>JADMNL010000038.1:5000000-10000000 GCA_016271365.2 Neoceratodus forsteri | reverse complement strand
CTGACTATGCCAGATGTTAACTGGAGTGCAGTTGCAGCAGCCACTTCAAAGAATGCAGTTATTCTAGATGCCCTACAGGGGGCATGCCTTAGACAACTAGTATTGGAGCCCACTCGAGAGGGAGCAATATTAGACCTGGTTCTCTCAAATGGAGATGGAGAGAGGATCACAGATGTAGAAGTGGGTAGCCATCTGGGAACTAGCGACCATCGAACAGTATGGTTCACAATAAACACAGCAATAGAGTCAAGCCATACAAAGACAAAAGTACTGGACTTCAGGAGGGCTGACTTTGCCAAAATGGGTGAGTGCCTAAGGAATGCACTAGCAAATGGGCAGGGGGGGGTGGAAGAACAATGGGGAATAATCAAAACTGCCATCACAGAGGTAACGAGCCTTTGTGTGAAGCAAATAAACAAAATGAAACAAGGTAAGAAACCACTATGGTTCTCAAAGGAAGTGGCAGGGATGGTTAGGAAGAAAAAGAAAGCATTCAGGAAGTACAAAGAATCACAGAAGGAGCAGGAGAGAATTTTATCAGTTAAAGCAAAAGGAAGCAGCAAAGGCCCAAACCGAGGAAAAGATAGCCAACTGAGTTAAGAAGGGGGATAGAACCTTTTATAGGTACATCAGGAAGTAAAGGAAGACCAAGGGAGGGATATTGAGGCTTAATAAAGGAGAGGGGGGGCAGAGGGTGACTGTAAAAAGGCAGAGATACTAAGCAAATATTTTTGCTCAGTATTTACAAATGAAGAGGGGGGGTACAGTATCTAAACCAAACAGTAGAAACACTCTGGATACGAGGTTGATACCAGCCCATTCACAGAAGAAAGGGTTCTGAAAGAACTCTAAAACTGAAGGTGGATAAAGCAATGTGGCCTGATGGGATTCATCCCAGAATTCTAAAAAACTAAGGGTAAAACTAGTGACACCACTGACTACCCTCTTTAACAAATCATGGGAGGATGGGGTGGTACCTGAGGACTGGAGGAGGGCAGATGTTATTCCACTTCACAAAAGTGGGAGCAGGGCACAATCAGGAAACTATAGACCTGTTAGTTTAACTTCACTGATTGGGGAAATGATGGCATCACTTCTGAAGGAAAGAATTGTTGAGAACCTAGAGGTCAGAGAGGCACAGGACCCAAGGCAGCATGGATTCACAGCGGGAAGGTCTTGTCAGACGAATCTAATAGATTTCTTTGACTGGGTGACCAAAGTAGTAGATCAGGGAGGGGCTGTGGACATGGTCTACCTAGACTTTAGCAAGGCATTTGACACAGTCCCACACAAGAGATTAATATACAAGTTGAGCAGCCTGGGAGTGGGTCCCAAGATTTTAGCTTGGGTAAAGAATTGGCTAGAGAACAGGACACAGAGGGTAATAGTAAACGGAGTCCACTCTGAAGAAAGGGGGGTTACTAGTGGGGTACCACAGGGTTCAGTACTAGGACCGGTCCTCTTTAATGTCTTTATAAGCAACATTGTAGAGGGACTGGAAGAAAAAGTATGTCTCTGTCCAGACGACACAAAGATCTGCAACAGAGTTGATACACAAGGTGTGGTGGAAAGGATGAGAAGGGACTTTGCAAGGTTGGAGGAATGGTCAAATGTATGGCAGCATAGATTCAGTGCAAAGAAGTGCGAAGTAATGCACCTGGGAAACAAAAACCCAGGGGAAGAGTACATAATGGGGGGGTGAGATATTAACAACAAAAATGGAAAGGGACCTGGGGGTAGTCATATCAGATGACCTAAAGGTGGGCAAGCAATGTGAGAGGGCAGTAAGGAGGGATGGGGATACTGGGATGCATAGGGAGAGGCATCACCAGTAGAAAACAGGAAGTTGTTATCCTCTGTACAGACAGCTGGTGAGACCCCATCTGAGTACTGTGTGCAGCTCTGGGTCCCAGTCTCTGCAAAGACATAGACAGGATGGAGCAGTCAGAGGAGGGCAGCTAAAATGGTGCAGGGTCTGCACCAGAAGACATATGAAGAAAGACTTAAGGAGCTGAATATGTATAGCCTCGAGGAAAGGGGGGGGGGCATGATAGATACTTTCAAGTAGCTCAAGGGAATCAACAAAGTCCAAGAGGGTAGCATCTTTCAGAAAAAGAGGTGTGCAAGAACAAGGGGGCACAATTTGAAGATAGAAGGGGGACGGCTCAGAGGTAATGTAAGGAAGTGTTTTTTCACAGAGAGGGTTGTGGATGCAAGGAACAGCCTTCCTGAGGAGGTTGTGGAGTCAAAAACAGTGGTGGAATTCCAGAATGCAAGGGACAGTCAGAGGGCAATTCTAGGGGGTGGGGGTAGGAAGAAGTAGGCTGTTGCTTAACTAGGATCTGCAGCTTATCCATTAGGTAGGGAAATGGGCAGACTGGGTGGGCCAAGTGGTCCTTATCTGCCCTCAAATTCTAAGTTTCTGTCTATTTTCCCAAAGTCTGGTTTACTTCTCTGCAAAGCCTACTAAACTGCTTCCTCTGGAAAGAGGGGGTCGTTCATTGTGTTTACCACAAACTTACTGCCCCTCGGACTGCTGGCAATCATAAGGGAAGAAAGAGACTTGGGCATCATCATCACTGATGACCTAAAATCATCCAAGCAGACCACTAAAGCAGTAGGTAAGGCTTGAGGGATGTTGGGGTGTATTAGTAGGGGTATCGCAAGTCATAATAGGGCGGTAATAATCCCTCTTTACATGACGCTGGTTAGGCCTCATCTGGAGTACTGTGTGCAGTACTGGAGGCCAGACCCGCACAAGGACATTAACAAAATGGAGGCAGTCCAGAGAAGGGCAACCAAAATGGTGCAGGGACTGCATCAGAAAATATATGAGGACAGATTAATGGAGCTCAGTATGTATACTCTGTCTAGAGCAAAGGAGGAAGAGAGATGATCTGATCGAAACATTCAAATATCTTAAGAGCCTTAACAAGGTGAAAGAGTCTAACATGTTTCAATATAAGAAAAACTGCAGGTCAAGAGGACACTGCATGAGATTAGAGGGAGGCCGGTTAAGGGGTAATCGGAGGAAGTTCTTTTTCACAGAAAGGGTGGCAGTTGCATGGAACAACCTACCCCAGAAGTGGTGGAAATGAATACAGTGCAGGGCTTCAGACAGGCATAGAAGAGGCATAAGGGAGCAATACATATGAGTATGACTAGATAGGCCATTGACAGTACAGGCCTATGGCACATTCTTAAGATAGGAAAAATGGGCGGACTCTATGGGCCTTGTGGTCCTTATCTGCTGTCAACTTCTGTGTTAAGAGCAGTTTACGCCTTCCCCATTTTTATCTTTATTATCTGGCTCTTCATGCTGCTAAATCCCTGTGCTGGGGATCAACCCCAGATGGCAGGGGATATTCCCCGCTCTGGCTTCACATCAAATCAGGGTTGTGCCAGAAAGCAGGCGTGCCCTGTGACAGTCTTCTGTATACTAAGTATACCAATCTTCCAGCCTCTTTGAAAACACCTCCCATCTCATGGTCTGTTAAGGCTAGGATGCAGTTGCAACAGTTTCTTAAGGAGGACTGGTCCTATTCCTTGTCTCAACCCATTTTGGTGAATCCTAATATTAGGATTGGGGGCCATCGGATATCAGTTGCATTTTGTCCCCAGTTTGGCTTTCTCAGTCTCCTCCACAGGTCTTCCCTGAAAACAGGAACCTAGTGGGCCTTACCCGGTTACCAAACACTAAAGTAAAATAAAAATAAAAGTAAAAAAAATGGGAGGATTTGCTCCCATCAAAGGTTACAAGTACTTTTTTCCATTCTATTCCACACATTTCAATATTGGCAATTGACCGCAGTCGTCACATCACTTTTCACACACACCCCCGGCCCCAGACAGCGATAGGTGCTCTCTCCCAGATATCCCCCCCCCCCCGGCACTTCAGCCGCACTCTGTAGGCAGACTATTTGTGTCTCTTCAGTCTCTCAATCCTGAGGCCCTCTCCAGTGTTAGTTTTTACTGGCAGCAGGTTTTCCAATGGCATCCCAACTTTGGACGCTAGGAACATATCTGGGGTAATTTATATAAGTTCATTAAAAGGGATCATTACCGGTGGACCCAGTTCAGGATACTGTGTAACCTGTAGTATACCCTCACTAAATGTTAATCCACCTCTTTCTGAAATGCCTCCCCCTCATCTGCTTTCCAGTACCCTCATCCCACATACCAGCCATCTCCCCTGGACTGCTGGTACCAGCACCAGCAATTCTCCCAGATATTGCTCACACTCACTCAACAATTATCATGTGCACTGGCCTAAAATACCTGATCGCCGTGTACAGCTCCACCACTCTCCCAGACCACCCTTGGCGGCTTGTCATTTTCGCCCTGCCAACCTGCCAATCCCTACCCATCCCCTGCTCCCTGATGGTCCCTCCCCCATCCCCTCCTACCTGTAGGAAACACACATATTGCCACGTCCTGGCCAGAGCTGTGGTCCTCCTCTTACTCCTGACAGACAATATACATCCTAATCCAGGCCCCACCCAGACCAACCCACCAGGTGGGCCCCCCGGTCTGAGGGTTGCCTCCCTGAATATCTGCAGCATACTGAAAAAATTTGACACCCTCCAATGCTGGGCCATGGTGCACAAACCAGACGTCATTGCACTGGTGGAAACCTGGCTTTCAAAATCCACTCCTGACTCCTTTGTCGCCCTCCCTGGCTACACCCTATACCGGGAGGATCGTGTAGGCAAATGAGGGGGGTGGCTGTGTTATCTATACCAGGGATTCTCTCACTGGTCATGCACTTCCTGCCCCTGCCCTTGCAAGTGGGGCACAGGCTCTTACCATTAAACTGACTCCAGACCCCGCCAGGGGCCCCCTTTATCTCACCTCTGCCTACATTCCACCAAAGAACCAAAACCCAGCAATATTATCCTTAACGCATTATCTTGCCACCCTCCCTCACAAGGCTGAACAAGTCCTTGTGGGGGAACTTAACGTGAACTGGCTCTGCCCCACCTCCTCCACCACCCGGGACTCCTTTGCTGCTATTGACCTGACACAACTAATCTCCCAACCAACAAGAGTAAACCCTAAGAGAGGTACCAGCACCCTCCTAGACGTTATCATCACTAACCGCCCCCAAAAAATCCTGGACATCCAAATCCTCCCTGACTCACTCAGTGACCATTCCCCTATCCTATTCCACTGGGTGACCACCTCACCACGACCCACAGCCCAGCGCATGCTCCTCCGGCGTTTCAGACCAGGTGGGCTGGAAAACCTCTGGCAATTTCTTGCCCAAGCGAACTGGTCTCCCATTCACCATGCTCCTGATATAGACACTGCCCTTGCCTTCTTTCCCACACCTTGACAATGCCTGCGACCTCTTCGCACCCCTCACGGCTGCCAGAACCAAAAAACATAATGTTCCCTGGATTACTCCTGCCCTACTACAGTTGCTCAGGCGTAGGGATAACCTATGGCACCATGCAACAGAATCCGGCCAGCCGGCTGACAGACAGGCCTACAACGCTGCGCGGAATAAGTGCACCTGGGCCATCAGAAAAGCCAAGGCCGACCACTATCAAGCCACCCTCACCTCCTCCTGGGGGTGTGCACGAACTTTCTGGGATAATATCAAACAATTGAACAGGAGCGCACGCTCCCTTCCCCCATCCCAGATCACCATTGGCAGCACCACCATTACTGACCCCACAAACATTGCAAACCACCTCAACACATCCTTTACGGACCCCAGCTCTATTCTTCCCAATAATTTCTTTGACCCACCACCCTCCCTACCGGCCCCAGCCCTCCAACACCCTAGCTTCTACCTACGTAGGGTAACTGCCCAGGAAGCTAGACCCCACCTGGTCCATGCACTAAAAAGCAATAGTCCCGGTGACGACTCCATGGACCCCAGCATTCTCCGACTAGTTCTGGATCAGGTCCTTACCCCTCTCACCAGCCTTCTCAACAAATCCCTCTGCCTGGGGCAATTCCCTACTGCATGGAAAACCGCCATTGTCACTCCCATTCACAAAGGAGGTGATAGGTCCTCAGCCGGGAACTACCGGCCTATCTCCATACTCCCGCCCCTTTCCAAAGCTCTTGAAAACTGGTTGCCACACAAATCACTGAGTACCTGACCAAACACAACATACTCTGCCCTAAACAGCACGGTTTCCGTGCAGGACACAGCACCAGCACTGCACTAGTTGAATTCTCAACATTCCTGCACTCCTCTCTGGATTCTGGCTCTCTGGCCGTGGCAGTGTTCATCGACCTTTCTAAGGCCTTCGACACTGTCTCCCACCCCCTCCTGCTGGATGCCCTCTACCACACTGGTTTTACTACTGGACCACTCTCCTGGTGCACCAGCTTTCTATCTGCCCGCTCCCAACGTGTTAAAATTAATTGGACACTTTCAAAAGCTTGTCCCATCCACTCAGGGGTTCCTCAGGGCTCCATCCTGGGACCCCTACTCTTCTCGCTCTTCCTTAACACCCTGCCCAGTGCATGCACTTGTAAAATTCTGCTTTATGCAGATGACGCTGTCATCCTTGCCACCCACCGTAACCCTTCCTCCCTCCAAGACTCCCTGCAACTCTCCTATAATGACGCCGAGACCTGGTTTAAAGAACACAGATTGGTTATAAATATCAAAAAAACAAAAACAATGCTCTTTGTCCACCCCCAAAACAAAGCCAGCAATTTCCCACTCCATATCCTCCCCTGCTCCAAACAGCCGCTAGAGCAAGTACCTTGGGGTCACCTTTGACTCAGCCCTCACCTACCACACCCACATTGATGCACTTGCCTCAGCTACCAATGTGCGTCTAGGTATCCTATACCGTTATAAAAACTGTCTCCCCCGCTGCCCTCCGCCTTGTGGTGACATCCTCCATTTTATCCCTGGTTGACTATGGACTACCAGTCTACGGTGCTGCCGACACTACTGCCCTCAATAAAATTCGCCTCATCTTAAACAAGGCATGTAGGCTAATCACCGGGGCCCCTAGGCTCACACATTCATGCCAGCTCTATGATATGGCAACCTTGCTGAATCTTGATGAACGCCTGTGATATCAAACTTGCCTAATAGCTAAAAAAACTCTTCTAGGGCTATCCCGCCCGGTTTGACAACCTCCTCCCCTAGCCCAACCCTTGGTCTTTTCCGGACCTCCTGCAAGTCACTTTCTGGTTCCTAGATATAGGACCTCCATGGACAGAGGTCTTTCGCCATAGAGCCCCTTCCTGGTACAACTCACTCCCTCTCCCCATCTCCGATGCCCCCACAATTTCCAAATTCAAACTGCACCAGAAGCGAACTGTTCAACATCTGAAGTTGCACCTGTTTTAGGTCTGAGGGCAACACTCTCACGCCTGACAACGCCCCCAATCGGCTGCATCCTTACCACACCTCTTAAATCCAACCCTTTTCTGCTTGTGTTACCCCTGTTGTCTACCCTTCCTCTGGCTAGTATATACCACTTCTGATTAAATTGCTGCTTCTCTGTTGACTTCTCATACTGTTATTAATATGTGCCACTGTAACCATACTGGCTTCTCTGTATAAGTGTCACTATCACATGTGCCTCCTAGCATTGTAACCCATTTCCTGGTACACATAATTGCCTGTATATGTATCCATCATGTTTGTTATCACTTGTGCTTGAAAACTATGTAACCCTACTAGAACTGAGATTGCTTGTACTTGTATTGTCTTCTATGTGACGAGGTACCTTTGGAAATGAGCCTCTGGCTCAAAGGTTGTAAACCGATGTTCAAATAAATAAATATAAGATGGGACATTCGGCTACACCCCTGTGCACTTGATGTGGGACAGCAGAAGGTCACCTATACCACATGTTATGGGAATGCCCTAAAGTGGACTCCTTTTGGTCTAAAATCAAGACCTCACTGGATCCTTTATTGGGTTTAGAAGATGCCTTTACTCCTGAGGTTTGCTTGATTGGGGACTTTCTGCCCTCGTTTGGGAGCCTCAAAGCTTATATGGTCCTGATTTCCATGCCGGCGAAAGTCATCATCTTTCATCATTGGTGTACCAAGACTGCTCCATCATTCTGGGAATGGTACAAGAAGGTGATGCAAGCTCTGACAGTTCAGAAGCAGATCGCCAGATTTCATCAACTCCCTGACCTCTACCGGAATAGATGGGTGCAGCTTTACACTCTCCTATCGCTCTTAAGCCTACCTGATTAAGTAAGCAGGTTGGGAATGGTGCCTCCTCCTCGTGGAGTTCAGGCCCCGCATGGTTTCAGATTCTGCTCTTTTTTCTTGTCTTGTTCACCTGTAGGTCAGTGTGCTGTGGGGGACGGCAGGAGGTGTGGTATTTTTTTTTGGGGGGGGGTCGTTCATTGGGGAGGATATAAATGGTTACTAGCATTTTCTTTTATATTTTTTATGGTATTCCCTCATTTTTCTTTCCCTGTTTATTGTTGTTGGTTTGTGGGTGTTGTGGTTGTAATAAAATTTAATAAAGTTTAAATTAGAAAAATACATATGTATCTGACATTGGTTAGGTAAAGTACATTACTACATATGGCCAGGCAGGTTACAGAAAATGCCTGGAAATGGAGGCAATGCATAGGTACAGAAGCATAAATACATATGTACATAATATTGGGCTGGTTACAATATAACTGAAACAAGATACAGTACATTAGTACATAGGATCAACCAGGTTACAGTAGCTGCCTGGTTAAGAAGGCAATACATAGATATGGAGTGTCATTAATAGGTTAAGGAGGCAATATATAGGTACAGAGTGTTATAGCAGAGAAGAGGCAGTGCTGAGAGCAAGAACAATTAGTGGGAGGGCACAAACGGGTACATTAATCAGAGTAGGATTTGTGAATTAACATGGGTAAGGGGATTAGTGAGAGTTGTAGCACCAGAAGGGCAGAGGCGGACAGTGGCAGAGGGTATGTTTAAATAGGTTTAGCAATAACATTTGGAGCGAGATGGGGAGGGAGTTCCATGAATGAAGAAAGTGGATGGAGAAAGTAGCTTTGCCAGAGTTGGAACGAGGGCTAGGGAGGGGGATAGAATGGGGGTCATGGGTGCAGTAGTAGTAGGAAATGTGGAGGAAAGGGAATATAAGGGAGGTGTGGTTGGGTGTAAGTGAGTCAAACCAGTATTCAGCAGAGACGATGGAGCTGTTTTGTTTACAGTGGGAGGTAAGGGAGGGGAGTGATAGAGATGAGTAGAGGGTGCAGTGATGAGTTCTGGGAAGGACATTTAAGGTGAACTGGCAAAAGGCATTAAAAAGGACATCCAGTCTGTAGAGGGTGAATGTGGAGGTGGACCTGTACACAACGTCTGCGTAGTCAAAGAGTGATAGGATTGTCTTGGTGATGAGAGTCCAATAAACAGGGGGGGGTGAGGGCATCTTTATTTCTGTAAAAAGCACCAAATTTGGGGTGTAGCTTGGAATGAATGTGATTGATATGTGGTGTGAAGTCCAGGCGGCTGTCGGAGCCAGACTCCAAGGTACTTGTAAGACGGACTATGCCCAGTACAGCCATTAAGGGTGGAGAAAGGGGAGGGTGTGGGAGTTTGGCAAGTTTTGGGGTGCTGAGATGCATGGAAATTGTTTTTGATGTATTTACTTTTAGTTGGTTGGCCTGAAATCAGTTCAGGACATAAGTGAAATTAGACTAACTGAGAGGAAACCTCAGAGTCCAAGGGACCGGAACTGTTGAAGATGTTGTTGTCAGCATATAGATGAATGTGGGAGGATGAGCACATGAAAGGGAGATCATTAAGAAAGATGGAGAAAAGGACGGGACCAAGGATAGAGCCTTGCCACACACCTGATAGGATGGGGGGAAGCACATCATCAGCCAGGACACATTGGGAGCAACCAGTGAGGTAGGATCTGAACCAGTTGATGGGGGGAGGCCAGCAGGTTCTAGTCTGGAGAGTAGAAGAGGGTGGGAAATGGAATCAAAGGCCTTGACTAGGTCTACGAATATAGCTGGTAAGGTGGCCTATGTCCCTATTACTAAGAATGGCATCTGTCACCTGAAGTAGTGAAGAGACGGTGGAGTGATTTTTATTTTCTAAAGTCCGATTGATGTGGGGGCAGGAAGTTCGAGGAGGAGTCTGATTAGGATGAGGGATTGTTGGAGCCTGGCTAAAACAATTGGGGGAGTGGGGTAGTAATTACCTGGAGCAGAGCAGTTACCGCCTGTATGAAGGGATATAATTTTTGCAGATTTCTAGGCCTGCAGGACTGTGCCAAGGGTGAAAGAGAGATTGGGCAGATAGTCCAGGGGATGGGCGATGCCTGGAGCGAGTCCATAAGTTCTGGATTTACGTGGTTCCCGGGACAGGAGGGCATGGAGCAGTGATAGGGGAGAGATAGAAATTGTTGGGGGTTGAATAAGATTGTGGCAGTGTGGTGGGGGTTGCAGGGGAGTTTGGAGTTGGTAGACTGAGCTGCGGAGTGCAGGAGTGGGCAGATGTGGAGTGTATTGCACAGGTAATAAAATATTTAGGGCAGAGGCAATGGTGTGAGGGTCTGAGTCAAGGGTGTTGTCAGTGAGGAGGGAGGGAGAGGAGGAGTTGGGTGGGGGGTTAAGGGAGGAGAGTGTTTGCCAACATTTGTGGGGGGAGTTGAGGATTTCATGTAGTGTGTTCTTGAACTAGTAGGATTTAGCTGTCCTAATAGCTTTGGTAATACATTTCTCGGAGCTCGATATGTAAAAATATCATTGGAGGAGAGTGTTGTTTCATAGTATGCCCAGGCATGGTCGCGAGTGTTGCAGGGCTTGATATGTAGAATGGTCATCGGAGGACAGTGTCACTTTATAGTGTGCCCTGGCATGGTCACGAGTGTTGCAGAGCTTGATGATGTCTGCTAGTATCCAAGGGTGGTGGAAATGTTGCATCCTCCAGTGATGCAGGGGGGCATGGGTGTTCCAGACATTGTTTAGTATGTGGCAGAACAGGGAGAGTGCAGTGTTGACATCGTTAGAGGTGCAGGAAAGGGACAATTTAGAGGAAACAAGATCATGCAGTGGATTTTGGGTGTTTGGGGAGTGTAGAGACCGAACCCAGTGGTAGGTGGGGGGGGCATGGTAATTATAGTTTATTCATGCAGTAAGTCATGATATTTCAGGAGTCTTTGGTTCTATAGAAACATCTGTGATGTTTATGATTTGCTTTTGTAAGTGTGATGCAGTAGTTCTTTGTTTTTGTATTTAAAATCCTAATACTACATTATTTATGTGTATGTAAAAAAGGTTTTAGGCTGGCTTGGTGGCGCAGAGGGCTGAGTTACTGTCAAGAGCTTCACCTGTCACCACGCCGGTGACCCGAGTTCGGGAACCAGTTTAGGTCACCGGAGGTCAGTGGAGGGGGGGCGAAAGAGGAATGAGCGGCCACCAGGCAGCCTCTCCTCTCTTGGACTGGGTGGTGGGCCTTCCCAGCTCATGGCTACCACCAGGTGGCGGTGTGGTGCCAGCACATGTATGGGAAGCAGATGTAGGTTGGGATGGAGGGAGCCCCAGTTCCAGAATGCATGTGTACCTCCATGTGCATACATCCTCTGTACTGCTGTGGCTTCAGGAGCTAGAGGGAAGAAAAACATGGTGGAAAACTGAGCAGACCAGGCTCTGTGAAGCCACACCCTCCAACTCTACCTATTAAAGTGATTCTGGGTATGTGTTCTCCAGAGGGAGGGGCATGGCCTCACGGGTGGGGAGGGGACACTGCAGGGGAACTAACTGTGTAGGTACAATCCAAGGTGTCCAGGGATGGGGCTGAGTAGCCACCCAGTCTGACTCCAGAGGGTAAAACCTTTATAGAACAAAAAAAAGGTTGAGTCTTGCTTCTGCTTAGGACTGCTCAACACATTTTAGTACCATTGGTACATTGTTTAATCCTGTGCTTATTTAAGCTTCAGGGCCCCCACATTTCCACACATTTGAACACCCATGTAAGCAGCAATTGGGGAAAAAGAAAGAAAAGAAGGGAAAAAGAAAGATCAAAGACAGTAGGAAGGAGAAGTCAAAGAGAGGAAATGAGGAAAAGCCACAGGACAGCAGGCAAGACAAGGTGGTGGAAGAGGAGGAGAGACCAAAGGAGCAGGCAAAGATGGAGCAACCCAAGGACAAAGATGGTGAGTATTTACATAATAAAAATAGAGGATAATATTGCAAATGTAGAAGGCCACTGATATACTGTGATTAAAGTAATGAAATTCCATTTTCAAGGCTTGTGTGGGGTATGTCATTTAACACAGAAAAGTGCTGTGTTAATGCATTTTAATAAGACAACTCAGAACCATCAGTATTATCCGTGTAGTAATATCTTGGCAAGCCTTGATCAAGAAAACAGCCTTGGAGTAACTGTAGAACCTGATTTGTCTTTTCCGGTGCATATCAAATCCATCTGCAATAAAGCCAATAGAATAATAGGAAATACAAAGAGTAGTAGTAGAAATGGGGACATTATGGTCCCTCTATCAGGCACTGGTGAGGCCACACTTGGACTACTGCTGACGGTTTTGGTCACCAGCTTGCAAGAGGAAAGTATTGGCAATGGACAGGGTACAGCGTAAATTTACTAAGTGCATTTATGGTATGGAAGGGCTGGATTATAATAGTAGACTAACATCCCTAAGTCTGTATAGTCCTAAACAAATGAGGCAAGGGGAGATCTGTTATTACTCTATAATATGCTGGAGGATTCACATCTCTGTATGCTCGTGGCTACCACCAGGTGGAGGTGTGGTGCCAGCTCATATGCATGGGAGGCAGATGTAGGTTGAGATGGAGTGAGCCTCTGTTCCTGAATGCATGCATCATCCATACTGCTGTGGCTTCAGGAGCTTGTGGGAAAAAAAACATGGAGGAAGACTGGGCATACCAGACTCCTTGAAGCCCAACCCAGACACATGGACCCACCCTCCCATTCCATCTAGTAAGACAATTTTGGCTATGTGTTCTCCAGAGGAAGGGGTATGGCATCATGGGGGGGGGGGGAGCTGTGGAAGGCAGGGAGGGGAAGCTGCAGGAGAACTAACCCCCAGTGTGTAGGGACAGTCTGAGGCATCCGGGGACATGGCTGAGTAGCCACCCAGTCTGGTTCCTGAGGAAAAAAACCTTTATGGAAAAGAAAAAAACAGTTGAGTCTTGCTTCTGCTTAGGACTGCTTGACACCTTTCAGTACCATTGGTAGTTTTACTAATGGTGTGCACATTTCATAGAAACAGAAATTGATGGCAGATAAGGACTGCTTGTCCCACCCAGTCTGCCCATTTCCCTACCTACTGGATAAGCTGCAGATCCTAGTTAACCAGCAGCCTACATCTTCCTACCCCCACCCCCTACAATGGCCTTATGACTGTCCCATGCATGCTTGAATTCCACCACTGTTTTTGACTCCACAACCTCCTCCGGAAGGCCGTTCCATGCATCCACAACCCTCTCTGTGAAAAAATACTTCCTTAAATTACCTCTGAGCCGCCCTCCCCATCTATCTTCAAATTGTGCCCCCTTGTTCTTGCACACCTCTTTTTTTTGAAAGATGCTACCCTCTTGGACTTTGTTGATTCCCTTGAGGTACTTGAACATAGAAACATAGAATTTGATGGCAGATAAGGACAGCTTGTCCCACCCAGTCTGCCCATTTCCCTGCCTACTGGATAAGCTGCAGATCCTAGTTAACAAGCAGCCTACTTCTTCCTACCCCATCCCCTAGAATTGCCTTATGACTGTCCCATGCATGCTTGAATTCCACCACTGTTTTGATTCCACGACCTCCTCGGAAGGCCGTTCCATGCATCCACAACCTCTCTGTGAAAAATACTTCCTAAATTACCTCTGAGCCACCCCCATCTTCAAATTGTGCCCCTTGTTCTTGCACACCTCTTTTTGAAAGATGCTACCCTCTTGGACTTTGTTGACTCCTTGAGGTACTTGAAAGTTTCTATCATGTCCCTCCTTTCTCGAGGCTATACATATTAAGCTCTTTAGTCTCTCTTCATATGTCTTCCGGTGCAGACCCTGCACCATTTTAGTGCCCTCCTCTGGACAGCTTCCATCCTGTCTATGTCTTTGCGAAGACTGGGTCTCCAGAACTGCACGCAGTACTCCAGATGGGATCTGACCAGCTGTCTGTACAGAGGATAATAGCTTCCTGTTTTCTACTGGTGATGCCTCTCCTATGCATCCCAATATCCCCCAGCCCTCATTGCTGCCCTCTCACATTGCTTGCCCACCTTTAGGTCATCTGATATGACTACCCCCAGGTCCCTTTCCATTTTGTTGTTGTTAGTATCTCACCCCCCATTGTGTACTCTTCCCCTGGGTTTTTGTTTCCCAGGTGCATTACTTTGCACTTCTTAGCATTGAATCTAAGCTGCCATACATTTGACCATTCCTCTAACCTTGCCAAGTCCCTTTTCATCCTTTCCACCCCACCTTGTGCATCAACTCTGTTGCAGATCTTTGACATACTTTTCCTTCCAGTCCCTCTGTAATGTCGCTTATAAAGACATTGAAGAGGACTGGTCCTAATACTGAACCCTGCGGTACCCCACTAGTAACCCCCCTTTCATCAGAGTGGACTCCATTTACTATTACTCTCTGTGTCCTGTTTTCCAGCCAATTTTTTACCCAGGCTGTCATCTTGGGACCCACTTCCAGGCTAGCTAACTTGTATATTAATCTTTTGTGTGGGACTGTGTCAAATGCCTTGCTAAAGTCTAGGTAGGCCATGTCCACAGCCCCTCCCTGATCTACTACTTTGGTCACCCAGTCAAAGAAATCTATCAGATTTGTCTGGCATGACCTTCCTGCTGTGAATCCATGCGGCCTTGGGTCCTGTGCCCCTCTGGCCTCTAGATACTCGACAATTCTTTCCTTCAGAAGTGATTCCATCATTTTCCCTACCACTGAGGTTAAACTAACAGGTCTGTAGTTTCCTGCTTCTGCCTTGCTCCCACTTTTGTGAAGGGGAATCACATCTGCCCTCCTCCAGTCCTCGGGTACCACCCCATCCTCCCATGATTTGTTAAACAGGGTAGTCAGTGGTGTCACTAATTCTACCCTTAGTTTCTATCATGTCCCCCCATGCTTGCCCACCTTTAGGTCATCTGATATGACTACCCCCAGGTCCCGTTCCATTTTTGTTGTTGTTAGTATCTCACCCCCCATTGTGTACTCTTCCCCTGGGTTTTTGTTTCCCAGGTGCATTACCTTGCACTTCTTAGCATTAAATCCAAGCTGCCATACATTTGACCATTCCTCTAACCTTGCCAAGTCCCTTCTCATCCTTTCCACCCCACCTTGTGCATCAACTCTGTTGCAGATCTTTGTGTCATCTGCAAAGAGACATACTTTTCCTTCCAGTGCCTCTGCAATGTCGCTTATAAAGACATTATTTGGGACTATACAGACTTAGGGATGTTAGTCTACTATTATAATCCACTTTTCCCCATGTTTCGACACCCAAGTGAGCAGCCATTGGAGAAAAAGAGGGAAATGAAGGGAATAGGAAGATCACCATCAGCAGGAAGGAGACATCAAAGACAGGAAAGGAGTATAAACCACAGGACAGCAGGACACACAAGTTGGGGGAAGAAGAGCAGAGACCAAAGGAGAAGGCAGAGATGGAGCAGCCCAAGGACAAAGGTGGTGAGTATTTACATAATAATGACAGAGGATAATACTGCAAATGTGCAAGGTTGCAGATTTACTGTGATTAAAGTAATCAAGATTTGTGTGGCATATGTCATTTAACACAGAAAAGTGCTGTGTTAACACAGTTCAGTAAGACAAATAGAAAACATTAGTATTATCTGGGTAGTAATATCTTAGCAAGTGTTGATAAGGAAAGAATCTTGGAGTAATTGTAGAACTGGACTTGTATTTTCCGGTGCATGTCAAATTTATTTGCAATAAAACTGATAGAATAACAGGAGATACAAAGAGGAACACTGGCAGTGGAAATGGATGTTATGGTCCCTCTGTATCAGGCACTGGTGAGGCCACACCTGGACTACTGTTTGCAGGTTTGGTCACCAGCTTGCAGAGGGCAAGAAATGGCACTGGAGAGGGTAGAGCCTAAATTTACTAAGTGCATTTATGGTATGGAAGGGCTGGATTACAACACAAGACTAACATCCCTAAGTCTGTATAGTCAAACAAATGAGGCATGGAGAGATCTATTATATAGAGAATAAAGTATGGGGTAGTTTGTGTAATGAGAAGTTTACACACACCCGAGTGGTTAGATGCTATATAAACCCCGAGAGCAAAGCTTCAGGGGTTTATGAAAAGCATCTAACCCCAAGGGTGTGTGTAAACTTCGAGCTGACACCCACCAGCCAATATTTTATTTTATATAATTGCTGGGTTTCCCTTTTTTGGCCTCAGCAATTATATAAAACAAAAAGTTGTTCTGCGCTGCAGTCCAGTTAATTTACAGTGTGCTCCCACGGTCCCTTTTCTTTCGTTATTTTTTTTTTCTTATGGGCAGCAGCCGAAAGTTAATTTACGTTTTTTGTGACACATTTTTGGTTGGGTTTTTTTTGGTTACTTACCGCCTACTCTGGGCGGCAGTTTGTCCCATTCGACAAGCAGAGAGCGGTGAGGAACTTCTGCGGGTGCATGCACAGAGTAAGGGAAACCGTGCCTCTGTTTGCTGTAATGAACACACTTTCATTATGACAAATTACGCCATGTTTCCCTATGGGAAAAAAAGGAAAACAGTTATTATTACTCTGTAACATATTGGAGCATTCACATCTTTGTATCATATGGGTTTAGAATACAAACAAAATGTGCACTATACTAGAGGACATAATATGTGAATAACTGGGAGAAGATGCAAAATAAACTACAGAGGGCCATATTTCACACACAGAGTGGTGAAATCTTGGAACACACTGCCTGATTTAGAAGTTTCAGATACAAACATTAATGCTTTTAAAAGGTTATTGGATAACCACATGTTAAATAGTAACTAATATTCCACTGAGTTGTAGGGAAATAGGCAAGAACAAGAAGGCTCGCTGGTCTGTTCATATTCTAATGTACCTCAGTCACCTTTGAAAGAAATTACAGGAATTGAACCAGTGATGGTTACTTTAATTTTCAAATCTTTACCAGCATTCTACTGTCATTCTTTTAGTATGTGTATGAAAAATCAGGATAAAAGACTTAACGTACAGACTGAAGACAATTAAAAATAGCATAGGAAGCAATTGTATTTTTTTTTATAAGTTCTATAGATTTACTGATCTCATATAAAATGCCCAGATCTGTGAAATTCTGTTTTTACCTGTGTGCAATCATCCTAATTCCAGAATTTGACTGACTTTTCTGAAAAATAGAAATCCCAGTGGCCTTGAAAATTTATTCATGGGAATAATGGGGGGTGAGAAAAGGGGCACTTTGGAGAATCTCTGACATGTCAGAGGGAACAAAGGCAAAAGTGTCTGATTTAGCCCACTGCCCTTTATTTCACAGAAGAGTAGTGCAGAGCTGTGGGAGAGTACATTTAAAGAAAAACAGATCCTTAGAACAGAGCAGCACGGGGAGTCAATAGTGAACCACGTGAACACAGCAATGAAAGAAAAGATTTTGTAAAGTGGACTATGTGGATAGTTTCACTTTGTCAGATAAAGGTGCAATAAAAAGGACGAAGGAGGAAGAGACTTGGTGAACACTGGGCCAGTGGACTCAACATGTCCCATTAAGAGATGTGTTGAGCCTGGATCCAATAAACAATATGTGGGCCACTGATTTGAACCCCACCCCCCCCAACCAGCCTAAAAAATTTTGGATCAGTGCAACAGAATCGACTGCCTTGGAAACAGTCTCATTATAGGCTGAAACCACCTCATCCAGCCCTTCTGTACATGTAACACTCACACCAGATAGATCTGTCACCTCCATCAGTCTCATTACAGGCTGAAACCACCTCATCCAACCCTGCTGCACATGTAACACTCACACCAGATAGATCCATCACCGTCATCAGTCTCACTACAGGCTGAAACCACCTCATCCAGCCCTGCTTCACATGCAGCACTTACACCAGATAGATCCATCACTGCCATCAGTCTCATTATGGGCTGAAACCACCTCATCCAGCCCTGCTACACATGCAACCCTCACACCAAATAGATCCATCAATGCCATCAGTCTCATTATAGCCTAAAACCACCTCATCCAGCCCTGCTGCACATGCAGCACTCCCAGCAGATAGATCCATCACCGCCATCAGTCTCATTACAGGCTGAAACCACCTCATCCAGCCCTGCTACACGTGCAACACTCACACCAGATAGATCCATCACCACCATCAGTCTCATTACAGGCTGAAACCACCTCATCCTGTCCTGCTACACATGCAAAACTCACACCAGATAGATCCATTACCTCCATCAGTCTCATTACAAGAGGTAACCACAGCATCCAACCCTGTTGCACATGCAACACACACACCAGATAGATCCATCACCACCATCAGACTCATTACAGACTGAAACCACCTCATCAAGCCCTGCTGCACATGTGGCACTCACACCAGATAGATACATCACCGCCATCAGTCTCATTACAGGCTGAAACAACCTCATCTGGCCCTACTGCACATACAGTACTTGCACCAGATAGATCTGTCACCTCCATCAGTCTCATTACACCTCCATCAGTCTCATTACAGGCTGAAGCCACCTCATCCAGCCCTGCTGCACATGTAACACTCACACCAGATAGATCCATCATCACCATCAGTCTCTTTACAGGCTGAAACTAGCTCATCCAGCCCTGCTGCTCAAGCAACACTCACACCAGATAGATCTGTCACTGCACTCAGTCTCATAACAAGCAGAAACCAGCTCATCCAACCCTGCTGCACATGCAGCACTCACACCAGATAGATCCATAACCACCATCAGTCTCATTACAGGCTGAAACCACCTCATCCAACCCTGCTGCACATGCAACACTCACACCAGATTGATCCATCACCACCATCAGTCTCATTACAGGCTGAAACCACCTCATCCAGCCCTGCTGCACATTGCAACTCTCACACCAGATAGATCCATCACCACCCGTCAGTCTCATTAGAAGCTGAAACCACCTCATCCAGCCTTCCTGCAGATAAAACACTCACACCAGATAGATCCATCATCGCCGTCAGTCTCATTACAGGCTAAAACCACCTCATCTAGCCCTGCTGCACATGCAACACTCACACCAGACAGATCCATCACCTCCATCAATCTCATTACAGGATGAAACCACCTCATCCAGCCCTTCTGCACGTACAGTACTCACACCACATAGAGTCATCACTAACCTCAGTCTCATTACAGGCTGAAACCACTTCATCCAGCCCTGCTGCACATACAACACTCACACCAGATAGCCCCATCACCTCCATCAGTCTCATTATAGGCTTAAACCACCTCATTCAGCCCTGCTGCACATGCAACACACACCAGATAGACCCATCACATCCATCAGTCTCATTACATAATGACACCGCCTCGTCCAGCCCTGCTGCCCATGCAATACTCACACCAGATAGATCCATCACCGCCATCAGACTCATTACAGGATGAAACCACCTCATCCAGCCGTGTTGCACATGCAACACTCACACCAGATAGACCCATCACCTCCATCAGTCTCATTACAAGAGGTAACCACCTCATCCAGCCCTGTTGCACATGTAACACTCACACCAGATAGATCCATCACCGCCGTCAGTCTCATTACAGACTGACACCACCTCATCCAGCCCTACTGCACATGCAACACTCACACCAGATAGATCCATCACCACCATCACTATCATCACAGGCTGAAAGCTCCTCATTCAGCCCTGCTGCACATGCAGCGTTCGCACCAGATAGATCCATCACCGCCATCACTATCATCACAGGCTGAAACCACCTCATCCAGCCTTGCTGCACGGGTAACACTCACGCCAGATAGATCCATCACCACCATCACTCTCATTACAGGCTGAAACCACCTCATCCAGCCCTGCTACACTTGCAAAAATCACAGCAGATAGATCCATGACCTCATTCAGTCTCATTACATGCTGAAATCACCTCATCCAGCCTTGCTGCCCATGTAACACTCACACCACATAGATCCATCATCGCCATCAGTCTCATTACAGGCTAAAACCACCTCATCCAGCCCTGCTGCACATGCAGCACTCACCCGAGATAGATACATCACCGTCATCAGTCTCACTACAGGCTGAAACCACCTCATCCAGCCCTGCTTCACATGCAGCACTTACAACAGATAGATCCATCACTGCCATCAGTCTCATTACGGGCTGAAACCACCTCATCCAGCCCTGCTACATGCAACCCTCACACCAAATAGATCCATCAATGCCATCAGTCTCATTATAGCCTGAAACCACCTCATCCAGCCCTGCTGCACATGCAGCACTCCAGCAGATAGATCCATCACCGCCATCAGTCTCATTACAGGCTGAAACCACCTCATCCAGCCCTACACGTGCAACACTCCACCAGATGGATCCATCACCACCATCAGTCTCATTACAGGCTGAAACCACCTCATCCTGTCCTGCTGCACATGCAAAACTCACACCAGATAGATCCATTACCTCCATCAGTCTCATTACAAGAGGTAACCACCGCATCCAACCCTGTTGCACATGCAACACACACACCAGATAGATCCATCACCACCATCAGTCTCATTACAGACTGAAACCACCTCATCAAGCCCTGCTGCACATGTGGCACTCACACCAGATAGATACATCACCACCATCAGTCTCATTACAGGCTGAAACAACCTCATCTGGCCCTACTGCACATACAGTACTTGCACCAGATAGATCTGTCACCTCCATCAGTCTCATTACACCTCCATCAGTCATTACAGGCTGAAGCCACCTCATCCAGCCCTGCTGCACATTAACACTCACAACAGATAGATCCATCATCACCATCAGTCTCTTTTACAGGCTGAAACTAGCTCATCCAGCCCTGCTGCTCAAGCAACACTCACACCAGATAGATCTGTCCTTGCACTCAGTCTCATAACAAGCAGAAACCAGCTCATCCAACCCTGCTGCACATGCAGCACTCACACCAGATAGATCCATAACCACCATCAGTCTCATTACAGGCTGAAACCACCTCATCCAGCCCAGCTGCACATGTAACACTCACACCAGATAGAGCCATCACCGCCATCAATCTCTTATAGGCTGAAACCACCTCCTCCAGCCCTGCTGCACATGCAGCACTCACACCAGATAGATACATCACCACCATCAGTCTCATTACAGGCTGAAACCACCTAATTCAGTCCTGCTGTACATGCAGCACTCACACCAGATAGATCCATCACCGCCATGAGTCTCATTATAGGCTGAAACCACTTCATCCAGCCCTTCTGCACATATAGTACTCACAACAGATAGATCCGTCACCGCCATCAGTCTCATTACGGGATGAAACCACCTCATCCAGTCCTGCTGCACAGGTAACACTCACACCAGATAGAGCCATCACCGCCATCAATCTCTTAAAGGCTGAAACCACCTCCTCCAGCCCTGCTGCACATGCGACACTCACACCAGATAGATACATCACCGCCATCAGTCTCATTACAGGCTGAAACCACCTCATTCAGCCCTGCTGCACATGCAGCACTCACACCAGATAGATACATCACCACCATCAGTCTCTTTACAGGCTGAAACCACCTCATCCAGCCCTTCTGCACATGCAACTCTCACAAGAGATAGACCCATCACCACCATAAGTCTCATTACAAGCTGAAACCACCTCATCCAGCCCTGCTGCACATGCAGCACTCACACCAGATAGATACATCACCGCCATCAGTCTCATTACTGGCTAACACCACCTCATCCAGCCTTGCTGCACATGCAACACTCACAACAGATAGATCCATCACCGCCATCAGTCTCATTACAGGCTGAAACCTCCTCATTCCAGCCCTGCTGCACATGCAGCAACTCACACCCAGATAGATCCATCACCGCCATCACTCTCATACAGGCTGAAACCTCCTCATCCAGCCCTGCTGCACGCTAACACACACGCCAGTAGATCCATCACCACCATCAGTCTCATTACAGGCTGAAACCACCTCATCCAGCCCTGCTGCACATGTAACCTCACACAGATAGATCCATCATCGCCATCAGTCTCATTAGAAGCATAAACCACCTCATCCAGCCTTCCTGCAGATAAGACACTTGCACCAGATAGATCCATCACTGCTGTCAGTCTCATTACAGGCTAAAACCACCTCATCCAGCCCTGTTGCACATGCAACACTCACTGCAGATAGATCCATCACTGCCATCAGTCACCTTACAAGCTGAAACCACCTCATCCAGCCCTGCTACACATGCAAAAATCACAGCAGATAGATCCATGACCACAATCAGTCTCATTACATGCTGAAATCACCTCATCCAGCCTTGCTGCCCATGTAACACTCAAACCACATAGATCCAGCATCGCCATCAGTCTCATTACAGGCTTAAACCACCTCATCCAGCCCTGCTGCACATGCAGCACTCACACGAGATAGATACATCACCGCCATCAGTCTCATTACAGGCTGAAACCCCCTCATCCAGCCCTGCTGCACATGCAGCACTCACACCAGATAGATCCATCACAGCCATCAGTCTCATTATAGGCTGAAACCACCTCATCCAGACCTGCTGCCCATGTAACACTCACACCACATAGATCCCATCGCCATACATCAGTCTACATTGAAGCTGAAACCATCTCATCAGCCCTGCTGCACATGCAGCACTCACACCAGATAGATACATCACCACCATCAGTCTCATTACATGCTGAAACCCCCTCATCCAGCCCTGCTGCACATGTAACACTCACACCAGATAGATCCATCACCGCCATCAGTCTCATTACAGGCTGAAACCCCCTCATCCAGCCCTGCTGCACATGCAGCACTCACACCAGATAGATCCGTCACCGCCATCAGTCTCATTATAGGCTGAAACCACCTCATCCAGCCCTGCTGCCCATGTAACACTCACACCACATAGATCCATCATCGCCATCAGTCTCATTACAGGCTGAAACCCCCTCATGCAGCCCTGCTGCACATGCAGCACTCACACCAGATAGATCCATCACCACCATCAGTCTCATTACAGGCTGAAACCCCCTCATCCAGCCCTGCTGCACATGTAACACTCACACCAGATAGATCCATCACCTGCATCAGTCTCATTATAGGCTGAAACACCTCACCCCGCCATCCTGCCCCCATGTAACACTCACACACATAGATCCATCATCGCCATCAGTCTCATTACAGGCTTAAACCACCTCATCCAGCCCAGCTGCACCTGCTGCACTCACACGAGATAGATACATCACCGCCATCAGTCTCATTCCAGGCTGAAACCACCTCATCCAGCCCTGCTGCACATGCAGTACTCACACCAGATAGATCCATCACCTCCATCAGTCTCATTATAGGGTGAAACCACCTCCTTCAGCCCTGCTGCACATGAAGAAGCCAGAAGGAGAAGGAAGGAAACATATTCAATTCAGTGCTTTAGAGTAACTGGTAATTGGTATTTTTCTTTTAAACTTAGATTGTGGGCTTGTAGTGACACTATACTTTCTTTCTTTTTTGTCTTTACTTATAATTGTTTTTGGGCTGTTGAAAATTTAAAACATAGTGGTGGTGTAATTCTGTGCTGTCTTTAATTGCTGCAAATTTTATCTTGGCTTGTCTGACTGTCCTGTAGCTGATTGAAGGGTGTTAATTGTCTGGCCTCTGACTCAGCTACGTAGATAACTGGAGGTGGGGGCTTAATCAGAATTATAGTAGCAAGCAGAGGGTTGATTTCTCAGAAGAAGCCAGAAGGAGAAGGAAGGAAACATATTCAATTCAGTGCTTTAGGTAACTTCAGTAATTGGTATTTTTCTTTAAACTTAGATTGTGGGCTTGGTGACACTATACTTTCTTTCTTTTTGTCTTTACTTAGAATTGTTTTTGGGCTGTTGAAAATTTAAAACATAGTGGTGGTGTAATTCTGTGCTGTCTTTAATTGCTTTATAATTTTACCCCCCCCTCCCCAACTCTTAATTACATAATACCCTGATAAATCTGATAAATAGAATAAACACAGGGTATAATGCAGGGGTGTCAATAGGGAGGGCATAAGGGGAAAAAGCTCACCCTCAGCATGACAAGTGTTTGGACTCATTTATTTATTTATTGGTTTCTTTTTCAGCAAAAAAAAAATATCTGAGGATCAGTTACAGGATTTTTAGTACTACCAAACAATAAAAAAAGAACTAAGAGAGTTTTCAGTAGCAGACAAGTAGTGGAATTGCAGTATAATGTGGGAGTAGGCAATGCAGTGGCTGTGGGGCAGCCATATTCAGGCAGACCTTCTGGACACTGAGATGCTGCCCTATCTGCAGCCATCTCTCTGGACTACAGGGATGAGGTAACCAGACTCAGAGCGAGAGTAAAACTGGGTCAGGAGTACCATCACCCTATCCAGGGACCACTCCAGTCCAATGCAGCTGCCTCAAAGGATGCCGAGAACGAGGAGCACTTGGATGAAATGGGCTCAGGGAGGTTAAGAGCAGTCAGGCAGAGGCACATCCCAGATCCATTCCTCAAAGAACTCATATGCCACACTGGCAAATGAGGACAACCAAATAGAGGTACCCAGAAGTGGAAGGAAAGGATGTGGAGGTTAGCAAGGAGGTGACCTCAGTGGGAAAGCAGTGGACACAGAGGAGGAGGAAGCAAATCCTGGTGGGGACTCCATCATAAGAGGATCAGCTTGGAACACACAGGAGGGGAGGACAGGGAGGTGAGGTGCCTACCAAGGTGCCATGGCATGGAGGGGATGGAAGGGAGATACTGGGGATCACTGGGAAGGCAAGGCAGGAGGTGAGCTGGATGTCATTATCCACCTAGGTACTAATGACTTGGCAATGGGGAGCCAAAGGAAGTTCAGGAAGAGTTTAGGAAACTGGGAGGGGGTCTCAAGCAAGTAGCTACTTCTGTCACTTTCTCAGTACTACCTGTGAGAGCAAGGAGGCATAAGTGCATGCACCAGGAACTTTAATCATGGTTGAAGAACTGGTGCTGTGAGAAAGGTTGGAATTCATTGGTGACTGAGGACCCACCTGGAGGGATGGAGGTTTTGTTCAAGCCTGACCGACCTGCATCCATCCTGGAGGGAATCAAGCACGTCAATGATAAGTTTAAATGCTACATTGACAAGCTACTTAAACTAGCAAAAGGGTGGCAGGCCAGCAAGGAGGGTACTACTTGCTCACCCCCACAGCTAGCAGGGATCCAGTGAACCAGAGGAGTGGCTATCTCTGCAAAGCAGTGTGCAAAAGATGGAGATTAGTGTCCAAAGGTGGATAAGCAGGAAGGGCAAAATTCAGCAGAGGGCAGACAGCAAGGAGAAACAGGGATAAATGACAACCAAGGAAGGGCTGGGTAGAACAGTGGAAGCAGTCTAGGAGGTCAAATCATGGAAGCCATGAAATGCCAGGAGCCATAGCAACAAGATGGAAGATCTGGAGGCTGTCATGGTACAGTCAGACCTGAGACAATGTGGCCATCACTGAAACCTGGAGTGGAATGACAACCATGACTGGGAGATGGCCACCTGGCCACAACATATTCAGAAAGAGACAGAGCAGGCAGGAAGGGAGGAGGAGTGGCATCATGAAAAAATGACATAGGGCCAGCAAGAGATCCAGGAGGGAACAAAATGGGAGAGATACTGTGGGTTAAGCTGGAAAGGAAAATGGGGCCAACCATCCGCACAGAGGTGTGGTCTATGACCACCAGCCCAGGGAGGAAGAAACAGATAGGGAGCTGATGCTAGCCATCAAAGGATGGCAGACAAAGTGTGAAGTAGTACTGATGGAGACATCAATATTCCAGACGAGGACTAGAGCATCCCAGCAGCAGCAGCATCAACTAGAACAGATTTATCCTGGACTCCTTCAGGTGCCTTCCTCAAGCAAACTAGTCCATGGAACCAACTCAGCGGAAGGCAATACTGGAACTTCTGCTCTCACAAACGGGACAGTGTGATGGGAGTAACAGTGGGAGCACCTGGGTAACAGTGACCACCAGTCATTGTGGTTTGAAATCACAGAAAGAGCAGAACCAAACCAAACAAAACACATCCTGGATTTTAGGGGTCAGACTTTGGGAAAATGGGAGCCACGAAAAGAGGCATTAAGAATGGGACAGGAATCAGGGTTGAGGAACAGTGGGCAGTATTTAAAATGGGGATTATAAGAACAACAGAATTATGCATTAAAAGCAGGTTAGCAAGAGGAAAGAAAGAGACCATTATGGTTTTCAAAAGAGGGTAGCAAAGAAAGTGAAAGCCAAAAGATTGCATTCAGGCAATACAAAAAACACAGGCAGAAGGGATAGGGAGAAGTACCAGGAGAAACAAAGGGAGGCAGGAAGTCAATGAAGGAAACCAAAGCTCAGACAGAAGAACACATTGCAAAATCAATGGTTAAAGGGGACAAAACCTTTACAGGATACAAGTGAAAAAAGAAAGCCCAAGGGAGGGATAGGGAGACTGAAGGGAGGATGGGAGTCGGATGGAGGATGACAGCAATAAAAGCTGACATGTTGAACCAGGTATTTCTGCTCAGTCTTTACTGAGGAAGAGGGGTAATAGGTCTGAAGGGAGTACGGGGAGGGTGAGAATGGTGCAGAAATGGACACAAGTCCCCTTTACGAGAAGGGTCTGGAGGAACTGGAAGTAATAAGGTTGACAAAGCAATGGGGCCAGATGGGAATGCCCGAGGTCATAAAGAACTAAAGAGGTGGTGGCTGAACCTCTGGCACATCCTGTTTGACGATCACTGGAAACAGGGAGGTAAACGAAAGACTGAGGACAACAGATGTAGCCCCTTTATACAAAAAGTAAACAAAGAGGAAGCAGGGAACTACAGACCAGTCAGCCTCACCTCGGTAGTGGAAAGATCATGGAAGCACTACTGAAAGGAGAGATTGGTGGAACATCTGCTGTCAGTGGACCACAGGACCCAAGGGCATGGTTTCACCAGGGGAGGGCCATGTCAGACCAACCTCATTGAATTTTGACTGGGTGACTAGGGAGGTGGATCAGGGAGGCAGTGGACACGCCTATCTGAACTTCAGCAAGGCCATTGACACTGTGCCACACAGAAGACTATTACACAAACTGGGAGTATGGGTGTAGGCAAGACAGAAGTAATGAGTGGGTAGGTAACTAGCTGGTGGCAGGACACAGAGGGTGGCGATAAATGGCTGTCACTCCACAGAGGAAGAGTGACCAGTGGGGTACCACAGGGATCCCAGTACTGGGACCCGGTCCTGTTCAACATATCTTCATCAGTGACATTACAAGGATCTAGAAGGCAGAATTACTGTTCGCTGATGACACAAAGCTCTGTAACAGAGTAGACACACCAGAGGGTGTAGACAGAATGAGAAGGGACCTGCAGAAACTTGAAGAATGGTCAAGGGTTTGCCAGTTGAAATTCAATGCAAGTGCAACATAATGCATATGGGGCACAAAAACCCTCGCACAATATATCAGTTGGGGGTGAGGATATAGCATGCACCAAGCAGGAAAGGGATCTTAGGGTTGTCATCTCTGATGACCTCAGGTAAGGAAACAGTGTGACAAGGCATCCAGGTAAAGCAAATAGGATGCTGGGATGTAGGCAGGGGCACCACTGGCAGGAAGGAGGTCATATTCCGCTATACAAGACATAGAGAGGCCCCACCTGGGCACAGTGCACAGTTCCGGAACCATACCTCGTAAGGACAGACAGGGTAGAGAAGGTTCAGAGGAGGGCCAACAAGATGGTGCATGGATTGCATCACAAATCCTGTGAACAGGTTGAAGAACTGAACATGCACTCCCTGGAGGAGGGAGGAGGGATATGATAGAGACACACAAGTATCTTACAGGGAGAAACAGGAAAACACTATTTTAAGGAAAAGATGTTCAGGACTAGGGCATGGGATGAATTGGAGGAGACGATTCAGAGGAAACATGAGAAAAATTTCTTCACAGAGCAGGTGGTGGACAAATGGGAACACCTACCAGAGGAAGTGGTGGGGGCTAAAACAATCAGGTTGAAGAATGCATGGGATAGACATAAAAATTCTAGAGGTCAGGGGTAGACGAAACAGACTTCTAGGAAAACAAACTGAACTTACAGTCAAATGGCAGACCAGCACCATCAGTTCATTACAGGCTGAACCATTTCATCCAGGCTTGCTACACATGTGACCTCATACCAGATAGATCCATCACCTATCAGTCTCATTAGAATCTAACCACTTATCCAGCCCTGTTGCATATGCAAAATCAGAGATATGAACCATGACCTCAGTCAGTCTCATTACATGCTGAAATTTCCCATCCAGCCTTGTTGCTCATGTAACACCCACACCACATAGATCCATCACTGCCATCATTCTCATTATAGGCAAACCGTGTCTTCCAGCCCTGCTGCACATGCAGCACTCACCGGGATAGATTCATCTGCCATCAGTCTCATTAGGTTGAAATGCCTCATTCAGCCCTGCTGCACATGCAGCACCACACCAGATAGATCCATCACCGCCATCAGTCTCATTATAGAGTAAACCACCCATCCAGCCCTGCTGCACATGTAACACTCACACCAGATAGATCCCCACTACCATCAGTCTCTACAGGCTGACACCACCTCATCCAGCCCTACTGCACATGCAACTCTCACACCAGACAGATCCACTGCCATCATTATCATCACAGATGAACCTCTCATTCAGCCCTGTTGCACATGTAGTTCACACCAGATAACTATCACCGCTATCGTCCATCACAGGCTGGAACCATTTCATCTATTTCTGTACATGCAGTACTCAGACCAGATAGATACTTCAGTCTCATTAAGGCTGAATCCAATCCAGCCCTGTGCTATGCAACACTTTCATCAGATATTCCATCACTATCATCATTCTTATTACAGGCTGAACTACGCCATCCAGCCCGCTGCACATGCAGCACCACCAGATAGATCCATCACCGCCAGTCTTATTATAGGCTGAACCACCTCATCCTGCTGCACATTCAACACTCAATCAGATAGATCCACACGCCATCAGTCTCATTACATGATACCAACTCATCGAGCCCTGCTGCACATGTAACACCACCCAGAGAGATCCATCATCGCCATCGTCTCATTACACGCTGAAACCACTCATCCAGTCCTGCCACACATGTAGCACTCCACCAGATATAGATCCATCATTCCATCAGTCTGATTATGTTGAACTGCCTCATCCAACTTTGCTACATGCAGCACTATACCAGATAGATCCTCACCTCCATCAACTTATTACAGGCTGAAATGACTTCATCCTGCCCTCCTACTCATGTAATGCTCACTCCAGATAGAGCTATGACTGCCATCATTCTCATTACAGGCTGACTCCACCTCATCCAGCCCTGCTATACATGCAATGCTCACACCAGATAGATCCATCACCACCATCAGTCTCATTTAATGTTGAAACCATCTCATCCAGCCCTACTGCACAGGTAACACTCACATCTGATCCATCATTAACACCATCAGTCTCATTACAGGCTGAAACCACCTCATCCACTTTGCTGACATGCAACTCTCAATCTTGTAGCCCATCACCGCCCATCAGTCCTATTAGCAGCTGAAACCACCTCATCCAGCCTCCTGCAGATAAGACACTCACAGATAGATCCATCACTACCGCTGTCTATTAGAGGCTGAAACCACCTCATTCAGCCCTGCTGCACATGCAACACCTGCAGATAGATTCATCACTGCCATCAGTCTCTTTCTGTTGAAACCACCTTATCCAGCCCTGCTGCATGTAAAATCAGAGCAGAGGATCATGACCCTAGTCAGTCTCATTACATGCGAAATTCCTCATCAGCCTTGCTGCACAAGCAGCACTCACCGGGAGATGGATATGTCGCTATCAGTCTCATTACAGGATGAAACCACCTCATCAACCACTGCTGCACATGCAACACCTGCTTCCAGATTGATTCATCACCCATCAGTCTCATTAGGCTGAAACCTTCATCCAGTCCTGCTGTCCATGTAACATCTCACCAGGTTGATCCATCAGTCTCTCATTACAGATGAAACCACCTTATCCAGTCCTGCTGTGCTGGTAACACTCATACCAGATGGAGCCATCACTACCATCAGTCTTGTTAAAGGCTGAAACCTCCTATTCAGTCCTGCTTAGCGCACTCACACTAGATAGATTCATCACCGCATCTCATTATAGGTTGTCCACTTTATCCGCCCTTCATATATAGTACTCACACCAGATAGAGTCATCACTTCTTTATGTCTTATTGCTGCAGAAACCACTTCATCCTGCTCCCATATGCAACACTCAGATCAGATAGATCCACACCCCATCAGTCTTATTACATGCTGAAACCACCTCATCCAGCACTCACACCAGATAGATATATCACCACCATCAGCCTCATTACAGGCTGAAACCACCTCATCCAGTCCTGCGGCACATGCAACATTCACACCACACTGGTCCATCAAAGCCATCAGTCTCATTACAGGCTAAAACCACCTCATCCAGCCCTGCCGCATATGCAGTACTCACACCAGATAGATCCATCACTGCCATCAGTCTCATTATAGGCTGAATCCACCTCATCCAGCCCTGCTGCCATGCAACAATTACACCAGATAGATCCGTCACTGCCATCAGTCTGATTATAGGCTGAAACCAGCTCATCCAGTCCTGCTGCACATACAACACTCACAGCAGATAGATCCCTCATCGCCATCACTCTCATTACAGGCTGAAACCACCTCATCCAGCCCTGCTGAACATGTAACTTTCACACGGATAAATCCATCACCACCATCAGTCTCATTACAGGCTGATACCAACTCATCGAGCCCTGCTGCACATGTAACACTCACACCAGATAGATCCATCACCGTCATCAGTGTCATTATAGGCTGAAACCACCTCATCCAGCCCTACCTCACATGTAGCACTCACACCAGATAGATCCATCATCTTCATCAGTCTCATTATAGGCTGAACCCTCCTCATCCAACTTTGCTACACATGCAGCACTCACATCAGATAGATCCCTCACCTCCATCACTCTCATTACAGGTTGAAACCATTTCATCCAGCCCTGCTGCACATGCAGCACTCACACCAGATAGATCCATCACCACCATCAGTCTCATTACAGGCTGAAACCACCTCATCCAGCCTTCCTGCACATGCAACTCTCACACCAGATAGATCCATCACCGCCATCAGTCTCATTAGAAGCTGAAACCACCTCATCCAACCTTCCTGCAGATAAGACACTCACACCAGATAGACCCATCACCTTCATCAGTCTCATTACACAATGAAACCACCTCATCCAACCCTGCTGCACATGCAGCACTCACACCAGATAGAGCCATCACCGCCATCAATTTCTTATAGGCTGAAACCACCTCCTCCAGCCCTGCTGCACATGCAGCTCTCACACCAGATAGATCCATCACCGCCATCAGTCTCATTAGAAGCTGAAACCACCTCATCCAGCACTGCTGCACATGCAAAAATCAGAGCATATAGATCCATGACCTCTGTCAGTCTCATTACATGCTGAAATCACCTCATCCAGCCTTGCTGCCCAAGTAACACTCACACCACATAGATCTATCACCGCCATCAGTCTCATTACAGGCTGAAAACCCCTCATCCAGCCCTGCTGCACATGTAGCACTCTCACCAGATGGATACATCACCGCCATATGTCTCATTATAGGGTGAAAAAAACCTCATGCAGCCCTGCTGCCCATGCAACACTCACACCATATAGATCCATCACTGCCATCAGTCTCATTACACGCTGAAACCACCTCATCCAGCCCTGCTGCCAATGTAACACTCACAACAAATAGATCGATCACCATCACTACAGGTTGAAACCACCTCATCCAGCACTGCTGCACATGCAAAAATCAGAGCAGATAGATCCATGACCTCTGTCAGTCTCATTACATGCTGAAATCACCTCATCCAGCCTTGCTGCCCAAGTAACACTCACACCACATAGATCTATCACGGCCATCAGTCTCATTACAGGCTGAAACCCCCTCATCCAGCCCTGCTGCACATGTAGCACTCACACCAGATGGATACATCACCGCCACCAGTCATATTATATGGTGAAAAAAACCTCATCCATCCCTGCTGCCCATGCAACACTCACACCATATAGATCCATCACTGCCATCAGTCTCATTACACGCTGAAACCACCTCATCCAGCTCTGCTGCCAATGTAACACTCACACAACATAGATTCTCATCCACCATCCTACAGGTTGAAACCACCTCATCCAGCCCTGCTGCACATACAACACTCACACCAGATAGTCCCATCACCTTCATCAGTCTCATTACATGATGAAACCACCTCATCCAGCCCTGCTGCCCATGCAACACTCACACCAGATAGATCCATCACCGCAATCAGTCTCATTACAGGATGAAACCACCTCATTAAGTCTTGCTTCAAATGTAACACTCACACCAGTTGGACCCATCACCGCCATCAGTCTATTATAGGCTGAAACCACCTCATCCCGCCCTGTTGCACATACAACACTCACACCAGATAGACCCATCACCTCCATCAGTCTCATTACAAGAGATAACCACCTCATCCAGCCCTGCTGCACATGTAAAACTCACACCAGATAGATCCATCACCACCATCAGTCTCATTACAGTCTGACACCACTTCATCCAGCCCTTCTGCCATGCAACACTCACACCGAGATAGATCCATCACCCCATCACCGTCCTCTTATAGGTCATGACACTACTCATTCCGCGCCCTGCTGCACATGCAGTGCTCACACCAGATAGATCCATCACAGCATCAGTCTCATCATAGGCTGGAACCACCTCAACCAACCCTGCTGCATATGTAACACTCACACCAGATAGATCCATCACCGCAATCAGTCTCATTACAGGATGAAACCACCTCATCCAGTCCTGCTACACATGCAACACTCACACCATATAGATCCATCACCACCATCAGTCTCATTACAAGCTGAAACCACCTCATTCAGCCCTGCTGCACATGCAGCACTCACACCAGATAGATACATCACTGCCGTCAGTCTCATTACAGGCTGAAGCCACCTCATCCAGCCCTGCCGCACGTGCAATACTCACACCAGAAAGATCCATCACTGCCTTCAGTCTCCTTATAGGCTGAATCCACCTCATCCAGTCCTGCTGCCATGCAGCGCTCACATGAGATAGATACTTCACCGCCATCAGTCCCATTACAGGCTGAAACTCACTCATCCATCCCTGCTGCACATGTAGCACTCACACCAGATAGATACATCACCGCCATCAGTCTCATTATTGGATGAAAGCACCTCATCCAGCCACTGCTGCGCATGCAACACTCACACCATATAGGTCCATCACCGCCATCAGTCTCATTACAGGCTGAAACCACCTCATCTAGCCCTGCTGCACATGTAACACTCATACCAGATAGATCCGTCACCGCCATCAGTCTCATCACAGGATGAAACAACCTCATACAGCCTTGCTGCACATGCAACACTCACACCAGATAGATTCATCACTTCTATCAGTCTCGTTACAGGCTGAAACCACCCATCTAGCCTCTGCTGCACATGTGAACACTCACACCAGATAGATCTGTGCCCGCCATTAGTCTCATCACAGAATGAAACCTCCTCATCCATCCCTGCTGTACATGCAACACTACCACCAAATTGATCAATCACCTCCATCAGTCTCATTACAGGATGAAACCACCTCATCCAGTCCTGCTGCACATGTAACACTCACACCAGATAGAGACATCACTGCCATCAGTCTTTTATAGGCTGAAAACAACTCATCCAGCCCTGCTGCACAAACGACACTCACACCAGATAGACCCATCACCTCCATCAGTCTCATTACATAATGACACCGCCTCGTCCAGCCCTGCTGCCCATGCAATACTCACACCAGTTAGATCCATCACCACCATCAGAGTCATTACAGGATGAAACCACCTCATCCAGCCCTGTTGCACATGCAACACTCACACCAGATAGATCCCTCATCGACATCAATCTCATTACAGGCTGAAACCACCTCATCCAGCCCTGCTGCACATGTAACACTCACACAGATAGATCCAGCACCATCATCGGTCTCATTACAGGCTGATACCAACTCATCGAGCCCTGCTGCACATGTAACACTCACACCAGATAGATCCAACACCGCCATCAGTCTCATTATAGGCTGAAACCACCTCATCCAGTCCTGCCACACATGTAGCACTCACACCAGATATATCCATCATTTCCATCAGTCTCATTATAGGCTGAACCCCTCCTCATCCAACTTTGCTACACATGCAGCACTCACTCCAGATAGAGTCATCACTTCTGTAAGTCTCATTACAGGCAGAAACCACTTCATCCAGCCCTGCTGTACATACAACCCTCACACCAGATAGACCCATCACCACCTTCAGTCTCATTACAGGCAGAAACCACCTCATCCAGCCCTGCTGCACATGCAGCACTCACACCAGATAGATACATCACCACCATCAGCCTAATTACAGGCTAAAACCACCTCATCCAGCCCTGATGCACATGGAACACTCACACCAGATAGATCCATCACCGCCATCAGTCTCATTAACAGGCTAACACCACCTCATCCAGCCTTGCTGCACATGCAACACTCACAACAGATAGATCCATCACCGCCATCAATCTCATTACAGGCTGAAACCACCTCATCCAGCCCAGCTGCACATGTAACACTCACACCAGATAGATCCGTCACTGCCATCAGTCTCATTACAGGATGAAACCACCTCATCCAGTCCTGCTGCACAGGTAACACTCTCACCAGATAGAGCCATCACCGCCATCAATCTCTTATAGGCTGAAACCATCTCCTCCAGCCCTGCGGCACATGCAGCACTGACACCAGATAGATACTTCACCGCCATCAGTCTCATTACAGGCTGAAACCACCTCATTCAGTCCTGCTGTACATGCAGCACTCACACCAGATAGATCCATCCCCGCCATCAGTCTCATTATAGGCTGAAACCACCTCATCCAGCCCTTCTGCACATACAGTACTCACATCCGATACTGTCATCACCTCCATCAGTGTCATTACAGGCTGAAACCACCTCATCCAGCATTGCTGCACATACAGCACTCACACCAGATAGACCCATCACCTCCATCAGTCTCATTACAGGCTGAAACCACCTCATCCAGCCCTGCTGCACATGCAGCACTCACACCAGTTAGATACATCACCACCATCAGTCTCATTACAGGCTGAAACCACCTCATCCAGTCCTGCTGCACGTGCAACACTCACACCAGATAGAGCCATCACCACCATCAGTCTCTTTATAGCCTGAAACCACCTCATCCAGCCGTTCTGCACATGCAGCTCTCACAAGAGATAGACCCATCACCACCATAAGTCTCATTACAAGCTGAAACCACCTCATCCAGCCTTCCTGCACATGCAGCACTTACTCCAGATAAATACATCACCGCCATCTGTCTCATTACAAGCTGAAACCACCTCATCCAGCCCTGCTGCACATGCAGCACTCACATGAGATAGATACATCACCGCCATCAGTCTGATTACAGGCTGAAAACCCGTCATCCAGCCCTGCTGCACATGTAGCACTCACACCAGATGGATACATCACCGCCATCAGTCTCATTATAGGGTGAAAAAAAACTCATGCAGCCCTGCTGCCCATGCAACACTCACACCATATAGATCCATCACTGGCATCAGTCTCATTACACGCTGAAACCTGCTCATCCAGCCCTGCTGCCCATGTAACACTCACAACAAATAGATCGATCATCATCACTACAGGTTGAAACCACCTCATCCAGCCCTGCTACACATACAACACTCGCACCATATAGACCCATCACCTTCATCAGTCTAATTACATAATGAAACCACCTCATCCAGCCCTCCTGCCCATGCAACACTCACACCAGATAGATCAGTCACCGCCATGAGTCTGATTACAGACTGAAACCACCTCATTAAGTCTTGCTGCAAATGTAACACTCACACCAGATAGATCCATCACCGCCATCAGTCTCATTATAGGCTGAAACCACTTCATCCAGCCCTTCTGCACATACAGTACTCACACCAAATAGATCCATCACCATCATCAGTCTCATTACAAGCTGAAACCACCTCATCCAGCCCTGCTGCACATACAACACTCACACCAAATAGATCCATCACCATCATCAGTCTCATTACAAGCTGAAACCACCTCTTCCAGCCCTGTCGCATGTGCAATACTCACACCAGATAGATCCATCACTGCCATCAGTCTCTTTATAGGCTGAATCCACCTCATCCAGTCCTGCTGCCATGCAGCACTCACATGAGATAGATACATCACTGCCATCAGTCCCATTACAGGCTGAAACTCCCTCATCCAGCCCTGCTGCACATGTAGCCCTCACACCAGATAGATACATCACCGCCATCAGTCTCATTATTGGCTGAAAACACCTCATCCAGCCACTGCTGCCCATGCAACACTCACACCAGATAGATCCATCACCGCCATCAGTCTCATTACAGGCTGAAACCACCTCATCCAGCCCTGCTGCACATGTAATACACCAGATAGATCCGTGACCGTCATCAGTCTCTTTACAGGATGAAACCACCTCATCCAGTCCTGCTGCTCATGTAACACTCACACCAGATAGAGTCATCACTGCCATCAGTCTCTTATAGGCTGAAACCACCTCAGCCAACCCTGCTGCACATCCGACACTCACAGCAGATAGGCCCATCACCTCCATCAGTCTCATTACATAATGACACCGCCTCATCCAGCCCTGCTGCCCATGCAACACTCACACCAGTTAGATCCATCACCACCATCAGACTCATTACAAGATGAAATCTCCTCATCCAGCCCTGTTGCACATGCAACACTCACACCAGATAGACCCATCACCTCCATCAGTTTCATTACAAGAGGTAACCACCGCATCCAGCTCTGTTGCACATGTCACACTCACACCAGATAGATCCATCACCGCCATCAGTCTCATTACAGGCTGACACCACCTCATCCAGCCCTACTGCACATGCAACACTCACACCAGATAGATCCATCACTGCCATCACTATCATCACAGGCTGAAACCTCCTCATTCAGCCCTGCTGCACATGCAGCGTTCACACCAGATAGATGCATCACCGCCATCACTATCATTATAGGCTGAAACCACCTCATCCAGCCTTGCTGCACGGGTAACACTTGCGCCAGATAGATCCATCACCACCATCAGTCTCATTACAGGCTGAAACCACCTCATCCAGCCCTGCTGCACATGCAACTCTCACACCAGATAGATCCATCACCACCATCAGTCTCATTAGAATCTTAAACCACCTCATCCAGCCTTCCTGCAGATAAGACACTTACACCAGATAGATCCATCACTGCCGTCAGTCTCATTACAGGCTGAACCCACCTCATCCAGCCCTGCTACACATGCAAAAATCACAGGAGATAGATCCATGACCTCAATCAGTCTCATTACATGCAGAAATCACCTCATCCAGCATTGCTGCCCATGTAACACGCACACCACATAGATCCATCATCGCCATCAGTCTCATTACAGGCTAAAACTTCATCATCCAGCCTTGCTGCACATACAGTACTCACATCAGATACAGTCATCACTTCCATCAGTCTCATTACAGGCTGAAACAACCTCATCAAGCATTGCTGCACATACAACACTCACACCAGATAGACCCAGCACCTCCATCAGTCTCATTACAGGCTGAAACCAGCTCATCCAGCCCTGTTGCAGATGTAGCACTCACACCAGATGGATACATCACCGCCATCAGTCTCATTATAGGGTGAAAAAAACCTCATGCAGCCCTGCTGTCCATGCAACACTCACACCATATAGATCCATCACTACCATCAGTCTCGTTACACGCTGAAACAACCTCATCCAGCCCTGCTACAAATACAGCACTCACACCTGATAGACCAATCACCTTCATCAGTCTTATTACATAATGAATCCACTACATCCAGCCCTGCTGTCCATGCAACACTCACACCAGATAGATCCATCACCGCCATCAGTCTCATTACAGGATGAAACCACCTCTTTAAGTCTTGCTGCAAATGTAACACTCACACCAGATAGATCCCTCACCTCCATCAGTCTCATTACAGGCTGAAATTTTTTTTTTTTTTTTTTAATTTTGTTGTTTAACCAGGTATAGCACACTAAGCTGAAAGCTTTTTTACAGGAGCGACCTGGGAGCACAAGGAGGTTAAGTGACTTGCTCAGGGTCACACAGTATGCAAGTGGAAGCTGTGGGATTCAAACCCCAGGTCTGGTCAGCTGGATGTCACCAGATTTGCAGCTAAGAGCCTTAGACCACTGTGCTATACTGCCTCCCATGAAATGACTTCATCCTGCCCTCCTACTCATGTAATGCTCACTCCAGATAGATCCATGACTGCCATCAGTCTCATTACAGGCTGAAACCACCTCATCCAGCCTTGGTGTGCATCTAACACTCACACCGGGTAGCTCCATCACTGCCATCAGTCTCACTATAGGCTGAAACTACCTCATCCAGGCTAGCCGCACATGCAGCACTCATACCAGATAGATCCATCACCACCATCAGTCTCATTATAGGCTGAAACCACCTCATCCCGCCTTGCTGCACAGGTAAAACTCATGCCAGATAGATCCAACAACACCTTCAGTTTCATTTCAGGTTGAAACCACCTCATCCAGCCCTGCTGCACAGCTAACACTCACACCAGATCCATCACCACCATCAGTCTCTTTACAGGCTGAAACCACCTCATCCTGCCTTGCTGCACATGCAACTCTCACACCCAGATAGATCCATCACCACCATCAGTCGCATTAGAAGCTGAAACCACCTCATCCAGCCCTGCTGCACAAGCAGCAGTCACAGCAGATAGATCCATCACTGCCATCAGTATCCTTACGAGCTGAAACCACCTCATCCAGCCCTGCTGCACAGGTAACACTCGCACCAGATCCATCACAACCATCAGTCTCATTGCAGGCTGAAACCACCTCATTCAGCCCTTCTGCACATGCAGCACTCACACAAGATAGATACATGTCCGCTATCAGTCTCATTACAGGCTGAAACCCCCCTCATCCAGCCCTGCTGCACATGCAGTACTCACACCAGATAGATCCATCACTGCCATCACTCTCATTATAGGGTGAAACCACCTCATCCCGCCCTGCTGCACAGTTAAGACTCACACCAGATAGATCCATCACCGCCATCAGTCTCATTACAGGCTAACACCACCTCATCCAGCCTTGCTGCACATGCAACACTCACAACAGATAGATCCATCACCGATCACCGCCATCAGTCTCATCGCAGGCTGAAACCACCTCATCCAGCCCTTCTGCACATGCAACACTCACGCCAGATAGACCCATCACCTCCATCAGTCTCATTGCAAGAGGTAACCACCGCATCCAGCTCTGTTGCACATGTAACACTCACACCAGATAGATCCATCACCGACATCAGTCTCATTACAGGCTGACACCACCTCATCCAGCCCTACTGCACATGCAACACTCACACCAGATAGATCCATCACTGCCATCACAGGCTGAAACCTCCTCATTCAGCCCTGCTGCACATGCAGCGTTCACACCAGATAGATGCATCACCACCATCACTATCATTACAGGCTGAAACCACCTCATCCAGCCTTGCTGCATGGGTAACACTCGCACCAGATAGATCCATCACCACCATCAGTCTCATTACAGGCTGAAACCACCTCATCCAGCCCTGCTGCACATGCAACTCTCACACCAGATAGATCCATCACCGCCATCAGTCTCATTAGAATCTTAAACCACCTCATCCAGCCTTCATGCAGATAAGACACTTACACCAGATAGATCCATCACCGCCATCAGTCTCATTACAGGCTAGCACCACCTCATCCAGCCTTGCTGCACATGCAACACTCACAACAGATAGGTCCATCACCTCCATCAGTCTCATCACAGGCTGAAACCACCTCACCCAGCCCTGCTGCACATGTAACATTCACACCCGATAGATCCATCTCTGCCATCAGTCTCACTACAGGATGAAACCACCTCATCTACCACTGCTGCACATGCAACACTCACAACAGATTGATCCATCACCTCCATCAGTCTCATTACAGGCTGAAACCTCCTCATACAGCCCTGCTGTACATGGAACACTCCCACCAGGTAGATCCATCAGCTCCATCAATCTCATTACAGGATGAAACCACCTCATCCAGTCCTGCTGCACAGGTAACACTCACACCAGATAGAGCCATCACCACCATCTGTCTTATTACAGGCTGAAACCACCTCATTCAGTCCTGCTTTAAATGCAGAACTCACACCAGATAGATCCATCCCCGCCATCAGTCTCATTGTATGCTGAAACCACTTCATCCAGCCCTTCTGCACATACAGTACTCACACCAGATAGAGTCATCACTTCTATAAGTCTCATTACAGGCTGAAACCACTTCATCCAGCCCTGCTGCACAGGCAGCACTCACACCAGATAGATACATCACAACCATCAGTCTCATTACAGGCTGAAACCACCTAATTCAGTCCTGCTGTACATGCAACGCTCACACCAGATAGATCCATCACCTCCATGAGTCTCATTATAGGCTGAAACCACTTCATCCAGTCCTGCTGCACAGGTAACACTCACACCAGATAGAGCCATCACCGCCATCAATCTCTTATAGGCTGAAACCACCTCCTCCATCCCTGCTGCACATGCGGCACTCGCACCAGATAGATACATCACCGCCATCAGTCTCATTACAGGCTGAAACCACCTCATTCAGTCCTGCTGTACATGTAGCACTCACACCAGATAGATCCATCACCGCCATCAGTCTCATTGTAGGCTGAAACCACCTCATCCAGCCCTTCTGCACATACAGTACTCACATCAGATACAGTCATCACTTCCATCAGTCACATTACTGGCTGAAACCACCTCATCCAGCATTGCTGCACATACAACACTCACACCAGATAGACCCATCACCTCTATCATTCTCATTACAGGCTGAAACCACCTCATCCAGCCTTGCTGCACATGCAGCACTCACACCAGATAGATAGATCACCACCATCAGTCTCATTACAGGCTGAGACCACCTCATCCAGTCCTGCTGCACATGCAACACTCACACCAGACAGGTCCGTCACCACATCAGTCTCATTATAGGCTGAAACCACCTCATCCAGCCCTTCTGCACAACTCTCACAAGAGATAGACCCATCACCACCGTAAGTCTCATTACAAGCTGAAACCACCTCATCCAGCCTTGCTGCACATGCAACACTCACACGTGATAGATCCATCACCGCCATCGCTATCATCACAGGCTGAAACCTCCTCATTCAGCCCTGCTACACATGCAGTGCTCAAACCAGATAGATCCATCACCACCATCAGTCTCATTACAAGCTGAAACCACCACATCCAGCCCTGCTGCACATGCAGCACTCACACCAGATAGATCCATCACTGCCATCAGTCTCATTATAGGCTGAAACCACCTCATCCAGTCCTGCCACGCAAATAGCACTCACACTTGATAGATCCATCATCTCTATCAGTCTCATAGGCTGAACCCTCCTCATCTAACTTTGCTACACATGCAACACTCACACCAGATAGATCACTCACCTCCATCAGTCTCATTACAGTCTGAAATTTTTTTTTTTTTTTTAATTTAGTTGTTAACCAGGTATAGCACACTAAGCTGAAAGCTTTTTTACAGGAGCGACCTGGGAGCACAAGGAGGTTAACTGACTTGCTCAGGGTAACACAGTATGCAAGTGGAAGCTGTGGAATTCAAACCCCAGGTCTGGTCTGCTGGATGTCACCAGATTTGCAGCTCAGAGCCTTAGACCACTGCGCTATACTGCCTCCCATGAAATTACTTCATCCTGCCCTCCTACTCATGTAACGCTCACTCCAGATAGATCCATGACTGCCATCAGTCTCATTATAGGCTGAAACCACCTCATCCCGCCTTGCTGCACAGGTAAAACTCACGCCAGATAAATCCAACTACACCTTCAGTCTCATTTCAGGTTGAAACCACCTCATCCAGCCCTGCTGCACAGCTAACACTCACACCAGATCCATCACCACCATCTGTCTCATTTTAGGCTGAAACCACCTCATCCTGCCTTGCTGCACATGCAACTCTCACACCAGATAGATCCATCACCGCCATCAGTCTCATTAGAAGCTGAAACCACCTCATCCAGCCCTGCTGCACATGCAGCACTCACAGCAGATAGATCCATCACTGCCATCAGAATCCTTTCAAGCTGAAACCACCTCATCCAGCCCTGCTGCACAGTTAACACTCACACCAGATCCATCACCACCATCAGTCTCATTACAGGCTGAAACCACCTCATTCAGTCCTGCTGTACATGCGGAACTCACACCAGATAGATCCATCACCGCCATCAGTCTCATTGTATGCTGAAACCACTTCATCCAGCCCTTCTGCACATACAGTACTCACACCAGATAGAGTCATCACTTCTATAAGTCTCATTACAGGCTGAAACCACTTCATCCAGCCCTGCTGCACATACAACACTCACACCAGATAGATACATCACAACCATCAGTCTCATTACAGGCTGAAACCACCTAATTCAGTCCTGCTGTACATGCAGTACTCACACCAGATAGATCCATCACCGCCATGAGTCTCATTACAGGCTGAAACCACTTCATCCAGCCCTTCTGCATATATACTACTCACAACAGATAGATCCGTCCCCGCCATCAGTCTCATCGCAAGCTGGAACCACCTCATCCAGCCCTGCTGCATATGTAGCACTCACAACAGATAGATCCATCACCGCGATCAGTCTCATTACAGGATGAATCCACCTCATCCAGTCCTGCTGCCATGAAACACTAACACCAGATAGATCCATCACTACCATCAGTCTCATTACATTCTGAAACCTCCTCATCCAGCCCTGCTGCACATGCAGCACTCACACCAGATAGATCCATCACTGCCATCAGTCTCATTATAGGCTGAAACCAGCTCATCCAGTCCTGCTGCACATGTAACACTCACACAGATAGATCCATCACCACCATCAGTCTCATTACAGGCTAATACCACCTCATCTAGCCCTGCTGCACATGTAACACTCACACAGATAGATCCATCACCACCATCAGTCTCATTACAGGCTGATACCAACTCATCGATCCCACTGCACATGTAACACTCACACCAGATAGATCCATTTCTGCCGTCAGTCTCATTATAGGCTGAAACCACCTCATCCAGTCCTGCTGCACATGCAGCACTCACACCAGATAGATCCCTCATCTCCATCTGTCTCATTATAGGCTGAACCCTCCTCATCCAACTTTGCTACACATGCAGCACTCACACCAGATAGATCCCTCACCTCCATCAGTCTCATTACAGTCTGAAATTTTTTTTTCTTTTAATTTAGTTGTTTAACCAGGTATAGCACACTAAGCTGAAAGCTTTTTTACAAGAGCGACCTGCAAGCACAAGGAGGTTAAGTGACTTGCTCAGGGTCACACAGTATGCAAGTGGAAGCTGTGGGATTCAAACCCCAGGTCTGGTCTGCTGGATGTCACCAGATTTGCAGCTCAGAGCCATTGACCACTGCGCTAATCTGCCTCCCATGAAATGAGTTCATCCTGCCCTCCTACTCATGTGACGCTCACTCCAGATAGATCCATGACTGCCATCAGGCTCATTACAGGCTGAAACCACCTCATCCAGCCTTGGTGCGCATCTAACACTCACACCAGGTAGCTCATCACCGCCATCAGTCTCACTATAGGCTGAAACTACCTCATCCAGGCTAGCTGCACATGCAGCACTCATACCAGATAGATCCATCACCACCATCAGTCTCATTATAGGCTGAAACCACCTCATCCCGTCTTGCTGCACAGGTGAAACTCACTCCAGATAGATCCAACAACACCTTCAGTCTCATTTCAGGTTGAAACCACCTCATCCAGCCATGCTGCACAGCTAATACTCACACCAGATTCATCACCACCATCAGACTCATTACAGGCTGAAACCACCTAATCCTGCCTTGCTGCACATGCAACTCTCACACCAGATAGATCCATCACCGCCATCAGTCTCATTAGAAGCTGAAACCACCTCATCCAGCCCTACTGCACATGTAACATTCACACCAGATAGATCCATCACTGCCATCAGTCTCATTACAGGATGAAATCACCTCATCTACCACTGCTGCACATGCAACACTCACACCAGATTGATCCATCACCTCCATCAGTCTCATTACAGTCTGCAACCTCCTCATACAGCCTTGCTGTACAAGGAACACTCCCACCAGGTAGATCCATCAGCTTCATCATTCTCATTACAGGATGAAACCACCTCATCCAGTCCTGCTGCACAGGTAACACTCACACCAGATAGAGCCATCACCACCATCAGTCTCATTACAGGCTGAAACCACCTCATTCAGTCCTGCTGTTCATGCAGAACTCACTCCAGATAGATCCTTCACCGTCATCAGTCTCATTATAGGCTGAAGCCACTTCATCCAGCCCTTCTGCACATACTGTACTCACACCAGATAGAGTCATCACTTCTATAAGTCTCATTACAGGCTGAAACCACTTCTTCTAGCCCTGCTGCACATGCAGCACTCACACCAGATAGATACATCACAACCATCAGTCTCATTACAGACTGAAACCACCTAATTCAGTCCTGCTGTACATGCAGCACTCACACCAGATAGATCCATCACCGCCATGAGTCTCATTATAGGCTGAAACCACTTCATCCGGCCCTTCTGCACATATAGTACTCACACCAGATAGAGTCTTCACTTCTATAAGTCTCATTACAGGTAGAAACCACTTCATCCAGCCCTGCTGCACATACGACACTCACACCAGATAGACCCATCACCACCATCAGTCTCATTACAGGCTGAAACCACCTCATCCAGCCCTGCTGCACATGCAGCACTCACACCAGATAGATACATCACCACCATCAGCCTCATTACAGGCTGAAACCACCTCATCCAGTCCTTCTGCTCATGCAACATTCACACCAGACAGGTCCATCACCACATCAGTCTCATTACAGGCTAAAAACACCTCATGCAGCCCTGCTGCACATGCAGCACTCACACGAGATAGATACATCACCGCCATCAGTCTCATTACAGGGTGAAACCCCCTCATCCAGCCCTGCTGCACATGCAGCACTCACACCAGATAGATCCATCACCGCCATCAGTCTCATTATAGGGTGAAACCACCTAATCCTGCCTTGCTGCTCATGCAACTCTCACACCAGATAGATCCGTCACCGCCATCAGTCTCATTAGAAGCTGAAACCACCTCATCCAGCCCTGCTGCACATGCAGCACTCAGTGCAGATAGATCCATCACTGCCATTAGTATCCTTACAAGCTAAAACCACCTCATCCAGCCCTGCTGCACAGGTAACACTCACACCAGATCCATCACCACCATCAGTCTCATTACAGGCTGAAAGCACCTCATCCATCCTTGCTGCCCATGTAACACTCACACCACATAGATCCATCTCTGCTATCAGTCTCATTACAGGCTGAAACCCCATCATCCAGCCCTGCTGCACATGCAGCACTCACACCAGATAGATCCATCACCGCCATCAGTCTCATTATAGGGTGAAACCACCTCATCCCGCCCTGCTGCACAGTTAACACTCACACCAGATAGATCCATCACCGCCATCAGTCTCATTACAGGCTAGCACCACCTCATCCAGCCTTGCTGTACATGCAACTCTCACAACAGATAGATCCATCACCGCCATCAGTCTCATTACAGGATGAAATCACCTCATCTACCACTGCTGCACATGCAACACTCACACCAGATTGATCCATCACCTCCATCAGTCTCATTACAGTCTGAAACCTCCTCATACAGCCCTGCTGTACAAGGAACACTCCCACCAGGTAGATCCATCAGCTCCATCAATCTCATTACAGGATGATACCACCTCATCCAGTCCTGCTGCACAGGTAACACTCACACCAGATAGAGCCATCACCACCATCAGTCTCATTACAGGCTGAAACCACCTCATTCAGTCCTGCTGTTCATGCAGAACTCACTCCAGATAGATCCTTCACCGTCATCAGTCTCATTATAGGCTGAAGCCACTTCATCCAGCCCTTCTGCACATACTGTACTCACACCAGATAGAGTCATCACTTCTATAAGTCTCATTACAGGCTGAAACCACTTCTTCCAGCCCTGCTGCACATGCAGCACTCACACCAGATAGATACATCACAACCATCAGTCTCATTACAGACTGAAACCACCTCATTCAGCTCTGCTGCCAATGTAACATTCACACCAGATAGATCCATCACCGTCATCAGTCTCATTACAGGATGAAACCACCTCATTAAGTCTTGCTGCAAATGTAACACTCACACCAGATAGAGCCATCACCACCATCAGTCTATTATAGGATGAAACCACCTCATCCAGCCCTGTTGCACATGTAACACTCACACCAGATAGATCCTTCACCGCCATCAGTCTCATTACAGACTGACAGCGCCTCATCCAGCCCTACTGCGCATGCAACACTCACACCAGATAGATCCATCACCGCCATCACTATCATCACAGGCCAAAACCTCCTCATTCAGCCCGGCTACACATGCAGTGCTCACACCAGATTGATCCATCGCCGCCATCAGTCTCATTGCAAGCTGGAACCACCTCAGCCAGCCCTGCTGCATATGTAACACTCACACCAGATAGATCCATCACCGCGATCAGTCTCATTACATGATGAAACCACCTCATCCAGTCCTGCTACAGATGCAACACTCACACCTTATAGATCCATCACCACCATCAGTCTCATTACAAGCTGAAACCACCTCATCCAGCCCTGCTGCACATGCAGTACTCACACCAGATAGATAGATCACTGCCATCAGTCTCATTACAGGCTGACACCACCTCATCCAGCCCTACTGCACATGCAACACTCACACCAGATAGATCCATCACCGCCATCACTATCATCACAGGCTGAAACCTCCTCATTCAGCCCTGCTGTACATGCAGCGTTCATACCAGATAGATCCATCACCGCCATCACTACCATCACAGGCTGAATCCACCTCATCCAGCCTTGCTGCACGGGTAACACTCACGCCAGATAGATCCATCACCACCATCAGTCTCAGTACAGGCTGAAACCACCTCATCCAGCCCTGCTGCACATGCAACTCTCACACCAGATAGATCCATCACCGCCATCAGTCTCATTAGAATCTTAAACCACCTCATCCAGCCTTTCTGCAGATAAGACACTTACACCAGATAGATCCATCACTGCCGTCAGTCTCATTACAAGCTGAAACCACCTCATCCAGCCCTGCTACACATGCAAAAATCACAGCAGATAGATCCATGACCTCAGTCAGTCTCATTATATGCTGAAATCACCTCATCCAGCCTTGCTGCCCATGTAACACTCACACCACATAGATCCATCATCGCCATCAGTCTCATTACAGGCTAAAACCGCATCTTCCAGCCCTGCTGCACATGCAGCACTCACACGAGCTAGATCCATCACTGCCATCAGTCTCATTACAGGCTGAAACCACCTCATCCAGCCCTGCTACACATGGTACACTCACACCAGATAGATCCATCACCGCCATCAGTCTCATTACAGGCTAGCACAACCTCATACAGCCTTGCTGCACATGCAATACTCACAACAGATAGATCCTTCACTGCCATGAGTCTCATTACAGGCTGAAACCACCTCATCCAGCCCAGCTGCACATGTAACACTCACACGAGATAGATCCGTCACTGCCATCAGTCTCATTACAGGATGAAACCACCTCATCCAGTCCTGCTGCATAGGTAACACTCACACCAGATAGAGCCATCACCGCCATCAATCTCTTATAGGCTGAAACCACCTCCTCCAGCCCTGCTGCACATGCATCACTCACATCAGATAGATACATCACCGCCATCCATCTCATTACAGGCTGAATCCACCTCATTCAGTCCTGCTGTACATGCAGCACTCACACCAGATAGATTCATCACGGCCGTCAGTTTCATTATGGGCTGAAACCACCTCATCCAGTACTGCCACACAAATTGCACTCACACTTGATAGATCCATCATCTCCATCAGTCTCATTATAGGCTGAAATTTTTTTTAATTTAGTTGTTTAACCAGGTATAGCACACTAAGCTGAAAGCTTTTTTACAGGAGCGACCTGGGAGCACAAGGAGGTTAAGTGACTTGCTCAGGGTAACACAGTATGCAAGTGGAAGCTGTGGGATTCAAACCCCAGGTCTGGTCTGCTGGATGTCACCAGATTTGCAGCTCAGAGCCTTAGACCGCTGCGCTCTACTGCCTCCCATGAAATGACTCATCCTGCCTCCCCTATGTAACGCTCACTCCAGATAGATCCATGACTGCCATCAGTCTCATTACAGGCTGAAACCACCTCATCCAGCCTTGGTGCGCGTCTAACACTCACACCAGGTAGCTCCATCACCGCCATCAGTCTCACTGTAGGCTGAAACTACCTCATCCAGGCTAGCCGCACATGCAGCACTCACACCAGATAGATCCATCAACACCGTCAGTCTCATTATAGGCTGAAACCACCTCATCCCGCCTTGCTGTACAGGTAAAACTCACGCCAGATAGATCCAACAACACCTTCAGTCTCATTTCAGGTTGAAACCACCTCATCCAGCCCTGCTGCACAGCTAATACTCACACCAGATCCATCACCACCATCAGTCTCTTTACAAGCTGAAACCACCTCATCCTGCCTTGCTGCACATGCAACTCTCACACCAGATAGATCCATCACTGCCATCAGTATCCTGACAAGCTGAAACCACCTCATCCAGCCCTGCTGCACAGGTAACACTCACACCAGATCCATCACCACCATCAGTCTCATTACAGGCTGAAACAACCTCATCCATCCTTGCTGCCCATGTAACACTCACACCACATAGATCCATCACCGCCATCAGTCTCATTATAGGCTGAAACCACCTCATCCAGCCCTGCTGCACATACAGCACTCACACAAGACAGACACATCTCCGCTATCAGTCTCATTACAGGCTGAAACCCCCTCATCCATCCCTGCTGCACATGCAGCACTCACACCAGATAGATCCATCACCGCCATCAGTCTCATTACAGGCTAACACCACCTCATCCAGCCTTGCTGCACATGCAACACTCACAACAGATGGATCCATCACCGCCATCAGTCTCATCACAGGCTGAAACCACCTCATCCAGCCCGGCTGCACATGTAACACTCACACCAGATAGATCCATCACTGCCATCAGTCTCATTACAGGATGAAACCACCTCATCTACCACTGCTGCACATGCAACACTCACACCAAATTGATCCATCACCTCCATCGGTCTCATTACTGGCTGAAACCTCCTCATACAGCCCTGCTGTACATGGAACACTCCCACCAGGTAGATCCATCAGCTCCATCAATCTCATTACAGGATGAAACCACCTCATCCAGTCGCGCTGCACAGGTAACACTCACACCAGATAGAGCCATCACCACCATCAGTCTCATTACAGGCTGAAATCACCTCATTCAGTCCTGCTGTACATGCAGCACTCACTCCTGATAGATCCATCACTTCTATAAGTCTCATTACAGGCAGAAACCACTTCATCCAGCACTGCTGCACATACAACACTCACACCAGATATACCCATCACCACCATCAGTCTCATTACAGGCTGAAACCACCTCATTCATTCCTGCTGTACATGCAGGACTCACACCAGATAGATCCATCACCGCCATCAGTCTCATTATAGGCTGAAACCACTTCATCCAGCCCTTCTGCACATACTGTACTCACACCAGATAGAGTCATCACTTCTATAAGTCTCATTACAGGCAGAAACCACTTCATCCAGCCCTGCTGCACATACAACACTCACACCAGATATACCCATCACCACCATCAGTCTCATTACAGGCTGAAACCACCTAATTCAGTCCTGCTGTACATGCAGCATTCACACCAGACCGGTCCATCACCACATCAGTCTCATTACAGGCTAAAACCACCTCATCCAGCCCTGCTGCACATGCAGCACTCACACGAGATAGATACACCACCGCCATCAGTCTCATTACAGGCTGAAACCCCCTCATCCAGCCCTGCTGCACATGCAGCACTCACACGAGATAGATACATCACCGCCATCAGTCTCATTACAGGCTGAAACCCCCTCATCCAGCCCTGCTGGACATGCAGCACTCACACGAGATAGATACATCACCGCCATCAGTCTCATTACAGGCTGAAACCCCCTCATCTAGCCCTGCTGCACATGCAGCACTCACAAGAGATATATACAACACCACCATCAGTCTCATTATAGGGTGAAACCACCTCATCCAGCCCTGCTGCACATGGAACACTCACACCAGATAGCTCCATCACCACCATCAGCCTCATTATAGGCTGACACCAACTCATCCAGCCTTGCTGCACATGCAACACTCACAACAGATAGATCCATCACCGCCATCAGTCTCATTACGGGCTGAAACCACCTCATCCAGCCCAGCTGCACTTGTAACACTCACCCCTGATAGATCAGTCACCGCCATCAGTCTCATTACAGGATGAAACCACCTCATCCAGTCCTGCTGCACAGGTAACACTCACAGCAGATAGAGCCATCACCGCCATCAATCTCTTATAGGCTGAAACCACCTCCTCCTGCCCTTCTGCACATACAGTACTCACATCAGATACAGTCATCACTTCCATCTGTCACATTATCGGCTGAAACCACCTCATCCAGCCTTGCTGCACGGGTAACACTCATGCCAGATAGATCCATCACCTCCGTCAGTCTCATTACAGGCTGAAACCACCTCATCCAGCCCTGCTGCACATGCAACTCTCACATCAGATAGATCCACCACCGCCATCAGTCTCATTAGAATCTTAAACCACATCATCCAGCCTTCCTGCAGATAAGACACTTATACCAGATAGTTCCATCACTGCCGTCAGTCTCATTACATGCTGAAACCACCTCATCCAGCCCTGCTGCACATGCAACACTCAGAGCAGATAGATCCATCACTGACATCAGTCTCCTTACAAGCTGAAACCACCTCATCCAGCCCTGCTACGCATGCAAAAATCACAGCAGATAGATCCATGACCTCCATCAGTCTCATTACAGGCTGAAACCAGCTCATCCATCCCTGCTGCACATGCAGAACTCACACTAGATAGATACATCACCACCATCAGTCTCATTACAGGCTGAAACCACTTCATTCAGTCCTGTTGTACATGCAGCACTCACACCAGATAGATACATCACCTCCATCAGTCTCATTACAGGCTGAAACCAGCTCATCCAGCCCTGCTGCACATGAAGCACTCACACTAGATAGATACATCACCACCATCAGTCTCATTACAGGCTGTAACCACCTCATCCAGTCCTGCTGCACATGCAACATTCACACCAGAGAGGTCCGTCACCACGTCAGTCTCTTTATAGGCTGAAACCACCTCATCCAGCCCTTCTGCACATGCAACTCTCACAAGAGATAGATCCATCACCACCATAAGTCTCATTGCAAGCTGAAACCACCTCATCCAGCCTTGCAGCACATGCAGCACTCACACCAGATAGATACATCATCGCCATCTGTCTCATTACAAGCTGAAACCACCTCATCCAGCCCTGCTGCACATGCAGCACTCACATGAGATAGATACGTCACCGCCATCAGTCTCATTACAGGCTGAAAACCCCTCATCCAGCCCTGTTGCACATGTAGCACTCACACCAGATGGATACATCACCGCCATCAGTATCATTATAGGGTGAAAACACCTCATGCAGCCCTGCTGCCCATGCAACACTCACACCATATAGATCCATCACTGCCATCAGTCTCATTACACGTGAAACCACCTCATCCAGCCCTGCTACAAATACAACAGACACCAGATAGACCAATCACCTTCATCAGTCTCATTACATAATGAATCCACTTCATCCAGCCCTGCTGCCCATGCAGCACTCACACCAGATAGATCCATCACCACCATCAGTCTCATTACAGGATGAAACCACCTTATTAAGTCTTGCTGCAAATGTAACACTCACACCAGATAGATCCATTACCGCCATCAGTCTCATTATAGGCTGAAACCACTTCATCCAGCCCTTCTGCACATACAGTACTCACACCAGATAGAGTCATCACTTCTATAAGTCTCATTACAGGCTGAAACCACTTCATCCAGCCCTGCTGCACATACAACACTCACACCAGATAGTCCCATCACCACCATCAGTCTCATTACAGGCTGAAACCACCTCATCCAGCCTTGCTGCACATGCAACATTCACACCAGACAGGTCCATCACCACATCAGTCTCTTTATAAGCTGAAACCACCTCATCCAGCCCTTCTGCACATGCAACTCTCACAGGAGATAGATCCATCACCACCATAAGTCTCATTACAAGCTGAAACCACCTCATCCAGCCTTGCTGCACATGCAGCACTCACACCCGATAGATACATCACCACCATCTGTCTCATTACAGGCTGAAACCACCTCATCCAGCCCTGCTGCACATGCAGCACTCACATGAGATAGATACAGCATCGCCATCAGCCTCATTATAGGGTGAAAACACCTCATCCAGCCCTGCTGCCCATGCAGCACTCACACCATATAGATCGATCACTGACATCAGTCTCATTTCAGGCTTAAACCTCCTCATCCAGCCTTGCTGCACAGGTAACGCTCACGCCAGATAGATCCATCACCACCATCAGTCTCCTTTCAGGTTGAAAATATCTCATCCAGCCCTGCTGCACAGGTAACACTCACACCAGATCCATCACCACCATCAGTCTCCTTAGAGGCTGAAACCACCTCATTCAGCCCTGCTGCACATGCAACACTCACAGCAGATAGATACATCACTGCCATCAGTCTCCTTACAAGATGAAACCACCTCATCCAGCCCTGCTGCACATTCAAAAATCAGATCTGATAGATCCATGATCTCAGTCAGTCTCATTACATTCTGTAATTACCTCATCTAGCCTTGCTGCCCATGTAACACTCACACCACATAGATCCATCACCGCCATCAATCTCATTACAGGCTAAAACCACCTCATCCAGCCCTGCTACACATGCAACACTCACACCAGATACATCCATCATTGCCATCACTATCAACACAGGCTGAAACCTCCTCATTCAGCCCTGCTGCACATGCAGTGTTCAAGCTAGATAGATCCATCACCGCCATCAGTCTCATCACAGGCTGGAACCACCTCATCCAGCCCTGCTGCACATGTAACACTCACACCAGATAGATCCATCACCGCGATCAGTCTCATTACAGGATGAAACCACCTCATCCAGCCCTGCTGCACATGCAGCGCTCACACCAGATAGATACTCTCTGCCTTCAGTCTCATTACAGGCTGAAACCACCTCATCCAGCCCTGCCGCATGTGCAGTACTCACACCAGATAGATCCATCACTGCCATCAGTCTCATTAGAGGCTGAAACCACGTCATCCAGCCTTCCTGCAGAAAAGACACTCACACCAGATAGATCTATCACTACCGTCAGTCTCATTAGAGGCTGAAACCACCTCATTCAGAAGTGCTGCATATGCAACACTCACAGCAGATAGATCCATCACTGCCATCAGTCTCCTTACAAGCTGAAACCGCCTCATCCAGCCCTGCTGCACATGCAAAAATCAGAGCGGATTGATCCATGACCTCAGTCAGTCTCATTACATGCTGACATCACCTCATCCAGCCTTGCTGCCCATGTAACACTCACACCACATAGATCCATCACCGCCATCAGTCTCATTACAGGCTGAAACCACCTCATCCAGCCCTGCTACACATGCAACACTCACATGAGATAGATACATCTCCGCCATTAGTCTCATTACTGGATGAAACCACCTCATCTACCACTGCTGCACATGCAACACTCACACCACATTGATCCATCACCTCCATCAGTCTCATTACAGGCTGAAACCTCCTCATACAGCCCTGCTGTACATGGAACACTCCCACCCGGTAGATCCATCAGTTCCATCAAGCTCATTACTGGATGAAACCACCTCATCCAGTCCTGCTGCACTTGTAACACTCACACCAGATAGAGCCATCACCACCATCAGTCTCATTACAGGCTGAAACCACTTAATTCAGTCCTGCTGTACATGCAGCACTGACACCAGATATATCTATCACCGCCATCAGTCTCATTATAGGCTGAAACCCCCTCATCCAGCCCTGCTGCACATGTAGCACTCACACCAGACAGATATATCACCGCCATCAGTCTCATTATAGTGTGAAAACACCTCATCCAGCCCTGCTGCCCATGCAACTCTCTCACCAGATAGACCCATCACCTTCATCAGTCTCATTACATAATGAAACCACCTCAACCAGCCCTGCTGCCCATGCAACACTCACACCAGATAGATCCATCACCGCCATCAGTCTATTATAGGGTGAAACCACTTCATCCAGCCCTGTTGCACATGCAACTCTCTCACCAGATAGACCTATCACCTTCATCAGTCTCATTACATAATGAAACCACCTCAACCAGCCCTGCTGCCCATGCAACACTCACACCAGATTAATCCATCACCGCCATCAGTCTCATTACAGGATGAAATCACCTCATTAAGTCTTGCTGTAAATGTAACACTCACACCAGATAGAGCCATCACCGCCATCAGTCTATTATAGGCTGAAACCACTTCATCCAGCCCTGTTGCACATGCAACACTCACACCAGATACACCCATTACCTTCATCAATCTCATTACAAGAGATAACCACCTCATCCATCCCTGCTGCACATGTAACACTCACACCAGATAGATCCATCACCGCCATCAGTCTCATTACAGGCTGACACCACCACATCCAGCCATACTACACATGCAACTCTCACACCAGATAGATCCATCACCGCCATCACTAGCATCACAGGCTGAAACCTCCTCATTCAGCCCTGCTGCACATGCAGTGCTCACACCAGATAGATCCATCACCGCCATCAGTCTCGTCACAGGCTGGAACCATCTCATCCAGCCCTGCTGCATATGTAACTCTCACACCAGATAGATCCATCACTGCGATCAGTCTCATTACAGGATGAAGCCACCTCATCCAGCCCTGCTACACATGCAACATTCACACCATATAGATACATCACCACCATCAGTCTCATTACAAGCTGAACGACCTCATCCAGTGCTGTTGCACATGCTGCACTCACACCAGATCGATACATCACTGCCATCAGTCTCATTACAGGCTGAATCTACCTCATCCAGCCCCTGCGGATGTGCAATACTCACAACAGATAGATCCATCACTGCCATCAGTCGTCCATTAGCTGAATCCACCACATCCAGCCCTGCTGCCATGCAACACTCACACCAGATATATCCATCACTACCATCAGTCTTATTACGGGCTGAAACCACCTCATCCAGCCCTGCTGCACATGCAGCACTCACACCAGATAGATCCATCACTGCCATCATTCTCATTACAGGCTGAAACCACCTCTTCCAGCCCTGCTGCACATGTAACACTCACACCACATAGATCCGTCACCGCCATCAGTCTCATTATAGGCTGAAACCACCTCATCCTGTCCTGCCACACATATAGCACTCACACTTGATAGATCCCTCACCTCCATCAGTCTCATTACAGGCTGAATTGACTTCATCCTTCCCTCCTACTCATGTAACGCTCACTCCAGACAGATCCATGACTGCCATCAGTCTCATTACAGGCTGAAACCACCTCATCTAGCCTTTTTTGAGCATCTAACACTCACACCAGGTAGCTCCATCACCGCCATCAGTCTCTATAGGCTGAAACTAACTCATCTTGGCCAGCCGCACATGCAGCACTCACACCAGATAGATCCATCACCACCATTAGTCTCATTATAGGCTGACACCACCTCATCCAGCCCTGCTGCACATGCAACGCTCACACCAGATAGATCCGTTACAACCATCAGTCTCATTTCAGGCTTAAACCTCCTCATCCAGCCTTGCTGCACAGGTAACACTCACGCCAGATAGATCCATCACCACCATCAGTCTCATTTCAAGTTGAAACCATCTCATCCAGCCCTGCTGCACAGGTAACACTCGCACCAGATCCATCACCACCATCAGACTCATTACAGGCTGAAACCACCTCATCCAGCCTTGCTGCACCTGCAACTCTCACACCACATAGATCCATCACCGCCATCAGTCTCATTAGAAGCTGAAACCACCTAATCCAGCCTTCCTGCAGATAAGACACTCACACCAGATAGATCCATCATCACCGTCAGTCTCATTAGAGGCTGAAACCACCTCATCCTGCCCTGCTACACATGCAAAAATCAGAGCAGATAGATCCATGACCTCAGTCAGTCTCATTACATGCTGAAATCACCTCATCCAGCCTTGCTGCCCATGTAACACTCACACCACATAGATCCATCACCGCCATCAGTCTCATTAGAGGCTGAAACCACCTCATCCAGTCCTGCTGCACATGCAGCACTCACACGAGATAGATACATCTCCGCCATCAGTCTCATTACAGGCTGAAATCCCCTCATCCAGCCCTGCTGCACATGCAACACTCACACCAGAAAGATCCATCACCGCCATCTGTCTCATTACAGGCTGAAACCACCTCATCCAGCCCTACTGCACATGCAACACTCACACCAGATAGATCCATCGCTGCTATCACTATCATCACAGGCTGAAACCTCCTCATTCAGCCCTGCTGCACATGCAGTGTTCACACCAGATAGATCCATCACCGCCATCAGTCTCATCACAGGCTGGAACCACCTCATCCAGCCCCTGCTGCACATGCAGCGCTCGCACCAGATAGATACATCACTGCCATCAGTCTCGTTACAGGCTGAAACCACCTCATCCAGCCCTGCCGCATGTGCAGTACTCATGCCAGATAGATCCATCAGTCTCATTATAGGCTTAATCCACCTCATCCAGCCCTGCTGCCATGCAACACTCACACCAGATATATCTGTCATTACCATCAGTCTCATTACAGGCTGAAACCATCTCATCCAGCCCTGCTGCACATGCAGCACTCACACCAGATAGATCCATCACTGCCATCACAGGCTGAAACCACCTCATCCAGCCCTACTGCACATGTAACACTCACACAGATAGATCCATCACCACCATCGGTCTCATTACAGGCTGATACCAACTCATCAAGCCCTGCTGCACATGTAACACTCACACCAGATAGATCCATAACCGCCTCAGTCTCATTATAGGCTGAAACCACCTCATCCAGTCCTGCCACACATTTAGCACTCACACCAGATAGATCCATCATCTCCATCAGTCTCATTATAGGCTGAACCGTCCTCATCCAACTTTGCTACACATGCAGCACTCACACCAGATAGATCCCTCACCTCCATCAATCTCATTACAGGCTGAAATGACTTCATCTTGCCCTCCTACTCATGTAATGCTCACTCCAGATAGAGCCGTGACTGCCATCATTCTCATTACAGGCTGAAACCACCTCATCCAGCCTTGGTGCTCATCTAGCACTCACACCAGGTAGCCCCATCACCGCCATCAGTCTCTTATAGGCTGACACCACCTCATCCAGCCCTGCTACACATGCAACGCTCACACCTGATAGATCCATCACCACCATCAGTCTCATTTCAGGTTGAAACCATCTCATCCAGCCCTGCTGCACAGGTAACACTCACACCAGATCCATCACCACCATCAGTCTCATTGCGCTGAAACCTCCTCATCCAGCCTTGTGCATGCAACTCTCACACAGATAGATTCATCACTGCCATCAGTCTCATTAGAAGCTGAAACCACCTCATCAGCCTTCCTGCAGATAAGACACTCACACCAGATAGATCCATCACTACCGTCAGTCTCATTAGAGGCTGAAACCACCTCATTCAGCCCTGCTGCACTCGCAACACTCACAGCAGATAGATCCATCACTGCCATCAGTCTCCTAGCTGAAACCACCTCATCCATCCCTGCTGCACATGCAAAAATCAGAGCAGATAGATCCATGACCTCAGTCAGTCTCATTACATGCTGAAATCACCTCATCCAGCCTTGCTGCCCATGTAACACTCACACCACATGGATCCATCACCGCCATCACTCTCATTACAGGCTGAAACCACCTCATCCAGCCCTGCTGCCTTGCAGCACTCCTGCGAGATAGATACATCTCTGCCATCAGTCTCATTACAGGCTGAAATCCCCTCATCCAGCCCTGCTGCACATGCAGCACTCACACCAGATAGATCCATCACCGCCATCAGTCTCATTATAGGGTGAAACCACCTCATCCAGCCCTGCTGCACATGGAATACTCACACCAGATAGATCCATGACCACCATCAGTCTCATTACAGGCTAACACCACCTCATCCAGCCTTGCTGCACATGCAACACTCACAATAGATAGATCCATCACCGCCATCAGTCTCCTCTCAGGCTGAAACCACCTCATCCAGCCCTGCTGCACATGTAACACTCACACCAGATAGATCCATTCCTGCCATCAGTCTCATTACAGGATGAAACCACCTCATCTACCCCTGCTGCACATGCAACACTCACACCAGAATGATCCATCACCTCCATCAGTCTCATTACAGGCTGAAACCACCTCATCCAGCTCTGCTGTACATGCAACACTCCCACCAGGTAGATCCATCACCTCCATCATTCTCATTACAGGATGAAACCACCTCATCCAGTCCTGCTGCACAGGTAACACTCACACCAGATTGAGCCATCACCGCCGTCAATCTCTTATAGGCTGAAACCACCTCATCCAGCCTTGCTGCACATGCAGCACTCACACCAGATAGATAGATCACCACCATCAGTCTCATTACAGGCTGAAACCACCTCATTCAGTCCTGCTGTACATGCAGCACTCACACCAGAGAGATCCATCACCTCCATCAGTCTCATTATAGGCTGAAACCACTTCATCCAGCCCTTCTGCACATACAGTACTCTCACCAGATACAGTCATCACTTCTATAAGTCTCATTGCATGGATACATACATAGATACATAGACAGTGTCGGCAGATAAGGGCCTATGGCCCACCCAGTCTGCCCATTTAAGTTTGTAAGTTCAGTTTATGTTTTCCAGGAAGACTGTTGCCCCTTACCCCTGACCTCCAGAATTCCTTTATGTCTATCCCATGCATTCTTAAATCCCGTGATTGTTTCAGCCCCCACCACTTCCTCTGGCAGGGTGTTCCACTTGTCCACCACCCGTTCTGTGAAGAAATTCTTCCTCACGTTTCCTCTAAATCGTCCTCCCTCCAACTTCATCCCATGCCCTCTAGTCCTGGAACATCTTTTTCGCTTAAAAATAGTGCATTCCTGCAACCTGTTCCTCCCTGTAAGATACTTGTATGTCTCTATCATATCTCCTCTCTCTCCCTCCTCTCCTCCAGGGAGTACATGCTATAATCACTTCATCCAGCCCTGCTGCACATACAACACTCACACCAGATAGACCCATCACCTCCATCAGTCTCATTACAGGCTGAAATTACCTCATCCAGCCCTGCTGCACATGCAGCACTCACACCAGATAGATACATCACCACCATCAGTCTCATTACAGACTGAAACCACCTCATCCAGTCTTGCTGCACGTGCAACGTTCACTCCAGACAGGTCTGTCACCACATCAGTCTCATTACAGGCTGAAACCACCTCATCCATCCCTGCTGTACATGCAATACTCCCACCAGATAGATCAATGACCTCCATCAGTCTCATTACAGGATGAAACCACCTCATCCAGTCCTGCTGCACATGTAACTCTCATACCAGATAGCATCATCACCCGCCATCAGTCTCTAATAGGCTGAAACCAACTCATCCTGCCCTGCTGCACATGTAACACTCACAGCATATAGACCCATCACCTCCATCAGTCTCATTACAGAATGAATCCACCTCATCGTGCCCTGCTGCCCAGGCAACACTCACACCAGATAGATCCATCACCGCCATCAGTCTCATTACAGGCTGACACCACCTCATCCAGCCATACTACACATGCAACTCTCACACCAGATAGATCCATCACCGCCATCACTAGCATCACAGGCTGAACCTCCTCATTCAGCCCTGCTGCACATGCAGTGCTCACACCAGATAGATCCATCACCGCCATCAGTCTCGTCACAGGCTGGAACCATCTCATCCAGCCCTGCTGCATATGTAACTCTCACACCAGATAGATCCATCACTGCAATCAGTCTCATTACAGGATGAAGCCACCTCATCCAGCCCTGCTACACATGCAACACTCACACCAAATAGATACATCACCACCATCAGTCTCATTACAAGCTGAACGACCTCATCCAGTGCTGTTGCACATGCTGCTCTCACAGATCGATACATCACTGCCATCAGTCTCATTACAGGCTGAATCCACCTCATCCAGCCCTGCCGGATGTGCAATACTCACAACAGATAGATCCATCACTGCCATCAGTCTCATTATAGGCTGAATCCACCACATCCAGCCCTGCTGCCATGCAACACTCACACCAGATATATCCATCACTACCATCAGTCTTATTACAGGCTGAAACCACCTCATCCAGCCCTGCTGCACATGCAGCACTCACACCAGATAGATCCATCACTGCCATCAGTCACATTATAGGCTGAAACCAGCTCATGCCATCCTGCTGCACATGCAACACTCACACCAGATAGATCTCCCTCGCCATCATTCTCATTACAGGCTGAAACCACCTCATCCTGTCCTGCCACACATATAGCACTCACACTTGATAGATCCCTCACCTCCATCAGTCTCATTGCAGGCTGAATTGACTTCATCCTTCCCTCCTACTCATGTAACGCTCACTCCAGACAGATCCATGACTGCCATCAGTCTCATTACAGGCTGAAACCACCTCATCCAGCCTTTTTTGCGCATCTAACACTCACACCAGGTAGCTCCATCACCGCCATCAGTCTCATTTCAGATTGAAACCATCTCATCCAGCCCTGCTGCACAGGTAACACTCGCACCAGATCCATCACCACCATCAGTCTCATTACAGGCTGAAACCACCTCATCCAGCCTTGCTGCACCTGCAACTCTCACACCACATAGATCCATCACCGCCATCAGTCTCATTAGAAGCTGAAACCACCTAATCCAGCCTTCCTGCAGATAAGACACTCACACCAGATAGATCCATCATCACCGTCAGTCTCATTAGAGGCTGAAACCACCTCATCCTGCCCTGCTACACGTGCAAAAATCAGAGCAGATAGATCCATGACCTCAGTCAGTCTCATTACATGCTGAAATCACCTCATCCAGCCTTGCTGCCCATGTAACACTCACACCACATAGATCCATCACCGCCATCAGTCTCATTAGAGGCTTAAACCACCTCATCCAGTCCTGCTGCACATGCAGCACTCACACGAGATAGATACATCTCCGCCATCAGTCTCATTACAGGCTGAAATCCCCTCATCCAGCCCTGCTGCACATGCAGCACTCACACCAGATAGATCCATCACCGCCATCAGTCTCATTACATGAGATAACCACCTCATCCAGCCCTACTGCACATGTAACACTCACACCAGATAGATCCATCACCGCCATCTTTCTCATTACAGGCTGAAACCACCTCATCCAGCCCTACTGCACATGCAACACTCACACCAGAAAGATCCATCACACCATCTGTCTCATTACAGGCTGAAACCACCTCATCCAGCCCTACTGCACATGCAACACTCACACAGATAGATCCATCGCTGCTATCACTATCATCACAGGCTGAAACCTCCTCATTGAGCCCTGCTGCACATGCAGTGTTCACACCAGATAGATCCATCACCGCCATCAGTCTCATCACAGGCTGGAACCACCTCATCCAGCCCCTGCTGCACATGCAGCGTTCGCACCAGATAGATACATCACTGCCATCAGTCTGGTTACAGGCTGAAACCACCTCATCCAGCCCTGCCGCATGTGCAGTACTCATGCCAGATAGATCCATCAGTCTCATTATAGGCTTAATCCACCTCATCCAGCCCTGCTGCCCTATGCAACACTCACACCAGATATATCCGTCATTACCATCAGTCTCATTACAGGCTGAAACCACCTCATCCAGCCCTGCTGCACATGCAGCACTCACACAGATAGATCCATCACTGCCATCACAGGCTGAAACCACCTCATCCAGCCCTACTGCACATTAACACTCCACAGATAGATCCATCACCACCATCGGTCTCATTACAGGCTGATACCAACTCACCGAGCCCTGCTGCACATGTAACACTCACACCAGATAGATCCACAACGCCATCAGTCTCATTATAGGCTGAAACCACCTCATCCAGTCCTGCCACATTTAGCACTCACACCAGATAGATCCATCATCTCCATCAGTCTCATTATACGCTGAACCGTCCTCATCCAACTTTGCTACACTGCAGCACTCACCAGATAGATCCTCACCTCCATCAGTCTCATTACAGGCTGAAATGACTTCATCCTGCCCTCCTACTCATGTAACGCTCCTCCAGATAGATCCACATGACTGCCATCATTCTCATTACAGGCTGAAACCACCTCATCCAGCCTTGGTGCTCATCTAGCACTCACACCAGGTAGCCCCATCACTCATCAGTCTCTTATAGGCTGACACCACCTCATCCAGCCCTGCTACACATGCAACGCTCACACCTGATAGATCCATCACCACCATCAGTCTCATTTCAGGTTGAAACCATCTCATCCAGCCCTGCTGCACAGGTAACACTCGCACCAGATCCATCACCACCATCAGTCTCATTACACGCTGAAACCACCTCATCCAGCCTTGCTGCACATGCAACTCTCACACCAGATAGATTCATCACTGCCATCAGTCTCATTAGAAGCTGAAACCACCTCATCCAGCCTTCCTGCAGATAAGACACTCACACCAGATAGATCCATCACTACCGTCAGTCTCATTAGAGGCTGAAACCACCTCATTCAGCCCTGCTGCACTTGCAACACTCACAGCAGATAGATCCATCACTGCCATCAGTCTCGCCTGGCTGAAACCACCTCATCCATCCCTGCTGCACATGCAAAAATCAGAGCAGATAGATCCATGACCTCAGTCAGTCTCATTACATGCTGAAATCACCTCATCCAGCCTTGCTGCCCATGTAACACACACCACATGGATCCATCACCGCCATCACTCTCATTACAGGCTGAAACCACCTCATCCAGCCCTGCTGCCTTGCAGCACTCAACGAGATAGATACATCTCTGCCATCAGTCTCATTACAGGCTGAAATCCCCTCATCCAGCCCTGCTGCTCATGCAGCACTCACACCAGATAGATCCATCACCGCCATCAGTCTCATTATAGGGTGAAACCACCTCATCCAGCCCTGCTGCACATGGAATACTCACACCAGATAGATCCATGACCACCATCAGTCTCATTACAGGCTAACACCACCTCATCCAGCCTTGCTGCACATGCAACACTCACACCAGATAGATCCATCACCGCCATCAGTCTCCTCTCAGGCTGAAACCACCTCATCCAGCCCTGCTGCACATGTAACACTCACACCAGATAGATCCATTCCTGCCATCAGTCTCATTACAGGATGAAACCACCTCATCTACCCCTGCTGCACATGCAACACTCACACCAGATTGATCCATCACCTCCATCAGTCTCATTACAGGCTGAAACCACCTCATCCAGCTCTGCTGTACCTTGTAACACTCCCACCAGGTAGATCCATCACCTCCATCAATCTCATTACAGGATGAAACCACCTCATCCAGTCCTGCTGCATGGGTAACACTCCACCAGATTGAGCCATCACCGCTGTCAATCTCTTATAGGCTGAAACCACCTCATCCAGCCTTGCTGCACATGCAGCACTCACACCAGATAGATAGATCACCACCATCAGTCTCATTACAGGCTGAAACCACCTCATTCAGTCCTGCTGTACATGCAGCACTCACACAGAGATCCATCACCTCCATCAGTCTCATTATAGGCTGAAACCACTTCATCAGCCCTTCTGCATACAGTACTCTCACAGATACAGTCATCACTTCTATAAGTCTCATTACATGGATACATACATAGATACATAGACAGTGTCAGCGAATGAGGGCCTATAGCCCTCAGTCTGCCCATTTAAGTTTGTAAGTTCAGTTTATGTTTTCCAGAAGTCTGTTGCCCGTTACCCTGACCTCCAGAATTCCTTTATGTCTATCCATGCATTCTTAAATCCGTGATTGTTTCAGCCCCACCTCTTCCTCTGGCAGGGTGTTCCACTTGTCCACCACCCATTCTGTGAAGAAATTCTTCCTCACGTTTCCTCTAAATCGTCCTCCTCCAACTTCATCCCATGCCCTCTAGTCCTGGAACATCTTTTCGCTTAAAAATAGTGCATTCCTGCCCTGTTCCTCCTGTAAGATACTTGTATGTCTCTATCATATCTCTCTCTCCTCCTCTCCTCCAGGGTACATGCTATAATCACTTCATCCAGCCCTGCTGCACATACAACACTCACACCAGATAGACCCATCACCTCCATCAGTCTCATTACAGGCTGAAATTACCTCATCCAGCCCTGCTGCATGCAGCACTCACACCAGATAGATACATCACCACCATCAGTCTCATTACAGACTGAAACCACCTCATCCAGTCTTGCTGCACGTGCAACGTTCACTCCAGACCGGTCTGTCACCACATCAGTCTCATTACAGGCTGAAACCACCTCATCCATCCCTGCTGTACATGCAACACTCCCACCAGATAGATCAATGACCTCCATCAGTCTCATTACAGGATGAAACCACCTCATCCAGTCCTGCTGCACATGTAACTCTCACACCAGATAGCATCATCACCGCCATCAGTCTCTAATAGGCTGAAACCAACTCATCCTGCCCTGCTGCACATGTTACACTCACAGCATATAAACCCATCACCTCCATCAGTCTCATTACAGAATGAATCCACCTCATTGTGCCCTGCTGCCCATGCAACACTCACACCAGATAGATCCATCACCGCCATCAGTCTCATTACAGGCTGACACCACTCCATCCAGCCATACTACACTGCTCTCACACAGATAGATCCATCACGCCATCACTAGCATCACAGGCTGAAACCTCCTCATTCAGCCCTGCTGCACATGCAGTGCTCACACCAGATAGATCCATCACCGCCATCAGTCTCGTCACAGGCTGGAACCATCTCATCCAGCCCTGCTGCATATGTAACTCTCACACCAGATAGATCCATCACTGCAATCAGTCTCATTACAGGATGAAGCCACCTCATCCAGCCCTGCTACACATGCAACACTCACACCAAATAGATACATCACCACCATCAGTCTCATTACAAGCTGAAACGACCTCATCCAGTGCTGTTGCACATGCTGCACTCACACCAGATCGATACATCACTGCCATCAGTCTCATTACAGGCTGAATCCACCTCATCCAGCCCTGCCGGATGTGCAATACTCACAACAGATAGATCCATCACTGCCATCAGTCTCATTATAGGCTGAATCCACCACATCCAGCCCTGCTGCCATGCAACACTCACACCAGATATATCCATCACTACAATCAGTCTTATTACAGGCTGAAACCACCTCATCCAGCCCTGCTGCACATGCAGCACCTCCACACCAGATAGATCCATCCTGCCATCAGTCACATTATAGGCTGAAACCAGCTCATGCCATCCTGCTGCACATGCAACACTCACACCAGATAGATCTCTCCCGCCATCATTCTCATTACAGGCTGAAACCACCTCATCCTGTCCTGCCACACATATAGCACTCACACTTGATAGATCCCTCACCTCCATCAGTCTCATTACAGGCTGAATTGATTTCATCCTTCCCTCCTACTCATGTAACGCTCCTCCAGACAGATCCGCGGCTGCCATCGGTCTCATTACAGGCTGAAACCACCTCATCCAGCATTTTTGCGCATCTAACACTCACCAGGTAGCTCCATCACCACCATCAGTCTCATTTCAGGTTGAAACCATCTCATCCAGCCCTGCTGCACAGGTAACACTCGCACTAGATCCATCACCACCATCAGTCTCATTACAGGCTGAAACCACCTCATCCAGCCTTGCTGCACCTGCAACTCTCACACCACATAGATCCATCACCGCCATCAGTCTCATTAGAAGCTGAAACCACCTAATCCAGCCTTCCTGCAGATAAGACACTCACACCAGATAGATCCATCATCACCGTCAGTCTCATTAGAGGCTGAAACCACCTCATCCTGCCCTGCTACACATGCAAAAATCAGAGCAGATAGATCCATGACCTCAGTCAGTCTCATTACATGCTGAAATCACCTCATCCAGCCTTGCTGCCCATGTAACACTCACACCACATAGATCCATCACCGCCATCAGTCTCATTAGAGGCTGAAACCACATCATCCAGTCCTGCTGCACATGCAGCACTCACACGAGATAGATACATCTCCGCCATCAGTCTCATTACAGGCTGAAATCCCCTCATCCAGCCCTGCTGCACATGCAGCACTCACACCAGATAGATCCATCACCGCCATCAGTCTCATTACATGAAATAACCACCTCATCCAGCCCTACTGCACATGTAACACTCACACCAGATAGATCCATCACCGCCATCTTTCTCATTACAGGCTGAAACCACCTCATCCAGCCCTACTGCACATGCAACACTCACACCAGAAAGATCCATCACCACCATCTGTCTCATTACAGGCTGAAACCACCTCATCCAGCCCTACTGCACATGCAACACTCACACCAGATAGATCCATCGCTGCTATCACTATCATCACAGGCTGAAACCTCCTCATTCAGCCCTGCTGCACATGCAGTGTTCACACCAGATAGATCCATCACCGCCATCAGTCTCATCACAGGCTGGAACCACCTCATCCAGCCCCTGCTGCACATGCAGCGCTCGCACCAGATAGATACATCACTGCCATCAGTCTCGTTACAGGCTGAAACCACCTCATCCAGCCCTGCCGCATGTGCAGTACTCATGCCAGATAGATCCATCAGTCTCATTATAGGCTTAATCCACCTCATCCAGCCCTGCTGCCATGCAACACTCACACCAGATATATCCGTCATTACCATCAGTCTCATTACAGGCTGAAACCACCTCATCCAGCCCTGCTGCACATGCAGCACTCACAGCAGATAGATCCATCACTGCCATCACAGGCTGAAACCACCTCATCCAGCCCTACTGCACATGTAACACTCACACAGATAGATCCATCACCACCATCAGTCTCATTACAGGCTGACACCACCTCATCCAGCCATACTACACATGCAACTCTCACACCAGATAGATCCATCACCGCCATCACTAGCATCACAGGCTGAATCCTCCTCATTCAGCCCTGCTGCACATGCAGTGCTCACACAGATAGATCCATCACCGCCATCAGTCTCGTCACAGGCTGGAACCATCTCATCCAGCCCTCGCTATATGTAACTCTCACCAGATAGATCCATCACTGCAATCAGTCTCATTACAGGATGAAGCCACCTCATCCAGCCCTGCTACACATGCAACACTCACACCAAATAGATACATCACCACCATCAGTCTCATTACAAGCTGAAACGACCTCATCCAGTGCTGTTGCACATGCTGCACTCACACCAGATCGATACATCACTGCCATCAGTCTCATTACAGGCTGAATCCACCTCATCCAGCCCTGCCGGATGTGCAATACTCACAACAGATAGATCCATCACTGCCATCAGTCTCATTATAGGCTGAATCCACCAGATCCAGCCTGCTGCCATGCAACCTCACACAGATATATCCATCACTACCATCAGTCTTATTACAGGCTGAAACCACCTCATCCAGCCCTGCTGCACATGCAGCACTCACACCAGATAGATCCATCCCTGCCATCAGTCACATTATAGGCTGAAACCAGCTCATGCCATCCTGCTGCACATGCAACACTCACACCAGATAGATCTCTCATCGCCATCATTCTCATTACAGGCTGAAACCACCTCATCCTGTCCTGCCACACATATAGCACTCACACTTGATAGATCCCTCACCTCCATCAGTCTCATTACAGGCTGAATTGATTTCATCCTTCCCTCCTACTCATGTAACGCTCACTCCAGACAGATCCATGACTGCCATCAGTCTCATTACAGGCTGAAACCACCTCATCCAGCATTTTTTGAGCATCTAACACTCACACCAGGTAGCTCCATCACCACCATCAGTCTCATTTCAGGTTGAAACCATCTCATCCAGCCCTGCTGCACAGGTAACACTCGCACCAGATCCATCACCACCATCAGTCTCATTACAGGCTGAAACCACCTCATCCAGCCTTGCTGCACCTGCAACTCTCACACCACATAGATCCATCACCGCCATCAGTCTCATTAGAAGCTGAAACCACCTAATCCAGCCTTCCTGCAGATAAGACACTCACACCAGATAGATCCATCATCACCGTCAGTCTCATTAGAGGCTGAAACCACCTCATCCTGCCCTGCTACACGTGCAAAAATCAGAGCAGATAGATCCATGACCTCAGTCAGTCTCATTACATGCTGAAATCACCTCATCCAGCCTTGCTGCCCATGTAACACTCACACCACATAGATCCATCACCGCCATCAGTCTCATTAGAGGCTGAAACCACCTCATCCAGTCCTGCTGCACATGCAGCACTCACACGAGATAGATACATCTCCGCCATCAGTCTCATTACAGGCTGAAATCCCTCATCCAGCCCTGCTGCACATGCAGCACTCACACCAGATAGATCCATCACCGCCATCAGTCTCATTACATGAGATAACCACCTCATCCCAGCTCCACTGCACATGTAACACTCCACACTAGATAGATCTATCATCACGTATCTTTCTCATTACAGGCTGAAACCACCTCATCCAGCCCTACTGCACATGCAACACTCACACCAGAAAGATCCATCACCACCATCTGTCTCATTACAGGCTGAAACCACCTCATCCAGCCCTACTGCACATGCAACACTCACACCAGATAGATCCATCGCTGCTATCACTATCATCACAGGCTGAAACCTCCTCATTGCAGCCCTGCTGCACATGCAGTGTTCACACCAGATAGATCCATCACCGCCATCAGTCTCATCACAGGCTGGAACCACCTCATCCAGCCCCTGCTGCACATGCAGCGCTCGCACCAGATAGATACATCACTGCCATCAGTCTGGTTACAGGCTGAAACCACCTCATCCAGCCCTGCCGCATGTGCAGTACTCATGCCAGATAGATCCATCAGTCTCATTATAGGCTTAATCCACCTCATCCAGCCCTGCTGCCATGCAACACTCACACCAGATATATCCGTCATTACCATCAGTCTCATTACAGGCTGAAACCACCTCATCCAGCCCTGCTGCACATGCAGCACTCACAGCAGATAGATCCATCACTGCCATCACAGGCTGAAACCACCTCATCCAGCCCTACTGCACATGTAACACTCACACAGATAGATCCATCACCACCATCGGTCTCGTTACAGGCTGATACCAACTCATCGAGCCCTGCTGCACATGTAACACTCACACCAGATAGATCCATAACCGCCATCAGTCTCATTATAGGCTGAAACCACTCATCCAGTCCTGCCACACATGTAGCACTCACACCAGATAGATCCATCATCTCCAGCAGTCTCATTATAGGCTGAACCATCCTCATCCAACTTTGCTACACATGCAGCACTCACACCAGATAGATCCCTCACCTCCATCAGTCTCATTACAGGCTGAAATGACTTCATCCTGCCCTCCTACTCATGTAACGCTCACTCCAGATAGATCCATGACTGCCATCATTCTCATTACAGGCTGAAACCACCTCATCCAGCCTTGGTGCTCATCTAGCACTCACACCAGGTAGCCCCATCACCGCCATCAGTCTCTTATAGGCTGACACCACCTCATCAAGCCCTGCTACACATGCAACGCTCACACCTGATAGATCCATCACCACCATCAGTCTCATTTCAGGTTGAAACCATCTCATCCAGCCCTGCTGCACAGGTAACACTCGCACCAGATCCATCACCCCTATCAGTCTCATTACACACTGAAACTACCTCATCCAGCCTTGCTGCACATGCAACTCTCACACCAGATAGATTCATCACTGCCATCAGTCTCATTAGAAGCTGAAACCACCTCATCCAGCCTTCCTGCAGATAAGACACTCACACCAGATAGATCCATCACTACCGTCAGTCTCATTAGAGGCTGAAACCACCTCATTCAGCCCTGCTACACTTGCAACACTCACAGCAGATAGATCCATCACTGCCATCAGTCTCCTTACAAGCTGAAACCACCTCATCCATCCCTGCTGCACATGCAAAAATCAGAGCAGATAGATCCATGACCTCAGTCAGTCTCATTACATGCTGAAATCACCTCATCCAGCCTTGCTGCCCATGTAACACTCACACCACATGGATCCATCACCGCCATCACTCTCATTACAGGCTGAAACCACCTCATCCAGCCCTGCTGCACTTGCAGCACTCACACGAGATAGATACATCTCTGCCATCAGTCTCATTACAGGCTGAAATCCCCTCATCCAGCCCTGCTGCACATGCAGCACTCACACCAGATAGATCCATCACCGCCATCAGTCTCATTATAGGGTGAAACCACCTCATCCAGCCCTGCTGCACATGGAATACTCACACCAGATAGATCCATGACCACCATCAGTCTCATTACAGGCTAACACCACCTCATCCAGCCTTGCTGCACATGCAACACTCACACCAGATAGATCCATCACCGCCATCAGTCTCCTCTCAGGCTGAAACCACCTCATCCAGCCCTGCTGCACATGTAACACTCACACCAGATAGATCCATTCCTGCCATCAGTCTCATTACAGGATGAAACCACCTCATCTACCCCTGCTGCACATGCAACACTCACACCAGATTGATCCATCACCTCCATCAGTCTCATTACAGGCTGAAACCACCTCATCCAGCTCTGCTGTACATGCAACACTCCCACCAGGTAGATCCATCACCTCCATCAATCTCATTACAGGATGAAACCACCTCATCCAGTCCTGCTGCACAGGTAACACTCACACCAGATTGAGCCATCACCGCTGTCAATCTCTTATAGGCTGAAACCACCTCATCCAGCCTTGCTGCACATGCAGCACTCACACCAGATAGATAGATCACCACCATCAGTCTCATTACAGGCTGAAACCACCTCATTCAGTCCTGCTGTACATGCAGCACTCACACCAGAGAGATCCATCACCTCCATCAGTCTCATTATAGGCTGAAACCACTTCATCAGCCCTTCTGCATACAATTACTCTCACCAGATACAGTCATCACTTCTATAAGTCTCATTACATGGATACATACATAGATACATAGACAGTGTCAGCGAATGAGGGCCTATAGCCCTCATCTGCCCATTTAAGTTTGTAAGTTCAGTTTATGTTTTCCAGGAAGTCTGTTCCCCTTACCCTGACCTCCAGAATTCCTTTATGTCTATCCCATGCATTCTTAAATCCGTGATTGTTTCAGCCCCACCACTTCCTCTGGCAGGGTGTTCCACTTGTCCACCACCCGTTCTGTGAAGAAATTCTTCCTCACGTTTCCTCTAAATCGTCCTCCCTCCAACTTCATCCCATGCCCTCTAGTCCTGGAACATCTTTTACACTTAAAAATAGTGCATTCCTGCACCCTGTTCCTCCCTGTAAGATACTTGAATGTCTCTATCATATCTCCTCTCTCCCTCCTCTCCTCCAGGGAGTACATGCTATAATCACTTCATCCAGCCCTGCTGCACATACAACACTCACACCAGATAGACCCATCACCTCCATCAGTCTCATTACAGGCTGAAATTACCTCATCCAGCCCTGCTGCACATGCAGCACTCACACCAGATAGATACATCACCACCATCAGTCTCATTACAGACTGAAACCACCTCATCCAGTCTTGCTGCAGGTGCAACGTTCACTCCAGACAGGTCTGTCACCACATCAGTCTCATTACAGGCTGAAACCACCTCATCCATCCCTGCTGTACATGCAACACTCCCACCAGATAGATCAGTGACCTCCATCAGTCTCATTACAGGATGAAACACCTCATCCAGTCCTGCTGCACATGTAACTCTCACACCAGATAGCATCATCACCGCCATCAGTCTCTAATAGGCTGAAACCAACTCATCCTGCCCTGCTGCACATGTAACACTCACAGCATATAAACCCATCACCTCCATCAGTCTCATTACAGAATGAATCCACCTCATCGTGCCCTGCTGCCCATGCAACACTCACACCAGATAGATCCATCACCGCCATCAGTCTCATTACAGGCTGACACCACCTCATCCAGCCATACTACACATGCAACTCTCACACCAGATAGATCCATCACCGCCATCACTAGCATCACAGGCTGAAACCTCCTCATTCAGCCCTGCTGCACATGCAGTGCTCACACCAGATAGATCCATCACCGCCATCAGTCTCGTCACAGGCTGGAACCATCTCATCCAGCCCTGCTGCATATGTAACTCTCACACCAGATAGATCCATCACTGCGATCAGTCTCATTACAGGATGAAGCCACCTCATCCAGCCCTGCTACACATGCAACACTCACACCATATAGATACATCACCACCATCAGTCTCATTACAAGCTGAAACGACCTCATCCAGTGCTGTTGCACATGCTGCACTCACACCAGATCGATACATCACTGCCATCAGTCTCATTACAGGCTGAATCCACCTCATCCAGCCCTGCCGGATGTGCAATACTCACAACAGATAGATCCATCACTGCCATCAGTCTCATTATAGGCTGAATCCACCACATCCAGCCCTGCTGCCATGCAACACTCACACCAGATATATCCATCACTACCATCAGTCTTATTACAGGCTGAAACCACCTCATCCAGCCCTGCTGCACATGCAGCACTCACACCAGATAGATCTATCACTGCCATCAGTCACATTATAGGCTGAAACCAGCTCATCCCGTCCTGCTGCACATGCAACACTCACACCAGATAGATCTCTCATCGCCATCATTCTCATTACAGGCTGAAACCAACTCATCCTGTCCTGCCACACATATAGCACTCACACTTGATAGATCCCTCACCTCCATCAGTCTCATTACAGGCTGAATTGATTTCATCCTTCCCTCCTACTCATGTAACGCTCACTCCAGACAGATCCATGACTGCCATCAGTCTCATTACAGGCTGAAACCACCTCATCCAGCCTTTTTGCGCATCTAACACTCACACCAGGTAGCTCCATCACCGCCATCAGTCTCTATAGGCTGAAACTAACTCATCCAGGCCAGCTGCACATGCAGCACTCACACCAGATAGATCCATCACCACCATTAGTCTCATTATAGGCTGACACCACCTCATCCAGCCCTGCTGCACATGCAACGCTCACACCACATAGATCCATACTACCATCAGTCTCATTAGGCTGAAACCACCTAATCAGCCTTCCTGCAGGTAAGACACTCACACCAGATAGATCCATCACCACCATCAGTCTCATTTAGAGGCTGAAACCATCTCATCCAGCCCTGCTGCACAGTGTAACACTCAGACACAGATCCATCACCTCGATCAGTCTCATTACAGGCTGAAACCACCTCATCCAGCCTTGCTGCACCTGCAACCTCACACCACAGATCCATCACGCCATCAGTCTCATTAGAGCTGAAACCACATAATCCAGCCTCCTCCTGCAGATAAGACACTCACACCAGATAGATCCATCATCACCGTCAGTCTCATTAAAGGCTGAAACCACCTCATCCTGCCCTGCTACACATGCAAAAATCAGAGCAGATAGATCCATGACCTCAGTCAGTCTCATTACATGCTGAAATCACCTCATCCAGCCTTGCTGCCCATGTAACACTCACACCACATAGATCCATCACCGCCATCAGTCTCATTAGAGGCTGAAACCACCTCATCCAGTCCTGCTGCATGCAGCACTCACACGATAGATACATCTCCGCCATCAGTCTCATTACAGGCTGAAATCCCCTCATCCAGCCCTGCTGCACATGCAGCACTCACACCAGATAGATCCATCACCGCCATCAGTCTCATTACATGAGATAACCACCTCATCCAGCCCTACTGCACATGTAACACTCACACCAGATAGATCCATCACCGCCATCTTTCTCATTACAGGCTGAAACCACCTCATCCAGCCCTACTGCACATGCAACACTCACACCAGAAAGATCCATCACCGCCATCTGTCTCATTACAGGCTGAAACCACCTCATCCAGCCCTACTGCACATGCAACACTCACACCAGATAGATCCATCGCTGCTATCACTATCATCACAGGCTGAAACCTCCTCATTCAGCCCTGCTGCACATGCAGTGTTCACACCAGATAGATCCATCACCGCCATCAGTCTCATTACAGACTGAAACCACCTCATCCAGTCTTGCTGCACTTGCAACGTGGTGACAGACCTGTCTGGAGTGAACATCAGTCTCATTACAGGCTGAAACCACCTCATCCATCCCTGCTGTACATGCAACACTCCCACCAGATAGATCAATGACCTCCATCAGTCTCATTACAGGATGAAACCACCTCATCCAGTCCTGCTGCACATGTAACTCTCACCAGATAGCATCATCACCCCATCAGTCTCTATAGGCTGAAACCAACTCATCCTGCCCTGCTGCACATGTAACACTCACAGCATGTAGACCCATCACCTCCATCAGTCTCATTACAGAATGAATCCACCTCATCCTGCCCTGCTGCCCATGCAACACTCACACCAGATAGATCCACCGCCATCAGTCTCATTACAGGATGAAACCACCTCATTATGTCCTGCTGCACATGTAACACTCAACACCAGATAGAGCCATCACCGCCATCAGTCTATTATAGGCTGAAACCACCTCATCCAGCCCTGCTGCACATGTAACACTCATACCAGATAGATCCATCACTGCCATCAGTCTCATTACAGGCTGACACCACCTCATCCAGCCCTACTGCACATGCAACACTCACACCAGATAGATCCATCACTGCCATCACTATCATCACAGGCTGAAACCTCCTCATTCAGCCCTGCTGCACATGCAGTGTTCACACCAGATAGATCCATCACCGCCATCAGTCTCATCACAGGCTGGAACCACTTTTTCCAGCCCTCCTGCACATGTAACACTCACACCAGATAGATCCATCACCGCAATCAGTCTCATTACAGGATGAAACCTCCTTTTCCAGCCCTGCTGCCATGCAACACTCACACCTGATAGGTCTGTCATAGAAACATAAAAACATAGAAGTTGACGGCAGATAAGGACCGCAATGCCCATCCAGTCTGCCCATTTCTTTTACTACCTTGTAAATGTGCCATCAGCCTTTGCTCTGTCAGTGGCCTATCTATTCATACTGATTTGAATTGCTCCCTTATGCCTATCCCATGCCTGTTTGAAGCCCTGCACTGTATTCATAGCCACCACTTCTTGAGGTAGGCCATTCCATGCATCCACCACCCTTTCTGTGAAAAAATTTCCTCACATTCCCCTTAATTGGCCCTACTCTAATCTCATGCTGTGTCCTCTTGTCCTGCTATTTTCTTATATTTAAACATGTTAGACTCTTTCACCTTGTTAATGCCCTTAAGGTGTTTGAATGTCCTTGATCACCTCATCTCCCCTCCTTTGCTCAAGGGTATACATATTGAGCTCTGTTAATCGTCTCCTATGTCTTCTGATGCAGTCCCTGCACCGTTTTTGGTTGCCCTTCTCTGGATTGCCTCAATTTGGTTAATGTCCTTGTGAAGGTGTGGCCTCAATACTGACACAGTACTCCAGATGGGTCTAACCAGTGTCTTGTAAAGAGGATTATTACCTCCCTCTTACAACTTGTGATACCCTACTAATATACCCTAACACCCCCTAGCCTTACCTACTGCTTTAGAGGTCTGCTTGGATGATTTCAGGTCATCAGTGATGATGATGCCCAAGTCTCTCTCCTTTGTGAGTGCTAGCAACTCCCTCCCAGCCTATAGGTGGCTTCAGGGTTTCTCTTCCCTATGTGCATGATCTTGCACTTCTTTGCATTAAACCCAGTTGCCACTCTTCTGACCATTTTGCTAGTTTATCCAGATCTCTTCTCATTCTGCCCACCCATCTGGATCATCTACTCTGTTGCAGATCTTGGTGTCATCTGCAAACAGACAAGCTCACCCTGTAGTCCATCTGCAAGGTCACTAATGATGATGTTGAAGAGACTGGCCCCATAACTGGATCCCCTGAGGTACCCCACTTGTGACTTGCATCTCTTCTGGCTGTATACCATTTACCACCACTCTCTGTTTTCTGCCCGTCAACCAGTTTGCCACCCAGTTGACCAACTTCTGACCCACCCTGAGCCTACCCAGCTTATTTATCAATTTTCTATGTGGAACAGTGTTAAAAGCTTTGCTGAAGTCAAGGTAGGCGACATCAACTGCTCCCCCTTGGTCCACCACTCTGGTTACCCAGTCAAAGAAATCTATGAGATTAGTTTGACAGGACCTTCCTTTTGTAAACCCATGCTGTCTTGGATCCTGTGCCCCTATGGATTCCAGGTGTTGCACTATCCTTTCCTTAAAGTGCCTCCATAATCTTGCCCACTACTGAGGTAAGACTGACTGGTCTGTAGTTCCCTGCCTCCTCCCTGCTACCACTCTTGTGGAGTGGGATCACATGAACCCTTCTCCAGTCTTCTGGGACCTCTCCTGTGCTCAGAGACTCACTAAACAGTTCTGCTAATGGCTCTGCTAGTTCCACTTTAGCTCCTTAAGTACCCTGGGATGTATGCCATCAGGTCCCATTGCCTTATCCTCCTGAGCTTAGCAAGCTCTTGTAGGACCCTTTCTTTGTGAAGGAGTAGTGCTCACCTCCCTCCCCTGTGTCCATGGTGCTGAGCTGTGGGCCCTGCCCTACCTTCTCTTCAGTAAATACTGAGCAAAGTATCTATTTAGGATAGATGCTTTTACAGGGTCCTCCTCCTCACATGCTCCCTTTTCTCCATTAAGTTTAGCAATACACCCTCTGGACTTTCTCCTTTCACTAATGTATCTATAGAAAGTCTTGTCACCTTCTTTTGCTGTTCATGTTAGTGTTTCCTCAGTTTGGGACTTTGCCTGCCTTACTGCCTTCCCTGCTTCCCTTAGGGCAGTTTGGTATGCCTCCCTATCTTCATCCCGCTGTGTTCCCTTATATTTCCTGAAGGCCAGCCTTTTGGCTCTGACCTTTTCTGCTACTGTATTTGAGAACCAAAGTGGTTTCCTTCTTCTTTGCACTTCCTTTTCTGTCTAACACAATGGGATGTTGCTTCAAGTATTGCATCCTTAATGCTTGCCCACTTGCTGTCCCCTCACCTGTGTTTCCTTTTTGCCAGGGCTAGCTTAACTCTGTTGGCCATCTTATCAAAGTCAGCTCCTCTGAAGTCCCATATTTTTGCCTTGGAATGGGATGATTTAGATGTAGTAGCCAAATTGAACCATACCATGTGATGGTCACTGGCCCCAGGTGACCTTCTACCTGGAGATCTGTGATCCCTTCCCGTTAGTCAGTACTAGATCTAGGATAGCCCTGTCTCTTGTGGGTTGTTGTACCAGTTGTTTGAGGCCCTCCCCTGCAGGAATCCACTATGTGTCTAGTTCTGGCAGATGTTCCTGCTGGTATTGACCTATCTATATCCGACATGTTGAAGTCTCCCATTATCAGAACCTCCCCTTTAGCTGTCATGTTTTTATATCTTCTAACAGTAATGTGTCTCTGTCCTCCCCTGGTCTGGGGGTCTGTAGACAACCCCAGTTCTTATGGCTGTCCCATTTCCTGTTTCCAGGGTGACCCACAGTTCTTCTGGCTCCTTATGTATATTCTGAATTTCTGTAGCTTTGATATTTTCATTGACATACAGGGCCACTCCCCCCCCTCTTTTTGCACCTTGGTCTCTTCTGAACAATACATAGCCAGGTACTGAAGTCTCCCAAGTGTGGTTACTGGTAAACCACGTCTCACTAATTGCTACTATGTCCAGTTTAGCCTCTGACATTATTGCCTGCAGGTCTGGGATCTTATTTCCCAGGCTGTGAGCATTTGTCACTACCATCAGTCTCGTTACAGGCTGAAACCACCTCATCCAGTCCTGCTGCACATGCAGCACTCACACCAGATAGATCCCTCATCACCATCACTCTCGTTACAGGCTGAAACCACCTCACCCAGCCCTACTGCACATGTAACACTCACACCAGATAGATCCATCACCACCATCAGTCTCATTACAGGCTGATACCAACTCATCGAGCCCTGCTGCACATGTAACACTCACACCAGATAGATCCATCACCGCCATCAGTCTCATTATAGGCTGAAACCACCTCATCCAATCCTGCCACACATGTAGCACTCACACCAGATAGATCCATCATTTCCATCAGTCTCATTATAGGCTGAACCCTCCTCATCCAACTTTGCTACACATGCAGCACTCACACCAGATAGATCCCTCACCTCCATCAGTCTCATTACAGGCTGAAATGACTTCATCCTGCCCTCCTACTCATGTAACGCTTCCTCCAGATAGATCCATGACTGCCATCATTCTCATTACAGGCTGAAACCACCTCATCCAGCCTTGAGTGCATCTAGCACTCACACCAGGTAGCTCCATCACCACCATCAGTCTCTTATAAGCTGACACCACCTCATCCAGCCCTGCTACACATGCAACGCCACACCAGATAGATCCATCACCGCCATCAGTCTCATTTCAGGCTGAAACCACCTCATCCAGCCCTGCTGCACAGGTAACACTCACACCAGATAGATCCATCACCACCATCGGTCCCTCTGAGAAAACCCCTTCAAGGGAGGTAGCGGAGCATCTTCACAGGATAGAAACTAATGGGGCTCCTGAATGAAAACTTCACTGTGCGATGATCTGACTCAAGTGACCGGATCCATCCTAAGATCCGACCTAGTAACCCTTTTATGACACTGGGACCACTGGTGGCGAAATGCCACAAATTTGGCATGCAGTTTTATATCCAGTAATACAAAACTGCTGGAAATGATTGTCTCACCACTATATGGGGATAGTAAGAAATTCTGGGTCAGCCTGAAAGACCTCACCGGCAGAGCCTGTATGCCCCCCGCTGATGCTTCTAATAAATGGTGAAATCACCCAAGACCCAAAGGTAAAATCAGATACATTTAATGTTGCATTCACTGACCTAAGCAACACACTCCCCCTGAATTCCTTAATGCAACAAAGAACACCCAGGTAGACAGGCAGACTAACGCTAGGACCACCACTAAGCCCCCCCTCTACTTTAAGGTAATTTCATGTGCTAAGGCCAAAAAATACCTAATGCAATCCTCAAGGAGCTAAACACACAGCAGTGACTCACTATACCTAAAGCTTGTTATACTTCTCACTCTGGATGAAGTTTTATCTTCATTAACAAAAATAATTAACCTGTCACTGGATTAGGTCAATTTCCACAAAGATGGAAAGCTGTGGTAATCACATTGGTTCATAAAATGGTGGCCAGACTCCTCATACCAATTACTGCTCAACTCAATTCTACACCCCACCCCAAAGCCCTAGAGCACTCAGTATCAAACCAGCTGGTGGACTGCCTGGCGAAGTACAATATCTAGTGCCCACAAACATAGATTTCAGAAGGCCCCTAGTACAACAGCTTTAATCAAATATTCCAGCTTCCTACATGAGGTATTAGACAGCAGCCAGCTAGCATAAACAGTTTATATGAGCCTCACTAAAGCCTTCGATACCATCAATTACAATGTACTACTGTGCTCTCGGCAGAAACCATTAGATGGTTTGGCAGCTATCTAGGCAACAGATCGTAGCATATAAAAATAAATGGTATGATTTCAGATAGTAGGCAAGTGAGCACAGGAGTACCACAAGGGTCAATTCTAGATTTGCTACTGTTTAGCCTTTTCCTGAACCAACTCCCCCCAGTACTCTCTGAAAAACCTCTCCTCTAGGCAGGTGATGCTGCCATCTTCACCCAAAAAAAATTATCTACTAGCACTAGAAAGCACCTCCAACAGAATTTCATTGCTGTTGAGATCTGGTTCTTATAAAACAAACTACTAATGAACTACAAGAAAACTAAGATAATGATGTTCACAAACCCAAAATGTAGATGTAAAACCCATCAACGGACTATCCTGAACAATAAACAAACTCCGCTAGATCAGGTGACTAACTTTAAGTATTTAGGCGTTACCTTTGATACCTCCTCTCCTTCACCCTGCATGTGGACTGAGTTATTAAGGTTGTAAACACTAGACTTAGCCTACTTTACAATCACTGGCATAATATGACCCCGATTCACTCTTAATAGCTGTAAAAGATGAGTACAAATGGTCTGGGACACTGGTTTACGGGATTGAGAAAGGCAAATTCCATTTTGCACATTGTAAAAGCGGTATTGTCACCAGTGATTACTACCGTAATCCGGTTTTACGGTGTTTGGTTTTGTGTACTTTTATTTAAAATTTAACTCTGCTAACATGCATTTTAGCAGTTTGACCTCCACTATTGCACATCCTTCCATCCTTGTACCAATTTAAAGTTATTTTAGGTACAAAATATGATGCAGCAACAGCACTACAGCCCCTATCCCTGAGCTGTGATGGAAGCAGCAGTAAGGCCCCCATCCCTCTGGTGTGATGGCAGCTCCAACAACACTACAGACCCATCCCTCTGGTGAGATGACAGCAGCAACAGCAGTGTGTCCCCCCTCCCTCAGGTGTGATGGAAGCAGCAGCACTGCGGTCCCTATCCATTAGGTGTGATGGCAGCAGTACCACGTTCCGCATTCCTCAGGTGTGATGGCAGTATCAGCACTATGGCCCCCATCCCTCAGGTGGGACAGCAGCAGTACAACATTCCCCATCCACCAGTGGTTATGGCAGAAGCACTATGGCCCCCCCACCTCTCAAGTGTGATGACAGTAACAAAAATGCAGTCCACATCCCTCAGGGGTGATGGCAGTAGTGACAGCACTATGATCCCCTTTCTTCAACACTCACACCCCACAAGCACAAGGTACAAATTACTTAGTCTCTTTGCTTGTTAGAACTCAGATGTGAATTAATCTGAACCACCACCACTACTAAGGTGGACCACATATTTTTTTCCTATCATTCAACTGCCTGAATTGGATTTCTGCCAGTGACACCACTGACCAGGGTTTGGGAACAAGTTTGGGTGCTGGAAGACCGGCCGGGGGGGTGAAGGCTTGAGTGTCCAACAACCACTCACCTTCTCCTTGGAGGAAGGGTATATTCACAGCTCAGCATTTGCTGGCCCCAGGTAGAGGCATGGCAACACATTGGCCTTCACTGCAAAAGAGAGCGTGATGGATGTCAGCTTGTGTCTTGACATCATGTGGCCTGTCATGCTCCCACAAAAATGGAAAAACACCTGCTGGCTACTTAGAGGATGGCTTCTGGTCCCTCCATAAGCATGACGTCCCAGACAAATGTGTCTGTTTTGACCTCTGCCATGCATGGGATATACAGGAAGCTCTTTAGGGTGATTGTCTTCCCTTGTTAGCCTCCTGCAGGGATAGGGGCCCACCGATGAAGGGTTAATTTGGGTTACCTGGTAGCATGGCCATAAGGGGCAGTGGATGGTGGGGGGACTCAGCAGCAGTGGTAGGGGGACTTGGCAGGCCTGAAGGAGTGGATGGCCAGGGGGTTGGAGGAACAAAAAAAACTGCCTGAATTTGCTTCTTTGAAATAGTGTCTTCACCTAAAAAAAATTTCACAAGTGATTAGTGGAGGACCTTCTAATGCATCTCACAAACATGTGGATTCCTTTTTTCCCTTGGTCTCCATGAAAAGAGTGTCTCTCAGTTTTCATGTCTGGGCTCAGTTATTGAATTGAGCACCACTCTACCCACTAACATCCATACAGCCCCTGGGTCTTACCTTCCATGTGTCACTGATTGTGCTTTCAAATCCACTGGCCAAACATAAGTACACTTAAACAAGTAACATTTGCTTTTTATTAAAGCAGTCTGTCAGAAAACTTTTTGTTGTCACAGAGACTGACACAACAGGTGGGAGAGAAGGTGCAAATGATGAAATGGGCAGACTAGGTGGTCCGTCAAAGTCTATGTTTCTATGTTTCTATCCATTCACCTAAATAAGTAGTAAGGCAACTTGTGCCTTGTGAACATACTTTCATTCAGACTCACTTTCAATCAAACAGCTGAGGATTTTGGTTGGCCCTGCTGATTATAAACTTGAATAAACTAGTTGGTAACAGTGATCCGCGCTTAGCAGTCTATATCCTAGATGTTCATATGCAAAAAATCAATAATAAAAACATGACTAAAGTCTAAAACAAGCTTATAAAACACAAACTGTATCTGAACATTTATATTTACCTATACAACATTATTGCAGCCAGAGTACAACTCAGATAAATTACATGGTACCCTGACTACGGTATGATGTAGTAAACATATACTGGTATTTTTTTTTTTATATTTTTTTGTAAACTGGTAAACCCACCAGGCAAAACTGCCTGTTTTCAGAGGTGACCCAGGAGCACTGTGGAGGTTAAGTGCCTTACTCAGTCACACGGTATGCAAGTGGAGGTTGTGGGAATCAAACCCAAGTCTTCTAAATGTACTCAGTTTGATCAGTGTTTGTTACTCTAACCACTAGGCTATACTGTCAGCCATAACACCCATATATAATGTTTTAATATATGATTTCAATAATAGTGCACAGTACCTACAGTGCAAATTATGAACATTGAGCACTTTGCAACATTTTACTAAAACTGAATTATTTCCTCTCCATCTGCTTATGTTTTCTTACACCAAAGTGGGTGTATAGTTGACAGAGCACTGTAAATAGCCTGAGGTAGCACTACTGCTTGCAATGCCAGGGACTCTGGATCAGAAGTGAATTCAGGCTGCTAGAGGCCTGGCCAGGGGAGTAGGATTGAGCAGCTGGGGGCCACTCTCCTCCTCTAGGAACGGTGGCTTGCAGGTCTTGATGCTTTACTGCCACATGGGTGACCACAGGTGGTGAAGCAATGAGGCTGCAGAGCATTTGGGAAGAGAGGAAGCTAGCCAGGATCTGGAGTAGCGGCATGTCTCTATGTGCCCTACTTCCTTGGATACCCTTGAGTGTTGGTGCCCTCAGGGACAGAGACCAGAAAACAAGTAACAATCACTCCACATCAGCTGCTGGTAGAAGGGACCCAGCTGCCCCAGACTTCATAACCAGTTTCCATGAGGGACCCACTGGGCTGCCCGACACACATTAAAGGACTGTGGAGGGGTGACCTGGGGTCCCCTCCCTTCCCACCTGGGGGGTACAACCTAGGCAGGATGGATGCAGGCTCACAGGAGCTCCTGAGCATTACCTGGGTTGAAGCTAAGGGATAGCCAGCCTAGGGCTCTCTGAAAAGTGGAGACTGATGCTGTGAGAAAGGGGCAGAGAAAGAGAAAATAAAAACATTTAAAAATATGCTGAAATATTAGGGATTCTGTGCAGTGAAATGCAATTTCCGTGAGGCACCGGTACAAGAATTCAAAATCCGCAAACCAAGCAGGATTCCGTGATTTTTACCGGTGTTACCGGTAAAAACGGTAAACCATTGTCCCTGCAAATGGTGCATCACTCCCATCTCTTTCTGTGATTAAACCTTTTTTCTACTAAAGCTACCTTGTCCCCTTCTGTCTATGCTTATTAACCTACTTTTCCTTCCTTAGAGTACCCAAAATGGAGTCATTATCTTGTCCTAGATTGGGTGTTTCCAATATTCCCTTCTACCAGTATTCTAGTCAGCTGCACTTTTCATTGTACTGTACTCCTTTTTATGTCTTGCTACCTTCTTCTCTTCCACACCCTCCTTGAAATAAATTTATCACCTTACCCTAGATAGGATATCTCCTGCTTCCCCTCTACTTGTAGCTACCTATACTTAAGTCCTGCTGTTTTATCCCATTTGTTGTTACCCCACTATCTTTAGTTATTTACCCTACTCCTTATAGAATACGTGAACGCAGTCCTTTGATTCATCCTACCTGTTAACCCACTATCTTTAGTTCTTTACACTGCTCCTTAGGATACATGTACAGTACTGTGTTTTATCCTACCTGTTAACCCACTATCTTTAGTTCTTTACCCTACCCCTTATAGCATACGTGAACGCAGTCCTGTGTTTTATCCTACCTGTTAACCAACTATCTTTAGTTCTTTACTCTGCTCCTTATAGGATACATGTACACAGTACTGTGTTTTATCCTACCTGTTAACCCACTATCTTTAGTTCTTTACCCTACTCCTTATAGGATACGTGTACACAGTCCTGTGTTTTATCCTACCTGTTAACCCACTATCTTTAGTTCTTTACTCTGCTCCTTATAGGATACATGTACACAGTACTGTGTTTTATCCTGCTTATTTTTTGTGACTCTCCAGATGAGCCTCTTGCAGACTGCAGCCTATCTGTGGACACCTGCTGATGCAAATGACTCATACAGTCTTGCATATCCAATGGTCTCATTAACATGTTAGGGCTGAATATGGCCCACAAGAGCAATATTGCTGTCCTGTTCGGGTTGTACTATCCCCATCAGGCTTCTGTGGGCCATATTCATTCTTGGGCTGTGTCAGAACAATGTATTGTCATCCTGCACTGTGCTGATATAGCCCCATATTCAAACAGTTAGCATGCTCTGGTCAGTGTGTACTAATTGTCTGAATATTCCCTCAAGCTGGCTGTACTCTAATTGTCACACAGTGCACATGCCTGGCTCAGGTGAAGGTAGTGAGTATCTCTGGGCTGATGATGCACAGAGCAAAGTTCATGGTGTACAAACTGGTTAGGGATTGTGAGAAACCGATTTCTGATACATTTGGGAACTAATGATTTAGAGCGAAATAGCATTTTGGAAATCCAAGGAAGGTTCCGAGAACTTGCCAGAGTCTGTCGGGATAATGGATGCAACATTTCCTTTCGGGAGATATTGCCAGTACCAAAGGCCTCAGTGGAGAAAAAATGAAGATCACGGAGGTTAATGACTGGCTCAGGAAGTGGGGTGAAGAAAGTGGGTCGGGGTGTTAGGGAACTGAAAAGGAGTTTGGGAGGATAAGGGACTGTATGCCAAGGACAGGCTTCATCTTGCCCCGTTAGGGAAGGAAGTCCATAAACAGGGGTTGGCTGACTACATTCAAGAAAAGTGGGGTTTAAACTTGTGAGGGGGGAGGGATAAGGGAAGGGCTGACCAGAAGCCCTGTTCTCCAGATGAGAGGAGTAGCCTTCAAACCCAAGGGGGGGGGAAACAGACTGGGGGAGGAGGTTTCAGGAGGAGCAGAGGGAGGATGGAAGTATAAGGAACCTGGGTGGGGTTCAACAAAGGAGGTCAGGGATAAGGGGTGGCGGGTGGTGTTCGTAAATGCCAGGAGCTTGGGAAACAAGTTGCCAGAGTTCCAGGCCATGCTGTTCAAGGGGGGAGTGGATGTGGCGGTGGTCACGGAAATGTGGGCCAACAAAAACCATGATTGGGACCTAAACGTGTGGGGGTACACTATGCTTAGGAAGGATAGAAAGGAGGGCAGAGGGGGTGGAGTGGCTATGTGCATTAGAGATGACATAGAAATTGCTAGGGTAGAAGAGGCAGAGGGAAATGTGGAGGCCTTATGGGTCACCTTACGAACCCTGGCAGGAGGTAAGGTCAAGCTGGGTGCAGTATATAGGCCCCTCGGGATGGGTGATCTTCTGGAGGATGGTTTGCTGGACAACATCATTGCCCAGTGTGGACCAAAAGGGGAAGGAGTGGTGTTGATTGGGGGACCTTAATATGCCAGGTACAAACTGTGGAACCATGTCCTCTAAGGTGGCCAAGGAGCAGAGGCTGCTGGACAGCTTCCAGGATGTGTTCTTAACACAGCACGTGATGGAGCCCACAAGGGAGGGGCATGTCCTGGATGTGGTTCTGGTGGATGGGGATCTGGTAAGGGACCTGGTTGTAGAGGATCCCCTGACTGGGAGCAACCACAATACTGTCTGGTTTCAAATAAGCATGGGGGAGATCTAGGACACTGGCAGTGGATTTCAGGGGAGTAGACTTTGTGGACGTGGGAAATATTCTCAAGGATCAACAATGACAAAGGTGGAAAAGAGATGGGAGGTCATAAAACAGGGACTTCATGAGGCAGTCAGGACCTGCGCTAAGGTGAAGCATAAGGGAGCAAGGTCACATAAACCATGCTAGTGGTCCAGTGAGGTTCAGGTAGCGGTCAGAGAAAAGAAGGCTGCCTACAAAAAATATAAAACAACGAGAGGGGATAGGGAAAAGGAAATGTACCATCTTGCATCTAGAAAAGTCACGCGGAAGGTGCGGGGGGCAAAGTCCAGTAAAGTGCAGTGGCTGGCACAGGGGATATGGGGAGGGGAAAAGGGGTTCTTCCGGTATATTGGGGAGTGGAGAAAAACTAAGGGCCATCTCGGCAGGTTGAGATCAGAAAGAGGGTGGGTGAAAGAGGCGCGGGACAAGGCAGAAGTATTAAATGAGTATTTCTCTGTGTTCACTAGGGTGGGGAAGAGATATCTACAAAGCAAGGACACGATGGGGATAGAAGCAGCAGTGAGTGGGACTGTGAGCAGCAGAAATGGAGCAAGAGAGAGAGAGGTACCCAGGGTGTCACATCAGGATAAGGATAAAAAGGCCAGTAAGGTGGAGGAGCGATGATGCTATCTCCACGAGGCGGGTTAGCCCTGAAGGGCCTAAAGAAAGATAATCTCCTGGGCCAGATGGAATTCATCTGAGAGTGCTATGGGAATGGCGGACATACTGGCTGCACCCTGGCGGAGCTCTTCAACAGGTTGCTTGAGACAGGGAGGGTACCTAGGGATTGGCGAGAGGCACATGTGGTGCCAATCCATAAAGGGGGGTCGAAGGAAGTACCAGGTAACTATAGACCCATCAGTTTGACCTCGGTGGTGGGAAAATTAATGGAGAGTATACTAAAGGAATGATTCGGGTTGTACTTGGAGGAGGTGGGAGGTCTGGATAGTCGGCAACATGGGTTTGTGCCAGGTAGATCATGTCAAATCAATCTTGCGGAGTTCTACGAATGGATAACATCAGAACTGTACAGGGGAAGCCTGTGGATGTATTATTCTTGGACTTCAGCAAGGTGTTCGACTCTGTCCTCCACAATGGTGTGGTGGAGAAACTGACGGGGTTGGGAGTAGGCCCTTTGATGGTCAGATGGATTGAAAACTGGCTAGCTGGACGCACTGAGAGAGTAGTGGTCAGTGGGGAGCTCTTGAACCCTAGAGAGGTCGGTAGTGGGGTACCGCAGGGCTCGGTCCTGGGTCCAGTCCTGTTTAATGCATACATTTCAGACATCAGGGAGGGTATAGGGTGTGAAATGAGTCTCTTTGCAGATGACTCCAAGATGGGAGCAATAGTTGAGGGGGAAGAGGGGAAGTTGGCCCTGCAGTGGGACCTGGACACCGTGGAAAGGTGGGCTCACACATGGAAATTAAATTTCAATATCACCAAGTGCAAGGTGTTGCATCTTGGGCTGGGAAACCCTAAACACAGGTACACCCTGGGAGGGTAGGCGCTGGAGGCCTCAACAGGGGAAAAAGACCTAGGAGTTGTGGTGGATGCATGTATGAATAACTCCGAGCAGTGCAGGAGAGTGGGATAGCAAAGCAAACAGGATGTTGGAATGCATCGTTATGGGGATCACCTCTAGGAGCAGGGAAGTGATTCTGCCACTGTACAATGGATTGGGTAGACCACACCTTCAGTACTGTGTACAGTACTGGAGACCACACTTGAAGAGGGACATACAGCTCCTGGAGAGGGTACAGGGAGGACAACTAAGATGATATGAGGACTAGGGATTTGACTATGAGGACAGACTTGAGGAACTCTCCTGTTTTCATTGGAGGAGAAGAGAGACAGGGGTACATGATTGAGGTCTTCAAGTACCTCAAGGAAATAAATAGGGTAAACATGGAGGATCTTTAGACTAAAGCAGGGAGGTATCACCAGAGGGCATGCTTTGAAGTTGGAAGGTGGAAGGGTGAGGGGAAAGGAGGAGGAGGTTTTTCACTGAGAGGGTGGTGGATCCTTGGAACATGCTGCCTGGCAAGCTGGTTCAGAGATCTACAGTGGAGGGCTTCAAGAGGATGGGACAGACACAGAAAGCGGATGTATCAGATGTTGGCCTGGCCCAGGAGGGTGGGAATGGATGATGAGGTTTCTAGAACACAAGTGGGGGAGGGCCTCGGTGCCCAACTAGGGATCTGAGGTTTGAGCAGACTCGACAGACCGTAAGATCTCATCTGGCTGGCAATTAGTATGTTAGTAATATGGGGTTCTATACCACTATACTACTTGGTGCAGCGTACTCAAAATCCACAAGACAGTGGCAATTGGACATGGGAAAGGGTCTGCCCGTGGCTAAATATACCATTCTTGTAACTTATAACATCATGCAAGCAAACATGTTCACGTGTACTTAGAAAGGGCAGCTTGCACATCTCCAAGAATATAACTGATCACCCTGGACACTGCAGTTAATATCGATCAAGTCCTGGAATATTTTATAACCCTATTTAATTCAGCCTGCAACATCTTCATCCCATATTAAGAAAAGGAAGGTAAAAGCCACTGTTAGCCCCTGGATCTCCACCTCCCTCCTAAACCTAATGGCTACTAGAGACCACCTCTGGCACAAAGTGTGGGCCACAGGGAAACAAGTTGACTGGTAGCAGTACAAGGCCTCCAGGAACACCTGCACCTGAGAGATAAGTTTAGCCAGATCTGTGTACTACAAAGAAGCACTCAAATTAATGCGGTGATAGTAGGACATTTTGGGAGAACATCAAAGAACTTGCCAGTAAGCCCAAGAGATCCCCTTCCTCCATGCTTAACATAAACACATAAACAGAGAAATCATCCAGGACCCGAAGTTAATGGCTGACACATTTAACTCAGCCTTCAACTGCTCTTTCCAGTCCTCTTCTGGCAGTTCCTGATGGACCCTTTGTTGGTTCCATCGACATCCCATCGACGGGAGATTATTCCTGTCAACGACGGCTTCATTTAAGCATTCTAATGCTTCTTCCCTCTCAGCTCCATCGATGAGGGTCACATTCCTATGGGGAAGCCTACTGCATTTGAAATTCATACTGACCCTCCTCCCTCACAACCATTCTCTCATAGGGGTCAGGCAGACCGGGATCGGGACCCAGGGCATTATCACCCAGGTACTAGACCTGCTTATACCTAACATCCAGTTTCCTCCACAGTTCCCTGGTTTCTCAGAACTCCCCTCTTCCTACACCTCCTTCATGGGACATAACATCAGTGGTACAGCAGGTTTTACAGGCCATTGAGAATTCTCAGCCTCTCGATCCAGGGGAGCAAAGTCATGCATCCCATTCCCCTCCACCTCCATTAAAACATTTTCAGGGTGATAGGGACTCTTCTCCTCCCTGGTCCTCCACCTTGTACATTGATGATTACCTATCAGATGAGACAGAATTTCTGGGAGATTTTACTGGAGATTTGGAGGATGAGGATTTGCTGGATTTGGACTTCCAACCCCAGTCGCTCTTTCTGACATTTCTTCTTTTAACAAGGATCCATTTCACCAGGCATCTGCCTCTCCTCCAGATGACCCATCTTTTGATTAGATGATGGTCCAAATCCATAAAATTGGGGGAATTTTTACTAATGAACACGATACACAATGAAAGGATATGGCAGACTATTTAGAACTACCAGAAGATCCAGTAATAGTTGTGCCCTCACTTATACAAATCTATCAAAATGCTGTGCTTGCAGCCTGCAACCATCCTTTGGCTGTTCCCCATGAATTGCCTTTATCAGGCTCCTCTGGATCATCCCTTTCTCTCCAGTACTCCGGAAACAGATTCAGTATTGATTGCTGCCACTCATGATCATACAAAATCAAAGCACAGGATCTCCTCACCTCCTGATAAAGAATACCACAGAATTGATTATCTGGGAAAAAGGTATTCCAAGCAGGTACCATGAATCTCAGAATCCTAAATTATATGAGACATACTGTATGGTTAAGTACCAGCATGCACTCTGGTCATCTGCTGTAGAGTTAGTCAATAAACTCCCTTCTTCTCAGGAAAAGATCAGTCATTGGCTACAAGTATCTACTGGCAATTCCAGCTCTCAACACCTACTCTGTTCAGGATATGATGCCTACTTTAATGTGCCTACCTCTACCTTGTCCACCATTTTTGTAGTACTGTATACCTTTAATAGAAATGTGTACCCTCGTAATGTATGTTCTTTACTTACTGTATTTTGTAAAGCATTGTATTACTCTGCCATGATGCCTTTGTAAGGTCTCTGACTCAAATGATTATAATTCAATATTGTTAAAATAGCTAAACAAATAAATAAATGATGTGGACGATACTTCAGCTCGCATGTTAGCAACAGGCATTATCCTACGCCACCATGCTTGGCTTCGTGTCTCAGGCTTTACACCAGATGTACAGCTTAGAGTGGTCAATACTTCAGCCCACATGTTAGCAACAGGAATTACCCTACGCCACCATGCTTGGCTTCGTGTCTCAGGCTTTACACCAGATGTACAGCTTAGCGTGGTCAGTACTTCAGCCTGCATGTTAACAACAGGCATTCCCTATGCCACCATGCTTGGCTTCGCATCTTAGGATTTACGCCAGATGTACAGCTTAGAGTGGCTGATACTTCAGCCCACATGTTAGCAACAAGTGATCTTACTTCAAGATACAGCTCTTGCAGCAGGTTACACCATTAGGACTGAAGCCGTCAGGTGCCAGGACCCCCGGAAATTTTCTAGCTAGCAGTCTTGGTGGGACGCCCTCTGGCGTTAGTCCGCCCCCGGCGTCAGGCATAGTACATGAAGGTGGTCCCCCACAATCCCCAGTTCTTTTCCCACCGTCGACGCCATAAGCATCGCCTCTCGGTCTCTTTCTAGCGTCGATGACTCAGAACTTCTGACGTTCTCTCTTTCTTTCTAATGTGCAGTTTGGGTGTCACGATGTCCTCTCAAACACTCTCTGGAAGGTCACCCATCGAGTGTGCCTGCGGCAAACAGATCCGCCTGCAGCGATCTTCACTCCACCTGTGTGCTGTCTAGGCCCGGAACACGCACACCAAGGCCTGCTCCTTCTGCCAGGGCTTCAAATAGTCACACCAGGATCCGCCGCCAGAAGGCCCTTCAAGTGTTTCTCTTGGAGTAGAAACTGAAGACCATGGATAGGGAACCATCCTCCAGGGGGGAGTCATCAGGGAAGACCCACAAACACCGGGAAAAACACCGGGAGAAGGAAAGACCCAGGCCCCCGTCGAGGGCCTCGGACTCCCAAAGCTCTGGCTCTCGGTCAGACCGCTGTCCTTCCAGGGCTCAATCTCAGCCTCCCCCGGTTCAGGTCAGATCCTCCAGCGGCTCCTCCTCTCTGCAGCCTCTTAAGACTTCCAGGCCGTCGGCTGCATCCACTTCTGCTAAGGCCTCGTCTAAGTCTGGGGAGCGCCACAAATCTTCCTCCCACCATCGGGACTCCGACACCAGGTCAGTGTCCCAGCCTCCGCGTGGGTCGGACCCAGTCCCCCGTAAGACTAAGGAGCTGACATCCCTAAAATGGATGCAGACCCGGCGTCAGCCCATCCGGCGTCAGGCAAGCATCACCGGCACTCCCAGGAGCCGACAACAGCAAGACACCTGTCGCTGGCCAGGCGTTCGCCTCCCAGGGCGTCGGCCAGGGGACCGACATCAGCTACCCAAGAGAGGAGGACTGCACCACCGTCGCCGGCCGACGTTGGTCGGCAGGAATTATTGGAGGAGGATACCACTCAGCCAGAGGACCAGGCGGGTGACACCGGGGTCGTAGGACTCCCTCGGGAACCTTCCCTGGTGCGGGAGACCCCCGGGGACCCAACACCTGACCCCGGCGACAGGCCACCAGCGCCCGGCCTGTCATCGGGCTTGAATTTGGCAGAGGTAAAGGAGCTCTTTACCTTCTGGTGGGACACCGTCAGGAAGGATGTGGTCACCACGCACCCTCCTCCTACTCTGGCTCCGCCTCCACCCACTCATTCACCGCCTACGCGCCCCTCTTCCACCCAAGGGGCAGGTAGGATGGTCACCAACCCCCAAGGAGCCAACACCTCCTCCTGGGGCAGATCCTCAGATAGGAGAAGACCTCCCTCAAGATCCACTTCAGGGTCACCTAGCCCTAAGAGACCCAGACGATGCCGGTACACCACGTCTGCGGAGGATTCTAGATCTGACACCTCAAGGTGCTCCAGATCTCCTTCTCCCATCAGTATTCCCTCCCCAGACCCACACGACCTTCCCAGGTCTCCTCGGATGATCCCTCCTTTGTGGAGATCATGAGGCACATTCAGGAGAATATGGGTGGGATGCTGAAGAGCTTGACCCGAGAGACAGCGCCTTGCCCGCTACCTTCGGCAGAAACACCCAAAGCCTGTGGTAGTGCCACCCTTGGTGGACACCTTTCGGGACATCACCAAGGCTGCGTGGAACCACCCACATTCGACTCCGGTAGTGCCGAAGAAGGCTGACCGCCTATACAAGGCCCCGAGGGAGGACCAGTATCTGGCGAACCATTCTCTGGCTGATTCCCTGGTCATCACTGCCTCACATGACCGGTCTCAGAGACCTCAGCACTTGAGCACACAGCCACCGGACCCGGATTCCAAGCAATTGGATGTCCTGGGTAGGTGCACATATGCGGCTGCGACTTGCACCATCAGGTCTTTGAATTACCTCACCCACATGGTTCAGTTCCAGAACGCACTGTGGGAACAGGGACATGACCTGGTTGAGAAGATGCCTGACGGTGGTCAAAAGGAGGAGCTCTTGACCCTCCTCCATACGGGTTCGGATGTGGGGACCCAGGTGCTCAGAGCCGCATATGACTCTGCGGACTCGGCGGCCAGAGCTGCAGCCTCAGGTGTGTGTCTCCGGAGACACTCTTGGCTCCGTGTCTCTGGTTTGACCCCGGACATCCAGAAGAACATTCTAGACATCCCTTACAATGGTGAAGTCCTGTTTGGTGAAGCCTCCGAGAGGGTGATCACCAAACTTCAGGACACTGGGAAGGCAGTTAGATCTGTCCAGGCCATGTACAGATCTCGACCTAATACCTTTCGTAGGAACCAGAGTCACTTTCATAGCCGGACACAGAGGCAACAACCACGTTCCGGCCAACAATAGAGGGGCTCTTTTACCCGAAAAGCCCAGACTAAGTCATCCCCAGGCAGAGGCCAACGAGCTGCAAAGTTGGCCCAGCCTGCGGAATCAAACGCTGCCACAGCATGACTCCTTTCTGGACCCCACCCTTACTCAAGATCAACGGGAAATAAAGGTCGGGGGTCGCATCGCACGTCACCTGCCAGGGTGGCGGTCGATCACCACCAACAGGTGGGTGCTGTAACTGGTCGAAAAAGGCCACTATATAGAATTTGTAGGCAGCCCACCTACAAGACCTCCCCTGCTTTCCCGCTACTCGGGTCAGCACGCCTTGCTCATACAGCAGGAAGTGCTCACGCTTCTGGACAAGGAAGCCTTAGAGCACGTTCCAGAGAACCAGAGAGGGCTAGGGTATTATTCTCACTTCTTCCTGATTCCAAAGAAAACAGGGGACCTCCGTCCAATTCTGGACCTCAGTGACCTCAATCTGTCGGTCGCTTACAAACGCTTCCGCATGGTGACCCTTCCAGGCCTAATTCCCATGCTGAAGCAAGACACTTTTCTGGCGTCTTTGGATATGCAGGATGCCTACCTGCACATTCCATTGCTCAAGCACACAGGAGGTTCCTAACCCGAGTTTTCAGGCGCCATTATCAGTTCGAGCTCCTCCTTGGTTGTCATCGGCACCTCGTGTTTCTGAAGTGCATGGCGGTGTCAGCAGCGTCTCTGAGGAGACAAGGCCACTACGTGTTCCCTTACCTGGACGACTGGCTTCTTATGGCTCCCTCCCAGGAGGCTCTGATGACGGCCATTCACCGCACCCAATCCCTTTTCCAGTCACTGGGTATCCTCATCAATTACGAGAAGTCTCTCCTGGTACCGTCCCAGAAACTGCAGTTCATCGGAGCAGTTCTGGACACCATCAGAGGGAAAGTCTGTCTTCCCTCAGACAGAGTGGAACACATTAGATCCCTCATCAGGGACCTGTCGGTGAGGAAGACCGTCCTGGCAAGAACTGGTCCCTTGCCTGCTTGGACATATGGCTGCGGCAATTGCAACAGTCCCGATGGCACGACTCCACATGCGGGTAACCCAGTGGATGCTAAGGGCGCAATGGGACCAAAGGCAAGACCATCTACAGCAACCAATTCGAATCACGAATGCTGCGATTCGGGATTAGCAGTGGTGGCTAGATCCGGAGAATCTCTCCGCGGGGGTTCCCTTCTCAGTGCCTTCTCCGACTGTGACTCTCTCCACAGACGCCTCAGGTCTCGGGTTGGGAGCACACCTAGATGGGGTGCGGTCTCAGGGCACATGGACAGCCCAGGAATCTCATCTCCACATCAACATTTTGGAGATGAGGGCGGTTCTTTATGCTCTGCAAGCCTTCCAGTCAGAGATTCCACCGGGTACTCTCCTGTTACAAACAGGCAATACTGCAGTGATGTATTACCTCAACAAACAAGGAGGCACTCACTCCTACCCGCTTTGCAGGGAGGCCATGAGAGTGTGGGAGTGGGTAGTGCAGCACGGCGCAAACCTAATTGCAGTACACGTCCCAGGAGTGGACAATACCGTCACAGACAGTCTGAGTCGCTCTCAGGCCAGAGTCCATGAGTGGGAATTTCTACAGGAGGTGGCAGAGGATCTGTTTCACAGATGGGGCACGCCAGAGTGAGACCTTTTCGCGTCCCCATCCAACGCAAAACTGCCCAATTTTTGCTCGCTAGATCCAGGGCCTGGTGTTTTCTGGCGAGACACGTTGTCCCTCTCCTGGGCGGGCAGATTCCACTATGCCTTCCCTCCTTTCCCGTTGATCCAGAGAGTTCTCTTAAAACTTCGCAGGGAGCAAGTGACGCTTATTTTGATAGCGCCTTTCTGGCCCAGACAAATTTGGTTCCCGCTTCTGCGTCGGCTATCCCGGGAACCTCCACTTCCTTTGCCAATCAGCTCCCATCTGCTGTCTCAGGAGGCGGGTTCATTAGTCCATCCAGACTTACGTTCCTTGAACCTGCACGCTGGCTCTAGAGACATAACCATGTTACGATCGGGGTCTTGCAAGAAGTGGCAGATGTACTTTCTGCCACCAGAAAGCCAGCAAACCATGCAACGTACGCCATGAAATGGCACAGATTTTGCTTGTGGGCTCAAGTGCGTGGTTTCTCGCCATTAGAATGTCCTGAAAAGCTGGTTTTGGATTACCTGCTTTCCTTTTTTCATTCCGGATTGGCTTACTCCTCGATTAAGGTGCATCTTTGTGCAATTTTGGCTTACCATGCCCCCATAGGCCATCGGATGGTGGCCCAATTGGACACTACTTGTGCCTTCTTAAGGGGAGTCCTCCACCTTAGGCCGCCCATTAGGGATCTGATTCCTCCTTGGGACTTGCACTTCATCCTGGAGCAGCTTATGCTGCCACCTTTTGAACCAGCCGCGGATTGCGAGTTACATTTTCTGTCATGGAAAACGTTATTTTTAGTTGCGGTTACTTCGGCAAGAAGGATCTCTGAATTGCACGCATTAATGTGCAAAGAGCCTTACTTAGTTTTCCATCAGGACAGGGTATCCCTGAGGACAAATCCAAAGTTTCTGCCTAAGGTGGTTTCAGCACTCACCCTTAATCAGGATATTGACTTACCAGTGTATTTCCCAAGGTACACCAACTGAGGAGAAGCCCTTCAGCACACCCTCGACATGCATCGGTGCCTCAGATATTATCTGACCAGAACTAAACAGTTTGAAGGCGGATCAACTGTTTGTCTCCTTTGCTGTTAGAATGAAAGGAGCTCCTGTTTCTAAACAGTCTCTCGAGGTGGCTCATTCAGTGCATCACTTTCTGTTATGATAAGCGCAGCAAACCCTTACTGGGCACTGTCGAGGGTCATTCCGAGAGGGCAGCCACTTCTTTTGCGGCGTTAAAGAATGTCTCCACCTCAGCTATTTCTGGCTGCAGCCACTTGGAGCTCTGTCGTACCTTTATCAGGCATTACAGCCTGGACATTGCATCAAGGCGAAGAGCAGGGTTCAGCCTAACTGTCCTTCAGGGACTTCTGTCCTAGGCTTGAGTAGGGTTGTGATCTCTCTTTTCCTCCTCCCTGTGGCGTAAGATTGCCACTATTGCTTGGAAATCAGTCCTAATGGTGTAACCTGCTGCAAGAGCTGTATCTCGAAGTAAGATAATACAGTTACGTAAGAACTTACTGTAACAGTAGATCTTCGAGAACAGCTCTTGCAGCAGGTACTTTCCCTCCCACCATCCCCCCTTCTTGTGGAGGTAGGTCACAGTCAAACATCCATCTTACGGGATGGGACGTTCTGATTTTAATCTTGGCCATCTGGTGGCGGATCCTCGATTTCCTCTTCTGATGTCATCCAGCAGCCGGGAGTCTCCGGCGGGAGAACTGGGGATTATGGGGGGACCGCCTTTTTATGTACTACGCCTGACATCGGGGGCGGGACCAACGTCGGAGGCGGTCCCCGCTGAAGACTGCTAGCTAGAAAATTTACGTGGGGTCCTGGCGCCTGACGGCTTCAGTCCTAATGGTGTAACCTGCTGCAAGAGCTGTTCTCGAAGATCTACTGTTACGGTAAGTTCTTACGTAACTGTACTTTACCCTACACCACCATGCTTGGTTCCGTGTCTCGGGGTTTACACCAGATGTACAGCTTAGTGTGGTCAATACTTCAGCCCGCATGTTAGCAACAAGCATTACCCTACACCACCATGTTTGGCTTCACATCTCAGGCTTTACACCAGATGTACAGCTTACAGTGGTCGATACTTAAGCCTGCATGTTAGTAACAGGCATTACCCTACGCCACCATGCTTGGCTTCATGTCTCAGGCTTTACATCAGATGTACAGTTTAGAGTGGTTGATACTTCAGCCCACATGTTAGCAACAGGCATTACCCTACACCACCATGCTTAGTTCCATGTCTCTGGGTTTACAGCAGATGTACGGCTTAGAGTGGTCGATACTTCAGCTCGCATGTTAGCAACAGGCATTATCCTACGCCACCATGCTTGGCTTCGTGTCTCAGGCTTTACACCAGCTGTACAGCTTAGAGTGGTCGATACTTCAGCCCTCATGTTAGCAACATGCATTACCCTACACCAACATGCTTGGTTCCGTATCTTGGGGTTTACACCACATGTACAGCTTAGAGTGGTCAATGCTTCAGCCCGCATGTTAGCAACATGCATTACCCTACACCACCATGCTTGGCTTTGCGTCTCAGGCTTTACACCAGATGTACAGCTGGCTGGATGGAGGTTTGTTCAAGCCTGATGGCCTGCATCCATCCTGGAGGGGAATCCAAGCACTCAATGATAAGTTTAAATGCTACATTGACAAGCATTTAAACTAGCAAAGGGGGGTGGCAGGCCAGCAAGGAGGGTACCTACTTGCTCACCCCCCACAGCTAGCAGTGGAACCAGTGAACCAGAGGGTGGCTATCTCTGCAAAGCAGTGTGCAAAGATGGAGATTAGTGTCAAAGGTGGATAAGCAGAAAGGGCAAAATTCAGCAGAAAGGCAGACAGCAAGGAGAACCAGGGATAAATGACAACCAAGGAAGGGGGAGAGAACAGTGAAGCAGGCTAGGAGGTCAAATCATGGAAAGCCATGTGTGCAAATGCCAGGAGCCTTAGCAACAAGATGGAAGATCTGGAGGCTGTCATGGTACAGTCAGACCTGAACATTGTGGCCATCACTGAAACCTGGTGTAATGATAACCATGACTGGGAGATGGCCATACCTGGCTACAACATATTCAGAAGAGACAGAGGAGGCAGGAAGGAGGAGGTGGCACTGTATGTGAAAAATGACATAAGGGCCACGAGATCCAGGAGGAACAAAATGGGGGAGAGATACTGTGGGTTAAGCTGGAAAGGAAAATGGGGCCAGCCATCCGCACAGGTGTAGTCTATAGACCACCAGCCCAGGAGGAAGAAACAGATAGGAGCTGATGCTAGCCATCCAAAGGATGGCAGACAAAGTGAGTAGTACTGGTTGGAGACTTCAATATTCCAGACGTGGACTGGAGCATCCCAGCAGCAGCAGCATCAACTAGGACAGATTTATCCTGGACTCCCTTCAGGTGCCTTCCTCAAGCAACTGGTCATGGAACCAACTCGCAGAAGGCAATACTGGACCTTCTGCTCACAAACAGGGACAGTGTGATGGGGTAACAGTGGGGAGCACCTGGGTAACAGTGACCACCAGTCATTGTGGTTTGAAATCACAGAAAGAGCAGAACCAAACCACACAAAAACACGATCCTGGATTTTAGGGGCAGACTTTGGGAAAATGGGGAGATACTTGAAAGAGGCATTAAGGGAATGGGACAGGAATCAGGGGTTGAGGAACAGTGGGCAGTATTTAAAATGGGGATTATAAGAACAACAGAATTATGCATTAAGCAGGTTAGCAAGAGGAAAAGGAAGAGGAGACCATTATGGTTTTCCAAAGAGGTAGCAAAGAAAGTGAAAGCCAAAAGATTGCATTCAGGCAATACAAAAGACACAGGCAGAAGGGGATGGGAGAAGTACCAGGAGAAACAAAGGGAAGCAGGAAGTCAGTAATGGAAGCCAAAGCTCAGACAGAAGAACACATTGCAAAATCAGTGGTTAAAGGGACAAAACCTTTTACAGGTACATAAGTGAAAAGAAAAGACAAAGGGAGGGATAGTGAGACTGAAGGGGAGGATGGGAGTCGTGTGGAGGATGACAACAGTAAAGCTGACATATTGAGCAGGTATTTCTGCTCAGTCTTTACTGAGGAAGAAGGAGTAATGGGTCTGAAGGAGTACAAGGGTGAGAATGGTGCAGAAATGGACACAGTCCTTTACACGAGAAAAGGTCCTGAAGGAACTGGAAGTAATAAGAGTTGACAAAGCAATGGGGCCAGATGGGTGCACCCCAGGTCCTCAAAGAACTAAGAGAGGTGATGGCTGAACCTCTGGCTATCCTGTTTAGCCAATCACTGGAAATAGGGAGGTACCCAAAGACTGGAGGACAGCAGATGTAGTCCCTTATACAAAAGTGGGAACAAAGAGGAAGCAGGGAACTACAGACCAGTCAGTCTCACCTCGGTAGTGGGAAAGATCATGGAAGCACTACTAAAGGAGAGACTGGTGGAACATCTGGTTGTCAATGGACTAGGACCCAAGGCAGCATGGCTTCACCAGGGAGGTCATGTCAGACCAACCTCATTGAATTTTTGACTGGGTGACGAGGGAGGTGGATCAGGGAGGGCAGTGGACATGGCCTATCTGGACTTCAGCAAGGCCTTTGACACTGTGCCACATAGAAGACTATTACACAAACTGGGAATATGGGTGTGGGCAGGACAGTAGTGTGGTGGGTAGGTAACTGGCTGGGTGGCAGGACACAGAGGGTGGTGGTAAATGGCTGTCACTCCACAGAGGAAGAGTGACCAGTGGGGTACCACAGGGATCAGTGCTGGACGGTCCTATTCAACATCTTCATCAGTGACATTGCGCGGATCTAGAAGGCAGAATTTCACTGTTCGCTGATGACACAAAGCTCTGTAACAGAGTAGACACACCAGAGGGTGTAGACAGAAGGAGAAGGACCTGCAGAAACTTGAAGAATGGTCAAGGGTTTGGCAGTTGAAATTCAATGCAAAGAAGTGCAAGATAATGCATATAGGGGCACAAAAACCCTGGCACAATATATCAGTTGGGGGTGAGGATATAGCATGCACCAAGCAGGAAAGGATCTTGGGGTTGTCATCTCTGATGACCTCAAGGTAGAGGAAACAGTGTGACAAGGCATCAGGTAAAGCAAATAGGATGCTGGGATGTATAGGCAGGGCATCACCAGCAGGAAAAGGAGGTCATAATTCTGCTATACAAGACACTAGTGAGGCCCCACCTGGAGTACAGTGTACAGTTCTGGAGACCATACCTACGTAAGGACATAGACAGGGTAGAGAAGGTTCAGAGGAAGGCAACAAAGATGGTGCATGGATTGCATCACAAGTCCTATGAAGACAGGTTGAAGGAACTGAACATGTACTCCCTGGAGGAGAGGAGGGAGAGAGGGGATATGATAGAGACATACAAGTATCTTACAGGGAGAAACAGGTGCAGGAAAACACTATTTTTAAGCGAAAAAGATGTTCCAGGACTAGAGGCATGGGATGAAGTTGGAGGAGGATGATTCAGAGGAAACATGAGAAGAATTTCTTCACAGAACATGTGGTGGACAAGTGGAACACCCTGCCAGAGGAAGTGGTGGGGCTGAAACAATCACGGGATTTAAGAATGCATGGGATAGACATAAAGGAATTCTAGGGTCAGGGTAAGGAAACAGACTTCAAGGAAAACAAACTGAACACAAGCTCAAATGGGCAGACTGGGTGGGCCATAGGCCCTTATCTGCCGACACTGTCTATGTATGTATGTATCTATGTACAGCTGAGAGTAGTCAATGCTTTAGCCTGCATGTTAGCAACAGCATTACCCTACACCACCATGCTTGGCTTCACGTCTTGGTTTACATCAGATGTACAACTTAGAATGGTCAATGCCCCCTTTAATGGGTCGAAACCTTTTGGCCAAGGTAACAAACACTTCTAGATGATCTCCAGTGTTTGGGACAGACACTGCGTACAGTACATGGTATGTACCATACTTCACAGCCATTGTACCATCCCCAGTCCTCCTTTTATTCAAAAAGAGGTGGTAAATACAGAGGCTGACAAAGAGACGGCTCCCATAGTCTCTCCCAGCCTTCTTCCAGGACCGTCACCTCTGCCACCAAGGGCTCCCGCACCCACCCTATGGGTGGGACTGGTCAGTCTTCCTCCCAGTGACTAACTGGGGCATTGCCCATGCTTCTTTGACCAGGCCTTGGAAGCTGTGGGTGGTCGCTTGCCCTCCATTTTAGAGGCCTAGCAAACTATCACATCAGATGAGTGGGTACTGGATCATTCAGAGGGTCACACTCTAGAACTCACCTGCATGCCTCCTCCCTCATCCTCCCTGCTCCATCCATTACCCACCCAACCATATTTCTATTCTCTGGGAGGACGTCAGGCTTTTCTGACCAGGAAGGCCATTTATCCAGTCCCTCCTTCAAAGCATCAAAAGTGATTTTATTCCCATTTCTTCCTGGTGCCCAAATGAACTGGAGATCTCAGACATATGGTAGACCTCAGATAATTGAAACTACTCATTCAGTAGAAAAGGTTCCGGATAGTCACCCTAACCTTCATCATGCCAGTGTTGAAACAAGGGGATTGGCTATGTGCCCTGGATAAGAAGGATGCCTACCTATAGATCCCCATCCACCCTGCTCACCACAGGTTCCTTTGCATTCATCTGTTGGGACAGCATTACCAGTTTCGGCCACTCCCATTCGGCCTTTCATCCACCCCAAGAGTATTTACCAAATGCTTAGTGGTAGTAGCAGCAGCCCTACAGTAGGACAGGAAACAAACCAACAAAAAAACGCTGTGCTGCAGAACAAGGGCAGGGTGTGGGAGAGGACTGCATGTCCCAAACTCCAAAACAACAGAAAAATCACCATGCACTCCAGAGCCAGGATGTAGTTGGACCCTCCAGTGAAGGTATTTCTAAATAATACCACGGTCCCGTTTGCTGATGCAAAAATTCCTGGTTCATTCCAAGATTTACAAGAGGGTTTGAACACAGGCACAACAGTTAGGTGCAAGGTCCAGTGGGACAGGCACTTTGTCTTCTCATATCTGGATGACTGGCTTATCAAGGCAGAACCAGTACCTCTCTGCTTTCCTCCCTCCAAGCAACACTTACTCTGTTCCACTCCCTAGGGATTACAGTTAATTGGCCAAAGTACAATCCAACCCCTACACAGTCACTCCAATATATAAGAGCGATCCTAGATACCATCTCCTCCAGGGCTTACCTCCTCACTGACAGAAAAGATGGGCTCCAATCTCTGGCTTCCAGGATGCAAGATCAAAAAAGCAATCACAGCCAGGTGTATGTTGCCTCATGGGGCACGTGGCGCTACCATCCCTACAGTGGCGTTTGCCCATCTTCGTATGATTGATTGATTGATGAAAATTTTATTTTTATACAGGATCTTTTGTTGGAGAAAAGAAACCCCATTTACAACAAATTCCTGTGGTTTATAAAAGGTTACAGGTTACGTAACATAAAAGACAGTACGACACAACCATACACATGAATTTGTAAAAAATAAATTACAAGGTTACAGATTACTAACATGCAACAAACAATTAACAACAATACTAAATACTCCAAACAATTATCTAAAACATTGGTAATAAAAGAACAGTCCAATGGGTTCTCCAAAACCAATTGTCTCAAAAGACAGGAGACTTCGAAGACAAAGTCAGAGTCACTCCCACACTGCTGCCCACCCTATCCCAGTGGACCCAACATGCCAATCTATCTCAAGGGATGCCCTTCCAGTCTTTCCAACCCCAACAGACACTGACCAAGGATGCTTCTTTAGAAGGGTGGGGCGTGCACCTGGGTCCCTACAGGGCACAGGACAGGTGGGCCCGCTCCCCTGTCACGGGGTATGGGAAATAATCAGATGAGGCAATATGTCAGGATTTAAAACACACACATATGTGACATTTATTTACAAATAGCAAAATAAATAATTGAACAACTAAAGAAATTGCAGTCAGAATGACTATGTGACATCAATGGTTTCTTGGAATACAGTCTCAGATCAATAACAACTCTGATATTTTACCTTCTGTATCACTCTTGTCTACCTGCACTGTAGATCTTCTCACTCCACATCCAAGGCTCATCTGATAAGGCTTCCTTTAGCAGGAGTTTATATAGGAGAGGCAAGGATCACCTGACCTGGTCGTTAACTTACACATACAAGTGGCAGACTGCCTTAAGGATGGTATGAGGTACAACCACGGAAGTTGTTCCAAAAGGTATAGGGAGGAAGTGCTCTAAGGGTTGAAGGCCAACACAAGTGGCACCCAGGAAGCATGGAGACCCCATATAGGGCAGCAGGTACAAGATGGTAGTTCTTGAGCTACTAAGGGTACAATGCTGTGTTTCTGGAAAACTTTAGAGTACATGTCTGCTAAATGTATTGGGTGGCAGAATGAGCTGGCTATCAAAGCTGGAAGTCAGCATAAAACTGCTGACTCATTTTTTACTGTTAGAGAATGCATAGACTAAACCAGATAGTTTTTCTTTTGTAAAAAGTTAAGGGTCAAGTCAGTTGACCTACCAAAGATATAAACTCCACTGGGCACATTAGTTCAGTCCAACCTAGGGAGAGGACCTGTGCCAGACATTGGTCTGATAGGAAACACAGTGGGAGGTGGACCTAGAACGCTTTAGGGATCCACTGTGTGGGCAGTACTTGGGATGTTAAGAGTACTGTTATGCTATAAATTTGTCCTTTTATTATTTTAGTTTATTATTTTTGTTTTGAGAAATAAAATGATCAATGCTTCCAGCTTTTTTATGCACTTCAGTGAAAGGTCTGCCTGTTTATTGCATACTGTCTACCTACACCCTATGACATTCCCCACTCATCCTCACATAAATGTCCTGTAAATGAGGGTGTTCCATCTGGTTCTGCAGGCCTTTCAATCCCAATTGTCCCCAGGGCCATTGCTGATTCAATCAGACAGCATCTCAGTGGTTTACTACATCAACAAACAAGGAGGTACAAAATCCACACTCTATGCAGAGAGGCAGTAGCATTTTGGCAGGAAGCCATATAGCAACATCTCTCATTGACAGCCATCCATTTACCGGGAGGCACAATATCCTGGTTGACATTCTCAGTCACCAGTGTTCCACGCACGAAAGTACACTTCATCACAATGTTCTTCAGGAATCTTTCACTTATGGGGACTCTGCAGTTTGACCTGCCAGTCACTGTCTCCCAAATACTGTTCCATTATCCCGAGCAAAAGGGCCGTTCTATAAATGCCCTGTCCCAACCATGGACAGAACTCTTCTTATATGCTTCCCCTCCCACTCCTGCAATGGACTCTACTGAAACTGCAACTCAGACCTGCCACCATGTTCTCATAGTCCTTCAGTAGCCTCGGCAGGTATGGTTTCCTCTACCTCAACAGTTCTCAGTGGTGGAACCAATTCCATTACCAATCAGACCAGATTTGTTGATTTAGAATCACAGGGCTCTTATACAGCCCATCCTGAAATCACTACACCTTGATGCTTTGGTCCTGAGGACACTTTCAGAGCTTGGCTCCAAGTGTTCTCCCTTGGCAATATTCTATTAGCCTTACATAAACCAGTGACCAGGAAAACTTCTATACCACATTTATTTTAGTTTTGTTGACTGGGTAAGTGCACTAGACAATTTCTTGCCTGTTTTCAGGCATGACCCAGGGAGGAGGATACAGATGAATGTAACTGACCTTGACCCGATTAAGGTGTTGGTGGAATTTTAGTGAATGGGGAGGGGTTTGGCCAGGCACCAGGGAAATTCCCTTTTCTTTGAGAAGTGCCAAGATCTTTAACAACCTGAACTACCACCAAAACAGGCAGCTGGGACCTCAGTTTAACATTTCATCCAAAGACAGCACCCCAGGAATGCAGCACCCCTCATGCTGCACTGCAGTGTCAGTATTGAGATATTAACTTAAGTGCTTGGTGTTGAGATAGAACCTGCAGCCTCAAATGGAAATGCTTTTCCAGATAGATCACGTGATGCGTTTGGCGGACTAGCCGCAGCTCCTCCAAGCTTCCACTCCACCTCCGATAAATTAAGCCAATTTAACTACTTCTAAGCCAACTTTCGCCGATCTTACCTGATCAATAGAAATTTTAAACGATTGGGGTACTCCCTGGAGGGACTCGAGTTTGTTGCCGGAAACCTAAAAGCGAAATGGAAGTGGAGATGGCGGCCTCCTAACTACACCACCGGTCTCACCGGACAAACAGGCCAAGAAGGCAAGGCAGCACCAACAAACACCCTCGGCCAAACAATTAAGCACCTAGCTGCATCAACTCCACTCTCGGAGGAGCACTTTTAGAAGAAATGCAGCCCTTCAAAGAATCGCTATCTGAGCTACGCTCGAGCTGAAGAACCTCCGTAGTGGAGATGTCTAATACAAGACAGCGTGTTACAGATATGAACACGCATCCTCGATACGAATCTTGGCGGACAAAACAGGCAGAGCTGGTCAAATTAAGGCAGCAAGTTGCCAAACTACAAAAGAAAACAGAGGAACTAGATAGGCCAACTGAGCCGAAACAGACGAGAAGAGCTCTTCACCCATCACCTTCATAAAATCGCTGTTTGTGAAGATGTGGGCCCTTCACCGTACAACCTCACATATATAATTGAAAGGGCACACAGGTCACTTCGACCAAAACCAGAAATATCAGCCCCCAGACCCATAATTATAAAGGTGCTGAATTATTTGGAAACAGCATATTCTGCTGAAAGTGAAGAGCTGCAGTCTATTACCTGGAGAAGGGAAAAATAGCATAACTTGAGATTTACCATGAAACCAACAAAAGCGAGCTGCCTTTCACCTGTGGTCAGCAAACACAGTTACTGCAGGATTTAAATTCCATGTACCTGCCCTGCACGTCTTCAGGTCTCGTTAGAAGGAGGTGGCATTCATATGAAGCAGTATCCCATGCTCCAGGAAGATCTCGACCAAAAGCTTCCCTCTTTATTTAAAAACCCCTGAGACAACACCAACTAATGACCTCCAAGAGGGTGTAAAATAGAGATCCGTGTGAAACTCTGGCCTGCTACACTGGAGTTTCTACACTACCTTACAGACTATTTCAGTATCTCTGCAGCTTTTACTGAAGGTGGGAGAGAAAGATAATCTATGCAGCCTTGCCGGGTTGCTCGACCATAATGGATTCTGGTGGGTCTGGTTGGGTACGCCAGGCTTAATCCTGGATGGCGTCGAGATTCACTTAAGGAGAAACTGACTTCAAGGTTGCAGTTTCCTGAGACCTCGATAACGTGTTACACTACCACGTCTCCAGTCCTTTGAAAATTAGAGTCCCCAGGAAACATCAAGCCTTGGCTGTAATGGCTTATTAGTGTTACCTGAATAAGATTATACAATCCTAAACTGAGTTAATCTGTCATATTAGACTCCTAGAACTTAGCTCTGATTATGGCAAAATGATTCCTACTGTTATTCTGCAGATGATTATGCAACAAATTAACCCATAGACAAATAAACAAAATATATATCCCCCCTTTTTTTTTAAGGCTGATATGATGGTGGACTTGGGGGTGGGTGGGAGGGATGGAATGGGGCTGTTCCGTCAACCACACACACTGGAGAGAAGGGTTTCCTAGCCTGCTCCTAGGCGGGTTATTCTTTTCTCGTGGAAGTTAAGAACTCAGCCTACCAGAAATTGTTGCCAGGGCAGATGCCGCAGCCGATATCATCCGATATTTTTATTTTGATTATTGTTGGCGATCTAACCCAAATATGTCTGTGAGGGGAATGTGCTAGGGCTTTAAAAGAAATAGCTGTAAACAAAGCTACTGAGGAGTTACTACAGGGGATCCAAAAGCAGTGAGTTTATGGAATATAGTTGCAAAGGGGTTAAATCAGAGGAGGAGGGGAAAATGGTTTCGACCAATTTAAATGTGTTGATTCTCTTATGGGGATTTTCTGGTCTGAGAGGTGTGTTTGCTGTTTTGGGGGTTTGTCAGTCAATTGCAAGATACAGTTGAATCTCTGTGTCACGTTGTTGAGACGGGTATAATTATGGGGAGTGCTGTGTGCATACTTTAGGGTCATCTAGGTTACAGGCTATGCAAACCATGATAGAAGGATGGCATATAAAATTTAAAAACTTGTTATGTAGAATCTGAGAGGGCCAGCAGCACCCACTAAAAGAGTGCAAATACTTAAGCATTTGGCTCTGTTACAAGCCAAATCGCTTTATCCAAGAAACCCATCTTCTACGGTGAAGCTACTATTCGTGAAAGATGTTGGACAAGTTTTTGCCTGGGTATGTCCGTCCAATAAAGGGAAGCGGCTATCCTCATACAACGTTCAATAGCATTCAAGCTAAAACTACTATTACAGACCCTGCAGGGAGATATACGTTAGTGCACGGTCTTAGATCATTAATCGATGTAGTACTAGGAGTAAATGATGGGAAGCCCAGATTTCTTCATAACACTACTAGACAAGTTACGAGGGTTTATGTCTACTCCGATGATACTTGGTGGAGACTGAATCTGCCCCACGAGGACTTAGATAGATCTAACTCCCACTTAAACCCTTTCTATTGCTCAAAAGCACTTTCAGACTTATGGATCGCTCGGGTTATGTGATCCGTGGAGATTGCAAAACCGTCCGCCCGCCTTTTCACCTTCCAGTCTATGGTTCATTCCACATGGTCCAGACTGGATTATATATTATTTAGTAATCCCTTCTGCATGGCATGTATAATTCGGTATAGAACCTATAGTCATATCGGATCATGCAATAACGCATGGTGGATATGGTACTGGACAACAATCCTCACAGAGACCGGTTTGGCGGCTAAATAACCAACTCCTGAAAGGCGACCATATGGTTTACTAGAGTATCAGATCTGATTCAACATTTTTATCCATAATCAAGGCTCAGTTACATGGGCGATCATGATAGTGTGCACTAAAGTGTTATTTGAGAGGAGAATTTATCCGATTAGCTTCCACCGCAAAAGGAAGAATGAGGCCAAAGCTTTCACACTCCTGGCCCAGATTAAAGCACTTGATACTCCTCTCCTCCTCTTCCTGCAGGATACCCTGAAGCGCTCCTACATCAAGAAATCAATACTCCCTTTGCTTCAAGAAAAGTCGAGTTGCCATTTTGAGATCTCTGTAAAATATATTGAGCAGGGCGAAGGCAAGTCACCTTTAGCTCATGACTAAGAAAACTAGAGACCTCCAGGCTTATAAATTGATTGAGGACTCCAGTGGGAAATTAAAATCCACCCCAGAGATGTGGTATCGGCACTTAGGCACTATTTCTCCTCATTATTTAACAAAGCCACCTCCACCCTTCCTCAAACGAGATGCTAAATTACTTAACAGCAACTCCCCTGCCGCTCTCTTTCTCCGGCAACAAACATTATTAACTTCCCTATCTCCATTCAGGAGATATTATTGGCTATCAAAGATTTGCGTAGACAAAGCTCCTGGTCTGACAGCTATCCTCAAACTTTTACAAGCGGTTAAGCTAAGATTTAGCACCGGGTTTGCTCCGTCTATAACAGTACCTGCTCTCAGGGAACATGCAAGATCTAACGCTCTCAGAAGCCCTTATTATTCCTCTCCTTAAACCAGGTAAACCTGCACATCTTCCATCAAGTTACCGTCCCATCTCCTTATTAAACTGCGATATTAAAATCCTAGCCAAAATTTTAGCCAAGAGGGTGGAGATTGTCTGGACCTCTCTACTTAGCCCTGAGCAAATAGGTTTTGTTGCCAACAGAACTCCGCAGACCATCATCGTAGCTTCAGTACATTATTAATACAGCAAAATCTTAGCTCACTCCAATGCCTAATTTCCCTAGACACAGAAAAGAGGCGTTCGATAGGGTAGATTGGATGTTTCTCTGGACAACACTGCAAACCATGGGTTTCCCCTTTATTTATTAGTTGGATCCAAGCTATATTCTTCACCTAGAGCTAGCTATGCAATGGGATCCATCTGACTTTTTCCCTCACCTCAGGCACGACAGGGTTGTCCACTCTCCTTTTCTATTCAATTTATACCTTGAGCCCTTCTCAGGCATTTAAACCTATCCCCATTAATTGTCGGCATTCCCATAGTCAATAACACTGCAAAATTTCAGTTTTGCTGATGACATTCTCCTTCACCTTTCCAATCCAGTTTCCTCACTGGAAGAAGCTTTGACAGTAATTAAAGTTTCAGTAAATACTCGAACTATAAACTCAACATTAACAAAACAGAAATTTTCCCTCTCAACCATTTTACGCACAGTTCAAATTTCAGACATTTTGGGATGAAATGGGCTTCACGATCCATAAAGTACTTAGGGATCCACATTACCTTAAGCCCTTCCTTATCGCAGGAGCTAAATCTGGAGGACTTATGGCACGATATCCAACAAGACTTAACAAGATGGAGCAAACTTCCACTATCGTTCTGGGGCAGAATTAACGCCGTCAAGATGAATGTGCTTCCCAGAATTTTCTATCCCCTGAATATGCTGGACATGTGGTTACCAGTATCTTATTTTCAACGTATACATTCAGGAATTAATTTATTTATTTGGAATAACAAACCCGCCAGAAAATCCTATTATAAGTTATCTCAATCTAGGGACATTGGTGGACTCCATCTCCCTAATTTTCTACTATATTATTGGGCCTTGCACCTGTATAAATGTGGTAAATGGTTATCCTACTCCGATCCCCATACCCGTCATGGATACACTCCAACATGGTTGCAGGAGGAGTTAGAGCTCTTGAAAACCCATAACATAGCTCCAATGTCCCTCTTTTATATATTGAAAAAAAACATACCCAAAACTTTTCAGTCCTTGCCACTTGGGACCTCTCTCAGAGTTATCTCACAGTTTTTTAGATATTTCAAGGTCTCCCCAGCTTTTGATTTCTCTCAGCCTATCTGCAAACCTAACCTGCAGATAGGTAATTCTATAGATAGCCAGAGGATGGATACCTGCTCTTTCTGAATGCAAGGTGGCAGATCTCTACTCATCAGATCATATGTTAACCACAGAGGAAATCTTAACAAAATTTGGGTGGCGCGATGGCTGCTACTTAAAGTCACTCAGTTAATACACCTTTTGAGCAGAATGTTTGGATGTGAAACAAAGTCTCCCAGCTTGCCGATTTTCTTTATCAAATTTCTACAATAGTTAATAAACCGCATGGCATCTCTAAGCTGTATAGTCTACTCCATACATTCCCAGAAATCCCATCAGCTACTGGCTCCAAAATCTGGCAAAGTCTCTATCTGAATGGAAATATCAACTGGCAAAGTATATGGAGACTTATATATTTCACACCCAAGATAGATATAGGATAACACAGTATAACATTCTAAACAACCTTTACCCTCCTGTTAAACTGGTACAAATGGGAGACGATATCTTCGATAATATGCTCCAGAGGTAACAAAGAAGAGGGTACATTATTACACATTTTGTGGTCGTGTGATTTGGTATCTCCTCTGTGGAAACAAATAGAATCAACTCTAGATCCACTATTAGGGTTGCACGGATTATTTTCCCCAAAACTTGCATTTTTGGGATTACTCCATAATCCAGGTAAAAAAAGATACCACCAGCGTTAATATCAATGGCGGTCAAAAGTTAGTACTCAGACATTGGAAAGACCAAATTACTTTATCATACACTGGTGGTTGCATGAATTGTCTTTTGCACTCCGTGTCGAACATCTAATAAGCTAAGTGAACCACCGTCAATCCTCTTTTATGACAAAATGGGGAAAATTATATACTCTTTACTTGAATTGATACTCAGACCTAAGCTGGGTTGCGGGCCCTCTCGCCTCTCATTACCTTCTAATTTGCCTCTTCCTACATTACCCTGAACAGAGAGAACATCGCCATAATATTTGGGTCTTTCTTCTTTTCTTCTCTTCTATCCTTTCTATGCATGGCCCATTACATTTTCTCTACCTGAACAATACTATAGCCATATGAACAGCAGCCTGTATGCACCACAGCGCAGGGAGGGAGGGAGCAGGGTGGGGGGATGTGTATAACTGTTAACTCACTTCTAGTTTGCTCTAATGTATCTGGAATGTTGTTTTCCAGTTCTCTCTCCTTCTACTTTTCTCTATCCAGGATGCCTTTTAAAATATTGTCAACTTTCCTGTTGTGTTTTAATAATGTCGTGATTTTATTAAGTAATAAAACATATTAAATAATAAAAAAAAGGAAATGCTTTTCCATTTGGGCAACTTCCCAGTCATTGGATTTTTATTCATGTCCACTTAAAAAAGTGTTGGACTACCAGGCCTTGATTGTTGAGACAGGATTGAGCTACTCCTCTATCAAAGTCCATCTGGCCTCCATTTCAGCCTTCTGTGATCCTCTTGATGGCAGATTACTATATTAACACATCTGGCCAAAATGTTTCAAGAGGAATGCTGCATATTAAACCACCCATTAGGCGACCCACACCCCATGGGATCTCAATTTTCTTATAGAAACTGACCCTTAATCTTACAGATCTGCAGCCACTTGTGACCTCCATTTCCTTTCTTGAAGACATTATTTTCAGTGGCTGTCACTTCTGCATGACATGTCTACAAGCTTCATGCCATCTTGTATGAAGAACCCTACTTAATTTTTTCACAAAGACAGAGTGACACTTCACACCAGTCCTCCCTAAGATGGTGTCAGAACACACCTTAAATCACTTCTTAGAGTTGCCATTCTATTACCTTAGACACTCCAATCGAGGAGGATACCTCATGCATACCTTAGATGTCCATTGTATATTATGATATTATACTAATTGAACTAAATCAATTAGAAAGACCTCTCAACTTTTTGTTACCTTTGCCTCAAACAGAGAAGGTCTCCCCGCCACTAAATGGACCCTCTACATTTGGCTAGCACACTGTATCACATTTTGTTACAAGAAATCCAACAAACCATTACCTGGACCTGTTCAAGACCATTCTTCTAGAGCTATCACCACCACAGTGACCTGCTTCAAAGGAGCTTCTATAGCAGATATCTGCAATGTGGCTACATGATCCACAGTACCTACTTTCATGAAGCACTACAATTTAAACATTGCTTCACACATAGAATGACCTTTGGCTGACTGTCCTACAAGGCCTTCTATTATGATTCCACCTTATTTGGGTTTTCTGCTTGGGATTCATCCCAAGTGTATTGCCTGCAGCAGAGATCACCCCATGGAAGATAGTACAGTTACGTGAGAACTTACCATAACAGAAGATCTTTGAGGAGTGTCTCTTGCAGCAGGTATGATCCCAACCTCTTTCCCCCTCCTTTTCTAGGAGAATAACTTCCAGCCCAATTTTTTATGGGTTGGGATACCTATGGTACCTTGAATCTCCCTCGGTCCTCACTTAGTTAGCTGAATCCAACGGGGAACTGAGGTTACCAGGGACAGCCCACTTTTCTATATGAAGCAGGAAGATGATGTCATGTGTGGGCAGCCCCTAGAAAAAGACTGCTAAAAGAGCTGCTGTGTACAACAGTGATCTCTGGTGATGACCCAAGTGTATTGCCTGCTGCAAGAGATGCCCCTCAAAGATCTACTGTTATGGTAAGTTCTTATGCAGTTGCATAGGAGAGGCATCACTAGTAGAAAACCGGAGGTTGTTATCCCTCTGTACAGACAGTTGGTGAGACCCCATTTGGAGTACTGTGTGCAGTTCTGGAGACCCCATCTCTGCAAGAATGTAGATAGGATGGAGGCAGTCCATAGGAGAGCAACTAAAATGGTGCAGGGTCTGCACCATAAGCCATATGAGGTGAGACAAAAGGAGCTTAATATGTATACCCTAGAGAAAAGGAAGGAGGGGGGACATGATAGAGACCTTCATGTACCTCAAGGGAATCAACAACATCCAAGAGGGTAGTATGTTTCAGAAAAAGAGATGTGCAAGAACAAGGCACAATTTGAAGATAGAGGGGGAAGGCTCAGAGGCAATGTGAGGAAGCATTTTTTCACAGAGGGGGTGCTGGATGCATGGAACAGTCTTCCTGAGGAGGCTGGGAAGTCAAAAACTGTGGGGGAATTCAAGAATTCATGGGACAGACATAAAGCAGTTCTGGTATGCAGAAGGAAATAGACTGTTGGCTAACTAGGATCTGCAGCTTATCCAATAGGTAGGGACATGAGCAGACTGGGTGTGCCAAGCAGTCCTTATCTGCTGTCAAGGTCTATGTTTCTATGTTTGTCGTAATTACCTGTAACCCACCTGTCTGCTACATGGACACTTTCACTTCAAAACTTTGCTTTTTTTGTGAGTAGTTTTGTATTGTCAGTCAATCTGTTCTGTTTTGTTAATCAAGTGTTGATGATGATGTGGAATCTCTGTAAAAGAGCCTCTGGTTCAAAGGTATTTGTAATAGAATTTGACTGCAGATAAGGACTGCTTGGCCCACCCAGTCTGCCCATTTCCCTACCTAATGGATAAGCTGCAGATCCTAGTTAACCAGCAGCCTACTTTTTCCTACCCCCCCCCAGAATTGCCTTATGACTGTCCCATGCATTCTTGAATTCCACCACTGTTTTTGACTGTACAACCTCCGCTGGAAGGCCGTTCCATGCATCCACAACCCTCTCTGTGAAAAAATACTTCCTTACATTACCTCTGAGCCGCCCCCATCTTCAAATTGTGCCCCCTTGTTCTTGTCCATGAAATATATAAATAAATATGTAAATAAATTAATGTTCATCGATGCTACATGCTTGATTAGTTAGATGGGATGATTTGCACTTGTATTGTACTATCAGGCTTTGGTGACTTGCACCTGTATTATAAAAAAGCAGTGAACCCACATTGTGTGCTCCTTTTGATTCCCATTCTAATGTGCTTACATTTAGAGCTTGTTTATTTTCCTGTGTATACTTTAGCCTATATGTATCTGTTCCTGCTGGATTATGTTAACCTGCTGACTGCTGCTATCCTCACTGATACCCCATGAAAGCAAGATGATGTATTTCATGGGGCCATCCTGCTTGGAGTAATTTCAAAAAAGTAAAAAATAAAAATGTGATTTTGTTTTTACTCTCACTTTGGTAGCTGTCTGCATTGAATTGTGATTTTGTCTTGTACCCATGGGAGTTACATGTTTATAACCAGGGCCAGCCATTCAGAATACAGTTATATTCCATTGTGACTAGCTCTGGTGACTATTTGCATTAAAAATATACATTAGTTTTTTACTTAAGGGAATCGCATTGTTCTAGTGTAGATAGTCACCAGAGCTGGTCAGAATACATTTTTCAAGATTCAAGATTTTTATTTAGAACAGGAAAAGGTGTGCAAGACCAGCTGAACTTGTATAGAAACATAGAAACAGAAACTGATGGCAGATAAGGACCATTTGGCCCACCTAGTCTGCCCATTTCCCTAGCTAATGGATAAGCTGCAGATCCTAGTTAACCAACAGTCTACTTCCTCCTACCCACCACTAGAATTGACTTATGTCTGTCCCATGCATTCTTGAATTCCCCCACTGTTTTGACTCACAGCCTCCTCAGGAAGCTGTTCTATGCATCCACAACCCTCTCTGTGAAAAATACTTCCTCACATTACCTCCAAGCTGTCCCCCCATTTTCAAATTGTGCCCTCTTGTTCTTGCACATCTCTTTTTCTGAAAGATGCTACCCTCTTTGATTTTGTTGATTCTCTTGAGGTACTTGAAAGTTTATATCATATCCCCCTCTCTTCCTCCTTTCCTTGAGGGTATACATGTTAAGCTCCTTTAGTCTCTCTTCGTATGTCTACTGGTGCAGAACCTGCATCATTTTGGTTGCCCTCCTCTGTACAGCCTCCACCTTGTATATGTCTTTGTGGAGATTGGGTCTCTAGAACTGCACACAGTAATCCAGGTGGATCTCACAAACTGTCTGTACAGAGGGATAACTACTTCTGTTTTCCGCTGGTGATGCCTCTCCCTATGCATCCCAGTATCCTCCCAGCCCTTCTTACTGCTTTCTTACATTGCTTACCCACCTTTAGGTCATCTAATATAACTATCCCCAGGTCCCTTTACATTTTTGTTGTTGTAGGTATCTTAACTCCCATTGTGTACTGTTCCCCTGGGTTTTTGTTTCCCAGGTGCATTACTTTGCTCTTCTTTGCATTGAATCTAAGCTGCCATACATGTGACCATTCCTCCAACCTTGCCAAGTCCCTTCTCATCCTTTCCATCCCACCTTGTGTATCAACCCTGTTGCAGATCTTTGTGTTGTCTGCAAAGAGACATACTTTTCCTTCCACTCCCTCTGCAATGTCACTTATAAAGATATTAAAAAGGACCAAACCCAGTACTGAACCCTGCGGTTCCCCACTAGTAAACCCCCCTTTCTTCACTGTGGACTCTGTTTAAAGTTACCCTCTGCATCCTGTTGTCTAGCCAGTGTTTTACCCAGGCTACCATCCTGGGACCCACTCCCAGGCTGGCTTATTTGTTTGTTAATCTTTTGTGCAGGACTGTGTCAAATGCCTTGCTAAAGTCTAGGTAGGCCATGTCCACAGCCCCTCCCTGGTCTACTACTTTGGTCACCCAGTCAAAGAAATAGATTAGATTTGTCTGACATGACCTTCCGCTGTGAATCCATGCTGCTTTGGGTCCTGTGCCCCACTGGCCTTTAGGTACTCAACAGTTCTTTCCTTCAAAGTGATTCCATCATTTTCCCTACTGCTGAGGTCAAACTGACAGGTCTCTAGTTTCCTGCCTCTGTCTTACATCCACTTTTGTGAAGTGGAATCACATCTGCCCTCCTCCAGTCCTCAGGTACCACCCCCTCCTCCCATTATTTGTTAAAAAGGGTAATCAGTGGTGTCACTAGTTCTCCCTTAGTTCTTTTAGAATTAAGGGTGAATCCATCGGCCCCATTGCTTTATCCACCTTCATTTTTAAGAGTTCTTTTCAGAACCCCTCTTCTGTGAAAGGACTGATATGACCCCTCTATCCAGAGTGCTTCTATTGACTGGATTAGGTACCTCCCCTTCCTCTTCCTTTGTGAATACTGAGCAGAAGTATTCATTCAGTATCCCTGCTTTTTCACTCATTTACAATGGCTTCCTGACAATAGTTCAAAAAAGTTTCCACAACAAGTTGATACATAATAAAATAGACAAAATAAATACACATATTTATAAGACAAGAAATATAAGAAACAACACCAGCATCTGAACTACAGTGCAACCTTGAGATGACTGTTGTCAAGAGTTACAACAGACCAAATAGTTATCTTTAAACCAGTTTTTTTATACTTTGCAATGAGATAATGACTCAACAGTGGGGCATAAGTACATGGACAGAGAATTCCAGTACTTTGAATTAATACATGTATATTATGTACATTACATTTGCATTGTATTGTGATCAGTTCTTGATTAAAAAAGGTGTTTTTTTACTCGGGGTAGCTTCAGTTGTATTGTATTCTGTATCACTTTACTGACAGTCTGCATTAAAAAAATGTGATCTTTGCTTTTTACTCGGGGAGGGGGAGGCTGCAGTTGTATGATCTGTCTGACTGGTGACTAATTGCATTTATAAGTGAGGTTTTGCTTGCTTTGCTGTGGGAGTGGTTAGCTGTAGATTGATAGTTTACTTGCTCTTACTCTGGTTACTGTTGAAAATTTTCTGTGTGGCACTGTGTGATTTGGTGAATTATCTTTTGTCCCATTTCACTACTGGTTTCCATCAGCATACCCATCCAGCCATGATTTATTACCTGTTAACATACTCTGTTGTGACCAGTGAGAAGCCAGAATTGGTCAGACCTATTCTATCAATATTATCAGGAAAAACAATAAATTCAAAGTCAGAGAAAGAACAATTTAATTCAGATTATTTTAAAATGGAAATGTTTGAAAGACACATTTCTGAGGTTAAATCACAGGAACGTTGGTGAAGCACTCACAAAAACAATTAAGGAAAGGAACTAACACATTTGTTTGCTTTTTGTAAGAGAATACTAATTAAATATGTGTTGTGTTTAGTCAGCTGGAAGTCCGAGTGCAGTGAAACCTGGAGCCAGCAAGCATCACTAGAGAATTTCCAGCAGAGTCACACAACAGAGAAACACCATCAGTATCCTCAGTGCAGGAAGGCATTCCATGACCTACATCTTGTCACTGCACAACACCAAATTCATGAAGGAGATGGGCAATTGAAATTTACTAAATATCACAGCAAGCTAAATGCAGTTAAATGTACTGACAAGAAATTTACTGCACAGCAAAATACTACAACACACCAAATGCATAAGGAACAATATAAATGTACTCAATGTGACAAGAGTTTAACAGCACAGAATGTCTTCATGAGTCATCAGCAAAAGCATATGGGAGATACCATATAAATGTGCTGAATGCAACAAGCATTTTGTCAGGCAGCAAGCCTGATGAAACATCACAAGTCACTCTGGAGAGACTATATAAATGTAATAGAATGTGACAAAGTTTTGGTGTAAAAATCACCTAATAGTACATCAATGAAGTCACTCTGGAGAGACCATATAAATGTGCGAATGTGACAAGAGTTTTGGTGGAAGGGTTGTCTAATAATACATCAGCGAAGTCACTCTGGAGAGAGGCCATATAAATGTGCTGAATGTGGCAAGAGTTTTGGCCGGAAGGATGACCTAGTAATACATCAGTGAATTCACTCTGGTGAAAGACCATATAAATGTGCTGAATGCAGTAAGACTTTTGGTCGAAAGAGAAGCATGATAATTCATTATCGAATTCACTCTGGAGAGAGACCATATAAATGTGCTGAATGCAATAAGAGTTTTGTCCAGAAGGGTCACCTAATAATGCATCAGCAAACTCACTCTGGAGAGAGATTATATAAATGTAATGAATGTGACAAGAGTTTTGGCTTCAAAACTACCCTAAGAAGACATCAACATATTCACTCTGGAGAGAAACCATATAAATGTGCTGAATGTGACAAGAGTTTTGTCCGGAAGGATGGCCTAATAATACATCAGCGATGTCACTCTGGAGAGAGACCATATAAATGTGATGAATGTGACAAGAGTTTTGGTCAGAAGAATGAGCTCAAGCTACATCAGCGAATTCACTCTGGAGAGAGAAGCGAGAAAACCAGATATTGTAGTACGAGAAAAAAGAACAAAAGTAGCATTGCTGATCAAAATAGCCACCCTAGTGACTACAGAATCTTGCATACAGAGATGCAAAATCATGAAATATCAAGCTATGCAATCAGAAACTGAACTGATGTTGAATAAGGACACATAAATTGTTCCAATAGTGTTTGGAGCAATGGGAATAATCAAAAAGAACCTTTTGGGCACATTTAAATGTGCTACCAATATTTGTGACACCATATGAACTTCAAAAGGAGGCCATCTTGGGGATGTTGTGTGTGCTGAAAAGAGAGCTCTCTGCAAACATCAAATACTAATACAGTATTGATTTCCTGAGTTTTGAATATGCCTTAGCTTAAGAATTGGGTCCATTCTCATCATGGTACCAGAAATCCCTAAACATTTAGAGACACTAACCCCGAGAGGGATCATGTATTTTGGCTGTAAGGGTAAACTGATAAAACACCAGGAAATTAACTTGATGAGAAGTCATCAGGTTAGCAGAAATCTTCAGGAGGGTAGAAGAGATGGGTGCTAAGCCACCAGTAGTTAAGGAGCAACCAGCAAAAGAAAGTGCAAAGAAGCAAGAAAAATTCATATAAGGACAGAGATCAACAGAGAGAATGGACAACTGAAAGCCCATAAATTCCTCTGGAAAATACAGAGAGCTGCAGGAACAACCACAAATCAATTAAAACTGACCACAAGTGGTTGAAAAGAGGCAAATTTAGGCCACAAGATGAGAGGTTGATAATGGCAGCCCAAAATACTGGATTACACACAAGATGATTCACAAAATCCATAGTAAAAACAGGAAAAACAGACAGGTGTAGGTTCTGTAATACAGAATTAGAAACAACAAAAGAACCCCAGAGCAAAATCATTGGTGCAAGGCTTATCCTGGGGGATATTGGCCATATAGCCAAATGTTAAAGAAAACACAAATTGCACATACACCAATAATACAAAGCATCATGGGAAGCATATGCAAATGCCCATGAATTAATTTGAACTGGCTCAACGTTACGCAGACTTGCAAGATACCGATAGTCCTCACAATGCAATCAACAAAGGCTGAGAACAGCAGACACAGACACATGTTTCATCCTCATTTTTACTTATCAGTGTGCCATATCTGAATATCTGAGAATTAGAAACAGTTGCATATCTTGTGGATGGATCTGAAGCACTTAAGGTAGAAGGTCTGTACACTGGAAGACATAACTGTGATAGGGTACAGTCCTGTCTAGCCCTAAAAGGGGTGTTAGTGATAGTTGTACTGCTACAGCAAGGTCATTTTTATGTACAACATAACAAGGAATGTCCCAGAGAAATATACTGAAAAAAAGAAAATGTATGTTGAACAAAGTAATATACAAAAAGTTAAGAAATACCAGCCTTTTTAAGGCTGTTGCAACATCTCTGCTCTGTCCTTTCTTCTCTTTTATTTCCTTCTAACTGTGAGATGACCATCCAGAGCCTCTAATCTATCTTTTTTTTTATTGCTTTCCTTTCTTATATCCTTTTATATTCTGGTGCTGTTCACAGTGCCGCCCCCCCCACCCCCCAATTACATCATAACATAATATTAGGCTGTCTTTGCCTTGTAGTGTAGGATGTGTTAAAAATTTAAATATAGCCAGCCTATAAGACAGTAAGTTACAGGACTTGTATATAGTTTGTGTATGAGAAATTATTGCTTTACATGTATATAATTAAATGATAACATTCAGTTAATTGGGTATATGAAGCAATAACCAACTTCTGTGATGATTAAATGCTGGCAAGTGAGGCATTTATATCACAAGCTAATTATTATAGTATACTCAATTAACTGAATTATTATATGAGTTGGAGTTTGGTGGTGGACAGTATGCAACAGGACCAAAAAAAAAAAATTATGGATTATGTGTACATGAGAGAAGCAGAGAACTGCTGGAGCTAGGAACAGTACATGGGGTAGAAAGCATAGCTTGCTTATGTTGAAGAACTCAGTAAGAGGAGGAAATGGAGAGATTGTTCCTGACAAAAAATGGGTTCATAAATTAATCTGTTCATATTTTCAGTTTTTATGCTTTGTAGTATTTATTTAAGGGGATTGCAATGTTTTTATGAGTGCAGTGACGAGGAAGAGACAGCTGGTGGAGTGACGGTCATTTAATTTGAGTGTGAGGGTACAGTACATTGCAGTGGGTTATTGAGGTACAGAAACACTTGTTTTTTGGAAGTGGTACGGGAGTGTATAGAAGGATTGGATGGAATTAGAACTGGAAGCAATGGGTATGGATCGGTTTTGTGTGGCAGGAGAAAAAATAGTTTTATAGTCCGACGTGCTTTTACCTTTTTTTTGCACAGTGCGAATGTTATGGGTGAAGCTGCACGGAGTATGTGAAAGGACATTGCGAAGGAAAAAGTACAGGCAGCGGTATGGCTGGAGGATTAAAAAGAAAAAAGGATTTCATTAATATAGTGTGAGCTGTTTTATGATGTTATTGCTATGGCCTGTGACTAAATCTTTATTTACTCTCTGAGGTTGAAATGGTACGACGAGGAAAAGAATGAAGTGACAGCGAGTTTTATTTATGAGAAAAGATAGTGTGTGTAGCGGGGGGAGGATGTTTGGTGAGAAAATGTGTAATTTTTGTATGAAATGTGTGATATAGGGTGGAGGATAGTACTGAGAGGTATGGAATTTATGTAGTCTGTGATTTACATTGTGGTGATGCGTGTGTGGTTCTGTTGGAACGGTGGATAGTTAGGGAATGAAGCAGGAATATTTGAAATTCCTGAGGAAAGAAATTACCTTTAAAAAAAGCTTTCCTGCCCATTTTGTTTGTTTTTGGGTCATTTTTTCATCCATTTCGGAGACAATTTGTGCTTTGTCTTCTTCTGTTATTGTTTGGAATCATGTTTTTTGTATTTTCAAGCCTGTCGAGGTGGATGGTTGTTCGGGCACCTTTTTTTTTTTTTGCGGTGTGCTCGAGGTTTGAATAAATGGTGGGCGTGGTTGTGGTGCTATTAAATGACTGTGGGCAGTATTTATCTGAATAAACGACTCTGCAGGTATTTTTTGAAGGTTGTGGTGGTATAGTTGACAGCTGTTCTGTCTTCTGATTGGCTCATACATGATACCTCTCGTATAATAACCTATAATTTACTAGGATATCTTTTCATGTTCTTTAAAACTCATGTTCCTACATTGGCATTGCTACTAGCTAAGCAGTGTGTAAATAATCCTTGAAAACTGGAACTTTCCTATATGGAGCATTTTAGGGTTATGGCTACAGACTGACAGGATGTCAGAATACCTTTTTGTTAAAAATAAGCAGGTCTGCATTACAAAGGGAAAACAGGCCTTTTCTTTTTCACATTACAGTTTTACTGATTCAGTCTATGTACAGTTCTGCCAGCAGATGAGATCTTACTTTAAGTTGGAATTCTTGCAGCAGGCTACATGATAAGTACTGTGCCACCACTCACTAGGACACCAAGGAAAACTTATAGTTAGCAGTATACATCAGGACTGCCCCTGATGTTAGACCACCTCTGGCGTTGGCCAAGGGTATAAAGGAGTGACACCTCCTGCTACTTGTCGACTGCCATCTTAGTTCGAGTCTCATGTGCATTTTTCTGCTTTACCTTTGATTCCCTCCTTGTGTATGTATTTTCCATCCTCTTCAGAGTGGTGTAAATCAAAGTGTGCTTGGGTGAAAAAATTACAATGAAAGATGGTCATACAGCCTGCCTAATTTGTAGCCAATCGCACAACTCAGGCCTGCCTGCACAGCCAAAATTTCAACCGCACACCCAAATTCTCTGCCAGAAAGCACTGAAGACTTACCTCCTTGAACAGCAGCTAGCTGCCATGCAACAGACCTTCACCAGCTGTTGTTCTTCCTTGATCCCCAGAAACCTCAACCTCTTCCCACAAGATGTCCAGCAGGAGCACCGCCACAGAGAAAAGAAGAGACACTGGTCGAACTCCACCTCCAGGTCCCCACACCACAAGGTGACCTCCTCCTCCTCCCCATTCAGTCTGCACTCTTGTGGGACAGTGGACTCTGCACCTCCGGCCGCCCTCCTTCCTTCTGGGCTCCTGTTGATGAAGCCCCCCACCCTTATCCAAACATCAGATACAGGGGCTTCGGGGCAAGGGCCTTTGACCCCACCACTGACTCTTAGGCCTTTCCAGTCACCTGGCCCTAAGTCTAGGGTGTCAGACAGTTCTCCATTAGATGTTGGGCAGAAATCTGACACCTACCTGGCTGCAGCATCCTCCTCCTTGGTCCACCTCTCCGCACCTGGCAACCAGAAGAGATGCAAGGAGCAGAATTTCAAGGCTGGAATCTGCTCCACAAAACTACGTACAATGGACTCCCATCATCAGACCCCAGTGTCCTCATGTTTTGCTTCCCCGGGTTTGAGATCAGGTGACACCACTTCCTCTGGCTTCACCTAAGCCGCCGTCCGAGGTTCTGCAACCTACCAGTTTGGAACCCCTACCTCTGATGCTAGAACACGGGTCATCAGATATCCCTGATCTGCCAGACAACCAGGTATCCCCATCCCTGCCACCAGTGGGTCTCTCCACCTCACATGCTAGCGACACGGACCTGATGACTGGACCTTCAGGGCCTTCAGGATCAATGCCAGATAACCCTAACATCCCCCCTCCGGCATTGATTAAACCTGATATCCCTCCACTAAAACTAGATGTACCAGGGCCCCCCTGGTTTCATTGGCAGATGTCAGGACTCTTTTTCACATGGTGGAACACCATTAAGGGTGATCTCCTGCCTAAGGATCATCTGACTCCATCACCAGATCTGGCTTCCTTGCATGTCCCATTGAGACCACCAAGATCACCAACTCCCCCACCCAGCAGGTCATCGAAGTCGTCACCCCTTCCTAAAACAGTGCCTCCTTGGGAACCCTCCGACGATGGCTCCTCACAACACCATGGTCGATAGTGCCATTTGTCATCCAAGCACCATTGCTGCTTCCACAGCCATCAGTCCCACAGGTCTTTTTCCAGATCTTCTTCTTCCGATTCATCTGGCAGGAGTTCCTCCTCATCCTCAGCTTCTTTAGAGGGATTTTCTTCCCCTCTCCAAGCCTTTCAAGCAGATCTTTCTCCAGGACCCTTGTTGATCTGCATGAACAAGATGCTTGTTGCCTTTTATGTCAACAAGCAGGAGAACTCACTTCTGTTGTCTGTGCGGAATCAATGAGCGTGGCTTTGGGCCATAGAACATGCCTCCCTCACAGCATTCCATTTTCCAGAAGTCCAAAACACCTTGGCCGACAGTCTAAACTGCTCTTGGTCCAGGACACACAAGTGGGAGCTTCTTCAGTCTGTAGTGAATGACCTGTTTGACAAGTGGGGCCATCCAGAACTAGACCTCTTTGCGTCTCCATCCAATACCAAACTGCCCAATTTGTGCTCGGTAGAGCAAGGGCCTTGTGTTTTTTGGTGAGACACATTGTCCCTTTCTTGGACAGAGAGGATTCTGTACACTTTCCTCTCACTTCTTCAGAGGGTCCTCCTCAAGCTCCAGGCAGGCGTGTGGACATGATCTTGATCACTTCTCTGTGGCCTCATAAGTGCTGGCTCCCTGTGCTGCAACAGCTGGCAGAGGAACCTCCAATTCCCCTACCCTATCCTCCCAGTTGCTCTCCCAGGATCAGAGTTCTCTAGTCCATTCAGATCTCAAGTGCCTCCATCTGCATGCCTGGCTGCTAAGGTCTTAATTTCCTCCCATTTCAGGGTCTCTCCAAGGGTCACAGAAGCTCTAGTCATGGCTCAGAAATCTTCCCGAGAGCTATCTGTGCCATGAAATGGAATCATTTTGCCTCTGGGTTTCCACGCATAGTCTGGACCCTTTCTCCTGCCCCATAAATTTGATCTTGGTGTACCTGCTTTCCCACTCAGAATCTGGTCTCCACTACTCATTCCTCAAGGTGCACCTCTCACAACATCTGCTTACAGCGCACCTGTGGAGGGCAAGAACATCATTCAGCTGGACATGCCCCACACTTTTCTCGGGCATGCTTCACCTCAAGTCTCCCATTAGGATCCGATTCCCCATGGAACCTTTTGTTTTGCTACAAAAGCTCACCCTGCTCCCTTTTGAACCTGCTGCAGATTGTGAGCTTCTTTCTGTCATGAAAAGTGTTATTTTTGGTTGCCGTTACATCTGCTCAGAGGACGTCTGAGCTTCAGGCTCTGATGTGTAAGAGCCTATTTAATTTTCCATACGGACAGGGTGTTTTACCAACTAATCATAAGTTCTAGGGACATGGATATGTTGTTCATCCACACTATCTGGCAGGTTCCTTGCCGCTTTAAATCTTGCGGAAGGTCTTCAGCTAGCTCCTCCACCCACCGGGTGGTAAAACTCGACTCGCCCCCGGCATGAGATCTTCCTTACCGCTTGGAAGCTCAGGTTCCCTCCTTAACACTCTGCGATTAAGTTTTGGGCCTAAAATCCCTCGGTTAGAAAACAAACAAAAAGAGTTTATAACTCACCTCGGTCTTCTTCCTTCGGCTCACGATGGACCATCGATTCAGTTTGGAGATGTCCCTGTGGGCAGAAAGATGTCCGACGGACCCGCACTCCCGTGTGTTGTGCCTTGGCCAGGAGCACGACCCGCGGGCCTGCGACCTGCTCCTCCTTCTCGGTCTACGTCCTCGAGGACCGCGCTGCCCGCTTACATCTGGGGCGTCCCGAAAGAAGATTTCCTCCGGTCAAATCCAAAGAGGCCCGACTGGCGGTTTCCGCGGCTGCGGGATCTGCCGAACAACTGGAAAGGCTGGCTGCCTTCGAAGAGCAGGCAGCTCAGGCCGCGGCTTCCTCTTCGGCGGCCTTTGTCCCTCTTTCTCTCGGGACCTCATATTCAGCCTCCTTTAAGGAGCTTTGCTTGACCCTCTCAACTAAAGGCGAGGGCCCTACTTCTTCGAGTCCGTTCCATCGGTCGAAGAAATCTAAGGGTAAGTCCCATCGTCGACGCTCTTGGGAGCGGGAAAGATCTCCCTCCCTTGTCGACAATGGGCTTGGTCGAATTGCCCCGACTTGGCCACTAGCTTCACGGTACCCCGTCAGGCCAGGTTTCTGAGACTCCGCCCGGCGTGGTGAGATTTTTCTCGACCCGTTAGCGCAGTTGTCGGCTGGAAGCGAGATTCCCTCCTCCAGTTCCCCGGTGAGGTTGAGGATACCGTCGACTCTTCCGTGCCGGTGATTCAGGAGCCATCGGTCTTGCCGGCCGAACGAGGATCGCCGATCTCGGCTCCCGCCTCACCGAACTCGGCCTGGCGAATTCTCGATCTCCGGACATCTTCGCGGTCCAGCGCTCCGTCGACATAGGCGGTCTCGCACCCCGCGGCAAGCGGCGTCGCGCTCTTCCTCCTCGGACGAGGAGGAAGGCTTCGGCGAAGCTGACATCATCGAGGACCTCGTGTGGCAACAATTTTTCTGGCTAATAAGCCGGCTCAGGCCTCTTCTCCGGCCATTAAGTGGTTGCCACCGGACCAGGTAGTGGTCGAGGAGCCTGTTTCCAGGCCAGTTGTCCGACCTATTCCAGCTGCCCCACCTATTATGGTGGAACCGCCTCCACCTCAGCCGACAGCTGGGGCCCGGCGAAGAGTCGCGGTTGGCCCAGGGCCTTCCCGTGGGCTGTCGGTCACTCACGCCTGACAAGCCTCGGCAAGTGGAGGTGGCTCAGGCTCCAGGCAGCTATTCTACAACTCGTTGGAGTCGGATGACTCCTCCCTGTTCTCAAGCGTTTGACTTGGAGTCCTCTGAGGGCAGTCAGTGGGCGATAGCTCTCGTCCTTCCTAGGACTTCTAGGCTCATCTCAGAATCCTGGGATGAAGCTTGAACCCGTATCCAAGCAGGCCAGATATCCCCTCACTGAGATTCTGGACCAAGGGGATTCTCCCACGGAGGCCTTTCCAGTGGCCGAAGCCATTGTCGGCCCGGCCCTGGAACTTTGGCAGCGTCCGGCTTCCTGTCCTGCGCCTTCGGCCAGGATGGCCAGGAAGTATGTGGTCCCTACTGGCTCTCTGTCCGGGTTTTCTGAACACCCCTAGGCTGAAGGGCTTGTCACAGACAGTGTTTTCCGGCGTGCCGGTAATGCCAGGGGCGTGGACAAACCGCCCGACAAAGAGTCCAAGAAATTGGACTACTGGCGGAAAGTGTATCTGCCTCTTCTCGGCCTTCGTCAAGCCAGTTCGGCCGCGTCCTCATGGCACATTTCTCCCATGCCCTGTTGGGTTCCCTGGATGAGGCGGTCCCTCATCTTCCGCTGACCTGCAGACTATGGTCAAGCAGGTGCGGATCAGGCAAGGCAGTAGCCACAGCAGCTCCAGACTGCTCTGGATATAGGGACTCATGTGCCCGGTCAGTAGCGGCCGCTGGCCCATGCGTCGGGGCGTGGCTGCGTATATCCACCTTTACGCGGATACCCAGCACAAGCTTGCGGACGTTCCTTTCCTGGGAACAGACCTCTTCGGCCCTGGAGTGGAAGGCCACCTCCAGAGGATCGAAAAATCCAATGCCACCTTGGATTCGGTCTCGTCCGCGCAGAGGGACAAGGGTCATAAGCCCCAGCCTAAGCCCTTTCGTCCCTCTACTCCCGCCGCACGTCCGGCCCAACAACAGCGTCAGGGCCAGCAGGCTAGACCTTGGTATTCCAAGCCCAAGCCATCAGCTTCCTCTAATAGGAAACAAGGAGGTAAAGGCCCTGGTGGTCCCCAGGCCGGTCCTTCCTCCAAGCCTGCTAAGTGACGGGCTGAGGGGTGTCACCCCCATCCCCGTCACCTCGTCCCTGGTTCCCCGGGGGGACGGCTCCGGCATTTCCTTTCCGCCTGGTCCGCTGTTACCACGGACAGGTGGGTTTTGGAGGTGGTGGGAAGAGGCCTGCCTCTGGAATTCGAGCAGGCTCCACCCTTCAGAGCCGTCGCCCCATGGGGGCTTTGGGATCCCCAGAATCTCTACAGGCTCGTCGAGCCGACATCGCCTTCTCCTTCAGAAAGGGGTGATAAAAGAGGTAGAGGATCCTCCACCAGAACCAGGGTTCGTGTCCAGGTACTTCCTGGTCCCGAAGCAGACGGGGGCTGGCGCCCATCTTAGACCTACGACTGAACAAGTTCCTAAGGTCTCGAACCTTCAGAATGGTCACTCTGACTCAGATAATACCATCTCTGGAACACGGCGTGTGGTTCTGTTCTCTGGATTTCAGGACGCATTCGTTCACGTCCCTATCCGTCCGTCTCATCAGAGATTCCTCCGCTTCAGAGCGGAGGGATCCCTCTTGGATTCAGGCCATGCCCTTGGCCTTTCTTCAGCTCCCAGGGTGTTCACCAAATGCATTGCAGCGGTGACAGCTTTCCTCTGCAGTGCCGAGGGTCCGGGTGTCCTTACCTGGACGATTGGCTGATAGCAGTCCCTCCAGGTTGGAGGTGGGCGGTCCAGAAATCTGGCCCTCGGGTTTGCTCTCAACTGGGCCTCCTGGTGAGCGAGGCCAAGTGAACTCGAGCCAAAGCAGGTGATATCCTTCATCGGGGCAGAGCTCGACTCTCTTGAGCCAAACACGGCTCCGGCGGACAGGGCGAGGTTCTTACCTCCTTTGCCCAATCATTTCTGGTTGGGCAATCGCGCCTACCTGGGACTTCCTGCGACTCCTGGGTCTTATGGCGGCCTGTACCAGCGTAGTCCATTGGGCACGCTGGCACATCGCCCCTCCAGTGGGGTCTGGCGGCCAGTGGTCACAGCGTTGCGATCCTCTGGACCAGCGTGTGGGCGACCAGGAGATGTGGGCAGCTCTCCAGTGGTGGACCGTTCCATCCCATCTGCAGGAGGGTATCCGTTTGTCCGCCCGGGCGACGGTCTCTCTAACGACCGGCCTCTTTGATGGGTTGGGGTGCCCATCTGGGGGAACACCAAGCGCACGGCCTCTGGTCCCCGCGGGAGTCCCGATGCCATATCAACCTGCTGGAGCTCCGTGCGGTCCGCCTAGCTCTCACCGCCTTTGCTCCGTTTCTCAGGGGTCAAGTGGTCCGAGTCCAGACGGACAATACCACGACCATGTACTATCTAAACCGCCAGGGCGGGACGCGCTCCTTGACTCTATGTAAGGAAGCTCTCCGCATCTGGTCACTAGTGCGCAGCCTGGAGGCGGATCTCCTGGCCATTCATGTGGCAGGAGCCTCCAACACCCCTGGCCGATGCCCTGAGCCGGATAGGGGCTGCATCGCACGAGTGGTCTCTCCTGCCGGAGATAGTACAAGACCTGTTCTCCCGCTGGGGCACACCTCTGGTGGATCTGTTTGCCTCCAGGGAGAACGCGAAGCTGAGGCTGTTTCATGCCCGCCCCCCTCAGCAGGGCTCGCTGCAGGGGGATGCCTTCTTGAGGCCATGGACTCCGGGCCTCTTTTACGCCTTTCCCCCCATTCCCCTGATTCACAGGGTCCTGCTGAAAGTGAGGAGGGACAAGGCGCAGGTGATTCTGATAGCCCCAGACTGGCCTCGCCAGTTCTGGTACCCAGATCTCCTCAGTCTCAGCTCCAGGACTCCGCGGCAGCTTCCAGCTCGCCCGGACCTGCTCTCAGTCAATCAGGGGAAGGTGTTCCATCCGGACCTTCAATCCCTGCACCTGACGGCCTGGTTCCTGAGCGGCTAGAGTTCCAGGCCTTGGGTCTTTCCGATGAGGTCCTCAACGTCGTTGAGGCGTCCCGTAAAGTCGACCAGAAAATGCTATGCCTTCAAATGGAAGGGTTCTCCATTTGGTGTCGGAAAAGGGTTGGACCCTTTCGTGTCCTGTGGCGAGCATTTTGGACTATCTGTGGTCCCTATCTAGTCAAGGGCTGGGTGGCGACCCTTAAGTGCACCTGGCAGCCATTTCTGCTTGCAGGCGCAGGCGGTCAGCAGTCAGTGGCGCAGGAAAAAGTGGTCGGGCGCTTTTCAAAGGCCTTGATCACATTTCCTCCAGTGCGGGAACCCCACCTCCGTGGGATTTACTGCTGGTACTGGCAAAGCTCATGGGCAAGCCATTCGAAACCAATGCACAGGTGTGGTCTCCCCACCTGTCGTGGAAAACCGCCTTCTTGGTGGCTATCCGTCAGCCAGAAGGATGGGAGAACTCCAGGCACTGAGCATCAGTCTCCTTACCTGGTCTTCCACAGGGACAAGGTTGTCCCTCCCACCGAAATTCCTTCCGAAGGTGGTGTCGGAGTTTCACCTTAATCAGGTATTGACTTTGCCGGTGTTCTACCCCAATCACACCTCGGAGGCCGAATATAGGCTCCATACTCTGGACCCTAGAAGGGCGCTCGCTTATTATAAGGAGCGCACGGCTGAAATTCGGGGAGAGGTTCGCCAGCTGTTTGTCACCTACGCTGAAGCCGCACCTGGCAGACTTGCAGCCAAGCGGACGATAGGCAGATGGGTCACCTCCTGCATAAATCTCTGCTATGAGTTGGCGGGCATGGAGCCTCCCAGAGGGAAGAGCTCATTCTACCACGCCATACTGCTGCATCGGTGGCTGCTTCCAGGGATGTCCCTATCCAGAAATCTGCAGGGCTGCTACCTGGAAGTCCGCACACACCTTTATTTCTCCCTACCACGTCGACCTTGAGTCACGCCGGGATGCTGGTTTTGGGGCCTCGGTTCTCCAATCTTTGTTCCCCAAGTAAGTATTTAGGTGGTGTGCGCCTTGCCTCCCTCCTCCCGGAGAACTGCTAGGAGTCTGCCAGATAGTGTGGATGAAAAACATATCCATGTCCCTAGAAATACAGGTTACTCACCTGTAACAGGAGTTCTAGGAATGGTATATGTTGTTCATCCTACTGTTTCTCAAACCTCCCGGCTTGACGCACAACCTGAACTTCCAGCGGAGCAGATCTGGCATCATGGGGCGGGCCGAGTTTTACCACCGGGTGGGTGGAGGAGCTAACGAAGACCTTCCGGCAAGATTTAAAGTGGCAAGGAACCTGCCAGATAGTGTGGATGAACAACATATACCATTCCTAGAACTCCTGTTACAGGTGAGTAACCTGTATTTTTTTCCCAAGGTGGTATCCAAATTTACCCTCAATCAGGACATCAGTTTACCAGTCTACTCCCCGGAGTGCACAAATCAAGGGGAAACCCTTCTTCATACTCTTGCTATGCATGGGATTCTCCAGTACTATGTGGACCATACCAAAAATCTCAGGAAATCTGATCACCATTTTGTTTGCTTTGCCCCGCCCCAAGGTCATTAGGTTCACCAGTGGCTAAGCAGACTCTTTCAAAGTGGCCTATAAATTGCATTGATTTTTGTTACAAGTACAATAAGCTCTTACTGGGAGCAGTAAAAGGTCATTTCACAAGGGGAATTGCTGCATCTTTCACAGCCCTACATAACATCTCAGCAGCTGATGTTTGCACTGCAACTACCTGGAGCTCATTGAATGCTTTTATCAAGGACTACAATCTTGACATTGCCTCTCATAGAAGGGCAGACTTCAGCCTTGCAGTCCTTCAGGGACTTCTTTGTCAGATGCTCTTCTCGCATTTGTCACGTCCTCCCTTTTAAGCAGGGTCTCTCTGGTATTGCTTGGTACACAGTCCTTATGTGTAGCCTACTGCAAGAGCTCCAACTCAAAGTAAGATAGTACAGTTATGTAAGAACTTACTGTAACAGTAGATCTCTGAGAAGAGCTCTTGCAGCAGGTGTTGCTTTCCCTTCCTCCTTCCCCTGATCATTCTTTTTTGAGAAGAGTCAAACCCACTTGGTTCTCCATCTCCATCTTACTCAGCTGGGTCTCTGACAGGAGAACTGAGGTGGGGCTGGGGATCACCCTTTATAACACTGGCTGGCGTCAGAGGTGGTCTGACATCACGGGTGATCCGGACTGTATACTGCTAGCTAGAAGTTTTCTGTGGGTCCTAGTGCCTGGCGGCATAGTCCTTATTGTGTATCCTGCTGCAGAGCTCTTCTTGAAGCTCTACTGTTATAGTATGTTCTTACGTAACTGTACTTTACAGAGCCTGCTCATTTTATAAAACAAATAGTGAGGTAAGCCTAAGCACCTAAGTAGAAACTAGTGTTAGCATTGTTATCCCAGGGGGATGACATAGGAAATAGTTAGACTCATTATGGTCATATTTATGTGAAAGACAGGTGGGTTGTTCTTATCTGCAGGAGTGGCCTTGAAGGCAGTGTTGCCCTAGAATGAAATGTGCACCAATTATCCTTATAACAAAATAGTGCAGCTATCTGTGCAAATGTAGCCCTGTCTGATGTTACTATACAGTACTATAATGAATGCTGTCCATATCTAACCCAGATTTCCTTTCTGTACAATAATTATTTCATGTTTTTTGTTAAGTAGTGGATCAGGTGACCACAGGGGAGGTGTATAAAATGTCCTGCTAGGGGATGGGACATAAGGCCCATTCCAGAGTTGTTCAGAAGCGTGTTGGACACAGCAGAGGAATGATCTCACTCCTCACCTGATTTCAGGAGAGGGAGAGCACTCAAGATAGAAAATACATAGGGCCAGCCCAGTGGAGTAGAGGGCTGAGGCACCCTGAGCCTTACCTCTTACCATGCTGGCAACATGGGGTTGGGATCAAGCTCAGGTCCACAGGGGTTGGCGGGGGGAGACTGGGTGAGTGTCTGATAGACTGCTGTCCTCCTGCACGGGGAGGGTTGTGGTTTCCCTGGGCTTGGGATCGAGCTCAGGTCACTGAGGGGAGGTTGTATGAGCATCTGATAGACTGCTCTCTTTCTCCAGGAGGAGAGTTGTGGTTTCCCTGAGGTGGGGATCGAACTCAGGTCACTGAGGGGAGCTTGGATGAGCATCTGATAGACTGCTGTCCTCCTTCAGGAGGAGGGTTGTGGTTTCCCTTGGGTTGGGATAGAGATCAGGTCACTGAGGGAGGTTGGATGAGCCTCGGATAGACTACTGTCCTCCTCCAAGGGAGGGTTGTGGTTTCCCTAGGGTTGGAATCGAGCTCAGGTCACTGAGGGGAGGTTGGATGAGCATCTGATAGACTGCTCTTCTCCTCCAGGGGGGAGAGTTGTAATTTGCCTGGCTGTTAGTAACACCCAGTGGAGGCTGGGTGTGCCTCAGCTGGGGCCACTGTAGCAAGGTGGAGGTGATGGCAGACATCTGTGGGTCGGGCATTTGTCCATCCCATGTTGACATCATTGCACATCCACTCCTCCAGGGGCAACTCCAAAAAACTGGAAACACTGTCTTGACTGGAAGGGAGCAGTCTTCTCAACCACCATGGAACACCAGATCCTCCCTCCTGGCTTCCATGTCATCCCCCGCCTTCACCTCCACCTGCCAGGTAACTAGATTAAATGTACAGGAGTGCTGTGAAGCAGGAGGCAGCCCCACCCTGGGGGGCAATAATCTGGGAGTAAACTGCAGGTGAATGTGAGTGGAACAGAGGAACAGAACCACAGGATGGAGGGTCTCGGGCCAGGTGGGGAACAGGTGGGAGTCAACCAGTGGGACTCCAACTGATGGCACTGAAGGAAACAGAGTGGAAAAAGTCCGAAAATAGATGGAGGACAGATTTAACTATATATTAACCTTGGATAGTTGTCATTCTCCACAAAGTGCTATGAACTTTATTTGTTTGACATTTTGTTTGTTTTGCATTTAATCTTTTATTTAAATTTTCAATAAAATAGAAAAAGAATTTCCAACCATACAATGCTTAGAGGCATAGCAGAGACAGCATAATAAAGTTGAGAGTGGCCTTACAGTTGCAAGTGTACAATAGATTAATATATATATAAAGAAGTGGAGGAGCAATATCGTCAGGAAAACAGTTATGTTCTAGAGCAAAATTAATAGCCTAGTAATCTGATATAGCTGTGTGGAAACGTATTCATGCAATGCAGTATGGAAGGAAAAAGAATAAAGAAAAATATACAAGAAAAAGCTAAGTTAACAAAGAATTAACACTAATAAAGAGAGACATCAACATTCTAGCTATTTTAAATTGGAGGAAATATAAAAGCTATCATATATAATTGTATAGTGCTTGTTGCCAGTTGCTAACAGTATCTATATAATTAAAATAGGCTTGCCAGCACAGTGCATACACACCTAGCCAGTCTAGAGCAGCATAAGTAAGCCGTTCATGGGAAGCATACTGTGTTAGATTTTTAAGGATATCTGAGAGGTTAGGTATAATAGTAGTCTTCCAGTGTATTAAAATGAGGTGCTTAACTTGAAGAAATAAAAGGTTTAACCATCTGTGTTAAGCTGTAGATAGAGTATGGTTGGATGAGATAGTGATACCTAAAAGAAAATATTCAGGGTCAAAAACAAAGTTATGTCTTACAACCTTGGATGCGAATAAGTGGACAGTTTGCCAGACTTTATATATGGGGGCACAACTCCATAAGGTATGAAATAGGTCTGCATTTGGGGAATTACACCGACAACAGTGGTAATTGTTCAAGAACCCATGCAATGTAATACAAATGGAGTCCTATACATAGATGGAGAATTTTGGTTTCATAAGTGAGCTGCAGGTATCTTTAAAGGTTTTATGACATGAAAGCCACATTTGTTCCATTATAAATCAGTTATATTTTAATTAAAAGCATACTCCATTTGTTTTTTGCTGCAAGAGATTGGTCCAGCAAACTATCTCTGATATCCTGGTATATTCTGCTAGTCAGATTAGATAATGTGTAAAACCATTGAGAAATGTGAGAATCAAAAAGGGATTGTTAGGATAAATGTTGTAGCAGAGCTGCACATGCTGAGCGTAGTTGTAGGTATTTCCAAAAATCATGGTTGGGTATATCCAATTTAACATGTAGTTGGAGAATTAACTTAAAATAAGGGTATTATTTCTAAGATAGCCCCAAGAAAAAATATACCTTTATTTTTCTATGTACTGCAAAATATTGGATGTTTCTCGAGAGGGATGTCACAGTTGCCTCATATAGGAAGATAAAAATGAGGGGTTGGACTGGATTTTAACCATTTGTGAAATCTGCACCAGTAATGGACCGATGGGGCAATAGTGGGATGACTTTTTAATTTAGTGGATAAGGAGTTGTAGATGAAAGAAGTCTGTATGTTTCCCGGTGCTAAAGCAGCTTCCATTTCTACCCATAATGGAGTCATAGCTGATGGCTTGCAAAACCATTCGACGGTTTGAGCTGTGCAGAAGGCCCAGGTAAGCTAAAACCAAGTAAAAGTCCAAACCCCCTGGACCAGTGCGATTGAAGTTTGTTATGGCTAAATCTAGGTACTTTCCTTCCCATATAAAATTGCTGATTAATTTATCTATTTTAACTAAGGAGGTGAGGGAGAGGCTTAGGGGATGTTGGTGAAAAGATACAGTATCTTAGATGTTATCAACATTTTGAGAGCTGCTATTTTTCCGGGAATGAGAGATTAAGTAATTTCTACCTATCTAAGATAGTTTGGATACTAGTTAGCAAAGGGTTAAAGTTTACTTTTGCAAATTTTCCCTAAGTTTGGGGTAATTTTTATACCAAAATATGTAATGCCCTGTGGAGCCCAACAGAAACCTAATAGTTTATTCATAAGGGTTCTGCAAAGAGTATTCAAGGGTAATGTTTCAGATTTATTGTAATTTAAGGCTAACCTTGAGAGTTCAGCAAACCGATTGAATAAGTCGATCGGAGGTTGACCAGCTTCCTCAAGGTTCTCTACTAAAATTAGAAGGTCATCTGCATATGATAATGATGTATAGAGGAGTTACTAAGGAGATCCTTTAATATCATTAGTTTGGCAGAGATATGCAGTTAGGGTTCCATGGCTAAAATGAATAGTGAGGGTTATAAGGGCAGCCTTGTCTAGTCCCTCATGCTAAGTGAAAAGGTATGGAAAGGGTGGAGTTAGTTAAAATTCTAGAAGAGGGAATAGTATAAAATAATCTAATCCAGGAGCAGAAGCTATCGGTTATGCCAAAGTGAAGCAAAACCTTGTATAAGTATTTCCAGTTTAGAGAATCAAAGGCTTTTTCAAAGTCGGTAGCAATTGTGGCTGCTGGAGAATTAAGGGATTTAGTCTTGTATATTAGGTTGAGTAGGGAATGTAAATGGTCTGCACCTGTTCTATTTTTAACAAAACCACCCTGTGAACGATGAACTAGTTTGGAGATTAAGGGATCCAAATGCAAAGTTAGAAGTTTTGCAGATATTTTACCATCAGTACTTAACAATGAAATTTACCTGTAACTAGCGGGATTGGAGAGGTCCTTATCTTTTTGGAAGTACAGTAATAACTGCCTCAGTTATAGTGGAGTTTCCAGGCTGAACAGATTCCTTAAATACTTTGTAAAGTAAGGCAAATTATGCCTGAAAGTGGTTTATAGAAGTCAGCTGGGAATCCATCACCCCAGGTGATTTACCAGTCTTTAAGGAAGTTAGTGCAGTTTGAATTTGTGTTAGTAAAGGGTTTATCCAGAAGCTCCATATCTTGGTTAGAGATAGAGGCAGATGAATTTTATCCAGAAAGTTCTGTATATGATTGTTGGGAATTGGCTTGGGGATGCATATAACTTCTCATAGAAAGATGTCATAATGTGATTAATAGCAGGGTTATCAGTATGGATGTGACCAAGGTGGTCTTTAAGACCTTCAGTCTTTCTCTCTTTGTTGAGCTTTAAGCTGGTAAGCTAACAATTTGCCACATTTGTCACCTTGCTCCCAGAATTTATGTTTCAGCTTAAACAGGGCTAGTTCAGATTTACAGGGAAATAAGCTAGTTAGCTTTTATCATGAGTTTTAATATTTCTAAGTGAAGGGGAATTAGGGTTAGGATTGTGCATGCTAGAATATTGACTTTCTTTTTCTGTAATTGTTTTCCAGGTCAGCAAGTTGTTGCTCTCTAAGTTTTTCAAATGTGTTGCATAGCTATGATTTTCCCAAGAGTAGCTTTAAGAGCTTCCCAAGTTGCAGATGCAGAAGTATCTCGAAGGATTATTAAATGAGAGAAAATCTTGTATTTGTGATCTCATCCATGGTAAAATTCTGGGTCTTTAAGTAGTAATGGATCCAGCCTCCATGAAGGAGATTTAGAAGATGGGGGCCCCCAGAGCAAATGCAATTTTAACAGGGGAATGATCTGATATCATTATAGGTAAAATGAAAGACTCAGTTGCTTTTCAGTAACAGATGGTGATGAGAACCAATAGTCAATCCTGCTATAGAATTTGTGTAATGAAGACTAAAATGTATGTTCTCGGTCTCTGGGATGGAAGAGTCTCAAAGGTCTGACAAACCAAAGTCCCTCATGAATAAAGAGAGCATTAATATTTCTTTGGTGTGCGTCTAAAGATGTGTTGCTTCTGTCGAGATTGTGTCTCTTGCTAGATTAAAATTGCAACCCATCAATATAGGGAAATTATTTAGATTATTTGAAATAATTTGTTGAGCTAGGTTATAAAGGTCTCTGGGTTGTCAGAGTTTGGGACTAAACATTAACAAAAGTTAAAGGGCCTGAAGAGGTGATTGAATGCAGCAATCACCCACCTGCCTTCTGTATCACAGATGGATTTTATAGGAGACCATTTAAGGTTTTGTGGATTGGTATTGCAACACCTCATTTTCAGAGGAAAATGACAATTCAAAAATGTGACCGACCCAATCACATTTGAGTCTGTCGACATCCTCCACTAATAGCTTAGTTTCTTGCAGAAATGAAATCTTTGCTTTATGTTTTTGAGATGACTCAATACTTGCTTACGTTTGTAAGGTGCTTTGAGTCCCATTACGTTCCAGGTATATATTAGAGTAAATCAGACATATCAGTAATACAAGAAGGGTGAGAAAGGCAACCAGGAAGAAGGGATTCAACTTAACAAATGGAAGGAGAATAGATAAATAAGCTGAAGCAGAGGATATCGCAGACCCAAAAATGATTGTTAGGCTAGTGGTATACAGAAGCCTGAATAGGTAAAAGTAGGCAGGACCAAAAAGTTATAGTGATGAGAAAAGTTAAGTAATAACATTCTTTATGTCTCTCTGACTTATAATCCATAAAAGGTAACATGCAAAAACTTTAACAGGTCTAACCTATTAATAAGTTGTAATAACACAATGATAACACCTTAGATGTGTAGGAAGATATGAATCATACAGTAAATATACAGAGACTCTCACATCACATCAGGGCAGGTATAAACACAAACTAACCTGCAAGATGTAGACAACAGGTTGTACTTAAACTATGGCTCTTAAGTTTCTAGAGTCGCTTGAGGCAAGTGCTACTATAGCAGGAGGTAAAAATAATACAGATTTCAGAGAGGAACTAGTACCACATCTTCACCTAAGATGGGTAAATATGGAGGGGAGAGGAACAAATAAAGGATATTAATTCCAGGTTTTGTAGTAACACAAAGAAGAATAATGTGCCAACTTTATAGATTAACATGATTATGACCTAATTATAGGAAGCATAAAACCACCCTTTTGCATACACAAGTCACCAATGTATCTGGTGTAAAAAAACCTGTTGGTTATGTTCAAAAAGAAGAGTTACAAATGAATTAAGGGGGGACTCTAAGACTTCAAAGAAGTTTGAGTCTTGGATGGATCATTCCATTTGGGAGAAGGGGGGAGATGAATTAAATCCACAGCAGCCCTAATGTGATTAAAGGATGTAACATATTTGGTGCAACAGATTGGTCTGTAAGAATGAAACAAATGTAATATGGGTATAATTTTGACATAGCCAGTTTATGTATTTGTAATTGAAATAATCAGAATGAATGTGTAGGCCAATTAATGATCAGGCTTCGTGGCAAATGGTGTCACCTAGAAAGAGACCTGAAATTGAATGCTATATGTGTCATTGTTCACAAATTGCCTGGTTAAGAATGGATCTTGGGGTAACTGAGTCTATAGAGAGAAGCACTGCAAGCCCCAATAATATTAGGTATTACACCAAGTTATATAATGACTTTCTATTTAATAGGCCTCAAGCAATGATCACAACAGTATAAATACCATATTATTAAATAGCCTATCTAGGTAATGTGCACCAGGAAGCTCGAAAATATGCATCATATTAGAAATATTTTGATTCCTATAAAAATAACTTAAGGTATATTGGTATGATGTGAAAAAGATAAAACATAAAAAGAAAAATAATTGTGAATCATTTGCAGGGTTTTAAATAATTGATTAGCAGTTTTTCTCTTGGGACCATGCTAACTGTACAGAAAGTATTTATATAGGTTTTCTAGAAGTGTTATGCTTGTTAAACACAGTGAGGCAAGTGCTATGCATTTTCACAATGTTTTAGCACATTTATGAGCAAAACGCTAATCAATTTTTGAGTTAAATAAATCCCTGATTTGCTACAGAAAGATGATCTGTGAGGAATACTGTAGCAGATTTTAGAATGAAGCTATCTGAAGCACCAAAAAGTTATGTTATAAGTGAAAGCAAAAATAGAAAGGGAGAAGAAAAACAAGGAGAATGTTGTTGCCAAATAGTTTCAGTTTTGATCTCCAAATATGTTATATATATATATATATATGTAGTAAGAAATAGGGTATGAAATAAACACAGCCCAAAAGAAATTATCCAAAATGTGTTTGTCCCTCTCACATGTACTACCTTAATGGTACAGGGCATGCTGGGAGGAAAGTAGTATAGGGAAGTAGGAGAAAAATGAGAAAAAATATGCAGAAAGGGGAGTTACAATATGTTATGGCATTGTTAGATCTGAACGTTTAACAAGTACGTTAACTGGCATTTTATCAGTTTGTTTTTATATCACACAAGCTGCAAGCGGAGAATCAGGTTGTCTTAACCCGTGAGCGAATCAGACTTCTTGGAGGTTTTATTTTTGAGTTTGCACTTCGTTTTTTTAGGTGGTTCCATGGCTTTCATTGGTGAGCTGGAGACTATATCAGTCCAGGACGAGTCTGCAGCTAGGATTCCAGTATCTAGATTGGGACCAGTGCTAGATCATGGTGCTGATTTATCCTGAAGCAGATTCTCCTGAGGTGATCGACAGACATCGCAGAGCAGGCTAAATCTGTTGTTCAATGGGATGGGAGAGCTGAAATGTGACGTACAGCCAGGAGAGCTAGACTGATCCTGAGCTTCCTTTGTGGCACAGCAGGTATTTCTTATGGAACGAGTTCCCGAAGCAGCCTTTTCTTGAATACGGGCTGAATGTCGAGGGTTACATCATTGGTGACTGCATTGCAGCGCAGGAGAGTCAAGTGTATCTTTGAGCTGCGGGTCAGCACAGATTCCATTTAAAGCGGGGCATTACACTGGAGGTTTGTTTTGAGCTGCCACTGGAGAGGTACAAGTACTCTGTTGTAAGTTTTTAAATAAGCAGACAGAGCTTCAGGAGAGTTGAAATCTTTATATGTGTTGTCGATGTAGAGTCTCATTACCACAGGGTACCTAAGTGCAGATTTTATGCCCATTTGGTGGAGTGTCTGCTTAACTGGTGCATATGCTCATCTTTTGGTAAAGTTCCTTAGAAAAGTCTCTGAAAATGGAAATGCAATAGGCTTGCCAGGTAAGGGTGCCGAGCTCTCTAGCTCTTTTTAGTATTAATTCGGTGTGAGCAAAATTTAAGAATCTTGCAAAGATTGACCTAGGCGTTTGACTAGGGCCTGGTCTGGGCCTAAGGGTGATGTGATCTTTCTATAACTAGGCCATGGTTGGAAGGGAGTCACAGAATATTTGGTATTACTTGTAAGAGAAACGTTGTATCTTTGAGCTCTGCTCCCTTGGGAAAACCAAGAAAACACAAGTTATTCTCATGGTTACAGTTCTCAATGTCATCTAACTTGATTTGCAGCTGTTTGATAACATGATCTTGTTCCTGATGGTGGTCAGTAATACATGCATTGAGTTTTCATTTTGTGTGAGTTGGATTAGTGGCTGAAAGTCGGAGTCAGTCATATTCAGCGTGACAGTATTTTGCTGTGTTGCCATTTTAAATCATTCATGTCAGAAACAAGTTGTTGGAACATAGCTTCCACTCTGGAGAAGGAGGGACAATGCATTGTAGATTCAGCCATAGTTGCAGGCCTCCAGTGGAGTAGATTGTGCAGTACCAGATGAGAGAGGCTATAATATTGATTAGAAATATGAACCTCACAGGCAAGATGAAGTGGTGCTTGCTTATGAAGGATCTTCAAGATGCTTCACAATGCTGGCCTGGAAAACATTGGATGAAGGTGGATAAACTGGTAGTTCTCGGGGAGAGAAAGTATCAAGCATCCATGTTGTTCAGAGCCAAACCACACACACCTATTTTTTTATTATTTTGAATAATCCTGACCATTTTGAAAAAAAAAAAAAACACACTGAGGTGTTTCACTATACGATCTATGTCTTAGCATCCTTCAGCAGTCACACTCTCCACATATGGTGTTAGACTTAAGATTTGCTAGTCAGGTTCTGTCAGGGAGGACTGACTGGAAGGTATCAGTTGTGATACCAAGGGAAGCAGAAGATACATGCAGCATGGCACAGACACCGAAGCAGGATGAAGGACACCTTCTACAGATATCAGAGTATAGACAAGGGCCATGGCAGAAAAGATGGGTGCAGCACTATTGCCTGGTTTGGAGTCTGTGGTGACACTAAAGGTGAAGCCTGAGCCAGTACCGGCTACTGCTGGAGCAGATGAGACTAGAGAAGAGATAGTGGAAGGACCACCTGAAGACCTGACAGAATTGTTGAGGTGGCTGGCAATTAAACACATGGATTGTGAATAACAAAGACAGGAAGATAAGGCACAGTGGGTGGATACCCTCTGGGCCTTGCACAAGGAGGTGCCGTGTCAAGTCAGAGAGGGTCTAATACCACCAGTCTCAAAGTCATCAAATTGACTAAATTGAATGCCAGAGATGACATCGAGGCATACTTAACAGCCTTCGAGTGGGTAGTTCAAGTCTATAGCTATCCCAGAGATTAGTGGGTGATCCGATTAGCCCCATATCTGACAGGTCGAGCACAGTTGGTTTACAGCCTTATGGAAGCCCAAGATGCTGAGAATGATAATCTACTGAACAGGGAGATTCTGAGACATGACATTAACAATAAGACTTGCAGTGATTCTGGAACCTATGATACCTACCAGCAGGCATATCTTGAGAGATCTATACATGTCTAAAAGACCTGCTAGTAAAATGGATCCAGTCAGATGGGAGAGAGTCCAACAGGTGTTAAAGATACTGGCAATTGAGCAGTTTGTCTAGATGTTACCTATGGAGATACAGGTCTGGGTGTGAGAACATTGTCCAGAAATGAGATGAAGGTGATTGTATTGGTGGATGATTTCTAGATGGTCTGGTCTAATGTCTGCCAGAAAGGACCACCCAGAGGCTCCAGAATGGTAAGACTACCCCATCCTGTAGACCTTTGGCCTCCTTTTAACACTGATTTTAAGTCTAATAAAGGAGTTAAGCCCAGTCCTACAGAACTGATTTGTAACAGCTGTCAAGGGATGGGACACACTGCCATAAAATGCCCTACAAAAATAGGTTAGAGATATGAACACTCACATTTGGCCTTAGCAAACTGGGGAGTGGGGGCAGCACCTCATGGAGGTAGAAATTTGGACACAACATGTACACAGCTTGATTGACTTTGGTAGCCAGCAGACACAGACTCAGACAGATATAATACCCAAGACCTGTTCAAGAGGTCATAGCACTGGGGTAACCTGTGTGCATGGAGACACCATGTACAGGGACACTGGTTTACCGGGATTGAGAAAAGGCAAATTCCATTTTGCACATTGTAAAAAATGGTACTGTCACCGGTGTCTGCTAAGCCAAAATCCGTTTTTACTGGTGTTTGGTTTTGTGTACTTTATTTAACAATTTTTAACTCTGTTAGCATGCATTTTAGCAGTTTTGACCTCCACTATTGCACATCCTTCCATCCTTGTACCAATTTAAAGTTATTTTAGGTACAAAATATGATGGCAGCAACAGCACTACAGCCCCCATCGCTGAGGTATGATGGAAACAGTAGCAAGGCCCCCATCCCTCTGGTGCGATGGCAGCACCAGCAACACTACAGACCCATCCCTCTGGTGTGATGGCAGCAGCAACAACACTGTGTCCCCTCTCCCTCAGGTGTGAAGGAAGCAGCAGCACTGCGGTCCCTATCCATATAGGTGTGGTGGCAGCAGTACCACGTTCCGCATTCCTCAGGTGTGATGGCAGTATCCAACAGTATGGCCCCCATCCCTCAGGTGAGGCAGCAGCAGTACAACATTCCCCATCCACCAGTGGTTATAGCAGAAGCACTCACGGCCACTCCGCCTCTCAGGAGTGATGGCAGTAGCAACAATGCAGTCCCACATCCCTCGGGTGATGGCAGTAGTGACAGCACTATGATCCACTTTCTTCAACACCCACACCCCACATGCACAAGGTACAAATTACTGGGTCTCTTTGCTTGTTATAACTCAGATGTGAATTAATCTGAACCACCACCACTACTAAGGTGGACCACATTTGTTTTTTCCTATCATTTAAGTACTTGAATTGGATTTCTGCCTGTGACACCACCAACCAGGGTTTGGGAACAGGTTTGGGTGTTGGAGGACTGGCCGGGGGGGGGGATGAAGGCTTGAGTGTCCAACGACCACTCGCCTTCTCCTGGGAGGGAGGGTATATTCACAGTTCAGCGTTGTCGGCCCCAGGTGGAGGCTGGAGGCATAGCAACACATTGGCCCTCATTGCAGAAGAGAGCGTGATGGATGTCAGCTTGTGCCTGACATCATGTGGCCTGGGTCACACTCTCACAAAAATGGAAAAACACCTTCTGGCCACCCAGAGGATGGTTTCTGGTCCCTCCATAAGCATGAAGCCACAGACACGTGTATCTGTTCTGACCCCTACCATGCCTGGGATATTCAGAAAGCTCTTTAGAGTGATTGTCCTCCCCTGTTAGCCTCCCACAGGGGTAGGGGCCTACCGATGAAGGGTTACTTCAGGTCACCTGGTAGAGTGGCCATAAGGGGCAGTGGATGATGGTGGTGGGGACTCAGCAGCAGTGGTAGGGGGACTTGGCAGGCCTGAAAGAGTGGATGGCCTGGGGGTAGGAGGAACAAAAAAAAACTGCCTGAATTTGCTTCTTTGAAATAATGTCTTCGCCTAAAAAAAACATTCACAAGTGATTAGCGGAGGACCTTCTAATGCATCTCACAAACATGTGGATTGCTTTTTTTCCCTTGGTCTCCATGAAAAGGATGTCTCTCAGTTTTCATGTCTGAGCTCAGATGTGAATTGAGCACCACTCTACCCACCAGCATCATGCAACCCTAGGGTCTTACCTTCCGTGTGTCACTGAATGTGCTTTCCATTCCACTGGCCAAGCATAAGTACACTTAAACACTTAACATTTGCTTTTTATTAAAGTAGTCTGTCAGAAAACCTTTGTTGTCACAGTGACTGACACAACAGGTGGGAGAGAAGGTGCAAATGATGAAATGGGCAGACTAGGTGGGCCGTCAAAGTCTATGTTTCTATCCCATTCACCTAAATAAGTAGTAAGGCAGCTTGTGCCTTGTGAACATACTTTCATTCAGACTAATTTTCAATCAAACAACTGTGGATTTTGGATGGCCCTGCTGATTATAAACTTGAATAAACTAGTTGGTAACAGTGATCCTGTGCTTAGCAATCTATATCCTAGATGTTCATATGCAAAAAATACAATAAAAACCTGACTAAAGTCAAAAAACAAGCTTATAAAACACAACATGTATCTGAACATTTATATTTACCTATACAACATCATTGCAGCCCGAGTATAACTCTGATAAATTACATGGTACCCTGACTACTGTAGATGTAGTAAACATATACTGGTATTTTTTATATTTTTGTAAACTGGGTAAACCCACTAGGCAAAACTGCCTGTTTCAGAGGTTACCCAGGAGCACTGTGGAGGTTAAGTGCCTTTGCTCAGAGTCACACAGTATGCAAGTGGAGGTTGTGGGAATCAAACCCATGTCTTCTAAACGACTCAGTTCGATCACTGTTTGTTACTCTAACCACTAGGCTACACTGCCAGCCATAACACCATATATAATGTTTTAATATAGGATTTCAATAATAGTGCGTAGTGCCTACAGTGCAAATTATGAACATTGAACTCTGCAACATTTTACTAAAACTGAATTATTTCCTCTCCATCTGCTTATGTTTTCTTACACCAAAGTAGGTGTATAGTTGACAAAGCACTGTAAATAACCTGAGGTTGCGCTACTGCTTGCAATACGAGGAACTGGGATCAAAGTGAATTCCGTTGCTAGAGGTCTGGCCAGGGGAGTAGGATCGAGCACCTGGGGGCTGCTCTCCTCCTCTGGGAATGGTGGCCTGCAGGTCCTGCTGCTTTACTGCCACCTGGGTGACTACAGGTGGTGACATGAGACTGCAGAGCAATCGGGAAGAGAAGGCTAGCCAGGATCTGCAGTAGCACATGTCTCTATTTGCCCTACTTCCTTGGATCCCTCGAGTTTTGGTGCCCTCAGGAACAGAGACCAGAAAACCAGTAACATCACCCCACATCCGGCTGCTGGCCCTCACCTCCATCAGTCTCATTACAAGCTGAATTGACTTCATCCTTCCCTCCTACTCATATAGCGCTACTCCAGACAGATCCACGCTGCCATCAGTCTCATTACAGGCTGAAACCACCTCATCCAGCCTTTTTTGCGCATCTAATACTCACACTAGGTAGCTCCATCACCGCCATCAGTCTCTATAGGCTGAAACTAACTCATCCAGGCCAGCTGCACATGCAGCACTCACACCAGATAGATCCATCACCACCATTAGTCTCATTATAGGCTGACACCACCTCATCCAGCCCTGCTGCACATGCAACGCTCACACCAGATAGATCCGTTACTACCATCAGTCTCATTTCAGGCTTAAACCTGCTCATCCAGCCTTGCTGCACAGGTAACACTCATGCCAGATAGATCCATCACCACCATCAGTCTCATTTCAGGTTGAAACCATCTCATCCAGCCCTGCTGCACAGGTAACACTCGCACCAGATCCATCACCACGATCAGTCTCATTACAGGCTGAAACCACCTCATCCAGCCTTGCTGCACCTGCAACTCTCACACCACATAGATCCATCACCGCCATCAGTCTCATTAGAAGCTGAAACCACCTAATCCAGCCTTCCTGCAGATAAGACACTCACAGATAGATCCATCATCACCGTCAGTCTCATTAAAGGCTGAAACCACCTCATCCTGCCCTGCTACACATGCAAAATCAGAGCAGATAGATCCATGACCTCAGTCAGTCTCATTACATGCTGAAATCACCTCATCCAGCCTTGCTGCCCATGTAACACTCACACCACATAGATCCATCACGCCATCAGTCTCATTGGGGGCTGAAACCACCTCATCCAGTCCTGCTGCATGCAGCACTCACAGGGCAGATGTCTCCATGTCAATCAGTCTCATTACAGGTTAAATCCCTCATCCAGCCCTGCTGCATGCAGCACTCACACAGATAGATCATCACCGCCATCAGTCTCATTACATGAGATAACCACCTCATCCAGCCTACTGCACATGTAACACTCACACCAGATAGATCCATCACGCATCTTTTCTCATTACAGGCTGAAACCACCTCATCCCACCCTACTGCACATGCAACACTCACACCAGAAAGATCCATCACCGCCATCTGTCTCATTACAGGCTGAAACCACCTCATCCAGCCCTACTGCACATGCAACACTCACACCAGATAGATCCATCGCTGCTATCACTATCATCACAGGCTGAAACCTCCTCATTCAGCCCTGCTGCACATGCAGTGTTCACACCAGATAGATCCATCACCGCCATCAGTCTCATTACAGACTGAAACCACCTCATCCAGTCTTGCTGCACTTGCAACGTGGTGACAGACCTGTCTGGAGTGAACATCAGTCTCATTACAGGCTGAAACCACCTCATCCATCCCTGCTGTACATGCAACACTCCCACCAGATAGATCAATGACCTCCATCAGTCTCATTACAGGATGAAACCACCTCATCCAGTCCTGCTGCACATGTAACTCTCACACCAGATAGCATCATCACCGCCATCAGTCTCTAATAGGCTGAAACCAACTCATCCTGCCCTGCTGCACATGTAACACTCACAGCATGTAGACCCATCACCTCCATCAGTCTCATTACAGAATGAATCCACCTCATCCTGCCCTGCTGCCCATGCAACACTCACACCAGATAGATCCATCACCGCCATCAGTCTCATTACAGGATGAAACCACCTCATTATGTCCTGCTGCACATGTAACACTCACACCAGATAGAGCCATCACCGCCATCAGTCTATTATAGGCTGAAACCACCTCATCCAGCCCTGCTGCACATGTAACACTCATACCAGATAGATCCATCACTGCCATCAGTCTCATTACAGGCTGACACCACCTCATCCAGCCCTACTGCACATGCAACACTCACACCAGATAGATCCATCACTGCCATCACTATCATCACAGGCTGAAACCTCCTCATTCAGCCCTGCTGCACATGCAGTGTTCACACCAGATAGATCCATCACCGCCATCAGTCTCATCACAGGCTGGAACCACTTTTTCCAGCCCTGCTGCACATGTAACACTCACACCAGATAGATCCATCACCGCAATCAGTCTCATTACAGGATGAAACCTCCTTTTCCAGCCCTGCTGCCATGCAACACTCACACCTGATAGGTCTGTCATAGAAACATAAAAACATAGAAGTTGACGGCAGATAAGGACCGCAATGCCCATCCAGTCTGCCCATTTCTTTTACTACCTTGTAAATGTGCCATCAGCCCTTTGCTCTGTCAGTGGCCTATCTATTCATACTGATTTGAATTGCTCCTTATGCCTATCCCATGCCTGTTTGAAGCCCTGCACTGTATTCATAGCCACCACTTCTTGAGGTAGGCCATTCCATGCATCCACCACCCTTTCTGTGAAAAATTTCCTCACATTACCCCTTAATTGGCCCACTCTAATCTCATGCTGTGTCCTCTTGTCCTGCTATTTTTCTTATATTTAAACATGTTAGACTCTTTCACCTTGTTAATGCCCTTAAGGTGTTTGAATGCCTCGATCATATCACCTCTCTCCTCCTTTGCTCAAGGGTATACATATTGAGCTCTGTTAATCTGTCCTCATATGTCTTCTGATGCAGTCCCTGCACCGTTTTGGTTGCCCTTCTCTGGATTGCCTCAATTTGGTTAATGTCCTTGTGAAGGTGTGGCCTCAATGCACACAGTACTCCAGATGAGGTCTAACCAGTGTCTTGTAAAGAGGATTATTACCTCCCTCTTACAACTGTGATACCCTACTATACCCTAACACCCCCTAGCCTTACCTACTGCTTTAGAGGTCTGCTTGGATGATTTCAGGTCATCAGTGAGTGATGCCCAAGTCTCTTTCTTCCTTTGTGAGTGCTAGCAACTCCCTCCCAGCCTATAGGTGGCTTCAAGGTTTCTCTTCCCTATGTGCATGATCTTGCACTTCTTTGCATTAAATCCAGTTGCCACTCTTCCAGCCATTTTGCTAGTTTATCAGATCTCTTCTCATTCTGCCCACCCATCTGGATCATCTACTCTGTTGCAGATCTTGGTGTCATCTGCAAACAGACAAGCCTCACCCTGCAGTCCATCTGCAAGGTCACTAATGATGTTGGAAGAGACTGGCCCCATAACTGGATCCCCTGAGGTACCCCACTTGTGACTTGCATCTCTTCTGACTGTATACCATTTACCACCACTCTCTGTTTTCTGCCCGTCAACCAGTTTGCCACCCAGTTGACCAACTTCTGACCCACCCTGAGGCCTACCCACTTATTTATCAATTTTCTATGTGGAACAGTGTTAAAAGCTTGCTGAAGTCAAGGTAGGCGACATCAACTCTCCCCTTGGTCCACCACTCTGGTTACCCAGTCAAAGAAATCTATGAGATTAGTTTGACAGGACCTTCCTTTTGTAAACCCATGCTGTCTTGGATCCTGTGCCCTATGGATTCCAGGTGTTGCACTATCCTTTCCTTAAGTGCCTCCATAATCTTGCCCACTACTGAGGTAAAGACTGACTGGTCTGTAGTTCCTGCCTCCTCCTGCCTACCACTCTTGTGGAGTGGGATCACATAAACCCTTCTCCAGTCTTCTGGGACCTCTCCTGTGCTCAGAGACTCACTAAACAGTTCTGCTAATGGCTCTGCTAGTTCCTTTAGCTCCTTAAGTACCCTGGGATGTATGCCATCAGGTCCCATTGCCTTATCCTCCTGACGCTTAAGCTCTTGTAGGACCCTTTCTTTTGTGAGGAGTAGTGCTCACCTCCCTCCCCTGTGTCCCATGGTGCTGAGCTGTGGGCCTGCCTACCTTCTCTTCAGTAAATACTGAGCAAAAGTATCTATTTAGGATAGATGCTTTTACAGGTCCTCCTCCTCACATGCTCCCTTTTCTCCATTAAGTTTAGCAATACACCCTCTGGACTTTCTCCTTTCACTAATGTATCTATAGAAAGTCTTGTCACCTTCTTTTGCTGTTCATGTTAGTGTTTCCTCAGTTTGGGACTTTGCCTGCCTTACTGCCTTCCCTGCTTCCCTTAGGGCAGTTTGGTATGCCTCTATCTTCATCCCGCTGTGTTCCTTATATTTCCTGAAGGCCAGCCTTTTGGCTCTGACCTTTCTGCTACTGTATTTGAGAACCAAAGTGGTTTCCTTCTTCTTTGCACTTCCTTTCTGTCTAACACAATGGGATGTTGCTTCAAGTATTGCATCCATAATGCTTGCCCACTTTGCCTGTACCCCTCACCTGTGTTTCCCTTTTGCCAGGGCTAGCTTAACTCTGTTGGCCATCTTATCAAAGTCAGCTCCTCTGAAGTCCCATATTTTTGCCTTGGAATGGGATGATTTAGATGTAGTAGCCAAATTGAACCATACCATGTGATGGTCACTGGCCCCAGGTGACCTTCTACCTGGAGATCTGTGATCCCTTCCCGTTAGTCAGTACTAGATCTAGGATAGCCCTGTCTCTTGTGGGTTGTTGTACCAGTTGTTTGAGGCCCTCCCCCTGCAGGGAATCCACTATGTGTCTAGTTCTGGCAGATGTTCCTGCTGGTATTGACCTATCTATATCCGACATGTTGAAGTCTCCCATTATCAGAACCTCCCCTTTAGCTGTCATGTTTTGTATATCTTCTAACAGTAATGTGTCTCTGTCCTCCCCCTGGTCTGGGGGTCTGTAGACAACCCCAGTTCTTATGGCTGTCCCATTTCCTGTTTCCAGGGTGACCCACAGTTCTTCTGGCTCCTTATGTATATTCTGAATTTCTGTAGCTTTGATATTTTCATTGACATACAGGGCCACCCCCCCCCCTCTTTTTGCACCTTGGTCTCTTCTGAACAATACATAGCCAGGTACTGAAGTCTCCCAAGTGTGGTTACTGGTAAACCCGTCTCACTAGTGCTACTATGTCCAGTTTAGCCTCTGACATTATTGCCTGCAGGTCTGGGATCTTATTTCCCAGGCTGTGAGCATTTGTCACTACCATCAGTCTCGTTACAGGCTGAAACCACCTCATCCAGTCCTGCTGCACATGCAGCACTCACACCAGATAGTCCCTCATCACCCATCACTCTCGTTACAGGCTGAAACCACCTCATCCAGCCCTGCTGAACATGTAACACTCACACAGATAGATCCATCACCACCATCAGTCTCATTACAGGCTGATACCAACTCATCGAGCCCTGCTGCACATGTAACACTCACACCAGATAGATCCATCACCGCCATCAGTCTCATTATAGGCTGAAACCACCTCATCCAATCCTGCCACACATGTAGCACTCACACCAGATAGATCCATCATTTCCATCAGTCTCATTATAGGCTGAACCCTCCTCATCCAACTTTGCTACACATGCAGCACTCACACCAGATAGATCCCTCACCTCCATCAGTCTCATTACAGGCTGAAATGACTTCATCCTGCCCTCCTACTCATGTAACGCTTCCTCCAGATAGATCCATGACTGCCATCATTCTCATTACAGGCTGAAACCACCTCATCCAGCCTTGGTGCGCATCTAGCACTCACACCAGGTAGCTCCATCACCACCATCAGTCTCTTATAAGCTGACACCACCTCATCCAGCCCTGCTACACATGCAACGCTCACACCAGATAGATCCATCACCGCCATCAGTCTCATTTCAGGCTGAAACCACCTCATCCAGCCCTGCTGCACAGGTAACACTCACACCAGATAGATCCATCACCACCATCGGTCCCTCTGAGGAAAACCCCTTCAAAGGGAGGTAGCGGAGCATCTTCACAGGATAGGAAACTAATGGGGCTCCTGAATGAAAACTTCACTGTGCGATGATCTGACCAAGTGACCGGATCCATCCTAAGATCCGACCTAGTAACCCTTTTATGACACTGGGACCACTGGTGGCGAAATGCCAATGTTCTGGCATGCAGTTTTATATCCAGTAATACAAAACTGCTGGAAATGATTGTCTCACCACTATATGGGGGATAGTAAGAAATTCTGGGTCAGCCTGAAAGACCTCACCGGCAGAGCCTGTATGCCCCCCCCGCTGATGCTTCTAATAAATGGTGAAATCACCCAAGACCCAAAGGTAAAATCAGATACATTTAATGTTGCATTCACTGACCTAAGCAACACACTCCCCCTGAATTCCTTAATGCAACAAAGAACACCCAGGTAGACAGGCAGACTAACGCTAGGACCACCACTAAGCCCCCCCTCTACTTTAAGGTAATTTCATGTGCTAAGGCCAAAAAATACCTAATGCAATCCTCAAGGAGCTAAACACACAGCAGTGACTCACTATACCTAAAGCTTGTTATACTTCTCACTCTGGATGAAGTTTTATCTTCATTAACAAAAATAATTAACCTGTCACTCGGATTAGGTCAATTTCCACAAAGATGGAAAGCTGTGGTAATCACATTGGTTCATAAAAATGGTGACGGAGCTCCTCATACCAATTACTGCTCCAACTCAATTCTACACCCCCACCCCAAAGCCCTAGAGCACTCAGTATCAAACCAGCTGGTGGACTGCCTGGCGAAGTACAATATCTAGTGCCCACAAACATAGATTTCAGAAGGCCCCTAGTACAACAGCTTTAATCAAATATTCCAGCTTCCTACATGAGGTATTAGACAGCAGCCAGCTAGCATAAACAGTTTATATGAGCCTCACTAAAGCCTTCGATACCATCAATTACAATGTACTACTGTGCTCTCGGCAGAAACCATTAGATGGTTTGGCAGCTATCTAGGCAACAGATCGTAGCATATAAAAATAAATGGTATGATTTCAGATAGTAGGCAAGTGAGCACAGGAGTACCACAAGGGTCAATTCTAGATTTGCTACTGTTTAGCCTTTTCCTGAACCAACTCCCCCCAGTACTCTCTGAAAAACCTCTCCTCTAGGCAGGTGATGCTGCCATCTTCACCCAAAAAAAATTATCTACTAGCACTAGAAAGCACCTCCAACAGAATTTCATTGCTGTTGAGATCTGGTTCTTATAAAACAAACTACTAATGAACTACAAGAAAACTAAGATAATGATGTTCACAAACCCAAAATGTAGATGTAAAACCCATCAACGGACTATCCTGAACAATAAACAAACTCCGCTAGATCAGGTGACTAACTTTAAGTATTTAGGCGTTACCTTTGATACCTCACTCTCCTTCACCCTGCATGTGGACTGAGTTGTTAAGGTTGTAAACACTAGACTTAGCCTACTTTACAATCACTGGCATAATATGACCCCGATTCACTCTTAATAGCTGTAAAAAGATGAGTGCAAATGGTCTGGGACACTGGTTTACCGGGATTGAGAAAGGGCAAATTCCATTTTGCACATTGTAAAAAGCGGTATTGTCACCAGTGATTACTACGCCGTAATCCGGTTTTACCGGTGTTTGGTTTTGTGTACTTTATTTAACAATTTTTAACTCTGCTAACATGCATTTTAGCAGTTTTGACCTCCACTATTGCACATCCTTCCATCCTTGTACCAATTTAAAGTTATTTTAGGTACAAAATATGATGCAGCAACAGCACTACAGCCCCTATCCTGAGCTGTGATGGAAGCAGCAGTAAGGCCCCCATCCCTCTGGTGTGATGGCAGCTCCAACAACACTACAGACCCATCCCTCTGGTGAGATGACAGCAGCAACAGCAGTGTCCCCCTCCCTCAGGTGTGATGGAAGCAGCAGCACTGCGGTCCCTATCCATTAGGTGTGATGGCAGCAGTACCACGTTCCGCATTCCTCAGGTGTGATGGCAGTATCAGCACTATGGCCCCATCCTCAGGTGGGACAGCAGCAGTACAACATTCCCCATCCACCAGTGGTTATGGCGAAGCACTATGGCCCCCCACCTCTCAAGTGTGATGACAGTAACAAAAATGCAGTCCACATCCCTCAGGGGTGATGGCAGTAGTGACAGCACTATGATCCCCTTTCTTCAACACTCACACCCCACAAGCACAAGGTACAAATTACTTAGTCTCTTTGCTTGTTAGAACTCAGATGTGAATTAATCTGAACCACCACCACTACTAAGGTGGACCACATATTTTTTTCCTATCATTCAACTGCCTGAATTGGATTTCTGCCAGTGACACCACTGACCAGGGTTTGGGAACAAGTTTGGGTGCTGGAAGACCGGCCGGGGTGAAGGCTTGAGTGTCCAACAACCACTCACCTTCTCCTTGGAGGAAGGTATATTCACAGCTCAGCATTTGCTGGCCCCAGGTAGAGCATGGCAACACATTGGCCTTCACTGCAGAAGAGGCGTGATGGATGTCAGCTTGTGTCTTGACATCATGTGGCCTGTCATGCTCCCCACAAAATGGAAAAACACCTGCTGGCTACTTAGAGGATGGCTTCTGGTCCCTCCATAAGCATGACGTCCCAGACAAAGTGTCTGTTTTGACCTCTGCCATGCATGGGATATCAGGAAGCTCTTTAGGGTGATTGTCTTCCCTTGTTAGCCTCCTGCAGGGATAGGGCCCACCGATGAAGGGTTAATTTGGGTTACCGGTAGCATGGCCATAAGGGGCAGTGGATGGTGGGGGACTCAGCAGCAGTGGTGGGGGACTTGGCAGGCCTGAAGGAGTGGATGGCCAGGGGTTGGAGGAACAAAAAAACTGCCTGAATTTGCTTCTTTGAAATAGTGTCTTCACCTAAAAAAATTTCACAAGTGATTAGTGGAGGACCTTCTAATGCATCTCACAAACATGTGGATTCCTTTTTTCCCTTGGTCTCCATGAAAAGAGTGTCTCAGTTTTCATGTCTGGGCTCAATTGTGAATTGAGCACCACTCTACCCACTAACATCCATACAGCCCTGAGGTCTTACCTTCCATGTGTCACTGATTGTGCTTTCAAATCCACTGGCCAAGCATAAGTACACTTAAACAAGTAACATTTGCTTTTATTAAAGCAGTCTGTCAGAAAACTTTTGTTGTCAGAGACTGACACAACAGGTGGGAGAGAAGGTGCAAATGATGAAATGGGCAGACTAGGTGGTCCGTCAAAGTCTATGTTTCTATGTTTCTATCCCATTCACCTAAATAAGTAGTAAGGCAACTTGTGCCTTGTGAACATACTTTCATTCAGACTCACTTTCAATCAAACAGCTGAGGATTTTGGTTGGCCCTGCTGATTATAAACTTGAATAAACTAGTTGGTAACAGTGATCCTGCGCTTAGCAGTCTATATCCTAGATGTTCATATGCAAAAAAATCAATAATAAAAACATGACTAAAGTCTAAAAACAAGCTTATAAAACACAAACTGTATCTGAACATTTATATTTACCTATACAACATTATTGCAGCCAGAGTACAACTCAGATAAATTACATGGTACCCTGACTACTGTATGATGTAGTAAACATATACTGGTATTTTTTTTTTATATTTTTTTGTAAACTGGGTAAACCCACCAGGCAAAACTGCCTGTTTTCAGAGGTGACCCAGGAGCACTGTGGAGGTTAAGTGCCTTACTCAGTCACACGGTATGCAAGTGGAGGTTGTGGGAATCAAACCCAAGTCTTCTAAATGTACTCAGTTTGATCAGTGTTTGTTACTCTAACCACTAGGCTATACTGTCAGCCATAACACCCATATATAATGTTTTAATATATGATTTCAATAATAGTGCACAGTACCTACAGTGCAAATTATGAACATTGAGCACTTTGCAACATTTTACTAAAACTGAATTATTTCCCTCTCCATCTGCTTATGTTTTCTTACACCAAAGTGGGTGTATAGTTGACAGAGCACTGTAAATAGCCTGAGGTAGCACTACTGCTTGCAATGCCAGGGACTCTGGATCAGAAGTGAATTCAGGCTGCTAGAGGCCTGGCCAGGGGAGTAGGATTGAGCAGCTGGGGGCCACTCTCCTCCTCTAGGAACGGTGGCTTGCAGGTCTTGATGCTTTACTGCCACATGGGTGACCACAGGTGGTGAAGCAATGAGGCTGCAGAGCATTTGGGAAGAGAGGAAGCTAGCCAGGATCTGGAGTAGCGGCATGTCTCTATGTGCCCTACTTCCTTGGATACCCTTGAGCGTTGGTGCCCTCAGGGACAGAGACCAGAAAACAAGTAACAATCACTCCACATCAGCTGCTGGAGAGGGACCCAGCTGCCCCAGACTTCATAACCAGTTTCCATGAGGGACCCACTGGGCTGCCCGACACATTAAAGGACTGTGGAGGGTGACCTGGGGTCCCTCCCTTCCACCTGGGGGTACAACCTAGGCAGGATGGATGCAGGCTCACAGGAGCTCCTGAGCATTACCTGGGTTGAAGCTAAGGGATAGCCAGCCTAGGGCTCTCTGAAAAGTGGAGACTGATGCTGTGAGAAAGGGGCAGAGAAAGAGAAAATAAAAACATTTAAAAATATGCTGAAATATTAGGGATTCTGTGCAGTGAAATGCAATTTCCGTGAGGCACCGGTACAAGAATTCAAAATCCGCAAACCAAGCAGGATTCCGTGATTTTTACCGGTGTTACCGGTAAAAACGGTAAACCATTGTCCCTGCAAATGGTGCATCACTCCCATCTCTTTCTGTGATTAAACCTTTTTTCTACTAAAGCTACCTTGTCCCCTTCTGTCTATGCTTATTAACCTACTTTTCCTTCCTTAGAGTACCCAAAATGGAGTCATTATCTTGTCCTAGATTGGGTGTTTCCAATATTCCCTTCTACCAGTATTCTAGTCAGCTGCACTTTTCATTGTACTGTACTCCTTTTTATGTCTTGCTACCTTCTTCTCTTCCACACCCTCCTTGAAATAAATTTATCACCTTACCCTAGATAGGATATCTCCTGCTTCCCCTCTACTTGTAGCTACCTATACTTAAGTCCTGCTGTTTTATCCCATTTGTTGTTACCCCACTATCTTTAGTTATTTACCCTACTCCTTATAGAATACGTGTACGCAGTCCTTTGATTCATCCTACCTGTTAACCCACTATCTTTAGTTCTTTACACTGCTCCTTATAGGATACATGTACACAGTACTGTGTTTTATCCTACCTGTTAACCCACTATCTTTAGTTCTTTACCCTACCCCTTATAGCATACGAGTACGCAGTCCTGTGTTTTATCCTACCTGTTAACCAACTATCTTTAGTTCTTTACTCTGCTCCTTATAGGATACATGTACACAGTACTGTGTTTTATCCTACCTGTTAACCCACTATCTTTAGTTCTTTACCCTACTCCTTATAGGATACGTGTACACAGTCCTGTGTTTTATCCTACCTGTTAACCCACTATCTTTAGTTCTTTACTCTGCTCCTTATAGGATACATGTACACAGTACTGTGTTTTATCCTGCTTATTTTTTGTGACTCTCCAGATGAGCCTCTTGCAGACTGCAGCCTATCTGTGGACACCTGCTGATGCAAATGACTCATACAGTCTTGCATATCCAATGGTCTCATTAACATGTTAGGGCTGAATATGGCCCACAAGAGCAATATTGCTGTCCTGTTCGGGTTGTACTATCCCCATCAGGCTTCTGTGGGCCATATTCATTCTTGGGCTGTGTCAGAACAATGTATTGTCATCCTGCACTGTGCTGATATAGCCCCATATTCAAACAGTTAGCATGCTCTGGTCAGTGTGTACTAATTGTCTGAATATTCCCTCAAGCTGGCTGTACTCTAATTGTCACACAGTGCACATGCCTGGCTCAGGTGAAGGTAGTGAGTATCTCTGGGCTGATGATGCACAGAGCAAAGTTCATGGTGTACAAACTGGTTAGGGATTGTGGAGGGAAACCGGATTTCCTGATACATTTGGGAACTAATGATTTAGAGCGAAATAGCATTTTGGAAATCCAAGGAAGGTTCCGAGAACTTGCCAGAGTCTGTCGGGATAATGGATGCAACATTTCCTTTCGGGAGATATTGCCAGTACCAAAGGCCTCAGTGGAGAAAAAATGAAGATCACGGAGGTTAATGACTGGCTCAGGAAGTGGGGTGAAGAAGTGGGTGGGGTGTTAGGGAACTGAAAAGGAGTTTGGGAGGATAGGGACTGTATGCCAAGGACAGGCTTCATCTTGCCCGTTAGGGAAGGAAGTCCTAAACAGGGGTTGGCTGACTACATTCAAGAAAAGTGGGGTTTAAACTTGTGAGGGGGAGGGATAAGGAGGGCTGACCGAAGCCCTGTTCTCCAGATGAGAGGAGTAGCCTCAAACCCAAGGGGAGGGGAAACAGACTGGGGAGGAGGTTTCAGGAGGAGCAGAGGAGGATGGAAGTATAAGGAACCTGGGTGGGGTTCAACAAAGGAGGTCAGGGATAAGGGGTGGTGGTGTTCGTAAATGCCAGGAGCTTGGGAAACAAGTTGCCAGAGTTCCAGGCCATGCTGTTCAAGGGGAGTGGATGTGGCGGTGGTCACGGAATATGGAGCCAACAAAACCATGATTGGGACCTAAGCGTGTGGGGTACACTATGCTTAGGAAGGATAGAAAGGAGGGCAGAGGGGTGGAGTGGCTATGTGCATTAGAGATGACATAGAAATTGCTAGGTAGAAGAGGCAGAGGGAAATGTGAGGCTTATGGGTCACCTTCACGAACCCTGGCAGGAGGTAAGGTCAAGCTGGGTGCAGTATATAGGCCCTCGGGATGGGTGATCTTCTGGAGGATGGTTTGCTGGACAACATCATTGCCCAGTGTGGACCAAAGGGAAGAGTGGTGTTGATTGGGGACCTTAATATGCCAGGTACAAACTGTGGAACCATGTCCTCTAAGGTGGCCAAGGGCAGAGGCTGCTGGACAGCTTCCAGGATGTGTTCTTAACACAGCACGTGATGGAGCCCACAAGGGAGGGGCATGTCCTGGATGTGGTTCTGGTGGATGGGGATCTGGTAAGGGACCTGGTTGTAGAGGATCCCCTGACTGGGAGCAACCACAATACTGTCTGGTTTCAAATAAGCATGGGGGGGGGAGATCTAGGACACTGGCAGTGGATTTCAGGGGAGTAGACTTTGTGGACGTGGGAAATATTCTCAAGGATCAACAATGACAAAGGTGGAAAAGAGATGGGAGGTCATAAAACAGGGACTTCATGAGGCAGTCAGGACCTGCGCTAAGGTGAAGCATAAGGGAGCAAGGTCACATAAACCATGCTAGTGGTCCAGTGAGGTTCAGGTAGCGGTCAGAGAAAAGAAGGCTGCCTACAAAAATATAAAACAACGAGAGGATAGGAAAGAAATGTACCATCTTGCATCTAGAAAAGTCACCTTGAAGTGCGGAGGCAAAAGTCCAGTAAAGTGCAGTGGCTGGCACAGGGGATATGGGGAGGGGAAAAGGGGTTCTTCCGGTATATTGGGGAGTGGAGAAAAACTAAGGGCCATCTCGGCAGGTTGAGATCAGAAAGAGGGTGGGTGAAAGAGGCGCGGGACAAGGCAGAAGTATTAAATGAGTATTTCGCCTCTGTGTTCACTAGGGAGGGGGATGAGATATCTACAAAGCAAGGCACGATGGGGATAGAAGCAGTAGTGAGTGGGATCAGGGGAGCAGCAGAAATGGAGCAAGAGGGAGAGAGAGGTACCCCAGGGGTGTCACATCAGGATAAGGATAAAAAGGCCAGTAAGGTGGAGGGGACGGATGATGCTATCTCCACCGAAAAGGCGTGGTTAGCCCTGAAGGGCCTAAAGAAAGATAAATCTCCTGGGCCAGATGGAATTCATCTGAGAGTGCTATGGGAATTGGCGGACATACTGGCTGCACCCCTGGCGGAGCTCTTCAACAGGTTGCTTGAGACAGGGAGGGTACCTAGGGATTGGCGAGAGGCACATGTGGTGCCAATCCATAAAGGGGGGTCGAGGGAAGTACCAGGTAACTATAGACCCATCAGTTTGACCTCGGTGGTGGGAAAATTAATGGAGTATACTAAAGGAATGATTGGGTTGTACTTGGAGGAGGTGGGAGGTCTGGATAGATCGGCAACATGGGTTTGTGCCAGGTAGATCATGTCAAATCAATCTTGCGGAGTTCTACGAATGGATAACATCAGAACTGTACAGGGGAAGCCTGTGGATGTATTATTCTTGGACTTCAGCAAGGTGTTCGACTCTGTCCTCCACAATGGTGTGGTGGAGAAACTGACGGGGTTGGGAGTAGGCCCTTTGATGGTCAGATGGATTGAAAACTGGCTAGCTGGACGCACTGAGAGAGTAGTGGTCAGTGGGGAGCTCTTGAACCCTAGAGAGGTCGGTAGTGGGGTACCGCAGGGCTCGGTCCTGGGTCCAGTCCTGTTTAATGCATACATTTCAGACATCAGGGAGGGTATAGGGTGTGAAATGAGTCTCTTTGCAGATGACTCCAAGATGGGAGCAATAGTTGAGGGGGAAGAGGGGAAGTTGGCCCTGCAGTGGGACCTGGACACCGTGGAAAGGTGGGCTCACACATGGAAATTAAATTTCAATATCACCAAGTGCAAGGTGTTGCATCTTGGGCTGGGAAACCTAAACACAGGTACACCCTGGGAGGTAGGGCTGGAGGCCTCAACAGGGGAAAAAGACCTAGGAGTTGTGGTGGATGCATGTATGAATAACTCCGAGCAGTGCAGGAGAGTGGGATAGCAAAGCAAACAGGATGTTGGAATGCATCGTTATGGGGATCACCTCTAGGAGCAGGGAAGTGATTCTGCCACTGTACAATGGATTGGGTAGACCACACCTTCAGTACTGTGTACAGTACTGGAGACCACACTTGAAGAGGGACATACAGCTCCTGGAGAGGGTACAGAGGAGGACAACTAAGATGATATGAGGACTAGGGGATTTGACGTATGAGGACAGACTTGAGGAACTCTCCCTGTTTTCATTGGAGGAGAAGAGAGACAGGGGGTACATGATTGAGGTCTTCAAGTACCTCAAGGAAATAAATAGGGTAAACATGGAGGGGATCTTTAGACTAAAGCAGGGAGGTATCACCAGAGGGCATGCTTTGAAGTTGGAAGGTGGAAGGGTGAGGGGGAAAGGAGGAGGAGGAGGTTTTTCACTGAGAGGGTGGTGGATCCTTGGAACATGCTGCCTGGCAAGCTGGTTCAGAGATCTACAGTGGAGGGCTTCAAGAGAGGATGGGACAGACACAGAAAGCGGATGTATCAGATGTTGGCCTGGCCCAGGAGGGTGGGAATGGATGATAGAGGTTTCTAGAACACAAGTGGGGGGAGGGCCTCGGTACCCAACTAGGGATCTGAGGTTTGAGCAGACTCGATAGACCGTAAGGCCTAATCTGCTGGCAATTAGTATGTTAGTAATATGGGGTTCTATACCACTATACTACTTGGTGCAGCGTACTCAAAATCCACAAGACAGTGGCAATTGGACATGGGAAAGGGTCTGCCCGTAGGCTAAATATACCATTCTTGTAACTTATAACATCATGCAAGCAAACATGTTCACCGTGTACTTAAGAAAGGGCAGCTTGCACATCTCCAAGAATATAACTGATCACCCCTGGACACTGCAGTTAATATCGATCAAGTCCTGGAATATTTTATAACCCTATTTAATTCAGCCTGCAACATCTTCATCCCATATTAAGAAAAGGAAGGTAAAAGCCACTGTTAGCCCCTGGATCTCCACCTCCCTCCTAAACCTAATGGCTACTAGAGACCACCTCTGGCACAAAGTGTGGCCACAGGAAACAAGTTGACTGGTAGCAGTACAAGGCCTCCAGGAACACCTGCACCTGAGAGATAAGTTTAGCCAGATCTGTGTACTACAAAGAAGCACTCAAATTAATGCGGTGATAGTAGGACATTTTGGGAGAACATCAAAGAACTTGCCAGTAAGCCCAAGAGATCCCCTTCCTCCATGCTTAACATAAACACATAAACAGAGAAATCATCCAGGACCCGAAGTTAATGGCTGACACATTTAACTCAGCCTTCAACTGCTCTTTCCAGTCCTCTTCTGGCAGTTCCTGATGGACCCTTTGTTGGTTCCATCGACATCCCATCGACGGGAGATTATTCCTGTCAACGACGGCTTCATTTAAGCATTCTAATGCTTCTTCCCTCTCAGCTCCATCGATGAGGGTCACATTCCTATGGGGAAGCCTACTGCATTTGAAATTCATACTGACCCTCCTCCCTCACAACCATTCTCTCATAGGGGTCAGGCAGACCGGGATCGGGACCCAGGGCATTATCACCCAGGTACTAGACCTGCTTATACCTAACATCCAGTTTCCTCCACAGTTCCCCTGGTTTCTCAGAACTCCCCTCTTCCTACACCTCCTTCATGGGACATAACATCAGTGGTACAGCAGGTTTTACAGGCCATTGAGAATTCTCAGCCTCTCGATCCAGGGGAGCAAAGTCATGCATCCCATTCCCCTCCACCTCCATTAAAACATTTTCAGGGTGATAGGGACTCTTCTCCTCCCTGGTCCTCCACCTTGTACATTGATGATTACCTATCAGATGAGACAGAATTTCTGGGAGATTTTACTGGAGATTTGGAGGATGAGGATTTGCTGGATTTGGACTTCCAACCCCAGTCGCTCTTTCTGACATTTCTTCTTTTAACAAGGATCCATTTCACCAGGCATCTGCCTCTCCTCCAGATGACCCATCTTTTGATTAGATGATGGTCCAAATCCATAAAATTGGGGGAATTTTTACTAATGAACACGATACACAATGAAAGGATATGGCAGACTATTTAGAACTACCAGAAGATCCAGTAATAGTTGTGCCCTCACTTATACAAATCTATCAAAATGCTGTGCTTGCAGCCTGCAACCATCCTTTGGCTGTTCCCCATGAATTGCCTTTATCAGGCTCCTCTGGATCATCCCTTTCTCTCCAGTACTCCGGAAACAGATTCAGTATTGATTGCTGCCACTCATGATCATACAAAATCAAAGCACAGGATCTCCTCACCTCCTGATAAAGAATACCACAGAATTGATTATCTGGGAAAAAAGGTATTCCAAGCAGGTACCATGAATCTCAGAATCCTAAATTATATGAGACATACTGTATGGTTAAGTACCAGCATGCACTCTGGTCATCTGCTGTAGAGTTAGTCAATAAACTCCCTTCTTCTCAGGAGAAAGATCAGTCATTGGCTACAGTATCTACTGGCAATTCCAGCTCTCAACACCTACTCTGTTCAGGATATGATGCCTACTTTAATGTGCCTACCTCTACCTTGTCCACCATTTTTGTAGTACTGTATACCTTTTAATAGAAATGTGTACCCTACGTAATGTATGTTCTTTACTTACTGTATTTTGTAAAGCATTGTATTACTCTGCCATGATGCCTTTGTAAAGGAGTCTCTGACTCAAATGATTATAATTCCAATATTGTTAAAATAGCTAAACAAATAAATAAATGATGTGGACGATACTTCAGCTCGCATGTTAGCAACAGGCATTATCCTACGCCACCATGCTTGGCTTCGTGTCTCAGGCTTTACACCAGATGTACAGCTTAGAGTGGTCAATACTTCAGCCCACATGTTAGCAACAGGAATTACCCTACGCCACCATGCTTGGCTTCGTGTCTCAGGCTTTACACCAGATGTACAGCTTAAGCGTGGTCATCAGTACTTCAGCCTGCATGTTAACAACAGGCATTCCCTATGCCACCATGCTTGGCTTCGCATCTTAGGATTTACGCCAGATGTACAGCTTAGAGTGGCTGATACTTCAGCCCACATGTTAGCAACAAGTGATCTTACTTCAAGATACAGCTCTTGCAGCAGGTTACACCATTAGGACTGAAGCCGTCAGGTGCCAGGACCCCACGGAAATTTTCTAGCTAGCAGTCTTCGGCGGGGACCGCCTCTGACGTTGGTCCCGCCCCCGACGTCAGGCATAGTACATAAGGAGGTGGTCCCCCCACAATCCCCAGTTCTTTTCCCACCGTCGACGCCATGAAGCATCGGCCTCTCGGTCTCTTTCTAGCGTCAGATGACTCAGAACTTCTGACGTTCTCTCTTTCTAATGTCAGTTTGGAATTCATCTGATGTCCTCTCCAAACACCTCTCTGGAAGGTCACCCATCGGGCAGTTCTGCGCAAACAGATCTCGCCTGAGCGATCTTCACTCCACCTGTGTGCTGTCTAGGCCCGGAACACGCACACCAAGGCCTGCTCCTTCTGCCAGGGCTTCAAACAGTCACACCAGGATCCGCCGCCAGAAGGCCCTTCAAGTGTTTCTCTTGGAGTAGAAACTGAAGACCATGGATAGGGAACCATCCTCCAGGGAGTCATCAGGAAGACCCACAAACACGGAAAAACACCGGGAAGGAAGGGCCCAGGCCCCGTCGAGAGCTCTCGGACTCCCAAAGCTCTGGCTCTCGGTCAGACCGCTGTCCTTCCAGGGCTCAATCTCAGCCTCCCCCGGTTCAGGTCAGATCCTCCAGCGGCTCCTCCTCTCTGCAGCCTCTTAAGACTTCCAGGCCGTCGGCTGCATCCACTTCTGCTAAGGCCTCGTCTAAGTCTGGGGAGCGCCACAAATCTTCCTCCCACCATCGGGACTCCGACACCAGGTCAGTGTCCCAGCCTCCGCGTGGGTCGGACCCAGTCCCCCGGAAGACTAAGGAGCTGACATCCCTAAAATGGATGCCAGACCCGACGTCAGCCCATCCGACGTCAGGCAAGCATCACCGGCACTCCCAGGAGCCGACAACAGCAAGACACCTGTCGCTGGCCAGGCGTTCGCCTCCCAGGGCGTCGGCCAGGGGAACGACATCAGCTACCCAAGAGAGGAGGACTGCACCACCGTCGCCGGCCGACGTTGGTCGGCAGGAATTATTGGAGGAGGATACCACTCAGCCAGAGGACCAGGCGGGTGACACCGGGGTCGTAGGACTCCCTCGGGAACCTTCCCTGGTGCGGGAGACCCCCGGGGACCCAACACCTGACCCCGGCGACAGGCCACCAGCGCCCGGCCTGTCATCGGGCTTGAATTTGGCAGAGGTAAAGGAGCTCTTTACCTTCTGGTGGGACACCGTCAGGAAGGATGTGGTCACCCCCTCCTCCTACTCTGGCTCCGCCTCACCCACTCATTCACCGCCTCGCCCCTCTTCCACCCAAGGGCAGGTAGGATGGTCACCAACCCCAAGAGCCAACACCTCCTCCTGGGGCAGATCCTCAGATAGGAAGACCTCCCTCAAGATCCACTTCAGGGTCACCTAGCCCTAAGAGACCCAGACGATGCCGGTACACCACGTCTGCGGAGGATTCTAGATCTGACACCTCAAGGTGCTCCAGATCTCCTTCTCCCATCAGTATTCCCTCCCCAGACCCACACGACCTTCCCAGGTCTCCTCTGGATGATCCCTCCTTTGTGGAGATCATGAGGCACATTCAGGAGAATATGGGGTGGGATGCTGAAGAGCTTGACCCCGAGAGACAGCGCCTTGCCCGCTACCTTCGGCAGAAACACCCAAAGCCTGTGGTAGTGCCACCCTTGGTGGACACCTTTGCGGACATCACCAAGGCTGCGTGGAACCACCCACATTCGACTCCGGTAGTGCCGAAGAAGGCTGACCGCCTATACAAGGCCCCGAGGGAGGACCAGTATCTGGCGAACCATTCTCTGGCTGATTCCCTGGTCATCACTGCCTCACATGACCGGTCTCAGAGACCTCAGCACTTGAGCACACAGCCACCGGACCCGGTTCCAAGCAATTGGATGTCCTGGGTAGGTGCACATATCTTGACTGCGACTTGCACCATCAGGTCTTTGAATTACCTCACCCACATGGTTCAGTTCCAGAGCACTGTAGGAACAGGGACATGACCTGGTTGAGAAGATGCCTGACGGTGGTCAAAGGAGGAGCTCTTGACCCTCCTCCATACGGGTTGGATGTGGGGACCCAGGTGCTCAGAGCCGCATATGACTCTCGGACTCGGGCCAGGCTGCAGCCTCAGGTGTGTGTCTCCGGAGACACTCTTGGCTCCGTGTCTCTGGTTTGACCCGGACATCCAGAAGAACATTCTAGACATCCCTTACAATGGTGAAGTCCTGTTTGGTGAAGCCTCCGAGAGGGTGATCACCAAACTTCAGGACACTGGGAAGGCAGTTAGATCTGTCCAGGCCATGTACAGATCTCGACCTAATACCTTTCGTAGGAACCAGAGTCACTTTCATAGCCGGACACAGAGGCAACAACCACGTTCCGGCCAACAATAGAGGGGCTCTTTTACCCGAAAAGCCCAGACTAAGTCATCCCCAGGCAGAGGCCAACGAGCTGCAAAGTTGGCCCAGCCTGCGGAATCAACGCTGCCACAGCATGACTCCTTTCTGGACCCCACCCTTACTCCAAGATCAGCGGGAAATAAAGGTCGGAGTGCGCCGCACGTCACCTGCCAGGGTGGCGGTCGATCCTACCAACAGGTGGGTGCTGTAACTGGTCGAAAAAAGCCACTATATAGAATTTGTAGGCAGCCCACCTACCAGACCTCCCCTGCTTTCCCGCCACTCGGTCAGCACGCCCTGCTCACACAGCAGGAAGTGCTCACGCTTCTGGACAAGGAAGCCTTAGAGCACGTTCCAGAGAACCAGAGAGGGCTAGGGTATTATTCTCACTTCTTCCTGATTCCAAAGAAAACAGGGGACCTCCGTCCAATTCTGGACCTCAGTGACCTCAATCTGTCGGACAGCATAAACGCCCGCATGGTGACCCTTCCAGGCCTAATTCCATGCTGAAGCAAGACACTTTTCTGGCGTCTTTGGATATGCAGGATGCCTACCTGCATTCCATTGCTCAAGCACACAGGAGGTTCCTAAGCCCGAGTTTTCAACCGCCATTATCAGTTCCGAGCTCCTCCCTTCGGATTGTCATCGGCACCTCGTGTTTTTACGAAGTGCATGGCGGTCGTAGCAGCGTCTCTGAGGAGACAAGGCCACTACGTGTTCCCTTACCTGGACGACTGGCTTCTTATGGCTCCCTCCCAGGAGGCTCTGATGACGGCCATTCACCGCACCCAATCCCTTTTCCAGTCACTGGGTATCCTCATCAATTACGAGAAGTCTCTCCTGGTACCGTCCCAGAAACTGCAGTTCATCGGAGCAGTTCTGGACACCATCAGAGGGAAAGTCTGTCTTCCCTCAGACAGAGTGGAACACATTAGATCCCTCATCAGGGACCTGTCGGTGAGGAAGACCGTCCTGGCAAGACTGGTCCTTCGCCTGCTTGGACATATGGCTGCGGCAATTGCAACAGTCCCGATGGCACGACTCCACATGCGGGTAACCCAGTGGATGCTAAGGGCGCAATGGGACCAAAGGCAAGACCATCTACAGCAACCAATTCGAATCACGAATGCTGCGATTCGGGATTAGCAGTGGTGGCTAGATCCGGAGAATCTCTCCGCGGGGGTTCCCTTCTCAGTGCCTTCTCCGACTGTGACTCTCTCCACAGACGCCTCAGGTCTCGGGTTGGGAGCACACCTAGATGGGGTGCGGTCTCAGGGCACATGGACAGCCCAGGAATCTCATCTCCACATCAACATTTTGGAGATGAGGGCGGTTCTTTATGCTCTGCAAGCCTTCCAGTCAGAGATTCCAACGGGTACTCTCCTGTTACAAACAGACAATACTGCAGTGATGTATTACCTCAACAAACAAGGGCACTCACTCCTACCCGCTTTGCAGGAGGCCATGAGGAGTGTGGGAGTGGGTAGTGCAGCAGGCGCAAACCTAATTGCAGTACACGTCCCAGGGTGGACAATACCGTCTAAGACAGTCTGAGTCGCTCTCAGGCCAGAGTCCATGAGTGGGAATTTCTACAGGAGGTGGCAGAGGATCTGTTTTCACAGATGGGAGCACGCCAGTGAGACCTTCGCGTCCCCATCCAGCATAAAACTGCTATTTTTGCTCGCTAGATCCAGGGCCTGGTGTTTTCTGGCGAGACACGTTGTCCCTCTCCTGGGCGGGCAGATTCCACTATGCCTTCCCTCCTTTCCCGTTGATCCAGAGAGTTCTCTTAAAACTTCGCAGGGAGCAAGTGACGCTTATTTTGATAGCGCCTTTCTGGCCCAGACAAATTTGGTTCCCGCTTCTGCGTCGGCTATCCCGGGAACCTCCACTTCCTTTGCCAATCAGCTCCCATCTGCTGTCTCAGGAGGCGGGTTCATTAGTCCATCCAGACTTACGTTCCTTGAACCTGCACGCTTGGCTTCTAGAGACATAACCATGTTGCGATTCGGGGTCTTGCAAGAAGTGGCAGATGTACTTTCTGCCACCAGAAAGCCAGCAAACCATGCAACGTACGCCATGAAATGGCACAGATTTTGCTTGAGGGCTCAAGCGCGTGGTTTCTCGCCATTAGAATGTCCTGAAAAGCTGGTTTTGGATTACCTGCTTTCCTTTTTTCATTCCGGATTGGCTTACTCCTCGATTAAGGTGCATCTTTGTGCAATTTTGGCTTACCATGCCCCCATAGGCCATCGGATGGTGGCCCAATTGGTTACTACTTGTGCCTTCTTGAAGAGTCCTCCACCTTAGGCCGCCCATTAGGGATCTGATTCCTCCTTGGGACTTGCACTTCATCCTGGAGCAGCTTATGCTGCCACCTTTTGAACCAGCCGCGGATTGCGAGTTACATTTTCTGTCATGGAAAACGTTATTTTTAGTTGCGGTTACTTCGGCAAGAAGGATCTCTGAATTGCACGCATTAATGTGCAAAGAGCCTTACTTAGTTTTCCATCAGGACAGGGTATCCCTGAGGACAAATCCAAAGTTTCTGCCTAAGGTGGTTTCAGCACTCACCCTTAATCAGGATATTGACTTACCAGTGTATTTCCCAAGGTACACCAACTGAGGAGAAGCCCTTCAGCACACCCTCGACATGCATCGGTGCCTCAGATATTATCTGACCAGAACTAAACAGTTTCGAAAGGCGGATCAACTGTTTGTCTCCTTTGCTGTTAGAATGAAAGGAGCTCCTGTTTCTAAACAGTCTCTCTCGAGGTGGCTCATTCAGTGCATCACTTTCTGTTATGATAAGCGCAACAAACCCTTACTGGGCACTGTCAAGGGTCATTCCACGAGAGGGTGGCCACTTCTTTTGCGGCGTTAAAGAATGTCTCCACCTCAGCTATTTGCGCTGCAGCCACTTGGAGCTCTGTGCGTACCTTTATCAGGCATTACAGCCTGGACATTGCATCAAGGCGAAGAGCAGGGTTCAGCCTAACTGTCCTTCAGGGACTTCTGTCCTAGGCTTGAGTAGGGTTGTGATCTCTACTTTTCCTCCTCCCTGTGGCGTAAGATTGCCACTATTGCTTGGAAATCAGTCCTAATGGTGTAACCTGCTGCAAGAGCTGTATCTCGAAGTAAGATAATACAGTTACGTAAGAACTTACTGTAACAGTAGATCTTCGAGAACAGCTCTTGCCGCAGGTACTTTCCCTCCCACCATCCCCCCTTCTTGTGGAGGTAGGTCACAGTCAAACATCCATCTTACGGGATGGGACGTTCTGATTTTAATCTTGGCCATCTGGTGGCGGATCCTCGATTTCCTCTTCTGATGTCATCCAGCAGCCGGGAGTCTCCGGCGGAGAACTGGGGATTATGGGGACCGCCTTTTTGTATCTCACGCCTGACATCGGGCGGGACCACGTCCGGGCGGTCCCGCTGAAGACTGCTAGCTAGAAAATTTACGTGGGGTCCTGTCGACGTGCTTCAGTCCTAATGGTGTAACCTGCTGCAAGAGCTGTTCTCGAAGATCTACTGTTCGCGGTAAGTTCTTACGTGAACTGTACTTTACCCTACACCACCATGCTTGGTTCCGTGTCTCGGGTTTACACCAGATGTACAGCTTAGTGTGGTCAATACTTCAGCCCGCATGTTAGCAACAAACATTACCCTACACCACCATGTTTGGCTTCACATCTCAGGCTTTACACCAGATGTACAGCTTACAGTGGTCGATACTTAAGCCATGTTAGTAACAGGCATTACCCTCACTACCATGCTTGGCTTCATGTCTCAGGCTTTACATCAGATGTACAGTTTAGAGTGGTTGATACTTCAGCCCACATGTTAGCAACAGGCATTACCCTACACCACCATGCTTAGTTCCATGTCTCTGGGTTTACAGCAGATGTACGGCTTAGAGTGGTCGATACTTCAGCTCGCATGTTAGCAACAGGCATTATCCTACGCCACCATGCTTGGCTTCGTGTCTCAGGCTTTACACCAGCTGTACAGCTTAGAGTGGTCGATACTTCAGCCCTCATGTTAGCAACATGCATTACCCTACACCAACATGCTTGGTTCCGTATCTTGGGGTTTACACCACATGTACAGCTTAGAGTGGTCATCAGCCAGCCCGCATGTTAGCAACATGCATTACCCACACCACCATGCTTGGCTTTTATGCCTCAGGCTTTACACCAGATGTACAGCTGGCTGGATGGAGGTTTGTTCAAGCCTGATGGCCTGCATCCATCCTGGAGGGAATCCAAGCACTCAATGATAAGTTGATGCTACATTGACCAAGCATTTAAACTAGCAAAGGGGTGGCAGGCCAGCAAGGAGGGTACCTGCTTGCTCACCCCACAGCTAGCAGTGGAACCAGTGAACCAGAGGAGTGGCTATCTCTGCAAAGCAGTGTGCAAAAGATGGAGATTAGTGTCCAAAGGTGGATAAGCAGAAAGGGCAAAATTCAGCAGAAAGGCAGACAGCAAGGAGAACCAGGGATAAATGACAACCAAGGAAGGGGTGAGAGAACAGTGAAGCAGGCTAGGAGGTCAAATCATGGAAAGCCATGTGTGCAAATGCCAGGAGCCTTAGCAACAAGATGGAAGATCTGGAGGCTGTCATGGTACAGTCAGACCTGAACATTGTGGCCATCACTGAAACCTGGTGTAATGATAACCATGACTGGGAGATGGCCATACCTGGCTACAACATATTCAGAAGAGACAGAGGAGGCAGGAAGGAGGAGGTGGCACTGTATGTGAAAAATGACATAAGGGCCACGAGATCCAGGAGGAACAAAATGGGGGAAGATACTGTGGGTTAAGCTGGAAAGGAAAATGGGGCCAGCCATCCGCACAGGTGTAGTCTATAGACCACCAGCCCAGGAGGAAGAAACAGATAGGGAGCTGATGCTAGCCATCCAAAGGATGGCAGACAAGGGTGAGTAGTACTGGTTGGAGACTTCAATATTCCAGACGTGGACTGGAGCATCCCAGCAGCAGCAGCATCAACTAGGACAGATTTATCCTGGACTCCCTTCAGGGTGCCTTCCTCAAGCAACTGGTCATGGAACCAACTCGCAGAAGGCAATACTGGACCTTCTGCTCACAAACAGGGACAGTGTGATGGGGTAACAGTGGGGAGCACCTGGGTAACAGTGACCACCAGTCATTGTGGTTTGAAATCACAGAAAGAGCAGAACCAAACCACACAAAAACGCATCCTGGATTTTAGGGGCAGACTTTGGGAAAATGGGGAGATACTTGAAAGAGGCATTAAGGGAATGGGACAGGAATCAGGGGTTGAGGAACAGTGGGCAGTATTTAAAATGGGATTATAAGAACAACAGAATTATGCATTAAGCAGGTTAGCAAGAGGAAAAGGAAGAGGAGACCATTATGGTTTCCAAAGAGGTAGCAAAGAAAGTGAAAGCCAAAAGATTGCATTCAGGCAATACAAAAGACACAGGCAGAAGGGGATGGGAGAAGTACCAGGAGAAACAAAGGGAAGCAGGAAGTCAGTAATGGAAGCCAAAGCTCAGACAGAAGAACACATTGCAAAATCAGTGGTTAAAGGGGACAAAACCTTTTACAGGTACATAAGTGAAAAGAAAAGACAAAGGGAGGGATAGTGAGACTGAAGGGGAGGATGGGTGTGTGGAGGATGACAACAGTAAAGCTGACATATTGAGCAGGTATTTCTGCTCAGTCTTTACTGAGGAAGAAGGGTAATGGGTCTGAAGGGTACAAGGGTAGAATGGTGCAGAAATGGACACAGTCCTTTACACGAGAAAAGGTCCTGAAGGAACTGGAAGTAATAAGAGTTGACAAAGCAATGGGCCAGATGGGGTGCACCCAGGGTCCTCAAAGAACTAAGAGAGGTGATGGCTGAACCTCTGGCTATCCTGTTTAGCCAATCACTGGAAATAGGGAGGTACCAAAGACTGGAGGACAGCATGTAGTCCCCTTATACAAAAGTGGGAACAAAGAGGAAGCAGGGAACTACAGACCAGTCAGTCTCACCTGGTAGTGGGAAAGATCATGGAAGCACTACTAAAGGAGAGACTGGTGGAACATCTGGTTGTCAATGGACTAGGACCCAAGGCAACATGGCTTCACCAGGGAGGTCATGTCAGACCAACCTCATTGAATTTTTGACTGGGTGACAGGGAGGTGGATCAGGGAGGCAGTGGACATGGCCTATCTGGACTTCAGCAAGGCCTTTGACACTGTGCCACATAGAAGACTATTACACAAACTGGGAATATGGGTGTGGGCAGGACAGTAGTGTGGTGGGTAGGTAACTGGCTGGGTGGCAGGACACAGAGGTGGTGGTAAATGGCTGTCACTCCACAGAGGAAAGTGACCAGTGGGGTACCACAGGGATCAGTGCTGGGACGGTCCTATTCAACATCTTCATCAGTGACATTGCGGGATCTAGAAGGCAGAATTTCACTGTTCGCTGATGACACAAAGCTCTGTAACAGAGTAGACACACAGAGGGTGTAGACAGAAGGAGAAGGACCTGCAGAAACTTGAAGAATGGTCAAGGGTTTGGCAGTTGAAATTCAATGCAAAGAAGTGCAAGATAATGCATATGGGGCACAAAAACCCTGGCACAATATATCAGTTGGGGGTGAGGATATAGCATGCACCAAGCAGGAAAGGATCTTGGGGTTGTCATCTCTGATGACCTCAAGGTAGGAAACAGTGTGACAAGGCATCAGGTAAAGCAAATAGGATGCTGGGATGTATAGGCAGGGCATCACCAGCAGAAAAGGAGGTCATAATTCTGCTATACAGACACTAGTGAGGCCCCACCTGGAGTACAGTGTACAGTTCTGGAGACCATACCTACGTAAGGACATAGACAGGGTAGAGAAGGTTCAGAGGAAGGCAACAAGATGGTGCATGGATTGCATCACAAGTCCTATGAAGACAGGTTGAAGGAACTGAACATGTACTCCCTGGAGGAGAGGGGAGAGAGGGGATATGATAGAGACATACAAGTATCTTACAGGGAGAAACAGGGTGCAGGAAAACACTATTTTTAAGCGAAAAAGATGTTCCAGGACTAGAGGGCATGGGATGAAGTTGGAGGGAGGATGATTCAGAGGAAACATGAGAAAGAATTTCTTCACAGAACATGTGGTGGACAAGTGGAACACCCTGCCAGAGGAAGTGGTGGGGGCTGAAACAATCACGGGATTTAAGAATGCATGGGATAGACATAAAGGAATTCTAGAGGTCAGGGGTAAGGGGAAACAGACTTCTAGGAAAACAAACTGAACTTACAAGCTCAAATGGGCAGACTGGGTGGGCCATAGGCCCTTATCTGCCGACACTGTCTATGTATGTATGTATCTATGTACAGCTGAGAGTAGTCAATGCTTTAGCCTGCATGTTAGCAACAGCATTACCCTACACCACCATGCTTGGCTTCACGTCTTGGTTTACATCAGATGTACAACTTAGAATGGTCAATGCCCCCTTTAATGGGTCGAAACCTTTTGGCCAAGGTAACAAACACTTCTAGATGATCTCCAGTGTTTGGGACAGACACTGCGTACAGTACATGGTATGTACCATACTTCACAGCCATTGTACCATCCCCAGTCCTCCTTTTATTCAAAAGAGGTGGTAAATACAGAGGCTGACAAAGGCCGGCTCCATAGTCTCTCCCAGCCTTCTTCCAGGACCGTCACCTCTGCCACCAAGGGCTCCGCACCCACCCTATGGGTGGGACTGGTCAATCTTCCTCCCAGTGACTAACTGGGGCATTGCCCATGCTTCTTTGACCAGGCCTTGGAAGCTGTGGGTGGTCGCTTTGCCCTCCATTTTAGAGGCCTAGCAAACTATCACATCAGATGAGTGGGTACTTTGGATCATTCAGAGGGTCACACTCTAGAACTCACCTGCATGCCTCCCCCTCATCCTCCCTGCTCCATCCATTACCCACCCAACCATATTTCTATTCTCTGGGAGGAACGTCAGGCTTTTCTGACCAGGAAGGCCATTTATCCAGTCCCTCCTTCAAAGCATCAAAAGTGATTTTATTCCCATTTCTTCCTGGTGCCCAAATGAACTGGAGATCTCAGACATATGGTAGACCTCAGATAATTGAAACTACTCATTCAGTAGAAAAGGTTCCGGATAGTCACCTAACCTTCATCATGCCAGTGTTGAAACAAGGGATTGGCTATGTGCCCTGGATAAGAAGGATGCCTACCTATAGATCCCCATCCACCCTGCTCACCACAGGTTCCTTTGCATTCATCTGTTGGGACAGCATTACCAGTTTCGGCCACTCCCATTCGGCCTTTCATCCACCCCAAGAGTATTTACCAAATGCTTAGTGGTAGTAGCAGCAGCCCTACAGTAGGACAGGAAACAAACCAACAAAAAAACGGTGTGCTGCAGAACAAGGGCAGGGTGTGGGAGAGGACTGCATGTCCCAAACTCCAAAACAACAGAAAATCACCATGCACTCCAGAGCCAGGATGTAGTTGGACCCTCCAGTGAAGGTATTTCTAAATAATACCACGGTCCCGTTTGCTGATGCAAAATTCCTGGTTCATTCAAGATTTACAAGAGGTTTGAACACAGGCACAACAGTTAGGTGCAAGGTCAGTGGGACAGGCACTTTGTCTTCTCATATCTGGATGACTGGCTTATCAAGGCAGAACCAGTACCTCTCTGCTTTCCTCCTCCAAGCAACACTTACTCTGTTCCACTCCCTAGGGATTACAGTTAATTGGCCAAAGTACAATCCAACCCCTACACAGTCACTCCAATATATAAGAGCGATCCTAGATACCATCTCCTCCAGGGCTTACCTCCTCACTGACAGAAAAGATGGGCTCCAATCTCTGGCTTCCAGGATGCAAGATCAAAAAAGCAATCACAGCCAGGTGTATGTTATGCCTCATGGGGCACGTGGCTGCTACCATCCCTACAGTGGCGTTTGCCCATCTTCGTATGATTGATTGATTGATGAAAATTTTATTTTTATACAGGATCTTTTGTTGGAGAAAAGAAACCCCATTTACAACAAATTCCTGTGGTTTATAAAAGGTTACAGGTTACGTAACATAAAAGACAGTACGACACAACCATACACATGAATTTGTAAAAAATAAATTACAAGGTTACAGATTACTAACATGCAACAAACAATTAACAACAATACTAAATACTCCAAACAATTATCTAAAACATTGGTAATAAAAGAACAGTCCAATGGGTTCTCCAAAACCAATTGTCTCAAAAGACAGGAGACTTCAAGACAAAGTCAAGTCACTCCCACTGCTGCCCACCCTATCCCAGTGGACCCAACATGCCAATCTATCTCAGGGATGCCCTTCCAGTCTTTCCAACCCCAACAGACACTGACCAAGGATGCTTCTTTGAAGGGTGGGGCACCTGGGTCCCTACAGGGCACAGGACAGGTGGGCCGCCCCCTGTCACGGGTATGGGAAATAATCAGATGAGGCAATATGTCAGGATTTAAAACACACACATATGTGACATTTATTTACAAATAGCAAAATAAATAATTGAACAACTAAAGAAATTGCAGTCAGAATGACTATGTGACATCAATGGTTTCTTGGAATACAGTCTCAGATCAATAACAACTCTGATATTTTACCTTCTGTATCACTCTTGTCTACCTGCACTGTAGATCTTCTCACTCCACATCCAAGGCTCATCTGATAAGGCTTCCTTTAGCAGGAGTTTATATAGGAGAGGCAAGGATCACCTGACCTGGTCGTTAACTTACACATACAAGTGGCAGACTGCCTTAAGGATGGTATGGGGTACAACCACCGGGAAGTTGTTCCAAAAAGGTATAGGGGAGGAAGTGCTCTAAGGGTTGAAGGCCAACACAAGTGGCACCCAGGGAAGCATGGGAGACCCCCATATAGGGCAGCAGGTACAAGATGGTAGTTCTTGAGCTACTAAGGGTACAATGCTGTGTTTCTGGAAAACTTTTAGAGTACATGTCTGCTAAATGTATTGGGTGGCAGAATGAGCTGGCTATCAAAGCTGGAAGTCAGCATAAAACTGCTGACTCATTTTTTACTGTTAGAGAATGCATAGACTAAACCAGATAGTTTTTCTTTTGTAAAAAAGTTAAGGGTCAAGTCAGTTGACCCTACCAAAGAGTATATAAGCTCTCCACTGAGCACATTAGTTCAGTCCAACCTAGGGAGAGGACCTGTGCCAGACATTGGTCTGATAGGAAACACAGTGGGAGGTGGACCTAGAACGCTTTAGGGATCCACTGTGTGGGCAGTACTTGGGATGTTAAGAGTACTGTTATGCTATAAATTTGTCCTTTTATTATTTTAGTTTATTATTTTTGTTTTGAGAAATAAAATGATCAATGCTTCCAGCTTTTTATGCACTTCAGTGAAAGGTCTGCCTGTTTATTGCATACTGTCTTACACCCTATGACATTCCCCACTCATCCTCACATAAATGTCCTGTAAATGAGGGTGTTCCATCTGGTTCTGCAGGCCTTTCAATCCCAATTGTCCCTAGGGCCATTGCTGATTCAATCAGACAGCATCTCAGTGGTTTACTACATCAACAAACAAGGAGGTACAAAACCACACTCTATGCAGAGAGGCAGTAGCATTTTGGCAGGAAGCCATATAGCAACATCTCTCATTGACAGCCATCCATTTACCGGGAGGCACAATATCCTGGTTGACATTCTCAGTCACCAGTGTTCCACGCACGAAAGTACACTTCATCACAATGTTCTTCAGGAATCTTTCACTTATGGGGGACTCTGCAGTTTGACCTGCCAGTCACTGTCTCCCCAAATACTGTTCCATTATCCCGAGCAAAAAGGGCCGTTCTATAAATGCCCTGTCCCAACCATGGACAGAACTCTTCTTATATGCTTCCCCCCTCCCACTCCTGCAATGGACTCTACTGAAACTGCAACTCAGACCTGCCACCATGTTCTCATAGTCCTTCAGTAGCCTCGGCAGGTATGGTTTCCTCTACTTCAACAGTTCTCAGTGGTGGAACCAATTCCATTACCAATCAGACCAGATTTGTTGATTTAGAATCACAGGGCTCTTATACAGCCCATCCTGAAATCACTACACCTTGATGCTTTGGTCCTGAGGACACTTTCAGAGCTTGGCTCCAAGTGTTCTCCCCTTGGCCAATATTCTATTAGCCTTACATAAACCAGTGACCAGGAAAACTTCTTATACCACATTTTATTTTAGTTTTTGTTGACTGGGTAAGTGCACTAGACAATTTCTTGCCTGTTTTCAGGCATGACCCAGGGGGAGGAGGATACAGATGAATGCCAACTGACCTTGAACCCGATTAAGGTGTTGGTGGAATTTTAGTGAATGGGGGGAAGGGGATTTGGCCAGGGCACCAGGGAAATTCCCCTTTTCTTTTTGAGAAGTGCCAAGAGATCTTTAACAGCCACCTGAACTACCACCAAAACAGGCAGCTGGGACCTCAGTTTAACATTTCATCCAAAAGACAGCACCCCAGGAATGCAGCACCCCCTCATGCTGCACTGCAGTGTCAGTATTGAGATATTAACCCAAGTGCTTGGTGTTGAGATAGAACCTGCAGCCTCAAATGGAAATGCTTTTCCAGATAGATCACGTGATGCGTTTGGCGGACTAGCCGCAGCTCCTCCAACTCCCTCCACCTCCGATAAATTAAGCCAATTTAACTACTTCTAAGCCAACTTTCATGATCTTACCTGATCAATAGAAATTTTAAGCGATTGGGGTACTCCCTGGAGGACTCGAGGTTTGTTGCGGAAACCTAAAAGCGAAATGGAAGTGGAGATGGGCGGCCTCCTAACCACCATACGGTCTCACCGGACAAACAGGCCAAGAAGGCAAGGCAGCACCAACAAACACCCTCGGCCAAACAATTAAGCACCCTCGCTGCATCAACTCCACTCTCGGAGGAGCACTTTTTAGAAGAAATGCAGCCCTTCAAAGAATCGCTATCTGAGCTAACGCTCGAGCTGAAGAACCTCCGTAGTGAGATGTCTAATACAAGACAGCGTGTTACAGATAACGAAGCACGCATCCACTCGATCGAATCTTGGCGAGACAAAACAGAGCCAGAGCTGGTCAAATTAAGGCAGCAAGTTGCCAAACTACAACAGAAAACGGAGGACCTAGAAAGGCCATAGCAGGCGAAACAATATTTTGATCCACGGGCTTCCAGAGGCGCGAAGGCTCTTCACCCATCACCTTCATAAAATCGCTGTTTGAAGATGTGGGCCCTTCACCGACAACCTACATATATAATTGAAAGGGCACACAGGTCACTTGACCAAAACCAGAAATATCAGCCCCCAGACCCATAATTATAAAGGTGCTGAATTATTTGGAGCAACAGCATATTCTGCTGAAAGTGAAGGAGCTGCAGTCTATTACCTGGGAAGGGAAAAAGCTGAGCATAACCCAGGATTTACCACTTGAAACCAACAAAAGCGAGCTGCCTTTCACCCTGTGGTCAGCAAACTGATTGCTGCAGGGATTAAATTCAAAATGACCTGCCCTGCACGTCTTCAGGTCTCGTTAGAAGGGAGGTGGCATTCATATGAAGCAGTATCCCATGCTCAGGAAGATCTCGCCCAAAAGCTTCCCTCTTTATTTAAAACCCCCTGAGACAACACCAACTAATGACCTCAAGAAGGGTGTAAAATAGAGATCCGTGTGAAACTCTGGCCTGCTACACTTGAGACGTTTCTACACTACCTTACAGACTATTTCCGTATCTCTGCAGCTTTTACCTGAAGGTGGGGGAGAAAGAAGATAATCCTATGCAGCCTTGCCGGGTTGCTCGACCATAATGGATTCTGGTGGGTCTGGTTGGAGCGCTAGGGCGCTTAATCCTGGATGGCGTCGAGATTCACTTAAGGGAGGAACCTGACTTCAAGGTTGCAGTTTCCTGAGAGACTCGATAACGTGTTACACTACCACGTCTCCAGTCCTTTGAAAATTAGAGTCCCCAGGGAAACATCAAGCCTTGGCTGTAATGGCTTATTGGTGTTACCTGAATATGATTATACAATCCTAAACTAGGTTAATCTGTCATATTAGACTCCTAGAACTTAGCTACGATTATGGCAAAGTGATTCCTACTTTATTCTGCAGATGATTATGCAAACTTAATTTAACCCTTAGACAAATAAACAAAATATATATCCCCCCCCTTTTTTTTTTTTAAAGGCTGATATGATGGTGGACTTGGGGGTGGAGTGGGAGGGGGGATGGAATGGGGCTGTTCCGTCCAACCACACACACTGGAGAGAAGGGTTTCCTAGCCTACCTCCTAGGCGGGTTTATTCTTTTCTCGTGGAAGTTAAGAACTCAGCCTACCAGAAATTGTTGTGGGCAGATGCCAGGCGATATCATCCGATATTTTTATTTTGATTATTGTTCCGATCTAACCAAATATGTCTGTGAGGGGGAATGTGCTAGGGCTTTTAAAAGAAATAGCTGTAAACAAAGCTACTATTAAGGGGTTACTAGGGGATCAAAGCAGTGAGTTTATTGTATATAGTTGCAAAGGGTTAAATCAGAGGGAGGAGGGGAAAATGGTTTCACCCAATTTAAGATGTGTTGTTGATTCTCTTATGGGGATTTTCTGGTCTGAGAGGTGTGTTTGCTGTTTTGGGGGTTTGTCAGTCAATTGCAAGATACAGTTGAATCTCTGTAATACGTTGTTGAACGGGTATAATTATGGGGGGAGTGCTGTGGTGCATACTTTGGGGTCATCTAGGTTACAGGCTATGCAAACCATGATAAGAAGGGATGGCATATAATTTTAAAAAACTTGTTATGTGGAATGTGAGAGGGGCCCGCGCACCCACTAAGAGAGTGCAAATACTTAAGCATTTGGCTCTGTTACAAGCCAAAATCGCTTTTATCCAAGAAACCCATCTTCTACCGAGTGAAGCTACTAGCCTGCGTAGAAAAGATGTTGGACAAGTTTTTGCCTCGGGTATGTCGTCCAATAAAGGGGAAACGGCTATCCTCATACACCGTTCAATAGCATTTCAAGCTAAAACTACTATTACAGACCCTGCAGGGAGATATCGTTAGTGCACGGTCTTTAGATCACACTGATGTAGTACTAGGAGTATATATGGTCCTGTTGGGAAGCCCAGATTTCTTCATAACACTACTAGACAAGTTACGAGGGTTTATGTCTACTCCGATGATACTTGGTGGAGACTGGAACTGCCCCACGCGGACTTAGATAGATCTAACTCACTTAAAACCCTTTCTATTGCTCAAAAGCACTTTCAGACTTTATGGACTCGCTCGGGTTATGTGATCCGTGGAGATTGCAAAACCCGTCCCCGCCTTTTCACCTTCAGTCTATGGTTCATTCACATGGTCCAGACTGGATTATATATTATTTAGTAATCCCTTCTGCATGGCATGTATAATTCCGGTATAGAACCTATAGTCATATCGGATCATGCAATAACTAGGTGGATATGGTACTGGACAACAATCCTCACAGAGACCGGTTTGGCGGCTAAATAACCAACTCCTGAAAGGCGACCATATGGTTACTAGAGTATCAGATCTGATTCAACATTTTTTATCCATAATCAAGGCTCAGTTACATGGGCGATCATGAATGTGTGCACTAAAGTGTTATTTGAGAGGAGAATTTATCCGATTGGCTTCCACCGCATAAAAGGAAGAATGAATAAGCTTTCACTCCTGGCCCAGATTAAAGCACTTGATACTCCCTCTCCTCCTCTTCCTCTAGGATACCTGAAAGCTCCTACATCTAAAAATCAATACTCCTTTTGCTTCAGAAAAGTCGATTTGCCATTTTGAGATCTCGTGCAAAATATATTGAGCAGGGCGAAGGGCAAAGTCTGCTTAGCCTCTGACTAAGAAAACTAGAGACCTCCAGGCTTATAAATTCATTGAGGACTCCAGTGGGAAATTAAAATCCACCCCAGAGATGTGGTATCGGCACTTAGGCACTATTTCTCCTCATTATTTAACAAAACCACTCCACCCTTCCTCAAACGAGATGCTAAATTACTTAACAGCAACTCCCCTGCCGTCTCTTTCTCCGGGCAACAAACATTATTAACTTCCCTATCTCCATTCAGGAGATATTATTGCTATCAAAGATTTAGCGTAAGACAAAGCTCCTGGTCTGACAGCTATCCTCAAACTTTTACAAGCGGTTCGCTAAAGATTAGCATCGGTTTGTTCACTATAACAGTACCTGCTCCAGGAACATGCAAGATCTAACGCTCTCAGAAGCCCTTATTATTCCTCTCTCTTAAACCAGGTAAACCTGCACATCTTCCATCAAGTTACCGTCCCATCTCCTTATTAAACTGCGATATTAAAATCCTAGCCAAAATTTTAGCCAAGAGGGTGGAGATTGTCTGGACCTCTCTACTTAGCCCTGAGCAAATAGGTTTTGTTGCCAACAGAACTCCGGCAGACCATCATCGTAGCTTCAGTACATTATTAATACAGCAAAATCTTAGCTCACTCCAATGGCCTAATTTCCCTAGACACAGAAAAGAGGCGTTCGATAGGGTAGATTGGATGTTTCTCTGGACAACACTGCAAACCATGGGTTTCCCCTTTATTTATTAGTTGGATCCAAGCGTATTCTTCACCTAGAGCTAGCTATCGCAATGGGATCCATCTGACTTTTTCCCTCACCTCAGGCACGACAGGGTTGTCCACTCTCCCTTTTCTATTCAATTTATACCTTGAGCCCTTCTCAGGCATTTAAACCTATCCCCATTAATTGTCGGCATTCCCATAGTCAATAACACTGCCAAAATTTCAGTTTTTGCTGATGACATTCTCCTTCACCTTTCCAATCCAGTTTCCTCACTGGAAGAAGCTTTGACAGTAATTAAGGATTTCAGTAAATACTCGAACTATAAACTCAACATTAACAAAACAGAAATTTTCCCTCTCAACCATTTTACGCACAGTTCAAATTTCAGACATTTTGGGATGAAATGGGCTTCACGATCCATAAAGTACTTAGGATCCACATTACCTTAAGCCCTTCCTTATCGAGGAGCTAAATCTGGAGGACTTATGGCACGATATCCAACAAGACTTAACAAGATGGAGCAAACTTCACTATCGTTCTGGGGCAGAATTAACTCCGTCAAGATGAATGTGCTTCCCAGAATTTTCTATCCCCTGAATATGCTGGACATGTGGTTACCAGTATCTTATTTTCAACGTATACATTCAGGAATTAATTTATTTATTTGGAATAACAAACCGCCAAGAAAATCCTATTATAAGTTATCTCAATCTAGGGACATTGGTGGACTCCATCTCCTAATTTTCTACTATATTATTGGGCCTTGCACCTGTATAAATGTGGTAAATGGTTATCCTACTCCGATCCCCATGACCGTCATGGATACACTCCAACATGGTTGCAGGAGGAGTTAGAGCTCTTGAAAACCCATAACATAGCTCCAATGTCCCTCTTTTATATATTGAAAAAAAAATACCCAAAACTTTTCAGTCCTTGCCATGGGACCTCTCTCAGAGTTATCTCACAGTTTTTAGATATTTCAAGGTCTCCCCAGCTTTTGATTTCTCTCAGCCTATCTGTGCAAACCCTAACCTGCAGATAGGTAATTCTATGATAGCCAGAGGATGGATACCTGCTCTTTCTGAATGCAAGGTGGCAGATCTCTACTCATCAGATCATATTAACCACAGAGGAAATCTTAACAAAATTTGGGTGGCGCGATGGCTTAACATAAAGTCACTCAGTTAATACACCTTTTGAGCAGAATGTTTGGATGTGAAACCAAAGTCTCCCAGCTTGCCGATTTTCTTTATCAAATTTCTACAATAGTTAATAAACCGCATGGCATCTCTAAGCTGTATAGTCTACTCCATACATTCCCAGAAATCCCATCAGCTACTGGCTCCAAAATCTGGCAAAGTCTCTATCTGAATGGAAATATCAACTGGCAAAGTATATGGAGAGACTTATATATTTACCACACCCAAGATAGATATAGGATAACACAGTATAACATTCTAAACAACCTTTACTACCCTCCTGTTAAACTGGTACAAATGAGACGCATATCTTCGACAATATGCTCCAGAGGTAACAAAGAAGAGGTACATTATTACACATTTTGTGGTCGTGTGATTTGGTATCTCCTCTGTGGAAACAAATAGAATCAACTCTAGATCCACTATTAGGGTTGCACGGATTATTTTCCCCAAAACTTGCATTTTTGGGATTACTCCATAATCCAGGTAAAAGAAAAAAGATACCACCTGGCGTTAATATCAATGGCGGTCAAAAAGTTGGTACTCAGACATTGGAAAGACCAAATTACTTTATCATACACTGAGTGGTTGCATGAATTGTCTTTTGCACTCCGTGTCGAACATCTAATAGCGCAAGTGAACCGCCGTCAATCCTCTTTTATGACAAAATGGGGAAAATTATATACTCTTTACTTGAATTGATACTCAGACCTAAGCTGGGTTGCGGGCCCCTCTACGCCTCTCATTACCTTCTAATTTGCCTCTTCCTACATTACCCTGAACAGGAAGAGAACATCGCCATAATATTTGGGTCTTTCTTCTTTTCTTCTCTTCTATCCTTTCTATGCATGGCCCATTACATTTTCTCTACCTGAACAATACTATAGCCATATGAACAGCAGACTGTATGCCACAGCGCAGGAGGGGAGGGCAGGGGTGAGGGATGTGTATAACTGTTAACTCACTTCTAGTTTGCTCTAATGTATCTGGAATGTTGTTTCCAGTTCTCTCTCCTTCTTTTCTCTATCCAGGATGCCTTTTAAAATATTGTCAACTTTCCTGTTGTGTTTTAATAATGTCGTGATTTTATTAAGTAATAAAACATATTAAATAATAAAAAAAAGGAAATGCTTTTCCATTTGGGCAACTTCCCAGTCATTGGATTTTTATTCATGTCCACTTAAAAAAGTGTTGGACTACCAGGCCTTGATTGTTGAGACAGGATTGAGCTACTCCTCTATCAAAGTCCATCTGGCCTCCATTTCAGCCTTCTGTGATCCTCTTGATGGCAGATTACTATATTAACACGATCTGGCCAAAATGTTTCAAAGAGGAATGCTACATATTAAACCACCCATTAGACGACCCACACCCCATGGGATCTCAGTTTTCTTTTAGAGAAACTGACCCTTGAACCTTTTGAATCTGTGGCCACGTGTGACCTCCATTTCTTTTCTTGGAAGACATTATTTTCAGTGGCTGTCACTTCTGCGTGGCATGTCTACAAGCTTCATGCCATCTTGTATGAAGAACCCTACTTAATTTTTCACAAAGACAGAGTGACACTTCACACCAGTCCTCCCTAAGATGGTGTCAGAACACACCTTAAATCACTTCTTAGAGTTGCCATTCTATTACCTTAGACACTCCAATCGAGGAGGATACCTCATGCATACCTTAGATGTCCATTGTATATTATGATATTATACTAATTGAACTAAATCAATTAGAAAGACCTCTCAACTTTTTGTTACCTTTGCCTCAAACAGAGAAGGTCTCCCCGCCACTAAATGGACCCTCTACATTTGACTAACACACTGTATCACATTTTGTTACAAGAAATCCAACAAACCATTACCTGGACCTGTTCAAGACCATTCTTCTAGAGCTATCACCACCACAGTGACCTGCTTCAAAGGAGCTTCTATAGCAGATATCTGCAATGTGGCTACATGATCCACAGTACCTACTTTCATGAAGCACTACAATTTAAACGTTGCTTCACACCATAGGACGGCCTTTGACTGAGCTGTCCTTCAAGGCCTTCTATCATGATTCCACCCTTCTTGGGGTTTCTGCTTGGGATTCATCCCAAGTGTATTGCCTGCTGCAAGAGATCAGCCTGTGGAAAATAGTACAGTTACGTGAGAACTTACCATAACAGAAGATCTTTGAGAGGTGTCTCTTGCAGCAGGTATGATCCCACCCTCTTTCCCCCTCCTTTTCTAGGAGAATAACTTCCAGCCCAATTTTTTATGGGTTGGAATACCTATGGTACCTTGGATCTCCCTCAGTCCTCACTTAGCGAGCCAAATCCAATGGGGAACTGAGGATACCAGGGACAGCCCACTCTTCTATATGAAGCAGGAAGATGATGTCATGTGTGGGCAGCCCCTAGAAAAAGACTGCTAAAAGAGCTACCTTGTACAACAGTGATCTCTGGTAATGACCCAAGTGTATTGCCTGCTGCAAGAGATACCCCTCAAAGATCTACTGTTATGGTAAGTTCTTATGCAGTTGCATAGGGAGAGGCATCACTAGTAGAAAACCGGAGGTTGTTATCCCTCTGTACAGACAGTTGGTGAGACCCCACCTGGAGTACTATGTGCAGTTCTGGAGACCCTATCTCTGCAAGGACATTGACAGGATGGAGGCAGTCCATAGGAGAGCAACTAAAATGGTGCAGGGTCTGCACCATACCATAAGCTATATGAGGAGAGACAAAAGGAGCTTAATATATATACACCCTAGAGAAAAGGAAGGAGAGGGGGGACATGATAGAGACCTTCATATACCTCAAGGGAATCAACAACATCCAAGAGGGTAGTATGTTTCAGAAAAAGAGATGTGCAAGAACAAGGCACAATTTGAAGATAGAGGGGGAAGGCTCAGAGGCAATGTGAGGAAGCATTTTTTCACAGAGGGGGTGCTGGATGCATGGAACAGTCTTCCTGGAGGAGGCTGGGAAGTCAAAAACTGTGGGAAATTCAGAATTCATGGGACAGACATAAAGAAATTCTGGTATGCAGGAGGAAGTAGACTGTTGGTTAACTAGGATCTGCAGCTTATCCAATAGGTAGGGACATGAGCAGACTGGTGTATGAGCAGTCCTTATCTGCTGTCAAGGTCTATGTTTCTATGTTTGTGAGTACCTGTAACCCACCTGTCTGCTACATGGACACTTTCACTTCAAAACTTTGCTTTTTGTGAGTAGTTTTGTATTGTCAGTCAATCTGTTCTGTTTTGTTAATCAAGTGTTGATGATGATGTGGAATCTCTGTAAAGAGCCTCTGGTTCAAAGGTATTTGTAATAGAATTTGTGTGCAGATAAGGACTGCTTAGCCCACCCAGTCTGCCCATTTCCCTACCTAATGGATAAGCTGCAGATCCTAGTTAACCAGCAGCCTACTTTCCTACCCCAGAATTGCCTTATATTGTCCCATGCATTCTTGAATTCCACCACTGTTTTGACTGTACAACCTCCGCTGGAAGGCGTTCCAGCCATCCACAACCCTCTCTGTGAAAAAATACTTCCTTACATTACCTCTGAGCCGCCCCCATCTTCAAATTGTGCCCCCTTGTTCTTGTCCATGAAATATATAAATAAATATGTAAATAAATTAATGTTCATCGATGCTACATGCTTGATTAGTTAGATGGGATGATTTGCACTTGTATTGTACTATCAGGCTTTGGTGACTTGCACCTGTATTATAAAAAAGCAGTGAACCCACATTGTGTGCTCCTTTTGATTCCCATTCTAATGTGCTTACATTTAGAGCTTGTTTATTTTCCTGTGTATACTTTAGCCTATATGTATCTGTTCCTGCTGGATTATGTTAACCTGCTGACTGCTGCTATCCTCACTGATACCCCATGAAATGCAAGATGATGATTTCATGGGGCCATCCTCTTAGAGTAATTTCAAAAAGTAAAAATAAAAATGTGATTTTGTTTTACTCTCACTTTGGTAGCTGTCTGCATTGAATTGTGATTTTGTCTTGTACCCATGAGAGTTACATGTTTATAACCAGGGCCAGCCATTCAGAATACAGTTATATTCCATTGTGACTAGCTCTGGTGACTATTTGCATTAAAAATATACATTAGTTTTTTACTTAAGGGAATCGCATTGTTCTAGTGTAGATAGTCACCAGAGCTGGTCAGAATACATTTTTCAAGATTCAAGATTTTTATTTAGAACAGGAAAAGGTGTGCAAGACCAGCTGAACTTGTATAGAAACATAGAAACAGAAACTGATGGCAGATAAGGACCATTTGGCCCACCTAGTCTGCCCATTTCCCTAGCTAATGGATAAGCTGCAGATCCTAGTTAACCAACAGTCTACTTCCTCCTACCCACCACTAGAATTGACTTATGTCTGTCCCATGCATTCTTGAATTCCCCCACTGTTTTTGACTCCACAGCCTCCTCAGGAAAGCTGTTCTATGCATCCACAACCCTCTCTGTGAAAAAATACTTCCTCACATTACCTCCAAGCTGTCCCCCCATTTTCAAATTGTGCCTCTTGTTCTTGCACATCTCTTTTCTGAAAGATGCTACCCTCTTTGATTTTGTTGATTCTCTTGAGGTACTTGAAAGTTTATATCATATCCCTCTTCCTCCTTTCCTTGAGGGTATACATGTTAAGCTCCTTTAGTCTCTCTTCATATGTCTACTGGTGCAGAACCTGCATCATTTTGGTTGCCCTCCTCTGTACAGCCTCCACCTTGTATATGTCTTTGTGGAGATTGGGTCTCTAGAACTGCACACAGTAATCCAGGTAGGATCTCACAAACTGTCTGTACAGAGGGATAACTACTTCTGTTTTCCGCTGGTGATGCCTCTCCCTATGCATCCCAGTATCCTCCCAGCCCTTCTTACTGCTTTCTTACATTGCTTACCCACCTTTAGGTCATCTAATATAACTATCCCCAGGTCCCTTTACATTTTTGTTGTTGTAGGTATCTTAACTCCCATTGTGTACTGTTCCCCTGGGTTTTTGTTTCCCAGGTGCATTACTTTGCTCTTCTTTGCATTGAATCTAAGCTGCCATACATGTGACCATTCCTCCAACCTTGCCAAGTCCCTTCTCATCCTTTCCATCCCACCTTGTGTATCAACCCTGTTGCAGATCTTTGTGTTGTCTGCAAAGAGACATACTTTTCCTTCCACTCCCTCTGCAATGTCACTTATAAAGATATTAAAAAGGACCAAACCCAGTACTGAACCCTGCGGTTCCCCACTAGTAAACCCCCCTTTCTTCACTGTGGACTCTGTTTAAAGTTACCCTCTGCATCCTGTTGTCTAGCCAGTGTTTTAACCAGGCTACCATCCTGGGACCCACTCCCAGGCTGGCTTATTTGTTTGTTAATCTTTTGTGCAGGACTGTGTCAAATGCCTTGCTAAAGTCTAGGTAGGCCATGTCCACAGCCCCTCCCTGGTCTACTACTTTGGTCACCCAGTCAAAGAAATAGATTAGATTTGTCTGACATGACCTTCTCGCTGTGAATCCATGCTGCTTTGGGTCCTGTGCCCCACTGGCCTTTAGGTACTCAACAGTTCTTTCCTTCAGAAGTGATTCCATCATTTTCCCTACTGCTGAGGTCAAACTGACAGGTCTCTAGTTTCCTGCCTCTGTCTTACATCCACTTTTGTGAAGTGGAATCACATCTGCCCTCCTCCAGTCCTCAGGTACCACCCCCTCCTCCCATTATTTGTTAAAAAGGGTAATCAGTGGTGTCACTAGTTCTCCCCTTAGTTCTTTTAGAATTCTGGGGTGAATCCCATCCGGCCCCATTGCTTTATCCACCTTCATTTTTTAAGAGTTCTTTCAGAACCCCCTCTTCTGTGAAAGGACTGATATCGACCCCTCTATCCAGAGTGCTTCTATTGACTGGATTAGGTACCTCCCCTTCCTCTTCCTTTGTGAATACTGAGCAGAAGTATTCATTCAGTATCCCTGTTTTTTCACTCATTTACAATGGCTTCCTGACAATAGTTCAAAAAAGTTTCCACAACAAGTTGATACATAATAAAATAGACAAAATAAATACACATATTTATAAGACAAGAAATATAAGAAACAACACCAGCATCTGAACTACAGTGCAACCTTGAGATGACTGTTGTCAAGAGTTACAACAGACCAAATAGTTATCTTTAAACCAGTTTTTTTATACTTTGCAATGAGATAATGACTCAACAGTGGGGCATAAGTACATGGACAGAGAATTCCAGTACTTTGAATTAATACATGTATATTATGTACATTACATTTGCATTGTATTGTGATCAGTTCTTGATTAAAAAGGTGTTTTTACTCGGGGGTAACTTCAGTTGTATTGTATTCTGTATCACTTTACTGACAGTCTGCATTAAAAATATGATCTTTGCTTTTTACTCGGGGAGGGAGGCTGCAGTTGTATGATCTGTCTGACTGGTGACTAATTGCATTTATAAGTGAGGTTTTGCTTGCTTTGCTGTGGGAGTGGTTAGCTGTAGATTGATAGTTTACTTGCTCTTACTCTGGTTACTGTTGAAAATTTTCTGTGTGGCACTGTGTGATTTGGTGAATTATCTTTTGTCCCATTTCACTACTGGTTTCCATCAGCATACCCATCCAGCCATGATTTATTACCTGTTAACATACTCTGTTGTGACCAGTGAGAAGCCAGAATTGGTCAGACCTATTCTATCAATATTATCAGGAAAAACAATAAATTCAAAGTCAGAGAAAGAACAATTTAATTCAGATTATTTTAAAATGGAAATGTTTGAAAGACACATTTCTGAGGTTAAATCACAGGAACGTTGGTGAAGCACTCACAAAAACAATTAAGGAAAGGAACTAACACATTTGTTTGCTTTTTGTAAGAGAATACTAATTAAATATGTGTTGTGTTTAGTCAGCTGGAAGTCCGAGTGCAGTGAAACCTGGAGCCAGCAAGCATCACTAGAAATTTCCAGCAGAGTCACACAACAGAGAAACACCATCAGTATCCTCAGTGCAGGAAGGCATTCCATGACCTACATCTTGTCACTGCACAACACAAATTCATGAAGGAGATGGGCAATTGAAATTTACTAAATATCACAGCAAGCTAAATGCAGTTAAATGTACTGACAAGAAATTTACTGCACAGCAAAATACTACAACACACCAAATGCATAAGGAACAATATAAATGTACTCAATGTGACAAGAGTTTAACAGCACAGAATGTCTTCATGAGTCATCAGCAAAAGCATATGGGGGAGATACCATATAAATGTGCTGAATGCAACAAGCATTTTGTCCAGACGGCAAGCCTGATGAAACATCACCGAAGTCACTCTGGAGAGAGACTATATAAATGTAATGAATGTGACAAGAGTTTTGGTCGTAAAAATCACCTAATAGTACATCAGCGAAGTCACTCTGGAGAGAGACCATATAAATGTGCCGAATGTGACAAGAGTTTTGGTCGGAAGGGTTGTCTAATAATACATCAGCGAAGTCACTCTGGAGAGAGGCCATATAAATGTGCTGAATGTGGCAAGAGTTTTGGCCGGAAGGATGACCTAGTAATACATCAGTGAATTCACTCTGGTGAAAGACCATATAAATGTGCTGAATGCAGTAAGACTTTTGGTCGAAAGAGAAGCATGATAATTCATTATCGAATTCACTCTGGAGAGACCATATAAATGTGCTGAATGCAATAAGAGTTTTGTCCAGAAGGGTCACCTAATAATGCATCAGCAAACTCACTCTGGAGAGAGTTATATAAATGTAATGAATGTGACAAGAGTTTTGGCTTCAAAACTACCCTAAGAAGACATCAACATATTCACTCTGAGAGAAACCATATAAATGTGCTGAATGTGACAAGAGTTTTGTCGGAAGGATGGCCTAATAATACATCAGCGATGTCACTCTGGAAGAGACCATATAAATGTGATGAATGTGACAAGAGTTTTGGTCAGAAGAATGAGCTCAAGCTACATCAGCGAATTCACTCTGGAGAGAGAAGCGAGAAAACCAGATATTGTAATACGAGAAAAAAGAACAAAAGTAGCATTGCTGATCAAAATAGCCACCCCTAGTGACTACAGAATCTTGCATACAGAGAGATGCAAAATCATGAAATATCAAGCTATGCAATCAGAAACTGAACTGATGTTGAATAAGGACACATAAATTGTTCCAATAGTGTTTGGAGCAATGGGAATAATCAAAAAGAACCTTTTGGGCACATTTAAATGTGCTACCAATATTTGTGACACCATATGAACTTCAAAAGGAGGCCATCTTGGGGATGTTGTGTGTGCTGAAAAGAGAGCTCTCTGCAAACATCAAATACTAATACAGTATTGATTTCCTGAGTTTTGAATATGCCTTAGCTTAGAATTGGGTCCATTCTCATCATGGTACCAGAAATCCCTAAACATTTAGAGACACTAACTTGAGAGGATCATGTATTTTGGCTGTAGGGTAAACTGATAAAACACCAGGAAATTAACTTGATGAGAAGTCATCAGGTTAGCAGAAATCTTCAGGAGGGTAGAAGAGATGGGTGCTAAGCCACCAGTAGTTAAGGAGCAACCAGCAAAAGAAAGTGCAAAGAAGCAAGAAAAATTCATATAAGGACAGAGATCAACAGAGAAGAATGGACAACTGGAAAGCCCATAAATTCCTCTGGAAAATACAGAGAGCTGCAGGAACAACCACAAATCAATTAAAAACTGACCCACAAGTGGTTGAAAAGAGGCAAATTTAGGCCACAAGATGAGAGGTTGATAATGGCAGCCCAAAATACTGGATTACACACAAGATGATTCACAAAATCCATAGTAAAAACAGGAAAAACAGACAGGTGTAGGTTCTGTAATACAGAATTAGAAACAACAAAAGAACCCCAGAGCAAAATCATTGGTGCAAGGCTTATCCTGGGGGATATTGGCCATATAGCCAAATGTTAAAGAAAACACAAATTGCACATACACCAATAATACAAAGCATCATGGGAAGCATATGCAAATGCCCATGAATTAATTTGAACTGGCTCAACGTTACGCAGACTTGCAAGATACCGATAGTCCTCACAATGCAATCAACAAAGGCTGAGAACAGCAGACACAGACACATGTTTCATCCTCATTTTTACTTATCAGTGTGCCATATCTGAATATCTGAGAATTAGAAACAGTTGCATATCTTGTGGATGGATCTGAAGCACTTAAGGTAGAAGGTCTGTACACTGGAAGACATAACTGTGATAGGGTACAGTCCTGTCTAGCCCTAAAAGGGGTGTTAGTGATAGTTGTACTGCTACAGCAAGGTCATTTTTATGTACAACATAACAAGGAATGTCCCAGAAATATACTGAAAAAAGAAAATGTATGTTGAACAAAGTAATATACAAAAAGTTAAGAAATACCAGCCTTTTAAGGCTGTTGCACTTATCTCTGCTCTGTCCTTTCTTCTCTTTTATTTCCTTCTAACTGTGAGATGACCATCCAGAGCCTCTAATCTATCTTTTTTATTGCTTTCCTTTCTTATATCCTTTTATATTCTGGTGCTGTTCACAGTGCCGCCCCACCCCAATTACATCATAACATAATATTAGGCTGTCTTTGCCTTGTAGTGTAGGATGTGTTAAAAATTTTTAAATATAGCCAGCCTATAAGACAGTAAGTTACAGGTCTTGTATATAGTTTGTGTATGAGAAATTGTGCTTTACATGTATATAATTAAATGATAACATTCAGTTAATTGGGTATATGAAGCAATAACCAACTTCTGTGATGATTAAATGCTGGCAAGTGAGGCATTTAATCATCACAACTAATTATATAAATATCTCTCAATTAACTGAATGTATACTAATATGTGAGTTGGAGTTTGGTGGTGGACAGTATGCAACAGGACCAAAAAAAAAATTATGGATTATGTGTACATGAGAGAAGCAGAGAACTGCTGGAGCTAGGAACAGTACATGGGTAGAAAGCATAGCTTGCTTATGTTGAAGAACTCAGTAAGAGGAGAAATGGAGATTGTTCCTGACAAAAATGGGTTCATAAATTAATCTGTTCATATTTTCAGTTTTATGCTTTGTAGTATTTATTTAAGGGGATTGCAATGTTTTATGAGTGCAGTGACGAGGAAGAGACAGCTGGTGGGTGGCGGTCATTTAATTTGAGTGTGAGGTACAGTACATTGCAGTGGGTTATTGAGTACAAAACACTTGTTTTTGGAAGTGATGCGGGAGTGTATAGAAGGATTGGATGGAATTAGAACTGGAAGCAATGGGTATGGATCGGTTTTGTGTGGCAGGAGAAAAAATAGTTTTATAGTCCGTGCTTTTGCTTTTTTTTTTGCACAGTCGCGAGATGTTATGGGTGAAGCTGCGGAGTATGTGAAAGGACATTGCGAAGGAAAAAGTACAGGCAGCGGTATGGCTGGAGGATTAAAAAGGAAAAAGGATTTCATTAATATAGTGTGAGCTGTTTTATGATGTTATTGCTATGGCCTGTGACTAAATCTTTATTTACTCTCTGAGGTTGAAATGGTACGACGAGGAAAAGAATGAAGTGACAGCGAGTTTTATTTATGAGAAAAGATAGTGTGTGTAGCGGGGGGAGGATGTTTGGTGAGAAAATGTGTAATTTTTTGTATGAAATGTGTGATATAGGGTGGAGGATAGTACTGAGAGGTATGGAATTTATGTAGTCTGTGATTTACATTGTGGTGATGCGTGTGTGGTTCTGTTGGAACGGTGGATAGTTAGGGAATGAAGCAGGAATATTTGAAATTCTGAGGAAAGAAATTACCTTTAAAAAAAGCTTTCCTGCCCATTTTGTTTGTTTTTGGGTCATTTTTTCATCCATTTCGGAGACAATTTGTGCTTTGTCTTCTTCTGTTATTGTTTGGAATCATGTTTTTTGTATTTTCAAGCCTGTCGAGGTGGATGGTTGTTCGGGCACCTTTTTTTTTTTTGCGGTGTGCTCGAGGTTTGAATAAATGGTGGGCGTGGTTGTGGTGCTATTAAATGACTGTGGGCAGTATTTATCTGAATAAACGACTCTGCAGGTATTTTTTGAAGGTTGTGGTGGTATAGTTGACAGCTGTTCTGTCTTCTGATTGGCTCATACATGATACCTCTCGTATAATAACCTATAATTTACTAGGATATCTTTTCATGTTCTTTAAAACTCATGTTCCTACATTGGCATTGCTACTAGCTAAGCAGTGTGTAAATAATCCTTGAAAACTGGAACTTTCCTATATGGAGCATTTTAGGGTTATGGCTACAGACTGACAGGATGTCAGAATACCTTTTTGTTAAAAATAAGCAGGTCTGCATTACAAAGGGAAAACAGGCCTTTTCTTTTTCACATTACAGTTTTACTGATTCAGTCTATGTACAGTTCTGCCAGCAGATGAGATCTTACTTTAAGTTGGAATTCTTGCAGCAGGCTACATGATAAGTACTGTGCCACCACTCACTAGGACACCAAGGAAAACTTATAGTTAGCAGTATACATCAGGGACTGCCCCCTGATGTTAGACCACCTCTGACGTTGGCCAAGGGTATAAAGGGAGTGACACCTCCTGCTACTTGTCGACTGCCATCTTAGTTGCGAGTTTCATGTACATTTTTCTGCTTTACCTTTGGATTCCCTCCTTTGTGTATGTATTTTCCATCCTCTTCAGAGTGGTGTAAATCAAAGTGTGCTTGGGTGAAAAAAATTACAATGAAAGATGGTCATACAGCCTGCCTAATTTGTCTCGCCCATCGCACAACTCAGGCCTGCCTGCACAACCAAAATTTCAACCGGCACACCCAAATTCTCTGCCAGAAAGCACTGAAGACTTACCTCCTTGAACAGCAGCTAGCTGCCATGCAACAGACCTTCACCAGCTGTTGTTCTTCCTTGATCCCAGAAACCTCAACCTCTTCCCACAAGATGTCCAGCAGGAGCACACCACAGAGAAAAGAAGAGACACTGGTCGAACTCCACCTCCAGGTCCCCACACCACAAGGTGACCTCCTCCTCCTCCCCATTCAGTCTGCACTCTTGTGGGACAGTGGACTCTGCACCTCCGGCAGCCCTCCTTCCTTCTGGGCTCCTGTTGATGAAGCCCCCCACCCTTATCCAAACATCAGATACAGGGGCTTCGGGGCAAGGGCCTTTGACCCCACCACTGACTCTTAGGCCTTTCCAGTCACCTGGCCCTAAGTCTAGGGTGTCAGACAGTTCTCCATTAGATGTTGGGCAGAAATCTGACACCTACCTGGCTGCAGCATCCTCCTCCTTGGTCCACCTCTCCGCACCTGGCAACCAGAAGAGATGCAAGGAGCAGAATTTCAAGGCTGGAATCTGCTCCACAAAACTACGTACAATGGACTCCCATCATCAGACCCCAGTGTCCTCATGTTTTGCTTCCCCGGGTTTGAGATCAGGTGACACCACTTCCTCTGGCTTCACCTAAGCCGCCGTCCGAGGTTCTGCAACCTACCAGTTTGGAACCCCTACCTCTGATGCTAGAACACGGTCATCAGATATCCCTGATCTGCCAGACAACCAGGTATCCCCATCCCTGCCACCAGTGGGTCTCTCCACCTCACATGCTAGCGACACGGACCTGATGACTGGACCTTCAGGGCCTTCAGGATCAATGCCAGATAACCCTAACATCCCCCCTCCGGCATTGATTAAACCTGATATCCCTCCACTAAAACTAGATGTACCAGGGCCCCCCTGGTTTCATTGGCAGATGTCAGGACTCTTTTTCACATGGTGGAACACCATTAAGGGTGATCTCCTGCCTAAGGATCATCTGACTCCATCACCAGATCTGGCTTCCTTGCATGTCCCATTGAGACCACCAAGATCACCAACTCCCCCACCCAGCAGGGTCACCATGAGTCGTCACCCCTTCCTAAAACAGTGCCTCCTTGGGAACCCTCCGACATGGCTCCTCACAACACCATGGTCGATAGTGCCATTTGTCATCCAAGCACCATTGCTGCTTCCACAGCCATCAGTCCCACAGGTCTTTTTCCAGATCTTCTTCTTCCGATTCATCTGGCAGGAGTTCCTCCTCATCCTCAGCTTCTTTAGAGGGATTTTCTTCCCCTCTCCAAGCCTTTCAAGCAGATCTTTCTCCAGGACCCTTGTTGATCTGCATGAACAAGATGCTTGTTGCCTTTTATGTCAACAAGCAGGGAGAACCCACTTCTGTTGTCTGTGCCGAGAATCAATGAGAACGTGGCTTTGGGCCATAGAACATGCCCTCTCCCTCACAGCATTCCATTTTCCAGAAGTCCAAAACACCTTGGCCGACAGTCTAAACTGCTCTTGGTCCAGGACACACAAGTGGGAGCTTCTTCAGTCTGTAGTGAATGACCTGTTTGACAAGTGGGGCCATCCAGAACTAGACCTCTTTGCGTCTCCATCCAATACCAAACTGCCCAATTTGTGCTCGGTAGAGCAAGGGCCTTGTGTTTTTTGGTGAGACACATTGTCCCTTTCTTGGACAGAGAGGATTCTGTACACTTTCCCTCCCTTCTCACTTCTTCAGAGGGTCCTCCTCAAGCTCCAGGCAGAGCGTGTGGACATGATCTTGATCACTTCTCTGTGGCCTCATAAGTGCTGGCTCCCTGTGCTGCAACAGCTGGCAGAGGAACCTCCAATTCCCCTACCCCTATCCTCCCAGTTGCTCTCCCAGGATCAGAGTTCTCTAGTCCATTCAGATCTCAAGTGCCTCCATCTGCATGCCTGGCTGCTAAGGTCTTAATTTCCTCCCATTTCAGGGTCTCTCCAAGGGTCACAGAAGCTCTAGTCATGGCTCAGAAATCTTCCACGAGAGCTATCTGTGCCATGAAATGGAATCATTTTTGCCTCTGGGTTTCCACGCATAGTCTGGACCCTTTCTCCTGCCCCATAAATTTGATCTTGGTGTACCTGCTTTCCCACTCAGAATCTGGTCTCCACTACTCATTCCTCAAGGTGCACCTCTCCACAACATCTGCTTACAACGCACCTGTGGAGGGCAAGAACATCATTCAGCTGGACATGCCCCACACTTTTCTGCGGGGCATGCTTCACCTCAAGTCTCCCATTAAGGATCCGATTCCCCCATGGAACCTTTTGTTTTGCTACAAAAGCTCACCCTGCTCCCTTTTGAACCTGCTGCAGATTGTGAGCTTCACTTTCTGTCATGAAAAGTGTTATTTTTAGTTGCCGTTACATCTGCTCAGAGGACGTCTGAGCTTCAGGCTCTGATGTGTAAAGAGCCCTATTTAATTTTCCATACGGACAGGGTGTTTTTACCAACTAATCATAAGTTCTAGGGACATGGATATGTTGTTCATCCACACTATCTGGCAGGTTCCTTGCCGCTTTAAATCTTGCCGGAAGGTCTTCAAGCTAGCTCCTCCCACCCACCCGGGTGGTAAAACTCTCGGCTCCGCCCCATGACGCCAGATCTTCCTTACCGCTTGGAAGCTCAGGTTCCCTCCTTAACACTCTGCGATTAAGTTTTGGGCCTAAAATCCTTCGGTTAGAAAACAAACAAAAAAGAGTTTATAACTCACCTCGGTCTTCTTCCTTCGCGGCTGCGATGGACACATCGATTCCCGGATTTCGGAGATGTCCCTGTGGGCAGAAGATGTCTCGGACCCGCACTCCACGTACGTTTGTGCCTTGGCCAGGAGCACGACCCGCGGGCCTGCGACCTGTGCTCCTCCTTCTCGGTCTCGTCCTCGAGGACGCGCTGCCCGCTTCCATCTGGGCGTCCCGAAGAAAGATTTCCTCGGTCAAATCCAAGAGGCCCGACTGGCGGTTTCAGCGGCTGCGAGATCTGCCGAACAACTGGAAAGGCTGCTGCCTTGAAGAGCAGGCAGCTCAGGCCCATGACTTCCTCTTCGGTGACCTTTGTCCCTCTTTCTCTCGGGACCTCATATTCAGCCTCCTTTAAGGAGCTTTGCTTGACCCTCTCAACTAAAGGCGAGGCCCTACTTCTTGAGTCCGTTCCATCGTCGAAGAAGTCTAAAGAGGTAAGTCCATCATCGGCGCTCTTGGGAGGCGGAAAGATCTCCCTCCCTTGTCGACAATGGGCTTGGTCGGTTGCCCCGACTTGGCCACTAGCTCACGGTACCCCGTCAGGCCAGGTTTCTGAGACTCCCGCCCGGCGTGGTGAGATTTTCTCGACCCGTTGAGCCAGGTTGTCGGCTGGAAGCGAGATTCCCTCCTCCAGTTCCCCGGTGAGGTTGAGATACCGTCGACTCTTCCGTGCCGGTGATTCAGGAGCCATCGGTCTTGCCGGCCGAACGAGGATCGCGATCCTCGGCTCCCGCCTCACCGAACTTCGGCCTGGCGAATTCTCGATCTCGGACATCTTCGCGGTCCAGCCGCTCCGTCGACATAGGCGGTCTGCGCACCGCAGCGGCAAGCGGCGTCGCGCTCTTCCTCCTCGGACGAGGAGGAAGGCTTCGGTAAAGCTGCAAATACGAGGACCTCGTGTGGCAACAATTTTTCTGGCTAATAAGCCGGCTCAGGCCTCTTCTCCGGCCATTAAGTGGTTGCCACGGACCAGGTAGTGGTGAGGCCTGTTTCAGGCCAGTTGTCCGACCTATTCCAGCTGCCCCACCTATTATGGTGGAACCGCCTCCACCTCAGCCGACAGCTGGGGCCCCGACGAAAGAGTCGCGGTTGGCCCAGGGCCTTCCCCGTAGGCTGTCGGTCACTCACGCCTGACAAGCCTCGGCAAGTGGAGGGTGGCTCAGGCTCCAGGCAGCTATTCTACAACTCGTTGGAGTCGGATGACTCCTCCCTGTTCTCCAAGCGTTTTGACTTGGAGTCCTCTGGGGGGCAGTCAGTGGACGATAGCTCTTCGTCCTTCCTAGGACTTCTTAGGCTCATCTCAGAATCCACTGGGATGAAGCTTGAACCCGTATCCAAACGGGCCAGATATCCCCTCACTGAGATTCTGGACCAAGGGGATTCTCCCACGGAGGCCTTTCCAGTGGCCGAAGCCATTGTCGGCCCGGCCCTGGAACTTTGGCAGCGTCCGGCTTCCTGTCCTGCGCCTTCGGCCAGGATGGCCAGGAAGTATGTGGTCCCTACTGGCTCTCTGTCCGGGTTTTCTGAACACCCCTAGGCTGAAGGGCTTGTCACAGACAGTGTTTTCCGGCGTGCCGGTAATGCCAGGGACGTGGACAAACCGCCCGACAAAGAGTCCAAGAAATTGGACTACTCGGGGCGGAAAGTGTATGCTGCCTCTTCTCTCGGCCTTCGTCAGGCCAGTTCGGCCGTCCTCATGGCACATTTCTCCCATGCCCTGTTGGGTTCCCTGGATGAGGCGGTCCCTCATCTTCCCGCTGACCTGCAGACTATGGTCAAGCAGGTGCGGGATCAGGGCAAGGCAGTAGCCAAGCAGCAGCTCCAGACTGCTCTGGATATAGGGGACTCATGTGCCCGGTCAGTGGCGGCCGCTGTGGCCATGCGTCGGCGGGCGTGGCTGCGTATATCCACCTTTACCGCGGATACCCAGCACAAGCTTGCGGACGTTCCTTTCCTGGGAACAGACCTCTTCGGCCCTGGAGTGGAAGGCCACCTCCAGAGGATCGAAAAATCCAATGCCACCCTGGATTCGGTCTCGTCCGCGCAGAGGGACAAGGGTCATAAGCCCCAGCCTAAGCCCTTTCGTCCCTCTACTCCCGCCGCACGTCCGGCCCAACAACAGCGTAGGCCAGCAGGCTAGACCTTGGTATTCCAAGCCCAAGCCATCAGCTTCCTCTAATAGGAAACAAGGAGTAAAGGCCCTGGTGGTCCCCAGGCGGTCCTTCCTCCAAGCCTGCTAAGTGACGGGCTGAGGGGTGTCACCCCATCCCCGCCACTCTCCCTGGTTCTCCTGGGGACGGCTCCCGCATTTCCTTTCCGCCTGGTCCGCTGTTACCACGGACAGGTGGGTTTTGGAGGTGGTGGGAAGAGGCCTGCCTCTGGAATTCGAGCAGGCTCCACCCTTCAGAGCCGTCGCCCCATGGGGGGCTTTGGGATCCCCAGAATCTCTACAGGCTCGTCGAGCCGACATCGCCCTTCTCCTTCAGAAAGGGGTGATAAAAGAGGTAGAGGATCCTCCACCAGAACCAGGGTTCGTGTCCAGGTACTTCCTGGTCCCGAAACGGACGGGGGGCTGGCGCCCCATCTTAGACCTACACGACCTGAACAAGTTCCTAAGGTCTCGAACCTTCAGAATGGTCACTCTGACTCAGATAATACCATCTCTGGAACACGGCGTGTGGTTCTGTTCTCTGGATTTCCAGGACGCATTCGTTCACGTCCCTATCCGTCCGTCTCATCAGAGATTCCTCCGCTTCAGGCGGGAGGGATCCCTCTTAGATTCAGGCCATGCCCTTCGGCCTTTCTTCAGCTCCCAGGGTGTTCACCAAATGCATTGCAGCGGTGACAGCTTTCCTCTGGTGCGAGGTCGGGTACCCTTACCTGGACGATTGGCTGATAGCAGTCCCTCCAGGTTGGAGGTGGGCGGTCCAGAAATCTGGCCCTCGGGTTTGCTCTCAACTGGGCCTCCTGGTGAGCGAGGCCAAGTGAACTCGAGCCAAAGCAGGTGATATCCTTCATCGGGGCAGAGCTCGACTCTCTTGAGCCAAACACGGCTCGCCGGACAGGGCCGAGGTTCTTACCTCCTTTGCCCAATCATTTCTGGTTGGGCAATGCGCCCTACCGGGACTTCCTCACGACTCCTGGGTCTTATGGCGGCCTGTACCAGCGTAGTCCATTGGGCACGCTGGCACATCGCCCCTCCAGTGGGGTCTGGCGGCCAGTGGTCACAGCGTTGCGATCCTCTGGACCAGCGTGTGGGCGACCAGGAGATGTGGGCAGCTCTCCAGTGGTGGACCGTTCATCCCATCTGCAGGAGGGTATCCGTTTGTCCGCCCGAGCGACGGTCTCTCAGCGACCGGCGCCTCTTTGATGGGTTGGGGTGCCCATCTGGGAACACCAGCGCGCGGCCTCTGGTCCCCGGGGAGTCCGATGCCATATCAACCTGCTGGAGCTCCGTGCGGTCCGCCTAGCTCTCACCGCCTTTGCTCCGTTTCTCAGGGGTCAAGTGGTCCGAGTCAGGCGGACAATACCCACGACCATGTACTATCTAAACCGCCAGAGGCGGGGCGCGCTCCTTGACTCTATGTAGGAAGCTCTCCCATCTGGTCACTAGTGCGCAGCCTGGAGGCGGATCTCCTGGCCATTCATGTGGCAGGAGCCTCCAACACCCCTGGCCGATGCCCTGAGCCGGATAGGGGCTGCATCGCTGCAGTGGTCTCTCCTGCGGAGATAGTACAAGACCTGTTCTCCGCTGGGGCACACCTCTGGTGGATCTGTTTGCCTCCAGGGAGAGCGAAGCTGAGGCTGTTTCATGCCCGCCCCCTCAGCAGGGCTCGCTGCAGGGGATGCCTTCTTCGAGGCCATGGACTCCGGGCCTCTTTACGCCTTTCCCCATTCCCTGATTCACAGGGTCCTGCTGAAAGTGAGGAGGGACAAGGCGCAGGTGATTCTGATAGCCCCAGACTGGCCTCGCCAGTTCTGGTACCCAGATCTCCTCAGTCTCAGCTCCAGGACTCCGCGGCAGCTTCCAGCTCGCCCGGACCTGCTCTCAGTCAATCAGGGGAAGGTGTTCCATCCGGACCTTCAATCCCTGCACCTGACGGCCTGGTTCCTGAGCGGCTAGAGTTCCAGGCCTTGGGTCTTTCCGATCGAGGTCCTCAACGTCGTTGAGGCGTCCCGTAAGGAGTCGACCAGAAAATGCTATGCCTTCAAATGGAAGAGGTTCTCCATTTGGTGTCGGGAAAAAGGGTTGGACCCTTTCGTGTCCTGTGGCGAGCATTTTGGACTATCTATGGTCCCTATCTAGTCAAGGGCTGGGTGGCGACCCTTAAAGTGCACCTGGCAGCCATTTCTGCTTACGAGGCAGGCGGTCAGCAGTCAGTGGCGCAGGAAAAGTGGTCGGGCGCTTTTCAAAGGCCTTGAACATTTCCTCCAGTGCGGGAACCCCACCTCCGTGGATTTACTGCTGGTATTGGCAAAGCTCATGGGCAAGCCATTCGAACCAATGCACAGGTGTGGTCTCCCCACCTGTCGTGGAAAACCGCCTTCTTGGTGGCTATCCGTCAGCCAGAAGGATGGGAGAACCCAGGCACTGAGCATCGAGTCTCCTTACCTGGTCTTCCACAGGGACAAGGTTGTCCCTCCCCACCGAAATTCCTTCGAAGGTGGTGGGGAGTTTCACCTTAATCAGGTATTGACTTTGCGGTGTTCTACCCCAATCACACCTCGGAGGTGAATATAGGCTCCATACTCTGGACCCTAGAAGGCGCTCGCTTGTGCATAAGGAGCGCCACGGCTGAGAATCGGGGAGAGGATTCGCCAGCTGTTTGTCACCTACGCTGAAGCCGCACCTGGCAGACTTGCAGCCAAGCGGACGATAGGCAGATGGGTCACCTCCTGCATAAATCTCTGCTATGAGTTGGCGGGCATGGAGCCTCCCAGAGGGATAAGAGCTCATTCTACCCGCCATACTGCTGCATCGGTGGCTGCTTCCAGGGGATGTCCCTATCCAGAAATCTGCAGGGCTGCTACCTGGAAGTCAGCACACCTTTGCCTCCCTACCACATCGACCTTGAGTCACGCCGGGATGCTGGTTTTGGGGTCTCGGTTCTCAATCTTTGTTCCCCAAGTAAGTATTTAGGTGGTGTGCGCCTTGCCTCCCTCCTCCCGGAGAACTGCTAGGAGTCTGCCAGATAGTGTGGATGAACAACATATCCATGTCCCTAGAAATACAGGTTACTCACCTGTAACAGGAGTTCTAGGAATGGTATATGTTGTTCATCCACACGAACCCACCCGACCTCCCCGGCTTCGACGCACAACCTGAGCTTCCAGCGGGCCAGATCTGGCATCATGGGGCGGAGCCGAGAGTTTTACCACCCGGGTGGGTGGGAGGAGCTAGCTTGAAGACCTTCCGGCAAGATTTAAAGTGGCAAGGAACCTGCCAGATAGTGTGGATGAACAACATATACCATTCCTAGAACTCCTGTTACAGGTGAGTAACCTGTATTTTTTTCCCAAGGTGGTATCCAAATTTACCCTCAATCAGGACATCAGTTTACCAGTCTACTCCCCGGAGTGCACAAATCAAGGGGAAACCCTTCTTCATACTCTTGCTATGCATGGGATTCTCCAGTACTATGTGGACCATACCAAAAATCTCAGAAATCTGATCACCATTTTGTTTGCTTGCCCGCCCCAAGGTCATTAGGTTCACCAGTGGCTAAGCAGACTCTTTCAAAAGTGGCCTATAAATTGCATTGATTTTGTTACAAGTACAATAAGCTCTTACTGGGAGCAGTAAAAGGTCATTTCACAAGGGGAATTGCTGCATCTTTCACAGCCCTACATAACATCTCAGCAGCTGATGTTTGCACTGCAACTACCTGGAGCTCATTGAATGCTTTTATCAAGGACTACAATCTTGACATTGCCTCTCATAGAAGGGCAGACTTCAGCCTTGCAGTCCTTCAGGGACTTCTTTGTCAGATGCTCTGCTCGCATTTGTCACGTCCTCCCTTTTAAGCAGGGTCTCTCTGGTATTGCTTGGTACACAGTCCTTATGTGTAGCCTACTGCAAGAGCTCCAACTCAAAGTAAGATAGTACAGTTATGTAAGAACTTACTGTAACAGTAGATCTCTGAGAAGAGCTCTTGCAGCAGGTGTTGCTTTCCCTCCTCCTTCCCCTGATCATTCTTTTTTGAGAAGAGTCAAACCCACTTGGTTCTCCATCTCCATCTTACTCAGCTGGGTCTCTGACAGGAGAACTGAGGTGGGGCTGGGGATCACCCCTTTATAACACTGGCTGACGTCAGAGGTGGTCTGACATCACGGGGTGATCCGGACTGTATACTGCTAGCTAGAAGTTTTCTGTGGGGTCCTAGTGCCTGGCGGCATAGTCCTTATTGTGTATCCTGCTGCAAGAGCTCTTCTTGAAGCTCTACTGTTATAGTATGTTCTTACGTAACTGTACTTTACAGAGCCTGCTCATTTTATAAAACAAATAGTGAGGTAAGCCTCGCTTACCTAAGTAGAAACTAGTGTTAGCATTGTTATCCCAGGGGGATGACATAGGAAATAGTTAGACTCATTATGGTCATATTTATGTGAAAGACAGGTGGGTTGTTCTTATCTGCAGGAGTGGCCTTGAAGGCAGTGTTGCCCTAGAATGAAATGTGCACCAATTATCCTTATAACAAAATAGTGCAGCTATCTGTGCAAATGTAGCCCTGTCTGATGTTACTATACAGTACTATAATGAATGCTGTCCATATCTAGATTTCCTTTCTGTACAATAATTATTTCATGTTTTTTGTTAAGTAGTGGATCAGGTGACCACAGGGGAGGTGTATAAAATGTCCTGCTAGGGGATGGGACATAAGGCCCATTCCAGAGTTGTTCAGAAGCGTGTTGGACACAGCAGAGGAATGATCTCACTCCTCACCTGATTTCAGGAGAGGAGAGCACTCAAGATAGAAAATACATAGGGCCAGCCCAGTGGAGTAGAGGCTGAGGCACCCTGAGCCTTACCTCTTACCATGCTGGCAACATGGGGTTGGGATCAAGCTCAGGTCCACAGGGGTTGGCGGGGAGACTGGGTGAGTGTCTGATAGACTGCTGTCCTCCTGCAGGGAGGTTGTGGTTTCCCTGGGCTTGGGATCGAGCTCAGGTCACTGAGGGAGGTTGTATGAGCATCTGATAGACTGCTCTCTTTCTCCAGGAGGAGTTGTGGTTTCCCTGAGGTGGGATCGAACTCAGGTCACTGAGGGAGCTTGGATGAGCATCTGATAGACTGTCCTCCTTCAGGAGGAGGGTTGTGGTTTCCTTGGGTTGGGATAGAGATCAGGTCACTGAGGGAGGTTGGATGAGCCTCGGATAGACTACTGTCCTCCTCCAAGGGAGGGTTGTGGTTTCCCTAGGGTTGGAATCGAGCTCAGGTCACTGAGGGGAGGTTGGATGAGCATCTGATAGACTGCTCTTCTCCTCCAGGGGGGAGAGTTGTAATTTGCCTGGCTGTTAGTAACACCCAGTGGAGGCTGGGTGTGCCTCAGCTGGGGCCACTGTAGCAAGGTGGAGGTGATGGCAGACATCTGTGGGTCGGGCATTTGTCCATCCCATGTTGACATCATTGCACATCCACTCCTCCAGGGGCAACTCCAAAAAACTGGAAACACTGTCTTGACTGGAAGGGAGCAGTCTTCTCAACCACCATGACGAACACCAGATCCTCCCTCCTGGCTTCCATGTCATCGCCGCCCTTCACCTCCACCTGCCAGGTAACTAGATTAAATGTACAGGAGTGCTGTGAAGCAGGAGGCAGCCCCACCCTGGGGGGGGCAATAATCTGGGGTAAACTGCAGGTGAATTGTGAGTGGAACAGAGGAACAGAACCACAGGATGGAGGGTCTCGGGCCAGGTGGGAACAGGTGGGAGTCAACCAGTGGGACTCCAACTGATGGCGACTGAAGGAAACAGAGTGGAAAAAAGTCCGAAAATAGATGGAGGACAGATTTAACTATATATTAACCTTGGATAGTTGTCATTCTCCACAAAAGTGCTATGAACTTTATTTGTTTGACATTTTGTTTGTTTTTTGCATTTAATCTTTTTATTTAAATTTTCAATAAAATAGAAAAAAGAATTTCCAACCATACAATGCTTAGAGGCATAGCAGAGACAGCATAATAAAGTTGAGAGTGGCCTTACAGTTGCAAGTGTACAATAGATTAATATATATATAAAGAAGTGGTGGAGGAGCAATATGCGTCAGGAAAACAGTTATGTTCTAGAGCAAAATTAATAGCCTAGTAATCTGATATAGCTGTGTGGAAACGTATTCATGCAATGCAGTATGGAAGGAAAAAGAATAAAGAAAAATATACAAGAAAAAGCTAAGTTAACAAAGAATTAACACTAATAAAGAGAGACATCAACATTCTAGCTATTTTAAATTGGAGGAAATATAAAAGCTATCATATATAATTGTATAGTGCTTGTTGCCAGTTGCTAACAGTATCTATATAATTAAAATAGCTTGCCAAGCACAGTGCATACACACCTAGCCAGTCTAGAGCAGCATAAGTAAGCCGTTCATGGGAAGCATACTGTGTTAGATTTTAAGGATATCTGAGAGGTTAGGTATAATAGTAGTCTTCCAGTGTATTAAAATGAGGTGCTTAACTTGAAGAAATAAAAGGTTTAACCATCTGTGTTAAGCTGTAGATAGAGTATGGTTGGATGAGATAGTGATACCTAAAAGAAAATATTCAGGGTCAAAAACAAAGTTATGTCTTACAACCTTGGATGCGAATAAGTGGACAGTTTGCCAGACTTTATATATGGGGGCACAACTCCATAAGGTATGAAATAGGTCTGCATTTGGGGAATTACACCGCCAACAGTGGTAATTGTTCAAGAACCCATGCAATGTAATACAAATGGAGTCCTATACATAGATGGAGAATTTTGGTTTGCGTAAGTGAGCTGCAGGTATCTTTAAAGGTTTTATGACATGAAAGCCGCATTTGTTCCATTATAAATCAGTTATATTTTAATTAAAAAGCATACTCCATTTGTTTTTTGCTGCAAGAGATTGGTCCAGCAAACTATCTCTGATATCCTGGTATATTCTGCTAGTCAGATTAGATAATGTGTAAAACCATTGAGAAATGTGAGAATCAAAAAGGGATTGTTAGGATAAATGTTGTAGCAGAGCTGCACATGCTGAGCGTAGTTGTAGGTATTTCCAAAAATCATGGTTGGGTATATCCAATTTAACATGTAGTTCGGAGAATTAACTTAAAATAAGGGTATTATTTCTAAGATAGCCCCAAGAAAAAATATACCTTTATTTTTCTATGTACTGCAAAATATTGGATGTTTCTCGAGAGGGATGTCACAGTTGCCTCATATAGGAAGATAAAAATGAGGGGTTGGACTGGATTTTAACCATTTGTGAAATCTGCACCAGTAATGGACCGATGGGGCAATAGTGGGATGACTTTTTAATTTAGTGGATAAGGAGTTGTAGATGAAAGAAGTCTGTATGTTTCCCGGTGCTAAAGCAGCTTCCATTTCTACCCATAATGGAGTCATAGCTGATGGCTTGCAAAACCATTCGACGGTTTGAGCTGTGCAGAAGGCCCACAGGTAAGCTAAAAACCAAGTAAAAGTCCAAACCCCCCTGGACCAGTGCGATTGAAGTTTGTTATGGCTAAATCTAGGTACTTTCCCTTCCCATATAAAATTGCTGATTAATTTATCTATTTTAACTAAGGAGGTGAGGGAGAGGCTTAGGGGGATGTTGGTGAAAAGATACAGTATCTTAGATGTTATCAACATTTTGAGAGCTGCTATTTTTCCGGGGAATGAGAGATTAAGTAATTTCTACCTATCTAAGATAGTTTGGATACTAGTTAGCAAAGGGTTAAAGTTTACTTTGCAAATTTTCCCTAAGTTTGGGGTAATTTTTATACCAAAATATGTAATGCCCTGTGGAGCCCAACAGAAACCTAATAGTTTATTCATAAGGGTTCTGCAAAGAGTATTCAAGGGTAATGTTTCAGATTTATTGTAATTTAAGGCTAACCTTGAGAGTTCAGCAAACCGATTGAATAAGTCGATCGGAGGTTGACCAGCTTCCTCAAGGTTCTCTACTAAAATTAGAAGGTCGTCTGCATATGATAATGATGTATAACGGGAGTTACCTAAGGGGATCCCTTTAATATCAATAGTTTGGCGGAGATATGCAGTTAGGGGTTCCATGGCTAAGATGAATAGTCAATCAATCAATCACTTTATTTAACCAGGCATAAACACCATTGAGCAAGCTCATTTTCAAGGTGGTCCTGAGCATTAATACAATACAGTACACTTCATAAGATTACAATTACGGTGGACAACAGTGAAAAAAACAAAAACAAAAACATTGTGAAGGTGCTGGTCAATATGGGCCTATACATACCGTTCAACATAATTGACATGCAAAGGTACATAATGTAAGCTTTACTGAAATGAGAAGAGACAACAATCCCATATAGTCTCCGCTAAGTAAGAGCTCATACCTAAATGATAAAAAATAAGGAGGTATTAAGGAATAGGGTAGAAATTGGGGTGAAAGAGTAGGGGTGAATAGTGAGGGTTATAAAGGGCAACCTTGTCTAGTCCCTCATGCTAAGTGAAAAGGTATGGAAAGGGTGGAGTTAGTTAAAATTCTAGAAGAGGGAATAGTATAAAATAATCTAATCCAGGAGCAGAAGCTATCGGTTATGCCAAAGTGAAGCAAAACCTTGTATAAGTATTTCCAGTTTAGAGAATCAAAGGCTTTTCAAAGTCGGTAGCAATTGTGGCTGCTGGAGAATTAAAGGATTTAGTCTTGTATATTAGGTTGAGTAGGGAATGTAAATGGTCTGCACCTGTTCTATTTTTAACAAAACCACCCTGTGAACGATGAACTAGTTTGGAGATTAAGGGATCCAAATGCAAAGTTAGAAGTTTTGCAGATATTTTACCATCAGTACTTAACAATGAAATTTACCTGTAACTAGCGGGATTGGAGAGGTCCTTATCTTTTTTTGGAAGTACAGTAATAACTGCCTCAGTTATAGTGGGAGTTTCCCAGGCTGAACAGATTCCTTAAATACTTTGTAAAGTAAGGGGCAAATTATGCCTGAAAGTGGTTTATAGAAGTCAACGGGGAATCCATCACCCCCAGGTGATTTACCAGTCTTTAAGGAAGTTAGTGCAGTTTGAATTTCTTGTATAGTAAAGGGTTTATCCAGAAGCTCCATATCTTGGTTAGAGAGATGAGGCAGATGAATTTTATCCAGAAAGTTCTGTATATGATTGTTGGGAATTGGCTTGGGGGATGCATATAACTTCTCATAGAAAGATGTCATAATGTGATTAATAGCAGGGTTATCAGTATGGATGTGACCAAGGTGGTCTTTAAGACCTTCAGTCTTTCTCTCCGTTTGTTGAGCTTTAAGCTGGTAAGCTAACAATTTGCCACATTTGTCACCTTGCTCCCAGAATTTATGTTTCAGCTTAAACAGGGCTAGTTCAGATTTACAGGAAATAAGCTTGTTAATTTTTATCCAGCGTTTTAATATTTCTGAGTGAAGGGGGAGAATTAGGGTTAGGATTGGGCATGCTGAAATAATGACTTTCTTTTTTCTGTAATTGTTTTTCCAGGTCAGCAAGTTGTTGCTCTCTAAGTTTTTTCAAATGTGTTGCATAGCTTATGATTTTCCCACGAAGAGTAGCTTTAAGAGCTTCCCAAGTTGCAGATGCAGAAGTATCTGAAGGATTATTAAATGAGAGAAAATCTTGTATTTGTGATCTCATCCATGGTAAAAATTCTGGGTCTTTAAGTAGTAATGGATCCAGCCTCCATGAAGGAGATTTAGAAGATGGGGGCCCCCAGAGCAAATGCAATTTTAACAGGGGAATGATCTGATATCATTATAGGTAAAATGAAAGACTCAGTTGCTTTTCAGTAACAGATGGTGATGAGAACCAATAGTCAATCCTGCTATAGAATTTGTGTAATGAAGACTAAAATGTATGTTCTCGGTCTCTGGGATGGAAGAGTCTCCAAAGGTCTGACAAACCAAAGTCCCTCATGAATAAAGAGAGAGCATTAATATTTCTTTGGTGTGCGTCTAAAGATGTGTTGCTTCTGTCGAGATGTGTGTCTCTTGCTAGATTAAAATTGCAACCCATCAATATAGGGAAATTATTTAGATTATTTGAAATAATTTGTTGAGCTAGGTTATAAAAGGTCTCTGGGTTGTCAGAGTTTGGGGCGTAAACATTAACAAAAGTTAAAGGGCCTGAAGAGGTGATGAATGCAGCAATCACCCACCTGCCTTCTGTGTCACAGATGGATTTTATAGGAGACCATTTAAGGTTTTTGTGGATTGGTATTGCAACACCTCATTTTTCAGAGGAAAATGACAATTCAAAAATGTGACCGACCCAATCACATTTGAGTCTGTCGACATCCTCCACTAATAGCTTAGTTTCTTGCAGAAATGAAATCTTTGCTTTATGTTTTTTGAGATGACTCAATACTTGCTTACGTTTGTAAGGTGCTTTGAGTCCCATTACGTTCCAGGTATATATTAGTAAATCAGACATATCAGTAATACAAGAAGGGTGAGAAAGGCAACCAGGAAGAAGGGATTCAACTTAACAAATGGAAGGAGAATAGATAAATAAGCTGAAACAGAGGATATCGCAGACCCAACAATGATTGTTAGGCTAGTGGTATAAAAAGCTTGAATAGGTAAACGTAGGCAGGACCAAAATGTTATAGTGATGAGAAAAGTTAAGTAATAACATTCTTTATGTCTCTCTGACTTATAATCCATAAAAGGTAACGTGCAAAAACTTTAACAGGTCTAACCTATTAATAAGTTGTAATAACACAATGATAACACCTTAGATGTGTAGGAAGATATGAATCAGTACAGTAAATATACAGAGACTCTCACATCACATCAGGGCAGGTATAAACACAAACTAACCTGCAAGATGTAGACAACAGGTTGTACTTAAACTATGGCTCTTAAGTTTCTAGAGTCGCTTGAGGCAAGTGCTACTATAGCAGGAGGTAAAAATAATACAGATTTCAGAGAGGAACTAGTACCACATCTTCACCTAAGATGGGTAAATATGGAGGGGAGAGGAACAAATAAAGGGATATTAATTCCAGGTTTTGTAGTAACACAAAGAAGAATAATGTGCCAACTTTATAGATTAACATGATTATGACCTAATTATAGGAAGCATAAAAACCACCCTTTTTGCATATGCAAGTCACCAATGTATCTGGTGTAAAAAAACCTGTTGGTTATGTTCAAAAAGAAGAGTTACAAATGAATTAAGGGGGGACTCTAAGACTTCAAAGAAGTTTGAGTCTTGGATGGATCATTCCATTTGGGAGAAGGGGGGAGATGAATTAAATCCACAGCAGCCCTAATGTGATTAAAGGATGTAACATATTTGGTGCAACAGATTGGTCTGTAAGAATGAAACAAATGTAATATGGGTATAATTTTGACATAGCCAGTTTATGTATTTGTAATTGAAATAATCAGAATGAATGTGTAGGCCAATTAATGATCAGGCTTCAGGGCAAATGGTGTCACCTAGAAAGAGACCTGAAATTGAATGCTATATGTGTCATTGTTCACAAATTGCCTGGTTAAGAATGGATCTTGGGGTAACTGAGTCTATAGAGAAGCACTGCAAGCCCCAATAATATTAGGTATTACACCAAGTTATATAATGACTTTCTATTTAATAGGCCTCAAGCAATGATCACAACAGTATAAATACCATATTATTAAATAGCCTATCTAGGTAATGTGCACCAGGAAGCTCGAAAATAGCCTGCATCATATTAGAAATATTTTGATTCCTATAAAAATAACTTAAGGTATATTGGTATGATGTGAAAAAAGATAAAACATAAAAAAGAAAAATAATTGTGAATCATTTGCAGGGTTTTAAATAATTGATTAGCAGTTTTTCTCTTGGGACCATGCTAACTGTACAGAAAGTATTTATATAGGTTTTCTAGAAGTGTTATGCTTGTTAAACACAGTGAGGCAAGTGCTATGCATTTTCACAATGTTTTAGCACATTTATGAGCAAAACGCTAATCAATTTTTGGAGTTAAATAAATCCCTGATTTGCTACAGAAAGATGATCTGTGAGGAATACTGTAGCAGATTTTAGAATGAAGCTATCTGAAGCACCAAAAAGTTATGTTATAAGTGAAAGCAAAAATAGAAAGGGAGAAGAAAAACAAGGAGAATGTTGTTGCCAAATAGTTTCAGTTTTGATCTCCAAATATGTTATATATATATATATATATGTAGTAAAGGAAATGGGGTATGAAATAAACACAGCCCAAAAGAAATTATCCAAAAATGTGTTTGTCCCTCTCACGATGTACTACCTTAATGGTACAGGGCATGCTGGGAGTGAAAGTAGTATAGGGAAGTAGGAGAAAAAAATGAGAAAAAAATATGCAGAAAGGGGGAGTTACAATATGTTATGGCATTGTTAGATCTGAACGTTTAACAGGTACGTTAACTGGCATTTTATCAGTTTGTTTTTATATCACACAAGCTGCAAGCGGAGAATCAGGTTGTCTTAACCCCGTGGGGCGAATCAGACTTTGCGGAGGTTTTATTTTTGAGTTTGCACTTTCGTTTCTTTTTAGGTGGTTCCATGGCTTTCATTGGTGAGCTGGAGACTATATCAGTCCAGGACGAGTCTGCAGCTAGGATTCCAGTATCTAGATTGGGACCAGTGCTAGATCATGGTGCTGATTTATCCTGAAGCAGATTCTCCTGAGGTGATCGACAGACATCGCAGAGCAGGCTAAATCTGTTGTTCAATGGGATGGGAGAGCTGAAATGTGACGTACAGCCAGGAGAGCTAGACTGATCCTGAGCTTCCTTTGTGGCACAGCAGGTATTTCTTATGGAACGAGTTCCCGAAGCAGCCTTTTCTTGAATACGGGCTGAATGTCGAGGGGTTACATCATTGGTGACTGCATTGGGTAGCGCAGGAGAGTCAAGTGTATCTTTGGAGCTACGGGGTCAGCACAGATTCCATTTAAAGCGGGGGCATTCACACTGGAGGTTTGTTTTGAGCTGCCACTGGGAGAGGTACAAGTACTCTGTTGTAAGTTTTTTAAATAAGCAGACAGAGCTTCAGGAGAGTTGAAATCTTTATATGTGTTGTCGATGTAGAGTCTCATTACCACAGGGTACCTAAGTGCAGATTTTATGCCCATTTGGTGGAGTGTCTGCTTAACTGGTGCATATGCTCATCTTTTGGTAAAGTTCCTTAGAAAAGTCTCTGAAAATGGAAATGCAATAGGCTTGCCAGGTAAGGGTGCCGAGCTCTCTAGCTCTTTTTAGTATTAATTCGGTGTGAGCAAAATTTAAGAATCTTGCAATGATTGGCCTAGGCGTTTGACTAGGGCCTGGTCTGGGGCCTAAGGAGCGATGTGATCTTTCTATAACTAGGCCATGGTCTAAAGGTAGTCACAGAATATTTGGTATTACTTGTAAGAGAAACGTTGTATCTTTGAGCTCTGCTCCCTTGGGAAAACCAAGAAAACACAAGTTATTTCTGCGGTTACAGTTCTCAATGTCATCTAACTTGATTTGCAGCTGTTTGATAACATGATCTTGTTCCCTGATGGTGGTCAGTAATACATGCATTGAGTTTTCATTTTGTGTGAGTTTGGATTCGGTAGCTGAAAGTCGGGAGTCAGTCATATTCAGCGTGACAGTATTTTGCTGTGTTGCCATTTTTAAATCATTCATGTCAGAAACAAGTTGTTGGAACATAGCTTCCACTCTGGAGAAGGAGGGACAATGCATTGTAGATTCAGCCATAGTTGCAGGCCTCCAGTGGAGTAGATTGTGCAGTACCAGATGAGAGAGGCTATAATATTGATTAGAAATATGAAATAAACTCACAGGCAAGATGAAGTGGTGCTTGCTTATGAAGGATCTTCAAGATGCTTCACAATGCTGGCCTGGAAAACATTGGATGAAGGTGGATAAACTGGTAGTTCTCGGGGAGAGAAAGTATCAAGCATCCATGTTGTTCAGAGCCAAACCACACACACCTATTTTTTTATTATTTTGAATAATCCTGACCATTTTGAAAAAAAAAAAAAACACACTGAGGTGTTTCACTATCGATCTATGTCTTAGCATCCTTCAGCAGTCACACTCTCCACATATGGTGTTAGACTTAAGATTTGCTAGTCAGGTTCTGTCAGGGAGGACTGACTGGAAGGTATCAGTTGTGATACCAAGGAAGCAGAAGATACATGCAGCATGGCACAGACACGAAGCAGGATGAAGGACACCTTCTACAGATATCAGAGTATAGACAAGGCCATGGCAGAAAAGATGGGTGCAGCACTATTGCCTGGTTTGGAGTCTGTGGTGACACTAAAGGTGAAGCCTGAGCCAGTACGGCTACTGCTGGAGCAGATGAGACTAGAGAAGAGATAGTGGAAGGACCACCTGAAGACCTGACAGAATTGTTGAGGTGGCTGGCAATTAAACACATGGATTGTGAATAACAAAGACAGGAAGATAAGGCACAGTGGGTGGATACCCTCTGGGCCTTGCACAAGGGAGGTGCCGTGTCAAGTCAGAGAGGGTCTAATACCACCAGTCTCAAAGTCATCAAATTGACTAAATTGAATGCCAGAGATGACATCGAGGCATACTTAACAGCCTTCGAGTGGGTAGTTCAAGTCTATAGCTATCCCAGAGATTAGTGGGTGATCCGATTAGCCCCATATCTGACAGGTCGAGCACAGTTGGTTTACAGCCTTATGGAAGCCCAAGATGCTGAGAATGATAATCTACTGAACAGGGAGATTCTGAGACATGACATTAATAAGACTTGCAGTGATTCTGGAACCTATGATACCTACCAGCAGGCATATCTTGAGAGATCTATACATGTCTAAAAGACCTGCTAGTAAAATGGATCCAGTCAGATGGAGAGAGTCCAACAGGTGTTAAAGATACTGGCAATTGAGCAGTTTGTCTAGATGTTACCTATGGAGATACAGGTCTGGGTGTGAGAACATTGTCCAGAAATGAGATGAAGGTGATTGTATTGGTGGATGATTTCTAGATGGTCTGGTCTAATGTCTGCCAGAAAGGACCACCAGAGGCTCCAGAATGGTAAGACTACCCATCCTGTAACCTTTGGCCTCCTTTTAACACTGATTTTAAGTCTAATAAAGGAGTTAAGCCCAGTCCTACAGAACTGATTTGTAACAGCTGTCAAGGGATGGGACACACTGCCATAAAATGCCCTAAAAAATAGGTTAGAGATATGAACACTCACATTTGGCCTTAGCAAACTGGGGGAGTGGGGGCAGCACCTCATGGAGGTAGAAATTTGGACACAACATGTACACAGCTTGATTGACTTTGGTAGCCAGCAGACACAGACTCAGACAGATATAATACCCAAGACCTGTTCAAGAGGTCCTTAGCACTGGGGTAACCTGTGCATGGAGACACCATGCAGGGACACTGGTTTACGGGATTGAGAAAAGGCAAATTCCATTTTGCACATTGAAAAAATGGTACTGTCACCGGTGTCTGCTAAGCCAAAATCCGTTTTTACTGGTGTTTGGTTTTGTGTACTTTATTTAACAATTTTAACTCTGTTAGCATGCATTTTAGCAGTTTTGACCTCCACTATTGCACATCCTTCCATCCTTGTACCAATTTAAAGTTATTTTAGGTACAAAATATGATGGCAGCAACAGCACTACAGCCCCCATCGCTGAGGTATGATGGAAACAGTAGCAAGGCCCCCATCCCTCTGGTGCGATGGCAGCACCAGCAACACTACAGACCCATCCCTCTGGTGTGATGGCAGCAGCAACAACACTGTGTCCCCCCTCCCTCAGGTGTGAAGGAAGCAGCAGCACTGCGGTCCCTATCCATTAGGTGTGGTGGCAGCAGTACCACGTTCCGCATTCCTCAGGTGTGATGGCAGTATCAGCAGTATGGCCCCCATCCCTCAGGTGGGGCAGCAGCAGTACAACATTCCCCATCCACCAGTGGTTATAGCAGAAGCACTACGGCCACTCCGCCTCTCAGGAGTGATGGCAGTAGCAACAATGCGGTCCACATCCCTCGGGTGATGGCAGTAGTGACAGCACTATGATCCACTTTCTTCAACACCCACACCCCACATGCACAAGGTACAAATTACTGGGTCTCTTTGCTTGTTATAACTCAGATGTGAATTAATCTGAACCACCACCACTACTAAGGTGGACCACATTTGTTTTTTCCTATCATTTAAGTACTTGAATTGGATTTCTGCCTGTGACACCACCAACCAGGGTTTGGGAACAGGTTTGGGTGTTGGAGGACTGGCCGGGGGGGGGGATGAAGGCTTGAGTGTCCAACGACCACTCGCCTTCTCCTGGGAGGGAGGGTATATTCACAGTTCAGCGTTTGTCGGCCCCAGGTGGAGGCTGGAGGCATAGCAACACATTGGCCCTCATTGCAGAAGAGAGCGTGATGGATGTCAGCTTGTGCCTTGACATCATGTGGCCTGTCACACTCTCACAAAAATGGAAAAACACCTTCTGGCCACCCAGAGGATGGTTTCTGGTCCCTCCATAAGCATGAAGCCACAGACACGTGTATCTGTTCTGACCCCTACCATGCCTGGGATATTCAGAAAGCTCTTTAGAGTGATTGTCCTCCCCTGTTAGCCTCCCACAGGGGTAGGGGCCTACCGATGAAGGGTTACTTCAGGTCACCTGGTAGCATGGCCATAAGGGGCAGTGGATGATGGTGGTGGGGACTCAGCAGCAGTGGTAGGGGGACTTGGCAGGCCTGAAAGAGTGGATGGCCATGGGGTAGGAGGAACAAAAAAAACTGCCTGAATTTGCTTCTTTGAAATAATGTCTTCACCTAAAAAAAACATTCACAAGTGATTAGCGGAGGACCTTCTAATGCATCTCACAAACATGTGGATTGCTTTTTTTCCCTTGGTCTCCATGAAAAGGATGTCTCTCAGTTTTCATGTCTGAGCTCAGATGTGAATTGAGCACCACTCTACCCACCAGCATCGTACAGCCCTGGGGTCTTACCTTCCGTGTGTCACTGAATGTGCTTTCCATTCCACTGGCCAAGCATAAGTACACTTAAACACTTAACATTTGCTTTTTATTAAAGTAGTCTGTCAGAAAACCTTTTGTTGTCACAGTGACTGACACAACAGGTGGGAGAGAAGGTGCAAATGATGAAATGGGCAGACTAGGTGGGCCGTCAAAGTCTATGTTTCTATCCCATTCACCTAAATAAGTAGTAAGGCAGCTTGTGCCTTGTGAACATACTTTCATTCAGACTAATTTTCAATCAAACAACTGCGGATTTTGGATGGCCCTGCTGATTATAAACTTGAATAAACTAGTTGGTAACAGTGATCCTGTGCTTAGCAATCTATATCCTAGATGTTCATATGCAAAAAATACAATAAAACCTGACTAAAGTCAAAAACAAGCTTATAAAACACAACATGTATCTGAACATTTATATTTACCTATACAACATCATTGCAGCCAGTATAACTCTGATAAATTACATGGTACCCTGACTACTGTAGATGTAGTAAACATATACTGGTATTTTTTATATTTTTGTAAAACTGGGTAAACCCACTAGGCAAAACTGCCTGTTTTCAGAGGTTACCCAGGAGCACTGTGGAGGTTAAGTGCCTTTGCTCAGAGTCACACAGTATGCAAGTGGAGGTTGTGGGAATCAAACCCATGTCTTCTAAACGTACTCAGTTCGATCACTGTTTGTTACTCTAACCACTAGGCTACACTGCCAGCCATAACACCCATATATAATGTTTTAATATAGGATTTCAATAATAGTGCGTAGTGCCTACAGTGCAAATTATGAACATTGAACTCTGCAACATTTTACTAAAACTGAATTATTTCCCTCTCCATCTGCTTATGTTTTCTTACACCAAAGTGGGTGTATAGTTGACAGAGCACTGTAAATAGCCTGAGGTTGCGCTACTGCTTGCAATGCCAGGAACTCGGGATCAGAAGTGAATTCCCGTTGCTAGAGGTCTGGCCAGGGGAGTAGGATCGAGCACCTGGGGGGCTGCTCTCCTCCTCTGGGAATGGTGGCCTGCAGGTCCCTGCTGCTTTACTGCCACCTGGGTGACTACAGGTGGTGGTACAATGAGACTGCAGAGCAATCGGGAAGAGAAGACGCTAGCCAGGATCTGCAGTAGCACATGTCTCTATTTGCCCTACTTCCTTGGATCCTCGAGTTTTGGTGCCCTCAGGAACAGAGACCAGAAAACCAGTAACAATCACCCACACATCGGCTGCTGGTAGAGGAACCAGCTTCCCCAGACTTCCCCTATAAGCAGTTTCCATGGGGACCCACTGGACTGCCCAACACACATTAAAGGACTGTGGAGGGGTGACCTGGGGCCCTCTCCCTTCCCACCTGGGGGATACAACCTAGGCAGGATGGGGGCAGGCTCACAGGAGCTCCTGAGCATTACCTGGGGTGAAGCTAGGAGATACCCAGCCTAGAGATCTCTGAAAAGTGGAGACTGACGCTGTGAGAAGGGGGCATAGAAAGAGAAAATAAAAACATTTAAAAATATGTTGAAATCTTAGGGATTCTGTGCAGAGAAATGCAATTTCTGTGAGGCACCGGTACAAGAATTCAAAATCCGCAAACCAAGCAGGATTCCATGATTTTTACCGGTGTTACCCGTAGGAAATCAGAAGAGGAACAAGAAGCAGGCTTGTTCTGGGAATCTGTGATTGAGCCACAAGGTACCCTGAAGCCATACCACTATGATAGCCCCAAAAGCTGATAAGAAACTGGCTAAAATGTTCAGTTAGGTGGGGATACCTTAGGAAATTTTAACTAATCAGGGGAACAACTTTAATGCTGTGATGCCGAAAGAGCTCAGAAAACAGATAATTTCTCCATGGATATGGATCAACACTCATAATAAAACCTGAGACAGCAAAGGGTGTTGAGCATAGCAACCATATAAATAGCATGTCCATATGACAGAAGCCATACAGGTTACCTGAAAAGATGAGTGAAGAGGTAATTAGAGAGAGATTTGAAAAATAGAGGAAATGGACATCATAGAATCCTTCAAAAGTGCTAAGTCTTCCACGATTGTGGCAGCAGGGGAAATGAAGGTGGGATCAGGGTATACCTTGACTTTCAAAAGGTGAATGAGGTATCTGTCTTTGATAGCTACACTGTGCCCTGGGTTGATGACCTGATAGACTGTTTGGGAGGTGTACAGTACATTTCTGCAGTAGAGTTGACTATGGGATACTGGCAAATACTCTTAGCCCCGGAGTCCAAAGATAAACCTTAACAGCCTTTACCACCCCCATAGTTTTTCTTCAATTTACAACTGTGTTCTTTTGCCTACATTGTGCCCCTGCAACTTTCCAGATGTATATGGGTAAGATATTAGCCCCTCATGGTGCGTACTGTGCCACCTATCTGGATGATGCAGTTAGTTTTAGTCCTGACTGAGAAAGACATAAACTTCACCTCCAAAATGTGTTTGAAACCATTGGGAGGGCAGAGTTGACAATAAACCCCATAAAAATGTGCTGTGGTTATCCAAGAGACACAATATCTGAGGTATGTGCTGGGAAGCAGTACAGCAAAGTCTCAAATATCCAAAGTTGAGGCAGCGGCTGACAGATCCTTCCTACTGAAGAACATCAAAACAAACAAACGGGACAAACGTAGGGGCCATTACTTCAGCTGAACAACATTTTACCGAGGCATTTAACCTAGTGGGACTCAAGTAAATGGTGGAAGAAAGCACAAGGGGGCAACTGTGCTGGATTTAGTTTTAAGTACCATCCCAGACAAAATACAGGAATGCAAGGTTCTTGCATCACTTGGTTCAAGTGACCATAACATGGTTTGTTATTCCCTATAAGGGCATAGTAGTAAACCCATTGGGGATACAGCAGTCTGTAATTATGCAAGGGCTGACTTTGCTAACCAAAAGTGGGAGCTATCCCATTAGGACTGGGAGGAGCAGATGTTGCATCAAACATTAAAGGGTATGTTTTATTTATTTTTTTATTTATTTCAATCTAGGATTACAATACCTTTGAACCGAGGCTCTTTTACAAAGGTTCCACGTCAGCATGTGCAACAGTCCTCATTTTTAGTTACAAACATATAGTCATTGACTTACAGACATGTAATAACCAGTACAAAGACTTGAGCTATAAGCAAGACAAGGGAAGGGGGGTGGGTGGAGGCAAGATAAGGCAAGGGGGGTGACTTAATAACAAAATAAACAAACTGGTTTCAACATAGATTCCTGTCAAGAAGAAACATAACATGGCAGGCCAGATACCACCGTGGCTCATTAAGAAATTAAGGAAAAATATCAAGAAGAAAAATAAAGCTTATACAGGGGCAAAGAAATGTGTAAATCAGGCAAACTGGGAATACTATAAGAACATCCTTAGGACTACCAAAAAAAGTATACATTTAGCTAGAAGATCTTATGAATGCAAGTTAACAGATACAGTGAGGGATAATTATAAATGTTGTTATGCCTACGTAAATACCAAAAGGGGGGGTATGTAAGACTGTTGGGCCATTGAAAGATGGGGAAGGCAAGTAAGTGACTGAAAACAAGTAGATGGCCAAAAAATATAAAGACTACTTCACATCTGTTTTCAACAACAAATCAGTTCCATCAAAAGCACATGCAGCCTCCCCAAAAGAGGAAAGGCTAGTTCTCGGTACAGAAGATATCAATGTAACCCCCCCACCACCACCCCTTGTTTGACTAGCAGGGCTGCTCCTCTCACCACATAGTGTCTAGGGGAAAAAGAGAGGGATGGGGGTGTACATAACAAAATGTACACACATTTCTATTTCTAAGCCTGCTATCAAAGACAGGCAACTAAGTGTGGCAACTACCTGGCACACCTGGTGGGACCATTTACCATGGCCATCAACCTAGGTCCCTGGGAAAAAATGTTTGCTCACAATTGTGCTAGGTTTACACTTCTGGTCGGGGCACCCAAGTAAATCCAGACACAAGAAAGCAATAACAGTACTATCCAAACCAGGTTGGGATTCTGGAGTGTGGCTTTTATTCATGTACACAGGGTAGGAATAATCACAAAGTAAAGATGGACCCCCACAGGGCTACACATACTGGTATTGCAGATTTTCCAGAGTACGGAAACTCCTGACATTCCCATTTAGCATAGGGTAAAGACACAAAACAGCGAACACCTCTGGTTCTGAAAAATGGAGATTGGCACACATGGCCAGAACTGGTACACTTTCTCATTGACTAGGCACACACAGCCAGTATGAGGACACTTTCCCTTATTTCATGAGAAATACTAGTGGCGCACACATGACCACAAAAGAGCACATCCAGGCTCAAATTCTTCCAGCACCCACTATACTGAGGTGAACTGAAAACAGAGAATCCAAAAACCCATGTCTGGGTAACTATTTCCATCAGGCACTGGCCAAATGCACTGACTGAAAATTGAACTGGTACCCAAACTGAACCTGGAGAGGTAAACAGATTACTCGAGATGGGGGTTCCTCACCTTTTCCTCCCAAGTTTATGCTTGGCCATTCACCTGGTTAATAACACCCTCACAGAAACTTGTAGATGCTGTCTTGAAATGTTTTTCAAACTTAACATACTACATGGTTAAAAGTTCTGTACTTGAACAGTCTCTCTCTAGACTCCATCATAGGAAAACACTTTTAAAAACAGAAACAGTCTAGGTGGCAGGGTCCCTTTGTCAGAGAAAATCCACCAAGGAATGTGGATGCCCCTCCTGGGCTGACACAAAAGTAGTACTCACAGTTCTGAAGTTGTCACAGGCAGCTTCACTAGACAGACTGGGTTAAGGGTGTTGCCCCTGAATCCTGAAGATCACCCCCACCCCTACTGGGATGGGGCAAAGGGAAACCCACTTGGAAAGGTCTCCACCACTTCAATCACTGTCTTATATGTTCTTCTTCTAGGGTGAGAACAAACTACCCAGCACACAGTGGTAGCTCTCTGTCAGAGCTAAAATGAGGAGCTGCCTAGCAGTTGCAGCCTCTTGGACTTGGAAGGTGAAAGATATTGTGTACAGAAACTGGCACATGTTGGGGGCAAACCAGAGATTAAAAGAACCGGCAAAAATTCTACCCAGGATGGCCTACCAGAGGTCTAGGAACCTGAGGAATCAATTAGTTTCTTCTACACAGTATACTCAGTTCAAAAACACCTGGCTTCCTCCACTTCCTAAAGGATGCAGGAAGTGTGGCAGATGTAAATACTGTACTTATATCAATTCTGCCTTGGAAATCAGAAACCCCTATGATAACAGTAACATAAGAATTGAACAGTTTATAAATTGCGATACAAAGTGGATAGTGTACTACTCAGAGCATAAATGTGGATCCTACTATGTAGGCTGGACAGAAAGGAAGCTAAAACACAGGGCTGAGGAACATATAAGAGCAATCTGAAACTGGGATCTTGAACATGTATGGGCCACACACATTGTGAATGCACAACAGGAACAAGATCATGAAATCAAATTCACAGGCATTGAATGAGTATGCCTGGGTCCTTGGGGAGGGGCTAAAGAATTGACTCTGAGTAATAAAGAAAACTTTTGGATATACAAAACTGGTGCCTGAATTTCAGAAAAAGGTTTGAATGATAAAATAGAATTGGAGCTGTTCCTAATAGAATGACTGTCCATGGGCATTTGGAGTTGAGTAAGTGTGGGGTGAGGATATATTAAGACTTCACTTCGGCCCGATTACATTATATAAAATTTAGGGACAAAGTGGCCTGAAGAACTGTTTTCAGCTGACTATGAATATAATTTTGTAACCTTTGGATTTACTGTATAGCTTTTCTGTTTTATAGAGATTAAAAAATTGGAAAGAATCTTGAAGTAACATTTTGTTTAATGGTATTAGTAAAAGTAACAGTTCAGAGGGAATTAACATCTCAGAGTTGCTATGTGGCTATAAGATAGGAAATAAAACATTATACTCTCAGCTAAATTTCTCATATCTCCTCTCTTTTGTCTCCTTTGTTTCCTTCCCTTTTCCTCACCCCTACCCCCACTCCCTTCCTCCCCTCCATCTCCAAACCACTTGAATCTACAAGACCTAGCATTTTATAAATAAGAAATGTTAATGCTGTTTTTTAAGACCATCTTCAAGCACATGAAATTGGAAAAGAGTCTTTAGGCTGAAGTTAGCATATTTAAAGTAATATATATGCAGCATAAGAATTATCAACTGATGTACAGTGGCTAGGATTGGTTATGCTTTTAATTATTGCTGTTTGTTTATGTACACCACTATTTATACAGACTTTATAGCACTGTTTATTGAGTATGAAATGTTTTTGTAAATAACTGATTGCACTGTCAATCTAATTCTTGAAATTGATTGAGCACAAGTTCCATAGGGAGCACATACTTTGACAAAGCCTAGTCGATGAAACATCAGTGTCTTTTTTTTGCCTATGTGGAGGTGGTTGATATTTCTCCTGCACTCCAAGTAAACTGTTGTATTTCAACACAAGAACTTTTGGTGTGGACAGCAGTTATTTGAAAACCGAGTAGCAAGTTCTGTGACTGCTTGATTAACTATTTTTTTCTGTATGTCCTCTTAAAAATTTCAAGAACATCCTGATCGTATTGCTGAAGTTTAGATGTGCTGTTGGAGGGGAGTAATATACAAAATTGAAGCCATCTCTTGTCCTTACATCTAGGATCTTAGGGTGGGCAGGGGAGTTGTCCAGCAGAAGAATGGCCCATTTCATTAGACACCTGGCTCAGAGATGCCACTTTACGTGAAGAACATACTGGTCAGTGACCCAACATCTGAAGATATGGCTGTCAATTGGGGCATTATGCTGTGCCTCATACTGCTCAGACAGAGCCAACATGTTCATATGCTTAAAGCAGTGTGGCTGCCTTGACTTCCCTATCAACTCTAGCTTAAGCTTGTGATAACCAGTGGCATTTACACAGCCCAGAATAGTCACCTGGTGTTTTTGTTTTTTAAAACTGGGTGCATCCTTTTCACTGCTGTGTGCCAGGGAACAATCCAACAAGCAGTGCCAGAAAACTCTGTCTCATCGGGTTGTAGAGCTGGTAATGTACTAGTCCAGCAGACTCGGTCATATCAGCAGCTGGTCAATAAATGTAGAAATACCTTTATCCACTGCATTGAGCCTCTTCCTACTGAGCCACAGCTGATGGATGCCATGATTCCACTTTAAGTAGTTGAACGAACCCAAACTGACAACAAAGGGGCTTGTGTTGCTAGCCAGAACATTGTTTTTTTTTTTTTTTTTCAGAAGGGGGCTTCAGATTGGAGTCCTCATGATCCTGTGGAAACCACATGTAGAGAACAGATTCACTTTCATCTTCCTTGCAGAACTGCAATACTTTTTGGATCCTCAGCCCCTGAAGCCATCCCCATACTCAAGGCAAACTCATGGAGTTTTTATTTGGCTGCCTTGATGTCACTGATTGTGGATTTACCCACTCCTTGCTTGCCGCTAGCATCACCACTAGTTCCTTATTTCTGAGCCTCTCAAGAACACGCAGCTTCTGTGATACCATCAGAACAGCATGCTTTCTCTTACACACCTTTATGAAGCAGTACAGCAAAGTGGTTTAAGACTCTGAGCTGCAAACCTGGAGACCTGGGTTTGAATCCCACAGCCCCCCACTTGCATACTGTGTGACCCGGAGTAAGTCACTTAACTTTCTAGTGCTCCCAGGTCACACCTGTAAACAAGCTTTCAGCTTAGTGTGTCTCCTGGTAAAAAATAAAATGAAAAAATGAGAATCAGAAGGTGGATGTGTTGTGCTGTGTTGCGCTTCATTGTACACTTAAATATGATGGAAGACGTATCTTGCTGCTGGAACTACCAACTGCAATATCAGAAACTAAGGTAAATGCAGTTCAGTGTATAATAAGGGGGGGGGTGGAAACTGTGTTGCATAACTTGGCCATTTGTGCAGATTTTGAACACCAAATTCTCATTGTGGCCTTTTAGGGACCTCGCCTCATGAACAATGTCACTGTAATTTGGTAAATTCCACCCAAATGGTGATTTAACAGTTGCATGTCAAAATCACCTTCTGGGAGGGATTTGAAAATGTTTACTAACCTTGTTCATTAAGTAGGGTCATAAGAGAGCTATGTTAAAGTTAAGGGTCAAAATATGTAAAATATTAACTTCACTCTCATAACTTTGGAAATGTTAAATATTTTGACCCCAAATTTTCAACATAGCCATTTTATTACCCCACCTCATGTCATATTTCATGTCCTGGACAAAATGTTTTTTCTCACCTGTGGTACAGAATGGCATTGCAGTTGTGCAGATTATGTTCTGGCAGGATTTGAACATTTTTAGTACTGGATATAGGAGATGGGGTAATAAGAAGGCTATGTTGACAGTTTGGTTGCTGCTGTGCTACAGATAGAAATGCAAGGCCCACTGGGCCCTGCACTTCCACAGCAACAAAGATATATGCATCTATACAGGGATGGGAGGGCAGGGCCGGAGGGCCATGCGCTACCACTGGCAGATAAGAATATGATTCCTTTATCTTAAAAGCTATGGATGGATGTAGTACCACAGGCAAATAAGGCTACAGTTGACTATCACAAAAAGTAAGAAAGTTCTTTGCAAAAATCTGCAATAATGCAGCAGTTAGTGTTCAGCAGTATGGCCTGTGATGCTGGCTCAGTGTGTTCCTTCCTTTTTTTGTTAGCTCCCTCCCTGCCATGTCTCAGCTACAGAAAGTTTTTCTCTGGAGGATGAGGTAGAGCTGTCAGCAGTACCACTGGATCTGAGTCAGGTGCTCAGAACTGCATCCCACAAAATGTGAAAAAATGAGGAAACTGCCAATGGAACTAAAGGGTTAGCAGGGAGGAGAGGAGACACTGTAGGTCACCCTGGAGACTTTAAATGACATCACACTTCACACATGGATTATATACAGACCTCCATCCTGAGAGGAAATGGACAAGGAAATGATAGAAGGCATCCTTAGGATAGCAGAGAAAGGTAATATATAGCTGATGGGGGACCTGAATATGCCAGATGTTAACTGGAGCACCTTTGCTGCAGCCACATCCAAGAGCAGGACCATCCTCGATGCCCTACATGGGGTTTGCCTCAGACAGCTAGTGCTGGAACCCAATCAGGAGGGAGCAGTCTTAGACCTGGCACTCTCAAATGGGGATGGAGAGAAGATCTCAAATCTAGAAGTTGGTAGCCATCTGGGAACAAGTGACCACCAAACAGTGTATTCATGATAAACTCAACTGTAGAGTCAAGCCATACAAAAGTGAAGGCACTGGACTTCAGGAGGGCTGATTTTGTCAAAATGGGAGAGTACCTCAGAAAAACACTAGCAAACAGGCAAGAAAGAGGGGTGGAGCAACAATGGGGAAACATCAAAATGGCCATCACAGAGGCAACAAGCCTTTGTGTGAAGCAAATAAATCAAAATGAATGAAAAAAACACTATGGTTCTCAAAAGAGGTGGGTGAGAAGGTTAGGGAGAAAAAGATAGCTTTTAGGAAGTATAAGGAAACACAGAAGGAGCAGGACAGAGAGCTGTACCAGTAAAAGCAGAAGGAAGAGAGGAGGCAATCGGAATAGCAAAGGCCTAAACTGAGGAAAAGATAGCAAACTCAGTTAAGAAGGGGGATAAAACCTTTTATAGGTACATTAGGGAGTGAAGAAAGGCAAAGGGAGGGATACTGAGGCTGAATAAAGAGGAGGGTGGGTGGGCAGAGAGGGACAGTGAAAAAGCAGGTGTAACCCCTCTACAAATGGGGGTTCCTGAAAAGTCTTCATTGAGCTTGCCTAAATGCTCACTGCCAGGCTGGTGTCCTGCATTTTAGCAGTTTAAATGTGATTGCCAGAGAGTGCCTGTATAACCTCTGTGCACTGTCTCTTTAAAAGCTGCCTGGATTGCAGTCATAAATAATCTGAGAGGGAGCTCTGTTGAAAGATGTAACTATTTGCTGAAAATCATTTAGAGTGATAATGATAATGTAGTTTGTCTAACCTACCTTCTGTGCAGCAAGGACTGTTTTGTTTATCTCCACTATCTTGGTCCTGGACTGTGAATCGGACCAATCAGTACTGGTGTGACCTAAAATGGAGCCGGACTACAGGAGCTGTCTGGAGTCAAAATCTGTAGGAATTGTAGTTTTGGGCTTTTTGTGCCTTTTTGCACCTGAAGGGGGAGCCTTTGTTGTGACTGACAAGAGGATCAGCCAACCAAACCTTTTGGATCTTGAGGAATTTCCCAGGCTGCTACAGCTAGTTTCAGTTTTGAGCTAAGAAGTGAAGAAGTAATAGCTCAAGTGATTTTGAGCAGCAGTTCTGTGTAGTTCTGCATGGGAGAACTGTGAAAGGGCTGAATTTTGGCCTGCCTGCTGTCCCTGAGAGGGAAAATAAAGTTTATTCAGACTGAATCCGAGTTGTGAGGACTAATTAAGCCACTGGACTGTGATCGGGCTTTAACCTGACGAAGACCAAAGATTTGCTGAATGCGATCATCCTGTCAGGATTTCTAGCTGCTTTTGAAGTTTGTGCAGAGACTTTGCGATCATGGTCAGAGAGCGGTTTGCCCGGTGCAGTAGAATTTCCTTACATGTAAATGTGCTATGTATTGAAAGTGGGTCATCATTTGGTTCCCCACTGTGTGAACTGTGTTCTGCTTGCTGGTACCATAGAATCCTTTACATGTAAATGTGCTGTGTATTGAAAGTGGGTCGTGATTTGGTTCCCCACTGTGTGAATTGTGCTCTGCTTGCTGGAAGCTTTATCCAGCCTAATCAGACTGAATCCACGTTCATCTCCATTCGGTCTGGGCCATGCCACGCTGGCCCTGCCAGACTACCCCACTGCACAGAGAAAGCCACCAATGATAGACCTGGCTGGGGATCAGCCCCCTGGTCCATGCTTGAACAGGAACAATGCCTCGGCGAATCGTGCCAGCCCTGCTTCTCCTGGCACTCCAGATTAACCACCTGCTGTCTCGATTTTCATCCAGCCTGTGTCCAGTCTTGGGTATCGTGAGTAATCATCAGGGAAGCTCCCTGCAACAATAGCCTAATCTAAAAGTGTGTCATCTGATTGTCTTGTTGTTTTCTTTTCATGAACTGAGCCCTCCGGATCCAGATTACAAATAGTGTATGTTGTGCATGTTGTTTTCTTCCATCACAGGGCCCCAGCCAGCTGCAACGTTCCTCACTAGCCCACCATTCTCCATTTGGGTACCCAGAGTGTGTGACTGTTTATGAACCCTGAAGTGCATGCATAACTGTTTGATTGATAGAGCCTTTAAGCAAATTAACCTGATTACGCCCCTCCCTTGTTCAAGCCCCTTAAATAAATCAGATTTAACTCTTTTTTGCATTTACTCTGACTGTGGTTCCAATTTGGGCAAGAGTACTATACTGCTGTTATTTGCTGTGTATAACCTTGTTTTACAGGGGGTCCCCAGGGCCAGGCCAGAGGAAAGCCCTGGTGGTAAGTGCAAACAGTGTGGGTACTTGTGTGGCATATCAGGGGTATTGTGAAAGTGATTATTGTGTATTGTTTTGGCCACTAGTAAGGAAAGGGGGGGTTACAGTGTCCTGGAGGGCTGTGCTCAAGTTAGCTTGACCACTACCAACCCTGACCTCCGGGTGGAGGCACCCATTTCAGACCTCAGGCCCCTTAACCTGCTACTAGCCAAGCAGGCAGGGGTAGTAGCCCTTGGGATAGCACCACCTAGAGGTTACACAGGGACACCAAATGAATACTTCTGCTCAATATTCACAAAAGAAGAGGAGGGGGAGGTACCTAATCCAGTCTATAGAAGTACACTGGATAGGGGAGTCGATATCAGTCCTCTCACTATAAGAAAGGGTTCTGAAAGAACTCCTAAAACCTAAGGTAAACAAAGCAATGGGGCCTGATGGGATTCACCCCAGAATTTGTAAAGAACTAAGTGGAGAACTAGTTATACCTCTGACTACCCTTTTTAATAAATCATGGGAGGATGGTGTGGTACCTGAACACTGGAGGAGGGCGGATGCGATTCCACTTCATGAAAGTGGGAGAAAGACAGAGGTAGGAAACTACAGACCTGTTAGTTTCACCTCAGTGGTAGGGAAAATGATGGAATCACTTCTGAAGGAAAGAATTGTTGAGTATCTAGAGAATGGAGGGGCACAGGACCCAAGGCGGCTTAGATTCACAGTGAGAAGGTCATGTCAGACAAATCTAATCAATTTCTTTGACTGGGTGACCAAAGTAGTAGATGAAGGAGGGGTTGTGGACATGGCCTGCCTTGACTTTAGCAAAGCATTTGACACAGCCCCACACAAAAGATTAATAAACAAATTAGCCAGCCTGGGAGTGGGTCCCAGGGTGGTAGCCTGGGTAAAACATTGGCAGAACAACAGGATGCAGAGGGTAATAGTATACGGAGCCCATGGTGAAGAAAGGATAGTTACTAGTGGGGTGCTGCAGGGTTCAGTACTGGGTCCAGTTCTTTTTAATGTCTTTATAAGTAACATTGCAGAGGGACTGGAAGGAAAAGTATGTCTCTTTGTAGATGACACAAAGATCTGCAACAGGGTTGATACACAAGATGGAGTGGAAAGGATGAGAAGGGACTTGGCAAGGTTGGAGGAATGGTCAAATGCATGGCAGCTTAGATTCAACAAAAAGAAGTGCAAGGTAATGCACCTGGGAAAGAAAAACCCAGGGGAAGAGTGCACAATGGGGGGTGAAATACTGACAATAACAAAAATGGAAAGGGACCTGGGTGTAGTTTTATCAGATGACCTAAAGGTGGGCAAGCAATGTGAGAAGGCAGTAAGGAGGGCTGGGAGGTACTGGGATGCATAGGAAGAGGCATCACCAGTAGAAAATAGGAAGTTGCTCTCCCTCTGTACAGACAGTTGGTGAGACCCCATCTGGAGTACTTTGTGCAGTTCTGGAGACTGCATCTCTACAAAGATATAGACAGGGTGGAGTCTGTCTAGAGCAGGGCAACCAACATGGTGCAGGGTCTGCACTAGAAGCCATATGAAGAGAGACTAAAGGAGCTTTATATGTATACCCTCAAGGAAAGGAAGGAGAGGGGGGACATGATAGAAACTTTCAAGTACCTCAACAAAGTCCAAGAGGGTAGCATCTTTCAGAAAAAATTATGTGCAAGAACAAGGGGGCACAATTTGAAGATGTGGGGGGGGGGGAATGACTCAGGGGTAATGTGAGGAAGTATTTTTTTTTAATTTAGTATGCTTTTTCCCTGCTCCGGGTCATAGAATTTCAGCTCTTGGTCATGGCCCCCCTGCACCTCCACCTCTGGCAGTCACTGCACTCTTCACAGTCTGCCCCCCCCCAGAGGGTGGGGTTGTGGCACTGTTCCCCTTACCAGTGCCGCACTACTGGTATCTGGTCAGGAGAACCGGTACTCAAAGCTAATTGAGGCCCAAGGGAAGGGCACCATGGAGACTACCCGGCACAGCATTTTTTCCCCCTGTAGGCAGGGGCAGGGACATGCAATGATGACCAGCGTCCTCCCTGCCCCTGATGTCGTGAAGGCACTGGTGTGGTGAGGTGAACTCAGCCTTCACTGGGTGCCATTGATGCACCAGACACTCCCCCCTCCCTTCTGGAAAGGACCTGATCCTAGGGACGCTAATCCTTCTCCCCTCACAGCCTTCCCACAACCCGGTCCATTCCCTCAACCTGTCAGTAAGTGGAAATCTCACCACAAGTGTCGATGGGCTGGCTAGGAAGTATTTTTGACAGAGGGTTGTGTATGCATGGAACAGCCTTCCTGAAGAGGTAGTGGAGTCAAAAACAGTGGGGGAATTCAAGAATGCATGGTACACACAAAAGGCAATTCTAGTGGGGGTAATAGGAAGTAGGCTGTTGATTAACTAGGGTCTGGAGCTTATCCATTACGTAGAAAAAGAAGAATCAGCTTTTATCTAGCGCTTTTCATACACAGTGTATCCCAAAGCACTTAACAAGCAGTGCTAGACTGGTAGTGAAGTGACTGAATGTGTAGTGGTGCCCATCTCACACATCAGCACCCACACATAGCCTGAACAATTGAATGAACCAGTTTATGGGAAGGTGAATGTTAGCCAGAACACTGGGAATGTCCCCTACTCTTTGCGAAGAGTGCCCTGGGTTCTTTTACTTCCACCTGGACACCCACCAGGACAGGACCAGGATGGGTAGCAGGAACCTTAGTTTAACATTTCATCTGAATGTCGGCACACCCCAGCAGTATAGCACCCCCCCAATACTTCACTCAGATGCCAGCATTTTAGGTGCAAGTGCCATCCTGGTGTGGGACAAGAACCCATGACCTTCTTTACCAGAGGCGGATGTGCTACTAGCTGAGTCACGCTGACACCTAGGTAGGGAAATGGGCAGACTAGGTGTGCCAAGCGGTCCTTATCTGCCATCAACTTCTGTTTCAATGTAACTGTACATGGCTGATTGTTTGTATGATAGGGTGTTTTACTTGTCTTCAGTCACCTGTACAACAGTGGGATAAACTAAATACATCTTTGTGCTTATGTGTCTCTGTGCTGCTGCAAATCACCCACTTTAGTTGTAATTAAATTGTCCACATGGAAAGTAGGTGATTACTGTAGTGATGAGTTGTGTTGATAGATTCATCAGGCACTGAGGATGCACTCAGCTGACCTTTTTATCTTAAAACTTTAAATTTCAGTACAGTTTTGCACTATGGTTTGATGGCATGGCAGCTCAGTATGGCTAAGTGGGTTTACACATAGGGGTGCTTCAGCAAAAAAAAAAAGTGTAAGTGTTAATTTAGCAGTAGTGATTTTGTGGCATAAAAATATGTACTTTAAGGAAGTGGATATACTTTTTCACTGATGCACCTGAGGAGTAAAAGTCTTGGGGATCATTTGTTCTCCTTGAATATAGAGTCTGTAATTTTTCCCCCTTAAGATGACATCATAGTCCTGTACTGAACTGATAGTGCTGTGGCTAGGATTTTAATGTACTGTATGGTAGAACATTGTTATAGGTAGAAATCTACCTTTTTATAACAACATTTTACCATCGATGTGATGTCACGATGTTGTTAACCCATCGGTAGTAAGTCACATCGATGGGTTAACAACCAGGAACAGTCTGCTCATGCACGCAACTGGATCAGATGGCTTTGAAATGGTCGCGGCTGTGATAGCAGAGTGGCAGTGACATTGAAAAAACTGCAGTAAGGAACTGCTTTCTTTTTTAAAAAACATAAATAGTACCATACACTATAAAATATAATGTATGGTACATCGATGGTTAACCAGTTTTTTAACCCATCTTGAGTTTGCCATGGTGACGTAAACCTCTCAAGCCTCACTCTCGAGGTTTACATGGTCGCCCTGACAACCTCTCAATGGTTAACAAACGAGTTAACCATCAATGACCATACATTATCCTTTATGTTACTATTCAGATTATGGATTTGTGGTCTTTGGGGTATTAATCATCAGTGTCAGTGGCTCAGTAGGTAGCACACTCGCCTCTGAGGCCGGGAGATCAGAGGGCTGTGGGTTCAGTTCCCACATCTGGCACTTGGGTTAATATCCCAATACTGACACTGTAGTGCAGCATGAGAGGGGTGCTGCACTTCTGAGGTGCCGTCTTTCGAATGAGACATTAAACCGAGGTCCCATCTGCCTGGATTGGTGGTAGTTCAGGTGGATGTTAAAGATCCCATGGCACTTCTCGAAAAGAGTAGGGGAATTTCCCCGGTGTCCTGGCCAAATTTCCCTCATTCACTAAAAATACCACCGACAGCTTAATCTGGTTCATGGTCAGTTGGCATTTATCTATATCCCCCTCCCCAGTGTCGTGCCTGAAAATAGGCATGATTTTCTAGTGCACTTACCCGGTCAACAAAAACTAAATAAATAAAATAAAATTAAGGTATGATTTTCTATATATGGTTTCAGTGGTGAAAGTGTGAAGTGCTGACTGAGCTTCCATCTAGCACTATGATCTATCTTTCTTTCTTTCTTTCTTTCTTTCTTTCTTTCTTTCTTTCCTTCTTTCCTTCTTTCCTTCTTTCCTTCTCTCCTTCTTTCTCTGGCAAACACCTCATTGTATGTGCAAACAAAATAACTCCCTTATTTTATTTACTTCTGAACTATATCTAGAGGTTTCTGTTTTGTTAATGGCCTAGTCATGGGACGTGACAGAATTTGTAAGGCAATTTAGTTTTTATTGGTTGCCCAACAGTTTAATTGTGGCAGCCAGCCTCTGTAAAGTGTGAACTACTCTTGTATAGTTAATGTGTCTCTCTCCTTTATGTAATTGTTGTCAAACCAGAGCTAGTAAAGCCTGTGCTTTACACAGCTTAGGAGGACTATGGCATGCTCCTGCTCCTGGGTTGCTTACCCCATATCACAAGGAAAGACCATCTACCACCTGGGCACTTTGTTGGCAGAGGAGCCTTCTTCCTCAGGCACTTGAAACTGATGGCAGACACCAGGAACCCCCTCTTTCTCCTGAGTGTTTTGCCTGATAACACCATATCTTAGGCTTTCTGGACTTCCTACTTCATGGTACAGGAACTGCCTGCTTCTAAACATGTTAATGGAGAGAACAAGGATCCCCTGATCCTGGGTGCTTTAACTGATGGTACTAGGACAGCCTTCTTATGAGCTCTGTCTCTAATGGTACAAGGCTTCCTGGGCATGTCAGTAGGTGGTACAAGGACCGCCTGTTCACAGGCACTTTGATGGTAGAGGACTGCATGACCCTGAGTACTTTGGTGACTGATGGCATAAGGACTTCTTGATCCTGAGTTTGGGAGCATGAGGATTGCCTGCTCCAGGGCACTTTGACTGATGCAAGGACTGCCTACTTCTGAGATATAGATGACAGAAGTCCAGGTGGTCAAGCCAGGAATTATACCCAGGGTCAAGCCAGACCTGAGGCAAGAGTTTATCGACTTTTCAAGTCAAAGCTGAACCAGGGCTGCAGCAGTCTGTCCTGTACGATCCTGACAGTAAATGCCCATCATGAGTTCATAGGTTCATAGCAGCGTATGAGTTCTTTTAGACAATTTGCCTTTTAGTCAACTCGCCACCTTGTTGTCTTCAAAGGTGGAACATTTATTGCATAGGAGAACCCAAAATGTACCAGCATTTGGCTAGTGGGCTGGTGCCAGTTTTGAACCCTGTATGGTATAAATGAAGCATTTCATAGGATATCCAGCAACATGATGTTTATTCACTCTGGCCCGTTGTTAGTACTGCTGCACTAAAATGTGAGGCTCCACTTTGCTTCATCACCTATAGCTAGGACTGCAGTATTGACAGCATTCCTAGGGAAATGAAAAGCTTATTCCTCAACATCCTATGGAATACCCACAAGGTACTGTATGAGGCAGTTTAGCCTAGTAGTAGAGTGCACAGCTGTGCATCTGAAGACCTGGTTTCAGTTATTTTATTCAAGGAAGAAAATATTGAGCAGAGTTTGTTTACAATGGAGTCTTGTTAAGGCAAAGTGTCTAATGACAAGCTAACTTTAATGTAAATTGGTCTTCCCCCAGTGCACATAAGAATAAAGATGCCTTGACAGCTGCCAATTTCTTCCAAATGGTTAAAACAGCCACCCGAGTAAACTACAGAACAGGTACCTCAGCTCTTCTGGACTGGGTTCTTACAAACTGCCCTGAACACATTACTAACACAGTAGTTCTCCCCGACTGTATAAGTGACCACTCACTAGTCCTACTCTCATGGTCCAACAAATTCATCAAGTCCCCCCCCCATAAAATTATCAACAGTAGAAAACTACTACCTGGCCACCCAAGGCCGCTAAAAACATGCCTACAAGATCACGACTGGTCACCTATAGATGCAGCCCCAGATGGACACTGCACTTGACTACTTTATCCAAAGCTTCAACATAGCCTGTGATGCACATGCACCCTTCAAGAAACGCAAGATTAAAGGTGTTAACAACCCTTGGATCAACCTTGGCCTCCTTGAGCAAATTTAGGTCCGGGATCACCTCTGGCAACGTGCTAAGCTGACCAGAAACAGGGCAGACACTCAAGACTTCAAAGCTGCAAGAAATGCCTGGTGCCCCCCCCCCCACGATTGGAAATGAAAAGGCCAACTACTACAAAAGAGTGCTAACAAACTCTTGGAAAGATGGAAATAAGTTTTGGGCCAACCTAATGGAACTAACTGGAAAAAAAACAAAGGTCCCACCCGCTATGGTCCACCTAAATGGCCACATCATCACAGATCAAGTCACCATGGCAATTGCCTTTAATGCAGCATTTACAAACCTTAGCCATGTTTTACTGCCAACTTTCTTTGATCTCCCTCAAGATACAATTAACTTAGTCAAAGTCAGAAATCTGGAGGGAAATTCGCCGTTCTACTTCAAAGCCATCTCCAAGGACATCACAAAAAAGTACCTCCTTTGAGTACTTGGAAAGTCTAGATCAAGCAGCAACTCCCTCGACCTGAAACTCCTTGCTCTTACCCTCGATGAAGTCCTGACCTCCCTCACCAAAATCCTTAACAAATCTCTCATGCTCTCACAGTTCCCCAAAATGGAAATCAGCGGTGGTGACACCTATCCACAAAAGTGGCAATTAATCTGTTACAAGCAACTATACGCCAATCTTCATTCTCCCCCCTCTCTAAAAAGCGCTGAAGAGAATAGCTGTCGACCAACTGGTAGAATACCTTACTAAGTATAACCTGCTATGTCAAGAACAACATGGATTTTGCAAGGGCCACAGCGCGACCACGGCACTCCTAGAGTGTACCTCCTACATCCACAATGCCTTGGACCAAGGGGATCTCGTTGGTGCCACCTTCATCAACCTAACTAAGGCATTCGACACCATCAACCATTCACTACTGCTTCAACAACTATCTCTAATAGGCCTATCTCCAGACACAACTCTTTGGTTTCAAAGCTATCTCAGTGACTGAACACAACAGGTAAAAATTGACAAATCACTCTCAACACCCATCTTGATCCGATCAGGAGTCCCACAATGATCCATCCTGGTCCTATGCTTTTCAGCATTTTCCTAAACAGCCTCCCTTCATCTTGCTCAGAAACAAATCCTACTCTATGCAGATGATCCTGTCATCTTCACCTCCCACTCTGACCCCTCCTTTCTTCAGTTGCTACTACGAGAAAGCTTCACTGATGTAGAGGCATGGTTTAAATCCCACAAGCTTATTTTTAACTACAGCAAAACCAAATCAGTGCTGTTCCATGGTATCCACAGCAAACATAAAAACAGAGACCTCTCTGTCTCAAACAGCAAAGGGGCCATTCCTGAACAAGTAAATCTATTTAAATACCTTGGGGTGATTCTTGACCCAACAATTGGATACCCTGAACATATCAACTATGTAGCAAAAACTGTGAATACCTGCATAGGCCTGCTCTATAGACATAAGAACTGCCTCACGGATGAAGCCCTAAGCACTGCCATTCACAGTTCAGTAATCTTTATAATAGACTATGGGCTTGTGATCTACGGGTCTGCCACTGACACAGCTCTCCGATGCATCATCACAACACTAAACAAGGCATGTCATCTGCAAACCACCTTACACACACCTTCGAGATCTACAAACATGCAAACTGGCTCCAACTATTTGGCAGAATTAAATAACAAACCTGTATCCTAGCAAAAAAGCAAACATTGAACCTACTACCCCCTGGATCACAGGCACTGCTGAGACCATATAGCAGCCCATGACAAACCAGGAATTCAAACAACCTCTCCTTCACTGTCCCCCCCTTTGCAGGACTACCCAAGGCCAGTGATCCTTCTTTTTCAGAGCCTCCTCCTGGTTCAACACCCTGCCAGCAGAAGTTACCAGCAAAGCAACCCTGGGTGCCTTTAAGCTCAGTCTGCATCAATACCTCATCTCCTGTGCCTCCTGTGACTGCTACACCCAAATGGTTCCCCCCACACCCCACCCTTCCTTCCCTCCTCCTCAATTCCCTCCACACACCTCCTCACTGACATTGCCCCAGACCCACCCCCCACTCCCTCTCTTTCTCCCTCTTTACACCAGCCTCTGGCCTCGCCTCCTTCTGTCGGATGGCTAAATATACAAATCTGTATTGTTTCATTTGTTATAGAAGTGATTTGCACAGTTGTGATGTTTTGGTAATTGACAAAGCCCTCCGGCTGCTAAGTTTATTTCCCTTTTGCACAATACCACTGCATCTCCTAATGTTTCAAGTAACCTGATGTGGAACCTTTGTAAAAGAGCCCCTGGCTCAAAGGTGTATCTGATTCCCCCCTTAAATTAAATGAAATTAAAACAGGAGCCAGCCCGGTGGCGCTTGAGGGCTGAGGCGCCTGATCAATTGCCATTACCGCCACCCAGGAGTCGGCGGGAGAGAGAGGATTGAGGTCTGTGGACAGCTCTCTCTCTCTCTGGGGAGGGATCCAGGGAGTGCCTGGTGCAACAGCATCACCTGGTGGAGACCGGGGGATGTGCGTACATATGACATCAAGTAGAGGGAGTGGAGTTGCAGCGGACGTCATGACGTCATTGCACGTCCGAACACTGGGGGGAGGGAAGAGGGAAGCAAAAAAGGACAAAAAAATCCCAGCTTGCAGATAGGCGATGGCACCTGCATCCGCCGACCACACTCCACCACCAGTCGCACTCCTTACCTGGGCCCAGCCCGGATTCTAGATAGAGCACCCTGGGTGAATAGGGTGGCCCTACCTCGGGGGACTCAGAGCCGAGGGGATAGCCAGGCTGATGCCAGGATTCAGGAGGATTCTCAGGCACGGAGGAAGAGTCAGGGGTACTGCAGGATGCCTGAGAGAGTTCCGCAAGCTGAGAGCATAAATAGAGTTTAAAATAAATAAATAAATTAAATTAAAACATATTACAGAACCTACAATCTATGGTACATTTACATAGCCATAACAACATTTTTGTGCAAGGTAAGGCCCAGTGCAGGGAGTGTGTGAATGGAGGCTCAAGTTTAAATCCAGCTACTTGATCACTTTGACATAAAGCAAGTTATTTTAGCTTCCGTCTGTTCAAACACCTTTTGCTCTCTCACTCATTCTAATCTAGCATTGTACCCTTCAAAGGATCCATGATGCCAGTTTGACAACAAAATTGTTGAACAGCGTTTTGCGACAGCTTTATGTCAACTGCAATTGAGGTTGGCATAAAGCCGTCCAGTAAGGAGTTTGTGTTTTCAGGGGGTTTCATCAGTCCAAACCCCCCATGCAGGGGGCTCTGCACCTCCACTTCCCATATTTAGGATAATCAACTCCAAGTTGGAACTTATTCAGAGGGGTTGAAAACCCCAGATATTACAGTGGCAACAACAAATTGTCTCTGTAATGTGGTTTGTGGTTGAAATTTCTAACCAGCATCGGTATACACCCTTCAAAACTTCCAATCCTCTGAAAATGTCAGTGACAGTCTCTCCCCTTCCTCTCTTTTATTATGAAACACTTTGGCATGAAAGGTGTATTTAAGAAAACATATTTTCCAATGCATGGACATGCAATTCCAATTTGGAGCGAGAGTTGCACACTTCTCTTTCCCAGCAAAATGACAGCAATCAGTTCTTTGACACCAAAGTGACTCCATCGCAGTAAATATTTGCAATAATATCATAAGGATTGGGCAGTGGATGTGATCTATAGTGTAGCTTAGTAGGTAACTCACTTGCCTCTAGGGCCAGAAGACTGGACGGTTGTGGGGTCTAGTCCCATACCAGGAACTTGCTGTAATACCCAGTACTGACACTGTAAAACAGCACTATGATACTTTCAGATAAACCAGCATCTCTGATGGCTGTCCAGGTGGAAGTTAAAATATAATGAAAAGTCTAAAAACACTAGATTTTGAACAATTATGTTTTAACTTCACTGTTTTCTAGTTATTTTTGTTTTACTTAGCCATGTTATTGGCCTACTAAATCATGTAGATAATGCATTAGTTAATTCAATGGTTCTTTCAAACTGTATCTAGCTGTCCCCTGCTAACCACACAGTTGCTGTTTGTGACATCATAGTCTGCTGTTATGGTGAATATTATAATGTCATAAAACTGAGGCATTGTAATGTTAACAGGGGAGAGGAAAATGTTTTTCATTCATGTCTCTGCTACATTTCTGCCTCTCATCGACTATGCTGATATACTGTATAGTCACCGGCACAAAAACGCTCTTGCTAAATTAGACACTATCTATCATAGGGCAATCAGGTTCATCACAAATGTATCCTTTAGTACACATCATTGTCTACTTCATGCACAAATAGGGTGGGATTCATTAGCAGCTCGAAGATGCTGGAACACTGCCCTCTGGGTGTACAGGGCTGTAGCCTTGAACTTGCCTTCATGCATTTATAACCTCTTTAAAACCTCTCCTCAGTCTTACTCCCTCCAGTGTTATGACTACATCAGGTTGGACACCCCGAGAGTCCAGACTCGGTTCGGTGCTGCCTCCTTTAGCTATGCCATCCCATTTGTATGGAACTCTATTTAAAACTCCTTAAAGCTAGTACAACTAGTTGGCCCTTGGTCCTTCAAAACAAGGCTAAACACTGCGCAAAAAATGTCAGTGCTATGCCAGTAAGCTCACATCTTCAGTGCCTGTCCCTTATCCTTAGTCAATCTTAGCACTTCTGTCTTTCACAAATAATTTTATGGAAACCCCCCTCCATCTTTTCCCACCCCTCCTTATCTCTAAGCTCTCCTCTTACCTCCCTATCCATAACTCTCCTCTTCCCTCTAGTTGCACTTATCTGCTCCCCTTTCTCCCCTCATATGTGCCCCTTCTCGCCTCATCCCTGTCTTACTTTACTCCCTATCAGCGTAGCCTAATTGCATACTCAGCTACTGCAAATTCTATGTTACTCTTAGGCTCGCACTTTGTGAAATATTTGTGTTATTATTACTGTTCTCATATCATATTATATATATTGCTGTTGTTTATCCTGCTGCTTTGTGATCTTTACCTCATGGTTATTTCCCTGTCCCCAGGACCACTTTGTAAATGAGCTTGCCTCAATGGTGTATTCCTGATTAAATAAAAATTGAATTTAATTGAATTCGGACTTCTTAGACTACCAAGATGTGCTATAAATCTTGGAAGGGAACAACAAAAACATGAAAAAAACATTTTTCTTTAGTAAATTGTAACAGCTGAAACATCTTATTTATGAAAGCACATACTTAAGTACAGAGCTGGTCTTTAAAGATCACATGGCACTTATTATAAAATATGGGAATTTTCTCAGTGCACTGGCCAGCATTCCCCTGCAATAAAACAGGTTCCTGGAACCTACTCCCAGGTCACAGCTGGAAATGAGCAAACACAGCTCTGTGCACCTTTCCTGGTCCAAAATAAAACAGGCCCCATGTTCCAGTTCAAGTTCAAGTTTATTGCAGGAATAACTCTATTGTGCAAGCTCATTCACAAGGAGGCCCTGAGACATATCACATGTGCACATACAAGGTAGTAGCATAATGTACATACAAGCAAACATAATCCAGGTGGCAAACATAGAGTATAAACATGCATAATACAGGCAGTAAGAGAGGGTGCAATGTGTAAAATAAACCTAAAGGAACATTCACAGGAGTAGCAAGTTGACGTTTATACAGACATGGAATACAGTACATAATGCAGGCAAAGTAAACAGTAAATAGCGATGAATAACAATGGCCACGAGTGTGCAATGTGCACAACTGGAGAACAAATGGATTAAAGACATATAAGTATCACTAACCAAACTACAACAATATATAAATGTGCAAGGCCTTGCATTGGATAAAGGTTACATTGATAGATGGACACGAGAGAGTCCATTAGGTACAGATGCACAAGTAGTGTAAAACTGGAGGAACAGAAGAGATAGGAGGGGAGATGAGGACTAGACAAGAGGGAGGGATGAAAGAGGGGAGTAGCAAAGTGAGAGGGAGGGATGAGGGGAGGAGTAGCAAAGTACAGGGAAAGAGGGAAATATGGAAGATGGGGGGATGATTTGTGAAAGGCCTAGGGGGGTGGATAAGGGACTGAGGAAAGGGAACCATTAGAAGAGTCCAGGTTTACCACCTATGACAGTTGCATATTCCTTTAACTAATCTTGTAGTTAGGGTCTTAAAGGAGTTAACAGATATGAGGCAGGTAAGCTTCAGTGTAGATTGTAATTTGTTCCAATCAGATGGTAGGGTATAGGAGATGGCAGTTATGCCAAATGAAGTATGAGTCCTGGGGACAGCTAGAAATATGAAGTCAGATTTCCTGAGGGAGTAAGTATATCAGGTGATGTGGGCAAGAGAAAGTAAGTAGCCTGGGAGTTTTTTCAAGAGACATTAGCGTCCAGATGCCAGAGTGCAACAAGAGTCTGGTAGTGAGGGAGGTCCAACCAATGGATGCATGTAGAGTGCATGGTGAGTTCTGAGTCTGGTAGTGAGGAAGGTCCAACCAATGGATGCATGTAGAGTGCATGGTGAGTTCTGAGTCTGGCAGTGAGGGAGGTCCAACCAATGGATGCATGTAGAGTGCATGGTGAGTTCTGAGTCTGGCAGTGAGGGAGGTCCAACCAATGGATGCTTGTAGAGTGCATGGTGAGTTCTGAGTCTGGCAGTGAGGGAGGTCCAACCAATGGATGCATGTAGAGTGCATGGTGAGTTCTGAGTCTGGTAGTGAGGAAGGTCCAACCAATGGATGCATGTGAGAGTGCATGGTGAGTTCTGAGTCTGGCAGTGAGGAGGTCCAACCAATGGATGCATGTAGAGTGCATGGTGAGTTCTGAGTCTGGCAGTGAGGAGGTCCAACCAATGGATGCATGTAGAGTGCATGGTGAGTTCTGAGTCTGGCAGTGAAGGAGGTCCAACCAATGGATGCATGTAGAGTGCATGGTGAGTTCTGAGTCTGGCAGTGAGGGAGGTCCAACCAATAGATGCATGTAGAGTGCATGGTGAGTTCTGAGTCTGGCAGTGAGGGAGGTCCAACCAATGGATGCATGTAGAGTGCATGGTGAGTTCTGAGTCTGGCAGTGAGGGAGGTCCAACCAATGGATGCATGTAGAGTGCATGGTGAGTTCTGAGTCTGGCAGTGAGGGAGGTCCAACCAATGGATGCATGTAGAGTGCATGGTGAGTTCTGAGTCTGGCAGTGAGGGAGATCCAACCAATGGATGCATGTAGAGTGCATGGTGAGTTCTGAGTCTGGCAGTGAGGGAGGTCCAACCAATGGATGCATGTAGAGTGCATGGTGAGTTCTGAGTCTGGCAGTGAGGGAGGTCCAACCAATGGATGCATGTAGAGTGCATGGTGAGTTCTGAGTCTGGCAGTGAGGGAGGTCCAACCAATGGATGCATGTAGAGTGCATGGTGAGTTCTGAGTCTGGCAGTGAGGGAGGTCCAACCAATGGATGCATGTAGAGTGCATGGTGAGTTCTGAGTCTGGCAGTGAGGGAGGTCCAACCAATGGATGCATGTAGAGTGCATGGTGAGTTCTGAGTCTGGCAGTGAGGGAGGTCCAACCAATGGATGCATGTAGAGTGCATGGTGAGTTCTGAGTCTGGCAGTGAGGAGGTCCAACCAATGGATGAATGTAGAGTGCATGGTGAGTTCTGAGTCTGGCAGTGAGGGAGGTCCAACCAATGGACGCATGTAGAGTGCATGGTGAGTTCTGAGTCTGGCAGTGAGGGAGGTCCAACCAATGGACGCATGTAGAGTGCATGGTGAGTTCTGAGTCTGGCAGTGAGGGAGGTCCAACCAATGGACGCATGTAGAGTGCATGGTGAGTTCTGAGTCTGGCAGTGAGGGAGGTCCAACCAATGGATGCATGTAGAGTGCATGGTGAGTTCTGAGTCTGGCAGTGAGGGAGGTCCAACCAATGGATGCATGTAGAGTGCATGGTGAGTTCTGAGTGGGGCATTCGTGATGCATCATATGGCTCAGTGATAGAGGATGTCTAGTTTGTGCAAATTGGTGGACGAAGCATATTTTATTTATTTATTTGTACATCAGTTTACAACCTTTGAGCCAGAGGCTAATTTCCAAAGGTACCTCGTCACATTGAGGACAGACAGAACAAATTTAGGTTACAGCATAAATCAAATTTAGATTACAGCATAAGTCACTGACTTAGAGTTACACACAATGGTCTCATAACATTTATACAATTTAGTAGAGTCACACAGAATGGTTTCATAACATTTACAGTATACAATTTAGTATTTGTAAATTAGATCACCACAATTGAGAAGGGGTAAGAAGGTGGGCTGGACGAGTCTCACTCTAGTCTCCTGTGAGAAGAGTAGTCTGTTTCTACACAAGAAACCTAGTCTGGATTTAAGCCTACTGGTGAAGGAGTTGATATGGATGCTGAAGGAGAGCTTGTAGTCAAGCCATATTCCTAAATGTTTGAACTTGTAACCCACCACAAGGGACACACCTGGAAACTAATTGTCAAAACTCAGTGTGTCTTTCTTGGCCGACTGTAATAAGTAAATAAGTACATAAAAACTGTAAATTACAAGCTGTCAAGGTGGATGTCAGCCTTGTTTCCATCACTGTGGGGTCAATAGTTAGAATACCATCTGTTTGGCTCTGTATGTTTAATGGTTACTCTATTGGCAAGGATCTGTGCTCAACATATGCCTAATGTGCCAGCTATGTGATATGAAGTCCATATTATGCCTCTGCAATGGAGGGCCACAAATCTATGAGCCAAAGAATCCTTAGGTAGAGTAAGTTTAATTTTTGAGTGCATCACTTCACAAACTTCTTGTTTTAATTCCCCCTCTAAGGCTACATGTTGGGAAAGGGAAAGGGAACATTGTTTAACCAGGAGTAGCACACTGAGCTGAAGTTTGTTTCCAGATGTGACTTGGGAGCTCAAGGAAGTTAAGTGATTTGCTCAGGATCACACAGTATGCACCTAGGCGGCTGTGGGATTCAAACCTAGATCTCCAGATCTGCAGCTCAGAGCCTTAACCCACTGTACTATTCTGCCAGCTTTATTGATTATCCTTTGAGTACAAATATGAAGTGGGCTTATTTTTATAACTTTATACAGTAAATCTTAAAAAAACTGCATTGAAGAGCTAGCACAGCACAGTGTCACTAGTAATTATCTGATGCCCTCGTGGTGATAAGGTACTTGGCCTGCATGTTTAATATTGATATGCCTAGTCTTGTAACTTTAGGACAAGTTGTATTACTACAGATAGTGTAAGAACAATAATTACAGTTCATATATGCAGGTGTCTGGTAGCTCAGGCGGATGTGGCCTGTCCTCTTCAGGTAGCACCCTGGCCTGGGACCCAGCCAGACCACCCCTGGTTATGTCTGTATTATTGGTATAACTGCAGGGTGTGTAACCTGCATCTGTTCTCAAACCAGGTGGCAGTGCTGGGAACTGTATCTATATCACTCGTATAATACCTTTTTTGGGAAACCCGAGTCCATTCTCAAACTCTGATCACCCCGGTTGCATTCCAGGGGATTATGTCTGCATTGCAAGACTAATGCCAGTGGTTGCACCCTTACCTCTGATTAACCTTTTGTTTCAGAAGCAGAATCTCCAGTCCCAATAACTATGTGACACTGACTGTGAAAGATGAAGAAACTCATCATTGGGGTTGGGGAACAGGAATGAGACTGTATACCAACAGTCTCCTAAGGACAGTGCCATCAACAGTAAGTAGATGGCCAGGTAAATGTTATATGTAGGAGAGATGCTTAGAAGCCCTGGTGATCCCAGAGTGGGAAACCTGAGTTACTTCTCCAAACTAGGACTCCCTGGTGGCAGTGCAGGGTATTATGTGTGCATGATTGGTATAGTAGCAAGGTGGGAAACCTAAGTTCATTTTCAGTATCAGGTCACCCATGTGTACAGATCCCCGGTCAGGTCTCACCTGGAATAAGGTGTCCAGTTCTGGAGGCCTCACCTCAGAAAGGACATATATCTGGTAGATACAGTACAGATAAGAGAGAAACAAATAATTCAGGGTCTGCAGAACACGTCCTCCTGGGAAAGACTGAGGGAACTGAACATGTACTCCCTGAAGCAGAGAAGCGAGAGAGAGAGAGCAGGGACATGATTGAAACATTCAGATACATAAAAGACATACATAAGATAGAGACACTGGAACTTTTTCACTTTAAGAAGGGCAGCAGAACCAGGGGACATGATTAAAGGCTGCAAGAAGGGAGGTTCTCTATCAGTGCCAGGAAGTTTTTCTTCACACAGAGAGTGGTGGATGCCTGGAATGACCTGCCTCAAGAAGTAGTAGGGGCTAACACTGTGGTGGGATTCCAGAATGCATGGGATAGACACAAGGGATCCCTTACACCAAAGGGCCACCAGAGTGGCAAAATAGATCTAAAACAATGGGCAGACTAGATGGACCTGACTGTCTTCTTCTGCCATCAACTTCCATGTTTGTTATGTGGCGCCATTCCTGTTTTTGTAGGTAGCTGTCCCATCCATTTTTTCTGTGGTGTACTGCCTGCAGAGGGATTATTTTTTTTTGGGGGGGGTAACTTTCTGTTTTAGACCTGAGCTGAATTGCACCATGCACCCAGTTAGCATTACTTCACAAAATTTCATGAACATTTTTATTTGTATATAGCTCAGTCATCTATAGGGTCAGAGATCTTAAATTTGGCATGGTTCCTTAATGATGGGTACTCTAAAAATGTGCCAGATTTCATGGCAATATGATGCATCATCTCAAAATTGTATGTGCTCAAAATCTGTCATTTTATTGTTTGCAGACAGTTTTGTGAAAAATTAATTCATCTGCATGTAACCTGCTCACCTTTGGAGTTAGACATGTATAAATTAGAAAACACAAATTGCACATACCTCAGTAATGCAAAGCATCATGGGAAGCATAAGCAAATGCCCATACATTCATTTGGACTGGCTGAACTTTAAGCAGAAGTGCCTGGTGCCGGAAGGCCCCACAATAAAATCAGTAAAGGCTGAAAACAGCAGACAAGTCTTTCATCCTCATTTGGATTCATTAGTGTGACATATCTGTACCTCAGCCTTATACTCTGGTGAGAAATACACTACAGGTCTCAAAAGGGGAGAGGGACCTGGGGATGGTGGTGGATGTCAAAATAAACAACTGAGAATTGTAGGAGGGCAGTGGCCAAGGCCAATAGGATGCTGGAATGCATTGCTAGGGAGATAACCTCCAGAAGGAGTGAAGTGATTCTCCCTGTGTATAATTGCCTGGTTAGGCTGTACCTTGAGTACTGTGTGCAGTTCTGTAGGCCGTACATAACAAAGGACATTGCACTCCTGGAGAGGGTTCAGAGAAGGACAACCAAGATGATTTGGGGTATGGAGGAGAGGACCTATGAGGAGAGGCTTGAAGAGCTCAACATGTAGCCTCTAGAGGAGGGATGAAGAAACATGATAGTGGTCTTCAAGTACATAAAGGGGATAAATAAGGTAGGTTCAATGGGCTGTTCCAAAAGAAAGAGGGGGGCAACCACAGGGCACAGGTGGAAGCTGCAGGGGAGACTTAGGGGGAGAGAGGAGAAGGAGTCACTTCACTGAGAGGGTGGTGAAACCATGGAATCCACTGTCCAAGGGACTGGTGGAGGTAGATACTGTGGAGGGGTTCAAGAGGGGATGGGGCAGATATAGGAGGAGGGTGAAGCTGAGCAAGTTCAACACAGGAAGAATATCTTGGACAGGGGTAATGAAATCCAAGAGAGTGGGGGAGACAGTAGAATCAGCGCCCATTACGGATGCTGACTACCAAGCGGACATGAAAGACCATAAGACATACACTGCTGGTGTTTTAGTTTGTCCTTCCTGCCCACCCCCACACCCGTTTGCCAGTTGAACTGATTTCTGCAGAAGCATTCTAACTTGCTACTTCCAACTAAGGTTGCCTTCCTGGGTGGATGCAGGCCCTCATCCTTATTCAAGATTGTATGCATCACAGTTTGGCAGCAGTCTCCCAGGAAGACAAAACCCTAATTATAACTCAGTTCCTTCAACCAGAAGTTTAATGTCTTGATTCGGACTGACCTTGCCTCCCCCTCACTGAAGACAGGTAATACCTCTGAGAACAAAAAGGAGTGTACTGACATCTTTAGGCCATACCTCTAAGTACCTGAAATCCTCATGGATTACAGCTGTATCAGCCTTGTCACCCACCAGGTTATTTGTCCCCAGGTGGACAATGACATCCAGTTCCTAACTCCTTACTATAAGCCTTGTGCTCACATGTATCTGCTTCCCATCCCTCGGTGCTGTTCTTCCTTCAAGGCACTTCACCTACCCCCCCCCACTAGATATCCTTATCAATGCTCTCTGGATAATTAATTCCCACAACAGGGGTTCCTTCCTCCTCCTGTGTGACCGTGTACCACTCTTCCCAAAGGGGTGATCACAGAAGACCAACCCATCCTCCCTGGTGTCAGCTGTTGGTGTCCTTGTTGGTCTGTCCAGTTCCTTCAGGATAGTGTACGATTTACCTGGTTGGAACATTTTAGTGATGTTATTCAGGGCCCCCCCTCCTGCATTGATGATGACACCACCATGGCCCATTCAGTCATCCTCCTGGCCATCCTGTGAGGTTGTAGACACCGTGGCCTCTGGGAGTGGGTGACTGTCCCCCGGGTCATGGGCAACATGTTTCAATTCTCTGCACCATGCCTGATCAAAGAATGCCATCTGTGAAGGACATTCTCAAGGTACAAGAACCATTGAACTTCACACAGTGGTCACTACAAAGATGGTCACACTTGGCTGACTTGACCAGCTGCATGATGCAGTTTGATAACATACCATACCTAATTGATACACTCTTTTCTCCATGTTGCTGCAATACTACATAGGATGGCAAACAGTCTATTCAAACTGCCATAATAAACACATGGAGCCAGAAGGGAGCTACCTGTACATCACTCCTTTGACACTGCAGAGAAGAGTATTTCTACACACCTTGCATTGTGCTGTAGCACCCAGTGGTGGACAGGAAGTCGTATGAAATCCATAATGCCAACATACAGCATGATGCAATGGCAGCACAATGTAATCTGCAACATGTCATACTGGACAACCACAGAGTGAATATACTTGCATAAAGAGGAATTAAGATGTCTGGGAGTAATGTCATACACTGGTCAGTACATTGCCACAGACCACTGCATGGTACTCAGTATAAACAAGAGAAAATTTGACATAATGGAAAACATACTGCAACCAATGGATTCTGAGCATAGCAATGATGAGAGACAGTACAATACACTGTCTGAAGTGTACATTACAAGATACCTATTCATGCAATGTGTTGCTCATTGGCTATCATATCAATGCAGATGAAGCAGGTACAGTGCTTTTGTGAACCACAACCACTGCTGAATAGCTGAAAATGGTGCCAACAGTGATGTTAGACCTAGGAAGAAAGCACAGACTGAACCCATTACACAAACAAGCAACGCTTGTTGGGATGTTGTGGTGGCAGACCGTGGGAAACACAGTGGCCATAGTGATGTCCTGCCAGTGCAGCACAGGACTATCCAATTCCAGGTGTATGTATGACTGACCAAAACTGCATGCCACCACAGCAATATACAGAATCCATCAAGCATACAGTAGGACACAAACCACTTAAGAGCTTTACTGCTATCATTCTTAGAATAGGATGAGGTTTGTCAGCAACATAACACATATGGTCATTACCTTTATAGAAGTATTCTGCTCTGGTATAGTGTTCAGAGCAATTGACATTATGTTTTTTGGGCTGAAAGTTGTCAATTCAAGCTTTGGACATTGCAGTGATAGGAGCCACTGCCTTTTCAGGTGTGGATTGCTTGGCACTCAATGAAAGCTGATTGGGTGGTGTGAGTGTGTGGGTATAAACAACTCAAGAAGCAGAGACTTGAGACAGTACTTCAGGTTAAACACACATTTACTTCATGTGTGTTGTTTATTGAAGAATCAAAACAAAATAAGTAAAAGGAAAAATAACACTGTTTTGGATGAAAAAATTACAAATCAAAGTCTGGCTCACCAAGAGCGTTTCAGCTACATCACAATAAAACTTACACCATAGAGTGGAAGCTGCAAAAAGGTCCCACTACATCTATGGTATTTCCCTGGAAGAGAGGAGATCTGCTCTCTCCCATCAATCTGCTCCAACTGTGAACTAGAGCTCCTTATATAACTCTATGGAGCAGAGAACAAGAGGTCACATTATTGTGTAGATCCTCCCCTATTTTTATTATTAACAATTCCTTCCTTTATACAAATTATAGTAATATCAACTCCTAAGTATACTTTGCATAAAGATATGTTTGCATCATAAAGTATTCCAATTTCCAGAATATGTTAATAGAAAAGACAAAAACAAGGTTGCATATCTAATGGCTCATTAGAACAAAAGGTTCTGCTTACAAGGAGGAGTTAATTTGGTATTCTGTCCTATAAATAAGCCTCATGTTGGGCCCCTGTTCCCTAGTGGGAACCTATCCCTTTAAGGCACAGGACCAAGCTTTAGGTAAGCAGCAAAATGATTTTGTTACATACATCACTTATTCTTACTTCTTAAAAGACCTAATAGTTTGCTTTAACTACCCTGATTAATGTGGCACAAATAAATGTAAGTATAAAACATGTTTTCCTCAGAGAAATTGTGAAATGCAGACTCTGCTTCTAACTCCCCTTTTAAACCTACAGAGAAGATGCAGGGAGAATGGCTGAAACTGTACAGCAGATTGGCTAGCTGACTGCTGCCACTGCCATTACCAAAGTGTGTTTGACTTCATTTAACAATTAAAAAGAAGGGGCAAGAGAAGAAGCAGGTCTTCTTGTTTTATGTATCAGGGAAAAGGCAGTTTCACTGTAAAGTGCAGGATTAGCATTTTCATTTCTCTCTTTACAGCACAACCTAGCACTTTCATCTGCAAAAGCTATATTTAGCCTACTGATACTACATATTTCAGCATAAGACTGCTTATTTGCTAAAGGGGGGTTTTGAAAGGAACTTATTACTTTCTTTTAATGGGGCATTTTCAGATGAAGCTAAACGACATCTCTGCCCCCCCCCATTTCTGAGGAAACTATATCCCGAGGCAGGAAAAGAAAAACAGCGGAGAAAGAACAGTAAAGAGCTATAATAGGAGGCCACCCTATTATAGGGGGAAAAGGGGAAGTATAATAGAAAAGAAAGACTGCTGCAGCAGATTTAATAAAGAGTACAGGGCATAGAAAAGGGGGAATGCCTCGAGATACTGGGACAAAAAAAAAAGACAACCCCATAGTTTATAGGGGCCGAACTGCCACATATCCCCATGGTTAAGTAGAAACCTCTACAGGTTTCTAAGACAACCTACCTCACATCCTTGGGGTAGGATGGAGCTCCGGCCCTCCCTCACTGTGGAGCTCCACCCCAGGGTCCCTATACAAGTTAAACAATAAGAATAACTACATAAGTATTCATTTTCCTAGGCTTATTACCCGGGGGTGTCTAAATAAATGTCATACCTGGAATCTAGACACATAGTCTGCATTGGCATGAGCACTACCTGCTCTGTGACGTACAGAAAATTTGAATGGCTGTAATGCAAAGTACCAACGCATAATCCTGTTATTTTTGTCTTTCATCTGAGACAGAAAACAAAGAGGATTATGATCTGTAACTAGTGTAAAGGGAGCTCCCCACAAGTAAAATTTTAAAGACCCAATTGCCCATTTGGCAGCTAAACACTCCAGCTCTACAGTACTGTATTTACGCTCTCTATCATGTAATTTTCTGGATATGTATAATATTGCATGTTCTTCCCCATTAATGGTCTGGCTGAGTACCACCCCCAGACCTGTGCCTGAGGCGTCTGTATGTACTTCGAAGGGGTATTCAAAGTTAGGACTTCTTAAGACAGGGGAGGAGCACAATGCCACTTTGATGGACAAAAAGGCTTGTTCACATTCCTCAGACCAGGTTACTGTATTGACACATTTCTTTTTGGTCAGATCTGTGAGGGGATTGGCAATAGTTGAGAAATTAGGGATAAAATGTCTGTAATATCCCACTAATCCTAGGAAAGATCTCATTTGTTTCTTTGTGTGGGGCCTTGGACTATTAGCTACAGCTTCAAGTTTGTCTATCTGGGGTCTGATAAGTCCATTGCCCAATAGAAAACCTAAATATTTGGTTTCCTTCATTGCTAGGGCACACTTTGTGGGGTTTATTGTCATCCCAGCTGTTTTGATGGCATTTATGACAGCGCACAGATGTGATAGATGTGATTTCCAATCTTGACTAAAGACTACCACATCATCTAGATAAGCAGCACAAAATGCTGTGTAAGGATTTAATATTTTATCCATGTACCTCTGAAATGTGGCTGGGGCCCCATGGAGTCCAAAGGGCATGGTGCAAAATTGGTACAGCCCTTTTGGAGTGCTAAAAGCAGTATTTTCTTTGTCAGATTCTGCCAAAGGGATTTGCCAATATCCCTTTGTCAAATCCAAAGTTGAAATATATTTAGTATTCCCTATTTTATCCAGAATGTCATCCACACGGGGCATTGGGTAGGTATCGAACTGCGCAACTTGATTTAGCCCTCTAAAATCTAGACAAAAGCAGATTCCCCCTTCCTTCTTTGGTACTACTACCACCCATGCACTGTTAGAAGACTAAATTATGTGGAGAGCAAGTAACTTATCCACTTCTTTCTGTACTTCATCCCTAACTCTCTCAGGAAGTCTGTACAGCCTCTTTCTAATGGGACCTGTGAGTGTTCAAATTTGGTGTTCTATGTTTTTGGCTTTACCCGGGGTACTAGTAAATGTAGTAGAGAATGATTGTAGAAGGTGTTGTAGTTCTGTGTGTTGTTTCTGATCCAGAGAGGGGTTACAGAAGACATCCTGAGGACACTTTGAACCTTCAAGTCATCCATATGCAACTTCTAGGTCTGTTTCCTCAGTATCAGGAATCACCATTAGATTAGTCTCCTGGGTACTCTCATACCACTTCTTTAATAAATTAACATGATAAATCTTTTGCCAGGGCGGATGTCAGGGTGGCAATCTCATAATTTACTGGGCGGTCTGCCTGAGTACACGGTATGGACCCAGCCATTTCATTAGTAGTTTGTTTTGGGAAGAAGATAATAACAACAACACTTCTTCCCCACTTTGGAAATGTTTATCCCCTCTTATCTGCTGGTTGTATGCCTGTTTTTGTATATGTCGTGCATATTCCTTATTCTTATGCACCTTTTTAACATAGGAAACCAGCCTCTTTCATAAAGAATTCATGTACTCTGCAATGCTGGTGGTTCTCATCTCCTTCCCTCCTTCCCATAACTCTTTCAAGACATCTAACGGTCCCCTTGGGTTCCTACCATACAGTAAGGCAAATGGAGTATACCTGTCAATGCTTGTGGTACCTCTCTGTAGGCAAATAACAGAAATGGTAACAGTTTATCCCAGTTATTCCCTTCCTCCTGCACAAATTTCCTTAACATATGCTTTAAGGTCTGGTTGAAGTGTTCAACAAGGCCATCCGTTTGTGGGTGGTAGGGAGAGGTTCGTACTGCTGCAATACCCAATAGCCGATACAACTCTTTTAACAATGCTGAGTTACAATCACTCCCACTATCAGAGAGTATTTCTTTGGGGATCCCTACTCTACTAAAAAGCTTTATCAATTCTTCTGCCACCTTCTTAGTGGTTACTGTGCATAGGAGAATTGCTTCTGGGTATCTCGTTCCATAATCGCATATGACCAGGATGAATCGGTTTCCACTTGCACTCTTAAGCAAGGGGCCTACAATATCTATCCCAATCCTTTCAAACAATGTGTCTATCTAGGGGAAGGGTACCATGTGTACTATTTCTTTACATCCTACTGGACTAACTTGTTGACATTCTTTACAGTTTTGACAATATTTGGCTATGTCATCATGAATGCCTGGCCAATAGAATCTTTGTAATAATCTCCCCAAGGTTCAATCCCACCCTGCATGTCCTGCTAGGGGTATATCATGTCCCAGATGTATTCAATTATTTCTATAAGAAGTGGGTACCACCATTTGTTCCATCTGTTCCCATGTGCCTCCCTTGGTACAAACCCAATATAAAAATGTTATTTTGGATTACAAATCCAGGGGTACCTGGATCTGGTTCCTTTCCCACCTGTTGAAATAGAGGTAGCAATGCTGTATCTTTCCTTTGTTCATTGGGAATGTCACAATCTATAAAAAACAGAGCTAACAGATTTTGATATTCTATCTTTGTCCTTTCCCCATTCCCTTTGCATTTTCTTCTTGGCACTGTGTGTTTGTTTGGTTTTACCAGGGGGGATCATATATCTCTTCTTGAAAAGGGAACACTTCTCCAAGTTGTGGTGACTGTCTACTTTGTGCTCTTGTGGTGACTGCAGTTATAGACTCTCTATTGTTTAACAATTGAGTAAATTCTGGATAGTCATGTCCAAGTAATATGGGTACTGGTAGTTTAGGTACTATACCGGCAGTCACCTCGGCACTTTTTCCTTTAACAGTTACCCCTATCTTGACAGTAGGATAGTGATGAGTATCACCATGGACACATATTACATGCATATCAGACCCTGTTCGTACTTTTGTTTTGGTAGCTAACACATCTGGTCTTATCAAGGTATGTTTGCTTCCAGAATCAATTAGACACATGACCTTTTGATTTTCTAACTCCACTGTGGTCATAAAATACCCAGCATTTAACAAGGCTACATGTGTACTGTCTGACTATTTGTTAGGGCAATATCTAGCTATATGACCCATTTTCTGACAATTGCGACAAATTATATCTGCTGGAAAAGTTAGTTTTTTAGAGTAATTTCTGTTGTCCTTTTTAAAGTCAATAGTACTGATCATACCAGGCCTTACCCCAGGTATCATTCACCCCATATTCCCATCTTGAGGACGAGGAGTCATTTTTCGATAAAGCTGGTGGGCGGTTAGAAAATCTTCTGCCAATGATATCCAGGGTTTTATTTAACTCTAAAAATTGATTAGCGTTTTGCTCATAAAAGTTCTAAAACATTGTGAAAATGCATAGCACGTGTCCCACTGTGTTTAACAAACATAACAGTTATAGAAAACCTATATAAATGCTTTCTGTACAGTTAGTATTGTCCCAAGAAAAAAAACTGCTAATCAGTTATTTAAAACCCTGATATGGCCTTCTCTGCATTTTCTGGTTTGTGTTCCTTTACCCAGATCTGTACATCATGGGGAAGGATTTGTAAAAATTGTTCTATAATAAAGGTCTCCATAATAAGTGTAGTTGTCTTTCCCTCCGGTTGGATCCATTTCCAACATAGTTCCTTTAAACGAGTAAAAGTCTGTTGTGGGTTGTCTTGGGGTTGATATTTCAGAGCACGAAACCTTTGTCTGTAGGTTTCTGAACTTATATCATATCATAGAAACATAGAAACATAGAATTTGATGGCAAATAAGGACCGCTTGGCCCACCCAGTCTGCCCATTTCCCTACCTGATGGATAAGCTGCAGATCCTAGTTAACCAGTAGCGTACTTCTTCCTACCCCCACCCCCTAGAATTGCCTTATGACTGTCCCATGCATGCTTGAATTCCACCACTGTTTGTGACTCCACAACCTCCTCTGGAAGGCCGTTCCATACATCCACCTCCCTCTCTGTGAAAAAATACTTCCTTAAATTACCTCTGAGCCATCCCTTCTATCTTCAAATTGTGCCCTTTGTTCTTGCACACCTCTTTTTGAAAGATGCTACCTCTTGGACTTTGTTGATTCCCTTGAGGTACTTGGAAAGTTTCTATCATGTCCCCCTCTCCTCCTTTCCTCGAGGCTATACATATTAAGCTCCTTAAGTCTCTCTTCATATGTCTTCCGTGCAGACCCTGCACCATTTTAGTTGCCCTCCTCTGGACAGCTTCCATCCTGTCTATGTCTTTGCGGAGATTGGGTCTCCAGAACTGCATGCAGTACTCCAGATGGGGTCTCACTAGCTGTCTGTACAGAGGGATAATAACTTCCTGTTTTCTACTGGTGATGCCTCTCCCTATGCATCCCAGTATTCTCCCAGCTCTACTTGCTGCCCTCTCACATTGCTTGCCCACCTTTAGGTCATCTGATATAACTACCCCCAGGTCCCTTTCCATTTTTGTTGTTGTTAGTATCTCACCCCCCATTGTGTACTCTTCCCCTGGGTTTTTGTTTCCCAGATGCATTACCTTGCACTTCTTAGCATTGAATCTAAGCTGCCATACATTTGACCATTCTCTAACCTTGCCAAGTCCCTTCTCATCCTTTCCACTCCACCTTGTGCATCAACTCTGTTGCAGATCTTTGAGTCATCTGCAAAGAGACATACTTTTCCTTCCAGTCCCTCTGCAATGTCACTTATAAAGACATTGAAGAGGACTAGTCCTAATACTGAACCCTGCGGTACCCCACTACTAACCCCCCTTTTTTCAGAGTGGACTCCATTTACTATTACTCTCTGTGTCCTATTCTCCAGCCAATTCTTTACCCAGGCTGTCATCTTGGGACCTACTCCCAGGCTGGATAACTTGTATATTAATCTTTTATGTGGGACTGTGACAAATGCCGTGCTAAAGTCTAGGTAGGCCATGTCCACAGCCCCTCCCTGATCAACTACTTTGGTCACCCAGTCAAAGAAATCTATCAGATTTGTCTGGCATGACCTTCCCGCTGTGAATCCATGCTGCCTTGGGTCCTGTGCCCCTCTGGCCTCTAGATATTTAACAGTTCTTTCCTTCAGAAGTGATTCCATCATTTTCCTACCATTGAGGTTAAACTAACAGGTCTGTAGTTTCCTGCTTCTGCCTTGCTCCCATTTGTGAAGGGAATCACATCTGCCCTCCTCCAGTCCTCGGTACCACCCCATCCTCCCATGATTTGTTAAAGAGGGTAGTCAGTGGTGTCACTAGTTCTACCCTTAGTTCTTTTAGAATTCTGGGATGAATCCCATCAGGCCCCATTGCTTTGTCCACCTTCAGTTTTAAGAGTTCTTTCAGAACCCTTTTCTGTAAATGGGCTGGTATCAACTTCTGTATCCAGAGTGTTTCTACTGTTTGTTTTAGGTACCTCCCTTCCTTTGTAAATACTGAGCAAAAATATTTGTTTAGTATCTCTGCCTTTCACAGCCACCCTCTGCCCACCCTCCCTCCCCTTTATTAAGCCTCACTATCCTTCCTTGGTCTTCCTTCGCTCCTGATGTACCTATAAAAGGTTTTATCCCCTTCTTAACTGAGTTGGCTATCTTTTCCTCAGTTTGGGCCTTTGCTGTTCTGACTGCCTTTCCAGCTTCCTTTTGCTTTAACTGATAGTTTCTGTCCTGTTCCTTCTGTGATTCCTTGTACTTTCTGAATGCTTTCTTTTCTCTTGAACCTTCACTGCCACTTCCTTTGAGAACCATAGTGGTTTCTTACCTCATTCGTTTTGTTTATTTGCTTTACACAAAGGCTTGATACCTCTGTGATGGCAGTTTTATTATTCCCATTGTTCTTCCACCCCTCCTTCCTGCCCATTTGCTAGTGCATTCCTTAGGCACTCACCCATTTTGACAAAGTCAGCCCTCCTAAAATCCAGTACCTTTGTCTTTGTATGGCTTTACTCTGTTGCTGTATTTATTGTGAACCATACTGTTCGATGGTTGCTTGTTCCCAGATGGCTACCCACTTCTACATCTGTGATCCTCTCTTCATCTCCATTTGAGGGAACCAGGTCTAAGATTGCTCCCTCTCGAGTGGGCTCCAATACTAGTTGTCTAAGGCATGCCCCCTGTAGGGCATCTAGAATAACCCCACTCTTAGAAGTGGCTGCTGCAACTGCACTCCAGTTAACATCTGGCATATTCAGGTCTCCCATCAGCAATATCTCCCCTTTTTCTGCCATTCTAAGTATACTTTCTATCATTTCCTTGTCCATTTCCTCCCCCTGAGAAGGAGGTCTGTATACAACCCCTGTGCGTATTGTGGTGCCATTGCCGGTCTCCAAATTTACCCACAGTGCTTCTTCTTCTCCCTGTTTATCCTTTTGTTCTGTTGCTTTGATTCCTTCCCTTATGTAAAGAGCTACTCCTCCTCCTCTTTTACCCTCCCTGTCTCTCCTGTAGATAGTGTATCCTGGTATGTTTTCATCCCAGTCATGGTTTTGTGTGTACCATGTTTCTGTGACTGCCATGATATCCAGATGTTCCTCCTCCATCAAGGCCACTAATTCAGGAAGCTTGTTACTCAGACTATGGCCATTGGTACTCATTGCTCTCCATTTTCCATACTGTTTCAAAATTTCAGTTTTTACTGCATCATAATTCTCTGCATTTCATGTGTCTATACGACTGTACACTAATTGCGCTCTCCCTGTCAGATAAGGGGCTAATCGTACCACCCATTGACTCTGGGGCCAATTACATGCTCTGGCTACTCTTTCAAAAGTTGTTAAGTAAGCCTCTATGTCATCAGCATTGGTCATTTTAGTTAGTTTGATGTCTCTAGGGTTGGAGGTAGTAGCATCTCCACTAGCCCCTGCATTAGTCCCCATTTGCTGTAAAAGTTTAACAATTTCAGCCCACCTTATCTCTTGTTGCCTCATCTCCCTCCGTCTTTCCTGGGCTTCTTGGTCATGTTGTTTTTCCATTTCCATCTGGTGGATGGCCAGCCAGTGTACGAGACTCGATAAGTCCTCTGGTGGTTCTTCTCTGAGCAGTTTCTGTCGTTTCACCTCCTCCATCTCATCCTCACTTGCTGCATCTTCCTTAACTTTGGCATCCTTTCTCCAAACAGCTGGGTCCAGCCCTGGATACAGAGGTTCCCCAGTGATGGCTGTCTGGGTCCTGGTTACCATACCAGCTTTCTTCTCATCCACACCGGATGCCATCTCTGCATAGAGTTGTTGGGTACCTGGTCAGGTCCCCCACTGGTTTCTCCCTTTTTTGCCACAGACAACCAGTAAACACCCCACTTCTGGTACCTCTTTGTGAGTGTGAGGGTATAAACAACTCAAGAAGCAGAGACTTGAGACAGTACTTCAGGTTAAACACACATTTACTTCATCTGTGTTGTTTATTGAAGAATCAAAACAAAATAAGTAAAAGGAAAAATAACACTGTTTTGGATGAAAAAATTACAAATCAAAGCCTGGCTCACTAAGAGCATCTCAGCTACATCACAATAAAACTTACTCCATAGAGTGGAAGTTGCAAGAAGGTCCCACTACATCTATGGTATTTCCCTGGAAGAGAGGAGATCTGCTCTCTCCCACCAATCTGCTCCAACTGTGTACTAGAGCTCCTTATATAACTCTATGGAGCAGAGAACAAGAGGTCACGTGATTGTGTAGATCCTCCCCTATTTTTATTATTAACAATTCTTTCCTTTATACAAATTATAGTAATATCAACTCCTAAGTATACTTTGCATAAAGATATGTTTGCATCATAAAGTATTCCAATTTCAAGAATATATTAATAGAAAAGACAAAAACAAGGTTGCATATCTAATGGCTCATTAGAACAAAAGGTTCTGCCTACAAGGAGGAGTTAGTTTAGTATTCTGTCCTATAAATAAGCCTCATGTTGGGCTGCTGTTCCCCTAGTGGGAACCTATCCCTTTAAGGCACAGGACCAAGCTTTAGATAAGCAGCAAAATTGTTTTGTTACATACATCTTATTCTTACTTCTTAAAAGACCTAATAGTTTGCTTTAACTACCCTGATTAATGTGGCACAAATAAATGTAAGTATAAAACATGTGTTCCCCAGAGAAATTGTGAAATGCAGACTTTTGCTTGCTGTACAGCTGACTCCCCTTTTAAACCTACAGAGAAGATGCAGGGAGAATGGCTGAAACTGTACAGCAGACTGGCTAGCTGACTGCTGCCACTGCCATTACCAAAGTGTGTTTGACTTCATTTAACAATTAAAAGAAGGGTCAAGAGAAGAAGTGGGTCCTCTTGTTTTATGTATCAGGGAAAAGGCAGTTTCACTGTAAAGTGCAGGATTAACATTTTCATTTCTCCCTTTACAGCACAACCTAGCACTTTCATCTGCAAAAGCTATATTTAGCTTACTGATACTACATATTTCAGCATAAGACTGCTTATTTGTGAAAGGGGGGTTTTGAAAGGAACTTATTACTTTCTTTTAATGGGGCATTTTCAGATGAAGCTAAACAACATCTCCGCCCCCCCATTTTGGAGGAAACTATATCCCGAGGCAGGAAAAGAAAAACAGCGGGGGAAGAACAGTAAGGGGCTATAATAGGAGGCCACCCTATTATAGGGGGAAAAGGGGAAGTATAATAGAAAAGAAAGACTGCTGCAGCAGATTTAATAAAGAGTATAGGAGGAATGCCTCGAGATACTGGGATAAAAAACAAAGACAAACCCATAATTTATAGGGGCAGAACTGCCACAGGTGGCCACACTTCATTATTGTAGAGGTGTTGGCACACCCAGGAGCCATACATGTAGGCATTTCAACAGTTATTACAAGTTTTACTAACTCCAAAATTACTGAACAAACACACAACAAAAATGAAACAAAATTAGTCACTAGAAAACAATTCAGAATGGTTTAAACTGTAAACTGAATGTCGAACGCTTCACAATTTTTGTTTTACACTGCCGCACACATACAGGTGGGAGAAGTGACAGAAAGATCCGTGAGTGCGCACCCATACAACAGAGCAGGTGCAGAAAGAGCAACGTGTGCAAACTCAATCAATGAGCATGGCCAGGAAATCCATTAGTGCGTGCACTCCAATCCCTGTTCCGGTGTAGTGGATACGTCGACATGGCAATTAACAGATCAGGACTCCATTAGAAGACGTGACTAAAAAAAATAACAATAAAGGTTGGTGGAGAAAAATAAATACACAGTAGTGCTAAACAGCCCTCACAGATACTCTGGTGCTCAAATTGAGCCGCATGGATAGCTTTCCTTTCAGTAAATTAAAATGAAATTGAAATGTTTTTAAACATACAGAGGTGTTATAAAAATATAACGTAAATTAAACACATGCTTAATGAAGGCTGTGTGAAGATTCACATTCTTACAATGTAGAGCATAGAAAGAGAGTGCAGATGGAAAGCTCACAGATGGTTTTACTGTGTGCACTTACGGCACTTAATTTCCCACCATTGTTGCACCTCATATCCCTTTAGCTGAATGTAGAGGGTGGGTGAGCAGCATTACGGACTTTCTGGGTTTTTTTCAGACTTAAAATAAACTGCTACATGCCTGCCCCTATAGACTATTCTAAGGTAGTATATCACAGAGAAGTCAGCAGGACCCACTGCTTCCAAAAGCTAAGCCAGCTTTTTCATCCATAAAGGTATTGGTGATGCAGGCCAGGTCAACTGTCAGAACAAGATCAGCTATAATATAACGGGGTGGAGAGAATATGTAGGGATATAGGGAAACTTAAAGAGTGTTCAAGACATGGTAACTGGGATTCAATGCCAAAAAGTGCAAAAGCCTGCTCCTAGGGCCTAGGAACCCTGCTGCTGAGCATAGAAATGGGAGGGGGGGATGCACAAACTGAAAAACACTGTACAGGAAGGGAATCTTTGAGTTATTTTAACATATGGCCTCAGTATGGTAACACAGTATGAGAAGATTGGAGGAAGGTCCAGTGGGATGCTAGAGTGCACAGGAAGGGTACCTAAAGCAGGAAGAAGGAGGTGGTAGTGTCACTGTACATTCACTGGTACACCTTCACCTGAAGTACTATGTCCAGTTTTGGAGGCCACACCTCATAAATGATACAGGGTGGAGGCAACTAGAGGAGGACAAATAACATGGTGCAGAGTTTATAGGGGAAACTTTATGAGATGACTGAGGGATCTCAAAATGTACACTCTTGAAGAAAGGGGAGAGAGGGGTGACATGCTCAAACCCTACAAGTACCTCAAAGGGGTGGAAATAGTGTGGGAAGCTAGCCTCTTCCATAAGTGTATGAGCACTGTGACCAGGTGGTATGCAATGATGCTAGAGGGGAAAAGTTCAGGAAAGATCTTGAGGAACTATTTCTTCATTGAAAGAGTAGTAAATACCTGGAACAGGAAGATGCCACAGTCCATCTGGGTTGAGCTAGGAGAAAAGAGTCAGAATCATGCTGAGGGCTGTTACAGGGAACCAGACAGCTCACTAGTGCATGATGCCAAGTCTGCCAAGAAAAGTGTGGTGGCAGCCACAAGCTACCAGAGTATGGCATGAACTGTGGAAGTGGGGCAGACTGCTACACAGATGTGACCATGCTTGATCAATGGGTGCAGTATCCTACAAAGATCTACACAGAGTTCAGAGGTACCTGTTCCTGTCATTTACTGTTTTGTCAGACTGTCCCGAGAAAACTTGAACCGTAGCTCTCTTGCCTGTTCTGCCAATAGTCCCATTGTTATGTGGTAGTAGCAACCAGCAACTGGAGAATGGCATCATTGTGAAGGATGTGTGAACCACTAAATAGGAGTGGCTGCACTACTGGCATTCCATAGAGTGGCACTGGACATGACTTACTCCCAAGGGAGTATTGGAGTCTACAGCTGAAGGCTGGGGGAGGCTACTTTAAATAGTCCTCTCAATATTTTAATTGTGACTTTTATTGCTGTGAAGCCATCTGGTGAAGGCAAACAGCAAGGAAACATTTCTGTTTCCCTTTGTTTAGTCATAGTGCTGTTTTGTAATGAACATTTATTATACAGTAACTTGTTTATGTATTATCAGAGACAAAACGGTTTTCTATAGTGAATTTTTGGATATTATATCAGGGTACCCCTCCGAGCAAAACTCTTCTCACATTAAAGATCACAGGAAATAATATAGAATGAGTACACTGGTCAGTCAGTATACCTACATATTATATGAGTACACTGGTCAGTCAGTATACCTACTTGTAATGTATGGGTAGCCCTTATTACCCACTGAAATCAAGCAGATTACAACCTTGTCCCACTGTTGTGATGTCAGAACCTTATAAACCTATCTCATCGGTGTCATAGCAGTGGGTTTACAAAATGGAATGCCAGTGTAGTTCAATAATCTACACACCCAGAATGTGGTTGTCATACCGCCATGTCAACCTCTGTTATACACATGATAAAATATCTCTGCCCAATGCATCCACAGTGATCAAAGCATCTGATCAGCAACATCATGAACAACAGTTCAGCTCTAGATACATCAACATAAAAACAAAACTTAGGCTACATAGGGTAATGAAAGATGAAAATATGTTAGGACAAATGTACATTTTGGTGTCCACAGTTTGCAATTTGACTATTAGAGGACCAATCCTTCAAGTCATTTTGAAGGGCCTTAAGTTCTATATCAAATCCTTTTAACTGGGCAGAAATTACATCATGTAGAGTCTTATGATCTAACATAGTCAATTGGTTATTGACAGATAAATCCTCTGATATATGTGGAGATTGAGAATTAGAGTTTCTATTTTTATTGTCCAACTTGGGACCTCTACTTATTGAAAAAAACATTAGTGCTACTTTCCATTTGCTTATCAGAAATTGCACAACTGAAGTTATCGCCATCCTTCACCAACCCTTAAGGGCCTTCCTTTTTCGTTGCATTTTCCCTCTGCATCTTTCACTTGTTTTTGTTTATACTTCTTTTTGAATGAGGAGTTTCTTTTGCTGGTGTTTCAAGAGTACACAAAGATGAGAAGTCTGGTCTCAAATTTGATGCACCCTTTATAACCAAAGAGGGGAAGTGATTTGTGGGTTTATTTTATTCAACTTAAGAATAATGTCATCTAACCAAGACCCATTTATTGCAATATTGCCTTTAAGATTCTCAGTTTCACAATGCATTGTGATTAGTTGTTCAAAAATCATAAGATGTGCAATATTTGGGTCTTTCATGACATTTTTCAGTTCTTCATCAATGCCAAAAGGGTAGGAAGAGGCAGAGTTTAGTTTTTCCCCATCCTCTTGTATCTGTTGTAGAGTGTGAACCCTGCCTTTACAACCCATCAAACCCAACTTATTTAGACTAGTTAAGGTATCATGTAGAGGTTTAAGCATGCTTGGGACACACACAAGGGAAGCCTGAGAGGGGAAGGAGTGATGACAAGCCATTGATCATATAGGATCAGTGGCCGCATACCATGTTCAGGGCCTACGGGCAGACGGGATGGGCCTAGCAGTCCTTATTCTGTTGACAATGTCTATATTTTTATCTAGAAATGTGTTTAGACTAGTTAAAGTATCATGTAGAATCTTATTTAGACTAGTTAAGGTATCATGTAGATCCGTAATGATCCCCTTTAATTCATTAATCAAGTTCATGTCATGGTTTGCTTCTGGGTTTTGAGATTCTGGAGAACAAGTCAATTAATCTGATAAAGAATCATAGTATAAATCTATTGAGACTTCATTACCATACATCTTACTTAAATTATTATTGACATCATTATGAATATATTTATTTTCATTAGTTTTAACAGTTACTATAGAAATATCAGAGGAATAGAAATCATCCTCTGAAAACCCAATAGCATTATCTTTATTAAATACCGTTGGTGTGGAAGAGAGTCTAGAACAATCTTGTACTGAACTGTTATCCAAAGACCTGTGTCTTTTATTGGCATGCATACTAGATGTGGTGGTGACTGAGTTTAATTTAGTCTGAGCTATATGGAGTTTAATTGAGGCAGTATAGCACAGTGGTCTGAGTCTCTGAGCTGCAAATCTGGTGACATCCAGCAGACCAGATCTAGGTTTGAATCCACAGCTTCCACTTGCATACGGTGTGACCCTGAAGTCACTTAACCTCCTTGTGCTCCCAGGTCACTCCTGTAAAAAAGCTTTCAGCTTAGTGTGCTGTACCTGGTTAAACAACTAAATAAAAAAAAAAATAATTTGTCTAAAATGGTTGTTAATTTTTAATTGATTGTTCAAACTTTTATTCTGTTGCATCTTTTTTCTAGTCTTTGGGGTAATCTTAGAATTTTGTATTCTCACCCCCTGTTCTGCAATTTCTTGCTCACTTGAGAGTATTTTTTTGTTTGATTTTTAACCCTTTTGTATGCGCAGATTTATTCTACCCTATAATTTAAACAGATCACCAGAACAATCTGGGGAAATTACAGACATATGTATGGGGTTAGAACAAGAGCCCTTTATGGTAATAGGACCATCATTGGTCGATGCTGCAGATTCAGCAACTTGTCCTTATGTATTAACCATTTTTATATGTTCTATAACCCCTTCACAAATATACACTGAACTGAAGTGTTTGAAGTTTACTTATGAATCCAAAAAAAGTCCAAGTTACCCTCAGAGAGAAGACAGATAAGTCAAATAGCAGTTCCAGTTGCAACCCCAATAATGGCACAAGTCTAGAAAACCACAGATCCACTGAAAAAAGAAAGCTGCACGGAAGAACAATTGAGCGAGAAATTTTTTTCAAAGCCTTTTTCACCTTGATTAATTAAATCTAGCAGATCCAGTGTAAAAAAACGTTCAATCTGTGAGCTCTTAAATGCAAAGGTTGGGCCTTTATTACCCCTGAATCTGCACTGGTGGAGAGGATCAGGTCTGAGAAAAAAACAAAAATTATGGAATAGCGAAAGTGCCTAATACAGCAATTTAACCTCCTAGAAGATGATCTTGTAAATCTTTAAAAGTTTTATAATGTAAGTAAAAGATTTAACCACATCGGGCAGATCAGTTGGTACAACTTAACTGTCAATGAATTAATTCACTTTGTTCAGTAAATAGTCCAACCGAACAATTAAACCACCTACAGCAAATTAAATCTGCATAGTTAGAACAGTTAAAACTCAATTAGATCAACATAGCACAGCACATTAACAGAAAAAAAAAAAACATTATCAACTACCAACAGCAAAACTAACAAAGATCAGTAAAAGAAATAAGGGACCCACCACCACTAAAATCATAAGTAATTGCATTCAGATATGTTTTTCTGGTTTTCTTTTATAACTAACCAGAAATAAAAAGTGATTGCATTGTCCCGCTGTTAGATCATATCACAATGCACACTTTCAATACATGCTTTATGCTATTCCACAGTATTTAAAAGAATGGCAACAGCATCAGCTGCACTAATTCTCAGTTACTCTATGGCAACAAACAATTACAAACAGGATAAATGGCAGCATGAAAATATTGGGTATTAGAAAAGGAACTTACTGTTACCATCTCTTTGGAAGCCTGCATCTTGTTTTGTTTAGAAAAGAATCAGGGCCCCAGACATATGCAATTCAAAATGTTAGAAATCACCCTTGGAAGAATACTAGATTTTCAGAGTAGAAACAGAACAGTTCACTCCTGTGCACTACACATGCTGCATCTAACTGTGCTGTGTCTTCTTAGCCATAAAATGGCAAATCTGACCATAAAACACCATGCATGTGCTATATGTGCCCTTACCACATGCACATTAAACACCAATAGCAACTTGGTACAGGGAGCAAAGCAAGAAAAGCAACTTTATTTAAATGCGTCTCAGAAAATAATTAAGATTTTAAGGGAATATAAAAATATAAAAAGGAATGCAAAACATTTTCTCTAAGTGTCAAGCAGGAACACTCTCCCCAAAAACCCATCAGCACTCCGACACACTAGTCCATACAGAGAAGTCACAAAATCCCAGCAAACACAATGTCTTAAGAGACAAACACAATAACATATGCTTCACTGGTACCACAAGCATCCCTTTGCACAAATAAAGTCATAAATTACATAAAAGTCATACAAGTCACACAAAATGCACAAATGTGCCAGAGCGGGTGCAAATGAAACCACGGCTCACAAAACACAACATAACTCACAAATCACCCAGTCACACAGTCCTACAACCTCAGGCTGAAAGAAATCCTTAGAGCTTCCAAGAGCTTCATATGGTGCCCCACAGATATCAGTATTTTAATAACATAGACCAGCTCTGTGGAAAAGAGTTAAGAAATTTGGTTTAGGTTTGGTCCAGTTTCCCAGCTCAGTTCAGTTTAGTCTCCTTAACCGTGTCAAGCGTGATGCATACAGTATTACCCAGCTGTCTTTCAAAGTTCAGCAATCTTCAACAGTTCTGAACAGGAATGTCACACAGTAGGTCTCAACAGCATCCAACTAAGGTTTGCGCCTTCCTGAAGGGCTCCTATGTGCCTACTCCCAATCCGGCTTCCACCACAGGCTTTCCTTCTATGAAAGAACAAAGAACACCTGAGAGGGGCAGTCAGCTGGGGTGCAACACAGGATTATCTGGTAAGAACTGCTAAATCATAACATGTGTGGCATACAGTACCTTTTATTAAAAAAAAAAAATGTTTTTAGCAGTCCCTACTCTCTGAGCGTATTCTGCACAACTCAGTAGTACACAGCTCCACCTGAAATTTCCTTTTGGTCATCATCAACAGTTTTTATTGTTCATCCAGTATAAAATATTGGACATTACAACATGTTTACATAAATAAGGGAAGAGGGAGAGGGTGAGTTCTTTTTAATTAGCCTCATTGTTCTGAGCACTATTGGAACAATTTGTGTATTATTATTCTACATCAGTTTAGTTTCTGTTTGCATATAAACACATTTATAACATGGACATTCTGAGCTTGTAACTGGATTGGTTTACAGTGATCATGTGTAGGTACATTAATGCAGCTTAAATCCACAGTTAAGGTGAGTAGGCTGACATGGCAATCAGTACTCTTCCCAACTGTAACTTGATGTGCCAGTGTGTATGAGAGAGAGAGACAGAGCATGAATACCACCCCCCCCGCCCCGGCAATCTCAATGTCTTCTTTAAGGAAAGTGTTCTCTCCATTTTCACACATAAACTCACAGCTTGCACTGGCTGTGCCTATGACAGAGAGAGTGGTAGTGTTCCACCCCCCAGTCCCGGCAATCTCAGTGTGTTTCCGAAAAAGCAAGACCTTCCAAGTATTATTTTAGCCCCTCTGTTTTTACACTGAAAAAGAACAGAAGTAGCCTAATAAAAACACAGGGTTTTAAAAAATCACTGCTGTCACTGAACTTCCCCAATGATCTTCTCTCCCATCCACCCCGCCCCATTAATCTCATTTCTGCTTGCTGTGTTCAGTGATTCTGTTAGTTTTAAGGTCTCAATTATAGAGACAGTCTGATGTAGTTCAAGGTTTCACTGCACAAATATGTTGCAGAGAGATCATTTAGTTCAAAAACGTACTGCTTAATGTTATGGTAAAAATGAGCATTTAACTCATAGTTTAGCTATAACTAATGTCTTAGATGTGGAACAGTTTGCAGAAGTAATGTTTCTAAACATTCCATAACAAGAGTAGCACATGAATCCGCTTCCAAATGTGTGCATGTAATTTTGTTCCAGTAATTAAAACCTTTGTGTTCTGTTTTACAATTTATATACAGCTGCATTGTTATGTGAATTGTATTACTTAACTGATTTGTTGTTCCTGAATGTATTACACATCCGACCGTGGTACTGCACATTATACACCTCTTGCAATAGTTAACAAAGTTACCTGACGTTGTGTAACCCGAATTTCAGGAAGGTATGAGTAAAATTATAAAAATTACCTGCATTCTGAGAAATGTGCAGCAGTCATTATTGCAGAGATAAATGAACAGAAAGCATGATTGTGCAACAATAGAGAAACAAAACAACAGAGATTGCTTTTAAGTGAGACATTACTTTACTGATTATCAGGATGCATTAATTCAAAAGAACATTTCAAACATTGTACATGACATAAGTCAATATTTTTCACTATGGATTTCTCAGATGGTATAAGAACAATAACCCACTCCAGGGTATGTGGTTACTTCGGCTTGTGCCTCACAATGCACGTAGGGTGTTGATTAATCTCCAGTAACCATACATCCTGTTTTGGGTCATTGCTTACTTATATGGTCTCTCTTGGTTATACAGTCTCTCAAGAGTGAATTTTCTGATGCCTTCTTAGGTTACTCTGCCAGGCAAAACTCTTGTCACATTCAACACATTTGTATAGTCTCTCTCACGGGGTTAGTGTTTCCAAATGTTTATGAATTTCTAATACCGTGGCAAGAATGGACCCCATTCTTTAGCCAGGGCATATTCAAAACTCAAGAAATTAGTACTGTATTAATCTTTGATGTTTGAGGAGAGCGCTCTTCTCAGCACACACAACATCCCCAAAATGGCTTCCTTTTGAAGTTCATAAGGTGTCACAAGTATTGGTAGCATATTTAAATGTGCCTGAAAGTTCTTTTTGATTAGTCCCATTACTCCAAGCACTATTGGAACAATTTGTGTGTCCTTGTTCCACATCAGTTTGGTTTCTGACTGCATATCTTGGTATTTCATGATTTTGTGTCTCTCTGTATGCAGGACACTGTAGTCACTAGGGGTGGCTATTTCAATCAGCAATGCTACCTTTCTTCTCTTTTCTTGTATTACAATATTGGGTTTTCTTGCTTCCACTTTCTTGGCTGTTGGTATTGGGTGATCCCATGTGATCATTACTTCTTCATTCTCTGTGATTCTTTGTGGTTCATGTTTCCAGTGTCTCTCTGCTACCTGTATGTTATAGTGTTTGCACAGTTTCCAGTGGATCAATCTTGCTACATTGTTGTGTCTTTCAGTATACAGGCCTTCTGCCATGAGTACTTCACATCCAGCCACGAGATGCACAACTGTTTCTAATTCTGTACTACAGAACTTGCACTTGTAAGTTTCTCCTGTTTTTTTCTATGGATTTTATGAACCATCTTGTGCGTAGCCCACTATCTTGGGCTGCCATTATCAGTCTCTCATCTCGTGGCCTAAATTCACCTCTTTTTAACCACTCATGGGTCAGGGCTTGATTGACCTGTGGTTGCTCCAGTAGCTCCCTGTATTTCCCACTGTAATTATGGGCTTTCTAATTGTTTTTCTTTTCTGTTGGTCTTTATCCTTATACACCTTTTTCTGATTCTTTGCATTTTCTGTTGCTGACAATTCCTTATCTACTTGTGGATTGACATCAGTCTCTGCTACCCTTCTGAAGGCTTCTCCTAATTTGATGAGTGAAGTCATTTTAGGCTTATTTTCTTCATGATGCAAGACCTTGACTATATTTGGGTCCAAGGATGTCAGTAAGTATGTATGTAGCCCCACTATTGTGGATATGTATGTGTAATCAATCTCAAGGAGGCCCATGCCTCCCTCTGCCCTTGGGATGTATAATCTTGGCATGCACTGGTTTTTGTATATTAATTGGTGTGCATGAAACATTTTTCTTTTTTTTATATCTAGCTGGTTCAGCACTTTTCTGTAGCCAGTATATCACACCAAAGCTCCACGATATCACTGGAAGGGAGAGTTGGTTTATAGCTTGCACTTTATTTCATGTTGTCAAAGCAGTTTTCAGAATTAGCTTTAACCTTCTACAATATTCCTTGCTTACTTTTACTCTCATTTGTTCATGTTGTGCTGTTGCTCCTTCATCTATTCCCAGGTATTTATACACTCCCTCTTGCTCAAGTTCTTTTATGTCACAAACCTCCACCAGATTTATGTTTTCTTTATGAGTTAACTTTCCTGCTATAAATGTTGCTTTGGCACATTTGTCTAGGCCAAACGTCATCCGTGTGTCATCAGAAAATGTCTTAACAATTTGTAGTTGTTCTTGCAAATGTTTGTCAGATGAACTATAAAGTTTTAGGACATCTACAAATAGAAGGTGAGATGTTAGATGCTGATTGTTTTTGCTTCTAGGGTTCAAGCTGTATCCATCGCATAGGTTGTTGATTAGGCTACTCAAGGGATTGAGGGCAAGGCAAAACAAAAGTGGTGACAAGGTGTCACCTTGAATTATCCCTCGTTGGATGCTTATATTTGGGATGGTGATTTGACCTTTCTCATGATTTAATTGCAGACTGGTTTGCCACTTTGTCATTGTTGTAATGAAGTTTATCAGTATGGGATGTATCCTGTAGATCCATAAACACTCAGTGATCCAGGAGTGTGGGATACTGTCAAATGCTTTTTGTAGTCGATCCATGCTACACTAAGGTTTCAGCATTTATTGCAGCTCTCCATAATGGCTTTGTTCAACAGGAGATGGTCCTTTGTAACATGTGATTTTCTTTTATTGCCTTTTTGTTCTATTGCCATGAATTTATTGCAATCTAAATGACTGTAGACTCTGTCTGCATCGATTCCAGTATATAGTTTATATGTTGTTGGCAAACAGGTTATTGAGTGATAGTTCTTGGGGAGACTGGCAGGCTCAGATTTAATAAGAAGTGTGGTATTCCTTGTTGTTAACCAGATGGGTGTCAAGTCAGAACGTGCATATAAATAGTTTTTTGAGGTAGCTAAATCTTGGTGCAAAGATGTTAGTACTTTTAGCCAGAAGTTGGGTACTGCATCTGGTCCTGGGGTTTTCCAGTTGGAGGCCTTCCTTATCTTCACTTTTGTCTCCTTAGCTGTTACGTCAGGCCACTCCATATCCTTAGTAGTACCATTTCTAATGCTGTCTTTTATTTCCAGTATCCACTTTGCTTCCCTATTATGTTCAACTGGGTCTTCATAAATGCTTCTCCAGAATTCCACAGTTTCTTTCTTTACTGGTGGTGTTTTTACATTGGTTGTTTTCTTTCCCAGCTCCCTATAGAATTTCCTTGGGTCTTCTCTAAACCATCTATTTTGCATTTTTTCATTGCTCATTTCTACGTATCTCCTGAGCTTCTTGGCTTGAGAAGAGATCTTAAGCTTGTTATTTGAGATGGTAAAATGTAGGTCCTGATCTGTTTTAATACAGCATTTTTCTTTGAGTTCATTCACTTTTCTGATGACTTTCATTGATCTATTTCCCTTTCTAAACTCCTCCAGCAGTGATACTTCTGGTCTTAGCTCCATAATTGTCCCTTGTATCCACTTTTTCCATGGTGATATGCTGAATTTCCCCTCTCTTTTTGTTCATCATTCCTTGCTTTTTTGGCACTGCTCTATTTGTTATTATTCTCGCTGCACAATAATGTATTCTGTTTATTTCAGTGACATCATATGGATCCCTCTGGATGGTTCCAATAACTTTATCTGTTTTATGTGTTCCCTAACTGTGTATGTCATGTAATGTTTTCAGTGTTTCCCTTTGATGTATTTTTATATATTTGTCCATGTCGATTAAGTCCAGCAAGTTTTTCTCATGTTTCCTTCCTGTTGCTTTAGGGTTGTTCCTGTAATTGGCATTTCCTGCTGTCTATATGGGTTGAACTGGAACTTCAGCCGTTTTGTTTGGCTACGGCACTTGATGTGCACTTTGCTGAGTGTCTTTAGGGAGGTGTGTCATGTTTCGTTTTATGTACCAGTATTGGAAGAGCAGTTGTCTGCTGTAATGGCTTACCAGATGATAGTGGTGGAGGTTGAGTCTCTACCTCAAATCCTTCTGTCTTTAACTGTTCAAAGACTTCTATTTTGATGTGTTGCCTTTCTAGATCACTAAACTGTGCACTTTTCATTACATTCCACTTTGTGTGGTTATTCTTTTGTTTGTGATGTTTGCCATATCTGGATGTCTCCGTCTATATGTCTGTTCGAATATATCTTCGATTTTTGTTGCTGTGCTGGTAAGAGCTGCTTTCTTTTTGGCATAAATACTACACCATATCAGACCCGTTTTCTTTGCTGTGTCCCATGTATCTGCTCTTCCTGCTATGAAAGCCTCGGGTACCTCTTTCTTCTCTTTTGCTACTTCCTCACCTGCTTCCTTCTGTAGTCTGCCCAAGTAAATATCATCTACATAATTTTTTGTTTTTATTTGTCCTATTAGGGATCTAAAGTTGGCATCTGTCACACTGTTCAGTTTGTCTGTGGCAACTATTCCTCTTTGCTGTAATTTGCTCCGAAGTCTAATGATATATCCTCTCACTGGAAACTCAGGGTGCGTTGCATAATAATAATACATCATTTCTAGTTTGTCCTCATAAGTCCGCTTAACTGTTTGCAGTCCTCTGGGCTAGCCTGTCAGTCTTTTTACTCTTTGTGGCTTGCTGGCTTCTGCTGCCACTGTGAGACCCTGTTCTCCATGGTCTGACACTGTGGCAGGGGTGATACTATTACTCGAGGATGCGGCACTATCACATCGTCCAACCCTTTCCCTAGTGCCTAGGCTAGGGTTGGGCACTTTTTTATGCTGGGGCCTGTGCGCCCAGCTTTCAGTTTCATTTTACTCTCTTTCCATACTATATAGTTGTTGTCTATACAGTAGTCTCGCCTTGGTGAGATTCTGTTAAAACAGGGCCCACCACGTGAAGGTACTCACCAAGACTTGAGCACAAAATAACTGTGGCTTGTCACTAGTGTCACACATTGCTCCACCAACGATTCATCACTCTCACTTCATCATTCCATCCAAGCCCCAGTGACTCTCTCCAGAATGGATTTGGTGATGTTTTATTAGGGTACTCTTCCGGCCAAATCTTTTGTCGCATTCAACACATTTGTATGGCCTCTCTCCAGAGTGAATCTGCTGATGACTTTTCAGTCGAGACTTCAGGCCAAAACTCTTGTTGCATTCAGTACATTTATATGGTTTCTTTCCAGAGTGAATTTGCTGATGTAGCCTAAAGATTCTCTTAGCTGTAAAACTCCTGTCACATTGAACACATTTATATGGTTGCTTGTGAGTGTTGTGCCTTATAGATTTATGTTGCACACCAAAGCTCTTGTCAATACATTTAACTTGATTTAGCTTGCTTAAACTCCTCTGGTATTTGGTACATTTAAATTACCCCTCTCCTGCATCAATCTGTTGCTGTATTGTGATGAGATGCATGTCATGGAAACTCATCCTGCACTGAGAATACTGATGATGTTTCTCTGTTGTGTGACTTGGCTGACAATTCTCAAGCAGTGATTGCTGGCTCCATATCTCACTGCATTCAGATTTTTTGTGAACTGAAAATATGCAGTTAATTAGTATTTCTTACAATAAGAAAACAAAATGTGTCAGTTGTTTTTATCTTAATCTTTTGAGTGCTCCAGCTTCTGACATTAACCAGAAATGTGTTTTTGGACATTCCCATTTTAAAACACTGTACTTTAGAGTAAGTCATTGTTCTGCAACATTTAAATTTATTGCTTTTATTGATATCATGGGTTTGACCAATTCTGGCTTGTCACTAGTTGACTGCTGGGCCTAAGGGGGTATGTTAACAGGTAATAAAACATATAGGGGGGTAGCCTAACTAAACAAGTAATAATAAATAATACAATATTATTAAGCAGCTCAAACACAGACACATAGAAAATTTCCAGCAGTGAAAAATAATTAAATTTCATTTTGAAAAGGCAGACAGTAACCAGAGTCAGTACCAAATTAATCAAAATCAGATTTCTTTAAATGCAGGCAGTCACTGATGTCAGACATCATACAATACTACTGCAGCTGTCCCTTCCACTGATTAAAAACTAAAAACACATATTTTTAATGCAGGTAGTCATCAGAGCCAGTAAGAATAAAAAGCAACTGCAGCTACCCCAAGTTAAAAAAAAAATAGAATCACATTTTTAAAGTGCAGTCACCAAAGTCAGGTTGAGTGCAATATCCTGTAACTGTAGTTTCCCCTTCCCTGAGTAAAAAAAAAACACACAACAACCATGTTTTTGTAATAAATACAGTCATCGATGCAAGTCAGAATACAATGCAACTGAAGCTATTCCCATCTTCGAGTAAAAAGCAAGAATACAATTTTTGTAATACAGATGGTTACCAGAGCTATTCACAACACAATTCAAATGCACTCCAATGGGCTCTAGTAACTGTCTGCACTATACAAATGTGACTGCATTATATAAATGTGATTTCCTAATGAAAACAAAATCACAGTTTTATAATGCAGATAGTCACCAGAGCTAGTCATAGTATAGTGCAACTGTATTCTGCCCGCTCTGGTGACTGTCTCCATTATAAATATATGATTTCCCCCTGAAAATAAAACAATTATTTTTTTTAAATGCTGTTACTAAAGTAAACAGAGTAAAAAAAACAAAATCACATTTGTATTCTTTATTTAAAATTGTTCCAAGTTGGATAACCCCATGAGGTACAGCATCTCATTTTCTTGGGCATCCCATGGAGGATAGCAGCAGTCAGCAAGTTAACATAGTCCACCATGAATAGTTACCTACCAGCTAAAGTAAACACAGGAAAAACAAACAAGCTCTAAATATAAGTACAGCCAAACAGTAATCCTAACAAGCACACAAAGTACAGTAGGTTATTTTTTTTTATAATACAGTTAACAGACCATGCAACTTCAAATACCCCACCTAACTAAACAAGTATTTGTCAGTGTCAAACTTGCTTGCTTACATAATGTTACCAGTTCCAGTAGTCACTGTTTTGTGGATTTTGGGTTCTGCCAAGCTAGGTGATATAGGTCCCCATATTCTGAGCCAGCCATGTGCACTGAGCTAACAAAGGCACTGTATGGTAACTGGTGCACAGTTGCAGGGTAAATATTCAGACAATTAGTGCACTCCAACATGACCATTAGAATATGGAGCCAGGTTGGCACAGTGCATCATGACTATGCACTGCACAGACACAGCCCAGACAAAATATGGTCCACAGGAGGCTCACAAGAATAGTAAAGCCCACGCAGGAAAGTGCCAGGTTCCCTGTGAGCCATAATAAGCCCTGATATGCTAATGAACACTGGGCATGCAACTGTCTAAGAGACATTTGCATGCCTGTTATAAGCTCATTAGCATGTATGCACCTCCCCCTAAAAACACCAGTTCTGAAGCTGTCTTGAATAAATAACATGGTAGCGCCACTACAGTTAGGGTTGAGTAGGCTGTTTAAAATTAAACCCCTAATTTTGCACTCTAGCAGCTTCAGTCCCATCCAATGGAATTGCACAAAAGTTTCATGCACACTTTAGGGGTCAAGGTCTCTTGAAATAGTGAGTTTCATTCCAGTCAGGTCTGCAGATTCTATTTATTTATTTATGTATGTCTAGGATTACAAATACCTTTAAGCCAGGGCTCTTTTACAAAGATTCCATGTCAGTTAACATTTCAAGTACAGTAAGATAAAAAGACAACAGTAAGAGCAAAACAGGAAACAATAATCAGAAAGCATGCAGTTACAAAAAATACAGTGAGTTTACAAGGTGGTGATAGGCGCATAGTGAAAGAGGTGTAAAGAGGTTAGGGGCACAGATGGAAAAGGAGTAGGTGGAGAGGGGCGGGGAACACAGGTAGGGAAGAGAGTAAGGGGAGGGGGAAGGGAGAACAAGGGGGGTCAGAGCAGTCAAGGGCATTGTCAAGACAAACAGGGGAAGTGCAGGCAGGGGGAGGGTATGGAGGGGGACCCAAGTGCTACATAGGAAAGAGAAATTAATTCATTTATTATTTATTGAATTTTGTTGACCCGGTAGGCCCACTGAGACTAGAAGTCCCTTTTTCAGGGGTGACCGGGGGAGGGGGGGATGCAGATGGTAAACAACTGAAATTGAACCAGATTAAGCTGTTGCTGGTATTTTTAGTGAATGGGGGAAATTTGGCCAGGACACCGGGGAAATTCCCCTTCTCTTTTCGAGAAGTGCCATGGGATCTTTAACATCCACCTGAACTACTACTAATCCAGGCAGATGGACCTCGGTTTAATGTCTCATCCGGAAAATGGCACCTCAGACATGCAGCACCCCTCTCATGCTACACTACAGTGTCAGTATTGGGATATTATTCCAAATGCTAGATGTGGAAACTGAACCCACAGCCCTCTGAACTGCCAGCCTCAGAGGTAGTTGCTACCTACTGAGCCACATGAATGATACTAGAGCAATATTCAGGGTGGTCAGTTAGTTGAGGCAGTCACAGAGCTGGACACAATGAGAAAGAGAGAGAGTGAGAGCCTTGATTTAAATGCACCAAGTGTAGGAGTGGAGGAGATGCCACTGGAGAGACCATTTAGCCAGCTAGATGCCCTATAAGCAAAAGCTCTTTGAACTTGTATTGTGTGACAGTGGGAAACTTGCAGGAGCTGTAGTTTAGACCGCCTGGTATTGTAAGGATTATTTCTAGGTTGCAGAACAGCACAGACGTCCAGGGGGTGCTAGGCCCATAGTTATTTTCTTCACTATGATGCAGGTTTGGTACTTTATCCGATTGGTGAGTTGCAACCACCTAGTTTGCACATAGATGTCACACGTATGAAGTGAGATGGTGGGATCCAGTGATGAGCCGACATGCCTTACTGAGAGAAGTGGATACACGTCTGAGAGTGGTAGTGGTGGCAGAGCCATAGATAATAAGTCCATAGTCAATAATGGAGATGATAGAGCTCTGGACAGCAACTGTTAGGGCTTCTGGGGTAAGATGTTGCCTGTGCCGGAAAAGTAGGACAGGACGGGTAATACCAGCTTTGGCTACATAGTCAATATGGACACCATAGGAGAGATGAGAGTCTAGGGTGATCCCAAGGTATTTAATGGATTGTACCTGTTCCAGAGTGACTCCATGGTTGGTTTGGATGGACAAGGGTGCTGCTTATGCTTGTGAGAGCTGCTGGAAATCATGGATTTTATTTTTTTATGATTAAGGATCAGTTTGTGCTTTTCTGAGATTCTGAGATCCAGATAGAGCAAAAGTGGAAACATTGGTGTTTTTCCTTTCTTGCCACGACATAATTTTGGTCTAACATTTTCAAGATGGAAAGGGCCTGTCCAAGAATGATGTCTTTCATTGATTTGGTGAAAAAAATGTGATCATTTCCAGAGTTATACAGACTTGAAATTTCAGATCTGATCATGCTCAAGAGGGTGCTTTGAATAAATGTTTGATATGAAAGAAGAATGTGTTCATACAAATGAGGATTCTCTGTTATGAGTGGGGGAGTCCTGTTTTGTGAAAAAAAAAAAACTTAACAATGTTATGCTGCAGACACCAACACTTGAATCTTGCTAAACGGGATCTGCTTAGCTTCATTCTACACCTGTTTTTTTTAAACACAACCTGGAAATGTGTTTTTAAAGCTTGTTTTTTTTTTGTTTGTTTATTTAATTTGTTAACTGGGTGAGAGCACTGGTTAAATCAATACCCTTTTTTCAGGCCTGAATACTAGCAACAAATTAGTCATGACATATAGTATACAACATGTAATTTAAGTACAAATTAACACCTAACAATTAACACTTGAACAACTACATTAACAAATACATTTGTAAACATAGAAATGTAGAATTTGATGGTAGATAAGGACCACTTGGCCCACCTAGTCTTCCCATTTCCCTACCTAATGGAAAAGCTGCAGATCCTAGTTAACCAGCAGCCTACTTTCTCCTACCCCTCCACTAGAATTGCCTTATGTCTGTACCATGCATTCTTGAATTCTCCCACTGTTTTTGACACCACAGCCTCCTCAGGAAGGCTGTTCCATGCATCCACAACCCTCTATATTAAAAAATACTTGTCACATTACTCTGAGCCATTCACCTCTCTATCTTCAAACTGTGCCCCTTGTTCTTGCATATCTCTTTCTGAAGATGCTACCCTCTTGGACTTTGTTGATTCTCTTGATGTATTTGTAAGTTTCTATCATGTCCACCCTCTCCCACCTTTCCTTGAGGGTATACATATTAAGCTCATTTAGTCTTTTTCCATAGTCTTCTGGTGCAGATCCTGTGCCACTTTGGTTGCCCTCCTCTGGACAGCCTCCACCCTGTCTATGTCTCTGCGAAGATGAGGTTTCCAGAACTGCATGCACTACTCCAGATGGGGTCTCACCAACTGCCTGTACAGAGGGATGACAACTTCCTGTTTTCAACTGGTGATGCCTCTCGCTATACATCCCAGTATCCCCCCAGCCCACCTTACTGCCTTCTCACATTTCTTGCCCACCTTTAGGTAATCTGATATAACTACCCCCAGGTCCCTTTCCATTTTTGTTGTTGTCAGTATCTCACCCCCATTGCTTACTATTCCCTGATTTCTGTTTCCCAGGTGCATTACTTTGCATGTCAAATTCATGATCAGATTCAGCAGAAATAACCACTCAATAGCATGTAGCCAACCAACCAACCCCATCAGTTACTAATCCACACACCATGAATATGCCTACCCACCCTAGTACATTTGTAGCAGAGGCCATTGTGCAAAACTAAGTAATTGCCTTCACTAATCCCATTTAAACTAATATTACAACTGCTATAGCCACATTTTTATAACAGGCTTACAATGATAACAACCTGCTGTTCTCTGTCTACCCCGGACTCCCACAGACTCCTGTTTGTGCTGTACTTCACCACACTTAGCCACTAAATAGCCACTGCAGTAGTTGCCACCATGTCTACCTAGTTGGCAGTTCAAACCCCACGTCCCCAACCAATCAGCCTGCTACTTCCAAGCAGTGGGGAAGGGGAACAGCACAGCAAACAAGCAGTAATATGGCTATGTTGTCAGTTGCTATGGCAACACACCATTGAAGCTGAGACTGCAATTAATGAGCTGAAGCAAACTTCAGGCAGGGTGTTCAATAAATGGCAAGGGAGCAATTCTAAAAAGAGCAAGCACAACACTCCAAGTCAATAGTGACTTTAACAGCTTAAGAACCCTTCTTGTTGAGGAACTGTCACAGTCACACACACGAGTAGATTTTCACATTAAAACCTGCCACTTGAGGTCAAATATTCTTGCCAGTGGTCCCAAAACAGTTCAGATAGCAATGCAAAATCCGCAGTCTTTATGATACATCCCCGATGCTGCAGTGCTACTCACTACCAGCACCAATTAAAGTGCACAAACTATGTAAGTCACTTGGGCAACTTGCTTGAATTCAGGATCCCAGAGCACGAAAACTGTTCAGCTGAACTGATACACAGGAGGCGATGGAATTACAGCACAGACTCTGTGTTACACAATGCATTGTTACAAATGGAGGAGTAGAGTCTGCCACCCTCCCACAGACTCCTGTTTGTGCTGCACTTCAGCCTTTTATTGGAGATCAAATTGAGATAATATTCTCTCTTTTGCAATTGTATCCAAACATATAACATCCCACGACAAAACAAAACTTACACACAAAATTTCAGTTTCAGTAGAAAATTACAGTTTATATTTTCACCGCACTTACCAACCAACCTTTATTTTTTAATGCCATTTCACCATAGATCATAGCATTTAACAAACTTCAAAAACACAGTGGGTGGGATATTCAAAAGGGTTGCACCATGTGCAATAGGGTTACGCATGCGAAAGTCCGAAATTGCGCCATTCTGCGATATTCAGCAGGAGACAGTTGCGCCACTGAAAACAGGCTGAGCAACAGCGCAATGCAAATGAATGCATGCTCAACTGGAGGGGGAGGAACCATGCATAAACTGCACAGCCCGATATTCAGCCAGGCTGTTCAGAGTTGTGCAGGCGCAACCCCCAATCTGTGCCTGCACGACTTTGAGCCAAAAAAAAAGAGGCTTAAGTCGAGGGCCACCCACAGGTGAGCTACTGCATTGCAGGGTGCAACATAGCAGCTGCCACCTGTGGCTGGCCCCCAACCCAGTCCCTGTGCCCCCCCACAGCCCGATCACGGGCAGCTGACTGTAAATCCTCACCACCACCCCCACTGGCCTGTTCGTGGGCATAGTGTACTCCCCACCAGCCCGATTGCGGGCAGCAATGTGACTCCCCCAATGGATCCCTGGTGGTCCAGTCAACCGAAATGCCCAATCGCCCGGTGGCATGTTTAATAAACCCCCGAATGGATCCCTGGTGGTCAGTGGACTGAAAAGCCGATTGCAGGGCAGTATGTTTAATAAACACCCCAGCGTATCCCTGGTGGCTAGTGTCTCCCCACCCACCCACCCACGTAGCCCCACCACCCTACTCCCCAGCAGCGGCGGGTGGCAGAAGATCTCACCCACCTGCCGCTTCTGTTGCCCGTCGACTGATCAAGCCGGTAGGGCTGCACGCATTGCGGAGAGCAAGAGCTAATGGTGTGGCAGTCATACTGGCATAAGATAGTCCAGTTTTGTGAATGAGTTCATTCACAAAACTGGACTGTCTTGTAGGGATGGGCTGCACGCCCATTGCCTCTTGCTTCCCACCAATGGGCGGCAGCCCTACCGAAGAAGTCAGTCAGCAGGCGGCGGGTGGCAGGCGGTGGGATGCTGCAACCCGCCGCTGCTGGGGGCAGGGCAGGGGCTACATGGGTGGTGTGGGTGGGGAGACACTAGCCACCAGGGATACATTGGGGGCTGATTAAACATACTGCCCGCAATCGGGATCCATTCCGGGGATTGATAAACATACTGCCCACGATCGGGCTTTCGTCCACTGGACCACCAGGATACCTTCGGGAGGAGGGGGTTATTTAACTTACCGCCCGTGATCGGGCTGGTCCACTGGAACCACCAGGGATAGGTTCAGGGGATTTATTAAACATACTGCCCGCTATCGGGCCGTCCACTGGACCACCAGGGATAGGTTCGTGGATTTATTAAACATACTGCCTGCGATCAGGCTTTCGGGTCCACTGGACCACCAGGGATAGGTTCGGGGATGCCACATTGCTGCCCACGATCGGGCTGTTTTGGGGGAATTAAACCATGCCCGCTATCGGCCAGTGGGGGTGGTGGTGGGATTCTACACTGTTTTGCCCACTGGGCTGGTAGGGCGCCGGTCCCCGATGGCTGCTGCCTGGCAGGGCGCCAGGCGCAAGTCCTCGGGATCGGTGCACCATAAAGATGGCATGCAAATGGGGCCATAATCAGATGCAATGCCCCCCATGCCTTGCATGAATTATGGCCCCATTTGCATGTCACCTTTGAATATCAGGATTTTGCACATGGAGCAATGTTGTGCCACATAGTTGAATGCTCCATTCTGTCAACTTACGGTGGCGCAAGTTCCACTGCGCCATGCACAGTGGCTGTGGCTGGGGGGTGATATTCAAAGGAGTTGCTCAATAGCGCAACTCCTTTGAATATCGCCCCGGACACACCCCTGTGCAACTATTTTGCGCAGTGCAAGGGCTTGTGCCTTAGAAGAACGCAGTTTGAATATCTGGCCCAGTGTAATCAACACCTTTAAAACACACAGCAACATTTGTAAAAAAAAAAAGGAGTCTAAATCTCAGCATATACTAACTCAAATTTTTCAGGGCAGATTTAAAGGCCTCAATGGATGGGCATCCCTTTTCTGATGAGGTAAGGAATTCCACAGGGTCAAAGCAATAAAAGAAAATGACCTCACTCCGGCTGCTGTCAAACAGACCCTGGGAATCTCCAGCCATCCCTTGTTGGCAGAACAGAGAGGGTGAAAGGGGTGGTAGGGTCAAATGAGCTCTTGCGGGTACTCTGGTCCTTGTCTCTGTAGGTCAGTAGTCACTAAATAGTCACCACAGTAGATTACACTGCATCTACCCAGTTGGCAATCTAAACCTCATGTCCTCAACCATTCAGGCTACTATTCCCAATTGTTGGGGGGGGCAGCACAGCAAACAAGTTGCAATATGGCTATTTTGTCAGTTGCTATGGCAACTCAAGGCTGAAGCTGTGACTGCAATAAAAAAGTCATCTTTTTGTGAGACAATTTTCTTTTGCATGGTCATATGAAAGAAGACTGAGGGCATGCAAAAGAGGATTTTGCACTTAGTTTTTTTTTTTTTTCAGATGGTGGTCTTGTGTGAAGACATCTCCTGTGAGAACACATTCTTCTTCTGTATGAACCAGTCCTCTTTTGCGAGTTCATGAAAATATCAAGAAAGATCAGTTCATATGAAGAAAGTATTTGGACTTAGTTTTTTCACATTTCAAAATTAAAAAAGTGATAATTCTGTGGACATTTGGAGTTACGCGACAATCTATATGTCAAAATAAAAGGTGTCAAATAATACAAGATTGACACATACCTCCACGCCCCAAAAAAACATAAATATGGGCCATATAATAAACATAAAAATTAAACTAAAAATTCTCAGAGAATAAAATTGCAACTTTAAAAGGCATAACTCCATTTGGATCTAGTCAATACCATTTCAACAATATGATGTGGTCAGAAACTGTGCAGGCATTATAGCATGCACAGTTTTAGAGCTGGTTAATATATATTTCAGCATATTTTCCCACCACACCTGGTTTTTGGCTTCTGTGCAGCATGTTTTTTTTGACTATGACATTTTGTTGGCATGATACTGCCCCGGACCAACTCTATCACTATTTGGAGTTTACAGATATGTCAAAATAAAATGCTCCAATATGCTCTGCCCCTCCTCTTTGCTGCAAACTCTGCTACACTCCACAAATGGGACACTGTCTACAACAACATCTGTAGATTTGCCTTAACTGCCCCACGTCTTACCCATCAGTCTCCTTTACGCTGGCTTAAATTGGCTGTCACCTAAGGATATTTGAGCCTGCTCCCTGGGCTGCTTTATCAACTCCCTGTCTAGACCTCCCTGCCCTGTCTGTCTTGCCAACCTCCTGACTCCTGCCTCACACACCCGTACCCTCAGGTCTTCCTCTGTCCCCATGCTCTCCATTAGACCTTGCATGACAAAATGGGTGAACAGGCATTTGCCATTTTGCTCCCAAATTCTGTAACTCACTCCCCCTTAAGGTGAAAACTCAGCCTCCCATCGAGAATTCAGAAACTCGCTGTTCACCCACCTTCTAGCCTCTGGCCAATGCAAATGCTCTTAATTTGCTTTGTCCCACTGCAGGCTGTCGGGTCTGACCCTGAGTACAACACTAATGTTCTCCCAAGCAATATTCTTGTCTAGGTGGCTATGAACCTTGATGTCTTTACTGTCCTCAGCTGTCTTATGGTTACCTTAATTGCTTTATTTTACATCCTTATTATGATCTATACCTAAAATGTACCCTTATGTAACTATTACTGTGCTACCCAATGTATATCTTGTTTTGCTCCTGTACACCTATATTATGTCTGTGCATTTCTGCATATTGTAACCAATGTCCTGTGCTCTCCCGGGTCGTGCCTGAAAATAGGCAGGTCTGTTGCCTAGCGCACTTACCCGGTTACCAAAAGCTAATAAATAAATAAAATAAAAGATCTCAATGAGTACTACAAGATTAGTAAATAATACCCCCAAAAATTCATGGGGTATGCATATCACCCCCAGAATTACCTCCCAGCTTCATCACTGTTCCAAAACCACAGTTAAAGACAATCATCACCACAAATATACCAAGGGTGTATCTCCCCTTGGAGTAGCAACTTTGATACCGAGCCAACATAGTAACATAGTTACAAGCCAATAAAAATGAATCTAGATATGGCTAGAACAAAATCAAAAACACATTTCTGCCTGTAAGCAATCAACCAGCATGAGTTAAGATCCACACTTACTACGTATTTTTTTCATTGAAGTGAGCCCTACAAAAACAAATTACAATAAAGCAGATAAATTGCTTTCCTCAAGATATGGAAGCTGGAGCCTGTGCTTCTGCATCCACATGGATGTGTGAATCTAGGTAGGCATGGAAGTGCAGGGCCTACAGTGCTCTTCACTTCTGCAGTGATACAGATGTGTTTGAACATGTCCAAATGAGGATACAATTCTACTCTGAAAAACCAAGAACATTCTTTGCAAAAAAACTGTTAATGCACCAGTTAGGTTTCAGATTAAAGCAACAGCAGTAATAAAATGTAATAGCACTAATAAAATGTGGTGTTAGGGTTTCCCCACCCACTACCACCCAAGCAGCAAAAGGATAAAACATAGTTTTGGCTGTCCTGACTCTTGGTGAATCAGGAGAGAGGTGTTCCTTGGGGATCTCAGTCTAAATGCTTATTCTTTTCTGGACAGCAAAAAAAAAAATACTTTTTTTTTTTGCTGCTTGGGAGGTGGAAATGTGGAGTCAGTGCTGGAAACCTTACCACCACATTTCCCAAATTGTGTTGCTTTTAAGCTGAACCCTAACTGGTGCATTAACAAAGTTTTTGCAAGACTATTAAATATAAGGTGTCAGCAGGTGTCTGCAGATTGGCCACAGTTCACAAGAGGCTCAGCAGGAGAAATGCATCAACAGGTAGGATAAAAAAACAGTACTGGGCACACTTACCCTATCTAAAAACAGCAGTACATAACTACAGGTAGCTGCAAGTAGATGGAAAGCAGAGACATCCTATCTAGGATAAGATGATAAAACCATTTTATGGAAGGTGATAAGAAGAGGAAAGCAGCCAGACATAAAAAGGAGGCAATAGAGCACTGGGGAAGTGCAGGTAATGAAAATACCACTAGAAGGGAAAACAGGAAACACCCCAGCTAGTGTAAGGTAGTAAATCCACTTCAGATACTCAAAGGAAACTGAAATGGTCAATAAGCATACATAGAAGGCAGAAAGAGACAAGGTAGCTTCAATAAAAACAAGCATTTGTCAATGCTGAAGTTCACCATTGGAATTGCTGTTGGTACACACTGATTGACAGGACTACAGTTTCCAGCAGAAAGAACAATTTATGCCACCGAAGCTCAAATTCCCATTGAAATACATTGAAGTGCATACCTGTTTCCTCAATTTGTGATCTGGTTTTGAAGAGTGAAGATGTGTTCTCTGTTCAGAGAAGATGAGGGTACTGGAGCCCCACCATGGGCTTGGGGGATGTTATGGTTAGAAACCCTAACACCCTGGGCGTTTGTTGGTATTTGCACTACAAATTTTCAACTAGGCCTTTTGTGGCCTCATGAAAGTATTTGGGACCTCTGCTCATGAACAGTGGCACTGTGATTTTGTTAATCTGTCCTGAACATTGATTTTTCACAGTAACTGCACCAGATGTGTGAAAACACGGTTCGGGCAGGATGTAAAAAATTACAGCTGTACCATTCATAGGGAAGTATGAAGAGATGGCAGTGTTGAAAATCTGGAGTGAAAATATTAAAAATGCTTCAGTGTATGAATGTACATGGAAACTGCGCAGCACACAATCGTAACATAGTTATTTAGTGGAATTATTTCAGCAAAATTTTAACAAAGGCATTTTGTAGCCTCTGCTCATAAACACTGTCACTAGAATTTTTTTAATCTGTCCTGAATGTTGCTTTCCCTCAGCAACCATGCCATTGTGTGCCAGACGTATGAAGACACATTTCGGACAGGATGTGAAAAATGACAGCTGTACTGTTCATAAGGAGGTGTGCAAAATTGGCAGTGTTGAAAATCGAGTGAAAATATTACAAATTCTTGAAGTTACAAGTGTGCATGGAAACTGCGCGATGCATGCTCATAGCATAGTCATTTTATGGACTTTTGTCACCAGATTTTCAACAGAGGCATTTTGGGACCTCCTCTCATGAACAGTGGTACTGTGATTTTTTTTTTTTTTTTGTTATTTACTATACTTTTTGTCTGCTACCAGCGCCGGAACTATCTGTCTGGTCATGGACCTCACCGCTCCCTGCTCCCACATGAGCCCCACTTCCCCATTGCCCCCTTGGCTTACCCCCTCAGGGCAGGGCCACAGAAATGTGGCATCGGCCAAGGTGTTGCAGACATTGGTCAGGTTGAGGGGCTGGCCTGGGAGCAGATGAGGAGTAGTGAGGCAGGCATCATATAGGCATTGGCGGAGTGTTTTTCTCCCTGTTTTTCATGGGGTGGGGATGTGCAATGACATCCTACATCCACCCCACCCCCTGGACATTCAAACACTGGCTGCTGTAGTACCCCTGGCTTCCACCAGGGGTCCTTCGAGCACCAGACATACTCCCCACCCTACTCCAAGAGAAGGAGAGCAGTCCTGGGGATGCTTGATCCTTCTACCCCCGGCTGACCCTCTGACAACCTGGGTCCTTTCCCAAACCTGGGTCATCAGCGTTACAAGCAGAAATCCAACCACTGCACTGACAGGCCGACCCACTGCGATTTTCTTAATCCATCCCGAACACTGATTTCCCACAGTGACAGTGCTATTCTGTGCCAGAAGTGCAAAAACTAATTTTGGCCAGGATGTGAAAAATGACAGCTGAACTGTTCATAAGGAGGTGTGAAAAAATGCCAATGTTGAAAATCTGGAGTGAAAATATTACAAATTCACAAAGTTATGGCTGTGTGAAGAAGCTGTGTAATGCACACTCATAACACAGTCATTTTGGGGAATTTTGTCACCAAATCTGCAGCACAGGCTTTTTGGGAGCCCACCTCATGAACAGTGACACTGCCATGTCAATAATTGGTCCCGAAAGGTGATTCCGCACAGTGACTGCGAAATCACCTTTCGGACCGACTAACTAGATGACAGTCACTGGATTCATAAGATGGGGTCCCAAGAACCCCATGTTGAAAATTTGGTGCCAAAATTCACAAAAATGATTGATATCTAGCCATGTTAAAAAAATTATGCCATTATACAGCTTACCAGCATTTCTTCAGTTTGCAGTCAGTTTTGAAGAGTGCAGATGTGTTCCCACCCCACCAAAGATCATCGTGCCAGACTCCAGAGGTAAGTATGGGGTGAAGGGGGTGGAGAGTTGAGGTGCACAGAGGGTGGGTGTGGGTTGAGGGAGAGCAACCATTTTCTCTTTTTACAGGTATTAAAAAAAAAAGGCAACGAGGATGTTTTCTTACAGGTGTGATGTGCCACCTAGGCTTGTTGGAGGCTGGAGCTGATGGGGATTGGGCACCCATTGGCACATACAGAATGTTTGGGGACACATGAGCCAAGGGGATTGGGCACCCATTGGCACATACAGAATGTTTGGGGACACATGAGCCAAGGGGGATTGGGCACCCTCCTCAGCACATAACAAATGAGAGGGACATTATGGCAACAGGGATTGGGCACCCCTTCAGCAAACTAACTTGGGAGGGGGCATGGTGACAGGGGGATTGGGCACCCCTGTCAGCTTTGATGGGGACTGTGAGAAGTGGACAGTGGCAGCCACCGACGTTCGTTTATTTACAACAAATGGGGGGACATTATGCCAATGGGGATTTGGCTGTCTCATCAGCAAATGTACTTGGGAGGGCACATGCAGACAGGGTTCAGCGTGTTCACACTGTAAGCATTATGGCAATGTGAATGCACAACCAGGAAGTCAACAGTGCAGGGCTTTAAACATCAAAGGACCAAGTCACATCACTATTGGTGTAGCTCTGTCCTTTGAAAAGTTGGCTAACTCCACCCAAACAACAGAAAGTGAGTCATTGGCAGCCTGCCATCTGAATCACCTGCTGCTGACCTGCTCCTTGGAACTGAGCTCTGCATTGGGAGCACCCCATCACACCCCTGCATAGCACCTCTCGTATCAATGAGTTTGTCTGCGCACCACAATGAGTTCAAAAAGGGTGAAGCATACAATGACAAGGGAGTGGTAGTGTAGGGTGCAGAGCCAGTCTTTGGGGACAACTTCTAGAGATTGCGGTATTGCCCCATTTGCACTCATACTTCTGAGTTGAAGTCAGGGACTGCTGGACTCCAGTACAAGCTGACAAAGATGCAGGGGACTCTTTGCCCAACCAAGGGACCAACAGGGATGCCACCACTACATCAGAGGATACCTAGACAGGGGCATAAAGGCTGGACCTTCATGGGCCCTTGAAGGGTAGGGGTGATGGTTAGGATAAACACTCCTCAACCTGTGACAGTAAAAATTTCCTTCACCACACTGGTGGGACTGGATAGATGGGAGGAGGCACCCAAGGTAGTGGCTAAGGAGGATATGTGGTCCTCAGAAGAGGAGGCCCCAAGGTGGGAGGAAGATGTCCCCATCCAAGGAGGAAGAAGCTGCTGGTGGGGGACTCTGTCATTCCCACCCCTCCCCAAGAAGGACTGGTTCTGCCTGTGCTAGTTAGATTGGTGAGTTTGGTCACCCTTCCTGGGTGTGGGTGCCTGACCTGGGTTGTTTCCTGAGGGGTTATCTGACACCGGCTGAAGGGTGAGCATGAGTCCAATTGCCTTGGAGGCCATGGAAGATCATCTGACTGGTGCCAGATGTGTATTGGTGGCTTCGCCAGGGACACTTGGATTGGGTTCCTTTGCGTGGCTGGATAGATCAGCTTATTAATGTGCTTTAAAATCTAATTTTCTCAGGGTTGGCTGGTCGAGAACTCCTCAGAAGCCAATGGATTAGACTAATGGATTAAATGTGTGGATTCTTTCGGTACTGTATTGTGCTGTGCTGGCTGAAATTAAATTGGTGGGGCAGTGAGACAGCCTCAGTTTCTGTTGAATGTACATTTAAAATAAAACAGCTGTGGCAATGAGTATGCCATGATACTTGGACAAACTTTGAGGATGGTGGTTAGAGTTTCACCTGCCAGTATTTTCCAATACTTAAAACGTATGGTGTAGTTTTCTGGCATGCTTCTAGAATAAAACTGTGTATCCTCACTGTAATTATTTGATAATTAACTGCCTCAATGTAGGACTATACAGGATGAATAAAGTACTGGGTTGCTGGTTTCATATTATTAGTAATTATAATTTGAGTGTGTTTGGTGAGTGTTCTGGGGTGTGTTTGTGTGTGTGATTGGTGTGTGGGTATGGATGGGAAGTGAGAGTTGGAATTGTGAGGGTTGTATTTAATTTGTGGGTTTTATTTGGGGTTGAGTGATAGTGGATGTTTTTGAGGACTTGGTTATTTGAGGTGGGACTAGCTAAAAATGTGTTTGGGACAGAAACTCTTAAGGCACAGCTACTCGGTAGGGGGCTTCATCTGTGATCTCCATCCCTTGAAGCTTCCAGAACTCTGGCTGAGGCCTATAGGAGGTGAGGGGCCTTAGGGATATCCCGGAGGGTGGGTCTGGTGGTGGCTGCGCAAGTGGCTGCTGGAGTCTGTGGAATTTAGGTAGTGAAGGCAAGGAGATGCCCTGGGGTGAAATGGGAACTTGAGAGGGGTGCCATGCTTGGTTCCCATATCCAAGGGCTCCACTTTAGAGAGTGGGAAGATGACTGGCCCAGCTGGCTTACCTCATCCTGCTTGGACTGTGTTATGCAATGCCAGGTCAGTGAGTAATAAGGCTGCCATGATGGCAGACCTAATATCCTCAGCTGACCTGGCTTACATCGTGGAGACCTGGCTGGATCAAAATGCTGCTACTATTTTGCAGGTGGCAGCACTGGCCAGGTACTCCATGGTACACACCCCAAGACAGGATCGCAGGGTTGAGGAGGGGCATTTGTTTTAAATCTAGCCCAAAACTCACAGTGCTAACTGTAGGCCCTACATGGTCCTCAGAATCTGTGGTCGCCCAAGGAAGTGTGGATGTGGGTTTCAGGATTATCCTGCTCCATCATCCCCTGGGAATAGATGGGGACTTTTTGAGGGAAATCAAGGAGCTTGTCACCAGCCTGGTGTTGGAGTCTCCCAGGTAATTGATTCTTGGGGACTTTAATGCTTGGGCCTATGATGGCCTCTCAAAATTTGGAAGCGATCTTCTTATGAGCATGGAGGACCTGGGCCTGACACAAAATGTAACATTAGCATTGTAGTCGGGTGGCCACATTTGATTTGCTTTTTTCAGCAGGCTTAAATATTACTGACCTCTGTGTTGATCTGGTGGTTTGGTTGAATCACAGTACCATGGGTTAATATTTAGGGCCCCAGATGGTTCTGCCCCTATGAAGATGGTCTGGTATCATCCATAAAGAGTAGTTTCTATGGGATTGTCAGTGTGCTGCACCTATCAAGTGTTGGGGATGCTTGTGTGATTGGGCCAGAGGAAGCAGAGGCAGCCTATAATGGGGCTGTGATTGTGACCTTTGACTCAGTTGCACCCATTCATGTCTGCCCCTTGTCTACTCAACAGAGACCACCTTGGTATGATGAGGATCTCCAGAGTTTATAGCATAAGGAGCAGATGTTACAGAGGTGCTGGAGGAGATATCACCAGATGGAGGTCAAATTGGCCTTGAGGTCGCATTATGCTGACTATCGGGGGCAATCTCCCAAAAGAAGGCAGTGTCTGTCTAGGGAGATTGCTGTGATGAGGAGCAGACCAGCTCAGCTCTTCTCTATGGTAGACAGGCTTTTACATCCTGTCTGTCTCCGTGCTGGAGGAGCAGGTTCTAGCACTAGGTACAAGAAGTTTGCTCTGTTTTTAGCCAACAAGCTGCCCTCTATCAGTGCTGAGGTCTCTGCGAGTATCTCTCAAAAGGGTTGCAGTGTCCAGCCTGACTTGTGCCGAAACACTCCTGTCTGAGATGGGTTTGAGTTGGCTGGGGTGGAGAAGGTGATAGGGATAATCTTAAAGCTGTGGCCTAAACACTGTGATCTGGACCCAGGTCCACCTGCCTTTTGGTTGGATGTTTGGACCAGATAGAACCTGTGGTTGCTGAGGTTGTCTGGAGTTCATTGAAGAGTAGGGTCTTCCTGTTGTCTTTGAAAGAGGCTCTGGTTAGACCCCTTTTAAAAGAAGCCCACTTTTGACCCGGACTAGATCAGCAAATACAGGCCAGTCTCAAACCTCCCATTTTTAGGGAAGGTTATAGAGAAAGTGCTGGCCATTCAGCTTGAGAGACATTTTGCATCTTCTTCAACCTATGAGCCTTTCCCATCTGGGTTCCAGTTGGGGCATAGTATGGAGAGTGCCCTGGTAAGGGTGCTTAATAATTTCCTGATGGTGAGGGATAGGAGAGCCCATACCATCTTGGTTCTTCTGGACCTCTCTGCGGTGTTTGACACCGTGGACCTTGAGGTGTTGCTGGTTGCCTGCGGTTCTGGTGTGGCCTGTCCGGTAATGTCATCAACTGGTTCAGGTCATATCTGACAATGTGCAGAAGGGTAAAGATGGTACTTGTCTCATCTAGCCCAAAGCCTCTGAGCTATGGAGTTCTGCAAGGGTAGGTCTTGTTGCCCTTGCTGTTCACAGTTTACATGCTGCCATTAGGGGACATTATCAGGTGGTACGGGTTGGGTTTCACTTGCTATGCAGATGATACCCAATTGTACTTGTCCTGTGCACCCAATGCCCAGGTGTTAGACTATATTTAACAGCTGCCTCGAGGAAATCCAACAGTGGATGACTCACAGCTGGCTTAGGTTCAACCCAGACAAGACTGGGGTACTGGTGATGGAGCTGGGTCTTTGTAGAGGAGGGATGATGGGCGGTTGCTCCCTAGTCTAGTGTTGGGGGGTGCTCCCCTTGTCCCTTCCAGACAGGTAAAGGATTTGGGTGCAATCCTAGATGACGGCCTGACACTTGATGCTCAGGTGTCAGCCGTGGTCAAAAGATGATTTTATCACTTTTGAAAATTGCCCAAATCTAAGCTTGAGTGCCTGCTCACACTGGTGCATGCTTTCATCCCTTCCAGGCTAGATTACTGTAATGCCTTGTACCTTGGGTTATCTGGAGGCATCTCCACAGGCTGCAGCTGGTGAAGAACAGGTGGTGAGACTTTTGACTGGGCTAAGGAGATGCAAGCATATTTCCCCAGTCATCTGTGGACTATACTAGCTGACAGTCAGTTGGAGGACTGTCTTCAAGATAGGGCTCCTTACCTATAAGACCTTGCATGATGGGGGTCCCACTTATCTGCAAGATCTCCTTGTCCCTTACCATCTGGCCCTCTGTTCTGCTGAGGGAGGCCTCATTGGGTTCCTAGGGTTAGGCTCCGGCATTTAGAGACAGAGCATTTGCAGTGGCCACAACCCTGAACTCCTACGTACTATTTGAGGGGGGCCCTCAGTGAAGCCTTTAAAAAGGATTAAAACATACCTGTTCCAACTAGCTTTTATTGACTGATGCTGTTTTGTATAGATAGATGGATGACTGTATAATGATTTTATTAAATGTGTGTTTTTGCTTCTATTTTAATTAATTGGGTTTTGTATTATTGTTTTTATTGAGCAGCACCCAGTGTCCCAGGAATTAGGGCACGTCACAAATAAAATTATCTATCTGTCTGTCTGTCTATCTAAATGACAATGTCTGTCTGTCTGTCTGTCTGTCTATCTATCTATCTATCTATCTATCTATCTATCTATCCATCCATCCATCTCTGTCCTTCACAGACCATGTCAGCATTGTATTTCAGATTAATCAGAAGCTTGGTGTGGTTTATCACTTCAAACCCTTCCGGACTGCGGAAGCTCACCTGGCTATTGCTAAGGGTAACCTACTCCCCATTTTGGACAACAGTGTGGGTGCATCTGCATCGCCTCCCCCTCACTGCCATGGCACTGCCCCCCTTTCCGGGTTCTCTCCCCACCCCTGTCCATGGGATTGCCCTTGGCAGGACATTGTTTCCATCAGTTGTTCTGGCACAGGGCAGTCTGTCACTCTGAACAGATCTTCAGGCCACTGTCAGTGGCATAGCAACAATGGCATCCCACTTACACAGCCACTGCTGTGTGCCACAGATGGTTCTGTTGCACAATGCTTCCTCCAGCTGCTGTAGCACAGCTGGTGATCCCTTGTGTGGCCACTGACACCCACTCAATCAATCAAAATCTTTATTTAACCAGGCGAACATCATTGAGCAAATCTCATTTGTGAGATGGACCTGGACAGGATACAAGAACAATTTATTTATTTATTTTATTTATTTAAATCTCGGATTACAAATACCTTTGAGCTTGAGGCAGCTCATTTACAAAGGTTCCACATCAAAGGAAAGGGTTACAATAAGGTAGGGAGGTATAGACAACATTCATGGTATCATCGGAGGTACAGACAACATTCATGGTATCATTGGAGCACAGCAAGTCAATTGGTAAATAAGTGGAAACAGTGCTACACACTCAAGATTACAAGCAAGAATAGAAAATCATAAGGTACATTTGAAGCAACATTGCTAATCAGAAGTGGGGGGAAGGGGAAGAGTAAGGAAGGGGTAGGGGAGATGAGAGGGCAGAGTCCAGATAGAGAAGGAAAAGAAAATATGGCAGCCATAGGCCTTGTCGTAGGGTGAGAGGGATGGGAGGCTAAGGTGGGAGAAGGGGTAAAAGAGAGGAAAAGGAGGGTGGACAAAGGGAAAGAAGAAAAGGGAAAGTGGGGACCACAGGGCCTGGATAGGTCCAGGGAGGGGGGTCAGTGGGATAAGAGCAAGGAGGGGGTGAGGTAAGGGAGGAGGTGGCAGGGGGAGAGGGGAAATTATTCTGTCAGGAGAGGTGAAACAAAACAGGAAGCCAAGTAAGTGCCTCAGAGAGTGACAAAAGTGGTATAAGTATGTCTGCAGAAGTGGGAAACTAGGTGTAACAATCACAAGTGCTTTTGGTTAGGAGATGCTGATGAAGCATAAGTTTATTTTGGGACAGACTAGAAAGACTGCTCAGTTGATTGCTTAGATTATTAAATCACAGGGGGGCTCTGTATTGAAAGGATCGCTAGTATTGAGCAGTCCTACAGTGGGGTACTAGAAGGAGGTCAGAAACTGAGGTACGTGTGTGTTGGGTCTTAGGGGATTTGTTTAGCAGGCAACCAATACTTGGGGGTAGTAATCCAAGTAGAGCTTTTTTGGACAGGAGGCAGGTTTGATATTTGATCCTGTTACTTAGTTGGAGCCAACCAGATTGAGCATATAACTCACAGGTATGAGTGAGGCTCGCAGCACCCATAAGTAACCTACAGGCTTTGTTCAGGGCCACCGTGAGTCATTTAAGAGATGTGGAGGTTGCAGCACAGTATATGATTAGACCATAATCAATGATCGAGAGGACCAAGCTGTGAACTGCAACCTTCAGGGAGTCTTGGGTAAGACTTTGTCTGTGTCTGAAGAGGAACCCAATTCTGGTATTAACATCTCTGGCAACATTTTCAATGTGAGGCACAAAGGTAAGGTGACTATCCAGGGTAAGACATAGGTATTTGAAAAGCTGAGTTTGTTCACGAGTGTCTCCATGGTTGTTGGTGATAGTGAGTTGATGGGCCTTAAACTTATTCCGAGAGGATGTAAGCAGCTGGACTTTAATTTTTTTTTTGCAGTTTAGCACTAGTTTGTGATTATTAAACCATCTCTCTGCTTCTGTGAAGCCTTGTTGAAGACTGCTTTCAAGAGCATTGGGATCCAGGTGGCTAGTAAAGATGACCATGTCATCTGTGTAGAGGAGAGTACGCTGGCTGCCGACAGCTGGAAGGTCGTTCAGGAAAATACTGAACAATAAGGGATCCAGGATTGAGCCTTGAGGTACCCCTAATCGGACAGCCCTCTGCTCTGAAATTACATTTGATATCCTCACCCTCTGCAGTCTATCACTGAGGTAGCTTCCGAACCATTTCAGGGTGTTTGGGGCAACACCAGTTTTAGAGAGTTTGCCAAGCAACAGTGTGTGATTCGCTGTGTCAAAGGCTTTTGTTAGGTCAACAAAGGCTGCACCTACAATCTTGCCTTGATCAAAGGCCTGTTGTATGAAGCTTGTGAATTCTAATAACGCTGTGGTAGTACTGTGCCCCTTTCTAAAGCCATTTTGTTGTGGGCACTGAATGGAGTATGTGTCCAGATAAGCACCAAGCTGGTTGGTACCTTGGAGAGTGGAGGGAGAATGGATATAGGTCTGTAGTTACCCTGTAAGGAATGATCACCGGTTTTATGCACCGGAGTTTTGATGGCCATTTTCCAGGTATCAGGAAATTGCTCCAGTGTAAGAGAAAGGTTTAGAATCTTAGTTATAGGTAGGAGAAGTTCATCTAGGGTTAGGGCAATAAGCTTAAGGTCTAGTCCATCACTACTGTGTCTTGCATTTCTTAGGACCTTAGCTAGTAGTTTTCTAACCAGATTGCATGATACCCTTTTTAAAAAAAAGGGGGTGCTCAGGACTGTTTTCATCACCGTGTCTTGTGGAGCGGGCATCATTTTCATCATCGTCACCAAAAAAGTCAGGTGGGAGAACACAGCTCAAATTGGTAAAAGCATTGTTAAAGGCATTAGCAATTTCCAGAGTGTCAGCGGAAGGGGATAGGATCAGTTGTGTTCCAGGACAGTAGCTGCTGCTTGCTGTTTTCACAGGGTTCTTGTAGATTTTATTTGGTAGAAGGTTAGTTCTTTTCTTTCTTACTTCTAAGGGGCTAGCAGGGTATTGTTTTGGGGGCTGCTGGAAGTTTGAAAACTGATTTGGTGGCTGTAAGTGGGCTCATTTTGTGGATGTTTCACTGTGTAACAGGCTGCGCTGGTGGAGGCCTATTTCTTCTGATTTAAAACCTATTTGGTGGGATTTGCTTGGAGACGGTTATTTGAATTGGAGACCTATATCTGTTAATTTCAAGCCTATTTTGATGTGTTGTTAGTAAAGCTGATTAAATTGGAGACCTGTTTCCTTTGGCAGCAAACATATTTTGGGGGCTTTGAGTTGAATTTTGATTCCTTTTTGCTGACTCCACTAGCTGCAAAGGTTAGTGCATAGTGGGGGAAGGGTGTTAATGGTCTGGCCAGGTCTCACTCAGCCAATTGACTGGAGGCAGAGCTGAATCAGGTTTGAGGTGTTAGCTGCTTTGTCTTCTCAGAAAGAACTGGAAGGGGACAGGATCAGTTGTGTTCCAGGACAGTAGCTGCTGCTTGTTGTTTTCACAGGGTTCTTGTGGATTTTACTTGGTAGAAGGTTAGTTCTTTTCTTTCTTACTTCTAAGGGGCTAGCAGGGTATTGTTTTTGGGGCTGCTGGAAGTTTGAAAACTGATTTGGTGGCTGTAAGTGGGCTCATTTTGTGGATGTTTCACTGTGTAACAGGCTGCGCTGGTGGAGGCCTATTTCTTCTGATTTAAAACCTATTTGGTGGGATTTGCTTGGGCCTGGTTCTTTGGCTGCTGAGCTTGGAGGGGAGACACAGGGCTGATACACTCTCTCTCTCGAGTCAGGTGTCTGCCCAAGACCCGCCCTTCCCAGAATTCTGAAATTTATAGGGGAACACCTGCCCTGCAATTGGAGGAAAAGGCTGCAGGTGCAGCTCACGTAGCTCTAGCCACTGGGGGTTGGATTTAATGGCTGGGAGAGAGGAGCTTAGGAGTTGTTCTATTTCCTATAAGTTTAATGTGTTGTACTGCACCTAGTAACAGGGTTACTGGTGTACAGTGGACTGTCTCTAAGATTAGTAGGGTGACCTGATTAGGCAGTAAGGTGTCTTGGACTAGGGGGAACCTGGTGGCTCACCCAAGGAAACCTATTTGAAGGGATGGAACCACCGTCATTAGGGGCACGCATCTTTGGGAGGGTGGTGGGGTGCACAGGGGTGTGGAGCAGCCATGATACTGGACTGGGCTTGGAAGTTCAGTTGTTGCCCAGTGTGCTACCAGCTGGCACAGCTTAGGGAGAAGGTCATGGGATTAGGAGACAGCTGGGGAAGGGGTGGTATGGTTAGGAAGGGGCTGGGGATCTCCCACAGGGTTGCACCAAGCACTGGGGGCAGGGGCATAGGGAAAGGAGTGTAGGAGAATACCTAGGGTCACATAGGGACCCTGGCAGAGGGGTCCAAAGGACACTACCAAGGAAGCAGGCAGGTAACTGGGGACCCTCACAAAGGAGGGATGGAGGGACAACATTCTCAGGGAAGTAGGCAGATGGCCAGGGCTGGACAGAAGGAAGCAAGGTGGGGAGGTGGATCAGACCTTACACTCAGCAACTGCTTCAAATCTCTTCTTCTTCTTCTCTTGAGGATGAGGGGGTGATGTAGCCACTGACAGGGTGTGGTTAGAGATGGAAAGGAGTGGGGGCAGGAGGGCCAGGGCCAGATAGCAGGAAGAATGGGGACCTGGAATGCAGGAAAATGGGGGGAGCAGTGAATCAGAGCAGGAGGGGCAGGGGGAAGAGGGAGGAAAGCAAAGGAGAAGGGCCAGTTGGGAGGAAAGGTAAAGGGAGAAGGACCAGAAGCACAAGGAGGATTCAGTAAAGGGAGCTGAGGGTTTAGGCCAGGGAGCACGGATGAGCAAGGAGGAACTAAATGGGAGACAGGAAGGAAGCAAGGGAGGACGAGCCAAGCTAGTTTAGCAGATGGGGAGAAGGACCAGTCATGAGCAGTGAAGGGGGAATTAGCAAGGTACAGAAGGATACTCAGGAGGAGGAGAGGCATAGGATTGGAGGGGAGGTGGTATGGTAAATATGAGGGGGTGTGATGTGGCACCCAGATAGGGGAGGAAACAAGGAGCCGGCTGGGTGGAGGGGCCGGTAGAAAGGATGACAGACATGGAAGGGGGGAAATGGAGGAAATGGAACAGTCAGAGTGCTCCTGTTGGGGGATTCTATGATCAGGGGTATCAAATGGGATAGGGAGGGAGAAGCCTGGCCAGTTAGAACAAGATGCTTCCCTGGACTAACGGTGCACAGGGCTAAGCACGAGGTATATCAGCTGGCAAAGGATTGTGGTAGTTCTCTGGACGTACTAGTCCACCTGGGTGCAAATGACATTGAGAGAAATAGTGAGCTAGAGATACAGGCAAGATTCAGGGAGCATGACATAGGATGCACAGTTTTCTTCTCAGAAATCCTGCCGGTGCCAAGGGCTAGTGGGGAGCACAAAAGGAAGATTAGGGAGATAAACCAGTGGCTCGGGGAGTGGTGTGAGGCCAGAGGGTATGGGTTGATGGGGGATTGGGGGGAGACCTGGGAGGATAAGTAACTGTATGCTAGAGATAGACTCCATCTCAATTTGGAGGGGAGGGGAATCCTTAAGTTGAAAATAGAGGGGTTCATTGGTGAAAAGTGGGGTTTAAACTTGTGAAGGGGGAGGGACGGGAGAAAAGGCTGTCAAGGGGGTGCCGATAAAGGAGGGACTCTGTCTCCACTCTGGGAGCTGGAGGATTATGGGAAAAGGCCGACTGGCAAAGTGTAGACCAGAGGAAAACAGAATCCCATGGGAACACGAGCAGTGGAAATGGAAGTATAGGGAAAGGTGGAAGGTAGTCTCGTTAAAATGCCAGGAGCTTGCAATAAAATGCCTGAGCTCCAGGCGACACTAACTGAGGAGCAGGATGTGGCAGTGGTCACTGAGACTCTGGGCCACTGCACTATTACGACTGGGACCTGAACCTGTAGGGTTACACTATGTTCAGGAAGGACGGGGGAGGAAGGGGAGGAGGGCAGCAATGATAGTCAAAAACTGCATTGGCATAGGGGAGAGGGAGGCGGAGGGAACCGTGGAGGCGATGGGTCACCTGATAACAAGGGGGGCAAGAGAGCAAAAATAGAGTGGTGTATAGACCCCCTGCTCTGGCGGAGGAGCTGGAGGACAGTCTGGTGGCAGATGTTGGGAGACACTGCAGACTGGGCAGAGGAACGGGGTGGTGGGTGGTGTTGGGGACTTAAACATGCCAAGAACAGACTTGAGAGACTATGACATCCTCTGTGACCAGGGAACAAGAAGGTTGTTGGATGTCTTTCAAGACGCTTCCACTCAGCAGGTGAGGGAACCACCAGGGGAGGCATGGGTATTGATGTGGTCCTGGCAGACAGTGACCAGATTGGGGGCCTGGAGGTAAGGGACCCACTGGCGGGGAGTGACCATGCCACGGTCTGGTTCTGCCTGGACCTAGGAGGGGTAGAAGGCTGCACAAAGACGGAGGTAACTGACTTCAGGGGGGTGGATTTTAAGGAAATGGGAAAGATCCTTAAGAGCATTTGGATGGGATTGGGTCAGACATGGACGCTGATAGTAGGTGGAAATCATCAGGAGAAGGGTGCAGGATGCTACCAGCACCTGTGCAAGAGTAAGACGAAAATGCGGTAGCCCAAAACCCTGCTGGTGGACCAGGAGGTCCAGGAGGGATGCAGGGGAAAGAAGGCAGCCTATAAGCAATTCAAGTGCTCAAGGAGTGAAAGGGATTGAGGGGAGTACGAGCTGATGGCTAGAAGAGGCACTAGGGTGGTGAGGGCGGCTAAGGCAAGGAAGGAGCAGAACCTGGCCAGGGAAATTAGGAGAGGGAACTAGGGGTTCTTTAGATACATTGGGGAAAAATGAAGAGTGAAGGGGCAGATTAGCAGGATTAAATCAGGGGAAGAGATAGGCACAAGACCCGGGGGAGCAGGCTGAGGTACTAAATGAGTACTTCACCTCAGTTTTCACCAAGGAAATGAAGTGCTGCATCATACATGGGAGGAGACAGAGATACTGAGGGGGACCCTTACCGATCGGCGGGTATGGGGAGAGGGGAGGCATCACTGGCAGGAGGGAGGGCTGAGCAGGAGAAGAGGTACCGAAGTGAAATCACAGCAGAGAGAGTGAGGAAGCCCTCAGCTCCCCTTAAGATGGAGAAAGCACCAGGGCAGGATAAATTACATCCTAGAGTGCTTGAAGAACTTATGGATGTCCTGGTGAAACTCTCTGGCGGAGCTTTCACCATCTCTGAGGACAGAGTGGGTGCCCCAGGACTGGAAGGTGGACATATAGTGCCCATCCACAAGGGGGGGATCAAGGGAGGTGGCAGGGAACTACAGGCCTGTCAGCCTGTCATCGGTGGTGGGCAAGGTGATGGAGGGCATTGTCAAGGAGAGGCTGGGAGGACCTGGATAAGTCAGGGTGCCTGGACAATAGACAGCATGGAGTCATCCTGGGAAATCGTGTCAGACAAACTTGGTGGAGTTCTATCGACTGGGTGATGAAGTGCCTTGGACCTGGAGTAGACAGTGGACGTCCTCTTCTAAACTTCAGCAAGGCATTTGACCTGTTCCTCACGTGGGCCTGTTGGATAAGCTGGGAGAAATGGGGGTGGGGAAACCAGATGATCAGATGGATAGGCAATTGGCTCCAGGACCAGACCCAGAGGGTCATAGTTGGCGGATAGTCTCATCCCCAAGAAGGGTCATTAGTGGGTCCCACAGGATCAGTCCTGGGCCCCTTCTGTTCAATGCCTACGCCTCTGACATAAGAACAGGAATTGGGAGTGAGATGAGTCTCTTGTGTGATGACTTGAAACTAGGGGCGGTGGTGGATGGGGGAGGAGGGGAGGTGGCCTACAGGGAACCTGGAGGCTCTGGAAAGATGGTCTAGAAAATGGAAGCTGAGGTTCAATGCAGGGAAATGCAAGGTACTCCACCTGGGGGCCAGAAACCCGGCCAAGTGTACACCCTGGGGGAATGCTACAAGTCTCGATGGCTGAGAGGGACCTGGGGGTGGTGGTGGATGTCAAGATGAACAACTCTGAGACTTGTAGGAGGGCAGCAGCCAAGGCCAACAGGATGCTGGGATGCATCGCTAGGGGAATCACCTCCAGAAGGAGGGAAGTGATACTCCCTCTGTATAACTGCTTGGTGAGGCCACACCTTGAGTACTGCGTGCAGTTTTGGAGGCCACACTTAAAGAGGGACATGAACCTCCTGGAGAGGGTCCAGAGGAGGGCAACCAAAATGATTTGGAGCTTGGGGGACAGGACATATGAGGAGAGCCTCAAGAGCTAAATATGTACACATTGGAAGAGAGAAGGGACCAGGGGACATGATAGAGGACCTCAGGTACATGAAGAGGATAAATAGGGGAGGAACTGTCAGGGTGCTTTGAAGGAAGGAGGAGGGGGCCACTAGAGGGCATGGGTGGAAGCTGGAGGGAGGAAGATTCAGGGGAGAAAGGAGGAGGTGCTACTTCACTGAGAGAGTGGTGGAGCCATGGTATGTGCTGCCTAGGGGGCTGGTGGAGGCAGAGATAGTGGAGGGGTTTAAGAGGGGGTGGGACAGGTACAGGGGAAGGGTTCTGAAAGCAAAATCCAATGCAGCAAGAATATCCAGAACTGGGAAGGGAGAAGTCAGAGAAGGCGAGGGGGGCAGCAAGGTCAGCACCCAGGGTTGGGGCTGACTAAAAGAGCAGACACGAAAGACCATTAGACCTATTCTGCTGGCATTTTAGTATGTTAGTATGTTTAGCATTGTAGGCGATACTTTGGGTTTTTTGCCAGTGACAGAAAAGAAGGGGAGCCAGTCCTCTACAGTCCTCTACAGCCAGTCCCAGGATATATTACAGTAGAACAGGATGGTAATGGATTAAATGAAAAGGTGGAAGAAGAGGGTAATGTAGGCCTGGAAAATGGAAATAGGGGAGAAGACTTAAACTTTGAGGGAATATCATTGAGAAACAGGTATGAGGTCTTGGAGGGTGGTGAGGGAGGAGATAGTGAAGAAATGTCTGAGGAAATAGGGGTGTCAGCAGAAAGACAGGTGATAGTTATAGGGGACTCAATCATAAAATATACAGATCAGTATATATGTAGGAATGACAAGAAGAATAGGATGGTGAGCAGTTTCTCAGGTGCGGGGGCTTTGGATTTGTATGGTATGGTAGATAATATTTTTAAAGCAGCTGGGGAAAAGCCTATAGCTGTTATTCATGTGGGTATAATCGATATAGCAAAAAAGACCTTGCCAGAAATGCAGAAAGGTTATAAGAAGTTAGTTGAAAAATTGGAGAAAAAAGGGAGTGAGAGTTTGATCTCGGAAATATTACCAGAGCCTAGAGCTACAGTTTATAAACAAAAAAGAATAGCTTTGACAAATGAATGGTTGCTGAAATGGGCCGACTTAAATGATTATAGATTCATTAGGAATTGGAAAACGTTTAACAACAGGAAAGATTTCTTTTGTAAAGATGGACTCCATTTAAATTTTAGGGGTAGTAGGGTCTTGAGGATGAGGTTAAAAAATGAAATTGAAAGTAGTTTAGACTGAATGGTAGGAGGACGAACAAAGGACAAAGAAGGATAAAAGTGGGAAATAGAAAGAAAGTTAGATGGGTGAAGGCCTTAAAGGAAATGTTTTTTAATGTAAGGAGTTTAAATGAGACATGCAGATCAGAACTGGAAATTATAGTTAAGCAGAGGGAGTTGGATGTGGTAGGAGTTGTAGAAACTTGGTGGAAAAATGAAAATGGCCAGTCTCAGAGCATATATAGCAGAGGGTATAAGTTGATTAGTAAAAATAGAAGGGAAAGAAGTGGGGAAGGAGTTGTTCTTTTTGTACGGGAAGATCTGGAGATTAGGAAAATAGAGGAAATAGTGGAATTGGGAAAAGTGGAAATATTAACAATAGAACTGCTGGGAATAATGGGAAAAAAATGCAGATTATTATTATTTTATAGAGCACCAGACGCAGATATATTAGAGACGGAAGCCTTTTTGGTCACATAATTGGGTTGGTGGAAGATACAGACATGGTTATGATAGGAGATTTAAATATGCCAGAAATCAGATGGGGTGAATATCAGAAAGGTAATAGTATTTCAAGTAGATTTCATGAACCACTGTTGGCAGTGGGTATACAGCAGTGTATAGAGGAAGCAACTAGGTGGGAAAATATTTTGGATGTCATTCTCACAAACAGATGTGATATTGTTAAACAAGTAGCCATTCAGCCAAAGGTAGGGATGAGTGATCATGAGTCTGTATCATTTAAATTAGATTGGGAAATAGGTCGTTAAAGGGAAATACTGGTCAGTACTTATATAAACAAGCATTTGTCAATGCCGAATGTTTGCTTGCTGGCATTGGCATTGGTAGTGTAGAAGTTACAGAGCTGTATAATTGGAATGGCAGTGAAGTACTGAACTGAAGCCAACCCCACCACCACCCTGCAGAGAGTGACAGGCATTGAGGTGTGCCTTTGGGTCATCAGGCATAACGGCCACGCCATTTCACCACACCCTACCCTGCAGACACCAACAAGTGTCAGGTTGTGCCTTGGGGTCTTTGGCCCTTATGCGCACTCCATTCCATCAAGAAATATGGTGAGATGGGTGTGGTATAGGAGAATGGGGTGAACTTTGGGGCCGAAGAGTCCAAGGCATACCTAATGCCTCTCACTGGCTGCAGGGTGTGAAATAGTATGAGCATTACAGGCAAGAATCCCAAGTCACACCCCTGATGCCTGTCATTCTCTACAGGGTGGGGCGTTATAGTTGGAAACCCTAACACCTCAGGCATTCGTTGGTATTTTCACTCCAAATTTTCAACGTTTTTTTTTGAGACCCCCACCTCATGAACAGTGGCAATATCAGTTTGTTAGCCGAAAGCTGCTTATGCACAGCAACCATGGCATTTAACACCACGGGTGCAAAATCACATTCCGAACAGGATGTGAAAAATGACAGCTGTACTGTTCATGGGGAGATGGAAAAAATGGCAATGTTGCAAATCTGCAGTAAAAATATTTAAAAAACAGGTGAAGTCACGAGCGTGCATAGAAACTGTGCAATGCACACCCGTAATGTAATTAGTTTGGGGATTTTTTACAGCAGATTGGCAACTCAGGCATTTTGGTGCCTCCGATCATGAACAGTGTCACTGTGATTTTCTTTATCTGTCCCGAACATTGATTTCCTACAGCGACCACGCATCTCTGTGCTGAAAGTGTGAAAACACATTTCAACAAATGTTGTGAAAAATGACAGCTGTACTGTTCATAAGGAAGTGTGGAAAAATGCCACTGCTGAAAATCTGGACTGAAAATATTACAAAGTCACGAACTTACGAGAGTTCATGGAAACTGTGCAATGCTCACTCGTAACACAGTCATTTTATGAACTTTTGTCACCAATTTTCAACATAGCCATTTTAAGACCTCTGCTCATGAACAATGTAACTGTGATTTTCTTAATCTGGCCCAAACATTGCTTTCGCACACCGACTGCACCATTGTGTGCTACATGTGTGGAAACACACTTTGGGCCACATGTGAAATATGGCAGCTGTACTGTTCATAAGGAAGTGCAATAAAATGGCAATGTGGAAAATCTGGAGTGAAAATATAGAAAATTCGCAAACTTACGAGCATGCGTAAGAACTGCACAACGCACGCTCATAAAACTGTAATTTTTAGGAATTTTTCCACCAAATTTTCAACATAGCCATTTTAAGACCTCTGCTCATGAACATAGATACATACATACATAGACAGTGTCAGCAGATAAGGACCTATGGCCCACCCAGTCTGCCCATTTAAGTTTGTAAGTTCAGTTTATGTTTTCCAGGAAGTCTGTTGCCCCTTACCCCTGACCTCCAGAATTCCTTTATGTCTATCCCATGCATTCTTAAATCCCGTGATTGTTTCAGCCCCAGCACTTCCTCTGGCAAGGTGTTCCACTTGTCCACCACCCGTTCTGTGAAGAAATTCTTCCTCATGTTTCCTCTGAATCGTCCTCCCTCCAACTTCATCCCATGCCCTCTAGTCCTGGAACATCTTTTCGCTTAAAAATAGTGCATTCCTGCACCCTGTTCCTCCCTGTAAGATGCTTGTATGTCTCTATCATATCCCTCTCTCCTCCTCTCCTCCAGGAGTACATGTTCAGTGCCTTCAACCTGTCCTCATAGGACTTGTGATGCAATCCATGCACCATCTTTGTTGCCCTCCTCTGAACCTTCTCTACCCTGCTCTATGTCCTTACGTAGGCAAGGTCTCCAGAACTGCACAGTGTACCCAGGTGCGGCCTGACTAGTGTCTTGTATAGTGGAATTATGACCTCCTTTTCCTGCTGGTGATGCCCCTGCCTATGCATCCAGCATCCTATTTGTTACCTGCTGCCTTGTCACACTGTTTCCTGCCTTGAGGTCATCAGAGATGATAACTCAAGATCCCTTTCCTGCTTGGTGCATGCTATATCCTCACCCCCAACTGATATATTGTGCCAGGGTTTTGTGCCCCATATGCATTATCTTGCACTTCCTTGCATTGAATTTCAACTGCCAAACCCTGACCATTCTTCAAGTTTCTGCAGGTCCCTTCTCATTCTGTCTACACCCTCTGGTGTGTCTACTCTATTACAGAGCTTTGTGTCATCAGCTAACAGTGAAATTCTGCCTTCTAGGTCCTGTGCAATGTCACTGATGAAGATATTGAATAGTACCGGTCCCAGCACTGATCCCTGTGGTACCCCACTGGTCACTCTTCCTCAGTGGAGTGACAGCCATTTACCACCACCCTCTGTGTCCTGCTGCTCAGCCAGTTACCTACCCACTGCTACTGTCCTGCACAGTACTGTCACTATGATTTTCTTAATGTGTCCCATACATTGATTTCGCACACCCGGTTAAGAGCATATTGCAAGCGCTGCATGGAAACACGCTTTGGGCAAGATGAAAAATGGACAGTTGTACTGCTTCTAAGGAAGTGTAATAAAATGGCAATGTTGAAAATCTGGAGTGAAAATATTGAAAATTCACAAACCTATGAGGTATGAGGAACTGTGCAACATGTCAGAAAACAGTCATTTTAAGAATTTTTTCACCAAATTTTCAACATAGCCATTTTAAGACCTCTGCTCATTAAAAAGTCACTGTGATTTTCTTAATGTGTCCCATACATTGATTTCACACCAACTTTCGCCATTGAATTACTCGTTGGGCAGAAACATTTTGGGCAAGATGTGAAAATGACAGCTGTACTGCTCACAAGGAGGTGTGGTAAAATGGCAATGTTGAAAATCTGGAGGGAAAATTTAAACGAACTTACGAGCCGCGGCGTAGGGAACCACGCAATGCACGCCTAAAACAACAGTCATTTTAGGAATTTTTCACCAAATTTTCAACATAGGCTTTTGTGAGCCAGTGGCAGTGTTGTTTCATTGATCCAGTTCTGAAAGGTGATTTACGCAGTGACTGGCGAAATCACCTTTCGGGCCGATGAACACCAGTGAGAGCATTGATGAGAAGGGTCCCAAAACCCATGCTGAAAATTTGGTGCAAAATTCCAAAAATGCCTGAGATATGCAGCAAAGTTGAAAAACCCTATCTATCATTATACAGCTTACGGCATTTCCTCAGTTCACGATTGGCTTTGAAGAGTGCAGGCGTGTTCCCAGTCCAGCGAAGATTGTCATGCCAGAGTCGAGAGTAAGTATGGGGTGAGGAGGGTGTGCAGTGGGTGGGGCGTGGGTGGGGGCAGACACAGCGTAGGGACCGTTTTAAGTTTCCTTCAGTTTTTTTTCTTTTTTAATGACGGCTAATGTGGGGACATTTGCCACGCTGTGTGGACTCCAGCGGCAGAAGGATGACTGGGTTAGTGGAGCGTGGAGCTGATGGGGATTGGGCACCCTGTTGGCCATAGCATCTGTTGCCACGCTGGGGTGGAACTCGTGTGGCACCCTGTACTCTGGGAGGAGTAGACAGTGGAGCCAACGAGGATTAGGCACCCGTCGGCTATCTGACGATGTATGCGCTGGTGTGGGCTGCGCGTGGCATATGGAACTGTGTTTTTGGGGGCACAGCACAGCCGACGGGATTGGGCACCCCGTCAGCCATACAGTGTATGCATGGGGGGGCCGAGCACGCAGCTTGTGTGCATGCATGCGTGCATGTGTGTGTGTGTGTGTGTAGGGGGAACGCGCATGAGCAGGTGATATCAGATCGCTACTCACTGAAGCGTAGCTCACCCTTTCAACTGTATGACATTGCATTGTGGATCTGTCATAGACCGCTCAGCAGGCATTGGAGAAGCAGCCGCGCATGCAAACACACTGACTGAATTGGAAGAGGGCTGCCACACCTCCAAAAACTCAAATGATGGCACTATGTTGCTTGCACATGCGCGCAAGCAAACATAAAAAGGGGAGTATCGGGCAATGAGAGAGGCATTAAGAAATATTGATTGGGAATGTATGGTGGAAAGGAATGATATTGAGGAAGCATGGGAATTATTCCTGGAAATGCTAAACATGATCAAGGAAAAGTTTATTCCACATAAAAGAGTTTATAATAATAAAGGGGAAAAAACATGGCTAACAAAATATATAATTAAACTGTGTAGGAAAAAGAAGGGTTGGTTTAGGATGATGAAAAAGGATAGGATACTGATAAATAAGGATAGGTAAAAAAAATATTAAGGAAGTTAAATAAGGAAATCAAGAAAGCAAAAAAAAGCAGTTTGAAATGAGACTGACAACAAATGAGAACAAAAAAAGTTGTTTTGCCTATGTAAATAGACCGAGAGGTGGAAGTAATATGGTGGGACCATTATTAGTTAATGGAGAGGTAGTGTCAAAACCACTGGAAATGGCAAATGAATTGGACAAATGTTTTATTTCTGTATATAATGTGCAAAGTACTGGTTTGGAAATTAGGGTGAAAGGGGAAATATTGGCCCAAAAGAAATAATAACAAAAGAAAAAGTGACGTAAAAAATTCAAGGATTAAAAGGGGATAAAGCGGCAGATCCAGATGACATACACCCATTTATGTTAAAAGAATTGAGATATGAGCTGGCAACTGTCATAACCTTACTGGGACAAAGGTCATTGGCTGAGGGTGTGGTGCTGGATGAGAGGAGAAGGGCATATGTGGTGCCAATTTACAAAGAGAGAGAAAAAGGAATCAGGCGGTGAATTACAGACCTGTGAGTCTGACGTCGGAATCGGGGAAGATAATTGAGGGTATTGTCAGTGAGGCAATAAGAGACAGTATAGCAGAAAAAGTAAAAATGGATCAGTCTCAGCATGGATTAGTCACAGAAAGGGCATGTGAGACAAATCTCACTATTTTTTATAAAAAAAAATACATAAATGGGTGGATGAAGAAAAAAGTGTGGATGTGGTGTGACTGGACTTTAGTCGAGTGTTCGATACTGTACCCCATAAAAAGATCATTGAAAAAATGATTAAATTGGAGCTAGATCCTAGTATTGTCAATTGGGTGAAACAGTGGCTGACAAACAGGAAGCAACACGTAATAATTAGGGGTGCGTTATCTGAACCTCAAGGGGTGGGGAGTGGTGTTCCACAGGGATCGGTATTGGGACCATTGTTGTTTGGTTTGTTTATTAGTGATTTGGATATAGGAAGTAGGAATGAGTTGGTGAAATTTGCCGAAGATGTAAAACTTGAAGGAATAGTAGATATTTTTGATGAAAGGTTGACATTTGGAAATGATATAATACAAATTTTGGAATGAGCAAATGGAAATGTAATGAAATTTAATGAAGAAAAATGCAGTATAATGCACATGGGGAAGAAAAAATGTTCACCAGGATTATTATATGAGGAGTATAAAACTAAAAGTATCAAACTGTGAGAGGGATCTAGGAATCTATATCCAAGGAGATTTGAAAAATGAGTTACAGTGTAGAAACATATCAAACAAGGCTATGTTTTTGGTAAATAGCATAAGGAGAGAATTCCACTCTAGAAGTAGGGAGGTCATGATGCCATTGTATAAGACCCTGGTGAGGCCCCTATTGGATTACTGTTCTACGGTATGGAGTCCATACTTAGTTAAGGATGTTAAAATGGTGGAGAGGCCACAGAAGACATACACAAGGATGATTTCAGGTTGTGAGGGACTGGATTATGAGGGGAGATTGAGCATGTTGGGTTTGTGGACTCTGGGGAATAGGAGACCAAGGGGAGATATGCTGCTATTATTTAAAATCTTAAGGGACGAGAGTATGAGGAAAGAGTTGGAGATGGAATTTAAGGATCAAAAATATCAGTTGAGAGGGCATAATAAACAGTTGAAGGAAACAGTATGAAGAACGGATGCAAGAAGGAATGGGTTTAAAAATAGAGCAATTAAGATGTGGAATAAATTACCACGGGATTTGGTAGATTTGGAAAATATCAAGGTGTTTAAAAGCAGAATAGATGAATATATAAATGAAGTTGGTGTCTTAGGTTGCCGCCACTGAATAGTGGGGAAAGCTTATATAGGCAAGTGTCTTCTTGACTTTCTTACATTCCAGTAAGAACTACTGTACATCTCACGCTGTATAGACTAACATGCATCAGGGGTGTGTCTTTGGATTGTCTGCTGTACTGCTCACGCCATTGGTCCTCCACCTCCACCCTGCAGCCACTGACAGGCATCAAGGTGTGCCTTGGACTCTTCAGCCCCAATGTTCAACCCATTCTCCTATGCTACACCCATCTCAATGTACTTCCTTATGAAATGGGGTGAGTATAAGGCCAGATGACCCCAAGGCACAATGCAACACTTGTCAGACTCTGCAGAGTAGGGTGAGGTGAAATAGCATGAGCATTATGGCCAGCGACCCAAATGCACACCCCAATGCCTGTCACTCTTTGCATGGTGGGGTGAGGTTGATGTCAGTTCTATACTTCACTGCTACTTCTGTTATGTGTCTCTCTAACTCCTGCACTACCAATGCCAAAACCAGCAAGACAACATTCAGCATTGACAATGCTTGTTCTGATTGTGCTGGCTCTGTGGATTGTAATTTCCTCTGAAAAACCTAGAGTTCACCAATTCCTTGCAAGTCCATACTAGCTGTATGAACCTGTTCTGGACCACCCCCTCCTCTTCCCCTGCTATAGAAACATAGAATTTGATGGCAGATAAGGACCGCTTGGCCCACCCAGTCTGCCCATTTCCCTACCTACTGGATAAGCTGCAGATCCTAGTTAACGAGCAGCCTACTTCTTCCTACCCCCACCACCCAGAATTGCCTTATGACCATCCCATGCATGCTTGAATTCCACCACTGATTTTGACTCCACAACCTCCTCCGGAGGCCATTCCATGCATCCACACCCTCTCTGTGAAAAATACTTCTTTAAATTACCTCCTGGGCCGCCCCCAGCTTCAAATTGTGCCTCTTGTTCTTGCACACCTCTTTTTTTGAAAGATGCCCTCTTGGACTTTGTTGATTCCCTTGAGGTACTTGAATGTTTCTATCATGTCCCCCTCTCCTCCTTTCCTCGAGGCTATACATATTAAGCTCCTTAAGTCTCTCTTCATATGTCTTCGGTGCAGACCCTGCACCATTTTAGTTGCCCTCCTCTGGACAGCTTCCATCCTGTCTATGTTTCTTGCGGAGATTGGGTCTCAGAACTGCACACAGTACTCAGATGGGGTCTCACCAGCTGTCAGTACAGAGGATAATAACTTCCTGTTTTCTACTGGTGATGCCTCTCCCTATGCATCCCAGTATCCCCCCCAGCCGTCCTTGCTGCCCTCTCACATTGCTTGCCCATCCTTTAGGTCATCTGATATGACTACCCCCAGGTCCTTTTCCATTCTTGTTGTTGTTAGTATCTCACTCCCCATTGTGTACTCTTCCCCTGGGTTTTTATTTCCCAGGTGCATTACCTTGCACTTCTTAGCATTGAATCTAAGCTGCCATACATTTGACCATTCCTCTAACCTTGCCAAGTCCCTTCTCATCCTTTCCACCCCATCCTGTGCATCAACTCTGTTGCAGATCTTAGTGTCATCTGCAAAGAGACATACTTTTCCTTCCAGTCCTTCTGCAATGTCGCTTATAAAGACATTGAAAAGGACGGTCCTAATACTCGAACCTGTGGTACCCCACTAGTAACCCTCCTTTCTTCTGAGTGGACTCCATTTACTATAACTCTCTGTGTCTATTCTCCATCCAATTCTTTGCCAGGCTTGTCATCTTGGGACCCACTCCCAGGCTGGCTAACTTGTATATTAATCTTTTGTGTGGGACTGTGTCAAATGCCTTGCTAAAAGTCTAGGTAGGCCATGTCCACAGCCCTCCCTGATCTACTACTTTGGTCACCCAGTCAAAGAAATCTATCAGATTCATCTGGCATGACCTTCCGCTGTGAATCCATGCTGCCTAGGTCCTGTGCCCTCTGGCCTCTAGATACTCGACAATTCTTTCCTTTAGAAGTGATTCCATCATTTTCCTATCACTGAGGTTAAACTAACAGGTCTATAGTTTCCTGTTTCTTCCTCCCACTTTTGTGAAGGGGAATCACATCTTCCCTCCTCCAGTCCTCGGGTTCCACCCACCCTCCCATGATTTGTTAAAAGAGTAGTCAGTGGTGTCACTAGTTTCTACCCTTAGTTCTTTTAGAATTCTGGATGAATCCATCAGGCCCCATTGCTTTGTCCACCTTCAGTTTTAAGAGTTCTTTCAGAACCCTTTCTTCTGTAAATGGGCCAGTATCAACTTCTGTATCCAGAGTGTTACTACTGTTTGTTTTTATGTACCCTCTCCTTCCTTTGTAAATACTGAGCAAAAATATTTGTTTAGTATCTCTGCCTTTTCACAGTCTCCTCTGCCCACCCTCCCTCCCTTTATTAAGCCTCACTATCCTCCCTTGGTCTTGCTTGCTCCTGATGTGTCTATAAAGGTTTTATCCCCTTCTTAACTTGAGTTGGCTATGGTTTCCTCGGTTTGGGCCTTTTGTGTTCTGACTGCCTTCCCAGCCTCCTTTTGCTTTAACTGATACAGTTCTCGTCCTGCTCCTTCCAGTGATTTCTTGTACTTCCTGAATGCTTTTTTTTCTCTTGAACCTTCACTGCCTTCCTTTGAGAACCATAGTGGTTTCTTACATCGTCTTGTTTTGTTTATTTGCTTCACACAAAGGCTCGTTACCTCTGCTGATGGCAGTTTTATTATTCTCCATTGTTCTTCCACCCCTCCTTCCTGCCCATTTTGCTAGTGCATTCCTTAGGCACTCACCCATTATGTAAAGTCAGCCTCCTAAGTCCAGTACTTTTGTCTTTGTAGCTTGACTCTATTACTGTGTTTATTTGAACTATACTGTTCGATGGTCGCTAGTTCCCAGATGGCTACCCACTCTACATCTGTGATCTCTCCATCTCCATTTGAGAGTATCAAGTCTAATATTGCTCCCTCTCAAGTGGGCTCCAGTACTAGTTGTCTAGGCATGCCCCTGTGGGGCATCTAGAATAACTGCACTCTTCAGGTGGCAGCTGCAACTGCACTCCAGTTAACATCTGGCATATTCAGATCACCCATCAGCAATATCTCCCTTTTCTGCCATTCTAAGTGTACTTTCTATCATTTCCTTGTCCATTTCCTCCCCTGAGAAGGAGGTCTGTATACAACCCCTGTTGGACTGTGGTGCCATTGCCTGTCTCTAAATTTACCCACAGTGCTTCTTCTACCCTCGCCCTGTTTACCCTTTTGTTCTGTTGCTTTTATTCCTTCCCTTATGTAAAGAACTACTCCTCCTCTCTTTACCCTCCCTGTCCCTCCTGTAGATAGTGTATCCTGGTATGTTTACGTCCCAGTCATGGTTTTGTGTGTACCATGTTTCTGTGACTGCCACGATATCCAGATGTTCCTCCTCCATCAAGGCCCAAATTCAGGAAGCTTGTTACTTCAGACTACGGGCATTGGAACTCATTGCTCTCCATTTTTTGATGGCTTTACCTTCTGTTGCAGCATCCCCACTGACCGTTCTACCTTGGTCTTTTTCTCATTTAGTACCCTGTTTTGCAGGGAGAGGCTGGGATTTTCTGCTGCTTGTCATGCTCTCCTTTGACTAGTTTAAAAGCTTGCCAACAAAGCATTTAAACCGATTGCTCAAAAGACTTGTTCCCTTCCTGGAAAGATCGCACCATCCTGCCAGTATAGGTTGTTGTCCCTCCAGGTGGAACCCCAGTCTCCAATGAAGCCAAACCCCTGTGCTCCACACCATTTTTTCAACCATTCATTAAACTGCATGGTGCCAATTACCTCGCCTCACCATGCCTTTGACAGGCAGCACCTCTGAGAAGGATACTGTGTGTGCTACTTGTCTTAGGCCCCTCCCAGCTCTGCAATGTCCTCCTGCACTGCTCTAACCTTATGATGAGCCAAGTCATTTGTCCCTAGGTGGACAATTACGTCCAGCTCAGAATCCCTTGCAGCTGTTGTCGTGATCCTGAGGATGCACTTCCTGTCTTTCCAAGCCATGGCACCAGGCAGGCACCTTACTTCAGATTTCCCAGCTCCTCCCGGTTCTATCCCCCTAATAATTGAGTCCCCCACCAGGAGCTGCTTCCTTTCCTTGTGGTGTCCTCTGCCTCCTTCCTGTGGGCCTCCCTTATGACAGTTGTCCTCAGCCTCCTTAGTCTCCTCTGTTGGTGTATCCATAGGGGAGCTATGCTCCCCCAGAATGGCATATGGATTGTGGTGTGTAACATCTGACTGGGTGTGCCTCTGTTCCACCATCCTCATCCTCCCTGAGCCCACTGTGGTCCAACTGCTGTGCTTTCTTTGCAACCTCTGAGGTAGTGGTGGTGGTTCTGGTGCTCCCTGGATGGGGGAGGTTCCCTTCCTACTGTCCATTGTGGCCTGGGGAAGGTCCCATGCTACTGTCCAGTGTGGCCTGAGGCAGAGCTTCCTCCTCAGGGCAGACAGTTGTCTGCCAAATAGGGCAGCATCTCAGCCTCCAGAAAGACTCCCGGAGACTGCTGCCCACAGCCATTACATTGCACTACTCCCACATTTTTTTTTTTTTTTTGTGTGTGTGATTGGTTTGTAATGTAGAAATATATATTTATATTATACAATGTTTATGCTTTTATTGTCAGTGCAGTGTGCTAGAGAGGATATGACAGTGACATGCACCTTGCACTCTTGAGGAAATGATGTCAGAACCCCAGGTATAAAGGAACTATTTCAGGGGTGGGTGGGGTGAGGGGTGGGAAGGTTGGGCCTAAACTGGCCCTCGCAAACAATCAGCTAGAAGCTCTGACCCACTGCTGCAATGAGTGCCTTCCTGTCAGCAAGATGCTACACAACAATTTGATAGAGAATTACCCTGCAATCAATCAGAGAAAAATCCACACATCCAAGTCAGACACAGTAAACCTTCCCAGCTCCAAAACAGGCCTGGTGGTTTGTGCTCTGAGAGCTGTCTGCCCAAATAAGTCAGCTGTGCTTTAACTCTTCCTCACTGAAAATCTTAGAATTGTAACAAACTAACGTAAACCTTAATCCACCACCCTCTGTTGCTTGAAAGACCGTCTTTTCCTGTTTCACACTGCAGGTTTTTCTGTGACCACTCCTTAACCCCAGTAACTTTTGAATTTATTGTGCCAAAAATTAATAGCCAGATACTGCACTTAGGTGGAGACCTGAGTGCAGTATCTAGCTAATAAGTGTAGGCAAATCTTTGCTTGTGCCATTGTTTTGCTGTGTTGGTGAGTGCAGCCTTTTGACAATTTGGTTTCTGTCCCTGCACCTTAACCTGGGTACCCAGTCCTAGATATTCAAAGCAGATGTGCTGCACAACCCAGGATGCACCAGCACAAACCAGAAGATGCACCATGGGGCATTATTGAAAGAGCAGGGAGGCACAGCACAAACCCAGATGTGCTGGAGTGCAACTATAATGTAGGTGTCACATGTGAGGGGGGTAGTCCCATGAATGTGCAGCACTGCCACATATTCAGCAAGGATAAGCTGCGCATCCATGGCGCAACAAGCGCTGCCCAAAGACAGGCACATAAAAAGCATGCCTAAATGCAGTCCACCCTCAGGCAGAGAGCAGCATAGCAGCCATGGATGGGACAGCTATCCTGATGGCAACAGTTATGAGGGGAGTAAGGAGACAGGAGAAACAACAGCATGGATGTGGAAGGGCCTGTATGCAGTATGCCCAGCAGAGACAGTTCTATGCCCATGTCACATTTGGCCACCATAGTGACATTGAGATTGTGGGCTGGTACAAACTCAACAACACACTGCTGAGACAGCTCTGTGAGCTGCTCCATGATGACCTGCAGGTACCAACTCACAGGAGTCACGCCAAGACTCATCAGTGTCAGTGGCTCAGCAGGTTGTACACTCGCCTCTGGGGCCGGGAGATCAGATGGTTGTGGGTTCTATTCCCACACCATGCACTTGGGTTAGTATACCAACACTGACACTGCAATGCAGCATGAGGGGGATGCTGCACTCCTGAGGTGCCATCTTTTGGATGAGAAATTAAACCGAGGACCCATCTCCCTGTTCTGGTGGTTTTTCAGGTGAACGTTAAAGATCCCATGGCACTTCATAAAAAGAGTAGGGGAATAGGAATATTTTATTGAAACACATAATGAAAAACATGCAGTGCACATCATAAATCATTTCTTGAAACCCAATATAAGAAAAACACACCAGCCCACCAGACATCAAGTTAACCATCACCAGCCCCACCGTGAATATTTCCTACAGATCTAGGTCTTTCTTAACCTCATAAATATTACTTGAATTTTATAAATGCTGTGAACCCTTTCAACCACATAAAAACTTTTGATCTAGGATTGTGTGTATTTCATAGTCATAAATTTCCTGTAATCCCATTTCACAGAGGATTCTAAAGGTATCATACAAAACTAATTTTTGCTGAAGGACCCGCTGACATCTCACATACCACAAATATAGTTTCAGCACAGCAAAAAAACACATGTAAGGAACTAATGTCAAAATTCTGCAGATTAGTCGGGTACATACCCAAAGCTAGGGATTCATATGATACAGTAGCCAGCTATTGTATACCCCATGCCTTTGCTAAATAAATCCATAATTTACTAGAATACATACAAGAAATTAAAAAATGAGTGCTATCTTCCACCACCACCCCACTATTCAGTCTAAGAACAGACAATATCGCTCCTCTAGGGCTTTATGTTTATTATTCCCTCTAATCTGTAGCCTACCATATGCACACAGCCAAATAATTTCCCACATTTTCACAGGGATTTGTTTTTTCATTAAGGAGATGTAACACTTTCACATTCTCCTCTTCAGGGCAATGTTTAAAAACTGGTTGTGCCGGAATTTGTTCTGACATTATTTTCAAATAAAGCTGGGAACAGGACACTTTACCAACAGTGTCCTTGTCTAAATGCCACTTCTTAAGTTTCTGGATTGAGCGTTTAATAGAAGGTGGGAAAATTAAATATTTGGATTGCTGAGGAATGTCATCAGGCCAAACCTGAAAGAAAACTGCGAGATTGTTGAGCAACCAATTATTTGTTGAAACTGTAGATGGTTTCAGAGCTATTTTAAAATTTAGTGAGAAAAAAGGGAATAAAAAAAATTGCAGAGTCCACCATCCCTAACCCACCCTTTTCCTTCTGCCAATAGATATAGTTTCTTTTAATGGGGTTAAACTGGCTGCCCCATAGAAGTTTGAAAAACAGGCTATAGATTTTAGTTTCGGCACTGGGGGTAAGGGATAAATCATCCCTGTATATAAGAGCCCAGGGATGAGAAATTTCTTAATTGCCACCCATTTTAACTTTGAGAGCTTCCACCCCTTCCATCTATTAACCTTAAATGCACAAACCGAGATGGCTGATTCCCAATTGAAAGGATCCATATCACTCCCAGAGAAATATATTCCTAACATTTTTACCGGAGTAGTTCCCATTTTATTATTTTCAATGGGAATCTCCGCACCGTCTGCTGTTCTAATCCCAATCCAAACCTGACGCTTCTCTGAAGATTCAGTTTAGCCCCAGAGACTGCTGAATATGAATTAATTTCTGAAAGCATTATAGATCCACTATCTCTTGCATCCGCAAATAAACAAATATCGTCCCCATAAGCCAAGATCCGTAGCTCATTGTCCAGCGAGACCCCTGGACTCCTATCACAGAAGTATTTTGTGTAATACATTGGATCAAGGGATCCAATGAAAAGACATACAAGGCCAAAAAAGTTCCAACAGTTGGGGAGATTGAAAGCCGACGTCGTAATTGTCCTCACCAGAAATGTTGATGAAGGCAAAGACCTCAGCAGGAGTAAACTTCAATGAATCTTTCAACAGCTGCTTTCCTATGTAATATCTGTCAGGCCTGCTCTCCAACCCCCTTTATACCTGATGTGAACCGTGTTCCTTCGCGGTGCAGCCTCTGTTTTGGAAGAAATCTGAATATTTTTTTCCTGTCCTCTTTATTCCCTTCTCTGTAATGAGAATCATTAGAGTCCTCCTTCTGAGGACTCTGTGAAGGGGGTAGGATCTTGTTGGTCTTGTTGTAGCTGCCTTCTATCTGTATGCACATTAATGGAGGATTTTGTAGTTGATGGTGCTGTTTGGGGTGCAGATTTCCACTCCGGACTGCGCTGCAATAAGGGTGTGGGTTCCCAATCTGGATCAGGGTACCACTGCCCTTCGGGGCCTATATTCCAGCCTGCCCCTCCCAAAGCTTTTTCAGGAGTCCAGTCTGGGTCGTTTTTCCCTTTATCTTTAGAATTTTCATTACTTCTCCTATCCTGCTTGCTTATTTCCTCTCCAAGTGGTCACATTTCCACTGTGTCTTTCAAACCCTCATTTAAAATTTTTGTTAAGGCCGTTTGTTTAGTTGCTAAGGAAGAACCCAAAATAATCTCTGCATCCTCCTTTTCTTTATTGTCGGGAGATATTACGCTCTCCGACACCCCTTGTCCTCCAGGAACCTTTGTGCTAATATTATTATTGGGATTTTTATTTATTTTTTATTTTATTTGGTTGTTTAACCAAGTATAGCATACTAAGCTGAAAGCTTTTTACAGGAGCGACCTGGGAGCACAAGGAGGTTAAGTGACTAGCTCAGGGTCACACAGTATGCAAGTGGAAGCTGTGGGATTCAAACCCAGGTCTGGTCTGCTGGATGTCACCAAATTTGCAGCTCAGAGCCTTAGACCACTGCGCTATACTGCCTCATTTGCCTGCCTGATTTGCTGCAATGGAACCTGCTTTAATATCTGCGGTTGTTCATAAGGAGCTTGGTTTTAAAATTTCTGTCTTCCCCGTAGTACCTGGCTGTACGGAAGGCCCAAATACTATTTTAACAATCCCATCCCTTGCATTTATATCTTTATCAGGTTTTTCTGCATTAAAGAAGAAAACAATGGCATTGTCCTGATCATATAGGGATGTTTGATACCTAGTACCTGCATGAGATACTGTAGTTGCGTTCGGAATGTGCAAATTGCCCACTTTAGCGATAGACAGGGATTCCGATTGTTCTGCATCAGACTCGTTCTGCAATATCTTCAAAGCGGCTTGTAAATCAGCTTTTTTCCTGTCGATCTAATGAACCTCATTTTCTAGCTGTTTTTTTAGCAACTGTGCCCACGATGCAGTATCTGGCACAGTTTTCCCTCCATCTGAATCCAAGGATATCTTAAGATCGCTCAGCACAACTGAAGTATCAAGCCCATTTTGTTGTTGTTGTTCTCCTTCTATTTCTGTGCGGGTAATAAATCCTTCTGCATCCTGAAATACTTCTCCTGCCTCTAGAGAAATAAGAGCAGAGGAGGAGGCTTTCTCCTCAGCTCCCTCTACATCCATCCTGGTCTGTGCCTCAAGAGAACTGGCCATCCTAGCATCGGACAGTGTCTCCCCCTACAGACCGAGTAGGGGAATTTTTTATTACAACCAGAAAGCAAAACATATACAAAATAGTGTTTACAGCACACAAAATCATAATATAAAACAAGGATTAACAGAAATAAGTATTACATCATACATTCAAAAATCAGCAGCAGTTTAGCGACCCAAAAAACTAACCAGTGCCAGCTTCTTCCCGCTCCACTAAAATTGAAGGGAATTGTTTATTATCATAACAGTAGACCAAAAGTGAATTATAAACTGTGGTAGGTCACATAAAATAATAAACAAATCATATAGAAAACAAAACAAATGAGTATTGTCAACATACCATGTCAGAGCAATGTAAAAGAAATAATATGAAAACATCCCCCCCCCCACTAAAAAGGATTAGGGGAGTATTGCAACTAAAAAGCAACAATCAAACAATAATATATACAGTAGAAATCATAATGCACAACAAATGGAAACAAAACAAGTATACTAGCATACAAATGGGATGTACAGAAAGCATAGAAATCAAGTATGCACAACAAAACAGCATCATAAAATGATTGGAAAATTAAAAAAAAAAATAGTACCAGAAGATACAAATGCCCCCCCTTAGAGGGAGGAAGTGGGTCTAAAACAAAACTTACACGTATGCAGAAAATAGCAGTCCCCACCATAATTTAACCAAAAGGAGGTTCTAGCCTTGCAAGCAGGGATACCCAGCACTTTTCAAGAAAGCCTGGACATAGCACCATAACCTTTACCCTGTGTCAAACCAGTTCATTTTCCTCCACCACAATCAAAAGAAGTCTCCAGCTAAGTATTACCTTCTTAATGTTATAAATAATCTGGAATGCAGAGAGTAATTTCTGCTGAAGTGTCAAATTACACCGTGCTTGCCACAGCTGAAAGCCTATATGACCCATTAACAAGCGCATAGTGATTACATCATAAGTCACCCAGGAGCCCGCAGAACCCCTTCCACCCAGATCTGTGATGTAGGATCCCTAAAAGGATTTAAGGCCACATATCCTGAAATTGGGACCAAAAGGAAACTACAAAGGGACAATCCACAAAAAAAAATGTTCCATAGTTTCAACCACCCCTAAGCAGGTTTCCTCCCTGGGACAAAACCTCTCCAAGAGTTCTTTATGCCTCATATTGCCTTTTACCTCTAATCTCTTGTGGAGACATAGCCATGAAAAATCCCACATATAGCGGGGTACCCTCTTGCTTACTAATAATTGTAATTTGGAATGTTGCTCAGAAACTGGTAAATCATGAAACCAAGGGATCCACAAAAAGTAATCCTGCAATATAGTACTATAGAATTGCTGGCGTGTTTGAAGAAGAAAGGTTTTCTGACAACATGCCAGGATTTCAACTTTTGAAACATCATATGAAAGTGACTAGTCCAATGCACATAGCCGTACTCCGCTGGCCAAAAAGGAATCCTGGAACCCAATGCCTAAGAGGATCTATACTATCAGCCACCCACGGGACCAGATCTAACCAACCCCTTGAGCAAAGGAACTAAATTAGAAAAGATAAATATACTATGCAAGATACAACCGATTCATTACCATACCCAAACCTCTTTTCGCTGATAGGTAAATAGGTGATACCCCTCTTCACCGGATTTAATCTATTACCCATAAACAAAGAAAAAATACATCATAAATAGAGGTTTCTAAAGAGGGAGGGGAAAACTGCAGCTATAAACAAAAATATGGCAACAAAAAGTTTTAATCAAATAAATTTAGCTGCTTTAGACATTGGCCTTTATTCCAGAGTAACACCCCTATTACGTGCCTCCAATAATTGGCTCTCCCAATTGTACCTATGATCGCCCACACCTCCAAAATAAACACCAAGAATCTTCCTATAGCCAGTTTTAATAGGCATGTCCCAAATCAATGCCACATCGGTGGCCCCATACCCCAAAGGCAATATCCCACTTTTAAACCTATTAATAGAGGAACCAGACATAGCTGAAAAGGTGTACAATAATGTCCGTGCAGCAACAGCAGAATTTTTATCTGACAGAACTAAAACCAAATCATCTGCATATGCTGTTGTCACTATCTATGGGTCCATATAACCAACTGATAATCCAACAATATCATCTGTATTATTTAAAGCATGCAAAAGGGGGTCCAAGGATAAGACATAGAGTAGGGGACTTAGTGGACACCTCTGCCGTACTTCCTTATGTACCTCAATATCTCTTCCCTACCATCCATTTATGCTAGGTATCAGAGTGATGTCTGTATAGCAGGTACCTAGCCAATTTATAAATTGTGAGGGAAACCCATACCGTCTCAAACTCTCCCACAGATAACTATATTCTACTTGATCAAAAGCTTTAGCCTGGTCAAGACAAACCAGATACCCAAACATGTCTCCAGATGCTCCTTTAGCTATAAGCTCCTGAGTAGGATCAGTGCATCCTGAACCCTTCGATGTGGCACCCACTAAATTGTGATGGATGTAATAAGGAACCCAATACACCCCTGTAATCTAATGCAAAAGATTTTCATCAAGATCTTATAGTCAGTGTTCAAAAGAGACAAAGGTCTCCAATTATCTAAATCCCCACGTCCCTTTATTTTTATATACATAAAGCAACACACCCTGTAACATGCTTTTAGGTAGAGACCCTGCCTGTAACTCAGCATTCAATACCTGACAAAGATCAGTACCCAAAACTTCCACAAACTTTTATAGATTTCATGGGACAATCCATCAGCACCTGGAGTAATTCCAGACTTAAGAGACCAAATTGCAGTCTTTAGTTCATCTACCGTAATGGGTTGGACCAAAGTAGACTGCTCATCTATAGACAAAACAGGGACTGTTCTTCTAAGAAACCAATCATTAATGGGGGTCTCAGGGAGCAATCTACTCTTAAAGGATGCAGTAACATAGTCATATATTGTATCTAAAATACCAGTATTTGTTGTAACATGCCCCCCAGTTGAGGTGTTTAAATACATCATAGCTCAGGAGTGTTTAAGAAGTTTCAGATTTTCAAAAGGTAAAGTATCCTTCTTTGTACCACTAATCCCATATTTATGCTTTCTCTCCACATCCTGTAAAACCTGAGACTGTAAATTAGCCAACTCTTCCTTTACCTTTTTAATTTGATACAGACCTGCAGATCCCAAAGACTGGTGGAAGGTAGACAAAAAATGAAGTCGTTCTCTAAGATATTGAAGTCCATCATGCCGGAATCTCCCATTTAAATGACCTATGGTTTTAAAATAGAGTCTGACTTCACATTTCGTGTCCTCCCACCAAGTATTTAAATCTTCATACAGAAAGAAAACAGACTGACGTTCTAAAAAAAGGGAATGTAGACCATCAGCCACACCAGGGATATCTAATAAGATAACATTTAATTTCCAAAACCTGGCTGCCTCCAGACTTCAGGCATGTCACATAACACTAATCTAAGCATTTTGTGATCTGATGTGGCCACCTCCTGCAAGGACTGTGATTGCACTACAACCCCTGGTGAAAGAAAAAATAGTCAATTCTGAAAGTTCTAGTTCCACAAAAAAAAGTATTTCCAAACCCATTAGAGGTAGACCCAAAAGCATCATTCAAACCAGCATCTGCAAGAAGTTTTGACAAGATTGCCATATCACTATACACTTTCTTCCTCATTCCAGAAGAAACACTGGAAGGCAAGGAGCAGTTAAAGTCCCCCCCAAGGATAGTAACATAAGAGGTGCATAGAAAAGGGTATAATGAATTAAAAAGGGTTACTCGATCAAATTTAGATTGAGGTGCATAAACATTAAGTAACCATAAGGGTAAGGAACCCCACTTAACATCCAAAACCAAGGCCCTACTGGCTAAAATCTCTATCTGATGAATTACTTTTAAATGTGAATGAGAAAAACAAATCCCCACCCCACTACACAAATCACTTCCAAAAGACCAAAAACAATCTCCCCACACCCAACCAGTAGTGGCAGCCTCTATCTCCGTAGGAGAATGCAAACGAACATCCTGCAGGAAACACAGTTCAGATTTTCATATAAAAATGAGAATAAGTGCTTGACGTTTAACAGAGATTTAATGCTATTTGCATTTAAAGTTGCCACTCTAAAGTAAAAGGAACCATGAGTTAATGAAAGGTAAAGTCACTTTACTTTGCTAGATGCTCTTGTTACCCTTCCACTTTTCCTATCTGATGGCTTTGGGCTAATCTGTCCTTCAGCAGGTTCCAGGGCTCAGGCCTTGGGGTGCAGAAGGCAGAGACATGTCTGAAACCGCCTCTGGAGCCTCTACCAATACTGCAAAGGTATTAGGGTCAGCAATAGAACCATGCATGGAAGGTAAAGCTGTTTTCTTATCCACCTTCTCCTTTCCTTTAACAGATTTCCCTTTCTTGCCACTAACCATAGTAAAACCATCTACCAAGAGATCCAAACTAGACAATACCGAATCCTGGCAAATAACCCCCCCATGTCCTATCTCTGGTACCTCATGAGTCACCACTTCAGGTATATCTATAGAGTCTGTGCTTAAGGTAGAGTTATCAATCAAACCTGACATGGGCAAAAGGAGACTAGCCCCAGAGGTACTGGGATCCAACCTTCCTCCAGTAGGAATGCCAAGTTGAACTGCCTCCCTAATATAATGGTCCTCTACCCCAAAATCAGCTTCTGGTGTGTTTTTAGCTGCCAAAGGGCAAAGTTCAAATGTGTAACCCACCACATCACAAAGATTGCATTTAGAGGTTTGGAAACAGTGAGCACTAGGATGACCAGACTCCCACAATAAGAACATTTTAGCACATCACAAGAGGTGCTTATGAAGTCCGAGACCCACACTAGAAGCAAACCCTTGGCTGACCTGGATAAAAAGGAACCCCTTATCCCTCCCCAAAAAACAGTTGGGAGATGCACCAAATCAGAATCAGTAGAGTGGAGTTTAATCAAATTTCCAACCCCATTCCAAAATCCCTCTGCATCCAGGATAGGAACAGGACTCCCCTGTATTTCACATCTCTTAGATAACCAGTTAACAATATCTACGACATTAACCCCTTCATTTCTGAACATGATCATAATGACCCTAAAGGCCTGTTTTGAAAGAGGCAGTACAATAAAGTCCTACCATAGGGGATTAGTTTTTAGATTTAAATAGCGACTCCAGAATAGTTCCAAAAGAGCTGGGGTGCGAAAATTGACATCAAATGTAAACCTCCAGGAACATGGATCAAAGCATGTAGACTTCAGAAGGAAAACCATACTTTTCTTCAATAAAGTTTTTCCAACATAAAACCTATCAGAGGGATTATCCTGGGGGCAACATATCATAAACAAATGGCATTTTCGCTTGCTAATTCTAGAGGTTGCCTAAAATGACTGGCATAGAAGAGTTTTCCACAGGTTCCAAAGCTGGCCCCTGTATGACAGAGGAAGTAGTCACATCTGCAGCCATTTCCACTGACAGGCTGTCCAAGGGTAGTCCAGAATCAGTAGTAGATTTAGGAAAGGGAGGCTGGAAGTTCAGAGAGTAAAACAACAGGAGAAGGACTGATAAAGCTACAGTACTTATCTCTGCAGACTCCCGTAGCGCTGAAGATCCATCAGCCCGCTTCCATGAATCACCCAAAATCGAAATCCAGCTAGCCCCACGCAGTGCACGCTCCGGAGACCAGGATTCATCTACAGATCTCCCCAATCTTTAGAAGTCAAACTTCGCTGACTTTCGGCCTTTCAGTAGACGGATGCAACTTGCTGGGCCCCACTGCTGCTGCAGTGCTCGAGGAACCCTCCAATCTCTTCCGCTTCCTCTCATCCTCCACAGCGAGGTTCCTATGTTCCTGTACCAATAATGCACTCACACAAAGAAGTTCCTCTTCCAAACAGCGTTGTTTCTCTGACAAACTAAGCCCCAGCTTAGCAACAGAAACTGAAGGACCACTTGAGTTGGTGTTTTGTTGGCCACCTCGCAGGTGTATCCCAGCCACCATTTCAGCATTTCCAGACTCGCAGCCCCATGTGCAGCTCCTCCACTGTCCTCCTCCTCCGACATCTTGGTCCCACCAGAAAATGGGTCCCCCCTGCTCACAGGAAGCAGGGGAATTTCCCCGGTGTCTTGGCCAAATTTCACCCATTCATTAAAATACCACCAACAGCTTAATCTGGTTCAATTTCAGTTGGTTACCATCTGTCTTATCCCGTTGCTCCTGAAAAAGGGACTTCTAGTCCAGTGGGCCTACTGGGTCAACAAAATTCAATAAATAAATTAATAAATGATGGAGACAAAGGTGACAGTAGCAATGTGTCTGCTCACCATGAGCACCTTCCAGACGTTGGTGGGTGACACTACTGGCATCACACAGTTTGCCACATCCCGTCTCCTCACCTAATTCCTCACCACTCTGCTGTCACATGCTTTGGAGTATATCAAATTCCCAAGCACATAGGCAGAGCGGAAAGAAACCGTGCAGCACTTCCACAGGGTGGCGTGCATACCGGACGTGCTGGGAGCCATATTATGCACCTATGTGGCAATATACGCACCACCTGGCCCAGAGGGAGTGGCATACATAAATAGAAAGGGGTACCACTCAGACAACTGCAAGGTGGTGTGCAATGCCACAGGCGCATTACCAATGTGTGTGCCATGCACCCCAGCAGTGCATGTGATGGAAACATCTGGTACCAACTGGCCCTGTGCCACCGGTTTGAGAGCGAGGGAATACCCATAATTCACTTAGTGGTTGAGTGGGGCATGACAATGGGCCCACACAGTGCACAATGGTGCACAATATAGTGTGCATAAGTGCTATGCAGGAAACAGACAGGGCTCACTATGCCAAACAGGCAGGCAGCACCATGGGCCATGTGTGGCCACTGCACTGTGAACCACATGTGGCAGGTGTGTGCTGAGCGAGGGGTGGCATGTCCAGGGACACACGCTGCAACCACATGTGTACAGGCAGGCAGTGCCACAGGGTATGGGCCACACACAGATGCTGCAGTGCTACAGAGATGTACACTTGAACAGGACAGTGTCTGTCACTAGCAGGGGCAGGGCACGTGTACAGCAGTGCCTGGCTATGGAAGGTCATGGCATGCCAGGCACATCCCCATTATGCAGCACACAAGCGGCACACACAATGACATCATGATGTGTGCATGCCCTGTATGCCATGTGGTGGGGGGCAGGGTTTGGGCCACACAGAGTACTGGCAGACATGCAGCAACACTAATTTGTAGGAAACCTGTAAATGGCAGCTGTACATATAATGGTATCTCTCTTCCACAGGTGACAGTGCAGACCCCTACGACCATGGATGCTCACTCCCATACGCCAACCCACTTCCGTGCTGGAGCAATGGTACAGGAAGGCACATGACATGACACATAACATCATTGAGCACGTGTTCAGCACGCTCAAGATGAGATTCAGATGCCTGGATAGGTCTGGCGGTGCCCTACAATACAGCCCAGAGAAGGCCTGGGGCACATTCGTGGCCTGTTGCATGCTACACAACATGGCTTTAGACTGTGGAATCCATGTCCAGCATGAGTGGGCGACAGCATCAAGGATGAGGGGCAACAGGCAGGGGGTGGGCAAGATTGCCACGACCATAGGAACACATGGCTGGTCACCCAAGTGAGACAGCATAGGGACACGATCATGGAGGAGCACTTCAGAGACCACAGGTGGGTAACAGAGTGAGACACTGTGTGGTTGGCCAATGTCCTGTGGTAATGGGGGGTATCACATGTGATGGTTGGCAGCTGTGGCATGGCTGACAGGTACACAGTGTTGGAGTACATACACATGCAGGAGGGGCCACAGCCAAACCGTCATGTACAGCCCTACATGGGGCATTGTGGTGTATGGCATGGATCAATGTACAATGTCCGCACACATGCACAGTGGACACACAAGGCAGCACTCATCAAGTCCATGCCAGACAACACACAGCAGCAGTGTCCCACCAAATGGCAAGAGAACCACACAGACAGCTCACCAACCTGGGTTCAGACAGCAGGGTATGTGGGAAAACAATGGCAGGATGGTGACTGTGCCATGACAACCGTACACAGGTGGGAGCACTGTAACCGACCACAGCTGCCACAGACACATGGGTGGCCACACCACGACATACACCCCCCTCTGGGGTGGGAATCACATCAGCAGGGGACCCAACCATGCTAGCAGGGGTAGACCCACAAGACCATGACTGTGTGCTCAAGGGTGTTTCATTGCCAGATTAAGATGTGACCCGGGGTGGTGGGGATACTTGAGGCAGAGGATGGCATCAGTAGCAATGGGGCCACACCACCATGAGGTGGAAGTGCTGGTGTCACTATGCAGGTGCTGGCCCCTGCATCCAGGTTCACAAGGATGGCCACACACCAATGGCCTGTGCCATCCTCTCGAGGACTGCAGTCATGTCCTCCCGCAGTTGATGAATCTCACCAATAACATCCACCCGAAGCTAATGGATCTCTCCAACCAACTTGGGGAAACCCACAGAGGCATGGTCATCCATGATGCCCACCTGCACAGGCAGGTCCTGACACACCTCACTGATCACACCCTGATGCCCCACAGAGACATGGTCATCCATGATGCCCACTTGCACAGGCAGGCCCTGACACACCTCGCTGAGCACACCCTGATGCCCCACAGAGGCATGGTCATCAATGATGCCTACCTGCACAGGCAGGCCCTGACACATCTCCTCTGAGCACACCCTGATGCCCCACAGAGGCCTGCAGGAGCTGGGTGTGCTCATCAAGCCCATCAGCAGGGGACCTGTCCTGTGGGGGACGCTGACATGAGGGTGGTGTAACTGCCTGCAGTGCAGCATCCACGGGCTGTGGAGCTGCACAGCTGGCCAGTGTTTGGTGGGGACAAGTGCAAGGGCAGGCAGAGGGTCCCTGTATGGTCACATGTGACATGTTAATAATATATAATAAAACTATATTTATACCGCACCTTTCTTAAAACCAAGGCACCTTTACAGCAGCTACACATAATACTGAAAAATAAACACAAATCCAATAACAGCTGAGTTCATAAAATACAATAAAATCATCATCGGGGGTAAGTCCTTGACCATAAATGGCTCTTCAAGGCCTTTTTAATTTCCTCCACGGATGCATACTGCTGAAGCGGATGGGGTAGAGAATTCCAGAGGGCAGGGGCTGCGTACATAAAAGCATGGTCCCCTGAAGATTTTAAGGAAACCCTTGGAATCTCCAGCAACCCCCTGTCCGCCAAGTGAAGCAATCACTTAGGGCAGTACGGTACCAGGTGCTCTTTCAAGTAGTCTGAGCCCAGTCCATGTAGGGCTTTATAAGTCAGAAGACTGACTTTAAAGGTGATCCACCACTGTATTGGCAGCTAGTGCAGATCACGCAGGACCGGAAAAATATGACAGGCACGTGAAGTATCTGTCAATAATCAGGCTGCAATGTTCTGCACGAGCTGCAAGCAGTGTATATCAATCCCTGGTAGCCCTAGATACAGGGAGTTGCAGTAATCAAGGCGTGAGGTCACAAAGGTGTGGACCAAAGTAGACAGATCACCAGGCAGCACAAGGTGCTTAATCCTGGAGATGTCTCTCAGATGGTAAAAGGATGATCTGATGACTGCTGACACCTGCGATCGCAGTATCAGCCCATCATCAAAAATCATCCCCAGGTTCCACACCCATTCAGAGGTAGGGAGCTGGATGCCACCCAAAAAAGTCCTGAGTGCAAACCAGCTCCTATCCCCTGTATCCGGTGACCCAGGTCCACCACCATCACCTCCGTCTTCTCAGAGTTCAACCTCAGCCAGCTTGAATTCATCCAGTACTGGATTTCAGTGAGGCAGTTGTTAAACCAAGACAGCTCTATCCTGGTCAGGTGCAAAAGATAGGTAGAGCTGGGCATCATCAGCATAGCAGTGAAACCTCAGCCCATACCTTCATACAATGTCTCGAAGGGTAGCATGTACACTGCGAACAACATGGGGATAACATCAAACCCTGAGGAACCCCACAAGACATGGGCTGGAGAATTTATCCCAGACACCATCCTCTGAGTTCTGCCTGTGAGGAAAGATCTAAACCACCTGAGGACTGTACTAGACAGGCCACAAATGAACCTCAGGTATTCAAGAAGTACCTCATGGTCCACAGTGTCAAATGCTAAAGAGAGATTAAAAGGACCAAGATGGAGTGGATCTTTGATCTCTTGCCACCAAGAGATCATTGAGCACCCTGAACCAGCGCCGTCTTGGTGCTATGCCTCTTTTGAAACCCAGACTGGAGTGGTTCATAAATGTCATGGATGGTCAAATGTTTTTCCAGTTGTATGGCCACTACTTTCTGAATCACCTTCCCCACAAAGGAGAGGTTAGAGATTGGTCTGTAGTTAGCGTGGCAGTCAGGGTCCAGAGAAGCTTTCTTCAGGAGGGGCGTTACCACCGCATCCTTCAAGGAGCTAGGAAACTCACCCATCTCTAAGGAGCACCAGACTATCCGTGCTAGTACTGGGCTGATAATATCACAACAATCCTCTATCAGGGAAGTTGGGCCCAGATCCAAACTACAGCATGTAGGGTGCATACCCTGGACAATCCGCATGACATCAATGAACTCCGGCCGGTCAAAGGAACTCCAGGTGAGCCTAGGGACTGTGACCGAGCACCGATCCACAGCTTCTCCTATAGAGGATGTAGGCTGAAGTGCCACCCTGATGTTGGCCACCTTAGCCACAAAGAAGCGAGCAAGCTCTTCACATTCAACTTGTGAAAAGGTTCTTGAACCTGCAGACAGGCTGGGTTGCACAGTCTTTCAACAGTTTGAAAGAGGTGAGCTGGTCAGTTCTGAGCAACCGCAATCTCCCCAGACAGGAACTCTGCCTTCTTATGGGAGAGTGCGGAATGATAGATTTGATAATGTTCCATCAGTCGAAGATGGTCGTCATCAAGGGCGGATCTCCACCAACAATGCTCTAATCTTCATCGATGTCGCTGCATCTCCCACAAAGTCCCATCAAACCAAGGGGACCGAGGGCGAAGGGAGAGAGGCAGAACATGGATGGGAGCAATTAAATCCAGAGCCGAGGAGATGGCTTTATTATAGGCCAAAACCAAGGCATCTGGATCACTGCCCACTCCAGAAAGCTCTGATAGGTCAAGCACCACTGCCAGGCCCTCAGAGTTTACATCTCGCAAAGAGCGGTACCTGACCATCTCCACAGGGACAAGGGTAGGCCTACAAAGGGGGGTGCACAAACTGAACTCCACAGTGTAATGATCGGACCATCCAACAGGTTCCACCCCCAAATTGAAGGCTTCAATCCCCAGGAGGAAGACTAAGTCCAGAGACTGACCACCTTTATGAGTGGCAGAAGTAACAACTTGTGTAAGGCCCAAAGATGTCATCAATTGTAGGAAGTGTTGTCCAAACTGCGAGAGTTCAATATTGACCCAGGCGTTGAAGTCACCCAGGACCATCAGCCTGGGTGACTCGAATGCCATGTTGACCACAAAGTCTGCTACTTCCTGTAGAAACCGCCTCTCATCACCTGGTGGACAGTAGATGAGAGCAATTCTGCAACTCACACCTGCCACTACAGTACACTGAAATGACTCAGCCCCCTCAACTGGTACACTCGTGAGGCCCAGTTCGGTCTTGAAACAGACCTCAACCCCCCTCCGTGGTCCAACCTTGGGCGGTGTAATGACCGAGTACCCGGCCGGAATAGCAGCTCTAATATAGGGCCTGCATTCTCATCCATCCAGGTTTAGGAATGCATGCCAGATCCACTGAGCCCAATAAGATCTGCAATAACTGCAGTCTTGTTTTAATGGATCTGGCATTGCACAACACCGCTTGGGTAGGATGGGTCTCTGGAGCTGCATGAACTGCTTGCCCACCAATACTGGTGGTGCCCATGGGAATGGAAACCAGATAGGAAGGACCCCATTCTAGATTCCATTTCACCCCAGGGCATCTTCTGTATCTCACTACCCGATGAGATGGCCCGCTCATTAGAGCATTCACTGTTGGCACCCCAACTCCGCTCTTCCTCCTACGAACAATACCCAATGCTCTAGAGTGTTGGTATGTTGATAGCTGTAATGGAAGGGGAGAAAGGCGCCAGGGCATGAAGAGCGGAGGACAAATAGCGCACAACCGTGGGACAGGCTTCCTACACATAATAAGACCCGATAATATCAAAAACACCCCTGAATAAACCCAGATTAAATAACTAATTAAACTCCCATATAAATTCCCAAATTAAAACAAACCACAGTAATTTTCCTGAGACTCTGGGAAGCAAAATTAACAAACCTGTCCCCCAAAGCAAGTCTAAAATACAATAGAATTGCAATCAGTCCCAAAATATAAAGTTAAATAATTGAGATGTCCAGAGATAATTATCACAGGATCAGTGTCTAAGTATATGAAGCACACCAAAGCTTCAAACAGTTGCTTTTAAGCAGAGGAGGCTCTCACCCTCTCCCAGTCCAGATCACAAAATAAGGTTGCTCTCCTCTCTTACCAGCAACATCCACTGAGTATTTGGAGTACAAATGTTTAGTCTATTTGAGGTACTCTCACTTCCCCACCAGTCTAATCATAAAGTTCCTGCGAAAAAATGTATGGGCCGGCAAACAATTTCCCAGGTAGCCCGATCCAATTTCCTTCTTTCAAATTTCCTCTTCTTAGAACCACTCCAGAACCTCAGGCTGCAAGCACCAGTCTCGAGGCTGAAAACCTACAGGTCACAACCAGTAAATATGGGCCCCTGAGGAGACAGCCAATGGCTCCCCCCACAGAAAACCCTAAGAATCCCAGAGGGACACACCATCCACCAACCTGTGACCCTCTAAGTTCCCTTCTGGTTACAGGCTGCTGCACAATGTCTTGCTACTCTAGGATGATGGCCCCGTCCCCATTGCCACACCCCAGACTTGGCTGCCCACATCCACCACAGATGCCGTTGGTAGTGGGTCATCCCGTCCGGGGCTTTGCATGGGCACAGGGTGCCCCACACTGTCTGCCACTATCTGTGTGGCCACCTGCACTGTGACAGTGCCACTGCTGTGTGTGGTAGCCTCAGTCTGTGTGGCATCATAATCATCATCATCCTCTGTGGCTGATGCCAGCACTGTGAGATCATCAGGAAGTCAATCTCGGGCAAGGCGGTTAGACCCACTAACCTCATTAGATCCTGGAACAGGCCACCTCTGCCCGCACTGGCCTCAGTCCCAGCCAATGTCAATGGCCTTGATTCCTCTTCAGCCTCCTACACCTGTTCCTCTGTCTGTGTGATGTGCCCTGCATCACTCCTGTGGTGTGTTGGTGCTGTAAGGCAAACAGGCATGCATGCTCAGAGCAGCAGTTCCATGGATGTCCATTGACAGGTGCACGTGGGGTCGTGTGGCATGATGCACAGTTGTGCAGACACTGTCACACATGGCATGCACTAGCACTGTGACATGTCACACACACACCACCATATGTTGTGTGCATTGCATGCTGGAGGGCCATGCATGCACATTTCTGTGAGGAGGATGACCGACAGGACATGGCTGTGCACAGGCACACCCCAACAACAATGACTGTCCACAATGGTGAATTGCACAATCATGTTGTGCCGACATTCAGGAACGTGGAACATGAGCACAAGGCTACAGTGACCACCAATGGTCACATCAACCCAGCAGGCAGCTGTCCCTGGTGTTACAGCCAGCCATGGTAGCACACATGGGCTGCATGGGGGACACTGCATGGCCATGGGGGAGACATGCAATGGTGGATACACTGCATGGTGGCATAGCGACAACATGTGCTGCCATGTGTAGCATGTCCTGCACATCCAGGCACACAATACACAGCCAGACAAACATTCTGCCACATGCATACTGGCAAAATTTTGAGGATGTAGGTTAGAAACTGGTCAACTAACAGAACAGAAACAGTGGTGGTAAATGGGGTTAGATCACAAGAGGGTCAGGTAACAAGTGACATACCCCAGGGATCAGTGCTGGGACTAGTGCTCTTTATTGTCTTCATAAGCAATATTGCAGAGGGTCTAGAAGAGAGGGTTAGCCTGTTTACAGATGATATAAGGCTATGAAACAGGGCAGAAACACAGGAAGCTATAGAAGAAATGAGGAGAGATCTGAAGAGGCTAGAAAACTGGTCCAAGCAATGGCAGTTGAGTAACAAGGCAGAAAAGTGAAAGATTATGCGCCTAGGGAGAGGGAATCCTAGGGTCGTGTATGAACTAGATGGGGTAAAACTGGAGGCCACCACAGAGGAAAGAGATCTAAGGGTAGTCATACAGGACAACCTCAGAGTGGCTAAACAGTGTGACAAAGCAGTTGGAAAGGCTAACAGAATACTAGAGTGCATAGGGAGAGGTATAACAAGTAGAAGGAGTGAAGTGGTGGTACCATTGTACAACTCCCTAGTAAGGCCTCATCTGGAGTACTGTGTTCAGTTATGGAGGCCCCATGATCAAAAAGACATAGACAGGATGGAGACAGTACAGAGAAGGGTGACAAGAATGGTGTCTGGGATGCAGCATAAGTCATATGAGGAGAGACTAAGAGCTCCACACATGTACTCTCTGGAGGAAAGGAGAGGGGGGACATGATAGAGACCTTCAAGTATCTTAAGGGGATCAACAGGGTACCAGAGGAGAGCATCATTCACATGCTGTTGCTTCAGAGGTTGCCAAGAAAGAGGAGCGGTTGGACCACAGTGGACTCAGGGAGGGTGAGGGTGGTGGAACAGAGGCACATCCCTCCAGTTGTACTGCTCCACAATTATTGTGCCATTCTGGGAAAGTGTGGTTCCTCTATGGAGGCACCCACAGTGGAGACCAAGGAGGATGCTGGGAACCTCCACAAAGGAGACCCAGAGGAGGGTGGCATGGGACCCCACAGGGGAAGGAAACAACTCCTGGTGGGGGACTCCATTGTTAGGAAGGTAGAACTGGGGGAGGAAGGGGAGAGGGAGGTAAGGTGCCTGCCTGGTGCCATGGCTTGGAGGGACAGGGAGCGAATCCTCAGGATCACCAGAGCAGCTGCACAGGGAAGGGAGCCAGATGTCATTGTCCACCTAGGGACAAATGGTCTGGCTAAGAAAGGGATCAGAGCAGTGCAGGAAGAGTTTGTGGAGTTGGGGAGGAGCCTTAGAGAAGTAGCATGCACAGTAACCTTCTCGGAGGTGCTGCCTGTCTATGGCATGGGTGAGGCTAGGGTGCTCCACACCATGGGATTCAATCAGTGGTTGAAAAACTGGTGCAGAGTGCAGGAATTCAGCTTCATTGGGGACTGGGGGTCCACCTGGAGGGATGCAGGCCTATACTGGCATGATGAGGGAAATCCTAGCCCCCCCAAAAAAATCAGGGTACAAAGTGAGGTAGACACCAACATAGAGATGTCAATAGGGAGAAGCGCTGGGGTAAATGTAGAAAGTGACAAATGCAATAAGGACAGGGATGGGGCAAAAAGAGGTAAGGCCATCAAGAAATGGAGGGTAATGAGTACCAACGCCCATAGTCTGGGGCAACAAGCTTCCTGAACTGGTGGCCTTGACAGAAGAGGGATGCCTGGATATCGTAGCAGTCACAGAAACATGGTACACAGAGAACCATGACTGGGATGTTAACATACCAGGGTACACAACCTACAGGAGAGATAGGAGGGGAGAAGAGGGGGTGGAGTAGCTCTCATGTAAGGGAATGGATAAAAGCAATTGAACAAAAGAGTAAACAGGGAGGACAGGAGGCACTGTGGGTCACCTTAGAGACTGGAAATGGCACCACAGTCCGCACAGGGGTTGTATACAGACCCCCATGTCAGAGGGAGGGAATGGACAAGGATATGATAGAAGGCATACTTAGGATGGCAGAGAAAGGGGAGATACTGTTGATGGGGGACCTTAATATGCCAGATGTTAACTGGAGCACCTTTGCTGCAGCCACATCCAAAAGCAGGGCCATTCTCAATGCCCTTCAGGTGGTATGCCTCAGACAGCTAGTTGTGGAACCTACTCATGAGGGGGTAATCTTAGACCTCGTACTCTCAAATGGGGACAGTGAGAGGATCTCAGATCTTGAAGTGGGTAGCCATTTGGGAAAAGTGACCACCAAACAGTGTGGTTCATGATAAACTCAGCTACAGAGTCAAGTCATACAAAAGTGAAGGTTCTGGACTTCAGGAGGGCTGACTTTGGCAAGATGGGAGAGTGCCTTAGAAAAGCACTAGCAAACAGGCTAGAAGGAGGGGTAGAGCAACAATGGGGAACTATCAAAACTGCCATCACAGAGGCAACAAGCCTTTGTGAGAAACAAATAAACAAATCAAAATGAAAGAAAAAGCCACTATGGTTCTCAAAAGAGGCGGCGGTGAAGGTTAGGTTCATAGGTAGTATTCAGGTCCATAAGCCTAAAAGGCCATATGAGGATCTGTTACCAACTAATGTACATAGCTCCATTTTTTGTCTCCCATGTACATGTCCAACAGGTATTTAAATGTCTGTAGGGGTACTGGCACCCACCACTTCACCTGGGAGCCCATTCCAGGTATTCACTATCCTCTGGCTAAACCATGTTCCTCTTTTGTTAGTTCTGTACTTCTCTCCCTTCAATTGTTTATCATGTGACCTTGCACCTTTTCTTATTCCTTATTTCCAGGTCAAACCTGCAATTTCACATATTAGTCCATCATTCAATGCCCTATATACATAACACAGATCTCCCCTTATTCTTCTGTATTCCATAGAGTATAGACCTAGGTGTTGCAGTCTGACATCATATGCTTGGTTGTTTTTTAGATCCACTCTTTTTGTGAATCTTCTCTGTACTGTTTCTGTTCTTTTATCCCATCTATACTTTGTACTGTGCTAAAGGGAGCTCCATATTCCAGGACAGGCCTCACCAGAGATCTGTACAGTGGAACAAGGACCTCACTCTTTCAGCTTTTGATGTTACGAAACAGGTTACTAATAATTCTATTTGCTCTTGTTACACAGATCTTGTTATGTTTTTCAAAGTTCAATTTTTCGGTGATTATCACCCCTAGATCATTCTCACTTTCTGACATTTCCAATATCTGTGAATTCAGTGAATTTTGTGCTCTATGGTTGTTATGACCAAAGTGAATGACCTTTACATTTGGTGATATTAAAGTCCAATTTATGTGAATTTGCCCAACTCTCAAGATGGTGTAGTTGTTCCTGTAATTTTGCAATAGCTTCCACGTTGTTCACTATTGCCCCAGTCTTGGAGTTGTCTGTGTAGTTGCACATCCAGGGATGTTAGGGAGAAAAATATAGCATTTAGGAAGTATAAGGAAACACAGAAGGAGCAGGACAGAGAACTGTACCAGTTAAGGCAGTAGGAAGCGGGTAGGGTAGTCAGAATAACAAAGACCCAAACTGAAGAAAAGATAGCCAACTCGGTTAAGAAGGGGGATAAAACCTTTATAGGTATATCAGGGAGCGTAGAAAGACAAAGGGAGGTATAATGAGGCTGAATAGAATGGATTGTGGGTGGGCAAAGAGGGACAGTGAAAAAGCAGGGATACTGAATGAATACTTCTGTTCAGTATTCACAAAAGAGGAGGTGGGGGAGGTGCCTAATCCAATTAACAGAAGCACTCTGGATGGGGGGGGTCGATCCCAGTCCTTTCACAGAAGAAAGGGTTCTGAAAGAACTCCTAAAACTGAAGGCGGACAAAGCAACATGGCCAGATGGAATTCACCCCAGAATTCTAAAAGAATTAAGCAGAGAACTAGTGACACCACTGACTACCCTTTTTAACAAATCATGAGAGGATGGTGTGGTACCTGAGGACTGGAGGAAGGCAGATGTGATTCCCCTTCACAAAAGTGGGACCAAGACAGAGGCAGGAAACTACAGACCTGTCAGTTTGACCTCTGTGGTAGGGAAAGTGATGGAATCACTTCTGAAGGAAAGAATTGTTGAGTACCTAGAGGCCAGTGGGGCACCGCACCTAAGACAGCATGCGTTCACAGTGGGAAGGTCATGTCAGATGAATCTAATTGATTTCTTTGACTGGGTGACCAAAGTAGTAGACCAGGGAGGGGCTGTGGACATGGCCTACCTAGACTTTAGCAAGGCATTTGACACAGTCCCACACAAAAGATTATTAGTCAAATTAACCAGCCTGGAAGTGGGACCCAGGGTGGTAGCCTGGGTAAAACATTGGCTGGACAACAGGACACAGAAGGTAATTGTAAATGCAGAGTCCACTCTGAAGAAAGAGGGGTTACTAGTGGGGTACCACAGGGTTCAGTAATGGGTCCAGTCCTTTTTAATGTCTTTATAAGTGACATTGCAGAGGGACTGGAAGGAAAAGTATGCCTCTTTGCAGATGACACAAAGATCTGCAACAGGGTTGATACACAAGGAGGCATGGAAAGGATGAGAAGGGATCTTGGCAAGGCTGGAGGAATGGTCAGAAGTATGGCAGCTTGATTCAGTGCAAAGAAGTGTAAAATAATGCACCTGGGAAACAAAACCCAGGGAAGATTCACAATGGGGGAGGTAGTAACAACAACAAAATGGAAAGAGACTTGGGAGTAACTATATCAGATGACCTTAAGGTTGGCAAGCAATGTGAGAAGGCAGGGAGGGCTGGGGGATACTGGGATGTATATGGAGAGGCATTACCAGCAGAAAACAGGATGTTTTTATCCCCCTGCACAGACAGTTGGTGAGACCCCACCTGGAGTACTGCGTCCAGTTCTGGAGACCCCATCTCCACAAGGACATAAACAGGATGGAGGCAGTTCAGAGGAGAGCAACTAAAATGGTGTAGGGTCTGTAAGAGAAGCCATATGAGGAGAGACTAAAGGAGCTTAATATGTATACCCTCGAGGAAAGGAGGGAGAGGGGTGACATGATAGAAAAATTTAAGTACCTCAGTGGAATCAACAAAGTCCAAGAGAGTATCATCTTTCAGAAAAAGAGATGTGCAAGAACAAGGGACACAATTTGAAGATAGAGTGGGTACGGCTCAGGGGAAATGTGAGGAAGTATTTTTTCACAGAGAGGGTGGTGGATGCATGGAACAGCTTTCCTGAGGAGGTTGTGGGGTCTAAAACTGTGGGAGAATTCAAGAATGCATGGGACAGACATAAGGCAATTTATTGTGGGGAGTAGGAAGAAATAGGCTGCTAGTTAAATAGGATCTGCAGCTTATCCTCTAGGTAGGGAAATGGGCAGACTGGGTGGTCCAAGCAGTCCTTATCTGCCGTCAAAGTCTATGTTTCTATGAAAGGAAATAGCAGAACAAGGGGGCACAGCACTAGACTAAGGGGTGAACTTGAATAAATTCTACTTCACTGAAAGAGTGGTGGACAGATAGAATAGTCTCCCCCAGGAAATGGTGGAGGAGGTCATGGTTCAGGGATTCAAGAATGCATGAGTTAGGAACATGGGAATTATCAGGCTAGGGTGAGGGGGAGGAACCTGCAGGATCTAGGTTACCTTAAGCATCAGAAAGAGGGATTAGGCAGACTCAATGGGCCACAAGGCCCTTACCTACCAACATCCATCCATCCATTCATCTATCCATCCATCCATCCATCCATCTGCTAGAGATCCAGAGGCTGTTGGTAAGCTAACTAGTCTATAGTTTCCTGGAAGATTCCTACTGCCACTTCTGTGCAGTGGCACAACATCAACTGCCCTTCACTCTCTCAGTACCACAACAGTAATTAAAGATCAGTTGTATACATCTGCCAGTGGTGCTGTGGGAACCTGCGCCATCTCCCTCAACACTCGTGTGCATCCTGTCTGTTCCTAGAGATCTGTCCACTTTTAGCACTCTCGGTCACTCCAGCGCCCTACCTTTTCTAATGGGGAAACCTAATGTACTCCTTCCCCTACCCCTCCCAATGCTTAGTTCAGTTCCACTGTCAGACAGGGACCATCATTTTCTACTGTGAAAACTGATCAAAAAGTGGTTCAGTATGTTAGCCTTACTCTTGTCCCCTAACTCCTGTTCCACTGCTTGACATAACCTAACTATACCTTCTTTAATCTTACATTTCTGTCATATATACCAGAAGAATGATGTGTCTCATTACTTCACACCCTCTGCTAATAAGAGGCAGTCTGGAGCGAACAGTTAGCAGCAAGCAGGCATGGGTGATGTGATCTGGAATAAAGAGCGAGCACAGGCAGACTACTTATATATATATTCTGAATCTTGTCCAGCAAAGGGAAGTTGTATGAAGAGATGCTGGCAGTTACTGAGTATAAAGGATGTTGTCTGTGTGTCTGTTAAGCCCTTAATGATCTTTTTTTGAATCACAGTAACAATGGTAGTCCTTAACATTCTAAAAAACAAAGATTCAAAACTGGGCTCATTGATTTTATGTGTGCTGCATGCACTCTGTCCATATTTGCAGTACTTGTTTTACGTGGGCATTAAGCAGATCCAATGCACAGGTAACAACCAGTCAGGATGTAAGATTCTTTCTACCCATTTTATAAATATTATACATATAGAATTTACTGGGCCATCTACTTACCATTGGTAGTGCTTTCTTTGGAAGATTGCTGGTGTACAGTCTCATTCAATACTGAGGATTCTTCCTCTTTCACAATCAATCTCACATAGTTTTCTGGGACTGGAAACTTTGCTTCTGAAATGAGAGATCAATTAGAGGCAAGAGCACAAGCACTGGCATTAGCTCTGTGACAAAGACGTAACCCCCTGTATTGCAACTGGGGAAATTAGAGTCTGAGAAAGGTCTCAGGTTTCCCACCCAGATATTATACCAATGATACAGACATAACCCCTGCATTGCAACTGGGTCAATCAGAGTCTGAAAATAGACTCCAGTTACACACTATGCAGTTATATATATAATACTGACATACTCCCCTGCCCTGTAAGTCAGAAGTTCCAGTTTGAGAATGGACTTAATTTTCCCACCCTGGTATTATACCAGTAATGCACACATAATCACTGACTCTGCCACATGTCATAGTTTTGGGAGAGTTTATAATCAAACACCTGGATAGGGCATTCTGCAATGCTGATAAATCCACAAGGACCTTGTCCACTGTCAGTGGGGCCAGAATTTCCGGTATTACACGTATTAATGATACCATAATCCACAGCGTTGGCAACAACCCACTCGTAATTATATATGTAGGGACAAACAATTAATTTACTGAACCTTTACATAAAATTAAAGACTATGTAGCAATAACAAACAAATTACTTCAGTTAGGTTGTGAGATTGTGATATCAGAAATACTCCCAATTCCCAGAGCATCTAGTCTCCAGCAAAAATGGGTAAGAGACAAGTAACTGGTTCAGAAGATGGCATCTGGGTCAGAACATACACTGCATCACTCACTGGGAGGAATTCTACGGCAGGTCTAAACTCTTTTGTTGGGATGGACTGCATCTCCATAGAAGAGGCAGTGGATTACTTGGCTAACATATAGGTTCATTCATCAATAGATGCTTAAGCTAGAAACTGTGGGGGAGAGGTATTCAGCAAAAACCTCTCTAGAAGTCAAATGTACTGAAACATTAAAGTGCAGTACACAGAAATCACATGTCCTTAAGGAGCAACTGGTAGACTCGCCATCAAGTGTACAAAAAACTAACCATGCTGCTTCTGAATGCTAGAAGTTTACATACCAAAATTGATAAACTTACTTATATAATGAAAGAAAATAATGTAGCAATGTGTGGGGACACAGACATGGTGCAAAGAAAATCCCTGGGTATTACAGGATATACAGAAATAGAAAAGCACGTAAAGGAGGAGACACATCACTTTACATAGATGACAGCCTTACAGCCTATGAAATAAAACAGAACTCAGATGAAGAAAATGAAACTATCTGGGCTCAGATGAAACTCCCATATAACTATTTAACCATAGGTGTAGTCTACCACTCACCAAACTTAATAGCAGATGAAAATGATAAACTATTACTAGAAATAGAAGAAATAAATATATCAGGTGATTATATACTCATGGGAGAATTCAACTTCCCCACACTTGACTGAAACACACTTAATGGCAAAACATCATTAGAGAATACATTTGTGGATATTACCATTCATCAAAACCTGGATCAATTAACTACACAACCAACAAAAGAAAAAAAAAATGTACTTGACTTAGTAATGTTGAATGTTGAAGAGAAGATACAGGGCATTTGTATACTGCCCCACTTGGAGACAGTGATCACAGCATGGTAACATTTGAATACAAACTTGCCCAAAGTCATACTAAAGGCAACACTAAAATAAAGACTTTCATAAAGCAGAATATGATAAAATGAAAGCGCATCTCTCAAAATGGAATTGGCAAAAAAAACTTGACAATTTAAACTTAGAAGCCATGTGGGAACAAATAAACCAACAAATCAAGTACTGTATACTAACATTCTAAAATGCCAGCAGAATAGGCCTAACGGTCTTTCGCGTCTACTCATTTGGTCCATTACACTAGGCATTGCCTACTTCTCTGACTTCTCCTTCCCAGTTTTGGATATTCTCGCTGCATTGGATTTTGCTTCCAGAACCCTTCCTGTACCTTTCCACCCCTCTTGAACCCCTTCATCGCTTTGCCTCCACCAGCCCCTAGGCAGCACATTCCATGGCTTCACCACCCTCTCAGTGAAGTAGCACCTCCTCCTTTCTTCCCTGAATCTTCCCCCTCCAGCTTCCACCCATGCCTCTAGTGGCCCCCTCCTCCTTCCTTCAAGCACCCTGACTGTTCCTCCCTATTTACCCCTTCATGTACCTGAAGACCTCATCATGCCCCCGGTCCTTCTCTCTTCCAATGTGTACATATTTAGCTCTTTGAGCCTCTCCTCATAGGTCCTGTCCCCCAAGCCTCAAATCATTTTGGTTGCCCTCCTCTGGACCCTCTCCAGGAGTTTAATGTCCCTCTTTCAGTGTGGCCTCCAAAACTGCACGCAGTACTCGAGGTGCGGCCTCACCAAGCAGTTATACAGATGGAGTATCACTTTCTACCTTCTGGAGGTGATCCCCCTAGCGATGCATCCCAGCATCCTGTTGGCCTTGGCTGCTGCCCTCCTACAAGTCTCCAAGTTGTTCATCTTGACATCCACCACCACCCCCAGGTCCCTCTCAGCCATCGAGACTTGTAGCATTCCTCCCCCCAAGGTGTACACTTGGTCTGGGTTTCTGGCCCCCTGGTGTGGTACCTTGCATTTGCCTGCATTGAACCTCAGCTTCCACTTTCTAGACCATTGTTTCAGAGCCTCCAGGTCCCCCTGTAGGGCCACCCTCCCCTCCTCCCCATCCACCACCACTCCCAGTTTTGAGTCATCCATAAAGAGACTCATCTCACTCCTGATACCTGTCCTTATGTCAGAGACGTAGGTATTGAACAGGAGGGGCCCAAGGACTGATCCCTGTGGGACCCCACTAATGACCCTCCTTAGGGATGAGACTATCCCACCAACTACAACCCTCTGGGTCTGGTCCTGGAGCCAATTGCCTGCCTATCCATCTGATCATCTGGTTCCCCAACCCCATTTCTCCCAGCTTATCCAACAGGCCCATGTGAGGAACAGAGTCAAATGCCTTGCTGAAGTCTAGAAAGAGGACGTCCACTAGTCTACCCAGTGTATAGATAAATGTGTATCTGTTAGGACTTAATAGAACAACAATCAACGTGTTCTACCATGGTGGAATAACTCCATTATAACACAAATACAAATGGAAAAAAAATCTCTCCCTAAACATAAAAGGTATCCTTCATCTAGTACATGATCTAACTACAAACATAGCACAAAGAAAACCAAAAGCATGCAAAAAAAGGCTAAATGCAGATTAGAAATCAACTTAGTAGCCAAAGTATAAGATAACAAAAATCAGTTGTATAACTACATAGGATTATTAAGCAGTAGACAGCAAGTTATTGGGCTGCTAGTAACAACTAAAGGTGTCATAACTGATGAGAAAGACATGGCAAGCAAATTAATGAATATTTTCTAAGTTTATTTGAGTCAACAGAACCTTTTGTAGAACCAGGGAGTGAAAATATGAATAATATCCCAGCCTTGAATAATAGTGAGGTGGAACAAATCATGAAAACACTTAAGACCAACAGTTTGGCTGGGCCTGATGGCATCACCCCATAATCTTGCAGGAACTAATCAATGAAATTGTGGGACCTCCCAGCATCTTATTTAACACCTCCATAAAAGAAAGCAAAACTATACGAGAATGGAGAGAGGCTTTGGTCACTCCAGTCTAGAAAGGTGGACGTAGAGATGATCCAAATAATTATCAACCCATATGTCTCACTTCAGTGTTAGGATAAATAATCAAAAGGCTCCTACAAAAACGTGTAATGGAGCATACTGATGGTACAAGGTTAGCAGACACCGCTCAGCATGGTCTCACTTCTGGTAGATCATGTCTCACTAACCTGATACAGTTCTTTCAGCTATTTAGTGCCTTGCCGAACAAAGGTATACCCGTTGATGCCCTGTTTCTAGATTTTAGCAAAGTTTTCAACAAGGTGTCTTACTGAATACTGCTACAACATTTAAATAGCATAAAATTACATCCTAACATCATCAGTTGTATACAGTCGTAGTTAGAAGATCGACAACAGAGGGTATCTGTTAAGGGACACTTGTCAAACTGGGGTAATATAACAAGTGGTGTCACACAGGGATCGGTGCTTGGTCCCTCCCTGTTTAATATTATGGTGTTCACTATGACAGTAACTGGCAATGCATGGATATGCAATTACGTGGATGGCTCCAAGTTTGGGGGTCTTGTATGGATGGCATCCGATGGTAGACAGTTACAGAATCCAGCCTGATCATTTATCTCAGTGGGCCACTGAAGACAAAATGAAATTTAATGAAAATAAATCCCACCTCACACTGAATATAGATTAAACAACATTACATTACATTACAGAATATAGTCAAGGAAAAAGATCCGGAGGTAATGATCACTGGCAATCTATCTTTTGACAGAAATAGCACAGTAATAGTTCAAAAATGTCATAAATATAGGATCCATTCTAGGTACTATAAAAAGCAGAGATGCTGAAGTAACTGTGCCACTCTGTACTAGTCTGGTGTGCCCCCACTTAGAGTACTGTTATCAGTTCATCACTCCTCACACTATAAGAAGCAACACATTGATTTAGGGCGTACAGAGAAAGATTACTGAAAAGATTAAACCATTATAGCATCTCAGCTATGCCACTAGACTGAAAAAATTTAATCTGTTCTCAACTAAATGCAGACAAATTAGAGAAGGCCTTTGCCTGACATATAAGGTGATAAAAGATGACTACATGATTGAAACATTTGGGATCATGAGATACAAAGGTATAAAATCTACTTCAAGTAATAATTATAGAAATAAAGGTGAAAAATATAACAACTAAAGGAGTAGACTAATTACCCAAAGGGTAATTACAATATGGAATAAGCTCCCTCACCATGTTGTCAGTAGTAACAACTTGAATTTTTTTTAAAACAGACAAGATATATACATGGAAGTTAAAAAATATGAGTTCCACCCATGACATACATGAAGAAGAAAAATCAGCATTTATATAGCGCTTTTCATACATCAAAAGTGCTTTAGAAGCAATGCTAGACTGGTAGTGAAGTGACTGAATGTGTGGTGGTGGCCATATCGCACATCATCACCCACACACAGCCTGGATAATTGCATGAACCGGTTTATGGGAGGGGGAATGTTGGCCAGGACACCAGGAATGTTCCCTACTCTTTTGCGAAGAGTGCCCTGGGTTCTTTTACTTCCACCTGGACACCCACCAGGATAACACCAGGATGGGCAGAAGGGACCTTGGTTTAATGTCTCATCTGAAGGATGGCACACCCCAGCAGTACAGCACCCCCCAATACTGCACTCGGATGCCAGCAATTTTTAGGTGCAAGTCCAATCCTGGTGTGGGACAAGAACCCACGACCTTCTGGTCCACCTTCTGGTGTTGAGTTCAATAAAAGGCTTCATAGCCTACTAAACTTGTATATCCCCTATGAACCTGGGATTCCCAGGTTTGAGAATGGACTCAAGTTTCCTACCCTAGTATTATGTTAGCAATAATACCCGACAGGGTGGGTGATATTGGGCAATACTGGATCACCCAGGGGTGTAATGAGGCCTGACAGTGCAGGTGGAGGGCTTTATAGCCCCTGGAAGATCCAGCAATGCCTAATACTGCCTTTCGAGCTGTGCTCTCGAGGTTTACCAGGTTGTTGTGACAACCACTTGAGGTGATTACATCATGGTTCGCCACCTTTACTTAGCCATTATCCTCTATATATAAAATAGTTCCTCTGCCTGTATTTGAATGTTTTATTTTTTTGTAAAAACTAGGGACTCTTTTTCTAGTGGAACTGCCATAGTTTTAACTTTTGACCTTGTTGTTCTAATTACCTCATGCTCCCTCCCCAAGACTGAAGCACAGCTGGAAGAAATACTCCAATATTTTCTCTCCCAGACCTCTGATCAGAACTGGATTGTGTTTTTTTATTACTCTCTTTAAATTTCTTTTCAGTTTTACTGTGAGATGGCTGATAGATTTGCCATCAGTGGTACACAGCCAACATGTCAGAAATCAGAAGTCACTTGAGGAGTGAGGTCAGGTGAACCATCAACAACAACAAAAAAAAAATCAATGTAAGTTTGAAAAAGAGTTTCTTGTTTCTGCCTGTGGCAAACATGTAATAGCTAGTCTGAGAATGAGTAGCAGTAAGATCAGATGACAGATAGTGGAGTTCAGTTGAATGAGATGGTAGCAGAGATAGCAGAAAAGGAAGTGTTTGTTTTTGGACTGTACATCAATGAAATATTGCAGTGTGAGGTTTTATTGTGCAGGGGTACAGAGCAGGGTTGGTGAGGTGAATCCTGCTAAGCAAGACAAAAAAACATGGTACCTGGTCAATTTGAAAATTCAGGGTGCTCATGAATACCCTAAGTAATGAGACATCCGAATTGGAACTTTTTTTAGTGGGCTTTATTGAAAAATATCTGCACGACAACAGAACTCTGCTAGCCAATTAGGATGTTAGCATGTCCATTGCCACTTTCTAAACCATGATACAGGCACAGCCCCCTTCACTGTCACCTGGTAGTCCAGGTTTGAGCACAGACTTAAGTTTCCCACTCTGACACTATACCAAAGACACACAAATAACCCTTTGCACTGTCACCTGGGAGTCCAGGTTTGAACACAGACTCAAGTTTCTCACCCTGACAATATTTATTTATTTATTTAGCTTTTGTTGACCGGGTAAGTGCACTAGACAAATGCTGCCTATTTTCAGGCACGCAACCGGGGAGGATACAGTTGAATGCCAACTGACCTTGGACTAGATTGAGATGGTGGTGGTATTTTTATATATAGCAATATAGCAAATATACACAAATAATCCCCTGCACTGTCACCTGGCAGTCTCAGGTTTGAGAACTCAGGCTTCCCACAATAGTATTATACCAAAGATACACATACAGTATCACTCCCTGCACCTCCACTTTAGAGTTGAGGGTCTGAGATTGGTCTTAGGTGCACCACACCGGGCATTATACTAATGATACACACACCACACATTGCACTGTCACCTGGAGTCCCAGTTCTGAGAACAAACTCAGGTTCCACACCAGACATTGTACTAATGATACACACATCACACCTTGCACTGTAACCTTGAGTCTCAGTTCTGAGAACAGACTCGGGTTCCACACCAGGCATTGTACTAATGATACACACATCACACCTTGCATTGACACCTGGGCATCCCAGTCTTGAGAACAGACTCAGGTTCCACACCAGGCATTGTACTAATGATACACACATCACACCTTGCATTGACACCTGGGCATCCCAGTTCTGAGAACAGACTCGGGTTCCACACCTGCATTGTACTAATGATACACATCACACTTGCATTGACACCTGGGCATCCCAGTTCTGAGAACAGACTCGGGTTCCACACCAGGCATTGTACTAATGATACACACATCACACCTTGCATTGACACCTGGGCATCCCAGTTCTGAGAACAGACTCGGGTTCCACACCAGGCATTGTACTAATGATACACACATCACACCTTGCATTGACACCTGGGCATCCCAGTTCTGAGAACAGACCGGGTTCCACACCAGGCATTGTACTAATGATACACATCACACTGCATTGACACCTGGGCATCCCAGTCTTGAGAACAGACTCAGGTTCCACACCAGGCATTGTACTAATGATACACACATCACACCTTGCATTGACACCTGGGCATCCCAGTCTTGAGAACAGACTCAGGTTCCACACCAGGCATTGTACTAATGATACACACATCACACCTTGCATTGACACCTGGGCATCCCAGTCTTGAGAACAGACTCGGGTTCCACACCAGGCATTGTACTAATGATACACACATCACACCTTGCATTGACACCTGGGCATCCCAGTCTTGAGAAGAGACTCAGGTTCCAAACTTTGGGATCATCAGGGCTTCTCGCCATCTGTCTTACATATAACGTTCACCAGGCCATCTGCTTACTGTTGATGGTCTTTGCTTCAGGAGAATGCTGGTGTAGGGTCTCATTCCGGGTCCCTGACTCCAATACTGAGGGTTCTTCATCTTTCACAATCACTGTCACATAGTGTTCTGGGATGGCAATTTCTGTTACTATTTAGGAAAAAAAGGTAAATCGGACATAAAGGCACAACCACTGGCATTAGCTCTGTGATACAGGCTTAACTCCCTGCACTGCAACTGGGGAGATCAGAGTTTTTTATTCAGATACAGTGCAGCCCTCCTAAACGCATACCCTTGAGACCAGCAAAAACTATGCTTTAAGAGGGCTATGCTTTTATCAGATCTTTTATTCTTTTAATGGTGAGCGTAACTTGCAGTATGTGCCAGGGGGCTGGGTAGGGAAAAGGAATGTCAGTAGCACTGAAGTGCTTCTTTGGTTGATATAAAGTGACATGCTGTGGCATTCTTTGGTCTGATTCCTGTGAGAGGGAGGATGCTTCTCGGATTCATGTAAAGTGCTTCTGTGAAATTCTTTTAGGTTCTTTAATTTAATTTCAGTGTGAGGGACGGTGCTTCTGTGACTTGGGCTTGATGGATAAAAGGTTGAAATAGGTGATTAACACCTCATTTTTAATAGAGCAACCCATTTATAGACAATTAATTGCTAATTAGTAAGGCAACTACAGGTAGTGTCAATAAAACTGGGCCAGTCAGTCCATTCTTGAACAAGAGAACTGAGGGAAAAATATGCATTTAAAAGGGATCCTTATATGCATTTAACAGGTCTATTTAACATAGTAAGTATAGGAACAAAATCGGGACTTGGACATTCTATGCATTTATTCGGGCTATGCGTTTATCAGGTAGGCGGTTAAGTAGGATGCATTGTATTGCAATAGTGCAAACAATTCACATATAAATATTTTGTGGAGAGGTTATACGTCGGTTACTTAAGAACACATGGGAGTTAATTTAAGAACATAAATACACATAAGTAATCAGATTATCAACATATATTCAGTAAAACATCAGTTCCACCATTAATTTACTAGCAGAGGTTGGTGATTTCCTACACATATATTTTATTAAGTAATACTCATTGACTATGCATTGCAACTAGATCCATTACTAATGGTAGCCACTCCTGGGTTAGTTCCTACTTTTAATGCATCTATAAAGAGGGTCCATATCTGGTAGTACGTTGTCAGTTTTTGATGGTTGTATAACGCACCCTTTCAAGTCGGAGTATGATAATCATGGCATTTATCCAGGCATTGTAATTGGAGAGGTCTTTATCCGTCCAATTAATATCAACTTAAAGGCCATGATAATGGTCATATTAATAAGCTTTCAGGAAGAAAAGTGCAGTTTATTTATTGGTCCACCAAACCTTCGCAACATCAAAGGGAATTTTATCAAGTGCACGCCCTATAGAACCTGATAGAAATCTGGTGCCATCAAACATCTAAGCTGGGACATAAAATTAGCATATGTTCTATGGTGGTATTCATGTCATTACATCTAGGGCATTGATGGGATATATTGGAGTTAATTTTATTAAGATGGTATGGGGGAAAAATATGCAATGTAAAATGGTGAACTGAATCTGAATCATTTTAGATGATTTAAGTCCCATTCTTTACTAGTCTATATTTTATTCCAAAGCTTATTCAGAATGAACTGATTCGTCTTGTATTCCCATTTCAATTTAAAGGAAAGATTAACTTCTGTTCCATTAGTTATTACAGACTATATTTTAGAAATCCACTTTTTCTGTCCAGATACATTAAGGATTTGTTCATTTTGATGCAGTACAGAGTTTGACATTTGTGGATTATTTTTATTAATATAACCCTTAACCAGTAAGTACCCAGAAAATTGACTATTTGAAGATTGTATTTTTGATGGATGGACTCCAAATCTATTACAGAATCTGAAGGTATTAAATGACTTACTTCACTTAATCCTTTAAAGGGACACTGTCAATCTGCTGTTCATCATAACATTTCTGGTTAAAAACTCACTTTTTATGATTGCTTACCTTCTCTAAAATTCATTGATGTTGCTGTTTGTTTTGTCTGGCTCCTTGTTTAGTAGAACTGAAATGCATGTCAGTGTATATTTACAAACAACCTTGTTTTTGTTTACAATCCTGGATCTGTTCTTACTGCATACTTCCTGAGCATTAGAAACACACCCAAACAGTGCAGTCATTCATAAGGCAGTAGCCTCCTAAACTCCCACTGCATCACAAGTGGCTAGACTGTGTTGTGGGTGTTCCCAAGTCCACAAAAGATGCAGTTAGAGTTGATCAAGGTATGTAAACAAAGCTATGTTTGTGTGGTAACACCAGTATGGTGGGCAGTCTGTTTTTCACTTTTTCTAAGAAAGAAAAGTCTGAATCAAACTACCAGCTACATCAGCAATCTTTATAGAATGTTGGAAATCATAAAATGTGTTTTTAAAACTAGAGACTGAGGTGTTGGCTGTGGACCCAAGTTGACCAGGGGTGGGTTTGGGGGCTGGGCACATGTCGGTCCTATGGCTTGATGGTGTTTGGCTCACTACCTCAGATCAGGTGTGGAACCTGGGCATCATTTTTGATGATAGTTTGACCCTGAAATTTCAGGTGTCAGTCACGGTTAAATCTTCATTTTACCATCTGAGGAATATTGCCTGGGTGAAACATCAGGTTCTACTGGGTGACCTTCCAACATTGGTCCATGCCTTCATTACCACCCATCTTGATTACTGCAATGACCTCTACCTAGGGCTGTCTGGAGTTGATATCTGTCACTTGCAGCTAGTGCAGAACGCTGCAGCCAGGCTGTTGACTGGCACCTCAAGGGCCAGCCACATTACTCCTGTGCTGTACAGACTGTGCTGGTTGCTGGGTCAGTGGTGGATTACCTACAAGGTAGGCTTGCTTACCTTTAAAGCCCTACACAACAGGGACCTGACAACCTGACTGCCTACTCCCCTAATTGTCCTTTCTGAAGAGACTGCTAGAGATTCCCAGGGTTTGTCTTAAAACATCCAGAGCTCGTGCTTTTCATTTGCAGCACCAACCCTGTGGAATTCTCTACCTTGTCGTTTAAGAGAGTGCCTGACCATCAGTAGTTTTAAATCCATGTTAAAAGCATATTTATTCTCATTAGCCTTCCCAGACTGTTTTTTAAATAATTGATATTGTTGTTTGCTTTTATTATATGTGTGGTTTATACTGTGTACAGCACCTTGACTTTGAAAGTGCTATATAAATAAAAGTCTTGATTGCAATAGCCACATCAAAAATAAGTAGGGAGAGTGGGCACCCCTGCCTGGTGTCCCTCTGTTGATGGAATGGCTATAATAAGTCCTGATTGGTCTTAACTCTGGCCACCAGGCTAGAATACAAGATCCCAGCCCATTTACTAAATTTTGGACTAAATCCAAAGTTCTTAATTATGGCATTAATTAATGGGCATTCAAGGTGATCAGATGCCTTTTCAGCATCCAATAATAAATCCACTTCAGCGCAATAGTCCATTACAATAAGAAGACGCCTGGTGTTAGACATAATGGAATGGCCCCTTTATGAAGCCATTTTGCTCTGTATGTATAATGGTTGGTAGGACGTTTTCTAGCCTGGTGGCCTGAGATTTTGCCAACATTTTTACATCAGTATTGATGAGGCAAACTGGTCAATAGGAAGAGGTAAGAAGTGGATTTTTATCCTTCTTCAAGAATAACAATGTATTAGCTTCTTCAAATGAGGGAGGTAGCTTCTCGTTTAAAAAATATGGTCCAATACTCATTCAGATAAGGAACCAACTGTTCAGTGTATGCCTTATAAAAATCAATAGATAACACATCTGGACCTGCTGCTTTGCCTGGGGAAGAGATTTTATTGCAATGAAGATTTCTTTAAGTGTAAAAGTCTGTTCTATAATAGTATAGTCCTCCTGTGAAATAGCTGGAGTATTACTATCTTTAAGATACAAATCTATGTTAGTCTGAGAACAACTATTTTCTGTTTTATATAGAGATTGATAATAATCATGAAATAGAGTATTAATAATTTGAGGTATATTGGTAATCTGACCATTTGTATTTTGAATTTCGACAATTAAATTATTTTGTTGCTGTGATTTTACCTGCCAGGATAGTAATTCATCAGTCTTGTCCCCCATGACATAGTAGTTAGTTTTGGTATACAGGAGCTGCCTCTTGGCCTCGTCAGTGATAATAATATTATACTATTCCTTAAGAATGAGTAATTTCTGAAAACTACTAACATCCCCACCATTCTGCATATGTTCTTTTTCACTCTGAGTAATCTCTTACTGTATTTGCATCATTTTATTTTGCCTCCACTTATTTATACTTATGGCATACGTTTTTAATATCCCCCTCAAAAAAGCTTTAAAGACTTCCCGTATGGTACCATAATTAATTTCTCTGCTTTATTATATTGCAAAAATTCAGTGATAGCAATTTTTATAGCCTCAAAGGCCATTTGGTCCTGTAATATCATGGGAGCCATACAAAATCTTGGAATATTTCTTTGATTTCTTAATTGTAAGGTGAGTATAATAGGGGCATGGTAAGAAATTATAATAGTGAATGATGTAGCCAAATTCATTTGGTATAAAGAAGATCTAGATGATAAAAATAAGTAAGTCCTAGAATAGGTTTGATTGACAGCTGAAAAGAAAGAAAACTGCTGGACATCAGAATTTCGGACTCGCCATATAGCCACAAGATTCAGATTGCACATAAAATGTTGTACCTCCAAAGCTGCAGTCACAATTCTACCAGAGCAAATTCCCAAATCTATCTTTCCCTGGATCTCAGATTAAATTAAAGGCTCCACCTATTAAATATGGGGCTGGATATTTTGACAATTCCAGAAAAAATTCCCTTAAAAAAGAAGGGTCATTCTCATTAGGGGCATGCATATTATTAATTGTGTATATATAACCCATTGCAGTAATTTGACATATGATAAGTTCCCCATTAATATCAATAGTTTGTTTAACTATAGGGATATTAAGAGATTTCTTTAAAAAATTGGTTAAACCCCGTAAACTGTTTTTATATGGGGCATTTATTTCCGGTACCCATTTTTATGTTGGCTCGCGCTTGCATGCCAGCCAACATCTTGCGGTAGTAGCAGATTTGGAGGTGCATCACTGTTGGGTAAATGCAGGGCATGCATCAGAAGGTTCTTCCCTCATTCCCCAATCAGTCAGCAGCAGGCGCTGACCTCACACATCCCTAATGTGACCACCAGAACAAAGAAAAGATTGTTGCAATGAGAGTGAAGCTCTCATGCAGCATGACCACAACATACCTCATGATGTGCAGCCAGTGCCAAGGGGGTGCCCAGTCCCCCTCTGCATCATGCGGCCCCCAACAGGTTTTCTTTGCCAGTGAGGGCCCAGTCCCCATTGGCATTTATCCCCATCCCCATTTATTTTGCTGATGGGGGAGCCCACTCCCCATCAGTATAATGTCCCCCCCACTTTTGTTGCTTGCCGAGGGGTGCCCAATCCCCCATCGGCTACAGAATCCCCCGCAAAACACTTAGATGGCACACTCGGGGCCCACCCCAGCATGCCAAATCCCACAATTTTTATTTTAAACCTGTAAAAAAGAAAAAACTGTCCCTCACGATCTCCCTGCCCCCTCCCACAACCCCACCCACCCTCTGCGCACCCTGCCTCCCCCGCCCCCCACCCCATACTTACCTCCAGAGGCCAACACGATAATCTTCAGTGGACTGGGAACACATCTGCACTCTTCAAAGCCAACTGTGATCTGAAGAAATGCCAGTAAGCTGTATAATGGCATAAATAGGGTTTCTTTCAACTTTGTTGCATATCTCAGCCATTTTTGGGAGTTTTGGCACGAAATTTTCAACAAGGGGTTATTGGGACTTCTCCTCATGAATTCAGGCACTGTCATGGTGTTATTCAGACCTGAAAGGTGATTTTGCGGTCACTATGCAGAATCACCTTTCGGGACAGATTAATGAAATGATAGTGCCACTGTTCATGGGGGGGCTATCAAAAAGCCTATGTTGCAAATTTGGTCAGAAAAATACAGCAAATGGCTGTTTTTTGAGTGTGCATTGCGCAGTTTCCATGCACGCTTGTAACTTCATGAATTTGTAATATTTTCCCTCCAGATTTTCAGAATTGGCATTTTTTTCCACACCTCCTTATGAACAGTACAGCTGACATTTTACATATCTGGCGAAATGTGCTTCGCGTCTGGCGCAGAATAGCCGCGATGTGCGAAAGCCATTTTCAGGACAGTTTGAGGAAATGACGGTGACACTGTTCATGAGGAGAGGTCCTAAAATGGCTATGTTGAGAATTTGGTGACGAAAGTCCATAAAATGACTGTGTTACAAGCATGCGTTGAGCAGTTTCCACGCACCTTTGCAACTTCGCAAATTTGCAATATTTTCATGCCAGATTTTCAGCATTGGCATTTTTTCACACCTCCTTATGAACAGTACAGCTGTCATTTTCACATCTTGCCCAAAATGTGTTTCTGCACATGTGGTGTACAATGGCGTGGTTGCTGTGGGAAATCAACTTTTGGAACAGATTAACAAAATCACAGTGCCACTGTTCATGAGGGGAGGTCCCAAAATGCCTATGTTGAAATTGTGGCTAACAAACTCCCCAAAATAATTGGGTTATGGACATGTGTTGCGTAGTTTCCATGCATGCTCATGACTTCACCAATTTTTCATATTTTCACTCCAGATTTTCAATGTTGCCATTTTTTTACGTCTCCTCATGAACAATACAGTTGTCATTTTCCACATCCTGCCCAAAATTAATTTTCATCCCTGTGTCACCAAATGGCAGAGCCGCTGTGCAAAACCACTTTTAAGCTAATAAACTGATTGTGCCTCTTTTCATGAGGTGGGCTCACAAACAGCCCATGTTGAAAATTTGGAGTGAAAATACCAACACATGCCTACGGTGTTAGGGTTTCCAACTGTAGTGCCCCTACCCTGTACAGATTGACAGGCATCTGGGGTGTGATATGGGATCATCGGCTATAATGCTCATGCCATTCCACCCTCACTCCCACCCTGCAGCCAGTGACAGGCATCGTGGTGTGCCTCGCACTGTTCGGCCACAAAGTTCACCTCATTCTCCTATACTGTACCCACATCAGCATATTTCCTTATGGAATGGGGTAAGTATAATGCCCAAAGACCCCACAGCACACCACAACACTTGTCAGTGTCTACAGGATAGGGTGAGCTACAATAATATGAGCGTTATAGCTGATGACCCAAATGCACACCCCAATGTCTGTCGCTCTCTACAGGGTGGGGGTAGAGTTGGCATCACTTCAATACTTCACTGCCATTCATATTATGCATCTCTAGCTCCAGCACTACCAATGCCAATGCCAGTGAGACAACATTCGGGATTGACAAATGCTTGTTTGATATAAAACTGAAATTTGCTCTGGGAAAATTGTGTTTCTTGTAGCAGAAGACAATTAGCCCCGATTTTATCCAAATAGTTAGATGTTTTGGCTGTAATCTTGTCCTGCATTCCCTTTACATTCCAGCTCGAATGTTTAATTACGTGCACCATCTATATACAAGCAGGAGAAGTTTGTTAATGCAGCATGTTTCTGACCATAATATATACACTACCCAGAAACCAGAAAGTTTCTCTAATTTAAAGAAGCCTAAATATATAGTATATATACCCATTGGCAGGTTCTGAAAGTAATAATTTTTGGTAATAATATTGGTTGCCCTTTTGCTTATAAATATAATATCCTTAAGCCTGTCATATATTAAATATATTTCAACCCAAATGTTGGGGAGATCTGAGTTTGAGAATAAACTTAGGTTTCCCACAGTGATACCAATGATACATGACATAACCCCCCTGCATTGCCACCTGGGAGTCTTGGGTTTGAGAATGAAGTAAAGTGTCTCTCCCTGGAATTATACTAATGATACAGTCACAAAACAGAGACACACTGACTTTTACATTGCTGATACTGCAGTTCAGTACTGAGGGAAAGGTTGCTACCCTATTAGATGCTGGATAAAAGCCCCACAGCAGAGATGTTGACTCTTACATTTCTGACACTGCAGGTAAGTACTGAGGGAGAGGTTTTGCCCTATTAGATGCTGGATAAAAGCCTCACAGCAGAGACACTGACTATTATATTGGTGACACTGCAGCTCAGTACTGTGGGAGAGGTTGCTGTCTGATCAGATGCTGTATAAAAGCCCCACAGCAGAGACTGCTGACTCTTACATTGCTGACAGTGCAGTTCAGTACTGAGGGAGAAGTTGCTGCCCTGTTAGATGCTGGATTAAATCCCCACAGCAGAGGTGTTGACTCTTACACTGCTGACACTGTAAGGCAGTACTTAGGGACAGGTTGCTGCCCTATTAAATGCTGGAGAGAGGCCTCACAGTACAGGCATTTACTCATATTGCTAGCACTGCAGCTCAGAACTGTGAGAGAGGTTGCTGTCCTATCAAATGCTGGCTAAAAAACCCACAGCGGAGACGTTGACTCTTAAATAATTGCTGACACTGTTTAGTTCGTTTTACTTCTTTTTATAAAATGTGTTTCAAATATGATCTGTTTATTGTCACACCTCATGTTACTATGGTTTTATCTGTTTTTCTTCTACATTATTTGGTGTGCCTGTGTTTTTGTTGTTCAATAAATTGTATTCAATTTGAAAAAAGTACTGAGCGGAATGTTGCTACCCTATTGGATGCTGGATAAAAGCCCCAAAGCAGAGATGTTGACTCTTACATTGATAACACCGCAGCTCAGTACTGATGGAGAGGTTGTTGCCCTATTAGATGCTGAATAAAAGCACCACAGCAGAGATGTTGACTCTTACATTGCTGACACTGCAGCTCAGTACTAACAGAGAGGCTGCTGCCCTATTAGACATTGGATAAAAGCTCTACAGCAGAGACATTGACTCTTACATTGCTGACACTGCAGTTCAGTACTAAAAGAGAGGCTGCTGCCCTATTAGACATTGGATAAAAGCTCCACAGCAGAGATCTTGATCCTTACATCATTGACACTACAGGGCAGTACTGAGGGAGGTGTTACTACACTAGTGGAGTTGTGTTTAAGCCCCACAATGTAGCTTTTGGCTCATCCATCACAGACACTGCAGGGCAGCATTGGCAGAGGGGTTACTGTACTTTTGGAGGCTGTGTTTAAACAGCTGGTGACAAGTTCAGGAGAACTTTTACAAAACATAATATTTAGACACTATCCAGCCTGCACTTCCCATTAGTTCTGTATTCCTCCTCCCCATTATTTAGTAGTCAGAATCATTTGAATGTAAACAGGATCTTTGCTCCTGAAAAATTCATCTATTCCTGCTGCTTTCTCCCTACCTGAAGTCATAGAGCACCGCTTGTGACCTCCCAGTTACTTCATGGCAACAGATTGTGATGTCACAACAGAGGATTACGACTTGAAGTAGGGAATAAGCTATAGAGGTAGATGAACTCAAAATTAGCTTTAAGGGACAACAATCATATACTCATATGTATTTCTTTAGTAATAAATTATGAGGAGAAATATATAACATAAATTGAATATAAGCAGATTTGTACCTAATTGTATTCTTTTTTTTACATTTTATTTGAGGCGGCAATAGCTCTTTAAGGCTCACAGTGTAGCATTGGGCTCATACATCACAGACACTGCAAGGCAGTACTGGGGGAGGTGTTACTGCACTACTAGAGGTTGGATTAAGCCCCACTGTGTAATCGTGAGCTTATCCATCACAGATGCTGCAAAGAAGTACTGGGGGAGGGGTTGCTGCCCCACTGGTGGCTGGGTTCAACTCCCACAGCAAAGACTTGGGCTCATAACCCATAGCTAACACTGAAGGGCTGTACTGGGGGAAGAGTTTTAATATTAATGTATTTATTTATTTTTTACAACTTTTGGCCAGGAGAGACATACTCAGCTATGACCAATGCTTCTTTCACTTTCCAGGTGCTTTCTGGAAGCACAAGGAAGTCAAGCAAGTTGTTCATGTTCTCAAAGTATGTAAGTGGAGATTGTGGGAGTCAAACCCAGTTTTCCAGGTTTGCAGCTCAGTGCTCTTAACCACTACGCTTCTTCTAATGTTGCTATCCTACTGGAGGCTGGGTTCAAGTGCTACAGCAAAGACTTTGGCTCATTGATCAAATACACTGCAAGGCGATACCAGAGGAAGGGTTGTTGCTGTAGTGCAGGTTTGGGTTATGTGCTACACAAAATACATAAGCTCTCCTATTGCAGGCACTGCAGGACAATACTGGAGCAGGGCTGCTTCCCCATTGCAGGTTGGGGTTAAGTTCTACACCAGCAGCATAGGATCTTCTATTGCTGGCATTGCAGAGTGGTACTAGGGAAAGGGTTGCTGCCCTATTGCAGGTTTGGGTTAAATCCTATACCAGCGGAGCAAGCTCTTCCACTGCTGACACTGCACATACTGGTGGAGGGGTTGTTGCTATATTGCAGGGCTGGTTAAGTGCTACCTGAGATGTGAGATCTTCCATCAGTGGCACTGCAGGGCAGTACTAGAAGAGGGTTACTGCTGTACTGCAGGTTTGGGTTAAGTTTTACACCACAGACATGAGATTTTCCATTGCTGGAAATGCAGAGCAGTACTGGAGAAGAGTAACGGCTCTATTTCTGGATAAAGTTAAGTCCCACACCAAAGGTGTGGGCTCTCCCCCTGCTGGCACTGCAGGGCAGTATTGGAGGAAAGTTGCTGCTATATTGCAGGTTTAGGTTAAGTAATACACCAGAGATGTGGGATCTTTCATTGCTGGCACTGCAGGGCAGTACTAGAGGAGGGCAGGTCCTTCGAGAGAAATTCTGGGTCCTGGGAAGAGTTCCAACTCGGAGGACCCTATGCAGTAGTATACATCAGTATGCCAGGTGACCTGGGCCCCTCTTTGGTGCTGGGCCCCAGGAATTATCCCCAGCTCCCCACCCTCTCATAGGCCCTAGAAGGGGTTGCTCCTATATATTGCAGGTTTGGGTCAGGTACTACACCAGAGATGTGGAATCTTTCACTGCTGGCATTGCAATGCAGGAGTGGAGGAGGGAAGAAACTATGAGAAGAATTCTGGATCCTTGGAAAGTTGAGACTCTTGGGACACCATGCAGCTGTATACATCAGTATGCCAGGTGGCCTGGGACCCTCTTTTGTACTGGGCCCCAGGAATTATCCTTGGTTTCCCACCCTCTCAAGAGCTCTGAAGGAGGATTTGCTGCCATTCTGCATGTTTGAGTCAAGTCCTACACCAGACATATGAGATCTTCCATTGTTGGTACAGTATGGAAGTACAGGAGATGGGGTTACTGCTATATTGTAGGTTTGGGTTATGTCCTACACCAGAGACATGGGATCTACCACTGTTGGTACTGCAGGACAGTACTGGAGGAAGTGTTGCTTCTCTGTTGCAGGTTTGGCTTAAATGCTACACTGGAGATGTGGGATCGTTCATTGCTGGCACTGCAGGACAGTACTGGAGCAGTGGTTGCTGCTATTTGCAGGGTTGGGTTAAGTGCTACACCAGAGAAGTGGGATCTTTTAGTGCTGGCACTGCAGAACAGTACTGAAGGAGTGCTGCTCCTACATTGCAGGTTTGGGTTAAGTCATACATCAGACATGTGGGATCTTTTATTGCTAGTGTAATGGGAAAAACCCTCTGCTACGCTTATTGTATGATATCTTTAAAATAAAGACATGGTCTGTGAATGAAATTTCAGTGTGAGGAATTTGGCCTGCATCTTCAAGGTGGCAGGGGTTGAAAAATTACAGGATTTATTACACTGACCAGGAGATCCCTGTAATTTAATTAACTTCCTTGCAAAATGGCATTTTATTACCTTTTGATGACATGCTCAGGCTTTTGAAGTTGAAACCAAATGTGAGTTTATTGCATCAGGAAAGGACGTCATTTAGCTGATTCCTGTTGGCTATCTCATACCTGGGTGATGGACTGCAGGGTTGTAAACTTCAAAGGGAAAATGTGTAATTAAAGACTGTCATAATTTGGAACATGGTTTCTGCTGATGTCCACATTATTTAAAATACCTCCTGGTTGGAAATTATGTTTCTAAGAATTAATTCTGAGGGAGGGTCTAGCTGATCTCATCCAAAAGGGGGTGGGGGGAAGACAGAGAGAAAAACATGTAGCATTGTACATGAGGTGCTTATCATTTTGGGCACTTAAGAAACAAAGATCTCTCTAACTTAAAACACACTTGCAGAGGTAATACATAAGATGGCAAAGATCTAAATGTATTGTAGTAGGAGTTTTGTTCTGTAGTTTTCCATTTTTTATGTGATTATGATGCTCTTTGATATTTGTTCAGTATTTCACACATTCCTTAATTTACAAGTTTTAGTAATCAACATTTTCTTTAAGATACTGCCTGGGTCTTCTCAGTCATTGTTTGCATGTTATTGATGAACTGATATCAAGTCTGACATCTGTTCAAGGGCTTGATGGTGTTGCTAAGCTTGGAAAAGATAAGAATATACCTAAAGTCTCTTATAGAGTTTAAGGGTTAATTTTGGAGACCTAGCTTGGTGCCCCTGATGAAAGATTGTGCTGCATTCCCGAAGAAGGTATGTATCCGAGCCTGTTAATTGGGTATGCTAGCATAAGGTTCACAGTCTGAATCCCCCCAAACTTTTTTTTTGAATCAAAGAAGTTTTATTGATTTTACATTCTTACACACAATAAACAACAAAAACATTGATCATGAATATCAGACATTTGAACTGGATAAAATAAGCCCCTCCCCCAAACCCTACCTCCCTCCCCCAATCCTCCCATCCCTCCCAAGTGAGGTGCAGTGTTGGTAGAGTGTGTGAGGCCATAAAGGCTAAACCAGGTATGGCCTGAATACTGTCCGTTAGATGAATCATAGGGTTACCCAGTTCTGTCAAAAAGGGGAAATCAGGATAGATAAAGAGTATACAGTTTCCCCTATTTTTTAGTGAATGAGGCTTGATGAGAGTGGATGCTGACAATGAGTTGTTCAGCTGCAAGGGCAAAAGACATTTCATGCAGCCATTTCAAGTAAGTTATGGTTGCTTGGTATGTCCAGTGCCTGAGCACTATCCCTCCTAGAACATGAGGTTAAAGCTGATTCAAACCCCAAAGCAGATAGGAGGGTTACCCTGTCTGTTATCTGTTCACACTATTGCACTCTGAGGTTGGAACTGTGGGAACAGAGGTCCTGACCTGTGGAGTGTGTTTGTGGCAGCTGGCACTGCAGGGCAGTGCTGTTGGAGGGTTGCTGTTATACTAGGGGTGAGATTAAGTGCTACACCAGAGGTGTGGGAACTTCCATTGCTGGCACTGCAGGGCAGTATTAGTAGAGGACTGCTGCCCTAGTGTGTATTTCAGTTAAGTGCTACACAGGAGACATTGGATCTTCCATTGTTGGCACTGTACTAAGGAATGGTTGCTGTCCTGTTGCAGGTTTGGGTTAAGCACTACATCTGAGATGGGGGCATTTGCATAGCTGGCACTGCAGGACAGTACTAGAGGAAGGTTGCTGCCCTATGGTAGGTTTGGGTTAAGTCCTACATCAGAGACATAGAACCTTCCAATACTGTAATTCCATGGTAGTATTAGAGAAAGGTTGCTTCTCTTCTGTTGCAGGTTTGTGTTAACTCCTACACCAGAAACATGGCACCTTCTATTGCTGGCACTGAAGGACAGTACTGGAGGAGGATCACTGCTCTACTGCAGGTTTCAGTTAAGTGCTAAACCAGAGATGTGGGATCTTTTATTGCTGTCACTGCAGGGCAGTACTGGAGGAGGGTTGCTGCTCTAGTTCAGGTTTGTGTTAATTGGTACACCAGAGATGTGGGATCTTTCATTGCTTGCAAGGCAGCACAGTATTAGTAGAGGACTGCTGTCCTATTGTGGAGTTCAGTTAAGTACTACACAAGATATATTGGATCTTCCATTGCTGGCACTATACTAGGGGAATGGCTGCTGTCCTGTTGCAGGTTTGTGTTAAGTGCTACATCTGATATGGGGTTTTTTGCATAGTTGGCACTGCAGTGCAGTACTAGAGGAAGGTTGCTGCCCTATGGTAAGTTTGGGTTAAGTCCTACACCAGAGACATACAACCGTCCCATTGCTGGTATTCCAGGGTAGTACTGGAGGAAGGTTGCTTCTCTACTGCAGGTTTGTGTTAACTCCTACACTTGAAACATGGTACATTCTATTGCTGGCATTGAAGGGCAGTACTGAAGGAGGAGGATCAGTTAGGTGCTAAACCAGAGATGTGGGATCTTTTATTGCTGTCACTGCAGGGCAGTACTGGAGGAGGGTTGCTGCTCTAGTTCAGGTTTGTGTTAATTGGTACACCAGAGATGTGGGATCTTTCATTGCTGGCACTGCAGGGCAGTACTGAAGAGGTGTTGCTGCTCTACTGGAGGCTGGGTTTAAGTTCTACACCAGAGTCATGGGGTCTTCTATTGTTGGCACTGCAAGACAGTGCTGGGGTAGGGTTTCTGCTGTATTACAGGTTTGTGTTGTTTGCTTCACCAAAGATATGGGATCTGTCATTGCAGGCAGTGCAGGGGAATACTGGAGGAGAGCTGATGCTATATTGCAGGTTTGGGATAAGTGCTCCACCAGAAACATGGGACCATTCATTGCTGGCACTGCAGGGCTGTGCTGATGGAGGGTTGCAGCTATATTTTCTGCCCCTTCCCTTTGGAACCAGCTCCCATCATCCATCCATCTATCCCCCTAACACCTGTCTTTCATAACTAACCTCAGAGCCTGTCTCCTGTCTGAGTCAACTTGTACCTGCTTCCCTCGACAACCCTAGGGACCTAAAGCTGCCTTGATACTTGATTGCACAGTGTGCTGCCTACCTGTCTCCCTACCACATCACTTCCTCTGACCCTTCCTCTCTTCTTATGCTCCTCCAAATCCTTCTGTATGTTAATGTGTTGTTTGAGTGCTGCTTGCCCTTTTCCATAAACCTGCCATCACCTGTGACCCTCCTGTTTCCTTTACCCCCCCTAGCACCCCAAGCATATGCTATCCTTTCCTGTCCCTATCTCCTAATGCCTAAGAAGTGTTCATGTCAGATAGTGGACTGTTACACTCCTGTTAGTCACATTGTATATGATCAGGTTACAGTTTACAGTAGTATGCAGCCACTGTTAACTTTCCATTTGCTTCTCTGGAATGCAGTACTACCAGTGTCTTCTGAATTTTAGCCTGATTTGTCTCATGACTGATGATCCCTGTATGTTGTTTTACTGTATGTACCAACTAAATTACTCAGCATGGATTTTGCAACCCATGGCCAAGATGTGCCTTGTTTGACACTTGGCCAACTGGTTATGATTGTTGAATGATATTTGTAATACAAAATGGTGTGAAAAGCTGTAAAATCTTTGACCAGCCAGGGGAACAGGAAACCACACAAGATCAAAGGAAATGCTTGACTTAAAGTCTGTCATGATTTGGGAAATTAGTTTTTGCTGAAGTCACAGTATTTAATATATTTCCTGACAGGAAGATCATTGTTTATATAATTTTTTATATTCTAAAAGGAGGAGCTAGATGACATCATGAAAGGGGTGTGTGAGAGAGACACAGTTTAACCTAGGACTGTGTCTGATCTTAGAAACATATCTTTTTGGGCTCTTAAGAAACAAGATCTAACTATAAGCACCAAAGAGGTAATACATTAGATAGAAAAAATCTAACTGTATGTTGGTTGGAGTTCGTTGTTTTCTTTGCTATTCTCTTAAGAGATTGTATGCTTTTGATATAGTGTTCTATGTTTACATTTTACATACTTTTATCCATTTTAGTAAAAATATTATTTTGAAAGACTGCCTGGTTGTGTCTTCAAAGTTCTTTTTGCACTTGACATATAGAGGGTTAGGACTGACAAAAACTGTTCAGCGCTTGATGGTGTTACCAAATGGGGAAAAGGTAAGAATATACCTGAGGTCTTTTACAGAGTTTAAGGGTTCATTTTGGATACCTGGTTAAGTACCCTTAGGTGAAAGATATCTGGCATCCCCATGAAGAGCAGATTATCTGAGCCTGTACATTTGGGTATTCTAGCAAAAGGTTCACAGTTTGAATCCTCCCAGAACTTGAGACTAAAGGTGATTCAGACCCACAAGCAGACAGGAGGGTTACCCTGTCTGTTACCTGTTCACATTACTGCATTCAGAGATTGGCACTGTGGGAGCGGAGGGCTTGACCCGCTGAGTGCATTTGTGACAGATTTGGTTAGCAGCGGTGTGGATAAATTTGGTAACAGAAGCTTTAACTGTTCAGTGTGTCAGCTTAATACTGTAGAGCTCACTTGCAAAAAAAGGTAGTGATTTATTTTTAAAAAGAAAAACAGAACTTTATCATTTTGCTTACAGTCACGTTCCTACCTGTTTTTCTTTTCCTAAAGTGCAAGTTAGAGTAGCCGTAGTTAGGGAAGAAGATGGCTTCCAACTACAGTGGGTCTAATGCAGATTACTTGAAGCAGTTGTGCAAGGAGAGAGGAGTCCTGTATGAGGTGAGAGCCACCAAGCAGAAACTTGTGGATGCCCTGATGGCAGCAGATACCCAGAGCATCGAGTCACTGACTGTGACTGTAAGGGATCTTGAGTATGGAGGGGACAGCGGACAGTGCAGTGTCCAGATCCAGTGAGGATAACAGCAGGGCCAGTGACAGTAAAGGGTCACAGCAGCAGGGGAATTTCACTAGCATTCTGTAGCCAGAAGCAATCAAGCTGCAGATTGAGTTGCATAGAATGTAGCTGGAGTTCTAGAGGGAGGCTGAACAAGAATGGCAAGAGGCGGAATGAGAACGGCAAGAAGGGGAGCAAGAGAAATGAGCCACAGAGGAGAAGAGGGAGCAAGAACAGCGAGAGGCTGACCAGTAACAGTGGGAGGCTGACTGTGAAGAGCATGAGCACCAAAGGCGACATGAACTGGAGAAGCTATGACTCCAACCACCAGCACCAGAGCAGGTAAGTGGCTTGGGTTTAACTGGAGCTACAGAACTGGGTTACAAATAGAATTCCAAATTGATAGTTGAATTTAAAGAGGGGGAGGATATGGATGCATTTTTAAATTCCTTTGGAAAACTTTGTATTCAGGCTAAAATTTCTAGAGGGTCCTGGAACTTCCAGCTATCCCCGCTACTTATTGGGAAAGCTCAGGATGCATTGGGTCAAATGGACAATGAGGACAGTAATGATTACAGCAAACTTAAAGCTGCTGATTTAACTGCAGAAACATACAGAGCTAAATGTCATAAACTTAGGAGAAGCCCTGACATGAGCTACGAGGAGCTAGATACAAAACAACGTCAATGTTTAAAATGTTGGTGGGAGGGAATTGAAGCAAACTCTGTAGATGCAATCAAAAATGCTATTTTGTTGGAACAGTTTTTTGGGGGGGCATGCCCAACAGAGCTGAAAACCTGGCTGGAGGATCAAGATCCCAAAACAGTGCAAGAGGCTGCTGAACTCTCAGACCGCTATGCCAAGAGCAGACCTGCTCTGAGAGTGAATGGGGTGGGCGTGGCAGTGCAGAAGGGGAAAAGCACACCTTCAGGGCAGCTAAAACTCTCATTGCCTCCACCAAAACCAGTTAGCCCCAGGTTTCAAAGAAAATAGTTTTCTGAGAAAAGAAACAAATGTTGGTTTTGTAAAGAAACTGGACATATTGCCAGACAATGTCCCAAAAGGGCAAGCAATACACAACATGGGGCTAGGAAAGAAGTAGGCTGTTTGTGTGTCCCTGGAAGCATGCCTGTGAACATGAGGGAACAAATGTACCCAGTCATGATGAATGGTGTACAGACACAAGGGTTAAGGGACACAGGGACATCCCTGACATTGGTAAAAGGTGATCAGATAGAGCCTGGTCAGCTTATACCCAATTAATTTGTAACTGTACAAGACTTTACTGGTATGGGGAATACATTGCCCCTCACTAGTGTTCTCCTAGACTGGGGTGAAACTGGGGGAACTGTGCAACAGGTGGCTGTAGTCAAAACGTTAGCAGTTGACATCATCCTTGGCAACAATCTCAAACAGGATGGTATTTGCAGTGACCTGTAGCCAAGCGGCAAAGGAAAACTGTAGTTCCCTGGACCCTACAGAAGCCATTGTGGACACCACTAGGAGGCTGGTTCCCCAGTCTGTGTCTCCTGATAGGGAGACTAATGAAAAGGGGGTAGAAATTTCCCCAGTAGCAGTTAACCACATAGCTACGGAGGGTTACTCCAAAGAAGGAGGGATGGCCTATTGTCAGAGGATTAGGGATGACAGTGATCCTGAGTGCCCTGACACTAGTGCTAGGGACCCTAGTTTAGAAACTGAAGGGGGTCTGTCCCATGCCTTGGGAATGTGTAAGGAATTTGCAGCTGCTCAGAAAAGTAACCCTAGTCTAGTGAAGCTGAGGGTTTAGGCAGACTCTGATGGAGCACAAGGAGGTGACTGTAAATATAAGGTTTATTGGGAGAATGGACTGATGTATACTCAGGCTGTGAAGACAGAGGGAGGGGTGATAGGCAGGCAGCTTGTCGTTCCCCAGGGGTATCGTGAGCAGTTGCTCAAGATTGCACATGATATTCCTTTGTCTGGTTATCTGGGAATCACATGCACTATGAAGTGTTTGGCCCAGAATTTCTATTGGCCCAACTTCACCCAGCAGGTGAAGGAGTATTGCAGGTCTTGTCACTGGTGCCAAGAAATAGGGAAGGCAGTTAAGAAAACTCATGCCACTCTAATTCCATTGCTCATAGTACAAGAGCCATTCCAGAGGGTGGGAATGGATATTGTGGGGCCTTTAAATACCTCCAGCTCCTCCAGGAAGAGGTTCATCATGATTGTGGTGGATTAGGCCACCTGGTATCCAGAGGCAGTTGCCCTATCCTCACTGAGGACAAAGTGGCAGATGCCTTACTTGGGACTTTCTCCCATGTTGGGTTTCTGCAGGAGGGTATCATCGATTGAGGGGGTTCCTTCATGTCGGACCTGATGAAATGTTTGTGGGATAAAAGTGTGGGGTGGTGCAGAGGTGCACAACACCTTATCACCAGCAAGCCAATGGGCTTGTGGAAAGATTTAATGGTACCCTGAAGTCAATGCTCCAAGCATTTGCTGAACAGCATGAGAGGGACTAGGAGAAATACCTTCCCCACCTGTTGTTTGCACACAGGGAGGTACCCCAAGAGTCAACAGGATTTTCCTCCTATGAGCTCTTATATGGACACAGGGTACATGGGCTCCTAGACTTGATCTGGGAGGACTGGGAAGGCAAGCATGCCACCCAGGGAACTCCCATAGTGGATTACGTCCTTAGGTTTAGGGAGAGGCTGAAGGAGCTTATGGGGACAGCCAGAGCAACCTGGCAGCTGCCCAAAAAAAACCAAAAGTGTGGTATGATCACAGAGCCAGAACTTGCTCGTACACGGTGGGTCAGGAAGTCATGGTCCTTATTCCGGTCCAGAAAGACAAGCTGCAGTCTGAGTGGGCAGGACCATAGAAAGTAGTTAGGAAGGTAAATGATGTGAACTATATCACAGAGTTACCTGACAGAAGACAGACAGAAAGAATGTACCAAGTCAACATGATGAAACCATATGCTAACAGGGCTAACATGGTGTTTGCAGTATATAGCCCTGGTGAGGGGACAGACGAAGGAGACCCCATTCTGGACTTGCTGGAAGAAAGCAAGTGGGAGTCCTCTGTGGAGGTGGTTAAATTGTCTCCCCAGCTGGCCCCAGACAAGATCCAGGAAGTAAGGGAGGTTTTAGCAGACTTTGCCCCACTGTTTGGCACCAAGCCTGGACTAATCCCCTTAACAATGCACAATGTGGAGACAGGGACACAGACTCCCATATGGCGGATAGCATATCGGATGTCAGAGGCTGTCCAAAAGGACATTAGGAGGGAGGTGGAGGAAATGCTGGATTTAGGGGTAATCCAGAGATCCCACAGCCCCTGGGCCTCACCTGTAGTCCTTGTGCCCAAGCCAGATGACTCTACTCATTTCTGTGTGGGCTATCATAGACTGAATGCAGTCACAAAGTCAGATGCTCACCTGAAGTGCCTGATGGCAAACTCCTGGACAAGTTGGGAGGGGTGACATACCTTTTGACTATTGACCTGACAAAAAGGTATTTGCATGTTGAGTTATCTGACAGAGCTAAGGAGAGGTTGGCCTTCATCAATCCGAAAGGCTTATTTGAATTTAAAGTAATGCCTTTCGGAATAAAGAATGCCCTAGGCCACTTTCCAAAGGTTGGTGAACCAGGTGTTAAATGGTGCTGAGGAGTATGCTGTGGTGTACCCAGATGACATTGCCATCTTTAGTGCTAGCTGGGAGGAACACCTGTCCCACCTTAGGGAAGTGCTGAACAGGATACATAGGGCCGGGCTCACTGTCAAAGCTGAGAAGTGCCAGGTGGCCATGGCTGAAGTGGCATACCTTGGGGATGTTGTAGGCCAGGGACAGCTCCATCATAACAAAATAAAAATAGAGGTGATCAAGGCATGGCCCAGACCAGAAATGCAGAAGCAGGTCAGGAGTTTTCTAGGGACAGCATGGTACTATAGGAAATTTATACCCAATTACAGTGCCCTGGCTGCTCTTTTATCTGACCTAGTAAAGAAAAGGATGCCTAAGAAAATTACCTGGGAACCAGCCAGTGAAAAAGCCTTTACTAGACTGAAGAAGGCACTGTGCAGTGCTCCTGTATTGACAAGTTATGACTATAGCAAACCCTTTATAGTTCAGACTGATGTCTCAAACATGGATATTGGGGCAGTACTGAGTCAGACATCCAACCAAGGGAAAGATCACCCTGTAGTGTACCTGAGTAAAAAGATACTTCCCAGGGAGCAGGCTTACTCTACTGTGGAAAAGAGTGTCTTGCCATAGAGCGGGCCCTAAAGAAGTTAGAGCCGTACTTATATGGGCAGCATTTTAAGGTAAAAATGGACCACAACCCCCTGGTTTGGCTGACCCAAATGGGAAAAACTAATGGTAGACTATTAAGATGGAGTCTTGCCTTCCAAGAGTATGACATGACAATCTTACTGGCTGGAGTGACCATTCAGAATGCATATGGCCTGTCACATGTGTATGAGTAGTGAACTGATTTGGGAAGCTCATCCCATGCAGGGGATAGAGCCCCCAAATTCAGTCTAGGTGGGGAGGATTGTGATGCTTGGCCAGATGGTTATGATTGTTGGATGATATTTGTATTATAAAAAAATAGTGTGTGATTGTCACAGTGTGCCATGGGTGCCCCCCCCAGATTTCAGTTACAGTCAAGTGACCTGAAACCAGAAGGTAATTAAAAGACTAGAGAGACTTAATTAAGGGTCTCCTGTTTTTCTATCTTAATTAGAACTGACCCAGCTACCAGGATATAGGACTTGTAAACTTGTATGACGTCTTAGAGGAAAAAAAACATGTTATAACAAAATGGTGTGAAAAGTTGTAAAATCTTTGACCTGCCAGGGGAACAGGAAACCACACAAGATCAAAGGAAAGGCTTGATTTAAGACAGTCACAATTTGGGAAATTAGCTTTTGCTGAAGTCACAGTATTTAAAATATCTCCTGACAGGAAGATCATTGTTTGTATAATTTTTATAATCTAAAAGGAGGAGCTAGATGACATCATGAAAGGGGTGTGTGTGTGAGAGAGACACAGTTTAACCTAGGACTGTGTCTGATCTTAGAGACAGATCTTGTTTCTTAAGAGCCCAAAAAGATATAACTATAAGCACTAAAGAGGTAATACATTAGATAGAAAAAGTCTAACTGTATGTTGGTATGAGTTTGTAGTTTTCTTTGCTTTTCTTTTAAGTGACTGTATGCTTTTTGATATAGTGTTCTGTGTTTACATTTTATTTATTTTTATCCATTTTAGTAAAAATGTTATTTTGAAAGACTGCCTAGGTTAGTCTTCGAAGTTCTTTTTGCATGTGACATATAGAGAGTTAAGAGTGACAAAAACTGTTCAGAGCTTGATGGTGTTACCAAACTGGGAAAAGGTAAGAATATACCCAAGGTCTTTTATGGAGTTTTAAGTGTTGATTTTGGATACCTGGTTAGGTGCCCTTAGGCAAAAGATATCTGGCATCCCCCCCGAATAGCAGATTATCTGAGCCTGTACATTTGGGTACGCTAGCATAAGGTTCACAGTTTGAATCCCCACAGAACTTGAGACTAAAGGTGATTCAGATGCACAAGCAGACAAGAGGGTTACCCTGTCTGTTACCTGTTCACATTACTGTCTTCGGAGGTGGGCACTGTGGGAGCGAAGGGCCTGACCTACTGAGTGCGTTTGTGACACTTTGTACCACTTTTGTAATTCTGCTTACCTGCATCTGTTTGCCTGTATTCTATTATTACTGTATGTATGCACTGAACTACGCTGCATGTATTTTTTTTACATCATGTTGAGGTATGTACTGTACCATGTAATGTATTTTCTGTGTGCCTGCACCATTGTATTGTATTTCTGCTTGTTCACTGGCACTACATGGTCCAGGTCGTGACTGAAAATCAATCTTTTGGATCAACTCACTTACCCAGTTACCCAAACAAACATTGCAGGTTTGGTTAAAGTCAGAACCTGCATACATAAGATGTGCTGCACCACACATGTGGGATCTTTCATTTGCTGGCTCTGTAGGGCAGTACTGATAGAGGGTTGCTGCTATACTGCAAGATGAGGTTAAGTGACATACCAGAGATGTGGGAGCTTCCATGCTGGCAGTGCAGGGCAGTATTGGTAGAGGACTGCTGCCCTACTGCAGATTTGGGTTAAGTGCTACACAAGAGACAAAGGATCTTCCACTGCTGACACTGTACTAGGGGAACGGTTGCTGTCCTGTTGCAGGTTTGGGTTAAGTGATACATCAAAGATGTGAGCTCTTGCATACTGGTACTGCAGGGCAGTACCGGAGGAAGGCTGCTTCCCTATGGTAGGTTTGTGTTAAGTCCTACTCCAGAGACTTACGACCTTCCATTGCTGGCATTGCAGGATAGTACTGGAGGATGGTTGCTGCTCTACTGCAAGTTTTTGGGTTACATCCTACACCAGAAACATGGCACCTTATATTGCTGGCACTGCAGGCCTGTACTGGAGGAGGGTCACTGCTCTATTGCAGGTTCGGGTTAAGTGTTGCACCAGAAATGTGGCACCTGCCATTGCTGGCACTGCAGGGTAGTACTGGAGGAGGGTTGCTGTCCTATTGCAGGTTTGTGTTAACTAGTACACCAGAGATGTGGGATCTTTCATTGCTGGCACTGCAGGGCAGTACTGGAGGAGGTGTTGCTGACCTATTCGAGGTTGGGGTTAAGTACTACACTAGAGTTGTGGGGTCTTCCATTTCTGGCTCTTTAAGGCAGTGCTGAGGAGTGGTTATTATTTCTTTGCATGTTTGGATAATGTCCTACATCAGAGATGTTTCTTCCATTGCTGGCACTACAAAGCAGCACTGGAGGAGGGTTACTGCCCTGTTGCAATATGGGTTTTAAGTCCTACACTAAATACGTGGGATCTTTCATTGCTGACACTGTAGGGGAATACTGGGAGGAGGGTTGCTGCTTTGTTACAGGTTTGGGTAAAGTCCTACACCAGAGACATGGGATCATTCATTGCTGGCACTGTAGGGGAGTACATGAGATGGGGTTGCTGCTATATTGCAGGTTGGGTTTTGTCCTGCATCAGAGCTGCGGCTCTTCCATTGCGGACATGCTGGCAGACCTCCAGTATGATTACTCTGTCTGCATGGTGCATGGAGGTCTGTAGGGCAGGTGAGTAGGCAGACAGTACAAGAAGTGCACGATGTATGCAGAGGAGTATCAGGACACAGTGTGCCCAGCAGTATGTTGCTGTGTGTTCTGCCATGGCAAGCTGTGCCCGGGGTGAGGGGTAGGCGGTTCGCTGGGAAATTCATTAAAATATAGGAGTGCTGCAATACTGTGGTACTCCTCCCTGTCACTTTCACAGGTTTCAATATGGCTGTCATTTACAGTTGAATTCCCCTAATAATAATGAGTGATGCAAAGCCCTGGGATACTGCTCTAGGGAGCATCACCCTAACTGTTCATGTATAGTCATTTAATCCATGGTCAGGTGATGCTTTTCTACCAATGCTATCACTTCCTCATCTGCACTCATGTTATAAGACATAGATAATATTTTATTTATTTATTTATTGAAGTCTTGGATACACCTGTGAGCAGATGCTCACTGAGAGGTTCCAAGTCAAATACATTAAACAACAAGGCAAAAAAAAAAGACACAGAACAATTTAAAGATAATACAACTAGAGTTCAGTAAACAGATAATGAGAGTATTAAACATAAGGGGTACATAAAATCCAGCCAGGAACAGGTAAGCTGTGGCATTGTACAAAGTATGCCTGTGTCAGGAGGAGGAGCAGGAGAAGGAAGGGGAAAAAGAGGGGCAGGGTAAGCAGGGCTGTGTGAGAAGAGGCAGGGGTTTGACTGAGACAGGATAGGGGTACAAGAGGTCGGGGGGTTGCTAAGTGCCTGGGTTTGCCTAACCCAAGGAACAGGGAATAGTAGTCAGTTGGTGCAAGGGGTGTCCTGAGTGGTGGCTCCTGCAGGAACTCCTGTCAATAGGATGTTGGTGCAGTCTGAGTTTGAAGGATCCAAGAGTAATAGCACCAGAGATATCAGGCGGTAGCGTGTTTGTCCAGACTGATGCCCAGTAGGAGAAAGCACATTGCGCCATGGATGTGCTGCATCTGAGCACAGGGAATGTTTTTGTGGATGAGCTTCTGGTTTGTCTGGTGTTTAGCAATAGGGACAGTAGGTTCTGAACTCCAGGAGGAAGCCAGTTTAGCATAGTCTTTTTGGCGAGTAGCAGGTTTGATATCTTATATTACCTTCAAGGTTGCATTGCTGACCTATAAGACCCTACACGATTTGGGACCTCACTACCTGAAAGAACTCCTGGTGCCTTATTGCCCCTCCTGCTCACTCCAATCCTCTGATGAGGGATTACTAGAGATACCCAGGGCATATTTAAAGACATTTAGAGGAAGATCTTTTGTCTATATGGCACCTACCCTGTGGAATTCTCTACCTCATCAGATACGAGATTGCTTGACCGTGGAAAGCTTTAAAAAAACAGTTAAAAACATTCCTTTTTAACCAGGCATTTTCAGAGACTTGATAAATGAGTGTCATTTATGATTACTATTTTCATAGATTTTATATGGTTCTGTATTTAAAGTGTATGAATTATTGTAAAAGCTCCCTGAGCTTGGGAAGAGCGCTTTAAACAAACACATTTTTACTTACTTTACTATTCTGTCAAGTTGGAGCCAGCCAGCACAGGTATTGAGTTCACAGGTATGGCTTAGTTTAGGTGCATTTTTAAGCAAGTGGCATGCTTTATTTAGGGTAACAGCGATATGTTGGAGTGCTGTGTCAGTAGCAGATCTGTATATTACCAGTTCATAATCTATAAGGAATACAATTGAGCTGTTAATTGCCAGATTCAGCACTTCATGGGTGAGACAGTGCCTGCATCAGTAGAGGATGCTGATTCTGGTGTTGATGGCTTTAGCAGTGATGTTGACGTGCTGTGTGAAGGACATGGAAGAGTCAATTGTAACCCACCAGGTATCTGAAGTATGGGACAAGTTCCAGGGTACTGCCAATGTCATTCCATATTGCCAAGGGGTAGTTTTTCAGTTCATTTTGATCTTTTTATAATTTATGACCAGCTTTTGTTCCATGAACCATATATCAGCTGATGCAAAGCTGCTTTGGAGATCTTTTTTGAGGAGTTCCGGGTATGGGTTGCTGGCAAAGACTACCACATTGTTAGCGTATAAGAGCATATGGTATTGGCAAGCAGACAGTAGGTTGTTTAAGAAGACACTGAATAGCAGCAGTTTCATTATCAACCCTTGTGGTACACTGGATCTGTCTGGTCACCTATCAGATAGAACCTTCCCAATCCTAACTTGTTCAGGGCCGAGGCTCCGGTAGCTGCTAAACCAGTCCATGGTTTCTGGTGCAAGTACAAGGAGAAGGGCATGCTGAACCACATCAAAAGCATTTGCTAGGTCAATGAGGGACACCCCTACTAGATGGCCTTGGCCCAAGGTGTTATTGATGAACCCAGTGAATTCTAGAAGGGCTGTGATGGTACTGTGGACACCCCAGAACCCATGTTGCTGTGGGCAGAGGAGGTATTGCTGACCTATTGGAGGTTGGTTAAGATAGTCCACCATCTGGTCAGCTGCAATCTGCTCCAGTGCCTTGGTGAGTGGCGGGAGTATGGAGCTTGGTCTGTAATTGTTCTGTTCAGTTTGGTCCCCATTTTTATGTGCAGGAGTTGCTGAGGCAGACTTCCATCTTTGAGGGATTTGAGAGTGGCAGAGGGAGAAGTTGATTATTTTTATTAGTGGTCCAATTATTTCACCCAGTGTCAGACAAACTAATTTGAGGTCCAGTGAGTCACCACTATGCCATGACTTTCCTAGGACCTTATCTACTTATTTTCTAGTGAATGTCTCAGTTACTATTATCTCTGTATATATTCCACCTCAAGATCAAGATCTTGGCATCAAAGAAGTTCTTAACTTCATCAGCTCCCAACCTCCTGTCTCTGAACACATTCTACTTGGTGATTTCAATATAAACTGGCTCGCATCTGATGTCTACACTCGTAAAGATGTCCTAGCAGCTGCCAACCTCTCACAATTGGTCACCACACCTACTTGGATAAATTACAAAACAGGCACCAGTACCCTGCTGGACTGGGTTCTTACCAATCACCCTACCAGGAACTCTCGTATATCCATTCTCCCGGATTCTCTCAGTGACCATTCCCCGGTTATACATGAATGGTCTAATAAATTTCTAAAGCCACCCCCTGTAATCGTTACCAGCAGAGTCCTCCCCCGTGGTCAACTTACCCATCTTAAACAGCACCTATCCTTGCAAGACTAGCTGCCTATCTACAAGGTGACGGATGTTAACCTAGCCCTTGGCTACTTCATCACTGCCTTCAATAAGGCTTGTGACCTCTTCGCTCCTTATAAAAAATGGAAAGAAAAAGCCCTCTGTAACCCATGGATAACTACGGAGCTCCTTTCCTAACTGAAATCTAGGGACCACCTGTGGGTGGTGGCTAAAGCAGGCAAACAATCTAACATCCAAAAATACAAACATTTATTTATTTATTTTTGGTGACCAGGTAAGTGCACTAGACAAATCCTGCCTATTTTCAGGCATGACCTGGGGGAGGGGGAAACAGATGAATGCCAACTGGCCTTGAACCAGATTAAGCTGTTGGTGGTATTTTTAGTGAATGAGGGAAATTTGGCCAGGACACCAGGAAATTTCCTACTCTTTTCGATAAGTGCCATGGGATCTTTAACATCCACCTGAACTACCACCAATACAGGCAGATGGGACCTCAGTTTAACATCTAATCCAAAAGACGGCACCTTAGAAGTGCAGCACCCCTCTCATGCTGCACTACAGTGTCAGTACTGGGATATTAACCCAAGTGCCAGATGTGGGAACTGAACCCACAGCCCTCTGATCTCCCAGCCTCAGAGGCGAGTGTGCTACCTACTGAGCCACTAACACTGACAACAACAACAACATGCCTACAATGCCTGCACTAAATCCATTCATCTTATGAAAAGTTCATATTATAAGGGCGTCCTCACCAACACCTGGGAAAATGGTTGTGCTTTCTGGGACAATATCAAGGACATTACTAGGAAACAATCAAAGTCCCCTCTGGCGATGTGGATTGGTGAAGAGTCCACTACCCTTGATCCCATGGTCATTGCAAACACTTTCAACATGGCTTTTACTAACCTCAGTATGTTTTCCCACCTGATTTCTTCACAGACAGTCACACCCCTTCTAACACACCCTGTGCTCTGTCAAACCACCCTCATTTTTATTTAAATATGAACATATGAAAAAGCCAGCAGAAGAAGGCAATTTGGTCTATCAAGTCTGCTCATATTGCAGGGCCCACAGCTTGAGCTAATGTCCCTGCCCTCCCTCCTCACTCTTCCCATTCTCCCTACCCATGATTCTTACCTTCCCCTATGCCTATCCCAGCCTCTCTTAAAGTTGCCCACTGTATTCAACAAGATGACCTCTTCTGGCAACGCATTCCAAGTGTCCACTACCCTCTCTGTGAAGAACTGCTTCCTGACCTCTCTCCTAAACCTTCTACCCTCCAGCTTAAGACTGTGCCCCCTTGTAATATGGTTGCCACTCAGCATAAAGAGACTCTCCTTATTAACTTTATTTATCTCTTTCAAGTACTTGAATGTCCCAATCATGTCCCTCTCTCTCTCTCTCTCCTGTCTTCCAGGGAGTTCATGTTCAGTGCCCTCAACCTCTCCTCATATGCCTTGCCCTGCTAACCAGCTATCATCTTTGTAGCCCTCCTCTGTACCTTCTCCAGCAGGTTAGTGTCCTTTTTGAGGTGTGGGCACCAGTACTGAACTCCATACTCTAGATTGGCCTTACCAGTGACCTGTACAAGGGCAGTATAACCTCCTCTCTCCTACTACGATCCCCTAGCTATGCATCCCAGCATCTTGTTTGCCTTTGCTGCTGCTTTCTTGCATTACATGGAGTGCTTCAGCTCACTAGTGATCATAACTCCCAGGTCCTTCTCCTCCTCTGATGCAGATGCTCGGACTCCACCCAGGTAATACTCTGTCCTCAGATTCTTGACTCCAATATGCATAACTTTGCATTTCTTGGTATTGAAGCCAAGTTGCCAGATCCTGGACCAGCCACACAGTTTTTCCAGATCTTCCTGTAGGTCCCTTATCCCTTCAGCTGTGTCCACTCTCTCACAGAACTTGGTGTCATCTGCCAATAGGCACATTTTGCCTTTAATGCCATCCCCAATGTCATTGATTAAGACACACTGAACAACACTGGCCCCAGCACAGAGCCCTGTGGGACCCCACTGGTTACTTCTCTGGTGCCAGATAACTCTCCCCACACCACCACCCTCTGGGTTCTGTTCCTTAGGCAGTTTTCCACCCATCTGACCATCTTTTCCCTAACTCCAAGATCCACCAACTGCCTGATCAACCTTTTGTGGGGCACAGAGTCAAAGGCCTTGCTGAAATCAAGATAGAGGATGTCTACTGCTTGGCCCCTGTCTACTGTCTTAGTGACACAGTCAAAGAAGTCAATCAGACTTGTTTGACATGATCTTCCCCCCATGAACCCATGCTGCCTCTCATTCTGGAGACCATGTTCCTCTAGATATTCCACCAACCTTTCCTTTAGTATGGTCTCCATCAGCTTGCTCACAATGGAGGTCAGACTGACTGTCCTGTAATTCCCTGGATCATCCTTGGGTCTGCTTTTGTGAAAGGGCAGTACATGTGCTGTTCTCCAGTTCTGTGGTACCATGCCTGATTCTAGTGAACTATTAAATAGGTCTGCTAGTGGCCCTGCCAGCTCCTCAGCAAGTTCCTTTAGTACCCTTGGATGTACTCTGTCCAGGCCTGGTGATTTGTCCACTTTCAATGCCAGAAGACCCTCCCTCACTTTATCCTCCTCTATCACTATGTCTGTGTTCCCCTACCCCAGCTCCCCTTTTCCCTCCTGAAGGCAGTAGTCCATCTCTCTCCCTGGTGAAGACAGAAGTATTCATTTAGTATCTCTGTTTTTCCTCCATTATCCTCCACCTCAGGGAGATTAAGATGAGTGAAGCTCACCTCCACATTGCCTCAGCTATCTTTACATCCAGAACCAGCAGTGACACCATGGACCTTAAGTTGCTATCACTTACACTTGATGAGGTCCTCAGTCCCCTAACTAAATTTTTAACCTCTCTCTCTCTCCACACCAGTACATTCCAGAAATATGGAAAACTGCCACTGTGACCCTGGTCCACAAAAGTGGGGACAAGATCTGCCACTCTAACTTTCACCAATCTCCATATTGTAACCACTATCCAAGGCCCTTGAGCCCGTATTGTTGTGGACCAGCTCACTGATTATTTGGACAAATATAATATTCTGTGCACACAACAGCACAGTTTTAGAAAAGGGCATAATACCACCACTGCCCTGCTTGAATTTACCGGTGCAGTGCATAGTTCTCTAGATAAAGATCTTCTTACTGGAGCTGTCTTCATCAACCTATCGAAGGCATTTGGTACGGTTCATCATCGGCTGCTGTATGACCAACTACTTCTTGCCAGCCTTGCACCGGACTCAGCCCGCTGGTTCAGAAGCTTCCTTGACAACCACTCTCAAAGAGTAAAAATAGCCAATGCTATCTTGGACACCTTGCCTGTCCACTCTGTAGTCCTCAGGGGTCCATACTGGGTCCTCTCCTTTTCAGCCTTTTTTAAACTCCCTACCACAATCCTGCTTGGAACAAATCGTCCTGTATGCGGATAATGCTGTTTTCTTGTCCACGCATATGGACCCTTCACCACTACAACACAGCTTTCAACTCAATTCAGTGATGTTGAAACATGGTTTTCCAATCATAAACTAGTTCTCAATCACAAGAACACCAAGTCCTTGCTATTCTGCAGTTCACATAACCATCACAAGCAGCACCCCCCTTGCCATCTCCACCAAGCATGGGCCCGTCCTTGAACAAGTTTACTCATTCAAATATCTAGGGATTCTGCTTGACCCCAATCTCTCCTATACGGCTCAAATTGACAGCATAGCTAAAGCTGCCAACACATGCCTTGGATTACTCTATAAGTATAGGTAACACCTCACCCCAGAGGCTTTGAAGATTGCTGTCCAAAGCTCTGTGGTGTCAATTATTGATTATGGCCTCATTATCTATGGCTCCGCCATGACGTCTGCTCTCCAACGTATAACAACTGCCCTTAATAAAGCATGCTGACTTACAACTGGTACCCACTACTTCATCCACATCTGTGCCCATTATGAACAATCTGGATGGCTCCAACTCTCCAACTGTATAAAGTATCTCACATGTGCTATGGCCGGAAAAATCAGCATTGGCTTCACACCCCCTGGTGTTACTGCCTTGATACATTAAAACACCAACTGATGGAACACCAGGAGCTCAACAACCCAGAATCTACAAGTTCCTTGCTGTTGGACTATGCAGGGCCAACGTTCCTTCTCCTATAGGGCTCCTCTGTGGCTGAATAGTCTCAGCCATACCATCTCCTCTGCCACAACACTTGGTCTGTTCAAACCCAGGCTCCAGGCCCATCTCATTGCCTCTAGCTCCTGTGGCTGCCTCTCCTAGCTCATGACTTACACAGCCTTTGTCCCATCTGATATTCTGCTAATGCCTTCCCACCCAGGCCTCCCTCCCCCCAGCTCCTGAGGGGCCCTTCAATTCTCAGGCTTTCAAATCACTTCAATAGCCTCTCCTTGCCCCTTTGTAGCACTTTGCTCCCTTATGCACTTCCTCCTCTTTACCCTGCCCCCACTTTCCCCTCAGTCACTCCTTTCCATTCATTGTTAGACAAATGCCACTGGCTGCATCCATGTCCCCTCCCCCTCTTATCATCCCTATTTCTTTGCCACCCTTGGTCGCCTGACTCGACCCTTTCCCTGTGGGCACATGCTTTCTAGCTCTGTTCTCCATTCTATTATAGCTTCCTCTCTTAACTACTCCCACACTTCTCCTCAGCCTCTACACCTTACTCCTCCTATACTTGACCTTTTCAATAGCTGTATTGTAACATGCATTGTTTACTGTTATTTTACTGTTGTCTCATGTTATATGTTTTTAACTGACATGGAACCTTTGTAAAAGAGCCTTGGCTCAAAAGTATTTGTAATCCTACACAAAATAAATAAATAAAAAATAAATAAAATAAATACTATCTTGAAGCAAAAAGGTGGTCAGAGGAGAGGTGGTGTAAATGCCCCTGCTGTGTCTCTTGGGTTAAAGGCATTGAAGAAGTCTGCAGGGAAAGCACTACTGAGACCAATAAATACCTGCTTCAGCAAGTTGGCAATGAGTAGGGAGTCTAAGGTCAGGACATCCTCGACAGTGAGAATAGCAGTGGGTGTTTTAGGATCTTTCCCTGCAATATCCTGCAGGTTTGCCCAGAAGGTCTTGTTGCTGTTCCATGAGTCGATGAGGGCTTCTTTGTAAAATTTACTCTTTGCCTGTCTGATTGCTTTTGTACAGTCATTGCAGGCCTTTTATATCACTGGATGTTTGCTACAGAGCCCAGTGATCAACCTTTAAGAGTACTGCTGTCCTGCACCAAGCAGTTCTATTAGATCAGGGGTAATCCAGGGACTAAGAGGGTCTTTGGCTTTCCTTGTTTTGACAGAAGCATGTTCGTCACAGACAGCATTACATTTTGCAATAAAGAGGCTGTGTGTCATGTCCACATCATTGGATGCTATGAGGCTTGACCATTCGAGGAGTTTGAGTTCAGCTTTTAGTTGTGGCAGGTGGCCCTTTTAAGAGCAGCCATTTTTTATTATTCTGGTGGGGGGCTTACAGTAGTTGTTCCATAAACATTTGACAGGGAATGGTTGCACAGGGCATCAGGGAGAATGGTAAGGTCGGAGATATGCACAGGGTGGTTTGTGAGGACCCAGTCAAGTAGTGTGCTGGCGCTAGTCTTACAGTTGAATCTGGTCGGGGTCACCACCATTTGCAAGAAATGGATTGTGGAAAGGGTATCTTTGATAGCAGTAGATGCAGGTGAGATCCGGTTGATATTAAAATCTCCTAACAGTACTATTTCAGGGTTTAGGCTCAGTGTGTTGATATAGTTCAGTAGGTTATTGGCACCGGACAGAGATAGCTTTGGTGGAATATAAACCAAGAGTTGGATAAACACTATGCTGTGGGCCCCTAGTAATAGTTTGATGGCTAGGGCTTGTAGGTGGTCACTGCTACATGGTGAGGGTATTACATGACCCTGGAGGTGGTCTTTGGTGTTGATGACACACACCCCCTGCCTCTTTTCAATTGTCAGTCCTGTCTGTATAGGATGTAGCCAGGCAGAGAGATGGCTGTGTCAGATATCTTCGAGGATAGCCAGGTTTTCATGACAGATAACACATCTGGGTTATGCTGAGTGACCCAGGCATTCAGGCAGTCCAGTTTGGGGAACAAGCTACAGATGTTTAATAAGGCAAGCACAAGTCCAGGGGGGTTCCGTGGATAAGCGCAGTGGTTGAGTATAGGGCCAAGGTTGGGATTCACATTGCCAGACATAAGTAGGAGAAGTAGTATAAGTAGATGGAGGAGATGCTCCTGAATTATATTTTTTATAGAGTAGTCACTCCCTTTTGCTGGTCGATTTGGCTTTACTGCACTCTACATGGATTACCAGACCACTAAGTAGTGGCACCCTAGATGGATCATACACTGGGGACTCATTCCGTGATCTATTGGATATTGGATGGTGGCTGATGAAGGTTGTGGGATTCTTCATTTGGCACTGAGGTTGTAGTTCTATATACATTTAGGACTACATTCTTCTGAGTAGTCAGGTAGGATTTGTTGGGCCAACTATTAATGCCCGGGGTGACAATAATGGTGATTAAAATGAGGCTTTGCAAGGCCCGAATAGGTGTAGGTGCAATTATGGGAAACACAGTGATATTGTGTATCCATGTTAGGGTAGGCAGCAGGTAGGACTTCCTTTCCTAGGTAGGGTTAAGCAGCTCTATCGATGAAGGTGGACATGATAGACTGGAGACCAGCCAGGGAGGCACAAAGTAGGAGTAATCATTTAACAAAAACAGATTCATATTTCCTGGATTGATAGTGGACAGCAGAGGTATAAGAGAGGGACTGCATATTTAAAACCACTCTATGAGAGGGAAGAGGGAGTGTTGCACCTTTAAGAGCAATGGGTGTGCCTTTAAGACAGTTGGGAAGAGTGGGAGGGGACTAGTGAGAAAGTCTATTTAAAAGAGTGTCAGGGCAAGGGTGGGGGGGTGCAAGGGTGGGCCAAGTGCAGTGAGAAGCAGCTCTGGAGAGATTCATTTCCGCTCCAGATCTCCCGTTTCTGCACAGCGTAGAACTTAATTTTATATAAGCTCCGGATTGCCAGTTCCAGCAAACCTTAAAGCTTAACTTTATTCAAGCTCCAGATCTCCCATTTCTGCAATTCTAAGACTTAATTTTACTTAAAATTGATTGAAAGCAGCAAAAATACAGTAGCTAGAAATTAATCCCCCAGTTCTGCAAGAATTCAAATGCAGCAGTTAAATAACCTCAAGGAGCGGAGGAGAAAAAGGAAAACATGCCTGTTTTAAAGTCTGTGGGGCAGAGACAATTAGTTTACAGTTACAAACAGTCTCCATTTTGCAGTCCAGGGGTAGAAACTGTATTAGGCACACATTAGGTTCAGGAAGGGGAGATAAATCATTTAACTACGATTCAAGGTCTTCCTTAGAAAGTCAGTGGGGCCAGAGACTAATAAAGTAACTTCCTGGAGCCCTCTGGGTTCTTGGAGGAAACTGCGCCAGGTTTGAAAAATGAACAATGGCATAGGCACGGTGTATCAATGGCATTCTGTGGTAATCATACCTTGTGGCAGAGATGAGCTGTCAGGAGGAGAGGCTCCAAGGGCAGAATGCCCAGCTCCAGCCAGGGGCTTGCAAGGGAGATGAGCTGTTGAGGGTGTGGCTCCAGGGGTGGAATGCCCAGCTCCAGCCAGAGGCTTGGGTGGAGATGACCTGTTGGGAGAGTGGCTCCAGGGACGGAATGCCCAGCTCCAGCCACGGGCTTGCAGTGGAGATGAGCTGTTGGGGGTGTGGCTCCAGGGACAGAATGCCCAGCTCCAGCCAGAGGCTTGCAGTGGAGATGAGCTGTTGAGGGTGTGGCTCAAGGGATGGAATGCCCAGCTCCAGCCAGAGGCTTGCAGTGGAGATGAGCTGTTGGGGAGTGGCTCAAGGGATGGAATGCCCAGCTCCAGCCAGAGGCTTGCAGCAGAGATGAGCTGTTGGGGGAGTGGCTCCAGGGATGGAATGCCTAGTTCCAGCCAGGGGCTTGCAGCAGAGATGAGCTGTTGGGGGAGTGGCTCCAGGGATGGAATGCCCAGCTCCAGCCAGGGGTTTGCAGCAGAGATGAGCTGTTGGGGGAGTGGCTCCAGGGATGGAATGCCCAGCTCCAGCCAGAGGCTTGCAGTGGAGATGATCTGTTGAGGGTGTGGCTCCAGGGGTGGAATGCCCAGCTCCAGCCAGAGGCTTGGGCGGAGATGATCTGTCGGGGGAGTGGCTCCAGGGCAGAATGCCCAGTTCCAGCCAGGGGCTAAGGAGATAATATAAAAGATTAGAGAAGAAATATATGGCACAACATGGAGTACCAGTACATAACAAAGTATTAATAACAATCTCTTACTACCCAAGGCAGGGAAAATAGATTAATACTGTAGTTGTAAAAACACGAACCAAGCTAGGCAAGCAGAGGCAGTTATGATAATACAGGAGCAGAGGCTGCACTGCAAAAGGACAGCTTGAGTCTGTCCTTAAATCCACCAAAGTGAGAAACATTCCAGAAGGGTAGAACATAGGGAATTCCAGAGATTAGGTGTGGAACTTGCAAAACAACTCTTTCCTACACTGGATCTAACTGTAGTATCTCTGATAGGGTACTGCTAAAGGAACACAGGATCACCCTGGATGATTTAACTATGAGGATGTCATATAAACTAGTGGAAGGGGAGGGACAACTGAGAAGCTTATAGTCTAGGCAGAGGAGCGGGTACTCTAACCAACTCTTCAATGAAGACCAGTTCAGTAAATGCAACACATTATAATGATGCTCCCTGGCTGGAGCTCCAGTGTCTAAATGACCAATATTACTGTAGAGTACTCCAAGCTTGTTGAACTCGGAGCATCTGAAATATTGCAAGATGGGGTTCCATATTACAGAAGGGAATGTGGAGTACTGGTGACAGTGACTAGCTGTGAATCCCCTTGTAGGAAATTGCCATGGTGGTACAGTATGCCAATTATTTGTGAAGAAGGGTTTTCATTACATAGTTAATGCAGATTCTAAATGAATTTTTCTGGTCCATGGAAACCTCAAGGTATTTAGTGGACTACATTACTTCTATCAGTGTTCTGGAGGAAATAGAGATGACTCTACATCCCTGCTGCTATCAGTTTCTGCTCGCGTGTTTCGAGGCTCCGTACTTAGCCCACTCTTATTCTTAATTTTTCTAAATGACCTCATACCAGTTTCCTCCTCATCCCTTATCTATGTGTACACTGATGACACGGTCTTGTTCACCTCTGAGCCCATATCCTTCCAATGTATCTTCCAGACTGCAACTTGACTTCATAAATGTACAATGCTAGCTACTGTAAGATCTTATAAACTTTTCCTCACTGCCAAGAAGACAGTCTCCATGACCTTGGCACTAGGCAGAGACTCTCTGGGCTGACTCCCCTTTCTGCTCCCTTGATGGGACTACATTAGTGGACACCTCCTCTTTTAAATACATGGATGTTTGCCTGGACTAATACATAAACTTTTCTCTGCATATCAACACCAGCCTACATAAACTGCACCCAAGCTTGGCGCCCTCTACAGGAACTATAGTTCCCTAGCTCTGCCAGTTTGGTGCAATCTTGTTCAGAAAATGATACTCCCTATTTTTGACTATTGTGACAGTCTAGAGTGCTGCTACCAAGTCTTTCCTCACCAGATTGAATGCCCTCTTCAACACCTTCTGTCACTTTGCTCTTGACACCCACTCCCTCACTCACCACTGCCCTCTATACCATTCTCTCACCTTAACATAGAAACATAGAAGTTGTCAGCAGATAAGGACCGCAAGGCCCATTCAGTCTGCCCATTTATTTTTCTACCTTATAAATGTGCCATCGGCCTTTGCTCTGTCAATGGTCTATCTAGTCATTCTCATCTGTATTGCTCCCTTATGCCTATCCCATGCCTGTTTGAAGCCCTGCACTGTATTCATATCTACCACTTCCTGAGGTAGGCCGTTCCATGCATCCACCATCCTTTCTGTGAAAAAAGAACTTCCTCACATTATCCCTTAATCGGCCTCCCTCTAATCTTATGCTGTGTCCTCTTGTCCTGCTATTTTTCTTATAATGAAATATGTTAGACTTTTTCACCATGTTAATGCCCTTAAGGTGTTTGAATGTTTCAATCATATCACCTTTCTCCCTCCTTTGCTCTAGGGTATACATATTGAGCTCTGTCAATCTGTCCTCATATGTTTTCTGATGCAGTGTCTGCACCATTTTGATTGCCCCTTCTCTGGACTGCCTCAATTTGGTTAATGTCCTTGTGAAGGTGTGACCTCCAGTACTGCACACAGTACTCCAGATGGGGCCTAACCAGTGTATTGTAAAGAGGGATTATTACCTCTCCCTTCTGACTTGTGATACCTCTACTAATACACCCTAACATACCTCTAGCCTTACCTACTGCTTTAGTGGTCTACTTGGATGATTTCAGGTCATCGGTGATGATGATGCCCAAATCTCTTTCTTCCCTTGTGACTGCCAGCAACTCCCCTCCCAGCCTATAGGTGGCTTCAGGGTTTCTCTTCCCTATGTGCATGATCTTACACTTGTTTGCATTAAACCCCAGTTGCCACTCTTCCAACCATTTAGCTAGTTTATCCATATCCCTTCTCATTCTGCCTACCCGATCTGGAACATGTACTCTGTTGCAGACCTTGGTGTCATCTGCAAACAGACAAACCTTACCCTCCAGTCAATCTGCCTTGTCACTGATGAAGATATTGAAGAGGACTGGCTCCAGGACTGATCCTTGAGGTACCCCATTTGTGACTGTAGACCATTTACCACCACTTTCTGTTTTCTGCCAGTCAACCAGTTTGCCACCCAGTTGACCAATGTTGGACCCACCCTGAGCCTACCCAGCTTATTAATCAATCTTCTATGTGAACAGTATCGAAAGCTTTGCTAAAATCAAGGTAGGCAACATCAACTGCTCCCCCTTGGTCCACCACTCTGGTTACCCAGTCAAAGAAATCTATGAGATTAGTTTGACAGGACCTTCCTTTTGTAAACCCATTATGTCTTGGATCCTGTGCTCCTATGGATTCCAAGTGTTGCACTATCATTTCCTTAAGGTATGCCTCCATAATCTTGCCCACTACTGAGGTAAGACTGACTGGTCTGTAGTTCCCTGCCTCCTTCTTGCTACCACTCTTGTGGAGTAGAATCACATGAGCCCTTCTCCAGTCTTCTGGGACCTCTCCTGTGCTCAAGGACTCACTAAAAAGTGCTGATAAGGGCTCTGCTAGTTCCACCCTTAGCTCCTTTATTACCCTGGAATGTATGCCATCTGGTCCCATTGCTTTGTCCACCCTGAACTTATTGAGCTCTTGTAGGACCCTTTATTTTGTGAGGGGACTAGTGCTCACCTCCCTCCCCCTAAGTTCATGGTGCTGAGCTGTGGGCCCTGTCCTACCTTCTATTCAGCAAATACTAAGCAGAAGTATCTATTTAGGATAGATGCTTTTACATGGTCCTCCTTCTCACATGCCCCCTTATCTCCTTTGATCTTAACAATACTCCCTCTGGACTTTCTCCTTTCACTAATGTATCTATGGAAAGTCTTGTCACCTTCTTTTACTGTCTGTGCTAGTGTGTCCTTGGTTTGGGCCTTTGTCTGCCTTACTGCCTTCCCTGCTTCCCTTAGGGAAGTTTAGTATGCCTCCCTATCTTCATCCCACTGCATTCCCTTATGTTTCCTGGAGGTCAGCCTTTTGGTTCTGACCTTTTCTGCTACTGTTTTTGAGAACCAAAGTGGCTTCCTTCTTCTTTTGCACTTCCTTTTTTCATTAACACAGTGGGATGTTGCTTCAAGTATTGCATCCTTAATGCTTGCCCACTTTGCCTGTACCCCCTCACCTGCATTTCTTTTTGTCAGGGCTAGTTTAACTCTGTTGGCCATCTTATCAAAGTCAGCTCCTCTGAAATCCCATATTTATGCCTTGGAATGGGATGATTTAGTTGTAGTGGCCAAACTGAGCCATACCATATGATGGTCACTGGCCTCCAGGTGACCTTCTACCTGAAGATCTGTGATCAATTCCCTGTAAGTCAGGACTAGATCTAGGATAGCCCTGTCTCTTGTGGGTTGTTGTATCAGTTGTTTGAGGCCCTCCCCCTGCAGGGAATCCACTATGTGTCTAGTTCTGGCAGATGTTCCTGCTGGTATTGACCAATCTGTATCTGGCATGTTAAAGTCTCCCATTATCAGAACCTCCCCTTTAGCGGTCATGTTTTGTATATCTTCTAACAGTAATGTGTCTAGGTCCTCCCCCTGGTCTGGGGGCCTGTAGACAACTTCAGTTCTTATGGCTGTCCCAGTTCTTGTTTCCAGGGTGACCCACAGTTCTTCTGACTCCTTATGTGTATTCTGAATTTGTGTAGCTTTGATATTTTCATTGACATACAGGTCACTCCACCCCCCCTCCCTTTTTTGCACCTCAGTCTCTTCTGAACAGTACATAGCCAGGTACTGATGTCTCCCAAATGTGGTTACTAGTAAACCATGTCTTGCTAATTGCTACTATGTCCAGTTTAGCCTCTGTCATTATTGCCTGCAGGTCTGGGATCTTGTTTCCCAGACCACAGGCATTTGTGTACATGATTTTCCATTGACTAGATTTTGTGTGCTAGTAGTTGGGGGATGTCTGGCATGTCCCCTTTGCATCATATGGGGAGCTGGACATTTTTCCTTACATGGTGTTGCAAATGAACTCAAACATGCTGAACTCCTGTTTGACCACTAACTGAGGGGGAAGGGTGTTCTTCCCATTCGATGTATGAGGTGCTGCACCCCTCTCCCCATTTGCTAGTTGGCAATCCTCAGATCCAAGACTCACAAGGGAGGCAATTCCTTTGCTCTCACAGCCCCTAAACTGTGGAACACTCTCCCACCTCTAGCAGAGGAAGCCTGCTTGCTGCCAATCTTTCACACTAGGCTGAAGTCCCATTTGCTCGGGACAAGCTTATGCCACTTTGAGGATATAGGATAATCACTCCCAATCCTAATCACAACACCCATCCCCCCTCTCTTCTCACCTTAACCTGCATTAAATCATGCCTTAAATCTTTCAAGTGTTGCAATTATGGTCTATGATTTGAATAATTGCCTATACTGTTATCCTCATTATGTTGTCTACTTCTCATAACCCTGTATCACCTGACTGTATGTATTGTATTGCTTCTGGGTTACCTGATTGTATATATTGTATTGCTTCTGTTCCCCAGGTCGCCTCTGAAAAAGGGACCTTCGGGGCACAGTGGGCCAACCCGGTCATCAAAATTCAATAAATAAATAAATATTCTGCAGAGACTTCAAACTTTTACCCCAATGCAATGACTCCCTCCTTAGTTAGATGCAGTCCATCAAATTTAAAGAACTTTCACTCCCAAAACTGTTGCCAGTTCCCTACAAATTTGTGTCTTTTTTTCTGGCACCAGCCCTTGAGCCATATGTTTACAGTAGCTTGCCTAGCTCCCCTTCTCTGATCTTCCATCCATCTCATCTGTCCCCCTCTCCCAGACTGGCAGGATCTCAAAGAAGGAGATGCCGGATGAAATGGATGATAGTTTGTCACCCTGTCTGGTCAGGTGTTCCTTGATCTCCACAACTGACTGGCTGGCAAGATTGTTAGTCCCTATGTGTACCGGGATGTTAATGTTTTCCCCTGCTTCCTGAACAATGTTAGCAATGTGGTCAGTGTCTCTCCACGCTGATGTACCGGGGAAACATCTGACCATTACCCCTGGCTGAAGATATGTATCCACTCCCCGAATCATGTAGTCTCCTATGATCAGAAGTTGTTTGGATTTCCTTTTGCTTTTTTGTTTTGGTTGCTGTTTTGGGTAAGTTTTGTTGTGCTAATTCCTGTGCTGCAGTGTCCTGCTCTGCAGTGTCCTCTGCCCCTTTGTTTGGTTTCGGAGATAGAGGCAGATACCTGTTTATAGTTTTGATATGGTTTGTGGAGGTAATATGTTGGAGAGCACCAAGTGATGGGGCACCTGATTTGCCCCTCCTAACCACCTCCCAACCTCCTGGACCAACTACCCTCTGTGGTCGAGGTGCTTCTGTTGGATGTTGGGGAAATGACGGGAGGTTCTTATAATATATTTCCACTTGAATATGAAATTTGAGATGCGCAGTCTCTGCCCTTGCTGCCTGAAACTGAGCACTAAGATCTCCAATGGCCCAGCATGTACAACAGTGTCCTAAATCCTGTAAAACTGCCCATCTGAAAAGTGTTCCACACTACCTGCAGTTAATGATATCCATTTCAGATAATTTCCCTCCCTTGAATGCAGGTGCCTCTCACATTGTGCCAAGTTCACATCTAAATACTGGCTTGGGACTGTCCCCTTCTATCTCTCTGCCTCTCTTTTCTCTCCTCCTCAGGCCCACTGATGCACACACTCTATCTATTCTTTATTGTTCTACCACCACTGGTCAGTTAGCTTTCTCCTACCATGACACAATTCTTTGGAACTCCCTGCCATCTCCTATCAAGTTCTCCTCGTCTGTATCCTCTATCTCTGTTGCCCTTCATAACTTCTGTTCCCCTAACTGAACTTGCCTTTAGCCCCTCCTTTATCCATCCTTTGTCTCTGTAGCCCTTCATAACTTGTATTCCCTAACTGATCTTGTCCTTAGCCCCTCCTTTATCCATCCTCCTTTTTCCCCAGTCCTGCTACTCTCAAATTTGACAAAAATACACCAGCCCCTGGCCCTCCTCCTTCCTCCTCTTATCCCACTCCTGTTGCTAATCTGCCACCTGTCTCCCTCCTGCCCTCCCCTCCCCTCTAACCCTCTATCACTCCTCCATGGCTCCCAAAGTTCAACCCCCCTTCCTCATGGCTTCTCTCTACCAACACTATGAGACACATGCAGGGTTCTCTACTTCCTGAAGGGGTGCAGGTCCTGGCCATACTATCTTCCCCCATCTCTATTCTTCCCATGTCACTCACCCCTTCTGATCCCAACCCCCTTGCAGGGTTTTCTGCATCCTGAAGGGGAAGTGTACTCTAACTACCCCCAACCCTTCCTCCTCTCCCCTCCCATTACTTTTTACCATTGCTCTCCTTTTCTCTCCTCTCTGCCTTATAACACTGCCCCCTTTCTCCCCTACAAATATGCCCCCTTTTTACCCATATCACTTAAACCTGCCCTCACCTAGTCCTACTAAAGCACTTCTCGTCATTTGTTTCAAACATCTTCTAGCACTTCAACTTTGACTGTCTCCATGAACTCATACCCTGCAGGATTTCCTGCTATCAAGTAGCTACCCTCTTTCTAGTTGCTGTTGTCACTAGTTCAGACATGGGCTGTCACCCTGTCTGGGAGGCCTGGGTCAGTCTGTATGACTATACAACGTCTTTTGGATAATTTGTGTTTGCACTGTTCCTAAATTTGTTATGTAATCATTCCGTACAATTAATATGTTGCCCATTTTGTCAGTTGTTCTTGTATTACTCCAGTAACTGTTTTGTGGTTGTTAATTCCTCCAACTGTACCCCAAAGGCGGCTTCTGGAAGCAAGCTTTTCACAGCTCATGTTTTCTTTCCTGGTAAAGCATTTTGCAAATAAATAAATAATAAAATAAATAGGTGTTGTCTGGTCAAGCCCACATTTGTAGGGCCAAACAATACAACCTTGGTCTTTTTTGCACTGAGGACCATGTTAATGGTCAAGAACCAGTTTTCCAGTTCTAGAAGTTTTCCAGCAATCTGTGCATTAAGACAGCTGGGATCTCTAGAAAGTCTATATGGAGGACAACATCATCAGCATACAGCATTATATAAACATATTATTTAGCTGTCCACTTACTGCAGGTAGTGTTTTCAAGCTGCTCCTCCTGCAGTGCAGCTTTATTCCCCTCCACATCATCATATGGGCATTCCTCATCCTGCACAAACAGCAACAGCAGTTCCTCCTTTGGGATGTTGTATCCTGAGCATTACAAAGAGCAGAAACTGATTAATATCAATGCCATTTATAATCAGAACTAGATATAGAAAAAAGAACAATTCAGGGAATGTCTGAATTGTACATACAGTAGGTCATACTTGAAAACTGACAGATGATGATTCATAACTACACCAGTATTTCATCACAAATTATGGATAAAGACTGGCCATCTCTGAACCCCATTTGTTACTTTCCATATGTCCATATGTTCATATTCTGGACCTCATGTTCTCTCCTTACCTACATATTCCAACACACCCTTTTGTTTCCATACTTACATATTCCTGCAACCCTGCTCTCAAACATATTTACATAATCCCATACTACATATTCTCTCCATACATTCACATTTCCGCACACATTGTTCTTTCTGTTTTATATATTTCCACACACCCTGTTCTGTCTCTCCATATTTACATATTCCTGCGCCCCTTGTTCTAACTTTTTTACTGTACATATCCCTATACCTGCAGTTTATAATATAGAAGGAGAGGTAGAAACACATTTGTTTCTACAGTACCTCAGAATTAAAGTAGTCATTTGAAAAGTCCCTAATCATGAATATATCAAGTGTATCTTTAAAGAGGTGATTGCTTCTTCTGGTGATTACTTCCTCTAGTAATAAACTGCATATATTATTATCGTTAGTGCAAAAAAAAAATCTTCCTATTATTTTTTTTCTAAGTTAGTATTATTTATTTCACATGACTTCTTGTATGATGTGGCTCTGAAGGAAATGCTATGTTTAAGTCCCTTAATAATTTTGTTTAATAGATTGTTGTCCTTATGAAAGTTACAGAACAGAAGTTTCCCTTTAATTCTTCTGCTATATAGAATACTCAGTGATAAACTTTCTAATTTCATATCATATAGCTTGTGCGCTCTGCTCATCGTTTATTTTTGCCTTAGTCTTACTAAGCATCTGTGGAGAGATATGATCATGCTCTACGGTGCTACTAATAAATCTTCAACCAATGTGTTCTGTTGGTCTTAGCATATCTCTTGTTACACTCAGTTAATGTGTTGAGAATATTGTTTATTTATTGATTTATTTGAACTGTCTCACTGGATAAGCCCACTGAGACAGTTCAATACCTTTTTCAGGGGTGACTCGGGACAAAGTTACAATGCAATAGTAACATGTGACAAAAATCAACAGAAAATGAATGATACAACACATATACAACAAATTAAATACAAGAGAACAATGTATACATGTACAATATATTTTGCTGCAAAAAGTACATGAAGATCCCTTTCCTATATTGTTTGGCCAACAGTGACACCTTCTATGGGATATTATATTTTGGAGATGTTTCTGCCAATATGCATAACCTTACATTTCTGCATTGAATTTCAGCTGCCAGATCATGGGCACATTTTCCTAGCCCATGCAGCTCCATTGTCATATTCATAATCCCCTGCTCCATCTCCACCCTGCTATATATTTTGTTTCATCTGCAGACAAGTTGATCTGTACCTCTTATGTTGTAGGTGAATATATTGAAAAGTACCTGTTCAAGTACAGAACCCCGTGACACCCCACATGTCACTTTCTTGAACCCTGAATTAGTTCCATTTACCAAAACCTTCTATGTTCCCTTCCTCAGCCCATTGCTTACGTACTGTTGAAACATAGAAACTGTCAGCAGATAAGGACCACCAGGCCCATCTAGTCAGCCCGTAAGCCCTACACTAGACTAGTCAATTAATCTCTCACCTGATCCCAGCCCCCTCTGCTTCTTCACAGGTCACCTCTGCAGCACCAAATCAAAGACATTGCTGAATGAAGAAATCATATAGGATTGGAATGCCTCTTGTCTTTCCCCACCTTTTCATGCAACACCTGGAAACATCCAATGCTGCAATAATGTATTCATAGTGCCCTCCTATTTTGCTTCTACCCCATCCAGGGCTTGGTGCTGGGACCAATTTTGTTTAACATTTCCTAGCTGACATTGCAGGAGGGATTAAGAGCAAGATCAGTCTCTACATAGATGCAACAAAGATTTGTGCCAAGGTAGATGGGGGAGGGAGAAAAAGTACTTCAGGAGGATTTGGCAAAACTAGAGGAATGGTCTTACACTTGCCAGCTTCATAGCCACTTATAATTATCTCTTTGCCAATATTGTGCCATGTTTCTTGTAGAGCAATGAGATTATGGGGCAAGAGTCACAAAGCTTTGCCCAGGCACAAAACCAGTTTACCTAGGGCAAACTAGATTGGGGGATTTGTGAATAACTAGGTATTCACAAAACCCAGCTTGTCTCTGCAAACTGGGTTTGTGACCAGGCAAAGTAGATTGAGGGGTTGAAATGCAAATGAGTGGGAGGGGACCTGCATATGCCCTCACCCCCATTCTCAAACATTTGCTGCATGCAATAGCCATTTGCAAAGGCCATTGCTTGGAGGAAATTATTGCTGGGAAAAACCTGGCAGTACTCACTGCAAACCCTAGAGGGTTACAGAAGTTCTGCAGCACCCCATTGCCATCAGAAGAAAACTGAATTCCCCTTTGCCATAGTGTCATTGACCCTCCTCCCTCCCTAGTCCTGATCCCAGTATAAGTAAAAAAGACAACATAATCCTCAATTTCCATAGTGTAGTGGCCCTCCCAACCCGCTCACTCACTGTGGGATCACATCTCACTGAGCTCCCCCTGCCACAGCACCTCCGACTGGTTGGAGAGCAGCACAGCCCTCCTCTCACCTCCATGGCTGCCTGCCGACTGATCTGCCAATGAATGACAGCTTACAGTATTCACTACAAGCCCACTGGTTGGCACTGCACTGTCGACCAATGGGCTTGCAGTGTGTACTACTGTAAGCTGTCATTCACAACTTTGTGTATGACACAGCTTTGTGAATGACAGCTTACAGAACACACTGAAAATCCAATGGTCAGTGGTGTCAGCCAATGGGCTGTGCTGTTTACTGACAGGTGGGAGGTGCTGTGGCAGGGGAGTAGGGTGAGATATGATACCAGAGTGGGTGGGGGGAACCATTACACTATGGAAACCAAGACTTTTATTTTATTCCAACAGGGATTGGGACTGGGGAGAGACCACTATGCCACGGAAAATGGGGATTTTGTTTTTTTGGGGGGGTTTGACTTATACTGTGTTGGGGAGGTGCCACTATCCAAGGGACACTGGGATATTGTTTTTTTTTTATATAATGGGATCAGGACTGGGGAGGGACCACTACATATGGAAAAGTGTTTTTTGTCTTGTGTATACCAGCGATTGGTGATCTGTGGCTACATGGGGCATTGGGGGGGTGCACACAGCTACCTGCCAGTCATGCAAATGAGCTCATAACGGGCATGCAAATGGCCACCTAGCACCTTGCATGCCCAATGGGTTCATTTGCATTGGCTACCTTTGTGAACAGGTGTATTGCGCTCCAGTGCTGTATATGCTGCATGCCATTCTCCTGGCTGGCTATGAAAGTGTCACTAATGGGTTTTCCCCTGGATTAGAACTGCTCCCACCTTGCCCCTATTCACAGTCACATAGTGCACAGTGCTATCAGACTGTGAACTGCATTGTTGCCCTGTGACACAAACAGGAGGTTTCATGCAAACTTTTGTGCAGGACTTTGCCCATTTTTGAATCCTGACCCATGTTTCTTAATGAAATGACTCCAATCATTGTCTGAAATGTTATTATACCACCCGCTATGTTCCACGATATCAGGGTTATTCCTTGTTGTTATTCTAATAGTATAAATATATCTGAAGCCTCTGCAAAGATACACAGGTTTTACCTTTCTCATGGGGAGGGTGGTCAGCAGGGAGGCATGGGGTAGCGGGTTCTGCTCTGACATGGTGCAGGTTTGTTTCTTGCCACCTGGCGGCATGCATTTTAATTATGTTTTTCACCCCTCCAACATGCAGCCCCGGGAGTTGAGAATCCATAAGAAGGGGGTCTTGGGGGCACTGCTCCCCCTTGGGGAAGTGGGGGGAGTTCAGCCCCACCCCCACGTTAATAAGACCTGTAGGTCTCAGGAACCATTTTTTTTCTGTGCTGCGAGTGTGCATTGCAGAAATTGATTTTCTGCAATGTACACTCGCCATAATAACGATCACGGTTTCTTGAGCACTGTTATGACATGAAACCATCACCTACCTAGGAGCATCAAAAATTACTCTTCACAAGCGGGATACCACCTATAATAATATCTACTGCTATGCCTCTGCATCCCCTCGTTACAAGCACCACTGCCAACTTTATGCCAATCTACAGTCACTTGGATCCCTCATTGGTGGTATTGCCAGATCAGGTCTCCCTCAATCCCTTGCCTGCCTGCTGTGCACTCAAACCATCTCCTATGGGTTTAGGTCCAATTACCTAGCTTCCCTCCACATTCCAAAATGTAAAAACACCATGGGTGTGTGGGCTTTCTTGCGTGCGGCACCTAAATATTGCAATTCCCTTCCCCAAAACATTCATTTTGCTCTGACCCATGCCTGTTTTAAGAGGCTACACCACAGTCATCTATTTGTCTCAACCCTCTGCATATGCTTTCACCCACCTTAGACCCTCCAGCCACTAACTCCTAGCTGCTATGTCTCTACCTACTGCTGTTCTTCTCTCCTCCATCTCTCTTCTCAACTTGGCCTCCTGCCTTCATTCTTTCTAGCCTTGCCCTCTCCCTTTCCTAGGCCCACACCCATCCCACCTCCCCTTTTCTCTCTTACTTTCCTACTTCTCCCTCCTCTAAATCTATGGTTTTCTGGTTATTTATTTTATTTATTTATTTGTTTTTATTAACCAAGTAAGCACACTAGACAGCCAAGTGGCTATTTTCAGGTGCGACCCAGGAGATTACAAGGTACATACATGAACATCAGGCAAATACAAGTGGAGGATTACATTAGATAGAATTAGCAAATAGGGACTTTACAAGCATCAGATTTCTTCAGGCAAATAGTAGTGAAGAATTACTATAAAGGGACTAGAACACAGGGACATTGCAAGACAACAGTACCAAAAACAGGTATTACAATACAGTATTAAACATTGCATTTAGCAGGAAAAAGTACTGTGTGAATTCAGCACTCCAGGCAGCAAGTTGTAAAGCTAGCAGTTAGAATAAGGAGGAGTTACAGTTGGGATAGAGTGGGCCTAGTGTGAGATAAGGGATTGCACAGTTATAGTGCCCACCCTGTGTTGCTTGTGGGCCTAAGTGGTCCATTTTTATATTTGCTGTGAGAACAGGAGGAGTATGAGCACAGCTGTGCTCTACCCAAGTCGTAATGTTTAGGTAGCGTCTCAGTTTGTTGGGGCATCACAGGCTGATAGGGTCTGTCTAGTGCAGAGACAGGTGGCAGCCATTTTGAGAAAGCCCCAGAGGGAGACTTTAAAGCTCTGGTGCGAGGGAGAGGAGCGAGTGCTAGTTTGAAGAGAGTTCCAAATCCTGGGTGCATACGCAGCAAAGGCTCAGTCACCCATTTGTGTGCGGGTTTTAGGTACCAGGAGGGTATGAGAGCCACTGGATCGCAGGCTGTAGGAGGGTGTAGCTAGAACAAGGGTCTCAGCAAGGTTTTGAGGGGTGGAAGTTCTGACAATATTGTCAATGAAGTTGCCCATGACATAAGAGCGGTGAGTTTCCGGTGGGAGCCACTCGAGCCAGGAGTAAAGCTCACAGAGGTGAGTGAGGCGGGGGGCTGAGAGCGCAAAATGACATATGTTGTTGTACACTGAGTCCCACTTTAATAGACTAGTTTTTGCAACATGGGCCAAGGTGATTAGTCCATAGCAAAGCGTGGGTAAGAAGACTCCCCTGGCTAGAGCAAGACAGACAGCTGGAGTTAGACAGCTTTTTGCTCTGTAAGCCTGACCCAGCTTGCAGTTTGAAGCCTTACATGTATTTTGTATGTGCAGGTTCAAATCCAGCTGTGGGTCAAGGGTCATCCCAGGTACTTGACAGAGCCTACAACAATCAGCGGTGACCTATCAGCCCCGGAGATCTGTACTGAATCTGGGGTGGCTTTTAACTTGGCTGCTGAGCCAAACAGCATGGCCTGGTTGACAGTATAGCACATATACCCTGGTCTCGATCATGGATCTTTACTCTAAACTAGCACTCTTGTACTTCTTAGGACCGTAAGTCCTGTGGTTACTCACAAGTTGACACTATTGTATTCTTACTTAAGGCAATGTTTAAATGCACTTTTATTGTATTTTGTAAAATATGTGTAATGATGTATCTCATATTTTGTATATTTAATATTGTTGAAATCACACTTGCATCTCTCTTGCTTTTGTTGCAGCTGTATTTCTATCTCACTGACAATTGTATTTGTACCTGTACCTTCTGTATTACCAATCGTTGTACTGCTTCAAACTGTTTGTTATTTGTACCATCCCAGGTCGTACCTGAAATAGGCATTTCTATGCCTAGTGCACTTAACCAGTTACCAAAAGCAAATAAATAAAAAAAATAAAATACAATGCATCCTAATGTCATGATATTTGGCATATTTTTAGAACACCTATCATCAAGTAATCATGTCAAATTTAAGATCTCTGGACCAATAGATGGCTGAGGTATATGCAGACATAAATTTAATGAAAGTTCCTTCAAAACATTTAAATGACAGATGTTGAGCACCTGTAGTTTTGAGACCATCTGACCAAATCTAATGATGTTCAGCAAGTCATTAGACCTCCTCCCAGAAAATAAGAATGCCAATCTGCAGAGATCTCACTCAATAGACAACTGAGTTATGACCACATTAATATATTTTTAAAAAATTGAAATTCCCATAAAAGGCATGAAATTTCAAGAAATTCCATGAAATGCCATCAAAATGTAACAAATTCTAAAATGTTTAATTCTGCACAGCTCTAACTTTGGGCAATGGAACACAGGAGCTGAGTACATAGTGAGGAGATACTGACAGTCACTAGAGAAGAAGGGGACCTTGGGGAAAACATAGCTGAAGACCTCAAAGTAGCAGTGCAATGTGACAAGCAGTGGGTAGGGCCAGTGGCATGCTGTGATACATAGGGAGTGGTATCTCCAGCAGGAGGAGAGAGGCAGCGCAGTATAACAAAGCAGTGGAGTAGGACCAGTGGCATGCTGGGACACAAAGGGAACAATATCTCCAGCAGGAGGTGAAAGACAGTGCAATGTGACAAAGCAGTGGATAGGACTAGAGGCATGCTGGGATACATAGGGAGGGGTATCTCCAGCAGGAGGAGGGAGGCAGTGCAAGGTGACAAGGCAGGGGCTAGGACCAGTAGCATACTGGGATACATATGGAGTGGTATCTCCAGCAGGAGAAGAGAGGCAGTGCAATGTAACAAAGCAGTGGGTAGGACCAGTGGCATACTGGGATGCATAGGAAGCAGTATCTCCAGCAGGAGGAGAGAGTCAGTGTAACGTGACAAAGCAGTGGGTAGGACCAGTGGCATGCTGGGATACATAGGGAGAGGTATCTCCAACAGGAGAATAGAGGCAGCACAATGTGACATAGCAGTAGGTAGGGCCAGTGACATGCTAGGATACATATGGAGCAGTATCTCCAGCAGCAGGAGAGAGAGGCAGTGCAATGTGACAAAGAAGTGGATAGGACCAGTGGCTGCTGGGATACATAGAGAGAGGTATATCCTGCAGGAGGAGAGAGACAGTGCAATGTGACCCAGCAGAGGGTAGGACTAATAGCATGCTGGGATATAGGGAGAGGTATCTCCAACAGGAGAATAGAGGCAGCACAATGTGACAAAGCAGTGGGTAGGGCCAGTGACATGCTGGGATACATAGGAAGCAGTATCTTAAGCAGGATGAGGGAGGCAGTGCAATGTGACAAAGCAGTAGGCAGGACCAGTGGCATGCTGTGCTACATAGGGAGCGATATCTCTAGGAGAAAGAGCGAGGCAGCACAGTGTAACAAAGCAGTGGGTAGGACTAGTGGCATGCTTGGATACACAGGGAGAGGTATCTCCAGCAGGAGGAGGGAGGCAGCGCAGTGTGCAAAGCAGTGGGTAAGGTCAGTGGCAGACTGGAATACATAGGGAGTGGTATATCCAGCAGGAGGAGAGAGACAGTGCAATGTGACAAAGCAGGGGGTAGGGCCAGTTGCATGCTTATATGAATAGGGACCGGTATCTCCAGCAGGAGGAGGGAAGGAGGCAGTGTAGTGTGACAATCAGGAGGTAGGACCAGTGGCATGCTGGGATACATAGGGAGAGGTATCTCCAGCAGGAGGAGGGAGGCAGTGCAATGTGGCAAAGCGGAGGGGGGTAGGACCAGTGGCATGCTGGGATACATACGGAGTGATATCTTCAGCAGGAGGAGAGAGGCATCAAAATGTGACAAAGCAGTGGGTAGGACCAGTGGCATACTGGGATGCATAGGGAGCAGTGTCTCCAGCAGGAGGAAAGAGTCAGTGCAATCTGACAAAGCAGTGGGATAGGACCAGAGGCATGCTGAGATACATAGGGAGCAGTATCTCCAGCAGGAGGAGAGAGGCAGCGCAATGTAACAAAGCAGTGGAGTAGGACCAGTGACATGCTGCAACACATAGGGAGCAGTATCTCCAGCAGGAGGAGGGAGGCAGTGCAATGTGACAAAGCAGTGAGTAGGGCCAGTAGCATGCTGGAATACATAGGGAGGAGCATCTCCAGCAGGAGGAGAGAGGCAGCATAGTGCGACAAACCAGAGAATAGGTCTAGTGGCATACTGGAATACATAGGGAGAGGTATCTTCAGCAGGAGGAGAGAGGCAGTGCAATGTGACAACGCAAAGGGCAGGTCCTGTGGCATGATGGGATACATAGGGAGAGGTATCTACAGCAGGAGAAGACAGGCAGCACAATGTGACATAGCAGTGGGTAGGACCAGTGGCATGCTAGGGTACATATGAACAGTATATCTAGTAGAAGGAGAAAGGCAGCACAATGTGATAAAGCAGTGGGTAGGGCCAGTGGCATGCTGGGATGCATAGAGAGCAGAATATCCAGCAGGAGGATTGTGAACTTGCGTGGGATAGGAATGACTCTCAGACAAAATTAGCAGCGGACAAATTAAATTTAACTTGTAAAGCGAACTTGAGAATGACAAAACAAAGATACAACAATTAAAGAATACAAAACTTCAATTCAGGAGCTAGAAAATAGCTAACTCACATCAGGGTGTTGACAGGTTCACACCCTACTCCAAACTAAAAAAAATTCCCTTGACCAAGTGCTTTATAAAGCAGTTTCAAACATGTGACCAAAAGACTCCACCTTATCACAATCACATTTGAACTAAAAAGGTGAAATAAAAGCATTAATTTCTTTTATAACTATCAATTAATATATTTATAAGTTGCCCACATCAAGTGGACAGAACAGCATGAAATAATAACCTTTCTTTAATTGAATAAGTTCAGAGACAAATTTAGAAGGTCCGCCCCTCGGACCAGTAGCATAAATACAGGGCAATTTTGGCCGGACGGCTCATAGCAGGCAAACCTGAACGGAGCAAGATGAGCAAGAGGAGCTTTTAAAACACAGGTCTGAACAAAAACTCCTCGTTATTTTATAACAATTTTCTGTATCATTTCTGTATTCCATCAGAAGAAAAGCAAGGTTATATTCTGGCATTACCATTAACAGAATATTAATTCGGTTCCTGAACTGTTTTCTTTTTAAAAAGTCCTTTGCGATAGTGTGAGCATCCGAGCGGTAAGATTTACCGGAGCTCCACACTAAAGCGACATGTTTGCCCATTGCCTTTGGAGAATTTAACTCGTCTTTGCATTATATCCAGAAGGGACAAAAACTGGCAAGAGGAATTCATTGAATTTCAGAAAGCTAACTAAATTCCCCACACCACCTGGATACCGAAAAATCGGAAACCCAGAGACAACAGAAGCTTTAAAGCAGTTTATGCATTAAAGTAAAAAAAGACGAGCGCTCGACGGAAGTACCTCCATTACTTTAAACCCATCGCAGTCTCATAAATACCAAACAAAAACCCTTTTAAACTTAAGGAAAATTATCCTACCATTACATTTCTTGATTAAGGAGGGCTGGAATCCTTCCTACACACGTATACAAATTTCCATTTTATAGGATTAAACATAGAATTGGATATGATTTTTTAAAAGAATGGGGAATAGGGGAAGGCAAACAAAGGCATCTGGATTGCACCAAACAGGGAGTCGACAGCAAGACGGGAGGGGGTTACAAAATGGGTGGCCAGCCCAACAAACTAACAAACACACATATACACAATGACAATACAGGAAAGGAAAAAGGTTGGTGCAGTCCAGTATAACCTTAAACACAAAAGAATAAAATAGAAGGGGGGCTCTCTATCACATTCCTCCCCCCTTAAAACCAAACATAATGGGTTTGGACACTGTTGGGATGGGAGAACCAGGATAACTGCCGTCAGATCCTTTAAACAAAAGGATGGAGCCATAGCCCACCCTCTCCAGGGCTCCACCTCGGGGTCCCACAAAAGAAATCAAATTAAAGGAAAATGCAAATAATAATATAAATTTCCTAAGCAAATCTGATTCTCTTTTTGCTTAGCGACATTTATCTTTCTTTACCCTGAGGTCTGTCGACAGTAAGAGAGTCTCCCATCCCATATCTTGATAGAAAATCAGCGTTACTATTGTTTGAGCCCTTTCTATATTTTATACTGAATTTATATGGTTGCATTGCGAGGTACCACCTCATTATGCGTGGATTTTTATCCTTCATTACTTGCAGCCAATGTAGAGGGTTGTGGTCTATCCATAGTTCAAATTCTCTACCCCATAAATAGAAGCGTAAAGCTTCTATTGACCACTTTATAGCTAGGCATTCCTTTTCAATGACAGAATAATGCTTTTCCCTTTCATGTAGCTTCCGACTTATGAATATTACAGGGTGTTCTTTGCCTTGTATTAACTGTGTGAGTACAGCCCCTATTCCACAGTTAGAGGCATCAGTTTGTACTATGAAGGTCGAGAAAATCAGGTGAATGTAAAACAGGTGAGGAACATATTTTAGCCTTTAGGTTACAAAAAGCTTCCTCACACTCAGGGGTCCACTTGACTTTGTCTGGTTTGGCCTTCCTTGTTAGCTCTGTTAAAGGCTCGGCTATTGTAGAACAATTAGGTATAAATCGTCTGTAATACCCGATGAGACCTAGGAATGACCTAACATCTTTCTTTGTTATGGGACGGGGACTATTGGCCACAGCCTTAATTTTCATGATTTCTGGTTTCACCATCCCATTACCAATTTGAAATCCTAGATATTTTGTTTCCTGCATTGCCAAGGAGCATTTAGAAGGATTGATCATCAATCCAGCTTTAGATAAGGTTAATAATATGGCCCTAAGGTGTTGTATGTGCTCTTCCCATGAAGGGCTAAATATCACTACATCATCCAGATAAACTGTGCTATACATTGTATGAGGTTGTAAGATGTTATCCATCACTCTCTGAAATGTAGCAGGGGCACCGTGTAGGCCAAAAGGCATTACCGTAAAATGATATAAACTGATAGGGGTACTAAATGCAGTTTTTTCTTTTTCTTTATCTTCTGGATCTAAAGGTATTTGTCAATATCCCTTTGTTAGATCTAGAGTACTGATATATTTAGCTGCCCCTAATTGGTCTATGATATCATCTATTCTTGGCATTGGATAACAATCAAATTTAGACACTGCATTTAAACATCTAAAATTGAGACAAAGTCTAATTCCCCCTTCTTTCTTCTCCGCTATAACCATAGGAAAGTTCCATTCACTATGGGAAGGTTCAATAATCTCCAAATCCTGCATTTTCCTAATTTCTTGTATAACCTCATTCCATACTTTTTCTGGTATCCTATAAGCTTTTTGGCGAATAGGTATGGCATCGGGGACCATGATGTGATGAACAGCACCATGAACTTTTCCTGGTATGCCAGTAAATAAAGCTTGGAAGGGTTCTAACATATTCTGTAAAGTAGAACTTTGTTCAGCAGTTAAGAATGGGTTGATTTGTACTTCTGAAAGATTACCCATTCTTTCCAGTCTTTCATAAGCTATATCTAATTCAGACTCAGGGGTTTCTGGGAGAATAAAGCTACATATGGCAGGTGTCCGTTCTACCCATGGCTTTAACAGATTTACATGGTATATCTTGTTTTTAACTTTCTTTTCTGGTAATTCAACTGAGTAAGTTACAGGACCTATATGTTTTATTATTTTGTAGGGCCCTTGCCACTTCATAAGCAGCTTATTATCAGAAGATGGTAAAAGTAGCAACACCTTATCACCTGGAGCGAATTCTTTGGGTTTAGTTCCTCTATCATAGTATCTCTTTTGTTTTACTTGCTGCTGTAAGTTAGTCTGGTGAGCCTTTTTTACATATCCCATTAACCTTTGATGAAGTTTTTGCCAATATTCTAAAGGTTCTGATATATGTTTACTTTTCTTATTTTTCCATTCTTCCTTTATGATATCCAAAGGACCTCTTGGGTTATGTCCGTATAATAATTCAAACGGAGAAAACCCAGTAGATGCTTGTGGAACTTCCCTGTACACGAACATCAAGTATGGTAGATAAATGTCCCACTTATTACCTTCCTCTGATACATACTTTCTCAACATCTTTTTCAAGGTCTGGTTGAATCGCTTAACCAACCCATCAGTTTGGGGGTGATAGGGGGTAGTAAAAATGGCTTCAATACCTAAGGCCTGGTATAACCGTTGGAGTAATTGTGAACAGAAATTGGTACCCCTATCAGTTAGTATAGTTTTTGGAATCCCCATACGACTAAATATTTTTACCAATTCTTCTGCTATTCTGGGAGAAGTAACTGTATGAAGGGTATTGCTTGGGATATTTAGTAGTATAGTCTACCACTACTAAAATGAATCGATTTCCTTTGTACTCTAGGTAGGGCCCTATAATGTCCATTTCAATCCTTTCAAACATGTTATTAACTAAAGGCATTGGTATGAGGGGACTTTATCTTTTGACCTACTGCCGCTACTTGTTGACATTCGAGGCAGCTTTTACAATATTCCGCCACCTGCTCATGGATCCTGGCCAGTAAAACCTGTATAGTAAACGTTGTAACGTCCGGTCTTTACTAAATGACGGCCATAGGTATGTCATGGGCAATGGATAATAACTTTTCTCGGAACTGTATAGGGACCATCAACTGTTCAACCATCTCCCTGTATCGAGTTCATATTTACCCTATACAGTAAATCATCCTTAACTATATAATAGGGTTGATGAGGCCCAGAAGGAATGGTGGGCAATACTGAAAATAAAGGGTTAAGGTAACATCACTCTTTTGAATATTTACAAACTCTTCATTAGGCATTATACACTTTCCAGTCAACATATCTAGTCAGTATTTTTTAGTCCATGATTGTTTGTCCTTTCTTTTCCGGGATTTACTTTTCTTGTTTTTGCCAATAGTCCCGAATACTTCTTCCTCAAAAGGAAATAACTGTCCTAGTTCTTTCTCCTGTTTCCCTTGTGCCCGAGTAGTAACTGCACCAACATTTACATTTAATAAAGAATCAAAATAGGGATAATCATGTCCGATTATTACTGGCACCTGTAAAGAAGGTACTATGCCTATTTTCATGTTATGCATTGTTCCATTTATTTGAATCGTCATTTCTCTTAATGGATACCAATGTATGTCTCCATGTATACATTTAACTCCTGTAGTTGGTTCTCCCGATTCTGGCTCTTCTACCAAAGAAGCATGTACCAATGTCTGCTTGCTGCCAGAATCCACAAGACCGGCTACTACCATTCCCCCAATCTCTACAGAGGTGGCGTAATGACCCCAATTAGCGAGGACTAGATGTATTGATTCTATTTTTTTCTTTGGACAAAACCTGGCAATATGACCTTTGGATTTGCACTCATGACATATAATATCATGACTAAATCTTTTACCATACTCTTTACGCCCAGGAACACCACTAGTTTGTGTCACAGGCATTGTAGGGGGTTTTATTACAGCTGGGGGGTTTCTAGTGTTCACAAATGTTCTAGGGCATTGAGGCCTAGCAGTCAAATAGTCCTCAGTGAGTCTTATAAGCTGCTTCAGAGGTATCAGGGCAATGCTCTTTGACCCACAACTGTACATCTTGGGGTAAAACTCGATAAATTGTTCCAAAATTACACTTTCTGTAATCTGGGCTATCGTTCTTATATTGGGTTGTAACCACTTATAACAGAAGTCTTTTAAATGGGTATATAAGTCTTGAGGAGTATCAGCAGATTGAAATTTATAGGCTCTGAAGCGTTATCTATAGGTCTCTGGGCTTATATCATATCTTTTCAAAATGGTTTGCTTGATATAGTCATAATCATTTATATGTGCCAGGTCTATGTGACTATAAGCTAATTGGGCTTTCCCAGTCAAATAAGGGGCCAACCTGATAACCCATTGATCTCTAGGCCAAGCACAAGCAATAGCAACCCTTTCAAATGTCATAAGATATGCTTCTATATCATCAGAGTCAGTCATTTTAACCAGTCTTATATCTTTCTGGCCTACCCCAGGTGTTGAAGGTGGTCTTGATGAGCCCATAACCTGTATAGCACGTAAGGTGTCATTCCACCTGGCCGCATTCTCAGCACGATCTCTCTCTCTCTGTATGCGATCCCGCTCTCTTTCTTTCTCCAATTCTGCCTGTCGCAGGCACAGCCATCTGAGCAGTTCATGGGGATTCTCTGGGGGGTCTTCCTGTTGAAATTCAGCTGCTTGCACCCCCTTTTCAACAGATTTCATGTCCTCCGTTTCTCCAATCTCTCCTTTGGTCGTCATTTTTGCCACCTTCCTCTGTACCACTGGCTCCAATCCAGGGAATAAAATTAATTTAGCTGCTTTTACGATGGACCTGGTGGCTGGTGTAGTCCACTCTCCTGCCTTGTCTGTATGCATAGGATTCAGATCTGAACTCAGATCCAATAGGTCCCTTCAGACCCACTATCCCACTTCTGACACCAAATGTGAACTTGCGTGGGATAGGAATGACGCTCAGAAAAAATTAGCAGCGGACAAATTAAATTTAACTTGTAAAGTGAACTTGAGAATGACAAAACAAAGATACAAAATTAAAGAATACAAAACTTCAATTCAGGAGCTAGAAAATAGCTAACTCACATCAGGGTGTTGACAGGTTCACACCCTACTCCAAACTAAAAAAAATTCCCTTGACCAAGCGCTTTATAAAGCAGTTTCAAACATGTGACCAAAAGACTCCACCTTATCACAATCACATTTGAACTAAAAAGATGAAATAAAAGCATTACTTTCTTTTCTATCAATTAATATATTTATAAGTTGCCCACATCAAGGGGACAGAACAGCATGAAATAATAACCTTTCTTTAATTGAATAAGTTCAGAAACAAATTTAAAAGGTCCGCCCCTTGGACCAGTAGCATAAATACAGGGCAATTTTGGCCAGCCGGCTCATAGCTGGCAAACCTGAACGGAACAAGATGAGCAAGAGGAGCTTTTAAAACACAGGTCTGAACAAAAATCCTCATTATTTTATAACAATTTTCTGTATCATTTCTGTATTCCATCAGAAGAAAAGCAAGGTTATATTCTGGCATTACCATTAACAGAATATTAATTCGGTTCCGAACTGTTTCTTTTTAAAAAGTCCTTCGCGATAGTGCGAGCATCCGAGCAGTAAGATTTACGGAGCTCCGCACTAAAGCGACGTGTTTGCCCATTGCCTTTGGAGAATTTAACTCATCTTTGGATTATAACCAGAAGGGACGAAAACCGGCAAGAGGAATTCACTGAATTTCAGAAAGCTAACTAAAATCCCCACACCACCTGGATACCGAAAAATTGGAAACCCAGAGACAACAGAAGCTTTAAAGCAGTTTATGCATTAAAGTAAAAAAAATAAAAACGAGCACTCGGCGGAAGTACCGCCATTACTTTAAACCCATCGCAATCTCATAAATACCAAACAAAAACCCTTTTAAACTTAAGGAAAATTATCCTACCATTACATTTCTTGATTAAGGAGGGCTGGAATCCTTCCTACACACGTATACAAATTCCCCCTTTATAGGATTAAGCATAGAACTGGATATATTTTTTTAAAAGAATGGGGAATAGGGGAAGGCAAACAAAGGCATCTGGATTGCACCAAAAAGGGAGTCGACAGCAAGACGGGGAGGGGTTACAAAATGGGTGGCCAGCCCAACAAACTAACAAACACACATATACACAATGACAATACAGGAAAGGAAAAAGGTTGGTGAAGTCCAGTATAACCTTAAGCACAAAAGAATAAAATAGAAGGGGGAGCTCTCTGTCACAAGGAGAAAGGCAGCACAGTGTGACAAAGCAGTGGGTAGGGCCAGTGGCATGCTGAGATACATAAGGAGAGGTATCTACAGCAGATGAAGACAGGCAACACAATGTGACAAAGCAGGGCGTAGGATCAGTGGCATGCTGGGATACATAGTGAGAGGTATCTCCAACAGGAGAAGAGAGGCAGAGCAATGTGACAAAGCAGTGGGATAGGACCTGTGGCATGCTGGGATACATAGGGAGTGATATCACCAGCAGAAGGAGGGAGGCAATATAATGTGACAAAGCAGTGGGAAGTGCCTGTGGCATGCAGGGATACATAGGGAATGGTATCTCCAACAGAAGGAGAGAGGCAGCACAGTGTGACAAAGCAGTGGGGTAGGACCAGTGGCATGCTGGGATATGTGTATATATATATATCTATATATATATATATATATATATATATATATGGAGCAGTACCTCCAACAGGAGGATAGAGGCAGCGCAATATGACAAAGCAGTGGGTAGAACCAGTGGCATGCTGGGTTACATAGGGAGTAGTATTTCCAGCAGGAGGAGAGAGGGAGTGCAATGTGACAAAGCAGGGAGTTGGACCAGTGGCATGCTGGAATATATAGTGAGTGATACCTTCAGCACAAGGAAAGAGACAGCACAGTGTGACAAAGCAGTAGGTAGGACCAGTGGCATGCTGGGATACATAGGGAACGGTATCTCCAACAGGAGGAGAGAGGCAGTGCAATGTAGCAAAGCAGTGGGTAGGACTAGTGGCATGCTGGGATACATAGGAAGCAGTATCTCCAGCAAAAGGATAGAGACAGCGTAATGTTACCAAGCAGTGGGTAGGTCCAGTGGCATGCTTGGATACATAGAGAGCAGTATCTCCAGCAGGAGTATAGCTGCATCGCAATGTAGCAAAGCAGTGGTTATGGACAGTGGCATGCTGGGATACATATGGAGCAATATCTCCAGCAGGAGGAGAGAGGCAGTGCAATGTGACAAAGCAGTGGTAAGACCAGTGGCGTGTTGGGATACATAGGGAGAGTTATCTCCAGCAGGAGGAGAGAGGCAGTGCAATGTGATGAAGCAGAGGGCAGGGCCAGTGGCATGCTGGGATACATAGGGAGGGGTATCTACAGCAGGAGATGACAGGCAGCACAATGTGACATAGCAGTGGGGAGGACCAGTGGCATGCTAGGGTACATATGAACAGTATATCTAGTAGGAGGAGAAAGGCAGCACAATGTGATAAAGCAGTGGGTAGGGCCAGTGGCATGCTGGGATGCTTAGGGAGCAGAATCTCCAGCAGGAGGAGAAAGGCAGCATAGTGTGACAAAGCCGTGGGTAGGGCCAGTGGCATGCTGAGATACATAGGGAGAGTTATCTCCAGCAGGAGAAGACAGGCAGCACAATGTGACAAAGCAGGGGGTAGGATCAGTGGCATGCTGGGATACATAGTGAGAGGTATCTCCAGCAGGAGAAGAGAGGCAGCACAATGTGACAAATATACCTCTCAACTGTCCCTGATTTTCAGGGATGTCCCTGATTTTGCCTTCAAATTTTACTTTGTCCCTCCTAAAAATTGTGTTTCTGTGACCAAACAGTGGAAGTTGTAGGCACAAAATAATGTCAAACATTAAAGTTACAGACTTGTTCTTCCTTAGAAAATGCATTTTACACTGAGCCCTTTATTCTACCAGCTTCATGACTGGATATCACCAATTTTGAAGATATGTCCCTGATTTTGGTTTTTTGTCCCTGATCTTTTTAAGCCTTGTCCCTGATTTATGAGGCAGGAGGTTGAGAGGTATGGTGACAAAGCAGGGGTAGGATCAGTGGCATGCTGGGATACATAGTGAGAGGTATCTCCAGCAGGAGAAGAGAGGAAGAGCAATGTGACAAAGCAGTGGGATAGGACCTGTGGCATGCTGGGATACATAGGGAGCAGTATCACCAGCAGGAGGAGGGAGGTAATGCAATGTGACAAAGCAGTGAACAGTGAGAAGTGCCAGTGGCATGCAGGGATACATAGGGAATGGTATCTCCAGCAGGAGGAGAGAGGAAGCACAATGTGACAAAAAAGTGGGTAGGATCAGTGACATGCTGGGATACACAGGAAGAGGACTGCACAATGTGACATAGCAGTGGGTAGGGCCAGTGACATGCTAGGATACATATGGAGCAGTATCTCCAGCAGCAGGAGAGAGGCAATGCAACATGACAAAGCAGTGGCTAGGACCAGTGGCTGCTGGGATACATGGGGAGAGGTATCTCCAGCAGAAGGAGAGAGACAGTGCAATGTGACAAAGCAGAGGGTAGCACCACTGGCATGCTGGGATACATAGGGAGAGGTATCTCCAACAGGAGAATAGAGGCAGCACAATGTGATATAGCAGCAAGTAAGGCCAGTGACATGCTAGGATATGTATGGTGCAGCATCTCCAGCAGCAGGAAAGAGGCAGTGCAATGTGACAAAACAGTGGATAGGACCAGTGGCTGCTGGGATACATAGGGAGAGGTATCTCCTGCAGGAGAAGAGAGACAGTGCAATGTGACAAAGCAGAGGGTAGGACTAATGGCATGCTGGGATACATAGGGAGAGGTATCTCCAACAGGAGAATAGAGGCAGCACAGTGTGACAAAGCAGTGGGTAGGGCCAGTGACAGGCTGGGATACATAGGGAGCAGTACCTACAGCAGGAGGAGAGAGGCAGTGCAATGTGACAAAGCAGTGGGCAGGACCAGTGGCATGCTGGGCTACATACAGAGTGATATCTCTAGGAGGAAGAGTGAGGCAGTGCAATGTAACAAAGCAGTGAGTAGGACCAGTGGCATGCTAGGATATACAGGGAGAGGATCTCCAGCAGGAGGAGGGAGGCAGCACAATGTGCAAAGCAGTGGGTAAGGCCAGTGGCAGACTGGAATACATAGGGAGCAGTATATCCAGCAGGAGGAGAGAAGCAGTGCAATGTGACAAAGCAGGGGGTAGGATCAGTTACATGCTTATATGAATAGGGAGTAGTATCTCCAGCAGGAGGAGGGAGGCAATGTAGTGTGACAATCAGGAGGTAGGACCAGTTCAATGCTGGAATACATAGGGAGAGGTATCTCTAGCAGGAGGAGAGAGGCAGCACAATGTGACATAGAAGTAGGTAGGGCCAGTGACATGTTAGGATACATATGGAGCAGTATCTGCAGCAGGAGGAGAAATTCAGCGCAGTGTTACAAAGCAGTGGGTAGGGCCAGTGGCATGATGGGATACATCAGAAGCAGTATTTCCAGTAGGAAAGAGGCAGCGCTATTTGACAAAGCAGTGGGTAGGATCAGTGACTGGCTGGGATATATAGGGAGAGGTATCTCCAGCAGGAGGAGGGAGGCACTGCAATGTGACAGAGCAGTGGGAAGTGCCCATGGCATGCTGGGATACATAGGGAATGGTATCTCCAGCAGAAGGACAGAGGCCGCACAGTGTGACAAAGCATGGGGTATGACCAGTTGCATGCTGGGATATATAGGGAGTGATACCTTCGGCATCAGGAAACAGGCAGCACAGTGTGACAAAGCAGTAGGTAGGATTAGTGGCATGCTGGGATACATAGGGAGTGGTATCTCCAGCAGGAGGAGAGAGACAGTGCAATGTAACAAAGCAGGTGGTAGGACAAATGGCATGCTGGGATACATAGGGAGTAGTATCTCCAGCAGGAGGAGAGAGGCAGTACAATGTAACAAAGCAGTGGGTAGGTCCAGTGGCATGCTAGGGAACATAGAGAGTAGTATCTCCAGAAGGAGGATAGAGGCAGAGCAATGTAGCTAAGCAGTGTGTAGGACTAGTGGCATGCTGGGATACATAGGGAGCAGTACCTCCAGCAGGAGGATAGAGGCAGCACTATGTGACAAAGCAGTGGGGTAGGACCAGTGGCGTGCTGGGATATATATGGGGAGCAGTACCATCAGTAGGAAGATAGAGGCAGTGCAATGTGACAAAGCAGTGGGGTAGGGTCAGTGGCATGCTGGGATATATAGGCAGTGGTACCTCCAGCACAAGGAAGGAGGCAGCACAGTGTCACAAAGCAGTAGGCAGGACTAGTGGCATGCTGGGATACATGGGGAGCAGTATCTCCAGCAGGAGGATAGAGGCAGCACAACGTGATAAAGCAGTGAGTAGGTCCAGTGGCATGCTGGGATACATAGAGAGCAGTATCTCCAGCTGAAGGATAGAGGCAGCACAATGTAGCAAAGCACTAGGTGGGACTAGTGGCATGCTGGGATACATAGGGAGCAGTATCTCCAGCAGGAGAAAAGGGGCAGTGCAATGTGACAGAACAGTAGTTAAGGACAGTGGTGTGCTGGGATACATACGGAGCAATATCTCCAGCAGGAGGATAGAGGCAGCCCAATGTGACAAAGCAGTAGGGCAGGGTCAGTGGCATGCTGGGATATATAGGCAGTTGTATCTCCAGCATGAGGAAAGAGGCTGCACAGTGTCACGAAGCAGTAGGCAGGACTAGTGGCATGCTGGGATACATGAGGAGCAGTATCTCCAGCAGGAGGATAGAGGCAGCACGAAGTGATAAAGCAGTGGGTAGCTCCAGTGGCATGCTGGGATACACAGAGTGCAGTATCTCTAGCAGAAGGATAGAGGCAGCACAATGTAGCAAAGTACTGGCTAGGACTAGTGGCATTCTGGGATAGATAGGGAGTGGTATCTCCAGCAGGAGAAAAGGGGCACTGCAATGTGACAGAACAGTGGTTTAGGACAGTGGTGTGCTGGGATACATTGGAAGCAATATCTCCAGCAGGAGAAGAGAGGCAGTGCAATGTGACAAAGCAGGGGGTAGGACCAGTGGCATGATGGGATAAATAGGGAGTGCCATCTCCAGCAGGAGAGAGGCAGCGCAATGTGACAAAGCAGTGGGTATGACCAGTAGCATGCTGGGATACATAGGGAGCGGTATCTCCAGCAGGAGGAGAGAGCCATTGTAATGTGAGAAAGCACTGGGTAGGACCAGTGGCATGCTGGGATACATAGGGAGTGGCACCTCCAGCAGGAAGAAAGAGGCAGCGCAGTATGACAAAGCAGTGGGGTAGGACCAGTGGCATGCTAGGACACACAGGAAGCCATATCTCCAGCAGGAGGAGAGAGGCAATGTTGCCTTTGTATGGCTCACATGTGAGACCCCACCTGGAGTATTATGTCCAGTTCTGGAGGCTGCACTTCAGAAAGGACAGAGACAGGGTGGAAGGAGTCCAAAGGAGATCAACTAAAATAATCCAGGGGTTGTATCAAAACCTTGTAGAGACATACTGAGGGATCTCACCATGTATACCCTGGGAGAGAGGATATTGAGAGGGGACATGATAGAGACCTACATGTACCTCACAGGGGAGAACAAGCTGCAGGAGGGGAGTCTCTTTCATTTAAGAAGAGCACAAGGACCAAGGGGTATGCAATGAAGGTGGAGGAGAAGGAGTTTAAGATGGATATAAGGAAGTATTACTTCACTGAAGAAGTGATGAATGCCTGATCAACCTGCCAGCAGAAATGGTGGAGGTGAAAACAGTAAGAGGTTTGAAGCATATGTGAGGGGATACCCATAGTGGAATATTAGTAAATAGGCAGAAAGAAGGGACTTCTGAAGAACAGTTAAGCTCTGCAGAAATAGAATATGTAGGGACCATCTGATCGGACTGGTTTGGCCAAGCGATGTTTTTCTGCTGACAAATTTTATGTTTCTTGGTTTAGCATTTTAAAAAATAAGCTCACCCCTCTTAGAATATAGACTCCAGTTCTTAGACTGTGGCTACATTTACCGACTGAAACCATGGTTTCATAATTCTGTACCATCACTTCCCAGTGAAGCTTCTTCTCTTGCACTCCTCTTCTGAGAAAGTGACAGCAACATCTTCAAAGGTTTCTGGTGCCTGAAAGGACACAATATGTTTAACAGATCTTTGTTTCACTGCACACATTGAGAAATGTTCAACTTTTCAACAAGCAGAGTTAAAATATGCAGCCTACAGTACGAGTATGAATCAGTACCCATTCACCAAGGATGAATCTAGTCTTCCTTTCATACATAGCGGGCTTGGCAATGAGCAGAGGTGCAGTTTGTTGAGCTGGGGTCCTCGGGCTATACAGTTGGGGGCAGCTGTCTTGGCTTTGGCAGGGTCTTGAAACTTGTAACATTCTGTCTGACCCTCTGTGAATGTAGATCTTCTGGCAGACACTTCTCTATGATAGTTCTTCTGGGTCACCTAGAATACATGAGCACTGTGCAGTGGTTTCCCGGTCCCCAAGGACCCTAGACCCAGGAGCGTCCCCATGGGCTGATTCCCCTAAGTAGGTTAAGAATACCATCAGCACTCAGGTACACCCCCGTGGCTCCCTAGTCCCCAATTCATTTCACTTGATAAGGGCTAGCTGGCCCCTTACTTGGCTCTGAGGTGCTCGAACAGGATTCAGAATTTGTGGGTGATAGATTGATGGCAGTTCAATGATATGAGGGGTGAGCTAGCAGGCAAGATGAAAGCTCTTGATTTTTTGTAGCACCAATATAAAAGGAACAGTGGCTCAGTAGTACTGGATTGTTTAGCTTTTATTTATTTATGGAGTACTAGTAGCAGTAATGTATTTTTATTTGTTTGTGAAGTACTAGTAGCAGTAATGCATTTTATTTATTTATGGAGTACTAGTAGCAGTAATGCATTTTATTTATTTATGGAGTACTAGCAGCAGTAATGTATTGTATTTGTGAAGTACTAGAAACAGTAATACATTTTATTTATTGATAGAGTACTACTAGTAGTACTGTAATGCATTTTATTTATTGATGGGGTGCTACTAGTAGTAATGCATTGTATTTATTGATGGAGTACTACTGTAGTAATACATTGTATTTATTTATGGAGTAGTACTAGTAATAATACATTGTATTTATTGATGGAGTACTACTAGCAGTAATCAGTTTTATTTAGCAACATGCATGAGACAATTCCCACTGAAGAATTGCTCATTTACAAGGGATACCCATTTGACTTATTCCTGGTTACAAAGAAAGGAAAAACAGTGTGTTTTATTTTATTTATTTTTATTTTATTTTATTTTAGTCTTTGGTAACCGGGTAAGGCCCACTGGGCACGAGTGCCTGTTTTCAGGGGCGACCTGGGATCACTGGGCAGTTAAGTGACTTGCTCAGAGTCACACAGTATGCAAGTCAATCAATCAATCAATCAATCAAAATCTTTATTTAGTCAGGCGAACATCATTGAGCATAGCTCATTTACAAGATGGACCTGAGTGGTCATACAAATCAGAGTACATGTATATAATTTTTTTTTTTTACATGGACAAGAAAATAACATAAACAATAGTACAATGACATAAAATGATAGTATACAAATATTTACATATATACAAGGCACAGTAAAAATCACTTAACCTGTAAAAGGTAATATAGCAGGGATAGTATACAAATAATAAGGCCTTTATGGCTTTTATAAGAATATAGCAGCTGACTGGATAATCGAAGGAGAAATAAACAGAATGGAATAGGGAAGGGGGGATGTAGGTTGGATGGGAGATTAGGCCTTATGGAAGCAATTGCAGAACTCTGGGAATAGGGTGGAGAATAATATTTTGAAGGATGATAAGGGTAAGAGGGTATTTAGATTCATAGATTTTTGGAGTGAGTTCCAAGTAACTGCTAGGGAGTAGCTGATAGCAGCCCTCCCAAACTGGGTGCAGGCATTAGGAACCTTTAACATGATGAGTTTACTGATCCTTAAGGTGTATGGCCTAGAAGTAATTCGGGTAAAACAGTCTGTGATATGGGAGGGGAGTTTGCCTGATAAAGCTTTGAAGATCCAGATTGCAGCATTCCTATTTCTTCTGTGTTGTAGGGATGTCCAATTAACTGCCATGTAAAGAGAGCAATGATGGGTGCTGGAGGGAAGGTCAGTAATAAATCTGATGGATCTATGATACAGGGTGTCCAGCTTATTTAAGAGTGAGTGAGCAATGGCCATAAGAAAGTCAGCATAATCAATGAGGGATAGAAATGATGCCTGGATTAATCTTTGTTTGGAGTCTCTGGTAAGGTAGTGTTTTATTCTGTAAAATAGGCCAAGCCTTTGTCTCAACTTTTTAGTAGCTCTTCAATATGGACAGAGTAGTCAAGCTTATTATCAATCCAGACTCCAAGATATTTGAATTTGTCCACAAATTCCAGCTTCTCTCAAGTAAGGTGAATAATTGTGGGTGGTGGGTGATGAGGTAATGGCAGAGCAACTCTTTGTGGCAAAGAACATAGCTTTTGTTTTTTGGCATTAGAAGTAGTTTTTTTTCCAATAGATTGTGTTGTAGGATGGAGAATTCTGACTGCAAAAGTTCACAGGCTTTTGATAATGAGGGATTGCTGACATATAATACAGTATCATCAGCAAATAGATGAATGCTAGAGTGGGAGAGATTGGCATCAATATTATTAATATAAATGGCAAAGAGGATGGGGCCAAGAATAGAGCCTTGCGGTACACCTTTTAGCAGTGGTTTAGAGGTGGATAGGTAATTTTCATTTTTTACCAATTGTGACCTATCAGTTAGATAGCACTTAAACCAATTGAGTGAGAGAGAATCCAGTCCTAGAGAGCTAAGGGAGGTGATTAATGATTCATGATCCACTGTATCAAATGCTTTACTCAAATCCAGGAACACAGCACAGGTACTATTCTTCTTATCCAAGGCAATCTGCCAATCGTTAGTTACTTTGACTAGGGCAGAAATGGTGCTATGCCTTGATCTAAATCCCGATTGTGCTGGATTTAGGAGGTTGTTTTTATCCAGATAGGCCCTTAACTGTGAATTTACAAATTTTTCAAGCATCTTGGATAGTACCGGTTGGATGGAAATGGGCCTGTAATTGTTAAGGTCCATAGGATCACCTGATTTAAGTAGTGGAACTACTTGAGCTGTTTTCCAAGTGGAGGGAATGGATCCAGTAGCTAGGGAAAGATTGAAGAGATGAGTGAGGGGGGCAGATAAGGTGTGTGATGCTATTTTCAGAAAGTAGGGATCCAGGAAGTCTATACCTGCACTCTTGGAAGTATCTAAATTAGATAGGAGGTCTTCTACTTCTTTCAAGGATATTGGATTGAAGGAGAAGGTTGAAGTAGCCTTTTGTCCCACAATGGATTGAAGGTTTAAAGATGATCTCAAGAGACTTGCAGGTGAGGAATTAAATGCAAGGCCAGCTGTGGAGAAGTGATCATTGAAGGTATTCAAGATTTCTTGCTTGCCCGTGATTTCTGTGTCATTCAGTAGCAGTTTGGAGGTTAAGGCAGGGGTAGAGTTTTGTCCCAGAATTCCCTTTATAGTACCCCAAAGTCTGGATGGGTTATTGTAGGAAGCATCTAATTCAGCTCTATAATAGGCAGCTTTGGCAATTCTTATTTGCTTGTACATGAATTTCTTGCTTTTCTGAATTGAAGCCAGTCTCTGGTATCCTTTGTTTTCTTGCCTTTTCCAGAGTTTGTCTCTGGCTAACAAAGCTGATTTAAGATCAGCAGTGAACCAAGGACAAGATCTTACTTTAGTTCTGATACTGGTGATAGGTGCATGAATATTGAGAGCATTAGTGATGATGTCCTTTAATATCTGGAGAGCTGTTTCAACTGAGGATGTAAGATAAAAGTATTGCCAATATGTTGTATTGCACAAATGAAGGAGATATCCTGAGATGTTGAATTCCTTTTTTGACCTTTTGAGGACAAACGTTGCAGGATTGGATGGTTTGAATGTAGTTCTTATGCCAACTATAGGACAATGATCACTTACATCACTGGGTAGTACTCCTGCATGTGAATATAAGTGAGGCTTGTTTGCCAACATAATATCCAGGAGTGAGCTGTTGATAGAATTTTTTAGATTAATCTTGGTTGGATCTTTGATTAATTGTGTGAATCCATAGGTGTCACAGAAGGATACTAGTGGTGCAGATGCTTTAGATAGCCAATTTAAATTCAAATCACCAAGGATGATGGTATCTTCAGGGCAAGTGGAGATTGTGAGACTCAAACTCAGGTCTGGTCTGCTGGATGTATCAAGCTCGCTCACACCTTGTTCCTCTAACCTCTAGGCTATACTGCCAGCCAGTATATACTTGTGCATGTGCAATATATACTTATGAAACTAAAAAAGTAACATAACAGAAATAATCATATAACATTAATTTCAACACTATATAAAATATGCACATAATAAGATGTATGATTATGTGGTACATCCACACCTCCTAAAAAGAGCCAGCAGAAATGCAGCATGTTGGGTAGTATATAAAGTTAACCAGTTCTGGTAATGGGACAGCAGACTTGTGATAATAAATGACATGTTATTATATAGCCTCATATTTCCAAGAATCATGTTCCAAAAGTTGGATATCCAAGTAATAAAAGGATAATCATCCTATATTACATTTTCTTTGGGGCACTTTAAATTCAATGCAGTTTTTCTGATCTCAGCCCAGGCCTCAAAATACTTACAGAAACATTATTACATACTGTATATAGCCAGGGATGCCAGAGACTTTCATTTTGAGACATCTGAACACCAGTTCAAGTAATATGAAGTTGTCTCCTCAAGTCTAAATGCAGCCAGTTCAACTTTCTGTACAAGAAGCAGTGGTGCTTTTCAAATCAAAAAGTTTATTGAGCGGTCAGAGACCATGACAAAAAGACAGGTTATTACATAAAATATAAATTACACTATACAGAAAATTACAGCATGAAATATACTCATTATAAATAAATAAATAGGTAAATAAGAAAACAAGAGAAACATCTCTTCCAATCCTTCAAAGTACTTAGTGCAAAAACATAAGTAATAATCGACTATGTGCAATTACCTATAAACAAAGTGTTTAAGCTTGTCAAGAGTACAAATATTATGCAAAAGACAGTGGCCCAGATATTCAAAAGGGTTGCGCCATGCGTAAGTCCAAAATGCGCCATTCTGCGATATTCAGCAGGAGGCAGTTACGCCACTGGCACCAGGTTGCACTAGAGAGCAATGCAAATGAATGCATGCTCAACAGGAGGGGGAGGATCCATGCATAACCTGCGCAACCCGATATTCAGTCGGGTTGCGGGGAGACATGTGCAACCCCAACCTGCGCCCGCTGAACTTGAGCCAAAAAAAGAGCTTAAGTCGAGGCCACCCACAGGTGAGCTGCTGCATTGCAGGGGCAACACAGCAGCTGCCACCCTGGCTGGCCCCCAACTCACTCCCTGTGCCCCCCACCAGCCCGATCGTGGGCAGTACAGGTACATCTCCCCCACACCTCCCACAGCCCGGTCGCGCAGAACCTGCATAAACCCCCAGTGCCCGATCGCGGCAGAACCTGCATAACCCCCAGTGCCCGATCGCGGGCAGGGCCTACATAAACCCCCAGTGCCCAATCGCGGGCAGAATGTCACAACAGAACCCCCAAACATCTCCCTGGTGTCTAGTGTCCCCCCACCCACCCGAAGCCCCTCCACCCGCTCCCCCGCGGCGGCGGGCGACAGCATCCACCCGCCTGCCACCCGCGCCCGCTGACTGACTGTCGGTAGGGCTGCCGCCCAGTGGTGCAGAGCTACAGCCAATGGGCGTGCAGCCCATACCGTACATGACAGTCAGATTTGTGAATGATCATTCACAATATAAATATTAGGTCCGCTTTTTTCATTTTTATACCAAGACGTATTCTAGAGATATTTACTAAATATTTAGCTTCAGCCTTAATTATGATTTCATCATTAGTAGTAAAGAAAATAACAAGTAAGGTGCTCTGGTCTGTTCTTTGAATGGATTGGCATAAAGGCCATATCCATTTTTTTCTTGGTATGGTATACCATTTACATACAAACATAACATGTTCCAAGTTTTCCAGTGTGGAGCAGGTACAAGAGTAGAAACCAGAATTAGAAGTGGAATTTTTCATGTAAACTGCTTTCAGGATGTTATTTGAAAATACTTATAACCTATATCTGGTGTATTGTTTTCTATCTTCTACTTCTGTAAGAATATCTAAGTAATATCTGTAATAATGACAGGGATCATTTATCCTCAAAAATGGGAACATTTTAAGCTTTTTAATAATGTTTAAATCTAAAGTCTTATAGTATTCTCTAAATGCCTTTGTGATAAGGGGTTGATATTTTAAACTAATAGTGATTCCTCTTGCCCTATACTGATATAAGTAGGTTAACCTCACTTCCTGTAATAAATTAAATATTAGGGATAACCATTCTGATTTTAGGTTCCCTAAAGAAGACCACCAGTATTTTTCATGTAAGCATAAAGCCGTTAACCTATTTTGATCATGGTGAAGTATTCTAACCCAATAATTAATCTTTCTAGCATCAGCCTCTGCTTGCAAAGAATAATAACCTGTCTCAGCCCTCAGTATCACAGCAGGAACAAAATTTGGTAAAACTAAGGTTTCTCGAAACAGTTTATTAACAGGAATATCTAACATATACATTTTATTATAATGCCAAATTTCAGCATTAAATAAAACTTGAGCATAATATTTGGCTTGAACTGCCTTTACAATAGGCCTAATTGTGTTTCCACCACATTTTTTATTAAATATGAGTAGGGAATTTGCCGTTCTTTTTAATTTTGCTAAAATTGTATCCAATTCCATTTTCCATCCCTAGTCAATTGTAGGCCCAAATATGTATAACTATCTACAATCTCTAATGTTACAGAACCTAGCATCCAAAATGTATTTTTACTATATATTTTTTGCTTTCATTGCAAACGGGAGAATCTGACCTTTTTGAATATTTACTGACAAGTTAAGTTCATTTGCAGTTGTTGCAAGCATATTTAATTTAGCTTGAAGTCCGGATTCAGTAAGAGAGAATAAAGACTAAATCATCAGCGTAGGCCAGTACACCACAACATGTATCCCTAATCTTAGGAGAATCAGAATTACTAAGATTTAAGTCACATAATAATTTGTCAATATATATAGAAAAAAGAAAAGGAGCAATCACGCAACCTTGTCTTACTCCCGTGTTAGTAGGGAAAGTTTAAGAGACTTGTCTCTGAGTACCTGACCTCACTTGGGGCAATGTTGCAGTATATAATTCTCTTATAATTGCTATCAGTTCCATTGTAAATCCTTTTTCCTTCATTATAATCCAAAGAACATTCCTTGATACTAAGTTGAATGCAGTGCTGAAATCTATAAAGGCAGCAAAAAAAGACTGTTTTCTAATCATAACATATTTTTCATAAAGATGTCTAATTATAAAACAGTTTCAGTTGTGCTGTAACCAGCCCTAAATCCAGCTTGTGCTTCAGAAAGTCCCCCTAAGCCTATTCATTCTTCATTTAATCTATTTAGAACTAACTTAGAAAACAATTTCCCTAGATTGTCTAATAATGAAATAGGCCTATACATTTTAGGATCTGTTTTATCACCCTTTTTATAAGTTGAAAATATTATAGCTCCCTTCCAGGAATTCGGGAAAACCAGTTTCTGGACACAAAAATTAAAATATTTAGTCAAAATTGTAGACCATAAAGCAGGGGCACTCAGGTAAACTTCAGAAGGAATCATGTCTGGGCCTGGTGCTTTTATTTTTAAAGCTGCAATGACAAAATATACTTCTGTAATTAAAAAGGTCAAAAATTCTGCATATTTGTGTCCAGAAATATTCCCACATTTTCAACAGTAGGGGAACATTTTTTTAAAGAATAGTAAGAAACCCAGGTTTCCAACGTAATATAGGTATCCAATTCATATTTAATATTATTAATACCCTTAGCAACTAATAACCAATATGTCTGGAAATCTTTGTTATAAATAGCTTCATGCATACGATCCCAATTTCTTTGTTGATATTGTTCTTGTTTTAATAAGAGGAACTTCTTGTATTTTTCCCAACATCTATTTAGTTCTATAATGTTTTGTGAAGTCTTATTCTGCCTTACCTGCCTGATGTTTTTATTTAATTCTCTTTTTTCTTTACGACATTCCAGATCAAACCATGTATTTTTGTATTCTGTACATTTTGTAATCTTTGAAGATCTAAGTGATTTTGTTATTTCCTCTAGGTTTGAAAATAATAAATGGTGAAGATGCCCATACCCCATATTTTCAGTATTTAGCTTATTGGATAAGTCCTGCAAAATATGTTTAATGAGGGGAGAAAACTTGTCCTGCAATTGAATTTTGTTATTACAGATTACAAATTGTATAGGTTTATTTGGTACATCTGGAACACACTGTATATTTTTTGCTTTTAAAACAAGAGGAAGATGATCACTTTCGCCCCTAGCAGGAATTTCCAAAGATTCCCAATCTATCATGTTCCCATTCCAAAACACATAATCTATTATTGAAGGTCCCTTTACAGAAAAATGAGTAAAACTTTCCAATTTGTCCCCCTGTAACCTATTTATTGGTGCTAAATTATATAAGGCCAATAATTCTATTAGTTTCTGACCCATTTTGTTTAATTTCTTATCCTTTGTGCATCTGGGCCAATTAGAGGCTTCTAGATGACACCAGTTGTGGAAATTACTATCAGAGTAACCATCATATGGGCCAATCCTTGCATTAAAGTCCCCACAGAGTAATATATTCTCACAAGACGTTACTGCCCAACTCCTATGAATAAAATCCTCCAATTGATCCCAGAGTGCTGGATAATATGAATTCGAATTAGATGGAGGTATGTAAGTGTTAATCAGGCAAAAATGTTTACCTTTATTAACCTTAATGTAAATAACCATTATATTTTTATTAGTATATAAAATATCTGCAGTAATATCAGCATTTATTTTGATTAAAGTAATTAAACCCCCTACAGTTCTTCCCATTTTAGCAAATTTTTCTCCTGGAATCTAAAAGATTTGACAACCATTCAATAAGATTTATTGATCTTTAGAGTGCCAAGTCTCTTGTAGGCAAATAATAAACTGAAGCATAAAGTCTAACCATTCTTGATCCATTAATTTAGAAAACAAAACTGCAGTGTTCCAAGAGATTAAAAGAAGGGCATTAAATTTTGTTCCAGTATATAGTTCTTTTCCTTCTGCAAGTCAGTCTAATTGTGTTTCCAACAACTCAAATATATTACAAGTAGAAACATTAAATACCACTTTTTCCTGATTTGTCCCTTTTAGTGATTTGCATGTAGGACTATTCTGGTAAGAAAAGTAATATATATTCACTATATATATGCCTAAGGCATCCAGTAGACTCCTGTTATCAATGATCTTGTTATATAAGCTTAAAAGGCCTGTTTTAAAAATAATTAAATCGCAATCTGGATCACATCCCTGCCTTGTGATAATTAATGTTTTAGGATTTTCTATAGAAACATTCAAAAGTTGTTCTAGTATGTCTACTAAAAGATCCTTTAAGTTGTTATTATTCTCATTTTTTATTCTTTCCAGACCATAAAAATACAATATCTCAAGCACTCTGCCAGCCATATTTTCCTGATCTGATACTCTTGCTTCCTGACTATTATATTTACTTCCTCCATTTAGTATTTTCCTTTCCGTTATGTGTAATCCCACTTTGTCTAATAATGTTGCCTTACCTAATATACATCTTGCTACCTCTGGATTTTTAACAAGAATGTCCACCTGTCCCAAACTTGTACCTTTGTTCCAGCTGTAAACTTTTTCTATTAGAAATTCTAGGTCTGGGATTTTTAGAACTTGACCGAATATGTTCATCAGGGTACTCTTGAGTTTTCTTGTATTTCTACTAAAAGGTGATTTAACACCAAAAATACTTAATTGACAAGACTCATGATTTTGTATTTGAAATTTCTCATTCAAGCATTCCCTGTTAATATATTCTAAACTACAGCCAAATTTCCTCAGACCTTCTTCATTAATCCAGATATGATTTGCTATTCGAGGAGCTGTACAAAATATAAGTAAGAGATTTAAGCCCATAATATCTTTATCATTCCATATCTGTAAAATATCAGATACAGTTAGATCAGCACCAGTCACTGCCCTTATTAGGTTCTCAGTCTTATCCATTAAATCTTCATATGACCAATTGTGTAGGATCTTAAAGCCATATAATGTCAAAATAGCACAACTATTAAGGTCTGTAGCATTTCTCATACATGTTTCCTCCAGTTCTTTAACTGGCTCCAGATCCTGTTTCAGTATTCTACTTGTGTCTTGACCATGCAACTCTTTACAGACTGGGTCTAAAACAATGTTCTCCCTAGGCACTGGATCATAACCATTTTTGGGAACAGAATCTTTTTGTACATCTGTCTTTGATTTTTGTGTATAAATATGCTTATCCCGAGCTAACTTCCCTCCTGACTTCCCCCCTTCATCAGTGATTGACCCTTCCATATTTATGTCAATCTCCCCTGACATCAAGTCAAGATTGTTTTTTAAAACAGGATCTTTGTTTACATCTGATTTTATTTTTTTGGTATAAATAGACTTAACCAAAACATATCCCTCTCCAAGATTCTCCCTTACTTTTGCAGGTAACCCTGCTGTATTGGTAACCAACTCTACCGTACTTATGTTATACCTATCTAATGTTCCTAAAATCTTCTTTCCTTCTTAGTGACTACTTATCTTTCCCTTACTCAGACTCTTAGTTTTACCCCTACTCTTATTTGATTTCTTTTTACTTTTACTTGTACTGAGATTCTTACTACTTGGATCATTTTTAATTATTGGTGGAGGATGTAAGGATTCCGGAAGCATGGAAGGCATATCAGTCATTAAAAAATCTGGGTAAACTAAATGTTGAGAACAATCTGGTTCAATAACAGATAAAGAGCAAATACTCTCAAAGTAAGGTAGTTTATCAAGTCTGAATAAAATGTCATCTAATCTAGAACCATTTATTGCTATGTTTTCTTTCAAAAGACCTATTTCATGTTTCAGATTAACTAAATGATCCAGAATAATCAGATGGCGGTATGTGTGTTAGATACAGCTGTACAATATTCTTTACTCATAGCAGTAGAAAAATGTACTGATCTGCCATTATCAGGTTGTTTATACGAGTTCAGACCAGTAAACTGTTTTAATCCATTTATAGTCTCCTGTAATTCCCCAGCTATATTTCTTAAATCATTTTGCCAGTAAGAACATGGTTCTGGGTTAGATTCCTTAAAGTATTCTGGTGAAAAATCCAAAGTTTCCTCCAGATAATTAGTAGTATGTGCAGAAAACTCATTTATACTTTTAGAAGCATCCACATTAATATACACTCCTGAATTTAAATCTTCTGTAGACTTATGAATGCCATTCCTAGCCCCTATAGAGTCCATAACTTGCAATTCAATGTGCTCATTTTGATCATCATTTAAACTAGCTTTTCCCAGATGTAGCACTTCTTTATGTGTATTGCTTGAACTGCATAAATTAGCTGTAATTAAGGGACTATAATGATCTTTTTTATTAGATTGTTTTAGGGGCATACCTCTCCCTTTTATCTTAGGAGGAGTACTGTTTAAGCAAAATTTTGTCGATTCATCATTTTTATTGTTACTTTCCTTTCCCCTTCCCTTATCACTTTTACCTTTAAAAGTCTTTTTCTTTACACTTCCACCTTTGTATTTACTTGTGCTTTTTTATTTCTTTTCTCAGAATTAGAAGAGATTATAACCAGAGCTTATTGCAAATTGGATGACGTGTGCATTAAATCAATCCTGAAACTGTCTTGATTGAACTCTGTTTCTGAATTACCCTTTTGTGAACTCAAAACCAAGTTACTACTTTCATTTTTGATCCGTAACCATTAAATCCCCCCCCCCCATTTTTAAAATGTGTTTACTGGTATGTACCATAATATTGCTAATACTATATCCAATACAACAATTAGAAATTTTTAGATACACAGACTTAAAGACCTGTAATTCACAATATTATGCAGTGACTCAAGGTTGTCTGCAGTTCAAAAACATCCAACGTATAAATATAGTGTAGTCCAATACCAAATCTCCAAAATCTCAGCTTCAGTTGAAACTTCTCCACCAGACATAAAATACTCCCTATGATTGAGTTTAGCATTAAATGGGAAAGGAGCCAAATACTAAATGAAACTCCATTGAATTGCGTATTTCAAACGTTCAGTTTGTGCAACAACTGACACAAAATCAAATTGCCAAACAGGAAACCGCTAAATGATGTTTTTCAGATGCTCAGAACAAAATACCAAACAGAAATCTGTTTGGAAGCGTCCTTCAAATGCTCAGTTTGTGCAATAATTAACACGGATTCAAGATACAAAGCAGGAGTTCACTAAATGGCATCTTCAAATGCTCTAGTATTGCGTTGTTACGTAGTTGTCACTCACACACTAGATCTGATGCTCCATCAATTTCAACTTTATTCGCATTAGGAAATAAAGCATCAGGAACAATGCCCAGGTAGAGTTTAAGCACCAGAAGCAGAGTTGATTCAGCCTGATAATAAATTTGCTTCTGTTGTTCCCACTCTGGTTCAGAGTCAATATAAGCACTTGCAGAGTTCTTTTTATAAGAGACACTAAATAAAACAAACAGTGTTGTTACTTAGGCAGTAATTAGAAGTATAAATCTTAAAAGCTATCATATAGCTTTCTTAAAAGCCAAACGTTAAAATGCTAAAATGCTAAAACACCAAAACTCTAGCTAGATTCATCTAATTTTATAAAAACAACACAATTCATCAAAAATATCAAATGCTTTTAACTTATTTTTATAACCAAAGAGCCGGTTTAATAAATCTGAGCGCTGGAATATCTAAAAAAGCAGCCATGTGAGCAGGAATGCTGTTATCTCAGAAACAGGAAACGTAATCTGGTCACCTGGTTGCCATGTGTCTCTTTATGTTAACATGTCACGTGACTATAGCGCGCAAAACTGAAAAATCGCTTTGTTTAATATATTAAAGAAAAATACAATCCTATAAAAAGGAAAAAAAGTACAAAATAAAATAAAACAATGTAAGTGTAACAGCAATATAATATACAAACTTAAAAAAAAAGAAACTCCAGACAACGAAGGCTTTTTTTTTTAAATAATAAAAAAATTAAAAAATTCTGCAGCTGGAAAACTTTCCTTTATGAGTTGGTAGGCATAATGCTTATTCCTCGATCATCATCCGACTGATGTCTCTGTTATGTAGATATAGTGGAGAACTCCTTAAGGCAGTTTTAAGGATTTAAAACACTTTAACTCCACTCACTTCAAGAGAAAACCTGTGGATAAAACAGAGAAAGAGGGGAGCCCACCAACCAGGACGGATAAACAATAAGATCTACTGGGAAGATTACATGCTCTGACAACAGTATATACCTGTTATAAAATAAAACATGCTGTGTAATCCTACTTTTGAAGTCTTCTCCACAGGCTCCGAAGCACGTAGTTCATGCGTCCTTCCAATCCAGTCAGCAATCAGCCACCTCTACTCAACTGGATATGCAGAACTATAGAACTGCTGTTTCAGGTCCAGAAAAGGGCAAGATGTGCATGAGGAAACAGCAGTAATGAGCAGTCTTGCAGAGCTTGCTCAAAGTGCCAGCAGCCAGCAGAAAAATACAGCAGCAGCAGGGCTTCTTGAAGGCAGTAGCTGAGCAGTCAGTTTGAAGTGCTTCTGGAATGGGAAATCCAAAGCAGTGGTGAGTATGGCACCATGTATTGAGGGCAAACCTGACAAAGCAGTTATACAAGACATCCACCTAATTTAAGTAACAATCCCCACCTAAAAGTAGTGGGAGGAGATTGTTCCCATATCCTTGTCAATGTGTTCTGTAACTAACACTCTGTCAACGTTGGCAGTCTACCACTGCCTCCTTAAGCATGTATTTAGGCTTTATCTATCATTTCATCATACAACTGGCACTTCTGTGACCACCTGGCAAAAACAGTGCCTTCTGCTCATTACCGGTCATGATTGTCTGGTAAATTAGTGCTTATTGCTTGTTCCACTCAGGTTTCTATGTAACTAATTCCGGGCTGCCCCCAAAAATTACCATTTGTGATCAGTGGCTTACCCGGTCAACAAAATTAAACGAATGAATGAATGAATAAATAAATAAATAAATAAATATGTGGCCAACTGGGGAATGTTGCCCTGACATCATCATCTATGGGTGAAGCTGGTATGGGAGGAACTACAAGGAGTATATAGACAGGGTGCCCAACATTGCTGCAGGTTGGCCGGCATAGGTGCACTCTAAACTGTAACTTGTCATGAAACTTACATCTAATGCCTCAAATCAAGGCGGACCCTGTTTTACTAATGGTTCTATTGCTCAATTTAGTGGGCTTGGCAATGAGCACAGGTGCAGTTTGTTGAGCTGGGGTCCTCAGGCTATACAGTTGGGGGCAGCTGTCTCGGCTTTGACAGGGTCTTGCAACTTGTAACATTCTGTCTGATTCTCTGTGAATGTAGGTCTTCTGGCAGACACTTCTCTATGATATTTCTTCTGGATCACCTAGAATACAGGAGCACTGTACAGAGGTTTCCCGATTCCCAAGGACCCTAGACCCAGGAGCATCCCCATGGGCTGATTCCCCCAAATGGGTTAAGAATACCATCAGCACTCAGGTACACCCCCTGGCTCCCTATTCCAGGGTTTTAAATAATTGATTAGCAGTTTTTTTCTTGGGACTATACTAACTGTACAGAAAGTATTTATATAGATTTTCTGGAAGTACTGTGTTTGTTAAATACAGTGAGGCAAGAGCTATGCATTTTCACAAAGATTTAGCACTTTTATGAGCAAAATGCTAATCAATTTTTAGAGTTAAATAAATCCCTGCTATTCCCCAATTCATTTCACTTGATAAGGGCTAGCTGGCCCCTCACTTGGCTCCAAGGTGCTTGAACAGGATTCAGAATCTGTGGCTTCCCTGGACGCAGTCAAAAGCACTGACACAGATGAATCTGAGCTCCTTCAGGATAAGGAGCAAACTCTGGCATGGTGGCCCAGGTTCCAGACTTTTGTAGCTTCTCAGCTCCCAAAGCCATCAAGAGCTCAACAGGCTTTTAGGCTTTTCCGACTCTACTGCAGGTCACAGACCACTATTTCAGTCTCTGGGAGATACAGTCCAGCCCTATTTGCAGGCTGAGGACTTCGCTCCTCCAGCACACTCCAGCTCTCCAGATCAGGACAGACTTCCACAAGTTCACTGCCTTTTGCAGTGGAAGCCATAGGCTGACATCTTAACTGTCTCTATCACTCACACATGGCTCCCCTCTGCAGTCAGAGAGCCTCCACCACCAACAACTGCCCAGAGCTGTTGCTGTTCCTGGGGTTTCACGGGGAAATGCCAGCATCTGATTGGTTGCTACAGCTGTCACTCCCTAGAATTAATAAACATTAGGTCCCTTTGAGGTTTAACTGGCTGGTAGTGTGCGCACCAAGACAATGCCCTTACTCCTTCCCAGTAACCATAGCTGCAGGTCCTTAAGCTCCTTGAATACTGATTGGCTGGCTTGGGGGTCAGAGGCAACATAGATGACTAAAGACAAAACAGAGCATACCTAGCTCCAACTTCAAGTTCTGTTTGCAGCCCAAATCATTTTAAACTTATTTGTGCCCACAGTCAGTTAGGTATCCCCCCTGCCCTGTCATTCAGCAGCAGAGTGGAGCATGCATTTGTCTTCCCCTGCCTGTTGCTGCTGCTGAAATATACTTTCCCCAGGCAGCAGGCAGGACTATTCATTCATATGGCAGCCTCAGCTGCTTTAAAGGGGCAGGCGCTCATTTATTATCTGAAAAAGTTCAGCTTCCAGTTTAGCTACCCCATCTGGCAACTCTCTGGACCCCGATTAACCTTTCTGGAGTCTGGGTACATGGAGGGGAACAGTCTACAAAGCTGCCACAGTGGCTTTAACTTTTAAGTGCTCTAGTGCTTACAGACATTCGAGCTGGGCACACGGAGGGGAACAGTCTGCACAGCTGCCACAGTGGCTTTAACTTATGAGTGTCATAGTGCTTACAGACATTCAAGCTGGGCACATGGAAGAGAACAGTCTGCAGAGCTGCCACGGCACCTTTAACATTTGAGTGCTGTAGTGCTTACAGACATTCAAGCTGGACACATGGAGGAGAACAGTCTGCAAAGCCGCCACAGTGATTTTAACGTTTGAATGCTGTAACGCTTACAGGTGTTTGAGCTGGGCACATGGAGGGGAATAGTCTGCAATGGTGCCACGGTGACTTTAACGTTTGAATGCTGTAACGCTTACAGGCACTTGAGCTGGCCATAGCCAGTATGCATATTTGAGCAGGCATCCTGCTCAGTGGCCATAAAGAAAACTGTAAAGTGGATGGCTTACTTTGTGCTTCATAATGCACCACAGGGGTGTATTAATTGCCTATAACCCCATACCCTGGCCTATCGTAGGTTATTGCTAATTTATTTATCCTTTTTTGCTACAATAAATGCTTTATACACCCAAGCAGGTCACTCCTCCGAATAAACCCCCATTCTAGTTCTACACATTTACATAGATACATAAACACTGTTGGCAGATAAGGGGCTATGGCCTACTCAATCTGCCCATCCGAGCTTGTAAGTTCCCTTCATGTTTTTCTACAAGTCTGCTGCCACTTACCCCGACCTCCAGTATGCCCTTATATCTATCCCATGCATTCTTAAATCCCATGAATTTTTCAGCCCCCACCACTTCCTCTGGCAGGGTGTTCCATGTGGCCACCACCCTTTCTGTGAAAAAAGCCTTCCTCACGTTTCCTCTGAATTGCCCTCCCTCAAACCTTATCCCATGCCCTCTAGTTCTGGAACATCTTTTGGCTGGAAAATAGTGTATTCCTACACCCTGTTCCTCCCTGTAAAGTACTTATATGTCTCTGTCATATCCCCTCTCTTCCTCCTCTCCTCCAGGGAGTACATATTCAGGTTCTTCAGCCTTTTCTCATAGGACTTGTGATGCAATCCATGTACCATCTTTGATACCCTCCTCTGAACCTTCTCCACCCTGTCTATGTCCTTACATAGGTAAGGTCTCCAGAACTGTACACTGCACTCCAGGTGGGGCCTCACTAGTGTCTTATACAGTGGAATTATGAACTCCCTTTTCCTGCTGGTGATGCCCATATGTATGCATCCCAGCATCCTATTTGCTTTACCTGCTGCCTTGTCACACTGTTTCCCTAGCTTGCGGTCATCAGAAATGATAACCCCCAAGGTCTCCTTCCAACTTGGAGAATGCTATATCATCACCACCCCCCAGCTGATATTCTGTTCCAGGGTTTTTGTGCCCCATATGCAGGGGTGCCAGGTTTTTAAAAAGTTTGTGGGTGCTCAGAGTCCTAATAAAAGGCCGGGGGTCTGGGGGCCGCCTAGGCCCCCATAAGCTATAGGGTTTTTCATGCTTTCTGGTACATTTTGGTGGTTATTTTGATACATTTTGGAATGAGTATGCTACCATCACAACTAATGTAGAGGATGCCAGGGTACCATTGGGGTGGGGGCTATTTGATGCCTGAGCAGCTGCTAAGATCAATAAGATAGTGCCCACCTGGAGGGATCTTTCATGCTCTCAGTTTTGCAAGCATGTCAGAGTACTGATGTTAGGTTGCAGACGCAGTGCCACCACTCAACAGTATGCAAGTGTATCCTGAAGGGCTCTTAGATGCCACCAGTTAAGGACCCATAGAAGAGTGCCTGGGTGGTGGGATCTTTGATGCCCTCACATGCTTTAAGGATGCCCTTAGTGATGGTTACAGACAGTGCCACCACTCCACAGGGTACAAGAGTGCCTTGGAGGGCTCTTTGATGCCTTCATGTGCTCCAAGAAGACATGGAAGAGTGCACTTTGTGGGCTGTTTGATGCCTCCAGGCTCAGCCATGTGCTGCAACTGCAATAAGACATGGAAGAGTACTCTGGAGGTCACTTTGATGCCTCCAGGATGGTGCTGCAAGAAGACATGGAATTTTCTTGTCTTTTTTCAGCAGCTGGTAGATGCAAACTACAATCTCAAAGGGCATCCTTTTAGCAGCTGGAGGCATCAAACAGCCCTCCGGCTGGGCACTCTTGCACCCTGTGGGGTGGTGGCACTGTCTGCAACCTAAAATCACAAAGGACATCCTTAGAGCACCTGAGGGCATGAATGAGCCTTCCATGGCACTTTTCTATGTCTTCGTGCAGCACCTGGAGGCAACAAAAAGCCCTCTATCTAAGGCACTTTTGCACCATGTTCAGTGGTAGTGCTGTACCCTATAATTGCAAAGGACATCCTTAGAGCACCAGGGCATCACAGAGCCCTTTATGGCACTGTTCCCTGGCTTGGAGCAAGGGCTCTTTGATGCCTTCATGTGCTGCAAGAAGACATAGGAAAGTGCCCTGGAGCAGAGGCCCCTTTCATGTTCCCATGTGCTCTAAGGAGGTCCTTTGTGATTTTAGGTTGCAGACAGTGGCACCACTCCACAGGGTGCAAGGGTGCCCTGTACGGCTCACTGACACCTCCAGGTGCTGCAAGAAGACATGGAAGAGTCTTGTCATTTTTCAGCATCGAATGGAGGCAAACTAAAATCTCAAAGGGCATCCTTTGAGCACCTGGAGACATCAAAGAGCCCTCCAGTGCAGTCTTGCACCCTGTTGAGTGGTGGCACTGTCTGCAACCTAAAATCACAATAAACACCCTTAGAGCAACTGGGGGGAATAAAAGGACCCTCCAGGGCACTCTTCTATGTCTTCTTGCAGTACTTAGAGGCATAAAAGAGCCCCAGTCAGACATTCTCCCATGTCTTCTTTCAGCACCTGGCCTGGAGGCAACAAAAAGCCCTCTAGCAGGGCACTCTTGCACCCTGTGGAGTGGTGGTGCTGTGCCCTAAAATCACAAAGAACATCCTTAGAGCAACTGGGGGCATTTCAGAGCCCTCTATGGCACTCTTCCCTGGGTTGGAGGGCTGTTTGATAACTCTATGTGCTGCAAGAAGACACAGAAGAGTGCCCCGGAGGGCCCTTTCATGCCCCCTGGTGTTCTAAGGATGCCCTTTGTGATTGCAGGTTGCAAACAGCACCACCACTCCACAGGGTGCAAGAGTGCCCTGGAGGGCTCTTTGATGTCTCCAGGTGCTAAAAGGACTGCCCTTAGATATTTTAGTTTGCCTCCACCAGGTGCTGCAGAAAGGCAAGGAACTTCCATGTCTTCTTGAAGCAGCTAGAGCCTGGAGGCATCAAACAGCCCTCCAGGAAACTCTTCCTTCCATGTCTACTTGCAGCATCTGGAGGCATCAAAGAGCTCTTCTGGGCACTTTTAAATGTGTTCATGCAGAACCTGGAAGCATCAAAGAGCCCTTCAAGGGAAGAGTGCCATGGAGGGCTCTTTGATGCTCCCAGGTGCTCTAAGGATGCCTTTTGTGACTTTAGGGTACAGTGCCACCACTCCACAGGGTATAAGAATGCCCTGGAGGTCTCCTAGATGCATCCATCCAGGTGCTGCAAGTAGACATAGAAGAGTGCCCTGGAGGGCCATTTCATGCCCCTGGTGTTCTAAGGATGTATTTTGTGATTTTAGGTTGCAGACAGTGTCACCACTCCACAGTGTGCAAGAGTGCACTGGAGGGCTCTTTCATGCATGATCTAGGTGTTGTAAAAGGATGCTGTTTAAGATTTTAGTTTACCTCCACCAGGTGCTGCAGAAAGACAAGGAACTTCCATGTCTTCTTGCAACACATGGAAGCAACAAAGAGGGCACTCCTGCACTCTGTGGAGTGGTGATGCTGTATCTTAAATCACAAAGGGCAACCTTAGAGCACCTGGGGGTATCAAGGAGCCCTTGCTCCATGGCACTCTTCCATTGGAAGTCTCTGATATCTCCAGGTGGTGCAAGAAGACATAGAAGAGTGCCCTGAATGGCTCTTTGATGCCACCAGGTGCTCAAAGGATTCACTTAGCACATTATTTATTTATTTTAAAGTTGATAACTAGGAAAGGTACCATGAGCAGAGCTCATTTCAGAAATGACCAGGGTAAGGGGGAAGCATGTGTCAGTGTAATGGTATTACAGTTTTTTAGGACTAGCCAGGTCAAAAGCAGGAGTAATTGTAAGTTGCTAGAGACAGTTGCTGATGATTTTCAATAGTAAACATAACTGTAAATGGCAATGCCATGAATGAATTCACATTGTTTGACCATATAGAAGACGTTCTTATGAACTGTTGCTCTCCCAATAAACTCATCAGCTATTTTGTCCATGTCTAATGCATCAATGTGTTCCTGATGAATGTGAAGCAGAGCAACACCATTTAAGCATCTCTGTGACATTGTTGATCTAAGATATGTTTTCAGTCTCCTGAGTCCTGAGAAATAACACTTAGCTGTACAAGTTGATACTGTTATGTCAGTAAGATCAGAATAAATTTTACAAACTCTGGCAGTAAATCACGAATGGCTTGTTTTTCTGTGATGACACAGCACACATCTTGCAATGAATCAGCAGTTTTCCCACTAGCTTTTGCAATGTCAATGAACATGTCACAGTGTAGTTGCAGACGCCCTGCATCTAAGTCATTGCCATAAAAATTAGATATGGAATCTAATGGGCCATGTCCTATCGCAAATTGTTCTGCATCTAACATAAGCTTCTGAGCTGGAGTCTGAAATCTATCTTTGATTGAAAGAACAACCAGATCAATCACTTGGAAAAATATTCTCCTGAAGTGGTCTTTGGGGGATGCATCAGTAACTGATTGAGAGCCATCATCTATATGATGAGGAACTTTGCATTGACGCGGAAGAACTGGTTTGTCTAACTGCAGTTCCTCAGCTCTTCCATCCACTGTACTCCAGAAGTTGTCAAACTGCCCTCTGTATTGTTGCATAGTGTCGAGAAGAGTTTGAATCATACAATTAGCTTTTAGAAATTGAAGAGAGGTCGCTTGAAGGGCTGTGTTTATGCTATCACAGTGAGAGAAAATTTTTAAGAGAAGACTCAAGAAGAAAAATCCTTTAAATGATCGTAGCTGTGCCAAGAACCGTCCAGCTTTTGCCCCACACTCCCGAGTATTCTCTGAGGATACACTGTCCAGAAATTCCAATAATGCTAAATAGTTTTCTAGAATCAAATTTAAACTATTTGCCCTCACTGTCCACCTTGTTGGAGCAAATGGTCAATAAAGAGCTAGGCCTAGTGTCTTCCGTACCGCTTTGTATGTTTTCAAAAAATGTTAGCCGTTTTGGAGAGTCTCTAATGAATGTTATGAGTTCTCGTAACTGATTTAGTATGTCTCGACATTCTTGTATTTTGCTGATGCAGTCCTGTACTACAAGGTTCAAGGAATGTGCCAAACAATGTATGAAAAGGGCCCTAGGCTCAACAGCATTTAGCCTAGCCTGCACTCCAGAGTGAATACCAGCCATAGTAGCAGCTCCGTCATAACACTGACCCCGGCATTTATTTATATCCGAGTCAAAATGTAACAAAACATCTTTAAGGATACTGAATAGTGTAGCAGCATCTACAGCTGGTGTTTCATGAAATCCTAAAAATGCTTCTTCAATTCCGAAATCCTCAGTGACAAATTGAAAACATATTGAGACTTGCTCATGAACAGTAATGTCCGTCGTCTCATCCATCATTACAGCAAAATACTGGACTGCTTTGATTTTGGAAACAATTGTGTTTTGCACATCTTGTCCCATAATGTCCAGCATTTCATTCTTTATGTCATGAGACAACCACCTGTAGCTATCCCTTAACAACCACTGCTGCAACTGTGGACAATCAGTGGCTCGCAATTTTAGCACTTTCATGTAATTTGAACTCTCACCTGTATGGCCCCTGATAGCAAGCCCCTGTTGGGCCAGTAATCTTAAAGTTGTCATCATTTTTGAAAGTGCAGTCCTTGCATCTACTGCTCGCTGCCTACTAGCATCAGACATAATGCTGTACACATTTTGCTTGACATGTGTTTTCATTACAGCCTCACTGTGGCAGCCACTTTTCTCATGGGATTCAAATCTTTCTATTGCCTTATGCCAAGCACTATAACCAGTAACTCTGAATGGTTCATCAGCTTTTGTGGAAAATGTGAGCAGTTTTTTCTCTCTTGCCTCTTTACACACTGAACAGAAGGCTTTTTTTTGATTGGAATCATACAGTAACCATTTGAACCAGTCAAGCCACCTTTCTTGAAAGGTCCTGCCTTTTTTCTTGGTGACTACTAATGATTTCTGTCTTGTTTTTCCTTTTACAGAGTGCTGCTGCTACATGGCTCCTCAACATTGACCACGTCCACATCCCTAGCAATGTGAACTTGTGCAGCTGCTGTTTCCTCAGCTTCAGTCTCACAACTTGCTACATCACTTGTTGATGGTGCTGCTGTTGTACTGCTTGCCTCACTCTGTTTAGCTCATTTTTTAATAAACCTGTCCATTTTAACTTACAGTGTGTGTTTCTCTTGTGTTGATTCAGTCAGAATAGGTTACACTGTTAGTTGCTGGTCTGGACAGAATATGATTAAAACATTAGTCAGTGGAGGTCAGAATAACACTAGACAATCAGTTCACAGCACTTTGTTTTTGACACAAGGACCCCGCTTAAATCCTAATAGTCTGATTTATTTTGGGTTTTTTTATTGGTTTTTGGATGGTCAGACACTGGTAGGGACTGGACAGGAGGACTGTGACTGGCTGCTGGATAAGACTCAGCTGCTCACCCTCTCACACAGACTTCACAAGCACCCACAGACAGAGCACTGCCTATTGTCACTTGGACTATACAGCCCAGAAGACACCTCTGTGCTGTGCAATCAGCACTCTGACTTTACTATTTTACTTGTATTTTTTCTTTCCGACGGTCAGACACTGGTAGGGACTGGACAGGAGACCCTCTCTGACTTGAGTTTGTTTACTTTTGGATGGTCGGGCTCTGCCACTGGTGGTACAGGCACGACTACTAGACAGAAGTACTAGGCTGCAGCATGTCAGTGTCACAGTCAGCAAACAATGACCAACCAACTGATTGTTTAGTTCACGGAAACAGCATTATGCCACTATGCCAGCAACTCTCCCTTCCTCTCCATCCAGACTGAGACTCCCCCCCCACTGCAGCTGGCTAACTTTGCTGCAGTCTGCAGTCAACCCACCCACACCACACTGACACACACACACAGCCTGAGCCTGGCCCTAGCCTGAACCCACTGCAGAATTTTTTTAAAGATGCAGGTTTTGTTTGCTTTGTTTGTAGTCTGTCCTATGTCCTGCAGTGTTGCCACTTGCCAGAGACTAGTACAGTGTGACTCTGACTGTCAGTAAAAACTTACTCAACCAAACTGAACACACTGTCTAGTCTAGGCACGCCCCTCTCTAGCAGTTTTAAAAGTTGTTTTTTTTAGGTCACTCTGCGACAGGGCGGCGGGTAGTACCCCTCCCTTGGTCCCTAGCTAGCTAGCTAAAGAATTGGTTTGTTTGAGCTCTGTGCTCAAGTTGAGCAAGTCCACACAACAACGACCACAACAAAAAATGACTTGCTTCTCGCTCAGCTCACACAGCAATGGAGGATCCTTACTGCATGCTAATGCTTGCCTGGCTTGACCAACTCCTTGCCTGTGATATGCAGGCTGGCACTCTCAGTTGAAGCTGTTCTCTACCTGCATCACATGACCATCTCCTTGACGAGTCATGTGTCTCTTATCTGCAGTTGCAGTGAGCGTCAGTGTACAGTAGGCGGTGGGCGCACGGCACGCAGTGGGTTCGGGTTGGGATTGTAATTTCATTTCGGAAATCATCGGATGGTCAGATCAAGAGTCGGGTACTGCACTGGGACTCGAGCCAGAAGACGGAGCGAGTATCAGCTGCTACACATTCGATCTCTCACTCGTCTTGATCTGTCGTCGGTCTCTCGGAGAACAATGTCAGTGACCAGTCTGTCTGAGTCAGTTAACTATTACGATAAAAAAAATATTAGTGTCAGTCAGATCAGATGACACAGATGGTGATGGACTGGTTGGTGTTTTATTTTGTTTTGTTAGTTACAAATTTGTTGACTGGAGTGGAGTCTGGGGATTTGGAAAGCACACTGAGCCCTCAGCCAGGGTTTGTTCTCAGGCAGCACTGAAATGTTTCACTTTCTCTGAGGCCAGTTCCCAGTGAGGTTTATTTAATTTACAGTAAATAGTTCTTTGCCTGGTTCAGTATCAGATGGATGATCCATCTGATACTAAACCAAGCAAAGAACTATTTACTATAAATTAAATAAACCTCACTGAGAACTGGCCTCTACCTACAGTACTCAGCAAGTCCTAGTTATGGTGGCAGCAGACTCAGCAGTCCTCAGGAGGGATAGCAGTGGTGGAGGGTCTGGCAGTAGCAGTGGCGGGGGGTCTGGCAGAGTCAGCGGGGGGGGCCAACTAAGTTAGTTTGTTGGGGAGAGTGATGCTGCCTGAAACAGTCTCTCGGGAAGTAAATAATGTTTCACTTGAGACGAGTCATAGGATGTTGTGTTGTTGATCTTAGCAAGCGACAATTAAATCAGCTGAGGCATTGCAAATTGGTGGAGCTGGTTGAGCTCTGAAAAGCTGAGCCTGAGGCACTGCTGCAGTGAGCTTTCTGTCACTTGCTCTGTGACTGAGATCTGATCTCTGTGTCGGCTGTGGTTATGTTGTCCAGCAGTCGGACTGGACTGGACACTACCTCTGTGTGCGCCTCTCAGCTCAGCATGTTGTTGTCTGATTGGCATCCTAGAGGGGGCGAGTGATGACAGCTGCTGCCTGGCTGCTGAAGTGCTGAACTGAACTAGTCTGTCTGTCATTGATTCGACTTGTTGCGCCAGTGCCAGGTAACAGCTGCTGCTATGGGGGGGGAGACCGACTTGTGATGAACCGGGTGCAGGGTCGGATCAGACGGATGGTGGTCTGAGTATCAGACAAGCAGGCAGGGAAGTGGGAAATGAAAAGGCAAGGTTAAGGCTGGCGGGGATAGGTATAGGAGGGAGGACAAGAATTTGAGGGTGCTCATTTAAACTTTGTGGGTGCTCAAGCACCCGAGGATCCATGCTGTCGGCGCCCCTGCCCATATGCATTATCTTGCACTTCTTTGCATTGAATTTCAACTGCCAAATCCTTGACCATTCTTCAAGCTTTAAAAAGAAATAAATCTGTCAGTGTTTCATTTTTAGTTTTATGTGTGAAACTGTCCTATAATTGATTTTCTGCATACATTTATAAGGTTCCCTCCTGAATGTTGATAATAAAACTCATAACTCGGCAATATGAACACAGCCAGACTTTATTCTCTGACCTTGGCTCCACAGTCCATTGCCCTCCTCCCACTTCCTGGTACAACTCAGTCTCTTCTTTTAACAATACCAGAGGTAGAATATTCTATTTCTGTCCTTCAAAACAGCTAATGCATGCATTAAAAAGCAGAGCAGATATTTAAACATAACATGCAGTACCCTGTATGATATTCACCATATACTGGCATTTCAAACCAACTCTACTTTAGTCTTGTTTATATTTCCCTTAGGTTGGGTTACACAGCAGCTCAGCATTCCTTACCTCCAGCTTCATGATTCTCTGTTTCAGTCTCCAACACCACAAACTGCACTGTTCAGAAACGCAAGCAGCTGCTGCTCTTCAGAATTTGGGATTAAAAGAACAAAGGATATCTATCCGCAGAAAAAATAGGTCTCTCCGTAGCTCCCTGTGAGCCATGGCTCTGTGTTACTGTCACTAGTAGCTTTCAGAGGTTAAAATGTGCTTCCTGTCTTCCTCTGAAATGTGTCCCTGGACATAATTCTAAACAGCTCATTAATATTCATAGTGTAGTGTGCAGCAGGAGGAGAAAAAGGAACTGATTGCTTGATCTTCAAAGACACACGCTCAGCCTTAAAGTGGCAAGATGGTAATTTTTTTAAGTCACCACCACAGTTCATAATGTGTATATCGATAAATGAGTATATAATACTTTTCTCCTATTACTGCTGCTTGGTTTACCACAATATGTAGAGTTTTCTCTGAAAAATGAAAATATTTTCTTGGGTAGAGAAGAAGCCTTTGCTGCAGGAGAACCACCCACTATGGAACAGCACATTTGAGACCACCTACAGTATGTACACCAGCATGATCCCCCTGTGAGTGACCACCTACAATATGTACACCAGCATGATCCCTCTGTGAGTGACCACCTATAGTATGTACATCAGCATGATCCCTCTGTGAGTGACCACCTACAGTATGTACACTAGCATGATCCCCCTGTGAGTGACCACCTACAGTATGTACACCAGCATGATCCCCTGTGAGTGACCACCTACAGTATGTACACCAGCATGATCCCCTGTGAGTGACCACCTACAGTATGTACACCAGCATGATCCCCCTGTGAGTGACCATGTATTCCAGTTGCCTTTGTCTGCCAACTCATAACAATTTGCACTGCCTTTCTAGTTCCAGCTCCTGCTGCCATTCAATTTTGAAACAGAAACAGAAACATAGACAATGACGGCAGAAAAAGACCTGTGGTTCATCCATTCTGCCCAAGTTCCATATTTAGCCCTGAGACCTAATGTCCCTCCAGGGTCCAAGCCCTCCCCAGCCTCCTCTCTATTCTTCCAGTTTCTGTCACTCCAAGCAAGAATTCCACCCTTCATTCTGTCCCAAGGTTGCTGAAAACCAACAACAGTTTTTGCGCCATTTTCACTGGTAGACTGTTATACAGCTCCACTACCCTTTCTGTAAAATAAAAGTTCCTCATGTCCCTCCTGAACCTCCCTTCTATTAGCTTGCACTCATGTCCATGTGCTTGCAAGCAAACATTCAAGCTAAATAGGTCCCCCCAGGGTTTTCCAGTTGTCCTTTCTTCTCTGTTGATGTTTGTTCTTATATGTTTTTTTTCCTGCTTCTTTGCACTTTCTGTTTCTGGTTGTTCCTTAACTACTGGTGGCTTAACAGGTACCCCATCATTTGAGCGCTACCAGAATAGCGCCACACTATACGGTGCTATTCTGGTAAGCGCTCACACGGACAGCGACTAGGGATTTACAGCACATATTGTAAGCTCTCCCCTGGTCACTGTCCATGGTCCTGTAGGAAGGACAAAAGCACCAGGTACCAGGAGGCTGGCCGAGCTGCTTCTGTGGTGTGGAGGGCTGGGGCCAGTAGTAGTAGAGACCAGGGTTCTAATCCTGGTCTCCCACCATTTTAGCACAACGCCAGACTTATATTTTTTTTTAAATGGGGCTGCAATGGCCCCAAACATTTTTCCTTTCCCCTAGATCTGCTCTCTCTCAGAGTGAGAATCCTAATAACGGGAGTGGGTGCAGGCAGAGCCCCCCATCATCAGAGGGGGGCAGAGCCCCCCATGAAAAAGAAATTGGCACCTTTATTGTGGCATTATTGTTGATGGCACTGTTATTTTATGCACTTCCCTGACCCAGTGCCGGTGTAACATCCATCTCTGCTTCCCTTCTGAAGGCGTCTGCTAACTTGATGACCTCTGTCTCATGGTTAGTATCTCCAAATGTTCAGAGATTTATAGTGCCTTGCTAGAATGGTCCCATTCCTAAGCCAGGGCATATCTGGAAAAAAAAAATCAGGAAATCAGTACCGTATTAGTCTCTGATGTTTGCTGAGAGAAGTGTTCTCAGTACACTCAGCATCCCCAAGATGGCTTCCTTTTGTAGTTCATAAGGTGTCACACATACAGGTAACATATTTAGGTGTGCCCGAAAGTTCTTTTTGATTGGCCCAGTTGCCACAAGCACTATTGAAAAGATCTGGGTGTCCTTATTCCATGTAAGTTTTGTTTATTTTCTCTTTTAGATATAACTTTGTTTTTTTTTTCTCTTTTAGATATTTCCTGAAGAAGACCTAGGGTCGGAACATAGATTTTTAACTCTAATTTCTATTTTCAGCATGCATTTAATATAACCATTTTGTTTTGCTTTTAGACCACATGCTGACGCAGCACCTTATTTTAGTTTTGTTTATGTTGCTTATCTTGGTATTTCATGATTTGGTGTCTCTGTACCCTGGACACTGTAATCACTATGGGTGGCTATTTCAACCAGCAATGCTACCTTTGTTCTTGTTTTTCTCATATTACAATATCTAGTTTTCTTGCTTCTACTGTCTTGGCAGTTGTCATTGGGCGATCCCATGTAATCATTTATTTATTTGATTTGGATACAACTTTCAAGCTGGAGCTCTTTTACAAAGGTTCCACATCAGGTAGCATAATACAAAAACATTGTACATACAACAAGAAACATCTTCAACAAGCAATACAGGTTGATGTCTAACCACCCAATAAACACATGCTGAGCACAGTGCTAGACATTAAAAGGACAGGAGATTAGCCAAAATTTACTTAGCCTATATACAAGAACATGAGAGATTGCTTAACAGAGTAGTTCTAGTTGCATTTAGTTTATGGGCTCAGGGGTACTTCTTCATTTTCTGTGATTCTTTGTTGTTCATGCTACCAGTGTTTCTGAGTAAATTTGCTGATGTTTTATAAGGTTGTCCTTAAGGCTAAAATGCTTGTCACATTCATCATATTTATATGGTGATGCTGTGGGACTTACCATGCTATGACAAGAATGGACCACAATCCTAAGCCAGGGCATATTTAAACAAACTGTAGTTAGAGTCATGATGGATGCTAATACATTAACTTGATAAGAGGGTTTCATTGCCTTAAATATAATGATGAGTTGCTGTAGTCCTCTTTGTGTGTACACATAATGTTTGCTAAAGGTAGATCATTTATCTGTTTAATCCTATGTTTCCCATATGTTTAAAATGCCAATGGTGAGTGTGTATTATACTGTATATGGAAGGAGAGGGAGTGCTGCACCAAGGCCTTCAAGTAATAGTAGAAGGAATAGTGCAGGAAGGAGTGGTATGCCTACACTGGGGAGTGTGGGCCAGCCTGGAAGGTATAAGAACCTATACCAAGGTAATGACTTGCTTTCATCCAGGAGACAACCGCAGTTCTCAGTGGATGATTCAAATGCTACTTCTAGGGACATTTAATGTAGCCAGTAGGGAGTGACAGAAGAAATATGGCAAGTAGAATGTGGGCCACCACAAGCTGACATAGAGTACGGAGATCCGAAGGGGAGAGAGTTCCACCAGGGTGTAAGTTTTTCAAGGCAGCAAGGGGTTAGCAAAGGAAGAAGGGATAAAAGAGCAGTCAAAGGAGGAAGGTGTGGCTGGGGAAACAGTTGGAAAAAGTGAAAGCAGCAAGAAGAGAGGTGAGGGCTGCCAAAATGGTGCAAGATCTGCATCAGAAGCCCTATGAGGAGACACTGAAAAATTTCAATATGTAGACCCTGGAGGAGAGGAGGGAGAGTGGGGCTGTTATGGACATCTTCAAAATACCTCTGTGGGGTTAACAAGGTATAGGAGGGAGATATGTTTCACAGAAAATGGTCCTGTAGAACAAGAGATCTTGATATGATGCTGGAAAGAGGTAGATTCAGGAGCAATGTGAGGACATACTTCTTCATAGGATGGGTGGTGGATTCCTGGAACAACCTTCCATGGGAGGCAGTGGGGCAAAACCAGTGATGGGTTTCAAAATTGCCTGGGACAGGTACAAAGGATTCCTAGGAGGAAGGAGCTGAGTGACAGAAACAGTACTGTGGGGCAAGTTGGGTCTGCAGCAAAAGTGATCATAATTAAAAATGGACAAACTAGCTGGGCCCAGTGGTCATTATCTGTCATCAGTTTCTATGTTTATGTAACCCCCCCATTTGGGAGACTACTAGTTCTATTTGACCCTCCCTGGGTTTTTGTGGCTTATTTTGATCAGTAAAAAAAAGTTTATTATTCTCAGCACTTGGGTGGATCTCCTATGGGTCAGGAGGTCACCATGGGTGTGTGAAGGGTTAAAACCCATCAGTTTGGGCAGGAAGGGGAGTTACAGTCAAAGAAGTAAGTGGTGAGGGAGTGAGAGTGAGTCAGGGCTGGGTGGGTCAAATGCTCGCTCCAGCCCCCAGAGGGTGGCTCTTGGGAGGGACAGCAGAAGAAGTTGGAGTCAGTAGCCACAAGCTTCTTAGTGTCTTGGAGAGCAGCTAAAGTTGAGATGGGGCCAGCAGCCACATGTTCCAGAGTGCCCTAGTAGCCTGCATCAATTTGTGTATGGACCCTGTGGACAAGAATATGGCAGGGAGTCTGTTGTCCAAACAGTGAGCTAATTTGGAGCTCTACAGGATGTGTCCCATTTCTCAATTTGGGGACACTTGCTGCAAGTCCTGGGAATGGATGCAAGGTTCATGAGGGAACCCATAAATCCCCAGGCCACAAGGACTTGCTGAGTCGATATGGAGAAAGAGATGGGAATCATTGAGAGTTTGGGTGACTGTGAAGAATAATGGGTTGTTGGGCACTGTGAACATTTCTGGGACCTATGCTGCCTTCAAACTTCTGTGACCACAGAGTTCCGAGTTAATGCTGCCCTATAAAAGCAAACTCCTTAGTCCAGGTAAAAACTGCTATTATGGCCATACTGGCCATGTGAAAGCTCAATGTGTTTTCCACTAATTAACTGATGCTCCTCAGAGCTATGTGTGAATATGTTAAATGAAGTTCTGTGTGGCATTATGTTATTGAAAGGAACTGTTTAATATGTTGTTTTCATCCATGCCAGCAAGGAAAAGAGACCCTGTGTGACATCTGGACCTGGGTTACATAGCCACTGGAAGTGTTTCTGCAGCTGTGGGTACCCCCTTCCCATGGACATAGTCCATCCATACCCCTAGACCCAGAGAGGGACGGCTACATTTCTACATATGTCATGTTATCAAATAGATAAGGCACACAGTTATTTCAGTTTTGCACTCACACTGTTGGTTTACAGAGCAAGTTTATATACAAATGTGGGTGGTGGTTGTCGGGGGGAGGGTTTCAGAGATGCAGGCTTGAGGATCAAACAAAACAATTTAAATTCAATGGAGGAATACTGGCCTATACTGGAGTGATTGCCTGCATCTGTCTGGGAAGGGAACTAGGATCCTAGGTGATAAGATTAAATGCTTCATTGGTAAGCATTTAAACTAAGCAATGGGGAGGCACTTAAAACGAGCAGGGAAATCCCACTCACACACACAAACAGGGTAGTTAGCATGGCAAACAGCAAGGTAGAAAAGTCCACAGCGGGAAGCACAGTGGTAAATGGAAAAAAGGCAAAGGCAGTAAGGACAGGGATGAGGCTAAAAGGGGTATGACTATCAAAAACTGGGGGGCAATGAGTACCAATGCCTGTAGCCTGGATAACAAACTCCCTGAACTAGTGGCCTTGATGGAAGAGGGGTGCTTGGCTATCGTGGCAGTCACAGAAACATGATACACAGGGAACCATGACTGGGATGTTAACATTGCCAGAATTCAGCCCAGTATGGACAATAACCAGAGGTGGGAGCTCATAAAGCTGGGGATAGTGGAGGCAACCAAAACCTGCTGCAAAGCCCAGAGCAAGAAGGCTAGGGCTAAGAAACTGATCTGGTTGAGCAAGGAGGTCATGGAAAAGGTAAGGAGGAAAACAGCTGCCTTTAGGAAGTACAAGAAAACAGGGAGGGAGGACAGGGAGGTACTTGACAGAATCGAAGGAGGTGACAAAGGGCAGTAAGGGGAGCCAAAGCATCTACGGAACTCAGGCTGGCACAAGGCATTAAGAATGGGAAAGGACTTCTTTAAGTACATCAGGAGAGAAGGAGCTGTAAGGACCACATAGTAAGGATTAGGAAGGAGGGGGTTGGGTGGAAGCAGGGTGTGATAAGGCGGAAGCACTAAATGAGTACTTCTGCCCAGTATTTACTAAAGAGAATGGGGGGTGACACCCAAGGTGGAAGAAATGGCAGAAGCAGGGGGAGAAGTGGTGACAGATGGGGAAATCATGCAGCGCAGAGTTCAAGACAGTTTGAAGGCACTGAAGGTGGATAAGGCACCAGGCCCAGATGGCATCCACCCCAGGGTACTGAAAGAGCTGGCATAGGTCCTTGCAGGACCTTTGGCAGACCTGCTTAATGCCTCACTACATTCGGGGTGTGTACCTCAGGACTGGAGGATGGCTCATGTGGTGCCCCTCCACAAGAGTGGCCCCAAGGATGAACAGGGAAACTACAGACCAGTGAGCCTCACATCCATTGTGGGTAAGGTAATGGATACTATCCTGAAGGAGAGGCTGGTGGCCCTCCTAGAGGCCAAAGGACTACAGGACAGCGGACAGCATGGCTTCATATGTGGCAGATCCTGCCAAACCAACCTGGTCAAGTTCTATGACTGGGTAACTAGGCAACTGGACAGGGGCCATGCAGTGGATGTCCTAGATCTGGACTTCAGTAAGGCATTCGACTCAGTGCCACATGGAAGGCTGGGAAGGAAGTTAGTAGGCACAGGGGCAGGTGCAAAACTGGTGAGATGGGTAGGAAACTGGCTGCAGGGAAGGCAACAGAGGGTGGTGGTGGGTGGGGAGCTCTCACACCCAAGGGCAGTGATGAGAGGTGTTCCACAGGGCTTGGTGTTGGGACCAGTGTTGTTTGGGATATTCATTGCAGACATATCATGGGACATCAAGAGCAAGATCCATCTATTTGCTGATGATACCAAGGTAGGTGCAGTGGTGGATGACCTAGGGGAATGGCAGGGGTTGCAGGATGATCTGGCAAAGCTTGAAACCTGGTCAGACACCTGGCAACTGGGCTTTAATGCCAAAAACTGCAAGGTGCTGCATTTTGGGATGAAGAACCCAAGGAGGAGTTACCAGCTAGGGGGAGTGCAGCTAGCCCAGACACAGGAGGAGAAGGATCTGGGTGTGCTCATTACAGGGTCAATGAACAACTCGGCACAATGTAGGAAGGCAGCTGCAAATGCCAACAAAATGCTGGGTTGTATTGCAAGGGGTATATCCTCGAGGAGGGAGGAGGTGATTCTGCCACTGTATAGGTCACTAGTCAGACCACACCTGGAGTACTGCGTGCAGTACTGGCGTCCATATCTGAAGAGGGACATTAAGTTACTGGAGGGGGTGCAGCACAGAGTGACAAAGATGATCAAGGGGCTGGGGGACTTATCATATGAGAGAAGGTTGAAGGAGTTGAACATGTACTCACTGGAGGAGAGGAGAGACAGGGGTGACATGATTGAAACCTTTAAATACATGAAAGAAATAAACAAGACAGGTACAGAGGGGCTGTTCAGAGTAAGGGAGGGGAGGGACACCAGGGGCCATGATATGGGACTGAAGCAAGGAAGGTTCAAGAGGGAGATGAGGAGACACTTTTTTACAGAGAGGGTGGTGGCTGGGTGGAATGCGTTACCTGCTGAAGTGGAATGTAGTAGAACAGTGGACTGCTTCAAACGAGGATGGGACAGGACAAGGGGGAAGGTTAATGAAGGATAAGGGTGGAAGGGAGGGGCAGCTTCAGAATAAGGGGTGCTAGCTGCACATTTGAGCAGACTTGATAGACCTCTAGGCCTTTATCTTCTGGCAAATTTTGTATGTTCGCATGTTCGTATAGCAGGGTACACAATCTACAGGAGGGACAGGGAGGGTAGAAGGGGAGGAGGAGTAGCTCCCTACATAAGGGAAGGCATCAAAACAATGGAACTAAAGGAGACAATACCATTTAGCCATTCTTCTGTCATGTATAATGTCTGGAATCTGCCCTGATTCCAAACCCCAGAAGAGATTATTGATGGTAGCAATAATGTATGAGCCATAGGCAGAACGTAAACATTCCCTGGCAATATACTTCTCACCTGCTTCCTTATTTTGAAAAACAAGTTCATTTATTTTGTTCTTTGTGTTATTAAAACTCTCCAATATCGTGCATATTGTAAATAGTATAGTGTTCCTCTTGACTAAACCCACCTACACCATGCAATAGGGGTGGTAACACATCATTTTTCATGCCAGTCTTGAATTTTAATGTTTGGGCTTTAATGGCAGTGATGTCTTCCCTGTTTCAGATGGACATGTCAGATCCGAAGAGTCCAGAGATTGTGCCACTGGCACCAGTAACATCAGCAGTGGCACACCTAGTGCATTTAGAAAAGGTTGTTGTTTTATCATTAGGGTTAGATCTAGAGTTAAATAAACCTAAATGTTCAGTAGTATGAGGATCAGCTACTGAATCCTGTGTACGTATTTGATATGCTGCAAGAATATCTAACAGCATAGTGTTATGAAACTTAGAAGTGTTGTTTTGGAATGCATGCCAAATTTGTCCATGTTCCAATGTGTGAGGTTAAAGATAACTGGAACATGCATGAACTGCATAATGTTCACAAGGGTACCTGGAAGGGAGGTGGCAGTCAAGCCATTAAGTGAGCCAGGCTCCTGTAGGGGACAATCTGTAAGTTCTTCTTCAGTAAGGGGTACTACAGACAGGAACATGGCTGAAGTAGCCATGTAATTGTGGAGACAAAAATCTCTCACAGAATCTTCTGGAAACTTATCACAGAATGTGGGGCCAGTCAAAGCAGTACGATTGTAAAGGCCAGAGTGTTTGTAATTGGCTTGCCAGATAAACAATGTTCCATTTGGGGCAATTCTGGTCTTGGGCCAACCTTGGAAGGTGCTTTTGGAAAGACAGGCAACAGGGAGGATATGTCCATTGTGGTCAGTCTTCCATGCTATTTGGAGGGATGCTTGATCTGGTGCAATGACTCTGGCATTCAGGTAGGCATCTGTGCCTTCCTGAACAGCAATTAGTTTGCTGGGAACATCTATGCTGACTCCTTCTGGGATGGTGTTGGGTTTGTTATGTGGGGTGAGATATTTCTCTTCTGTAGGTTGGCACAATGGAAGGAATCACCTTAGAATGTGGTTATCAGCTATAGTTTTCATATCATCACAGTGAACAGTAGGAAACACTCCTAAAAATAGGTGCAGTGGCAGGATTGCCATCTTTCGTAGATACCTGTGGGAAGAAAATAAAAATCAGTAAGTACTATTTCTGCAATTATGGTTAGGAAAAGTAATCAATCTCCTTTGAGCAATTTCAGATTAGCATGTAACCATTTATTAGTAGGTTTCTCCTTGCTGACAAGTCTAACTTGATAGACTGCAGGACTGAGTTTGTTAGCAATGGGATAAGATCCCTCCCATTTGTTAGAAAATGGATGTGTTGGGTGTGTAAATTTGAATACCATTTCCTGGTCTTCAGCTTGTCAGTCCACTTCTTGTAAGTTTTTCTCAGAATGAACCTTGTCCTGTTGTTGGGCTTGATCCATACATTGTGCAGCACATAGGTTAGTCTTGACAGTGTCATCTCTGAGTTTGGCAACATATGTGTCCACTGATACTCTGTCTGCAGTAGGTGTGTTCAAATCAACCAACAGGTGTTCAGATAGTCTCATGGCTCTACCTGTTATAACCTCAAAATGTATACACTGTTTAGAAGCAGGAGTACTCCTAATTGCCATAAGGAGTAAAGGCAAAAGGGAATCCCAATTCATGGGATTGTTTTCAATGAATTTGTACAACACTTGTTTTATTCGTCGGCTAGCTCTTTCTACCTGCCTGAGGATTGGAGATGGTATGGAATGTGAAACTTCTGGTGTATTCATAGGAGCACAAGCATTTCCTGCATGACATCAGCTGTAAAGCTACTGTACTTTCTTGGTCGGAATCCACTTTGAGGGGTAGAATCCACCTGATAAATAGTTGTTGGACTTTGGCAGTTCCTTGGCTATGCTGATCCAAGTTGGGAAGGCCTCAAACCATTTAGAAAATAGGTCAGTGACCACAAGGGTGTACTTAATTGTCTTACTGGTGGTAGGTAATCAATCAATGTAATCAATTTGGATTGCATGCCAGGGGTCAGAGTACCTCTGGGGTAGTAGTTTGGCATTTTGCTGTCTGTGGATGGGTTGTTCTGTGCACAGACAAGACAGCTGTCTATGCAGTGTTTTACATCTGCTGTCAAACCAGGCCACCAACCTGCAGTGTTCAGTCTCCTCACTGTATTCTCCACCAGTTGGGGTGTCATGGACCTGATGAATGAACTTAGGTCACAAAGATGTGGGTACTACCCACAACTTGCAATTGTTAGTATTAGGTTGGAATCATATCAGTTTGTTTTTTTGTGACAGATGCAGCTAATCTGCATATCTCTTATAGTAGTTGCCCTTTGACAATTCCTGTTCAGTTCCCTCATTCTGCAACTTCAACACTTCTTTCAGTTGTGCATCAGGCTTCTATGCTGTGGACAAGTCCAATGGCACAAAATGTTGTGTTTCTTTCTTGTAGTGGCTACATGTATAGCTGCTAAAGCAACTGGGTGGCTCATTTTCCATACCCCCCCCATGCACTCTCTTTTGTGAGAGTATCTGCTCAGTCATTGAAGGTATGATAAAGACTGGATTTAGAATGGGCCTTTACCTTCTGAAGGAACAGTTTATGTTTAAACTGTTGTGTCAATGTGTGTATATAAAGAAAAAGTTATTTATACTTCACTGGAGCTCCATCAGAGGAGGTAAAGGAGTTCTTCTCCTAGAATGGTAAAATTTTGTCAGGGAGCAACAGACTCAGTTAGAGTCTGTAAAAATCATAGTATCTGTAGTACTATGGTAGAGAAGTTCTAGAGTACAGGCCACAGCTGCCAGTTCGGCATACTGTGGAGATATGACAGAGCTACATTTGGATGCATGCACTGTGTCACCATTAGGATACATGATGAACACTCCAAATCCAGCTATTTGTTCTCTCTGACAATAAGAGGTGGATCCATCAGTAAAGACATGACACAATGAGGTGTCTTCAAGGAGTGTAGAGGTAGCTGGAGAAAAGGGCCTGGGTCAGGCAATTCAGGTGGTTGAAGGGCAGAATAATGTGGGGTTCCTGTATACAGTAGATCATGTGCTAAAATAGATGTTATTTTAGAAATCTGGACCTCTATTTCTTGGTCTTGGAGAAGAAGAGACAAGTGGGTGAATCCAGCATTGGAAATGGACCCAACCTTCACTCTGCCTGACAACAGAAAGTTGGTGGGTGAGTGACACATATATAACACAATGGGTGAATACCCAACAATGTACAGAAAGTGTTCTGTTGCCCAGTGGGTGGCCTAAATGTGTTGTTAACAGAGGCTGTGCTTCTGTTCCACTGGGGATAACATCTAAGAAGCATATTCAATCAATTTTAAGTTGCCTCTGCCTTTTTGAGCCAGAACTGCCAACATGGCAACATCTGATGTAGCCATTTCTAAATGGAAAGGTAAGGCTGGATTGGAGTTAACCAGTGATGGAGCAAAGGACAAAGCTTGTTTCAGAAGGGTCACAGCACTGGTGTGAGTAGGGCCCCATGTCCATGGGACATTCTTCTTCAGTAACTCATACAGAGGGGCAGCCTTTTATACAAAATCATTGATGACATCCTTAGAACAAGTGACCATTCCCAGGAAACATGTGAGGGTAGCCACACTTATATGGAGTGGCAAATCACATAGGTCTTGGATCCTCTTTCAAGCTGGTTTCTACCTTGTTCTGTAATGTGTAGATAGACCAAGGCAGATAACCTTGTTTGGGCACAATTGTGCCTTGGCAGGGTTGCACTTAAGGTCTGCTGTCTGTAAGAGAGTCAGTAGTTCATGATGGAATGTGAGGTGTTCTGCTTTGATGGCAGTTGCTAAAAGTAAATCACCTACATACTACAGAAGGCATTGTGGACTACAGAAACCCTGTAAGGCATCCATCGTATGAAGATGGAAGAGTGAGGGACTGTTGTAGAACCCTTGTGGGAGTCAGGTCCATGTGTACAGTCTACCCTTAAAGATAAAAGCAAACTTGTTTTGGATTTTCTGAGCTAGAGGAAGTGACCAAAATCCATTACAGATGTCAAGGGTGCTGAACCATTTGTGGTGTGGTATTAGCAATTTGAGCACATCTGGTGCTCATGCTACTGTAAGTAAGCAGCTAGGAGTGACTTGATGAAGTCTCCTGTAATCAGTAATAAGTCTCCAAGATCTATTTGGCTTTTTCACTGGCCAAATGGGTGAGTTGAGGGTAGATACACAAGTCCTGTTCGTACCTTGTTGAAGGAGTGACTGAATGGTTTCTCTAAATAATGGTAAGGCTTCTGCAGGGAGGGGATACTGTCTCTGCCTAACTGGGTCAGGTCCTGTAACCTTCATAGTGGTTTGCATTCTTCCACAATCAAGTTTGTTTTGAAAACATCAATGTGCTTTTGCAAAATCAGTAGTAATTAAATACAAGACTCACAGTTTTGAAACAAAGTTATGAAGTTATATGCTTTGTCATTGTTTGATATGGCTACCACCACATGGGAATTGGGTTTCACGACAGCATGGTATTGTCCTCTGATCTGGATCAGTAACTGATTGGCTAGACCTAATACACAGCCATGTAGTGGTAGGAAGTCAATTCCTAGGATACTGGGGTGCTGACTTAACAACATGAGGTCAAAGGTAAAAGTAGTAGTGAGGGTCCCCAACAACACTGGAATCTTGATGGAGCAGTAAGTTTGCAATCTGATGCAATCCACACCTTGTGTATTGGTCCTCCAGCTGGTGGACCAAGGAGAAGAAGCTGGGTTCTCATCATGTAACACAGACTTGGCTGAACCTGTATCCCAAAATAAAATAGTTTGGTGGCCCCAGCCATGGCCATTACACAAGGCCAGTGATTCGTATCAATGGATACATTGCATACAATGTGGACTGGGGCGTATAATTGTCAGTCTGAGCTCTGTGAAGAAACTTCAGATGGATTCTGAAATTGTAGGCCTGCTGGATCTTGTTTGGCCCTTTCCAGTTCCTGCACTGGATACCGGTTTCCCTAGGTAGTGGTGGTGGCAACAGGTGATGCATCATTTCTGCAGCCTGCTGAGGCCTGCCCTGAGGAAGATCCTTTGTCTTCTCGGCCTGTAGTGGACTGCACAACCAGTGCCAGAGTGGCTATGGATCATTGTGAAATAGACCCGGCCACTTATTTTGACTTGTAGCAATAGTTCTGGGAGATTGTAATTCTCCTCTTTTTATTTGATGATAACAAGGGTCCGTTCAGTTGTTCAGATTGCCCAGATTATCATTTTGTCTGGTATTAGTTTTTTTTTTCAATTTCCTTGCCTGTTTTTACTTTTTGTTGCAGTCCCCCTTCCCATATAACTGTTTTCATCAGAGTACAAATGGTTACCATGGGCTTTCCCTCTACAGTATAATGCATTTTGCCTTGGCCAGAGGGCTGTAATGTTGCTACTTTATCTTTCTGGCCATAGCTAAGGGTCTTGAGATAGAGTTGGTAGACCCACTCTGTTCTTGTAAGAATTTCCAAAAATGTATTAGTTTGGGGGAAAACAGCTAATTCAACTTTGTCATGTACAGTTGGGATCATATTGTGAAGGAATAGATCTTTGTATGCAACTTAATCAGTACTGACCTCCTTATGGGAGGGGAGCTTCCCAGTTTTGTAGGCCAGCCACCGTCACTGATGGTACTTGGCTGGGCTCTCCTTCTCAACATGTTTGATGGGGTAGGCCAACAGGGTCCATGACAACTCCTGGTGAGTTGGCAGGGATGAGTTCCACTACGACATCATCCAAAGATGCATCCGTGTATATGACTTGAGTGTGATTTGTTCCCATAATGCTGTTCTTGGGGCAGGGCAACACCCTTTAGCTCCTCCTCCAGCATACTTCTATTGGTGAATTTTGCCCACTGGCAGTGCTTCCCATGGGGCAGCACCCTTGTGCTGTACGTCCCATCTATCACTATTGATAGATTTTGTCCACTACCTCTAGGGCAGCAACATGTAGCTGTTACTTCCAAAAAATCTGATTGTTGCAAGTCTGAGGAATTTATGGTTTTAAGTGTACATCACAGTCTGTTGCAATGAGAGTAACTGTGGGGTCACAAGCAGTGCTCTGTGATTTCAGGTAGGGAGAAAACAGTAGGAACAGGCAAACCTTTCTGGAGCAGAAATCCTATTTTCTTACAAGTCACCTCAGTATAAATAATGGGGAAGAGAAATACAGAACTAATGGGAAATATAAGCTGGACTGTGTCTAAATATTATGTTGTGTAAAATTCATCTGAATGTGTTACCAGCTCTTTAAATACTCCATGATTCATCCAGCAAAGCTATGTATATTTCACAATGGTGGGGACTCTACCTTTTATTCACCTCGGGAGGTGGAAAAGCATGTCAAAAGATTAATTGTGGGTAAAGGTTAAACTTCTGGATCAAGTCCTTTAGCCTCAGTTTCAGCCCCAGCTTCAAAGCACAGTGAAATAAATCAAGAAGCACAAGGTAATGGGATGAACAAAGCAAATGAGAATAAAACATCACCATCTTCACCAGTTACAAATAAGTAGAAAGAAAATTCCCCACTGGATACATCTCAATATAGAGTAGGCCCTGAAGGCTAATATTATTTGTAAAATGGAATAAGGTGGGGAGAAGGGAAAAAAATCACATATATATAATCTTGGCTTCCTTGTCTTCAACTCTGCCTCTCTGGCTACCCTTTCTACAGCTTCCACTCACTCTTGGAGGGCTCCTATTAAGGAGCCTCAGCTATCTTACAGTAATTTAGGGTGGGCACCGGGACTATAGCACCAGCTGGCAGGCTGGTCAACAGCTCTTGTAACAAAGTGGGTAAATGTAGGGTAAGGGCTACTAGTATTTTTGTTAGGTGGTGGGTCAGTTCACTATTGTTTTGTTTGTATGTTATGCTGGTTTTATTTGGTTTCCACAGTGGGTGTAAAAAAAAAAAAGGGTTCAGCAAGTCCGTCTATTTGGCTATAATTTATTGTATTTTGGGTGTGACCAGAATTATGCGGATTCACTTTTTATTTATACTTTTTTTTTTTTTTTAATATCTGTTGCCTCTATGTGGGATCTACACTGTATGACATGGAATGTGAACGGATCCCATAGCAAAAACAAAATACAGAAAATTATTAACAAAGCCCAAAGTAAAGGCATCGACTGCATAGTATTGCAAGAAAGCAATTATATAAAAAGTGACTTCAAATATTTGGTAAACCTATTTAAAGTTAATGGAGCTTCTGCTCTATATACAAACTTACATAGATACATAGATACATAGACAGTGTCGGCAGATAAGGGCCTATGGCCCACCCAGTCTGCCCATTTGAGCTTGTAAGTTCAGTTTGTTTTCCTAGAAGTCTGTTTCCCCTTACCCCTGACCTCTAGAATTCCTTTATGTCTATCCCATGCATTCTTAAATCCCGTGATTGTTTCAGCCCCCACCACTTCCTCTGGCAGGGTGTTCCACTTGTCCACCACCCGTTCTGTGAAGAAATTCTTTCTCATGTTTCCTCTGATTGTCCTCCTCCAACTTCATCCCATGCCCTCTAGTCCTGGAACATCTTTTCACTTAAAATAGTGTTTTCCTGCACTCTTTTTCTCCCTGTAAGATACTTGTATGTCTCTATCATATCCCTCTCTCTCCCTCCTCCAGGGAGTACATGTTCAGTTCCTTCAACCTGTCTTCATAGGACTTGTGATGCAATCCATGCACCATCTTTGTTGCCCTCCTCTGAACCTTCTCTACCCTGTCTATGTCCTTACATAGGTATGGTCTCCAGAACTGTACACTGTACTCCAAGTGGGGCCTCACTAATGTCTTGTATACATACCTCACTTTTCCTGCTGGTGATGCCCCTTCCGATACATCCCAGCATCCTATTTGCTTTACCTGATGCCTTGTCACACTGTTTCCCTACCTTGAGGTCATCAGAGATGACAACCCCAAGATCCCTTTCCTGCTTGGTGCATGCTATATCCTCACCCCCCAACTGATATATTGTGCCAGGGTTTTTGTGCCCCATATGCATTATCTTGCACTTCTTTGCATTGAATTTCAACTGCCAAACCCTTGACCATTCTTCAAGTTTCTGCAGGTCCTTCTCATTCTGTCTACACCCTCTGGTGTGTCTACTCTGTTACAGAGCTTTGTGTCATCAGCGAACAGTGAAATTCTGCCTTCTAGATCCTGTGCAATGTCACTGATGAAGATGTTGAATAGGACCGGTCCCAGCACTGATCCCTGTGGTACCCCACTGGTCACTCTTCCCTCTGTGGAGTGACAGCCATTTACCACCACCCTCTGTGTCCTGCCACCCAGCCAGTTACCTACCCACCACACTACTGTCCTGCCCACATCCACATTCCCCAGTTTGTGTAATAGTCTTCTATATGGCACAGTGTCAAAGGCCTTGCTGAAGTCCAGATAGGCCATGTCCACTGCCCTACCCTGATCCACCTCCCTAGTCACCCAGTCAAAAAATTCAATGAGATTGGTCTGACATGACCTCCCCCTGGTGAAACCATGCTGCCTTGGGTCCTGTAGTCCATTGACACCAGATGTTCCACCAATCTCTCCTTCAAGTGCTTCCATGATCTTTCCCACTACCGAGGTGAGGCTGACTGGTCTGTAGTTCCCTGCTTCCTCTTTGTTCCACTTTTGTATAAGGGACTACATCTGCTGTCCTCCAGTCTTTGGGTACCTCCCTGTTTCCAGTGATTGGCTAAACAGGATAGCCAGAGGTTCAGCCAACCACCTCTTAGTTCTTAAGGACCCTGGGTGCACCCATCTGCCCCATTGCTTTGTCAACTCTTATTACTTCCAGTTCCTTCAGGACCCTTTCTCGTGTAAAGGGACTTGTGTCCATTTCTGCACCATTCTCACCCCTTGTACTCCCTTCAGACCCATTACCCCTCTTCCTCAGTAAGACTGAGCAGAAATACCTGTTCAATATGTCAGCTTTACTGTTGTCATCCTCCATCGACTCCCATCCTCCCCTTCAGTCTCACTATCCCTCCCTTTGTCTTTTTTTTTCTTATGTACCTGTAAAAGGTTTTGTCCCTTTAACCACTGATTTTGCAATGTGTTCTTCTGTCTGAGCTTTGGCTTCCTTACTGACTTCCCTGCCTCCCTTGTTTCTCCTGGTACTTCTCCCTATCCCCTCTGCCTGTGTCTTTTTGTATTGCCTGAATGCTATCTTTTGGCTTTCACTTTCTTTGCTACCTCTTTGGAAAACCATAATGGTCTCCTCTTCCTTTTCCTCTTGCTAACCTGCTTAATGCATAATTCTGTTGTTCTTATAATCCCATTTTAAATACTGCCCACTGTTACTCAACCCTGATTCCTGTCCCATTCATAATGCCTCTTTCAAGTATTTCCCTATTTTCCCAAAGTCTGCCCCTAAAATCCAGGATATGTGTTTTGTGTGGTTTGGTTCTGCTCTTTCTGTGATTTCAAACCACAATGACTGGTGGTCACTGTTACCCAGGTGCTCCCCACTGTTACCCCATCACACACTGTCCCTGTTTGTGAGCAGAAGGTCCAGTATTGCCTTCTGCCGAGTTGGTTCATGACCAGTTGCTTGAGAAGGCACCCTGAAGGAGTCCAGGATAAATCTGCTCTAGTTGATGCTGCTGCTGGGATGCTCCAGTCCACGTCTGGAATATTGATCTCCAACCAGTACTACCTCACCCTTGATTGCCATCCTTTGGATGGCTAGCATCAAGCTCCTATCTGTTTCTTCCTCCTGGGCTGGTGGTCTATAGACCACACCTGTATGGATGGCTGGCCCCATTTTCCTTTCTAGCTTAACCCACAGTATCTCTTCCCATTTTGTTCCTCCTGGATCTCTGTGGCCCTTATGTCATTTTTTCACATACAGTGCCACTCCTCCTCCTTCCTGCCTGCTCTGTCTCTTCTGAATATGTTGTAGTCAGGTATGGCCATCTCCCAGTCATGGTTATCATTACACCAGGTTTCAGTGATGGCCACCATGTCCAGGTCTGACTGTACCATGACAGCCTCCAGATCTTCCATCTTGTTGCTAAGGCTCCTGGCATTTGCACACATGGCTTTCCATGATTTGACCTCCCTAGTCTGCTTCACTGTTCTACTCCAGCCCCTTCCTTGGTTGTCATTTATCCCTGGTTCTCCTTGCTGTCTGCCCTTCTGCTGAACTTGGCTCGAGTGGTCGCTATGGTATGGAAAAAAGTATCCGGTTACAATTTATTGATTCCTATGTTGATGTCAGTGGGGGAAATGTTATAGCACAGCTACGTAAGGATGGTACAGCTATAACAGTAGCTAATATATATGCCTCTAATATAGAGGATACAGTTTTTTTTTGCAGAGTTTTTTTTCTGAAGGTAGCAGACTATCCATCCCCCATGATCATAGGCAGAGATCTGAATCTTGCCCTAGCAGGTATAGATAGGTTGCATAGTGTAGAGAAACAAACTAGTGCAGTAGCACTCATCAAATGATTTATGGAAGAACTAGCCTTAGTAGATGCATTTAGAGATTTATATCCTAGTTTAAGAAGCTTTTCATTGTGTTCAAGGGTATTTAATTCATACTCAAGAATAGATTATATGATCATATCAAAATCATTATTATATTCTGCTGCTAATATTAGATATGGATCTATAAAGATATCAGACCATGCTCCACTGGACACAGAGGTCATGTTCAAAAGAGAGCGGAGAGATTTTTCATGGAAATTGAATCCGTACCTTTTGAAAGATGAGTTATTCAAGTTAAAATTAGTGGAAGAACTTAGTTGCTTCTGGGATTTAAATACCAAGGATAATATTTCTCTAAATATAGTATGGGAATCTCTAAAGGCTTACTTAAGGGGTTGGTTGATTAGTCAAAACAGTTACAAAAAAAAGAAAGCTAGCTTTAAATTGTAGGACTTGGAGAACAAATGACATGCAGTGCAGCAGAAACATACTATTTCAAGTTCAGAGGATTACCTAAAAGAGGTCCTTTGGCTGAGGGAATTGTATAATAAAGAAGAAAATGAAAAAATGGAATACATCTTGGCTAAGGTAAGGTCAAAGTTTTATTTTTTTAGTGATAAGCCAGATAAACTATTAGCACACCAACTGAAATGTGAACAAGTACAAAATGGTTTACACAGTATTAGAGATGGGCAGGGTATCTTGGTGAGAGAGTCAGATAAACTTAACTTTATCTTTCAGAAGTTCTATCAGAACCTGTGTATTTCAGAAGAAGAGATTCCAGGGGAAAGTAGGGATGCTTTTCTGGATTCTTTACAGTACACTGACTTAATAAAAGATGAGCTGAAAATTGTGAATGAACCTATCTCTGTTGAGGAGATTAGAGAAACAATTTTAGAACTACCAAATAGCAAACCTCCAGGGGCAGATGGGTTTGTGAACAAATCCTTTAAACAATATATAGCAGAACTGGCACTAACTCTGTGTGAGGTTTTCACCCAGTTCAAATGATGCCATGCCCTCCCCAACTCTTTCAACGAAGCAATAATAATTGTTGCTGCTCAAAAAGGATAAAGCTCTGGAAAATTGCAGGTTCTATGGACTCAAACCTAATTATCAGGGGTAATACCTCTAAGCTTATCCCATTTGCTAGTATAGCTGACTACCTGCGCCATTCCTCTTTTTATATGCCACTTGAGGGCAAACTTCAAACCTCTCTCCTTGAGACCTGGCTACCCCTATGTCATCTCTCTCTCTCTCTCTCTCTGGTGATATTGAACCTAACCCAGGCCCTCCTGATGGCATTGCTCCCAAGAACCCATCTTATTGGTTCACAGAAAAGGGGCTTAGGGTTGCACATATGAACATTAGAGGTCTGTCAACTAATTTTGCACAGTTTGAAGCCTGGATTGCTCACAACTCCCCTGATGTCTTAGATCTAACTGAGACTTGGTTAAAACTCCATATACCAGATTCATTATGTAGGATCAATGGATATAAACTTCACAGATGTGATCGTCCAAATGCTACAAAGGGTGGTGGTGTTTTGTTTTATACCAGACAGGACCCTGACATTCCGTTCCTCCCAGTCAACACTACCTGTCTATGTGAAACTATTCATATAGTTATTACCTTAGGTCTCACTACGAAGCTAAATGCAGTGTGCATCTATAACCCTCCTAAAAATGGACTAACAGGCCTGACTAAGGTGATTGACCATCTTTCCTCGCTAAAGGGTAGAAAAGAGCTCATTGTTATGGGGGACCTCAACCTGGATTGGCTAGGGAAAAACTCTAATATCTATGCTGTTGAACTCAGCACGTTACACCTGTCTCAACTGGTCACTGTCCCGACCAGACATGCTAGTAACAGCAGTCTCCAGTCTCTTCTAGACTGGGTCATCTCCAACAGACCTGAGAGGATCAATGCTGTTGGAGTTTTACCAGACTCAATCAGTGACCACTCCCCAGTTTACTGTGTTTGGAAGGCTAGGGCCCCTAAACCACCCCCCAGAGAAATTATTTTCAGGGATTTTTCCAAAATGGATAAGAGAGTCCTAATCTTGGAGCTACAGAACACGGACTGGGCACCTCTATATAATACCTGTAATATGGAACGTGCTTCTCAATACCTCCTTATCGCATTTTTGAACCTTCAAGACAAATATATTCCAGTAAAAAGGTGCCATATCTGGGGATCTGCTACCCGCTGGTTAAATTCTTCACTCCTGTCCTCTCTAAAAAAGAGGGCTAAAGCCTGGAACAAAGCTAAGCTAACCCAGTCCCCATCGGACTAGGCGGGGTACAGAAGACTCTGAAACCTACGTAAGGTTTCCATCAGATCTTCTATGGGTAAATACTACCGTCAGCTCCTTAGTACCTCTGTCAGTGACTCTCGTGGTTTTTGGAGTCATGTTAATACCATCATAGAGAAAAACAAGTGCAATACCATCTCTGATATGGTTGTGGATGGTTGCATTTGCAATAATCTACTCACTATCACAGAGGCTCTTAACTCCAGATTCACTGACCTCTCCTATACTGCACCTCCTGGGCCTTTACCTGTCACTCTGCAGGATAACCTTAAACCTTCCAACCCATCTTTCACCCTTCACTCAGTCTCTGAGAGTGAAATCTTATGCTTACTTAAGTCCATCTCTCTTGCTGGATCGGCAGAGGCAGATTCACTCTTACTAAAATTCCTAAGAACCGTTGCACCATCTATAGTCTCTCCAGTGACTAGACTTTTCAACCTGTCTCTTCATACAGGAAGTGTCTTCCCTCTGGAAGATTGCTCAAATTGTACCAGTTTACAAAAAAGGGGACACCACTAACCTGGATGACGACCACCCTATTGCCATCCTCTCCACCCTTTCTAACATACTGGAGAAAATTGTTGCTACCCAGGTCTCGAATTACCTGTACTCCTTCAAACTCCTCACCTCTGACCAACATGGTTTCCAATGTGGGCACAGTACATCCACTGCTCTCATACAGTTTACAAATGATATCAGACTTGCTATGGACTAAGGCTCTCTCACTGGGGCTACTTTTGTTTTATCTTACAAAAGCGTTTGATTTAGTTGACCACCCACTGCTCCTATTAAAGTTGTCATCCCAGGCTTCTCACCCTCTGTCACCGCCTGGTTCCAAAATTATCTTTCAAAGGGGCAACAATTTGTCCAGATCGGAGATGCTAAGTCCCCTCTTGCTCCTACTTGGATCAGAGTGCCCCAGGGTTTGATTCTTGGTCCTCTTCTGTTTACAGTCTTCATAAATGACATCCCACCACTCAGTGGTGCTTGCTCAGGTCTGCTATATGCAGATGATCTTGTTCTTTACTCATCCTCCTCAAACCTCTCAGATATCAGCCTGAATCTCAATAGTAACGTCAATACCTTTCAGAGCTGGCTATTGCAAAACAAGCTGGTCTTAAATACAAATAAAACGGTGACTATGCTGTTCGGTTCAGGTTGAAAAATTCGGTCCTGCACCCAGCCAGTAAGTAACAGAGTGCTTGATGGCTCTCCCCTTAACACAGTTACCTCTTTTAAATACCTAGGGGTAACCCTTGATTCTGCCTTGGATTTTGACCTGCACCTAGCCTCAGTCATTAAATCTGTCAATATTCAACTTGGGCTGGCATATAAGGTGAGACATAGCCTAACATCCATCGTGAGGATGGCCATTGCACAGGGGATCCTGAGACCCAAATTGGTATATGGGTTAATAGCCTTTCTGGCAACTACTGGAGGGCTCCTCCGAAAGTGGGGTGTCTGCTACAACAGCATTTGCCATTTTGCTTTGTCTTTGCCCAAACTTACTCACCGACGCAAACTATACTCCAGTATGGGATGGTTTACCCCCTCAGCCTTCCTACAGTTTATATCCTACTGTTTTATAAAGAATATAATCTCCTCCCAGATACCTGACAAACTGGCTCTACTTCTCAAACCTGTGACCTCTGCCTACCCACTGAGATCAGCTGACAAATCCCTTCTTGTCCAACTGAGATGTAAAACCAAAATGAGGGAGAATGCTTTCTTTAGCTGGGCCTCTAAACTATGGAACTCCCTTCCACTGAGTCTAAGACTCTCCCCTTCTCTACACAGCTTCAAACAGGAGCTTTGTATGGCTCTTCTAAGCTCTGAACCCTACTCCTGTCCTCTATCCACCCACTCCTGTACTGGTTCCTCCTAGTTGCTTACTGGCTCCAACCTCTACTACTCCCAAACCTCCCTGGAAATCTTGTTATTTCCTCTCTTCTAGCACTTACTCACTAGTTGTATGCCTTATGACTGTTAGTTATTTGCACTTATATTTCTGTTTTTTTACTACTTATAGATTCCTGCAAATGTACTGCCATTGCTCAAAATTTTGTATAAGTGCACTATGTCTGACTTCTACTTGTTCCCATGATGTTTTCTTGTATCTACTATTGTCTACCTACCCTTTGTTGTAATCTCCCAGGTCATACCTGAAAATAGGCAGCTATGCTGTCTAGTGTACCTGCCCGGTTAACAAAAACTAAATAAATACATTTCATTATTAAATTCAGATTGTTAAATATTTACAAAAATATTAACAAATGGATTAAACAGAGTTCTACATAAAATAATACATGAAGATCAAATGGGATTCATAAAAAGGAGAAGACTTTCACACAATACTAGATGCACAATTAATATAATAAATCAGGCAGCTGGGGCAGGCATAGCTCTGCTCACACTGCATGCAGAAAAGGCATTTGATAGGTTAGATGGAAATTCTTAAAAAAAAACTGGGGACATTTGATATTAAAGAGCTGTTCCTAACAGTGGATAAGCTATATTTACAATACACCCTGTGCAAAAGTGAAAACTAATCAGACTCTTTCAAAACTGTGTCATCTTCTAAGAGGTTCAAGACAGAGGTATCCCTTATCACCCCTGTTGTTTTCAGTTTTTAATTGAACCACTAGTCATATCTGTTAGGAATTTAGCACCAGAGATACAATATAAATAGATGACAACTGGCATGTGATCTCACTTTATGCAGACAATGTCATATTGTGTATACAGAATAATTAAAAATCCACTCAAATTATATTAAAAGTATTAAATACCTTTAGCAAGATTTCTGGATATAGAGTTAACTCTCAGAAGTCTTAAATCCTGTTGTTGAACTCAAACAGTGACCATCAGCTAAATTTGAAATCATTATGAATTTGCAAAGAAAATATTAATTACTTAGGGATATTTTTGAGTAAAAATCTTAAAATGTGGGAGTTAAATTATCCACCATTATAGCAACGAATATATTTAGATTAGGATAGGAGGGTACTGTTGCCACTTTCTATTATGGGAAGATGCAACATTGTAAGATGAATATCCTTCCTCATTTGCTCTTTTTGTTTTAAGCATTTACAATCAAAGTGGATAAGGGTATATTTATAGAGTTAGAAAAACACATAAGAAAGTTTGTATGGGCAAACAAAAACCCTAGACTTTTTTTTTTTGAGTTTCTTATTTTTGATCTAGCCTTCCCTCACCTCAGGTCTTGTCCATTTGCCGCCCCCATGCACAGGCTTCCCCCCCGGGTGGGGCTACCAAGGGAGCTTCCCACTCCCTAATGGACATTGTGGGCAAGCTCTGAATCACCCCCTGGGGTTGGAGCCATGAAAGTGGGACTCCCCCAGTGGATATAGGTGGCAGTGGGCAGCAGAATGGGATGAGCCATGATGCTGGGGGCCAGCATTTTGTGTTTTTCCTGAGGGCTGGAATGTGTAGTGATGTCCAGTGTCTGCCCTGCCCCCTAGAACATTCAGGTACTAGTTGCTGCATTACTCACAGCCTCTACCAGGGGTCCGTCAAATGCCAGACACACTACCCACCATCCCCCTGAAGGACAGCAGTCCTCAGGATGCTCCATCCTTCTCCCCTGGCTGGCCCTCTGATGCCCTGGGCTTGTTCTTGAACCCAGGTCACTGTTGTCACAAGCAGAAGTCCAACCACTGTGCTGACAGGCCGGCTACAACAAAAACTCTAGAGTTAGGTTGCCGACTTTATATTTGCCTATGGAAGAAGGTGTCTTTGGCTTGTCAAACATGTATTTATACTATCTGGCTGCACAGCTAGAAATGTTGATATGGGGGTTTGGGATCTTTGAGAACAAACCATTATGGTTGAAAATGGAAGCCTATAGGCTACCTGGGAGGGAAATAAAGACAGCACTAGACTTAAATTCAGACAATGCTCTTCTTGTGTTTTGCACCAGGACCGCTTGAAGTCTTGGAAAAAAGGCAAACAGCCTGTTGGGTTACAAGAACAGGATGACACTGTTATCCCCAATAATATCAAACATGTATTTTCCCCTCTTCTATCTTCCTTTGAAGTGGATCCAAGGTGATTTTTTTATGACTTAAGGATTTGTTCGCTCCTACAACCTCTAAATTCCTAACTTTTGAAGAACTGGCAGTGAAACTTAATTTATAGCTGGGGCTTTCCTTATATATTTACATGTTATGAAAATTCTGAAAAAATGCGTAGGGAACTTAGAACTTCCAGCAGTTTCCCCAATGCAGGAATTTTTTACATTATGTGTTTCAAGTGTAAAAGTAATAGGAAACATTTATTCATTCCTATCAATAGAATCTAAAGAAGATCTGGAAACATTAAGGAGCAGGTGGGAAAGAGATTTGTCAAGGCCAATTGCTCCATCTCAATGGGCGAACATTAAATCTTCTCATAGTAATGTTTCCCAGAATATTAAACTGAGACAAATTCAGTTTAATATATTCCATAGAACATACTATACTCATAGGAAATTGAATAACTTTAATGGAAAAATATCAGATAGATGCCAAAGGTGTAAAACTGCTGTGGGATCATTAGTACATATGTTTGTAGCCTGTCCAGCCCTTAAGGAATACTGACAGAAGATATTTAAACTACCACAGCATATTTTAGGTGTGGGTTTTCCATTCGATCCTGGTATTATCCTCCTTCATATATTTGAGGGAATAGATATTTCTATCCAACAGGCAGATTTGTTCAAATTAATCCTAATAAATATCAAAAAGATTATACTTCAACAATGGAAAGATGTTAAGCCTTCAACATATAAAGAATTATTAAATCTCATGCTGGAAAGTGTTAAATTGTAAATATTGAATTATGTTAGATCTGGTGATATAAGCTGCTACTGCTGTGCCTGTCTTGCAGCTATTAATAGCACTTCTCTTTGCTCTCCTTCAGGTACAGCCTGCTGTTTCCTCCAGCTGCAGCCTCAACCACCTGGGTCCTTCCCACAGGGCCACCGCCCACCCACCCAGGATAGTGATCCAGCTGACCTCAGCTTCACTGCTATGGGCCCCCCCTGGTGCTGCCAGTGTAGGCATCATCCCCGGTACTGTCCCCAGTTTGAGCCACTGTTCCTTTAGCTTTCAGCCAGTGACCTTCAAACAGGTGAAGGACCACCTTCTGTCTCTGGACACTAAAAAGAGTGCCGGTGCCGACTCCTTAGAACCGTTTTTTTCTAAAAGCAGGCTGCTATTACTTGACAGTTCCAATCATTCATCCATCTATTTAATAGCTTGTTGACCCAAGGGGAGCTACCACTTATTTGAAAAATTGTGCATATCATCCCTCTTTTCAAGTCTGGTGACCCTACCAACTTGAACAATTACCAGCCAATCTCCCTTCTTCCAATACTATCCAAGCTTCTGGAAAAAATCATCAACACACAATTGAGGGACTATCTGGACTATGAAAATATTTTAAACCCAGCCCAGTCTGGGTTCAGACCCAAGCATAGCACCATATCGGCTCTTGTCAAAGTGACTAACGATTGGCAAATCGCCTTGGTTATTGACAACGCATCTATGCTCTCTTCCTTGACCTTAGCAAGGCCTTTGATATGGTTGATCACTCCATCCTGCTTGACACTCTGTGTAGCATTGACCTAACCCCTGCTGCCTTAAAATGATTCCAGTGCTATCTTACAAACTGAAAGTAGCAAATTAAAGCACAAGGGGAGCGGTCCCCATTTATGACCTTGCCCCGAGGTGTCCCGTCAGGCTCTATATTGGGCCCTATCCTCTTCACATTTTACATAAACCGCATAGAGTCTTGCACACTTCATAGGAAATGCTTACCTTTTCACAGATGACACAGTCCTCTACACAATCGACCCCTCCCCTGATCTTGCTTACAAGGAGTTACAGCATGACTTTGTCACCCTCCAACATAACTTGCTGAACCTTAAGCGTTTGCTCAATGCCAAAAACACTAAAGCCATGATCATCTCCTTGCACAGTTCCCATACCATAGGGACACCAGCAAACATCCAGATTACCACCTTCCTTGGTGAACCTCTGGAAATAGTGGACAAGTTCAAGTATCTGGGTGTCTAGTTGGACAATTAACTCAGTTTCATGGTACATCTGAACGAGCTAACTGAAAAGCTAAGACAGCCCCTTGGTATCTTTTATCGCATAAGACACCTACTCAGTCTTGAGGCCAGGAAGCAGCTGGTCCAAACAACTTTTCTACCATTGCTCAATTATGCTGACTTTCTTTACAGTTACTGTCCCCAGCAAGCACTACAGAAGTTCAGCATCCTCTATCACCACACACTGAGATTTATATTAGACATGTCTCTGGGCACCCACCACTGCCTGCTGTATCAGGCAATCAACTGGCCATCTCTTACTTTGAGGAGGCAAACCAGTGCCCTTCTGTGGCTCCTCAGGGCTCTCTCTGACAAGCTTTCACCCTATATCAGCAACCTGCTTGAGCAGACTAAGGATGCATGTGGCCTATGGAACTCATCTTTTTTCAACCTCAAGATACCTCAAACAAGGACACAACATGGCTCAGCCACTATTAGCTCCTTCCTACCTTCTCTTTGGAACAATATACAAAAGGTTCTTAAGCTTTTCTCCCTGCCAGGTCCTTACACATTCAGGCAGTTGCTCTACAGATGCCTGAAGTTGGTGCATGACTGCTTCAGGTGTTCACTCTTATTCGACCGGCTTATCCCCCCAAACCTCCAGCACATACCCTATCCTCCTTACTCTTTGCCTGCCTGCCTGTATCCCTCTGCATTTACTTTCTCCTCCTGTCTTACCTCTTTTCTGCATTCTATTCCTGTCACTGTTACCCCTCCCCCTCTAGTGTCCTCCACTTAGGCAGCTCCACCCCATCCCCTAACTTCATTCTTACCCACACCTCCCTCCCTATCTTGTCTGACCCTTCGCCTCTATACCCTTCTGGTTTATCTTTGCTTTGCACTTGCCTTTTGTTTAATTAAGCCCTTCTCCTGATGCCTATTGTGTACATTGATAGCTGTTCTCTGTTTGCTGATGCCTGTATTGTTGTAATACTGTATGCAAGCAATAACACCCAACGAGGTGTGGGTTATCTCCTGACAAAAGCATGCTCGGGTGTGGTGTTAGGCATGAGGTGCTTGTGCCAAGTGCCTAATGCACCTGGGCGTGCTCTTATCAGGAGATAACCCACACCTCGGAGTGTGTCATTGCGCTTATAAAATGGACCCCTAAGTAAGCATTCAACGAAAAATAAATAAAAAAAGAATAAAAAACATTGGAAATACTTCTAAATTGAGGTTTTAATAAGGATAGTGGTAAAATAGTCCCTCTATTTCTGCATTTTCTGTGGTGTGTAATGTGCACTGCGTGGCGTGTGTCCTATCCTCCCCATCACACACACACACACACTAGTTATGTTGAAAATGGTCATACTGTGCAGTGTTAATAGAGCAGAGGAGAGATGATATTTTTAATTTTATTTCAAAGATTTATGTCCATAGTTTAGTGACTGAGAGGACTGCTGAACAGTTACTTCCATTTTTTTCGGTGAACTTTTGAAATTGCAGTCTGTACTGTGAGAAGATTTCCTGACAATATTTGTTTTTGTATGGTATGTACTTTTGTTTCAGAAGTTGAATGTGAGACAGCCTTTTTAGTATGCTGATAAAAGTTGATTGAGTCGAGCACCGAGGACCGACTTCCAGTTTTGCAGTTGGCTTTGTAGACAGCTGTGGAGTTTCTAGATCACAGTCCAGTTTTGCTGGGTGAGGCTGGGTGCCATAGTGATAATGCCAGATCTGTATCTGGCGACAGAGATGGTAACTGTTTTTTTTTTTTGTGTTAAGCATGATAAGGAGGCATGGGCTATGGTTTGAAAGCCATGTCCTGGCAGCAGGGGAATCAGATGAAGCTTGCAGTTGGTTGTCTCATCACGGTCCACTTTATTTACTGGATTTATCAGAGAAGCTGCGGTTGTAGAGTGACAGGTACTTTAAAAAAATATATTTTTCTCTTAAGTGGTAGTAGTCCAAAATGAAGTTTTGCTTGGGGGGGCTACAGTGTCTATCTTCCAGGTGCATTAGCTGCTGGCGCAACTTCTTCAGTGAGCTCTGCCAGTCAGTGTTTGTGCTTGCTGTTGGTAGAGCTCATTGATATTTGTTGTTATTGGGCTCAGGAGTGGTAGTAAGTGCTGGTTGGCTACTATACCCACAGAACGCCACCCCCCTCCCCCGTGGAGACCAGAGGTCATGAGGGCCAGACTTGAAGCCCTCCCTGCCCAGAAGTTCAGCCGACCCAGAACACCATCCCCCTCCTCTGTGGAGATCGTAGGTCATGAGGGCCAGACTTGAAGCCCTCCCTGCCCAGAAGCTCAGCCGACCCAGAACACCACCCCCTCCCCCATGGAGACTGGAGGTCATGAGGGCCAGACATGAAGCCCTTCCTGCCCAGAAGCTCAGCCGACCCAGAACACCACCCCCTTCCCCGTGGAGACTGGAGGTCATGAGGGCCAGACTTGAAGCCCTCCCTGCCCAGAAGCTCAGCCGACCCAGAACACCACCCCCCCCGTGGAGACTGGAGGTCGTGAGGGCCAGACTTGAAGCCCTCCCTGCCCAGAAGCTCAGCCGACCCAGAACACCACCCTCTCCCGTGGAGACTGGAGGTTGTGAGGGCCAGACTTGAAGCCCTCCCTGCCCAGAAGCTCAGCCAACCCAGGTAATTGTTCAGCTCACCTGCAAGGAGTCTTTTGGCACCTTTTTCAAATGGCTGCCTGGCCACAGCCTTGCTGCTCGTCTCCCCAGCCAAACGCAGCTGCCTTGCACCGCGAGTCCCAGCACATGCTGAAACAGAGCTAAACAGTGAACTGGGTGACCAGCCCTACTGTTGGGTACAAGGCACAAGTTTACTGGGAATGCAAAGCAAATTTCAAACTGTTTGAGCCTGTACTGATAGCTTTAATTGAAACCCAGCCTCTCTGCGAGCTGCACGGTTTTGTCCCCTGCCTGCAACTTGTTGTGTGACTACCCAGATCTGAAAATTTGTATCCTTTACTACGGGACTGGAGATAATATAAGTTAACCTGGGAAATACTGTGAGGGATCCAGGGGGATTGTTTGCTTCTGCAGTGGGACTCCATTGTAATTAAGTGACTCAGGAAAATTCAGTAAGGGTTCCGGGGGGGATTGTTGTTTGCTTGTACTACGGGACTTGGGTGAAATAAATGCTGTAGGGAAATACGGAGAGATCATCAGGTAACTTGCTGTGCAGAGCTTCTGAGATCTTGAGCCCAGGTGCTCGCAGACCCTTGAACACTGCAGCATCTCCAGCTCCAAGTTCATCTCCCATCATCCAATCCCAGCCCGCCCAACTACTTGATCAATATTACCCTTCCTTTCTGCCTACTTAAACCCAATTCTCTCTCCGTTTTCTCTGCAGAACACCACCCCCTCCCCATGGAGACCGGAGGTCGTGAGAGCCAGACTTGAAGCCCTCCCTGCCCAGAAGCTCAGCCGACTCAGGTAATTGTTCAGCTCACCTGCAAGGAGTCTTTTGGTGCCTTTTTCAAATGGCTGCCTGGCCACAGCCTTGCCGCTCGTCTCCCCAGCCAAATGCAGCTGCCTTGCACCGTGAGTCCCAGCACAGGCTGAGCCCCACCGAACGCTATGCATTCGGCTTTCCACCGCCCCCACCACCACCCTTGCTCGGCTCTTGAACTTATACCCTGAGTAGGTCAGGTGACAGGGCAAAATAACCTATCAGCCCACTTTTCCAGCTGCAGGTTATAAAGTTCCAGCCCTAGAGGCCGCTGTCTCACATTCTCGCCTGGATAAACTCACTATGCATTTCATCCTCATTACAATGCTGCTGACCAGCAGGCTCACTCTCCTTGCTCTTCAACCCCCTCGTGGCTTCTCTGCCCCATGACTCCACCACCAATCCTATTCCTTTAGCATTCTCAGACAATTGCTGGCACAGACACTCCAATGCCGCATGTCAATGCCCACTAGTCCTAACTTACCTTTCCTCGCTTATACCCTCATTCACACCCTCACTGCAAATGGGTAAACATTGTACCACAGCTTTTCCCTAGCCTACACCCCAGCCCCCCTCCACCTAGGAAAACAAAATGCTGGTACCCCCCCCCATTGCTTCCTCCCTTCTTCCTGGCATCATCTCCAGTCTGCCAGTCCCCACCCAAAACAAAAAAATAAAACATTTACCCTATCATTCTTGGCATGCATCTCTTAAGCTCTGCAGGATCTCCCTACTGTGACACACATTACTTCTACTCCTACTTTCTGGAAATAGTCACCCCAACCCTGGTCCCCCCTCAACAAAAATCTCCCCAAACAAACCGCAGGGAAGACTACTGCTAGCATCACTTAATATTTGTAGCCTTCCCAAAAAACACACACTACTACAAGGTTGGATTTCCCAACATGCCCCCAGACATCCTAACTCTCTCTGAAACCTGGCTAAAAAGACTTGGTTTGCTGGCCAAGGCACCTTGCTTTACCTGAGCTCTTTCCTTCCAAGACTGCTTGAAAGGCAGAGCAGAGAACCTTACCAGAGCAAGGGAAAAGTATAAAGACTTCTTTTGGCTAAATAGATTTACTGTGTGGTGGTGTTTTTATTTTTTACTCACAGGGATTGCTACTGTTTGTTGCTAACATTTCATTGCTTTATTTTTCTCTGTAGCAAAGTGTTTCTAACAGCATATATCTTCTCTGAAATTATTACAGGTGGTGCTTTACAGGTTTTACAGTTTTATCTAACATTAGGATAAGCTTTCAGGGTTACTGCATTTGTTGCTGAGTGATTGTTTCTGCTCATACCTCCTTGTTCTTTCATCCGTGGTTCTTCTTTTTCGGCAGGGGAAGGGCCCAGCCACCCACCCTCATCCCCAACCACCCCACACTACACTCCTTTTATAGGGTACCACAGTTGTGACATTTCCTGTGGCAGAGTAGGAAGGGGTGGATCAGTGGGGCATCCATGAGGTGAGCTCATTTACAGGGGCACTAGTAATTTAACTTGCTATAACAAGTTAAACAAAAACAAAACACAATCAATGTATGGCAGCTTAGATTCAATGCTAAGAAGTGCAAGGTAATGCACCTGGGAAACAAAAACCCAGGGGAAGAGTACACAATGGGGGGGGTGAGATACTAACAACAACAAAAACGGAAAGGGACCTGAGGGTAGTCATATCAGATGACCTAAAGGTGAGCAAGCAATGTGAGAGGGCAGCAAGGAGGGCTGGGGGGATACTGGGATGTATAGGGAAAGGCATCACCAGTAGAAAACAGGAAGTTATTATCCCTCTGTACAGATAGCTGGTGAGACCCCATCTGGAGTACTGCGTGCAGTTCTGGAGACCCAATCTCCGGAAAGACATAGACAGGATGGAGGCTGTCCAGAGGAGGGCAACTAAAATGGTGCAGGGTCTGCACCGGAAGACATATGAAGAGAGACTTAAGGAGCTGAATATGTATAGCCTCGAGGAAAGGAAGAGAGGGGGGACATGATAGAAACTTTCAAGTACCTCAAGGGAATCAACAAAGTCCAAGAGGGTAGCATCTTTCAAAAAAATAGGTGTGCAAGAACAAGGGGGCACAATTTGAAGATAGAAGGGTGGCGTCTCAGAGGTAATTTAAGGAAGTATTTTTTCACAGAGAGGGTTGTGGATGCATGGAATGGCCTTCTGGAGGTTGTGGAGTCAAAAACAGTGGTGGAATTCAAGCATGCATGGGACAGTCATAAGGTAATTCTAGGGGGTGGGGGTAGGAGGAAGTAGGCTGCTGGTTAACTAGGATCTGCAGCTTATCCAATAGGTAGGGAAATGGGCAGACTGGGTGGGCCAAGCGGTCCTTATCTGCCATCAAAATCTATGTTTCTATGTTACAAACAGGTATCTGCCTCTATCTCTGAAATCAAACAAAGAGGCAGAAGACATTGCAGAGCAGGACACTGCGACACAGGAGCTAGCACAACAAAACTCACCCAAATCAGGAACCAAAACAAAAAAAACAAAAAGAAAATCCAAAAGACTTCTGATCATAGGAGACGCCATGATTTGGGGAGTTGATACCCATCTCCAGCCAGGGGTAATGGTCAGATGTCTCCCAGGTACATCAGCATGGAGAGACACTGACCGCATTGCTAGAATTGTTCACAAAGCAGGAGAAAACATTGATCTCCTAGTACACATAGGGACTAATGATCTCGCCAGCCAGTCAGTTGTGGAGACCAAGGAACACCTGACCAGGCTGGGTGACAAACTATCATCCATTTCATCTGACATCTCCTTCTCTGAGATCCTGCCAGTCTGGGAGAGGGGCAGATGGACGGAAGGTCAGAGAAGGGGAGATAGGGGAGCTAAACATGTGGCTCAAGGGCTGATGCCAGGAAAAAGGACACAGATTTGTAGGGAACTGGCAACAGTTCTGGGAGCAAAAGTTCTTTAAATTTGATGGACTGCATCTGACTAAGAAGGGAGTCAGTGCATTGGGGCAGGAGTTTGGCATCTTTGCAGAATATTTAAACTAGCAAATGGGGAGAGGGGTGCAGCACCCCATACGTCAAATGGGAAGAACACCCCTTCCCCCTCAGCTAGTGGTCAAACAGAGATTCAGCATGTTTGCAGTTCATTTGCATCACCAGGTAAGAAAAAAGGTTTGTTTCCCCATATGACGCACAGGGGTTATGCCAAACCTCACCCAACAACTAACACACCGAAATCTGGCCAATGGAAAATTATGTACACAAATCACAGCCTGGGAAATAAGATCCCAGACCTGCAGGCAATAATGTCAGAGGCTAAACTGGACATAGTAGCAATTAGTGAGATGTGGTTTACCAGTAACCACACTTGGGAGACTTCAGTACCTGGCTATGTATTGTTCAGAAGAGACAAGGTGCAAAAAAGGGGGGAGGAGTGGCCCTGTATGTCAATGAAAATATCAAAGCTACAGAAATTCAGAATACACATAAGGAACCAGAAGAACTGTGGGTCACCCTGGAAACAGGAAATGGGACAGCCATAAGAACTGAGGTTGTCTACAGGCCTCCAGACCAGGGGGAGGACATAGACACATTACTGTTAGAAGATATACAAAACATGACAGCTAAAGGGGAGGTTCTGATAATGGGAGACTTTAACATGCCAGATACAGATTGGTCAATACCAGCAGGAACATCTGCCAGAACTAGAAACATAGTGGATTCCCAGCAGGAGGAGGGCTTCAAACAACTGGTACAACAACCCACAAGAGACAGGGCTATCCTAGATCTAGTACTGACTAACAGGGAAGGGATCACAGATCTACAGGTAGAAGGTCACCTGGGGGCCAGTGACCATCACAAGGTATGGTTCAATTTGGCTACTACATCTAAATCATCCCATCCCATTCCAAGGCATAAATATGGGACTTCAGAGGAGCTGACTTTGATAAGATGGCCAACAGAGTTAAGCTAGCCCTGGCAAAAAGAAACACAGGTGAGGGGGTACAGGCAAAGTGGGCAAGCATTAAGGATGCAGTACTTGAAGCAAGATCCCATTGTGTTAGACAGAAAAGGAAATGCAAAAGAAGAAGGAAACCACTTTGGTTCTCAAATATAGTAGCAGAAAAGGTCAGAGCCAAAAGGCTGGCATTCAGAAAATATAAGTGAACACAGTAGGATGAAGATAGGGAGGCATACCAAACTGCCCTAAGGGAAGCAGGGAAGGCAGTGAGGCAGACAAAGTCCCAAACTGAGGAAACACTAGCATGAACAGTAAAAAAAGGTGACAAGACTTTCTATAGATACATTAGTGAAAGGAGACAGTCCAGAGGGGGCATTGCTAAGCTTAATGGAGAAAAGGGAGCATGTGAGGAGGACCTTGTAAAAGCATCTATCCTAAATAGATACTTTTGTTCAGTATTTACTGAACAGAAGGTAGGGCAGGGCCCACAGCTCAGCACTATGGACACAGGAGGGAGGGAGGTGAGAACTACTCCCTTCACAAAAGAAAGGGTCCTACAAGGGCTTGCTAAGCTCAGGGTGGATAAGGCAATGGGACCTGATGGCATACATCCCAGAGTACTTAACTCATTTTGTCCTAGCAGACGCCTGTAGTCATCAGTAAAAAAACACTGGTGTGTCCTGAGGACATCTGCAGAAGTCGGCTACTGACTCCCAGTGTGCCTTTGCAACATCTGGAAAAGTCACTTATATATTTAATATATATTGTAACAGAATATAATATATATTGGACTGCATGGCACCGTTGGAAAGATAATTTTATGCTGCACAACTTTGTCACTGATATTTTGTGTATATCATGTATACTTTAGGAGTTATTTGCATTTGTTTATGGTGTGGTGTGTATGGCTGACATGTTTTCCATCAAGATTCACCTAAGCAGCTTGAATAAAATTCACTTTTTTGGCACTACAGCAGGTATAAAATAAAAACCGTATTGATTACAACTGGTTGCATAGCACCACTGGAAAGGCATTTTTGTGCCCATCAACTTTCATGCTGATACTTTGTGTGTATCATGTATACTTTTGGAGTTATGCACATTTGTTTACGATATGGTGTATGTGGTTGAGATTTAGCCCTCAAATCTCATCAAAGCACCTTGACTAAAATGGGGAAAAATTACATTTTATAGTAAAAAGATATCTTTTTTTAGCAAACATAATATCAAAACACCATCTAATGTCTGTATGATTAATTTGGTGTTGATATTTTACATATTTTCCAACCAAAAAAGGCTTATGTTGCCCTTTTTTAGTGAAAAAAATATTTAGTTTGCTCTTTCGACCAGCATAGAAAAAATACAAAATTACTAATTATTACATGCATGCCACCATTGGAAAGGCAATTTTGTGCTGAATAACTCTGCCACTCATACTTTGTGTCTAGCATGTACAGTTATTGAGCTATTAGCATTTGTTTGCGACATACTGACTAAGGCTTGATTTTGCTTAGAAAGGCCCAGGATTCACTGTTAAAAGTATACAGGAGATTCAGAAGGCAAGTGATGTAATCTCAGAGTGAGCCTGTGGAGGCAATGAGTTAAGCAGCTGAAGGTGGAACTAGCAGAGCCATTAGCAGAACTGTTTAGTGAGTCTTTGAGCACAGGAGAGGTCCCAGAAGACTGGAGAAGGGCTCATGTGATCCCGCTCCACAAGAGTGGTAGCAGGGAGGAGGCAGGGAACTACAGACCAGTCAGTCTTACCTCAGTAGTGGGCAAGATTATGGAGGCACTCCTTAAGGAAAGGATAGTGCAACACTTGGAATCCATAGGAGCACAGGATCCAAGACAGCATGGGTTTACAAAAGGAAGGTTCTGTCAAACTAATCTCATAGATTTCTTTGACTGGATAACCAGAATGGTGAACCAAGAGGGAGCAGTTGATGTCGCCTACCTTGACTTCAGCAAAGCTTTTGACACTGTTCCACATAGAATATTGATAAATAAGCTGGGGAGGCTTGGGGTGGGTCAGAAGTTGGTCAACTGGGTGGCAAACTGGTTGACGGGCAGAGAACAGAGAGTGGTGGTAAATGGTATACAGTCAGAAGAGATGCAAGTCACAACTAGGGTACCTCAGGGATCAGCCCTGGGGCAGTCCTCTTCAACATCTTCATTAGTGACCTTGCAGATGGACTAGAGGGTAAGGCTTGTCTGTTTGCAGATGACACCAAGATCTGCAACACAGTAGATGATCCAGATGGGGTGGGCAGAATGAGAAGAAATCTGGATAAACTAGCAGAATGGTCAGAAGAGTGGCAACTGGGATTTAATGCAAAGAAGTGCAAGATCATGCACATAGGGAAGAGAAACCCTGAAGCCACCTATAGGCTGAGAGGGGAGTTGCTAGCAGTCACAAAGGAAGAAAGAGACTTGGGTGTCATCATCACCGATGACCTGAAATCATCCAAGCAGACCTCTAAAGCAGTACGTAAGGCTAGGGGGGTGTTAGGGTGTATTAGTAGGGGTATCACAAGTCATAAGAGGGAGGTAATAATCCCTCTTTACAAGACACTGGTCAGCCCCATCTGGAGTACTGTGTGCAGTATTGGAGTCCACACCTTCACAAGGACATTAACCAAATTGAGGCAGCCCAGAGAAGGGCAACCAAAATAGTGCAGGGACTGCATCAGAAGACATATGAGGACAGATTAACAGAGCTCAATATATATATCCTTGAGCAAAGGAGGGAGAGAGGTGATATGATCGAGGCATTCAAACACCTTAAGGGCATTAACAAGGTGAAAGAGTCTAACATGTTTAAATATAAGAAAAATTGCAGGACAAGAGGACACAGCATGAGATTAGAGGGAGGCCAATTAAGGAGGAATGTGAGGAAATTCTTTTTCACAGAAAGGGTACTGGATGCATAGAAAGGCCTACCTCAAGAAGTGATGGCTATGAATACAGTGCAGGGCTTCAAACAGGCATGGGATAGGCATAAGACAGCAATACAAATGAGTATGAATAGATAGGCCACTGACAGAGCAAAGGCTGATGGCACATTTATAAGGTAGAAAAAGAAATGGGCAGACTGGATGGACCTTGCGGTCCTTATCTGCCGTCAACTTCTGTTTCAGTGTTTCTATATCCAAAAAAATCCCCAATGATGCAGTTTCCCATAGTAACTATAACATCTATAGGATGGGTAGATCTGGTTAGTGAGCTGGAAGCTGCGCGATATTCATTAAATCAACACTCTGCGCCACCATCGTTGACACCCCCCCCAACCATGGGGCCCAGACTCAGTCAAAATTAGACTGAGCTCTAAAACAATCATCATCATCATCTCAGCCTATATCCCCCTGAGAAACCAGAAACTTACATGTGAATCCATCCTTCATGCGATCTCACACCTCCCTAATACTAATGAAACCATATTAATGGGTGATTTCAACATCGATTGGTCATCCCCATCCTCGACCATCTTCAGAGACGCTGCCCAGGCTATGGACCTCACCCAAATAATCACCTCCCCTACAAGGTGTGACACAAGAACTGGGACATCCACACTATTAGACCTCATTTTTACCAACAGGCCACAAAATATTACCCAGGCCACAGTGCTCCCTGACTCTATCAGTGACCACTGCCCAGTTATCTGCTGGTGGTCAGGTAAACTGCCCACAGCACTTCCGAAAACCACATGGCACCGAAAACTCAAAAAAGGAGGCATTAATCACCTCAAAGAATACCTAGCCAATAGTAACTGGCTACCTTTATATAACGCACAGTCGGTGGATGCCATTTTCACCCACTTTATAGCTACCTTTAACAAAGCCTGTGATATATTTGCTCCCCTTACTAGGCAGGTAGTGAAAACCAGGTCTACACCCTGGATTACACCCTCCCTCCTAAAACATATGCAACACAGGGACAACCTTTGGTACAGGGCCATAGACTCCCAACGCACCCAGGACAGACAGCTATATAGGGAGAAGTGAAATAAATGCACCTGGGCCACATGACTGGCCAAGCCTGATTACTATCAGCACACCCTCTTGTCCTTCTGGGGAGATAGGAAAAAGTTCTGGAGCAATGTACAAGAAATCAGTGGCAAATCACGTTCCTCCACCCCTACCCAACTCAGTCTGAACAGGGACGTTACCCAAGATCCTACTAAAATCGCTGAAGCCCTCAATGAATCCTTCTCAGACCGCTCACATATCCTGCCACCTAATTTCTTCCACCCTCCCAACCCCCCCGCCACTTCTCTTATGGCAAGTATAGACCTTCCGGCCCCTTTCTGGCTCTGTACCATTCCGTACACCTTGGCCAAACACTATATCTCCAAAGCAATCGCTAACACTCGCTACAGCAATGACTCCCTGGACCTAAAACTCATTAGGCTTACCCTCAATGTCACACTACCCCATCTCACAAAAATCCTAAACCTTTCACTTTGCCTCAGCCAGTTTCCCGCTACCTGGAAAAAAGCCTTGATCACCCCTATCTTAAAGAGCGGTGACCGCACCCACCCCAGTAATTACAGACCAATCTCTATACTCCCTCCTCTCTCCAAAGCCCTGGAAAAAATAGTCTCAGACCAGCTAACTGAGCATCTAACAAAACATAACCTACTTAGTTAGGAACAGCATGGGTTCAGAGCTGGCCACAGCACCATCACGGCTCTCACTGAATTCATAACGTTCATCCATGAGGTGCTTGACCAAGGGTCACTTGCAAGGGCTATCTATATAGACTTAACTAAGGCTTTTGACACAGTCAGTCACGAATTACTCCTTCAAGTTCTGCCGCAACTAAATGTGATCCCTGAGGCCGCAGCCTGGTTTAAGGACTACCTCTCAGGATGCTCGCAGCAAGTAAAAATAAACTCCACCATCTCCACCCCCAAGCCTGTTCGCTCTGGTGTTCCGCAGGGGTCAATTTTGGGCCCACTGCTTTTTACTCTCTTCCTTAATTCACTCCCCAAAACTTGCAGTGGTCATCACTTACTCTATGCTGATAATCCGGATCTCTACATGGACACCCCAATCTACACCTCAGCTCACCTCAGGGATTCTTCAGGGAGCTGGAGAGTTGGTTCGCTGATCACCGCCTGACCATTAACTATTCCAAAACCAAGGCCATTACCTTTGCTCATCGCCAAAGCCCACACACTCAGATGGCTCTTCATATTTCCAACTAAGATGGTTCCCTACTGGAACACGTCACTCACTTCAAATACCTGGGTGTCACCTTAGATACCTCCGTCTCCTACCACAGACATGTACGCCTCCTCTCGGCAGTGATCAACTCGAGAGTTGGTACCCTCTACAGGATCAAAAACAGCCTGCCTGCTTCAGCCATGCAGATAGCTGTTACATCCTTCATCCTTTCCCTTATCGATTACGGGATTGTTATCTATGGCACTGCTGATAACTCCACCCTAAGCTGCGTAACCACTGCGCTAAACAAAGCCTGTCGCCTTGTCTAGGATGTGACAGACTCACCCACACCTGCGACCTATACAAACTGACTGGCTGGCTTAATTTTCATCAAAGACTCAAGTACCACACCTGCATTCTAGCAAAAAAGATCCACCTCTAGCTTGCGCCGACTGGTCTACTTCCCATTATCAAACTGGCCCCTCTCAGGTGTATTACCAGACTCTCGGCTACCACATCCTTCACGGTTCCCCCATGTTGTACATCCCTAGGGCAGAGATCCCTCCGCTACCATGCCCCCAAATGGCTCAACACTCTTTCCCCTTCCCTCTCCCAGTCCCACAGCATTCAACTCTTCAAAACAGGCCTTAAAACCTTCCTACTGGATAGCTCTAAATGTGAATGCTAATTCAGCCTAACCTCTCTCCTCCTCCCCCAAATCCCTGGTGGTCCAGTGGACCACTAAGCCCGATCGTGGGCAGCAAAGTGATGAAAGCTCCCTTCAAGACCAAATCCCTGGTGGTCCAGTGGACTGCTAAGCCCAATCGCAGGCAGCAAAGTGATGAAACTCCCCTTCATGGGTGGGTGGGGAGGGGACAATAGATCACCAGGGATATGGTCTGGTGGGGGCTTTCATCACTTTGCTGCCCACGATTGGGCTTAGCGGTCCACTGGACCACCAGGGATTTGGTCTTGGGGGAGCTTTCATCACTTTGCTGCCTGTGATCGGGCTTAGCGGTCCACTGGACCACCAGGGATTTGGTCTTGGGGGGGCTTTCATCACTTTGCTGCCCGCAGTCGGGCTTAGCGGTCCACTGGACCACCAGGGATATGTTCTGAGGGGGTGGGACTCTGTGCTGCCCGCGATTGGACTAGTGGGGGACATTTAACAATTATGCCCACGTTCAGGCTGGTGGGGTTATTTAACCTAATGCCAGATTGGGCCACTTTCGGGGGGAATTTTCACACTTTTGCCCATGATGGGGCTGCAGGGGGTGTCGGCCCCCGATGGCTGCTGCCTGGCAGGGCATCAGGTGCAAGTCCTCAGGGATTGGCACACCTGCATGCTAATGGCATGCAAATGGGGTCATAAATAGATGCAAATGGCCCCCCGTGCCTTGCATGAATTATGGCCCCATTTGCATATTCTCCCCTGAATATAGGAAATTTGCGCATAAGCGCAATGGTACTAGCATACCGCGGCAGATACTCCCTCCTGACCACTTGTGGTGGGCGCCAAGTTTCACTGCGCCATGCCGAGTGGCCGTGGCGAGGGTGATATTCAAAGGAGTTGCTCAATAGTGCAACTCGCTGAATATCCTTGCACTCCCCCCTCCTAACTATTTTGTGCAGCGCAAGGGCTTGCGCCACAAAATAGTGCATTTTGAATATCCAGTCCCAGATATCTAGGATGAGCCATCACTCCCCAGTTTTCTTTGGCATAAGGAAGTACATTGAGTGCAGTCCTTTTCCCCTGTGTATGGAAGGAACAGGTTCTACTGCTCTTAGCTTTAGCAGGGAAGAAACCTCTGGCAGGCTTAAAAGATCATGCTCTGGTTCTGGGAAACCTTTTGAAATTTAGAGCAAGTCCTTGGCTCACTACTTCCATGACCCATTTGCATGTTGTAACAGACTTCCATGCCTGGAAGTAGTGAGACAATCTGCCCCCTGCTGGAATAGGGGAGGCAGCCCTGGCTGACACATCAGGGTTTCTGTTTGGTAGGGGTTTTTAGTTGGGAGGTGGATGCAGCCCTGCTCATCCCTCTCCCGCTGAAGAAACTCCTCTGCTGTTGGTAAGTAGAGGAGGTCTGAGCTTGGTAGAAAGGCCTCTGAAAAGGCCTACCCTGCCAGTTCTAGACTGCTGCTTTTGAGGAGTAGCAGCTTTTTCTTTTGCAACTACACTCCTGTAGATTGTCCTGTATATATCCATCTTTTTCAAGTACATCTCTGTTTCCCAAATGGAGAGTTCTGGGTAACAGGGAAATCCATGGCCTTGGCCTGGGTATCCTGTGACAGATTAGTACATATGAGCCAAGCAAATCTCCTTAAAGTGACAGATGTAGCCATAACCATCGATGACATGTAATTGGAGTCCACAGCAGCATGGAACTGTACCTTGGATGTCTCAATACCATCAGCAGCCAGCCGCTCCAGCCCCTTTGTTAGCTAGGGGAGAGCATTTTCAGCCAGGTCCAAGCCAGACTCCTACCTAGACTTCTGGTACCTGGCCACACAGGCCATGCAAGAGGCTTTCCTGTTCCCTAGGGAAGATACTAAGTAGTGTTTCTTAGGCATAGCATCTATCTTACTGGAGTCCTTATCAGGGGATGAGATGCCAAGGGAATGCATGCTTTATCACAGACTGTGGCCTGTACTGCCCCTACATGGCTGCAGTTATTATAAAGAAAATCTGTACCTGAGCCTGAAAGCATGTACCTCCTATCCATCCTCTTATCAACTGGGGGGAGGAGGTAGGCATCTGCAGTATTTTGTTTGTTTCTTTAGAGACTTATGCAGAGGGATGGAAGGTCTCCTGGACTCGGGGACATCCTTCATTACTATGAAGTAAGGCTCTTCCTCTTCTTCAGCTGCCTCCACTGTAGGCAGCTGCAATGTTTTTGTCACTTTTTTATAAAAAATGAAATGAGAGGGAGAATCCCCTTGCCTGGAAGAGGAACCTGAATTAGACCTATCTGGAGAGATGTCAGGCTCTACAGATTCACCCAAGCCTTCCTCATCTTCCTCCTCATCCTCCTCCCAATCTATCTCATAATAGGTTTCCAGTGGGAGCAGAACAGGGAACCGACCAAACTGGTTGGCGCATATGGGTTGTCGGTTCGCTCAGTTCCGGATGAAGCGATTGTACAATTCTAATCGCTTTTTACAATTTCTTCTGTGGTACAAGTCAGGAATTTAGGATTTGATCCAGAAGATTTTCTTGTCTTCTTTGCTGATTCTGAAGTCTCAGGATTGACTTTCCTTTTGCCTGAAGAGGTATCACCCTGTTCAGAAGGCATCTCTTCTGGTTCAGTTGCACCCCCTGGAACTAAACCAGACTGGCCCTCCAGGTCAGCAGACTTCTCGGTCATTCTTTCCTTAAGCTGGGCTAAACACTTATCCAGTGTGGCCTTAGGAAAGTCTGAGCAGATTTGGCAGTCTGCTTATAGGTGGTCAAACTTCAGACAGTAAATACAGATAAGGTGGGGATCCACCTTGGCAAAAACCTCCCCACACTCTGTGAAGTGCTGAAACCCAGTGGGTCCAGTCATTTTCTTGGGTTTCTCAGACGTAATGCACTATGAGCCAAAGTTACCCTTTAGAGGCAGTCAGAGCATAGTAACCAAAAGTTTTCAGTTAGCAACTGGGTTAGTGATTGGTGGGAAAAAAAACAACAAACTCAGTCTTTTTTTTTTACATTGGAAACCGACAGATCTCAGATACAAAAAAACCCCAAAAAACTATACAGTTTACCTCGATTATGATGAAGAAAAGATCAGTTCTCCCTCGGTTATGCGAACTGAAGAAAGAACCGAGACTTACCAATTTTCATCTCAATATCTATTATAGGCTAACCTGTACCATAGGCAGAGGTTTGAAGAACCGAAAACAACAAATGCGTTTGTTTGAACCCGGGGAAAACAGCAACAGTAAACTGAAGCAGTGAGAAGAAAATCTCCGAAGTGTCTTCATAGTTGGGCAGAGAATCTAACGGTTACATAGGATGCATCAGGGACAGTAATTTGAAGCTCAAGCTCAACGTTCTATGCATCTGCATAGAGTTAACTCTTTCATCTCTGGTGCAGTTGAACTGGAAGGGGAAACAGCATATTGTCAGAATACAGCAAGACTTCATGTTGTTTGAATTACGTTTACTACTTTCCAAGCTTTTGGATATGTGCCAGTAGTTATAGATAAATTGAAAATATCAGTAATTCTTGGAGCTATGTCGGGAGCTGCATATTTTAAAAGAAGTGTAGGTATGCCGTCTAAACCTGTTGCTTTCTTTTCATCTAATTTTAATTTAATTAATTATATAGGTGTCACAAATCATCAACTTTTTTTTTAATATTGTTAAATTAAGACAGAAGTAAACAAGAGAATATATTTTATTTATAATTTGCAATAAATGGGGCAGTTCCATGATGATTTGTTACTGCCGCTGTCTCTGGGGTACTGCCATGATGATTGGTTTCTGTTGGCTGCCCCTGGAGCAGTGCTGTTGCTGCCCCAAGGCAGTGTTTGTGTAATTGGTTCCTGTGGGCTGTCCTGAGGAAGTGCCTGGGTAGTTGGTTCCCGGGTTTGTCCTTAGTGCAGCACCTGTGTAATTGGTTCCCATGGGCTGCCCCTAGGGCAGTGTCCTCACTGCCTGTGGGGCAGCACCTGTGTAATTGGTGCCCATGAGCTGCCCCTGGGCAGTGTTCATGCTGCCCCTGGTGCAGTGCATGTGTAATTGGTTTCAATGGGGTGCCCATGAGGCAGTGCCTGTGTAGTTGGTGCCTGATACCTGCCCCAGAGGCAATGCACAAGAACAAATACCCAAAGCCTGACCCGGGGCAGCCAACAGGAACCAACTACACAGCTGCTGCCCCAGGGCAGCCAATGGTAACCAATTACACAAGCACTGACCCAGGGGCAGCCCACAGGAACTGATTACATGGACACTTCCCCAGGGCAGTCAATGGCAACCAATTACACAGGCAGTGTGCGAACCAGTTACACATGCATTGCCCTAGGAGAAGTGAGGGCACTGTGCTAGGACCAGCCTAAGGGAACCAATTACACAGGCACTGCACTAGGAGCAGCCTATGGGAACCAATTACACAGGCACTGCCCTAGGGGCAGTGAGGGCACTGAGCTAGGAGCAGCCTATGGGAACCAATTACACAGGCACTGCCCTAGGGACAGTGAGGGCACTGCGCTAGGAGCAGCCTATAGGAACCAATTACACAGGCACTGCCCTAGGGCAGTGAGGGCACTGCACTAGGAGCAGCCTATGGGAACCAATTACACAGGCACTGCCCTAGGAGCAACCAGCAGAAGCCAACCATCATGGCACTGCCCTGCTTATTACAATTTATAAATAAAATGTATTCTGTCACTTCTGTCTTAATTTAGCAATATTTAAAAAGGTAATGAATTGTAACACCTATATGATTAAATGCCCAAAAATGAGTTTTACACAAGGCAAAAACAAGTCCCTGTATAAGGTTTGAACCCTTGAAGTCTCGCTCTTTTGGATGTAGACAGACGTACACCTTGAACCACCAAAATACACTATTTTTATTTGTTTTCCCAAGTTTTGTCTCTACTCAGAATAATGTGACACATAAAAAATATCCCTGCTCAATGTCTGAACCTTTCACTTCTGGATCTTTTGCATGCTGACGTACATATTGAGCCGCAGAAGCACAGTGAATTTAGATAGGATTTCCAAATGTAGTCACTACACCATATCTATCCTTCAGAAAAAGGACATTTTTCTCTGGTGAAGGTCTGAACCCTTGCCCCTTGGGTCTGTAGCATGATGACATACCTTTAAGCCACTGGAGCACACTGAAGTTTTATAGTATTTTCAATTCTAGTCATACTACTACATATCTCGCCATCAGAAAAAGCAAGTGAATAAAGTTGTTCACATGAACATCTGAACAATAACACTGTCCTCTGAAATGTTCAGTGTTTTGTTAGGTTCATATGCCATGAAATCCCACCTCCCCCCCAAAAAAAGAAAAACAGGTTCTATAACTGTAAATCTCTATCTGCCCTTGAAAATATGGTGGGGTGACAAGCAGTACTCATTGCCTGGGGAGCACTTCCATAACATTGTCATGTATACTTAAAACCCTCAGTTCCTCAGATCTGCAACAATCAGATTTGTGGGAAGTAACAGCTACATGTTGCTGCCCTGGGGGTATGGGACAAAATTCACCAATAGGGATAGGTGGGTGGCACAGCATGAAGGTATTGCCCTAGGACAGCGCTGACAGTGGGTGAAATCCACCAACAGGAGTAAGCTGGAGGAGGAGCTAAAGGGTGCTGGCCTGAGGACAGTATTACTGGAACAAATCAACTTTGAGTGTGTGTATGTAGATGTCATCTGAAAGCTTGCCCCATAGGGTGGGTTCTATGGTATGGTTAAGAACTTGCATTTGGCAGTTTGCCAGATGACTGAGCATTTCACATCTGGAACAAACCCTTTCCAGATGACAGCTGAGGTTGTCACTGGGGGTTACGTAGCCTATACCATCAATGATCTGCTGAACAGACTGGGCTGTCTGAAGAGGAGTCTGTGGAATTAGTATCTGATCAGTTGGGGAGAAAGGAGTAGCACCGAATTGTGTGCCACAAAGGTCTGCCTCCACATTGGTGACTGATCGGACTACTGTCTATTGAGCAGTAGACTCTTCCAACATCTGCTCCATGTTTGTCTGGAAGAGCTGTTTCTGCCCCTTGGGCAACTCCATGTTAGCAAGAGTGTTCCCAATCATTTGTTGGATCTGTAATTTATCATCCTTTTAAACGGCAGCAATCAGAGGTGCGTTGGTAAAGGCTAGGCCTCCCTCATGTTATGGGGGTCACCATCTTGGCATTGCACATGGGGGTCACCATGTTTGTCATGACGTAGGGTTGCACTGTAATCACGCGAGGTACTGCCATCTTGGGGATAGACTTTAAAAGGGACATCACTTGAGGGGCATGCCCAGGCACCATGTTAACTCAAATTGTCATCACCTGATGAGATAATATCAATAGAGGCATAGTGAAAACCATCCATCGCTTTAACACGGTTGGCCAACACCTCTCACTGGTGGCACAATTTCACCATCTTAGCTCTACATGTGATATGACTTACTCTGAACTGGTCTGCTGCATACCTTTAGCAATCTCTTTCTACAACACTCTATACATGGCACACAATTTGCGGTTGGCCTGAAGCTCTCTATCCAAATCATTACTTACCCATTACAGGTCCTGCCTCAGCTCCACATTCTTCTCATGTAAAGCATCATTCGTCTCACTCAACAAATAATTAATCTGTAATACCCGTGTCTTATCCTGTCTAAACCTATTGCAATTATCTCTCAACATGCATAACTCTTGATCATTATTCTGAACAGACCAACGCAAAGGTGTGTCATTTTTATTACTTAAGGACTGGAGTTCCTTATCCAGTTTACATTCTTTTTAAACTTTCCTTGTGCCTGCAAGCCCATATCGCTTTTTAAGGAAGTGATTTGTAGTTCTAGAGATTGGAGTCTTGCCTTTAATATGTCTAAAGCAGCATAAAGAGCCATGACTATCAACCCTTTCAGTGTTTTTTGTCATTTGCCTCGACTCGGTATACTAAGAACAAATTGCCTGTACTGGGTTATCTAATGACACAGTGTCCAGTGTAAAGTCATGCCGTCCTCCATGGGAGGTAAGATAATTTGAGATGTCCAGTCTCAACTCTGCGCAGATATTAGACATGTCAAAAAGGTGGGAAATCTATTCTTTACCCATCTATGGTCATCTGCTGTGTATTGAGCCACAATGTTTGATCAGGCAGCTAGTTAGGCAGCTGCACTCAGAGTGAAGTGGTGAAAAAGAGCACAGGCAGGGATACTAGATCACCCTATGCAACCCGTGTAGGCAAAACTTGGATCACACTACTCAACCCAACATCACAAGCATGGCTCACGAGAGATTAAAAAATCACCCCATGAAAGTCTGTGCATGATTGGGTGTGAATCTTTGCTAGGTTCAGACCAACTGCCCAGTCACCACATGTAATGGGAACAAAACCTCTGTCAGGTTCTTGGTGGTAGAACCAGTAAATGAAATGACAGACAAGTGGCAAATGCAGTAAAAAACAAGTTTATTACATAAAATCAGACATGCGCACTGTCATCACTGGGAGCCAAGGTTTTACCATACCCAAAGGGTATCAATATGGTCTCAGAGAAATTACCCAAGGGTGCCAGTTACTGTATATATAATGATAATCACCATGGTAACTATTACTTTTAGATACATAGGATGCACCCTATTGGCTAAAGGTTAGGTGGCTCCACAGTGTTACGAAATGTATACAAAAAGTGTAAAATCAGCAAATAACAGAAAGCAAAGAGCTCATACAAACACAAGGACAAATACAGTGTTACATAAATCTGCACGATGGCACTACAGCCTAAATAGTAAAACACAAAGCAATAGTGATGCATATGAATCATTATTATAGCAATCAGAACTGTGACTTTTCCCTGGTGACTTACACTTATACAGTATGTACTGGTGCCCTATATGTTAGTAATCATTATAAATCATACCATTATAGATACTGTCAGTGGTGCACAGTGGGTTGCCAATGAGGGTGTGTGACCCTGGTGTAACATGTCTAAGCAGAGTACAAAGGCTGCAGGGATTTATTGTCTGTGTATAACTTTCTCTGGGAGCAGTGCCCTATCTGTACAATGTAGTAGCCTTGCGCTGAATGTGAAATCTATGTATATATGTGAAAAAACAGGTCCTCCTTGTAAACGAGTTCTGCTCAACGGTGATCGCCTGTATAAATAAAGACTTTGATTGATTGATTGATTGGAGGGCCAGTGGCATGCTGGGGTGTATAGGCAGAGGTATCACCAGTAGAAGGTGGGACATGGTGCTGCTATTGTATAAACACTATTATACAATGGCAAGAAATAATCTTGGACTATGATTGGTCAGTCTGGAGTTGGACCCATGGCGTTATCCCAGCATAACCCCATGGGTCAAGCTGCTGTGATGGAGGATTTCATTGCAGATTCCTCAAATCAAGAAACAAAAACATTTTGCCACACAACAAAAACATTCTTTAAAATAAGTTTCTTTTTAATTCTACATATAACAACAAGACATTGTATAATAGGAATAATGCCCTCCAGGGTGTGTGTCATGCTGGGAAAACGCCACACCTGGGACGTTGGATGCACTCAGCCTGTGGCCTCATGCCCAACCCCCCAGGCATGGCATTATGCCAGCATGACACACACCCTGTTGTGCATTATTCCTTTAGTGAGGCCTCACCTAGAGTACTGTGTGCAATTCTAAAGGCAACAGCTTCACAAGGACATTGACAGAGTGGAAGCAGTCTAGAGGAGGGTGACTAAGATGGTGCATTGCTTACAACAGAAAACACATGAGGAGAGATTAAAGAACACCAATACATACTCACTAGAGGAGCGGCAGGATCAGAGGGACGTGACTGAAACTTTCAAGTACCTAAAGGGCATAAATAAGGTGCAGATGGGAGACATTTTCCACCATACTGGGAGGAGAAGAATGAGAGGGCATGATATGAAATTGGAGGGTGGCAGGTTAAGGGGAAAGGTGAGGAAGTTTTTGTTTGGAGACAGTTGTGGACAAATGGAACAATCTGCCACAGAAGGTGGTGGGAGGGAGCAGAGTGGAGGGATTTTAACATACCTGGGACATGCATAAGGGAACATTAGAGGCTATAAGAAGGCGTGAAAGCTGCTGGCCAGATAGGGTCAGAAGACACAGGAAAGCTTAGGGCTTACAGGCAGATTGAATGGGCCTAGCTGTCCTTATCTGCTAGTAATTTCTGTTTCTATGAGGAATCTGGGAGGTCTGCCAGGCTACCACTCACCTGGTGCAGAAGGGATTATTGATCCTCTACCATGTGCGCCAAATCACTTTGGGAGTGCAGGGCCAAAGTAGAGGTGGTATATACTCAGTAAAGAAAAGAACTGCCCAGATTCCCAATCCAGAAGGGAATACCCCAAGTGCACAGACTGAGAAATTCTGACTCAGGCTGACATGGGAATGGGGAAATCATCCTTAGGGTGAAAGTCAAAATGGGGCTTAACATTGGGGGCATGATACAACCTACCCGCCTTCCTTCTTGAGCAAAGAGGGGATCGATGCCAGTTGCATCTATACAGTGCAAAAGTTAGTTATCATGGGTAGCATTACTACTGAGGTGACAACTGGTAAGTAAAGGTGTTCAGTCAAATGGCACCTCTGAGGATCTTGCTTCTGTGGCTTCCAACCCTGCAACTCTTGGATAAGTCTGAGTACTTCCAAGAAGAAAGGGTCCTCCAGAGGGGATTTATGGGTCTTCCTGACCCAGTGGTCCTAAGGAGAGAAGTGGGAGGGAGAGCCCAGAGAGGGTCAACAGAGTTTAACTCTATGCGTACTATAATGAATGAACATATCCTTGTTCATTCATTAAAGTGTGATCAGTCCTATCCCAGTTGGCATCTGGCCCTAGAGGTGAGACGAGGGTTGAGTCAGTCGCCGGATCAATTCGGGGACATGGGGGGAGAACGAGGGTCATGGGGGGCACTAAACTACCAAGGAATGAAGTGCACTGGGTTGGGGATCATGCTGGGGGGTGGGTGACCACCTGGAAATAATGCTTTTAACATTGCACAGGAGTCTGGGATCATGCTGAGGGATAGGGGTACCACTTGGAGCTGATGCTGTTTACAGACAATGGGAGTTGGGGATCATGCTGGCGGTGGGGGTACCACTTGGAGCTGATGCTCGTTAGACTGGACAGGAGTCAGGGATCATGCTGGGGGGGTGGGGGAACCACCTGGAACTGATGCTGTTTACACAGAATGAGAGTCAGGGATCATGCTGGGGGGTTGGGGAACCACTTGGAACTGATGCTTGTTACACTGGACAGGAGTCAGAGATCATGCTGGGGGTGGGGTGGGGGGACACTGCCACACTACCATCTGCTGTTGCTGACGGTATTTAGCGCTATGCTATGGGTGGCGCTACATCCTGTAGCATGGCACTATACTTTTGAATATGCAGCTGCACTGGCAGTCTTGGCCACTCCCCTAACCCCCACCACTACATACATTATCTTTTAGCACCAGCGCTTCCACACAATGCCGGTGCTCTTAGGACTTTTGAATATTGTAGCCTGGTGCAAATCCAGCACTACAGATTTGAGCCGGGCACAATGCTTTGAATATCTGGTCCAACATGTCTAGAATTAGTGGGCCCCATACAGTTAGTGATAAGGAATGTTTTTGTCAACATTGTTCAGTGATTTAATTGTGTGTCCAGAAATAGCTCTAACATTATTAAGAACATCAATAAACCTGTACGGAACAAGAGTAAATCTGAGTGTGAAAATCATAGTGCTACGTGAAATTTAGAGCAGTTGAGGGGTATGATGAGCATGGAACCCATTCCTAAGTTGGGCATATTCAAAACTCTTGAAATCAGTACTGTGTTAGTCTTTGATGTCTGCTGAGAGCATTCTTCTCAGCACACATAAAGTCCCCAAGATGGCTTCCTTTTGCAGTTCATAAGATGCCACAAATATTGGTAGCATATTTATGTGTGCCTAGAAGTTCTTTTTGATTATCCCTGTTGCTCCAGTTACTACTGAAACAATGTACGTGTCCTTATTTAACAGCAGTTTGGTTCCTAACTGCATATCTTGAAATTTCATGATTTTGTGTCTCTCTGTACATAGGACACTGTAGTCACTAGGGGTGGCTATTTTAATCTGCAGTGCTACATTTGTTTTCTCTTGTATTACAATATCTGGGTTTTCTCCGTTTCACTTTCTTGGCAGTTGATATTGGGTGATCCCATCTAATCATTACGTCTTCATTCTCTCTGATGCTTTGTGGTTCATTTTTCCAATGCTTTTCTTACCTATGTGTTATAGTGTCTGCAAAGTTTCCAGTGGATTAACCTTGCTACATTGTTGAATTTGCTGGTGTAGTTACAGGCTGCTCTTCTGGCCAAATCTCTTGTTGCCTTCAGCATATTTATGTGGATTCTCTCATTGCCTTCAGCACGTTTATGTGGTTAGTGTCATCACTGGTTAGAGATTTCTAGTACTGTGACAAGAATTGACCTCATTCTTAAGCCAGGACATATTCAAAACTCAGGAAATCAGTACCGCATTAGTATGTCTCTCTTGGGGTTAGTGACTACAAATATTTAGGGATTTCTAATACAGTGACAAGAATGGACCCCATTCTTAATCCAGGGCACATTCAAAACTTAAGAAATCAGTACTGTATTAGGCTTTGATGTTTACTGAGCGCACTTTTCTCAGCACCCAAAATGGCTTCCTTTTGAAGTTCATAAGGTGTCACATGTATTGGTAGCATATTTAAACATGCTCGAAGGTTCTCCTTGATTAGTTCAGTTGCTCCAAGCACTACTGAAATAACCTGTGTGTCCCTGTTCCACATCAGTTTTGTTTCTGACTGCATGTCCTGATATTTCATGATTTTGTCTCTCTCTGCAAGGCACTGTAGTCACTAGGGGGTGGCTATTTCAATCAGCAATGCTACCTTTGTTCTTTTTCCTGTATTACAATATTGGGTTTTCATGCTTCCACTTTCTTGGTTGTTGGTATCAGGTCATCCCATGTGATCATTATTTCTTCATTCTTCGTGATTCTTTGTGGTTCATGTTTCCAGTAATCTCTCATCTCATGACCTAAAGTCACCTCTTTTTAACCACTCATGGGTCACGGTTTGAATGACCTGTGGTTGTTCCAGTAGCTCCCTGTATTTTCCATTGTAATTATGGACTTTCCAGTAGTTTTTTCTTTTCTGTTGGTCTTTGTCCTTATATTCCTTTTTCTGATTCTTTGCACTTTCTGTTGCTGGTTGTTCCTTATCTACTAGTGGATTAACATCTATCTCTGCTACCCTCCTGAAGGCTTGTCCTAATTTGATGAGTGAAGTCATCTTAGGCTTATTTTCTTCATGATGCAGGACCTTGACTATGTTTGGGTCCAAGGATGCCAGTAGGTATGTATGTAGCCTCACTAGTTTAGATCTATATGTGTAATCAACTCAAGGAGGCCTATGCCTCTGACCTTGGGATGTATAATCTTAGAATGCACTGTTTTTTGTATATTAACTGGTGAGCATAAAGCAGTTTTCTTGTTTTTATATCTAGCTGGTTCAACACTTTCTGTGGCCAGTCTATCACATGAAAGCTGTATGATATCGATGGGAGGGCAAGTTGACATATACCTTGCACTTTATTGCATGTTGTCAGTGCTTCAGCCTTCTGAAATATTCCTTACTTATTTTTGCTTTCATTTGTACATGTTGTGTTGCTGTTCCTTCATCTATTCCTAGGTATTTATACACTCCCTCTTGCTCGATTTCTTTTATGTCACAACCCTCCACCAGATTAATGTTTTCTTTATAAGTTAACTTTCTTGCAATTAGTGTTGCATTGGCATATTTGGCTAGACCACGTCATCTGTATATCATCACAGAAGGTCTTAACAATTTGTGGTTGTGCTTTCAAGTGTCTGTCAGATGAACTATAAAACTTTTGATCATCTACAAATGAAAAGAAAAAAGGTGAGATGTTAGCTGTTGATTGTTTTTGTGCCTGGGGTTCAAGCTGTAGCCATAGCCTTATTGATTAGGCTATGCAAGGGATTGAGGGCAAAGCAGAAGTGGTGACAAGGAGTCACCTTTAAATATCCCTTATTGGACGCTTATACTTGGGATGGTGATTTAACCTTTCTCATGGTTTAATTGCAGGGTGGTTGCCACTTTCTCATGGTGCTTGTGATGAAGTTTATTAGTGTGAGATGTACTCTGTAGATCTTTAAACACTCAGTGATCTCTCTCTTGGGGTTAGTGTCTCCAAATGTTTAGGGATTTCTAATACTGTGGCAAAGAATGGACCCCATTCTTTAGCCAGGGCATATTCAAAACTCAAGAAATGAGTACTGTATTAATCTTTGATGTTTGCTGAGAGCACTCTTCTCAGCACACGCAACATCCCCAAAATGGCTTCCTTTTGAAGTTCATAAGGTGTCACAAGTATTGGCTGCATATTTAAATGTGCCTGAAAGTTCTTTTTGATTAGTCCCATTGCTCCAAGCACTACTGGAACAATTTGTGTGTCCTTATTCTACATCAGTTTGGTTTCTGACTGCATATCTTGATATTTCATGATTTTGTGTGTCTCTCTGTATGCAGCACACTGTAGCCACTAGGGGTGGCTATTTCAATCAGCAATGCTACCTTTGTTCTCTTTTCTTGTATTACAATATCGAGTTTTCTTGCTTCCACTTTCTTGGCTGTTGGTATTGGGTGATCCCACATGATCATTACTTCTTCATTCTCTGTGATTCTTTGTGGTTCATGTTTCCAGTGTCTCTCTGCTACCTGTATGTTATAGTGTTTGCACAGTTTCCAGTGGATCAATCTTGCTACATTGTTGTGTCTTTCAGTATACAGGCCTTCTGCCATAAGTACTTCACATCCAGCCACGAGATGCACAACTGTTTCTAATTCTGTACTACAGAACCTGCACTTGTCTGTTTCTCCTGTTTTTTCTATGGATTTTATGAACCATCTTGTGTGTAGCCCACTATCTTGGGCTGCCATTATCAGTCTCTCATCTCGTGGCCTAAAGTCACCTCTTTTTAACCACTCATGGGTCAGAGCTTGATTGACCTGTGGTTGTTGCTCCAGTAGCTCCCTGTATTTTCCACTATAATTATGGGCTTTCCAATTGTTTTTTTCTTTTCTGTTGGTCTTTATCCTTATACTCCTTTTTCTGATTCTTTGCGTTGATCTCCAGAGTGACTTTTCTGATGCCTTATTAGGTCACTCTTGCTGCCAAAACTCTTGTTGCATTCAACACATGTATATGGTCTCTCTCCAGAATGAACTCTCTGATGTACTTTCAGGTAATCCTTCCGTGCAAAACTCTTGTTGCATTCATTACATTTATATGGTCTGTCTCCAGAGTGGATTCTCTGATGTAATATCAGGTTACTCTTCTGGGGAAAACTCTTGTCACATTCAACACATTTATATGGACTGTCTCCAGAGTGAATTTGCTGGTGTCTTATCAGGTCATTCTTCTGTACAAAACTCTTGTCACAATCAGCACATTTATATGGTTTCTCTCCAGAATGAATTCTTTGGTGCACTCTTATGTTATCCTTCCGTGCAAAACTCTTGTTGCATTTATCACATTTATATGGTCTTTCTCCGGTGTGAATTCTCTGATGTTTTATTAGGCTACCCTTGGCACCAAAATTCTTGTCACATTCAGCACATTTATATGGTCTATCTCCAGAGTGAATTCTCTGATGTAATATTAGATTACTCTTCTGGGAAAAACTCTTGTCACATTCAATACATTTATATGGACTATCTCCAGAGTGAATTCGCTGATGTTTTATCAGGTCAGTCTTCTGAACAAAACTCTTCTTACAATCAGCACATTTATATGGTCTCTCTGCAATGTGAATTTGCTGATGTTTTTATTAGTTTACTCTTAGCACCAAAGCTCTTGTCACATTCAGCACATTTATATGGTCTGTCTCCAGAGTGAATTCTTTGATGTAATATTAGGTGACTATTCTGGGAAAAACTCTTGTCACATTCAGTACATTTATATGGTTTTTCTCCAGAGTGAATTCGCTGATGTTTTAGCAGGTCATTCTTCTGTACAAAACTTTTGTCGCAATCGCCACATTTATATGTTCTTTCTCCAGAGTGTATTCGCAGATGTTTTATCAAGTCACTCTTCTGGGCACAACACCTGTTGCATTCAGGACATTTATATGGTCTCTCTCCAGTATGAATTCTCTGATGTGTTATCAGGTGACTTTTCCTGCCAAAACTCTTGTTGCATTCAGCACATTTATATGGTCTCACCCCCCAAGTGAATTTGTTGATGCCTCTTGAAGTTATTCTGTGTTGTAAAATGCTTGTCACATTGAGTACATTCATATGGCTTCTTGTAAATTTGGTGTGTTAAAGTTTTATGCTGCACTGTAAAACATTTATCAGTACATTTACCTGTATTTGGCATGCTTAAACTCATCTGATATTTAATACATTTAAACTGCCTCTTTCCTTCATGAGTCTGTTGTTGTACATGGATAAGATGTAGGTTTTGAAAACTCTTTTTGCACTGTGGATACTGGTTGGGTTTCTCTGTTGTGTGACTCAGGGGGCTAGTTTCAAGCAATGATTGCCGACTCCAAGTCTTATTGCACTTAAACTTCCTGCAGACTGAAACAGATATTTAATTAGTATTATCCTACAATAAGGAAACACATGTGGCAGTTGTTTTTCCCTTTATTTTCTGAGAGCTCCATTAACATTCCTGAGATTAAACCTCAGAAATCAGTTTTTAAACATCCCAATTTTAAAATACTTTGGAATAAATTATTCTTTCTGTGACATTTCTATATATTGTTTTTATTGATATTCATAGAATGGCTCTAACCAATTCTGGCTTCTCAGTGGTACAAACCTGGTCACAAAGGGGTATGTTAATATTGTAGGTAATAACAATATGGCAGAAGGGGTATGCAAACCAAAAACAGCAATTAAACAAGACAGAATGAAATTAAGCAAATCAGCCAGAACATATGAAAGTTCCAGAGAAAAACGATAAATTACATTTCCAAAATGCAAATAGAAACCAGAGTCAGTGCAAGACTGAGCAAAATATCACCCTGTAGCTACCCCCTTCCCGAATAAAAAATACATTTTTTCTGTGCAGTCACCAAATTCAGAGAGCACATTACAGTTGCAGCTACCCCCTCCTCTATAAAAAGAAAGAAAAAATTACTCACCTTAGTAATGTTGTTTCTCTAATGGAGTCTTGCTATATTATGACAATTGCAGTATGACCACAGGTAAGAACTGCTCCGGAGGTGAAATAGTTAACTTTCTATGCAGGCATGGAACTTAGAGCACAAGCTCGGTTGAAAACTCTGTCTGTTGTGCTTCAAATGCAAACTGTCAGATCTTTATGAGCTAAAACTCACTAAGGTTCTGTGTGGAAGCTGTAAACCTACACTAGCCAACTGGCTACTAACATAAACACTCATTTTTGGCCTAAAACAAAGACTCAAGTCAGGAGACCCAAAAATGCAAAAACACAACACCAATTCACCCAAAAAGGTAGGTGAAAAACAACAAGGTGGGCATCAAAAAAAAGTGCCAACTCTGTACTGCCCACCCACATCCCCAAAACAGAGGTTCTGAGAGGGGCAGGTAGGGAGGGAGGTCATAATATAGCATGACTCCATTAGAAGAAACAACATTACTAAGGTGAGTAATTTTTTCTTCAAACAACATGAAGTTTTGCTATATTATGAAAATTTCAGACTACACAGCACCCCATGGAGGAGTGGACAGAACTCACCTAGAAATAGGCTCTGAAGCATGGTTGTGTGCTAAACCGAGCATCACTCCTAGCCTGGATGTCCAGGGAGTAATGCTTGGTAAAAGTGTGAACTGTTTTCCAGGTAGCTGCTTGACATATATCTAGAATAGGAATGTCTCTGGCAGCAGCCAGAGAAGCAGCTGTACCTCTGGTAGAGTGAGCCCTCAGGCCTGAGGGGGGAACTTTACCCAACTTCTCATAGCAGAATTGGATACACGAGACAATCCACCTGGCAATGGATCTTTTAGTGGCTGGCTTCCTTTTACCAACTTCACCACAGGTGAGGAACAGTTGGAGGGTGTCAAACCTATGACCCTTGGTATGCTCTATGTAGTAACTAAGGGCTCTCATCACATCTAGGCTGTGCAGCATCCTCTCCCCAGAGGATGAGTGGTCAGTGAAGTACACTGGAGGTGAAATAGATTGATTAAGGTGGAAATCTGAAACCACCTCAGGCAGGAACTTTCTGTTAGTCTGAAGGACCACCTTATCTCTGTGAAAAGAGATAAACTCGTGCTCCACTGACAATACTTGTAATTCACTTATGCATCTGGCAGAGTGATGGCTACCAAAACACAGTTTTCCAAGTCAAGTACTTGAGCTCAGCTGAAGACAAGGGCTCAAGGGGGTTGCATAAGCTGAGCAATGCAAACATTAAGATCCCAGGCAGGGCAGGATCCTGAATGGAGGGTTGGTATGAAACAACCCTAAAAACTTGGAAAATACAGGATGAGCTGAAAGGGAGGAGGATTTACCTGCTGAAATAAAAGCAGACACAGCTGCCAGTGCACCTTCAGGGCAGCCGGTCTCAGCCCAAAGAATTCAGGTGGACCATATAATCCAGGATTGTGGGTAGATCAGCAGAGACTGGGAAATATGCTTTTCGAGCACCATATGGAAACCTTTTCCATTTGGAATTGTAAGTAGCCCTGATGGAAGGCTTCCTGCGGCCTTCCATATATCCATTACACCTTGGGAAAGGTGTAAATCGGCAAACTCTAACTCTTCAAGAACCAAGCCTTGAGATTGAGAGATTTGAGATTCGGGTACCAGACCCTTCCCTGGGCACAGGTTAACAGATTGTGATTCCTGGGAAGGGACAGGGGAGGATGGACTGCTAAGGACAGCAAGAGTGGATACCAGGGCTGTCTGGCCCAATCCCGAGCTATGAGCATGACTTTGCATGATTGGGATCTGAATTTTGACTAGCACTTTGAACAGGAGAGGAAAGGGAGGGAAGGCATAGAGAAACTTCCCCTCCCAACTGAGGGCTAAGGCATCCAGGGAGAGTGAGCCCAACACTGGGGGCCTGCAGCAAAAAAGAGGAAGTTGGTGATTGTCTGGGACTGCAAAAAGATCTATCTGCAGGTTGCCCCATCTGGCAAATACTACTCCCAAGACCAGGGGATCCAGTGACCATTCGTGGTGGCCTTGGGAAATCCTGCTGAGAGCATCTGCCAGGACATTGTCCTTGCCTGGGAGGTGAACTGCTGTAAGGGAGGTGTTCAGGGGAGTAAGCCAGAGACCACAACGTCATCGCTTCAGTGCACAAGGCCATAGACCGAGTGCCCCCTTGCTTGTTGATGTACCACATTGTAGTGGTGTTGTCTGTTCTGACCTTAATACTCTTGTTCTGAACAGATTTGGAAAAAGCTTGAAGTGCTAGAAAAACTGCTCTGAGCTCCAACAGGTTGATGTGTAGCAGAGATTCCTGGGGAGACCACAGACCCTGGGTGGTGAGGTCGCCCATGTGAGCTTCCCAGCCCAAGAGGAACGCATCTGTAGTAAGGATTAGAGAATGAGATTGAGTGACAAAAGGAACCCCTTGTCTCAGGTTGCTCTGATCCTGCCACCACTGCAGGGCTTGGATCAGGGTTCGAGTTACTGGGATCAGCTTGGTAAGAGAATCCTTTCTTTGAGACCAAAAAAGCTCTCTAATGGAACTGGATGTCCCTCATCTGAAATCTTGCTCCTTGCACAACTGCTGTGGAAGCAGCCATGTGTCCTAGGAGCTGCAGAAAATGCCTTGCTGGCCGGGAGACCTGCAGGGTAAATGAGGAGGCCAGGGAGACTAGGGTCTTTGCCCTGTCCAGGGGGAGGAAGGCCCTGGCTTCCTGTGTGTTCAGTTCTGCGCCTATGAAGGTAAGAAGCTGGATCAGCTCTAGAACTGACTTTGAGAGATTCAGAAGGAAACCTAGAGAGATAAGCAGTTGCTGCATTATCTGAAGGTGTAAATTGACTTGTTCTGGGGACTGGCCTACTAAAAGCCAATCGTCCAGGTAAGGAAAGATGGCAATTTTTTACCTTCTTAGGTAGACAACTGCTACAGCCAGGCATTTGGTATTTGAATACCCTTGGGGCACAAGTGAGGCCGAAGGGCATTGCTCTGAACTGGTAGTGGCCTGAGGGCAGCTTGAACCTGAGGTACTTTTGATGGGAACTTCTGATGGGAATATAGAAGTAGGCATCCTTGAGGTCCAGGGAAGCTAGCCAGTCCCCTGGCCTTAGAGAGGGTAGGATAATTCCCAGAGTCACCATTTTGAACTTTGGCTTTAAAAGGTGCTTGTTTAAATATCTGAGATCCAGGATGGGCCCATTCTCCTGTCTTTTGGGGTAAGGAAGTACCTGGAGTACAAACCTTTGCCCTGATGTAGGGAAGAACCCTTTCCACAGCTCTGAGAGCCAGGAGGTGAGACCTCTGCCTCTAGAGGCGAGTGCCTCTGATGGAGTTGCAGGTGGAAAAGATCTGGTTCTCAGCTTTGGAAGCCATGAAGCTGAGAACCAGTCCCCAGGCTTACTACTTCCAGGACCCACTTGTCTGATGTTAAAGACTCCAGTCCTGGACAAAGTAAGCCAGACTGACCCCTATAGGTAGAAGAGAATCGCCCTGGCAATCCCATCAGGGTGTCTGCTTGGCAGGGGCTTTCAGCTGAGGGGTGGAAGCAGACCTGCTTGTACCCCATCTGCCTCTCGCTCTAAAGAACCCACTCTGAGCATAGGCAGAGGAGGAAGCTTGGGCTTGGTAAAAAAGGCCTATGAAAAGGCCTGCCCCTACCTCTAGGAAGCTGCTTTTGAGGAGTGGCCTGCCTTTCCTTGGCCTGTGCACCCTATAGGTGGTCCTATATTCATCCATTTTCTTCATGTAATTCACTGTTTGCTCCCAAATAGAGAATTTCCCACAACAGGAAAATCCATGGCCTTAGACTGGGTATCCTGAGACAGGGTAGTACATCTGAGCCAAGCCACTCTGCAAAGTGCCACAGATGTACTAACATACTAAAATGCCAGCAGAATAGGCCTAATGGTCTTTCGTGTCTGCTCGTTTGGTCAGTCCCCAACCTGGGTGCTGACCTTGCTGTTCCCCTCGCCTTCTCTGGCTTCTCCCTTCCCAGTTCCGGATATTCTTGCTGCATTGGATTTTGCTTCCAGAACCCTTCCCTGTACCTGTCCCACCTCTTGAACCCCTCCACTGTCTCTGCCTCCACCAGCCCCTAGGCAATGCATTCCATGGCTCCACCACCCTCTCAGTGAAGTAGCACCTCCCCTTTCTCCCTGAATCTTCCCCCTCAGCTTCCAGCCATGCCCTCTAGTGGCCCCTTCCTCCTTCCTTCAAGCACCCAGACTGTTCCTCCCTATTTACCCTCTTCATGTACCTAAAGACCTCTATCATGTCCCCGGTCCCTTCTCTCTTCCAATGTGTACATATTTAGCTCTTGAGCCTCTCCTCATAGGTCCTGTCCCCAAGCCCCAAATCATTTTGGTGCCCTCCTCTGGACCCTCTTCAGGAGGTTAATGTCCCGCTTTAAGTGTGGCCTCCAAAACTGCACGCAGTACTCAAGGTGAGGCCTCACCAAGCAGTTATACAGAGGGGGTATCACTTCCCTCCTTTTGGAGGTGATCCCCCTAGCGATGCATCCCAGCATCCTGTTGGCCTTGGCTGCTGCCCTCCTACAAGTCTCCGAGTTGTTCATCTTGACATCCACCACCACCCCCAGGTCCCTCTCAGCCATCGAGACTTGTAGCATTTCCCCCCCCACGGTGTACACTTGACCTGGGTTTCTGGCCCCCAGGTGGAGTACCTTGCATTTCCCTGCATTGAACCTCAGCTTCCATTTTCTAGACCATCTTCCCAGAGCCTCCAGGTCCCCCTGTAGGGCCACCCTCCCCTCCTCCCCATCCACCACCGCCCCCAGTTTTGAGTCATCTGCAAAGAGACTCATCTCACTCCTGATTCCTGTCCTTATGGCGAATCACGTGGCGTTGAACAGAAGGGCCCAAGGACTGATCCTGTGGGACCCCATAATGACCCTCCTTGGGATGAAACTATCCCACCAACTACGACCCTCTGGGTCCGGTCCTGGAGCCAATTGCCTATCCATCTGATCATCTGGTTCCCCACCCCATTTCTCCCAGCTTATCCAACAGGCCCACGTGAGGAACAGAGTCAAATGCCTTGCTGAAGTCCAGAAAGAGGACATCCACTGGTCTACCCAGGTCCAAGGCACTTGTCACCCAGTCATAGAACTCCACCAGGTTTGTCTGACATGATTTCCCGGGATGAATCCATGCTGTCTATCGTCCAGGCACCCTGACTTATCCAGGTCCCCAGCCTCTCCTTGACAATGCCCTCCATCACCTTGCCCACCACCGAGGTCAGGCTGACAGGCCTGTAGTTCCCTGCCACCTCCCTTGATCCCCTTGTGGATAGGCACTATATGTGCCACCTTCCAGTCTTGGGGCACCCACCTGTCCTCAGAGAGATGGTGAAAAGCTCTGCCAGGGGTTTTGCCAGGACATCCATAAGTTCCTTCAGCACTCTGGGATGTAATTTATCCAGCCCGGTGCTTTCTCCGTCTTAAAGGGCTGAGGGCTTCCCTCACTCTCTCAGCTGTGATTTCCACTTCGGTACCCCTTCTCCTGTAGCCCTCCCCCACCTGCCAGTGATGCCTCCCCTCTCCCCAGACCTGCCGATCAGTAAGGACCCTCCCTCCTCAGTATCTCTGTCTCCTCCCATGTATGATGCAGCACCCCATTTCCTGGTGAAAACTGAGGGTGAAGTACTCATTTAGTACCTCAGCCTGCTCCCCGGTCTTGTGCCCATCCTCCCTGATTTAATCCTGCTAATCTGCCCTTCACCCTTCGTTTTTCCCCAATGTATCTAAAGAACCCTTGTTCCTCTCCTAATTTCCTGGCCAGGTTCTGCTCCTTCCTTGCCTTAGCAGCCCTCACCACTCTAGTGGCCTTCTACCCATCAGCTCGTACTCCTCAATCCCTTTCACTCCTTGAGCACTTGAATTGCTTATAGGCTGCTTTCTTTCCCCACACCACCTCCTGGACCTCCCTGGTCCACCAACAGGGTTTTGGGCCTACCCGCATTTTCGTCTTACTCTTGCACAGGTGCTGGTAGCATCCTGCACCCCTCTTCTGATGATTTCCCACCTACTATCAGCATCCATGTCTGACCCAATCCCATCCAAATGCTCCTTAAGGATCCTTCCCATTTCCTTAAAATCTGCCCCCCTGAAGTCGGTTACTTCCTTCTTTGTGCAGCCCTCTACCCCTCCTAGGTCCAGGCAGAACCAGACCGTGGCATGGTCACTCCCCGCCAATGGGTCCCTTACCTCCAGGCCCCCAATCTGGTCACTGTTTGCCAGGACCACATCCAGTACCCGTGCCTCCCTGGTCTGTTCCCTTACCTGCTGAGTTAGGAACGCGTCTTGAAAGACATCCAACAACCTCTGTTCCCTGGTCACAGAGGATGTCATAGTCTCCCAGTCTGTTCCTGGCATGTTTAAGTCCCCAACACCACCACTGTTCCTCTGCCCAGTCTGCAGTGTCTCCTAACATCTGCCACCAGACTGTCCTCCAGCTCCTCCGCTAGGGCAGGGGTCTATACACCACTCCTATTTTTACTCTCTTGCCCCCCTTGTTATCAAGGTGACCAAATCGCCTCACGGTTCCCTCTGCCTCCTCTACTCCCCTATGCCAATGCAGTTTTGACTATCATTGCTACCCCTCCTCCTTCCCTCCCCTGTCCTTCCTGAACATAGTGTATCCTCCAGGTTCAGGTCCCAGTCATGTCTTGCAGTGGCCCAAGTCTCAGTGACCATGCCGCATCACTGCTCCTCAGTTAGCATCGCCTGGAGCTCAGGCATTTTATTGCCCAAGCTCCTGGCATTTACAGGACTACCTTCCACCCTTTCCTATAGTTCCATTTCTCCTGCTTATGTTCCCATGGGAGTTCTGTTTCCCCTGGTCTGCACTTTGCCAGTTGGCCTTTTCCTGCAATCCTCCTGGTCCCCAGGGGGTGGAACAGAGTCCTCCTTCATCGGTACCCCTTGACAGCCTTTTCTCCCATCCCACCCCTTCACAAGTTTAAACCCACTTTTCACCAATGAACCCCTCTATTTTCAACTTAAGATTCCTCCCTCCAAATTGAGATGTAGTCTATCTCTAGCATACAGCTCCTTATCCTTCAGGTCTTCCCCAATCCCCATCAACCCATACCCTCTGGCCTCACACCACTCCTGAGCCACTGGTTTATCTCCTAATTTTCCTTTGTGTTCCCCACTAGCCCTTGGCACTGGCAGGATTCTGAAAAGGAAACTGTGCATCCTATGTCATGACAGACCTAGCGAGCTCCCTGAATCTTGCTTGTATCTCTAGCTCACTATTTCCCTCAATGTCATTTGTACCCAGGTGGACCAGTATGTCTAGAAACCCACTATCCTTTGCCAGCTGATATACCTCGTGTTAGCCCTGTGCACCGTTAGTCAGGAAGCATCTTGTTCCTAACTGGCCAGGCTTCTCCTCCTATCCCATTTGATACCCTGATCATAGAATCCCCAGCAGGAGCACTCTGACCACTCCTTTCCTCCATTCCCCCTTCCATGTCCCTCATCCTTTGTACAGGCCCCTCCACCCAGCTGGCTCCGTGTTCCTCCCCCTTTCTGGGTGCCACATGCCACCCCCTCCTCTCCAATCCTATGCCTCTCCTCCTCCTGAGTATCCTTCTGTTCCTTGCTAATTCCCCCTCACTGCTCGCAACTGGTCCTTCTCCCCCATCTGCTAAACTAGCCTGGCTCATCCTCCCTTTCTTCCTGTCTCCATTTAGTTCCTCCTTGCTAGTCGTGCCCTCCTGGCCTAAACCCTCAGCTCCCTTTACTGAATCCTCCTTGTACTTCTGGTCCTTCTCCTTTACCTTTCCTCCCAACTGGTTCTTCTCCTTGTGCTTTCCTCCCTCTTCCCCCTGCCCCTCCTGCTCTGATTCACTGCTCCCCCCATTCTCCTGCATTCCAGGTCTCCCCTGTTCTTCCTGCTATCTGGCCCCTGCCTCCTGCCTCCCACTCCCTTTCCATCTCTAACTACCCCTGTCATGGCTACATCACCCCCCTCATCCTTGAGCAGAAGAGAATTGAAGCGGTTACTGAGTGTAAGGTCTGATCCACTTCCCGCCTTGCTTCCTTCTGTCCAGCCCTGGCCATCTGCCTACTTCCCTGAGAATGTTGTCCCTCCGTCCCCCCTTTGTGAGGGCCCCCAGTTACCTGCCTGCTTCCTTGGTAGTGTCCTTTTGGACCCCCTCTGCCAGGTTCCCTATGTGACCCCTGAGTATTCTCCTGCACTCCTTTCCCTATGCCCCCACCCCCAGTGCGTGGTGCAACCCTGTGGGAGATTCCCAGCCCCCTTCCCCAACCATACCACCCCCCTTCCCCCAGCTTTCTCCTAATCCCGCAACCTCCTCCCTAAGCTGTGCTAGCTGGTAGCACACTGGGCAACCACCAACTTCCAAGCCCAGTCCAGTATCATGGCTGCTCCACACCCTGTGCACCCCACCACCCTCCCAAAGATGCCGGCCCTAATGATGTGGTTCCATCCCTTCCAAATAGGTTTCCTTGGGTGAGCTACCAGGTTCCCCCTAGTCCAAGATACCCCTACTGCCTAATCAGGTCACCCAGTAATCTTACAGACAGTCCCACTGTACAGTAACCCTGTTACTAGGTACAGTACAACACATTAAACTTATAAGGGAAATGAACAACTCCCAAAGCTCCTCTCTCATCCTTCTTAAACCTCCCCCAGTGGCTAGAACTACATGAGCTGCACCCATGGCCTTTTCCTCAATTGCAGGGCAGGTGTTCCCCTATAAATTTGCAGACTTCTGGGAGGAGGTGGGGGAGGTGGTGTTGGGCAGACACCTGACTCGAGAGAGAGTGTATCAGCCCTGTGTCTCCCCTCCAAGCCCAGCAGCCAAAGAACTAGGCCCAAGCAAATCCCACCAAATAGATTTTAAATCAGAAGAAATAGGCCTCTACCAGTGCAGCCTGTTACACAGTGAAACATCCACAAAATGAGCCCCACTTACAGCCACCAAACCAGTTTACAAACATCCAACAGCACCCAGAACAATACCCTGCTAGCCCCTTAGAAGTAAGAAAGAAAAGAACTAACCTACCAAGTAAAATCCACAAGAACCCTGTGAAAACAACAGCAGCAGCTACTGTCCTGGAACACAACTGATCCTGTCCCCTTCCAGTTCTTTCTGAGAAGACAAAGCAGCTAACACCTCAATCTGATTCAGCTCTGCCTCCAATCAATTGGCTGAGTGAGACCTGGCCAGACCATTAACACCCCTCCCCCACTATGCAGTAACCTTTACAGCTAATGGAGTCAGCACAAGGAATCAAAATTCAAGTCAAAGCCCCAAAATATGTTTGCTGCCAAAGGAAACAGGACTCCAATTTAATCAGCTTCACTAACAACACATCAAAATAGGCTTGAAATTAACAGATATAGGTCTCCAATCCAAATAACCATCTCCAAGCAAATCCCACCAAATAGGTTTTAAATCAGAAGAAATAGGCCTCTACCAGTGCAGCCTGTTACACAGTGAAACATCCACAAAATGAGCCCACTTACAGCCACCAAATCAGTTTACAAACATCCAACAGCACCCAAAACAATACCCTGCTAGCCCCTTAGAAGTAAGAAAGAAAAGAACTAACCTACCAAGTAAAATCCACAAGAACCCTGTGAAAACAACAGCAGCAGCTACTGTCCTGGAACACAACTGATCCTGTCCCCTTCCAGTTCTTTCTGAATCATGTAGCCATGACTCTTGATGAAACATCATTAGAGTACACTGCAGCATGAAATTGCACCTTGGATGCCTCAATACCATCCATAGCCACCTATTCCAGGTCCCTGGCAAGCTGGTCAGGGACTTGTTTCGCTAGGGCCAGCACAGTATCCCATCTGGATTTCTGGTACCTAGCAGCATAAGCCATATAATTTGCTTGTCTGAGTCCCAAAGATGCTGCCATGTACTGTTTCTTTGCCATAGCATCAATCTTCCTGGAGTCCTTCTCAGGGGGTGTGAAGCTAGGGGAATATTAGCCTTGTCACAGGCTGAAGCCTGCACTACCCCCACATGGCTGCATTGTTGAGTGAGGAAATCAGTGTCAGAGCCTGATAAGGTATACCTCTTATCGATCCTTTTATCCACAGGAGGTATAGTGTGAGGAGTTTTTAAAACTTTTACTGTCTGTTTCCAAAAAGATTTATGCAAAGGAATAGACAGTCTCCTAGACTCTGGAATATCCATCATTTCTACATAGTCTGGCTCCTCTTGGTAATCAACAGCTTCCTTAACAGGGAGCTGGAGAGTTTCAGCAACTTTTTTATAAAACATGAAATGAGAAGGGGACTCAGAAAGCCTTGGAGGAGAAACCATTAGGGGTCTATCTGGAGTGACGTCCGGATCAATGGGCACATCCAAATCTTCAAAACCATATTCACTCTCCTCATATTCCTCTTCCCCCTTCCCCAGTTCATAAAAATCCTCAAAATCATAATCTAGAACCAGTGGAACCGGCCGAACCGAACGCTTACCTGAAGGTGTCGGTTCGGTCAGAACCGAAGAGAGAGACTGGACAATTTGAATTGCTTTAGCTATTTCCTCAGCAGTTGGGGAGAGAACATTTGGCTCTACACTAGCTGACTTTCTAGTCCTTTTTGCTGGAACCGGCTCCTCAGAACCGGCTCTTCATTTGCCTGAGGAAGTATCGCCCTGGTCAGAGGGCACTCCTCCAGTTCGGTTGGCACTGAACCGGGCTAGCCATCCAGGTCAGCGGACTTTTTGGCCTCCCTTTCCCTGAGCCTACCAACTCTCTTATCTATGGTGGCAGCAGGGAAATTGTGACAAATCTGGCAGTCTGAAATGAGGTGGTAAAACCCCAGACAATAGACACATTTGGTGTGTGGGTCAGCCTTAGCAAAAGCTTCCCCACAAACACTACAGTGTTGAAACCCAGTGGGTCAGTTTTTTCCTTTGGGTTTCTCAGACATAATGCCAGCCTAACCAACTTGCCCGTTTATGGCAATCCACCAAGCAAGACACCCTTATCGGTTCCCAACAGTGTCACAGGTCGTGGAAAAAAACGTAATGAAATCTGTTTTTTTTAGAACCGATAAGAACCGGGAACTGCACTCTAAAAAAGGACTAGTTGATTTTAAATACAACCTGATCAGTTCAAACGAACCAATAAAGAATTACAAGTTCCACACAGAAAAAATAAATGTAAAACCTATCTATTACTTACATTACTACAGACAGAGCTTGAACCGACCGGTTGTGGTTTAATTTTGGCTAAAAACCGAAAAATAATACTTTTAAACTGACAAAATGAATCGAGCAGAAGGAGAAATCTCCAGAGCGACTGTTCAGTGAGGCGGAGTAAAGAATCTGACAGTTTGCATTTGAAGCACAACAGACAGAGTTTTCAACCGAGCTCGCTCTCTAAGTTCCATGCCTGCATGGAAAGTTAACTATTTCACCTCCGGAGCAGTTCTAACCTACGATCATACTGCAATTGTCATAATATAGCAAGCCTTCATGTTGTTTGAAATCACATTTTGTAATGCAGCTAGTCATCAGACACAGTCAGAATACAGTGCAGCTACCCCCAAATAAAAAAAACATAAATCACATTTTTAAAATACAGATAGTCACCCACATCAGGCAAAATGCAATCCAACTGCAGCTACCCTACCCCCTGGGTAACAAAACAAAAATAGTAGTTTTGTAATGCAGATAAGTCACCACAGCCAGTCACAATACAAAGCAAATATACTCCGACTGGCACTGGTGACTGTGCTATAAAAATCTGATTCCTCTAAGTAAAAAATAAAATCACATTTTATAATGCAGACAGGCACCAGTACTAGTCACAGTGCAACTGCATTCATTTGACTAACTGGCTCTGGTAACTACCTGCATTGTAAAAATGTGATTCCCTTGAGTAAAAAGAAAATCACATTTTAAAATGCAGACAGTTACCACAGTCAAAGTGAAAAAAGTCATATTTTTATTCTTTATGTATTTGAAGTTACTCCAACTGTCAAATTCTATGTTTCTATGTAAGTGGGATAACCCCATAAGATACAGCATCTCATTTTCATGGTCGTCCCAGGGAGGATAGAAGCAGTCAGAATATTAACATAATCAGCAGAAAAATTACATAAAGGCTAATGTATACACAGGAAAAACAAACTGGGTGACATTTTTAAAAGAGATGTGCTCAAGCACAATATTCAAAGAGCAAAGATGGCCCGGTGTATCCGAGATGTGCCAGTGCAACTCCAGATGTACCAAAAACATACTATAATGTATCAGGCACATCTGGAGGGGGTGTGCCTATGAATATTGTGTGTAGCTCTATTTTCAGTCCAAACTGTCGGCACATCCTTGGAGCATATTTAAAGATGCAGCGCCCAAAGTTAAAATTAAAAAAAGTAGTCCTAAGTGAGCTGACCACCCACAGGCAGGCTTCAGTACTGCAGACAGTGGCATGGCAGCCTGCCTACCCTGGCAGTCTAGAGGTCCCCCCTCCCAACCTCAACCCTTTACCCACAATGGCACCCCTGCCCCCTACCCACAGTGCACCAACCTTCCTTCTGTGCAGATCCCCATTCAAGTAAAAAATAAATCACTCCCCTTTTTCATAGTGCAGTGGCCCTCCTCCTGTCCTGATCACCATTTGAGAAGAAAAAACATCCATCATCCTTTATCATAGTGTAGTGTCCTCCCACCTCCCCGCCCACTCAGACACCCACATCCCACCCCACTCCCTGTCCCATCATGGCCATTGGACCAGTGAGTCCGAGGGCAGCATAGTCCTCCACACACACCTCCATGGCTGCCCACTGACTGAGATGTCAATGAATGACAGTTTACTGTAAACAGTAAACAGTGCAGTCCCATTGGTTGCACTGTCAACCAATGCTTTGCAGTGTGTAGTGTTAGCTGTCATTCACAATTTTGTGAATGGACACAGAGTTGTGAATGACAGCTTAGAGAACACACTGTAAGCCCATTAGTTGACAGTGCAACCAATGGGATTGCACCGTGTGATGTTTACAGTATGGTGTCATTCACTGAAAGCTTAGTCGGCAGGGAGCCACGGAGGTGTGTGAGGCTGTGCTGCCCACTGACACACTTGGCCTATTAGCCATGATGGACAGGGGAGGTGGGCTGTGGTGGTGAAGGTGATGGGGTGTTTTTTTTCTTGAATGGGGGATCGGATAGGAGATGGGCCACTGCACTATGAAAAAGAAAGGTGGAGGGTCATTTACTTTTTACTTGAATGGGGATTGGGATAGTGGGAGGGACACTATACTATGGAAAAAAGGGGTGGGGTCATTTATTTTCACTTGAATGGGGATTAAGATGGGAGAGGGGCACTATACTATGGAAAGGGGGCAGAGTCATTTATTTTTTGCTTAAATGGGGATCGGAATGGAATGGGAGGGGAGACACTACAGTACCTTTCAATGCCATGCACAGTACTGAGGGGCAGTCTGCCTGGTGCATCCTGCCAGGCACATCCCTGATGACAGCATGCAAATGGAGCCATAATGGCATGCAAATTGCCCCTTTGCACCTTCCATGCCTAATGGCCCCATTTGCATGTTTTAGGCTGAATATCTCAAATTTTAGCCCGACATATCTGGGGATGTGCAAGCACATCCCTATTCCAGGTATTCAGCCCAACCAGGGAGATGCTCTGGCACATTTCCATGCCTTTGTGACCACATGCCTTGATTACTGCAACTCCCTGTACTTAGGGCTTCCGAGGGTTGATATCCACCACCTGCAGCACGACTGATGACTGGGACTTCTCGAACATCTCATATTACTCCCGTACTGTACACTCTGCACTGACTGCCAATTCGTTGGTGGATCACCTTTAAAGTTGGTTTACTGACTTATAAAGCCCTACATGGACTTGGCCCTGACTACTTGAAAGAGCTTCTTGTTCCCTATCACCCCTAGTGACAACTCTGTTTGGTGATGAGGGGTTGCTGGAGATCTCTGGGGTGTCTTTGAAATCTTCTGGGGCCAGTGCATTTGTGTATGTGGCCCTTACCCTCTGGAATTCTCTACCCCATTAGCTGTGGGAGTGCATGGCTGTGGGGGGTTTCAAACAGGAGTTAAAAACTTTTTATGGAGCCAGGCCTTTAATGGTACTGAATGAGTAAACCCTGTCAAACTATTGTTATTACTTTATATTGTATTTATTGATTTTATCACTGCTGTTTTAGTCTTCTGTAAAGCACCTTGGTATTCTGAAAGGCACTTATATGAAACAAACAAAGCTTATTATTTCAGGTTGGGTCATGGCGCATCCTTAATATATTCAGAAGGAGATGCACCAGGAACATCTTACAGTGCATCTTTTGAATACACCAGCATTTTGGCTTGGCACATCTCAGATGTATCAGAGCAACACTTGCGCCAGTTTGAGTGCAGTTTTAAACTTTCACCTGCAAGATCTAAATGTAAGTACATCCAAACAGTGATGAAAACAAGCGTGGGTTTAATGCTTTCCTTTTATAATATAGTTAAGTCATTAAATCCAGATAGTACAACTGCAAATCCTATAATAAGGTTTTTACTAAGGTATTTAGGAGCCAAAGAGGAAGTAAGCCCTGTGTTGGCAGAGCTTGTACTTGAAAGGTCTGATCTTTGTCTCAGCCAGAATTACCGAAGGGAAGTCATTGAACCAGCTAAGTGCCCTGTACATACATGACCGCTTTGCCTGTGAGGTGCAGCAGAATGGGACTTGGTAAGTCTGTTTAGACATGCCACAAGCACAATGTGGGTGAGTTGCATGGATAAGTGTCATCTGGGTGACCAGTGAGGGGATGCCAAGGCAGGTTTTGTTTTAATAGTAGGTAGGTCTGAAATTTTATCCTGCACTTAAAGGATACCCAAACAACATTTTCACAACAAATTATTCAAAAATCTGACTATTCATTAATGCTAAAACTACATGTAACCCCCCTGTTACCCAGGGTTACAAGAATCCCAGTTAAACCTAGTGGCAGGCAGGGAAGGCAGCTTGTGAAACTCCAATTGAATGGATTTCACAGTGTCTCACTCTGTTCTCATTCTCAGTTGAGACTGACAGATGACATAATTTTAGAACTGTCACAGCTGCATAAGCCACACTGGAATGTTGCACTGTAGGTTAGGATAGAACATTGGGGAATTTGAAGTCAGTTCAGTAGTAGTCTGAAGTAGAGTGCTGAAGAGGGAGGCGATGTGCTGCAGCTGCAGGCCCTCGGATCTGACAAAGAGCTATTTTTGTTTAGGTGTGTGTTCTCATCTCAAGAGGAACACAAGAAGCGCCAAGTGAAGTGGAAGAGACCGCTTTCAATGGTTCAGGGTCCCATCCCTGCGGGGATGGGAGGGAAAGAATCAGCCTGCTTCCAGGGGCAAATCCCCTGATCCAGTTAGGGGAAGAAGAAGCTGCCTAATGTTAGGTTTGTGCTGAGGCACCAGAAGTTTTGGATGTCATTTCTTTAAAGAGAAAATGCCTGTGGGGCACCTGCAACCAAGGGGTGAGTTTGCTCTGCTAAAGGGCCAATGTGTTTTCACCTGAGACAAGATGAAATTAAGTGACTGTTACTGTGGGATCAGGAAAAGACAGCCAAGTACAGTTTGGAAGTTGTGGGGATTGGACTGCTTAACTCTGTGGAGGTCTAGAAAATGGACACAGCCACTTATTAAGTATGTTCAAATTCAGCACAAATGGGATGGAAGAAACAGCAGATTGAATGTGACATACATTTAAAGAGACTCTACACAGTGAATTGTTGTCAAGGATGAGGTGCTAAAGTCCAGAGAAATGGCCAGGCATGGATTATGGGAGCGAGAGGTAGGAGAACCCCCCCCATCAGTAGTAACCAAGTTCACCACTACGGGTTTGCTTTGGGACACCAGTTGCTTTCTCTGAGGTACTTGGCCGGTGCCTGAGGAAAGTACCCAGAAGTGGGATTGATAAGGAAGATTCCCTGATGGAGCCAGAAGTGCTCAGAGCTGGTTTAGGGAGCCACCAGTAAATGTTCCTTGTTATATGGAAAGTGTCCAAAGGGCTGGCAGGGAGCCAAGCCGAGCCACGGAAGGAAGGTAGTCCAGAGGGCTGGCAAGGGAGCCAAGCCAGGGAAACTGAAAAATAGTTGAGTTAGGGCAGAGTGCCCAGAGTGTTTCGAGACCTGAGGATTTCAGTGTAAAGAGGATGTGTTCTGATCTCCATAAATCTGCATTAGCAGGAGTGTAGCCCCGTGGGGGTCCATCTATGCTTTGTTATTCTGTCAGATGTGAATAAAAGCCAGATTTTAGAATCCCAGCTTCTGGTATTGGACATTACAGTTATTGCTTCTTGTGTCCAGAGTTACTTGGGTGCCTCTGACTAGAAGTCAAAGCTAGACAAAATACCGAGCAACAGTTTTCTCCCTGAGCCCAGGTCTCAGATAGGGGGTTACATATGAAAGCACCGCACAGCACTAATAACACAAAAATACCACCAACCCGACCCCTGGGGTAAACCACCAGTTACAAAAATGGAGGTGACTGCTGGGATTCTGTTAAAATTTGGGAGAAAACACAAGAAAGATTGCTCGGATAGTGGCTAGCATTTTGACTGTCTAGCAGTAGGAAGCCCAAAAAGCTGAAGCAATGTAAACTAAATGTGCCACTGTCTATGTGCTGCTGCGATATTGCCAACTGTTTACCAAGAAGCAGTAAAGCCCGAGTGTTTATGCCCTTGTCCTGCATCAAATTACAGTGTTTGCCAGCTTTTAAAAGTGTTTGTGACAAAGAAAAGTGTGGAAAACTGTGGGTAGCAAAAGGAAAAATGCGCCTTAGATGTTGGAAATGCTTTCTGTGTGAACTGAGGAACTTGTGCTTAATGGCTAAAATGGTGCTCCCGCCAAGGAACTGCAGTTGAAAAAAAAGTGGCTTGCAGTTTACATTTTGCCTGCTCGATGACCGCCATGAGGAGAAGAGCATTTGAAAGGAAAGAGGTTCATTTGCGTGGCGTCAGGTGATTGTCGATACTGCAATCAGTCCCGCCCCCAAGCCAGCTCTAGAGCGACTGCACAGCATTCGAGAGGGAGAGGGAGTGGAGCGTGCAAACTGGCTTGTTAGGAGGAGCGTTGCGGTGATTGAAAGTGCTGTAAAAAGTTTAAAAACTGACTCTTCTGTTTAAATTCGGGCGCAACCCACATCTCGATCATCTGGACTGTGAGTGTGGTGTTCTGAGGGACAATCAGCAGGACTGCCAGCCTGCTTCCTTCCAGAGGCCTCCAAGACTGGCTGCAGGCCATTTTTTCATTGCAGCAAACAGCTACTGATAACAGTAAGTACCATCCAACAGAAATAGCTCAAACTGTGTGATTTCACCAAAAAGCCAGCTGAACCTGTGTGTAGCAGTGTAGTCGCTTTGCAAAGAAGGACTGTGCCAAGTTTGAAAGAAGCTAAAACAAGAATTCTAAGCAATAGACTGTGAGCATAATTATAGGTTCAGCAACAGTATAATTTTCAGAGCCATGTGAGAGACTGTGAGTTGTATGATATATGCAGCAAGAAATACAGGCAATCCTGTGCTGTGACAAACTGAAGCTTTATGGGACTGTGAGCTAGAGCAGTGCCTTCAGCAAGTAAAAAGTCAGTGGTAAATCATATAAATGTGCTAGCAGAAAGAACAGTACAAGTTTGTGCAGTTTGAGCAGTTATCAGTAGAGTGTGTAAATCAGATGTGCAGTGGCGCCGGCACGCTGGCGCAGCGCTGGGTTTTCCGCTTGCGATGCCGGTGACCCGGGTTCGGGAATGGACCCGCATCATTGGAGGGCTGGCCAGGGGAGAAGGATGGAGCATCCTACGGACTGCTCTCCTTCTCCGGGGGGATGGTGAGGGTAGTGCTCGGAGCACTGAGGATTCCTGGCGGAGGTCGGGAGATCTCACGCTGCCGACGCTCAACATCCAGGAGGTGGGGTGGACGCAGGTGTCATTGCATGTCCCCACCTCCGTGGAGGAAAAAGCAAAAAGAAAATCAGGCAGGGCAGGGCCACAGTCTTTATGAAGCCTTCCTGGGAAGACCTCGAGTGGCCACCATCGCTGCAGGTCCCCCGACTAGTTACAGTTCCGTGACCAAGGGAAGAACGTGGCCATGGCCCTGCCCTCCAGGGGGTAAGCCGGGGGTGACTGGGGAACCCAGGCAGCCATAGATAGTGGCTGAGGCTTCCCAAGGCCATGACCAGGGCCAAAAAATATGACTGGTGGACCGGCCAAATAAAAAAAAAAAAAGATGTGCAGTGGCTTGACCCATTTACAGAATGCTGATGTGTAGGAGTGCTGCTGCCGCCATTACAGGGTGGGGTAGTAATGTAAACACAGCAGCAGAGGAGCCATTTTGAAAGAGAAAAAAGTTTTCAGTGATGTAGGACTTGAAATAACAGTGAGCATTGTTTGTTTTTCTCTGTAGTCATGGCTTCAAGACCAGCCCGTTACACGGATCATGCCTGGGCTGTGATAGCAGTAGAAGTTAACAAGTTAAGGGACACTGAGAGATGCTACTTTGGGGGACAACTGCCTCCTCATGTGGTGATTCCTGGATATCCAGTGTGAGTATGTGTGATGTGCTTAAATGCTGGAAGGGACGTCTTCATGGCACCTCACTGTTCTGGGTGCTTAGAGAAATATGGTTTGTTTAAAGCACCCAAGATTTGTTTGGCTTCCACATGGACAAAAGTTCAAGAATCTGCAGCTGGCAGCACACAGCACCAGGCAGAGCCTGTTGAAGAAGGCCCCTCAGACTGTGGCATGAAGCAAGAGGGTGCAGATTTACAGACAGAACAATGCGCTGATGTTTCAGAGTCCGAGTCACAGACAGACATAACGGGAAGAGCATCAGTAGACCCTTGGAGAGAGGGGTCTAGCCCAAGTCTCATAGGTGAAGATGAGATGAGAGAGGCTTTTGAATGGGAGGTTTCGACCTTCATGATCAGCGAAGAGTGGATAGTCTCAGGAGTAAGGATGACTGCTCACTCCTGGGCACAGATTCTCAGTGAGGAAGAAGGAGAGGGGGAACCTATGTGGCCTTGTGAAAAAGGAACTGGTACACAGCCTCACGCTCTTGCTCAGAGGAACGCATGGAAGAGAGTGGTGATTCCACTGCCCTGGCTGTGCAAGGAGGAGTCAGGTATCCATTTTTTTGTGTCATTAAGAATGCGTAGCTGGCAGAACCAGGACTGGCCACCCCCAAGCCAGGCCAGAGGTCTCAAGTTGATCAAAGTTAGTAAAGAGGAAAGACTGGTTTGTAGGAAAGCAAATGAAATCCATGGGATGTCCTTTCCTTGGAGAGTCTGGGAGGAGACTGAAAAAAGTAGGAAATCCTGGATTTGGGAAGAAGCAATGAAATGTGTGCATCCTAATGCAAGCAAGCATGTCAAGAACAGAATGTTTCACGAAAAATACAGCCAATGGAAAAGAGGCAGGACACTGTTTATTGATATTGTTCAAAATGTGGATGGAGATGGACATGAAACATTTCACAGTGTGGATTATGAGCGCCCAAACAGGATAATAATTCCAGCACCTGACCCGCTGTGCTGTTGGCCACAATGCAAAGATCTCCCTGTGAATGTGCCCATGCCTACCAAATGAAAAGCAGAGCAGTGGTAGCCAGTGCTACCATTCTAGCCATTGCCGTACTTATGTTGTTCCACCAGTCGGGACGTTCAGGACTCAGGTGTGCCACATTCATCAGTTTTGCAGTGTACTGGCCTTCCAGAATCCATCAACTGGCCCACCAGATGACTTCAGATCCAGAGAGGACACCAGCCCGGCTGTATCCTGATTCATCGCCTGGGTATCGGATGACTTCAGACCAGCTGTTTTCCTTTTTGTTCCTGTTCCAAGGTTCCATCTCCAGAGATGACATCAACCCAGCAGTTTCCAGATGTGCCCTCCAGTCATTTCTGGGAAGATGTCCACCCAGCTGTATTGGAAGAATGCTACCAGGGAGAGTCTTTGGCCGAGGAACAGGTGTGGTAGTTTCATTCTACAAAAGGCTGGCAAGTCCAGACCCTTCTATTCTTATGACATTGCAGTACACACCCTACACTAGCAGTCTCCAGATGTTTGAACTGTCCTCAAAAACTCTCCCCTTTGGTACTTTGGCCTGCTAGAACTGTGCTTCACTGGGCTCTGGCCTAGGAGAGACTCTTTAATGGACTTGCTTTCGGGCAATTGTGGTCACTAGATGGGACTTTTAGGGCACTCCATCCCCCAAATACGGTGTATTGTAAATAATGTCATTGCTTTCTACTGTTTTCTAATGTTTATACTGTTGTTTCTACTTTTCCAAAAAATCTTTTTGGAATTCTCCAGTGTCTTGATGGTAGGGGTTTAGATAGACTGTATGCAGATTAGGAGTGTGTGTTGTCATTCTTTTTCTTGCAGGTGTTCCTGAGAAGACAAGAAGAGAAGGCAAGAAGAGGAGGAGGGACTCAGTTGAGTTCCTCAGTAGTACTTTAGAGTGTAATGTTTAACGTACAGTTGTTGTTGTTACTGTGTATAACTTTTCCTTCCACAGGTATGGTTGTGGAGGAGTGTGGGAGTAATACATAGTGTATGGTATTAGCTCCTGGTGTGTGGTTGCATGGTGTCCAGGGTTGGGGGGAGGTCCTCTGTTTGTTTTGTTTTTGGTTCTTTGGTTAGAGGCAGGCAGATTTTCCCTAGAGGGCTAGGGGGGATAGACAGGCTGTGGCCCTGACCTGCAGTAGGGGTTGCAGTACTGATCTATTAGGGCTACGCTCTGGACATTTCTACCAGGGTCACTAGGTACTCATAGACAGCAGGTAGAGTAGAGGCTGATGCGCCAGCCAAAGGGCTCTAGACCCTTAGTATTGTCTGCCTGTGCTGGCACATGGTAGGGGAGAAAGTAGCACTACCTCCCTGTAGTCAACACATAGGGTGAGATGGCCTAAGCTGGGTGAGTAATGACTGTGGACAGTCATTTTCCTGGCCTAGGGTGAGTGTAACCCCTACATTACCTGGGGTTACAAGAATCCCAGTTAGACCTAGTGGCAGGCAGGGAAAGCAGCTTGTGAAACTCCAGCTAAATGGATTTCACACTGTCTCGCTCTGTTTTCAGTCTCAGCTGAGACTGAGGGATGACATAATTTTAGAACTGTCGCAGCTGCATAAGCCACACTGGAATGTTGCACTGTAGGTTAGGATAGAATATTGGGGAATTTGAAGTCAGTTCAGTAGTAATCTGAAGTAGAGTGCTGAAGAGGGAGGAGGTGTGCTGCAGCTGCAGGCCCTCAGATCTGACAAAGAGCTATTTTTGTTTAGGTGTGTGTTCTCATCTCAAGAGGAACACAAGAAGCACCAAGTGAAGTGGAAGAGACTGCTTTCAATGGTTCAGGGCACCTTCACTGCGGGGATGGGAGGGAAGGAATCAGCCTGCTTCCAGGGGCAAATCCCCTGGTCCAGTTAGGGGAAGAAGAAGCTGCCTAATGTTAGGTTCGTACTGAGGCACCAGAAGTTTTGGACGAGATTTCTTTGAAGAATAAATGCCTGTGGGGCACCTGCAACCAAGGGGTGAATTTGCTCTGCTAAAGGGCCAATTTGTTTTCACCTGAGACAAGATGAAATTAAGTGACTGTTACTGTGGGGTCAGGAAAAGACAGCCAAGTACAGTTTGGAAGTTGTGGGGTTGGACTGCTTAACTCTGTGGGGGTCTAGAGAAATGGACACAGTCATTTATTAAGTATGTTCAAGTTCAGCACAAAAGGGATGGAAGAAACAGTTAACTGAATGTGACATACATTTAAAGAGAATCTACACAGTGAAGTGTTTTCAAGGATGAGGTGTTAAAGTCCAGAGAAATGGCCGGGTATGGATTATGGGAGCGAAAGGTGAGAGACCCCCCCCCCATCAGTAGTAACCAAGTTCACCTCTACGGGTTTGCTTTGGGACATCTGTTGCTTTTTCTGAGGTACTTGGCCAGTGCCTGAGGAAAGTACCCAGATGTGGGATTGATGAGGAAGATTCCCTGATGGAGCCAGAAGTGCTCAGAGGTGGTTTAGGGAGCCACCAGTAAATGTTCCATGCTATATGGAAAGTGTCCAAAGGGCTGGCAGGGAGCCGAGCCAGTGAAACGGAAAAAGAGTTGAGTTAGGGCAGAGTGCCCAGAATGTTTAGAGACCTGAGGATTTCAGTGTAAAGAAAATGTGTTCTGATCTCCATAAATCTGCATTTCCAGGAGTGTAGCCCCATGGGGATCCATCTATGATTTGTTATTCTGTCAGATGTGAATAAAAGCCACACTTTAGAATCCCAACTTCTGGTATTGGACATTACAGTTATTGTTTCCTGTGTCCAGAGTTACCTGGGTACCCCTGACTAGAAGTCAAACCTACCCAAAATACAGAGTAACAGTTTTCTCCCCGAGCCCAGATCCCAGGTAGGGGGTTACATATGGAGGCACCGCACAGCACTAATAACACAAAAATACCACCAACCCGATCCCTGGGGTAACCCACCGGTTACATACATTTATATAATTTACCTAAATGTGGTTCCAGAGCATTTGAAAATTGTAAAATCAGCCTTCCAATTTCAACAAAACTGTCTTGCCTGCTTCCTAAAATGGCCGACAAATGTGTTAAGTGATGACATCATTGGAGCCAAAGTCAGAGAGCTATATGGCTCTTTATAGTGCTAACTAGTTCTTTTTCCCCCTTTGTGTAGAATTGTTTCACCCAAATGGTTAAAACCTGGTGCATTATTTTGTATAATACACATGTTAGGCTATGGTTATGTTTATTTTATTTACTTGAACATGCTGAAATTGTGTTTTAATCCAACAGACTTTCTGTGTGGCAAACCACAGTGCAGTACAAATCTCGAATATCCCGCTGGTCTAGTGGTTATGGTGGATCCAGGATGCTGGGGTGGTGTGCATACTTGTTGTGCACTTTTTAACATTTTTATTAAACCTTTATATTTTCTATTATTCTTTTCTACTATATTTTCAACAGAACCTACAAATGTAATCCATAGTTTGAATGTAAACATTTGTGCAGTCAATAAATCAGACTTCTTCAGCAAAGTGAAATGCGGCAGCAGCACGTAAATACATTACAGTGTGTGTGTGTGTGTGTGTGTGTGTGTGTGTGGAGGGGTTGTAGCCACATCCTTCACCACCCCCTAGATCCACCACTTGTTTGTAGCAAAGTTATAGTAAATTTCTTGTGCAGTCTAATATTCGAGTTCATACTTTCTTGAAAATCAAATATATGCTTGTCTTATTTTTCCATGGGAAATAGTAATACTAATAATATGAAGAATCAACATTTTTGTAGTGCTTTTTATACATATTGTATCCCAAAGTGCTTTACAAGCAATACTGGACTGGTAGTGAAGTGAGTGAATGTGTAGTGACATATGTTAATATCCATACACAGCCTTGGACAATTGCATGAACTGGTTTTATGGGAAGGGGAATGTTGGCCAGGGCAATGGGGTCAGATAGTGATAATGGTGCTGGGAGCCCCACATCTTATTTCTCACAGTAATATGGTCAGATTTCTCTCCTTCTATCTTCCCCCTTCCCTGAACATAGCAGTACATTGCAAGAGTGGCCTACTCAGTCCCCCTCTGGTATTCATTCTTCACAACTCCTCCTCACACCAAAAATTGGTGAGCTCATCACTCTTCTGCACCATGAATGCAAGTAGTACAGTCCCCATATTTTTTACATACCAAATATAAACATATCTTTCCAGTAAGTCAGGCTGATAGCAGCAGGGACAAGGGGAATGATGGGCTTCCCTATTCTTAAAAGATCTAGGCTACCTTTGATTAGGCACTATTAAATTATGGGTGTGTGCATCATCATGCACGTCATGTAATAGTGCCTAACCATAGGTGGCGTAGATCTTGTATAGGTAAGCCTATTTTCCACTTGTGCTATGCTGCTCTCAACCTGGCCTACCAGAAGATCATGTTTATTATTAATATGTAAAAATAACACGAGAGACTGTACCAAACACATTTATGATGTGGAAGGGTAGTGAGCTCACCAGTTTGTGGTGTGGGGAGCAGGTTAGAAGAATGAATGCCAGAGAGGGACTGAAGAGGCCATTCCAGCAGGGTATAGCTATATTCAGGTTAGGTGAAGACAGGAAGGAGGACACCGAGTATATCACTGTGAGATCTGAAATGTGGGGCCACCAGCATAATGATCACTACCTGACTGTGGATGAAAGCAGCCAGTGATGGCAAATACTCAGAGTGGCAGGGCTGCACCTAAACTGTTACTTGAATTCACAGTAGGTAGATTACCCTAGAGCACCGGGGGGTGGGGTGGATGATGACGTTTGTTAGGACAGTAGTGAGGGAGCTGTGTATAGCTCATTCAAGATTTGGAAGGGTGGTAGCCAGCCAACTTGCATTGTGGAGTACAGCACAGAGAAGTACTGGAGAATTGCTAGGAACTGTCCTGTGGGGTTCTGCAGATCACAGGTAAAGGAGTAGACTGACACAGGAAGTTGGGTGGATTTGCTCAAGGTATAAGTATGCCTCTCCTGCTAATACTATTGTTATCCATTGTAAATGCAGTCCTTATAAAGGCATGGACAGCAGTTTTTCTGGTGTGTCATGATGTTTACTGCTTGGCCTTCCAGGAAGACCTAGTTGTTGGTTAATGAGTTGGGAAGAAAACAAACAGGGGAACTGTACATACTACCTTCATTGTGCAGAAGGGTGGTGATCCACTCAATGTTAACTGTGGGAACAGAAATCAAACACTGAGAAAGTGGACTGGAGAGTGATTTGGGAGGCATTTTTTAACAGTGCCAGCTGATGACGCATATTGGTGTAAGTGTGCACAACTCTCTAGAGGTACAAGATTACAATCTGAGGTGTGATAATTCTCTTCATGAGACCGTAAGCACATATGCTGCCCCAGGCAGTACTAAGTACAAGGTATGGATGGTGGGGTGTTCAACAGAAGGCAGGCTAGGTGCAGGGGTGTTCACATGGAAAAAGAAAGCCTTATTTGTGGATAACAAGACAGCATGAGCTTTGGAATTGAACCAGACCGGTACTTTGCTGTGTGACCCTGAGCAAGTCACTAACTTCCTTGTACTCCCAGGCAACACCTGTAAACAAGCTTTCAGTATAGTGTCTCTCCTGATTAACAAAAAACAAAATTCAGGTCATCACATAACCACTAGATCATCAGGTATTTGAAGCGTTGTACTGTACTGTGGTTTGCCAAAGAGAAGGTTAGCTGGATTGCAAAACATTTTCAACAAGTTGAAGTAAACAAAATGAACAAAATCATAACCTAACATGTGTACTTATCAAAATAATCCACAAGTTAACACATGGTGTTGATCATTCTGGTACAACAATCCAAAACAAAGAGGGAAAGAAGAACTAGTAATCCCTATAGGAATCTATGTGGGTCTCTGGCTCTGGCTCCATTGATGTCATCATGACTCATCACTTAACACACTTGGTAGACATCTAAGGGAGAAACCAAGGCTGTTTTTTTGAAAGTGAAAGGCTGATGTTTACATTTTTCCAAAACTATGAAACTGCATTTATGTTATTTACATAAATGGAGTTTTAGCATAAATGTAAACAGCAGCCTTTACTTTACCTTGCAATGAAGCCAGATTTTAGAGTCTGCAGTTTTAAAAAACTGCTTGTTTAGTTACCCTTTAAGGTACAGCCAGTTAGTTTGTTCATACAGGTCACAGAAATATGTGAGTCTGTCAGCCCCAGGAATCAGCCTGCAGGACTTATTGACAGCAGTATTAATTCCTGACAGTAGCATCAGTAGCAGACCCATAAATGACTAAACTATAGTCAATTATGGATAGTACTGAGCTGCTGATAGACAGGGATGACTAGGGGGTGGGTGTTAATGAAAAGACTAAAGAGTAGTGGAGCCAGAATATACTTTTGCAGGACCCCAGAGCACACTTGTTGGCTGTCAGAGAGAATGTCACTTATTTCTACTTGTTGGGATCTGCAGCAAAGGTAGCTCCTGAACCAACCAACTGCATTTTGTGAGACCCAAGTTCAGGAGTGAGTCTAGGAGTAAGGTATGGTTGGCCATGTCAGAGGCTTTTGTCAAGTTGATGTAGGTCATCCCCACTAACTGATCCTGGTCAAGTCCACTATGTATACAGTCCATGTACTCAAGTAATGCTGAGATGGTATTGTGTGTATACAGACCATGTACTCAAGTAATGCTGAGGTGGTACAATGTGTACAGCCCATGTACTCAAGTAATGCTGAGGTGGTACTGTGTGTACAGCCCATGTACTCAAGTAACGCTGAGGTGGTGCTGTGTATACAGCCCATGTACTCAAGTAATGCTGAGATGGTACTATGTATACAGCCCACATACTCAAGTAATGCTGAGGTGTACTGCGTATATAGCCCCTCTACTCAAATAATGCTGAGATAGTACTGTGTGTATAGCCTATGTACTCAAGTAATGCTGAGAAGGTACTATGTGACCAGCCCACGTACTGAAGTAACGACGCTGAGATAGTACTTTGCATATAGCCCATGTACTCAAGTAATGCTGAGGTGGTGCTGTGTATATAGCCCATGCTGAGGTGGCCTTGTGTATACAGCCCATGTACACAAGTAATTCAGAGCTGGTACTGTGTATACAGTCTATGTACTCAAGTAATGCTGAGATGGTACTGCGTGTACAGCCCATGTACTCAAGTAATATTGAGATGGAACTGTGTATGCAGCCTCTATAAGCAAGTAATTCTGAGCTGGTACTGCATGTACAGTCCATGCTGAGGTGAAACTGTGCATACAGCCCAGGTACTCAAGTAATGCTCAGACTGTACTTTGTATGAAGCCATGTACACAAGTAATGCTGAGGTGGTACTGTGTATAAATCCCATGTACTCAAGTAATGCTGAGGTGATACTGTGTATACAGCCCATGCTGAGGTGGTACTGTGTATACATCCTATGTACTCAAGTAATGCTGAGATGGAACTGTGTACACAGCCCATGTACTTAACTAATGCTGAGGTGGTACTGTGTGTACAGCCCATGTAGTCCGGTAATGCTGAGGTGGTACCATGTGTACAGACCATGTACTCAAGTAATGCTGAGATGGTACTGTGCAAACAGCCCATATACTCAAGTAATGCTCAGGTGGTACTGTGTATACAACCCTTGTAATCAAGTAATGTTGAGATGGTACTATGTATTCAACCCATGTACTCAAGTAATGCTGAGATGAACTGTGTATAAAACCCATGTACTCAAATAATGCTGAGATGTACTGTGTGTATAACCCATGTACTCAAGTAATGCTGAAGTGGTACTGTGTATCCAGCCCATGTACTCAAGTAATACTAAGATGGTACTGTGCATACAGCCCATGTACTCAAGTAATACTGAGATGTCCTGTGTATACAACACATGTACTCAAGTAATGCCGAAGTGGTACTGTATATACAACCCATACACTCAAGTAATGCTGAGATGGATTGTGTATACAGCCCATGTACTCTAGTAATGCTGAGATGGTACTGTGTATACATCCCATATACTGAAGTAATGCTGTGATTGTACTGTGCATACAGCCATGTACTGAAGTAATGCTGAGATGGTACTATGCACGCAGCCCACACGTATTCAAGTAATGCTGAAGTGGTACTGTGTATACAGCCCATATACACAAGTAATGCTGAGGTGGTACTGTGTATACAGCACATGTACTAGAACTAGAGTAATTCTGAGATGGTACTGTGTATACAGCCCATGTATTCAAGTAAAGTTGAGACAGTACTGCGTATGCTGCCCATGTACTCAAATAATGCTGAGGTGGTACTGTGTATACTTCACATGCACTCAAGAAATGTTGAGATGATACTGTGTATACTTCCCATGTACTCAAGTAATGTTGAAGTGGTACTGTGTATACTTCCCATGTACTCAAGTAATGCTGAGCTGATACTGTGTATATACAGCCCATGCAGAGGTGGTACTTTGTATACAACCCATGTACTCAAGTAATGCAGAGATGCTACAATGTATGCAGCCCATGAACTCAAGTAATGCTGAGGTGGTACTGTGTATACGGCCCATGTACACAAGTAATTCTGAGCTGGTACTGTGTATACAGTCTATGTACTCAAGTAATGCTGAGATGGTACTGCATGTACAGTCCATGTACTCAAGTATAGAAACATAGAAACATAGAATTTGACGGCAGATGAGGACCGCTTGGCCCACCTAGTCTGCCCATTTTCCTACCTAACAGATAAGCTGCAAATCCTAGTTAACCAACAGCTTACTTCCTCCTACCCCCACTAGGACTGCCTTATGCCTGTCCCATGCATTCTTGAAGTCCCCCACTGTTCTTGACTCCACAACCTCCTCAGGAAGGCTGTTCCATGCATCCACAACCCTCTCAGTGAAAAAATACTTCCTCACATTACCTCTGAGCCGTCCCCCTCTATCTTCAAATTGTGCCCCCTTGTTTTTGCACATCTCTTTTTCTGGAAGATGCTACCCTCTTGGACTTTGTTAATTCCTTTGAGGTACTTTAAAGTTTCTATCATGTCCCCTCTCTCCCCCTCCTTTCCTCCAGAGTATACATATTAAGCTCCTTTAGTCTTTCTTCGTATGTCTTCTGGTGCAGACCCTGCACAATTTTGGTTGCCCTCCTGTGTACAGCTTCCACTCTGTCTATGTCTTTGCGGAGATTGGGTCTCCAGAACTGCACACAGTACTCTAGATGGGGTCTCACCAACTGTCTGTACAGACGGATAACAACTTCCAGTTTTCTACTATTGATGCCTCTTCCTATGCATTCCAGTATCCCCCAACCCCTTCCTTACTGCCTTCTCACATTGCTTGCCCACCTTTAGGTCATTGGATATAATTACCCCCAGGTCCCTTTCTATATTTACTGTTGTCAGTATCTCACCCCCATTGTGTACACTTCCCCTGGGTTTTTGTTTCCCATGTGCATTACCTTGCAATTCTTTGCATTGAATCTGGGCTGCCATACATTTGACCATTCCTCCAACCTTGTCAAGTCCCTTTTCATCCTTTCCCCTCCATCTTGTGTATCAACCCTGTTGCAGATCTTTGTGTCATCCGCAAAGAGACATACTTTTCCTTCCAGTTCCTCTGCAATGTCACTTATAAAGACATTAAAAAGGACTGGTCCCAGTACTGAACCCTGCGTAACCCACTAGTAACCCTCCTTTCTTCACTGTGTATTCCATTTACTACTACCCTTTGCGTCCTATTGTCCAGCCAATTTTTTATCCAGGCTACCATCTTGGGACCCACTCCAAGGCTGGCTATCTTGTGAATTAATCTTTTGTGTGGCACCGTATCAAATGCCTTGCTAAAATCCAGGTAGGCCATGTCCACAGCCCCTTCCTGGTCTACTACTTTGGTAACCCAGTCAAATAAATCTATTAGATTCATCTGACACGACCTTCCCATCGTGAATCCATGCTGCCTTGGGTCCTGTGCCCCACTGGCCTCTAGGTACTCAATAATTCTTTCCTTCAGAAATGATTCCATCATTTTCCTTACCACTGAGGTCAAACTAACTGGTTTATAGTTTCCTGCCTCTGTCCTGCTCCCACTTTTGTGAAGAGGAATCACATCTGCCCTCCTCCAGTCCTAGGTACCACCCCATCCTCCATGATTTGTTAAAAAGAGTCAGCGGTGTCACTAGTTCTACCCTTAGTTCTTTTAGAATTCTTGGGTGAATCCCATCAGGCCCCATTGCTTTGTCCACCTTCAATTTTATCAGTTCTTTCAGAACCCTTTCTTCTGTAAATGGACTGGTATCGACCTCCGCTCTTTGGAGTGTTTCTCTTGTTTGGTTTAGGTAACTCCCCCTCCTCTTCCTTTGTGAATACTGAGCAGAAATATTAATTCAGTATCCCTGCTTTTTCACTGTCACCCTCTACCCACATTCCCTCCCCTTTATTAAGCTTCAGTATCCCTCCTTTGGTCTTTCTTCGCTCCCTAATGTACCTATAAAAGGTCTTATCCCCCTTCTTAACAGAATTGCTATCCTTTCCTCGGTTTGGGCCTTTGCTATTCTGACTGCCTTTCCAGCCTCTATCTGCTTTAACTGATAAAGTTCTCTGTCCTGCTCCTTCTGTGTTTCCTTATATTTCCTGAACGCTGTCCTTTTCTCCCTAACCTTCCCTGCCACCTCTTTTGAGAACCATAGCGTTTTTTTACTTCGTTGTGTTTTATTGATTTGCTTTACACAAAGGCTTGTTGCCTCTGTGATGGCTGTAATGATCACTCCCCATTGTTCCTTCACCCATCCTTCTTGCCTGTTAGCTAGTGCTTTTCTGAGGCACTCTCTCATTTTCCCAAAGTCGGCCCTCCTAAAGTCCAGTACTCTTGCTTTTGTATGGCTTGATTGTATGGCTGTGTTTATCGTGAACCACACTGTTTGGTGGCCGCTTGTTCCCAGATGGCTACCCACTTCTAAATCTGAGATTCTTTCTTCATCCCCATTTGAGCGTACCAGGTCTAAGATTGCTCCCTCCTGAGTGGGTTTCAATACTAGCTGTCTGAAGCATGCCCCCTGTAGGGCATCAAGAATGACCCTGCTCTTGGATGTGCCTGCAGCAAAGGTGCTCCAGTTAATATCTGGCATATTCAGGTCCCCATCAACAATATCTCCCCTTTTTCTGCCATTCTAAGAAAGCCTTCTGTTATTTCCTTGTCCATTCCCTCCCCTGAGATGGGGATCTGTATACAACCCCCATACGGAATGTGGTACCATTTTCTGTCTCCAGGGTGACCCAAAGTGCCTCATCTGCTCCCTGTTTACTCTTTAGTTATGTTGCTTTGATCCCTTCCTTTACATAGAGAGCTACCCCTCCTCCTCTTTTACCCTCCCTGTCCCTCCTGTAGATTGTGTATCCTGGTATGTTGACATCCCAGTCATAGTTCTCTGTGTACCATGTTTCTGTGACTGCCACAATATCCAGGCAACCCTCTTCCATCAAGGAAATCAGTTAAGGGAGCATGTTGCACAGACTACGGGCATTGGTACTCATCACTCTCCACTTTTTGATAGCCTTACCCCTTTTAGCCCCATTTCTGTCCTTACTGCCTTTGCCTTTTTTACATTTAAATCTGTTCTGCTCCGTAATAACTTCTGTACCTTGGTGTTTACCTCACTAATCACCATGTTTTGTGGGGGGAGACTCAGATTTCCCTGCTCCTTTTCAGTGCCTCCCCCCTTGGCTAGTTTAAATGCTTGCCAATGAAGCATTTAAACCTCTCACCTAGGATCCTGGTCCCCCGGACAGATGCAGACCATCGCACCAGTATAGGTCTGCATCCCTCCAGGTGGCTCCCCAGTCCCCAATGAAGCCAAAACACTGAGCTCCACACCAGTTTTTCAACCACTCATTGAATTCCCTGGTGAGAGTGCCCTAGCATCTCCCTTGCCATAGACAGGCAGCACCTCCGAGAAGGTTACTGTATGCGCTACTTGTCTAAGGCCCCTTCCCAACTCTATAAACTCCTCTTGCACTGCTCTGATCCCATTCCTAGCCAGGTCATTTGTCCCTAGGTGGACAATGACATCCAGCTCCCACCCTCGTGCAGCTCCTCCCACGATCCTGAGGATTCACTTCCTTTCCCTCCAAGTCGTGGCGCCAGGAAGGCACCTTACCTCCCTCTCCCCTTCCTCCCCCATTTCTACCCCCCTAATGATTGAGTCCCCCACCAGGAGTTGTTTCCTTCCCCTGCGGGGTCCCATGCCACCCTCCTGTGGGTCTCCTTTGTGAAAGGTTCCCAGCATCCTCCTTGGTCTCACTGCAGGTGCCTCCATAGAGGAACCACTACCCACCAGAAGCGGAATGAATTGTGGAGAGGTACAGCTGGAGGATGCAACTCTGATCCACTGCCTCTCTCCTTCTTGAGCCCACCCTGGTCCAGCCTCTCCTCTTTCTTGGCAACCTCTGAGGTAGTGGCATTGGCCCTGGTGGTCCCTGGGTGGGGGAGGAGGTTTCATGAATCCTAGCCAGGTCAGCCTGGAGTCGGGCAACCTCCTCTCTCAGACCAGAGAGGTGCCTGCAAATAGGACAGCATCACAGCCTCCAGAATGTCTCCCGGAACACTGCCGCCCCACAGCCATTGCACTGCACCACTCCTATCATGTCTTATTTTGTGTCCTCTCTACTGTTTCTCTGGATGCTCACTCTCTCCTCTCCTTACAACTCTGACCCTTCCTGTTCTGGGACAGCAACTTCCTATCTTCTTCAGTAGCCTCCTTCTTCCTTACTCAATATCAGACCACCAGCAGCTGGGGGGTGAGCTACTTTTTTTTACTTTAGGGTTGATAAAACCAAAGTTTCTCTATGATCCTTTCCTTCCTACTGCCAAACAGGAAGTTCCTGTTGACAGTCAAATCCAGTGGCTAAAAAGTAGAACTGGCTTTGGGTGGGTGGGTGGAGGGGTGGGATGGAGGACAATTAGTAAGAAAAAAAGCTAGCAACAGGAAGTTGTAATTTGACTCACCTGCTTTTCTAGTGTCTAAACCACACCCCCAGATAAGTTTTCTTTTCTCCTACTGGTTTAGCAAAGTCACCTGACACAGTGCCTTTCCCTGCACAGAACACACACTGCCTTTCTTTCTTTTCTTTCTTTTTTTAACCCTAAATAAGACCCCTTCTACTTCTAATAAAGTTATCTGTCTACTTATTAACTGACACTGACTCTGACTCCTGCTGAGATATGTTTTAAATTAACAAGAAAATGTAGCTTCTTTTAGTTAGCTGCTTTCTGCTCTACAAGCAAGGCTAGCAATAGGAAGTTGTAATTTGACTCACCTGCTTTTCTAGTGACTAAACCACACCCCCAGGTAAGCTTTCTTTCCTCCTACTGGTTTAGCAAAGTCACCTGATACAGTACCTTTCCCTGCACAGAACACACACTGCCTTTCTTTTTTTTCTTTTTAACCCTAAATAAGACCCCTTCTACTTCTAATAAAGTTATCTGTCTACTTAATCTTAACTGACACTGACTCCTGCTGAGATCTAAGTTTTAAATTAACAAGAAATTGTAGCTTCTTTTAGTTAGCTGCTTTCTGCTCTACAAGCAAGGCTAGCAACAGGAAGTTGTAATTTGACTCACCTGCTTTTCTAGTGTCTAAACCACACCTCCAGCTAAGCTCTCTTTCCTCCTACTGGTTTAGCAAAGTCACCTGATACAGTACCTTTCCCTGCACAGAACACACACTGCCTTTCTTTCTTTTTAACCCTAAATAAGACCCCTTCTACTTCTAATAAAGTTATCTGTCTACTTAAACTTAACTGACACTGACTCCTGTCATGTAATGTTGAGATGGTACTGTGTATACAGCCCATATATGCAAGTAATTCTGAGCTGGTACTGTATGTACAGTCCATGCTGAGGTGAAACTGTGCATATGGCCCAGGCACTCAAGTTATGCTCAGATTATAATTTGTATGAAGCCATGTACTCAAGTAATGCTGAGGTGGTACTGTGTGTACTTCCTATGTACACAAGTAATGCTGAGGTGGTACTGTGTATACATCCCATGTACTCAAGTAATGCTGAGATGGAACTGTGTATACAGCCCATGTACTTAACTAATGCTGAGTGGTACTGTGTGTACAGCCCATGTAGTCCAGTAATGCTGAGGTGGTACCATGTGTACAGACCATGTACTCAAGTAATGCTGAGATGGTACTGTGCATACAGCCCATATGCTCAAGTAATCCGCAGGTGGTACTGTGTATACAACCCATGTAATCAAGTAATGTTGAGATGGTACTATGTATTCAACCCATGTACTCAAGTAATGCTGAGATGAACTGTGTATAAAACCCATGTACTCAAATAATGCTGAGATGTACTGTGTATACAACCCATGTACTCAAGTAATGCTGAAGTGGTACTGTGTATCCAGCCCATGTACTCAAGTAATGCTAAGATGGTACTGTGCATACAGCCCATGTACTCAAGTAATACTGAGATGTCCTGTGTATACAACACATGTATCAAGTAATGCTGAGGTGGACTGTGTATACAGCCCATGTACTCTAGTAATGCTGAGATGGTACTGTGTATACAGCTCATGTACTCAAGTAATGCTGAAATGATACTGAGTATACATCCCATATACTGAAGTAATGCTTTGATTATACTGTGTCTACAGCCATGTACTGAAGTAATGCTGAAATGGTACTATGCATGCAGCCCATATACTCAAGTAATGCTGAAGTGGTACTGTGTATTCAGCCCATATACACAAGTAATGCTGAGGTGGTACTGAGTATACAGCACAAGTACTCAAGTAATTCTGAGATGGTACTGTGTATACTACCCATGTATTCAAGTAAAGTTGAGAAGGTACTGCATATGCTGCCCATGTACTCAAGTAATGCTGAGGTGGTACTGTGTATACTTCACATGTACTCAAGTAATGTTGAGGTGGTACTGTGCATACTTCCCATGTACTCAAGTAATGTTGAACTGGTACTGTGTATACATCCCATGTACTCAAGTAATGCTGAGCTGATACTGTGTATACAGCCCATGCTGAGGTGGTACTGTGTATACAACCCATGTACTCAAATAATGCAGAGATGCTACTATGTATATAGCCCATGAACTCAAGTAATGCTGAGGTGGTACTGTGTGTACGGCCCATGTACACAGGTAATTCTGAGCTGGTACTGTGTATACAGTCTATGCACTCCAGTAATGCTGAGATGGTACTGCATGTACAGCCCATGTACTCAAGTAATGTTGAGATGGTACTGTGTATACAGCCCATATACACAAATAATTCTGAGCTGGTACTGTATGTACAGTCCATGCTGAGGTGAAACTGTGCATACAGCCCAGGTACTCAAGTAATGCTCAGATTGTACTTTGTATGAAGCCATGTACTCAAGTAATGCTGAGGTGGTACTGTGTGTACTTCCCATGTACACAAGTAATGCTGAGGTGGTACTGTGTATACATCCCATGTACTCAAGTAATGCTGAGGTGATACTGTGTATACAGCCCATGCTGAGATGGTACTGTGTATACATCCCATGTACTCAAGTAGTGCTGAGATGGAACTCTGTATACAGCCCATGTCCTTAACCAATGCTGAGGTGGTACTGTGTGTACAGCCCATGTAGTCCAGTAATGCTGAGGTGGTACCATGTGTACAGACCATGTACTCAAGTAGTGCTGAGATGGTACTGAGCATACAGCCCATATACTCAAGTAATGCTCAGGTGGCACTGTGTATACAACCCATGTAATTAAGTAATGTTGAGATGGTACTATGTATTCAACCCATGTACTCAAGTAATGCTGAGATGAACTGTGTATAAAACCCATGTACTCAAATAATGCTGAGATGTACTGTGTATACAACCCATGTACTCAAGTAATGCTGAAGTGGTACTGTGTATCCAGCCCATGTACTCAAGTAATGCTAAGATGGTACTGTGCATATAGCCCATGTACTCAAGTAATGCTGAAGTGGTACTGTGTATACATCCCATATACTGAAGTAATGCTGTGATTATACTGTGTATACAGCCATGTACTGAAGTAATGCTGAGATGGTAGTATGCATGCAGCCCATGTACTCAAGTAATGCTGAAGTGGTACTGTGTATACAGCCCATATATACAAGTAATGCTGAGGTGGTACTGTGTATACTTCACATGCACTCAAGAAATGTTGAGGTGGTACTGTGCATACTTCTCATGTACTCAAGTAATGTTGAAGTGGTACTGTGTATACATCCCATGTACTCAAGTAATGCTGAGCTGATACTGTGTATGCAGCCCAAGCTGAGGTGGTACTGTGTATACAACCCATGTACTCAAGTAATGCAGAGATGTTACTATGTATACAGCCCATGAACTCAAGTAATGCTGAGGTGGTAATGTGTATACAGCCCATGTACTCAAATAATGCTGAGGTGGTACTGTGTATACAGCCCATGAACTCAAGTAATGCTGAGATGGTACCATGTATACAGCCCATGAACTTAAGTAATGCTGAGGTGGTAATGTGTGTACATCCCATGTACTCAAGTATTGCTAAAGTGGTACTGTGTGTACAGCCCATGAACTCAAGTATTGCTGAGGTGGTACTGTGTGTAGAGCTCATGTACCCAAGTAATGCTAAGATGGTACAGTGTGAAGAGCCCATGTACTCAAGTAATGCTTTGGTGGTATTGTGTGTACAGCCTATGTGTACTGCAGTAATGCTGAGATTGCACTGTTTATACAGCCTATGTACTGAAGAAATGCTGTGATGGTACTGTGTATACAGCCCAAGTACTGAAGAAATGCTGAAAGGGTACTGTACATACAGCTCATGTACTCATGTAATGCTGATGTTGTACTGTGTGTACAGCCCATGCTGAGGTGGTGCTGTGTATATAACCCATGTACTGAAGTAATGCTGAGGAGGTACTGCATATACAGCCCATGTACACATGTAATGCTGAGGTGGTACTGTGTATATAGCTCATGAACTCAAGTAATGCTGAGATGGTACTGTGCATACAGACCATGTGCTCAACTAATGCTGAGATGGTACTGCGTAAACAGCCCATGAACTCAAATAATGCTAAGATGGTACCGTGTATACAGATATGTACCAAAATAATGGTGAGATGGTACTGAGTACGCAGCCATGTACTCAAATAATGCTGATGTGGTACAGTGTGTACTTCCCATGTACACAAGTAATATTGAGATGGTACTGAGTATTCAGCCCATGTACTCAAGTAGTGCTGAGGTGATACTGTGTATACATCTCATGTACTCAAATAATGCTGAGATGGTACTGTGTGTATAGCCCGTGTACTCAAGTAATGCTGAGATGGTACTGTGTATACAGCCCATGTACTCAGGTAATGCTTAGATGGTACTAAGTATACAGCCCATTTATTCAAGAAATGCTGAGGTGGTGCTGTGTATACATCCCATGTACTCAAGTAATACTGAGAGAGTAATGTGCATACAGCCCACGTACTCAAGTAATGCTGATGTTGTACTGTATGTACAGCCCATGCTGAGGTGGTTCTGTGTATACAGTCCATATACTTAACTAATGCGGAGATGGTACTGTGTATACAGCCCATGTAGTCAGGTAATGCTTAGGTGGTACTATATATACACCCCATCTACTTAAGTAATGCTGAGGTGGTACTGTGTATATAGCCCATGTACTCAAGTAATACTGAGATGTACTGTGTATACAACCCATGTACTCAAGTAATGCTGAAGTGGTACTGTGTATCCAGCCCATGTACTCAAGTAATGCTAAGATGGTACTGTGCATATAGCCCATGTACTCAAGTAATGCTGAAGTGGTACTGTGTATACATCCCATATACTGAAGTAATGCTGTGATTATACTGTGTATACAACCATGTACTGAAGTAATGCTGAGATGGTAGTATGCATGCAGCCCATGTACTCAAGTAATGCTGAAGTGGTACTGTGCATACAACCCATGTAATCAAGCAATGTTGAGATGGTACTATGTATACAACCCATGTACTCAAGTAATGCTGAGATGTACTGTGTATACAACCCATGTACTCAAATAATGCTGGGGTGGTACTGTGTATACAGCCCATGTACTCAAGTAATACTGAGATGGTACTGTGTATTCAGCCCATGTACTCAAGTAATGCTGAGGTGGTACTGTGTACACATCCCATGTACTCAAGTAATGCTGAGATGGTACTGTGTGTATAGCCCACGTACTCAAGCAATGCTGAGATGGTACTGTGAATACAGCCCACATACTCAAGTAATGCTGATGTTCTACTGTGTGTACAGCCCATGCTGAGGTGGTTCTGTGTATACAGCCCACATACTGAAGTAATGCTGAGAGGGCACTGTGCATACAGCCCATGTACTCAAGTAATGCTGATGTTGTACTGTGTGTACAGCCCATGCTGAGGTGGTACTGTGTATACAACCCATGCACTCAAGTAATGCGAAGGTGGTACTGTGTATACAGCCCATGAACTCAAGTAATGCTGAAATGGTACTGTGCATACAAATCGTCTGCTCAACTAACGCTGACATGGTACTGTGTATACAGCCCACGTGCACAAGTAATGCTGAGGTGGTACTGTGTATACAACCCATGTAATCAAGCAATGTTGAGATGGTACTATGTATACAACCCATGTACTCAAGTAATGCTGAGATGTACTGTGTATACAACCCAAGTACTCAAATAATGCTGGGGTGGTACTGTGTACGGCCCATGTACTCAAGTAATACTGAGATGGTACTATGTATTCAGCCCATGTACTCAAGTAATGCCGAGGTGGTACTGTGTATACAACCCATGTAATCAAGCCATATTGAGATGGTACTATGTATACAACCCATGTACTCAAGTAATGCTGAGATGGTACTCTGTGTACAACCCATGTGCTCAAGTAATGCTGAGATGTACTGTGTATACAGCCCATGTTCTCAAGAAATGCTGAGATGGTACTGTGTACACAGTCCATGTACTCAAGTAATATTGAGATGGCATGATGTAATCAACCCACATACTCAAGTAATGCTGATGTTGTACGGTGTGTACAGACCACGCTGAGGTGGTTCTGTAAATACAGCACATGTACTGAAGTAATGCTGAGAGGGCACTGTGCATACAGCCCATGTACTCAAGCAATCCTGAAGTAGTACTGTGTGCACAGCCCATGCTGAATTGGTACTGTGTAGAAAACCCATGCACTTAAGTAATGCTGACGTGGTACTGTGTATACAGCCAACGTACTCAAGTAATGCTGAGATGGCACGGTGCCTACAGATTCTCTGCTCAACTAAGGCTGAGATGGTACTGTGTATACCGGCCATGTGCACAAGTAATGCTGAGGTGGTACTGTGTATATAGTCTATGTACTCAAGTAATACTGAGATGGTACTGTGCATACAGTCCATGTACTCAACTAATGCTGAGGAGGTACTCTGTATACAGCCCATGTACTAAAGAAATGCTGAGATGATACTGTGTATACAGCCCATGTACTCAAGTAATGTTGAGATGGTACTGTGTATGCTACCATGTACTCAAGTAATGCTGAGGTGGTACTGTGTGTATGTCCCATGTACACAAGTAATGCTGAGGAGGTACTCTGTATACTTCCCATGTACTCACGTAATGCTGAGGTGGTACTGTGTATACATCCCATGTACTCAAGTAATGCTGAGGTGATACTGTGTATACAGCCCATGCTGAGGTGATACTGTGTACAACCTATGTACTCAAGTAAGTGCGAGATGGTACTGTGTATACAGCACATGTACTCTGGTAATGCTGAAGTGGTACTGTGAATACAGCATAAGTACTCAAGTAATGCTGAGGTAGTACTGTGTATATAGCCCATGTACTCAAGTAATATTGAGATGGTACTGTGCATTCAGCCCATTTACTTAGGTAGTGATGATGTAGTACTGTATATACATCCCATGTACTCAAGTAATGCTGAGATGGTACTGTGTGCATAGCTGATGTACTCAAGTAATGCTGAGATGGCACTGTGTGTACAGTCCATGTACTCAAGTAATGCTGAGAGGGTACTGCAGACAGCCCATGTACTCAAGTAATGCTGATGTTATACTGTGTGTACATCCCATGCTGAGGTGGTACTGTGTATACAACCCATTCACTCAAATCATGCTGAGGTGGTACTGTGTATACAGCCCATGTAGTAAGTAATTTTGAGATGGTACTGTGTATGCAGCCATGTACTCAAGAAATGCTGAGATGGTACTGTGTACACAGCCGATGTACTCTGGTAATGCTGAGGTGGTACTGTGTTTACCGCCCATGAACTCAAGTAATGCTGAGGTGGTACTGTGTATACAGCCCATGTACTCAAGTAATATTGAGATGGTACAGTGAATTCAGCCCATGTACTCAGGTAATGCTGAGATGGTACTGTGTATACAGCCCATGTACTCAAGCAATGCTGAGATGGTACTGTGTATACAGATATTGTACTAAAATAATGGTGATATGGTACTGTGTATACAGCCATGTACTAAAATAATGCTGAGGTGGTACTGTGTGTACTTCCCACATACACAAGTAATATTGAGATGGTAATGTGTATTCAGCCCATATACTCAAGCAATGCTGAGGTGGTACTGCGTATTCATCCCATGCCCTCAAGTAATGCTAAGATGGTACTTTGCATACAGATCATATGCTCAACTAATGCTGAGATGGAACTGTGTATACAGCCCATGTGCACAAGTAATGCTGAGGTGGTACTGTGTATAGCGCCCATGTACTCAAGTAATGCTGAGGTGGAACTGTGTATACAACCCATGTACTCAAGTAATATTAAGATGGTACGGTGTATTCAAACCATGTACTCAGGTATTGCTGAGATGGTACTGTGTACACAGCCCATGTACTCAAGTATTGCTGAGGTTGTACTGTCTGTACAGCCCATTTACTCAAGTATTGCTGAAGTGCTACTGTGTGTATAGCCCATGTACTCAAGTAATGCTAAGATGGTACAGTGTGTAGAGCCCATGTACTCAAGTAGTACTGAGGTAGTACTGTGTGTACAGCACATGTACTGAAGTAATGCTGAGATTCCACTGTATGTACAGCCCATGTACTGAAGAAATGCTGCAATGGTACTGTGTATACAGCCCATGTATTGAAGAAATACTGAGAGGGTACTGTGCATACAGCCCATGTACTCAAGTAATGCTAATGTTTTACTGTGTGTACAGGCAATGCTGAGGTGGTGTTGAGTATACAACCCATGTACTCAAGTAATGCTGAAATGGTACTATGTATACATTCCATGTACGCAAGTAATGCTGAGGTGGTACTGTGCATATAGCCCATGTACTCAAGTAATGCTGAGATGGTACTACATAAACAGCCCATGTACTCAAATAATGCTGAGACGGTACTATGTATACAGATATTGTACTAAAATAATGGTGAGATGGTACTGTGTATGCAGCCATGTACTAAAATAATGCTGAGGTGGTACTGTGTGTACTTCCCACATACACAAGTAATATTGAGATGGTACTGTGTATTCAGCCCATATACTCAAGTAATGCTGAGGTGGTACTGCGTATTCATCCCATGCCCTCAAGTAATGCTAAGATGGTACTGTGCATACAGATCATATGCTCAACTAATGCTGAGATGGAACTGTGTATACAGCCCATGTGCACAAGTAATGCTGAGGTGGTACTGTATATATAGCCCATGTACTCAAGTAATGCTGAGAACATACTGTGTATAAGAGCCCATGTACTCAAGTAATATTGAGATGGCACTGTGTAAGAAGCCATGTACTCAAGTAATGTTGAGGTGGTACTGTGTGTGTATGTACCATGCAGAAGCAATGCTGAGGAGAAACTTTTGTCGTCCCCATACCAAGTAATGCTGAGGGTACTGTGTATACAGCCCATGCTGAGGTGGTACTGTGTATACAGCCCATGTACTCAAGTAATGCTGATGTTGTACAGTGTGTATAGCCCATGCTGAGGTGGTAGTGTGTATACAACCCATGCCCCCAAGTAATTCAGAGGTGGTACTGTGTATACAGCCCATGTACTCAAGTAATGCTGAGATGGTACTGTGCATACAGATCATGTGCTCAATTAATGCTGAGATGGTACTGTGTATACAGCCCATGTGCACAAGTAATGCTGAGGTGGTACTGTGTATAGCGCCCATGTACTCGAGTAATGCTGAGGTGGAACTGTGTATACAACCCATGTACTCAAGTAATATTAAGATGATACGGTGCATTCAGCCCATATACTCAGGTATTGCTGAGATGGTACTGTGTGTACAGCCCATGTACTGAAGTATTGCTGAGGTTGTACTGTCTGTACAGCCCATTTACTCAAGTATTGCTGAAGTGCTACTGTGTGTATAGCCCATGTACTCAAGTAATGCTAAGATGGTACAGTGTGTAGAGCCCATGTACTCAAGTAGTACTGAGGTGGTACTGTGTGTACAGCACATGTACTGAAGTAATGCTGAGATTGCACTGTATGTACAGCCCATGTACTGAAGAAATGCTGCAATGGTACTGTGTATACAGCCCATGTATTGAAGAAATACTGAGAGGGTACAGTGCATACAGCCCATGTACTCAAGTAATGCTAATGTTTTGCTGTGTGTACAGGCAATGCTGAGGTGGTGCTGTGTATACAACCCATGTACTCAAGTAATGCTGACATGGTACTATGTATACATTCCATGTACGCAAGTAATGCTGAGATGGTACTGTACATACAGATCAAGTGCTCAATTAATGCTGAGATGGTACTGTGTATACAGCCCATGTGCACAAGTAACACTGAGGTGCTACTGTGTATATAGCCCATGTACTCAAGTAATGGTGAGAACGTACTGTGTATACAGCCCATGTACTCAGGTAATGTTGAGATGGCACTGTGTATGCAGCCATGTACTCAAGTAATGTTGAGGTGGTACTGTGTGTATGTCCCATGTACACAAGTAATGCTGAGGAGGTACTTTGTATACGTCCTATGTACTCAAGTAATGCTGAGGTGGTACTGTGTTTACAGCCCATGCTGAGGTGGTTCTGTGTAAACAACCTATGTACTCAAGTAATGCTGAGATGGTACTGTGTATACAGCCCTTGTACTCTGGTAATGCTGAGGTGGTCCTGAGTATACAGCCCATGTACTCAAGTAATATTGAGATGGTACTGTGTATTCAGCCCATGTACTCAAGTAATGATGATGTGGTACTGTATATAAATCCCACGTACTGAAGTAATGCTGAGATGGTACTGTGTGTATAGCACATCTACTCAAGTAATGCTGAGATGGTTCTGTGTGTACTGCCCATGTACTCAAGTAATGCTAAGAGGGTACTGTGCATACGGCAAACGTCTTCAAGTAATGCTGATGTTGTACTATGTGTATTGCCCATGCTGAGGTGGTTCTGTGTATACAGCCCATGTACTGAAATAATGCTGAGAGGGCACTGTGCATACAGCCCATGTACTCAAGCAATCCTGATGTTGTACTGTGTGCACAGCCCATGCTGAATTGGTACTGTGTAGAAAGCCCATGCACTTAAGTAATGCTGATGTGGTACTGTGTATACAGCCCATGTACTCAAGTAATGCTGAGATGGTACTGTGCATACAGATTCTCTGCTCAACTAAGGCTGAGATGGTACTGTGTATACCGGCCATGTGCACAAGTAATGCTGAGGTGGTACTGTGTATATAGTCTATGTACTCAAGTAATACTGAGATGGTACTGTGCATACAGTCCATGTACTCAACTAATGCTGAGGAGGTACTCTGTATACAGCCCATGTACTCAAGAAATGCTGACATGATACTGTGTATACAGCCCATGTACTCAAGTAATGTTGAGATGGTACTGTGTATGCTACCATGTACTCAAGTAATGCTGAGGTGGTACTGTGCGTATGTCCCATGTACACAAGTAATGCTGAGGAGGTACTCTGTAAACTTCCCATGTACACACGTAATGCTGAGGTGGTACTGTGTATACATCCCATGTACTCAAGTAATGCTGAGGTGATACTGTGTATACAGCCCATGCTGAGGTGATACTGTGTAAACAACCTATGTACTCAAGTAATGCTGAGATGGTACTGTGTATACAGCACATGTACTCTGGTAATGCTGAAGTGGTACTGTGAATACAGCATAAGTACTCAAGTAATGCTGAGGTGGTACTGTGTATATAGCCCATGTACTCAAGTAATATTGAGATGGTACTCTGCATTCAGCCCATTTACTTAGGTAGTGATGATGTAGTACTGTATATACATCCCATGTACTCAAGTAATGCTGAGATGGAACTGTGTATACAGATATTGTACTAAAATAATGGTGAGATGGTACTGTGTATGCAGCCATGTACTAAAATAATGCTGAGGTGGTACTGTGTGTACTTCCCACATAAACAAGTAATATTGAGATGGTACTGTGTATTCAGCCCATATACTCAAGTAATGCGGAGGTGGTACTGCGTATTCATCCCATGCCCTCAAGTAATGCTAAGATGGTTCTGTGCATACAGATCATATGCTCAACTAATGCTGAGATGGAACTGTGTATACAGCCCATGTGCATAAGTAATGCTGAGGTGGTACTGTGTATATAGCCCATGTACTCAAGTAATGCTGAGAACGTACTGTGTATAAGAGCCCATGTACTCAAGTAATATTGAGATGGCACTGTGTAAGAAGCCATGTACTCAAGTAATGTTGAGGTGGTACTGTGTGTATGTCCCATGTACAGAAGCAATGCTGAGGAGAAACTTTGTATACGTCCTATGTACTCAAGTAATGCTGAGGTGGTACTGTGTATACAGCCCATGCTGAGGTGGTGCTGTGTATACAGCCCATGTACTCAAGTAATGCTGATGTTGTACAGTGAGTATTGCCCATGCTGAGGTGGTGGTGTGTACAACCCATGCCCCAAGTAATTCTGAGGTGGTACTGTGTATACAGCCCATGTACTCAAGCAATGCTGAGATGGTACTGTGCATACAGATCATGTGCTCAATTAATGCTGAGAGATGGTACTGTGTATACAGCCCATGTGCACAAGTAATGCTGAGGTGGTACTGTGTTATAGCACCCATGTACTCAAGTAATGCTGAGGTGGAACTGTGTATACAACCCATGTACTCAAGTAATATTAAGATGGTACGGTGTATTCAGCCCATGTACTCAGGTATTGCTGAGATGGTACTGTGTACACAGCCCATGTACTCAAGTAATGCTGAGATGGTACTGTGTGTACAGCCCATGTACTCAAGTACTGCTGAGGTTGTACTGTCTGTACAGCCGATTTACTCAAGTATTGCTGAAGTGCTACTGTGTGTATAGCCCATGTACTCAAGTAATGCTTAGATGGTACAGTGTGTAGAGCCCATGTACTCAAGTAGTACTGAGGTGGTACTGTGTGTACAGCACATGTACTGAAGAAATGCTGAGATTGCACTTTATGTACAGCCCATGTACTGAAAAAATGCTGCAATGGTACTGTGATACAGCCCATGTATTGAAGAAATACTGAGAGGGTACTGTGCATACAGCCCATGTACTCAAGTAATGCTAATGTTTTTACTGTGTGTACAGGCAATGCTGAGGTGGTGCTGTGTATACAACCCATGTACTCAAGTAATGCTGACATGGTACTATGTATACATTCCATGTCTGTAAAATAATGCTGGAATTGTACTGTGTATATAGCCCATGTACTCAAATAATGCTGACATGGTACTACATAAACAGCCCATGTACTCAAATAATGCTGAGATGGTACTGTGTATACAGATATTGTACTAAAATAATGGTGAGATGGTACTGTGTATGCAGCCATGTACTCAAAGAATGCTGAGGTGGTACTGTGTGTACTTCCCAAATACACAAGTAATATTAAGATGGTACTGTGTATTCAGCCCATATACTCAAGTAATGCTGAGGTGGTACTGCGTATTCATCCCATGCCCTCAAGTAATGCTAAGATGGTACTGTGCATGCAGATCATATGCTCAACTAATGCTGAGATGGAACTGTGTATGTAGCCCATGTGCACAAGTAATGCTGAGGTGGTACTGTGTATATAGCCCATGTACTCAAGTAATGCTGAGAACGTACTGTGTATAAGAGCACATGTACTCAAGTAATATTGAGATGGCACTGTGTAAGAAGCCATGTACTCAAGTAATGTTGAGGTGGTACTGTGTGTATGTCCCATGTACAGAAGCAATGCTGAGGAGAAACTTTGTATACGTCCTATGTACTCAAGTAATGCTGAGGTGGTACTGTGTATACAGCCCATGCTGAGGTGGTACTGTGTATACAGCCCATGTACTCAAGTAATGCTGATGTTGTACAGTGTGTATAGCCCATGCTGAGGTGGTAGTGTGTATACAACCCATGCCCCAAGTAATTCTGAGGTGGTACTGTGTATACAGCCCATGTACTCAAGTAATGCTGAGATGGTACTGTGCATACAGATCATGTGCTCAATTAATGCTGAGATGGTACTGTGTATACAGCCCATGTGCACAAGTAATGCTGAGGTGGTACGGTGTATATAGCCCATGTACTCAAGTAATGGTGAGAACGTACTGTGTATACAGCCCATGTACTCAAGTAATGTTGAGATGGCACTGTGTATGCAGCCATGTACTCAAGTAATGTTGAGGTGGTACTGTGTGTATGTCCCATGTACACAAGTAATGCTGAGGAGGTACTTTGTAAACATCCTATGTACTCAAGTAATGCTGAGGTGGTACTGTGTTTACAGCCCATGCTGAGGTGGTTCTGTGTAAACAACCTATGTACTCAAGTAATGCTGAGATGGTACTGTGTATACAGCCCATGTACTCTGGTAATGCTGAGGTGGTCCTGAGTATACACAGCCCATGTACTCAAATAATATTGAGATGGTACTATTATTATTCAGCCTTATGTACTCAGGTAATGATGATGTGGTACCGTATATAAATCCCACATATACTGAAGTAATGCTGAGATGGTACTGTGTGTATAGCACATGTACTCAAGTAATGCTGAGATGGTTCTGTGTGTACTGCCCATGTACTCAAGTAATGCTAAGAGGGTACTGTGCATACAGCCACGTCTTCAAGTAATGCTGATGTTGTACTATGTGTATTGCCCATGTTGAGGTGGTTCTGTGTATACAGCGCATGTACTGAAGTAATGCTGAGAGGGCACTGTGCATACAGCCCATGTACTCAAGCAATCCTGATGTTGTACAGTGTGCACAGCCCATGCTGAATTGGTAATGTGTAGAAAACCCATGCACTTAAGTAATGCTGAGGTGGTACTGTGTATACAGCCCATGTACTCAAGTAATGCTGAGATGGTACTGTGCATACAGATTCTCTGCTCAACTAAGGCTGAGATGGTACTGTGTATACCGGCCATGTGCACAAGTAATGCTGAGGTGGTACTGTGTACATAGTCTATGTACTCAAGTAATACTGAGATGGTACTGTGCATACAGTCCATGTACTCAACTAATGCTGAGGAGGTACTCTGTATACAGCCCATGTACTCAAGAAATGCTGACATGATACTGTGTATACAGCCCATGTACTCAAGTAATGTTGAGATGGTACTGTGTATGCTACCATGCACTCAAGTAATGCTGAGGTGGTACTGTGCGTATGTCCCATGTACACAAGTAATGCTGAGGAGGTACTCTGTATACTTCCCATGTACTCACGTAATGCTGAGGTGGTACTGTGTATACATCCCATGTACTCAAGTAATGCTGAGGTGATACTGTGTATACATCCCATGCTGAGGTGATACTGTGTATACAACCTATGTACTCAAGTAATGCTGAGATGGTACTGTGTATACAGCACATGTACTCTGGTAATGCTGAAGTGGTACTGTGAATACAGCATAAGTACTCAAGTAATGCTGAGGTAGTACTGTGTATATAGCCCATGTACTCAAGTAATATTGAGATGGTACTGTGCATTCAGCCCATTTACTTAGGTAGTGATGATGTAGTACTGTATATACATCCCATGTACTCAAGTAATGCTGAGATGGTACTGTGTGCTTAGCTGATGTACTCAAGTAATGCTGAGATGGTACTGTGTGTACAGTCCATGTACTCAAGTAATGCTGAGAGGGTACTGTGCAGACAGCCCATGTACTCAAGTAATGCTGATGTTATACTGTGTGTACATCCCATGCTGAGGTGGTACTGTGTATACAACCCATTCACTCAAATCACGCTGAAGTGGTACTGTGTATACAGCCCATGTAGTAAGTAATTTTGAGATGGTACTGTGTATACAGCCATGTACTCAAGTAATGATGAGATGGTACTGTGTACACAGCCGATGTACTCTGGTAATGCTGAGGTGGTACTGTGTTTACCGCCCATGTACTCAAGTAATGCTGAGGTGGTACTGTGTATACAGCCCATGTACTCAAGTATTGCTGTGGTGCTACTGTGTGTACAGCCCATGTACTCAAACAATGCTAATATGGTACAGTGTTTAGAGCCCATGTACTCAAGTAGTGCTGAGGTGGTACTGTGTGTATAGCCCAAGTACTGAAGTAATGCTGAGATTGCACTGTGTGTAGAGCTCATGTGCTGAAGAAATGCTGCAATGGTATTGTGTATGCAGACCATGTATTGAAGAAATGCTGAGAGGGTAGGGCCCATGAACTCAAGTAATACTGATGTTGTACTGAGTGCACAGCCAATGCTGAGGTGGTGTTGTGTATACAACCCTTGTACTCAAGTAATGCTGGGTGGTACTCTGTATACAGCCCATGTACACAAGTAATGCTGAGGTGGTACTGTGTATATAGCCCATGTACTCAAGTAATGCTGAGATGGTACTGTGTATACAGATATTGTACTAAAATAATGGTGATATGGTACCGCGTATACAGCCATGTACTAAAATAATGTTGAGGTGGTACTGTGTGTACTTCCCACATACACAAGTAATATTGAGATGGTACTGTGTATTCAGCCCATATACTCAAGTAATGCTGAGGTGGTACTGCGTATTCATCCCATGCAGTCAAGTAATGCTAAGATGGTACTGTGCATACAGATCATATGCTCAACTAATGCTGAGATGGAATGTGTATGCAGCCCATGTGCACAAGTAATGCTGAGGTGGTACTGTGTTCAGCGCCCATGTACTCAAGTAATGCTGAGGTGGAACTGTGTATACAACCCATGTACTCAAGTAATATTAAGATGGTACGGTGTATTCAGCCCATGTACTCAGGTATTGCTGAGATGGTACTGTGTACACAGCCCATGTACTCAAGTAATGCTGAGATGGTACTGTGTGTACAGCCCATGTACTCAAGTATTGCTGAGGATGTACTGTCTCTACAGCCCATTTACTCAAGTATTGCTGAAGTGCTACTGTGTGTATAGCCCATGTACTCAAGTAATGCTAAGATGGTACAGTGTGTAGAGCCCATGTACTCAAGCAGTACTGAGGTGGTACTGTGTGTACAGCACATGTACTGAAGTAATGCTGAGATTGCACTGTATGTACAGCCCATGTACTGAAGAAATGCTGCAATGGTACTGTGTATACAGCCCATGTATTGAAGAAATACTGAGAGGGTACTGTGCATACAGCCCATTTACTCAAGTAATGCTAATGTTTTACTGTGTGTACAGGCAATGCTGAGGTGGTGCTGTGTATACAACCCATGTACTCAAGTAATGCTGACATGGTACTATGTATACATTCCATGTACGCAAGTAATGCTGAGGTGGTACTGTGTATATAGCCCATGTACTCAAGTAATGCTGAGATGGTACTACATAAACAGCCCATGTACTCAAATAATGCTGAGATGGTACTGTGTATACAGATATCGTACTAAAATAATGGTGAGATGGTACTGTGTATGCAGCCATGTACTAAAGTAATGCTGAGGTGGTACTGTGTGTACTTCCAACATACACAAGTAATAGTGAGATGGTACTGTGTATCCAGCCCATATACTAAAGTAATGCTGAGGTGGTACTGCGTATTCATCCCATGCCCTCAAGTAATGCTAAGATGGTACTGTGCATACAGATCATATGCTCAACTAATGCTGAGATGGAACTGTGTATACAGCCCATGTGCACAAGTAATGCTGAGGTGGTACTGTGTATATAGCCCATGTACTCAAGTAATGCTTAGAATGTACTGTGTATAAAAGCCCATGTACTCAAGTAATATTGAGATGGCACTGTGTAAGAAGCCATGTACTCAAGTAATGTTGAGGTGGTACTGTGTGTATGTCCCATGTACAGAAGCAATGCTGAGGAGAAACTTTGTTATGCGTCCTATGTACTCAAGTAATGCTGAGGTGGTACTGTATACAGCCCATGCTGAGGTGGTACTGTTGCATACAGCCCATGTACTCAAGTAATGCTGATGTTGTACAGTGTGTATAGCCCATGCTGAGGTGGTAGTGTGTATACAACCCATGCCCCAAGTAATTTGAGGTGGTACTGTGTATAGCCCATGTACTCAAGTAATGCTGAGATGGTACTGTGCATACAGATCATGTGCTCAATTAATGCTGAGATGGTACTGTGTATACAGCCCATGTGCACAAGTAATACTGAGGTGGTACTGTGTATATAGCCCATGTACACAAGTAATGGTGAGAACGTACTGTGTATACAGCCCATGTACTCAAGTAATGTTGAGATGGCACTGTGTATGCAGCCATGTACTCAAGTAATGTTGAGGTGGTACTGTGTGTATGTCCCATGTACAAAAGTAATGCTAAGGAGGTACTTTGTATACGTCCTATGTACTCAAGTAATGCTGAGGTGGTACTGTGTTTACAGCCCATGCTGAGGTGGTTCTGTGTAAACAACCTATGTACTCAAGTAATATTGAGATGGTACTGTGTATTCAGCCCATGTACTCAGGTAATGATGATGTGGTACTGTATGTAAATCTCACGTACTGAAGTAATGCTGAGATGGTACTGTGTGTATAGCACATGTACTCAAGTAATGCTGAGATGGTTCTGTGTGTACTGCCCATGTACTCAAGTAATGCTAAGAGGGTACTGTGCATACAGCAAACGTCTTCAAGTAATGCTGATGTTGTACTATGTGTATTGCCCATGCTGAGGTGGTTCTGTGTATACAGCCCATGTACTGAAGTAATGCTGAGAGGGCACTGTGCATACAGCCCATGTACTCAAGCAATCCTGATGTTGTACTGTGTGCACAGCCCATGCTGAATTGGTACTGTGTAGAAAACCTATGCACTTAAGTAATGCTGACGTGGTACTGTGTATACAGCCCATGTACTCAAGTAATGCTGAGATGGTACTAGTGCATACAGATTCTCTGCTCAACTAAGGCTGAGATGGTACTGTGTATACCGGCCATGTGCACAAGTAATGCTGAGGTGGTACTGTGTATATAGTCTATGTACTCAAGTAATACTGAGATGGTACTGCGCATACAGTCCATGTACTCAACTAATGCTGAGGAGGTACTCTGTATACAGCCCATGTACTCAAGAAATTCTGACATGATACTGTTAATACAGCCCATGTACTCAAGTAATGTTGAAATGATACTGTGTATGCTACCATGTACTCAAGAAATGCTGAGGTGGTACTGTGCGTATGTCCCATGTACACAAGTAATGCTGAGGAGGTACTCTGTATACTTCCCATGTACTCACGTAATGCTGAGGTGGTACTGTGTATACATCCCATATACTCAAGTAATGCTGAGGTGATACTGTGTATACAGCCCATGCTGAGGTGATACTGTGTATGCAACCTATGTACTCAAGTAATGCTGAAATGGTACTGTGTATACAGCACATGTACTCTGGTAATGCTGAAGTGGTACTGTGAATACAGCATAAGTACTCAAGTAATGCTAAGGTAGTACTGTGTATATAGCCCATGTACTCAAGTAATATTGAGATGGTACTGTGCATTCAGCCCATTTACTTAGGTAGTGATGATGTAGTACTGTATATACATCCCATGTACTCAAGTAATGCTGAGATGGTACTGTGTGCATAGCTGATGTACTCAAGTAATGCTGAGATGGCACTGTGTGTACAGTCCATGTACTCAAGTAATGCTGAGAGGGTACTGTGCAGACAGCCCATGTACTCAAGTAATGCTGATGTTACACTGTGTGTACATCCCATGCTGAGGTGGTACTGTGTATACAACCCATTCACTCAAATCACGCTGAGGTGGTACTGTGTATACAGCCCATGTAGTAAGTAATTTTGAGATGGTACTGTGTATGCAGCCATGTACTCAAGTAATGCTGAGATGGTACTGTGTACACAGCCGATGTACTCTGGTAATGCTGAGGTGGTACTGTGTTTACCGCCCATGTACTCAAGTAATGCTGAGGTGGTACTGTGTATACAGCCCATGTACTCAAGTAATATTGAGATGGTACAGTGTATTCAGCCCATGTACTCAGTTAATGCTGAGATGGTACTGTGTATATAGCCCATGTACTCAAGTAATGCTGAGATGGTACTGTGTGTACAGCCCATGTACTCAAGTATTGCTGTGGTGCTACTGTGTGTACAGCCCATGTACTCAAATAATGCTAATATGGTACAGTGTTTAGAGCCCATGTACTCAAGTCGTGCTGAGGGGGTACTGTGTGTACAGCCCAAGTACTGAAGTAATGCTGAGATTGCACTGTGTGTAGAGCCCATGTGCTGAAGAAATGCTGCAATGGTATTGTGTATGCAGCCCATGTATTGAAGAAATACTGAGAGGGTACAGCCCATGAACTCAAGTAATACTGATGTTGTACTGAGTGCACAGCCAATGCTGAGGTGGTGTTGTGTATACAACCCATGTACTCAAGTAATGCTGGGTGGTACTGTGTATACAGCCCATGTACACAAGTAATGCTGAGGTGGTACTGTGTATATAGCCCATGTACTCAAGTAATGCTGAGATGGTACTATGTAAACAGCCCATGTACTCAGTTAATGCTGAGATGGTACTGTGTATACAGATATTGTACTAAAATAATGGTGATATGGTACTGTGTATACAGCCATGTACTAAAATAATGTTGAGGTGGTACTGTGTGTACTTCCCACATACACAAGTAATATTGAGATGGTACTGTGTATTCAGCCCATATACTCAAGTAATGCTGAGGTGGTACTGCGTATTCATCCCATGCCCTAAAGTAATGCTAAGATGGTACTGTGCATACAGATCATATGCTCAACTAATGCTGAGATGGAACTGTGTATACAGCCCATGTGCACAAGTAATGCTGAGGTGGTACTGTGTTCAGCGCCCATGTACTCAAGTAATGCTGAGGTGGTACTGTGTATACAACCCATGTACTCAAGTAATATTAAGATGGTACGGTGTATTCAGCCCATGTACTCAGGTATTGCTGAGATGGTACTGTGTACACAGCCCATGTACTCAAGTAATGCTGAGATGGTACTGTGTGTACAGCCCATGTACTCAAGTATTGCTGAGGTTGTACTGTCTGTACAGCCCATTTACTCAAGTATTGCTGAAGTGCTACTATGTGTATAGCCCATGTACTCAAGTAATGCTAAGATGGTACAGTGTGTAGAGCCCATGTACACAAGTAGTACTGAGGTGGTACTGTGTGTACAGCACATGTACTGAAGTAATGCTGAGATTGCACTGTATGTACAGCCCATGTACTGAAGAAATGCTGCAATGGTACTGTGTATACAGCCCATGTATTGAAGAAATACTGAGAGGGTACTGTGCATACAGCCCATGTACTCAAGTAATGCTAATGTTTTACTGTGTGTACAGGCAATGCTGAGGTGGTGCTGTGTATACAACCCATGTACTCAAGTAATGCTGACATGGTACTATGTATACATTCCATGTACGCAAGTAATGCTGAGGTGGTACTGGTGTATATAGCCCATGTACTCAAGTAATGCTGAGATGGTACTACATAAACAGCCCATGTACTCAAATAATGCTGAGATGGTACTGTGTATACAGATATCGTACTAAAATAATGGTGAGATGGTACTGTGTATGCAGCCATGTACTAAAATAATGCTGAGGTGGTACTGTGTGTACTTCCCACATACACAAGTAATAGTGAGATGGTACTGTGTATCCAGCCCATATACTAAAGTAATGCTGGAGGTGGTATCATGATCATCCCATGCCCTCAAGTAATGCTAAGATGGTACTGTGCATACAGATCATATGCTCAACTAATGCTGAGATGGAACTGTGTATACAGCCCATGTGCACAAGTAATGCTGAGGTGGTACAGTGTATATAGCCCATGTATTCAAGTAATGCTGACAATGTACTGTGTATAAGAGCCCATGTTCTCAAGTAATATTGAGATGGCACTGTGTAAGAAGCCATGTACTCAAGTAATGTTGAGGTGGTACTGTGTGTATGTCCCATGTACAGAAGCATTGCTGAGGAGAAACTTTGTATATGTCCTATGTACTCAAGTAATGCTGAGTTGGTACTGTGTATACAGCCCATGCTGAGGTGGTACTGTGCATACAGCCCATGTACTCAAGTAATGCTGATGTTGTACAGTGTGTATAGCCCATGCTGAGGTGGTAGTGTGTATACAACCCATGCCCCCCAAGTAATTCTGAGGTGGTACTGTGTATACAGCCCATGTACTCAAGTAATGCTGAGATGGTACTGTGCATACAGATCTTGTGCTCAATTGATGCTGAGATGGTACTGTGTATACAGCCCATGTGCACAAGTAATGCTGAGGTGGTACTGTGTTCAGCGCCCATGTACTCAAGTAATGCTGAGGTGGTACTGTGTATACAACCCATGTACTCAAGTAATATTAAGATGGTACGGTGTATTCAGCCCATGTACTCAGGTATTGCTGAGATGGTACTGTGTACACAGCCCATGTACTCAAGTAATGCTGAGATGGTACTGTGTGTACAGCCCATGTACTCAAGTATTGCTGAGGTTGTACTGTCTGTACAGCCCATTTACTCAAGTATTGCTGAAGTACTACTATGTGTATAGCCCATGTACTCAAGTAATGCTAAGATGGTACAGTGTGTAGAGCCCATGTACACAAGTAGTACTGAGGTGGTACTGTGTGTACAGCACATGTACTAAAGTAATGCTGAGATTGCACTGTATGTACTGCCCATGTACTGAAGAAATGCTGCAATGGTACTGTGTATACAGCCCATGTATTGAAGAAATACTGAGAGGGTACTGTGCATACAGCCCATTTACTCAAGTAATGCTAATGTTTTACTGTGTGTACAGGCATTGCTGAGGTGGTGCTGTGTATACAACCCATGTACTCAAGTAATGCTGACATGGTACTATGTATACATTCCATGTACGCAAGTAATGCTGAGGTGGTACTGTGTATATAGCCTATGTACTCAAGTAATGCTGAGATGGTACTACATAAACAGCCCATGTACTCAAATAATGCTGAGATGGTACTGTGTATACAGATATTGTACTAAAATAATGGTGAGATTGTACTGTGTATGCAGCCATGTACTAAAATAATGCTGAGGTGGTACTGTGTGTACTTCTCACATACACAAGTAATATTGAGACGGTACTGTGTATTCAGCCCATATACTCAAGTAATGCTGAGGTGGTACTGCGTATTCATCTCTAGCCCTCAAGTAATGCTAAGATGGTACTGTGCATACAGATCATATGCTCAACTAATGCTGAGATGGAACTGTGTATACAGCCCATGTGCACAAGTAATGCTGAGGTGGTACTGTGTATATAGCCCATGTACTCAAGTAATGCTGAGAACGTACTGTGTATAAGAGCCCATGTACTCAAGTAATATTGAGATGGCACTGTGTAAGAAGCCATGTACTCAAGTAATGTTGAGGTGGTACTGTGTGTATGTCCCATGTACAGAAGCAATGCTGAGGTGAAACTTTGTATACGTCCTATGTACTCAAGTAATGCTGAGGTGGTACTGTGTATACAGCCCATGCTGAGGTGGTACTGTGTATACAGCCCATGTACTCAAGTAATCCTGATGTTGTACAGTGTGTATAGCCCATGCTGAGGTGGTAGTGTGTATACAACCCATGCCCCCAAGTAATTCTGAGGTGGTACTGTGTATACAGCCCATGTACTCAAGTAATGCTGAGATGGTACTGTGCATACAGATCATGTGCTCAATTAATGCTAAGATGGTACTGTGTATACAGCCCATGTGCACAAGTAATGCTGAGGTGGTATTGTGTATATAGCCCATGTACTCAAGTAGTGGTGATAACGTACTGTGTATACAGCCCATGTACTCAAGTAATGTTGAGATGGCACTGTGTATGCAGCCATGTACTCAAGTAATGTTGAGGTGGTACTGTGTGTATGTCCCATGTACAGAAGCAATGCTGAGGAGAAACTTTGTATACGTCCTATGTACTCAAGTAATGCTGAGGTGGTACTGTGTATACAGCCCATGTACTCAAGTAATCCTGATGTTGTACAGTGTGTATAGCCCATGCTGAGGTGGTAGTGTGTATACAACCCATGCCCCCAAGTAATTCTGAGGTGGTACTGTGTATACAGCCCATGTACTCAAGTAATGCTGAGATGGTACTGTGCATACAGATCATGTGCTCAATTAATGCTGAGATGGTACTGTGTATACAGCCCATGTGCACAAGTAATGCTGAGGTGGTACTGTGTATATAGCCCATGTACTCAAGTAGTGGTGAGAACGTACTGTGTATACAGCCCATGTACTCAAGTAATGTTGAGATGGCACTGTGTATGCAGCCATGTACTCAAGTAATGTTGAGGTGGTACTGTGTGTATGTCCCATGTACACAAGTAATGCTGAGGAGGTACTTTGTATACATCCTATGTACTCAAGTAATGCTGAGGTGGTACTATGTTTACAGCCCATGCTGAGGTGGTTCTGTGTATACAACCTATGTGCTCAAGTAATGCTGAGATGGTACTATGTATACAGCCCATGTACTCTGGTAATGCTGAGGTGGTCCTGAGTATACAGCCCATGTACTCAAGTAATACTGAGATGGTACTGTGTATTCAGCCCATGTACTCAGGTAATGATGATGTGGTACTGTATATAAATCCCACGTACTGAAGTAATGCTGAGATGGTACTGTGTGTATAGTACATGTACTCAAGTAATGCTGAGATGGTTCTGTGTGTACTGCCCATGTACTCAAGTAATGCTAAGAGGTACTGTGCATACAGCCTACATCTTCAAGTAATGCTGATGTTGTACTATGTGTATTGCCCATGCTGAGGTGGTTCTGTGTATACAGCCAATGTACTGAAGTAATGCTGAGAGGGCACTATGTAGACAGCCCACATACTCAAGTAATGCTGATGTTGTACTGTGTGTGTACAGCCCATGCTGAGGCAGTACTGTGTATACAACCCATGCATTTAAGTAATGGTATGGTGGTACTGTGTATACAGCCCATGTACTGAAGTAATGCTCTGATGGTACTGTGCATGCAGATCATGTACTCAACCAATGCTGAGATGGTACTGTGCATACAGTCCATGTGCTCAACTAATGCTGAGGGGATACTGTGTATATAGCCCATGTACTCAAGTAATGCTGAGATGGTATTGTGTATACAGTCCATGTACTCAAGTAATGTTGAGATGGTACTCTGTATGCAGCCATGTACTCAAGTAATGCTGAGGTAGTGCTGTGTGTACGTCCCATGTACACAAGTAATGCTGAGGAGGTACTTTGTATACTTTCCATGTACACAAGTAATGCTGAGGTGGTACTTTGTATACGTCCCATGTACTCAAGCAATAGTGAGGTGATACTGTGTATACAGCCCATGCTGAGGTGGTACTGTGTATACAACCTGTGTACTTAAGTAATGCTGAGATGTTACTGTGTATACAGCCCATGTACTCAAGTAATGCTGAGAAGGTTCTGTGTATAGAGCCCATGTAGTCAAGTGATGTTGAGATGGCACTGTATAAGCAGCCATGTACTCAAGTAGTGTTGAGGTGGTACTGTGTGTATGTCCCATGTACACAAGTAATGCTGAGGAGGGTCTGTGTATTCAACCTATGTACTCAAGTAATGCTGAGATGGGACTGTGTATACAGCCCATGTACTTAAGTAATATTGAGATAGTACTGTGTATTCTGCCCATGTACTCAGGTAATGCTGACGTGGTACTGTATATAAATCCCATCTTCTTAAGTAATGCTGAGATGGTATTGTGTGTATAGCCGATGTGCTCAAGTAATGCTGAGATGGTACTGTGTGTACAGACCATGTACTCAAGTAATGCTGAGAGGGTACTGTGCATACAGCCCATGTACTCAAGTAATGCTGATGTTATACTGTGTGTACAGCCCATGCTGAGGTGGTTCTGTGTATACAGCCAATGTACTGAAGTAATGCTGAGAGGGCACTGTGCATACAGCCCACATACTCAAGTAATGCTGATGTTGTACTGTGTGTACAGCCCATGCTGAGGCAGTACTGTGTATACAACCCATGCATTTAAGTAATGGTATGGTGGTACTGTGTATACAGCCCATGTACTGAAGTAATGCTCTGATGGTACTGTGCATGCAGATCATGTACTCAACCAATGCTGAGATGGTACTGTGCATACCGTCCATGTGCTCAACTAATGCTGAGGGGTACTGTGTATACAGCCCATGTACTCAAGTAATGCTGAGATGATATTGTGTATACTGTCCATGTACTCAAGTAATGTTGAGATGGTACTGTGTATGCAGCCATGTACTCAAGCAGTGCTGAGGTGGTGCTGTGTGTACATTCCACGTACACAAGTGTTGCTGAGGAGGTACTTTGTATACTTTCCATGTACACAACTAATGCTGAGGTGGTACTTTGTATACATCCCATGTACTCAAGTAATAGTGAGGTGATACTGTGTATACAGCCCATGCTGAGGTGGTACTGTGTATACAACCTGTGTACTTAAGTAATGCTGAGATGTTACTGTGTATACAGCCCATGTACTCACGTAATGCTGAGAAGGTTCTGTGTATACAACCTATGTACTCAAGTAATGCTGAGATGGTACTGTGTATACAGCCCATGTACTCTGGTAATGCTGAGGTGGTCCTGAGTATACAGCCCATGTACTCAAGTAATATTGAGATGGTACTGTGTATTCAGCCCATGTACTCAGGTAATTATGATGTGGTACTGTATATAAATCCCACGTACTGAAGTAATGCTGAGATGGTACTGTGTGTATAGCCCATGTACTCAAGTAATGCTGAGATGGTTCTGTGTGTACTGACCATGTACTCAAGTAATGCTAAGAGGGTACTGTGCATACAGCCCACGTCTTCAAGTAATGCTGATGTTGTACTATGTGTATTGCCCATGCTGAGGTGGTTCTGTGTATACAGCCAATGTACTGAAGTAATGCTGAGAGGGCACTGTGTAGACAGCCCACATACTCAAGTAATGCTGATGTTGTACTGTGTGTTCAGCCCATGCTGAGGCAGTACTGTGTATACAACCCATGCATTTAAGTAATGGTATGGTGGTACTGTGTATACAGCCCATGTACTGAAGTAATGCTCTTATGGTACTGTGCATGCAGATCATGTACTCAACCAATGCTGAGATGGTACTGTGCATACAGTCCATGTGCTCAACTAATGCTGAGGGGGTACTGTGTATACAGCCCATGTACTCAAGTAATGCTGAGATGGTATTGTGTATACAGTCCATGTACTCAAGTAATGTTGAGATGGTACTGTGTATGCAGCCATGTACTCAAGTAATGCTGAGGTAGTGCTGTGTGTACGTCCCATGTACACAAGTAATGCTGAGGAGGTACTTTGCATACTTTCCATGTACACAAGTAATGCTGAGGTGGTACTTTGTATACATCCCATGTACTCAAGTAATAGTGAGGTGATACTGTGTATACAGCCCATGCTGAGGTGGTACTGTGTATACAACCTGTGTACTTAAGTAATGCTGAGATGTTACTGTGTATACAGCCCATGTACTCAAGTAATGCTGAGAAGGTTCTGTGTATACAGCCCATGTAGTCAAGTGATGTTGAGAAGGCACTGTGTAAGCAGCCATGTACTCAAGTAGTGTTGAGGTGGTACTGTGTGTATGTCCCATGTACACAAGTAATGCTGAGGAGGTTCTGTGTATTCAACCTATGTACTCAAGTAATGCTGAGTTGGGACTGTGTATACAGCCCATGTACTTAAGTAATATTGAGATAGTACTGTGTATTCTGCCCAAGTACTCAGGTAATGCTCACGTGGTACTGTATATAAATCCCATCTTCTTAAGTAATGCTGAGATGGTATTGTGTGTATAGCCGATGTGCTCAAGTAATGCTGAGATGGTACTGTGTGTACAGACCATGTACTCAAGTAATGCTGAGAGGGTACTGTGCATACAGCCCATGCACTCAAGTAATGCTGATGTTATACTGTGTGTACAGCCCATGCTGAGGTGGTTCTGTGTATACAGCCAATGTACTGAAGTAATGCTGAGAGGCAGCACTGCATACAGCCCACATACTCAAGTAATGCTGATGTTGTACTGTGTGTACAGCCCATGCTGAGGCAGTACTGTATACAACCCATGCATTTAAGTAATGGTATGGTGGTACTGTGTATACAGCCCATGTACTGAAGTAATGCTCTGATGGTACTGTGCATGCAGATCATGTACTCAACCAATGCTGAGATGGTACTGTGCATACAGTCCATGTGCTCAACTAATGCTGAGGGGTACTGTGTATACAGCCCATGTACTCATGTAATGCTGAGATGGTATTGTGTATACAGTCCATGTACTCAAGCAATGTTGAGATGGTACTGTGTATGCAGCCATGTACTCAAGTAATGCTGAGGTGGTGCTGTGTGTACGTTCCATGTACACAAGTAATGCTGAGGAGGTACTTTGTATACTTTCCATGTACTCAAGTAATGCTGAGGTGGTACTTTGTGAACATCCCATGTACTCAAGTAATAGTGAGGTGATACTGTGTATACAGCCCATGCTGAGGTGGTACTGTGTATACAACCTGTGTACTTAAGTAATGCTGAGATGTTACTGTGTATACAGCCCATGTACTCAAGTAATGCTGAGAAGGTTCTGTGTATACATCCTATGTACTCAAGTAATGCTGAGATGGTACTGTGTATACAGCCCATGTACTCTGGTAATGCTGAGGTGGTCCTGAGTATACAGCCCATGTACTCAAGTAATATTGAGATGGTACTGTGTATTCAGCCCATGTACTCAGGTAATGATGATGTGGTACTGTATATAAATCCCATGTACTGAAGTAATGCTGAGATGGTACTGTGTGTACAGCCCATGTACTCAAGTAATGCTGAGAGGGTACTGTGCATACAGCCCATGTACTCAAGTAATGCTGATGTCATACTGTGTGTACAGCCCATGCTGAGGTGGTTCTGTGTATACAGCCAATGTACTGAAGTAATGCTGAGAGGGCACTGTCCATACAGCCCACATACTCAAGTAATGCTGATGTTGTACTGTGTGTACAGCCCATGCTGAGGTGGTACTGTGTATACAGCCCATGCACTCAAGTAATGCTGAGGTGGTACTGTGTATACAGCCCATGTACTCAAGTAATGCTGTGATGGTACTGTGCATGCAGATCATGTGCTCAACCAATGCTGAGATGGTACTACGTATACAGCCCATGTGCACAAGTAATGTTGAGGTGTTACTGTGTATATAGCCCATGTACTCAAGTAATGCTGAGAAGGTACTGTGCATACAGTCCATGTGCTCAATTAATGCTGAGGTGGTACTGTGTATACAGCCCATATACTCAAATAATGCTGAGAAGGTTCTGTGTATACAACCTATGTACTCAAGTAATGCTGAGATGGTACTGTGTATACAGCCCATGTACTCTGGTAATGCTGAGGTGGTCCTGAGTATACAGCCCATGTACTCAAGTAATATTGAGATGGTACTGTGTATTCAGCCCATGTACTCAGGTAATGATGATGTGGTACTGTATATAAATCCCACGTACTGAAGTAATGCTGAGATGGTACTGTGTGTATAGCCCATGTACTCAAGTAATGCTGAGATGGTACTGTGTGTACAGCCCATGTACTCAAGTAATGCTGAGAGGGTACTGTGCATACAGCCCATGTACTCAAGTAATGCTGATGTTATACTGTGTGTATAACCCATGCTGAGGTGGTTCTGTGTATACAGCCAATGTACTGAAGTAATGCTGAGAGGGCACTGTGCATACAGCCCACATACTCAAGTAATGCTAATGTTGTACTGTGTGTACAGCCCATGCTGAGGTGGTACTGTGTATACAGCCCATGCACTCAAGTAATGCTGAGGTGGTACTGTGTATACAGCCCATGTACTCAAGTAATGCTGTGATGGTACTGTGCATGCAGATCATGTGCTCAACCAATGCTGAGATGGTACTATGTATACAGCCCATGTGCACAAGTAATGTTGAGGTGTTACTGTGTATATAGCCCATGTACTCAAGTAATGCTGAGAAGGTACTGTGCATACAGTCCATGTGCTCAACTAATGCTGAGGTGGTACTGTGTATACAGCCCATATACTCAAGTAATGTTGAGCTGGTACTGTGTATGCAGCCATGTACTCAAGTAAAGCTGAGGTGGTACTGTGTGTACGTCCCATGTATACAAGTAATGCTGAGGAGGTACTTTGTATACTTCCCATGTACTCAAGTAATGCTGAGGTGGTACTGTATATACATCCCATGTACTCAAGTAATGCTGAGGTGATACTGTGTATACAGCCCTTGCTGAGTTGGTACTGTGTATACAGCCCACGTACTCGAGTAATATTGAGATGGTACTGTGTACACAGCCCATGTACTCAAGTAATATTGAGATGGTACTGTGTATTCAGCCCATGTACTCAGGTAATGCTGACGTGGTACTGTATATACATCCCATGTACTCAAGTAATGTTGAGATGGTACTGTGCATACTACCTATGTACTGAAGTAATGCTGAGGTGGTACTGTGTATATAGCCCATGTACTCCAGTAATGCCGAGATCGTACTGCGTGTACATCCCATGTACGCTGTAATGCTGAAATGATACTGTGTACTGGTATTTCTCAAGGTACTCTGTTAGCTGGTCTGAGAAGATGTACTCCAGGGCCTTCGAGTTGGGAAGAGGATTTGACACTTGGTTGTAGAGTGATGTGCTTGATCACCACTTTCGTGGACGGGTGTTACCACATCAGCTTTTCACTGCAGGGGGAACGGCCTGAGGCAGGGTGACAGATTCAGTAGTTTAGAGAGTGGTGTGAGAAGTGCATTGAGAGTAAGGTTAAGAGTTTTGAGATCCAAAGAGTCGCAGCTGAATCTAGAGTTTCCAAGTACCCATTGCAGATAGTTCCTGGCTTCAGACAAGGTGATTCCTCTGAAATAGAAATGAAGGTCAGCACTTCTGACCATGACTTTGAAAACTGGTGCATCAAACAAGTCAGGGGGAAGTATGCCACTAATGTCAGAGAAGGCAGTGTTGAACATATCTGCCATGAGCTTGGGGTCCTGGGTAATTTCACTGTTGACTTCAGTCATAGAGGATGAGGATTTGCATGGTTTGCCACAAATGTCTTTGAGGTTGTCACAAAAGTTTCTGTCATCCCCTCAGGAGTGAGAAAGCTCCTCCTTGAAGGTGCAGATTTTGGCCAGATGGACCTCACAAGTACAGGCATTCCTAGCAACTTTAGAAAGCCGAGTATCAGCCTATTTACCAGTGACTTTTGTGCAGTGCCACAGACTATCCCTGGCAGCCATGCGGTTAAGTAGGAATGAGGTAATCCAGGGATTATTTACACCCTTAAACTTCAATTTTCTGATAAGGATGTATAAGCCTCATCCATGTTTTGAGCTGAGTCAATGGGTTACCAGCTGGACTGCATAAGATGGGCCTGGAAATGTTCAAGTTGCCTTTTGTTTAGGATACAATGAATTGCCATTTTAGCAGGTCGCTTAGGGGCTCTATTTTACCAGTGGCATATAACAGGGGAGTAGTTGCTGATTGAGTCAGGGAGGACAGGAGTGTTGGGGATTCTCTCAGGGTGGTTAGTGATTATCCAATTCAGCAGAGTACTGGTACCAGTCTGGTAACTGACTCTGGTGCGGGGGGGTGTCATTTGGGCTAGATTGATGGTAGTGATGGCATCCTTGTAAGGATCTGCCTCCAGGACCAGCCAGTTTACATTAAAGCCTGCTAGTATCACACTTCTACATTAGGGGGCAGGCTGGTCAAGTATTCAATGACCAAACTAAACCCAGTTGCTTGGTCTCTTGGAAGGATGCAGGATGCAACTACGGTGAGTGACTTACTGTTTGGTTCTAAGAATATCTTGCTAGCAAGGGCCTGAACATTTTTACCAGTGTCCAACTGAGGGAGGGCAAATCCTCGTAGTGTATCCATAAGGTAAATTGTGCACCACCACCCCTTTTGCCTAGCTGATCATGTCTAAAGGGGGTTTAGCCAACAAAGGAAATGACTGTATCAGGAATCTTTGGCCAAAGCCAGGTTTCCAACACAGATATCATGTCTGGCCTGTGTTCAGTTATCCAAACTTGGATATCATCAAGTTTGGGCAACTTGCTATGAATATTAATGGATGCCAGTTTTAATGCTCCAAGGTTGTTTCCATGGCAGTGTATCTGTTGCATAGGGCCAGGGGTGGGGTGAACATTCCCAGACAGTAGGAGAAGAAGCAGGTTATTCTTAAGTAGAAGGTGTTTAAGTAATTTAAGGGTAGTTGATGGTTTACGTAACTTGAGCCTCCCACCCTTACTGAAGTACAGTAATATGGTGGGATGAGGTATTAGGGAGTGAGAAAGGGCATTCTGGAATTGGGCCAGGTGTTTGAGTAGTTCAGCAGTACTGAGGTGTTTGATGTATGTAGTACTCAATGTGGCAGACCATAGTGTAAGAGCATTTATTGGTGGGGTACCTGTCATTATGCTGGTATTTTCAGGGTTTGAGGGTGTAATGACAGCTAACAGTAAGCTCAAGGAGGCTGTGTAGTTAATGGCCCTCTTGTTTATAGGATAGTAGCAGTACATGGTGTAGGTACTAGGTGGTACCGCACTCATAGATATGGCCACTTAACTATAGGTCGTTTGTGGAGTGATTGTTGGGGACATAGGTGGGAGAGAGCAATACTGAGGAGAAAAAGACATGGGGATAGTGGTATCTACTGAACTTCTAAGCAATAAGCAATGGGTACAATGGAGGGCAAGTTGTGTCCACAGGGGCACACTAACTCCAGAGCAGAGGAGGAGGAGGGTTGGCAATCTCCCAAGTGGAGATACAGGGGGGAAATGTGACAGAGAGGTTAAGGGGTCTGATAAGTTAAGTGTAGCCTAGTGGTTAAGGTCACCTCCTCTGGTACACAAGGTTGAGGGCTCGCTTCCCAGGTTCTTTAACACTTGCAGGGCCACGGACTGATACATCAGTCCTGAATTCCTATATGTTCCAATTCTGTTGGCAACCTAAAGGTTAAAGGAAGAATGGGGTGGGGGTTTCATAAGAAATGGGCTAACTTCAGAGGTCAGGAGCCCTATACTTGAGCTGCTGCAGTTAATTATGTTAGGGAAGTGAGGAGGAAAAAGTCAGCCACTATATTGGCTCTTAGTGGCCAAGGAGTATAATCTGCACCAGGGAACCTGTAGTGATTGTACTTGAAGTGATGAGTCACATGACTGGTCATGTGATCCAAGCTACCTATAAAAGTAGAGACAACCTAGGGTAGGGGGTTGGCAGGGCAGTTGCTGCATCAGCAGCAATGGGCTAAAACTGGTCACGTATACCTGTGTTCCTTGGCTGCTGTACACCTCCATATACTAACTGCAGTATGAGAGAGGCTGGAGAGGGAAGACAGCTTGGAGAGAAAGGGAAATAAATTGTTCAGTCACTGACAGATTAGTATACAGAGGTTAGTAGGTCACAGTACAACAATGGATTGGGGTCAGGGCAGGAATGGGGACAAAGGATAGAGAGAGAGAGAGAGAGAGAGATTGGGGCTGCTAGTGCACATGAGCAGAGGAGCAGGCAGAAGATGGTGGTGTCCACTGATCTGCATGCTCGACTTCTCTGGCTGCTACAGAAACTACTGTCAGGTAAAGGTACAGAAATGTGAGACAAGATAGAGCTGGGAGGTAGAAAGAGACTGCAGCGGAACAAGGACATATGACTACTAAATGATAACACCCATAGCACTACAGTGGTAGAGTACAGGCTAATTAAAGAACCTTTGAACATCACCTGTAAATTCTTGAATATAGCCTTTAAAATAACAGAGTACATTGGCTCCAACATCGGTCACCTTGGAGCTACAGCAAGTGCTAATAAACAATCTTTGTAGGTTAGCCAACAATTAATATTGTAATACTCTTCTTGGTCCTGTATACCTGTGTTCCCTTGGCTGCTGTGCACCTCCATGTGCTCAATGTGGGATGGGAGGGGCTGGAGTGGGAAGGCAGCCTGTGTTCCTTGGCTGCTGTGCACCTCTGTGTGCTCACTGTGGGATGGGAGGGGCTGGAGTGGGAAGGCAACCTGTGTTCCTTGGCTGCTGTGCACCTCCATGTGTTCCCTGTGACATGAGAGGGGCTGGAGTGGGAAGGCAGGCAAGCAACCTGTGTTCCTTAGCTGCTGTGCACCTCCACATGCTCACTATGGGACAGGAGGGCCTGGAGTGGAAAGGTGGCCTGTGTTCCTTTGTGGCTGTTCACCTCCATGTGCAAACCACAGAATGGGATGGACTGAAGTGGAAAGGTAGCCTGTGTTCCTTTGTGGCTGTTCATCTCCATGTGCTCACCACAGGATGGGATGGACTGAAGTGGAAAGGTAGCTTGTGTTCCTTTGTGGCTGTTCACCTCCATGTGCTCACCACAGGATGGGATGGACTGGAGTGGAAAGATAGCCTGTGTTCTTTGGCTGTTTTACATCTCCTTGCACCCACTGCAGGACAGGAAGGTCTGAAGTGGAAAGGCAGCCTGTGTTCCTTGGTTGCTGTGCAGCTCCATGTGTGCTGTCTGTGGGACAAGAGGGGCTGGAGTGGGAAGGCAGTCCGTATTCCTTGACTGCTGTATACCTCCGTGTGCTCACAGTGGGATGGGAGAGGCTTGAGTGGGAAGGCATCCTATGCTCCTTGACTGCTGTGCACATCCATGTGTTAATCAAGGGATGGGGGAGGCCTGAAGATGGGAAGAAGAGACTCACAGTCAAGGAGGAAGCAGCTGCTATTGTGGGACTCTGTCATTTGAAACAGATAAACTTGTGAGAGGGAGCTGGAGACTTGAGAGAGGTGATGTGCCTCCTGGCACTTTGGTTCGGTGGAATGCTGAGTAGATCCAGTGCAGTGCTAGGCTTGCAGGTTACAACAGGGAGCTAGAATTCATTGTCCACCTGAGGACAAATGGCATGGGAAGGGATCAGTGTAATTTTAGGCAGCCAGGTAGGAGTCTTAAGCAGGTAGTGTGTACATACAAACACACAAATGTGCCAGCAGAAATTGACCACTGCTCTAGCTAAGTCTGCTCAAGTGTGCAGCTAGCATCCACAGTTTGTAGCTGCCCCATCCTGCCTCTTCATTGTCATCCCAATGCCGCACCCCCACCTCCTCCACCCTCACTCTCCCCTGTTCCCTGGCCCATGCTATTTTAAAGCTGTTCACAGATTTACATGACACCACCCATTCTGGTAATTTTGCTGCCACCCTGTCCGTGAAATAGTGTCTCCTTAATATTCCCTCCTGTATTCTTAGTCTGTGCCCCCTGATGTCCCTCTCCCTCCATAGCTTAAAACCCCATCTGCCTCATCCTTATTTATTCATCTCAGATACTTTAATGTCTCTATCATGTCCCCCTGTCCCTTCTATCCTCCAGAGTGTACATATTTAGGTGTTTCAGCCTGCTCTCATAGTCACTCCCCTCCATTCCACATATTATCTTCATTACCCTCCTCTGCACCCCTTCCAGTAGCTTGATATCACGCTTCAGGTATGACCTCCAAAACTGCACACAATACTCCCAAGTGTGGCCTTACTAATGACCTGTAAGTGGGTAAGATCACCTCTCTTCGCCTGGACAAAAACTCCCTCGCTATGCACCCCAGAATTTTGTTCACTTTTGCAGCTGCTCCTCTGTACTGGGCAGTGTTATTTATGGTCCCTTTTATCATTATCCCTAGGTCCTTTTCCTCAGTGATCCCCAACTTAACCCCTCCTAGCCAGTATTCTCTCTTTGGGTTCTTTGCACCGAAGTGTATTTCTTTACACTCCTTTGCATTGAACCCCAGCCACCACCTCTCTGACCACTCCTCTAACTTGCTTAGGTCCCCCTTCAGCTGCTTCCATACCTCCACTCCATCCACCACTGCTTCCAGTTTGGTGTCATCTGCAAACAGACCTACCTTGCTCACCACCCCATGTGCAATGTCTAATATGAACAGCCCAAATACTGATTCCAGCACAGAGCCTGTGGTAACCCCCCACCTTGTCACCGGCCTTGGAGCTGAGAACTCCCCTCCCACCACCACCTGTTGCAACCTTCGACTCAGCCAGCTTGTAATCTAGTTTGTCATTTTTTCCCCTACCCCTACACCAGTTAGTTTCCCCCCAAGCCATGCATGAAGCACTGAATCAAAGGCCCTGCTGAAGTCCAAGTAAAGACCATCCACCACATGAGCTTTATCCAGCTCACCTGTCACCCAGTCATAAAATTGTATCTGGTTGGTTTGACAAGACTTCTCCAAAACAAGCCCATGCTGCCTCACATCCTGGAGGCCTTTGTCTTCCAGGTATGACACCAGTCTTTTCTTAAGTATTGTTTCCATGAGTTTGCACACTAAAGAGGTGAGACTTACCAGGCAATAATTATCCAGTTCATCATCAAAATAACAAGAACATAAGAGCAGGTAATACATAGTGAAAGGTTACAGTTGTTACATTTGGTAATACATGGTGACAGTAGTTGAGGGACAACAAATAACAAAGCAAAGTAAGGCTGATGGTGGTACAGTTTCAGTAAATTGGAGAATCTATTTGGCACTGCCCCTTGAACATGGGGGGGGGGGACCTAGTCCTTAAAGCAGTGGCAGGTGGATGCAAATCTGAGCTCCCTCTGGGCCTTGGCTTCTCTCACTTTTCTGGTCACCTCCCTGGACCATCTTACATACTACTCCTTGTCCCCTTCCTTCCCTGTCCTCCTATACCTCTGGTGCGCCTCTTGTTTTGCCCTCACCACCTCCACTACCTCCCTGTTCAGCAAGCACAGTTTCCATGCTCTGCTCCTTTTACTCTGTGTCTTGGTGCAGCCTGCTGTTGCCTTTGTAATCCCCCATTTAATAACATCCCATTTTTGCTCCGCATCCATCTCCTGCCTTATGCCCTCCAGTTTTCCTTTCAGCACTTCCCACATCCTCCAAAAGTCCACCCCCCTGAAGTTTACCACCTGGGTTAATGATTTCTCTGACTCCCAGCATATAGTGATATCAAACTACGTTTGGTGATCACTGTCGGCTAGTGGGTCCTCCACCCTTATTTCCCTTACTGCCTCCCCATTTGACAGCACCAAACTTAAAGTGTTCTTTAGCCTAGTAGGTCCACTGATCAACTGTATCAGGAGACCCTCCTGCATTGCATCCAGAAGCACTTGATCCCTAGCACTGGAGGTGACCAGAATGCTCCAGTCAATCCCCGGCAAGTTGAAATCCCTCACCATGACTACCTTCCCTTTTCTACATACCTTTCTGATTTGTCCCACTAAGTCCCTGTCGAGCTCCCTTGTCCTACTAATTCTCTGTACTGTGGCATTGGCTGAGGTGTTACCTGTGTAAAGCTGAGAGGAGACTAGGGTACTCTGCAGTTGGACCTTTGCAAATTAGTTGAATGAATGGTACAAGGAGGAAGGATTCGGCTACACTGGAGACTTGGGGCCCACCTGGCTGGATATAGACATCTACAAAGGTGAAGGTCTGCATCCTAGAAACCTAAACTTTGTTGGTAGAAAAGGACAACTAGGCCCATCTAGTCTGTTCCCTTTTCCTGGCTATTTTGACAGCACCGACCGTATGTGGTCATTGGTGTTCCTCTTTGTCTTTTACTTAATATGTCCCTATGCTTATCCCACACATGCTTAAAGCTCCCCATAGGCTTGCCTCTACTATATCCTCTGTCAAGCTGTTCCAGTCATCCACCACCCTTTCTATCATGAAGTATTTCCTCATAGCCCTCCTAAACACCTCCGTTAGCTACACTGCATGTCCCCATTGTTCTAGTGCCCTTTTTGTCTGTGAAACAGATCCTCCAATAGCACCTGGTTCACTCCTGTGAAGTACTTGTAAGTTTCAATGATGCCCCCTCCCACTCTCCTCCACAGAGTACATGCTGAGTTCCTACAGCCTTTCCTCATATGGCTTCTCATTCAACCCTCACACTGTTTTGGTACTCCTCTTCTGTACCGTCTCCAGCCTGTTAATGTTGTTGAGGAACTGTGGACTTCAGAACAGGACACAGTACTCCAGGTTGGGCTTCACTAGTGAGCAGTACAATGGCAGCACCATCTCCTGTCTCCTGTCACCATGAACAGCCACCTTGAAGTCATATGAAAATATGAATTTTGCCAGCAGAAAAATGCCATTTGGTCTGTTGAGTCTGCTTGACTTAGCAACTAGCAGCCCTATTCTGCAGCTGCCCCTGCCTCCCCCTTCACCCCTACCTTATCCTCCTCCTGCCCTGTTCTAACCTCTTGAAGCAGCCCACTGTTCTACAGGTTACCACCTCTGCTAGTAATGCATTCCACTCTGCTATCACCCTCTCTGTAAAAAAGTGTCTCCTCGTTTCCCTCCTGAACCTTCCCCTCTCCAGTCTCATGTCATGGCCTTGAGTGTCCCTCCCCACCCATACCATGAATAGCCCCTCAGTACCAGACTTGTTTATCCCTCTCCTGTACTTGAATGTCTTGATCATATCCCCTCTGTCCCTCCTCTCCTCCAGCGAGTACATGTTTAACTCCTTTAACCTACTCTCATACAGAAGGTCTCCCAGTCCCTGGATCATCTTAGTTGCTCTGCGCTGCACCCCTTCCCATAATTTAAAGTCCCTTTCCAGGTATAGGCACCAGTACTGCATGCAGTATTTGGAATGGGGTCTAACTAATATCTATATAGTGGCAGAATCACCTCCCCCCTCCTCAATGTTATTGCCCTTTGCAGCGCCCTTCCTACACTGTGCCGAGTTGTTCATTGATCCCATGATGACCACCCCCAGATCCTTCTCCTCCTCAGTCTCTGCCAGTTGCACTCCCCCCAGTTGTTAGGTTCTCCTTGGATTTTATTGCCCCAAAAAGCAGTACCTTACACTTTCTGGCACTGAATCTCAGCTGCCAAGTATCCGAACAGGTCTCCAGCTTTTTCAGATCGTCCTGTAGATTCTGCCACCCCTCTATGTCATCCACCACTGCCCCTATTTTGGTGTCATTGGCAAACTGTCTGATCCTGCTCTTTATGCCTGTGGAAATGTCTGCAATATATATATCTCTATATATATATATATATATATATATATTCTATCTATATATATATATATATATATATATATATATATATATATATATATATATATATATATATATATATATATATATATCTATCTATCTATCTATCTATATCTATATCTATATATATATATATATATATATACACACACACACACACACACACACACAATAACACTGGCCCCAGCATCAACCCCGCGGGAACTCTGCTCACTACTGCCTTGGGGATGAGCATTCCCCTTCCACCACCACCCTCTGTTGCCTTCCCTTCAGCCAGTTTGTCACCCATCCTACTATTTTTGCTCCTGTCCCTGTGCCTCCAAGTGTTATTTCAAGTGCCCCATGTGGCAATGAATTGAATACCTTGTTGAAGTCCAGGTACTGGACATCCATTGCATAGTCCTTGTCCATCTGCGTAGTTACCCAGTCATGGTAATCTACCAGGTTGGTTTTGAGGGATCTGCCTGCAACAAAGCCATGTGGTCTACTGTCCTGCAGCCCACTGAACTCCAGCAGGGACATCAGTCTCTCCTTCAGGATAATTTCCATTAGCTTCCCCATGATGGAATTGAGGCTCACCAGTCTATAGTTCCCTAGTTCATTTCTGGGGCCGCTCTTATGCAGGGGAACCACAAGAGCCAACCTCCAACACTTGGGGACACATCCCAAATTCAGTGCGGCACTGAATAGGCCTGCCAAGGGCCCCATCAGGATCTCTGCTAGCTCCTTCAGTACCCTGGAGTGAATGCCATCTGGCCTTGGTGCCTTGTCTACCCTCAGTGCTCTCAAGCCCTTCAGGACTCTACCTTTTGTGATCACCCTATCCATTACTCCCTCCCCAGCCTTTACTGCCCCTCCACCCCTTTGGGTAGCACTCCACCTCTCTCTTATGTAAATACCAAGCAGAGTGAGTGCCTCTACCTTTTCTCCCTTCTACCTATTACACATCCTTCTTAATCCTTACTATCTGTTCTTTACAGCCCTTTTCTCCCTGATGAAATTCGAAGAAGCTCTTCTCCCCCTTCGTAATGCCTTGTGCCAGACTGAGCTCCCTGGTGACTTTTGCTGTTCTTACTGCCCTTGTTACCTCACTTGTCTCCTGCAGGTACTGCTCCCAATCTTCCCCTCTCCCTGATTTCCTGTATATCCTAAGGGCCACCAGTTTTCCTCCTCACCTTTTCCACAACCCCCCTTCTCATCCAGCTTGTCCTTTTTGCCCAGGCCTTTTTACTCTGAGCCCTATTACAGGAACTGGCAGCCTCTAGTACCCACTTCTTAATGAGCTCTCATCTCTGGTCTGTAGCCATACTAGGCTGGATCCTGACCAGGTACCCACTCACTACCTCCCACCATCTTTGCAAAATCCACCCGACTGAAATCCAGCACCTTTGCATTGGATGCCACCCCCTCTTTGCCCATAATCAGACTGAACCATATTGAGTGATGGTCACTTCCCGCTAGTGGTTTGCCCACCTTGATATCCCTTAGAAACTCTCCATTTGTTAGCACTAGGTTAAGGGTGTTCCCCTCCAAGCTGGTTTGCTGACCACCTGTGTCAGGAAGCTTTCCTGAAATATTTCTAGCAGTATCTGCACCCTTTTATTAACGGTGGCTGGGGTTACCCAATCTACCCCTGCCGGCTGAAGTCCACCACAACCACCACACTCCTTCCCGCATGCCCTTCTAATCTGGCTTGCAAGTTCCCTGTCCAACTCCTCTGTCTGAGAGGGAGGCCTGTACACCACTCCCATCTGGAAAGTGCTATTCCTGGAATCCTGGATTAGCAGCCATAATTACTTTTTTGTCCCTTCTCCCTAATGAACTCTAGCCCCTCCCTCACATATAATGTCACTTCTCCTCCTGTTTTCACTATCCCTGTGGAATATTCTGTACTCTGGGACTGCCAGGTCCCTGTCTTGGTATTGGGTGGCCCATGTCTCCATGATGGCTGCCATGCCCACCCACCCCCACCATGAGTGCCTGTAAGTCCTTTATTTTATCCTTCAGGCTTCTAGCATTCATGGTGACCACCTTCCATCCCTTTACCATCCCTCCCTCAACCCTCTGCCATCCACTTTCAACATCCTCTTTATTGCTTCTACCTAGAACATCACCTTGTTTTGGGGGGTAAGCTTGCTCTGCATCCCATCTTATGGGCACTTTATGCCCTCCATCCACCTTCTCATAGTTTAAATGTCCTGCTACCTCAATATACTCCTTAAGTTTCTGCTTCAGCACCTTCTTGCCCTCTTCATTTAGGTGAACTCTATCATTAGCACATAGACTATTGTCCTCCCAGGTATTTCCCCACCCTCCCACTAACCCGTACCCTTTAATGTGACACCATTTGCCTAACTGTTCATTAAATCCCTTGATCCTTTGTTTTCTAGCCATGCTTACCTTAGGCACTGGTAATACCTCAGAAGAAGTTACTGATCTAGCCTCCCCCTCGCACAAAGTTCCCAATTCCTCAAACCTCTTTAGGACTACCTCTAATGTACTATCAGCCAGGTTGTTTATCCCCAGATGTAGAATTAAATGGGGATATCTCTCTCCTCCTTCCAGCATATTTCAGGATTGATTGTCCCACTCTTTCAGCTGTCGTGCCTGGCATGGTCTCCACCCATATACAACTAACTATGCCTTTCTCCCTTGGTACCCCACCTTATCCCCTTAGTATTAAACCCCCCTAGTACTTGTATTCCCCTCCGTATTTCCATCTGCCTGCTTTACGTCCTCTGTTCCTCTCCTGCTTGATTCCTTCTCCCCAGCACAGAATTCCCCCATCTGTCCCTGTTGGTATTTGTCTCCTGCCTGACTCCTTCTCTAGCACATAATTCCCCCTGCTTGTCCCTATTGCCATTCCTCTCCTGTCTGACTCCTCCTCCTCCTGCACATAATTCCATCATCTGTCCCTTTTCCTCTCCTGCTCAACTCCTCCTCCTGCACACAATTCCCCCGTCTGTCGCTGTTGCCTTCCCCCATCAGTATTCTCCACTGCCATAGCTGTTATGCCCGATGTCTTCTCTGTTCACCCTGCTCCGCTCAACCTGAATCCCTGCTCCCTTCGACTGTCCCTCCAGCTGTACCCCTCAGCACTTCATCCCTGCCACTCCTTTATACTAGCTACCGTCATTTCTGCCTTCCCCTTCCTTTCTTGTACCTTTCAGGATACCCCACACCCCCTCCTCCACCAATGTTGCCAGCACCACAAACCTATTACCTGCCCTCTCTGCATTGCTGTGCCTTGATTCCTCCCTCTTGTCCATTTTGTTTTGAGCGCTGGCTTAGCGTATTTTGTTCCTCCCTCCTGACCTAAGCCTTCCCTCCAGCGCTAGGCCCCTTGGTTTGTTTTGCTCCCACATTCCCTCTCCACCCCACCCCATGATCTGACATACCTCCCATGTTGTGTCCTCATGATATTCCAGGGGGAAGGCCCTCCTGCACTAGATTCTTCCCTCCCTCTGCCCATCCTCTCCAACTTCCTCCCGAGCCACAGCACGTCTTCCTCGAGACTCCTCAGCCTGAGACAGGTGGGACACCCTCCTAGCTTCCACAATATGTTCATCCAAACTGCTGCTCCACATCCATTGCAGCCCACTATCCTACCCATGTTAAACAGTACTATTTAGAAAATACAGTTTCAACTAGAATATACAGTCCTATCTTAGGTTACCTACCAGCAGAGACTCTAACTAAAAATGCAGTATCAACTGTACTTACAATGAAGCATTAGGCAGTACCTACCACCACGGTACTAACTGGAAACTGCGGTACTATCCATAATGTTTTTTTCTCTTATTTTTCTTTGTTTTTTTTGAAGTTTAGTCCCTACCTAAAAATATCTCACCAACTGTTACACTGCAAAGAGCATAAAGCAGTGCTATCTATAAGTTTTTTACCCACTACAGATTGAGATGCTGTACCTTTGTTCTCACCCCCCACAGACAGTACTGCCCAAGCATATTCTTACCATCAGCTTGTAGTCCAAGTAGTGATCGGCTCCTTTCTAGCATCGCTGCAGCTGAAACACAGTTTATCCCCCGACTACATCAGAACAGAACATTCTCCCCAGTAATCCACACCCTCTCCAGCAGGTGTCATCCTACCAATACCTGGGCATCGCCTTTGACTCGGCTCTTACTTTCCACACCCACATCAATACCCTGTCCTCAGCTATAAATTCTCAGATTGGCCTTCTCTATCGATATAAAGATTGCCTCCCTCAAACTGCCCTCCAACTGGCCACTAACTCATCCATCCTGTCCTCAGTAGATTGTAGCCTTCCCATCTATGCCGTGGATGATAATACCACCCTTGTCAAAATTCAGACCTCGATAAACAAGGCCTGCAGATTTCTGACTGGCGCATCCCACCACATTCATACTTGCCTGCTCTATTCATAGATACATAGACAGTGTCGGCAGATAAGGGCCTATGGCCCACCCAGTCTGCCCATTTGAGCTTGTAAGTTCAGTTTGTTTTCCTAGAAGTCTGTTTCCCCTTACCCCTGACCTCTAGAATTCCTTTATGTCTATCCCATGCATTTTTAAATTCCGTGATTGTTTCAGCCTCACCACTTCTCTGGCAGGGTGTTCCACTTGTCCACCACCTGCTCTGTGAAGAAATTCTTTCTCATGTTTCCTCTGAATCATCCTCCTCCAACTTCATCCCATGCCTCTAGTCCTGGAACATCTTTTTCGCTAAAAATAGTGTTTTCCTGCACTTTTTCTCCCTGTAAGATACTTGTATGTCTCTATCATATCCCTCTCTCCTCCCTCCTCCAGGGAGTACATGTTCAGTTCCTTCAACCTGTCTTCATAGGACTTGTGATGCAATCCATGCACCATCTTTGTTGCCCTCCTCTGAACCTTCTCTACCCTGTCTATGTCCTTACGTAGGTATGGTCTCCAGAACTGTACAATGTACTCCAGGTGGGGCCTCACTAGTGTCTTGTATAGCGGAATTATGACCTCTCTTTTCCTGCTGGTGATGCCCCTGCCTATACATCCCAGCATTCTATTTGCTTTACCTGATGCCTTGTCACACTGTTTCCCTACCTTGAGGTCATCAGAGATGACAACCCCAAGATCCCTTTCCTGCTTGGTGCATGCTATATCCTCACCCCCCAACTGATATATTGTGCCAGGGTTTTTGTGCCCCATATGCATTATCTTGCACTTCTTTGCATTGAATTTCAACTGCCAAACCCTTGACCAGTCTTCAAGTTTCTGCAGGTCCCTTCTCATTCTGTCTACACCCTCTGGTGTGTCTACTCTGTTACAGAACTTTGTGTCATCAGCGAACAGTGAAATTCTGCCTTCTAGATCCTGCGTAATGTCACTGATGAAGATGTTGAATAGGACCGGTCCCAGCACTGATCCCTGTGGTACCCCACTGGTCACTCTTCCCTCTGTGGAGTGACAGCCATTTACCACCACCCTCTGTGTCCTGCCACCCAGCCAGTTACCTACCCACCACACTACTGTCCTGCCCACACCCATATTCCCCAGTTTGTGTAATAGTCTTCTATGTGGCACAGTGTCAAAGGCCTTGCTGAAGTCCAGATAGGCCATGTCTACTGCCCTACCCTGATCCACCTCCCTAGTCACCCAGTCAAAAAATTCAATGAGATTGGTCTGACATGACCTCCCCCTGGTGAAACCATGCTGCCTTGGGTCCTGTAGTCTATTGACAACCAGATGTTCCACCGCCAACCTGCTCACCTTTGAGGAGCACCTGCGCTACCAAATCTGCCTACTTGCCAAAAAATCCCTGCTAGGTCTCTCCCCCCCACGGGTCACTGCGTCCCTGCAGCATGCATCTCCATCTGTTACCACCCGTAGCGCAGTTAAGGCCACTTTCCAGGTGCCCCGTACCAAGACCTCTTTAGCCCAAGGTCCTTCCACGACCGGGCCCCCACTTGGTTCAACTCCCTCCCGCCCTCTGTCACTAATCTTACCAAAATCATTCCCTTCAAAGTCACTCTCCGTGACCTCCTCTTTGATGCCTGAAGCTGTAATTGCCCCTGATTAATGCTATGGTGGGTCCCCTCCTTGCCTGGCCCTTAGCCTGACAATGTCCACTGAACAGCTAACCCCCCTCCCCATTTTTCCCCAGCCATTCTGCATAGGTATTCCTCCCTGACTTGTCCAAGGCCGTACCTCCTATTATAGTAACATTTTTATTCAACTGTAACTTACTGTATGCAACTTTATCTGTAAACTACTGTTGTAAATGCGTTCTTATTATCTATATTGTACCTGTATGTTACTACTGTTGTACCTCACACTGTATCCATGTCTACCCTCCCTGCGGTGAGGTGCCTTTGTAAATAAGTCCATGACTAAAAAGTTGTAAATCTGACTTTCAAAATAAATAAAAAAATAAATAAATAAACAAAAAAGAAAAAAAGCACTTCCCTCACTCTGAGCTGTGTACTTCCTGGTGTCTTCTCCTGTCTGCAAGGGGTTCCTTCATGCCCTCTGGTAGTAGTGGTATGCAGAGGAGCTGGTCGTCTCCCCTTAAGAATATGTAGGAAGTTGTACTACTCAGGTACTTACAATGGTAGGGTGCACTCAGGGGTTGGTGGAGTGAAGGGTGGGGGTAGCAGCTACACTACTGGCCCCTGCTCCCACAAAAAACAATCAGGCAACCATATTAGAATTCCCTGTTTCTATACACATACACTCCTAGAGCAAACACAGGGATTTATTTAACTCTAAAAATTGATTAGCGTTTTGCTCATAAACGTGCTAAATCTTTGTGAAAATGCATAGCTCTTGCCTCACTGTGTTTAACAAACACCGCACTTCTAGAAAATGTATATAAATACTTTCTGTACAGTTAGTATCGTCCCAAGAAAAAACTGCTAATAAATTATTTAAAACCCTGAAACACCAGTGTAAACAGGTAAAATGAAAGCACTTTGTGTTGTAGTTAGGTCCTTCACCAGTGTAAACAGCTAAGAATAAAAGCATGTTGTGTTGCAGTTACTTCTCTGAAGACAGCAGCAGCCTCTTCACTCCCTGCTGTTCCTTCCCTGGAATGCCTGCTTCATCATCAGATATGATGACCCTGAGACCTCTTACTTGCTTGGTGACTAAGTCCCCCCCAATCTTTTACACAGCTCTTGAGTTTCACCACCCTTGTGGGAACAAAACTTTGTTATTGAAAAAATTATATTTTATCGTATTATTTTTACATTATTTTAATTACTGTTTTATATTCTTTATACATGCTTAAGTATTAAGTTTAAGTAACTGGGAGGCCATACTATAAACATTTGGTCATCATCCTTGTTTACATGGGCTTCAAGAAAAAACTGCTTAAGTGAGCTCTGAAAAAAGAAAGGTGCATGGCTAAATGAGACTTTGGAAAAAAATTGGTCTAGTTTTAAACTCTGTCTTAACAGAGCTAGTGGAAGCTTAGGTTTCATTTTCAGAGATAATAATCAGATACTTGACAGATGACATATTAAAGCTGGACTCTGTGTTGAGCTTAAGCTGGTACAAGTCATCTTTGAAGAGGAAACACATTTTGACTTGTCTTTTGAATTTCCATAAACTTTAATGGAAAAGAAAGGACTTCCGCCTCTTGCAAGACCAATTTTTATGCTGCCGAGATCAGATGTTCACTATCTGTAGAATAGACTGCATTTGCTTATCTGTCCAGATTGTGTAGATGCAGATAATGAGGATCGGAAGCTATATAAACATCTTTTAGAACAATATTCTTTACAGTAAACTTCTCAAGGTTAGTCTTAAATGAAAGCTGGCATCATGTCAAGTCCACATATATGATGTTTGAATATATACAGCTAGTTGCTATGCAGAGAGCAGCTGACCAAGAGAGCAATACCAGGGAAGTGCTGTTTTTTTTTTCTGATTAAGTTTGGTATTGGAATAGTTAATGCTGTGAGGGGTAAGGTGGTGGGATATTTATTCAATGCTGTGGGTTACAACTGCTATTGAGTGAAATTCTGGGCTGTAAAATGTAAGGCAGCAATACTACCTAAGCAGGAAGTGATCAGTTTCCAGTTTGTGTAGCATTACAGAAAATATGGCACCTGCCCTGGCTGCCTGTCTAGTACTGATGCTTTCAGCATGGCGGATAGCAGAAATGTAAACTAAGACAAAGGGAGACAGAGCACATTTTGGAAAGATAATATAATGCCATTGAGAAAGAGTATCAGGTAAATGCTCAACAGAGCACTGGGAATAAACTGCTGAAAATGAGCAGATTTTTTTTTACATTGCACTGCTGTTTTAATCTGTGCTGTTTGGATTTTTGGAGCTGTCACTGAGTGTGATTCTTTCAGGTGTGGAGCTGAGACAGGAAGCTATGGATCTTCTTAGCATTCAGAGTGTGGGGGAGTGGAAATACAGTTATGTAAGAACTTACCATGACAGTAGATCTTCAAGAAGAGCTCTTGCAGCAGGCAACACCATTAGAACTATGCCATTAGGCACTAGGACTCCACAGAATACTTCTAGTCAGCAGTACCCAGTGGGGGACTGAAGTCAGCCCATCCCCGATGTTAACCTAGGATATAAAGGGGCAGTTCTCAGCGCCACCTCAGTTCTCCCTCCAGAGACCCAGCACATGGTCAGCAGGAGAACCAAGGAAGGTTCTGAAGGTTCCCATGAAGAGAAGGGTTAGACCAGGGGAAAAGAGGTACGGAAAGCAGTGCCTTCTGCAAGAGCTCTTCTTGAAGATCTACCATTTCCATAAGGTCTTCCATAACTGTACTATCTTATTTTGAGCTGGAGCTCTTGCAGCAGGCAAAGACCATTCAGACCGAGTCCCAAACAGGACAAAGGTAACAGGAACAATAGGGAGGCAGGAAACCCACACAGCTTCATGAAAGGAAGCCCTGAAGAACGGTTAGGTCAAATCCTGCTCTCCTTTTAGAAGAAATGTCCAAACTGTAGTGCATAATGAAAGTGTGCACCGAGTTCCAGGTTGCCACAGCACAAATGTCTTCTGCAAACACATTTTTCAAAGCCTCAAAGGAAGTGACACTCCCCCCCCCATGGAGTGTTCCTTCACTGATCCCAGGAAGGGCTTCTCATACTTATTGTAAATGGTAATGCAATTAACCAACCATTTTGACAAAGTGTGTTTGGTAACAGGTGTCCCAAGGGTTCTGGGAGTGAATGAAACAAACAACTGATCAGCTTTACAAACTGATCTGATATGATCCAAATAGAACCTGAGCACTCTATGTACATCTAGAGTGTGCAGAAGTGCCTCCCCCAATTCAAATATTCAGGGTAGTAGACCGGAAGGCAGATATCTTGATTAAGGGTCAGCTCAAATACTACCTTCAGAAGAAACTTAGGTTCAGTTCTAAGAGACACCCTGTCTCTGTGAAAAACTAAACAAGGCTCTTTGCATCAATCAATCAATCAATCAATCAATCAAATCTTTATTTATTCAGGCGAACATCATTGAGCACAGCTCATTTGCAAGATGGACCTGATAAGGTCAAGGTTCAATAATTGGTACATGTATAGGAAGATTTAAAACACGTATATACTTATATACAGTAATCAAGGTTCAATAATTGGTATATGTACATGAATAATTAAAACACTTATATACAGAAATCAAGAAGAGAAATTGTTTAAACATAACAAGATATGGTAGGAACATATGAGATGCACTCTAGGTAAACCAGTATATATGTATCAACATTGGCAGTAAACATGGCATACATTCAACATGATATACCCAAGATTCCAAAGATCCAAGGGAAGTCAATGTGGACAAAGAGAAATAGTGATTGGATGACTGAAAGAGGTGGTCATAGACTGAGACAAGTGACATGGTAGGAAGAGGTACGCATGACTAGAGCAGGGCTGGTGCTAGAACTGGGAGGTGAAAGGCAGTGATAAGGGCTAAGGTGCTTGGAGTTAATGGGAGAAGATTATAGCTAGGGGGTGAGGTATCTGTGGAGATGAATTTAGGAAGTGAATTGCCATGATATGATGGCAGCCTGGAGAGGGGAAGGAAAGAACTGCTAATAAACTAGAACTTGTGGAAGCAATTGCATTTTTTCAGGAAGATACTTAGGTATAGAAGCTTGAAGGATGCTAAGGATACCTGGTTGATCAGCTTCAAGGACTTTTGAATCGTGTTCCATGATATAGCTAGATTATAGCTGATAGCAGATCTCCCATGCCGGTGTTGACTTTAGGCACTTTGAGCATAATGAAATTGTAGCTTCTTAGGGCGAGGTGCCAGCTGTGACCTAGCGTAAGCAGTCTAATATATAGTTTGGAAGCATCTTAGTCAAAATTCTGTATGTCCACACTGCAGCATTTCTGTTTCTTCTGAGATGTAGAGATGTCCAACTGACTGCTGCATAGAGAGAGCAATGGTGAGTGTTAAATGGTAGATCTGTTATGAACCTCAAAGCTCTGTGGTATAGTGTATCCAGTTTGCATAGGTAGGAGATAGGGCAGTGACTATAGAGGAAGTCTGCATAGTCAATTACTGAGAGAAATGTGGCCTGACCAACCTCATTTTGAATCTCTGTTTAGAAAGTGCCTTATTCTAAAAAATAGACCAAGTCTCTGCGAAGCTTTTTAAAAGTTCTTCAATATGAACTGTGTAGTCAAGTTTGCTATCTATCCACACCCAAATACTTGAATTTTTCTATACATAATCAAGGCTTTCACCAAGGATAGTGGATAGCTGGGGAGGTTCTTTAGTAATAAGGATTTGTATGGCTTTGGGTGGAGAAAAACATTGCTTTTGTTTTCTTTGCATTTAAAAGCAGTTTTTTCCAATAATTGATGTTGTAGTATAAAGAATTCTGTTTGTAGAACTTCACAAGCTGTAGCAGGCGATGGGTTGCTGACATATAAAACAGTGTCATCTGCGAACAAGTGTACAGTGGCTTTGGTAAGATTCAATCAATATTGTTAATATAAATGGCTAAAAGGATAGGGCCCAGGATAGATCCTTGTGGAACTCCTCTTAGAAGTGGTTTTAGTGGAGATAGGTCTCCTTCAGCTTTCACCTGCTGTGTTCTTCCTGTTAGGTAACACCTGAACCATGTAAGGGAGGATGGATCCAAGCCTATGGAGTGCAAGGAAGAGAGTAGCAGCTCATGGTCCACCGTATCAAATGCCTTGCTTAGATCAAGGAATACAGCACAAACACTATTCTTTTTATCCAGTTCGGTTTGCCAATCGTTTGTAACTTTAGCTAGTGCAGAAATAGTACTATGCTTAGACCAAACCCGGATTGTGCTGGATTTAAAAGATTAGATTTCAAGGTAATCTCTTAATTGGATGCTTACAAGTTTTTCTAGCAGCTTAGATAGTACTGGAAGGATAGAGATTGGCCTATAGTTGTTAAGGTCCATGGGGTCCTGATTTCAGTAGAGGGAAAACTTGGGCTGTTTTCCAAGTTGCAGTAATAGAACCAGATTTTAAGGACAAGTTAAAAGGTGTGTTAAAGGAACTGCAAGTGCATGCATTGCAATCTTTAGAAAGTAGGGGTCAAGGGAGTCAGCAACTGCACTTTTTTATATCCATCTGCAAGATTAGATCCTCCACTTGTTTCAACAGAATCGGTTTGAAGGAGAAGGAGGATTCAGCTAACTGAGATCCTGTGTACTGGGAGCTTAACTGAGCACGAGCAGATTGGCTGGAGAGGTATCAAATGCAAGGCCAGCGGTTGTAAAATGATTATTGAATGCATCCAGTATTTCCATTCTGTCCAAGATTGTCACCTTGTTGTGGTGCATTTGAGCTGGTAGTGAAGTGCTAGGATCTTGTCCTGCTATGCCCTTATAGTGCTCCAGAACCTGGCAGGATTATGGTATGAGGAGTCGAGTTCAGCCATGTAGTAGGCAGCCTTAGCATCCCGTACTTTCTTGGTACAGCTATTCCTGGCTTTCTTAAATATCAACCAGTCATTTGGGTTCTTAGTCTTCCTTGCCTTTTCCAAAGCTTATCTCTCTCAAGCAGGGGCTGATTTAAGGTCAGTGTGAAAACCAACGACAAGATTTGTTTTAATTCGAACTCTAGTAATTGGTGCATGAGTGTTAAGGGCATCTAGTATTATGCTATTTAATTCCATGATGGTCTTTTTCCACTGAGTCTGCTAGGTAGAACTCTTGCCATCTTGTAGAGTGATTTAGATCATGAAGATATGCCTCAGAGTTGAAAGTTTTCTTGGATCTCCTCAGTAGGAATTTAGCTGGGGGTGTTAGTTTATCAGATGACCTTATTCCAGCAATAAGGCAGTGGTCACTTATGTCACTGAACAGCACTCCAGTGTGCGTGAAGAGGTGGGGTTTGTTCACCAGCATGATGTCAAGTAATGTGCTGTTGCTCAGATTTTTTTTGTTGATTCTTGTTGGTTCATATATAAGTTGTGAAAAACCATATGCATCACAAAATGATACTAAAGGAGCCGCGGCCTTGGATAGCCAATTAAGGTTTAGATCACCTAGGATTATGGTCTCTTCAGTATCCATCTTGATTTGATTCCCCAGGTGGGCTAGAAGCTTATGATCTGCTGAAGGGGGCCTGTAGCAGCCAACTAGCCGAAATGCTGCAGTGTTGTAGAGAGCCACTTTGAGGGATAGACATTCGAATTCTTTGGACATAGATGTTGCATCTAAGCAAGTTACAGATATATTGGATTTGACATATATAGCAACTCCCCCAACCCTTGTCTGGCGATCCGCTCTGAATATTTGATAATTGGGTAAGTTTATGTCTCTGTCTGCTGTGGCGGGTCTGAGCCATGTCTCTGATACCACAAGAAAGTCTGGCAAAGTATGGGCAACCCAGGATTGTATCAACGTGAGCTTTTTTAGCAGACTGCAGGCATTGATATGTAGAAAGCTTAGACCTTTGGTCGAGGCTAAGTCTGCTGGTGAGGTAATGCACTGTGGAGGTCCGGGGTTAATTTCCACATTTCCAACACAGATCAGGAAAAAAATTAAAACTTTCATAAGGGCTTCAAGAGAGAAAATGAGGAGACTATCTTTGGTCCTCCTTTTTCTATTCAGAGGCTTCTGTTTTAAGATAAGCCAGTCAGGGTTATGGGTTTGTGCCAATACACTCAATAGCAATCTGGTGGTCAGGCATAATGGGAACTGTATACCCAATAATGGGTACCGAGCGATATGTTGATAGAGCAGTTTAAGGCCCCTACATGGAGGTTACCCCACTGGTTAAATTGTGGCATAGGTAGTGCATAGATAAGGATCCGGTCCTTCTTTAATAATGATGAAATAGCAAGACTAGGAAGGTGGGACGACTTTTCAGTGTGACAGTGGCAGGAGGATGTCTTTTTCCTGAACGACATGAAGAACATAGCCAGGAGTATCCAAAGGATCCCCCATTATGAAAGCAAGGTTGATGATTAAATGGAACTAGGAAACAACAGTGTAGTAGCAGGGAGAACAATAAGGAAGGGTTGCTGATTTGGCAGTACAACAGTGGCAATGAGACAGATTACTGGATAAGCGTGGCGTTGGGGGCAGGAATTGTAATTTGGCGGAAAATGCCTATAAAAATAACATCCGAGGAGGGCAGGGCGGGTGGGCATAAATTTTGCGGCTTTCCTGTACCTTCTCTGGCTGTCCCTCCCAGTTTTCTGGTCCCTGGAGGTGGCTAGGCGGTTGCTGCCCGCCCGCTGGCAGAGCGTAGCCCTGGCTCACATAACAGCCTGAAGCGCAGAAATCCTTCGAGCTGAAGTAATAGCAACTAAAAATAACACCTTCCAAGGGAGAAAGCGTTGCTCACAGTCTGTGACTGGTTGGAAGAGGGACAACATTGGCTTCTCTAGAATGAACAAAAGATCCCACGGGAAAACTGGGTCCTGGATGGGAGGCTTCATGTGCAATATGCCCATAAAAAGAGTGCAGGGGAGGTTCACTTGGCAATGCTCCTGTCCTCCTATAGTGCATGATTAGCTGACACTGCACAAGATGCACCTTGATGGAGGAATATCGGAGCCCCGCATCTGAAACTGACAGCAGGTATTCCAAGACAGAGTTCACAGCACATGAGAAAAAATCCAGGGAGTGTGCAGATGTAAACAAGCAGAAATGCTTCCACTTCATAGCATAAGTAGCTTGTGTAAAGGTTTATGAACTTCCACTTGGACCTTGACGACTGTCTGAGAGACCCCAAAGAAGGAAGCTGCTAGGTCTGCAGGAGCCATGCACGAAGGGTCAGAGACCAGAGGTCTGGATGGACCAGGATGTCCTGCTTTTGGGAGAGCAATCTGGATGACAGGGGAAGGGGAACTGGTGGTTCCACTGCTGACTGTTGCAGGAGAGGGAACCAGAGCTGACACAGCCAGAGCAGTGCGATCAGGATCACATCTGCCCCCTCGATCTGGAGCTTCAGCATCACCTGCTGAAGCAGTGGAAAGGAAGGAAGGGTGTAAAGGAACCTCCCTACCCAGCAAAGAAACAAAGTGCTTCACCAGAAAACACCAGACCCAGGATCTAGCAAGCAGAAATTAGGCAGTTTGGTGTTGCACGGGGACATGAAGAGGTCCAGCTCTGGATGACATCATTTCCAAAGAGGTAATCTACCACTTCCTGAAGCCACTTCCACTCATAGTTCCTGAACTGGGATCTGCACAGTCCATCTGCGAGGACATTTTGGATGCCTGGAACATGGACTGCAGTTAGCATGAGTCTGTATTGTAATGCCCAATACCACACTCTCATGGCTTCTCAGTACAGAGGGTAGAAATGCATCCCTCCCTGCTTGTCAATGTAGAACACCACTAATATATTCTCAAACTGCACAAGCGAGGGACTCTGGGAGTGATCCATCTGAAAGGCCTGTAAGGCATATAGGACTGCTCTCATCTCCAGGATGTTGATATGTAGAGTCAACTTCTGCTCTGACCAAGAGCCCTGAGTGCAACAGTCCTGGAAATGGACACCCCATTTCAGGTCAGAGGTGTCTGTGGTCAGGATCTTTTGTGGCGAAGTTGTCTGGAAAGGAACCCGCAATGCTATTTTTTGCCACCAGGACAGTTTTTTTTTTTTGTATAATATTTTTATTACCCAAAAATGTCCTAGATATTACAGTACACATCACTTAATTGAAAGACAAGTAATGTACAGCCATTCCATTTTTACATTCGCTTGTGTGCATGCGTAAGGAATGTTTTGGGAGAGTAGCACACTTGGAGGTGTGCCTCTCCCATCCAATGCACTGCTCCTTTGAGCAGGCGTGGCGGTCCTGCACCAATGGGTGCAGGAGCTCAGTATGACAGCAGTGTTCCTCTGCTTCAAAGGAAAACACCACTGCTATACTGAGCGCCGCTGCCATCCCCTCCATCACGCGCTTCCCCTTGCGCGTGTCACGTGCCCCCAAAGCTTTCCTGCCACGCTGGGAGCCCACCCCAGCGTGGCAAACGTTTGTTTTGCCGACGGGGTGCCCAATCCCCGCTGGTTCCATACCCCCTGCCTGCTGCCACGCCTGGGAGCCCACCCCAGCGTGGCAAACCATTCATTTGTTTGCCGACGGGGTTCCTAACCCCGCCGGCCTCGGTCCCCCACGAAGTTTGTCGACGAGGTGCCCAATCTCGCCGCTCCCAGGCCCCCCCACATCTTCTGTCATGCTGGGAGCCCACCCCAGCATGGCAAACATCCCATGTCATCTTTTTTCCCCTGTAAAACAAAAACGGTCCCAGGGCCTGTCTCCCAACCCCCCTCCCACAACCCGCACTCCACCCACTGCGCACTCCAGCCTCCCCAGACAACCCCCATACTTACCTCCGACTGCGTGACAATCTTCGTGGACCAGGAACACGCTCTGCACTCTTCAAAGCGACTTAAACTGAGGAAATGCCGGTAAGCTGTATAATGGGCTACATGGGGGGGGTTCAACTTTATTGCATATCTCAGTCATTTTTTGGAATTTTTGCACCAAATTTTCAACATGGGATTTTTGGGACCCATTCTCATGAATGATATCACTGTCATGGCGTTATTCAGGCCCGAAGGGTGATTTTGCAGGCACTGCGCAGTCACTGTGCGAAATCACCCATCGGCCTTGAATCATGCCATGACAGTGACATCACCAATACCTGGCAGTATAGCCTAGAGGTTAGAGTAACGAGCTGTGAACAAGTTTGGTACATCCAGCAGGCCAGAACTTGGTTTGATTCTCACAACCTCCACTTGCATACTGTATGACTCTGAGCAAGTCACTTAACTGCCCAGTGCTCCTAGGTCGCCCCTGAAAACAGGCACTTGTACCTAGTGGGCCTTACCTGGTTACCAAAGACTAAAATAAATAAAATACAACCTCTGTCATGATCTTACAATCACAGTTTAACAGTGATGTTGGCCGATAAGATGAATATTCAGAATGATCTTTACCCTGTTTTGGAATAACACAGATATTTGCCTCACAGCAAGTTTTATGTAGCCCTTTCTCCCCCTTTACCTCCTCTAGCAAGTTTCTCAAGGGTTCAGTTATTTCCCCTCTTTGCTCTTTATAATGTTCCACCCCAAAGCCATCTGGGCCTGCTGCTGTACCCTATTTAAGACAACTGATTGCTTTATATTGCTTTATATTCTTCTTCCACTTTGATCGCTGCACCCAGCATCTCCCTTTTCGCCTCATTTAGCATTGGGGATATGCAGTCTATCCAGGAATGCCTCCATTGCCTGATCCGACCCTTGGCACTCTGCCTGGTACAACTTAACAAAAAATCCCTGAAGCAACTTATAATTTAGGTATTCCCCCCTCACCAACTTCCCTTTCTTATCTCGAATAGTCGCTACCTTTTTATCTGTCCTGCCACCCTTCATAAGAGGTACTAAAAGGGGTCCTGGTTTATTGCCTCATTCATTATTTTTTTTGCCTCACATATAAAATCCTTGACGTAGCTTCCTCTGTTAGATTAAGGTTACAGGGCTTCCCTAGCCATTTGGAGTTCTCGCAGCTTTTCTATGGTTCCCACCTGGAGAACTTCCTGCTCTAGTTCCCTAATCTTCTCCTCCAGCCTTCTTTGTTTTTGCTGTCTGTCTTTTCTCATCTTGGCCATATACCCAGTGATGACTCCCTCTCATATACGCTTTTCCTGCTTCCCAAAAAATCCCTTCTGAGTCCACTGTCCCTTTGTAATTTATTACATAAATTTTCCATCGTTTCTTCAGGAAATCCCCAAACTCCCTCTTTTAGAAGATATGTGAGGAACTGCCCCCCTCCCACACTCCTCTCTTTGGGTCAGTAGGATATCCATCTGGACCATAGCATGGTCTGACAGGAACATTGGACTGTGTGTCGCCTCTTTAACCCTGGAGTATAGGTCTCTTTGAAAAAACAGGTAGTCAAGCCTTGACCAAGTTGCATGGGGATGGGGGTAAAAACAGGTTACTCACCTGTAACAGTAGTTCTAGGAGTGGTATATGTTGTTCATCCACACTTTGGCATGTCCCTTTCCCCTTTAAATCTGGCCGGAAGTCTTCAAGCTGGCTCCTCCCACCCACCTGGGTGGTAAATAACTCGGCTCCACCCCATAACACCAGATCTTAGCCCGCTGGAAGCAAGGTGATGCGCCTAAAGCCTGGGAGGTCGGGTGGGTGCGTGTGGATGAACATCATATACCACTCCTAGAACTACTGTTACAGATGAGTAACCTGTTTTTCTAGGAGTGTGGATATGTTGTTCATCCACACTCTTTGGCAGACTCCTAGCAGTTCTCTGGGAGGAGGGAGGCAAGGCGCACACCCCTTACTTAGGAAACAGAGATTGGAGAACCGAGGCCCCAAAACCAGCATCCCGACGTGACTCAAGGTTGATGTGGTAATGGGTCATGAAGGTGTTTGCTGACTTCCAGGTAGCAGCTCGACAGATTTCCTGGATAGGGATGTCCCTGGAAGCAGCCACCAATGCACCAGTATGGTGGGTAGAATGAGCTCTTATCCCTCTGAGAGGCTCCTTGCCCAACAACTCATAGCACAGACCTATGCATGATGTAATCCATCTTGCAATGGTCCATTTGGCTGCAGGTCTGCCAGAAGCAGCTTCAGCGTAGATGACAAACAGCTGGCGACCCTCTCCCCAAATTTCCGCCGTCCTCTCCTTGTAGTAGGAGAGAGCACATCTAAGGTCCAGGGTATGGAGCTTGTACTCAGCGTCTGAGGTGTAGTTAGGGTAATATACTGGCAGAGTCAACACCTAGTTAAGGTGATACTCTGACACCACCATCGGAAGGAATTTCAGGTGAGGGCACAGGACAACTTTGTCCCTGTGAAAGACCAGATAAGGGGAGTCCACCGAAAGCGCCTGGAGCTCCCCTGTCCTTCTGGCTGATGTGATAGCCACCAGGAAGGCAGTCTTCCACGACAAGTGTGAGAGCTCACACTTGTGCATGGGTTCGAATGGCTTGCCCATGAGCTTTTCCAAAACCAGCAAAAGATCCCATGGAGGTGGAGGTTCACGCACCGGAGGGGTTATGTGATCCAGGTCTTTGAAAAAGCACCTGACCACTGTCTCCTGTGCCAATGTCGACTGACCGGCCCATGCCCGGTAAGCGGAAATGGCTGCCAGGTGCACCCTAAGGGTCGATGACCATAGACCCCCTTTGGAGAGAGACCAAAAGTAGTCTAAAATGTTAGCTACAGAGCAGGATAAGGGGTCCAGGCTCTTACCCTGACACCAAATGGAAAACCTTTTCCATTTGACAGCATAACATTTCCTGGTTGATTCCTTACGAGATGCCTGCACAACTGTGTAGACATCCTCGGAAAGACCAGAGCCTGGAACTCTAGCCGCTCAGTTACCAGGCTGTGAGGTGCAGGGATTGAAGGTCCAGATGAAATACCTTCCCCTGGTTCAATGATATCAGGTCTGGACGAGCACGATGCTGCCCCGGGGCCCTGCAGCTGAGGCTGAGGAGATCTGGATACCAGAACTGGCGGGGCCATCTGGGGCTACCAGGATCACCTTCACCTTGTCCCTCCTCACCTTGTGTAACACCTTGTGGATCAAGGGAAATGGAGGGAAGGTGTAGAGAAGGCCTGGGGTCCATGGCCTCAAGAAGGCATCCCCCTGCAGCAAGCCCTGCTGAGGGAAGTGGGCATGGTACAGTCTCAGCTTGGTGTTCTCCCTGTAGGCAAACAGGTCCACCAACGGTTTGCCCCAATGGGAGAACAGATTGTAAGCTACCTCTGGATGGAGAGACCACTCGTGGGATGTATGGCCTATGCGGCTGAGAGCCAGTTGGTTCGAGACTCCTGCCACATGGATAGAAAGGAGATTCGCCTCCAACCGGCTGACGAGGGTCCAGATCCAGAGTGCCTCCTTGCATAGCAGATGGGAGTGCGTGTTGCCCTGTTGGTTGAGGTAGTACATGGTTGTGGTATTGTCCATCTGGACTTGAACCACTTGACCCCAGAGCTGAGGAGCAAAAGCTGACAGTACCAGTCTGACTGCTCTGAGTTCCAGCAGGTTGATGTGGCATCAGGACTCCTCAGGGGTCCAGAACCCGTGGGCTCTGTTGTCCCCCATGTGGGCTCCCCAGCCCATGACAGAGGCATCATTTGTGAGAACGACCGTTGGCTCGGGGCAGACAAACGGGATCCCTTCCTGCAGACGACCTGGGACGGTCCACCATTGGAGAGTGTCCCACATCTTCTGGGTGACAGTGACTAGCTGGTCGAATTGACCCTGATGCTGAGTCCACTGAGTGGCCAGCTCCCACTGGAGGGGGAGCATGTGCAATCTGACCCAGCGGACCACTGAGGTGCACACCGTCATGTAACCCAGAAGGCGCAGGAAGTCCCAGGCAGGGCGCAAGTGCCCAACCAGAAATGACTGGGCAAAGGAGGAAAGAACCTCCGCCCTGTCCGCTGGGAGCCGAGCTCTGGCTTGACGAGAGTCAGGCTCTGCCCAGATAAAGCCCATCACCTGAGAGGGCACGAGTTCCGACTTGGCCTCATTGATCAGGAGGCCTAATTGGGAACAAGTTCAGAGGGCCAGGTCCCTGTACCTCTCCACCTCCTGCAGGGAAGAACCTGCCAGGTGTCAATCATCGAGGTAGGGGTATATCACAGAAACATAGAAACATAGAATTTGATGGCAGATAAGGACCGCTTGGCCCACCTAGTCTGCCCATTTTCCTACCTAACAGATAAGCTACAGATCCTAGTTAACCAACAGCTTACTTCCTCTTACCCGCCCCCAGGACTGCCTTATGCTTGTCCCATGCATTCTTGAAGTCCCCCACTGTTCTTGACTCCACACCTCCCTCAGGGAGGCTGTTCCATGCATCCACAACCCTCTCAGTGAAAAAATACTTCCTCACATTACCCCTGAGCTGTCCCCCTCTATCTTCAAATTGTGCCCCTTGTTCTTGCACATCTTTTTTCTGGAAGATGCTACCTCTTGGACTTTGTTAATTCCTTGAGGTACTTGAAGTTTCTATCATGTCCCTCTCTCCTTCTTTCCTCAAGAGTATACATATTAAACTCCTTTAGTCTTTCTTCGATGTCTTCTGGTGCAGACCCTGCACCATTTTGGTTGCCTCCTCTGGACAGCCTCCACTTTGTCTATGTCTTTATGGAGATGGGGTCTCAGAACTGCACATAGTACTCCAGATGGGGTCTCACCAACTGTCTGTACAGAGGATAACAACTTCCTGTTTTCTACTATTGATGCCTCTTCCTATGCATCCCAGTATCCCCCCAGCCTTCCTTACTGCCTTCTCACATTGCTTGCCCACCTTTAGGTCATCTGATATAATTACCCCAGGTCCCTTTCTATTTTTACTGTTGTCAGTATCTCACCCCCCATTGTGTATGCTTCCCCTGGGTTTTTGTTTCCCATGTGCATTACCTTGCTCTTCTTTGCATTGAATCTGAGCTGCCATACATTTGACCATTCCTCCAACCTTGCCAAGTCCCTTCTCATCCTTTCCACTCCATCTTGTGTATCAACCCTGTTGCAGATCTTTGTGTCATCTGCAAAGAGATATACTTTTCCTTCCAATTCCTCTGCAATGTCACTTATAAAGACATTAAAAAGTACCGGTCCCAGTACTGAACCCAGCGGTACCCCGCTAGTGACCCTCCTTTTTTCACAGTGTACTCAATTTACTACTACCCTTTGTGTCCTGTTGTCTAGCCAATTTTTTATCCAGGCTACCACCTTGGGACCCATTCCAAGGCTGGCTATCTTGTGTATTAATATTTTGTGTGGGATTGTATCAAATGCCTTGCTAAAATCTAGGTAGGCCATGTTCACAGCCCCTCCCTGGTCTACTACTTTGGTCACCCAGTCAAAGAAATCTATTAGATTCATCTGACATGACCTTCCCATCATGAATCCATGCTGCCTTGGGTCCTGTGCCCACTGGCCCTAGGTACTCAACAATTCTTTCCTTCAGAAGTGATTCCATAATTTTCCCTACCACTGAGGTCAAACTAACTGGTCTGTAGTTTCCTGCCTCTGTCCTGCTCCCACTTTTGTGAAGAGGAATCACATCTGCCCTCCTCCAGTCCTCGGGTACCACCCCATCCTCCCATGATTTGTTAAAGAGAGTAGTCAGTGATGTCACTAGTTCTACCCTTAGTTCTTTTAGAATTCTTGGGTGAATCCCATCAGGCCCCATTGCTTTGTCCACCTTCAATTTTATTAGTTCTTTCAGAACCCTTTCTTCTGTAAATGGACTGGTATCGACCTCGCCTTCAGAGTGTTTCTCTTGTTTGGTTTAGGTAACTCCCTCCTCTTCCTTTGTAGTACTGAGCAGAAATATTCGGTTAGTATCCCTGCTTTTTCTCTGTCACCCTCTACCCACAATCCCTCCCCTTTACTAAGATTCAGTATCCCTCCTTTGGTCTTTCTTCGCTCCCTAATGTACCTATAAAAGGTCTTATCCCCCTTCTTAACAGAATTGGCTATCCTTTCCTCAGTTTGGGCCTTTGCTATTCTGACTGCCTTCCGAGCCTCTTTCTGCTTTAACTGATAAAGTTCTCTGTCCTGCTCTTCTGTGTTTCCTTATATTTCCTGAATGCTGTCCTTTTCTCCTTAACCTTCCCTGCCACCTCTTTTGTGAACCATAGCGGTTTTTTCGTTCGTTGTGTTTTATTGATTTACTTTACACAAAGACTTGTTGCCTCTGTGATGGCTGTTTTGATTACTCCCCATTGTTCCTCCACCCCTCCTTCTTGCCTGTTTGCTAGTGCTTTTCTGAGGCACTCTCTCATTTTCCCAAAGTCAGCCCTCCTAAGTCTAGTACTCTTGCTTTTGTATGGCTAGATTGTATGGCTGTGTTTATCGTGAACCACACTGTTTGGTGGTCGCTTGTTCCCAGATGGCCACCCACTTTTAAATCTGAGATTCTTTCTCCATCCCATTTGAAAGTACCAGGTCTAAAATTGCTCCATCCTGAGTGGGTTCTGATACTAGCTGTCTGAGACATGCCCCCTATAGGGCATCAAGAATGACCCTGCTCTTGGACGTGCCTGCAGCAAAGGTGCTCCAGTTAACATCTGGCATATTCAGGTCCCCCATCAACATCTCCCCTTTTTCTGCCATTCTAAGAAAGCCTTCTATCATTTCCTTGTCCATTCCCTCCCCCTGAGATGGGGGTCTGTATACAACCCCCATGCAGATTGTGGTGCCATTTCCTGTCTCCAGGGTGACCCAAAGTGCCTCATCTGCTCCCTGTTTACTCTTTAGTTCTATTGCTTTGATCCCTCTTTACATAGAGAGCTACTCCTCCTCCTCTTTTACCCTCCCTGTCCCTCCTGTAGATTGTGTATCCTGGTATGTTGACATCCCAGTCATGGTTCTCTCGTACCATGTTTCCGTGACTGCCACAATATCCAGGCAACCCTCTTCCATCAAGGCCACTAGTTCAGGAGCTTGTTACACAGACTACGGGCATTGGTACTCATCACCTTCCACTTTTGATAGCCTTACCCTTTAGCCTCATTTCTGTCCTTACTGCCCTTTGCTTTTTTACATTTAAATCTGTTCTGCTCCCTAATAACTTCTGTACCTTGGTGCTTACCTCCTAATCACCATGTTTTGTGGGGGAGGCTTGGATTTCCTTGTTCTTTTCAGTGCCTCCCCCCTTGGCTAGTTTAAATGCTTGCCAATGAAGCATTTAAACCTCTCACCTAGGATCCTGGTTCCCCCCCTGGACAGATGCAGACCATCGCACCAGTATAGGTCTGCATCCCTCCAGGTGGCTCCCCAGTCCCCAATGAAGCCAAAACCCTGAGCTCCACATCAGTTTTTCAACCACTCATTGAATTCCTGGGTGAGAAGTGCCGTAGCATCTCCCTTGCCATAGACAGGCAGCACCTCCGAGAAGGTTACCGTATGCGCTACTTGTCTAAGGCCCCTTCCCAACTCTACAAACTCCTCTTGCACTGCTCTGATCCCATTCCTAGCCTGGTCATTTGTCCCTAGGTGGACAATGACATCCAGCTCCCTCCCTCGTGCAGCTCCTCCCATGATCCTGAGGATTCGCTTCCTGTCCCTCCAAGCCGTGGTGCCAGGAAGGCACCTTACCTCCCTCTCCCCTTCCTCCCCCAATTCTACTCCCCTAGTGATTGAGTCCCCCACCAGGAGTTGTTTCCTTCCCCTGTGGGGTCCCATGCCACCCTCCTTTGGGTCTCCTTTGTGAAGGTTCCCAGCATCCTCCTTGGTCTCCACTGTAGGTGCCTCCATAGAGGAACCACTATCCACCAGAGAAGCGAATGAATTGTGGAGAGGTACAGCTGGAGGATGCAACTCTGTTCCACCACCTCTCCTCTTGAGCCCACCTTGGTCCAGCCTCCTCTTCTTGGCAACCTCTGAGGTAGTGGCATTGGCCCTGGTGGTCCCTGGGTGGGGGAGGAGGTTTCACGAATCCTAGCCAGGTCAGCCTGGAGACGGGTAACCTCCTCTCTCAGACCAGAGAGGTGCCTGCAAATAGGGCAGCATCGCATCCTCCAGAATGTCTCCCAGAACACTGCCGCCCCACAGCCATTGCACTGCACCACTCCTATCATGTCTTATTTTGTGTCCCCTCTCCTGTTTCTCTGGATGCTTACTCTCACCTCTCCTTACAGTTCTCCCCCTTCCTGTTCTGGGACAGCAACTTCCTATCTTCTTCAGTAGCCTCCTTCTTCCTTGCTCAATATCAGACCACCAGCAGCTAGGGGGAGTGAGCTACTTTTTCTACTTTAGGGTTGACAAAACCAATGTTTCTCTATGATCCTTTCCTTCCTACTGCCAAACAGGAAGTTCCTGTTGACAGTCAAATCCAGTGACTATAAAAGTAGAACTGGCTTTGGGTGGGTGGATGGGTGGGATGGAGGGCAATTAGTAAGAAAAAAGGCTAGCAACAGGAAGTTGTAATTTGACTCACCTGCTTTTATAGTGTCTAAACCACACCCCCAGGTAAGCTCTCTTTCCTCCTACTGGTTTAGCAAAGTCAGCTGATACAGTACCTTTCACTGCACAGAATACACACTGACCTTCTTTCTTTTCTTTCTTTTTTTAACCCCAAATACGTCCCCTTCTACTTCTAATAAAGTTATCTGTCTACTTAATCTTAACAGACACTGACTCCTGCTGAGGTACATGTTTTACATTAAGAAGAAAATGTAGCTTCTTTTAGTTAGTTGCTTTCTGCTCTACAAGCAAGGCTAGCAACAGGTTATCCAAACCCCTTGATGCCATAGATGGGCCGCCACCACTGCGATGCACTTGGTGAAGACCCGAGGGGCAGATGACAGGCCGGACAGCATGGCTTGGAACTCATACAGGGTCCCTTCCACCCTGAAGCAGAGGAACCGATGGTGGGATGGACGGATTGGGATGTCGAAAAACGTGTCCTGTAGATCCAGTGAACAGAACCACATGTTTCGCTCCAGAGATGGTATGATCTGATTCAGAGTTACCATCCAGAAGGTGTGAGACCTGAGATATTGATTCAGTTCATGGAGATCTAGGATGGGGCACCAACCCCCATCCGCTTGGGCACCAGGAAGTACCTGGACACAAAGCCTGGGTTTTCAGGAAGATCCGGCACTGGAGCTACCACCTCCTTGTGGAGGAGCTGAGCAATGTCATCCTGCAGGGCCGACTGAATGCAAACTGAGATCCTTTCCTCCCGAGGGGCATGGGCTTGGCAGGGAGGGTACTGCTCGAATTCTAGAGGCAGTCCCCAACCGACCATTTCCAGGACCCACCTGTCTGAAGTGATACTGGACCAGGCAGAAAGAAAGTGGTGGAGCCGGCCCCCCACGGGAGGACCCAGAATTGGCATGACAGGTGTAGGGGTGGCCACCCCTGACCTGTCACTGAGCAGGCTTAGAGGAGGAGGAGGAGACTCCTGGACCGGCACCTCGACCTCCTTTGCGGGGCTGTTGGGGACCCTGCATGGGCTTAGGGCACCAAGCTTCAGGCTGCTGTTGCTGCTGGTGCTGCTGACCTCCCTGGAAGGAGGGCTATCTAACCACAGGAGATGAGTGCCAAAAGGGCTTCTTCTTGTGTTTCTGATGGTTCTTGCCTGAAGAACCCTTTGCAGAAGTGGCATCTAAGGTGGCATTGGACTGCTCTATGCACTGGAGGTGACCTGCCACTCCCGGACTGAAGAGATCGGTTCCAAGGAAGGGCACGTCAGCTAACCTGTGCTGGGTATCTGCTGGGGAAAAAGGATAACTTCAGCCAGGCCCTGTGGGAGTGGCCACTGCAGCTGCTAGTGAGTGGGCACAGGAATCTCCAATATCCAAGGCCATCTGGAGCTGCTGTTTTGCAACAGCATGGCCCTGGTCATGGATCTGCTTAACTGTGGTCTGCATGTCCGCTGGGAGATGAGGGAGGACTTCATCTAGTGACCCCAAGAGGGTGTGAGAGAAGTGTGCCATGATCACTGCCAAGCTGGCCTGACAATGGCCCAAGGATGAGGCCGCATACACCTTCCAGGCAGAATGGTCCATATTCTTGGACTCCTTGTCCGGAGGGTGGTCAGTATCCGCTGAGCTACCCGTGCGTCTAAACACAGAGGCAGTCACAAGGCTCTCAGCTGAGGGATGCTCTGTGAAACCCGCCAAGGACCCCATGGGTACAATGTACTTGCGAGCCATGCAGGCAGACAGGGCGAGGCAAGAGGCAGGGTGCTGCCATAGCACAAGGGCCGGGCCAACAATGGCTTCGGCCACTGGGAAGGCCTCCGTCGGGGTATCCCCCCTCTTAAGGATATCCGTGAGAGGATATTCCACCTTCTTTTGGATAGGCTCCAAGGGCATACCAGTTGACTCTGAAATAAGGCGGAGGATGCCCTGGAAGGAGGAAGGACCTTCCTCCAAACCTGTCACTGACACCTCATCATCGGGGTGTGAGTGTAGACCAGTGGTATCTGAGTCCGAAGAGTCTGGATATAAGGGTCTCCTGCCTATGTCCCCTTCAATACGCTGAGGGCAATCGGGGACAACAGTGATGGACAGACAACGAGGCAGGCCCATCTCTGTCCAGTCCTCTTTCGAGGGAGCCCCTCCCTGAGGCTGCTTAGGTGGTGGCTCCACCAAAATTGGTGGGGAGACTGGAACAGGCCAAACAGGAATGCGTGCCAGTCCTACTGGAGGAAGAACTGGAGTCTTCGGTTCCGGAGAGGTCGGCGTCGGCCTAAGAGGCTGGGGCCAAGTAATGGCCAGTGTAGAAAGCGAAGCTGACTTATGACCGGTCCTCATAATGCCGACGGAGCTTCCGTCAAAGTCTCTCCTCGTCCGAGGAGGATGAGGATCGGTGGTGACGCCTCTTCCGAGAGTGTTTGTGACCCTTTTTCGGGTTTTCGACCAAAGGGGTCCTGGTCCTCGATCGAGACCAACAGGGTTGGCTTGTTCGATCGGGAGAGGCTGGAGTTGGTGAAAACCGAGGTTCTGGCTCCTGTCCCTCGATCAGGATACCGAGGCTGGGTCTCCTCGTCAGGAAGGAAAGGATAGGTGTCCTCTCAATGAGTCGGTGACGGGGTCAGCGACAATGGCTCGATCGGGTCGAGGAGATATCTCGGCGGTTTGGCCTTCATTCCTGCGACCCTCTGTGCTGTGGCCTGACAGAAGGTCCATGAGGGGTAGTGGCCGAGGGTGCTCGACCCGAGGCCGAGACTGCAAGGTCCTGGGATTCAGACCTCTCTCGGTCCCAGGAACGTCTTCTCTGAGAAGAAGGCTTAGGGTCCTTGTCCTGTTTTCTAGGGCGGGAGGAGTGCATGCCCAAGTGCACCTCAACCCTGGTGGGGAGAGACTGGCACAGCTCCCGAAAGGATCCTGTGAAGGTAGAGCCAAGGTTTAGTGGCACAAAAAAAAACTCGGCTGGCCAAGGCTTGGGCAGCTTCTTCTTCCAATGCCACCATCTTGGTCAACCTGCTCAGCGGATCCCGCAGCCGAGGAAACTGCCCACCTTGCCTCCTTTGATTTCACCGGTTGATTGTGAAGCTCCTGTCTACCCATCTTAAGGCACGCCTTGTGGTCATCCAGCACGTTGGGATGGAAGGCCAAGCAGATGGGACATGAAGAGGTGTCATGCACAACACCCAAACAATAAACACAGAAGAGGTGCGGATCATTGTGCAACATTTTCTGTCTACAGGGACACCGGCCAAACCAGGGGATGACTTGTCCTCCATGTCCGATGTGCTCGGATTGGAATCGTATTGTGATTGCAGTGAAAACCGTCGATTAGTATCCAGGGCCTACGATACTGCAGAAGCTGCACGAGGGAACCTGAATCTTCCAGCGGAAAGGAAGATCTGGCGTCATAGGGGTTAAGCCAAGGTATTTACCACCCGGGTGGGTGGGAGGAGCCAGCTTGAAGACTTCCAGACAGATTTAAAGGGGAAAGGGACATGCCAAAGAGTGTAAATGAACAACATATCCATGCTCCTAGAAAAAGTATATTCCTGGGCCCCTGTATTCGCAGTTCACCAGGCATAAAGTAAGTATAAATCCATTAACCTGAATCTCCATTGCTGGATGGTCGCTATTTCCTGAGGCCGATTGCCTAAGTAATCCAGAACAGTCTTCTATACAGTTCTTGAGATCCATATGGGTTGCCTGAGGTTGTCCGACCCCTAATCCCACCGAGTTCTGAGGGTTCACTATGGGATCCTTATATGCACACGTGTCAGAGGGATAGTCACAATGGCTGCTGCCATGTGACCTAACAGCTGTAACATGGTTAAAGCCAGAACCTGGTCAGATGAGGATACCTGCTGAGTGAGGTTCCTTAGGCGAGCACACCTATGAACATATGAACACACCAGCCAAAATAGGCCTCGCGGTCTATCGGGTCTGCTCAACTGTACAGCTAGCCCCTTAGCTTGCAACTGCCCCACCCACACCTCTTCTCTTCATAATTACCCCCCACTCTGACCCATCCCCTCTTAAAACCACCAAACATTCTACAAGATACCATCTCCTAGGGCACAGTATTTATTCCACTTGTCCACCACCCATCCAGTGAAGAAGGTCTCCTGATTTCTCTCCTGAATCTTCCCTCTTCTAATCTCAGCTGATGCACTCTGTGTCTCTCCCTCGTCTAATCTGAAAAATGCCTTCTGTATTAGTCTTGTTTAGCCCCTTTAAGTATTTAAATGTTTCAATCATTAAACCCCCTAACCCTCCTCTCCTACAGAGAATACATGTTCAGCTTGCTCGTATGATTTTCCCCCCAATCTCTGGATCATCTTAGCTTCCCTACACTATACCCCCTCCAGCAATCTAAGGTTCTTCTTCAGGAATGGATACCAGTACTGCACGCAGTATTCCAGGTGTGGCCTGACTAGTGACCCGTATAGGGGAAGGATCACCTCCCTATTTCTTGAGTAGATTCCCTCGCTATACACCCCAGCATCTTGTTGGCTTTTGCTACTACCTTCCTGCACAGAGTTGAGCTGTTCATATTCCCTGATATTATCACCTCTAGATCCTTTTTCTCCTCTGCGCTTTCCAACTGTACCTCTCATAGCTAATAGCTTCTCCTCTGGTTTCTAACTCTGCAGTGCACTACCTTGCACTTTTTGGTGCTGAATCCCAACTGCCATGTCTCTGACCACTCCTGTAGCTTGTGTTCAGGTCATCCTTTTTTAATTTTTTAAGGATTCAAAAATATTTAAAGGTCAGGTCATCCTGCAGCCCCTTCCACCCCTTGATATTATCTACCACAGCTCTCATCTTTGTATCATCTGTGAACAGACTGATCTTACTCCAGATCCCATGTGAGATATCAGCAATGAATATCCCAAACAGCGCTGGTTCCAGTAATGATCCCTGTGATACCCCCCTCTTCACATCCCTCAGTGATGAAAGGTCCCTCCACCACCACCCTTTCCTGCCTTCCCTTCAGCCAGTTGGTGATCCATTTTACCATCTTTGTTCCCATCCCAGTATGTTTCAGCTCCTCCCCCTCCAGCCTCCAATATGGTATGGAATCAAATGCCTTGCTGAAATCTAAATACAAGACATCCACTGCATGGCCCCTGTCCAGTTCCCTGGTCACCCAGTCGTAATACTCCACCAGGTTTGTCCGGCAGGATCTTCCTGAGACAAACCCATACTGTTGACCATCCTGGAGACCACTGTCCTCCGAAAAGGTCACCAGTCTCAGTTCTATGTCATAATGGCAATCACGGAATAGACATCACCGTTGTGGTGAGTGTGCATCTTCAAAAAGCAAATTGGCGATGTACACTTACGGGCAAAAACAACAGAAGGACTGATACAAGCATTGGTGAGGGGGAGCTGTGCCCCCTCAACTTTAGTAACCAACTCCAGGGGGGTGCATGTCAGGGAGGGTGGAAAAGTAAAAAAAAAAAGTCAGGAGCTAATGAAACTTACTGCCCCCACAGCCAAACCCTGTAGCTACTGGTCCCAAGCTAGCCACCCTCACCACCACACCACACAATTAGCTAAGCAGCACCACCATGCACTGTCCCACACAAACCCCCTTCTGCATCCCTCCCCTTGGAGTCACCGTACTGCTGTGCTGCAACCCTCCCCTGCATTTCCCTAGTGAAAGGAGAAAAAACAGGGGTGAGATTAAAAGACATAAAGGTGAAGAAGGGGTGGGGTGTGGAAAGGGACCGGGTAAAAGCATCAATACTGAAAACATATTTTTGTTCTGTATTCACAAAAGAAGGAGAAGGTGAGGGACCACAGTTAGGCAACATGAGCAAATATGGGAGGGAGGTGGATACCATTCCATTTACAGAAGAGAGAGTCCTAAAAGAACTCAAAAAACTGAAAGTGGCTGGCCCACCAGTGCAGTGGTTGGATTTCTGTCTGCGACACCTGCAACCCGGGTTCGGGAGTGGACTTGGATCACTGGAGGGCCAGCCTGGGGAGAGTAGGCTTGAGCGTCCCATGATGGCTCGCCTTCTCCAGGGGGGAGGTGGGGAACCAGCCCAGTATATGTTGACCCCTGGCAGAGGCTGGAGGCTTAGCATCATGTTGTGCTCCTCAGGGTTTAATTGGCCTCGGATGAAGGTCTGGGGTTTGACAAATCTCTGAGGCAGCCGGGTGAGGACATTGTGGGCGTCAGCGCTCGTACCTTGATGTCAAGGGCACTTGCAACGTCCATAGAAAAACACAGAAAATGCCTTCCAGATCCAAAGGTGATGGAGCCCTGGAGCTTGCCCTCGATGTGCTGCTGCTTGCCTGGCCACCCTCCAACCAATGAAACCAGAAGTGTTCGGGGTGCTCAGGGCCCCACCTCATCCCCACCCAGGGGATATACTGTAGCTCCATGGTTGACAGGGGAGGATCAGGTAAGGAGGATGGCAGAGGAGTGATTCCTCGGGTTCCCAAGGAAGAAGTCGGAGCTGGGGGGATGTAGAGGGGGAAAAGAGAAATTAAAAAAAAAAAACTGAAAGTGGACAGGGCAATGGGACCAGATGGGATGCATCCTAGAATATAAAGGGAACTACAGGAAGTGCTGGCAGCACCACTGGCAGCCCTGTTCAATGAATCACCTAATACAGGAGTGGCTGCAAAGGACTGGAAGAGGGCAGATGTAGTCCCTCTTCACAAAAGTGGGAGTAGGGAGGAAACTGGAAACTAGAGACCAGTCAGCCTCACCTCAGTAATGGGGAAAATTATGGAACCACTACATAAAGAAAGGACTGTGGAACACCTTAAATCCAGTGGAACACAGAATCCAAGACAGCATGGATTTACATCGATAAGGTCATGTCAAACAAATCTAATTGATTTCTTGGACTGGGTGACTAGGGAAATGGATCCGGGGAGCGGTAGTTGTTGCCTATCAGGATTTCAGTAAGCCCTTCAATACAGTTTCACATAGAAGACTAGTGAACAAGCTGGGCAGCCTGGGAGTGGGTCACAAGGTGGTAAACTGGATTAGGAACTGGCTGAGTGATAGAAGATAAAGGCTAGTATTAACTGGAGCTCAACCAGAAAAAAAAAGAGGGTGACTAGCAGGGTGCCACAGAGATCAATTCTGGGGCCAGTCATGTTTAATGTCTTCATAAGTGACATTGCAGAGAAACTGAAAGGGGAGGTCTGCCTCTTTGCAAATGACATTAACAGCTGCAACAGGGTGGACATTCCAGGAGGGATGGAAATAATGAGGAGGGACCTAGGTAAACTGGTGGAATAGTCTAGAGTGTGGCAGCTGAGATCCAGTACAAAAAAGTGCAAAATCATGCATTTGTGGTGCAAAAACCCAGGGGAGGATTACATGATTAAGAAGGACATATTGATGGTCACCAAACAGGAAAGGGATTTGGGGGTAATCATATCTGATGACCTAAAGGTGGCCCAACAATGTGCCAAGGCTGTGGGGAGAGCTGGGGATGCTAGGGTGCATAGGAAAAGGTGTTATCAGCAGAAGAAAAAGAGGTGGTGAGGCCACTGTACAAATCATTGGCGAGGCCTCATTTGGAGTACAGTGCCCAGTTCTGGAAGTCGCATCTCCACAAGGACACAGACAGGGTGGAGTCAAGTCAAATAAGGGCAACAAAAATGGTGCAGTGCCTGAATCAGAAGTCATATGAGGAGAGATTGGGAGACCTCAATATGTATACCCTGGAGGAGAGAACAGACTGGGGACATATGATAGAAACCTACAAATATCTAAAAGGCATAAATAGGGTACTGGAGGGTAGCATGTTTCAGAAAAGGAGATGTTCAGTAATGAGGGAGCATGACATAACATAGGTAGGAGGTAGACTAAGGAGTAACATGAGGACGTATTTCTTCAGGGAACTCCTGGTGGATGTATTGAATAGACTCCTAGCAGAGCTGGTGGGAGCAAACACAGTGGGGGAATTCAAAAATTCATGGGACAGGTATAGGGAAACCCTAGCAATAGGAATGAGAAGGTAAAGCCAGGGTCACTCCCCCCCCCAGGTCTCAAACCCTACACTTTCTGCATCGCAGGCCAGTACCCTGCCACTGCACTATCTTAGCCACCTTAATGTCTGGTGTCTGTTCTTTACCTTTTTCTTTTTCCCCCCCTCCAAGTCCAGTATGGCACAGCTATCTGCCCCACTCCCGCCTTGTCTTCTTCTTCTTCTTCTTCTCATTTCTGCCCACTTTCTCCCTCCCTGTCCTGCAGCCCCACCTGTCCTCCCCCACTACCACTGCCCACCCACATACCACCCTCACCCCTCCCCAGTCTCCCCACCCTGCCTCCCTACCTCTGCCTGCCCATAGCACTGCATTAGTATCCCTCATCCTCTCCACCCCAGTTTGTGCTCTCTTCCATCCCTACCCACCCCTCTGCCCAGTCACTACTCGAGCCACTGCAGCCATGCACAGAAAAGCCCTGCATTGACAGCTCCTCAGAACTCTCTCCTTGCTCCTCCTCATATCTGGCAATGTCCATCCGAACCCCGGACCCCCCACTACCCAAGTCTGTCCTAGCACCACTACTCCCGGATTGTGCATCGCCTCCATCAACATCTCCAGTCTCCACAAAAAAAATCACTGACCTTCACGACTGGATAGCTCTGCACCAACCTGACTTCCCCTCCCTAGTAGAAACCTGGTTATCCAAATCTATTCCCGACTCTTCGATCTCCATCCCTTGGTATGTGCCATTCCATAACAACCGTGTGGGCAAACAATGGGGCAGCTGTGCAATCTACCTTCGAGACATCTTCTAGGCACATGCACTCTACCCTCCTCAACTCACTGATGACACCCAAGCCCTAGCCTTCCAGATCTCCCCAGGCCCCTCCAAAGCCCCACTAACTCTCATAGCAGCCTACATTCCCCCAGATAACCAACTGGCTGCCTTCTAATACCTCACAGAATATCTCTCCCAGGTCCCTCTCAAGGCTGAGCTCATTCTACTGGGAGCTTTTAATGTAAACTGTCTCTCTCCCTCAGTCTCACACTACCATGACTCCCTAGTAGCCCTTGATCTAACCCAACTGGTAACCTGCCCCACGTGCCTCAACCATAAAACTGGTACTGCTACCCTTCTAGACCTCATCCTGCCCAATCGTCCCCATAAACTCATGGATGTCTCTGTCCTTTCAAATGCGCTTAGTGACAACTCCCCCATTCTCTGCACCTGGTCCTGACTGGTAAAAAACCCACCCCCAAATCAATCCTCACTAGACAACTCCAGCCAGGTATGCTCTACTGCCTAAAAGCCTACCTCTTTAGTTGGAACTGGTCCCCCTCTTTTGTGCCCAGGACCCTGATGTAGCCCTTCACTGTTTCAGGCACACCTTTAATGACACATGTAACATATTCGCCCCCTTTACCAGAAAGATGATCACAGGGTTTGACACCCCCAGGATCTCCTCATCCCTCCTGGGCCTAATGCGGCGGAGGGATGATCTTTGGAATAAAGCCCTCGACTCTGGCAAGCCTGCTGACCATCAGACATACCGTGCTGCCCGTAACCAGTGTACCTGGACCATATGCAAGGCCAAGGCAGACCACTACAAGACCACCCTAACCATGACCTGGGGATCAGGGCGCAGCTTTTGGCAAAACATGAAATCCCTGTATGGCACCCATTCTCCATCACAACTCATGGTGAATGGGTCCATCACCAATGACACTAACTCCATAGCTAACACTTTCAGTACCTCTTTCTCAGATCTGCGTATAGTTCTCCCCCTGACTTCTTTCCTTCCACCCTCCCCCACCCCCAGCCCACCCACCTTTTCACTTCTGGGTCTTCGCCTGCGAGATCAATCCTTGCTTCCTCAAAGTCTTAAATGGCTCTTGTAATAGCAGTGACCAAACTGACCTCAAGCTACTTGGCTGGTATTAAATGAAGTCCCCCACCTCATCATCCTCTCTCTGAGACATGGTAAATTCCCTCCCCTGGAAAATGGGTATCATCACCCCTATCCACAAGTCTGGTGACCATCTCTCCCCCGGGAACTACTGCCACATCTCCATCCACCCCCAAGGCCTTAGAATGCATTGTCTCGGACCAACTTACCGAATACCTCGCCAAATATGACCCCCTATCTCCTGAACAGCATGGCTTCTGGCAGGGCCATAGTACTACCACTGCCCTCCTGGAATTTTCTAATCACATCCACTCTGCCCTTGACAAGGGTCAACAAGCAGGTGCAGTCTTTCTGGATCTATCAAAGGCCTTTGACACCGTCAATCACAACCTCCTAATCACCACCCTCACTCACCTCAGCTTGTCCCAGGAAGTCAACTCCTGGTTTACAGACTACCTGATGGGTCGCTCACAGATAGCCAAAATCTGGTCCACCCTCTCCACCCCCTTTCCTGCCCACTCTGGTGTCCTACAAGGGTCAATCCTTGAGTCCCTTCTATTCAACCTCTTCCTGAATTCTCTACCCAAGGTCTGCCCTAGGAATATCCTATGCTACGCTGATGATGCTGTCCTCTTTACCTCCCACTCCAACCCCAACTCCCTAGAAGAAACCCTCCAGGTCGCCTTCATAGTTGCTGAATCCTGGCTTACCACACATAAGCTTATCTTGAACCATGAAACATATACAGTCATGCTCTTTGCCCATCACTAGAACAAATTGAAACACTCACCTCTCCATGTCCACACCTCCCTCTCACTCCCACTCGAGCAAGTCCATACCTTTAAAGTACCTTGGTGTTACCTTTGATCCTTCCCTCACCTTCCATGACTACATCTATCTTCTCTGCACCTCTGTCAACTCCCACATCGGCCTGCTCCACCGTCACCATAACTGCCTACCACCTGAAGCCCTCCAACTAGCCATCTCCTCTGCTGTCCTATCCATTATCGATTATGGCTTCTTAATCTATGGGGCTGCTGACAACTCTGCCCTCCACCGTGTCAAGGTTGCCCCGAACAAGGTCTGCCGCCTATCCTTAGACTGTCCCAGAACCACACATACCTGCTCCTTATATAGCCTGTCTAACATGCTGGACTTTGACGGTAGGCTCCGATACCACACCTGCCTCCTAGCAAAAAAAATTACCACCAACCTCACTGCCCCAGTTTCTCCCCCTCCTCCTGTCACTGACAACTGCTACTAAGCCCACTCATAGCTCATTCAAGCCTAACTACCATGTACCATTGCACAAAAAACCCCTTAGCCAATGCTCCTTCCCCTACCAGGCCCCCACTTAGCTCAATTCCCCCCCCATCTCTCTCAAGCCTAGGATTGGCTGGTTAAAATCTCTAGTCCAGTCCCACCTAACTTCCTCCCGCACCTGTACCTGCCATTAGCCACCCACCCCCGACAATGAACTCTGTCCTGCTCAACCCACAGTCCTAGACTTCAACCCAGACCAGGTGGTTTACTATGCCTCTGTATAATCTGTGTGGTATACATATGTTATCTTCATCCTGTATTATTGCTCGGTTCTCATGTCCTACTATGTCTGCACAGTGTTACCCTTATCCTGTATTATTTTACCTGCTTATTTCATAATCTAAATATGTACTGCCTCTGTATTGTCTTCTGGCATGAAGCCTTTGAAAATGAGTCTTGGACTCAAAGGATTGTAATTCTGATGCCTCAATAAATAAAAAAAATTTATTAAATAAAAGCCGGAGATCAAGTACGGTCTGAGGCTTTTGCAGTAGGTAAGAAAACGGGGAAGCCTGGATGGGCCTAGCAGTCTTTATCTGCCATCAAGTTCTATGTTTCTGTGTCTATATTTGAAAAAACCTGTCACTAAAACCCCATATAAGTGAAGCGAAAGAAAAAGCATCGAAAACAACAAGGCAATTAATTTGTTTGGATACAGTTTTGCTAACAATTCTTCCACTGCCCTAAAAAAAGCCTTTAACGCAAAAACGATCAGTTAAACATTATATGGCAGAGACGTTTGGGATTTAAATTTGAGAAATTGCAATACTGAATCAATCCAGAATGTTTTCATTAGATACACACTGAATTTGCCATGAGATTGTCTGATCCTCTTTTTTAAGATTAGCATCTGGGATGTCACTTGAAACTAGAATACTAATCAGAGCCATTTAATTCTGGGGTCATATGGTAAATATGGACTGCAACAGATTACCATCCAAATCTATGCTGGTTTAAGTCTTTGAGTAATTTGCAACAAGGCAAACAAAGAGAACTTGTTTACTAGTTTAAATAGCATTGCTAAAAAATGGATTTGAAGGAGTTATGAGAATCCATCTGTAACCCAAAAATATTTATTGAGGAAGTAAAGCAAAGGCTGCAAGATATTTCCATACAACTTACGCAACTTAGATAAATTTGAATTTTGTGTGCAAATCCCAATGCTTTCAAAAATTGCCTGAGTGATCCCCTACATAAAGAGGGTGACACCAAAAGCATGGAAAACTACCATCCCATCACCATGGTATCTGTGCTAGACAAACTATTTGAAAAATCAATTGTCTCTCAGGTAATGGAACACTTTCAGATGCATCACTTATTATCCCTGCTCAAGTAATGGAACACCTTCAGATGCACCACTTATTATCCCCCTCTCAAGTAATGGAACACCTTCAGATGCACAACTTATTACCCCTACTTAAGTAATGGAATTCCTTCAGATGCACCACTTATTATCCCCTGCTCAAGTAATGGAACACCTTCAGATGCACCACTTATTATCCCCTGCTCAAGACATGGAACACCTTTAGATGCACAGTTTATTATCCCCCACTCAAGTAATGGAACACCATCAGATGCACCATTATCCCCTGCTCAAGTAATGGAACCCTTCAGATGCACCACTTATTATCTCCTACTCAAGTAATGGAACCCTTCAGATGCACAACTTATTATCCCCTGCTCAAGTAATGGAACACTTTTAGATGCACCACTTATTATCCCCTACTGAAGTAATGGAACACCATCAGATGCACCACTTATTATCCCTTTCTCAAGTAATGGGACCCCTTCAGATGCACCACTTAGTATCCCCTGCTCAAGTAATGGAACACTTTTAGATACACAACATATGATCCCCTGCTCAAGAAATGGAACACCTTCAGATGCACAACTTATTATCCCTGCTCAAGTAATGGAACCTACTTCAGATACACAACTTATTATCCCCTGCTCAAGTAATGGAGCCATTCAGATACACCACTTATTATCCCCTGCTCAAATAATGGAACACCTTCAGATGCACCACTTATTATCCCCTACTGAAGTAATGGAACACCTTCAGATGCACCACTTATTATCCCCTGCTCAAGTAATGGAACACCTTCAGATGCACAACTTATTATCCCCTACTCAAGTAATGGAACCCTTCAGATGCATAACTTATTATCCCCTACTCAAGTAATGGAACACCTTCAGATGCACAACTTATTATCCCCTTCGCAAGTAATGGAACACCTTCAGATGCACCACTTATTATCCCCTGCTCAAGTAACGGAACACTTTTAGATGCACAACATATTATCCCCTGCTCAAGTAATGGAACACCTTCAGATGCACAACTTATTATCCCCTGCTCAAGCAATGGAACTCCTTCAGATACACAACTTATTATCTCCTGCTCAAGTAATGGAACCCTTCAGATGCACAACTTATCTCCCGCTCAAGTAATGGAACACCTTCAGATGCACAACTTATTATCCCTTGCTCAAGTAATGGAACACCTTCAGATGCACACTTTATTATCCCCTGCTCAAGTAATGGAACACTTTTAGATGCACCACTTATTATCCCCTACTGAAGTAATGGAACACCATCAGATGCACCACTTATTATCCCTTTCTCAAGTAATGGGACCCCTTCAGATGCACCACTTATTATCCCCTGCTCAAGTAATGGAACACCTTCAGATGCACAACTTATTATCCCCTGCACAAGTAACGGAACACTTTCAGATGCACAACATATTATCCCCTGCTCAAGTAATGGAACACCTTCAGATGCACAACTTATTATCCCCTGCTCAAGCAATGGAACTCCTTCAGATACACAACTTATTATCTCCTGCTCAAGTAATGGAACCCTTCAGATGCACAACTTATCTCCCGCTCAAGTAATGGAACCCTTCAGATGCACAACTTATCTCCCGCTCAAGTAATGGAACACCTTCAGATGCACAACATATTATCCCCTACTCAAGTAATGGAATCCCTTCAGATGCATACCTTATTATCCCCTGCTCAAGTAATGGAACACTTTTAGATGCACCACTTATTATCCACTGCTCAAGTAATGGAACACTTTTAGATGCACAACATATTATCCCCTGCTCAAGTAATGGAACACCTTCAGATGCACAACTTATTATCCCCTACTCAAGTAATGGAACCCTTCAGATGCACAACATATTATCCCCTACTCAAGTAATGGAATCCCTTCAGATGCACACCTTATTATCCCCTGCTCAAGTAATGGAACACTTTTAGATGCACCACTTATTATCCACTGCTCAAGTAATGGAACACTTTTAGATGCACAACATATTATCCCCTGCTCAAGTAATGGAACACCTTCAGATGCACAACTTATTATCCCATGCTCAAGCAATGGAACTCCTTCAGATACACAACTTATTATCCCCTACTCAAGTAATGGAACCCTTCAGATACACAACTTATTATCCCCTACTCAAGTAACGGAACCCTTCAGATGCACAACTTATTATCCCCTACTCAAGTAATGGAACCCTTCAGATGCATAACTTATTATCCCCTACTCAAGTAATGGAACACCTTCAGATGCACAACTTATTATCCCCTGCGCAAGTAATGGAACACCTTCAGATGCACCACTTATTATCCCCTGCTCAAGTAATGGAACACCTTCAGATGCACAACTTATTATCCCCTGCTTAAGCAATGGAACTCCTTCAGATACACAACTTATTTCCTACTCAAGTAATGGAACCCTTCAGATGCACAACTTATTATCTCCCGCTCAAGTAACGGAACACCTTCAGATGCACAACTTATTATCCCCTGCTCAAGTAATGGAATCCCTTCAGCTGCACCACTTATGATCCCCTGTGCAAGTAATGGAATACCTTATTATCCCCTGCTTAAGTAATGGAATCCCTTCAGATACACAGCTTATTATCCCCTGCTCAAGTAATGGAACACCTTCAGATACACAGCTTATTATCCCCTGCTCAAGTAATGGAACACCTTCAGATGCACAACTTATTATCCCCTGCTCAAGTAACAGAACCCCTTCAGATGCACAACTTATTATCCCCTGCTCAAGTAATGGAACACCTTCAGATATACAACTTATTATCCTCTGCTCAACACGGTTTCAGGTATGGACACAGTACCAGCACTGCCCTTATAAAATTTACCAGCGATGTCGAGATGGCCATAGATAAAGGCATGCTAATAGGGGGAGTGTTCACTGACCTTACCAAGGCATTTGACCTTGTTGACCACTCTTTGCAGCTGTTCATTCTGAAAGCATTGAGTTTCTCTTCAGTCTCATCTAAGTGATTTGCTGGATACCTTACTGGTAGGTAGCCATTTGTTGAAGTAAATAGATCTAAATCTAATCTGTCCCCATTAGTGTCAGGGTCCTGCAAGGTTCCATACTCAGGCATTTACTGTTCTGTCTGTTTCTTAGCAATATACCCAGGATGTCTCGTTCCATCTCCACCCTCCTATATGTGGAAGATATGGTCCTATAAATGAGCGCCGTAGATATATCTATCAATAATTCTAAATTAAAAGAGGTTTTTAATGAAACTCAACATTTGCTCAAGAAAAATAGATCACACATGAACACTGCAAAGACAGTCACAATTTTATTTGGATCTGGACCCATAATCAAGGCTTGTCCCTCCACACTAAATGTCTGTCTTCTTGACGGTACCACACTAGGGGTTGGTGATTCTTTCACGGTACCTAGGAATCACTCTGTACCATAATCTTGACTTCAATCTGCATCATAAAACTAGCTGCAAGACAGTAAGATGAAGCCTGACCTTGCCTACACAATTAGGTATAATCTAATCACAGCCACTAGGCTGGCTATTGCCCAGGGTGTGTTAATGCCTACCCTTACCTATGGATATCTGATATCTTTTTCTGAGGCTAATAAAGGTGTTTTAAGCAAATGGAAAATGTGCTATAGTAGCATCTGCTGCTTTGCCTTATCCATGCCCAGACATACCCATCTCTGCATTCTCTACTCAAACATTTGGTGACTCTCGCCTACCACATATCCAATGAACAAGGCAGGTTATTTCATTGATAATGTTATTAGAACTGGTGCACCAGCAGTACTGGTCAACATATTCACTAACGTTTCACTAGCATATCAATTGAGGTATTTGAAACAGTCACGTTTTGAGGTAAAAAAATTGTTCTACAAAGATGAATGAATTGGCTTTCTTTCATTTGCTCCCAAGCTCTGGGACACCTTTCCAGTGCAGTTAAGAAATGCTACATCTCACCATGTTTTCAAAACTGAACTCTGCATGTTCCTCCTGGTAAATGATAAATGTTCTTGGAACTGATTCTTTCTTCATTCTAATCTTTGTGGGCATTTCCTCTGTAGCTCCAGTCCTTTTACACATACATTATTTTTGCACTGATATCTTAAATGGTTTTGCTCTGTTACTGCTTTGTGCCAAGTACGGTTACATGTCATGCTTGTATATTGTACATCCTGTTGATGCAGTGTTTTCTGTATTCTTTTTGTTATTTACTATAATTTGTGTTCTGTAACACTCCTGGGTCATGCCTGAAAATAGGCAATTTGTTATTGTCTAGTGCACTTACCTGGTAAACAAAAACTAAATAAATAAAAGTGAATTTGAGAATGGAAAAGTATTTGGATTTATGTATAAACAAAGTTCATAGAAGCATGTCAAGTAAACTTAGATTAAGTATTTTGTGTGAATTATCTCTGTGGCCATCGGCAAATAAAAAAAGAAGAGAAAATAACTCCTGCCAATGCAAAACGGGTAATTCATCACTTGTGATTTATTTAATGTTACATTGTGAAAAGCTCTCTGAAGAAAGAGCTACGAGGATTTCACCTTTGTTAATTTACAAATCCAATCTGTCTGCAATGGAAACTTGTATTTATTTGTTGAAACGTGATCAGGTCAGATTAACATATGGTCTGGCCAGACACACCTTAGATATACAGATGATGCTACCTATGGAATGTTTGTGACTATGACTGTCTATTGGGGATCTTATTAAAAATATTTGAATTTTTTATTTTGGTTATTTATTGTATAAGAAATTTGTATTTAGATGATTCTTTGAATGTGAAATATAATACATTTGCAAGGGAGGGGCTGTGAACATGGCCTACCTAGACTTTAGCAAGGCATTTGACACAGTCCCACACAAAAGATTAATAAACAAATTAGCCAGCCTGGGTGTGGGTCCCAGGGTGGTAGCCTGGGTAAAAAATTGGCTGGACAACAGGATGCAGAGGGTAATAGTAAACGGAGTCACTCCGAAGAAAGGGGGGTTACTAGCAGGGTATTGCAGGGTTCAGTACTGGGTCTGGACCTTTTAAATATCTTTATAAGTGACATTGCAGAGGACTGGAGGGGAAAAGCATGCCTCTTTGCTGACAACACAAAGATCTGCAACAGGGTTGACACACAAGAGGGGTGGAAAGGATGAGAAGTGATTTTGCAAGGTTGAAGGAACGGTCATGAATATGGCAGCTTAGATTCAATGCAAAGAAGTGCAAAGTAATACATCTGGAAAACAAAAACCCAGGGGAAGAGTACACAATGGGGGGGAGGAATTAACAACACCAAAAATGGAAAAGGACCTGGGGTAGTCATATCAAATGACCTAAAAGTAAGCAAGCAATGTGAGGAGGCAGTAAGGATGACTATGGGGATATGGGATGTATAGAGAGAGAGGCATCACCAGTAGAAAACAGGAAGTTGTTCTCCCTCTGTACAGACAGTTGGTGAGACCCCATCTGGAGTAATGCGTCCAGTTCTGGAGACCCCATCTTCGCAAGGACATAGATAGGATGGAGGCAGTCCAGAGGAGGGCAACTAAAATGGTGCAGAGTCTGCAACAGGAGCCATACGAAGAGAGACTAAAGGAGCTTAATATGTATACCCTTGAGGAAAGGAGGGAGAGGGGGACACAACAGAAACTTTCAAGTACCTCAAGGGAATCAGCAATTTCCTAGAGGGTAGCATTTTTCAGAAAAAGAGATGTGCATGAACAAGAGGACACAATTTGAAGATAGAGGGGGGATGGCTCAGGGGCAATGTGAGGAACTATATTTTCACAGAGAGGGTGGTGGACACATGGAACAGCCTTCCTGAGGAGGTCGTAGGGTCAAAAACAGTGGGGTAATTCAAGAATGCATGGGACAGACATAAGGCAATTCTTGTGGGGGGTAGGAAGAAGTAGGCTGTTGGTTAACTAGGATCTGCAGCTTATCCAATAGGTAGTGAAACGGGCAGACTAGGTGGGCCAAGCTGCCCTTATCTGCCATCAAAGTCTATGTTTCTATGAAATGTTATGCATTTTTAAAATAAAACTTGAACTTGAAACTCATAACCCCTGCACTGCCACCTGGGAGTCCCTGATTTGAGAATAAGTGTCCTACCCTGGCATTATATCAATTATACACACACATAACTGTTGCAGTGCTGAGAGTCTCAGGTTTGAGAACAGACTCAGGTTTGCCAACCTGGTATTACACCAAAGATAAAAACATATCCCCCCTGCACTGACACATTGGAGTCCTGGATCTAAGAATATACTCAGATTTCTCACCATGGTATTATACCAATGATACACACATAATCCCCTGTGGTGTAACTGGGGAGTCCTAGGATTGAGAACAGACTCATATTACACAATGATACAGATGTAACAACCTTCACTGCCACCTGGGAGTCCCAGATTTACGAATAGACTCTGGTTTCCCGCACTGTATTATGCCAGTAAACTGCTGTTCAGTTCAATATGTCTTTCCTGGTAAAACCTTTGAAATAAATAAATAAACAACTACCTATGGTATACACATAATCCCCTGCACTACGACTCATGAGTCACAGGACTGAAAACAGAGTCAGGTCTGCAGTACATCTTGGGGCTTGACAGTGGCCCCCTCCTACACCAATATTTTCATGTGTTGGTGGGAGGAGGTGAACATATGTGAACCCAGGGTTAACCCCTTTTCAAATAAAATCAGGTATTGGGGCAGATATAGAAATGACATCTTATATTTCTGGGGAGGTACAGTAGAAAAGGCTCAAATGTTAGTTTAATTCTTGATGAACAATGATTTTAACATGAAGTTTCTGTGTAGCATCGATTAAACTAGTATCTCCTTTTTGAAATTCAAGTTTATTGATTTTAACATAACCAACATAAACAAGGTCATTACATAGCTTATGTCAGGTACCCATACACAGTATAAAAAAAAAAAAGGGGGGGGAACCCCCCAAAGCAAACATTACCCTCCCCAAAAAATCCCTATAGAGTGTGCCGACTAACTATGTAACTAGTCCTATTAGCGAGTTCATAAATACATCAAATCTCAATCCCGCCTTCAAAATCCGAGGAAGCAGATGGGAAAGGGAAAAGGGAAAAAGAAACCACAGTGGGCATCAGAGAGGAGCGTCACAAGAAATCATTGGTGCAAATATAGAGCATACAAGTTGCCCCATTTTTTGGAACAGATCCATGCGATTACGTGAGCTGGCTATCAGCCTCTCCATGTTAAGGTAGGTCGAGAGCTCCGCCAACCATTCAGAATAGGTCAGGATCAGCTGGTCAGTCCAATGTTTAAGAACAAGTCTCTTGACCACTATAGACACAAGGGCGATGTGGTATCGGCGGCGTTCTAAACAATCTATGCCAGAGTAGTCCCCTAGAATACAAATTTCAGGAGTAAAAAGGTTGGTGAGGCCAAGCAGAGGGTCTAGATTGTCTTGGATAGCGGACCACAAGGGGGCAACCTTATTACAGTACCAGAAAATATGTAGGGAATTCCCTTCGCTGTGTGAGCACCTGGAGCAGGGGGACAGAGATAGTTTTTTTAAGCCGGAAAAGTTTCTTAGGGGTATAGTACATATTATTCAATATGTAATATTGGGTAAGTCTAAGCCTATCTTGGGTATACTATTTGTGCAGGTCCTTCCAAATATAGGCCCAGTTGAGGGTGGAATCTGGGAGTAAGGAAAGCCAGATGCTAGAACTTCGATCGGTTTCGGGAATTTGTAGTCCAGCAGGAAAGAGTATATTCGTGAAATGGAGTGTGGTTTAGAGGCGAGGGTAAAGATGTGAGAGAGGAAGGGTTGAACCTTGGGTTCTCTAAACTGTGAGTCAGATTTCGCAGCAATAAGATGCCTTAATTGATATACTTTAAAAATCTTATTATTGGGAATATCAAATTTAGCTAAAATATCAGAGGATGAAAGGAGGGATCTTTGGTCGTAGTAGTGTTCTAGGTTAGTTTCTTTAATTTGTGGGAGCCACTCAGGGGTAATCATCGAGTTGCCCAACTTGATATTGGGGGTTAAGGATGATAGGTTGTGCTAGATCTATTTTAGGAAAAATTTTAAGGAAATATAGACATTGGGAAAGAGATTTAAGGGATGTGAGAATTGTTTGGTCAGTTATCCACTGTGAAAGCACAGAGGCAGGAGTATAGAAAACTGCATAGGGCTCCATTTTAAACTCCGAAAGGATCAGTTTCTCAATTTGGAGCCAAATCAGGGAAGAGGGTTCAGGTGGGTTGAAAACCATCTACCTAGTTTAGAGAGGTGGGCAGCCCAATAGTAAAATACTACGTTGGGAGTCTGAGACCACCTTATCCTTAGGGAGGGATAGTTTGAGAAATGAACTGCGAACTGCTTTCCCTCGCCAGACAAACTTGAGAAAATTGTGTGAAATTGTTGTAGATAAGAGAGAGCGCAACCAAAGACCTAGTAGGTTAAGAGGATAGAAGATACGGGAAGACTATTCATCTTAATAATATTAATCCTGCCCCACAGGGAGATAGGAAAATTGGACCATCTTTGTAAATCTAGCTGGATATGAGTCTTAAGGCTATCTAAATTGAGTTTCCTGAGTAGAGAAGGGTCTGAGGTAAAATGAATACCTAGGTATTTAATCGATTTGGGGGACCATCTCATGCCAAATTTAATAAGTTCATGTTTGTATGTATAGGTATTTAAAGGGAATATTTCAGATTTAGATGTATTCAATTTATATTGAGAGAGGTTGCCATATTGAGTGATGAGTTGTAGTGCGTGTCCTAGAGAAATGGCGGGGTGAGTAACATGTAGGAGTATGTCGTCAGCATAGGCTGAGAGGACTAACTCATGCTGATGCACCATACAACCTTGAATAAGTGGGGAGGATTTAAGCTAAGAAGAAGGGCTCAAGATATAAGTTGAACAAAAGGGTGAGAGAGGCAGCCTTGTCTGGTACCAGTATGAAGTTGGAAGAGTGAGGAAAAAACACCATTACAATATATATTGGCCGAGGGGGATTTGTATAAAACCTGGATCCATTTGAGAAAAGGAGTTGGGAAGCCCATCTTGGCCATCGTAGCCCAAAGAAAAGACCAATCAACTCTGTCGAATGCTTTCTCTGCGTCTAACGAAATCAGGGCCATTGGGAGATGGGATGATTGGGCGAGATGAGAAATATGAGAGAGGGTTCTGAGGTGGTCTGATGGGGAGCGAGAGTGGATGAATCCAACTTGTTCCGGGCTAAGGAGATGGGTCTAGGTTTTCTTAATCCGTTCGGCCAAGACCTTAGAAAGAATTTTCATATCGCAGTTTAGGACAGATATGGGTCGGTAACTTGCTGGGTCAGTGGGAATTTTATCCGGTTTAAGAATTAGGATAATGGTGGCTTCGAGAAGTGTGGGGTCCACAGTGGTGGAAGAGAAGAGGTAATAGTATAGTTTGAGGAGTAAAGGGGCAAGCTCTTTGGAAAAAACCTTGTAAAAATTTGAGGGGAACCCATCTGGACCTGGTGCCTTATCTGGGGCCATGGAGGCGATAGCTTTTTCTATTTCGGAAAGTGAAATGGGGGCAGTCAGGGTTTCCTTTATGAGAGGGAAAAAGTTGGGGAATGTCAAGATCTGTGAGATAGGCTGATATGTCTGAGAGAGAAGCAGAAGAAGAAGGCATACTATAGAGGTTCCTATAGTAATTCTCAAAAATCTGTGCAATTTCTCTGGGAGAGGTTTTAATGGAGCCTGCAGGAGATTGTAGGGCCGGGATCAGTCTGGAGCTTTCTAGTGTACGAAGTCTTAAGGCCAAGAGCCTGCCGGCCTTCTCGCCGTGCTCAATATATTTGGTTTGAGTCTTAAATAAGCAATATTCAGCTTTTTCTTAAATGAGATCAGTGTACTCGTTTTTGACTGCCAGGAGGGCTTCGAGGGAGGACAGAGGAGAGGAAGGGGAGTCAGAACTTTCAAGCTCCTTGATTTTGTTCATTAGTAGGGAGGCACGAGATTGTCTAGCTCTTTTCCTCGCCGAGGCCAGTTTGATTAATTTGCCTCTTAGATAGCATTTTGGGGAGCTCCAAATGATGTCAAATCTTGGGGTGGAGCTAAGATTGATCTCAAGGAAGTGAGAAATGAGGGTCTTGATGTGGGTCACTGAGTAGGGATCCATAAGGAGTTGAGTATTAAGCTTCCAGATAGTGTCCCTTTGGAAATTCAGGTCTGGGGAAATTCTTGCCCATACTATTGCATGGTCGGAGAGCACAATCGGCTCGATACCAGATTGAAGGAGACCGGGGAGAAGGGTTTTGCTAATCAAGATGTAGTCTATTCTAGACCAGGATCCGTGGGGTTGAGAAAAAAAGGAGAAGGACCAAAGGGAGGGGTTGGAGAGACGCCAGGGGTCACATAGCCCTAATACATGCAGAAAATCTAGTAGGGATCTTTGAGCCGGAGTAAGCGGATGGCTTGATTGAGGGTCTTTGTCTAATAGGTGGGATGGTGGAACGTTCCAGTCACCTCCTACTATAAGTTGGGAAGGAGGTAGGGTACTTATTTTATCTGCTAGGGTCATAAAAAATTTGGAGCTACCCCCTATTGGACCATAGATTGAGCCTAGAATGACAGTACCACCATTGAGGGAACCCTTGATCAATATAAATCTGCCTTCTGTGTCAGTTATTGTTGTATTTACCAGGAACCTGATATATTTTTTAATGAGCATGGCAACACCTCTACTAGAACTGAACCCATTTGCAACAAACACCTATGAAAACCAGATCTAGACAAACTATTTAGCCTCTGAGTTGGTTAAGTGGGTGTCTTGTAATAGTAGGATATCAGTCTGAAATAAGCTCTAATGGTTAAATACCTGATTCTCTTGACTTTCCTGAGCCCACGCACATTCCATGATGCAATTTGACAGTGTTTACAGCCATTTTAAAAAACAGGATAACAGAAAGGCAGTTAATTAGAACTCATCAACTATAGCCCAATAGAAAAAGCACACTCTAAACCCAAAACTCCAACCCGCTATGGTCTGCCAAAAAGGATTTATCAAAAATAGCAGTGTCTTAAACAAACAGAGCAGATCTAGTTTAAAATAGTACATGTGAAGAGGCAGACAGGTCAACCCTCCCAGCTCCCCTCCCCTATTGAATCCCCTGAATAAGACAAACCAACCATATACATCCTGGTGCCAGGCATGAACATTCGAAAATTGAGAGCAATTATGACGAAAGCCTGAGAACCAGGTCCCTGTTGCAAACCCAGAAAACCCTTTGCTATTAAGATCTTTCAGATTAAAAGGTCTCCAAAAAACCAAAAACAAAGACAGAGAAATGATTTTCATCTGAACCAGATGAAACAAGGATAACCTTATATGTGGGACTGGTTTACACACCCCTTCTATAAGTCGTCAATGCAACTTTCATGCAGTTACAAAGGGCTCAGGAGTTATCCCCCATCAACTAATTTCGGATCTTTATATTAGGGATTATGGATTCCACAGAATAAATCCTATTATTTCCAAAAAGGAAAAAGCCCAAGGAAAGGGGGTTTACTCACACCCTAAACCGGGCTGTAGGAGAAAGACAGGAGAATGGCAGGATGGGCCGAGAGATGGAGGTACTATCCCACCAAAGCCATATTGTTTCCCCAGGGAGCTATTATGGGGTGGGACCAGATTGATCCCTCACTGAAAGCAGCAAGGCTGAGACCTGCAACCACCCCTGCTTGGTTCCGGCTAGATAGCGAGAATCAGAAGCAACGCGGTTCACCTCAGCCTCTGTCCGGGCTGCCGGGGGTCTCCACTCACCACTACAGTATCGGAGTCAGCTACTCAGGTAAAACAAACAAAAAAAAAAGAAAAAGAAAAAAAAAAACATCAAAACCTAGAAAAAACGATTTAAGGCCTCGTCTTAGAGCTGAAACTGGGGACTAAAAGTTCAGCCGTTTGTTTTAAAAAGATTGGGAAGTTTGGCAGAGAGGTCTTTATAGGCCAAGTCCGGGGAATCATAGCTTTGGGAGTTGTCCCCAATAGTAACTTTGAGGGTGGCAGGATACACCATTCTGAAGGGAATGTCCGCCGCAATTAACTTCTGGACGACGGGATGGAATGCAGTTCTCTTCATTCTGGTTTCTTTGGGAGATCTTGAGTGATACGAAGTTTGGCCGGTCCCCACATGATGGATTGCAGCTCTCGGGATTTAGTAAGGACATGTTGTCTTTCGATGTAGCTAAGGAATTTCATGATTATTGGTCGTGGGGGGGAGCGCGGCGGAGGTCTGGGTCTCAAAGATCTGTGTGCTCTCTCCAGGTGGTAGTGGGGGTTAAGAGGTGAAGGGCCCACTGTTTTGGTTAGGAATTTCTGAAGAAAAGCGATGGGGTCCGATCCCTCCTCAAACTCCGGTAGACCCAAAATGAGCAGATTGTTTCTCCGATTGCGACCTTCCAGGTCTTCCGTTTTTAGTTGCAGCTTCTTGACCTGTTGATTTAACGTGGTCAGATCAGATTCTGCTTTGGTCTTCCACTGTTCTAGGGAGTGGATTCTAGCCTCCGAATCAGACACCCTCGTGGTGAGAGAGTAGAGGTCCCCCCGAATAGATTTAAGTTCCGAAGTGATGGTTTGCAGTACGTCCTTCAGAGGAGCTAGTTCCTGTAGAAATTTCTCCTCGGTGAGAGGATTAGGCGGCTGAGCTTTATCACTCATTTTATCAGAAGTAGAGCCGGGCTGGTTCCTCGGTTTTTTAGGCAGCTTTTCAGGAGTGGCTGGTGGTGTGTGCCTAATTGCAGCCTGTTTTTTCTCCACCTCCATCCCCTTCTATATTCAAGGATTATAACAAGAAAACGCCCTGAGGCCAATAGGTGGAGTGTAGTCGTTCAGATGAGGTGTAAATTGTTGACGTTGTTTTTCACGAAATCGCAGATTGGAGTAGATACAGTTGATGGGAGTAGAGAGCTCCAAGCCCCTGCTGCTGCTCAGCAAGCCAGCATCATGTGACCTCACCCGTATCTCCTTTTTGGATCTTGCATTATTTATCCATTAGAATGGTTGCATATCTACTGCACGTTACAGAAAACCCGCATCTGCCAAGACACTCCTAAGGGTGGATAGTTACCATCCAGACCATTTGTTGAGAGGGGTACCATTTGGTCAGTACCTCCATATTTGGCACAACTGTCCTAAACTTGAGATTTTCCAGCAGCAGTCCAATAAGTTATCAATCAATCAATCAATCAATCAAAATCTTTATTTATTCAGGCGGACATCATTGAGCTAAGCTCATTTACAAGATGTACCTGATAGGTCAAGATCAAAATAAGGTACAGTAGTATACATAAACAAATACAGAGAAAGAGACAAAGACTTAAATATAAATAAACAGCTACAGTAATAAAAAAAAACGTGTATACAAGCAAGGTAGCTAATGATTTTGGACCACAAAACAAAATAATTCAGACAGGTTTGACCCAAATGACTGTAAGGTATTGGGATTGTGGAACTGGTCAGGTGTGCTGTAATTGGATAGATACTTATGGGAGGAGGAGGAGGTCTTGGGGTAGTTTACAGAAGAGGGAGGAACATTAAAGATAGGGTGGTTCACAGCCATTTGGAATCTGTAGAATGATAATCTTTAACAGTTTCCTATCCTACTGGTGTTCATTGTTGTAGGAATTGTAATGTTTGTAGATATACCTCCCAGAGCATTAGATTTACCAGTCCAATCAATCATATATACCACAACATGAAACACTATATTACTTGCCTTACCCCTTATGTAGTTTATGCCCTTTGTTGTCCCTGTCCCAGGCTGCTTGTGAGTAGAACTACATGCACCCTTAAGGAACATATTCAAGAACACAACTGCTCCACTGCAAATGCTCAAAGTGGCACCCCTGTGGCAGAAATCACATGAAGCTAACTTGTGCACTTCTCATTTTATAGGGATAGACCATGTCCCAGTTTCTCCTGGGGTGTGACCGAACTAGATAATTGTTGCAACTAGAGGGTAGACTTATTTTTAAATTGGGAGTTTTGTACCCAATGTCCTTAATGAAGACTGGGACATTCTTCCCTATCCTTGAGAGGTTTCTCTACATATTTCGTCTCCCTTTCCCTTCCCCTTCCCCCTTTTACCTTTTTTAATCTCCCTTTTCCCTAATTTTTTACATCCTTGTTAATACCATTTATTATTCCCTGCCCTACCCTCATCTTTCCTTTTATTTCCCACTCACTGTTTTTCAGGTCTTTTCCATTTCATATCTCTTGGCTCAGTCTTTGCTTTTTATTAGTTTACCAGCTCTTCTGTTTGTATTTTTGACCGATGTGTCATTTTAACTCTTCTTCTCTCTATATATTACTTGGATCAGCATCTTCTGAGATTTGTTTGTTTGATCCTCATGTATTTGATGGTTACTTGACCTTGTTACTGACCTATTTACAGTATGTATGCAATAATATGTTGCGACACAAATTTGAGGCTGAACTTCTTCCCTTTAGCAGCAATTTTTACTTTTTCTAACGTATTCAAGTTATTGTTATCTTTGTTTATTCTTATCACGGGGGGAGTTGGATTAGGTGTATTTATATAGTTTTTGATTAATGTTTTATGTTATTTACATATCTCCTTGTTTTTTAAACTGTGTTTGGCAGCTCTAAAAATTGGAACATTGGTGGTCTTGTAACTGTCAAGGATTTTATTGCATATCTCTTTAAAGAGCAGCTGACGCCTTTGAAAAAACGTTGGAAAACATAATAGTTGGACACATTTCAGCTTGCATTTCACATACCTTCTATAGATTTCTTCTCTTCATTATTTGTTACTGAAGAAATTCCAACAAAAACATTCTCTTCATCCCTTAGAGCTCTTCTGCCTCAGGAACTGACTCCCTATTTGACATCATAAAGCTCTGTTGTGACATCACAGTCTGTTGCTGTGGGAATAAATGTGATGTCACAAGCACAGTATCATGACATTAGGTTGGGATGAAGCAATAGGATCTGATAATACCATCAGGGAACAGCTCTTCTGTTTTCATCCATCTGACCGCAGTAATAAATAATGGAGGTAAGAAATATAGCTCTAATGAGAAATATAAGCTGCTTTATGTTCAACTGTTATGTTCTTCAGAGTTCCTCTTGAGGCATCAGCGGCTTTTTAAGATGTCCCTGTAGATGTTGACCTGGTTACCTGTACCCTCCTCCCCCCTGAGGAAGAATCTGTGAGACTCAAAGTGCTGGAGTTTCTGTTTGCAGTCCTTTTAGCTCCAATAAACCCAGCACTTACTTACATTCTTTTCTCTGGACTTGGCTCCTTTTCTTTACCTGCTCACCACTTTTGTTGTTCTCTATCAATGATAAACACTTAACCCCCTGCACTGCCACATGGCAGTCCTGGGTTTGAAAACTGAATCAGGTTTCCCACCCTTGTATTATACCAATGATACACACCTAACTCTCTATACTACCACCAGAAGACCTGGGTTTGAGAATAGACTCAGGTTTCCCCACATTGGTATTATAACAATAATACACATATAACCCCCAGCACTGCCACCGAGGGTCCTGGGTTTGAGAACAGACTCAGGTTTCCCATCCTGATATTATACCAGTAATACACACCTAACCCTTTACACTGCCACCTAGAAGTCCTGGCTTTGAAAATGGACTGAGGTCTCCCACCCTGGTATTATCCCAAGGCTACACACATAACCCTCTGTGCTGCCACCTGGGAATTCCAGGTTTGAGAATGGACTCAGGTTTCCCAAAGTGGTATCATACCAATGATACAGACATGGGCCCCGTCACAGCCACCGGGGAGATGCAAGTCAAAGAACAGGCTCAAGTTTCACCGTCTGAAATCATCAGTGCTTCTTAACATCTGTCCTACATGTAACATTTACCAGGCTATCTACTTACTGTTGATGGTGCTTTCTGTAGGAGGATGCTGATGTATGGTCTCATCCCTGTTCCCTAACTCCAATACTGAAGGTTCTTCATCTTTCACAATCAATGTCATGTGGTTTTCTGGGACTGGATATTCTGCTACCATTAAGAGAAGAAAGGTAAAACAGAGATAAGGGCACGACCACTGGAATTTGCCCTGTATTACAGACATTGTTCCCTACGCTGCAATTGGGGTGATCAGAGTTTGAGAATAGACTCTGGTTTCTCCCAGTGATACCAATGATATAAACATAACCCACAGTACTGCCACCTTGGAGTCCCAGGTTTGAGAATGGATTCTGGAACTGGTATTACACCAATGATTCACACATAACCCCTGTACTTCTATCTCAGAGTTCCAGGTTTGAGAATTTACTCAAATTTCCCACCATGATATTATACCACTGATACACACCTAACCCCTACACTGCCACCTGGAAGTCTGGTTTGAAAAAGGACCGAGGTGTCCCACCCTGGTATTATACCAAGGTTACACACATAACCTCCTGCACTGCCACCTGGTAGTCCAAGGTTTTATTTTTTTACACCAATTTGTTTCTGCTCCTTGGTCAACCAGCCCTCATCCTCCAGTCCCCTCCAGCCCCATCACCCTGGCATCCATCAGCACTTACCCCAGTTCTTCCCCCATGGTTTCTCATCCCCCCCCGGTAGGTTCAGCAGGAACCCCTGAAAGGCCTCCAACCAGGAACAAGATATGGTTCACTGAGGTGTCCAGCTGGCCGAGTGTGGACGCCATGATTTTCCTCCAACTTCGACCCATTTCCCGAGTGCAGCCACAAAAGCATGCAAAGATGACAATGGCCGAGCTTCACAAACTTCCATATGAAGTCTGCTGGGCATCTGCTCTGCCTCTGCTGCCTATGTTTTCAGGACATGACATGCCAGCCTCCAGTCACTGCTAGGGGCCAGGCAAGTGCCGGTTGCCACTCCCACCCTCTCCTGGGAATGAGGGGCTGTTCTCTGGATGCTCGATCCTCTCCCTTCTTGGCCAACCCCCAATGATCCCCTCACACTGTAAACACAGGTCACCAGCATAGCAGGTGATAAGGCGTAGCCGCCTCAGCCCTCCACATCACTGGCCAGGTGGGAGTCCCAGGTTTTAAAATGGACTCAAGTTTTCTAACCTGGTATTATACCAGTGATACACTCATAACCTTCTGCACCGTCACCTGGGAGTCCTGAGTTTGAAAACCCAGGCTAGGAGCCAAGGAGGCAGTATAACACAGTGGTTTAAGGCTCTGAGCTGCAAACCTGGAGACCTGGGTTTGAATCCCACAGCCCCCACTTGTATACTGTGTGACCCTGAGCAGGTCACTTAGCGTGCTTGTGCTCCCAGGTCACACCTGTAAGCAAGCTTTCAGCTTAGTGGGTCTCTCTAAAAAAAAAAAAAAAAGAGAAGGGACACAGGCTTACCACATTCAAATTATACCAAAGATACAGATATTACCCCCTCTACACTGCCACCTGGGAGATGCGAGTCAGAGAACATGGTCAAGTTTTCCACTTTGAGATCATCAGGGCTTCTCGGCATCTATCCTACATGTAACATTTACCAGGCCACCTACTTACTGTTGATGGTTCTTTCTTCTGGAGACTGCTGGCTTATGGTCTCATCCTTGATCACTAACTCAGATACTGAGAGTTCTTCATCTTTAACAATCAAGGTCAAATAGTTTTCTGGGCCTGGAAATTCTGCTACTGCAAAGAGAAGAAAGGAAAATCAGAGATAAAGGCACAACCACTGGAATTAGCCCTGTGATACAAACATAACCCCCTTGAACTACAACCGGGGTGATCCAAGTTTGAGAATGAACTCTGGCTTCCCCCAGTGTTACAAATGACATAAACATAACCCTCAGTACTGCTACCTGGCAGTTCCAGATGATACCATAACAGCTGTAGCCCTGGTTGCTCTCTGTCGAGATGAGGAAAAGTCTGACTGAGCAGGCTTTTGGATTGCAACCATAGGATCAGCTTATATGGTGTGCTTGATTCTTTATTCATCACTAGTAGTTTCAATTTTGACACTGCTGGAAGATACAGCAGCTTGGAGGGCACTGCAGTGGTTCTTTCCCTTTATTCTACAGCACTATCCAAAGTCTTATGCCTGAATCTCTATGCTGCCTGGTCAACAACGTGGCAGATGTCACAGTATTTTACTTGCGCTACACCTAAACAATGCAGACACAGATCACATTTAGCTTCATTACATCTCCACATTGTGCTAGACCCAAGAAATGCATACACAGATCACAGTTAGCTTCATTACATCTCCACATTCTGATAGACCCAAACAGTGCAGACACAGATCACAGTTAGCTTCATTGGACTCAACATTCAGAATTGCATTTGGCAATGATGCAAGTGGTGGCACAGAGCAACTGAGTTGCGCTGAAGTAACTAAGGGATATATCTGAAAGAGATGTGCCATGGCACATCTCTTCTGAGTACAGCAAATAATGCGCATAGTGCAAACATAATGCACCAGCTCATCCACCAGACAGGTCTGAATGCCAGGACTGGGAATGTTCCAGCGCAACTGGAGTTGCGCTGGGCGCAATATCCAAATATTCAGACCTGGATATGCAAATGGAGCCATTATACATACAAGGCACAAATGTTGACATTTGCATGTCATTATGGCCCAATTTGCATGTGTTGTGCAGGGCTGTCCAGCAAAATGCACCTGGCACCCTGCACAGCATGCAGTCCCTGTACCACGGACCGCAGTAATACCCCCATCTCATACTAATGATCACCATATTGCAATGATTTTATTCTCCCTGGTAGTCTAGTGGTACCCCTCTCACCACCAGTAACTCTGACTGCTGTAATGTAATAATTGAATTCTCCCTGGTGGTCCAGGGGTACCTCCCCCGTAGCTCTGATTGCTGTAATGTAATAATTTAATTCTTCCTGGTGGTCCAGTGGTACCCGCCGGTAACCCCGATCGCCATAAGTTAATACTTTTATTCACCCTGCTGGTCCAGATGCAACCCCCACTCACACAGGACCCCCAGCCCACCCAGCTCCCTCTGTCACTGGCGGGCAGTAAACTCAGCCACATAACTCTGTGGCTGCCCGCCGAATGACAACTTACAGTATCAGCTGCAAGCCCATTGGTCCACAGACATGCTAGACCCAAGAAATGCATACACAGGCCACAGTTAGTTTCATTATATTTCCACATGCTGCTAGACCCAAACAAACAATGATACACAGAATACAGTTAGCTTCATTACGCCACATGCTGCTAGACCCAAACAATGCATACACAGATCACAGTTACCTTCAGTATATCACCACATGCTGCTAGACCTAAGCAATGCATACACAGATCACAGCTTCATTGTAACTTCACACACTGCTAGACCGAAACAATGCATACACAGATCACAGTTATCTTCATTATATCTCCACACGCTGCTAGACCCAGACAATGCATACACAGATCACAGGTAGCTTTATTATATATCCACACACTGCTAGACCCAAACAATGCATACACAGAACACAGTTAGCTTCATTATATCGCCACATGCTGCTAGACCCAAACAATGTATACACAGAACACAGTTAATTTCATTATGTCTCCACATGCTGCTAGACCCAAACAATGCATACACAGAACACAGTTAATGTCATTATATGTCCACATGCTGCTGGACCCAAACAATGCATACACAGATCACAGTTAGCTTCATTATATCTCCACACGCTGCTAGACCGAAACAATGTGTACACAGATCACAGTTAGCTTCATTATATCTCCACACGCTGCTAGACCGAAACAATGTGTACACAGATCACAGTTAGCTTCGTTATATCTCCACATGCTGCTAGACTGAAATAATGTCTACACAGATCACAGTTAGCTTCACTATATCTCCGCATGCTGCTAGACCCAAACAATGCATACACAGATCACAGTTAGCTTCATTACATCTCCACATGCTGCTAGACCCAAACAATGTCTACGCAGAACCTAAAAATCAATGCCATCTGAGTGCAGTATTGGGGGGTGCTATCCTTCGGATGAGACATTAAACCGAGGTCCCTTCTGCCCATCCTGGTGGGTGTCCAGGTGGAAGTAAAAGAACCCAGGGCACTCTTCGCAAAGAGCAGGGAACATTTCCCGTGTCCTGGCCAACATTCCCCTTCCCATAAAATGGTTCATGCAATTATCCAGGCTGTGTGTGGGTGATGATGCGTAATATGGCCACCACCACACAGTCAGTCACTTCACTACCAGTCTAGCATTGCTTGTAAAGCGCTTTGGGATGCTGTGTATGAAAAGCGCTATATAAAAGCCGATTCTTCTTCTTCTTCTTCACATACTGCTGGAAGCAGATAGTGCATACAAAGATGACAGCTTCATTACATCATAACATGCTGCTAGACCCAAACAATGCATACCTAGACCACAGTTAGCTTCATTATATCTCCACACGCTGCTAGACCCAAACAATGCATACCTAGACCACAGTTAGCTTCATTATATCTTCACACGCTGCTAGACCCAAACAATGTATACACAGAACACAGTTAGCTTCATTATATCTCCACATGCTGCTGGACCCAAACAATGTATACACAGAACACAGTTGCCTTCATTATATCTCCACATGCTGCTAGACCCAAACAGTGCATACACAGATCACAGTTGCCTTCATTATATCTCCATATGCTGCTAGACCCAAACAATGCATACACAGAACACAGTTAGCTTCATTATATCTTCACACACTGCTAGACCCAAACAATGCATACACAGATCACAGTTAGCTTCATTGTATCTCCACATGCTGCTAGACCCAAACAGTGCATACACAGATCACCGTTAGCTTCATTATTTCTCCACATGCTGCTACCCCATACAATGCGTACACAGATCACAGTTAGCTTCACTATATCTCCACATGCTGCTAGACCTAAACAATGTCTACGTAGAACACAGTTAGCTTCATTATATCTCCACATGCTGCTAGACCCAAACAATGCATACACAGATCACTGTTAGCTTCATTATATCTTCACATGCTGCTAGACCTAAACAATGTATACGCAGGTCACAGCTTCATTATATCTCCATATGCTATAGCAACAACATAAAAAAAAATACTTAGAAACATAGAAATTGTTGGCAGATAAGGACGTCAGGCCCTTCCAGTCTACCCGAAAGTCCTATGCCAATTTGTGGCCTTTGACCCTAACTGGTCAATGGCTTTTCACATCATCTTCCCTCCTGTATAGTACCCTTACGCCTGTCCCATGCATGTTTAAAACCCTCCACTGTGTTTGCCCTCTACCACCTGATGTGGCAGACTGTTCCATGTGTCCATCACCCTTCTCCATGAAGAAAAACATCTTCACATTTCCTCTTAGCCTGCCACCTTCCAATTTCATATCATGCCCCTTGTTGTTGTACATCTCTTATATTTGAAGATGTGTCCCCTGCACCTTGTTTATGGTGTAAATAAAATAAAAATGATCTCTTGGTATGTCATATCTGGCCACACTTTGAATTAATGAGAGGATTGGATCCCACCAATCTTTCAGTTTGGAGCATTCCCATACCAGGTGAAGAAGTGTGCCCTCCTCCTGACATCGGCGCCATCACTGGCAATTTAATGTCAAACCCACCTTATGAAGGAGCACTGGAGTCCTATACCAATTGTGAATAATTTTAAACTGGATCAAGCTACCTGAGCTATCTTTACTTGCCTTGTGTAGAATAAGCCAAATTTTTATCCCACTCCACTTCCAATATCTAGTGATCCCCAAATGTCTTCCAGAGGGATTTAACCAGCACCATATCCAGGGAGTGCTATTCTAACACAACTTTATACACCTGACCAATTATAGGAGGAGAAGATACTTCTTTACTGGAAGACAAGCCTACCAACTCATCCCACTGCCAGCTGCAGGGAGGCAAAGATGGGATTCACAATTTGAGATAACAAGTGCCACAGCTGCAGGTACCTCTAGTGATGTGCTGTGAGGAGGGACGCCTCAAGCTGAAGTTCCAAAAATGACTTCATATATCTGGCATTCCTGGAAAACAGGTTCTCAACCATATTTAAACAGCCTTTGGATCAGGCCAGCTAAATAATAGACTGACCTCCAATTTTCAAGCAATTATTATGCCACAACGGCCGGCATCATACAGGCACATCCCAAGCAAGATCTAATCTTGGTTTAAAAAAGACCAAACATGAACTGCATAGTCCTGATTTGGGATGTCCCCTGACCTTCAGGATGTGTCCCACAATACAGCTTCCGGGCAAGTCACCCACTAGACTCCATTCCATGTTCAAACAATGTGTAGAGGCCCTGGCACCCTCTGAATGGAGATATAGCCATATCTGTTCAAGTCCTGCAGCTAGATAGTAAACTTTGAATCATGATGCATGGAATCCCTCCTTTGAATAAGAGGCAGGCAGGCGTTAAGTGGATAACTGAGGTTTCTTCCCCTCCCACAAAAAAATGGACACTATTCCAGGACATTTTTTTCTTAATAAAGTCAGGCAGCTCAAGGGGCAATAACATATAATATACAACATTTTGGGGAAGGTCATCATCATAGTGGCTGAATTTTGCCCCACAAAGATAAATGAATATGCCTCCATCTTGCAACATCCTCCTTTAAATGCTTAAACAAGGGGTTCATATTTGACATCGACCACTAATTCAAATCAGAAGATATAAAGATACCCAAGTACTTAAAAGGTAATGTAGCGACCTGACGGCACAGCAGTTGGATTTCTGCTTGTGACACTGGCGACCCAGGTTTGGGAGCTGACTCGGGTTACTGGAGGGATGGCCGGGGGAGAAGGCTTGAGTGTCCCACGACTGCTTACCCTCTCTGGAAGGGAGGAGGGAAAAGATCAATGCGCGTAGCTTGTCTGTTCCCGGGTGGAAGATCGAAGTACAGCAAGTCCTGCAGCCTGCAGGGGGGGGCGGGAAAAGCTGTGTGGTAGATGTCAGCACCTAGTGCCTTGACATCAGGGTGCAACACAACGTGGGAAGTAAATGGAAAAACACTGCTGGAACAATGGGTAGAAAGAGCACCAGTGCTTATCCTGATTGTGGATCCCTGCCTGACCACCGGGGGGACCCAATGAAATTCAAGAGTCATCGAGGTGTATGGGTTCCACCCTGTACCCACCTGGGGTTATAACCACGGCTCTATGGGGAAACCACCAAGGAGTTGGGTAGGCAAGTCATGGGGTAGCACTAGGCATCTCCCAAAGAAGCAGAGCTCTGGCATGGGGAAGATGGCAAAAACAGAAGGTAAAAAAAAAGTGAGGTAGCCCATTGAAAACCTACATCTGATAGAAGTAAACATTTTACACCCTGTGTTGAGGGGAAGAAACTCATTTTTTCTCCAATTATTAGTTAGGCCTGATGACGAAGAAAACACGTTCAGGACTTGAACCAAATCTGATATTGTTGACATGGGGTTCTTCACTGTTAACAACATATTGTACGTGAATAGCATAATCTTATATAACAGACGTCCATAGTCTAAGCCTGGGATAGCATTTGACTCACCTTTATACTGGTATGGTAAGAAATACCTCTTCTTAAGATTATATGCTTGGGAGGGCACAAAAGAACTGCTTTTGAAGTTGTCTAAAGACTATTTGGTTGTCATGGAAAGTAAAAAAGTGTTTGTTTACAAAGTGGTTCAAGTAGACGGGTGGCCCTAGCAAATGAAACACAGAGTTAAGATACACAACAGGACTATAGTTAGAAGGTTTTATGGCAAGGAGACAACAGATATGTGAAACAAAAAAGAGGTCATCTAAATATGTGAAAGATGTTTGAATACACATAGAAAAGCAGTTTGTCCAAATGTATAAAAAGGGAGAGAAATACCTGGGTGTGATGTATTTCAATCACTCAATCAATCAATCAATCAATCAATATCTTTATTTATCCAGGCGGGCACCATTGAGCAAGCTTATTTACAAGGTAGACCTGCGGTCCTACAGTAATAATACAGAAAGACAAATTATAATAGTACAAACAGTAAAAATAGCTGCTATTATAGTAAAAATGTACATTTACAGGTAATATACATTGAACATAGAACTACAAGGAGTCATGGATAATGAACTTGTGCTGGATCCAAGCCCAAAAACTGTGCATTTTGTAGTGGCAAATGTTAGGGAGAGGGTAGGCATACCAGATAGAAGATATCAAGCGCATAATGGAGGGAGAGGTGGGAATAGGGCACATAAGCGAAGAGGCCCCAATTTAGAGCAGAGTGAGGATTGGGAAGGAAGACCGTACGAAAGGCGTCGAAGCGATTTTTGCCCCAAAACGTGGCAATATATGGAGGAGAAAAGCTGCCATTGTACTAAGTGCCAGAGGAGGAATATAGCAGCAGGAGCATAACTGGGAGGGTCCTGGAGGTTGGGGCAGAGGGAGGTGTTGGATGGACTAGGGACTGAATATTTTTTGGGGGCAAAAGACGATAATTATCCCCTAGTGCAGTAGCATGTGCTAGAATCAGGCTGCAGCTGTTCAGAGCGTCAAAGAATAAGATACGGGAGTTCGGTAATAAATCCTGTGGATCTGTTGGTGGGCATGCTAGAGGCAAAGGCACACATTTCAGCTGGGGGGCTGCCGTTTGAGGGAGGGAGGTTGGTTAGTGTCTAGTAAAGCAGTTGCAAATTTCCATAATGCCATCATGGTAAAGCCTTTTGAACAAAAGGGTACTTACTGGGGTTTTCAGCTCAAGTATTTTTTGGGTTTTATTCCATATTGATGGGAGTGAGAATCCAAAGGCGGCTTTCCTGACTCGTGTGAGTGCACTGGGTATATTTAGCAGGAGTTGAGAGCAGCTTCTAAGGGAATAATTCCTGGGCACAATCGGAGACAGACAGTCTACTATGTATTGAGGGAATTTGCCATGGAGGGCTCTAAGTGTCCAGAGTGCTGCATTAAAGTTGCGCCTATAGTGAAGTGAGGTCCAGCCTGTGGCGGCATATAGTGTGCAATTATTGGTAGAGAAGGGGAGGTCAGTGATGAAGCATATAGCTCTGTAGTAGAGCGTATCCAATTTTCCAAGATAGGAAGCCGCACTTCTACTGTATATGAAGTCTGCGTAGTCAATTAAGGACAGGAACGTGGCTTGGACTAATCGTTTCTTTGCGTCTGCTGTAAGAAGTCTTCTTATCCTGTAAAAAAGGCCAAGTCTTTGCCTTACTTTTTTTCAATAGCTTTAATATTCTTGTACTATATTTCTATTGGGTGATAAGAAAAAACAGGAACACCAGTTTCATTGAATAAAAAGGAATTTAATACAGACAAAGAATGAAGTATGTAAATTAAAAAAAAAACTCTTTTGATGTAATAAAGTAGTATAAGAAGATTGCCTCTATGTCAGCAGAGACATTGTTTTACATGTTATAGAAAGAAATGGAGCAGTTTAACACTGACCAGAACGATGTAATGAGTTACTACTGCAGAGTGAAAGAATGCGGTGTGATTAAGCTATTCATAGATATATTGGGCTGTCACTCTGTTGTTAAAATAAGATGAGATATAAAAGATTCAAGAAACTGAGATGAATTCATATGTTCAAATATAGGAATAAAACTAAATTAGATTTAAAGAGACAGTATCCTATTATGAAAAGCAAGTAAGTGAGTTGTACATTATGTATTCTTTAGATAAGTTTATTATATATTTTCTACATTTTTATAAGTTAATTGATTACAACAAAAAATACACGTCATTGAATTTTGGAAGCTAGATTCTCTGAGGAAGGGTAATATCCGAAATGTTAGAAAATAATTTCTGGAACTGCTATATTTCACAAAAAAAAAAAAAAAAGAATAAAAAGAAAATATAAACATAATTTTTTTTGGGGGGGAGTGGGTCTGTATATTTCCAATTCCTGGATAAAAACTACAGGCAGGATTCATAAAAGGGATACACCCAGCACATCCGAGATGTGTTGCTGCATCCCCGACTTGAGCACTGGCGTGATTCTGGAAAGGGACTGATGCGTTAGCACATCACTGATTTGCTGAAGCTTCGAAGTTGTGCCACACACCACCCATAATGATATGCAGTGTATCTGGTGCAGCCCTATTTACAACCCAACTTGGAGGTGCATCCCTAGATCAAGTCCGGAGATACGTATCCAAAAGATAAGTCTGCAACAAGTAGATGTATGTGGTTGTCAACCTACAGGCAGGCTTCCATACTGCAGATGGCCTTGCCCATAGTCCTGACTGTGAAGACCATCCTTGTAGGTAGCCAAGGTGTGATAGTTGTACCCCCTCTCTGCCCATAACCCTGATCGTACTTAAATATCCTTGTACGTAGCCCTGGTGGGATAGTGGTACCCCCTACTTGCCCCAACCAGATCGCATTGTGATATATGACCTGCCAAAATATCCCTGGTGGTCCAGTGCCCCAAACACACACACACACACACACACACACACAGCTTCATTCCACCTAGCTCCCCCTGGCCCAGCATGGGCAGAAGGCTGGTGGGCAGCACAACCCATCTGCACACCTCCAAGGCTGCCGGCTGACTGTGCTGTCCGTGAATGGCAGTGTACTGTACTACTGGAATTGCATTGGTAGACCATGTTGACCAATGGGCTTGCAGCACGCGCTGTATGCTGTCATTCACAACTTTGTGAATGGCACAGGTGAAAAGAAGCTGGGCAGCCTAGGAGTGGGCCCCAAGGTGGTAAACTGAGTCAGATATTAGTTAAGGTATAGAACATAGAGGGTGGTGGTAAACGGAGTTCATTCTGAGAAGAGGAGGGTGACCAGCAGGGTGCCACAAGGATCAGTTCTGGGGCCAGTCCTCTTCAATGTTTCCATAAGCAATATCGCTGAGGGGCTGGAATGGAAGTTATGCCTTTTTGCAGACTGCAGTAAGATCTGCAACAGGTTTGACACTTCGGTGGGGATGAAGAGGGACGTAAGCAGGCTTGAGAAGTGGTTAAGAGTGTGGCAGCTAAGATTCAATGCAAAGAAGTATAAAATCATGCAGTTGGGGCACAGAAACCCAGGAAAGGAGAACATGATGGGGGGTGCAGAGCTACGGACAACCACCTAGCAGTAAAGGAACCTAAAGGTAATCATATCTGATGACCTAAAAATAATCAAGCATTGTGAAAAGGCTATGGGGAGAGCCAGTGGGATGCTGGGGTGCACAGGCAGATGTATCACCAGCAAAAAAAAAGGAGATGGTGGTGATATCACTGTACAAATCATTGGTGAGACCCCATCTGGAGTACTGTGTCCATTTCTGAAGGCTGCATCTCAGGAATGACATAGAGTAATGGCAGTTCACAAAAGGGCAATAACAATGGTGCAGGGTCTGCACCAAAAGTCATATAAGGAGAGACTAGAGGACTTCAATATGTATGCCCTGGTTGACTGGAGAGAGGGTGGATGTGATAGAGACCTTCAAATACCTCAAGGGCATAAATAAGGTGTAACAGGGTAGCACCTTTCAGAAAACAGATGTTTAAGAACAAGGGGTCGTGATACATGGCTGAGGGACACTCAGGGGTAACTTAAGGATATGTTTCTTCACAGAAATGGTGGCAGGTGCATGGAACAGCCTCTCAGCAGAGGTGGTGGGGCAAAAATGGTAGGGGAATTCAAGAATGCAGGGGAGAGGCACAAGGGAACCCTAGCAATAGGAAGCAGAGGGTAAAAGCCTGAGATCAAGTAGGATCTGCGGTATTGCAGTAGGTGGGGAAATGGACAGACTAGGTGGGTCAAGTGACTGTTATCTACCATCAGTTTCTATCTTCATAAAATAGCATTCAGAAAGTATAAGGAGATGAATAGGGAGGAGTATCATGAGATGCAGAGGGAGGCAGGGAAAGTAGTCAGGAGAACAAAGGCACAAACAGAGGAGAAAACAGCACAGGCAGTAAAGAAAGGAGGTAAGACATTTTTCAGATATGTAAGCAAAAGGAGAAAAAACAGGGGAGGAATTGTAAGGCTAAGGAAAAAAGGGGAGGAGTGTGTGAAGGAGAAATCAGGAAAAAAAAGCAGACATCCTTAACAAATATTTTTATTCAGTGTTCACTGAGGAAGGGAAAGGAGAGGGAACACAGTTAAGAGACAAGAGCATCGAAGAAAGGGAGGTGGGACTAGTCCATCTACAGAGGAAAGAGTCCTGAAGGAACTCACACATATGAAGACAATGGGGCCAGACAGGATACATCCTAGGATGTTGAAGGAGCTCAGAGAGCTACTGGCTGCACCTCTGACAGTGCTCTTCAACCACTCACTGGAGATGGGAGTGGTCGCTGAGGACTGGAGGAGAGCAGATGTAGTCCCATGCCACAAAAGCGGAAACCAGGAGGAAGCTGTACATTACAGGCCATTCAGCCTGGTCTCAATGGTGGGGAAATTAATGGAATCACTGCTGAAAGAAAGGATTGTGGAATATCTTGATACCAGCAACTTACAGCATCAGAGACAGTATTTTTTATTGTATCCTCTGTTAACCAGGTAAGACCCACTAGGCATAAGTGCCTGTTTTCAGAGGCGGCCTGGGAGCACTGGGGAGGTTAACTGACTTGCTCAGAGTCACACAGTATGCAAGTGGAGACTGTAAGAATCAAGCCCAGTTCTGTCTGTTGGATGCACCAAGCTTATTCATAGCTCATTACTCTAACCTCTAGGCTATACTGCCAGCCCCATAGATTCACTAGAGGGAGGTCATGTCAAACAAACCTGATAAATATTTTTGACTGGGTGACCAGGGACTAGATCAGGGTGCAGCAGTGAATGTGACCTACCTAGATTTCAGTAAACCTACGATGCAATTCCAAATACGAGACTAGTAAACAAGCTGGGCAGCCTAGGAGTGGGACCAAAAGTAGTAAACTGGGTAAGGAATTGGTTGGGAGATAGGTGCCAGAGGGTGGTGCTAAATGGTAGCCCGTGACATAGGGTGCATACAAAAACAGTAACTCAAACATGGTGCATGTCGACAGGGCTACCGACCAGAGAGGGCAACCGGATATGGGGGGCGCACATATAGCAACAAGAAGTCACTACATGTGCACGCACGTAGGGAGGAGAGTGAGCTTGCAGAGCAAGGGGTGGGAGGGAAGGGAGGGTTTGTGGAGTGTGGTGCCGGGGTGGGCTGATGAGCTGGCCCCATGGCATGGTGGGTGGGTGGTGGGCTGGGGTTCTGAGGGTGCTGGGTTTGAGTCCAGGTGCAGGTACGTTTGTTGTGCCCAGCCCAAATTTTTTATGGGTTTCGGGAGTTTCGAATTCTATAGTAAGGTGGTGTGAGGGGCAAAGCCCCCACATAAAATTGAAAATCCTAAGTCCCATGAGCCCTTTTGCTGTGCACCATGGGTGTACAATGCCAAAACTGATTTTTGGTGATGTAAACTCACCCTAATGGCAATTGTCTTTCCGCAGTCACCATTATGACATAGAACCATGGTAAACAGAGTTTACATCGAGGAAGGGAGAGTGCCCAGTGGGGTGCCACAATGATCATTGCTGCAATTGGTCCTCTTTAATGTATTTATTTAATGTATTTATTTGTGGCATTGCAGAGGGATTAGAAGGGACGGTGTGCCTTTTTGCAGAGGACACTAAAGTCTGCAGTAGGGTAGACACTCCACAGGGGGATGGAAGCAATGAACAGGGATTTAGACAAGTTTGAGGAGTGGTCAAGAATATAGCAACTACATTTCAATATGAAGACATGCACAGTCTCGCAGTTAGGGCATAGAAACCCCAGGGCAGAGTACACGATGGGGGGAGTGGTACTGACAACCACCAAACTTGAAAGAGACCTGGGGTAATCATATCTGATGACCTAAACAGTGTGACAAGGCGGTAGGAAAAGCCACTGGGATGCTACCAGCACATATGGAGGGGTTTCACCAGCAGAAAGAGGAAGGTGGTGATACCACTGTACAGATCATTGGCGAGACCTCATCTGGGGCATTGTGTCCAGTTCTGGAGAACCCATCTTCGGAAGGACATAGGGTAGAGGCAATCCAGAGGAGGACCACAAAAATGGTACAGGGTCTGCACCAAAAACCATATGAGGATAGACTAAAAAAACCTTAATATGTACACCCTGTAGGAAAGAAAGGAAAGGGGAGGATAGAATAGAGACTTTCAAATGCCTCACAGAAATAAATGAGGTACAAGAGGGAAACATTTTTTCGGACATGGGGGAGGTACTAACAACAACCAAACTGGAGAGGGACCTTGGAGTAGTCATAACAGATGATCTAAAAGTAGCTAAACAATTTGAGAAGGCAGTTAGAAAAGCCAGGGGGATGCTGGGGTGCATAGAGAGAGGTATCACCAGTAGAAACACAGGAGGTGGTGATGCCACTGTACAGGAAGTTGGTGAGGCCACATCTGGAGTACTGTGTGCAGTTCTGGGGACCCCCATCTCTGAAAGGACATTGACAGGGTAGAGGCAATACAGAGAAGGGCAACAAAAATGGTATAGGGGCTACAGCAGAAACCATACGAGGAGAGAATGAGGGAACTCAATGTGTATACACTGGAGGAAAGGAGGGAGAGGGGTGATCTGATAGAGACATTCCAATACCTTAAGAGTTATCAACAGAGTTCAAGAGGGCAGAATTTTTCAGAAAAAAAGAATGTGCAAGAACAAGGGGTCACAATATGAGGCTGGGGGGAAGATTCAGGGGCAAAGTGAGGAAGTATTTTTACACAGAAAGGGCGATGGATGCATGGAACAGCCTCCCTGAGAAGGTTTGTGGGGGCCACATTGGTAGGGGAATTCAAAAATGCATGGGACAGACACAAGGCAATTCTAGAGGGGGGTTAGGAGGAAGTAGGCTGTTGGTTAACTAGGATCTGCAGCTTATCAAATAGGTAGGAAAATGGGCAGACTAGGAGGGACAAGCGATCCATATCTGCCGTCAAATTATGTTTCTACATTTCTAGAAAAAAAGGTGCTCAAGAGCAAGGGACTTGTTATGAAGCTGAGGAGGTAGACTCAGGGGAAACGCAAAGAAAGTATTTCTTCACAGAGAGAGTAGTGGATGCTTGGAACAGCCTTCCACAGCGGTGGTGGGGTGAAAGCTGTGGCGGGATTCAAAAATGCACGGAATAGGCATAAGGGAACCTTAGTCATTAGGGAAGGGAGGGTAAAGTCAGAGATCAAGTAGACTCTACGGTATTACAATAGGTAGGGAAACTGGGCAGACTGTGTAGGCCAAGCAGTCCTTATCTGCCAACGAATTCTATGTTTCTACTATGTTTCCAATGTGATGGGCTGTCTTTGACCTAGGAAATTAAAAGCCAGGATATGTGAGTGTCAGTTTGGTGCCTCAGCAGTCCAGAGCGAGTGGAAGAAGGGAGGGAGGAACAGCTTGCAGCAAGTGCATAAGGGTAGTTGATTAAGCAGAGAGCACCAAGAGAAAGCCTACCTGCATCACAGACACCTTGTGAGAGAAGAGATCCAGTGAACTACTGCATTAAGAGGCACCATCTGGGTCCAGGAACCATGAGTACACTGCACTGCAGCATTGTCTCAGGGGACAGCACCTGTTTTCCATAATGTTCCACAATTTAGATTACAAATATGAAAATACAAATATACCAAACTGCCACCAGATACAGGCCATGTGATCTATCAAGTCTGCCTGAGTGTGCAGTAAAAGGAATAATGCACAACAGAGTGTGTGTCGTGCTGGGTTAACGTCACCCCTGGGGTGATTGGGTACTAGACTGCAGGCTGAGTGTGACCAGTAACCCCAGAAGTGACGTTATCCCAGCACGACACACACCCTGGAGTACATTATACCTATTATACAATCGCCAATTTGTAGAAAAAATATGAAAATGTATATTTAAAGTTGATTTTTTTGCCATTTTTTTATATGTGTAAGGTTACTTTATGGAGAAATAATTCTGATTTTCAGTTCAAGCCAGCAGGTGGAGCTGTGTTTCTGAAGTCCTCATAGTAACTAAGGTATTTACTTGGCACAGGACCTTTGTTACTGGTGCTCTGTTCGTTACTAGTGTGTCCTATTCCATTGTAGCTTTTTTTTTTTTTTTTTTTAATTCAGGTGTTTTTTGGGCAGCAAGTAAATGCTGTTGGCAACGTGGGAATTTTAAGATTCCCCCTTCCTGTGCAAGTCTTTCACACACCAGCACACTTTCTGCCTTACATACAAGATTTATGTAAAGAGGAGAGAAGTTAGGGAAATGGTAAGGATGATGTCTTTTTTGTATCTGGCAGTGAAAAAAAGAGAAAGAAAGAAAGAAGGAAGAGTGACTTTGGAAGTGAGTGAGCCAGGGAGTGGTTTGAAGAGGCACTTGCTCGCTTACTCACTGGGCGCATGTGGTACTTGAAAGGAGTTTCACTTACTTAACTTTTTTATATAAAAAAAAAAAATTGTACCATTTTGGTGGAATGTGTGATGATTATTGACATTTTGCTGTGGTAATAGTGTTGTTCAGAGAGAAGCTAGTGGGATTGGGCTGGGTTAGGAAGCGGGTGCATAAAGTGCATCCAGAAACTAGATGGGTTTCTTGGTCATAATTTAAAAAAAATTAAAATATGAACTTCTGGGGATTTTTTTTTTTAACATATGTCATGGTTGTGGGCTGGGTTATGGGTGTTTGTGTGCTTGGGTGGCAGGGGTTTATTGCGTTGTGGTTTTCTGCAATGTTGTGAAGGGGAACGCAGCAACAGTTGTGTAGTGAATTTTTTTGTTTTGTTTTCACATTTTATTCGGTCACTAGATGTGCTGGGACTAGATCTGTGATGTTATGCCAGGATAACATCATGGCTCCAGTCCTCCACTGACCAATCACAGTCCTAGATTTTTTCTTGCCATTGTATAATTAAGCAATAAACCATGACAGGCTGTGGGTGATGCAAGCAATAACACACAACAAGGTGTGAGTTATGTGCTGATAAGAGCACGCCCAGGGGTGTACTAAGGCATGAGGCACTTGCGCTGAGTGCCTTATGCCCCTGGGCGTGCTCTTATCAGCACGTAACCCACACCTCGGAGTGTGTTATTGCGCTTATAAAATGGGCTCCCCTGCCTGAACTCAAACATTTTTTGATGGGTAAAAAGAAAAAACATAAAATAGTCAAAAATATTAAAAAACCTCAAATAGGAAAAAAATAGTCCCTCTATTAAGTCATAGTTAAATTAGCAGTACAGTGTGTTTGAGAGGTTATGTGTATTACTGTTGTTTTTTATAGTTTAGAACACCTTTGATATTGTTTTTTTGTGTTTTTGCTGTTTAAGTGGTGAGAGCAGTGGTTTAATGCAGATTCAGTGAGAGCAGCTCGAGCTGCAAACATTTGCTTTGATGTATATTCAGTGAGAGCTACCAAGCTGCGATCATTTCTGTTAATGTTGCTGTCTGTTGGTTTTTTCACCCCAGTCAGAAAAACTGTGGGAAAAAGAGAAATTATTGTGTTTTGTGGCAGAAAGAGAAATTACTGTGTTCACGCTTTCTGTGGATTTTTTTTTTAACAGAAGTAGTGAAACTGCCAGTAGTATTGGGAGCGAATGTGTCCATTAGCAGCCACCATAGACAGCAGTTACATCCTTCATGGGTCTGAAATTTCAGGATATTTGTACTGTACCATAGAAATACAAGTTCATTTTTTGGCATAAAACAGGATTATAGAGGACCACAGACGAAGAGATAGAGGGGGACTGGGAGTGAGCGTGTCTCTCAGCGGCCACCGTAAGCAGCATTTCCAGGTTCGCATTTGTGAAGTAAACGAAACTGCAACTTTTGTGCTGTTGTTTCAATGTCCTGAAGTTACGGTACTATATATATATATATATATATGTTTCTTAGGTCTGCTGTTTTGCCTGCCATTAAAAACAGTTCAAGTTGGGGATGAGGACTGTTAATTCGAGGAGGGAAACTGTCTTGTTTGCTATGTCTGTGACGACCGCAACTGGGTCGGTAGCATTTTTTAAACTTTGTCCTGTGGTTTCATGCTTGCCATCAGTTTTAAAAAAATGAAAGCTGAGATGAAATAGAAACGGATGGTAGTTTCGTGAGTGTGTGTGTGTGTGTCTGCATGTCGAGGTTAGGGGGCAGAGAGACAGTGGTTGCACATCTGATTAGCGTGTTACGGAGCTGCAGGTCAGTTTTTTGAGACAGGATGGTGTTGGGGACAGTGATATTTTTGTGTGGTGTGTCAGCTTGGCAGAATTAGTGCCGGTTGGCACAATACATGCTGATAAGGACACGGCTAAAACTAGGTTTTAGCCAATCAGCATTCTGGATTTTTTAAGCCCATTTTATAAACTGGGTTTACCCATGCCTGGTGTGGGTCTGTCACATGGCTGTAGGCTTGTGCAGTAGTGCTGATGCTGTGGCAGATGCCCTGATTCTCAACTTGTATTTTCACATAGTAAAAGCCACAATACAGTGATCAGTTTGAAATAGACTTCACTTTGTACCATTCAGAAAACTGTTTAGTAACGGGCAATGCATTTTATTCAGCAGCCGATTAGCTTGCGCTGAACATGGAAATGAAGCCGAGCCAGTAGGGAAAAGAAAAATGGACAGACTAGGCGGGTGCAAGTAAAGTGTTTCTGAGCTTTTCCGTGTGGGGTCTGGTCACTTTAATGAAGTTGCTGTTCCTTTTTTAATATAACTTGTAACAGCTGTTGTAGGCCTTAGTGTCGGTTTAGCAGTGAATCAGCATGGCAGGTTTCTGCCCTTTGTTTTTTTAATGGGACCGTGGTTCACTGGTGGTTCAACATGGCAGTTTTCAACTTTCGTGGCTGGTGGTCGGACTGATTACAGGGATGAGGCTGACTGGCACCTTTTGCATAGGTAATGCTGAATTTTATAACACTGCAAAGGTGCCAGCCAACCAATTAGGTGCCTTCTTTTTATAGCCCATTGTATAATTAGTATGTTTGCTCTGCATTTACGATAGAAAGGTCCACTATCAGCATGTCAACTTCAAGACAGTTCGGGGGTGGGGAGCTAGCAACTGGGGAAGGGGTGCTGCAGGGTCTCCAAGCACTAAGCATGGGAAAATTCATGGGTGCAGACGGGCTGCACCCTACTGTGCTAAAAGAAGTGGGGCAGGAGGTGGCGCTATCCGTAAACAATCCATATAACAGCTCGTTGGAAGTAGGGGCGATGCCACAGATTAGAGATTGACAAATATGGTGCCCCTGCATAGGAGTGGGAAAAGGCATAAGCCAGACAACTATAGACCAGTAAGCCTGATGTCCATTGCTTTCAAGATGCTGCAGGCCATTACAGAGAAAGATCAGTGGAGTTTCTGGAGGCAGATGTATTCCAGGGAAAAAAGGCAGCATGGCTTCACCAGGGGAAGGTCTTGTCAGATGATTCTAATAGAAACATAGACGTTGACAGCAGATAAGGACCTCTGGGCCCTCTTAGTCTGCCCTACTGTCCCTTCCTACAGTGCCACTGTAGACTCTACTCGGGGTGCTATCAACTTTGCAAGACCCTACTCGGGGTACCGTCATCTTTGCAAACCTGCCTGTATTGTCCCTTGCTAGACTCCCTCTTCTGCTGAAACTCTTTTTCATATCCTCCTTGACAACAGTAAGTTCCTCCTCTGTGCACTTCCTAAGTCTCTGCTATCATATCCCACTTCTTGACTACAGTAATTTCCTCCTCTATGCACTTCCTAAGTCCCTACTATCATATTCCCCCTTCTTGATTACAGTAATTATCTCCTCTGTGCACTTCCTAAGTCTCTACTATCAGAATTACAAAATGTTTTATAAAGCAGATATGTGCCTGCTCACCCATTGCTGGAATTATGACTGCATGACTCCAGTACTCGATCATGTTCACCAGTTCCTAATACAATCCCATATCCACAATAACACAGAAAGGTTTCTTTATAAGATACTCATTGGTTTTACTGCTTTTAGATTTTCTGACATCATCACTGTCAACTCGTAATCCCAAATTATTTGCTCTACCAGCTCTAGGCTTTATTTTCTTACCTATTCCCTCTCAACCATAGCTAGAAATATTCCAATACTGCATACATCTGGGCAGAATGGGTGGGCAATGGAGTCCAGCCGACAAATTCTATGTTTCTGTGTTTCCATTTCAGCATATTATCTAGTCATCTACTACACTTACTGGAAGGAGTGACTTCAAGATGATCCTTCTGCTGTGCAGTCTCTTCCACCTTCACATCGCCACATGCAAGTTCCTCATCCCTCTGAAACAGCAACAACAATTGCTCTATTGGGATGTTGTAGCCTGTACATCAAAAACAGAAGGTAATGCAAGTGTTATTTTTAGTCAGAGTTAGATAAATGCCAAAAAATACTATTTCATGAAAAAGAGCATTGTCCTTATTGCTGCTAGTAGCTGTAAATTTATGGATGATTATCCACAACATAGAAACATAAAATCTGATGGCAGAAGACATCGGGGCCATCAAGTCTGCCCATACTATATCACCACACCCTACCAACCTACTGGTGGGTCATCTCCCTCTTTCCCCACTTCCCCAATCTTCAATCCAGTGTTGCCCCAGTAGGGATTATGAATCCCCATGCCCTGTTCCAGCCATTGTCGGGATTGTCGGGTGAATGCATAAGTCCGGGGATCTCGCACTGGCCTATAATAAGGTGGCTGGAGATGCCCTGGACATGATTGCTCCTGTTCATGTTGCTTGGCTTGATGATTCCCTGAAGGAGTTTAGGTGAGCTGGTCGAAGGATGGAGAGAGCATGGCAGAGGTCTGGCCTGGATGTTGACAGACTTAGATTGATGGAACATTATAAGGGCTATCAATCAGAAATCACCTTTAAGAAGGCAGAATTCCTGTCCAGAGAGATTTCTGCTATGCAGAATTGACTGGCTCAGCTCTTCCAGACTGTTGACAGATTGTGCAGTCCAATCTGTCTCCAACCCAGAGGAGCCTTTTCTCAGGCTAAATGTGAGGATTTTCCTCGATTCTTCGCAGAAAAGGTGGCCAGCATCAGGTTTGGCATCGGTCCAGCTCTCCCTGTGAGGGACTGTGGAGGCCGGTGGGAGGTGGTGAGCACTCGGTCTGTCTGAATGGACTTTAACCGGATGGAATTTATAGACATTGTGAACGTCATCCAGACTTTGCACCCAACCAGTTGTAGATTGGATCCAGGCCCTACACACCTTTTAATGGTTTGTGTAGATGTTATCTGCCCGATCCTAGCTGAAACTGCCTGAAGTTCCTTGGAGGAACCTGATCCCCTTAAGGAGGTGGTCATATGACCACTCTTAAAAAAAACCCTCCTTGGATCCAGACTGTCCAGTTAACTACCGACCTGTCTCTAACCTGCCTTTTGTGGGTAAGGTTATCGAGAAGGTGGTTGAATTGCAACTGGATGATCACCTTGTAACCCACAATGTCTATGACGCTCTCCAGTCTGGATTTAGGAAGAGACATAGCAATGAGACTGCACTTGTCTGGGTACTGAATGACCTCCTAATAGCGAGAGATAGAAAAGGCTCATACCATCTTGGTCCTTCTTGATCTCTCTGCAGTGTTTGACACTGTGGACCATGGTGTGCTGTTGGAGTGCCTGTGGCTCCTTTGTGGGCTGTCAGGTATAGTCTTCAAATGGCTTCAATCTTTCCTTGTGGCTAGATCTCAGAGGGTGGTCAATGGAATTTATTCCTCTGATACATCAGAGATGGTATAAAGGCTACAAAAGTTCAGGGAAGACAGGGAGAGGCCGAGTAATGTGGGTCACCCTGGAGCCAGAGAATGGAACAGCAATACACAATGGGGTGATCTACAGACCTGCAGCACAGAGGGAGGATATATTTATTTATTTATTAAGTTTTGGTGACCGAGTAGGCCCACTGAGCCCCGGAGGTCCCTTTTTCGGGGGTGACCTGGGATAACAATACAAGTTATAAGAATGAACAAGGACATAAGGAACATTTGAGGCATTGTGAGTTACATCATGAGGTGGTTACAGTAAAGAAAAATAGTGGATACAGGCATGGTTACAGGCATGGTAAAAGAAAAGCAGTGGATACAGGCATGGCTTACAGGCATGGTAAAAGAAAAGCAGTGGATGCAGGCATGGGTACAGGCATGGTTATCATCATGACATGTAAGCAATTGGTAGTACTTTGCATATAGTTTATTCAGGGGTTACACGTGGCCTCTGGCGAGCAGTCTGTATAAGGCAGGTAGTAGGAAGGTTAAGCTAGGAGACAGGAGTTGGAGAGGAGGGGAGTACCTTAGGAGCTTTAAGTGCCATGACAGTGGCATGCACTTGAGGTCAGCAGATGGGACTTATGCCTGGTGCGGAAGTTCATGAGTGAGGAGGAGGCCTGGACCTGGGGAGGGAGCTTGTTCCATTGGCAGGCTGCTTGGGAGGAAAAGGATTTTCTGCCAGCATTTGTCCTTAACCTAGGGACTTCTAATAGCATTCTATCTGAGGTCCTTCGGTTTCTTGGGTTGTGTTTGAGGGTTATGGTCCCGGCAATGCTTAGCGGACCATGGGGTTTGAGAAGCCTGTAGGCCTGGACAAGCAAGGGGTGTTGGAGGCGGGCGACCAATTTGGGCCAACGAAGATTGGCCAAAGTGTCACAGTGGTGACGTCTTGGGTGGTCTAAGGTTGCGAAATGAGTTATTTTATTATATAGGGTTTGCATCCTGGTAATCTCTTGTTTAGCCATACCCTGTATAATATGGGCATAAAGGTCAGGTTGGGTGAAGGACACTGGTAGCTATGGAGAGCCTGGCTTAGGGATGAGTTGGTCCCTGAGTCGGTACAGGGTGCCAAGTTTCGATGTAGGGTCCTAGTGACCTGGTCCACGTGTTCCTTGTATGTGATATTTTGATCCAATGTGAGGCCTAAGTATTTAAGGGAGGGACTACGCATTGGCTTTACCAGAGAGTGAGGTTAAGGAGAGGGATGAGGACCTGTCAAATCCCAGGGATCTTGGCCCAAATAGCATTGCCTTGGTCTTGTCGGCATTTAGTACCATTCTGTTCTTACATAGCAAGTCTCTAGTGAAGTGAGATCCTTTTGTGGGTAGAGGGGCCTAGGGCAACCACATCATGCAGGGGTCGGGAAGATGACAGTATCATCAGCGTACCCTGCACAGCCGAGCTCTCCCCACAGTGGGTTACATGGGTCATTGGTAAACAAGAAAACAGGAGGGCCTAGAATTGAGCCCAGGGTACACCCTAGTTTTGGGGTAGTGGGTCAGACATGGTCCCTTTCATGAGACCCTCTGTGCCCTGCCTGATAAGTAGCTCCCAAACCACTTCAGGGCATGATTGTCTAGGCCTATATTTTGCAGCTTCTGTAGCAGCAAGTTGTGGTCGACCAGGTCGAACGCCTTGGATAAGTCTATAAAGACTGCACCAGTGGGTATCCCTTTGTCCATTGCCCTGAGAACTTCATCCTTGAAGTTAATGAGGGCAGTGTCAGTACCATGGTTTGTTCTAAATCCATGTTGGGAGGGGGCAAGGAGCTGATGAGCTTCCAGGTACTCCCTGAGTTGATTGCAGATGACTCTTTCTTGCACCTTAGCAAGTGAGCAGAGGAGGGAGATGGGCCTGTAGTTGTTGAGTTTTCCCTGAGCCCCCCCTTTGTGAATAGGGACAACAATGGCATGTTTCCATGGGTCAGAGACTGCTCCTTCCCTCAGTGATCGATTGAGGAGCATGGTTAAAGGCCAGGCTAAGGAGGTAGCTCCTGCCTTGAGTAGCCGAAGGTTGATACCATCGGGTCCCCCTGACCCTTTCGTTTCAGGTTCCTTAGGAAGTTTAGTACTTCAGTGCATTTAGCCAGTCTCATGTGAAATGGGTGTCTTTCCGTAGCGGTGGTTCATCTGAGGTAGGGAGAGTCTGGGGAGACAGGCAGGTCTTGTGAGGTCTCGAGGTCTGAGAAGTGCCTGTTAGAGGGCAGCCGATATTTGAGAAGGGGTCAGTTGTGAGCTGACCGTTAATCTCCATGGGATAGGACTCAGGCTTTTTGCTGCCCTTGATCAGGTCATTGATATGATTCCAGAATTGCTTGGGGTTGCCCAGGCTGGTTTTCTGGAGGTGTGTTAAGTAATCTCTCTTAGCGAGTTTTATGGCTCTCTTGGCTTTGTTCCTCAGGGCTTTGTATTCAGTGAGATCTGCTGGGAAGGAGGAGAGCCTAAACTTTTTCCAGGCTTTTTCCCCGAGTAGCCATTAGGGCTTTGAGGAAGGGAGAGATCCACTTGTAGCAGCTGCCTTTAGCCCTCATTCTCTTCACTGAAGCAAAGAGGTTGGCCACTGTGGTTAGTTCGTCCTGGAAGTATTGCACTGCCTCAGTAAGAGTAGGGAGAAGATTTATGGGGTTCCAGTCCAGACTACCTAGGTAGCGATTGTATTGTAGTTCAGAGAACTTGGAGAAGTCACGGGCAGAGAGAATTCTAGGTTGGACCTTGGGTGGTTTGTTTTTCCATATACAGAAGATTGGGGAATGGTCATTCAGGGAGTCTGCCATTGTGCCCACACTCTGTATATTAGTGGGGTTAGACACCAGAGCCCAGTCAAGGGTGGTGTGGTTCCCAGTTTTGTAATTAAGTCTGGTCGGTTCAGAGATGACCTGAGTCAGACCTGCTTCATGGGTAAGTGACTTCGAGGCATGACCAGGGTCCTGGGCCCAGTTAATGTTGAAGTCACCCAGGATTAGTTGCTCCATTGTTACCTTGATAACCGTATCATTTGTGATGGCTTCAAGGGATTTGAGGGCTGATTTTGGTGGGTGGTAGACGCATCCAATTGTTAGTTGTTTGGCATGCCCTAGGGTTATCCGGATGTATATGCTCTCTCCCTCAGCAGTAGGATTAGTCTGCAGGGGTAGAGGTGACACGGAGAGGTCATCCTTAGCACAGATTAGGACCCCACCCCCTTTTTTGGTTTCTCTGTCATTGCAGTAGCTATTGTAGCCCATGACCTGAATCTCGTGGTCATGGATGTGGGCTTTTAGACAGATTTCAGAGATGGCTAGTAAGTCCAGTTTGTAGAGGTCCAACCAGGCCTGGACTTCATGTATTTTTGGTCTAAGACTACATATGTTCATATGTGCTAGACAGGGAACTAGTGGAGAAAATACACGACATGGCAGCTAAGGGCATAATCCTGCTACTGAGGGATTTCAATATGCCGGACGTGCATTGGGCCACCCAGATGGCTGTTTCAGCCAGAAGCACAGCCATCCCAGAATCCCTGCAGGGGGTTGAATTCAGGCAGCTGGTGCATGAGCCAACCAGGGGCAAGTCAATTCTGGACCTGGGTATGGACCAGTGGGTACAGAGTCAAAGAAATACAGGTGGAAGGGCAGCTGGGGTCCAGTGACCACCACATGGTGTGGTTCAGCATGGAGACATGGACTCAATCAAGCCATACAAGGGCAAGCGTACTAGATTTCAGGAGAGCAGATTTCACTAAAATGGGTAGATGTATACAAGCAGTCTTGGGGAAGGGAGAGATAGTAGAGGGGGTGGAAAAACAATGGGAGAAACTGAAAGGAGCCATAGTGGATATAACATACCAATGTGTTAGGATAGTGGCCAAAGAGAAAAGAAGAAGAAAACCACTATGGTTCTCCAAAGAAGTGAGGGACAAAGTCAGGGCTAAAAGGCTGAGTTTCAGGAAATATAAGAGGAGTCAAAGGGAGGAGAACAGGGAGGTGTACCTTGAATGTCTAAGGGAAGCAGGGAAGGCTGTTAGGAGGGCCAAGGCGCAGACACAAGAGAGCTTAGCACAGTCTGTAAACAAAGAGGATAAGGCATTTTATAGGTACAGCAATGAAAGAAGAAAAACACAGGGGGGGAGAGATTGTGTGACTCAAACGGGAGAATGAAGAGCATAAGGAGGGGGATCTGGACAAGGCAGAAATGCTGAACAAATACTTCTCAGTATTCACTAAGGAGGAGGATGATAAAGGACCACAGTTGGGTTGCAGCAGTAATGGGGGGGGGAGGTGAACACCAGTCCATTCACAGTGGAGAGAGTTCTGGAAGAAATCACAAAGCTGAAGGTGGATAAGGCCATGGGGCCAAACGGCATCCACCCGAGGATATTAAAGGAGCTGCGAAGGGAACTAGCAGCACCTCTGGCGGCCCTGTCCACAGAGTCACTCAACACAGGTGTCATTCCAGAGAACTGGAGGAGGGCACATGTAGTCCCACTGCACAAAAGCGGCACTAGGGAGGAGGCAGGGAACTACAGGCCAGTCAGCCTCACCTAAGTGGTGGTAAAGATCATGGAGACACTGCAGAAAGAAAGGATAGTGGCACATTTGGAATCCAGTGGTGCTCAGGATCTGAGGCAACACGGATTCACAGCAGGAAGGTCATGTCAAACGAATCTAATATTTTATTTTTGATTGGGTGACTAGAGAACTTAATCAGGGAGGGGCAGTAGATGTCCCCTACCTGGATTTCAGCAAAGCCTTCAACACCGTCCCACACAGAAGGCTGATTAACAAGATGGGTAGTCTGAGCATGGGCGACAAGGTGGTGAACTGGGTTAGGAACTGGTTAACAGGCAGGAAACAGAGGGTGGTGGTGAATGGGGTACAATCAGGGGGAAGGGGTGACCAGCAGGGTACCGCAGGGATCTGTGCTGGGACCAGTCCTGTTCAATGTCTTCATTAGTGACATTGCAGAGAGGCTGGAAGGAAAGGCCTGCCTGTTTGCAGATGACACCAAGATCTGCAACAGGGTGGATACTCCAGAAGGGGTGCAGAAAATGAAGAGGGACCTGCAGAAACATGAAAGATGACCGAAGATGTGGCAATTGAGGTTTAATGTAAAGAAGTGCAAAATAATGCACCTGAGTAGACGGAACCCTGGGGACAGCTACAGGTTGGGGAGGAGGAGCTAACTGTCACCAAAGAGGAATCTGATGACCTAAAGGTATCAAAGCAATGTACAAAGGCAGTAGGGAGGGCCAGTGGCATGCTGGAGTGCATAGGCAGGGGTATTACTAGCAGGAGGTGGGTGGTGGTGATGCCATTGTATAAAACATTGGTAAGACCTCACCTGGAGTACTGCGTGCAGTTCTGGAGACCACACCTGCACAAGGGCATAGATAAGGAGGAGACTATCCAGAGAAGTGCAACAAAGATGGTGCCGAGCTTGCACCACAAAACATATGAGGAGTGACTAAGGGACCTCAATATGTACTTAGTGGAGGAGAGGAGACAGTGGGGGGGTACATGATTGAAACTTTCCAAGGTGCAGGTGGGGGAGCTCTTCCAATGTAGAAAAAGTACTAGAACAGGGGGGACAATATGAAATTGGAAGGGGGCAGATTAAGAGGTAATGTGAGGAAGTTTTTCTACACAGAAAGGGTAGTCAACACATGGAATAGTCTGATACAGGAGGTAGTGGGACAAGCACAGTGGAGGGGTTTAAGCATGCTTGGGACAGGCACAAGGGAAGCCTGAGAGGGGAGGGAGTGATGACAAGCCATTGATCACATAGGGTCAGTGGCCACATACAATGTATAGGGCCTATGGGCAGACTGGATGGGCCTAGCGGTCCTTATATGCCGACAATTTTTATTATGCCCTTCTCCTGTCCTGCAGGGCTCCATATTGGCACCCATGTTATTTGCAGTGTATATGCTGTCATTAGAAGATATGATTAGGCAATGCAGTTTGAGTTTTCACTGCTATGCGGATGATATTCAACTGCATATGTCCTTTCTACCCGGGCAGGTTGATGCAGTCTCTGTGCTGAACAACTATCTTGCTGAGATCAAGGATTGGATGAGCACTAGCTGGCTGAGACTGAATCTGGACAAAACTGAAATGCTGGTTGTGAACCCGAGTTGTCCGGTGGCGGGTTTGAGCCTGGACAGGTGTTCAGCTCATTACCTCAGACTGGATGCGTAATCTGGGCATTATTTTTGTGACGGCTTGACCATGAAATCTCAGGTGTCTGTCATTGTTAAATCCTCATTTTACCATCTGAGGAATATCACCTGGGTGAAACACCTGGTTCCCCCGATGACCTGCCAACATCAGTCCATGCCTTCATCACCATCCGCATTGACTACTGCAATGCCCTCTACCTAGGGCTTCCTGGGGTTAATATCCGCCACTTGCAGCTAGTGCAGAATGCTGTGGCCAGGCTTCTGACTGGTACACCTAGGGCCAGTCATATTACGCCTGTGCTGTGCGGGCTGCACCGGCTGCCTGTTCAGTGATGGATCACCTTTAAGGTTGGCTTGCTAACCTTTAAAGCTCCGCATGAACAGGGACCCGGCTACCAGCAAGATCTCCTGACTCCCTACTGCCCCCTCCATCCTCTTCGATCCACCAATGAGGGACTGCTAGAGATTCCCAGGGTTGGTTTAAAAAAACATCTGGTGCCTGTGCTTTTTCCTTTGTGGCCCTACCCTGTGGAATTTTCTACATTACTGGTTAAAAGAATGCCTGACCATTGATAGATTTAAAACCGAGCATAAATCATATCTTTTTAATTTAGCCTTCCCAGATGAATTTTAATTTACCGATGTATTTATTGTTTGTGTTAACTTGTATTTGTTTGTTGTATTTTAACTGTGAAGTGCCTTGGTTCTGGAAAGGTGCTATATAGAGTTTTACTTGCTTTAAACACATTTAGTGTAGTTGCCCACTACTTCAACCATGGTTTCAACCCCCTTTTTATGAAGTTAAACTTCCTCATGTCTCTCTTGAACTCCCCCCCACCATCCTCCAATCATGCCCCTAGTGTCTGCTTCTCTATTCTTCGCAGACAGGTCCTTGCTATTCATCCTATGCATACAGATGTCTAGGAAAACATAGAGTGAACTTACAAGCTCAAATGGGCAGACTAGGTGGGCCATAGGCCCTTATCTGCTGACTTTATCTATGTACCTATGTTTATGTACCCTTCAGAAACATATTTGTTGCTATCATGTCCTCCTCACATGCCTGGCCTCCAACCAGTACACATTGAGGACCACCAGCCGTTCCTAACAGTATCTGCCTTCCTAGCCCTGGAATATGTTTGTGACTCTTCTATACTCCAACTTCAGACTGTCTACATACTTCCTCAGGGGAAGACTCTGGAACTAAGCACAGTATTCCAGATGAGACATCCCCAAGGATCTGTGTATCTGCAGTATCACCTCACTTTTTCCATTATGAGAACCCCTCCCTATACACCCAAGCATCCTTGACACCCAGCTGTATGCATTGTTACAGTGACTAACTTGCCTGAAGGAATCACTGATGATGACCCCAGATCCTTCTCCACTGTTGAATGGTCCAGCTGAACTCCTCTCATACAGTACGTAATGTGTGGGTTTCATCTCCCTAAGTATATTATCATGCATGTCTCAATAATGAATCTCAACTGCCAGACTTCAGACTATCTCTCCTGCATCTCCAGGTCATCTGGAACTCCTACGCCCCTTCCTCATGATTTACCCTATCCCAGAGTTCGGAAGTCCTTAGCAGAGAGACAACATTCCCAGATACCTTCCCCATGTCACTGATGATCACACTGAATAGGACAGGTCCCAGAACTGACCACTGTGTGGTAGAGATATAGATGTTGTGAAATTAAATTTCACAGGAGAAATCCCTGTGAAATAGGCAGTTTCATCGCACTAAGTATTTTGTGGAATTTGGCCATTCCACAAACTATTTCTTGGGATACTAAGTTGTGACATTTCACTCAAAACGGTGAAGAAAATGTCATGCCCTGCTGGGGACATTTTGCACTTTGCAGGCAAAATTACACATTTCCCATCTGCGAAAAATTCCGTGAAATGACAGAAGTCTGCAAAATATTTTATGGAATAAATTTTGGCAATTGCACACATCCCTAGGTACAGCTGGTCACCATACCTAAATATTAAAGGGACTCTATTGTAATTTATTTTTCTAAGGCCTGTTGCAAAAGCATTCTAATTATTCTGTACTGTACTGTCCTCTCCTCTCCTGATTATGTCAGGATGGCCATCTACAAACCCCTTCTTTTCTTCTTTACATAATGTTTCCCTTCAAGTCCCTATAAAATGCATCCTGCAGGGCTCAACATAACCAAACAATGTAATAGCAAGCTAGCACAGTTTAATTTGCCTATATAATAACAGATACCTGTTGTTAAATATTTGTACATTTAAAATATGAGCTATTTTTTGCTGAACTGTTGTTATGCGGCACATATGGTACAGACTATGTGTGATTGCCTGAAATACACTGAAACATGTTATATACTACATCATTAATTTAGTGTCTGAGAAAGTCAGATTTAGTATAAAATGAAAAGTTTCCCTGAGTAAGAAAAAGGCCAGATAATCTGTTTGTTTTATTTTAAATTCATAATAGTATCTGATATAAAACAGCCTTGGTTTTTCAGACAGCCCAGACCCAGTTGCAAACAGCCTTTGTTCTGCAGACTGCTTGCAGCCAGTTGCAATCAGCCTTGAAAACAGTTGCAAGCAGCGTGGATTTTCATTCTGCCTGAAGCATGAGAGACGAAGGACATGCAGTCTTCATGTCCCCAAAGCAATCTAATGCAAAGATGAGAAAAGGATTCCAAGTTTAAGGCTCTGGCAGAAATACAGGCAGCAAAGGAAGTGTGCAGATTTTCACCCTTGGAAGCGAAGACTGTTCTACACGTAGCATGTACTCACTTGTGTGAATCTGTTTAATGTCAAGGACCCTTCAATAGGAAAAGAGGTGTGCTGGATGGAATTATGAACCACAGTAACTGCTAGAGGAGGAGTTTCCCACTTGTGAGTATTTTCTTCCATAAAGGGAAACACTATGCCTTAAATTTTGGCAGATAGTTACTTGGGCCTTCACCTGGCCATTCATGTTCAATAATTTGGCCACAGTGAATAAAACTCAGAAAAACGTTTTAGAATAGAGGACACAGATGGAATATGATTGACATCCACTGCCTCTGTGGATTGCACCTCCTTGGCCTGTAATAACCTACATGCGTCAGTTATCAGGCAGGACAAAGGCTTAGTATCAAACAGGGGAAGGGTAGGAACCTTCCTCTTCAGCTCCATCCACTCTAATCCACGTCCTTCCTCCTTCTCCTCAGAGAGGTTGCCCTCCTCCTCCTCCTCATTCTCATTCAGTAGCTTCGTCATCCTAACTCTTAGTATAGTCAGGGTCGGGGTCTGCCTACATATAGAATATTGCAGCTCTGTCCTACTACAACATACCTGGATATGCCTTTGCCCCCCTGACCTGAGGGGCCCGGTTTACGGGTTGGATGTGTCTGCTGGGATGTCCTGCAGAACATCGGGGCCCAAAAGCTCTCCCAAGAGCAACAATAAAGATTTATGCAAATCTGCTACGCTGCTGCCAACTAGTACACAAGGTTCCTCCCCAGCTCAGAGATGTGACTGGGGGAAGAGATTGTAAGAGACATATTACGGTAGCTTGAAAAACACAAGAAGGCCAATAGAAACCCATTGAAGAGGGTCACATTACCCTCTTGCAGAACTTACATCTTTCAAGTGTTAGGAGTCTCCAATAAGACATGGAGCCCGATTCTCAAATGAGTTGCGTTCCCCGCAAGGGACTTGCGGCAGAGAGATTGATGCAAATGGTGATGTGCATCAAACTGTGCTGCAAGTGCACTTTTGAAAAGAAGCCTGGTGGAACCCCACCCCCCGCCACAAGTCCCTTGCAGCGATGTAGAAAAGTTGCAACAGCTCCCCCTGACACAACTTTGCATCTGTGGGCGAGACGATATACAGAGCTTGCTTGAGACACAACTTTGGCGCAAGCTGGCGTAAACATGAGGGCACTGTCACAATTTGGATCCAAAGTTATAAAATCTGGTGAAAGTTGTGGCAAAGCATTGGATGCAGGGCTGGCAAACTTTGTGGGGATGCAGTGATTGGTTGTGAGCCGGACCCATGGCATCAGGTAAACTAGCCCTGCAGATGTCTGAGCTACAAGGAGAAAGTGTGTCCCTGGTTTCTTTACTTCTTGTTTAAATCTAGTTGCTAATGTCAAATGGAAGGATTACTGCAGAGATCCCCACCTCCAGTTGTGGGGAAGAAAATAATACAAAAAGAAAAAGCGAGCCTGTTTCCTAAACTTCTTTACGTTTTATCCACCACCATAAATATCAGCACTTTATGGCTATGTCACTTCCTCAGGATTAATGGTCTATTTTTACCCATTACAAGCCTCCTGGAAAATCTTTCCAGATTATAACTTTTAAGGTTATTCAACTTTCTGACCAACCAGCCACCTATCTGTGTTAATAAAATATGCTGTGAAGAGTCTCGGATGTGATTGGTGGACAGGCTTGGCATAGTTGTGCATTAAAACCCCTTTTTAATGCACAGTTGTGTGGTGTGAGTTAGGGATTGAGGTGCCGGGTCTCCTTGTGTGCAGAGATGTAGAAAAGGCAGCAGCAGCCATTGACAGGTCAGAGTGAGCAAGGCAAAGTACTGTGTTTAGCAGCATACCTGTGTCACCTCCCACTGGTTCACTGTCTCTGTACCCATGGCTGTCAGAAAGTAGAGCAGCACAGATTCGGAGCGTACCCTCCAACCCAAGCCATACATTGCTATGGGCTTGCTGAGGGTGGAGAGAGGATGAGTGTTGCAGTCAGTGAGTGTTTGGGCCACCTGTGCCATGGCGATGGCAGCAGTTGTTTCCCAAAGTGCATCCTTGCACAACACATCCTGAGGTGTTGTCCCCAACCCACTGCTGCTTTTGAGAGACAGAGAGGGAGAGAGTAAGCAACGTATTGAGACTTCTTCCCACCCCACGGCCGCCTGAAGACGAGTGGTAGTAGTAGAGCGGGTTGTGAAAGACAAGGTAACAGCACCACACAGATACATGGTGGGGAGAGACAGTGTGGGTTGGCATGCGCCCTTCCTGGGAAGCCATACAGTACTGACAGCGTGTTGAATGAGAGTGCCTGTAGTGCAAAGCGATATCACTGTTTGTCCCCCTCTGTGCAAGCTGGGTAACATTCCATGAGAGAGAGACAGAGAGAGGGGCAGGGGCAGCAGTAGTATTGTGAGGCAAACTGTCCCCCAGCGGTGAGTACCATCCAGTTTCTGTTCTGTATATCTGTCCTGTCCAGCACCACACGGATGGTGCCAGTCTTGCCATTTGCCCTCAATAAGTGGCGTCGCGAGAGGCCCAGCAGTGCCGTGTCCTGCAGTTTTGTCCCCACACTGTAAGCAGCAGCATTGTCATCTTGTTGCTGTTTTCCCTCCGCCCAGGAGATGCTCCATGAAAGGATCACAGTTCTGTGCATCTTTCTGTGCAATTGTCCATCCTAGCTGTACATCATCACTACCCACCTGCACTCCTTCGGCAGCCAGACAGAGATGAGAGAGTCAGTGATAGGCAGAGCAACAGAAAGGGATATGTGTCAAGGGAGCGAGGTGCAATGTAGCAGACGTCTTGTGGGTGAGCGGGAGAGACACACTGTAGCGCAAAGGCGGTCTGCCAAGAGGCAGAGAGTGGGAGAGACACAGAGTAAAAAGATATTGGAAAGCACTTTGCAGGACACAGAGTTACTCTGGTCTGCAGTTCAGACAGCAGAAAGGCAGAAGAGTGGAATATCTCTGTCTCTGTCTCTGTCTCTCTCTCTTGTGCTGCAGCAGGAGACCAAGAGTCAGGAGTGTTGCAGTACCATATGAACAAAAAATGTAACAGAGTTGGTGTGTGTGTGTGAAACACAGAAACATAGAATTTAATGGTAGATAAGGACTGTTTGGCCCACCTAGTCTGCCCATTTCCCCTACCTAATGGATAAGCTGCAGATCCTAGTTAACCAACAGCCTACTTCCTTATATCTGTCCCATGCATTCTTGAATTCCCCCACTGTCTTTGACTCCACTACCTCCTCAGGAAGGCCATTCCATGTATCCACAACTCTCTCTCTGAAAAAATACTTCCTCACATTACCTGTTAGCCGTCCTCCCTCTATCTTCAAATTGTGCCCCCTTGTTCTTCACATCTCTTTTCTGAAAGATGATTCCCTCTTGGACTTTGTTTATTCCCTTGAGGTACTTGAAAGTTTCTATCATGTCCCCCCGTCCCTCCTCTCCTCGAAGGTATACATATTAAGCTCCTTTAATCTCTCTTCATATATCTTCTGGTGCAGACCCTGCACCATTTTAGTTGTCCTCCTGTGGACAGCTTCCATCCTGTCTATGTCCTTGCAGAGATGGGGTCTCCAGCACTGCATGCAGTACTCCAGATGGGGTCTCACCAGTCTGTACAGAGGGATAACAACTTCCCATTTTCTACTGGTGTTGCCTTTCCCTATGCATCCCAGTATCCTGCCAGCCTTCCTTACTGCCTTCTCACATTGTTTGCCCACCTTTTGGTCATCTGGTGTGACTACCCCCAGGTCCCATGGATGTGTGTGTGTGTGTGTGTGTGTGTGTGTGTGGGGATATGAGAGAGAGAGAGAGAGAGAGAGAAGAAGGAAAGGGGCCCAGCAGTATTTGATTACACATCTAGTTGCAAGTTAGGGTCACACAAGAGCCATCTAGTCCACTTGTTTTGGTATAAATGGGTCTGTTGAAGAAGGTCGAATGTAATCCTTTCCATTAAGTGACTATTATCTACTATGTCCCTCCAATCTGCCACGAGGGGGGGAACTCTCTGTGCCCATTTCTTAGTAATGGCCTTCAAAGCAACTATCGTGAGAACCGACCATAAGTATGATGCCTCTCTTCCCCATATCTCCTGTGGTCGAAGACCTAGAACCAGGTGATCCGGGCCCAAGGGGGACTTAAACTGGAAAATTTGCTTAGGATGGTGTTCTATATCTGTCCAGTACTCCTTAAGTATCTGACATGTGCAAAAAATATGGGCCTGTGAAGCTGGTGCGAGCCCACATCCCCTCCAGCAGTTCGAACCAGCAGTAGGAGCATAATGCACCACCTGTGCAGGAACCCGGAAATACCTAGCTCTCAGCTTCCACACATATTCCCTCCAAAGAGGGGCCCCTGTTGTCCGCCATGTAGTGTGCTACAGTCCAGCCCGTTGTTTCTCTGTAAGAGTGATCCCCAAGTCCATTTCCCACTTAAGTTTAAGTCTTTCAATGGGTAGAGTCTGGTCTAATAAATGCCTTTGATACAATATGGATAGGGCTCCTCTCCCACCCCCTGACAACCAAATGCCACGGAAAGGAGGGTTCACCACATCCTCCTGCAACCGGGCATACGTTTTCTAAAGGGTAAGGACATTGTCTCTGATCTGGTAGAATCTTAAGTTATCTCGTGGAAAAAGCCCAAACATCTGCCCGGCAGCCTCAAAAGAAATAGGATTATCTGCTGATAAAACCTGATGGGGGAGTGAAATTCTTTCCTGGCCCACTGTTTAAACCACGAATCCAAGGTGGCAGCTAGGAAGAGAGGGTCATAAGCCCACCATCGGAATTTCCACAGTTGTTTTGTGGGACCTCAGGTTGTGCCTCTCCTACAGCCCTCGAGACAGTCCTCATCCCTGTATAACAAGTCTCTGGCAGCCCGACTTCTTCATGAAGTAAGATGGCAGGAAGGGGAGAGTCAGTCTCAACCACCAGATCCATTCTCTTCCAATGGGAATCAAAGCCAGGGCTGCCCCATAGAAGTGCACCCCGCATTTGGGCTGCAGCCCAGTAGCCCTGTAAATTAGGGAAAGCTAGGCCACCTTGAGCATGAGGGGCATATAAAAGGCCTCTGCAAATTCTAGGATGGTCTTTAGCCCAGAGAAATCTAAAAAACATGCCCTGCCATATGTTTAACTCTCTCTGAGAGACCAGACAGGGTACACATTGAAACAGATAAAGTGACCTGGGTAGGGCATTCATCTGCAATGCCTGTGTCCTAGAGTATATGGATAAGGGCAGAAGGATCCACCTCTGGACATCCTTCCTTAGTTGGGTGATCAAAGGGGGATAATTTAGATCCCAATCTTAATCCCGAGGTAACTCATCTGATCTAGGTCCCACTTCATGGGGTATCTATTTCTTAAACCCAGGGAAGGGGTATAATAGCAACTAAGTATCTCTGTTTTTGAACAATTCAGTTTGTATCCGGAGAGGGAGGAGAATTCCTCCAACAGTCAAAACAAGGCAGGGATAGAGGAGAGTCAGGTTCTGTAAGGTACATAAGTACGTCATCGGCATATAAAGCCAGTTTATGCTCATAGCCATCCAGTCTTATTCCCTTTATAGTCCCATTCCCCCGAATAGACTGAGCAAGAGGTTCTATGTTAAATGCAAACAGCAATGGTGATAAAGGGCACCCCTGTCTTGTACCTCTACAGAGTTTCAAGGGTCTAGAAATGTGGCCATTTGTTTGAACATAGGCTGTTAGGGAGTGGTATAACTTACTTATTAATCATGTAAATGATCTCAGGAATCCAAACTGGGAAAGTGTTGCCCCCAGAAAGCTCCAATCCACTCTGTCAAACGCTGTTTCAGTGTCAAGGCTCATTAATAGAGCTGGGGTAGCTGAGTTAATGTGATCAATAAGGTGAGAGGTAACGTCTCAGATTATCCTGAGCTTGCCTGCCCGGGACAAATCCATTCTGGTCCAATTGTATGAGGTGGGGAAGATACTGTTGTATTCTTTTAGCCATAATGGAGGAAAAGATCTTATAATCAGTACTGAGGAGGGAAATTGGGCGATAAGAGGCACATCTGAAAGGATCCTTTCCCAGCTGGGGAATTGCTGAAATCAATGCTATGGCCCAGGAGGGTGGAGCCAGGCCCCTACCCTCAAGGACCTCTGAGAATTCTCTCAAAACAAGGGGCTGAAGCAAGTCCCTAAAACATTTGAAAAATTCCCCCGGGAGCTTGTCTGTCCCAGGGCATTTCCCTGTCTTCAGGGCTCCCACTTCCATCCTAAGTTCCTCCGCCGATATTGGGAGCATCAGCGCTTTTGCCTGCACTGGGGATAGGGTAGGTAATGTCAGGTTATGTAGGAAAGACTCAGTCTTCCCATCAGGTGGAGGGGTTCCTTTTTGATATAATTGTTCATAAAACTCCTAAAAAGTCTCAGCTATCTCATTTGTTTTATGTACCACTTTCTGGTGTCCAGGGTGCCATAGATTCATGATTGTGGCCCTAGCTCTTTGTGCTCTCAATCTACTGGCTAGTAATCTAAGTGACCTTGGACCTCCATCGTAATATTTCTGCTTTAAAAATAACAATTTCTGTTCCACTTGATAGTCCAATATTTGGCCCAATTCCCCTCTAAGAATCTTAAGCTGCTGTGTAGCCACTCTAGAGTATTTCTGCTTTTGCATTCCCTCCAATGATTGGATTTGCTCAGTAAGGGGTCTTCCATCTCCCTTCTCTCCCTCTATCTCTCTCTTCTTTCTTACAGCAAGTTGTATAAACTTCCCCCGGAGAACAGCCTTGGCTGTGTCCCATAAGGTGTACGTGACATGTCCTGCCCCTCATTTTCTGTTAAAAAGCATCAGTGTGTGTCCAAAACCTGATCCCTGACTGCCTTGTCCTTAAGCAAGGAGATATTAAGTCTCCAAAAAGTGTTTCTTTTGATTCCTCCCAGATCTAAGCACATAAAAAGTGGAGCGTGATCTGAGAGGACAAAGTCCCCTATTCAAGTATACTGTACCCTAAAAATCTCATCTCTTGGTAGCAAGAAGTAGTCCAATCTGGGAGTGCAAATTATATGTGGCAGAAAAGTAGGTATAGTCCCTTTGTTTCAGGCATTGATAGCGTCAGACATCTAAAATACCTAATTCTCCAAGCAACTTATGGACCTTTCTTGCCACCTGATGTGACATTCTTGGGATCTGGGAAGTGGTATCTAGGGCAGGGTTAAAAGCTAAATTCAGATCTCCTCCACATACCAAGGCTCCCTCCACCCACTCCTGAAGGAGGAGGAAGAATGATCAATAGTCCCCATAAGGGGTTTCCGGAGGGAAATGCATGGAAGCCAGTATTAATAATTGCCCCTCAAGTCTGCCCTTCATGAGAGTGTATCTACCCTCCTTATCCACTTTTTCTGCCAGTTTTTCAAAGTAAGAACTTATGAGGGATAAGTACCATAGTACTCCTACGTCTACCCTTCTTATCCAAGGAGACTACTACCTCCCTAAACCCCAGTTTCAGAAATTTACTGTGCTCTCTCTCAGAGAGATGTGTTTCCTGTAAAAGTATAAATTCTGCTGCCGACTTTTTGAGCTGAGCTAAAATCTTACTGTGTTTAACTGGACTTGTAAGGCCATTTACACTGTGAGTGCATGCCAACGTGCCTAAATTAGCCATTTTGTTTGAAACAGAAAAAAATTAAACACCAATTTAGACGGGCTCCCCTCATCTCCCTCTCAAATTCCCCCTCCCCTCTCCCCTGAAACCAGTGCAGTGTGTCGCCATCCTTTAACAACATATTAACTATACAACAATCGACACTGCCAGTTGGGCAAAAACCTGTGTGATTTACCATAATATTACTTCCTAGGTAGAAGATCCAGGTTCATAGGATCTTTGTCTAAACTCCCTTCCCCACTGTGGAAAGGGAATTAAGAGGGGGAAAATATTTACGTTGTCTGAATGGAGGGCTCCCCCCCTTGAGCTTCAATGCTGTTAAGTATTAACTCCTGGCAGTGAGTGTCAGCGGTTAGGCCAACTATAAAAATTGTGGGCCCAAGCCACCCTTGACACTCCTATAGAAGGGACACCCTGCCCAAACAGTAAGAGTGTTACTTAGTCAGGTTGTTTCTATCACCAACATATAAAACTGTAAGCCAATCGACTTATGCAATATAAAATGTAAGCATACTCTAATAAATCCTGGTCCCTGGCAAGGGAGTAACAGGAAACGTAGTCACCCCCCATCAGAGGAACCAATAAGCAGGCCTTGGGAGGGGTTCCCATCCATTTGCAGGTCCGAGCAGGAAAGCCAATAAAATATGAATATTGTATATCAATCTACTGATAGTCCCCTTATTGATGAAATTGAAAAATTATCACTTTAATAGAGGGAGACCTAACAAGCACAGGAACAGGCACCTTTAGCAGTTTAAGGGACCGGACCTCAGCAACACATCCCCAAATTGCCCCAGAGCCAAGCCCCCTAAACAGAAGGAGGCTATCCGCCTGTAGTGAGGCCCAACCCTGTGGGCTCCTGCGAGGGGGTTACCAATAAAGGCTCTATGAGTCCCCTGCGATCTAGCTGAAACCTTTGTTCCTTGTGCCCCAATGATCGCCACTCAAGTCAGATCACCCCATTAATATCTCCAAAATATATGGGGGGAAATGAAAGATCTAGGTATGGCTTCTCCACTTGCACCTGGCGGACCCAGAAAGTCTCCAAGTCCACCCAGTCCCCCAAACAAGGTAGCCGCGCTGCCCCCTCCTTCAAGCCATCAGATCATGGGCTCTGTAGATACCAAGAGGTGTATTTTAACAACAAGTACATCCTGCCCTTATAGAATGTGTCTGATTAAGTATTCTGTCCTCCGTTTTAAATGAGGTTATTCTCTGAGACCCTTTAAACAGTCTGAGGTGCTTTCAACATAAGTCCCCATAGAGACAAGCCTGAAGAAACCACAGAGAGCAAGTGATAAAAAAATACTATGCCAGAAAGTGCTCAGGGAGCTTGGGAGTTGGGTTCTTCTATGGTCATGTCCCCTCGATCCGTTTCAGACTCAGTCTGTGCTAACTGCTTATTCAGCCCTCTCTATCATTTCTTGCTGCGTAGGGAGTCCCACAAGGAGGAAGCAATCATGTTGCCCTTTCTGCCCTGTCTTTTAGTTCCACTGTAGGTCCAGTCATTGGTCTCCAATTGCCTGCGTTTTGGTAAATTGACCTCCTCACCCTGGGGCTGAATGCCCACCAAAGTCAAAAAACCTCCTGCTGCTTGCAAATCTGGAAAACGTCTCATCACCTCAGCCAGCTGGACCTTTAGGCGTGCTGGGTACTCAACGAAAGCCCTGATATTCTGTTGCTGTAGTTGTTTAACCACTGTAAGTACTTTTCTCCTTTTGGAGAGCAGCTGTGGTGTAAAATCATGGTCCAAGTACAACTGAGTGTTCCCAAAGTGAATCACTTTTTTTGACCATGCTAACTGTAAAATCTCCTCTTTCACTTTATAATCCAGAAAAACCAGAACTACTGAACGTGGTTTCACCTTGGGTTCCCAGGGTTTTGGGATCAGGGATCTGTGCACTCGAATTATGTCGAGAGCTTTATCTGGAGGAAGGTTAAGAATCTCATGAAGAAATTAGTCTATGAAAGCGGTCATTGCTCCAGTCTCGGTGCCCTCCAGAAGCTCATGAATCCAGAGGTTAGTTCTCCATTTCTGTTGTCTAATTCTTCTAGGCATGCTTTGAGTTGTTGGGAGCAGTGGTGCAAATCTAGGAGGGCTTTGTTATGTATATCAGTGGTGGTATAGTCCATTATAGTTCCCTCAATTACCCCAGCTCGCTTGGTCAATGTGGTAATTTCTGTACATTGATCTGAAACCTTAGCTTCTAATCGCTGGAGTGTCTGGTTAATTTGTTTCAGGGTCTGGCAAAGTTCTCTAGATGTGATCGTGCATTCAGATTCCTCCCGTGGGGCTTCTACAATTTGCCCAGGCGTTAGACTCAGGGATTCCAGGGCCTTCTCAGTGTCAACCAAAGCCGTCATTTTTGAGCTTTGACTTGCTCGATTCATGGAATTATCCCTCCATCAGTGTTTTGGAGGCATCAGATAGTCTGAAATTCTTCTTTTAGTTGACAGGATGGTAGATTAGGGTTTGGATGCCTGCGGATTGTTAAATCGATTGACGGAGCTCGCTGTTTAGGCTACCATTAGATGGTGTCCCAACCAGTAGTCCGGCTGCAGTGGACTTCAATTTGTCAATAACACATCTGACAGCATTGCCAGCAGCATCAGGTACATGGTTATGGTCAGTACTGAACTTACATAAGGGCTGAATTGATATGGGAGCTGAATTGACTGGGTCTGAACTGACTGGCTGAACTGACCTAGGAGCTGAACTGACATGGAGCCGAATTGACTCGGGCTGAACTGCCATGGGGCTAAATTCATGGAGTTTAATTAACTCACAACGAATTGACAGGTGTTCCTGTTGTATTGTTAATCAGTCCTGAAAGGTGATCCCATGTAGCAACCATAAAAATCACCTTTCAAGGCCGAGTAACAAAATGACAAGGACAGTGCTCATGAGGTGGGGTCCCAAGAATCCCATGTTGAAAATCTGAGGTCAAAATTCCTAAATATGGCCGAGATACCATCATAAGTTGTAACCCCCATTGACAGCCATTATACAGCACTTACCTTTGATTCATTTTGTGGTTCAGCTTTGAAGAGTGCAGACAAGTTCCGGTCCTCAGAAGATGACAGTGCCATGCTCTGGAGGTAAGTATGGGATAAGGGGGGATGCGGGGAGGTGGGTGCTCAGTGGGAAGGTGGGGATGGGGAAGACGAGGATGGATGGTTTTCTTTTCTCAAGGTTAACAAAACAAATAACTCATCAAGAGACAGTTTTCTTTATTTACAGGAACAAACAATGAACAATTAAATGTGGGCACACTGGGGTGGGCTCCCAGTGTGCTACATGAGTTTGGGGGGATACATGTTGCCGACAGAGGATTGGGCACCCCCATCGGCAAGGCATTATATAATAAATAAAACACCTTTGGGCACACTGGGGTGGGCTCCCAGTGTGCCACATGAGTTTGGGTGTGGGGGGACATGATGTAAACTGGGACTGGGCACCCTCAACGGCAAGACAATGAATAAAAATTAAAATTATGTTTTGGCACACTGGGGTGGGCTTCCAGTGTGCCACATGAGTTGGGGGGAAAAGCATAATGCTGACAGAGGGATTGGGCACCCCATTCAGCAATACAAGTAAGCTGGTTGGCGGGCACTAGACTACCATGGTTGGACCTGGTGGTAATTAGAAACTTCAAATTACTATGATAGTGATTTAAGTGTCACTTCAAATTATTTCGAGTTTCGACACCACTTAACCATATGCCTTCTGCAGGCGGTAGTTAGCACCGCGGTAATAGTGGTGCAACAGCCTGTAGCGCAGCGTGACTATTTTGAATATGCTGGTGTGCCAGCAATCATGGCCACTCCAAGCACCAGTACTAAAAGGGCTTTTGAATACTGCAGTCCAGCACAAATTCAGCGCTATTCTAGTGCTATGAATTTGTACCAGGAGCAAAGATTTGAATATCTGGTCCCTGAAGTCGACCATTCCCGTCTCATAAAAGTCCCAGCTCAGAGATTGTGTCTATTCTTACCTACTGAAACCATGGTTTCATAATTCTGCACCATAACATCCCAGTGAAGCTCCTTCTCTTGTTTGCTTAATATCTTCCACTCCTCTTCAGAGAAATCAACAGCAACATCTTCAAAGGTTTCCGGTACCTGAAAGGACAGGAGACGTGTTTTACTGATATTGATGTTACTGTGCATATTGAGATATCTGCAACTTTTCTACAAAAAGGGAATAGGCAATGTTAAGCATCAGGATAAATCAGCACCCATTCGCCAAGGATGAATGTATTCTCTATTTCATCCTAGTAGGTGACAGATTGATGGCAGTTCAATGATCAGAGGGGTGAGATAACAGGCAAGATGAAAACTCTTAATTTATTAATTAATTTATTTATTAATTGCACCAATATAAAAGGAACAGTGGCTTGGTAGTACAGGACTTTTAAGCGTTTATTTATTTCTGTAGTAGTACTAGTAACTCTTATCCAGCGACATGAATAAAGAAATTCCGGTACAGCAATTGCACATTTACGAGGGATAGCCATTTGGGATATTCCTGGTTACAGAGAAAGGAAACGCATTGTGCAAGATATACTTATGAAACTAAAATCACATAATATAAACAATCATATAACATTTAAATTCAAGACTATACAAACTATGCACGTAATATGATGTATGGTTCTGTGGCATGCTCGCACCTTCTAAAAAGAGGCAGAAAAATGCAGTATGTTGGGTAGTGTATAAGGGTAACCAATTCTAGTAATGGGACAGCAAACTTGTGGTAATCTGGATTGTGTTACAAACAAGGGGGGGACATATTCAGAGCCGGCTGGCTGCATGAGCACAAAGATGCACCATGCATAATAGATGCTCTGGCCAGCTCTGTGGATATCACAGTATTATAGTATCATAGTAAAAGCCAGCAGAAGAGGCCCCATGGTCTATCATGTCTGCTCAGAAGCTAGCCCCTACTGGAAGCTTGCTCCTCCACTGCCCCAGCCCCAGAAGTGGCCCTCCCTGGCCTCAGCTTCCCTCTGTACCTGTCCCAACCCTTCTTGAACCCTTCCACTGTGGTTTCTTCTACCAGACTCCTGGGCACTGCGTTCCATGGTTCCACCACCCTCTCTGTGAAGAAGTGTCTCCTGTACCCCCCCGTACTTCCCCCCTTCCAGCTTCCACTTGTGCCCCCTGGTAGTTCCCCCTTCTTAAGCCTGAACACTTCCCTGGCTCCACCCTGATTTATCCCCTTTACATACTTGAAAGTCTCTATCATGTCCACTCTGTCCCTCCTCTCCTGCAATGCGTACAGATTGAGTTCATCCAGTCTCTCTTAATAGGGCCTACCTACCATGCTCTGAATCATCCTGGTCGCCCTCCTCTGGACCCTCTCCAGCAGCGCTATGTCCCTCTTAAGATGGGGTCTCCAAAACCGCACACAGTACTCAAGATGCAGCCTAACCAGGGCATTATACACAGGCAGGATCACCTCCCTCCTCCTGGAGGTAATCTCCCTGGTTATGCAGCTCAGTATCCTGTTTGCTTTTGCTGCAGTTCTTCAACAAGTCTCTGTGTTATTCATTTTGCTGTCCACCACTATCTCTAAGTCCCTCTCGCTCGATATGACATGCAGTGTGGTCCCCTCCAGGCTGTATATATGTCCCGGGTTTCTAATCCCCAGATGCAGCACCCTACATTTCCCTGCATTGAACTTCAACCCCCACTTCCTTACCCACCCCCAGGGTATCCAGATCCTCCCTGCAGGGCTTCTCTCCCCTCCTGCCCATCTGCCAGTGCTCCCAGTTTTGAGTCATCCGCAAAGAGACTCAACCTACTCCTAACACCCCACCCTATGTCCAAGACATAGGAATTGAACAGGAGTGGCCCCAGGACTGAACCCTGGGGGACCCCACTGATGACCCTCCTGGGGGAGGAGACTATCCCTCCAACTACCATTCACTGTATTTGCCCCGTAAGCCAGCTCTTCACCCACCTGAGCAACTGCTCCCCACCCCATCTCCCAGCTTTGTTAGTAGGCCATTGTGGGGTACCAAATTGAACGCCTTACTGAAATCCAGATAGAGGACATCCACCAGCCTGTGTCAGTCCAGGGCACCCGTCACTCAGTCATAAAACTCCACCAGGTTAGTCTGGCATGACCTCCCCAGAACAAAACCATACTGCCTGTCATCCAGGTGCCCCAACCTTTCCAGCTGCCCCCCCAGCCTTCTCCTTGATAATGCTCTCCATATCCTTGCCTACCACAGACATTAGGCTAACAGGCCTATAATTCCCCATCTCCCCTTTTGACCCCCCTTGTGGATAGGCACCACATGAGCCTCCTTCAAATCTTGAGGCACCCACCCTGTCATCAGAGAGATATAGTCATACTGTATGAATGATTGTTACTGATCTCGCACACTGTCTGAATATCCACCTTGGATGCGCAGCCAATAGCGGGCGACTGCCAAGTTCTGGGCAGCACAAACAGGGACTGTGCCACATACTGCCAGTAGGCTATGCATGGCGCATACTTGGATGCACCATAACCCCTAACCTGATATGCAGCTGGGAAATGCTAATGAGCTCACTGGGCATGCGTGGCGCAAAGGGGCATCATGCATGCTCATTATGAGCTCATTACTATGGCTGCCTGGCTGAATGTGCCTGGTGCCCTGCAATCACCATGTGAAACAGAGAACACTCCACAGCACCCTGGTAGTGTAGTGGCCCCCCCTCCAATCCCCGACTGTGAAATATAAAACCCTCCCCAGCTCTCCCGGGTAGTGTAGTGGCCCCGCTTCCATTGCCGATTAACAACAATCATAAAAGGGGCATGAAGAAGACTCAAGTCACTGATGTCCAAGAAAAAACAGATACACACTAATGGGTAAACAGAACTGTGATGCAAAGGGCCACCTTTCCCCAGGTTCTGGAGGGGAGGCAGGGTGGGAGGTCAGAATGCAGCAAGACTCCATTAGAAGAAACAACATTACTATGATAAGTAATCTTTTCTTCAAACAACATCAAGTCTTGCTATATTCTGACAAGTGCAGACTACCAAGCAGTGCCCTCTGGTGGTGGGTGTGATGCTTGTACAGCTGGTTATGATTAATCTATGCTTTTTGTAATATAAAAATGTGCTACTGAGTGTCTCTCATGAGACATGTTGTTTCAGCTAAAAGATAAAAGCCAGGAGATAATTAAAGGCTAGAAGAGACCTAAATTAAGGATCTCCTATTTATCTGGCTTAATTGTAGCTGCCAGCTGCTAGGCTGGAAAATCAAACTTTTATGACGTTCAGAGGAAGAATATAGGTTATGTAACTGTGGTGCAAAGTCATAAAAGGTCCTTTGATGTCCTTGAGAGAGAAAACTGCTCATGGATGAAAGAAGATACTGGAAAAGACACACTAGATCAAACTGGTCATGAGGAAATTAATTTTTGCTGATGTCACCTTCTGAATGATAAGACATCCTGTTTGTATAATTTTTAATAAACAGAGGAGGAGCTGGGTGACATCATGGAGAAGGCAGGCTCAAGAGTGTTGTTTTAATTATGTTGTGACTGTCCTTAGACACACACACACACACACACACACACACACACACATGTTTGGACTCTGAAAACTACAACATCTTTCAGCACTGTAAGAATATAAGAATACATTAGCTAGGCAAGTCTAAGTGTAATATTGGTAGGAATTTGCACTTTTAATCTTATTCTTCTAAAAGATTGTATGGTTTTGTGATATATGGTTCTGTATTTATATTTTTAATTTTTATCTATTTTTAAGTAAACATCTCATTTTAGAGAGTACTTGGTGTGCCTCTGAAATTCTTTCTTTGACAAGTGAAGCATATATGGTTACAGTGACACTGTGCATAGCTTAATGGTAATACCAAACTGGGAAAAGGTAAGAGTTTATCTGAGGTATTTAATAGTTTTAAGGGTTCATTTTGTACACCTGGTTAGGCGCCCGTAGGCAAAAGATATCTGGCATCCCCCGAAGAGCAGAATTATCTGAGCCTGTACATTGGGTACGCTAGCAAGCAGGTCACAGTTTGAATCCCTCCAAGAACTTGAGACCAAAGGTTGATTCGAACCCACAAAACAGACAGGAGGGTTACCCTGTTCTGATAACTGTTCACAATACTGCACTTGGAGGTTGGCACTGTGGGAGCAGAGGGCCTGACCTGCTGAGTGGGGTTGTGACAGTGGGCACAGAACCTATTTGGGAAACAGGCTCTGCAGTACTGCTGTGCCAAACCTAGCATTACTCCTGGCCTGGGTGTCCAGGCAGTAGTGTTTAATGAATGTATGAACAGTCTTCCAGGTGGCAGCCTTACAGATCTCAAGCAAGGGAACTTCCCTGGCAGCTGCCACACAGGCAGCAGTCCCCCTAGTGGAATGAGCCCTGAGGCTTGCTGGTGGGTCTTTCCCCATCTTACTATAGCAAAACTGGATACAGGCCACAATCCATCTGGTTATGGTCCTTTTTGTGGCTGGCCTGCTCTTACCTTCCTCACCATAGGTAAGGAATAACTGGGAACAATCCTTTCTTGTCTGCTTTGTCATATCCATGTAATAACTGATGGTTCTTTTTATGTCCAGGCTGTGAACCTGCGCTCACCTGAGCTGGAATGATCTGTGAAGAATACAGGCAGAGTGATGAACTGATTAAGATGGAAATCAGAAACCACCTCAGGGAGGAATTTCCTGTTAGTTCGAAGGACAATCTTATCTCTGTGGGGAACAATGTAGTTGGGCTCTACTGACAAGGCCTGGTGCTCACTGATCCTTCTGGCAGAAGTGATGGCCACCAGGAATACAGTCTTCCAGGTGAGGAACTTAAGCTCCGAAGAGGACATGGGTTTGAAAGGAGGTTGTATAAGCTAACCTATGCAAATGTTCAGATCCCAGGCAGGGGTGGGCTCCCTGTGTGGAGGCTGAAGGTGGAGTAAACCCTTGAAAAATGTTTTGAAAATTGGGTGTGCAGCCAGGGAGGGACCCCTCCCTGCTGAAAGATAGGCAGAGACAGCTGCCAAGTGCACCTTCAAGGTAGATGGTAGATCCTGGGTTGTGGTGGGAGTTGGGGGGGCTCCACTACACCAGCCAGTAGCAGGATGATGTGACCCAGCATCCCACAGGCCCCGAACCAGTGACATGGCCTATCTCAAAGCTGGATCCCGAATTATGGTGAGAGTTGGGGACCTCCACTACCACCACCAAAGGAGGCAAATCTTAAGAGATGGAATAGATGTAAGCCTTTGAGAAACTGGGTATTGGAGCTGAAGAAAATGTACTAAGTGTGGGTATGGCCACTGGAAGGGGTTATCAACAGAGCAACTCCCAGAAATCTAATGTAAATACTTATATTGTCTATTACAGCTGTCCATGGCCTACATTTGTATGTGAGGGTAGGTAAATCGATACACTCCAACAAATTCCCTGTTTAGGTGTTCTTTAAGGGCCTAAACCAGTGGTATGCACATTGACTTTGTAGAGCTCAGAGGGATAGTTTGGCCTGCCAGTTCTAGTAGTAAACCCCAACTGCTTGCAAAGGGGGAGTTCAGCTTGTATTTATTATCTCAAAGTGTACCTGTTTAAAAAGTATTTACTGACTAATTTTGAAAACTTAATGTAGTTTTAATGATATAATTATGTTTATTCTTTTGTATTACAGTTTATACAATGGGGTGAAGTGATATGCAATCACTTAAATCCCACTATCAGCAGTACTGACTGATATTGAAAGCGTGACGTGTACACAGTGAAATTCGCTTTGTTATCTATAGAGTGTACACACCAGCAGCAAATATCAGTATTGTGTGCATTTCAGAACGCTAATGCTTCTAAACAACAGTTACACCCCTTTAGAAAAAAAAATAAGACAGCTGAATAAAATGAATCTAAAGGCAGCACTTGCGTTTCTCGTGCACACTGCAGCACAAAAGGAAACAAAACACAGTCACGAGAAGTAGCGTAATACATGCAGAAGGAGCATAATGTAACTATTACTTAACGGAACTTCTCAGGACAGCTCCATGAAACCCCAACACAACCCAAAATCAATAAATAAATACAAATTAAATGTATTTTTAAAAAGAAAAAGAAGCAAAACAGGGACACAGTAAATGCAGAGATTGGAAACACACTCTGCCCAAACGCAGACCTACCAATCACAAAAACACTACAGCAATATCCAATCAACAAGCAGCACAAACACCAATCTGCCAACCAGAACATCACACCCAGCAACTAATCAAACTCCACTAGCCCATTGAGAAAACCAGCCAATAACAAATTACAACAAACACCAATACACAAAACAGTAGCAAGAGTGTGGAACAATACCGAACAACTGAACACTACACAAAACAGGTAAATCCAAACAATAACTCTAACATTAATGCACCAAAACTCACACAAAAGAACAACCCTTATTGTGTAAAACGCATACATTATGGGAGCTTATGTGATAGCTGACACATCAGCACTCGTGGCAAGTGAGTTTGGTTTCAGTCACCCGGGGCTCCGCTACACTGAGTCACTCATGACAACCCCGAGCTCTTGGTAGCCTGTGAAATCCACAACCATTACCGAGTGACCTGCTAAATGGCGACTCAATCATGGCGCATCCCATAGGGGCTACTGGGGAGGTACAGCAACCGGATGGGGTGGATTGGTGACTGTAGCGACAGTAAGTTGCTACACGTACGCGCGTGAGGGGATGGGAGCGAGCACGCTCAGCAAGGGGTGGGAGGGGTTTTGAGAGGCTGTGCCATGGCAGGCTGATGAGCTGGCCCTGTGGTGTAGCGGGTGATTTCACGGCTTTGGTGGAGAGTGTGCTGGGTTCGGGTCCAGGCATAGGTACATGTTTGTTGCGCCCAGCCCCGATTTTATTTTTTTTATATTTTGTCCCCCCCCAACATGCACCACCTGGAGTTGAGAATCCTTAAGTAGGGGGTGCAGGGTGCACAGCCCCCTGCTTAAACATGAAAAATACAAGTACCCAGTGCCATTTTACTGTATGCTGGGGAGTCAGAGTGCCAAAACTGATTTTCAGCGCTTCGACTTCGCTGCAACAGTGATCACCTTTTGGCAATCGCTGTTATGACATAGAACCGAGCTCACTTGCCACCCATGCTGATATATCAGCTATCATATAAGCTCCCATCATGTAGCCTCTTAAAATGCTTTATACATGCACACAGGTCACTCATAAAAGGCACTCCTGTCCTAGTCCTATGCATTTAACAAAACAAAAAAACAAAAAAAAAAAAAAAAGACATCTATCACAGTCTTTCATTTTTAGCCTTATGTGTGAAACTTTCTTTCAGTTGATTTTCTGCACACATTTTTAAATATGTCTGATTGTAAAGGTGATAAAAAAATACAGAACTTAGTAACATGAACATAGACAGATTTGATTCTCTGACCCAGACTCCACAGTATGTTGTGCTCTACCCACTTTCTGATACTACCCCATCTCTCCTCTTGACAGCAAACAGCGGAGGAATATCCAGTTCAGTTATCCAAAAGAGCCAGTGCATGCATTTAAAGACACAGCAGGTAGTTAAACATAACGTGCAGCTCCCTGTATGACACTCACCACACACTGGTGTTTCAAACTGACTTCATTTTAGTCTTGTTTTCATTTCCCTTAGGTTTGTTTACACAACAGCTTAGAGTTCCTTACCTCCAACTTCATGGTTCCCTGTTTCAGTCTCCAACACCACAGACTGCACTGTTCAGAAATACAAGCAGTTACTGCTGCTCTTCAGAGTCTGGGACTAAAACAACAAAGGATATCTGTCCACAGAAAACCAGGTTCCTTTGTAGCTGCCCCCTGCACACTTGTGTGTTCCAGTCTCTAGTTGCTTTCAGAGGATAAAGTTCACTTCCTGTCTACCGCCTCTGAAATGTGTCACCCACCTCATTCTAAACAACTCATTAATATATACAGTATGCATCAGCATGGGAGGAGCATGAGGAAGGGAGTGCTTAGTATTTAAAGACACACTGTCAGCCTTAACGTGACAAGATGGTAATGTTTTTTAATCCACCGCAGTTCATAATATGTGTGTCAGTAAATGTGTAAATAATACTTTTCTTCCATTTTTGCTGCTTGGTTTCCAATAATATGTTGAGTTTTCCCTGAAAAAGAATATTTCCTTGGATTGAGAAGAACATTTGCTGCAGGAGGACCGCCCACGATGCTCAGCATGTTTGAGACCACCCACAGTATGTGCACTAGCATAATCACACCATGGGTAACCACGCATTACATGTTTCCCAACTTGTAAATGAAACCCCTAGGTGGTGATATCCCAAGGGTTACTACCCCTGCCTGCTTGGCTAGTAGCAGGTTAAGGGGCCTGGGTAAAACGGGTGCCTCCACCCGGAGGTCAGGGTTGTTAGTGTTCAAGCTAACCTGGGCACAGCCCTCTGGGACACTGTAACCCTCCCCTTTCCTTTCTAGTGGCCTGAACAATATACAATAATCACTTTCACAGTGACCCTTATTCACCAAGCAATCACCCACACTGTTTGCACTTACCACCAGGACTGGTTCCTCTAGCTTGACCCTGGGGACCCCCTGTAAAACAAGGTTAAGCACAGCAAATAGCAACAGTACAATACTTTTGGCACAAACTGGAACCACAGTCAGGTTAAATGCAAACAAAGTTAAATCTGATTTATTCAGGGGACTTGAACAAGGGAAGGGTGTAATCAGGTCGATTTGCTTAAAAGCTATTTTAATCAGACAGTTATGCATGCAGTTCAGAGTCCATACACAGTCACACACTCTGGGTACCCAAGTAGGAAAACGGTGGGCTAGCCAGGAACGTTGCAGCTGGTTGGAACCCTGTGATGGAAAAAAGCAACATGCACAACACACACTATTTGTAATCTGGAGCCAGAGGGCTAAATTCGTGAAAGAAAAGGCAACAAGACAATCAGATGACAACACTTTTAGATTTAGCTGTTGTTGCAGGGAGCTACCCTGATGTTTACTCATGATACCCAATACTGGACACAGGCAGGATGCAATTGAGACTGCAGGCTGTTGAGCTAGAGTGCCCGGAGAAGCAGGGCCCACACGAATCACTGAGGCGCCATTCCTGTTCAAGGCGATGAGCAAGGGGCTGATCCCCAGGCCAGTCTCTTATCGATGACTTTCTCTGCATAGTACGTATTCTGGCTGGGCCAGTGTAGCATGTCCCAGGCTAACAGAAATGTATACGGATTCAGTCTGTGGAGCTGGATACAGCCTCCAGCAAGCAAAACACAGTTCAGACACACAGTGGGGAACCAAATCATGACCCACTATAAGCACACAGCACATTCACATGTAAGGAAATTCCACTGTATCGGGCAAATGACTCTCTGGTTGCAATTACAGAGTCTCTGCACAATCTGGGAGTTCAGAGGTAGCTGGAAATCCGACAGGCCGATCGCATTCAGCAAATCATTGGTCTTCTTCAATGTTAAAGCCTGGTCACAATTCAGTGGCTTAATTCGCTCTCCAAATTCGGATTAAATCTTAAAAAAAAACCTCAAGTTCTCTCTCAGGAACAGCAGGCAGGCATGCAGACCAAACTCAGGTCTTTCCACAGTTCTTCCACATGAATCCACTATGGATTGCTTCTCAAACTATCTTGAGCTGTTACTTCTTCACTTCCCAACTCAGATCTAACTGAAACTGCAAGCAGTGTGGGACTTTTCCCCAAGATCCAAAAGGTTTGGTTGGCTGATCTGTCCGTCAGTCACCACAAGGGCTCCCCTCCAGGTTATTTTAGGTGCCAAAAGCCCAAAACTGCAATTCCTACAAGTTTTGGCCCCACCGAGCCCCTGTAGACAGGCTCTATTTTAGAGTCCCAAATGTACTGCTTGGCCCATTCTGCAGTCCAGAACCAAGATGATAGAAACAAACAGAACTGCCCAAGCTGCAAAGAAGGCACGTTACAACAAACTGCAATATTTTTACTGCTCTAACAAATGATAAGCAAACAAGTACATCTTCTAACAGAGCTCCCTCTCAGATTAATTATGACAGCAATCCAGGCAGCTCTTAAAGAGACAGTACACAGAGGCTATACAGGCACTCTCTGGCAATATATTTAAACTGCTAAAATGCAGAACACCAGCCTGGCAGTGAGCATTTAGGCAAGCTCAAGGAAGACTTTTCAGGAACCCCCATTTGTAGCGGGGTTACATAAACATTTGCACTGCCTTTCTATGTCCAGCTGCTGTTGGCACTCAGTTTTGAAACATAGAAATGGACAATGTTTGCAGAAAAAGACCCATGGTCAATCCATCCTGCCTGAGTTCCCTGTTTAGCCATAGGACCTACTGTCCCTCCAGTGTCCTAGCCCTCCCTAGCCTCCCTACAGAGTTCATTCAGCTTTTGACACCCCAACAGTAAGCACTATGCCTTTAATTCTGTCCCAACCATGCTTGAATCCACCAACAATTTTTGCACCCACCACTTTGGCTGGTAGACTGTTCCATGGCTCCACCACCGTTTCTGTGAAATAATACTTCCTCGTGTCCCTCCTAAACTTCTCTCCTGTTAGTTTTCACTCATGTCCATATAACCATGAGCTAGTACTGAGACTAAAAAACTCCTCACAGTTCACTTTGTTAATTCATTTTAGGAACTTGATGGTCTCTATCTTAGCTCCCCTCTCCCTTCTGGTCCCCACCAAGTACATGTTCAGAGCCTTGAGATTAGGGGTGGGCTGACTGGCTTGCTCAAAATCAGACCCCCCCTTCCCAGGTCTAATACAGTCTGACAAACTCAGGTAGATACAAACTTTACTGCTTGAGTCCTTTATCCAGTCTGTCTCTCTTCCTGCAGCCACTTCAGTTTTTTTCTAATCTATTCCTTTCTACAACAAAAATGTCCTATTAAAAGGTTACCATGCCACCACTATCACTGATGTTGTTTCTGTTCTGTCACAAACAGTAACAGATTTACAATGATGTCAAGGCACCAGGCCCCACAGTGGCAAGGGGCCCGAATGGGTCCCATCCCATTCATTGCTGAAAAAGGCTCAAGTCTGGCAGTTTCAGTGAGAGACAGCTCCCCTCTCCCTGACTTTTGAGCCAGTATGAGAGACAGAGCTGAGGGCAGGGATATGCAGACGTGTCACCCCCCCCCCCCAGCATGGTCATCAGGTCACATGACAAGGACTGGAGAAAGAATGCATGTGCTGCGGGATGGTGCGAGTCTGACACCATAACTTGTTGCAACTGAAGACTCCTTTCTTCTCTGCAGCTTGGCTTTACATTCAAGTGGTTGGTGGTGTGTCTGGAAGTCAGACTCTCGAGTCATCGTCAGATGAGTGGACACAGTTAGTGTGTGGAGCAGCAGACAGACTAGCAGAATCCAGGAACCTTCCCAGAACTGGACTTTCCTTCTTCCTTCACTGTCAGTCATTCCCCAGTCCCAGGCCATCCTGACTCGGGTCCCGTCCCCAGTATTCAGCGCCGGTGAGACACATGGTAAAACCTCACAACAGAGTCTGACAAACAATTGGCATGATTGACAGGACTTTTCTGGCAGCTTCTCATTATCATCATGCTTCGAACCCTCCAGTGGTCAGGTCTGTCATCAGGCTGAGTGGTGGTCTACCCTGGCCCACTCTCCAACCACCACTTCTCCAATTGGTCAGTAAGTTGATAAGAGAAGACTAGTTACTGTCTGGGATGGGGTGGTGTGCTGCAGGCTGCAGCTGCTGGTATTAAGGAGGTTAAGGAGGTGAACAACATTCAATCAGATGATTATATTTCAAAGAGCATGGGCTATATAAAAGCACTAAACAAAGAGTAATAAATCAGGCATTGGAAATACAAGCTGATTCACTGGGGGTTGTTAGAACTTTAATGTATATTAACGAGCTCATTGGTGTGATTCAATAACATCACAATAAAGAGACATTTGCATTCAGTACGGAAATAAACAAGGATATGAAATTGTGTTTATAAACATGAAACAACACAGCTGCGGTGGGGAGAGGATCTGAGTGCTCTTTTCAACACATATCTGACAGAGATGTGCAGGGAGGAGGGATAGGGGGACCTGAGAGACTGGAGCCTCTCTTGGAGGGATACAAGTTTATTGAAGTTGAACAACCTTTCCCCAATAGTTAGCTAGCACTTCTTAGGAATTGTTGGTGGTGTCCATATATGCAAAAATTACTCTTAACCCCCCACACACACACACAAACAACATCCCCATAGGGGTCTGTCAGCCCCATTCCTCTCAACCAGATCTCAACTATCACACATTTGGAGCGTGGAGGCACCGTGCATGGGAAGGTGATATTCTGCATTTCTCACTAAGACTTTAAAGCAGAAATTCTTCATAAGATTTCATTATTCTGCTCTGTTCTCCACAAATATGGACATTAGTGCAGTGATAGCCATCATGTTCTGAGCTTGCACTGCCAGGTTTGATATGTCACACATTTTACTCATTTTTCACACACCTTGGACTTGGTGAAGAAATGTCGAGAGGTACAGCCTGCCCTACTTCCTAACCCTTTTTATTGAGTTTGTATGTGTAAGGCAATTGTGGTTCATGCAAGCTCAAGGGGTGAGTGAAAAAGTGAAAAAGCAGGGATACTGAATGAATTCTTCTGCTCAGTATTTACAAAAGAAGATGAGGGGAGATATCTAAATCAAAGAATAGAAGCACTCTGGATAGGGAGGTCGATACCAGTCCATTCACAGAAGAAAGAATTCTAAAATAACTCTTGAAACTGAAGGTGGACAGAGTAATGGGACCTGATGGGATTCACACAAGAATTCTAAAAGAACTAAGGGTAGAACTAGTGTCACCACTGACTTCCCTTTTTAACAAATCATGGGAGGATGGCGTTGTACCTGAGGACTGCAGGAGGGTGGATGTGATTTCCCTTCCCAAATGTGGGAGCAAGACAGACGCAGGAAACTACAGACCTGTTAGTTTGACCTCAGTGGTAGGGAAAATGATGGAATCACTTCTGAAAGAAAGAATTGTTGAATTCCTAGAGGCCAGTGGGGCACGGGACCAAAGGCAGCAAGGATTCACAGCAGGAAGGTCATGTCAGATGAATCTAATAGATTTCTTTGACTGGGTGACCAAAGTAGTAGACCAAGGAGGGGCTGTGGACATGGTCTACTTTACCAAGGGCTTTGACACAGTCCCACACAAAAGATTAATATACAAGTTAGCTAGCCTTGGAGTGGGCTCCAAAGTGGTAGCCTGGGTAAAAAATTGGCTGGACAACAGGACGCAGAGGGTAATAGTAAATGGAGTTCAATCTGAAGAAAGGGGGGTTACTAGTGGGGTACCACAGGGTTCAGTACTGGGCCCGATCCTATTTAATGTCTTTATAAGTGACATTGCAGAGGGACTAGAAGGAAAAGTATGTCTCTTTGCAGATGACACAAAGATCTGCAGCAGGGTCAATACAGAAGTTGGGTTGGAAAGGATGCAAAGGCACTTGTCAAAGTTGGAGGAATGGTCAAATGAATGGCAGTTTATATTCAGTGCAAAGAAGTGTAAAGTAATGCACCTGGGAAACAAAAACCCAGGGGAAGAGTACACAATGGGGGGGGATAGTAACAACAACAAAAATGAAAAGGGACCTGGAGTAGTCATATCAGATGACTTTAAGATGGGCAAGCAATGTGAGAAGGCAGTAAGGAGGGCTGGCAGGATACTGGGATGCATAGGGAGATGTATCACCAGTAGACAACAGGAAGTTGTTATCCCTCTGTACAGACAGTTGGCGAGATCCCATCTAGAGTACTGTGTGCAGCTCTGGAGACCCTGTCTCTGCAAGGACATAGATAAAATGGAGGCTGTCCAGAGGAGGGCAACTAAAATGGTGCAGGGTCTGCACCAGAAGACATACAAAGAAAGATTAAAGGAGCTTAATATGTTTACCCTCGAGGAGAGGAGGAGAGAGGGGTCATTATAGAACCTATCAAGTACCTCAAGGGAATCAGCAATGTCCAAAAGGGTAGCATTTTTCAGAAAAAGAGATGAACAAGGGGGCACAATTTGAAGATAGAGGGGGGACGGCTCAGAGGCAATGTGAGGAAGTATTTTTTAACAGAGAGGGTTGTGGATACATGGAACAGCCTTCCTGAGGAGGTAGTGGAGTCAAAAACATTGGGAGAATTCAAGAATGCATGGGACAGACATAAGGGAAGTCTAGTGGGGGGTAGGAGAAAATAGGCAGTTGGTTAACTAGGATCTGCAGCTTATCCATTATGCAGGGAAATGGGCAGACTAGGTGGGCCAAGCGTGAGTGTTCCCTGTGTGGTGTGGCAGCCTTACTAAATATTTCCAAAGATCTGAAAAGATGGATTTCATTACCATGGACCTTAAATAGGGACAGTAAATATTATTAATTGTCTATGCTACCAAAAAATGTTGAATGTGTTTTATAAGAGAAGAAATTGTTTTTTTTTTTTTGCTTTCCTCTAGAAATTGTAGAAAACTAGGATACCTCAAGTCAAATATTTAAAATGACAGCAAGCAATATGAACAACTAAAAAACTGCACCAGTCACGCAGTCATAGGTGTGATTATTTAGAGAAAACAAGTCAGCTGCATTAATTGACATTACACATTGCTCTGTGAAAAATCAGGTTTCATTATGAATTATACAATGGCAAGAAAGAATATTGCTCTCTGATTGGTCAGTCTGGGACTGGATCAGTGATGTTATCCCAGTACAACATCACAGGTTTAGTCCCAGCACAGAGATGACCGCATCAACACTTAAGGAAATCTCTGCATGCATCCTGCTTCAGTGGTCCCTGTTGGACAGTCCATGTCACAGATTTCCCGCTCGTGACTCAGTAGCCGCCTAGTGAGAACTACAACCAATGGCCACATCCTCCTTCTCCCCACAGGATTCCCCCAAACAGAAAAGTATTTTAAAAGAACACAAAAAAAAAGTTATCTGAAACCACAATTTGATCCCCCTGTGCTGTAGAGCAAGCGCTCTCAAACAGCCGCGCTTGTCGCTCAGTGGACACACCACTCGGTTCCTCAAAGAAACAGCCACACTGTTTACGGCCATCTTAACCAAACAAAAAATAAATAAAATCAATAAAACCAAAGTCATAAACAAAGTGCCACACTACAGTCGTGGTATATTTTCACTAGTACCTCTTATCACTTCTGAAGTGACAGCCAAAATACCGGAAGTAGGATTGCTTAGGATTGCAGTCCCGAAACTGTTCCTGATCCACTTTCTAAGCTGACAAAAATAGATAAATAGAAAAGAACTTCACCCAGTCTCAAGGTAAGCAGTGGGGCAGGGTGAATAAAACACTTCTCACACAATCATAGAATAAGTACCGTTGGGGGGGCGGTTGCAGCGAAAGACTACAGTCCTCACAGTAAAACAACACCACCTACACAAGAAAAACATTACAGCAGGCACTGTTTTTTCATTCAGTATGCCTACCCATATAAAAATCTAATAAAAATACACTTTTAAAAGTACTTTTTTAAAATGTTTCTTTTACTATTAGAAATGAGCCATTGTATAATAGCAATAATGCACTCCAGGGTGTGTGTTGTGCTGGCATAACGTCACTATTGGGGTGATTAGTAGCACTCGGCCTGTGGCCTCATGCCTAATCACCCAGGTGTGACATTATCCCAGCGCAACACACACCCTGTCGTGCATTATTGCTTAAATGTCCCACTTTGATCTTCATAAAGGTGATAACCCAAGCCACACCAAGGAGTCGGTCAGTTCATCAGCACAGAGTCCAGCATAATAATTTATTCAAGGTAAACAACTAAGATTGCACAACAAGTCAAGTTCTGGCTGCAGGTTTTACCAAGTTGGCACAAATTGTGGCTGCAGGCTTATGTGTAGTTTGCACAAGATCTCGTCTGGCTACAGGTTTTTGGATGAAGGGGCAGAAAAAAACAGTACTGGGCAGAAACCCCCTTCCCCACAAGTCTTTGATAATGGGGTAACCCTGATGCTACGGTAAGTGCCAATGCCAGAGGGGAGGGGGATCAGCTAATGCCTGTGTCTGTGCTCTTTGCTAGCAATTACTAGTGAACATCAATCACGTTTGGGGGGGTTACAAGGAGAAAGATGGTAAAAAATAAAGAAAAAACTCACATCAGGATAGCTGTCCACTACTAGTAGTAGCTAGGACAGAGAGACACTGATTACCTTTCTTGTGGTTGGTAATTGTCATCACTACATAGTGCATAATAAGTTATTCAAAGACTGGTAAACACTTACATTTGCACAACTTTTCTGGGTTGGCTGCAGTTTTTTGGAAAAGGGGACAGAAATGTTGTTGCTAAATGCCAATGCAGTGTTTGATGTGAAGTGTTAGATGACTCTCACATCCCAGTGTGAAGTGCAGATGAGTAGTTTCGTGCAGCGGGGTGGGGGGAGGGCATGGCAAGGGAGGCTGACCAGCCTGTTAGGTGTGAACAGGAACAGGCTCATTTCCCTTGCTTTGTCTGATTATCTTTACCCACTCTACTTACTATCTCCACTTAACAAAAAAAAATCAAGTCTTACTCTTCAACATTAAAGATGAAATTTAATTTATATGTGGAGCAAAGATCCATAAAAAAGAGATGATTTAATGCCTTTTAAATTATTAAGGTGAGTGAGACCAGATCCCACTTGCTTTGATGCCATGGCACAAACATGCACGGAGAGCTCATTACTGCATTCCAGTGTTGTGTTTCCAAGATTTACATAACAGCATAACAATCAGTTCCCTTATCTGATGAAGCAGCAGATACAAAATGGAAGCTTACTCACCTGGTAAAGGGGATTATAGGAGCACCTTCTTACAGCACTCCCAGTCTCCACTCATGGGTAATCTCCGGCACTCCTCTCAGGCTGATGCACAAAAGAATTTCAAGATCGAAATGCTATCCCTCTCCTCCCCTGTAGTTCCCAGACTCCTCAGTACGAGATCTTCCCAAGCTTTTAGAACCTTCTGAAAATATGAATGAACAGTAAAGAGGCCTGCTGGTCTCCCTGAGGAGTACCACCTGTAGAAAAAATACATACCACACATTGTGAAGTTAAGTAAACAGTTTATCCGTTACTCTATATTTTTGGTGGCACACCATGTACACAAATGAATTTGTTACTGCCTACGCTTCTTTACGTAGTGTACAGCCTTGTAATCACAACATTATTTAAAATCAGCATTATTGAACTTATTGCATTCTTCAGAATCTTTATTCATGGTTTGTTACTGTGTGTTCCTCCTCATTGGGTGGGCTATGGAGTGCTGTAAGAAGGTGCTCCTATAATCACCTTTACCAGGTGAGTAAATTACCATTATCTATCGCACTGTCTTATAGCACTCCCAGTCTCCACTCAAGGGTGATTATACAGCAGTATTGGAATTGATGTGGGAGGGAGGAGGAACCTGACTCAATGCTGTTTGGATTACTTTTCAGCCAAATTCAGAATTGCCTGTCAACCCTGTATCCAATCGGTAGTACCTGTAAACGTGTGGGGGGATGACCAAGTAGCCACCTGACAGATCTCCCTTACTGACACTAAGCTTCTTTCCACCCAGGAGGTGGCTATTGCCCTAGTAGAGTGGGTCTTGATGATGGGCGCTGGTTCAGTCTCCCTAGTCTTATAAGCCTGGGAGATGGTATCTCGCAACCATCTGGTGACCATAGCCCTGGAGGCCAGTGGGCCCCTCTTTTGTCCTTGGTGGAGGATGAAGAGTCTACCTGACTGTCGGAAAGATTCTGTCTTGTCCAGGCAGATGCGAAGGGCCCTAGCTGGGTCTAGACAAATGAGGGTGTCCCTGTTAGGATCCTGTAAAGTTGGACAAATGGTTGGGACTGTAATCTCTTGACCCATGTGAAAGCCGTTGCCACCTTAGGGATGAAGGATGGTATGGTTCTTAGGACCACTCTAGCCGGGGAAAAATGTGAGAAAAGGTTCTCTGCATGATAGGGCCTGTATCTCACTGGTTCTCCTAGCTGAAGATATTTCTACCAGAAAGATTGTTTTCATGGTTAGAAAGGGTAGGGGGGCTGAATCCAGAAATGTGAAAGGTTCCTCAATTATGGTGACCAGTACTAAGTTAAGCTGTCAGGGGGCAGAAACTGGCATAGGGGAATGAGTAATGTTGGTGGCTCCTTTTAGGAAGGACTGCACTAATGGGTGTGCCCCAGGTAGCTGTCTATCTGTTTTACCCTGTATAGCTCCTATGGTGGCTGTTTGTACCCTTAAAGATGCTGCTGTCAACCCCCTTGTCTAGACCATCCTGCAGAAACTAACACATGTACAATATTGCAATTAGAAGCCTGAAGTTGTTTAGAGTTACTCCAATAAACAAATGCCCCCCAATGTCTGTTATATGTCTTGTTAGTCGAGTGTCTTCTGGCCTGTAGCAGAGTATCTGCTACCTTGGCCGACACCCCTAGGTTTAGCAGTCTGACCCTCTGAGTGGCCATGCCATCAGACTCAGTGGTCATGGTCCTCATGCCAAATTGGCCCCTGTTTGAGTAATGTCTAGTATGGAGTGAGTTTCATAGGCCTGTCCATCAACATCTTTTTGATGAGCGCATACCACGTTCGTCTTGGCCAGTCCGGGGTGATTAGAATCACTGTGGTGCCTGTGTCCCTGATTTTCTGTAGAATCACTGGTATCATGGATATTGGGGGGAATGCATAAGCTATCTGGAATTTCCATGGGGTCAAAAGAACATCTACTCCTGCTGCGTTCTTGTCCTTGTACCTGGATATATATATTGGTAGCTGAGCGTTCGTTGCCGAGGCCATGAGGTCTACTTGAAACGGACTCCATCTCCTTTGTAGTTTGTTAAATATGGCTGGGTTGAGTTGCCACTCTCCCTGTTGTAGGGCTTGCCTGCTCAGCCAGTCCCCCCTGGTGTTTTGCATGCCCACTAGGTGTATCGCTGTGAGGCTAAGAAGGTGTCTCTCTGCCCACAGCATTAAGGATTCTGTCTCCTGAGCCATGGCTCTGCTTTTTGTTCCTCCTTGCTTGTTTATGTAGAATATTGCTACCCTGCTGTCTGTTCACACCTTTACGTGGTGCCTCATTACTTGTGGTTTGAAACACTGTAGCACCAGTTGGATTGCTCTGGTCTCCAGGATGTTGATCAGCAATTTTGTTTCTGGTTCTGTCCACTTTCCTTGGACTGATCACCTGTCCATTACAGCACCCCAGCCTTGCAGGCTTGCATCTGTTTCGAGGATTGTGGTTGCTCCTTTTTCCAATTTCGCTCCCTGTTTTAGATTATGTGGGTTTGCCCACCATCTCAGTGAACTTTGTACTTGCATAGGTATGGTCATCATTTGATTGTAATTTTGTAAGTTGTAATTCCATTTGTTGAGAAGTAGACATTGTAATTGCCTCATGTGTGCTCTGGCCCAGTCATGTAGGTCTATGCAAGCTGCCATTAGACCTAACAACTGCATGAGGTGCCACAGTGTCGTAGTTTTGCAGTGTAGAATGTGCCTGCATTGGTTCACTAACACGTTGATGCATGTTTCTGAAGATTTGACTGTTCCGGTGGCTGTGTTGAACACCGCCCCTAAGTGTTCTATAGTTGTGGTTGGTGTCAGGTGGCTCTTGGAGATGCTGACTATCCATCCATGTCAGGTGAGTAAATGTAGCGCTCTCCAGGTTGCTGCTTGGGACTCCTCCTGTGATCTTGCCTGAATTAGCCAATCATCCAGGTAAGGGATTATATGGACTCCCTCTGTGCGGAGTGTGGCTGCTAGAGGTGCCATGACCTTGGTGAAAACTGGGGGTGCTGATGCCAGACCGAAGGGTGGGCATTGATATTGGAAGTGGTACCCCAGGACACTGAACCTTAGAAATCTCTGGTGGGATGGTCTGATTGGGATGTGGAGGTATGTGTCCCTCAGGTCTATGGACGTTAATAGGTCACCCTTGCGGACTGCTAAAATGGTAGATCATAGGGTCTCCATTTTGAACCTTTGGTACTTTACAAATCTGTTCACAAATTTGAGATCCAGTATTAGGCGTAACTCTCCTGTCTTTTTTGGAACCAGAAAGAATACTGAGTAGATGTCTGAGTATTGCTCGTGGTTTGGAACTGGTTTTATGGCTTTGCTGTTGAGCAGTTGTTGTAGAATTGCTCTGACTTGTGTAGGTGTCATCTTGTCTTTCGTAACATGAGATTCTGTGTATCTGTTTTGTCTTGGCAAGGAGTTGAACTTGATGGTGTATCCTTGTTTGACTATTTCTTTGACCCATCGGTCCTTGACTGTTTTGGCTCAGGTTGCAGAGAAGAGCTGTAGCCTTCCCCCCACAGCATCTGCATTGTCCTGGGCCTGGGGATTCTCATTGTCAAAAGCCTCTGTTTTGCCTGTTGGATTTGTAGTCTTGCTTGGGGTTGAAGTGGCTACCACGGTCCCGGTTTGAATGATATTGGGGTTTTTGGCTGAAGAAATTCGGTTTGAACCCAAAGGCATGCCTGTCTTGGCCTTGGTACCTAGGACCCTTCTTTCTTCTGTTCAAATAGGGATGAAATCTATTGTTCCGAAGGGAAGGCAGAGTGCTCCGCCCACCTTGGTTGTCCTTGTCTTCTCCCTTCTTGACAGTAAATTCTTCTATGCCTGGGCTGAACACCTTGTCCCCCGAGAAGTGAAGCTTCATGACCCTGGACTTTGATTCTTGGCCAGCATTCTAGAATTTAAGCCAAATTAATCTTCTGTCCCTGTTTACTGATGCTGCTGATCTTGATGCCATTTTAAATGCGTCTATGGTGACATCTGCCATGTACTTTATTGCTTGAATATTATAATCCATAGTGGCCCCATGGGTGTTGGTTTCTGGTATGTCTAGTCGAGCTGCTTCCAGCCATCTGAAAACAACTCTGGAGAAGTATGTGACTGCCATGGAAGCTCTCATGTTCATGGTTAGCATGTCGTGAACCTTCCGGACTATATTGTCCACTTTCCTGTCCATGGGGTCTCTTAATGCGGATGCTGATTCAGAAGGTAAGACCATCTTATTGCTCAGGGCCGAGACCTCTGAATCAACTTTTGGGGCTGTAGACCAAGCCTTCTCTTTCTCCTGTGCTAGAGGGTATCTGTTCTCGAAGGTACCCTTCTCCCTGGTCTTTATTGGGTCTGGAGTCTCTCACTCCCTTGCCAGGATGTTATCCAAGGCTGAAGAAAAGGGGAAATAGATGGTGGAACATTTTCTATCAAGCACTAAAGGGTCCAGTCTGTTCTCTGGTTCTTGTGTGGGCTCATTAATTCTGAGTGCTTTGCACACTACCCTGTTGATCTCAGGGATGGAGTCGAAGGGTCATAGCCTGGTGGTCATGTCTTCCTCTACCTCCTCCTCCTCCTCTGGGTCTTTGTCTGAGATTGGGGAATCTAACCCATAATCTGGGATAGGAATTGGGGCACCCCTCTGATGTTTTGTGGGAGGGGGTTTCTCTGGGGACTGGGGCCATTTGGCTGCCCCCAACATGTCCATTTTGTCCAATAGTTTTTGGAAAAGCTGAACTACCATGCTCTGAGAAGAGGTGGAAGCGTTATCTTGTAGTATGTCCTCCTCTGGGACCCTGAATTTGAATTGAAAATATTTGGTTTTGCATCAACCATGCATAGGGAACATAGGTCTCCCAAGTCAGAGGTTAAAAGAATATGTGGATGTTTTCTGCAAATCCATCTGAAAGTCATTTTGTCTCCTCTGAAAAACATAATAGAATAGAGGAGGAGATATAACTGTTGTTATGCACCTTAATATAACTATTAAAAAAACTATTTAAAAACTGTGCAGCTACTAGACAGAAGCATGGAACCTTGATCTGGTTCAGCTTCTGAAGTAAGGGCCAAGCAATATGACTGTATACAGAAGAACTGCTGCCCATGCATTAAGGAGCAATGAAATCTTGTTGATGAGGCTTAAGGAAGTTTCTCTGCTTCCCCTGCTATGCCTCCATATGCCTCCTTGTATTCCCTTATCAGTAGATTAAAATCACCAAAAAAGTAAGCGTTTCCCTTTTAAAATGGAAACACCATGGTCCCTTTAAGAATTGCCTGCCTTGCACTGCCATTTTAGGAAAGGGGAAACGTCCTCAGGGCACCACCATCTTAGGTGGTTGAGAATAGAAGCCGTGATAGGTTGGCTGGGGTCTCGCGAGACTAAGGGCTCTCGAGTCAAAAGGAGAAAGGAGAAGGCATGGCCAGTCTCGCAGCGTGAAGAATGCAGAGCGAGAGAAGGTGCCAAAAGGCACTTGGACTGTCGGGAGAGAAATCGCACTACAGCGGCAGGTAGGCATACTATGGGGAGTAACCAGAGAATCAGAAAATGCAATGTCACCCTTACGGTTGAACAAGGTGAACCGTGAGGCACACAACCAGTGTTCTGTTTTATGAGGCACCAAAATGAAAAAACTGGTAATATTAGCTTCTGCTTGCCGACTGAACAAGGTAAGCTGGTTGAAGCCAGGTGCCTAGGTGATCCTTTCCTCAGCAGGTGTACTGAGGAAGGAGTGAGACAGAGAGTTTTAAATAATTCTGGCTTCAATTTTTATTTTAACACAGTAGTCCCTGATGGTCCCTGACGCTCGTCGATCTGCTAACTAATTGTGTAGCAACAATAAAACATGCTGGCTGACTTTTGGAAATATAATCTAGTTTTGTTGAAAATTCTTACCTTTCTTGGCACAGAGCCAACAATCTGTGACCAGCCTGGAGAGAGGCACAAAAGAAACTGAGGAGTCTGGGAACTACAGGGGAGGAGATGGAAGCAGGGGAGAAGAGGGATCGGATTTCGATCCTGAAATTCATTTGTGCATCAGCCTGAGAGGAGTGCCAGAGATTACCTATGAGTGGAGACTGGGAGTGCTATAAGAAGGTACGATTGATAATACCTCAGAATACAGCTGTTTTGTATCTGGTCCACTGCCCAACCATAGAAGTCTGTTTCTTCTAGGAGTCTTATCCTTGTCTTCCCCCACACACAGGCATGCATCAGGAATGATAGGAGGCCTGTTCTGCCCTGCCCCCCCAAAAAAATAACTCTGCATTCATTTCTTGTAGCCACCTTGGTCCACACAAGAAAATAATTATTTTCACTGCATAGCTTCAGAAATTCTAACAATATCATTCTAGGCAGTTTAATTCTATGTGCATAGAATATATCCTATGTGCATATAATGTAAATTATTGAGAAGCACTGGGACCCTGATTTTAATCCAGTAAGGACTGCAGACAGGGGTCCAAATTAAGTTTTGCAATCATTAGCTTGCAGGGCTAATGGCAGGGAAAATCCCCTAGCCCCACAAACTTTCCCACTGGGCCAGCTGGTGTGCATACTGAAATGTTACCATCTCCAGCACAAGCCCACAGGTCTAGTTAAATGAAAATCTAACTAGCCCAATACAAAATCTGTGGAGGCTTTGGGACTCAAATACAGGTCTGTCAGATGTACCAAGCTCATAACTCTAATCTCTAGGCTACACTGTCAGTCAGATATGTTGTCACATCATTATATTGTTTAATATCACATTGTTAAAATGTATGCTGATTCAAAGAGAAATGTGGTGGCCATGTCAGTCCAGTCAACAAAACAGGGAAAAAAAAAAAAACAACAGTTATGTTGTAGGTGATACCTTTTATTGGACTAACAAAATTATTTCTGAAACTAGTGTTTAAGAGATAAATGTTTCTGTATCTCTCAAAGATAATGTTCTTTGACCCAAAAAGGGAGTTTTATCTCTCAAAAGCTACAGTAGTCTCAGAAATAATTTTGTTAGTCCAATAAAAGGAATCATCCGCAACATGTTTGTTGTTATTTTTCTCTGAATTGCTGATTCAAACAAATGGGTTAAATGGCTAATTACCATCTTAACTAAATAAAGGTGAGCATGAGAAAAATTAAATCCAACACATGAAAATTGGGGCCGGGGTGGGGCAGGGAGGTCAGCAAAACTTGTTGGAGCCAGGGCTCACAAAAGGAAAATCTGCCTTTGGTCACAGCTATATGAAGCAGGCAAGCAGAAAGTTGGAGGGCGGCAGGAATGTTTTGCTGGATTGACGCTCATGTGCATGCTGGAAGTTCAGCAGGAGGGCTCAGGTGAACAGGTATTGTGGACACTGAATTAATAAGAATCCAGGCAGATGATCAACTGAGAGTGTGTGCATGTGGTTGTTTGGATGACTCAGCAGCTGTGGTCTGTGCTGCTATGATGGGCTGAAGGTAAGGGTGCAACTGTTTAAAATGGAGTGAGCTTCACAAGCAGGTGGTTGGGTGAGCAGCTAGGTGAGCAAGAGGGGACAAGCAACATCAGGTCTGTAGTTTTAATCTGTGATTTAAACAACAATGAGCGAGAGAGGACAGACAGCATCAGGTCTGCAGTTTTAATTTGGCATTTAAACGACAATGAGCGAGAGAGGACGGGCAACATCAGATCTGCAGTTTTAATTTGGCATTTAAACGACAATGAGCGAGAGAGGATGGGCAACACCAGATCTTCAGTTTTAATTTGACATTTAAACGACAATGAGCGAGAGAGGATGGGCAACACCAGATCTTCAGTTTTAATTTGACATTTAAACGACAATGAGCGAGAGAGGACGGGCAACATCAGATCAGCAGTTTTAATTTGGCATTTAAATGACAATGAGCGAGAGAGGATGGGCAACACCAGATCTTCAGTTTTAATTTGACATTTAAACGACAATGAGCGAGAGAGGACGGGCAACATCAGATCTGCAGTTTTAATTTGGCATTTAAATGACAATGAGCGAGAGAGGATGGGCAACATCAGATCTGCAGTTTTAATTTGGCATTTAAATGACAATGAGCGAGAGAGGACGGGCAACATCAGATCTGCAGTTTTAATTTGGCATTTAAACGACAATGAGCGAGAGGATGGGCAACACCAGATCTTCAGTTTTAATTTGACATTTAAACGACAATGAGCGAGAGAGGACGGGCAACATCAGATCAGCAGTTTTAATTTGGCATTTAAATGACAATGAGCGAGAGAGGATGGGAGCAACACCAGATCTTCAGTTTTAATTTGACATTTAAACGACAATGAGCGAGAGAGGATGGGCAACACCAGATCTTCAGTTTTAATTTGACATTTAAACGACAATGAGCGAGAGAGGACGGGCAACATCAGATCAGCAGTTTTAATTTGGCATTTAAATGACAATGAGCGAGAGAGGATGGGCAACACCAGATTTTCAGTTTCAATTTGGCATTTAAACGACAATGAGCGAGAGCGGATGGGCAACACCAGATCTTCAGTTTTAATTTGACATTTAAACGACAATGAGCGAGAGAGGACGGGCAACATCAGATCAGCAGTTTTAATTTGGCATTTAAATGACAATGAGCGAGAGAGGATGGGCAACACCAGATTTTCAGTTTCAATTTGGCATTTAAACGACAATGAGCGAGAGCGGATGGGCAACACCAGATCTTCAGTTTTAATTTGACATTTAAACGACAATGAGCGAGAGAGGACGGGCAACATCAGATCAGCAGTTTTAATTTGGCATTTAAATGACAATGAGCGAGAGAGGATGGGCAACACCAGATCTTCAGTTTTAATTTGACATTTAAACGACAATGAGCGAGAGAGGACGGGCAACATCAGGCCTGTAGTTTTAATTTGGCATTTAAACAATAATGAGCAAGAGAGGACGGGCAACATCAGGCCTGTAGTTTTAATTTGGCATTTAAACGACAATGAGCAAGAGAGGATGGGCAACATCAGGCCTGTAGTTTTAATTTGGCATTTAAATGACAATGAGCGAGAGAGGACGGGCAACATCAGATCTGCAGTTTTAATTTGGCATTTAAACGACAATGAGATAGAGAGGATGGGCAACACCAGATCTTCAGTTTTAATTTGACATTTAAACGACAATGAGATAGAGAGGACGGGCAACATCAGATCAGCAGTTTTAATTTGGCATTTAAATGACAATGAGCGAGAGAGGATGGGCAACACCAGATCTTCAGTTTTAATTTGACATTTAAACGACAATGAGCGAGAGAGGATGGGCAACACCAGATCTTCAGTTTTAATTTGACATTTAAACGACAATGAGCGAGAGAGGACGGGCAACATCAGATCAGCAGTTTTAATTTGGCATTTAAATGACAATGAGCGAGAGAGGATGGGCAACACCAGATCTTCAGTTTTAATTTGGCATTTAAACGACAATGAGCGAGAGAGGATGGGCAACACCAGATCTTCAGTTTTAATTTGACATTTAAACGACAATGAGCGAGAGAGGACGGGCAACATCAGATCAGCAGTTTTAATTTGGCATTTAAATGACAATGAGCGAGAGAGGATGGGCAACACCAGATCTTCAGTTTTAATTTGACATTTAAACGACAATGAGCGAGAGAGGACAGGCAACATCAGGCCTGTAGTTTTAATTTGGCATTTAAACAATAATGAGCAAGAGAGGACGGACAACATCAGGTCTGTAGTTTTAATTTGGCATTTAAACAATAATGAGCAAGAGAGAATGGACAACATAGGTTCATAGGTTCATAGAAGTGTACGAGCAATGAAGGCATATGTAAGGATGCCCATTATACATAATAGGTATAATAATAATAGGGTGTAGACAGAATGAGAAGGGACCTGCAGAAACTTGAAGAATGGTCAGGGGTTTGGCAGTTGAAATTCAATGCAAGGAAGTGCACGATAATGCATATGGGGCACAAAAACCCTGGCACAATATATCAGTTGGGGGGTGAGGATATAGCATGCACCAAGCAGGAAAGAGATCTTGGAGTTATCATCTGATGACCTCAAGGCAGGGAAACAGTGGACAAGGCAGCAGGTAAAGCAAATAGGATGCTGGGATGCATAGGCAGGGGCATCACCAGCAGGAAAAGGGAGGTCATAATTCCACTATACAAGACACTAGTGAGGCTGCACCTAGAGTACACTGTGCAGTTCTGGAGACCTTACCTATGTAAGGACATAGACAGGGTAGAGAAGGTTCAGAGGAGGGCAACAAAGATGGTGCATGGATTGCATCACAAGTCCTATGAGGACAGGTTGAAGGCACTGAACATGTACTCCCTGGAGGAGAGGAGGGAGAGAGGGGATATGATAGAGACATACAAGTATCTTACAGGGAAGAACAGGGTACAGGAATGCACTATTTTTAAGCGAAAAAGATGTTCCAGGACTAGAAGGCATGGGATGAAGTTGGAGGGAGGACGATTCAGAGGAAACATGAGGAAGAATTTCTTCACAGAACGGGTGGTGGACAAGTGGAACACCCTGCCAGAGGAAGTGGTGGGGGCTGAAACAATCACGGATTTAAGAATGCATGGATAGACATAAAGGAATTCTGGAGATCAGGGTAAGGCAACAGACTTCCTGGAAAACATAAACTGAACTTACAAACTTAAATGGGCAGACTGGGTGGCCATAGGCCCTTATCTGCTGACACTGTCTATGTATCTATGTATCTATGTAAAAATAAACTCCTTCTAGTGGATATACATTTTTCTCCAGTGAGTTTATAACCATGACTCCTAGTTGATTTGACGTTGGAGGCAGTAGTAAGTCCAATTGTGGTTCTTAAATAATCATTTTTTAAGGTTTGATATACTAATATTAAGTCACCCCTTATTTGTCTGTATTTTACAGAAAATAGGTTAAGTTTTTTTAATCTATCTTCGTAACTATTACTATGTAAAGATGATACTTTTAGTGAGTTTACTGAACACCCTCAGCTGAGTTTTAAACCCCTTATAGAAGTTAGTGCACAAAATTGAGAGCAGTATTCCAAGTGGGGACATACCAGACTGGTGTAGAGTGGCATAAAAACCTTGGAGTCTCTACTTTTGATATTTCTTAAAATAGAGCCAATTATTTTATTACATTTTTTTAACTTTAATTATATTATTTTTTCAGTTAAATTATCTGAGATTATGACACCCAAATCTTTTTCTTCCAGAATACTTTTTAGATAAACATTGTATAAGGAATAATTGAAGGATGTTATTTTTGCCCAAATGTAAGACTTTACATTTGTCAACATTAAAAACATACCATAAGCCTTGCCCAGTTTGATAGGTTGTTTAAATGATTTTGTATGGAGCATTTATCATGAAAGGTGCTTACCAAACTACCCATTTTACAGTCATCAGCATATTTTGCGACCCATATCTTATCAGTAGTAGGCAGTGTAGAGACCATAATATTAAACAATATCGGACACAGGACGGAGCCCTGGGGAACACCGCTAGTCACCACACCCATCGCAGACAGGTGACCCTTGACTGATACCTGTTGAGTTCTGTTTTCCAACCATGGCTGTATCCAGTTTATAATATTAGGTTGCAACTTAATTTTGACCAATTTTTGTAGTAAGACTTTATGTGATACTTTATCAAAAGCTTTGGAAAAATCAAAAAATATTACATCTACCGGAATACCCAAGTCCAAGGCAGCGCTTACTGGTTCAAAAATGTAGTAGGTTGGTCAAACCTGATCTTTCAGTCACAAAACCTGTTGGAAGATATCTACTATTTTATTTCTTTCTAAATGATCTGTAATATGGGCTTTAAGCAATCTTTCCATAATTTTGCCTATGATGGAAGTCAGGCTTATGGGCCGATAATTGTTAGGGTCATGTCTGGATCCACCCTTATATATGGGTGTAACTATAGCCTCCCTCCAAGCCTGAACAACTTTACCTTCTCTGATTGATGAATTAAATAATACGGCTAGAGGACCAGAAATTGAATGACTAATTTTTTGTAAAAATCTGGGTGGAATACCATCAGGACCAGGAGAGCTGTTTGATTTTAAAGATTTAATTTGTTTTGCAACCTCAATTTTTGTAAAAACAGGAAAACTAGAATTATTTACTAGAAGAGGTGGATTTGCAGCTTCCTTAGTTTCAAAAACTTTTAGAAATGTCTCATTTAGAATTGTAGCAGTAGTTATTTCATCTAAAATAGGTATAGCATTGATGTTAAAGGATCCAATTGTATGATTTCTTTCTTTCATGGAACCAATATAATTATAACATTGTTTTTTGTTGTCTTTAACTTTAGTAACTAAGTTGAATTCAATTTTAGATTTAGATGATTTAATCATGTGTTTTAATTTTTTGGCTGCAATTTTGTATTTTTCCAGGAGACTGTTGGAATTAACTTTTTTATATTTTCTATATAGTTTTCTTTTTTTTTTTGTAATTGTTTCTTAATTTTTGAGGACCACCAAAGAGGGACCCATTTATTGTTGCAGTACTTCATTCTATAAGGAACCCAATTTGAGAGACAAATATTGATTTTGTTATTAATTAAATCCCACATTTGTAATAAATTTAGGTTATTTAGTTCCATCTTCCAATTCCATTTAGATAAAAAAATCATTTATTTTTTTATAGTTTGCTTTATTAAAGTTTTTGATTTTAGTAATGCCATTTGTGCTTGGAAAGTCTGCTATGTATTCATAATTGACCATACAATGATCACTATCACCCAGAGGAGAAAGCATTTTGATGTTATCAATTTTCTCATTAACATTGGTGATTACAATGTCAAGGATATTGTTACCACGGGTAGGTTTATTAACTATTTATTCTAGGTTAGATTCAAGAAAAGTATCCATAAACATCTTTTCAGTATTTGAAGCTGATGTATAATGTCCCAGTTGACAGTTGGAAGATTGAAATCACCCATCAGTATATAGGGAGTATCAATGTGTACCTCAGATATTTCTTCTATTAAACTTTGATTTTCATCATTAGCTAAACTAGGAGATCTATATATTAGCCCAATTACTAGTGGACTATGGGGGGAGAAAAATTTTGACCCATAAGCTCTCATTATTACTTGTTTTAGTTTTGATTGTGTTTGCTTTCAAGTGTTTATCAATGTATAATACAACACCTCCTCCCTTTTTATTTTCATTTCGGTTTTTGTAAAACTTATTATATCCCTTTATGTCAGTGTTCCAGTCTTCATCCTTATACCAAGTTTCAGTAACTCCACAAATTGATATTTTTTGTGCTTGAAGGATGTAAGTAAGTTCTTCTTTTTTGTTGCGTAGACTTCTGGCATTAGTTAATATAATATTTATATTTGGTTTAGAAATTACACCAGTAGTGTTCGTTTGGGGGAATTTACAGTTGATTGTGGATGCAGGGTTTGAAGAATAGTTGAAAAATTGAGGTTCAAGAGTTGTATCTAGAACATACAACTCCCCCCTTGCTGGAAGTTTAAACAACTAATGATAGAATGCACTATGCTTTCGTCCAATAGCCTACTATCTCTCCTGCTGAGATGGAGTCTGTCCCAACAATAGAGGTTTGATTTACCATAAAAGTCCTCCCAGTGAGTTATACATTGTATATCTTGTTTAAGACACCAACATCTCAACCAATTATTTATTTCTCTCATTTTACATTGTTGGGAAAGATTTGCTCTTGAAACAGGCAAGATTTCAGATTGGACTACCTCACATCCTAAATCCAATAATTTGTTTGTTAATGCAACATAATCTTCTTTTAGTTTTTGAAAAGAATCCTTTAGAACATTGTTGGCTCCTATGTGAACTATTACCAAAGGTTTAAAAGCTGAGTTTTGTAAGATGCTGCTGGACGTCTCTGTGATGTCAGTAATGCCAGCACCCCTGAAGCTTGAAAGAGTTCTATTTGTGTTGTCAGGGTTGCAAATAATTCTATCAATATGTTTGATGATAGAGTCTCCTAGCACTATAACCTGTCTTTTTTTGCAAACATCATCTTGATTTAGGTCCAAGTTGTCACAATTTTCTAGTGAAATCAAGGGATTTACATCAACTTGATCATGTTTTTTGGCCTCTCTGGTGTCAGCAACATTTTATAGATTGCTGGGAAAAAGAGGTGAAGAATTAAACTCTGCATTTGAAAGATTTATATTTGTTATAGTAAATATTGGGTTTTCTATATTTTCAAAATTTTCAGAAATGGGGACACTTATTGTTTCTGGATCATGGCCTGTATCCGAGATATATGTTAATGGATCAAAGGAATTGAAAGTAGAAACCATAAACTGGTCTGCTCTTCTGCCCTTTTTTGGATTTTTTTGAATTTGTAAAGTGTACCAATCTTCATCGGCATTATCCGATGGATCTTCTTCCCTCGTTCTCGTAACACTAACTTTTTTCTTTTCTTTTTGAGCAGGGGGTATTTCAATAGGTTCTTGACAAGTGGTGATAATTTCGTTTGTCTTCTGGCATTTTGATAATGGTCTAAGTTTTTTCCCTGACGTTTGGGCTTTTTGCCTACCACGTGGACTTTGGTGGGTTGGGAAATATCACTAATTTGATTTTTAAATCTACTAGACATTTCCTGTTGGCTGGTCTCTAAAAAGCTTAACCTATTGTTAAACAATTCCAATTCGGCAGTTAAATCGTGGTTAACTTTACATTTAACACAGGTAAAGGGCAAGGTGCAGTTGTTTATCTCAGATATTAAGTACATATTACAGGATTGACATCTGCAATCAAAGCACTCTTTGTTTATTTGGATAATATCTTCCATATTTTTGCTTAGTAAGTTTAACTCCAAGATGGTATATTACAGTTTATGAAGGTATTTGACTTCTCAAGCTGTCTGTTGAACAAAATACAGTAAAGCTTAAAACAAGCTACAATAGAGTATAGGAATAGTATTGTTTGTCTGGAAAACACAAAGTTACCCTTCCACCTTCTTCCACCTACGGACGCCGACAGACGCCGCTGGCCTCTGCCTGCGTTGCCTCCACTCCGCGCTCGACTCCGCTCGCTAGAGCCAACAGTTATGCAGCATTATCGTGCTGACTTCACCAGTTGATATGGTGATCAAAGGAGACAACAAAGCAAAACAGTGGGGACAGGCAATGTATATAGCTCGCCTTTATAAAGGCGAGTTAGCCAACACCAAAAGCAGCTGCAAAAAGGGCTGCCTTTTGAGCAGTGAGGAGCAATGCCTGTCCAGTTTTCCAAGCCCTCTAAAAGGGGGTTTAAAAAATGCCTCTACACTGATTTCCCTGTCAAAACAGTCCTTGAATTTAAACAGTAGGCAGTACCTGTTAGCAATGCAGAGAGACTAGGAGATGAGCTAAAAAGCTCTCTGGAGCCCACAGTTTTATAGCCCTATCACGCTGACGCCACCAGTTGCTATGGTGATCAAAGGAGACAACAAAGCAAAACAGTGGGGCTGGCACGAATATAGTCGCCTTTATAAAGGCGAGTTAGCTAACGCCAAAGCAGCTGCAAAGGGCTGCCTTTTGAGCACTGAGGAGCAATGCCTGTCCAGTTTTCCAAGCCCTCTAAAAGGGGGTTTAAAAAATGCCTCTACACTGATTTCCCTGTCAAAACAGTCCTTGAACTTAAACAGTAGGCAGTACCTGTTAGCAATGCAGAGAGACTATGAGATGAGCTAAAAAGCTCTCTGGAGCCCACAGTTTTATAGCCCTATTGCGCTGATGTCACCAGTTGCTATGGTGATCAAAGGAGACAACAAAGCAAAACAGTGGGGCTGGGCAATGTATATAGCTCGCCTTTATAAAGGCGAGTTAGCCAACACCAAAAGCAGCTGCAAAGGGTTGCCTTTTGAGCACTGAGGAGCAATGCCTGGCCAGTTTTCCAAGCCCTCTAAAAGGGGGTTTAAAAAAACGCCTCTACACTGATTTCCCTGTCAAAACAGTCCTTGAATTTGAACAGTAGGCAGTACCTGTTAGCAATGCAGAGAGACTAGGAGATGAGCTAAAAAGCTCTTCGAACAACATGAAGTCTTGCTATATTATGACAAGTGCAGTTTGTCCCACCACTAGAACTGCTCCAGAGGTGAAAGAGTTAACTTCCATGCAGAACATGGAACTTAGAGCGTGAGCTCGGTTGAAGAAGCTCTGTTAGGGTAGTTTCAAACCGAAACCGTCAGATTCTTTACTCCGCCTCACTGAACAGTCGCTCCGGAGATTCCTCCTGCTGCTCGGTTCATTTCCTCGGTTTAGGACGTTTTTTTCTCAGTTAGATTTAACCGCGATTTATTTATTTTAACTGCAAACCGATCGGTTCAAGCTCTGTCTATGGTATTGTAAGTAATAGATAGGTTTTCTGTGTGGAACCTGTAAATATTTATCGGCTCGGTTTGAACTGATCGAATTGTAATTTAACTTGGTTTTGAAGCCTTTTAAGGCTTGTTAGAGTGCGGTTCCTGGTTCTTATCGGTTCTAAAAAAAAAACGGATTTCGTTACGGTTTTTTCCACAACCCGTGACATGGTTGGGAACCGATAAGGGTGTCTTGTCTGGCACTGCCGTTAAAAGGGCAAGTTTGTTGGTTAGGCTGGCATCATGTCTGAGAAACTCAAAAGAAAAACCAGGCCCACTGGGTTTCAGCACTGTAGTGTCTGTGGGAAAGCCTTTGCCAAGGCTGACCCACACACTACATGTGTCTATTGTCTGAGGTTTGACCACCTCAATTCGGACTGCCAGATCTGTAAAAATTTCCTTGCAGCCACCCTGGACAAGAGAGTGGGCAGGCTCAGGGAACAAGAGGCCAAAAAGTCCGCTGACCCGGATGGCCAGCCCGGTTCGGTGCCAACCGAACCGGAGAAAGTGCCCTCTGACCAGGGCGAGACTTCCTCGGGCAAACGAAAAGCTGGCTCTGAGGAGCCAGTTCCAGCAAAGAAAACTAAAAAAATCAGTAGGTTTGGAGTGCAAAACTCCTTCTCCAACTCCTGCAGAGATAGCCAGGGCAATTCAGATTGTCCAGTCACTGTCCCCGGTTCCCTCCGAACTGCCACTACCTGGCAAAAGGTCGGTTCGGTCGGTTCCACTGGTTCAGGAGTATGATCTGGAAGAGTTTTATGAACCAGAGGAGGGGGAGGATGATTATGATCAGTGTGAATGTGACTTTGAAAGTCTGGATGTGCCCATTGAACCGGACATCTCCCCAGACAGACCCTTAGGTGAATCTCCCCCTAGGCTTTCTGAGTCCCCTTCTCATTTTTTGTTTTTTAAAAAAGTTGCTGAGACCCTCCAGCTTCCCTTAGAGGAGGCTTTGGATGAGCAAGAGGAGCCTGACTATGTAGAGATGATGGATATCCCAGAGTCCAGGAGTTTGTCCATTCCTTTGCATAAATCTTTTAGGAAACAAACAATAAAAATTTTAAAAGCTCCTAATTCTGTGCCTCCTGTGGACAAAAAGATGGACAGGAGGTACACTTTGTCAGGTCCTGATACAGATTTTCTTTCACAGCAATGCAGTCATGTTGGGGTAGTTCAGGCTGCAGCCTGTGATAAGGCTAATATTCCCCTGGCTTCACATCCTCCTGACAAGGACTCCAGGAAGATTGATGCCATGGCCAAAAAACAATACATGGCAACGTCCTTGGGACTCAGACAAGCAAACTATATGGCTTATGTTGTGAGATACCAGAAATCTAGATGGGGATACTGTCATGGCCTTAGCCAAACAGGTCCCTAGCCAGCTTGCAAAGGAGCTGGAGCAGGTGGCTCGTATCGAGGCATCTAAGGTGCAGTTCCATGCTGCAGTGGATTCTAATGATGTATCCTCTAGAGTCATGGCTACATCTGTGGCTTTTCATAGAGTGGCCTGGCTCAGGTGTACTACTTTGTCACAGGATACTCAGTCTAAGGCTATGGATTTTCCTGTGGTGGGAAATTCTCTGTTTGGGGAGCAGACAGAGAATTATATGAAGAAAACAGATGAATATAGAACCACTTATAGGAGTGCACAAGCCAAGGAACGGCAAGCCACTCCTCAGAGGCAGCCCCCCAGGGGTAGGGGCAGGCCTTTCACAGGCCTTTTACCAGACCCAGGCCTCCTACTCTTCAGCCTATGCTCAGAGGGGTTCTTCAGAGGAGAGGCAGGCGGGCACGAGCAGGCCTGCTCCCACCCCTCAGCCTAAAGCCCCTGCCAAACAGGCACCCTGATGGGATGCCCAGGGTCGGCTCTCCATTACCTGTAGGGGGCAGGCTGGCTTACTTCATCCAGGACTGGGAGTCTTTAACATCAGACAGGTGGGTCCTGGAAGTAGTGAGCCAGGGTCTGGTTCTCAGCTTCAAAAAAATTTCCAAAGATGAGAGCCAGATCTTTTCCACCTGCAAACCCTTTAGAGACTCTTGCTTTGGAAACAGAAGTCTCAACCCTCCTGGCTCTCAGAGCTGTAGAAAGGGTTTCTCCCCCACACCAGGGCAAGGGTCTGTACTCCAGGTACTTCCTTACCCCCAAAAAAGACAGGAGAGTGGCAGCCTATCCTGGATCTATGATATCTAAACAAGCACCTTTTAAAACCAAAGTTCAAAATGGTGACTCTGAGAATGATTTTACCCTCCCCTAAGGCCAGGGGACTGGCTAGCTTCCCTGGACCTCAAGGATGCCTACTTCCATGTTCTTATCAGATGCTCCCATCAAAAGTACCTCAGATTCGAACTGCCCTCAGGCCATTATCAGTTCAGAGCAATGCCCTTCAGCCTCACTTCTGTCCCAAGGGTGTTCACAAAATGTCTGGCAGTAGCAGTTGCTCATCTAAGAAGGCAAAGGATTACCATTTTTCCTTACCTGGATGACTGGCTCATTGTGGGTCAGTCCCCAGACCAGGTCAAATAACATCTACTAGTTACCCAGCAGCTGCTTACCTCTCTGGGCTTTCTTCTCAATCTTCCAAAGTCAGTTTTGGAACCTGTCCAGGTACTCACCTTTATAGGCGCAGAACTGGACACAAAGCAGGCAGAGCCTTCCTTCCCTGGAAAGGGTAAGGACCTTAGTGGCCCTGGCCTCGTCCTTCACTCTGCAGGTCTCTCACCAGCAAGGCATTTCCTGCAGCTCCTAGGACACATGGCTGCTTCCACAGCCGTAGTGCAAGGAGCAAGATTTCAGATGAGGGACATTCAGTTCCATTTGAGAGCTTTCTGGTCTCAAAGAAGAGATCCCCTATCCAAGTTAATCCCAGTGACTCGAACCCTGATCCAGGCCCTTCAGTGGTGGCAGGATCAGAGCAATCTGAGACAAGGGGTGCCATTCATCCCTCTGTCCCACTCCTTTTCCCTTACTACAGATGCATCCCTCTTGGGATGGGGAGCTCACATGGGTGACCTCTCCACCCAGGGGTTATGGTCCCCTCAGGAATCTCTGCTCCACATCAATCTGTTGGAACTCAGAGCTGTTTTTCTAGCACTTCAGGTTTTTTCTGCATCTGTTCAGAACAAGGTAGTACAGGTCAGAACAGACAGCACCACTACAATGTGGTATATCAACAAACAAGGGGAACTCTGGTTCGGCCTTGTGCGGGCATGCGAAGTTGTGATCTCTGGCTTATTCCCTGAACACTTCCCTCATAGTAGTTCACCTCCCAGGCAAGGACAATGTCCTGGCAGATGCTCTCAGCAGGATTTCCCAGGGCCATCACGAATGGTCACTGGATCCCCTAGTACTGGGGATAGTGTTTGCCAGATGGGGCACTCCTCAGATAGATCTTTTTGCAGCCCCAGACAACCATCAACTTCCGCTTTTTTGTTGCAGGCCCCCAGTGTTGGGCTCAGTCCCCCTGGATGCCTTTCTCCTCGATTGGGAAGGAAGTTCCTTTATGCCTTCCCCTTCCCACTCCTGTTCAAAGTACTAGTCAAAATCAGGTCTCAGCCCTGCAAGATGATCCTGATTGCTCCAGACTGGGCCAGGCAGCCCTGGTACCACTCCTTCTGTCCTTAGCAGTCCATCTTCCCTGTGTCTCCCCAGGAACCACAATCTGTTAACCTGTGCTCAGGGAGAGTTTGGTATCCAATCTCAAATCCTCAACCTCAAGGCTTGGCTCTTGAGCAGTTAGAGTTTGCTGACCTACAACTTTCTCAAAGTGTTCTCGAAATCCTTAAGGCTGCTAGGAAGCCTTCCACCAGGGCTACCTATAACTCCAAGTGGAAAAGGTTTTCCATATGGTGTTCTGAGAAGCATATTTCCCCGGAATCTGCTGATCTACCCACTGTATTGGACTATATGGTCCATCTTAATTCTTTGGGAATGAGACCAGCTACCCTGAAAGTGCACTTGACAGCTGTCTCTGCCTTCATTTCAGCAGGGAAGCCCTCTTCTCTTTCTGCTCACCCTGTATTTTCCAAGGTTTTTAAGGGATTGCTTCATACCAATCCTCCATTCAGGGACCCTGCCCCTGCTTGGGATCTTAATGTTTGCATTGCTCAGCTGATGCAACCCCCCTTTGAGCCTCTGTCTTCAGCAGAGCTTAAGTATTTGACTTGGAAAACTGTATTTCTAGTAGCCATCACTTCTGCCAGGCGCATAAGTGAGTTACAGGCTTTATCAGTAGAGACTGACTTTATTTTCTTTCACAGAGATAAAGTAGTCCTCAGGACTAACAGGAAGTTTTTGCCTAAGGTGGTTTCGGACTTCCACCTTAACCAATCTATTTCACTTCCAGTGTTCTTCACTGACCATTCCTTCTCTGGTGAGAGGAGGCTGCACAGCTTAGATGTTAAGAGGGCCCTTAGTTACTACATAGAGTGTACCAAGGGTCACAGGTTTGACTCCCTCCAACTATTTCTCACTAATGGTGAGGTTGGGAAAGGGAGACCTGCCACTAAGAGATCCATTGCCAGGTGGATCGTCTCTTGTATCCAATTTTGCTATCAAAAGTTGGGTAAGGTTCCCCCCTCAGGCCTGAGGGCTCACTCTACCAGAGGTACAGCTGCATCTCTAGCTGCTGCTAGAGACATCCCTGTCTTGGAGATATGTCAAGCAGCTACTTGGAAAACAGTACACACTTTCACCAAGCATTACTCCCTGGATATCCAGGCCAGGAGGGATGCTCGGTTTGGCACAGCCGTGCTTCAGAGCCTAATCCATAAGTAGGTTCTGTCTCTCCTCCATGGAAGTACAGCTGTGTAGTCTGCACTTGTCATAATATAGCAAGACTTCATATTGTTTGAAGAAAAATTACTCACCTTAGTAATGTTGTTTCTTCTAATGTAGTCTTGCTATATTATGACCTCCCCCCCCAGCCTGCCCCTCTCAGAATTTCTACTTTGGGTATGGGGTGGGCAGTCCGTTGTTGGCATCTATTGATGCCCTCTTTCATGTTTGGGTGTTGTGTTTTATTTAGTTATTAATCTTATTTTCCTGGTCCACTGACTTGAGTCTTGGTGTTGGGACCAGGAAAATGTGTGAATATTTAGTAGCCAGTTGGCTAGTGTAAGTTACAGCTTCCACACAGAGCCTTAGTGAGTTTTTGCTCGTAAAGATCTAACAGTTTTGGTTTGAAACTACCCTAACAGAGCTTCTTTAACCGAGCTTGAGCTCTAAGTTCCATGCTCTGCATGGAAGTTAACTCTTTCACCTCCGGAGCAGTTCTAGTGGTGGGACAAACTGCACTTGTCATAATATAGCAAGACTCCATTAGAAGTAACAACATTACTAAGGTGAGTAATTTTTTTCTCTGGAGTCCACAGTTTTATAGCCCTATCATGCTGACGTCACCAGTTGCTATGGTGATCAAAGGAGACAACATCAGGTCTGTAGTTTTAATTTGTGATTTAAACAATAATGAGCAAGACAGGACAGGCAACATCAGGACCGTAGTTTTAATTTGTGATTTAAATAACAATGAGCAAGAGAGGACGGGCAACATCAGGTCTGTAGATTTAATTTGGCATTTAAACAACAATGAGCAAGAGAGGACAGACAACATCAAGGATAGGATTCTCAAACAACAGCAAAAATTCTGCAGCTATGGGAAAAAGGCTTGCAGCACTGCAGAAATGCAGTTGTGTGATATTCTTAAAGAAAATCCCGCAGCTGAGGGAAATCTGCAAAAAGTCCTGTGGAATTCTAGCAGCTGAGGGAATCCCACAAGTGCTGCAGATCCGCAGCTGTGGAAATGGCTGAGGAGGCACAGCAATAGTAAATCCATGTAGCTGAAGCAGCAGACTTTAACATTGCTGCCATAATATGAAGCTAGCAGCACACACAAAGAGACCTGTAACCAGTCCCTCAACTGGGACCACTGCAGCACCACAGGTACCAGCGATGCCATGGTACCACAGTGGCCAACTGTCACTGCTGGTTGTCCCTCCCTGGGGTGTTCCTGTGGCCTGCGGGGGTAGCACTTGCTGCAGGCTGGACAGACTCTACTGCTTGTGGGGCTCCGTCATGGGCTGCACTGGGTCTGGTGGTTGTTGCTGTTGCCATATCATGGCAATGTGTGCTTTCAGTGCTGTAACATCAGCCACTGCTATATTGTCTGAGATATTACCTGTGGTACACCTCCACCTCAATTGAGTCCAATTGCTGGGGCAGTACTGCAGTGTGCTGAGGGAGAGTTACACCTCATTCCACTGTGTGTAATATTCTTTCCTCAGCTGCAGAAAAAAACTGGCTGTGAATAGCCTTTCAGGGGGCAGGATTCTCAAAGATCATGAAATACCCATAGCTGCGGGTAAACCACAGTACAAGTGAGTTGCCACTTGCAGATCCGCAGATACCCGCAGCGGCAGGTATTCACAAAGGTGGAGATGGATCATGACCGACTCCACGATTTATGGCTGCTTGCGGGAGGTGTTTCCTGGGAGATCTCCGCAGCTGCAGCAAGATGGTACAGCTCGTGGGAGCAGCCGTAACATTCTCCACAACTGCTGGTTGAGAATCGCAACCAGCACAGCTGTGGGTGATTTCAACCCGCAACTGTAGTTGCGGAGTGGGACTTTGGTCCCAAAAGCTTTGAGAATCCTACCCAGGGGCTGTGTCTTACTTAACTCACACCTTTTTGTCCTGAGGGACTTCCACAGCTGCACTTTTTTCCACAGTCCATAGTGGTTTTTCCCACAGCTGTGGAGGATTTTGTGAATAGCACTTGGAGCAAACTCCCCTTTTTTTCCATAGCTGAGGAAGTTTTAGGGACTTAGGGGAAGATTTTGCACCTTCTGAAAGCTTTGAGAATCCTGCCCCAGGTCTGTAGTTTTAATTTGTGATTTAAATAATAATGAACAAGAGAGGACGGACAACATCAGGTATGTAGTTTTAATTTGGCATTTAAACAATAATGAGCAAGAGAGGATGGACAACATCAGGTCTGTAGTTTTAATTTGGCATTTAAACAATAATGAGCATGAGAGGATGGACAACATCAGATATGTAGTTTTAATTTGGCATTTAAACAATAATGAGCAAGAGAAGACAAGCGACATCAGGCCTGTAGTTTTAATTTGGCATTTAAACAATAATGAGCAGACTGGTTAAATGTGGTGGAGTTGGGCAGTGGGAGAGGGTATCAGACGGGTACTGTATGGCCAGATGGATCTGTGTTCTCCGCAATACATGCTATATATTCATTAACATACCTCTCAACTGTCCCATATTATCAGGGAGCAGGAATGTTTCAAAGTGCTGTAAACTCAGGCTTTAAAACTTCAAAGTGATCATAATGCTGTGCTTTAAAATGTGAAGTAAACATTTAACTGGCACATCTGTGTGCAACAATTAATTTCCAAAATGTTATGAGCTCGCATTGTCAGACTTAATAATGGGTTCTATATTTTATCATATTTATTTACCAGAATCCTGCATTTCTTGTCAAAAGGTTGATAGTTATGGGTGGCACTGACAAGAGTCTGTCAGCTGGAACATAGGGGAATGGATGTAAGTCAGCAACTTGATATAAAGGGGTGCATTATGGGCCTTGGCATATATTTGTGTTGCTTCCACTGTATTATTTTACCTACTCTGATTGTACCTGCAGTCCCAGTGGTGGCATTCAAAATATAAAGTGGTACCCATGATCGTCTGCTCAGACACAGAGGACTGTTGAAGGAGGGATCAGAGCAAGCCTAGAGGATGCTAGGCAAATGGGCAGACTATGTGGGCCTAGTGGTCCTTTTCTGCCATCACATTCCTATGTTCCTATTTTAAAAATAATATGTTCCTTGTTTTTTCCTATTTATTCCATATTGCTGCTAATTTTAAACACCCCCTTTTCCTTGATTTGACACATGAGGAGGAGAACCTCAGGGATGTAATTTCCTTTATACCAGGTTGTCTAACACCACTTCCCCAAATGGGCAAAGGACATACACCTGTCATACCCTAAGCAGCCTAGCACACTGCACAGAGGGTAAACATGCCTACACACTAACAACAAAGACAATAAAAAAAGGACAAAAAAAAACTAAACAAAGTTTTAAACAAGAAAGGTGGGAGACATGTTTTTTTCCCTAAAGTCAATTTGTTTTTGTACTGATTTATTTTTCATTTTCACCATATGTCTCCATTTCTGTCTCCTTCTCACACATTTGTCACCTTTCAGCCTTCTTACAAGGCCCTGTTAATCAGTCTCTACCTGGGAACTTCCCCAGCTCTTTCTCTCCCATTATGTTTTATCTTTCCCATCATCACCTTTTTGTTTCACAGATTCTCTCTTAATCTTATCATTTATCACTTCTTCTCCCTTTGCCTCCCCCTTCTTCTTTCTCCACATATATATCTCTCTCATTTTACCTCTCCTCTACACTAACTTGTTTTTTTTTCTCTTTTAGATATTTCCTGAAGAAGACCTAAGGTCAAAACATAGATTTTTAACTCTATTTTCTATTTTCAGCGTGCATTTAATATAACCATTTTGTTTTGCTTTTAGACATGTGGGTAGTGGTGCAATGCACTGGCTGTGGGGCAGCAGTCTTTCAAGAGACATTCTGGAGACTGCAATGCTGCCCTCTTTGCTGGCACCTCTCTGCTCTGTAGGAAGAGGTTGCCAGTCTCCACCCTGAATGAGCAAAGAGAAGGGAAACCTCCTCCCCCACCCAGGGACCACAAAAGCTCTGATTATAAATTATGTCTGTGTTACCTTGGTACAGTACCACAGCATAATCCCACCTCTGTCATACCTTATTCCTTACTTGTCTAGCTCTGATTATACATTATGTCTGTATTACCTTGGTACAGTACCATAGCATAATCCCACCTCTGTCATACCTTATTCTTTACTTGTCTAACTGTGATTATAAATGATGTCTGTGTTACCTTGGTACAGTACATTACCATAGCATAATCCTAACTCTGTCATGCCTTGTTCCTTACTTGTCTAGCTCTGATTAAACATGATGTCTGTATTACCTTGGTACATTACCGTAGCATAATCCCCCTCTGTCATGCCTTGTTCCTTACTTGTCTTGCTCTGATTATACATGATGTCTGTATTACCCTGGTACAGTACTTTATCAGAGCATAATCGCACCTCTATCATGCCTTATTCCTTACTTGTCTAGCTCTGATTATAAATGATGTCTGTATTACACTGGTTCTTTTTTTACTGTACAGGCTACAACATCCCAAATGAACAATTGTTACTGTTTATTGAGAGGGATGAGGAAGTTCCTTTTGGTGATATGAAAGTGGAAGAAATGGCACAAGAGGAGGATCACCTTGAAGAAATGCCCAGCAGAGGGCCGACTGGGGCAGCTGTTCTCTCCACTACTCAGGACAGCAAGATCAGAGCAAACCAGGTTGCACACCAAGCAGAAAGGCTGGCTTGGAGTCAGCTGGCTCAAGCTTCATGAAACCCACAACTTACATGCATTGCATGGGACAGGCATAAGGCAGTCCTAGTGGGGGGTAGGAGGAAGTAAACTGTTGGTTAACTAGGATTTGCAGCTTATCTGTTAGGTAGGAAAATGGGCAGACTAGGTGGGCCAAGCGATCCTTATCTGCCATCAAATTCTATGTTTCTATGTTTCTAGCAGTAAGTAGATGGCTAGATAATGAGTTTATATGGGATTTTGTCAACTTCTGTTGTGGAGGTTAGGAAGATTTTGGAAGCAGTTAAGAACTGGAGGGGTAGAAATTAGATTATAGATAAGCAGGGAGGATGACAACTGGATAAGAAGGAGAAAACCAATAATAACTGTTAAAATAAATGGATAAATTTTATAGTGGATGTGGGATTGACTGAGAGTTGGAGCACATAACAGACGTTTGAATTCCTGAGGTCTTCATTCCAGCAGTGGGTGAGCAGCCAGGTGTCTTCATTATAAATATGTTGTTATTGAGAGAAGAGGGACGTGACATGTGTTGAGAGGAGTAAATTAGTGCAGCCATGGTGAGGGGAGATGTAAGCAAGAATATGGGTTGCAGCAGCAGAGAGTTCTAGGGACAGGGAGTGACAGTGAATGTAGTATTGCAGACATGTTATTAAATCAGTCAAGGATTCATAAATGAAAATGTCCTCATCAGAAGAGAGGTCTAGGGATAGGGAGTGATGATAAATGTAGTATTGCAGACATTTTATTAAATCAATCAGGGATTCATAAATGAAAATATCCTCAGCAGCAGAGAGGTTTAGGGATAGGGAGTGACAGTAAATGTAGTATTGCAGACATTTTATTAAATCAGTCAAGGATTCATAAATGAAAATATCCTCAGCAGCAGAGAGGTCTAGGGAAAGGGAGTGAAGGTAAATGTAGTATTGCAGACATTTTATTAATTAGTCAAGGATTCATAAATTAAAATATCCTCAGCAGCAGAGAGGCCGAGGGATAGGAAGTGATGGTAAATGTAGTATTGCAGGCATTTTATTAAATCTGTAACAGATTCATAAATGAAAATATCCTCAGTAGCAGAGAGGTCTAGGGATAGGGAGTGACAGTAAATGTAGTATTGCAGACATTTTATTCAATCTGTCATAGATTCATAAATAAAAATATCCACAGCAGCAGAGAGGTCTAGAGATAGGGAGTGATGGTAAATGTAGTATTGCAGACATTTTATTAACTCAGCCAAGGATTCATAAATGAAAATATCCTCAGCAGAGAGGTCGAGGGATAGGGAGTGATGGTAATTGTAGTATTGCAAGCATTTTAATAAATCAGTCAAGGATTCATAAATGAAATATCTGCAGCAGCAGAGAGCTCTAGGGATAGGGAGTGACAGTAAATGTAGTAATGCAGACATTTTACTAAATCTGTCAAGAATTCATAAATGAAAATATCCTCAGAAGAAGAGAGGTCTAGGGATAGGGAGTGACAATAAATGTAGTATTGCAGACATTTTATTAAATCAGTCAAGGATTCATAAAAAAAATATCCTCAGCAGAAGGGAGGTCTAGGAATAGGGAGTGACAGTAAATGTAGTATTGCAGACATTTTATTAATCAGTCAAGGATTCATAAATGAAATATCCACAGCAGCAGAGAGCTCTAGGGATAGGGAGTGACAGTAAATATAGTAATGCAGACATTTTACTAAATCAGTCAAGGATTCATAAATAAAAATATCCTCAGCAGAAGAGAGGTCTAGGAATAGGGAGTGACAGTAAATGTAGTATTGCAGACATTTTATTAAATCAGTCAAGGATTCATAAATGAAAATATCCACACCAGAAGAGAGGTCTAGGGATAGGGAGTGACAGTACATGTAGTATTGCATATATTTTATTACATCAGTCACAGATTCATAAATGAAAATGTCCTCAGCAGAAGAGAGATCTAGGAATAGGGACTGAGGATAAATGTAGTATTGCAGCCATTTTATTAAATCAGTCAAGGATTCATAAATGAAAATAGTCACAGCAGCAGAGAGCTCTAGGGATAGGGTATGATGGTAAATGTAGTATTGCAGGCATTTTATTAAATCAGTCAAGGATTCATAAATTAAATATCCGCAGCAGCAGAGAGGCCTAGGGATAGGGAGTGACAGTAAATGTAGTATTGCAGAGATTTTATTAAATCAGTCAGGGGTTCATAAATGAAAATATCCTCTGCACCAGAGAGGTCTAAGGATAGGGAGTATTGGTAAATGTAGTATTGTAAACATTTTATTAAATCAGTGAAGCATTCATAAATGAAAATAACCTGTGCAGAAGAAATTTTAAAATACTGCTAGTGATAGTCATCATTTTGACACGTATCTCAAAGAAAATGCCATCTTAAATAGGTGAGATTTGATGCCCCCTTTAAACTCTTCCACCAAGGTGGGCTTGTTTCAAAGAATTTGGAAACAAGTTCCACTAAAAATCATGCTTGCCAGATGATTTCAGTTGGACCCTTGGAACTGCCAGGAGACCACCCTCTGAGAAATGGAGAGGGCAAGGGGCCAGTAGGCAGACAGTAAGTCATGCAGGTAGCTAGAACCCAGGCCATGCAGAGCTTTACAGGTCAGTAATCTGAACTAGGAGGCAGTCTACCACCTCACTGGCAGCCAGTTCCTATTTATTTGTTTTTTGTATTATGTATAATTTTGTTTGTGTTTATTGTATGTATTTGATTGACCACTGGTCGTATCTGTAAAAGGGATTGTATCCCAGTGTGCTTACCCATGTACAAATAAAAATCAAATCAAATCCATGAAGACCATGTAGGACTGGCATGATATGTAAGTTTGGTGAGAACAGGGGTGCCAGAATATTTAAATATGCACGGAACAGTGGTGCTGGACATTGTAAGTAGGGGGAGAACATGGACTGCAGAAAAAATGTAAGTATGGAAAGAACAGGAGATACAGGAATATGTAAATATATATTGAACAGCGGTACAGGAATATGGAAGTATGGAGAGAAGAGGAGAGGCAAGAATATGTAAATACATATTGAACAGGAGTGTAGAGATATGTAAATATGGAAAGAACAGTGTGTGCAGAAATATGTAAGTGAAAAGAACAGGAATGTAGGAATATGTTAGTATGGATAGAACAGGGGTGTAGGAATATGTTAGTATGGAGAGAAAATGGGTGCAGGAATATGTACTTTTATGTATTGTGAGACCATTGTGTGCAGGAATATATAATATGAAGAGAACAGGCATGTAGGAATATGTACTGTAAGTATGGTGAGAATATGGGGTGCAGAAATATGTAAGTATGAAGAGAACGATGTGCAGGAATATGTAATTATGGAGACAAGATGGTGTGCAGGAATATATCAGTATGGAGAAAACAGGGGTACAGGAATATGTATGTATGGAGAGAATAGGGTGCAGGAATATGTAACTATGGAGAGAAACGGGGTACAGAATAATGTAAGTATGGAGAGAATGCATTCAAGAATATGTAAGTGTGAAGAGAACAGAGGGTGCTGGAAAATGTGAGTATGGAGAGAACAGAGGGTGCAGGAATATGTAAGTATGGAGATAACATAGGGTCCATTAATATGTAAGTATGGAGAGAACAGGAGTGCAGGAATACGTAAGCATGGAGAGAACAGAGGTGCAGGAATATGTACATATTGTGGGAACAGGAGTTCAGAAATGTGTTTGTGTAGAGTACATGGGATGCTGGAATATGTAAGTATGGAGAGAACAGCGAGTGCAGTAATATGTAGGTATGGAGAAAACAGAGGAGCAGGAATCTATTAGTATGAAAAGAACAGGGCTGCAGGAATATGTATGTACAGTATAGAGAGAATGGTGTGCATGAATATGTAAGTGTAGAAAGAACAGAGAGTGCAGGAATATGTACTTATGTAGAGAACATAGGCTGCAGGAATACGTAATTATGGAGCAAACATGGGGTTTAGGAATATTTAAGTATGGTGGGAATGGGTGGAGGAATTTGTAGGTATGAAGAGAACGGGGTGAAGAAACATGTAAGTATGGAGAAAACAGAGGGTGCAGGAATATGTAAGTATGGAGAGAACAATAGGTGCAGGAATATATAACTATGGACAGAAAAGGGGTGCAGGAATATTTTAGTATAGAGAGAACAGGAGTGCAGGGATGTGTAAGTATGGAGAGAACAGTGTGTGCAAGAATATGTAAGTATGGAGAAAACGGAGTGGAGAATATTTAAGTATGGAGAGAAAAATGGGTGCAGGAATATTTTAGTATAGAGTGAACTGGAGTGCAGGAATATGTAAGTGTGGAGAGAGCAGAGGTGCAGGAATAATGTATGGAGATAACATGGATGCAGGAATATGTAAGTATGGAGAAAAAAGGGGTGTAGGAATATGTAAGTATGGAGAAAACGGTGCAGGAATACGTTAGTACGAAGCGAACAGGAGTGCAGGAATATGTAAGTATGGAGAAAATGGGGGCAGGAATATGTAAGTATAGAGAGAACAGGGGGTGGAGGAATATGTAAGTATGGAGAGAACAGGGTGCAGGAATATGTAGTATGTGGAGATGGTTGAGGAATATGTTATGGAGTGAACAGGAGTGCAGGAATATGTAGTATGGAGAGAACAGGGATGCAGAATATGTAAGCAATGCGAGAGATGGGTGCAGGAATATTTTAGCAATGGCAACAGGAGTGCAGGAATATGTAAGTATGGAGAGAATGGGGGTAGGAAAATTAAGTATGGCTAGAACGGGGGTGTAGGAATATTGTTATTATGGAGGGAAAAGGGGTGCAGAAATATTGAAGTATAAAAAGAACAGGAGCACAATAGTATGTAAGTATGGTGAAAACAGGGGGTGCAGGTATATATAATTATAGAAATTAATAATTTGGCTTCAGAGGTGGCCGGTTTTTGTCCATAATTTTGTGATGAAAGCTGTGGTGGTTATGGACCATCATCAGTCAGGTTTCAACTATAAGCAACAACTGGTACAATGCATACATTCTTGAATTGTTTATTTTTTCACCTTTATGTTGCTGTAATTATAAATAACATTTGTATTGTGATTTTTAATGTACAGGCTGTGACGTGGACAGCCAGTTCTGAGTGCTTTATCATTTTTTTTTAATATAAAATGTATTACTGAATGTCTGTGCTGAAAATCTGATGCTCTAGGAGTGACCTCATTCACCCCCCCCAGGTTTCAGCTGAAAGATGCAAGACATGAGACACTGCTGAAAACAGCATGTGTATCACACACACTCAGTTTTTAGAGACAATGCGTTACATGGAAGGTCTTAATCAAGGATTGCATGTTTTTCTGAGTTAATTACAGCTGTAGTTGCTAACCTGGAAGATCATATCCATTTTATGATGTTGGAGAGGAACCTAGGTTGTTACACAGGGGTGCGAAGTTGTAAATGCTCCTGTGAAGCCTGTGTGAGGGGAGGATGCAGCATGGATCAAAGAGATGTCACTTGAAACATATGAGTTATGCTGTGGTTGCAAAATGTAATACTTTGAAAAGACATTCTGTCTTTTGTTATTAGATATATTTTTATATATTATCTGACAGAGGAGGAGCTAGATGACCTCACACAAAAGGGATTGACAAATACAGTTTACTTTAAGGAATCATTCTGTTTCACTTAGACATTTTTATCTAGACTCTGACAAGGAAAGATCTGTGAGCACTGTAAACAGGTATTTTGAGAGAGAGTCAAATCTACTGTAAGTAGGAATTTGCATTGTTTAAATCTTGTTCTTTTAAAATATTTTTATTATTTATTTAACCAGGTATAGCACACTAAGCTGAAAGCTTTTTTACAGGAGCGACTTGGGAGCACAAGGAGGTTAAGTGACTTGCTCAGGGTCACACAATATGCAAGTGGAAGCTGTGGGATTCAAACCCCAGGTCTGGTCTGTTGGATGTCACCAGATTTGCAGCTCAGAGCCTTAGACCATTGCGCTATACTGCCTCCAATATGAATATATGAATAGGAAATATGTGTATGTCTTGTGATATAAGAATTCTGTATTTTGTGTTTCACATATTTTTATCCATTTTTAGTAAAACTCTTTTTAGAGCATACTTGGCCTCTCTTTGATTTCTTTTTTTATTTGTAAGAAAAGTATATATGGTTATAGCAGACAGCAGGCATAAGCTTGAATGGTGGTACCAAACTGGAAAGAGAAGCATTTAAAATCTGAGGCCTTTATTAAAGATTTTAAGGTTTCATCTCTGTATACTTGATTAGGTGCCCATAGGGAAAGATATCTGGCTCCCCTGAAGACAGAAATATCTGAGCCTATGCATTGGGTACACTAGTGAGAGGTTAACAGTTTGAATCCCTCCAAGACTTGAGACCAAAGGTTGAGCTGAACTCACAAAACAGATGAGAGGGTTACCTTGTTCTGTTAAACTGTTCACAAGACTGCACTTGGAGGTTGGCACTTTGGGAGTAGAGGGCCTGACCTGCTGAGTGGGTTTGTGACACAGGTTACAATGTCCCAAATGAATAATTGTTAATGCTGTCTGAGAGGGATGAAGAACTCCCATTTGCTTATCTGAAGGTGGAAGACAGGGATGACAAAATCCCTTTTGTTGATGTGAAAATGGAAAAGACCGAAGAGCAGAAGGATCACCTTGAAGTCATTCCCACTGGTCAGTATCGAAAATGGCTGGATAATGTGTTTATATGGGATGTTTTCAGTTATGATAAAGAGGAAGTTAGGAAGAAAAGGAAAAAATCTGGAGTTGGATAGGTTATAATGTCAGAAAGCTTGATGGGGTAAAGCCAGTGAATATTTTAGAAAGAAGCATGTCAATGTGATAATGGAAATGAGATTATATTGGTAGCTGCTGCATGTAACAGAAGATTGGAGTCACATGGAGCTTGACTTTCAATGCCCCAAGAATGCCACAAGTCCCTGGTGTGCTGAGCATTTGGGGCTTGTGGCAGTATCCCAGCCAGCAATCGGGATTTTCATTCCTGAACACCAAATACCATAAGTTTGACTAGCTTTTCCCATGTCTAACTTACGCTATTTGGGGGACCCATTTTATGAGGCTGGGGCCAAATCTTTTATGTAAATTGCTGTATAAAATGAGGAAATTGTTTCAGCTGTGCCCGATGTACCAAAATCAGGTTCAGTTGTGCCAAAGCAGTTTGGCACAGGTGCACCAAAAAACAGGTGTGATGCATGGTTTCACACAAGCTCTGTGTCACCCTTTGAAAATCAAGCCATTGGTCACGATTCCGGGTGTGGGTGAGCAGGCAGTTGTCTGCATTATAAACATTTGGTCATTCAGAGAGGAGGGACATGAACAGTGTATAGAAGGGAATGGACTGATTCCAGGTCTGGGTGAGCAGGCCAGTGTCTGCCTTATAAAAATGTGGTCATTCAGAGAGGAGGGACATGAGAAGTGCACAGAGGAGAGAATAGACTGATTCTAGGTGGGGGTAAGCAGGCAAGTGTCTGCATTATAAACATTTGGCCATTCAGAGAAGAGGGACATGAGAAGTGCACAGAGGAGGGAATGGACTGATTCCAGGCATGGGTGAGCAGGCAAGTGTCTGCATTATATACAATTGGTAATTCAGAGAGGAGGGAAATGTGAAGTGCACAGAGGAGGGAATGGACTCATTCCAGGTGTGGGTGGGAAGACAAGCATCTGCATTACAAACAATTGGTCATTCAGGCCCCCATTTTCAAAGCCAGCTGATGGGCATGGCATATCTATATACAGCACCCAGAAAAATTCACCAGCGCACCCTGATGGGTTATTCAAACAGGATGTGCAATTGTGCATTCTATCTGAATATCGAATCCTGGATGGGCTACGCAGAGGAGTTGGCCACCAATGCACCCAGTGCATCAAGGGTCCCAGCTAAAGACTGCCAATGGGGGATGCACAGCACATCCTAGATGCACCGACACCCCAAAGGGTGATATTCATCCAGAAAATGCATATGAGCCCATTGGGCGTGCATGGCACAAATGGACCTCATGCATGGCCATTATGGGCTCATTTTCATGGCTGTGCTCTGCAGGATATGTTGGGCCAGCCTACTCCCACTCCCAGCCTGATCGCTATTCTCAATACAAATAAATAACCTACAGGTTTATGTAGTGTAGTGGTACCCCCCCACCCAGCCTGATCCCCATTCTTAATACAAATAAATACCCTACAGATTTACATAGTGTAGTGTTACTCCCACCACCCTGCTCGATCCCCATTCATAATACAAATAAATACCCTACAAGTTTCCCTAGTGTAATGGTAACCCCCCCATACCCAGCCTGATCCCCATTCATAATACAAATAAATACCCTACAAGTTTCCCTAGTGTAATGGTAACCCCCCCCCACACCCAGCCTGATCCCCATTCTTAATACAAATAAATACCCTACAGGTTTACATCATGTAGTGGTATCCCCACACCCAGCCTGATCCCCGTTCGAATGGCAAACAATCCCGTACCCATTGTTCCATAATATAGTGGGCCCTCTCCCTATCCCATTCCCCGATTAACATATAAAATAACCTCATCCCCTTTTTTCCATAGTGTAGTGGCCCCCCCACTACGTCCTCAATCACCAATCCCCATTAGATGCAGACACGTAGCCCAAATCATTTTCTATAGTGTAGTGGCCCAACACCCCGATAGGCAGGACCCCCCCCGGGCTCGACCCATGCTGGTGACTGGCAGAGCCCTCCACACCTTGTCATGGCCAGCCACCGACGGTTCAGAGCTCATCCTATGTACAGTATTGTGGCTGGCTATGGCAGGGTGTGGAGAGCAGTGCCGGTCACCAGCATGGGTTAGGCTGAGGGGTGCAGGGAAGGGAGTCCTGTCTATGAGGTTGAGGGGGCCACTACACTATGGAAAATGATTTGGGCTATATTTCTGAATCAAATGGGGATCAGGATGGGCGGGGGCCATTACACTGTGGAAAAGAGGATAGAGTTATTTTATACAGCATCTGGGAATTGGACATAGTTGGGAGCCACAGGACAATGGAAAAAGAGGATGGGGTTATTTTATACAGCAATCGGGGAATGGGATGGGATGGGGTCCACTACATTATGGAACAATGGGTACAGGATTTTGTCATTTGAACTGGGATCGGGTTAGGTGGGGGATACCCCATACTGTGGAAACACGGGGTATAGTACATGTATGTGTAATTGGGAAATGGGGCTGGGAAGGGGGCCCATGCACTACGGTAAACAGGGTTGTCACTGACGATTATTGCCACATTTGGGATCAGGGCTGGGAGGGGTGCCACTAGACTACCAGGCTGGCAGGCTGCTGTGTTCCTGTCTGCACTACCACAGCTTGCCTGTGGGTGGCTGTCTGATTTAGGCATGCTTTTCCTTTGCCTATCATTGCACTGCACATTTCATGTACTCAGGTGGCCTATCTTTTTATAAATATTCTCATGGGAAGAATATTCATGGAATGCACCCCTCTACTTGGGTCACATACATTATTTTTGGGCCATGGCCCATTTGGATTTGGGCTGCCCATCTCCACCTTTTGAATATTGCAGTTTGGAGCATTTTTTGAGATAGGTGACTCAACTCCATTTTTTGCTGACGTGCCACCCATCTCCTTTGAAAATGTGGGCCTCAGAGAGGAGGGACATGTGAAGTGCACAGAGGAAGGAATGGACTGATTCCAGGCATGGGTGAGCAGGCAAGTGTCTGCATTATAAACATTTGGTCATTCAGAGAGGTGGGACATGAGAACTGCACAGAGGAGGGAATGGATTGATTCCAGATGAGAGTGAGCAGGCAAGTGTCTGCATTATAAACTATTGGGCATTCAGAGAGGAGGGACATGAGAAGTGCACAGAGGAGGGAATGAGCTGATTCCAGGTGTGGGTGAACAGACAAGTGTCTGCATTGTAAAGATTTGGTCATTCAAAGAAGTAGGACATGAGAAGTGCACAGAGGAGGGATTGGACTGATTCCAGGTGAGAGTGAGCAGGCAAGTGTCTGTATTATAAACATTTGGTCATTCAGAGAAGTGGGACCTGACAACTGCACAGAGGAGGGAATGAACTGATTCGAGGTGTGGGTGAGCAGGCAAGTGTCTGCATTATAAACATCTGGTCATTCAGAGAAGTGGAACATGAGAAGTGTACAGAGGAGGGAATGGACTGATTCCAGACATGGGTGAGCAGGCAAGTGTCTGTGTTATAAACATCTGGTCATTCAGAGAAGAGGGACATGAGAAGTGCACAGAGAAGGGAATTGACTGATTCCAGGTGTGGGTGAGCAGACAAGTGTCGGTATTATAAACTATTGGTCATGCAGACAGGAGGGACATGCGGAGTGCACAAAGGAGGGTATGCATTAATTTCAGGTAAGGGTGAGCAGGCAAGTGTCTGCATTATAAATATTCGGTTATTCAGAGAGGAGGGATGTGAGAAGTGCACAGAGTATTTATTATTTATTTATTTATTTGTATTTCGAATGACACCTTTGAGCCGAGGGCTCTTTTACAAAGGTTCCACTTCAAGGCAATAAGGACAATAAGGTATAAAATATAACATGATCATTACAATGGAAAGTAGGGAATGCACTTTAAGTCTCGGAAGTGATGATCACTCAAGTGGTGTTTTGAAGATGATAGTGAATTAATAAAGTCTACTTTGAAATTCTGTCAAAAGGAGAGGTGAATCCAGGCAGAAAAAGTGTTCAGCTGCATTAGAGTTTAGAAAGTGATGAATCAAGCGGTGTAGCAGGGATGGTAGCACAGTAAATCAATTTAAATATTTGTATCTTGATGGAAAAATCTAAGACCGTGCAATTTGGACCCAGAAAATTGGATACAGGTAGATGTAAACTCTTGCAGATCTGATCCTCTGTGAAAGCCCAGTTGGAAATGGTAAACACAGTAAAGTATCTTGGTGTCTAGCCTAAGAGCTCACTTTCAGATGCACACTGAGCCTGCTCTAGAGGCTCAAATCCTACCTTTCTAATGAAGCCTGTTTGTCTGTTGGCAGCAGTGTCCCCCTCCCTATGCTACTGTAACATATAGGAGCATCGAATATAGCGGTAGGAAAAGGCCATTCAGCCTATCTAGTCTGCTGAACACTCCCTAGTACTTGAGTGTTGGCCCTGTTGACCATCCATCCTTTTTTCAACTAACATCCATATCATCCGCTGATGTTACACTGTGCCTGTTCCACCCCAGTTTGAATCCCCATTGTTTTCGTGCATGCTACTTCATTGGGGAGTTTGTTCCATCTGTTCACCAGTCTTTAGTGAAAAAGTATTTTTGGACATCCCTCTTAAATGTTACTCCAACCAGCTTCAGATGATTCCATCTTGTGTTTGTCTTAATATTTAACGATAACAGTTTGCTCCATGTACTCCATTAATTCTGTGGAGCTACTTATATGTATCTATCATGTTCCCCATTTTCCTACTGTCAACCACTTGTCAGACCTGCAGAGAAACAGCACAGCTGATTTTTAACTTTATTTTCTGAACTTTCTTTAACTTTTCATTGTCATTTTGCGTTGCCATTGAATGAACTTTTTTTAGATTTTGCACCAACGCTTACAGGACCTACAGGAATGACATTCACATGGTTTGTGTTTGCCATTTGGGCCTGTCTCACAATGTGAGGACTTGTGATATCTGCCAGATATTTTTAACCAGGCTACAAGAAGATGTCAAAAGACTGCTCTTAAAACCTTCATCACTGTTACAGCCATGGAAGCTACTGCCAAGGCCGTGGGCTCCTAGCCAACTTCTCACTCAACAGTTGACACCTGGAAGTCTTCCCAGCATTCATCAAACCTTTCACCTACACAGTCATTGAGATCAAAGAACACAGACAAGGAAAAGTTGTTGAATCACCACAAGCAAGGGGACAAGACTCCTGCTTCGCCAGTGAAGTTGAGATCTCTGTTAAAGGAGAGTAAGTCCCCATCATCACATACCTCTTCAATGACAACTACTGCCCCAGCCGACCATCGATGGGATATCAGGTCAGGTTCTGGCTCTGCTGTACCTGCTATGTACAGTCTGCAGCCTCCATCAATGGATTTTACCCTATCAGTGATGGTAGTCCTGAGCACTTTTCAGGATGCCATCAGTTCCCTGGTTGTGCTACCGTCTTGAGGGAGTGGAAGGACAGCACATTTCAGGGTTTGTTGAAAAGTCAGTCTTTGACTTGCAGGACCTTCCCTTAGATGAGCTGCTACATACTGAGTGCTTACTTAGAGTGTCTGGTCTCATGTCAACCCAGGAGAAAGACCTTGCTCAGTCGTTATGAGGTTCCTTTATTATGCTACTAAAGAAAAAGTTCTGTCGACAGTCTGGTGCAAGAAAGTGGTGCAGTGGGGGAGCAAAGGATCTAGGCTGATCAGGACTACACTGCTACTCCCCCTGACTGTGTGCTGTCATGCAGGTTGGAATTAAATTCCATACACCTTCCCCTGCAAAATTCAGTCCACTATACAGATGGCACCATACTGTACCATATCATGGCAGAGGGTCAATTGGACATGTAGAGAAGAGGTATAGATATCCCTCAGCACTCCCCCCCTGAGAATCAGACCCATCAGAGAGGTCTTCCAGCATCAAAAGAGCTATCTCATAGGTCACTTCCAGACTGGTAGGTGGTCCCTGCTGCCTTCCATAGAAGCGGTCAGTCAACAGGCAGTGGACACTGCAAATTATCAAATGCATTTTTTTATATTTCTTTCACCTCCTCGGCAGAGCAGCCCCCATGATCTCCAGCTGCCGGCCCCTGCACCCCTGGGCCTGGTCATGTGCACAGGCCACACAAACCCGTACCCCAATGGGCCAGCCATTATCGCTCTCGCATCCATTGGATACACAGCTCTCTCAGGTCACTTCTGGGGGTGCAACGGCATGACCATCAGCTGCAGAGATCGCCCTCCACACTTTTTCCACACATTTTTCTCCCTTGTGGAGAGTCGGCAGTGCAATGGTGTCTGAGCACATAGTGCTGATGCCTGCCACGCTCTCCTCCCTATTTTCTTGCATGCTACTGTAATGCAGCTGACCTCTGCCAGTCGCTGCTGCAGAGCTATGCAAGCCCCGCTACCCACCCCAGAGAGAGGAGAGCAGTCATCAGACACTCAATCCTCCCTCTCCCCTGCCAACCCCCGGTGGCCCAGATCCATTCCCGAACCCGGGTCACCAATGTGGTGCAAGGTGTGGCATCCAGTGCCTCAACCCTCAGTGCCACCGGGCCGGCGATCAAATGCATTTTAAAAGTAGGGTAGTGCAGGAGCAGTTTAGGGAGTTGGGGAGGAGCCTTAGACAGGCGATATGATCTGTAACCTTTTCAGAGGTGTTATTACCTGCCGAGGGCAAGGGGGAGAACAGGGTACTCCATACCAAGAGATTTAATGGATGGCTGAAGGACTGGTGAGGAGAGAAGGGATTTGGCTTCATTGGGGACTGGAGTTCTACCTGGAGGGATGCAGGCCTGTACAGAGGCAATGGCCTGCATCTATTTAGGGGTGGAACCAGGATCCTCAGTGAGATGTTTAAATGTTTCATCAGCAAGCATTTAAACTAGCCAAGGGGGTGGCAGAAATAAGCTGGGTGAAGCAAACAGCCCCTTCAAAATTAAACAGATGGAAGAGAGGGTGCTAAAGTTAGGAAATCGACAGAGGTAACCAAAACCAAAATAGGTAAAAAGGCAGGGAGAATGCAGAATAGGAGTAAGGACAAGAGGGGTATGGAGGAAGAACATGGGAAACAGGAGGGGAGTTATTAGGAGAGGAGGCAATAAAAATCAGAATACCATGTGCAAAAATGCCAGCAGTTTGGGAAACAAAATCTCAGACCTAGTGGCCCTGATACCTGAGGTGGACCTGGACATTGTTGCTGTTACCGAGACATAGTTCATGGGGAGCCATGACTGGGTTATAACAATACAAGGTTACACTAAATTCAGGAGGGACAGGGTGGACAAAATGCCAGGTGGAGTGGTTATCTATGACAGGGAAGGAATTAAGGCTACTTAGGTACAGGGAATGCAGGGAGAGGCAGAGGCACTGTAGAGTACCCTGGAGCCAGGAAATGGCATTGCCATTCACTCTGTTGTGATCTACAGACCTCCCACACAATATGAAGAGCTAGACAGGGTACTTGTTGAAGCTATCCACAGAGTAGCAGATAAAGGGGAGGTGCTGCTGGTATGAGACTTCAGTCTGCCGTTTGTGGATTGGAGCAATCAGGCTGCAGCCTCAGCCAAGAACAGAGACATCCTGGAAGCCCCGCAGGGGGTCTGCGTAAGACAGCTAGTGTCCAAGCCCACAAGAGGGAGCGACTTTGGACCTGGTATTCATGAATGGGGACAGAATTACAGATGTAAAAGTGGGGAGCCATCTGGGATCAAGTGATCACAGTACAGTGTGGTTCAATGTGAGACAAGCAGAAGAGTCAAACCGCATGAATGCAAGGGTCTTGAATTTCAGGTAGGCCAGCTTAGCAAAGATGGGGGGAATGTCTTAGGAAATCACTGGCAGGGAAGGAGAAAAGAAAAGGATAGCAGAACAGTGGGAGAATATTAAAAGAACCATAGCTGAGATAACAAGCCATTGCATCAGACAAGTAAATAAAACAAAGAGAAAGAAGAAGAAAATAAAAAACACTGGTTCTCAAAGGAAGTGACCGGGAAGGTAAGGGTGAAAATGGTGGCATTCAGGAGGTATGAGGAAACACAGAGAGAAGAAGACATGGGACTCGATCTGGAAAAGCTGAGAGGGGCAGGGAAAGCAGCCAGGAGTGCAGAGGTACAAACAATTAAATACAGCCCAAGCAGTAGCAAAAGGGGACAAGAACTTTTTCAGGCATGTTAGTAAATGAAAAAAGACTAATGGTAAGATTGCGAGACTAGAAAAGGAAGGAGGGACATGTAGAGCAGGACCAAGAAAAAGCATAAATCCTTAAAAAGTATTTTTGGTTCAGTATTCACAGAAGAAGGGGAAGGGGAGGAACCAAAGTTACTATATGGGTGATGGAAGCATCTCTGGGAGAGGGGTGGGCACCAGTCCATTTAAGGAGGAGAGAGTCTTAAAGGAACTTGGTAATCTGAAAATAGACAAAGCAATGGGGGCCAGATGGGATACATCCCAGAGTAATAAGAGAACTCGGGGAGGTGTTGGCAGCACCACTGACAGCCCTGTTCAACAGTTTGCTGGAAACGGGTGTGGTACCAAAGGACTGGAAGAGGCGAATGTAGTCCCTCTCTACAAAAGTGGGAGCAGAGAGAAGGTTGGCAATTACAGGCCAGTCAGCCTAATCTCGGTGGTGGGGAAACTAATGGAATCACTACAGAAAGAAAGGTTTGTGATATATCTCAAATCCAGCAGAGCACAGGATCTGATTCAGCGTGGATTCAAAGTAGGAAGATCTTATCAAACAAAGCTGATAGATTTCTTTGACTTATTGACCAGGGAGGTGGATCAGGGAGGGGTGGTGGATGTGGTCTCCCTGGATTTCAACAAGGCTTTCAACACCATCCCTCATTGGAGGCTAGTAAACAAGCTAGGCAGCCTGGGAGTGGGTCCCAGGGTGGTAAACTGGGTCAAAAATTGGCTGAGCCATAGGACACAGAGGGTGGTGGTGAACAGAGTTCAATCTGAAGAAAGGGAGGTGACCAGCAGGGTCCTACAGGGATCAGTGCTTGGACCAGTGCTTTTTAATATCTTCAAAAGTGACATTGCAGAGAGTCTGGAAGGGAAGGTGAGTTCCTTTGAGATTACACTAAGATGTGCAGCAGGGTTGACACTCCAGGAAGTGTACAGAAAATGATAGGGGACCTAAACAAGCTTGATAAGTGGTCAAGGGTATTTGCAGCTAATATTCAATGCAAAGAAGTGCAAGATTACACACTTGGGATACAGAAATGCAGGGGAGGATTACATGATGGAGGTGGTACTGATGGTCACTAAACAGGAAAGGGACCTGGGAGTAATTATATCTAATGATCTAAAGGTTACCAAACAATGTGAGAAGGCTATGAGTAGAGCCAGTGGAATACTAGGGTGCATAGGGAGATGTATCTTCAGCAGAAAGAAGGAGGTGATGAAGCCACTCTGTAGAACATTAGTGAGACCTCATCCAGAGTACTGTGTCCAGGTCTGGAGGCCACATCTCTAGAAGGACATAAAGTAGAAGCAATTCAGAGAAGGGCAACAAAAATGGTGCAGTGACTGCACCAAAAGACATATGGGGAGGGCTGGAGGGTCTCAATATATATTCCCTGGAACAGAGGAAATAGGGGGAGCATGATAGAGACTTTTGAATACCTCAAGAATGTAAATAAGGTACAAGAGGGTAGCATCTTTCAGAAAAAAAGATGTTCAAGAACAAGGGGCCATTATATAAAAATAAGGGGTGCAGACTTAGGGGTAACATGAGAAAGTATTTTTTTTTTTTATGAAAAGGGTGGTTGATCCATGGAACAGCCTCCAAACAGAAGTTGTAGGGGAAACAACTGTAGGGGAATTTGAAAATGCATGAGATAGCTATAAAGGAACTAAAGTACTAAAGGAACTCAGGGAAGTGTTGGCGATACAACTGGCTGCCCATTTCGTGCATCACTAGAGACAGGAGAGGTACCTCTGCACTGGAAGATGGCAAATGCAGTCCCTGTCCACAAGAGTGGAAGCAGAGAGGAGGCAGGCAATTACAGGCCTGTAAGCCTGACCTCAGTAGTGGGGAAACTAATGGAGTCCTTACTTAAGGAGAGGATTGTGAGATTTCTGGAGGATATCGGGGCTCAGGATCCAAGGCAGCATGGATTCTCAGCAGAATGGTGCCATCAGATGAATTTTATAGATTTCTTTGACTGGGTAATCAGGGTGGTAGATCAGGGAGGGGCAGTGGATATAGCCTACCTGGATTTCAACAAGGCCTTCGGCACTGTCCCGCACAGGAGATTGCTAAATAAATTAGGAAGCCTGTGAGTGGATCCTACAGTGGTAAAATGGGCTATGAACTGGCTAAGGGACAGGACTCAGAGGGTGGTGATAAATGGCATGAAATCTGAGGAGAGAGAAGTGACCAGAAGGGTGCCACAGGCATCAGTGCAGGGGCCAGTTCTATTCAATGTCTTTAGTAGTGACATTGCAGAACATCTAGAAAGAAAGGTGTGCCTCTTCTCAGATGACACCAAGATCTGCAACAGAGTGGACACACAGGAGGGGTTAGAAAAAATAAGAATGGACCTAAGCCTATTAGAGGAGTGATCAGGTGTCTGGCAGTTGGGTTTCAATTCTAAAAAGTGCAAGATTATGCACCTGGGTCACAGGAATCCAAGGAAGGAGTACAGGATGAGTGGGGACATTCTTGCTACCACAAGTCAGGAGAGGGACCTGTGGGTTATCATATCTGATGTTGGTGAGGAGAGCAAACAGAATGTTGGGGTGCATAAGGAGGGGCATAACAAGCAGGATGAAAGAGGTGGTGATACCACTGTACTGATCATTGATGAGGCCTTAGTTGGAGTACTGTGTCCAGTTCTGGAGACCACATCTCTAGAAGGATACTGACAAAATAGAGACAGTCCAGAGAAGGGCAATGAAGATGGTACATGGATAGCACCAGAAGCCCTATGAGGAAAAACTAAAGGACCTTTAATATCTGTTCACTGGAGAAAAGGGAGAGGGGAGATATGATAGACTTTAAAGTACCTTAGGGGAATAAACAGGGTAGAGGTGAAAAGCATATTTCAGAGAAAACCGTACAAGAACAAGGAGGCATGATATGAGTCTGAAGGGTGGAAGGCTCAGGGGTAATGTTAGGAAATACATTTTCACTGACAGGGTGGTGGAGCCATGGAGCCAGCAGAAGTGGTAGGTGTAAAAACAATACAGGGGTTCAGGAGTGCATGGGATAAATATAAGGGTACCCTTGAGATGTGCAGAATAGGAGAGCTGCAGATGAAATAGGATCTGAGGCTGCAGCAGTGAGAAGGGAATTGGGCAGATTAGGTGGCCATATGTTCCTTATCTGCAGACAGATTCTGTTTCTATGTAAAGGAACTCTAGTGATAAGAAAGAGAGGGTAAGCCACAGATCATTTAGGACATGCAGTATATGAAACAGTTAAGGAAAATGGGCAGACTAGGTGGGACAAGCAGTCCTCATCTGTCATCAAATTCTATGTTTCGATGATATTTCTAAAACATTTCCAGCATGTTCCAAAACATTAACTTTGCCTAAATAGGTTGAACTAATCTTTGGCTAACATTAACATTCTGATTATCTGGGAACTTCATCATTTATTTAGCAGCTGCTTATTTTACTCAAACGTAAACTGTGTTCTGCATTTAATGGGCTCAGATGCATTCTTGGGGATGGGAGTTGGGGGGATTTGAACAGCCTCACATTAGTTGAAGATGAGGGTAATGATGGGTTGTGACTTGTGGAGCACTGCTCCTTAACAGATGCGTGCCAGTAGTTTTCTGGGTGAATCTTCTGTGCCATGGTTTTCAAGGGTGTTTGGGGAATAGGGAAAGTCTATGGGAGCAGATGCAAGTGATTCCAGGGTTGGGAGGGTTTGCTGAGCTGGGAGTGGTAAGAGTCTATGGGAGTAGGTGCAAGTGACTCAGGGCTGGGAATGGGGAGAATCTATGGGAACAGGCACAAGTGGTTCCAGGGTTGGGAGAGTTTGAGTTGGGAATGGGCAGAGTGTATGGGAGTAGGTGCAAGTGGCTCAAGTGTTGGGAGGGTTTGGTGAGCTGGGAGTGGTAAGAGTCTATGGGAGTAGGTACAAGTGGCTCAGGGCTGGGAGTAGGGAGAATCTATGGGAACAGGCACAAGTGGTTCCAGGGTTGGGAGAGTTTGAATAGCTGGGATTGGGGAGAGACTATGAGAGCAGGTGCAAGTGGCTCCAGGATAGGGAAGATTTAGAGAGCTGGAAATGGGGAGAGTCTATGGAAGCAGATCCACGTGGCTCCACGGTTGGGAGGGTTTGGAGAGCTGGGAGTGGGGAAAATCTATGGGAACAGGTGCAAGTGGTTCCAGGATTGGGAGGGTTTGGAGAGCTGGGAGTGGGGAGAATCTATGGGAACAGGTGCAAGTGGTTCCAGGGTTGGGAGAGTTTGAATAGTTGGGAGTGGGGAGAGTCTATGGGAGCAGATGCAAGTGATTCCAGGGTTGGGACGGTTTGGTGAGCTGGGAGTGGTAACAGTCTATGGGAGTAGGTGCAAGTGGCTCAGGGCTGGGAGTGGGGAGAATCTATGGGAACAGGCACAAGTGGCTCCAGCGTTGGGAGAGTTTGAGTTGGGAATGGGGAGAGTCTATTGGAGTAGGTGCAAGTGGCTCCAGTGTTGGGAGGGTTTGGTGAGCCTGGAGTGGGGCAGCCTGTGGGAAGAGGTGCAAGTGGTTCCAGGATTGGGAGGGTTTGGTGAACTGGGAGTTGTAAGAGTCTATGGCAGCAGGTGCAAGTGGCTCAGGATTGGGAGGGTTTGGCTAGCTGGGAGTGGGGAGAATCTATGGGAACAGGTGCAAGTGGTTCCAGGGTTGGGAGAGTTTGAATAGCTGAGAGAGGGGAAAGTCTATAGGAGTAGGTGAAAGTGGTTGAGGGTTGGGAGGATCTGGTAAGCTGGGAGTGAGGAGAGTCTATGGGAGCAGATGCAAGTGACTCCAGGGTTGGGAAGGAATGGTAATATATGTGGGAGTGGGGGAAGTCTATGGGAGTAAGTGCAAGTGGCTCAGGGATTGTAGGGTTCAGTGAGCTGGGAGTGGGGAGAGTCTATGGGAGCAGGTGCTAATGGCTCCAGGGTTGGGAGGCTTTGGTGAACTGGAAGTGGGGACAGTCTATGGGAGCAGGTGCTAATGGCTCCAGGGTTGGGAGGCTTTGGTGAACTGGAAGTGGGGACAGTCTATGGGAGCAGGTGCTAATGGCTCAGGGTTGGGAGGGTTTGGTGAGCTGGGAGTGGGGACAGTCTATGGGAACAGGTGCAAGTGGTTCCAGGGTTGGGAGAATTTGAATAGCTGGGAGAGGGGAGAGTCTAGAGGAGTAGGTGCAAGTGGTTGAGGGTTGGGAGGATCTGGTAAGGTGGGAGTGAGGAGAGTCTATGGGAGCAGGTGCAAGTGACTCCAGGGTTGGGAGGCTTTGGTGAACTGGGAATGGGAAAAGTCTATGGGAGCAGGTGCTAATGGCTTAGGGTTGGGAGAGTTTGGTGAGCTGGGAGTAGGGACAGTCTATGAGAACAGGTGCAAATGGTTCCAGGGTTGGGAGGGTTTGTGAGCTGGGAGTTGTAAGAGTCTATGGCAGCAGGTGCAAGTGGTTCCAGGGTTGGGAGGGTTTGGAGAGCTGGGAGTGGGGAGAATCTATGGGAACAGGTGCAAGCGACTCCAGGGTTTGGAGGGTTTAGTGAGGTGGGAGTGGGGAGAATCTATGGGACCAGGTGCAAGCGACTCCAGGGTTTGGAGGGTTCAGTGAGCTGGGAGTGGGGAAAGTCTATGGGACCAGGTGCAAGCGACTCCAGGGTTTGGAGGGTTCAGTGAGCTGGGAGTGGGGAAAGTCTATGGGACCAGGTGCAAGCGACTCCAGGGTTTGGAGGGTTCAGTGAGCTGGGAGTGGGAAAGTCTATGGGACCAGGTGCAAGCGACTCCCAGGTTTGGAGGGTTCAGTGAGCTGGGGTGGGGAAAGTCTATGGGACCAGGTGCAAGCGACTCCAGGGTTTGGAGGTTTAGTGAGGTGGGAGTGGGGAAAGTCTATGGGACCAGGTGCAAGCGACTCCAGGGTTTGGAGGGTTCAGTGAGCTGGGAGTGGGGAAAGTCTATGGGACCAGGTGCAAGCGACTCCAGGGTTTGGAGGGTTCAGTGAGCTGGGAGTGGGGAAAGTCTATGGGACCAGGTGCAAGCGACTCCAGGGTTTGGAGGGTTTAGTGAGGTGGGAGTGGGGAAAGTCTATGGGACCAGGTGCAAGCGACTCCAGGGTTTGGAGGGTTCAGTGAGCTGGGAGTGGGGAAAGTCTATGGGACCAGGTGCAAGCGACTCCAGGGTTTGGAGGGTTTAGTGAGGTGGGAGTGGGGAAAGTCTATGGGACCAGGTGCAAGCGACTCCAGGGTTTGGAGGGTTTGGAGAGCTAGGGAGTGGGGAAAGTCTATGGGACCAGGTGCAAGCGACTCCAGGGGTTTGGAGGTTTAGTGAGCTGGGAGTGAGGAAAGTCTATGGGACCAGGTGCAAGCGACTCAGGGTTTGGAGGGTTTGTGAGGTGGGAGTGGGGAAAGTCTATGGGACCAGGTGCAAGCGACTCAGGGTTTGGAGGTTTAGTGAGGTGGGAGTGGGGAGAGTCTATGGGACCAGGTGCAAGCGACTCCAGGGTTTGGAGGGTTTGGAGAGCTGGGAGTGGGGAAAGTCTATGGGACCAGGTGCAAGCGACTCCAGGGTTTGGAGGGTTTAGTGAGGTGGGAGTGGGGAGAGTCTATGGGACCAGGTGCAAGCGACTCCAGGGTTTGGAGGGTTCAGTGAGCTGGGAGTGGGGAAAGTTTATTTCATTAGGTGCAAGTAGCCCCAGTGTTGCAAAGGTTTGGTGAGCTGGGAATTGGGAGAGTTTATGGGAGCAGGTGCAAGTGGTCCCAGGGTTTGGTGGGTTTTGTGAGATTGGAGTAGGGAGACCCTATGGGAGCAGCTGGAAGTGGTTCCAGGGTTTGGTGGGTTTTGTGAGATTGGAGTAGGGAGACCCTATGGGAGCAGCTGGAAGTGGTTCCAGGGTTTGGTGGGTTTTGTGAGATTGGAGTAGGGAGACCCTATGGGAGCAGCTGGAAGTGGTCCCAGGGTTTGGTGGGTTTTGTGAGATTGGAGTAGGGAGACCCTATGGGAGCAGCTGGAAGTGGTTCCAGGGTTTGGTGGGTTTTGTGAGATTGGAGTAGGGAGACCCTATGGGAGCAGGTGGAAGTGGTTCCAGGGTTGGTAGGGTTCAGTGAGCTGGTTGTGGGGAGAGTCTATTGGAGTGGGTGCAAGTGGCTCCAGGATTGGGAGGGTTTGGTAATATGGCAGTAGGGAGAGTCTATGGGAGCCGGTGCAAGTAGCTCAGGGTTTAGAGAGTTCAGTGAGCTGGGAGTAGTTAGAGTCTATAGGAGCCGGCCCCCGTGACTCAAGGGTTGGGAGAGTTTGGTGAACTGGGAATGGGGAGAGGCTATGGGAGGAAGTGCAAGTGGCTCCAGGGTTAGGAGGGTGTGGTGAACTGGAAGTGGGGGAGTCTATGGGAGCAGGTCCAAGTGGCTCAGGGTTGGGTGGGTTCAGTGAGCTGAGTGTGAGGAGAGGCTATTGGAGCAGGTGAAAGTGGCTACAGGATTGGGAGGGTTTGGTAATATGGGAGTGGGGAGAGTTTATGGGAATAGGTGCAAGTAGCTCCGGGTTGGCAGGGTTTGGTGAGCTTGGTGTGGGGAGCTTCTATGGGAGAAGGTTCACGTGGCTACAGCGTTGGGAGGGTTTGGTGAACTGGGAGTATGAAGAGTCTATGGGAGCAGGTTCACGTGGCACCAGGGTTGGGAGGGTTTGGTAAGCTGGGAGTTGGGGGAGTCAATGGGAGCTGGTGCAAGTGGCTCCAGGGTTGGGAGGGTTTGGTGAGCTGGGAGTGGGGAGAGTTTTTTTCAGCAGGTGCAAGTAGACACACGGTTTGGTGGGTTTTGTGAGCTCGGAGTGGGGAGAGTCTATGGGAGCAGGTGCAAGGTACAAATACAATTGATTTCTTACAGAAGCTGTGCAGTAATGTGGCTGGCCTCAGCCTAACTGGCCCAATCTACATAATTGAGAGGGCTCACCTTGCGCTCAGCGTCAAACCTCCCCCAAGAATTCTAAAAGAACTAAGGGTAGAACTAGTGACACCGCTGACTACTCTCTTTAACAAATCATGGGAGGATGGGGTGGTACATGAGGACTGGAGGAGGGCAGATGTGATTCCTCTTCACAAAAGAGGGAGCAGGACAGAGGCAGGAAACTACAGACCAGTTAGGTTTGACCTCAGTGGTAGGGAAAATGATGGAATCACTCTGAAGGAAAGAATTGTTGAGTACCTAGAGGCCAGTGTGGCACAGGACCCAAGGCAGCATGGATTCATGATGGAAGGTCATGTCAGATGAATCTAATAGATTTCTTTGACTGGGTGACCAAAGTAGTAGACCAGGGAGGGCTGTGGACATGGCTTACCTAGATTTTAGCAAGGCATTTGATACAGTCCACACAAAGATTAACACAAGTTGCTAGCCTGGAGTGGGCCCAAGGTGGTAGCCTGGATAAAAAAATTGGCTAGATAACAGGACGCAAGGGGTAGTAGTAAATGGAGTACACAGTGAAGAAAGGAGGGTTACTAGCGGGGTACACGAGGGTTCAGTACAGGACGAGTCCTTTTAATGTCTTTATAAGTGACATTGCAGAGGAACTGGAAGGAAAAGTATGTCTCTTTGCAGATGACACAAAGATCTGCAACAGGGTTGATACACAAGAAGGAGTGGAAAGGATGAGAAGGGACTTGGCAAGGTTGGAGGAATGGTCAAATGTATGGCAGCTCAGATTCAATGCAAAGAAGTGCAAAGTGATGCACATGGGAAACAAAAACCCAGAGGAAGAGTACACAATAGGGGTGAGATACTGACAACAGTAAAAATGGAAAGGGACCTGGGGGTAATTATATCAGATGACCTAAATGTGGGCAAGCAATGTGAAAAGGCAGTAAGTAAGACTGGAGGGATACTGGGATGCATAGGAAGAGGCATCAATAGTAGAAAACAGGAAGTTGTTATCCCTCTGTATAGACAGTTGGTGAGACCCCATCTGGAGTACTGTGTGCAGTTCTGGAGACCCCTTCTCCGCAAAGACATAGACAGAGTGGAAGCTGTCCAGAGGAGGGCAACCAAACTGGTGCAGGGTCTGCACCAGAAGACATACAAAGAAAGACTAAAGGAGCTTAATATGTATACCCTTGAGGAAAGGAGGGAGAGAGGGGACATGGTAGAAACTTTCAAGTACCTCAAGGGAATCAACAAAGTCCAAGAGGGTAGCATCTTTCAGAAAAAGAGATGTGCAAGAACAAGAGGCACAATTTGAAGATAGAGGAGGATGGCTCAGAGGTAATGTGAGGAAGTATTTTTTCATGGCGAAGGTTGTGGATGCATGGAACAGCCTCCATGAGGAGGTCGTGGAGTCAAGAACAGTGGGGGAATTCAAGAATGCATGGGACAGACATAAGGCAGTTCTAGTGGGGGATAGGAGGAAGTAAGCTGTTGGTTAACTAGGATCTGCAGCTTATCTGTTAGGTAGGAAAATGGGCAGACTAGGTGGGCCAAGCGGTCCTTATCTGCCGTCAAATTCTATGTTTCTATGTTCCTATGAATGAGCCCCCTAGACCAATCATATTCAAACTGGTCAACTACCTTGATAGAGAGCATATTCTCCTGGCAGGCCGTCACTTGGCATCTGTGCAGTGGGAAGAAAACAGTCTTAAGATTGTTCCCATCCTGACATTGAAGGTGTGACAAGCTCGGCAGATCTACTGACCAATACTATCAAAACTCTGTACTGCTGAACTTAAGCACAGGTGCCTGTACCCGTTTCACCTAACAGTCTCATTAAGCTCCGGAACATGTTGCTTTTTCAGTGCTGACCAGGCTCTAAAAGAATTATCCCAATTGCTTCCAGACCTCTTTAGGACAAAAGAATTCTGGTTTGTCTTCATTAGGAGCAATTAATGTACTATAATATAACCAGGCCCTTAGGTGCGGAAAGTTTTTTACTAACATCTACCTCTCCTCCATGTCCTTTTTTTGCTGTATAATCTTTCATTTTATAGTTTCGTAGAATAAAATGGAGACCCCATGTTTAGCCTTCCCCGAGGTGCTGAGTATCTCCCACCCTACCCATTCCCTTACCATTTTTGGGGCTGCAGTCTGACAAAGCTTTGTTTCCTGGAGAGAAGCAATTTAGGTTTTGTTGTTTCAACCTGGTAAGAACCTTTTTTTCCTCTTTATCAGTGAATTTAGCCCTTTCACACTCCACAAGGAGAATGTTACTGGCATTGGTGTATATATAGTGATTTATTGGTAAGCGGACTCTGATACCGATGAATTGTTACCCTAGAAATCGCAGCACAGGGTGTTAGACTTTGACACCATAAAATATCATACCATTCTGTAACCATTTTTATGTCCATGGGCCCTAACTTCAGATTGCTTAATTCTGCAACATCAGCACTGTTCGGCAGTTGAAACCATGTCTCTAAGTTTCTCTTTTTGCAAACAGTCATCCAAATGGAACAATAGTATAACACTGCATAGTACCTGAACCATAAAATACTAAATACTGTTTTGAGTTTCAAAGGGGAAAACGGTAGCATGAATACTATTCTCATTTTATAACTGTAAGTAAATAACAACTCATAACATGAATTTCATTAGCTAGCAACTTCAAAATCTGTAGTGTGATCTCCCATTTTGGCCTCTGGAGCTGTTCGATCTGCAGCTTTGAAAGGGCTGGGATGTTCCCTCTGGGGATAGACAGGTGACTACCTTTCAAGTCACTCTGTCCCTTTGTTAAGGATAGAGAAAAAAAATACAAGAAGGGTTCCTTGTAAGAATTCCTAGAGCAACCACCAAGGGGGTTATTGGAAAGCTCCCTACATGGAGTGGCTATAGTGAGTTTCTGAGTCCACTCCCCATTTAACTATGAGGGAGGGAGGGATGGCTGATTCAGTTGGACACCACTTAATACAAAGCCACAAGTGTAGTGGATAAAAGGTTGTAGGGACCCTTATCTTACCTCGGCCTTCTCTTTCTAGAAACTTTCCATATTTTTCTCGCTACCATGGACAGTGGAGGAGGTGAATCTGGAGATATAGACGGCCTGGGTATGCAACCCTAGGGATTTACATAATCCATCCCAATCCATCCCAGTTCTGAAGGCTTACACAGTTCATCAGTCCTTTAGGCTGTGTGTAAAAAATAAATGGGCCCTGTACTTGCCCTGTGCTCCACCTGAGTACCATCTGTATAGAAACAGAAGATGTACCATCTTTGAGGTGAAGTACTGCTATTACGAACATTGCTCACTCCTCAGTCCTCCTGGTCAGCCAGTTAAGTGAACCGGGACCTAGTATGCCTAAACATCTGTATATTTTACCTACAGTATATGTAACCTGTCCTACTAACACAGTTCTTTAAACCAATCGTAGGAGCAGGCAGCCAAACAGTAACCTCTTTTTTTTCCCCATATTGTGTTTATCCTCCTTGGCCTGCCACAATATCCATTCCCCCTTCCAGTCTAGCAGTCGCCTCCCTCCACTCTGGACCCCAAGCCCTGATTAATTAGTAATTACAGTTAGTCCAGTGGGGAGGCAAACCACCAAGCTGGCGGGGACTTCATGGAGTCAGCAGCCATTTTTCTAGTTTTTCTGTGTCCCCTGCCCCTTGCAGCCATGATCACGCATGTGTGGAGGTGCGCGCATGTCACATCGCAATGCTACTTGTCTCACGTGGTCTAACACTGCTCCTTAGTCAAGGAGCAGGACGACATGCCCACTCACCCTGGGAGAAGAGAGCTGTTGTCAGACGCTCAATCCTCTCCCTCCCCTGCCGACCCCCGGTGGCCCAAGCTTGCTTCTGCCCTCGGGTCGCTGGTGTGTGGCGCCCAGTGCCTCGAACCTCAGCGCTATTGTTTTAATCTTGTAATATTTGCTGTGTTGTTTTATTGTATGCATTGATTATGCTGGTGTTTTATGTACAGCGCCTTGAAAATTTGAAAGGTGCTTAACTAGATAAATTTTATTATTATTATTATTATTATTTATTATTGGGCCAGCCAACAATAACCTCTTTTAACCTAAACTGATTGGACAAACATTTCTAACTTGCTGAAGGATGCTGTCTCTTTAGAAGTTCTATACTTTCTGGGGCATCTTGACTGTTTAAATCATTTGGAGTCTGATACATCCCAAGTGGGTTGCACCTTATTTGTACTACCAATCAGCCCCCTTGCAAACATACCCAAGATGACTGATTAGTTTCCCAGAAGGAATGAGCTAGTCTTTCGAGCAGAAGGTGAGCATTCCTCCACATACTACCAGGACTGCTCCTCATAGAAGCTGACGACAGATAATGACCGCAAGGCCCATCCAGTCTGCCCATTTCTTTTTCTACCTTATGAATGTGCCATCGGCCTTTGCTCTGTCAATGGCCTATCTAGTCATACTCATCTGTACTGCTCCCTTATGCCTATCCCATGCCTGTTTGAAGCCCTGCACTGTATTCATATCCACTGCTTCCTGAAGTAGGCCGTTCCATGCATCCACCACCCTTTCTGTGAAAAAGAACTTCCTCACAATACCTCTTAATCGGTCTCCCTCTAATCTCATGCGGTGTTCTCTTGTCCTGCTATTTTTCTTATATTGAAACATGTTAGACTCTTTCACCTTGCCAATGAAAAAAATTGTCTGTCAACCATTATTATGGGTCAGTCAATTTCATGTCTGTTTCACCAAAGAGAAATTAACCCTCATGATTACTCTTCTTACCACTGCATGTATCCGCTGTCAGTACTTATGCCCTTAATCTTACCATACATGTAATGTTTATAGCAGACAATACCAAAAAAACAGTATACCTCGGGAGAGTCAGGTTTGTTTGTCTTCAGACACTGGTGTTCCTCTCGACAGCCAAGCGATGTCTTTGGAGGCTTCACCTATACAGTCTTCCCATATATTACACAACAGAGCCCAGTTTGTGTATGACGACATAAAAAACTACTTCTAAATGCCAAAAAAACAAAAGCTATGTTCTTTTCCTCACAAAGTTGGTCTGCCACTACCCCATCATCTACCACCCTACAACTAATCACCTTACTTGGAGAGAAGCTGGAATTCGTTGATAACTTCAAATATCTTGGTGTCTGGATTGATAACAAACTTGACTATTCTGTCCATATTGAGGAGCTACTAAAGAAACTGAGACAAAGGCTTGGTTTATTTTTTAGAATAAAGCACTACCTCAACAGAGACTCCAAAAAAAGATTAATCCAGGCTTCATTTCTATCCCTCATTGACTATGCTGACTTTCTGTATGGACATTGTTCCTCCCCTCTTAAATAAACTGGACACCCTATACCACAGGTCCATCAGATTCATTACTGACCTTCCCTTCAGCACCCACCATTGCTCCCTTTATAAAGCAGTTAACTGGTCATCATTACAACACAGAAGAAATAGGAATGCTGCAATTTGGATAATCAAAGCCTTATCAGGCAAGCTACCTACCTACATCTCGGATTGTTTTACTCAAATTACTTCTAGGCCATACAACCTAAGGATCAGCAAAATTATCATTCTTAAGGTCCCCAATGCCTGCACCCAGCTTGGGAGGGCTGCTATCAGCTACTCACTAGCAAATGTTTGGAACTCAGTCCAAAAAACCATGAAGCTAAATAACCTCCCACCCTTAATATCCTTCAAAAGATTATTCACCACCCTATTCCCAGAACTCTGCAACTGCTTCCACAAGGCCTAATTCACGGCCCTACCCACCCCCCTCTTTTCTGCTCTTGTTCCTATATGCTGAAAAAACTCCCGTTCCCAGTCTCAAGATTCACCCTCAAAATGCCTGCTAGGTCCTATAATCTACATATTAATTCTGATGTGCTAACTGCCTACTGTCTCACAAATTAAAAGTGTTAATGTCTTGTACATATGTATATTGTTATATGCTAGCACTTATGTCATTGTATTACTGTTTTTTGTTACCCCTGTCATTGTATTACTGTTTATGATACCTTGTCAATGTAATAACACTTGCACTTCTTGACCACTCAGGTCCATCTTGTAAATGAGCTATGCTCAATGATGTTCGCCTGATTAAATAAAGATTTTGATTGATTGATTGATTGATTGACATCGGAAGCCCAGTGTTAGAGTCCACACCTTCCAAAGCCTCGGATAAGTCCAATGCAGCTGGTACCAAGTCTCTGAGTGTAGCGCACTTGTCTTTATCTGGGTGTCTCCAGGTGAACAGCTGCTGGCATCAGGTGGTTTACAGAATAGCACCACTGATGACTCTGTAATCTTGCTCTGTCTCTGTCTCTGTCTCTCTCTCTGTCTGTGAAGGGGGCCCCTGTGGTAAGTCTCCACTTCTTTTGCCTTCCTTGGAGACCGGCTGCCAAGTGTGGATTTGGGTGAAATCAGTTCTTGTGTTTGTTGCCAGTGATAGACTTACAGCCTGAGTTGTCTTCAAAGTCATGCTGTCTGTGTCTTGTGCCTTCCTCTGGAGACCTGCTGCTACATGTGGAGTTGGGTGGAATCAGTTCTGGTGTTTGCTGTCAGTGATAGACTTTCAGCCTGAGTTGTCGTCAAAGTCATGCTGTCTGTGTCTCGTGGTTCTCTACTAGCTCTTCAGAAAGTGTTCTGCCTCACCAGGGTTATTAAATAGAGTATACACGTTAACTTGTATCTGAATTAAGGCATGATTTTTTCAGCGAGGTGGGAATGCTGAGTGTGAAGAACTGTTGTTTTACCCCTGAATAGGCTCTGCACCGCCTCGAAAGATTTAGTGAAAAGTCTTGGTACATCTGCACATTGTGGCCATTCTATTTTAAGTTGCTCCACTCTCTAGCAGTTTTTAAATACAATTGTTTTGTGAGGTATCTCAAAACCTTGCAAAGAATTGGTCATGGGTTCTCCCCTGGTTGTGGCCTGGATGCTAGGGAGTGATGAGCTCTCTCGATGTCTGGCAAGGGTGGTTGCCCACCTGCAGGGTGCTCAGTAATGGAGATCACAGGAAGGCCATGATAACCCTACCCTCGGCGATGAGCTCTCTCGATGTCTGGCAAGGGTGGTTGTCCAGCTGTAGGATACCCATTAATGTTGATCACGGGAAGGCCATGATGTCCCTACCCTCAGTGATGAGCTCTCTTGATGTCTGGCAGGGGGGGTTGTCCAGCTGCAGGATACCCATTAATGTTGATCACAGGAAGGCCATGATAACCCTACCCTCAGTGATGAGCTCTCTCGATGTCTGGCAGGGGTGGTTGTCCAGCTGCAGGATGCTCAGTAATGTAGATCACACAAAGGCCATGATGTCCTTACCCTTGGCACTTCCTGGATTCTGATCATTCTGATGCATTTGTCTCCTTGCTCTGTTTTCTATATTATCTACTTTGTGAAGGAGGTATTGCTGCTGATTTTGGTGTTCCTGTAATATCCCATGGTGGTCTGCTATTGTAATATCCTGAGATTTGACATGCAGTTCTGTAGCTGCCACCCTCACACTGAGGTCGGCGAGATCACTGTTCATTTTGGTGGCAGTGGCTTTGAATTCTGCAGTGTTTAATGCCCTGTTCAACTTGCTAGTAATGCTTGCTATTTCTTGTGATGAGGCTGCTGTTTCTGAAAAAGCCATTGTGTTTATTAAATGCCAGTCCCTGCATGGTACACTGTGTCTGTTCCCTGTCTGTGGGTCTCGAAGCTGCAGAAACACCCAGGCCCCATTCTCTGATGCAGTATCATGGGTCTACCAATCTTTATTTTCAAATTGCTGGTATGGTGCCTTGGCATTGATGGATCTGGTCCGGTAAGATTTAGTTTTGAAGCTTCGATTTTGCTCTGTCATTTAGGCAGAATCTTTTTATCAGAACTGGTATCAGTCTTGATGGATGGATGCCAAGTCACCCTCTGTGAATTTCATTTAATAAATCAAATATGCCACAGCCATGCTAGCTGGCATGCTCCACCCTCAGCCTATTTGATTTGATTGTTCATGTGAGCACTAACAATCTGAGTAGGATGGCCATAGGCAAGGTGAAGTCAAGTATCAGTCCTCTAAGCAGAATAGTCAGAGACAGGGCAGGAGTGGTGACCTTTTTGGAGGCTCTATAGTGGTCAAACATAAATGAGAGAGAACAGCTAGATTTCTACTTGTTCAACATGTGGCTAATGGGGTTGTGCATAGTGAAGGAAATTTAGATCCCGAAGGGATCAGTGCTGAGGTAGAAGGCTGTTTTAAAAAGAAAGGCTTACATCTTTACGAGGAGGGTACAGGGAAGCTGGGGAAAAGATTTGAGCAGTGCATCCAGTATGATTTAGACTTGAAAAGAAGCGGTAGCTCAGTCAGGTCAGGCATATAATAACAGTTGAAGGGGTCATAACACACCTCTCCCCTAGCAAAGACAGGCATTAAAAAAAGAATGGAGCAGATATGTGCAGAAAAGGAGGGGCAAGGGGTATGGGGTGATGTGCATGAATGTTAGAAGTCTAGGTTGTATGCACGCAGATTTGTAGGTATTGGTGGCTGAAGTGCAGCTGGATATAACAGTGGTCACAGAAATGTGGATAACACCAACCTATGACTGGGACATGACCATATTAGGCTATGTACTGTTTAGAAAGGACGGGAAGAAGGGAATGGGGTGGTATGGCTTTATATATTAAAGAAAAAATAAAGGCCACAGAGATAAATAAAACTGGGCACTAAAGGTCTGGAAATCCAATGGCTGCAGGCCATCATGGGAAATGAGAGAAAGATCAAGGTTGAAGTGGTATACAGATCAGCATCACAGAGTCAGAACGTGGTCAGGGAAATGGGGAGGTCATTAGGGAGGCAGCAGAACTCGGCAGGTGCTAATATTGGGAGACCTTAATGTGCTGAATGAGGACTGAAGTGTCCCAGTGCAGGCAAGTGCAATGAATCCACACCTAGTAGAGGCATTCCTGGAAATACTCCCAATACATTTACTACTATCTCCTACTAGAGAGGAACTCATAATTGACCCAGTTCTGACCAACAAGGACAAAGTACAAAATTTCACAGTCTATAAACTGCTTGGAATAACTGATTACAGGACAGTGTTGCTGCAGGTTAACCCAGCTGTTAATGAGCCAACCAGGAATGAAGCCATCCTGGATGTGGTCCTCACCAATACAGAGGCAGTTGGGGCTGTCTAGGTGGGGGAACCACTGGCAAACAGTGACCTCAACTCTGTATGGTTTGAGTTATCCATAGGGGAAGTAAAATATCAGTCCAAGACTGAGTTCCTAAACTTCAGAGGGGCTAACTTCAGGGAGAGGAAAAGGATAGTGAGGGGCAAACTGATTAACAGTTAGGATAGGACTGAGGTAGAAGACATGTGGGGACTGGTAAAGCAATCCATGCAGGAGGCTACAAAACTCTGTACTAGGGCAGTGTTGAAAACAAAGTAGCATAAGAAGCCCGTATGGTTCACAGCCCAGGTCAGACAGGCAATTGGGAACAAAAGAGAAGCCTTTCACAAGCTCAAAAAGAACCAACAGGAGGGTGACTGGGATGGTTGCAATCAGAAAAATAAGGAACTAAAGGAGATAGTAAGACAGGCCAAGGCCACAGCAGAGTTACAGACTGCCACAGTGAAAAAATCCAGGAATAAACACTTGTTCCAGTATAAACAGGAAAAAAGGGGGTGGGATAGTAAGGATGGTAAATGGAGACAATATAGTTGAGGATGATTAACAAAATGCCACTGTTCTGAATAATTTCTTCTGTTAAGTTTTGACCAAGAAGAATACTGGTCCATTGCCAGAAAGCAATCTTAAAGTGGCCAACATGGGGAGTCTCTCGAATGGAATCACCAGAAATTACCACTGGCACAGTTAGAAAGGCACCGTCGAATCACAAGAAAAATAAAGCTTTGGGACCCAACGGGTTGCACCCAAGGAAGCTGAAGGAGTTTGCTGAGGATCTTGAGAGCCCTTTGGCATATCTGTTTAGATAATCATTACAGATGGGAGTCGTGCCAAAAGACTGGAGAAAGTCATACATGGTACCACTGCACAAGGGTTGAAACAGGGAGGAGACAGGCAGTTATAGACCAATGAGCCTCACATCCATTGTGGAGCAACTTATGGAGACTGTCATTAAGCAGGGCCTAGTAGAATATCTGGATAAGAATGGTTTTCAAGGTGGCAGACAGCATGGGTTCATGATGGAAAGGTCATGCCAAATAAACCTCCTCACATTCTTTGATTGGGTAACCAAGGAGCCTGACGAGAGTCATCCAGTAGACCTCCTCTTCTTTGATTTCAGCAAGGTCTTCAACTCAGTGCCATGTAATTATCTGCTAATGAAGTTAGAGGATCTACAGTACAAGTCACATTAAACTGTTCCTCCAATGAGTTGGTTTAGCATTTCTGACTGAGTTGCACAAGTATTGCTGGATTCAGTACAAAGCCCTGCACAAACTGTTTCTTTAGATTTAAAACTCAGTTTTGCTTTGCATTGTGACTGGACTGCTGATGCATTCCAATTGAGTGGCAAAAACATTTTACAAACATTGCTCTTGAGCTGGTTAGACACTGAAAAACAATATGAGTTGCCAATGTATTGCCAACTGTGAAAAACAATGCTAAACTAACTAATTGGTGAAGGAGTTTAATGTGACTTGTACTGTAGGTACAGCAAAAAACATAATCAGATGGGTGGGAAACTGGCTCAAGGATAGAAGTCAAAGGATGGTATTCAACAGAGTGAGATCTAGTGAGGGAGAGGTCATGAGCATAGTACATCAGTGATCAGTCCTGTGCCTGTTCCTTTTTAATATGTTTATTAGTGAGATTGGTGAGGTAATACAGGGCAAACTCACCATCTTTGTAGACGACACTAAACTTGCTGGGAGGGTTGACATTACAGAAGGGGTTAGGGATCTACAAAATGAGCTTTGAAAGATGGAAAGATAGAAACATAGAAACATAAACTTTGACAGCAGATAAGGACCACTTGGCTCACCCAGTCTGCCCATTTCCCTACCTTTTGGATAAGCTGCAGGTTCTAGTTAACCAATGGCCTACTTTCTCCTACCCCTCACTAGAATTACCTTATAGTGTATGGCACAATGTTGTTCTACCTCAATTTTCATGTGCACTAGAAAGCTGTTCACACAGTTCAAAGGGCAAAGAATGCTGTTCAAACTTCTGTGGTAGAACAACATTCCAGCCCAGTTGATGTGTGCTAGAGCCACAATTACAATAACCATAGGATCAACCAGATAACACTACAACATGACCAACACACTCACATAACCTCCCTGGTAGACGCAGGATCAACCAGATAAGGTAAAATAAGCAGGATCAACTAGATACAGTATATTTTAAAAACACTTACAGAAATACATTCAGGGCATCCATCTCTGCTCGCAAAGTGAGGCACATATCCACCATTTTTTCTGTTTTTTTTTTTAACTCCCAAACACATCTGACAACCAATGACAGTGTGCACTTGAGACGCAGGGACACCCAGTCCCTAGCAACTTGCAACTCATCCTAGTAACCAGACCGAGCTCTAAAAAATATTTACAAAAGTACTTAAATTGATGTGAAATTACCGTGGGGGAAACCACACACTATAAAAAATACTGGATGGGCAACTCAATACCGATCCAGTGTTTCCTGCAACCTTGAGGTCTGATATCAATGTACCACTCGAACTTTGCTCCTGAGGTCACATGAAATCAGCCCCCTCTGTGGCAGAACACACTGGTTCTGCATGGTTGCCCATCCAGTATTCTCTATATGTCTGTCCCATGATTTCTTGAGTTCCCCCACTGTTTTTGAAACTGCTACCTCTTCTGGAATGCTGTTCCATGCATCCACCATCCTCTCTGTAAAAAACAAACAAACAAAAAAACTTCCTCACATTGCCCCGAGCCATCTCCCTCTATCTTCAAATTGTGCCCCTTTGTTCTTGTACATCTCTTTTTCTGAAAAGATGCTACCCTCTTGGACTTTGGCTTCATTGGGTACTAAGGATCCACCTGTTGTTGATTCTCTTGAGGTACTTGAACATTTCTATCATGTCCCCCCTCTCCCTCCTTTCCTCGAGGCTATACATATTAAGCTCCTTTCCTTGGTGATTCCCAGGATGAGGTTGAAAACGGCTGGTGACAGGGAGTTTAGTGTCACCACTCCCATCCTGTGGAATTCGTTGCCCCTTGGGATTAAGGGGGCCCCTACTTTGGAGGTATTCAAGGCCTGCCTTAAGGCCCTCCTATTCACCCAGGCCTTTCTGGATTAAGCTATCTATTTATAGATCTGACTACAGCCATTGATAATTTGATGCTGAGTTTATCATTTATGGGTAATGTTTTTATGTGGAGTTAATTATCTGTATGTTTATATTTTTATCTTTTGCAGTTAAAATTTTGGACATTACAATGATAAAATACAAAATTCATCAAACACATTCCAACTACCTAGAATTTCAGCAACATTCATTCATAGGGCTGGATATTCAAACTGTGCTATTCTGTGGCACAAGCCCTTGCGCTGCACAAAATAGTTGCGCTGGGGTGTGGCCGGGGCGATATTCAACAGAGTTGCACAATTGAGCAACTCCTTTGAATATCACCCCCCTGGCTACAGCCACTGTGCATTGTGCAGTGGAACTTGTGCCACCGCAAGTGGTCAGAGTGGAGCATTCAAGATGCGGTGGTGCAAGTACCATTGCGCCATGCGCAAATTTCCGATATTCAAAAGGTGACATGCAAATGGGGCCATAATTCATGCAAGGTGCAGGGGGGGCCATTTGCATCTATTTATGGTCCCATTTGCATGCCATTAGCATGCAGGTGCGCCGATCCCCGAGGACTTGCGCCTGGCGCCCTGCCAGGCAGCAGCCGTCGGGGACCCGGCTTCCTGCAGCTCGATCGCGGGCATAAGTTAAAAATTCCTCACCCCACTGGCCTGATCAGGGCATAAGTGAAAATAAATCCCCACCCCACTAGCCCGATCTTGGGCAGCAAAGAGTTCAACCCCAGGACATATCCCTGGTGGTCCAGTGGACCACAAAGCCTGATCGCAGGCAAAAAGTGTTCAAACCCCCAAGGACCACCTACTTTGGTGATCTAGTTCCTTCCCTCACCCACCCATGAAGCCCCACCACCCGCTCCCCGTCAGCGGCGGCGGCAGCATCCACCCGCCTGCCGCCCGCGCGCCTGCTGAATGACTAGCCTGGTAGGAGCTGCATGCCCATTGGTTCAGAGCAAGAACCAATGGGTGTGCAGCCCATACCATACAAGGCAGTCCAGATGTGAATGAATGAAAGGTTGGGGTTGCACCTGCACAACTCTGCACAGCCCGCTGAATATTGGGCTGTGCAGTTTATGCATGGTTCCTCCCCCTCCGGTTCAGCATGCCTTCATTAACATTGCGCTGTTGCTCAGCTTGACTTGGGGGGTGCAACTGCCTCCTGCTGAATATGACAGAATGGCGCAATTTTGGACTTATGCAGGCGCAACCCTATTGCGCATGACACAACCCTTTTGAATATCCAGCCCTTTGTGTATTCTAGTCTGATACATCTTTTTTTAATACTAATAACAGTTGAGAAAAAATTAAAACAGAGTGTTGCATCAGAAACAGTCCCAGGATGAAGTAAGATGAATATAGGATCATAATCCAAGTTTGAATATTTTTGTAAAAATTCCACTAAAATTGAATTTCTTCTCTTATTATACAGAGGGCACTATAAAATTATATGGTATAAAGTTTCCTTATACCCTCTGTTGCAGGAGCATTCCATGTTATTATGATTTGTTATTGTAGAAAAACTATTGTAATATGTAAATCTGGAGTTGATAATTTCAAATCTAGCCAGAGTTATCACCTTTTTGATATTTGGCACTATAAGTAGATATAAATACTGTTCTATTGATGAATCTATTTTATTCTTACCAAGCAAAATGGCTTGTTTTTGAAGTTTGACCATTCTTAATTGATTGTTAAATGCAGCCTCAAAGATTTTTTTTAATCTTGTCTCTATAAGTACAGGATATTAGAATACCTGCTAAGTGATCCTTCTCGAGATATATACAATTGAATTTTTGTAAATTAATAACTAAAGCTTTTAGCCATGAGGAAGTAAAACCCAGGGTATCCCATGACTGTTTTTCTTTCAAGCAAGACTGCAATATTTTATTATTATGTTTGCTCAAAATCCTAAGCCAGAATGAAAGAAGTCTAAAAATGACCAGGTCCACAAGCGGGATCCTACCTAATTCTGCTCTAACTAATACATTGGCTGTGGACTGAGGAAGTTGTAATAATGCTCTGTAATAGTAACAGGGTTTTAAATAATTGATTAGCAGTTTTTTTCTTGGGGCAATACTAACTGTACAGAAAGCATTTACATAGGTTTTCTAGAAGTGTTATATTTGTTAAACACAGTGAGGCAAGTGCTATGCATTTTCACAATGTTTTAGAACTTTTATGAGCAAAACACTAATCAATTTTTAGAGTTAAATAAAACCCTGAGTAAGATAAAGGATACTCTAACTTCAAATAATTCTTTGTGCCCTAAATTTCAGCACCATATACCAGAATGGAAGTGATCTTAGATTCTCCTGCTTTGATTGCTGGAATTATTGACAATCCATCATATTTGTAAGTAAAGCTAAGAAGTGCTTTAGCAGCAGGCTTTGCTTTGTTAATTTGAACATCATGATGTAAATTCCACAAACTATTTGAAGAAAATTTTATACCAAGGTAACAGTATGATTTGACTACTTCAATTTGTTTATTGTTTAGCCAAAGTTTTGGTGTTGTTATTTTTGAACCTGTTGCCATTAACTTCATTTTTTTCAATGTTAATTCTTAAGTTTACATTTTCACATTTATTTCTTAATTGGTTTATTTTAATTTGTAACCCTTTTTGAGATAGGGCAAACAAGGCCAGATCGTCAGCATACACCAGGATGTGAATTTGGTGATTGTCAATTTTGGGCAAATCCAATGAAGGTAAATATTCAAATGAATGCAATGAATCAATGTAGAGGTTAAACAGGAGTGGGGCCAATAAACACCCCTGCTTAACCCCTAGATTTGTTTTAAAATATTCAGTAATGTTACCTAAGGTGTCATATATAATTGCAGTACAAGTTTTCGAATATAGTAAGAAAATAGGGGTTAATATACTAATAGGAATGCCCCAATCTAATAAGATCTTCCAAAGTGTTTCTCTATTTACAGAGTCAAATGCTCCAGTAAAATCGATAAACAGTGCATAAAAGTTCATTTTCTAGAATTAGTACTTTTTGATTAAATGGGACAAAACAAAAATATGGTCTAATGTTAAGAAACCCGACTGAAAACCTGCTTGAAATTCTGAAAGAGGGCAAAATTTGTTAACCAGTTTTGTAATCCACTTAACAGTATTCTAGCAAAGATTTTACTACTAATGTCAATGGGGCTTATTGGATGATAGTTATTAGGATTTTGTAATGAACCTTTTTTATGAATCAGGATAATTATGTTTTTACACCTGGAATTAGGGACATATTCTTCTTGAAGACAATTATTAAAAAAATTAGCAAGAAATGGAACCTAGAAGTTAAGATTTTGTTTATATACTTCTCCTGGAATGGAATCAGGTCCTGGCTCCTTATGGGTAGCCAGATTGGAAATCGCCTGTTCGACTTCCTCATAAGTAAATTCCAATGGATGGTAAGGGTCTCCCATCATCCATTCTGGGATTCTGAAATAAACCTCTGGGTCTAAGTCTTTAATAAATAATTTGGAAAAGTGAACAACACAGGTTTCTTTAGGAATATATATCATAACAGACGGTTCATAAAACTTAACAACTTTAGCAACCAATAACCAGATCGCCTTGGTATCATTGTTTTGTATGATATCCAACATAATTGCCCATTGTTTCTGAACAAACTCATATTTCTTTTTTTTAGAAATCTCTTGTATTGCTTCCTAGCTCTGTTAAGATTGAAAATAAGGGATCTAGTTGGATTTTGGAAACCTTTTTAATCATAGTTCCTAATCTTCTCTTTTTACCGAGGCATTGATTCTCAAACCAGGTGGGCGGTTTGGAAAATGTGTTTTTATAATGGTATAATACAGATTTGATGTTAAGATAACATTCCTCCAGGCATTTATTAATTTTTTGTAATGGTGAATTATCATAAAGCATAGAAAATAATGAAGTTGTATTAGTAGAGTATATTATATCTGCTACTTTGTCCATATTTTTATTACTCAAATTTAATTTATATGTACCTCTGAGAGAAAGAGAAGAAAGAGGAATGGCACTTTGACTAGACGTAGAATTACACTTCATAGTTTCTACTTTAACCAATAAGGCCGCATGGTCATTTTCTGACATCATTATGACTTTAAAACCATGGAAGTGGTAATAAGATTCTGGAGTGATCATTAAATAACCGATGGTACTTCTCCCATTTGTTGAAATAAAGGTAAATGCTCCATGCTGATCACTTTCCCCTCTCCCATTCAGAATTAGATATTTGCTGTTATTTATCAAGTCCATCAATTTGAGACCTGCCCCATTAACAATTTTATCTAATGACTTCCTTGGTTCCAAGTCTCCCATGTATAACTGGGACTGCAAAATGTCCAGATTATCATGTTCAGCTATTCTGGCATTTAAATCTCCACCAATTATAATGATGTCTATTTGGTGTTTTAAATAAAGAAAATCAATATCTGTAGACAGCTGAGTCCATGGATCATTTGTCTCCAGAAGATGAAAATTAGGAGGAAAATACACATTAGTAACCAAGCAGACCAGATTATCCCATCTTATAACTGTATGTTGTATTTCTTTATTTGATGAAGTATAGTCTATGATACTTATGCCATCTCTGATTTTAATGTATGTAGCTAGTCCCCCAGTCAGTCTCCCATATATTTTTTTCCTTAATGGCCGAACTTCACATAGCATAAAGCTGTTAATATGTATTTTTGAGGTAGTCCATGTCTCTTGAAATAATAAAATATCAAACATAGAGACATATGCCACCCAACTAGAGTCAGCCATTTTAGCTTTTAAACCTGCAATATTCCATGAAATTAAATTATGTAACTCGGCAGGTTGATTGTTGGCAGATGTAAATTCAGATTAATTTTTATCATTGGGAGATGAAATTTCCCTTACCACCGATAGTCAGCTATTTTCTGTTTTACTTTAAGACTCATTATGTAGACTTACCATATCCATAAAATCTACCAGATAAATATTATACTGATCTAATTCATGGTTATTTGACATGCGGTGGTTATAAATATCTATGGACTTTACTTCAATATCTACCTGGGTATCTAGTGAGTCTGTAAATGTTCTGCTAACCAGATCTATGTCTTGAGGGCAAATACCACAATCCAGACCCAAAGTATGCAATGAATGTATATAAGATGGCAGTCTGTCAGTATTTTCCCCTTCAAATTTCTGAATCCCGAACATTGACATTCTTCTGCAAAAATAATCTTTATCAAAATTCCAATTAAGCAAAGATAAGGTAGAAGTAATATTTCTCCGAGAATATTTGATAGGTGGTAAAAATCCATAAACAGTTTTCCAAATAGTAGACCAGTTTACCGGGGATGAAACCAGTAACTCCAAATTATTAATTGTACATTGTTTAGCCCACATAGCTTTAGCAATGTCATATTAGATAAGAGGACATAAACTGGGGTATTGGGAGCTAAATGGTCACTTTAGACCAGTTTTATGTCCTCAGTTGCAATATCTAATTCCAGTTCAGAGTTAAACAGAAGTACAATCAAGTTATACAGTGAAACTTTAGTTTCATGAGGCTTTAGAAAAATATGATCACATTTGAAAACAACCTCTTTCCTCGAGAAGATAAATTGTTCCACAGGGGGAAGATTAATTAAATCAGCATCTGATACCATCTCCAAAAAACGATCAGCCTTCTTACTCTTTGAAGATACAGAGAAGTTCAAAGACTTAAGTTAATCATTTTCTAGGTTTGTCTTTTTATCTCTAGAGAGGGTACTTGTGGATGTTATTTCTAAAGGAATATTTCTCTCCTCTTTTTTAGATTTCTCAGAAAACTCTTTAACAGAATTTGACAAGGCAAAGTCCGGCTCCTCAAGTTTTCTTAACATAGAATTCTAAGGTATCATAGGATTGTCATTTGTAGTGATGTTAGAAAGGATATCCTGTTTAGTTTTTGTTTTCCTTTCCTTTTTATTTTTATGTTGCCTGATTTTCTCTAAGTTTTTTTGTCATACACTTCTTTTCTTACTTTTATTTGATGGGGAAATAATTTCAATTGAAGAGAAGGAGGGTCTTTGTTTGTCTATACCTCTCTGTTTTCCCCCTACCAAATTATCCATTTTAAGAGATAAATGAGAAATTTGTTTGGAAAGTATGCCCGAAAGGTTCTCTACATAGCACTTAGGTTGTTTGATAGCTTCAAGTAAAACAATATTAGCCGTAACAGGATCTGCTAAAGCCTTACTTGTATATTTGGAGATGGTATCTGGGCAGGCTGACAACACTTCTGGAGCAGGATCTATATTTTCAACTTCCCCATTGAGCCTGTTGAATACTTGATTAAGTGAACCATCTAAAAGAGAAACCCTCTCTCGTTGAGAAGGGAGGGAAGGAGTCTGATGTAGCATAAGAATAGAGAGGGCTGAAAAGGTTCAACCCTGTAGGGTGAAAGGAAAGCTCAAGGCCTTCCAACTTAGGTGAGGAATTGATCTGTGTCAGATCACAGCTCAGATGTAAGGAATTAGAAATATCAGAACTATTGTTTCCAATCAAAGAGTTTAATGATGATTCATTATTTTTAGAGGAAACTACATAAATTGGAAAAAAATATGCTATTTTTTTTAATTTTTATTTTTAGTCCATAAAAAGACTGCTTTAATTGATTAATTTCCTCTATTTTATTAACAGAGTCCTTAAGTTCCTCAAAAACTCCATGAGGCAACAGGCAATCGTTATTTTTTATTACAGCCTGGCTATCATGGATGTTTTTACTGATGTTTGAGTTAGATGATCTATTACTAGTATGAGAATCATATATTAGAAAATTTGCCATGGAAGAATCAAATGTTGGAATATTCTGCAAAGCAGAATTAACATGGTACTGAAGTGTTATTAATTTAGGGGATGACACTTCTTTAAATGGTAGGAAAGAATTGTTGACATTTCCTTCATTTACCATAGATTGACTTGCAAGTGAAGGATTAGATTGACTCTCATATTTACTAATCCTATGAAGAGAGTAACTAAAGTTACTGTAAACCTTTGGGGTGGAAGATACTGTGGAAGATGCTACGGCAATGGGGGACAAGCCCTGCATATAAATGCAGCCGTTTGTCATAGGTTTGCCATGCATCTCAACCTTTGCAACTGTAGTTTTAACCCTACTATTTGATTGTACAGTCTTTAGTTCCCTACTGCTTCTGGTGAACATAATATTGCTATTGTTGTAACAGTTCAGTTATGGCTACGTTCAGCTTTCGACAACCAAAGTTTTCAAAAAACAAAAGCAAAAAAAAAAGAAATTTCAATAAACAAGCAATGGTTTCCCAATGAATTAGATGCATGCACCCTATTCCTAATTATGAACTACATAAAATTCTCTAAATGAACACACAGGTAACATAAAATATATAAAAAAAATGATTAAAACAATATTAAAAGTCCAGGTACCAATTTCACAATGTTGTCTTTATCTTCAGTTCTTCCAGTCGATAGCAGTTCAAGTCTTTGATACTCTAAAAGTCTTCAAATGTAGCTAGGTGTATTGCCACATACTAAAGAAATAAAGATGAATACAGTAAACATTGACCTGAATTTTCAACTCCAGGTGCCGCTCGTGCTACCGTGCTTGCACTGTAGAAGCGTATGCCTTTTGTAGGGTAACTTCCCCTCCTCACAAGCTGTGTTGATGGCCTGAAAGTCAGTTAGGTGCCCCAGGGGAATTTAACACACTAGCAGATAGTCAATTTGTAGCAAGGAGCCATGGCACAAAGTGCTGAATTTAAAAGCACAGATACATATGCTCAAGAAGAATGCAGGATGCAAAATAAGTCACTTCAGTACCTGAGCGTGCCTTTTATAGGGTAACTGCCCCTCCTCTTGAGCTGTGTTGATGGCCTGAAAGTCAAGTAGGTGCCCCGGGGGGAATTTAACACACCAGCAGATAGTCAATTTGTAGCGAGGAGCCACGGCATAAAGTGTTGAATTTAAAAGCACAGATACATATGTTCAGGAAGAATGCAGGCTACAATAATAAAAAAAAAAAAACTTCTGTGCTTTCAGAGTCTAATTACTACCCACATAAAATAAGTGAACAAGTATGTTTTCAGCTATTTGTGTGCATCTAAAATAAGAATGCGATGAGCATTACTAAAATGTTTTATCCTGTAGCGAGCAAACTAAACAATTCAGTCATAGGAGAATATGTTATGTGACAAGGCCCTTTAATGTTTTGTATCTACAGTGCTCTGGAGCTTTCTAATTGATGAACCTTAGGTATTGCCATCGGATATATTTTGGTGATATTCACAATAGGGGCAAGGGGTCTATCGGCTAGCTCACTAAGTAACTGCTTAGAATATCACTGGAATAGACTAGACTGTCTGGAATAGGAGACTAGCGAATATCTGAGCATGCACTTTATTGTGTATTTGATCAGTGGCTGATTTAAACGACTGGAAAGGTTTCAGTAGCACACAGACTATAGTTGAGGAGAATAGTGCTTAAAGGCATAGGCACTTTAATATTTATTAATCATTGACTGGTAAACAAACTACAGCAGTTTAAATAAGGCCTGTATCTTATCAGTTTGTCGCTTATAATTTATGCTTTGAGGATTAGAATAATGGATTTATTGTAGTAAAAAAGGTATAGTTTACAAGTACAAAGCTGCACTTAATTACATAGATACTAGATACATAGGCAGTGTCAGCAGAGAAGGGCCTGTGGCCCACACAGTCTGCCCATTTGAGCTTGTAAGTTCAGTTTATGTTTTACTAAAAGTCTGTTGCCCCTTACCCATGACCTCCAGAATTCCTTTATGTCTATCCCATGCATTCTTAAATCCTGTGATTGTTTCAGCCCCCATCACTTTTTCAGGTAGGGTGTTCCACTTGTCCACCACCCGTTCTGTGAAGAAATTCTTCCTCATGTTTCCTCTGAATCATCCTCTGTCCAACTTCATCCTATGCCCTCTAGTCCTGGAACATCTTTTTTGCTTACAAATAATGTATCTCTGCACCCTGTTCCTCTCGGTAAGATACTTGTATGTCTCTATCATGTCCCCTCTCTCCCTCCTCTCCTCATGGGATTACATATTCAATTCCTTCAACCTGTTCTCATAGGACTTGTGATGCAATCCATGTACCATCTTTGTTGCCCTCCTCTGAACCTTCTCTACCCTGTCTATGTCCTTACATAGGTAAGGTCTCCAGAACTGTACACTATACTCCAGGTGGGGCCTCACTAGTGTCTTGTATAGTGGAATTATGACCTCCCATTTCCTGCTGGTGATGCCCCTGCTTAGGCATCCCAGCATCCTATTTGCTTTACCTGCTGCCTTGTCACACTGTTTCCCTACCTTGAGGTAATCAAAGACGATAACTCCAAGATCCATTTCCTGCTTGGTGCATGCTATATCCTCGTCCCCAAATGATATATTGTGCCAGGGTTTTTGTGCCCCATATGCATTATCTTGCACTTTTTTGCATTGAATTTCAACTGCCAAACTCCTGACCAGTCTTCAAGTTTCTGCAGGTCCCTTCTCATTCTGTCTACACCCTCTGGTGTGTCTACTCTGTTACAGAGCTTTGTGTCATCAGTGAACAGTGAAATTCTGCCTTCTAGGTCCTGCACAATGTCACTGATGAAGATGTTTAATAGAACCAGTCCCAGCAGTGATCCCTGTGGTACCCCACTGTTCATTCTTCCCTCTGTGGTGTGACAGCCATTTACCACCACCCTCTGTGTCCTGCTGCCCAGCCAGTTACCTATCCACCACACTACTGTCATGCCCACACCCATATTCCTGTTCTTCTTTGATTTGGCACAGTGTCAAAGGCCTTGCTGAAGTCCAGATAGGCCATGTCCACCGCCCTCCCCTGATCAACCTCACTTGCCACCCAGCTGAAAAATTCAACAAGGTTGGTTTGACGTGGCCTCCCCCTGGTGAGACCATGCTGCCTTAGGTTCTGTAGCCCACTGACAACCAGATGTTCCACCAATCTCTCCTTCAGTAGTGCTTCCACGATCTTCCCCACTACCGAGGTGAGGCTGACTGGTCTTTATGTTCCCGCTTCCTCTTTGTTCCCACTTTTGTATAAGGGGACTACATCTGCTGTCCTTCAATCTTTCGGTACCTCCCCTGTTTCCAGTGATCGGCTAAACAGGATAGCCAGAGGTTCAGCCATCACCTGTCTTAGTTCTTTAAGGACCCTGGGGTGCATCCCATCTGGCCTCTTTGCTTTATCAACTCTTATTACGTCCAGTTCCTTCAGGATCCTTTCTCGGGTAAAGGGACTTGTATCCATTTCTGCACCATTCCAACCACTTGTACTCCCTTTAGACCCATTACCCACCTCTTCCTCAGTAAAGAGTGAGCAGAAATACCTGTTCAATATGTTAGCTTTATTGTTGTCTTCCTCCACATGGCTCCCATCCACCCCCTTCAGTTTCACTATCCCTCCCTTTGCCTTTCTTTTTTCACTTATGTACCTGTAAAATGTTTTGTCCCCTCTAACCACTGATTTTGCAGTGTGCTCTTCTGTCTGAGCTTTGGATTCCCTTACTGACCTCCCTGCCTCCCTTTGCTTTTCCTGGTACTTCTCCCTATTCCCTTTTGCCTGTGTCTTTTTGTAGTGCCTGAATGCAATCTTTTTGGCTTTCACTTTCTTTGCTACCTCTTTGGAAAACCATAATGGCCTCCTCTTCCTTTTCCTCTTGCTAACCTGCTTAATGCATAATTCCATTGCTCCTGTAATCCCCATTTTAAATACTGCCCACTGTTCCTCAATCCCTGATTCCTGCCCTATTCCCCTTAATGCCTCTTTCAAGTATCTCCCCATTTTCCCAAAGTATGCCACCTAAAATCCAGGATATGTGTTTTTGTGTGGTTTGGTTCTGCTCCTTCTGTGATTTGAAACCACAATGACTGGAGGTCACTGTTCCCCAGTTGCTCCCCAACTGTTACATCACACTGTCCCTGTTTGAGAGCACAAAGTCCAGTATTGCCTTCTGCAGAGTTGGTTCCATGACCAGTTGCTTGAGGAAGGCACCCTGAAGGGAGTCCAGGATAAATCTGTTCCTGGCTGCTGCTGCTGATGAATGTGAACTGTCTGAATTATGACTTTTTCCTGGTATTTTGGGAGGATTTTTTTCTAGGTACTAAGATACATTATTAACCTCTTGAAATTTAAAGATAAATTTTAATGGAACAGTTTGATGGTGATAAAACAAGTCTCATATTAAGCTAAATCAAAAGATATGTAAAACAGAGTTGTTTGTTCATCAACTTTTTCCTTTTGTTGAGATTCATTTTTCAGATACAGTACAATCTTACTGATGAGGGACACTTGTCTGAAATGTTTAAAGGTTATTGATACTGTATTCAGAAGCAGTGAGCAAAGAAAAAATATGAATAACTATAATAAGGATTGAAATATATTATTATCAAGGGAACTGTTTTTAATTCCTTTAAAAAAAAATTTCCGTTCTGGCCATCCTGGATTCTGTGATTTTACCAGTGTTTGGGAATCCAATTTCCAGGATTTTTCTGGTAATCCAAAGCTTAACATTATTCACTCATTTTAAGTAATACATTTGCCTATCACAGAGTTTTATCATGTTTAAATGCAGATTTAAGCCACATCAGCAGACAACAAGAACATTTAGGGCCAGATATTCAAAGCTTTGCCTGGGGGCTAAATTAGCACTGCCCGGCCGGCGAGCTTAGCCTGGAGCACAAAGCAACCTATATTCAAAAGGGATAGCCCAGGGTAAACAGCTTCTGAATATAGCATAGTAATGAGGATGGGCAAACTGTGCTGGGAGTTCAGTGCAAACGTAGCCCTGGAATAAGACAGTTCTGAATATAGCAACCAGGAAGTGCAAACCACAACAGCAACACAGTGCACAGTGATGTGAAGGCAGCTAGCGGTGAACTATGTGGCCAATATGTGTGTCAGCAAATATGTGGACTCAGTATAGCTTCAGGCAGCAACAGATGTGAAATAACAGTGATCAAAATGGTATAATATTCCCCGAACCATTAGTGCCCCACTAACACCTGCCCCATTCCCCTTAATGCCTCTTTCAAGTATCTCCCCATTTTCCCAAAGTCTGCCACCTAAAATCCAGGATATGTGTTTCTGTGTGGTTTGGTTCTGCTCCTTCTGTGATTTCAAACCACAATGACTGGTTCCCTAGGTGCTCTCCCACTATTACCCCTTCACACTGTCCCTGTTTGTGAGCACACAAGGCAGAATTTCACTGTTCACTGATGGCACAAAGCTCTGTAACAGAGTAGACACACCAGAGGGTGTAGACAGAATGAGAAGGGACCTGCAGAAACTTGAAGAATGGTCAGGGGTTTGGCAGTTGAAATTCAATGCAAAGAAGTTCAAGATAATGCATATGGGGCACAAAAACTGTGGCACAATATATCAGTTGGGGGGGTGAGGATATAGCATGCACCAAGCAGGAAAGGGATCTTGGGGTTATCATCTCTGATGACCTCAAGGTAGGGAAACAGTGTGACAAGACAGCAGTTAAAGCAAATAGGATGCTGGGATACATAGGCAGGGGCATCACCAGCAGGAAAAGAGAGGTCATAATTCCACTATACAAGACACTAGTGAGGCCCCACCTGGAGTACAATGTACAGCGTACAGTTCTGGAGACCTTACCTACATAAGGACATAGACAGGGTAGAGAAGGTTCAGAAGAGGGCAACAAAGATGGTACAAGGATTGCATCACAAGTCCTATGAGAACAGGTTTATGGAACTGAACATGTACTCCCTGGAGGAGAGGAGGGAGAGGGGGGTATGATAGAGACATACAAGTATCTTAAAGGGAGGAACAGGGTGCAGGAATACACTATTTGTAAGTGAAAAAGATGTTCCAGGACTAGAGGGCATGAGATGAAGTTGGAGGGAGAATGATTCAGAGGAAACTTGAGGAAGAATTTCTTCACAGAATGGGTAGTGGACAAGTGGACCACCCTGCCAGAGGAAGTGGTGGGGGCTGAAACAATCATGGGATTTAAGAATACATGGGATAGACGTAACGGAATTCTGGAGGTCATGGGTAAGGGGCAACAGACTTCTAGGAAAACATAAACTGAACTTACAAGCTCAAATGGGCAGAAAGGCATACTTTACCATTGAAACTGGTTCATTAACTTTTTTGAAATGGTGCAGTCATGTATCCCGAACAAGGGACAAGACATGTGCCCAGCAACACACATACACAACATGGTCCCCAAGAACCCCATGAAATGCGTCATTAAAATATTTAATCATGTAACACACACTGTCGCTAACAAATGAAACTACATTCTTAAAGTCAATGTCACAACTCTGGAGAGTCTTCAACACAGCTTGAGCCACTGTGGAATGGTTGACAGAGTCTAGTTCTGTGCTGTTTCCAAGGTATGTCTTTCCCCCTTCCAACACAAAGATGACATTAAGAATGTGCTGTGACTGTGCATCTGTGCTCTCTTCATATATCACAGACAATTATTTCCCAATATGGGCTGCTTTAAGGTCTGCATTAATTTGCTCTCTTAACTTGGGTAGATAGAGCTGCCTCAGGGTGTCTGCTTTTGGAAGCGCTCCACTCCCCTTCACATGCTTGCACATCCATTCCCTCAGCTGTGGATGATCCATTTCCTCCAGTAGGATATTTACAGCACCTCATGCCTTAACCATGCCCATGGCCATCTCATTTCTTGCTATGGATGATTCTGTTGCAGCTCTGAAACTGCTGGTCAGGGTCATCTGCCTTGCTTGTCTTCCTTCACTAGTAGCTCGTTCCTTATCCCTAGCATGTTTCTTGCTGATCAAATGATCTTTTACCGTATCATTTCTGGTATAGCCCAGGACATAGTTGCAGTATGGACAGAAAAGTTTTCCTCTATCCTCATAGAGGCCTTCAGATTTGAACTGAATGGCTCACTCCTTAGCTGAGGTGTAGCAGAGCTTGGCTTTCTTATTCACTGGTGCAACAGACATCATGCAGGCAGAAAGTATGAACACTAAAATCACAGCCAAAAGAGATATTAGTAGAGTGTTCCACCAATCTGATTGATGAGATAATTCAAGTAACAAAACAGGGGAGACTCAGATCCCCTAGATAGGGCAGTCCTTGACTTTTATCTTCTGGCTATGATGACAGCAGCCACTGCCTATAGCCCCCATTCTCCAGGTACAGCAGCAGCCATTGTCTACAGCCCCCATCCTCCAGCGTATGACAGCAGCCACTGCCTGCAACTCCCATCCTCCAGGTGTGAAGGCAGCAACAGTCTACAGCTCCCATCCTCCATGTATGACAGCAGCAGTCTATGACTCCCATCCTCCAGGTATGAAGGCAGCAACAGTCTACAGCTCCCATCCTCCATGTACGACAGCAGCAGTCTATGACTCCCATCCTCCAGGTGTGAAGGCAGCAGCACTCTACGACTCCCATCCTCCAGGTACGACAGCAGCAGCCTATGACTCCCATCCTCCAGGTGTGAAGGCAGCAGCAGTCTACGACTCCCATCCTCCAGGTACGACAGCAACAGCCTATGACTCCCATCCCCCAGGTGAGATTGCAGCAGTCATCTACAACTCCCATCCTCCAGGTACAATGACAGCAGCAATCTATGACTCCCATCCTCTGGGTGTAAAGGCAGCAGCAACATTACCTTCATCCCGGTGCAACAGTAGCAGCATTCTAGAACTCCCATCGTCCAGGTATGATGACAGCAGCAGCCTATGACCACCGTTCTGTAGGTGAGATGGCAGCAGCAGCCTACAACTCCCATCCTCCAGGTGTGAAGGCAGCAGCAGAAATTTATGACTGCCATCCTCCGGGTGTGATGGCAGTAGGGGAGAGGGGGCAGCCTATAGCAACCATTCTCCAGAAGCAATGTAGAAAATCCTGTAAAAGTGCAGAACTTTCTATACACTATACTTTTGCATGATTTTCTGCAGTCTGAAAACAGGGCTTTCTAGCTTCCCCCCAAGCAAAAAGGGAACACTTATGTAACAACTTACCATTAGCAGTGGATCTTCGGGAGAGTCTCTTGCAGTGTATCATGCCTTGGGGCTACAACCATTGGGCATCAGGACTGCAGGGAGACATTTTTGCTAGCGGTCTATCTGGGGCCACCCACAGCTACATAGAGAGGCTGTCAATGTGATGGCAGTGCCATGCATGGCCCCGGATAGACTGCTGGCAGGGGGGCTTCTGTGTGGTTCAGATACCTAATGGTTGTGGTTCCTGGGATGTGACCAGCTGCAAGATATTCTCTTGAATATCTACAGTCACAGTGAGTTCTCACAAGTGTTCTTGTTTGGATCCCCTTTTTGGTCCTGCTCTCCACACCTGCCTGCTATGCTTCTAAGGTCAACCTAGGTGTAGTGATTTTTCTGCACTTCGTTGTGGAGGCACAAGTTTTTTTTTTTTTGCTGGTGAAGGCTGGGAATCCCCTTCCTAATCCACGCTGAAGCTCTGCCTTGTCATGTCAGCCTACCATGTTCCTTTTGAGAGATACCCTGCAAAAGATATCCCTGAAGATCTAGAAAACAGTTTGTCCTCAGACTTGCTTTGGGGAAGACCACAACCAACACTGCTCCTTCAGACATGCTCAAGGATGCAGCACTGACAAATCTCACCCACCCACCAAATGTGCCCATGTTAGTGTGCTGGGCCACCATCACCTCGCCCCACTTACTCTGTGTGCCTCAGAGCAATTTTTGCAGGAAAGGGCTTCGTAAGTGTGCAGCAGGGCACTGAAACTCCTCACCAAGCTTGCTCTGGGGCACAGAGAAATCAACACAGCCCCTTTGGACATGCTCAGGTGCAGCACTGGTAGCTCTGACCCCCTTAAGTGCCCATGCTAGTGTTCAATGCCCACCTCCTTACTGTGGCACACAGCACTCATGAGGATCCTTGCCCCCTACCAGATGCTGCACTGCCAGCTCTGACCTCCTGCAACAGCACTACAGACACTCTGACACCTTCTTTTTTTTGTTAAACACTTGCACTCAAGGGCTTTGTTAGTATGCCCACATAAAGCAAACACAGAGCTTATACACCCTTTTGATAACCTGGAAAATGGCACTGCTTATTTGGTTTAAACTTCACAGCAGCATGGAAACCATTTGCCCCCTTAACAGATGCAGCACTGCCAGCTTTGACCCCCGCAATACCACCACAGACACTCTGACCCCTTCTTTTTTTTTGTTAAACACTTGCATTTGAGGGCTTTGTTGGTATGCCCACATAAAGCAAACACAGAGCTGCACACCCTTTTGATAACTTGGCAAATGGCACTGCTTATTTGGCTTGTATAACTTGGGTTAAACATAGCAGCAGTATGTATGTATTTTTGAATCCCCCTTTGAGCAAAATGTATAAAAACACACACACAAAAATTATATATATAATGCAAACTAAGCAAATCTTAATTTCAAGGTGCCACCTCTGTAAATGCAACTAAAAAGAGCTGCAATGTGGTACATTTTCTAATATTAGTTTTGCTCTACCTGCATTGAGACTCTACTAAAAGAAGTAAGCAGTTTAACTCAGACCTCCTGAGTGTAACCCCAGAAGTTCAAACCCCCCAAAAATAGCAATTCAATACTGCATTGAAAGCAAATCTGTTTTTTCACAGTACCTAAAATGTGCCTGAAATGTAGGGAATGGAAAGGTCGTGATGCAGCTCTGGGAATCCATTGGTGTTTGTTGTGGAAAGCTTTCACAACAGCAATAGGGTCAATGGCCGGTCAGTACTGTATTTTAAAAATGCCTTTGGCATTTAAGGAATTAGCAGAAAATGCAACTCTCAGGCAATGTCTCCAGTGGTATCTTTACTGGGCAGCAGAGTAGCATGGCTTCCTATGGAATCCTCTCTAGCATGGTCTCTCCTCCATAGCATGGTGTTAACTCATTCTTCCTCTTTCTTCCAACTTCTGGGCAAACAGGGGATGAAGGCTGCTTGCCTGCCTCCTCTTCTACTACTGAAGTCCAGAACACTCATACTAGCAGCACGAGATATGTGAGCTACCACAGGACAGTTTAAATTCTGAACAGCCAATAGAATTCCATGATTCCATCCATGATCATGGAGAAACAGTGGCCTTGATTATTATGCATTTGGTAAGTGGTTCAGTTTCTACTAATTTCTCTATTAGGATTAATTGCCTATATTGGTAGAGAGATACTCCCTCAAAGTACTTAATTTTCTTTTTACTGAGAATGGCTGGACTGGGAACCATGTGTTAATAAGTACCAATGCCCATAATCTGGGTAACAAGCTCCCTGAACTGGAGGCCTTGATGGAAGATGGATGCCTGGATAACATGGCAGTCACAGAAACATGGTACACAGAGTACCATGACTGGGATGTCAACATACCAGGGTACACAATCTACAGGAGAGACAGGGAGGGTACAAGAGGAGGAAAAGCTCTCTATGTAAGGGAAAGGATCAAAGCAATGGAAGTAAAGGGTAAACAGGGAGGACAGGAGGCATTGTGGGTCACCCTGGGGACTGGAAATGGCACCACAATCTGCAAAGGGGTTGTATACAGAACCCTGTCTCAGGGAGAAGAAATGGACAAGGAAATTATAGAAGGCATCCTTAGGATAGCAGAGAAAGGAGAGATATTGCTGATGGTGGACCTGAATATGTCAGATATTAACTGGAGGGCCTTTGCTGCAGCCACATCCAAGAGCAGGGTCATCCTCAATACCCTACAGGGGGCATGCCTCAGACAGCTAGTGTTGGAACCAACCTGGGAGGGAGCAGTCTTAGGCCAGGTACACTCAAATAGGGAGAGAGAGGATCTTAGCTTTAGAAGTGGATAACCATCTGGGAGCAAGCAACCACCCAACACAGTGGTTCATGATAAACTCAGCTGTAGAGTCAAGCCATACAAAAGTAAGGGTACTGGACTTCAGGAGGACTGATTTTGTCAAAATGGCAGAGTGCCTCAGAAAAGCACTAGCAACACAGGCAAAAAGGAGGGTGGAGCAACAATGGGGAAACATCAAAACTGCCATCACAGATGCAACAAGCCTTTGTGTGAAGCAAATAAACAAATCAAAATGAAAGAAAAAAAAGTATGGTTCTCAAAAGAGGTGGCGAGGAAGGTCAGGGAGAAAAAGATAGCATTCAGGAAGTATAAGGAAACACAGAAGGAGCAGGGTAGAGAACTGTACCAGTTAAAGCATTAGGAGCTGGGGAAGGCCAGCTCAGTTAAGAAGGGGCATAAAACCTTTTATAGGTACATTAGGGAGTGAAGAAAGATGAAGAGAGGGATACTGAGGATGAATAAAGAGGAGGGTGGGTGGGCTTATTTATTTATTTTTTTTTAATTTAGCTTTTGTTGACCGGGTAAGTGCACTAGACAAATCCTGCCTATTTTCAGGCACGACCCGGGGGAGGGGGAATACAGATGAATGCCAACTGACCTTGAACCAGATTAAGCTGTTGGTGGTATTTTTACTGAATGAGGGAAATTTAGCCAGGACACCGGGGAAATTCCCCTACTCTTTTTTCGATAAGTGCCATGGGATCTTTAACATCCGCCTGAACTACCACCAATCCAGGCAGATGGGACCTCGGTTTAACGTCTCATCCAAAAGACGGCACCTCAGAAGTGCAGCACCCCTCTCATGCTGCACTACAGTGTCAGTACTGGGATATTAACCCAAGTGCCAGGGCTTGAGAGGGACAATGGAAAAACAGAGATACTGAATGAATACTTCTGCTCAGTATTCACAAAGGAAGAGGAGAAAGAGGTACCTAATCCAGTCAATAGAAGCTCTATGGATAGGGGGTTCAATATCGGTCCTTTCCCAGAAGAAAGGGTTCTGAAAGAACTCCTAAAACTGAAGGTGGACAAAGCAATGGGGTCTGATGGAATTCACCCCAGAATTCTAAAAGTACTAAGGGGAGAGCTAGTAACGCCATTTACTGTCCTTTTTAACAAATCATGGTAGGATGGTGTAGTACCTGGGGACTGGAGGAGGGTGGATGTGATTCCTCTTCACAAAAGTGGGAGCAAGACAGAGGCAGGAAACTGCAGACTTGTCAGTTTGACCTCAGTGGTAGGGAAAATGATGGAATCACTTCTGAAGGAAAGAATTGTTGAATACCTAGAGGCCAGTGGGGCACAGGACCCAAGGCAGCATGGATTCACAGTGATAAGGGCATGTCAGATAAATCTAATCCATTTCTTTGACTGGGTGACCAAAGTAATAGACCATGGAGGGGCTGTAGACATGACCTACTTAGAGTTCAGTAAGGCATTTGACACAGTCCCACACAAAAGATTAATAAATACATTAGGCAGCCTGGGAGCAGGTCCCTGGGTGGTAGCCTGGGTAAAACATTGGCTGGACAGCAGGACGCAGAGGGTAATAGTAAAGGGAGTCCACAGTGAAGAAAGGGGGGTTAACAGTGGGGTACCGCATGGTTCAGTACTGGGTCTGAATCCTTTTTAATGTTTTTATAAGTGGCATTGCAGAGGGACTGGAAGGAAAACTATGTTTCTTTGCAGATTACACAAAGATCTGCAACAGGGCTGATACACAAGGTGGGGTGGAAAGGATGAGAAGGGACTTGGCAAGGCTGGAGGAACGGTCAAGTGTATGGCAGCTTAGATTCAATGCAAAGAAGTGCAAAGTAATGCACCTGGGAAACAAAAACCCAAAGGAAGAGTACACAATGGGGGGTGAGATACTAACAACAAGAAAAATGAAAAGGGACCTGGGGATAGTTATATCAGAAGACTTAAAGGTGGGTAAGCAATGTGAGAAAGCAGTAAGGAGGGCTGGGGGATACTGGGATGCACAGGGAGAGGCATCACCAGTAGAAAACAGAAAGTTATTATCCCTCTGTACTGACAGTTGGTGAGACCCCATCTGGAGTACTGCCTGCAGTTCTGGAGACCCAATCTCCGCAAAGATATAGACCGTGTGGAGGCTGTCCAGAGGAGGGCAACCAAAATACTACAGGGTTTGCATCAGAAGACATACAAAGAGAGAGTAAAGGAGCTCAATATGTATACCCTTGAGGAAAGGAGGGAGACGGGGAACATGATAGAAATGTTCAAGTCCCTCAAGGGAATCAACAAAGTCCAAGAGGGTAGCATCTTTCAGAAAAAGAGATGTGCAAGAACAAGGGGGCACAATTTGAAGATAGAGGGGGTGACAGCTCAGCGGTAATGTGAGGAAGTATTTTTTCATGAAGAGGGTTGTGGACTCATGGAACAGCCTTCCTGAGGAGGTTGTGGAGTCAAAAACAGTGAGGGAATTAAAGAATGCATGGGACAGGCATAAGGCAATTCTAGTGTGGTGTAGGAGGAAGTAGTCTGTTACATAGATACATAGATACATAGACAGTGTCGGCAGATAAGGGCCTATGGCCCACCTAGTCTGCCCATTTGAGCTTGTAAGTTCAGTTTGTTTTCCTAGAAGTCTATTTCCCCTTACCCCTGACCTCTAGAATTCCTTTATGTCTATCCCATGCATTCTTAAATCCTGTGATTGTTTCAGCCCCCACCACTTCCTCTGGCAGGGTGTTCCACTTGTCCACCACCCGTTCTGTGAAGAAATTCTTTCTCATGTTTCCTCTGAATCGTCCTCCCTCCAACTTCATCCCATGCCCTCTAGTCTTGAAACATCTTTTCACTTAAAATAGTGTTTTCCTGCACCCTGTTCCTCCCTGTAAGATACTTGTATGTCTCTATCATATCCCTCTCCCTCCTCTCCTCCAGGGAGTACATGTTCAGTTCCTTCAACCTGTCTTCATAGGACTTGTGATGCAACCCATGCACCATCTTTGTTGCCCTCCTCTGAACCTTCTCTACCCTGTCTATGTCCTTACGTAGGTATGGTCTCCAGAACTGTACACTGTACTCAGGTGGGGCCTCACTAGTGTCTTGTATAGCGGAATTATGACCTCCCTTTTCTGCTGGTGATGCCCTGCCTATACATCCCAGCATCCTATTTGCTTTACCTGATGCCTTGTCACACTGTTTCCTACCTTGAGGTCATCAGAGATGACAACCCCAAGATCCCTTTCCTGCTTGGTGCATGCTATATCCTCACCCCCAGCTGATATATTGTGCCAGGTTTTGTGCCCCATATGCATTATCTTGCACTTCTTTGCATTGAATTTCAACTGACAAACCCTTGACCATTCTTCAAGTTTCTGCAGGTCCCTTCTCATTCTGTCTACACCCTCTGGTGTGTCTACTCTGTTACAGAGCTTTGTGTCATCAGCGAACAGTGAAATTCTGCCTTCTAGGTCCTGTGCAATGTCACTGATGAAGATGTTGAATAGGACCGGTCCCAGCACTGATCCCTGTGGTACTCCACTGGTCACTCTTCCCTCTGTGGAGTGACAGCCATTTACCACCACCCTCTGTGTCCTGCCACCCAGCCAGTTACCTACCCACCACACTACTGTCCTGCCCACACCCATATTCCCCAGTTTGTGTAATAGTCTCTATGTGGCACAGTGTCAAGGCCTTGCTGAAGTCCAGATAGGCCATGTCCACTGCCCTCCCTGATCCACCTCCCTAGTCATCCAGTCAAAAATTCAATGAGGTTGGTCTGACATGACCTCCCCTGGTGAACCATGCTGCCTTGGGTCCTGTAGTCCATTGACAACCAGATGTTCCACCAATCTCTCCTTCAGTAGTGCTTCCATGATCTTTCCCACTACCGAGGTGAGGCTGACTGGTCTGTAGTTCCCTGCTTCCTCTTTGTTCCCACTTTTGTATAAGGGGACTACATCTGCTGTCCTCCAGTCTTTGGGTACCTCCCCTGTTTCCAGTGATTGGCTGAACAGGATAGCCAGAGGTTCAGCCACCACCTCTCTTAGTTCTTTAAGGACCCTGGGGTGCACCCCATCTGGCCCCATTGCTTTATCAGCTCTATTACTTCCAGTTCCTTCAGGACCCTTTCTCGTAAAGGACTTGTGTCCATTTCTGCACCATTCTCACCCTTGTACTCCCTTCAGACCCATTACCCCTCTCCTTAGTAAAGACTGAGCAGAAATACCTGTTCAATATGTCAGCTTTACTGTTGTCATCTCTCACGCGGCTCCCATCCTCCCCTTCAGTCTCACTATCCTCCCTTTGTCTTTCTTTTTCACTTATGTACCTGTAAAAGGTTTTTCCCTTACCCACTGATTTTGCAATGTTCTTCTGTCTGAGCTTTGGCTTCCTTACTGACTTCCCTGCCTCCCTTTGTTTCTCCTGGTACTTCTCCTATCCCCTTCTGCCTGTGTCTTTTGTATTGCCTGAATGCAATCTTTTGGCTTTCACTTTCTTTGCTACCTCTTTGGAAAACCATAATGGTCTCATCTTCCTTTTCCTCTTGCTAACCTGTTTAATGCATAATTCTGTTGTTCTTATAATCCCATTTTAAATACTGCCCACTGTTCCTCAACCCCTGATTCCTGTCCCATTCCCCTTAATGCCTCTTTCAAGTATCTCCCCATTTTCCCAAAGTCTTCCCCTAAATCCAGGATACGTGTTTTTGTGTGGTTTGGTTCTGCTCTTCTGTGATTTCAAACCACAATGACTGGTGGTCACTGTTACCCAGGTGCTCCCCACTGTTACCCGATCACACTGTCCCTGTTTGTGAGCACAAGGTCCAGTATTGCCTTCTGCCGAGTTGGTTCCATGACCAGTTGCTTGAGGAAGGCACCCTGAAGGAGTCCAGGATAAATCTGTTCCTAGTTGATGCTGCTGCTGGGATGCTCCAGTCCACATCTGGTATATTAAGTCTCCAACCAGTACTACTCACCTTTGTCTGCCATCCTTTGGATGGCTAGCATCAGCTCCCTATCTGTTTCTTCCTCCTGGGCTGGTGGTCTATAGACCACACCTGTGCGGATGGCTGGCCCCATTTTCCTTTCCAGCTTAACCCACAGTATCTCTCCCCATTTTGTTCCTCCTGGATCTGTGTGGCCCTTATGTCATTTTTCACATACAGTGCCACTCCTCCTCCTTCCTGCCTGCTCTGTCTCTTCTGAATATGTTGTAGCCAGGTATGGCCATCTCCCAGTCATGGTTATCATTACACCAGGTTTCAGTGATGGCCACAATGTCCAGGTCTGACTGTACCATGACAGCCTCCAGATCTTCCATCTTGTTGCTAAGGCTCCTGGCATTTGCACACATGGCTTTCTATGATTTGACCTCCCTAGACTGCTTCACTGTTCTACTCCAGCCCCTTCCTTGGTTGTCATTTATCCCTGGTTCTCCTTGCTGTCTGCCCTTCTGCTGAATTTTGCCCCTTTTCTGCTTATCCACCTTTGGACACTAATCTCCATCTTTGCACACTGCTTTGCAGAGATAGCCCTCCTCTGGTTCACTGGTTCCACTACTAGCTGTGGGGTGAGCAAGTAGGTACCGTCCTTGCTGGCCTGCCACCCCTTTGCTAGTTTAAATGCTTGTCAATGTAGCATTTAACTTATCATTGAGTGCTTGATTCCCTCCAGGATGGATGCAGGCCATCAGGCTTGAACAAACCTCCATCCCTCCAGGTGGGTCCCCAGTCACCAATGAATCCAAACCCTTCCTCACAGCACCAGTTCTTCAACCATGAGTTAAAGTTCCTGGTGCATGCACTCCTATGCTCTCCCTTGCCTCTCACAGGTAGTACTTCTGAGAAAGTGACAGAAGTAGCTACTTGCTTGAGATCCCTCCCCAGTTTCCTAAACTCTTCCTGAACTTCCTTTGGCTCCCCATTTGCCAAGTCATTAGTACCTAGGTGGATAATGACATCCAGCTCACCCTCCCGTCTTGCCTTCCCAGTGATCCCCAGTATCTTCCTTCCATCCCTCCATGCCGTGGCACCTAGTAGGCACCTCACCTCCCTGTCCTCCCCCTCCTGTGTTCCTAGCTGGAACCCTCTTATGATGGAGTCCCCCACCAGGATTCGCTTCCTCCTCCTCCTCTGGGGTACACTGCTTTCCCCACTGAGGTCACCTCCTTGCCTAACCTACACATCCTTTCCTTCCACTTCCCTGGGTACCTCTATTTGGTTGTCCTCATTTGCCAGTGTGGCATATGAGTTCTTGAGAGGAATAGGATCTGGGATGTGCCTCTGCCTGACTGCTCTAACCCTCCCTGAGCCCACTGTCATCCAAGTGCTCCTCATTTTCGGCATCCTTTGAAGCAGCTGCATTGGACTGGGTGGTCCCTGGATAGGGGTGATGGTACTCCTGACCCAGTTTACTTCTGCTCTGAGTCTGGCTACCTCATCCCGCAGTCCCGAGAGATGCATGCAGATAGGGCAGCACCTCAGTGTCCAGAAGGTCTGCCTGAATATGGCTGCCCCACAGCCAATGCATTGCACCACTCCCCACATTATACTGCAATTCCACTACTTCTCTGCTACTGAAGCTCTCTTAGTTCTCTTTTTATTTATTTACAGTACTAAAAATCCTGTAACTGATCCTCAGATATATTTTTTTTTTTAAGGAAAAGAAACCAATAAATAAATAAATGAGTCAAAACACTTGTGTTGAGGGTGGTCTTTCCCCTTATGCCCTCCTACTTCCACCTCTTACTATACCCTGTGTTTAGCTCCTGTCAATCAGATTTATCAGGGCATATAATTAAGAGTTGGGGAAGGGGTGGGGCGAAAATTTGCAGCAATTAAAGACAGCACAGAATTACACCACCACTATGTTTTAAATTTTCAACAGCCCAAAAACAATTATAAGTAAAGACAACACAGAAAGAAAGTATAGTGTCACTACAAGCCTACAATCTAAGTTTAAAAGAAAAATACCAATTACCAGTTACTCTGAAGCACTGAATTGAACATGTTTCCTTCCTTCACCTTCTGGCTTCTTCTGAGAAGATGAACCTCTGTTTTCTGCTTTAACTGTGACTAAGCCCCACCTCCAGTTATCATGTAGCTGAGGTCAGAGGCCAGACAATTAACACCCTTCACCCAGCTACAGGACAGTCAGACAAGCCAAGATAAAATTTGCAGCAATTAAAGACAGCACAGAATTACACCACCACTATGTTTTAAATTTTCAACAGCCCAAAAACAATTATAAGTAAAGACAACACAGAAAGAAAGTATAGTGTCACTACAAGCCTACAATCTAAGTTTAAAAGAAAAATACCAATTACCAGTTACTCTGAAGCACTGAATTGAATATGTTTCCTTCCTTCACCTTCTGGCTTCTTCTGAAAGATGAACCTCTGTTTGCTGCTTTAACTGTGACTAAGCCCCACCTCCAGTTATCACGTAGCTGAGGTCAGAGGCCAGACAATTAACACCCTTCACCCAGCTACAGGACAGTCAGACAAGCCAAGATAAAATTTGCAGCAATTAAAGACAGCACAGAATTACACCACCACTATGTTTTAAATTTTCAACAGCCCAAAAAACAATTATAAGTAAAGACAACACAGAAAGAAAGTATAGTGTCACTACAAGCCTACAATCTAAGTTTAAAAGAAAAATACCAATTACCAGTTACTCTGAAGCACTGAATTGAATATGTTTCCTTCCTTCGCCTTCTGGCTTCTTCAGGATGGTTAACTAAGATCTACAGCTTATCCATTAGGTAGGGAAATGGGCAGACTAGGTGGGCCAAGTGGTCCTTGTCTGCCATCAAATTCTATGTTTCTGTTTCCTACTGAACAAAGCCATAACGGACAGCTTCAAAAAAAATGCAGAAACTTTAGTATAGCATGGATTGACTACAAAAAAGCATTTGACAGCATCCCACACTCCTGGATCATGGCGTGTTTACAGATCTACAGGATACATCCCACACTGATAAACTTCATTACAACCACTATGAGAAAGTGGCAAACCACCCTGCAATGAAGCCTGAAAAAGGTCAAATCACCATCCCAAAAATGTGCATCTAATGAGGGATATTTCAAGGAGACTCCTTGTCATCACTTATGTTTTGCCCTGCCCTCAATCCATTAAGTTGCCTAATTAACAACCTAGGCTATGGATACAGCTTGAACACCAAAAACAAAAATAATCAGCAGCTAACATCTCATCCCCTCTTTGTAGATGACCTAAAGCTTTATAGTTCATCTGACAAACACCTGAAAGCATAGCTACAAATCATGAAGATCTTCTCTGATGATATATGAGTGACATTTGACCTAGGAAAATGTGCCAAAGCAACATTTATAGCAGGAAAGTTACCTCATAAAGAAAGCATGAATCTGGCAGAGGGCTATGACGTAAAAGAACTTGAGCAAGAGAGAATGTATAAATACCTGGAAATATAGGAAGGAGCAATAACACAACATGAACAAATGAGAGTAAAAATAAGCAAGGGATATTTTGGACGGTTAAAGCTCATACTGTAAACTGCTTTGACAACACAAAATAAAGTGCAAGCTATAAAAAAACTCACCCTTCCAGTGATATCATATAACTTTGGTGTGATACAGAAAGTATTGAACCAGCTAGATGTAAAAACAAGAAAACGGTTTCATGCTCACCAGTTAATATACAATAAACAGTGTATGCCAAGGTTATACATCCCAAGGGCAGAGGGAGGCATGGGCCCCCTTGAGATTGATTACACACACAGGTCCATAGTAGTGGGTCTACGTACATACCTACTGACATCCTTGGACCCAAATATAGTCAAGGTCATGAATCCAGTAGAAAATAAGCATATGATGACTTCACTCATCAAATTAAGAGAAGCCTTCAAGGGGGTAGCAGAGATAGATCTTAATCCACTAGTAGATAAGAAATAGCCAGCAACAGAATGTGCAAAGAATCAGAAAAAGGAGTATAAGGACAAAGACCAACAGAAAAGAAAAAATAACTGGAAAGCCCATAATTATAGAGGACAGTATGGGGAGCTACTGGAACAACCACAGGTTGATCAAGCCCTGACCCATGAGTGGTTAAAAATAGTTGAATAGGGACCCATGAGTGGTTAAAAATAGTTGAATTTAGGTCACAAAATCAGAGACTGATAATGGCAGCCCAAGATAGTGGACTATGCACAAGATGGTTCACAAAATACATAGAAAAATCAGGAGAAACAAAGGCAGGTTCTGTAGTACAGAATTAGAAACAGTTGCACATCTCCTGGCCAGATGCAAAGTACCCATGGCAGAAGGCCTGTATACCAAAAGACACAACATTGTAGCAAGATTGATCCACTGGAAACTGTGCAAACACTATAACATACAGGTAGCAGAGAAACACTGAAAGCATAAACCACAAAGAATCACGGAGAATGAAGAAGTAATGATCACATGGGATTACTCAATACCAACAGCAAAGAAAGTGAAAATGAGAAAACCCTATATTGTAATACAAGAAAAAAGAACACATTTAGTATTGCTGATTGAAATAGCCACCCCTAGTGACTACAGTATCCTGCGTACAGAGAGACACAAAATCATGAAATACCAAGATATGCAATCAGAAACCAAACTGATGTGGAATAAGGGCACACAGATTGTTCCAATAGTGCTTGGAGCAACTAGACTAATCAAAAAGAACTTTCAGGCACATTTAAATATGCTAGCAATATTTGTGACACCTTACGAATTTCAAAAGGAAGCTATTTTTGGGGATGTTGCATGTGCTGAGAAGATTGCTCTCAGCAAACATCAAAGATTAAAACTGTACTGATTTCTTGAGTTTTTAATATACCTTGGCTTAAGAATCAGGTCCATTTTCATCAAGGTATCAGAAATCCCTAAACATTTGGAGACATTAACCCTGAGAGAGAGAATTAGAAACAGTTGCACATCTCGTGGCTGGATGTGAGGCACTCATGGCAGAAGACCTGTATACTGAAAGACACAATAATGTAGCACGACTGATTCACTGGAAACTATGCAGACACTATAACATAACAGGTAGCAGAGAAACACTGGAAACATGAACCACAAAGAATCACAGAGAATGAAGAAGTAATGACCACACAGGATCACCCAATACCAACTGCCAAGAAAGTGGAAGCAAGAAAAACAGATATTGTAATACAAGGAAAAAAACAAAGGTAACATTGCTAATCAAAATAGCCACCCTTAGCAATTACAGTGTCCTGCATACAGAGAGACAAAAAATCATGAAATACCAAGATATGCAATCAGAAACCAAACTGATTTGGAATAAGGACACAAAAAATTGTTCTGATAGTGCCTGGAACAACTGGACAAGTCAAAAAGAACTTTCAGGCACATTTAAATATGCTACCAATATTTGTGATGCCTTATGAACTTCAAAAGGAAGTAATTTTGGGGACATTGCATGTGCTGAGAAGAGCACTCTCAGATAACATTGAGAACTAATACAGTACTGATTTCTTGAGTTTTGAATATGCCCTGGCTTAAGAATGGGGTAAATTCTCGTCACGGTATTAGAAATCCCTAAACATTTGGAGACACTAACCCTGAAATACATCATATAAATATGTTGAATGTGACAAGACTTTTGTCTGGAAGGGTGACCTGATATTACATCAGCAAATGCACGCTTGAGCGAGACTATATAAATGTGCTGAATATAACAAGAGTTTTGCCTGGGAGAATCATCTAAGAAGGCTTCAACAAATTCAGTCTTGAAAAACTGTATAACTAAGAGCAATAACCCACAATAGGATGTGTGGTTACTGGGGATTAATCAACACCCTGGGTGCATTGTGAGGCACAAGGTTAAGTAACCACACACCCTGGTGTGGGCTATTGCATTTATAACATCTGGGAATTCAACAGTGACAAATATTGTCGTATGTCATATACAGTGTTTGAAATGTTGTTTTGAATTAATGCATCCTGATGCCCAATAAAGTAATGTCTCACTTAAAAGCAGCCTGTTTGTTTCTCTATTGATGCACACTTATGCTCTCTGTTCATATATCATTGCAAAATGACTGCTGCACATTTCTCAGAATGCAAGTAATGTTAATATTTTTACTCATACCTTCCTGAAATTCTGGCTACACAATTCAGATAAATTTGTTAAATATTGCATGATTGGTATAAGAGAAACATAGACTTTGACTGCAGATAAGGACCACTTGGCCCACCCAGTGTGCCCATTCCCCTACCTACTGGATAAACTGCAGATTCTAGTTAGCTAACAGCCTACTTCCTGCAAACCCCCACTATAATTGCCTTGTGTTTGTCCCATGCATGTTTGAATTCCCCCACTGTTTTAGACCCAATAATGTGCAGTACCATGGTCAGACATAACACATTCAGGAACAACTAATCAGTTTAGTAATACTAGTCACAAAACAGTGCAACTGTATATAAATTGTAAAACAGAACACAAAAGTTTTAATTACCGGAACATGGCAAAATTACATGGACACATTTGGAAGTGGATCCATGTGCTACTCTTATGGAATGTTTAGAAGCAATACTTCTGCAAACTGTTCCATATCTAAGACATTAGTTACATCTAAACTATGAGTTAAATGCTCATTTTACCATAATATTAATCAGTACTTTTTTTAACTAAATAATCTCTCTGCAACATATTTATGCAGTGAATCAATCCTTGAACTACATCAGACTGCCTGTATAATTGAGGCCTCAAAAGTAACAGACAGAGTAACTGAACACAGTGAGTAGAAATGAGATCATTGGGGCGGGTGGGAAAGAAGGTCATTGGGGAAGTTCAGTGACAGCAGTGCTTTTTTTAAACCCTGTGTCTTTATTGTGCTGCTTCTGTTATTTTTCAGTGTAAAAACAGAAGGACTAAAATAATACTTGGAAGGTCTTGCTTTTCAGAAATGCACTGAGATTACGCAGAAGACAGTCATGGACTATTCCATACTCAGTACCGAGAAACGCACAGAACATTCAAACCTACTTGTCTAGATGGTGACCTGATTGAGTTGTTAAAAAAATCCCTATGATGCCCACTTAATTATAATGGAGCAGATGGTTAGTAATAAGAATATACTGGAGGCCTTAAAGACAGAAGTAGCTGTAAATGGATGTAAGATAGATAAATTGGATGCTTTTTTAGACTATATGAGAGAGATACCTTACTAACTCATGAAACTGAGACTGAAAAATGTCTAATTAAAACAAGCACAGAGCCTGGGAATAGGCCTGAGTTACAGTCTCATTTTCAGCTACTCGAGATAATACTAGAGGAAAACAACAGAGGTTGAAAACTTGTCAAAATAAAAATTGGGAAAAAACAAAAATTAGACAAAAACAGTCAAATATAAAACACAAACAGACATCCACACTGGGGTATTTAGTGAATGTCCAAGATTCCAAGGGGGGCCTATGTAATAAAAGTTATCAACAAGATAAAGTTCATACACTGTTAAAACAAAAACTTATTAAAGTGCAAGACTTTAAAGGGGACAGGAGATTTGTTTTAATTGACAGCTGTTCTTATTCTCAGAAACAATCTACATTATCCTGAAGTATCCATATTTAGCTGTACCTGAATAAAAAGTGATAGGTAAAACTGTAGTTTGCATTGTTGTGTTTTTATGGGCAGAATTCTGTTACAGTTCGCTTCAAGGAATTACTTATGTAGAGTTTTTACTATGTCACTGTTTGTATGCAGAATGCTAATTATGAACTGCTGAATTATCAGAACCCTGTTTAGAGTTCTGTGCACAAGGCACAGCATAGTTAAAACTCCAAATTATTGGTTCTATGAAGAGAACTGTAACAGAATGCTACCCATAAAAACAAGACAATGCAAAATACAGCTTTTTATATCACTTGTTATTCAGGTGTTAAATATGGATAATTTAGGTGAATACATATCATTTCTGAGAATAAGAACTTCATAAACAGCTACTAGTTAAAATGATTTCCTGTCCTCTTTAAATGAGATTTAGGTAATACATTTGATCAGCAGGAACAAGTTCATTCCTCCCCAACAAAATGTTATAACACTGAAAATTTTGATACAGAACATAACCAATTAGACATATTTGCAGCATTAGACTTACTGGGAAAAGAAGTTTCAAAGTTTGGCCTTTAATGTCAATATCAGAAATTAGAATGCATAAAAGAATTATATGGCAGGAAAGTTTGCAGATTAAAATTGGTAAAATACTTCAAGAATCATTCCTTTTGTTGGATTATAAATTAAAACCAATTAGTTAATTGATGAATTTAACTGACCATCTAAATAATCTATTCTTAAAGATCAGGACTGCATTAGAATGTCAAGTGAAACCATATAAAGAGCACAACTAGTTTGATAGAGAATGTAAACAAAGGAAATTGCAGATAAAAGGGTTACTTAAAGATTATAGATTAATTCGTAATAAGCAAAACTTAAAGAAACTCAATCTAGAGAAGAAAAAATATAAACTGTTGAATAAAAATTAAAAGAAAGATTATCATAATAAGATTTGGGGGAATATGTTAAAAGTAGTTCAGCAGAATGACACTGAGGCCCAGACATTCAAAAGGGTTGTGCATGGCACAATAGTGTTGCGCCATGAACAACTCACTGATATGCCCCGGCACAATATTCAAAAGGGAAAAGTGTGCGGCACAAATCCCGATGTGCTGGTGCACATCAGTAATGTATGAAGGCACAGGTAGGTAGGGCGTGCCCATGCATAACCTGCACAGCCCGATTTTCAGCCCGGGATGTGCAGAGCCATGCGTGCGCAACCCCTACCTGTGCCAGCACAAAGTTAAGCCCCAAAAAATGGAACAACTGATGGCCACCCACAGGTGAGCTGCTGCATTGCAGGGTGCAACACGGCAGCTGCCACCTGTGGGTGGCCACCAGAGCTCCGGCTGCACCAGGCGGTGCCCCCCCATGCCTGATCATGGGCATTTGTAAAAGAAGATGTCGTCCAATATCCCTGGTGGTCCAGTGGACAGCACACTGCCTGATCGCAGGCATCTGTTGTAATAAAAGAAACTCCCCTGTCCAATATCCCACTTTCTGCCCAATCACTGGCATCTGTTGTAATAAAAGACACCCCCGTCCAATATCCCTGATGGTCCACTGTGAACCAATGGGCAAGCGGGGTGGTGGGTATCAGTGGGTGGTGGGGATGGGGGTACCACCAGACCACTGGGGTTATTGGACAGGGGTTCTTTTCTTACAACAGATGCCCACGATCTGGCAGAGTGCGGTCCACTGGATGACCAGGGATATTGGATGGGGGGTGTCTTTTATTACAACAGATGCCCACAATTGGGCTGAAAGCAGGATATTGGATGGGGGGCTTCTTTTATTACAACAGATGCCTGCAATTGGGCAGAAAGTGGTCCACTGGACCACCAGGAATATAGGATGGGGAATATATTTGAAACATATGCCCACAATCGGGCTGCAGGAGGTGTCGGTCCCCGACGGCTCCTGTCTGGCAGGGCACCAGGCGCTAGTCATCGGGGATAGGTGCATCTGCATGCAAATGAGATGCAAATTGGGCCATAATGACATGCAAATGGCTCCATGTGTGCCTTGCATAAATTATGGCTCCATTTGCATGTCACCTTCTGAATATCGCAGGTGCTGTGAATGGCGCAATGGCACTTGTGCTAGCGCATCTCCATGCCCCACTCTGGCCACTTGCGCTGGCGCAGTACCACTGCACCATGCACAGTGGGGGTGACCAGGGTGTGATATTCAAAGCTGCTGAGCCATGGCACAGCTCCTTTTAATATCATTTAGTCCACACACCTGCGCAGCCAAGTTGAGCTATGCCAAAGCTTGCACCACAGCCTAGCGCAGTTTGAATATCTGGGCCCAAAAGTTTTTAGACATTGGTTGCAAAGGGAAATAACTTATATAAAACAGAAATAGATACTTATATCTCAGAAGACAGGTGGATCCTTCACTTTTCTTCCATCTTTTTTGATTTAGAACATCAGGCTGGAGTGGCATTTTTGGTTAATCAGAGTTTTTTTAAGATAACACTTGATGAAGTTTATTATGCTTTGGCACTATTGAAATGGCATAAAGCCCCTGGACCAGATGGTATTCCTGCAGAAGTTGTTCTTTCTTCTCCTTCCCTTTGGTGTAGATTTCTTACAGCATATTATAACAAATGTATTTATTCAAGCAATCTACCTATTTCTTGTCGAGGTGCCACAATTATTCCAATGCACATAAAGGGTAGTACAAGGGACCCTTCTCTGTATAGACCAATTAGTATCTTAGATATCAACTCAAAAATATTTCCAAGAGTTGTTCTAGAAAGACTTAAAATAGAAGTGGAGAGAACTGGAGGTTTAGCAGCCTATCAGGCAGGTTTCAGGTCTTGCTTTTCCACTTTGGACGCTATATTTATTTTACATCACTTAATAGAAAAATATGTAAAAATAAGGGACAAACACTGTATGCCCTTTTTGTGGACTGTTCCTTAGCATTCGATCTCATTTCAAGAGAATTGCTTTGGAAGATACTGTTAAATAGAGAGATAGATTATAACTTGGTTTCATTTATCCCCCAATTATATATGGAAAAATGGGGCAAGATCAGGCTGGGTAGGAAGGGAGTTATTTATTCCTTGTTTAAAATAAATAGGGGTGTAAGACAAGGTTGTGCTCTAGCACCCCTATTGTTTGTTTTATATATAGATCAGCTGTTGAGAGATAGTGCCAAGGAATTTATTGATATACCAAACATTAATTCATGTAAATGTCTGCTATTAGCATTTGCTGATGATATAGTCATATTTTCATTGTCTAAAGCAGGATTACAAAAGAATATTGATAATATATGCTTAAAATCTTCTATCCTAAAGTTAAAAATAAATTTGAATAAAACAAAGGTTCTGATTTTTCCTAAGGCGCAAAAAAAATCCTCTATATTTTGGACACTGGGGAAGGAGCGATTGGAAAGGGTCAAAGGTTACCAGTATTTAGGTATACATTTTCAAGAAAATACAAACTGGTCACATCATTCCCAACTTCTGTCAGATAAACTAAAAAGTACAGTAGTGAGTTTGGCCTGTTTTAACTTAAAGTATGGAGGGACGACTTTAAAACCCCTGATACAAGTTATAAAAGCTAAGTTTGACACACAATTACTCTACAGTTCAGAAATATGGGACATTAAATTAAATAAAATACTTGTCCCATTATATAAATATTTACCTTCTTTACTAAAGGTGGGGCATTCACGTCCAGCTGCTTACTTGAGATCAGAACTGGGATTAAATAACCTTAAAGCCTTGATGGAATTCAGAAAAGTCAATTACTGGCTTAGTTCGAGTAGAAAAGACCATTTAGCTTAGGCATCTATAGCGGTTAGGGAAAAAGAAAAATGGTATAATGTGGGCATTAAACAAACATTATGGTATACAAATTTAATGAAAATAATAAAGGATAATGAATTTAACAATCTCAAATGGATAACAGAAAAAGGTATCTTTCTAAGTTTAAAATATAAATCATGTATCACAAAGAAAATTATTAACAACTACATTTTTAAGGATTTACAACTAATTAAATCTTCACGTTATTCAAAAAGGTTTTCAGAAAATAATTATTATTTTGGGTTTAAACCTTACTTGGAATTTTTGACAGATACTAGACTGGGAGCTATTTTTGCTAATTATAAGTTTGAACAAGCAAAAAGCAATGCTTTGCTTTATCGCTATAAGGCAGAAGGTTTCATTTCTGGGGACTGTGATTGCACCAAGGGAGGGGAAGAAAATCTTGTACATGTATTAGGGGAATGTACATGGTACCAATTGCAAAGGACATATTGTTTGGGTCCTTTTTTAAATGAGATGTATGTAGTAGATAAAAAGCTTTTAACTAACATTCTGTTACATACAGTTGATGTTTGGTCACTGGAACAAGTTTCCAAATATTTTATAGCAATTGATAAAATTAGGAAGAACTTGAATATTGCCTGAATTGAGTACTCTGGTTTTTATGATGTTTAAAATTACCAAGCAAGATAACAACTCCAACTTGTTACGAGCTAAAATCTAGCTTTTCATAATGTTTAAATTTAACAGATGTGATAATTGTCATTTTTATAGATTCATGTTTGTTCTGTCTTTGACATTGTATGGCTTATTAGTCACACAGTAAACTTGATGATGATGAAATGCACTGAGATTGCTGGGGTAGGTGGATGGAACATTACTTCTCTCTCTCTCTCTCGCTCTCTGTCTCTGTTATAGACACAGCCAGAGAAAACAGTGAGTTTATGTGAGAAAATGGAGAGCACACTTTCCTTAAGGGAGACACTGAGATCACTGGGGCAGGAGGGGCACTGCTCTCTCTCTCTCTCATAGACACTGGTACATCGAGCTCTGTGTGCACCTGGAGAGATGCAGATAGAAAAAAGCGGTTTTGACTTTCTTAATGACTTACAGTTGGTGATGAATAGTGATTTCTGTGTCAGCCAGCTCACCTTAATTGTGCATTTAAGCTGCACTAATGTACCCACACATGATCACTGTAAACCAATCAAGTTACAAGCTCAGAAAATCCATGTTATAAATGTGTTTATAAGCAAACAGGAACTAAACTGATGTGGAATAAGAATACACAAATTGTTCCAATAGAGCTCAGAGCAATGGGGCTAATCAAAAAGAACTCATCCACTTCACCTTCCCTTATTTATGTATAAATGTTGTAATGTTAAAAGGGGTTTATCTAGAACTTAAGACGCTTCAAAATGACTCAAAGGATTGGTCCTCTAATAGTCAAATTGCAATATTTGCATTGCTCAGCTTATGCAGCCCCCTTTCAAGTCCATGTCTACAGCAGATCTCAAATATGTGACTTGGAAGACAGTGTTCCTGGTAGCTATTACCTCTGCCAGAAGGATCAGTGAGCTGCCGGCATTGTCTACAGGGCAAGGTTATATTGCTGTCCATTGGGACAAAATAGCTCTCAGAACTAACAGAAAATTCCTGTCCAACGTGTTATCAGATTTTCACCTTAATCAGTCTGTTCCCTTGCCAGTGTTCTTTACTGACCACTCTACTTCAGGTGAGTGTTGGTTGCACAGCCTGGATGTAAAATGGGCAGTCAGCTACTATCTGGACCATACAAAGGGCCACAGGCAGGATCAGACCCAGCTCTTCCTCACTTATGGAGAGGTGGGAAAAGGTAGACTTGCCACCAAATGATCCATTGCCAGGTGGATCGCAGCTTGTATTCAGTTCTGCTATGGTAGGGTGGGAAAGCAACCACCTGTGGGTCTCAGGGCCCACTCTACCAGGGGTACTGCTGCCTAGTGGACATCTGCAAAGCTGCACCTTGGAAAACAGTCCACATGTTCACCAAACACTACTGTTTGGATGTCCAGGCCAGAGGTGATGCCAGGTTTGGCACAGCAGTCCTGCAGAAAGTCTGTTTCCTAAGTAGGGTCTAGACCCACCTCCAAAGGCACTGCTTGGTAATCTGCATAATTCAGAATACAGTAAGATTTCCTGGGGTTTGAAGAAAAAATGACTCACCTTAGTAATCTTGTTTCTTTTAATGGAATCTTACTGTATTCTGAACTCCCTCCCTACCTCCCCTACTAAAACCTAAGGTCACTGCACTACTGCTGTGGTAGAGTTGGTGCAAACCTGGGGGTATCTACAGTTCTTGTCTTTTGGGCATCTGTGACTTGAGTCTTAGTGATGTCATTTGGAAAGAATATTTCTGAAGAGGAGGGTATACCCTGTGTTGTTGTTCTTTCCCCACTTTTTATTTAGGAATGGAGCTCTAGGGTTCATTGTTACTATTAGTAGTAGAATTATTGTTATAGCAGTAGGAAACTGCTTAGAGCAGGCTTTGTAAGAATCTGAGGATTTAGAAGCTGTTCACCAGTGACAGTGATTTGAAAACCAAGCTGGAGCCTAGCATTCCATCATTTGCATAGGCTCTTTTAACTATTTTGGCTCTGGGGCAGTTCTATGGTGTGACCATACTGCGTAAGTCAGAATACAGTAAGATTCCTTTAGAAGAGACATGATTACTAAGGTGAGTAATTTTTTCTTATTGGGTGCTCAACCCCTATGGCTCTCCCTGGAACACTAGTAACTGTAGTGTCAATTTTACTCAGTAAGGCCCCTATTGCAGTCTTTTCTGCTGGGTTAATATATGGTTAACTGGTACATCCTTCCTCCTGTAGGGTTTTCTAACCTATTGTATGCCACGCCATCTCAGATTGTCTTCTCTCTCTCTGGTAACACTACCATCCTAATCCAGGTTTAGGTTTCTCAAACCATCTTATGAGTAGATTTACATGATAAATCTTTTTTCCTAGATGCTTGTCAGGGGTTTCTAATTCATAATTTACTGGACTGGTTTGTCTCATGATACTATAGGGCATTTGCCACGTCATCAAAAGTTTGTTATTTGAAGATGGTAGCAATAACATAACTTGATCCCCCCATTAGAAGTTTTTGTACCTACTGTCTGATCATAGTAGGTTTTCTGAGTCGTTTGGGCTCCTAGACTGTTCTGGTGAGCATGTATAGTGTATGTGACTAACCTTTTTCTGAGCTGTCCCATATACTCAGCCTTGTTGACATGCTTGATATCAGTGTCTGCCTCCCAGAACTCCTTTAAAACATCTAGGGATCCACAGGGATTTTTCCCATATGGCCTTCCTCAGGAAGTGGTGGATAGGAATACAGTGCAGGGCTTCAAACAGGCATGGGATACGCATAAGGGAGCAATACAGATGAGTATGAATAGATAGGCCATTGACAGAGCAAAGGTAGATGGCACATTCATAAGGTAGAAAAGGAAATGGGGAGATTGGATGGGCCTTGTGGTCCTTATCTGCCATCAACGTCTATGTTTCTATACAACATGGAAAAAGGTGAGTAACCAGTCAAGGCCTAGGGCACCTCCCTGTATGCGAATAAAGGCTGGGGCAGGTATTTATCCTAGTCCCTCCACTCATCATGAATACATTTCCTTAGCCTGCATTTAAGTGTCTGGTTAAACCTTTCTGTAGGTGCATCTGTCTGTGGGTGATAAGAAGATGTTCTAACTGCAACAATGCCCAATAATTTATGCAGGTCTTTCAATAAGGCAGTGTTAAAGTTACTCCCTCTATATGTAAGGATATATTTTGGTATCCCTAAGTGGCTAAAGACTTTAACCAGTTCTTCTGCTATCCTGGGGGTGGTAACTGTTCTCATTGGGATTGCTTCTGGATACTTAAAGGCATAGTCACAAATCACAAGAATGAACTGATTCCCCTTAGAACTTTTGATTAGGGGTCCAACCACATCTATCCCTATCCACTCAAAAGGGTATATTACTAAGGGCAGGGGCACCAGGGGTATATTCTCCTTTTTACTGATTAGGGCCACCTTTTGACACTCCACACAGGTTTGGCAGTACTTAGTCACCTGGTCATGGATACCCAGCCAGTAAAACCTCTGAATTATTCTCTTCAGGGTACGATCTCTACCCACAAGTCCTGCCCATGGGAGATCATGCTCTAGGAATAAAAGTATGCCCCTATATTTTGTGGATGCCATCAATTGTTCTACAACATCACCTGTCTCAAAATGTGTACACATACGATACAAAATCCCACATTTAATTTTATAGACAGGAGTTTCATCACTTGCTTTCTTGTCAATATGTAAAAAGAAAGGTGTTAATATCTCATCTTCTTTTTGTTTCTTTGCCATATCACAGATGGCAAGCATGGATTGTATCTTCTGATCTGGTAGTCCATACATAGTCTGTTTCCATAGTTTTTGTTCTTTCTTTTTTTGTTACTTGTTGATTTTCTGTCTTTACTAGACAAGTCTATCACATCCCCTTCAGAACGGAAAGTGTCCCCCAATGTTTTTTCCTGTTTCGCCTTGGCTCTGGTAGTAACAGCTGTCACAAAGTCCAACCGTATCAATAAAGATGAAAAACTGGGGGAAATCATGGCCAATCACAACAGGAACTGGCAAATTTGGTACCAGTCCAGCAGTCACCTATGTGCTATGTCCTTGAATGTCCAACTCAACTTCAACTGCTGGATACTTACGTGTATCCTCATGTACACAGGTACCATTTATTTCAGGACACCTGGGTTACACTGGATTTATTAATTCTGGGTGAGTCAGAGTTTGCTTAGAAAAATCCATGAAACCTAAAACTGTCTGTTGCCCAACAGTCACATCTGTGATGTAATATCTAGCATTTAATAATAGTGTATGGTAGAACGCTGTTAAGGATGGAAATCCATGCTCCCAACAGTGTTGTTATGCTGCACTAGATATGTCATCATAGCTGTTATGCTGCACTAGCTACATAGCTAGTGCAGCATAACACCTAGAACATGTGTGCACATGCGTGGAAGCTGGGTGCGCATGTGGGATTGGGCAAGCAGTAATGTGATAAGAACAGCTGCGGCAGTGAAACAAGCCAGAGGAAGTGAGAACTACACCTAAATCCAAAATAAAGCATGGACAATCTCTTTATGAGTGACCATACACTATAAAAACTGTGTATGATCGCTCATATGCAACTAGGGTGTTTTTCAACTCTCGAGGTTTCCATGGTAATGAGACCTCTCAAGCTGCACTCTCGAGGTCTCCAGTTACCATGTAAACCTCTCAAGTGAAAAATACCCTCATTGTGCATGAGCGATCATACACAATCCTCTATGTCTTAGATCTGCATGGTCACGTTTTGGTTTGGTACAGAACCTAGCAATATGTCCCATACCATAGCAGTTTCTACATATGATGTTTGGGTTGTACCTTTTCTTACCCTGGCCAGTCCTTCCTTCTGGTCTTTTGCAGTACTGTCCAGCAGGTTTAGGGAAGGTTGAACTTTTAACAGGTTGTGGGGTAGGGTCAGTAGAATGATATCCTTTTAACAGGCTAACGGGCCACTAGGAAATCCTCTGCTAAGGTGATAGCTTGTTCAGAGGAATTCAGGTTATACTCCCTAACCCATATCTGAACCTCACAAGGGAGTATCTGTAAATACTGTTCTACCTCTAATGAGTCAATAATTTCTATGACTGTCTTCCCTTCTGGCTATAGCCATTTCAAACAAAGTTCCTTCAGGTGGGTATAGGTCTCCCTAGGGGCATCGTTGGAGTGGTGCCTTATTGACCTAAATCTCTGCTGGTATGTCTCAGCATAAGAGCTCTTTTTTAACAAGTTCATAGTTCTCAGCATTTCTGGCCTCCATATTGCTATAGGCAAGTTGTGTCTCCCAGTAAAATATGGTGACAGACGTACCACCCACAGGCCCTAGCAACCCTCTCAAAAGTTATCATATAGGCTTCTATGTCATCAGTTTGGCTCATTTTAGTTAATTTTATATATTTGGGGTTGTTACCTGACCCAGCCCCTTGGCCTTCTTGTCCTGTCCAAATCAGTTGCAAAGCCTTCAGGGTGTTAGCCCATTTCTGGTCTTGTCTTCTCTCTTGTTTTCTCTCCTGGTTGTCTCTCTCTTGCTGTCACTCCATCTCCACCTGCTAGATGACCAGCCATTTCAGCAATCCTGTGACATCATCTGGGGGTTCTTCATATGATCCTTCTTCCTCCACATCCTCTTCCTCATGAACTCCAGCTCCACCAGTTGTCGTCTTCTTCTTCTTTGTTCCTCTGAACTCTAGGCCCATTGATAGCTCCTCTCCTGTTCTGAGAGTCTGAGCATGGGTCTGAATGCCAGGTATCACTGGTTTCTCCTCCAGTTTGCCATCAGCCATTCTGTCTGTAATGTTATCATTTGATACCAGGGCTGGTATAGGTTAACTGGTTACCCCAGTAAGCCTGGACAACCAGTAATCTATCCCACTTCAAAAACCATATTTTAGACTGGGGTGGGATGGATAACACAGACATAACTTTTTCAGTTTTAAAACACACCTTGGTGTGATATTTATTCAAACTTAAAGATAGGCAAACAAAACATAAATCAAAACAAAAAGCAAAAATTCACTACATTCAGTAGTCTGTACAGTTCTCACCTGTCAATACAGGTATATTATCTCTGTGTCTATAACTGGCTACTTCCCTTAGGTAGCTCTTTCTGTTACCATTGTCAAGGCATCACTGAAGCAGTCTCCTCAAGGAGGAGTATTTATAGTGAACACTAGATCACCTGACCTGGCCCTTACACTAAACATAGTCTTAAACAAGAATACCTAAAGATAGAGATACTGCTGTGCAGTAGGTTTTAAGGAGGAAAATATAGCAGAACAGAGAAAGATTTCCTGGGACCCTACCTTTTAAACTAAGGTGGAACACAAGTCCACTGCATGACCCATACATTGAAATCACCCAGAATTAATCATCTGAGGGGCTCCAGTGTCTCACCGACAACAAAATTGGCTACCTCCTGCAAGAATTCACCCGCTGCCTGAGGGGTGGTAAATCAGAAGAATCCTACAACTTGTGCCCAGACCCCTACGCACAGTCACACATTCAAAGGATCCCATCTTTTTCACTGGGTGTATAGTGAAGCCAAGTTTGGATCTAAAACAGATGGCCTCTCCCCCACCCCTGCGTTCTACTCTGGGGCAGTGTATTACCATATACCCATGGGGAACGGTGGCCTCTAAAACTGGACCAGCATCATCACCCACCCAGGTTTTGGTGATGCAAGCCAGATCAACCTAGGAAATAAAGTCTGCCCTAATTGTGGTCTTGTTTCTGATCGATCTGGAATTGCAAAGCACAACCCTCAGGGGCCTGGTGGATAGTGTTGCCTTTCTGGCTACCAGCCCACTTGATCTGGTGGGAACCATGGGGACTGGAACCAAACACGTCTGGCCTCTCTCCAGGTTCCATCAACACCCAGGGTGCCTTCTACACCCTATCATCTCAATACTACCCCCTGTTAAGCAGGGGGCACCCCACCATACCCAACTAAAATGAGGCCTCTCAATCCCAACCTCCCAACAGCGAAGAACTGTAGTGATGGAAACTGGGAGGTCAGTAAAAGGCCACAGAATGAGGACTTGGGATGCCCCTGTACACACTCCTGGGCCACCACTGACCCACATACCTCCCAGACACATACTATTCTGCCAGGAAGCTCACTGTACAGCACAAACCAACTCCAATCATACAAACAGCCAACCACTAACAATACTGACCCTACCCAATCTCACACACAAACACACACACACACACACACACACACACACACACACACACACTACTCACTCCAATATAAAATAACAACCCATCTACCCCAAGCCAACCCCTTCCCACTCTTTAAAAGTGTGTAGTAGCATAAGGCAGCTGCTTCAAATTAGAGGAACAATAATCACAGATCCTCACTCAATAAAAAATAGACAACACAGAACAGTGTTGTTATTGAAGTTATTGTCAGTAGATGAAAAAATATAAACTTCTTCACTGCCCAAGATAATGGTAGTAGGCTCTCTCACTGTCCTTCACCACCGGACAGAATGATGTCACTGAAGTCAATGAAATTTAAAGGTAGTAGTGCTGGAACAAAAGCACGTTGATGCAAGAATACCCCCTTTTAGCTACTCTCACTAATCAAGGGGGAGGGGCAAGCTAAGAGTCACCCCCCCTTGTTGAATTTGCCCAGGGACCCCAAGGCCTAGGTATATACAAGTTCAGTTATATAAAATTGCTGATGGTCACCTCTATATATATAGTTGACTATGGCAAGATGAAAAAGGCTTACAGAGAAAACGCAAATGGCCAATGGATGACTGAATAAGGCCCATATACAGGTTAATATGGCTAGCTAGCCAATGACTGTCAGTGGATAATCAAATGAATAATACCACCATATCAATGCACATATGTGGAGGCTTAAAATGGTTAATGGTTAAACTGAAGAAAATAAAATAAATTTTAAAGCATAGCCAAGGTCTGATTTAGAATTGTCTTATTCAGCAATGCTGTATACCAAAACATGTCTTTTTAAAAGGTTACAGCTGAGATAAGAGCGCAGCTGCTAGTAACCGCAGTCGGCCTTGGAGCTTAAAGTTCCTCTATCATCTTGTGATTAGGATGCAATTTGGCCACTGTCTGGTTTCATCTGTAGGCCAATTATTTTTGGAACAGTTACATCCCCTCACATGTTTTCTGTATCCTAAAGTAAGTATTTTTGACAAATAAAAATTCCCTGATTATTTGTTTTTCCATTTAAGAATGACTGAATGTCTCAGCAGAATGTCAAAACATATCTTATAACTGAGGTGTCTAGTGGCCAGTGTATTTTTGAACCCAAGTCATATGACTTCTCGAATGACATATTGTCTGTGTTTAAAACTGGTGAGGTAGTTTTTGGGAAGTTCCAGTTCTGCCTCTTTAATGAAAACAGGTTTGGTATAAATGAGACCTAGTTGTCAGATCTAATGTCTTTGAGGGGACAGAAGCTGGGGATCTCAACTGCCCATGGAAGCTCAAAACCCAGGGAAGCTGAGTATGATTTCATTTTTTCTGTTAAGGCTGTAGCCCTGTAATGCAAATATTACTAGCTGTCTAGAATGCATGTGAGAAACACCCCATTAGGATTGCCCCTTTGGCTGTTTAGAACTAAATTGTAATAGGAACACCCAGGTAGCAGTGGGCTACCTGATGTTTAGAAATAATATTAGCATGTATTCCCTTTTGTAAACTAGGATTATTAATCATGACAGGATGTATTCTTATTGTTAAAATAGGATTGTTCTGGTTTCTTTTTGTGTATTGGGTAAATAACGGTTAATTGAACCTTGGGTTTACAAATTATGCTAGAGTGCATGAATTATTTTTGTATATTACAACTATTCATCCTGTCAGGGTGTGTTTTTATTGTTATAATAGGATTTTTATGGCTAATCTTATTAATACTGTCATAATAAAGTTCAAAATAATTTGGCAAGAAATAGTGTGTTGGCTTTATTGAATTACTGAGAATTACCAACCAGGAACCTGTACAAGTGTCCCCAGTTAACACCCTTGTTACTCTCATCAGCTGGGGGGGGGGACTAGGCAATACAGTACATTAACCAAATGAAATGAATCCCATTTAGACAATCACCATCCAGTACAGCCATGCATAATGATAATCCAGCAGAAGAAGGAGATAAAAAGTCCACACAGCAGGTTAATCCTTCAGCCAACAACATGGTTGGTAAGATAAAATGTCCAGTTACACACAATCAAGGACTGCCACAGATTTAAACAAGGCCCCCAGGAAAAATACACTAAAATACGCCTCTACATCCATGCTTCCTGGCCAGAGTCCAACAATAAATGGTTCCACTCAGTCTGATCAGTCAGTCCTCATGTAGATGAAGCACCTCCAATAAAACTAGTTGTGCCAGTTCAGAATTAGACCACAGCATCCAAGCGTTGAGGTCCCCTACACTGCAAACCTTCCACATGAGCCCTTCTGCCAAAAATAAAACCCACCAGGAGTCACACCAAGAGCAAGTCACAGCTTATTTATAGCACCACATATCAATAGGGATCAAAAATGGGTATTCTCCTGAAAAACAAAAAAAACTGTCTCCTACTATTAACTTACTGATCTGACCTTGCCTAACTCTAAAATCCCTCTCTATCCCCACATAAAGCCTAACGTTTCAGGTCTCCAGTCATAAGCAAAAATGGACTAGGAGACCACGCAGCCATGTTCTTCTGTATTTTGATAAAGTGACTAAATTAAACCCCCAAAAAATCAATAATAACCCCTTCATTCATTAGCATATGATGATAATATAGTTTTGTTTGCCTTGTCAAAAATTGGAATGCAAATCAAAATTGATATTTTTTGAAGGAAATGTGAGCATTTGACATATCCATAAACCTGAATAAAACTGAAATTATGACATTTAGCACTCAGAGGAGCCATCATGCACAAACTAATTTCCTTCTTGGGGAAAGTAAGACTGAAGAGTCGAAGATTATCTTTATTTAGGGGTACAATTTATAAACTCAGCTAACTGGTCTCCCACCAAAGGGATCAAAATTTGAAGACAACAACTTTTGCTAGAGCATTGCTAAACTTTAATTTCAAATATGGGGGCAATTCTATTATTCTAGCTTTGAAGGCTGGAGGAGTTAAACTAAACCCTATTTTAACATGTGGAACTGAAGTTTGAGGACATTGGGTAATAAAAGTGTATGAAAAAGTCCTCTCCTATTATTATAATGCTTTGCTGGGTGTCCCCAGCTGTACTGGAAATGTGTTGGTTAGAGCTGAGCTGGGAAAGATCCCAATTGAACCTATAAATGGTTAAGGATAATAAATAACAAATTCAGTGAACTCCCTCAGATATGTTTTAAAAAGAAAAAATATATATGGTTAGGAGAGGGCCATAATTCAAAATGGTTGACAGCTTTGGTTGAGTATCTTAAGAAAGTGAACATGACCCAGCTGTTAAAAGATTACAATAGAAGTATTGATGTTTCATTAAAATATAGGAGTATAATGAGGGAACATGGTTTGAAAATGCAAGTATATTAGACATGCAAAATACGAAATCAGAAGTGTTCTGAATAGTTTAGACTTAATAAAACAAGTCACTCTTTGGAGGATTATCTAACAGTTCCAATTACACCGTGTGAGATGAAATTTATCACTTGGACAAAATTCAAATTAATAACATCTAAATATGTATATTATAACAATATCGATGAACAAAATGTTAATTCAAATGAAACAAGCTAACAATGCAGATGCAATAAAGGACCTCAAGAAACACTTACACATATTATCAATTTATGTCCACTCTACACTAAACCCAGAAATAATTTCTTATTGAATTTCTTAAAAATATATGCAAATAGTAACTATGATACGATATTCATACTACTACACCCTAGGAACCAGATTGATGCTCTATGATAGTCAAATTCATCTCCTCAGTTGTTAAAATTAAGAAAAAAATATTATACAGCTCAGAAAAACAAGTACACTCGTGTGTTTGATCTTCTTCCATGTAAATTGATGAGTAGAGTTTGTGCCCTGTTATGTCTTCCCCTATGTTGATCTTTGGAATTAAAATAGACTTAATCAAAGAGTTGAATACTAAGTGGTAGATAAACTAAGGATTTGCACTGTGTACTAGAATGAATAGTCTGTAAATTAAAGACATGACAGTGTAAATAATGTGCAGTAGTATGTTACTCTTCAAATGGCTTATATTTCCATTGTGTATAACTTGTATGTGCTTGTATATATAACTGGTTAAAACATTTTGCATTTGGTCACTTTTAAAGTTGTAATAAATTTAACTGTGAATGACAGCAAAGTTGTTTCATAAAAACTGAAACTGAAATTTCAGGCACATCTAATTATGCTCCCAATATCCATGACACCTTATGAACTGCAAAAAGAAACTATCCTGGGGATGCTGTTTGTGCGGAGAAGAATACTCTCAGCAAATATTAAATACTAATACAGTATTGATTTCCTGATTTTTTTTATGTGCCCAGGCTTAAGGCTTGGGTCCATTCTTATCATAACACTGTAAATCCCTGAATATTTGGACACACTAACCCACAGGGAGATCATACAAATGTACTTAAAGAGGACAGAAACCAGTTGTACATGCATTTAAGTTATATAAATAGCTGTGTATTTTAAGTAATCGGGTCTGGATTATTTTTTTCTATGTTTCTCTTTCCATTTTATTCATGTCTCAGTGTTATACCTGTCTTTGTGTCTCTCCCATATCATAATGTTACGTAGTGTCTTGAGTCACTAAATCAGTAAAGATATTGGGCCGGATATTCAAAAGGGTTGTGCCATGCGCAATAGGGTTGCGCATGCGCAAGTCCGAAAGTGCGCCATTCTGCGATATTCAGCAGGAGGCAGTTGTGCCACCGAAAATATGCTGAGCAACAGCGCAGTACAAATGAAGGCATGCACAACCAAAGGGGGTTGATCCATGCATAAAGAGCGTAATGCGATATTCAAAGACTTGCGTAATGCGCAACAGCGGAACAGCCGGAAGTTGCGCCCCAGCGGAAATGAGCCAAAATAAAAAGGCTCAAGGAAGAGGCACAAGAATGCTACAGGGATGCCAAGTGGGGAAGAGAGAGAGAGAAAGACAGACAGTGACAGGCCAGGGCAGGCAAGGGAAGCAGTGTGGGCCATAGGCTGCAGAGGCCAGCGGGGGGTGCCCGGTGCAGTGGAAGTAGCAGTCAGGACAGCAGGGGTAACAGAGCAACATCAGCCAGGGGGTCACAAGCCAGGGAGATGGACAGTGACAGCTTCCACATGGAAGCTGTAATGAGGGTGAGAATGCAGGTGCAGGGGACGTGGTCGTGGATGGGGTCTGGCCGGGCGACAAGCTCCCAACAGGCAGTACCATGCCCGCATCAGCTTTGAGCTGTACACAGATGTAGAGATTGTGGGCTGGTACCGCCTGAACAGGGCAATACTGAGGCGGCTCTGTGAGCTGTGCAGTGATGTGATGCAGGCACCCTCATGACGGAGTCACGCTCTGTCAGTGGAGACCAAGGTGACAGCTTGCATGTGCCTGCTCGCCACGGGCACCTTACAGAGGTCAACAGGGGACACCACAGGCATCACACAGTCGGCCACATCACGCATCCTCACCCAATTCCTCAGTGCACTGCTGCCACATGCTGCGGAGCACATCCATTTCCCCAGCATTGCGGCAGAGCATACAGCAAACATGCAGGAGTTCCACAGGGTAGCCGTATGCCTGGTGTGCTAGGAGCCATAGACTGCACCCATGTGGCCATTCGCACACCACCTGGCCCTGATGGGGCCGCATATAGGAACAGAAAGGGCTTCTCCAGTGTCAACTGCCAGGTGGTGTGTGATGCCACTGGGCGTATAATCAATGTCTGTGCCACACACCCTGGTGGTGCACATGATGCCTTCATATGGCATCAGTACACACTGTGCCATCGATTCGAGAGGGGGACATCCCCACAGGCCATCTAATGGGTGAGTACACATGTAGGAAATGCAAACGTGGGGCAAGGGTGGGAATGCCACAGATGCCATGGTAGTGGCACACAGAGATATGGGCAATATGGACCTGAACATGATACTGATCTCCACTATCTCCACACAGGTGACAGCGGATACCCACTCCGTCCCTGGCTGCTCACACCGTACCAGCACCCCATGACCCCATCACAGCAACGCTATAATGAGGCACATGCCGCCACATGCAACATCATTGAGCTGGTGTTTGGGATGCTCAAGGCACACTTCCGATGCCTAGACACCTCCGGTGGTGCCCTACAGTACAGCCCCTCAAAGGCCTGTGGGATATTCCTGGCTTGTTGTATCCTGCACAACATGGCCAAAGACTGTGGGATAGCCCTACAGGTTGAAGAGGGGGACAGCGATGGGGACGCCAGCGGTGCCGGTGTTGATGGTGATGAGCAGCCCTCCCTTGGACGGCGGAACCCCCGACTGATCCCGCAGGCCCAGCTGCACCGGGATACCATCACAGAGGAGCATTATGCATGACACAGGTAAGTCAAGGGGCCATGTGCAAAAAACACTGTCCTGGCGCAACCCACAGGCACACAGAGTAACACACCAGGGGTGCATGACGGCAAGGGGAGTGGAAGGGACCAGGCACACAAACACACCATCAAGGAGGGGCAAACAGTCATATGGACACATGCACACACACCAGGCACAAAGCATACATGGGCAGGTGCACAGCAGAGCAGGAACAGACATGGCAAACACACAGATCCACAGACCACACCCACCACCTGTACTGTCCCAGTACGTGTGTCAGATGCTGGGCAACCTTGCACCTTGGTGTACAGTACAATGCAGGCATCATCATGCACACACACCTATGGACAGCAGTCGGGATGGTGTGCAGGTGGTCCGTATGTTGGCGTGATGTGCAGGGCACCCACCAGTGCACTGCCCACCATGATGCACAGTGCATACAGGGCAGCACCAGACAGGGCCCGCACTGGGAGACAGGTCAGTCATGTTGCACCATTCCACGGCCACCGCGGATGCGTGGGCAGCCCCACCGTGACCCAACAGCACTGGTAGGCTGAGCAGGGGCCACATGGGGTGGCACCGATGGACCACCAGGGGTCCCACTGCGCGATCGCGACCTTGTCCGCAGTGGGGTCTGTAGTATGCCAAACATACCTGCACCGGGGTGCTTGGGATGCCCACAGCAGAACCTGGCATTGACAGGCTTGGTGTCGCACGACACTGGGAATGGGGAGTGGAGAGCATACTGTGTGGGGTGCGTGGTACAGGAGCACCTGCTTGTGTGCCCAATGCAGCCACGACAGCGACCAATGCCTGGGTCTGCCTGTCAATGGCAGCGGTCACATCCATCCGCATATGGACCATCTCTGCACGGTCCAGAGCACAGTCCCTGCTGTGCCACTCCACAGCCACACACAGTGCCTCCACGGATGTTGCAACCTGCCTTTGCTGCTGTACTGATTCCCGCAGCAGGCAGGTGTGCTCTTCAAATGGGTACTCTGCCACAATGGCATCCTGTCCCCCAGGGTAAGGAAGGTCCTGATGCTCAACACCCCTTGAGGGTGGGCGCTGTTCACCAGGACCAGGAATGGGCATATCAAAGGACGGTGGGCATGTGCCACCACTGGACACTGTACCCCCAGACCTGGTGGATGACTGCTGCTGCTGCCCCTCCAACCACTGTGCCCCAGGGACCACTGTTCCACTGCTGTGGCCGCAACAGTGCCAGACACATGCACAGCCACCGGTGCTGCCCCACCGGTGCTGACAGGCACAGCCTGGGACTGTGCCGACATGCTGGCACACACGTTGGAACCAGCTAGGCCCAGGGGCACGTGCTGGCCTGCTGTGTGTCCGTCATGGGACACACACATGTCACTGCCCATTGCAGTCCTTGCATCATCAATGGTGCAGGTACATGCTACAGCCTAGTCACAGCGTGCTGGCATGCTTGCATGCCAGACTGCTGAGACACAGGCTGTGCACCCCCCACACCCAACTCACCGACACCAGAGTTGGCAGCCCGGCGTGCATGCTGGTGCAGTGCATGCTGGCTGGTGACAGAGGTGGATGGACCTCCTCCATGTCCGCAGGTCTTCCTCACTGCCTGACCCACCACCACTGTCCCCTGAAGATGAACAGGATCTGTAACAGAAAGAGAGGACATGTGAGTGCATGTGAACAACCTCCCCCCCCAACACCACCACCATGTCATACCGTGCAGTGATGGGCTTCCACCTGTCTGGAATCCACCTCCTGGTACGCCCTCAATAGCACTCCACTGCATTGATGCAGCCAGTCAGTCCTCAGCTGAAGTCAGCTCCACCACCGCTGGCTGGCCCCTGCCAGTGCCAGCATGTGCCGCCCTGAGGGCTGCCACCTTCTCCTTCACCCTCCTGTGGTCTGTCCCCATCTTCTTTTTGCATTCCTGCACAGAGCGCTGGTGGCTTCCATGCAGGTTCACTGCCCGAGCTACACCCTCCCATGCAGCCACATGGGCCTGAGGAGTGCCCCGCTGTCCACTCAGTAGTGACTCCTCCTCCAGGTAGGCCTGGAAGAGGGCCTCTGTCTCCGCCGTGGTGAAGTTGGACCTCCTCCTCCGCCCACCATCCTCACCCTCACCTTGGCTCTGCTCGGTCATGGTGATCTGTATGGGTGGAAGTGGACACCTGTCACTGTGCAGTCTACAGCATTATCCCATGACCATTGTCCAGAACATCCCACAGCATGCAACCCACCTCTCACCTGTAGTAACCGAATCTGGCCAGCGCAGCCCAATGTCGCACATTTATAGTGCAATGCATGCAAATTAGGAGTGGAGCAACTGTAATGAGATGCAAATCGCGCCACTGCGCCTTTGAATGGCTGATCAGATGATTTGCATGTGTCGGCCGAATATCGCGCCGTTGCGATTTTCGCAATACGGTTGAGCCAGCTGAGCCAATGGCGCAGATCTGTGACTGTGTGGTACACTGCATTGCGCATGCCCAGGTAGCTTACGCAGGCATCTGCCGCGCTGATGACGTGCTGTGTGCGATCGGCAATTCAGGCCATGGCCACCATTGTGCCAGTGGCGCTACAGCCTGGGCACCATATGGCGCGTGGCACTACCGCGCACAGTCCACTGTGGCACTGGCACGCAGGTGATCAGTCGCGGGATGCATAGAAGTCGATGGCGCAGTGCGGCCTTGCATCAGAGACCCTGACCTGGTGTCTGACCTTTGCCCCCCTGGCACTGTTCGGTGCCATGTATACGCCCTATTGCGCTGTTTGGTGACAGCGCTATGTGAACCGACGGTGCTGTACGAACAGCGCGATTGGAACCTATGGTGGTCTATTGCGCAACATTTCCACGTGGGGTTGCCACGCTGCGGGGCGCCATATTGCCTGCTGTATGACCCCAAATATGGCACGCAGGAGAGCTCCCAATGGAGCCAGGTGGAGGTGGCCAACCTGGTGGCCCTGGTTGAGCCCCACTATGAGGCACTGTATGGGGATAAGCCTCACCATGGCCCGCACCCAGGTGTGGCTGCAGGTGGCCACTGACCTGGTGAGGGTCACAGGGCAGTGCCGGTCTGTGGAGCAGTGCAGGCACAGGTTTAGTGACCTCCGCAGGAGGGAGCCGGATGTGCTGCGACACCTCAGATCACATGCCAGGAGGGGCGTGGTGCCCAGGCCAGGTGGGTGTACCATCTATGCACCTGTATTCTCCGTAGGGGTGTGACTGTGTTTTGGTGGTGGTGTATGGGGGATGGCACTGCCATGGTTGGCTGTGTCAGTGTGTGCAGGTGTGAGATGCATGGGTCTGGCTGTGTGGGCAGGCACACTCACTGGGGCAGGGGGCAGTCTGCTTTGGGGTCACACTGATGTTTTTCTCAACATTTGTCACCCACAGGCCTGGTGGAGAGGATGCAGGCACAGGCTGAGGAGGGCTGCAGGCCCAGGTGGCGGACGGAGGAGATGTGAGGGGTGGGCCACAGCAGCAGCAGCAGCAGCCACAGCTGCTTGATGAGTGTGAGTATCATTACATCATGGATGCTATTGCATGCTGGAGGGGGTGGGCATGACCACCAGCCATGGACAACACAACCATGCATGACACAGGTGACAGTCATCACTGTCCAGTGTCACTGCACGTCTGTGTGTGCGTCACTGGTGGTCCATGCATGCACTGGGCACATGGCTGTGGAACTGGCATCCCACCACATTGTGACGTCACTTGACAGCCTTGTTTGTGCTGTGATGGACATGGGCAGTGTGTGTGTGCAGTGGTGCACATAGCTGGTGCTGCCTGGTTGGGCGTGTCATGTGCATGGTCACTGTGGGTGGGTGCATACCATCACAGGTGCGGGGCACTGGGCTATATGCCTTGCAGGATGGGTGGTGTTCAGGATTGTGAACAGTCACAGCTATTGACTGTGTTCCCTTTTCCTAGGCCTCAGCATCCTACGCAGGATGGACCGTGCCCTCCAGTGGCTGACCTGGATCTCCATCACAACACATGACTTCCTCCGGGACATTCAGCGTCATGGGGTCAGGCGACGGCGGAGGTGACAGGGACAGCACCAGACAGCAACAGACCAGCCTGCAAGGCAATGAATGTGCTTCCCCTTCCCACTTCACCTATCCCTCCCACCCTGCCTTCCCTCTCCCAGTTGTTCACCCTACCCTTGCCCACCCTACCTTGTACCCCTACCCCTTGTCTTGTACATATCCGTATATAGTTTTGTTCTTGATCTTGTTGTTGTAATTTCTGTTTTCCAATATATATATATATATATATATATATATTTTGTTATGAATACTGTGGTGGTCTCTGATTTGCAGCTGGCTATGGTTGCTCAGTTGTAGTGGTGTGCATGCCATCTGGGGTGGTATGGTCCTGGGTATGTGTGTGTGTGTGTGTGTGTGTGTGCATATGTGTGTGTGCATGGGGAGGTGTGGCAGTGACTTTCAGTTGGTCTTGCCATCTGCTGCCTGGGCCCACTGCTGGGTGCCCAGGGTGGGTCTGGCTTGTATGGTTCTATGCTACACGAGGTTGACATGTGCCGGGGGGGGATGCATGGTGTTTACTGCAGTGACAGTCACTGCACATGGGTGGTGTCTTGGGGTCACGGTGCAGGGTGTGCTGTGCAGACGGGAGGCTGCTGTGCACTGTGGTTGTCAACCCCCTGTGTGTGGCAGTCTCAGCCTGACAGTGGTTGTGCTGGGGCATCATGGCCCTGCTGTGCTTTGTTGGCTTGTCCCCATGGGCCCAGTGGATCATCCATCCCTCCCCCAGTGATGCTGTGCTTGGGGTGTGCGGGTGTCTTGTTGGTTCTGCAGTGTGTTCCTGTGCCCATGTGTGGCATGGCTGGCGGTGGGCCCAGCCTGCCTCCCTGGTTGTGCAGTTCCATTGCTCTGCTGGGGGGGGGGGCTCTGCTTGCGCTATGGCACCTCTGGACTGCTCAGCTAGGCTAGCCTTGTTGCGCTATGGCGCAACCTTTCTGCTCAGCTTCCCCTTCCTGGTTGCGCTATGGCACAGTTTGTGCGATATTCAGACGTTGGCTGCTTGCGCAATTTGTTTTGCTCCATGTTTGAATATCGCGTCTGTTGCGCCTATGCACAATTGACTTGTGCTTGCTCCTGCTGTTGCGCACTTTTTCGACGCAGTTTGAATATCCGGCCCATTGTTTTGTTCTGCAACTACTTGGGAGACCAACTAGTACATGAGTTGTCAACACTGTCAGTGTGGAAGTATTTGAATAATTTGATTCTTTGAAGCATTTTCTGAGAATGAAAGGTAGTGATACTGTTGGTTCTGCAGTGTGTTCCTGTGCCCATGTGTGGCATGGTTGGCGGTGGGCCCCAGCCTGCCTCCCTGGTTGTGCAGTTCCATTGCTCTGCTGGGGGTGGAAGGGGCTCTGCTTGCGCTATGGCACCTCTGGACTGCTCAGCTAGGCTAGCCTTGTTACGCTATGGCGCAACCTTTCTGCTCAGCTTCCCCTTCCTGGTTGCGCTATGGCACAGTTTGTGCGATATTCAGACGTTGGCTGCTTGCGCAATTTGTTTTGCTCCATGTTTGAATATCGCGTCTGTTGCGCCTATGCACAATTGACTTGTGCTTGCTCCTGCTGTTGTGCACTTTTTCGACGCAGTTTGAATATCCGGCCCATTGTTTTGTTCTGCAACTACTTGGGAGACCAACTAGTACATGAGTTGTCAACACTGTCAGTGTGGAAGTATTTGAATAATTTGATTCTTTGAAGCATTTTCTGAGAATGAAAGGTGGTGATACTGTTTTGAATGTGCTGATCTTTTTATTTTAAACAAGAGATGCAGGGCTGGATATTCAAAAGGGTTGCACCATGCACAATAGGGTTGCGCCTTCGCAAGTCTGAAATTGTGCCATTCTGCCATATTCAGCAGGAGGCAGTTGCGCCCCCCCAAGTCAAGCTGAGCAACAGCGCAATGCTAATGAAGGGAAGCTGAACCAGAGGGGGAGGAACCATGCATAAAGTGCACAGCCCAATATTCAGTGGGCTGTGCAGAGTTGTGCAGGCACAACCCCCCAACCTGTGCCTGCACAACTTTGAGCAAAAAAGAAAAGGAGTAATTTGAGGGCCACCCACAGGTGAGTTGCTGCATTACAGGGCGCAACACAGCAGCTGCCACCTATGGGTGGCCCTCGGCCGTCTCCCTGTGTTCCCTAGCAGTCCAATTCGCAGGTAATTTTCTCCTCGACTCTGTTCGAACACAGGGCAACTTACAGTAATCCCCACCACTAGCCCACTGCAAGGTAGAATAGAGCCCACCTCTCTGTCGCACTTTCAGGGTCCAGTGTTGAAGCCTGATCAGGCATAGAGTTCTCTATAAAACTAGTAGCCTGGTGATCTAAAAGCACTCACAGAGCCTCACCATCTGCTCCCCCATCATCCTGTGGGTGGCAGCATCTCACTGCCTGCCGCCGCCAACCGACTGCTTGGTGGCTGCATGCCCATTGGTTCAGATCAAGAGCCAGTGGGCGTGCAACCCATACCATACAAGGCAGTCCAGATATGTGAATGAATGGAATGAATAGTCCATAAATTAAAGACATGACAGTGTAAATGTAATTCATTCACATATCTGACTGCCTTGTATGAAGGGGTTGCACGCCCATTGGCTCTTGCTGTGAACCACCGGGCGGCAACCCACCGAGCAGTCAGTCGGTGGGGAGGGGGTGGCAGGTGGGTCGATGCTGGCCACCAGCTGATGGGGAGCAGGGTGTTGGGGCTCTGTGGGTGGGTGGGTGGGAGCCACTAGATCACCAGGCTACTGGAACCTTGGGGAACTCTAATGCCCGTGATCAGGCTTTGAGGTCCACTGGACCACCAGGGATATGTTCTTGGGGGTTGAACTCTGTTCTATCCGTGATCGGGCTAGTGGGGGTGGAGGGATTACTATGGGTTTGCCCGCAATTGGGCCAGTCGGGAGGGGGGTTTCTACTATTATGCCCGCAATCGGGCCAGTTGGGGGGGTGGGGTTTTTACTTCACTTATGCTGGCGATCAGGCTGCAGGGGGTGTCGGTCCCTGACGGCTGCTGCCTGGCAGGGTGCCAGGTGCAGGTCCTCGGGGATCAGCGCACCTGCATGCTAATGGCATGTGAATGGGGCCATAAATAGATGCAAATGGACCCCCTGTGCCTTGCATGAATTATGGCCCCATTTGCATGTCACCTTTTGAATATGGGGAATTTGCGCATAGCACAATGGTACTTGCACCACCGCAACTTGAATGCTCCACTCTGATCACTTGTGGTGGCGCAAGTTCCATTGCGCCATGCACAGTGGCTGAGGCCGGGGGGGGGGGATATTCAAAGGAGTTGCTCAATAGTGCAACTCCTTTGAATATTGCCCTGACCACACCCCTGCACAACTATTTTGTGCAGTGCAAGGGCTTGTGCCACAGAATGGTGCAGTTTGAATATCCAGCCCATAGTCTATTGTCTAGGAAATGCAGTTTTTTCTTTCCAAAAACATTTTAACTTGTGACACACAATCAAGTATTTTAGAACAAATACGGCATATGGTCAGAGATCAGATTTTATTCGATTTATGACAAATACTCAGAAATTATTCCTACACACCCTCATGCCTAATATTTACTTAATAGGTAGTAATTCTGAGTTAACATGATTTAAACAATTATTATTGCAAAACTTGACATATGCTTGGTACAGCATGCTTTCCGCTTATCTTGATTTTTCAAATGTTGACAGCGCTATAGATCAGAAACTGATTTAGCATCTAGAGTGAATGGGTTTCACTTTTAATGGGACATGAAATTCAATATTTCTAACACTTTTGGGGATTAGAGTGTCACCTGCTCTGTTAGTGGCAGCAAACTACGTGGTAACTTAAGTGACAGATCGTAACCATACTCCATAAATAATAAGGATAGAAACATTGATGATGGTCACACGTCCATCTGGGGATTTTTATCATAAAGGGTTATGATTATTTTTTAAAAGCTATTTATACCACTATTGCTTGTTGTCAGCTTAATCATGGAAATAGAGAGAGAGAATACTGTATTAATCCTCCATATGTGTGTGTGTGTGTGTGTGTGAGTGTGTGTGTTGGTAATGGTTATATACATGGGACTAAATCTAATGAGGGTAGACACCTCATGCTCCCCAGCCCAACTTACACACACACACACACACACACACTTACTTTACGGTCAATAGTTTATAATACAGAATTATCATTTTAACAGTTTCTCTGAACAGCCAAATCCCAAATGTGTTGGGTGTTAACCACTCATTGAATATTGTTGGTTGTGCTTCAGTTAATATTTAACCAACAATACCACAAGGGGAAAAAAAGTCCAACAGTGGCCCAGTGAAGCCCACCTCCATTCTGTCTCCTGGATACAGTTAGTCATCAGATAATGAAGCTGTCTGTCCATTGTTTATAGGTTCTATATAAGTTCAGCGAGCCGAGACCCTCTAATGAACTTTCCACCCTACTCATGGGTGGAAAGCATATTTTCTTTTATTTTCCATATAGTTGTCCAAATTTTGTTTAAATATTTTTATGTTCTTACTCTCCACTATTTGTTTTGGTAATGAGTCCCAGCTGGTTATCACACTTTGTGTAAAGAATTTACTCCTTTTAACTGTTAGGTTATTTGCCCCAAGCAGTTTTTGTGTATGTGACCTAGTTGATTATTTGCCTGCATGTTTATTTAGAGCAAGGGTTTCCATCATGTAAGGATCATTTATGTATTTGTAAATGAGATAAAGGTCCCCTCTGTGTCTTCTATATTGTGCTGAGTATACATTTAAATTGTTTAACCTGTGCGTATATCCCAGATGTTTAATTCCTTGTATTTGTTTAGTTATTCAACTTTGCATACTTTACACAAGTTGTTGATTCCTTATGTTCTGTGGCGTGCAAAACAGCGTACAGTATTCCAAGTGAGGTCTCACCAGGGCAGCATATAGGGGGATGATAACCTGGCTATCTCTGCTTTATATGTTTGCTTGGATGCATGTGCAAGAAACATAGTGCCATTATCTGAGTTTTCGGAGGTTTGTCATCCCCTCTTCCAATTCAGTCAGTGTGTTGGCAGACGTGACCCCTATCCGCCAATGCATGCTGGAGCTGTCTATGACAAGCTCCAAAATGCAGTGGCATACAGTTGAAAGGGGGAGCTACGCTTCAGTGAGCAGTGATAAGATATCGCCTACTCACACACAGCTCCCCCGCCACACACACACACACACACACACACACACACAGAACGCACGATGCATACCGCGTGCTGCCCCCCACACACAATCTGTAGCCGACGGGGTGCCCAATTCCCCATCAGCTGTGCGCCCCCCAGAGCCTTCCAATGCCATACTGGGTGCCCACCCCAGTGTGGCAACTCATCGATATAGCCAACGGGATGCCCAACCCCTGGCTTCACTCCTCCCCCCACAGGATGCCACACTGGGAGCCCACCCCAGCGTGGCAACAAATGCCATGACCGATGAGGGTACCCAATCCCCCATTGGCTCCATGCCCCCCCAGCCATCCTTCTGCCATGCTGGGAGCCCACCCCAGTGTGGCAAACATCCTGCATTGTCTTTTTTTTTAAATACCCTAAAATTAAAAACGGTCCCACGGCGCTTCTCCCTGCCCCCCTCCCACAACCCGCACCCACCCACTGCGCACCCTGCCTTCCCACAACCCCCCCTCACCCCAAACTTACCTCCGGAGCACAGCGTGATGATCTTTGGTGGACCGGGAACACGTCTGCACTCTTCAAAGATGACCGCGAACTGAGGAAATGCTGGTACGCTGTATAATGGGATAGATAGGGGGGTTTCAACTTTGTTGCATATCTCAGGCATTTTTTTTGAATGTTTGCACCAAATTTTCAACATGGGGTTTTTGGGACCCCCTTCTCATGAATGCTGTCACTGTCATGGCATTATTTGGGCCCAAAGGGTGATTTCTCAGTCACTGCATGAAATCACTTTTCAGGAATGATTAATGAAATGACACTACCAGTGTTCATAAGGTGGGCACTCAAGAAGCCTATTTTGAAAATTTGGTGGAAAAATTCCATAAAACGACTGTTTTACTAGCGTGCATTGTGCAGTTCCTACGCACGATCGTAAGTTCGTGAATTCTCAATATTTTCACTCCAGATTTTCAACATTGCCATTTTACCACACCTTCTTATGAGTAGTACAGCTGTCATTTTTCACATCTCACCCAAAATGTGTTTCTGCCCATGTAGCGTACAATGGCACAGTCGGTGTGCGAAACCAATGTATGGGACAAATTAAGAAAACCACAGTGACACTGTTCATGAGCAGAGGTCTTAAAATGGCTATGTTGAAAATTTGGTGACAAAAGTCCATAAAATGACTGTGTTACAAGTGAGCATTGCGCAGTTTCCACGCACCCTTGTAAGTTTATGACTTTGTAATATTTTTAAGTCAGATTTTCACCCGTGGCATTTTTCCACACTTCCTTATTTACAGTACAGCTGCCAGTTTTCACAACATGGCCGAAGTGTGTTTTCACACTTTTAGCACAGAGATGCGTGGTCGCTGTGGGAAATCATTGTTCGGGACAGATAAAGAAAATCACAGTGACACTGTTCATATTCAGAGGCACCAAAATGCCTCAGTTGACAATCTGCTGTAAAAAAAATCCCCAACCTAATTATATCATGGGTGTGCGTTGCACAGTTTCTATGTACGCTCGAGACTTCACCATTTTTTTTAATATTTTTACTGCAGATTTTCAACATTGCCATTTTTTACACCTCCCCATGAACAGTACAGCTGTCATTTTTTTACATCCTGTTCAGAATGTTTTTGCAACTGTGGTGCTAAATGCCGTAGTCACTGTGCATAAGCAGCTTTTGGTTAACAAACTGGTATTCCCCCTGTTCATGAGGTGGGGTCACAAAAAAAACATGTTGAACATTTGGAGTGAAAATACCAACAAATGCCTGAGGTGTTAGGGTTTCCAACCATAACGTCCAACCCTGTAGAGAATGACAGGCATCAAGGGTGTGACTTGGGATTCTTGCCTGTAATGCTCATACCTTTCCACACTCTGCAGCCAGTGGGAAACATCAAGGTATGCCTTGGACTCTTCTGCCCCAAAGTTCACCTCATTCTCCTATATCGCACCCATCTCACCATATTTCCTAATGGGGTGCGCATAAGGGCCAAAGACCCCAAGGAACACTGTGACACTTGTCAGTGTCTGCAGGGTGGAGTGTGGTGAAATGGCATGGCTGTTATGCCTGATGACCCAAAGGCACACCCCAATGCCTGTCACTCTCTGCAGGGTAGTGGTGGGGTTGGCTTCAGTTCAATACTTCACTGCCATTCCTTTTACGCAGATCTGTAAGTTCTACACTACCGCTGCCAATGCCAGCAAGCAAGCATTGGGCATTGACAAATGCTTGTTATATTACTTACTATGCAGCCTATTGTTTTCTGACACTTCTTAACATATGTACTGCATGACTATCAAATAACAAAAATGTCTGTGATGAGAACTCCCAAGTATTTTTATTCTTTGATACTTTGTAGTATAGTATTATTTATGTTATATTCAAACATGGGGTTGTTTTTGCCCATGTGCATTGTCTTACAGTTTTCTAAATTGAATTTCATTGTTATCAGCTAAAGTGGCAAGGTTATGCAAATTGTTCTGAATAACTTTTGCATCATTTACTGAGTGTACCAATCCCCCCAGTTTACAATTTTCTGTGTATTTGCAGATCTATACATTCCCTGATGGGGGTAGAGACCATGATGTTAAACAGAGCTAGCCCTAATATTGATACCTGTGGGACTCTGCTTGTAACTGAACCCCAGTCAGAAAAATATCCTTTTATGGCCATCCTTTGTGTTCTATTATCTTACCATGTTTCTCTCCATTTAATAATATTTATGTGGAGTTTGATTTTGGACAGTTGATCCAGCAGTATGGCATGAGATACCTTGTCAATGGCTTTGGAGTAGTCAAGAAGTACCTAGAGGAGTATTTTTATCAAGTGCTGCACTGACAGATTCAAATAAATTGATTACGTTAGTTAGACAAAATCTTTCTGCTGTAAGACCATGTTGTGTTACATCAATTGTTCTTGTTATCTGTAAGTGTTTCAGTATATGTTTCTGTAATAATCTCTCCATTATTTTACCAACCATAGAGGTTAGGCTAATGAGTCTATAATTGTTCACCTCTGCCCTATTTCCCTTTTTGTAAATTAGAGTCACCAAGTTTTGTCTCCATTCTCTTCTTGTACTGCCTTCCTGAATTTAGATATTAAATAGTACTATAAGTGGACCTGTCAATTAATTTACTGCAGTAGTTTTTTTAGGAAGCCCAGTGTTATACCATCAGGTCGTGCTGAGCTATAAGGTTTTTAAATTATTAATAATGTTTTTTTTATCTCCTTGGTGGTAAATACTGGGAAGTCACTTGTCTCTAAGGATTGTGGGTTAATATATTTATCTTTTGGGTTATATACATTTAGGAAATAGTTGTTAAGTTCCATTGCAGAGTCTGCCTCATTGGTAACAATGCCTTCTTTTGTTTTCAGTGGTACAATGATTGTTTGTTTACCTTATAATTATTGGTGACCCCCTTTAATAGCCTGTATTCAGACACAGCCGAAATGCCATAATAACCCAAAATTGAGTTATTACGGTGTTTTAAAAACCTCCACATTCGCATCTCTCAAACTCAGCTGAGCGCGAGACAGTCTGAGCAGTAAAACAATTGCTTCAAGCCGCAAAGCCCTTCCACTTACCACGGCTAAATTCACTGAAGCAGTCTTCATCTGCTTTGTGTCTTCTGCAGCGCATATCCACAGCTGTTTAAAAAGAAAATGCCCCAAAAACCCTTACTGTTCTACAACTCTGCTTTAAAAAAAAAAAAAACTCCGACTTTCAGTACTTGGACCTGGTCCCCCACAGCAACCGGAAGATCTTAATTAGCACTGTAACACTTCCTTCAATTGCATTGGGAAACCACGATCATCGCAACTACATCAGCATTTTAAAATACAAAAAGATAACAGTACTTTGATGTGGTTCTGCCCCAGGGTTCGGGCTATTAAAGGGGTCACCAGTAATTATAAAAATAAAAGATAGGCGTTAGTGTGCCTATGAAAATTTTTTTCGTGCTTGGTGTGTGATGACTAGACAAACCTCTCTCGAGCTCGCCTCGAGGTTTATGTGGAATAATACACACTCTTTTCGTGTGAAAAATATTCATAACACACACTTGCTCCATTATTCTCATTTAATTATCCTATATAGTTAAAAAAATTGTATATCATCTTTTACATGTTACTAACTTAATTTCTATTCTTTTCTTAGCCTTTCTTACTAATTATTTAGTTATTTTTGCAGTTAATTTAAATCTTTTCCCAATTTTTGTTAGATGGATTCTTCTTATATGGTTGATAATGTATATTTTTTTCTTTTTTTATGTTTGACTATTTTATATGTCCACTATGGTAGAACTCTCTTTGAATTACTGCACTTATTTCTTACCCATTTGCCAATACAATATACTATATGACGGTGGATTAATTTCCAGGTGGTGTCCAGGTTCTGTCCCTTTAATTCCTCTAATCAGTTCCATTTATTTAAATAATTTCTCATACTGTCATAGTCAGCTTTGTTATAGTCCTTTATTTTAGTTTTTCTTTTAATCATATTGAAACTGATTTTGTATTCAAAAGAGATCATATTGTGGTCACTGTCAGATAATGGTGATAGTATTTGAATATTATCAATCAGTTCAGTGTTATAAGTAAATATTGACTCTAGTATAACGTTCCCTTTTGTGTGTTGAGTTATTAATTGATCTGGATTATGGAGTGTCATAATATCAATAAAGAGTTTTTTTTTCAATTAGACTGGTTCCTTTAATTGTTTCCCAATTTATTCCTGGGAAATTGAAATCTCCGATAATTATGAGCTCACTATACATACATTGTGTATGCACATGTGCAAACAAACTTCCTGTTTTCTTACTTGTGTAGTAATGAGTTGTGTTACATGCACAGATGTGGTCATAAAGCTCAGTAAATGCATGCCACCAGTACTCACTCTCACATTAACACACACGGGAGTAACAGTTGTTCACAACACATGATTACTAATCATGAGTTCCAGACCTTTTTTCCCTTTTTTTTTTATTTTAGTACAAGGAAGTCATAACATATTTTCAGTTTTCATAACCCTGAGTAGCCTATCCAAGTTATGTGTTTATGTTGATGTTGTTAGAGCTGCACTGTTGTCCATGATGCTGCTCATCACACTTTATTTGTGAAAAATCTCTTCCAGACTGTAGACAGAGTGGATTGCACAGTCTGTCGACAGTCCAAAAGAGTTGAGCTGGTCGGTTCCGTGCAGCAGCAATCTCCCTGGACAGGAATTCTGCCTTCTTACGGGTTATTGCCGATTGATAGATAACATAATGATCCATCAATCTAAGTTTGTCAGCATCCAAGCAAGATTTCCGCCAGGCCCTCTCTAGCCTTCACCCCACTCTCCTCAGTTCCTTCAAAGACTCATCAAACAATGGAGTCTTTGGGCGCTGAGTGAGTGGGTGAACACGAACAAGAGCAATTTGGTCCAGGGCCTCGCTCACTGCCTTATTATAGGCTATAACAAGGTCCCCTGGACCCATGCTCTCACCCAAAACACCTGATAGGTCCAGTACCGCTAATAGGCCCTCTGGGATTACTCCCTTTAAAGGGCGATACTGGACCATCTCCGTAGAGGCAGGCCTATTAGGGGGTGCCCCAAAGCTGAATCTTATGATGTGATGGTCTGTCCACACATTTGGTTCCACCCCCAGATGCGTAACATCCAAATCCAGTAGGAACACCAGGTCCAAAGAGTGTCCCCCTATATGGGTAGCAGAGGTAACTACCTGTGACAGGCTCAACATAGACATAAGTTGGAGGAAGTTCTTTCCAAAGTGCGAGAGTTCATCGTTGACCCAGGCATTGAAGTCACCCACTATTAACCATCTGGGCAACTCCAATGCCGTGTCAACGATGAAGTCTGTGAACTCCTTCAGGAATTCACCACCATCACCGGTGGACGGTAGATGAGGAGAATCCTAAACTCTGCACCTGCTGCCAGGATACACTCAAAGGATCTGGTGTTACCCACTGGCACCTCCACAAGACTCAGATCTGATCTAAAAAAGATGGCCACTCCCCCGCCCCTACGATCCAATCTCGGACGGTGCATCACCGAGAACCCAGCCGGAGCAGCAGAGTCTAAAATAGGACCTGCATTCTCATCCAGCCAGGTCTCGGTGATACATGCCAGGTCAGATGTTGCAACAAGATCTGCAATAATAGCAGATTTGTTCCTAATAGACCTGGCATTACATAACACCGCCTGAGTTGGAAGGGTTTTCAGAGAGGAGCGCAGTACCTGCCCACAATCTGTGGAGCCTTTGGGTATGGGAATCAAGCAAGGAGGACCCCTCTCCTGATCCCATTTCACCCCAGGGTGTCTCCTCAACCCAACTATCCCTATCTGCCCACCCCCCTCCAATCTCCCACTCTGTCCAGCCCACCCATCCCCTAAACGCCTTCTCACTATTCCCGCTGTACGACAGTTATTAAAAACATCATCAGACAATCAGGGACAGTGAAAGGGATGGAGGTCCTGGAGCAGAGTGGGAGAATAGCACCTGACCATCGTAAACCCCATCAAACACATCATTATCAACAAATTTCTGATAAACTAACTCAACTTAAGCAACCTATCTTAATTAAATAATATTATATTAACCAAAGAAAACCTATAAAGAATAAAATAAATGAATAATAAAATTATATTACAATTACTATTAATCCAATAACAAACGCAGAATCAAATATCATAAAGTCTAAAAAAGCATAAAAAGGTGAAAATAAATTTAAAATAATATAAAATTCTGCTCAGAAAAAAATTCTCACTATAATATAATAGTGAATACAAGCAGTCATCAAAAGGTCATCCAATGTTAAGAATTCCAGGCTCTCTGAAACTCGAACAATCAGAGTCAGGCTGTCTTAAAGGAAAATGAGCAAAATAGATTTTAAACAGTTCTAGTCCAGAGACAGAAGATATTTCAAACAATCGTGTGATGGAACTAGCCCCCCTCCGAGTGGATTTCTGATCCAAGTTGGACCTTCAGCAATAACCCCTGGAACAGCGTCCACCCACCAGTAGACCACTCCGGTAGGTTCAGGAGACTTCAGCAATTCTCACCCACCCACCAGCAGGTTGAAGCCAGAGTCACCCGCCTCGGGCCCAACTAGCACCAGCCACCCCAGGCAGCTATCCCATGACACACATACAGGCCAAGACCACCACAAAAATCACAGAATCCAAAGAACAAGTCTTGTTCAAACTCTTCAAAATCTCCTTATAATTAAGCAGCAGAGACCAGGGGTCAGTCACACTCTCCTCCCAGAGCTTCAGCGGCCTCAGACACCCCAATATAATGTGTGATTCAATGCCAAAACATTCCAGAAAGTCTCCCCCCTCAATCCAGAAATATATCAGGGGCTTAGATAACTCCCATAGCAGTCCAGCCCAACTCTCAAAATCCCAGTGCAACTCACAGCTTCTGAATAATATTCCAATATTCCCAGAATCACAAAGCCAAAAATTTCCAAATTCCTTCACTCATAAAAATGCAGCCCAGCTCTGACAGCAACAGTGAACGACAAAACGAATATTCCTCTAACAGCAGCTGTGCCACACATAAAAATGTCCAAACGACTGTTTGTAAAACATACAGGACGCAACGTCGCCGCCTTAGCTCTCCTCAACACGAAAGATTCCAGCATGTTTTAACAAGCAATGCTCCTCATCAAATATCCAGAATTGCACAGGGGATAAAAGGCAAAAAATGGGAAGTTCAAAAACAACTTCAGCAGACAAGCGAAACAGTTCCGACGGACAAGGAAACAGAAAACGAACAGCAAACGGACATACGACACAGTGGCTAGCCCAGCGTGGCCACCATCTTGAGGTAAGAAATCAAGGATGTCCAGGTTCCCTTGCAGGACCAACCTCCCCTCTTCTCCCTCAACTGCTGCTCCCATCTTGGAGTCATCAGTGAAGAGACTCATTTCACACCCTATGCCCTCCCTGATGTCAGATATGTATGCATTAAACAGGATCGGACCCAGGACCAAGCCCTGCAGTACCCCATTACCAACCTCTCTAGGGTTCAAGAGCTACCCACTGACTACTACTCTCTGGGTGCATCCAGCTAGCTGGTTTTCAATCCATCTGACCCCCTTCAGTTTCTCCACCAGACCAGATCACCAAATAAACATGGCCATTTTCTTGACCTGGTTTTCCTCATGGGGATGGAGGTCTCTGACGTGGGAGTGGAACCCATCAGATGGTCAGACCATTACACTGTGCAATTCAATTTTTGCACCCCTGTTTATAGGCCAGCCCCTGTGGAGATGGTCAAGTACTGCCCTTCACGGGATTTGACTCCTGATGGTCTAACTGCGGTACTTCATCTATCAGAATTTTCTGTGGTGAGCAGGGATCTGAAGGTTTTGGTTCTGGCATATAATAATGCCATTACCTCAGCACTGGATTCCATTGTTCCAGTCCATGTGCATCCTCTCTCACTTCATCCTTGGTTCAATGGGGACCTGAGGGAGATGCAGTAACAAGGATGCAGGTTAGAGCAGTACTGGCAGAGATCCTGCTTAGATGCAGACCATCTTAGACTGCTAGAGCATTATAGACTCTATCAGCCAGCAATTTTCCGTAAGAAGGCAGAATTCCTGTCCGGGGAAATTGTTGCGGCTCAGAACCGACCAGCTCAGCTCTTTCAAACTGTGGACAGGCTGTGCAACCCAGCCTGTCTACAAGTTCATAGAGCTTTTTCACAATTGCAGTGTGATGAGCTTGTGTGGTTCTTTGCAGATAAGGTGGCCAACATCAGGATGGAGACCCATGTAGTGCTCTCTATGGGACTTGCCATGGACCAGCGCTTGGTCACTATCCCTCTTCCTTCCTGGAGTTCCTTCAAATGGCTGGAAATTGTGGATGTTATGAGGATTGTCCAGGGTATGCGCACTACAAGCTGTAGTTGAGATCTGGGTCCTACAGCCTTGATATCGGGCTGTGGTGATGTTATCGGCCCAGTTCTGGTGCAGATAGTCTGGTGCTCCCTTGACTCTGGTGAGTACCCCTGCTCCTTGAAGGAGGCAGTGGTGACACCTTTATTGAAGAAGGCTTCTTTGGACCCAGACTCTTTCACTAACTACAGGCCACTCTCTAACCTTCCCTATGTGGGGAAGGTAATTGAGAAAGTAGTGGCTGCTCAGTTGGAGAACCATATGACCATCCATAGCATCTTCAACCCTCTCCAACCTGGCTTCTGAAAGAGGCACAGTACCGAGACTGTGCTGGTTTGGGTGCTCAATAATCTTCTGATGGTGAGAGACCAGAGAAAATGGTCCATTTTGGTTCTACTTGATTTGTCAACAGTGTTTGACACCATGGACCATGGGGTTCTGCTCGAGCACCTGAGATTCATCTGTGGGCTCTCTGGTTTGGTCCACAGATGGTTTACTTCATTCCTCACTGGTAGAATGCAGACGGTAGTGTCATGGTTTTTTTCCCTCTGACCCCATCTCTCTGTCCTGTGGGGTGCCTCAGGGCTCAGTGCTGTCTCCCATGTTGTTTGCGTTGTACATGCTTCCCCTCGGAGACATTGTAAGATGGTATGGGCTGAAGTTTCATTGCTATGCCGATGATACTCAGCTCTACCTGTCTTTTGCACCAGACCAGGATGGAGCACTCTCAGTATTTAATAATTTCCTCGGCGAGATCCAAGGTTGGATGAGGACTAGCTGGTTGAAGTTGAACCCAGGGAAGACAGAGGTGATGGTTGTGGATCCAGGTCAATGGAAAGGGGGGCAGGGAGCAAATCATTCCACAGGTTTATTCCTTGGGAATGCTGAGCTCCCTATCTCTGAACAGGTGCAAGATCTTGGGGTGATTCTTGACGATGGCCTGACACTGCATTTGCAGGTGTTGGCCATCATTAAGTTATCCTTTTACCATCTGAGGAACATCGCTAGAATCAAGCACCTTGTTCCATCCGGGGATCTGCCGGTGTTGATCCACGCTTTCGTGACCTCGCATTTGGACTACTGCAACTCCCTTTACTTTGGGCTTCCGGGGGTTGATATCCACTGCTTGCAGCTAGTGCGGAACTCCGCAGCCCGGTTACTGATGGAGACTCCTTGATCTTCCCACATCACACCAGTGCTACAGGAATTGCACTGGCTGCCAGTTCAGTGGTAGATCACCTTCAAAGTTGGATTACTGACTTATAAAGCCCTACATGGACTGGGCCATGACTACCTGAAAGAACATCTGGTTTCTTACACCCCAGAGGGACAACTATGCTCGGCCAATGAGGGATTGCTAGAGATTCTGAGGGTGTCTTTAAAATCTTCTGGGGCCTGGGCTTTTATGTTCATAGCACCAACCCTCTGGAATTCTCTATCCTGTTGGATTAGGGAGTGCATGACTGTGGGGGGCTTTAAACAAGCATTAAAAACTTATTTATGGAATGAGGCATATGGTGATGGTATTGAAGATGGAAGATCTTAATGGTTTTATGTTTTATAATGATTTATTACTGTTTTAAATGTTTTAATTGTGTACTGCACTTTGATATTGGAAAGGTGCATTAAAAATAAAGTTTATTGTTATTATTATTGTGGGGGACAGTCAAACACCTTGCTGAAGTCCAAGAATAATACATCCACAGGCTTGCCCCTGTCCAGTTCTGATGTTACCCATTCGTAGGATTCCACAAGATTGGTTTGACATGATCTACCTGGCACAAACCCATGTTGCCAACTATCCAGACCTCTCACCTCCTCCAAGTACACCCCCAATCATTCCTTTAGTATACTCTCCATTAATTTTCCCACCACTGAGGTCAAACTGATGGGTCTATAGTTACCTGGTACTTCCCTCATCCCCCCTTATGGATTGGCACCACATGTGCCTCTCACCAATCCCTAGGTACCCTCCCTGTCTCAAGTGACCTGTTGAAGAACTCCACCAGGGGTGTAGCCAGTATGTCCACCACTTCCCATAGTACTCTCGGATGAATATAATTGAGCCCAGGAGATTTGTCTTTCTTTAGGGCCTTGAGGGCTAACTACACACTTTCGGTGGAGATAGCATCATCCATCCCCTCCACCTTTCTGGCATTTTTATCCTTATCCTGATGTGACACCCCTTGGGTACCTCTCCCTCCCTCTTGCTCCATTTCTGTTGCTCCCCTGATCCCACTCACTACTGCTTCTATCCCCATCGTGCCTTGCTTTGTAGATATCCCATCCCCCTCCCTAGTGAACACAGAGGTGAAGTACTCATTTAATACCTCTGCCTGGTCCTTCGCCTCTTTAGCCCACCCTCCTTCTGATCTTTGTCTGCCAAGATGGCCCTTAGTTTTTCTCCATGTACTGGAAGAACCCTATTTCCCCTTCCTGTATCCCCAGTGCCAGCTGCTGCTCTTTACTGGACTTTGCCCCCTGTACCATCTGGGTGACTTTTCTAGATGCAAGAGGGTACATTTACTTTTCTCTATTCCCTCTTGTTGTTTTATATTTTTTGTAGGCAGCCTTCTTTTCTCTGACCGCTACCTGAACCTCATTGGACCACCGGGATGGTTTATGTGACCTTGCTCCCTTACACTTCACTTTAGCTCAGGTCCTGACTGCCTCATGAAGTCCACATTTTATGACTTCCCATCTCTTTTCCACATTTGTCATTGTTGTAATCCCCTTCAAGTAACCCTTGAGAATATATCCCATGCCCACAAAGTGCGCCCCTGAAGTCCACTACCAGTGTCCTAGATCTCTTCCCCTCCCCCCCATGCTTATTTGAAACCAGACAGTATTGTGGTCACTCCCAGTCAGGGGATCCTCTAGAACTAGGTCCCTTACAAGATCCCTATCCACCAGAACCATGTCCAGGACATGCCCCTCCCTTGTGGACTCCATCATGTGCTGTGTTAAGAACACATCCTGGAAGCCATCCAGCAGCCTCTGCTCCTTGGCCACCTTAGCCTCATATTCATAGGCTAATTGCTGTAGGTTTCAGAGGTGCTCAAATCCATTCTTCACTGCTTTGAAAAAGCACCCAAGGGTGCAAAGTGCCATCAGGAGGTTTGCACTGTGGGGTATATTTATAGAAATAAGCATGTGTTACTTCTTTACATGCTTATATGGAATAAAATAGATTTTTGGCCTTAAAATATGTATTAAGGTACCTAGTATTAGCAATGCTTAGATACTGGTGTGGGTTCGATGAATAAGGTTTCTTTTTTTGTTTGCTGGAATGTGATCATAAGTACCAAAAAAGGATATGCAAAGCAGAAAAGGCCAAGAGGGGATATGCAATTGCATGTTGCATTACCATGTTCTGCTTTTAAGATTCATGCCACCACTTCCCTCATTAACAGAAAAATAGGTACACACAAAAATAATTAAGCTTGTATCCACTGTGGTAAGCTTTGGGTAAAATCTCACAAAAGAATGACCACTTGTATTAAGGGTTTGAAGTAAATATTGAAAAAAATTTAATTAGTTAAAGCTATAGAAAATGAGTAAATCCACTAGTTGCACTTGACACAGTATTTATCTTGCCATATTATTCTTTTGTCTATGTAATTACTTTCCTCATGTCGTACTACTTATTGAAACAATTGTAATTTGTTGTTCTTGTGACTTGACATGTAACTTCTGTAAAAGAGCCCTGTTTCAAAGGACTTTCTGATTTGATAAATAAATAAACACATTGCACAGCAAGGTAGGTTTGACCTTTACATTGCAGTACTAACACGATATGCCTTGATCACAAGGACCAGCATAAACTTTAATGTGAAAACCCTTTTATGTTTTTCTACTAAAAATTAATTGATTCAAGAAACTTTACTGTACCAATCATGGAATGCATCAACATAATTAGTAGGGAGGGAATAAAAAATTAAACTCTGTAACTTTTCATGCCTTGCTGCTAATAATATTTAACCAAAAGTTGCCATTGAGAGCTCTACCATTCCATATTATAACTTCCACATTGGGGATTTCATAATCTTTTCAACTTTTTCAAATTGAGCAGACAAGTCTTGGTGATGGAAGACAATAAAAGTAATATTTAACAACATACAGTTCAATCTCGTTTATCCGACCTGTGGGATATCTGATATGGTCAGATAACTGGGGGGGTTGGATAAACGGGATTCCGATAGAGACAGATTGTTATAAACCACCTACACACTCAGGAAGGCACTTGAACAGTGGTGTAAATTGCAATCCTTTATAAAATGTGCAAATGTGCTAAATACAGTACCCAACTTTATTAGACTAGTACAAGGTGCATGATTTAAAAACATATTTTTCAAAGGAGCGGAATCAGCTTTCAAAGTACTGTAGCCATTAATCGACTTTTGTTTCAGAGCACCATGCTGCTTCATAGCTGCGCGCTGCTTTAGTAGCATGATAGGGGCACAGTCTGGCTGTGCTTTCTGGTACAGAATTCATTTTTCCAGGTGCTGCACTGCCTCAGCGTGAGTTGGCAGAATCTGAGACTCTTCTGTCTCCAATTCATTATCATTGGGTTCCTCGTCTGGTTCTGATTGTGATCGGTTCATTGTCATCACTCAACAGCCACAGCTGCACATCTTCTGCAGAGGGAGGATCAGGGAGGTCAGCAGTAAGGATTTCAACTTCTGCTGAGGAGACATCTGTGTTCGGCAGGTCGGGAGGTCAGCTTGCTCAGGGAGTTTCCATTAATTACCGCAGTCTCACAGTAATTTGACAGCCGCTGACAGTTTGACAGCCATAGAATTCAGAAGCAAAGTTGAAATGACAGGTGAAACATGACAGGGAAGCCAAAATATTCGGGGACACAGGTCAGGTTTGCTAGATAGGGAGGTTCAGTATTTTGGGGGTCAGATAAATGGGGTTTGACTGTATTTGTTCTGCAGTTTAGGTAATGTGGTGAGGGTAACCACTGCTGATGAATACATCATAGCACTAGTAAATAAATTAAGACCCTTAACCTCCCGATTATCAAATCAGATGGTCAGGCTACAAAAAACAGATTAGATAGCATTGTTCTGCAGCATTCACTTTGTGTGGGTTCTACGTTGATGCTGACATACTATGTGCTTGGTATGACAAAGGGCTGGCATATGAGCAGAGAATGTGGGAAAAAACTGAAGTCATCAGCACCTCAGTGATCATTGCATTTTAAGCTGATGACACAGCTACAAAACTAACACCATTCACACATACAAACAAACCCACTACCACCGGATTTATGATAAATTGACTGGTTTTCTTCTCACCATTTCCCAACTAGCTCTTCCCCTCCCCCACAAGCACAACTCACCACCAAAAATAGACTGTATCATCTAGCCCATAATATCTGATCAGCAAAAACTAAATTATTTTAAAATAATTCAGGCTGAGATTGCCAGTCCACTATTTTATTCTTATAAAATGAATAGGTAAAAACCATGGCTTCCAATTGGCTAAAATAGAAGTGTCAAATATGTTCAACACCTAGTAAAAAACAAGCACTGGCAATTAGCCCAGAGCGATGAATAAATGCCCTTAATAGAATGTCCAGTGTCCAGCATAGCATGTTGTCAAATGTAGAGTTAACCTTCTTGTTTTTGAACCTGTGAGTGAAGAAGAACTAAGTCTATCATGGCCACCAATTCATCTGTGAATTTCAACCTTAGTCTAACTGAGGAAGTGAGAGAACACGTATTTAACAACCCTGAAAGTGATGTTGACAACAGCAGTGAAGATGTTCCACCTGTCACAGTAAGTATTGAGCAAGAATTGTCAGTGTCAAGTACTGTGCCAGTGACCAGCAAGTGCTGAACAGTGACAGAAAATTAATACCGAACAGTGACAGAAAATTAACTGAATAAACTTGCAGGCTTGAGAAACGAGCAAAACACAAAATGTTCAACAACATGGGGTGTGAAAGAGTTCAATGACTGGGCTGCCACAAAACAAATACATATACATTTCAAAACTACATCTCCTAAATACCTGAATGATACTTTCAGAAAATTTTATGTGGAAGTCCACAATGTTGACAGTAAAGAGTATGCCCTTAGCAGTTTTTGAAGCCTTAGGGCTGCCCTCAACTGACATCTGAACTGCACAACAATCGGCAGAAAAATAATTATTATCTCTGACCAAACATTTACATCCAGTAACAAGATTTTTGTTGTGGTAATGAAAAAATACCACAAGGAACAAAAGGTCTGTTCTAAGCACCATCACAATCTAAGTAAATATGACTTAACTAAATTACAAAATTCAGCTGCTTGATTCCCAGATACCGTGCCTGGCCTTGTCTGTAAAGTTTGGTTGGACATTCAGCTTTAAGTGGCCAGGCACAGTCATGAAGGCTTGCAACTTTTACATCCTAACAGCTTTGCATTCGATACAGATAAAAATGACCACAAGTTTGCCACTCTCTGTTTCAACAAACATACCAAAAATCATGGTAATCTCAGGGAACCAAACAATGAATCGCACTGTGCATTTATTTATGCAATGCCAGGATCCCTGCTCTGTCTTGCAAATAGTTTAAAAAACTATGTTGCAAAACTTCCATCTGATCCCAAGTCCTTGTACTGTCACCCACAGCAGCTGCTGCAAGATTTCTTCAATACACAGACCACACAGTACATCCTTGAGCCTATGGGCTTAAACTACCTTGCCATGATGATGGCACAGCTGAGTAAGGAGGCACAACTCTTTCAAATTTACACCAACCACTCAGTTCATGCTACCATAGTCCAATGGTTATAGGAGATTGGCAGTGAAGACTGTGAAAACATTTCAGTGACTGGGCACAGCACCGAAGCCAGCCTCCAAGCATACAGGACAGCAAATAGCTTGGACCAGCACAAGTGGAGCAACATCTAGCACGAAGAAAACCTGGAGCCTCAGCTTAAAAAGCCAGTAAAAGTATTGTTGCCCAAAACAAACAATTGTCAATCTCAATGTCTGGATTTTTCTCTGTTTGATTAGCAGGGTACTTTCTCTGTCAAATTGTTGTGTAGGGTATCTTGCTGACAGGAAGGCACTCATTGCAGTGGTGGATGAGAGCTTTTAGTTGATTGTTTTGTGAGGACACAGTTTAGGCCCAACCCCTTCCCACCCTCACCCCACCCACCCTGGAAATAGTTATTTTATACCTGAGGTTCTGACATCATTTCTCGAGTGCAAGGTATTTCACGGTCATATCCTCTAGCACACTGCACTGATAATATAAGCATACACGTTGTATAATATATATATTTCTATATAACAAATCACACACGCACGTCCGCACACACACACACAAATACAATTAAAAAAACTAGATAAACATGTGGGGAGTAGTGCAATGTAATGGCTGTGGGGCAGCAGTTTTCCGGGAGTCTTTCTGGAGGCTGAGATGCTGCCCAATTTGCTGACAACTATCTACCCTGAGGGAGGAAGTTGCCTGTCTTCAGGCTGCACTGGACAGTAGTAAGGAAACCTTCCCCCAGGCCACACTGGACAGTAGGAAGGGAACCTCCCCCATCCAGGGAGCACTAGCGCCACCACCACTACTTCAGAGGTTGCGAAGAAAGCACAGTAGTTAGACCACAGTGGGCTCAGGGAGGGTGAGGAGGGTGGAACAGAGGCACACTCAGTCAATTGTTCCACTCCACAATCCATACACCATTCTGGGGAGCATAGCTCCCCTATGGATGCACCCGCAGAGAAGACTGATGATAACTGTCACAAGGGAGGCCCATAGGAAGGAGACAGAGGACACCACAGGGAAAGGAAGCAGCTCCTGGTGGGGGACTCAATTATTAGGGGGATAGAACTGGGGGGAGCTGGGAAAAATGAAGTAAGGTGCCCGCCTGGTGCCATGGCTTGAGGGACAGGAAGCACATCCTCAGGATCATGAGAACAGCTGCAAGGGATTCTGAGCTGGATGTAATTGTCCACCTAGGAACAAATGACTTGGCTCATCATGAGATTAGAGCAGTGCAGGAGGACATTGCAGAGTTGGGGAGGGACCTAAGAAAAAGAGATGCTGCCTGTCAAAAGCATGGGGAAGGTGAGGGTAATTGGCACCATGCAGTTTAATGAATGGTTGAAAAAATGGTGTGGAGCACAGGGGTTTGGCTTCATTGGGGACTGGGGTTCCACCTGGAGGGACACCAGCCTATACTGGCAGGATGGTCTGCATCTATCCAGGAAGGGAATAAGTCTTTTGAGCAATCAGTTTAAATGCTTCATTGGCAAGCTTTTAAATTAGTCAAAGGGGGAGGCACTGACAAGCAGCAGGAAAATCCCAGCCTCTCCCTACAAAACAGGGCACTAAATGAGAAAAAGACTGAGGTGGAATGGTCAGTGGGGGATGCTGTAACAGAAGGTAATGCCATCAAAAAATGGAGAGCAATGAGTACTAATGCCCGTAGTCCAGGTAACAAGCTTCCTGAATTAGTGGCCTTGATGGAGGAGGAACATCTGGATATCATGGCAGTCACAGAAACATGGTACACACAAAACCATGACTGGGACATAAACATAACAAGATACACTGTCTACAGGAGGGACAGGGAGGGTAAAAGAGGAGGAGGAGTAGTTCTTTACATAAGGGAAGGAATAAACGCAACAGAACAGAAGGGTAAACAGGGAGGAGAAGAAGCACTGTGGGTAAATTTGGAGACAGACAATGGTACCACAATCCGCACAGGGGTTGTATACAGACTCCCTTCTCAGGGGGAGGAAATGGACAGGGAAATGATAGAAAGTATACTTAGAATGGCAGAAAATGGGGAGATATTGCTGATGGGTGATCTGAATATGCCAGATGTCAACTGAAGTGCAGTTGCAGCTGCCACTTCGAAGAGTGCAGTTATTCTAGATGCCCTACAGGAGGCATGCCTTAGACAACTAGTACTGGAGCCCACTTGAGAGGGAGCAATATTAGACTCAATTCTCTCAAATGGAGATGGAGAGAGGATCACAGATGTAGAAGTGGGTAGCCATCTGTGAACTAGCAACCATCAAACAGTATGGTTCACAATAAACACAGCAATAGAGTCAAGCCATACAAAGACAAAAGTACTGGACTTTAGGAGGGCTGACTTTGCCAAAATGGGTGAGTGCCTAAGGAATGCAATAGCAAATGGGCAGGGAGGAGGGGTGGAAGAACAATGGGGAATAATAAAAACTGCCATCACAGAGGTAATGGGCCTTTGTGTGAAGCTAATAAACAAAACAAGACAATGTAAGAAACCACTATGGTTCTCAAAGGAAGTGGCAGTGAAGGTTCAAGAGAAAAAGAAAGCATTCAGGAAGTACAAGGAATCGCAGAAGGAGCAGGACAGAGAACTGTATCAGTTAAAGCAAAAGGAGGCTGGGAAGGCAGTCAGAACAGCAAAGGCCCAAACTGAGGAAAAGATAGCCAACTCAGTTAAGAAGGGGGATAAAACCTTTTATAGGTACATCAGGGAGTAAAGGAAGACCAAGGGAGGGATAGTGAGGCTTAATAAAGGGGAGGGAGGGTGGACAGAGGGAGACTGTGAAAAGGCAGAGATACTAAACAAATATTTTTGCTCAGTATTTACAAATGAAGAGGGGGAGGTACATAAAACAAACAGTAGTAACACTCTGGATACAGAAGTTGATACTAGCCTGTTTACAGAAGAAAGGGTTCTGAAAGAATTCTTAAAACTGAAGGTGGACAAAGCAATGGGGCCTGATGGGATTCATCCCAGAATTCTAAAGAGCTAAGGGTAGAACTAGTGACACCACTGACTACCCTTTTAACAAATCATGGGAGGATGGGGTGGTACCCGAGGACTGGAGAAGGGCAGATGTGATTCTCTCACAAAAGTGGGAGCAAGGCAGAAGCAGGAAACTACAGACTTGTTAGTTTAACTCAGTGATAGGGAAATGATGGAATCACTTGAAGCAAAGAATTGTAGAGTATCTAGAGGCCAGAGGGGCACAGGACTCTGCAGCATGGATTCACAGCAGGATCATGCCAGACAAATCTGATAGATTTCTTTGACTGGGTGACCAAAGTAGTAGATCAGGGAGGGGCTGTGACATGGCCTACCTAGACTATAGCAAGGCATTTGACACAGTCCCACACAAAAGATTAATATACAAGTTAGCCAGCCTGGGAGTGGGTCTCAAGATGACAGCCTGGGTAAAGAATTGGCTGGAGAATAGGACACAGAGAGTAATAGTAAATGGAGTCCACTCAGAAGAAAGGAGGGTTACTAGTGGGTACCACAGGTTCAGATTAGGACCAGTCCTCTTCAATGTCTTTATAAGCGACACTGCAGAAGGACTGGAAGGAAAGTGCGTGCTCTTTGCAGATGACACTAAGATCTGCAACAGAGTTGATGCACAGGGTGGGGTGGAAAGGATGAGAAGGGACTGACAAGGTTAGAGGAATGGTCAATGGCAGCTTAGCTTCAATGCTAAGAAGTGCAAGGTAATGCACCTGGGAAACAAAAACCCAGGGGAAGAGTACACAATGGGGATGAGATACTAACAACAACAAAAATGGAAAGGGACCTGGGGGTAGTCATATCAGATGACCTAAAGGTGGGCAAGCAATGTGAGAGGGCAGCAAGGAGGGCTGGGGCGTTACTGGGATGCATAGGGAGAGGCATCACCAGTAGAAAGCAGGAAGTTATTATCCCTCTGTACAGACAGCTGGTGAGACCCCATCTGGAGTACTGTGTGCAGTTCTGGAGACCCAATCTCCACAAAGACATAGACAAGATGGAAGCTGTCCAGAGGAGGGCAACTAAAATAGTGCATGGTCTGCACCGGAAGACATATGAAGAGAGACTTAAGGAGCTTAATATGTATAGCCTCGAGGAAAGGAGGGAGAAGGGGGACATGATAGAAACTTTCAAGTACCTCAAGGGAATCAACAAAGTCCAAGAGGGTAGCATCTTTCAAAAAAAGAGATGTGTAAGAACAAGAGAGCACAATTTGAAGATAGAGGGGTGGTGGCTCAGAGGTAATTTAAGGAAGTATTTTTTCACAGAGAGGCTTGTGGATGCATGGAACGGCCTTCCAGAGGAGGTTGTGGAGTCAAAATCAGTGGTGGAATTCAAGCATGCATGGGACAGTCATAAGGCAATTCTAGGGTGTGGGGGTAAGAAGAAGTAGACTGCTGATTAACTAGGATCTGCAGCTTATCCAGTAGGTAGGGAAATGGGAAGACTGGGTGGGCCAAGTGGTCCTTATCTGCCGTCAAATTCTTTGTTTCTATGTTTGCATATCAACTTCCTGTCAGCAAACTACCTTTTCTATAGGGTCCCTCTTCTGATGCAGTTCCTTCAATGCTGAATCAACAACTGGCAACTTTTCCACATGGTCTCTTCAATTTTAATGCTGCTGTGAATTTTAATGGGACTGTTCATTTCATAAACATGGGGAAATTACTTAGTTTATTATTCTTGCCCCGACATAGTCTCAAGCTGTGAAACTGTTTTGTTTTTAAATGTTTAACTTAATGTTGGTTTAGATACATAAGGGATTCTAAGACTACATATGCAGCTAGAAGTTCATCTTTAAAAACAAAACTATGTTTGTTTCTCTTTACCTGTTCTCTAATTCATAATTGAAAAACCTGGGATTTAGCTAAAAAGTGTAACTTTTGCTGCTTAATTGTTTGGCAGTACATTTCAGGCCTACTGTCTCATTTATCTAAACTACATCACCACCGATTTGAAAGGGACGATTTATTTTCCTGAGTTGGGATACTGTTAAAATAAAACACTATTTAATATTTATGCAACAGGGTTCAGGATAAAAACTGTAGAATAAAACCATTTATCTTAGCTACTATAATAATAAATGTATTTATTACCATAGTAGCTCATTTATCTACACAGTTCTCTTCAGAATTCATTTAGAATGTTCTGCCCCAGAAGTTGTACTAACCATATTTAAAAGTGAATAACTTAGAAATGAAAAAAGATAACATGGTACTGAGAGCACGAAAATTGTTCAGCACAAAATTATCTACAAAATGAATAATGTTTCATTTATATAAACCTTGTATATTGTATATGATTAGCAAGAAAACAGAAGAAAATGTAATTTTTTTTGTTCAGTTTTTAACAAATATGAATAACTTTAAAACAAAAAATGATAGAATGATACTGTGAGCACGAAAAATGTTCAGCACAAAAGTATCTACAAAATGAGTGGTGTTTCATTTATAGATAACATTTTGTTTTTTTATAATTAGCAAAAAACAGCATAAAATTAAATTTTCTTTTCCCTTTTTTGACAAATTATTTACAGCTACCAAACTCAAAATGTTCACACCACATCGAAACCTGTTACATAAATGAAATATGCAGCAGTTCAGTGTGTGATAATGCATTCATCTTGTACAGTTTCCAGTACACAGAAAAAAGAAGCTATTTGGGGATTACAAAATAATGATGCTATCATTATCAAAAGTGCTGACAAGGGAGGAGCAATTGTCATCTTAGATAAAGTTAAGTATCAACAGGAATTATCAAATCAGCTCAGTGCCACTGAATTTTATGTGAAATTGTCTAGAGACATTACATTAGAGTGTAGAAAGACATTGATATTTATTTGTATGAGGCTCTATCGAATGGTATGTTTTCTAGACAGACTTATGATTATCTTGCAGTAGAATTTCCAGTGCATCTCACATTTAATGGGCTTCTTAAAATACACAAAATTTATGGGAACCTCTGCTCTGACCGATTGTAGCATCTACTGGGTCGGTTACTGAGCCGTTGGCACAATATGTTGATCAACATATTAAGCATATTGTCTCTTTATGGCATACCCATGTTAAAGATACTACAGAGGTAATTCAATGTACCCAGACTTTAAAAACAGAAGATGGGGATTTGCTAGCGATTGTGGATATCAAGTTCAAGTTTCAAGTTTATTGCAGGAAAGACTCAGTTGAGCAAGCTCATTCACAAGGAGGTCCTGGGGCACATACACATACAGTTTGCAATTGCATAGACAGGAGATATAAAATGTAGAACAACAAAGAAAAAATATATAATACAAGAGGTATACACAATATAAGTCCTTATGCTATATATGCAGTACATTCCAGCTTTAACCTTGTCCTAAATTATGCAACACATTTTAGCTTAATAAGTAGAGGGCCAGTTGGTACCTAGGAAGTTGACTTGGCGTTGGGGGCCTAGTAGCACCTATATACACCTACATATGTCTTTTAATTTAGAGATAGCTAGTGTTTTGTAGGAGTTAATTGATATGATGCTGGTTAGCTTCAGCATGCCTTGTAGTTGGTTGCAGATGTTTGGGAGGGAGTATGAGACAGCTCTTTAGCCAGCTGTGGTACATGTCCTGTGAACATCTAGTAGGATAAGGTCAGATTTGCTTAGGGAGTAGACTGTATGTGAGATGTATATGAGAGACATGAAATAGGCAGTTTGTGGAGTAGTAATTTGAGGGTCCAAATGCCAGCATGCAGGAGGCATCTGGTGGCAACAGAGGTCCATCCAACTGCTGCATAATGATCACATTGGTGGGTCCTGTATGCAGAGTTAGTAATGATGCAAAGAGCACAGTGATAGAGTACTTCCAGTTTAGATAGGCTCAAGGTTGGGGAGGAGATAAAGATAATGTCCCCATAGTCAAGCAAGGGAAGGAATGTTGCTTGGACAAGTCTTTTGCTGGTCTATAGAGAAAGGAGGGTCTTATTTCTAAAGAAGAAACCCAAGTGTGCTTTAAGCCTCTTTGATAGATCCTCGATGTGGTCATTGAAGGAAAGCTTGTTGTCTATCCACATACCTAGATTTTTAAATTTAGGTACGACTTCCAAGGGTTCACCTAGGGAGGTAACTATAAAGTTTTTAGGTGGGGTAGGTAGGGCACCTGACAAGGCAAGTCTCGAGAAAATCATTGTCTTATTTTTTTGGCATTTAAGAGAAGCTTGGCATTGATAAGGTTGCTTTCTAACTGGATAAAGTCAGCTTGGAGTGCTTCTCTGACTTCAGTTAAGGTCGAGCCTGATGCGTTCAAAACCATATCATCCACAAAGAAATGTATGCTAGCGTTCTTTATGTAGGAGTCAAGGTTGTTGATGTACAAGGAAAAAAGGATTGGTCCTAGGATGGAGCCTTGAGGGACTCCTCTGGCAATTGGAAGGGGGGCAGATAGTAGGCCATCAGCTTTGACTTTTTGTATCCTTCCTGCGAGATAACTGTTAAACCACTGCAAAGTAAGTGGAGTGGCACCTATGTAGGCAAGACAGGTGATTAGGAGGTGATGGTCTACAGTGTTAAAGGCCTTACTGAGGTCTAGAAAGACTGTACCAGTAACCTTCATGGTGTCAATAGCATGGATCCAGTCATTAGAGACTTTAGCCAAGGCTGAGATGGTACTGTGCTTCCACCTTAAGCCAGATTGGGCTGGGTTTAGGAGTGAGTGTGCTTCAAGGTGATTTTTTTAGTTGGTTGTGTATATGTTTTTCCAGCACTTTGGAGAGAATGGGCAAGATAGAGATAGGATGGTAGTTGTTTAAGTCACAAGGATCTCCTGATTTGAAGAGAGGAAGAACATGGGCAGATTTCCAGCAGGATGGAACAGTGGCTGTGGTAATAAAGAGGTTGAAGATGTGAAGGATGGGTCTGTGAGCTGGGCATAGCCAAACCGCAAGAAAAATGATTCAAGGCCATCGTCCCCTGAACTTTTCTTGGTGTCAGGGCTAAGAATTATGTCTTCTTTGTAGCTAAACAGCCACAACTGGAAGGGATGAGGTTGAGTAGCATGTGTAGAATCTGGGATAGTGTTTCTATTCACTCAACTAGCGTATGGCGAGGAGTCGAATGCCAACTCAGCAGTGGCAAACTGAAGGTTAAGTTCTTTGAGGATTCACAGTTTATTTTCAACCATCCTGTCCTTGGCCAGAATCTTGGTGGGAAATGAGGAAGCAGCAGGATGGTCTTCAATGGATCTCAGTGTCTTCCAGATTTTTTGAGAGTCCCCTTTGGCCTGCTCCAGAGTAGAGATGCAGAAGTTTGCTTTAATAGCACGTACACTTTTAACACAGGCAATTCTGGCAGTTCTAAATGCCTGTCAGTCTGCTGGGTTCTTTGTGTGCCTGGCCCTAGCCCATATCTTGTCTGTATTGGTAATTGCAGATTTGAGCTCTTGGGTGAACCACGGATGCAAAATTTTCTGCACCCTCATTTTAATAAGAGAAGCATGCTTGTTAATTAGGGTGGTGAGGTTGTCATTTAGGACAGAGACGGCAACATCAGCAGATTTGGCAAGATATAGGTCTTGCCACCTGATCGTAGCTAGATTGGTTAGGAAGTTTACTGAGTTGAATTTACAGAACGAGCATTTGATTCTGAATTTAGGGTGCTGCTGGGTTTTAGATTGGAATTTTGTACATACAACGATAGCGTGGTAGTTCATGTCATTATAGAAAACTGCAGAATGTGAGATTTTATGGGGATGTGAAGTTAAGATGACATCTAAGAGTGAACTGTTGGCAGAGTTAGAAGCATTGATTCTTGTGGGTTCAGTTACTATCTGTGTAAGACCCAGTTCATCACAGATGGCTTTTGGGGAGTGGGATTTAGCAGTGAGCCAATCCATATTGAAGTCCCCTAAGATTATTGTTTCTGTGTTAGTAGCCAAAATTATGGATTTCAACATGTTAAGAATTTCTGTGCCTCTTGACGAGGGTCTATAGCCACCAATGATTGTGATGCTCTCTGAGGATGGAAGGTGAAGTTTAAGCAAGACAATCTCATATTCCATGGGCTTAGTTTTACAGAAAATGCTGCTAACATTAGATTTTGATTTGGCATATACAACCACACCCCCTCGAATCCCCATCAGCCCTTACGATCTTGAAGCCGGGTATAGTAATTTGCGGATCAGTGTTGGTCTTTTTTAGCCATAACTCGGTAATTATAATCAGATCTGGATCAGTGTGGGCTGCCCAAACTTGAAGATGATCAACTTTTTTGAGCAGGCTTAGAATATTGACCATCATCAGTTTCATCCCAGGAGCAGCTGCAAACTCTGATGGAGAAGTGATTTGAGTTAGAGGACCTGGATTTAGTTTGACATTGCCTGAACAGAAAAGGAGAATTAGAAACATTTTCTTGAGGGCATTTATCAGGTAGAAGTGGGTTTTTTTGTAGGGGTTCTTGTGTGGTGTTCAGTCATTGAGGTACATCTAGCCAGGGCATAGGAGATGCTGATGTGGCCGTTCAAGGCTAGCAGGAAGTGCACGGAGAGACATTGGCGAAGGGAGGAGGGCCAGAGAAGAGGGATGAGAATTAAAATGAAAACCTGACAGATTAAGAGTAGGGAAGCAATATGAAGATGCAGCAGGAACTATGATTGTGGGTTCCCAGGCTGGGATGACTTCTGACTTTGCATGGATCAGTGCTTTATGAGTTATACTTTTAGCATAGTGCATTATATACAAATATCCTTCATGTGGACTGACTGCAAGCCATGAGAGAAGCTCTTTGCCAAAATAGTGATTTTTCGGATTCTTTTATAGAATGTTTACTAACTTTGACTGAACTGGTTCTCACTAATAATGTTTTCATGTTTGACAATGATTTTTTCCAACAGATTAGGGGTACAGTGATGTGGACTTCTTTTGCCCCAATTACGTTAATATTTATTTGATGCAGTGGCAGAAGAGATTGTTTTTTTCTAACATGAATTCATTTTGTTCTGAATTGATGTTCTATATCCATTTTATTGATGATATATTGATTGCTTGGAGGGACTCATTGTTGTCTTTTGACAAACTTGTAGACTATTTGGAATACTCCAGTCCCCATTTGTGTTTCACTAAACAAATGGAAAAATGATAGATTGAATTTTTGGATTTGTGTATATTTAAAAATGGGGAGGGAGGTTTACAGACCAAATTGTTCATGAAAAAGATGGCAAAAAATTCCTTGCTAAAATACGATAGTTGCCATCCTAGACATATCCCCAGAAATATTCCGAAGGGACAGATGATGAGATTGAAGAGAAATACGTCTTCCACCACCCAGCAGCAGCAAGATGTAGAACTTCTTGCTGATATATTTATAAACAGAGGTTATAATAAAACAAACTCAGAGGGCACAAAAAACAAGTAGATGAAATGGAGAGAACTAGCTTGTCAATGAGAACATCTAAGGTAAATACTGCTGAACATGTTTCTCCTCCTAATTTTATTACAGAATATACACCACTCAGCTATATGATTAATAACATTCTGAGAAAACAGTGGGGCATACTTAAGTTGGAGCCAAAACTTGCATTGGATCATGTGAACGCCCCCCAGATGGTATACATAGATACATAGATACATAGACAGTGTCGGCAGATAAGGGCCTATGGCCCACCCAGTCTGCCCATTTGAGCTTGTAAGTTCAGTTTGTTTTCCTAGAAGTCTATTTCCCCTTACCCCTGACCTCTAGAATTCCTTCATGTCTATCCCATGCATTCTTAAATCCGTGATTGTTTCAGCCCCACCACCTCCTCTGGCAGGGTGTTCCACTTGTCCACCACCCGTTCTGTGAAGAAATTCCTTCCATGTTTCCTCTGAATCGTCCTCCCTCCAACTTCATCCCATGCTCTCTAGTCCTGAAACATCTTTTCGCTTAAAATAGTGTTTTCCTGCACCCTGTTCCTCCCTGTAAGATACTTGTATGTCTCTATCATATCCCCTCTCTCCCTCCTCTCCTCCAGGGAGTACATGTTCAGTTCCTTCAACCTGTCTTCATAGGACTTGTGATGCAACCCATGCACCATCTTTGTTGCCTCCTCTGAACCTTCTCTACCCTGTCTATGTCCTTACGTAGGTATGGTCTCCAGAACTGTACACTGTACTCCAGGTGGGGCCTCACTAGTGTCTTGTATAGCGGAATTATGACCTCCCTTTTCCTGCTGGTGATGCCCCTGCCTATACATCCCAGCATCCTATTTGCTTTACCTGATGCCTTGTCACACTGTTTCCCTACCTTGAGGTCATCAGAGATGACAACCCCAAGATCCCTTTCCTGCTTGGTGCATGCTATATCCTCACCCCCCAACTGATATATTGTGCCAGGGTTTTTGTGCCCCATATGCATTATCTTGCACTTCTTTGCATTGAATTTCAACTGCCAAACCCTTGACCATTCTTCAAGTTTCTGCAGGTCCCTTCTCATTCTGTCTACACCCTCTGGTGTGTCTACTCTATTACAGAGCTTTGTGTAATCAGCGAACAGTGAAATTCTGCCTTCTATATCCTGTGCAATGTCACTGATGAAGATGTTGAATAGGACCGGTCCCAGCACTGATCCCTGTGGTACCCCACTGGTCACTCTTCCCTCTGTGGAGTGACAGCCATTTACCACCACCCTCTGTGTCCTGCCACCCAGCCAGTTACCTACCCACCACACTACTGTCCTGCCCACACCCATATTCCCCAGTTTGTGTAATAGTCTTCTATGTGGCACAGTGTCAAAGGCCTTACAAGAGAGGAAAGAACCTTGCAGATATTGTAACAAACAATCACTTTCAATCCAGTCGTGAATCCCGACCAAGAAACTTACCAGGTTTGACCTTTCCATGCAGAAGTTGTAATTTTTGCACACACTTGCAAGCAGGTGCTGTTTTTTCACATCCAGTGACTGGAAAGGAATTTGTGAACTGGGATTTTATTAACTGTGTCTCATAAATTATTTACATGGCAGTGTGCAATTGCAGATACTTTTAAGTTGGTAAAACAAAAAATTTAATTTTAAAGTATGTATAACTGAGCATTTGAGAAGCATTATTAATAGAGATGTGAACAATGCTTTAGCAACTCACACATCAGATAAAGGAAAGGGACACACTTTCAAATGTCAGGGTCTGCAGAAAATATACACCAATTCTCGGGGGGGGGGGGCAGAGACAATAAATTACTCCAGGCTGAAAGTAAATGGCAATGCCTTTTAGGAGCCCACAGAGAGAAAGGACTCAATGAAATGTTTAGTATAGTCCCATTTTTAAAAGTCAAAAGATAATAGATGAAAGATTTAAAAAGTATATATCAAATTACATAAAGTTGTGGTATTAATTCATTAACTGTTATTAATTAGGTATATTTCATAGTTATTTACAGTGTGTGTAAATAGACATATGTTCCAAGCACTTTATGTGTATGTAATACTGAGCCCTTTATTTGTTACTGTCTCTTTAAGGTGGGCATTATTTAAGAAGTATGTTGTATGAGATGGCATGCATTGAAAAACTGTCAGTAGTGACGTGAAACGTATGTCTGCATGGCACTGGGGGTGCTGACTGAGTTTGTATTTGAGGAGCAACTATAGCTGTTTTTTATCTGTCAAACTGCTTTTTTACTTCATTCATGAATGAAAATGTTTTATTCACTATTCTGGCTAGCCCTGTTTTCTATGTTCCACACATACCCCGTTGTGTCTTATTGCTTTCTTATGCTATGGTCATGGTTCCTGTGTCTGATACTTGTCTCTCTCTGGTGCACCACAGACTCTGATAGTTGCCCAACCACTTACACACTGACAGCACAAGTCACCCATGGAGACTCAATGAATTAACTCGATGAGGCTGTGGTAGGCATGGTTTCACCCCTAAATCATCAGTGATGACAAGTGTTGTTACAATGTAAGTGCATTCATGAATAGAATGTGGGTGATCATGGAGTAATGGACATTGTTATAGTTTTAAAAAACCTGCAGATTGTAGGCATAACGGAGCTTGTGATACAGAGTAATGCATGAGTAGAACACAAACAGCACAACAAGCAAACATCCTCCCTGGCTTCTTGATGTCACAATGTTACGCTACTGTCCCCGGTAGCCTAGGTAGTAGTGCTGCAAAGCAAGATGCAACACTTTCACTAGGTAGAATACATAGATAAACTGTTAATGTTTTGGTCCTTTGCATCATCTCCTTACAGAATGAGGTCTATGACTTCCATAAATCAGATAATAGTCTAGAGATGCACAAATCAATGAACCATTCCAGGTGCTAACTCAGCCGCTATTTAAGTCATAGCCTGTTGCCTTGCATCACTTTATTTTTTATTTGTGTCCAAAGCACCCTCATTATATTCAGTTTATTACATGTGGTTAACTTTATTAGATTGTTTTTCTTCTGCTTGTCATGCAATTATTCGCTGTCTTACCCATCACACAAACTATCGTAGGTGCCAAAACACCCATACTCCATCTGACAAACCAGTCATTTTTATTTCTTAAAGCATTATGCTATAAATGTTGTAAGAATTTCAAATAATGGTTATGTAAACTTTATTAGTCAGTTGTAGTACTTGCCCTACACAAATACTGCACACTTGGTTCCGGTACACATACTTCACTTATCTCGTCTTTTACCTTTGGAGCTCTCTATGGCAGTTTCTCATGTAATCGTTTGGACATCACAGATGATTTCAACAAAAGTAAAATGAACAGAATTTCAAGAGGAAAGCAGACTACAAAAACAACAGGCTTCTACCTTCAGCTTTTACACATAGACTAGAACTCTCGGGCAGTTTACTCTTAGAAGCATTAAAACATGTAATGTAATTTGACATGAGTGTGGTCAGAGTTCATTGCTAAGGTATTTAGAAAACTCAACAAGATACAACAGAATACATACTGCCATCCTGAATAAATTAAAACCCATCAGATTAATTAAAAAATGATTTCAAAACTAATCTGAACCACAAAACTTATATCAAAAGAAATATGGGTCTAACTGTCAGCAATGGTCAGCAGGTGTGTGACTCTGTAAGTGCTCATTCTTCTAATGACATCACTTTACAACTAGAGATGTGCAAAACTGGAAAATTACACCCAGCATAATATTTCGCACAGTTAGTGCATTTTGTGAAATATTTTGCCGGGCGAAATGTGAAATTACACCCACAGCTGGGTGTTAAATTTCACCCCCAAGCCAGCAAAATTCCACTCACAGGTGAAATTTCACCACCCCGTGGCAAAATATCTGCTTGCTGGAGTTATTTTGAATCCTGCTACGAAATTCTATCTAGCTCCTTGGCCAGTGGCCACTGGCCAAAGTTTTCCCAGTTGTCCAGTGGTCCCCCCCAGCTGATTACCAGACAAAATTGTATAAAATAAGCACCCCCCAAGTTACTCTGCCACCTCCATTCCTTTAATATAAAAAAATCCTCCCTCATCTCCCTGGTGTCTAGTGGATTACCCACCCCTCCACCCTGTCAGGTACTCCCCCCCACGACCCCGAACAGGCCACTGGCACAGTCCTCCACTCATCCCCATGGCCGGCAGCCCAACTAAGTTTTCAATGAATGAGCACATGCTTGTACAAGCATGCACTCATTCGTTGACAGATTCAGCCACCAGTAGCTAGCACTACCAGGGGCTAGAGCAGAAGTGGGAGCTGCTCCGGTCACCAGCGAGGTAGCTGGAATGGGGGAAATGGTGTTGTGGACCTCTCCTGGGGTCCACAACACCATTTTCCCATCCTGCCCCCCTCTGGTGACTGGAGAAGCTCCCCCTCCTCTTCAGCCCCTGGTAGTGCTAGTCACACTCGCTGCTGGTGGCTGAATCTGAGTGTCAATGAATGAGCTCATGCTTGTACAAGCACGCACTCATCCATTGACAGATTCAGCCACCAGTAGCTAGCACTACCAGGGGCTAGAGCAGAAGTGGGAGCTGTTCCGGTCACCAGCGAGGTAGCTGGGATGGGGGAAATGGTGTTGTGGACCTCTCCTGGGGTCCACAACACCATTTTCCCATCCTGCCCCCCTCTGGTGACTGGAGCAACTCCCCCCTCCTCTTCAGCCCCTGGTAGTGCTAGTCACACTCGCTGCTGGTGGCTGAATCTGAGTGTCAATGAATGAGCTCATGCTTGTACAAGCACGCACTCATCCATTGAAAAACTCAGTCGGGGTACTGGCTGTGGAGGTGAGTGGAGGGCTGTGCCAGTGGCCTGATCGGGATACTGGGGGGGAGCTGGGGGGGGCACTACCTGACAGGGTTGAGGGATGAAGGGTCCACTAGACACCATGGAGATGAAGGTGGATTTTTTTTTTACAAATAGAGGCGGCAGCTAGGGTAACTTTTATGGGGGGAAGTGCTTATTTATTTTATGTTTACGGCCAGTGATGGCCGGGGGGGGTGGGACCACTAGACACCATGTTTTTTAATAAAACAAATGGAGAGGTACAAAGCAACATGTGTGTGTGTGTGTGTATATGTGGCGGGGGTTCAATTATGGACTTGTGGCCAGTGGCGCTGGACAAAATTGTGGGAAAATTTCACAATTTTGCACAATTACGTGAAATATTTCATTTGGCGAAATTGTCGATTTTGCGGCAGTTTCGAAGGTGGAATTTTTTTTATTGTATCTCTATTCACAACCAATCATCTCACGGAACAAAGCGTCACTCTGAAAAAGCCTGGCTCAAAAAAAGGCTAAAAAACATTTTAAACAAGTGGGACACCTGAGCAACCATTTTTGTCTTCACACGTTTAAAACCAAAAACAAACACTGATATTTCTGATATATGGCTAACTAAAAAGCAAACTCATAATGCCAAATACAATATGTAGGTATACTGACTGACCAGTGTACTCATTCTGTATTATTTCCTGTCCTCTTTAATGTGACAAGAGTTTTGCTTGGAAGGGTATCCTGATATTACATCAGGGAATTCACTGTAGAAAACCTTTTTGTCTCTGATAATACTTAAACAAGTTATAATAAATGTCCATTACAAAAACAGTAAATGACTAAACAAAGGGAACCAGACGTTTTTCCTTGCTTTTTACCTTCACTAGGTGGCTTCACAGCAATAAAAGCTACAATTAAAATACTGAGAAGACTATTTAAAATAGCCCGCCCAGCTTTCGGATGCAGACTGTACCCCTCCCTTGGGAGCCAGTCATGTCAAGTGCCACTCTGCGGAATGGCAGTAGCACATCCACTCCTTTTTAATGGTTCACACATCCTTCACAATGATGCCATTCTCCAGTTGCTGGTTGCTGCTACCACATGACAACGGGACTATTGGTAGAACAGGCAAAAGAGCTAAGGTTCAAGTTTTGGAGGGACAGTCTGACAAAACAGTAAATGACAGGAACCAGTACCTCTGAACTCTGTGTAGTTCTTTATAGGATATTGTCCACATTGATCAAGCAGGGTCACGTCTGTGTAGCAGTCTGCCCCGCTTCTACAGCTCATGCCATACTCTGGTTGCTTGTGGCTGCCATCACACTTTTCCTGGCAGACTTGGCATCATGCACTAGTGAGCTGTTTTGTTCCCTGTAACAGCCCTCAGCATGATTCTGACTCTTTTCTCCTAGCTCAACCCAGATGGACTGTGGCATCTTCCTGTTCCTGGTATTAGTACCCTTTCAATGAAGAAATAGTTCCTCAGATCTTTCCTGAACTTTTCCCCTGTAGTGTCATTGCATGCCACCTGGTCATAGTGCTCCTACTCTTATGGAAGAGGCTGCCATCCCACACTATTTCCACCCCTTTGAGGTACTTGTAGGGTTCGAGCATGTCACCCCTCTCTCCCATTTCTTCAAGAGTGTTCATTTTGAGATCCCTCAGTCATTCCTCATTGAGTTTCCCCTATAAACTCCGCACCATTTTACTTGTTCTCCTCTGGCTGCCTCCACCCTGTATCATTTCAGAGGTGTGGCCTCCAAAACTGGACATAGTATTTCAGGTGAAGGTGTACCAGGGAGTGTACAGTGACACTACCACCTCCTTCTTCCTGCTTTCGGTACCCTTTCTGTGCACTCTAGCATCCCACAGGACCTTCCTCCAGCCTTCTCATACTGCGTTACCATACTGAGGCCATATGATAAAATAACTCAAAGATCCCCTTCCTGTACAGTGTTTTTCAGAATGCCCCCCCCTCCATTTCTATGCTCAGCAGCAGGGTCCCTAGGCCCTAGGTGCAGGCTTTTGCACTTTTTAACATTGAACCCTAGTTGCCATGTCTTGAACACTCTTCAGGTTTCCCTATATCCCTACACATGCTGTCCACCCCCTTCTATTATAAATTATCTTGTTTTGACAGTTGACCTGGCCTGCAGCACCAGTACCTTTCTGGATGAAAAAGCTGGCTTAGTTTTTGGCAGCAGCGGATCCTGCTGGCTTCTCTGTGAAACACTATCTTAGAATAGTCCATAGGGCAGGCATGTGGCAATTTGTTTTAAGTCTGAAAAAAACAGAAAGTCAATAGTGCTGCTCACCCACCCTCTACAATGAGCTAAAGGGATATGAGGTGCAACAATGGCCGGGAATTAAGTGTTGTAAGTGCACACAGAAAACCCATCTGTGAGCTTTTCATTTGCACTCTCTCTTTCGATGCTCTACACTGTAAGAATGTGAATCTTCACACAGCCTTCATTAAGCAAGTGTTTAATTTATGATATATTTTTATAACACACCTGTACGTTTAAAAACATTTCAATTTCATGTTAATTTACTTAAAGGAAAGTTATCCATGCGACTCAATTTGAGCACCAGAGTATCTGTGATGACAACTTAGCACTACTGTGTATTTTATTTTTTTCTCCACTAACCTTTATTATTATTTTTCTTTTTTTTTTTTTTAGTCGCATCATCCGATGGAGTCCTGATCTGTTAATCACCATGTCGTCGTACCCACCACACCGGAACAGGGATTGGAGTGCACGCACTAATGGATTTCCTGTCCATACTCATTGATTGAGTTTGAGCACGTTGGTCTTTCTGCACCTGCTCTATTGTATGGGTGTGCACTCACAGACCTTTCTGTCATTTCTCCCACCTGTATGTGTGTGGCAGTGTAAAACAAAAATTGTGACGCATCTGGCATTCTGTGTACAGTTTAAACCATTCGGAATTGTTTTCTTGTGACTTATTTTGGCTCATTTTTGTTGTGTGTTCGTTCAGTAATTTTGGAGTTAGTGAAACTTGTAATAACTGTTGAAATGCCTACAAGTATGGCTCCTGGGTGTGCCAACACCTCTGGTATAATGAAGTGAGGCCACCCAGTCAGCTTTCATCGAATGCCAAGTGATCCACACCTGAAAAGGCAGTGGCTGCTGTCACTGCAATGACCAAAGCTTGAATTGACAACTTTCAGCCCAAAAAACATAATGTCATTTGCTCTGAACACTATACCAGAGCAGACTACTTCTATAAAGGTAATGCCCATATGTGTTGTGTTGCTGACAAACCTCACCCCATTCTAAGAAGGAAAGCAGTAAAGCCCTTATGTGGTTTGTGTCCTACTGCATGCTTGGTGGATTCTGTGTATTGCTGTGGTGGCATACAGTTTTGGTCAAATATACAAATGACTGGAATTGGATAGTCCTGTGCTGCACTGGCAGGACATCCCTATGGCTACTGTGTTTCCCACAGTGTACCACCACAACGTCCCAACAAAGTGTTGCTTGTTTATGTAATAGGTTCAGTCTGTGCTTTCTACCTAGGTCTAACATCACTGTAAACACTGTTGGCACTGGTATTCTCAGCTATTCAGCAGTGGTTGTGGTTCACAAAAGCAGTGTACCTGCTCTATCAGGATTGATGTGATAGCCAATGAGCAACACATTGCATGAATAAGTATCTTGTAATGTACACTTCAGGCAGTGTATTGTACTGTCTTTCATCATTGCTATGCTCAGAATGCATTGGTCGCAGTATGTTTTCCATTATGACAAAGTTTCTCTTATTTTGAGTACCACCCAATTGTGTGTGGCAGTGTACTGGCCATTGTACAACATTACTCCCAGACATCGAAATTCCTCTTTATGCAAGTATATTCACTCTGTGGTTGTCCAGTATGACATGCTGCAGATTACATTGTGCTGCCGCTGCATCATGCTGTATATTGGCATTATGGATTTCATACGATTTCCTGTCCACCACTGGGTGCTACAGCACAATGCACGGTGTGTAGAAATACTCTTCTCTGCAGTGTCAAAGGAGTGATGTACAGGCACCTCCATTCTGGCTCCATGTGGTTATCATGGCAGTTTGAATAGACTGTTTGCCATCCTATATAGTATTGCAGCAACATGGAACAAGCATTTGTCAATGCCGAATGTTGTTGCGCTGGCATCAGCTTTGGTAGTGCAGTGTGGAAACACATTTTTGGCAGGATGTGAAAAATGACAGCTGTACTGTTCATAAGGAGGTGTAAAAAAATGGCAGTGGTAAAAATGTGACATGTAAGTATTGCAAATATGCGAGGTTACAACGGTGTGTGGGAAATGTACAATGCACACTTGTAACACAGGCGTTTTATGGAGTTTTGGCACCAAATTTTCAACATAGGCATTTTATCACCTCTGCTCATGTACAGTGTCACTGTCATTTCCTCAAGCTGTCTCAAAAAGTGATTTTGCACAGCAACAGTGATATTCTTCACCGGACGTGCGAAAACAGATTTAGGGCAGGATATGTAAAATGACAGCTGTACTGTTCATCAAGAGGTGTGAAAAAATGCCAATGGTGAAAATCCAGAGTGAAAGTATTACAAATGTACAACGTTACGAGCGTGCATGCAAACTGCGCAAAGTACGTTCATAACACAGTCATTTTATGGAGTATCGTCACCAAATTTTCATCATAGGCATTGTAGGACCTCTGCTCATGAACAGTGTCATTGTCATTTTTGTAATTTGGCCTGAACACTGATTTCTCACAGTGACGGGCGTATTGTGCACAGAAGTGACGGAAACACATCTCGGCCAGGATGTAAAATGACAGCTGTACTGTTCAGCAAGGAGAGAGATGTTGAGCAATCTGGTATGAAAATATTACAATTGTGAAGTTACGACTTATGTAGCAACTGGCGCAACGATGCTTGTAAAACAGCCATTTTGAGATTTTTTCCACCAAATTTGCAACATAGACTTTTTGAAAGCCCACCTCATGAACACTGCCACTGTCCTTGCATTAATCAGTCCCAAAAGGTGATTCTGCACAGTGACTGCGAAATCACCTTTTGGGACTGATTAACATCAAAACTGTGACAGAATTCATGAGGAGGGGTCTCAAAAACTCCATGTTGAAAATTTGGTGCAAAAATTCCAAAAAATGCTCAAGATATGGAGCAAAGTTGAAAAACCCTATGTATTCAATTATACAGCTTACCAGCATTTCCTCAGTTCACGGTCGACTTTGAAGAGTGCAGACATGTTCCCAGTCCACCAAAGATTATCATGCCGGACTCTGGAGGTAAGTATGGGGTGGGGGGTGGGAGGCAGGGCACAGTGGTGGTGGGTGGTGGTAGGGAGATTACGAGGGACCATTTTCAATTTACAAGAACTGAAAAAAAAAAGACCATCACGTTTGGTTTTCTTTTTTACAGGTGGTTTCTTTTGTTTGGGGGGGTTACAGTAGCTGACGGGACATTGGGCACCTCCGTCAGCAAACAATGAGGTGAGGGGCACATTCTGCCAATGGGGAGTGGGCTCCCCCATCGGCACATACTTCACGGAGCAGGGCAAGCCAACTGAGGGATTGGGCACCCCTGAAGTCAGTGCTGTTAGCAGTGTAGCGGCCACTGTGCTGCCATGCTACTAGCTGGTGAGCATGTAGGAAGGGTCCGCTACATGTGACGAACTTTGCTCAGATTGCAGTGGACCTTTTCTTAGATGTGCTCGCCAGCTTAGTATGCATGGTGTGGTGTCGGCATGCAGGCTGATTGGAGAATGAGGGATGCACCTACTGGTGTGTGCCCTTCATTCGCCCAACAGCGACCGGCCTCCAAAGCCCCACTGCCACAAGATATTGGCTGTGCAAGTGCACCAACATAAAAAGGAGTGTACCAATTAGGTATTGTATGTTACCAAACTGTGTCAGGCATCTGGTCAAGTCAGCCAAGTGTGACAATCTTAATCTGGTTCAAAGTCAGTTGGCATTCATCTGTATCCCCTTCCCCTGGGTCGTGCCTGAAAATAGGCAGCATTTGTCTAGTGCACTTATGCAGTCAACAAAAACTAAATAAAATAAATAAATAAATAAAATCTTTGTAGTTACCACTGTGTGAATTTCAGTGGTTCTTGTACCTTGGGACTGTCCTTCGCAGATGGCATTCTTTGAACAGGCATGGTGCAGAGAATTGAAACATATAGTCCATGACTCGGGGGACAGTCACCCTCTCCCAGAGGCCATGGTGTCTACAACCTCATAGGATGCCCAGGAGGATGACAGGATGGGCCATGATGGTGTCATTATCAATGCGGTAGGGGGGGCCTGAGTAACATCACTAAAACATTCCAACCAGGTAAGTCATACGCTATTCTGGAAGGGTTAGAAAGACCAATAAAGGGCACCAACAGCTGACACAAGGGAAGATGGGCAGATCCTCTGTGATGAAGTCTTAGGAAAGGGTGGTACACAGCCACACAGGAGGAGGAGGAAGGTACCCCTGTTGGGGGACTTAATTATCCAGAGAGCACTGATAGGGATATCTAGCAGGGGGGAGAAGTAGGTGAAGTGGCTTGAAGGAAGGACTGCACTAAGGGATGGGAAGCAGATACATGTGAGCACAAGGCTGATAGTAAGGAGTTAGGAACTGGATGTCATTGTCCACCTGGGGACAAATGACCTGATGGGTGACAAGGCTGATATAGCTGTGATCCATGAGGATTTCAGGTACTTAGGGGTATGGCCTAAAGATGATAGCACACTGCTCCTTGTTCTCAAAGATATTATCTCTCTACAGTGAAGAGGAGGCAAGGTCAGTCCGAGTAAAGACGTTAAACTTCTGGTTGAAGGAATGGAGTTAAAATTAGGAGTTTGCCTTCCTGGGAGACTGCTGCCAAGCCATGGTGCATACAATCTTGAAAAAGGATGAGGGCCTGCATCCACCCGGGAAGGCAACCTTAGTTTGAAGTGGCAAGTCGGAATGCTTCTGCAGAAATCAGTTCAACTGGCAAACTGGTGTGGAGGTGGGCAGGAAGGACATACTAAAATACTAAAACATCAGAAGAGTATGCCTTATGGTCTTTCATGTCTGCTTGGTAGTCAGCATCCGTAATGGGTGCTGGTTCTGCTGGCCCCCCCACCCTCTTGGATTTCATTACCCCCATCCAAGATATTCCTCCTGTACTGAACTTACTCAGCTTCACCCTCCCCTATATCTGCCCCATCCCCTCGTGAACCCCTTCATAGTATCTGCCTCCAACTGTCCCTTGGGCATGTCCATGGTTTCACCACCCTCTCAGTGAAGTGACTCCTCCTCCTCTCTCCCCTAAGTCTCCCCCTGTAGCTTCCACCTTGGTTGCCCCCCTCTTTTTTTAGGAATGCCCCATCTGAGCCTACCTTATTTATCCACTTTATGTACCTGAAGACCTCTATCATGTCTCCCCTGTCCCTCCTCTCCTCTAGCAGGTACATATTGAGCTTCTCAAGCCTCTTTTCAAAGGTCCTCTCCTCCATACCCCCTTGATTGTCCTTCTCTGAACCCTCTCCAGGAGTGCAATGTGCTTTTTTTATGTACAGCCTACAGAATTGCACACAGTACTCAAGGTGCAGCCTAACCAGGTAGTTATACATAGGGAGAATCACGTCCCTCCTTCTGGAGGTTATCTCCCTAGCAATGCATCCCAGCATCCTATTGGCCTTGGCTGCTGCCCCTCCTACAATTTTCAGTTGTTTATTTTGACATACACCACCATCCCCATGTCCCTCTCCACCTTTGAGACTTGTAATGTGTCTCCCACCAGAGTGTAAACTTGGCCTGGATTTCTGGCCCCCAGGTAAAGAACCATGCATTTCCATGCATTGAATTTCAGTTTCCACTTATGTGACCACTTCTCCTGAGCCTCCAGGTCCTCCATCAGAGCTACCCTACTCTTCTCCCCATCCACCACCATTTCCAGCTTTGAGTCATCTGCAAAGAGACTCATTTCACTCCTGATACCGTTCCTTATGTCAGACACATAGGCGTTAAACAGAAATGGCTCCAGAACTGACCCCTGGTGGACCCCACTGATCACCCTCCTAAGAAGTAAGACTACTCCCCAACCACCACCCTCTGAGCATGCTCTGATAGTCATTTTCCTATCCATCTGATCATCTGCTTCCCCTTCCTCATCCCCATTTTCCCAAGCTTAGTCAGCAGGCCACTGTGAGGTATGGAATCAAACACCTTACTGAAGTCTAGAAAGAGGACTTCCACTTGCCTTCCCTGGTCCAGGGTGCTCATCATTCAATCACAGAACTCCACAAGGTTTGTCTGATATGATATTCCCAGGATAAAGCAATGCTGTCTATCGTTCAGGTAACCCAGTTCCTCCAGTACCCCCCCAGCCTTTCCTTGATAATACCCTCCTTCACTTTACCCATCACCAACATCAGGCTAACAGGCCTGTAGTTCCCTGGCTCCTCTCTTGATCCGCCCTTTTAGATAGGAACATTATGGGCCACCCTCCGGTCATTGAGCACCCATCATATCTGCAGAGAGATGTGGAAAAGCTCCACCAGAGGGGCCATCAGGACATTAGCCATTTCCCTCAGCACCCTGGGAATTATTTCATCCAATCCCAGAACCTTCTCTGTTCTTAGGGACCTAAGAGCTTCCCTCACTCTATCAACTGGGATTTCAACTTCCCTGGCCCCCTCCCGCCCCATTCTGTCTGTCCATTCATTTTTTATTTAGTATACTTTTTGGCCCTTTGCTCACCATTTCTTCAGTGCCATCTCTTAGCATCCATCTTGCTTCCCTTGTGCCTTACCTCCAGGATACCCCCTGACTTACCCCCAGGGCAGGTTCATGGCACCTTACCAAGCCTGTCTATGATGGGGGAAGGTGTTGGCTACTGCCGACATTGCCTCTCTGGCTTCCCCCTCCAGGGCAGGGTTCAGGGTCTGTTGATACTATCTGTTGAGCTGTATTAGATCAAGGAGAGGCATGGAGCAATTGAGGTCAGGCACTGGGGCAGCCATTATTCTTGACAGCCAACGAGAATGTTTTCTGTTTTTTTCCTGGGAGCGGGGATGTGCAATGATATCCAGCATCTGACCCACCCCCCCAGAACATTCACGTGCCAGCCACTGCAGTACCTCCGGCCTCCACCAGGGGTTTGTCAAGCGGCTGGACAAAGTCCCCACCCTCCCCACAGGAGAAGAAGAGCAGTCCTCAGGGCACTCCATCCTTCTTCTTCTCCTTCAGATGGCCCTCTGATGCCCTGGGTCCATTCCTGAACCCGGCTCACCACTACACCAACAGGCTGGCCACCTGCCCCCCTTCTTATGGTACCGGTCCACCACCTCCCCTACACTCGGCAGGGATCCCTGTTCCTAAGGGTCCTGCCACTCCTGCAGCTCCACCACCTCTCCCCCCATATGGTGCTGGCACCCCATCCTCCCTGGTAAAAACTGAGGCAAAGTACTCGTTTAGTACCTCAACCTGCTCCCCCACTTCCTCTGCCCATCCCTACCCTATCCTAATCCTGCTCATCTACCCCTTATTTGCCTGACTCTTTATGGTTTTCTCACCTAGCAGAGAACTAGTGACAGATTATGGGGTTATAAAACCTCAAAGAGAAATGTTTGATCAAAGAGACTCATATTTTAGGAACTTGCTAGTTGCTCATTTTTCACTGTAATAACATACATCCTTGTAAGTATCCATACTCAGTTTACAGATTTATCACAGCTCTAACAGTAGCCTCATGGGTGGCATCACCAGGAGGTGGAAAAAACGGACTTGAATTGGCCTACATTCTGACATGTTTGTGCAGAAGGACTCCCTGAGAAGCAAAGACACACATACAAAACAGGGTACTAAATGAGAAAAAGACTGAGGTAGACAGATCAGTGGGGGATGCTGCAAAAGAAAGTAAAGCCATCAATAAATGGAGAGCAATGAGCACCAATGCCCGTAGTCTGAGTAACAAGCTTCCTGAATTAGTGGCCTTAATGGAGGAGGAACATCTGGATATCGTGGCAGTCACAGAAACATGGTACACACAAAACCATGTCTGAGACATAAACATATCAAGATACACTCTCTACAGGAGGGACAGGGAGGGTAAAAGAGGAGGAGGAGTAGCTCTTTACATAAGGGAAGGAATCAAAGCAACAGAACAAAAGGTAAAACAGGGAGAAGAAGAAGCACTGTGGGTAAATTTGGAGACCGGCAATGGCACCACAATCCACACAGGGGTTGTATACAGACCCCCTTCTCAGGGGGAGGAAATGGACAAGGAAATGATAGAAAGAATACTTTGGCAGAAAAAGGGAGGATATTGCTGATGGGTGATCTGAATATGCCAGATGTTAACTGGAGTGCAGTTGCAGCAGCCACTTCGAAGAGTGGGGCTATTCTAGATGCCCTACAAGGGGCATGCCTTAGACAACTAAGAGAGGGAGCAATCTTAGACCTGGTTCTCTCAAATGGAGATGAAGAGAGGATCACAGATGTAGAAGTGAGTAGCCATCTGGGAACTAGCGACCGACAAACAGTATGGTTCACAATAAACACAGCAATAGAGTTAAGCCATACAAAGGCAAAAGTGCTGGACTTTAGGAGGGCTGACTTTGCCAAAGGGGGTGAGTGCCTAAGGGATGCACTAGCAAATCGGCAGGAAGGAGGGGTGGAAGAACAATGGGGAATAATAAAAACTGCCATCACAGAGGTAACAAGCCTTTGTGTGAAGCAAATTAACAAAATGAAATGATGTAAGAAACCACTATGGTTCTCAAAGGAAGTGGCAGTGAAGATTCCAGAGAAAAAGAAAGCATTCAGGAAGTACAAGGAATCACAGAAGGAGCACAGACAGAGAACTGTATCATTTAAAGCAAAAGGAAGCTGGGAAGGCAGTCAGAACAGCAAAGGCCCAAACCGAGGAAAAGATAGCCAACTCAGTTAAGAAGGGGGATAAAACCTTTTATAGGTACATCAGGGAGTGAAGAAAGACCAGGGGAGGTCTAGTGAGGTTTAATAAAGAGGAGGGAGGGTGGGCAGAGGGTGACTGTGAAAAGGCAGAGATACTAAACAAATATTTTTGCTCAGTGTTTACAAAGGAAATGGGGGAGGTACCTAAAACAAACAGTAGAAACATTCTGGATACAGAAGTTGATACCAGCCTATGTACAGAAGAAAGGGTTCTGAAAGAACTCTTAAAACTGAAGGTGGACAAAGCAATGGGACCTGATGGGATTCATTCCAGAATTCTAAAAGAACTAAAGGTAGAACTAGTGACACCACTGACTACCCTCTTTAACAAATCATAGGAGGATGGGATGGTACCTGAGGACTGGAGAAGGGCAGATGTGATTCCCCTTCACAAAAGTGGGAGCAAGGCAGAAACAGAAAACTACAGACCTGTTAGTTTAACCTCAGTGGTAGGGAAAATTATGGAATCACTTCTGAAGGAAAGAATTGTTGAGTATCTAGAGGCCAGAGGGGCTCAGGACCCAAGGCAGCATGGATTCACAGTGGGAAGGTCATGCCAGACAAATCTGATAGATTTTTGACTGGGTGACCAAAGTAGTAGATCAGGGAGGGGCTGTGGACATGGTCTGCCTAGACTTTAGCAAGGCATTTGACACAGTCCCACACAAAAGATTAATATACAAGTTAGCCAGCCTGGGAGTGGGTCCTAAGATGACAGCCTGGGTAAAGAATTGGCTGGAGAATAGGACACAAAAAGTAATAGTAAATGGAGTCCACTCTGAAGGAAGTGGGGTTACTAGTGAGGTACCACAGGGTTCAGTATTAGGACTGGTCCTCTTCAATGTCTTTATAAGTGACATTGCAGAGGGACTGGAAGGAAAAGTATGTCTCTTTGCAGATGACACAAAGATCTGCAACAAAGTTGATGCCACAAGGTAGGGTGGAAAGGATGAGAAGGGACTTGGCAAGGTTAGAGGAATGGTCAAATGTATGGCAACTTAGATTCAATGCTAAGAAGTGCAAGGCAATGCACCTGGGAAACAAAAACCCAAAAGGTAGTCATATCAAATGACCTAAAGGTGGGTAAGCAATGTGAGAGGGCAGCAAGGAGGGATGGGTGCATACTGGGATGCATAGGGAGAGGCATCACCAGTAGAAAACAGGAAGTTATTATCCATCTGTACTGACAGTTGGTGAGACCCCATCTGGAGTACTGCATGCAGTTCTGGAGACCCAGTCTCTGCAAGGACATAGACAGGATGGAGGCTGTCCAGAGGAGGGCAACTAAAATGGGGTCTGCACCGGAAGACATATGAAAAGAGACTTAAGGAGCTTAATATGTATAGCCTCGAGGAAAGGAGGGAGAGGGGGGACATGATAGAAACTTTCAAGTATCTCAAGGGAATCAACAAAGTCCAAGAGGGTAGCATCTTTAAAAAAAAGAGGTGTGCAAGAACAAGGGGGCACAATTTGAAGATAGAAGGGGGGCAGCTCAGAGGTAATTTAAGGAAGTATTTTTTCACAGAGAGGGTTGTGGATCCATGGAACGGCCTTCCGGAGGAGGTTGTGAAGTCAAAATCAGTGGTGGCATTCAAGCATGCATGGGACAGTCATAAGGCAATTCTAGGGGGTGGAGGTAGGAAGTAGTAGGCTGCTGGTTAACTAGGATCTGTAGCTTATCCATCAGGTAGGGAAATGGGCAGACTGGGTGGGCCAAGCGGTCCTTATCTGCCATCAAAATCTATGTTTCTATATAGTCTGTGAACTGATAACTAGGCACTTTAAAAAAAAAATAATTAAACTGGAACGTAAGCATTTTTTTGGATAGGCATTTGTGTTCTTTAACTTTCCATTTATTTTATATGACTGTAAGTTGTTGATATATTTGTTCTGTGTTTGATATTTCAACTATTTTACAATTTTTGGTAAATAATATTTTCTTTGAAATACTGCCTGAGCTTTATCTTAGTTTGTTTTTGAATGTGAATGCTGAATGAGTGTTTAAGTCTGAAAGCTGTTAAGGGCTTGAATGTATTACTAATCTGGCAAAAAGATAAGAATATATCTAGGTCTCATATTGAGTTGTAAGGGTACAGCTTGGAAACCTGGCTGGATGCCACTGGGCAAAAGATTGTAATGCATTCCCGAAGAGGGTACCTATCTGAGCCTGTTAACTGGGTGCACTAGTATAAGGTTCACATTTGACCCCCGGGTAGGGAGTGGGGTGGAGGCTAAACTGGGGGGAATGGGGGAACTTGGTTATAAAAGGCATGACAAGAGGGGTAGGGTGGCTAGGGGTTCTCTTGTAGAGGGTCCAGAGAGAAGCCAAGGGGAAGTGGTCTCGAGGAGGGGGGAGGTGATGGGGGCTGGTGAGGGAGTCCAAAAAGGAGGTACACAAAATATCAAGGGGGACACTAAGGTTCTCCTGCTGGGGGAATCCATGATCAGGGTATTTATTGGGCGGGGCAGTCCAGTTAAGGCAATGGGTATTTCCAGTCTGACTGTGCATAGGGAAAAGTTCATGGTGTGTGAGCTGGCAAGGGACTGTGGAGGATCACCGGACTTCCTGATTCATCTGGGAGCAAATGATATTGAGGGGAATAGCACGCTAGAAATTCAGGCAAAGGTCCGAGAACTGGCCAGGCTTTGTCATGACAATGGATGCACAGTCTCCTTCTCGAAAATCCTGCCACTGTCAAGGGCCACTGTGGAAAACAAACAGAAGATCAGGGAGACTAATGACTGGCTCAGGCAGTGGGGTGAAGCACAGAGGACTGGAGTGTTGGGAGACTGGGGGGGGAGTTTGGGAAGACAAGGGACTGTATGCCTGGGATAGGCTTCACCTAACGCTGGTAGTGAAGGAAGTACTCAAATGGCTAATGACAGATTTCATTCAGGCTAAATGGGGTTTAAACTTGTGAAGTGGGGAAGGGGGCACTGCCATGCTGTTCCAGCCATCCATACTGCCGGTAGGACTGGCCTGCAACCCCATAGAGGGGGGGACTGGCACAGTACCCTAGGGAAGAAGTGTAGACAGATGTATGAAAGGTCTGTGGATGATATGGTAAAGAGGAGTAGGGACAAGGGTTGGAGAGTGGCTTTAATAAATGCCAGGAGCCTGGGGAATAAAATGCCTGAGTTCCCGGCCATGCTGTTTGAGGGTGAGGGGATGTAGCAGCGGTCACTGAAACTTGAGCCATCCCTGGCCATGACTGGGACTAATCTGAGTGGGTACCTTGAGCTAAGGAAGGACAGAAAGGTGGGCAGAAGGGGACGAGTAGCAATGTTCATCAGGGATAACATTGAGATTGTGAGAGTGGAGGAAGCAACATGGAGGCCATATGGGTCACCTTGCGAACCTCCATGGGAAGGAAGATCAGTCAATCAATCAATCAAAATCTTTATTTAATCAGGCAGACATCGTTGAGCAAGCTAATTTTCGAGGTGGACCTGGGACACACTAATAGGTGGATACAATTTTGGCAGAGAACAACAATACAAGTGCAGGTTTCATGTACAGGAATTGGACATGGACAAAACAAATGCAATTAAAAAAATGCAGTTTAAAATACAACATTATTTTACAAACAGTGTGTACAGCACAGCCAGAATTGCAGATACATACAAGCAGACAGTAGTTACAGAGTAGGCGCAAGTGAGGATGATTGGTTTGGCTCACCTTGAGGAACATAGTAGTGAGATAAGTTCAAAGCAGGGAAGGGGGGGAGGAAGGACAGAAAAAAAGACAAAAAATAGGTTGAGAAGTCACATATAAGAGGATATGGGATATAAACTATTAAGGGGATCGATACGGTGAGGATAGGGAAGTGGCGATGGTAGGCATGGGGACGGCAATAAATGAAGATTAAGACCAGAGAGTGACCTAAGATCATAAGGAGGCAGAGACAGAGTCAAAGATCTATGTAGGGATCAAGTTGGGGTGGTATATAGGCCCCCAGGACTAGCGAAGGACCTGGAGGATTGTCTGTTGGCTAACGTTAAGGGGCAGTGTGAACTGGAAGGGGGAGGAGTGGTGTTGATGGGGGACCTTAATATGACAGCTACTGATTGGGGTACTACGACATCCACTGTAACCAGGGAGCAGAAGCTGCTGGATGGCTTCCTGGACACATTCCTCAATCAGCAGATGATGGACCCAATGAGGGAGGGTCATATCTTGGATGTGGTTTTAGTGGATGGGATCTTGTACGTGATCTGGTTGTAGAAGAACCCCTGGCTGGAAGTGACCACAACACAATCTGGTTTTGGCTTAAACTGGGGGAAGGGGATCATTCAAGGACAATGATAGTTGATTTTAGTGGGGCGGACTTTCAGAACATGGGTGAAATTCTCAAGGGGCATTCGTGGGAGATAAAACCAGGTTTGGAGGTGGAAGGTAGGTGGGAGAGCATGAAGCGGGGGCTACAGGAGGCCACCAGGATCTGTGCAAGAGTGAAGCACAAGGGCGATAGGTCTCGTAAACCATGCTGGTGGACCAAGGAGGTCCAGGAGGCAGTAAGGAAGAAGAAGGCTGCCTACAGTAGGTACACAAAAATGAGGGGAGAGAGGGATAGAAAAAACTATTGCCTTGCAACCAGGAAAGTCACCAGAGTGGTGAGGGGGGCAAAGGCCTGGAAAGAGCAGAGGCTGGTGCATGGGATATAGGGTGGGGAAAAGGGGTTCTTTAGATATACTGGTGAGTGGAGGATGGACAAGGGCCAGCTTAGTAGGTTGAGGACAGCTGGGGGGGGTAGAAGGGGCTGGAGAGTAGGAGGAGGTACTGAATGAGTACTTTGCCTTGGTGGTCACTAGGGAGGAGGCTGGGGAACTTCCAAAAGGGGTTGAAGGACACAGAAGGCACAGCAGACCTAACTATTGGAGTACCTGCTAAAGAACAAGCCGCTGGGGGAGGTAGGCCAGGGGTGAGATATCAGACTAGTTCTGCTGAATTTGGGGGGGGGGCAGATGCTGATATTCTTATAGGTTGGGTGTGGGAAGCCCTCCAGTCCGTAAAAGAGGATAAATCTCTGGGGCCTAATACTATTCATCCCAGAGTACTGATGGAGTTGGCGTATGTTTTGGCTGAGCTATTGGCGGATCTCTTTAACTTGTCACTCCAGACAGGGAGGGTGCCAAGGAATTGGAAGCAGGCTCATGTTGTGCTCATCCATAAAGAGGAATCGAGAGAAGAGCCAGGAAACTATAGACCCATCAGTTTGACATCGGTGGTGGGGAAGGTAATAGAGACCATACTTATGGAAAAGCTAGGAAGTTTCTTGGAGGAGATGGGTTACCTAGATATCCGGCAGCATGGGTTTGTGCCAGGTAGATCATGTCAAAACAAACCTTATAGAGTTCTATGAGTGGGTGATATCAGCACTTGACAGGGGGAGACCAGTGGATATACTGTTCCTGGACTTCAGCAAGGCATTTGATTTGGTCCCTCACATTGGCCTAAGGGAGAATCTGGGGGGATGGGGGTAGGCTCATTGACAGTTAGGTGGATTGTAAATTAGCTTTCAGATCACACTCAGCGGGTAGTGGTCAGAAGGGAGATCTCGTCTCCTAGAGAGGTCATAAGTGGGGTTCCACAAGGATCAGTCCTGGGGCCACTCCTGTTTAACGCCTCCATCTCTGATATCAGGGAAGGTATTGAGTGTGAAATGAGTCTCTTTCAGATTACTCTAAGCTGGGAGTGGTGGTGGTGGAGGGGGAGGAGGGGAGATTGGCCCTGCAAGAGGATTTGGATACTCTAGATAGATGGTCCTGCACCTGGACATTGAAATTGAACTCCTCCAAGTGCAGGGTGCTACACCTTGGGTGGGAAAACCCCAACTATGTGTACTCCCTGTGGGGATTAGTTGCAGGCCACGGCAGGGGAAAGAGACCTAGGAGTCTTGGTGGATGTTAACATGAATAATTTAGAGCAGTGCAGGAGGGCTACGGTCAGGGCAAATAGGATGCTGGGATACATTGCTAGGGGGATTACCTCAAGGAACAGGGAGGTGAATTTGCCACTGTACAACAACCTGGTTAAACCACATTTTGAGTACTGTGTGCAGTTTTGGAGGCCGCACCTAAGGAGGGACATCCAACCCCTGGAGAGGGTTCAGAGGAGAGCAACCAGAATGATCCAGGTCCTGGGGAATATGACATATGAGGAATGACTAGGGGAGCTCAACCTGTTCTTGCTGGAGGAGAGGAGGGACTGACAGACATGATTGAAGTCTTCAAGTACCCCAGTGGAGTAACTAAGGTAAGCCAAGATGGGATCTTTCAACTGAAGGAGGGTGGAATCACCAGAGGACACAGTTGGAAGATTGAGGGTGGTAGGATTAGGGAGGAAAGGAGGAGGAGGAGGTACTTCACTGAGAGAGTGGTGGAACCATGGAATGTGCTGCCCGGGGAGCTGATACAGACAGCTACAGTGGAGGGTTTCAAGAGAGGGTAGAATAGGTATAGGCAAGGGGTGAAGCAGAGGCTGGTTTGCCTGGGGGCAGGACTGGAGGATGGAGTAACAGTGGAAGGAGACAGACAGAGTGCTACGGTACCCAGTCAGGGTGCTGAAGCATGGAGCAGACTTGATAGACCAATAGGCCTACTATGCTGGCATCTAGTATGTTAGTTCCTCTGTGCTTTAAAGTATTTTTAGAGTACTGTGCAGTTGTTAACATGTATTAACCTTTTCTTCCACAGGTGTATTTGTGGGCGAGTGTGAGAGTGTAATGCTTTGTATAGTGTTAATTATCTGTTGTGCTTTTGGATTGCAGGTGCCCTGAGTTGAGGGGAGGTCCCCCTGTGGGTAGGTTTAAATAGATAGATTTTCCCTAGAGGGCTAGGGGGTTAGACAGGCTGTGGTTCTGACTGGCTGGATGGTCCACAGTTCTGGATTATTAGGGAATGCTCCGGGCAGTTTTTCCAGAGCCGCTGGTTCTCCATAGTAAGATAGCAGCGTAGGGGCTGATGCATCTGCCAATGGCCTCGATGCTCTTAGTACTGTCTGCCTGTGCCTGGCACATGGTAGGGGAGATGGTAGCACTACCTCCCCGTAGGCAACACATAGGGTAGGGTGGTCTAGTGCTGGGTACGGTAATGACTGGGGACAGTCATTTTCCTGGCTACTGGGTAGGAGTAACCCCCTTGTTCCCAGGGTTTACTAGAATCCCAGTTAGAATCAGTGGTAGGCAGGGAAGGCAGCTAGTGAAATGCCAGTTATATGGGTTTCACTCTGTCACTCTGTTCTCAGTCTCAGCTGAACTCTGGAGGGATGATGTAATTTAGGACTGTGGCAGCAGCATAAGCTACACTGGCCAACAGCTCCTAGGGGGTTAGTTAGAATGTTTGTGGGGATCTGCAGTTGGAGTTCTGGGAGGAGGATGCAATGTTAGGCAGCTCTTCAGACATCTCTGTCAGAAAGCTACCTGTTTGTTTTTGTTTTGGTTCTCACCCTAGTGGATAACAATGGGAAGTTTGTAAGCCTGAGGTTCGATTGGGTGGAGCAACTACGTCACTTCCCCATCAGGCTTTAAAGAGTAGCTCACCCTGGGCCTTCCCAGGATGCATTTCTCTTTGCAGCTGGAGGCCTTGTTGGTTGCCGATTGGCTGTATATTCTCCTGCTCTGTTTTATGCTGGTTTGGCCTCCTGCTTGTCCCGTTAACATTAAAGGCTTGTTTCTCTCACTCTTTCTCTCCTGGGACCCTCCCATGTTTGCTTGTTGAGCAGTCCAACTCCTATTCGTTTCTACCCTTTTGAGGTATTTTGGTTTTGTCAGACCTGACTGCAGTTCTGGACTTGAGCTGTTTGTTATTCATTCCTTTCTGCAGTTCCTCAAGTCCGCTTGCACCATTTGGGTAATCCTTTCCCAGTTATGCCTCTTACCTTCCTACCAGTGACGTTCTATTACCTTTCCTTATGAGAAGAATGCTTGGCTTTGGACCCTCCTCCTCCATCACCTGCCTTCTCTGGCTGCCCCACTTCATACGCTTTCATTGCTGCATGCTGCAGATTTCCATCTCCCGTTCCCCCCCCCGCTCCTTTCCTGTCTATGGCCTCCGGCTGCCCTCTTCATCTGTCTGCTTTCTCCTGGTTCAGGCGCACTGGTGCTTCCTTCCCAGCGCCATCTTGATTTGGTGTCCATTGGCCACCTCAGGACTTTCAGCTGCTTCTCCTGCCCTCATTCCTCTACAATCACACTGCCTCCATACTACCCTAGGGGTGCATTGTTTGGTTGCCGGAGCCACTTTGGTCCTTCTGACACTACCTCTGCACCCACACTTCCCCACTTCTGGTTTCAGAATGGATGCCCAGCTGTTGTCACCCACTTACTCCGCTGATATGGCTACCAGAGTCTGACTTTTGACACTTCCTATCACACGAATGAACAGAGGCTGTGTGGACGTGCAAACTTCCCTGACTTGTCTTCATTTGATGTTGCTTGTCATTGTGCCTCTGAGTTCCGGAGTCCTTTGTATGGCTGCCCACCCCTGCTTTTTCCTGGGCTGTGCTCTGTGCTTTGGCACTTCTTCTGCCTCCCATTTCAAGTTTTTGCAGTGCTGCTCTTTCGCCTACATCTCAGTGGTATTCAGTTCTATTCCCTGGTTTATCGTCAGATGTCAACTAGTGGGTGCGTTGCTGCTATACAGGTAATACTACTACATATAAAAAAAAACATAAAAATATTTAAACTGTTCTGTTTTCACTGACTTTGTGCATGTGCTTCTCCGGGGTCAACCCATGTGCCTGAGTTTGGCCTCTGGAGTTATGGTGATCATTTTGGATAGCTCCCTCCTTCAGCATGTTTCTATATTACTTTCTACTGCTTCAATTTGTACCAAAGAAAAAACCCTTACAATGAACTACACCCCCTGGTTTGCTGGCCACGGCCAGCTTGCTTTTTGTGTTTTCTTTTGGAGGTTCCTGCTCTACCACTACTCCTTCCTCTCATCGACTACTAACCTTCCTCAAACTGCCGCGTCCAGCTCCTCTATTTCCATCACTCGCTGTGTCTGCCTCAGCTGCCTCCACCTGGCCCTCCCTCTATCTTTCTTTTGGGCATATTTATTATTTATCTTATACCCTCTCATGGATCTGCAGCCCTCCTGCCACACGTATCAGGTTCGTGACTCTGGTCATCATTAACCATTTCTTATCTCATCAAGCCTACAATCATGGCTTCAGTCGTTCATCAGCTGTCCAGGATCCACTCCTATCATACCTATCATGGCTCCTATGCCACCTCATCAAACCGCGGCACTCCTGCCATGTGTATTCAGGTTCATGACTTTGTTTGATATTCCTTCATCCATACCTTCTCTGCTCAGCCATCGTGATTCAATCCACTCATGGTGTCACTCCTCATTGTCCATCATTTATTTTCTCAGTGACCCATGGTCCTCCTACCGTATGTCTCCAGTTCCTGACTCATTATCTCATGCAAGCTGCCTTTCTTGTGCCAGCCATCAGGATTCAATCCACTCATGGCATCACTCCTCTTTGTTCATCATCCATTGCTTCCCTGCTACCTCAATTCAATTTCATCTCCACTGTAGTCCATGCCTTCCTGTCCGTTGCCATTTGCTATGGACTTGCTGGCTGCTCTCCACCATTGTCCAAGGTTCCTTTTCCAGTTAATTTCCTATCTCCTGTTCCTCACACTTAATTGATCACTCAAGCATCCCTCTCATAGGGTCTTCTGCTACCTTCTCAGCTTGTCACGCCCCTGCAGTGCCCATCATCCTCTGTCTTCCTCATCTTCATCCTCAGTCTTCTCAAGTTGGACTGCTGCACCTGTGTGGTGATCATTATCAGTCTTCTTCATCCACAGTCTTCTTATGAGCACATCTGGATGCCCATTGCTCCTCTGACTTCTTCCTGGATCTACTCCTTCCCATTGACTACTTGTGCATACCCTCTCGGGTCCCTGCTGACTCATGTTCCTTCTTCGATCTGTGCTTTCTTTTGGGGTTTCCCCAATCCTGTAATCATAGTCCCTACTCATATCCTTCTCTTTAATGGATTCTTCTCTTTAACGACATGCATCCTTAAATCAATTGTCATCAGCCTGGAGGGAAGGCAACCTAGGCCTTGGATCCCCAGAGGTTTCCTCCTTAAAGGGTTTTTTTCCTCTCCTCCATGCCAGCGGTCATAATATTAGTTAGAGTTAGTGCTTCCTTAGGTTAATGTGCTGTCTTAGGTTAATTAGTTAGGGTCCACTGTTGGATAGAGGTGGATGGTGGCTCTGGCTTTCCCCATCTCCTTAGGAAGTCTGCCTTAATCATCTTCTCAGATTTCATTCATTCATCATCCTTGCCTCTTCAATGCTTGACACTCAATTGGGTATTCTTTTTGGGCTTCTTCCTAAGCTACCTTTAGCTGACAAAATCATTCCTGTGGCACCTATGGGGGGACCCTCCTCTAGGGTTCCTTGCGTCATAACCCTAATAGGGTGGTATATCTCACAGATAGAGAGGTGGAAAGCCATAACGTAAAGCAAATCCACAACGTAAGTCAAATCACACAAGCATCATATCATCCAGTTGCATAAGCACAATTGAACTGTTCTAGTTTTTGGAAGTGATGGAGACCTGGGCTATAGGTTTCCTCTGTGCCCCATCCCAGGAGGCATGGGGGAAACTACAGTATTCAGGGGCAATCCCCTGGTCCTTTCTGGACTTTTGAAGCTGCTTTGTGACAACTGCTCTGTGATTACCTTATTTTTCTGTGTAAACTCAGGAGTACCTGCAATTCCTGTATGGTGATTTCTCTGACAAAGGGACCCTGTCACCTGAAGTTTTCTCTGTAAAAGTGTCTGCCTACATTTGGAGTCCAGTATGTGACTGTCCATGCACAGAACCTTTAAATTCTGACACCTCTTAAGTACAGTAGGTGTTTGTAGTATGTTAAGTGTGATATACATTTGAGACAACATCTACAGTTTCTACAGTAGTGTGGTGTTATTAACCAGATGAATGGCTATGTATAAGCTTGGAAACAAAAGGTGGGAGACTCCCTCATCTGGAGAAACCAGTTTACCTCTACGGGTTCTGAAGGGCACCTATTTCTTTTCATTCAGTGCAATTGGCCAATGCCTGAGAAAAGTATTTACCCCAGTATGTGGGTTGTTTTAGTTCAGTTTACCCCAGTATAGTGGGTTTTGAAAGTCTTTAGCCTGTATGTGCTCTGATGGTCATGTGTACCACCTTTCTTCCTGTGAGAAATGGGAACTGTACCAGTACCTGGCCAGATGTGCCAATTTCCAGTAGGAACCACTGTGTTCACCAGTGTGTGTTTTCTTCATCCTATGCTAAATGGGAATTCAGGAATGTCTGTACCTCAGTAATCTGCATTATCAGGGTGTGGGTCCGTCTTCGCTTTGTGATTATTCCCACTTTGTTATGTGAATAAAAGTCACACTCTAGAATCCCAGCCTGGCTTTGACAGTAATCTTATTGCTTCCTTGTGTCTGGAGTTTCTTGGTTGCCCCTGTCCAGAAGTGCAAACCTAGAATAGCCCTGAGCAAATATTTTCTCCCAGGGACCCGGGTTGTTGGCCATGGCAATTGGTCCCTACCAGGTGTGTGCCAGGCAGCTGCCACACTTGGTTGTCTGTTTTATATAACAGTCTAGTCCACCTTGTATATGGTGACTTTGGTGTTTTTTTAAAACTTATTTGCAAATGTAAACCCCCACCCTTCTCTTTACCCCTAGATGTTTTGGGGAGAGGAAAAGCCCTACTAGTTAAACAAGGGGTGCTGGAGGGGTGCACAATGAAGTGCAAAGTAATGCACCTGGGAAACAAAAACCCAGGGGAAGAGTACACAATGGGGGGTGAGATACTAACAACAACAAAAATGAAATGGGACCTGGGGGTAGTTATATCAGAAGACCTAAAGGTGGGCAAGCAATGTGAGAGGGCAGTAAGGAGGGCTGGGGGGATACTGGGATGCATAGGGAGAGGCATCACCAGTAGAAAACAGGAAGTTGTTATCCCTCTGTACAGACAGCTAGTGAGAACCCATCTGGAGTACTGCATGCAGTTCTGGAGACTACCATCTCCACAAAGACATAGACAGGATGGAGACTGTCCAGAGGAGGGCAACCAAAATGGTGCAGGGTTTGCAGCAGAAGACATATGTAGAGAGACTAATGGAGCTTAAGATGTATACCCTTGAGGAAAGGAGGGAGAGGAGGGACTTGATAGAAACTTTCAAGTACCTCAAGGGAGTCAGCAAAGTCCAAGAGGGTAGCATCTTTCAGAAAAAGAGATGTGCAAGAACAAGGGGACACAATTTGAAGATAGAGGGGAGAGGCTCAGAGGTAATGTGAGGAAGTATTTTTTCACAGATAGAATTGTAGATGCATGGAACAGCCTTCTTGAGGAGGTCATAGAGTCAAAAACAGCGGGGCAATTCAAGGATGCATGGACAGTCATAAGACAGTCCTATTGTGGGGTAGGAAGAAGTAGGCTGTTGGTTAACTAGGATCTATAGCTTATCCATTAGGTAGGGAAATGGGCAGACTAGGTGTGCCAAGTGGTCCTTATCTGCCGTCAAATTCTGTGTTTCTAGCAACATCTTCATGAATTCTAGGCCAGTAAAATCTGTATAGTAATCTGGCAAGGGTGCGATCCCTCCCTGAGTGAGCAGCCATAGGACTATCATGTGCTATTTGTAACAATTCTGTTCTATACCTCTGTGGAATAACCAATGGTTCTGTTTGTTCTTGTGTTTGAGGTTTAACCCAAACTGTGTACAGTTACCCATTAGATTTTTAAACATTGGTCCACCCTGTTTTGGTTTTACCCCCAGCTGTTTAAAATAACCCTGGAGAGAAACATTGTTAACTTGTTCTGAAAGAAAATCACAATCAGTTATCAATATGGTTTCAGCATTTTCATATTTTAACCCTTCATGTCAATCAGTCACTTGTTGCCACTGTTTCTTCAGGCTTCGTCTTTCTTTCCTTTGATTTCTGGATCTTGGAGCTGTGCTCAAACAAATCTGAACCAAATTTTTGAAAGGAAAAGTGTCTCCACCATCTGAAATTTTCTTTGCCTGAGCTCTTGTCACCACAGCTGCTGAAACATCAGGATGTACTCCATCTTTGATCAACTCAGTAAATCCTGGAAAGTCATTTCCAATAATCACAGGTACAGGTAACTTAGATACTACCCCCACTTTCATTTGATGTGACACACCCTTAAAGGTATGAGTCACTTGGGTGGTGGGATAGTATCTAGTGTCCCTGTGGATGCAGATGGCACCAGTACCTGGTCCCTTTGCATAGTGTTTCCCAGCACTTTAACATGCACTAGAGTCTGTCTGCTTCCCAAACCAATGAGTCCCTTCACAGTCTTATCCCCCACCTTCACATCTGTTAAATACTTGCCCCAAATTGCCAAGGACAAATCTGCTCCAGTGCCACTCTCTTTATTATGGCAGTTTCTGGCAAAATGGCCTGACTTATTACAATTATAGCAGATAATGTCTATGGGCACAGATTTGTTACCCCCATCAGAGTCAGACTTAGAGTTTAAATAGGTAAAAGAGTGTCTTACTGGTGCTTGGATGTTACCTCACTGCTGTGACATCTGTCTGGCCATTTGGTAGTCCTTGGCTAAAGAAACAGCCTTTTCCCCACCTCTGGTCAGTGTTCCTTTACCCACAGCTGCACGTCTGTAGGCAAGATGTTGAGGAATTGCTCCCTGGCTAATGGGTCGATGATCTGTGGGACTGTTTTGCTCTCTGGTTGGATCCATGTTATCAGGAGTTCTCTGAGTCGGGTGAAGGCTTCTCAAAGATTGTTGACAGAATTGTACCTCACAGATCAAAATCTCTGTCTCTATATCTCTCTGGAGATGTCATACCTTTTCAAGATTTCACTTTTCACCAGGTCATAGTTTTCTGACTGTGCAGCGTCCATACTGCTGTAGGCAAGCTGGGCTTTCCCTGTCAGGTAGGATACCAGTCTAATTGTCCGTTGCTGCTTTGGTCACTGGCAGGCTGTGGCAACTCTTTCAAAAGTTGTCAGGTATGCCTCAATATCATTTGAGGGACACAACTTTATTTTATTTATTCTTTGTTGACCGGGTAAGTGCACTAGACAAATTCTGCCTATTTTCAGGCACGACACGGAGGAGGGAGATACAGATGAATGCCAACTGACCTTGAACCAGATTAAGCTGTTGCTGGTATTTTTAGTGAATGAGGGAAATTTGGCCAGGACACTGGGGAAATTCCCCTACTCTTTTCGATAAGTGCCATGGGATCTTTAACATCCACCTGAACTACCACCAGAACAGGCAGATGGGACCTCGGTTTAATGTCTCATCCAAAAGACGGCATCTCAGAAGTACAGCACCCCTCTCATGCTGCACTACAGTGTCAGTACTGGGATATTAACCCAAGTGCCAGATGTGGGAACTGAACCCACAGCCCTCTGATCTCCCGGCCTCAGAGGCGAGTGTGCTGCCTACTGAGCCACTGACACTGTTAACTTAGTAAGTTTAATTACTTTTAAGTCACTTGCATTTTGTTCTTCATCTGGATCTGTGCCACATACTCTGTGCCACATAGCTTCCAAGGCATCCAGCCATAGCTGCTCCTGTTGCTGCATCTCTTCTCTCCTCTGCGCTTCTGAATGCTGAATCTTTTTTTCTCCTTGCTTCTCAGTCTCTTTTTCTTGTGTAGCCCACCATTTGAAAAAGTCCATCAGACTTTCAGGTTCTGTCACTGCCTGTTCTTTTTCCATAACTTGTGCTGGCTATACAATCTCATTTTAGTCTAATGTCTCTGCTAGTTTGGCTGCCATTCTCCTGATAACAACTCCTGGACTTACTTCTGCAGAATCCATACCTTTATCTGTGCTTCCCTGGTACTAGGTCCAGTACCCACACACCAAACTCCTGTTTTAGGGTATGCATGGCTTAAATCCCACTCTGACATAATCTGTTGTTGAGGCACAGGTCAGGAAGCATAGGGAAGATGAGGAGCAATTGTAGAATTAACCAAAAATATTTATTTACAGTAGTGGTAACATAAAAAATGAACTTGTTCAATATAACTATGCACACAGGAGAAATAAAATAGCTTTTTATGTTCGCTTGCACACATGCACAAGGAACGTTTTGGGAGAGTAGCACACTTTGGAGGTGTGCCTCTCCTGTTCAATTTACTGCTCCATTGAGCAGGCGTGGTGATCCTGCACCAATGGGTGTGGGAGCTGTGTATGATAGCGATGGTCTTCACTTCAAAGAAAAATACCACTGTCATACACAGCGCTGGTAGGCCTCACACCCCCCATAAAGCTTTGGTGCCACGCTGGGAGCCCACCCCAGCATGGCAAACATCCTGGGTCCTCTGCTGACGGGTGCCCAACCCTTCAGCTCCACATCCCCAAAGGCCCCCAAAGTGGTGCCATGCTGGGAGCCCACCAGCATGGCAAACGTCCCTGCGTGCCTTTTTTTTCAACCTAAAAAGCAAAAACGGTCCCACAGTCACTGCGCAAAATCACACTTCAGGCCTGAATAATGCCATGACAGTGACATCATTCATGAGAAGGGGTCCTAAAACCCCCATGTTGAAAATCTGGTGCAAAAATTACTAAAAATGACTGTTTTACGAGTGTGCATTGCGCAGTTCTTACGCAGGCTCGTAAGTTCATGAATTTTCAATATTTTCACTCCAGATTTTCAACATTGCCATTTTACCACACCTCCTTATGAGCAGTACAGCTGTCATTTTTCACATCCTGCCCAAAACGTGTTTCCGCCCATGTAGCGCACAATGGCGCAGTCGGTGTGCGAAATCAATGTATGGGACACATTAAAAAAATCATCATGACACTGTTCATTAGCAGAAGTCTTAGAATGGCTATGTTGAAAATTTGGTGAAAAAATTCCTAAAAATGACTGTTTTAAGAGCATGCGTTGCGCAGTTCCTACGCACACTAGTACGTTTACGAATTTTCAATATTTCCACTCCAGATTTTCAACATTGCCATTTTACCACACCTTCTTATAAGCAGTACAGCTGTCATTTTTCACATCTCACCCAAAACGTGTTTCCGCCCAGGTAGCGCACAATGGCGCAGTCGGTGTGCGAACTCAATGTATGGGACACATTAAGAAAATCACAGTGACATTGTTCATGAGCAGAGGTCTTAAAATGGCTGTGTTGAAAATTTGGTGAAGAAAATTCATAAAAATGACTGTTTTACGAGTGTTCATTGCGCAGCTCCTATGCACGCTCGTAAGTTTGTGAATTTTCAATATTTTCACTCCAGATTTTCAACATTGCCATTTTACCACACCTCCTTATGAGCAGTGCAGCTGTCATTTTTCACATCTTGCCCAAAATGTGTTTCCGCCCATGTAGCGCACAATGGCACAGTCGGTGTGTGACCTCAGTGTATGGGACACATTAAGAAAATCACAGTGTCACTGTTCATGAGCAGAGATTTAAAAATGGCTATGTTGAAAATTTGGTGAAAAAATTCCTAAAAATAACTGTTTTATGAGCGTGCGTTGTGCAGTTCCTATGCACGCTCGGAAGTTTGCGAATTTTCAATATTTTCACTCCAGATTTTCAACATTGCCATTTTGCCACACCTCCTTATGGGCAGTACAGCTGTCATTTTTCACATCCTGCCCAAAATGTGCTTCTACCCATGTAGTGCACAATGGCGCAGTCGGTGTGCGAAATCAATGTATGGGACACAGTAAGAAAATCACAGTGACACTGTTCATTAGCAGAGGTTTTAAAATGGCAATGTTTAAAATTTGGTGAAAAAATTCCTAAAAATGACTGTTTTACGAGCTTGCGTAGCACAGTTCCCATGCACGCTCGTAGGTTTGCGAATTTTCAATATTTCCACTCCAGATTTTCAACATTGCCATTTTACCACACCTCCTTATGAGCAGTACAGCTGTCATTTTTTCACATCCTGCCCAAAATGTGTTTCCGCCTATGTAGCGCACAATGGGGTAACAAAAAGGTCATGCTGAAAATTTATTGTGCAAATACCAGCAATCGCACAGGGCATTAAGGTAAAGCACCATACGTGCCAAACACCACTGCAAATACCTGCAAGCGAACGTTCGGCATTGACAAATGCTTGTTTCTTTTAGTCTCTGTGCCCCTTTTTCTTTTAATCTCCCAGAAATTGCAGCTCAGCTCTCTTATAAGTCATTTCAACCCCCATTCTTAATTTAAACATCCTGTTTCTTGCAAAGTGTCCTGTTCTTGTAAATATCGGGCAGGAGCTGCTAAAACACATTGTGCCTGAGCTAAGAGGCCTTATTTCCACAGCTTTTAAAAAAAGACCCACAGTTTTAACTCTGGTAACCTTTAAGGTTCCCAATACCTTTTTTCAGCTATGTCAAAATACAATTATATACATTTCAACAGTAATGCTATATATTTTCCAAACACAAGGGATCCCAATATTAGTTACATTTCCATACAGTGATGTGCACATATGTTTACATACTAGAAGTTCTAGATATGCAAGGGTGAAAAATAGACAGCAAGACAGGACTACTAGACAGTGAGAGGCAAAGAATTATGAGATTGTTTGGGCTGATAAAATCCAAGGTCTCACAGGAAAATTTGGTTGTGCAACCAGATGGAGAAGAGACAGAAAAAGAAAGAATAGATTCTTGCATTTAAACCCTTTCTCCATAACAAATGGGATGGGTCCTATTCCACCCTGTCACACAGGGTATCTCTGGGGGAATGGTATTGGAGGGGTTAAGGGCTCTGAGGGTGGATAAGGCATCAGGAATGGATGGCATACACCTCAGGGTGTTAAAAGAAATGGTAGAGATCCTGGTTGGACCACTAGCGGAACTGTTTAATATCTTCCTGGATACAGGGTGCATGCTGCATGACTGGAGGATGGCCTGTGTGGTACCCATCCATAAAAGTGGACCAAAGTATGAGCCGGGTTATTACAGGCCAGTAAGCTTAACTTCCATCATGGGAAAGCTGATGGAGACAATACTGAAGTAAAGGCTGGTGACCTTTATGGAAGACAATGGGCTCCAGGACAGTTACTAGCATGGGTTTGTTTACAGAAAATCCTGCCAGATGAACTGAGCTGAGTATTACAGCTGGGTCATGAAGGACTTGGACAAGGGTCATGCGGTGGACCATTACGGTTGACAGCTGCAGAATGAATATTAGCTTAAAAAATCAAAAATGAAATACATTATTTACATCATGTGGCATTGAGTTTATCTGTAAAAAATCACGTGTCTACTGTCTGTACAGTACAGTACTGTAGAAATGGGTAAGAGGCAAGGTGGTGGATAGAGCTGGAATTAAAAGCGCCACATTATGAACTGCAAAATGCATTACACGACCATTGGAAAGGGAGCCAAAGTGCATTCACTGTGGCTGGAAGTGCACTGCATGTGAGCTGATGACTAGTGGAAAAACAATTTGGGTTTTAAGCATTTACAACTGTCACTGCAGTTGCAGCACAAAAAAAAAACAATGCCAGAGCAGTGAGCTAGAGAAACAGTTTAATGAGACTTGTACTGTTGGAGGGTGGCAGTAAAAGCCAACAGGATGCTGGGTTGTATCATGAGAGGGATCCCCTCCAGGAGCAGGAAATGATCCTGCCTCTCTACAGGACACTGGTTAGGCTGCACCTGGAGTACTGTGTGCGATTCTGGTGCCCATATCTGAAGAAGGATGTGAAATTACTGGAAGGGGTACAACACAGGGCAAGGAGGATGATCCAGGGTTTGGAGGACAGACCATACAAGGAGAGGCTGATAGTTGGACATGTACTCCTTAGAGGAGAGAAGGGACCAGGGGGATATGATTGAGACCTTTAAGTACGTAAAGGGGATAAACAAGGCAGGCACTGAGGGGATTCTCAAGCTGAGGAGTGAGGAAGGACATGGGAGGACACGGCTTTAGATTGGAGGGGGAAGATTTAGAAAAGAAAGGAGGAGACACTTTTTAACAGAGAGGGACATGGCAGAATGGAATGCTCTACAGGAGGAGATGGTAGCCTGTAAGACAGTGGGTAGTTTTAAAAAAGGAAAGGGACAAGGTGTGGAGGGGACAATCGGGAAGGAGAGGGGGAAGGGAAGCTGCAAGGGGAGGGTGCTAGCTGCACACTCGAGCAAACTTGATAGACCAGGTAGCCTATTTCTGCTGGCAAGTTTGCATGTTCGTATAAAAGTAAGGATTTTCAGTTGAAATAATTCACTATCTAACTGTACATATGGGGAAACAAATGGACTGGAGGCATTGTCAAGGTGGGGGAGGGAGAGGAAGTAGGGCAGAGAGATTAAGGTGGTGGGGAAGAGAGGAGTAGGGGGTGAGGAGGGGGTAGTAGTGCTAAGTTGAGAGGTGGAGGCGAATTCAGAATAAACTGAAATGAAGAATGAGAGCAGGAAGGGAGGGGGTATGGGAAGGGATGGGGAGGAGGCTAGGAAACAAGGGGGGACAGTGAAACAAGGGAAGATAAGTGTAGAAGGTTGGAAAGAATGAAGTAAGAGCAGGATGTGGGGTTGTGTGAAAACACTGGTCACTCAGAGCAGACCCAAAAGGATTAATTGTAGCAAACAGAGGAGGTGCAAACCAAGCAGCAATAATAGGAGAAAAGTATATACACATTTACTAACAACAGCAAAATGGAAAGGGACCTGGGGTAGTCATATCAGATGAACTAAAGGTGGGCAAGCATGTGAGAAGGCAGTAAGGAAGACTGGGGGATACTGGGATGCATAGGGAGAGGCATCAATAGTAGAAAACAGGAAGTTGTTATCCCTCTGTACAAACAGTTGGTGAGACCACATCTGGAGTACTGAGTGCAGTTCTGGAGACCTCAACTCCACACAGACATAGACAGGATGGAGGCAGTCCAGAAGAGGGCAACTAAAATGGTGCAGCATCTACACCAGAAGCCATATGAACAAAGTCTAAAGGAGCTTAATATGTATACCCTCAAGGAAAGGGGGGCATGATAGAAACATTTAAGTACCTCAAGAGAATCAGTAAAGTCCAAGAGGGTAGCATCATTCGGAAAAAAAGATGTGTAAGAACAAAGGGGCACAATCTGAAGATAGAGGGGGGACAGCTCAGGGGCAATGTAAGGAAGTATTTTTTCACAGATAGAGTAGTGGATGCATGGAACAGCCTTCCTGATGAGGTTGTGGGGTCAAAAACAGTGGGGGAATTCAAGAATGCATGAGACAGACATAAATCAGTTCTTGTGGGGGGCAGGGGGAAGAAGGCTGTTGGTAAACTTGAATCTGCAGCTTGTCCAATAGGTAGGAAAATGGGGAGACTGTGTGGGCCAAGTGGTCCTTATCTGCTGACCAAATCTATGTTTCCATGTTACTGACACACATATTATGAACTGTGATGAATTAAAAAAAAGTACCATCTTGCCAGTTTAAGGCTGACAGTGTGCCTTTAAAGGTTCAGCACTCCCTTCCTCGTGCTCCTCCCATGCTGCTGCACACTATGAATATTAATGAGTTGTTTAGAATGATGATGTAGCAGGACACGTTACAGAGAGAGACAGGAAGAGCAATTTAACCTCTGAAAGCTACTAGGAACCAGAACACAAAGCTGAGTGCAAGGGAGCTACAGAGGGACTTGGTTTTTCTGTGGATAGATACTTTGTTCTTTTAAACCCAAACTCTGAAGAACAGTAACTGCTTATATCACTGAACAGTGCAGTCTGTGGTGCTAACGACTGAAAGAGGCCATGAAGTTGGAGGTAAGCTGCTGTGTAAACAACCCTAAGGAAAACGCAAATAAGACGAAAATGGAGTCAGTTTGAAATGCTGGTGAATCTCATATAGGGAACTGCATGTAATGTGTAATATGTGCCGTGTCTTTAGCTGCTTTGGAAGACTGACATAATAGTCCACCTCTGTCTGCTGTTGTCAAGAGAAGAGATCGGGTTGTACCAGGAAGTCGGGGGAGGGCTATATGCTGTGGAGTCAAGGTCAGAGAATAAAATATGGCTGTGTTCATGTTCCCAGTGAGGAGTGAGTTTTATTAACATTCAGGAGGAAACCTTTATGATCAAACATATTTATAAATGCATGCAGAAAATCAGTTACAGGAAAGTTTTACACATAAAACTAGATCCAGAAGCAAATGGTTTAATACCTTTTATTGGACCAACATAGACGTAACAAAAAGTAAACCGTGCTTAAAGAGCTAGTGTGCTGCTTGGGATTATTAGTAATTTTCAGATGTATTCAGCAATCACACCTTAGATCTCAAGTATTTATTTTTTGTTTGTTTGTTAATTAGAATATTTTCCACCTGGAAGTACTGGGGTGATGTGTGGAGCAGCACTCTGGAGGAAAAAAGAATCGGTTCTGTTACTCCCACTGCATCATCAGAAACTAGAGCAAACACCTTGAAGCGCGCTTGAGTGTGATTTGTTCTCAGAGCGTGGTTCTCAGGGCAGCACCCTTTCACTCCTCCTCCAGCTTACTCCTGTTGGTGGATTTCACCCACTGGCAGTGCTGTACCCGGGGCAGATTAACCCTCGTGTTCTGCCTCCCACCTTTCCCTGTTGGTGGATTCTATCCCCTGCCCCTGGAGCAGCAACCTGCAGCTGTCACTTCCCACAAATCTGATTGTTGAAAGTCTGAGGAACTGAGGGTTCTAAGTATAGATGAGAACATTAATGTTGTGGAAATCCTGCCCCCAGCAATGTGCACTGCTTGTCTTTGAATTGTGGTGGCTCAAGGTGTTTGTGTCTCCATCCAAAAGCGGCCAAACTTTAAAGGTTCAGTCTTAACCAGGGAATTTTTTTTGTGCTTTGTGTCAAACGCAGTTGTGAGCATATAATCCTACAAGTGACACAAACCCTTACCTTTTTTTTAATATTGCTAAATTAAGACAGACGTAAACGAGAGAATATATCTATAAATTGTAATAAATGGGGCAATACCAGCATGACTGGTTACTGGCGCTGGCCTGGGGTAGTGCCATGATGGTTGGTTTCTGTTGGCTGCCCTGGGGCAGTGCTCTTGCTGCCCTTGGGACAGCGCCTGTGTAATTTGTTTCCCGTGGGCTGCCCCGGGGCAGTGCATGTGTAAATGGTTCCCATGGGGAGTGCCCTTGGGGCAGTGCTTGTGTAATTTGTTTCCTGTGGGCTGCCCCAGGGGCAGTGCCTGTGTAAATGGTTCCCATGGAGTGCCCTCGGGACAGCGTCTGTGTAATTTGTTTCCTGTGGGCTGCCCCAGGGGCAGTGCCTGTGTAAATGGTTCCCATGGGGTGCCCTTAGGGCAGTGCTTGTGTAATTGGGTCCCATGGGCTGCCCCGGGGCAGTGCATGTGTAAGTGGTTTCCATGGAGTGCCCCTGGAGCAGGGTCTGTGTAGTTGGTGCCTGCTGCTTGCCACTGGGGCAATGCACAGGAACAAATACCCATAGACTGACCCAGGGGCAGCCTGCAGGAACCAACTACACAGCTGCTGCCCTGGGGCAGCCCTCGGTATCCAATTACACAGACACTGCCCCAGGGGCAGCTCATGGGACCCAATTAGACAGGCACTGCCCGAGGGGCAGCAAGGTCACTGCCTCGGGGGCAGCAATGACTCTACCCCAGAGGAAGCTCACAGGAACTAATTACACAGATGCTGCCCCAGAGACAGCAGGGATACTGCCCCAGGGGCAGCAAACAGAGCAACCATCATGGCACTGCCCCAGGGCAGCACCAGTAACCAGTCATCATGGCACTGCCCCATTTATTACAATTTATGAATAAAATATATTCTCTCTCACATCTGTCTTAATTTAGCAGGAAAAAAAAAGTAATGATTTGTTACAATTTTATGATTAAATGCTCACAACTGAGTTTGACACAAAGCACAAAAATGTGTCCCTGGTTAAGATTTGAACCCTTGAAGTCTGACTCTGTTGGATGCAGATGGACATACACGTTGAGCCACTAAATTTCGAAGACAAGCAGTGCACATTGCTGGGGAGGGGGGCATTTCCATAACATTCTTATGTACACTTAAAACTCTCAATTCCTCAGACTTGCAACAATCCAGTTTGTGGGAAGCAACAGCTGCAGGTTGCTGCCCCGGGGCAGGGGACAAAATTCACCAATAGGGATAGGTGGGAGGTGGAACGAGAGGGATCTACCTTGATGGTAGTGCTACCTGTGGGCAAAATCCAGAAATAGGAGTAAGCTGGAAGAGGAGCAAAAAAGTGCTGCCCCGGGAGCAGTGCTGCCCCAAGAACTGCACCCCGGAACAAATCACACCTGAGCCCTTGAGCTCTACAATCTTTGCAGGCTGAGCAGTGATGCTCGAAACCACCAATCAAAATAGAATTATGACATCACTAGTAACCAGGGAGAGCCAGTCACTGCTGCTTCATATGAAAGTGAAACCTGGCAGTGAGAAATGGTTCTCATTGATTACTAGTGATGTCATAGTCAGTGTGGTCTCAGTGTTGATGTAGTGGTGAACAGAACTGTCCCCCAGAAAGAGTGCTGCTCCACACATCACCCCAGTACTACCAGGTGGAAAATCTTCTAATTAGCAAACAGAAAAGAAAATCTACTCAATATAAGAAGTGATAGTTGACTACATCTGAAAGTTACAATTAATTGCAGGAAGTTTCCAGGCAGTACACTAACATACTATGAAGCTAGCAGAATAGGCTGTATGGTCTATCGAGTCTTTCGATGGTCGTGCCACACAGGGCACTGATTTTAGTCCCCCTCCCCTTCCCAACAAGGACCCTTATTTCCCAGTGGGGCTCCTGGATGTACACTCTCCCTACACCTATGCCAGCTCTTCTGAACTCCTCACAGTAGTAGTAGCAGCTACCAGTTCCCTGGGAAGTGTATTCCAGTGCTCCACCACTTTCTCAGTGAAGTAGCGCCTCCTTGTACCAATGCCCGTAGTCTGGGTAACAAGCTTCCTGAATTAGTGGCCTTGATGGAGGAGGAAGATCTGGATATTGTGGCAGTCACAGAAACATGGTACGACAGAACCATGACTGGGACGTAACATACCAGGACACACTATCTACAGGAGGGACAGGAGGGTAAAAGAGGAGGAGGAGTAGCTCTCTCATAAGAGAAGAAATCAAAGCAACAGAACAAAAGGGTAAACAGGGAGGAGAAGAAGCACTGTGGATCAATTTGGAGGCAGGCAATGGCACCACAATCTGCACAGAGGTTAGACATAGACCTCTCAGGGGAGGAAATGGACAAGGAAATGATAGAAAGTATACTTAGAATGGCAGATAAAGGGGAGATTTTGCTGATGGGTGATCTGAATATGCCAGATGTTAACTGGAGTGCAGTTGCAGCAGCCACTTCTAAGAGTGGGGTTATTCTAGTTGCCCTACAGGGGGCATGCCTTAGACAACTAGTATTGGAGCCCACTAGAGAGGGAGAAATCTTAGACCTGGTTCTCTCAAATGGAGATGAAGAGAGGATCACAGATGTAGAAGTGGGTATCCATCTGGGAACTAGCGACCATCGAACAGTATGGTTCTCAATAAACACAGCAATAGAGTCAAGCCATACAAAGACAAAGGTACTGGATTTTAGGAGGGCTGACTTTGCTAAATGGGTGAGTGCCTAAGGAATGCACTAGCAAATGGGCAGGAAGGAGGTGGAAGAACAATGGGGAATAATAAAACTGCCATCACAGAGGTAACAAGCCTTTGTGTTAAGCAAATAAACAAAACGAAACGAGGTAAGAAACCACTATGGTTCTCAAAGGAAGTGACAGTGAAGGTTCAAGAGAAAAAGAAAGCATTCAGGAAGTACAAGGAATCACAGAAGGAACAGGACAGAGAACTGTATCAGTTAAAGCAAAAGGAAGCTGGAAAGGCAGTCAGAACAGCAAAGGCCCAAACCGAGGAAAAGATAGCCAACTCAGTTAAGAAGGGGGATAAAACCTTTTATAGGTACATCAGGGAGTGAAGGAAGACCAAGAGAGGGATAGTGAGGCTTAATAAAGGGGAGGAGGGTGGGCAGAGGGTGACTGTGAAAAGGCAGAGATACTAAACAAATATTTTTGCTCAGTATTTACAAAGGAAGAAGGAGGTACCTAAAACAAACAGTAGAAACACTCTGGATACAGAAGTTGATACCAGCCCATTTACAGAAGAAAGGGTTCTGAAAGAGCTCTTAAAACTGAAGGTGGACAAAGCAATGGGGCCTGATGGGATTCATCCCAGAATTCTAAAGAACTAAGGGTAGAACTAGTGACACCACTGACTACCCTCTTTAACAAATCATGGGAAGATGGGATGGTACCTGAGGACTGGAGGAGGGCAAATGTGATTCCCTTCACAAAAGTGGGAGCAAGACAGAAGCAGGAAACTACAGACCTGTTAGTTTAACCTCAGTGGTAGGGAAATTGAAGGAATCACTTGAAGGAAAGAATTGTTATGCACTAGAGGCCAGAGGGGCACAGGACCCAAGACAGCATGGAGTCACAGCGGAAGGTCATGCCAAACAAATCTGATAGATTTCTTTGACTGGGTGACCAAAGTAGTTGATCAGGGAGGCTGTGAACATGGCCTACCTAGACTTTAGCAAGGCATTTGACACAGTCCCACACAAAAGATTAATATACAAGTTAGCCAGCCTGGGAGTGGGTCCCAAGATGACAGCCTGGGTAAAGAATTGGCTGGAGAATAGGACAGAGAGTAATAGTAAATGGAGTCTACTCTGAAAAAGTGGGGTTAGCAGTGGGCACCGAGGGTTCAGTATTAGATCGGTCCTCTTCAATGTCTTTATGCTTACATTGCAGAGGGACTGGAAGGAAAGTATGTCTCTTTGCAGATGTCACAAAGATCTGCAACAGAGTTGATGGACAAGGTGGGGTGGAAAGGATGAGAAGGGACTTGGCAAGGTTAGAGGAATGGTCAAATGTATGGCAGCTTAGATTCAGTGCAAAGAAGTGCAGGTAATGCACCTGGGAAACAAAAACCCAGGGAAGAGTACACAATGGGGTGGGATACTAACAACAACAAAAATGGAAAAGGACCTGGGGGTAGTCATATCAGATGACCTAAAGGTGGGCAAGCAATGAGAGGGCAAAGGAGGGTTGGGGATACTGGGATGGCAGGAGAGGCATCACCAGTAGAAAACAGGAAGTTATTATCCCTCTGTACAGACAGCTGGTGAGACCCCATCTGGAGTACTGTGTGCAGTTCTGGAGACCCAATCTCAGCAAAGACATAGACAGGATGGAAGCTGTCCAGAGGAGGGCAACTAAAATGGTGCAGGGTCTGCACCGGAAGACATATGAAGAGAGACTTACGGAGCTTAATATGTATAGCCTCGAGGAAAGGAGGGAGAGGGGGGACATGATGGAAACTTTCAAGTACCTCAAGGGAATCAACAAAGTCCAAGAGGGTAGCATCTTTCAAAAAAAGGGGTGTGCAAGAACTAGGGGGCACAATTTGAAGATAGAAGGGAGGCGGCTCAGAGGTAATTTAAGGAAGTTTTTTTTCACAGAGAGGTTTGTGGATGTATGGAACAGCCTTCCAGAGGAGGTTGTGGAGTCAAAAACAGTGGTGGAATTCAAGCATGCATGGGACAGTCATAAGGCAATTCTAGGGGGTTGGGGTAGGAAGAAGTAGGCTGCTGGTTAACTAGGATTTGCAGCTTATCCATCAGGTAGGGAAATGGGCAGACTGGGTGGGCCAAGCGGTCCTTATCTGTCCAAATTCTATGTTTCTATGTTTCCTTGTCTCCCCCAGCCTCCCCATCCAGCTTCATAGGGTGTCCCTGCAGGCCCCTGGTTCCTCAGCTGAAGGACCCCATGAAGGCGTACTCCATTAATCCTCTTGAGATACTTGAAGACCTCTATCATATCCCCCTGCCTCTTCTCTCTTCCGAGTACAGGTTGAGCTCCCCCAGTTGCTTTTCATAGGGCCTTCCAGAGCCCCAGTACCATCCTGGTCACTCTCCTCTGCACCTCTCCAGTAATGTAATGTCCCTCTTAAGTAGGGATGCCAAACTGCATGTAGTATTCAAGGTGTGGTCTAACCAGGCTATTGTACAGTGGAAGGCGTGCCTCACTACTCCTGGAGGTTATCCCCTGGCTATGCACCCCAGCCTTTTATTTGCTTATGCCGCCACCCTTCTACACTACTCTGAGTTGTTCATTTTGACATCCATCACCACCCTGAGGTCTTTCTCCCCCCTCTCGAAACATGCAGCGTCTCCCCCTCAAAGTGTATTCATGAGTCAGGTTTTTGACTCCCAGGTATGGAATCATGCATTTTGCAATGTTAAACTTTAGTTTCCATACTCATGACCACCTCCCTAGAGTTTTCAGGTCTTCCTGGAGCTCCATCTTTCCCTCCTCCCCACCCACCACTGCCCACAGCTTAGAGTCATCCTCAAAGAGGCTCATCCCGCTCCTGATACTACTTCTGATGTCGGCGACATAGGTATTAAATAGGAGTGGGCTCTGCATCAACACCTGTGTGAACCCGCTTGTGACTAACCTTGAGGATGAGACCCCCACTCTCACCCTTTGTACCCGCCCCGCCAGCCAGTTTTCTTTCCACCTGCCCATCTTCCCCCCAACCCCATACTCTTCATTTTCCTCCAGTAGCCCATGATGTGGTACAACAGTCAAATGCACTGCTGAAGTCCAGAAAGAGGACATCCACTGGCCTGCCCTGATCCAGCGCCACCGCTACCCTTCATAGAACTCCACCAGATTTGTCTGGCACGATCTGCCATTAACACAGCCATGCTGGAGAATGTCTCAGCACCTCGCCCCCAGAACCTCCTCCATCCTCTCCTTCAGAATTGCCATCCATCACTTTGCCCACTACCGATGTCCAACTCACCAGCCTATAGTTACCCAGCTACTCTAGCGAGCCACTGTTGTGATAGGCACAATATGGGCCATCCTCCATTCCTGAGGTACCCACCCAGACTGCAGGGAGGAATTAAAAAGGTCTGCTAGGGGTGGTCAGGGTATCCGCCAGCTCTCTGAGCACCCTGGGATGGATCCCATCTGGGCCTTGTCACCTCTTAGGTCCTTGAGTGCATCCCACACCCTACCTCTGGGAATTTCATCATCTGTTTCCCCCTCTTCATCCAATGTAACCCCTGCTCCTGTCCTACCGGTGCTGTCCTTCCCTCCTCCTTGGTAAAGACCGAGGCAAGAAAGTAATTTAGTACCTTTGCTTTCTCTCCTGCCTCTTCCACCCATCCCCCATCCTGAGCCGACTGATTTGCTCCTTCCTTCTTCTTTCCCTGATATACCTGAAGATCCTTCCCCTGCTCTAATCCCTGAGCCAATCTCAGCTCTGCCCCCACCTTAGCCGATCTCACCACCCTGGTGACCTTCCTGGCTGCCATATCACTCTTTCCTGATATAGCCCCCACCCCCACACAGGGGAGTTTTTAGCTTTTGGACCAACCAAGTCCTTTTCTGAAGCTTATGCCATAAGCACGCAATTGCTGTTATGCATAAGTATTTGTTTGGCCCAAAAGCTTAAGCATGGTTTTCTTTTGTTACCTAGATGTATCAAACTATTTTCTTCTGAATCTGTTCTTACAAGGACCAATATGGCAAGTAAGCTAATTGTGGATGATACATAAACTAAAACTGAAACACCATGACAGATGTGTTTGTTTTTGTCAAATGTGTAGGACTAGAACCGGGTTCTTTGAGGAGGACCCGTCTGCATATATAAAGCATTCACTGTAGTACAGAAGGATAAATAAGCATAATTATATGCCAAAATGTACAGTAGGCTGTCAGAGTTTGCTAGTAAATACTTGTTAAACCAGGACATTTCGAGATAATAAATATGAGTTTAAGTTCAAGTTTTATTATTACAGGAATTACTCCATTGAGCATTCACAAGGAGGTCCTGGAGATGTCAAACAATACAATGACGTACATGATCTCATACAAAACAGATCTGGATAGCACACGTAAACAGCAATAGCAATGATAAGGTACAACTTGGATTGTTGCAAATAACTGATACATTACATACAAAACCTAACTGCACTAATGTGCACATAGATGATACACATAGAGTGAGACAAGTCTTCACTGAGGGCAGAAGGAAAAGAAAAAGTGGAAACATGGGGCTGTAGATGACATTGCAGAAGAGGTGGTAGTTTCAGAGGGGCAGGAATATTATGCACTGAGATGGAAGTACAGGGAGGGGGGTAGGGAGGATGGTGACTGGATAGGGGGGTAGGGAGGGTGGTAGGTTCAGCAGGACAGGAATATTGTGCACAGAGATGGGGATACAAGGAGGAGGTTTAGGGAGGAGGTGCCCAGTGAGTGTAACTCCCCTTGCTAGCAGCTGGGGACTTACTTATAGACTTGGCTGGTCCAGACTATCCTCAGTTTATCTAAAGTCGGTGTGTGCTGCTGATGTAGGCTCTTAAACAGCATCTAAACAAAGTAGTTCTGAGGGTCTATCATTTCACCAACCTCTAATACAAATGTAGCCTATGGACAGGTTCCTAGAATCTCATGTCAAGAGATTTTGTGCAGAACTTGCACCCACTCGAGAACTTCATGTGCCACAGAATTCACTCTTCTTGGTGAGTTTTTATTAATATTTCTGTTTATCCATAGAATCTGTTTCCTTCCTGTCTTTTATATCCAACCCCCCCCATATGCTCAGAATGTGATGTAATCATTGCTATAACATCATACATAGCTAATGAAATGGCTGCATTCTACAACAGAAATGAACAGTCACTTATCTACCACAGCTCCCACTGCCAGAGACGGTGGCACAGCACATGGTGAGAGTTGCTCAACCTGCACTACAGCCTAATATAATTTTTAGTCTTACATTATTGCACTTAGGCCAACTTAAACAAAACCTTGTCAGTAGCACAGACCTGTTAAGTCCATACCTCACTTTGCACAAACTTATTTGTGCCTTTAAGGTATAGAGATGCCATCTGAAATGAATAACTGGTAAAATGAATTTAACTGTCATTTTTAAGAAAAATAAAGTAATTATGCCCAGAAAAGTGAAATATAATAATGTGTAGACCTGCTGAAAGAATAGACCTGTTAAATAAATAATTGCACTGTATACATTTTTGCTAGGGTTATTGATTACATATTGTCATTGGTTGATAGAATCACCTAAAAGTTGTAGAGAAATGATGTGTGCAGGGACAGCTGTTGGGCCAGAGGATAGCATGCTGTGTTTCCATGCTGGCAACTCAGGTTCAGAAATTAGCTCTGGGAGCTGGCTGGGCAGCACAAGGATTGGTGGAACACATCACTGCTCGGGGCATGGGAAGGTATGGTGCAGTGTTCTGTCACATAGTGGACACACTGTGATAGACTGGAGAGCACTATCTCACTATCGGTTCACATGCATGTCATGGCCTGATGGTGTTACGCAGTGTGTCAGGAAAGCAGGTTGACATGAAAAATTAGTTTTGCAATAACTCCTCCATTCCATTTCCAATGGGACCTGTATGAATGAGGATGCAAGTTCATGGAAATCGAAATATATATATATATATATATATATATATATATATATATATATATATATATATACACACACACACACACACACACTCACACATACAGTATCTGTCTCTCTCACCACACACACACTCACAAACACACATATTTGTATGTATGTTACAGATTGCATATAAATATATAAGTGATACAGTAGGAACCTCATGAGTGGTGTGGAAAACACATACAAATATAAGTAATAGACAGTGGAAATCTCATTAGTGGGATAGATAGCATACAGATCGAAATACATTATTTATCACATAAGATCCCCTGCTGATCTCATTTATGCAACTGGCTAGGACCTTAGGCAAAGGCATTTGTTTTGCTTTTTAGGCATAAAATTATTTTTATAAGTCTGTTATTTTGAAATAGTGTTACTGTGCTTTCCACCATCCTGATTGCTATAACCACTGTCATGAAAGTGAAGTCGGGATGACAAGCTGACACTGTGATGTGGTTGTTTGTTATTGCCGCAGAACTTCCGCAGAAATTACAAACCACTGCCGCAGAAGTTCTGTGGCAAATTATAGTCTTGCCGCAGAACTTGGTCCCACTGTGCCGCAGAAAGTAGGGGCCCTGCCTATGGACAGCCGACATAAGTATTTATCCTAGTTTTTGGCTCGCTCTGTTAATGCCCTTTGCACTGACCATGCTCACTTTCAGTCTATCCTCATAACCCCATTGTAACCTAGGTGGCACTTAGCTGAATCATCTCGGCACCTCTGCCTGGCTGTCTCCCTGTGTGTGTGTGCTGTCGCTTCCCTCTAGTTCCACCCATCCAGATTCCCTGCTTTCTCTGTTTGCTTCCGCCAGTCCTGAGAGCTCAAGCCTCTGTAGGAGACTGGAAGAGCATGTAGTAAGCTGCATGGCATGCAGTTTTGTAAATGCCACACAGCACTGTGTGCAGCTGTTGAGCTGGATACCTTCTCAGATATGCGAGAAGGTTGTGACCAGCTTGAATGTCTTAAGCACCACAGCACTCAGAAATTAAAGCCATTTTGGCAGCTTTGAGACTGTTCTCTCTATGTGCTTGGACACCAGGGAGGCTAATTGGGGTCCAGAGACATGTGGGAGGGGTAGCTAAACTGGGGTATGAACATTTTTAGAAAATAAATGGGCGCCTGCTCTTTAAAGCAGTCGAGGTTGCCGTATGAATGAACAGCACTGTCTGCCTGTGGACAGTATTTTTTTGGTAGCAGCAACAGGCAGTGGAAGAGAATCATGCCCCAAACTCTGCCACTGGATGTTAGGGCAGAGGGCAGCAAGCTGGTTAAAACTATTTTGTTGGGCTGAAAAAGGAACTTAAAGTTGGGACTATATACACACATATATATATATATATATATATATATATATATTTTTATATATATATATATATATACAGTGTTTTGAATGCGGTCATCTATGTTGCCTCTGAACCCCAAACCAGCTAGCTGGTAACCAATGAGCCTAAGGCCTTTCTGGAGACCCCATCTCCACACAGACATAGACAGGGTGGAGGGTGTCCAGAGGAGGGCAACCAAATGGTGCAGGGTCTGAACCAGAAGACATACTGAAGAGAGACTAAAGGAGCTTAATTTGTATACTCTCGAGGAAAGGAGGGAGAGGGGGGACATAATAGAAACTTTCAAGTACCTCAAGGGAATTAACAAAGTCCAAGAGGGTAGCATCTTTCAGAAAAAGAGATATGCAAGAACAAGGGGGCACAATTTAAAGACAGAGGGGGAATGGCTCAGAGGTAATGTGAGGAAGTGCTTTTTCATGGAGAGGGTTGTGGATGTATGGAACAGCCTTCCTGAGGAGGTCGTGGAGTCAACAAAACAGTGGGGGAATTCAAGAATGCATGGGACAGACATAAGGCAATTCTAGTGGGGGTAGGAGGAAGTAGGCTGTTGGTTAACTAGGATCTGCAGCTTATTCATTAGGTAGGGAAGTGGCAGACTAGGTGGGCCAAGCGGTCCTTATCTGCCTTCAAATTGTATGTTTCTATGCAGCTACGGTTCCTGAGAAGGAGTAAGGACATTGTCTTGGCACCCAAACAACCAGCCAATTGGACCTCAAGCTCAAAGGGGCCTAATATATTAATTTTATGGACTGACAGCTGTGGTAACCAATCAGATGCTGGCATTTCCTGAAACCCCATGGACAGTTGCAGCTTGGGGCAGTTGTTGGGAAGCTGTCCAAGTGCAGAGGGAACCATGTATGAGTCAGCCCATGGCTTCCAATGCAAAAGGTAGTGAGACTTATGGAAGCCTGTCTTAATATGGAGAGCCTAAGTGTGCTGAAGGAGCAAAGCCTCAGCCTGCAAAAAAGACTGTACTGTATCTGCCAGAGACTGAAATAGTGGCCTGTGACCTGCCGCTGAGTAGGAGAAACCTGTTTTCCTCTGTTGCCTTTGGGAGCCAGAAACCACAAAAGCCTCGGCTGGGCCACTACGCTGTGGTTGTTTGCTCCTTATCCTGGAGGAGCACAGATTCACCTGTGCCAGTGCTTGTGACCGCATCCAGGAAGCCAGAGAGACTGCATCCTGTTCAGGTGCCTCAAAGCCAGGTGAGGGCCAGCTAGCCCTTATCAGATGAGGTGAATCGGGAACAAGGAGCCAGGCATGTGCCTGTGTACTAGGGTACTGTTGACCTGGGTACACAGATAGAGACTGTAACGGGCACTGGTACCAGTGGGGAGGTGGGCTAAGTGGAATGTGCTGTTGCTTTACGGGCACTGTTAATGTTCAATTTTCTGATTTCAGCAGTCTACCAAATTTGCCAACTCCCATCTATTTCGCATTCCCATTCCCTTTCCTCATTAATAAATGTTTTTGTTATTTGCTAAAACTGTCTGTGAGCATATTATTAGCCATAGTCAATAATTGTATGAGTAGTAAAATAAGTTATTATACCATGGAATAAGTGAACAGCCAATGAAATCGTCAGACTGGCAGTTTACCACTGGTGTAAATCCTCTGATAATCAATGGCTGTTGATGAGTATCTAATCCTAATTGTCTGCAGCATAGGAATAAATTCACTAAAAATAAAAAAAACAAAGCAACCTCTTTAAAAGTAGCATTTTATCATACTGAAAGAAATGAACCATGGTATAATCGCAATAGCCACTCTGAGGATGTGGGTTATCAGGGGATTTACCACGGCTGGTGAGGATTTACACACTCGGTTGCACCTCGTGGGCAAACCACTCCAGCTGTGGTAAATCCCCTTATAACCCACACCCCCTCATGGCTTATTGCTTAAGTAATCCATGTGGGTGATTGAAGGGAGGTGGGTAGGCACAGAATCCCAGGTGGGTTGTACCCTTCAAATATTGGGACCACTATACCTACTCTGGGTGCAGGTACCATGCTATTACTTATTGCAGTCTTGGAAAGAATCCCCAGTTATAATCAGAACAGAGCTCAGAACCAGCACCATGGCACCTAGCGAAGGGTTTGCTTGGCATGTTGGTGACCCAGATTCATGCCCCAAGCCTGGGAACCAGGAGTGGAGACCAGCAGGAGGGGTTTCACAAGCATGTATTGAACACTTCTCTCTTGGGGGTGAATCCTAGCTGCTATGGGTGGATTGGTGAACAAGCTTGGAGACTGTGTAGCCACCACATGCCCTCCTGCACATCCCACTTCAGAGTACTGTTTTAGGGCTACAATGTGGGCAAGATGAGAAAGGGCAAATGGCTCCCTGTTGACCGGATGATGAGCGCCTGGCCCACACCACTGCAAAGCCCTGGACTACACTGGACTGATTCTGCGGCAGCTTCCTGGGATACAGAGTTCAACTGATGGCACTTCCCCTCAGAGGAGAGGGACCTTCCTGGCACAGGGATAGGTCAGGTTACCTGAGATATGGCTGGAAGACAAGGTTGGGAGAATGGTGGTGCAGGTCTGAGGTGGAGGTGTGGTGGGCCTTGGCTCTCTGAAGAAGTGGCCGGCAGGGGTCCCATGAGCAGGTGGATAAACAGAAAATACAAAAAAAAAAGAACAGCGCTCAGGCAGCCCAACCTGTATTGAGGTCATCAAGCAGGGCTCGTAGCCCGCTTGTACATGGCGTCTGGTTTACACATTACAAAACTTTCTGCATGGTTACCAGTATTCCATCCATCAAGGCTTGCTCATGGCGGCGAGGCCAGTGGAGCTGCCCAACTCCCACCACAACTTGGGATCCAGTTCAAGGGGCCTGTGGGAGGGTCATCATGCTGCTACTGGCAGGTGTAGCGAGCTCCGCAACTCCCACTCCAACTCATCTCAGCAGAGGTCCATGTCCCTGGTGTGGGCAGGACTTGGCAAATCCCATAGTCCTGGGCTATCAGATTACCAGCAGGGACAAGCATGTATCAAGCAGTCAGTTGTCCCATGGACAACCAGTGCGATGTATGGTTAAACCCCAGATCGGCTGCAGCCAAATTTAATATGCCCTTACTCAACCACACAGCATGACGGGTGTTCTGGCCCACTTCCTAATCTTTTTTTTTTTTGGTTCTCTGACATCCGATCACCAATATGTTCATTGATTGGCTGTGCAGTCCTTGAATCCCATTTTTTCCGTCTGGTGGGCGAGTGTCTATAGCATTGTAATGACACGCCACTTCTCCATCTGTATCACACATGGGCATTTGCCATTTTGCTGGTGAGAACGGGAGTCTGTGACGCAAAGGAGGATAAGCAAGGGCAGTCACGTTGGTGAGCATGCAGGCAGCACACTCTTCATATTAGTCAGAGGTGACACCAGTACAGTAGCCCTATAAAACATGCCCCAACCAGGAGAAAAGAATGGCTTGCTGGACCATCTACAGAAGCAGTGGGAGGGAATGGAAGGTAGGATTTACCATCGTAATACATTTGAAAGGCATTCAGTTTGTGTCCGAGAGAGCAGGTAGCAACGTGCAGTAGGGCAGCCAGGCAAGATCCATCACCTGATCCCATCCCAGGATTACTTTTCTTAAGGAAAAGGAAGTTCTGTGTTACAGGATCAGGAGTTCCACTGGCTTCTGTAATGCTTCAGTTTGTTTAATGAAATCAGTACTGGGATATGAGCTCTGTGTGCCGTTTTGTCTTGGCTAATTTTTTTTAATATCTTGGGCATATACAGGTTACAGTGTGACTGAATATGCTTTTGTGGTGGAAAACTGCCCCATGCTCACTGTTAGTTATATTTTACTGCACAGAATGATCCCCATTTATGAAATAGGTATTTGTATTTTACCCAAGCATTACAGACCAGTGACTGAGACTTTTTTTAAGAAAACATTTAAAATGTCAGCTTAATGACTGCTTTTAAAGTAAACACCTGTGAGATGGAGCTAGGCAATCTGGGGTGTGCACACTCTTTGAGCATGGAACCATCCTGTGAGTCAGAGAAAGCACAATGGGCAGGCTGTGGTACAGCATGGATGCTGATGCACAATGGGCAGGCTGCGGTACAGCATGGACGCTGATGCACAGCGGCAGGCTGGCGGTATAGCATGGACGCTGATGCACAGCGGGCAGGCTGGCGTACAGCATGGACGCTGATGCACAGCGGCAGGCTGCGGTACAGCATGGACGCTGATGCACAGCGGGCAGGCTGGCGGTACAGCATGGACGCTGAGGCACAGCGGCAGGCTGCGGTACAGCATGGACGCTGATGCACAGCGGGCCTGCGGTACAGCATGGACGCTGATGCACCGCGGGCAGGCTGCGGTACAGCATGGACGCTGATGCACAGCGGGCAGGCTGCGTACAGCATGGACGCTGAGGCACAGCGGCAGGCTGCGGTACAGCATGGACGCTTGAGGCACAGCGGCAGGCTGCGGTACAGCATGGACGCTGAGGCACAGCGGCAGGCTGCGGTACAGCATGGACGCTGAGGCACAGCGGGCAGGCTGCGGTACAGCATGGACGCTGATGCACAACGGGAGGCTGCGGACAGCATGGACGCTGATGCACAACAGGCAGGCTGTGGTACAGTATGGACACTGAAGCCTGCATGTACACTTCCAACTCGCAGCATAGAGCTCAACCAGTACATATTTAATAAGGTGTGTGTGTGTGTGTGTGTGTGTGTGTGTGTGTGCTTTAAACTGCCCTTGGAGTAGTAGTGGTCACTGGGTGGAGGTGCAGTTGCCCAGTTTTAGTCCACCTTTAGAGTCTCGCTCCTCCCAGCACCTTCAATCAAATAAAAAGATACACTACCCATTTTCATTTAAGGTTAGGTGGAGGAGGTGAGAAGGAGGGACAGGATAGAGTTTTGTGAGACAAGTTGAACATTGTGCGATACGGTATTTAGTTATTTTAATGTATTTCCAAATACGGTCATCTGTTGACCATGAACTACCATTACAAATGAGTTCAAAACATAGGATTCTTGTTGAGCATTGAATAGAGGGTGTGTTTTGATAATCAGGCCGCCAGTCCTATCGCAACTTAATAAACAAATTCCAGAAACAAACTCTACTCCACCTTCACAAAAGAATCCAGCATACTCAATATTTGTGCTTATTGCTCATGTTAATGCATCACATGCTTTTCACAAAACCAAAATGAATGCAAAATCACCAAGGATATTGGACAGAAACGTGCAGCTCCTCGCGCTGGCTCGTGGCCTTCCTTAGGGGCCCCTAAGGAAGGGCCATTATCCTTTACTGGTTGGGGTAGTGGAGCCCCCAACTCCCACCACAATTCAGGACACAGCTTGAGAAGGTCCATGTCCCTGGTGTAGGGCCTGTGGGAGGCTGGGCCACATTATTCTTCTGCTGACTGAGGTAGTGGAGCTCCCAACTCCCACCACAACTAGGGATCCAGCTCTGAGAAGGTCCATGTCACTAGTGCGGGGCCTGTGGGAGGCTGGGTCATCATCCTGCTACTGGCTGAGGTTTTCACTTGACTTCATTCCTTTCCTTTGGAATGCAAACATGTGAGCCTGACAACAACCAAAGTCCCTCCCCCAAGCTGCTCCAGATTCACTTCCAGCTGTGGTCACCCAGAGGTGATAGTATACCAGCGGAGGTAGCTGCCCTGATAGCATCCTCTGTGATGTGTGATCCTCCTACCTGTGCCAGTGCCAACCAACCAATGCATTTTTTCCTTACTCGGTCACTGGCAGTGTGTGCAGTAACATCCAGAGGTGATGTTATACCAGCAGAGGTAGCTGCCCTGAGAGCATCCTCTGTGATGTGTGATCCTCCCCAAGCCATTTCCTGCCTACAGAGCCATGTTCCTTAACCCAGGTCACTGGCAATGTGTGCAGTACCACCAAGAGGTGGCAGCATACCAGTGGAGGTAGCTACCCTGAGAGCATCCTCTGTGATGTGTGATCCTCCTCCACATGCCAGTTTCTGCCAACCAAGGCATATTCCCCTATCCCAGGACACCGGCAGTGTGTACAATAACACCCAGAGGTAGCAGCATACCAACAGAGGTAGCTACCCTGAGAGTATCCTCTGTGATGTGTGATCCTCCTCCCTGTACCAGTGCCAGCCAACCAAGGTGTTTTTCCTAACTCGGGTCACTGGCAGTGGGTGCAGTAACACCCAGAGGTGATGGTATACCTGCGGAGGTAGCTGCCCTGAGAGCATCCTCTGTGATGTGTGATCCTTCTCCCCATGCCAGTCCCTGCCTACCAAGGCATGTGCACTGTCCTGGGACACTGATGTTGTGAGTGGTAGCACTTTTGCTGCACTGACAGGCTGGTAGATTTACTCTAGTTTTTTTTTTTACCCTCCGTCATGCTTCACAACCCACCACTCCTTCTAGCTACCAAGGTCCCTTCTGATCCACCTTTCCTTTCCTGAGCCTGCAACCCCACATAGCAACTACCCCCAGGGTAACCCGGACATAACCCTTTGCCGGGTGGGTCCCCCTTCTCCGAGGGGGGAAGGCACCAGGTGGGGAGACCACTACAACTACTTGGCCCCAGGGTGTTGCTGAGGTGGAATGGCTCCTTCAGGGCATTGGTGGTATCGGTGGACTGGCAGCCGCCATCCGGTCGATTGTGGAGCGGTTTCTGGTTTTCTGTGTTGTTTCCCCTTGCACCGCCTCTGTAGTGCCTCCAGTTTCCACCAGAGGCCACTGAAAAGCTCCACCATCCTGCTACCCACCCCAGGAGAGGAGAGCAGTCCTACAGATGCTCAGTCCTCTCCTTCCCCTGCCAGCCCCCAACATCCCGAGTCTGTTCCTGAACCTGGGTTGCCGGCGTGGTTAGAGGTAAGGTGCCAGTGCCTCAGCCCTCTGCACCACTGGGCTGGCTCTACTTAGTTTTGATGTTTAACAATGTATGTTCCCTATCCCAGGATGTTGTCATTTAGCAGTAGCACTCCCGCTGCACTGATAGGCTGACATATTTACTCTAGTTTCTAATGTTTAAGATTGTCTGTTCCTATCCCAGGACACTGGTGTTGTGAAAGATAGCACTCCTGCTGAACAGACAGGCTGATGTATTTACCTTAGATTTGATGTTTAACATCACTTTGTCTTGTTTAAAATTTTGTGAAGAATGTAAATGCACCCCTTTCAGGCAGCATCATGACCACCTGCATCACTGCCCTGGATGAGGGTGGGCATGGCCCAGTGAACATCTGATTCTAGAGTTGTATGGTGGAATTGCTTGCTGGGAGCCTCTTACACTCAGCAGTATGGGTTGCTTGACTGTCTGCTGGAGTTGGTGGATGTGGGCACCTTAGACAGTGGCAACCTAATGGCATCGACCAGGATGTCCAGGGCTTAGATTAAACTAAAAAGGACACAAGTAGGATTAGAGGAACTCCTCCAAGCAGTTGTTAGTCCTCAAAATACAAAAAGAAGGTTCAACTCCTGGGTAATTCCAGAGCTTCTTTTTGTTTTATCCTGCACCAGAAGTATCAACGTTTCATGGCTATGTCACTTCCTCAGGATTGGTGGTCTCTCAGCTTTTACCCAGTAAAGTCTCTTGGAAAAGCTTTCTAAATTTTAACTTACAAGGCTAGAAAGCTTTCCTGAAGGAGCTAGAGAAATTAAAGGTGGATAAGGCAATGTTGTTGAATGGGGTGCACCCCAGGATACTAAGGGAACTTAGGAAAGAGCTCACTGCACCTCTTACAGCCCTGTTCAACCTGTCATTCATTAGGGAGTGGTACAGAGTTACTGGAGGAGGGCAGGTGTGGTCCTGCTTCACAAAAGTGGGAATAAGGAGTGGAGGAGGCAGGAAACTATAGACCTGTAAGCCTGACATTGGTGGTGGGCAAAGGTATGGAAATATTACTAAAAGAAAAGATTGTGGAATACCTTTTGACCAATGGTTTGCAGGGTCCGAGGCAGCATGGGCTTACAGAAGGCAGATCTTAATTGGCAGACAAACCTAATTGATTTCTTCAACTGGGTAAACGGAAAGAAGATCAACAAGGGTGGTGGATCTGGCCTACCTAGATTTCAGTCAGACCTTTGACACAGTTCCACACAGAAGACTGGTAAGTTGCAAGCTGGGCAGGCTCATGCAGTAAAACAGATACAAAATTGGCTGAGTAACAGAAGACTGAGGATGGTGGTAAACTGGGTGTTAGAGGCAGGAAAGGTAACCAGCAGGATGCCACAGGGATCAGTTCTGGGATCGGTGCTCTTCAATGTCTTCATTAGCAATATTGCAGGGGTCTGGAAGGAAAGTATAATTTATGAGGCTAATCAGCTTTCCTGACCCAGGTATCCGCTTTGTTCATTTACTGCCATCACGTTTACTTATAATGAAAAGTATTCCACTCTCCTGGGACCAGCTAATTCTCCACTGTGAGAAGCCAGCCATGAAACTTTGATACTTATGGTGAAGGATAAAGTGAAATTTTGAATTACCCAGGAGTTGAATAACAACTGAATCTTCATCTTGTAATTCTTACACCTTAGATAGGGGAGCAAAATACTGGACCATCGGATTTCAAGAACTTAACTTACTGGAGGGCTTCAGGCTACACTTAATTTGCACAATAAGTAGTCAAGAGCCAGTAGACTCCAGTTCTTCAGCTCCTACACAATTCATTCTGGTAATTCAGTTTTCCTGGGTAGCCATTTCACCCAGTGTCTGACTATATTTATTATTATTATTATTATAGGGCAAGATTATTATTATTATTATGTCCTATACTAACTGCCTAGCAGCTGCCTGCTCTCTATCTTTGGTTCAGTATTCAAGGTGCCTTTGTGCAGCCTCTCTGTACTTCTTGAGTAACATGGTGCCCGGGATTCCCCTCCCTTCAGTGCTAAAACCTGGCTTCCCTGCTCTTCCTTCTGCTCGTATACCTGCACACGTGGCTCAATGCATGTTACAGAACGTGGCACTCTGGCAAGGCACCCAATATTATCAGGGTAGATTCTCAGCCTAAGGACTTTCATCGACACTTCTTTCATCAGATCTCTAGATCTACTGGGCATCAACCGCATCCCTCTTGTATTGCATACAAAGGTAACAGTGTGACCCACTCTACGAGGGTGGCATTCTGGTAAAACAGGTCTTAGGATCCTCTAGCATTGTTTGGGAAGTTTGCCTCAACACATAAGTTATGGAGAGGAGTCTTTTACCTGGCTTTGCTTTCTGTATGTACTACCTACTTCACCTGTTTCTAGGGTTCTCGATTGTATCAGGGCACAGGTCTTGGTGCTCCCTGTCCATTACGATGGCCACAATGAACCCAGGGGAACCCATCTCAAGCCTGAAACCCTTGGGAGATGTGCCTTGAGGAGACAGCCCTTAGGATTGATTGATTGATTAAAAGTTTTATTCATATAAACATACGAACTAGGATATACTTAATTGAGCCGAGGCTCATTTACAATGAGGTCCTAAACAAACAGTTTTTAGAATAAATACAAATTTCACACCATAAAAAGACATATACATAACAAATTCAGAACATACATTAGACAAATTGTTAATGGAAATATAATAAAATGAAATAAATAAAAATCTGAAATTAGGATTCCTGCACACTCTCAACAGTGGTCCCTTTAAACTCCCAACAAGTGGCAAATTCCAGATCTTTACCCATTAGTTACAGTAATATAGGACACATCCTGAGTGCCTGAGGTCCCTCCCTGTCAGCCTCCAGGTCTCACTCAATGTTACACCTATGCCATTACCATGGAGTGGTGTTCAGGCTCCTGCCACTCTCAGGATCAGATTTCCAGATAATATACATTGAGGGCCTCCTGTGTCCCATGCCTGAGTACTTCAGCCTGTCTACTGGTGGGCATGGTCTGTGCTACCTCAGCCTCGCATACAGGAGTATCCTTGACTCCTCAGCACCTTGATGGGAATGCCTGGTTACCCTTTTAGCCAGTACCCATTCCTTGAATGTCCCAGCTGATCTCTTGCCTGCACCTGGGTAGGATCCACAGAGGACACTTGGAGTGTCCACTCTTACCAGCACTATGGCACCTAACTGCTTCTTTACCCTTACAAGAGGAACAACTGTTATGCCCAAGAACACTGCCTCAAGCGTGCTGGCACATTGAGGGCACCCTATCTATTTATTCCTTGCAGCTCGTCCCACATCCGTTTCACCCACAGAGGATGATATCAGGGTAACATTCCCTGCTGGCCACATATGGTAACAACCTCCTGCCCCTACTATTAGGAGGGGTTTGTTACATAAATAAGTTGGACGTCATGTATAACTACTTTGCCAGGTTTGTTCTCAGTGTCTGATGATGTACTCACCACTGCCTCTTGTACTGAAAGTTGAGCTGGCTGCATTTAGACTTCAGAAGACAAATTCATATTGGGCTGGTGTCTTAAAAAGAAAGTCCTAGATTATATGTGTAATAGTGTTTCCATCAGCATTTTGAGGCCCAGGCTAAGATTTGCAAACTGTATTAAATTTGAAGTGCCCCAAAGGAAATCTAATATGGGATGATTGTCCTTTTTATGTTATCTTGCATGCACAGTGCAAACAACATATTGTGGTGGATTGGAGTGGAGTAGCAGGTTTTGTGGTGCGGTCATGTTGTGTCCAGTGGCGCCATTGCTTTTTCAGGCTGGCCTCTGTGGCAACAATGAATGAGTATGCTGTGAATAAGCTGTCTATGACAGCACTGCAGTAAGGCCACCAACTTGAAACAATTTCACCACTATAATGAGGGAGCTCCCTGTCATTGCAGGGCATGCCTTGCCTGATGTAACATTTCAGTAAACATGGCAGTGGTTGTCAGCATCCACCTCTCACAGTCCTGCCTGAAAGCTGATCAAGGGGTGCCCAATCTCCTGTCAGTATGCCCCTCCTCAGTTCATTTGCGATGGGAGCCCAATCCTGGTTGGCTTAATGCCCCCTTGTTCATTTGTGTGCCAAGGGTATGCCTAGTCCCCTCGGCATCATGCCCCTAAAACAAAGACTCTTTCTTTGCTGATGGGGTGTCCAATCCCTGTCAGCTTCATTCCCCTGCCAAAAACACAGGTAGCACACTGGGAGCCCACCAAAGTGTGCCCAAAGCAAACCTGAAAAAAACTTCTGCAATGTCTTTTATTTATTTTTTTTACCAGTAAAAGAAAAAATGGTCCCTCATGGTCACAATGTCCCTCCCCAATTCGCACCCACCCTCCCGCGCCCCTCACCCTCACCCCATACTTACCTCTGGATGTGGATGTTACTGGCAAAAGCAGTTTTTTGTTGAAGAATTCCAGTGTTTAGTGAAGTTCATCCATAGTCATATTACGAATTTACCTCCGGAGCCTGGCACTACAGTCTTTGGTGGAGCGGGAACATGTCTGCACTCTTCAAAGCCAACCGCAAACTGAAAAATATCATGGTAAGCTGTAAAATGGCATCAATGGAGGGTTTTCAACTTAGATGCTCTACCCCAGAGGAAGCTCACAGGAACTAATTACACAGATGCTGCCCCAGAGACAGCAGGGATACTGCCCCAGGGGCAGCAAACAGAGCAACCATCATGGCACTGCCCCAGGGCAGCACCAGTAACCAGTCATCATGGCACTGCCCCATTTATTACAATTTATGAATAAAATATATTCTCTCTCACATCTGTCTTAATTTAGCAGGAAAAAAAAAGTAATGATTTGTTACAATTTTATGATTAAATGCTCACAACTGAGTTTGACACAAAGCACAAAAATGTGTCCCTGGTTAAGATTTGAACCCTTGAAGTCTGACTCTGTTGGATGCAGATGGACATACACGCTGAGCCACTAAATTTCAAGACAAGCAGTGCACATTGCTGGGGAGGGGGGCATTTCCATAACATTCTTATGTACACTTAAAACTCTCAATTCCTCAGACTTGCAACAATCCAGTTTGTGGGAAGCAACAGCTGCAGGTTGCTGCCCCGGGGCAGGGGACAAAATTCACCAATAGGGATAGGTGGGAGGTGGAACGAGAGGGATCTACCTTGATGGTAGTGCTACCTGTGGGCAAAATCCAGAAATAGGAGTAAGCTGGAAGAGGAGCAAAAAAGTGCTGCCCCGGGAGCAGTGCTGCCCCAAGAACTGCACCCCCGGGAACAAATCACACCTGAGCCCTTGGAGCTCTACAATCTTTGCAGGCTGAGCAGTGATGCTCGCAAACCACCAATCAAAATGCAGGAAATTATGACATCACTAGTAACCAGGGAGAGCCAGTCACTGCTGCTTCATATGAAAGTGAAACGGCAGTGAGAAATGGTTCTCATTGATTACTAGTGATGTCATAGTCAGTGTGGTCTCAGTGTTGATGTAGTGGTGGAACAGAACTGTCCCCCAGAAAGAGTGCTGCTCCACACATCACCCCAGTACTACCAGGTGGAAAATCTTCTAATTAGCAAACAGAAAAGAAAATCTACTCAATATAAGAAGTGATAGTTGACTACATCTGAAAGTTACAATTAATTGCAGGAAGTTTCCAGGCAGTACACTAACATACTATGAAGCTAGCAGAATAGGCTGTATGGTCTATCGAGTCTGCTCGATGGTCGTGCCCACACAGGGCACCGATTTTAGTCCCCCTCCCCTTCCCAACAAGGACCCTTATTTCCCAGTGGGGCCCTGGATGTACACTTCCTACACCTATGCCAGCTCTTCTTGAACTCCTCCACAGTAGTAGTAGCAGCTACCAGTTCCCTGGGAAGTGTATTCCAGTGCTCCACCACTTTCTCAGTGAAGTAGCGCCTTGTACCAATGCCCGTAGTCTGGGTAACAAGCTTCCTGAATTAGTGGCCTTGATGGAGGAGGAAGATCTGGATATTGTGGCAGTCACAGAAACATGGTACGCACAGAACCATGACTGGGACGTAAACATACCAGGACACACTATCTACAGGAGGGACAGGGAGGGTAAAAGAGGAGGAGGAGTAGCTCTCTACATAAGAGAAGAAATCAAAGCAACAGAACAAAAGGGTAAACAGGGAGGAGAAGAAGCACTGTGGATCAATTTGGAGGCAGGCAATGGCACCACAATCTGCACAGAGGTTGTATACAGACCCCCCTCAGGGGAGGAAATGGACAAGGAAATGATAGAAAGTATACTTAGAATGGCAGATAAAGGGGAGATTTTGCTGATGGGTGATCTGAATATGCCAGATGTTAACTGGAGTGCAGTTGCAGCAGCCACTTCTAAGAGTGGGGTTATTCTAGTTGCCCTACAGGGGGCATGCCTTAGACAACTAGTATTGGAGCCCACTAGAGAGGGAGAAATCTTAGACCTGGTTCTCTCAAATGGAGATGAAGAGAGGATCACAGATGTAGAAGTGGGTATCCATCTGGGAACTAGCGACCATCGAACAGTATGGTTCTCAATAAACACAGCAATAGAGTCAAGCCATACAAAGACAAAGGTACTGGATTTTAGGAGGGCTGACTTTGCCAAAATGGGTGAGTGCCTAAGGAATGCACTAGCAAATGGGCAGGAAGGAGGGGTGGAAGAACAATGGGGAATAATAAAAACTGCCATCACAGAGGTAACAAGCCTTTGTGTTAAGCAAATAAACAAAAAGAAACGAGGTAAGAAACCACTATGGTTCTCAAAGGAAGTGACAGTGAAGGTTCAAGAGAAAAAAGAAAGCATTCAGGAAGTACAAGGAATCACAGAAGGAACAGGACAGAGAACTGTATCAGTTAAAGCAAAAGGAAGCTGGAAAGGCAGTCAGAACAGCAAAGGCCCAAACCGAGGAAAAGATAGCCAACTCAGTTAAGAAGGGGGATAAAACCTTTTATAGGTACATCAGGGAGTGAAGGAAGACCAAGGGAGGGATAGTGAGGCTTAATAAAGGGGAGGAGGGTGGGCAGAGGTGACTGTGAAAAGGCAGAGATACTAAACAAATATTTTTGCTCAGTATTTACAAAGGAAGAAGGGAGGTACCTAAAACAAACAGTAGAAACACTCTGGATACAGAAGTTGATACCAGCCCATTTACAGAAGAAAGGGTTCTGAAAGAGCTCTTAAAACTGAAGGTGGACAAAGCAATGGGGCCTGATGGGATTCATCCCAGAATTTAAAAGAACTAAGGGTAGAACTAGTGACACCACTGACTACCCTCTTAACAAATCATGGGAAGATGGGATGGTACCTGAGGACTGGAGGAGGGCAAATGTGATTCCCCTTCACAAAAGTGGGAGCAAGACAGAAGCAGGAAACTACAGACCTGTTAGTTTAACCTCAGTGGTAGGGAAATTGAAGGAATCACTTCTGAAGGAAAGAATTGTTGCGTACCTAGAGGCCAGAGGGGCACAGGACCCAAGACAGCATGGAGTCACAGCGGGAAGGTCATGCCAAACAAATCTGATAGATTTCTTTGACTGGGTGACCAAAGTAGTTGATCAGGGAGGGGCTGTGAACATGGCCTACCTAGACTTTAGCAAGGCATTTGACACAGTCCCACACAAAAGATTAATACAAGTTAGCCAGCCTGGGAGTGGGTCCCAAGATGACAGCCTGGGTAAAGAATTGGCTGGAGAATAGGACACAGAGAGTAATAGTAAATGGAGTCTACTCTGAAAAAAGGGGTTAGCAGTGGGGTACCGCAGGGTTCAGTATTAGGACCGGTCCTCTTCAATGTCTTTATAAGCGACATTGCAGAGGGACTGGAAGGAAAAGTATGTCTCTTTGCAGATGTCACAAAGATCTGCAACAGAGTTGATGGACAAGGTGGGGTGGAAAGGATGAGAAGGGACTTGGCAAGGTTAGAGGAATGGTCAAATGTATGGCAGCTTAGATTCAGTGCAAAGAAGTGCAAGGTAATGCACCTGGGAAACAAAAACCCAGGGGAAGAGTACACAATGGGGGGTGGGATACTAACAACAACAAAAATGGAAAAGGACCTGGGGGTAGTCATATCAGATGACCTAAAGGTGGGCAAGCAATGTGAGAGGGCAGCAAGGAGGGTTGGGGGATACTGGGATGCATAGGGAGAGGCATCACCAGTAGAAAACAGGAAGTTATTATCCTCTGTACAGACAGCTGGTGAGACCACATCTGAGTACTGTGTGCAGTTCTGGAGACCCAATTCCAGAAAGACATAGACAGGATGGAAGCTGTCCAGAGGAGGGCAACTAAAATGGTGCAGGGTCTGCACCGGAAGACATATGAAGAGAGACTTACGGAGCTTAATATGTATAGCCTCGAGGAAAGGAGGGAGAGGGGGGACATGATGGAAACTTTCAAGTACCTCAAGGGAATCAACAAAGTCCAAGAGGGTAGCATCTTTCAAAAAAAGGGGTGTGCAAGAACTAGGGGGCACAATTTGAAGATAGAAGGGAGGCGGCTCAGAGGTAATTTAAGGAAGTTTTTTTTCACAGAGAGGTTTGTGGATGTATGGAACAGCCTTCCAGAGGAGGTTGTGGAGTCAAAAACAGTGGTGGAATTCAAGCATGCATGGGACAGTCATAAGGCAATTCTAGGGGGTGGGGGTAGGAAGAAGTAGGCTGCTGGTTAACTAGGATTTGCAGCTTATCCATCAGGTAGGGAAATGGGCAGACTGGGTGGGCCAAGCGGTCCTTATCTGCCGTCAAATTCTATGTTTCTATGTTTCCTTGTTCCCCCAGCCTCCCCATCCAGCTTCATAGGGTGTCCCCTTGTGGCCCCTGGTTCCCTCAGCTGAAGGACCCCATGAAGGCGTACCCCATTAATCCTCTTGAGATACTTGAAGACCTCTATCATATCCCCCCGTCTCTTCTCTCTTCCGAGTACAGGTTGAGCTCCCCCAGTTGCTTTTCATAGGGCCTTTCCGTAGCCCCAGTACCATCCTGGTCACTCTCCTCTGCACCCTCTCCAGTAATGTAATGTCCCTCTTTAAGTAGGGATGCCAAAACTGCATGTAGTATTCAAGGTGTGGTCTAACCAGGCTATTGTACAGTGGAAGGCGTGCCTCACTACTCCTGGAGGTTATCCCCCCTGGCTATGCACCCCAGCCTTTTATTTGCTTATGCCGCCACCCTTCTACACTACTCTGAGTTGTTCATTTTGACATCCATCACCACCCTGAGGTCTTTCTCCCCCCTCTCGAAACATGCAGCGTCTCCCCCTCAAAGTGTATTCATGAGTCAGGTTTTTGACTCCCAGGTATGGAATCATGCATTTTGCAATGTTAAACTTTAGTTTCCATACTCATGACCACCTCCCTAGAGTTTTCAGGTCTTCCTGGAGCTCCATCTTTCCCTCCTCCCCACCCACCACTGCCCACAGCTTAGAGTCATCCTCAAAGAGGCTCATCCCGCTCCTGATACTACTTCTGATGTCGGCGACATAGGTATTAAATAGGAGTGGGCTCTGCATCAACACCTGTGTGAACCCGCTTGTGACTAACCTTGAGGATGAGACCCCCACTCTCACCCTTTGTACCCGCCCCGCCAGCCAGTTTTCTTTCCACCTGCCCATCTTCCCCCCACCCCCATACTCTTCATTTTCCTCCAGTAGCCCATGATGTGGTACAACAGTCAAATGCACTGCTGAAGTCCAGAAAGAGGACATCCACTGGCCTGCCCTGATCCAGCGCCATCGTCACTCCTTCATAGAACTCCACCAGATTTGTCTGGCACGATCTGCCATTAACACAGCCATGCTGGAGAATGTCTGTGCGACCCCGTTCCCTCAGAACCTCCTCCATCCTCTCCTTCAGAATTGCCATCCATCACTTTGCCCACTACCGATGTCCAACTCACCAGCCTATAGTTACCCAGCTACTCTAGCGAGCCACTGTTGTGGATAGGCACAATATGGGCCATCCTCCATTCCTGAGGTACCCACCCAGACTGCAGGAGGAATTAAAAGGTCTGCTAGGGTGGTCAGGTATCCGCCAGCTCTCTGAGCACCCTGGGATGGATCCCATCTGGGCCTTGTCACCTCTTAGGTCCTTGAGTGCATCCCACACCCTACCTCTGGGAATTTCATCATCTGTTTCCCTCTTCATCCAATGTAACCCCTGCTCCTGTCCTACCGGTGCTGTCCTTCCCTCCTCCTTGGTAAAGACCGAGGCAAGAAAGTAATTTAGTACCTTTGCTTTCTCTCCTGCCTCTTCCACCCATCCCCCATCCTGAGCCGACTGATTTGCTCCTTCCCCTTTCTTCTTTCCCTGATATACCTGAAGATCCCTTCCCCCGTTCTAATCCCCTGAGCCAATCTCAGCTCTGCCCCCACCTTAGCCGATCTCACCACCCTGTGACCTTCCTGGCTGCCATATCATACTCTTCCTTGATATAGCCCCCACCCCCAACAGCAGGGGAGCTTTTGCTTTTGGACCAACCAAGTCCTTTTCTGAAGCTTATGCCATAAGCACGCAATTGGCTGGTTATGCATAAGTATTTGTTTGGCCCAAAAGCTTAAGCATGGTTTCTTTTGTTACCTAGATGTATCAAACTATTTTCTTCTGAATCTGTTCTTACAAGGACCAATATGGCAAGTAAGCTAATTGTGGATGATACATAAAACTAAAACTGAAACACCATGACAGATGTGTTTGTTTCTTGTCAAATGTGTAGGACTAGAACCGGGTTCCTTTTGAGGAGTGACCCGTCTGCATATATAAAGCATTCACTGTAGTACAGAAGGATAAATAAGCAATTATATGCCAAAATGTACAGTAGGCTGTCAGAGTTTGCTAGTAAATACTTGTTAAACCAGGACATTTCGAGATAATAAATATGAGTTTAAGTTCAAGTTTTATTATTACAGGAATTACTCCATTGAGCATTCACAAGGAGGTCCTGGAGATGTCAAACAATACAATGACGTACATGATCTCATACAAAACAGATCTGGATAGCACACGTAAACAGCAATAGCAATGATAAGGTACAACTTGGATTGTTGCAAATAACTGATACATTACATACAAAAACCTAACTGCACTAATGTGCACATAGATGATACACATAGAGTGAGACAAGTCTTCACTGAGGGCAGAAGGAAAAGAAAAAAGTGGAAACATGGGGCTGTAGATGACATTGCAGAAGAGGGTGGTAGTTTCAGAGGGGCAGGAATATTATGCACTGAGATGGAAGTACAGGGAGGGGGGTATAGGGGAGGATGGTGACTGGGATAGGAGGGTAGGGAGGTGGTAGGTTCAGCAGGACAGGAATATTGTGCACAGAGATGGGGATACAAGGAGGGAGGTTTAGGGGAAGGAGGTGCCCAGTGAGTGTAACTCCCCCTTGCTAGCAGCTGGGGACTTACTTATAGACTTGGCTGGTCCAGACTATCCCTACAAGCGATTCAAAGTCGGTGTGTGTGCTGCTGATGTAGGCTCTTAAACAGCATCTAAACAAAGTAGTTCTGAGGGTCTATCATTTCACCAACCCTCTAATACAAATGTAGCCTATGGACAAGGCCCCTAGAATTCTGCGGCCGCAGAATTTTGTGCAGAACTTGCACCATGCAGAACTTCATGTGCCACAGAATTCACTCTTCTTGGTGAGTTTTTATTAATATTTCTGTTTATCCATAGAATCTGTTTCCTTCCTGTCTTTTTTATATCCAACCCCCATATGCTCAGAATGTGATGTAATCATTGCTATAACATCATACATAGCTAATGAAATGGCTGCATTCTACAACAGAAATGAACAGTCACTTATCTACCACAGCTCCCACTGCCAGAGACGGTGGCACAGCACATGGTGAGAGTTGCTCAACCTGCACTACAGCCTAATATAATTTTTAGTCTTACATTATTGCACTTAGGCCAACTTAAACAAAACCTTGTCAGTAGCACAGACCTGTTAAGTCCATACCTCACTTTGCACAAACTTATTTGTGCCTTTAAGGTATAGAGATGCCATCTGAAATGAATAACTGGTAAAATGAATTTAACTGTCATTTTTAAGAAAAATAAAGTAATTATGCCCAGAAAAGTGAAATATAATAATGTGTAGACCTGCTGAAAGAATAGACCTGTTAAATAAATAATTGCACTGTATACATTTTTGCTAGGGTTATTGATTACATATTGTCATTGGTTGATAGAATCACCTAAAAGTTGTAGAGAAATGATGTGTGCAGGGACAGCTGTTGGGCCAGAGGATAGCATGCTGTGTTTCCATGCTGGCAACTCAGGTTCAGAAATTAGCTCTGGGAGCTGGCTGGGCAGCACAAGGATTGGTGGAACACATCACTGCTCGGGGCATGGGAAGGTATGGTGCAGTGTTCTGTCACATAGTGGACACACTGTGATAGACTGGAGAGCACTATCTCACTATCGGTTCACATGCATGTCATGGCCTGATGGTGTTACGAGTGTGTCAGGAAAGCAGGTTGACATGAAAAATTAGTTTTGCAATAACTCCTCCATTCCATTTCCAATGGGACCTGTATGAATGAGGATGCAAGTTCATGGAAATCAAATATATATATATATATATATATATATATATATATATATATATATACATATACACACACACACACACACCACATACAGTATCTGTCTCTCTCACACACACACTCACAAACACACATATTTGTATGTATGTTACAGATTGCATATAAATATATAAGTGATACACAGTAGGAACCTCATGAGTGGTGTGGAAAACACATACAAATATAAGTAATAGACAGTGGAAATCTCATTAGTGGGATAGATAGCATACAGATCGAAATACATTATTTATCACATAAGATCCCCTCTGCGTATCTCATTTATGCAACTGGCTAGGACCTTAAGGCAAAGGCATTTGTTTTGCTTTTTAGGCATAAAATTATTTTTATAAGTCTGTTATTTTTGAAATAGTGTTACTGTGCTTTCCACCATCCTGATTGCTATAACCACTGTCATGAAAGTGAAGTCGGGATGACAAGCTGACACTGTGATGTGGTTGTTTGTTATTGCCGCAGAACTTCCGCAGAAATTACAAACCACTGCCGCAGAAGTTCTGTGGCAAATTATAGTCTTGCCGCAGAACTTGGTCCCACTGTGCCGCAGAAAAGTAGGGGCCCTGCCTATGGACAGCCGATATAAGTATTTATCCTAGTTTTTGGCTCGCTCTGTTAATGCCCTTTGCACTGACCATGCTCACTTTCAGTCTATCCTCATAACCCCATTGTAACCTAGGTGGCACTTAGCTGAATCATCTCGGCACCCTCTGCCTGGCTGTCTCCTGTGTGTGTGCTTCGCCTTCCTCTAGTTCCACCCATCCAGATTCCTGCTTTTCCTCTGTTTGCTTCCGCCAGTCCTGAGAGCTCAAGCCCTCTGTAGGAGACTGGAAGAGCATGTGGAAGTAAGCTGCATGGCATGCAGTTTTGTAAATGCCACACAGCACTGTGTGCAGCTGTTGAGCTGGATACCTTCTCAGATATGCGAGAAGGCTGTGACCAGCTTGAATGTCTTTAAGCACTACAGCACTCAGAAATTAAAGCCATTTTGGCAGCTTTGCAGACTGTTCCTCTCTATGTGCTTGGACACCAGGGAGGCTAATTGGGGTCCAGAGACATGTGGAGGGGTAGCTAAACTGGGGTATGAACATTTTTAGAAAATAAATGGGCGCCTGCTCTTTTAAAGCAGTCGAGGTTGCCGTATGAATGAACAGCACTGTCTGCTGCCTGTGGACAGTATTTTTTTGGTAGCAGCAACAGGCAGTGGAAGAGAATCATGCCCCAAACTCTGCCACTGGATGTTAGGGCAGAGGGGCAGCTAACAGACTGTGGTTAAAACTATTTTGTTGGGCTGAAAAAGGAACTTAAAGTTGGGACTATATACACACATACTATATATATATATATATATATACAGTGTTTTGAATGCGGTCATCTATGTTGCCTCTGAACCCCAAACCAGCTAGCTGGTAACCAAGGAGCCTAAGGGCCTTCTGAGACCCCATCTCCACACAGACATAGACAGGGTGGAGGGTGTCCAGAGGAGGGCAACCAAATGGTGCAGGTCTGAACCAGAAGACATACGAAGAGAGACTAAAGGAGCTTAATTTGTATACTCGAGGAAAGGAGGAGAGGGGACATAATAGAAACTTTCAAGTACCTCAAGGAATTAACAAAGTCCAAGAGGGTAGCATCTTTCAGAAAAGAGATATGCAAGAACAAGGGGCACAATTTAAAGACAGAGGGGAATGGCTCAGAGGTAATGTGAGAAGTGCTTTTTCATGGAGAGGGTTGTGGATGTATGGAACAGCTTCCTCTGAGGAGGTCGTGGAGTCAACAAAACAGTGGGGAATTCAAGAATGCATGGGACAGACATAAGGCAATTCTAGTGGGGTAGGAGGAAGTAGGCTGTTGGTTAACTAGGATCTGCAGCTTATTCATTAGGTAGGGAAGTGGCAGACTAGGTGGGCCAAGCGGTCCTTATCTGCCTTCAAATTGTATGTTTCTATGCAGCTACGGTTCCTGAGAAGGGAGTAAGGACATTGTCTTGGCACCCAAACAACCAGCCAATTGGACCTCGAAGCTCAAAGGGGCCTAATATGTATTAATTTTATGGACTGACAGCTGTGGTAACCAATCAGATGCTGGCATTTCCCCCTGAAACCCCATGGACAGTTGCAGCTTGGGGCAGTTGTTGGTGGAAGCTGTCCAAGTGCAGAGGGGAACCATGTATGAGTCAGCCCATGGCTTCCAATGCAAAAGGTAGTGAGACTTGTGGAAGCCTGTCTTAATATGGAGAGCCTAAGTGTGCTGAAGGAGCAAAGCCCTCAGCCTGCAAAAAAGACTGTACTGTATCTGCCAGAGACTGAAATAGTGGCCTGTGACCTGCCGCTGAGTAGGAGAAACCTGTTTTCCTCTGCTTTTGGGAGCCGAGAAACCACAAAAGCCTCGGGCTGGGCCACTACGCTAGTGGTTGTTTGCTCCTTATCCTGGAGGAGCACAGATTCACCTGTGCCAGTGCTTGTGACCGCATCCAGGAAGCCAGAGACTGCATCCTGTTCAGGTGCCTCAAAGCCAGGTGAGGGGCCAGCTAGCCCTTATCAGATGAGGTGAATCGGGAACAAGGAGCCACGGGCATGTGCCTGTGTACTAGGGTACTGTTGACCTGGGTACACAGATAGAGACTGTAACGGCACTGGTACCAGTGGGGAGGTGGGCTGGAATGTGCTGTCTTTGGCGGGCACTGTTAATGTTCAATTTTCTGATTTCAGCAGTCTACCAAATTTGCCAACTCCCATCTATTTCGGCATTCCCATTCCCTTTCTCATTAATAAATGTTTTTTGTTATTTGCTAAAACTGTCTGTGAGCATATTATTAGCCATAGTCAATAATTGTATGAGTAGTAAAATAAGTTATTATACCATGGATAAGTGAACAGCCAATGAAATCGCCAGACTGGCAGTTTACCACTGGTGTAAATCCTCTGATAATCAATGGCTGTTGATGAGTATCTAATCCTAATTGTCTGCAGCATAGGAATAAATTCACTAAAAATAAAAAAAAAAGCAACCTCTTTAAAAGTAGCATTTTATCATACTGAAAGAAATGAACCATGGTATAATCGCAATAGCCACTTGAGGATGTGGGTTATCAGGGATTTACCACGGCTGGTGAGGATTTACACTCGGTTGCACCTCGTGGGCAAACCACTCCAGCTGTGGTAAATCCCCTGATAACTCACACCCTCATGGCTTATTGCTTAAGTAATCCATGTGGGTGATTGGAGGGGAGGTGGGTAGGTACAGAATCCCAGGTGGGTTGTACCTTCAAATTGGGACCACTATACCTACTCTGGGTGCAGGTACCATGCTATTACTTATTGCAGTCTTGGAAAGAATCCTCAGTTATAATCAGAACAGAGCTCAGAACCAGCACCATGGCACCTAGCGAAGGGTTTGCTTGGCATGTTGGTGACCCAGATTCATGCCCCAAGCCTGGGAACCAGGAGTGGAGACCAGCAGGGAGGGGTTTCACAAGCATGTATTGAACACTTCTCTCTTGGGGGTGAATCCTAGCTGCTATGGGTGGATTGGTGAACAAGCTTGAGACTGTGTAGCCACCACATGCCCTCCTGCACATCCCCACTTCAGAGTACTGTTTTTAGGGCTACAATGTGGGGCAAGATGAGAAAAGGCAAATGGCTCCCTGTTGACCGGATGATGAGCGCCTGGCCCACACCACTGCAAAGCCCTGGACTACACTGGACTGATTCTCGGCAGCTCCTGGGATACAGAGTTCAACTGATGGCACTTCCCCTCAGAGGAGAGGGACCTTCCTGGCACAGGGATAGGTCAGGTTACCTGAGATATGGCTGGAAGACAAGGTTGGGAGAATGGTGGTGCAGGTCTGAGGTGGAGGTGTGGTGGGCCTTGGCTCTCTGAAGAAGTGGCCGGCAGGGGTCCCATGAGCAGGTGGATAAACAGAAAATACAAAAAAAAAAGAACAGCGCTCAGGCAGCCCAACCTGTATTGTGGTCATCAAGCAGGGCTCGGAGCTCCTTGTACATGGCGCTGGTTTACACATTACAAAACTTTCTGCATGGTTACCAGTATTCCATCCATCAAGGCTTGCTCATGGTGGCGAGGGCCAGTGGAGCTGCCCAACTCCCACCACAACTTGGGATCCAGTTCAGGGGCCTGTGGAGGCTGGGTCATCATGCTGCTACTGGCAGGTGTAGCGAAGTCTGCAACTCCACTCCAACTCATCTCAGCAGAGGTCCATGTCCCTGGTGGGGCAGGACTTGGCAAATCCCATAGTCCTGGGCTATCAGATTACCAGCAGGGACAAGCATGTATCAGCCAGTCAGTTGTCCCATGGACAACCAGTGCAGCATGTATGGTTAAACCCCAGATCGCTGCAGCCAAATTTAATATGCCCTTACTCAACCACACAGCATGACGGGTGTTCTGGGCGCCTACTTCCTAATCTTTTTTTTCTTTGGTTCTCTGACATCCGATCACCAATATGTTCATTGATTGGCTGTGCAGTCCTTGAATCCCATTTTTTCCGTCTGTGTGGGCGAAGTGTCTATAGCATTGTAATGACACGCCACTTCTCCATCTGTATCACACATGGGCATTTGCCATTTTGCTGGTGAGAACGGGAGTCTGTGACGCAAAGGAGGATAAGCAAGGCAGTCAAGTTGGTGAGCATGCAGGCAGCACACTCTTCATATTAGTCAGAGGTGACACCAGTACAGTAGCCCTATAAAACATGCCCCAACCAGGAGAAAAGAATGGCTTGCTGGACCATCTACAGAAGCAGTGGAGGGAATGGAAGGTAGGATTTACCATCGTAATACACATTTGAAAGGCATTCAGTTTGTGTCCGAGAGAGCAGGTAGCAAACGTGCAGTAGGGCAGCCAGGCAAGATCCATCACCTGATCCCATCCCAGGATTACTTTTCTTAAGGAAAAGGAAGTTCTGTGTTACAGGATCAGGAGTTCCACTGGCTTCTGTAATGCTTCAGTTTGTTTAATGAAATCAGTACTGGATATGAGCTCTGTGTGCCGTTGTCTTGGCTAATTTTTTTAATATCTTGGGCATATACAGGTTACAGTGTGACTGAATATGCTTTTGTGGTGGAAAACTGCCCCATGCTCACTGTTAGTTATATTTTACTGCACAGAATGATCCCCATTTATGAAATAGGTATTTGTATTTTACCCAAGCATTACAGACCAGTGACTGAGACTTTTTTTAAGAAAACATTTAAAATGTCAGCTTAATGACTGCTTTTAAAGTAAACACTCTGTGAGATGGAGCTAGGCAATCTGGGGGTGTGCACACTCTTTTGAGCATGGAACCATCCTGTGAGTCAGAGAAAGCACAATGGGCAGGCTGTGGTACAGCATGGACGCTGATGCACAATGGGCAGGCTGCGGTACAGCATGGACGCTGATGCACAGCGGCAGGCTGCGGTACGAGGATGGACGCTGATGCACAGCGGCAGGCTGGCGTATAGCATGGACGCTGATGCACAGCGGGCAGGCTGCGTACAGCATGGACGCTGATGCACAGCGGGCAGGCTGCGGTACAGCATGGACGCTGAGGCACAGCGGGCAGGCTGCGGTACAGCATGGACGCTGATGCACAGCGGCAGGCTGCGGTCAGCATGGACGCTGATGCACCGCTGGCAGGCTGCGGTACAGCATGGACGCTGATGCACAGCGGGCAGGCTGCGGTACAGCATGGACGCTGAGGCACAGCGGCAGGCTGCGGTACAGCATGGACGCTGAGGCACAGCGGCAGGCTGCGGTACAGCATGGACGCTGAGGCCAGGGCAGGCTGCGGTACAGCATGGACGCTGAGGCACAGCGGGCAGGCTGCGGTACAGCATGGACGCTGATGCACAACGGGCAGGCTGCGGTACAGCATGGACGCTGATGCACAACAGGCAGGCTGTGGTACAGTATGGACACTGAAGCCTGCATGTACACTCTCCAACTCGCAGCATAGAGCTCAACCAGTACATATTTAATAAGTGTGTGTGTGTGTGTGTGTGTGTGTGTGTGTGTGTGTGTGTGCTTTAAACTGCCCTTGGAGTAGTAGTGGTCACTGGGTGGGAGGTGCAGTTGCCCAGTTTTAGTCCACCTTTGCGGAGTCTGCCTCCCCTCCCAGCACCTTCAATCAAATAAAAAAGATACACTACCCCATTTTCATTTAAGGTTAGGTGGAGGAGGTGAGAAGGGGAAGGACAGGATAGAGTTTTGTGAGACAAGTTGAACATTGTGCGATTACGGTATTTAGTTATTTTAATGTATTTCCAAATACGGTCATCTGTTGACCATGAACTACCATTACAAATGAGTTCAAAACATAGGATTCTTGTTGAGCATTGGAATAGAGAGGGTGTGTTTTGATAATCAGGCCGCCAGTCCTATCGCAACTTAATAAACAAATTCCAGAAACAAACTCTACTCCACCTTCACAAAAGAATCCAGCATACTCAATATTTGTGCTTATTGCTCATGTTAATGCATCACATGCTTTTCACAAAACCAAAATGAATGCAAAATCACCAAAGGATATTGGACAGAAACGTGCCAGCTCCTGCGCTTCGGCTCGTGGCCTTCCTTAGGGGGCCCCTAAGGAAGGGCCATTATCCTTTTACTGGTTGGGGGTAGTGGAGCTCCCCAACTCCCACCACAATTCAGGACACAGCTTGGAGAAGGTCCATGTCCCTGGTGTAGGGCCTGTGGGAGGCTGGGCCACATTATTCTTCTGCTGACTGAGGTAGTGGAGCTCCCCAACTCCCACCACAACTAGGGATCCAGCTCTGAGAAGGTCCATGTCACTAGTGCAGGGGCCTGTGGGAGGCTGGGTCATCATCCTGCTACTGGCTGAGGTTTTCACTTGACTTCATTCCTTTCCTTTGGAATGCAAACATGTGTAGCCTGACACAACCAAAGTCCCTCCCCAAGCTGCTCCAGATTCACTTCCAGCTGTGGTCACCCAGAGGTGATAGTATACCAGCGGAGGTAGCTGCCCTGATAGCATCCTCTGTGATGTGTGATCCTCCTACCTGTGCCAGTGCCAACCAACCAATGCATTTTTCCTTACTCGGGTCACTGGCAGTGTGTGCAGTAACATCCAGAGGTGATGTTATACCAGCAGAGGTAGCTGCCCTGAGAGCATCCTCTGTGATGTGTGATCCTCCCCAAGCCATTTCCTGCCTACAGAGCCATGTTCCTTAACCCAGGTCACTGGCAATGTGTGCAGTACCACCAAGAGGTGGCAGCATACCAGTGGAGGTAGCTACCCTGAGAGCATCCTCTGTGATGTGTGATCCTCCTCCACATGCCAGTTTCTGCCAACCAAGGCATATTCCTATCCCAGGACACCGGCAGTGTACATAACACCAGAGGTAGCAGCATACCAACAGAGGTAGCTACCCTAGAGTATCCTCTGTGATGTGTGATCATCCTCCCTGTACCAGTGCCAGCCAACCAAGGTGTTTTCCTAACTCGGGTCACTGGCAGTGGGTGCAGTAACACCCAGAGGTGATGGTATACCCTGGAGGTAGCTGCCCTGAGAGCATCCTCTGTGATGTGTGATCCTTCTCCCATGCCAGTCCCTGCCTACCAAGGCATGTGCACTGTCCTGGGACACTGATGTTGTGAGTGGTAGCACTTTGCTGCACTGACAGGCTGGTAGATTTACTCTAGTTTTTTTACCTCCGCCATGCTTCACAACCCACCACTCCTTCTAGCTACCAAGGTCCCTTCTGATCCACCTTTCCTTTCCTGAGCCTGCAACCCCACATAGCAACTACCCCAGGGTAACCCGGACATAACCCTTGCTGGTGGGTCCCCTCTCCCGAGGGGAAGGCACCAGGTGGGGAGACCACTACAACTACTTGGCCCCAGGGTGTTGCTGAGGTGGAATGGCTCCTTCAGGGCATTGGTGGTATCGGTGGACTGGCAGCCGCCATCCGGTCGATTGTGGAGCGGTTTCTGGTTTTCTGTGTTGTTTCCCCTTGCACCGCCTCTGTAGTGCCTCCAGTTTCCACCAGAGGCCACTGAAAAGCTCCACCATCCTGCTACCCACCCCAGGAGAGGAGAGCAGTCCTACAGATGCTCAGTCCTCTCCTTCCCCTGCCAGCCCCCAACATCCCGAGTCTGTTCCTGAACCTGGGTTGCCGGCGTGGTTAGAGGTAAGGTGCCAGTGCCTCAGCCCTCTGCACCACTGGGCTGGCCTACTCTAGTTTTGATGTTTAACAATGTATGTTCCCTATCCCAGGATGTTGTCATTGCGAGCAGTAGCACTCCCGCTGCACTGATAGGCTGACATATTTACTCTAGTTTCTAATGTTTAAGATTGTCTGTTCCTATCCCAGGACACTGGTGTTGTGAAAGATAGCACTCCTGCTGAACAGACAGGCTGATGTATTTACCTTAGATTTGATGTTTAACATCACTTTGTCTTGTTTAAAATTTTGTGAAGAATGTAAATGCACCCCTTTTGGGCAGCATCATGACCACCCTGCATCACTGCCCTGGATGAGGGTGGGCATGGCCCAGTGAACATCTGATTCTAGAGTTGTATGGTGGAATTGCTTGCTGGGAGCCTCTTACACTCAGCAGTATGGGTTGCTTGACTGTCTGCTGGAGTTGGTGGATGTGGGCACCTTAGACAGTGGCAACCTAATGGCATCGACCAGGATGTCCAGGGCTTAGATTAAACTAAAAAGGACACAAGTAGGATTAGAGGAACTCCTCCAAGCAGTTGTTAGTCCTCAAAATACAAAAAGAAGGTTCAACTCCTGGGTAATTCCAGAGCTTCTTTTGTTTTATCCTGCACCAGAAGTATCAACGCTTCATGGCTATGCCACTTCCTCAGGATTGGTGGTCTCTCAGCTTTTACCCAGTAAAGTCTCTTGGAAAAGCTTTCAAATTTTAACTTACAAGGCTAGAAAGCTTCCTGAAGGAGCTAGAGAAATTAAAGGTGGATAAGGCAATGTTGTTGAATGGGTGCACCCCAGGATACTAAGGGAACTTAGGAAAGAGCTCACTGCACCTCTTACAGCCCTGTTCAACCTGTCATTCATTAGGGAGTGGTACAGAGTTACTGGAGGAGGGCAGGTGTGGTCCTGCTTCACAAAAGTGGGAATAAGGAGTGGAGGAGGCAGAAACTATAGACCTGTAAGCCTGACATTGGTGGTGGGCAGGTATGGAAATATTACTAAAAGAAAGATTGTGGAATACCTTTTGACCAATGGTTTGCAGGGTCCGAGGCAGCATGGGCTTACAGAAGGCAGATCTTAATTGGCAGACAAACCTAATTGATTTCTTCAACTGGGTAAGCGGAAAGAAGATCAACAAGGGTGGTGGATCTGCCTACCTAGATTTCAGTCAGACCTTTGACACAGTTCCACACAGAAGACTGGTAAGTTGCAAGCTGGGCAGGCTCAATGCAGTAAAACAGATACAAAATTGGCTGAGTAACAGAAGACTGAGGATGGTGGTAAACTGGGTGTTAGAGGCAGGAAAGGTAACCAGCAGGATGCCACAGGGATCAGTTCTGGGATCGGGTGCTCTTCAATGTCTTCATTAGCAATATTGCAGGGGTCTGGAAGGAAAGTATAATTTATGAGGCTAATCAGCTTTCCTGACCTCCCAGGCATCCGCTTTTGTTCATTTACTGCCATCACGTTTACTTATAATGAAAAGTATTCCACTCTCCTGGGACCAGCTAATTCTCCACTGTGAGAAGCCAGCCATGAAACTTTGATACTTATGGTGAAGGATAAAGTGAAATTTTGGAATTACCCAGGAGTTGAATAACAACTGAATCTTCATCTTGTAATTCTTACACCTTAGATAGGGGAGCAAAATACTCTGGACCATCGGATTTCAAGAACTTAACTTTACTGGAGGGCTTCAGGCTACACTTAATTTGCACAATAAGTAGTCAAGAGCCAGTAGACTCCAGTTCTTCAGCTCCTACACAATTCATTCTGGTAATTCAGTTTTCCTGGGTAGCCATTTCACCCAGTGTCTGACTATATTTATTATTATTATTATTATAGGGCAAGATTATTATATTATTATTATGTCCTATACTAACTGCCTAGCAGCTGCCTGCTCTCTATCTTTGGTTCAGTATTCAAGGTGCCTTTGTGCAGCCTCTCTGTACTTCTTGAGTAACATGGTGCCCGGGATTCCCCCTTCCCCTTCAGTGCTAAAACCTGGCTTCCCTGCTCTTCCTTCTGCTCGTGCTACCTGCACACGTGGCTCAATGCATGTTACAGAACGTGGCACTCTGGCAAGGCACCCAATATTATCAGGGTAGATTCTCAGCCTAAGGACTTTCATCGACACTTCTTTCATCAGATCTCTAGATCTACTGGGCATCAACCGCATCCCTCTTGTATTGCATACAAAGGTAACAGTGTGACCCACTCTCACGAGGTGGCATTCTGGTAAAACAGGTCTTAGGATCCTCTAGCATTGTTTGGGAAGTTTGCCCTCAACACATAAGTTATGGAGAGGAGTCTTTTACCTGGCTTTGCTTTCTGTATGTACTACCTACTTCACCTGTTTCTAGGGTTCTCGATTGTATCAGGGCACAGGTCTTGGTGCTCCCCTGTCCATTACGATGGCCACAATGAACTCCAGGGGAACCCATCTCAAGCCTGAAACCCCTTGGGAGATGTGCCTTGAGGAGACAGCCCTTAGGATTGATTGATTGATTAAAAGTTTTATTCATATAAACATACGAACTAGGATATACTTAATTGAGCCGAGGCTCATTTACAATGAGGTCCTAAACAAACAGTTTTTAGAATAAATACAAATTTCACACCATAAAAAGACATATACATAACAAATTCAGAACATACATTAGACAAATTGTTAATGGAAATATAATAAAATGAAATAAATAAAAATCTGAAATTAGGATTCCTGCACACTCTCAACAGTGGTCCCTTTAAACTCCCAACAAGTGGCAAATTCCAGATCTTTACCCATTAGTTACAGTAATATAGGACACATCCTGAGTGCCTGAGGTCCCTCCCTGTCAGCCTCCAGGTCTCACTCAATGTTACACCTATGCCATTACCATGGAGTGGTGTTCAGGGCCTCCTGCCACTCTCAGGATCAGATTTCCAGATAATATACATTGAGGGCCTCCTGTGTCCCATGCCTGAGTACTTCAGCCTGTCTACTGGTGGGCATGGTCTGTGCTTACCTCAGCCTCGCATACAGGAGTATCCTTGACTCCTCAGCACCTTGATGGGAATGCCTGGTTACCCCTTTTAGCCAGTACCCATTCCTTGAATGTCCCAGCTGATCTCTTGCCTGCACCTCAGGGTAGGCATCCACAGAGGACACTTGGAGTGTCCACTCTTTACCAGCACTATGGCACCTAACTGCTTCTTTACCCTTACAAGAGGAACAACTGTTATGCCCAAGAACACTGCCTCAAGCGTGCTGGCACATTGAGGGCACCCTATCTATTTATTCCTTGCAGCTCGTCCCACATCCGTTTCACCCACAGAGGATGATATCAGGGTAACATTCCCTGCTGGCCACATATGGTAACAACCTCCTGCCCCTACTATTAGGAGGGGTTTGTTACATAAATAAGTTGGACGTCATGTATAACTACTTTGCCAGGTTTGTTCTCAGTGTCTGATGATGTACTCACCACTGCCTCTTGTACTGAAAGTTGAGCTGGCTGCATTTAGACTTCAGAAGACAAATTCATATTGGGCTGGTGTCTTAAAAGAAAGTCCTAGATTATATGTGTAATAGTGTTTCCATCAGCATTTTGAGGCCCAGGCTAAGATTTGCAAACTGTATTAAATTTGAAGTGCCCCAAAGGAAATCTAATATGGATGATTGTCCTTTATGTTATCTTGCATGCACAGTGCAAACAACATATTGTGGTGGATTGGAGGGAGTAGCAGGTTTTGTGGTGCGGTCATGTTGTGTCCAGTGGCGCCATTGCTTTTTCAGGCTGGCCTCTGTGGCAACAATGAATGAGTATGCTGTGAATAAGCTGTCTATGACAGCACTGCAGTAGCGTGCCACCAACTTGAAACAATTTCACCACTATAATGAGGGAGCTCCCTGTCATTGCAGGGCATGCCTTGCCTGATGTAACATTTCAGTAAACATGGCAGTGGTTGTCAGCATCCACCTCTCACAGTCCTGCCTGAAAGCTGATCAAGGGGTGCCCAATCCCCCTGTCAGTATGCCCCCTCCTCAGTTCATTTGCGATGGGGAGCCCAATCCTGGTTGGCTTAATGCCCCCCCTTGTTCATTTGTGTGCCAAGGGGTATGCCTAGTCCCCCTCGGCATCATGCCCCCTAAAACAAAGACTCTTTCTTTGCTGATGGGGTGTCCAATCCCTGTCAGCTTCATTCCCCTGCCAAAAACACAGGTAGCACACTGGGAGCCCACCAAAGTGTGCCCAAAGCAAACCTGAAAAAACTTCTGCAATGTCTTTTATTTATTTTTTTACCAGTAAAAGAAAAATGGTCCCTCATGGTCACAATGTCCCTCCCACCGCACCCACCTCCCGCCGCCTCACCCCTCACCCCATACTTACCTCTGGATGTGTGGATGTTACTGGCAAAAGCAGTTTTTGTTGAAGAATTCAGTGTTTAGTGAAGTTCATCCATAGTCATATTACAATTTACCTCCGGAGCCTGGCACTACAGTCTTTGGTGGAGCGGAACATGTCTGCACTCTTCAAAGCCAACCGAAACTGAAAAATATCATGGTAAGCTGTAAATGGCATCAATGGAGGGTTTTCAACTTAGATGCTCTACCCAGAGGAAGCTCACAGGAACTAATTACACAGATGCTGCCCCAGAGACAGCAGGGATACTGCCCAGGGCAGCAAACAGAGCAACCATCATGGCACTGCCCCAGGGCAGCACCAGTAACCAGTCATCATGGCACTGCCCCATTTATTACAATTTATGAATAAAATATATTCTCTCTCACATCTGTCTTAATTTAGCAGGAAAAAAAAAGTAATGATTTGTTACAATTTTATGATTAAATGCTCACAACTGAGTTTGACACAAAGCACAAAAATGTGTCCCTGGTTAAGATTTGAACCCTTGAAGTCTGACTCTGTTGGATGCAGATGGACATACACGTTGAGCCACTAAATTTCGAAGACAAGCAGTGCACATTGCTGGGGAGGGGGGCATTTCCATAACATTCTTATGTACACTTAAAACTCTCAATTCCTCAGACTTGCAACAATCCAGTTTGTGGAAGCAACAGCTGCAGGTTGCTGCCCGGGCAGGGGACAAAATTCACCAATAGGGATAGGTGGGAGGTGGAACGAGAGGATCTACCTTGATGGTAGTGCTACCTGTGGGCAAAATCCAGAAATAGGAGAAGCTGGAAGAGGAGCAAAGTGCTGCCCGGAGCAGTGCTGCCCCAAGAACTGCACCCCGGAACAAATCACACCTGAGCCCTTGGAGCTCTACATCTTTGCAGGCTGAGCAGTGATGCTCGCAAACCACCAATCAAAATGTAGGAATTATGACATCACTAGTAACCAGGAGAGCCAGTCACTGCTGCTTCACATGAAAGTGAAACCTGGCAGTGAGAAATGGTTCTCATTGATTACTAGTGATGTCATAGTCAGTGTGGTCTCAGTGTTGATGTAGTGGTGAACAGAACTGCCCCCAGAAAGAGTGCTGCTCCACACATCACCCCAGTACTACCAGGTGGAAAATCTTCTAATTAGCAAACAGAAAAGAAAATCTACTCAATATAAGAAGTGATAGTTGACTACATCTGAAAGTTACAATTAATTGCAGGAAGTTTCCAGGCAGTACACTAACATACTATGAAGCTAGCAGAATAGGCTGTATGGTCTATCGAGTCTGCTCGATGGTCGTGCCCACACAGGGCACCGATTTTAGTCCCCCCTCCCCCCCTTCCCAACAAGGACCCTTATTTCCCAGTGGGGCTCCTGGATGTACACTCTCCCTACACCTATGCCAGCTCTTCTTGAACTCCTCCACAGTAGTAGTAGCAGCTACCAGTTCCCTGGGAAGTGTATTCCAGTGCTCCACCACTTTCTCAGTGAAGTAGCGCCTCCTTGTACCAATGCCCGTAGTCTGGGTAACAAGCTTCCTGAATTAGTGGCCTTGATGGAGGAGGAAGATCTGGATATTGTGGCAGTCACAGAAACATGGTACGACAGAACCATGACTGGGACGAAACATACCAGGACACACTATCTACAGGAGGGACAGGGAGGGTAAAAAGAGGAGGAGGAGTAGCTCTCACATAAGAGAAGAAATCAAAGCAACAGAACAAAAGGGTAAACAGGGAGGAGAAGAAGCACTGTGGATCAATTTGGAGGCAGGCAATGGCACCACAATCTGCACAGAGGTTGTATACAGACCCCTCAGGGGGAGGAAATGGACAAGGAAATGATAGAAAGTATACTTAGAATGGCAGATAAAGGGGAGATTTTGCTGATGGGTGATCTGAATATGCCAGATGTTAACTGGAGTGCAGTTGCAGCAGCCACTTCTAAGAGTGGGGTTATTCTAGTTGCCCTACAGGGGGCATGCCTTAGACAACTAGTATTGGAGCCCACTAGAGAGGGAGAAATCTTAGACCTGGTTCTCTCAAATGGAGATGAAGAGAGGATCACAGATGTAGAAGTGGGTATCCATCTGGGAACTAGCGACCATCGAACAGTATGGTTCTCAAAAACACAGCAATAGAGTCAAGCATACAAAGACAAAGGTACTGGATTTTAGGAGGGCTGACTTTGCTAAATGGGTGAGTGCCTAAGGAATGCACTAGCAAATGGGCAGGAAGGAGGGGTGGAAGAACAATGGGGAATAATAAAAACTGCCATCACAGAGGTAACAAGCCTTTGTGTTAAGCAAATAAACAAAAGAAACGAGGTAAGAAACCACTATGGTTCTCAAAGGAAGTGACAGTGAAGGTTCAAGAGAAAAAGAAAGCATTCAGGAAGTACAAGGAATCACAGAAGGAACAGGACAGAGAACTGTATCAGTTAAAGCAAAAGGAAGCTGGAAAGGCAGTCAGAACAGCAAAGGCCCAAACCGAGGAAAAGATAGCCAACTCAGTTAAGAAGGGGGATAAAACCTTTTATAGGTACATCAGGGAGTGAAGGAAGACCAAGAGAGGGATAGTGAGGCTTAATAAAGGGAGGAGGGTGGGCAGAGGGTGACTGTGAAAAGGCAGAGATACTAAACAAATATTTTTGCTCAGTATTTACAAAGGAAGAAGGGAGGTACCTAAAACAAACAGTAGAAACACTCTGATACAGAAGTTGATACCAGCCCATTTACAGAAGAAAGGGTTCTGAAAGAGCTCTTAAAACTGAAGGTGGACAAAGCAATGGGGCCTGATGGGATTCATCCCAGAATTCTAAAAGAACTAAGGGTAGAACTAGTGACACCACTGACTACCCTCTTTAACAAATCATGGGAAGATGGGATGGTACCTGAGGACTGGAGGAGGGCAAATGTGATTCCCCTTCACAAAAGTGGGAGCAAGACAGAAGCAGGAAACTACAGACCTGTTAGTTTAACCTCAGTGGTAGGGAAATTGAAGGAATCACTTCTGAAGGAAAGAATTGTTGCGTACCTAGAGGCCAGAGGGGCACAGGACCCAAGACAGCATGGAGTCACAGCGGGAAGGTCATGCCAAACAAATCTGATAGATTTCTTTGACTGGGTGACCAAAGTAGTTGATCAGGGAAGGGCTGTGAACATGGCCTACCTAGACTTTAGCAAGGCATTTGACACAGTCCCACACAAAAGATTAATATACAAGTTAGCCAGCCTGGGAGTGGGTCCCAAGATGACAGCCTGGGTAAAGAATTGGCTGGAGAATAGGACACGAGAGTAATAGTAAATGGAGTCTACTCTGAAAAAAGTGGGTTAGCAGGGTACCGAGGGTTCAGTATTAGGACCGGTCCTCTTCAATGTCTTTATAAGCGACATTGCAGAGGGACTGGAAGGAAAAGTATGTCTCTTTGCAGATGTCACAAAAGATCTGCAACAGAGTTGATGGACAAGGTGGGGTGGAAAGGATGAGAAGGGACTTGGCAAGGTTAGAGGAATGGTCAAATGTATGGCAGCTTAGATTCAGTGCAAAGAAGTGCAAGGTAATGCACCTGGGAAACAAAACCCAGGGAAGAGTACACAATGGGGTGGGATACTAACAACAACAAAAATGGAAAAGGACCTGGGGTAGTCATATCAGATGACCTAAAGGTGGGCAAGCAATGTGAGAGGGCAGCAAGGAGGGTTGGGGGGATACTGGGATGCATAGGAGAGGCATCACCAGTAGAAAACAGGAAGTTATTATCCTCTGTACAGACAGCTGGTGAGACCACATCTGGAGTACTGTGTGCAGTTCTGGAGACCCAATCTCACAAAGACATAGACAGGATGGAAGCTGTCCAGAGGAGGGCAACTAAAATGGTGCAGGGTCTGCACCGGAAGACATATGAAGAGAGACTTACGGAGCTTAATATGTATAGCCTCGAGGAAAGGAGGGAGAGGGGGGACATGATGGAAACTTTCAAGTACCTCAAGGGAATCAACAAAGTCCAAGAGGGTAGCATCTTTCAAAAAAAGGGGTGTGCAAGAACTAGGGGGCACAATTTGAAGATAGAAGGGAGGCGGCTCAGAGGTAATTTAAGGAAGTTTTTTTCACAGAGAGGTTTGTGGATGTATGGAACAGCCTTCCAGAGGAGGTTGTGGAGTCAAAAACAGTGGTGGAATTCAAGCATGCATGGGACAGTCATAAGGCAATTCTAGGGGGTGGGGGTAGGAAGAAGTAGGCTGCTGGTTAACTAGGATTTGCAGCTTATCCATCAGGTAGGGAAATGGGCAGACTGGGTGGGCCAAGCGGTCCTTATCTGCGTCAAATTCTATGTTTCTATGTTTCCTTGTTCCCCCAGCCTCCCCCATCCAGCTTCATAGGGTGTCCCTGGTGGCCCCTGGTTCCTCAGCTGAAGGACCCCATGAAGGCGTACTCTCATTAATCCTCTTGAGATACTTGAAGACCTCTATCATATCCCCGTCTCTTCTCTCTTCCGAGTACAGGTTGAGCTCCCCAGTTGCTTTTCATAGGGCCTTCCGTAGCCCCAGTACCATCCTGGTCACTCTCCCTGCACCTCTCCAGTAATGTAATGTCCTCTTATAGGGATGCCAAACCGCATGTAGTATTCAAGGTGTGGTCTAACCAGGCTATTGTACAGTGGAAGGCGTGCCTCACTACTCCTGGAGGTTATCCCCTGGCTATGCACCCCAGCCTTTTATTTGCTTATGCCGCCACCCTTCTACACTACTCTGAGTTGTTCATTTTGACATCCATCACCACCCTGAGGTCTTTCTCCCTCTCGAAACATGCAGCGTCCCCCTCAAAGTGTATTCATGAGTCAGGTTTTGACTCCCAGGTATGGAATCATGCATTTTGCAATGTTAAACTTTAGTTTCCATACTCATGACCACCTCCCAGAGTTTTCAGGTCTCCTGGAGCTCCATCTTTCCTCCTCCCCACCCACCACTGCCCACAGCTTAGAGTCATCCTCAAAGAGGCTCATCCCGCTCCTGATACTACTTCTGATGTCGGCGACATAGGTATTAAATAGGAGTGGCTCTGCATCAACACCTGTGTGAACCCGCTAGACTAACCTTGAGGATGAGACCCCACTCTCACCCTTTGTACCCGCCCGCCAGCCAGTTTCTTTCCACCTGCCCATCTTCCCCACCCCATACTCTTCATTTTCCTCCAGTAGCCCATGATGTGGTACAACAGTCAAATGCACTGCTGAAGTCCAGAAAGAGGACATCCACTGGCCTGCCCTGATCCAGCGCCCATCGCCACTCCTTCATAGAACTCCACCAGATTTGTCTGGCACGATCTGCCATTAACACAGCCATGCTGGAGAATGTCTGTGCGACCCCGTTCCCTCAGAACCTCCTCCATCCTCTCCTTCAGAATTGCCATCCATCACTTTGCCCACTACCGATGTCCAACTCACCAGCCTATAGTTACCCAGCTACTCTAGCGAGCCACTGTTGTGGATAGGCACAATATGGGCCATCCTCCATTCCTGAGGTACCCACCCAGACTGCAGGGAGGAATTAAAAAGGTCTGCTAGGGGTGGTCAGGTATCCGCCAGCTCTCTGAGCACCCTGGGATGGATCCCATCTGGGCCTTGTCACCTCTAGGTCCTTGAGTGCATCCCACACCCTACCTCTGGGAATTTCATCATCTGTTTCCTCTTCATCCAATGTAACCCCTGCTCCTGTCCCACGGTGCTGTCCTTCCCTCCTCCTTGGTAAAGACCGAGGCAAGAAAGTAATTTAGTACCTTTGCTTTCTCTCCTGCTCTTCCACCCATCCCCATCCTGAGCCGACTGATTTGCTCCTTCCCTTTCTTCTCTTCCTGATATACCTGAAGATCCCTTCCCTGCTCTAATCCCTGAGCCAATCTCAGCTCTGCCCCCACCTTAGCCGATCTCACCACCCTGGTGACCTTCCTGGCTGCCATATCATACTCTTCCTGATATAGCCCCCACCCCCAACAGCAGGGAGTTTTTGCTTTTGGACCAACCAAGTCCTTTCTCTGAAGCTTATGCCATAAGCACGCAATTGGCTGGTTATGCATAAGTATTTGTTTGGCCCAAAAGCTTAAGCATGGTTTTCTTTTTGTTACCTAGATGTATCAAACTATTTTCTTCTGAATCTGTTCTTACAAGGACCAATATGGCAAGTAAGCTAATTGTGGATGATACATAAAACTAAAACTGAAACACCATGACAGATGTGTTTGTTTCTTGTCAAATGTGTAGGACTAGAACCGGGGTTCCTTTTTGAGGAGTGACCCGTCTGCATATATAAAGCATTCACTGTAGTACAGAAGGATAAATAAGCATAATTATATGCCAAAATGTACAGTAGGCTGTCAGAGTTTGCTAGTAAATACTTGTTAAACCAGGACATTTCGAGATAATAAATATGAGTTTAAGTTCAAGTTTTATTATTACAGGAATTACTCCATTGAGCATTCACAAGGAGGTCCTGGAGATGTCAAACAATACAATGACGTACATGATCTCATACAAAACAGATCTGGATAGCACACGTAAACAGCAATAGCAATGATAAGGTACAACTTGGATTGTTGCAAATAACTGATACATTACATACAAAAACCTAACTGCACTAATGTGCACATAGATGATACACATAGAGTGAGACAAGTCTTCACTGAGGGCAGAAGGAAAAGAAAAAAGTGGAAACATGGGGCTGTAGATGACATTGCAGAAGAGGGTGGTAGTTTCAGAGGGGCAGGAATATTATGCACTGAGATGGAAGTACAGGAGGGGGTATAGGGAGGATGGTGACTGGGATAGGAGTGGTAGGGGAGGTGGTAGGTTCAGCAGGACAGGAATATTGTGCACAGAGATGGGGATACAAGGAGGGAGGTTTAGGGAGGGAGGTGCCCAGTGAGTGTAACTCCCCCTTGCTAGCAGCTGGGGACTTACTTATAGACTTGGCTGGTCCAGACTATCCTACAAGCTATTCAAAGTCGGTGTGTGTGCTGCTGATGTAGGCTCTTAAACAGCATCTAAACAAAGTAGTTCTGAGGTCTATCATTTCACCAACCCTCTAATACAAATGTAGCTATGGACAAGGCTCTAGAATTCCAAGCGTCGCAGAATTTTGTGCAGAACTTGCAATCTACCGCAGAACTTCATGTGCCACAGAATTCACTCTTCTTGGTGAGTTTTTATTAATATTTTGTTTATCCATAGAATCTGTTTCCCTTCCTGTCTTTTTATATCCAACCCCCCCCATATGCTCAGAATGTGATGTAATCATTGCTATAACATCATACATAGCTAATGAAATGGCTGCATTCTACAACAGAAATGAACAGTCACTTATCTACCACAGCTCCCACTGCCAGAGACGGTGGCACAGCACATGGTGAGAGTTGCTCAACCTGCACTACAGCCTAATATAATTTTTAGTCTTACATTATTGCACTTAGGCCAACTTAAACAAAACCTTGTCAGTAGCACAGACCTGTTAAGTCCATACCTCACTTTGCACAAACTTATTTGTGCCTTTAAGGTATAGAGATGCCATCTGAAATGAATAACTGGTAAAATGAATTTAACTGTCATTTTTAAGAAAAATAAAGTAATTATGCCCAGAAAAGTGAAATATAATAATGTAGACCTGCTGAAAGAATAGACCTGTTAAATAAATAATTGCACTGTATACATTTTGCTAGGGTTATTGATTACATATTGTCATTGGTTGATAGAATCACCTAAAAGTTGTAGAGAAATGATGTGCAGGGACAGCTGTTGGGCCAGAGGATAGCATGCTGTGTTTCCATGCTGGCAACTCAGGTTCAGAAATTAGCTCTGGGAGCTGGCTGGGCAGCACAAGGATTGGTGGAACACATCACTGCTCGGGCATGGGAAGGTATGGTGCAGTGTTCTGTCACATAGTGGACACACTGTGATAGACTGGAGAGCACTATCTCACTATCGGTTCACATGCATGTCATGGCCTGATGGTGTTACAGTGTGTCAGGAAAGCAGGTTGACATGAAAATTAGTTTTGCAATAACTCCTCCATTCCATTTCCAATGGGACCTGTATGAATGAGGATGCAAGTTCATGGAATCGAATATATATATATATATATATATATATATATATATATATATATACATACACACACACACACTCACACATACAGTATCTGTCTCTCTCACCACACACACACTCACAAACACACATATTTGTATGTATGTTACAGATTGCATATAAATATATAAGTGATACACAGTAGGAACCTCATGAGTGGTGTGGAAAACACATACAAATATAAGTAATAGACAGTGGAAATCTCATTAGTGGGATAGATAGCATACAGATCGAAATACATTATTTATCACATAAGATCCCCTCTGCTTATCTCATTTATGCAACTGGCTAGGACCTTAAGGCAAAGGCATTTGTTTTGCTTTTTAGGCATAAAATTATTTTATAAGTCTGTTATTTTGAAATAGTGTTACTGTGCTTCCACCATCCTGATTGCTATAACCACTGTCATGAAAGTGAAGTCGGGATGACAAGCTGACACTGTGATGTGGTTGTTTGTTATTCCGCTAGAACTTCCATGAAATTACAAACCACTGCCATGAAGTTCTGTGGCAAATTATAGTCTTGCCGCAGAACTTGGTCCCACTGTGCCGCAGAAAAGTAGGGGCCCTGCCTATGGACAGCCGACATAAGTATTTATCCTAGTTTTTTGGCTCGCTCTGTTAATGCCCTTTTGCACTGACCATGCTCACTTTCAGTCTATCCTCATAACCCCATTGTAACCTAGGTGGCACTTAGCTGAATCATCTCGGGCACTCCTCTGCCTGGCTGTCTCCCTGTGTGTGTGTGCTGCTTCCCTCTAGTTCCACCCATCCAGATTCCTGCTCTTCCTCTGTTTGCTTCCGCCAGTCCTGAGAGCTCAAGCCTCTGTAGGAGACTGGAAGAGCATGTGAAGTAAGCTGCATGGCATGCAGTTTTGTAAATGCCACACAGCACTGTGTGCAGCTGTTGAGCTGGATACCTTCTCAGATATGCGAGAAGGTTGTGACCAGCTTGAATGTCTTTAAGCACTACAGCACTCAGAAATTAAAGCCATTTTGGCAGCTTTGCAGACTGTTCCTCTCTATGTGCTTGGACACCAGGGAGGCTAATTGGGGTCCAGAGACATGTGGGAGGGGGTAGCTAAACTGGGGTATGAACATTTTTAGAAAATAAATGGGCGCCTGCTCTTTTAAAGCAGTCGAGGTTGCCGTATGAATGAACAGCACTGTCTGCTGCCTGTGGACAGTATTTTTTTGGTAGCAGCAACAGGCAGTGGAAGAGAATCATGCCCCAAACTCTGCCACTGGATGTTAGGGCAGAGGGGCAGCTAACAGACTGTGGTTAAAACTATTTTGTTGGGCTGAAAAAGGAACTTAAAGTTGGGACTATATACACACATACATATATATATATATATATATATATACAGTGTTTTGAATGCGGTCATCTATGTTGCCTCTGAACCCCAAACCAGCTAGCTGGTAACCAAGGAGCCTAAGGGCCTTTCTGGAGACCCCATCTCCACACAGACATAGACAGGGTGGAGGGTGTCCAGAGGAGGGCAACCAAAATGGTGCAGGGTCTGAACCAGAAGACATACGAAGAGAGACTAAAGGAGCTTAATTTGTATACTCTCTCGAGGAAAGGAGGGAGAGGGGGGACATAATAGAAACTTTCAAGTACCTCAAGGGAATTAACAAAGTCCAAGAGGGTAGCATCTTTCAGAAAAAGAGATATGCAAGAACAAGGGGGCACAATTTAAAGACAGAGGGGGAATGGCTCAGAGGTAATGTGAGGAAGTGCTTTTTCATGGAGAGGGTTGTGGATGTATGGAACAGCCTTCCTGAGGAGGTCGTGGAGTCAACAAAACAGTGGGGGAATTCAAGAATGCATGGGACAGACATAAGGCAATTCTAGTGGGGGGTAGGAGGAAGTAGGCTGTTGGTTAACTAGGATCTGCAGCTTATTCATTAGGTAGGGAAGTGGCAGACTAGGTGGGCCAAGCGGTCCTTATCTGCCTTCAAATTGTATGTTTCTATGCAGCTACGGTTCCTGAGAAGGAGTAGGACATTGTCTTGGCACCCAAACAACCAGCCAATTGGACCTCAAGCTCAAAGGGGCCTAATATGTATTAATTTTATGGACTGACAGCTGTGGTAACCAATCAGATGCTGGCATTTCCCTGAAACCCCATGGACAGTTGCAGCTTGGGGCAGTTGTTGGTGGAAGCTGTCCAAGTGCAGAGGGGAACCATGTATGAGTCAGCCCATGGCTTCCAATGCAAAAGGTAGTGAGACTTGCGGAAGCCTGTCTTAATATGGAGAGCCTAAGTGTGCTGAAGGAGCAAAGCCCTCAGCCTGCAAAAAAGACTGTACTGTATCTGCCAGAGACTGAAATAGTGGCCTGTGACCTGCCGCTGAGTAGGAGAAACCTGTTTTCCTCTGTTGCCTTTGGGAGCCGAGAAACCACAAAAGCCTCGAAGCTGGGCCACTACGCTAGTGGTTGTTTGCTCCTTATCCTGGAGGAGCACAGATTCACCTGTGCCAGTGCTTGTGACCGCATCCAGGGAAGCCAGAGAGACTGCATCCTGTTCAGGTGCCTCAAAGCCAGGTGAGGGGCCAGCTAGCCCTTATCAGATGAGGTGAATCGGGGAACAAGGAGCCACGGGCATGTGCCTGTGTACTAGGGGTACTGTTGACCTGGGTACACAGATAGAGACTGTAACGGGCACTGGTACCAGTGGGGAGGTGGGCTAAGTGGAATGTGCTGTTGCTTTGGCGGGGGCACTGTTAATGTTCAATTTTCTGATTTCAGCAGTCTACCAAATTTGCCAACTCCCATCTATTTCGGCATTCCCATTCCCCTTTCCTCATTAATAAATGTTTCTTTGTTATTTGCTAAAACTGTCTGTGAGCATATTATTAGCCATAGTCAATAATTGTATGAGTAGTAAAATAAGTTATTATACCATGGACATAAGTGAACAGCCAATGAAATCGTCAGACTGGCAGTTTACCACTGGTGTAAATCCTCTGATAATCAATGGCTGTTGATGAGTATCTAATCCTAATTGTCTGCAGCATAGGAATAAATTCACTAAAAATAAAAAAAACAAAGCAACCTCTTTAAAAGTAGCATTTTATCATACTGAAAGAAATGAACCATGGTATAATCGCAATAGCCACTCTGAGGATGTGGGTTATCAGGGGATTTACCACGGCTGGTGAGGATTTACACACTCGGTTGCACCTCGTGGGCAAACCACTCCAGCTGTGGTAAATCCCCTTATAACCCACACCCCCTCATGGCTTATTGCTTAGGTAATCCATGTGTGGGGTGATTGGAAGGGGAGGTGGGTAGGTACAGAATCCCAGGTGGGTTGTACCCTTCAAATATTGGGACCACTATACCTACTCTGGGTGCAGGTACCATGCTATTACTTATTGCAGTCTTGGAAAGAATCCCCAGTTATAATCAGAACAGAGCTCAGAACCAGCACCATGGCACCTAGCTAAGGGTTTGCTTGGCATGTTGGTGACCCAGATTCATGCCCCAAGCCTGGGAACCAGGAGTGGAGACCAGCAGGGGAGGGGTTTCACAAGCATGTATTGAACACTTCTCTCTTGGGGGGGGGGTGAATCCTAGCTGCTATGGGTGGATTGGTGAACAAGCTTGGAGACTGTGTAGCCACCACATGCCCTCCTGCACATCCCCACTTCAGAGTACTGTTTTTAGGGCTACAATGTGGGGCAAGATGAGAAAAGGGCAAAATGGCTCCCTGTTGACCGGATGATGAGCGCCTGGCCCACACCACTGCAAAGCCCTGGACTACACTGGACTGATTCTGGGCAGCTTCCTGGGATACAGAGTTCAACTGATGGCACTTCCCTCAGAGGAGAGGGACCTTCCTGGCACAGGGATAGGTCAGGTTACCTGAGATATGGCTGGAAGACAAGGTTGGGAGAATGGTGGTGCAGGTCTGAGGTGGAGGTGTGGTGGGCCTTGGCTCTCTGAAGAAGTGGCCGGCAGGGGTCCCATGAGCAGGTGGATAAACAGAAAATACAAAAAAAAAAGAACAGCGCTCAGGCAGCCCAACCTGTATTGAGGTCATCAAGCAGGGCTCGTAGCCCGCTTGTACATGGCGTCTGGTTTACACATTACAAAACTTTCTGCATGGTTACCAGTATTCCATCCATCAAGGCTTGCCTGCGATGGCGAGGGCCAGTGGAGCTGCCCAACTCCCACCACAACTTGGGATCCAGTTCGGCGGGGCCTGTGGGAGGCTGGGTCATCATGCTGCTACTGGCAGGTGTAGCGAAGCTCCGCAACTCCCACTCCAACTCATCTCAGCAGAGGTCCATGTCCCTGGTGTGGGGCAGGACTTGGCAAATCCCATAGTCCTGGGCTATCAGATTACCAGCAGGGACAAGCATGTATCGGCCAGTCAGTTGTCCATGGACAACCAGTGCAGCATGTATGGTTAAACCCCAGATCGGCTGCAGCCAAATTTAATATGCCCTTACTCAACCACACAGCATGACGGGTGTTCTGCGCCACTCCTAATCTTTTTTTTTCTTTGGTCTCTGACATCCGATCACTCAATATGTTCATTGATTGGCTGTGCAGTCCTTGAATCCCATTTTTTCCGTCGGTGGGCGAGTGTCTATAGCATTGTAATGACACGCCACTTCTCCATCTGTATCACACATGGGCATTTGCCATTTTGCTGGTGAGAACGGGAGTCTGTGACGCAAAGGAGGATAAGCAAGGGCAGTCAAGCAAGTTGGTGAGCATGCAGGCAGCACACTCTTCATATTAGTCAGAGGTGACACCAGTACAGTAGCCCTATAAAACATGCCCCAACCAGGAGAAAAGAATGGCTTGCTGGACCATCTACAGAAGCAGTGGGAGGGAATGGAAGGTAGGATTTACCATCGTAATACAATTTGAAAGGCATTCAGTTTGTGTCCGAGAGAGCAGGTAGCAACGTGCAGTAGGGCAGCCAGGCAAGATCCATCACCTGATCCTATCCCAGGATTACTTTTCTTAAGGAAAAGGAAGTTCTGTGTTACAGGATCAGGAGTTCCACTGGCTTCTGTAATGCTTCAGTTTGTTTAATGAAATCTGTACTGGATATGAGCTCTGTGTGCCGCTTTTGTCTTGGCTAATTTTTTTAATATCTTGGGCATATACAGGTTACAGTGTGACTGAATATGCTTTTGTGGTGGAAAACTGCCCCATGCTCACTGTTAGTTATATTTTACTGCACAGAATGATCCCCATTTATGAAATAGGTATTTGTATTTTACCCAAGCATTACAGACCAGTGACTGAGACTTTTTTTAAGAAAACATTTAAAATGTCAGCTTAATGACTGCTTTTAAAGTAAACACTCTGTGAGATGGAGCTAGGCAATCTGGGGGTGTGCACTCTTTGAGCATGGAACCATCCTGTGAGTCAGAGAAAGCACAATGGGCAGGCTGTGGTACAGCATGGATGCTGATGCACAATGGGCAGGCTGCGGTACAGCATGGACGCTGATGCACAGCGGGCAGGCTGCGGTACAGCATGGACGCTGATGCACAGCGGGCAGGCTGCGGTACAGCATGGACGCTGATGCACAGCGGGCAGGCTGCGGTACAGCATGGACGCTGATGCACAGCGGGCAGGCTGCGGTACAGCATGGACGCTGAGGCACAGCGGGCAGGCTGCGGTACAGCATGGACGCTGATGCACAGCGGGCAGGCTGCGGTACAGCATGGACGCTGATGCACCGCGGGCAGGCTGCGGTACAGCATGGACGCTGAGGCACAGCGGGCAGGCTGCGGTACAGCATGGACGCTGAGGCACAGCGGGCAGGCTGCGGTACAGCATGGACGCTGAGGCACAGCGGGCAGGCTGCGGTACAGCATGGACGCTGAGGCACAGCGGGCAGGCTGCGGTACAGCATGGACGCTGAGGCACAGCGGCAGGCTGCGGACAGCATGGACGCTGATGCACAACGGGGGCTGCGGTCAGCATGGACGCTGATGCACAACAGGCAGGCTGTGGTACAGTATGGACACTGAAGCCTGCATGTACACTCTCCAACTCGCAGCATAGAGCTCAACCAGTACATATTTAATATGTGTGTGTGTGTGTGTGTGTGTGTGCTTTAAACTGCCCTTGGAGTAGTAGTGGTCACTGGGTGGGAGGTGCAGTTGCCCAGTTTTAGTCCACCTTTGAGGAGTCTGCCTCCCCTCCCAGCACCTTCAATCAAATAAAAAAGATACACTACCCCATTTTCATTTAAGGTTAGGTGGAGGAGGTGAGAAGGGGAGGGACAGGATAGAGTTTTGTGAGACAAGTTGAACATTGTCGATTCACGGTATTTAGTTATTTTAATGTATTTCCAAATACGGTCATCTGTTGACCATGAACTACCATTACAAATGAGTTCAAAACATAGGATTCTTGTTGAGCATTGGAATAGAGAGGGTGTGTTTTGATAATCAGGCCGCCAGTCCTATCGCAACTTAATAAACAAATTCCAGAAACAAACTCTACTCCACCTTCACAAAAGAATCCAGCATACTCAATATTTGTGCTTATTGCTCATGTTAATGCATCACATGCTTTTCACAAAACCAAAATGAATGCAAAATCACCAAAGGATATTGGACAGAAACGTGCCAGCTCCTGCGCTTCGGCTCGTGGCCTTCCTTAGGGGGCCCCTAAGGAAGGGCCATTATCCTTTACTGGTTGGGGTAGTGGAGCTCCCCAACTCCCACCACAATTCAGGACACAGCTTGGAGAAGGTCCATGTCCCTGGTGTAGGGCCTGTGGGAGGCTGGGCCACATTATTCTTCTGCTGACTGAGGTAGTGGAGCTCCCCAACTCCCACCACAACTAGGGATCCAGCTCTGAGAAGGTCCATGTCACTAGTGCGGGGCCTGTGGGAGGCTGGGTCATCATCCTGCTACTGGCTGAGGTTTTCACTTGACTTCATTCCTTTCCTTTGGAATGCAAACATGTGTAGCCTGACAATAACCAAAGTCCCCCCTTCCCCAAGCTGCTCCAGATTCACTTCCAGCTGTGGTCACCCAGAGGTGATAGTATACCAGCGGAGGTAGCTGCCCTGATAGCATCCTCTGTGATGTGATCCTCCTACCTGTGCCAGTGCCAACCAACCAATGCATTTTTCCTTACTCGGGTCACTGGCAGTGTGTGCAGTAACATCCAGAGGTGATGTTATACCAGCAGAGGTAGCTGCCCTGAGAGCATCCTCTGTGATGTGTGATCCTCCCAAGCCATTTCCTGCCTACAGAGCCATGTTCCTTAACCCAGGTCACTGGCAATGTGCAGTACCACCAAGAGGTGGCAGCATACCAGTGGAGGTAGCACCCTGAGAGCATCCCTGTGATGTGTGATCCTCCTCCACATGCCAGTTTCTGCCAACCAAGGCATATTCCTATCCCAGGACACCGGCAGTGTGTACAATAACACCCAGAGGTAGCAGCATACCAACAGAGGTAGCTACCCTGAGAGTATCCTCTGTGATGTGTGATCCTCCTGTACCAGTGCCAGCCAACCAAGGTGTTTTTCCTAACTCGGTCACTGGCAGTGGGTGCAGTAACACCCAGAGGTGATGGTATACCCTGGAGGTAGCTGCCCTGGAGAGCATCCTCTGTGATGTGTGATCCTTCTCCCATGCCAGTCCCTGCCTACCAAGGCATGTGCACTGTCCTGGGACACTGATGTTGTGAGTGGTAGCACTTTTGCTGCACTGACAGGCTGGTAGATTTACTCTTAGTTTTTTACCTCCGTCATGCTTCACAACCCACCACTCCTTCTAGCTACCAAGGTCCCTTCTGATCCACCTTTCCTTTCCTGAGCCTGCAACCCCACATAGCAACTACCCCAGGGTAACCCGGACATAACCCTTGCTGGTGGGTCCCCTTCTCCGAGGGGAAGGCACCAGGTGGGAGACCACTACAACTACTTGGCCCCAGGGTGTTGCTGAGGTGGAATGGCTCCTTCAGGGCATTGGTGGTATCGGTGGACTGGCAGCCGCCATCCGGTCGATTGTGGAGCGGTTTCTGGTTTTCTGTGTTGTTTCCCCTTGCACCGCCTCTGTAGTGCCTCCAGTTTCCACCAGAGGCCACTGAAAAGCTCCACCATCCTGCTACCCAACCCAGGAGAGGAGAGCAGTCCTACAGATGCTCAGTCCTCTCCTTCCCCTGCCAGCCCCCAACATCCCGAGTCTGTTCCTGAACCTGGGTTGCCGGCGTGGTTAGAGGTAAGGTGCCAGTGCCTCAGCCCTCTGCACCACTGGGCTGGCCTACTCTAGTTTTGATGTTTAACAATGTATGTTCCCTATCCCAGGATGTTGTCATTGAGAGCAGTAGCACTCCCGCTGCACTGATAGGCTGACATATTTACTCTAGTTTCTAATGTTTAAGATTGTCTGTTCCCTATCCCAGGACACTGGTGTTGTGAAAGATAGCACTCCTGCTGAACAGACAGGCTGATGTATTTACCTTAGATTTGATGTTTAACATCACTTTGTCTTGTTTAAAATTTTGTGAAGAATGTAAATGCACCCCCTTTTCAGGCAGCATCATGACCACCCTGCATCACTGCCCTGGATGAGGGTGGGCATGGCCCAGTGAACATCTGATTCTAGAGTTGTATGGTGGAATTGCTTGCTGGGAGCCTCTTACACTCAGCAGTATGGGTTGCTTGACTGTCTGCTGGAGTTGGTGGATGTGGGCACCTTAGACAGTGGCAACCTAATGGCATCGACCAGGATGTCCAGGGCTTAGATTAAACTAAAAAGGACACAAGTAGGATTAGAGGAATCCTCCAAGCAGTTGTTAGTCCTCAAAATACAAAAGAAGGTTCAACTCCTGGGTAATTCCAGAGCTTTTTTGTTTTATCCTGCACCAGAAGTATCAACGCTTCATGGCTATGTCACTTCCTCAGGATTGGTGGTCTCAGCTTTTACCCAGTAAAGTCTCTTGGAAAAGCTTTCTAAATTTTAACTTACAAGGCTAGAAAGCTTTCCTGAAGGAGCTAGAGAAATTAAAGGTGGATAAGGCAATGTTGTTGAATGGGGTGCACCCCAGGATACTAAGGGAACTTAGGAAAGAGCTCACTGCACCTCTTACAGCCCTGTTCAACCTGTCATTCATTAGGGAGTGGTACAGAGTTACTGGAGGAGGGCAGGTGTGGTCCTGCTTCACAAAAGTGGGAATAAGGAGTGGAGGAGGCAGGAAACTATAGACCTGTAAGCCTGACATTGGTGGTGGGCAAAGGTATGGAAACATTACTAAAAGAAAAGATTGTGGAATACCTTTTGACCAATGGTTTGCAGGGTCCGAGGCAGCATGGGCTTACAGAAGGCAGATCTTAATTGGCAGACAAACCTAATTGATTTCTTCAACTGGGTAAACGGGAAAGAAGATCAACAAGGGGTGGTGGATCTGGCCTACCTAGATTTCAGTCAGACCTTTGACACAGTTCCACACAGAAGACTGGTAAGTTGCAAGCTGGGCAGGCTCAATGCAGTAAAACAGATACAAAATTGGCTGAGTAACAGAAGACTGAGGATGGTGGTAAACTGGGTGTTAGAGGCAGGAAAGGTAACCAGCAGGATGCCACAGGGATCAGTTCTGGGATCGGTGCTCTTCAATGTCTTCATTAGCAATATTGCAGGGGTCTGGAAGGAAAGTATAATTTTATGAGGCTAATCAGCTTTCCTGACCTCCCAGGCATCCGCTTTTGTTCATTTACTGCCATCACGTTTACTTATAATGAAAAGTATTCCACTCTCCTGGGACCAGCTAATTCTCCACTGTGAGAAGCCAGCCATGAAACTTTGATACTTATGGTGAAGGATAAAGTGAAATTTTGAATTACCCAGGAGTTGAATAACAACTGAATCTTCATCTTGTAATTTTACACCTTAGATAGGGGAGCAAAATACTGGACCATCGGATTTCAAGAACTTAACTTTACTGGAGGGCTTCAGGCTACACTTAATTTGCACAATAAGTAGTCAAGAGCCAGTAGACTCCAGTTCTTCAGCTCCTACACAATTCATTCTGGTAATTCAGTTTTCCTGGCAGCCATTTCACCCAGTGTCTGACTATATTTATTATTATTATTATAGGGCAAGATTATTATATTATTATTATGTCCTATACTAACTGCCTAGCAGCTGCCTGCTCTCTATCTTTGGTTCAGTATTCAAGGTGCCTTTGTGCAGCCTCTCTGTACTTCTTGAGTAACATGGTGCCCGGGATTCCCCCTTCCCCTTCAGTGCTAAAACCTGGCTTCCCTGCTCTTCCTTCTGCTCGTGCTACCTGCACACGTGGCTCAATGCATGTTACAGAACGTGGCACTCTGGCAAGGCACCCAATATTATCAGGGTAGATTCTCAGCCTAAGGACTTTCATCGACACTTCTTTCATCAGATCTCTAGATCTACTGGGCATCAACCGCATCCCTCTTGTATTGCATACAAAGGTAACAGTGTGACCCACTCTACGAGGGTGGCATTCTGGTAAAACAGGTCTTAGGATCCTCTAGCATTGTTTGGGAAGTTTGCCCTCAACACATAAGTTATGGAGAGGAGTCTTTACCTGGCTTTGCTTTCTGTATGTACTACCTACTTCACCTGTTTCTAGGGTTCTCGATTGTATCAGGGCACAGGTCTTGGTGCTCCCTGTCCATTACGATGGCCACAATGAACTCCAGGGAACCCATCTCAAGCCTGAAACCCTTGGGAGATGTGCCTTGAGGAGACAGCCCTTAGGATTGATTGATTGATTAAAAGTTTTATTCATATAAACATACGAACTAGGATATACTTAATTGAGCCGAGGCTCATTTACAATGAGGTCCAAACAAACAGTTTTAGAATAAATACAAATTTCACACCATAAAAGACATATAATAACAAATTAGAACATACATTAGACAAATTGTTAATGGAAATATAATAAATGAAATAAATAAAAATCTGAAATTAGGATTCCTGCACACTCTCAACAGTGGTCCCTTTAAACTCCCAACAAGTGGCAAATTCCAGATCTTTACCCATTAGTTACAGTAATATAGGACACATCCTGAGTGCCTGAGGTCCTCCCTGTCAGCCTCCAGGTCTCACTCAATGTTACACCTATGCCATTACCATGGAGTGGTGTTCAGGGCCTCCTGCCACCTCAGGATCAGATTTCCAGATAATATACATTGAGGGCCTCCTGTGTCCCATGCCTGAGTACTTCAGCCTGTCTACTGGTGGGCATGGTCTGTGCTACTTCAGCCTCGCATACAGGAGTATCCTTGACTCCTCAGCACCTTGATGGGAATGCCTGGTTACCCCTTTTAGCCAGTACCCATTCCTTGAATGTCCCAGCTGATCTCTTGCCTGCACCTCAGGGTAGGCATCCACAGAGGACACTTGGAGTGTCCACTCTTTACCAGCACTATGGCACCTAACTGCTTTACCCTTACAAGAGGAACAACTGTTATGCCCAAGAACACTGCCTCAAGCGTGCTGGCACATTGAGGCACCCTATCTATTTATTCCTTGCAGCTCGTCCCACATCCGTTTCACCCACAGAGGATGATATCAGGGTAACATTCCTGCTGGCTACATATGGTAACAACCTCCTGCCCTACTATTAGGAGGGTTTGTTACATAAATAAGTTGGAGTCATGTATAACTACTTTGCCAGGTTTGTTCTCAGTGTCTGATGATGTACTCACCACTGCCTCTTGTACTGAAAGTTGAGCTGGCTGCATTTAGACTTCAGAAGACAAATTCATATTGGGCTGGTGTCTTAAAAAGAAAGTCCTAGATTATATGTGTAATAGTGTTTCCATCAGCATTTTGAGGCCCAGGCTAAGATTTGCAAACTGTATTAAATTTGAAGTGCCCCAAAGGAAATCTAATATGGGATGATTGTCCTTTTTATGTTATCTTGCATGCACAGTGCAAACAACATATTGTGGTGGATTGGAGTGGAGTAGCAGGTTTTGGTGGTGCGGTCATGTTGTGTCCAGTGGCGCCATTGCTTTTTCAGGCTGGCCTCTGTGGCAACAATGAATGAGTATGCTGTGAATAAGCTGTCTATGACAGCACTGCAGTAGCGTGCCACCAACTTGAAACAATTTCACCACTATAATGAGGGAGCTCCCTGTCATTGCAGGGCATGCCTTGCCTGATGTAACATTTCAGTAAACATGGCAGTGGTTGTCAGCATCCACCTCTCACAGTCCTGCCTGAAAGCTGATCAAGGTGCCCAATCCCCTGTCAGTATGCCCCTCCTCAGTTCATTTGCGATGGGAGCCCAATCCTGGTTGGCTTAATGCCCCCTTGTTCATTTGTGTGCCAAGGGTATGCCTAGTCCCTCGGCATCATGCCCCTAAAACAAAGACTCTTTCTTTGCTGATGGGGTGTCCAATCCCTGTCAGCTTCATTCCTCTGCCAAAAACACAGGTAGCACACTGGGAGCCCACCAAAGTGTGCCCAAAGCAAACCTGAAAAAAACTTCTGCAATGTCTTTTATTTATTTTTTTTTACCAGTAAAAGAAAAAATGGTCCCTCATGGTCACAATGTCCTCCCCAATTCAACCCACCTCCCCACCCTCACCCCTCACCCCATACTTACCTCTGGATGTGTGGATGTTACTGGCAAAAGCAGTTTTTGTTGAAGAATTCCAGTGTTTAGTGAAGTTCATCCATAGTCATATTACTAATTTACTCGAGCCTGGCACTACAGTCTTTGGTGGAGCGGAACATGTCTGCACTCTTCAAAGCCAACCGCAAACTGAAAATATCATGGTAAGCTGTAAAATGGCATCAATGGAGGGTTTTCAACTTAGATGCTCTACCCAGAGGAAGCTCACAGGAACTATACACAGATGCTGCCCCAGAGACAGCAGGGATACTGCCCCAGGGGCAGCAAACAGAGCAACCATCATGGCACTGCCCCAGGGCAGCACCAGTAACCAGTCATCATGGCACTGCCCCATTTATTACAATTTATGAATAAAATATATTCTCTCACATCTGTCTTAATTTAGCAGGAAAAAAAAGTAATGATTTGTTACAATTTTATGATTAAATGCTCACAACTGAGTTTGACACAAAGCACAAAAATGTGTCCCTGGTTAAGATTTGAACCCTTGAAGTCTGACTCTGTTGGATGCAGATGGACATACACGTTGAGCCACTAAATTTCAAGACAAGCAGTGCACATTGCTGGGAGGGGCATTTCCATAACATTCTTATGTACACTTAAAACTCTCAATTCCTCAGACTTGCAACAATCCAGTTTGTGGGAAGCAACAGCTGCAGGTTGCTGCCCCGGGGCAGGGGACAAAATTCACCAATAGGGATAGGTGGGAGGTGGAACGAGAGGGATCTACCTTGATGGTAGTGCTACCTGTGGGCAAAATCCAGAAATAGGAGTAAGCTGGAAGAGGAGCAAAAAAGTGCTGCCCCGGGAGCAGTGCTGCCCCAAGAACTGCACCCCCGGGAACAAATCACACCTGAGCCCTTGGAGCTCTACAATCTTTGCAGGCTGAGCAGTGATGCTCGCAAACCACCAATCAAATGTAGGATAGGACATCACTAGTAACCAGGAGAGCCAGTCACTGCTGCTTCATATGAAAGTGAAACCTGGCAGTGAGAAATGGTTCTCATTGATTACTAGTGATGTCATAGTCAGTGTGGTCTCAGTGTTGATGTAGTGGTGGAACAGAACTGTCCCCCAGAAAGAGTGCTGCTCCACACATCACCCCAGTACTACCAGGTGGAAAATCTTCTAATTAGCAAACAGAAAAGAAAATCTACTCAATATAAGAAGTGATAGTTGACTACATCTGAAAGTTACAATTAATTGCAGGAAGTTTCCAGGCAGTACACTAACATACTATGAAGCTAGCAGAATAGGCTGTATGGTCTATCGAGTCTGCTCGATGGTCGTGCCCACACAGGGCACCGATTTTAGTCCCCCCTCCCCCCCTTCCCAACAAGGACCCTTATTTCCCAGTGGGGCTCCTGGATGTACACTCTCCCTACACCTATGCCAGCTCTTCTTGAACTCCTCCACAGTAGTAGTAGCAGCTACCAGTTCCCTGGGAAGTGTATTCCAGTGCTCCACCACTTTCTCAGTGAAGTAGCTCCTTGTACCAATGCCCGTAGTCTGGGAACAAGCTTCCTGAATTAGTGGCCTTGATGGAGGAGGAAGATCTGGATATTGTGGCAGTCACAGAAACATGGTAGACAGAACCATGACTGGGACGAAACATACCAGGACACACTATCTACAGGAGGGACAGGGGGGTAAAAGAGGAGGAGGAGTAGCTTCTCACATAAGAGAAGAAATCAAAGCAACAGAACAAAAGGGTAAACAGGAGGAGAAGAAGCACTGTGGATCAATTTGGAGGCAGGCAATGGCACCACAATCTGCACAGAGGTTGTATACAGACCCCCCCCCTCAGGGGGAGGAAATGGACAAGGAAATGATAGAAAGTATACTTAGAATGGCAGATAAAGGGGAGATTTTGCTGATGGGTGATCTGAATATGCCAGATGTTAACTGGAGTGCAGTTGCAGCAGCCACTTCTAAGAGTGGGGTTATTCTAGTTGCCTACAGGGGGCATGCCTTAGACAACTAGTATTGGAGCCCACTAGAGAGGGAGAAATCTTAGACCTGGTTCTCTCAAATGGAGATGAAGAGAGGATCACAGATGTAGAAGTGGGTATCCATCTGGGAACTAGCGACCATCGAACAGTATGGTTCTCAATAAACACAGCAATAGAGTCAAGCTCACAAAGACAAAGGTACTGGATTTTAGGAGGGCTGACTTTGCTAAATGGGTGAGTGCCTAAGGAATGCACTAGCAAATGGGCAGGAAGGAGGGGTGAAGAACAATGGGGAATAATAAAACTGCCATCACAGAGGTAACAAGCCTTTGTGTTAAGCAAATAAACAAAAGAAACGAGGTAAGAAACCACTATGGTTCTCAAAGGAAGTGACAGTGAAGGTTCAAGAGAAAAAGAAAGCATTCAGGAAGTACAAGGAATCACAGAAGGAACAGGACAGAGAACTGTATCAGAAGCAAAAGGAAGCTGGAAAGGCAGTCAGAACAGCAAAGGCCCAAACCGAGGAAAAGATAGCCAACTCAGTTAAGAAGGGGGATAAAACCTTTTATAGGTACATCAGGGAGTGAAGGAAGACCAAGAGAGGGATAGTGAGGCTTAATAAAGGGAGGAGGGTGGGCAGAGGGTGACTGTGAAAAGGCAGAGATACTAAACAAATATTTTTGCTCAGTATTTACAAAGGAAGAAGGGAGGTACCTAAAACAAACAGTAGAAACACTCTGGATACAGAAGTTGATACCAGCCCATTTACAGAAGAAAGGGTTCTGAAAGAGCTCTTAAAACTGAAGGTGGACAAAGCAATGGGGCCTGATGGGATTCATCCCAGAATTCTAAAAGAACTAAGGGTAGAACTAGTGACACCACTGACTACCCTCTTTAACAAATCATGGGAAGATGGGATGGTACCTGAGGACTGGAGGAGGGCAAATGTGATTCCCTTCACAAAAGTGGGAGCAAGACAGAAGCAGGAAACTACAGACCTGTTAGTTTAACCTCAGTGGTAGGGAAATTGAAGGAATCACTTCTGAAGGAAAGAATTGTTGCGTACCTAGAGGCCAGAGGGGCACAGGACCCAAGACAGCATGGAGTCACAGCGGGAAGGTCATGCCAAACAAATCTGATAGATTTCTTTGACTGGGTGACCAAAGTAGTTGATCAGGGAGGGGCTGTGAACATGGCCTACCTAGACTTTAGCAAGGCATTTGACACAGTCCCACACAAAAGATTAATATACAAGTTAGCCAGCCTGGGAGTGGGTCCCAAGATGACAGCCTGGGTAAAGAATTGGCTGGAGAATAGGACACAGAGAGTAATAGTAAATGGAGTCTACTCTGAAAAAAGTGGGTTAGCAGGGTACCGTGAGGTTCAGTATTAGATCGGTCCTCTTCAATGTCTTTATGTTACATTGCAGAGGGACTGGAAGGAAAGTATGTCTCTTTGCAGATGTCACAAAGATCTGCAACAGAGTTGATGGACAAGGGGGTGGAAAGGATGAGAAGGGACTTGCAAGGTTAGAGGAATGGTCAAATGTATGGCAGCTTAGATTCAGTGCAAGAAGTGCAAGGTAATGCACCTGGGAAACAAAACCCAGGGAAGAGTACACAATGGGGGTGGGATACTAACAACAACAAAAATGGAAAAGGACCTGGGGTAGTCATATCAGATGACCCAAAGGTGGGCAAGCAATGTGAGAGGGCAGCAAGGAGGGTGGGGGATACTGGGATGCATAGGGAGAGGCATCACCAGTAGAAAACAGGAAGTTATTATCCTCTGTACAGACAGCTGGTGAGACCACATCTGAGTACTGTGTGCAGTTCTGGAGACCCAACTCCGCAAAAGACATAGACAGGATGGAAGCTGTCCAGAGGAGGGCACTAAAATGGTGCAGGGTCTGCACCGGAAGACATATGAAGAGAGACTTACGGAGCTTAATATGTATAGCCTCGAGGAAAGGAGGGAGAGGGGGGACATGATGGAAACTTTCAAGTACCTCAAGGGAATCAACAAAGTCCAAGAGGGTAGCATCTTTCAAAAAAAGGGGTGTGCAAGAACTAGGGGGCACAATTTGAAGATAGAAGGGAGGCGGCTCAGAGGTAATTTAAGGAAGTTTTTTTCACAGAGAGGTTTGTGGATGTATGGAACAGCCTTCCAGAGGAGGTTGTGGAGTCAAAAACAGTGGTGGAATTCAAGCATGCATGGGACAGTCATAAGGCAATTCTAGGGGGTGGGGGTAGGAAGAAGTAGGCTGCTGGTTAACTAGGATTTGCAGCTTATCCATCAGGTAGGGAAATGGGCAGACTGGGTGGGCCAAGCGGTCCTTATCTGCCGTCAAATTCTATGTTTCTATGTTTCCTTGTTCCCCCCCAGCCTCCCCCCATCCAGCTTCATAGGGTGTCCCCTGGTGGCCCCTGGTTCCCTCAGCTGAAGGACCCCATGAAGGCGTACCCCATTAATCCTCTTGAGATACTTGAAGACCTCTATCATATCCCCCCGTCTCTTCTCTCTTCCGAGTACAGGTTGAGCTCCCCCAGTTGCTTTTCATAGGGCCTTTCCGTAGCCCCAGTACCATCCTGGTCACTCTCCTCTGCACCTCTCCAGTAATGTAATGTCCCTCTTAAGTAGGGATGCCAAAACTGCATGTAGTATTCAAGGTGTGGTCTAACCAGGCTATTGTACAGTGGAAGGCGTGCCTCACTACTCCTGGAGGTTATCCCCTGGCTATGCACCCCAGCCTTTTATTTGCTTATGCCGCCACCCTTCTACACTACTCTGAGTTGTTCATTTTGACATCCATCACCACCCTGAGGTCTTTCTCCCTCTCGAAACATGCAGCGCCTCCTCAAAGTGTATTCATGAGTCAGGTTTTGACTCCCAGGTATGGAATCATGCATTTTGCAATGTTAAACTTTAGTTTCCATACTCATGACCACCTCCCTAGAGTTTTCAGGTCTTCCTGGAGCCCATCTTTCCCTCCTCCCCACCCACCACTGCCCACAGCTTAGAGTCATCCTCAAAGAGGCTCATCCCGCTCCTGATACTACTTCTGATGTCGGCGACATAGGTATTAAATAGGAGTGGGCTCTGCATCAACACCTGTGTGAACCCGCTTGTGACTAACCTTGAGGATGAGACCCCCACTCTCACCCTTTGTACCCGCCCCGCCAGCCAGTTTTCTTTCCACCTGCCCATCTTCCCCCCCCCCATACTCTTCATTTTCCTCCAGTAGCCCATGATGTGGTACAACAGTCAAATGCACTGCTGAAGTCCAGAAAGAGGACATCCACTGGCCTGCCCTGATCCAGCGCCATCGTCACTCCTTCATAGAACTCCACCAGATTTGTCTGGCACGATCTGCCATTAACACAGCCATGCTGGAGAATGTCTGTGCGACCCCGTTCCCTCAGAACCTCCTCCATCCTCTCCTTCAGAATTGCCATCCATCACTTTGCCCACTACCGATGTCCAACTCACCAGCCTATAGTTACCCAGCTACTCTAGCGAGCCACTGTTGTGGATAGGCACAATATGGGCCATCCTCCATTCCTGAGGTACCCACCCAGACTGCAGGGAGGAATTAAAAAGGTCTGCTAGGGGTGGTCAGGGTATCCGCCAGCTCTCTGAGCACCCTGGGATGGATCCCATCTGGGCCTTGTCACCTCTTAGGTCCTTGAGTGCATCCCACACCCTACCTCTGGGAATTTCATCATCTGTTTCCCCCTCTTCATCCAATGTAACCCCTGCTCCTGTCCTACCGGTGCTGTCCTTCCCTCCTCCTTGGTAAAGACCGAGGCAAGAAAGTAATTTAGTACCTTTGCTTTCTCTCCTGCCTCTTCCACCCATCCCCCATCCTGAGCCGACTGATTTGCTCCTTCCCCTTTCTTCTTTCCCTGATATACCTGAAGATCCCTTCCCCCGTTCTAATCCCCTGAGCCAATCTCAGCTCTGCCCCCACCTTAGCCGATCTCACCACCCTGGTGACCTTCCTGGCTGCCATATCATACTCTTCCTGATATAGCCCCCACCCCCAACAGCAGGGGAGTTTTAGCTTTTGGACCAACCAAGTCCTTTCTCTGAAGCTTATGCCATAAGCACGCAATTGGCTGGTTATGCATAAGTATTTGTTTGGCCAAAAGCTTAAGCATGGTTTTCTTTTGTTACCTAGATGTATCAAACTATTTTCTTCTGAATCTGTTCTTACAAGGACCAATATGGCAAGTAAGCTAATTGTGGATGATACATAAAACTAAAACTGAAACACCATGACAGATGTGTTTGTTTCTTGTCAAATGTGTAGGACTAGAACCGGGTTCCTTTTGAGGAGTGACCCGTCTGCATATATAAAGCATTCACTGTAGTACAGAAGGATAAATAAGCATAATTATATGCCAAAATGTACAGTAGGTCAGAGTTTGTTAGTAAATACTTGTTAAACCAGGACATTTCGAGATAATAAATATGAGTTTAAGTTCAAGTTTTATTATTACAGGAATTACTCCATTGAGCATTCACAAGGAGGTCCTGAGATGTCAAACAATACAATGACGTATATGATCTCATACAAAACAGATCTGGATAGCACACGAAACAGCAATAGCAATGATAAGGTACAACTTGGATTGTTGCAAATAACTGATACATTACATACAAAACCTAACTGCACTAATGTGCACATAGATGATACACATAGAGTGAGACAAGTCTTCACTGAGGGCAGAAGGAAAAGAAAAAGTGGAAACATGGGGCTGTAGATGACATTGCAGAAGAGGGTGGTAGTTTCAGAGGGGCAGGAATATTATGCACTGAGATGGAAGTACAGGAGGGGGTATAGGGAGGATGGTGACTGGGATAGGAGTGGGTAGGGAGGGTGGTAGGTTCAGCAGGACAGGAATATTGTGCACAGAGATGGGGATACAAGGAGGGAGGTTTAGGGAGGAGGTGCCCAGTGAGTGTAACTCCCCTGCTAGCAGCTGGGGACTTACTTATAGACTTGGCTGGTCCAGACTATCCCTGAAAGCGATTCAAAGTCGGTGTGTGTGCTGCTGATGTAGGCTCTTAAACAGCATCTAAACAAAGTAGTTCTGAGGGTCTATCATTTCACCAACCCTCTAATACAAATGTAGCCTATGGACAAGGCCCCTAGAATTCTGCGGCCGCAGAATTTTGTGCAGAACTTGCAATCTACCGCAGAACTTCTGAGGTGCCACAGAATTCACTCTTCTTGGTGAGTTTTTATTAATATTTCTGTTTATCCATAGAATCTGTTTCCCTTCCTGTCTTTTTATATCCAACCCCCATATGCTCAGAATGTGATGTAATCATTGCTATAACATCATACATAGCTAATGAAATGGCTGCATTCTACAACAGAAATGAACAGTCACTTATCTACCACAGCTCCCACTGCCAGAGACGGTGGCACAGCACATGGTGAGAGTTGCTCAACCTGCACTACAGCCTAATATAATTTTTAGTCTTACATTATTGCACTTAGCCAACTTAAACAAAACCTTGTCAGTAGCAGACCTGTTAAGTCCATATCTCACTTTGCACAAACTTATTTGTGCCTTTAAGGTATAGAGATGCCATCTGAAATGAATAACTGGTAAATGAATTTAACTGTCATTTTAAGAAAAATAAAGTAATTATGCCCAGAAAAGTGAAATATAATAATGTGTAGACCTGCTGAAAGAATAGACCTGTTAAATAAATAATTGCACTGTATACATTTTGCTAGGGTTATTGATTACATATTGTCATTGGTTGATAGAATCACCTAAAAGTTGTAGAGAAATGATGTGCAGGGACAGCTGTTGGGCCAGAGGATAGCATGCTGTGTTTCCATGCTGGCAACTCAGGTTCAGAAATTAGCTCTGGGAGCTGGCTGGGCAGCACAAGGATTGGTGGAACACATCACTGCTCGGGGCATGGGAAGGTATGGTGCAGTGTTCTGTCACATAGTGGACACACTGTGATAGACTGGAGAGCACTATCTCACTATCGGTTCACATGCATGTCATGGCCTGATGGTGTTACGCAGTGTGTCAGGGAAAGCAGGTTGACATGAAAAATTAGTTTTGCAATAACTCCTCCATTCCATTTCCAATGGGACCTGTATGAATGAGGATGCAAGTTCATGGAAATTAAATATATATATATATATATATATATATATATACACACACACACACACTCACACATACAGTATCTGTCTCTCTCACCACACACACACTCACAAACACACATATTTGTATGTATGTTACAGATTGCATATAAATATATAAGTGATACACAGTAGGAACCTCATGAGTGGTGTGGAAAACACATACAAATATAAGTAATAGACAGTGGAAATCTCATTAGTGGGATAGATAGCATACAGATCGAAATACATTATTTATCACATAAGATCCCCTCTGCGTATCTCATTTATGCAACTGGCTAGGACCTTAAGGCAAAGGCATTTGTTTTGCTTTTTAGGCATAAAATTATTTTTATAAGTCTGTTATTTTTGAAATAGTGTTACTGTGCTTTCCACCATCCTGATTGCTATAACCACTGTCATGAAAGTGAAGTCGGGATGACAAGCTGACACTGTGATGTGGTTGTTTGTTATTGCCGCAGAACTTCCGCAGAAATTACAAACCACTGCCGCAGAAGTTCTGTGGCAAATTATAGTCTTGCCGCAGAACTTGGTCCCACTGTGCCGCAGAAAAGTAGGGGCCCTGCCTATGGACAGCCGACATAAGTATTTATCCTAGTTTTTTGGCTCGCTCTGTTAATGCCCTTTTGCACTGACCATGCTCACTTTCAGTCTATCCTCATAACCCCATTGTAACCTAGGTGGCACTTAGCTGAATCATCTCGGGCACTCCTCTGCCTGGCTGTCTCCCTGTGTGTGTGTGCTGCTTCGCCTTCCCTCTAGTTCCACCCATCCAGATTCCCGTTTCTTCCTCTGTTTGCTTCCGCCAGTCCTGAGAGCTCAAGCCCTCTGTAGGAGACTGGAAGAGCATGTGGAAGTAAGCTGCATGGCATGCAGTTTTGTAAATGCCACACAGCACTGTGTGCAGCTGTTGAGCTGGATACCTTCTCAGATATGCGAGAAGGCTGTGACCAGCTTGAATGTCTTTAAGCACTACAGCACTCAGAAATTAAAGCCATTTTGGCAGCTTTGCAGACTGTTCCTCTCTATGTGCTTGGACACCAGGGAGGCTAATTGGGGTCCAGAGACATGTGGGAGGGGGTAGCTAAACTGGGGTATGAACATTTTTAGAAAATAAATGGGCGCCTGCTCTTTTAAAGCAGTCGAGGTTGCCGTATGAATGAACAGCACTGTCTGCTGCCTGTGGACAGTATTTTTTTGGTAGCAACAGGCAGTGGAAGAGAATCATGCCCCAAACTCTGCCACTGGATGTTAGGGCAGAGGGGCAGCTAACAGACTGTGGTTAAAACTATTTTGTTGGGCTGAAAAGGAACTTAAAGTTGGGACTATATACACACATACATATATATATATATATATATATACAGTGTTTTGAATGCGGTCATCTATGTTGCCTCTGAACCCCAAACCAGCTAGCTGGTAACCAAGGAGCCTAAGGGCCTTCTGAGACCCCATCTCCACACAGACATAGACAGGGTGGAGGGTGTCCAGAGGAGGGCAACCAAAATGGTGCAGGGTCTGAACCAGAAGACATACGAAGAGAGACTAAAGGAGCTTAATTTGTATACTCTCGAGGAAAGGAGGGAGAGGGGGGACATAATAGAAACTTTCAAGTACCTCAAGGGAATTAACAAAGTCCAAGAGGGTAGCATCTTTCAGAAAAAGAGATATGCAAGAACAAGGGGGCACAATTTAAAGACAGAGGGGGAATGGCTCAGAGGTAATGTGAGGAAGTGCTTTTTCATGGAGAGGGTTGTGGATGTATGGAACAGCCTTCCTGAGGAGGTCGGGAGTCAACAAAACAGTGGGGGAATTCAAGAATGCATGGGACAGACATAAGGCAATTCTAGTGGGGGTAGGAGGAAGTAGGCTGTTGGTTAACTAGGATCTGCAGCTTATTCATTAGGTAGGGAAGTGGCAGACTAGGTGGGCCAAGCGGTCCTTATCTGCCTTCAAATTGTATGTTTCTATGCAGCTACGGTTCCTGAGAAGGGAGTAAGGACATTGTCTTGGCACCCAAACAACCAGCCAATTGGACCTCGAAGCTCAAAGGGGCCTAATATGTATTAATTTTATGGACTGACAGCTGTGGTAACCAATCAGATGCTGGCATTTCCCCCTGAAACCCCATGGACAGTTGCAGCTTGGGCAGTTGTTGTGGAAGCTGTCCAAGTGCAGAGGGGAACCATGTATGAGTCAGCCCATGGCTTCCAATGCAAAAGGTAGTGAGACTTGCGGAAGCCTGTCTTAATATGGAGAGCCTAAGTGTGCTGAAGGAGCAAAGCCCTCAGCCTGCAAAAAAGACTGTACTGTATCTGCCAGAGACTGAAATAGTGGCCTGTGACCTGCCGCTGAGTAGGAGAAACCTGTTTTCCTCTGTTGCCTTTGGGAGCCGAGAAACCACAAAGCCTCGGGTTGGGCCACTACGCTAGTGGTTGTTTGCTCTTATCCTGGAGGAGCACAGATTCACCTGTGCCAGTGCTTGTGACCGCATCCAGGGAAGCCAGAGAGACTGCATCCTGTTCAGGTGCCTCAAAGCCAGGTGAGGGGCCAGCTAGCCCTTATCAGATGAGGTGAATCGGGGAACAAGGAGCCACGGGCATGTGCCTGTGTACTAGGGGTACTGTTGACCTGGGTACACAGATAGAGACTGTAACGGGCACTGGTACCAGTGGGGAGGTGGGCTAAGTGGAATGTGCTGTTGCTTTGGCGGGGGCACTGTTAATGTTCAATTTTCTGATTTCAGCAGTCTACCAAATTTGCCAACTCCCATCTATTTCGGCATTCCCATTCCCCTTTCCTCATTAATAAATGTTTCTTTGTTATTTGCTAAAACTGTCTGTGAGCATATTATTAGCCATAGTCAATAATTGTATGAGTAGTAAAATAAGTTATTATACCATGGACATAAGTGAACAGCCAATGAAATCGTCAGACTGGCAGTTTACCACTGGTGTAAATCCTCTGATAATCAATGGCTGTTGATGAGTATCTAATCCTAATTGTCTGCAGCATAGGAATAAATTCACTAAAAATAAAAAAAACAAAGCAACCTCTTTAAAAGTAGCATTTATCATACTGAAAGAAATGAACCATGGTATAATCGCAATAGCCACTCTGAGGATGTGGGTTATCAGGATTTACCACGGCTGGTGAGGATTTACACTCGGCTGCACCTCGTGGGCAAACCACTCCAGCTGTGGTAAATCCTTATAACTCACACCCCTCATGGCTTATTGCTTAAGTAATCCATGTGTGGGGTGATTGGAAGGGGAGGTGGGTAGGTACAGAATCCCAGGTGGGTTGTACCCTTCAAATATTGGGACCACTATACCTACTCTGGGTGCAGGTACCATGCTATTACTTATTGCAGTCTTGGAAAGAATCCCCAGTTATAATCAGAACAGAGCTCAGAACCAGCACCATGGCACCTAGCGAAGGGGTTTGCTTGGCATGTTGGTGACCCAGATTCATGCCCCAAGCCTGGGAACCAGGAGTGGAGACCAGCAGGGGAGGGGTTTCACAAGCATGTATTGAACACTTCTCTCTTGGGGGGGGGTGAATCCTAGCTGCTATGGGTGGATTGGTGAACAAGCTTGGAGACTGTGTAGCCACCACATGCCCTCCTGCACATCCCCACTTCAGAGTACTGTTTTTAGGGCTACAATGTGGGGCAAGATGAGAAAAGGGCAAAATGGCTCCCTGTTGACCGGATGATGAGCGCCTGGCCCACACCACTGCAAAGCCCTGGACTACACTGGACTGATTCTGCGGCAGCTTCCTGGGATACAGAGTTCAACTGATGGCACTTCCCCTCAGAGGAGAGGGACCTTCCTGGCACAGGGATAGGTCAGGTTACCTGAGATATGGCTGGAAGACAAGGTTGGGAGAATGGTGGTGCAGGTCTGAGGTGGAGGTGTGGTGGGCCTTGGCTCTCTGAAGAAGTGGCCGGCAGGGGTCCCATGAGCAGGTGGATAAACAGAAAATACAAAAAAAAAAGAACAGCGCTCAGGCAGCCCAACCTGTATTGTGGTCATCAAGCAGGGCTCGTAGCCCGCTTGTACATGGCGTCTGGTTTACACATTACAAAACTTTCTGCATGGTTACTAGTATTCCATCCATCAAGGCTTGCCTGCCATGGCGCGGGCCAGTGGAGCTGCCCAACTCCCACCACAACTTGGGATCCAGTTCATGGGGCCTGTGGGAGGCTGGGTCATCATGCTGCTACTGGCAGGTGTAGCGAGCTCGCAACTCCCACTCCAACTCATCTCAGCAGAGGTCCATGTCCCTGGTGTGGGGCAGGACTTGGCAAATCCCATAGTCCTGGGCTATCAGATTACCAGCAGGGACAAGCATGTATCGGCCAGTCAGTTGTCCCATGGACAACCAGTGCAGCATGTATGGTTAAACCCCAGATCGGCTGCAGCCAAATTTAATATGCCCTTACTCAACCACACAGCATGACGGGTGTTCTGGGCGCCCACTTCCTAATCTTTTTTTTTTTCTTTGGTTCTCTGACATCCGATCACTCAATATGTTCATTGATTGGCTGTGCAGTCCTTGAATCCCATTTTTTCCGTCGTGTGGGCGAGTGTCTATAGCATTGTAATGACACGCTCACTTCTCCATCTGTATCACACATGGGCATTTGCCATTTTGCTGGTGAGAACGGGAGTCTGTGACGCAAAGGAGGATAAGCAAGGGCAGTCAAGCAAGTTGGTGAGCATGCAGGCAGCACACTCTTCATATTAGTCAGAGGTGACACCAGTACAGTAGCCCTATAAAACATGCCCCAACCAGGAGAAAAGAATGGCTTGCTGGACCATCTACAGAAGCAGTGGGAGGGAATGGAAGGTAGGATTTACCATCGTAATACACATTTGAAAGGCATTCAGTTTGTGTCCGAGAGAGCAGGTAGCAAACGTGCAGTAGGGCAGCCAGGCAAGATCCATCACCTGATCCCATCCCAGGATTACTTTTCTTAAGGAAAAGGAAGTTCTGTGTTACAGGATCAGGAGTTCCACTGGCTTCTGTAATGCTTCAGTTTGTTTAATGAAATCAGTACTGGGATATGAGCTCTGTGTGCCGTTTTGTCTTGGCTAATTTTTTTTAATATCTTGGGCATATACAGGTTACAGTGTGACTGAATATGCTTTTGTGGTGGAAAACTGCCCCATGCTCACTGTTAGTTATATTTTACTGCACAGAATGATCCCCATTTATGAAATAGGTATTTGTATTTTACCCAAGCATTACAGACCAGTGACTGAGACTTTTTTTAAGAAAACATTTAAAATGTCAGCTTAATGACTGCTTTTAAAGTAAACACTCTGTGAGATGGAGCTAGGCAATCTGGGGGTGTGCACACTCTTTTGAGCATGGAACCATCCTGTGAGTCAGAGAAAGCACAATGGGCAGGCTGTGGTACAGCATGGACGCTGATGCACAATGGGCAGGCTGCGGTACAGCATGGACGCTGATGCACAGCGGGCAGGCTGCGGTACAGCATGGACGCTGATGCACAGCGGGCAGGCTGCGGTACAGCATGGACGCTGATGCACAGCGGGCAGGCTGCGGTACAGCATGGACGCTGATGCACAGCGGGCAGGCTGCGGTACAGCATGGACGCTGAGGCACAGCGGCAGGCTGCGGTACAGCATGGACGCTGATGCACAGCGGCAGGCTGCGGTACAGCATGGACGCTGATGCACCGCGGCAGGCTGCGGTACAGCATGGACGCTGATGCACAGCGGGCAGGCTGCGTACAGCATGGACGCTGAGGCACAGCGGGCAGGCTGCGGTACAGCATGGACGCTGAGGCACAGCGGGCAGGCTGCGGTACAGCATGGACGCTGAGGCACAGCGGGCAGGCTGCGGTACAGCATGGACGCTGAGGCACAGCGGGCAGGCTGCGGTACAGCATGGACGCTGATGCACAACGGGCAGGCTGCGGTACAGCATGGACGCTGATGCACAACAGGCAGGCTGTGGTACAGTATGGACACTGAAGCCTGCATGTACACTCTCCAACTCGCAGCATAGAGCTCAACCAGTACATATTTAATAATGTGTGTGTGTGTGTGTGTGTGTGTGTGTGTGTGTGTGTCTTTAAACTGCCCTTGGAGTAGTAGTGGTCACTGGGTGGAGGTGCAGTTGCCCAGTTTTAGTCCACCTTATGAGTCTGCCTCCCTCCCAGCACCTTCAATCAAATAAAAAGATACACTACCCATTTTCATTTAAGGTTAGGTGGAGGGAGAGAAGGGAGGGACAGGATAGAGTTTTGTGAGACAAGTTGAACATTGTGAGATTACGGTATTTAGTTATTTTAATGTATTTCCAAATACGGTCATCTGTTGACCATGAACTACCATTACAAATGAGTTCAAAACATAGGATTCTTGTTGAGCATTGAATAGAGAGGGTGTGTTTGACAATCAGGCCGCCAGTCCTATCGCAACTTAATAAACAAATTCCAGAAACAAACTCTACTCCACCTTCACAAAAGAATCCATACTCAATATTTGTGCTTATTGCTCATGTTAATGCATCACATGCTTTTCACAAAACCAAAATGAATGCAAAATCACCAAAGGATATTGGACAGAAACGTGCCATGGCATGTGTCCAAGTACCCTTGTCCCAATTTCAGATTGTCATCCCCACTGTGCCAAACCTCTTGGTGTCACTAGTCGCATTCCAGCGGTGGCAGGGGTTCTCCCCTGCATCCTCTGAACCATGGTCAGTTGTTATAGTCAGGATCACCACCTGTTCTCCTCTGATCCTCCACCTGGGTGTCCTCAGGTTCCAGGGACTCCAGGAAGGCTGTTCCTCCTCCTCCTCTCTGAGGTTCCTGCATATGCCATTGCCTCATAATGTCTGTGGGCGACTTGTGCTGACCATCATGGCCACCTTGGTCTACCTGTGGCTGCCATGCCTGATGTGGAAGGGCGCTTCCTGTGTGTTTGATCCTCCACCTCCCACCACTGTGCCTGGTTCTGAGACATAGCCTGCTGGGCATGTAATGCTGTGAGGAAGAGCAGATGTCAGTCACTACAGTGACCTGATCTCCCACCCCACCCCACTCCCAACAATGTCACATGCACCCCAATGTGTGACTAAGCATGCCATGCAGACCCCTGTGTGTGCACCATGCATTGCAGCTTTGGTCCTAGGAGCCCGTGCCATGGCACACAGTCATGACATGTGCCTGCCAGCAAATGTCCACCACTGCAGCCAACACCACCCTTACAATGGAACACACCCATGTGGGCCCTATGCATGCACCATGACAGTAGTGATGTGTGCCTCTGTGCACTGTGTGCAGCCCCAACACCACTCTTACAATGGAACAGACCCATGTGGGCCTATGCATGCACCATGACAGTAGTGATGTGCCTCTGTCCCCACTGTGCAGCCCCAACACTACTCCTTACAATGGAACATACTCATGTGGGCCCCTATGTATGCACCATGACAGTAGTGATGAGTGCCTCTGTCACCACTGTGCAGCCCCAACACCATCTTACAATGGAACACACCATGGGCCTATGCATGCATCATGACGTGATGTGTGCCTCTGTCCCCACTGTGGCCCCAACACCACCCCTTACAATGGAACATGCCCATGTGGGGCCCTATACATGCACCATGACAGTGATGAGTGCCTCTGTCCCTACTGGCAGCCCCAACACCACCCTTACAATGGAACATACCATGGGACCTATGCATGCACCATGACAGTAGTGATGTGTGCCTCAATCCCCCACTGCAGCCCCAACACCACCCTTACAATGGAACACACCCATGTGGGCCCTATGCATGCACCATGACAGTAGTGATGTGGCTCTGTCCCACTGTGTGCAGCCCCAACACCAACCTAATGGAACATACCCATTGGGCCCTATGCACCATGACAGTAGTGATGTGTGCCTCTGTCCACCACTGTGCAGCCCCAGCACCACTTACAATGGAACATACCCATGTGGGCCCCATGCACCATGACAGTATTGATGTGTGCCTCTGTCTCACTGTGCCTCCAACACCACCTCTTACAATGGAACATACCCATGTGGGCCCCATGCATGCACTATGACGGTAGTGATGTGCCTCTGTCCACCACTGTGCAGCCCCCGCACCAACCTTACAATGGAACATATCCATGTGGGCTATGCATGCACCATGACAGTAGTGATGTGTTTCCTTCCTCACTGCAGCCCCAACACCAACCTTACAATGGAACATATCTGTGGGCCCTATGCATGCACATTATGTAGTGATGTGTGCCTCTGTCCACCACTGTGCAGCCCCAACACGAACCTTACAATGGAACATGTCCATTTGGGCCCTATGGCTGCACCATAATGTAGTGATGTGTGCCCTTTCTCCAGCAGCTTAACACCACCCCTTACAATGGAACTACCGTAGCCAAGGAGCTATGTATGCACCGTGACAGTAGTGATATTGTGCCCTCTGTCCCACCATGCCTTCTTCACCCTTACAATTGGAACACACCATGTGGGCCCCTATGCATGCATCGTGACAGTAGTGATGTGCCTCTGTCCCCACTGTGCAGCCCCAACACCATATAATGGAACATACCCATGTGGGCCCTATGCATGCACCATGACAGTAGTGTGTCCTCTGTCCCCACTGTGCAGTCCCAACACTCCCTTACAATGGAACAGACCCATGTGGGTTTATGCATGTTCCATGACAGTAGTGATGTGTTCCTCAGTCCCCACTGTGCAGCCCCAACACCCCTCTTATAATGGACCAGACCCATGGGCCTCTATGCATGCACCATGACAGTAGGTGATGTGTGCCTCACCTTTTCCACTGTGCAGCCCCAACACCACCCTTACAATGGTTTATATCCATGGGCCCTATGCCTGCACCATGACAGTAGTGATGTGTGCCTCTGTCACCACTGTGCAGCCCCAACACTGCCCTTACAATGGAACAGCTACCCATGTGGGCCCTGTATGCATCATGACAGTAGTGATGTGTGCCTCTGTCCTCACTGTGCAGCCCCAACACCACCCTTACAATGGTTCACTTATCCATGTAGGCCCATGCATGCATCATGACAGTAGTGATGTGTGCCTCTGCCTCCACTGTGCAGCCCCAACACCACCCTTACAATGGAACATAGTCCGTGAGCTCTATGCATTCATGACAGTAGTGATGTGCCTCTGTCCCCACTGTATGCAGCTAACACCACCCTTACAATGAAACATACCCATGTGGGCCCTGTCGCTGCACCATGACAGTAGTGATGTGTTCCTCTGTCCCCATGGTGTTGCTGTCCACTGAGTGGTGGATACATGCCCGAACTTACCTACACTGGGTGGTGTGGGTGGTGTCTCACACCCACCACCTTCAACCCCACCAACTGCCACTGGCCGCAGTGGTGGAGGCTACTAGGCTGTGTGGGTTCCAGTCCCACTACTTCCAGTGGTTGTGGTCCCCACCAGTCCACAGCAGCATGTCCTGCATCATTGTGCCTCCTCCTCCTTTGCCCTGTGCAGGAAATCATTCCACCACTTCGGTTCAGCATTGTTGCTATGGCCACGATCACCTACAGCGTTTACTGCTGTGGCAATCTCCTCCCACACTCAGCTGAACAGTGGCATCTGTCAACTTGTTATGGTGTGGGACCATCTCCAGCTCCTTCACACGCATGTACCGGGGCATGCAGCTCATCTCCTGAGAATTTGTGGGCCCTGAGCCACTTTCGTGCCCTCACAGCCTCACCTATGTGGGACAGAAGGCAGGGAAAGGGTTATACCAGAGTTGTGAACAAACATTGCACAGCTGTAACGGTATCATATGGCCCTTGATGCAACACACAGCTGCTATACATGCCCCACCCCTGAGGAGCGCCAACAGGACATGCAGTGCACCTCAGTGTTGTGTGAGTCCTGTGAGCTAGCGCTGAAAGTGGAAGCCAGCTGTGTGTGCAGCACACAGTTACATGATGTCATGCTGCTGCACTGTGTGTAGTGGTAGCCTGGCTGCATGTTGGCATGGACATTGTGATTACACTGCAAGGCAGTCACAAGGTCTCAATAGCCACAGATGGTGTCTAATGTGCACTGTAGCAGGACTGTGTAGTCATGGCTGTAAATGCCTGACTCATGGTGCCCCTGGCACATCCGGTGCCATGCTGGGCCTGTGCACACCCAGCACCATGGAACACATGCTGTGGAAGCATGGGTTGAATCCCCACAACAGGGCTAGATGGTTTACCATGACACACATTTCGCTAGGGGTGCAGCCTAGGCACCATTGCATGTGCCAGAGAATGCATCAGTGCAGCCACATTGCACACACATACAGGTGTGGTGTGTGTATAGGTGATCCTGACACAGCTGTGCACAAGGCCTGTGTGTGATCCACCATGTGGCACAGTAGTGGATACTGTACAACAATATGACACTGGAGTACTGCACCCCCAGCATGTGTGTCAATGCATGTCATGCAATGGCCAGGATGTGCACACTGTAGATGGACTGGCCTATCATGGGGGTGACAGCCTGGACCACAACAATGTTGGTATTGACCCTGCCCCTGGCTGCACAGTGCTGTGCCAGACAGACACCAGCCCGGGACCGCGAGTGTACCAATTCTATTAACTGCATGAGTACTGTCTGCTGTGACCACGTGCACACACATCACACAACACAATATATGGGTGGGGATGGACTGTCTGTGATGCAGATGTCAGTCGGTGACATATGGGTGACAGCACGGGTACCTGTGGCAGTTGTCACACTGGAGTACATGCACCCTACAGTCACAGTGGACTACTGACGACTCCAGAGCATGAAGCCTCCACACCGCTGATCACATCCCACTGCCATCTGCAGCACCACAGCATGCAGTCAGTCAAGCATGGACTGCACAATGGGTGTTGGACAGTGCATAATGCTGGTGGGGCACCACTACCCACACAGGGGCAGCCAAGAGGGTCAATGAGCCACCCAGCCCCCCAGCACCACCATGTACAAGCCCAGCCACATTGCACCAGTTAGGCATCAGCTGCAGTCCCAAGGCCAATACCAGTACTCCACTGTTGGACAGTTCACAGAAACCATAGCCTGCCACATACAGGCAATACAGAAGCAACCTGTGCATGGCAAGGACATTACAGCCACACATGTGGTACCGCTACACCAGGAATCTGGTTCTGTCCTGTCAGACAGGCAGGTGGCTGACACTGTCTGGGTCAGCCTATCATCCATGCAGAACAGTACTATAGAGTATGGGTAGCCCTGATTACCCACTAACAGCCAGCAGATTACAACCCTGACATCCTAGTGGTGTGATGTCAGGACCATATGAACACATCTCAGCTATGTCTTAGCAGTGGGTTAACAAAACAGAATGCCAGTGTTAGTCAGTATTCTACACACCTGGAATGTGCTTGGAAGCCTCAGTACAGTAGTCCTATAACATTCCAGTTGTCACAGTGTACTGTCACTGAGTCTAGCAATCTCTATGTCTGATAGGGGTTAACACTGGTACTATGCTGGCTCGCAGTCATTCAGTCCATGTATCCTAATACTGTGTGTACAGTACCTACACATACATGCGTCTGTACCACAGATTCATTACTAGGGTAAGGCTCACCTACACATGTTGTGGGCGGATTCCCTTGACAGGTCCCAGCCACTATACCTGACAATGCTGTACAGGTAATAACCATGGTGTAATCCTCTCTCGTGGTTGCTAGGGCAATTGTAAACCCATCGAGCTGCGCTCTCGAGGTTTACTGATGTCCTAGCAACCCTCAAGGTGATTTCACCATGGTTATCTCCGTACATCAGGCATTATCCTCTATAACATAACACAGATTGCACTCAGTACTTTACACTAGTAATATCAGTAGCTCAATGGGTAGCACAGATGCCTCTGAGGCCGGGAGATCAGAAGGCTGTGGATTCTAGCCCCACACAAGGCACTTGGTTAATATCCTAATACTGACACTGCACTGCAGCATGAGGTACTGCTGTACTCTGAGGTGCCGTCTTTCAGATGAGATGTTAGACCAAGGTCTCATCTGCCTCTTCTGGTGGTTGGTCAGGTGGATGTTAAAGATCCCATGGCACTTCTCGAACTATGTAGGGGAATATCCCCGGTGCCGTTGACAAGTTTCTCCCCATTCACAAATATACCACAAACAGCAAAATCTGGTTCAAAGTCAGTTGGCATCCATCTGTATCCCCTCCCCCCCCCCGGGTTGTGGCTGAAATAGGTAGGATTTGTCTGCCAAAGAATTTGATCTCGGTCAGCAAACACTATAATAATCAATACATATGACAAGAAAAGCAGAGCTATACAACAGTGTGTCCTGGTTCAGTACTGGGACCGGTCCTTTTAATGTCTTTAAAAGTGACATTGCAGAGGAACTGTAAGGAAAAGTATGTCTCTTTGCAGATGACACAAAGATCTTCAACAGGGTTGATACACAAGATGGAGTGGAAAGGATGAGAAGGGACTTGGCAAGGTTGGAGGAATGGTCAAGTGTATGGCAGCTCAGATTCAATGCAAAGAAGTGCAAGGTAATGTACATGGGGAAAAAAACCCAGGGGAAGAATACACAATGGGGGGTGAGATACCGACAACAGTAAAAATGGAAAGGGACCTGGGGTAATTATATCAGATGACCTAAAGGTGGGCAAGCAATGTGGAGAAGGCAGTAAGGAAGGCTGGGGGATGCTGGGATGCATAGGAAGAGGCATCAATAGTAGAAAACAGGAAGTTGTTATCCCTCTGTACAGACAGTTGGTGAGACCCCATCTGAGTACTGTGTGCAGTTCTGGAGACCCCATCTCTGCAAAGACATAGACAGAGTGGAGACTGTCCAGAGGAGGGCAACCAAATGACGCAGGGTCTGCACCAGAAGACATATGAAGAAAGACTAAAGGAGCTTAATAAGTATACCCTTGAGGAAAGAAAGGAGAGAGGGGTCATGATAGAAACTTTCAAGTCACCTCAAAGAGACTCGACAAAGTCCAAGAGGGTAGCATCTTTCAAAAAAGAGATGTGCAAGAACAAGGGGCACAATTTGAAGATAGAGAGGGAGGCTCAGAGGTAATGGAAGGAAGTATTTTTCATGGAGAGAGTTGTGGATGCATGGAACAGCCTCCCTGAGGAGGTCGTGGAGTCAAGAACAGTGGAGGAATTCAAGAATGCATGGGACAAACATAAGGCAGTCCTAGTGGGGGTAGGGAGGAAGTAGGCTGTTGGTTAACTAGGATCTGCAGCTTATCTATTAGGTAGGAAAATGGGCAGACTAGGTGGGCCAAGCGGTCCTTATCTGCCGTCAAATTCTATGTTTCTATGTTTCTGCCAGGTCGGGGTTCTGATTCCCATGGACCTCTCGAGCTGTGCTCTTGGGGTCAAAGGGCCTCAGAATCCCTCTGTGGCAGAACACGCTGGTGCTGCAGAGTTTCCCATCCAGTATCCCCTATGTGCTGCTGCAGTAGTGCTGTCATTATGATGTGCTGCTGCAGTACTGATGTCACCACTGCTGCAGGAGCACATGGTTTGCTGGCACAGTGTTACCATCCTCACAGTACCACAGTGGTGTCAGTAGTCTAGAATCGCTTGAGACATCACATGTTGGTGTCAGTATGCAACAGAGTGCAGAGTAACACACTGCACACATGTGACATACTACATCTATAAAAGCTGTGTTTATCATGAACAACATTATTTGTTTGGTGGTCACTTGACTTGTTCCCAGATGGCTACCCACTTCTAAATCTGAGATCCTCTCTCCATCCCCATTTGAGAGTACCAGGTCTAAGATTGCTGCAGCAAAGGTGCTTCAGTTAACATCTGACATATTCAGGTCTCCATCAACAATATCTCCCCCTTTCCTGATATTCTAAGGATTCCTTCTATCATTTCCTTGTCCATTCCTCCCCAAGACAGGGGTCTGCATACAACCTTCATATGGACTGTGGTGCCATTTCCTGTCTCCAAGGTGACCCACAAGTGCCTCCTCTCCTCCCTGTTTACCCTTTAGTTCCACTGCTTTGAGCCCTTCCCTTACAGAGCTCCTCCTCTTTTACCCTCCTGTAGATTGTGTACCCTGGTATGTTGACATCCCAGTCATGGTTCTCTGTGTACCGTATTTCTGTGCCTGCCATGATATCCAGGTGTCCCTCCTCCATCAAGTCCACTAGCTGAAGGATCTTGTTACCCAGACTACTGTATGTGCACTGATACTCATCACCCTCCATTTTTTGATGGCCTTACCCCTTTTAGCCTTATTCCTGTTCTTTTCAGTGCCTTCCCCCTTGGCTAGTTTAAATGCTTGCCAATGAAGTATTGAAACCTATAACCTAGGATCCTAGTTCCCTCTCCCAGAGAGAGATGCAGACCATTACACCAGTATAGGCCTGCATCCCTCCAGGTGGACCCCCAGTCCCCAATGAAGCCAAAACCCTGGGCTCCACACCAGTTTTTCAACCATTTATTGAATCCCATGGTGTGGAGTACCCTAGCCTTACCCATGCCACAGACAGGCAGCACCTCCAAGAAGGTTACTGTGTGTGCTACTTGTTTAAGGCTCCCCCCATAACTCTACAAACTCCTGCACTGCTTTGATCTCATTCCAGCCAGGTCATTTGTCCCTAGGTGGAAAATGATGTCCAGCTCCTCTCCCATGCAGCTACTTTTACAATCCTGTGGATTCACTTCCTGTCCCTCCCAGCCATGGTGCTGGGCAGGCAACTTACCTCCCTCTCCCCTCCCCCCAGTTCTACTCTCCTAATGATCATGTCCCCCACCAGGAGTTGTTTCCTTTCCCTGTGGGGTCTTGTGCCAGCCTCCTCTGGGTCTCCCTTGTGAGGGGTTCCCAGCATCTTCCTTGGTCTCCACTGAAGGTGCCTTCATACAGGAACCACGCTCCACCAGAATAGTGTATCAATTGTGGAAAGGCACAGCTGAAGGGATGCACTTCTGTTCCACTATTCTCACCCTCCCTGAGCCCACCATGGTTCAACTGCTCCTCTTTCTTGGCAACCTCCAAGGCAGCAGCACTGGTGGTCTCTTGGTGGAGGAGGATGTTTCCTGAATCCTTGCCTGGTCAGTCTGGAGATGGGCAACCTCCTCCCGCAGATCAGAGAGGTGCCTGTAAATAGGGCAGCATCACAGCCTCCAGAATGTCTCCCAAAAGACTGCTGCCCCACAGCCAGTGCATTGCACCACTTCCCATATCTCTCTCCCTTTCTGCTTATTTTTTTTATTTTTGTTAGTGTGTGTTAACGTGTGCATGCATCCATCCATCCTGCAGTGTGCTGGGCTGTTAAGGTTATGACAGGTGTATGTCCTTTGCCCTTTTTGGGAAGTGATGTCAGAACCTCTGGAACAAAGGAAATGGCTGCACTTGGGACTTGGGAATAACAATACAGAATACATTAAAACTAAATACTCAAACAACTGAGAACATAAATAAAGCAAACCACATTTGGTGGAGTATAAGACGGAATAATAAATCAAGAGATGAATCAGTTATTCTTCCACTGTATAGATCATATATTCGCTCCATATTTGATTATGCGTCTCAATTATGGTGTCTATTCAATAAGAAAGACATCTTAAAAATTGAAAATTTCAAAGAAAAATTACAAAATATATAGATGGTGCACAGTCCTTAAATTATGGTGCACAGTCCTTAAATTATGAACAACGACTGAACACATTTGGACTAATGACTCTCAAAAAAAGAAGACTCAGTGGTGACCTTATGCTCACAAGCAGATAAACATTAACACAAGAGGACAGCCACTTCAAATAAAAAGACAACGCTTGAATACGAAAAAGAGCATATTTCTTCTCTCAGAGAATTATAAACCCATGGAACTCACTCCCTACAGATATTGTCATCAGTAAAACCAAGAATATCTTCAAAAAACACCTAGACAATTACTTATTACATGACCATTCCCTTGGGTATTATGGGTGACTGATAGGAGTGTTTATGGGCTTTGGCCTTATACTCCTTTCAACTTTCTTAGTAAATCTTAGTGAATGCACTTGGGTGGGAGGGGTGAGAGGCAGGGTAGGTGGGACCAAGCCTGTGCCCTCCAGAAACAATCAGCTATAGCTCTGACACACCACACTTGTGAGTGTTTTCCTTCCCTTCAGCAAGAGAACCTGCACAACAATTTAAAAGAAAATATACCCTGCAAAAAACAGTTTCAATCAAAGAAAAACAAAGCACTAAACTACACAATCTGTAAACACAAAACAGTAATAAAACCTGTAAGCACAAAACAAAATAGTATCAACAGTAACTCTGCTTAGCCAAAAGAAGCCTTAATGTTTCTCCTTGCTCTGTTAATGGTGCTCCTTGCTCTGTCCTTTCAGACTTACCCTAGAAGAAAATAGCTCAGGTGAAGCTAGGTGCTGTATGCCAGCAAACTATATTCACCACAACACACCAACTAAACTGACCTTCTAAATCTTCCTTCTGTTGGGTGGTACTAAGCCTTTGTTAACTCCACCTCACAGTTACACTATTAATCTCTTGGAAGAGCTGTGTAAGAAAAGCAATTAGCTCCTTCAATGTGAGAGAGAGAGAGAGAGACTGCAATACCTTTAAGCCCAAAACAAAAACTGGTATGCACAAAACAAAATAGTAACTAAACAGTCAATTTGCTTAGCCTAAAAATAGATCAACATGTAAAGCACGTAAGCACAACCTGTAACAATTTAACAGAATATATCTTACAAAATAAAAAACAGCAACATGAATCAGAGAAAGACAAAGCAGTAACCTGTAAGCACAAAACAGTAAAACCTGTAAGCACACCCTGTAACAATTTAGCAAAAAATATACCCTGCAAAAAAAAAAATGAAATCAGAGAAAAATAAAGCAGCAAACTGTAAAACCTGCAAGCACAGAACAGTAACAAGGCATGTAAGCACAACCTGTAACAATTTAACAGAAAATATACCTTGCAAAATAAAAAAAAAATTTGAATCAGAGAAAAATAAAGCAGTAATATGTAAGCACAAAACAGTAATAAAATCTGTAAGCAGAACCTGTAAGCACAAAACAAAACAGTAACACAACAGTAACTCTGCTTAGCTAAAAGAAGTCTTAGGGACGGATATTCAAACTGCGCTATTTTGTGGTGCAAGCCCTTGTGCTGCACAAAATAGTTCATGAGGGATGTCCAAGCGATATTCAAAGGAGTTGCACCCTTGAGCAACTCCTTGAATATCACCCTCCACCACAGCTCAGCACCTCAAGTTGTCAGAGTGGATATCTAACCTCATGGCGCAGTACCATTGCGCCACGCGCAAAATCCGATATTCAAAAAGGTGACATGCAAATGGGCCCATAATTCATGCAAGGCAGGGGCCATTTGCATCTGATTATGGCCCCATTTGCATGCCATTAGCATGCAGGTGCACCGATCCCGAGGCCTTGCGCCTGGCGCCTGCCAGGCAGCAGCCATCGGGACTGACACCCTGCAGCCCGATCATGAGGCAAACAGTGTAGAATCCCCACCACCACCCCCACTGGCCCGATCAGCGGGCATGGTGTAATTCCCCCCTATCAGCCCGATCGCGGGCAGCAATGTGTCTCCCCAACATATCCCTGGTGGTCCAGTGGACCGTAAATCCCGATCATGGAATGGTATTAACCCCCCACCTCCCGATTATATCCCTGGTGGTCAGTGGACCGAAAATCGATGGCGGGATTGGTATTAACCCCACCTCCGATCCTTATCCCTGGTGGTCCAGTGGACCGAAGATCCCGATCGCGGGATGGAGTGTGCAAACAACCCCCAAAACATCCCTGGTGACCTAGTGTCCCCACCCACCCACCCTGAAGCCCCCACCCCACTCCCCGCAGCTGGCGGGCTGGCAGCATCCCACCGCCCCGCCGCCACCCGACTGACTGACCGGTAGGGCTGCCGCCCATTGGTGCAGGCAAGAGCCAATGGGTGCAGCTCACACCATACAAGACAGTCCAGATTTGTGAATGAACTCATCCACAAATCTGGACTGTGCTTATATTATGTTCTACCCATTGGCTCTTGCCTGCACCAATGGGTGCAGCCTCACCGGCAGTCAGTCGGCGGGCAGCGGGTGGCAAGCGGTGGATGCTGCCACCCACCAGCCGCGGGGAGCGGGTGGTGGGGCTTCATGGGTGGTGGGGTGGGGACACTAGGTCACCAGGGATGTTTTGGGGGGTTGTTTGCACACTCCATCCCCGATCGGGCTCTTCAGTCCACTGGACCACCAGGGATATGATCGGGAGGTGAGGGGGTTAATACTCAATCCCGTGATCGGGATTTTCGGTCCACTGGACCACCAGGGATATAATCGGGAGGTGGGGGGGTTAATACTCAATCCCGCGATCGGGATTTTCGGTCCACTGGACCACCAGGGATATAATCGGGAGGTGGGGGTGTTTCTTTATACCATCCAGTGATCAGGATTTATGGTCCACTGGACCACCAGGGATATGTTGGGGGAGACACTTTGCTGCCCGCAATCGGGCTGGTGGGGGGGAATTAAAGCTATGGCCGCGACCGGGCCAGTGGGGGGGTGGTGGGGATTTTACTCTCTTTTGCCCATGATCGGGCTGCAGGGGGGCACAGGGAGTGGGTTGAGGGCCAGCCACAGGTGGCAGCTGCTGTGTTGTGCCCTGCAATGCAGCAGCTCACCTGTGGGTGGCCCTCGACTTAAGCCTTTTTTTTTGGCTCAAAGTTGTGCAGGCGCAGGTTGGGGGTTGCGCCTGCACAACTCTGCACAGCCCGGCTGAATATGGGGCTGTGCAGTTTATGCATGGTTCCTCCCCCTCCAGTTCAGCATGCATTCATTTGCATTGCGCTGTTGCTCAGCCTGTTTTCAGTGGCGCAACTGCCTCCTGCTGAATATCGCAGAATGGAGCAAGTTCGGACTTGCGCAGGTGCAACCCTATTGCGCATGGCACAACCCTTTTGAATATCTGGGCCCTAATGTTTATCCTTGCTCTGTTAATGTTGCCCCTTGCTTTATCCTTTTAAGAAACCCTAGTTGAAGCTAGGTGGTTTATCCCAGCAAATCTAGTCTTCTAGGCATTTCCCCATCCTTGTAAAATCCATCCTCCAGAATTCTAGGATTTTTGTCCTTCTGTGGCTGGTTTCTGCCCCCTCAGCCATTTTAAACCACACAGTTCAATGGTCACTGCTTTCAAGGCATTCCATCATTTTGACCTCTGTCACACTATTATCATTTGCAAGTACCAGGTCCAATAGTGCCCTCTGCTGTGTGGGTTATATGACCAGCTGCTTAAGGAGTGCCCCCTGTATTGAGTCTAAGATGTTTCTGTTCCTAGCGGTTGCTGCCAAAGGAAGATTCCAGTATACATCTGGAAGATTCAAATCACCAACCAGCAACATCTGTCCCCTGTTTGCATCCTTTTGATTTCTAGCATCATCTCATTGTCCACCTCCTTCCCCTGAGCTGGTGGTCTGTACATTACCCCTGTCCAAATGGATGTCCCTTTGCTCCTTTCAAGAGTAACCCATAGCATCCTCCCACCACCCTGTCCCCCTTGAATGTCAGTAGCCTTTATGTTTTCTTTCACATAAAGAGCCACTACTCCTCCCTTCCTGCCCACCCTGTCCCTCCTGAATAGATTGTACCCCAGTACAGTCACCTACCAATTTTGGCTTTCATTGCCCCAGGTCTGTGTTATGGCCACTATGTCCAAACCAGATTCTGCCATCGTAGCCTTGAGGTTACCTAACTTGTCACTCAGACTACTGGCATTTGTACACATGGCTTTCCAGGATGCATTGCCCTTCCCTTGCTCTATTCCCACATGCTTCTCTCTTTTCTGATCTGACAAACTTTGTCTCCAGTCCTTGTGATGACTTGAGCCCTCTGTATGTCTTTCAGCTTCTTGAGATCCTCTGTAGTTCATGTGCTCCTGAGGGGTGGAATATTCTTATCTTTCCTCCCTTGGCTAGTTTAAATGTTTTTTGATGAAACATTTAAACTTATCACAGAGGGCCATGGTCTCCTCCTCAGATGGATGCAGTCCATCATCACTATCAGGCCCACACCCCTCTAAGTGGGCGCCACTGCCCCATGAAACCAAAGCCCTCCTCTCCTCACCATTCCAGTCTGGATGCAGAATGACCTAGTCTTCCGCATACCATGGAGAGGCTGAACCTCTGAGGTCAGACAGAGTTTGCAGCCCACTTTCAGACCCTCCCCAGTACCTTAAACTCCCCCTGTATTCTGTCAACCTCTACCTTCTCCCCGGCAAGGTCATTTGTCCCAGGTGGACAATGAAATCCAGCTGCTCCCTCCTTACTACCACCCTTGCAATCCTCTGGAGTCACTTTCTGTTCCTTTTGTGCTGTGCCTCCTAGAATGCACTTGACACCCCCAGATACTTGTCCCCAATTCCACTCCCCAGAAAACTGAGTCCCCACCAGGAGTAGCTTCCTCTTTCTTCAGGGTCCTCTACCCCACACCCCTTGGGCTCCATTATGAAGGACCCCTCATCCTCCTTTGTCTCAACTTTGGGTGCCCTTGTAGGGCTTTCCTGCAAAACAGAGTAGGAGATCCTAAGTTGGACCACTTGGAGTCTTGCTTCAGACCATGTGCTACACCCTCCCTGAGTCCACCATAGTCCATCCATTCCTCCTTCTGGGCAACCTCGAAGGTGTTGGTTGCAGACACGGAGTCCTCTGGGTTGGGGAGGAGGTCTCCTGAGTCCTGGCCAACTTGACTTGGAGACAGGCAACCTCTGCACTCAACCCAGAGAGGTGCCTGCAATTGGAGCAGCAATGCATGTTCCAGAATATTCTCCTGAAAACTGTGACCCTGCACCCACTATACTGCACCACTGCCGGCATCTTCACCCATGCTCAGTACTTCTGTTCCTCTGGTCTATGTAAGCCTCCCTGCTGCACTAGTTTCCCCCTTTACTTTAAAAAAAATATTTCTTCCTACCCTCTGGCTCCTGTTTGTCCAACTATTTTTGACCACTTGTATATTTGCCTGACCTGCTAGTCCAGTTTTTTTTATTTATTTTTTTGTTCTTTGGCTACTTCTCTTGCTTTTCTTTCCTTTCTTTACTTCCTTGTCCCCCTGCAAGAGTCCAATCCACAGTTAGTCTAGTTATGTTGCTATATTTAGCTGGTGTACCCCCCCCACCATCCTGCCTATGAGCAGGAAGTTCAAACCATTATCCTGGATGGCAGCCGATAAAGGTAGAGTACCCAGGGGCAGGTGGTTTGGGGAAGGGAGGGTGGAGTAAGCCCCTCAGTGATGAGCTGCAGGAAACAATCAGCTACTGCTGCTGTGGAAAAAGACACAGTATATCTAGTAGCTGCTGTCTGTGGCTCCCTCTGCAACCTCCATGGAAACTGCTGAAGCTATCCAAGCCACTTAAACACCAAACAAAAATATTCATAGCAGAGAATAGTTAACCCTACAACCTCCATGGATCACTGCAAGCTAAGGCTACTTGTCTCTGACCGTCTGACCGAGAGGAACAGAACAACAGGATGTAGATGTGCTGTGCTGACCACGTTTCTCATTCTGTGCAGCTGAAAGATTCTAGTTGTTAAAAAAGAAAATGCTGTCTCCACTTCCTAGCACAGCTATTCCCTGTAATGAAAGTTTGAAACAGTGGCTTGTCCTCTGACTCACTTCCGCTCCTCTATTGGTGAAGGACTGTGAGCGGAAATGTAACAAAAATATAAAACCAACAGAGTAAAATAGTGCCATATGATAAAAGCTAAGATTTAATTGTAGACTCACAAAGAGTGGGCACAAATTGACAAATACAAAATCAGCGCTTAGTCTTACAGCCACTGGAAAAAAGCAATGGCACAACAGAAATTTTATGGGGAGATATCTAAATTTACTATTTATGTGAGGGGCTTTTCCCTGTGACCTCCTTTGTGTGCAAAGCCCCTGCACCTCCATTTCTAAATAGCCAACTTCAGGGGGATGGACACTGGGGAGGAGACAAACATGGGAGAGGGCTACTGATGGAGTAGCAGTGTGCAGGGGAGAATATTGGGGCAGCAATGAGTGGGCGGACAAACAAAACTGGGGATAAATAACCCACCCCAAAAAATCCCAACTACGTAACAACAACCAACATAAAAACAAACTCCACACCAGTTCTGAACCCCGACCACCACCTCACAGACCATAGCTTTAACCACCATGCTAGATGGTCAGCACAGATCCGCCTCCCAAACAAACTCCTATATACATCTCTCACTAGCGCCAATTGCCATACAGCACTAAGCAGTGTTTTCCAGTCACTCTCTTTCCTCCTCACTGTTCTCTCACAGTTGCTCTTAACCCAGGCGCTCAAACTGAGTCGCTCAATCTGAGTCACCCATACATACATACATGTGATATCTCCCTCTTTACGCGGGAGACTCCTGTTTTTTTTGACTGAACTCCCTCCCTCCCTCCTGGGAAACAAAATCTCCTACTTAAGTAAAATTCTGTCCAAAATATACATGATTTTTGGGCAGATAAAGACACATAAAAATTAAATCAGTGATGAACAATGTATCTAATAACTTTATTTAACTAGTTGTTTATTCTTTTTAGTGCTTATTTTTGACAAAATGAAATACATAAAATTTTTGTAATTACTTTGTTCTTATTTTTTTGACGCCATTTAAGGACAAACTCACAACGTTACGGCATCTCCCTACTAGCAGGCCAATCTCCCTCCTAATTTGACCCAAATCTCCCTCTTAAGCAAGTTGGCAGGCCAATCTCCCTCCTAATTTGACCCAAATCTCCCTCTTAAGCAAGTTGGACATATCACATGTATGCCCATATCACTGATTACCAAGTAAAATAGCTTCTCCTCTTCCCCATATGGATATCCCTGCAGTTAAAGATTTAAAATGCCACCTGTCCTCCAACCCACTTCCCTTCTCCTGCGGTCAGTGATGGGTTCAAGAATAATTGGGATAGACACTTGGGTACAGTAAGGGGGGGCAACAAGGATAAAAATAGGACAGAGAAGACATGTGATGACTACAGGATTCTTTCTCATCAGTTTTGCAATGATAAGGGCAGAATAGATTGACAAAATGGCCTTCTTCTGCTTTCAAGTTCTATATTCTCATCTCCTGTAAAGTCTTTACCTCTGATAACACAGAATGTCCCACAATGAAGGCAGAAGGCTAGGCACACAGTGGTGGGGTTCAAGAATGCATGGGATAGGCATAAGAGAATCTAATGGGAAAGGGGTGAATGGGCCACAGATCAAGTAGGATCTGAAGTGATACTATAGGCAGAGAAAACTGACAAACTTGTTGTCAAATTCTATGTTTCTATTTGCCAATGTACTCACAGTTGCATTTTTAGAAAGGTACAGGAATGTTACAATGGAGCCCCTAACCCACTCTTTTCATCCTTTCTCCCAACATGCCATCACACTATACATTTTAAATGCAAGTCCACCCCTCATAATAAAGATTCCTCCTCTGGGACTAAGTTTATTTATTTATTTATTAACTTTTGGTAACCAGGTAAGTGCGCTAGACAACAATCCTGCCTATTTTCAGGCACGACCGGAGAGACACAGGACACAGGTACACATATTACAGTAGTACATCTTACATTCAAAGAAAAATAAGGTAGCAAGCAATAATTTAACAGCATACACAGTGGATAAGAACAACAAGATTGGTACGCCAGGATACAAACACATTAAAAGCATTAATGTCACAAGAAATGGGAGTAGGTCTGGGCCACAGGCCGGCGGTCAAGTGAAGTTATGTTATGAGCATCTGCAGTGACCAAGGGTGTGTAGGTGAGAAAACATTGAGTTTTTAAAGACCCGGTGGGAGGTAGAATTTTTAACCTGTAGGGGGAGCTTGTTCCAGAACTTAGGGGCAAAGTAAGAGAAAGCATATTCTCCCATTTTTGTGGTGCAAGATCTACTTGACAGCAAAGGGACAGAGGAGGACCTGAGTGTACAGGTTATGGAAGCGGGGGTCAGCAAGTAGGCCAGGGAGACTGGTCTAGGAGGTCTAGTTAGGGAGTCAATAAAGCATCCCAGGGAGTAGGCCCAGAGATCCTTGGGTGACAGCCAGTTTAACCCGGAGTGGAGGAGGCAGTGATGAGTAAGGCGGGGTGCAATTAAGGCGAATCTGCAGATATTATTATAGGCAGTGTCCCATTTTCTGAGCACACTGGAGTTGGCAGAGTAAAGAAGAGGTAGTGCATATTGGAGCTGAGGGAGAAGCACCCCCTTGCTACAGATAATCTGGCAGATGGTGTGAAGGAGTGGGCGCTTCAGTGACACCACCAATTTTTGCATTAACAGCACGACAGACCATGTTGACATGTATAGAAAAGTCGAGGAGGGATCTAGGTGACCCCAGGTATTTGATGGAGGACGTGTTGGTGATAGATGAACGTCCGCAGTGAACCAGAAGCTTAGGGCCGTGGAGGGCAGTTTTTTGAAGAACCAAATAGCATGGCCCATGTTTTGTCCAGGTTAAGATATTGATGGCTGTTCAAGAGCCATTGTTGAAGGACCTGAAAGTCATTTGAGAGAGTGAGGTTGATGTCCTCCATCGATTTAGATGCCGAGTAGAGAATCAGGTCATCGGCATACATGAGAGTGCAGCTGTGACAGGAAGGGTTGGGAATATCATTTAGGAATAGGGAGAAAAGTAGAGGACCAAGAGTGGACCCCTGTGGAACGCCACAGGTGATCCTTTTGGGGGAGGATAGAGCCTTGTGGGAAGCTACAGCCTGAGTGCAATTGTCCAGGTAGCTAAGGAACCATGACAGGTGGGGTCAGAGGCACCAATGGATTGGAGCTTCGACAGCATGAGTGGGTGATGAACCATGTCAAAAGCTTTGGACAGGTCAATGAAAATGGCACTGGTGAGTAGGCCGTTATCCATATTGCTTTTTATATCGCTGGTGAGTTGTGTCAGAGCAGTGGTGGTACTGTGTCCAGGCCTAAAGCCATGTTGGCAGGGGGTCTGAAGATTGAACTTGGCGAGGTGTTCTGAGAGCTGACGATGGACTACTTTCTCAAGAAGCTTACTGAGAGTGGGGAGGAGAGAAATTGGTTGATAGTTGGTCATAAGTTTGACATCGCCCTTTTTGAGAATTGGGATAGTTCTGGCTGTTTTCAGGTGCCTGGACGATAGACAGCATGGATTCATCCCGGGGGAAATCGTGTCAGACAAACCTGGTGGAGTTCTATGACTGGGTGACAAGTGCCTTGGACCTGGGTAGATCAGTGGATGTCCTCTTTCTAGACTTCAGCAAGGCATTTGACTCTGTTCCTCACGTGGGCCTGTTGGATAAACTAGGAGAAATGGGGGTGGGAAACCAGATGATCCGATGGATAGGCAATTGGCTCCAGGACCGGACCCAGAGGGTCATAGTTGGTGGGATAGTCTCATCCCCAAGGAGGGTCATTAGTGGGGTCCCACAGGAATCAGTCCTTGGGCCCCTTCTGTTCAATGCCTACGTATCTGACATAAGGACAGGAATCAGGAGTGAGATGAGTCTCTTTGCAGATGACTCGAAACTGGGGGCGGTGGTGGATGGGGAGGAGGGGGGTATGCAGGGGACCTGAGGCTCTGGAAAGATGGTCTAGAAAGTGGAAGCTGAGGTTTAATGCAGGGAAATGCAAGGTACTCCACCTGGGGCTAGAAACCCAGGCCAAGTGTACACCCTTGGGGAATACTACAAGTCTCAATGGCTGAGAGGGACCTGGGGTGGTGGTGGATTTCAAGATGAACAACTCTGAGACTTGTAGGAGGGCAGCAGCCAAGGCCAACAGGATGCTGGGATGCATTTCTAGGGGGATCACCTCCAGAAGGAGGGAAGTGATACTCCCTCTGTATAACTGCTTGGTGAGGCCGCACCTGGAGTACTGCGTGCAGTTTTGGAGGCCACACTTAAAGAGGGACATTAACCTCCTGGAGAGGGTCCAGAGGAGGGCAACCAAAATGATTTGGGGCTTGGGGGACGGACCTATGAGGAGAGGCTCGAAGAGCTAAATATGTACACTTTGGAAGAGAGAAGGGACCGGGGAGACATGATAGAGGTCTTCAGGTACATGAAGAGGGTAAATAGGGGAGGAACAGTCAGGGTGCTTCGAAGGAAGGAGGAAGGGGCCACTAGAGGGCATGGGTGGAAGCTGGAGGAGGGAAGATTCAGGGGAGAAAGGAGAGGTGCTACTCACTGAGAGGGTGGTGGAGCCATGGAATGCACTACCTAGGGGGCTGGTGGAGGCAGAGACAGTGGAGGGGTTCAAGAGGGGTGGACAGGTACAGGAAGGGTTCAGGAAGCAAAATCCAATGCAGCAAGAATATCCAGAACTGGGAAGGGAGAAGCCAGAGAAGGCGAAGGGGACAGCAAGGTGAGCACCCAGGTGGGGGCTGACCAAACGAGCAGACACGAAAGACCATTTAGGCCTATTCTGCTGGCATTTTAGTATGTTAGTATGTATGTTAGTATGTTTTCCAGCAGATGGACAGCGGAGGTACTGATAGAAGACTGAAAGCCTGGTGACCGACTTTGGCCAGCCAGGGTGCAAACTGCCTGAGTATACCAGGATGGATGCCATCGGGGCCCGGGCCCCTGCAGACTGGTAGGGTATTGAGAAGTTTCGTGCTTGTGGTATCTGGTCAGAGCCAGCGCAAAGGTGGGTGGAGTGGGGTCATTGATGGAGCAGAAGGCCAGTCAGCTGGGGTCCCAGCTGGTGCTTCAGCCAGTAGCAAGGAAAGAGAGAATTAAAAGCATTGGCAATGGTGACTGGTTGTTATAGTGAATGCCCTGTATATTCATGTCCTGGTGTCTGAGGCTTGTTATTGCCAAGAATTTCCTTGATTTGGGCCCAGTATGTCTGAGGGTTGTCGGAAGAGGACTTTAGGAGGTTCCTATAGAAGGAGCTTTAGCCAGGCATATTTCTTTTTGCAGTTGTTCTGCAAAGCTCTATAGGCTTCAAAGTCAGTGGTAGATGATGAGACCTTCCATGCAGATCAAAGTTTGTCCCTGTGTTTCAGCAGTTGAAGCAGGGCGGAGCCACTTGGTCACCTTTCCTGCCACCCCGCGTGGTGGTGACGGGATGTAGGTTTTGCAGAGAAGGAAGGATGGAGTTAAAATAGTCAGTTGCATAGTTTATGTCCTCAGTTAAGTAGAGAGGAGAACAGTCAACAAAGCCTAGATCAGTTGTGAAAGCATCAACACTTAGGTGGGATAGGTTAGGGAAGGAAACATCTTTAGAGGGAAGGGGTGAGGTGTCCCAGACACAGTAAACTGGATAGTGCTTGCTTATGGTGTCAGGAGCACACCTGCCCTGGTGACGGTTCCTTCCTATTTGGGAGGATCCAGTCGAAGAGGGTGGCTCAGGCACCCCCGGAGACCCTGGTGGGTTCCTGGATGAGCTGAGATAGGTTTGCCTTACTAATGCTGGAGGATAGGCGGGCTGAGTTATTCTCTGACCAGTCATGCTTGAAATCCCCTAGGCAGATAATGTCATTTTTGCCTGTTGCTGATAACAAGTTATCCATGAATTCCAAGAGACCTTGTTTGGAATTTTTGAGAGGAACACATATACAGAAGATATGGAGTTTCTTAACTCCACCAGGCAGAAGGAGGGAATGGAGTACCTCACAATTAGGCAGAGGGGGGTCCTGTATGAGGGTGATGTTTAAGTGCAATTTGTAGTAGAGTGCCAGGCCACCGCCTCTTTTTGCCCCGGTGCGGTCCGCCCAGAGCATATTGTAGCCAAGAAAGGAGCACTGGGAGTCAGTAACTGTGGGCTTTAGCCTTGTTTCAGTGATAGCTAAGATGTCCAGGCAGTTCACACTCACCCAAACCTGTAGGTAGGGAAGGTTGGCTAGAAGGCTCCTAGTGTTTATGTGAGCCAAGGTGAGACCGTTGGATTTCGGGAGGTAAAGCAATGGGGGAGGCTGTGTTAGGTTGGGTACCTGAGGAGGACCAGGATTAACCTCGATATCCCCAGCTAGCGTAAGGGAGAAGATACATATCCAAAGTGAGATCATGAAGCAAGCCCTTGCTGAAGCTCTGGGGGAGAATTTTGACCTAAACTGGAGGCACCTAGCTAAAGGGCACAAATGCTTGCTAATAAGAGCAGAAGGGGGAAGAAGGGTGAGTGAGGCGGTAGCTAGTCAGTTTGAAAAGTAAAAGTTGTCCTTGGAGTAAACGTTAGTGGGTGAGGTAGGAGTGACAGGGCAGGAGAGCACAGAAAGTATCAGTAGGGAGAAGGCACCCATTAGGAGAGTCAGCAGAGCTGGGGAAGCCATTGTGTAGATGGAAGAAAATGCAAAAAGATAGGATGGGAAGGTGCAGAGAAACTGGGCTATGGCAAGTTTAGAATGTATTTATATATTTAGTAAGCACCTGCAGGAATAGGCAACCTCTAGTGGTCAGGAGCTATCAGGAGTAAAAGGAAAACTCAGCTGTTAAAGTACAAAATGTGTTTAGTCAGCACCTGCAGGATTAGGTGACCGCTAGTGGCCAGGAGTTATAAGGAGCAAATGGAAAACTCGACTGTTAGAAAAAAAACGCGAGATCGCCCAAGATATCGCGAGGATTGTGCCTATAAATCTAACACCAGACAAGGGTGGAGGGTATTGGGGGCGGGCGGGAGCAGTCATGCAACTGTGGGAAGTTCTCTGGGGATGGGGAGAAACCCGTCAGTGACTATGGCCCTCTCGACTCTGGGGTGGGGTGAGCCCCTGTGCAGAGCAGCTGGATCCGATGTACTGCCAAGGAATGGAGAGGTAGGAGAGATTAAATACTGTGCCAGAGAGCTGATCCAATTACCTCTGTGACTGAGCAAGTAACTGCTAGGCAAAGCATACAGTGAAAACCAGTTTAGATCTGTAAATCCTTTTCCTGTTTGCTTAACATCTTCCATTCCTCTTCAGAAAAATCAACAGCAATATCTTCAAAGGTTTCTGGTACCTGAAAGGACATGAGGCATGTTTAATTGCTCTTGGTTTCACACCACACATTGAGAAATCTGCAACTTTTACACAGGATAGGGATGGGCAAAGTTACAGTCTAAAAGACTAAGAGGCTTTGTTGGCATTCCCACAAAAAGTGAAGATACAAACTGTAACATAGGGCAGACAAGGGGGAAGCAGAGATGGAATAATGACATTAAGAGGGGGGAGACTAATTGAGCCAAGTGAGCAGAGAAAGACCTAACTAGTAGAAAGCAGTCTGCCTGAACATCAGGCATCTTGGGAATAAAATGGGGGACCTACAGGCAGCGGTGATGCACGCCCTTGGGGACACAGTTGTCATCATGGAAATGTGGGTGACACAAAATCCCAACTGGGACCTCACTATCCCAATATGTGCCCTATTATGAATGGACAAGAAAAGGGGGAGGAGAATGGGTTACACAATAAATTGAGACTGCATAAAAGCAATCAAGCATAAGCATCTTGGGGGAGTGGAGACAGAATTAATTTTTGTTCAGCTGCTAGATAAAGTAGGTAAGAACCTCAGAGTGCTGGTGGTGGTGCATAAAGATCACCAAATCAGTTTGAGGCAGGCTGCAGGGCACTAGCAGGACGACATCAGTAGGGCAACCACTATGGAAACACAATCATGGTGGGGGATATTCTAACAGACTGGGAAATGTTGGTGGGAGGGTTAGAGTTCCAGGAGCCAGGCTCTTTTAGATTAAATGCAGGATGGATTCCTAGTACAATGGGTGATGGAACTAACCAGAGATGGATCCATCCTTGACTTGGTACTGTCAAATCAGGAATAGTAGGGGAGGCCAGAATAAAGGAGCACCAGAGGATGAGTGATCATTACTCAGTGTGGTACATTTAAATCCCTAGAAACCCAGCACCCCAAGTCAAAGAAAATGGTCCTTGACTTTCAGGACACCAGTTTTGGAGGACATGGGGGAGATACTCATGACAAAACTGGGGGTATAGAAGGGAAAAGAGAGTATAACGTCAAAGTGAGTCTGACAGAGGTCGCCAAAGCTTGTCTGAAGCAGGAAGAGAAAAGCCCCAAATAAATCTATTTTGGTACAAGAGAAGTTAGAAAAGAGTAAGAGAAAAGGGTAGCATGAAAATATACATGGAGGATCAGTCTAAGAGCAATAGAGAGGTATACCTAGGAAAGCTAAAGGATTCCAATAATTTAAGTAATTTATTCATTTCAAAGTTTCACCGGAGAGACATACTGAAATGAGGAAAGCTTGTTTCAGATGTGTCAAGGGGAGACAGTAGAAGGAAAATCGACATGTGCAAATCAGTACAAAAATTTTACACGCATTAAGAGTGCAAAAATTATACAGAGTAGCATAAAACATAACCACAGCATTATACCATAAATAAACATCAAGGTGCTCACTGAAAGGAATGAAGCATTCCAACGAGATACATACAGGTCAATGAATAATCAGACTTTCAACAGCCTTCAAGAATGGGATAGAGGAGGGCATGGTAGCCAGAAGGGCTAACCCACCATGGCATAGAACAATCAGAGGGGAGGAGGAAGGACGGAAAGGGAAACAACAGGGTAACAGAAGGACAGGAAGAGTGGGGAGGAAGAAAGAGAAGGCAGGTGGGAGAGGAAGTAAAGGCGGTAGTAAGATCAGAAATGAAGAGGGAGGGGAGAAAGGGAAGAGGTCAGGACAGGTGCAGGAGGAGGCAGAGTGAGCACGTAAGAAGTCTGGTGAAAGAGGAAAAAGAGGCGCAGATTGATGGGGAGTGAGAGAATTCCAGAGCTTGGGAAGATGGTAGGAGAAAGAGCTTGACCACCCAAGGAACTTCAAGAAGGGACAGCTAGAGTGTACTGACTGGAGCTACAGAAGGAATAGGCAAAGTTAGAAAGCAGGTGAGAGGAAGAGAAGAGAAGGGAAGAGCTTTTGTAGCAAGGAGTCCACATGCTCAGAGAAGTCTAGGAGATGGTCTAGCTTACAACCAAGATACTTGAAGGAAGTGATGTCTTTAAGGTGAGTACCATCCAGTGTGTGAAGGTGGGCAGGGCTGAAAGGCTAGACAGTTTTGCCTGGTTCCAAAAGTCAAACAGACCATCTTCTTTGCATTTAAAGAAAGCTGATTAGAGTGGAAATATTGGATGTTGTTGAAGTCAAGCTGGAGTTGGTTGGTCAGGACAGTGAGGAGGAGACAAAGGCAAATATTACAGTATCACAAGCATAAAAGTATGGCTGCAGATGAACATGCAGAGGGGAGGCTATTTAGAAAGCTGGAGATGATGATGGGTCCAAGCACTGAGCCTTGGAAGATGTTAGTGTGATAGGTAATGGGGAATATGGAGTCACCACTTTTACAGTTCAAGTTCTGTCCTGGTCATATGAACAGAACCAATCTGTATGGTAGAAAGACCAGCTAAAAAAAGCTGATCTATGAGGAGATGAAACTGTGTTGGAGGCTTTGGCCAGGTCGACAAAGATGGCAGAGATGAGCAGGCCCTGGTCCATATCAGTCAGGATGGCATCAGTCAGCCTGAGGAGGGAGATGGAAATGGTGTTAGATTTGTAAAAACCAGACTGGAAGGGGGGTTGAGAAAGGAGGAAGAATCAAGGAAGGAGGACAGCTGGGAGAAAACCAACAATGTACCCATGTTACTGACCATACTGTACCTGTTCTTTCAATACATGTTGCTTCTGGGTCAGTTCAGTACTGTGTTGTGTTCCTTTCACAAGGTCTGTCTTGGTGCGTGACACAGTGCTTGAGTTACAGTGTTGGCAACACACAATTTCAGTGTCCTTTTCCTGTGCGGTTATTCATACCGTGATGTCTGCCACTCAGTAAGATGTGACACTGTTCCTTGTTCAGACTTGAACTGTTTTTTTGATTGTGTGCCAACACGAGTCATTTTTTTACAAAAGTGAACTTGACATGCATGCTGTGTGTTACATGTCTTCTGTGAAGACGCCTGTAACTTGTTTGCCTGGATGGCACTAATTAAGTTAAGCAGCACAATGGCCCCACAACATATAAAGCAAATTTTACTCATGACTGCATGCGTGCTGTGAGTCAATGTATCTGTTACTCAAAACCCTAATGTTCTATTTTCCTGTTTTGTTGTAGGGCATCCACATGGACTTTCGAATGTGGCAGTACTTTGCACATGCAAGACAGACTGATGCCCTGCCGCCACTAGCAGACATAGATGAGGTCCTTCTTCAACTGTCTATATAGACATTTACAATGTGGCTGAAAAGTTATGGCCTATTCTGTGCTGCTTATGACTGTGGCACTCAACAGGCAGCCGAGAACACTGTGTATTGGAATTTAGTGGCAACAATGTTTAATCAATATGAATGGACTTAAAACTTCTGCAAGAGTCATGGAAACTTTTACTTTATACCAAGTAAAATACAACACAGAACAGGAAGACAGAACACCAACATGCATGAAGCTATTATATCCGATGTAAGACTGGCTATCTAATTTGGAGACTGGCCACAAACAATGAGTATCGGACCCTGACATTTATTTGGCATGTCTAGGGCAGTGGTTCATATCTGTTGTGCATGAGGTTTGCAATGCTACCATTGACACCTTCATACACACAATAACTACCCCTATAGGCACATGGTTACAAGACATCTTGGATGACTTTGATAAAAGATTTGGTTTGCCACAAACAGCCATTGCAATAGATGGCAAACACATACCACTTCAGGCACCACACATTATAACAATCCTTATGGGCACATGGCTACAAGACATCTTGGATGGCTTTGATGAAAGATTTGGTTTACCATAGACAACCAGTGGAATAGATGGCACACACATACCAGTTCAGGCACCAGCAGAAGATGCGACAAACTTCTTCAACCTCAAAAGCTGGCACTCTGTAGTGATGCAGGCAGTGGTGGACCACCAGTACGGCTTTCAGGATGTTAACATTGTATGGTCTGGTAAAGTTCATGATGCCCGTATTCTTGCAAACAGTGGACTGTATGGGAAGGCTATGGATGGGCTTCTTTTTTCCAATGTGACACGTGAAATATGTGTGTGGTACAGGTGCTCATTAATTTATTTGGTGACTCAGCCTATTCATTGATGTGATGGCTTATGAAGCTGTTCCCTGACACCAGAAACCTCACAACTGATCAGAAACACTTTAACCACTGTCTGTCAAGTGGGCGTATGGTAGTGGAGAATGTCTTTGGTTGGCTAAAGGTAAGATAGTGATGCCTGCTGAAAAGGCTTGATACACACTTTTCCTTTGTTCCATTCGTGGTACTCACATGCTGCATTCTACACAACATGCGTGAGCAAAACGGGGTGCTTTTAATTTGGGATGGTTTAGGAGGCTCATGGTGGGACTTGCAACAGCTGGCTGGCACTAAATGCAAGACATGCAAAAGGGTAGAGCTGAGGATCAGGTAAGTCAAATCAGAAATGCTATTGCTCAACATCTCAGTAGACAGTACAGTGGCTAAGGTAATCTGTTGCATGTACATACTGGGCAATAGAGAGAACTGTGAAGATACACCACACTCATGTTATGTACCTTTCTTTCTGAAAACTGAAACTTGCCTCCTATGTATTATCAGCACCTATCACCCACTTCTTTAATCTTTCTCTTGTCTGAGAAGACCTCTCCCATTTGGAAAACTGCCCATGTTATTATCCTACTCAAATCTGGTGACCCAAGTGATCTAAACAATTATAGTCCAATATCTCTACTTACCATCTTCTCTAAACTGCTTGAGAAAGTGGTTAACGTGGAGCTTAGGAAGTACTTGGACTCCACCAATCTGCTTAACCCTCCCCAGTCAGGATTCAGAGCTTGTCACAGTACAATATCCGCACTCGCAAAGGTAACCAACAACTGTCAAAATGTTTTGGATGTCAGGAAATATATATGTGCCTTGTTTCTTGATCTTAGCAAGGTATTTAATACAGTGGACCATGGCCTGCTGTTGGGCACTCTTCAAAGCATTGACCTAGATTCTTCTGCCTTGAAATGATTCAATGGTTGCCTCTGGGAGAGTCCAACAGGCCAAAGCCCAAGGGATCTCTTTCCCATAAAATTGCTCCAAAGAGGTGTTCTGCAAGAGTCTATTTTAGGATCACTGCTCTACTCTTTATATTAACAACATTGACTCTGGCATCAAAGCAGCCAACAGTCATCTCTTTGCCGATGACATGGTCATATACATTGTTAGGCCTACCCTACAGCAGGCCTGTATGGACCTACAGGTCAACTTTAATCAGCTGCAGTTAAAATTATTGAGCCAAAAACTACTTCTAAATGCAAAAAAAAAAAACTAAGACCATACTTTTCTCACCTTCTGCCATAGGTCATAAACCTTCTCTACATAGTGTAACTCTGCAGGTTCTGTCACTTCTGGGAGAACCTACTGAATATGTGACAAAATTTAAATATCTGGGGCTTTGATAGACCACAAGCTTACATGCCATGACCATATTGAGGAACTATCAAAGAAGCTAAGGCAGAGACTGGACCTGTTCTTCCAGATCAAGCATCTCCTATCCCATGACACCAAAATAAAGACAGGTCCAAGCCACCTTTCTGTCATTATTGGACTATGCTGACTTCTCTATGGCCAAGGATCTGCCTCTGCACTCTAAACTTGACCTCTCTATCACCGAGCTTTGAGATTTATGTCTGATCTACCATACCTCACCCACCACTGCTCTCTGTATGCTGCAGTAGGCTGGACGTCCTCAAGTTCAGAAGCCAAAGAAATGCTGCCTTTTGACTTTTAAAGCTATCACACATAAGATTCCCCAGTAAATCTCTGATTGCTTGCCCCTATGCACTGTAGGCAATTACTCCTTGTGCAGCCTCTCATTTCAAGTTCAAGTTTATCGCAGGAAAAAAACTCTGTTGAGCAAGATCATTCACGAGGAGGTCCTGGAGCACATATGCAGTCAAGTACACATTACATATAAAGAGTAAACATAACAGTAAATAAGGCTCATTCCCAAGGAGGTCCTGAAGCAAATATGCAGTCAAGTACAAATTACATATGAGGAATAGACATAACAGCAAGAAGGTACAGTTTATGTACATATAATACATGATGCTCGATTAAGACATAATAGGGTAGGTATAAGGAGCATAACCTGGTGGGAGGCATTGGAAGAGGAGGGTGTAAAGTCAACAAGAAAGAGTAATTAAATGAGGAGGCAGAGTTGAAGCATGGGAGAAAGGGGAACAAGAAGTGGGCAAGAGGGCTACAGGGGATGTAGTGGAGAAAAGGAATAGGTAAGAGGGGAGTGGAGAGATAGCACAAGATAGGAGTAAGGAGGGGTAAAAAAGAGGGCTAGAGGGAGAGTGGGGGAGTAGAATATGGAGGAAGCAATATTGTGGGCATTAATCTCCTTATACATTCCTTAAGTTAATTCACGGTTTGGTAAAGCATCTATAAGCTATGTACTCCCTTACCTATGGAGCAAATTACTAAAGACTCTGAAGCTGGCTGCTCTGACAACCTTCTCATCCTTCAAAAAGCTATTCTCGCATTCCTTTATAGAATCCTATAACTGCCCCCAAGAGGCCAGTGAAATAAGTGTCGGACATCCGTCCCCAGGCCTTGTGATTCCCTGTTTAGAACTCCTTCTCCCTTCTTCCCTATCACCTCTCCTTCCCTTTTCCTGAACTGTTCATGTACATCCTGTATAATAATGTATATTGACAATATATTGTTTTCTTAGCCTGTTGCATATTGCCTGTATGGATCTTGCCTAATACTGTACTATGTTTTATGTCCTCTTCCACAATGTATTCCTTGATCGTACAGACATCTTTTTCCTTTGTATGTTGTTTACTTTTATGTACATTTGTCCAGGTCCACCATGCAAATGAGCTTGCTCAATGGTGCTTTGCCTTGTGAAATAAAGATTGATTGATGTGTGTTTCATTACTGCACTGTTCTTGCAATATGTCTAAAACTATCACATGTGGGCCAGACAAGCAAGTAAGGAATCATTAGATAAGCTGGCTGGACACAGCCAGCCACTGCATCATGTGGTTCTTGCATGTCTGCAAACCTCAGAGGTGGTTACATGTAACACATATAGCATGAATGTTGTCATCCTGGTGTTGGCGGATGAACGTGCAATGTGCGTTGCCATGCATGCCATTATTGTCTCACAGGATGCACACAGTGTTGACGTCCTCCTACCATTGACAAAAACATGCTAGTGTCATGTGTGACCACCTTTCAGTGTGCCACCATAGGGCGTGTATTTGCCATTCTTGACGTGAGTATGGCTCCCATCAGGACACTATTGCATTGAGGAGTAGCAAGCTGTATTGCAGAAGAGGTGCACACAACAGAGTATTTTGTTTATTTATTTATGGACATGTTTCACCAGGAAGGCACATTGAGCAACAGGTTGCTCATCTCCCAGTGCGACCTGAGGGTTGGGGTCACAAGTACAAGACATTATACATTCAGGTTACATAGATCAGCATTAACACACAATTAATTAAGGCAGGTTGTAAACTGTGTTGCATACATATGTAAATTGTGAGAACAATTTATAAGTGCAACAGTAATAGGAGAACAGGTGCTATCAAGAAAGAAAGGGTGAAGGAGAGAGAGGATGAAATAGAAGAGGGGAAGAGTCAGGCCCAGAGAGATCCATTCAGGTTGTGGGGAACCCTGTGAGGAGTCAGGAGAATGAAGAGAAGGGAGGGAAGGCAGAGGGGATGGGTGAGGGGAAAGAGAGTGGGAGTGAGTGTGAATAACAGCTAGGAGAAGGAATAAGTCCAGTCCCAAAAGAAAGAAACCCTTCAGGATGCGATGAACCCTGCAAGGGGGCAGGGAAGGCCAGTGGGTTAGAATTTGTAGAGATAGGTAGAGGGAAGAGATGTGAATTTACACCTAGGCGGGGGCACAGCCTGTTCCAAGGGACCCTTCAGGATACTGGGGATCCTACAAGGGGACAAGGAAGGCCAAGGATAGGTAGAATGGGGCAGGGAACAAAGTAGGCAAGCCTAGGCACAGTAATACCCTTTTGTGATGCTATGAACCCTGCAATGGGGCTGGGAAGGCTAGGGAAAATGGAGGAGAGGGTAGGGGCAGGGTCCGGGATAGGGACTGAGAACTAGTACCTAGTAGGGGCAGAAAAATAAGAAGTGAAGGAGTCGATAGGGGTAATGGGTATGGTTCCACCATGCTATGGTAACACAAAATTTGCCAACCATCAGTACTGCCATGACACAACATCACCAACTGGTGTTGTGCCATTGCTGGGGAACCGGGTTTTCTGTGGGGTAACACTTCCAGATTTTAAATAACCAACTCCAAGTCAGAGTTGGTTCGGAGGGGCAAACACCCCAGAGGCAACAGTGTCAGGAACCCAGCTGACCTTCACACTGAACTGACAAAATGTCACTGTGATGGTATCTGCTGTATTCTACCGCTATTGCAATGTAATAGCAATGGGTATAGGGGAAAGAGCTCAAAAACCCATCATCAGGACTATGGGCAATGTGAAACAAGCAAGGGAAAAGAGGAGGAGGTGGGAGCAAGGAGGAAGGAAGGAGGGAGGGTCAGGAGGGCTGGTAAGATTAATAAGGAGAGGAGGCGAGGAGCAGGGGTTAGGTACAGGTACGGTTTACTGAAAGGAAGTTAACAATGGCAGAGGTCAAGGAGTTAGGAGAGGAAGAGTGGCGAATCTGGGGAGGGAGTGCATTCCATAATTTGGGGAAGCAATACAAGAAGGCCAATGGCGGTAGACCTTCGAGGGATTACTAATAGACTTGAGTTGCATAATCTGAGCACAAGGACAGGTGGTGGGAGAGTGGTAAGGAAGGAGAGGTAGAGGAGAAGCAAACTAAACCAGATTTTAGAGGCAAATTTGTGCAATGGATGTGACACTGATTTTCAAGCGAGGAGAAAGCAGGAGTGGTAGATGTTACAGTGATGAGTGAGAGAAGAGGCATCAAGAGCAAAGTGACAGAAGGAGTTAAAGAAGGTGTCCAATCTGGTTAGGAAGACTTGAGAGAGATAGACATACATACATATACACGCGGTGTGTGTGTGTGTGTATATATCTGCAGTGTATATATAAATAAATAATACATGCACAATGAGGTGTGGTGAACATCAAAAAAAAATCACAGTATCTGACAGAAACTTTTTCAGCCAAGAAATGGAGTCTGAAATCAGGAACTGCAATGAATTGATAACATGGACTGCATGGCTGTGATTGAATAAAGTAATGTATTTGATATGGGTCATGCTTGAAAATAGGCAGGTCCTTGCCTAATTCACCCACCCGGTCAACAAAAACTAATAAATAAATAAAATATGGAAACAGAAAACCACAGAACAAGAAAAAAAAAACACAGCATACACTACACACTTAGAACAAATATATTGCACACACTTCCACAGTATAGCAGTACCCTGTAGAACACCTGTGATTTCAGTCCATCATTTAGTGACAATACAGCCCCTGGGCAGGCGTGTCCCACCATCAAAAGCAACACAGTGATTTTGGTCATGATTTCTATACATGTCCACACCACCTGGAGACATTAGGCAAACATATTGCTAAACAGACAGGGGTGGTGGAAGCTGGTACTGTGTGTAACCCCATTTGCATTTAGGTGATGTGAGAGAGAGAGAGAGAGAGAGAGAGAGAAATGCCTGCTGGGAAATCCAGAATCTTGTCACTGGGTCTCATGTGGTTGACATCAGGATTGCTTGGTTGGGATAGCTGAAATACATCAATGCGGGAGCTGATGCATAGGTTGGTGGTGCTTATAGTAGTGGTTGCCAATCCCGTTTGGTCAGGAGCTGCAGCACTGTGCACTCATGATCCATGCGAAAACATTCCATGCACTCAATGCGCTTAATGCGTCGCTGCTCCATTTCCATGACAAACTGCAGCCGCTGCCTTTTCAGGTCGAAATATTTTCCATTGAACTAGGTCATAAACTTAAAGTGTTCCGAGACTGCTGAAACAACAGAATCAGCATGACATTCGCAATTGCGACACATGCCAAGTGAGGGATGGGTAGCATGACTCTGGGGCACCAGTACATTTATTCAACATCCATGGCCAATGATGCTATGGAGTGAACTTCAGATGGATCAAGGCTTACTGGATTTTGGTTTTCTTCAGTGTCTGATTGACCACTCAACTTGTCATCACTGTGATTGTCTTCAGAAGCCTGATTGAGGCCACAGGAAGTATCCATCACCACTGTTGGTGTGGTAGCAGTGTGAGTTCCTAGAATGGCATCCATGGTACAGGGTCAGGGGGAGGATCACTACGATGCAGATGCGGGGAGGGCAGCCACAGAGTACTATATGATAGCTGCACACTCAAGCAGACTCGACAGGCCATACGCACTGTGTCTGCTGGCACATTCGGTGAGGAGCTGCAGCACTGTCCACTCATGATCCATGTGAAAACGTTCCATGCACTGATTGTGCTTGATGTATCGCTGCTCCATTTCCATGATAAACTGCATCCGCTGCCTCTTCATATCGAAATATTTTGAGTCAGACTGGGCAACACGCTTAACAAAGTGTACCGACATTGTTGAAACAACAGAATCAGCCCATTTGTGATCATGGTGCATGCAATGTGCAGGTTGGTTAGCTTGGCTCTGGGTGCAGGTAAATTTACACAACATCCATGCCCAATGTTGATGTGAAGTGACCTTTATCCGGATCAGGGATAGCAGGATTTTGTTTTTATTCAGCCAGATTGACCCTTCAACTTGTTATCACCGTGATCATCTTCAGCTGCCTGACTGAGGCCACATAGTATCCATCACCACTGTTGGTGTGGTGGCAGTGCGTGTTCTTAGAATGGCATCGATGGAATAGGGTCATGGAGTGTGAGTCACTATGATACTGGGGGGGGTGCAGCATACTATATCACAGCTGCACACTTGAGCAGACTTGACAGACCAAATGCACTGTATCTGTTGGCACATTTTGTATGCTCATATGCCTGGTACTGGAATCTGGCACTCCCAGCCCGAGATGCCACTCTGCAGTCTCTGGATGTTTATTCTTGGGTGCTTTCATTGTAAGATAAAACCCAGAAATGGCACTGTACAGTTGTTCAACATCTGTTACTGTGGGTAACATATGCACTGGGCATGGAGTTCAGTCCTTTGCTGCAGAGTTACAATACTGGCAATGCCCTCCACTACTGTGACTCAATTACAACATTAAGAAACATTGGCTAGAAAATTCACAGGTAGAGGCTAGCCAAGTATCGGACCACCATTACCCCTCAAGAAATTCTGGACTTCCAACCTGTTTGATGACCATAGCCAAGCCCTGCTTCTTCAACACTGTGCTCCCCTTTACACATCCTCTTCTACACATATATATTGAGCAAGTGACTAGACAAAAAAGCACAGTCTGTACTGGTGTGTAAAACAAAAGGCCTGGAGTTGACTGTAATCAGTCCACCAGGCGAGCCATTTGATGCCTACCTAGCATTGCTCATGTGCCTTATTTTAATAAGACTTGGAATAGTGATCTGGTATACTGTCATAGCAGTTGACTAACAAAAGTGGCAGCATATGGGCAAATCACCATGAGTATCCATGGGCATACAAACTGCATGTTTAGTCCATACTGTGTTTTTGAGGAGTGCGGTACTATCAGGAAATTGTGAATATGGAATTCCCATACTAGCAGTTACACATATTCCACCTGCCTGGGAAGGGGGGGGGGTTGGCAGCCATTTTAGAATACCCATGATTGTACAGTGATACAAACCAGTCACACAAGGAAGGACAAATTGGTGTGGACCAGGACTGCACAATGGTACTTGCTAAATTGAATTCCAGATGCACTCACTACACCAACCCTCATATGACCTGCCAAGTCTTGTGTCTGTATATAGTTTTACATGTAACAACTTTAAGGAGAACACTGAACAGCTGAAAAGCATCCTGAATATGTACTCGGCACATGACAGAGCAGCTAGCGATCTTGAGGAGAAGCATATATTACTGCTGACTGCTGCTAAAATGAAATGGGATATGTTCACTAAATAATGGCACAGTGATGCTGACAGCTTGCATCAAAACACAGGGGCCATACATCCCAATTTGAGGGCACACAAATGCAGCACTGCTTCCTCACTGTGGTCTGATACTGTACATATGAGAGGTGCCCAGGTGCATGCTGTTGGTAGACGTGCACATCCCCGGATGGTACTAACAGCACTGGTTCCTCACTGTGACCTGATACTGTACATATGAGAGATGCCCAGGTGCATGCTGTTGGTAGATGTGCACATCCCTGGACAGTACTAACAGCACTGGTTCCTCACTGTGGCCTGATACTGTACATATGAGAGGTGCCCAGGTGCATGCTGTTGGTAGATGTGCACATCCCTGGACAGTACTAACAGCACTGGTTCCTCACTGTGACCTGATACTGTACACATGAGAGGTGCCTGGGTGCATGCTGTTGGTAGATGTGCACATCCCCGGACAGTACTAACAGCACTAGTTCCTCACTGTGACCTGATACTGTACACATGAGAGGTGCACAGGTACATGCTGTGGGTAGATGAGCACATTCCTGGACAGTACTAACAGCACTAGTTCCTCACTGTGACCTGATACTGTACACATGAGAGGTGCACAGATACATGCTGTGGGTAGATGAGCACATTCCTGGACAGTACTAACAGCACTAGTTCCTCACTGTGACCTGATACTGTACATATGAGAGGTGCCCAGGTGCATGCTGTTGGTAGATGTGCATCCCCGGACAGTACTAACAGCACTGGTTCCTCACTGTGACCTGATACTGTACACATGAGAGGTGCAGGTGCATGCTGCTGGTAGATGTGCACATCCCCGGACAGTACTAACAGCACTGGTTCCTCACTGTGACCTGATACTGTACATATGAGAGGTGCACAGGTGCATGCTGCTGGTAGATGTGCACATCCCTAGACAGTACTAACAGCACTGGTTCCTCACTGTGACCTGATACTGTACACATGAGAGGTGCCCAGGTGCATGATGCTGGTAGATGTGCATATCCCTGGACAGTACTAACAGCATTGGTTCCACACTGTGGCCTTATACTGTACATGTGAGAGGTGCCCAGGTGCATGCTGATGATAGATGTGCACATCCCCGGATAAGACTAACAGCAGTGGTTCCTCACTGTGACCTGATACTGTACATATGAGAGGTACCCAGATACATGCTGATGGTAGATGTTCCCATCCCCGGACAGTACTAACAGCACTGGTTCCTCACTGTGACCTGATACTGTACATATGAGAGGTGCCCAGGTGCATGCTGCTGGTAGATGTGCACATCTCCGGACAGTACTAACAGCACTGGTTCCTCACTGTGACCTGACACTGTACACATGAGAGATACCTAGGTGCATGCTGCTGGTTGACATGCACATACACGGACAGTACTAACAGCACTGGTTTCTCACTGTGGGCTGAAACTGTACATATGAGAGGTACCCAGGTGCATGCTGCTAGTAGATGTGCACATCCCTGGACAGTACTAACAGCACTGGTTCCTCACTGTGGCCTGATACTGTACATATGAGAGGTGCCCAGGTGCATGCTGCTGGTGAAGTGCACATCCCTGGACAGCACTAACAGCACTGATTCATCACTGTGGCCAGATACTGTACATATGAGAGGCACCCAGGTGCATGCTGTTGGTAGATGTACATCCCGGATGGTAGTAACAGCACTGGTTTCTCGCTGTGGCCCGATACTGTACATAAGGAGAGGTGCCCAGGTGCATGCTGGTAGAAGTGCTCATCCCCGGACAGTACTAACAGCACTGGTGCCTCACTTGACCTGATACTGTACCTATGAGAGGAGCCCAGGTGCATGCTGCTGGTAGATGTGCACATCCCTGGATGGTAGTAACAGCAGTGGTTCCTCACTGTGGCCCGATACTGTACATATGAGAGGTGCCCAGGTGCATGCTGCTGGTAGAAGTGCACATCCCTGGACAGTACTAACAGCACTGGTTCCTCACTGTGACCTGATACTGTACATATGAGAGGTGCCCAGGTGCATGCTGCTGGTAGATGTGCACATCCCGACAGTACTAACAGCACTGGTTCCTCACTGTGACCTGATACTGTACATATGAGAGGTGTTCAGGTGCATGTTGCTTCTAGATGTGCACATCCCCAGACAGTACTAACAGCACTGGTTCCTCACTGTGACCTGATACTGTACATATGAGAGGTGCCCAGGTGCATGCTGCTGGTAGATGTGCTCATCCCCGGACAGTACTAACAGCACTGGTTCCTCACTGTGACCTGATACTGTACATATGAGAGGTGCCCAGGTGCATTATGCTGGTAGAAGTGCTCATCCCCGGATAGTACTAACAGCACTGGCTCCTCACTGTGAGCTGAAACTGTACATATGAGAGATGCCCAGGTGCATGCTGTTGGTAGATGTGCTCATCCCTGGATGGTACTAACAGCACTGAAACTGAATCTATATAAATGGTCTCTCACCGATGGCTCAGCAAGGAACAGCTGATTAAAATGTAAGTCCTTAGCTGCTGTGATGATCGGAGGCTGTGCCAGAGGGTTTGTTTGCTGCAGAAGGAAATCAGGTGGTCACAAGAATGAATTTTCTTATTCTGCAACTTCAGTGGTAAACAATCTGAAAAAGATGAATAAAACATCACTGGACATACACTGATTGGGTAGTACTGGAGGTTTGGGTACTATTTCAGGTCTAACAGATGCCGAACAAATGTGTGGCAAGCACCATGAAACAACAGCGAAGTTTAAATCATCCACTTCCTGTTTACACCATGACAGGATGTGACATACGCAGGTGTCCCTCCATTTCCCCTTAGCTTGCAACTGAACAACAGTGACCACACCGAACTTGAATGTGGACCTTCAACAGTGGTGTACAATGTGCACAATGGTGCCGCCTGAACAGTGGTCATTCAGCATTTCCAAACCGCAGGATGGAATGACTTGTTGGACAGCACTATAGCAAACACCCATTTCACAGCAACAAAGCACTTCTAGAGGAGGTCTTAATCACAGCATTCACTGCAACATTTAAGAGCCAGATAATGTAAAGCCACAGTAAACCTTTTATTAGTACAATTCGATGTGGCTCTACTGATTGCACTGCTGATAAACCAACCTTGTAGTACTATTGTTAGTAGCAGTTTTTTGTTTTTTTATTGTTGGTAGTGGTTGTACCATGCATGGCTGTGACCAATCAGCTTGCAGTATTTTCCTACCTGTTTTACAAGGAGAGTCACATGCCTTAGCCTTTTGGTCTAAAGCCACCCTCATCACCTGGGTATTTTTGTATACACCAGCAAACTGAGCGTTATTACTTAAATATGTGCTGCTAAAGTTCAGATTAATACATTTCATAAACTCACAGAAAGCACTTGATACAAATGTTAATCATTGTCTTCCTCTACCTACCTTTATGGCCTCCACATTGGCAACAATACTGTGGCACTCATGCATAGGAGACGCTTCACCAGACACAGGGAACGGTTTATGTTCATCTGATTCCTCAAACCCATCCCAGTGTCTGTTGCTGCTGGTCACAGATGCTGCTCTTTTCAGTCTCTTCATTTCCAGTAAGATGTTTTACAATTTCCACTATCACTGCAAGTTTCCTGTTTGCTCTGAGCACCTTCTGCTCTAACACATCATAGCATTCACCATAGGAGACATTTCCATCTATGTACTCCCAGTACTTTGAGATACAGGCTCTGCAAAAGTTGTGCTCACAATCTAGAATGACAGGATCACTAAAATAATCCACACGAATGGGACACATCACTTCATTTTTCAGTAGTTCTAGCTCTTTTTTTGCTGCCATGTTCACTGTTGTCTGTTAAAGGCATCTACTTCCCTTCTGTTTTCTGGAACAAAAAACATATAAGCATAAAACGAGTTTGCTCCTCTTTCAATACCGACCATATCATGCACAGTTAAAAATTCTTGCACTGCTACCGAACCTTATTATGGTGTTTTATTATTGCTTTCAGTACTGACCATGTCATGCACAGTTAAAAACTCTTGCACTGCTACTGAACCTTATTATGGTGTTTTATTATTGCTTTCTGGGCTGACCACGTCATGCATGGTTAAAATCTCTTATAACATGGGGTAGTCAAAGACAGGTCCCTGACTGGTACACAGCCATCAGGTGACCATAGATTAATCAATGATATAACCACAGCAAGTGGTGTAGAATTCGCCCCGAGTGATCAACGATGGACCAGATCTCATTATTTTTCCGAAAACGCATTTTCAAAGACAACCATTAATCCTGCTGCTCACCGAGAGAAATGTCCTGAGCTACATAGAATGGAGGTGACTGTCTCCGTGTATGGCAAGCTCACAGTACATGAAGGTGTGCAGCAGGAGAAGTCAGCAGTACCCCCTCACAATGTGTCCACCACCAGAATTCAGCAGTATCCCTAGGCAATGGATGTCTCCCAAACAACCGCCCTGCAGACCTCAGGGCACCAAAAGGAAACTGTGAGCATGCCCTTCATTATTCCTGGCCATTTTATAATGTGTGTAACTCCCCTATCAATGCAGGGGCATACCAGTAGCCCATAGCTCCCATTTTGCTCTCCTGCCTGGCGCCTCCAAAAATGCCTTCTATTTTTTTTTTTTTTATTGGTTCCCGCTCTGGCCCAAGTTCTTGTTTGTGCCCCTGTTCCCCAGAAAACAGCCCCAGAGTAATTCCAAGCTCTGGGGGGGTTCTAAAATCCAAACCACAATCTCCTGCTCTGTGTATGCACTCCAGTGCAGCAGGGATCATACAGGCGCCGACGCACATTTGATCTTCTGACCACTCAACTTGAGGTCCACTGGGAGACAGATTCAGTGGTCCAGTGTTCCCACCTGCTAACTGGGGCATGGTGACCATGAGGAGGGCCTGAGAGTCCATGTATTAAATTAAATTAAATTAAATAAGAAGATCCGTGAGGTGTCCAGAGCGGGGTTCATGAATGAGCTCAGAGCCCCAGTCTAATAAATATTCATAAGGGTGCTTCTGCCCTAAGGAAGGCTGTGTTTTGGCTGCTGCTGAAAGGAAAAGAAATGTGTTCTAACTGAAAATAAACAATGCAACTGTTTTGTGGGTATGGAAACAAATGTGAAAAAGGCAAAGTGTTTAAATAAAATAAATGCTTCAGTCCTGGCTGCACCAGTGAAATGTTGGGACTCAGAGATATGGCCTGCCTGCTGCAAGGCATCCTTAAATATTGGCAGCAGCAGCAGCAACAGGCACAAGGAATGATAAATGTACTTGTTCTGGGCAGCGACAGTAAGAACACACTAGTGGATACTAAGCTGAGTGGCATTTGGGCAAATATTATTGTTTATTCTGGTTGCACTAGGATTTTATTTGGGACTGTATGAAATCTGCTTAAGGAGAGTGTGTTAAGCAGCCATTTTCAAGTAGCCACAGCCAATCAGAAAGCTAGAATTTTAAAGCCAGGACTCGAGGGACATTAGCCAAAGCTCATGGGAAACTGCAGGGACCTAATTTCAGGCGCTAAAACAGCAAACCAACTGTGCATCAAGTGAGGTTCATGCATAATTCATTTTCTTGATTGACAAGCCCTCCAGCCCATCAAAGGCCAAACACCCAACCGCTTCAGCCAATCAGGAACCTCAGGAGAGCCCCACAAAATACTGTGTTTTCTGTATTGTTTTTTTCAGATTTGAGTGGGAGCCCCCTCCCCCCACAGGGGTGGAGGCTCAGGCCCTCAGCCATGCAAATGGGCCTGGTGATCCAGTTAAGGCCCTCCACCCAGGAGGGGGTTAGTGACTTATTAGCAGTAACAGTTTAAAGTAATTTAGTGTATGCAGAACCTGCTACCCTGGGGTTGCCAGAATGTCATTCAGGAGCTTGGCTCCCTTCTACATCAGGGAAAGATGTGGACCTGCAACATCAAGCCAGCTGTGAGGGATCTGATTTCACCCCAGCTGTGAGAGAACTGAAGGCAATCGTGTATCCTTACGCTGCTTTTTATTTGCTTCTGTTAACTGTTCACTTGATAACCTGCGTGTTATCATATCCATGTGTAACCTCCCCATGTCGCACTCGGAGACGAGCATCTTGTTGCTTAATGTGCCTTTCCTGGTGAAACAACTGCAATAAATAAATAAATCAGGAACCTTGATTGTGGAGATCCTACTGTGAGGAGCCTGAGTGAATACTCTTGTACCCCGGTGCAAAGAATGAAATGAAGTGCTTAATTGGGGCTGCCAATGCCCTTAATGACTGTGCTGATTTGTACTGCTAATTTGGTCTGCACCCTGCATCCTGCAGCACCTAACCTTAGCCCAGCATGGGGGACCCCTTATGGATCTTGTGCTGGTTTGAGACTGACCAATTGGTCTGCACTTGCATCTGCTGAGCCTGTCTTGCCCAGTGCAGGTAGACCTGACTATTCCAGGGGACCCAAGTTAGCCCAAAGTATCATATAAATGTGCTACAAGTGTTGTCTGCTATGGAGCCTACAGGACTGGAAGGGGAGCACCCAGTAGCTCAACCTGACTTTGCCTGGGAGGTCCAGTATTTCTAAATTGTCCAGTCAAGATGTCCAGTGGAGCTGCAATCTAGTGAATGTGACTACTGTAACCTGAAATGACTGTTCTTATTCAAATGGACCAGGGTGGCCACCCTGGCCCTGGTTGAAGATCCTATCCATTTACTGACTGTACGAGATGTGTCTGAAATATAAATGTGCCAAATGTACCATAACATGTAAATGCGATGGATGTTCAGGAAGAAACAACCGATTTTCAAACCCAGTGTACCTGGCTGGTCTACACCTACCGAATGTGTCCAACTGCAACATGCAGGGAAATCCCTGCACGTGGTCTTGATTTGAATGACTGTAAACAGTTTAATCTGCCTAATTGTTTTCAAGTTCAAGCACTAATTCTTTCTTGAATCAAGACAGCCAACTAACAGCTGCACGATGCCCATTGTGGCCTTCAATCATCAAGGGACTGTCTTGGTAACTGGGTACCCAGGTTTAGAAGTGTAAGATTGTGGGGTCTCATGCCAAGTTTGGGAAACTGGTACCAGACTGTGGGTACAATTATATTGTGGTTCCATCTGATTAAATGCAGTTAGTTAGATAGCCAGGGCTCTGGTCATCTAGGTTGGCATAATGCGATTTCTGTCTGATTTGTCAAACAGGTATCCACCAAGCTGGAGGGTTTTCACCCACACAAACCCCAAAACATTTAATTCTCTGTTCACAATAATGATATTGATTGCATAGCTTCTACTCCTCCTGTTTCGCCATTCCTAAGCCCTATTTCCGCTGTAAATAAATTGTTGTTGTTATTGTTTGTAAATGATGGTATCATGTTGCATACTATTAGGAAGTCGTTAAATGTAAAATGTCTGAAATGTAGGGAAATGTCTATCGGGTCATGAGTTAGGGTGGCTAATGGTTACAGTGGGTGATATGACATCCCAGTGGGTTGTGCCAGGTAAGGGCTAGCCCACTTAAAAGCTAAACTCTGGGTGGAGGCACTGTGCAAAGGTACTATCATGGAAAAGAATCAGTTTTAAAATAACATTTTGGAACCCAGGCCCCTCAACCTTGTACGGGCCCACAAGGCATGAGTAGTAACTCTAGGAGTAGCGCTACCTAGGGGTTACATATGCAATGCCACGCAGCATTTTATTATCCCTATCTGTTTCTGCTAGCATAGCCATCAAGCACACTGTGGCACAGTGAGGCACGCACCACCGTGGAACATGTTGCTGTGCCTTACTGGTGCATGAGGTTTGTCACCTACATCCCTGATGCTCGCAGTTGTGTCATCGGTATGTGTCTTGGCTACCACCCACCCCCTCCCAACTCCGCTACCCAGTGGTAATGTCCCAGCAGAAGCTGCCGCACCAGGCAGTGTCTATGTACCACACACATCCCATCAGACAGCTCTCCCCAAGTCTGTATGTGTTGGAAGGACTGCAGACAGTGACTCAGGAGAACACTGCTGAGTTTCTGTATACTGCAGAGAGCAAGAGACACACATAGACACAGTCACACAGGACATTGCAGCAGCTGTGGGACACTGAGTGCCTGCATCTCCCAGTCCCAGTGTCATTCTTGCTGTCTGTTTCTGTCTTGCCAGATGGATGGCTCAGTACAAGAGCTCTTTTCCTAGATACAGGAGATTGCAGTAGCTGCACTTCACAGCGACTCTATGAAGCTATAGTGAATTGTTCCTCTGATAAATTACTTGTTTTTTATATGTGTAGTGTGCAAAACTTCTTGGTGAGTTGCTTGTGTTGATTCAGCAGTGTATACATAGCAGCAATTCAGCACGGTCAGTACCACAGTAGTTGTGGTGGTGGCTGAACACATACAAAAATTCCCTATGTTTTCATGACTTAATCATGCTTTCCTTGTATTGTTTTCCACCTCTGGTGACACCCCATGATATTATTTATTTATTTATTGAATTCTGATGACCGGGTTAGCCCACTGGGCCCCAAAGGTCCCTTTTTCAGGGGCGACCCAGGGAATAGAAGCAATACAATATATACAATCATGTGATCCAGAAGCAATACAATACATACAGTCAGGTGATACAGGGTTACGAGAAGTAGACAAGATAATGAGGATAACAATACAGGGAATTATTCAAATCGTAGACCATAAGTGTAACACTTGAAAGATTTAAGGATTTAAGGCATGATTTAATATAGGTTAAGGTGAGATGAGAGAGGGGATGGGTGTTGTGATTAGGATTGGGGGTGATTATCCTATACCCTCACAGTGGCATGAGCTTGTCCCAAGCAAATGGGACTTAAGCCTAGTGCAAAAGATTGGTAGCGAGGGGTCTTCCTGTACTAGAGGTGGGAGAGTGTTCCACAATTTAGGGGCTGTGAGAGCGAAGAAACTGCCTCCCTTGTGAATCTTGATTCTGGGGATTACCAGTAGGGACCGACCAGAGGTCCTGAGCATTCGAGGGTTAGGCTTAGCCATTAATTTTCCTGTTAGGCTTGGTGGGGCCTCTGGGATCTGCAATTTGTATGCATGGCAGAGCATGGGATACCGTGAGACAAGAAACATAGAAGCTGACAGCAGATAAGGACCACAAGGCCCAGCCAGTCTGCCCATTTCTTTTTCTACCTTATAAATGTGCCATCAGCCTTTGCTCTGTCAGTGGTCTATCTATTCATACTCATCTGTATTGCTCCTTTGCCTATCCCATGCCTGTTTGAAGCCCTGCACTGTATTCATAGCCACCACATCCTGAGGTAGACCGTTCCATGCATCCACCACCCTTTCTGTGAAAAAGAATTTCCTCACAATCCCCTTAATCAGCCTCCCTCTAATCTCATGCTGTGTCCTCTTGTCCTGCTATTTTTCTTATATTTAAACATGTTAGACTCTTTCAGTTTGTTAATGCTCTTAAGGTGTCTGAATGCTTCGATCATATCACCTCTCCCTCCTTTGCTCAAGGGTATACATATTGAGCTCCTAATCTGTCCTCATATGTCTTCTGATGCAGTCCCTGCACCATTTTGCTGCCCTTCTCTGACTGCCTCAATTTGGTTAATGTCCTTGTGAGTACTCCAGATGGGGCCTAACCATGTCTTGTAAAGAGGGATTATTACCTCCCTCTTACGACTTGTGATACCCCTACTAATACACCCTAACATCCCCCTAGCCTTACCTACTGCTTTAGAGGTCTGCTTGGATGATTTCGGGTCATCAGTGATGATGATGCCCAAGTCTCTTTCTTCCTTTGTGACTGCCAGCAAGTCCCCTCCCAGCCTATAGGTGGCTTCAGGGTTTCTCTTCCCTATGTGCATGATGTTGCACTTTGCATTAAATCCCAGTTGCCACTCTTTTGACCATTTTGCCAGTTTATCCAGATCTCTTCTCATTCTGCCCACACCATCTGGATCATCTACTCTGTTGCAGATTTGCAAACAGACAAGCCTTACCCTCTAGTCCATCTGCAATGTCACTAATGAAGATATTGAAGAGGACTGGCCCCAGGACTGATCTCTGAGGTACCCCACTTGTGACTTGCATCTCTTCTAACTGTATACCATTTACCACCACTCTCTGTTTTCTGCCTGTCATACGGTTTGCCACCCAGTTGACCAACTTCTGACCCACCCCAAGCCTACCCAGCTTATTTATCAATCTTCTATGTGGAACAATGTCGAAAGCTTTGCTGAAGTCAAGGTAGGCGACATCAACTGCTCCCCCCTTGGTCCACCACTCTGGTTACCCAGTCCAAGAAATCTATGAGATTAGTTTGACAGGACCTTCCTTTTGTAAACCCATACTGTCTTGGATCCTGTGCCCCCTATGGATTCCAGGTGTTGCACTATCATTTCCTTAAGGAGTGCCTCCATAATCTTGCCCATTACTGAGGTAAGACTGACTGGTCTGTAGTTCTCTGCCTCCTCCCTGCTACCACTCTTGTGGAGCAGGATCACATGAGCCCTTCTCCAGTCTTCTGGGACCTCTCCTGTGCTCAGAGACTCACTAAACAGTTCTGCTAATGGCTCTGCTAGTTCCACCCTTAGCTCCTTAAGTACCCTGGGATGTATGCCATCAGGCCCCATTGCCTTGTCCAGCCTGAGCTTAGCGAGCCTTGTAGGACCTTTCTTTGTGAAGGGTGTAGTGCTCACCTCCCTCCGCCGTGTCCATGGTGCTGAGCTGTGGGCCCTGCCCTACCTTCTCTTCAGTAAATACTGAGCAAAAGTATCTATTTAGGATAGATGCTTTTACAGGGTCCTCCTCCTCACATGCCCCCTTTTCTCCTTTGAGCTTAGCGATACCCCCTCTGGACTTTCTCCTTTCACTAATGTATCTATAGAAAATCTTGTCACCTTCTGTTACTGTTCATGCTAGTGTTTCCTCAGTTTGGGACTTTGCTTGCCTTACTACCTTCCTTGCTTCCCTTAGAGAAGTTTGGTATGCCTCCCGATATTCATCCTTCTGCATTCCCTTATAGTTCCTGAAGGCCAGGCTTTTGGCTCTGACCTTTTATGCTACTGTATTTGAGAACCAAAGTGGTTTCCTTCTTCTTTAGCACTCACTTCTTTTTCTTTCTAACACAATGGGATGTTGCTTCAAGTATTGCATCCTTAATGCTTGCCCACTTTGCCTCGAAAGAAGGCCATTGCAGCTGGGCTAGTGAGATGCAGGGGTGGGTTCTTGGTTGACATGTTGTTGCAAACCTCACAACCTTGTTGTACAGGACCTGAAGCCTGCTAACCTCACCCTTTGCCATGCCCTGGATTACCGGGGCAGCATAGGTTAATGTGGTTAGGAGGACACTTGAGGCGATTGCTTCCTAGTCTCTGGGATAAGTTGTTTTTTTAGCCTGTACATGGTGCCAAGTTTGACACAGAGAGACCTTGTTACCTGGTTAACGTGGGGCTTAAAGGTGAATCCCTGGTCAATAGTTAGCCCTAGGTATTTTATCTTGTCAACTACATCTATTCGTTTATTCCCAAGGGTAGTAAGTTTTAGGGAATTGGTCCGATCCTGGCCAAGGGGTCCAGGACCAAACAGCAAGGCTTTAGTTTTCGCTGTGTTGAGGATCATTCTGTTTGATGTGAGCCAGGCCTCAAGTGTGTTTAGGTCCCCTTGTAGGAGAGGGCCCAGATCATGTGATGTGGACCTGGCTCAGAAGAGGACAGTCATCGTCTGTATTGAACTACTGAGCTATCCCCACAGTGCCAGTTTAGGTCATTTGTGAGAGAGAGAGAACAGGAGGGGCCAAGAACTGAGCCCTGAGGCACACTCTTTGACGGGTAAAGGGCGAAAGCTCTCCTTCCAAATGACCTCTGGGAGCGGCCTGAGAGGTGACTTTTGAACCAGTTTAGGGTCTGGGCATCAAGCCAAATGCCTTGAAGCTTAGTAAGAAGAAGGTTGTGGTCCACAAGGTCAAATGCCTTTGACAGGTCTAGAAGATAGCACCCATCGACATGCCCTCATCCATTGCCTGAACAGGTCCACTGTGAGTTTAATGAGTGCCATGTCTGTTCCATGGTTTGCTCAAAAGCTAAGCTGTGAAGAGGCTAGGATTTGGTGGAGCTCAGGTAGTCTCTCAGTTGCCCATAAACTAGCCTTTCTTGCAATTTGGCCATGGTACACAGCAGGGAGATGGGCCTGCAATTGCCAATTTGTTCATGAGAGCCACCCTTGTAAATGGGGACCACGCTGGCAGCCTTCCACTGGTGTGGAACGCACCCTTCAAGTAAAATCCTGCTGATGATCCAGGTCAGAGTTTTGCCAGGGACAGTGGAACTTCCTGGAGCAGTCTGGAGTTAAAGTCATGGCATTCACATCATTTTCCACAAGAAAATGTCTTAAGCAAGTGCTTCTTTTCCAAAGTTAGGTTTTATTTTTCATCACAGGAGTGTAGTCTATCCAGGCTCAGGTACAGGAATACAGCAGCAAAGCTTCTAATGTTTCATCATACCCTTGGCTTTTACAAAGATCTTCATAAAGGCCAAGGGTTTGGTGAAATATTAGAAGCTTGCTGCTATATTCCTGCACCTGAGCCTGAATAGGCTACACTCCTGTGGTGAAAAAATAAAACCTGACAAACATTTTGGGAAAAAAACACTTGTTTGAGACTTTTTCTTGTGGAAAAATATGTGGGGTGTGCCATGACATCTGGTACTGAGCTGTAACTCACTTTGTCATTGAGCACCCATACCAGGCTGTGAGCTCTGCTTTACTTGGTCACAGCTAAAAACTCTTGTACTACTACTGACTCTTATTCAGTAATGGGAGAGCAATGTTTTTAGTATTAGAAACATAGAAACATAGAAGTTGACGGCAGATAAGGACGCAAGGCCCATCCAGTCTGCTCATTTTTTTCTACCTTATAAATGTGACATTGGCCTTTGCTCTGTCAGTGACCTATCTATTCATAGTCATTTGTATTGCTCCTTATGCCTATCCATGCCTGTTTGAAGCCCTGCACTGTATTCATAGCCACCACTTCTTGTGGTAAGCCATTCCATGCATCTACCACCTTTCTGTGAAAAGAATTTCCTCACATTCCCCTTAATCGGCCTCCTCTAATCTCATGCTGTGTCCTCTTGTCCTGCTATTTTCTTATATTTAAACATGTTAGACTCTTTCACCTTGTTTATGCCCTTAAGGTGTTTGAATGCCTCGATCATATCACCTCTCTCCCTCCTTTGCTCAAGGGTAGACATATTGAGCTCCGTTAATCTGTCCTCATATGTCTTCTGATGCAGTCCCTGCACCTTTTGGTTGCCCTTCTCTGGACTGCCTCAATTTGGTTAATGTCCTTGTGAAGGTGTGGCCTCAATACTGCCGCGAAAGTACTCAGATGGGGGAGCCTAACAATGTCTTGTACAGAGGGATTATTACCTCCTTTTACGACTTGTGATACCCCTACTAATACACCCTAACACCCCTAGCCTTACTTACTGCTTTAGAGGTCTGCTTGGATGATTTTAGGTCATCAGTGATGATGATGCCCAAGTCTCTTTCTTCCTTTGTGACTGCTAGCAACTCCCTCCCAGCCTATAAGTGGCTTCAGGGTTTCTCTTCCTATGTGCATGATTTTGCACTTCTTTGCATTAAATCCCAGTTGCCACTCTTCTGACCATTCTGCTAGTTTATCCAGATCTCTTCTCATTCTGCCCACCCCATCTGGATCATCTACTCTGTTGCAGATCTTGGTGTCATCTGCAAACAGACAAGCCTTACCCTCTAGTCCATCTACTGAGGTCACTAATGAAGATGTTGAATAGGACTGGCCCCAGGACTGATCCCCTGAGGTACCCCACTTATGACTTGCATCTCTTCTGACTGTATACCATTTACCACCACTCTCTGTTTTCTGCCAGTCAACCAGTTTGCCACCCAGTTGATCAACTTCTGACCCACCCTAGCCTACCTAGCTTATTTATCAATCTTCTATGTGGAACAGTGTCAAAAGCTTTGCTGAAGTCAAGGTAGGTGACATCAACTGCTCCCCTTGGTCCACCACTCTGGTTACCCAGTCCAAGAAATCTATGAGATTAGTTTGACAAGACCTTCCTTTTGTAAACCCATGCTGTCTTGGATCCTGTGCCCCTATGGATTCCAGGTGTTGCACTATCATTTCCTTAAGGAGTGCCTCCATAATCTTGCCCACTACTGAGGTAAGTATTTTATTTTGTTTATTAGCTAGTTGGAGTGCAGGTACAGAGCATTAGGCAGGGAAATTCAATGAAGCAGAATAGGTGAGGTAGTTTTATTTTCTAGCGAAGATGGTCATTTCTGTGTGCTATGCTGATATCCCTCACCAAATTACATCTGAGGGATAATTTTAGCTGGACTAATCTTAACTGGCATTATAACTCTCCCTCTGACCAAGGAGGAGTTTTTAGAAGATCGAACATGGCAGGCACCTCCCTTTAGCCCAGTCATCTGCTGAGGACTTTCTGAGAACTTTCCATCATTCTTGGACATATGAGGGGATCCAGTTGTTTGCGGTGATCCTGCTCAAAGAAGTCTGGTGGAGGTGTTTGGTGGGGCAGAGTTGTGGCAAGTGGCGGGGGTAACCAGGGCAACATGGAGGTGAGAGATCCACTGCCCCCCAAGAAAAAACTATTTGCCACCACTTCTGCCTGGACTAGGGCAGTCTGCTGGTTGGAGTGGAGTGGCCCTCCTTTGGGTCAGTTTCCCCCATTTGGCTCTGTGTGGGCTGGTGGTTGGTGGCTGTGTTTGTGGAGCTGCCTTTCATCTGGTGTGAGCTTGATGACTGAGAGAGTTGTTCCTGCCCTCAGACTGTGCGACTGGTGGCCTTGTAAGCGTTAGTCCCAGTGTTGTCTAGTTGGTTCCCATCTCTGACTCTGGAGCTCTGGATTATGGAATTAGTACTGGTGAGAGCTGAAATTTTTTCTTCTATTTGGAACTGCATTTGGTCCCGAGCGGGGCAGAGTAGTAACACAAAGAGTTTGTGTAGAAGCCGATTCTTGCACTTGTGAGAGGAGTGTGATTCTTGGCTTTATTGTTTGGTCCCAGCAGTAGAGAAGTTTCATCTGGGTTATGGTGATGCGACACGGCAATTTCCCACTACTTCAGTGCTTTGGAACTCACATTTTATACCAGGACTGAACTGACTGAATTGCCTGCTGGTGCCCTTTGATAAGACATCACTTTACTTTATAATTTGTTTTTAAATCCTTAGCAGTTTGGAATTACTGTCACAGGACAGTGCACATTATTTGATCTCTCCCTTTTAGTATTTTATTGCAGTGCACCAGTGTGGGGGGGTATTGGGGGGCTTGTGGCCTGTGGAAGGGGGTAGTGTTTGGAGTTAGGTTATAGAGGGTGTATGTAATAGAAGGTGTATGTAATATGCATGTAATGTGTGTGTGAGTGGTATATTTGGTGTATGTATGTCTGTGTGAGTGGTATATTTAGTTAGGTAGTTTTGTTTTTTATTAGTTTGGTTGTATGTATGTGTGAGTGGTATATCTGGTTAGGTAGTTTTGTTTTTTATTAGTTTGGTTGTATGTGGTTCTGCCTGTAATTGGTTTTTAACTAAGAGCGAGTAAGAAAGCAGTGGTTGTGGTACTGGTCGCATGGGATGTGCCAGGGTTTTGGACCCTTGCAGACTGCCTATAATGCTTCCCAGCTGCATAACCTCTGCCCTTTTGCCCACCTTTCTGTGTCAGTAATGATAGTGAGGTGCTGTTGGGAGGTCAGCATCACCAGGGATTGTGGAGGTTGCCAGTGGCAGGAAGCTGTGGGCCCAGCAGAGGTGAGAGAAACTGGGGTGTTCTGATGCAGAAGATGCCCTGGGTTTAGATGGAGCCTAGGGAGAGGCCAGATGTGCTTGGTCTCCATCCCCACGGTTCCCACCAGACCAAGTGGGCTGATAGCCAAAAGGGCTGCAGTGCCTACCAGTCCCCTGCAGGTAGTGCTATGCAATGCCAGACTGATGAGGAACAAGACCTCAATTATGGCGGACTTGATTTTTTTTGGTCAATGTTGCTTGCTTCATGGAGACCTGGTTAGGTGGTGATGCTGGGCTGATTATGGAGGCATCGGTCCCCACTGGGTACTATGTGGTGCACTGCCCATGGTGGGACTCCAGGGGTGACTGAGTGGCTATTTAAATCTGATCTAGGATTCACTGTGCACCTGGTGGGGAAGATCAGGTCTTTCGAATGTGTGGTAGTGTGTGGGAGTCCGGTTGCAGCATGCAGGATTCTCCTTATCTACCACCCTCCCCGGGGTGGGGGGAGAATTCTTGCAGGAGGCAGCAGACTTTGACACTGATGGTGTTGATGTTTACTACTGGGTGACTTCATTGCCTGGTTTGATGACAGGGTTTTACATTTTGGTTCCCACCTCTAGTTGATGTCATCACTGGGCCTGTCACAAGCAGTTATTCCAGAACCCATCACCATTGCCACACACTTGACCTGGGGTTCAAGGTAACTAAGTTATCAGGTTGTATAGTCTGATCACTGCACAGTGGTGTTCCTGGTCAGGGGCCTCCTGAGAGTTCTTCCCCTGTGGAGATGGTCAGTTATCACCCGTTAAGGTGATTGTTCCCAGAGGACTACTGGTGGTAGCTGATGTATCTAGTGTAGATGCTGCATGTGCAGGGGTATGAGTGAGGTGGTGGTCGCATATAACGAGGTGGTCTCCAAGATGCTTGATACTCTTGCACTGGTCTGTGCCAGCAGATCCTCTCCTTGAAGCTCCGTGGTTTGATGGGGATCTCAAAATGATGAAGATCAGGGGTCAGAAGTTGAGCATTGCTGGCAGAGGATCCAGTCAAATGCTGACAAGCTGGCCCTGCATACTCATTATTCTGATTACCAGGTGGCAATCAACTGTAAGAGGCAGATATTGCTGGGAAGAATCGATCTGCTCAGCTTTTTAGGACCCTCGACAGACTTCTTCATCCTGTCTGTCTAAAGCCAAAAAGACTTTTAAATCATTTTATGTGATGAGTTTGCTTGGTTCTTCTTGGACAGAGTGTCCTCTATCTGACATGTGATCCCATCACAGTGGTCATTTTGAGGAACAGGGCACTCCACTTGTCTGGGATGAGGTCAAACCAGTGGAGGTGGCAGAGTCATCTCAAAACTGAAGCACATGTATTGTGAACTGGACCCAGCTCCAACTCGTTTCTTGGTTAGATGCACTGGTTCCGCTGGCCAGCGTTCACCAGGATTGTCTGGTGTTTGTTGTTGAAAGGGGGTCTTTCTGGAAATCCTGAAAGAGGCTCTGGTGAGGACCCTTCTGAAGAAGCCACCTCTCAACTCTGACAACCTGGTGAACTACCATCCTATCCCCAGCCTCCCCTGTTTGGGCAAAGTTGTTGAAAAAATCATGGCACAGCAGCTTGAGGAGCACCTTGTGTCCTTTGACATCTATACACTGCTGTAATCAGGATTCAGAGCTAGGCACAGCAGCTTGAGAAGCACCTCGTATCCTTTGACATCTATTTATACACTGCTCTAATCAGGTTTCAGAGCTAGGCACAGCACCAAAATGGCATTAGTTAGGGTGCATAATAACCTCCACATGTCGAGAGGTAGAGGAGACAAGTCAATTTTTGTGCTTCTCAACCTCTCCTCAGCCTTTGACACCATAGATCACATTGTTCTTCTTGATTGCCTCAGAAAGTAATGTGGACTTGCCAGCACTGTCAACAGCTGGGTTGAATCATTTCTCACTCTGGTAGGAAGCAACAGGTGGTGATGGGGAATTTCTTCTCCTCCCCCAAGCTCCTGCCATGTGGAGTACGTCAGAGGTCAATCTTGTCACCGATGTTATTTGCAGTGTATATGCTGCCCCTGTCTGAGCTCATTAGGTGACACAGTGTGGGATTGTAGTGTTATGCAGATTATACCCAACTGTACCTGTCCTTTGCTCCAGGAAAATCAGATGATGTGGAAGTGCTTAATATCTGCCTGGCTGAGATCAATGATTGGATGTTCTCCAGTGGGGTGTGACTTATCCCGGACAAGACAGAGGTACTAGTGATTGGGCCTGGATGAGAAAGTATGATGGGAGTGCCTCCAGCAAGGTTACTGGATTATCCCTGGGACCCACATTGTTTATGCCCCCCCTTGGGTGCAAGATCTGGGCGTGATTCTTGATGACAGGCTGATACTTGAGCTCAGGTGTTGGCTATCCTCAAAATGTTTTTTACCACTCAAGGAAGATTGCCAGGAGAAATTCCTAGTTCCGTGAGGACCTGCCATTGCTGGTGCATGCCTTTAGACATCCAGACTGAACTAATTTAATGTTCTCTACTTGGGGACTGGGGTCTTTGAGGTACCTTCGCCAGCTGCAGTTCGTGCAAAATGCAACTGCCAGGTTGCTGACTGGCCTTCCTAGGTCTAGCCACGTGAACTCGCTGCTGTGATCTCTGCACTGGCTGCCAGTAAGGTGGAGGGTTATCCTCAAGGAGAGTTTACTCATTTATAAGGCCCTACGCAAGCTCGGCCCTGGCTACCTGAATGATCTTCTGACACCATCCACTTCATTCCACTCCCTCTGTTCCTCGACCAGGGGCTTCCTTGAAGATCCTAAGACCAGGTTAAGAACTTCCAGTGACCATGCATTCAGGATGCGGACCGGTCCTATGGAACTTGTTGTCAGCTGATATCAGGGAGGCCCCATTGATCAAGGGGTTTAAGAGGGGCCTAAAATCCCATCTTATTTTTCCTGACCTTCCAGGGATCTAGAGCCGATCTGCCAAAAACTTCTGAAGAAAATTTTCAGTTTACGATACTACTGTTTCAATATTTTGATATTGCTGCTGTTTTGTTGTTTATTTTATGACATTTTATCTGATACCCTGCTTATTGTTTGTTTTATGTACAGTAACAAGAGCCTCCAGGATTGGTCATCTTAGAAATAAACTTTGCTTTGCCTCAGTAAATACCTTAGGGGTGATTGCCAGGGCTGAGTGTAGACAATGGAAAAACATGAAAAGGGAATAGCCACAGCAACAGCATGATGTCTGAAGGAAGTAAGATAGGGAAGAAGGAGGACGAGGCTGCTTAGGTTCTAAGAGGAGGTGGCTAAGATGTTAAAGGAGAAAACAAACTGCATTTAGGAAGTACAAGGATACCCAGATGGATGTGGACAGGAAGAAGTATCTGGAAAAACAAACAGTATCAGGAAGGAAGGTAAGGGCAGCTAAGGCACAAACATAGGAGAGGATCACCAAGGAGGTCAAAAAAGGGGGGTAAGCCTTTCCTCAGGTACATGAGTGAAAAGAGGATAGCAAAGGGTGGGACAGTGAGAATCAGGAGGGTGGGGGTGCTCGTCACAGTAGGGGGGGATGGACCAACATGCATCAGCAGGCACTGGAGGAAGTGGACACAAGTCCAATTTTGGAGGAAAGAGTTCAGAATGGACTGGAAGTACTAATGGAGAAGAAGGAGACAGGACTGGACGGGATTCACCAAGGAGTTCTAAAAGAACTGAACATGGTGCAAACCACCCCCTTTGGCAATTCTTCAGCACACCCAGTGAAGATGGAGGTAGTCCCAGAGGACTGAAGGAGGGCTGATGTGGTCCCTCCACACAAAAGTGGCAGAGGGAGGATTCTAGCAACTACAGGCCAGTCAGTCTCACATCAGTGGTAGCATACAGGCTGCAGGACCACCCCCAGCATAGTTCCATAGGGGGTACAGCATGCCAAACAGATCGCACAGATTTTTTGACTGGGTGACTACAGAGGTGGATCAGGGGAGGACAATGGATGTTGCCTACCCGGACTTCAGTAAGGCCTTCGACACAGTGCTATACAGGAGGCTAGTAAAAAGACACTAAGCAGCTGAGGGGTTCGGGAGACAGTGGTAAGCAAAGTATTAAACTGGCTGAAGGCTAAGAAACAGAGGGAGGTGGTACATGGCAGACACTTGCGGGGATGAGAGACCAACTGGCGAGGTATTATAGGGATTGGTACTGGGACTGATCATCTTCAATGTCTTTCATAAGTGACATTGCTCAGGAACTGGGGGGGATGTGTGTCTCTTTGTAATGACACAAACATCTGCAACAGGGTGGGCACTCAGGAAGGAGTTGAGAGAAGACAAAGGGCTCTGGGTAACCTAGAGACTAATATATGGAGTGGCAGGTAGGTTTCAATGCCAGAACATGCAAAGTCATGCACTGGTGGTAAGGAAACCGGGGAACTGTGTATAAGAGTGGGGGAGGTACTGACAGTCATCACACAAGAAAGAGACCTCAGGGTACTCATCTCTGATGATCCCAAGGTGGCAGGACAGGGAGAAAAAGGAGTGGACAAGGGTAGTGGGATGCTATGGTGCATAGTGAAGAGGATTTCCAGCAGAAGGGAGGTGCTGTTGCCACTGTATCGCTCATTAGAGACACCTGGCCTAAAGTACTGTACTGTATCCAGATCTGGAGGCTGCACCTCTGAAAGGACATGGACAGGGTGGAAGCAGTTGAGATGAAGGCTACCAGAACTGAAGAGGGATTGCACAAAAAGCCCTATGATGAGAGGTTACAGGATCGCAACATGTACTCCCTGGCAGAGGGGAGAGTGCAGGGAGATATGATTGAGATATGTACTTCACAGAGGTGAAAAATGTGTAGATGGGGAGTCTCTTTTAGGGGAGAAAAAGTACCAGAATGGGGGGAGGGTTAAGAGGGATGTGAGGAACCAATTTTTCACAAAAGGGGTGGTGGACACCTGCTACAGCCTGCAACTAGATGTGGTGGGGAGATTCAAGCATACGTTGGATAGGTACAGTGGCATAATACATAGAGAAAATGGAGAAGGGATGTGCCCCGGTGACCTAATAGGGTCCAAGGTGTCAGAATAGACAGTAAAAAGTAGGGAAGAGGGCCTGCCAGTCCTTTTTTTGACAACATATTCTATAAGGTACAGTAAAAAAGGGAAGGGGAAATTACAAAGTCAGGGCAGGATTAATTCAGCTAGGCAGAGTGCAGGAACAACAAAGGAATTAATATTGTGCACCTGGGAGTGTGTGTGCTGTACCCAGGTCAGTTAAAGAAGTGTAAAACAGGAGGAACCTATAGTGGGGGGGGGGGTAATGCCCAAGACAAAATGGTTACATTTTTCAGGTGGAGTTTATTGAGGGTCTTACCAAATGAAGATAGAATACTCAGGTTAATGAAGGTAAAAAGAAGATGGGGAAAAAATTTGTGGGTGCTAGTGAACCTACCCTGGTAAGAAATGAACAAATCTGTCACAATGCTTCATCTGTAGTTTTCAGTCTGACACCTCCTATAACTGATTTTCTGCACACATTTATAAATACTACCTGACCCCTTTTGTTTTTTTAAAGTTTTTCTTTGGTTGGTTTACACAGCATCTCAGCATTCCTTACCTCCAACTTCATGATCCTCTGTTTCAGTCTCAACACCACAAACCGCACTGTTCAGAAACACAAGCAGCTGCTGCTCTTCAGAGTTTGGGACTAGAAGAACAAAGGATATCTATCCACAGAAAACCAGTTCCCTCTGCAGCTTCCTGTGATGTGGTCAGCATTCCTTACCTCCAGCTTCATGATCCTCTGTTTCAGTCTCCAGCACCACAAACTGCACTGTTCAGAAACACAAGCAGCTGCTGTTCTTCAGAGTCTGGGACTAGAAGAACAAAGGGTATCTATCCACAGAAAACCAGTTCCCTCTGCAGCTCCCCTTGTGCTCAGCGTGCCTTACCTCCAGCTTCATGATCCTCTGTTTCAGTCTTCAACACCACACACTGCACTGTTCAGAAAAGAAATACAAGCAGCTGCTGCACTTCAGTTTTCAACTAGAAAAACAAAAGAATATCTATCCACAAAAAAAAAAACTGTTCCCTCTGCAGCTCCTATGCTCAGCTCTGTGCTTCTGCCTCCAGCAGTTTCAGAGCCAAAAGTTCACTTCCTATCTCCCTCTGTAATGTATTCCCCACGCACACACCTCAAAACAATGCACTAGTATTTACAGCAGCAACGGGAGAGAGAGGAAGGATTGCGAAATATTTAGTTACATACTATCAGTCCATCTTTGACTACTCATTGTTAGGAGAAGTACTTTTGTTTCTGTTTAAAATTTGGTGTCTACAAGGTACATTGAGCCAAACAAAACTCGATTTCCATGGGTGTCCTGGGAGATGCAGGTCAGCACTGTCAGTCCTTTTAAAACCAGCTGATGCCTTAAAAGAATCTTAGAAGATAAAATTGTTATTCTTAATTCAGATTACATATCACATTTTCTTGAAGTTTACTGTTTCTCGGTATTTACCAGCCTGTTAATGGCGAGAGGTGCATGGTGTAGGACACATTTCAGAGTCAGACCGGATATTACTTCAGACTGAGAGCAGCTATAAACAGGAGCAGGCAGGGCGTTGCAGAAGGAACTGTGGATGTTGCTTGTTCTCCTAGTCCAAAGGCTTCCAAGTGCTGCAGAACTGAAGCTACTCACACTTCTGTGTGGTTTTGAAACATGAACAGGAGGTGGTGTGTTGGGGTTTTGAATCATTATCAGGAGGTGGTGTGTTGGAGACTGAAACACAGGATCGTAAAGTTTGATCAAGATAATTACTGATTGCGGGGATTACTGTGTCAGAGTGTGCTTAAAAAGGCAAGGCAGAAACTGGGCAACATGGTATCAGTTTGCAATCCTTTTTAAATCAAAATAATTGAATTTGTACAAAAACAGTGTTATTGCAAGGCTTGCTGACAAATTGCTTTCTTTATTTTGTTTTTACCTTTTCTGCCCGGTGTATTCTGGCTGCATTTGTCATTACCCTCACTCAGCCACCAGTGGTAACCCATAGACAGCAAACAGGGGAGCTGCAGAGGGACCTTGTTTTCTGAGGACACAGTACCCATTAACATACTGACATACAGACAGCAAACAGGGGAGCTGCAGAGGGACCTTGTTTTCTGAGAACACAGTACCCATTAACATACTGACATACAGACAGCAAACAGGGGAGCTGCAGAGAGACCTTGTTTTCTGAGCACAGGGTACCCGTTAACATACTGACATACAGACAGCAAACAGGGGAGCTGCAGAGGGACCTTGTTTTCTGAGGACACGGTACCCGTTAACATACTGACATACAGACAGCAAACCAGGGAGCTGCAGAGGGACCTTGTTTTCTGAGGACACAGTACCCATTAACATACTGACATGCAGACAGCAAACAGGGGAGCTGCAGAGGGACCTTGTTTTCTGAGGACACGGTTCCCATTAACATACTGACATACAGACAGCAAACAGGGGAGCTGCAGAGGGACCCTGTTTTCTGAGGGCACGCTACCCATTAACCTACTGACATACAGACAGTAAACAGGGGAGCTGCAGAGGGACCTTGTTTTCTGAGGACATGGTACCCATTGTTTTCCTGAATGCAGAGGATCCCTAATGATTCTGAACAGGGCAGTTTCGAATTGTCAGGAGGTGGAGTTAGAGACTGACTGAGGATCATGAAGTTAGAGATGAGAAGTAAATATGTTTACCTGTGCTGAAAACAAAAGGCAAAGCAGAAACTGTGCAGAGTAGGTTATTCTGCACACACAAGCAGGCAGTGTTATTCCAAGGCTTTTTGTTCATTGTCAGACTGTTTTATTTATGTATTTATTTTTAATGTTGTTTATTTTCTTTGGGTTCAGGATTCTGGATGCATTTCCCACTAGTCTCCATCTGCAAGAGGTAACCTTGTTGTGTACCATGTCTAGAGGTATCACTGGTGTCATGGTCACCGGGGGAAGGGTCCTACATCAAGAAACAATCAAAGTCCACCTACATGACTTTCTGAACACCTGGGTGACCACCGTGCATCCACTGACACATGACAGGGCTGGCTAAGCTGCAGATTTAAGGGGGTTAACATAACTTGGAATGTCTAAACAGAAATTATTTGTAAAAACACACAGGGTCCTTTATTTTCTTGAGCTCAAATAATTGTATCCTTTTTTCAGCTGGCACAGTTCATTTGTCAGTTACTGTAAGATGGTACTTTACTGACATTTCTGGATTGGAAACAACCCTGGTCGATTACTTTATTCTGATCTTTCTGGCCTCGGGAGGATGCACGTTTACTCCTGGGTTCCCCACTCCTGAACCTCAGTGGGAACTGAATTTTGTTAGCTCATTTTCTTAAACACTAGCCACTGGGTTAATTCACAGTCTCTCGGCTGGCAGCATTTTAGTGCTAATTGATCCTGTGAGGGTTTTTTCAAGGATCCACGCTGTCCTTCACAGATCACATCCTTTCCTGAGCCTCTTTTACACTTTTCTCTGTTACTTTACAGTCATGGATTCCAGTCCCATCTGGGCATAGCTGAGGTACCTACAGGACATCTTCATTACGGGCAGAATGGCCCACACCACACATTTTCTGAGGTACCACTCCACTGCTGACTAGAACTGGCATCTTGTCATGGACGATCCGTCTTGTTAAGGAGAGTGGGCACTGCTGAGTGCCACCCAAACCTGTACATCAAGTAAAGATTGAATATCACCTCAGATCTGTAGCCCACAGCACTCTCTGGTACACTTTTCCTCACAGACAGACATACGAACATATGAAATTTGCCAGCAGATAAAGGCCTAGAGGTCTATCAAGTCTGCTCGAATGTGCAGCTAGCACCCCTTATTCTGCAGCTGCCCCTTCCTTCCACCTTTCCCCTCATTAACCCCCCTTGTCCTGTCCCATCCCCTTTGAAGCAGTCCACTGTTCTACTGATACCACTTCTGCAGGTAACGATTCCACCCAGCTACCACCCTCTCTGTAAAAAGTGTCTCCTCATCTCCCTCCTGAACCTTCCTCCTCCAGTCTCATATCATGGCCCCTGGTGTCCCTCTCTCCTTACTTTGAACAGCCCTCTGTACCTGTCTTGTTTATTCCTTTCATGTATTTAAAGGTTTCAATCATGTCCCCCCATCCCTCCTCTCCTCCAGTGAGTACATGTTCAACTCCCTCAACCTCCTCTCATATGATAAGTCCCCCAGCCCCTTGATCATCTTTGTTGCCTTGCCTGCACCCCCTCCAGTAACTTAATGTCCCTCTTCAGATACGGGCACCAGTACTGCACGCAGTACTCCAGGTGCAGTCTAACTAATGACCTATACAGTGGCAGAATCACCTCCTCCTCCCTCCTCGAGGATATACCCTTGCAATACAACCCAGCATTTTGTTGGCCATTGCAGCTGCCTCCTATTGTGCCGAGTTGTTCATTGACCCTGTCATGAGCACCCCAGATCCTTCTCGTCTGTCTGAGCTAGCTGCACTCCCCCCAGCTGGTAACTCCTCCTTAGGTTCTTCATCCCAAAATGCAGCACCTTGCACTTGTTGGCATTAAACCTCAGTTGCCAGGTTTCTGACCAGGTTTCAAGCTTTGCCAGATCATCCTGCAACCCCTGCCATCCCCCTAGATCATCCACCACTGCTCCTACCTTGGCATCATCAGCAAACAGACTGATCTTGCTCTTGATGTCCCATGATATGTTTGCAATGAATATTCCAAACAACACTGGTCCCAACACCGAGCCCTGTGGGACACCGCTTGTCACTACCCTTGGGTGTGAGCTTCCCACCACCACCCTCTGTTGCCTTCCCTGCAGCCAGTTTCCTACCCATCTCACCAGCTTTGCACCCGCCACAGTCTACTAACTTACTTCCTGCCTTCCATGTGCACCAAGTCAAAGTCTTACTGAAGTCCAGATACAGGACATCCACTGCATGGCATCTGAACTATTTTAAAAATGGTGTTTTCTCCTTCTGGAAAAGGGCACCCCCCTTCTGAGGTCCTTGTTTGATGTCAGCCACCATGAATGAGCACTTTTTTCATTATGTCATCCTCTATAGAGACTCTTGCAGACAGTGGGAGCTGACACTATGTGTCGGGCACTAGCCTCCCTCTTTCTGGCATAGCAAAATCTCTGCCCTCCAGCTGAGAACACTGACTCCTCCTCTTTGGGATTCCAGGGCATACCAGCTGACCCAGTCCTTCACGGCTGACTCAGTTCTTCACGGATATAGAAACTGGCATCACACTAAAGGTTGAGAGACACTCTTAAAGGGATATTCACTCCTGGAGGGTACTTTTGCTTTGGGTATTACTCTCTCCACATACTCTTAGTCTCCTCCTGTGGACACTGCATTTCTTGACCTGGATACAGACCTCCTTTCATCACTAAGTATCATCCATTTCTTTGTTTTCCATGCACCTAGCTTTTTGAGCTGAGTTAATCCTGTCCTGACTTTATAATCTGTCCCCCCACACTTTATTGTACCTGCTGTTGTTACCTGCATTGCCTGTCCTTTCCATATCCTTCCATTCTGGTAGAAGTAAGCTTGGAGAAATCGGTTCCCACTCTCAGCAACTGAGGCACACTCTATCTAGCTGAACAGGTAAGAGGGTCTCTCCTATGACACGAAAGCCTACTGCTCCCACCAAACCACCAGCTGTTGCTACCTCCATAGGAACAGCAAGGCACATCACATGAGATCCTTGCCAGTTAGTCCTGGGTGACTATCCCTTCAAGCAGGCAAGGGCCATTTCTGTTGGCATCAGTAGTTAGTAGGGATGGGAGAATTTCGGTGAAGTTCTGACCCTTACTAAATTAGAACCAGAACAAGGTGAAGTCCTGATTTATCCTGATCAGTTCTGTTTTATTGACCAATATTTAAAAATGTGAAAAATGCATAAAAATGGTCAAAGTCATTTGCATTTGTCACAGATGCCCAAAGGAAATAATTTTGTGGAGTGTTTGTATGTAAATTAAAGTAAAACTGCTAAATAAAACAATCTGTCACTACTAGCCACTTCATGGTGGCCTATAATGGTGGCATATCATGCTCGGCCTGTGACATGGGTGTGCTGGGACAGATGGAGAGACAGACAGACAGATGCAAATGCACACAGTATATCATACCACCACCAAGCTTTGCAGGCAGTGCCAGGCAGCTAAGATTTCTTTTTTTATTACTGGTGCTGTGCTGGTATTGTTTTGATGGATGTTCCAGTCAGAGCCGAACAAGCAAAAGAAACAGATATGAATGATCAAATGAGCAGCACTAAGAGAGCCCACCCACCCTACCCATGTGAATGAGGCAACTGCTTTGCATGCCCCGTGTACTGTAGTATATCAATGGTACACTACCTGGCCTAAGAGGCGGTAATGTTTTCTAGCACTATGACTACTTCTACTGTATCTGATCAACAGGCTGAGGATGCTTAGTCCTTAAAGAAGAAAACTGAAGGACACAGTGAGCCCCACCCAGGCAGGCAGCCAGTCACACATTGCACTGGTCAAGTGCAGAGCAGTCATAAAAAAGTTGGCCACTGTCGCCTGATGAAGACCTGATGACACACAACACAACACAACACAATGTCATCCTTCCTAGTTTCACAGTTGCTTGCTGCTAGCCACTGCCAAGTAATTTAAGTATCACAAATAAAATGTAGTAATATAATAATCTCAGCCCAGTTACTGTAAGTGAGATGTAACCAGGCTAGCATAACACACACACACACGCACACACTAAAGAAATTATATGAATTTTCAATTTAGTAACATTTTTTTCTGTGAAGTATTTTCAGCCAAATATTGGGGACATGAGAAATATACAAAGAGTATTCAGTTTCTGAACTTGTAGGCATCTGCTAAGCCATGACTGTACGAAAATTAAAACAGTACTGCCGGGTTCACTTGGGAACTCAGAGCAGCAAGGTTGGTTGGATAGAGCTCTGGGTTAATATTCTGTTTTTAACTGAAATATTGGAATAGTTTGTAAGTGAAATTAGCTCTATGTGGTAAAAATTATTACCCTGAATTAGAACTGTTACTTGGGCTGTGATATTGTAACTTTTTGAGGTTTGGGTACAGTTGTTTGTCAGGGTTAATTAGAGGGAAAAACCACTGGGGGTTGGGATTGAAAGGCTGAGTATTTCTGTTTTAGGACTGAAATTTGAAGCAACAGCAGCTGGTGGGCCTGTGACATCATACGGTACCTGATGTCTGCATACACACACTGTTAGTGGGACCGAACACACACTGGACTGTATGTGTTTGTGAGACTTTGGAACTTTATTGGTGGGGTTGAAATTGGGTTTGTAAATAACTACAGTCAGTATAGAGAGAAACTGTATTCCAGGGGAAAGGGACTGAGAAAAGGGGGTGTGCCATTATAAACAGAGGGGGATAAACAGGGTGGCCATATTCCACCATGGCAGGCATCTTTGGAAGGGTTGTAGGCTGTACAGACTGTGGGATGGCAATAATTCTAAATTGGGCCTGAGAGGGAGGCTGCCCACTTGTAGGCAGTTATCTTGTATCAGGAGGAGGTATATTGGTTAAGGAGTAAGCTGGGGAGCTGGGGGGTGTCCAAGGATAAGGGGTGTGGATATGGGCAGCAGAAGGGTGGGGCTGAGGGGAGGCTGGGGCAACGCTCTGAAATTACAGGACATTGTGTTACAGCAAGCAGGAGGGGGGATATTAGGGACAGAGGACCCTTAGATAGGGAAGTTGATGCTAAGGGGAAAGCGTACAGGGTGAACATTCTGAATACAAAGACAGTGGAGGGGGAAGAGTCAGGAGGGGCTGTTGAGCAGAAGCCTAAAACAGCAGACTGTGGGAAGGGAGCTCCTAAGGTGAACAGAGCAAGAGGGGAAGAAGAGGGGCAGTTTAGAGGTGCAGTCAGGGAATCTCCGGTTACTTGATGGAGGCTGACATAGAGTGTCGCAATAAATTTGAGCTACTAAGCAACCTAGAGGGGGAGGAAGGGGTTGGTGGAAATGAGAAAACTTATACAGAGACCGGGGGGAGGGAGTCTGATACCCATAGAGCATCACAGACCGGCAATGGAAAGGATAGAAATAGTCCCAGAGGGAGAAGGGGAAACATAAATATTAAGCAGATGGGGGAGATGCAACATATTCCAGACATGAGAGAGGAGAGCATGATTGGAGAGAAACTGGGAGACAAGGAGGTGGGAGAGGCCCTTTCAGCAGGGGGTCAGTACCAAGGATGGGGCCCTAGCTAAAGGGACCCACAGAGAGCCTCTGGAGCAGGGGACTATTACAAGGGGGAGGATGGCGGTGGGGAAGGAGAAACCATCAGGGCCAGGATAATTGGTCTGATAAGAGAGGGTTAAAGGGGACACCTATTCAGAGGAGTTTGAGTTAAGTGGGCAAAACAGCAAGGGAGGCAGAAAGGGAGGGTGACAAGGGGTCTCTAGTAAGGCAGGAAGACTCCACGAAATTGAGATCATGAATAAAGGGGGGAAGGGGGGCTGAGAGGGCATAGTGGAGGTAACCATAAGGATGATGGCGGGTTAAGGTTCTGTTATTGGGGACTCCATGATTAGGGTATCCAGTGGAGGACAGGGGTGGATGCCATAGCCAGGTGAAGGTAGTGTGTATCTCTGGGCTGACACTGCACAGAGCAAAGTTCATGGTGTATGAAATGGTTAGGGATTGTGGAGGAAACTGATTTCCTGGTGCATTTGGGAACCAATGATCTAGAGGAAATAGCATTTTGAAACCAAGCAAGGTTCCAAGAACTTGCCAGAGTCTGTCGGATAATGGATGCAACATTTCTTCTTCTGAGATATTGCCAGTACCAGGCCTCAGTGGAGGAAAAAAATGAAGCTCACCGAGGTTAACGACTGGCTCAGGAAGTGGGGTGAAGAGAGTGGGTTGGAGGTGTTAGGGAACTGGAATGGAGTTTGGGAGGATAAGGGACTATATGCCAAGGACAGGTTTCATCTTGCCCCATTAGGGAAGGAAGTCCTTAAACAGGGGATGGCTGACTACATACAAGAAAGGTGGGGTTTAAACTTGTGAGGGGGGAAGGGATAAGGGAGGGGCTGACCAGAAGCCCTCTCCTCCAGATGAGGGGAGTAGCCTTCACGCCCAAGGGGGGAAGGGGGGAAACAGATTGGGGATGGAGGTTTCAGGAGGAGCAGAGGGAGGATGGAAGTATAGGAAATCTGGGTGGGGTTCGACAAGAGAATCAGGGATAAGGGTGGGGTTGGTGTTAGTAAATGCCAGGAACTTGGGAAACAAGTTGCCAGAGTTCCAGGCCATGCTGCTCGAGGGGGTGGATGGCAGCGGTCACAGAAACGTACAACAAAAGCCATGACTGGGACCTAAACGTATGGGTACACTATGCTCAGGAAGGATAGAAAAGAGGGCAGAGGGGGTGGAGTGGCTATGTTCATTAGAGATGACATAGAAATTGCTAGGGTAGAAGAGGCAGAGGGAAACGTGGAGGCCTTATGGGTCACCTTACGATCCCCAGCAGGAAATAAGGTCAAGATGGGTGTAGTATATAGGCCCCCTGGGATGAGTGAGGTTCTAGAGGATGGTTTGCTGGACAACATCATTGCCCAGTGTGGACCAAAAGGGGAAGGAGCGGTGTTGATGGGGGACCTTAAAATGCCAGGTACAAACTGGGGAACCATGTCCTTTAAGGTGTCCAAGGAGCAGAACCTGCTGGATGGCTTCCAGGATGTTTTCTTAACACAGCATGTGATGGAGCCCACAAGGGAGGGGCATGTCCTGGATGTGGTTCTGGCAGATGGGGATCTGGTAAGGGACATGGTTGTACAAGACCCCCTGACTGGAAGTGACCACAATACTGTCTGGTTTCAAATAAGCATGGGGGGGGAGATCTAGGACACTGGCAGTGGACTTCAGGGGGGCAGACTTCATGGGCATGGGAAATATTCTCAAGGATCACTGATGGGGATTACCTCAATGACAAGTGTGGAAAGGAGATGGGAGGTCATAAAACGGGGACTTCATGAGGCAGTCAGGATCTGCACTAAGTTGAAACGTAAGTGAGCAAGGTCACATAAACCATGCTGGTGGTCCAGTGAGGTACAGGTAGCAGTCAGAGAAAAGAAGGCTGCCTACAAAAAGTATAAAACAACAAGAGGGGATAGGGATAAGGAAATGTACCAGCTTGCATCTAGAAAAGTCACCCGTATAGTGAGGGGAGCAAAGTCAGTAAAAGAGCAGCGGCTGGCACAGGGATACATGGAGGAAAAGGGTTCTTCCGGTACATTGGGGAGGCGGAGAAAACTAAGGCCATCTCAGCAGATTGCGATCAGAAGGAGGGTGGATGAAGAGGCGAGGGGCAGGCAGAGGTATTTAACAAGTACTTTGCCTCTGTGTTCACTAGGAGGGGGATGGGATATCTACAAAGCAAGGCACGAAGGGATAGAAACATCAGTAAGGGATCAAGGGAGCAACAAAAATGGAGCAAGAGGGAGAGAGAGGTACCCCAGGGGTGTCACATCTGGGTAAAGATAAAAAGGCCAGTAAGGTGGAGGGGACGGATGATGCTATCTCTGCCAATAAGGTGTGGTTAGCCCTCAAGGCCCTAAAGAAAGACAAATCTCCTGGGCCGGATGGCATTCATCCGAGAGTACTATGGGAATTGGCGGACATACTGGCTGCACCCTTGGCGGAGCTTTTCAGCAGGTCACTTGAGACAGGAGGGTCCTTAGGGAATGGCGAGAGGCACATGTGGTACCAATTACCATAAAGGGGGTCGAGGGAAGCACCAGGTAACCATAGACCCATCAGTTTGACCTCGTGGTGGGAAAATTAATGAGAGTATACTAAAGGAACGATTGGGGTGTACTTGGAGGAGGTGGGAGGTCTGTATAGTCAGCAACATGGGTTTGTGCCAGGTAGATCTTGTCAAACCAACCTTGTGAGTTCTGTGAATGGGTAACATCAGAACAGGACAGGGGTAAGCCTGTGGATGTTATTCTTGGACTTCAGCAAGGCGTTTGACTCTGTCCCCACAATGGTCTGGTGGAGAAACTGATGGGGTTAGGAGTAGGCCCTTTGATGGTCAGATGGATTGAAAACTGGCTAGCTGGACACACTCAGAGAGTAGTGGTCTGTGGGGAGCTCTCCAACCCAGAGAGGTTGGTAGTGGGGTACCGTGAGGGTTCGGTCCTGGGTCCGATCCTGTTTAATGCATACATATCAGACATCAGGGAGGGTATAGGGTGTGAAATGATTCTCTTCATGGATGACTCCAGATGGGAGCAGTAGTTGAGGGAGAAGAGGGAGGTTGACCCTGCAAGGGACCTGACACCCTGGAAAGCTGGGCTCACACATGGAAATTACATCAATATCACCAAGTGCAAGGTGTTGCATCTTGGTCTGGAAACCCTAAACACAGGTACACCCTGGGAGGGAGGCGCTGGAGGCCTCAACAGGGGAAAAAGACCTAGGGGTCATGGTGGATGCATGTATGAATAACTCTGAGCAGTGCAGGAGAGCTGCTAGCAAGGCAAACAGGATGTTGGGATGCATCGTAAGGGGATCACCTCTAGGAGCAAGGAAGTGATTCTGCCACTGTACAATGGACTGGTTAGACCACACCTTGAGTACTGGGTACAGTACTGGAGACCACACTTAAAGAGGGACATACAGCTCCTAGAGAGGGTACAGAGGAGGGCAACAAAGATGATATGAGGGCTAGAGGATTTGACGTATGAGGACAGACTTAAGGAGCTCTGCCTGTTTTCACTGGAGGAGAGGAGAGACAGGGGGGACATGATTGAGGTCTTCAAGTACCTCAAGGGAATACATAGGGTAAACATGGAGGGGATCTTAGACTAAAGCAGGAGAGGCATCACTAGAGGGCATGGTTTGAAGTTAAAAGGTGGAAGGGTAAGGTGGGAAGAGGAGGAGGTTTTTCACTGAGAGGGTGGTGGACCCTTGGAATGCACTGCCTGGTGAGCTGGTTCAGAGATCCACAGTGGAGGGCTTCAAGAGAGGATGGGACAGACACAGAAAGTGGATGTATCAGATGATGTCTTATCCCAGGGGGGTGGGGCTGGATGATAACGGGTTTCTGGAGCACAAGGGATGGGAGGGTCTCGGCACCCAACTAAGGATCTAAAGTTCGAGCAGACTCGATAGACCGTAAGGCCTAATCTGCTGGCAAATAGTATGTAAGTATGTAAGTATGTAAGACTAGGGGATCAGTTACTGAGGGGGAAAAAGTGACAAGTAATAGTAGTAAGGAGCAGAACTGGAATAAGGACAAGTGATAAATAAGTAGTAGTCATGACTCGTGAGGGCAAAAACTGATAGTAGTAGTAGTAATAGTAATAATAATAATAATAAACTTTATTTTTATGGTGCCTTTCAAATGCGATAGCGCATCGCAAAACGAATATCACAGAAGCATAAATTATATAAGAATCTCTAATATCATCATAGAGTCATTCACAAAATGCTTGGTGCATAAATGTGTTTTTAGAATTTGCTTAAATCCCTCCACAGTCGTGCACTCCCATAATTGATGGGGTAGATAATTCCAAAGGGTTGAGGCCGCATGCATAAATACTCTGGCCTCAGAAGATTTCAGATACACCCTTGGAATCTCTAGCAACCTCTCATCGACTGAGCGGAGTGATCACCCAGGGCAGTAGGGGACCAGAAGCTCTTTCAGGTAGTCTGGGCCCAGTCTATGTAGGGCTTTAAAAGTCAGTAGTAGTAGAAGACAGCAGTACCCTACTTCCAGATCAGATAGTGGTACCAGGTACCACCAAGTATGTTTGTGATGTGAAATGTAGTTGCTTGCTTTATTTGGACTCTGAACCCATTGATGTTGGTTTTTTTTCCTATTCTGTGTTGCTTATGTGATCATAGTGGCCTGTCCTAGTCCAACCTGACCTGACTTGTTGTACTTAATTGCTACCCATGTAGTAGACACTATTCACGAAAGATTTTACCACAGGCACAAATTTTTGAGTGTTTTGTGCAAATGGCCTATTTGGAGCAGTCAGTGTAAGTTTTATTCAGGTATCATATTTGAAATTAAAGTGAGGAATGTTGACTTTGAGAAACGTGAGGCGTTAAGCATTTTCTGGTGTCAAATGGGATTGTGTGTCAGTAATGACGTTACCAGCTGAACTGAACAATTGTTCTAAACAGACACCTGTCAGAGGGTAAGTCATGTATTTCATTGCAATATTTACTAAAGCAGGCCACGTATTTTGTTTGGATTGCCAGTATTTCAAAGGATCAGCATTCCAGCTGATATTGGGCTCTGCCAGGTACATTTCAGCAATGGTCTGTGTGAGGCTTTGTGACAAGAGGTAGATGAAGATGTTACAGTAACATCTTGTAAGTGACTTCAAAAAACATGAAGCTGAACCCAGAGACTGGGACAGTGCTAGTATGCTTGGTTGGTGGTGCAGTAGAACATTTGGCTGTAGTAGCTGAGGAGGAAGAGGGAGAAAATGCCGCAGCAGTAGAGGATGGGCCACCTGATGCTGTGCTGCTGTGTCTTGAAGAAGATTCTGAATGTGGTGCTGCTGTTGTACTCTGTTCCATGACAGCACGCAACTCGTTAGTTATTTCTTGTTTGTTTCTCTTGAAACAAATGTAATCATCATCACTCAATAGTTGCTTCGATTTGTATCGTGGGTCCAAGATTGTTGCTTTAATGTAGTAATCAGAATGAAGCATTTTACACAGTTTGTCATCTTCTTCAACTTTTTTGATCATACGTCTCATTAGATCTTGTTGTATTCTGGAGGGCAACCTGCAGCATATGTCAGCACCACTGGCAGCCTGTGTGATCAAGGAACTGTCTTGCTTCTCTAACGTTTCCCTAATCAGATTCAGTCTGAATTTTAAAGTTTTTATTAGGGGTATTGCCTGGCTCAGAACTGCTGTTTTTGCACTAACCTCCCTGGTGATTTCTTCAAATGGCTGGAGCAGTACCATGAGAAACCCCAGCATGGCCCACTGTGACAGAGTGATATAAATGTCTGCATCACCAATTTTATTTTCTAAGGTGTAGCGCCTGACAGCTTTCTTTTGTTCCAGCAGCCTCTGGAACATATAAAAGGTCAAATGTCATCAAGTAGTGATGTCTTGGATCAGTCTGTGCAAAGGTAAACTGTGATCCTGCTGTATTTTTTTCAAACATGTGATGGGCTTTGCTTGAGTGACTGAAATGAGTGCATGTCCTTTACCAGTGCTAGCAAGAGCCTTATCTCCCGTCGTCATTGAGAAAACAGTGAACTATTAAATTTAGGCAATGCGCAAAGCAGTGGATGTAAACAAAGCCCCCTCCTCCAAGGCCTTCCTTATGTTTATGAATAACACCAAAACCTTTCAAAATAAATGTGTCTTTAAGCAGGATGGATTGCACCTGAATAGGACAGGTACAAGAATGTTAGGTATGAAACTAAACAACGTAATTAAGTTTCATTTAAACTGAAGGAGAGGTAGATCTAAAGCACCAAGAGCTTACTAGGAAATGGGGCACAAGCTGGAATGGGGTACTATTAAATGCATGGAGTTTAGTAAATAAATTCAATGAATTCCAGTACATGCTAGCAACTAGGGATATTGATATTGCATTGATAACTGAAACCTGGTGGAAGATGCAGATCTATGGGAGAAGAATATAAAAAGTTAGAACTTATATTCCATATCCACATCCGTGATAGGAAAGGAAGAGGAATCTCTATCTATATATAAGAAGCACTATAAAAGAGCGAACAAGAAACAGTACAGTTGGAGAATGTGAGATGTTATGGATCAACATTTTGCATAAAACAATGTCCAAGCTAAATTTGGGACTAATTTACAGACCCCCATCTATGTCCAAACAAGAAGATGAACTTCTATTAGAGTATGTATCAAAACTAGATCCAGCAGGTAATATCCTTTTGGCAGGGGTTTTTAACCTACCTCACACTGACTGGCTAGAACTAAAATGCAAAACCAAACTAGGAAAGGACTATGTGGATGCATTTGATCAAGCTGCTTTAATCTAAAGAGTGATGACAGCAACTAGGGGACAGAATATTCTGGATCTTTTCCCAACTAATATGGGGGATAAAATAGGCAATATTATGGTTAGCAGTCCCTTGGGAAATAGTGATCGCCGTTCACTGTTCTTCAGGTTAAACAGAGAACTGAGGACTAATAAAATAACAGGCCTAACAAATAAAGTAAATTTTGGTAAAGCTGACGTTTCTACTCTTAAGGCAAAAATGGGTACCTGGGATTGGGAAACTGAATTTAAAACCAATCAGTGGATGAGATGTGGGAAATTCTGATAGGGAAAATCAGATGGAAGTTAATAAATATATATCAAGTATATCAAAATATAGTAATAAGAGAATTTTTATTTATTTATTTAGTTTTTGTTGACTGGGTAAGTGCACTAGACAAATCCTGCCTATTTTCAGGCACCACGAGAGGGGGACAGATGAATGCCAACTGACCTTGAACCAGATTAAGCTGTTGGTATTTTTAGTGAATGAGGGAATTTGGCTAGGACACCGGGAAATTCTCTACTCTTTTATTAGGGTGGGGGGTTATTTTTTCAATATGTCTAGTAAGTTTTGAGTCTATTGCAATGTTAGTTTTGTATTTTATGTATGATGGCATATGTATTTTGTTTCAAGTAATTTGCTTTTGCTTTTGTGTATTATTTGACTGTATTTTACTTTCCAACTTTAATAAAAATTCCCTACTCTTTTCGATAAGTGCCATGGGATCTTTAACATCCACCTGAACTACCACCAGTCCAGGCAGATGGGACCTCGGTTTAATGTCTTATCCGAAAGACGGCACCTCAGAAGTGCAGCACCCCTCTCATGCTGCACTACAGTGTCAGTACTGGGATATCAACCCAAGTGCCAGATGTGGGAACTGAACCCATAGCCCTCTGATCTCCCGGCCTCAGAGGTGAGTGTGCTACCTACTGAGCCACTGACACTTAAAAATAATACAGGTTGGTTTAATTCAAAATAAAAAAATGGTTGGACAGAAAACAAACTCCTTAAGAAGGCAAATAAAAAAGACAATCCCGATGGGTGTCTCTTGTTTAGATAAATGGCCAGAAAACTAAAAAAGGAAATCAGAAAGTCAAAATCAGAATATGAGGTACAACTAGCTAATAGAGTGAAGGACAACTACAAAGCGTTTTATATTACTGCTAAAAAAGGTAGTACCAACATAGGACCATATATAAACCCACAGAGAGAATCAGACACTAATACTAAAGAATTAGCAGCTATGCAAAATATATATTTCAGTTCAGTGTTCAACAAAAATACATTGATTACAGATGAAGAAAGATTACAGTCCATTTCAGGACAATATTAATAGACCCCAAGGATGTCCAGAAAAGGTTGGATAACATTAATGTTAACAAATTGCCCAGACCTGATAATCTCCATCTCAGAGTGCTCAAGGAGCTAGCAGAAAGTCTGGCTCCACTGTTGACACATATCTTTCAGAACTCCTTAGATCAAGGAATAGTGGTCCAGGGTTGGAGAGAAGCAACAGTGGTGCCATTATTAAAAAAGGTCCCTACAACTAAGCCTGAGAACTTTAGACCAGTGAGCCTAACCTCAACAGTGGGTAAAGTAATAGAAGGGATTTTGAAAGACCATATGATCAAGCATTTAGCTACAAACAGCTTATCAGATCCCACACAACATGGCCTCATGAAAACAAGATCATGCCAGACTAACATGTTGACCTTTTATGAGGTAGCTAGTAAGGCTTTGGACGCAGGAAATGCAGTGGATGTAATATTCTTGGATTTTTCTAAGGCGTTTGATAAAATCCCACATAAAGAACTAGTAGAGGTATTGATAAACATGAATCTGGAAACAAATATAGTAAAATGGCTGAGAGACAGGAGACAGAGGGTTACAATTAATGGGACAGTGTCTGACTGGGAGAGAATGACGAGTGGAATCCCCCAGGGCTCCATTTTGGGACCCTGTTTATTTCACATGTATGTCTCCTCGATTAAATGTGTTTGCCCCACTATATGGTTGAGCAAGTTTGCTGATGACTGCAGGATAGGGGGTATTGTCAACAATAAAATAGACCAAAACAACTTGCAGGAAACCCTGAATGGGCTATATCATTGGGCAGTCAGATAAAGACTTGAACTAAACATGAGCGAATGTATGTTGATGTACTTGGGCAATAAGAATACAAAATATAGGTATAGTTTGGGAGGAAAAGAGCTACCACAAACAACAGAGGAAAGGGATTTGGGAGTCAGAGTCACTATTGACTTAAAATTTAGCTCTCATTGTAATCTTGTTATTCAAATAGCAAATCAGACATTAAGCTGTGTACTGAGACATATTGGTAGCAGGGACAGCAGGGTTGTATTATCCTTATATCAGGCACTGGTGAGGCCACATCTGGAGTACTGTGCTCAAGTATGGTTTCCCTATTAAAAGGGGGGACATTAGAAGGTTGGAGAGTGTGCAGCGAAGGGTCACTAAAGCAGTGACAGGACAAACCAATGTGTCCTATCCAGAGAGGCTGGAAAATTTGGGGCTATACACACTACACTATAGAATAACAAGAGGGGATATGTGCATGGTCTATAGGGCACTTCAGGATAGGGCATTAAGAGGGCCTTGGACTTATTTTAAAGAACAATCTGTATAAACCATGAGGCATGGTCTGCAACTGACTCTAGGTAAATGGAACACTTTTAAAAGGAAAAACTGGTTTAGTCAGAGGGTGGTGCAACTTTGGAATAGTCTACTGCTAGAAATTGTCACTTGTGGTACAATGGGATCCTTTAGCATGGGTTGGATATAGTATACAAAAATAAATGCATTTTAGTATAAATACATGATAGCAAGCATAAAGGATGAAAGTCTATGTAGCTTGTAAAACTTACGAAACCTATGAAATGTTGGACCCATTATCTGCAGCTGTAAAGCCAACTACAGTCCCTGTGAAGTGAGCCATTGCTGAGTTGGTTTTTGGAGCTCTTCATTGATGTTGTATGAGGTATGTTCAGATGGAAAATAAAACATTCTTAGAAGAGCAAACTGTGATGTTTCACTGCCCTCATTCCCACGTGAATTATCAAAACATGCCCAATGGGCCATGACAGACGTGAAGGGGTCAGGCTGACAGCTTGTCCAGATATCTGTCTGAGATGCACCACCCTCTCAACAACACTGTACAAGACGTGTCTTAATTTTTTACATACAACATCATAAGGATCGGGAATCCCAGTTGCTGAGAAGTATTTCCATGATGGTATGCTATATCAAGGTTCAAAGTACTCAAGCAGCTGCCTAAATCCTATAAGTTCAACCACGTTATGTGGTAGCAAATCAACAGCTATCATTTTGGAATTCTTTTTGTTATTGTAACAGCAACAGGGTGAGTCAAGGCATATTTTGCCTTATGCTCATATGTTTCTGAGATGGTAAGCTGTCTCCTTGAAGGAGAAGGGCTTTTGAACACATGGTGGTCACTTTCAGTAACAGTCGGAGGAGTTCTTTTAATGGCAACAAGTGGTGGTTGAAGTGTAGTGCTGCAGGGGCTGCCACTGCTTTCATCTATGGGTATTACACCCGAGTGTAGTGAGTTATCACTATTACTTTCTCTTGAGACTCACAACTGACCATTTCATTATCACTAATGTTGTGACATCTGCATAGGTGCTTTTTCAGTGCAAGTTCCCAATGCTCCTTTCTTTTAGCCCTGCTGATTGGCCACTTACAAATAGTGCATAGAAACTTAGAAGTTGATGGCAGATAAGGACTGCAAGGCCCATCCAGTCTGCTCATTTCTTTTCCTACCTTATGAATGTGCCATCGACCTTTGCTCTATCAATGGCCTATCTATTCATGCTCATCTGTATTGCCCCTTATGCCTATCCTATGCCTGCTTGAAGCCCTACGCTGTATTCATATCCCCCACTTCCTGAGCTAGGCCGTTCCATGATCCAACATCCTTTCTGTGAAAAAGAACTTCCTCACCTTACCCCTTAATCGGCCTCCCTCTAATTTTATGCTGTGTCCTCTTGTCCTGCTATTTTTCTTATATTGAAACATGCTAGACTCTTTCATCTAGTTAATGCCCTTAAGGTGTTTGAATGTTTCGATCATATCACCTCTCTACCTACTTTGCTCTAGGGTATACATATTGAGCTCCGTTAATCTGTCCTCATATGTTTTCTGATGCAGTCCGTGCACCATTTTGGTTGCCTTCTCTGGACTGCCTCAATTTGGTTAATGACCTTGTGAAGGTGGTGCCTTCAGTACAGCATGCAGTACTCCAGATGAGGCCCAACCAGTGTCTTGTAAAGAGGGATATACCTCCTTTTCCAACTTGTGATACCCTACTAATACACCACAACATCCCCTAGCCTTACTTACTGCTTTAGTGGTCTGCTTGGATGATTTCAGGTCATTGGTGGTGATGATGATGCCCTAGTCTCTTTCTTCCTTTGTGATTGCCAGTAACTCCCCTCCCAGCCTATAGGTGGCTTCAGGGTTTCTCTTCCCTATATGCGATCTTGTGCTTCTTTACATTAAACCCCAGTTGCCACTGTTCTGACCATTCTGCCAGTTTATCCAGATCTCTTCTCATTCTGCCCACCCCATCTGGATCATCTACTCTGTTGTACATCTTGGTGTCCTCTGCAAACAAACCTTACCCTCCAGTTCATCTGCAATGTCACTGATGAAGATATTGAAGAGGACTGGCCCCAGGACTGATCTCTGAGGTACTCCACTTGTGACTTGCATCTCTTCTGACTGTGTATCATTTACCATCACTCTTTATTTTCTGCCCATCAACCATTTTGCCACCCAGTTGACCAACTTCTGACCCACTTCAAGGCTACCCAGCTTATTAATTAATCTTCTATGTGGGAACAGTATCGAAAGCTTTGCTGAAATCAAGGTAGGCAACATCAACTGCTCCCCTTGGTCCACCACTCTCATTACTTAGTCCAAGAAATCTATGAGATTAGTTTGACAGGACCTTCCTTTGTAAACCATGCTGTCTTGGATCCTGTGCTCCTATGGATTCCAGGTGTTGCACTATCCTTTCCTTAAGGAGTGCCTCCATAATCTTGCCCACTACTGATGTAAGACTGACTGGTCTGTAGGGTTCCTGCCTCCTCCCTGCTACCACTCTTGTGGAGCGGGATCACATGAGCCCTTCTCCAGTCTTCTGGGACCTCCTGTGCTCAGAGACTCACTAAACCATTCTGCTAATGGCTCTGCTAGTTTCACCCTTAGTTCCTTTAGTTCCCTGGGATGTATGCCATCAGGTCCCATTGCCTTGTCCACCCTGAACTTACCAAGCTCTTGTAGGACCCTTTCTTTTGTGAAGGGACGAGTGCACTGCTCCTTCCCCCTACGTCCATGGTGCTGAGCTGTGGGCCCTGCCCTATCTTCTCTTCAGTAAATACTGAGCAGAAATCTATTTAGGATAGATGCTTTTACATGGTCCTCACATGCTCCCTTATCCCCTTTGATTTTAGCAATACCACCTTTGAACTTTCTCCTTTCACGAATGTATCTATTGAAAGTCTTGCCACCTTCTTTTACTGTTTGTTCTAGTGTTGCATGGGTTTGGGCCTTTGACTGCCTTCCCTGCTTCCCTTAGGGAAGTTTGGTATGCCTCCCTTTATTCATCCTTCTGTGTTCCCTTATATTTCCTGAAGGACAGCCGTTTGGCTCTGACCTTTTCTGCTACTGTTTTTGAGAACCAAAGTGGCTTCTTTCTTCTTTTGCACTTCCTTTTCTCTCTCCAACACAATGGGATGTTGCTTCAAGTACTGCATCCTTAATGCTTGCCCACATTGCTTGTACCCCCTCACCTGTATTTCTTTTAGCCAGGGCTAGCTTAACTCTGTTGACCATCTTATCAAAGTCAGCTCCTCTGAAGTCCCATATTTTGCCTTGGAATAGGATGATTTAGCTGTAGTGGCCAAATTTAACCATGCCATTTGATGGTCACTGGCACCCAGGTGACCTTTCCTCCTGGAGATGTGTGATCCTTTTCCCTGTTAGTCAGTACTAGATCTATGATAGCCCTGTCTCTTGTGGGTTGTTGTACCAGTTGCTTGAAGCCCTCTCCATGTAGGGAATCAACCATGTGTCTAGTTCTGGGAGGTACTCCTGCTGGTATTGACCAATCTGTATCTGGCATGTTGAAGTCTCCCATTATCAGAACCTCCCCTTTAGCTGTCATGTTCTGTATATCATCTAACAGTAATGTGTCTGTGTCCTTCCACTGGTCTGGAGGCCTGTACACAACCCCAGTTCTTATGGCTGTCCCATTTCCTGTTTCCAGGGTGACCCACAGTTCTTCTGGCTCCTTATGTGTATTCTGAATTTCTGTAGCTTTGATATTTTCATTGACATAAAGGGCCACTCCACTGCCCCTTTTTGCACCTCGGTCTCTTCTGAACAGTACATACCTAGGTACTGAAGTCTCCCAAGTGTGGTTACTGGTAAACCATGTCTCGCTAATGGCTACTATATCCAGTTTAGCCTCTGTCATTATTGCCTGCAGGTCTGGGATCTTGTTTCCCAGACTGTGAGCATTTGTGGACATAATTTTCCATTGGCCAGATTTCGTGTGTTAGTTGTTGGGTGAAGTCTGGCATTTCCTGTGTTGTATGGGGAGCTGGACCTTTTGCTTACCTGGTGATGCAAATGAACTACAAACATGCTAAACTCCTGTTTGTCCACTAGCTGAGGGGGGAGGAGTGTTCTTCTCATTCGATGTATGTGGTACTGCACCCCTCTCCCTATTTGTCGGTTTAAATATTGTTGCTATCAACTCATTGGAAGCACTGATGGAGAAGTATGACCAAATGTAAAATGATGTTTTTTTTAGATTTTTTCCCCCAGGAAGGCATGACACCTCAGTCATCTTTTCAGGGTTCCCCCTTCCCTGGATTTGTCCTGAGCCTGTTCCTGTTCCTGTTCTGGTTCTGGTTTATTCCCATTGTCCCCCTCCTCCACAACCAAAACATTTCTGTTTGTTCCTTCCTCATCTACAATTTCCATCCCCTCCAGTAAACCTTCTGCTGTATGTTCATTCTCTTTATCTTCTTTATTATCATCAGTATTACCTCATCTGGTTCAACCTCGGAAGCATCAGATGAGGACTGGCAGTAGTATGTATGCAATTGTTCCATATCATTGGTGCCGCTGTGGGTGGTTCCCACCATGTCTTTTTAGTTTTTTTAACTACATAACTTTTTTTTATTTTTACTTGGGACTGATGGTGATGATCCAAGACATTCACCTTTTTTTAGAGTTAAGCAGTTGCTTGGAAGACACAACCTTATCAGATGTGAAAAAATCCCTTTTTGGGGTTTAATTTTGTTTTCCCTTTTCAGGTCAATCCCTGTCTTTTGCAGTGCCACTGCCTACCTGAGAACTAGAAAGTGCCTCATCAACACTTTGATCCATTTTAGAACAAAAGATCCTCTAGCGTGAAACATGATGTCCTTTCTAATGACTCTCAACCACACAGACCAGGGACAAATGTACTGCCGTGACTCGTGACTGTGCCCAGCACACTGACAGCACAGCAATTCACCACCACTTCCTTCCAAGATTGCCAGACTGGCTCGTGTAAAACTTACTGTTAAGTGAAAGTGACCAAATTCAGCCACTGTTAAATGTGCCTCAGAATTTGAATGTGAGATGCAGGCACATCTGGTGCATAGCCACACGCAGCACAGTACCACACTAGGGGTTGGTTAATGCTTATATGTAATTTAAATTGATAACGTGGCATACTGTGAAACTAATGATAAATAGAGAATAAAGTATGTGGAAGAATTTAATGCACACTCAAGGTGTGGGATGCTACATAAGCCTCAAGGGCAAAGTTCAAGGGATTTATTAAAGCATTCCACACCTTGGGTGTGCATTAAATTTGAGTTTGATGCACTTCCCCATATTTTATTTTTTATAATAATTGGTGAGCAATTTTTTCCCAGCCTGATTTTTGTGACTGCCTGTGGTGTGCGTATATATATATATATATATATATATATATATATATACACACACACAGAGTCTCCCTCCCTCGTTCTTGAAAATGAGTATTTTTTAATTAGTTGTTTATTTTTGGAACTACTGTTTGAAATGTCGTTGTTAGGTACCACTGCATGCAGTCAGCCAAGGTTCGATTTCTGGTAGCAATGAGGTATTGCCTGCAGCCGACAAACAGCAGGATCAACCAGATAGAGATTTTTTTTTTATTATTTAAATGCAGGATTAACCAGATGGTTAAAAGAAATTTAACTCTTTGAAGGAGAGACAAATGTTATGGCAGCTCCTCACTAACTGACTGGCTTTTCGCTAATGGACTGACGAAACCGCCATGTTAGTGGAAATATTGAGCCTGCCCAAACAGAGAATGAGAGCCAATTAGGTAGCAGCACTCTTGGTTTTAACAGGTAGAGCTTGTGAATGTCATAATAACCTGCATGGTATTATGAAAAATATCAACTGGCTGAGCACTTAGAAAAAAATTATTTGCCAGTTATTATTAAGGAATAATGGGGAATGTGTGACGATGATGACACATGTGTAGTGCTTGTGCTTTACTTGTGTTGTACTGTAAACACTCTGCCTGCTACAACTCACAGTCAGAATATCCCCTGGGCCACCCACAGCCAGCAGCATAAGGTAGGTGCCTTAACTTGTATTTTGTTTGAACAGTATTTTTTTTTAATACATGAAGTCGGGATTGAACATAGATGATGTTCATTATTCAAGATTTGATTGTACACACAGCTGTACTGAAGCCAGGAGAAAAAATTATTTGGGAGTTCTGGGACTGTCATATTTATTGTGGGCCACCCTGCAGTCTCTTTTCTGCTCCCCTCTTTAAGTCACAGAGATTTTTTTGCCAATCTACTACCAAGAAAAAAAAAGCTTTTGTTTGGGATTTTCTGTAACTGCAGTCTCTGGTCCACCACCACCAGTACTCTCTCCTCTCTGGATCTGAAATAGCACAAGTCAGATTTTGCCAGTGGCCAGCCTGCCCTTTTTGTACACACAGCTACTTCTGTCTGAGGCTGAGAAAAGTTTAATTTGGGATTTTCTGTAACTAATCATTCATGGCACACTCCCCCATACTCCTGATGCTCCCTCCTGCCATCAACCAACCGATTTCACCCACCCCAAATCCTCCATGATCGGGAATCTATCCCCTCCCTCCCCTGTCTGTGAGTGCTTTTACGTTTTTGGTGTTTTACTCTCTCTCTCTCTCTCAGTCTCTCTCTCTCTTCTGCTGTGACCCTCTCCTTCTGGGCTGTGTGGTGTACTTACCAGCCTTATATGCCAGTGAGTGTGTCACGTGACCTTCTGTTGCCTGATTGATGTCACCGGCTGCCTGTACATCCTGATGGCATCCCCAGGCAACAGACAACAAAATCATGGAATGGCATCTCCATGGACTCCAGAACTGGACTTCTACAGAGAAGTCCATACTTATCCTGGTCCATGGATTGCAGTCTCACCCAGGGTCTGGATCTCCATGGAACAGTCCGTTACCCCTAATAGTTAGCAATGTGTTTTATTGGCTGGAAAGTTTATCTTCATAATGGCAGTAGAGGTTGCCACTCAGTGGTAGCAGATGCTGTCACTTGGCTCATGGGGAACATTGCCAGGGACTCTCTGCATGTGCAAGAACAGTCATTATGTTTCCCTGTAGGGCCAGTTCATGTGAATCATCTCTATTTTTCATTCTGGCCTACCACAGGACAGAGGTGTGATAATGCGGCCTCTGAGAGTAGCTTTTGTTTACTCCCACTCTAATGATAGCAGCCAGTGGTGCAGTCTGAGGCATCAAGCCTCATGATCACAAGGGCCTTGGTTGTGGACTCTGATGGTGTGGTGGAGATGGTGACATCATGTGCTGACTTGTTTGTCAGCAATATTTGGAGGCATTTAGACAGCAGTAAAAAGAGCACTACAAGTTAATGTGAGGGAGAGGTCTTCTCTTTCCATGGATTCATCAATCACACTTTTTTTTTTAAATCAAAGTAAGAGAAAAGACACATGCTGGCCCTTACAGGACAAAGAAGGGGGCAGACATGAAGGGAAGAAGGCAAGCTCTCCACTATTGAAACCCTGCTACTGTCTGAGAGACCAATGGCCACAGAAAGGCCTCATGTCTCATAGAGAGCTGGGCAAGTTGTATGACGGGGACACTTCATTGAGAGGGAAGAAGGTGAACTATCTATTATAAAAACCCTGCTACTGTCTGAGAGACCAATGGCATGACGTGGTCAGTACTGAAAGCAGTAATAAAACACCACAATAAGGTTCAGTAGCAGTGCAAGAGTTTTTAACTGTACATGACATGGTTAGTATTGAAAAAAGGAATAAACTCATTCTGTGTTTATGTTTCTTTTCCAGGAAACAGAAGTGGAGTAGACATCTTTAACAGACAGCATTGAACATGGCAACAGCAAAGGATCTAGAACTACTGAAAAATGAGACTATTTGTCCCATCTGAGTGGATTTTTTCAATGACCCTGTCATTACAGATCGTGGGCACAACTTTTGCAGAGCCTGCATCACAAAATACTGGGAGTATGTAGAAGGCAATCTCTCCTGTGGTGAATGCTATGATGTGTTAGAGCAGAAGGTACTCCGAGCAAACAGGAAACTTGCAGCGATAGTAGAGATTGTGAAACGTCTAACTGGAAATGAAGAGGAGCCTGAAATAAGCAGCACCTGTGACCAGCCCCAGCAGCCCTTGGGGCAGGATTGTGAAGAATCGGACAGACATAAACCTGTCTGTGCAGCGTGTGAAGAGTCTTCTGAGAATGACTGCCACTGCACTGTTCCCAAGGTGGAGGCCTTAATGGTAGGCAGAGGAAGAGAATGATTAGCGTTTGAGTCAAGGGCTTTCTGACTACATAGAAAGATTGACTTTGACAGCAGATAAGGACTGCTTGGCCCACCTAGTCTGCCCATTTCCTACCTACAGGATAAGGTGCAGATCCTATTTAACCACTAGCCTATTTCTTCCTACCCCTACAAAATCGCCTTTATGTCTGTCCCATGCATTCTTGAATTCTCCCACAGTTTTAGACCCCACAACCTCCTCAGGATGGCTGTTCCATGTGTCCACCACCCTCTCTGTGAAAAAAATATTTCCTCACATTGCCCCTGAGCCGTCCTCCCCTCGATCTTCAAATTGTGTCCCCTTGTTCTTGCACATCTCTTTTTCTGAAAGATGCTACCTGCTTGGACTTTGTTGATTCCACTGAGGTATTTAAACATTTCTATCATGTTCCCCCCTTTCCTCAAGGGTATACACATTAATATCTTTTAGTCTCTCCTCGTATAGCTTCCCTTGCAGACCCTGCACCATTTTAGTTGCCCTCCTCTGAACTGCCTCCATCCTGTCTATGTCCTTGTGGAGATGGGGTCTCCAGAACTGGATGCAGTAGTCCAGACGGGGTCTCACTAACTGTCTGTACAGTGGGATAACAACTTCCTGTTTTCTGCTGGTGATACCTCACCCTATACATCCCAATATCCCCCAGCCCTCCCTGCTGCCTTCTCACATTGCTTGCCAACCTTAAGGTTATCTAATATGATTATCCCCAGGTCTCTTTCCATTTTTGTTGTTGTTACTACCTTCCCCCATTGTGTAATCTTCCCCTGGGTTTTTGTTTCCCAGGTGCATTATTTTGTACTTCTTTGCATTGAATCCAAGCTGCCATACTTTTGACTATTCCTCCAACCTTGCCAAGTTCCTTCTCATTCTTTCCACGCCTCCTTGTGTATCAACCCTGTTGCAGATCTTTGTGTCATCTGTAAAGAGGCATACTTTTCCTTCCAGTCGCTCTGCAATGTCGCTTATAAAGATATTAAAAAGGATAGGACCCAGTACTGAACCCTACGGTACCCCACTAGTAACTCCTCTTTCTTCAGAGTGGACTCCATTTACAGTTACCTTCTGTGTCCTGTTGTCCAGCCAATGTTTTACCCAGGCTACCACCCTGGGACCCACTCCCAGGCTGGTTAATTTGACTAATTTGACTATTAATCTTTTGTGTGGGACTGTGTCAAATGCCTTGCTAAAGTCTAGGTAGGACATGTCCACAGCCCTTCCCTGGTCTACTACTTTGGTCACCCAATCAAAAAATCAGTTAGATTCATCTGACATGACCTTCCCACTGTGAACCCATGCTGCCTTGGGTCCTGTGCCCTACTGGCCTCTAGGCACTCAATCATTCTTTCCTTCAGAAGTGATTCCATCACTTTCCCTACCACCGAGGTCAAACTGACAGGTCTGTAGTTTTCTGCCTCTGTCTTGCTCCCATTTTTGTGAAGGGGAATCACATCTGCCTTCCTCCAGTCCTCTGGTACTACACCATCCTCCCATGATTTGTTAAAAAGGGTAGTCAGTGGTGTCACTAGTTCTCTCCTTAATTCTTTTAGAGTTCTGGGGTGAATTTCATCAGGCCCCATTGCTTTGTCCACCTTCAGTTTTAGGAGTTCTTTCAGAACCCTTTCTTCTATGAAAGGAGTGAGATTGACCCCCCTATCTAGACAAAGTGTTTGTGAAATGTAGTAAACTTAACTTCAGCAGCATGCATTTAAGTAATAATACTCAGTTTGCTGGGGTATGCAAAATACCTAGGTGATGAAGGTGGCTTGAGACTGAAAGGTTAAGGCATGTAACTTGCTTTATAAAATGGACTCTATAAAGGGTACTTATTATCTATATCGAGTGTATTGTCCAATCTTGTATTTCTGTGACCTCGTATTCAAACTTACTGACATGTTACTACTGTGACGTAGTCTATGGTGCCACTCCAAAGTCCCCCCTAACCAGATTGGACACTCTCTTCAACTCCTTCTGCCGCTTTGCTCTTAATGCTCCCTCTCCACCCACCACTGTGACCTCTATTGAGCCCTTTCTTTCCCTTCCTTACAGATAGACACTTCACACTGTGCTGAATTCATTGCTAAACACTGGCTGGGTGAACTCACTTCCTACTTCTCTCCCTCATTTATATACACGCACTCCTCCTTCCCACTCCCTCAGATCTACGAAATTCACATACTAACTGTCCCCTCTGTTTCAGCCTCTCAACCAGTCTGAGTACTCTCTCCATTTCCCTAAAATATGGAATTCTCTACCTCCCAAATCTGACCTCCTCCTCCCCTCTGTTCCCTCGACACTGCCCTCTTCAACTATTTTGCACCTAACTGTTTCAGTTATGACCCACCTTAATTTCCTTCATTTTGCTCCTTACAGTTCATCCCCTTCGAATTTACCCAATGCCTCTATCAACTCTACTGACCCAGCCCCTCCTAGGTGCTAGTTTCTTTCCTTTTGACTTCCCTATTTTCTTTCCATTTTTCCCCTAGCCTTCACACTCCCTTGCAGAATTCTCAGCATCTTGAAGAGGTCCTGTAATACCTAAGCTTCCCACCTTCTCTTCCCCCCATCTATCTATCCTTGGCTTTCCAGATCCCATTGCAGGGTCCTCAGCAGCCTGGTGAGTTCCTTGGATCAGGTCTCATCCCCTCCCAGGTATTATTTCTCATTCCCTCCCCTCTCACTATCCCTCTATAATAATCACACTTAACTGCAGGAGGGTTTACAGTCACATGAACTTCCCCACCCCCTTGCAGAGTTCATCATATCCTGAAGGGTTATTTTTTTGGGTCAGGCCTTTTTGCCCCTCCTAGGTGTTAATCTCTCTCTCCCTCCCCCATCCATCCCTACTCCAGTCCCTGTTCCTTGCAGAATTCCTCGCATCCTGAAGGGTCTTTTTGGGACACAACTCTGCACTCTCTGTCATCTCATCCTCTCACCTTCACCCCTATTTCACGATAGCACATGATCACTTAGTACCATTGCACTTATTAATTATTCTCACAAATTACATATGTATGCAACACTGTAACAACTGCCTTAATTAATTGTATGCTATGCTGATCTTTGTAACTTGAATGTAAAATGTCTCATCCTTGTTATACTCCTTCCACCCAGGTCGCAGGTTGCTTCTCAGTGTGCCTTCCTGGTGAAACATTTCAATAAATAACATAAAACAATCTCTGGTTCAAATGTACTGTAATCTGAAAATCAAAAAAATTAATTAATTAAAAAGAAATGCTTGCTGGGAGGCATTCTAGTGCAACAGGTTCAGGGCCTGACAAGAGAAGGGGCGCTACTGGATCAGCTGCTCACCAACAGTGAGGTGATCCAAAATATAGAAGTTCAAGAACTGCTGGAGTCCAGCAACAACAAAACAGTGAGTTTAGAGGTTCAAATATGGGCAAGAAAATGGGGAAATACTGGAAAAATATGGGATTTCAGGAGGGCAGATTTTGACATGATGAGACAGATAGGGAAAAAGCTGAGGGAAAGGCAGTTATGCAATGGACAGAGGAAAACAGGACACAATTCAAAAAGGAATGCTACAGACAGCAGAAAGCTCAGTTGTGATAGCATCAAAGGGGAAAAGGTCAAAAGGACCAATGGAGTTCATGGCAGAAGTACGGAAGGTGGTAGAAGCTAAGAGGAAGGTGTTCACAAAATATAAGGAAAGCCAAAAGGGAAGGATAAGGCAGTGTACCCTGGAGACAGACGTCTGGCTGGTAAGGGGTGAAGCAAGAGGAAAATGCATTTTAGGTACATTCTGGAGAAGCAATAGGTCAAATGAGAAAAGTGAGGATCAGGAGAAAGAAAGGATGATAGAAGGGGGACAAAGAAACAAAACATGTTCCGTATTTACTAGGGAGAAGGATGGCCCACTGCCAAAATGTGGGATGAGGAGGGAATAAGAGCGGAGGGGGTGCATAAGAAGTAAGGACCAAATAACTGAGGAAAGCATGTTGGAAAAGCTAAAGGGGTTGAGAGTAAATATATCAATGGGACCTAATGGATTGTACCCTAGAATGCTGAAGGTAATGCGGAAGTGATAGCAACACCATGGGCAGACAAAGTCAGCTGCTTTCTGGCTGTGGGTGGGCTCTAGGGACTGGGGTACAGCAGATGGGGTCCCCAGAACCACTGGCAGACACAGTCAGCTGCTCACTGCCCACAGGGGTGGTCCCTGGGTGGAGGACAGCAGATGGGGTCCCAGCACCACAGGCAGACATCATCAACTGCTCACTGGCCACAGGGTGGTCCCAAGAGCTGGAGGACAGCAGATGTGGTACCTCAGCACTACAGGCAGACATAGTTTGCACAGGTATCCTAGCTAGAAAACGTATTGGATAGTGTTGTACAAGTCACTTCAGAAATTTCTGACTCAAGAGTTTCTGGTCTGACCCCAACATTTAAAGCAGAGGGTCAAACTGACTCCACATTTACTAATGCTAATGCAAAACAAGAGGTAGGGGAGGTGGAGTAGCACTCTTTATAAAGGTATGGGGGAGGTGGGTGGTGGTGTGTGTAAAGGGTAGAGGAAGTGGTGTAGCACTGTATATAAAGTAGGGAGATGGAGTAACACTGCATATAAACATTTGGGGAGGTGGGGTAGCACTGTATAAAAGGGAGGTCAGGTAGCTCTGTATATAAAAGGTAGGAGGTCCGTAGCATGGTATATAAAAGGTAGGGAGGTTGGGTAGCATGATATATAAAGGTAGGGGAGGTTGGGTAGCATGGTATATAAAAGGTAGGGAGGTCAGGTAGCTCTGTATATAAAAGGTAGGGAAGGTCGGGTAGCTCTGTATATAAAAGGTAGGGGAGGTCGGGTAGCTCTGTATATAAAAGGTAGGTGAGATTGGGTAGCATGGTATATAAAAGGTAGGGGAGGTTGGGTAGCATGGTATATAAAAGGTAGGGGAGGTCGGGTAGCATGGTATATTAAAGGTAGGGGAGGTCAGGTATCTATATATATAAAGGTAGGGGAGGTCAGGTAGCTCTGTATATAAAAGGTAGGGGGTGGTGGCTCTGTATATATAAAAGGTAGGGAGGTCAGGTAGCTCTGTATATAAAAAGATAGGGAGGTCCGTAGCACTGTATATAAAAAGGTAGGGAGGTCCGTAGCATGGTATATAAAAGGTAGAGGAAGTTGGGTAGCATGGTATATAAAAGGTAGGGAAGATTGAGTAGCACTGTATATAAAGGGATGGAGAGGTGGGGTAGCACTGTATATAAAGGGTAGAGGAGATTGAGTAGCACTGTATATAAAGGGATGGGGAGGTGGGGTAGTACTGTATATAAAGAGTTGGGGAAGTGGGGTAGCACTGTATATAAAGGTAGGGGAGGTCGGGTAGCACGGTACATAAAGGGAAGAGGAGGTGGAGTAGCACTGTATATAAAAGGAAGGGGGAGGTGGGGTAGTACTGTATATAAAGAGTTGGGGAGGTGGGGTAGCACTGTATATAAAGTGTAGGTGAAATGGAGTAGCACTGTATATTAAAGGTAGGAGAGATCAGGTAGCAAGGTATATAAAGGGTATGAAAGGTGGGTAGCACTGTATATGAAAGGTAGGGGAGGTTGGGTAGCACGGTACATAAAGGGAAGAGGAGGTGGAGTAGCACTGTATATAAAAGGAAGGGGGAGGTGGGGTAGCACTGCATGTCAGGGATGGGATAGCAGCGCTGAAAATAGCCAGACTTAGTCAGGAAGACTAGAAACCCAATGGGTACTAGCAGCGTCAGGGAATGGGAAATGAATTAGGACTGGAGTTTTCTACTGAACATCGGGTCAGGACCAGTGTGTGGATAAAGACCAGGGGATTTACTAAGAAAGGCAATCAACTTAGTGGAGATGTAGGTAGTTTGGAACATACCAGATAAGGACTGTCATGTTCTAGTCTGTACACTCTGAGTCCTGCAGGGAGCTGTCTCGGTCCAGTGCTTTTTAGCATCTTCCTCAGTTTACTACCTGGAGCTTGCTGTGACCATATACTTCTATACACTGATGACTCTGTACTTTTTACCAGCAACTTGGACCTCACCTTCTTTAGGACCAACTTCAGCAAACCTTACATCTGCAGAGAAGTGATTTTGGGATAATAAACTCATCCTTAATTACGACAAGACTAAGACAATGTTGTTTTGACCACCCAAAGCAGAAACAAAACCTTCCGCTTACCATCATTAATGACACTGGCTCCCCTTGAACTGCTTCACCATTTCAAGTACCTGGGTTTAACTTTTGACTCTGCCCTGTCTTTCACCCAGCACACAGTCAAAGCCATTAACCAGCATTTAGGAGTTCTAAACAGAAACAAACGAATCTAGTTTTGACGCACTGAACGTGGCCATCCACAGTTCTGTGGTCTCTTGTGGACTATGGTATTGTCATTTATGGTGTGGCTACAGACACTGCCCTCTGAGTATCAAAACAGCCTTAAATAAAGCATGCTACCTTCTTACTGGTGCCGCACGCTTACACATCTGCAATCTTTATGCCCAGGTTAGTTGGTTATAATTTCACAGCAGGCTCAAATACCAATAGTGCCTGCTTGCAAAAAAACTCACCTTGGGGCTGTTATCCACTGGCCTACTGGCCCTTCTTTGCCCAGCGCATAATCCACACAGTACCAGAAGCTCTGGCAAACAGGCTTTCAGAATCCAATAGTGCCACACTGCCTTTGGACAATGTGCATTCGCATACAGAGCTCTGCTGAGATACAACTCCCTGCCTCCTGACATAACCAGTGCTATCTTGCAGGGCTCCTTTAAGAAAAAACTCCAGCAGCATCTAATCTCACTGGCAATCTGTGACTGCTACTGCTAATTTGCCTTTACCTTGCTCCCACCATTTGCAATCTCTATGATCTCTAAAATGTTATGCTTCATGTCCATTTCTTGGGCCCCCGGTCAAGTTAACACTTTCATGGGCTTTCTACCCCTGCCTAAATTATTTTCCCTTCTACCTTCCTCCATCTCCTCTTCCCTTTTTTGCCCCTCTGTCATTCCATACCTCCTTCTTCCCTACCACCTTAATACATCTCCAACATCACCCCACTACCTACCATCTCTTCCTCCTGCTCTCCTCCACCCATCCTTTCCCCCAGCCTCCTCCCCCTTTATTCCACTTTGACTACATAGCTATTCTTCCATTCCTTCCTATTTATCCCCATCCCACTCCCACCTCTGCTTGCCTTCTCCCTCTCCTCACTTTCCTCCTCCCTCCTGTCCATCTCTACTGGTTCGAGACCATCCTTCTTTCTTTGACTCGGCACAATACATTTATCTGCCTATGTTGTTAGTTGTACAGTTCTCCTTTTTAAACATGGATCCTCATGCCATGTTACTGTTACCTAGTGAAACTTTGGCCTTTGTTTTGACTCTGCACCCTGTACATGCTTAGGATGCATAACGAATGTTAGAATTTATGCCTGGAAACAGTTTTCAATTGTTTCTTGCTGTATCTGTATCTCTAGAACATATCTGTATTCTTGTTTGTGTTATACTTGACTTGGAACCTATGAAATAGCTTTCTGCTCAAAGGTGTTAATCCAAGATCTCAATAAATAAATAAATAAATAAATAGTTGCATCACGTACTAGGAAATAGCTCCTTGTAGATACTAGCCAGGAGGCATTCCTAGTACAACTGGTCCAGGACCTGACTAGAAAGTCCTCTGCTGCTCACCAGCAGTGAGAGGATCCAAAATATAGAAGTTCAAGAACTGTTGGGTCTAGCAACCACAAGAAAGTAAGGTTAGTGGTTAGAATAGGGACAAGAAAATGGGCAAATACAGGAAAGAAGTGGGATTTCAGGAAGTCAGATGTTGACATGATGAGACAGCTATGGAAAAAGCCAAGGGAAAAGGCAGTTATACAATGGACAGAGGAAAATGGGACACAATTCAAAAAGGAATGCTACAGAGAGCAGAAAGCTCAATTGTGATGGCATCGAAGTGGAAAAGGTTAAAAGGACCAATGTGAGTTATGGCTGAAGTACAGAAGGTGGTAGGAGCTAAGAGGAAGGTGTTTGAAAAATATAAGGCAAGCCAAATGGGAAGAACAGAGAAGAGTACCCTGAGGTAACAAAAGAAGCTAGTAGGAAAACCAAGGTGGAGATTGACCTGTGGCTGGTAATAGTGTGAAGCAAAGAGAAAGGCATCTTTAGTTACATTCTGGAGAAGCAAAAGGTCAAAAGGGAACAGTGAGGCTCAGGAGAAAGGAAGGATGAGAGAAGGTGGGCTAAGGAACAGAAACATGTTCCATATTTACTGAGAAGGATAAGGAGAAAAAGAAAGGATGGCTGGGTGCACAAGAGGCAAGAGCCAGATAAGTGAGGAAAGGGTGTTGGAAAAGCCAAAAGGGCTGAGTAGATATATCAGTGTGACCAGACGACTTGTACCATAGAATGTTCAAGGGGGTACGGACATGATGGCAACAGCACTGGTGGACATAAGTCAGTTGCTCTCTGGCAACAGAGGAGGTCACTAGAGCCTGAGGAAAGCAGAAGTGGTACCTCAGCAGCACTGGTAGACATGGTTAGTGGCTCGCTGGCACAGGGGCTGTCCTTAGAGCTGGAGAAAGGCAGGAGTGGTCCCTCAGCATCACTGGTAGATATAGCAGCTTGCTGGCCACAGGGGTGGTCCTTCGATCTGGCGGATGGTAGGAGTTGTCCCTCAGCAGCACTGGTAGATCATAGTCAGCTTCCCTGTCACCAGGGGTGGTCTGTAGAGCTAGAGGACAGCAGGTGTGGTCGCAGAGCTGAAGGAAGGCAGGTGATGGGCATAGTCCTCAGCAGCACTGGCAGACATATTCAGATGCTTGCTGGTCACATGGGTGATCCCTAGGGCTGGAGGACGGCAGGTCTGGTCGCTCAGGAGCACTGGCAGACATAATCAACTGATCACTGGCCAAAGGGGTGGTCCCTAGAGCTGGAGGACAGCATATGGGGTCCCTCAGCAGCTTGGCAGACATAGTCAACTGCTCACTGTCCACAGTGTCCACTGGGGTGGTCCCTAGAGCAAAAGGATAGCAGATGGTGTCCCTCAGCACCACTGTCAGACATAACCGATGGCTCATTGCCCAAAAGGGTGGTCCCAAGAGCTGTAGGATAGTAGATGGGGTCCCCCAGCAAAACTGGCAGACATAACCAGCTGCTTGCTTGCCACCCCTAGTGCTGGAGGATGGCAGGCATGTTCCCTCAGCAGCACTGGCAGACATAGTCAACTGCTCACTGGCCACAGGGGTGGTCCCTAGGGCTGGAGGATAGCAGATGGGGTCCCCCAGCACTACTGGCAGACATAGCTGCTCACTGGCCACCCCTAGAACAGGAGAACAGCAGGTGTGGTCCCTCAGCACCACTGGCAGACATAGTCGCTGCCTTGCTGACCACAGAGGTGGTCCCTAGAGCTGGAGGATAGCAGATGGTGTCCCTCCAGCACCATGGGCAGACATAGTCAACTGCTCATAGGCCACAGGGGTGGTCCCTAGAACTGCAGGACAGCAAATGTGTTCTCGCAGCACAACTGGCAGACACAGTCAACTGCTCGCTTGCCACAAGGGTAGTTCCTAGAACTGGAGCACAGCAGATGGGTGTCCACAGCACCACTAGCAGACATAGTCAACTGCTCTCTGGCCACAGGGGTGGTCCCTAGAGCTGGAGGATGGCAGGTGTGGTCCCTCAGCACCACTGGCAGACATAGTCAGCTGCTTGCTGGCCACAGGGTGGCCCACAGAACTGGAGGACAGCAGATGTGGTCCCCAGCACCACTGGCAGACATAGTCAGCTGCCTGCTGGCTACAGAGGCAGTCCCTAGAGCTGGAGGATGGCAGGTGTGGTCCTCAGTGGCACTGATAGAAATAGGCAGCTACTCGCTGGCCATAGGGGGTCCCTAGGGTCTGGAGATCAGCAGATGGGGTCCCACCAGCACAGCTGGCAGAAATAGTCAATGCTTGCTGGCCACAGGTGTGGCTCCTAGAGCTGTCAGACAGCAGATGGTTCTTCCCAGCACCACGGACAGACATAGTCAACTGCTCACTGTCCATGGGTGGTCCCTAGATCTGGAGGACAGCAGATGGGGTCCTTCAGCACCATGGGTAGAGGGTTGACATAGTCAACTACTTGCTGTCCACAGGGTTGGTCCCTAGAGCTGGAGGATATAGTTATATAGATACATAGTAATTGCGGTTCGAAAAGATCTCCAAGTCCATCCAGTCTGCCCTGGTTTGACTTTAAGAAAAGTCTTAACATACTAAGAAGCCAGCAGAGTAGGCCCTCTGGTCTATCAAGTCTGCTCAGGGATCAATACCTGTACAAGACTCCGTTATAGCCTCCCCTACCCTCTCCACAAAGTCCCCCACCCTCAACCTCTGAGATGCACCCTCCTTCTATACCTATCCGAGCCTCTCTTGAACACCTCCAGTTTCAACAGCCACCAACTCAACAAGCAACGTATTCCAGGGTTCCACCACTGTCTCAGTGAAGTTGTGTCTCCTTGTCTCTCCTCTTAGTCTCCCACCAACCAGCCTCATTGAGTGTCCCCTAGTGGTCCCCCCTTTTCCTCAGTTGAAGCACCCTATCTTGGCTTACCCTGTTTAATCCCTTGAGATATTTAAAGACCTCAATCATGTCACCTCTGTCCCTCCTCTCCTCAGAAAGTACAGGTTGAGCTCGAGTCTGTCCCCATAGGGCTTTTCCCTGGCCCTGTATCATCTTGGTCACCTGCCTCTGAGCCCTCTGCAGAAGAGCAATATATCCCTTTTCAAGTAAGGATGCAAACTGCACACAGTATTCAGGGTGTAGTCTAACCAGGCAATTATGCAGCAGAAGGAGTACCTCCTGGCTCCTTAAGGTTATCCCCCCTGGCTGTGCACCCTAGCATTTTATTAGCTTGTGCTGCAGCCCTTCTACACTGCTCTGAGTTGTTCATTTTGGTATCCACCACTGTCACAAGGTCCTGCTCCCTCCTCAAAATCTGTAGCATCTCCCCACCCAAGATATAGACATGAGCTGGGTTTCTGTCCCCCAGATATAGAACCCTGCTTTTCTCAGTATTAAACTTGAGCTTACAGGTGGTGACCACCCTCCAGAGTCTCTAGGTCCTCCTGGGGGCCAGCCTCCCCTCCTCCTTATCCACTATCACCCCCAGCTTCGAGTCATTAGCAGAGAGGCTCCTCTCACTCCTGATGCTGCTTCTAATGTCTGAGATATAGGAGGTAAACAGGAGTGGGCCTAGAACTGATCCCTGTGGGACCCCGCTAATGACTTTTTTGGGAGACGAGACCACCCTTCCAACCATCACCTTCTGAAAACAACCTTCTAGCCAGTTTCCTATCCACCTGACCATCTGTACCCCCACCCCCATTTCCCACAGCTTCTCCAACAGGCTGGGATGTGGCACCAAGTCAGATGCCCTGCTGAAGTCCAGAAAGAGGACATCCACTGGGCTGCCTAGATCCAGTGCTCTCATCACCCAATCATTAAACTCTACCAGGTTGATCTGACACGATTGCCCTTATCAAGTTCCATGCTGATGATCATCTAGGTGGCCCTGCACCTTCAGAAACCCCTCCAGCCCCTCTCTTTAAGATGACCTCCATCCTTTGCCCACCACTGACGTCAGACTTACTGGCCTGTAATTACCTGGCTCCTCTCAGAGACCCCTTCTTGTTTCCTTCTGTCAGATTCTGCCAGACCTGCTTCCATTCTTCCCTTCTGTACTGGTCTCACTAGTCCCTGTGTCTATCTCATGCATAATTGAATGCCCCCACAGTTTTGCTCCCACCACCTCGGGTAGCCTGTTCCAGGTTTCAACTGCCCTCTCTGTGAAGAAGTGATTCCTCACATTGCCCTGAGTCTCCCTTCTAGCCGCATATGGTGACCCCCTAGTCCTAGTGATCATTCTTTTCTGCCGATACTGGTCTCCGCTACCATATTTATTCCTCTGGCACACTTGAATGTCTTTCTTATGTCCCCCTGTCCCTTCTTACCTCCAGTGAGTATATAAACTATTAGACTGGCTAAGTCAGATTATTTCAACTCCTCATTCCTGATTAACATTAACTCTCCATCTAAATTCTGGAGGGAAGTTCATGCCTTATTTTCTCCCCTCTCCCCCTCCCTCTCCAGTTTTCAAAATAAACAATTCCCTAGTTTCCGACCGTGGCTCTGTGGCCATTGAATTTAATGCCTATTACACCTTGAGTGCCACGTCTCTTCTAAATCCTTCTCCCCTTGCAATATACTAACTTCAGCCCTTCACCTCAGCCAGTGCCTACCCCTCACCCTTTTTCCTTTTCTACTATCTCCTCTGTATGAAGCTCTTAGTGCCCTCCTATCTCTCAGCCCTCTAAAGTCTCCTCACCAGATGAGCTCGATCCTAAACTTCTCTACCTTTCTGCTCCTGCAGTTTATCCTATCTCCTAATCCTTAACCTCTCTTTTATTTCTGCCCAAGTACCTTCATCCTGGAAACACGCTGTAGCCCTTCCTCTCCACAAGGGTGGTGACACATCCACTTCTAGCAACTATCACCCCATTTCCCTCCTTCCTACCCTTGCCAAACTTCAAGAACATTTAGTTATCTCTCATATATCACCCTTTTTCTCTGAGTCCTCCTTCTTCACCCCTTCCAATCTGTTTTTTGGAAGAACCACTCAACAACCACCTCCTTCCTCAGGCTTACTGACTCCATCCTTTCAGGGCTGGACGATGGCCTGATCACGTCAGCCATCTTTGTCGAGCTAGACAAAGCTTTCAACACTGTTTCCCATCCCCTCTTCTTGAGTCCTCTCCTCAGCTGACCTTGCTCTGTCAGCCACCAACTGGTTTAAATCCAACATCATTGGCAGGACCAAATCGGTGAGACTCCTTGATTGAATCTCCCTCAGTCCCCATCAACATTGGTGTCCCTCAGGACTCAGTGCTTGGTCTCCAACTCTTCTCTGTTTTCCTTAATGATCTTCCCACAGCCTACTCATCCTCATCTATCCACATGTACGCTGACAATACTGTTTTACACAGTTCCAGCAAAAACCCTGCTACTATGGAAATCAGCTTACAGCATGACTTCAGCCAAGTTCAGCTCTGGTTTGTATCTCACCAGCTTTTTCTAAGTACCAAGAAGCCAGTTTCAATGACCATTGACACCAGGCAGAGACTCTCTAGGCTCCTGGCCCTACTTATCTTCCACACTCTTGATGGGACCATCCTGGAGGACATCTCCTCATTTAGATATCTGGGGGTTTGGCTGGACCAGCACCTCAACTTCTTTGTACATATTGATGCTATTCTGAAGAAACTGTGCCCCAAGCTTACAGGAATCATAGTTGCATCCTGCTGACTCGAGGCACAAAATTGTTCAGAAGATGATACTCCCATCTTTGAGTACTGTGACGTAGTCTATGGTGCTGCTCCCAAATCTTCCCTGGCCAAGTTGGACTCTGTGTTTAACTCCTTCTGCTGCTTTGCTCTTGACTGCCCTTCACCGTCCCACCAATGTGAACTCTATTGCTCTTAAACTTTCCATCCACTATTTCACAGACACATCTCACACTGTGCCAAACTAACCTCCAAATTCTGATTCAGAGTGCTCCCTTCCTATCTCTCTCTCTCTCCACCTCCCCTCACCTACTTTCTCAGATCTAATGACACCAGCACCTTGATGGTCCCTCGTCAGTCAGATTGATTTTGTCCATCGCTTCCCTAAAATCTGGAATTCCCTTCCCCCCTGAAATACGACACTCCTCGTCCAACTACTCCCTTACCTCTGCCCTACACAGTTACCTCTCCCTCAGCTGTTCCTGCTTTAACCCTCCTCAGTACCTATCCCCAATTTCTGTCTTCCTGCCCTGACACCCCCGGCAGGGTTCTCAACATGCTGAAGGGGGAATCAGGAAATGGCTACCCCTTCTCCTCATATTCAGTTCTTGCCTCTCCCACTCTCTTCTCCACCTGCCCTTCTGGGTCACCCCTGTGCACAACCTACCCCATCCTTTTTACTCCAATAGCACTTGCATAGTACCTTGAGCCTGCTTCTGGTACACTCATGCACTGTAATGGTTATGTTGCATTATTACTGTTTTGTACGTTTATATGTTCTTTTTATACAATTTCGGACATGTATTGTAATTTATCCAATGTTCCACTACTGTTTATTGTATAATACCTTGCGTTCTAACTGTTGTATAATCTTACAATGTTGTATTGTTTGTACTACCCACATACTATTGTAACCGATCATCCTTCACAACCTGTGTAACCTTACCCAAGCTCACACAGTGGAGACAAGCAACTTGTTGTTCACTGTGCCCTCCTGGTGAAACATTTCAATAGATAGACAGATAAATAAATATTTAATTCCTGAGCTTTTCATCATAAATGTTTTGATGCATGCCCTGGACCATTTAGTAGCTCTTCTCTGCGATGCCTCCACCTGGTTAATTTCTTTTCTGAGATGGTGCCTCCAGAACTGGACACAGTACTCAAGATGTGGCCTGATCAATGACCTACAGTATATAGGATCTAAATTACTTCCCTTTTTCTACTAGTTCTCCCAGTGCATCCCAGCATCCTGCTTGCCTATGCTTTCCACACTGATTAGACACCTTGATGTCCTCTGTTATGATGGCGTCTATGTCATTTCCTGGTTAGTGATTGCCATTTCTTCCCTTCTAGTTGGTAAGTACCCCTCTGGTCTTGTGCCTCATGTAACCAAGACTTGGGCTGCCGAAAAATCATTATTAGGACCTTGCAGTACCAGGGTATAGACTCTATCATAAGAATAGGGGAAGGGAGGTGTGGTGAGGTGGCATTATATGTCAGAGAGGGTCTAAAATGTGTAAGGGAAGAAGGAGAGGAGGCTGAGACAGAGGCTCTTTGGATGCAGGGGGCAACAGATGCAAGGGTGCTGCACTTTACTAAAGCCAACTTTAACAGGATGGGGAAGTGGTACAGGAATTCCTGGACAAAACCAACCAACTATGGATACAAATGAAAGGTGGGAATTGATAAAATGGGGTTACTGGAGGCAATGGACACCTGCAAGCAAGGAACTGAGCAAAAAGGCTAGAGTGAAAAAACAAAAAAAAAACAAGCTGGATAAGCAGACAGGTGTTAAACAAGATGAGAAGGAAGAAGGACCTATATAAGAAATACAGAAGAACAGGGAGGGAGGAAGACAGGGAAGTGTATCTGAAAGAAGAGAAGGAAGTGACAAGAGAGGTAAGAGCAGCCAAGGGGTCAAGGCAACTCTGGCTGGGGCAAGGCATAAAAGAGGGACAGAAAGACTTCTTCAGATACATCGGGAGAAAAGAACCTGTAAGGACCAAATTGTGAGGATAAAGAGGGAAGGAGGATGGGTGTGTGTGTGGGGGGGGTGATATGGCAGAGGAGCTTAACAGCTACATCTGTTCAGTCTTTACTGTGGAAAGGGAAAAAGAGTTACCCACAGTGGGAGGGAGAACAGAAACAGATGGGGGGGGATGTCGGATGGTGATATCATGAGAGAGAGGGTGCTAGAAAGGTTAAGGGCACTGAGGGTAGACAAAGCCCCAGGACCAGATGAGGTACATCCAAGGGTGCTAAAGAAGCTGTCAGAATTCCTGGCGGGACCCTTGGCAGACTTATTTAATGCATCTCTGGGCACAGGGTGCATACTGCAGGACTGGAGACTGGCTCATGTGGTTCTCCTCCAAAAAGAGCGGTCCCAGGACAAACCAGTTAACTATAGCCAGTGAGCCTAATGTCCATAGTACGTAAGTTAATGGAGACCATAGTAAAGAGAGACTGGTGGTGCTGCTGGAGGTTAACGGGGTGCAGGACAGGAAACAGCATGGCTTCATCAAGGGTAGATCATGCCAGACCAACCTAGTTGAATACTATGACTGGGTTACCAGGCAGGTTGACGGGGTCATGCGGTGGATGTCCTGTATCTGACTTCAGTAAGGCCTTCAGCTTGGTACCACATGGGAGACTAGCTTGTAAACTACAGGGCACAGGAGTGGGGGCAAAACTGCTGAGGTGGGTGGACAGCTAGCTATAGGGTAGGCAACAGAGGATAGTGGTGGAAGAGAAATTCTTATCCCCTAAGCCTGTGATGAGTGGGGTTCCACAGGGGTCGGTGTTGGGGCCAGTGCTGTTTGGAATATTCATTGCAGACATCTTGGAAGGCATCAACAGCAATATCAGTCTGTTTGCAGATGACACCAAAATGGGGGCAGTGGGGGGTTGGCAGGGGCTACAGGAGGATTTGACAAGGCCTGAGACATGGTTTGACACCTGGCAACTCAGGTTCAACACCAAAAAGTGTTAGGTACTGCACTTAAGAACACAGAATCTGAGGAGAAGCTACTAGTGGGGAAGGGGTGCAGATAGCGGTAATGGAGGAAGAGAAAGATCTGGGGGTGCTCATAATAGGAGCAATGAACAACTCTGCACAGTGTAGGAGGGCAGTAACAAGGGCTAACAAGATGCTGGGATGCATTGCCATTCGAGGAGTAGGGAGGTGATTCTGCCATTGTACAGATCATTGGTCACACCCCACCTGGAGTACTGCGTGCACGGCTGGTAACTGTACCTACAGATAGACACTAGGCTGCTGGAAGTAGTGCAATGCAGGGCAACAGAAATGATCCAGGGTCTGGGGGAGTTGCCATATGAGGCTAGACTGGCAGAGTTAAATGTATTTATTGGAAGAGAGGAGGAATGGGGGCATGACTTGAGACCTTCAGGTACATGAAGGGAATAATCTGATCAGAGCAAGGGTGGGAGAGACACTAGAGACCATGACATGAAATTGGGAGGGATTCAGGAGGGAAATGAGGAGGCATTTCTTTACGGAAAGGGTTGTGGCAGAGTGGAATGCGCTGCCAGCAGAGGTGGTGGCATGCAAATCTGTGGAGGGATTCAAAAAAGGGTGGGGCAGGACAAAGAGTAGGAGTATGGGGAGGGGCAGCTGCAAAATAAAGATGCTAGCTGCAGACTCGATAGACGAGATGGCCTTTCTCTGCTGACAATTTTTGTATAGACGTATGTACATAACCTTACATTTTTTAGTATTAAACCCCAGCTACCATACTTTTGACCATTCCTCCAGTTTGTTTAAGTCCCTTCTCATCCTATTCATACCCTCTTGTGTGCTCACCCTGATGCAGATCTTAGTGTCACCTGCAAACAAGCATCCTTGCCCTTTCAGTCCATCCACAATGTCTCCAATGAATATATTGCATAGTAATGGACCCAGGACTGACCCCTGCAGTACCCCACTTGTCACCTCCCTCTCTTCTGATCTCTCCCATTCACTACTACCCTCTGGCTCCTGCTGTTTTGCCACTTCTGCACCCACATCACCACCTTTGCACCAAAACCTAGACTGTTCAACTTGTTGATTAATCTCCTGTGTTGGACAGTATCAGACACCTTCTTGAAAACCAAGTAGACCACATGCACTGTGCCTTTCACTTCAAGACTCTTGTCACTCAGTTGAAAAGCTCGATTAGGTTAATTTGGCATGATCTCCCCCTGTTAACACATGCTGTCTTGCATCCTGCAATTTGTTACTGGTCAGGTACTCCACTATTCTTTTCCTTTATTAATGTCTCATTACCTTCCCACCACTAACGTCAGGTTTACTGACCTATAGTTCCTACCTCCCCCACTCCCACTCTTGTGGACTGTACCACATCTGCCTTCTCCAATCTCCTGGTACTATCTCTGTATCCAGGATAGAGTGAAAAGGGCTGTTGAAGCTACAGCCAGTTCTTTCTCAGTTCTGTTAGTATCCTTGGGTGTACCCTGTCTGGTCCCATAGTCTTGTTCCTCTTAATTTTCTCAGTTCATATGTACCCTGTCCTCTGTAAAGGGACTTGTGTCTAGCCCCCACTGTTCGTTGCTTTTCCTTTATCTGTGGACCCTTTCTTTCCCCTTCCTTCGTAAATAAATCACTGATGTATCCATAAAATATTTTTCCCCTTCCTCAATGACTTTGCTGTGTTTTCTTCTGTGAGAGCCTTTGTCTCCTTGATCCCTTTTGCCTGCTTTTCTTTTGCTCCTGTACACCTCTCTGTCCTGTTCCCCCTGTGTTGTTTTGTATTGGTTGAAGGCTATTCTTTTTGCCCTGACCACCTCTGCTACTTTTTGTGAGAACCAACGTGGTCTTCTCTTCCTCCTGTTCTTCGATACCTGTCTACTACATAGGCCTACAGCTTCTTCTAATACCTCCTTAATTTTCTGCCACCTTTCCTCTGCCCCCTGCCCATTCTGTATCCTTGCCAGAGCGCTGCTAGCTCCCTCCTCTATTTTCCTAAAGTCCACGCTCCTAAAATGTATGACCTTTGTTTTGGTGTGGAATGCTTGTTACCCAATACTTAACTCAAAGTGTATCATTTTTGATTACTGTCCCCAAAATGGTCACCTACTGTAACTCTGGTCACACTTCCTGTTTGACAGTACCAGGTCCAGTGTGGTCCCCTCCTGTGTAGGTTCATCTATGAGCTATCTCAGCATTGTCCCTGCAGCTCCTCCTAGAACCTCCCTACTCCTACTAGATGATGTCACTGGGACGTAGGTTCATCTATGAGCTGTCTCTGGAATGTCCCCTGCAGCTCCTCCAGGATCTCCCTACTTTTATTAGGTGATACCTCTGGGATATAGGTTCATCTATGAGCTCTCTCAGCAATGTCCCCTGCAGCTCCTCCAGAACCTCCCTACTCCTACTAGATGATACCACGGGATATAGGTTCATCTATGAGCTTGTCTCATAATGTCCCCTGCAGCTCCTCTAGGACCTCCCTACTCCTACTAGATGATACCACTGGGATGTAGGTTCATCTGTCAGCTGTCTCAGCAATGCCCCCTGCAGCTCCTCCAGAACCTCCCTACTCCTACTAGATACCACTGGGATATAGGTTCATCTATGAACTTGTCTCCGCAATGTCCCCTGCAGCTCCTCTAGGACCTCCCTACTCCTATTAGATGATGCAACTGGGATGCTCCAGTCCACATCAGGCATGTTGAAATCCCCTGTCAGTATCACCTCCCCCCTGTTAGACATCTCACCGATAGCGTCCCCTTTTCCCTATTCACTTCCGCTCCTTGCGTGGGGGTCTATAGATAACCCCTGCCCTTATTATAGCCCCTCCATTTGCTTCCAGTGCTACCCGTAACATCTTCTCTTTCCCTACATCTTGGTATTTCTGTTGCTTTAATAGTGTCCTTTACATACAGTGCAACTCAGCTCCCTTTTTTCCAACTCTCTTCTTCCTGAATAGTGCGTACTGCAGTACTGCAGCTCCCCAGTCAATGTTTGCATTAAACCAGGACAGCAGATGGGGCCCCCACCATAGGCAGACACAGTCGACTGCTTGCAGGCCACAGGTGAGGTCCTTTGGGATGGAGGGATAGCAGATGTGGTCCCACTGCCTAGTAGCAGAAACAAAGCTGAGCCAGGGAACTATAGACTAGCCTGATATGTATTGTGGGAAAGGCAATGAGAGAAAAACTAGTAGACTTCCTAGAGGGTAGTGGGCTATGAACCCAAGGGTGCTTGATGTCATGAGGGAATGTCTTTTAAGTAACATCTTTGACTCAGTGATGTGGTTGGCTTAAAAAAAAAATAGAATTTATCAATAGAGATCATTTGGCCCACCCAGTCTGCCCAGATGTTCCCTGCTTAGTCCATCTCCACAGATCCTTATGGGTCTCTGATAACCCTCCCTCCTCCCTAATATTCCCTATGTCTAGCCTGTGACCCCCTCCTCAGGAGGGGCTGACTTAGACTGCCAATGCTGCCCTCCTGAGCCCCTGAACTGCTGCTGCTGCTGGCTTTCTCTGGCTTCACTGTGTGTGTAGCACTTAGACAGCTGGGTGGTAGCACAAGTCTTTGGTACCTCCTGCACCTTTCTTCTTTGCAGCTGCAACCGTGTTTCTTGGCCTGGTCTCCTGACTCTGACAGGGGAGACTAGGGAAAGAGAGACCTGGAGCCTCTGTTTTTAGGTGCTTCATGTGCCTGATGGCAGATTGCCATCCACAGCAAGCCAACTAAAAGACAGAATGTGTGCTGTGCATGGCTCCTCCCTTGCACACTCACTCTCTCTCTCTCTCTCTATTTCCTACAAACCCAATGCCAGATTCACTGTACCCATAACCACACCAGTGCAACCAGACATCAGCCCAGGACGGGCTGTGGCTACCTGAGGGGTCCACACACCAATTAAGGGCACAGAACAGAATAAAATAGAAAACATTTGAGCACTTGGCTCCTTCAAGGCATACGGGCAGCCATCTTTGGGTCCTTTGACCCTACCAGCCAACCAACTGGAGTGCTAGAAAGCCCACAGACAGAAGCAGAGAATTGTGGAGAAGATTATGCAGTTGGAGCATCCCACATGGACTTGTGGGCTGTGAGGGCCAATCAGAGGTCAGGATAGATGAGAAGGACTGCCTATTCCATGAGACATGGAATGGAGGAAAGAGTTTCTGGGCTCTTCAGGAGCTGGGGGTATTTTGAGAGAGACACCGAACTGTGCAGACCTGCTGCTGGTGAGTTCAAGAGAGAGGTCTTGCAAAGCCAACCATCCTGTGAGCCCTTCCAGGGTTCATTTAACAAACTCTGAGACTGCGGTAGATGAGCATCTGAGAAATGAATGCTCGAAGAGTATTAGCCTGATCTGTACTGAGCTGAGACAGAGACGTGCATCTTACCCAGGTCGCTCCAGAACCAGATGAAATGCCTGCTGGCTCTTATCTAGTTTGGTGAATTGAAGATCAGGGGCCACAGGGCATGTGCCTGAGTACTTGTCAGGGCTTACATCAGCACTAGTAAAGTGGGGGTCAGTTTGACCCTCTACTACAAATGTTGAGGTCAGACTAGAAAATCCTGAGGTCAGAAATTTCTGGAATGGCTTTGTAAGCGAGCAGTTCCTGCTCAAAAGGTATTTGTAGTCCTAGATTTCAATAAAATAAAAATAAAAAAAAATTGTCTGTTACTTTTCTACTATCAATATCAGTGCAAATCTTCCAATATACAGGGTTAGTGCTGAAGCACTGTTTTTATTTTGTGCTTCAAAATCCTCAGACATCTCATTTAGGGACTTCAGTAGGAGGTTAATGCAAGCCCTGACTTGTGACTCTTTCACTCTGAGTCACTGTACCACTTTCTGTTTCTGACTCTCCACTGCCACTTCAGAGTATAAAACAAAACAAAACAGAAATACAGAAAAGTTGGGGGTCTGTTGTGGCTCACCATTGAGTCTGTAAACAGAACCATTATTCACACAGTTGTAAACTACAGTCCTCCACCACTGGAAGGAGTTAGATAGTGTTAGAAGCAGCTGGCAAAATGGCTGGAAAGGGGTGGTCTTGCTGGTGGTGGACATCTGTCTGCTGGATGTAGATTGGAGTCTCCTTGCTGCAGCTTCAGCTAGAGGCAGGGACATCCTGGATTCACTGCAGGGGCATTCCAGGGGAACTAATCAGCGAACTCTGTCATGATATTGCGTTACTAGATCTGGTGCTTAGTAGCGGGGACAGTGTTGCAGACATCAAGTTGGGAAGCCATGTGGAGACCAGTGGTCATCGCACAGTGTGCTTCTACATAAGAATAGCTGCAGAAGCCTACCACACATTGGGAGAGTCCTGGACTTCAGAAGGGTGGATTTTACAAAGATGGTTGAATGACTCAAGAATGAACTGGCATTGGGAGAGGACCTGGGGGTGGAGAAGAAGTAGGCCAAACTAAAAGAGAGCATAGTGAAGGCAACAAACCTCTGTGTTAAGTAAGTAAGATAAACTGAAAGAAAGATGAGACTGCTATGGTTCTCAGTAGAGGTTACAATAAAAGCATAAAGAGTTGCATTCTGAAGATATAAGGAGATCCAGGAGAGAGGCATCTAAGGAACTGTATTAGGGAAAACCGATGGAGGCAGGCGAAGTAGTAAAGAGCACAAAGCCTCAAACTGAGGAAAAAATAGCTCACTAAGTATCGAAAGGGGACAAGACATTCTGTAGGTATTTTTGCAGAAAAAAAAAGGAAGGCAAAGGGGGAGGGATTGTATGGTTAGAGAGGGAGGGTGTGACTATGGAGGGGGATTAAGAAAAGGCAAACTTCTTGAACCAATACTTCTGTTCAGTGTTCACAGTAGGAAGGGAAGGGGAGGAACCATGAAAAGGCACCAGGAACTTTGATAGGAAGGAAATGGACAATAGTCTATTTTCTGAGGGAAATGTCCGGAAAGCAGTCACTAACCTGAAACTGGACAAAGTCATGTGGCCAGATGGTGAACCTCCAAGGGTGCTGAGGGAGCACAGGAACATACTAACTGCACCTCTGATGGATCTATTTAACAGATTACTGGAGACTGGCATGGTCCCGGAAGACTGGAAAAGAGCAAGTGTATTCCCACTTCACTAAAGTGGTAGCAAGGAAGAGGCAGGCAATTGTAGGCCTGTCAGCCTGATACCGATGATATGTGAGTTAATGGAAACACTACTAAAGGAAAGGATTATGGAATATCACATGTATCCAAAGGATTACAGGATCCAAGGCAGCGTAATTTCATGGGGAAAGGTCATGCCAAACTAATCTGATAGATTTCTTTGACTGGGTGACCAAGGAGTTGGACCAGGGAGGAGCAGTGGATGTTGCCTACCTGGATTTCAGTAAAGCTTTTGGCACCATTCCACACAGAAGACTGATAAGCTAGTTGGGTAACCTGGGGTGAGAAACTGGTTCAGGGACAGGACACACAGGGTGGTGGTAAACAGAGTTCATTCTGAGGATGGGAGGGTGACCAGTGGGGTGGCTCAGGGATCAGTGCTGAGAACAGTAGTCTTCAGTGCCTTTATAAGTGACATAGTAGAGGAGCAGGAGAGAGGGTCTGCCTCTTTGCAGATTACACCAGGATTTGCAACTGGAACACTGGGGAAGTGAAAGGATGGGAGGATCTGAAAAGACTGGAAGAGTGGTCAAGGGTATGGCAGCTGAGTTTTAATAGATAAAAACTTGCAAAATAATACACTTGGGCCATAGAAACCTTGACACAGAGTATACAATGGGTAGAGTGATGCTTATAAAGTCCTAGCAGGAAGAGAGATCTAGGGTAATCATATCAGATGAAAAGTGACCAGGCAGTGTGATAAGGCAGTTGGAAGGGCTAGAGGGATACTGGGGTAAAGAGATCCAAAGTTTGGATATTCACCACCACATAATGTGCCAGCTACGAGGATATGCAGAAAAAATGTTTATTCACATGTTAAAATAATAAAAGTGCCTGTCTGGCGTATTTCGGATCCAGACTATCGTTTTCTTGATAAAGGATCATGGGATCCAAACACATGAGGCAGGTGCTTTTATTATTTTAGGATAATGTCAGTCCTGTTAGGGTCTCAAAGTGTCCCTAGTTTTAAAACACATTTATGATAGTTCACATTCTATAAAGACTGTTGATGCAGCTGGCTGTTTGATTCAGATACTTTTTTTTTTTACAATGTGAAAGCTGACTGCCCACCATACTGTTGTTACCACACCAAAACATGTTTGTTTACATTTCTTGACTTGCTCCCACTGCATATTTCCTGGGCTCGGGAACACCCCAACACAATCTAGCCACTCATTATGTAGTGAGAATAGAGAAGACTATTGTCTCATGAGTAGCTGCACTCTTAGAGAATGTTTCTGTTGTTCAGGAAGTATGCACTTAGAGTAGCTCAGTGATTTGAAGCAGAACAAAGCTGGGCATAGCTATACATTGCCATATATTTTGGTTCTAATAAGCAAGGCGGCAGATAAAACAACCAGTAACATAGATGAATTTTAGGAAAAGTAAGCAATTGTAAAATTTGGGTTAACAACCTAAAAATAATGCAATGAAAAAAAGGTTGACCGTGCCCCTTTAACACGTAAATAAACATTTTTGATGCATATCCTCCTAGTCAGTGCAATATGTGGTGGTGAGTACCCAAGTTTTGGATGTCTGTTTAAACCTGTTACCTCGAGAGCACCACTGTCCTTGTACACACTTTCTGCAATACAGAGGTATAAAGGGTGCATAGAAAGGGGTATTACCAGCAGGAAGAGGGGGTTGGTGCTGCCCCTATACAGACTGCTGGTAAGATTCCACCTTGAGTGCTGTGTCCGGTTCTGGAGACCACATCTCAGGAAGGAAATAGACAGAGTGGAGGCAGTCCAGAGGAGTGCTACCAAAATGGTGCATGGTCTGCAGCAAAAGTCCTATGGGAAGAGGCTTGAAGAGCTAGATTTGTACACCCTATAGAAGAGGGGGATATGATAGAGATCTGTAAATACCTCATGGGGGTTAATTAGGTACACAAGGGGGTATTTTTATCACGAAAGTTGCTCTAGAACAAGGGGGCATCCTATGAAACTGAAGAGGTTAAATTCAGGAGGGATGAGAGAAAGTACTTCTTCACAGAAGGGTAGTGGATTCCTGGAATAGCTTTCTGCAGAGGTAGTAGATGTGACAACAGTGGTGGGGTTCAGAAATGCCTCGGACATGCACAAGTTAATCATATGGCTAACGGGGGTTGCCACAGATCAAGAAAGGTCTGCAGCAAAAAATGAAGGTTAAAAAATGGGCAGACTAGGTGGGCCCAATGACCTTTATCTGCTGTCAAATCTATGTTTCTATTACTGCTTCTACGCTTCTTCATTTGTTAGGAGTGCCAGCAAAGCCTCTCTGCCTTTTAGACTGCAAATCTTAACATTGACGAGTCTCCTTCCTGTTGAAAAGTTTCCTACAGTATTTGTCACTGTGTGGTGTGCTGTGAAAATAAGAACTAAACACATCTCATGTTCTGTCAGGCACAAAAACCTTTGAAGATGTTGCTGTTACTTTTTCTGAAGATGAGTGGACGATTCTAAGCAACCAGGAGAAGGAGCTATACAGGAAAGTGATGCTGCAGAATTATGAAACCATGGTGTCAGTAGGTAAGAATAAACACAGTATCTGAAGTGGGAGCAGATGTTCTGGGGTAAATGTTGAATGCCTTCTTCACTATACATTTAAACTAACAGAATGCGAAGCTGAAGTTAAAAGGACCCCAGGACATTGAAACAAGTGTAGGGGACCTAGTTAACACTCCACCAACTAAGGGAGTGAGGCAGAGCTGGAATTATGGTAGGGAGCACATAAAACAGGATGGGAAGAGTTCATGAATAGGATCGAGATGGGAAGTGGAGTGGTCTGGGCAGAAAAAAACAAGGTGAATCGAGGCGTGTGAGCAGCTTTAATGCAAGCAGCCTTGGGAATAAAATTGGGGACTTGCAGGTGTCGGCTAGGGTGAGCCAAGCAGAAACCATAGCTGCAACAGAAATATGGGATATGCCTAATTATAATTGGGATTTGTTAATCTCTTTCTTTCAGAAAGATAAACTAAGAGGAGCTTGTGTTGTACATAATGAGGATGAAAGGGCACTAATCTCGGGAAAGGGTGTGTGGAATCTCTATGCGTATACCTGGGGGTAGAGGAGAAACATGAGGTTAGGGCTGCCATAGGTACCCAAATCAGACTGAGGCCAAAGATAGATTTTTGGAAGGGGAAGTTAGGAAGGCTATCAAGATGGGGAACTTGGTCCAATAGGAGACCTAAACTGACATGGCATAGATTGGGATACATCTGGGGCAAGGAGTGTGGAGCCAGGCACAGATGGATAGCTTTCCATTCTACTTCATAGTACAGCATATCAGGGAACACACTAAAGATGGGGCCAACCTGGACCTGGTACTCTCAAACCATGATTTTATTAAGAAAATGCAATTAAATTTTCAAGAATGCAACATACATCCACATAAACACAGCAACAATGCAAACAAAATGAACAAATCACAGGCTATAATTAACAAGTCTTATTAATAGTATTGGTATCCTAAACTGCACAGCAGAAAATAATGCATACTACAGTTCCCAGAATCCATTATATCAACCATGGATGGTAAAGTTACCTTAAGTATGATACCTTCAGACATAATGTCCAGGAAAAAGACCATTTACTCTAGCTCGGTATCTCTCCTCTCCTGGGACACATGACCATTAGGTTGCATAAACCATGATTCTGTTGAGGAAGTGAAGGTCAAGGACCCCTAGGGTATCATGTAATCCAAGTACCATGTGGTTTAACATAATCCTCGGAGCCTAGCATCCAACAATCAAGACACTAGTGCCAGACTTTAGAAAGATGGAGTTTGGAAGGATGGCGAGAATACTGCTGGTTATGTTCAGTGGGGTAGGACAGTTGGATACTGCAGAACCAAAATGGAAGGACAGTAAGGATGCAGTATTGGATGTTTCCAAATGTGTATAAAAGGGTGGGGAAAAGTGGCGGCATCAGAATCCTATATTTTCACCAGTGAGGTGATGGAAGCTGTGGTGGCTAAGGGCAGCTTTCAAAATTACAAACTGGATCAGACAGACAGGAGTCGGGTTGTTTAGCAGAAACGGGTAAGGGAAGTGAGATCAGTGGTAAAAAAAAAAAAAAAAAAAATGCCAGAGCTCAAGATACTGAAGGAGGTGAAGGAGAATGTTAAATCTTTGTTTAGACATAGGCAAACGAAGAAGAATGAAATAAGGCTACAAAAGGGAGGGTTGCGTGTGAGCAGAGATGAGGGGAAGGTAAACCTACTTAATGAATACTTCAGCTCAGAATTCATATTGGAGAAAGGGGGTTCTCTTTCTACAGCACTTCACAAAGTTTAGGGAGGAGAACAGGCAGAAGTTGGAAATGGGTAAATTATGTGTGACATGGTACTCAAAAGTCTAAGGAGGTTAAAGGTAAATAAAGGCACCAGAGACCAGATGGCCTTCTCCCAGGGCACTAAGAGAAGTGGGAGGGGGCACTGACAGTAGCACCAGCAGATCTTTTTTATCTGCTGTTTGGTGGCGGGTGCTCCCTGAAGACTTGAGAGTGGCAGATGTAGTCCCCCTTTATTAGGGAGAGATCAAGGGGACCCCATGAAACTACAGGCCTGCTGGTCTGACCTCTGTCATGGTGAAGTTTTATTTATTTATTTAGGTTTTGTTGACTGGGTAAGTGCACTAGACAAATTCTGCCTATTTTCAGGCACTACCCGGGGGAGGGGGATACAGATGAATGCCAACTGACCTTGAACCGGATTAAGCTGTCGGTGGTATTTTTAGTGAATGAGGGAAATTTGGCCAGGACACCGGGGAAATTCCCCTACTGTTTGCCAGTAGGGGGACCCTCTTGGCCATCGAAGGATGGCTGACTCAGTTGTTGTGCTACCGCTTGAGGGGAAGGATATGCAGCAGGTTGAGGGGCATGTCTCCTCTGCAGCTACAACGCAGTTACCGATGGATGTTTCTACTGTAATTTCTGAGCTTGAACAGCCCTTGGAATCTACCGTTTTGTCTGCTCTGCCTGTTTTGAATCGTTTGGATGCCTCTGTTCTGCCTACTGAAGAATCTATTTTGCAGACCGAAGAGTCCTTTAATGAGGAATTAAAACACCTTTTATTGCTGGAAGAACAATATTTGCTAAAGAAGAAGGAACTTTTTCACCATTTTCACTTACAAGGTTCGTCATCTACGACTGCGGTTCTGGAGCTCCTTGTTGACACTACACAGTTGGTGCTATGGTTTGCAGCCCACAGTGAGATCCGACTGCTCAGGCGTTGTCTTCTCTGTGCTGGCCAGGATCAAGCAGCCGCTCTACGTGTGTCCTTTACTGCTGGGCAAAATGAATCTACGCAATGAAGCGAGTCACATGACCTGGGTGTCCCAGTAAACTCGCTGGGCTGATACTCCAGTGGGAGATGGTGATGCTTGGACGGTGGAAGATTCGTTAAAAGCGGCAGGCTGGGTGCGTTCCCTGGATACAGGTTCCTGGATTTCGGGCTTTGCACCCATAAAGATTCCTGGAGTCCAGCTTTCCTCTTCTCTTTCTCATAATCCCTCTTTGGGGTCTGTGAGTACTGCTCCTGAGTCTCTGGATACTGTGTTATCTGATGTGCCCCCTAAAGCTGTTTCACCTAACCCCATTCCACAGCAGGATTCCTCTTCAATTTCAGCAGAGTTTCAACCTTCTCCTCTTCACCTATCCTCGGACTTTGCCCTTTCTCAAACCCCTGATTTTCAACAACGTGGTACTACAGGGGCTAGTTCTCCACAATGTGAGGTGGAGGCTGCAGCTCTTAGTGATACTTCTGACTTTTTTCAGACATCCCTAAATCTATTCCTGCTGAACTACGGAATGCTCCAGTGGGCTCTCCGAGGGTCGTCCATCAACCCCCTCCTATTACCCCTCCTAAACCTTATGCTTCCCTTTTTCATAATTCTGTTTCTTCAGCAAAACGCCATAATGCAGTTCGCATAATTTACAAAGGGGGTTTAGATGTGTTTCCAGACAGGGTTTATGTGGGTCGTAAGTTATTGAAAAACAGTTTGAATTTTCAAGTTTCTGAACTGTATGCCCTTATTCATGTATCAGGTGAGACTGTTTTTGATGTCAGCTTTAAACTAGGTAGTAGCCTTGAAAAATTTTGGCCTCGTTATCACAGAGAAAAAGCCACCCCCTTGTGGGCCCCTTTTGAGGTTCTTCCTCTTACTAGTCCTGCACACAAAACCATTACAGTTCTCTTTCGAAATGAAGGAGTCAGTGTTACTGATTTACTGTTTTGGCTGAAGCAGCGTTGTACTGTGTCTGGCCATCCAGAGGCTATATTTGATTCTGAGAGAATTTGGACAGGAGGTTGGAAGATAAGGGTGCTTCTGCTTTCTGAAGGCAGGAGTCCCGCCATCTCATAATAGTTTTTCTAGGTAGGGATCGGGGTGTTTTATTCTACCCAGGTCAACCTAGGACTTGTTGTAAATGTGGACTCTCGGGACACATTAGTAGTGCGCGTGACCAGCTTAAATGTTCCCTACGCCACAAAACTGGTAATCTTTGTGGTCAATGTTTCAACTCAGTTCGTTGTAACCTTTGTGGGGAAGTAGGCCATGTTTATATGACTTGTCCTCAGGCAGCTCATAGGACATCCTCTTCTGTAGATGGAGATGAACAGCGTCTCTTGATTTCTCTGGCTCAGAGGAAAGTTACTAATGCTTCTGGTATACAGTTTGTAAAGGAAGTTCCTTCTTCTGTATTGTCTGTTTCCTCGGTTCCAGATCCTCCCCCCCCCCGAGGTATGTGTAGCCTGTCCTGTTCCTGATGTACAGGAGATTTCTTTCTCTCCTTAGTAGAAATTCCTGAACATTCTCCTGTTTTATATTCAGACAGTGCCCGTCAGTGTTTCTGCAATTCTATCTGACTCTATGCCCCCGAACTCGAGGGCCCTCCTTCAAGGAGACTCTCGACTCGGAAACTGTCTACTGGAGCTTTACCCACCCCTAAAATGCCCAAAACCTCACTTCATGATACTTCTAATAGATTTTCAGTCTTATTGAATGCTGATCATTCAGACACTGATTCGGTTTGTTCTTCTGCAGATTCTGTTCTGCCTAAGGATACTGCTGATTCCTTCATGACTGATGAGGGTGGTACTTTTTCCCAACCCTCACATTGGAAGGGTAAATCTCGGGGAAAAGAAACGTTGATTTCATTTCCTCTAAATTTTCTTCACCATATGTCTTTATCCCCTCCATTCTTAAGTTTGACGACTAACGTCAGTAGTATTAAAAATATAATTAAACGAGCCGTGGTGTTTTCTTCACTATACATTTAAACTTCTTTTTCAACAAATCAGTCCATTTTTACATATTGCCCATTATGTGATTTGGGGAGGGGATTTTAATTGTGGTTTAAGTAAGTGGGATAGGGGTTCAGTCACCACAGCGACAAAAATATTTGGTGATATGGCTGCTCTGAATAAAGCTGTTCGCGATGCGCATCTCAAGGATGCTATTTTGTCCCATACAGGAGTGCGGGACCGAACATTTTTTAAGGGATCATTATCTACCCGTATTGATTTTTTAATTTTGTCTCTCTCTTTAATTCTTCGGTCAGTTTCTGTAGAACCAACTCCTTATTCTGACCGTCGACTGGTGCAGGTTTCTTTGGGCATAGCAGTATCTTCTATGGGTCCTGGATATTGGAAATTAAATGCTAAACTTTTGCAGAGGGCTGATTTCCTTCAACTCATCTCTACCTTTTTGGCTTGTAGGAAATCATTATATCCCTTATATGATGATCCAGTGGTCTGGTGGAAGGAAACTAAATCAGATTTACGTTCCCTACTTATTTCCCATAGTAGATATTTTCGGAAGGGTTCTTATTTTTTGTATTTACAGGACAGGAAACAGCTCTAACATTTGTATTCTCTTTCACAGCTTACCAGACATAATTTCTCAGCCCAGATTGCTCATTTTCAGGAGAAGATGAAGCAATATCATTTAACTTTGTCTATAGACCTTCAGTCCCGACAACAACATGAAACGCAAGGACCATTTTTTCATACTTGTCCTTTACTTAGCCATCGGGAAAGGGTACAGTCTAAATCAATCTCTGCTCTTTATGACCAGCAGGGGGTGGTTCATAATGACCAAGGTAGTGTTTACGTATTACGTCTCTGACTATGCTGCTTCTTTATTTTCTGCAACCCAAGGGCTTCATATAGATTTTTTTTTCTTTTTTTAGAAATATTCAGGTTCCTCAAGCTCCGCAAGACCAACTTTTAGGTTTAATAGCTCCTTTTACCGCTCAGGAAGTTGCTGCTGCCATTCAATCCTTATCCAAAGGTAAAGCCCCTGGTCTAGATGGCCTTACTTCTGATCTTTATCATCTTTTATATGGTGAACTTTTGGATGAACTAACTTCGGTTATAATACTATTTTGCAGACTCATACTGTCCCCTCTGACATGTCTACAGGAATTCTTATTTTTCTTTTTAAAAACAAAGGTGATAGATTGGACTTATCTAATTGGAAGCCTATTAGCCTATTGAATACTGATTTCAAAATTCTTTCCAAACTTTTGAACACAAGGTTGTTAACAGTGGCAAAGTTCTTGATTTCTCCGGCACAATCTTGTGCTGTGCCTGGGAACTCGATTACAGATCAACTGCTTTTATTGAGGGACATATGTTCTCATGATTTGGCTTCACCATTGGCTGGATACATACTTTCTCTAGACCAGAGGCAAGCTTTTGACAACGTGGCACATGTCTTTTTATGGCAAGTACTAAGTCATTATGGCATCCCTGCTACTTTTGTAGCCTGGCTCCAAGCCCTTTACCATACTGCAACTGTCTGCCCCTGTATTAATGTTTTTTTAGGCTCTCATGTTTCTATTAAGAAAGGTGTTAGACAAGGGTGTCCGATCAGTCCTCTTTTGTATGTCTTTAGTATAGATCCGTTATTACGGCTTCTCAATTCTACACCCGGTATTGACCCAATCAGGATATCTAATTTTATATTTCCTTATACTGCCTTGGCTTATGCGGATGATGTAGTTCTTTTGGTAAGGAATACCCAGTCCGCTGCATCGGCATTAGCTGTTTGTACCACTTATGGTACTGTCTCAGGTACTAGTTTGAACTTACTAAAATGTATTGGGAAGCCTCTGGGGGGGTCAGCTAGTTCCTCAGGATAACATAGCTGGTCTTCCATACGCATTAGGTTCTTTAAATATCTTAGGTATTGAGTTTGGCTCGCCCCAAATGGATATTGATAACTGGGACAAAAAAATTGCTCGTTGGATCTCGCATGGTTCAGAACTGGAACAGGACTAAAATGAGTTATTACCAAGCGTGTTTATTTGATACGTGCTCTCTTGGTACCTCTTTTTTATTTCTTAGTTCTGTTTTTCCTGTTCCCAAGGTAAGGGAAGTTAAATTATATAGTTTATTTTTCCAGTCCTTCTGGGGCAGTCATCTAAATCCGATTAAGAGAAATGTATTATATTTATCTCGTAAACAAAGAGGTCAACAAATGATTAACCTTGTCTTGTTTTTTTTCTGTCAGTTTTTGTATGCTAATTTGAAACCGTTATTTATTTCTCCAGATAAATATTGGTGAAGTCTTTTTATTCACACCATATCGCCCTGGTTTGCAGCAGGGGACTTAGGTAACTTGCATCGTATTGAAAAAGGAGCTACGTCTCCTCAGTATTTAAGAGATGTCTTTGTTAAGCTTAGGTCTTGGGGGATCATGAGTAGACAAATGATCTCACACTTAAAAAAGCAGTTATATGCTGTTGTTATGGAGAATAATTTTTGTACATTGGATGTCTTTCCCAAATGTCCAGAACTGCATAAAGAAGCCTTATTTATTTCTCTGAATGAGAAAAGAATCCCAAAAAATATAATGATCATCACTGGCTTAATTGTCATGAGAAATTGAATGTTAAGGCTAATCAAACTCATAAGAGGTGGAGGAACAAATTTGTTCTGAACCTCGGTGCATTACCAACCTGAAACCCTGCTGCATTTATATTTTACTTGTTCTTGTATTGTCGATTTTGGAAATTCCTTTATGACAAGTCTAGTTTGTCCTTTTTCTACATCTTACATATCCTTCACTTATGTATGGTAGCTAGCCCCAAAATTGGGATATCTGGGATAAGAGTACATTGACTGTAATTTTTACTATTATCAAATGGTTTATTTGGCATTTTAGATGTTTGTTCACTCTTCAACAGCATGAACTTTCTTATCATGATTTATATGGTAATATTTTCAAATCCAGACAAGGTGTCTATTTTTCTGAAGCTAAAAGTCTCACTAAGACCCATTGGATGGCCCTCTGGAGGAACTTGCCCTGGATTACAGATAATGACTTTCCGATTACGTAATAATAATGTCAAAACTTGTTTATTTTGTATCCTTTTGTTCCTTTGGTCCGGTTCTTCCTAGACCTAATTGTATTTTTGGATGCTGTTTGCATTTTTTGATTTGTACTGTATGATTTCCTTAATAAAATCTTCCCCTACTCTTTTCAATAAGTGCCATGGGATCTTTAACATCCACCTGAACTACCACCAATCCAGGCAGATGGGACCTCGGTTTAACATCTCATCCGAAAGATGGCACCTCAGAAGTGCAGCACCCCTCTCATGCTGCACTACAGTGTCAGTACTGGGATATTAACCCAAGTGCCAGATGTGGGAACTGAACCCACAGCCCTCTGATCTCCTGGCCTCAGAGGTGAGTGTGCTACCTACTAAGCCACTGACACTGTTTGTGCATATCCATGAACAGACAGAGGAATCCCTTGAAGCAAATGACTTACATAATTAAAGGCAGCAGGGCTTTGTTAAAGGACATTGTACTCTCAAACAAAATTGATTTCTTTAACATGGTATTAGCTGACCTGGTGGTACTGAGGGTTGAGGTGCTGGACACCACACCTTGTCAACACCAGGAAACTGGGTTCAGAGTGAGCCCAAGGTACCGGGGGGTTGGCTTGGGGGAAGGTTCAAGTGTCCATTGCAGCTCACCTTCTCTAGTATGGGGTGTGTAGAAGACTCTATAACAGTATACCTCCCAGCGATGCCAGGTGAGGTATTGCACCAACAGCCTTCTGCATTATGGGGTGGTGGTATTCAGTGGATGTTGGTGTGATGCACTGCATCATGTGTGCCTCTCTTGGACATCATTGCATATCCACGCCCACTGATGGGGTGGAATGTTACCATGCCAAGAGAAATGAAAAGCCCTGATGTCTGGGAGGATGACATCATACTACAGCCCATGCCCACCACCACATCCTGCCTTCTTGGGTCATGACCACCTCAATCTTGACTTCCACCTGCAGTCCATTGGATTTCAGGTAAGGAAGTGTCAAGGAGCAGAAGGCACTGGCAGTATAGGCTAGAGATTAAAGCAATTCTGAAGATGGATTATTTTACTAACCTTTTGAAGTGTAAAGGAATAACTCACTAGTTTCAATGCACATAAAAACAAATATAATAATAATAATTTGTATTTATATGGCACCTTTCAATTATCAAGGCACCTTACATAAACAGTTAAAACAATTTAAAAGTCATTACAAATATTCAACAAGACCAAGATATTATGCTAATCAGTATTCCAAAAACGCTTTTTCCCAAAGAAAGGTTTCAAACCCCTCTTAAATCCTTTCACAGAAGTGCACTGCCATAACCGATGGGGTAGAAGTTCCAAAGGGTGGGGGCAGCATAAGAAAGCTCGAGCACCAGATGATTTCAAATTCACCCTTGAAACCTCTACCAACCCCTCATCGGCCGAGCAGAGGCTCGATCAGGGCAGTAGGGAACCAGAAGTTCTTTCAGATATACTGGGCCCAAATCGTGTAGGGCTTTGAAAAGTCAGCAAGCCGACATTAAAGGTGATCCGCCACCAAATCAGCAACCAGTGCAGATCATGCAGCACTGGAGTAATATGACAGGATCTGCAAGAACCCGTCAAAAGTGGGCTGCATCATTCTGCCGTATCTGCAGGCAATGGTTTCAACCCTGAAAGCCCTAGATAGAGGGAGTTGCAGTAATCCAGGTGTGAGGACACAAAGGCGTGGACTAAGGTTGGAAGATTGGCATATGGAACAAGATGTCTAACCCTGTCGATGTTCCTAAGATGGTAAAAGGAAGTCTTGATGACAGCCGACACCTGCAACTGCAGTGTCAGTCTATCATCAAGAACCACCCCCAGGTTAAGCACCCATTCAGAGGATGCAACACCACCGGACCCCACTGTCTGTCGACCAGGGTCCACAACCAGTACGTCTGTTTTTTCTGAGTTCAACCTCAGCCAACTAGAATCCATCCACTCCTGGATTTCTTTTAGACAGCTGTTAAAGACCGAGAGAGCTCCTCCAGGTCGGGGCAAAGAAAGGTAGAGCTGGATATCATCTGCATGACAGTGAAACCTCAGCCAATACCTTCTAACAATGTCTCTGATGGGTAGCTTGTACACCGAAAATAACAAGGGTGACAGTACTGAACCCTGAGGCCTGCTCTCACAACAAAGCTGTTGAATCTGAGGAAAAAACCTGGACACAACTCTTTGTGATCTCCCAGTGAGGAATGAAGTGAACCATCTTAAGACAGTTCCCGATATTCCGCAAAAGAGCCTCAGGCGTTCTATCAACACCATATGATCTACGGTGTCAAACACTGAAGATAGGTTGCGCAGAACCAAGATGGAACAGCTCTTCTGATCTCTAGCCATCAGGAGATCATTGAGCTACCAAACCAGCGCTGTCTCAGTACTATGTCTTTTAAGAAAACCAGACTGGAGGGGTTCATAGATGTCATGGATGGTTAAATGGTCCTCCAGTTGTGCTGCCACTACTTTCTCAATCACCTTCCCAACAAAGGGAAGGTTAGAGATAGGTCTGTAGTTTGCAAGACAGTCAGGGTCCATGTAGCTTTTCAAGAGTGGTGTCACCACTGCCTTTCTAGGGAGCTAGGAACCTCACCAGATGCCAAGGAGCACCTGACTAACCACACAAGGATTGAACCGATGATATCAATACAACCCAAAATTGGGAAGGTTGGTCCAGGATCCAGACTACAGCACATAGGACATATTCTGGATGATCCTCATGACATCCATGAGCTCTGGTTGACTGAAGAAACTCCAGGAGAATTGAGGCTGTCGGTCTCACACGGTCCACAGCAACCCCTTAGAGTGTGATGGCAACAGTTCCGCCTAATGTCGGCCACCTTATTTGCGAAGAATCGAGCTAGCTCCTCGCACTCTAATTGCGAAAAAGCTTTCCAAACTTGCAGACAGGCTGGGTTGCACAGTCCGTCCAGAGTTCGAAATAACTGAGCAGGTCGGTTCCGAGCAACTGCAATCTCTGTGGACAGGATTCTGTCTTCTTATGGGTGATTGCAGATTGATAGACAAAATAATTGTCCATCAATCTAAGGTGGTCGGCATCAAGGGAGGACCTTTTCCAGCAACGCTCTAACCTTCGCCCCATCTCTGCATCTCCTCAGCATCCCATCAAACCAGGGGACTTAGGGCGAAGGGAGAGGCGAACACAAACTGGAGCAATGAAATCCAGAGCCCCCACAATGGCTGTGTTATAAGCAGACATGAGAGTCTCTGGATCACTGCTTGCGAATCCGGAGATGGAGGTCAAGCACCGCTGCAAGACCCTGGGTCTTCAAACGGACTGCAACCACCCCCCACGATCCAGTCTCAGGATGTGCCGAGTACTCAGCCGGAGTCATAACCTCCAAAATAGGGTCAGAATTTCTCATCCAACCAGGTCTCAGTGATGCAACCAGGTCCACCATACCAATAAGATCAGCAATAATTGCTGTCTTATTTTTTAATGGACCTGGCATTGCACAACACTGCCCGAGTTGGATGAACCTCATGGGCCACCCTGGCCATCTGCCCACCATGTTCGGTGGTACCCTTGGGTATGGGCACCAGACATGGAAAACCATGATCTGGATTCCATTTTGCCCCAGGGCGCCTTTTAGACCCAACCACCCCAATAAGGTGACCCCCCTTGTCCATCCTCCCCTAATCATAACCCCTCGCCCTTCTCCCTCTCCAGTACAATGCCCAGTGCTCTACAGTGTGGGTAGGTCTCAAACTGGAGAGGGAGAAGATAAAAAGGGCAAATGGCATGAAGAGAAGAGGAAGAGTAGTGCACTACCATGGGGGCGAGGGGGCCAGCACATGCTGTAGCTATACTGCTAGATAATAAATGCAATAAACAAAACCCCAAAATAAAACTAATACACACACCTCTAAAGGAAATAATTTAAAACCCCACTCGACTCCCAGTTAGCACATCAAATCTGAGCTTGAATTAAAAAGACCCTGAAAAAAACCCATTTACAATAATAATAAACAAAAGGAAAATATAAGAAGACAAGATTTAGGGACTCTCACCCCCCAAACCCAAAAAGATAAAACAACAAAATTCAATATGTAATCCCCCCCAGCCCTCTCACTGCCGGGGAAAGAGAGTGAAGAGGCACTCTCACTGCCAAACAAGTATAACAAGAAACAACAAATAACATACAGAAACAAATCAAAGTTGTTTTTTTTTTCCAGATGTAGGAAGTATTGTAATAACATCTTAAAACACACTTAATAAAACAGTTGATTTCCTATTTAACCTGTTGGATTACAGTCAAAGGATAACCTAGACCCACGGTGACATCACTTCCTGTCATAAGCCCCAAACATACGGCAGCCATCATCCCTTTATTACAGGGCAATTTACATATGAATAACTCTGGACTGCAAAGACTCACAGATCAACCCAATGGCTCAATCAAATGAGCTTTTTATGGGCTTTCAGACATTAAGAAATCCTGTTGATGACAGTTCCCCTTTAGGGTTGTTCTAGAGTGTGGATGGAAAGTACTCAGACTTTGCAAGTGTAGTAGCTTTAGTACATGCATTGCAAAGGAACCGGTAATGAATAAGGTCAGAAGTAGAGCCAGAGGATTTGTAGGTCCTCCAGGCAACGTCATGTGCACAGAAACAAGCTATTAAATCAGCTGAGATCCACAGGAGGTGGGAACCTCAGACCATGGTTCTTTAAGTGGAGCAGGATGATCCCAGACAGACATAAAGTAAGTGGTGAAGAATTTGAGGGTTGATCCATGTTACCAGCTGAAGAAATAGGGGACCAGTCAGTGGCTACCAGATCAGCATGAAAGCAGAACAGATCCAGTGAATGGAATGACCAGATCTGAATGAATTTGGAGGAATTTTAGGATGGTGAATTTTAAGCACCCATCAGACCATATGGTGGTCACTGAGGGCATTAGGGAGGGTGTTAGCATCCATGATATAACGGGATGGGAGGAAGGACCCAGTCCAACAGAGAATGATTTTGAGATTTGAAATTTAAAACAAGTAGGGTCAGAAATCAATTGAGTTAAAAGGAAAGACTTCAAATTAAGGCAATTTTTTAAAGAGAGGGAAATCAATTTAAACTAAAATCACCTAGTGTGAGTAACTCACCAGAGGAGGCGTGTGAAGAAATGGAGGTAAGCAACTCAGTTACTGAAGGAGGGGATGTACCAGGGCAGCGGTAGACACCATCAGTAAATGTAGGTATAGAGAAGGGGAGACTTTGAGAAGTAGTATCTCATAGGCAGGAGGAGGAGAAGTGGAGAGCACAAGTTCAAATCGAATGTTTGAGGAGAGCTAAATGGCTAGGCCACCATCCCACTGTGCTCAGTCCTTCTAAATAATGAAACCTGGAATGGCAATAGAGGAATCAGGGAATCTACAGAAGAGACAGGATTCCAAGATCACTAATACATCAGGCAAAATTAACCATAAGTGATTGTCTTAAATCAGTTTTAGGGAGAAGGCAATGAATGTTAACATGGGCCACTCTCAAATGTTTGGGATGAGGGGAAGAAGGAGAAGGGCTAGGGTTAATCTCAGTGTCACTGACAACTAAAGGCAGCAAGGAGACAATAAGCTCAAGACAGCCTGTGAAATGTGTGTGTGAAAGGAAAAGGTAAGAAGGAAGAATTGAGAGTTTGCAAGATAGGAGGGAAGAAAGGATTTAAGAGTTTTGAGGGTGAAAGATGAAGGGGGCTACAATTAGGATGCCAGGAAATGGACAGGGATGGAAACAGGATGATGGGTGGAGGATGAGGATAAGGAAAGGGAAAGAGAGAACAGAGGGAGGTTAGGAAAGGTGGAAGGTGGAGAGAGGTTAGTGAAAACTTGAAGGAAGAGAGAGAGATAGGAGCAGCATAGTCAAAAGTATACAACAAGGGGAACAAGCCGCAGCGAACAAGTAAACATTGTGGGGGAAAGTACTTCAAGAAGTAAGGAGAAAGTAAAATAAGTCAATCAATGTGGATCCTGGAATAAAAGTAGATTTAGTGGACCTAGAACAAGTTAAGCTCAAGGAGGGAGCTAGCCAAGAGGTGAAAACAATTAAAACTAATCAGTGGAAAGGGGCAAAAGCTAAAACAGTGTAAACCTATTAGGTTACCTGAAGGTAACATAATGTGGGAAAGAGTGGCACTTGGATATAATTACGAAGGAAACTATCTAATAAAACTATATACAAGCAGATTTAGTACTGGCAAGCATTAAATATAAAGAGAGAACACGATACAGATGTACAAATTACACTACATATAATCAAACTATCTAATAAAGCTAAATACAAGCAGATTTAGTACTGACAGGCATTACAATGTAAAGAGAGAACACAATACAGCCGTACATATTACACTACGTATACTCAGAAAAGATCTGATAAAGCTAAATACAATCAGATTTAGTACTGACGAGCATTAAATATAAAGAGAGAACACTGTACAGATGTACAAATTATACTACATATACTCAGAAACAATCTAATAAAGCTAAATACAAACAGATTTAGTACTGACAAGCATTAACTATAAAGAGAGAACACAATACAGACGTATGAATTACACCACAGATACTCAGAAATGATCTAATGAAGCTAAATTCAAACAGATTTAGTACTGACAAGCATTAAATATAAAGAGAGAACACAATACAGATGTACAAATTACACTATATATACTCAGAAATGATCTAATAAAGCTAAATACAAACAGATTTAGTACAGACAAGCAAATATAAAGAGAGAACACAATACAGCCATACAAATCACACAACATATACTCAGAATCTATCTATTAAAACTAAATACAATCAGATTTAGTACTGACAGGCATTACAATATAAAGAGAGAATACAATACAGATGTACAAATTACACTACATATACTCAGAGACTATCTAATAAAACGAAATACAATCAAATTTAGTACTGACAAGTGTTAAATATAAAGAGACACAAAAACAGATGTACAATATACATGACATATACCCAGAAACTATCTAATAAAACCAAATACAATCAGATTTAGTACTGACAGGCATTACAACATAAAGAGAGAACACAATACAGACGTACAAATTACACTACATATACTCAGAAACTATCTAATAAAACTATATACAATCAGATTTAGTACTGACAAGCATTAAATATGAAGAGAGAACACAATGCAGACATTCAAATTACACCACATAAACTCAGAATCTATCTGATAAAACTAAATACAAACAGGTTTAGTACTGACAGGCATTAGAAACAATATAAAGAGGGAACACAATACAGACATACAAATTACACTACATATACTCAGAAACTATCTAATAAAACTAAATACAAGCAGATTTAGTGCTGACAGGCATTACAATATAAAGATAGAACACAATAGAGACATACAAATTACGCATCGTGCATCTGAGATGTGACAGCCCCAAAAATGATGTATTCAGATGATGCACAGGAAGATGCACTGGTGCATGTCCAGCTAAATATCCTGAAAATGCATGATCAGGCATCTGAAGATGTGCAGCACACTCTAGAGGCGGCGGAGATGGGGGGGGGGCTGTGTACCACAGCAGGAATGTAGGGAAATGCGCTGAGACAGGTGAGATAGGCATAGCGCAGCTTTACAATATTCAGCCAGGATATGCAGATAGCCTCATTGCACATTCTGAGCGCAAACCCCACATGCTGGAGCTCATTACTGGAATGTATTCAGGCCATTTGCATACCCCTCCCTGGGCATGCTCATTTCCAGATTTGCAGGGCTGCCCCACCACCCACAAAGGTGAACATGAGATACTGCAGCCTAGCAGGCAGGTGTGATCAGATGTTAGTGTGTGGGTGGGTGGACTGCATTGGCCTGGGTACAGTGCTACACCCCATAGCCATTTACAGGGTCGGACAGGGGTACAGGGGGCCCACCTGGACATTTAACAGGTGTGGGCACAGGGTGACACAGATTGACTGGGATGCCGTATGCATGTGATACACCAGCTCCATATGCTGCATACTGTCACCTGCAGTGCCCCACACACACCAGTATAGGAGGTACCTGGAGGGCACTGCAAGGGATCTAAGTGTGTGTGGACAGTGACCAAGTACTGTGGTGGACATATCCCACCTGTGTGCACCCATGGTGTGCCACCATGTGTGTGTGTGCCACTGGTCAGTCCCTGCAATGTGGCCACTAGTATCACCAGGCAACCTGGGCACCAGTTCCACAGACATCACCCTGGGTGTATGCCACCACCAGGTGGCTCCCTGCAGGTTGCATGATTGCTGCACATGGCCCCTGTTACATGTGCTGCAGTGTGGCTGTTCACCCCGCTGGTGTGTCCTGCAGTGGGCACACAGCAGCACTGGCATGTGGATGCTGAGTATCTCCATCCAGGGGATGGCGTGGAGTGTTGCTCCCTGGACAGTACCAGTGGTGACAGAGCACCTGTGGTTCAGGGTTTGTCCATCCTGGTATGACTGCTGTGTGTTGGTGCCTGGAGCATGTTATTTTGCACTTCTGGGACTGTCTCTGGATGGCCTGCCTCCAGTTCTGTGGCCTGCCTGAACGTGGCTGGCTGATTTAGGCTACCCTTTTGAATGGTTAACTTTGGGTGGCTTATTTCTGAAATGAGCTGCAGATGCGCCACACATTTTGGCTAAATATAGGGATGCTCAGCATATTCATGGGACCACTCCCTTTATTTGTGCCACATAGAGAATTGTGCCACAAGAGAGTAAAAATAGGAGTGGTGTATAGACCCCCTGCCCTGGCAGAGGAGCTGGAGGACAGTCTGGTGGCAGATGTTAGGAGACACTGCAGACTGGGCAGAGGAACGGTGGTGGTGTTGGGGGACTTAAACATGCCAGGAACAGACTGGGAGACTATGACATTCTCTGTGACCAGGGAACAGAGGTTGTTGGGTGTCTTTCAAGATGCATTCCTAACTCAGCAGGTGAGGGAACCGACCAGGGAGGCATGGGTACTGGATGTGGTCCTGGCAGACAGTGACCAGATTGGGGGCCTGGAGGTAAGGGACCCATTGGCTGGGAGTGACCATGCCATGGTCTGGTTCTGCCTGTACCTAGGAGGGTAGAAGGCTGCACAAAGACGGAAGTAACCGACTTCAGGGGGGCGGATTTTAAGGAAATGGGAAGGATCCTCAAGGAGCATTTGGATGGGATTGGGTCAGACATGGAGCTGATAGTAGGTGGGACATCATCAGAGAGGGTGCAGGATGGTACAGTACCTGTGCAGAGTAAGGCGAAAATCACGGTGGGGCCAAAAACCTATTGGTGGACCAGGGAGGTCCAGGAGGTGGTCTTGGGGAAAGAAAGCAGCCTATAAGCAATTCAAGTGCTCAAGGGGTGAAAGGGATCGGGGGAGTACGAGCTGATGGCTAGAAGGGCCACTAGAGTGGTGAGGCGGCTAAGGCAAGGAAGGAGCAGAACCTGGCCAGGAAATTAGGAGAGGGAACAAGGAGTTCTTTAGATACATTGGGGAAAATGAAGGGTGAAGGGCAGATTAGCAGGATTAAATCAGGGAGAGATGGGCACAAGACCAGGCTGAGGTACTAAATGAATACTCGCCTCAGTTTTCACCAGGAAAATGGGGTTCTGCATCATACATGGAGAGACAGAGATACTGAGGAGGGGGTCCCTTACCGATCGGCAGGTCTGGGGAGAGGGGGAGGCATCACTGGCAGGTGGGGGGAGGGCTAACAGCGAGAAGAGGTACTGGAAGTGGAAATCACAGCAGAGAGAGTGAGGGAAGCCCTCAGCTCCCTTAAGATGGAGAAAGCACCGGGGCCGGATAAATTACATCCCAGAGTGCTGAAGGAACTTGCAGATGTCCTGGCAAAACCCGTGGCAGAGCTTTTCACCATCTCTCTGAGGACAGGGTGGGTGCCCCAAGACTGGAAGGTGGCACATAGTGCCTATCCACAAGGGGGGGATCAAGGGAGGTGGCAGGGAACTACAGGCCTGTCAGCCTGACATCGGTGGTGGGCAAGGTGATGGAGGGCATTGTCAAGGAGAGGCTAGGGGGGACCTGGATAAGTCAGGGTGCCTGGACGATAGACAGCATGGATTCATCCCTGGGAAATCATGTCAGACAAACCTGGTGGAGTTCTATGACTGGGTGACAAGTGCCTTGGACCTGGGTAGACCAGTGGATGTCCTCTTTCTAGACTTCAGCAAGGCATTTGACTCTGTTCCTCACGTGGGCCTGTTGGATAAGCTGGGAGAAATGGGGGTGGGGAACCAGATGATCAGATGGATAGGCAGTTGGCTCCAGGACCGGAGGGCCCCTTCTGTTCAACGCCTATGTATCTGACATAAGGACAGGAATCAGGGTGAGACAGAGTCTCTTTGCAGATGACTCGAAACTGGGGGTGGTGGTGGATGGGGAGGAGGGGAGGGTGGCCCTACAGGGGGACCTGGAGGCTCTGGAAAGATGGTCTAGAAAGTGGAAGCTGAGGATCAATGCAGGGAAATGCAAGGTACTCCACCTGGGGTCCAGAAACCCAGGCCAAGTGTACACCCTGGGGTGGGGGAATGCTACAAGTCTCGATGGCTGAGAGGCACCTGGGGGTGGTGGTGGATGTCAAGATGAACAACTCTGAGACTTGTAGGAGGGCAGCAACCAAGGCCAACAGGATGCTGGGATGCATCGCTAGGGGGATCACTTCCAGAAGGAGGGAAGTGATACTCCCTCGTATAACTGCTTGGTGAGGCGGCACCTTGAGTACTGCATGCAGTTTTGGAGGCCACACTTAAAGAGGGACATTAACCTCCTGGAGAGGGTCCAGAGGAGGGCAACCAAAATGATTTGTGGCTTGGGGGACAGGACCTATGAGAAGAGGCTCGAAGAGCTAAATATGTACACATTGGAAGAGAGAAGGGACTGGGGGACATGATAGAGGTCTTCAGGTACATGAAGAGGGTAAATAGGGGAGGAACAGTCAGGGTACTTCGAAGGAAGGAGGAAGGGGCCACTAGAGGGCATGGATGGAAGCTGGAGGGGGGAAGATTCAGCGGAGATAGGAGGAGGTGCTACTTCACTGAGAGGGTGGTGGAGCCATGGAATGCACTGCCTAGGGGGCAGGTGGAGGCAGAGACAGTGGAGGGGTTCAGGAGGGGATGGGACAGGTACAGGGGAAGGGTTCTGGAAGCAAAATCCAATGCAGCAAGAATATCCAGAACTGGGAAGGGAGAAGCCAGAGAAGGTGAGGGGGACAGCAAGGTCAGCACCCAGGGTGGGGGCTGACCAAACGAGCAGACACGAAAGACCGTTAGGCCTATTCTGCTGGCATTTTAGTATGTTAGTATACATTATCTCCATGCAGTGGTGCATCCAGAGATGCATGCCACATCTCTTTTTTTGAATATTGCAAGTCAGTGCATTTTGTGAGATGGCCAGCGCAGCTCTTCTTTGCGTTGCACATTTCCTTTGAAAATATGGGCCTCAGTGTATTGTAACTCTGCAAAAAAGAGGGTGGCAAAAACATGTAAATATGGTGAGAGCAGAATGTACGGGAATGTGTAAGCAAGGAACGAAGTGTGGGTGTGGGAATATGTAGGGATAGAGAAAATAGGTAACATAGAAACATACAGAAGTTGATCTGGCAGATAAGGACCGCATAGGCCCATCCAGTCTGCCCATTTCTTTTCTACCTTATAAATGTGCCATCGGCCTTTGCTCTGTCAGTGGCCTATCTATTCATAGTCATTTGTATTGCTCCCTTATGCCTATCCATGCCTGTTTGAAGCCCTGCACTGTATTCATAGCCACCACTTCTTGTGGTAAGCCATTCCATGCATCCACCACCCTTTCTGTGTAAAAGAATTTCTCGCATTCCCCTTAATCAGCCTCCTCTAATCTCATGCTGTGTCCTCTTGTCCTGCTATTTTTCTTATATTTAAACATGTTAGACTCTCACCTTGTTTATGCCCCTTAAGGTGTTTGAATGCCTCGATCATATCGCCTCTCTCCCTCCTTTGCTCAAGGGTATACATATTGAGCTCCGTTAATCTGTCCTCATATGTCTTCTGATGCAGTCCCTGCACCATTTTGGTTGCCCTTCTCTGGACTGCCTCAATTTGGTTAATGTCCTTGTGAAGGTGTGGCCTCCAATGCTGCATGCAGTACTCCAGATGGGGCCTTACCAGTGTCTTGTAAAGAGGGATTATTACCTCCCTCTTACGACTTGTGATACCCCTACTAATACACCCTAACACCCCCATAGCCTTACCTACTGCTTTAGAGGTCTGCTTGGATGATTTTAGGTCATCAGTGATGATGATGCCCAAGTCTCTTTCTTCCTTTGTGACTGCTAGCAACTCCCTCCCAGCCTATAGGTGGCTTCAGGGTTTTCTTCCCTATGTGCAAGATTTTGCACTTCTTGCATTAAATCCCAGTTGCCACTCTTTCTGACCATTCTGCTAGTTTATCCAGATCTCTTCTCATTCTGCCTACCCCATCTGGATCATCAACTCTGTTGCAGATCTTGGTGTCATCTGCAAACAGACAAGCCTTACCCTCTAGTCCATCTGCAAGGTCACTAATGAAGATGTTGAAGAGGACTGGCCCCAGGACTGATCCTGAGGTACCCCACTTGTGACTTGCATCTCTTCTGACTGTATACCATTTACCACCACTCTCTGTTTTCTGCCCGTCAACCAGTTTGCCACCCAGTTGACCAACTTCAGCCCATCCGAGCCTACCCAGCTTATTTATCAATCTTCTATGTGGAACAGTGTCAAAAGCTTTGCTGAAGTCAAGGTGGGCGACATCAACTGCTCCCCGGTCCACCACTCTGGTTGCAGTCAAAGAAATCTATGAGATTAGTTTGACAGGACCTTCCTTTGTAAACCCATGCTGTCTTGGATCCTGTGCCCCTATGGATTCCAGGTGTTGCACTATCCTTTCCTTAAGGAGTGCCTCCATAATCTTGCCCACTACTGAGGTAAGACTGACTGGTCTGTAGTTCCCGCCTCCTCCTGCTACCACTCTTGTGGAGCGGGATCACATAAACCCTTCTCCAGTCTTCTGGGACCTCTCCTGTGCTCAGAGACTCACTAAACAATTCTGCTAATGGCTCTGCTAGTTCCTCCTTTAGCTCCTTAAGTATCCTGGGATGTATGCCATCAGGTCCCATTGCCTTATCCACCCTGAGCTTAGCAAGCACTTGTAGGACCCTTTCTTTTGTGAAGGGAGTAGTGCTCACCTCCCTCCCCCCTGTGTCCATGATGCTGAGCTGTGGGCCCTGCCCTACCTTCTCTTCAGTAAATACTGAGCAAAAGTATCTATTTAGGATAGATGCCTTTACAGGGTCCTCCTCCTCACATGCTCCCTTTTCTCCATTAAGCTTACCTCCTCTGGACTTTCTCCTTTCACTAATGTATCTATAGAAAGTCTTGTCACCTTCTTTACTGTTCGTGCTAGTGTTTCCTCAGTTTGGGACTTTGCCTGCCTTACTGCCTTACCTGCTTCCCTTAGGGCAGTTTGGTATGCCTCCCTATCTTCATCCGCTGTGTTCCCTTATATTTCCTGAAGGCCAGCCTTTTGGCTCTGACCTTTTCTGCTACTGTATTTGAGAACCAAAGTGGTTTCCTTCTTCTTTGCACTTCCTTTTCTGTCTAACACAATGGGATGTTGCTTCAAGTATTGCATCCTAATGCTTGCCCACTTTGCCTGTACCCCCTCGCCTGTGTTTCTTTTTGCCAGGGCTAGCTTAACTCTGTTGGCCATCTTATCAAAGTCAGCTCCTCTGAAGTCCCATATTTTTGCCTTGGAATGGGATGATTTAGATGTAGTAGCCAAATTGAACCATACCATGTGATGGTCACTGGCCCCCAGGTGACCTTCTACCTGGAGATCTGTGATCCCTTCCTTGTTAGTCAGTACTAGATCTAGGATAGCCCTGTCTCTCGTGGGTTGCTGTACCAGTTGTTTGAGGCCCTCCCCTGCAGGAATCCACTATGAGTCTAGTTCTGGCAGATGTTCCTGCTGGTATTGACCAATCTGTATCCGGCATGTTGAAGTCTCCCATTATCAGAACCTCCCCTTTAGCTGTCATGTTTTGTATATCTTCTAACAGTAATGTGTCTATGTCCTTCTGCTGGTCTGGGGGCCTGTAGACAACCCCAGTTCTTATGGCTGTCCCATTTCCTGTTTCCAGGGTGACCCACAGTTCTTCTGGCTCCTTATGTATATTCTGAATTTCTGTAGCTTTGATATTTTCATTAACATACAGGGCCACTCCTCCCCCCCTTTTTGCACTTCGGTCTCTTCTGAACAATACATAGCCAGGTACTGAAGTCTCCCAAGTGTGGTTACTGGTAAACCACGTCTCACTAATTGCTACTATGTCCAGTTTAGCCTCTGACATTATTGCCTGCAGGTCTGGGATCTTATTTCCCAGGCTGTGAGCATTGTGTACATGATTTTCCATTGGCCAGATTTTGGTGTGTTAGTTGTTGGGTGAAGTTAGACACTCTGTGCGTCATATGGGGAGACTAGGTGAATAAATATGTGAAAAACAGGGTTGCAGGAATATGTCAGTATGAGGACAAAGAGTGTGCAGGAATGTACAAGTACAGAAAGAGCACAGGGTCCTGCTCTGTGCAAGTATGGAAAATAATTTGGCTTCAGAGGTGGCCAATCTTTATCCTTCATTTGCGATGGAATACTGATGTTGTTATGGACCGTCATCAGTCCATTTTCAAGTATGAGCAACTTCAGGTGCAATTCGCACATTCTCTAGATGGGCTTTTGTACCTTTGTATGTGTCTGATTGTAAATTACATGTATGTTAACCAGTTTCTGCTCTTTTTAATTTGCAGGATACAACATCCCAAAGGAGCAGCTGTTGTCATTGTTTGAGATGGATGAGGGATGCCCACGTGGTGATATGGAAGGGAAATATGAGGCACAGCAGAAGAATCTTCTTGAAGACACTCTCAGTAGTAAGTCGAATGAGTTCATATGGGATTCTTCTAACTGTTGTTTAGGATGAATAGAGTGAAAAAGTGTAGAGCTGGAAGAGCAGAAAGTAAGGGATTATGAGGAGGTCATGATGATGTCAGAAAGCTAGAAATGTGTACAGCTCAGCAGATTTTTAAAAGAAACAGGGCTGTTTTATACTGGCCATGGAACTGAGTTGGTGGACATGACAGTGGATTGAATTCATGGGGTCTTCATTCAAGGAATGGGTGAGAAGACGCGTATCTGCATTATAAACATTTTGTTATTGAAAGAGGAAGGACTCAGGAAGTATAGTGAGGAGTGAATTACCATAATCATGGAGAAAGATGAAAGCAAGAAAAGGGTTTTAAGCAGAAGAGTGATCTAGAAAGTGACAATACAAGCAGCACTGCAGAGATGACAGTATATCACTCAAGCATGGCTTCACGTTATGGTTGTTTTCCATATATTGTTCAAGGCACTGTATAGAATATTAAAATACAAAAAAAAAGCATAACAGAAGCATGACATCACAACACATATATATTCATATAGCACAGAGTACTACCAATGTACAATTCTAAGACATACCAAAATATACACCGAGTCATCACAGGAGATTTTGAATAAGAAATTTTTTAGTTGAGAATAACATTTAATTACTAAAGCTATTAATGTGATGTACTCTGGTAAGGAACTCCATAACATAGGTGCCCTGACACTAAAGGAATGACCTCTACTGTCATTTTTTTGTACTCTTGAAACTGAAATAATGTAATGATCTCCAGATTGAAGACCTAGAATAAATAGATAAACATACAATAACTTCTTGAAATCATCAGGACATGTTCCATGTAAAAATATGACTCTGAGAGAATTTAAAAATGAGTCTTTGTTCTACAAGGATCCAGTCAAGTTGTACTAACGTAGGACAGAAGTGATCAGATGTTTTGTTCCAGTTGCAGTGTGATTAGCAGATTCATAACCAGTTGTAGCTTTCTAAAGGAGTTGTTGATAAGTCCAGACAAAAGGCCATTGATATACAGTAGTTCAGTCTGTTGAACAGCGGAAGAGTGCATCAGCATTTTCTCTGCATCCAAAGTGAGATATTTATAAATTTATGCAATCTTTTCTATAATAATAAGTTACCTTCTGAGGTGCACTTATATGGTCCTCAAAGGATAACAAAGTAAGACTGCACCCTGCCCTACATCTCTGACTTAAACATTGACTTAAAGTTCATAGTTCTAAATTTGACATAGAAACATAGCATTTGTTGGCAGAAAAGGACCACTGTGTCCACATAGTCTGTCCAAGGGTTCCCTGCCTGTTACATCTCTGCAGGCACTAACTGGTCTCCAGGAGCATTCCATTACCAGTTTCTGTATGAATATTCCCCAGTGTCTATCCCATCCATGCTTGAAGCCTTCCATCATTCTATTCATTTTTCATTGTTTTATTTATTTCAAGGCTAGGATCACAAACACCTTTGAGCCAGGACTCTTTTACAAAGGTTCCACATCAAATAACACAAAAACACAGATACCACAAAGTAACACAATACCGATATAATGGAGAGTAATAGAAAATAAGGCTATATGTACAGAATGATTTACAAAGTCATCCTTGGGACCACAGGGCCCAGAATGGTACAAGAATTCCACATTGTTTAACATAGTGACTAGTAGAGGTACATAGTTTTCTGTATGATTGTGTAAGTTGGTGATGAGTATGGAAGACAGTACAGCGAGCGCTGATTATATGATACATGTCAGTTGTATTAATCAGAAGAATTTGAAGAGAATCAGCCCAGAGAGCCTTGTCCATCTAGGGAGTATAACAGGATAGGACAAAGTTTGAGTGTAGTAGAAGGAGAAAAGACGGTGAAATGGAGAAAGATGGGCTGTGTTAAGACCAGCCCAAAGTACCATTAGGGGTAAAAAGAAGGTTACTAAGAGGGGTAGGAGGGTAAGAGGAAACAGGTGAAGGGTAAAAATATAGGGATCGAGAACAGGATGAGGGTAGAGGAATGTAGGTGTAGTGGGAACAAAGAGGGAGTTCAAGGGATTTATGCAGCAGGTAAAGGGAGCAGGAGGGCTAGCAATTAAGTGCTAAGGTGTGCAGATAAATCTGGAATGAGTGTGGGATTATAAGCAGAGGATGCCTACATCCTTACCCAAAGGCAGGAACAAGGGCAGGGAAAGGGGAAAGTGGGGTGTTAACTGTGGGACAGAGAGGGAAAAAAGTGAGTATACAAACAAGACTAGTGGGGCCAAAGACCAGAGTTTAAGACCAACACAAGGGGAGTGAGCAGGCTAGGGGAATGAAGTGGTACCCTGGGTTAGGGGGAGGACTGAAAGGGAACGGGGCAGGGGAGAGAAAAATGTGGATTGGTTCACCTGGCATGAGGAAGGGTTGAGACTGTGGGGTATAGCAGCAGGAAAGAGAGGGGGTACCAAGGAGACAGGCTCATAAATTAAGAATAGGTAGACCCTTCCTGCACTAGTTAGTTGGGCAATCACATCCCCCAAGTGCTACAAGATGTTCCTGCAGTTTGTGTTTAAAGGGTCCAGTCTTTAACTCAGTATAGAAAGTCATCGCATAGTGTGTATAGCTAGAGTGGGACTCACTATGCAAAGGATCTTTGTCCCTGTGTTTTATGGCAAAGGTAGTTTGAATAGCTGTTTGTGTGAGCCCTGGTTCAGTGATGGTTGGTTGCTTGGCAGAGAAGGTTTTGGAGACTCTGAGGAGTTACTGTCCACATAGGTCTTTTTGACTAGACGCAGGTCTGGTACTTCAGTCTACCCACTAGGTGAAGCCATCCGGCTTGCCTGTACAGTTCACAGGTGTGCAAGTGTCAATGTGCACCAGTGGTAAGCCTGCAGGCTTTGTTAAATGCTACTGCAGCACTTTTGACAGTTCTGTCCTCTGCAGCTCCATAAATAGCCAGACCATGATCTATTGTGAGGACAATCACACTGCCAACTAAGGTCTGCAGATCCTCTGAGGATAGACAGTGTTTATGTCTGTGTAGGAGGCCAATTTTTGTATTGTCAGCTTTAGCAACCTGTTCCACATGTTTAGCATAGGAGATGGTACTTTTGAGGGTGACCCCTAGGTACTTGAAAGTATCTACCTGTTCCAAAGGGGTGCTTAGGCTATTTCGGAATTGAGACCTGGGATGCTGTGTGGGTTAGTAAAGGCCATAACTTTGGTCTTTCTGTAGTTCAGGGAAGTTTTCACTTCATGAACCATTTTTTAACACTGGTAAAGCTTACCTGCAGTTGTTCCTGCAGCGGTAGCAGCCTCCACAACTTTGAGTGGCAGTCTGTTCCATACTTCTACCACACTTTTTGTGAATAAATATTTCCTCATATTCTTCCCCTCATCCTGGAGGTCCTCCTCTTATGGAAGAGGCTCCCTCCTTGCACTCTGTTCACCCCTGTGAGATACTTGAAGTTCTCAACAATGTCACCCCTTGCCCTCCTCTCCTTCAGAGTGCTCATATTGAAATCCTTTAGTCTCTCCTCATAGGGCTTCCCTTCCAACCCCTGCATCATTTTAGTTGCCCTTCTCTGGACTGCCTCCACCCTCTGTCTGTCATTCCTGATGTGTGGTTTCCAGAACTGGATACAGTATTCCAGGTGGGGGCATATCAGCAAGCAGTACAGTGGCAACACCACTCCCTTCTCCTGCTGGTGATGTCCCTCCCTATGCACCCCAACATCGTACAGGCCCCGACTATGGTCATCACACTGTGCTGCCATCTTGAGGTCTTTTGAAATATTAACCCCACGGCCCCTTTCCTGCCTAGTGACTGCAAGTAACTCCCCCACTCATGCTACATGCAGCATTGAACCCCATCTGCCATGACATCAGCCACTCATCTGGTTTCCTTTAATCTCTGTGCATTGTTTTCACGCCCTCTTGAGTGTCCATCCTATTGCAGATTCTGGTGTAATTTGCAAAAAGACATACTTTCTCCTTCAGCTCCACTGTAATGTCATCTATGAAGATATTGAAGAGGACTGGTACCAAATAGGTCTCAGAATCACATGGCAGATCAGCACAAAAGCAGAAGTAAACAACAAAACAACAAGGTAACCAGGTCTCATTTGAAAACACCAGTGAGGAACAGGATAACTTAACCACACAGAATGTAAATGCAGATTGTGGGAATACAAGCTCAGAGAATAATGTTAAGAAAGAGGAAAAACAACAAAAAATCCAAGAACAAGCAATTACACAAAGGCACAAATGAAAAAAGACAAGAAGAGGAAAAGAAAAGGAAAATGGACCAAAAAGAACACCACGGAACACAGCCAAGAATTAGTGGAAAATAAAAAAGAGGTAGTTAATTTGTCAACACATGAAATTACAGAGGTCCAGCTTCATGTATTTAAAAAGAATTTGAGTTTTGTCCCCTCTCCACCTGTGAATGGTTTAAGCATTAAAGTGGACCGATTAAAAAATATTCAGAAAGTTAAATTTAAAAAGCTTCTGTGGTTCCTTATGAATGTACAGCCATCTTGAGAGAAGAACTGTGGAATTACCAGAAAGAAAAGAACTGAGCTTTCTAACTGATGCTATAGAAGAACAAGAGCATCTAGAAAATGATATACAGAATCTCTCTACTGAAATAAGTGACTTCTCTGATATAACCAATGTGCCTACAAGTGTATCAAATGACAATGGGAGTGAAGTTCATGCATGCCTCTTGTTTTAGCAGTTCACAATTTGAACCAAAATCACAATTTTACCCTCCTGCAAGAGGTGCTGCCATTACTGCATATTAAAATAGCAGAGCAAGAAGTTAATGCTTTGTGCAATAACAATTTATCACTAGGAAGGCATGGTATATTGGAAAGAGAAAGGGCGGCACAGGTGGAGCTTCAGGAAATGCACAATATCATTATTCAAAGCTCAGACTAATGGGGCCATGTGGTAATACTAAACAGAATCGATTACTTAAAGGAAGCAGCGAGACCGTTAGGAGACCGTGAAACTTACGAAAAATTGAACAGCTTCATAGATGCAGCAGTACATCAAGGCATGATCAGTAGTAAAGATGCAGATTACATTAAGAATCCACATAAAAAAAGGCTACATTTTATTATCTCCCTAAACCACTCACACACACACACAAAAAAAAAAAATCATCAATCTACCAGGGAGATCCCTTATTTGATTTGGCATCTCAGGGTTTTAAATAATTGATTAGCAGTATTTTTCTTGGGACAATGCTAACTGTACAGAAAGTATTTATATAGGTTTTCTAGAAATGTTGTGTTTGTTAAACACAGTGAGGGAAGTGCTATGCATTTTCACAATGTTTTAGCACTTTTATGAGCAAAACGCTAATCAATTTTTGGAGTTAAATAAATCCCTGCATCTTGGGTCCCTATGTGAAAACCTGTCTAAATTTACTGATTTTGTTTTTTTTCTTCAACCAGTTGCTGCAATCCCACCATCTACTCTTAGGGATTCAGTGGAATTACTTGATAAATTACATTCAGTCAAGTGGCAATCTACATACAAATGGATGAATGTTGATGTTTGTTGAATATATACTTGTATTCTGCATGATTACGGACTTGAAGCATTACACTTCTATCTTGAAAACCACATGAGCCCAGGAGCAGTCATCCTTTGAATTAATGATTAGATCAGTGGAATTTATAATGAAACACATTTTTTTCTGTTTAATGGGCAATACTATTTACAAAAGAGAAGGACAGCTATGGGGCAACGGTAGTGCCCTCATATGCTAATTTATTTCTTGGTTTCTGGGAATTTAGAATTGTGTATAACAGCATTTTGAATATATTTCAGAAAAAAATCATAGTACAAAGGTTTTATTTTATTGATGATGTAGTCTTGATATGGGATGGCACAAGCCAAGAAGAAATTGATTTTGTGGAATTCTTGAATGGGAACAACTTGAATCTGAAATTTACATTTGAAATCCAAAGTGGCTATTTTAGGTTCCTCAACTTAGAACTATTTACAGAGGAAAACAGTAACAGAGGACCCAGGGGATACAGAAAGAAAACAATAGGGATTGTAGTATTGCATGCCTCAAGTGCACATTGCCCTAGTTTGATAAATATCATTCCTTATAGACAGTGCATCCATTTGAGATGTAATTGCTCCAGGAATTCAGATTTTGGTCAACAAGCTGAACCATTCACTAAGAGGCTTTTACTGTGTGGATAAAAAAAAGACCATAACTGAATCTTACCTGAAAGAAAATTGAACAGAGATGCTGTACTGATTCCAAAAAAATGAAAATGAGGCACAGCACAGACTGACTTTTGTTTTGGAATATAACAAAGTTACACTGAGAATAAAAAACATTATTGAAACACTGGCCAATTTTACAGAATTTAAACACCTGAAAAACTTTAAAGAGGAACCCAGCTGGGCAAGTCATTGACTCAGACTATTAGTTGGCTTCCCCCTAAACCAATGGGAATGTTCAGATGTGGGAATTGCAACTGTTGCAGATTTTTAGTACAAAGTGAAAACTGTGAACACTCTGGGCCAGATATTCAGACTGTGCCAGGCAATGGTGCAAGCCTGAAGCAGCGTAACTGGGCTGCAGGACCAGGACCAGGCAATATTAAACGGTGATGCAATGGCTCAGCACCAATATGGCAACGGTCAGCGCCAGCAGATCATGCGATGGCTCAGCGGCACTGCACCAGCACATACCACAGAGGGGAGCATGGGATGCACTAGCACAAGTGCCATTGCGCTAGATGCATCACCCATGATATTCAGCTGGGGGCATGCAAATGAGGCCATAATCTGTGCAAGGAACAAATGGGGCCATTTGCATGTCATTATGGCCCCATTTGCATGCAATATGCTGAGTGTCCCAGCAAATTGTGCCTGCCAAGCTGCTATCAATGGGGGTTTGCTCCCTGGTGGGCTATTGCAGCCCCCCCATATGCCCAATCGTGGGCAGTAGTTAGCATATATGTAATCCTATGCCTGATCACAGGCGGCAGTTAGAATACAAGTTATCCTATGCCTGATCGCGGGCAGCAGTTAGAATATAAGTAATCCTATGCCCGATCACGGGCAGTAGTATGCCTGTAGACAATCCTGGTGGTCTAGTGAACCCCTCTCCCTCCCCGTATGCCCGACTGTAGGCTGTAGTATATTGAAATAGATTCCTGGTGGTCCAGTGGAACCCACCCCGAAAGCCTGATCACAGACAGTAGTAATAAATGATGTCTACCTGGTGGTCTAGTGGTACCCACTCCCCACCCACCCACAGAGGCTCCCGGACACCCCGCAACTTCCCCATCATTGGCTGGCTGCAGCACCCCACCCGCATACCACCTGGCTGCCCGTCGAATGACAGCATACAGTATGATCTGTATGCCCTTTGGGCCACAGTGTAGACCAATGGGCTTGCAGACCATACTGTACTACACGGGTCCAGATCTGTGAATGAACACATTCACCTGGACCTGCTGCCTGCAATCAAGCATAGGATTACGTATATGCTAACTACTGCCCACGATTGGGCATGTGGGGAGGGCACTGGACATCCGGGGACCGGGTGCTTGTGGACGGTGGTGGCCACCTACAGCTGGCAGCTGTTGTGTTGCACCTTGCACTACAGCCGCCTGCCTGTGGGTGGCCCACTTTTGAGCCGTTTATATTTTATGGCTCGATTTTGGGCACCTGTGTGCGGCGCATGTAGGCTGCGCCAAAGCATAGCACCGCACATCCCGGGCTGAATATCGGGATGTGCTGCGTATGCATGGGCATGCCCCCTGCATCTGTGCCGCATAGGATTACATTGCGCCCTGGCGCATCGGGATTTGCGCTGTGCTGGGCAGCCTTTTCAATATCCCGCCGGGGTGCAATGCAGGGTTGCACCAGGTGCAGCCCCTTTGAATATCCTGGCCTCTGTTTCAAAACCAGTTTATGACATCAGACAGTTTTTTATCATGTGTGTGTCCACTTTTGATATCTACACATTGGTGGCACTTGAAATAAAATATATGTGGGTAGAACAGTAAGGGAGGCAAAAAAAGTCTACAAGAACATGTACAAGATGTAAAGGGGTAAAATAGATACACCATTGAGGAGGCACTCAAATGAAATGCATGGAAAAAAGCTGAACATTTAAAAATTTACATTTTGGAGCAAGTACCATCATGTGATCATAGAGGTGATTGAGCCAAGGAGCTGTTACAGGAAGAAGCCCAATGGATCTGTTGTTAGAAAAGTTTGCCCCCTACGGGTCTTAATGAAGAACCGGACTTTAAAGTGATCATGTAAACTGGACAATGCTGTAAGTGTGGGTCCATACTGATTTAAGTTCTAGCTGAAAATTAACTTTGTCAATCTCCCAATCTCCCCCCACCCCTCCTCTTCATCTTTCCTTACCTTTTTCTGCCTTCATCTTCTTTCTCCATCCCACCCCCGCAATTCACTCTGGAGAGTTTTTACCTCAATAGTAATATTTTCTAGAACACCAGTTTGTTTGGATTCTTGTGAATGATCTAATGTAGTACCAGTGATTATACAACACTGCAGGATATTATGTCTTTAATGCGATTTATGATCTAATATAGTACCAATGATTACACAGCACTGCAGGATAATATGTTTTAATGTGATTTATGATCTAATGTAGTACAAGTGATTATACAGCACTGCAGGAGATTGTGCCTTTAATGTGATTTATGATCTAATGTAGTACCAGTGATTATACAGCACTGCAGGATATTGTGCCTTTAATGTGATTTATGATCTAATGTAGTACCAGCGATTATACAGCACGGCAGGATATTGTGCCTTTAATGTGATTTATGATCTAATGTAGTACCAGCGATTATACAGCACGGCAGGATATTGTGCCTTTAATGTGATTTATGATCTAATGTAGTACCAGCGATTATACAGCACGGCAGGAGATTGTGCCTTTAATGTGACTTATGATCTAATGTAGTACCAGCGATTATACAGCACGGCAGGAGATTGTGCCTTTAATGTGATTTATGATCTAATGTAGTACCAGCGATTATACAGCACTGCAGGAGATTGTGCCTTTAATGTGATTTATGATCTAATATAGTACCAGCGATTATACAGCATTGCAGGATATTATGCCTTTAATGTGATTTATCCTGTCTGGATTTTTGCACACACTTCCAGAAGCTTGTGGAAGTTGTTTTTACAACAAAATAATACTGAGTAACGTAATGCTGTAGTTTGCTATAGCAGCAGAACGCAGGTCATAGGAAATATCCAGACACAGATATGTGGAGTACGCCGGGTGTTTACTCACCTGGTGAAGGTGATTGTGTTAGTTGTATCCATGACACTCCAGACATTACCTCATGGGTTCCCAACCCACCTGATAGGCTAGTGATGCACATGTGACCTAGATCAAATTTCGCAGTACACCTTGGTCCCAGGAGTCTCCTTTCTCCAGTTTGATTCTTCCATAGCTGAAACAAATAACTTTGGCCAAAAAACTGTCATCTTCAACTCCCCCATTGGCCCCCATATTAAGACAATACTATACAGGGATTCACCATCACCATTAATTTATTATCTATTGTTTACAATTCTAGACTCGGTTACCGAAGGTTACCGCAAGCGACCATATAAACACCACTTTGCTCATAATTAACAAGGTATGTTAGAAGTCAGCGTGAGAGTCATTGCCTTGATTACCCTGAAGTGTCATGGATGCAACTAACACATTCACCTTTACCAGGTGAGTAAACACCCATTGTGTTATGTTGCCATCCATGACACTCCAGACATTACCTCTTGGGTTGCTATAAGAAACAGTCTCACCATTCCTTCAGGGTGGGACAGGGTGATCAGAATGCAAACAGTTTTAACACGTGGAGTATAAGACTTTACTGGCAAAGTTAGTTCTTTGACTGTACAATGTCTCAGGTCTATAGTATCTTGCAAAGGTATGAACTGAAGACCAAGTGGCTGCTTTGCATATGTCTTCCATGGATACATTAGCCCCTTCTGCCCAGGAGGTGGCCACTGCCTTCATGGAGTGGGCCTTTATTCCATCTGGTGGAATGATGTCCCTCAATTTGTATACCTCCTGTTTTGTCCTTTTTAACCAGCTGGCAATAGTGGTCTTGGAGGCTGCCATCCCTTGCTTGTGGCCTTGAGCTATGACACAGAGTCTCTCTGATCTGCGAATTGGCTGTGTCTTTGCAATGTATTGTTGTAATGTGCTACCTACATCTAAGGGGTGGTGGATTCTGAGCTCGCCTTGTTGTGGTTGCACATAAAAGGTCAGCATTTCCATAGTCTGTTCCCTGTGAAATGAGGACATGACCTTAGGTCAGAACCCTGGTGCTGTTTTCAAGAACACACCTCCTGCCGTGAAGATGGTGTAGGGTTCTTTGCAGGAGAGGGCCCCTAATTCACTAATCCTGTGCGCAGAGCAGATGGCCACCAGAAAACAAGTCTTGAGACCCAGCCAGTAAAGTTGTGACTGCTGCATGGGATCAAATGGGGCTCCCCCTTAAAAGTCTAGAACCATGGTAAGATCCCAGGGGGCCACTGGTGTTTGTACATGAGGTTGGATGGTCTCTGCCGCCCGGAGAAATCAGATGGCATCTGGATGAGCCCCGGGCTGTATAAGTCCGATATTGCCCATGGCTGCTCCTATGGCTGACAGCTGGACTCTTAGGGAAGAGGTGGACAGGCCCTTGTCCAGGTCTTGCTGTAGAAATAGCAGTATTGTTGACATGTCGGCCTGCATTGGCTCGACCTGTGTGGACTTGCACAACTTTACAAAATTATCCCACTACCTTCCATTAGTAGCTGTGGTGGATGGTTTTCTAGATTGCAGGATGGTCGATATGACCAACTCGTGATACCCTGCAGTCAGCAGTCTCTGCCTTTCAGGAGCCAGGCTGATAGTTTTAGGGTGAGTGGAGCTGGATGAACCATTGGGCCCTGGAGCAGCATGTCTGGTCAATAAAGGATGGACCATCTGTCCAGGCTCATGGCTACTGCTCATGCAAACCAGGCTCTTTGAGGCCAGTACTGTGCAATGAGTATGATCAGCCTCTGGGATAGCCTGATCTTCACTAACACCTGGGGGATCAACGGAATTGGTGGGAACACATACGAGCGATCCTGGTCCCAAGTCTGGGATAAGGCATCCGCTCCTCAAGCCTGTTTCTCCCTGTATCTGGAGAAATATGTTTTGACTTGGGCATTCGCTTTGGATGCCATCAGATCTATTGGAATGTGGCCCCACCTTCTTTGTATCAAGTTGAACAGATCCGGATACAGCTGCCACTCCCCTGGGTGCACCTGGTGTATGCTGAGCCAGTCCGCCCTGATGTTCAATTTCCCTGCCAGGTGGATGGCATGAATGTGGGTGAGATTGGATTCTGCTCAACTGAGCACCTTGGCTGTTTCCCTGATCATGGCTCGGCTGCGCGTACCACCTTGCTTGGCTATGTACGCCACGGTGACCTTGTTGTAGGATTTCATCAGGACTGAATGGCTGATGATGTTGTCCCTGAATGCCTTCAGGGCGTGGAGCACTGACCTTATCTCTAGGATGTTAATAGACAACCTGGCTTCTGCCGTTGTCCACCTGCCTTGTGCTGTGACTCTATCCATGCATGCTCACCAGCCTGTCAGGCTGCCGTCGTTCTCTACTGACACCTGAAATGACAACGCCAGCGGGAAACCCTTCAGGAGGTGCAGACGGTTTGTCCACCATCATAATGAGTCCCTGACTGTGTTTGGTAGGAAGACCTTTTTGTCGAGGTCGTCCTCCGATGGAGAACCATATTGTAGAACACAGTTCTGTAGGGAACGCATGTTCCACCTCGCCCAGGGTACCAAGTCGATGCATGAGGCCAGGCACCCAAGGACTTGTGCTGCTTGGCCCAGCGTGGGTTCGGGAACAGTCATGAGTGCTCGAACCAGTGCAATCACCGAGTCTATTCATTTGCAAGATGGTCTTGCCATTCCCTCGGCTGTGTTGATTTCTGCTCCGAGGTGCTCTATGCACTGAGATGGGCTTAATGAGCCCTTGCTGTGATTGACCACCCAGCTGTGCTGTTCCAGGGCATTTAGCATGAAGTCTGTGTCCTTTTGAGATTGTATACTGGAGCAGGATCATATCAACCAGTCATCCAGGTATGGGATGATGTCCACTCCCTGCTCCCGTAACCAGGCTGCTAGGATGACGGACACCTTGGTGAACACCCTTGGTGCCGAGAGGTCGAACGGTAGGGCCTGATACTGGAAGTGTTGGCCCAGTATGTGGAACCGAAGGAATCGTTGGTGGCTGGGCCTGATTGGAATATGCGTGAATGCATCTTTGAGATCCACTGAGGTGAGGTAGTCGCCTACCCAAATGTTCCGCAGTGTAGATCTGAGGGTTTCCATCTTGAACTTCGGTGTAGTTATGAACTTGTTCAGGAACTTTAGATCTAGGATTGGCCTGAGATCTATGTTCTTCTTTGGAACGAGAAAGAAAATGGAATAAATTCCTGTTCCTAGCTTGTTATCTGGCACAGGCTGAATTGCCCTGTTCTGGACCACGTCTTTGAGGACATCCTGCACCTGGTGAGCCGTGGCCCTTCTCTTTGAGATGGGAGAGAATAGTAGCTTGTCTCTGCAAGGCTTTTTTGAAAACTCGATAGTATATCCATGAGAGATGATGTCCAACACCCACCTGTCGGAGGTTGTTTGTAGCCATTGTTGGAGGAACATTGTTAGCCTTTGCCTCAATGGTGGATAAGTGAGCTGCAGGCTGGGTGTCTGAGTGGCATGAGCGTAGTAGTCAATACTGCTTTGGTTTGCTACTTCTGCCTCTGCTTCCGAAATGAGAGTTCCTTCCTCTAAAGGTGGAGTAGCTGCCTTGGGAGGGACTTCAGAAATTGTTACTATGCCCCCTCCCCCCAAAAGGAATTGTTCGAATACCCCTGTTTTCTGTTTTGCTGTGATCTACTGTTGCCCCAAAACCTGCGTCGGGCAGATGGTAGGTAGAAGGTTCTTTGCTTGTCCTTGGCGAGGTCCTTCCCCTCCTCTTTTTGTTTGAGGAACTCGTTTAGCCCTTCACCAAATAGATTGCCTCCTTTAAAAAGGCAAATTTTGCAGAAGAGCTTTGGACTCATTATCTGCCTCCCACAGTTTCAACCATAAGGCCCGTCTGGCTCTATTTGTGAGTGCCACCGCCCTGGCTTCCAATTTTAGGGTATCCACAGCCATATTCCACATGTATTTTGCTGTATCCAGAGTACATTCTAAGAGCTCTGCCTCCCTGAACTTGGGATCGAATTTTTCCATTAGTTCTTCCAGCCAGCGAATCTGTGCCCCAGCTGAATAAACTGCTGATACTGCAGCTCTGGCTGCCATGCCTGAGAACTCAAATCATTTTTTTAACATCTCTTCCACTTTTTTGTCTGCAGGGTCTTTAGGGATATGGTACCACATGGTAGCACTGTTTTCTTGCTCAGTGCTGCAATTTGTGGGTCTATGCTAGGTGCAGTGCACCACAACTTGGCTTTGTCTTGCAGTATCGGATACATTCTGTCCAAGTTTCTTTTTTCCAACAGGCGGCCCGGTTCTGTGGATTCCCATTCTTTAGAAAATACATCATCAATGGCCGGACAGCTATGGAAGGTATCCTGAACCTTCTGATGTTGGATCATAGGATCCAGCTTGGACTCTGGTTTGGGTGCCTCCGTGTCAAAGCCCATAGTGGATTTGATGGCCCTCATCAGGCCTGGGACCAGGTCGAAGGAGCAAAACTTTATTTATTTATTTACAATTCAGATTTACAACCTTTGAGTCAAAGACTCATTTACAAAGGCACCTCGTCACAGGGAGTATAGACAACATATTGGTGGAGCAAGACAGTGGAGAACAATACAGGTGAGATACAAAAGAGTATACAAAGCAAGGCATTTTAGTGAACAATATAGGTGAGATACAGAAGAGCATACAAAACTAAGCAATTTCAGTGACACAGTGGAGCACACAGCTTTGCTGTCAAGGAGGGTGAACTGGATATATAGTGTCCATGTCCTTGTCCCCCGATTCCACGTCCTCAATGTCTTCTGGTAGTTCCCTGTGGTCCTCATCCCCTGGATGGGCTGGTGGCGTGTCTTCACTGTTATCTGCCTGAGGAGGAGGATTCTTTCCAGGTGAAGGGGCTGGGACGGGTGTGAGGGGAGGCCTAGTCTTAGTTAAGGATTCCAACTTTTCCATAACTTTGAGCATGAAATCTTGCTGACTCTGCATCATGGTGACTGTTGTCTGCTGTGTCTGGATGAGGAGAGCCCCCGGATCCATCCAAGATGCGGAGCTAGGTCCCTGGCTGTCCTGATCGTTGCCCAGAATTTGCTCCGCTGCTGAGTCTTCCTCCTCATGGATGCACGCAGGACATTGTGGACCTGGATTGTGAGGCAGTAGGGTGGCACTACAAGAAGTGCATTTATTTGCTGTCACCATCTGTGAATGAGAGAAGGACAGAGAAAAGATAGAAAAATATAGCATTAGAAAATGGCACCTGATGGGATATAACTGGGGAGAAAAATGTGATTAAATTCTCTGTAATTCAGTTTCTTTCCCGCATCTACAGGGCCAGGGCAACTCACTTTGAGGACCCCAAGCCCTTAGAATAGTAAGGGAAGTCTGTTCGTTCCGATTGCGTCTGTGATCTAAGCACAAGAATAAGTAGGGAAACACCAGAAATAAGAAAACTGTTTCCCTTATCTATATTTGTAGCGCTGCACCCTGTGAGCATCAAAAGGTGCAAGCCAGTAGTTTTCCTTTGCTTCCAGGTGGGGGGGGACTAACCCTGCTTGTAAAGAGCCTCTCCACCTAAGATGGTGGATCCAACAGCAAGCAGTTCTCCTTGCCAAAATGGCGGCTGAGTCCCTGAAGCCTGAGCTAGGACAGGTGCCTGTGCTCAGAGGTCTGCTTGAAAAAGCTCCTAAAGCAGTTTGAGTGAGGTCTCAATGAACTCTGGACTCAGCTGTACAATTTGCTTGATATGAGGATCATGGTTCTGCTAACAGTACTGGTGAAGGAACATGTACTGCACCCCCCCTTCCAAGTCCGTGTAAGAATGGCTTCATGGAAACAAAGGGAGGATTCACCCACCAGCAGGCTGCTGCCATGAACTGCCTGCATGGCTGAGCGATCTGGAGACAGGAGGACTGGTTTTTTTTCTCCTCCTCCAGGCGGTTGCTGAGCTAGGGACCACATGGGAGACAGGATGCCTTCTGCGCTGCCCGGTTATCAGAGTGCATTTTGTAAAAGTCTGGAAACGGGCACCGTGTGGCCTCCACTTGAGAGGAGAAGGCCATGGAGCCTGCGCCTGTAGCCAGAGCAGTGGTGAAAAAAACTGGATATCAGTTATCCACTTCTGTTCTTAGCCGTGCACTCGTGCAGCATCCGCTAGTGAAGGAGAGCCGCTGGCTGGTTGATGACCTTGAGTGAGCGAGTTTGTGGCTCGTGAAGGGAAGCTAGGAGTGCAACTGGCATTGTAGCCGTTAGGATCCTGCTTGTGAGGGGGAGACCAGTGGCTTTAGAGCACTTCTGAAGCGTGTGGTGATTTAAATTCAACATCGCATATGGAATCAGTAGCGCGGTAACAAACAGCTGAACTTCAGGTTGTACTGTGTTTAGATGCAAGAACTGCAAGCTGTACTGTGAATATCGATATATTTAATTCAAAACTAGCAACAACAATGAGGCCCCTGCTGAGTCTACCAGTTTAAAATCAGGCTCCAGAATCTTCACATTTAAACAGGAATCACCAGGTCTAGGACAGCAGAATAAACGATTTAAACAATCAAATCAGAAACATAAGAAAGCCTAACAACCATAGGCTAGTTAACTGTGTTCCAGTTACTTAGATAAAATTGCAGAAATGGTAGGAATTGGGAGTTAAGACCTCTTATATCAGCAGGGGCAGCATAGAATTATCTTTAACCTAAATGCATTACAATTAATTAACAAAACTGCAGTGGTTTCACAGGCTTTTTGCCCTACCTTAGTCAATTAGCTGAACAAGGGACTTCTGGTGTGCTTATACCCTCTCAGATGCAAAGGTTGAAATGAAGAAGGGGGACTCCTGGGACCAAGGTGTACTGTGAAATTTGATCTGGGTCACATGTGCATCACTAGCCTATCAGGTGGGTTGGGAACCCAAGAGGTAATGTCTGGAGTGTCATGGATGGCAACATAACACAATTTAGCATTGGAGTGAACTTGGCCTGGTCTGTACCGAATTTCAGAGTTGTAGCATTGCAACATGCCAGTCCATCGAGCGAACTTGCCTACTGGCGCCTTCATTTCAAACAACCATCTGAGGGCTGAGTGAAACATAGAAAAATAGACTTTGATGGTAGAGAAGGACCAATTGGCTGACCTAGTCTGCCCATTTCCCTACCTATTGGATGAGCTGCAGATCCTAGTTAACCAACAGCCTACTTCTTCCTACCCCCACCAGAATTGCCTTATGTCTGTCCCATGCATTGTTGAATTCTCCCACTGTTTTTGACCCCACAACCTCCTCAGGAAGGACTTTCCATGTGTCCACCACCCTTTCTGTGAAAAAATGCTTCCTCACATTGCCCCTGAGCCGTCCCTCCTCTATCTTCATATTGTGTCCCCTTGTTCTTGCACATCTCTTTTTCTGAAAGATGCTACCCTCTTGAACTTTATTCCATTGAGATACTTGAAAGTTTCTATCATGTTTCCCTTTCCTCAAGGGTATACATATTAAGTTAGTCTCTCTTTGTATGGCTTCTGTTGCAGACGATGCACCATTTTAGTTGCCCTCCTCTGGACTGCCTCCATCCTGTATATGTCCTTATGAAGATGAGGTCTCCAGAACTGCATGCAGTACTCCAGATGTGTTCTCACCAACTGTCTGTACAGAGGGATAATAACTTCCTGTTTTCTACTGGTGATGCCTCTCCCTATACATCTCAGTATATTCCCTGCAATCATTACTGCCTTCTCACATTGCTTGCTTACCTTTAGGTCATCTGATATGACTACCCCAGGTCCCTTTCCATTTTAGTTGCTAATATTTCCCCCTCCATTGTATACTCTTCCCCTGGCATTTTGTTCCCCAAGTTCATTACTGCTCTTCCCCTGGGTTCTTGTTTCCCAGGTGCATTACGATAGCTTTAAAGGGGGAGTAGTGGAGGTAACGGACACATTTCTTTACGGCAAATACCACGGTCAGACATTCTTTTTTCATGATGCCATAGTTTTGCTCAGTTGAGAAAAGAGAATGCCTAGCATAGAAGATGACCTGTTCTGTTCCCGTCTTGTACATGACATAGCACAGCAACCACTGCAACGGAACTAGCATTTGAGCAGAGTCTGAAAGGTTGGTCAAATCTTGGGTAGGCCAGTACTGGAGAGGATATCAGTTAACTTGAAGTTAGTTTAGGGGACCAAGTTCCACAGCGCATGGGAGGGGGAAGGAAGAGAGGGAATGGGAATCAGCTGGAGAATGCCCATCACACAAGATTTGAATATTGCAATAAACAGAGGCACGGTAGTAAAAATATACATGGAACTGTGCATTTGAAGAGACATTCCTGCAAGGAAAAGTGTTAATGCTGTGCATGCAGTACCATGAGCAACAGGTGCACCAGAATGAGGTACCGGAAAGTATTTACTGCAGGAACTATTAACAGAGAGAATACTACAAGAAGAACTACTGAGTCTGGTTACATGAAAGTTTGAGACCTTCATTGAATTTCTGGTCAGTGGAAATAGTGGTATTGGTACCCTAAACCAGTTGTTGACAGGCTGTAGTTAGGTCGTCATAATCAACCTAAGAGTTCTGTGAGCTGTCAAAGTCATACCACTTGATTCTGTAAGTCCAGGATCCATGTATGTGTGTCTTTCGTAAAATCTTCTCGATCTGGTTCACAGGGGTGTGTCCAAGAGAGTCCTGAGAAGAGTAAGAAGGCTAAGACACCCCAGAAAGTTCATCTGACTACAGGGTTTTATTTAACTCTAAAAATTGATTAGCGTTTTGCTCATAAAAATGCTAAAACATTGTGAAAATGCATAGCACCTGCCTCACTGTGTTTAACAAACATAACACTTCTAGAAAACTTATATAAATACTTTCTGAACAGTTAGTACTGTCCCAAGAAAAAAACTGCTAATCAATTATTTAAAACCCTGGACTAACAATCAGGCAGAACAGAATCTGGCTGGAGATTGTCAGGAGTGTGAGGGGCAGAAGCAACTGGTTGCAGGTTATTGGGAAGAACTTCTGATTCCAACAGGATAGCAGGCTCAAGTGTAGCTTCATTACTGGGTGGATAGGGATCATCTGGACTAGTGTTACTCAAGTACCCATGTTTCAGATGATTGATGTGGACCTTGTTATGTGCAAGCTTTCCATCAGACTTGCATTGCAAATGGATGTGAACTGGAGGAAGCTTTTCCATGATGTAGAAAGGACCAGTCCAAAGGTGGAGCAGTTTCTTTGTGGAGCCCAGAACTAGGATAGATCGATACAGGTAGACCATGTCACTTACAGAAACTGAAGGCGCTTGAGATTTGGCTGCCGATGTTCGCTGCATGGCAGCTTTTCTCCATCCTAATGAGGTGATTGCCATATGTCTAGCCAGTTCAAGCTGTTCCATTACAGTAATGATGAATGAAGAAGCTGATTTTGGAACCTCCAGCAGCAAGAGATCCCTGTCCAAGGGAGTTCTCAGATGGCATACATAGACCAAGAAAAAGGGGACGTACTGTGTATTGTCGATACAAGGGCTGGTATTGTAGGCAAATTTTACAGATGGAATGAAGCAGTCACAAGTGTCACGAGTTTCATCCAGGTGTTGGAGAGTGTGTTTAGAATGGTAGACATCATTCTTTCACTTTGTCCATTGCATTGTGGAGAATAACTTGTGTCTTCTTTATTTCGAGAAGTTTACATGTTTCTTGAACAATTGTTTAAAGGTACTTAGTGTCTCTATCTGAATGCAGGTTTGATAGGGTACTGTGACAACAAATAAGTGTTAAGGAAGGCATTTGCTACTGTAGCAGCTTGTATGTCCTTTAGGGGAATTAGTTCCAAGTATTTTGCAAGGTAGTTCACAAAAACAGTAATTATTTGTTGCCAGAGTCAGACCAGGTTGGTAATGTTCCCAGAACGTCTGCACTAACTCTTTTGAAGGGGTCAGTAGCTACAGGCATTGGAATGATGTGTGCCTTTGCTGGTTTATCAGGAGGCTTTCTTTGGGAGAAGACTGGCAGGATTTGACAAATTGGACAATGTCCTTGTTCATGTGAGGCCTGAAGAAGTGGAGCTTTGTCTTTTTGAGAGTTCTGTGGATTCCCATGTGACCTCCGTGAAGTGGAGCGGCATAGTGGAGAATGCCCTTCTTCTGCCCAGACCCTGTCTCGCTTGTCTGTGTCTCTGGGTATCCCAAGTCATTTACCCCAGTATGCCTGAACAGCTCTGAATATTTCCTGCACCACAGCCCTGGCTGCAGTGAAGAAAAAAAATGAACTGTCTCCTGCTTTGTACAGCATCTTGTAGCCCCCCTTTTACAGTGTAGGCTGTAAAACAAAAAAAGGGTTGCACATTACAAGCCAGCTAACTGAACGAACTGTAAATTAAAATCATCCAACCCTGAGCAATAAGGAACTGCAGACTGTACCATCTCCTCCCCCCAGCAGTTCTCCTCTTCTAGTAGCAGTACTCATTATAACTGATCCATCATTTTTTTTTGCATAATTTGTTTATTGAATTTTAGATATCATACACAGACACATATTACATTACAATCAAACAGGTTCTAACAGTAAATAAATGGAAATACAGGAAAAAAAAAATGTCAGTCAAACAAAACACTATGCCATATTCATTAGTCCATGCCTCCATACTGGAATTCATTTTATAAATCCTTCCGCTACACACTGGACAGGGATATATAAATAAAATAAAAAAAACAGTAATATTATGACTAAATCAGTTATTAACTTATATAACATATATAATATATCCACACACACTGAGTTCATTGCAAATTATACACTTATCCAAAATCTAATTAGGTATAATTAGAATTAATCTTTTATCCGCAAGGTCTCCCCTAGAGGTTTGCCACTATAGATCTTCTCATAACGCCGTGGCCTCCCCTGGTGAAAGTGATGCTATTAAGGGTTCCCAAACCCATAGAAAGCGCTCCTTATTTTTAACAAGGTAAGAGAGATGCTCCAGTGCAAGAATTTGAACTCTCATGGTTTGCCACTGTTGAACTGTTGGGGTTGCTGAGACCCAAGTATTAAGAATACAGTGTCGTGCCAGTACCAACAAAACCTTCGCCCATCTAAGGAATCCAGGGTCTGTATCATCAACTCCAAACAATAAGCCCAATGGAGTTACTACCAGCTGTCTTCCCCATATTTTCCCAAGCTCCTGTGCAACTCCCTCCCAGAACCTTTGCAAAACAGGGCAAGACCAAAAGTAAAGAAAGTAAGTCCCAAGTTCAGTTTTGCACTTCCCACTCAGAGGAAAGACGCAGGGTTAAATTTATGTACCATTACTGGAGGACAGTACAGTCTATGCACAAACTTATAAAAGGATTCCTGGTACTTATTACATATTAGGATCCCTCTATGTAGTCTCAGCAACAGACACCTGTTCTACTCCAAAATACCCCTACTCAGGTCACCCTGCCACTGCCTTCTTGCTTTTTTGTGTATAATCCGGAAGGGCTTGTCGTCCCAGATGTGCCGCTTTACCAGTCAGACCCCTAGCATCAACTCTGATACCAAGGACCAGATGTTCCACATGCACCAGGGGAGAGTCAACACATCTTTCCCTGCCTAGTGATTTAACATATGCCCTAGCTTGTAAGAAATGAAACAAGGTGCCTCCTAGGCAATTCAAGACCCACCCTTAGGTCCTCAAAAGGGGCCAGTTGCCCACTTCTGCAAATATCCCTAATGCAGCCAATTCTCTTGGCTTCCCACATCTGGAATCCTCTGTCCTCAAGTCCTGCAAGAAAGCAGAGATTTCCTGCTAGTGGAAGCAACAGAGTTTCCTCACTTCCCACACCCATCAGTTTTAGGATTTGCATCCAGCCCTCTAGTACTGCGATCACTAAAGGTTTCCATTATCCATCCTATTATAAGCTTTCCGGCCCCCCTTGCCCAGATAAGCCGAGAGTCTGACCAGGCCTTCCCCTACCTCCAGGTCCATCCATCAAGCAGATCAGGGTCTATTGATCCAGTTAGACTCAAATACCGATATTGCATGGCCAAATGGTTATTCTGAAGGTTTGGGAGATTCAACCCACCCCTGGTTCCATCCTCCTGTAGTCTATGAAGACTTGCTCGTGGCCGTCTACCCCTCCACAGGAACTCAGAAATGGCCTTCTCTAACCTTTTGAGTTCTCTCTTGAATGGGCCACTATGTAACATCTGTATCACATATAATATTCTCAGCAGTATATTCATTTTTAGCAGGTTAATACGGCCCATCCAAGAAACTGGGAGCTTGCTCCATTGTCATAGTTCCTCCACAGTAACTTTAATAAGTGGTGTATAATTAAGTCGATATAGGGCATCTAAGTCCCATCCTATTTGGATACCAAGATATCTGAATGAAGTCCTAACCATTTTCAGACCCCAAGCCCCCTGTTGTTCTTCCTTCTCCACCACTCTCCATAGCATAATGTCTGGCTTGCCAAAGTTAATTTTATAAGCAGAAAAAGCTGCAGTGGGCTCCATTAGACCAAGCAATGGTGGTATGGATTTGGATGGCTCTAGTGCAGACAGGAGCATATCGTCCGTGTAAAGCGTAACCCTATGAGACTCCCCTGATTTGACCAATATGCCATAACTACTCCATTTTAACAGGCAAGAGTTGCCTACATGTTCTTTATCTCCCTAAGTCCCCCCCCCAACTACATTTTCTAACATTATCTATGGCATTTACAAATGACAAAGCCTGCATCTGGCACCTCCCCCTCCCTCACTCATGACCCCATGAATACACACAACAGACTAGTATCTTCTTCAGCTATCTTTCCTGTTTAGACAGGAGTCTCACCCCAGAAGGTACCTAAGACTTCCCAAGACCATAGAGCATCCACAGTTGTGCTAACAAGTTAATGTAATACCTTATTGTGTCTGTTTCATCCTCACTATATGTTCATTTTAACCTGTGTAACTACCTGATGTGATTGTCTGTACTATGAGATTTGTTTACCTTATATAATGTTTAAGTAATGTATTTGGGAGGCAGTATAGTGCAGTGGTTTAAGACTCTGAGCTGCAAATCTGTAGACCTGGGTTTAAATCCCACAGCTTCCACTTGCATACTGTGTGACCTTGAGCAAGTCACTTAACTTCCCTCTGCTCCCAGGTCGCACCTGTAAGCAAGTGTTCAGCTTAGTATGTTACTCCTGGTAAAAAAAAATAAACAAAAAAAAAACTATTTGTTCATTACATACTGTATTGGACTGACTTGTAACCTTTGAAAATGAGTTCTTGACTCAAAGGTATTAATCCCAAACCAAAAAAGTAAATAAGTATCACTTCAACCAGAGACATATGGCTCTGTTATTTTAACGTGCTGTGCCTTTCAATTCAGGGACTCATTCTCTGGCTGAAGAATGGCCACAGTCATTTGTTTTGTCAACTCTGTCTGAAGAAGAAGAATGAAGAGACCAATAAATCTCTCCCCACAAATATTTAAGATAGTCTGGGTGTCACTCAGCCAAACCAAAGCCCACCATTTTGAACAGACTGTATTCTTTTTGCTGCCCTGAGATAAGCAACTGCTTACAACTATAAAACAGGAAGCAACATTTACCCCCTGTTGGCAGCCATATTGGGAATGTCAAACTAGACAAGAAGTCTGTTACTGGTCCAGTGGCCATCTTTGTGAGGGCCACCAGCTTGTTCACAATGACCCCACTCCATAAAAAGTAATGGTGGCCATGTTTTTGAGGTGCAATCCATTGAAATGAATGGACATGGCAACAAATAGCTGCATCTTGCAAAGAAAACTTTGATGACATAACAGATGACACAGAATTGAGTTGGAATCTTCTACTGCCAGCCTTGCCTCACAAAGATACAGTTGACTGGCTTGAGCAATTCCAAGCCTGGATTGCTTTCAGTGGTTGGGCTGATCCCTTATATTTGTCAAATGCCTTGCACTTGCTTCTGAGAGGGACTGCCATTTCCTGGTTTAACACACTTCTAGAACAAGTCAAAGGAAATACTGTTGCTCATTATATGACTTTCAGAGACCATTTTGTCCATGCACATCTTCCTTGGTTACTGGAACAACAGTTGGAGTGCACAATGCAACCTTCTGATTCCCTTGGAAACTGTCGTAGTCGACACTGAGTCATGCTGCAAACATCTACATAAAACAGAAAATGATCAAATGACTGCTTTTGTCCGAGGCCTGCTTCCTCAACTCTGCACTTATGTCATTCAACAGAAGCCAACAACATGGACAGACACAATCCAAGCAGCACGACTTGCACAGGAGTCCATTTCACTGTTGCAGGTCACTAGTGCATCAGCACCTCACTCATCACAATTGACTGTACTCACAACATGTGTTCAGCAGCAACAAGCCATGATAGACAAGCACATCATGACTGTCAGTAATTTACACTTGAGCTTAACTTCTTCTTTGACTACTTCTGTCAGTGCTCTGCAACCACCTCAACAGCCACCTTGGCCTTCATGAGAGCCTGTGACCTGCCAGTGGTGTGGATACAGAGGACACATTGCTGCAGTTAGCCTAAAGCTAAAAGTACCATAATAATAGTCAAGATAACAGGAACCAAAGGTGCCTCCTGCAGTACAGTCAGCACAATGATCACAACTACTTACAGGATCAGAGAATGAGAGCTGCCCAACACACTAGGCGCTCCTGTTGGATGAGGGAACACTTCAACTGACCACCCCTGTGACTCTCTCACAACTCAAGCAAAAAGCATCCTTCAGCTACCAACTCTGGCACCTTCCTGCTTCCAGGGGCCAAGGTACCTGTCATTAGATCACCACTCTTAGCCAACTATGTCCCTGTAACCTTCAATGCTTGGGCCAAGCATTGCCTTGGTCAACACTGGAGATGAAATCTCAGTTATCAACACCAGTATTTTGACCAATGAAGCATTTTGTCACTTACTTAATGTCTCTCCAACTGATCTAAAGTACATTATTACAGCCAATGCCACTAAGGTACCTGTCACAGGTGTGCTCCATCTCAGGCTACATTTTGGCTTACAGCAAGTTGCTGTCAAATTCTGCCTAGTACCTGGGCTACAACCATTAGTGATTTTTGTTTGGATTTCCTTAAATCTCACAAAGCTATCCTAGACTCTGCATCAAACAAACAGTTACTAGACCCTTGATGGTAACTCGTAGTTACAGAGTCAGTCACTGTGCTTCCTAAGACTGAGATGGTTCTGATTGCCAAGATCCAAGGTGAACCTCTTCTACAAGTGTTGTTGGCATTGTCCTGCGATCCCCCCACTCTGCATTCATCAGGTCTCCCCCCCAGGGAACATCTTGTCTGCTGTGAATGGCAGAAGTGTCTTCCAGAAATGCTGCAACTTCATAGATGAGTCCGTAGTCATTTCCAAAGGTGCCACTATTGGAAAGTTTATTTGCTTGTCTACAGGGGACCAGATCCATCTTATGCAAGAACCTCAGCCTGATTCTACAACTCTAGTCCAGTCAATTCTGTCACGACCATTCCAGCAGCACCAGAGTTACCACTCAGTACGTGACTACCCTCTTCCAAATTCCCAGCACCTCCAACAGAGACAGATCAACTTTTTAAATTCCTGGAGGGCTACCCTGATGTCTTTGTTGGTCCAAATAACTCAATCAATCAATCAAAATCTTTATTTATCCAAGCAGGCACCATTGAGCAAGGCTCATTTGCAAGGTGGATCTGGTCATGACTACATCAAAGTACAGTACAGAAGCAGGTATACAAAAAGCAATAATATACAAGGAAGAAAAAGTATATACAGTGTATACAGTACAGTACAAGGTTGAAATAAATAAAAAATAAAAAAACAGCATTATTTTACGGTTGAAGAATTCAGCAGATGTACAATCAACCATAGGCATACAGGGGTTATAAGGAGAGATCTTTTGAGTGAGGAAGCCGGCAACTACACATATAGGGGAAAGAGGCCGTGTATGGGGTGGCAGGTTAGGAAGGTAAAGAAGAGGAGGGATATATTACTGATGACTGGGGGAAAATTATGCTAAAATCACAGAAAGTGATGATGGCTGTCGTGTACTTGTTTATTATGATAATGGCAGAGGAGGGGTGGATAATTGGGACACTACTTTGGATGGGGTGGGACTTTAGCCAGGCTGGAGCAGACAGGGAAGGGTTGGTGCAGCAGGAAGAGTTAATAGGGAAAGAGCAAGAGCCAGGGATAGAAACATGAGGAGCATCAAGATGGAAAGGGGGAGTTGCAGAATTAATGGGCTAGCATTGAGAAAAACATTTGCAAGGCTCTTTCATGTAGCGATCGTAGAGCGCCTTGAAGATATTCAGGCTAAGAGGGCAGTTCAGCTTCAAGTTCCTTTGTAAACCGTTCCAGAATGTGGGTAAAGAGAAGCTTAGAGCAGCTTTGCCAAAATGAGTGTTGACCCTTGGAACTTGGAGGGCAATTAGAGAATAACTCCTTAGAGTGTAGGTTCCTAACACACTCCAGGGAATACAATCTGAGACATATGAGGGGAGCTTGTTGGTCACCTCTCTGAAGGCCCATAGGGCAGCGTTTCTATTCCTTCTATAGTGGAGGGAAGTCCAGTCTAACGATGAGTATGGGGAGCAGTGGTGTGTAGAAAGTGGAGGGGCCAGTAATGAACCTGATAGCTCTGTGGTAGAGGGTGTTCAACTTAGCCAGTGCAGAGGCAGTGCAGTGGCTGTAGAGCAGGTCCACGTAATCTATTAAAGATAGGAAGGTAGCTTGAACCATTTGAATCTTGGCCTCCTTTGTGAGCAGGTGGTTAATTCTGTAGAATAGTCCTGATCTTTCCCTTAGTTTCTTCTGTAGTTCTTCGAGATGGTTGGCGAAGGAAAGTTTATGATTGAGCCAAACTCCTAGATATTTGAATTTAGCTACATACTCTAGTGTTTCTCCAAGAACAGTGGTAATTTGTGGGACAACCCCCTCCAGCAGGAATTGCCGCATGCAAGGAGGGGGAGAAGAGCATGGCTTTTGTCTTTTTTGCATTGAGCAAAAGCTTTTTGTTTATGAGCTGGTATTGTAGAAGGTTAAATTCAGCTTGGAGGTCTTCACAGGCTGCTTCCGGCGTGGGACGACTCAAGTACAGTACAGTGTCATCCGCGAATAAGTGGATGTTGGCTTTTTTGATGGGGTCATTGATGTTGTTAATGTAGAATGCAAAGAGGAGGGGACCAAGGATAGAGCCCTGGGGCATGCCCCTCAGCATAGGTTTTAATGGAGAAAGATCACCTTCAGCTTTAACCTGCTTTTTCCGTTCTCCGAGGTACTCTGCAAACCAGCACATAGATTTATGGTCCAGGCCTAAGGTGCTGAGGGAGGAAATAAGCAGGCTGTGATCGACTGTGTCGAATGCCTTACTAAGATCCAAGAAAACAGCACAGACATGCTTCTTGTTGTCAAGGTCTAGGAGCCAATCATTGGTCACCTTAGCTTGGGCTATTATGGTGCTGTGTTTTGCTCTGAATCCAGACTGAACCGGGTTTAATAGGCTTCGCGATTCTAAGTATACCCCTAGCTGGCCACAAACTATTTTTTCTAGTAATTTAGACAGGATGGGGAGGAAGGAGATCGGTCTGTAATTATTTAGATCGCAGGGGTCACCTGCTTGTAATAGAGAGATGACATGGGCTATTTTCCATTGAGGGAGGAGGCTGCCCTGGGAGAGTGACATGTTGAATAGGTGGGTGATTGGCACCGCCAAGCACATGGTAGGCACATTTCAGATAGTATGGCTCTATGAAGTCGGAGCCTGCTCCCTTCCTGGTCTCCAGTTGCAGCAGTAGGTCTTCCACCTCTTTTAGAGAGACAGGCAGGAGGGAGAAGGCCTCCTTGGTAGAGGGGGACTCATGGGTTGGTGGACCCTGAGCTGTGCAGAGGTCATTGGCAGGGAAGTATCAAATGCTGGCCCTGCTGTTGCAAAATGGTTATTGAGGGCTTCCAATATCTCCAATTGGTTAGAGATAACACTGCCACTGGACATAATTTTTGCTGGAATGGAATTACCAGGTGTTAAAGCAAAAGGAAGCTGGGAAGGCAGTCAGAACAGCAAAGGCCCAAACTGAGGAAAAGATAGCCAACTCAGTTAAGAAGGGGGATAAAACCTTTTATAGATACATCAGGGAGTGAAGGAAGACCAAGGGAGGGATAGTGAGGCTTAATAAAGGGGGGTGGGCAGAGGTGACTGTGAAAAGGCAGAGATACTAAACAAATATTTTTGCTCTGTATTTACAAAGGAAGGGAGGTACCTAAAACAAACAGTAGAAACACTCTGGATACAGAAGTTGATACCAGCCCATTTACAGAAGAAAGGGTTCTGAAAGAACTCTTAAAACAAAGGTGGACAAAGCAATGGGGCCTGATGGGATTCATCCCTGAATTCTAAAAGAACTAAGGGTGGAATTAGTGACACCACTGACTACTCTGTTTAACAAATCATGGGAGGATGGGGTGGTACCTTAGGACTGGAGGAGGGCAGATGTGATTCCCCTTCACAAAAGTGGGAGCAAGGCAGAAGCAGGAAACTACAGACCTGTTAGTTTAACCTCAATGGTAGGGAAAATGATGGAATCACTTCTGAAGGAAAGAACTGTCGAGTATCTAGAGGCCAGAGGGGCACAGGACCCAAGGCAGCATGGATTCACAGCGGGAAGGTCATGCCAGACAAATCTGATAGATTTCTTTGACTGGGTGACCAAAGTAGTAGATCAGGGAGGGACTGTGGACACGGCCTACCTAGACTTTAGCAAGGCATTTGACACAGTCCCACACAAAAGATGAATATACAAGTTAGCTAGCCTGGGAGTGGGTCCCAAGATGACAGCCTGGGTAAAAATTGGCTGGAGAATAGGACACAGAGAGTAATAGTAAATGGAGTCCACTCTGAAGAAAGGGGGGTTACTAGTGGGGTACCACAGGGTTCAGTATTAGGACTGGTCCTCTTCAGTGTCTTTATAAGCGACATTGCAGAGGGACTGAAAGGAAAAGTATGTCTCTTTGCAGATGACACAAAGATCTGCAACAGAGTTGATGCACAAGGTGGGGTGGAAAGGATGAGAAGGGACTTGGCAAGGTTAGAGGAATGGTCAAATGTATGGCAGCTTAGATTCAATGCTAGGAAGTTCAAGGTAATGCACCTGGGAAACAAAAACCCAGGGGAAGAGTACACAATGGGGGGGTGAGATACTAACAACAACAAAAATGGAAAGGGACCTGGGGGTAGTCATATCAGATGACCTAAAGGTGGGCAAGCAATGTGAGAGGGCAGCAAGGAGGGCTGGGGGGATACTGGGATGCATAAGGAGAGGCATCACCAGTAGAAAACAGGAAGTTATTATCCCTCTGTACAGACAGCTGGTCAGACCCCATCTGGAGTACTGTGTGCAGTTCTGGAGACCCAGTCTTCACAAAGACATAGACAGGATGGAAGCTGTCCAGAGGAGGGACACTAAAATGGTGCAGGGTCTGCACGGAAGACATATGAAGAAAGACTTAAGGAGCATATGTATAGCCTCGAGGAAAGGAGGGAGGGGGGACATGATAGAAACTTTCAAGTACCTCAAGGAATCAACAAAGTCCAAGAAGGTAGCATCTTTCAAAAAGAGGTGTGCAAGAACAAGGGGCACAATTTGAAGATGGGCGGCTCAGAAGTAATTTAAGGAAGTATTTTTCACAGAGACGGTTGTGGATGCATGGAACGCCTTCAGGAGGAGATTGTGGAGTCAAAAACAGTGGTGGAATTCAAGCATGCATGGGACAGTCATAAGGCAATTCTAGGGGTGGGGTAGAAAGAAGTAGGCTGCTGGTTAACTAGGATCTGCAGCTTATCCAGTAGGCAGGGAATGGGCAGACTGGGTGGGCCAAGCCGTCCTTATCTGCCATCAAATTCTATGTTTCTATGTGTCCAGACATGTCTTTTAATGTTTTCCAGAGCTTTGAAGGATTTCTTGAGGCAGAGGCTAGCTCCGAACGATAGTAGGCAGCCTTGGCTGCTCTGACCAACTTGGTGCACTTGTTATGAGCTCTCTTAAAAAGACACCAATCCGAGTCGTTCTTGCTTCTTCAGGCTTTTTTCCATAAAATATCCCTTTCTAACAGGGAAGCTTTGAGCTCAGGCGAGAACCAACGGCAGGTGCTGCTCCTGACCTCGCACCTTAACCAAGGGTGCATGCTTATTTAAAGCCTCACTTAAAATATCATAAAAAATAGTATATGCCCTGTTAACCGATTTGGCTAGGAAGAATTCCTGCCATTGCGGTGAATGTTTCATGTCGTGGACGTATGCAAACAAACTGAAGTTGCATTTGCACCTCTTGATAAAGAACTTTGCCACAAACTGTGGGTTGTGCATGGATCTAATGGTGGTGATTATACAATGATCGCTAATGTCTGAGAAAAATGTTCTGACATGAGAGAACAGATGTGGCTTGCTAACCAAAATTACATCTAAGAGGGAGCTGTTGTTAAGGTTTTTTTTATTTGGGTGAGTAGGCTCGCCAATGAGTTGCACCAGCCCTAGAGTGTCGCAAAAGGATTTCAAGGGAGCTGTTGCACTTGATAGCCAATCATAGTTCAGGTTGCCAAGAATAATGGTTTCCAAGGAACTGAGCCCCAGTATGGAAATGAGGTGAGATAGGAGATGAGGCCCGGCAGAAGGGGGCCCGTAGTAGCCTATTACACAGAGTGCACTGGAAGGTGAAAGTTCGATCTTTAGGGTCAAGCACTCAAATTTTTTGCAGAAGGATGATGTGTCTATGCATGTGGCTGAGTATTTGTCCCTTACATAAATTGCCACCCCACCTCTTCTTGATTGCCTATCCACTCGGAAGAGTAAATAATTTGGGATATTGATTTCATTGTCTGGGGTGGCTGGCCTAAGCCAGGTCTCAGTGATCACTAGGACATCAGGTAGGGTGTGACTCACCCAAGCCTGGATAAGGGTGAACTTTTTCAGCAAACTACAGGCATTAAGATGGATAAAAGACATTCCTTTGATACCTGCCAGGTCTGATGGAGAAGCAAGGGTGTCTAATGGTCCTGGGTTGAGTTTGACATTGTCTGAGCACAATAGTAAAAGGAGCAGGATTCTTTTTAAGGCAGCAAACTGTAATTTGTAAACACTGTTTTGGGCGATAGGTGAGGCGGTGTTGATGGGTAGGTCTGTACCCACTCCTGCTGTTATATTGGCCTAGTGTTGCAGCCACTAGTGTCCTGGCAGTAATTTGCCATGAGTAGGAAGTCTCAAGTCTGGATGGGGGAGTAATCTGTGGAGGCAGCTCAGGAGATGTCCCACTCACCAGCAGAGACAGCCAAGAAGCCCAGTAGTCCAGAATGACTACCTGAAAGGAGCTGTTGGATGCAGGACAGGGAGAAGCACAAGGGTCATTCCACTTTAGGGAGGGATGAGGGTTCTGAAGAATTGAGCTGAGTCCTAGTAAAGCTAGTTACACACCAAGGAACTAGCTGTAACTTCCCATGGTAGATCTAAATGCCACAACAGCCGGCAGTAAAAGTCACTAGAAACCTAGACCAATCGGCGATCAGGTGTCATAAGTTCAAAATCCTTTGTTGGCTGAGAGGCAGTTTTGACACTGAATGTACCTGTGGAGCAACTCTTTGCAGCTGTGCCAGTGAGGTAGTTCAAGGCTGCAATCCGGTGTGGCAAGATTGGTCTATAGCTTTCATTTCTGTTTCTGGCCCTGCTCCACCAGTACAGAATGGGAGTGGGAGCAGGCATTCAGGTCTTGCAGCCTTAGTGGATGAGCATGGTTTGGCCTGAGAAACAGGCAGAAAAACCCTGGGGATGGTCCTCAGAAAGAGAGGTATCCCAGGTCCACTAGAGCAGAAGAGGAACTAGAAGAGTATATGGCTTTTGGCTGTTTCTGTAGATTTATGGGCCCTGCATCGAACCAGAGTTCAGAGGATCCCGGGCTGCAGTTTCAACAGGGGAAGAAAGCCTCAGGGTCTGCTAATTTGCAGTAGCAGAATTGTGGGTTGCTTCCCAGGACAGGCTTGTAGCTTTTCCTCTGGTGGTGAGGTGCGAGTGCCAGGTGGACATGACACACCTGTGGGGGAGAGGAAAGGAGATGGATTAAGTAGGGGCAGGCAGGGGAGGTGCGGTTAACTCAAAGGAACAGGGTGGTCACTATCATTGGGAAGGAGGAGGCTAAACTACAAAGTGGGTAATGGAAACAGGGAGGAGACGTAAGTGGGTAAGAGGGCAGACAGGTGGCAAAGCGAGAGGCAAGGATTGGGCTTTCAATTTAGAATGCTAGGCAGTACACTGAAAAGTCTGGTCAATTTAAAACTACAGCTTTACACAGAAATTAATTCTAAAAAAGGATTCGGCTGTTCGCTTAGAATAATAGACAGTGCAGTACAGGTCTAATAATCTTAAGACTCTACAGTTTTATACTCAGAATTAATAATAAAAAGGATTATGCTGTATTTTTCGGATATTAAGGAGTGCATTAGAAGGTCAACTTAAAACTCTTCAGCTTTTCACAGAGAATTAATTCTAAAGAGGGATGTAATCACAGTGCATTCAGAGCAGGTAAATCACTTTAAACAATGGCAGTGTAACACTGAATGGCCTAAGCTGGATTGTTAGATGAGGAGAGAAACAGTGTGGGGGGGGGGGCTTTCATGCCATTCTAGCTTTACAAAAAAAGAACAATTCTAAGTAGCTTGGATGTTATGATTTCTTGCAACACATCATCAAGGTGCATCCCAGTCAGCATTCCATCCATCAGTGGGCCTACAAGGTGGGACACAAACAGAAACAAGTCCTAGAAAATATGATCAAAGACATGCTTGACCAGGACATCATTGAAGAGTCTATGAGTCCCTAGGTGTGCCATGCCTGCTAGTGGCAAAGAAGGACAAAGGGTATCGCTCATGGTAGACTACAGATAGCTTAATGCTTACACAGTGCAAGATACTCATCCCTCACTCACAACAGAGGATGCTCAGAGAGTCTTGGCATGGCCAGCCCAGCTTACTTCACCACTGTAGACCTACAAAATGGGTTCTACCAAGTCTCCATTGATCCAGCTTCTCATTCCTACACAGCCTGGCACTGTCATGTGGGGCTCTTTCAATTTAAATGACTGCCTATGGGACTTCGGAATACTCCTGCTACATTTCATCATGTTATGGAAGCTATTCTACAGGGGTTGTCTTGGAAATCTTGCTTATTTTATTTAGGCAATGTTATCGTTTTTAGCAAAACTTTCCCAGAACACCTCCAACACCTCAAGGAAGTGTTTGAATGTCTCCGACAAGCCAGCTTCAAGCTTCACCCAGGGAAGTGTTGTTTTGTACAGCAGCAAATTCATTACCTGGGACCTGTCAGTTCTCAAGGCCTCTCTCCAGACCCGGACAAGCTCTTCACAGTCAGAGACTATACAGAATCTAACAGTCTCAAGGACCTTAAAGATTTCCTAGGCTTTTCCAGATACTACAGAAAATTAATTTGTAACTATGCAGATTGCAGCCCACTTTACGCCCTCACCAATAAGTGGTGTGAATACTCTTGGACTTCTGAGTGCCAAGATGCCTTTGAAATCTTAAAAGGAAAACTGGTCTCCTCTCTAGTACTGGCCTATCCAAGGTTTGACTAACCCTTCCAATTCTACTCAGATGCTGGTTCCTTTGCAGTGGGCACTGTGTTATTTTAGGTACAAGATGGAAGGGAACGTGTCTTCTCCTATGCTAGGCACTCCCTTTCATCATCTGAGCAAAACAGTAGCATCACAGAAAAACAAAGCCTAGTCATGGTATTAGCAGGAAAGAAATCTTGACTGTTATCTCTGCTACTCCTCCTTTAAAGCTATCGTTGATCACTCAGCCATCAGATGGTTGTTTGAAATATAGGAGCCGGTAGGTAAGTTTGCCCGATTGATTGGCATGTTGCAATGCTACAACTTTGAAATTCAGTACAGACCAGGCTGAGTTCACTCCAATGCTAAAATGTACTCCACAGATATAATGCTGCTTTATGCCTGGGGTAAACTACTTTCAAGCCATGCTTTCCACACTAAGGAATTTAAAATTCAACTAACGATAATTTGATATAGACAGTACAGTGAATGATGTATACTTAGAAAATTAAGTCAGATGCTTAGTTTTCAGTTTTGGGCTTCATAGCGTGTTTCCCTGTCAGTCTGTGCCAGAAGTACAAAGTTACTAGTGTTCAGTAAGGAGGGAAGGGACTGTACCAGTGGACAAACTGCTGGTCAGCTGATCCTTTTCCACTTCCCTGTCTGCCTGCTCTGCCCTGTGCTCAGGAAATGCACTCAGGCCTTTGACTCTGTACCCCACAAAAGGTGGATCAGAAAGTTGGCAGATCTTGGATTTAGGAAGAAAATGACTGGATGGATAGAAAAATTGCAAGGAATAGTACCCAGAGGGTGCTGGTGGGCAGATAATTATCTAGCACCAGGAAGATCACCTGTGGGGTCCTACATGGCTCAGTGCTGGGACCGGTATTGTTTAATGTCTTCATCAGTGATATTGGAGATGGCATTAAGGGCAAAATTACTGATAGCACCAATTGCTATGGGACAGAGGACACAGCCAAAGGGATACAGGACCTACAGGATGAACTGAAAAACTGGAAAGATGGTCCAGAATGTAGCATCTTGGCTTCAGTGCCATGAAATGCAAAGTTATGCATATTGGAGCCAGGAATCCCAGGACGAAGTACTACCTAGGAGGGTCCTGGTATCTGCAACAGAGGAGGAGGAGAAGGATTTGGGAGTGATGATCCAAGTGACCTGAAGCACTTCACACAGTGTTAGAAAGCAACAGAAAGGACAAACAAGATGTTGGAATGCATTGCCAGAGTCAGCAGTAGATGCAAGGAGGTTATACTGCCAGGTTATACTGCCTTTGTACAGGTTGCTGGTGTGGCCACACCTGGAGTATGGAGTAGAATACTGGTGACCACACCTTAAAAAGGACCTTGACCTGCTGGAGATGGTTCGGAAGATGGCAATTAAGATGACTGCATGTCAGCAGAGTAAGCATACTGTACAAACAGAGGTTGGGTGCCCTAAACAGGAACTTCCTGGAGGAGAGGAAGGATAGAGCGAGTACATGTTCAGTGCCCTCAACCGCTCCTCATATGACTTACCCTGCTGACTGGCTATCATCTTTGTAGCCCTACTCTGGGCCTTCTCTAGCAGGTTAATGTCCTTTGAGGTGTGGGCACCAATACAGAACTCCATACTCTAGATGTGACCTTACCAGTGACCTGTACAAGGGCAGTATAACCTCCTATCCCCTACTACTGAGCCCCTAGACATGCATCCCAGCATTTTGTTTGCCTTTGCTGCTGCTTTCTTGCACTTCACGGAGTGCTTCAGGTCACTATGAGCATCACTCCCAGGTCCTTCTCCTTCTCAGATGCAGATACTCGGACTCCCCAGGTAGTACTCTGTCATGGGATTTTGGCTCCAATATGCATAACTTTGCATTTCTTGGCATTGAAACCAAACTGCAAGACCCTGGACCACCTCCCCAGCTTTTCTAGATATTCCTGTAGGTCCTGTATCCCTTCAGCTGTGTCCACTCTCCCACAGAGCTTAGTGTCTTCTGCACAGAGGCACTTTGCCCTTAATGCCATCCCAATGTCACTGATGAAGACACTGAACAACACCGGCCCCAGCACTGAGCCCTATGGGACCCCACTAGTTACCTCTCTGGTGCCAGATAACTCTCACCCCACAACCACCCTCTGGGTTCTGTTCCTCAGCCAGTTTTCCACCCATCTGGCCATCTTTTCCCCAACCCCAAGATCCGCCAACTGTCTGATCAACCTTTTGTGGGGCACTTGCTGAAATCAAGACAGAAGATGTCTACCACTTGACCCCTGTCTACTGTCTTAGTGACACAGTTAAAGATGTCAATCAGATTTGTTTGACACAGTCCCCCCCCATGAACCCATACTGCCTCTCATCCTGGAAATCATGCTCCTCTAGATATTTCACCAACCTTTCCTTTAGTATGGTCCCCATGAGCTTGCCCACAATCAAGGTCACATTGACTGGTCTGTAATTCCCTCTGTCATCCTTGGGACCACTTTTATGGAGGGGTGTGCACTACATGTGCTGTTCTTCAGTCCTGCAGTACCACACCTGACTCTAGTTAACTATTAAATAGGTCTGCCAGTGGCCCTGCCAGCTTCTCAGCCAGTTCCTTTAGTACCCTTGGATGTACTCTGTCTGGGCCTGGTGATTTGTCCATCTTCAATGCCAGCAGCCTCTCCCTAACTCTATCCTCCTCCTTCATCACTACATTTGTGTTCCCCTCCCCCCCCCACTCCTCTTTACCCTCCTGAAAGCACTGACTTATCCTTCTCCCTGGTGAAGATAGAACAAAAGTATTCATTTAGTATCTCTGCTTTTCCCTCATTGTCCTCTGCCCACTCCATCCCTTTCTTAAGCCTAACAGTCCCTTCCTTCTTGTCCCTTTTCACACTTATTTAGTGAAAGAAAGCCTTCTCCCCCTTTTTAATTAGTTCAGCTAGCTGCAGCTCCTTCTGTGCCTTTGCTCACCATCAAACATCAACATTAAGGGTCCAGCTAGCAAGGCATTTGACACAGTCCCACACAAAAGATTAATATACAAGTTAGCCAGCCTGGGAGTGGGTCCCAAGATGACAGCCTGGGTAAAGAATTGGCTGGAGAATAGGACACAGAGAGTAATAGTAAATGGAGTCCACTCTGAAGAAAGGGGGGTTATTAGTGGGGTACCATAGGGTTCAGTATTAGGACCAGTCCTCTTCAATGTCTTTATAAGTGACATTGCAGAGGGACTGGAAGGAAAAGGTATGTCTCTTTGCAGATGACACAAAGATCTGCAACAGAGTTGATGCACAAGGTGGGGTGGAAAGGATGAGAAGGGACTTGGCAAGGTTAGAGGAATGGTCAGATGTATGGCAGCTTAGATTCAATGCTAAGAAGTGCAAGGTAATGCACCTGGGAAACAAAAACCCAGGGGAAGAGTACACAATGGGGGATGAGATGCTAACAACAACAAAAATGGAAAGGGACCTGGGGGTAGTCATATCAGATGACCTAAAGGTGGGCAAGCAATGTGAGAGGGCAGTAAGGAGGGCTGGGGGGATACTGGGATGCATAAGGAGAGGCATCACCAGTAGAAAACAGTTATTATCCCTCTGTACAGACAGCTGGTCAGACCCCATCTGGAGTACTGCGTGCAGTTCTGGAGACCCAATCTCCACAAAGACATAGACAGGATGGAAGCTGTCCAGAGGAGGGCAACTAAATGGAGCAGGGTCTGCACCAGAAGACATATGAAGAGAGACTAAAGGAGCTTAATATGTATAGCCTTGAGGAAAGAAGGAAAGGGGGACATGATAGAAACATTCAAGTACCTCAAGGGAATCAACAAAGTCCAAGAGGGTAGCATCTTTCAAAAAAGGGTGTGCAAGAACAAGAGGCACAATTTGAAGAGGGGTGGCTCAGAGGTAATTTAAGGAGTATTTTTCACAGAGAGGGTTGTGGATGCATGGAGCGGCCTTCGGAGGAAGGTTGTGGAGTCAAAACAGTGGTGGAATTCAAGCATGCATGGGACAGTCATAAGGCCATTCTAAGGGGTGGGGGTATGAAGAAGTAGGCTGCTGGTTAACTAGGATCTGCAGCTTATCCAGTAGGTAGGAAATGGGCAGACTGGGTGGGCCAAGCGGTCCTTATCTGCCACCAAATTCTATGTTTCTATGTTTCAGCTTGTTTTCTTTTACCATTATTGGGTCCATACACTATAAAATATAATGAAGCGGTCACTATATTGGCAACCTGTTTGTCTAACCGTCTCAAGGTTGCCATAGTGTATAAACATCTCAAGCTTCACTCTCGATGTTTGCACAGTCACCATGGCAACCTCTTGATGGTAACAAACTGGTTACCAATAAATGACCATACATTATCCTCTGTTTCCTGAAGCCCTTCTAAACTTCACCCATTCTATACTTTTATAACATTTACTCCCAAAAGTCTAAAGGAAGGGAGTAGGAATGGGGAGGGAGCTGGAGGAAGGAGGGCAGAGAGGAGTAGTAGTGTGTGGGCAACAATTTAGGAAGAGAATTTTTAATATAAAATCTTTCTTTTTTAAAGATGGATATACATCACTTATGAAAAATGCCTCCTTTTGTTAATAGCTTTTTTTCTAGTGTAGCAAACAGTATTCTAGTGTAATTTAAAAACATTCTGGCTAGTTCCCTCAAAGTTTCCATATTTAATGTAAGAGCTTTGCCAGTTCTATCCAATTATGTAATCCCGGCCAACTTAAAGCACTCAATTGATAGATCCAATATGCTTCTCTATTTGCTAACTTTGTTTCTATAACCCACCCCTTGATCTCAAACTAACTTTATCTATGCCTCTAAACAATCTAATGTGTTTTAAACTATCCTTGCTTCCATTGGTCCCAAACTAACTTTATGCCAATAAACAATGGAATGTGTTTTAAACTCTCCCGTGCTCCCCTTGGTCCCAAATTAACTTTATGTATGCCTGTAAACAAGTATTTATTGCCCTTATGTGTTCCCCAACTCTTTGTTCTCCCACATACAGTACAGTAATACACACCACAACTGCATGCTGCTATGTATATATATATGACATTCTGTGTGTCACAGGATATAAAATGTAAGATCTTGTATTCCTTTCCATCCTTTGCACTAACAAAGGATTTTGTTTTTGTTTATAGAGGCACAATCTTTGCATCTGCCACACCGTGTGCAATCAGGAGTAGGGGACAAGAAATCCACTCTTTCTCTCAAAAGGCTGTACACTATGCACCATACAGTATTAATATGTTTGAAACATTCATAGATTTGAATAGCTTGCAAGATTGTTGAATCTTAGATGTTTCTTCCAGGCTAAAGGTAAAACAATGATGTTGCACATCTGAATGTTACTAATGAGTGCCAGGAAAGAAGTGGGAAGTAAATTCTACTAATTTTGACATAGAAATAAATGACCAGTGTGATTCTGGACTAAGGAAAAATCTAGCAATCGGGTGCTTTAAGTTGGCCAGGATTAAATGATCGGGTAGAACTGGCAAACTCTTGCGCTAAATCTGTAAACTTTGAGGGAACTTGACAGAATGTTATTGAGCTACACTAGAATAATGTTTGCTACATTAGAAAAAAAACTATTAAAAATATGAGTTTTTTTCATAAAGTGATGTACAGTATATCCATTTTTTTTAAAAAAGGAAAGATTTTATATTCACATTTTTTTTCCTAAATTGTTACCCCACTTCCTCCAGTCACTCTCCCTCCCCCCTTTTCTACTCCCCTGCCTTCCTTTAGACTTTTGGGAGTAAATGTTATAAAAGTATAGAATAGGTGAAGTTTAGAAGGGCTTCATGAAATATATTTTGTAGAATAAAATTATAACTTAATCATTTCATACAATGTGACCCTTCGAAAAAAAAAAACTTTCTCCCCCCAACTCTTAAGCGAGATATACTCAGTTTTTGTGTGCATACTGTATATAAAAGACAAAGAACCTCTGTGCGTAAACACTGAGGCAAGGGTTACCCCAAAGGGCATTTGGCTGGGAAGCCAAGTTTCAAGAAAATACAAAATCACACATGCCCCCACAATGCAAAGCATCATGGGCTGCATATGCAAATCACCACAGAATGTTATGCTGGTCCAACTTTAAGCAGAATTGCATGGTGCCGAAGGCCTCACACAGTTTGCAAGGGTGCTAACAGAAGACATAGACACGTGTTTCGTCCTACCAGGACTCATCAGTATGCCTCGCCTGTTTGACACCCCTGTGGAATGGACCAGCTACCCCTAAGGCAGTGTGCCTGGGATATATTGTGGTGAACCCATTAAAATAAAAAACTATTTAAAAGACAAAGAACCTCTGTGCGTAAACACTGAGGCAAGGGTTACCCCAAAGGGCATTGCCTATTTTAATGGGGTTCTGAGGTGGCAGTGTAGAGGACTGTGTCTGTAGCATTGTGTAATAAATACCTAGGAGGAAACCTCAGTTTGTTCTTGCATCTGGAACTCCCAGGTGGCAGTGCAGGAGGTTATGTGTATATCACTGGAATAATGTCATCATAAGATTCCTGAGTCCATTCTCAACCCCAGGACTCCCAGGTGGCAGTGCAGGAAATTATATGTGTATCACTGTATAATACCAGGGTGGTAAACCCAAGTCTATTCTCAAATCCAGGACTTCCAGGTAGCAGTGCAGGGGGTTATGTAAGCATTAAGTCATGATGAAAGAGGCTTCTACTGGGAAATTAATGCATGTTTTTTTTTTTTTGATGGGGGGCTGTGCCACGAGGCTGAAGGACGAGTGCCTACAACTACATAACCATGCATTAATTCCCTGGTAGAAGCTTCCTTTGGAGTGGCTTAATGCGCTTCTAACATGGCAAATGTTGATTTGATGTCATGTTGCTGTTAAATGTAGTATTACTGAAAATATACACAAACAATGGTTCAATTCTTTGAAATATTTTACTGTGTTCCACTAAACCACGTCATTACAGAAAGCATATTTATTTATATACTGATGTTGCCAATGCAACAGCACATATTTGTATCAGTCAATAATACTCTAACATATTTATCTTACTTTGAGGAAATTATGCATGGTAGTTTTCTATCTACACACATTAGGAGGACCACAGATTCTCTTTCTGCGGCTAATGCATTATGTTGTGATGCTTCTTTGTACGGCATTTTGCATATGTTGAGACGTTGTCTCTCCTCACTGTTATTCAGTGCGCAATTCGCATAAAACACATAAATGCCCATGTGTGACACAATATCAGCCACTGCGGAACACGTCACCTGCAAACGGACAACGACATATTTTTTTATACTTTTGTTACTCAGGTTTCTGTTTCTCCCTGTAATAATTAAAGTTCAGCGTTGCATCACTTTGAAGTTCACCACAGATGCAAAAGGTGTCCCCCCCTTGCATTTTGTAATGGTACGATTGTCGCTACATTTGGTGACCTGTATTATGTGGTGTCATAGAGTAATATTTTTGGGGAGAGTGGACGGCTGCCTGGGTGGAGTGAGTGGGAAGGACAAAATCGTTTTCTTTGATATAGTGCTGTCTCTTGCCTGCCGTATATTTCTTTGTCTATGACAGCACTGCAGTAGCGTGCCACCAACTTGAAACAATTTCACCACTATAATGAGGGAGCTCCTGTCATTGCAGGGCATGCCTTGCCTGATGTAACATTTCAGTAAACATGGCAGTGGTTGTCAGCATCCACCTCTCACAGTCCTGCCTGAAAGCTGATCAAGGTGCCCAATCTCCTGTCAGTATGCCCTCCTCAGTTCATTTGGCGATGGGAGCCCAATCCTGGTTGGCTTAATGCCCCCTTGTTCATTTGTGTGCCAAGGGTATGCCTAGTCCCCTCGGCATCATGCCCCTAAAACAAAGACTCTTTCTTTGCTGATGGGGTGTCCAATCCCTGTCAGCTTCATTCCCCTGCCAAAAACACAGGTAGCACACTGGGAGCCCACCAAAGTGTGCCCAAAGCAAACCTGAAAAAAAACTTCTGCAATGTCTTTTATTTATTTTTTTTACCAGTAAAAGAAAAATGGTCCCTCATGGTCACAATGTCCTCCCCAATTGCACCCACCTCCCCGCCCCTCACCCCTCACCCCATACTTACCTCTGGATGTGGATGTTACTGGCAAAAGCAGTTTTTGTTGAAGAATTCCAGTGTTTAGTGAAGTTCATCCATAGTCATATTACGAATTTACCTCGAGCCTGGCACTACAGTCTTTGGTGGAGCGGAACATGTCTGCACTCTTCAAAGCCAACCGCAAACTGAAAATATCATGGTAAGCTGTAAATGGCATCAATGGAGGGTTTTCAACTTAGATGCTCTACCCCAGAGGAAGCTCACAGGAACTAATTACACAGATGCTGCCCCAGAGACAGCAGGGATACTGCCCCAGGGGCAGCAAACAGAGCAACCATCATGGCACTGCCCCAGGGCAGCACCAGTAACCAGTCATCATGGCACTGCCCCATTTATTACAATTTATGAATAAAATATATTCTCTCACATCTGTCTTAATTTAGCAGGAAAAAGTAATGATTTGTTACAATTTTATGATTAAATGCTCACAACTGAGTTTGACACAAAGCACAAAAATGTGTCCCTGGTTAAGATTTGAACCCTTGAAGTCTGACTCTGTTGGATGCAGATGGACATACACGTTGAGCCACTAAATTTCAAGACAAGCAGTGCACATTGCTGGGGAGGGGGGCATTTCCATAACATTCTTATGTACACTTAAAACTCTCAATTCCTCAGACTTGCAACAATCCAGTTTGTGGGAAGCAACAGCTGCAGGTTGCTGCCCCGGGGCAGGGGACAAAATTCACCAATAGGGATAGGTGGGAGGTGGAACGAGAGGGATCTACCTTGATGGTAGTGCTACCTGTGGGCAAAATCCAGAAATAGGAGTAAGCTGAAGAGGAGCAAAAGTGCTGCCCCGGGAGCAGTGCTGCCCCAAGAACTGCACCCCCGGGAACAAATCACACCTGAGCCCTTGGAGCTCTACAATCTTTGCAGGCTGAGCAGTGATGCTCGCAAACCACCAATCAAAATGCAGGAAATTATGACATCACTAGTAACCAGGGAGAGCCAGTCACTGCTGCTTCATATGAAAGTGAAACCTGGCAGTGAGAAATGGTTCTCATTGATTACTAGTGATGTCATAGTCAGTGTGGTCTCAGTGTTGATGTAGTGGGTGGAACAGAACTGTCCCCCCAGAAAGAGTGCTGCTCCACACATCACCCCAGTACTACCAGGTGGAAAATCTTCTAATTAGCAAACAGAAAAGAAAATCTACTCAATATAAGAAGTGATAGTTGACTACATCTGAAAGTTACAATTAATTGCAGGAAGTTTCCAGGCAGTACACTAACATACTATGAAGCTAGCAGAATAGGCTGTATGGTCTATCGAGTCTGCTCGATGGTCGTGCCCACACAGGGCACCGATTTTAGTCCCCCCTCCCCCCCTTCCCAACAAGGACCCTTATTTCCCAGTGGGGCTCCTGGATGTACACTCTCCCTACACCTATGCCAGCTCTTCTTGAACTCCTCCACAGTAGTAGTAGCAGCTACCAGTTCCCTGGGAAGTGTATTCCAGTGCTCCACCACTTTCTCAGTGAAGTAGCGCCTCCTTGTACCAATGCCCGTAGTCTGGGTAACAAGCTTCCTGAATTAGTGGCCTTGATGGAGGAGGAAGATCTGGATATTGTGGCAGTCACAGAAACATGGTACGCACAGAACCATGACTGGGACGTAAACATACCAGGACACACTATCTACAGGAGGGACAGGGAGGGTAAAAGAGGAGGAGGAGTAGCTCTCTACATAAGAGAAGAAATCAAAGCAACAGAACAAAAGGGTAAACAGGGAGGAGAAGAAGCACTGTGGATCAATTTGGAGGCAGGCAATGGCACCACAATCTGCACAGAGGTTGTATACAGACCCCCCCCCTCAGGGGAGGAAATGGACAAGGAAATGATAGAAAGTATACTTAGAATGGCAGATAAAGGGAGATTTTGCTGATGGGTGATCTGAATATGCCAGATGTTAACTGGAGTGCAGTTGCAGCAGCCACTTCAAGAGTGGGTTATTCTAGTTGCCCCACAGGGGGCATGCCTTAGACAACTAGTATTGGAGCCCACTAGAGAGGGAGAAATCTTAGACCTGGTTCTCTCAAATGGAGATGAAGAGGATCACAGATGTAGAAGTGGGTATCCATCTGGGAACTAGCACCATCGAACAGTATGGTTCTCAATAAACACAGCAATAGAGTCAAGCCACAAAGACAAAGGTACTGGATTTTAGGAGGGCTGACTTTGCTAAAATGGGTGAGTGCCTAAGGAATGCACTAGCAAATGGGCAGGAAGGAGGGTGGAAGAACAATGGGGAATAATAAAAACTGCCATCACAGAGGTAACAAGCCTTTGTGTTAAGCAAATAAACAAAGAAACGAGGTAAGAAACCACTATGGTTCTCAAAGGAAGTGACAGTGAAGGTTCAAGAGAAAAAGAAAGCATTCAGGAAGTACAAGGAATCACAGAAGGAACAGGACAGAGAACTGTATCAGTTAAAGCAAAAGGAAGCTGGAAAGGCAGTCAGAACAGCAAAGGCCCAAACCGAGGAAAAGATAGCCAACTCAGTTAAGAAGGGGGATAAAACCTTTTATAGGTACATCAGGGAGTGAAGGAAGACCAAGAGAGGGATAGTGAGGCTTAATAAAGGGGAGGGAGGGTGGGCAGAGGGTGACTGTGAAAAGGCAGAGATACTAAACAAATATTTTGCTCAGTATTTACAAAGGAAGAAGGGGAGGTACCTAAAACAAACAGTAGAAACACTCTGGATACAGAAGTTGATACCAGCCCATTTACAGAAGAAAGGGTTCTGAAAGAGCTCTTAAAACTGAAGGTGGACAAAGCAATGGGGCCTGATGGGATTCATCCCAGAATTCTAAAAGAACTAAGGGTAGAACTAGTGACACCACTGACTACCCTCTTTAACAAATCATGGGAAGATGGGATGGTACCTGAGGACTGGAGGAGGGCAAATGTGATTCCCCTTCACAAAAGTGGGAGCAAGACAGAAGCAGGAAACTACAGACCTGTTAGTTTAACCTCAGTGGTAGGGAAATTGAAGGAATCACTTGAAGGAAAGAATTGTTGCGTACCTAGAGGCCAGAGGGGCACAGGACCCAAGACAGCATGGAGTCACAGCGGGAAGGTCATGCCAAACAAATCTGATAGATTTCTTTGACTGGGTGACCAAAGTAGTTGATCAGGGAGGGGCTGTGAACATGGCCTACCTAGACTTTAGCAAGGCATTTGACACAGTCCCACACAAAAGATTAATATACAAGTTAGCCAGCCTGGGAGTGGGTCCCAAGATGACAGCCTGGGTAAAGAATTGGCTGGAGAATAGGACACAGAGAGTAATAGTAAATGGAGTCTACTCTGAAAAAAGTGGGGTTAGCAGGGCACCGTAGGGTTCAGTATTAGATCGGTCCTCTTCAATGTCTTTATGTTTACATTGCAGAGGGACTGGAAGGAAAAGTATGTCTCTTTGCAGATGTCACAAAGATCTGCAACAGAGTTGATGGACAAGGTGGGTGGAAAGGATGAGAAGGGACTTGGCAAGGTTAGAGGAATGGTCAAATGTATGGCAGCTTAGATTCAGTGCAAAGAAGTGCAAGGTAATGCACCTGGGAAACAAAAACCCAGGGGAAGAGTACACAATGGGGGTGGGATACTAACAACAACAAAAATGGAAAGGGACCTGGGGGTAGTCATATCAGATGACCTAAAGGTGGGCAAGCAATGTGAGAGGGCAGTAAGGAGGGCTGGGGGATACTGGGATGCATAGGGAGAGGCATCACCAGTAGAAAACAGGAAGTTATTATCCCTCTGTACAGACAGCTGGTGAGACCACATCTGGAGTACTGTGTGCAGTTCTGGAGACCCAATCTCCGCAAAGACATAGACAGGATGGAAGCTGTCCAGAGGAGGGCAACTAAAATGGTGCAGGGTCTGCACCGGAAGACATATGAAGAGAGACTTACGGAGCTTAATATGTATAGCCTCGAGGAAAGGAGGGAGAGGGGGGACATGATGGAAACTTTCAAGTACCTCAAGGGAATCAACAAAGTCCAAGAGGGTAGCATCTTTCAAAAAAAGGGGTGTGCAAGAACTAGGGGGCACAATTTGAAGATAGAAGGGAGGCGGCTCAGAGGTAATTTAAGGAAGTTTTTTTTCACAGAGAGGTTTGTGGATGTATGGAACAGCCTTCCAGAGGAGGTTGTGGAGTCAAAAACAGTGGTGGAATTCAAGCATGCATGGGACAGTCATAAGGCAATTCTGGGGGTTGGGGGTAGGAAGAAGTAGGCTGCTGGTTAACTAGGATTTGCAGCTTATCCATCAGGTAGGGAAATGGGCAGACTGGGTGGGCCAAGCGGTCCTTATCTGCCGTCAAATTCTATGTTTCTATGTTTCCTTGTTCCCCCCCAGCCTCCCCCCATCCAGCTTCATAGGGTGTCCCATGGTGGCCCCTGGTTCCCTCAGCTGAAGGACCCCATGAAGGCGTACCCCATTAATCCTCTTGAGATACTTGAAGACCTCTATCATATCCCCCCGTCTCTTCTCTCTTCCGAGTACAGGTTGAGCTCCCCCAGTTGCTTTTCATAGGGCCTTCCAGAGCCCCAGTACCATCCTGGTCACTCTCCCTGCACCTCTCCAGTAATGTAATGTCCTCTTAAGTAGGGATGCCAAACTGCATGTAGTATTCAAGGTGTGGTCTAACCAGGCTATTGTACAGTGGAAGGCGTCCTCACTACTCCTGGAGGTTATCCCCTGGCTATGCACCCCAGCCTTTATTTGCTTATGCCGCCACCCTTCTACACTACTCTGAGTTGTTCATTTTGACATCCATCACCACCCTGAGGTCTTTCTCCCTCTCGAAACATGCAGCGCCTCCCTCAAAGTGTATTCATGAGTCAGGTTTTGACCCCAGGTATGGAATCATGCATTTTGCAATGTTAAACTTTAGTTTCCATACTCATGACCACCTCCCTAGAGTTTTCAGGTCTTCCTGGAGCTCCATCTTTCCTCCTCCCCACCCACCACTGCCCACAGCTTAGAGTCATCCTCAAAGAGGCTCATCCCGCCCTGATACTACTGATGTCGGCGACATAGGTATTAAATAGGAGGGCTCTGCATCAACACCTGTGTGAACCCGCTTGTGACTAACCTTGAGGATGAGACCCCACTCTCACCCTTTGTACCCGCCCGCCAGCCAGTTTTCTTTCCACCTGCCCATCTTCCCCCACCCCATACTCTTCATTTTTCCTCCAGTAGCCCATGATGTGGTACAACAGTCAAATGCACTGCTGAAGTCCAGAAAGAGGACATCCACTGGCCTGCCCTGATCCAGCGCCATCGTCACTCCTTCATAGAACTCCACCAGATTTGTCTGGCACGATCTGCCATTAACACAGCCATGCTGGAGAATGTCTGTGCGACCCCGTTCCCTCAGAACCTCCTCCATCCTCTCCTTCAGAATTGCCATCCATCACTTTGCCCACTACCGATGTCCAACTCACCAGCCTATAGTTACCCAGCTACTCTAGCGAGCCACTGTTGTGGATAGGCACAATATGGGCCATCCTCCATTCCTGAGGTACCCACCCAGACTGCAGGAGGAATTAAAAGGTCTGCTAGGGGTGTCAGGGTATCCGCCAGCTCTCTGAGCACCCTGGGATGGATCCCATCTGGCCTTGTCACCTCTTAGGTCCTTGAGTGCATCCCACACCCTACCTCTGGGAATTTCATCATCTGTTTCCCTCTTCATCCAATGTAACCCCTGCTCCTGTCCTACGGTGCTGTCCTTCCCTCCTCCTTGGTAAAGACCGAGGCAAGAAAGTAATTTAGTACCTTTGCTTTCTCTCCTGCCTCTTCCACCCATCCCCCATCCTGAGCCGACTGATTTGCTCCTTCCCCTTTCTTCTTTCCCTGATATACCTGAAGATCCCTTCCCCCGTTCTAATCCCCTGAGCCAATCTCAGCTCTGCCCCCACCTTAGCCGATCTCACCACCCTGGTGACCTTCCTGGCTGCCATATCATACTCTTCCTTGGATATAGCCCCCAACCCCCCAACAGCAGGGGAGTTTTTTAAGCTTTTGGACCAACCAAGTCCTTTCTCTGAAGCTTATGCCATAAGCACGCATTGGCTGGTTATGCATAAGTATTTGTTTGGCCCAAAAGCTTAAGCATGGTTTCTTTTTGTTACCTAGATGTATCAAACTATTTTCTTCTGAATCTGTTCTTACAAGGACCAATATGGCAAGTAAGCTAATTGTGGATGATACATAAACTAAAACTGAAACACCATGACAGATGTGTTTGTTTCTTGTCAAATGTGTAGGACTAGAACCGGGGTTCCTTTTTGAGGAGTGACCCGTCTGCATATATAAAGCATTCACTGTAGTACAGAAGGATAAATAAGCATAATTATATGCCAAAATGTACAGTAGGCTGTCAGAGTTTGCTAGTAAATACTTGTTAAACCAGGACATTTCGAGATAATAAATATGAGTTTAAGTTCAAGTTTTATTATTACAGGAATTACTCCATTGAGCATTCACAAGGAGGTCCTGGAGATGTCAAACAATACAATGACGTATATGATCTCACATAAAACAGATCTGGATAGCACACGTAAACAGCAATAGCAATGATAAGGTACAACTTGGATTGTTGCAAATAACTGATACATTACATACAAAAACCTAACTGCACTAATGTGCACATAGATGATACACATAGAGTGAGACAAGTCTTCACTGAGGGCAGAAGGAAAAGAAAAAAGTGGAAACATGGGGCTGTAGATGACATTGCAGAAGAGGGTGGTAGTTTCAGAGGGGCAGGAATATTATGCACTGAGATGGAAGTACAGGGAGGGGGGTATAGGGGAGGATGGTGACTGGGATAGGAGTGGGTAGGGGAGGGTGGTAGGTTCAGCAGGACAGGAATATTGTGCACAGAGATGGGGATACAAGGAGGGAGGTTTAGGGGAGGGAGGTGCCCAGTGAGTGTAACTCCCCCCCCCCCTTGCTAGCAGCTGGGGACTTACTTATAGACTTGGCTGGTCCAGACTATCCTGAAAGCGATTCAAAGTCGGTGTGTGTGCTGCTGATGTAGGCTCTTAAACAGCATCTAAACAAAGTAGTTCTGAGGGTCTATCATTTCACCAACCCTCTAATACAAATGTAGCCTATGGACAAGGCCCCTAGAATTCTGCGGCCGCAGAATTTTGTGGAGAACTTGCAATCTACCGCAGAACTTCTGCGGTGCCACAGAATTCACTCTTCTTGGTGAGTTTTTATTAATATTTCTGTTTATCCATAGAATCTGTTTCCCTTCCTGTCTTTTTATATCCAACCCCCCCCATATGCTCAGAATGTGATGTAATCATTGCTATAACATCATACATAGCTAATGAAATGGCTGCATTCTACAACAGAAATGAACAGTCACTTATCTACCACAGCTCCCACTGCCAGAGACGGTGGCACAGCACATGGTGAGAGTTGCTCAACCTGCACTACAGCTAATATAATTTTAGTCTTACATTATTGCACTTAGCCAACTTAAACAAAACCTTGTCAGTAGCACAGACCTGTTAAGTCCATACCTCACTTTGCACAAACTTATTTGTGCCTTTAAGGTATAGAGATGCCATCTGAAATGAATAACTGGTAAAATGAATTTAACTGTCATTTTTAAGAAAAATAAAGTAATTATGCCCAGAAAAGTGAAATATAATAATGTGTAGACCTGCTGAAAGAATAGACCTGTTAAATAAATAATTGCACTGTATACATTTTTGCTAGGGTTATTGATTACATATTGTCATTGGTTGATAGAATCACCTAAAAGTTGTAGAGAAATGATGTGTGCAGGGACAGCTGTTGGGCCAGAGGATAGCATGCTGTGTTTCCATGCTGGCAACTCAGGTTCAGAAATTAGCTCTGGGAGCTGGCTGGGCAGCACAAGGATTGGTGGAACACATCACTGCTCGGGGCATGGGAAGGTATGGTGCAGTGTTCTGTCACATAGTGGACACACTGTGATAGACTGGAGAGCACTATCTCACTATCGGTTCACATGCATGTCATGGCCTGATGGTGTTACGTGGTGTGTCAGGGAAAGCAGGTTGACATGAAAAATTAGTTTTGCAATAACTCCTCCATTCCATTTCCAATGGGACCTGTATGAATGAGGATGCAAGTTCATGGAAATCGAAATATATATATATATATATATATATATATATACACATACACACACACACACTCACACATACAGTATCTGTCTCTCTCACCACACACACACTCACAAACACACATATTTGTATGTATGTTACAGATTGCATATAAATATATAAGTGATACAGTAGGAACCTCATGAGTGGTGTGGAAAACACATACAAATATAAGTAATAGACAGTGGAAATCTCATTAGTGGGATAGATAGCATACAGATCGAAATACATTATTTATCACATAAGATCCCTCTGCTTATCTCATTTATGCAACTGGCTAGGACCTTAAGGCAAAGGCATTTGTTTTGCTTTTTAGGCATAAAATTATTTTTATAAGTCTGTTATTTTTGAAATAGTGTTACTGTGCTTTCCACCATCCTGATTGCTATAACCACTGTCATGAAAGTGAAGTCGGGATGACAAGCTGACACTGTGATGTGGTTGTTTGTTATTGCCGCAGAACTTCCGCAGAAATTACAAACCACTGCCGCAGAAGTTCTGTGGCAAATTATAGTCTTGCCGCAGAACTTGGTCCCACTGTGCCGCAGAAAAGTAGGGGCCCTGCCTATGGACAGCCGACATAAGTATTTATCCTAGTTTTTTGGCTCGCTCTGTTAATGCCCTTTTGCACTGACCATGCTCACTTTCAGTCTATCCTCATAACCCCATTGTAACCTAGGTGGCACTTAGCTGAATCATCTCGGGCACTCCTCTGCCTGGCTGTCTCCCTGTGTGTGTGTGCTGCTTCGCCTTCCCTCTAGTTCCACCCATCCAGATTCCTGCTTTCCTCTGTTTGCTTCCGCCAGTCCTGAGAGCTCAAGCCCTCTGTAGGAGACTGGAAGAGCATGTGAGTAAGCTGCATGGCATGCAGTTTTGTAAATGCCACACAGCACTGTGTGCAGCTGTTGAGCTGATACCTTCTCAGATATGCGAGAAGGCTGTGACCAGCTTGATGTCTTTAAGCACTACAGCACTCAGAAATTAAAGCCATTTTGGCAGCTTTGCAGACTGTTCCTCTCTATGTGCTTGGACACCAGGGAGGCTAATTGGTCCAGAGACATGTGGGAGGGGTAGCTAAACTGGGGTATGAACATTTTTAGAAAATAAATGGGCGCCTGCTCTTTTAAAGCAGTCGAGGTTGCCGTATGAATGAACAGCACTGTCTGCTGCCTGTGGACAGTATTTTTTTGGTAGCAGCAACAGGCAGTGGAAGAGAATCATGCCCCAAACTCTGCCACTGGATGTTAGGGCAGAGGGGCAGCTAACAGACTGTGGTTAAAACTATTTTGTTGGGCTGAAAAAGGAACTTAAAGTTGGGACTATATACACACATACATATATATATATATATATATATATACAGTGTTTTGAATGCGGTCATCTATGTTGCCTCTGAACCCCAAACCAGCTAGCTGGTAACCAAGGAGCCTAAGGGCCTTTCTGAGACCCCATCTCCACACAGACATAGACAGGGTGGAGGGTGTCCAGAGGAGGGAACCAAAATGGTGCAGGGTCTGAACCAGAAGACATACGAAGAGAGACTAAAGGAGCTTAATTTGTATACTCGAGGAAAGGAGGAGAGGGGGAACATAATAGAAACTTTCAAGTCACCTCAAGGAATTAACAAAGTCCAAGAGGGTAGCATCTTTCAGAAAAGAGATATGCAAGAACAAGGGGCACAATTTAAAGACAGAGGGGAATGGCTCAGAGGTAATGTGAGGAAGTGCTTTTTCATGGAGAGGTTGTGGATGTATGGAACAGCCTTCCTGAGGAGGTCTGGAGTCAACAAAACAGTGGGGAATTCAAGAATGCATGGGACAGACATAAGGCAATTTAGTGGGGTAGGAGGAAGTAGGCTGTTGGTTAACTAGGATCTGCAGCTTATTCATTAGGTAGGGAAGTGGCAGACTAGGTGGGCCAAGCGGTCCTTATCTGCCTTCAAATTGTATGTTTCTATGCAGCTACGGTTCCTGAGAAGGGAGAGAGACATTGTCTTGGCACCCAAACAACCAGCCAATTGGACCTCAAGCTCAAAGGGGCCTAATATGTATTAATTTTATGGACTGACAGCTGTGGTAACCAATCAGATGCTGGCATTTCCCCCTGAAACCCCATGGACAGTTGCAGCTTGGGGCAGTTGTTGGTGGAAGCTGTCCAAGTGCAGAGGGGAACCATGTATGAGTCAGCCCATGGCTTCCAATGCAAAAGGTAGTGAGACTTGCGGAAGCCTGTCTTAATATGGAGAGCCTAAGTGTGCTGAAGGAGCAAAGCCCTCAGCCTGCAAAAAAGACTGTACTGTATCTGCCAGAGACTGAAATAGTGGCCTGTGACCTGCCGCTGAGTAGGAGAAACCTGTTTTCCTCTGTTGCCTTTGGGAGCCGAAACCACAAAGCCTCGGCTGGGCCACTACGCTAGTGGTTGTTTGCTCCTTATCCTGGAGGAGCACAGATTCACCTGTGCCAGTGCTTGTGACCGCATCCAGGGAAGCCAGAGAGACTGCATCCTGTTCAGGTGCCTCAAAGCCAGGTGAGGGGCCAGCTAGCCCTTATCAGATGAGGTGAATCGGGGAACAAGGAGCCACGGGCATGTGCCTGTGTACTAGGGGTACTGTTGACCTGGGTACACAGATAGAGACTGTAACGGGCACTGGTACCAGTGGGGAGGTGGGCTAAGTGGAATGTGCTGTTGTTTTAGGGGCACTGTTAATGTTCAATTTTCTGATTTCAGCAGTCTACCAAATTTGCCAACTCCCATCTATTTCGGCATTCCCATTCCCCTTTCCTCATTAATAAATGTTTCTTTGTTATTTGCTAAAACTGTCTGTGAGCATATTATTAGCCATAGTCAATAATTGTATGAGTAGTAAAATAAGTTATTATACCATGGACATAAGTGAACAGCCAATGAAATCGTCAGACTGGCAGTTTACCACTGGTGTAAATCCTCTGATAATCAATGGCTGTTGATGAGTATCTAATCCTAATTGTCTGCAGCATAGGAATAAATTCACTAAAAATAAAAAAAACAAAGCAACCTCTTTAAAAGTAGCATTTTATCATACTGAAAGAAATGAACCATGGTATAATCGCAATAGCCACTCTGAGGATGTGGGTTATCAGGGGATTTACCACGGCTGGTGAGGATTTACACACTCGGTTGCACCTCGTGGGCAAACCACTCCAGCTGTGGTAAATCCCCTTATAACCCACACCCCCTCATGGCTTATTGCTTAAGTAATCCATGTGTGGGGTGATTGGAAGGGGAGGTGGGTAGGTACAGAATCCCAGGTGGGTTGTACCCTTCAAATATTGGGACCACTATACCTACTCTGGGTGCAGGTACCATGCTATTACTTATTGCAGTCTTGGAAAGAACCCCAGTTATAATCAGAACAGAGCTCAGAACCAGCACCATGGCACCTAGCTAAGGGTTTGCTTGGCATGTTGGTGACCCAGATTCATGCCCCAAGCCTGGGAACCAGGAGTGGAGACCAGCAGGGGAGGGGTTTCACAAGCATGTATTGAACACTTCTCTCTTGGGGGGGGGTGAATCCTAGCTGCTATGGGTGGATTGGTGAACAAGCTTGGAGACTGTGTAGCCACCACATGCCCTCCTGCACATCCCCACTTCAGAGTACTGTTTTTAGGGCTACAATGTGGGGCAAGATGAGAAAAGGGCAAAATGGCTCCCTGTTGACCGGATGATGAGCGCCTGGCCCACACCACTGCAAAGCCCTGGACTACACTGGACTGATTCTCGGCAGCTTCCTGGGATACAGAGTTCAACTGATGGCACTTCCCTCAGAGAGGGACCTTCCTGGCACAGGGATAGGTCAGGTTACCTGAGATATGGCTGGAAGACAAGGTTGGGAGAATGGTGGTGCAGGTCTGAGGTGGAGGTGTGGTGGGCCTTGGCTCTCTGAAGAAGTGGCCGGCAGGGGTCCCATGAGCAGGTGGATAAACAGAAAATACAAAAAAAAAAGAACAGCGCTCAGGCAGCCCAACCTGTATTATGGTCATCAAGCAGGGCTCGTAGCCCGCTTGTACATGGCGTCTGGTTTACACATTACAAAACTTTCTGCATGGTTACCAGTATTCCATCCATCAAGGCTTGCCTCATGGCGGCGAGGGCCAGTGGAGCTGCCCAACTCCCACCACAACTTGGGATCCAGTTCAGGGGCCTGTGGAGGATGGTCATCATGCTGCTACTGGCAGGTGTAGCGAAGTCTGCAACTCCCACTCCAACTCATCTCAGCAGAGGTCCATGTCCTGGTGGGGCAGGACTTGGCAAATCCCATAGTCCTGGGCTATCAGATTACCAGCAGGGACAAGCATGTATCGGCCAGTCAGTTGTCCATGGACAACCAGTGCGCATGTATGGTTAAACCCCAGATCGGCTGCAGCCAAATTTAATATGCCCTACTCAACCACACAGCATGACGGGTGTTCTGCGCCACTTCCTAATCTTTTTTTTTTCTTGTTCTCTGACATCCGATCACTCAATATGTTCATTGATTGGCTGTGCAGTCCTTGAATCCCATTTTTTCCGGCTGTGGGCGAGTGTCTATAGCATTGTAATGACACGCCACTTCTCCATCTGTATCACACATGGGCATTTGCCATTTTGCTGGTGAGAACGGGAGTCTGTGACGCAAAGGAGGATAAGCAAGGGCAGTCATGTTGGTGAGCATGCAGGCAGCACACTCTTCATATTAGTCAGAGGTGACACCAGTACAGTAGCCCTATAAACATGCCCCAACCAGGAGAAAAGAATGGCTTGCTGGACCATCTACAGAAGCAGTGGGAGGGAATGGAAGGTAGGATTTACCATCGTAATACACATTTGAAAGGCATTCAGTTTGTGTCCGAGAGAGCAGGTAGCAAACGTGCAGTAGGGCAGCCAGGCAAGATCCATCACCTGATCCCATCCCAGGATTACTTTTCTTAAGGAAAAGGAAGTTCTGTGTTACAGGATCAGGAGTTCCACTGGCTTCTGTAATGCTTCAGTTTGTTTAATGAAATCAGTACTGGGATATGAGCTCTGTGTGCCGTTTTGTCTTGGCTAATTTTTTTTAATATCTTGGGCATATACAGGTTACAGTGTGACTGAATATGCTTTTGTGGTGGAAAACTGCCCCATGCTCACTGTTAGTTATATTTTACTGCACAGAATGATCCCCATTTATGAAATAGGTATTTGTATTTTACCCAAGCATTACAGACCAGTGACTGAGACTTTTTTTAAGAAAACATTTAAAATGTCAGCTTAATGACTGCTTTTAAAGTAAACACTCTGTGAGATGGAGCTAGGCAATCTGGGGGTGTGCACACTCTTTTGAGCATGGAACCATCCTGTGAGTCAGAGAAAGCACAATGGGCAGGCTGTGGTACAGCATGGATGCTGATGCACAATGGGCAGGCTGCGGTACAGCATGGACGCTGATGCACAGCGGGCAGGCTGCGGTACAGCATGGACGCTGATGCACAGCGGGCAGGCTGCGGTACAGCATGGACGCTGATGCACAGCGGGCAGGCTGCGGTACAGCATGGACGCTGATGCACAGCGGGCAGGCTGCGGTACAGCATGGACGCTGAGGCACAGCGGGCAGGCTGCGGTACAGCATGGACGCTGATGCACAGCGGGCAGGCTGCGGTACAGCATGGACGCTGATGCACCGCGGGCAGGCTGCGGTACAGCATGGACGCTGATGCACAGCGGGCAGGCTGCGGTACAGCATGGACGCTGAGGCACAGCGGGCAGGCTGCGGTACAGCATGGACGCTGAGGCACAGCGGCAGGCTGCGGTACAGCATGGACGCTGAGGCACAGCGGCAGGCTGCGGTACAGCATGGACGCTGAGGCACAGCGGCAGGCTGCGGTACAGCATGGACGCTGATGCACAACGGGCAGGCTGCGGTACAGCATGGACGCTGATGCACAACAGGCAGGCTGTGGTACAGTATGGACACTGAAGCCTGCATGTACACTCTCCAACTCGCAGCATAGAGCTCAACCAGTACATATTTAATAAGTGTGTGTGTGTGTGTGTGTGTGTGTGCTTTAAACTGCCCTTGGAGTAGTAGTGGTCACTGGGTGGGAGGTGCAGTTGCCCAGTTTTAGTCCACCTTTCGAGTTCGCCTCCTCCCAGCACCTTCAATCAAATAAAAAGATACACTACCCCATTTTCATTTAAGGTTAGGTGGAGGAGTGAGAAGGGAGGACAGGATAGAGTTTTGTGAGACAAGTTGAACATTGTGCATTACGGTTATTTAGTTATTTTAATGTATTTCCAAATACGGTCATCTGTTGACCATGAACTACCATTACAAATGAGTTCAAAACATAGGATTCTTGTTGAGCATTGAATAGAGAGGTGTGTTTTGATAATCAGGCCGCCAGTCCTATCGCAACTTAATAAACAAATTCCAGAAACAAACTCTACTCCACCTTCACAAAAGAATCCAGCATACTCAATATTTGTGCTTATTGCTCATGTTAATGCATCACATGCTTTCACAAACCAAAATGAATGCAAAATCACCAAAGGATATTGGACAGAAACGTGCCAGCTCCTGCGCTTCGGCTCGTGGCCTTCCTTAGGGGGCCCCTAAGGAAGGGCCATTATCCTTTTACTGGTTGGGGGTAGTGGAGCTCCCCAACTCCCACCACAATTCAGGACACAGCTTGGAGAAGGTCCATGTCCCTGGTGTAGGGCCTGTGGGAGGCTGGGCCACATTATTCTTCTGCTGACTGAGGTAGTGGAGCTCCCCAACTCCCACCACAACTAGGGATCCAGCTCTGAGAAGGTCCATGTCACTAGTGCGGGGCCTGTGGGAGGCTGGGTCATCATCCTGCTACTGGCTGAGGTTTTCACTTGACTTCATTCCTTTCCTTTGGAATGCAAACATGTAGCCTGACAACAACCAAAGTCCCCTCCCCAAGCTGCTCCAGATTCACTTCCAGCTGTGGTCACCCAGAGGTGATAGTATACCAGCGGAGGTAGCTGCCCTGATAGCATCCTCTGTGATGTGTGATCCTCCACCTGTGCCAGTGCCAACCAACCAATGCATTTTTCCTTACTCGGGTCACTGGCAGTGTGTGCAGTAACATCCAGAGGTGATGTTATACCAGCAGAGGTAGCTGCCTGAGAGCATCCTCTGTGATGTGTGATCCTCCCCAAGCCATTTCCTGCCTACAGAGCCATGTCTCTTAACCCAGGTCACTGGCAATGTGCAGTACCACCAAGAGGTGGCAGCATACCAGTGGAGGTAGCTACCCTGGAGAGCATCCTCTGTGATGTGTGATCCTCCTCCATGCCAGTTTCTGCCAACCAAGGCATATTCCCTATCCCAGGACACCGCAGTGTGTACAATAACACCCAGAGGTAGCAGCATACCAACAGAGGTAGCTACCCTGAGAGTATCCTCTGTGATGTGTGATCCTCCTCCCTGTACCAGTGCCAGCCAACCAAGGTGTTTTTCCTAACTCGGGTCACTGGCAGTGGGTGCAGTAACACCCAGAGGTGATGGTATACCTTCGGAGGTAGCTGCCCTGAGAGCATCCTCTGTGATGTGTGATCCTTCTCCCCATGCCAGTCCCTGCCTACCAAGGCATGTGCACTGTCCTGGGACACTGATGTTGTGAGTGGTAGCACTTTTGCTGCACTGACAGGCTGGTAGATTTACTCTAGTTTTTTTTTTAACCCTCCGTCATGCTTCACAACCCACCACTCCTTCTAGCTACCAAGGTCCCTTCTGATCCACCTTTCCTTTCCTGAGCCTGCAACCCCACATAGCAACTACCCCCAGGGTAACCCGGACATAACCCTTTGCTGGTGGGTCTCCCTTCTCCGAGGGGAAGGCACCAGGTGGGAGACCACTACAACTACTTGGCCCCAGGGTGTTGCTGAGGTGGAATGGCTCCTTCAGGGCATTGGTGGTATCGTGGACTGGCAGCCGCCATCCGGTCGATTGTGGAGCGGTTTCTGGTTTTCTGTGTTGTTTCCCTTGCACCGCCTCTGTAGTGCCTCCAGTTTCCACCAGAGGCCACTGAAAAGCTCCACCATCCTGCTACTCCACCCCAGGAGAGGAGAGCAGTCCCACAGATGCTCAGTCCTCTCTTCCCTGCCAGCCCCCAACATCCCGAGTCTGTTCCTGAACCTGGGTTGCCGGGCGTGGTTAGAGGTAAGGTGCCAGTGCCTCAGCCCTCTGCACCACTGGGCTGGCCTACTCTAGTTTTGATGTTTAACAATGTATGTTCCTATCCCAGGATGTTGTCATTAGCAGTAGCACTCCGCTGCACTGATAGGCTGACATATTTACTCTAGTTTCTAATGTTTAAGATTGTCTGTTCCCATCCCAGGACACTGGTGTTGAGAAGATAGCACTCCTGCTGAACAGACAGGCTGATGTATTTACCTTAGATTTGATGTTTAACATCACTTTGTCTTGTTTAAAATTTTGTGAAGAATGTAAATGCACCCCTTTTCAGGCAGCATCATGACCACCCTGCATCACTGCCCTGGATGAGGGTGGGCATGGCCAGTGAACATCTGATTCTAGAGTTGTATGGTGGAATTGCTTGGGAGCCTCTTACACTCAGCAGTATGGGTTGCTTGACTGTCTGCTGGAGTTGGTGGATGTGGGCACCTTAGACAGTGGCAACCTAATGGCATCGACCAGGATGTCCAGGGCTTAGATTAAACTAAAAGGACACAAGTAGGATTAGAGGAACCTCCAAGCAGTTGTTAGTCCTCAAAATACAAAAAGAAGGTTCAACTCCTGGGTAATTCCAGAGCTTCTTTTTGTTTTATCCTGCACCAGAAGTATCAACGTTTCATGGCTATGTCACTTCCTCAGGATTGGTGGTCTCTCAGCTTTTACCCAGTAAAGTCTCTTGGAAAAGCTTTCAAATTTTAACTTACAAGGCTAGAAAGCTTCCTGAAGGAGCTAGAGAAATTAAAGGTGGATAAGGCAATGTTGTTGAATGGGTGCACCCCAGGATACTAAGGGAACTTAGGAAAGAGCTCACTGCACCTCTTACAGCCCTGTTCAACCTGTCATTCATTAGGGAGTGGTACAGAGTTACTGGAGGAGGGCAGGTGTGGTCCTGCTTCACAAAAGTGGGAATAAGGAGTGGGGAGGCAGGAAACTATAGACCTGTAAGCCTGACATTGGTGGTGGGCAAAGGTATGGAAATATTACTAAAAGAAAAGATTGTGGAATACCTTTTGACCAATGGTTTGCAGGGTCCGAGGCAGCATGGGCTTACAGAAGGCAGATCTTAATTGGCAGACAAACCTAATTGATTTCTTCAACTGGGTAAACGGAAAGAAGATCAACAAGGGTGGTGGATCTGGCCTACCTAGATTTCAGTCAGACCTTTGACACAGTTCCACACAGAAGACTGGTAAGTTGCAAGCTGGGCAGGCTCAATGCAGTAAAACAGATACAAAATTGGCTGAGTAACAGAAGACTGAGGATGGTGGTAAACTGGGTGTTAGAGGCAGGAAAGGTAACCAGCAGGATGCCACAGGGATCAGTTCTGGGATCGGTGCTCTTCAATGTCTTCATTAGCAATATTGCAGGGGGTCTGGAAGGGAAAGTATAATTTATGAGGCTAATCAGCTTTCCTGACCTCCCAGGCATCCGCTTTTGTTCATTTACTGCCATCACGTTTACTTATAATGAAAAGTATTCCACTCTCCTGGGACCAGCTAATTCTCCACTGTGAGAAGCCAGCCATGAAACTTTGATACTTATGGTGAAGGATAAAGTGAAATTTTGGAATTACCCAGGAGTTGAATAACAACTGAATCTTCATCTTGTAATTCTTACACCTTAGATAGGGAGCAAAATACTTGGACCATCGGATTTCAAGAACTTAACTTTACTGGAGGGCTTCAGGCTACACTTAATTTGCACAATAAGTAGTCAAGAGCCAGTAGACTCCAGTTCTTCAGCTCCTACACAATTCATTCTGGTAATTCAGTTTTCCTGGGTAGCCATTTCACCCAGTGTCTGACTATATTTATTATTATTATTATTATAGGGCAAGATTATTATATTATTATTATGTCCTATACTAACTGCCTAGCAGCTGCCTGCTCTCTATCTTTGGTTCAGTATTCAAGGTGCCTTTGTGCAGCCTCTCTGTACTTCTTGAGTAACATGGTGCCCGGGATTCCCCCTCCCCCTTCAGTGCTAAAACCTGGCTTCCCTGCTCTTCCTTCTGCTCGTGCTACCTGCACACGTGGCTCAATGCATGTTACAGAACGTGGCACTCTGGCAAGGCACCCAATATTATCAGGGTAGATTCTCAGCCTAAGGACTTTCATCGACACTTCTTTCATCAGATCTCTAGATCTACTGGGCATCAACCGCATCCCTCTTGTATTGCATAAGGTAACAGTGTGACCCACTCACGAGGTGGCATTCTGGTAAAACAGGTCTTAGGATCCTCTAGCATTGTTTGGGAAGTTTGCCCTCAACACATAAGTTATGGAGAGGAGTCTTTACCTGGCTTTGCTTTCTGTATGTACTACCTACTTCACCTGTTTCTAGGGTTCTCGATTGTATCAGGGCACAGGTCTTGGTGCTCCCTGTCCATTACGATGGCCACAATGAACTCCAGGGGAACCCATCTCAAGCCTGAAACCCTTGGGAGATGTGCCTTGAGGAGACAGCCCTTAGGATTGATTGATTGATTAAAAGTTTTATTCATATAAATACTAACCAGGATATACTTAATTGAGCCGAGGCTCATTTACAATGAGGTCCTAAACAAACAGTTTTAGAATAAATACAAATTTCACACCATAAAAGACATATACATAACAAATTCAGAACATACATTAGACAAATTGTTAATGGAAATATAATAAATGAAATAAATAAAATCTGAAATTAGGATTCCTGCACACTCTCAACAGTGGTCCCTTTAAACTCCCAACAAGTGGCAAATTCCAGATCTTTACCCATTAGTTACAGTAATATAGGACACATCCTGAGTGCCTGAGGTCCCTCCCTGTCAGCCTCCAGGTCTCACTCAATGTTACACCTATGCCATTACCATGGAGTGGTGTTCAGGGCCTCCTGCCACTCTCAGGATCAGATTTCCAGATAATATACATTGAGGGCCTCCTGTGTCCCATGCCTGAGTACTTCAGCCTGTCTACTGGTGGGCATGGTCTGTGCTTACCTCAGCCTCGCATACAGGAGTATCCTTGACTCTCAGCACCTTGATGGGAATGCCTGGTTACCCTTTTAGCCAGTACCCATTCCTTGAATGTCCCAGCTGATCTCTTGCCTGCACCTCAGGGTAGGCATCCACAGAGGACACTTGGAGTGTCCACTCTTTACCAGCACTATGGCACCTAACTGCTTCTTTACCCTTACAAGAGGAACAACTGTTATGCCCAAGAACACTGCCTCAAGCGTGCTGGCACATTGAGGGCACCCTATCTATTTATTCCTTGCAGCTCGTCCCACATCCGTTTCACCCACAGAGGATGATATCAGGGTAACATTCCTGCTGGCCACATATGGTAACAACCTCCTGCCCTACTATTAGGAGGGTTTGTTACATAAATAAGTTGGACGTCATGTATAACTACTTTGCCAGGTTTGTTCTCAGTGTCTGATGATGTACTCACCACTGCCTCTTGTACTGAAAGTTGAGCTGGCTGCATTTAGACTTCAGAAGACAAATTCATATTGGGCTGGTGTCTTAAAAGAAAGTCCTAGATTATATGTGTAATAGTGTTTCCATCAGCATTTTGAGGCCCAGGCTAAGATTTGCAAACTGTATTAAATTTGAAGTGCCCCAAAGGAAATCTAATATGGGATGATTGTCCTTTTTATGTTATCTTGCATGCACAGTGCAAACAACATATTGTGGTGGATTGGAGTGGAGTAGCAGGTTTTGGTGGTGCGGTCATGTTGTGTCCAGTGGCGCCATTGCTTTTTCAGGCTGGCCTCTGTGGCAACAATGAATGAGTATGCTGTGAATAAGCTGTCTATGACAGCACTGCAGTAGCGTGCCACCAACTTGAAACAATTTCACCACTATAATGAGGGAGCTCCCTGTCATTGCAGGGCATGCCTTGCCTGATGTAACATTTCAGTAAACATGGCAGTGGTTGTCAGCATCCACCTCTCACAGTCCTGCCTGAAAGCTGATCAAGGGGTGCCCAATCCCCCTGTCAGTATGCCCCCTCCTCAGTTCATTTGCGATGGGGAGCCCAATCCTGGTTGGCTTAATGCCCCCCCTTGTTCATTTGTGTGCCAAGGGGTATGCCTAGTCCCCCTCGGCATCATGCCCCCTAAAACAAAGACTCTTTCTTTGCTGATGGGGTGTCCAATCCCTGTCAGCTTCATTCCCCCTGCCAAAAAAACACAGGTAGCACACTGGGAGCCCACCAAAGTGTGCCCAAAGCAAACCTGAAAAAAAAAACTTCTGCAATGTCTTTTATTTATTTTTTTTTTACCAGTAAAAGAAAAAAAATGGTCCCTCATGGTCACAATGTCCCTCCCCAATTCGCACCCACCCTCCCCGCGCCCCCTCACCCCCTCACCCCATACTTACCTCTGGATGTGTGGATGTTACTGGCAAAAGCAGTTTTTTGTTGAAGAATTCCAGTGTTTAGTGAAGTTCATCCATAGTCATATTACGAATTTACCTCCGGAGCCTGGCACTACAGTCTTTGGTGAGCGGAACATGTCTGCACTCTTCAAAGCCAACCGCAAACTGAAAAATATCATGGTAAGCTGTAAAATGGCATCAATGGAGGTTTTCAACTTAGATGCTCTACCCCAGAGGAAGCTCACAGGAACTAATTACACAGATGCTGCCCCAGAGACAGCAGGGATACTGCCCCAGGGGCAGCAAACAGAGCAACCATCATGGCACTGCCCCAGGGCAGCACCAGTAACCAGTCATCATGGCACTGCCCCATTTATTACAATTTATGAATAAAATATATTCTCTCTCACATCTGTCTTAATTTAGCAGGAAAAAAAAAGTAATGATTTGTTACAATTTTATGATTAAATGCTCACAACTGAGTTTGACACAAAGCACAAAATGTGTCCCTGGTTAAGATTTGAACCCTTGAAGTCTGACTCTGTTGGATGCAGATGGACATACACGTTGAGCCACTAAATTTCAAGACAAGCAGTGCACATTGCTGGGGAGGGGGCATTTCCAAACATTCTTATGTACACTTAAACCTCAATTCCTCAGACTTGCAACAATCCAGTTTGTGGAAGCAACAGTTGCAGGTTGCTGCCCCGGGCAGGGACAAAATTCACCAATAGGGATAGGTGGGAGGTGGAACGAGAGGGATCTACCTTGATGGTAGTGCTACCTGTGGGCAAAATCCAGAAATAGGAGTAAGCTGGAAGAGGAGCAAAAAAGTGCTGCCCCGGGAGCAGTGCTGCCCCAAGAACTGCACCCCCGGGAACAAATCACACCTGAGCCCTTGGAGCTCTACAATCTTTGCAGGCTGAGCAGTGATGCTCGCAAACCACCAATCAAAATGCAGGAAATTATGACATCACTAGTAACCAGGGAGAGCCAGTCACTGCTGCTTCATATGAAAGTGAAACCTGGCAGTGAGAAATGGTTCTCATTGATTACTAGTGATGTCATAGTCAGTGTGGTCTCAGTGTTGATGTAGTGGTGGAACAGAACTGTCCCCCAGAAAGAGTGCTGCTCCACACATCACCCCAGTACTACCAGGTGGAAAATCTTCTAATTAGCAAACAGAAAAGAAAATCTACTCAATATAAGAAGTGATAGTTGACTACATCTGAAAGTTACAATTAATTGCAGGAAGTTTCCAGGCAGTACACTAACATACTATGAAGCTAGCAGAATAGGCTGTATGGTCTATCGAGTCTGTTCGATGGTCGTGCCACACAGGGCACCGATTTTAGTCCCCTCCCCTTCCCAACAAGGACCCTTATTTCCCAGTGGGGCTCCTGGATGTACACTCTCCTACACCTATGCCAGCTCTTCTTGAACTCCTCCACAGTAGTAGTAGCAGCTACCAGTTCCCTGGGAAGTGTATTCCAGTGCTCCACCACTTTCTCAGTGAAGTAGCCCTTGTACCAATGCCCGTAGTCTGGGTAACAAGCTCCTGAATTAGTGGCCTTGATGGAGGAGGAAGATCTGGATATTGTGGCAGTCACAGAAACATGGTACGCACAGAACCATGACTGGGACGAAACATACCAGACACACTATCTACAGGAGGGACAGGAGGGTAAAAGAGGAGGAGGAGTAGCTCTCTCATAAGAGAAGAAATCAAAGCAACAGAACAAAAGGGTAAACAGGGAGGAGAAGAAGCACTGTGGATCAATTTGGAGGCAGGCAATGGCACCACAATCTGCACAGAGGTTAGACACAGACCCCTCTCAGGGGAGGAAATGGACAAGGAAATGATAGAAAGTATACTTAGAATGGCAGATAAAGGGGAGATTTTGCTGATGGGTGATCTGAATATGCCAGATGTTAACTGGAGTGCAGTTGCAGCAGCCACTTCTAAGAGTGGGGTTATTCTAGTTGCCCTACAGGGGGCATGCCTTAGACAACTAGTATTGGAGCCCACTAGAGAGGGAGAAATCTTAGACCTGGTTCTCTCAAATGGAGATGAAGAGAGGATCACAGATGTAGAAGTGGGTATCCATCTGGGAACTAGCGACCATCGAACAGTATGGTTCTCAATAAACACAGCAATAGAGTCAAGCCATACAAAGACAAAGGTACTGGATTTTAGGAGGGCTGACTTTGCCAAAATGGGTGAGTGCCTAAGGAATGCACTAGCAAATGGGCAGGAAGGAGGGGTGGAAGAACAATGGGGAATAATAAAACTGCCATCACAGAGGTAACAAGCCTTTGTGTTAAGCAAATAAACAAAAGAAACGAGGTAAGAAACCACTATGGTTCTCAAAGGAAGTGACAGTGAAGGTTCAAGAGAAAAAGAAAGCATTCAGGAAGTACAAGGAATCACAGAAGGAACAGGACAGAGAACTGTATCAGTTAAAGCAAAAGGAAGCTGGAAAGGCAGTCAGAACAGCAAAGGCCCAAACCGAGGAAAAGATAGCCAACTCAGTTAAGAAGGGGGATAAAACCTTTTATAGGTACATCAGGGAGTGAAGGAAGACCAAGAGAGGGATAGTGAGGCTTAATAAAGGGAGGGAGGGTGGGCAGAGGTGACTGTGAAAAGGCAGAGATACTAAACAAATATTTTTGCTCAGTATTTACAAAGGAAGAAGGGAGGTACCTAAAACAAACAGTAGAAACACTTGGATACAGAAGTTGATACCAGCCCATTTACAGAAGAAAGGGTTCTGAAAGAGCTCTTAAAACTGAAGGTGGACAAAGCAATGGGGCCTGATGGGATTCATCCCAGAATTTAAAAGAACTAAGGGTAGAACTAGTGACACCACTGACTACCCTCTTTAACAAATCATGGGAAGATGGGATGGTACCTGAGGACTGGAGGAGGGCAAATGTGATTCCCTTCACAAAAGTGGGAGCAAGACAGAAGCAGGAAACTACAGACCTGTTAGTTTAACCTCAGTGGTAGGGAAATTGAAGGAATCACTTCTGAAGGAAAGAATTGTTACGTACCTAGAGGCCAGAGGGGCACAGGACCCAAGACAGCATGGAGTCACAGCGGGAAGGTCATGCCAAACAAATCTGATAGATTTCTTTGACTGGGTGACCAAAGTAGTTGATCAGGGAGGGGCTGTGAACATGGCCTACCTAGACTTTAGCAAGGCATTTGACACAGTCCACACAAAAGATTAATATACAAGTTAGCCAGCCTGGGAGTGGGTCCCAAGATGACAGCCTGGGTAAAGAATTGGCTGGAGAATAGGACACGAGAGTAATAGTAAATGGAGTCTACTCTGAAAAAAGTGGGTTAGCAGTGGGCACCTAGGGTTCAGTATTAGATCGGTCCTCTTCAATGTCTTTATAAGTGACATTGCAGAGGGACTGGAAGGAAAAGTATGTCTCTTTGCAGATGTCACAAAGATCTGCAACAGAGTTGATGGACAAGTGAGGGTGGAAAGGATGAGAAGGGACTTGGCAAGGTTAGAGGAATGGTCAAATGTATGGCAGCTTAGATTCAGTGCAAAGAAGTGCATAGTAATGCACCTGGGAAACAAAACCCAGGGAAGAGTACACAATGGGGTGGGATACTAACAACAACAAAAATGGAAAAGGACCTGGGGTAATATCAGATGACCTAAAGGTGGGCAAGCAATGTGAGAGGGCAGCAAGGAGGGTTGGGGGATACTGGGATGCATAGGAGAGGCATCACCAGTAGAAAACAGGAAGTTATTATCCTCTGTACAGACAGCTGGTGAGACCACATCTGAGTACTGTGTGCAGTTCTGGAGACCCAATCTCGAAAGACATAGACAGGATGGAAGCTGTCCAGAGGAGGCAACTAAAATGGTGCAGGGTCTGCACCGAAGACATATGAAGAGAGACTTACGGAGCTTAATATGTATAGCCTCGAGGAAAGGAGGAGAGGGGGACATGATGGAAACTTTCAACTCAAGGAATCAACAAAGTCCAAGAGGGTAGCATCTTTCAAAAAGGGTGTAAGAACTAGGGGCACAATTTGAAGATAGAAGGGAGGCGGCTCAGAGGTAATTTAAGGAAGTATTTTTTCACAGAGAGGGTTGTGGATGTATGGAACGGCCTTCCAGAGGAGGTTGTGGAGTCAAAAACAGTGGTGGAATTCAAGCATGCATGGGACAGTCATAAGGCAATTCTAGGGGTGGGGTAGGAAGAAGTAGGCTGCTGGTTAACTAGGATTTGCAGCTTATCCATCAGGTAGGGAAATGGGCAGACTGGGTGGGCCAAGCGGTCCTTATCTGCCGCAAATTCTATGTTTCTATGTTTCCTTGTTCCCCCAGCCTCCCCCATCCAGCTTCATAGGGTGTCCCTGGAGGCCCCTGGTTCCTCAGCTGAAGGACCCCATGAAGGCGCACTCATTAATCCTCTTGAGATACTTGAAGACCTCTATCATATCCCCGTCTCTTCTCTCTTCCGAGTACAGGTTGAGCTCCCCAGTTGCTTTTCATAGGGCCTTCCAGAGCCCCAGTACCATCCTGGTCACTCCTCTGCACCTCTCCAGTAATGTAATGTCCTCTTAGTAGGGATGCCAAACCGCATGTAGTATTCAAGGTGTGGTCTAACCAGGCTATTGTACAGTGGAAGGCGGCCTCACTACTCCTGGAGGTTATCCCCTGGCTATGCACCCCAGCCTTTTATTTGCTTATGCCGCCACCCTTCTACACTACTCTGAGTTGTTCATTTTGACATCCATCACCACCCTGAGGTCTTTCTCCCTCTCGAAACATGCAGCGCCTCCCTCAAAGTGTATTCATGAGTCAGGTTTTGACTCCCAGGTATGGAATCATGCATTTTGCAATGTTAAACTTTAGTTTCCATACTCATGACCACCTCCCTAGAGTTTTCAGGTCTCCTGGAGCTCCATCTTTCCCTCCTCCCCACCCACCACTGCCCACAGCTTAGAGTCATCCTCAAAGAGGCTCATCCCGCTCTGATACTACTTCTGATGTCGGCGACATAGGTATTAAATAGGAGTGGCTCTGCATCAACACCTGTGTGAACCCGCTAGTGACTAACCTTGAGGATGAGACCCCACTCTCACCCTTTGTACCCGCCCGCCAGCCAGTTTTCTTTCCACCTGCCCATCTTCCCCACCCCATACTCTTCATTTTCCCTCCAGTAGCCCATGATGTGGTACAACAGTCAAATGCACTGCTGAAGTCCAGAAAGAGGACATCCACTGGCCTGCCCTGATCCAGCGCCATCGCTACTCCTTCATAGAACTCCACCAGATTTGTCTGGCACGATCTGCCATTAACACAGCCATGCTGGAGAATGTCTGTGCGACCCCGTTCCCTCAGAACCTCCTCCATCCTCTCCTTCAGAATTGCCATCCATCACTTTGCCCACTACCGATGTCCAACTCACCAGCCTATAGTTACCCAGCTACTCTAGCGAGCCACTGTTGTGGATAGGCACAATATGGGCCATCCTCCATTCCTGAGGTACCCACCCAGACTGCAGGGAGGAATTAAAAAGGTCTGCTAGGGGTGGTCAGGGTATCCGCCAGCTCTCTGAGCACCCTGGGATGGATCCCATCTGGGCCTTGTCACCTCTTAGGTCCTTGAGTGCATCCCACACCCTACCTCTGGGAATTTCATCATCTGTTTCCCCCTCTTCATCCAATGTAACCCCTGCTCCTGTCCTACCGGTGCTGTCCTTCCCTCCTCCTTGGTAAAGACCGAGGCAAGAAAGTAATTTAGTACCTTTGCTTTCTCTCCTGCCTCTTCCACCCATCCCCCATCCTGAGCCGACTGATTTGCTCCTTCCCCTTTCTTCTTTCCCTGATATACCTGAAGATCCCTTCCCCCGTTCTAATCCCCTGAGCCAATCTCAGCTCTGCCCCCACCTTAGCCGATCTCACCACCCTGGTGACCTTCCTGGCTGCCATATCATACTCTTCCTTGGATATAGCCCCCAACCCCCCAACAGCAGGGGAGCTCTTTAAGCTTTTGGACCAACCAAGTCCTTTCTCTGAAGCTTATGCCATAAGCACGCAATTGGCTGGTTATGCATAAGTATTTGTTTGGCCCAAAAGCTTAAGCATGGTTTTCTTTTTGTTACCTAGATGTATCAAACTATTTTCTTCTGAATCTGTTCTTACAAGGACCAATATGGCAAGTAAGCTAATTGTGGATGATACATAAAACTAAAACTGAAACACCATGACAGATGTGTTTGTTTCTTGTCAAATGTGTAGGACTAGAACCGGGTTCCTTTTGAGGAGTGACCCGTCTGCATATATAAAGCATTCACTGTAGTACAGAAGGATAAATAAGCATAATTATATGCCAAAATGTACAGTAGGCTGTCAGAGTTTGCTAGTAAATACTTGTTAAACCAGGACATTTCGAGATAATAAATATGAGTTTAAGTTCAAGTTTTATTATTACAGGAATTACTCCATTGAGCATTCACAAGGAGGTCCTGGAGATGTCAAACAATACAATGACGTACATGATCTCATACAAAACAGATCTGGATAGCACACGTAAACAGCAATAGCAATGATAAGGTACAACTTGGATTGTTGCAAATAACTGATACATTACATACAAAACCTAACTGCACTAATGTGCACATAGATGATCACATAGAGTGAGACAAGTCTTCACTGAGGGCAGAAGGAAAAGAAAAAGTGGAAACATGGGGCTGTAGATGACATTGCAGAAGAGGGTGGTAGTTTCAGAGGGCAGGAATATTATGCACTGAGATGGAAGTACAGGGAGGGGGTATAGGGAGGATGGTGACTGGGATAGGAGTGGTAGGGAGGGTGGTAGGTTCAGCAGGACAGGAATATTGTGCACGAGATGGGGATACAAGGAGGGAGGTTTAGGGAGGAGGTGCCCAGTGAGTGTAACTCCCCCTGCTAGCAGCTGGGGACTTACTTATAGACTTGGCTGGTCCAGACTATCCCTGAAAGCTTATCTAAAGTCGGTGTGTGAAAGGTTGATGTAGGCTCTAAACACATCTAAACAAAGTAGTTCTGAGGGTCTATCATTTCACCAACCTCTAATACAAATGTAGCCTATGGACAAGGTTCTAGAACTCTATGCGTCGCAGAATTTTGTGCAGAACTTGCACCCACTGCAGAACTTCATGTGCCACAGAATTCACTCTTCTTGGTGAGTTTTTATTAATATTTCGTTTATCCATAGAATCTGTTTCCTTCCTGTCTTTTTATATCCAACCCCCATATGCTCAGAATGTGATGTAATCATTGCTATAACATCATACATAGCTAATGAAATGGCTGCATTCTACAACAGAAATGAACAGTCACTTATCTACCACAGCTCCCACTGCCAGAGACGGTGGCACAGCACATGGTGAGAGTTGCTCAACCTGCACTACAGCCTAATATAATTTTTAGTCTTACATTATTGCACTTAGCCAACTTAAACAAAACCTTGTCAGTAGCACAGACCTGTTAAGTCCATATCTCACTTTGCACAAACTTATTTGTGCCTTTAAGGTATAGAGATGCCATCTGAAATGAATAACTGGTAAAATGAATTTAACTGTCATTTTTAAGAAAAATAAAGTAATTATGCCCAGAAAAGTGAAATATAATAATGTGTAGACCTGCTGAAAGAATAGACCTGTTAAATAAATAATTGCACTGTATACATTTTTGCTAGGGTTATTGATTACATATTGTCATTGGTTGATAGAATCACCTAAAAGTTGTAGAGAAATGATGTGTGCAGGGACAGCTGTTGGGCCAGAGGATAGCATGCTGTGTTTCCATGCTGGCAACTCAGGTTCAGAAATTAGCTCTGGGAGCTGGCTGGCACAAGGATTGGTGGAACACATCACTGCTCGGGCATGGGAAGGTATGGTGCAGTGTTCTGTCACATAGTGGACACACTGTGATAGACTGGAGAGCACTATCTCACTATCGGTTCACATGCATGTCATGGCCTGATGGTGTTACGCAGTGTGTCAGGGAAAGCAGGTTGACATGAAAAATTAGTTTTGCAATAACTCCTCCATTCCATTTCCAATGGGACCTGTATGAATGAGGATGCAAGTTCATGGAAATCGAATATATATATATATATATATATATACATATACACACACACACACACACTCACACATACAGTATCTGTCTCTCTCACACACACACACTCACAAACACACATATTTGTATGTATGTTACAGATTGCATATAAATATATAAGTGATACAGTAGGAACCTCATGAGTGGTGTGGAAAACACATACAAATATAAGTAATAGACAGTGGAAATCTCATTAGTGGGATAGATAGCATACAGATCGAAATACATTATTTATCACATAAGATCCCTCTGCATCTCATTTATGCAACTGGCTAGGACCTTAGCAAAGGCATTTGTTTTGCTTTTTAGGCATAAAATTATTTTTATAAGTCTGTTATTTTTGAAATAGTGTTACTGTGCTTTCCACCATCCTGATTGCTATAACCACTGTCATGAAAGTGAAGTCGGGATGACAAGCTGACACTGTGATGTGGTTGTTTGTTATTGCCGCAGAACTTCCGCAGAAATTACAAACCACTGCCGCAGAAGTTCTGTGGCAAATTATAGTCTTGCCGCAGAACTTGGTCCCACTGTGCCGCAGAAAAGTAGGGGCCCCTGCCTATGGACACGACATAAGTATTTATCCTAGTTTTTGGCTCGCTCTGTTAATGCCCTTTGCACTGACCATGCTCACTTTCAGTCTATCCTCATAACCCCATTGTAACCTAGGTGGCACTTAGCTGAATCATCTCGGCACCTCTGCCTGGCTGTCTCCTGTGTGTGTGTGTTGCCGCTTCCCTCTAGTTCCACCCATCCAGATTCCCTGCTTCTCTGTTTGCTTCCGCCAGTCCTGAGAGCTCAAGCCTCTGTAGGAGACTGGAAGAGCATGTGGAAGTAAGCTGCATGGCATGCAGTTTTGTAAATGCCACACAGCACTGTGTGCAGCTGTTGAGCTGATACCTTCTCAGATATGCGAGAAGGTTGTGACCAGCTTGAATGTCTTTAAGCACCACAGCACTCAGAAATTAAAGCCATTTTGGCAGCTTTGCAGACTGTTCCTCTCTATGTGCTTGGACACCAGGGAGGCTAATTGGGGTCCAGAGACATGTGGGAGGGGTAGCTAAACTGGGGTATGAACATTTTAGAAAATAAATGCCTGCTCTTTAAAGCAGTCGAGGTTGCCGTATGAATGAACAGCACTGTCTGCTGCCTGTGGACAGTATTTTTTGGTAGCAGCAACAGGCAGTGGAAGAGAATCATGCCTCAAACTCTGCCACTGGATGTTAGGGCAGAGGGGCAGCTAACAGACTGTGGTTAAAACTATTTTGTTGGGCTGAAAAGGAACTTAAAGTTGGGACTATATACACACATATATATATATATATATATATATATACAGTGTTTTGAATGCGGTCATCTATGTTGCCTCTGAACCCCAAACCAGCTAGCTGGTAACCAAGGAGCCTAAGGGCTTCTTGGAGACCCCATCTCCACACAGACATAGACAGGGTGGAGGGTGTCCAGAGGAGGGCAACCAAAATGGTGCAGGGTCTGAACCAGAATACATGAAGAGAGACTAAAGGAGCTTAATTTGTATACTCGAGGAAAGGAGGAGAGGGGGACATAATAGAAACTTTCAAGTACCTCAAGGAATTAACAAAGTCCAAGAGGGTAGCATCTTTCAGAAAAAGAGATATGCAAGAACAAGGGGGCACAATTTAAAGACAGAGGGGAATGGCTCAGAGGTAATGTGAGGAAGTGCTTTTCATGGAGAGGGTTGTGGATGTATGGAACAGCCTTCCTGAGGAGGTCGTGGAGTCAACAAAACAGTGGGGGAATTCAAGAATGCATGGGACAGACATAAGGCAATTCTAGTGGGGGTAGGAGGAAGTAGGCTGTTGGTTAACTAGGATCTGCAGCTTATTCATTAGGTAGGGAAGTGGCAGACTAGGTGGGCCAAGCGGTCCTTATCTGCCTTCAAATTGTATGTTTCTATGCAGCTACGGTTCCTGAGAAGGGAGTAAGGACATTGTCTTGGCACCCAAACAACCAGCCAATTGGACCTCAAGCTCAAAGGGGCCTAATATATTAATTTTATGGACTGACAGCTGTGGTAACCAATCAGATGCTGGCATTTCCCTGAAACCCCATGGACAGTTGCAGCTTGGGGCAGTTGTTGGTGGAAGCTGTCCAAGTGCAGAGGGGAACCATGTATGAGTCAGCCCATGGCTTCCAATGCAAAAGGTAGTGAGACTTATGGAAGCCTGTCTTAATATGGAGAGCCTAAGTGTGCTGAAGGAGCAAAGCCTCAGCCTGCAAAAAGACTGTACTGTATCTGCCAGAGACTGAAATAGTGGCCTGTGACCTGCCGCTGAGTAGGAGAAACCTGTTTCCTCTGTTGCCTTTGGGAGCCGAGAAACCACAAAGCCTCGGCTGGGCCACTACGCTTAGTGGTTGTTTGCTCCTTATCCTGAGGAGCACAGATTCACCTGTGCCAGTGCTTGTGACCGCATCCAGGGAAGCCAGAGACTGCATCCTGTTCAGGTGCCTCAAAGCCAGGTGAGGGGCCAGCTAGCCCTTATCAGATGAGGTGAATCGGGAACAAGGAGCCACGGGCATGTGCCTGTGTACTAGGGTACTGTTGACCTGGGTACACAGATAGAGACTGTAACGGCACTGGTACCAGTGGGGAGGTGGGCTAGTGGAATGTGCTGTTGCTTTGGCGGGGCACTGTTAATGTTCAATTTTCTGATTTCAGCAGTCTACCAAATTTGCCAACTCCCATCTATTTCGGCATTCCCATTCCCTTTCCTCATTAATAAATGTTTTTGTTATTTGCTAAACTGTCTGTGAGCATATTATTAGCCATAGTCAATAATTGTATGAGAGTAAAATAAGTTATTATACCATGGATATAAGTGAACAGCCAATGAAATCGCCAGACTGGCAGTTTACCACTGGTGTAAATCCTCTGATAATCAATGGCTGTTGATGAGTATCTAATCCTAATTGTCTGCAGCATAGGAATAAATCACTAAAATAAAAAAAAACAAAGCAACCTCTTTAAAAGTAGCATTTTATCATACTGAAAGAAATGAACCATGGTATAATCGCAATAGCCACTCTGAGGATGTGGGTTATCAGGGATTTACCACGGCTGGTGAGATTTACACTCGGCTGCACCTCGTGGGCAAACCACTCCAGCTGTGGTAAATCCCCTTATAACCCACACCCCCTCATGGCTTATTGCTTAAGTAATCCATGTGTGGGGTGATTGGAAGGGGAGGTGGGTAGGTACAGAATCCCAGGTGGGTTGTACCCTTCAAATATTGGGACCACTATACCTACTCTGGGTGCAGGTACCATGCTATTACTTATTGCAGTCTTGGAAAGAATCCCCAGTTATAATCAGAACAGAGCTCAGAACCAGCACCATGGCACCTAGCGAAGGGGTTTGCTTGGCATGTTGGTGACCCAGATTCATGCCCCAAGCCTGGGAACCAGGAGTGGAGACCAGCAGGGGAGGGGTTTCACAAGCATGTATTGAACACTTCTCTCTTGGGGGGGGGTGAATCCTAGCTGCTATGGGTGGATTGGTGAACAAGCTTGGAGACTGTGTAGCCACCACATGCCCTCCTGCACATCCCACTTCAGAGTACTGTTTTAGGGCTACAATGTGGGGCAAGATGAGAAAAGGGCAAAATGGCTCCCTGTTGACCGGATGATGAGCGCCTGGCCCACACCACTGCAAAGCCCTGACTACACTGGACTGATTCTCATGCAGCCTGGGATACAGAGTTCAACTGATGGCACTTCCCTCAGAGAGAGGGACCTTCCTGGCACAGGGACAGGTCAGGTTACCTGAGATATGGCTGAAAGACAAGGTTGGGAGAATGGTGGTGCAGGTCTGAGGTGGAGGTGTGGTGGGCCTTGGCTCTGAAGAAGTGGCGGCAGGGGTCCCATGAGCAGGTGGATAAACAGAAAATACAAAAAAAAGAACAGCGCCAGGCAGCCCAACCTGTATTAGTGGTCATCAAGCAGGGCTCAGAGTCTGCTTGTACATGGCGCCTGGTTTACACATTACAAAACTTTCTGCATGGTTACCAGTATTCCATCCATCAAGGCTTGCTCATGGCGGCGGGCCAGTGGAGCTGCCCAACTCCCACCACAACTTGGGATCCAGTTCGACGGGGCCTGTGGGAGGCTGGGTCATCATGCTGCTACTGGCAGGTGTAGCGAAGCTCCGCAACTCCCACTCCAACTCATCTCAGCAGAGGTCCATGTCCCTGGTGTGGGGCAGGACTTGGCAAATCCCATAGTCCTGGGCTATCAGATTACCAGCAGGGACAAGCATGTATCGGCCAGTCAGTTGTCCCATGGACAACCAGTGCGGCATGTATGGTTAAACCCCAGATCGGCTGCAGCCAAATTTAATATGCCCTTACTCAACCACACAGCATGACGGGTGTTCTGGGCGCCCACTTCCTAATCTTTTTTTTTTTCTTTGGTTCTCTGACATCCGATCACTCAATATGTTCATTGATTGGCTGTGCAGTCCTTGAATCCCATTTTTCCGCCGTGGGCGAGTGTCTATAGCATTGTAATGACACGCCTTACTCCATCTGTATCACACATGGGCATTTGCCATTTTGCTGGTGAGAACGGGAGTCTGTGACGCAAAGGAGGATAAGCAAGGGCAGTCACAAGTTGGTGAGCATGCAGGCAGCACACTCTTCATATTAGTCAGAGGTGACACCAGTACAGTAGCCCTATAAAACATGCCCCAACCAGGAGAAAAGAATGGCTTGCTGGACCATCTACAGAAGCAGTGGGAGGGATGGAAGGTAGGATTTACCATCGTAATACACATTTGAAAGGCATTCAGTTTGTGTCCGAGAGAGCAGGTAGCAACGTGCAGTAGGGCAGCCAGGCAAGATCCATCACCTGATCCATCCCAGGATTACTTTTCTTAAGGAAAAGGAAGTTCTGTGTTACAGGATCAGGAGTTCCACTGGCTTCTGTAATGCTTCAGTTTGTTTAATGAAATCAGTACTGGATATGAGCTCTGTGTGCCGCTTTGTCTTGGCTAATTTTTTAATATCTTGGGCATATACAGGTTACAGTGTGACTGAATATGCTTTTGTGGTGGAAAACTGCCCCATGCTCACTGTTAGTTATATTTTACTGCACAGAATGATCCCCATTTATGAAATAGGTATTTGTATTTTACCCAAGCATTACAGACCAGTGACTGAGACTTTTTAAGAAAACATTTAAAATGTCAGCTTAAGACTGCTTTTAAAGTAAACACTCTGTGAGATGGAGCTAGGCAATCTGGGGTGTGCACACTCTTTGAGCATGGAACCATCCTGTGAGTCAGAGAAAGCACAATGGGCAGGCTGTGGTACAGCATGGACGCTGATGCACAATGGGCAGGCTGCGGTACAGCATGGACGCTGATGCACAGCGGGCAGGCTGCGGTACAGCATGACGCTGATGCACAGCGGGCAGGCTGCGTACAGCATGGACGCTGATGCACAGCGGGCAGGCTGCGGTACAGCATGGACGCTGATGCACAGCGGGCAGGCTGCGGTACAGCATGGACGCTGAGGCACAGCGGGCAGGCTGCGGTACAGCATGGACGCTGAGGCACAGCGGGCAGGCTGCGGTACAGCATGGACGCTGATGCACCGCGGGCAGGCTGCGGTACAGCATGGACGCTGATGCACAGCGGGCAGGCTGCGGTACAGCATGGACGCTGAGGCACAGCGGGCAGGCTGCGGTACAGCATGGACGCTGAGGCACAGCGGGCAGGCTGCGGTACAGCATGGACGCTGAGGCACAGCGGGCAGGCTGCGGTACAGCATGGACGCTGAGGCACAGCGGGCAGGCTGCGGTACAGCATGGACGCTGATGCACAACGGGCAGGCTGCGGTACAGCATGGACGCTGATGCACAACAGGCAGGCTGTGGTACAGTATGGACACTGAAGCCTGCATGTACACTCTCCAACTCGCAGCATAGAGCTCAACCAGTACATATTTAATAAGTGTGTGTGTGTGTGTGTGTGTGTGTGTGTGTGTGTGTGTGCTTTAAACTGCCCTTGAGTAGTAGTGGTCACTGGGTGGGAGGTGCAGTTGCCCAGTTTTAGTCCACCTTATGAGTCTGCCTCCCTCCCAGCACCTTCAATCAAATAAAAGATACACTACCCCATTTTCATTTAAGGTTAGGTGGAGGAGGTGAGAAGGGAGGACAGGATAGAGTTTTGTGAGACAAGTTGAACATTGTGCGATTACGTATTTAGTTATTTTAATGTATTTCCAACACGGTCATCTGTTGACCATGAACTACCATTACAAATGAGTTCAAAACATAGGATTCTTGTTGAGCATTGGAATAGAGAGGGTGTGTTTTGATAATCAGGCCGCCAGTCCTATCGCAACTTAATAAACAAATTCCAGAAACAAACTCTACTCCACCTTCACAAAAGAATCCAGCATACTCAATATTTGTGCTTATTGCTCATGTTAATGCATCACATGCTTTTCACAAAACCAAAATGAATGCAAAATCACCAAAGGATATTGGACAGAAACGTGCCAGCTCCTGCGCTTCGGCTCGTGGCCTTCCTTAGGGGCCCCTAGGAAGGGCCATTATCCTTTACTGGTTGGGGTAGTGGAGCCCCCAACCCCACCACAATTCAGGACACAGCTTGGAGAAGGTCCATGTCCCTGGTAGGCCTGTGGGAGGCTGGGCCACATTATTCTTCTGCTGACTGAGGTAGTGGAGCTCCCCAACTCCCACCACAACTAGGGATCCAGCTCTGAGAAGGTCCATGTCACTAGTGCGGGGCCTGTGGGAGGCTGGGTCATCATCCTGCTACTGGCTGAGGTTTTCACTTGACTTCATTCCTTTCCTTTGGAATGCAAACATGTGTAGCCTGACAATAACCAAAGTCCCCCCTCCCCCAAGCTGCTCCAGATTCACTTCCAGCTGTGGTCACCCAGAGGTGATAGTATACCAGCGGAGGTAGCTGCCCTGATAGCATCCTCTGTGATGTGTGATCCTCCTACCTGTGCCAGTGCCAACCAACCAATGCATTTTTCCTTACTCGGGTCACTGGCAGTGTGTGCAGTAACATCCAGAGGTGATGTTATACCAGCAGAGGTAGCTGCCCTGAGAGCATCCTCTGTGATGTGTGATCCTCCCCAAGCCATTTCCTGCCTACAGAGCCATGTTCCTTAACCCAGGTCACTGGCAATGTGTGCAGTACCACCAAGAGGTGGCAGCATACCAGTGGAGGTAGCTACCCTGAGAGCATCCTCTGTGATGTGTGATCCTCCTCCACATGCCAGTTTCTGCCAACCAAGGCATATTCCCTATCCCAGGACACCGCGCAGTGTACAATAACACCAGAGGTAGCAGCATACCAACAGAGTAGTAGCTACCCTGAGAGTATCCTCTGTGATGTGTGATCCTCCTCCCTGTACCAGTGCCAGCCAACCAAGGTGTTTTTCCTAACTCGGGTCACTGGCAGTGGGTGCAGTAACACCCAGAGGTGATGGTATACCTACGGAGGTAGCTGCCCTGAGAGCATCCTCTGTGATGTGTGATCCTTCTCCCCATGCCAGTCCCTGCCTACCAAGGCATGTGCACTGTCCTGGGACACTGATGTTGTGAGTGGTAGCACTTTTGCTGCACTGACAGGCTGGTAGATTTACTCTAGTTTTTTTTTACTCCGTCATGCTTCACAACCCACCACTCCTTCTAGCTACCAAGGTCCCTTCTGATCCACCTTTCCTTTCCTGAGCCTGCAACCCCACATAGCAACTACCCCCAGGGTAACCCGGACATAACCCTTTGCCGGGTGGGTCCCCCTTCTCCGAGGGGGAAGGCACCAGGTGGGGAGACCACTACAACTACTTGGCCCCAGGGTGTTGCTGAGGTGGAATGGCTCCTTCAGGGCATTGGTGGTATCGGTGGACTGGCAGCCGCCATCCGGTCGATTGTGGAGCGGTTTCTGGTTTTCTGTGTTGTTTCCCCTTGCACCGCCTCTGTAGTGCCTCCAGTTTCCACCAGAGGCCACTGAAAAGCTCCACCATCCTGCTACCCACCCCAGGAGAGGAGAGCAGTCCTACAGATGCTCAGTCCTCTCCTTCCCCTGCCAGCCCCCAACATCCCGAGTCTGTTCCTGAACCTGGGTTGCCGGCGTGGTTAGAGGTAAGGTGCCAGTGCCTCAGCCCTCTGCACCACTGGGCTGGCCTACTCTAGTTTTGATGTTTAACAATGTATGTTCCCTATCCCAGGATGTTGTCATTAGAGCAGTAGCACTCCGCTGCACTGATAGGCTGACATATTTACTCTAGTTTCTAATGTTTAAGATTGTCTGTCTCTATCCCAGGACACTGGTGTTGTGAAAGATAGCACTCCTGCTGAACAGACAGGCTGATGTATTTACCTTAGATTTGATGTTTAACATCACTTTGTCTTGTTTAAAATTTTGTGAAGAATGTAAATGCACCCCTTTCAGGCAGCATCATGACCACCCTGCATCACTGCCCTGATGAGGGTGGGCATGGCCCAGTGAACATCTGATTCTAGAGTTGTATGGTGGAATTGCTTGCTGGGAGCCTCTTACACTCAGCAGTATGGGTTGCTTGACTGTCTGCTGGAGTTGGTGGATGTGGGCACCTTAGACAGTGGCAACCTAATGGCATCGACCAGGATGTCCAGGGCTTAGATTAAACTAAAAAGGACACAAGTAGGATTAGAGGAACCTCCAAGCAGTTGTTAGTCCTCAAAATACAAAAGAAGGTTCAACTCCTGGTAATTCCAGAGCTTCTTTTTGTTTTATCCTGCACCAGAAGTATCAACGCTTTCATGGCTATGTCACTTCCTCAGGATTGGTGGTCTCTCAGCTTTTACCCAGTAAAGTCTCTGGAAAAGCTTTCAAATTTTAACTTACAAGGCTAGAAAGCTTTCCTGAAGGAGCTAGAGAAATTAAAGGTGGATAAGGCAATGTTGTTGAATGGGTGCACCCAGGATACTAAGGAACTTAGGAAAGAGCTCACTGCACCTCTTACAGCCCTGTTCAACCTGTCATTCATTAGGGAGTGGTACAGAGTTACTGGAGGAGGGCAGGTGTGGTCCTGCTTCACAAAAGTGGGAATAAGGAGTGGAGGAGGCAGGAAACTATAGACCTGTAAGCCTGACATTGGTGGTGCAAGGTATGGAAACATTACTAAAAGAAAAGATTGTGGAATACCTTTTGACCAATGGTTTGCAGGGTCCGAGGCAGCATGGGCTTACAGAAGGCAGATCTTAATTGGCAGACAAACCTAATTGATTTCTTCAACTGGGTAAACGGAAAGAAGATCAACAAGGGGTGGTGGATCTGGCCTACCTAGATTTCAGTCAGACCTTTGACACAGTTCCACACAGAAGACTGGTAAGTTGCAAGCTGGGCAGGCTCAATGCAGTAAAACAGATACAAAATTGGCTGAGTAACAGAAGACTGAGGATGGTGGTAAACTGGGTGTTAGAGGCAGGAAAGGTAACCAGCAGGATGCCACAGGGATCAGTTCTGGGATCGGTGCTCTTCAATGTCTTCATTAGCAATATTGCAGGGGGTCTGGAAGGGAAAGTATAATTTATGAGGCTAATCAGCTTTCCTGACCTCCCAGGCATCCGCTTTTGTTCATTTACTGCCATCACGTTTACTTATAATGAAAAGTATTCCACTCTCCTGGGACCAGCTAATTCTCCACTGTGAGAAGCCAGCCATGAAACTTTGATACTTATGGTGAAGGATAAAGTGAAATTTTGGAATTACCCAGGAGTTGAATAACAACTGAATCTTCATCTTGTAATTCTTACACCTTAGATAGGGGAGCAAAATACTTGGACCATCGGATTTCAAGAACTTAACTTTACTGGAGGGCTTCAGGCTACACTTAATTTGCACAATAAGTAGTCAAGAGCCAGTAGACTCCAGTTCTTCAGCTCCTACACAATTCATTCTGGTAATTCAGTTTTCCTGGCAGCCATTTCACCCAGTGTCTGACTATATTTATTATTATTATTATAGGGCAAGATTATTATATTATTATTATGTCCTATACTAACTGCCTAGCAGCTGCCTGCTCTCTATCTTTGGTTCAGTATTCAAGGTGCCTTTGTGCAGCCTCTCTGTACTTCTTGAGTAACATGGTGCCCGGGATTCCCCTCCCCTTCAGTGCTAAAACCTGGCTTCCCTGCTCTTCCTTCTGCTCGTATACCTGCACACGTGGCTCAATGCATGTTACAGAACGTGGCACTCTGGCAAGGCACCCAATATTATCAGGGTAGATTCTCAGCCTAAGGACTTTCATCGACACTTCTTTCATCAGATCTCTAGATCTACTGGGCATCAACCGCATCCCTCTTGTATTGCATACAAAGGTAACAGTGTGACCCACTCTACGAGGGTGGCATTCTGGTAAAACAGGTCTTAGGATCCTCTAGCATTGTTTGGGAAGTTTGCCCTCAACACATAAGTTATGGAGAGGAGTCTTTTACCTGGCTTTGCTTTCTGTATGTACTACCTACTTCACCTGTTTCTAGGGTTCTCGATTGTATCAGGGCACAGGTCTTGGTGCTCCCCTGTCCATTACGATGGCCACAATGAACTCCAGGGGAACCCATCTCAAGCCTGAAACCCCTTGGGAGATGTGCCTTGAGGAGACAGCCCTTAGATTGATTGATTGATTAAAAGTTTTATTCATATAAACATACTAACTAGATATACTTAATTGAGCCGAGGCTCATTTACAATGAGGTCCTAAACAAACAGTTTTAGAATAAATACAAATTTCACACCATAAAAAGACATATACATAACTAAATTCAGAACATACATTAGACAAATTGTTAATGGAAATATAATAAATGAAATAAATAAAAATCTGAAATTAGGATTCCTGCACACTCTCAACAGTGGTCCCTTTAAACTCCCAACAAGTGGCAAATTCCAGATCTTTACCCATTAGTTACAGTAATATAGGACACATCCTGAGTGCCTGAGGTCCCTCCTGTCAGCCTCCAGGTCTCACTCAATGTTACACCTATGCCATTACCATGGAGTGGTGTTCAGGGCCTCCTGCCACCTCAGGATCAGATTTCCGATAATATACATTGAGGGCCTCCTGTGTCCCATGCCTGAGTACTTCAGCCTGTCTACTGGTGGCATGGTCTGTGCTACCTCAGCCTCGCATACAGGAGTATCCTTGACTCCTCAGCACCTTGATGGGAATGCCTGGTTACCCTTTTAGCCAGTACCCATTCCTTGAATGTCCCAGCTGATCTCTTGCCTGCACCTCAGGGTAGGCATCCACAGAGGACACTTGGAGTGTCCACTCTTTACCAGCACTATGGCACCTAACTGCTTCTTTACCCTTACAAGAGGAACAACTGTTATGCCCAAGAACACTGCCTCAAGCGTGCTGGCACATTGAGGGCACCCATCTATTTATTCCTTGCAGCTCGTCTCACATCCGTTTCACCCACAGAGGATGATATCAGGTAACATTCCTGCTGGCTACATATGGTAACAACCTCCTGCCCCTACTATTAGGAGGGGTTTGTTACATAAATAAGTTGGACGTCATGTATAACTACTTTGCCAGGTTTGTTCTCAGTGTCTGATGATGTACTCACCACTGCCTCTTGTACTGAAAGTTGAGCTGGCTGCATTTAGACTTCAGAAGACAAATTCATATTGGGCTGGTGTCTTAAAAGAAAGTCCTAGATTATATGTGTAATAGTGTTTCCATCAGCATTTTGAGGCCCAGGCTAAGATTTGCAAACTGTATTAAATTTGAAGTGCCCCAAAGGAAATCTAATATGGGATGATTGTCCTTTTATGTTATCTTTGGTGCACAGTGCAAACAACATATTGTGGTGGATTGGAGTGAGTAGCAGGTTTTGTGGTGCGGTCATGTTGTGTCCAGTGGCGCCATTGCTTTTTCAGGCTGGCCTCTGTGGCAACAATGAATGAGTATGCTGTGAATAAGCTGTTCTATGACAGCACTGCAGTAGCGCTACCACCAACTTGAAACAATTTCACCACTATAATGAGGGAGCTCCCTGTCATTGCAGGGCATGCCTTGCCTGATGTAACATTTCAGTAAACATGGCAGTGGTTGTCAGCATTCACCTCTCACAGTCCTGCCTGAAAGCTGATCAAGGGTGCCCAATCCCTGTCAGTATGCCCTCCTCAGTTCATTTCTGGGGGGAGCCCAATCCTGGTTGGCTTAATGCCCCCCTTGTTCATTTGTGTGCCAAGGGTATGCCTAGTCCCCTCGGCATCATGCCCCCAAACAAAGACTCTTTCTTTGCTGATGGGGTGTCCAATCCCTGTCAGCTTCATTCCTGCCAAAAAACACAGGTAGCACACTGGGAGCCCACCAAAGTGTGCCCAAAGCAAACCTGAAAAAACTTCTTCAATGTCTTTTATTTATTTTTTTTACCAGTAAAAGAAAAAAATGGTCCCTCATGGTCACAATGTCCCTCCCCAATTGCACCCACCCTCCCCGCCTCACCCTCACCCCATACTTACCTCTGGATGTGTGGATGTTACTGGCAAAAGCAGTTTTTTGTTGAAGAATTCCAGTGTTTAGTGAAGTTCATCCATAGTCATATTACGAATTTACCTCCGGAGCCTGGCACTACAGTCTTTGGTGGAGCGGGAACATGTCTGCACTCTTCAAAGCCAACCGCAAACTGAAAAATATCATGGTAAGCTGTAAAATGGCATCAATGGAGGGTTTTCAACTTAGATGGATATCTCAGCCATTTTTATGACTTTTGGACCCACAGTTTCAACATGGGGTTCTTGGGACCCCACCTCATGAACTCGGTCACAGTCATGTCGTTATTTTGTCCCGAAAGATGATTTCACAGTCACCGCATGGAATCACCTTTCAGGACCAAATAATGAAACGACAGTGTTACTGTTCATGAAGTGGGCTCAAAAAAAGTCTATGTGGCACATTTGGTGAAAAAATTCCAAAAAATTACTCTGTTATGAGTGTGCATTGCACAGTTTCCATACACACTTGTAAGTTCAAGAATTTTTTAAATATTTTCACTCCAGATTTTCAGCATTTCCATTTTTTCACATCTCCTTATGAGCAGTACAGCTGTCATTTTTTCACATTCTGCCTGAAATGAGTTTTCGCACATGTGACACAATGGCGCAGTCGCTGTGGGAAATCAATGATTGGGACAGATTAAGAAAATTATAGCGACATTGTTAATGAACAGAGATCCCAAATACTTGTGTTGAAAATTTGGTGAAAGAATTGTACAAAAAGACTGTTACGAGTGTGCGTTGCTCAGTTTTCATGCATGCTTGTAACTTCAAGAATTTTTTTATATTTTCACTCCAGATTTTCAACATTGCCATTACTTCACACCTCATTATGAACAGTACAGCTGTCATTTTTCACATCCTGCCCGAAATGTGTTTTCACACATCTGGCACAGAATGGCTGTGTGAAATCAACGTTCTGGACAGATTAACAAAATCACAGTGCTACTGTTCATGAGCAGGGGTCCCAAATGCTTTCATGAGGTATGGTCACAAAAAGGCCATGTTGAAAATTTGGACTGCAAATACCAACAGACGTCCGGGGCATAAGGGTTTCTAACCATAATGTCCCACCCTCTAGAGACTGACAGGTGTCAGGGGTGTGTCTTTGTATTGCCAGCTGTAATGCTCATGCCATTCCACCCCACCCTGCCCTACAGCTAATGACCGGTATCAAAGTGTGTCTTAGACTCTTCTGCCGCAAACTTCACCCCATTCTCCTATACTGCACCCATCTCAATGTATTTCCTTATGGAATGGGATGTGCATTAGGCCAAATGACCCCAGGGCACAACATGACACTTGTCAGATTCTGCAGGGTAGCATTAGGTGAAATGGCATGAGCGTTATGGCCATTGACCCAAAGTCATACCTCAATGCTTGTCAGTCTCTGCAGAGTGGGTTGGGGTCGACGTCAGTTCTATACTTCACTGCCATTCCTGTTATGCATCTCTGCAACTCCTGCACTACCAATGTCAATGCCAGCAAGACAACATTCAGCATTGACAAATGCTTGTTATTATGTAGGTGTCCAAACTTGGAACATGATTCCTAAAAATCTAAGGCTATATAATAGCAAGTTATCTTAGAAAAAATTAAAAACTGGTTTATAAGCCATATAACCACAAATTGCTGTCTGATCAGTGCAATTGGTTAATCTTATATGCTTCCCAACATACTACATTTCTACTGCCTCTTTTTAGAAGGTGTGGATCTACCACATAACCTTATTATGTGCAAATTTTATATAGTGTTGAATTTAAATGTTACATGAGTGTTTCTGTGTTATTTTAGTTTCATACGTATATATTGCACACTGTTTTCTTTTCTCTGTAACCAGCAATAAGCCAAATGGGTATTCCTTGTAAATTAAAAGTTCTTCAATGGGAATTGCCTCATTCATGTTGCTAAATAAAAGTTGTTACTACTAGTAGTACTCCATCAGTAAATAAAATGTATTACTTAGTAGTACTCCATCAATAAATAAAATGTATTACTACTACTCCATCAATAAATAAAATTTGTTACTACCAGTACTCCATCAATAAATAAAATGTGTTACTACTACTACTAGTACTCCATCAATAAATTAAATTTGTTACTACTAGCACTCCATCAATAAATAAAATGTATTACTACTACTAGTACTCCATCAATAAATAAAATGTTACTACTACTACTAGTACTCCATCAATAAATACAATTTGTTACTACTAGTACTCCATCAATAAATAAAATGTATTACTACTACTAGTACTCCAATAAATAAAATGTGTTACTCCTAGTACTCCACCAATAAATAAAATGTGTTACTACTACTAGTACTTTATTAATAAATAAAATTTGTTACTACTACTAGTACTCCACCAGTAAATAAAAGCAAAAAAGTCCTGTAGTACCAAGACATTGTTCCTTTTATATTGGTGCAAAAAAACATCAAAAGCTTTTGTTTTGCCTGCAAACTCACCCCTCCGATCATTGAACTGCCATCAATGCATCTTGTAACTAGGGTGAAGTGGAGAATAGATTCATCCTTAGTGAATGGGTGACTGAGTCATCCTGATGCTTAAGGCTGGAAATGGTAACATTGCATTTTCCCTTCTTGTTGAAAAGTTGTGGCTTCCCTAACGTGCGCTGTGAAATCAAGATCAGTTAAACTTGCCCCTTGTCCTTTCAGATACCAGAAACCTTTGAAGAGATTGCTGTTGCTTTTTCTGAAGAGGAGTGGAAGATGTTAAGCGAACAGGAGAAGAAGCTACACAGGGAAGTGATGATGCAGAATTATGAAACCATGGTTTCAGTAGGTAAGAACAGATGCAATCTCTGAGCTGCGATCTTTATGAAAGGGGAACGGTCTGACTTCAGGTCTTATAACATCTTGACAGTAGGGAGATGGGAAGAATGGGCGGCTTTAGGGGTTCTGCTATAATATTTTTCAACTTTTTGAAAACTGCAGCAGTATGTAAAGTTTGTTCAATTTACCCCTCCACCTCTATTTTGTGATGCACTAAATTGTTACAGAAGAAGAATACTTCACAGGAAATGGAAACATCAAAACTGACAGCAGAAGACTGATTGCTCTATCCAGTCTGCCCTTTTTGCTGCATAACCTATACTACTAAGACCCCTAAGGATTACTTTTCCTCTTCCTCTTCTTTTACCCCCAACCCCTAGTGCTTCCAACTAAACCCTTGTATCTACTCCAGCTATGCTTGAACCCTACCACAGATTCTGCACAGACCACCTCATTGAGCAATCAACTCCACCTGTCCTCCACCATCTCCACAAAAAAGCGGTTTCCTAACTTCCTTCTTAAATGTGTCCTGTACCAACATCTTTGCATTGCCTCCAGTGTTTGTCTTTACAATGAAGGTGAGCACTGCACTGCTATCCACTTCCGTTATGTAATCTGGGCACCATGTACCAGTTTCTTCATGTTACCTCCAGTGGTTGTCTGTTAGCAAACGCTGGCTTCTGATGGTTTTTCGGTCTGCTTCACCTTTGCTGGTAAATTTCTGCACTTTTTCAAATAAATGTTTTTTAGTAATCATACCATGGGTGCTCTAAAATGTTTTTGCTGTGTTTGATGTTGCTATTTGGAGCACCGCAGTGTTTTTCCACCTTTTCCTGGTGCTCTTTACTTTTTACTTTTGTTTAGTGGTTGTGTTTACACTGAAGGTGAGCAATACACTGCTGTCCAATTTGGCTAGGTAACCCAGGTACCATGTACCAGCTTCTTCACATTTGTAGCAGAGCTGCTCCCCCTTTGAGTGGAGTATAGTATAGGTACTCTAAGGCAGTCTTCTTCTCATTACCCCATTTCCAAGTCTGCTGCAGCAGCCTAGATTCTTACTCTCTGTTAGGTCTATTTCTTTTTATTGTTTCACCGTTCCACTACGTTAGAGTGGCCTCTTGCTGTAGTTTCTCTTTCTATCCCTTTCCTCCTTGTTTTTCTCATTTTTGCCTCGGGTATCCAGATTTATATAGGTTGCTAGGCGAAAATGTAAAGAAAATGCCTAAGAAATACCACCCGTTTCAGCCGGTCCCTTGAGTGTCTGTTGCCCGAAATGTTGATATGGCAACAGTGAATCTAAACCCGCTCGCTGCCTAAGGTTCTTTTGCCTTATTTAAGTATCCCTTCTTTTGGATTTGTAGTAAGTGACCCAGGATTTCTGCTTCTTTAGCTAGGAACAGAAATGGGATATGCATATAGCACTTAGTTGAACACAATTTTGTTTTTCTTTTATTAGCTGCTGTTGTGTGTACTGTGGGGTGCTATGAGATCTGCAGATGGTAAACTGCACACCCCGAGCTACTGGCACAAACAGAGCAGTGAAGTGTGTTTTCTGTAGCAGTAAAACAGTAATGTACAGGGGAAATAATAAAAAAAAGTTATGCCCTAGTATGTTTATGGCAACCACGCCTTTAAGACTGGCTGTCAGGAGCCGTAGAGGCTGTGGTTCTGGCGCTGTATGCAACTAGACTAAAGCAAGGAAAAAAGCTCAGGTAATTGCAGGGAACACTACACTACATAGTTTAGTTTATTTAATGTGCACCAGGAGATGCACATTTCTATACCACTCAGGCGGACCAAAAAGGAATGAGAAAGTCAGTTACCACCCATTTGGAAGCTGTACCTGTTGGCTGCAAATTTCAGCTGACATTACAGTGTATTGAAGGTACAGGGAATGGGGGATGTTGGGGTGTATTAGTAGGGGTATCACAAGTCAGAAGAGGGAGGTAATTATCCCTCTTTACACGACACTGGTTAGGCCCCATCTGGAGTACTGCATGCAGTACTGGAGGCCACACCTTCACAAGGACATTAACCAAATTGAGGCAGTCCAGAGAAGGGCAACCAAAATGGTGTGGAGACTGCATCAGAAAACATATGAGGACATAATTAACTGAGCTCAATATGTATACCCTAGAGCAAAGGAGGGAGAGAGGTAATATGATTGAAATATTCAAACACCTAAAGGGAATTAATAAGGTGAAAGAGTCTAACATGTTTCAATATAAGAAAAATAGCAGGACAAGAGGACACAGCATGAGATTAGAGGGAGGCTGATTAAGGGGTAATGTGAGGAGGTTCTTTTTCACAGAAAGGGTGGTGGATGCATGGAACGGCCTACCTCAGGAAGTGGTGGATATGAATACAGTGCAGGGCTTCAAACAGGCATGGGATAGGCATAAGGGAGCAATACAGATGAGTATGACTAGATAGGCCATTGACAGAGCAAAGGCCAATGACACATTCATAAGGTAGAAAAAGAAATGGGCAGATTGGATGGGCCTTGCGGTCCTTATCTGCCACCAACTTCTATCTTTCTATGTACAGTCCCTTCAGAATTAGGATATCTCCCTCCTACGTAGCCTGTTATGCTCCAGACAAAAGCACAGACATTGAGGACTAGAGGGAATTTTTGTTTCAATTTATTTTTGTTTCATTTTACATTCTTGCCGTGGTTCAGTTGTTAGGCTGTGGGCAGAGCCTCATGTTATAATGAGTGATTTTCCATGCAATCCTTAGTTCAGCCTCAATATATAATTTTAAGGAATAAAATACATTGCCTGGCTTGGAAAGAATATTATCCTAAATGTTTGTTTTTTGTTTCATCCCCCAATTCCATGTATTAGCTCAGGAAATGTACATTGAAGGTGAGAAATGCACTGCTATCCACTTTGGTTATGTAACCCGGGCACCATGTACCAGCTTCTTCACATTACCTCCAGTGTTTGTGTTTACACTGAAGGTGAGCAATGCACTGCTATCCACTTTGGTTATGTAACCCATGCCCCATGTACCAGCTTCTTCACATTACCTCCAGTGTCTGTGTTTACACTGAAGGTGAGCAGTGCACTGCTATCCACTTTGGTTATGTAACCCAGGCACCATGTACCAGCTTCTTCACATTACCCCTAGTGTTTGTGTTTACACTGAAGGTGAGCAATGCACTGCAATCCACTTTGGTTATGTAACCCGGGCACCATGTACCAACTTCTTCACATTACCCCTATCCACTTTGGTTATGTAACCCGGGCACCATGTACCAACTTCTTTACATTACCCCCAGTGTTTGTGTTTACACTGAAGGTGAGCAATGCACTGCTATCCACTTTGGTTATGTAACCCAGGCACCATATACCAGCTTCTTCACATTACCTCCAGTGTTTGTGTTTACACTGAAGGTGAGCCGTGCACTGCTGTCCACTTTGGTTATGTAACCCGGGCACCATGTACCAGCTTCTTCGCATTACCTCCAGTGTTTGTGTTTACACTGAAGGTGAGTAGTGCACTGCTATCCACGTTGGTTATGTAACCCGGGCACCTTGTACCAGCTTCTTCACATTACCTCCAGTGTTTGTGTTTACACTGAAGGTGAGCAGTGCACTGCTATCCACTTTGGTTATGTAACCCGGGCACCATGTACCAGCTTCTTCACATTACCTCCAGTGTTTGTGTTTACACTGAAGGTGAGCAGTGCACTGCTATCCACTTTGGTTATGTAACCCAGGCACCATGTACCACCTTCTTCACATTACCTCCAGTGTTTGTGTTTACACTGAAGCTGACCAATGCACTGCTACCCACTTTGGTTATGTAACCTGGGCACCATGTACCAGCTTCTTCACATTACCGCCAGTGTTTGTGTTTACACTGAAGGTGAGCAATGCACTGCTATCCACTTTGGTTCTATAACCCAGGCGCCATGTAATTCTTTGTCTTACCTCCAGTGTTTGTGTTCACATTGAAGGTGAGCAGTGCACTGCTATCCACTTTGGCTAGGTAACCTGGGGGTCATGTACCAGCTTCTTCAAATTACCTCCAGTGTTTCTGTTAACACTAAAGATGAGTAATGTACTACTATCCACTTTGGTTATACCTTGTAGTTGTTTTTACTTATTGAGATGTTTTCACCAGGAAAGGCATACTGAACAACAGGTTGCTCAACTCATGGTGCATCCTGGGAGAAAGGGAATCAGGAGAACATACATACAGTCAAACATTAATGCAAGTTATACATTGTAATATAACAGGGTAAACAAACGTGAGAGCAAGCCAGAGGCAGGAAACTATAGACCTGTTAGGCTGACCTCAATAGTAGGGAAAATGATGGAATCACTTCTGAAGGAAAGAACTGTTGATTACCTAGAGGCCAGCGGGGCACAGGACCCAAGACAGCATGGTATCACAGCAGGAAGGTCATGTCAGATGAATCTAATAGATTTCTTTGGCTGTGTGACCAAAGTAGTACACCAAGGAGGGGCTGTAGATATGGCCAACCTAGACTATAGCAAGGCATTTGACACAGTCCCACACAAAATATTAATAAACAAGTTAGCCACCCTGGGAGTGGGTCCCAAGGTGATAGCCTTGGTAACAAATTGGCTGGAGAACAGGACATAGAATGTAATAGTAAATGGTGCACACAGTAGAGAAAGGGGTACTGCAGGATTTAGTACTGGGACCGGTACTCCTTAATTCATTCAGGCCTAGATATGCCTGTAGGTGGCGTCTGAAAGCATAGCCACTGAGGACAATAACACCTGTAGACGTACTCGGCTGACTTTCACTCAGGCCTAGAAACGTCTGAGGAAGTCAGCAGTTTTACCTAAATATTAAACAAACAGAATTGCTTAGAATTGATTGCATAGCACTGTTAGAAAGGTAATTTGCCGAACAATGTTGCTACTGATACTTTGTGTCTATCATGTATACTTTAGGAGTTATTCACATTTGTTTGAGATATGGTGTGCATGACTGACATTTGTCTCTCAAGCCTCACCTAAGCACCTTGAATAAATCTGAAACAAAAAAATTGTTGTTTGGTCTTTCATCTACTATAAAATAAAAACAAAGTGGATTACAATTGATTGCATAGCACCATTAGAAAGGTAATTTTGTGCTGAACAATGTTGCTGCTGATACTTTGTGTCTACCATGTATACTTTAGGAGTTATTTGCATTTGTTTATAGTATGGTGTGTATGGCTAACATTTGTCTCTCATGCCTCACCTAAGCACCTTGAAAAAAATCAGTTGTTTGGTATTTCAGCTAGTATAAAATAAAAACTAAATTGATTGCATAGCACCATTGGAAAGGCACTATTGTACTGAACAACTTTGGCACTTATACATTGTGTGTAGCACTTACGGTTCAAGAGGTATTCACATTTGTTTGTGGCATGCTGATTATGGCTTGATTGGCCCAGGATGCAGTACTAAGAGTATACAGGGCACAAGTGCTGGAAGTCTCAAAGATCTCTTGTGGCGTGAATGAGTTAATGTCTTTATAGGTAACATTGTGGTGGGGATGGAAGGGAAAGTATGCCTCTTTGCAGATGACACAAAGATCTGCATCAGGGTTGATACATAAGGAAGGGTGGAAAGGATGAGAAGTGGCTTGGCAAGATTGGAGGAATGGTCAAGAGTATGGCAGCTTAGTTACAATGCAAAGAAATGCAAAGTAATGCACCTGGGAAACAAAAACCCAGGAGAAGAGTACACAGTGGGGAGGAAAGTACTAACAGCAACAAAAATGGAAAGGGACATGAGGGTACTCGTATCAGGCAAGAAATGTGAGAAGGCAATAAGGAGGTCTGGGGAGGATTCTGGAATGCATAGGGAGAGGCATTACCCATAGAAAACAGGAAGTTGTTATCTCTCTGTACAGACAGTTGGTGAGACCCAACCTGAAGTACTGCATGCAGTTCTGGAGACCCATCTCTGCAAGGACATAGACAGGATGAAGGGCAGTCCAGAGGAGGGCAACCAAATTGGTGCAGGGGCTGCACCAGAAGCCATACAAAGAGAGACTGAAAAAAATTAATATGTATACCATTGAGGAAAGGCGTGAATGGGGGTGACATGATAGAAATGTTCACGTACCTCAAGGGAATCAACAAAGTCCAACAGGGTAGCATTTTCAGAAAAATAAATGCACAAGAACAAGGGGGCACAGTTTGAAGATAGAGGAGGGATGGCTCAGGGGCAGCGTGAGGAAGTAATTTTTAACAGGGAGGGTAGTGAATGCATGGAATGGCCTTCGTGAGGAGGTTGTGGGGTCAACAACAGTAGGGGAATTCAAGAATGCATGGGACTGACATAAGGCAATTATGATGGGGGTAGGAGGAAGTAGGTTGATGGTTAACTAGAATATGCAGTTTATCCAATAGGTAGGAAAAGGGGCAGACTAGGTGGGCCAAGCAGTCCTTATCTGCTGTCAAAGTCTGTATTTCAATGTTTCTGTGTTAGTGCAGAAGATGCAAAGTAATAACAAAAATAAGTGCTCTTATGAACAATATATACAATAAAAATTTATGGGAACTGACCAAGTGTAACTTCTAGAGATTAAGTATGTACCCAGATGATAATCAGCAACAGAGAAACAGCTAGAAGGGTGAGCAGAGAAAGAGAAAGGTAACCAAGGTAGCAGTGGGGAAGGGGATAAAGTAAATATGTGTCTAGATAAGGGTCGGGCAGGATCAATTATTGGTATTATAATAGTTAAAAGAGTAAGAAGAGATGAGGGAGCGATGGTGGGGTGAGGGGATTAGGGACAGGCACAATTTACCGATAGGAAGTTATGTAGAGCCGAAGAGATGGAGTGGGTGGAGGAAGAGTGGCAAATCTGGTGAGGAAGTGCATTCCAAAGTTTAGGAAACCAATGCGAGAAGGCCAAATGGCCTGCAGTGGTTGACCAATGAGGGACTACCAATAAATGAGTCATATGATCTAAAGGAATGGACAGGAGAAGGTAGGATGGATAGCCAGGATGTTAGGTTGGGGGGGGAGTCTACCAAACCAAAATTTAGACACAAATTTAGCGCAATTAGGTGGGGTCAGTTTTCTAGAGAGGAAAACGCCAGTGAGTGGTAGAGGTTGCAGTGATGGGTTGGGGGATAGGAATACAGAGTGAAGCAACAGAAGGAGTTAAAAAGGGTGTCCAGTCTGGTTAAGGAAGATTTGGGAGCCACACTGTAGACGACATCACAGTAGTCAGAAATAGTATAATCTTCTGAACAAGTTCACGCCTAGCCAGTAGCAGGAAGCAGCTACTATTCTGTATAGTGCGCCGAGCCTGGGACACAGCTTTTTCAGGATGGCATCCATATGACCAGAGAAGCTGAGGTTTTGTTTAAGCCAAATCCCCAGGTACCTGAAGGATGCAGACCATGTCCGCAAGGACTGTCCTATCAATGGTATGGAATGAGGGGAGTGGAGCCTAGAGAGCCTCTGCCTAGTGCCAAAGGTCATTGAGACTGTCTTCTTGGCATTAAGGGAGAGCTGATGGGAGTGAAGCAAGTGCTGAACTTTATTGAAGTCCTGCTGAAGTTTGGTTGCTACATCATCAGGGGACTGGTCTGAGGTGAAGAGGGCCATGTCATCAGCATGCATGTGGATTGAGGCAGATGAGCAGACTAATGGCAGGTCATTTACAAATACAGTAGTAGCCAGAGACATTGCCAGCTATTTCCAGATATTTTGTGAAATTTTTGAAGAGTTTCTCTCTGCTGCCCCTACTGTGGAAATGCAGAAAGCAGGAGATATTTCTGGAAATACCACAGAAATTTCGGGAAATATCTGGCAGTGTCTGTGGCTGCTACTGTATGGAGAATAATAAAGGGCCCATGACAGATCTTTGAGGGATGCCAGTGTTATTAAGGAGAGGATGAGAAGTGGAGTCAGCTATTCTGACTGGGCTTTACCTACCAGTTAGGCTCTGAACCAGTTGATGGCAGAGTCAGTTAAACCTGCCGATGGAGAGTATTTGGTAGTAGGGTGTGGGAGACCATGCCAAAGGCCTTTGCTAGGTTGACAAAAATAGTGAAGGTGATTTGACCACTGTCCATCCCTGAGAGGATGGAGCCAGTGAGCCTAACCAGGGAGGTGGTAGTAGAGTGTTTGGAACGGAGTAAAAAAGTAAGTGTTGAAGAGATAAGAAGAAAGTTGTGATAGAACCAAGTGTTCTTGAAGCTTAGCAAGAGTAGGTAAGAGGGAAATGGGACGATAGTTTGCAGGAGTGGTAGGATCATTGTCCTTGGGCAGGGGTACAACAATAGTGTGCTTCCAGACAGATGGGATAGTAGCTGTAGCAAAAGAAAGGTTGAGAAGGTCAGACAGGGGAGCAGAGCTAGCAGGAGCTGATAGGTAAAGCACCTCATGGTCCAAACCATCAGACAAATTGCTTTTGGAGGGGTTAAGAGCATACAATGCATCCAGGATGTCAGAGGGACACATTTGTCTGAAGGAGAAGGAGTTAGACAGAGAGGGTAGCTTAGGAGAGGAGAAGGAGTCAGCATTCATGGGAGGGGGTAAGGAGGATAGGAGAGCGGAGGCATTTGAGGTGAAGTAAGAAATAACTTCTATAGCAACACTGAGGGGGTCAGTAGGGGGTGGGTGAGGAGGAAGTGGGAGAAAAGGGTGAGTATAACATTCCATAATTTAGAGGGTTTGTTTATGTTAGACTGAAAGGTTGAGCGGAAGTGCTCAGCCTTAACCAAGCAAGTAGCTTTTGTTTGTTTGTTTGTTTGTTTATTTATTTGTTTGTTTATTTATTGTATTGGAATTACAAACCTTTGAGTCAGAGACTCCTTTCCAAAGGCTTCTTGTCTCACAGACAAACAGGACGAGGGTACATAGTACAGACAATGATTAAAGCTAAATACAGTACAAGTACATACAATAGTTGACTACATACAGAGATTAAAAAGAATATAGTGTTGGGAAGAAAAACCCATCCCCAGAGGCCAGTAGCCAGTGGGTAGTAGCAGTGAGAGGTAAATTCTTATAAACAGGGATATTTACATTGTTGATTGATCATTTTTATATACAGGGATATTTACATTGTGGATTGATCAGAGAATGGGAGACCCATAAAAAGATGTAGCTAAACAAACTGCAAGCCTCACAGGTAGTGAGAGAGGCAGTATATGGAGGGTGGCAGAGGTCAATGTGATAGGAAAGTCCCAGCAAGGTAGGCTTATTTAGGTGCAATTACAGTTGTGGAAGGCAATGAGATGATATTGGAGGGCCATTTTAAATGGACCAATCCTTTGTTCAGATATGATGTTAGGAGGAAGGAGGTTAAACCATGAGGGGGCTCTGCAACAGAAGGACCTCTGTGCCAGGAAAGTCCTGACTCAGGGCACAGGAAGTGCACATGTTGCGTAGAGAGCGGTATGTGTCATAATCTTTAGGGAACTTAGAGGCTTTATGAGCTTTCCAAGCTTGATCCTATGTTCTTAGACAGGCCAAGAGTTCAGGGAAGATCCATGAGAGGCGATTACCTTGACTCTGGCTTGCTGCAGTGGGGCATGTTTGTTCTAAATCTCCAGAAATATATCATTAAAGTTGTCTGAAGCAGCGTCAATTGAGTCAGATGAGGCTACATGTTCCCAATTTGTATGAGCCAGGTCTTGGAGGAGGGGACCAAGGTTCAGAGATTCATACAGTAGGAGCGAATTTGTAGGGTTGTTTGGGGGCCATAATACTGTGAATTGTTTGTGCCGTGAACGTCAAATTGAGTTCACTCAGGGCATCAGATAGTATGCCAAATTTTATCACCCTATGGAGATGGGAAGTGAGGGTCCAGGGTCCAGTCGAGCAGGGAATGGTTACCAGTTTTATGGTTCATACGGGTTGTCCCCAGAATAAGTTGTGATAGGTTATGGGCATTGATTCATTGCATGTTTTAATGGAGAGGGATAACTAGTTTTAAATTGAAATCCCCCATTGTATAAACTTCACCTGAAGGGGTATGGAAAGCTATTATACTGATGAGGTCTGTGGTAACAGAGGAGGAGAGACCCGGATGGCATGAGGCACCAGCAACATAAACAGGTACAGAAAAAAGAAGGGATAGTTTTAAGATAAGTAACTCATAGGTTTCAGGGACCGATATGGAACAGATGGTGGTAAATTGTATGACTGATGATACATATATAGCCACTCCTTCTCCCCTCCTGGTACAGTCTTGTTGGAATATAGAGTAACCAGGGATGCAGAGCGAGGGGTCACCTATTTTATTATTAAGCCACTGGGTGGTGGTGGTGGATGTCAGAATGAACAACTCTGAGACTTGTATGAGGACAGTGGCTAAAGCCAATAGGATGCTGGGATGCATCACTAGGGGGATTAGCTTCAGAAGGAGGGAAGTGATACTCCCTCTGTACAACTGCTTGGTTAGGCCGCACCTTGAATACTATGTGCAGTTTTGGAGGCCACACTTAAAAAGGGACATTGCAGTCCTGGAAAGGATCCAGAAGAGGGCAAACAAAATGATCTGGGGTTTGGGGGAAAGGACCTAGGGGAGAGGCTCGAGGAGCTTAACATGTACCCAATGAAGGAGAGGAGGGAAAGGGGGGACATGATAGAGGTCTTCAAGTACATGAAGGGGATAAATAGGGGAGGCTCAGTCAGTGTGCAACAAAGGAAAGGGGGGCAACTAGAGGGCACATGTAGAAGCTAGAAGGGGGAGATTTGGAGAAAGGAGGAGGTGCTACTTCACAGAGAGGGTGGTGGAACCATGGGAACTAGTGGAGGCAGAGACTGTGGAGGAGTTCAAGGGAGGGTGGGTCAGATATAGGGGTAGGGTTGTGCTTGGAAAGTCCAATACAAGGAGAATATCTTGGACTGAGAGTGGAGAAGCCTGAGGGGGTGGGGTGGGGACAGCAAGTCAGCTCCCAGGTTTGGGCTGACCAAAAGAGCAGACATGAAAGACCATTAGGCCTACTCTGCTGGCATTTTAGTATGTTTCAGAAAGGATGACAATGTCTGGGGCAAGTGAGACAGCTAGAGGCTGAAGATAGTCTATTTTGGGGGGGGGGAAGACTCCTTATGTTTAGATGAAGCATTTTTAAGCCATGGGGAAGGGCAAGAGGGTAGATTAGGGATGTGCTAACAGAAGTGGATGTGCATGCTGGGGTGACCAGCAGGCACGGCCCAGGATTAGTATTAATGTCGCCAGAAGATAACAGCAGGAGTGCGATGATAAAGAAGTGGATTCTCACACTCTTGTACCAGGGGGGTGATCTAGTTTTACTTGTAACGGGGGTGGGTGTGGGGGGAAGAGATTGTAATTTTCATAAATGTAGTAGGGTGAAGTAGGTTGGTATAGATAAGCATGAAGCACTGGGACGAAAAGGATAGTGGTTCCAAATAATGAGGGCAGGAGAGTGGGTCACAGGGGAGTTGAACTCCGATGGAAAGAGCATGGTAAGGCAGCTGTGGGCAGGCAGATTAGTAGAGAGAACCAGAGGAAAGGTGAAGAGGGGGCAGAGAGCTAGGAGGCTGGGAAAGAATAGTCTGAGTGGGGTTACAGACATATCGAAAGGTGCAAGCAGCAGGGGAGGTGAAGACTTAATAAAGGGTGAAAAATAGTGATACCAGTGGAAGGAAATGGATTCAACATCTAGTAGATACCAAATGACAGGGGCGTTATTAGTGCTGGGCCTTCGGTGCTCGGACCCTGAGTGTTTTTTCTGGGGCCTTGAACCTTGTCCTGCCCAACCCTGCTTTTTTTTTTCAGTTTGTTTGTTTTTGCTTTAAAATGTCTCCTTGATCCCAGCTGTTCTGCATTCCTAGAATCTGGTTATTAAGCACTGCATAATTAAAAAGGTTCTTCTCTAATAAGTGCTGCTTCAAGTTTTTTCAGACATTTCTGATTATTTATTTATTTATTTATTTTTTATTTAAATTTCTCCTCCTTCCCCAGCCTTCCATCCCCGACCCATCAGGAGATCCTAGGCAGACATCCCTCTGCCTTTCGCCCTACCTGAACGACCTCCGGATCCCCATGGAGCCGCAGCTTACCACCCGGGTGGGGACGAGGCAGGGCCCAGAACTCCCCGTTACTTACATTTCATCGGTCCGGGGCCATCAGGCGGGTGATTGCACATTGAGGGCACGTCTCCAGAACTCCATCTCCCCGGCGATGGCAGGCTATTTTCCTCCATTTCTCCCAATGTGTGGTGAGAACCCTGACATCATGACGCTACGCGCCATCCACCACACATTGCGACCTGCCCCTTCTGCAACTGCAGGACTTGTACCCCGAGCCTTCACTTGGGGTTAGGCAAGCTGCAGGCTTTGGTCCTCTCCTTCCCCCCAGAGAAGGCGAGCAGTCGTGGAACACGCTAGCCCTCCAGTGACCCGAGTCCACTCCTGAACATTTTTGATTATTTTAGAATGTGTCCTGTGATTCATCTATTTGTCAGTTAGATGTCGCAGTCTGAGTTTGTGCATCCTGCCCCCAGCAGGTAAAGCAGCCTTGTTCCCCTCACTATTAGGACAGTATGTAATGGGTTAGGGTGTGTTTCCATATTGGGGCTACACAATCTTGCCAAAGGTACAAGATCCAGAGGGGTGTGGATGTAATAAAGGAAATGAAACTCCATGCCCTAATGAAGTGATTTTGGAAATTCAGAATCTGTGCATTGGATCTGCTGTGCTTGAACCTGAAACAACACAACCAACCAGACACAAAAAGGTGTCAGTCGCCACTTGCAGATAAAATCCCCAAGTCAGCTTTAACTAAAGTGCTCCATATACTTTTATTTCAGTTAACTTTGTACAAAATGGCACTTGGGGAGAGCAGGCATCAAAGCCCTTGCAACTGCGCAATGGCATTTCACCTCCATCTTCCGTTGGAAACACAGTTGGGTGGCTGGACAAATTCGAGGCCCAGTATCCCCAATCATCGTTTTGCACAAGTGTTAATTGAAATAAAATATACATGCAGAACTTTAACTGAAGTCGGCTCTGGGATGGTGTGTGTGTGTGTGTGCTGAGCAGTGGTTAAATTGGAAATGTTTAGGTGGGGGAACTCTCCCGTCTAGCTTTCTAGGTGGTGAAACTGTCATTTCTGGGTGGTAAACTCTCCTATGTTACTCAATGGTGAAAAATGACAGATGAGGTGGAACTGAGTTCTTGTGCGCTCCTGCCCAGTTTGAACCCCTGGTGCTGAGTGACATTTATTGCTTCTTGATGGACTTTGGAATGAAAATTGCAGACCAACCATCCTGCTCTTCCCCAACAGAATGCCCCAAATAAATCAATCGTTCCTCTCCAATCCGGTGCTGGTGACTCATAGCATCACTGCATGGGTGAGAGACCTAGGATTAAGTCTCAATTCACCCTCCTCCAGACCTGTGAGCTCCAATATGAGATAAATGAAGTCCAGTGGTGGGGACTGATATGCCATTGAACTAGGATGCCACGGGTACACAGGCGATGTCAGTTAACTCCACCCATAGGACAGTGTTGCCTGGTGATCGTGCATGGCATACTTCTTATGTGTCCCTAATTTTGCATTACAGATTGTCCTCTCTCCCTCCTAAATTAGGCATTTTTGCCACTATAAAGCATAGAATTGCATCAGAAAAACATACAGTACCAGGCTATAGTTTTACTATCTAGTTCTCCAACCAAACATGTTTTCATCAGTAAACCACTTGGTGTAACAGCTGCATGTACTGATAGAAAGAAAAAAATGATGGCAGAAAAAGAGCGGTCCATCCAATCTGCTCGGGTTCCCTATTTAACCCTGGGGCCTCATTTTTTATTTTAGTCTACGGTAACTGGATAAGGCCCACTAGGCATAGGTGCCTGGTTTTAGGGGTGACCTAAAAGCACTGGGGGGGGTAAGTGATTTGCTCAGAATCACACAGTATACAAAAGGAGACTGTGGGAATCAAACCTGGGTCTGCTGGCTGTACCATGCTCAGTCACAGCTTGTTACTCTAACCTCTAGACTATACTGCAAGCCCTAATGTTCCCCCAGGATCTTAGCTCTGTCCCTTTCCCCATCCCCTGATGCTGATGCCTCGAGCAACCACTATACCTTCATTCCATCCCAGCAGTGCTTAAAAGCATTAACAGGTTTCACACCCACCACCTCAGCTGGCAGATTGTTTCATGGCTCCACAACCCTTTCTGTAAAATAGTACTTTCTCATGTCTCATCTCCTTGCCTGTCTGGGAGAAAGGGGACAACAGGCAGAAGATCAGAGAGAAAGACATAACCGATCTTAGCAATTGGCTAAAGATCTAGTGCAAGGAAAAAGGACATCACTATAGGACACTGACACACCTTCTGGGAGGGAGAGTTTTTTTGCCTTCGATGGCCCACATCTCACCAGATAGGAGACTCGAATGCTCGGGCAAAGGTTTGATGCCCATATATCTCAGTTAAACTAGCAGAGGGGGAGGAAATGAGGGTGACAAATCGCATCAAAAAAGGTGCCATATACCCCTCCCCTTTCTTCAGCTAAAATGGCATCTCAGCACCATAAGGAAAGTGAAACCTTTAATCAGAATGAAAAAAAAGGGTAATCCACCGAGGAGAAGCGGTAGGGTTATGAAACACAAACGATGCAAACCAAAACTGCGTATCCAGACTCGGCAAAGGCAATTCCAGGGATGGCAGGCAATGTGCATCAACGCTCGTAGTCTACCAAGCAAACTCCCAGTGCTCACAGCCATGTTGGCAGAGACATTAGACTGGATTGCAGTCATGGAAATATGGTTCACCATGACCCACACCTGGGATGTGGCTAGAGATACAGTGAAGTTAAATTCCACCTGCGAGGTGGACACGAAGTGGTCCACTTCATGTTGCCATTCCAAATCCCAAAGTGCCCATTTTAAAATGTTACTTCACCACTTTGCATTGTAATTATGACTTTGTGTTGCTCACTCTGCCTTAGGCACTTTGATTTTCCCTGATTTTCGGTTTTCACCAGTGTGGGAACAGGCCACACTGCGCATTGCAAGCATTGCATGCTGTCGAATTCGTGGAAGTTGCTACCATGACAGTCTGCCTTACTACACTGATTATTCACAGTACCACCAGCACAAACAACCCCCGGAACCTGCACCCAATGTGTAGTAATACACATATATGAACTCCCCGCTGTTCTGCCACTTGTCCACATAACCACGCCTAAATGGATGAATGGAGAGGAGGAATGTTGAATGGCATGTCTTACAGTCAGCAGCAGTCCAGTATAACTCTGAGACAGCACTGGTGGAAAAGTATGTCCTGGATGGGACTTTCCATTTTGGAGAGGGCATGTGCCGCAAACCGCCGGAATCCTGAATTCTCCATGAAGGAGAAGGGCAAAAGATCAATTGCCAGCATTTCAGCTACAGCAGCATTAAGTTCATGTGACACTGCATGATTGGGTGGTACTTCAGGTTACTGGCAAAAACACTCTGCAACACGGGCTGGCTTGTTACACATTTTGCACGGGGTGTGCCAAATGGCTCTGCTCTGCGAATGGCCGGGGCTGGGGGTGGGGTGCAGCCGTGTGCCGAAGAGGAGTGCACAGGTGACAAATCCACAAATGAAGTTATTTTCCCTGTTTTAAGCCCAGGAGTTAATGTACCACTTGCACTAGACATACTGCACTGACCACCACCACCGCTGCTACTCTCACCACCACTTGACAAGATTTCTAAATCATAATCCTCCTCCTCATCGTGCCTGTAGTAATCATCTGGTGTTATTTCAATGCTACTACAGACATTGCTACTTGGTCTTACACTCATGGAAGGGGATAACATGCTGAATAAGGTTGATGATGATGATGATGATGAACATCCCACTATGGCATTAGCTGCCCCCTGGTGCCAAGAACACAGTGCCATGTTCCTGTTCTTAAGATGTGTATGCTGTCTCCCTGTGTCCATATGACTCCCCTTTTTACCTCGACTTGCACACGTGCATGGTAAAGCTGGCAGATTGCAGCTGACTCATCATTTGCATCTTGGACAAAAAAAATCCTAAACAAGGGATTGTGATCCCCTACTTTTAACATGCCCCTGATGCTGCTTATTGGTTTCCAGTTTTTTAACCTCTGAAATGGGGGGTGTACTACATGATTTTTTTGCTGGACACACTTGGACTCGGACTGACCACCATGGCTACCTATGATCATTAATAGGTCATCATCATCATCATCATCAACAGGAACCGCTAAATCACAACTGTTTTGAGGAGAGGGGATTTAACGCCAACAGACCCAGACACAGCCACCTTGACTTTCTTTTTCTCTGGTTCTCAGCTGGGGTCACTGACATCATTACCATCATCATCATCATGTTCATCAACATCATCCACATCCGTAATTTCAGCGTGGATGCTGTCCTGTGGAGAACATGTTCCAACCACAGCATCATTATCATCACCCAATAATTTTGCACCACACTTTGAATCATTGGATGGCAAAGGCATGACCTCAACAGCGCTGGAAAAAATGTCACCATGTGAGTTATTGTCATCAGGATCAGAATAACATTCAACTACTAAGGGGATGTTCTACAATATGACATCACCTACACTGCCAGTCATAGCTTTATACTCTACTATATTTCCTTTTTTTTTTGTATTATCTTTTTACCTCCTCCCTATATGCTCCACCTCAGCCTCTCCTTCAGGCTTGCCAGTGCTTGCTCTGGTCCATCTGCCCTCTGATCCTCCAGTCCCACATAGCAGCCAGCCCCAGGGTAACCCGGAGTAACCCTTCTCTGGATGGGTCCCCCTCCTCCGAGGGGGATGCACCAGCCCAAGAGGGCAAGCCAGCACTACACTTGGCCCTGGGGTGCTGCTGGGATGGAGGACTTGGCAGGGACATGAATGGCACCAGAGAGCCGAGTGGCCACCATCCGGCTTGAAGCGGGGTGGTATTTCTGCATTTCTGCTGCATCCCCAACATGCGTCTGTTGTTCTCCTGGTCTCCACCAGGGGCCGCCACAGCATGATGTCAACCCATTACCGACCCCAGGAGAAGAGAGCAGTCCTACTGATGCTCTATTTTCTCCTTCCCCTGGAAGTCCCTGGCGTCCTGAGTCCATTCCCAAACCCGGGTCACCGGTGTGGGTCGAGGTAAGGTGCCAGCGCCTCAGCCCTCTATGCCACGGGGCTGGCACTATATTTTATAAAACAGTTAATGGGTCAGAAGTGGAACTTGGGGCAGCAATACCCACGCCAGCAGCAACTGCACTAACACCATCAGTGGGGACTACATCATCTCCTCCAACTATCAGTGAAGTAACAGATTGCACTGTAAAAAACATTAATGGAGAAATCCCTTTACTAACGTCAGCTATGCTCTTCTGTGTACTACCATGTCCACAGCCAATATTGCCACTTGCAGCAGTCCCATGGCCAAAAATAACTTTGCTTGCATGTCTCTTTGCAGGCATTTTTGGGGATCATTAATAAAATTCTAAACAAATTTAGATTTCTGAACTTTCAGTCTGGGCCGGTGGATGGGAAGCCAAAAAAAACAACTGTGGCTTGCAGATGGCGATTGGGCACTAAATAGAAACAAACACACAGATAGATTAAGATTGTGCTGCACACTCAAGAGATGCAGGCGCAAAGGCACAACAACACCTTAACCAGTGCTCACAAGTCACAAATCCAAATCTGGAAAAGATTACCTTTTCCAGTTTGGGGGGGGGGGCAGTGCACTGCAGCAACAGTCCACTACCAAGATACCACAAAGCAGTACAGAATAACGCAGGTGGATAGCAGGTTCACAGTGCTGTAATTACTGTGTGGCACAATAAAATGTCTGATTTGATGGCACACGTCGTGCGCGGACACACATACACACTCTACAGGTAATGTACAGCAAATTGAAAACTTCAGTAATATAACCAAATCTTTTAAACAAACTAAAATTATGCACTGCACCACAACAATCAACATAAAATGTCAAAAACTACTGAAAATATTACTGTGTGTACATTAACACAGTTATACAAAAAAAAGTAACTAAAACAGAAAGACTGCCTTTCTCCCAGTTTATTTGCCTCCACAACAGATATGCCCCTCCCCCAAGCACACTTCAAGTGTCTGTCACTACACAGATCGAATATTGTAAATTATCATTCAAAATCCAGACACAAACACTTAACACTTGATAATATGAGCACAGGAGAGTTTCCTACAATCGATGTACTAAATTTTGTTTAAAAAAAAATGGCTCAAAAAGGCTTTTTTTGATGTTTTTTAGAGTGTGTGACTCTCATAGCTCTGAGAGCAAACTGTCTCCAGCTACCACTACACACACATACACTACACAGAACTGAGGCTGTGCAGAACAATCTGAAGCCCATGTGACCTGCAGTTCCATGAATCACTGCAAAATTTGCCTTGGAGCTCACCAACAAGGTGAAGTGATGTGAAGTACATTGATTTCAATGTACATCACATTAAAATTGGTGTAGAAGTGGTTGTGGGAAGGCACAGTAATGTGAAGTAATTGTTTCCAATGGAGCTCACAATCCTCATTATGACGCGAAGTACTCCGTTTCGTGTACTGGATTACTTTGCAGATTCTGACGTAATTCACAAATTGCTTCACATAGCAGATTTTGGTAACTTTGCCAACTATTAGATGTGGCCATACCAGGTTGCATGCTCTTCAGAAGAGACTGTGAGGGGAAAAAGTGTGTGGGGGGGTAGCTCTGTATGTAAGGGATCGGTGGAACAGAGATTCAGGGAAAACACAGTAATGCAGAGGCCCTGTGGGTCACCCAGGGAGCTGGGGATAAGGACCCCATCCTAGTGGGGGTTATATACACAGACCCCCATCCCAGGAAGCAGACGTTGACAAAGAACTCCTAGAAGCCATCTCAATGATGGTTGACAAGGGTGAGCTACTACTAGTTAAAGACTTCAGTCTGCCCGATGTAGATTGGACCTCGTACACAGCACCCACTGAAGGGAGTAGGGAGTTCCTGATCACATTGAAAGGTGCAGGGCTCAACCAACTAGTGAACTCACCCACTAGAGACAATGCAACCCTAGACATGGTGCTTACAAACACCTCAAGGGTTTCAAATGTACAGGTGGGCATCAATCTGGGGTCCAGCGACCCCAGGTCAGTTTGGTTAGCAATCAACAAAGCAGAGTGAATGTGTCACACAAAAATCAAGATCCTTGATTTCTGTAAAGCAGACTTTCCAGAGATGAGATCAAGAATCAAATCAGTGCTATCCAAGGTTAGCTCGGGGAATGTGGAAGAAGACTGGCAGCATTTTAAGGAGGCCATAACTACAGTTACTGAACAATGTGCACGTTGAATCAGTAAATTAAAAAGAAGGAAGAGTGCTCTCTGGTTCACTAGGGACATAGCAGCAAAAATAAGTGAAAAAATAGGGCATTTAAGCAATACAAAAAGTCACAGAAGGAAGGAAGCTAATATGGACAATTACAGGAACGAACTCAGGGAGGCTGGAGGAGCCATTCAAAGGGCCAAAGCACAAACAGGAAAGGATAGCACAGGGAGTCAAGAAAGGAGATGAAATGTTCTATAGGTACATGAGAGAAAAGAGAAAGAGTAAGGGAAGGAGAATAGTCAGATTAACAGGTGTTGAACAAATTCATCTACTCTGTGTTCACAATAGAAGATGGTGGTAAAGGACCTCCGCTACAGCAGATGGAACACAATAACAAGGAGGCCGACACTAGTCCCTTCACAAGGGAAAGGGTCCTAGAAGAACTAAACAAACTTGGGGTTGATAAGGTAATAGGACCGGATGGTATTCACCCGAAGGTGTTGAAGGAGCTATAGGAAGAAATTGCAGCACCACTAGCACAACTGATCAGTAAATCACTGGAAAGTAGCACAGTACCTTAGGACTGGAGAACAGCAACAGTATTGCCTTTGCACAAGGGGGGAAGCAGAGAGGATACCGGAAACTATTGCCCGGTCAGCCTAACCTCTATAGTGAGAAACATTATGGAGGCACTACTAAAAGAGAGAATAGTGGAATTCCTGAGGGAAAATGAAAAACTAGACCCCAAACAACATGGCTTCATGGCAGGTCAAGCATGTCAGGCAAACTTGACTCATATCTTTGACTGGGTTACCAAAACAATAGACTGGGGCAGTGCAGCAGACATGGTGTACCTAGACTTCAGCAAAGTCTTTGGGGCTGTCTCCCACAGGAGACTGGGAAACAAACTAGAGCATGCAGGGTTACGGCATAAGATAGTTAACTTGGTTAGGAATTGGCTACGGAATAGGAATCAGAGTCTTGGTCAATGGGGCTTTGTCACAGGAGTAGGACGTGACCAGCAGTTTACCACATGGGTCAGTGCTGGGTCCAGTCCTCTTCAGTATCTTCTCCAGTGACCTCACAGAAGAATTGGAGGGGAGGGTGTGCCTGTTTGCAGATGATATAAAGCTCTCCAATGGGATGGATACACAGGAGAGGGCCACAGGCATGATAGCTGACCTCAGGAAATTAGAGTAGTGGTCAAAACACTGGCAGTTAAAATTTAATGGTAATAAATGTAAGGTCATGCACCTGGGAAAGTGAAACCCATGCGTAAAGTACACTCTGGATGGGCACCAATTGGAAGTGACAAAGATGGAAAGGGACCTGAGTGAACTCATCACCAATGACTTCAAAGTCACAAAACAGTGTGAAAAAGCAGCACAGCTAGCAAGTGGCATCCTCAGCTGTATATGTAAGTGTATTACAATCAGAAAGCAAGAGATAATTATGCCACTGTACAGATCCTCAGTAAGGCCACACCTGGAGTACTGTGTCCAGTTCTGGAGGCTACACCTGAAAAAAAGTACATAGGCAGATTAGAGACAGGGCAGATAAGGGCTACTAAAATGGTGCAAGGGTGCACCATGAGACATATGAAACTATGCTCAAGGTACTAAAATTGTACTCACTAGAACAGAGAAGAAATAGAGGAGACATGATAGTAACGTTTAAATCCATCAAGGGAATAAACAAGACTGAGAATCTCTTCCAAGTAAACAAAGGAACTCTGACACGGGGACACAACTTGTGTCTGGTGGGAGGCAAGTTCAGGAGCAACTATAGAAAGTACTTCTTCATGGAAAGGGTGATAGACCCATGGAACAGACTGCCCGCACAGGTGGTGGCAGCTAAGACAGTAAGAAAATTTAAACTAGCATGGGACAGACAGTGTGGGCAGCTTGGCTTGAACAATTAAAGGGGAGGGGGTAGTCACCTTGGGCAGACTAGATGGATCAATTGGTCCCCATCTGCCAACACCATTCTTATGTTCCTTCCTAAAGCTCCTCCCTGTGAGCTTCCACTCATGGCCACATGACTGCGAGCTAGTATTCAAGCTAAACAGTTCCCTGCAGGTCACCCTGTTAATTCCTGTAAGGAATCTGAAGGTCTCCATCATATGTCCCTACTCCTTTCTGGTCTCCAGTGAGAACATGTTCTGTGCACTAAGGTACTCTTCACAGAACTTGCCCTGTTGGCACTGAAACATTTTTGTTGCCCTGCACTGCACCATTTGCAGCCTGTCCCTCTTCTTTCTGGTCTCCAGTGAGAACATGTTCTGTGCACTAAGGTACTCTTCACAGAACTTGCCCTGTTGGCACTGAGACATTGTTGTTACCCTGCACTGCACCATTTGCAGCCTGTCCCTCTCCTTCCTGAGGTGAGGGCACCAGAACTGGGTGCAGTACTGTAGGTGAGGCCTCACCATGGATTTATACAAGGGAAAAATTACCTTCCTGTTCTGCTGTCAGTACTCCTCTTGATGCGTTCTAGCATCCTGTTTGCCTCGCTGTAAGCTTTGCTGCACTGACTTGATTGCTTTAGGGGGTTGCTGATGTTAACCTCGAAGTCTCATTCCTCAGCTGTGGTACTGAGTCTCAACTCTTCCATCCAGTACTCCGTCCTGGGGTTCTTGTTCCCCAGGTGCATAACCTTCCTTTTTTTAATTTGGCATTGAACTTCAGCTGCTCAATCCGTGACTACCCTGCTAGATTTTGCAAGTCTCTCTGCATGTCTTGTATTCCCTTGTCACTATCCACCCTCACAGAGAACTTAGTGTCATCAACAAAAAGATACATGCTGCCTCAGGTGCCCTCATCAGTGTCGCTGATGAACATGTTGAAGAGGACCAGTCCCAGGACAGATCTCTGTGGTACCCCTACTCATGACATTCCACCCTTCTGATTTAAACCTATTGACCACCACCTTCTTGTTGTCTCCCCTTTAGCCAGTCACCAACCCAGTTTACTGTGGCCCTAGCCACACGCAGATTCTCCATCTTCTTAAGCAAGCGTCCATGCAGCACTGAGTCAAAAGCCTTGCTGAAGTCAAAGTAGAGCAGATCCACAGTGGGCCTGAATCCAGTTCCCTCATTACCCAGTCAAAGAACACTATTAGGTTAATCTGTCAATGACACTGGAAGACTAGGTAGGGGCTCAAAGTAATGGTGGGCTCTACTGGACTAATAAGTAGGCTGCTTAGAGGGGACTAAATATTTGTGCCAAGTTAAAGACTCTCCAACAATGGTTGCATATGTGTGTGTGTGTGGTATGTGGACAGCAGCTGCAATGTGGGACTATCCTGTGGGGTGAAATAAAGCAGAAGCTGTCTAAAAATCAATAGCAATCAGCATAATGACTGTTTATTATCAGTGTCCCCCAAGTAGTGCTCAGATAATGCTGCAAAATGACTGTTTATTATCAGTATCCCCCGAGTAGTACTCAGATACTGCTACACAATGACTGTTTATTATCAGTATCCCCCGAGTAGTGCTCAGATAATGCTGCACAATGACTGTTTATTATCAGTAACCCCCAAGTAGTGCTCAGATAATGCTGCACAATGAGTGTTTATTATCAGTATCCCCCGAGTAGTGCTCAGATAATGCTGCAAAATGACTGTTTATTATCAGTATCCTCCGAGTAGTGCTCAGATACTGCTGCACAATGAGTGTTTAGTATCAGTATCCCCAAGTAGTGCTCAGATACTGCTGCACAATGACTGTTTATTATCAGTATCCCCCAAGTAGCGCTCAGATAATGCTGCACAATGAGTGTTTAGTATCAGTATCCCCAAGTAGTGCTCAGATAATGCTGCAAAATGACAGTTTATTATCAGTATCCCCCGAGTAGTGCTCAGATAATGCTGGATAATGACTGTTTGTTTATTATCAGTATCCCCCGAGTAGTGCTCAGATAATGCTGCATAATGAGTGTTTAGTATCAGTATCCCCAAGTAGTGCTCAGATAATGCTGCAAAATGACTTTATTATCAGTATCCCCCGAGTAGTGCTCAGATACATAGAGAATAATGGATGGGGAAGTGTGTGATATAAGAATTTAATGCACACCCGAGGTGTGGGATGCTACATAAACCCCCGAGGGCGAAGCCCGAGAGGTTTATCAAAGCATCCCACACCGAGGGTGTGCATTAAATTCTCATTATCAAATACTTCCCTATCTTTTATTTTATATAATTGCTGGTGAGCAATTTTTCCAGTATAAATGCTGCGACCCCCCCAACAGACATAGTCTTCTCACTCACACACACACACACACACACACACAGTCTCCCTCCCTCCGTCATTCTCAAGGAATCCCCGTATGGCAGCTTCACTCTATAGTTATCTGGGGCACCAAATAAAGCAGCAGCAGCTCACTTCTCCTGCAGCTCCCACTCCAGATTCCCTAGTTGAGCTGTGCAGCAATCCCCAGAGTCCCTCCCCCTCTTACGCTACAGCTCACTCTGCTCCCAGTTTTATTCTTTGTTTTTTAAAATTAACAGCTGAAATCGAGATCGCGATTAGGCTCGCACTTACCGGTGTTCGTTAACTGCAGACTTGTTCTGCTGACTTTCTGTGTTCCGCAAAGGTAGCAAACTGCAGAATCAACCAGATACTTAAAAAAGAAAATAATATTTAAGGTAGGATCAACTAGATGTATTAAAAAAAAAATACAATGATTCCAGGAAACTGATGGTGAAAGTGAAACCGTGGCAGCCACACGCTAAGATACAGAGCCGAAGACACCATCTTTTGGGAACTGCTTAGCCCACCCACATTCAAAACAGGAGCCATTGAGGGAGCGCTCCCTTTTTTTTGAACTTTATAAAAATGTTATTCAAGGTTTATGTTACATATCTTAGGATCAAATCATTACAAACTTCATACTTACATTTCCGGGATTACACATATGTAAATTTCATCATATGCTTACAGAAGAAAGATATTGTAGTATCCAGTTAATTCTTCCTGATACCATGTATGACTTTAACAACTTTAATCACAAATACTATCTAGTAACAATTTGTCCCTCCCTTCTTCTCCCCTCAGAAGGGAAGGGGAGTGGACAAGTGAGTGAGTCCTTGTTAAGCTATAAGGGCATTACCCCCTCTCCCCAAGAGTTCTTAAGACAGTCTCTCCGGTCCCCCAAGATGTCTCCCCTTTTTTGTTTCACCCAGATCTCTCTCATCTCCCACATCATAGGTATTAGTTCCGTTCTTCTTGTCCCATCCTCTTTCCTTCTTGACCCACCTTTGTTGTAAATCTTGCAACTTCGTGGATTTGGTTAACTTGTCAGAAGTTGTTCCCACACTGTGATTCCTTCCTTCAATTCCTTTATTTTAAAATAAGGCAACCATCTTGTATTAAATTTATCTGTAGCTAACCTTAGCTGAGCTGTAACCATTTCTGTTCCCGAATCAACTCTATATTCCTGACCCAAGTTTTCAGAGACAAAGGAATGTCAGATAACCAATTCTGTGTTACAACCTTAAGGGCTGCCGTAATCATGATGTAAAGAGGTATCTTCCTGCTGCATCTTGATTTCCTGTATGGAAGACCCAGTACTAAATTTTCTAATTTTAGTGGTGTAGAGAGGGAAAGAATCAAAGCAAACTCATCCGCGACCTCACTCCAGAATGAAATGATTTTTGGGCATTCCCAAAAAATATGATGGTGCGTTCCTGTAGAGCCGCATTTTCTCCAACATTTATTGGATAGGCTCCTGTTGTAGTGGGCAGTAATTGTTGGGGTAATAAAAAATCGAATATTGACTTTCCACCTGAACTCTCTCCAGGATGGGGAATTTGTAGTCTTATGGACCCCTGTCCAGATGTGGAGCCAATCTTGTTCTGTAAGGTTTAAATTCGCTTCTGCCTCCCATCTGTCCTCCACTTTCCGTATTGCCAGAGCTCCCCTGTCCTCCATCAGTACTTTGTAAATCTTTGAGATATATGATCTGGTGTCCCCTGTTAGACTTTTTTGGTGAGTTAATACGTTGGGTAGTGAGGGTTCCTGTGCGATTTCATTAAGGCCAATTATTCTAGTGATATAGTGAAGGCATTGATAATACCTAAAAAATTCAGTAGTATTTAATTGAAACTCTGCATACGTGTAAAAGTCTTCACCTGTGATCCCTCAATAAATTGTTTGGGATATTTAAGACCTGAGGTGGTCCATCTAAAAAAAACAGGGATCCCTATCCGGGATAGGAAAACCTGGGAGAAATACAAGTGGTAAATATTCCCATACAGGGCGGACTATCTCCCAGTTTTGCCTAGCCTCAAGCCACTTCGCCATTGTGTGTCGAGTGAAAATATTATGGATATTTTTAAGGTCTTTTGGTAGGACCCTCCAGGGGAGGATATTCAAGGGAATCGAGTCACTCTCACTCTCTTCTATCTCTAGCCACCCGTGTCTCAGACCGGGCTTCATCATTTTAATAATTGGAAGTAACTGAGCCGCCAGAAAATACTTCGGGAAGTCTGGAAGACCGAATCCTCCCTTACATCTATCCTTCACTAATATTGCCCACCTAATCCTTGGTTGCTTACCAAGCCAAATAAATTCCAACAGCTTTTTTCTAAGTCTTTGTTAGGAATTTGGATGGGAAGGTTAGGGAATAAAAAAAGGAATTTGGGCAAAATGTTCATTTTGATAGTCTCCAACCTGTTGGTGAAAGTTAAGGGGAGCAATGACCACCTATTGAGGTCCGCTCTTATCTGCTGGAATAAGGTACCGTAATTATGCTTATAGATTTGATTAAGATTTGTGGGTATCTGTATTCCAAGGTACCTCACTTGTGTTTGACCCATTTAAATGGGATGCTGGCTCGTACCTTGGGATCTAAAGCCCGCCCCAATGGAAGGACTTCAGAATTCTTCAGGTTAATTTTAAAGCCTGATATTTCCCCAAAGGAGGTCAGGAGTTCCATAAGATATGGGAGAGCGACTTGGGGGTTTCCCAAGTATATTAATGTATCGTCCGCATATAAAGAGATCTTGTGGGAGGTGTTTTGGACTTCAATACCCTGAATCTGTGGATGCTGTCTTATGGCCTGTGCCAGGGGCTCCATACTGATGCAAATAGTAAGGGAGAAAGGGGGCATCCCTGCCGCGTGCCCCTGGTGATATTAAATGGTAATGAGATTGTACCATTCACCCGCATTCTAGCCTGAGGCTTTTGGTAGGACACTTTTATTCCATTGAAAAAATTACCATGGAAACCCATTTGTTGGAGAACTTCAAAAAGATAGGCCCAGTTTAGTCTATCGAAGGCTTTTTCAGCATCGACAAAGAGTGCAATGGCTGGGTCACTCTTCAAACCTATGGACTCTAAAATATTAAGAAGTCTACGGACATTAGCAAACATGTGCTGATGGGGATGAAACCCGCTTTGTCAGGATGAATCAACAATTGACATATTTCTGTATACTTAATAGCTAGAATTTTCAGAAGATTTTTGGTCTTGTTTAAGAGGGATATTGGTCTTAAAAATTCACATTTGGTAGTTTTTTTCCTGGTTTGGGTATCGCTGTTATTATTGATTGCTCCCAACTAATAGGACCCCTACCCTCTTCCAAACATTGATTGAATACTTTGTTAATAACGGTGCCACTGACCCTGCTAATCTTTTATATATTTCCCACTAAACCCATCAGGGCCAGGGGCTTTTCCTGTCGGTAGTTGGTGAATGACTTCAATAATTTCCTCTGTGGTTATGGGGAGGTTGAGTTTTGATAGCACAGAGTCGGGTAGTTTGGGTAGCATAAGATTGTTCAAAAAGGTTTGGGTATTTTCCTGCGTTTCTCTGGGATTTGTATCTTCTAAGTATAAGTTTTGGTAATACTTTTGGAATTGTTGCACAATTTCAGAGGGGGTTGTGAATCTCTGTTTTGATAACGTATCCTCCTGAATATACGGGATACATCTGTCTGCCTGTGCCTTTTTTAAGTGCATCGCCAACAATCTCGCAGCTCTCCCACCCACCTCATGGTATTTTTGATTTGTGAATCTTAAATAACCTTCTGCTTTTTTATTCTCAAATATCTGTAAGGCCTCTCTAATTTTATACAAGTTCTTTTGGGTCTGCGTGTCGGTTGGGTTTTGTTTATGAAGTTCTTCTAATTTCGTCAATTCTCGTAACAGATTTATGTGCGAGAGTGTGATAACTTTTTTTGATAAGCCGCAAACTTATGATCTCTCCCTCAGCACCGCTTTAAGCTGCATCCCATTTGATTGCAGGAGTGCTCAGTCATTGGTGTACCTGAGAGAAGTCCACAATAGCCTGCTTTAGTTTATTAAGGAAGGATTTGTTATTCAATAGGGAGACGCTGAGTCTCCATATTGTTTGCCTATCCTATGGTGCCAACTTTATCACGATGGAAATTGGAGAGTGATCTGATAAGGTTATATTGTGTATTTCGGATTTGGTGACTAAGTGAAGCGAGGAAGCATAAGTGTAAAATAAATCTTTTCTGTAATAAGATTGTTGGGCAGCCGGTAGAGCGTGAAGTCTCTCCCCGTGGGTGTTGTGCTCTCCATATATCATTAGCCCCAGTTCTTTGTTGGGGCATTGAGGAGATCTGGTAGTCAAGAGGTGAGCAATGAACTCACGATCTATCTCTCAGCGAGTTCGGGGCAATATTAAAATCTCCCCTAGGACTTAGATCTCCCGGCAGGAGGTTCAGTTATTTTTTAAAGACCAGTTTAAAAATCTTCCTGCTTAGTATTTAGCATAAATATTGACCAGATGGAGGGCTTACCTGTAAACTTACTGATAATCTGGCGTATCTGCCCTGGAGTCCCCTTCTGAGGATTGGATAATTAAATTTAAGCCTTTTCTCCATAGAATTGCCACCCCTGCCTTCTTAGCGTGCGGGTGTGATGCTGCCACCACATTCTCCACCCAGGCCCTTCTTAATTTTAAATGTTCTGTGCTAGATAAATGTGTTTCCTGTAGTAAGATAACGTCCCCCTGTAGTCTCTTTAACTCTTGCAAAAGCCTGGTACGCTTAATGGGCGAGTTGACCCTCTTCACATTATAAGAGTATATTTTTAGGGAGGCCATGATTGAAATTCTGAGAATAGCTGTGGTCCGCCATAAACCTGTCTGACCAAAAACTTAGGACGTTTAAAGGGAATTTTATTCTGGAGTGATTTCTTCCGCTTTGACAAGGGGAACCCCATAGACCATTTTGCCTGCTTTGATCCTGATTGTGTAATTAACAAGGACTCATTCAACAAGAGTTTTACCCTAAACATTGGGTAATGCTTATAACTATAAAGCAACTGTAGGATAACTTTAGTCAATAACAATAACAGACTGTTACTAACAGAACAGTTAAACATGATTAAATATTAGATTATTTCTCTCTCCACTCAATCCACAAAAAAGATTTAATCTTGAGTAGAGAAAGAGATCAGCCCGAGTTAGTAAACATCCTAGCTCACTTGAGGCTCGAGCCTCGGTTACTTCCTAGGTGCAAGTCCTGGCTTCCCTGAGAGCAGAGAGCCTGGAGCCACTCTAAGTGGATAGTGCTTCAGTCAGCACTATGTGTCTCATTAAGGAGACTACGAGCTTAGATGTCTTTAAGCTCTAAAAATACAAAAAAGATAAAAAAAAGAAGAAAAAAGTCACCAAGTGAAGCAGAGAACCCTTCGATTCCTCCCACCCCACCCTTTACAACCCTCTGTCACTCTGAGTATTTAGCTCTCTCTCTTAATTCCTGTCCCATAAATTCCAGTTCTCTAATTCTTTAATTCTTTTTATGCACCACATTGCCCATGTAGTTGGGACAGGGTCTTAGAAATCCCTTAAATGATTCCCCACTTTCAGGTCTGTTCACATGTCCAGCCATCCTATTAAGGAGGTACAACTCTGAGTTAGTTTATTCCCAGAACCTGCCTTCCTCCCCCTTCCCCACATGGTTTAAGCCCCTGGCCCCTATAAGGTATAATCCAATACCAAAGGTTATCAGTTATTTTCTCCTAGTCAAGATCATGGGTCCAGTTAGTGAGATGCCTTTTAATCCATGTCCATTCAATCCATTCTTCGCCTTCAAGGAAAGAGCATAATAAAACCCTCTGTCAGTCATATGTTAAACCCATACGGCAACTCCTGGGTGAAAGACCTGTATAAAGGCAACAGGATCTCCGGCCGCTCCAGATCAGGGTAATTAACTGGAGTTACTGGGTATGCAAGTCATTTTGATGTTATCTCACGACAGTTCAGTGCATTTTATTAATCAGCTTGGAGTGGTCTGTCTAAATCTAGCCGTGTTGTGGCCTTCAGGTTTCTTGCCATCAGAGCGCCTGGTTAATTTCATCAGGTCCTGCATTACCGATGAAGGGGTCCCTCCTTGATGCGGTCGTTTCATTCCTCTGTCTACAATTTGCCAGGAGTCTTTTATCAGCTTTTGCTCCAGCAGTCACATTTCCATTCCCGGTACTGCGATTCCCCATTCTTTTAGGAGCGGGGCTGCTTTGATGAGGCTAGGGTACGTTTTAATCCCCTCTTCCAAATGTAGTCTTAACTTGGCCGGAAAATCAGCTGAGCCTTAATGTTTTTCTTTTTCTCCCGGATCTCCTTTATGATAGAGCGAACACTCACTCATTCCGCTTGTAATGCCGGCGAAGTCCAAGCTTGAAGAAACCGCAGTGTTCATGTATTTTAAATCTTGAGCCTCCACGCCCTTTTCCAGAACCCACTCTTCCGACTGAAAATATACTCATCTTTATCACCCACTTAACGGGCCTTGCTGACGGAGCGGAGGGTTTAGGGGCTAGTGATCTATGTGCCCTATCTATCGCCATGTTTAGATCAGCGGGAATTGAAAATATTGAGCATAATAAATGTTGTATAAAATCAATCGGAGTGGGATATCCTTCTTCTGACCCTTCCGGGACTCCGTGTATTCGAAAGTTATTTCGCCTTGAGCGGTTTTCGATGTCCTCCAGTCTGTTGAAAGTTTCCTTGTCTCTATGCAGTAAGTACAATAGGACCCTGTTTTCAGCTTCTTGGGCCTCGGAGATCTCTGTTATTTTAGTTGTGTGATCCGCTACTTTTGCATCCATATTTCGGACGTCCTGGCGCAAATCTGCCAGAGAGGATTCAATCTTTTGAACCGACGTTAGTATTTTTTGCAGTGTGCGTTCCGCTTTTCTGGAAAGTCCTGAATCCTCTTCCTCCATGTCAGCCGAGGAGTCTGAGAGGGCTGTATCTCTACGGGTACGCGTGGTGTAGGCCTCCATCTCCTCGTCGAGTGTTAACTGCTTCATCTTCGTTTGTGAGTTAACATTTTTCAGATTTCTTGGTTTGTGGTTTTTCGCCAACATTTCTCCTTTATCTGTATTCTTGAGTTGAGTAGTGGGGTATCCGTAATCGAGAGGTTTTTAATAGATTGGTGAGGCGACTGGGGAGCTGGCCAAATTAGGCTCTCATCAGGTCGGTGACGTCACCGGAAGTCTGGGAGCGCTCCCTTTTAATAGACAGAGCGTATGAATGTCATAATAACCGACTGGTTATTACGGCAAATATCAACTCAGTGAGCCCATTGAAAAAATTGCTCACCAGTAATTATTGCTGCATAATGACTGTTTATTATCAGTATCCCGCGAGTAGTGCTCAGATACTGCTGGATAATGACTGTTTATTATCAGTATCCCCCAAGTAGTGCTCAGATACTGCTGGATAACGACTGTTTATTATCAGTAACCCCTGAGTAGTGCTCAGATACTGCTGCATAATGAGTGTTTAGTATCAGTATCCCCAAGTAGTGCTCAGATAATGCAGCATAATGACTGTTTATTATCAGTATCCCCAAGTAGTGCTCAAATACTGCTGCATAATGACTGTTTATTATCAGTATCCCCCGAGTAGTGCTCAGATAATGCTGCATAATGACTGTTTATTATCAGTATCCCCAAGTAGTGCTCAAATACTGCTGCATAATGACTGTTTATTATCAGTATCCCCCGAGTAGTGCTCAGATACTGCTGCACAATGACTGTTTATTATCAGTATCCCCCGAGTAGTGCTCAGATAATGCTGCACAATGACTGTTTATTATCAGTATCCCCCAAGTAGTGCTCAGATAATGCTGCACAATGACTGTTTATTATCAGTATCCCCCAAGTAGTGCTCAGATAATGCTGCACAATGACTGTTTATTATCAGTATCCCCAAGTAGTGCTCAGATAACGCTGCAAAATGACTGTTTATTATCAGTACCCCCGAGTAGTGCTCAGATAATGCTGCACAGTCAAGGTTAGAATGGGGTACAGTGGCCCACCTGGAACATCAATAAGGGAGGCCACAGGGCGACACATTTGTAGCAGTATTCCACCTACATATAATACATTAGCTGTATGTTTGCACCTTAAATTTACTTGTAGTACCCAAACAACCCCTTTTAATTAGAAAATAGATTGCAAATGCAAAATCTGGAAACTGGTCAGGTACCCAAAAGAGGGGGTCTGCCTGGAAATTTCCTGGAATCTGAGTGGGTCAGTCCTACTTTGAGTACAGCAGAGTCTCTAAAAATGGTAGCTGTGCTGTGTTTGCTGGGGGAGAGAATGAGGACAGTTGCTACTGTGTGGGTTTATACTGTTACAGAAGTGGGGAAAACCTAGGAAAAGGTATCAGAAATGTGTGATTTTGCACCAGAGAATGCCACAATTTCAACAGATTCTGGAGGCCTTGGCTGACCCCAGGACCCGGCATATTGTTTTGAGGCCCAGGCCCCGAACAGTATCTCATGCTAGCAATGCCTCTGCCAAATGACAGCTAAAATTATTAGTAAGCAGTCTCGGGAGGATGTGTTAGGGAGATGATGAGTTTGACAACCAACAGAGGTAGGTACCTGTTATGTAACAATTGGGCAAGCTGTACTGCTGGGCAGAGTCCAAAAGCGCAGTAAGTGGATATAAAGAGTGACGGTTGGGAGAAAATGACAGTTTAGGAAAAGCAGCCTAGCAAAAGAGAAATTGGGCTAGAAAAATTGCAGTCTAGCTGCAGAGTCTAGGCTGAGTAGAGTAGCCAGTCATAGGGCGGATTGCCTAAAAGCAGCCAACCCAGGAGCAATAGAGCAGAGGCACCAAAACTCAAAAATGCCAGCACTCCTAGAAGGGACTTTACCTGCTTAGATGGGAAATGGAGTAGCTGGCGGGTGAGGCAGGTGGCAGTGAGCTGGAGATGCTGCTCCGCTGCAGGTAGAGTGCCCGGTCAGTGCTCCGAATCTGTGAAGAGAAGAGCAGAATATTAGCTTTAGTAGGCCTAAATCAGGAGGGGGGGCAGAGTTTAGACATTGACTGCAGACAGCAAAGCAGCAGGGAGCCAGAGGCAGCAGGAGCAAAAAAAGGCTTAATCAGGGGCAGGGAATTTCACTAGAAGGAACTGAAAGAAAGAAGCAGGAGGCAGGTCGAGTCAGCTCCAGCTCCAGGTTGGGGGGGGGGATCAAAGGTAGTGTGAGAACAGAGAGGAGAACTTATTTACTAAAATTACCTAAGCACAAGAAAAATTGGAACAGCCTTGCTTTTCAAAACCAGAACACTCTTGCTGTATAGATACAAACAGCAGCAGAGTAAAAAAACACAGTACAAAGTTATACAGTGGTAGCAAATTTATTTATTTATTTTTTGTTGACCAGGTAAGTGCACTAGACAAATTCTGCCTATTTTCAGGCACGACCCGGGGAGGGGTATACAGATGAATGCCAGCTGACTTTTAACTAGATTAAGCTGTTGGTGGTATTTTAGTGAATGGGAGAAATTTGGCCAGGGCACTGGGGAAATTCCTCTACTGACCTGTAGGGGGAACCTCTGGTCGGCAAGATGACCACTTTCACTGAGTCAGCAGCAGAGAAGGATGTGCGAGTCATAGGCGAATTTAGAGGGGGGGGCTAAGGGTGCTATAGCTCCCCCATCATGGAGTTCCTCTATTAGTAACACACTGTGCTGCATTCTTACACGGTATGCACTAATGCCTCCATGAAAGCCGCCTGAGCCACACGGGTCTCATCTGTCCTCCAGTGTCCTGGTAGTGCAGTAAACAACTATCCCCACCCGCATTACATAGTTGATTCCCCGCCCCCCCCGGGAAAGCCAGTCTCCAGCATGAATTTCTTACCAACTTTTATCCTGTGCCATGTGGTCCGGTCCCAGCACTGTGGCAGCAGCTGGTCTTGCCTTGGTGAGCCTGCACATTCGTTCTCTACTTTTGTAGGCTGGGTGCAGCTCCTTTGTTCATGTGCCGGGGGGGGGGGTTGTGCGTGGGGAGGTACAGCTGCAGCAAAACAGAGTGGACCTTAACAATACAAATCTCAACCAGGTTGCCTGGTGCTCGCTGCTCCTGATTTGCTGTTGCCTCCAGGGGTGCCTTCTCCAAATGTCTGGGCTGCCAAAATAAGAGTGAGCTGTAATTCATTCACTCAGAAGATTAATGTTGGAACAAAAGGGGAGCGACTGTACTACTGAGGAGCAGACAGAGAGAGAACACAGCCCATAAGTGAAGAGCAGAGCCCAGGGTTTCAGGTGGCAGCAGTCCAGTAATGCAGGATAGATGTGGCCTTGGTAAATCAGCACAAGGAGTTGGAGTGATGTTCAGGTCATCTTCCTGTAGCTGAAGCAAGCTGTAGCTGAGAGCTCTGCTCATTAGGAGTCATGGGGTCAGTGTGTGCCGTCTAGAGAGAAAGAGTTCAGCGGCCAGGTGACTGGAGACAGCACTCAACTAGGTGCATATAGACTTCAGCCTGCTGAAAATGGATCAATTCTTCATTTAATCAGGTACTTCTTGCTTTAAAAAGAAAGACTTTCATAGTCTCAAACTATGGTGGGTGGGAGGTGGCTGTTGGGATGGGACAGGACGTTAGTGTTCCATCAAACTGGGTGTGTAATAAATGTAGTACTAGTGTTATTCATTTCCAGTATGGGGAGCTTAAATTCATGACATTTAAATTGTTTAAGGTCATTATTAGTTTTGTCCTACATTGCAAATTGATTTTGGTGTGGATTTGTAGGAGAGGGAGTTGGAGAGTAGTGCCCTCCTGTAGTATGCTGGGAATGGTACAAGACTAATGCTGGGGCAGGACTGGGCTCAGCGACAGCAGGAACCAGGAGAGGCAGAAACTGGTACATGCGACCTTTGAACTGAGGTTAAAACTTCAGCATGTACTGTATGTCTAATCTGTGTTGTCTTTTCAGACATGGTTGTACAGTGTGAATGAGCACAGAGGGAAGTAATAGACATATGGGGTTTTGAAGGTGTTCTGCTGTATATTATGGCATGTGCAGGAGTTTCTGCATCCTTGGAGAGTAAAATTAGCAACAGAAGTCATACGACCTTGTTTGGCACATTGACACAGGCAGTTATAAAACCGGAGACAAAGTGATAGAATCAAATATTTAGTTTATATAGTTATATGTGTTGAATGGGGGAGTACAAGTTGTGATGTACTGTAGCAAGTGCTGTTGCTAATCAAAAAAAAAATACATTTTTATATTTGTTTAAAAACTGTGTTCTGCTGTCCGTTTACTGACTTCTTGGGCCTATCATAAAAATGAGATGACTCATACCATGGGATTACTGAATCCCAGTAAAGGAAATTTTAAAACAATAAAAAAATATTTTATTTAACACTTTATTTTCTTTGGAATAAGTTGCTCTGTAGAATAAAATCTATTTTGCAAAAATAGCAGGCAAACTTGAAATTATTTTTTCAGAAACTAGATAGCAAAGTGACTTTGTTCCCATATTTCCATAGTTACTGTATTTAGTTTTTTTTTTACTGAGGTAAGGTTGAGGGATAGGTTAATCTGTACTGCAGGACAAACTGGGATGGATTGGCTTTATGGTAATATCACAACCTGCTTGTGTGTGTGACATTTATGAACTTGTTTACTTGGATTGTCATTTAATTTGTCTGCAATTTGTCTTTATCACCAAGTCTCTTTTAACTTGTCTCATTTTTATGTGTTTGGAATGTGCTGCCGCCCAGTTGCAGTCTTTTGGTATTTTGTTTTATTTTTGGGGTGGGAGGGTATTTTGGGTAACATACTGTGATGTGGATGGTGGGGACTCTGGGAATGGTGCTAGGGTATAACTCAGAAAGCATGGGGTGGGAGGAAATGGGTAGAAATTGCATTAGAAATACCCTCCAAAATGCACCAAAGTGTTAAAAAATTTCTGGGAGCCGAGGTGGCCTACCAGACCCCGACCTGAAATTCACAGCGGACAAGTGTAAGTACAGAGCAGATGCCGTCCGTTATATAGCTGCACGGTCAGCCACACTCGACACAGAAAGCTGGAAATTGTAAAGAGGCTAAAATAACCGAGAAGGCTGCAGCACAGAGCCCAACAGCAGAACCTATGAATATTGTCGGTTTGCCGGTGAAGGCAAGTACTAGTACCTCTTTTTTGTTCACGTTTAAAGGGAATCTAGCACATAAGACAGTGGGGGCCATGCCCGAAATGGCGAGTACCAAGGCCTTGGCTTCAATGCAATGTAGTGGCACCCCTAAATTGGATTTACAAAGTCCAGATTGGTCTGTGGGCACTGTGCTCCAAGGAGCTGGGTGGGAATTAGACCAGACAGGGCGCGGGGTTTTGGGCTCTTCATCACTTCGCACGCCCAACCTTAATGACAATATACTGAATGGCACTACAGTGGCTGCAGCAACTAGTGTCACTACAGAATTGCCTATTGTGATTGACGTCCCTTTGAGTAGGGCTGAGTCCGCTATGCATTTGTCTGAGGAGTTATAGCTCACCAAGAACCCACATCTGTGCCTTAACAGTTCAGACACAACAGAGGTTCCCAATGACGATGCACCCAACTATAACGCCGGCTCTAGGGACAATCATGCTTAGGGGCCTACAGAGCCAGCAGCAACTTGACCTCTTCCTGTAGCTAATATTGAAGGGCCACAAAATGCAGGGGGCAGGAGAACTTATGCCTCCTTTTTGAGAGAACCTGTCTTCCCAGCAAAATGGCACAGTGTTATTCGTATTTAATTTACAAAGGGGGGTTGGCTGTCTTCCCATACCACATCTTTGTAGCCAAAACTCTTTTGAAACATCTGTGGCTTACACAGGTGCAGAAATTTATGCTCTCATACATGATTCAGGAGAACAACCATTCGATGTGAGCTTCAAGTTTAGCAGTGGTCTGCAAAAATTCTGGGACCTATATCATATCTTGAAAACTACGCCTCTGTCATTTCCCTTTGAGGCAATACCCCTGACTAAGCCGCCAAACAGAACCATCAGAGTTTTGTTCAGGAATGAAGGTGTTAGTGTAATGGATCTAATGTACTGGCTCAAGCAAAGGTGCACAGTGTTGGGAAACCCAGAAGCCATCTTTAATGATGAAAAGATATGGACGAGGGGATGGAGAGTGAGCACTGTGCTACATACCACCGAGACAGGTTTACAGCACCTGCCTAATAGCTTTTTTCTTGGTCATGACAGAGGGGTACTTTTTTACCAGGGGCAACTGAAGACATGCTACAGATGTGGTGAAACAGGACATATCAGAAGCTTATGCGACAAGTTAAAATGTACTTTATGTGGAGATATGGGGCATACTAGTGGTCATTGTTGCAATGAACAGTTATGCAATTTGTGTGATACCAAGGGTCATGCACACCACTCTTGCCCCTGGATGGCTCATAATCAACCCAATCAGGCAGACACAGAAGAGCAGATGCTTTTGATTGCAATAACACAAAGGAAAAGAGAGAGATCCGTACATCATCAGCCCCCCCCCCCACAGAGGAGGTTGACCCGAGGGATCTGGTGTTAACTTCCCCTGCCAGGGCCTCTGAAGAGTTGGAGCAAGAGGTTACCACTCCCCTTGGGGATTTTCCTGAGCCACCCCCTATGCAGGCAACACAAGAGGCAAAGAGGACACTGCCAGACCTGCTTGAAGCAGATGATATGCAGATAGAAATGCGTCCCCCCCAGCCACCACAGGAGATAGGCAAAGTTAAAAAGGCGTGCACAGATGTCAGAATTGATCACAACCTAGATCCAAGACTCTGAGAACTACAGGGATACCAGTTACAAATCGGTTCGATACCCTTCGGGGAATGAATTGGATGACCCTTCTATACGATCTTCTCTGCTGGGTGGGGGTCAGATAGAGAGGACCCACTTTACATGCATAGCAATATAGAAAGCGAAACACAGCCCCACACAAGGTACTGAGCTCTACTAGAAGATCAGCAAGAAAGCCTCCCTGAGTGGGGATTCACTAATTCCCCTGCATGAGTACTGCTGTAGCCTTTTATTCACTGAATGTCAATAGTATTAAGAATCGTAGAAAATGGCAGGCAGTGTTTTCGTTTCTTACATCACAAGGACCTGGAGTATTCCTTTTGCAGGATACAAGACTCCACAGGCTGCAGGATATCAAAGAGGCACCCAAAGCTTGGTATGCAGGACCATCATATTGGTCTATTGGTAGTGATTCCTGCTCTGGGCTGGCGATTTTAATTTTAGGAATTAACTTCCAATTAGTCAAGATTCTTGACTTATCCTCAGGAAGGGCTCTCTCACTGGAAATTAAAATTTAAAATGTGTTGTTTGGAATTATTAACATATACACAGCTCAAACAAAGGCAGAATGAATAGAATTATTCCAACTTATTCAACCATACTTGCATTCTTCCCAGACTGTGGTATGGGGCGGTGATTTTAATTGCAGCGCCTCATTGGCGGACAGGGGCGTAAACACTAGAACGAGGAAAATCTTTTGTGACATGGCTTGTCTCAAAAACATCACCCACGGTGCACGGTTGAAAGATGCACATCAAGTGGGAGATCTGTACCCACTTTTCATAAGGGAACATTAGCGATGAGAATAGATTACTTTTTTATTTCTTCATCTATCTGCATCCAGACAGCAGATGTGTTAGTATCAGAATTTTCAGATGATAAGTTACAGAAAGTGGTAGTAGAAAACACAGGATGTACTAATTATGGCCCAGGGACATGGAAATGTAATTCTTCACTGTTAGAATCTCCTGACATAAGGAATTGATTCATTTCTAGAAGCCACAAAATCTGTATACTGCATGTATGAAGACCCCCCCTTGTGGTCGGAGGACACTATATTAGATCTGACAGCATTTCTGAACACTTACTATAAACACAGAAGGCGTAGAAAATGGGCAAAGTCCATTCTCTCTCTTCTGATTGACTGAGACACTTATTTAGGTGGGCATCTATCAGACAATAGATGCCCACCAAATTAAAAGCCCCAGCCTAAGCCTGCCTGATAGCCAGCAAAGTATCTGTGTGCCCAGCACCCTGCTTCCTCTTTGGCTGAAGTGCTGGGTACACAATTTCAAACTGCCACCATTTTTTTCTCTCGCTTAGCAAGAGATACTGCCCAACCAATGTTCAACATAAAAAAAAAATTACACTGAATCAACACATTTCAGAAGGTAATTATTAAGCGGTAACTGTGATCATCAGCTTCCCGTAACTGTAGTGGAACTGCCAGTACCTTTGTTTTCAAACTGTAGCACGCGCCTCTCCCTTTATGAATACTACCACCACCACTTCCAAGACACTGGTTATCTCAGACAAACCACTCCAAAATGCCACAGTAAAAAAGGTATAGTTTTCTGTTCTTTAGACGTAAATCCCCTTCTCCTAACGTAATGCAGTTACCTTTCTACATTATGTCCATGTCTTTGATTGCGACGAGATCGTCGTGCTGCAACAGCCAAACCTCAACCTGGTACTCTGTCACCACTCGCCAGACATTATCCTTTATGTCTCCTGTTCAACCCCTTAAAAAACTATCCTCGATAGTGATCTCACTGGCATGTTCAGGGTAACGGGCGTTACTTCATGCTCTGCCGCATTGTATGTTTTGCTCTGCACTTTCTGATTTATACGTAGCAAGTCAAATAATGGCACACACGTAACAATCACAACTTAAAACTGCAAAACAAAAAAACACTCCTTGTGGGACAGAAAACTGTTTTGTGGTGGTTATTTATTTTTAGGGAGGGGATTGTAGTTGTTTTTTTATTTTTAAGAAGACTGCTCCTGGGAAAAACTTAACGTAATGTCCTGTTTTTGGGGGGGGGGGAGATACCAGAATGGCACTGTAGGGGAAGTGGAAACAAAAGATGGAATAGCACAGAAAGGAAGGGACTACTTTAAAAGCAAAACACTTAAAAGTCGCTCTTACTATGTTTTTCTAATTTTTTTCTTTAATTTTGTAAAAACCCACACAAAACTGCCAACAGTAGCCCATTTTCTAAGCACAATAATACCCTCCTGGATGGGCAGTATGGGCAATACCGGACCTTTAAGGGGCTATAAGGCCCTCTGCCTGCGGCGTCGGGCCTCATTACGCCCCTGGGTGGTCCAGTATTGCCCAATACCGCCCACCCTGTCGGGTATTATTGCTTGCATACTGCATATCATTAGTACTTGCAGCATAGAATGCAACTTCAAAAATTACTTTCATTGTCATATACAACAGGTCAGAATTTTCAGGACCAACTACATAATTTAAAGAAATTAATGGTGGATTTTTATCAACTACAGGCATAGAATCTGCAGAATCAGCAGAGATTTACGAAACAGGGAAAGAAAGACTATACCTGTCCATATGAAACTTGTCATGATAGTGTGAAGCAAAAACAAATGGCAGGTTTAAGAGATAAGCATGGTGTCCTGTGAGAGGACATCCGAGACATTAAAAGGACAGTGTTCCAACATACGCAGAAGCTGCTTGCGGTTGTTAATCCTAATGGTACCGATTATCAGACTCTGTTCTGGGATTTGGACATCCTTGTTTGTTCAGTAGAAAAAGCAGACTTCCATATCCTGCCAGTACAACCAACAGAGGTGGCTCAGGCCTTCAGCACCTTAGTAGGTAATAAATCCACATGAAGCGATGGCCTGGCTACAGAGGTATACAAATACATTGGGAACAAATTCCTAGAGGAATTAGCACAGGTGTTTACTGCCATCCTACAAACACAAAATCCATAATTGAGAATGACCACAGGGCAGATAGTGTATATTTTCAAAAAAGGTGATAAAAGTAATATTCAGAATTGGAGACCCCTAACTTTATTGAATACTGATCATAAGATACTAGCCAACATCCTGAACACTAGACTACTAGCAATAGCTGATTTATTAATCTCACCAGCTCAGACAAGCTCGATGCCAGGTAGAAAAACAACGGATCACCTCATTCTTTTAAGAGAATTGTTTGAACACAGTCAAAGAGACCACACAACAGGGGTGGTACTTTCATTAGGCCAGGCGAAGGCATTTGATTCAGTTAGTCACACATCCCTATGGGCAGTATTAGAACAATATGGGATACCCATCATATTCATAGAGTGGATCAACTGTTTGTATAAAACTGCAATAGTAGTTCCTTTAGTGCAGGGTTGGAAAGAGCCCATGTGCATAGCAGGGAAGAGGGTCGGGCAAGGCTGCCCTTCGAGTCCTCTCCTCTTCGCCTTTAGCATAGACCCCCTTTTACGCATATTGAATGGCTCTGTAGAATTACAACACGTGTCCATCTTGGAAAATATGCTTAGGTTTGTGGCAATAGCGTATGCTGATGATTTATGTATCCTTGTACAAAGCATTAGATCTGCAGAACAAGCAATCCAGATGTGTGATAGATATAGCACTTATGAGGGGTTTCGTTTGAATAAAACTGAATGTGTGGCTAAACAGTTGGGGGCTGCTGATCCACTTATTCAGGATATTCAAGGTATACCAGTAGTAAGGCACCCAATTAATATTTTGGGTATATATTATGGTACAGAACATGATGATTTAGCTAATTGGGAACCCAAATTGGTGCAAGGACAACAAATAGTTACTGGCTGGAATAAGTGGAAGCGCAGTAAGCAGAATAGAGTATATCTAGTTAATACTTTTTTATTACCAATTTTTTTTTCTGTATCAGCCATGTTTATCCTCTGCCAAAACAGTTAGAAACAACTGTATTAAGTATTTTTTTCAGGCTATCTGGGGGAGCAAGCTGAACCCCATAAAGAGAAATATAACCTACTTATGGATTAAACAGGGAGGGTTGAGTATGAGTAATCCAATCACTTTTTTATTTTACTGTTTTCTTATATACAAACATTAAACCCCTAATAGTATTTGTGGGACAAGAATGGGTACCTCTCTTATTGGCAACTTGCATACCTTGGTTTACCCAGTAGGAAAATGGGTGGCTCCGAATATTAAAGAAATCAGTAGCTGTACAGGATTACCTCAGAGAAGTGTTTTTGAAAATTAAGCAGTGGCAAATCATCAGTTCACACGTCATTATAAAACCAAGGAAGGATGTTTATAAAGTGATACAAGATACTTTTTTTCAAGAATGTCTTATATTCCCGAGATGCCCTCCGCAGTATGTTCCCTCCCTAGAAACTTTAGTTAAAGAGCCTAGAATTCCAGAGAAAATGTGTGACATTCACTGGCTTAGTTGTCATGAAAAAATCAACATCAGGTCCAATCAGAAACATAAGCAGATGCAGGAACGGGATTGCAGTAGACCACTATGTGTCACTACACTAGAAACAATAATGCACTTGTTTTTCACATGTTCTTATATACAGGGGTTTTGGGCACTGCTCTCCACGGAGTGGAATGCACCGTGGTTTGGTTCCATGACTTATGAATCTTTAATGTATGAACATTATAGTAGCCCGGCCTTACAGTGGAATAAGAGCACACTGCATGTTCTGTTATTAGTAATTAAATGGTTCATTTGGAACACAAGATCATTGTTTACCCTACAACAGAAGCAGATGGAGCATTTAGAGCTGATATAAAAGATTCAGAGTGAACTTACTGTTATATTTTTTAAAGATGCCAAAATGCTTCCCCATAATGTTGTAAGAGCTAACTGGAGAAACATGCCATGGATTACTGACTCCGATGCACCAGTGACCTGATAAGGACTAATAGTCAGAAGTCCATATTCATTGTTGAGGATATATACAACTGTACAGTGTAAAGGTATTCTAGGTGAAATAAGGGTCTTAGGCTTATGCTTTCTACTGTAATATGATGAGACAACATTGTTGGCTAATGGGCTAGGTTTTTCTTTCCTCTTTCCTTGACATGTTTAAAATGACTGTATGGTTTTCCTTTTTGTTGTTTCACCTGTTATTGTTTGTATGATTTTTTTTCCTTAATAAAAACCCCTACTCTTTTCAAGAAGTGCCATGGGATCTTTAACATCCACCTAAACTACCACCAGAACAAGCAGATGGGACCTCAGTTTAAAGTCTCATCCGAAAGACAGCACCTCATGAGTGCATTGCTAGAGATTTACATCAGCACATACATTAGACTGGTTTCTACTTTTAAAAATTACAGTTTAGGAAAAGCAACCTGGCAGAAGAGAAAATGGACAAGGAAAAGTGTGGTCTAGCTGCAGAGTCTAGGCTGATTAGAGGAGCCAATTGCAGGTCGGATTGCTGAACAGCAGCCAATACGGGAGCAATAGAGTGAAGGTGCCAAAACTCGAATTGCTGACGTTCCTAGTAGGGACCGCACCTGCTTAGATAGGAAGCAGAGATAGCTGGAGGGTGAGGTGGGTGGTGGCAAGCTGGAGATGCTGCACTGCTGAAGTGTAAGCACCTGGTCGGTGGGGGGGCTCCGAATCTGTAGTGATGTGAATGTTTGTTTCTGTTATATCCTCCTTCTCTCTCTCTCTCTTCTGGTTTCTATGTTTCTTGGTGTTTCAGCAACTCCATATCCCATTCAAAAGTTTTTGACCAGTACATGATGGTCATCTAAGCATTTAATATCCACATCAAAAAACATAGGTTGCATATGGTGAGACTCGATACCTTTTATAGAAAAATCCATATGATGTCAGATTATTTTATATTGTTATAACATCATTTTATGAGGTGTCAACATGAGTGTGAAAGAAAAAGTGATACAAGATGAGACGCCAATGCAGCCTGATTTTTCTTTGCTTTTTTTTTTATATTTCTTTGTAAAATAAATTGGCAGGTTAGGGAGAATTGAAAATTACATTCTCCTATTGCCATCCCAGGCCTGAGGGCATTCATTCAGCTAGAATGGGCTTTTGTTTGAGAATGTCTGTGTTCTCACAGAGGGGAAGCAGGCTTGGTGTGGACAGCTGATCTCTTTTAATCTAAAGGACAATGTTTTGGAGATTAACAAAAGAGTGAGCCCACTTCATCTAAAGAGGCTATTTCTGTAATGCTCCGCATTGCCAATGGGTATTCATCCCAACTGGGAAGATGGCACAGCCCAAAGTCATAGAATACTTGGCACATGAGGATTATGGATGGACAGCAGCAACTCCCCGGAGGATATCAAAGGGGATACATCTCTCAAGCTTCTCTGAAGAAACTTTCAACTTCTGCACCTTGTGGCTGCAATTCTTCATAATAGGTTGGGGCTATCTGGTAACAGGGAGCACCCCTAAATTGAAATTGTGTCTGTTAAGCTGTGGCTTTCAAACAGGTTAACCTGCTCTGCTCATTTCCACTGCCTGTGCTTAAATTGGGGGCCAAGTCTGCCATTTAAATTCAGTATGATCTTCTCTTATAGTGGGTCTTCGATTTCTTTTACACAAAAAGGAGGGTCTCACAGGTAAATACCTGTCTTTCATTCTGGGGCTTTTAATTTAGGGATTTTTTGGGGGTATCCCCATCTCTGGTGTCTGCCCCCCCCCCCCGCCACCCTTTATAGGTCCCTTTTTGTCTTTTTATAATTTTTCTTAGCAGCTATTGTGTGCCTTTTGGAGTGAGAGTTCCCCTTACACAGCACGTTGTTTGCACACGAGCATTTTCCTTTTAATTCTCTCAGTAATTTTTAAAAAGAAGTTGCTGGAGAGAAAGCTCCTATGTTCAGGGGAGCAGAGTCATTTTGGCTGATTCTCAGCATTTTTCCCTGCCTTACATCATTTTAGTAGCATTTTTTGCCTTCATTGAGCTATGATATTCCCACCATTTTCCTCATGGTTGTTTAAGCCGGGCACATACCCTTGTGACTGCTGCAGGCTGTTTTGCCTCAGTCTGCCATTCGCATGCCTCTGGTGTACACGTCTTCCCCTGAGCATGCCGATATCATGCACAGTGCTGCCATGTACATGTGAGAGCATAGAGACATTACACAGTGCTGCTTTGCCCATGTGAGAGCATGCAGACATCACACACAGTGCTGACGTGCCCATGTGAGATCATGCAGACATCATGCACAGTGCTGCCATGCACATGTGAGAGCATACAGGCATTACACAGTGCTGCTGTGCCCATGTGAGAGCATGCAGACATCATGCACAGTGCTGCTGTGCCCATGTGAGAGCATGCAGACATCACACACAGTGCTGCTGTGCTTGTGTGAGAGTATACAGACATCGCACAGTGCTGCCATGCACACATTAGAGCATGCATCTGCATCTGCACTTTTCAGTGTGAAACACAGTGGCTCTCTGTTTTATATCTGCCCTTATTGCCTTTCTGCCATTTCATTCCTGGCGGCCAGCTGATTGGAAAGGTTCACTTTTTCTTTTTATATTTTTTCTTCCCCACAACTGGAGGTGGGGATCTCTGCAGTAATCCTTCCATTTGACAATGGCAATTAGATTTAAAGAAGAAGAAAACAAAAAAGGGACACACTGTCTCCTTGTAGCCCAGATATCTGCAGTGATATTTTTACCTGGCACCTTGAGCCTAGTTTTTAAATGGGGATGCAGGGCTCATAAACAATCCCTGTAGCCCTGCAAAGTTTGCTGCACCTGAATCCACTGTTTTGCCACAACTTGCATCAGATTTTATAACCTTGGATGCAAGTTGTGACAGTTCCCTCATTTTATGGCAGGTGGCGCCAAAGGTGTGGCACAAGCCCCATAAACTGGCTCCCTTACAGATGCAAAGTTATATCAGGGAGGAGCTGGTGCATCTTTGCTACATTGCTGCAAGAGACTTGTGGCAAGTTTCTTTTAAAAATTGCACTTGCAGTGTACAGATTGACACAAGTCACCACTTGTGTCAAATTCTCTGTCACAAGTCACTTGCAGTGAATACAACTCATTTAAAAACCAAGCTCCGTGTCATATTGGAGACTCCTAACACTTGAAAGTTGCAAGACCAGCAAGAGGGTGATGCAGCCCTCTCCAATTTTATTTTATTGGCTTCCTTGTGTTTCTCACACTAATGTGACTCTTATCCCCTCCCTCGTCACGTCTCTGAGGTGGGGAGGAACCTTGTCTACTGGTTAGCGGCAGCAAAGCAGAATTGCATACATCTGTATTGTTGCTCTTGGGAGAGTGTTTGGGCTCAGATGTTCCACAGGATGTCTCAGCAGACACATCTGACCCCCAAACTGGGCCCCTCAGGAAGGGTGGGGGGGGCCCACACAGGATGTCTCAGCAGACACATCCAACCCCTAAACTGGGCCCCTCAGGAAGGGTGGGGTGGCCACACAGGATGTCTCAGCAGACACATCCAACCCCTAAACTGGGCCCCTCAGGATGGGTGGGTGGTTCACACAGGCATGTCCAGGTGCACTGCAACAGAACAAAGCTGTGATTTTTTTTTTATATGTAAGCAGACCCCAACCTTGACCATACAGAGGGTCAGGATGAGGATATTGGGGGGTCTTGGGGAAATTCCTGACCAAAAGAAGTTACTGGATCAGAAGGAGGATGACCCCTCTGAGGAGCAGCAGGAAGGGAGTGGACTGAGCTAAAGAGGTGGATTCTTATCCCTTCCTACCTGATAACTGAGGCGTGTAGGTCACTACAGTTCAAGGAGGTGCAATCCATGGAGGCAGTGATAGTCAATCCTATCCTTCCTGTGTTCTCCTCTCCAAACTCTTTCCTGAATTTTATTTACTGTGGCCAAATTATTGAACAGGATCGACCAGGTGAAGGCCTAAGTAAATATCTGCCAAAACCTAAGGCACAGTATTTGCCTTTTATGGAAGAAAATAAAACAAGTGGGAAATCCCTCAATGATTAGTTAAATAGGTCCATAATTCCATCAGTCACACCACTATTCCTATTGAAGGGTTCCTCGGCCTTTAACAGATTCACACAACACGTGAGTACATGCTATGTGCAGAAGAGCCTTCTCTTGCAATGGCGAAAATCTGCACACTTCCACTTTTATTGTTACCAGAGCCTTAAACCTGAGATCCTTTTCTCATCTGTGCTTCAGATTGCTTTGGGGACCTGAAGACTGCATGTCCTTCCCTCTCTCATGCTTTAAGCAGAATGAAAACCCAGGCTGCTTGCAACTGTTTTCAAGGCTGTTTGCAACTGGCTCTAGGCAATCTGCAGAACCAAGGCAGTTTGCAACTGAGTCTGGGCTGTCTGCAAAACTAAGGCTGTTTTGTATCAGATACCATTATGAATTTAAAATAAAACCAATGCAGTCTCCTCCCTTTTCCTTATTGGCAGAAAATATTAATTTACCGGTATACTAAATCTGTTTTTTATCAGACACCAAACCACTCTGTAGTTAGTGTGTAACATGTTTTAATATACTTCAGGCAGTTGTATGTAATTTATATTGTATGTGTTGCATGACAACAGTGCAGCAAAAATGACTTGTATTTTAAATGTGTAAATATTTAATGACAGGTATCTGTTTTATATAGGCAAATGAAACTCTGTTAGCTAACTGTTACATTGGTCACTTTGAGCTATGCAGGGTGCATTTTATAGGGACTTGAAAAGGAAATGTAGCGTAAAGAAGAACAAAGGGGGGGTCTGTAGATGGCCATCCTGACATAACTGGGACAGGACAGTGCAGTACAGAATAGTTAGAATGTTGTTGCAACAGGCCATACAAAAAGTAATTAGAATAGAGTCCCTTTAATATTTAGGTAGGACAACCAGCCTACCACACAGGGGTCAGTCCTAGGACCGATCCTATTCGGTATGATCATCAGTGATATAGGGGAAAGTATCTGGGCAAGTTGTCTCTCTTTGATGATTACACTAAGCTCTTAGAAACATAGACATAGAAGTTGATGGCAGATAAGGACTGCAAGGCCCATCCAGTCTGCCCATTTCCTTTTCTACCTTATGAATGTGCCATTGGCCTTTGCTCTGTCAAAGGCCTATCTGTTCATACTGCTCCCTTATGCCTATCCCATGCCTGTTTGAAGCCCTGCATTGTATTCATATCCACCACTTCCTGAGGTAGGCCGTTCCATGCATCCACCACCCTTTCTGTGAAAAAGAACTTCCTCACATTACCCCTTAATCGGCCTCCCTCTAACCTCATGCTGTGTCCTCTTGTCCTGCTGTTTTTCTTATATTGAAACATGTTAGACTCTTTCACCTTGTTGGAACTGTATCCATTTGCAGATAAGACTTGAATTTTTCCCTACCTGTTGTTGATTGCCCCTCTCCCCTATTCGCTCTGATCTGCCGAAATCACAGCATGAGAGGCTGTGTTAAACTGCCTGGTTTCAGCTGATATTGGAGGAGTGGGAGGGAACTTGTTTTGCTGTGAGGGTTGGGGAGGAGTTTCTGCATAAAAGCGACGCCGCTCACAAGCGGAGCTGCCAGAGTATGAGTGCCACTAGGTGCTAGAATTATTTTGGTTTGTAATGAGAGTTGGGAAGCAGAACTGCCTACTGAGGGTTTTAGACTGTGTTAGGTTTCTAAGTTAGGAACGTTTTAAATTTGATTGAATTAGTCTAAATTAAAGCCTGTTTGTTATTTTTATTTCAAACTAGGAATGTGTAGGGGGTCTGAAGGGCAACCTGTGGAGGTTAGGATTACTTATGGGAAGGCACAGCTGCATGCTTTGCGTCCCTTTATCCCTTTCCCTGTGCCTGATGTTACAAGCAGACAATGCAGGGAAGTGGGGATTGTAAGGGACTGTTTGGCTTGCGAGCTGTGGGCTGACCAGGAGTGGGTTGAAGGTAGGATAGAGGTGGTTGGATCGAGGAGACGCCCTGGCTTATTTAGGGCACCTAGGCGATGCCAGACGTGGTTGGTGCCCATTTCCAGGGAAACCACCAGACAGAGTGGTCAGGTAACCCGAGGGGTTACACCACCTGCTATACCTCTGTCGGCAGTGCTGTGCAATGCCAGGTCAATTAGAAACAAGACGGCAATTATTGCTGCCTTGGTTTCTTCAGTTGACCTGGCTTGCATAACGGAGACCTGGGTGGGAGATGATGCCGGCCCTGTTTTTGAGGCTGCAGTCCCCCCAGGTTATACCGTTGTGCACTTCCCCAGAGGAAATCGCAGGGGTGGCAGTGTAGCCATTTGTTTTAAATCTAGCCTGATCTTCACCGTGTTCCTGGTGGGAATCCCAGATTCGTTTGAGCATGTGGCCGTCTGTGGAGGACTTGGCATTGGCTGCAGGATCCTCCTCATCTATCGCCCTCCTGGCCCGGTGGGGGGTTTCCTGCAGGAATTTGCTAAGTTTGTTGTCAGCGAGACATTGGACTCCCCTAGATGTGTTTTTCTGGGGGACTTCAATGTCTGGGCTGAGGATTAAACTCAAAGATGTATCGGCGAATTTCTTCGGAATATGTCCTTATTAGGGCTTTTGCAGTTCATTGATGCACCTACCCATCGGGATGGCCACACACTGGACCTGGTGTTCTCACTGGGGATTGAGATCTTGGATCTCATGATTGATCAAGTATTTTGGTCTGATCATAGCACGGTGAGGTTCATGCTTGGGGCTCCCGCCGTAAGTTTCTCCCCTGCTGAGATGATCCGCTGCCGCCCTTTAGGTGATCTTACCCCTGAGGGTTTTATGGCGGCAGCTGATCTATCTAATTTAGGTGGTGTATGCGTTGGAGCTGTTGGTGTCGGTGTGGATACCTGTAATAAGGTGCTATCCGACGCCATCAACTCCCTCGCACTCCATCCGTACGACACCAGAACTTGATACTTGAGGTCTCCATGGTTTGATGGAGATCTCGGGAAATTAAGAAGATGGGTCAGAGATTGAGCGCTGCTGAGGAAATCCCACCTGGAGACGGACAAACTGGTCTTGCGTGCGCATTATTGTGCATATCAGGAGGCAGTCAACCAAAGGAAGACATTATTTTTGTCTCGGGAGATTGCTGCTGGGAGAAACCGACCAGCCTCTCTCTTCTGGACTGTCGACAGACTTCTTCATCCTCTCTGTCTTCATCCCGGAAGAGTCTCCTCTAATGAGGACTGTGAGGATTTTGCTCGGTTTTTCTTGGACAGGGTGTCTTTGATCCGGCGGGAGGTTTCTTCAGCTAGCAATACCATTGCTGTCAGTGGTCGCCAGTCATGTACTGAGTGCAGTCCACCTAATTGGGGAGAGTTTAGGCCAGTGGAGGACCATGACGTAATTGAGGTGGCGGTCAACTTGAAGCATATCTTTTGTGAGCTGGACCCAGTGCCAACGCGTTTCTTAATGAGATTCATTGACTCTGTTGGCTCGGTGTTTGCCCTGATTGTCCGGTGCTCCTTAAGTCAGGGTGTCTTTCCAGATGCCTTGAAGGAGGCTCTGGTTAGACCCCTTCTAAAGAAATCTTCCTTGGACCCGGAGGTCAGGGCAAATTACCATCCTATCTCGAATCTCCCATTTCTGGAAAAGATTGTTGAGAAGGTGGTATCGCTTCAGTTGGAGGAACATCTCATGACTCACGAGTTATACGATCCCTTCCAGTCAGCTTTTTGGGTCAGGTATAGCACTGAAACTGCGTTAGTTCGGGTGCAAAATGACCTCCTCAGGGCTAGAGACTGAGGAGACAAGACAATTCTTGTTCTCCTTGATCTCTCTTCAGCATTTGATACTGTGGACCATTGTGTGTTGCTTCTCCGGCTGAGGGAATTATGTGGACTCACTGGTACTGTCATCAAGTGGTTTGAGTCCTTTCTCACAAATAGGAGACAGTGGGTTGTGATGGGAAATTTCTCATCAACACCCAGTCTCCTTTTGTGTGGAGCCTCTCAGGGTTTGGTGTTGGCCCCAATGTTGTTCGCAGTATATATGCTGCCCTTGGGGGGATCATTAGAAACTATGGTCTGAGTTTTCATTACTATGCTGATGATACTCAGCTATACTTATCTTTTGCCCCAGGAACACCCAACGCAGTAGATGTGTTGAATATCTGTCTGGCTGAGATTAGCGACTGGATGGCTTCCAGTTGGCTTCGACTGAACCCTGATAAAACTGAAGTATTGGTAGTGGAGTTGAACAGAGTTCGTGAATGGATGGCCTCTGACTCTGCAACTGGCCTTGTGCTAGGGACTGCGTCATTGATGGCCTCCCCTTGGGTGCGAAATCTTGGCATGATGTTTGACAGGAATTTGTCCATGGAGGCTCAGATCTCTTCCCTGGTCCGTTCCTGTTTTTTCCATCTTTGAAACATTGCCAGGATCAAGCCCCTTGTTCCACCTCTGGACCTCCCTACCTTGATACATGCCTTAGTCACTTCTAGGCTTGACTACTGTAATGCCCTCTATCTCGGGATCTCTGGGGGTTCTCTCCACAGACTGCAGCTTGTGCAGAATGCTGCTGCCAGGCTTTTAACTGGGCAGAATACATTTTGTCACATTACACCTGTGTTGCGTGAACTGCACTGGCTGCCTGTCAGGTGGAGAGTGCTCTTCAAGGTGGGGTTTCTCACCTATAAGGCCCTACATGGACAAGGCCCTGGTTACCTGTCAGTTCTCCTGGTACCTTCCTCATCTTCCCGCAATCTCTGCTTCTCTAGTGCTGACCTCCTAACTGTTCCAAGAGTGAGGTTAAAATCTGCGGGCGATCGAGCATTTAGTGTTGCTGCCCCCGCTTTTTAGAATTCTTTGCCAGCTGCAGTTAGGGAGGCCTCCAATCTAACTACCTTTAAGGTTTGCCTTAAGACCTACTTATTTCTGCATGCTTTTGGGGTTTAATTTTGACTGGGCGTCTTTTTAAATAAACATGACTTGACTTGACTTGACTTAATGACATTAAGGTGTTTGAATGTTTCAGTCATATCACCTCTCTCCCTCCTTTGTTCTAGGGTATACATATTGAGTTCGGTTAATCTGTCCTCATATGTTTTCTGATGCAGTCCCTGCACCATTTTGGTTGCCCTTCTCTGGACTGCCTCAATTTGGTTAATGTCCTTGTGAAGGTGTGGCCTCCAGTACTGGACGCAGTACTCCAGATTGGGTTTAACCAGTGTCCTGTTGAGATGGATTATTACCTCCCTCTTCTGACTTGTGATACCCCTAATAATATACCCCAACATCCCTCTAGCCTTATGTACTGCTTCAGTGGTCTGCTTGGATGATTTCAAGTCATCGGTGATGATGACGCCCAAATCTCTTTCTTCCCTTGTGACTGCCAGCAACTCCCCTCCCAGCCTGTGGGTGGCTTCAGGGTTTCTCTTCCCTATGTGCATGATCTTGCACTTTGCGTAAACCTCAGCTGTCACTCTTCCCGACCATTTTGCTAGTTTATCCAGATCTCTTCTCATTCTGCCCACCCAACTGGATCATCTACTCTGTTGCAGATCTTGGTGTCATCTGCAAACAGACAAACCTTACCCTCCAGTCCTTCTGCAATGTCACTGATGAAGATATTGAAGAGGACTGGCCCCAGGACTGATCCCTGAGGTACCCCACTTGTGACTTGCATCTCTTCTAACTGTATACCATTTACCACCACTCTCTGTTTTCTGCCCGTCAACCAGTTTGCCACCCGGTTGACCAATGTCTGACCCACCCCAAGTCTACCCAGCTTATTAATCAATCTTCTATGTGGAACAGTATCGAAAGCTTTGCTGAAGTCAGTGTAGGCGATATCAACTGCTCCCTCTTGGTCCACCACTCTAGTAACCCAGTCAAAGAAATCTATGAGATTAATTTGACAGGACCTTCCTTTTGTAAACCCATGCTGTCTTGGATCCTGTGCTCCTATGGATTCCAGGTGTTGCACTATCCTTTCCTTAAGGAGTGTCTCCATAATCTTGCCCACTACTGAGGTAAGACTGACTGGTCTGTAGTTCCCTGCCTCCTCCCTATTACCACTCATGTGGAGCGGGATCACATGAGCCCTTCTCCAGTCTTCTGGAACCTCTCCTGTGCTCAGAGACTCACTAAACAGTTCTGATAATGGCTCTGCTAGTTCCACCCTTAGCTCCTTTAGTACCCTGGCATGTATGTCATCTGGTCCCATTGCCTTGTCCACCCTGAGCTAATTGAACTCTTGTAGGACCCTTTCTTTTGTGAAGGGACTAGTGCACACCTCCCTCCCCCAGTGTCCATGGTGCTGAGCTGTGGGCCCTGTCCTACCTTCTCTTCCGTAAATACTGAGCAGAAGTATCTATTTAGGATAGGTGTTTTTACATGGTCTTCTTCCTCACAAACACCCTTATCCCCTTTGATCTTAGCAATACCCCCTGTGGACTTTCTCCTTTCACTAATGTATCTATAGAAAGTCTTGTCACCTTCTTTTACTGTTCGTGCTAGTGTTTCCTCTGTTTGGGCCTTTGCCTGCCTAACTGCCTTCCCTGCTTCCCTTATGGAAGTTTGGTATGCTTCCCTATCTTCATCCTGCTGTGTTCCCTTATATTTTCTGAAAGCAAGCCTTTTGGCTCTGATCTTTTCTGCTACTGTGTTTGAGAACCAAAGTGGTTTACTTCTTCTTTTGCACTTCCTTTTCTCACTAACACAATGGGATGTTGCTTCAAGTATTGCATCTTTAATGCTTGCCCACTTTGCCTGTACCCCCTCACCTGTATTTCTTTTTGCCAGGGCTAGCTTTACTCTGTTGGCCATCTTACCAAAGTCAGCTCCTCTGAAGTCCCATATTTTTGCCTTGGAATGGGATGATTTTGTTCTAGTGGCCAAATTGAACCATACTATGTGATGGTCACTGGCACCCAGGTGACCTTCTACCTGGAGATCTGTGATCCTTTCCCTGTTAGTCAGTACTAGATCTAGAATAGCCCTGTCTCTTGTGGGTTTTTGTACCAGTTGTTTGAGGCCCTCCCTCTGCAGGGAATCCACCATGTGTCTAGTTCTGGCAGATGTCCCTCCTGGTGTTGACTAATCTGTATCTGGCATGTTGAAGTCTCCCATTATGAGAACCTCCCCTTTAGCTGTCATGTTTTGTATATCTTCTAACAGTAATATGTCTATGTCCCCCCCTGGTCTGGAGGCCTGTACACAACCCCAGTTCATATGGCTGTGCCATTTCCTGTTTCCAGGGTGACCCACAGTTCTTCTGGATCCTTATGTGTATTCTGAATTTCTGTAGCATTGATATTTTCATTGACATAAAGGGCCACTCCACCCCCTCCTTTTTGCACCTTGGTCTTTTCTGAACAGGATATAGCCAGGTACTGAAGTCTCCCAAGTGTGGTTACTGGTAAACCATGTCTCGCTAATGGCTACTATGTCCAGTTTAACCTCTATCATTATTGCCTGCGGTTACCCGTTAAACGGCGACTACATAATCATGACTACATAATCGTGACTTCATTTTAGCGACTGTAATATGAGCGACTAGCTCATTTCAGTGATCGCCCATAAATGGCGACTAACGCTTGTAAAACACTTGTAAAAAATAGCGACCGATACAAAGCCGAAACAGAGGACTGATCAGCCTAAGGAGGATGCTCCATCATCTAGTTCCCTGGTGTTGCTAGTCAATCAGTCACCCTCTGACAATCTTTCAAGGGACCTAGCCACCATAAAAGAGAACTGACTTTGGCACTCATTCTCCCTTTGAGAGAGGTGCTGTTTGAATTAGTTGCCGTGTAAAATGCCACCAGCTGGCGGTCCCATGGAGCGAGTCAAGTAAACTGATGGCACTAATTCTCCCTTTGAGGGAGGGACAGTGGAAGGTAGCTTTGTAAACGTTGGGAAACCGAGAGGTAGACAGGGAAAGGCTGTCCATCCTCTGCTCAGTGGAGCGGAGAAGTTGCTCTGAATGAATGAGATCCCCCCAGCACCCACAGAACAGACACAGGCTGCCAGGCAGGAGAGAGAGAGAGAGCTAGTTGAAGGTTGTTGCTGACCCCCAGTCGCCTGATCTGGCATACAGCAATTGCTGTGAGAGCCAGTGGGATCCGAGCAAACAACAAGCTTACAGAGATAAGGCGCTATTTTACATGGTAAAGCAAATATGTAGCGCCTAAAGTTGATGTGCGCTTATTATTGCAGTCGCCAAAAAAGTCGCTACTATTGCAGTCACTTATTTTATTTTTCGGCTGTTCTTAACATGGAACTTGCCTGCAGATCTGGGAACTTGTTTCCTGTGACTGCAAGCATTTGTGTACATGATTTTTAGTTGGCTAGATATCGGTGTTTTAGTTGTTGGGCAAGGTCCAGCATTTCCCCTGTGTGTCGTATGGGGAGCCAGACCTTTTTCTTTACCTGGTGATGCAAATGAACTACAAACATGCTGAACTCCTGTTTGACCACTAGCTGAGGGGGGAGGGGTGTTCTTCCTATTCAACGTATGGGGTGCTGCACCCACCTCCCCATTTGCTAGTTTAAATATTCTGCAAAGACATCAAACTTCTGCCCCAATGCACTGACTCCCTCCTTAGTCAGATGCAGTCCATCAAATTTAAAGAACTTTCACTCCCAAAACTGTTGCCAGTTTCCTACAAATGTGTGTCCTTTTTCCTGGCACCAGCCCTTGAGCCACATGTTTAGCTCCCCTGTCTCCTTTTATCTGACCTTCCGTCCATCTGTCCCCCTTTCCCAGACTGGCAGGATCTCAGAGAAGGAGATGCCAGACAAAATGGATGATACTTTGTCACCCAGCCTGGTCAGGTGTTCCTTGGTCTCTACAACTGAATGGCTGGCGAGATCATTAGTCCCTATGTGTACCAGGATGTCAGTGTTTTCTCCTGCTTCCTGAACAATTTTAGAAATGCAGTCAGTGTCTCTCCACACTGATGTACCTGGGAGACATCTGACCATTACCCCTGGCTGGAGATACGTATCCACTCTCCGAATCATGGAGTCTCCTATGATCAAATGTTTTTTGGATTTCCTTTTGGTTTTTTTTGTTTTGGTTCCTGTTTTGGGTGAGTTTTTTTGTGCTAGCTCCTGTGCTTCAGTGTCCTGCTCTGCAGTGTCCTTTTCCCCTTTGTTTGATTTTAGAGACAGAGGCAGATACCTGTTTGTAGTTTTTATATGGTTTGTGGAAGTGATATGTTGGAGAGCACTGAGCGATGGGGCACTCGATTTGCCCCTCCTAACCATCTGCCAACCTCCCGGACCAAATACCGTCTGTGGTCAAGGTGCTTCTGTTGGATGTTGGGAAAATGGCAGGTGGTTATTAGAATATATTTCCTCTTGAATATGCAATTTGAGGCACGCAATCTCTGCCCATGCTGCCTGGAGCTGAGCCCTTAGATCTCCAATGGCCCAGCATGTAGGACAGTGTCCTAAATCCTGTAAAACTGCCCTTCTGAAAAGTGTTCCGCAGTGCCTGCAGTTAATGATTTCCATTCCAGATAATTTGCTGGGTTTATAACCTGGTCAGAGTAATTAGAAGGTAGAAAATGAAAGAAAAAGTTTGATTTTGTGTTTTGTTTGTTTGTTTTTGTATAATTTGTTATAACAGGTTAAAGTACTAGTGCCCCGTAAATAAGGTCACTATGTGGATACCCCTCTGATCTGCCCCTTCCTGCTTTGCTACCGGAAATGTCACGACTGTGCTACCCTATAAAAGGAGTGTAGTGTGGGGTGGTTAGGGATGGGGGTGGGTGGCTGTGCCCTTCCTTGCCAAAAAAGAAGAACCATGGATAAAAGAAACAGGGAGGTAAGAGCAGAAACAATCAGCCAGCAACAAATACAGTAGCCTGAAAGCTTATCCTAATGACGGATAAAAACTGTAAAGCAGCACCTGTAATAATTTCACAGAAGATATATCCTGTAAGAAACACTTTGCTACAGAGAAAAATAAAGCAGTAATGGAAGATATACCTTGCAAAAGACAAGCTGAATCAGAAGACTACAGCAGTAATCTGTAAGCACACACCTGTAGACACACCCTGTGATTAATGCAGCAGAAAGTATACCCAGCAACAACTGTTTGAATCAGAGAAAACAAAGCAATAAAATGATAGCAACAAACCATAACAGCAGCTCTTCAGCAGGGTAGATCGTGAGGAAGGAGTGCAGGAGCTCCAGATGACCGAGAGAAGCAGGAGAGATGGTCTAAGATCTGGCAAATGAGATTCATTGTTAAGAAATGCAAGGTAATGCACCTAGGGAGCTGGGACCCACACACTGAGTACTTTATGAGAGAAGTGTAAAGTAATGCACCTAGGGAGCTGGAACCCACACACTGAGTACTGTATGAGAGGAGTGCAAGGAAATGCACCTAGGGAGATGGAACCCACAAAATGAGTACTGTATGAGAGGAGTGCAAGGTAGTGCACCTAGGGAGATGGAACCCACACACTGAGTACTGTACGAGAGGAGTGCAAGGTATTGCACCTAGGGAGCTGGAACCCACACACTGAGTACTGTACGAGAGGAGTGCAAGGTAATGCACCTAGGGAGATGGAACCCACACACTGAGTACTGTATGAGAGGAGTGCAAGGTAATGCACCTAGGGAGAGGGAACCCACACACTAAGAACTGTACAAGAGGAGTTTGGCCGGACCATTCAACAGAGGCAAGGGATCTGGGGTCATCATCAGTGATTCCCCGAAGCAAGTTAGTCACTGTAACAATGCACACAGCTAGGTGTTAGGGATTCAGGGGTGTAAAAGGAGGGGTTCTGATAATGGAAGAAGTGATACTGCCCCTATACAGATCCTTGGTGAGACCTCATCTGGAATACTGTGCTCTGTTCAAGAGTTTTCACCTGGAGGAAGGATGTGGACGGTCTGAAGCTGGTGCATAGAACAGTCACCAAGATTATCGAAGGTCAGCAAGGCAGATCCAACACTAAAGACTGTGAAATGGAACCCAGAGAATGATGAGGCTTTTTGAGTCATTAAGGCTGCATTATGTTCAGTACCTGTTTTAAGAAAACCAGACTTTGAGAAACAACTTCTGTTCTAGACTGCTGCATCAGAGGCAGGGCTAGGTGTGGTCTTGAGTCAAAATACAGATGGGACGGAACACCTAAATATGCACACACTGCAGGCCAGGCACAAGAGGGGGACATGCACGTTTCTAAAGGGGGTTTCTACAAGTGGAATAGCAAGGACCTGTTTGTGAAGAATAGAGGACCAATGGTATGCACTTCTCCTGCTGCGAACCCCCTACAGTGATATACACTTCTGCAGACAACAGTGCTATATCGCTGTAGGGGTTGTGCCCGGGACCCAGCAACACTTTCCCCCACTTTGCACACCTTCCCTGAACCAAGTGCAACTCGGAGTTGATATCCATAGTGACGGGGGGCATAGGGGATTCAGGGGTCAAAAAAATCAGACCCTGCTGTGCACGGCTCCCTGCTGACTGCAAATTGCAGTCAACAGGGAGCCTGGTGCTGTGATGCCGGTCGATGAGTTCATTGTCGACTCGGCATCATAGAGCTGAGAAGCAGTCACTAGGGGGCATAACTGGAGGATTTGGGGTACAAGTTCAAAAGAGATGTGAAGATGATTCACTTCATGAAAGGGTGGTGAAACCATGGTTGAAGTAGTGGGGCAGCTACCCTAAATGTGTTTAAACATGGATGGAACCGAGCATGAGGATTCATAATCCCTACAGGGCAACACTAGATTGAGGGTTGAGGGAGTGGGGAAAGAGGGAGAAAACCTACCGGTGCAGTAGGCCGGTAGGGTGAGGTAATATAGTATGGGCAGACTAAATGGCTCCTCGGTCTCCTGCCGTCAGATTCTAATTTTCTGGGTTGTGGGCCATCATCCATAAATGTACAGTTACTTGCAATAACAGGTGCAATGCACGTTTTCTTGGAAGAGTGTTTTGTAACATCTCTCTTGCTCTGATCACAAATAAACACATGTATTGTCTTCTGTTGTTCATGTGCAGGCTACAGCATCCCAGTAGAGCAATTGTTATCGCTGTTTCCGAGGGACAAGGAACTCCCATTTGGTGATTTGAAGGGGGAAGAGATTGCAGAGAAGAAGGATCATCTTGAAGTCACTCCCACCAGTAAGTGCAGTAGATGACTAGATTAATATGCTGAAATGGAAACACAGAAACATATAATTTGTTGATGGAAGAGGACCCCTTGGCCCAACCAATCTTCCCAGATATATGCAGTATTGGGATTTTTACAACTATGGTTGAGAGGGAGTTGGAAGAAAAGAAAATGGTCTAGAGTTGGAAGAGCAAAGAAATTTGGGATTACTACTAGGCAGTGATGGTGTCAGAAAACTTGGAAGAAGTAAAGGATAGGAGTATTTTGTAAAGAAACTTTTCAATGTTATATTGGATATGGGAGTAGATTGAAAACTGGTGGACATGAGAGAATTGAAGTCGCTTGGTTTTAATTTCAGCGGTGGGTAAGCAGGCACAAATAGCAGGGAAAACATGAACGGTAAAGCTACACTGTAGTGAGCCAGTCTATCAGCAGCACCCAGATTCAGTGGGGACAACCTGGTGCACAAATAGCAGGGAAAACATGAACGGTAAAGCCACACACTAGTGAGCCAGTCTATCAGCAGCACCCAGATTCAGTGGGGACAACCTGGTGCACAAATAGCAGGGAAAACATGAACGGTAAAGCCACACACTAGTGAGCCAGTCTATCAGCAGCACCCAGATTCAGTGGGGGACAACCTGGTGCACAAATAGCAGTAAAACACATGAACGGTAAAGCTACACACTAGTGAGCCAGTATATCAGCAGCACCCAGATTCAGTGGGGACAACCTGGTGCACAAATAGCAGTACAAAACATGAACGATAAAGCTACACACTAGTGAGCCAGTCTATCAGCAGCACCCAGATTCAATGGAGGTAATCTGGTGCACCAATAGCAGGGAAAACATGAACAGTACAGCCATTCACTAGTGAACCAGTCTATCAGCAGTACCCAGATTCAATGGAAGTAATCTGGTGCACCAGTAGCAAGAAAAACATGAATGGTAAAGATACACACTAGTGAGCCTGTCTATCAGCAGCTCCCAGATTCAATGGAAGTGCCTACCTAGTTTGCCCATTTCCTACCTATTGGATAAACTGCAGATTTCATTTACCCAATACCCTACTTCCTCCTACCCCTCAATAAAATTGCCTTATGTCTGTCCCATGCATTCTTGAATTCCCCCACTGTTTTTGACCCCACAACCTCCTCAGGAAGGCAGTTCCATTTGTCTACCACCCTCTCTGTGGAAAAGTACTTCCTCACGTTGCCCCTGAAATATCCCCCCTCTATCTTCAAATTGCACCTCCTTGTTCTTGAACATCTCTTTTTCTTAAAGATGCTATCATCTTGGACTTTGATTCCCTAGAGGTATCTGAAAGTTTCTAACATGCCTCCCCTTTCATCAGGGGTATACATATTAAGCACTTTTAGTCTCTCTTCATATGGCTTCTGTTGCAGACCCTGCACCATTTTAGTTGCCCTAATCTGGACTCCCTCCATCCTGTCTATGTCCCTGCAGAGATGAGACCTCCAGAACTGTATGCAGTACTCCAGATGGGGTCTCACCAACTTTCTGTACAGAGGGATAACAACTTCCTGTTTTCTACTGGTGATGCCTCTCCCTATACATCCTAGTATCCCCCCAGACCTCCTTACTGCCTTCTCACATTGCTTACCTACATTAAGGTCGTCTGATATGACTACCCCCAGGTCCCTTTCCATTTGTGTCATTGTTAGTATCTCCCCCTCCCCCACTGTGTACTCTTCCCCTGGGTTTTTGTTTTTCCAGGTGCCATACTTTGCACTTTTTTTGCAATGAATCTAAGCTGCCATATTTTTGACCATTCCTCCAATCTTGCTAAGTCCCTTCTTATCCTTTGCACCCCTTCTTGTGTATCAACTCTGTTGCATATCTTTGTATCATCTGCAAAGAGGTACTGTATACTTTGCTTTCCAGCCCATCTGCAATGTCACCTATAAAGACATTAAAGAGGACCAGTCCCAATACTGAACTCTGTGGTACCCCACTAGTAAACCCCCTTTCTTCAAGAGTGTACTCCGTTTACTATTACTCTCTGGATCCTGTTGTCCAGCCAGCTTGTTACCCAGGCTACCACCCTGGGGCCCACTCCCAGGCTGGTTAACTTGCTTATTAATCTTTTGTGTGGGACCATGTCAAATGCCTTACTAAAGTCTAGATAGTCCATATCCGCAGCCCCTCCCTGGTCTATTACTTTGCTACGCATGTGCTGGGAGCTGCAAGAGGGGTTGAGTAAGTTTGCAACACCAGAAGGCAGGAGTCTGAGAAGTGCCTTTTTGGTTAGCAAGCAGGTTTGATAGTGAATGCTTCCATTTAGCTGAAGTCAACCTGTTTGTGCATATATTTCACTTGTATCAGTAAGGCATGCAGTTCCAGTAAGAAGTTATCATGTTTTATTGAGTGCCACTGATATTCTGTGGAGGGTAGGGGTGGAAGCTGAGCCATAGTTAACTAGACCATAGTCAACAATGGATACTATGGAGCTATAGATAGCTAGTATAAGTGCTTCAGGCATTAGATTGTGTTTATGTGTATGGAGTAACCCTATCTTGATACTAGCAGACCTGGCAACATTCTCAACATGCTGGGCTTATGATAGTGAGCTATCCACAGTTATCCCTAGATGTTTGAAATGTTGAATTTGTTCAAGCGGGACACTAGAGGAGTTCCTGTTGGTTAGGGCTTTGGATCTGTGTTTGCTGCGAACACCGCTGAACAACATGATTTTTAGTATTTTGTAGTTCAGAATCAGTTTGTGTTTCCTGAACCAGTCCTCCACTTCCCCAAAGCTGAGTTAAAGTTAGTGTTCCAGTGGTTCAGGGTCAGTGTTGCTAGTGTATATGACTGTGTCATCCTCATAGAGGAGGATCTGCTGGTGACAGGAGTGAGGGAGATTAAGAAAAATGTTGAAGAGAAATGGACCCAGTTTGGAGCCCTGTGGTGCTCCAGAATGGACATGTTGATGGTCAGAGGTGACATTAGCTATCTTCACCCATTGGGAGCAGCCTACAAGATGGCTTTTGACCAGGACACAGTATCTGCCGAGAGGCCATCTGAGGACAGTTGCTTGAGAAGTAGAGCATGGTTCACTGTATCAAAGGCCTTTGTGAGGTCTATGAAAGCCACACCCACCAATCTACCTTGATCCAGAGATTGGTGAATGAAACAAGTGAATTATAGCAGTGCTGTAATAGTGCTTTGTTGCTTTCTGAATCCATGCTGCTGGGGGCAATGGATAGAGTATTTTTCCCATATACTCTACTTCTTTCTTTTGATGAACCCCATAGCAAGGTGTGCCCAGGCTGTACACATGGTGCTGTCATCGCCCTTGGTAAATCGGTGTGGTCTGGTAAATTGCAGTTCGGGGTGAGTGCTGTGGACACTCCAATCGACCAAACCAGAAGGGGTTCAGCTACTGGTGGGCTTGATAAGGAAGACACTAATTTCTCTATCTCATGGGGAGTCAGTAATCAGTCCAAGTTTATTGAAATACCACAGCTTTATTAACAACTGAAGTCACTAATTTCTGTATCACATGGGGAGTCAATAACCAGCCCAAGTTTAATGGAATACCACAGCTTTATTAACAACTGAAATAACTAATTTATCTATCACATGGGGAGTCAATAATCCACCCATGTTTAATGGAATACCACAGCTTTATTAACAACTGACTACCTGCAAGATAGAGGGTTAGTGCAAATGTCGACTTTAAACATGGCCCTTGTAGGTACCCTGCTAGGTAGGCCAGATCAGTCCTTCCTACACAGTACCAGGTGTTAAGCAGATTCAAATGGGAGCTCCTTTATCTTAGTCCCTGGGTACTGCAGGTGTAGAATCAGTGCAGGTCCGTAGATGTTGCTGCAGGTTGGAAACATGACCCCCCTTAAGTGCCCTCCTAGGCAGGCCACACGACCACATCTGCTCCTTCCCACCTGGTACCAGGTTTCAAACAGATCCAAATGGGAGCTCCCTTAACTCCATGCCAGGGTACTGCAGGAGTAGAATGACTGGGTACATTTTGCCATAGATTGTAGACATCGGTTCACTTTAAACAGAGGAACATGCTCAGTTCCCCAAACCCCAGGCCATGCAATTGCTTAAATAGCAGAAAACTTCTAAACATGGGGTAATCCAGTGATTCCTGGACCCAGATGTCTCCTGTTAATGCAACAGGTCACGGGATCTCTGCTTTCACAAGGTGTCTATGATGCAAGTAAGCTTTCTATTGGTGCTCTGTGCTTAACCAGCTATCTTGTGCACTTGCTTCAGGCTCTTCTTACCTCCTTCCACTCGCTGTGTACTGCTGAGGTACTGAACCAACCCTCACACATCCTATCTTCCAAATCACTAGGTCAGAGACAGCCCAGCACCATAGAAACAGAATTTGACAGCAGATAAGGACCACTTGGCCCACCCATTATAACCATTTTCCCTACCTATTGTAATACCATAGACCCTACTTGATCTCCGGCTTAGCCCTCCCTTTTCCAATGACTAAGGTTCCCTTATGCCTATCCATTGTGTTCCTAAATCCTGCCACAGCTTCCATCCCCACCATCTTCACTGGAGGGATATTCCAGGCATGCACTACTGTCTCTATGAAGTACTTCTTTACATTTCCCCTCAGTCGACCCCCCCCTCCAGCTTTTCAGCACGTCCCCTTGTTTTTGAGCATCCTTTTTTTTTATAAAGAATGCTTCCCTCATGTACCTTTTTTTTATACCTGTGAGGTATTTGGAAGTTTAATATATCCCCCTTTCCCTTCTTTCCTCCAGGATGTACATACTGAGGTCTTTTAATCTATCCTCATATGGTCTCTGGTGCAGACCCTACTCCATTTTTGTTACTGTCCTCTGGACAGCTTCTACGCTTGTCTATGTCCTTTTGGAGATGTAGTCTGCAGAACTGAACACAGTATTCCAGGTGAGGTCTCACCAATGATCTGTACAGTGGTATCACCACCTCCTTCTTTCTGCTGGTGATACCCCTCCTGATGCACCCTAGCATCCCACTGGCTCTCCCCACAGCCATGTAATTTTGTTTGGCCACATTTAGGTCATTAGATATGATTACCCTTAGGTCTCTTTCCAGTTTAGTGTTCATCAGTTTCCACTCGCCCCCATCTTGTACTCTTCCCATGGATTTCTATGCCCTAAATATGTGCTTTTGCACTTCTTTACATTGAAACATAGTTACCACATTCTCGACTACTACTTAAGCTTTCCTAGATCCCTTTTAACCCCCCCCCGGAGTGTCTACCCTATTGCAGATTTTAGTGTCCTCTGCAAAAAGGCACACCTTCCCTTCTAGTTCCTCTGCAAACTCACTAATAAATACATTAAAGAGGACCAGTCCCAGTACTGATCCTTATGGCACCCTGATGGTCACTCTCCCTCCCTTGGAATGAACTGTTCATCACCACCCTCTGACTCTTATTCCACAACCAGTTCCTTACCCGATTTATGACTTTTGGCCCCACTCCCAGGCTGCCCAGCTTGTTTACTAGTCTTCTGTGTGAAAAAGTGTTGAAGGCCTTCCTGAAATCTAAGTAGGACCCCATCCAGTACTCCATTCTGGTCACCAAGTCAAATAAATCTAACAGATTTGTTGACATGTCCTCCCCCTGGTGAATCCATGCTGCCTTGGATCCCATAAGCTGCTGGTATCTAGATATTCCACAATTCTTTTCTTCAGCAGTGATTACATTCATTTCCCCACCACTGAGATCAGGCTGACTGTCCCGTAATTTCCTACTTCCTTCCTGCTACTGACTTTGTGACGTGGGACTACATCCACTCTTCTCAGTCCTCCTGGACTACTCCCATCTCCAGTGAGTGGCTGAACAGGACTGTCAGAAGTGCAGCTAGCTACTCTCTGAGCTCCTTCATTATCCTTCAGTGTATCAGTAAGAACAGACAGAACACCAGGAGGAATGAGCTACTGGTATAACTAATACTTCTCTACTGGGACTAAGAACTAGAACTCTTGTACTGGGACCTTCAATTCAGGATAAAAAAAGAAAGAGTTAGTGTGTTAGTCAGAGGTAGTTGAATTAAATTGTTATCTGTTATTTGTGTACTTATTTAGGTGCTTGTCACAGGTGTCAGAAGGGAATTGTTATCTGTGAAATTAACTAAGTGTGGAAAGATTTGCAAAGTAGGGGGAATAGCTTAGCTAGAAGGAGCCAGGTTAAAACCAGATTTAAGCACTGCCCTAGATAGCTTCTGCTAGAGAACAGACAGAACACCATGAGGAAGGAGTTACTGGTATTACTAAAACTTCTCTACTGAGACTATATTGTCCTCCTTCCCTCCCCTCTATGCCCCCACCCTAAACCAGTTCTACTTTTATAGGCACAGGGTTTAACTGACAACAGGAACTTCCTGTTTGGGAGCAGGAAATGAGTGATCACAGAGCGCCCAAAGACTCACCATCCTAGAAGGAAAAGAGTAGCTCTCCGTCCCCCAGCTGCTGGAGGTCTGACTCTGAGCAAGTAAGGAGACTACTGGGAAATATAGTAACTTCTTGTCTCAGAACAGGAAGATCAGGAGCTAAAAGGGCACAGAGGCAGTAAGTAAGTAAGGGAAGAAAAAAGTTAATAAACAAACGGAGGAAAGAGTAAGTATTCCAAACAACAGTTAGGGGCCAGTAAAAAGACATGATGGGAGTGGTGCAGTGCAGTGGCTGTGGAGCAACAGTCTTCCGGGAGACATTCTGGAATGCAGTGTTGTCCCATCTGCAGGCACCTCTCTGGGCTGAGGGAGGAGGTTGCTCATCTCCAGGCTGAGTTGGCCAGGATTTGTGGGACCTCCTGTCCCACCCAGGGACCACCAGGGTCACTGCCATTGCCTCAGCGGTTGTCAAGAAAGAGGAACAGTTGGACTACAGTGGGCTCAGGGAGGGTGGGGGTGGTGGAACAGAGGCACATCCCTCCAGTTGTACCTCTCCACAATTTCTATGCCATTCTGGAAAAGCGTGGTTCCTCTATGGAGGCACCCACAGTGGAGACCAAGGAGGACGCTGGGAACCTCCACAAAGGAGACCCACAGGAGGGTGGCATGGGACCCCACGGGAAGAAAACAACTCCTGGTGGGAACTCCATTGTTAGGAAGGTAGAACTGGGGGAGGAAGGGGAAAGGGAGGTAAGGTGCCTGTCTGGCACCATGGCTTAGAGGGACAGGGAGTGAATCCTCAGGATCACAGAAGCAGCTGCACAGGGAGGGAGCTGGATGTCATTGTCCACCTAGGGACAAAAGATCGCTAAGAAGGGATCAGAGCAGTGCAAAGCATTTGTGGAGATGGGAGGGCCTTAGACAAATAGCACACGGTAACCTTCTCGGAGGTGCTGCCTGTCTTATGGCACGTGTGAGGTTAGGGTGCTCCCACACCATGGGATTCAATCAGTGGTTGAAAAACTGGTGCAGAGCTCAGGGATTTGGCTTCATTGGGGACTGGGGGTCCACCTGGATGGATGCAGGCCTATACTGGTATGATGGTCTGCATCTGTCCAGGAGGGGAACCAGGATCCTAGGTGATAGGTTTAAATACTTCATTGGTAAGCATTTAAACTAGCCAAGGGGGGAGGCACTGGAAAGGAGCAGGGAAATCCTAGCCTCCCAAAAAATCAGGGCACTAAGTGAGGTAGACACCAACATGGAGATGTCAATAGGGAGAAGCGCAGGGGTAAATGGAGAAAGTTATAAACACAATAAGGACAGAGATGGGGCAAAAAGGGGTAAAGCCATCAAGAAATGGAGGGTAATGAGTACCAACACCTGTAGTCTGGGCAGCAAGCTCCCTGAACTGGTGGCCTTGATGGAAGAGGGATGCCTGGATATCGCAGCAGTCATAGAAACATGGTACACAGAGTACCATGACTGGGATGTTAGCATATCAGGTTACACAGTCTACAGGAGGGACAGGGAGAGTAGAAGGGGGGAGTAGCTCTCTATGTAAGAGAAGGGATAAAGCAACTGAACAAAAGTGCAAACAGGGAGGAGAGGAGGCACTGTGGGTCACCTTAGAGACTGGAAATGGCAACACAATCCACACATGGGTTGTATACAGACCCCCATGTCAGGGGGAAGGAATGGACAAGGATATGATAGAAGGCATACTTAGGATGGCAGAGAAAGGGGAGATACTGTCAATGGGGGACCTTAATATGCCAGATGTTAACTGAACACCTCTGCCAGCCACATCCAAAACAGGGCCATTCTTGATGCCCTTCAGGGGCATGCCTCAGACAGCCAGTTTTGGAACCTACTCGTGAGGGAGCAATCTTAGACCTCGTGCTCTCAAATGGGTACAGTGAGAGATCTCAGATCTAGAAGTGGTAGCCATTTGGGAACAAGTGACCCACCAACAGTGTGGTTCACGATAAACTCCACTACAGAGTCGAGCCATACAAAAGTGAGGGTTCTGGACTTCAGGAGGGCTGACTTTGGCAAGATGGGAGAGTGCCTTAGAAAAGCACTAGCAAACAGGCTAGAAGGAGGGGTGGAGCAACAATCGGGAAATATCAAAACTGCCATCACAGAGGCAACAAGCCTTTGTGTGAAACAAATCAAAATGAAAGAAAAAGCCACTGTGGTTCTCAAAAGAGGTGGCGGTGAAGATTAGGGAGAAAAAGATAGCATTCAGGAAGTATAAGGAAACACAGAAGGAGCAGGACAGAGAACTGTACCAGTTAAGGCAGACGGAAGCAGGGAGGGTAGTCAGAATAGCAAAGGCAAAAACTGAGGAAAAGATAGCCAACTCGGTTAAGAAGGGGGATAAAACCTTTTATAGGTATATCAGGAGCTAGAAAGACAAAGGGAGGGATAGTGAGGCTGAATAGAATGGAAGGTGGGTGGGCAGAGAGACAGTGAAAAGCAGGGATACTGAATGAATACTTTGTTCAGTATTCACAAAAGAGGAAGTGGGGAGGTGCCTAATCCAATTAACAGAGGCACTCTAGAGAGGGGGTTGATCCCAGTCCTTTCACAGAAGAAAGGGTTCTGAAAGAACTCTTAAAACTGAAGGTGGACAAAGCAATGGGGCCAGATGAAATCAACCCCAGAATTCTAAAATAATTAAGCAGAGAACTAGTGACACCACTGACTACCCTTTATAACAAATCTCAGGAGGATGGTGTGGTACCTGAGGACTGGAAGAAGGCTGATGTGATTCCCCTTCACAAAAGTGGGAGTAAGACAGAGGCAGGAAACTACAGACCTGTCAGTTTGACCTCTGTGGTAGGGAAAGTGATGGAATAACTTCTGAAGGAAAGAATTATTGAGTACCTAGAGGCTAGTGGGGCAGAGGACCCAAGGCAGCATGGGTTCACAGTGGGAAGGTCATGTCAGATGAATCTAATTGATTTCTTGACTGGGTGACCAAAGTAGTAGACCAGGGAGGGGCTGTGGACATGGCCTACCTAGACTTTAAAGGCATTTGACACAGTCCCACACAAAGATTAGTTGTCAAATTAACCAGCCTTGGGTGGGTCCCAGGGTGGTAGCCTGGGTAAAACATTGGCTGAACAACAGGACACAGAAGGAATTGTAAATGGAGTCCACTCTGAAGAAGAGGGGTTGCTAGTGGGTACCGCGGGGTTCAGTACTGGGTCCAGTCCTTTTTAATGTCTTTATAAGTGATATTGCAGAGGGCCTGGAAGGAAAAGTATGCCTCTTTGCAGATGACACAAAGGTCTACAACAGGGTTGATACACAAGGAGGTGTGGAAAGGATGAGAAGGGACTTGGCAAGGTTGGAGGAATGATCAGAAGTATGGCAGCTTGGATTCAATGCAAAGAAGTGCAAAGTAATGCACCTGGGAAACAAAAACCCAGGGGAAGATTACACAATGGGGGGAGGTAGTAACAACAACAAAAATGGAAAGGGACCTGGGGGTAATCATATCAGATGACCTTAAGGTTGGCAAGCAATGTGAGAAGGCGGTAGAGACTGCTGGGGGGATACTGGTGTAACCCCCTTGTTACCCGGGGTTACTAGAATCCCAGTAAGACCTATTGGTAGGCAGAGAAGGCAGCTTGTGAAACTCCAGTTAAATGGGTTTCACACTGTCTCACTCTATTCTCAGTCACAGCTGAGACTGAGCGATGACATCACCATAGAACTTTCGCAGCTGCATAAGCCACATTGGAATCTGCAGCACAGGGAGTGAGATAGAACTTTGGGAGTTTTTAAAGTCAGTCTTCTGTTTTGTTTTGAAGAAGAAGGAAGTGTCTTTTGTTTACCTCCTTGTGAGAAGATCAGTGTCCAGTTTTAAGTGGTGGAGACCACTGGTCAGGTCTCAGTGCCCCCTCCCTCCGGGGGGGAGGAGTAAAACATCCCTCTGTGGGTTCCAGGGGCAATCCCCTAATTTCCACTACAGAAGAAAGCTGCCTTTTTACAGTTTCTGTTCTGGTCTGTTAACAGTGAAAGAAGTTGTACTTCTCCTGTGGGGCACCTGCAATGAAAGGGTGAGTGTTGTGCTCTATTTGAGAGGGCAAACAATATGTTTCTTCAGTTTGGAAAATGTGAAGAAAAGCTGGGATGTGAACTACTATTTGGGAGGCCTATTGTACTAGGACAAACAAATGGAGTAGTTTAAAAATTTAAAGTCTGAATGGATTTCAAGTAATGTTGTAAAGGGGGTGCTACAGGTCACCCACTGTTTAATCTATATTTCAAAGTTTAAGTTTCTGTTTGTCCAAAGAAATGGCTGGGTATGGGCTGTGGGAGCCAGAGGTGGGAACACCCCTCATCTTTAGTGACCAGGTCCACCTCTATGGATTTCTACTGTGATTGCTACTTGCCTCATGCGCCTGGCCAGTGATGAGGTAGGTACCCAGACGTGGGTCGCAAATTGGAAAATCTCTCTAGGAGTCGCAGACTCTAAGTGGTGTGGGGAGCCACAGCTTGGGAAAATATTCTCCTTCTTTGATGGGAGTCCGAAGGAAGTAAGAAAACAAATCTATCTAGGAGTCGCAGACTCTAAGTGGTGTGGGGAGCCACAACAAGTAAAATTTGGGTTCATTCTTTAAATGGACCGTCAGTCAAGTGGCCGGCAGGGGAGCCGGGCCAGTCGGGCTGTGTATCCAAAGCGCATGCAAGTCCAGGCAGAGTGCCTGGTGGGTCCAGAGCCAGAAAACATTAGAAATGGGTTCATTCTTTAAGTGGACCGCCTTGTAGTCTCTGATCTGCATATACAGTAAATGTAGCCCCTTGGAGGTCCATCTATGTTTTGTTATGTTCAGCTAGTTATGAATAAAAGCCACACTGAAAAATCCCAATCCTGGTTCTGGACATTACAGTTATTGCTTCCTGTAGTCGGATTTACTTGGGTGCCCCTGTGCAGAGTAGCCAAACCTAGGTCCCTTGTGCCAGGTAACCTCATCCTCCCCGAACCCAGGTCCCCACTAGGTATTGCTGCTAAGCTCAACAGCATGCCACGTGTCATTTTAGTAAAAGGCAGGGGTGAGGGGTTACAAAAATGGAGGCACCGCTTTGGATTTGTTCGGGAAGGAAGGTACTTGGGCAAGTGGGCTAGCGTTTTGGCTATCTGGCAGTGGGTAGCCCCAAAAAGTTGAAGCAATTTCACTAGTGTGTTGCTGTGTGCTGTGAATCTTGTGCTGCTGTTTAAAAAATGCCAACTGTTTACCAAGGAGCTGTAAAGCCAAACAGTGTGCCCTTGTTCTGCATCAAAAATTGTTTACAGTGTTTTTGTCAGCTTCTAAAATGAATTCTGTGAGGAAAAGTGTGGAAAACTAGGGGTAGCAACAGAGAAATGGTGCCCTGGACATTTGAAATGCTTTTAAAGTGAATTCTGTGAAGGAAAGTATGGAAAACTAGGGGTAGCAACAGAGAAATTATGCCCTGGATGTTTGAAATGCTTTTAAAGTGAATTATGTGAAGGAAAGTATGTAAAACTAGGGGTAGCAACAGAGAAATTATGCCCTGGATGTTTGAAATGCTTTTAAAGTGAATTATGTGAAGGAAAGTGTGGAAGACTAGGGGTAGCAACAGAGAAATTATGCCCTGGACGTTGGAAATGCTTTCTGTGTAAATGGAGAGACTGCAGAGTTAATGGCAATGTTACATGGTTGAAATGGGCTCCCGCCGTGGAGTCAGTTGAGAAAAAAAAAGTGCATTTTACAGTTTAAATTTGCCTGCTCAACGATCGCCATGAGGAGAGGAGCCGAGTCCTCGCGAGGAAGAAGAGGCTCATTTGCATGGCGTCGTGTGGTTGGTCAGTTTGCCATTAGTCTCGCCCTTCAGCCAGCTCTTCTGAGACTGCCTCAACATTCGAGAGGGAGACAGAGAGTTGTGTGTGTACTGGCAGTGGAGGAGCGTCGTGAAGTATTCAAAGCGCTGTAAACATTCAAAAAGTGACTTTTAAGTTTAAAATCGGGCTCAACCCGCAAATTGATCGTGGAATTAGTGAATTTGGTGGTTAAAACAATGATCTCGGAGACTGCCCGCCCGTTTGTGTTCAGAGGCCTTCAAAAATCTGGCTGCAGGCCATTTTACCCCATCGCAGCAAGTTGCTACTAATAACAGTGAGTAAACAATTCCAAAAACTGCTCAAACAGTGATTTTCAGTAATGCCATATAAAATGTGTGTACAGCAGTATAGTCGCTGTGCAAGTAGCGACTGTGTGATGTCCTGCCAGCAAGTGCAAGTCTGTAAAGCCATTGAATGTGTGCATGGAAGTGAAAATAGCCTCAGTTTAAAGTTTGCAGCCAGAGAGAGACTGTGGGTTGTAGCAAAATGCAACACTAGTAGAAGCAGGCAATCCTGTGCTGAAACCTGAAGCTTTTAAGGGACTGTGAATTAAATAAATGTTGCCAGCATGTGAAAAGTCCAAGGAAAATCATGTAAATGTGTGTTTAAAGCCAGATCAGAGCAAGTTGTGCAGTTTGAGTAAAAGTTATCAGCAGCTGGTATAAATCGGGTGCGCAGTGACTTGACCCAGATTCTAAATGTTGATGCACAGGAGTGCTGCCGCCGCCATTACAGGGTGGGGTAGTAAAGTAAACACAGCAGCAGAGGAGCCATTTTAAAGCTACAGAGTGTGTTCATTAAAGTGGGACTTTCAGTTACAGTGAACTTTTGTTTGCTTTTCTGCAGTTCTGGCCTCAGGACCAGCTCATTACCCGGATCATGCCCGGGTTGCAGTAACAGCAGCAGTAAATAGACTGAGAGATATTGAAAAGTGGTGCTATGGAGGGCAACTGCCTCCTGATGTGGCAATTCCTAATTATCCAGTGCGTGTATGCCAAATATGCCTGAGTGCTGGAAGGGATTTCTTCATGATTCCTCACTGTGCTGGATGCCTTCAAAAATATGGCTTGTATAAAGCGCCTCCAATTCGTTTGGCTCCCACATGGACAAAAATTCAGGAATCTGCAGTTGGCAGCACACAGCATCAGGTGGAGCCTGTGGAGGAAGGTCCCTCGGGGGAGTGTGGCACAAAGCTAGAGGGTGCAGAATTAGAGACTGAACCTGAAGTTGAAGTTTTGGATGCTGGATCTCAGAAAGAAAGTTCGGATAAAGCATCAATAGACCCCTGGGTGGGGGGGCCTAGCCCAAGTCTCGCAGGTGAAGATGAGATGCGGGAGGCCTTTGAATGGGAGGTGTTGACCTCCGCTCCTAGTGATGAATGGATAGTCTCAGGGGTGAGAACGACTGCTCACTCCTGGGCTCAGATCCTCAGTGAAGAGGAAGATGAGGGGGAACCTATGTGGCCTTGTGAGAAAGGAATGGGTACACAGCCTCAAGATCTTGCCTCGGAGGAATGTGTTGAAGAAGGTGGTGATGCCACTGCCCTGGCTTTACAAGAGGAAGAAGTTGGTGATCCGTTGTTAATTTCTTTGAGGATGCGAAGCTGGCAGAACCAGGACTGGCCACCCCCAAGCCAGGCCAGCGGTCTCAGATTGACCAAAGCAAGTAAAGAGGAGAGACTGGTTCGTAGAAAGGCCAGTGAAATCTATGGTATGACCTTTCCTACCTTTCCTCGGAGAGTCTGGGAGGAGATTGAGGACTGCAGGAAATCCTGGATCCTGGAGTGAGAATAGTGGACGGAGAGGGACGTGAAATCTCCCACTGTGTGAGTTATGTGCGCCCAGATGGGGTAATAATTCAAGCCCCTGACCCCCGGTACTATTGGCGTCAGTGCAAGGACCTCCCAGTAATTAAGCCCGTGCCTACAAAATGGAGAGCCGAGCAGTGGTAGTCAATACTGCCACACCAGACTGTGAAGTGCCCTTATTGATCTGCCAATATGAATAACCAAGGACTCAGGTGCTCCACATTCATCAGTCTACAGTGTACTGTCCTGTTCAGCAACCATCTACTGGCCCACCAGATGACTTCAGATCCAGAGAGGACACCAGCCCAGCTGTTTCCTGTTCATCGCCTGGTAATTGGATGACGTCGGACCAGCTGTTTTTGTTTTTGTTCCTGTTCTAAGGTTCCTTCTCCAGAGATGACATCAGCCCAGCTGTTTCCAGATGTGCCCTCCTGTGGTTCCCGGAAGATGTCCGCCCAGCTGTATCAGAAGAAATGCTGCCAGGGAGAGTCTTCGGCTGTGGACAAGGTTGGTGCAGTTCGTATACTACAAATGGCTGGTAAGTCCGAAAACACTTTTTCTATCTTTATGACATTGCAGTACACACCCTACACTACAGACTTCAAAAATGTATGAACTGTCCTCAAAGACTCTCCCCTTTGGGACTTTGGCCTTTTAGAACTGTGCTTCATGGGGCTCCGGCCCAGGAGAGACACTTTATTGAACTAGCCTTCTGGCCTTGTGGTCACTAGTTGGAACTTTTAGGGCACTCCATCCCCCCAAATGTGTATTGTAAATAATGTCATTATTGTACTCTAATGTAAGTACTGTTTCTACCTTTTTTCTAAAAAAAAAAAAAAAAAAATCTTTTTGGGATTGTTCAGTGTTTTTGTATGGTAGGGGTTGTTAGGTAGACTGTGTATGCAGATTAGGAGTGTGTTTTGTTTTTGTCTTTTTCTTACAGGTGTTCCTGGGAAGACAGAAGAGAAGACAAGAAGAGGAGGAGGGGCTCATCGGAGTTCCTCGTCAGTGCTTTATTGTGTAGAATTTAAAGTATTGTGTTGTTATTGTTATGATTATTGCTGTATTAACCCTTTTCCTTCCACAGGTGTGGTTGTGGGGGTAGGGAGGAGGCAGTAATTGGTATTTTAATGGTGTAGTTGCAGGTTGCCCAAGGTCGGGGAGGTCCCCGGGTTTTGTTTTTGTTTTGGGATATCAAGTTAGAAGCAGGTAGTTTTTCCCTAGAGGGTTGGGGGGATGGACAGGCTGTGGCCCTGACCTGCAGTAGGGACCGCAGTGCTGATCTATCAGGGCTATGCTCTGGATGGTTCTACCAGAGCCACTAGGTGTCCATAGTAAGTGGATAGAGTAGAGGCTGATATGTCAGCTACAGGCCTCTAGGCCCTTAGTGTTGCCTGCCTGTGCTTGCACATGGTAGGAGGGAGCCTAATCACCCCCCTCCGCAGGTAGCACATAGGTTGGGATGGCCTAAGGCCGGGTGCATAATGACTGGGGACAGTCATTTTCCTGGTCAAGGGCGAGTGTAACCCCCTTGTGACCCGGGGTTACTAGAATCCCAGTAAGACCTCGTGGTAGGCAGAGAAGGCAGCTTGTGAAACTCCAGTTAAATGGGTTTCACACTGTCTCACTCTGTTCTCAGTCACAGCTGAGACTGAGAGATGACATCACCATAGAACTTTCGCAGCTGCGTAAGCCATATTGGAATCTGCAGCACAGGGAGTGAGATAGAACTTTGGGAGTTTTCAAAGTCAGTCTTCTGTTTTGTTTTGAAGAAGAAGGAAGTGTCTTTTGTTTACCTCCTTTTGAGAAGATCAGTGTCCAGTTTTAAGTGGTGGAGACCGCTGTCCAGGTCTCAGTGCCCCTTCCCTCCGGGGGGGGGGAGTAAAACATTCCTCTGTGGGTTCCAGGGGCAATCCCCTAATTTCCACTACAGAAGAAAGCTGCCTTTTTACAGTTTCTGTTCTGGTCTGTTAACAGTGAAAGAAGTTGTACTTCACCTGTGGGGCACCTGCAACGAAAGGGTAAGTATTGTGCTCTAGTTGAGAGGGCAAACAATATGTTTCTTCAGTTTGGAAAATGTGAAGAAAAGCTGGGATGTGAACTACTATTTGGGAGGCCTATTGTACTGGGACAAACAAATGGAGTAGTTTAAATTTTAAAGTCTGAATGAATTTCAAGTAATGTTGTAGAGGGGGTGCTTCAGGTCATCCACCGTTTAATCTACATTTCGAAGTTTAAGTTTCTGTTTGTCCAGAGAAATGGCCGGGTATGGGCTGTGGGAGCTGGAGGTGGGAACACCCCTCATCTTTAGTGACCAGGTCCACCTCTACGGATTTCTGCTGTGATTGCTACTTGCCTCATGCACCTGGCCAGTGATGAGGTAGGTACCCAGACGTGGGTCGCAAATTGGAAAATCTCTCTAGGAGTCGCAGACTCTAAGTGGTGTGGGGAGCCACAGCTTGGGAAAATATTCTCCTTGTTCAATGGGAGTCCGAAGGAAGTAAGAAAACAAATCTATCTAGGAGTTGCAGACTCTAAGTGGTGTGGGGAGCCACAACAAGTAAAATTTGGGTTCATTCTTTAAATGGACCGTCAGTCAAGTGGCCGGCAGGGGAGCCGGGCCAGTCGGGCTGTGTATCCAAAGCGCATGCAAGTCCGGGCTGAGTGCCTGGTGGGTCCAGAGCCATAAAACATTAGAAATGGGTTCATTCTTTAAGTGGACAACCTTGTAGTCTCTAATCTGCAGTATCAGTAAATGTAGCCCCTTGGGGGTCCATCTATGCTTTGTTATGTTCAGCTAGTTATGAATAAAAGCCACACTGAAAAATCCCAATCCTAGTTCTGGACATTACAGTTATTGCTTCCTGTAGTCTGATTTACTTAGGTGCCCCTGTGCAGAGTAGCCAAACCTAGGTCCCTTGTGCCAGGTAACCTCATCCTCCCCGAACCCAGGTCCCCACCAGGTATTGCTTCCAACGCCAACAGCATGCCACCTGCCGTTTTAGTAAAAAGGCAGGGGTGAGGGGTTACACTGGGATGTACAGGGAGAGGCATCACCAGCAGAAAATAGGAAGTTGTTATCTCCCTGTACAGACTATTGGTGAGACCCCATTTGAAGTACTGCGTCCAGTTCTGGAGACCCCTTGTCCGCAACGACATAGACAGGATAGAGGCAGTTCAGAGGAGGGCAACTAAAATGGTGCAGGGTCTGCAAGAGAAGCCATACGAGGAGGGGCTAAGGGAGCTTAATATGTATACCCTTGAGGAAAGGAGCGAGACAGGGAACATGATGGAAATGTTTAAGTACCTCAGTGGAATCAACAAAGTCCAAGAGGGTAAAATCTTTCAGAAAAAGAGATGTGCAAGAACTAGGGGGCACAATTTGAAGAAAGAGGGGGGTGGCTCAGGGGCAATGTGAGGAAGTATTTTTTCACAGTGAGGGTGGTGGAGGCATGGAACAGCCTTCCTGAGGAGGTTGTGGGGTCTAAAACTGTGGGAGAATTCAAGAATGCATGGGACAGACATAAGGCAATTTTTGTGGGGGTAGGAAGAAATATTGCTGTTGGTTAAATAGGATCTGCAGCTTATCCTCTAGGTAGGGGAATGGGCAAACTAGGTGGGCCAAGCGGTCCTTATCTGCCATCAAAGTCTATGTTTCTATGTATCCCATCTGGCCCCACTGCTTTGTCTACATTCAGATTTGCGAGTTCCTTCAGGACTTTCTCCTCTGTAAATGAACTCATATCCACCTCCCTTCCTGTGATGCTCCTGCCACTTAACTGTGATCCCTCTCCTTCCCTTTTTTCCATGAATGCTGATCAAAAAAATGTGTTCAGGATGCTTGCTTTTTCCCTGGTCCCCCTCCACACAATCCTCCCATTCTCTCCTTAGCCTTACAATCCGTTCCGTGGCTTTTTCTCCTTTAACTAACAGTGTCTGCATTTTGAAAGTGTAAACATTTCTTTTACGCAGGGGACTTAACATTTGTATTCAACTCTATCAGGCTACTATCTTCATATTAAAAAGTTAAACTTGTTTGTTTTTAACTCGAAAGGTAGCTGCAGTTGTGTATTACTCTATCAAGCTATTGCAACTGCCTTCATTTTGAAAACTGGATTTCAGCATTTTCTCATTGGGAGGAGAACTTGCCATGTGATTCTGTTTAATTTTCATGACAATCTTTTGTCTTGTTTGGTTACTGCTTTTGGTTACTATAGCACTCCTGCCATATTTCTGTACCCGTTGATAATACACACTGTGTCCATGTTCTGACCAATGAAGAGACAGAATTGAGTTAGACATATTTTATAAATATCAATAAAAACTAGATATTGAAGCATCATAGAAAGAATAATTTAATCCAAAAGCACTGTTTATGTATTGCACTGAGTTTTACTGTACACATGCAGTTCCTTGTCCTTATGTTTTTCTGTTGTTGCAGACTAACCCCGTTGTAAATAGTCTCTGCTTAAAAGGTTTTATGTGGAATACATATGAACATACATACATAAATACATTCCAAAATATTTAAAAATCAGAATTTTTTTGGTTTGTTTATTTTTTTTAATTCCTGTGGCTAAATCTAGATGAAGTTAGTGTACCTCAAAGGTTAAGAAAAATATCTGGCACGTTTGTTTCCTTGCTGTTACAGAATACTAATAAAATGTCTATTTTAGTCAGCAGATGCTCAGAGTACAATGAGAGCTGGAGCCAACAATCATCGTTTGGGAATCACCAGCTGTGTCACACTACAGAGAAACTGCATCAGTATCCTCATTGTGTGAAGAGTTACCATGACCATCATCTCTTTCCTATACAACAACAGATCCATGAAGAAGAAATGACATACAAATGTTCTGAATGTAACCAGAGTTTTACATCACAGAGTAACCTTATAAAACATCAGCAAATTCACACAAGACTATATAAATGTGTTGAATGTAACAGGAGGTTTGCCCAAAAGCATAAACTAATAATACATCAGTTGAGTCACAGGGAGGAGAAACCATATAAATGCGCTGAATGCAGCAAGAGGTTTGCTAGAAAGGTTCATCTGATCAAACATTGCCGGGTTCACTTGGGAGAGAAACCATATAAATGTGCTGAATGTAACAAGAGGTTTGCCCAGAAACGCAGTCTAATAACACATCAGTGGGTTCACACAGGGCAGAAACCATATAAATGTACTGAATGCAACAAAGAATTTGCGGGAAAGGAAACGCTGATTAATCATCAGCGAGTTCACACAGGCAAGAAACCATATAAATGTTTTGAATGTAACAAGAGTTTCATTGCACAGACTGGCCTTCTAAAACATCAGAGACTTCACACAGGTGATAAACCATTTAAATGTACTGAATGCAACAAGATATTTGCCAAGAAACAGTATCTAACAACTCATCAGCAGGTTCACACAAGGCAGAAACTATATAAATGTGCTGAATGCAGCAAGAGTTTTACACAACAGAGTAACCTCATAACACATCAGCGAATTCACACAGGGCAGAAACCATATAAATGTGCTGAATGCAACAAGATGTTTTCCCAGAAACAGCATCTAATAACACATCAGCGGATTCACACGCGGGGCAGAAACCATATAAATGTGCTGAATGTAGCAAGAGTTTTACACAACAGAGTAACTTCAGAAGACATCAGCAGATTCATGTGTGAAGGAGAAACTATATAAATGCATTGAATATAACAAGAGTTTCCCTTCACAGAGTAGCCTCATAAGACATCAGTGGGATCACATGGGGAAGAAACCATAAAAATGTGATGAATGACACAAGCACTGTATAAAACCGAATAACTTCATGAAACTTCCTGATTTTTGAATGCACCCTGGCTTCAAAATGGGGTTCAGTCTCATTATGGCAGTAGCATTCAGTGAGCATTTAGAGAAACTGACTCCAATGGAGGCACAGCACAAATCTGCTGACTGTAAGAGGAGATTTGTCCAACATATTAAACCAATAGTACATAAGTAGGTTTAAACTGGGGATAATAGCAGAGTTGGATCTTAAACCACCAGTAAATATGGAAAAACCATCAATAGAAAGTACAAAGAAGCAGAAAAAAGAATATAATAACAAGGATCAAAAGAGAAGAAAGGACAACTGGTAGACTCATAATTTCATCGGAAAATACAGAGATCTTCTGGAACAGCCACAGGTCGATCAAGAACTGACCCGTGAGTAGTTAAAAAGAGGTGAATTTAAGCCTCACGATGAGAGATTGATAATGGCAGCCCAAGACTGTGGACTACCACAAGATGGCTTATGAAGTCCAGAGAAAAAAAAAAGGAAAACAGACAGGTGCAGGTTCTGTAGTGCGAAATTAGAAACAGTTGCACATCTTGTAGCTGGATGTAAAGTACTGTACTAATGGCAGATGTCTTGTATACTGAAGGACGCAAAAAAATAGAGAGACTGTTCTACTGGAAACTATGCAAACACTATAACATACAGGTAGCAGAGAAACACTGGAAACATGCACCACAAAGAATCCCAGAGAATGAAGTAGTAATGATCACATGGGATCACCAAATACCAACAGCCAAGAAAGTGAAAGTGACAAAACCAGATATGTAATAAAAATAAAGATAGCATTGCTAATCAAAATAGCCACCCCAGTGATTACAGTGTCCTGCATAGACAAAGACACAAAATTATAAAATATTGAAATATGCAAACAGAAACTAAACTGATGTGAAATAAGGACACACAAATCATTGCAATAGGGCTTGGGGCAACAGGGCTAATCAAAAATAATTTTTTAGGCTCATCTACATATGCTGCCAGTATGCGTGACACCTTATGAACCACAAAAGGAAGCCATTGTGGGGACAATGCACATGCTGGAAAGAGCATTTTCAGTAAACATCAAAAACTAATACAGTACTAATTTGATTTCCTGATATTTTAAATATACCCTGGCTTAAGAATGGGGTCCATTGTTATCACGGTACTATAAATTACTGAACATTTGGAGACACTAACTCACAAGAAACCATGTAAACATGTTGAATGCATCAGGAGGTTTGAACCAGCACCTAATCAAACATCAGTGGATTCAGATGGGTGGGGGGGGGGCAACAGGGGAGAAACCATAGAAATATACCAAATATATAAAGTTGTACATAATAGTACAGGTTCATGAAATATTAGCAGGACCACAGTTGGAAGAAACCTCATGGCACTAGAAATCCCTAACATTTGGAGACATCATAGAAGAAACCATATAAATGTGCTTAATATAATAAATCTTGTACAGTACATCAAAGATAAGCCTTATGACCGGGAGAAAGCATATACTGTAAATGTGCAGAATATAACAAGAGGTTTTACATACATAGATATATAGATGCTGTCAGCAGATAAGGACTTCTAGGCCTATCCAGTCTGCCAGTTGAAGCTGCCTAACGAAGCATGCAGTGACCCTGTCTGGTCATTGACTTTTGCTTTTTCTTCCTAGTTCTGTTATTCCTTTGTTTCTGTCCCATGCGTGTTTGAAGCTTGCCACTGCACAGGCTGCCATCACCTCCTGGGGCAGGCTATTCAATACAGCCACCACCCTTTCCATGAAAAATAACTTCCTGACATTTCCCCTTATGCAGCTACCCCTCAGTCCCATGTTGTGTCTTCTTGTCCTGGCACTACTATTAATCAGAAATATGTTGTCTACTTCCACCTTATTGATGTCCTTGAGGTACTTGAATGTTTCTGTCATGTCACCTCTCTCCCTCCTTTGTTCCAGTGTGTACACATTCAGGCCCTTCCCTCTCTTCTGGTAAGGACTGTGATGTAATCCCTTCACTATTTTGGTCACCCTCCTCTACATCATCTCTATTTTGTCAATGTCCTTTCAAAGGTGTGGTCTCCAGAACTGTATACAGCATCCAAGGTGAGGTCTCACCAGGGTCTTGTACAGTGGAACTATTACCTCCATCCTTTGGTTTATGATTCCTCTTCTAATACACACCAACATCCCACTGACTTTTTCCACCACCTTTGTCATCTGCCTAGTTACCTTCAAGTCATCTGTGATTATGACCCCCCAGGTTCATCTCTTCCTTAGTTACTGCCAACCTGTAGCTTGCCCCAGGGTTCCTGACCCCCACAGAAATGATTCTGCACTTATTTGCATTAAACCTTAGCTGTTGTGCCCCTGACCATCTCTCCAGAAGCTCCAGGTCTTTTCTTATCCCCCCACCAAAAGGAGTATCGACCCTGTTGCAGATCTTGGTGTCACCCACAAACAGGAAAAACTTTCTCTCCAACTCATCTGCAGTGTCACTGATGAAGACATTGAAGAGGGCTGATCCTAGAACTGACCTCTGAGGTTCTGCACTGGTCACCTCTCTTTCATCAGATTGGGTCCCATTCACCAGTATCCTCTGTCTTCTGTCCCTTAACCAGTTTCCAATGCAGTTCACCACCTTGCTCCCATCTCCAGGCTGCATAACTTGTTGACCAGTCTCCTATGTGGGACCATATCAGAGGCTTTGCTGAAATCAATGTAGGCAATATCTACCATCCCTCTTGGTCTACTGCCTTTGTCTCCCAGTCAGAGAAGTCTATCAGATTAGTTTGACAGGATCATCCTGCAGAGAACCCATGTTGCCTGGTATCCACCAGTCCATTGACTTGCAGGTGTTCCTCTGTTCTTTCCTTAATGAGTGTCTGGTCTGTAGTTCCCAGCTTTTTCTTTACTTCCTCTCTTATGAAGAGGGACAATGTTTGCCCTTCTCCTGTCTTCTGGGGGCCACTCCAGTGTCTAAGGAAGCACTGAACAGGGCTGCCAGAGGGACTGCCAGTTAAGTCCTCAGTTCCTTTAGGAGCCTGGGCAGTATGCCATCTGGACCCATGGCTTTTTTCACCTTTAGCTTTGCCAGTTCTTCTAGGGCCCTCTCCTCTGTGAAAGGACTGGCATGTGTTTCTTTACCCTTAGCTCTTCTAAAGTGCAGCTGTGGGCCCTGCCTATCCCATTCCATAGTGAAGACTGAACAAAATATTTATTCAAGATCGCTGCCTTTTTCCTCATCTCCCTCCACTGTCTCCCTGGCCCCTTTAAGCTTTGTTACTTTCCCCGTTGCCTTCCTTCTCAAGCTAATATACCTGAAGAATGTTGTATCTCCTTTTTTAACTGATTAAGCTATTCTTTCCTCCATTTCTGCTTTAGCCCTCCTCACTGCCTTTCCCGCAACCCTCAGACACTTTTGGTATATTTCCTTGTACTCATCCCTTTGTGTCTTTTTATGCTTCCTGAAGCCTAGCCACTTGTTCTTTACTTTTTCTGTTAACCTCCACTGAGAATCAAAGGGATTTTCTACTCTTTTTACTCTTGTCTATTGACCTAATGCATTGTTTCATTACCTCTGCTGTAGTCTCCTTGATGTGTGCCCATTTCTCCTCAATGCCCCTGCCTATCCTCCTCTTTTTCAGGGTTTCTTTTAGCTGTTGTCCTAAACTGGGTAAGGCCACCCTTCTAAAGACTAAGACTCTTGTCTTTGTATGGGTTGACTGGATTCCTTTGTCCACTTTGAACCACTCCATATTGTGGTCACTGGACCCTAACTGGCCTTCCACCCAAAGATCTGCTACTCTGTGCCTCTTGGTCAGCACCAGATCCAGGATTACTTGGTCCCTGGTAGGTTCTTGGACCAGTTGCCTAAGGCCAGCCCCTCAAGGAGTCCATGAAGTCCTCTGCCCTAGCTGTGGCCCCTGCTGGGATGGACCATTCCACCTCCAGCATTTTGAAGTCTCTCATTAAAAGCACCTCCCCCTTTTGCTGCCATTACATGCATGTCTTCTAGCAGCTGTTTGTCAATTTCCTTGGCCTGAGCTGGGTGGTTACTAAACTTCTCCTAAATCTTTTCCATACTTGTTCTTTCTTTGCCTAGGTGTTTGGTCCCCAGATGGACAACGATGTCCAGTTTCCCTCAGCCACAGCCTTTGCGATCCTGTGGATCCACTCCTTCCCCCTCTGAATTGTGCCTCCTGGGAGACACATAACCTCCATCTCCCTCCTGATGCCTAATCCTATCTCCATACCCTGAACACCCACTATGAGAAGTGTCCTTACCCTCTTGGATGCTTTGGCACTATCCCCTGTGGCTACCTCATCGTGGGTCTGCCCATCACCCTGGTCACAACCTTGGGTTCCCCTTCAGGTCTGTCCCTCTCCTTGAGAACATATTTGTTCTTTAGTTGTACCAGGTAGGGTGTGTGCTTGAGCTCCACCTTCCTCAACCTCCCTGAGCCCACTATAGTCTATCCAAGACTCTGTCTGAGTACCTTCTGTGGCAGTGACTGGTGGTCCCTGGGTGGAGGCAAAGGTCCCCAGTACTCCTACCAACAGTGCTCGGAAGCCTGGCAACCTCGTCCCTCAGCCCAGAGAGGTGTCTACAAATGGGGCAACACTACAGTTCCCAGAAAGAAGTTCTGAGCACCACTGTCCACACCCGTTGCACTGCACCACTCCTTGTGCCATTCTACGTACTACTTTAATATGCTCCTACCCATATTACTTAATTAATGTAGTCTAACAAAGGTCAGAAAAAAGTAGCTCACCTAATGCAGTCTAAGAATAGGTCAGTAAATATTATCTCAGCCCCCAAAAAGACTTCAGTGAAATCAAATCTGCCCTCAGAAAAATACAACACTGTAATAAATTAATGAATGAACAAACACCATCAAATTAAACAGAGAAACCAGCACTTCCCTCCTGCTCCGGTGGTCTCCAGCTTTCGCAGTTCCTGCCCTCATGGCTACCTGTCTTAAAAGGTGAAACAGAAGTGTGGAGTACCATTCCCATAAATCCATATATCAGTACAGAGGGCAAAAACCATGAACTAGCATTCTCCATTTTATTCATGTTGCCAACCTATTATATTTTTTGCCTACTTTATGCCAGTGGACTGACTTTTTCAAGCAAAACAAAGTCTTCAAATAGAAACCCTACAGTAATATCCCAGCTTACATTATTGATAGTTTAAATGACAAACATGGATGTTCAGTTGGTTATTAAATTGGATTATTCAGGCCAATTGAATATGCGGGACATAGAGACTCAATAGCTAGCTGAATTATGTCTCAGTGGTTTTAGATCTGTGTATAATAAATTGTACAATATATAAACTCTCACTTAATATTCTGATGAAATATTACAGCAAACAAAAAATGTGTGGGGAGATTATTCTTCCCTTATACCTATATAGAGCTTCTGTTCTTACTTGAAAATTCTTCAAATTAATTATGTACTTTGTTAATTTAAGTGGATTTTTTAAAATAAATATTTTAAACATTAGATAGTACTTTTACTACTGTACAATATATAAGTAAGCTCTGTTTCATGTGGTGACCCAACACCGATGCTTGATTTGTGTATAAACATTATGTCCTTCCAGTTTCACAATTTCTATAATGGCCTGTATTCTAGTTGTACTAATCAGTGACTTGAATCAATAGACTGTTTCATTTTGTTTTCAAGGCTTGCTGTGTATTTTAGTATTGCTAAGCATATTGTTATTATATTTTCATTATGTATTAAGACATTTGTTTCAAAAGGCATTCTTTACAATGATTACAGTCAATCAAAATAACTGGAGCACTTATCCATGCTCAGTTACAAAATGCGCTCTAAGTCAATGCACTGAAGCAATGTCATTGAGTGCTTAACCATACTTTGTGCATACTGTGCAATGCTTATGTGTATTTCTAATGATAGTGATACATTACCACCCGACACACTGGTAAAGGTTGTCACTAGAGTCTTTAACCATACTGTGTGCACACTGTGCAATGCTTATGTGTATTTCTAATGATAGTGATACATTACCACCCGACACACTGGTAAAGGTTGTCACTAGAGTCTTTAACCATACTGTGTGCACACTGTGCAATGCTTATGGATATTTCTAATGATAGTGATGCATGATCACCAGGCACACTATTGAAAGTTGTCACTGGAGTGTTTAAACATACTGGGTGGGATATTCAAACTGCGCCATTCATAGGCGCAAGCCCTTGAGCTGCGCAAAATAGTTGCGCGGGGTGTGTCCGGGGCGTAATTCAAAGGAGTTGTGCTGTTGAGCAACTCCTTTGAATATCACCCCTAGCCACAGCCACTGTGCATGGCGCAGTGGAACTTGCGCCACCGCAAGTTAACAGAGTGGAGCATTCAACTTGCGGTGGCGCAAGTACCATTGCGCCATGCGCAAAATCCTGATATTCAAAAGGTGACATGCAAATGGGGCTATAATTCATGCAAGGTGCAGGGGGCCATTTGCATGTATTATGGCCCCATTTGCGCGCACAGCATGAGTAATCGATCCCGAGGACTCTGGCGCCTGGCGCCCTGCCAGGCAGCAGCCGTCGAGATTCGATTTCGTCCGGCTGGCGGGCATACCTTCAGCTCACCGCGTCAGCACGGGAAAGCCGCCGGTCAGATTGGTGCACAGTGATCTCGAATGCTCGATTGAGGGCAGGCAACTGGAACAGGCTGATTCTCCCTGGTGGCTTGCAGCCCCCTCACCACACACTCCAGAAACTCCACCATCTTCACCTTCCGCAGTCAGTGGCAGCATCCACCGCTTCAGTCGCCCGGGCCGCTGACTGATCATTGCTCGGCGTCGGTAGGGCTGCACACCTTATTGGTGCAGAGCAAGAGCTATCGTGTGTAGCCCATATCGAGCATGATAGTCCAGACTTGGGAATGAACATTCATTCACAAATCTGGACTGTCATACGGTATCGATGGGCACGCCCATTGGCTCTTGCCTGCACCAATGGGCATGCAGCCCTACCTGGCAGTCAGTCGGCGGGCGGGGCAGCAGGTGGTGATTCTGCCACCCGCTGGCTGCGGGGGAGTGGGGTGGGCTTCGGTGGGTGGGGTTGGGGGACACTAGCCACCAGGGAGATGTTCGAGGGAGGGTTTTTCAGTTTACTTACTGCCCGTGATCGGGCATTTTGGGACACTAGCCACCAGGGAGATGTTCGGGAGGAGGGGAGCCACATTACTGCCCGGCGACGGGCTGGTGGGGAGTATACTATGCCCGCGATCAGGCTGCGGGGGCACAGGACTGGTTAGCCAGCCACAGGTGGCAGCTGCTGTGTTGCACCCTGCAATACAGCAGCTCACCTGTGGTGGCCCCGACTTGCCTTTTTTGGCTCAAAGTCGGCAGGCAGCAGGTTGGGGTTGTGCCTGCAGAACATCTGCACAGCCCGGCTGAATATCAGGCTGTGCAGTTTATGCATGGTTCCTCCCTCCAGTTCAGCAGCATGCATTCATTTGCATTGTGCTGTTGCACAGCCTGTTTTCAGTGGCGAACTGCCTCCTGCTGAATATCGAGAATGGCTAATTTCGGACTTGCGCATGCTCAACCCTGTTGCGCATGGCGCAACCCTTTTGAATATCCCACCCACTGTGTGCACACTGTGCAATGCTTATGGGTATTTCTAATGATAGTGATGCATTACCACCAGACACACTATTAAAGGTTGTCACTGGAGTGCTTAACCATACTGTGTGCACACTGTGCACTGCTTATGGGTATTTCTAATGACAGTGATGCATTACCACCAGACACACTATTAAAGGTTGTCACTAGAGTGTTTAACCATACTGTGTGCACACTGTGCACTGCTTATGGGTCTTTCTAATGATAGTGATGCATTGCCATCAGACACACTAGTAAAAGGTTTGGGAGCCAGTAGCGCAGTGGTTTAAGGCTCTGAGCTGCAAACCTGGAGATCTGGGTTTGAATCCCACAGCCCCCACTTGCATACTGTGTGACCATAAGCAAGTCACTTAACTTCCCTGTGCTTCCAGTTCACACCTGTAATCAAACTTTCAGTTTACTGTATCTCTTTTGGTTAAACAAATGGGGGGACAAAAGGTTGCCACTAAAGTGTGTAAACAGTATATGCACTTAATTTTCCCATCTGTCAGCTTTAATACTAAGGTATCCTATAAATATTTCTTACCTTCATGACTGCTTTACTTTTTTATTATAAGGGATCGCTATTAAAGGAAACAAAAGTAGTGGTCACTTTAAAAGAACTTATATCCTTACGCATACTGAAACCTAGTGTTAGATTTGGGGTTATACAATTAAAGAGTCAAAAGAGAGATGCTTACCACAGAATGATGCATCCTCTCACTTGGCTCCCAGTCCCTATTATTTGGACCAGTTAGCCCATTACTCATGCCTCTTATATACTTAGCTGTCATGCATACAGGCACAGTAAGGCTCACAGCTGTGTGACTACACTGATGATGTCATCACACTGTGATGTCATCCACCTGGCAGCCAGTCACTAAGCACTTCTCTGTGCTTGTATACCAAACAAATTACTAAGTAAGCTTGCACTGTTAGTTGCATGGTTTGTCATTGCTTTTGCTCTCCAACTGATGGTTCGATCCATAGGAAGGAAGAATCTGCAGTTCAGGTTTTCAAACATTAAAGTAACCTGGGTTGATTCACACAACCACCACTTGCATACTGTGTAACTCTCAATAAGTCACAGAACAGCCCTAGGCCTCCCAGGTCATCCCTGAAAACAGGCATGTGGTCCTTAACTGGTTACCAAAGAATTAAAGTTTTCTTCACACTGTGGCAATATCTGATGTGCCCTTGACATTCTGCCTCTTAAATTTCTTCCTTGTTTAGTTACCACGATGGTTTTTACTTTAAACACTTCCACCCCTGAATCTGTGAGCCTCAGAATGTGCCAGTGTTTATAAATTATAGTTCTTATGTCCCCAAATACTGAACAGCTGCACTCCCCCACCCACTCTCTCCTACCTTGACAAATCCCTTCTGCTTCTATCCACCTTTCTGTCTCCCTTACTGGTTACATTACCTGTTAGTAACAGCACTGAATACTGAATTTACCCAATCAGTATACAGCCTTCTGGTTAAATACACCAATGGCATTGTGCGATACAAGACTGGACTGAAATGGCTTGCTAATAGTGTAAATACTGTGTATAGCTCTGTTCTGATCCTTGCATGGCGTTGACAAAGCACTGTCATGTGGCAAAGACTTGCAGTTGTTGTAAACTCTGTACATATTTTCTTGCTTCTGTTTGATAGTTTGTAGCATTTCCAGTTTCCCGGGCTATGCTTTGATGAGTGTACAATTTCTGTTGACATGGAACTGTTTGCAAATGAGCGTGTGCTCAAATAAATAAATGGGGTGAAAAATAATTTTACCCATTTGTTTATGTATAGGAGGCAGTATAGCGCAGTGGTCTAAGGCTCTGAGCTGAAAATCTGGTGATATCCAGCAGACCAGACTTGGGTTTGAATCCCACAGCTTCCACTTGCATACTATGTGACCCTGAGCAAGTCACTTCAGGGTTTTATTTAACTCTAAAAATTGATTAGCGTTTTGTTCATAAAAGTGTTAAAACATTGTGAAAATGCATAGCACTTACCTCAATATGTTTAACAAATATAACACTCCTAGAAAACCTATATAAATTCTTTCTGTCCAGTTAGTATTGTCCCAAGAAAAAAACTGCTAATCAATTATTTAAAACCCTGCACTTAACCTCCTTGTGCTCCCAGGTTGCTCCTGTAAAAAAGCTTTCAGCTTAGTGTGCTATACCTGGTTAAAAAACAACTAAAATGTGCTGCTATTGTAACTAAGAATATCTTCTGTCAAGTCCCTCCACTCTCATTCTTGCAGTGCCCAGTACACTTCTGTGGGACATCCTGTTTCTGAAAACTCAATTGCCAGAGCTGCTGCCACTTGTGTATAGTCTATTGGTTCTGAACAGTTCATGTTTGCCCTTCTGAACTGGCTATAAGGAATAATATTGATGAGTTTTCTCAGGTGGAAGCTCTATGCATACAGTACAATGTTTCTAGTAGTACTCTTTCTGTATATCCTTGTGCCCAAGTGTTTGTCAGTGTTATAAATGACTAAATCTAAGAAGGGGATTGGTTCTGTACTTCATGTGAGGGTGAACTGCAGACACCTAAGGCATCTTTTTAACAATTTAAGGAAATGTTCTAGTTCTTCTTTGTTACCCTTCCAGGTTACTATCATATAATCAATGAAGCATTTTCAGATGGCTATTTTCTCTTTAAAAGGGCTCACTGTTCTCCAGAACAAACCTCTCATCAAACAGTACCATGAACAGGGTGGGATAGTTGGGTGTCATATTTGAAGCCATCACTGTCCCTCATGCATGTAAATAACATTTGTTCTTAAATTTAAAGTAATTTTTAGTTAAATCAACCTGTGTCAAATAAATCAAACACACATCTGTATGGAGTTTTCTCTTGTCTCTGTCCAAATGCTATCTCCAGAGCCTCTAGTTCCCATTCATGTTTAATGCTTGTGCAGAGATCCTTGACAGTGAACAATGCAAGGATACAGGAATCTCGATTTTTCTGGAATTTCATTTGATTGATTGTTTAAGCCAGCCACATGTCCAATGTTTTTTAGGTAAGCTGGTGTCATCTCCACAATAGGTTTGATGAAATAATTAACAAATACTGAAAGGGGTCTAAAGAAATACCCAACTCATGCCACGGTTGGCCTGCCTGAGCGTTGTTGCAGATTCATGTGTTTTAGGTAACATGTACAAGTCAGTTGTTATTGGTTTAGAGTTAAAACATTTATTTTTCTCCCTCTCTGTCAGCCATAAGAATGTGTTGGCAGAAGAGGACAGTATGATTTATCTAATCTGTTCTTCTTCTTCTGAGATTACTGCAGTATTTGTCCCATGCTAGCTTAAAAGCAGTGACTGTTTTGGCCTCCACAACCTCTGGTGGTAAGCTATTCCAAGGGTCTACCACCCTCTGTGAAGTAGAACTTACAAATGTTGGTTTTAAACTTAACCCCTGTTAGTCTCAAATTGTGCCCCCTTGTTCACATGGTCTTGTTTCTGTGAAAGAGGTTTTCTGCTTGCACCTTATGCATGCACTTTATGTATTTTGAAGGTTTCTGTTGCATCCCCCCATTTCTTCTTGGTTTGAGGGAGTACATTTGCAGCTGCTGTGATCTGGATTCATATTGCTCCTGGTGCAGTTCCTGTACCATTTTAATAGTTCTCCTCTGTGCAGCCACCAAATGGTCTATGTCCTTTTTCAGGTATGGCCTCCAGAACTGTACGCAGCACTCAAGATGTGACCTCACCAAGGACCTGTACAGAGGGAGGATGAATTTTCACTTCCTACTTGTAATACCCCTGCCAGTACATCCGAGGATACTAACATACTAAAATGCCAGCAGAATAGGCCTAACGGTCTTTCGAGTCTGCTCGATTGGTCAGCCCCCACCCTGGGTGCTGACCTTGCTGCCCCCCTCGCCTTCTCTGGCTTCTCCCTTCCCAGTTCTGGATATTCTTGCTGCATTGGATTTTGCTTCCAGAACCCTTCCCCTGTACCTGTCCCAGCCCCTCTTGAACCCCTTCACTGTGTCTGCCTCCACCAGCCCCCTAGGCAGTGCATTCCATGGCTTCACCACCCTCTCAGTGAAGTAGCACCTCCTCCTTTCTCCCCTGAATCTTCCCCCCTCCAGCTTCCACCCATGCCCTCTAGTGACCCCCTCCTCCTTCCTTCGAAGTGCCCTGACTGTTCCTCCCCTATTTACCCTCTTCATGTACTTGAAGACCTCTATCATGTCCCCCCAGCCCCTTCTCTCTTCCAGTGTGTACATATTTAGCTCTTCGAGCCTCTCCTCATAGGTTCTGTCCCCTAAGCCCCAAATCATTTTGTGTTGCCTCCGCTGACCTCTCCAGGAGTTTAATGTCCTCTTTAAGTGTGGCCTCCAAACTGCACACAGTACTCAAGGTGTGGCTTCACCAAGCAGTTATACAGAGGAGTATCACTTCCTCCTCCTGGAGGTGATCCCCAAGCGATGCATCCCAGCATCCTGTTGGCCTTGGCTGCTGCCCTCCTACAAGTCTCTGAGTTGTTCATCTTGACATCCATCACCACCCCAGGTCACTCTCAGCCATCGAGACTTGTAGCATTCCCCCCCCAGGGTGTACACTTGGCCCAGGTTTCTGACCCCCAGGTGAAGTACCTTGCATTTACCTGCATTGAACCTCAGCTTCCACTTTCTAGACCATCTTTCCAGAGCCTCCAGGTCCCCCTGAAGTGCCACTCTCCCCTCCTCCTCCTCATCCACCACCGCCCCGCTTTGAGTCATCCACAAAGAGACTCATCTCAATCCTGATTCCTGTCCTTATGTCAGAGACGTAGGCATTGAACAGGAGGGGCCCAAGGACTGATCCCTGTGGGACCCCACTAATGACCCTCTTTGGGGATGAGACTATCCAGCCAACTACGACCCTCTGGGTCCGGTCCTGGAGCCAATTGCCTATCCATCTGATCATCTGGTTCCCCACCCCCATTTCTCCCAGCTCCCAGGATGCTACTAGCTTTCTGCTCCATCTTTTCACATTGTCTAACCACTTTTAAAATCATCGGAAATAAGCACTCCAAGGTCCCGTTCGAGTTCTTTGTTGTTAATTGTTCGCCATTAAGTGCATATGTTTTCCTTGGGTTTCCTTTATTTAGGTGCATGACCTAGCACTTTTTGGCATTGAACATCAACTGCCAGTCCCCAGACCATGCCTCTAGTCTCTTTAAATCTGCTTCCATTGCTGCCACTCCTTCAACTATCCCAAGCAAAACAGAAATCAAGCAACTAGGTCTGACAAACTCCAGTGACTCTGGGTCCTGCTCAATCCACATTTTTGTCTGGCTTGCTAACAAGGGATCTATTTATGAGCTTTTGAACAACCTCTTTAAATAACAAAGGAAGCACAAGGACCAAAGGATTTCACATCCTGCACTTGTACTTGAGTAGGTGTGCCCCAGGCTATCAATGTAATGGGGCAGGGGAGTGCATGCCTGCAAGATCTTGCATAGCTAAAGCCTCTTGTCAATCCCTGTTTAGCTGTGAACTTGGATGACCTCTGTCATTAGTTGAACCAATGTACCAACAGTCACACCATGTCCAACAGCTGCCTGGGGGTTGCCCTCATAACTTTTCTTGTCATACTTTGCCTTGACAAAATTACACTATCCTTATGGAATGAGGATGGCTCAAATAAATCTAGGACTGAGCACTATGATTTTACTTTCTCCAACCTTATTGTTTATAATACAAGGATACTACAAACTAATCTTCTTCTCTACCAAAAGGATTGTCCCTAGCGTTCTCTCTATATGTTTAGGAAACTACGGAACAAGTCTGCATTATCCCATCCTTTTCTAAATGTGGGGCTGTGGTTCCTTGTCATCATTGCCATTCTGCTATCTGGGGATAGAAACAGAGAATTTGACGACAGATAAGGACCGCTTGGCCCACCCAGTCTGCCCATTTCCCTACCTGATGGATAAGCTGCAGGTCCTAGTTAACCAGCAGCCTACTTCTTCCTACCCCAACCCCCTAGAATTGCCTTATGACTGTCCCATGCATGCTTGAATTCCACCACTGTTTTTGACTCCACAACCTCCTCTGGAAGGCGTTCCTACATCCACAACCCTCTCTGTGAAAATACTTCCTTAAATTACCTCTGAGCCGCCTCCTTCTATCTTCAAATTGTGCCCTTGTTCTTGCACACCACTTTTTGAAAGATGCTACCTCTTGGACTTTGTTGATTCCCTTGAGGTACTTGAAAGTTTCTATCATGTCTCCCCTCTCTCCCTCCTTTCCTCGAGGCTATACATATTAAGCTCCTTAAGTCTCTCTTCATATGTCTTCCGGTGCAGACCCTGCACCATTTTAGTTGCCCTCCTCTGGACAGCTTCCATCCTGTCTATGTCTTTGCGGAGATTGGGTCTCCAGAACTGCACGCAGTACTCCAGATGGGGTCTCACTAGCTGTCTGTACAGAGGAATAACAACTTCCTGTTTTCTACTGGTGATGCCTCTTCCTATGCATCCCAGTATCCCCAACCCTCCTTGCTGCCCTCTACATTGCTTTCCCACCTTTAGGTCATCTGATATGACTACCCCAGGTCCCTTTCCATTTTGTTGTTGTTAGTATCTCACCCCCATTGTGTACTCTTCCCTGGGTTTTGTTTCCAGGTGCATTACCTTGCACTTCTTAGCATTTAATCTAAGCTGCCATACATTTGACCATTCCTCTAACCTTGCCAAGTCCCTTCTCATCCTTTCCACTCCACCTTGTGCATCAACTTTGTTGCAGATCTTTGTGTCATCTGCAAAGAGACATACTTTTCCTTCCAGTCCCTCCTCAATGTCGCTTATAAAGACACTGAAGAGGACCGGTCCTAATACTGAACCCTGCGGTACCCCACTACTAGCCCCCCTTTTTTCAGAGTGGACTCCATTTACTATTACTCTCTGTGTCCTATTCGCCAACCAATTCTTTACCCAGGCTGTCATCTTGGGACCCACTCCCAGGCTGGCTAACTTGTATATTAATCTTTTGTGTGGGACTGTGTCAAATGCCTTGCTAAAGTCTAGGGTAGGCCATGTCCACAGCCCTCCTGATCAACTACTTTGGTCACCCAGTCAAAGAAATCTATCAGATTTGTCTGGCATGACCTTCCACTGTGAATCCATGCTGCCTTGGGTCCTGTGCCCTCTGACCTCTAGAAACTCAACAATTCTTTCCTTCAGAAGTGATTCCATCATTTTCCCTACCACTGAGGTTAAACTAACAGGTCTGTAGTTTCCTGCTTCTACCTTGCTCCCACTTTTGTGAAGGGAATCACATCTGCCCTCCTCCAGTCCTCGGGTACCACCCATCCTCCCATGATTTGTTAAAGGGTAGTCAGTGGTGTCACTAGTTCTACCCTTAGTTCTTTTTAAATTCTGGGATGAATCCCATCAGGCCCCATTGCTTTGTCTACCTTCAGTTTTAAGAGTTCTTTCAGAACCCTTTCTTTTGTAAATGGGCTGGTATCAACTTCTGTATCCAGAGTGTTTCTATTGTTTGTTTTAGGTACCTTCCCTCTTTCTTTGTAAATACTGAGCAAAATATTTGTTTAGTATCTCTGCCTTTTCACAGTCACCCTCTGCCCACCCTCCTCCCTTTATTAAGCCTCACTATCCTCCTTTGGTCTTACTTCGCCCTGATGTACCTATAAAGGTTTTATCCTCCTTCTTAACTGAGTTGGCTATTTTTCCTCGGTTTGGGCCTTTGCTGTTCTGACTGCCTTCCCAGCTTCCTTTGCTTTAACTGATACAGTTCTCTGTCCTGTTCCTTCTGTGATTCCTTGTACTTCCTGAATGCTTTCTTTTCTCTTGAACCTTCACTGCCACTTCCTTTGAGAACCATAGTGGTTTCTTACCTCGTTTAATTTTGTTTATTTGCTTTACACAAGGCTTGTTACCTCTGTGATGGCAGTTTTATTATTCCCCATTGTTCTTCCACCCTCCTTCCTGCCCATTTGCTAGTGCATTCCTTAGGCACTCACCCATTTTGACAAAGTCAGCCTCCTAAAATCCAGTACCTTTGTCTTTGTATGGCTTAACTCTATTGCTGTGTTTATTGTGAACCATACTGTTCGATGGTCGCTAGTTCCCAGATGGCTACCCACTTCTACATCTGTGATCCTCTTCATCTCCATTTGACAGAACCAGGTCTAAGATTGTTCCTCTCGAGTTGGCTCCAATACTAGTTGTCTCAAGGCATCCTCTGTAGGCATCTAGAATAACCCCACTCTTAGAAGTGGCTGCTGCAACTGCACTCCAGTTAATATCTGGCATATTCAGATCACCCATCAGCAATATCTCCCCTTTTTCTGCCATACTAAGTATACTTTCTATCATTTCCTTGTCCATTTCCTCCCCCTGAGAAGGGGGTCTGTATACAACCCCTGTGCGGATTGTGGTGCCATTGCCGGTCTCCAAATTTACCCACAGTGCTTCTTCTCCTCCTTGTTTACCCTTTTGTTCTGTTGCTTTGATTCCTTCCCTTATGTAAAGAGCTACTCCTCCTCCTCTTTTACCCTCCCTGTCCCTCCTGTAGATAGTGTATCCTGGTATGTTTACATCCCAGTCATGGTTTTGTGTGTACCATGTTTATGTGACTGCCATGATATCCGGATGTTCCTCCTCCATCAAGGCCACTAATTCAGGAAGCGTGTTACTCAGACTACGGGCATTGGTACTCATTGCTCTCCATTTTTTGATGGCTTTACTTTCTGTTGCAGCATCCCCCACTGACCTTTCTACCTCGGTCTTTTTCCCATTTAGTACCCTGTTTTGTAGGGAGAGGCTGGTATTTTTCTGCTGCTTATCAGTGCCTCCCCCCTTGACTAGTTTAAAAGCTTGCTAATGAAGCATTTAAACCGATTGCTCAAAAGACTTGTTCCCTTCCTGGACAGATGCAGACCATCCTGCCAGTATAGGCTGGTGTCCCTCCAGTCCCCAATGAAGCCAAACTCCTGTGCTCCACACCATTTTTTCAATCACTCATTAAACTGCATGGTACAAAATACCCTTGCCTCACTCATGCCATTTACAGGCAGCACCTCTGAGAAGGATACTGTGTGTGCTACTTGTCTTAGGCCTCTCCCCAGTTCTACAAAGGGATGTCTCACTGAGACCTGGCTAAAATATAGAGACAAATCCTGGGCCACTAGGTGCTTACTTCTCAGCAGATGACATACATAGTGTGTCCAAACATGGGCTGTTGATTGCACACTTGAATATAAGAAGTTTGATGTGTCACTTTGTGGAACTGGAGTCATGGGTCAAACTGTACAATCCTGATATCCTCTGTCTCACTGAGACCTGGCTAAAACCATTAGTTACTGACTCCCTCTGCTCCCTGCCAAATTACTCTATTATTCGAAGGGATAGGATATCGAACAAATGTGGTGGCGGAGTTGCTCTGTACTACAAAAATAATCTGACTGCCTCTCTTCTCGCTATCCTGGATGCTCAATCGGTATGTGAATACTTGCATGCTGCCCTTGCATTGGGAGCCAAGAAACTGCATGTTATCTGTGCGTATAACCCCCCAATGGGAGGGATTGTGGGTCTAGAGTACCTGTTGCAAAATACCTCTCAGAATTTTAATCATAATGAGGTTGTCATCTTAGGGGACCTAAACTTAAACTGGCTTGGGGCAGCTCTCAGTTCTCTTCAGTCTCTGACTCATAGCTACAAACTGCATCAGATGGTAACAGTGTCGACTAGAAGTCTGTCTTCATCACCACTAGGCACACTATTGGATTGGGTGCTGGCAAACCGTATCGAACACATCTCAGCCGCTGGTACTCTTGCTGATGCCTTAACTGACCACTCTCCTACTTTCTGCATCCTGTCCTTGGGGGGCACCTCCATCTCCTCCATCACATCTCATCACTCTCACAAACTTTGCTCACCTAGACCAAGAGGTGTTTCTGTATGACATCTCCAGAATTGATTGGTTAGAGATCTATCTATCACACTGTTCTCAGGATGCTCTTAACCTCTTCATCACTAAATTCCTTACAGTTCAATGTAAACATGCCCCAAAGATCACCCGGACAGTGAGGGGTAAACGAACAAGATGGCTAAACAAAGACTTGCTCAAAAGTTTGCACTTTAGAGATAAACTCTGGAAGCACTACAAAACATCAGGCCAGCAAACAGATTTCAGCACTTACCGTACGCTACGGAATTCATGTAAAAAAACAAGACAGAGCTGCTAAGAGCAAGTACTGTGAAGACCTACTGATTAACTCGGCCAATGATCCCAGAAAATTCTGGTCACACATCAAATGCTTCCTAGGATACTCACAGTCAACTACCCCTGGTGATATGCTGATAAATGATGTGCATTGCAATGACTCACAAACCATAGCTAATTCTTTCAACCTGCATTTCTCTGATCTCTCCCAGTATTCCTCTTCCTTCAATCCCGCTGCAGTGTCCTCCCACTCCTCATCAGGAACCTGTCTGGATAAGTTGGAAGTGTTGTCCCCTGTGCCTTCTTATATTCCTCCATTCTATTTTAAGGCTGTGTCTAGAAAGGAAGTCCTGAAGCTCCTGAGGTCCATCTCTGATCATACCAGCTCTGGCTCAGACTCCCTTGAACCCTGCCTCTTGAAACTTGCAGCTCCCCTTATTGCATTACCATTGGCCAAAATGTATACATTATCACTTTCAGGTGGAGTGGTCCCTGACCTCTGGAAAGCTGCTCGGATCACACCTGTACTTAAAAAAGGGGATCCTAAGGTTGTCATGAACTACAGACCAGTTGCCATACTCTCAGTACTGAGCAAAATCCTGGAGAAAATTGTCATAACTCAGACAACTGACTATCTACTTAAGCACAGCCTGCTCTCGGATACCCAACATGGCTTCAGGAAAGGACATAGCATGACAACTGCACTCCTTAAATTCACCACTGACACTCTTTCAAAGATGGATACTGGCAATATGACTGGGGCTGTCTTTATTGACCTCACAAAGGCTTTTGACCTTGTTGATCACACTTTGCTTCTCTCCTCACTTCGACACCTGCATTTCTCCTCCTCTGTTGTTGACTGGTATGAAAGCTACCTGACAAATAGAACTCAAGTTGTAAAATTTAATTCCTTTCTATCAAACAGTACCACCATTAACATTGGTGTACCTCAGGGCTTCATCCTAGGGCCCCTCCTATTCTCTCTTTATATAAATAACATTGGAACTGCTCTAAAATCCTGCTCTGCTATTCTGTATGCTGATCTTGTCATCTATACAAGTTCTACTAATATAGACACTGTCAACACAACCCTTTCCTCTGACTTTAACAATATCCAAAACTGGCTATATGACCACAAACTGGCTGTCAACACTAGCAAAACTAAAGCCATGCTGCTTCGATCAGCCCCAAAGCTCCAGGCTTGCACAACAGCACTGACGGTGCAGGACTTAGACGGTCAATTACTGGAATGTGTGACCTCTTTCAAGTACCTGGGCATCCTGCTAGATCAATCTCTTGATCTTAAGCTTCATGTACAGTCTGTTTGCAGAGCTATCAACTCCAAACTGGGTGTTGCATATAAGACTAGTTACATGCTCATGCCATTGGCTAAAGTGGCCATTGCGAGGGGGATTCTGCTCCCCACCCTAACCTATGGGGCTTCCTTATTTGGGGCTGATCATAAAACTGACCTACTTAGATGGGATATTATGTATAACAACATATGTCGCTATGCCTCTTCTGCTCCTCAGCTTAAACACCACTGTCAGCTTTATAATGATCTTGTTTGGCTGTCTCCGTTAGCTAGTAGAAAATACTACTTTGGCTCTCTTTTTGATTCGATAATTCGAAATCAAACCCCTAGGTGTCTTGCAGCTATGCTTGTTCCTCAGGTCACACTCCATGGTCTACGATCAGTTGACTAATCCTTTCTGAATTTGCCGAGGTGCTGCATGAGGAAAGGAACTGTTACATTTAAACATGCGACTCCACAGCTGTGGAATTCCCTTCCCCTCGACATTAGACTTTCTAGCTCCCATACATGCTTTAAGAGAAAACTGCGCTCGAATCTGCTGATTGCTGATACCTGTTCCTGCTTTCACCCTACTCAATGACTGATGTCTCTGGCCATACAATAGTATTTCCTCACCTCTATATAACCCTCTTACTGCCTCAGCCTGTCCCGGCTCCCTTTCCCTGCCCATATATGATCTTGCACTGCAGACATCTCCCTTACACTTACATACACTCATATAATCTAATTTCATGGCTTGCTCCCCTCTTCCTCACTTACCGACCTTTTCCTTAATGACACCCCTGCTGTCAATGGTTATTTCTTCCTTTTGTATTACCTGTTTTTGTTTTTGTGTAGCTTGTTTCTGTTCATGTGATGTGCCACCTGAAAATTTATTGTCCAAGGTCCTCTCTATTCATTGCATAGATAGGCACCTATGAACTTATGAATGGTCTACTCTGTATGTCTCTGATATATTGTATCCACTTTAACTCATTGTATGTAAAGCGCTTTACTTTGTATGTTCAGATATATTGTAACCTCTCTAACTCATTGTATGAAAAGCACTTATAATTTGTTATCCTGTTAAGTTTCTGCATGTCTGTACACTCCCGGGTTGTGCCTGAAAATAGTCATTTTATGGCTAGTGCACTTACCCGGTTAACAAAAACTAAATAAATAAATAAATTGTATCGACCCTGTTGCAGAGCTTTGTGTCATCTGTGAACAGGTGTGCCTTACTCTGCATGCCATCAGCAATGACGCTGATGAATATATTGAAGAGAATTGACTAAGACCCTCTACATTCTATTGTGGAGGCAGTTTCGAACCCACATGATCATTTTGTGCCCTAACTTGGAGTGCTCTAGCTTATGGACCAATCTTCTATAGGGAACGGAGTCAAAAGTCTTGCTGAAATCTAGATAGGCTATGTCTGCCACCCCTCCCTGGTTCAATATTTTGGAGACCCAGACAAAGAATTCAATTATTTTTGTTTGACATGACCATCCTACTGTAAAAGATCTACTACAGAAAACAGAAACTGAGTTCACCGACACACGTAAGGCCGATCAGTACTACCCGACACAAACATCACTGACAGCACTAAAATCTTGAAACAAAACCCCAACAACTTTTTTTAAATATTCCCTAACCTGAACCCTAACCAGCCCCCCACCCCCACTGAAATAGACATCCTCCAGGCCTGACGAACTTGAGGGGGATACTATAACATGGAAACATACAAGTTGACAGCAGATAAGGACTGCAAGGCCCATCCAGTCTGCCCATTTCTTTTTCTACCTTATGAATGTGCCATAGGCCTTTGCTCTGTCAGTGGCCTATCTATTCATACTCATCTGTATTGCTCCCTTATGCCTATCCCATGCCTGTTTGAAGCCCTGCATTGTATTCATAGCCACCACTTCCTGAGGTAGGCCGTTCCATGCATCCACCACCCTTTCTGTGAAAAATAACTTCCTCACATTACCCCTTAATAGACATCCCTCTAATCTCATGCTGTGTCCTCTTGTCCTGCTATTTTTCTTATATTGAAACATGTTAGACTCTTTCACCTTGTTAATGCTCTTAAGGTGTCTGAATGTTTCAATCATATCACCTGTCTCCCTCCTTTGCTCTAGGGTATACATATTGAGCTCAGTTAATCTGTCTTCATATGTTTTCTGATGCAGTCCCTGCACCATTTTGGTTGCCCTTCTCTGGACTGCTTCAATTTGGTTAATGTGCTTGGGAAGGTGTGGCCTGCAGTACTGCACGCAGTACTCCAGATGGGGCCTAACCAGTGTCTTGTAAAGAGGGATTATTACCTCCCTCTTCTGACTTGTGATACTCCTACTGATACACCCCAACATTCTTCTAGCCTTACCTACTGCTTTAGAGGTCTGTTTGGATGATTTCATGTCATCGGTGATGATGACACCCAAGTCTTTTTCTTCCCTTGTGACTGCCAGTAACTCCCCTTCCAGCCTATAGGTGGCTTCAGGGGGTCTCTTCTCTATGTGCATGATCTTGCACTTCTTTGCATTAGAGCAGTGTAGCTCTGCATCTCCCACAGGTGTAAAGTAACCCATAACAATGCACATGAAACTACATTACCAGCATCTATATTAACACACACACACACTATACTGAAGCCAAGTGCTATAAGCCCTAAACAAACCAAAGCAGAGGTACGAGACTCGCAGCATGCTATGGCAACCGACGAAGCCAACGGACATTGCAGCACAATCCCTAATGTGCATGATGACACCATCCAAACATGGCAAGGATAAACTAAACATCCACGGCTATCTTCTGGTTCATGAATGTCACCGTGAACAAAAATACTACTGGTGCTATGACCAGAGGAAATCTAACAACTGCTTTGGATGAGCTATCACTGTGTTAGACAATAGTCAGGATCTCCTACAGAAGCACACTGACCACAACCACTCGCCTAACACCACTGCAGCACTTATAGCACAAATGGCAGCTTCACTAAAGCAGAAAGCCACAACATCTGCAAGTACTGCACAACTATTACAACAGGAGGTTACTACGTTGCACCCAGAGGTACGACAACACCTACCTCCAAGAAATCCCTACTACAAACAATAAGCAGAGCACAAAGAAAGGAACTCCCAAGTGAACCAAAGTCACTGGATGACTCGTGGGTACCATCCAACCTCACCGAGGTTAATGGAGAAGACTTCTTCCGTGCCACAACAGAAACATCAGACAGTAAAGTCCTCCTCTTTACCACAAACCAAAGCATTTCAGACCTACAAAATGCTCCATTCTGGGTCATGGACAGAACTTTCAAGCCTGTCCCCAGGCTAGTCACACAACTATACTCAATACACGCTCCCGTCAGAGCAGCAAAAAACACCCAAATACTACCCATGGTATATTGCCTGATGACAAAAAGTCTCAAGAATCCTATATAGCAGTCTTTCAAAAACTAAATGTGTCAGCACAAAGACACAACTGCACACTTACACTGAAGACTATAATTACAGACTTCAATATAGCAGCCATTAATGCTGCAAAACAAGAATTCCCCACCTCGCAACATAAAGGTTGCTTATTTCATTTTGGGCAGATAATCTGGAGAAAACTACAGGCCCTTGGACTTTCTAAAGAATATGGCACAAATCCCGAGTTCAGTTTACTAATCAGACAACTTGTATACCTGGCATATCTGAGCCATGATGAAACATCCTTGGCAGACCAAGAAATAAGCAAAAGTTACCAGCAACAACACAGGAACTGCAAGACTGGTTCAAATCAAATTACCTGTACGGAAAACTACGTCCCAACATGAAGTGAGCATGATATGCTGTACTATTTCCACCAGACATCTGGTCAATCCTGAAACCCACACCACAGGGAATACCATGTACACAGAATAACGTGGAAGTGTGGCACCACAGACTGTATTCACTACTCGGCAAAGCCCATGTAGGAATCCACACAATGGTGAGAGAAATACACCGAGAACAGACACTGTGGGAATCAATACTACAAGGACATCCACGGTAACCCATATGGAAATCTTACCTTAAAAGGGAAGACAAAATCCAAGCCATCATCGCCAACAGAAGCAAATACTCCACTGCAGATTACCTCCGTGCATTAGCACACAGCACCATACTGTAAACTCCCCATATCACCTGAAATTCCTTCCTGCTACATTTCCTTAAAGTCACAAAACAGTCCATTCTACCAGTAACACAACAATAAAAAGCAACCAAACTACCAACCAAATAAACCAAGTAACAACAGGTCATACTCCACAACTACAACTGTAACCAGAAATAAAACACAACTCCTCATACAATCTCATATCAAACAGAATCACTCCACACTACCACAAATAACTAAAACCCCATCTGTCAGGAAACTGGGCTCCCAAGCACACCCATTTAACTGCCAAATCCTCAACGACCTGTGTCAGGAAATATATAGTACACAATATTAAATGATCATATGTTGCTGTACTCCATACTCATCCTCCTTTGTTGGGAAATGTACACTCAGACAATAAACAACATCCTATCTTCTGTGCAACAAAACCCATAATGCTCTGCCAGCATTCTGAATATCAGTACACATCCACTCTTCAATGATGAATGTCGGGATTAACTGCAACGGAATACCTAAGATTCATCACACTGACAAGTCGGGATTACATTGACCATGAAACTGAACCCTCGGCAAACAGACATGTCGGGCAACAATGCTCTGTACTTCATTTGTCGGGATAGTGACTGTCAGTAAACAATAATATTCCTACTGTAAATCCATGCTGTTTAGTATCTAACTGCCCTGCTTCCATAAGGAATTTCACTATTCTTTCCTTAAGTAGGGACTCCAGAAACTTCCCCACTACTGAGGTCAAGCTCACTGGCTGGTACTTTCCAGCCTCCTTCAACTTTTCTGCAATGGCACCATCGTGGCTCTTCTCCAATCCTGAGGTATGTCCCTATTATCTTGAGACTGTGTGAATAATTCTGCCAGTGGGCCTGCAATTTCCTGTGCCAGCTCCTTCAGAATTCTAGGGTGGATTTCATCTGGGTCCACTGCCTTATTTACTTTTTGAGAAGCTTTATTAGGACACGAGTTTCATGTTTTTTTTATTTCAGTATGTATAAAATTATTATATCATCACATACAATAAAATCATAAATCACATACATTTCTCTTAGATATTATAACATATCTTATATACATGTTAAAATTGTTATACTCTTAGGCCCAGATATTCAAAAGGGTTGCGCCATGCGCAACTCCAAAAATGCGCCATTCTGCAATATTCAGAAGAGGCCAGTTGCGCCACCGAAAACATGCTGAGCAACAGCGCAATGGAAATGAAGGCATGCACAACCGAAGGGGGCGGGTCTATGCATAAAGTGTGCAATGCGATATCCGAACACTTGCGCAATGCGCAAGAGTGGCGTAGCCGGAAGTTGCATTGCCGATTTGAGCCAAAATAAAAAGGTCAAGGAAGCCGGCAAGAACTCTAGCAGGCCGCAAACTGGGGAGAGACAGAGAGAGAGAGAGAGAGAGAGACAGGAGCTGGAAGGGCAGAGAGGGACAGTGGGTCCAGGAGGACAGAGAGGCCAGTGGGGGTGCCCAGTGCAGTGGAAGCAGCAGCGGGGTAACACAGGAACAGCAGCTGGGGGCAGAAGCCAGGAGATGGACAGTGTCAGCTTCCACATGGAAGCTGTAATGAGGGAGAGACACCATGCTGCAGGGGGACGTGGCCGCGGAGGGGCCCGTCGGCGGTATGCCCCCGACAGGTGGTATCGTGCCCGCATCAGCTTCGAGCTGTACACAGATGTCGAGATTGTGGCCCGGTACTGCCTGAACAGGGCAATACTGAGACGGCTCTGCGAGCTGTGCAGTGATGTGATGCAGGCACCCTCACGACAGAGTCATGCTCTGTCCGTGGAGACCAAGGTGACAGCCTGCATGTGCCTGCTCACCACGGGCACCTTCCAGAGGCCGACAGGGGACACCACAGGCATTACACAGTCGGCCATGTCACGCATCCTCACCCAATTCCTCAGCGCACTGCTGCCTCATGCTGCGGAGTACATCCATTTCCCCAGCACCGCGGCAGAGCGTACAACAAACATGCAGGAGTTCCACAGGGTAGCACATATGCCTGGCATGCTAGGGGCCATAGACTGCATCCATGTGGCCATTCGCACGCCACCTGGACCCGATGGCCAGGCGTATCAGAACCGAAAGGGCTTTTCCAGTGTCAACTGCCAGGTGGTGTGTGATGCCACTGGGCGCATTATCAATGTCTGTGCCACACACCCTGGCGGAGCACATGATGCCTTCATATGGCACCAGTCTGCACTGTGCCATCGATTCGAGAGTGGAAACATCCCCACGGGTCATCTAGTGGGTGAGTACACATGTATGGAATGCAAACTCTGTGCAAGGGTGGAATGACACAGGTGCCATGGTAGTGGCACACAAGGATATGGGCAATATGGACCTGACATGACACTGATCTCCACTATCTCCACACAGGTGACTGCGGATACCCACTCCGTCCCTGGCTGCTCACACCATACCGCGCCCCACAACCCCAGCGCAGCTAGGTTTCAATGAGGCACATGCCGCAACACGTAACATCGAGCGGTGTTTGGGATGCTCAAGGCATGCTTCCGATGCCTGGACACTCCCGCGGAGTCCTACAGTACAGCCCCCAAAGGTCTGTGGGATATTCCTGGCCTGCTGCATCCTGCACAACATGGCCAAGGACCATGGGATAGCCGTACAGGTCCAAGAGGGGACAGCGATGGGGACGCCAGTGGCGCCGGTGATGTGGGTGATGAGCAGCCCCTAGGGACGGAGGGACCCCGACTGACCGGCAGGCCCAGCTGCACCGGGACACCATTGCAGAAGAGCACTATGCCCAACACAGGTAAGTCAAGGGACATGTGCAGGCAACACTGTCCATGCGCCAACCACAGGCACACAGGGGAACACACCGTGCATGAAGGTCAGGGGAGTTGAAGGTTCCAGGCATACCAACACACCATCAGAGAGGGAGGAGCACTCATATGGACACACACACACACACCAGGCAGCATACATGGGCAGCAGCACAGCACTGCGGAAATGACATTGCCAACACACAGCACCACCAACCACCCCCACCACCTGGACTGTCCATGTACATGTGTCAGGACGTGGGCACCCTTGCACCTTGGTGTACAGTGCAATGTAGGCATCATCATGCACACGCACCTGTGGACAGCAGTTGGGAGAGTGTGCAGGTGGTCCGTGTGTCAGCTTGGTGAGCAGAGCACCCAGCAGTGCACTGCCCACCATGACACACATTGCACACAGGGCAGCACCGGACAGGGCCTGCACTGGGAGCAGTTCAGTCAGGTAGCACTGTCCCACGGCCACCACGGATGCGTGGGCGGCCCCGCCGTGGCCCAGCAGCACTGGCAGGCTGAGCAGGGGCCACATCGGGTGGCGCTGGTGCACCACCAGGGGTCCCACTGCGCGAACATGACCTTGCCCGCACAGGGGTCTGCATCCTGCCAAACAAACTTGCACCAGGGGTGCTCGGGATGCCCACAGCAGAACCCAGGCCGACAGGCCTGGTGTCACACGACACCGGGAACGGGGAGTGGAGAGCGCACTGTGTGGGGTGTGTGGTACAGGGGCACCTGACAGTGTGGCCAATGCATCCGCGACAGAGACCACTGCCTGGGTCAGCCTGTCAATGGCAGCGGTCACATCCATCCGCATAAGGACCAGCTCGGCTCGGTCCCGAGCACACTCCTGCTATGCCGCTCACGGACACAGACAGTGCCTCCACACGGACCTTGCAACCCGACCCTGCAGCTGTACAGGTCCTGCAGCAGGCGGGTGTGCGGCGTCCAATGGGTACTGTGCCCCAATGGCACGCTGACCCCCAGGGTGGACGGTCCTGGTGCACAGCACCCCTTGAGGGTGGGCGCTGTTCACCAGGACCAGGTATGGGTGGATCAGAGGGCGGTGGACATGTGCCACTGCTGGACACTGTACCCCCAGACCTGGTGTGCAACTGCTGCTGCCGCCCCTCCAACTGCTGAGCCCCCAGGTCCACCTGTTCCACCTCTGTGCTGACAACAGTGCCAGACACCTGCACAGCCACCGGTGCTGCCCCACCGGTGCTGACAGGCACAGCCTGGGACTGTGCCAGCATGCTGGTACACAGGTGTGAACCAGGAAGGCCCAGGGGCACGTGCTGGCCTGCCATGTGTCCGTCATGGGACACACCTATCACTGCCCATTGCAGGCCTGCTATCATCAATGGTGCAGGTGCGTGCCACTGCCATAGGCACAGCATGCTGGCATACCTGCGTGCCAGACTGCTGTGACACAGGCTGTGCACCCTGCACCCGTATCACTGACACGGAGTTGTTGGCCCAGCGTGCATGCTGCTGCAGTGCCTGCAGGCTGGTGGCGGAGGTGGATGCTCCCCCCCACGTCCAGCAGGTCTGCCTCACTGTCTGGACCCACCACCACCACCGTCTCCTGCAGACTAACAGGATCTGTAATAGAAAGAGAGTACATGTGAGTGCATGTGAACAACAGCCCCCAACAACATCACCATGTCATACCAGGCAGTGATGGGCTTCCACCTGTCTGGAATCCTCCGCCTGAGTCGCCGCAATGGCACTCAGCTGCATGGCCGTGACCAGTGTCTCCTCTGTGGGTCAGCTGCAACACCACTGGTGGGCCCCCACCAGTGCCAGCACGTGCCACCCTGAAGGCTGCCACCTTCTCCTTCAGTCTCCTGCGGTCAGTCCCCATCTTCTTCCTGCATTCCTGCACGGAGCGCTGGTGGCTTCCGTGCAGGTTGATGGCCCGAGCTACCCCCTCCCATGCAGCTGCACGCTCCTGAGGGGTGCCCCTCCGTCCACTCAATGTTGGCTCATCCTCCAGGTAGGCCTGGAAGAGGGCCTCTGTCTCGCCGTGGTGAAGTTGGCCTCCTCCTCGCCCGCCGTCCACACCTCAGCTTGGCTCTGGTCAGTCATGGTGATCTGTATGGGTGGAAGTGGACACCTGTCACTGTGCAGTCGACAGCATTTCCCCATGAGCATAGCTGCCGGCCCGGGGGGGGTGCAGAAGCCCCCGTTTCCTCTCCGCATGGCAGATACTGATAGAAAGGGTGCCCTTTGTCCCTTTCTAAGTGCCCTTTTCATGCTCAGCCCTTCAGCCTTTATCATCCTCTGCCCATGAGCATTGTCCTGAGCATCACACAGCATGTAACTCACCTCTCACCTGCAGTAACCAAATCTGGCCAGCACAACCCACAGTCGCATTTTTATAGCGCAACACATGCAAATGAGGTGTGGCTCAACTTTAATGACATGCTAATCGCGCCACTGCGCCTTTGAATGGCTGATCGGATGATTTGCATATGTTGGCTGAATATCGCATATTTGCGCTTTGCATATCTGGAAGGTCGGCTGAGCCAATGGCACAGGTTTGTGGCTGCGTGCCACACCGCATTGCATGCCCAGACACGCGTACGTGCCTATCGTGCTGCAGACCTGCTGAGCGCGAGAAGGATTCAGGCCATGGCCATCATTGTGCCAGTGGCGCTACAGCACTGGGCACTATATGGCGCTGTGGCACTACTGCGCGATAGTCCACTGTGGCACTGGTGCTCAGCTTGGCAGTCGCGCAGGATGCCTCTCGTCCCATGGCACTGTCGTAGCCTTGCGTCGTGCCGTGACCTTGTGTATGCCCTCTGACCCCTGGCGCTGTTGGCATGCCATGTGTACGTCCCTATTGCGCTGTCGGTGACAGCGCCATGTAAAGTGACGGCGCTGTTCGAACAGCGCGATTGGAGCCCGTGGTGGTCTATTGCGCAACAACTCCACGTGGGGTTACGGCGCAGCGGGTCGCCATATTGCCTGCTGTAAAGTTGGTGCCATGGCTAGGAGGAGGGCGGTGTCCTGGAGCCAGCTTGAAGTGGCCAACCTGGTGGCCCTGGTGGAGCCCCACTGTGAGGCACTGTATGGTGAGGCCCCCCTCACCATGCCTAGGACCACGTGTGGCAGCAAGTGGCCACTGACCTGGTGGAGGTCACTGGCGGGCCGGTCTGCTGAGCAGTGCGGCACCGGTACAGTGACCTCCACCGAAAGGCCGGAACTCCTGACGCTGGCTGCGTTCACGTGCCAGGTGGGGCGTGGTGCCTAGGCCAGGTGAGTGTACCATCTATGCACCTATATTCTCTGTAGGGGTGTGTGTGTGCTTGGGTGGCTGTGCATAAGTGTGTCAGTGTGTGCAGCTGTGCGATGGTTGGTTATGGCTGTGTGGGCAGGCACTCTCACTGGGGCAGGGGGCACTCTGCTTTTGAGTCACACTGATGTTTGTCTCAACATATGTCTCCCACAGGCCGGATTGTGAGGACACAGGACCAGGGTGACGTGGGCCATGCCAGGGCCCCGGTGCTGGGGGGTGTTGTGCCCCAACCGCAAGCAGCAGCAGCAGCAGCAGCGTCAGACCCAGCTGCTGGAGGAGTGTGAGTATCATTACTTCATGGATGCTATTGCATGCTGGGGGGGCAAGACCACCAGCCATGCGGGACACAACCAAAGGGGAGGTCATAATTCCACTATACAAAACACTAGTGAGTCCCCACACTGGAGTACAGTGTACAGTTCCGGAGACCATACCTACGTATGGACATGGACTGGGTGGAAGGGTTCAGCGGAGGCGACATGGATGGTGCATGGATTGCATCACAGGTCCTATGCAGACAGGTTGGCGGAACTGAACATGTACTCCCTGGAGGAGGAGGGTGTGGGATATGATGGGGACATACAAGTATCTTACAGGGGAACAGAGTGCAGGAAAACAATATTTTAAGCGTAAAGGATGTTCCAGGACTAGAGGCATGGGATGAAGTTGGAGGGGGACGATTCAGAGGAAACATGAGGAAGTATTTCTTCACAGAATGGGTGGTGGACAAGTGGAACACCCTGCCAGAGGAAGTGGTGGGGGCTGACTTGGTCACGGATTTGTGAATGCATGGGTTAGCCATAGCAGAATTCTGGAGGTCAGGGGTAAGGGGCAGGACTTATAGGACAACAGAGTGAACGTGACAAGGTCAAATGGACAGACTGGGTGTCCCATAGGCCCTTATCTGCCGACACTGTCTATGTATCCATGTATGTAGGCATGACACAGGTGACCTGCATCACAGTGCAGTATCACGGCATGTCTTGTATGCATCACTGGTGGTCAGGCATGCACTGGGCACATAGCTGTGTAACTGGCATCGCACCACGTTGCCACATCACTTGCCAGCCTAGTTTGTACTGTGATTGACGTGGGCAGTGTTTGTGGGTGGTGGTGCGCATAGCTGGTGCCGCCTGTTTGTGATGGCCATGTGCATGTTCACTGTGGGTGGGTGCATGCCATCACAGGTGGGACATTGGGCTATATGGCTTGCAGGTTGGGTGGTGTTCAGGGTTGTGGTCAGTCTCGCCATTGACTGTGTTCCATTTTCCCAGGCCTCGAGGTACTCAGGAGGATGTCCCAGGATCTTCGGTACCTCAGCCAGGTTGCAGATCAGAACCAGGAGGTCCTGCAGGCCATACAGCGCCAGGGTGATCGGAGAAGGAGCCACAGGAGGGGGCGCCAGCAGGGGGAGGACCAGCAGCCAGCTGGGCCATAGCCCACATTCCCTTCCCACTTCTCCCATCCCTATCACCCTGCCTTCCCTCTCCAAGTTGTTATTCCCTCCCCCTTGAACACCCCTGCCTTTTACCTGTCCCCCCCACTTGTACATAGTTTCACTTGGTTTTGTGATTAGTCCTTTAAATATACATTTCTATTTTGATATGAATACTGTGTTGGTCTCTGATTTGCAGCTGGCTATGGGTGCTCAGTTGCAGGGTGTACATGCCATCTGGGCTGGTATGGTCCTGGGTATGTGTGTGTGTGTGTGTGCATGTGTGTGCATGGGAGGTATCTCCAGCATGGCAGTGCCTTTCGGTTGGTCTTGCCTGTCTGCTGCCACCCACTGCTGGGTGCACAGGGTGTGTCTGGCTTGTAGGCTTCTGTGTTGCACGGGCTGATGAGTGCTGGGGGACTGCATGGTTTCCTGAAGTGCCAGTCACTGCACATGGGTGGTGTCTTGGGGTCACAGTGCAGGGTGCGCTGTGCATACAGGGGAGCTGATGTGCACTGTGGTTGTCAACCCCTGTGTGGCACTCTCTGCCTGCCAGTGGTTGTGCTGGGGTGTCAGGGCTCTGCTATGCTTTGTTGGCTTGTCCCCATGGGCACGTGGATCATCCGTCCCACCCCCAGTGATGCTGTGCTTGGGGTGTGCCGGTGTGGTGTGGGTTCTGCAGTGTGTTCCTGTGCCCATGTGTGGCATGGCTGGCAGTGGGCCCCAGCCTGCCTCCCTGGATGTGCAGTTCCATTGCTTTGGGGGGCTGTGCTTGCGCTATGGCAGCTCTGGAATGTTCAGCTGAGCTTCCATGGTTGCGCCATAGCGCAACATTTTAGCTCAGCTTCTCCTTCCTGGTTGCGCGATGGCGCAGTATGTGCGATATTCAGACGTTGGTTGCTTGCTCTATTTGCTCTGCTCCATGTTTGAATATCGCACCTGTTGCGCATTTGCGCAACTGGTTTGTGCTTGCTCCTGCTGTTGCGCTACTTTTGAGCGCAGTTTGAATATCTGGGCCTTAGTTTCATTTTACTTTCCAACCAGAAACACTATAAAGTGTGCATTTAGCAAAATTTGCCATGGCAAAAATGTGAGTTGATTTGTCACAGAATAGCATACATTTAATCAAATTCTCTTCTGAATGAGATCTTAAGCTTTCCCAAATTGGTTTTAACCATGTTCCCTTGCCTTATCCAAATATGGACAAATAAAAATCAGATGGTTAATTGTGATAATAGATGAATTACAAACACATGGTTTATTACAAATATCCAGAATGGACTCCTTTCTGAAGTTCACTTTCAGAAGTCCTAATCTATATTTACAAAAAACATTTCTTTGACCATTGTTTTCACAGAATAACACATATATTTCATGTGTCACTTTATGTTTATAGTCTAGATAGCTTCTACAAAAAGAAATGTTCCTTAATTTGCTAAATTCAGTCTGGAAATGAATATCAATAAGCCTTTGTTTGACTAAACCTAGGTGTTGTTTAACATCTGAAATTGCCAGGGTATCCCAAATTTGAGTCAGACCTGAATTGATCAAGCAATTATTAAGCTCATAGAGCCAATCAGAATTCAGAATCAACCCTTTGGCTTCTAGCCAACATTTAGCCAATAGGCTATCTTCTGGAGCCAATGCAATTTTTTGCCATAATGCCAGAGCCTTCAGATGCACTCGGGTAGATATAGATATTAAATGCAATTCAATCTGCAATAAAACGGTTGGGGTTCAATAAGGAAGACCAAAAGCCAACTTATAAAACATAGAAGCATAGAATTTGGTGGCAGATAAGGACTGCTTGGCCCACCCAGTCTGCCCATTTCACTACCTAATGGATAAGCTGCAGATCCTAGTTAACCAACAGCCTAGTTTCCCCAACCCCCACCCCTTAGAATTGCCTGATGTCTGTTAAATGCATTCTTGAATTCGCCCACTGTTTTCAACTCCACAACCTCAGGAAGGCCATTCCATGCATCCACAATCCTCTCCATGAATAAATACTTCCTCGCATTACCTCTGAGCTGTCCCCCCTCTATCTTCAAATTGTGCCCCCTTGTTCTTGCATATCTCTTTCTCTGAAAGATGCTACCCTCTTGGACTTTGTTGATTCCACTGAGGTACTTGAAAGTTTCTATATTGTCCCCCTCTCCCTCCTTTCCTCAAGGGTATACATATTAAGCTCCTTAAGTCATTCTTCGTATGTCTTCTGGCGCAGACCCTGCACCATTTTAGTTGCACTTCTCTGGACTGCCGCCATCCTGTCTATGTCCTTGCAGTGATTGGGTCTCCAGAACTGCACACAGTACTCCAGATGGGGTCTCACCAACTGTCTGTACAGAGGAATAACAACTTCCTGTTTTCTGCTGCTGATGCCTCTCCCTATTCATCCCAGTATCCCCAGCCTCCTTACTGCCCTCTCACATTGCTTGCCCACTTTTAGGTCATCTGATATGACTACCCCCACGTCCCTTTCCATTTTTGTTGTTGTTAGTATCTCACCCCCCCCCATTGTGTACTCTTCCCCAGGGTTTTTGTTTCCCAGGTTCATTACTGTGCACTTCTTAGCATTGAATCTAAGCTGCCATTCATTTGACCGTTCATCCAACCTTGCCAAGTCCCTTCTCATCCTTTCCACCCCACCTTGTGTATCAACTCTGTTGCTGATTTTTTTGTCGTCTGCAAAGAGACATACTTTTCCTTCCAGTCCCTCTGCAATGTCACTTATAAAGACATTGAAGAGGACCAGTCCTAGTACTGAACTACAGTACCCCACTAGTAATCACCTTTCTTCAGAGTGGACTCCATTTACTATTACCCTCTGTGTCCTGTTCTCCAGCCAATTTTCTACCCAGTCTACCATCTTGGGACCCACTCCAAGGCTGGCTAACTTGCATATTAATCTTTTGTGTGGGACTGTGTCAAATGCCGTGCTAAAGTCTAGGTAGTCCATGTCTACACCCCCTCCCTGATCTACTACTTTGGTCACCCAGTCAAAGAAATCTATTAGATTCATCTGACATGACCTTCCTGTTGTGAATCCATGCTGCTTTGGGTCCTGTGCCCCTCTGGCCTCTAGGTACTCAACAATTCTTTCCTTCAGAAGTGATTCCATAATTTTCCCTATCACTGAGGTTAAACTAACAAGTCTGTAGTTTCCTGCCTCTGCCCTGCTCAAACTTTTGTGAAGTGGAATAACATTTGCCCTCCTCCAGTCCTTAGGTACCACCCCATCCTCCCATGATTTGTTAAAGAGGGTAGTCAGTGGTGTCATTAGTTCTACCCTTAGTTCTTTTAGAATTCTGGGATGAATCCCATCAGGTCCCATTGCTTTGTTCACCTTTAGTTTTAAAAGTCCTTTCAGAACTCTTTCTTCTATGAATGGGCTGGTTTCAAATCCCCTATCCAGAGTATTTCTATTGTTTGGTTTAGGTACCTCCCCTTCTACATTTGTGACTACTGAGCAAAAATATTTGTTTAGTATCTCGGTCCTTTCACAGTCACCCTCTGCCCCCCTCTTTATTAAGCCACACTATCCCTCCCTTGGTCTTCCTTCACTCCCTGATGTACCTATAAAAGGTTTTGTCCCCCTTCTTAACTGAATTGGCTATCTTTTTCTTGATTTGGGCTCTTTGCTGTCCTGACTTCCTTCCCAGCTTCCTCCTGCTTTAACTGATACAGTTCTATGTCCTGCTCCTTCTGTGATTCCTTGTACTTCCTGAATGTATCTTTTTCTCCCCAACCTTCCCTGCAACTTCCTTTGAGAACCATAGTGTTTTTTTTACACATTTTGTTTTGTTCATTTGCTTCATATGCTTCATAGCAGACAAGATGCTGGGATACATAGCTAGGGGGATCAGTAGAAGGAGAGAGGAGGTTATACTGCCCTTGTACAGGTCACTGGTAAGGCCGCATCTAGAGTATGGAGTTCAGTACTGGTGCCCACACCTCAAAAAGGACATTAACCTGCTGGAGAAGGTACAGAGGAAGGCTACAAAGATGATAACTGGTCAGCAGGGCAAGGCATGAGAGGAGAGGTTGAGGCACTGAACATGTACTCCTGGAAGACAGGAGAGAGAGGGACATGATTGGGACATTCAGGTACTTGAAAGGGATAAATAATGTTGATAAGGAAAGTCTCTTTAAGCTGAGTGGGAACCATATACAAGGGGCACAGTCTTAAGCTGGAAGGTGGGAGGTTTCGAGGGATGTCAGGAAGCACTTCTTCACAGAAAGGATGGTGGACACTTGGAATGCGCTGCTGGAAGACACCATCTCATTAAAGACAGTGAGCAGCTGGGATAGGCATAGGGGAAGATAAGAATCATGGGTAGGGAGGATGGGAGGATTGGGGAGGGAAGGCAGGGACATTAGCTCAAGCTGTGGACCCTGCAATATAAACAGACTTGATAGACCAAATGGCCTTCTTCTGCTGGCTTGTTCATATGTTTGTATGTATGTTTGTATGACTATACTGCTGTGTCTATTATGAATCATACTGTTCGATGGTCGCTAGTTCCCAGATGGCTACCCACTTCTAAATCTGTGATCCTCTCTCCATCTCCATTTGAGAGTACCAGGTCTAAGATTGCTCCCTCCCGAGTGGGTTCCAATACTAATTGTCTAAGGCATGCCCTCTGCAGGGCATCTAGAATGACCCCACTCTTTGATGTGACAGCAGCAAATGCACTCCAGTTAACTTCTGGCATGTTCAGATCCCCAATCAACAATATCTCCCCTTTTTCTGCCATTCTAAGGATACCTTCTATCATTTTCTTATCCATTTCCTCCTCCTGAGATGGGGGTCTGTATACAACTCCTGTGCGGATTGTGGTGCCATAGCCTGTCTCCAAGTTGACCCATAGTACTTCCTCTCCTCCCTATTTACCCTTTTGTCCTGTTGCTTTGATTCCTTCCTTTATGTAGAGAGCTACTCCTCCACCTTTTTACCCTCTCTGTCCCTCCTGTATATAGCGTACCCTGGTATGTTTACATCCCAGTCATGGTTCTGTGTGTACCATGTTTCTGTGACTGCCATGATAACCAGATGTTCCTCTTCCATCAAGGCCACCTGTTCAGGAAGCTTGTTACCCAGACTATGGGCATTGGTACTTATTACTCTCCATTTTTTGATGGCTTTGCCTCTTGTAGCCCCATCCCGGCACTTACTGACTTTGCTTTCTACATTAACCCCAGTCCTGCTCCCTACTGACCTTTCTACCTTGGTCTTTACCTCATTTAGTACCCTGTTTTGTAGGGGGAGGCTAGGAATTCCCTGCTGCTTATCAGTGCCTCCCCCCTTGGCTAGTTTAAAAGCTTGCCAATGAAGCATTTAAACTAATCATTCAGGAGACTGGTTCCCTTCCTGGACAGATGCAGACCATTGTTCCAGTATAGGTGGATATTCCTCCAGGTGGACCCCAGTCCCCAGTGAAGCCAAAACCCTGTGCTTTACACCAGGTTTTCAACCATTCATTGAATTGCATGGTGCAGAGTACCCTCACCTCACCCATGCCACAGACAGGCAGCACTTCTGAGAAGGATACTATATGAGCTACTTGTCTAAGGCCCTTCCACAACTCCACAAACTCCTCCTGTACTGCTCCCATGCCCAGCCAAGTCATCTGTCTTTAGGTGGACAATGACATCCAGCACCATCTTCCATGCAGCTGCTGTCGTGATCCTCAGAATCCACTTTCTGTCCCTCCAAGCCATGGTGCCAAGCAGGCACCTTACTTCACTTTCTCTGGCCCCCCCAGTTCTATCCCCATGATAATTGAGTCCCCCAGCAGGAGCTGCTTCATTTCCTGGTGGTGTCCTGTGCACCTTTCCTGTGGGTCTCTCTTGTGACAGTTGCCAGCAACCTCCTCAGTCTCCACCATGTGAGCCTCCATAGGGAAACTATGCTCCACCAGAATGGTGTATGGATTGTGGAGTGGTACATCTGAAGGGATGCATCTCTGTTCCACCATATTCACCCTCCCTGAGCCCACTGTGGTCCAACTGCTGCTCCTTCCTGGCAACCTCTGAGGCAGAGGTGGTGGCCCTGGTGTTCCCTGCATGAAGGAGATTCCTGCACTCCTATACAGTTTGGCCTGGAGATGGACAACCTCCTCCCTTGGAGCAGAGAGTTGCCTACAAATAGGGCAGCATCTTGGCCTCCAGAAAGTCTCCCAGAAGACTGCTTCCCCACAGCCAGTGCATTGCACTACTACCTACATGTCTGTTTTCTTTCCAGTTTACCCTGTGTAATTGTTTTTTTTAAATAGTGTGTGTGCTTTCACTGTCAAACATATTCTGAACCGTCTTCAGTATCAAGGCATTTTTTGAAAAAGCCCATACTTCTGCTCCATATAATAGGGTGCTAATGATCTTGAATTAAAATGCTCTTTTTAAGAACCATATATGAGTTATCTGCAAAATTGTGGCCAAATCTCAAAATGAACGAGCAACACTTCTACTTTGTTTTTTGGCTCTCATGAGCTGTGGACTCCAAGACATTTTTGTATCAAAAATGACTCACTAGTTTTTTAAGACACTGTCTCTTGCCCTCCTTCTTAATCACACTTTTCTAGAAGCCAAAACACAAATTCTTGTGTGATTGTTGTGCAGTTCCCCTGTAACTTCCTGTGCATGTCCTCTGCACTCAATTGTCTGAAGCAATCTTCCTGATACATTCTGTAATCTAACAGGACTATCCCTTCCAATTTATCAGCTGGTTTTATTACTATTGTGTGATTGTTTTTTAAGTGCAGTGTATTCTTTAGCTGAGAGGTTGCACCAAGTTCTTCTATCAATATTTCTTTCCTCTCATCATTTTTCTAGACCTTTCTCTGAAATTCCTCCATATTCAGAGTATGTCCTGATAGATTGTATATTGGTACATTATTTCCTATATTTGGTCTAGATTTTGCTGTCCTGCCTCTCTACAAGGCCCCTTCCACTGGGCTGCTTTGTTTTCTGTTTGTTTCCTTTCTGTTCCTTGGCCTCAGTCTATGTAACTGTCCAGTTGTTTTTTTTATCTGTTATTGTCTTGTACCATGTCAGGGTGTACTTGGGTGTTCCTCCTAGTAATATCGATAGTAATTGTCTCTGTATTATTGCCTTCTCAAGTCTCTTCCTCTTCCATGGTCTTGACAACTCCAGACCCTTTGCCTTTCTAAAAATCCAATTACATATTCTGGTATTCTCTATCAGAGGCACTGTCAGAATAATGTGAAGATTCTGAATCAGGGTTATAGATCTGTCTTTGTCTAAAGAAGAGTTTAAACGTATTCCTAGTATAGGCCTTGCTATCCTTGGAGTCATGTAGGTCCCTTTTAAGTGCCAAAATGTAGGGCAAAAAGTTGGTGTGCCACATTGTTTTACTTGGGTCCTAAAACCTGAAATAATTTACCTGTAACTCTGAGACATTATGGTGCCAAAGTGAGTTCGACTACGATTAAACAGTGATACCACAAACAAAGCAGTCAACTGCATGAATGTTACACAGCATCAGAAAATGGATAAGTTTTAATTGTAGGGTAAATAGTGGTTCTGTGGGATGTGACATCTTAAATGGTGAAAATGTATTTAATATTTATATGCAATTTTGTATGTTTTTGATCATTTTTCTCCCTAGAAAGTAAACAAGGTTATGTACTTTTGAAAGATGTCTCTTGAAAATGAGTGTACATTTGTACTCAGAGGGATTGTCTACCTTGTTCATTTATAAATGAATAAAATCACCACTGGCTCAGTGGCGCTGAGGGTTGAAGTGCTGGGACCACTCCTCGCTCCATGCTGGTGACCTGGGTTTGAAAATGTGCCCAGGTTTTCAGGGGCTGGCAGGGATGGGATAGGATCGAGCTTCTAAAGGACTGATCTCCTCTCCTATCCAGGGAGGTTGTGGGACTCCACCACTCTGCAGCACCCCTGGTGACAACCGGGGAGCTACAGGCTGGGGGCAGAGTAGGGGTGGAGTGTGGTGGACGCCGCAAGTCATGCCCCTGTAATGTCATTACATCCAAACCTCAGGGCTGTAAGGAGGAAACTGACTGGGTGCAACCATGCAGCTTGATGGCTATGCCCTGCACTGCCGGGAGAACTGTTGTGGAATTGCACTGGGGGGGGTCTGGGGCCGGTCTGGCTTGGCAGGGTAAGAGGCGGAGGGCCTCCAACGGATCGGCAGATGACCACACCAGATCCCCCATCATGTGAGTGAGCCTGCTGCTCTCCTGGCAGGCAGGGCCAGCGGCTGGATTCCCCCGCTGGTAACTGCCACAGCAGGCGAGAAACATGGTGGTGATAAAAAAATAAATGAATAAAATCATTACTACTACTACTTTTGAATTTTCAGATTTTTGTATTTTTTATATCTTCCTCTAGCTCTTGTAATGTTTTTGTGATCTTATCTGGTGTTAATTTGTATACTTTCAAATCTGTTTTTTGTTTTTGTTTTAGCTGCGTGTCCAGTATTTTAATTTCTGTATCCACATTCACTTGCTCTTTAGTAAGTGCTTTGACACAGTTAAGCATGAAATATATTGCCCAGAAGAGTAACCTAATAATTCATCAATGGGTTTAAACTGGGACAAACTACACAATGTTAGAAATGTAGCAGGAACTTTACAGCACAGCAAAGCTTCACAAGGCATCAATGGGTTCACCACTGGAAACTGTACAAACACTATAACATACAGGTAGCAGAGAAACACTGGAAACATGAACCACAAAGAATCACAGAGAATGAAGAAGTAATGATCACATGGGATCACCCAATACCAACTGCCAAGAAAGTGGAGGTGACAAATGTAAACATTGTAGTAGAGGTAAAAAGTACAAAGATAGCATTGCTGATCAAAGTAGGCACCCCTGGTGACTACAGTGTGCTGCACATAGAGAGACACCAGATTTTGAAATAGCAAGATATGCGAACAGAAACTAAACTGGTGTGGAATAAGGGCACACAAATCACTCCAATAGTGCTCAGTGCAACAGGTTCTTCAAAAAGAACTTTCAGGTACTTCTAAATATGCTACCCATTTCTGTGGCACCTGTGAACAGCAAAAGGAGGCCATCCTGGGGATGCTGCACATGCTGAGAAGAGTGCTGTCAGCAAACATCAAAGATTACTACAATACTGATTTATAGATTTATGAATATATCCTGGTTTATGAACTGGTCCTTTCTTGTGATGGCACTAGAAATCTCTGAACATTTGCAGACACTAACCTATGGAAGACACCATATAAATGTGCTGAATGTAACAACAGTTCTATCTTGAATAATAATAATAAACTTTATTTATCTACGCCTTTCTTAAAACCAAGGCGCATTACAATAAAATACAGAATAAAAACATACTAAAACATAATGAAACTGAATTAACAGCAGGGCAATTAATAGGCATCCAAATTATCTACAATTGTCTTATTCCATAAAAAAGACTTTAGGCCCAATAACAAATCAGTTCTCTCACATGGGGAGAAACCATATGCATGTGCATAACACGAATTTTACACACAGAGTAACCTCAAAACACATCAGCACATTCACATGAGGGAGAAACAGTGCAGTTACGTAAGAACTTATCGTAACAGTAGATCTTCAAGAACAGCTCTTGCAGCAGGTTACACAGTAAGTACTGAAGCTGCAGGTGCCAGAACCCCATGGAAAAATTCTAGCTAGCAGTACCCAGCGGGGGACTGCCCGCCAACGTCTGATGTCACATAAAAGGGGTGGCCCCCCAGCATCCCTCAATTCTCTCATCGAGACTCCCAGCATAATGATGCAATTCTGAAGGGGAGACCAAGGACCTGCTTCCAGAGGAAGGTAAAAAGTAATTTGTTTGCATCTGAGACGTCATACAGAAGAATCAAACCTCCTGAGGGGAAGATGGGAGGGGAAACTACCTGCTGCAAGAGTTGTTCTCGAAGATCTAAGATCTCGAAGAGGTAGAAGACTTGATTTGCTGGCCAAGGCACCTAGCTTCACCTGAGCTCTTTCCTTCTAAGACTGCTTGAAAGGCAGAGTAGAGAAACTTACCAGAGCAAGGGAGAAGGATTAAGACTTAGTTTGGCTAAGCAGATTTACTGTGTGGTGGTGTTTTTATTTTTTACTCACAGGGATTGCTACTGTTTGTTGCTAACATTTCATTGCTTTATTTTTTCTCTGATTCAAATTGTTGTTGCTGGTATACCTTCTTCTGCATTATTACAAGGTGTGCCTACAGGTGTGTGCTAACAGATTACTGCTGTAATCTTCTGATTCAAATTGTCTTTTGCAAGGTATATCTTCTGTTACTGCTTTATTTTTCTCTGGAGCAAAGTGTTTCTTACAGGGTATATCTTCTCTGAAATTATACAGGTGGTGCTTTACAGGTTTTACAGTTTTATCTAACATTAGGATAAGCTTTCAGGGTTACTGCATTTGTTGTTGACTGATTGTTCTGCTCTTACCTCCTTGTTCTTTACGTCCGTGGTTCTTCTTTTTAGGCAGGGAAGGGCCAGTCACCCACCCCATCCCCAACCACCCCACACTACCTCCTTTTATAGGGTACCACAGTTGTGACATTTCCTGTGGCAGAGCAGGAAGGCGGATCAGTGGGGCCTCCACAAGGTGATCTCATTTACAGGGCACTAGTAATTTAACTTGTTATAACAAGTTAAACAAAGCACAATTAAACCATTACTTGCATTTTTTCCTTTTTTTTCCTTCTAATTACTCTGACTAGGTTACAAACCCAGCAACTTATTTGGAATGGATTTCATTAACTGCAGGTACTGTGGAACAATTTCAGAAGGACAGTCTTACAGGATTTAGGACACTGTCCTACATGCTGGGCCTTTGGAGATGTTAGGTCTCAGCTCCGGGCAGCATGGGCAGAGATTGCACGCCTCAAATTTCATATTGAAGAGGAAATACATTATAAGAACCACCGCCATTTCCCCAGCATCCAACAGAAAACCTCGACCGCAGAGGGTAGTTGGTCCAGGAGGTTGGCAGGTGGTTAGGAGGAGCAAATCAGGTGCCCCATCACTCTCTGCTCTCCAACACATTACCACCAAAACCATATAAACACTACAAACAGGTATCTGCCTCTATCTCTGAAATCAAATAAAGAGGCAGAAGACACTGCAGAGCAGGACACTGCTGCACAGGAGCTAGCACAACAATACTCACCCAAATCAGGAACCAAAACTAAACAAGCAAAGGAAATCCAAAAACTTCTGATCATAGGAGACTCCATGATTCGGGAGTTGATACCCATCTCCAGCCAGGGGTGATGGTCAGATGTCTCAGGTACATCAGCATGGAGAGACACTGACCGCATTGCTAAAATTGTTCACAAAGCAGGAGAAAACATTGATGTCTAGTACACATAGGGATTAATGATCTCGCCAGCCGGTCAGTTGTGGAGACCAAGGAACACCTGACTAAGCTGGGTGACAAACTATCATCTATTTCATCCGGCATCTCCTTCTCTGAGATCCTGCCAGTCTGAGAGAAGAGAGCAGATGGACGAAGGTCAGAGAAGGGGAGATAGGGAGCTAAACACGTGGCTCAAGGACTGGTGCCAGGAAAAAGGACACAGATTTGTAGGAACTGGCAACAGTTCTGGGAGCGAAAGTTCTTTAAATTTGATGGACTGCATCTGACTAAAGAGAGTCAGTGCATTAGGGCAGAAGTTTGACATCTTTGCAGAATATTTAAACTAGCAAATGGGAGAGGGTGCAGCACCCCATACGTCGAATGGGAAGAACACCCCTCCCCTCAGCTAGTGGTCAAACAGGAATTCAGCGTGTTTGCCGTTCATTTGCATCACCAGGTAAGAAAAAGGTTTGTCTCCCATACGATGCACAGGGTAATGCCAAACTTCACCCAACAACTAACACACCAAAATCTGGCCAATGGAAAATCATGTACACAAATGCTCACAGCCTGGGAAATAAGATCCCAGACCTGCAGGCAATAATGTCAGAGGCTAAACTGGACATAGTAGCAATTAGTGAGACGTGGTTTACCAGTAACCACCTTAGGAGACTTCAGTACCTGGCTATGTATTGTTCAGAAGAGACCGAGGTGCAAGGGAGGAGTGGCCCTGTATGTTAATGAAAATATCAAAGCTACAGAAATTCAGAATACACATAAGGAGTCAGAAGAACTGTGGGTCACCCTGGAAACAGGAAATGGGACAGCCATAAGAACTGGGGTTGTCTACAGGCCCCCAGACCAGAGGGAGGACATAGACACATTACTGTTAGAAGATATACAAAACATGACAGCTAAAAGGGAGGTTCTGATAATGGGAGACTTCAACATGCCAGATACAGATTGGTCAATACCAGCAGGAACATCTGCCAGAACTAGACTCATAGTGGATTCCCTGCAGGGGGAGGGCCTCAAACAACTGGTACAGCAACCCACAAGAGACAGGGCTATCCTAGATCTAGTACTGACTAACAAAGAAGGGATCACAGATCTCCAGGTAGAAGGTCACCTGGGGCCAGTGACCATCACATGGTATGGTTCAATTTGGCTACTACATCTAAATCATCCCATTCAAGGCAAAAATATGGGACTTCAGAGGAGCTGACTTTGATAAGATGGCCAACAGAGTTAAGCTAGCCCTGGCAAAAGAAAAACACAGGTGAGGAGGTACAGGCAAAGTGGGCAAGCATCAAGGATACAATACTGAAGCAACATCCCATTGTGTTAGACAGAAAAGGAAGTGCAAAAGAAGAAGGAAACCACTTTGGTTCTCAAATACAGTAGCAGAAAAGGTCAGAGCCAAAAGGCTGGCCTTCAGGAAATATAAGGGAACACAGCGGGATGAAGATAGGGAGGCATACCAAACTGCCCTAGGGAAGCAGGGAAGGCAGTAAGGCAGGCAAAGTCCCAAACTGAGGAAACACTAGCACGAACAGTAAAGAAGGTGACAAGACTTTCTATAGATACATTAGTGAAAGGAGAAAGTCCAGAGAAGTATTGCTAAGCTTAATGGAGAAAAGGAGCATGTGAGGAGGAGGACCCTGTAAAGGCATCTATCCTAAATAGATACTTTTGCTCAGTATTTACTGAAGAGAAGGTAGGGCAGGGCCCACAGCTCAGCATCATGTGGACACAGGGGAGGGAGGTGAGCACTACTCCCTTCACAAAGAAAGGGTCCTACAAGAGCTTGCTAAGCTCAGGGTGGATAAGGCAATGGGACATGATGGCATACATCCCAGGGTACTTAAGGAGCTAAAGGAGGAACTAGCAGAGCCATTAGCAGAATTGTTTAGTGAGTCTCTGAGCACAGGAGAGGTCCCAGAAGACTGGAGAGGGCTCATGTGATCCCGCCCACAAGAGTGGTAGCAGGGAGGAGGCGGGGAACTACAGACCAGTCAGTCTTACCTCAGTAGTGGGCAAGATTATGGGGCACTCCTGAGGAAAGGATAGTGCAACACCCGGATCCATAGGGGCACAGGATCCAAGACAGCATGGGTTTAACAAAGGAAGGTCCTGTCAAACTAATCTCATAGATTTCTTTGACTGGGTAACCAGAGTGGTGGACCAAGGGGAGCAGTTGATGTCACCTACCTTGACTTCAGCAAAGCTTTGACACTGTTCCACATAGAAGACTGATAAATAAGCTAGGTAGGCTCGGGTGGGTCAGAAGTTGGTCAACTGGGTGGCAAACTGGTTGACTGGCAGAAAACAGAGAGTGGTGGTAAATGGTATACAGTCAGAAGAGATGCAAGTCACAAGTGGGTACCTCAGGGATCAGTCCTGGGGCCAGTCCTATTCAACATCTTCATTAGTGACCTCGCAGATGGACTAGAGGGTAAGGCTTGTCTGTTTGCAGATGACACCAAGATCTGCAACAGAGTAGATGATCCAGATGGGGTGGGCAGAATGAGAGAGATCTGGATAAACTAGCAAAATGGTCAGAAGAGTGGCAACTGGGATTTAATGCAAAGAAGTGCAAAATCATGCACATAGGGAAGAGAAACCCTGAAGCCACTTATAGGCTGGGAGGGAGTTGCTAGCAGTCACAAAGGAAGAAAGAGACTTGGGCATCATCATCACTGATGACCTAAAATCATCAAGCAGACCTCTAAAGCAGTAGAGTAGAGCTAGGGGGTGTTAGGGTGTATTAGTAGGGGTATCACAAGTCATAAGAGGGAGTAATAATCCTCTGTACAAGACATTGGTTAGGCCCCATCTGAGTACTGCGTGCAGTATTGGAGGCCACACCTTCACAAGGACATTAACCAAATTGAGGCAGTCCAGAGAGGGCAACAAAATGGTGCAGGGACTGCATCAGAAGACATATGAGGACAGATTAATGGAGCTCAATATGTATACCCTTGAGCAAAGGAGGAGAGAGGTGATATGATCGAGACATTTAAACACCTTAAGGGCATAAACAAGGTGAAAGAGTCTAACATGTTTAAATATAAGAAAAATAGCAGGACAAGAGGACACAGCATGAGATTAGAGGGAGGCCGATTAAGGGGAATGTGAGAAATTCTTTTCACAGAAAGGGTGGTAGATGCATGGAATGGCTTACCACAAGAAGTGGTGGCTATGAATACAGTGCAGGGCTTCAAACAGGCATGGGATAGGCATAAGGGAGCAATACAAATGACTATGAATAGATAGGTCACTGACAGAGCAAAGGCCGATGGCACATTTATAAGGTAGAAAAAGAAATGGGCAGACTGGATGGGCCTTGCGGTCCATATCTGCCGTCAACTTCTATGTTTCTATGTTCTATGATCTACTGTTATGGTAAGTTCTTACATAACTGTACTATCTTACTTTGAGATACAGCTCTTGCAGCAAGTTACACAGAAAGGACTGATTCCCAAGCAGTAAGGGTACAAATTAACCCTTTCAGAAGGAGGATAGGAGGGATCCCAAAATAGACTGTTTAGGACAAGAGTCCTTGAAGGATTGCTAGGCCAAAGCCTGCTCTACACCTTGTGACGATGTCCAAGCTGTAGTGCCTCATAAGGTGTGCACTGTACTCCAAGTAGCCGCTGCACAAATGGCTGATGAAGAAACATTCTTAAGCGCAGCAAAGGAGGTAGCCACCCCCTTGTAGAATGACCTTTCACCGGTCCCAGTAAAGGCTTGTTGCACTTCTGGTAACAGAATTCAATGCACCTAACCAGCCTCTTGGAGAGTGTCTGCTTTGACGCAGGTGCTCCCTACATCCTGTGTGCAAATGATAAAAACAGCTGATCAGACTGACTGGTTCTGGTCATATAAAACCTGAGGATCCTGTGCACATCTAGAGTTGCAAGAGAGCTTCCCCTCGATTAGAGTAGTTGGGATAATACACCGGGAAGTCAATGTCCTGATTTAGGGTTAAGACTGAGACCACCTTGGGAAGAAACTTTGCTTTTTCATAAGGACAGGGTGTTCTTAAAGACAAAACCTGATAAGGCTCTCTACACATGAGCACTTGAAGCTCTGAAATCCTTCTTGCTGAGGTAACAGCAACTAAAAACAGTGTCTTCCACGAGAGGAGACGAAGCTTGCAATCCATGGCTGGTTCAAAAGGAGGCAGCGTAAGCTGCTCTAGGACAAAAAGAAGATCCCAAGGAGGAACCAGGTCCTTATTGGAGCTCTCAGATGAAGGATGCCACACAGAAAAGTGTGGGAGGGTCTCAACTGTGCAAGTGACCTTTGACCTACTGGAGTATGGGATGCTGAGATGGCACAGAGGTACATAGATACATAGATACATAGACAGTGTCGGCAGATAAGGGCCTATGGCCCACCTAGTCTGCCCATTTGAGCTTGTAAGTTCAGTTTGTTTTCCTAGAAGTCTATTTCCCTTACCCTGACCTCTAGAATTCCTTTATGTCTATCCCATGCATTCTTAAATCCGTGATTGTTTCAGCTCCACCACTTCCTCTGGCAGGGTGTTCCACTTGTCCACCACCCGTTCTGTGAAGAAATTCTTTCTCATGTTTCCTCTGAATCGTCCTCCTCCAACTTCATCCATGCCCTCTAGTCCGAAACATCTTTTTCACTTAAAATAGTGTTTTCCTGCACCCTGTTCCTCCTGTAAGATACTTGTATGTCTCTATCATATCCTCTCTCCTCCTCTCCTCCAGGAGTACATGTTCAGTTCCTTCAACCTGTCTTCATAGGACTTGTGATGCAACCCATGCACAATCTTTGTTGCCCTCCTCTGAACCTTCTCTACCCTGTCTATGTCCTTACATGGGTATGATCTCAGAACTGTACACTGTACTCCAGGTGGGGGCCTCACTGGTGTCTTGTATAAGCGGAATTATGACCTCCCTTTTCCTGCTGGTGATGTCCTACCTATACATCCCAGCATCCTATTTGCTTTACCTGATGCCTTGTCACACTGTTTCAATTCCTTGAGGTCATCAGGAGATGACAATCCAAGATCCCTTTCCTGCTTGGTGCATGCTATATCCTCACCCCCAACTGATATATTGTGCCAGGGTTTTTGTGCCCCATATGCATTATCTTGCACTTCTTGCATTGAATTTCAACTGCCAAACCCTTGACCATTCTTCAAGTTTCTGCAGGTCCCTTCTCATTCTGTCTACACCCTCTGGTGTGTCTACTCTGTTACAGAGCTTTGTCATCAGCGAACAGTGAAATTCTGCCTTCTAGATCCTGTGCAATGTCACTGATGAAGATGTTGAATAGGACCGGTCCCACACTGATCCCTGTGGTACCCACTGGTCACTCTTCCCTCTGTGGAGTGACAGCCATTTACCACCACCTCTGTGTCCTGCCACCCAGCCAGTTACCTACCCACCACACTACTGTCCTGCCCACACCCATATTCCCCAGTTTGTGTAATAGTCTTCTATGTGGCACAGTGTCAAAGGCCTTGCTGAAGTCCAGATAGGCCATGTCCACTGCCCTCCCTGATCCATCTCCCTAGTCACCCAGTCAAAAATTCAATGAGGTTGGTCTGACATGACCTCCCCTGGTGAAACCATGCCTTGGGTCCTGTAGTCCATTGACAACCAGATGTTCCACCAATCTCTCCTTCAGTAGTGCTTCCATGATCTTTCCACTACCGAGGTGAGGCTGACTGGTCTGTAGTTCCCTGCTTCCTCTTTGTTCCCACTTTTGTATAAGGGGACTACATCTGCTGTCCTCAGTCTTTGGGTACCTCCCTGTTTCCAGTGATTGGCTGAACAGGATAGCCAGAGGTTCAGCCACCACCTCTCTTAGTTCTTTAAGGACCCTGGGGTGCACCCATCTGGCCCCATTGCTTTATCAGCTCTTATTACTTCCAGTTCCTTCAGGACCCTTTCTGTGGTAAAGGGACTTGTGTCCATTTCTGCACCATTCTCACCCCTTGTTCTCCCTTCAGACCCATTACCCCCCTCTTCCTTAGTAAAGACTGAGCAGAAATACCTGTTCAATATGTCAGCTTTACTGTTGTCATCCTCCACGCGGCTCCCATCCTCCCCCTTCAGTCTCACTATCCCTCCCTTTGTCCTTCTTTTTTTCACTTATGTACCTGTAAAAGGTTTTGTCCCCTTTAACCACTGATTTTGCAATGTGTTCTTCTGTCTGAGCTTTGGCTTCCCTTACTGACTTCCCTGCCTCCCTTTGTTTCTCCTGGTACTTCTCCCTATCCCCTTCTGCCTGTGTCTTTTTGTATTGCCTGAATGCAATCTTTTTGGCTTTCACTTTCTTTGCTACCTCTTTGGAAAACCATAATGGTCTCCTCTTTCTTTTCCTCTTGCTAACCTGCTTAATGCATAATTCTGTTGTTCTTATAATCCCCATTTTAAATACTGCCCACTGTTCCTCAATCCCTGATTCCTGTCCCATTCCCCTTAATGCCTCTTTCAAGCATCTCCCCATTTTCCCAAAGTCTGCCCCCCTAAAATCCAGGATACGTGTTTTTGTGTGGTTTGGTTCTGCTCTTTCTGTGATTTCAAACCACAATGACTGGTGGTCACTGTTACCCAGGTGCTCCCCACTGTTACCCCCATCACACTGTCCCTGTTTGTGAGCACAAGGTCCAGTATTGCCTTCTGCGAGTTGGTTCCATGACCAGTTGCTTGAGGAAGGCACCCTGAAGGGAGTCCAGGATAAATCTGCTCCTAGTTGATGCTGCTGCTGGGATGCTCCAGTCCACATATGGTATATTGAAGTCTCCAACCAGTACTACCTCACCCTTGTCTGCCATCCTTTGGATGGCTAGCATCAACTCCTCATCTGTTTCTTCCTCCTGGGCTGGTGGTCTATAGACCACACCTGTGTGGATGGCTGGCCCCATTTTCCTTTCCAACCAACCCAGAGTATCTCTCCCCCATTTTGTTCCTCCTGGATCTGTGTGGCCCTTATGTCATTTCACATACAGTGCCCCTCCTCCTTCCTACCTGCTCTGTCTCTTCTGAATATGTTGTAGCCAGGTATGGCCATCTCCCAGTCATGGTTATCATTACACCAGGTTTCAGTGATGGCCACAATGTCCAGGTCTGACTGTACCATGACAGCCTCCAGATCTTCCATCTTGTTGCTAAGGCTCCTGGCATTTGCACACATGGCTTTCCATGATTTGACCTCCTTAGACTGCTTCACTGTTCTACTCCAGCCCCTTCCTTGGTTGTCATTTATCCCTGGTTCTCCTTGCTGTCTGCCCTTCTGCTGAATTTTGCCCCTTTTCTGCTTATCCACCTTTTGGACACTAATCTCCATCTTTTGCACACTGCTTTGCAGAGATAGCCACTCCTCTGGTTCACTGGTTCCATTACTAGCTGTGGGGGGGAGCAAGTAGTAGTACCGTTGCTGGCCTGCCACCCTTTTGCTGAGTTTAAATGCTTGTCAATGTAGCATTTAAACTTATCATTCAGTGCTTGATTCCCTCCAGGATGGATGCAGGCCGTCAGGCTTGAATAAACCTCCATCCTCCAGATGGGTCCCCAGTCACCAATGAATCCAAACCCTTCCTCACAGCACCAGTTCTTCAACCATGAGTTAAAGTTCCTGGTGCATGCACTCCTATGCTCTCTCCTTGCCTCTCACAGGTAGTACTTCTGAGAAGTGACAGAAGTAGCTACTTGCTTGAGACCCCTCCCCAGTTTCCTAAACTCTTCCTGAACTTCCTTTGGCTCCCCATTTGCCAAGTCATTAGTACCTAGGTGGATAATGACATCCAGCTCACCCTCCTGTCTTGCCTTCCCAGTGATCCCCAGTATCTTCCTTCCATCCCTCCATGCCGTGGCACCTGGTAGGCACCTCACCTCCCTGTCCTCCCCCTCCTGTGTTCCTAACTTGGTCCCTCTTATGATGGAGTCCCCCACCAGGATTTGCTTCCTCCTCCTCTGGGGTCCACTGCTTTCCCCACTGAGGTCACCTCCTTGCCTAACCTCCACATCCTTTCCTTCCACTTCCTGGGTGTACCTTTATACAGGAGTCGCTAGACTAGATTCATATAGGGATAGAGGTAATCAATACCGACCTCTCAGGACACAAAGCAGATCGAGGTCATGGGCCTGGGCCCAGAGGCAAAACCTCCTCTATTTCATAACATAGGTAGTATGCGTGGATGGCTTCCTGGACACCACCAGTGTGTCAGCCACTCCCTGTGACACTCCATGTCTGATGATTACTACATCCTTAGGAGCCAAGCATGCAGGTTCAAGGACCTGAGGTTCAGGTGAACCAGGGAGCTGGCCTCCTGGGACAGCAAGTGTGAGCTGACCAGTAAGAGATGCTCCTGGGCAAACTGGTGGAGAAGCAGAAACCAAATCTGTCTTGCCAAAATGGTGCTACCAGATCATTGATGTGCCTTCAGACTGGAGTTTCAGAAGAACCCTCTGGATCAAAGGGAAGGGTGGGAAAGCATAAATGAGCCTGCCCATCCAAGGGAGGGACAATGTGTCTCACCAGAAAACACCAGGCCCTGGATCTAGCGAGCAGAAATTGGGCAGTTTGCATTGTATGGGGACACGAATAGATCTGTGTCTGGTGTACCCCATCTGCTGAACAGGTCTTCCACCACCTCCTGCAGCAGTTACCATTCATGAGCCTGGGCCTGTGACAGGCTCAGATGATCTGCACCGGTGTTGTCTACACCGGGAACATGCACTGCAGTAATTGTGGTGCTGTGCTATAGAACCTAGTCCCAGGCCCTCTTTGCTTCTCTGTAAAGTGAATAGGAGTGAGTGTCTCCTTGTTTTTTGATGTAATATACCATTGAGGTGTTGTCCATCTGCACTAACACCTGGCCTGGTGGGATCTCTGTCTGTAGTGCCTATAAGGTGTACAGGACTGCCCTCATCTCCAAATTTGATGTGGAGGTGAACTTCCAGAGGCAACCAGGTTCCTTGGGTCCTGATACCGTCCAGGTGAGCTCTCCAGCCGGACCCCAAAGTGTCCGTGGTGAGAGTCAGAGTTGGAGCAGGAGCCAAAAAGGAAACTCCCTTGGAAAGATGTTCTGGGATGAGCCACCACTGCCAGTCCTGAATGACTGGCTTTGTGACCCTGACTAGCTGATCCAGGTCATCCTGTCTCTGGTTCCATTGTGCCTTGAGCATCCATTGAGTAACCCTCATATGGAGGCAGGCTAAGCAGACCATGGCGATGGCCACCACCATGTGCCTGAGCAGACGAAGCATAGTCCTGGAAGGAGCCAGTTTCTTCATCATGATGTCCTGTATTAGACATCGGATGCATTCTGCCCTGTCCTTGTGCAGGAAAGCACTCACCTGGCTAGTGTCCAGTACTGCCCCCATGAACTGCAGTCTTTGTGAGGGGATGAGGGATGACTTCTCTTGATTGATAGTAATACCTAGCCATCTGAAAGGGAATGGGTATCCTGAAAGTTACCAGTGCCTCTCGGGATGAGGCCACGAGAAGCCAGTCATCCAGATATGGGAACGCATAGTGGCCCTGCCTTCTGAGGGCTGCTGCCATGCTAGCCAAGCATTGGTGAACACACGAGGCACTGAGGACAGGCCGAACAGAAGTGCTCGGAACTGATACTAGCATCCTAGGAACTCAAAGCGCAGGAATATTTGGTGTGCTCGAGTGATCAGCAGATGAAGATATGCATCCTGCATGTCCAGAGATGCTAGCCATGCATCTTGCTTTAGCATGGGGATGAAACTCTGAAGAGTAACCATGCAGAAGCGTTTGTACAGCACAAATGTGTTGAGGTTGCTGAGGTCCAGGACTGGGGCAGGTGCCCTATTTTCTTTGGAACTAGGAAGAATTGGGAATACTGTCTCCTTTCTCTCTGGTCTTGTGGGACAATCTTGATTGCATCCTTGTCCAGGAGTGCCAAGATCTCCTGCTGGATGAGCAGGGCATGTTAACCCAAATACCGGGAAAGCAGGGGAGGTCTTGATGGTGGGCAGTCAAAGAACTCGATAGCTTGCCCTCGACCTATCAGTTGTAGGACCCACTGGTCAGAGGTTATCCTCTGCACCCATGACAGGTGGTAGGCGACACGACACCCGACCCTCCCTTCCCTTGAATCCAGAGTTGGGGCAGGGGCCGGGAAGGAGTCATGCTGTGGCATTGCTGGCTCCGACAGGCTGGGCAGACTTTTGATTCCGCTGACTCTGACCTCCGGAGTACTTAAGTTGTTTTTTCCTACCAAAGTTGCCCCTGAGTTGCTGGCCAGAATGAGGTTGTTGTCCATGTTGCTGGCCATGAAAGCAGTTCTGGCCCCTATGAAAGGAGCTGGATTTTGGTCTGTACATGGCTCTGTCTAACCCCTAGGAGATGGACAGTGTCAGCTTCCACATGGAAGCTGTAATGAGGGGGGAGACACCATGCTGCAGGTGGACGTGGTCGAGGGGCCTACGGGCGGGCGCCCTCGGCAGGTAGGTATCGTGTCGCATCAGCTTCGAGCTGTACACAGATGTTTCCAGATTAGGCCCGGCACTGCCTGAACAGGGCAATTTTGAAACGGCTCTGCGAGCTGTGCAGTGATGTGATGCGGCAGCGCCTCCGCGGCCGAGTCATGCTCTGTCCGTGGAGACCCAAGGTGACAGCCTGCATGTGCCTGCCTCACCACGGGCACGCTCCAGAGGCCGCCCACAGGGGACACCACAGGCACACAGTCGGCCATGTCACGCATCCTCACCCAATTCCTCAGCGCACTGCTGCCTCATGCTGGGAGTATATCCATTTCCCAGCACCGCTGGCAGAGCGTATAACAAACATGCAGGAGTTCCACAGGGTAGCACACATGCCTGGCATGCTAGGGGCCATAGACTGCATCCATGTGGCTATTCGCATGCCACCTGGACCCGGCGTCCAGGCGTATCAGAACCGAAAGTGCTTTTCCAGTGTCAACTGCCAGGTGGTGTGTGATGCCACTGGCGCATTATCAATGTCTGTGCACACCTCGCTGTGGGAGCACATGATGCCTTCATATGGCTCCCAGTCTGCACTGTGCCATCGATTTGAGAGGAAACATCCCACGGGTCATCTAGTGGGTGAGGTACATGTATGGAATGCAATCTGTGCAAGGGTGGAATGACACAGGTGCTATGGTAGTGGTACACAAGGATATGGGCAATATGGACCTGATATGACATTGATCTCCACTGTCTTCACACAGGTGACTGCGGATACCCACTCCGTCCCTGGCTGCTCACACTACACTGGGCCCACAACCCCTAGCGAGCTAGGTTTCAATGAGGCACATGCCGCAACACGTAACATCATAGAGCTGGGTGTTTGGGTGGCTGCTGCATGCTTCCCATGCCTGGACACCCTCGGCGGAGCTCCTCAAGGTGCACAGCCCCCAAAGGTCTGTGATATTCCTACCTTGCTGCATCTGCACAACATGGCCAAGGACCATGGGATAGCTGACAGGTCCAAGAGGGGACAGCGGGGACGCCAGTGGCGCTGGTGATGTGGGTGATGAGCAGCCCCCTAGGACGGAGGGCGCCCGACTGACCCGGGAGGCCTAGCTGCACCGGGACACCATTGCAGAAGAGCATGCCCAACACAGGTAAGTCAAGGGACATGTAGGCAACACTGTCTATGCGCAAACCACAGGCACAGGGGAACACACCGCGCATGAAGGTCAGGGAGTTGAAGGTTCCAGGCATACCAACACACCATCAGAGAGGAGAGCACTCCATATGGACACACACACACACACCAGGCAGCATACATGGGCAGCAGCACAGCACTGCGGAAATGACATTAGCAACACACAGCACCACCAACCACCCACCACCTGGACTGTCCATGTACATGGTCAGGACGTGGGCACCCTTGCATCTTGTTGTACAGTGCAATGTAGCATCAGTACACGCACTTGTGGACAGCAGTTGGGAGAGTGTGGTGTGGTCCGTGTGTCGGCTTGGTGAGCAGAGCACCCAGCAGTGCACTGCCCACCATGACACACATTGCACACAGGGCAGCACCGGACAGGGCCTGCACTGGGAGTCGGTTCAGTCAGGTAGCACTGTCCCACGGCCACCACGGATGCGTGGAGTGCCCCGCCTGCGGCTCAGCAGCACTGGCAGGCTGAGCAGGGTTACACGGTGGCGCTGTGCACCACCAGGGGTCCCACTGCGCGAACATGACCTTGCTCACACAGGGGTCTGCATCCTGCCAAACAAACTTGCACCAGGTGCTCGGGATGCCCACGCAGAACCCAAGGCCGACAGGCCTGGTGTCACACGACACCGGGAACGGGAGTGGAGAGCGACTGTGTGGGGTGTGTGGTACAGGGGCACCTGACAGTGTGGCCAATGCATTCGCGCAACAGAGACCACTGCCTGGGCAGCCTGTCAATGGCAGCGGTCACATCCATCCAGATAAGGACCAGCTCTGCTCGGTCCCGAGCACACTCCTGCTATGCCGCCTCCACGGACACAGACAGTGCCTCCACCGGACCTTGCAGCCCCGACCCTGCAGCTGTACGAGTCCTGCAGCGGTAGGGTGTGTGTGCGCCGTTCAATGGGTACTGTGCCCCAATGGCATCGCGGACCCCCAGGTGGATTTGTCCTGGTGCACAGCACCCCTTGAGGTGGCGCTGTTCACCAGGACCAGGTATGGGTGGATCTGAGGGCGGTGACATGTGCCACTGCTGGACATGTAACCCTCAGACCTGGTGTGCAACCGTTGCTGCCGCCCTCCAACTGCCGGAGCCTCCAGGTCCACCTGTTTCCACCTCTGTGCTGACAACAGTGCCAGACACCTGCACAGCCACGGTGCTGCCCTCCCCGGTGCTGAACAGGCACAGCCTGGGATCAGTGCACTGCTGGTACACAGGTGTGAACCAGGAAGGCCCAGGGGCACGTGTTGGCCTGCCATGTGTCCGCTTGCGGGACACACATCACTGTCCATTGCAGGCTGTTATCATCAATGGTGCAGGTGCGCCATTGCCATGGCACAGCATGCTGGCATACCTGCGTGCCAGACTGTTGTGACACAGGCTGTGCACCCTGCACCCGTAGATCACTGACACCGAGTTGTTGGCCCAGTGCATGCTGCTGCAGTGCCTGCAGGCTGGTGGCGGAGGTGGATGCTCCCTCCCCCACGTCCAGCAGGTCTGCCTCACTGTCTGGACCCACCACCACCACCGTCTCCTGCAGACGAACAGGATCTGTAATAGAAAGAGAGTACATGTGAGTGCATGTGAACAACAGCCCCCAACAACATCACCATGTCATACCGTGCAGTGATGGGCTTCCACCTGTCTGGAATCCTCCGCCTGGTACGCCTGCAATGGCACTCAGCTGCATGGCCGTGACCAGTGTCTCCTCTGTAGGGGTCAGCTGCAACACCACTGGTGGGCCCCCACCAGTGCCAGCACGTGCCACCCTGAAGGCTGCCACCTTCTCCTTCAGTCTCCTGCGGTCAGTCCCCATCTTCTTCCTGCATTCCTGCACGGAGCGCTGGTGGCTTCCGTGCAGGTTGATGGCCCGAGTTACCCCCTCCCATGCAGCTGCATGCTCCTGAGGGGTGCCCTCCGTCCACTCAATGTTGGCTCATCCTCCAGGTAGGCCTGGAAGAGGGCCTCTGTCTCTGCCGTGGTGAAGTTCGGCCCTCCTACGCCCGCCGTCCACACCCTCAGCTTGGCTCTGGTCAGTCATGGTGATCTGTATGGGTGGAAGTGGACACCTGTCACTGTGCAGTCGACAGCATTTCCCCATGAGCATAGCTGCCCGGCCGGGGTAGAAGCCCCCGTTTCTCTCCGCATGGCAGATACTGATAGAAAGGGTGCCCTTTGTCCCTTTCTAATGCCCTTTCATGCTCAGCCCTTCAGCCTTTATCATCCTCTGCCCATGAGCATTGTCCTGAGCATCACACAGCATGTAACTCACCTCTCACCTGCAGTAACCAAATCTGGCCAGCACAACCCACAGTCGCATTTTTATAGCGCAACACATGCAAATGAGGTGTGGCTCAACTTTAATGACATGCTAATCGCGCCACTGCGCCTTTGAATGGCTGATCGGATGATTTGCATATGTTGGCTGAATATCGCATATTTGCGCTTTGCGCAATACGGAAGGTCCGGCTGAGCCAATGGCACAGGTTTGTGGCTGCGTGCCACACCGCATTGCGCATGCCCAGACAGCTTACGCATGCGTCTATCGTGCTGCAGACCTGCTGAGCGCGATAGGCGATTCAGGCCATGGCCACCATTGTGCCAGTGGCGCTACAGCACTGGGCACTATATGGCGCTGTGGCACTACTGCGCGATAGTCCACTGTGGCACTGGTGCTCAGCTTGGCAGTCGCGCAGGATGCCTATACGTCCCATGGCACTGTGCGTAGCCTTGCGTCATTGCCGTGACCTTGTGTATGCCCTCTGACCCCTGGCGCTGTTGGCATGCCATGTGTACGTCCCTATTGCGCTGTCCGTGACAGCGCCATGTAGTGACGGCGCTGACCGAACAGCGATTGGAGCCCGTGGTGGTCTCATTGCGCCAACAACTCCGCGTGGGGTTACGGCGCAGCGGGGTGCCATATTGCCTGCTGTAAAGTTGGTGCCATGGCTAGGAGGAGGGCGGTGTCCTGGAGCCAGCTTGAAGTGGCCAACCTGGTGGCCCTGGTGGAGCCCCACTGTGAGGCACTGTATGGTGAGGCCCCCCTCACCATGCCTAGGACCCACGTGTGGCAGCAAGTGGCCACTGACCTGGTGGAGGTCACTGGCCGGAGCCGGTCTGCTGAGCAGTGCCGGCACCGGTACAGTGACCTCCGCCGGAGGGAGCCGGAACTCCTGACGCGGCTGCGTTCACGTGCCAGGTGGGGCGTGGTGCCTAGGCCAGGTGAGTGTACCATCTATGCACCTATATTCTCTGTAGGGGTGTGTGTGTGCTTGGGTGGCTGTGCATAGGTGTGTCAGTGTGTGCAGCTGTGCGATGGTTGGTTATGGCTGTGTGGGCAGGCACTCTCACTGGGGCAGGGGGCACTCTGCTTTTGAGTCACACTGATGTTTGTCTCAACATATGTCTCCCACAGGCCGGATTGTGAGGACACAGGACCAGGGTGACGTGGGCCATGCCAGGGCCCCGGTGCTGGGGGGTGTTGTGCCCCAACAGCAGCAGCAGCAGCAGCAGCAGCAGCGTCAGACCCAGCTGCTGGAGGAGTGTGAGTATCATTACTTCATGGATGCTATTGCATGCTGGGGGGGCAAGACCACCAGCCATGCGGACACAACCAAAGGGGAGGTCATAATTCCACTATACAAAACACTAGTGAGTCCCCACACTGGAGTACAGTGTAAGTTCGAGACCATACCTACGTATGGACATGGACTGGGTGGAGAGGTTCAGCGGAGGGCGACATGGATGGTGCATGGATTGCATCACAGGTCCTATGCAGACAGGTTGACGGAACTGAACATGTACTCCCTGGAGGGGAGGAGGGTGTGGGGATATGATGGGGACATACAAGTATCTTACAGGGGGGAACAGAGTGCAGGAAAACAATATTTTTAAGCGTAAAGGATGTTCCAGGACTAGAGGGCATGGGATGAAGTTGGAGGGGGGACGATTCAGAGGAAACATGAGGAAGTATTTCTTCACAGAATGGGTGGTGGACAAGTGGAACACCCTGCCAGAGGAAGTGGTGGGGGCTGACTTGGTCACGGATTTGTGAATGCATGGGTTAGCCATAGCGGAATTCCTGGAGGTCAGGGTAAGGGGAACTGGACTTATAGGACAACAGAGTGAACGTGACAAGGTCAAATGGACAGACTGGGTGTCCCATAGGCCCTTATCTGCCGACACTGTCTATGTATCCATGTATGTAGGTGACACAGGTGACCTGCATCACAGTGCAGTATCACGGCATGTCTGTGTATGCATCACTGGTGGTCCAGGCATGCACTGGGCACATAGCTGTGTAACTGGCATCGCACCACGTTGCCACATCACTTGCCAGCCTAGTTTGTACTGTGATTGGCGTGGGCAGTGTTTGTGGGTGGTGTGCGCATAGCTGGTGCCGCCTGTTTGTGATGGCTATGTGCATGTTCACTGTGGGTGGGTGCATGCCATCACAGGTGCGGGACATTGGGCTATATGGCTTGCAGGTTGGGTGGTGTTCAGGGTTGTGGTCAGTCTCAGCCATTGACTGTGTTCCCATTTTCCTAGGCCTCGAGGTACTCAGGAGGATGTCCCAGGATCTTCGTGCCTCAGCCAGGTTGCAGATCAGAACCAGGAGGTCCTGCAGGCCATACAGCGCCAGGGTGATCGGAGAAGGAGCCACAGGAGGGGGCGCCAGCAGGAGGAGGACCAGCAGCCAGCTGGGCCATAGCCCACATTCCCTTCCCACTTCTCCCATCCCTATCACCCTGCCTTCCCTCTCCAAGTTGTTATTCCCTCCCCCTTGAACACCCCTGCCTTTTACCTGTCCCCCCCACTTGTACATAGTTTCACTTGGTTTTGTGATTAGTCCTTTAAATATACATTTCTATTTTGATATGAATACTGTGTTGGTCTCTGATTTGCAGCTGGCTATGGGTGCTCAGTTGCAGGGGTGTACATGCCATCTGGGCTGGTATGGTCCTGGGTGTGTGTGTGTGTGTGCATGTGTGTGCATGGGGAGGTATCTCCAGCATGGCAGTGCCTTTCGGTTGGTCTTGCGTCTGCTGCCACCCACTGCTGGGTGCACAGGGTGTGTCTGGCTTGTAGGCTTCTGTGTTGCACAGGGCTGATGAGTGCTGGGGGGACTGCATGGTTTCCTGAAGTGCCAGTCACTGCACATGGGTGGTGTCTTGGGGTCACAGTGCAGGGTGCGCTGTGCATACGGGGGGCTGATGTGCACTGTGGTTGTCAACCCCCTGTGTGTGGCACTCTCTGCCTGCCAGTGGTTGTGCTGGGGTGTCAGGGCTCTGCTATGCTTTGTTGGCTTGTCCCCATGGGCACGTGGATCATCCGTCCCACCCCCAGTGATGCTGTGCTTGGGGTGTGCCGGTGTGGTGTGGGTTCTGCAGTGTGTTCCTGTGCCCATGTGTGGCATGGCTGGCAGTGGGCCCCAGCCTGCCTCCCTGGATGTGCAGTTCCATTGCTTTGGGGGCTGTGCTTGCGCTATGGCAGCTCTGGAATGTTCAGCTGAGCTTCCATGGTTGCGCCATGGCGCAACATTTAACTCAGCTTCTCCTTCCTGGTTCGTGGCGATGGCGCAGTATATGCGATATTCAGGCGTTGGTTGCTTGCTTATTTGCTCTGCTCCATGTTTGAATATCGCACCTGTTGGCGCATTTGCGCAACTGGTTTGTGCTTGCTCCTGCTGTTGCGCTACTTTTGAGCGCAGTTTGAATATCTGGGCCTTAGTTTCATTTTACTTTCCAACCAGAAACACTATAAAGTGTGCATTTAGCAAAATTTGCCATGGCAAAAATGTGAGTTGATTTGTCACAGAATAGCATACATTTAATCAAATTCTCTTCTGAATGAGATCTTAAGCTTTCCCAAATTGGTTTTAACCGTTCCCTTGCCTTATCCAAATATGGACAAATAAAAATCAGATGGTTAATTGTGATAATAGATGAATTACAAACACATGGTTTATTACAAATATCCAGAATGGACTCTTTCTGAAGTTCACTTTCAGAAGTCCTAATCTATATTTACAAAAACATTTCTTTGACCATTGTTTCACAGAATAACATATATTTCATGTGTCACTTTATGTTTATAGTCTAGATAGCTTCTACAAAAAGAAATGTTCCTTAATTTGCTAAATTCAGTCTGGAAATGAATATCAATAAGCCTTTGTTTGACTAAACCTAGGTGTTGTTTAACATCTGAAATTGCCAGGGTATCCCAAATTTGAGTCAGACCTGAATTGATCAAGCAATTATTAAGCTCATAGAGCCAATCAGAATTCAGAATCAACCCTTTGGCTTCTAGCCAACATTTAGCCAATAGGCTATCTTCTGGAGCCAATGCAATTTTTTGCCATAATGCCAGAGCCTTCAGATGCACTCGGTAGATATAGATATTAAATGCAATTCAATCTGCAATAAACGGTTGGGGTTCAATAAGGAAGACCAAAAGCCAACTTATAAAACATAGAAGCATAGAATTTGGTGGCAGATAAGGACTGCTTGGCCCACCCAGTCTGCCCATTTCACTACCTAATGGATAAGCTGCAGATCCTAGTTAACCAACAGCCTAGTTTCCCCCACCCCCACCCCTTAGAATTGCCTGATGTCTGTTAAATGCATTCTTGAATTCGCCCACTGTTTTCAACTCCACAACCTCAGGAAGGCCATTCCATGCATCCACAATCCTCTCCATGAATAAATACTTCCTCGATTACCTCTGAGCTGTCCCCCCTCTATCTTCAAATTGTGCCCCCTTGTTCTTGCATATCTCTTTCTCTGAAAGATGCTACCCTCTTGGACTTTGTTGATTCCACTGAGGTACTTGAAAGTTTCTATATTGTCCCCCTCTCCCTCCTTTCCTCAAGGGTATACATATTAAGCTCCTTAAGTCATTCTTCGTATGTCTTCTGGCGCAGACCCTGCACCATTTTAGTTGCACTTCTCTGGACTGCCGCCATCCTGTCTATGTCCTTGCAGTGATTGGGTCTCCAGAACTGCACACAGTACTCCAGATGGGGTCTCACCAACTGTCTGTACAGAGGAATAACAACTTCCTGTTTTCTGCTGCTGATGCCTCTCCCTATTCATCCCAGTATCCCCAGCCCTCCTTACTGCCCTCTCACATTGCTTGCCCACTTTTAGGTCATCTGATATGACTACCCCCACGTCCCTTTCCATTTTTGTTGTTGTTAGTATCTCACCCCCCCCCATTGTGTACTCTTCCCCAGGGTTTTTGTTTCCCAGGTTCATTACTGTGCACTTCTTAGCATTGAATCTAAGCTGCCATTCATTTGACCGTTCATCCAACCTTGCCAAGTCCCTTCTCATCCTTTCCACCCCACCTTGTGTATCAACTCTGTTGCTGATTTTTTGTCGCCTGCAAAGAGACATACTTTTCTTCCAGTCCTCTGCAATGTCACTTATAAAGACATTGAAGAGGACCAGTCCTAGTACTGAACTACAGTACCCCACTAGTAATCACCTTTCTTCAGAGTGGACTCCATTTACTATTACCCTCTGTGTCCTGTTCTCCAGCCAATTTTCTACCCAGTCTACCATCTTGGGACCCACTCCAAGGCTGGCTAACTTGCATATTAATCTTTTGTGTGGGACTGTGTCAAATGCCGTGCTAAAGTCTAGGTAGTCCATGTCTACACCCCCTCCCTGATCTACTACTTTGGTCACCCAGTCAAAGAAATCTATTAGATTCATCTGACATGACCTTCCTGTTGTGAATCCATGCTGCTTTGGGTCCTGTGCCCCTCTGGCCTCTAGGTACTCAACAATTCTTTCCTTCAGAAGTGATTCCATAATTTTCCCTATCACTGAGGTTAAACTAACAAGTCTGTAGTTTCCTGCCTCTGCCCTGCTCAAACTTTTGTGAAGTGGAATAACATTTGCCCTCCTCCAGTCCTTAGGTACCACCCCATCCTCCCATGATTTGTTAAAGAGGGTAGTCAGTGGTGTCATTAGTTCTACCCTTAGTTCTTTTAGAATTCTGGGATGAATCCCATCAGGTCCCATTGCTTTGTTCACCTTTAGTTTTAAAAGTCCTTTCAGAACTCTTTCTTCTATGAATGGGCTGGTTTCAAATCCCCTATCCAGAGTATTTCTATTGTTTGGTTTAGGTACCTCCCCTTCTACATTTGTGACTACTGAGCAAAAATATTTGTTTAGTATCTCGGTCCTTTCACAGTCACCCTCTGCCCCCCTCTTTATTAAGCCACACTATCCCTCCCTTGGTCTTCCTTCACTCCCTGATGTACCTATAAAAGGTTTTGTCCCCCTTCTTAACTGAATTGGCTATCTTTTTCTTGATTTGGGCTCTTTGCTGTCCTGACTTCCTTCCCAGCTTCCTCCTGCTTTAACTGATACAGTTCTATGTCCTGCTCCTTCTGTGATTCCTTGTACTTCCTGAATGTATCTTTTTCTCCCCAACCTTCCCTGCAACTTCCTTTGAGAACCATAGTGTTTTTTTTACACATTTTGTTTTGTTCATTTGCTTCATATGCTTCATAGCAGACAAGATGCTGGGATACATAGCTAGGGGGATCAGTAGAAGGAGAGAGGAGGTTATACTGCCCTTGTACAGGTCACTGGTAAGGCCGCATCTAGAGTATGGAGTTCAGTACTGGTGCCCACACCTCAAAAAGGACATTAACCTGCTGGAGAAGGTACAGAGGAAGGCTACAAAGATGATAACTGGTCAGCAGGGCAAGGCATACGAGGAGAGGTTGAGGGCACTGAACATGTACTCCCTGGAAGACAGGAGAGAGAGAGGGGACATGATTGGGACATTCAGGTACTTGAAAGGGATAAATAATGTTGATAAGGAAAGTCTCTTTAAGCTGAGTGGGAACCATATCACAAGGGGGCACAGTCTTAAGCTGGAAGGTGGGAGGTTTACGAGGGATGTCAGGAAGCACTTCTTCACAGAAAGGATGGTGGACACTTGGAATGCGCTGCTGGAAGACACCATCTCATTAAAGACAGTGAGCAGCTGGGATAGGCATAGGGGAAGATAAGAATCATGGGTAGGGAGGATGGGAGGATTGGGGAGGGAAGGCAGGACATTAGCTCAAGCTGTGGACCCTGCAATATAAACAGACTTGATAGACCAAATGGCCTTCTTCTGCTGGCTTGTTCATATGTTTGTATGTATGTTTGTATGACTATACTGCTGTGTCTATTATGAATCATACTGTTCGATGGTCGCTAGTTCCCAGATGGCTACCCACTTCTAAATCTGTGATCCTCTCTCCATCTCCATTTGAGAGTACCAGGTCTAAGATTGCTCCCTCCCGAGTGGGTTCCAATACTAATTGTCTAAGGCATGCCCTCTGCAGGGCATCTAGAATGACCCCACTCTTTGATGTGACAGCAGCAAATGCACTCCAGTTAACTTCTGGCATGTTCAGATCCCCAATCAACAATATCTCCCCTTTTTCTGCCATTCTAAGGATACCTTCTATCATTTTCTTATCCATTTCTCCTCCTGAGATGGGGGTCTGTATACAACTCCCAAAGCGGATTGTGGTGCCATAGCCTGTCTCCAAGTTGACCCATAGTACTTCCTCCTCCTATTTACCCTTTTGTCCTGTTGCTTTGATTCCTTCCTTTATGTAGAGAGCTACTCCTCCACCTTTTTACCTCTCTGTCCCTCCTGTTATAGCGCACCCTTGGTATGTTTACATCCCAGTCATGGTTCTGTGTGTACCATGTTTCTGTGACTGCCATGATAACCAGATGTTCCTCTTCCATCAAGGCCACCTGTTCAGGAAGCTTGTTACCCAGACTATGGGCATTGGTACTTATTACTCTCCATTTTTTGATGGCTTTGCCTCTTGTAGCCCCATCCCGGCACTTACTGACTTTGCTTTCTACATTAACCCCAGTCCTGCTCCCTACTGACCTTTCTACCTTGGTCTTTACCTCATTTAGTACCCTGTTTTGTAGGGGGAGGCTAGGAATTCCCTGCTGCTTATCAGTGCCTCCCCCCTTGGCTAGTTTAAAAGCTTGCCAATGAAGCATTTAAACTAATCATTCAGGAGACTGGTTCCCTTCCTGGACAGATGCAGACCATTGTTCCAGATAGGTGGATATTCCTCCAGGTGGACCCCAGTCCCCAGTGAAGCCAAAACCCTGTGCTTTACACCAGGTTTTCAACCATTCATTGAATTGCATGGTGCAGAGTACCTCACCTCACCCATGCCACAGACAGGCAGCACTTCTGAGAAGGATACTATATGAGCTACTTGTTCAAGGCCCTTCCACAACTCCACAAACTCCTCCTGTACTGCTCCCATGCCCAGCCAAGTCATCTGTCTTTAGGTGGACAATGACATCCAGCACCATCTTCCATGCAGCTGCTGTCGTGATCCTCAGAATCCACTTTCTGTCCCTCCAAGCCATGGTGCCAAGCAGGCACCTTACTTCACTCTCTGGCCCCCAGTTCTATCCCCATGATAATTGAGTCCCCAGCAGGAGCTGCTTCATTTCCTGGTGGTGTCCTGCACCTTTCCTGTGGGTCTCTCTGTGACAGTTGCCAGCAACCTCCTCAGTCTCCACCATGTGAGCCTCATAGGAAACTATGCTCCACCAGAATGGTGTATGGATTGTGGAGTGGTACATCTGAAGGGATGCATCTCTGTTCCACCATATTCACCCTCCCTGAGCCCACTGTGGTCCAACTGCTGCTCCTTCCTGGCAACCTCTGAGGCAGAGGTGGTGGCCCTGGTGTTCCCTGCATGAAGGAGATTCCTGCACTCCTATACAGTTTGGCCTGGAGATGGACAACCTCCTCCCTTGGAGCAGAGAGTTGCCTACAAATAGGGCAGCATCTTGGCCTCCAGAAAGTCTCCCAGAAGACTGCTTCCCCACAGCCAGTGCATTGCACTACTACCTACATGTCTGTTTTCTTTCCAGTTTACCCTGTGTAATTGTTTTTTTTAAATAGTGTGTGTGCTTTCACTGTCAAACATATTCTGAACCGTCTTCAGTATCAAGGCATTTTTGGAAAAAGCCCATACTTCTGCTCCATATAATAGGGTGCTAATGATCTTGAATTAAAATGCTCTTTTAAGAACCATATATGAGTTATCTGCAAAATTGTGGCCAAATCTCAAAATGGTGCGAGCAACACTTCTACCTTGTTTTTTTGGCTCTCATGAGCTGTGGACTCCAAGACATTTTTGTATCAAAAATGACTCACTAGTTTTTTAAGACACTGTCTCTTGCCCTCCTTCTTAATCACACTTTTCTAGAAGCCAAAACACAAATTCTTGTGTGATTGTTGTGCAGTTCCCCTGTAACTTCCTGTGCATGTCCTCTGCACTCAATTGTCTGAAGCAATCTTCCTGATACATTCTGTAATCTAACAGGACTATCCCTTCCAATTTATCAGCTGGTTTTATTACTATTGTGTGATTGTTTTTTAAGTGCAGTGTATTCTTTAGCTGAGAGGTTGCACCAAGTTCTTCTATCAATATTTCTTTCCTCTCATCATTTTTCTAGACCTTTCTCTGAAATTCCCTCCATATTCAGAGTATGTCCTGATAGATTGTATATTGGTACATTATTTCCTATATTTGGTCTAGATTTTGCTGTCCTGCCTCTCTACAAGGCCCCTTCCACTGGGCTGCTTTGTTTTCTGTTTGTTTCCCTTTCTGTTCCTTGGCCTCAGTCTATGTAACTGTCCAGTTGTTGTTTTTTTATCTGTTATTGTCTTGTACCATGTCAGGGTGTACTTGGGTGTTCCTCCTAGTAATATCGATAGTAATTGTCTCTGTATTATTGCCTTCTCAAGTCTCTTCCTCTTCCATGGTCTTGACAACTCCAGACCCTTGCCTTCTAAAATCCAATTACATATTCTGGTATTCTCTATCAGAGGCACTGTCAGAATAATGTGAAGATTCTGAATCAGGGTTATAGATCTGTCTTTGTCTAAAGAAGAGTTTAAAGCGTATTCCTAGTATAGGCCTTGCTATCCTTGGAGTCATGTAGGTCCCTTTAAGTGCCAAAATGTAGGGCAAAAGTTGGTGTGCCACATTGTTTTACTTGGGTCCTAAAACCTGAAATAATTTACCTGTAACTCTGAGACATTATGGTGCCAAAGTGAGTTCGACTACGATTAAACAGTGATACCACAAACAAAGCAGTCAACTGCATGAATGTTACACAGCATCAGAAAATGGATAAGTTTTAATTGTAGGGTAAATAGTGGTTCTGTGGGATGTGACATCTTAAATGGTGAAAATGTATTTAATATTTATATGCAATTTTGTATGTTTTGATCATTTTTTCCTAGAAAGTAAACAAGGTTATGTACTTTTGAAAGATGTCTCTTGAAAATGAGTGTACATTTGTACTCAGAGGGATTGTCTACCTTGTTCATTTATAAATGAATAAAATCACCACTGGCTCAGTGGCGCTGAGGGTTGAAGTGCTGGGACCACTCCTCGCTCCATGCTGGTGACCTGGGTTTGAAAATGTGCCCAGGTTTTCAGGGGCTGGCAGGGATGGGATAGGATCGAGCTTCTAAAGGACTGATCTCCTCTCCTATCCCAGGGAGGGTTGTGGGACTCCACCACTCTGCAGCACCCCCCTGGTGACAACCGGGGGGGAGCTACAGGGCTGGGGCAGAGTAGGGGTGGAGTGTGGTGGACGTCGGCAAGTCATGCCCTGTAATGTCATTGCACATCCAAACTCTCAGGGCTGTAAGGAGGAAACTGACTGGGTGCAACCATGCAGCTTGATGGCTATGCCCTGCACTGCCGGGAGAACTGTTGTGGAATTGCACTGGGGGGGGTCTGGGGCCGGTCTGGCTTGGCAGGGTAAGAGGCGGAGGGCCTCCAACGGATCGGCAGATGACCACACCAGATCCCCCATCATGTGAGTGAGCCTGCTGCTCTCCTGGCAGGCAGGGCCAGCGGCTGGATTCCCCCGCTGGTAACTGCCACAGCAGGCGAGAAACATGGTGGTGATAAAAAAATAAATGAATAAAATCATTACTACTACTACTTTTGAATTTTCAGATTTTTGTATTTTTTATATCTTCCTCTAGCTCTTGTAATGTTTTTGTGATCTTATCTGGTGTTAATTTGTATACTTTCAAATCTGTTTTTTTGTTTTTGTTTTAGCTCGTGCTCCAGTATTTTAATTTCTGTATCCACATTCACTTGCTCTTTAGTAAGTGCTTTGACACAGTTAAGCATGAAATATATTGCCCAGAAGAGTAACCTAATAATTCATCAATGGGTTTAAACTGGGGACAAACTACACAATGTTAGAAATGTAGCAGGAACTTTACAGCACAGCAAAGCTTCACAAGGCATCAATGGGTTCACCACTGGAAACTGTACAAACACTATAACATACAGGTAGCAGAGAAACACTGGAAACATGAACCACAAAGAATCACAGAGAATGAAGAAGTAATGATCACATGGGATCACCCAATACCAACTGCCAAGAAAGTGGAGGTGACAAATGTAAACATTGTAGTAGAGGTAAAAAGTACAAAGATAGCATTGCTGATCAAAGTAGGCACCCCTGGTGACTACAGTGATTACTACATAGAGAGACACCAGATTTTGAAATAGCAAGATATGCTAACAGAAACTAAACTGGTGGAATAAGGGCACACAAATCACCCAATAGTGCTCAGTGCAACAGGTTCTTCAAAAAGAACTTTCAGGTACTTCTAAATATGCTACCCATTTCTGTGGCACCTGTGAACAGCAAAAGGAGGCCATCCTGGGGATGCTGCACATGCTGAGAAGAGTGCTGTCAGCAAACATCAAAGATTACTACAATACTGATTTATAGATTTATGAATATATCCTGGTTTATGAACTGGTCCTTTCTTGTGATGGCACTAGAAATCTCTGAACATTTGCAGACACTAACCTATGGAAGACACCATATAAATGTGCTGAATGTAACAACAGTTCTATCTTGAATAATAATAATAAACTTTATTTATCTGCCTTTCTTAAAACCACAGTGACACAATAAAATACAGAATAAAAACATACTAAAACATAATGAAACTGAATTAACAGCAGGGCAATTAATAGGCATCCAAATTATCTACAATTGTCTTATTCCATAAAAAAGACTTTAGGCCCAATAACAAATCAGTTCTCTCACATGGGGAGAAACCATATGCATGTGCATAACACGAATTTTACACACAGAGTAACCTCAAAACACATCAGCACATTCACATGAGGGAGAAACAGTGCAGTTACGTAAGAACTTATCGTAACAGTAGATCTTCAAGAACAGCTCTTGCAGCAGGTTACACAGTAAGTACTGAAGCTGGCAGGTGCCAGAACCCCATGGAAAAATTCTAGCTAGCAGTACCCAGCGGGGGACTGCCCGCCAACGTCTGATGTCACATAAAAGGGGTGGCCCCCCAGCATCCCTCAATTCTCTCATCGAGACTCCCAGCATAATGATGCAATTCTGAAGGGGAGACCAAGGACCTGCTTCCAGAGGAAGGTAAAAAGTAATTTGTTTGCATCTGAGACGTCATACAGAAGAATCAAACCTCCTGAGGGAAGATGGGAGGAAACTACCTGCTGCAAGAGTTGTTCTCAAGATCTAAGATCTCAAGAGGTAGAAGACTTGATTTGCTGGCCAAGGCACCTAGCTTCACCTGAGCTCTTTCCTTCTAAGACTGCTTGAAAGGCAGAGTAGAGAAACTTACCAGAGCAAGGGAGAAGGATTAAGACTTAGTTTGGCTAAGCAGATTTACTGTGTGGTGGTGTTTTTATTTTTACTCACAGGGATTGCTACTGTTTGTTGCTAACATTTCATTGCTTTATTTTTCTCTGATTCAAATTGTTGTTGCTGGTATACCTTCTTCTGCATTATTACAAGGTGTGCCTACAGGTGTGTGCTAACAGATTACTGCTGTAATCTTCTGATTCAAATTGTCTTTTGCAAGGTATATCTTCTGTTACTGCTTTATTTTTCTCTGGAGCAAAGTGTTTCTTACAGGGTATATCTTCTGAAATTATTACAGGTGGTGCTTTACAGGTTTTACAGTTTTATCTAACATTAGGATAAGCTTTCAGGGTTACTGCATTTGTTGTTGACTGATTGTTTCTGCTCTTACCTCCTTGTTCTTTCGTCCGTGGTTCTTCTTTTTAGGCAGGGAAGGGCCCAGTCACCCACCCCATCCCCAACCACCCCACACTACACTCTTTTATAGGGTACCACAGTTGTGACATTTCCTGTGGCAGAGCAGGAAGGGCGGATCAGTGGGGCCTCCACAAGGTGATCTCTATTTATAGGGCATTTGTAATTTAACTTGTTATAACAAGTTAAACAAAGCACAATTAAACCATTACTTGCATTTTTTCCTTTTTTTTCCTTCTAATTACTCTGACTAGGTTACAAACCCAGCAACTTATTTGGAATGGATTTCATTAACTGCAGGTACTGTGGAACAATTTTCAGAAGGACAGTCTTACAGGATTTAGGACACTGTCCTACATGCTGGGCCTTTGGAGATGTTAGTCTCAGCTCCGGGCAGCATGGGCAGAGATTGCACGCCTCAAATTTCATATTGAAGAGGAAATACATTATAAGAACCACCCGCCATTTCCCCAGCATCCAACAGAAAACCTCGACCGCAGAGGGTAGTTGGTCCAGGAGGTTGGCAGGTGGTTAGGAGGAGCAAATCAGGTGCCCCATCACTCTCTGCTCTCCAACACATTACCACCAAAAACCATATAAACACTACAAACAGGTATCTGCCTCTATCTCTGAAATCAAATAAAGAGGCAGAAGACACTGCAGAGCAGGACACTGCTGCACAGGAGCTAGCACAACAATACTCACCCAAATCAGGAACCAAAACTAAACAAGCACAAAGGAAATCCAAAAAACTTCTGATCATAGGAGACTCCATGATTCGGGGAGTTGATACCCATCTCCAGCCAGGGGTGATGGTCAGATGTCTCCCAGGTACATCAGCATGGAGAGACACTGACCGCATTACTAAAATTGTTCACAAAGCAGGAGAAAACATTGATGTCCTAGTACACATAGGGATTAATGATCTCGCCAGCCGGTCAGTTGTGGAGACCAAGGAACACCTGACTAAGCTGGGTGACAAACTATCATCTATTTCATCCGGCATCTCCTTCTCTGAGATCCTGCCAGTCTGAGAGAAGGAGCAGATGGACGGAAGGTCAGAGAAGGGGAGATAGGGAGCTAAACACGTGGCTCAAGGACTGGTGCCAGGAAAAAGGACACAGATTTGTAGGAACTGGCAACAGTTCTGGGAGCGAAAGTTCTTTAAATTTGATGGACTGCATCTGACTAAAGAGGGAGTCAGTGCATTAGGGCAGAAGTTTGACATCTTTGCAGAATATTTAAACTAGCAATGGGGAGAGGGGTGCAGCACCCCATACGTCGAATGGGAAGAACACCCCTCCCCTCAGCTAGTGGTCAAACAGGAATTCAGCGTGTTTGCCGTTCATTTGCATCACCAGGTAAGAAAAAGGTTTGTCTCCCACACGATGCACAGGGTAATGCCAAACTCACCCAACAACTAACACACCAAAATCTGGCCAATGGAAAATCATGTACACAAATGCTCACAGCCTGGAAATAAGATCCCAGACCTGCAGGCAATAATGTCAGAGGCTAAACTGGACATAGTAGCAATTAGTGAGACGTGGTTTACCAGTAACCACACTTGGAGACTTCAGTACCTGGCTATGTATTGTTCAGAAGAGACCCGAGGTGCAAAAAGGGGGGAGGAGGGCCTGTATGTTAATGAAAATATCAAAGCTACAGAAATTCAGAATACACATAAGGAGTCAGAAGAACTGTGGGTCACCCTGAAACAGGAAATGGGACAGCCATAAGAACTGGGGTTGTCTACAGGCCCCAGACCAGAGGGAGGACATAGACACATTACTGTTAGAAGATATACAAAACATGACAGCTAAAGGGGAGGTTCTGATAATGGGAGACTTCAACATGCCAGATACAGATTGGTCAATACCAGCAGGAACATCTGCCAGAACTAGACTCATAGTGGATTCCTGCAGGGGAGGGCCTCAAACAACTGGTACAGCAACCCACAAGAGACAGGGCTATCCTAGATCTAGTACTGACTAACAAAGAAGGGATCACAGATCTCAGGTAGAAGGTCACCTGGGGGCAGTGACCATCACATGGTATGGTTCAATTTGGCTACTACATCTAAATCATCCCATTCCAAGGCAAAATATGGGACTTCAGAGGAGCTGACTTTGATAAGATGGCCAACAGAGTTAAGCTAGCCCTGGCAAAAGAAAAAACAGGTGAGGAGGTACAGGCAAAGTGGGCAAGCATCAAGGATACAATACTGAAGCAACATCCCATTGTGTTAGACAGAAAAGGAAGTGCAAAAGAAGAAGGAAACCACTTTGGTTCTCAAATACAGTAGCAGAAAAGGTCAGAGCCAAAAGGCTGGCCTTCAGGAAATATAAGGGAACACAGCGGATGAAGATAGGGAGGCATACCAAACTGCCCTAAGGGAAGCAGGGAAGGCAGTAAGGCAGGCAAAGTCCCAAACTGAGGAAACACTAGCACGAACAGTAAAAGAAGGTGACAAGACTTTCTATAGATACATTAGTGAAAGGAGAAAGTCCAGAGGGGTATTGCTAAGCTTAATGGAGAAAAGGAGCATGTGAGGAGGAGGACCCTGTAAAGGCATCTATCCTAAATAGATACTTTGCTCAGTATTTACTGAAGAGAAGGTAGGCAGGGCCCACAGCTCAGCATCATGGGACACAGGGGGAGGGAGGTGAGCACTACCTCCCTTCACAAAAGAAAGGGTCCTACAAGAGCTTGCTAAGCTCAGGGTGGATAAGGCAATGGGACCTGATGGCATACATCCCAGGGTACTTAAGGAGCTAAAGGAGGAACTAGCAGAGCCATTAGCAGAATTTTTTAGTGAGTCTCTGAGCACAGGAGAGGTCCCAGAAGACTGGAGAAGGGCTCATGTGATCCCGCTCCACAAGAGTGGTAGCAGGGAGGAGGCGGGGAACTACAGACCAGTCAGTCTTACCTCAGTAGTGGGCAAGATTATGGAGGCACTCCTTAAGGAAAGGATAGTGCAACACCTGGAATCCATAGGGGCACAGGATCCAAGACAGCATGGGTTTAACAAAGGAAGGTCCTGTCAAACTAATCTCATAGATTTCTTTGACTGGGTAACCAGAGTGGTGGACCAAGGGGGAGCAGTTGATGTCACCTACCTTGACTTCAGCAAAGCTTTGACACTGTTCCACATAGAAGACTGATAAATAAGCTAGGTAGGCTCGGGTGGGTCAGAAGTTGGTCAACTGGGTGGCAAACTGGTTGACTGGCAGAAAACAGAGAGTGGGTGGTAAATGGTATACAGTCAGAAGAGATGCAAGTCACAAGTGGGTACTTAGGATCAGTCCTGGGGCCAGTCCTATTCAACATCTTCATTAGTGACCTCTTAGATGGACTAGAGGGTAAGGCTTGTCTGTTTGCAGATGACACCAAGATCTGCAACAGAGTAGATGATCCAGATGGGGTGGCAGAATGAGAAGAGATCTGGATAAACTAGCAAAATGGTCAGAAGAGTGGCAACTGGGATTTAATGCAAAGAAGTGCAAAATCATGCCATATGGAAGAGAAACCCTGAAGCCACTTATAGGCTGGGAGGGGTTGCTAGCAGTCACAAAGGAAGAAAGAGACTTGGGCATCATCATCACTGATGACCTAAAATCATCCAAGCAGACCTCTAACAGTAGGTAAGGCTAGGGGGTGTTAGGGTGTATTAGTAGGGTATCACAAGTCATAAGAGGGAGGTAATAATCCTCTGTACAAGACATTGGTTAGGCCCCATCTGAGTACTCGCAGTATTGGAGGCCACACCTTCACAAGGACATTAACCAAATTGAGGCAGTCCAGAAGGGCAACCAAATGGTGCAGGGACTGCATCAGAAGACATATGAGGACAGATTAATGGAGCTCAATATGTATACCCTTGAGCAAAGGGAGGAGAGAGGTGATATGATCGAGACATTTAAACACCTTAAGGGCATAAACAAGGTGAAAGAGTCTAACATGTTTAAATATAAGAAAATAGCAGGACAAGAGGACACAGCATGAGATTAGAGGGAGGCCGATTAAGGGGAATGTGAGAAATTCTTTTCACAGAAAGGGTGGTAGATGCATGGAATGGCTTACCACAAGAAGTGGTGGCTATGAATACAGTGCAGGGCTTCAAACAGGCATGGGATAGGCATAAGGGAGCAATACAAATGACTATGAATAGATAGGTCACTGACAGAGCAAAGGTCGATGGCACATTTATAAGGTAGAAAAAGAAATGGGCAGACTGATGGGCCTTTGGCGGTCCATATCTGTCACAACTTCTATGTTTCTATGTTCTATGATCTACTGTTATGGTAAGTTCTTACATAACTGTACTATCTTACTTTGAGATACAGCTCTTGCAGCAAGTTACACAGAAAGGACTGATTCCCAAGCAGTAAGGTACAAATTAACCCTTTCAGAAGGAGGATAGGAGGGATCCCAAAATGACTGTTTAGGGACAAGAGTCCTTGAAGGATTGCTAAGGCAAAGCCTGCTCTACACCTTGTGGCCGATGTCAGCTGTAGTGCCTCATAAGGTGTGCACTGTACTCCAAGTAGCCGCTGCACAAATGGCTGATGAAGAAACATTCTTAAAAAGCGCAGCAAAGGAGGTAGCCACCCCTTGTAGAATGACCTTTCACGGTCCCATGAGGCTTGTTGCACTTCTGGTAACAGAATTCAATGCACCTAACCAGCCTCTTGGAGAGTGTCTGCTTTAGCATGAGTGCTCCCTACATCCTGTGTGCAAATGATAAAAACAGCTGATCAGACTGACTGGTTCTGGTCATATAAAACCTGAGGATCCTGTGCACATCTAGAGTTGCAAGAGAGCTTCCCTCGATTAGAGTAGTTGGATAATACACCGAAGTCAATGTCCTGATTTAGGGTTAAGACTGAGACCACCTTGGGAAGAAACTTTGCTTTTTCATAAGGACAGGGTGTTCTTAAAGACAAAACCTGATAAGGCTCTCTACACATGAGCACTTGAAGCTCTGAAATCCTTCTTGCTGAGGTAACAGCAACTAAAAACAGTGTCTTCCACGAGAGGAGACGAAGCTTGCAATCCATGGCTGGTTCAAAAGGAGGCAGCGTAAGCTGCTCTAGGACAAAAAGAAGATCCCAAGGAGGAACCAGGTCCTTATTGGAGGCTCTCAGATGAAGGATGCCACACAGAAAAGTGTGGGAGGTCTCTAACTGTGCAAGTGACCTTTGACCTACTGGAGTATGGGATGCTGAGATGGCACAGAGGTACATAGATACATAGATACATAGACAGTGTCGGCAGATAAGGGCCTATGGCCCACCTAGTCTGCCCATTTGAGCTTGTAAGTTCAGTTTGTTTTCCTAGAAGTCTATTTCCCCTTACCCCTGACCTCTAGAATTCCTTTATGTCTATCCCATGCATTCTTAAATCCGTGATTGTTTCAGCTCCCACCACTTCCTCTGGCAGGGTGTTCCACTTGTCCACCACCCGTTCTGTGAAGAAATTCTTTCTCATGTTTCCTCTGAATCGTCCTCCCTCCAACTTCATCCATGCCCTCTAGTCCTGAAACATCTTTTTCACTTAAAATAGTGTTTTCCTGCACCCTGTTCCTCCTGTAAGATACTTGTATGTCTCTATCATATCCCTCTCCTCCTCTCCTCCAGGGAGTACATGTTCAGTTCCTTCAACCTGTCTTCATAGGACTTGTGATGCAACCCATGCACAATCTTTGTTGCCCTCCTCTGAACCTTCTCTACCCTGTCTATGTCCTTACATGGGTATGATCTCAGAACTGTACACTGTACTCCAGGTGGGGGCCTCACTGGTGTCTTGTATAAGCGGAATTATGACCTCCCTTTTCCTGCTGGTGATGCCCCTACCTATACATCCCAGCATCCTATTTGCTTTACTGATGCCTTGTCACACTGTTTTCAACCTTGAGGTCATCAGGAGATGACAATCCCAAGATCCCTTTTCCTGCTTGGTGCATGCTATATCCTCACCCCCCAACTGATATATTGTGCCAGGGTTTTTGTGCCCCATATGCATTATCTTGCACTTCTTTGCATTGAATTTCAACTGCCAAACCCTTGACCATTCTTCAAGTTTCTGCAGGTCCCTTCTCATTCTGTCTACACCCTCTGGTGTGTCTACTCTGTTACAGAGCTTTGTGTCATCAGCGAACAGTGAAATTCTGCCTTCTAGATCCTGTGCAATGTCACTGATGAAGATGTTGAATAGGACCGGTCCCAGCACTGATCCCTGTGGTACCCCACTGGTCACTCTTCCCTCTGTGGAGTGACAGCCATTTACCACCACCCTCTGTGTCCTGCCACCCAGCCAGTTACCTACCCACCACACTACTGTCCTGCCCACACCCATATTCCCCAGTTTGTGTAATAGTCTTCTATGTGGCACAGTGTCAAAGGCCTTGCTGAAGTCCAGATAGGCCATGTCCACTGCCCTCCCCTGATCCATCTCCCTAGTCACCCAGTCAAAAAATTCAATGAGGTTGGTCTGACATGACCTCCCCCTGGTGAAACCATGCCGCTTTGGGTCCTGTAGTCCATTGACAACCAGATGTTCCACCAATCTCTCCTTCAGTAGTGCTTCCATGATCTTTCCCACTACCGAGGTGAGGCTGACTGGTCTGTAGTTCCCTGCTTCCTCTTTGTTCCCACTTTTGTATAAGGGACTACATCTGCTGTCCTCCAGTCTTTGGGTACCTCCCTGTTTCCAGTGGATTGGCTGAACAGGATAGCCAGAGGTTCAGCCACCACCTCTCTTAGTTCTTTAAGGACCCTGGGTGCACCCCATCTGGCCCATTGCTTTATCAGCTCTTATTACTTCCAGTTCCTTCAGGACCCTTTCTGTGGTAAAGGGACTTGTGTCCATTTCTGCACCATTCTCACCCTTGTTCTCCCTTCAGACCCATTACCCCCTCTTCCTTAGTAAAGACTGAGCAGAAATACCTGTTCAATATGTCAGCTTTACTGTTGTCATCCTCCATGGCTCCCATCCTCCCCTTCAGTCTCACTATCCCTCCCTTTGTCCTTTCTTTTTTCCTTATGTACCTGTAAAAGGTTTTGTCCCCTTTAACCACTGATTTTGCAATGTGTTCTTCTGTCTGAGCTTTGGCTTCCTACTGACTTCCCTGCCTCCCTTTGTTTCTCCTGGTACTTCTCCTATCCCCTTCTGCCTGTGTCTTTTGTATTGCCTGAATGCAATCTTTTTGGCTTTCACTTTCTTTGCTACCTCTTTGGAAAACCATAATGGTCTCCTCTTTCTTTTCCTCTTGCTAACCTGCTTAATGCATAATTCTGTTGTTCTTATAATCCCCATTTTAAATACTGCCCACTGTTCCTCAATCCCTGATTCCTGTCCCATTCCCTTAATGCCTCTTTCAAGCATCTCCCCATTTTCCCAAAGTCTGCCCCCTAAAATCCAGGATACGTGTTTTGTGTGGTTGGTTCTGCTCTTTCTGTGATTTCAAACCACAATGACTGGTGGTCACTGTTACCCAGGTGCTCCCCCACTGTTACCCCCATCACACTGTCCCTGTTTGTGAGCACAAGGTCCAGTATTGCCTTCTGCCGAGTTGGTTCCATGACCAGTTGCTTGAGGAAGGCACCCTGAAGGGAGTCCAGGATAAATCTGCTCCTAGTTGATGCTGCTGGGATGCTCCAGTCCACATCTGGTATATTGAAGTCTCCAACCAGTACTACCTCACCCTTGTCTGCCATCCTTTGGATGGCTAGCATCAGCTCCCTATCTGTTTCTTCCTCCTGGCTGGTGGTCTATAGACCACACCTGTGCGGATGGCTGGCCCATTTTCCTTTCCAGCTTAACCCAGAGTATCTCTCCCCCATTTTGTTCCTCCTGGATCTGTGTGGCCCTTATGTCATTTTTCACATACAGTGCCACTCCTCCTCCCTTCCTACCTGCTCTGTCTCTTCTGAATATGTTGTAGCCAGGTATGGCCATCTCCCAGTCATGGTTATCATTACACCAGGTTTCAGTGATGGCCACAATGTCCAGGTCTGACTGTACCATGACAGCCTCCAGATCTTCCATCTTGTTGCTAAGGCTCCTGGCATTTGCACACATGGCTTTCCATGATTTGACCTCCTTAGACTGCTTCACTGTTCTACTCCAGCCCCTTCCTTGGTTGTCATTTATCCCTGGTTCTCCTTGCTGTCTGCCCTTCTGCTGAATTTTGCCCTTTTCTGCTTATCCACCTTTGGACACTAATCTCCATCTTTTGCACACTGCTTTGCAGAGATAGCCACTCCTCTGGTTCACTGGTTCCATTACTAGCTGTGGGGTGAGCAAGTAGGTACCGTCCTTGCTGGCCTGCCACCCTTTTGCTAGTTTAAATGCTTGTCAATGTAGCATTTAAACTTATCATTCAGTGCTTGATTCCCTCCAGGATGGATGCAGGTCATCAGGCTTGAATAAACCTCCATCCTCCAGATGGGTCCCCAGTCACCAATGAATCCAAACCCTTCCTCACAGCACCAGTTCTTCAACCATGAGTTAAAGTTCCTGGTGCATGCACTCTATGCTCTCCCTTGCCTCTCACAGGTAGTACTTCTGGAAGTGACAGTAGCTAGTTGCTTGAGACCCTCCCAGTTTCCTAAACTCTTCCTGAACTTCCTTTTGCCCCATTTGCCAAGTCATTAGTACCTAGGTGGATAATGACATCCAGCTCACCTCCTGTCTTGCCTTCCCAGTGATCCCCAGTATCTTCCTTCCATCCCTCCATGCTGTGGCACCTGGTAGGCACCTCACCTCCCTGTCCTCCCCCTCCTGTGTTCCTAACTTGGTCCCTCTTATGATGGAGTCCCCCACCAGGATTTGCTTCCTCCTCCTCTGGGGTCCACTGCTTTCCCCACTGAGGTCACCTCCTTGCCTAACCTCCACATCCTTTCCTTCCACTTCCCTGGGTGTACCTTTATACAGGAGTACGCTAGACTAGATTCATATAGGGATAGGAGGTAATCCAATACCGACCTCTCAGGACAGCAAAGCAGATCGAGGTCATGGGCCTGGGCCCAGAGGCAAAACCTCCTCTATTTCATAACATAGGTAGTATGCGTGGATGGCTTCCTGGACACCACCAGTGTGTCAGCCACTCCCTGTGACACTCCATGTCTGATGATTACTACATCCTTAGGAGCCAAGCATGCAGGTTCAAGGACCTGAGGTTCAGGTGAACCAGGGAGCTGGCCTCCTGGGACAGCAAGTGTGAGCTGACCAGTAAGAGATGCTCCTGGGCAAACTGGTGGAGAAGCAGAAACCAAATCTGTCTTGCCAAAATGGTGCTACCAGATCATTGATGTGCCTTCAGACTGGAGTTTCAGAAGAACCCTCTGGATCAAAGGGAAGGGTGGGAAAGCATAAATGAGCCTGCCCATCCAAGGGAGGGACAATGTGTCTCACCAGAAAACACCAGGCCCTGGATCTAGCGAGCAGAAATTGGGCAGTTTGCATTGTATGGGGACACGAATAGATCTGTGTCTGGTGTACCCCATCTGCTGAACAGGTCTTCCACCACCTCCTGCAGCAGTTACCATTCATGAGCCTGGGCCTGTGACAGGCTCAGATGATCTGCACCGGTGTTGTCTACACCGGGAACATGCACTGCAGTAATTGTGGTGCTGTGCTATAGAACCTAGTCCCAGGCCCTCTTTGCTTCTCTGTAAAGTGAATAGGAGTGAGTGTCTCCTTGTTTTTTGATGTAATATACCATTGAGGTGTTGTCCATCTGCACTAACACCTGGCCTGGTGGGATCTCTGTCTGTAGTGCCTATAAGGTGTACAGGACTGCCCTCATCTCAAATTTGATGTGAGGTGAACTTCCAGAGGCAACCAGGTTCCTTGGGTCCTGATACCGTCCAGGTGAGCTCTCCAGCCGGACCCCAAAGTGTCCGTGGTGAGAGTCAGAGTTGGAGCAGGAGCCAAAAAGGAAACTCCCTTGGAAAGATGTTCTGGGATGAGCCACCACTGCCAGTCCTGAATGACTGGCTTTGTGACCCTGACTAGCTGATCCAGGTCATCCTGTCTCTGGTTCCATTGTGCCTTGAGCATCCATTGAGTAACCCTCATATGGAGGCAGGCTAAGCAGACCATGGCGATGGCCACCACCATGTGCCTGAGCAGACGAAGCATAGTCCTGGAAGGAGCCAGTTTCTTCATCATGATGTCCTGTATTAGACATCGGATGCATTCTGCCCTGTCCTTGTGCAGGAAAGCACTCACCTGGCTAGTGTCCAGTACTGCCCCCATGAACTGCAGTCTTTGTGAGGGGATGAGGGATGACTTCTCTTGATTGATAGTAATACCTAGCCATCTGAAAGGGAATGGGTATCCTGAAAGTTACCAGTGCCTCTCGGGATGAGGCCACGAGAAGCCAGTCATCCAGATATGGGAACGCATAGTGGCCCTGCCTTCTGAGGGCTGCTGCCATGCTAGCCAAGCATTGGTGAACACACGAGGCACTGAGGACAGGCCGAACAGAAGTGCTCGGAACTGATAATAGCATCCTAGGAACTCAAAGCGCAGGAATATTTGGTGTGCTCGAGTGATCAGCAGATGAAGATATGCATCCTGCATGTCCAGAGATGCTAGCCATGCATCTTGCTTTAGCATGGGATGAAACTCTGAAGAGTAACCATGCAGAGCGTTTGTACAGCACAAATGTGTTGGGTTGCTGAGGTCCAGGACTGGGGCAGGTGCCCTATTTTCTTTGGAACTAGGAAGAATTGGGAATACTGTCTCCTTTCTCTCTGGTCTTGTGGGACAATCTTGATTGCATCCTTGTCCAGGAGTGCCAAGATCTCCTGCTGGATGAGCAGGGCATGTTAACCCAAATACCGGAAAGCAGGGAGGTCTTGATGGTGGGCAGTCAAAGAACTCGATAGCTTGCCCTCGACCTATCAGTTGTAGGACCCACTGGTCAGAGGTTATCCTCTGCACCCATGACAGGTGGTAGGCGACACGACACCCGACCCTCCCTTCCCTTGAATCCAGAGTTGGGGCAGGGGCCGGGAAGGAGTCATGCTGTGGCATTGCTGGCTCCGACAGGCTGGGCAGACTTTTGATTCCGCTGACTCTGACCTCCGGAGTACTTAAGTTGTTTTTTCCTACCAAAGTTGCCCCTGAGTTGCTGGCCAGAATGAGGTTGTTGTCCATGTTGCTGGCCATGAAAGCAGTTCTGGCCCCTATGAAAGGAGCTGGATTTTGGTCTGTACATGGCCTGTACTGTCCTAACCGCCTTCCCCGGCATCTTGCAGTTTCATGATAACTCTCTTGAAGTCCTCACCAAACAATACCAAGCCTTTGTATGGGACATCCAGAATGCCCTTCTGGACATCCTGGATGAACCCGGAGATCCTCAACCACGAGTGCCTCCAGATGCAAACGCCCATAGCAGCACCCATGGAAGTCAAGTCTGCCCGAGTCATAGACAGCTTGGAGGACTTGAGTCCTAATACCCAAATCTGTGCAAAGGAGGTACAACAACTCTTCCTTCTTCTCACCATCCAGAAATTCCTTTAACAGTTCCTGACCCTAGTCCCACAGTGCATTCTGAAATTGCACCATGTGCGTAAGATAATTGAGGGACCTGATGGAGCATGTATCAGCGGCATACATGCACCTACCCAGTGAATCCAACTGTTTGGATTCCTGGTCTGGTAGTTGGGTACTGAGATGCTGATGCCTTTGTGAGCAGTCGTGAGAGGCTGTAATGACCAAAGAATCGGCCAATGGATGCCGAGCCAACTACGGATCCTCCAGCGGAGCCCTATAGAGGTGGTGCGCATTCTTGGGGACTGCAGGAGTGGAATAATTATGCTTCCATGCAGCTTTCATAGCATCCTGAAAGGTATCCACCAGTGGTGGAACAACCACATGCTTGGGATCTTTCTGCCTAAGGTACCTCGTTAGGCGCTGCTGCTCGGGGTCCAACTTTTCCATCTCCCACCCCATATTCTCTTGAATCTGCCTCATTATATCAGCAAATGAGGGGTCATCCAGCAGTGACCTGGGAAGGTCCCGGGGGTCTGGAGAAGGGAGGCTAATCAGAGAGGGCAACCTAGAGGTGTCCAAGGTGTCCAGGTGCGAATCATCCCCTGACAAAGAGCATGGCTTCTGTCTGGGTCTTTTAGATCTGCTGTGGTCACTAAGGGACCCTGAAGGAGTCCTGGAAGGATATGGTCTCTTGGACCCTAACTTTCTCTCCTTTGATCTGTCCCTTGGTGGTGGGGTATGATCCCTGGGTTCAGGGGGTGCTACTTTTTCTGGTTGCTTTGGAGGAGGAGCCTCTTGAGGAGGCTTTGTGGTCACCACATCCTTTTTAATAATGTTCCACCAAAAGGTAGAGGTCTTTAACTTCTTGAATATTAAGGCTGGATGATGGGCCTGGCACCGGTCCCTGCCCTTCCTTAGGATCGGGCATCAGAGCCAGAGGTGTAGTCGGGTTGGGCATTGGCCTCTGGTTCAATCCAGCATCCTTGATATTCCCTGATGTCTGGTCATTGGTAGCTTGGGTTCCAACGTCCTCCTCTGACATCCTCTGGTGACCAGTATCAGCAGGTGGAGGTAGGGGTGGCGTTGGGTCCTTAGCGCACTTAGTGGGTGCTGTGTCAGACATCTGCTTTGATTCCAATGTCCGTTTATGGGACATCAGCTCCATTGTCTTCCTTGGGGGGAGGCATCCGAGCCTCTCAGAGGTCAGGAGACCGAATGTTGGTCAGTGTCCCGGTGTTGGTCTGATGCATCGGTGGCCAGTTTTGCAACTGACTTAGTGTGGTGCTTCTGGTGGTCTGAAGCCTCAGACCTGGAAGTGGAACCAGATGACCAGCCGTCTTTTGGCGTGGTCTTCAAGGGTTGAAGGGAGACAGAGCTAGAGCCCCCTGACATGTGGACCTTCACTGGAGGGGGCTGAGACTGGGCCCAGGAGGAGCTGGAGCTGGCCCAGGAGTCCAAGGCCCAATTTGGGGATCGATCCCTATCGCTGTCCTGGAGCTTTTCTCGGTGTTTCCCTGACTTGTGGGAGGGTTCCCCTCTGGAGGAAGGATCTTTTTCCATGGCCTTTAATTTCTCTTCCAAAAGATACCCCTCAAGCACTTTCTGATGATAGATCCTCATCCTGCTGTTAAACTGCTGGCAGATGGAGCAAGCCTTGGTGTCATGGTCTGGGCCTAGACACCTCACACAGGCTGAATGCCTGTCCTTGAAAGGAATCTGCTTGCTGCCGGTACATTTAGAGGGGTATCCTTCTGTAGAAGAAGTTGGGGAAGAAGACATGTGGGTAATTAAATCAAAATTATAGTTCTGGCATCGTTCGTCTACTAGAGGCATCTGTGGAGCCAATGCTGGTGAGTCAACGGTGGGAAAAGAACTGCCCAATGCTGGGGAACCACATCTTTTATGTGACGTCGGACGTCGGGGTGGGGCACCCACTGGGTATTGCTAGCTAGAATTTTTCTGTGGGGTCCTGGTGCCTGCTGGTTTCAGTCCTTGCTGTGTAACCTGCTGCAAGAGCTGTATCTCAAAGTAAGATCATGTAAATATATTCAGAGTTTGGGACTGAACGGTAACCTCATGAAACATCTCCAATTTCAAGTGAGGTCCATACAAATGTGTTCAATGTGCCATTTGCCATGTGAACTGATGATACATCATTGAATCCTAATGGGGAGGCACTATATACTGTAAATATAGAAAATGTATATATTTATTGAAATGTTTCACCAGGAAAGGCACACTAGGCAACAAGATGCTCATCTCATGGTGTGATCTGGGGGGGGGGTACAGAGGAGAGCAGATGAGTACATGATACATAGCATTGAGTTATATATTGCAGTCATAAATTGAGTGTAGCATTACTTACATTGGCTTGAATTTGAGTTACATATTGGTACAAAGAGTGAGATTAACAGTGTACAGGGCTGTGCAACAGCCTTATATGCAAGGGGGGCTACATCAAGAAGGGACACAGCATGGGGTAGTTGTAAAACAGTACTATGTTGTCAGCCATGGGAGAACAAGGAATTAGGTTAAGACCTGGATTATCTCTACAGAAACATAGGTGACAGCCACTAACTACGGGAACATGTTAGACAGAGAAACAAGGCTAGAAGTGCAGTAGGGGTTAAGTGTGGAGGTTGGTAGAATATATGCCAGCATTTATAGCCATTTGCTAAAGCCGCTGGTCAGGCCACATAGGATGTAGGAGGTAGCAGTAAGGGGGGTATTAGTAGAAATGGGGAAGGGGGTTGGGCTAGTAGAGGGGAAGAGGAGAGAGGAGAGAGGAGAAAAGTTGATAGGGAGAAGAGCAGGGGTAATTGGAGAAAAAGACAAAGGCAATAAGGACAGGGATGAGGCTAAAAGAGATAAGGCTGTCAAAAAATGGAGGGTAATGAGTACCAATGCCCATAGAATAGGAAACAGGCTCCCTGAACAGGTGGCCTTGATGGAAGAGGGATACCTGGATATCATGGCAGTCACAGAAACATAGCACACAGAGAACCATGACTGGGATAGCAACATCCCAGGGTACACAATCTACAGGAGGGACAGGGAGGGTAGAAGAGGAGGAGGAGTAGCTCTCTATGTAAGGGAAGGGATCAAAGCTATGGAATTAAAGGGTAAACAGGGAGGAGAGGAGGCCCTGTGGGTCACACTGGAGACTGGAAATGGCACCACAATCCGCACAGGGGTTGTATACAGACCTCCATCTCAGGGGGATGAAATGGACAAGGAAATTATAGAAGGCATGGCAGAGAAAGGGGAGATATTGCTAATGGGGGACCTCAATATGCCAGATGTTAACTGAAGCACCTTTGCTGCAACCACATCTAAGAGCAGGGCCATTCTCAATGCCATACAGGGGGCATGTCTCAGACAGCTAGTGTTGGAACCCACTCGAGAGTGAGTAATCTTGATCCTGATACTCTCAAATGGGGTCAGAGAGAGGATCTCAGATCTAGAAGTGGGTAGCCATCTGGGAACAAGTGACCACCAAACAGTGTGGTTCATGATAAACTCAGCTGTATAGTCAAGCCATGTGACAGTGAAGGTACTTGACTTCAGGAGGGCTGATTTTGTCAAAATGGGAGAGTGCCTCAGAAAAGCTCTAGCAAACAGGCAAGAAGGAGGGTTGGAGCAACAATGGGGAAACATCAAAATTGCCATCACAGAGGCAACAAGCCTTTGTGTGAAGCAAATAAACAAATCAAAAGGAAAGAAAAAAAAACACTATGGTTCTCAAAAGAAGTGGTGGGGAAGGTTAGGGAGAAAAATGTAGCATTCAGGAAGTATAAAGAAGCACAGAAGGAGCAGGACAGAGAACTGTACCAGTTAAAGCAGAAGGAAGCAGGGAAGGTAGTCAGAATAGCAAAGGCCCAAACCGAAGAAAAGATAGCCAATTCAGTTAAGAAGGGGGATACAACCTTTTAAATGTACATTAGGGAGCAAAGAAAGACAAAGGAAGGGATAATGAGGCTGAATAAAGAGGAAGGTGGGTGGGCAGAGAGAGACTGTGAAAAAGCAGGGATACTGAATGAATACTTCTGCTTAGTATTCACAAAGGAAGAGGAGGGGGAGGTACCTTATCCAGTCAACAGAAGCACTCTGGATAGGGGGGGTTGATATCAGTCCTTTCACAGAAGAAAAAGTTCTGAAAGAACTCCTAAAACTGAAGGTGGACAAAGCAATGGGGCCTGATGGGATTCAACCCAGAATTCTAAAAGAACTAAAGGGAGAACTAATAACACCACTGACTACCCTTTTTAGCAAATAATGGGAGGATGGTGTACTACCTGAGGACTGGAGGAGGGTGTATGTGATTCCCCTTTACAAAAGTGGGAGCAAGACAGGAGCAGGAACTACAGACCTGTCAGTTTGATCTCAGTGATAGGGAAAATGAATGAATCACTTCTGAAGGAAAGAATTGTTGAGTACCTAGAGGCCAGTGGGGCACAGGACCCAAGGCAGCATAGATTCACAGCGGGAAGGTCATGTCAGACAAATCTAATCGATTTCCTTGACTGGGTTACCAAAGTAGTAGACCAGGGAGGGTCTGTGGACATGGCCTACCTATACTTTAGCAAGGAATTTGACACAGTCCTGCACAAAAGATTAATAAACAAATTAGCCAGCTGAGAGTGGATCCCAGGGTGGTAGCCTGGGTAAAACATTGGCTGGACAACAAGATGCAGATGGTAATAGTAAACTGAGTCCACCGTGAAGAAAGGGGGGGGTTACTAGTGGGGTACCGTGGGGTTCAGTACTGGGTCCGGTCCTTTTTAATGTCTTTATAAGTGACATTGCAGAGGAACTGGAAGGAAAAGTATGTCTCTTTGCAGATGACACAAAGATCTGTAACAGGGTTGATACACAAGGTGGGGTAGAAAGGATGAGAAGGGATTTAGCAAGGTTGGAGGAATGGTCAGCTCTATGGCAGTTTAGATTCAATGCAAAGAAGTGCAAAGTAATGCACCTGGGAAACAAAAATCAAGGGGAAGAGTGCACAATTGGTGGGTGGGATACTGACAACAAAAATGGAAAGGGACCCGGGGGTAGTTATATCAGATGACCTAAAGGTGGACAAGCAATGTGAGAAGGTAGTAAGGAGGGCTGGAGGGATACTGGGATGCATAGGGAGAGGCATCACCAGTAGAAAACAGGAAGTTGTTATCCCTCTGTACAGACAGTTGGTGAGACCTCATCTGGAGTACTGTGTGCAGTTCTTGAGACCCCATCTCTAAAAAGACATAGACAGGGTGGAAGCTGTCCAGAGAAGGGCAACCAAAATGGTGCAGGGTCTGCACCAGAACATATACTAAGAGAGACTAAAGGAGCTTAATATGTATACCCTCAAAGAAAGGAGGGAGAGAGGGGACATGATAGAAACTTTCAAGTACCTCAAGGGAATCAACAAAGTCCAAGAGGGTAGCATCTTTCAGAAAAAGAGATGTGCAAGAACAAGGGGGCACAATTTGAAGATAGAGGGGAGATGACTCAAGGATAATGTGAGGAAGTATTTTTTCATGGAGAGGGTTGTGGATACATGGAACAGCCTTCCTGAAGAGGTAGTGGGGTCAAAACCAGTGGGGGAATTCAAGAATGCATGGGACAGATATAAGGCAATTCTAGTGGGGGGTAGGAGGAAGTAGGCTGTGGGTTAACTAGGATCTGCAACTTTTCCATTATGTAGGGAAAAGGACAGACTAGGTGGGCCAAGTGGTCCTTAACTGCCTTCAAATTCTAGGTTTCTATGTAAATGTACTTTAAAATTGGGGTTTAAAAACTTGCCCAAATTCAACAACTTCCTTGATTAAAACACAGCACCTGACTGTTGATTTTTTACCTAGAAACTGCGCAGTTCACAACTAAGCTGCTCTAATATAACTAGCAACTACCCAACTAAATGAAACTAAAATCTTTTTTCTATTAAAATAAATTCTTCCCTGGTTTAAACAAAAGCCAATAACATGCATAGGTTTCTTCAAAATAAATCCAGTTCCTGGGTTCATTCAAAGACACATAGCTTTTGTTATTAAACTTTAGATATACAGGAGGATACAGTAAAGGCAGCTGAGGGTTTATGCCAGAGGAGCACGACAGGCAAGATGGGGCTGGACAGAGATGGGAAGGAAGGGAGGACGAGCCAGGCAAGTTTAGCAGATGGCGGAAGGACCAGTCATGAGCAGTGTCGGGGGGGTAGCGGGGTACAAAAGGATACTCAGGAGGAGGAGAGGCATGAGATCAGAGGGGAGGGGTGGCCAGGGTAAATAAGGAGGGGGCGGCGAGGGCACCCAGATAGGGGGAGGAGCAAGGAGCCGGCTGGGGGGAGGGCCAGTAGAAAGGATGAAGGACATTGAAATGGAGGAAAAGGGGTGGTCAGATTGATCCTGTTGAGTGATTCCATGATCAGGGGTATCAATGGGATAGTCGGGGGAAGCCTGCCCAGTTAGAACAAAATGATTCCCTGGACTAATGGTGCACAGGGCCAAGTATGAGGTATATCAGCTGGCAAAGGATTGTGGAGGTTCCCCCGGATATACTGGTCCACCTGGGTACCAATGACATTGAGTTAAATAGTGAGTTAGAGATACAGGCAAGGTTCAGGGAGCTTGCCAGGGTCTGTCATGACATAGGATGTGCAGTTTCTTTCTCTGAAATCCTGCTGGTGCCAAGGGCTAGTGGGGAACACAAAAGGAAGATTAGGGAGATAAACCAGTGGCTCAGGGAGTGGTGTGGGGCCAGAGGGTATGGGTTGATGGGGGATTGGGGGGAGACCTGGGAGGATAAGGGGCTATATGCTAGAGATAGGCTCCATCTCAATTTGGAGGGGAGGGAAATCCTTACATTGAAAATAGAGGGGTTCATTGGTGAAAGGTGGGGTTTAAACTTGTGAAGGGGGGAGGGATGGGAGAAAAGGCTGTCAAGGGGGTCCAATAAAGGAGGGACTTGGTCTCCACCCCCCAGGGAGCTAGAGGAATGCGGGAAAAGGCTGACTGGTAAGGTGCTGACCGGGGAAGACGGAATCCCCATGGGAAAGCAAGCAGGGGAAATGGAATTATACAGAAAGTGTGGAAGGTAGTCCTGCTAAATGCCAGGAGCTTGGGCAATAAAATGCCTGAGCTCTAGGTGATGCTAACTGAGGGAGAGGTGGATGTGGCAGCGGTCACTGAGACCTGCACCACTGCAGGGCTACACCATGTTCAGGAAGGACGGTGGGAGGGAAGGGGAGGAGGGGTAGCAATAATAGTCAAAAACTGCATTGGCATAGGAGGAGTGGAGGAGGCAGAGGGAACTGTGGAGGTGATTTGGGTCACTTTGATAACAAATGGGGGCAAGAGAGTAAAAATAGGAGTGGTGTATAGACCCCCTGCACTGGCAGAGGAGCTAGAGGAGAGTCTGGTGGCAGATGTTGGGAGATACTGCAGATTGGGCAGGGGAAGGGTGGTGGTGTTGGGGGATTTAAACATGCCAGGAACGGACTGGGAGACTATGGCATCCTCAGTGGCCAGGGAACAGAGGTTGTTGGATGTCTTTCAGGATGCGTTCCTAACTCAGCAGGTGGGGGAACTGACCAGGGAGGTGCAGATACTGGATGTGGTCCTGACAGACAGTGACCAGATTGGGGGCCTGGAACTAAGGGACCCTTTGGCAGGGAGTGACCATGCCACGGTCTGGTTCAGCCTGGATCTAGGAGAGGTAGAAGGATGCACAAAGATGGAGGTAACTGACTTCATGGAGGTGGATTTCAAGGAAATGGGAAGAATCCTTATGAAGCATTTGTATGGGATTGGGACAGACATGGACGCTGCAAGTAGGTGGGAAATCATCAGGAGGGGGGTGTAGGATGCTACCAGCACCTGTGCAAGAGTAAGACAAAAATGTGGTAGGGCCCGTAAACCCTGCTGGTGGACCAGTGAGGTTCAGGAGGTGGTGAGGGGAAAGAAGGCGGCTTATAGGCAGTTCAAGTGCTCAAGGAGTGAAAGGGATAGAGGGGAGTATGAGCTGATGGCCAGAAGGGCCACTAGGGTGATGAGGGCAGCTAAGGCAAGGAAGGAGCAGAACCTGACCAGGGAAATTAGGAGAGGGAATAAGGGTTCTTTAGATACATTGGGGAAAAACGAAGGCTGAAGGGGCAGACTAGCAGGATTAAAACAGGGGAGGGATGGGCACAAGATCCAGGAGAGCAGGCTGAGGTACTAAATGAGTACTTCACATCAGTTTTCACCAAGGAAAATGTGGGGACTGCATCATACATGGGAGGAGATGGTGAAACTAAGGGGGGGGTCCCTTGCTGATCGTTGGGTCTGGGGAGAGGATGGGCCATCACTGGCAGGAGGGGAGGAAGGCAAAGCAGGGGGATGAGGTAGCGGAGGTGGAAATCATGGCAGAGAGAGTGAGGGATGCTCTCAGGTCTCTTAAGATGGAGAAAGGACCAGGGCCAGATGAATTACATCCCAGAGTGCTGAAGGAACTGGCGGATGTCCTGGTGAAACCCCAGGCGGAGCTTTTCAGCATCTCTCTGAGGACAGGGTGGGTGCCCCAGGACTGGAAGGTGGTGCTTATAGTGCCTATCCACAAGGGGGGATCAAGGGAGGTGGCAGGGAACTACAGGCCCATCAGCCTGACATCGGTGGTGGGCAAAGTGATGGAGGGCATTGTCAAGGAGAGGCTGGGGGGGACCTGGAAAAGTCGGGGTGCCTGGACGATAGACAGCATGGATTCGTCCTGGGGAAATAGTGTCAGACAAACCTTGTGGAGTTCCATGACTGGGTGACAAGAGCCTTGGACCTGGGGTAGACCGGTGGACATCCTCTATCTTGACTTCAGCAAGGTGTTTGACTCTGTTCCTCACAGGGGCCTGTTGAATAAGCTGGGGGAAATGGGATGGGGAACCAGATGAACAGATGAATAGGCAATTGGCTCCAGGACTGGACCCAGAGGGTCGTGGTTGGCAGTATAGTCTCATCCTCAAGGAGGGTCATTAGTGGGGTTCCTCAGGGATCAGTCCTTTGGGCCCCTCCTGTTCGATGCCTATGTCTCTGACATAAGAAAGGGTATCAGGAGTGAGATGAGTCTCTTTGTGGATGACTCAAAACTGGGGGTGGTGGTGGATGGGGAGGAGGGGAGGGTGGTCCTATAGGGGGATCTGGAGGCTCTGGAAAGGTGATCTAGAAAGTGGAAGCTGAGGTTTAATGCAGGGAAATGCAAGGTACTATATCTGGGAACCAGAAACCCGGGCCAAGAGTACGCCCGGGGGGGTTGAATGCTACAAGTCTCGATGGCTGAGAGGGACCTGGGGGTGATGGTGGATATCAAGATGAACAGCTCAGAGACTTGTAGTAGGGCAGCAGCCAAGGCCAACAGGATGCTGGGATGCATTGCTAGGGGGATCACCTCCAGAAGGAGGGAAGTGATACTCCCCCTGTATAACTGCTTGGTGAGGCCACACCTCGAGTACTGCATGCAGTTTTGGAGGCCACACTTAACGAGGGACATTGAACTCCTGGAGAGGATCCAGAGGAGGGCAACCAAAATGATCTGGGGCTTGGGGGACAGGACCTATGGGAAGAGGCTCGGAGAGCTAAATATGTACACATTGGAAGAGAGAGGGGACCGGGGGGACATGATAGAGGTCTTCAAGTACATGAAGGGGTTAAATAGGGGAGGAGCAGGCAGGGTGCTTCGAAGGAAGGAGGAGGGGGCAACTAGAGGGCATGGGTGGAAGCTGGAGGGGGGAACTTCAGGAGAGAAAGGAGGAGGTGCTACTTCACTGAGAGGATGATGGAGCCATGGAATGCGCTGCCCAGGGGCTGGTGGAGGCAGAGACAGTGGAGGGATTCAAGAGGGGTGGGACAGATACAGGGGAAGGGTTCTGGATGCAAAGTCCTGTGCAGTGGGAATATCCAGGACTGGGAAGTGAGAAACCATAGAGGGCGAGGGGGGCAGCAAGGTCAGCTCCCAGGGTTGGGGCTGACCAAACAAGCAGACTGACCAAACAAGCAGACACGAAAGACCGTTAGACCTATTCTGCTGGCATTTTAGTATGTTAGACATTATATCTAGCAACAATCTAACTAAATGAAAATAGAACCGTTTCCATTAACAAACAAAAAACAAACAACAACAAAAAGACATTTCCCATTAGATAAGCACAATTGCCCACTCCAGTGGATGGGTTTCTTGAGAATTAGTGCACTTCCTTGATTGAAAGTTACTCATCCATTGACCTCATGCCATCCAGTTCACCAAGGCATGCATTAAAAGACCACTTATTATTTCAATCACATTATAGATCCTTTGGCTAAGCATATCATGGTTTCATATCATTATCTAATCTCACTAAGTTTTTGTACATATGAGTACACCTGTATTATTTTAATTTTTGTGAACAGTTGTACAATCTTTTTTGTGAAGTGATGTGTGTTGTATAGGTTTTTGCACTGTCATTTTATGGGTTGCACCTGAAATAGGCCCTCAGCCTAGTGTTCCTACCTTGGTATTATAAAGTTAAATACATACATTTTTCTAGAAACTCATGCTCTTCTGTGGATTATTACATATAAATGTAACAAGAGCTTTACATCACAAAGTAGCCCTATAGGACATAAGCAAATTTACATGAGGAGAGACTATATCAATGTACTGTATATAACAAGAGTGTTGCCTAGAAGAATTGCGTGACAATAGATTGGTAGGTTCACATGAGTGAGAGACCATATACATGTGCAGAATGTTATAAGAGTTTAACATCACAGAATTACCTAATAGGATATCTGCAAATACTCACTGAAAACATTTGGAGACATTAACCCCTGGAGACATTTGGCTTAGACAAATGTGCCAAAGCAACATCTATAGCAGGAAAGTAAACTCGTAAAGAAAACATCAACCTGACAGAGAACTGTGTCATAAAAGAACTTGAGCAAGAGGAAGTGTACAAATATCTAGGAATAGATAAAGGGGCAACAATACAACATGAACAAAAGGGAACAAAAATCAGCAAGAAATAATTAGGATGGCTGAAGCTTATACTGAAAATTGCTTTAACAACATGAAATAAAGTGCAAGCTATAGATAAACTCACCTTTCCTGTGATATCATACAGCTGCGGTATGATTAAGTGGCCACAGAAAGTGCTAAGTCAATTAGATACAAAAACAAGAAAAGTACTCTATGTTTACCACTTAATACACAGAAACCAGTATATGCCAAAATGATATATCCCAAGGTCTGAGCAAGGAATGGGCCTCCTCAAGATCGATTACATATACAGGTCCACAGTTGTGAGGCTATGGACATACCAACTGACATCCCTGGACCCACGCATAGTCAAAGTTGGTAACCCAACAATTACTTGCAGGGATGAGAGTGAAGGGATTCTGGATAGAGAAATTAGAACAGATGCTATCTGGCTGGATGGGACTTCGGTTCAGTGGCAATTGTGGGTAGACAGGAACATGGGGCCCTAACTGTGGTCCTCCCCTCAATGTATGCAGGTTTGGAATAGTTCATATTTATTTGAGGGGGGTGCAGGGGAAGTGAAGCCCCCTGCAATGGGTCTGACATACGCTCCAACCAGTAAGGTGAGCAAGATGAGTCCCTGTCACTCACCTTGCTGTTGTCCATTTTCCCATGCACCAACTGTGTTTGGCAAAATTCTTTTTGCCTCATTTTGGGTAACCCAGCAAAGTCCTGCATCATGAAAAAAACATGCCTAAGATGACTTCCATCATCAAGCTAGAAGAAGCCTTCAGGAGGGTAGCAGAGATGGATGTTGAGCCACCAGTAGATAAGGAACAACCAGCAACAGAAAGAGCAAAGAAGCAGAAAAAGTATATAAGGACAGAGATCAAAAGAGAAGAATGGACAACTGGAAAACCCATAGTTACACCGGAAAATACAGGGAGCTGATGGAGCAACTGCATGCCAATCAAGAACTGACCCAAGAGTGCTTAAAAAGAGGTGAATTTAGGCAACACGATGAGAGGTTGATAATGGTAGCCCAAGATAGTGGACTATGTAGAAGATGATTCACAAAATCCCCAGAAAATCCTTGGGGGAAAAAAGTAAGGTGTAGGGTCTTTAGTACAGAGTTAAAAACAGTTACACATCTTGTTGCAGAATGTGAAGTACTCATTGCAGAAGGCCTGTATACCAAAAGACAACAATGTAGCAAGATTGATCCGCTGGAAACTATGCAGAAACTATAACATACAGGCAGCAGAAAAACACTGGAAATACAAACCACAAAGAATTACAGAGAATAAAGAAGAAATAATCACATGGGATCACCCGATGCCAACTGCCAAGAAAGTGGAGGTGATAAAACCAGACATTGTAATAGAAAAAAGGCAGCATTGCTTATCAAAGTGGTTCCACTACACCATGTCTACAACAAAGTTGTTGACGTCTAATACAGGGACAAAAATTTACCAACAGCAACCATGTCACCTGGCAAATCTTTCGATGGACTGCCATGGTGCCCCAAGCACGGGGGCTCTTCTACATTGTTTGTAGGGGCTTTGCTCCCTGCACCACCCAGATGTATATGTAACCAACTCCAGAGGTGGTGGTTTACAGGGGAGGGCTGCTAACACCAGGAGTCACTGTATCCATACAGCACTTCGACAACCTGTTCAACACTGTGCCACTTAAGCGATACAGGAGATGAGCCACCTGGGGATCAAGTGCTTAAAGCAGTCAGGGACAGCGACAAGAAGGTGGAAAATATTCTTAAACATCTTGGTTCCCAGAGTGCCAAAACAGAGGCAGTGGAGGCTTCTGCAAAAGATGTGGAGGAATGCTTCATGAAGACCCAGGCAGCGGTGGCCCAACTCACTATTAAAAATGCTCATCTCCCCATCATCTCCTCAACCACTTAGGGATCCTTGAAAATGGAACCAGGGTGATGAAGTTATGCCTGATCTGTAGGTGTTGAGAGAGAGAACTTTCATTTATTAGGTCCTGGTTATCTGATGCTATCCATGTTGAATTAGGAGTGGAGATGCAGGATCTTGTTAAACCTTAATGGGTGAATTTTTGGGTAAACATTTAAACCAGGAGACACCCCTTACAGTCCTGACAGTCACCACTGGCATGGCAGTTCAGGATAGCATTTTGCAATGGGCTCAACAAAATCATCCACTGCAGTTGGACAGCACTGATGTGCGTTTTTACCCCAGACTGGTCTTTTGCAACAAGGAATTGGAAGAAACAGTTTAATCCACTACGTCAACAGCTCAGAGCCCTCAGAGTGGCACATTCACTTCTAGCTTTGGCACAGTTCTGAATTACATACAGTGGCAAAATATACTTGTTTTCTGGCCTTAAGGAAGTGAAGAAGTGAGTAGATAAAATATCCACTGAGTTCAGGTCTGCAACACCAGAAAGAATAGTGGACAATGTTGCTTCTGAGTCGGATACCTAAGGTGTATATGTGGTTTACCCTTCTGAAGTGTAAGTATTTTGCATCTTTTGAAATGAGAATTGGTCTACGAACCTTAAACTAAAATGACTATTTTGGGCGATGCTTACTATCTGTTCAAGTGCACTAGACATTCTGATCTTGAGGGGACTTATTTCTAAAGGAGGGGAAGATATTATTTACTTTTACTTATTTGTGGAGTTTTTCCCCCATAACAACTGTGGACTTTAAGATGGCGGCAGTAATGGGACTCTGCAACCCTTTTTCTTGGACATTTAGTGTGAACAGACTGTCCCATCCATTGTGTAGTGGGGACTTTATTCCCTACTGAAGGGTTTCTATATCTTGTATGTCCACCATTATGAAGGGGTAGAGGTTCTGTTATATTTTCCCTCGTTCCGATATAGGGAGTTATATTTTGTGGGGTATTATTGTAAGTAACCCCTTTTTCATGTTTCTAGTTTTTGATATCTTGGTTATTCATGGAAACAGTGACTGCAGTATAGTCACTTTAACTGTATACCTTTCTGTTTAATATCTTATTAGTTTCCACATGTCATGGCTTGGTGAGCAGATCTGTAGATCTATGGAGCTATGTACAGCATTTATATGGGATTCCCACATATGCTGTATCAAAATTAATAGTCTCTGTATTGTTTGGGTACTGAATTATGGCTATTTACATTTGTATGTAAGGTGATACTGTGAGCTATTACAGTATTCTAGTAGCTGGCTGGAACAGTGCAAGGTTCAGTAACAATAAAGTACAAAAAGAAAACCTGGTGGATACTCCCTTCGTGGGGACTGACTTGCTTGGTCCCGGGGTAGAGTGGCACCTTACCAGGACTAAGAAGTCCAATGCCACCTTGGACTTGGTGATGTCAGCCCAGAAGGACCCTAAGTGCTCACAATCTAAAAAAAAGAAGCCCTTTCTGCCCACCTCAGCCCCTGCAGCAAGTGTGCCCAATCTCCGGCTGGTCATCAACAGGCTTGGCATCCCTGGCCCAGATCTGTGACCTTGGTTGTCAGGAAGCCAGGAAGCTGGGGTTGGACAGCACTGATGTGTGTTTTTACCCCATACTGGTCCTTTGCAACAAGGAATTGGAAGAAACAGTTTAATCCACTGTGTCAACAGCTCATAGCCCTCAGAGTGGCACATTCACTTCTAGCTGAACTCAGTGGCAATTTTATCTACTCACTTCTTCGCTTCCTTAGGGTCAGAAAACAAGTACATTTTGCCACTGTATATAATTCAGAGCTGTGCCAGAGCTAGAAGTGAAAATATAATAGAACCTCTACCCTTTCATAATGGTGGACATATAAGATATAGAGACCCTTCAGTAGGGAATAAAGTCCCCACTACACAATAGATGGGACAGTCTGTTCACACTAAATGTCCAAAAAAAAGGATTGCAGAGTCCCATTACTGCCACCATCTTCAGGGATGCTTTCTCAAGGCCCTGGACCCCTAGCCTTCTCTATGCCTTCCCTCTGGATGACCAGTGCCTCCTCCGATTCCAAGCCAGCTCAGTGATGGGATGTGGGGTGCCTCCCCCATTCTCATCCTAAACCACCTGGATCATGCATGGGGGGGCTGGCTTCAATATTTTCTTTCCCCCGGTCCACTATTACCACAGACAAGTGGTTCCTAGAAGTGGTCAGTCAGGGGTTACTTCTAGAGTTCAAGGTTTACCCACCAACCTGAGTCTGCACCCCACAGGAGAATATAGTGTCCTTCGATGTTCAGTCAGTTCTCTGGGAAGCCATTGCCCAACTTCTCCTGAAAGAGATAGTAGCTCAAGTCATGAATCATCCAGACAGCCCAGGGTCTGTGTCCAGGTACTGTGCAGGGAATTTCTTCATGTGTGTACTTTCATGTGCAGCCTAGACAGATCTCCTGGCCTGCCCAGTGTCTCTAATCAGCTGGAAGATGCTCTCAGCCATGTGGGCAAGGCATCTCATGAGTGGTTTCTCCACCCAGAGGTTGTATACGGTCTGTTCTCCTAGCGGGGCACCCTTCTGGTAGACCTGTTTGCCTCAAGAGAGAACGAAAAGCTGAGGCTGTTTTGTGCCTGCCTTCCTCAGTGGGGAATGCTGCAGTGGGATGCCTTCTCAAGGTCCTGGACCCCTAGCCTTCTCTATGCCTTCCCTCTGATTCCCTTCATCCACAAGGTGCAACTCAAGGTGAGGAGGTACAAGGCATGGATGATCCTGGTGGCTCCAGACTGGCTTTACCAGTTCTAGTACCCTAATCTGCTCAGCCTTAGCAGCAGGCTCTCGAGGCATCTCCCTCTACACTTGGACCTGCTTTCAATTAATCAAGGGAAGGATCTCCACTCAGACCTTCAATCCCTGCGCCTGACAGCTTGGTTCCTGAGCAACTAGAGTTCCAGGCTCTGCATGTCTCCAAAGATGTTCTCACCATGGTTGAGACTTCTCGGAAGGAGTCGACCCAAAAATACTATGCCTTCAAATGGAAGAGGTTCTTCATTTGATGTCAGGCCAAGAGGCCGGATCCTTCAGCCTGTCTGCCTGTCCACTGTGTAGCATTCTCAACTAACTTTAGTCCCTCTTTAAATTGGTCCCTATCTAAATTGGGACTTTGGCCAATGACCTTTAAGGTGCACCTGGCAGTCATATCTGCTTACTGGGCACAGGACAGTCAGTAGTCGGTGGTGCAGGAGAAGGTGGTCTTGTACTTGTTCAAAGACTTCAACCACATTACCCCTCTGGTGCGTGAACCACCACCACCACCTTGGGACCTGTTGCTTGTTTTGGCAATGCTCAAGGGCAAGTCATTCAAACTGATGCACAGATGTGAGATGTCACACCTGTAGTGGAAGACTGCCTTCTTGATGGCAATCATGTCAGCCAGATGGATCAGTGAGCTCCAGGCACTCTCAGTGGAGTCTCCTTACCTGGTCTTTCACAGGGACAAGGCTGTCTTTTGCCCCAACCCAAAGTTCCTCCCGAAGGTTGTGTTGGATCTTCACCTGAATTGGGTGATTAATCTCCCAGTGTACTTCACCAACCACACCTTGGAGGCTGAGCACAGGCTCCATACTCTGGACCTGCAGCGAGCGCTCGCTTATTATAAGGAGCACATGGCTGGAGTTCGGGGAGAGGTTTGCCAACTATTTGTCACCTATGCTGAAGCCACACCTGGCAGACCAGCAGCTAAGTGGATGATTGGTAGGTGGATTGTATACTGCATTGACCTCTGCTATAGGTTTGTGGGTAGGGGGCCTCCCAAAAGGCTATGGACTCATTCCATCCACCATACTGCTACCTCAGTGGCTGCTTCCAGGGACATCCCCTTACAGGAGATCTGTTGGGCAGCTACCCGGAAGTCAACACACACACCTTTATTACACACTACCATATCGTCCTCGAGTCATGCCAGGATGCTGATTTGGGGGCCTCCATTCTCCAATCTCTTTCCAAAGTAGGGAGTGTATGCCTTGTCTCCCTCCTCCCAGAAAACCTGCTAGGAGTCTGCCAGACATGTGGATAGAACATCGTATTCATGTCCATAGAAACACAAGCTACTCACCTGTAACAGTAGTTCTAGGAGTGGTATACGATGTTCATCCACACTGACCCACCTGACTTTCCCTGGGCAAGTGACGCATGGATTTCTGCTTCCAGCAGGCAAGATCTGATGCTAAGGGGTGGTGCCTGGGGAGTTACCACTCGAGTGGGTGGGAGAAGCCAGTCTGAAGACTTTCTGGCAGGATTTAAAGGGGAAAGGAACACTGCCAGAAATGTGGATGAACATCGTATACCACTATTAGAACTACTGTTACAGGTGAGTAACTTTTGTTTTTAGTTTTTCTTCCTCTGTTTACCCCCCAATTTTATTAGTGCTGGCATGTACCAGAGCTAATGATTTTACTCTAGAGGGCTTAATTATGTCTGGTAACATGTTTTCTATATCCTTGATTGTAGCACCTGAGAAACTAGTAGAAGCGACACATTCTTTATTTCCAGTTGTTGTGCATCTGTCAGCAAATTTAGTTATTATGTCTCCGAAAATATAGATCAACCTATTTTCATTCTCTATTTTTTTGTCTTTCCTCCCTTTCTCCTTCTCTAGGCTCTGATTCTGATTAATCTCCATTTTTGTGTCAGCTGTTACTCTATCATCTGAATAAAATTTTTCTTGATCGTACCTGCTGGGAGATTCATGTGTTCATTTGATGTGGAATCTGCTTCAGTGTTGTTAACTTATGTGTAATATTTCATTTGATTGGGTGTCTGTCTGCCCCATAAGTTTTTCAATTGGTGCAAATTGATTGTCAAGATTTGAACCAGTTCTTCCCATCTCCCCTTTTTTATTGATTGTGTGCTGTTGGCTACCATACACCAGTCTTCTTCTCTTCCAATGTCCACTGCTTCCTGATTCAATTGTTTCTTCTGGCATTGCCTTCAGTACTTGTTTCCTCTTCTTGAAGGGTATTAATCTCTGTTAATCTTGTTATGTCATGTCTGTTATCAGGTCCTCCTTGCCCCCTTAATTCCCAGCTCCTCCTCCTCTTGGATCTTTTCCCCTCTTCCTTCTCACTCTCGGTCACCTTTTTCCTTAAGGCTGATACTTCTAAGTCCTTTATTAGTAACAGTGTATTTCAGTTTTCTAATTTCTTGACATTGATTACATGTACATTGAGCTAAGTACATGTCTGTATCCGTACTGAATTTATTAGATTTTATGAATTTGGGTACCCAATGTTCCATTTGTCAAAGTTACCAGGCTTGTATCCATGGCCTATAGATATTTTTTGTTGTTATAAACTATAGTGTAACCACAGTGTTTTAGTCGGTATTCCTGTCAGTGTCGTCTTTCCAATTTTTTGTTTAGGAAAGTTCAAACATTAGAAGAAGTTAAGAAAAGCCTCCAAATGTTTTAAATTGCCCTGTATTTCTCTGTTAGCAACAATGCTCTGCTTACTGCACCTAGACTAAGGTTATTGTTATCTTACTACCTGGTATTATCCTTCAGACCAAATAAACTTCAAGTGGAATCAAGGACAGTCTTCAAAGTAGAAAATTACTTTATATTTCCTTTTTTGTAGCAATGCTGTTCTTATAGTACCTGGACTATGTTGATTGTTATCTTACTCCACAGTATTAACCTTCAGACTATACACATGGTATATATATTCCTGCACTTACCCACCATTGATGTAGTGACTATCTTAATGTTGGTTTATTGATTTTGTTCTAGTCTTGCAGTCTGTAACTTATGTCATCCCCCTCACTTTGTACAGAATGTTGTTTCTCCATCCTCCCATACACTGCAAACACACGCAGAATGCACATGTCTCTGTGTGCATCTCCATGCGTGGCCACACACGTGCTCACCCCAGATGCTTGGGGTGACTCTTAATATCACACTCCGTGACACACTATACCCTCTCACCAGAGTAGTGTCAGTCCTTTATGGTAAATGTTTAAAATGTAATCACTGCTCACTTGGGGCAACTCCTAAATAACAGAATGCTGGAAGTGTAGTGGCTGAGGACCTCTGGCTCCATGAAACCCAACCGACTCAAGTAATTAGAAGAAGTGTGGGTCTCAGGTGGGTTTGAGTGCTGTGCTGCTGTACGCTGATCGCAACCCTTGGTTCTAATTCCACAGACACACAAAATCTGGATCTACAGCTGTAGATGCAGGCAGCCCTCCACAGTTCCTCAGTGATCCTATAAGCCTAGAAGTCTATCTGGTCAGAGAAACACCCACCCTGGTGTTCTCCTGATGTTGCCTAGTAACAGGCAAACAATAATCTCCTCTCACCGGAGGGATTACTTTGGTTCAGCTTTAACATATCACACTGTTTGACACACTGTACTCTCACAGCCGAGGGGTAGCAGTCCTTTATGGTAAAGGTTTTAAAAATACTTCTGCTTTGACATAGTATTTTATTCTCAGTGCAAAAGAACAGTAGTGGGGATGACTTTTGGCCCAACCTTCACAAACGTGTACATCAGACTATAGGATCAGAACTACAACTGGGATCAAGGTATGTGCATAACAAACTAACAGCCTGGAAACAATATAGACAATGAATTCATCATATGGGATGGCTCAAAACATGAGTTAAATGAGTTTCTGACTTATGTAAACAGAAGTGACAAAAACCTGAGATTCAGCATGGTACAAAGTTTGAGACAGTTCCACTTCTTGGATATCTTAAGAATAGAGAAGGCCACTTAGAAACCATTGTGTTTGCCACAAAAATGGACAGGAATACACTACCAGAATATACTAGGTACCACCCACAGCACTTGAAGGACAATATTGACATCAGATAGATGTTGCAAGTTAGAAGAAATTGCAGCAGTGAGAATGAATTAAGCAATAAGGCATGACAGGGTGTGGGTTGTGCTGGGATAACCTCATCCCTGGGTGGTTGCGCATGAGGCCGCAGGCCGAGTGTGTCCAACGTCCCAGAAGTGAGGTTATCACAGCACAACCCACACCCTGAAGTGCATTATTGCTATTATACAATGACTCGTTATACAAAATAAAAAAGCATTTAAAAAATGTTTTTAGTAGATTTTTAGTGTGGCAAAATGTCTTTGTTTCTCAAGAGATGATGGCAAGTATGCAACAAATCAATACAGTGGGGTTGTGCTCGGATAACCTCACTGTAATGAACACACACTGGCCAATCAGAGTCCAGGAAATTTTCTTGCCATTGTATAATTTAGGATAAAATCAAGGTATATGTAACAAATGTCATTCTGTCTCTCTGTGTACCCTAATCCCCAGGTCACATTTGAAAACGAGCCTTGGCTCAATGATGCCTTTCCCAGTTATCAACTTTTAAATAAATAAAAAAAGTTTGGCAAAAGAAACTGCAGAACAGAAGTAAGTGACAAAGGTTTTAACAGAGCATTTAACATGCAAAGAACTGATCTTTTACTAACAGGAAATAACTCACAAAGAGAAACAAAATGAGTTAATATATGTTACCAAATTCAACAAATGAAGCCATAAAGTGCTTAGAGATATTAGTAAGCACTGGGAAGTCTAAAAAGCAGAACAAACACTGAATGAGTACACAAAAAGCAAGTTCTTGATTACTTACAGCAGAAGCAGTAATATAATGGGGGAAAGTTAGTCCACAGCTTCTACACAGAGAAAAGAAACAAAAGCACATGTCTAGTACCCCAGCCTCAAGGAAATTTTAAATGTGAAAACTGTGTCCATTGCAGCAATACTAGGAACACGCTAAGAGTTAGACATCCAAGGTCTGGCAAAAACTGTAAGATACATTAATTCATTACATGTAATACACCCGGGGTCATATGCATGCTTATGTGCCTATGTGACAGGAACTACACAAGGCAAACAAAAAGACCATTGAAAGACGTATAAGTGAAAATAAAACTGCAGTCAGGACTAAGAACAAATGTTATGCAATGGTACGACATTCTAAGGAGGCAGGGCATGGATTTGTAGCCAGATTCCTCTTTGTTGGTATTGAGAAAATAATAAATAATAATAATAATAACTTTATTTGTTGAGCGTCTTTCAGAAACATCAAGGCGCTTTACATAAGAGAATAAATAAAACAAGGTAAAATATAACACACAGTATAAAAACAGATAAACAATAAAATCCAGTGTAATTAAACAGAATATGCTTGGCACTACAAATATGTTTTTTTTTTTAAGTCATATTTTATTAACAAATTTTCACCATACAGGGGACAGAAAATTACAACATACTCTGCATATGTTCAAAGTGTTACATGAGCTGTCCCCATCCCCCTTTCCCCCACCCCGTACAGCAGCAAAGTCCATACTGTAGTAGAATAAGCAATACAATATGATGTCATAAGATAAAATTCACTGTTACAGTAACTCATATACCTGATCTGGTCATGATTAACATGTGAAGGGGATCCCAAGTATTCTTGTACCACTGCAGCTTATTGTGGAGGCTCGCTATCGCTTTCTCTGTACGAAGGTTAGCTAGAATTTCATTAACCCATTCCTGATATGATAGGCTTACCACATCCTTCCAATGCCGAAGTACAATTTTTTTAACAGATAATGCAATCATGGAGATAAGAAATCTCCTGATTTTAACTTTGATAGAGGATAGATCTCCCAACAAACATACGTCTGAGGTGAAGCAATCTTGCAGACCTAGAATAGGGTCTAGGTTAGTCTGTATAGCTACCCACAAAGACCTGGGGGGGCATGACCAAAAGATGTGAAGATGTGTGCCATCCTCCTGGCATCCTCTGGTACAAGCCCCCAATCTTATGAGGCCCCATTTCCTCAGCTTAACAGGGGTGTAATACATATTATGCATAATGTGGTATTGCATAAGTTGGAGTCTGTCCTGAGAAATGTATTTATGACAGATCTTCCATAACACCGACCAGTTAGGAGTGTATTGGGGAAAGAAAGAAACCCAGAGCCTAGTGGGGCCTTCAGGTCTCCCATATTTCCAATAAAATAAAACTCGGCATATTTTGGAAATAACGCCTGGTGACCCCAACAGGGAGGAGAGGTCAGATACAAATAGGAAAGCAGGTGGGTGAGGAGGAGTATTACCAAGTACTGTGGGGAGCAGATGTTTTAATTGGACCACACTGAAGTAAAAAGCTAACAGGACGTCAAATTTACGAATTATATTAGAAACTGAGAGCCATTCCCCTTCATCGTCCAGAAAAGTAGAGATTTGGGGCAACCACTTGTGAGAAATCATCCTTTTATTTATTGTGAAAGAAGGGGAGTTCCAAATGGACTGAGACAAGTCGAAGTGTGGGGAATACCGCAAAAATGAACAAAGCTGTATGTGAACTCTTAGAGACGTTCGGAGGATGGGACAACTACAAGTGTCTGAAAGTGACGCAATTTTAACGTAGAGCATAGTCAGAGGGTCAATGTTCTCGGACTGGATAAAGTCTAACTGAATTTTAAGCCAGATCGGTCTTAGGTGTTCCGGACCCGGATTCACCCAACACATATATTTTGCAATATGACTAGCCCAGTAATAAATTGCCAGATGGAGGATCCATAGTCCTCCATCCATTTTCTGAGTGGCCAGCTTATGATATGCTAACTGGGATTGCTTATTAGACCAGATGAAATTTGTGAAAATTCTGTGCATTTTCTGAAACCATGATAAAGGAATAAAGGAATTAAGGAGCGAGAGGGCGATAAAACAAGCGAGGAAAAATGTTCATTTTAATTATATTGATGCGACCCCAGAGAGAGACAGGAAGCTTAGACCATCTATTGAGGTCCTGAACTATCACTTGAGAAAGAGGCTCCAAGTTTTCTTTAAACCAGGAAGAGGGGTTACACGTCAAATTAATACCCAGATATCTGAGAATAAGAGGAGACCAGCCGAAACCAAAAGGGGACACATCACTTTTGAAAACCTTATGGTTAAGAGGGAAAATGGAGGATTTATTGACGTTCACTTTATAATTTGAGAAAATACTAAACTTGGCTATTTCTTCTAACATAATGGGGATAGATGTTTTTGGATGAGAAAGATGGAGGAGAAGATCATCAGCGTAAGCCGTGATCTTCACCACATTATTACCTATCGGGATACCACGTATCGCCGGATTATTGAGGATATTTCAGATAAGGGGCTCTAAGTATAAATTAAATAAAAGAGGGGAGAGGGGACATCCCTGCCTGGTACCAGAAAATAAGAGAAAGGGTTTTGAGAATGCTCCATTGCCAGAGACTCTGGCAGAGGGAGTTCGATATAAGGCCTGAATCCAGTCTATAAACTTGACAGGAAAACCAAATACTTTTAGAACCTGAAACAGGAAATTACAGTTGACACGATCAAATGCCTTCTTAGCATCCGGGAAGACCAGTCCCACGGGAAAGGTGGCATCCCTGGACACCGAGACGACATGTGACAGGGTGTGTAAATGGTCAGCCGATGAGCGCCCTTTCATGAATCCCACCTAGGACATACTAATCAGGTCCAGGAGGACCTGAGTTATTCTATCGGCCAATATCTTCGAGAGAACTTTAACATCTTGGTTCAGTAAAGAAATTGGCCTATAACTTTGCACTAGCTCTGGGTCTTTATTGGGCTTAGGAAGGAGAACTATCAGGGCTTCAAACAGATGTGTATCTGTACTTGCACCAGAAAGAATGTGACAATACAACCGGTGAAGAACCAGTAATAGTTGTGTTCGAAAAGTTTTATAGAATAAAGTGGAAAAACCATCTGGTCCCTGGTCTTTGTCCGAGGGCAAAGGCCTGATGACCTCTGATATTTCCTCCAGAGATATTGGGGAGGATATGAACTTCCTCTGTGGTTCAGATAAAGAGGGTAGAGAAGAATCCCTCAGATATGCCTCGAGCGCTTCTAAGGGAGGGGGATTATCCATGTCCCTATATAAATGCTCATAATATGAGGCAAATTCCTGCATAACCTCAGAAGGGGACGCCCTCAGGGATCCATCTGTCCGGGCCCTGATTGGAGGTATGAACCTAGCAGATTCCTGCTGTTTCAACCTTAGGGCTAGTAAGTGACCTGCTTTTTCTCCCGGTCGGTATAGCTCGCTTTAGTGCAAATAATAGATAACTCTGCTTTTTCCCTCAGCAAATCTAGATATTTATCTTTAGCTACTGAGAGCCTCCTCATATCCTCTTCTGAGGTATTAGGGGATAACTTGGTTTCCAGTGACCTAATTAGAGATAATGAGGCTAGTAATTCTGCCTCTCAAACCCTTTTCTTCATTGTGGCCAAGCTAATAATAATCCCTCTCATGTAGGCCTTGAAAGCACCCCACAAAATATCAGGTGCCATATCCTCAGAGGAGGTAGTAGAAAAAAAGAAATCAATCTGTTGTTTTATTAGGTTACAGTATTTGGTGTCTTTCAGTAATTGCCCATTTAATTTCCATCAGGTTTCTTTTTGGGGGAATGTTAAGGAAAGCCAGATTACAAGTCACCAGGGAGTGATCTGACACTGGACCTGGCTGAATCGAGGCAATTAAGACCCCTGGGAAGAGGATCTAAGACATATGAACCTAGCAGATTCCTGCTGTTTCAACCTTAGGGCTAGTAAGTGACCTGCTTTTGCCCCCGGTCGATGCGAGACTGGGTTCTGTGCACAGGTAAGTTGAAAGTATACTCCCTGTCCTTGGGATGTAATACACACCACACATCACACAGCCCACACTGATCCAGAAAGTCCCTGAGAGCCCTCTGCCCTGGCAAAAAACTCCTCGACCCACTACCAGACCTATCCACTTCAGGATCAAGAACCAGGTTAAAGTCCCCGCCCATAATTATACCAATGGGAAGCATGGGAAGGGTTATGGAGATGAGCTTCATGAAGAAGCCCAGGTCATCTGTGTTTGGCCCATATATGCTACCAAGTAAAATTGGCATGGACCAAAGATTATCCTAGACCAGGACATATCTACTGTCTGGGTCCCTGAGAACATGCTTAGAGATAAAGGGAATACCTCTATTGACCAGAATCATAACCCCACAACTTTTAGTGGACCCCGAGGCAGTAAATACCTGCCCAATTTGTTGCCTCCTAAGTTGCAGAGATTCGCTTTCAAGTAAATGAGATTCTTGCATGAATGTAGTCTGAGAAGACAATAAGCTTAAATGTTTTAACACTTGATATTGTTTAACTTTTTTCCTTATCCCCTTCACATTCCATGTAGCCAGATTTATACTACTGGTCATCTAAGTTAAAAAAAAAAAGTGAGACTCTTATGTGACATCCAGGGATTACAACAATTGGAATTAAGTATCCAGAACCCATGTTTGCTGCTGTATCCCCACTCCCAACCCAACATCCACTTCCCTCCCATCAGTCTCCCACAAACCCCCCAAAGTATCCCAACTCCGTCCAACAAACAGACAAAATAAAACCATGAACACTACATCATCACCCCCACCCCCACCCCAGCTGTCACGAGCAACATTCAGCAAAATACCATTTTTCTTCCTCCCCCTCCAACCTCCCAAACATGTACCCAAAAACCCTGCCCTATTATGCAAACCTTCTTATTCAAACAATGATCATTAATATCTGTACTAAGGTAAGAACAGACAACTGTTAGACTCCTGAAATCCAGAAAAGAAGAGAGCAAAAACGAGAAAGGGAAGAGAGAGCATCCCCCACTTGGGAGCAATCCAGGGGACCCGAATACCTGAAAGAGAAAACGGCAATATGAAGTATGATAGCAGAATACGCTATCGTAAATACTGCCACTAGCAACATTGAAACTTTTCCCACTGTCATTTGCTAGCGATAGAACTAGATGCTCCCAAGTAGAGGATCGCCACATGTTCCCAGGCCCCCACTTTTATATTCTATCAGGGAAAATAAATTCTCGAGACAAGTAATGGGGTTGATCCACCAAGTAAATTGCAAGAGCACCCTCTACTGGTATGAACTCAGAAACGCATGAACAACTAAAGCTGATAATAAGAGATCGCTCTCTTGACTTATGTCTTAACAGACAAAACCACCAGATCTAAAGGCTTTCATTTTAGTAACTAAACAATGGGAAATATATTGGTGCTCTTGCAAAAAATCAGGAAAACATGAAACAAGTGAAAAAAGGGATCCTTCTCCCAGACAAGACACAACCCCTTAGAAACAAACTCCTGGGATAGGAAATTGCTTCAAAACATTGAGCACTGAGATGGGAAATAAAAGAAAACAAGACTCCAATGAGAATAGTCCTCCCCGCCGTAACATTCAGGAACACTCGGCACCAGACAGTTATTCATTCTTCATTTTGAATAGTAGTACGAGAAAAACTTCTCCCTTCCATCGCTGGATAGGCTGAGACCAAACAAACAGGTTAGGTGTCCCAAAACAGATCAGGCAAGGCAGCTTAAGTCCCATAAGAGCAGCTTCAGGATTCTCATATGTTGATCAGGTACCAGCCACCAGTACCTGTAATCCAGCTGGGTAGCCCATTTTAAATTGAAGGCCTGCTGCTATGATTTTTGATACAATAGGGTAAAATGCAGTACGTTTTGCTCTGACCAACCCCGGTAAATCATGAGCGATTCTAAGCCTGACATTTTCCCATTTTACTTCTTGCATCTCTCTCACTTTTGCCAAAAAATGTTGTCGCTCCAAGTAGTTTAGAAAGTGACATACAATGGGATGTGGCGTTGCTCCTGGAGATGGTTTAGGTCGCAAGGACCCACGTGCCCTTTCTATGGTGTACTTGACCCTGAAAGGAGAGTGAATGGCAATCTGTTCCACCAGTTTCTGCACAACTACGAGTGTATTCTGGCCTTCCTCTAGTTCTGGGAGGCCCAAGATAACTATATTATTCCTTCGGCTGCAACCCTCTAATTCTTCCAGCTTGGCTTCCAGACCAGAGATCCTTTGCTGCATAGCCATGAGACTGGGATCAATTTTTTCCACTTGCTTCTCAAGAGAGGAGATTCGAGATGCATTATCTGAAGTTTTCATCGATACCTCTTCAAGTTTTTTAGAAAGGGATTTGATTTCAGCTGAAATTTCTTTAACTTCTTCCTGGAAGGGTTTAAACTCTTCCAAAAATCTGCTCAATGTTAGGGGTTCTTACTCAGTGATCAGGTTAAGAGGTTCTGGCTTATCCACTGCACTCGAGGCCTTTGACTTTTTTGGGGCCTTCTCAGGAGGGACCAGCGGGGTGTGCTTCTGCAGAGGTTTCTTCATATAAACCTCCATAGTCGACGAGAACAAGCCAGTGGGAGCACAGGGTGTTAAGAAGGCGGTAATAAACAATCTTTCTGGGTTTTAGGGAGAAATAATAGCCAAAATAATGATATTTTGCAGTTAGGAGGCTGGAGCTGGGCAGAGGAGCTTCTACGCGGTACCCTGCATCACGTGATCCCTCACAAATATGTTTGAAGCCCCCCATGGTCTCACACTCCCGTAGCTGATGGGGTAGAGAATTCCAGAGGGCTGGGGCTGCATACATAAATGCACGGGCCCCAGAAGATTTTAAGGATACCCTTGGAATCTCTAGCAACCCCTCATCAGCCGAGCGGAGCAATTACTCAGGGCAAAAAGGAGACAGAAGCTCTTTCAGGTAGTCTGGGCCAAGTCCATGTAGGGCCTTATAAGTCAGAAGTCTGACTTTGAAGGTGATCCGCCACTGAATCGGCAGCCAGTGCAGTTCGCACAGCAACAGTGTGGTATGACATGTCCGTGGAACCCCCATCAACAAACAGGCTTCTGTGTTCTGTATCAGCTACAGGTGACAGATATCAATCCCTGGTAGCCCTAGTTAGAGGAAGTTGCAATTGTAACCCCCCTGCAAATGGGGGTTCCCAAAAGACTTCCAGGAGCTTGCTTGAATGCTCCAAGCCTGAATGGTGTTTGGCGTTTAAGCCATTTATCAGTGAGTGTTTTTAGAGCCTCTGGTACTGTCTCTTTAAGAGCTGTCTGCTTGCAGACATAATTAGTTTGTATGGGGGGACTGTGTTTCTCTGTTTGAGTACCACTCGAGCTGCTGCCAATTCACTCCATTTTTGCAGTCACTAGGAGTGCAAAGGGAACCTATCTGAAAGATGTAACTGTTTGCCAGAAATCATTTACAGTAATAATGAAATTACAGTTTGTCTAACCTGCTTTCTTTGCAGTCAGAACTGTGTCTGCCTAGTTCCCCATTCTGGTTTTGAACTGCTGAACTGGACCAATCAGTGTGGGGTATGCTAGCTCTAAAATGGTGCCTTGACGAAGCAGAACTTGACTCATAATCTGAGCCAGCCACAAGAGGATTGTATGGGCAGTGACTCTGGGAGATGTAGTTTAGACTTCGGCGCCTTTTTGGACCAACAGCAGCAGTCTATTGTGAGTGACAGCCAATCCAGTCAAGAACTGGGAGGAACTCAAAGGAAGTGCCCGGTTTTGTCTGTTGGGGAGTTTCAGTTTAGCTCTGGCAGTGAAGGGGAAAGAAACCCTGTGCTCCTTCAGTGCACAGTATCAGTCAAAAAACGTGTGTAAGGCCCAGAGTTCCGGTCTGCAGCTTGTGTAACTGCTTGTTAGGACTGAATCCGTCCTGTGAAAAGAATCAAAGGATCTCTGAAGAGTAGAAACCAGGCTCACCCTGTGAAGACTGGAGAAATTGTTGAATTGCACTCGGTCTGTCAGGAACTGAATCTGCTGTGTGTTCTCCCGGTATTGTGCAGTAATTGCGATCGATAGAGAAGCAGCCTGCCTGGTATAGTACTTTCTTTTACCATATAAATGTGTGAAGAGTCTCGTGGAGCTCAAGAGTAGCCCTCTGCTGACGTTGAAGGACCCTATCTTGTTTGGAGGTCGTGAGTACTAATTCAGGGTCGCTCCCTGTTGAATTGCCACATTAAATCCAAATGGAATCACTGTACTGCTGACTGTTTAAACTAATTTTTCTTTTCACTGTGTGAAAGGGTCCCTACCAGCTGCCACGGTTTGGACTAGCCACTAGGGCTTGGGTACCCAGGGACAGTAACTGGTAGGGATAGGCCTGTGCACAGAGCCATAGGTAGATAGTAAAGTGATAAGCTAATTAACCTGATTTCCCCCTGTCCTTGTTATATCCCCCTAAATAAATCAGAGCTGCTTGTTTCAGCAAAGTTATACTGCCTGAGGTATTTGTCTATGTTAAAGTACTGTACTGTGATTGTTGCACTGTATCTTATTTCACAGGAGGTCCCAGTGCCGGAACTAGTCCTGGGGGTAAGTGTATACTGTGAAGGTAATTCTGATATATTGTGTGGGCCACTAGTGGGAAGAAAGGGGTTGCAGTGTCCCAGAGGGCTGTGACCAAGTAAGTTTAACTATTGCAACCCTGACCTCTGGGTGGAGGCACCGACCATTGGATCCAGGCCCCTCAACCTGTTAGTGGCAAGTCAGGCAGGGATAGTAGCCCCTGGGATAGCGCCATCTAGGGGTTACATCTTGGAGGCTCACCGCTGGGATTGTGTGTCCTCTAGTGGCCATATTTCCGAACCACTGTTAAGAAAAAAATGGGTACCCCGACAGAAGTTGCTGTGCACCGGCTGGTGGAGTGGTGTACTGGGGAGGAGATTGACCCCCAAAATGCTATGCTTATCCTGGACATCCCCCTGGGTATCAATACGGACACTGTACAGGGAGTACTTTCCAAGGTGGAAGGTTTACAAAACCCTGTGGTGGTGGGTCGGCATGCTAATCTGCTCACCCACACTTTCCTGGCCCTAGTAGAGTTTAAGGATCCCATAGATAGCTCCAAAGTGCCACAGACCATTACCCCAGAGGGAGCCCTCACTGCCTGGAGAGTGATAACTAAGTACAGTAAAGACCCGGTGGGAATGAGCCCCCACCACTGTCTGAAACTTTTGAGGAGAAATTTGCTAAATGGTTGCTGGGGGAAGGGAAAACTGTGGAGGACTTGAAGAAACTATTCTTGCCACCTGGGGGTGTTCCTCCCCCAACACCCTCTCCCGCTCCAGTACCCGTAATGGTGGCTGAACCAATGCAGACTCCTATTTCTGCACCTGCCATTAGTCACGACTCTTACCAAAGGTTGAGGATCTTCTCTGGCACCCTCCCCACCCCCCAAGGGGAGGATGACTGGGAGACCTGGATAGACTATGTTGCCCCCCAAGTGCTAGAATGGCAATGCTCAGAAGCCGAAAAGTGAAAGAGGGTTAGTGAGAGCCTCTGAGGTCCTGCCCTGGCTACTATCCGTGCTAAACGGGCCAGTAACCCTGAAGTGACTGCACAGGCCTATCTTGAGGCCTTGGAGAATGTGTATGGGAGCCCAGATTCTGATGAGGATCTATGGTGGAGAGTAAGAAATGCACAACAGTACCAAGGGAGTTGTTGTCTGTGTATGTATCTCAGCTGGAAAAATTGTTGCAAGAATGCCTCAGAAAGGGTAGTTTGCCAGCGATTGAACTGGACCGAACCAGGCTGGACAGGATCCTTAAGTCTGCCCCTTCTCAGAACTGCTGTTGCTTCAGTTACGCCTGGCAAATTGACTGGAATCCCACCCTCCTATGATGAGTTAATGAGAGAAATTGAGGAGTTGAGAAAAGGCGACCTCGGGAGGGACCTGCACCAAAAGCTCGGCATACGACTCGAGTGACTGAGGGTGGCCCATCAAGTGAAGTTCTAGGGTAGAGGTTGGCAGTCAATGAGTGCTCTGACAAGGAAAAGATATGCCACAATGGAAGCGAACTGTTGAGAGATCCGAATTCAAAACAGTCCCTTTATGAAGGCCATGCCTGCAGGCACGGGCCCTGACCTATATCCGACTGCATCATGCTATGGGGGGGGGTACCCACCCATGTATCTCCTGCTGATAACAGCTCCAAACTTAATTCCTTGACCATGGAAGTGGAGAAACTGACGAGATGTCTCCAAATGCTTATCACGTCAAGACAGAGAGATGGCACCAAGGTTTCCAGTTAGTAATATCCCCGCCCTGGCTCCCAGTGTGGTGCCTCGCCAGCTCAAACTCCAGAAAGTATGTTTTGCTATATTGTGGGAAGGATGGGCACATGAAAAGGAATGCCGGTCCCCAAAAGACACTGACAAAGTTGCATATAGACTACAAGGAGAGCTCGGAGAACAAATCAGTGGTTAAGAGGTGCATCGAATGATCCAGTGAGGGCACCAAAAATGCTAACTCAGTCCTCTTTGTGGCAAGGTCAGTTGCCCAGGCCCCCACTATCGCCTCCTCCAGACTGGTCCAGAATAGTGGGTCCCTCCATGGAGACCACTGTAAAGGGAATGGAGTCTCTACAAGAGCTGTATTAGACAGTGGCCCCAAGTGACAATTATGTTCCAGGATTGGTATCAGAAGCATTTGTCAGACGTACCCTTACAACCATTAGAAGGACTGCATGTATGGGGGTTAAGGGAGAAGGCCTACCCCTATCCGGTATATCCGACTTTTTCTGTCTTTCCCACCTCCGTGGCTGGAGTGGCTGAACAAGTAGAGACTCTAGCCTTAGTGTGTCCCCCCACTGGACTGTATGATGGTGTCCCTTTGTTGATTGGAACAAATGCTCATATGTTCGGAAGGCTGGCACAGTTGTGTTATGAAAACAGGGGTCAAAACTAGTAGAGCTTTAAGAGTTCCAGCTTTAATTAAGAAGGCTTATGAGGCACAGAGAGATGCTGAAAAATAGGAACCAGAGGAACCAGTCGGAATTGTATGGAAGAAGGATCCTGAGTCTCTGATCCTGGCGCAAATGCCCAGTGTACCTTACAGGGAGAGGTCCGTATCAGAAAGGATGTTAAGAATAAAATATTAATGTTGGATGCACCAGGCATGGAAATTGCCAGAGGGACTGCTGGTCAAGCTTAGTATTTGCCCACTAGAGCCCATGCTTATGCCAGAAGGGTAATGGTCCAAGTTCATAATGTGTCTGAAGAGACATTCGAGTAAATAGAGGTTGCATCCTGGCTAATGTGCATTGTGCAGACACTGCAATGCTACCCAGCAGCAAGAGTTCGAGGAAGAAATGACAGAGTAACGCCTGACTTGTTTGATTTCATGGACTCCTCGCTGCTGGGAATGGAAAGTGAGGATCAGTGAGAAGCTTGCCCAGAGAGACCAGGTGTTTCTTTAAAGGAATGGGACGTAGATGCGCGGCAAGGAGCTGAGCACAATATCCGCTGCATGACGAAAGACCATTTCAGAGGTCTCAACGCCTGGCACCTGCTGACATAGATGATGTGTGACGCATCTGCAAGAGATGTTAGCTGCTGGTGTAATACAAGAACCCAGAAGCCCTTATGCTCCCCCATTGTGGTAGTGAGGAAAAGAATGGGACAGTAAGGATGTGTGGATTATCGCACCTTTAACCGGCGGACTATCCCTGATCAGCACACAATGCCCCGCATTCAGGATGCTTGACTACCTAAATGGAGCAAGTGGTTCTCTGTGTTGGATCTCTGCAGTGGTACTACTAGATCCCGATGGCCCCAGAGGACCATGAGAAGACAGCCTTTATCTGTCCACTTGGCTTCTATGAATTCATGAGGATGCCTCAAGGATTTCAGGTGCCCCAGCCACTTTTCAACGATTGATGGAGCGTGCAGTGGGGACATGAACTTACTAGAGTGCCTGGTATACCTAGATGATGTTATTGTGTTTGGCAGCTCACTGGAGGAACATGAGAGCAGATTATTTGCTGGTATTGGACCGACTGGAGGACTTTGGCCTTAAACTGTCCATTGATAAGGTCAATTCTTTCAAACATCAGTAAAGTATGTGGGACATAGTATCCACTGAGGAATAGAGACCACCCAAGTAAAGTTGAGGCTTTGACCACCTGGCCACAGCCCAAAAATCTAAAAGAACTGCAAAGATTACTGATTCTGTGGTTATTATCGGTGCTTCATCAAGGACTATTCAAGAGTGATCCGCCCTTTACTTAACCTTACCAAGGGTATCCCAACACACAAAAATACCAAAAGTCAGCATCCTCAAGACTGAAAGAGTGTATTTTCATCCATGAAGTATTTGGGGCCCGCTGGACTCCTGATTGTGAGACTGCTTTTCATGAGATCATATCAACTTACCCATGCTCCAGTGCTGCCCTATGCCGATCCAAGAAAAACCTTACGCCCTGCACACTGATGCTAGCTTGCAAGGGTTGGGGCTGTTGTACCAAGAGCAGGAGAATGGCCTGAGACCAGTGGCCTTTGCCAGTAGAAGCCTGACCCCATCCGAAAAGAACTATCCTGTACATAAGTTAGAGTTCCTAGCTTTGAAGTGGCTATTGTTGACCAATTCCATGAGTACTTGTATGGGGCTAAAATACTAGTAAAACTGACAATAACTTTGACCTATGTGCAGACCTCAGCTAAGTTGGATGCCACTGGCCATAGGTGGCTTTCTGCATTATCTACATATGACTATGCTCTCGATCACCGAGCAGGTCTGAACCACATAGATGCTGATGCTCTTCCGGAGGCCTGTTCCCCAGAATGATTGGGTCCGATTGGCAGAACCTGACACTCGGGCACTCTGCCAGAAGTTTGATAGGGAGGAACAAATGTCCACGGACGCAGTGGACTGCATGGTGGATTGCTTGGGACCCTCTGAGAATTGCATACCTGCTGCTTATTGCCACTTTTCTGCAATAGACATTGGTGCACTGGCCTCAGCTGGACAATGACAGTATTCGCTGGCTCAATCCTCAGATCCCATGATCAAAGCAGCTTAGAAGCCCCCATGCAGGAAAAGATGTCCAAATTACACTCCACTGATTTGAGAACTGCACTGTTATACAAAGAAGGTCCTAAGTTGAAACTGATCAATAAACTGTTATACAGAGAAACAGTAGACAGAGGGGACAAGTAGACAAACAACAACTAGTGCTGCCCACTGCCTTCGAGACTCAGTACTGAGGTCCTTACAACCACATGGGGCACCTTGGTATAGACAGAACACTTGACTTGGTGAGATCCAGATTCTATTGGCTCAAGATGGGGCTGATGGAGCAACACATTCTGAACTTGTAGTCGCTGCTTATAGAGGAAAGCTTTTGCTCCAGAGGGCTGCCCCCTTGTTAACATCACCTCACCAGTGCACCCATGGAGCTGCTCTATATTGATTTTCTGAGTTTGGAGTCAGATGAAAGAAATATCAGTAATGTGCTGGTGGTCATTGACCAAAGCTTTCTACCAAAGACCAGAAAGCATCCACTGTAGCCAAAGTACTTGTAGAAAACTTTTTGTTCACTAGTGGGCACCACAAAGAATCCATTCTGATCAAGGGAGAGACTTTGAGAGTCGCCTGATCAAAGAGATGCTTTCTGTGGGATGCGAAATCCAGAACCACTCCTTACCACCCCAGGGGACCCACAGCCTGAACGTTTCAACCGCACTTTGCTAGATATGCTAGCACCTGCACCCAAAGGACAAGCCTAGATGGAGCCAACAAATTAGCACCCTGGTACATGCTTATAACTGCACCTAAAGTGATGCCACTGGTTCTCCCCTACCTCCTGATGTCTGGAAGAGAAGCTCGACTACCAGTAGATGTGTGTTTTGGGGTCTCTCCTGATGGGGTTCAAGCTGACAACTATTTACAGTATGTGCAAAAGTTAAAGGCCCAGCTAACCATGCGCACTAACTGGCTCAAACCATGGCTGCCAAAAGAAATCTGGCCAACAAAGAACGGTATGATAAAAGGTGAAAGCACAGGAACTTCAGGAGGGAGATCGGGTATTGCTAAGAAATCTGGGACTGCATGGCAAACACAAGATTGCTGACAGATAGCACCATCTCCCTCACATTGTAGTGGGCAAACTAGATGATCTGCCAGTGTACAAAGTAAGGCCTGAGAACAATTCAAAAGATGTAAAACAATGCATAGAAATCATTTACTGCCCATTGACAAATCCTGATTGAGTCTGAGCCCCTAGAAGATGCCCTCTGGACCAGTGACTAGAGCTGCGCTAAGAAAAGATCAAGGAAGTCTACACCTACAGAAGCAGAGTTAAGTGTTCCCCGCACAAGTCCCAGTTGAGCATGACTGTCAGTCCATATCAGAAGAAAGTGAGAGGACTTTGAATACCATCCTTCTTGGCTTAACTGAGTCAATTAATCTGGGCATCCCTAGTCAATACTGGAGACAAAGCTGGGCCTTCTGGACTGTCCTGGGCCCCAGCTTCATCCCTGGAGCCAATGCTCCCAGAAAGTGAAGTGCAAAGCATCAGATCAGATGAATGGAATCATTGTGCATGGTTGAACTGTTTGATTTCAGGGAGGAAAATGATAGATTGGGGCAGACTGGTGATACAATCCTAACAAGAAGAGTATTTTGAGTGCCCTGACAGTCCACTCCCAGTGTCCGAAAGCTCTCCATGTGAGCCAAATGTTGTGGACTCAGAAACTGTAACTCCTGGAGCTGAAAGTGCCCCAAGTTCTAGCCTCTACCCCATGGAGACTCCTGACAAGTGAGGACAATGCTGAAAAATGAGGCTCAGAGTGCAGAGACTGTAACAGTTCCCCTAGAGAGACTGGTCGAGCTGTAAGCCTGTGGTGCACCTCAGTTATGATTCAGTTGGGAGGCCTGTGGACTTGCCTCTCAATGTTGTCCATAAAGGAGTGTATGTGTCCCCAGCTCATTGCCCAAACTGAGCATCAGTGCTAACTCCAAGTTACTTGTGTTGCTCCTTTTATATGGTGCCCTTGCCCCGTCCAGCCCCAAGGTAACTGATAGGGAAGGGCCCCCTCTCTTCAGGTTTCATGTACAAGAGGTAATAACTTGAGTTATGGTACAATGTGTGTGTAATACTGTGTAAAGAGTGACTTACTGCAATGTTTCAGAAATGTGTTCTTGGTAAAATGATGTATTGACTGATGATTACATGTGTGAGCCTAATGCAAATGTATATGGTTGCAGTTGAAACTTATGAGGGTACTTGCTTGACGCGGACATCAAGCTTTCCCAGGCCAGGAAGGGTGTAACCCCCCTGCAAATGGGGGTTCCAAAAAGACTTCCAGGAGCTTGCTTGAATGCTCCAAGCCTGAATGGTGTTTTGCTTTAAGCCATTTATCAGTGAGTGTTTTAGAGCCTCTGGTACTGTCTTTAAGAGCTGTCTGCTTGCAGACATAATTAGTTTGTATGGGGGGACTGTGTGCTTCTCTGTTTGAGTACCACTGAGCTGCTGCTAATTCACTCCATTTTGCAGTCACTAGAGTGCAAAGGAACCTATCTGAAAGATGTAACTGTTTGCCAGAAATCATTTACAGTAATAATGAAATTACAGTTTGTCTAACTTGCTTTCTTTTGCAGTCAGAACTGTGTGTCGCCTAGTTCCCCATTCTGGTTTTGAACTGCTGAACTGGACCAATCAGTGTGGGGTGTGCTACCTAAAATGGTGCCTTGACAAATCAGAACTTGACTCATAATCTGAGCCAGCCACAAGAGGATTGTATGGGGCAGTGACTTGGGAGATGTAGCTTAGACTTCGCGCCTTTTGGACCAACAGCAGCAGTCTATTGTGAGTGACAGCCAATCCAGTCAAGAACTGGGAGGAACCCAAAGGAAGTGCCCGGTTTTGTCTGTTGGGGAGTTTCAGTTTAGCTCTGGCAGTGAAGGAAAAGAACCCTGTGCTCCTTCAGTGCATAGTTTCAGTCAAAAACGTGTAAGGCCCAGAGTTCTGGGTCTCAGCTTGTAACTGCTTGTTAGGACTGAACTGTCCTGTGAAAAGAATCAAAGGATCTCTGAAGAGAGAAACCAGGCTCACCCTGTAGAAGACTGGAGAAATTGTTGAATTGCACCGGTCTGTCAGAACTGAATCTGCTGTGTGTTCTCCCGGTATTGTGCAGTAATTGCGATCGATAGAGAAGCAGCCTGCCTGGTATAGTACTTTCTTTTACCATATAAATGTGTGAAGAGTCTCGTGGAGCTCAAGAGTAGCCCTGCTGACGCTTGAAGGACCCTATCTTGTTTGGAGGTCGTGGAGTACTAATTCAGGGTCGCTCCTGTTGAATTGCCACATTAAATCCAAATGGAATCACTGTACTGCTGACTGTTTAAACTAATTTTTCTTTTCACTGTGTGAAAGGTCCTACCAGCTGCCACGGTTTGGACTAGCCACTAGGGCTTGGGCACCCAGGACAGTAACTGGTAGGGATAGGCCTGCACAGAGCCATAGGTAGATAGTAAAGTGATAAGCTAATTAACCTGATTTCCTGTCCTTGTTATATCCCTAAATAAATCAGAGCTGCTTGTTTCAGCAAAGTTATACTGCCTGAGGTATTTGGTTCATGTTAAAGTACTGTACTGTGATTGTTGCACTGTATCTTATTTCACAGGAGGTCCCAGTGCCGAACTAGTCCTGGGGGTAAGTGTATACTGTGAAGGTAATTCTGATATATTGTGTGGGCCACTAGTGGGAAGAAAGGGGTTGCAGTGTCCCAGAGGGCTGTGACCAAGTAAGTTTAACTATTGCAAACCCTGACCTCTGGGTGGAGGCACCCGCCATTGGATCCAGGCCCCTCAACCTGTTAGTAGCAAATCAGGCAGGGGTAGTAGCCCCTGGGATAGTGCCATCTAGGGGTTACACAATAATCAAGGCAAGAGATCATGAAGGCGTGGACCAGCATAGGAAGATCACCAGACGGAACTAGATGCTTGACCCTGGTGATGTTCCTCAAATGATAAAAGGATGACATGATGACTGCCGACACTTGATATTGCAGTGTCAGCTCCTCATCTAGCATCATTCCCAGGTCCCACACCCGTTCAGAGGCAAGAAGCCAGGTGCCCCCCAGGAAAAGCCCCGTAGGCTGACCAGCCGGTGGCCCAGATCCATGAACATCACCTCAGTTTTTCCCAAGTTCAACTTCAGCCAGCTGGAATTCATCCAATCCTGGATTTCAATGAGGCAGTTGTTAAATACTGAGAGAGCACTATCCTGGTCAGGTGCAAAAGACAGGTAGAGCTGGGTATCATCAGCATAACAGTGAAATCGCAGCCCATACCATCTTACAATGTCTCTGAGGGGCAGCATGTATACCACAAACAACATGGGGGACAGCACCAAGCCCTGAGGAACCCCACATGATAGAAAGAGAGGGTCAGAGGAATAAATCCCTGACACCACCCTCTGAATTCTGCCAGTGAGGAAGGACTTAAACCACTTGAGGACTATACCAGACAGGCCACAGATGAACCTCAGGCACTCAAGCAGCACCCCATGGTCTATGGTGTCAAAGGCTGAAGAGAGATCCAGAAGCACCAGGATGGAGTGGCTTTTCTGATCTCTTGCCATCAAGAGATCATTGAGCACCCAAACTAACATGGTCTCGGTACTATGCCCCTTTTAAAAATCAGATTGGAGAGGTTCATAGATGCTATGGATGGTCAAATGGTTCTCCAGCTGTACAGCCACTACCTTCTCAATCACATTCCCCATGAAGGGGAGGTTAGAGATAGGTCTGTAGCTAGCAAGGCAGTCTGGGTCCAGAGATGCTTTCTTCAGGCAGGGTGTCACCACCGCCTCCTTCAGGGAGCTAGAGAACTCACCCAATTCAAGGGAGCACCAGGCTATCTATGGCAGGACTAGGCCAATGATGTCACAACAATCCATAATCAGGGAGGTTGGGTCCAGATCCAAACTACAGCACATAGGGTGCATACCCTGGACAATCCGCATAACATCCGTGAACTCCAGCCAGTCAAAGGTACTCCAGGAAAAAAGAGGGAAAGTGACTGAGCACCAATCAATAGCATCCCCCATAGAGTGTGCTGGTTGGATCTCCACCCTGATGTCAGCCACCTTATCCGCAAAGAACCAAGCAAGCTCGTCACACTCCAACCGTGAAAAAGGTCTTCAAAACTGCAGACAGGCCAGGTTGCACAGCCTGTCCACAGTTCAAAAGAGCTGAACTGGTCAGTTCTGAGCTTCAGCAATCTCCCCAGACAGGAACTCTGCCTTCTTATGGGAGATTGTTGATTGATAGACTTGATAATGTTCTAACAATCTAAGATGATCAGCCTCCCGGTTGGATTTTCACCAGCGATGCTCTAACCTTCGTCCTAGTTGCTGCATCTCCCTCAAGGTCCCATCAAACCAAGGGGACCGAGAGCCAAGGGAGAAGAGGATGAACACAGACAGGAATGATAGAGTCCAGGGCTGTGGTAATGACCTTATTATAGGCCATAACCAAGGTCTCTGGACTCCTGCTTGCCTCAGGAAATTCCAATAGATCAAGTACCACCGCCAGGCCTTCAGGGCTCATATCCCGTAAAGGTCTGTATCTGACCATCTCCACAGGGACAGGCCTATGAAGGGAGGCACAAAAATTGAATCCTATGGTGTAATGATCGGGCCATCTGACAGGTTCCACCCCCAAATCAGAGGCTTCCATCCCCAGGAGTAAAGCCAGGTCAAGATGGTGACTGTGTTTGTGAGTAGCAGAGGTAAAAATCTGTGAAAGGCCCAGAGATGTCATCAACAGGAGGAAGTGTTGTCCAAATTGCCAGAGTTCATCATTGACCCAGGCATTGAAGTCACCTAGGGCCATTAGTCTGGGTCACTCAAATGCCATGTCAATCATGAAGTCCGCTACTTCCTGAAGGAATCACTTATCATCCCCGGGTGGACGGTAGCTGAGGGCTATCCTACAATCTATACCTGCTACTACAGTACACTCGAATGACCTGGCTTCCTCAACTGGTACACTTGTGAGACTCAATTCAGTCTTAAAACAGACTGCAACCCCCATCCCCTCCTGCAGTCCAATCTCGAGCGGCGTATCACTGAGTACCCGGCTGGAATCTCAGCCTCCAATATGGGGCCAGCATTTTCATCCAGCCAGGTCTCAGTGATGCAAGCCAGATCAGCTGTCCCAACAAGATCTGCAATAATTGCTGTCTTGTTCTTGATGGATCTGGCATTGCTTAACACTGCTTGAGTTGGATGGGTCTCCAGGGCTGCCCTAGCTACATGCCCACCAATAGTGGTGGTGATCTTGTGTATGGAGATCAGGCATGGAGAACTACATTCCAGAATCCATTTCACCCCAGGGCATCTTCTAGACCTAACAACCCCGATGTGAGAGACCCACTCATTCATCCTCCACCGTTCGCACCCCCACCCCATCCCCCCTTTGCAGGAAATGCCTAGGCTCTGCAGTGCTGATAGACTGAAAACTTTAAAGGGGAGAGGGGTGGAGGGCATGGAGGGCAGTGGATGAATAGTGTATGACTGGGGGGCAGGCCCCCAACACATAATACTGTTCCAAACAAAATCACACCAGGCTAAAACAAAAGAACCCCCCCCCCAACAAAATATACACAGAACAAAACCTAAAGTAAAAAACAGTTCAGTACTCCCACAACTCTCATTGGAGAAGTATCAAACAAAAAAATATAAAGCTACAATACAACAAAACCGTACCCACCCCTTAAACCAAAATTAAACCCAAAATAAAACTCACTCACCATGAACACAACCTGTACAATATACAAACCCAATACACACACCCGTACACCCATACACACAACCCTATATTAAAAAATGCACTAAACAAAAACTATAATAAAATTAAAGTCCAAAAGAGGTAATGTCTGAGAGCAAAAGGATGACAAATAGATAGCCCAAAGTCTTCCAGCAATGGGTATTTGTGACCCTTCTGGTGAGCGCTCATCTCACCGGAACAAAGAAAATTAACCTTCCAGCCAAACTGTCACATAAGCAGGACACAGTAATGTCAATTCCAAGGAAAATGTTTGAACAAATAGGAAGATAAAACACTCTCACTGCTGCCAGTCCTCAGGGGGTGAAGACAGTCTAAGCATCCACCACAGCCAGTACTCCTTCCAGCTCCAAATTCCTACTCCAACTTCCAATCACGAGAGCCCTTGAATGATAGTTCCTTACCTAGCCATTCCCCAATGAGTTGCCAGAGAAATTAACCGTGGGCAGCTCAGAGCAAGCAAGCAAGTCTTCCAGCCTGACTGCCCAAGTCTAGGGATCTCAAGAAATACAGTGCCCGTCCTTCAAGGACACCGGACCCGTTCCCCCCCCACGGCCGAAACTCCAGCAGATGTCCCCTGGTTTCAGGCTAGGTCACAGACCAAATAATCCAGCTCTTTCTGGGAGCTCACAAACTTGTCTCAAAAGACTAGGAACCACCACAGATTATAAATCCAAAACCAGGGGATGGGAAGGTAGCCTGGAACCAAAACACCAACGACACTGTTCCTGACCGAGTCCCCCAGAAGACGACACTCCCTAGGACCAAACACCCCTCAGTTCAAAGGCAGCAAATCGCAAGAGTTCCTCAGTTCTTTCATCTGCTAGACTCACACTTTCTGCATGATTTCAGCATGATTTCAACACAGTCACAGCAGTCAACTCCACGCTCCAGGCCACTCCACATCAACGAACAACTGCCGCCAGCTCACGCTCTTCCAAAAACTGAACACCAGCACCAACAGTGCAGGTAAGAAAATAAGGGGTAATGCTGTCTCATCCCCTGAAGTCAGATTAATATGAGCCCAACAATAGCAGATTGTTCTCAGGGCTTTTTAATCTCTGGGCTATCATAGGTACTCTTGGACTGTCTCCTCTGACCCGGTAAATGAGATTACCTTCTTGCTAACTCAGTCATTTACCTTAACTACCTGACACTAAACGAACGCTCTAAAAGTACACTCTAAAAATTAAATAAAAATAGACAAAATAAAATAAAATTCAAACAGAAAGGCCAAATAAAAAATCAGCGTTTGAACGGATAGCCCAGCGTGGCCGCCATCTTAGCACAGTCAGCTGTCTACATGAAAATGATGGTACCCTAGAGGAAATGGTATACAGAGAAAACTCTTGCAATGGGAATATAATTGAATAAGGGAACTCCAAACAGTCAAACCAAAGGGACAAAATGGTGAGTTGATGCTTTCTTATTTTCTTTGAAACTTAAAATGACTATTTTTTCAACTGATAAGCCTGATATATCAATATAATGTGCTTCCATCTCTAACACTTCTTCAGTCTCATAGGAATCATTATATGATTTGCAATGATTTCCTTGTGTGTCATTTGAGTATGGTTGTGTAGTATGTGGCTTTTATGTTAGTTATGTGTAGTCCTGCCTCACCTGTAGGTGGTGGTTGGTTTTCATGGTTAGGGAGCTCCCTTTGTAGTTTTTTGTTAGGACCTGCAAGGGTAGTAGTGAGCACTTTAATTAATCTGTTTGAGAGTGTTGGAAGTTTGGTAGCAGAAACGTAATGTAAAATAGTCTCTACAATTTGTGAACATAAGTGGTGCCATCTAGTGTATGAATAGGAGGAGAATAAAGATTAAGTGCTATCATGCACATAATGAAAAGTTCAAGGTGAAGTGCTGCTATGTACACATTGTTAATAAATATGTTATGTCTATAAATGACTGAGTGCAATGCTACCGAGCACAATATAACTTTTTGATTGACAGTGCCACTGTGCAATCACAAGGGGAGACAGGGACAAGATAATTGATGCATTATCCAATAAGGGCTGCTAGTGGGTTTGGGTAATCAGTGACTTTGGGTATTTAAGCAAGGCAATTGGCATGGTACAATAGCTCTGATGAAGCTGTGACATCACGGTGAAACATTAGCACATCCATGAGTGCATGTCCATCATTTCCCCTGCAGGATATCCTGAGACATGAACTAAGAAAGAACTATAGGGTCTGTAAAACTGAATGGACATGCAATGAAACTCATCTAGCAACCTAGAAGGTGCAGATAAAATAGAAACATAACTAACTAACTAGTCTTCAAACTGAGGAAAAATATCCAGACATGCTCTAACTGGTGGTATGTGCAATATACAGTATGTGCAATGTATGACTTTCTTTTACGTGAAGCATCTTTTATGTGATAGTGTTGTACATTAAATTTGACTTTTTGCACAATAAGAGTACAAATACGTTTTTTTCTAATAATTTAAACAGCTCTTGGAATGTCGTTACACAAGTGCTCAGCTCTTGCAGTGCACAACACACTCAGGCTATACTTTCCCATTGCAAGGTAACCACATAACCAGGGGTTGTGGTGATTTGGCCACTGCTGTCATATTGTCTTATTTCCTATAATTTTCTTTATGTTGAATGGCCAAAAATCCAGGACTTCAGGTTTGTCAGAAAAGATGTCCAGTTTTCTGCAAGAGTACTTGGGAAGAGTGGGTGTGTATTTCAGTGTCTGACATTTCCTTTGCCTAGGACAAAGGCTTGCTTAAAGGTAAACAGGAGTTAAATTTAAATAGGAGGTTGGAATTTTCTGCTAGCTGGTCAAAGGGGAAGATTCTATAAATGACAAGTAATGGGAGGGCCATCCCCTCTGTTCATAACATTTGGAAGTTCAAAGAGTAATAGTTTTAGGGCACATACCCAGTCTAGACAGTTATTGTTCAATCCCTACCAACTGCCAAAGTCTATTTTCACTTTAACAATGTCAGGAAGGTAAAACGGATCAAAGCCAGCTCATGGAGGTTGGACTGTATACTGTTAATTTTGAAAATACTGTTGATTTTGGTTCACTTAAAATGTTGTGAAAGAGTAAGAGAGACTTCTGCTGGCCTAGAGAAGAATAGTTGGACCTAGGAATATTAAAACCACTAGCCAATCAAAGGCCAGTTTTGCAGACTGCAGATAAGGACTATATAAGCCCTCTTAAACAGAAATTCAGGGCAGATACCAAATTTGCTGAGACACATGAAGACTGCCAGAGACACTGAAGAACACTGCAAGGAAAGCTGTCACTCTGAGACACAACAGAGAGAAAGAGTGACTATAAAACTCACTTATTTTGGGATTCTGATTGTCTACAGAATGGGTAGAAATTATCCAGTTAATTCATCAGTTTGTTTTGTATGTTTTGTCCAACTGTTTTGTGGTTATCCTGTAACCAAATATCTAAATCATGTGTATGTATGTTTGTATGGTAATTATTTAAGCCACCAGTAAAAGCTTTTGCTTTTATTTTAAGACCACTACCTGGGAGTGATTTGTTGTGTGTGAGGGTTTTTGGGAAGGTTTGTTCAATCTGTGACATGCCTGTTTCATGCTAAGGTGCCACACATACCACCGAAGTTAAGATATTGGAAGGGAATCTGGGTTCCACAGTAGGGTAAAAGTACACATGGTTTCTGGAGAGGCTCTGAGGGATTTGAATCAGTTTCCTGCACCCCTGTGAGATAAGACACAATCAGGGTTGTCAGAGCAGCCCCGAAGAGCTTGTAACACCTGGGATCCCCCCCCCAGCACAGCAACCAAAGAGGGTTCTCATCTGATTACAGACTCAAGACTGTATTTTACAAATAAACCAGTGAGAGGAAGCCCTGGGACCTTGTGGCAAGTGTTCAGTTGTGAAATCAGTGAGCAGTCTAAAAGGACACGAGGAGGGTATTTCCTGACCCCCCTGTCATGGGTTGCACTTAGTGGAAGGCCCTGTGAACTCAGTGGACCTGGCCCCCAGGAATGGATTTGTGACAGGAGTGATAACCTCTTATTTAAAAGCATAGAACACTTGCTTCTGCACTTTTTTCCGATCTTCCATTCTGCATCAGTATTGGCCCAGTGTGGAACCATGCTCATAATCTCACTAATGCCTTCTCTAAAAGCCAGAGTTACTAACAGATAAAATCATAGGAAAGAGGCACTCACAAAGTATGACAGAAGAAACTATCACCTATTAAGGCTGCAGAGGTATCCTTCCTTTAAACATAAGGCACAATAACAAGTTGCAGGCTGGAGGTGCTGGCATGACCACAGGGCTTTGCATGACTAAGAGTACTTCTTTTGGGATAGAGACATAGAAACATAGACTTTGTCGGCAGATAAGGACCGCTAGGCCCATCTAGTCTGCCCATTTCCCTACCTACAGGATAGGCCGGGATGTTTATTTTACTCTAAATCTGTCCAATGCCTGCATTTAAAAAATGTAAACTTGTTTTTTGTGTGTGTGTTAGGTGGTACTGCAGTTGTATTCCACTCTGCCAAGCTTCTGTGTACTTTTTGAAAAAGTGAACACTAGTGGGGCAGTTGAGTTGTATTTTACTGTATGCCTAATGTCTACATTTTGAAAGTGTAAATGTTTCTTTTACTCAGGGGGACTCAACATTTGTATTCAACTCTATGTCAGGCTGCTATCTGCATTTTGAAAAGTGTTAACCAGGAGAGACACACTAAGCTGAGTTCTTGTTTACAGGTGTGACCTGGGGGCACAAGGAAGTTAAGTGACTCGCTCAGGGTCACACAACGTGATAGTTTAACCAGAAGAGACACACTAAACTGAAAGCTTGTTTACAGGTGCGAACTGGGAACACAGGGAAGTTAAGTAACTTGCTCAGGATCGCACAGTATGCAAGTGGGGGCTGTGGAATTCAAACCCATGTCTCCAGGTTTGCAGCTCAGATCTTTAACTGTGCTATACTGCCTCCAAATTCTGCAGTAAGTTGCAACCTCTGTGCAAAATTCCATGGCTGCAGAATTTTAGGGGCCTTGACAATGAGCAATCACTCATGATGTTACTGAAAATTGGTTGTATGCCATGATATCATAATATTTAACTTTTATCAATCTTCCCCTCCCACACCCCTGCCTTACAACCGTTCTGTCAAACTCATGTATCAAATCATAGATGTATAGTCACAGAATTCCTAATTACTCAAGCAAATTCCATCAGTATAGAGCACATGACAAACAGAAAATACGTATTCTGAATGGTATATGTATTCATGGCAAGAAATGAAATGTGTGATTAGATCAGAATACACTGACAGCTTGCAGTATCAGGAATGTGGGTGAGTGAGTGATGAAATCACCCACGAGATCAAGCCACAGTCCATCCCAACCTACTGTTGATATAGCAGCTGACTGGTCCATTCTACAAGTATGAAATAAAGAAACAAATTACAAAGACAGCACAGTCTTTAACTTTGCTATTTCAACTAAACATAACCCATAAAACAGATGACAATTCAAGCATTAACAGCAAGCTACATTTCACCTTTAAAAGAATATAAAAAATAACACCAAAGGGAACTTTAAGTTGGTGCTTTGAGGTTATCCCAGATCCCCTAAAGCAATATTAAAAGCTAATGGCCACTGCCATATTAGCTTAAATTAGAGGATGATGTAGTTGTTTAATATAAATAATAAGGGTGTGATTCTAAAGAGGGTGGCGCCCAACACATCCGAGATGTGCCGGTGCAACTCCGACTTGCACACTGGGGCAATTCAGCAAGGGGACTGATTCACCAATGCATCGCAGATGCACAGCATACTGCCCATAATGATATGTGGTGCAGCTGGAGGGGGGCACGCCCATGCATATGGTGCACAGCCCCATTCACAGCCCGATCAGAAAGTGCATCTCGGGGGCAAGTCTAGAGATGTGCCTCCTAGAGAGAAATCTACAACAAGTAGACTTATGTCCCTTACCACCCACAGGTTGGCTGCCATACTGCAGACAGCAGTATGGCAACCACCACCTAACTTGATCAGTGTGGCCCCCACTACCCACATCCCATTATATTGTCACTCTCTATGGTGAATATGTTAAATTCAGAACTCCCCTCATACATCTGCCTTCACAAGCTGCTCTTTGCGACATACATATTAATATCAGAAGCCTCCTCCTTGCCTGCATCCACTGTCACAAGCCGTTCCCTGTGGCAAATAAGGTACAATAGCAGAACCCACCCTCACCAGCCGGACCCAAATGCACCAGTGTCGCCAAGCCATACGCCCCCTCGGTAGCCCATGCTAGCCCTAGCTTCCCCCCACTCCCCAGTCCCAGCAGAGTCCCACCATCAGCAGGCGTCCCACCCTCACACCACCACGGCTGCCTGCTGACAGAGCTGTCTGTCAATGACAGCTACTGTAAGTTCATTGGTCAACTGTGATGACCAGTGAGCTTGCAGTTGTACAGTAGCTGCCATTGACAGACAGCTCTGTTGGCGGGCAGCCATGGCAGTGTGAGGGTGGGTTGTGCTGCCCATTGATGGTGGGACTCTGCTGGGATGGGAGGAGCAGGGTGGGAGGTCTACTGGGTTACCGGAGAAGGGGCATATGGATTGGCAACACTGATACATTTAGGATGGAGTGGGGAGGGTAGGTTCTGATAATGCACCTATTCACGCAGGAGCAGCGTCAGAGGTGGATGCATGTAGGAGGGGCTTCTGAATTGTACATATTCACCGCAGCGCCGCTTGTGGAAATGGATGGATGGGGGTTCTAATTTTTACATATTCGCCACAGAGAGCGGCGACATGACGGGGATGCAGGCGGGGTGGGTGCCAGTTGACTTGGCAGCCATGGGTGCTCCATATGGTGTACAGCCCTTGCAGGAGGCCTGGCAAATTCTGCCAGGTGCAACCCTGCTAGGTGCATGCAAATGGCGCCATAATGACATGCAAATGTCCCTATTGCACCCTGCATGCATAATGGCCCTATTTGCATGTCCGTGACTGTAAATGGTGGCTTTCGGCACAGCGCATTGGGAGATGTGCTACCCAACTGCCTTCCCATCCTGACCGGGGGTTGCATTGGCACATCCAAGGGTGGGCGCATCTGAATGCACCGGGGCATCCCCGGTGCATCTTCTGTGAATGCCACAGTTTGTGGTTGGCGCAACTCATGTGTGCCGGGGCATCTGAGATGTGCAGAGTGCAAGTCCTTTGTGAGTCCTGACCTAAGAGTAACTGTTCTTTCACATGTATCTGTAGATAATGGGCATAAACTATATGAGGTACAAAATGCAAATGATAGTTTATCAGATGAACACAGACATCTTAGAATTAACAGTTTGCAAAGCAGACATATACATTTCCCCAAATCTCTGTTGAGAAAAGGAAGGGAAGATGTCTAAGGTGGAAAACATTTATGGCGGTTTTATGCATGGGTCATCAAATGCATATCCTGCTGTCTCACAGATCAAAAGCTAGTGATTGAAAGCCACTTGCAATGCTGCTGCATCGTGAAAAGTTGATGATGATCCTTCCACAACAAGTAAACCATCACATTTCATTCTAGCTTGAATAACATCATAAGGCAAGTCCTGACAGGGTAATATCATTGCACAATCTATTTCAATTCATTTTTTCTTACAACAGTCTGCATGACTTGGTCTTTGTCTCCACTCCTGATTAATTTTGCCGCTACAGTTCTAGGCGGTTTCCCAGTTTCTGTTTGTTTTTCTCTTTAAAGCTTAGTGTGGCAACCAAATTCAGAATAATACTGTTCCACTTGGAATCCATAACAGCTGAGAAGACCTTTTGAGGAGTTGTACTCGTAGGTGTAGTATTGTCCCAGTGTTCTAGTATGCCTGTCAGGCTTATCTTATTTTTTCTTGCATGACCAACTGATTGCCTTTTGTGACTGGGTGACAAGGGCAACTGATCAGAGCCATGTACAGTAGTGGATGTCTTGCATTTGGACTTTAGCAAGGCCTTTGACTCAGTGCCTCATGATAGGCTGATCAGTAAACTGAAGGCCCTGGGAGCTGGGGAGAAGTTGGCAGGATGAGTTAGCAGCTGGCTGCTGGATAGACAACAGAGGGTTAGTGTTAGGGAGGAACTCTCATCTCCCCGAGCTGTCACCAGTGGGGTCCTACAAGACTCAGTATTCAGGCCAGTGTTATTCAGCATCTTCACTGGAGATGTAGCAGACAGATCAAGAGTAAATTCAGCCTGCTTGCTGATGACGCTAATGTTGTTGGGGTGGTGGACAGTGAGTAGGGGAGGCAGGATCTGCAAGATGGTCTGGCAAAGCTTGAGCACTGGTCTGACAGTTGGCAGATGAGATTTAATGCTAAGAAGTGCAAGGTCATGCACTTGAGAGTCAGAAACCTGAGTTATGGCTACTGGCAGGGGGAGTGCAGTTATCCACCTCCGTAGATGAGAAAGATCTAGGGGTACTAATTACAGAGGGCATGCATCATTTAGTGCAGTGCAAGAAGGCAGCAGCTCAAGTTAATAACATGATGGGATGCATTGCCAGAGGGATCACCTTTCAAAGGAAGGACATCATCCTGCCATTGTACAGGTCACTGGTGAGACCACACAAAGTACAAGGTGCAGTTCTGAAACATAGAACCAAAGAAACAGAAATTGTCAGCAAATGAGGACCGCTAGGCTCATCGGCAGTATACATGTATGTATCCACTCACCTGAAGTAGTCAATGGCTTTTCATCACTCCCTTCCCACCCAAGGTTCTCCTGCGCTTGTTCCAGGCATGTATAAACCCCTCCACCATGCTTGCCCCTACCACCTCATGTGGCAGACTATTCCAAGTGTTCACTGCCCTCTCTATGTAGAAAAGCTTCCTCACATTATCTCAATCTGCCCTCCTCCAATTTCATAGCATGCCCCTTGTTGTGGTATTTTCTCTACATTGGAAAATATTCACCACCCGAACCTTGTGTATGCCCTTGAGGTACTTAAAAGTTTCTATACTGTCACCCCTTTCTCTCTTCTATTCCAGTGAGTACATATTGAGGTCTGTTAGTCTCTCTTCATATGTTCTGTGGTGTAAACCGTGCACCATCTTTGCCGCCCTTCTCTGGACAGCCTCCACCTTGTTTATGTCCTTATGCACGTGTAGTCTCCAGTACTGCATGCAGTACCCCAGGTGAGGCCTTACCAGTGTTTTATACAGTGCATCACCATCTACCACCTCCCACCTCCTACTAGCACCTATATTTAAAGAAATCAATCTACTGGGGGGGGTACAGCGTAGGGCAACAAAAATGATCCTAGGCCTGGGAGATATGCCATATGAGGAAAGACTGTGAGAGCTCAACATGTATTCCCTGGGGGATAGGAGGGAGAGGCATGATATGATTGAGACCTATAAATATTTAAAGGATAATAATAAGTAATGTTCTGAAGACATGCTCAGACTAAGGGGTAGGAATACGAGATGGCATGGTCAGAAATTGAAGGGGAGAAAATTCAAGGGGCAATTAAGAGGCTTTATTTCACAGAAAGGGTAGTGGCAAAATAGAACAAACTGCCAGAGGAGGTGATTTCACTGGCAACTGCTGGCAGTTTTAAGAGAGAGTGGGACAGGGCAGAGGTAAGGATATAACTGAGGGGGGGGGAGGGGAGGATGTGATCTGGGTGATAACACTGGTGTTTTTGGGGGGCAGCTGCGGTAGAGTAGACTCGGAGCTGCATATTTGAGCAGACTCAAAAGATCGCTATGGCCTGTATTTGCTGGTATTTTCATATGTTCATATGTATGAGATTCATAGTCTACTAATCTTGTTTTTAACTCCTGAATGTCCTTATTGTAACTGGTAGCTGCTCTTTTCTGTCACCACTGCCACGTCATCCTCAAGATACAATGATCTATTTTTCTGCCTCAGTTGTTGCCTCTATTATCCCCTTTAATCACGATAAAACTTGGGACATCTGCAGAATTAATGTTTCACGCTGTTGTTTAATGTCTGTAATAGGGATTATATCCTGCCTATACAGTATGTCTGTATCTTCTTTAATATCATTTTAGCTCACATGGCCTATCTTCCTGTTCTTTTAGTTCATTTTATTATTTTTCAGGGTTAATTTCAGTTTCTTATACAATTTCAGATTCAAGGCCCACGCTCTATTTCTCTTGCTCTGAATTATGTGAACTTTCCGAGTTCTCAACATCATCCAGCTTTATTATAAAGATAGACTGCATTCTTTGTTTCTCCTGGGAAGCATTACCATTTTCTTCATTCTGTTCCGTTTGCTTCTTTCCAACTGACATTTATTTTGCTGGCTGTAAGTCAGATATAGGGCTAATGTTATCTGGCTACACTGTTGTTTTATCATTTGTAACTATCCTTGAGATTGTAAACTCCAGATCTGAGGTAGAGTTGTGCACTAGGTGGTAAATTTACAACTAGGGGCATTAATTGTGTTAACAGCGACCCTTGCTCACCCTTTTCCCCTTAAGAGAACCAGTTTTTGTTACATATTTACAAGAGTAAAAGGTGCTGCACATCAGGCATTACAAGGTTTTAATACATGGATCTCTAAAATGATGTTTCAAATTATACAAAAAATCCTTGGTAATAACTCTTGCACTCAGAGCAATAATAATATCATTCACGAGCGATAATACCATCATTCAAGTCCCACGTTGGTCTTCTTCAAGACCTGAATGATAGTATTGTCAGAAAAACTCAGCAACGCAACTGCAAAGCTGCCACCCGACATCTCCCAAAGTGTGCCTTCTGATTGCCCTCTTTTCCTTTGTGGGTGGGTAGAACAACTTTTAAAATATGGCCTCCGTTTCTCACTTTGCAAGAGTGAATTGTGTACTCAGCATTTCCCCGATTTTTTTTTTTATTTTAATCACTGCCAAAAGTGGACTTATCTGGTTGATCCTGCATTCACAGTGAAATAAAAAGGTAGGACTGTCACAAACTTTACTTATATACCCTGCTTACATGGGGGGGGTACCGATACCAAGAGCAGAGACAGTGCAGTAGCGGTCGTCCGAGACTAAGAGACTCCTTCGCTGCAGTGGCCGACCACCAAGAAAAAACATTGCATCCATATATTAAAAAATAAATAAATAAATAATGGATGGGTCACTGAGCATTACTGGTGAGTGTTACCATCTCGGGGTTCTGGACACTGGAACCTTTCGAGTTTCACTCCCAAGGCTCCTATGTGTCCAGCACCTCTCAATGGTATTACTCACTGGTAATGCCCAGTGACCTATCCATTATTCTATTTATCTTTAATAATGATCCACTTATTATTATTGGGACACCTCCTTTTCAATATCTACATCAGCGATATAGTGGGAGGGCTAAAGCGTCGGGTGGCTCTTTCTGCAGATGATGACAACATCTGCAATAGGATAGACTTCACAAGGGGTGTAGAGGACATGAGGCAGGACCTGAGGGCACTGGAGGGGTGGGCAGAAACCTGTCAACTACAATTCAATATCAAAAAGTGTGCAGTCATGCACCTGGGACACAGGAACCTGAAGGCAGGCTACACACTCAGGGGAGAGGAAGTCAGGGTTACAGAGCAAGAGTGGGACCTGGAGATAACAGTATCTAGTGACCTCAGGGTGGGAAATCAGTGTAGCAGTGTGGTGGGGACAGCATATGGGATGCTGGCATGTATAGGCAGGGGAATCACTAGCAGAAGGAGGGAGGTCCTGATGCCCCTATACCAAACCATGGTGAGACCGCACCTTGAGTATAGAGTCCAGTTCTAGAGGCCATATCTGTGAAAAGATATAGATACGATAGAAAGGGTTCAGAGAAGGGTGACTAAGATTATGCAGGGCATGAAGGGCAAGCCATACGGAGATGTTGGAAATTGGGGCTCTATACACTGGAGACTAGAAGGGAGAAAGGAGACATGATAGAGACCTTTAAATACATCAAAGGGATAAACAGAGTGTCATCAGGGTATTTATTTCACAGGAAGGAAGGTACTAGGGGGCATGGCTTGAGACTGCAGGGGGGAACTACAGGGGCAATGTGAGAGGAAGGTTCTTCACTGAGAGGGTGGTAAAAGCATGGAACAGGCTTCCATGGGAAGTAGTGGGAACCGAAACAGTGTCAAGCTTTAAGAGAACATGGGACAAGCACATCGGGTTGTAGGGAGGTGGGATGGGTGCTTTCAGTGGGGGGAGGGAGAAATAATGGGGAGTGAAGGGACAGACTGGATGGGCCAAGGGGTCCTTTTCTGCCATCAATTTCTATGATTCTGTGATTCTATTTTCATGTCTTTTTGCAAGACCCTGCTTTGGAATATGAAAGATTAAAAAATGCAGTACCTTCCAACTTTTTTACAGCTTTTATATCTTTGTTCGTAGCAGGCTGTTGGAGATGAGAGATTTGTTGCTCAGGACAAAGATATCCTGCATGCTGTTTAAGATATGAGCTCTGCTGCTCCACATATGGATATTCAGACACTGTTGCTGGTACTGACTGCCTTCCACAGTTGCTTTTTCTTACACCATATTTAATGTTGTGTAGACCACAACGTCCTCCATTGACCTCTCCAGTCTCTGAAGTGCATTCTGTGTTTCACGTTGGGTAATGGAAGCATATTTACTTGTGATGTTGAGCCACTAACAGTGGCTTTACCATCATCTTTTAGCAAGTTGCAGTCAGAGAGATTTTCTTTTATCTGGGCCCGATCCAGTGTCAGTACTGGGCTCAGTAGTGGTTGAATTACTAGAGTCAGGGGTATTAGCATCTGTTTTCTGTTGGCCAGCACTCAAATCTTCCCTCTTTTCCCCAGATTTGTATGTTTTTTAACCTGAAGCATAAGATCTCTCTGTGACTCTGGCTTTCAGATATCAATCAGTATTTCAACAAACAGGTAAAGAAGCATTAATGTGTGTCACAGAAATAAGAAAAGCCTTGTAAGAACGTATGCAGATTCTTACATGTTGTTCTGCAGGAGTAGTCCAAATGCCAGGTATCTTTCAAGCTTTAGATTTTTTGCACCCACACTGTTTCATGTCGATCATTCAGAAATATCCAAAGGTGCGAACCGTTTTTAATAAGGAGTTCCAGGCTATTTAGATTTCCTGGCATTAGATTAGGGGGTTGACGTCTCAATGCAGGTTATCTGAGGCAGCAGCTCAATCCTCACACCACCTCTCTGGTGTCATCTTGCTCCGCTCTTCTGCTACCTGTATATTATAGAGTTTGCAAAGTTTCCAGTGAAATCAGTTTGCCTATATTATTGTGAACATCTGTGTCCCGGCCTTCTGACATGAGTATATCACATCTAGGTAATGGGAAATAGTTTCTAATTCTGTAATGCAGATCCCACGCATGTCCATTTTTCTTGTTCTTTTCAGTTGGTGAACCACCTTCTGCACAGTCCACTGTCATACTAAGGTAGGAAGAAGGAGTGAGTAGGTCAAAGCCCACAATGCTCCTTTACTATGCCATGGAATAGTAGGATAAGTCATACCCTGACATGATTAAATTATCAAGATGATGTTTGAAAGTCTCTTTATTATTACTAGTGATTACATCGGATGGAAGCCTATTCCAAGGCCCAAGGATCCTAACAGTGAAAAAATACTTTCGGCTGATGGGCAGCCAGCATCAGCCTCTCCTCTCTTGGTGCGAATTGTCTTTCTTAACAATGAAAGGGCTTTAAGCCTGAGGTTCGATGGGCGGAGCAACAACGTCACTCCCCCATTGAGCTAAAAAGGTCACAACACACTGGGCCCATCCAGGATCCATTTTTTCATTGCGGCCTGAGGCGCCGCCCTCCCTCACTCATTTTGATTCCTACCAGTTTATTCAGCGGATGCCTCTGGTCACCTGCCTGTTCGCCCATTTCTTTGTTTGATCTTCCTGCATGTGGCCCTTCTCACCGTCAGCCCCTTCATATTTCTGCAGGCTTTGGCCATTAGTGGGTGCTCTTGTGTTTGTGCTGGGCATTGCTCCATATTGACTGCTTCGTTCTCTTGGCTTTGTGACTGCATTGTTTGCAGTCAGTGGCCTCTCCTACTGCCTGCTCACTCTGCTCTTAGCAGGTCCCTCTCTTCAGCTCCTCCGATTGCATCTCCTCGCTCTGCCATCCGCTCTGTGGGGCTTCGCTTCATGGCTCATTCACTGGGCTTGATGCCATCAGGTTCTGCTGCCTCTTCTGGGAATCCACTGTCCTGGCTCATGCCGTCATCCCCTCTGGCTCCTCTGCCAGCTTGTCTGCCTGCCGGGTGTTTATTTTCCAGCATCCTGCATTCCTTTGGATTTTTGCCGAGGATGCCGCCCATGCGGGACTCTGGGAGACAAGTGAGTGGACTGAGATTAACCTGCTCACACAGGCCATGTTAAGGGCAGGCTGCTAGCATGTTCTAGTGTGAGATGAGGGTTTCTGCATGGCACCACTGATATTTACTCTCTGCAACCCTGAACCTCCAGGACAGGGGTTCCTTATACAGGAAGCCATTGCATGTTTTAATAATATACATTTAGGGATTTCATGGGGTACTGCAGGTGGGGTTATTATATTTTGGGCCTGGTAATGCTAGCCTGCAGAACTTAATGGCTACAATTCACTAACAGTAGTGCCTCTCTGGAAGGCCATCGGTGACTCCTTTCTCATGCTGTGGCGTGACTTCTCGGTTGGTTCCCCTAGCTCATGCTGCCCTGATCAGCTTGCTCTGGCATTCCAGCTCATTCTCATGCCACCTGCATCCATCACCCTCAGCAATGACCCATGCCTTCCTTTTGGGCATGCCTATCATCGATACCTCTGTCTCTCACTCCACTATTGTATCTCTTTCTAGTCCATGCCCCACTTTGATGTCTGCCTTGCCTCAACCTGCTCATCTATTTTACATTGCTCTACATAATCATCCTTCACCTCCCAGTATATCTCGCTCATCTCCAGGCCTGCAGTCAATATTTCTTTTGGGCATCCCTATCTATTTGAACTCCAGATCTGCTCATTCCATTGGTTAGTCAAGCATCCCTGTCATGGGGTCCTCTAATACCTCATCATCTAGTCAAGCATCCCTGTCATGGGGTCCTAGAATACCTCATCACCTAGTCAAGCACCCCTGTTATGGGGTCCTACAATACCTCATCACCTAGGTTATGCCAGAGTCCGGATCTCCTTCACTCAGTCTGCCCTCAGGTTCTATTCATCTACTTCATTTAATCGAGCATACCTACATTTTAGGTCATGTACTACCTCATCGAACTGCCCTTACTTCATCAATCTTCTCCTCTTGGACTGCTGTACTCCTGCGGTGCTCAGCAGCCCCTATCCTTCATCATATGTGCTGGCTCACACTGCCCTGCTCCTCTATTCCCATCACTCAATCAATATGCCTTGGCTGCCCAATCAGCTTGCCTCAGCTGACTCTGGCTAGCTCCCATACTCTCGTGCTCCCTCTTCCAACTCGCCTTCTGCAGTTCTCATCCCATATTGACTGGGTCCTATGCTACCCCATTGACCTCCATACTGTCCTTTGTCCTTTCATACCTCGCTTTCCTATACCAGCCTCAATGGCTTCAATCCATCATCGTACCTCCTCTGTTTTCTAAATTTTACCTTCCTTGTCCTAGCGCCTTTTCTATTACCAGTCTTCATGGCTTCACTTCACTCTCCATTTCACTTCTCATCATACATCTTCCAGTTTTGCTCCTCGATCGCTCAACCTGAGTTGCCTTTCGAGGAGCCTACTTCCTTTGTCCAAGTTCATGGCCTGCAATCAATGTTCCTTTTTTGGGCATGCCTATCATGCTTCCTATGTCACCTCATCGACCCGCAGCCATCCTGCCGCATGTATTGAGTTCATAATTCCAGTCATCATTCAGTCATCCTTACCTCACGTTTATCTATTTACGTTGCTTACTCGAGCATTCCTGTCATTCAATCCTATGCTACATCATTGACTATAACCTTAGGATCTAATCGCTCAAGGTCTTATCGTTCACATCTCATAATCAAGTATGCCTCAGCAACCTCAGTGTCTAACGGCCTCAGTGTCTCCTCCCTCGCATCGCTCAATCAAGCCAGTCTACATCATCCTCGGTCTCCTCGTAAGCATCTGGATACACCTTACTTCTCTGACTTCTACATGGATCTAGACTTCTACATGGATCTACTCACTCCCATCGATTACTCGAGCATACCCTTCTTGGATCCCTGCTGCCTCATGTTCCTCCTTCGTCATCCTTCCTACTTATAGCCCTCATTCAAATACCTCAAGGGAATCAACAACATCCAAGAGGGTAGCCTTTCAGAAAAAGAGATGTACAAGAACAAGGGGGTGCAATTTGAAGATAGAGGGGGATGGCTCAGAGGTAAAGTGAGGAAGTTTTTCTTCACAGAGGGAGTTGTAGATGCATGGAATGACCTTCCTGAGGAGCTCATAGAGTCAAAAACAGTGGGAGAATTCAAGAATGCATGGGACAGACATAAGGCAATTCAAGTGGGGGATAGGAGGAAGTAGGCTGTTGGTTAACTAGGATCTGCAGCTTATCCATTAGGTAGGGAAATGGGCAGACTAGGTGGGCCAAGCAGTGCTTACCTGCCATCAACTTCTATGTTTCTATGTTAATGAACCATTCTCTTGACCGACATACATCCTTAAGTCAAACATTGTCAGCCTGGAGGGAAGGTGACCTAGGCCTTGGATCCCCCAAGAGTTGCTCCTTAAAGGGGAGTTTATCTCTCCTCCGTGCCAGTGGTCATAATATTGGTTACTTAGTGCTTTCTTCAGGTTAGTTAGGTTCTGCTGTTGGATGGAGGTGGATGGTGGCCCGGCTTTCCCCTCTCTCCTTAGGAAGTTAACCCTTATCATCTTCTCAGACTTCATTCATCATCCTCGCCTTTAGAAGCTCAACATCTTTGGGTATTCTTTTTGGGCTTCTTCCTAACCTACCTTTAGCTGATGTAATCATTTCTGCAGCACCTGTAGGGGGGGACCCTCCTCTAGGGTTCCTAGAATTGTACCTCTACAGGGTGGTATATCCCATGGACAGAGAGGTGGAAAGCCACAAAATAAATCAAGTTACTCAAGCATTTCATATCTCATCCAGTTGAGTAAGCACATCAGATGAGAGGGCTTTAAGCCCAAGGTTCAATGGGTGGAGCAACAACATTACTGCCCCATCGAGCTTAAAAAGTCACAACATACTGGGCCCATCCAGGATCCATTTTTTCGTTGCCCACCATCCACCCCTCCTTCTTCAGTGGCTCATCTCTCTTCCCCGTGGGCTTCTTCCTAACCTACCTTTAGCTGATGCAATCATTCCCACGGCATCTGTAGAGGGGGACCCCTCTTCTAGTGTTCCTAGCATCATACCCCTACAGGGTGGTATATCCCATGGATAGAGAGTCAGAAAGCCACAAAGTAAATCAAGTTACACAAGCATCATATCTCATCCGGCTGCATAAGCACATCAAACCCATGTTTCAGTTCTTGGTCAGCACGAGGCTGTTGCAGCAGATCCATTTAATTTCCACTGCAAGTAGGGTCTCTCCAGTTGTCTTTTCTTCACTGTTAGTCTGCCACTTCCAAAGTTTTCTTCTTTTGGTTTGAAAAGTCAGTTGCTGAGCATTCCATGTTCATTTGTGAAATCTCATCTAGAGCTGCTCCTCTCCTGAAGGGTTTCACTAATTTTGTAATGCAAATAGTCCTCATGTGAACTTGCAGATGATTTATGAGGTCACTCTTCTGGACAAAACTTGTATTACATGCAGCACATTTTTATTGTTTCTGCCTTGGGTAGCATCTCCAGTGTTAAGGGATTTTTAATACCACGACAAGAATAGACCCAGTTTTATAGCTATGGAATATTCATATACGTCTGGTTTTTGCTTCCATGTGTGAATTCATTGATGGAGTACAAGGTCACACTTCTTGAAACACTTTCCACATTCAGCATATTTATATGGTTTCTCTTGGGGTTAATGTCTCCAAATGTTTAGGGATTTCTAATACCGTGGCAAGAATGGACCCCATTCTTTAGCCAGGGCATATTCAAAACTCAAGAAATTAGTACTGTATTAATCTTTGAAGTTTGCTGAGAGCGCTCTTCTCAGCACTCGCAACGTCCCCAAAATGGCTTCCTTTTGAAGTTCATAAGGTGTCACAAGTATTGGTAGCATATTTAAATTTGCCTGAAAGTTCTTTTTGATTAGTCCCATTGCTCCAAGCACAAATGGAACAACTTCTGTCTCTCCCGTGGTTAGTGTCTCCAAATGTTTAGGGATTTCTAATACCGTGGCAAGAATGGACCCCATTGTTAAGCCAGGACATATTCAAAAATCATGAAATCAGTACCGTATTCATCTTTAATGTTTGCTGAGAACGCTCTTCTCAGCACACGCAACATCCCTAGGATGGCTTCCTTTAGCAGTTCATAAGGTGTCATGAATATTGGTAGCATATTTAGGTGTACCTGAAAGTTCTTTTTTGATTAGCCCTGTTGCTCAAATCACTATTGGAATTTGTGTGTCCTTATTCCACATCAGTTTGGTTTCTGATTGTATATTCTGGTATTTCATGATTTTGTGTCTTTCTGTATGCAGGATACTGTAATCAGGTATGTGCCCAGGATGGTTATACTATTACAGTGAAAACATTGATGCCGACAACATCAATGTTTTCACTGTAATAGTCTGCCTGAGACCCCGGCACTCTCTCTCCCAGTCCTGCACCCTCTCCCCGATCCAACTCTGACTTGGAGTTAGAATCCTAGAGATCGAGGGGGGCAGAGGACCCCCCTATGAAAAAACAGCTGGGGGTCTCCAGTCAGCTTTATGTCAACCACAAGTTGCGGTCAACATAAATCCATTTCTGTGATGGCAGTCCATAACTTAGTTTTTGAACCAGCATCGTAGAGTCCTGTAATCATTAAGGGTGGCTATTTTGATCAGCAGTGCTACATTTGTTCTTTGTTCTTGAATTACAATTTATGGTTTTCTTGCTTCCACTTTCTTGGCAATTGGTATTGGGTGATCCCATGTAATCATTACTTTTTCATTCTCTATGATTCTTTGTAGTTCATGTTTTCAGTGCCTCTCTGCTACCTGTATAGTGTCTGTATAGTTTCCAGTGGATTGGTCTTGCTACATTGTTGTGTCTTTCAGAATACAGGCCTTTTGCCATGAGTACTTCACATCCAGCTACAAGATGTGCAACTATTTTTAATTCTGTACTACAGAACCTGCACTTATCTGTTTTTTTAATTTTTTCTATGGATTTTGAAAACCATCTTGTGCGAAGTCCACTATCTTGGGTTGCCATTATCAATCTTTCATCTGGTGTCTTCTCCTGTGAAAATTCACTGATGTATTATGTAAGTAATAATACTCAACAGGGTGGGCATTATTGGGATAAAACAGACTGCCCAGGGGCATAATGAGGCCTGATACCACAGGCAGAGGACATTATAGCCCCATGAAGGTCCATTATGTCCCAATAATGCCCACTGTCTTGGATATTATTATACTTAGAAAATGGGCACTGTAAAGGAAAAAAAATTAAAAAAGGTAAAATATTAGTTTAAAATAAGTTTTGTGATAACTTTGTAATAAAGTAGTTCCTCTGCTGCTATGGCTTTTTGACTTACTGGGACACCGTCAGGGATGCTGGTGTGCAGTTTGTGACAGGAAGTGAGAGGTGAAGTGGGTCGGGAGAGTGGCTGAAGCTGTTGTGCCTGAAATTGTCATTTGCATGGAAGGGCACCACAAAAATAAAAACCTTGTGCTTGTATCTTTTATTTTGTTTCTGTCAGTTGTATAAATGAGAAGGGACGGACTTCGTCAGCTTATATGGGATCCTGGGTTTCCACTCGGTGAGAGTGCAGTAGTTTTAGTCAGACTGCGCTGGAATGCTGATGGGCTGCCTGGCCACAGCATGGAGGAAGCAGAAACTGAGGCACAAATCAAGTGCTGCAGTGGAGCCAGGATGCATTAATGAGGTAGGAGGAAAATAGAAAAGTAAATTATGACTTTGGTGTCCCCTTACTGTAAAAAAAGGAGTCTGTGGATCAGAGACAGGACGGTCAGTGGGAGGCGCTAGTCAGGAGAAACAAAATGTTGGCTGTTCAATATCAGAATTCGGGGTGCCCAATAATATTGTGGGTAATGGGGCATCCAGAATTGGCACTAGTTATTTGCTGGGCGTTGTTATTTCAGAAAATCATTGTGCAGCTTTCCCGTTGACCATTTTCTAATAGGTAACATTTCTGGCTAAAACCTTGTCACAGTCAGTATATTACATAGAAACATAGAATTTGATGGCAGATAAGGACCGCTTGGCCCACCCAGTCTGTCTGTTTCCCTCCCTAATGGATAAGCTACAGATCCCAGTTAACCAACAGCTTACTTCTTCTTACCCCCATCCCCTAGAATTGCCTTATGACTGTCCCATGCATTCTTGAAATCCACCACTGTTTTTGACTCTACCACCTCCTCATGAAGGCTGTTCCATGCATCCACAACCCTCTCCATGAAAAAATACTTCCTCACATTACCTCTGAGCCATTCCCCCTCAATCTTCAAATTTTGCCCTCTTGTTCGTGCACACCTCTTTTTCTGAAAGGTGTTACCCTCTTGGACTTTGTTGATTACCTCGAGGTACTTCAAAGTTTCTATCATGTCTGTCCTCTCCCTCCTTTCCTTGAGGCTATACATATTAAGCATCTTAAGTCTCTCATCATATGTCTTCTAGTGCAGATCCTGCACCATTTTAGTTGCCCTCCTCTGGACTTCCTCCATCCTATGTCTTTGCGGAGATTGGGTCTCCAGAACTGCATGCAGTACTCCAGATGGGGTGTCACCAGCTGTATGTACAGAGGGATAACAATTTCCCATTTTCTACTGGTGGTGCCTCTCCCTTTGCATCCCAGTATCCCCCAGCTCTCCTTACTACCCTCTCACATTGCTTGCCCACCTTTAGGTCATCTGATGTGACTTCCCCAGGTCCCTTTCCATTTTTGTTGTTGTTAGTATCTCACCCCCCATTGTGTACTCTTCCCGTGAGTTTTTGTTTCCCAACTGCATTACTTTGCACTTCTTTGCATTGAATCTAAGCTGCCATACATTTGACCATTCCTCCAACCTTGCCAAGTCCCTTCTCATCCTTTCCACCCCACCTTGTGTATCAACTCTGTTGCAGATCTTTGTGTCATCTGCAAAGAGACATACTTTTCCATCCAGTACCTCTTCAATGTCGCTTATAAAAACATTAAAGAGGACCTGTCCTAGTACTGAACCCTGATGTACCCCACCAGTAACCCCATTTCTTCAGAGTGGACTCTGTTTACTATTACCCTCTGTGTCCTGTTCTCCAGCCAATTCTTTACCCAGGCTACCATCTTGGGACCCACTCCCAGGCTGGCCAACTTGTATATTAATCTTTTGTGTGGGACTGTGTCAAATGCCTTGTTAAAGTCTAGGCAGGCCATGTCCATAACCGCTCCTTGATCTACTACTTTGGTCACCCAGTCAAAGAAATCCATTAGATTCATCTGACAAGACTGTCCCACTGTGAATCCATGCTGCCTTGGGTTCTGTGCCCCTCTGGCCCCTAGGTACTCAATAATTCTTTCATTCAGAAGGGATTCCATCATTTTCCCAATCACTAAAGTTAAACTAACAGGTCTGTAGTTTCCTGCTTCTGCCCTGCTCCCACTTTTGTGAAGTGGAATAACATCTGCTCTCCTCCAGTCCTCAGGTACCACCCCATCCTCCCATGATATGTTAAAGAGGGTAGTCAGTGGTGTCACTAGTTCTACCCTTAGTTCTTTTAGAATTCTGGGTTGAATCCCATCAGGCCCCATTGCTTTGTCCACCTTCAGTTTTAAGAGTTCTTTCAGAACCCTTTTTTCCGTGAATGGGCCGGTGTCAACCCCTGTATCTAGAGTGTTTCTATTGTTTGGTTTCGGTACTTTTTAGGCAGGTCTCCCTTTTAGGCAGTGTCTCCAGTGTTCAGGATGTTCAACTATCATAACAAGAATGAACCCCTGTCCATAAGCCAGGTCATGTTCGAAGATACACACATTCATTGCACAGTTTGTATGGTTGACAGATATTGGTATCGCAGCATACTCAGATGTGCCTGAAAGTTATTTTTAATTAATCCCATAGCTCTAAGGATAAATTAAACTATTTATGTGTTTTTGTTCTACATTACATTTGTTTCTGTTTGCATATCCTGGTATTGTGTCTCTCCATGCACTAAACATTGTCATCACTTGGGACTGATGCTTCAAACAGCTGATCCACCTTTATTTGTTTTTTATGTTGATTGTGCACATGCACAAGAAACATATTGCAGCAGCTTTCTCCAAAAGCAGGTAGTGGAGGCGTGGCACTGCTGTGACCAATGCCCCCACAGCCTTTAAAGGTTTGTCCAGCATCCCCCAATGTCGTGGCTTGCTGCTGCTGACACTAGTTCAGCCAGTGTGCCACCAACTTGTGTAAAAATTTAGCTGCTGCAATCAGGGGCCACCACGTCATTGCAGCGTAAGCCATTCGCTGCAATGAGGGAGCAACCCGTCATTGTAGGGCAGGATCTTGACACACTAATATTGTTTGTGAACATGGCGGTAGTTTGTCGCCGTGTTCACAAACAATATTAACCCCCCACCATGTTTATTTGCTGACAGGGGCTCCAATCCCCGCTGGCTTCACTGCCCCAATGTTTATGTTGCCAACTCCCCATCAGCATTATGTAACCTCCCCATGTTTATTTTGTCTGCTGACAGGGTGCCCAATTAGTGTTTGGGACAGATTAAGAAAATGACAGTGACACTGTTCATGAGTAGAGGTCCTAAAATGCCTATATTGAAAATTTGGTGACGATACTCCATAAAATGACGGTGTTATGAGAGTGCGCGTTGCGCAGTTTGCATGCACACTTGTAACTTTGAAAATTTGTAGTATTTTCACTCCAGATTTTTAACATTGCTATTTTCCCACACCTATTTATGAACAGTACAGCTGTCATTTTTTCCCATCCTGGTCAAAATGTGTTTTCGCACTTCCGGAGCAGAATAGAGCGGTTGTTGTGGCAAATCACTGTTCGGGACAGATTAAGAAAATGACAGTGATACTGTTCATGAGCAGAGGTCCTAAATGCCTATGTTAAAATTTGGTGATGATAACCCATCAAATGACTGTCTTATAAGTGTGCATGGTGCACTTTCCACGCACCCTTGTAACTTCACAGACTTGTAATATTGTCATGCCAGATTTTCAGCACTGCCATTTTTTCACACCTCCTTACGAGCAGTACAACTGTCATTTTTCACATCCTGACCAAAATGTGTTTTCACATTTCCAGCACAGAATAACACGGTCACTGTGGGGAAATCAGTGTTTGGGACAGATTAACAAAATGACAGTGGCACTGTTCATGAGCAGAGGTCCTAAAATCCCTATGTTGAAAATTTGGTGATGAAACTCCATAACATGACTGTGTTACAAGCGTGTGTTGAACTGTTTCCACACACCCTTGTAACTTCACAAATCTGTAATACTTTCAAGCCACATTTACAACAGTGGCATTTTTTCACACCTCCTTATGAACAGTGCAGCTGTCATTTTTCACATCCTGGCTAAAATACGTTTTTGCACTCCTGCCGGAGAATAGCACAGTCACTGTGGGAAATCAGTGTTTGGGGCAGATTAAGATTGAACGAGTGAGAGGGGGGAGTGACCGAGCTCAACTGAGCTCTGTCGGGACTGCTGTGGCTTTGTTTGTGGGAAGAAAAAGGCCCCAACACAAGAGCCCAGTACAAAATAGCAGCCTGCAGCACTGGGAGAAACAGAATGAGAGAGCGAGTGAGGGAAGGGGAGTGAGCAAACTCACCAGAGCACTGTCAGGATTGCTGCAGATTTCTTTGTTGGCAGAAAAAGGCATTAATGCAGGCAGAGGCCCAGTATAAAAGGCCAGCCGGCAGCGGTGGGTGAAATAGTATGAACGAGTGAGACAGAGGGACTGAGTGAGCTCAACGGAGTTCTATCAGAACTGCTGTAGATTTCTTTGTGGGCAGAAAAAGGCACCAATGCAGGCAGGAGCCCCATAGAAAAGGGCAGCTTGCAGCACCAGGACAAACAGAATGAGAGCGTGAGCGAGGGAGACTAAGCGACCTCAACGGAGCTCTGTTGGGACAGCTGCGGATTTCTTTGTGGACTGACAAAGGTGCCAGTGTAGCCAGGAGCCCCATACAAAAGCATAGCCTGCAGCACCAAGAGAAACAGAACGAGCGAGTGACAGAGCGGTAGTGAGCAAGCTCAACAGAGCTCTATTGTGACTGCTGCAGATTTCTTTGTGGGCAGAAAAAGGCAGTAATGCAGGCAGGAGCCCAGTACAAAAGGCCAGCTTGCAGTGCTGGCAGAAACAGAATGAGTGAGTGAGAGAGGGGCAGTGATCGAGCTCAATGGAGCAGTGTCGGGACTGCTTCAGATTTCTTTTGGCCAGAAAAAGCCACCAATGCAGGCAGGAGCCCAGTACAAAAGGGCAGCCTGCAACGGCGGAAGACACAGAATGAGCAAGTGAGGAAGGGGGAGTGAGAGAGCTCAACAGAGCTCTATTGTGACTGCTGCAAATTTCTTTGTGGGCAGAAGAAGGTGTTAATGCAGGCAGGAGCCCAATAGAAAAGGGCAGCCTGCAGCGTCGGCAGAAACAGAATGAGTGAGTGAGAGAGGGTGGAGTGAGCCACCTCAACGGAGCTCTGTCAGGACAGCTGTGGATTTCTTAGTGGGCAGAAAAAGCTGCCAATGCAGGCAGGAGCCCAGTACAAAAGAGCAGCCTGCAGCACCGGGAGAAACAGACTGAGCAAGCGACAGAGGGGCAGTGAGCGAGCTCAACAGACCAACGCAATCAATATTCGGCATTGACAAATGCTTGTATATAATGTGATAAATGGTTTTCTGGCATCTATTTCTTTTAGAGGCGGAAGTGGGATCCATGAATTATCACAGCTTTATTCTCTGTGGCCCTTTAAGGCTTGTCATTCTAGTGTTTTACTGCTACCTGTATATTATTGTGTTTGCATAGTTTCCAGTGAATCTGGCTACATTATTCTGTATTTCTGTGTACATCTTCTGTCATGAGCAATTCACATCCTGCCACTAGATGGGAGATTATTTTTAACTCTATAACACAGAACCCACACTTGCATATTTTTCCTGTGTTTCCTATACAGTTGGTGAATCACCTTGTGTGTAGTCTACTGACTTGGGCAGGTTGTATCAACATAGAAACACAGAAGCTGTTGGCAGATAAGGGCCACATGACCCATCCAGTCTGTCCCCTTTTTGGTTGCATTGCTTACACTGTGGACCCCTCCATGTCTATGGCACTTTCTATCACAAAAGGAGCAGGACAGAGAATTGTATCAGTTAAAGCAAAAGGAAGCTGGGAAGGCAGTCAGAACAGCAAAGGCCCGAACTGAGGAAAAGATAGCCAACTCAGTTAAGAAGGGGGACAAAACCTTTTTTAGGTACCTCAGGGACCGAAGGAAGACTAAGGGAGGGATAGTGAGGCTTAATGGGGGGGAGGGTGACTGTGAAAAGGCAGAGATACTAAACAAATAGTTTTGCTCAGTATGTATAAATGAAGAGGGAGAGGTACCTAAAATAAACAACTGAAACACTCTGGATACAGAAGTTGTTACCAGCCCATTTACAGAAGAAAGGGTTCTGAAAGAACTCTTAAAACTGAAGGTGGACAAAGCAATGGGGCCTGATGGGATTCATCCCAGAATTCTAAAAGAACTAAGGGTAGAACTAGTGACACCACTGACTACCCTCTTTAACAAATTATGGGAGGATGGGGTGGTACCTGAGGACTGGAGGAGGGCAGATGTGATTCTCCTTCACAAAAGTGGGAGCAGGGCAGAAGCAGGAAGCTACAGACCAGTTAGTTTAACCTCAGTGATAGGGAAAATGATGGAATCACTTCTGAAGGAAAGAATTGTCGAGTACCTAGAGGCCAGAGGGGCACAGGACCCAAGGCAGCATGGATTCACAGCAGGAAGGTCATGCCAGATGAATTTAATGGATTTATTTGACTGGGTGACCAAAGTAGTAGATCAGGGAGGGGCTGTGGACATGGCCTACCTAGACTTTAGCAAGGCATTTGACTCAGTCCCACATAGATGATTAATATGCAAGTTAGCCAGCCTGGGAGTGGGTCCCAAGATGATAGCCTGGGTAAAGAATTGGCTGGAGAATAGGACACAGAGGGTAATAGTAAATGGAGCCCACTCTGAAGAAAGGGTGATTACTTGTGGGGTGCCGCAGGGTTCAGTATTAGGACCAGTCCTCTTCAATGTCTTTATAAGTGACATTGCAGAGGGACTGGAAGGAAAAGCATGACTCTTCGCAGATGACACAAAGATCTGCAACAGAGGTGATGCACAAGGCGGGGTGAAAAGGATGAGAAGGGACTTGGCAAGGTTAGAGAAATGGTCAAATGTATGGCAACTTAGATTTAATGCTAAGAAGTGCAAGGTAATGCACTTGGGGAAACAAAAACCCATGGGAAGAGTACACAATGGGGGGTGAGATACTAACAATAATAAAAATGGAAAGGGACCTGGGGGTAGTCATATGAGATGACTTAAAGGTGGGAAAGCAACATGAAAGGGCAGTAAGGAGGGCTGGGGGGATACTGGGATGCATAGGGAAAGGCATCACCAGTAGAAAACAGGAAGTTGTTATCCCTCTGTACAGACAGCTGGTGAGACCCCATCTGGAGTACTGTGTGCAGTTCTGGAGACCCAATCTCCACAAGGACGTAGACAAGATGGAAGTTGTCCAGAGGAGGGCAACTAAAATGGTGCAGGGTCTGTACCGGAAGACATATGAAGAGAGACTAAAGGAGCTTAATATGTATAGCCTTGAGGAAAGGAGGGAGAGGGGGACATGATAGGAATGTTTAAGTACCTCAAGAGAATCAACAAAGTCCAAAAGGGTAGCATCTTTCAAAAAAAGAGGTGTGTAAGAACAAGGCGGCACACTTTGAAGATAGAGGGGGGTGGCTCAGAAGTAATGTAAGGAAGTATTTTTTCACAGAGAGAGTTGTGGATGCATGGAACGGCCTTCCGGATGAGGTTGTGGAGTCAAAAACAGTGATTGAATTCAAGCATTCATTGGAAAGCCATAAGGCAATTCTAGGGGGTGGAGGTAGAAAGAAGTAGGCTGCTGGTTAACTAGGATCTGCAGCTTATACATTAGGTAGGGAAATGGGCAGACTGGGTGGGCCAAGCGGTCCTCATCTGCCATCAAATTCTATGTTTCTATGTATGCTACCCCTTACCAATCTTTTGTGACTTCCTTGTGCTAATCCCCGGCTTTCTTTGACTCCCACTACTGTTTTCCCCCCACAACCTACACTGGTAGACCATTCCAGGCATCCAATACCCTTTCTATGAAGAAGTATTTCCTCACAATTCTCCTAAACCTAGCCCTCTCCAGCTTCATATTATGGCCCTTTGATCTGGTGCACCCTTTCATCTGAAAAATACCTCCCCTTGTACCTTATTCTCCCCAGTGAGGCTTTAAAAGGTCTCAGTCATATTCTCCCTCCTTCCTCTCCTCCTGTGTGAACATGTTTTAATTCCTTTAGCCTCTCCTTATAGGACATTTGATGAAGACCCTGTACCATCCTGGTAGCCCTCCTTTGGATGGCCTCCATCCTGTCTATGCCCTTCCTGAGATGTGACCTCCAAAACTGGACATAGTACTCCAGGTGGGATCTTACTAAGGACCTATATGGTGGCAACTGCACGTCCCTCTTCTTGCTGGAGATAGCCCTATCCATACATACCAGCATCCCACTAGCTCTCCTGATTGCTTTGTTGCATTGTCTGGCCACCTTCAGGACATCCAGTTATGCTTGGTTGTTGCTAGTATCTCCTCTTCCATTTTGTACCACACCCCCAGGTTTCTGTGACCCTAGTGCATTAATTTGCACTTTTTTTGCATTACACCTTAACCTTTGACCACTCCTCCAGTCATTTCAAGTCTCTTTCCATCCTGTGCGCCCCCTCTGGAGTGTCCACCCTGTTACAGATCTTGGTGTCATCCGCAAAGGGGCAGACCTTCCTTTCCAGTTCCTTTGCTATGTCACTAATGAAGAGATTAAAGACGACTGGCCCCAGTACTGACACCTGTAGTATCCCACTGGTCACTATACCCTCCTCAGAGTGAACTCCATTTACCACCATGCTCTACGTCCTATCCCCTAACAAGCTTCTTCCCCAGGTTACCACCTTATTTCCCACCCCCATGCTATCCAACTTGTTTAACAGCCTTCTATGTGGAATGGTGTCAAGTGTCAACCTCTCTTGGCTTGTATTCTCTTTTTAGCCACTCACAGGACAGTTCTTGATCAACACGGGGTAGCTTCTGCCAATCTGTCATTATGGTCTCTCCAGGGGCTTGATATTCAAGAGTTTGCATGGCACTAATGGGTGTTTGCCCAAGAAAACTGGGGTTTGTGCTGCAGCCCCGTAATGAAATGGGACTTTTGCACCAGCAAAGAGGGTTAGTGCCCATGTAAAACTAAATGTATGTGTGCAAGCAAGGGGAGGGGCATGACCATGCGTGCTACCCCATATTAAGCAGTTTTTCACAAGGGTTTAGCACTCTCCTTTTACACAGAGTAAATACTGCAAAACAAAACCCCAACTTAACTCCAGGCAACCCTAGTGGCTGCCAGTAGTAATGTAGTCACCTAGCCAGTTGGCCACTGGGTGAGTACAATCACTACCTGTGATCAACAGTACTCCCCACTGATCATCAGCCTTTTCTATAATTAAATATTATCCCTAGTGCTGGTGGTGTCCTCCCTGCATTTGATCCCAGCTCTGGCTAAAATAGATTTCTCCCTGATGCCAGTGGTAACTCCCCCACTGATCCCAGCCCCGCCTTAAATACCTTTATCCCTGGTGCTAGTGGTGCCCTCCCGTTGATTGCCAACCCTGAGGGTCACAAAACCCCAGCCTCATGTCCAGTAGTTCCCCCCTGCAGCACCAGGCACCCTGCCACACACTCACAGTATCATCAGCAGTGGTGCCACAGGTGGATATGGTGACTGGCACAGTGCTCCTCACACCTTCTTGGCTGGCCCCTGCATGTACAGCCAAGGAGTGCACCTCTTATACATAGGACAGGGTGACATGCCCTGTCCTACAAATAAGAGGTATGCTTCCTGGCTGTACATACAGCATCCAGCTAAGGACGTCTGAAGAGGTCTATGCCAATCACTATAAGCACTCACAGCACCACCACTGATGATGCTCTCTCCTGTTAGGCAAATTATGTTACCTGTCGTTCCATGTGTAGTGGCAGAATTTCATCACAATTGCTTATCTTTTGAATGCTTTCTCTAATTTTGTAATGGAAGTAGTCAGAGGCTTGTTATTGTCACAATGCCGAACTGTGACTTTGGGTTGTGGGATGTCAGTGAATAGGTATTTACACCCACAGTCATTGACCTACAGCATGTACCGCAGTAGATACCTGTATTTTCTAGTGCAGTCAGTATATACTGCAGTAGATACCTGTATTTTCTAGTGCAGTCAGTATATACTGCAGTAGATACCTGTATTTTCTAGTGCAGTTATGGTCTCTTCAGTTGGTTTTCATTGGTTGTTGTCTTCTTCTTTAAATGCTTTTTTTTGCAAGTTCAGATGCTGCTTGTTCTGTGTTAACTTGCAGAATTTCATCCAAGATTCATCAGCATCTGAGGGCTTTCGCTAATTCTGTGCTGGAAGTAATCTTGGGTGTGTTATTTTCATGATGCAGGACTTTGACTATGTTTGGGTCCTGGAATGTCAATAAGTAAGCAATAGCCCACGACAAAGCCTGGGGTTATAGGCATTTAATGCACTCCTGGGGTGTGCTATGAGGCACGAGGATGCAGACAGACTGTCCTCTCAGCACCCCAGGTGTACATTAAATGCCTATAAACCCACACCCTTGAGCAGGGTATTGCACTTATGACATGGATTATGTTTAAACAAGGGAGAAACCCACAGGAAGGGTCCCCCCACCCCCGTTTAAATAGCAAAAAAGGTATTGTATGCTGCCACCTTGCAAAATAGTCTCTGAAAATAATGCACATTGCAGTACTGCTATGCACATAGAAATGTCACTCATACACTGCTCAGATGAGTTGTGACATTGCTGGTGTATACTTTCTCCTAACCTTGCCTACCAACTTTACTTAACCCCCGGAATTCCAACTGTATACAATCTAAGTTTAAGTTGTAAGTATCTATATAGTTATACCTGTATTGTTTGTTCCATGCACCTCCATTGTACCCCCCCCCCCAGGTCACATCTGGAAACTAGCTATTACAGCTCTGTATGTATTTCCTGGTGAAACTTCTTCAAATAAAATAAAATTACAGTCTCTGCCAAGGCAGCTGTTATGTTGCTTTTGGGACAGAAAGGCAGTGTGCCCCTGCATTATTTCACTTTTGCTTGACACAGATGAGACAGAAAGACAGAGAAAACAGACTCTGTCTGTGTTTCTGTCTGCCTCTCTCTCTCTCTCTCTCTCTCTCTCATGCTAACAGGAGATGCAGTCCTACCATACAGGCACTTGCATGACATTGTTTTTTTCAGCTCGCAACACCACAGTTTTGGCCTCCCTCCCAGGAAAACACTACCAAACACTACCAAAATGCAATATACCCACCTGTGCATCAGCCTGCTGCTCCTGATTGCTGTGTCACTCACGATGTCTGTGTGTGACTAGGGATGGCCGACCTCAGAGCTTGCTCACTCTCTGTGGCTAGGATGCAGAAACAGATGAGGTGATGTCTATATGCAGACAATTCACACTTTGCCAGGAATCCCCTGAACTGTGCCTGAACTGTGCCTGCTCTGTCTCTCTGTCCCTCATCTCTCAATTGGACCATGGCGCACTACAGAACCGCTGACAATTATATCGCTCTCTGTACATGCTTTGGGAGGGAACCGCAAGGGGAAAAGCTAATGGTAGCGCTCTCTCCAGCTCAGTGTCACTATCTCATGCTCATGCTCTGTCTTGGGCCCAGCTTGCTTTACCCTGCTGCACCACCTACTGCCCACAGACTCCTGCACAACACCCTCATTAGAGGGCTCCCACTGTCTGACCACTGTACAACACCATGTACATTTCTGTGTCATGCTTGCCCCTTTTGCCACAGACATAAGAGGCATGAGGGCAGGTCGCTGTATGACAGTATCACTATCTCCACCTCACGCACAGTCTCAGTGCCTGCTTTCTTCCTTTAACCTGCCATACCACCTGACACCCACACACTCCTGCACAACACCCTCTTTACACGGCTCCCACTGTCTGACCACTGTACATAGATACATAGATACATAGACAGTGTCGGCAGATAAGGGCCTACGGCCCACCCAGTCTGCCCATTTGAGCTTGTAAGTTCAGTTTGTTTTCCTAGAAGTCTGTTGCCCCTTACCCCTGACCTCCAGAATTCCTTTATGTCTATCCCACGCATTCTTAAATCCCGTGATTGTTTCAGCCCCCACCACTTCCTCTGGCAGGGTGTTCCACTTGTCCACCACCCATTCTGTGAAGAAATTCTTTCTCTGAATCGTCCTCCCTCCAACTTCATCCCATGCCCTCTAGTCCTGGAACATCTTTTTCGCTTAAAAATAGTGTATTCCTGCACCCTGTTCCTCCCTGTAAGATACTTGTATGTCTCTATCATATCCCCTCTCTCCCTCCTCTCCTCCAGGGAGTACATGTTCAGTTCCTTCAACCTGTCTTCATAGGACTTGTGATGCAATCCATGCACCATCTTTGTTGCCCTCCTCTGAACCTTCTCTACCCTGTCTATGTCCTTACATAGGTATGGTCTCCAGAACTGTACACTGTACTCCAGGTGGGGCCTGTGCTCAGATTTGATGTTACCACTGCTGCTCTGTCACTCTAACTCTGAACCACACTGATTCATGCTTGCTCTTCTCATCACGGACATGGGAGGCATGTGGGCAGGTCACTGTATGACTGTTGCTAACCACAACAGAGCCTGCCATCAGGAATGTATGAACTGTACAACACAAATGTGAAAGACTGACAGACAGGAGACAGCAATCGAGACACAAATAAGTGTGGCTGTGTGCTCGCTTCAGTTCCTCTACACAGTTCAGTGTTGGTGTCGTGAAGGGCAGGGTGTGTGTGCTCCACTTGCCTCTTCTGGAAAGTGGAGAGTCACACAAACAGAGAAGAAGAACCTGTGTCCAACCTGGCACATACAGTATTTTGCCACTTGGGGCTCTCTCACTTCCCCACATAGTTTAATGGCTGCCACTGTCAGTTACATTTCTGAAGGTAGCAATGAGTGCCAGCAGCCCTTTCCCAAAGTCCCTCCACAGAACCGTGCATTAAAAAGGGAATTTATTCTATGGCCACGCAGAGGGACTCCACCAATGGCTGTTGGTTAACTAGGATCTGCGGCCTATCCTGTAGGTAGGGGAAATGGGCAGACTAGATGGGCCAAGCAGTCCTTATCTGCCGTCAAAGTCTATGTTTCTATGTTTCTAATGGGGTTGCAGTTTTTAGCCACCCATGTTATAAGTAATATTAATAAGCATAACTGAAGACCCACAATCGTTGACCTATATGTATAGTCAATCTTGAGAAGGCTCATGCCTCCTTTGGACCTTCAAATGAATAATCTTGGCATGCACTGGTTTTTGCAAATTAATTATTTAGCACAAAGAGGTTTTCTTGTTTTTCTATGTAATAAAGCCTGCTGTTTTTTTCATGGCCAGTCAGTAACACCAAAACTGTACAATAGCACAAGAAGGGCAAGTTTATTTAAAGCTTGCACTTTATTGCACACTGTCAAAGCAGTTTTCAGTACAAGTTTCAGCCATTTACAGTATTCAATTTTTTATTCTTTAATAACCAAGTAAAGTCCACTAGGCATAAGGTCTGGTTTTGGGGTGACCTGGGAGCACTGTTGAAGTTAGGTGACTTGCTCAGGGTAACATAATATACAAGTGACAGCTGTGGGAATCAAACCTAGGTCTGCTAGATGTGCCAAGCTTGCTCACAGCTTGTTACAATAAACTTTAGGTTGTATTCCAAGCCTCAGATTACCCTTTCTCTTGTTTGTTAATGTTCTATTGTTGCTTCTTCATTTATTCCTAGTACCTGTAAGTTTTCTCTTGTTCAAGTTCTTGTATGTTACCTTCTTCATTCAGATTCATGTATTCAGTATAGGCTAGGTTTCCATTAGTGGTAGCATCTCAAGTATTCAGGTGTTCTGATGGCGTAACAAGAATGGACCCTTTATGTAAGTCAGAGTATGTTGAAATAAATCTGGAAATTACTACTGTAGTAGTCTTTAATGTTTGCTGTTAATAGCTTCCTAATACATGCAACATTTATTTATTTATTACAGTATCAAAATTACAACCCTATGAGTCAGAGACTCATTTACAAAGGCTCAACATCATAGACAGAATGGGACAGGGAGGTGAAAAAACTTACAGTGAGTGGGGGAACAGACAGTAATGTAGGAACAGTATCATAGCGGAAATACATACAATTACACTTTGTGCAGTTGGGAAAACAGGTGGAAGGTCCATACAGCATGAGAAGAAAAAAAGGCCCCTTCTTGCAGGAGACAGACCTGTACATGATGGTAGCTAAGCAAGAAGGAGCGATCATTGGGCATATATACTTTGGGACTAGTAGTGGTAGATGGTCCGAGTGTGGTGCTGAGCTCAAGATTGCAGGTGAGGTTTATATGTGATTGTAGCTCAGCAATCATGGAGAATGTACATTGGTATATGAACAGGGTGGGTGGTGTGGGATTAGGTGGTTGGCTGAGGACCATTTGTAGAGCAGTCATTTACAATTGCAATGCCAGGAGTTTAGAAGGTGGCTACACAAGGATGACTTGAAAGGTCCAGTTCTGAGCTCTGACAAGGTATCAGGAGGGAGGGTATTGAACCAGGATGGTACCCTATAGAGAAAAGATCTCTGAGCGAGGGTTGTCCTAACCCCTGGGGACTACTAACAGGGACTTAGTGGAGCTTGGAGTGTGGACAGGAGGGGTGGCTGTGCTGATTAGTTTAGTCAATCCGGGGGGGGGGGTTAATCCGACACGTATTTTTTGGGTGAGCATGTAGGTCTGGTAAATTAGTCGCTCTTCAAGGGACAGGATGTTAGACAAGGCATAAAAGTGTGCAGGTATGTGTTTTCCTGTCAGCCCAAATGAGTAGCCAACAGGCCTTGTTGATTGAGAGCTTGATTTTGCCCAGGGCAGTGTTGTTCACTGTGTTGTATATTAGGAGACCATAGTCCACTAGGGACAGGATGGATGAGTTGATGGCGAGTCTTAGTGCTTCTGGGGGAAGACAGGCTCTGTGGTGATAAAGCAAGCCTATGTGGGAATTTATGGCAGAGCAGAGTGTGTGGATGTGTTCATGGAATGTGAGGGAGGAATCGAGGATGATACCTAGGTATTTGTATGAGGTAATCTGTTCAATAAGTTGGTGGGAGAGGGACTGAATGGATAGTGCAGAACCCCTGAGTTTGTTCTGATTGTGGGTGAACAGCCAAGTTTTAGTTTTTTTCAGATTGATCACAAGCCTGTGGTTGAGGAACCACTGCTCAGTCTGGGCAAAAGCAGATTGTAGCGCAAGCTGAGTTGTGGCGTCAGTGGAGTAGGGTCAGCTGCGTAAAGCAGAATGTTTTCTGATGAGACATTGGGTAGCGTGTTTAGGTATAGGCTAAAGAATAGTGGCCCCAGAATAGAGCCTTGGAGAACACCGGAGCAGACCTGACGGGGCTAGAGAGGATATTGTTTATTTTTATGCACTGGGTATGGTCAGTGAGGTAATTTGCAACCCATTTTACAGGGCCCAAGGTGAAGCTAAGCTGAGTGAGGGTGTTTATAAGAAGAGGGAGGCAGACTGTGTCAAAGGCCTTTGACAAATCAATGAATACTGCCCCAGCAGGATGCCCTTTATCCAAGGCAAAGTGAAGGAAAGTAGAGAACTCAATGAGGGCAGTTGTGGTGCTGAATCCATGGCAAAAACCATGTTGTTCCCTGCAGATTAGATTATACATAGTAAGGTAGTCTTATCTGGTCAGCCACGATCTTTTCTAGGACTTCGGGGGGGGAGGATGGAGATCGGCCTGTAGTTGCCTGGGGTCATTTTATCACTGCCTTTGTGTATGGGGGTGATGATAGCTCTTTTCCATACTGGAGGGAATTGGCCAAGTCAGAGGGAGAGGTTGAGAAGGTCAATGGGGGTGGGGTGAGAACAACATCTAGAGTAGTGTAAAGAAGACAGTGATCGAGTGAGTCACTACTGCGTCTAAATCTCTTTAGGGCTTTGATCAGATAGGGTTTGGCAGCAGATGAGGAGAGGGCTTGGAAATAGAAGGGTGGGTATTGGAGAGTGGTGGTAGGGGGATTGGGGGCTGTATCAAAAAAGTTGGTAGGTAGGGTAGAGGAGAGATCCGAGAAGGCATCATTCAATCCATTAGCAATACAGTGTGTGTCAGTGGTGATGATGCCATCGATATTGAGCTGGGAGGGTGGGAGGACTGGGTTTTGCCATTAAGTTCCTTTAGGTTGTCCCAGAACTTGCGTGAGGAGCCCCAGGTGGACGCAAGGGTATTCCTGTAGTATGCCATCTTTTCACTACAGATAGCCCAGGCGCATTTGTTGCACTCAGTTCTATAGGCTTGTTTATCGGCAGGCTTTCTGGACTCCAGGGCTCTGTGCCAAAGATCATCCCTGAGACGCATTTGCTTTATGAGAGCGAGGGTGATCCAGGGAGAGTTACGTTTCCTTTGCATGGTTTTGGAGATGGATGCATAGCATCACAGGCCCAGTTAAAGTAGTATATAAAGTAGTTGAGGGCAGCCTCAATATCAGGGGCCAGTTTTACTGGGGACCAATCACAGCTGGCAAGGTGTCGATGGAGTAAGGCAAGGTTACCCACAGACATGCGCCTCTTGGAGATGAGGATGGGCTTAGGCTTCTCAGGGTTACAGGACCAGGAGAAAACAACTGGGCAGTGGTCACAGAGGGCATTTGGTAGTACTATCAAATCAGAGGTCTTATGAGGCCTGTTTGAGAGTACCAGGTCCAGTAGCATGGCATTACCAGTAGTCGGGTGGGGGCTAGTGGATGAGGAGACAAGTTGGGTGAGATTGAGCACTACAAAAGTATCTTTGGCATTGTTCCCAGCATTGGCGAGCCAGTTGATATTTAGGTCACCCAAGATAATTTGTTCCATCTTACTGGGTTGATGAGTGATGGAGTCTAGTAGGGGTTGCAGGGCACGGTTTTGGTGGCGCGGGGGAATGTAGGCTTCTGTGATGATGTGGGGGGCTTTTGAGGGGCCCAGGGTGACTTTTAGGGAAATAGCCTGGGCACCATGCTCCAGCAGAGGTTTTTCAAGGGGGAGGCATAGGAGGGAGTCCCGTATGTAGATAGCACGGCTCCTCCTCGCTTCCCAACTCTATCCTCCCTGTAAAGCGAGTAACCAAGGAGGGAGATGAACGAGTAAGGTGTTATCTTTGCTAACCATGTTTTGACTAGCACCAGCACATCCGGTTGGTGCAGGGTGACCCAAACTTGCAGGCCAGAAAATTTTCTTAGTAGGCTGCAGACGTTTATGGAGGCGGTTTTGAGTCCTGAGGTTGTCGATGGACGAGGCTGATTGTTAGTGAGCGGGCCTGAGTTTGGGTGAACATTACCAGATAGAAGGAGAAGGAGAAGGAGTGCAATCGGCCTAAGAGGGGTGCTGATGTGCCTGTGACGTCTGGGAGACAATACCCTTGGTGGGGTAGTGGAGAGCGAGACTAGGATGGGAAGGATCAGAGAGAGGGAAAGGCCAGGAATAGTTGGGGCCAATTTGTACTCTGCCCTCTGTGAGGGAGGCCGGTAGGAAGGAGGCTCCTAGAGCACAGTTGTTCAGTGGGCATGAGTGTGGCAAGCCCTAAGGAGGAGATGGGAGATGTGATGGAGGCTCTGCTGCAGGTAGACAGCCGGGTGGTTTGGCTGAGGTAGGGGTAGATGAAGGGCGGAAGGGAGGTAAGGGGTGTTATTAGGCATAATATTGACAGATACCAGGGTAGCATATTGCTGGCAGAAAAAATGGTAGTAGGGAAAAGTGCTAGGGCGGCCACTAGTGGTGAGTTCATATAACGTGCAGATGGGAAAGTGGGCTGATTGGTTCTATCCTCCACGTGACACAGCCTATATAGTACTTAGCTCACCAAGGGTGGTGGGGCAGCAGGTGCGTAGCGCTGGCGGGGGCTCACACATGCAGTACCAAGAAAATTCCTGCATCTCCCTGAATGGCTCTGCAGCATACTTGCTTGATTTTTCAGTGAGGGTCCATCTTGGGGAAGGGCAGAGAGCCCTCACAACCACCTATGATGCTGTAGGGAGAAAGGAGAGAGGAACAGCAGTAAATATCAGGTAGGTAGGTAGGTAGGAGGAGTTGAAAGACGTGCTTAATCCAAATTGACTGCAAGAATTGACTGTACTTCACTGTTATTTTAGCTACAGAGCGCAAGCCCACATTAATAGGGTTCTTTGCTACATACAGTATGCTCTCTCTGCTGTTTACAGTACTGGGTTAATGCAGCTTGTTAGCGACATAGGTTAAAATTACGACTGACTTGATTTTGGCAAACTGCCAGCTGATTCATGCGGAGCTCAGAGGGCTGATTCGGTGAATAGTACAAGGCAGCCTCAGTTGACTTAGGGATTCGTTCGGTTTAAAGTGTGATTAGTTAGGCTACAAAGCTAGCAGTTCGGTGCGCTGCTAAGACTCACACATTTGCTGAGAAAAAGCATTTGCCTGATTTAAACAAGCTCTGCAGTACTAGTATCAGTGATGTGGGAAAGCAATAATTTAAACTTGATTTTATGCCAGTAGAGGGCAGCCTAGGATTCTGTTTAATGTGCACAGAAACAAATCAGGCTAAAAGGCTATCACTTCTATCTCTTAAGGTATACTGCTAAAGCTACAAACAAACTGAACATTTGGCATGAAATAGGCTAACATGCTATCCACTCTGCCTCCTAAGGTGTACAGCTAAAGCTGTATATAAACAGAGCATTTGGCTAAAGAGTAGGTGCATGAAAACTATCTGCACTTGTATGGGGACACAAAATGGAGGTTTTCTTAAAAAAGGTGCCAAGACAGTCCTTCTTCCTCACACACACAGTACCAAGAAAATTCCTGCATCTCCCTGAATGGCTCTGCAGTGTACCTGCCTGATTGTTCGGCGGGGGTCCGTCTTGGGGGAGAGTAGGGAGCCCTCATGACGGCCTATGATGCTGCTTGATTTTTCAGCGGGAATCCATCTTGAGGGAGGGCAGGGAGCCCTTACGACCGCCTACGATGCTGCTTGATATTTCAGCGGGGGTCGGTCTTGGGGGAGGGCAGGGAGCCCTCACGACCACCTACAACGCTGCTTGATTTTTCGGCGGGGTTCCATCTTGGTGGAGGGCAGGGAGCCCTCACAACCACCTACGATGCTGTCTTTTATTGCATCCTTCTGTACTTCACATGGAGTCACAGACACTGGTAACATATTCAGGTGTGCATGGAAGTTCTTTTTAATTACTCCTGCAGCTCCAAGGACAACTAAGACTGTTTCATTGTTTTGTTCTGTTTGCATGTCATGGAATCAGAAACATGGAGCCTGATGGCAGGTAACGACCACTTGGCCCACCTAGTCTGACAATTTTTTCCTACCTACTTTATCACCACAGACCTTAACTGATTTCCAGATCTTTCTCCCGCAATCCTTTCCACTACGATTCCCTTGCACCTATCCTATGCAGTCTTGAACCCTCTCCCCCCACAGTTTTTGCCCCGACCACTTCCACTGGAAGGCTGTTCCAGAAATCCAGCACTCTTTCTGTGAAGAAGTACAGTACAAGTCACATTAAGCTGTGCCTTCAACTCACTGGTCTTTCATTATTTTTAAAGGATGACAATGCAGTGGCAGTTCTAAACTCATTAAACTAAAACTCTTTTCCATCTAAAGTTCAGCTCAAATGCAATGCACTTTCTACCCTTCTCTAACGTTTCTTCAGCTGTTTTCCAGTCCTTATGCACTGCAGTGATGCTCGTTTGTCTACTGTGAGCTGTTACTCCCCTCCCATTCATTGCGTTGCTTCTGATCATAGCACTGCCCATCTGCGTTTTGTCTCACTCCTTTACAGCACTTTACACACAGTAAGTGCACATCCATGATCACTAGGGATGTTGTACTTTGCATTTCTCTGAGATTTGTTTTAAATTACCATATTTCTTTAACCCACTCATCCTGAATGCCTGCTGAAAGATGCTCCTGGACGGGCGTGTATTCAATACTGCTGTGTGACCTTTGACGTGCTGTGCACTCGCTCGTGACAAGTTTATCTTGTGTGAGTTAAGAATTGTTTGAGTTAAAACAGGCTTTACTAAGCTTTGCAAAGTTAAATATTGTTGAAAAAGATCACCATAATATGTTTAATTTACTGTTTGAAACTTGAAGCCGCGACTCTCGGCATTCGCATATGTGCATGCCCAGAATCATGGCTTCAAGTTTAAAACAGTAAATTAAACAAGTTATGATGGTCTTTTTCAAACATAATTAAACTTGCCGAGTTCAGTAAAGCCCATTTTAACTCAAATATGCCTTATCTAACACAAGATAAACTTTTTTCCAAGTGAGTGCACAGCTTAGCATGTCAGAGGTCATACCGCAGTACTGAATCACGTTGGGTGGGGAGGGGTTATCTTTTAGCAGGCATTCCAAACGAATAGCTTCAACAAATAATTTGAAACACATCACAGATGTATGAAGGCACCATGTGCAGCAGGAGACATACAGCACTGTATAAATCAGGAATTTACTTTCTGACAATCTACTCTACTGTGCAGTGCTGTACGTTATCCGAGTCATTAAAGTGTAAAACCATTTCTGTAGAACACTGTGCTGTACTTCTGAAACCAAAAGGAAACTCTTAAGCAGCCACCTTAAAAGTAAGCTGAAACTGAAAACCAGCTCACTGACAGCCATTGTGAAATGTTTAATAATTCATTGAACTGAACACTGCACACATTAGACAACTCATTGGAAAATGCTAAACCAGTGAGTTGAAGGAACAGTTTAATTTGACTTGTACTGTACTTTCTCACACCTCTCCTGAATATAACCCCCTTCCAGTTTCATATTATATCCCCTTGTTCTTGAGCACCCTTTTCCCCAAAAATACTCACCTCCTTTATTTACCCATGTGAAGTATTTAAAGGTCTCCATCATATCTCTCCTCTTCCAGGCTGTACATACTGCACTGATGTCCTTTAGTCTTTCCTTATAGGCCTGTTGAAGCAGACCCTGCAACATTTTAAATAGTCATTCTCTGGATTGCCTTCTCTTTGTCTATGTCCTTCAGGAGATGTGATCTACAGAACTGTACACACTACTCACTCCAGGTGGGGTATCATCAGCAGTTTATACAGAGGCAATACTGCCACCCTTTCTGCTGGTGACACCCCTCTCTGTGCACCCCAGCTTCTCACTAGCTCTCCTGACTACTCTGTTGCATTGCCTGGGTCTGTGCACCCCAGCTTCTCACTAGCTCTCCTGACTACCTTGTTGCACTGCCTGGGTCTGTGCACCCCAGCTTCTCACTAGCTCTCCTGATTACCTTGTTGCACTGCCTGGGTCTGTGCACTCCAGCTTCTCACTAGCTCTCCTGACTATCTTGTTGCATTGCCTGGGCACCTCTAGGTCATCAGACATGACTACCCTGAGTTTTTTTTCCTACTTGTTAGTCATCAGTTCCACTCCACATATATTGTCTGCCCTTGGGTTTTTGTGCCTAAACTGCATTATTCTGCACTTTTATTTTTTATTTTTTACAGTGAAACCCAGCTGCCATACTCCTGACCACTCCCCAGGTATTCTCAGGTCTCTGCTCATCCTTTCCAAACCCCCCAATGTCTACCCCATAAAGTAGTTGTGTAATACCAGTAGATCTTCAAGAAGAGTTCTTGCAGCAGGATATACATAGATACATAGATACATAGACAGTGTCGGCAGATAAGGGCCTATGGCCCACCTAGTCTGCCCATTTGAGCTTGTAAGTTAAGTTTGTTTTCCTAGAAGTCTATTTCCCCTTACCCCTGACCTCTAGAATTCCTTTATGTCTATCCCATGCATTCTTAAATCCCGTGATTGTTTCAGCCCCCACCACTTCCTCTGGCAGGGTGTTCCACTTGTCCACCACCCGCTCTGTGAAGAAATTCTTTCTCATGTTTCCTCTGAATCGTCCTCCCTCCAACTTCATCCCATGCCCTCTAGTCCTGAAACATCTTTTTCGCTTAAAAATAGTGTTTTCCTGCACCCTGTTCCTCCTGTAAGATACTTGTATGTCTCTATCATATCCCTCTCCCTCCTCTCCTCCAGGGAGTACATGTCCAGTTCCTTCAACCTGTCTTCATAGGACTTGTGATGCAACCCATGCACCATCTTTGTTGCCCTCCTCTGAACCTTCTCTACCCTGTCTATGTCCTTACGTAGGTATGGTCTCCAGAACTGTACACTGTACTCCAGGTGGGGCCTCACTAGTGTCTTGTATAGCTGGAATTATGACCTCCTTTTCCTGCTGGTGATGCCCTGCCTATACATCCCAGCATCCTATTTGCTTTACCTGCTGCCTTGTCACACTGTTTCCCTACCTTGAGGTCATCAGAGATGACAACCCCAAGATCCCTTTCCTGTTGGGTGCATGCTATATCCTCACCCCCTAACTGATATATTGTACCATGGTTTTTGTGCCCCATATGCATTATCTTTGCATTGAATTTCAACTGCCAAACCCTTGACCATTCTTCAAGTTTCTGCAGGTCCCTTCTCATTCTGTCTACACCCTCTGGTGTGTCTACTCTGTTACAGAGCTTTGTGTCATCAGCGAACAGTGAAATTCTGCCTTCTAGATCCTGTGCAATGTCACTGATGAAGATGTTGAATAGGACCGGTCCCAGCACTGATCCCTGTGGTACCCCAGTGGTCACTCTTCCCTCTGTGGAGTGACAGCCATTTACCACCACCCTCTGTGTCCTGCCACCCAGCCAGTTACCTACCCACCACACTACTGTCCTGCCCACACCCATATTCCCCAGTTTGTGTAATAGTCTTATATGTGGCACAGTGTCAAAGGCCTTGCTGAAGTCCAGATAGGCCTGATCCACCTCCTAGTCACCCAGTCAAAAATTCAATGAGGTTGGTCTGACATGACCTCCCCTGGTGAAACCATGCTGCCTTGGGTCCTGTAGTCCATTGACAACCAGATGTTCCACCAATCTCTCCTTCAGTGGTGCTTCCATGATCTTTCCCACTACCGGTGAGGGCTAACTGGTCTGTAGTTCCCTGCTTCCTCTTTGTTCCCACTTTTGTATAAGGGACTACATCTACTGTCCTCCAGTCTTTGGGTACCTCCCCTGTTTCCAGTGATTGGCTAAACAGGATAGCCAGAGGTTCAGCCACCACCTCTCTTAGTTCTTTAAGGACCCTGGGGTGCATCCCATCTGGCTCCATTGCTTTATCAGCTCTTATTACTTCCAGTTCCTTCAGGACCCTTTCTTGTGTAAAGGGACTTGTGTCCATTTCTGCACCATTCTCACCCCTTGTACTCCCTTCAGACCCATTACCCCACTCTTCCTCAGTAAAGACTGAGCAGAAATACCTGTTCAATATGTCAGCTTTACTGTTGTCATCCTCCACGCGGCTCCCATCCTCCCCCTTCAGTCTCACTATCCCTCCCTTTGTCTTTCTTTTTTCACGTATGTACCTGTAAAAGGTTTTGTCCCCTTTAACTACACTGATTTTGCAATGTGTTCTTCTGTCTGAGCTTTGGCTTCCTTACTGACTTCCCTGCCTCCCTTTGTTTCTCCTGGTACTTCTCCCTATCCCCTTCTGCCTGTGTCTTTTTGTATTGCCTGAATGCAATCTTTTGGCTTTCACTTTCTTTTGCCTCTTTGGAAAACCATAATGGTCTCCTCTTTTTCCTCTTGCTAACCTGCTTAATGCATAATTCTGTTGTTCTTATAATCCCATTTTAAATACTGCCCACTGTTCCTCAATCCCTGATTCCTGTCCCATTCCCCTTAATGCCTTTTTCAAGCATCTCCCATTTTCCCAAAGTCTGCCCCCAAATCCAGGATACATGTTTTTGTGTGGTTTGGTTCTGCTCTTCTGTGATTTCAAACCACAATGACTGGTGGTCACTGTTACCCCATCACATTGTCCCTGTTTGTGAGCACAAGGTCCAGTATTGCCTTCTGCCGAGTTGGTTCCATGACCAGTTGCTTGAGGAAGGCACCTGAAGGAGTCCAGGATAAATCTGCTCTAGTTGATGCTGCTGCTGGGATGCTCCAGTCCATGTCTGGTATATTGAAGTCTCCAACCAGTACTACTCACCTTGTCTGCCATCCTTGGATGGCTAGCATCAGCTCCTATCTGTTTCTTCCTCCTGGGCTGGTGGTCTATAGACCACACCTGTGTGAGATGTTCCCATTTTCCTTTCCAGCTTAACCACAGTATCTCTCCCCCCATTTTGTTCCTCCTGGATCCGTGTGGCCCTTATGTCATTTTTCACAACAGTGCCACTCCTCCTCCTCCTTCCTGCCTGCTCTGTCTCTTCTGAATATGTTGTAGCCAGGTATGGCCATCTCCCAGTCATGGTTATCATTACACCAGGTTTCAGTGATGGCCACAATGTCCAGGTCTGACTGTACCATGACAGCCTCCAGATCTTCCATCTTGTTGCTAAGGCTCCTGGCATTTGCCACATGGCTTTCCATGATTTGACCTCCTAGACTGCTTCACTGTTCTACTCCAGCCCCTTTCTTGGTTGTCATTTATCCCTGGTTCTCCTTGCTGTCTGCCCTTCTGCTGAATTTTGCCCCTTTTCTGCTTATCCACCTTTTGGACACTAATCTTCATCTTTTGCACACTGCTTTGCAGAGATAGCCACTCCTCTGGTTCACTGGTTCCACTACTAGCTGTGGGGATGAGCAAGTAGGTACTGTCCTTGCTGGCCTGCCACCCCCCTTTGCTAGTTTAAATGCTTGTCAATGTAGCATTTAAACTTATCATTGAGTGCTTGGATTCCTCAGGATGGATGCAGGCCGTCAGGCTTGAACAAACCTCCATCCCTCCAGGTGGGTCCCCAGTCACCAATGAATCCAAACCCTTCCTCACAGCACCAGTTCTTCAACCATGAGTTAAAGTTCCTGGTGCATGCACTCCTATGCTCTCCCTTGCTCTCACAGGTAGTACTTCTGAGAAAGTGACAGAAGTAGCTACTTGCTTGAGACCCCTCCCCAGTTTCCTAAACTCTTCCTGAACTTCCTTTGGCTCCCCATTTGCTAAGTCATTAGTACCTAGGTGGATAATGACATCCAGCTCACCCTCCTGTCTTGCCTTCCCAGTGATCCCCAGTATCTTCCTTCCATCCCTCCATGCCGTGGCACCTGGTAGGCACCTCACCTCCCTGTCCTCCCCCTCCTGTGTTCCTAGCTGGATCCCTCTTATGATGGAGTCCCCACCAGGATTCATTTCCTCCTCCTCTGGGGTCCACTGCTTTCCCACTGAGGTCACCTCCTTGCTAACCTCCATCCTTTCCTTCCACTTCCTGGGTACCTCTATTTGGTTGTCCTCATTTGCCAGTGTGGCATATAAGTTCTTGAGAGGAATAGGATCTGGGATGTGCCTCTGCCTGACTGCTCTAACCCTCCCTGAGCCCACTGTCATCCAAGTGCTCCTCTCGGCATCCTTGAGGCAGCTGCATTGGACTGGGTGGTCCCTGGATAGGGTGATGGTACTCCTGACCCAGTTTACTTCCGCTCTGAGTCTGGCTACCTCATCCCGCAGTCCTGAAGATGCATGCGATAGGGCAGCACCTCAGTGTCCAGAAGGTCTGCCTGAATATGGCTGCCCACAGCCACTGCATGTAGCACCACTCCTCACATTATACTGCAATTCACTACTTATCTGCTACTGAAGTCTCTTAGTTCTCTTTTTATTTATTTACAGTACTAAAAATCCTGTAACTGATCCTCAGATATATATTTCTTTAAGGAAAAAGAAACCAATAAATAAATAAATGAGTCAAAACACTTGTTGTGCTGAGGGTGGTCTTCTTCCCCCTTATGCCCCTCCTACTTCACACCTCTTACTATACCCTGTGTTTAGCTCCTGTCAATCAGATTTATCAGGGCATATAATTAAGAGTTGGGGGAAGGGGTGGGAGGGGCGAAAATTTCAGCAATTAAAGACAGCACAGAATTACACCACCACTATTTTTAAATTTTCAACAGCCCAAAAACAATTATAAGTAAAGACAACACAGAAAGAAAGTATAGTGTCACTACAAGCCTACAATCTAAGTTTAAAGGAAAAATACCAGTTACCAGTTACTCTGAAGCACTGAATTGAATATGTTTCCTTCCTTCACCTTCTGGCTTCTTCTGAGCCATATACCTTAAGGACAATGCTGCCAGGCACTAGGACCCAACAGAAAAGTGCTAGCCAGCAGTACCCAGTGGGGACTGATCCCTGATGTCGGACCACCTATGATGACAGCCAATGATATAAAGGGGACAGTCCCCAGCCACACCTTATTTCTCCCCCTGGAGACCTGGCAGATTGTATTGAGAACTGAGGAGGTTCCAAAGTTCACAACAGAAAGAAAGACCAGGAGGAAGGAGGGTGGGAAAGCAGTGCCTGCTGCAAGTGCCCTTCTCAAAGATCTACTGTTATGGTAAGTTCTTATGCAACTGTGATATCTTACTTTGAATTGGAGCTCTTGCAGCAGGCTACCCCTTAAGGACTGAGTCCCAACAGTGATAAGTAACCTTGGTGTAATATAGGGTGGTAGGAGAGGGAAGAAATGGGAACCTTAGGAGACAAGGCCCTGAAGAACTGCCAGACCAAATCTCGCTCTCCTTGAGGCAATGTCCAGACTGTAATATTTCACAAAGGTATACACTGAGCTCTAAGTGGCCACAGCACAAATATTTGCCATGGGAACATTACGCAAATCTGCAAAGGAAGCACCAACCCCTCTGGTAGAGTGACCCTTCACCGAGTCCGGCAAGGGTTTGTTGTAGTTGTAGCAGAAAGTAATATGGTTAACCAACCACCGAGATGGCATCTGATTGGAAACTGGGGCCCAAGGGACTTGGGGGCAGAAAAGACAAACAACTGGTCCATCTTTCTAAAGGAACAGGTGCAGTCTATGTAGTATCTAAGAATCCTATGAACAACTAAAGAGTAAAATAGGGCCTTCCCCCCGATTAGAATGCTCGGAGTAAAACACAGGTAAGTGAATGTCCTGATCGAGGGAAAAACTCTGACACCACTATAGGGAGAAACTTAGGACTGGTTCTCAAAGACACCCTGTCTTTATGAAAAAACAAAGAAGACTCCTTGCACATGAGGGCCTGCAGCTCAGAAATCCTCTGAGCAGAAATAACGGCAACTAAAAATAATGTCTTCCACGACAAAAATGTAGCGCACAATCCATGGCTAGCTCTAACAGAGGCAAAGTAAGTTTCTCTAACAGGAAAATCATATCCCATGGGGAGGTCAGGGTCCCTGATTGGAGGTTTCAAATGAGGGATGCTCCTCAAAAAGTTATGAGACCAATGTAATGGAGCCAAGTACTTCCCCTCCACAGGTGCATGATAACCTGAAAATTGCAGACAGATGCACCTTAATGGAGGAATATCAGAGCCTCGAGTCCAAGATGGAAAGGAGATATTCTAGGACAACAGTCACTAGACAAATAAAGGGGTCCAGAGAATGAGCAGATGTCCACAAATAGAAATGCTTCCACTTCATAGCATAAGTGGCTCTTGTAAAGGGTTTATAAGTTGCGACCAGGACCTCAGTGACTCTCTAAGAGACCCCAAAATGAGCAGTTGCTAGGACTGCAGGAGTCATGCATGAAGGTGCAGTGACCTGAGGTACAGGTGAACCAGAGTGCCCTGCTCCTGGGACAGCAAGCATAAGGACAGGGGCAGAGGAAGTGATGGTTCCACAGCAACTGCAGGAGCAGGGGGAACAAAACCTAGTACAGCCAAAAAGGGGGCAACCAGGGTAATGTCTGCCCGCTCTGCCTGCAGTTTGAGGAGGACTCAGTGCAGCAGGGCAAAAGGAGGAAATGTGAACAAGAATTTCCCCTCCCAGAAAAAAGACAATGCGTGTCATCATAAAACACCAGGCCCTGGATATAGTGAGTAGAAATTGGGCAGTTTGGCATTGCACAGAGACGCAAAGAGGTCTAATTCTGGACATCCCCACCTGTTGAATAGGTTGTCTGCCACTTCCTGCAGGAGTTCCCATTTGTAGGCTCTAGACCGAGACCTGCTGAGACCATCAGCCAATGCATTTTGGGCTCTTGGAACATGGACTGCAGTGAGGGTGAGACTGTGGTTTATGGCCCAATTCCACACCCACATGTCTTGTGACAGAGATTGTACAAGTGAGGACCCCTCTTGCTTGTTGATATAAAAGACTACCAACATATTGCCAGTCTGGATTAGCAAGGGACCAGGAAGAAGGTCTGGTTGAATGGCTTGGAGGGCATAGAGAACCGCTGCCATCTGGAGAATGTAGATGTGCAGTGTTTGTTCCACCACAGACCACGTGTCCTGCAATCCTGGAAGTGAGGTCCCCAGCTGAGATCAGACACATCCATCATCCGGGTCTGCTGTGGTGAAGCTGTCTGGAAGGGAACCCCTTGTTCTAGACTGGAGAAGGTTATCCACCATGACAGGGTTCGAAACACTACTCTGGAGATTAGGATAGGCTGATCAAGGTTGTCCGACCTCTGGTCCCACTGTACCCAAAGAGACCACTGGGGAACCCTCATGTGAAGCTGAGCTAAAGGTACAGTCATGATGGCAGCTGCCATGTGACCGAGCAACTGGAGCATCATCCTGGCCGAGACTTGTCAGGATGAGGAAGTCCTCTGGGCTAAGGACCCAAGATGGAGGATCCTGTTGGAGGATGGAAGAAAGGCTCTTTTTTGCCCCAAGTCTAGTATGGCCCCTATGCACTGCAGGTGCTGGGACCACCAAGGACATGACTTAGGGATGTTCAGCATAATGCCCAAGCTCTGGGATATCCCAAAAGTGTCCAACTTGGAGGACAAGAGTTGGTCTCTTGACCACACCATCTGAAGCCAGTTGTCTAGGTTAGGGTAGACAAAGTGGTCCAGGCACCCAATGACCACTGCCATGACTGCAAGGCACTTCATAAACTCTTGAGGTGCTGACAAAAGTCCAAAGGGCAAGGCCTGGAACTGGTAATGTCTGTCCTGGAAGGCAAACCTGAAAAATCTCCTGAGAACCGGGAGTACTGGAATGTGCAGGTAGGCATGCTGTATGTCCAGGAAACAAAGCCAATCCCCGTGATACAACATGAGGATGAGGCCCAGCAGCGTGACCATCCAAAATCTCTTGTACTCTCAGGAGTTGTTCAAGAGACTCAGATCCAGGATAGTGCAGAGGTCCCCTGTCTTCTTGGGAACCATGAAAAGTGGGAATAGAAACCTTTTCCCATTTGTAATGGAGGTACAGGTTTGATGTCCCTCTTGGCTAGAAGAGCTCAGATTTCCTCTGAAATGAGAGTGGCATGGGAGAGGGAGTAGTGGGAGGGAATTGGAGGGTTGTCTGGAGGAATCTCTATAAACTCCAGAGCATGGCCCTATTTGATAATTTGGAGGACCCAGGCATCTGAGGTAATTTTGGTCCACCCTTCTAGGTAAAGGGAGAACTGACCCTCTACTGCTTCCCCCACAGATTCCACTGGGTAAGGAGTAAGGTGGATGTACCAGGAGGGAGCAAGAAGACCTGGGAGGACCTAGGAGGACTTGGCTCTCTGAGGTCCCGATGGTCCAAGAGAGCCTTTCTCTTAAATGGACCTCTAGTCTGCTGACTTCTGGCCAGGCAGATGACAAAATGACTTTCTCCTGGTCAGAAGATGCTCAAATTTGTACATCTGGTGTACAGATTGCACAACTTTCCCCTAGTCCAGTAACCCAGCAATTATTTTCTCCAAAAAGGACTGACCCATGAAATGGAGAATCCAAGATGGCTTCCTGGAGGTCCTGCCAAAAACCTGACACCCAGAGCCTGGAGTACCTCCTTATGTAGACTCCAGTGGCTGCAGCTCAGACAGCTGTATCAGCCGAGTTGTAGGAGGACCTTAAAATGTTCTTCCCTATGTCCAACCCTGATTGGAGGATATCCAGGAGCTCCATCTTCTGAGGGGTATCAGGTTGTTTCTGGACCAGTTCAAGGGCTATCTGCCAAAGAGATTTTTAGTACTGCACCATATGTGCCAGAAAATTCAAGAACCATATAGTGCAAGTAGTAGATGAATAAACCTTCCTCCCAAATTGGTCCAATCTCTTGAACTTCTTGTCTGGAGGCTGAGAACTCATGTCTGGGTTGCCAGGAGCACTCATGGGCCACCATAAAGACCATAGAGTCAGTTTTTGGGTTTTCTCCCAGGAAGGGTTCATTCTTGGGAGTCCGATATAGCCTATTTGCCTTTTTAGAAATGGCAGAGGCAGAAAAGGGGTGCCTCCCAAGCCAGTTTGGTAACATCATGAAATGGCCATACCAGAACGGGCACCACCAAGCATTACGGCTCACCCATACCCAGGAAGGTAGCCAGCCTACATCTTTCTGGGTCCGGGTCTTCCATGTCCCACTGATTTAGAAACTGAATATGGTGCATTACATCCATAAAGGTGAGGTCATCTGGGGGTAACTGATGAGAATCTCTGTGGTTGCCTGGATGTGGAGGAGAATATTCAACCTCCTGATGAACTGGAATAATAGGAGCTCCCTCTGGAGCTGGAGGAGGAAGATCTAGAGACTGAACATCAGGGCCAGTGACTATGAGAATGGTGCCAGCATCATGAAGTAGACCTGGAAGAGAAAGACCTCTGCCCCGCTACAATGTGTAGATGACTCATTGCCCAACCCACAGGGAGGAGACAAGACTGTTCGTGGGGGAGGTGCAAGGTCTGGAACCCCTGGCGTATTGGGCAGCTGCTGGTTTGGTGCAGGGGGTGAAAGCCATCAGCTTAGCTGGCAGACGGTCCTAGACAGGAGGAGGCAGCAGAGCCAGCTTAGCTGATGGCTGAACTTCTGATGAAGAGGTCTCCGTTGGCGGAGTGGGGTGTGCACCGGGGGAGAAGGCATTTGCAGGGACCTTGGAGAGGTCACGGTGGAGAATATCAGGGTGTGGTGTCAGGTGTCCGAGGTCCTCTGCTGTGGGGAGGGTCCTCTGGATGTTTCTGATGGTTGTCGGGGATCTGAAACACTATCCAGAAAAAGACAACATCCCAGACAGACAAGTTAGCCCCTGCTGTTATAAGAGATGGCTGCTTGCCCTGTCTTAGGCCTGGTAGAGTGTTTGAATGGCCTAATGCTCGGGGGGGCCATAGGCCCATGCCCCAAAGAACTCCTGCCCGATGTCTGAATAAGGGCAGGAGGCTTCATCAATGGTGACCCGATGGAGAAGAGGGCTATTGGAGGGGGCAGAGTTCACCCTTCCATGGGAGTGAGGACTCGATGAACCTGCCTTTCAGTGCAGGGACCTGGACTGGGACTCAGACTGGTGCTTTACTTTTTCCTTCTGCAATGTTTCCCACTGGTCTTTTTGTCCTTATGGGAAGGAGGAAACCTAGAGGTAGAGGAAGATAATGAGCCTGAGGGGGTCCTAAGCAGGGCAGCGAGTTGTTGCTCTATAATGTAGCTTTGCAAGGCCTTCAGATATCAGATGTGGGTGCGGCGGTTGAAGCTGAGGCAATGTGGGCAGGACTCAGCATCATGTTCCAGGCCTAGACCAATAAGGCAGGCTGAGTGGCCATCTTTCAATGGAATTTGCTTCCACGAAGTGCACTTCGATTTCCACTGCTATAGTGCTGAAGATGGAGAAGACATGCACTAAAATGGAAACCTATATTAGGTTTTGAAAGGGAAATAAAATTGTAGTAAAATGGTGGTCAAATGTAGCAGGAGGCATCCATGGAGCTGATGTGCATGGGTTGATGGTAGGAAAAAAAATGAGGTTAGCTGGGGACTGCCCCCTTTATACCACTGGCTGATGTTGGAGGTGGTCCGACATCAGGGAGCTGTCGCCACTGGGTACTACTAGCTAAAATGTTTCCATGGGGTTCTAATGCCTGGCAACATAGTCCTTAGGTGTAACCTGCTGCAAGGTCTCCAACTCGAAGTAAGATCAGATTTTACTGTTATCCAAAAAGAGGCACTTCCTTATAGCTTCTCTGCAATGACACTTGTTAAGACATTAAAGACTGTTCCCAGTGCTGATGCCCCAGGCACCCTGCTGGTCACCTTCCCTTCCTTAGAGTGACTGTGCTTACTACCACCCTCTGTCACTTATCCCCTAACCAACTTCTCATCCAGTTTACCACCTTTGAACCCACTCTTAAGCTACCCAGCTTGCTTACTAATTTCCTTTGTGTAACCGTGTTGAAAGCCTTACTGAAATCTAAGTATGCCATGTTCACAGCTCCACTCCAATACAATTTCTTTGTCATCTAATCAAATACATTTATCAGATTAATTTGATGTCACCTCCCCCGTGAACCCATACTGCTTTGGGTCTTATAACCCATTGAATTCAATATAGTCTACAATTTGTTCCTTCTACAGTGATCCCATTAACTTTTTCACCACTGATGTCAGGCTGGCTGGCCTATAACTGCTAGCCTCCTTCCTGATAAGTCTGTTGTGAAGCAGGACAACATCTGCCCTACTCCTGTCCTCGGAAACCACTCTCGTTTCCAGAGAGCTGTTAAATAGGATTGTTGGAGGTGCAGCCAGTACCCTCCCTGAGCTCCCTTAATACCTGTTGGGCCCTCTTGATTTGTCCACCTTTATATTAGCAAATCCCTTCAGGAATCTTTCCCCTGAAAAGGGAATATTGTTTAACCCCTTCCCACCAAAGCTTCTGTTACTTTTTTGTGGCCCTTCTTCCATTTTCCTTTCTCTGTAAACAGTGAACAAAATTATTTATTTAGGATGTCTGCCTTGCACAGCCCCTCCTTTTCTTTTCAACCTTACAATCCCACCCCTTGTCTTCCTCTTTTTACGTACATACCTAAAAAATGTCTTGTCCCTTTTCATGATCTCCTAGGCTATTCTTTCTTTGGGTTGCAGTCTTTACTGCTTCCCCTGCTTCCTTCCGTTTCCCCGGCTTTACCTACCCATTCTCCTCCCTCTCATTATTCCTTCCGATTGCCACCCTTTAAGCCTTTACCTTTTCAGCAACCTGTTTCAAAAATATTTTCCTCTTGCTTTCGCTCACTTGTTTGACACAGATTTGTTGCCTTTACTTTGATCCCTTTTAACTTTACACATTTCCATCCCCAAAGCCCCACCCCCACCATGTCAACCCTGAGGCGTTCACCTGTCTTTATAAAACCTGCCTTTCTGAAGTCTAGACTCTTGCCCTGTGTTATTTGAGTCTCTCCATGCCTAAGACATTGTAATCACTTGGTATGGACACTTTGATTAGCTGAGATACATTTGTTCCTTTTCCTTGTACTGTAATATCTGGTTTCCCTGCACCTACTTACAGTAGGTGTTAGATGGTCCCATATGATTATTACTGCTTTACTCTGTGTGATCATTTCTTGTTTGCTATTCCAGTATTTTTCTGCTTCCTCTACATTACAGTGTTTGCATAGTTTCCAGTGACTCTGTCAGACTACATTATTGTGTATCTCTGTTTACAGATCTTCTGACAGAAGTATCTTACATCCTGCCACTAGATGGGAGAATGTTTATAATGCTGTAAAATAGAACTTACACTTGTTCATTTCTTCAGGTTTTTTCCTATGCAGTTGGTAAACCACCTTGTGAATAGTCCACTGTCTTGGGCTGTCACTATAAATCCTCTTCTTGTGGCCTGAATTCTCTTCTTTTTAACTACCCATGGGTTTCTCATGTGAATTTACTAATGTCACACCTCTGGCTCAAACTATTTTCACAATCAGGACATTTATATAGTCACACTCCAAAATGACACCACTGATGCAAAATAAGACAACTCAATACTTTGGTGCACATGTACACAGTAGTAACAATTGTCATTTATTTCTAAACTTCAAGTTTGTTTTATTGTTGACAAGAATAATTGTTGTCACAAAATTAAAAAAAACATGTACCATACCTTATATAAAAACATCTAAAAAATATTATTTACTTTTTTTTGTCTGTGCTTATATCCAGTTTCACTCTTATACATCTTAAAATACTTATCCTATAAATACATTCTAGCTTCCTGTTGCATAATCAATCAGTTAAGACTTCCATTATTCTAAGGTGTCTTTTTCTACTTTCAATTATACTACACAATCTAGCAATACTCTCTAGGTGTAAATCATTCTTTTTTTTTTCATTAAATAGTTATATTGATATTTATGTTCAATATCCAAGTGCATTATGATATTACCTATACAAATTTATTTTTCCTTTACATACGAGGGACAGAACATTAGTAAATGACAAGGTGACTCGTCATCTAAACCACATGCACAACCACTAAAATTAATCAAACCATAGATTTTATTTATTGTCTGACTTTCCACATACCCAGATCTGTACTTTGTATAAGCTTTTCTTGATTTTGGATGTTTTAGTTTTATAAGGTATTCTTGCATACCAAATACTCTGTTAGTATTATATGCCAACCATTTTCTGATTTTGCGGTTCTTTGCCATTTCTCTTTCTTTTTGAATGTAAGAATCTTTAATCTTGTCTTTAATAACTGAATTTATAACAACAAGAGGAGTATTAATACTTATTGTAAGACAGAATAATAATCTATATGGTTTGGTTTGATAATTTTTTCAAGGGTAGTTACACTCTGATATACAAATCCTCTATAACTATTTAACAACATTTCCTCAAGGCAGATTCTGGGTAGTCTATCTTGGTTCATATTGAAAACCTTAATCCAATATACACATAACCTCTTTTCAATATTACATTTAAGAGGTAACTGTCCTAGTTCCATCTTACTAAGGCAACTAGAAGCGCCATATTTCTAAACTTAAGACCACTGCATTGAAAAAGCTGTGACCCAACATTGAAATGACAGGGGCTGTTATGTTGGCCAGTGAACTGATGAGTACATGAAGTAAAAGAACATTTTACAAAAGCATTTTTTGGTGTTGGCTGTAATGTCTGGTTGCTCTCACTGGACTGTGCAGCATACACCAGGGAGGTTGGGTGACTCATTCTTGTTTAACTGTACTTTTAAAGGTTTGTCACACTGAGCAAATGTTCATGGCCTCTCCCTGTGTGAATTTAATGATGTTTTATGAGGGTACTATGCGAGTAAAAACACTTGTCACATTGTTACACCTAGGTTATGCCCCCTATCATCCCAAATACACCTCACACTGTATTCCTGGTCTATTGTACTGTAATACTGCTATTTTACACTTATATATAGATATGAGCACACATCATATAAGCATGGGTGCCAGGAATGTGCTTTGCTGCTAAGATATGCCAATATTGTCATGCATGATTCATTATACCTCCCTATAATACATTTATCTAGATTATGTTTGTTTTGTACATATATTCCATATATAATCTACCTAATCTGAATTATTTCCTCTGCTTATTATTTTATTATTATGATTTAATTATTATTAATTTTGTTTATTTTTGTGAGAGTGTTTTATTATTTTAAGTACCAGGTAGTGAGAGGACCTGGGAATAATTTTGAATTGTTTTGGTTAATTTTTGGTTGACCCCCAGGCTGTGAGAGGGCTTGTGGGATAAATCAATTAATTAGGTTTTGTGTTAGAGAGTTGGTTAAGTTTAATTCTTATTTTAGTTGGTTTTCTTTTAGTTGCAGGAAGTTTGCGGGTAGTTTTATTATATTTATTGTTTTAATTTTGAGCAGCATGATGTGCCTGCCTGCCCCTCCTGTCTTATGTTATTCAGCCTCAGCTCTCCATTCCCTCTGCCCCTTCTCTTTGCCCCCCCCATGCCGCTCATATCTATCATTGTTGTCGGGCATTAGGGATTGCTTGAGGGGAGGAAACTGAAGTGGGGGTTGTGACAGCCGAGTGGCGGTGCTTTCCCATAGGGGTGGTTAGGCCCAGAAGATGCCCTGGGGCGAAATGGCTACTTGAACATGGTAATCCCGTTCTGGTTCCCATACCCAAGAGCACCTCTAGTTCTGCAGGGCAAGTGGTTGGGACAACTCGCCAACCTCGTCCAACTCAGGTGTTGTTGTGCAATGCCAGATCTGTCAGCAACAAGACTGGTCTTATTGCAGATTTTGTTGCAAGGGCAGATCTGGCTTGCATTACCGAAACCTGGTTGGACAGGAATGCGGACCCCTTTTTAGAGGCAGCTGTTCCCACCGGGTACTCGGTTATACAACGCCTGAGATTGGATCACGGGGGGGGTGGCGGTCTGTTTCAAGACCGAATTGGGCCTAACTGGTGTACCAGTTGAGGAGGCCAGGTCATTTGAGTGTACTGTGGTAGCTGGTGTAGGGTGCAGGATTGCTCTCATTTATCGTCTACCAAGTGATGAGAAGCTTTTTCTGCAGGAAATAGCAGATTTTGCTGCCGATATGGCCTTGGAGTCACCCAGACTGATGGTTCTGGGTGACTTCAATGCTTGGGTCGACAACGAATCTTCGCTTTTTGGTCAACATTTCCTCCAGGTGATGACATTTCTGGGCTTTACACAGGTTGTTTCTGCAGCTACACACAAGGGAGGTCACTCTCTTGACCTGGTCTGCCTCCTGGGGATCGAGGCTTCCGATTTGGTGCTGGAACCAGTCGGTTGGTCCGATCACTACTCATTTGGGTTCAATTCTGAGGCCCCTCTGGGTAGGTCAACCCCTGTGGAGTTGGTCAGGTACCACCCATTGCAGGACGTGGTCCCTGAAGACCTGATGGCGGTTACTGACTTCTCATTGTTTGATGAGTCTTGCACTGATCCTGAGCAGCTGGTAGTGGCCTACAATAGGACCATATCAGTAGCACTCGATCAGATTGCACCAATCTGTGTTCGCCCCCTTCCGCATCATCCCGTTGCCCCATGGTTTGATGGGGCTTTGAGAGGGCTTTGGAGGTTGGGGCATAGGTTGAAGCGTTGTTGGAGGAAGACCACCTCTGATGCCGACCATCTTATTTTGCTAGAGCATTATAAACTCTACCAAACAGCAATTTCCCATAAGAAGACAGAATTCCTGTCCAGGGAAATTTCTGTGGCATGGAATCGACCAGCTCAGCTCTTTAGAACTGTTGACAGGTTGTGCAACCCAGCCTGTCAACAGATCCATCAAGCCTTTATGCAAACTGATTGTGAGCAGATCACTCGATTCTTTGCGAATAAGGTTGAAGACATCAGGAGGAAGTGCCTCCAACCTCATTCCAAGGCTATTGCAGCTGATCGGTGTCATGTCGCAGAGCCCAGAATTTCCAGGAGTTACCTTTGACCTGCTGGATCTCGTAGACACCATGAGGATTGTCCATGAGATGCGTCCAACATGCTGTAGTTTGGACCCTAGCCCTACTTCCCTGATTATGGGTTGTAGTGAGATCATTGGCCCAGTCTTAGCTTGGATTATCCAGTGTTCTTTAGATATGGGAGTTTTTTCTAGCTCTCTGAAAGAAGGGGTGGTGACCCCCCCTTCTGAAGAAAGCTTATTTAGACCCAGATGACCTAGCTAACTACAGGCCAATCTCTAACCTCCCTTTTGTGGGGAAGGTTATTGAGAAAGTTGTGGTGGCCCAACTGGATAACCATTTGACCAGCCATAGTTCATACGAACCTCTCCAGTCTGGTTTTCGTAAGAGACATAATACTGAGACTGCTCTGGTTCGGGTGCTCAATGATCTCCTGATGGTGAGAGATCAGAGACACCGCTCTGTTTTGGTTCTGCTTGATCTATCATCAGCTTTTGATACTGTGGATCATGGGGTCTTGCTTGAATGCCTGAGGTTCATTTGTGGACTGTCGAGTATGGTCCCCAGATGGTTTTCATCATTCCTCGAAGGGAGAATGCAGAGAGTGGTCTTGAGTTTGTATACATCCGGGGTCTTCTCTCTGCCTTGTGGGGTACCCACGGGCTTGGTGCTTCCCCCATGTTATTCACAGTATATATGCTACCCCTCGGAGACATTGTAAGACTATATGAGCTGAGGTTTCACTGCTATGCTGATGACACCCAGCTCTACCTGTGTTTTGCACCTGACCAGGTTAGTGCTATCTCGGTACTGAACAACTGCCCCACTGATATCCAAGACTGGATGAACTCCAACAGTTTAAAGTTGAACCTGGGAAAGACTGAGATTATGATGGTGGACCCGGGTCACAGGGTAGAGGGTTCAAGGACTGGTCTCCCCTCTGGATTAATCCTGGGAAAGGACCAGATCCTCACCTCTGAACGGGTGCATAACCTGGGAGTGGAGCTTGACACTGGTCTGACCCTCCGCTATCAGGTGTCTGTAGTTGTCAAGCTGGCATTTTTTCATCTTAGGAACATTGCCAGGATTAGGCACCTTGTTCCATCTAGCGACCTGCCGGTTTTGGTCCATGCCTTTGTGACATCTCGCCTTGATTACTGTAACTCCATTTACCTGGGACTTCCTGGGGTTGATATCTGCTGCTTGCAGCTAGTGCAGAATGCGGCAGCACGTTTATTGACTGGGGCATCCAGAAGTTCCCATATTACCCCTGTGCTGTGCACTCTGCGCTGGCTGCCAATACAGTGGCAGATCACCTTTAAAGTGGGTCTTTTGACCTACAAAGCCCTACACGGTCTAGGTCCTGATTACCTGAAAGAGCTCCTGGTGCCCTACACCCCTCTGAAACAGCTCCGCTCGGATGACAAGGGGTTGCTGGAGATTCCAAGGGTAAATTTGAAGTCATCTGGTGCTCGAGCATTTGGATTCACTGCACCTGCCCTCTGGAATTTTCTGCCCTGTCAGCTCCGGGAGAGTAGGACGGTGGGAAGCTTCAAGCAGGCACTAAAGAGTTTTCTATGGGAGAAGGCATCTCCTTCTTTGTTTTAATTTTATATTGCAGTATTGTAATATCTGTTTATAGTTGTTTTATTATATGTATTGAACATGTTTGCGTTTTTCTTGATGTACAGCGCTTTGAAAACTTTGAAAGGCACTTAATCAAATAAATGTTATTATTAATCACTGATAACATAACTCTGAGGGATCAGTGATTACTGTATGCTTATATTCTCATATAATTATATGTAGTGTGCTTTAAACTCAGATATGCCACATGTAATAGTACCCTGTCATCAGTTCTCTTTGTCTAAGCAAGCTGACAGAGACAGAAGGCCTTTATGTCTAATGTTTTATACTGTATGTAAGCTAGAAATGCAGCATGTAGTTTGAACTGTCAGCATTTCTTTTGTCCAAGCTATAATGCTAATGGAACCATATTCTGTCTCATATGATACTCTTTAGTAATTCTGTCTAAGTCATTCTCCAATGGAGAATGACTTAAGATCAATACATACTGTTTCTCATATCTGTAACTATGCTGTTATCTGTAGTATTTAGCTGTCTGCAACCCACTGTAGCTTCTCTAGAAGGGGAGATACAGAACAAGATCTTAGAGAGCCTAAGATCTACAATTCTGGAAATTATGTACATTCTTCAGGAGAATGGTGAGAAACCCATCTCCCTTGTGATTTTCTCTGTCACATGCTTGGCGTAAGTAGTATAATAAACTTTATTAGTACTCCTTGCTTGTTTACGAATGTTTCTCTGATTGTTTACCCTACACACCAAGAGTGTTTAGACAACAACATTGAGCACATTTATGCAGTTTCTCCCCTAGTGTGACTTCGATGGTGTTTTATTAGAGCACTTTGTGATTTAAAACTCTTGTGACATTCAACACATGTATATGGCCTCTCCCCTGTGTGAATTCTCTGATGTGTTACCAAGTTACTCTTATGGCCAAAATCCTTGTCACACTCAGTACACTTGTATGGTCTCTCCCCAGTGTGACTTTGTTGATGTTTTATCAGGTGACTTTTCTGGCCAAAACTCTTGTCACATTCAACACATTTATACGGTCTCTCCCCTGTGTGAATTCGCTGATGTTTTACAAGGCAACTCTTTTGTGTAAAACTTTTGTCACATTCAGCACATTGATATGGCCTCTCCCCTGTGTGAATTCTAGTATGTGTTTTCAGATCACTTTTTTGTACATAACTCTTGTCACATTCAGAACACTTAAATGGTCGTTCTCCCATGTGAATTGCCTGATGTCTTATCAAGTCATGTTTCTGACCAAACCTTTTGTCACATTCAGCACACTTATATGGCCGCTTCCCTGTGTGAATTCCTTGATGTGTTATTAAGTGACATTTCTGGCCAAACCTCTTGTCACATTCTGCACACTTATATGGTTTCTCCCCTCTGTGAGTTCGCTGATGTATTATGAGACTGCTCTTTAGTGTAAAACCTTTGTTACATTCAGTACATTGATATGGCCTCTCCCCTGTGTGAATTCTCTGATGCGATTTTAGAACATTCCTCCGTAAATAACTCTTGTCACATTCAGTACACTTATATGGTCGCTCTCCCATGTGAATTCGCTGATGTCTTATCAAGTCACATTTCTGGCCAAAACTCTTGTTACATTCAGCACACTTGTATGGTCTAGCCCTAATGTGAATTCTCTGATGTGTTATCAAGTGAAATTTCTTGCCAAAACTCTTGTCACATTCAGCGCATTTATATGGTCTTTCCCCTGTGTGAATCTGCTGGTGTGTTATCAAGTTACTCTTCTGGCCAAAACTTTTGTCACACTCAGTACACTTATATGGTCTCTCCCTAGTGTGACTCTGATGATGTGTTAACAGGTGACTTTTCTGCCCAAAACTCTTGTCACATTCAGCACATTTATATGGTCTCTCCCCTGTGTGGATTCGCTGATGTGTTATCAAGCTACCCTTCTGGCCAAAACTTTTGTTACACTCAGCACACTTATATGGTCTCTCCCCAGTGTGACTTTGATGATGTGTTAGCAGGTGACTTTTCTGCCCAAAACTCTTGTCACAATCAGCACATTTATATGGTCGCTCTCCCATGTGAATACGCTGATGTCTTATCAAGTCGCATTTCTGGCCAAAACTCTTGTAACACTCAGCACACTTATGTGGTCTATCCCCAATGTGAATTCGCCGATGAATTATCAAGTGATGTTTCTTGCAAAAACACTGGTCACATTCAGCACATTTATATGGTCTTTCCCCTGTGTGAAACTGCTGGTGTGTTATCAAGTTACTCTTCTGGCCAAAACATTTGTCACACTCAGTACACTTATATGGTCTCTCCACATTCTGACTTTGATAATGTGTTATCAGGTGTTTTTTCTGGCCAAAACTCGTCACATTCAGCACACTGATATGGCCTCTCCCTGTGTGAATTTTCTGATATGTTTTCAGATCACTCTTCTGTACAGAACTCTTGACACATTCATATGGACTCTCCCCCTGTATGAATTTGTTGATGTGTTTTGAGGCTATTCTTTGCTGTAAAACTCTTGTCACACTGAACACATTTATATGGTTTCTCTCCCTTATGAATTTCCTGTGTTTTAGTTTTGGCTCGCACTGTAAAACTGGTGTCAGTACATTTAACTCTATTTCGCTGACTTAAACTCCTCTGATAATCACAACAGTTATGTAGCCTCTCTCCTTTGTAAATCTGTTGTTGTATAGAGATTAGAACATGGTCATGAAAACTCTTCTTACAGTGAAGAAACTGGTGCGATTTTTCTGTTGTACATGTCAACTGGGATTTCCTAAGTGATGATTGCTGGCTCTGACTCCCATCACACTCAGCCCTCCTGCTGGCTAAAAACAGAACAAGAAAAAAAATGACTCCGATAATTTTCCTTGACCTTTCTGAAAGTTACTACAACTTTGCCAGAATATAACCTTGTTTTTTTTTAAACATTCCATTTCACAATACATTGCAGTAAATGATCCTTTCTTAGACATTCCTTGTTTTTACTGATACAATTTATAGACCTGGTATGACAAATTCTGGCTCATCATTAGTCAAAACCTGGTCACATAGTGGTATGCTAGCAGGTAAACCTTGGAATAAGGGCTATGCTAACCAAGAATGGTAACAAAACAGCATAAAAGCTAATCATGGAAATCAAGCACTGCAAGACAACACTCCCCTGAGAAAAATGTTAAATCACATTATCAAAATGTAGACCAAGTCAAAGAAAAATATGAACCTGAAGCCCTCTGTGAATAAAAAAGCCAGAATGAGTACAATACAACTACAGCGTCCCATCTCAGGGTATGAAACAAAGTTTGTCTTTTTAAAATGCAGACTTCAGTCAGATAAAGAAAAATACAACTGCTGCTATGCCTGCCTCCGCCCAAGTAAAAAAGAAAACAAGTTTACATTTTTAAAATGCAGTCAGTAGGCAGACAGAGTAAAATGTAACAGCAGTCCCACCTCCCCCACCCCAGTTCAGAAGCATCTCTACGAATACGAAATACAGGCAGTAGGCAGAGCTAATAAGTCACTTAATGAAGCATATGTTAGTCATGGGACACACTGTAGGTTGGCAGGCAACTCCAGTTTATATGTGCTCCTTCTCCAAAGGTTTATAATTTACATTTTTTTTGTCCTTTTCTCTGTCTCCGCCACCCTTCCCTTGCGTTGGACCCAGCTTCTGAGCCTTTCTGCCACTTGCACTCTTTCAATTTTCAAACCCGTGAGCGTGCCTTGCTGCCACCATTTCTCTGGTAGGACTGCCCCTGCCAGATCCAACTGCCTCCTAAGTATGGAGGTAGGAGTTCATTCAGTATGGAAAGGAGCACACGTTGGCAGGGATCAAGGTCACAGTGTACCCAAGAAAATCATGCTTAACACTGGGTGATTTTTCCTTGTTCTTTGTTCCCTGCCCACTGGGACACATGCACTCAAAGAAACACAGAAGAATTTGGCTAAAGAAAATGACCACTTCTCCTGCTCAGATGGTCCCTGTCTCATCTGTCTCCTTAGACCCTGCTTGGTCTCTGGTGACTCTCCTTCCTCTCTGCCTCTCTACCAATATTTCCTTATGTCTAGCCATTCATGCTTGAAGACCCCTACTGTTTTTTTTTGTCACCACTAATTCTGCTGGCAATCTGTTCCAGGCATCGACCAGTCTTTCAAAATATCCTCACACCCCTCTTACCCCTCCCCCCAAGCTTCAGTACGTGCCTTCTGTTCCTGGTGCTCTTTCTCACTTTGAAAGAGACTTCCCTCCTGCACACTGTTCACCCATGTGAGGTACTTATAGGTCTCTGTCATGTCCCCTCTCACACTCCTCTCATCCAGGGTGTACATGCTAAGATCACTCAGTCTCTTCTTGTAGCACTTTTGATGCAACCCCTGCACCATTTTGGTTTCCTTCCCCTGTCCTGAATCCATCCTATGTAGAGGTGCTCCGAAGCTTTACTTTGTAGGCAAAGTTCTGGTGAAACTGCAAAATACACCTTTGTGAATAACTTTTTGAATTGCCCATTTCGCCACTTTGAGTTGCCTTTTCCTGAAGAAACAGCACTTTTTCCAGTGATGTGAGGCAAAGGTATCGCAAAACTGCAACTTTGCCAGCGAGTTTGCATAACTTTGCCTGAAAATTCTAACTTCACCTGTCAAAAACTTTGCACTTTGTCAATTTGGCAAATTCACAAATTATTTTACCATGCAAAATTTGCCAACTTTACACATCTCCTATGTTCTTTCTGGGGTGCAGCCTCCAGAACTGGACACAATACACCATGTAGTGTCACACAGGTGAGTGATACAGTGGCCACAAAACCTCTCTCAGTAAGACTATCTGACCTATAGTTGCCAGCCTCCGCCCTGCTGATACTCTTATGCAGCAGGACCATACCTGCCCTCCTCCAGAAATATGTCTATATCCAGAGAGCTGTTGAATAAGGTCATCAGTTGGACGACTAGAACCTTCCTGAGTTCTTTAATACCCATGGGTGCTTCTCACGTGGTCCCATAGCCGTGTCCACTTCCAGAGTTGCAAGTCCCTTCAGGACTCTCTAATCTGAAAATGGCTTTGTGTCCACCTCCTCTACTTGTTCTTGCTGCTCCCTGGTGGTCTGTCCCACTCCCTCCACTGTGAAGCCTGAGCAGAAGTACCTGTTCAGGATGTTTACTTTTTCTTGATCATCATCTGTGCAGCACTTCTTTGCCACTCTCCTTATCTTCACCATCCCTCCTTTGCTCTTCTCACTTATGTACCCAAAGAAAGTCATATCCCCATTTAGCTATCCCTTTGGTTAGCCCTTCCCCTGTCCATGCCTTTGTTCCCCTCATTGCCCTGTTAGCATACACTTGTGGACCTGTTATATATATATATATATATATATACATACACATATACATATACACATATTGTCATACAGGCTTTCCTTATATGTAAATTACTAATAATAAAAATGTATTTGCAGCTTGCTATAGGTTAGATTTTAGTGAAATCCAATGTTAGAGTTATTTGTTTACTAGTGCTAAATGCCTTTTAGAATTGCTGAGTGACCATTTATGTACAGTACATGCTGTTGTGATTAGTTTTAGTAAAATCTGAACTCTTACCGACCATGCTGAATATGGAAAATTACAGGCAGGAGACAAGAATGTACTGCTGTCTATTACTGTAAGAAACCCCTAAGTTAGTAAGTTTTAACACAAGGCAGTTGCACATGGTTAGCAGAAGCTGGCAATGTTCTATACTAAGAAAGTGCCTATTTTTGTGTGTAGATAAAGGAAACGGAAACAACAGAACTAGTCATGAAATACCGTATACATAGAGGATCATTTTAGGGTCTCAGTTGAATAGAGCCCAGACTGCAGATGAGGGGTGGAGGGGGACTGCCCTCTCACTCTCAGTTGGCAATATAGTATGTATACATCTCCTGTTCTCTGGCATAGCTGTAAATAAAATGTTTACTTTGCAACTGTCTCCCCCGATATTCGGTACAAACAAATCCATGATAAGGGGTTGGTATAGAAACCACAAAAATGTACATCCTTTACTAATTCTCTGTTTTACTTGGTATACATTCTGTCTTCCTCCCTCCCTCCCTCCTCCTTATACCTCCTGAATACCACCTTTTCTCTCACCACCTTGGCCACTTCCCTAGAGAACAGTAACTGTCTTTTTTTTTTTCCTTTCTAGGTTTATTCACTTCTTCAACACAGAGGTTGGCTGCCTTAATTATATCTTCCCTTACTTTCCCCACTGTGTCTCCACCCCTTCCCTGGCAGTTCCCCTATGAGGCACTTTCTGAGGTAGCCCTCCCCCCTTCTTTAAACTGTGTCCTCCTAATGTCCAGGACCCTCGACCTCATGTGTTTGCATCTGTTCCTGTCCTGATGTTAAACCACACTGTACAGTGAACACTGGTACCTAGGGGACTGCCAGCAGTGATGTCTGTAATGTTATCCCTGTTTGTAAGCATCAGGTCTAGCACTGCCTCATCCCTAGTGGGTTCCTGGATTAGCTGCCTGAGAAAATCCCCTTGTAGGGAGTCCAGATGGCCCTGCTCTTTGTCGAAGCTGCAGTTGGAAGACTCTAATCCACTCCAGCAGACAGAAACCAGCATCACCCTCACCTTACTTTCCCTCCTGATGACAGCTTCTTCAAATGCATTATCCAACTATCCCTGTTCTGGGGGTCTGTTTACCACCCCTGTACAGAAAGTAGCCCCAGTACCAGTTTCCAGGATGACTTACAACACCTCCAATCTTTTTTCTTTGGTTGCCCCTATACTTCTGTGACCTTGATGACCTCCTCACATATAATGCCACCCCATCTCCCCTCCTTCCTTTCTTGCCTCTCAGAGAGTAGACCAGTATGGCAATGTCCCAGTAGTGGATGTCAGTGCACCATAACTCTTATGATCATTAATTCCAGGCTAGACTCGGCTGTGATGGCCTTCACATCCTGTTTTTTTCCCCCAGACTCCTTGAATTGGAGCACATGGCTCTCCATACCTTACTCCCTCCCTGACTTCTTCCCTTCCTCCCCTCCCTCTTCTGCTTATGCTGTTCTGATCACCCCATTCCCTTATTATCTTCTTGGTTACCCGATTTCTTTACTCCTTTCTTCTTGCATTCTTGATTTTTACTACCCTTGTCCTCTGCTTTATCCCCATCCCTGTTTTCTTGCACCCCTACCCTGGAGGAACTTACACCCCTCAGGTGCTCCCTCCTTGATGCTACATCATCTGGTTGGGCAATTGTAACCCTTCCTTGGTTTTACAGTCTCCCCCACAGCTAGTTCAAATGTTCATACAAGTAGCATTTGAACCTCCCACTAAGGACTGCTGTCCACTCCTGGAAAGATGCAGACTGTCTCTCACATAGAGACCAATACCCTCAGAGGATGATACCCAGTCCCCAATATACAGTAGTCAACACTCTTTTCCCACACCATGCCTTACACCAATTATTAAAATCGCAGGTGCAGATGTCCTGTCCTCTCCTGGTCATATTCAGGTAGCACTTCTGCAAAAGCCACTATGCATTCCACCTGCTTGAGACTCATCCCTTGCTCCTTGAAATTAATCTGCACTACCTGTACCCTGTTCCTTTCCAGGTTATTTGTCCCCAGGTGGACAATGACATCTAGCTCCACTCCCTCCCACCTCCTGCTTGCCTAGTAATCCTCTGGATTCTCTCTCCATCCCTCCATGCTGAAGCACCAGAGAAGCACTTTACCTTTCACTCTCTCTCTTCTCCCCCTCCACTCCTAAGTCTATCCCCTAATAATAAAGTCCAGAACCAACAGCTGTTTCCAGCTCAGCTGGGGCCTTGTCCTCCCTCCTTGGGGCCTCCCCTTCTGAGGACTCCCATTTCCTCCTTTAACCACTGCTATGGGTGTCTCCTTCCAGTTGCCCCTCCCCTCCGGTGTGGTGAAGAAACTGTGCAGTGTTTCAAACTGAGAAGTGTCCCCTTGTGCTCGCCTCTGTTTCAGGGTGTACATGTTTATAATCTTTCAGTCTCTCGTAGTGGGGCTTTTGATGCAACCCCTGCACCATTTCGGTTGCCCTCCACTGGACTGCCTCCACAATCTGTATGCTCTTTTTGAGGTGCCGCCTCCAGAACTAGACACAGTACTCCAGGTGGGGTCTCACAGGTGAGTGATACCACCACCTCCCTCCTCCTGATGGAGAGACTTCTCTCTCTATGCATCCCAATGTCCTATGGCCCCTACACATTGCTTTGCACACTGCCCTGCAATACTGAGATTTTATTTATTTCATTTATTTATCTAGCTTTTGTTAACTGGGTAAGTGCACTAGCCATAAAATGACTATTTTCAGGCATGACCCGGGAGAGTACAGACATGCAGAAACTTAACAGGATAACAAATTATAAGTGCTTTACATACAATGAGTTAGAGAGGATACAATATATCAGAACATACAAAGTAAAGCACTTTACATACAATGAGTAAAAGTGGATACAATAAATCAGAGACATACAGAGTACACCATTCATAAGTTCATAGGTGCCTACCTATGTAATGAATAGAGAGGACCTTGGACAATAAATTATCAGGTGACATATCATATGAATAGAACAAGGTACACAAAAACAAAAACAGGTAATACAAAAGGAAGAAATAACCACTGACAGCAGGGGGTGTCGTTAAGGAAAAGGTCGGTAAGTGAGGAAGAGTGGAGCAAGCCATGAAATTAGATTATATGAGTGTATATAAGTGAAAAGATGCTTGCAGTGCAAGATTGTATATGGGCAGGGAAAGGGAGGCAGGACAGGCTGAGACAGTAAGATGATTATATAGAGGTGAGGAAATACTGTTGTATGGCCAGAGACATCAGTCATTAGGTAGGGTGAAAGCAGGAACAGGTATAAGCAATCAGCAGATTTGAGCGCAGTTTTCTCTTAAAGAATGTGTGAGAGCTAGAACATCTAATGTCGAGGGAAAGGGAATTCCACAGCTGTGGAGCCGCATACTCAAATGCAACAGTTCCTTTCCTCGTGCGGCACCTCGGCAAATTCAGAAAAGATTTATCAGCTGATCGTAGACCATGGAGTGTGTCCTGAGGAACAAGCATAGCTGCAAGACACCTAGGGGTTAGATTTTGAATTATCGAATCAATAAGAGAGTCAAGGTAGTATTTCCTACTAGCTAATGGAGATGGCCAACCAAGATCATAATAAAGCTGACAGTGGTGTTTAAGCCGAGGAGCAGAAGAGGCATAGCAACATATGCTGTTATACGTAATATCCCATCTGAGTAGGTCAGTTTTATGAGCAGCCCCAAATAAGGGAACCCCATAGGTTAGGGTGGGGAGCAGAATGCCCCTCTCAATGGCCATTTTAGCCAACAGCATGAGCATATAACTAGTCTTATATGCAACACCCAGTTTGGAATTGACAGCTCTCCAAACAGACTGTACATTTTATTACACATGACAACCTCCAGGTCACTTTCCTGCTTAATGACTGTCAGTACCTCCTCACAACCTATATTCAGCTCAAGGGATCATATGCCCCATGTGCATGATTTTGCACTTTTTGGCATTTAACCACAATTACCATGCTTTTGACCACTCCAGTTTCCAAAAGTCCCTGTGCATTCTCTCCACTCCCCTCCTGAGTGTCCACCTTTTTGCAGATTTGGTGTCATCCACAAAAACGCACTTCTTCCCATCCAGTTCTTTAGTAATGTCACCTATGAAGACATTGAAGAGGATTGGTCCCAGTACTGAGCCCCTATTCGAGTGAGTGCTATTAATCACCACCCCGTCACCTGTCCACTAATCAGTTCTTTACCCAATTCATTAACTTGAATGTCGCCTCTAGGTTGCTCAATTTCTTTAGCAGTCTCCTGTGTGGTACAGTGTAGACAGCCTTGCTAAAATCTAGACAGTAAAAGTCTACTGCCCTCCCTTGAACTATTTCCCTCAGATCACCCAGTTGAAAAATCAGTCACATCTGTCTGGTGTGGTGTCTCCTTGTGAATCCATGCTGCCTTTCATCTTGTAGACCACGGGATTCAAGATACATTACCAAACTTTCCTTTAACAGGTTTTCATTAATTTCACCACCACTGATGTGAGACTGACTGGCCTATAGTTGATGGCCTTCTCTCTCCTGCTGCTCTTATAGAGCGTGACCATGTCTGCGGTCCTCCAGAATCATGCCCCTTTAATGACAGCTGTTGAATAAGGTTGTCAGTAGGGCAGCTAGCTCCTCCCTGAATTCCTTTCATACCCTTGGGTGTATCCTGTCCTGTCCCATAGCCATGTCTACTTCCTTGGAAGACAGACTTGTAGCCACCCCTCCACTTTTGTTCCCACTACTCCCTGGTGGGCCATCACATTCTACCTCCACTGTGAAGACTCAGAAGTGCATATTAAGGATTACTGATTTTTCTTGATGCTCTTCTATAGTCTCCCCCTGCCACCCACCTTAGCCTAACTATCCCTCCCCTTACTTTCCTCTTCTCACTTCTGTACCTGAGGAAAGTCTTATCTTCTTTAGCTGCCCCTTTGGCTATCCTTTCTTCTGTCTGCCACTTTGCTTCCCAGCACTGCTGTCCTGCCTCTCAGTTTTATGTGTTATACCTCCCTGTCTTCCTTCCTCTGCATTTTCTCAAAACTTTGGAATGTCACCCCACAAATACACACCAGATTGGCCACTTCCCTAGAGAACTATGATGTTTCTTTTTCATTCTATGTTTGCTCACTTCCTTCATGCAGAAATTGGTTACCTTTATTATACCCTCTGTTACTTTTCTCTGTGCCTCTAACCCTTCCTGGCAACCTCAAATACCAAAAGGCAGTTTCTGAGGTAGTTACCCATTTCATTTGAATGCACCCTCTTAAAGTCCAGGAACCTTGTTCTCATATGGTTCACTTGTGTTACCATCTTAAACCAGACACTGTTACCAAGGTGACTGCTCACTGTGCCATCTGCAATGCCATCCCTGTTTGTAAGTAGCATGTCCAGTATTGCCCCATCCCTAGTGGGTTCCTTGACTAGCTGCCTGAGACAACCCCTCTCTAGAGAGTCTAGGATGGTCTAACTCCTTGCTGAAGCTGCAGTTGGAAGACTACAATCTTCTTCAGGCAGAGTGAAGTTTCCAACTAGCAGTGCCTACCCATTACTTGCCATCCTGATGATTGCCTACACAAGTGCCTTATCTAACTCCTGTCCCCATACTGGAGGTCTGTCTACCAACCCTGTATGGGTAGTGGCCCCAATACCAGTCTCCAGGATGACCCACAGCACCATCAGCTATTCTTTTTCCTCCATGTACCGCTACACTTTGGTGACCATGATTTCCTCTCTCACATATATTACAACCCCTCCTTCTCTGAGAGAGTAGCCCAGTATGGCCAGGTTCCAGTCATGGCTGTCAGTGTACCTTCCCTTGTTACTGTCCCCTGCATGACCCTGCCTAATGTGATGGCTCTATTGACTCTATTTGAGGTCAATCCCTTTGTTAATCACCACTGCCAAATCACACCTAAGTGTTTGATTGACCTATTGGCCATCTATCTACTTGTTATTATCCTTTGCCCAGCCCTCCCAAATCTGATGGTTATATTGGCCATCCATCACCTTGTCACCATCCCCTACCCAACCATGTTTCAGGAGGGACTCTGGCCAAAAGTGATACATTGCAGAATTAGAACAAGTATACTCCCAGTAAATCTCATACCAAAAACTAGATTTCTATGTTACTTCACTTTAAATTTATGAGCTATTTTGTAACCCTGATTTCACTACCTGTTCAAAAAGCCTGTTTCAGTGAAGAGCTGAATATGATGTCATCTCCTAAACTTAGTCTAGACTTCCCTTTCAGCAAGCTTATAGGACCTGTTTCTTCAAAGTTTAAAGAACATGTGCAGTAGTTTTCAAAAGTAAAACAGGCAGCACCATTTAAAAAACATTGCTATAAAAACTATGTGTGTTTTAGGTTTTGTAGCAAAGTTGACACATTTCTATTTGTAATGCCTTTTTGGTGTGGTCCATTTCTCCAGGGTTGCTGGATGCTGAGCCAGCATGCCTCCAGACTGCTGATACCATTTGGAATGCTACTCTACTGTGCCTGTTAGGAAATTGTATTGCTGCTAGTATTGCAATGTTGGCCACTTCACTGCTGTTTGTTAGTGTCAGCTTTACAATATGTTTTAATAGGGGCCTTATATATGTTAATTCCTACTGGGGGTAGAAGTATTAGCCCTGATAAAATGATCATTTTAATACAGAGTACAACACAGATGAGCCTGAATGTAGATCAAGTAACAGCCTGACAGGGAGAAAACATTGGGCTGGCTAAATTAGAAACTCCTTGTAAGGTTTCAAAACAGCATTACCTCTCCCACCCCCATTGACAAGGAAATTGAATAATTGTTTAAAAGTGTCATCCTGATAAATCACTCAATTGAATAAGTTTAAATGATATGAGCCTTTTCCCCACATCAGAAAGTTATTAAATCTGCAAACCATCACAGCAGTGTGCTAATACTCAGCATCCAGCACACTTGGAAACAAGGACCACAACAAAGGGGATAAAACAAAAATTGTCAGCTTTGTTACAAAATCTGAAACACACACAGTTTTAAAGCCATGTTCCTTGAACATGCTGCTTGTTTTACTTGTAAAAATCATTGCACACGATCATTAAAACTTTGCAGAAATGGGTCCTATAAGCTTGCTGATAGGGAGATCTAGACTGTGAGTTCAGGAGATGACATCATCAGCAACCCTTCACTGAAACTGACTTTTTTTAAACAGGCAGTGGATTTGGAGTTTTACAGTGACTTGTAACTTTTAAACAAAGTAACTCAGAGATCTCATTTTTGGCATGAGACTGACTGGGGCTATGCTGATCCACATTTTGAATTTATGGATGCTAGTAATTTTTACCATAGCGCCTCTTTAATGTGTGTGTGATAGTCCTACTGACAATCCTTCAAACTCTGGTAACCAGCACCTACTCAACCATACCTAATGTGTGTGATGGCCCAATTTGTCCCTTGTTACAATTCCCTACCCAACTTTTCCTAATGTGTTAACTCTATTGGCCCCATTGGCAATCCATCCCCTTGTTACCTTCCTCTGTCCAACCCTGCCTAATAGGTTTGATAGCATTACTGGCCCCATTGGCCATCCATACTCTTGTTACCCTCCCCTGTCTATCTCTGCATAGAGCGTGTGATGCCCTATTGACAATCCATCCCATAGTTACCATCTCCTGTCCAACCCTGACTAATGTGAATGATGACCGTTTTGGCCAACCATCCCTTATTACCACCCCCTGCCCAACCTCACCTAAAGGTGTGTGATGGCCCTATTAGCCATCCATCCCCTAATTACCCTCCCCTGCCCAACTCTGCTTAATGTATGTGATGGATTTATTGGCCCTGCTGGCCATCCTTTCTCCATATTACCCTACTTGTCAAACCCTGCCTAATATGTGTGATGGCCCAATTTGCCATCCATCCCCTTGCTAGCCTACCCTGTCCAACTCTGCCTACAGTGTGCACTGGACAAGCATGAGAAAAGATGCAATCACTGCAGTAGCCTCAAGGTTATACATTTTATTTTGCAAACATCAGAAATTCCCTGGTGCGTGTGTACATTGGCCCTAATGGAGATCCCCTTATTACCACCCCTGTAAACCCTGCCTAATGTGTACAATGGCCATTCATTCCCTTGTTAGCATTCCCTGTCTTACCCTACCCAATATGAGTGATGGCTCTATAGGTCTTGTTGGTCATCCGTTCCCCTAGTAACCCTCCACTGTCCAACCCTGTCTAATGTGCATGATGACCCTTTTGGGCATCCACACAAATGTTACCTTCCCCTGTCCAACCACGATAATTGTGAGCCATGCCCTAATGGCCATCTATCCCCTTGAAATCCTTCCTGTCCAGCCCTGCCTAATCTGACAGCACTATTGCCCATACATCCCCCTGATATCCTCCCCTGCATAATCTGCCTGATGGCTCTATAGGCCATTCAATCCCTTGATACCACCCCCTGCCTGATTGATCCTAATGTGAGTGATGGCCCTATTGGCCATTCAATCCCTTGATACCGCCCCCTGCCTAATTGATGCTAATGTGAGTGATGGCCCTATTGGCCATTCAATCCCTTGATACCGCCTCTGCCTAATTGATGCTAATGTGAGTGATGGCCCTATTGGCCATTCAACCCTTTGATACCGCCCCCTGCCTAATTGATGCTAATATGAGTGATGGCCCTATTGGCCATTCAATCCCTTGATACCGCCCCCTGCCTAATTGATGCTAATGTGAGTGATGGCCCTATTGGCCATTCAATCCCTTGATACCGCCCCCTGCCTAATTGATGCTAATGTGAGTGATGGCCCTATTGGCCATTCAATCCCTTGATACCGCCCCCTGCCTAATTGATGCTAATGTGAGTGATGGCCCCTATTGGCCATTCAACCCTTTGATACCGCCCCTGCCTAATTGATGCTAATGTGAGTGATGGCTCTATTGGCCATTCAACTCTTGATACCGCCCTGCCTGATTGATGCTAATGTGAGTGATGGCCCTATTGGCCATTCAACTCCTTGATACCGCCCCTGCCTAATTGAAGCTATGTGAGTGATGGCCCCTATTGGCCATTCAACTCTTGATACCGCCCTGCCTAATTGATGCTAATGTGAGTGATGGCCCTATTGGCCATTCAATCCCTTGATACCACCCCCTGCCTGATTGATGCTAATGTGAGTGATGGCCCTATTGGCCATTCAATCCCTTGATACCGCCCCCTGCCTGATTGATGCTAATGTGAGTGATGGCCCTATTGGCCATTCAACCTTGATACCCTGCCTGATTGATGCTAATGTGAGTGATGGCCCTATTGGCCATTCAACCTTTGATACCGCCCTGCCCTAATTGATGCTAATGTGAGTGACCGTCCTATTGGCCATTCAATCCCTTGATACCGCCCCTGCCTAATTGATGCTAATGTGAGTGATGGCCTATCGGTCATTCAATCCCTTTGATACCGCCCCGCCTAATTGATGCTAATGTGAGTGATGGCCCTATTGGCCATTCAATCCCTTGATACCGCCCCCTGCCTAATTGATGCTAATGTGAGTGATGGCTCTATTGGCCATTCAATCCCTTGATACCGCCCCCTGCCTAATTGATGCTAATGTGAGTGATGGCTCTATTGGCCATTCAATCCCTTGATACCGCCCCCTGCCTAATTGATGCTAATGTGAGTGATGGCCCTATTGGCCATTCAATCCCTTGATACAGCCCCCTGCCTAATTGATGCTAATGTGAGTGATGGCCCTATTGGCCATTCAATCCCTTGATACCGCCCCCTGCCTAATTGATGCTAATGTGAGTGATGGCCCTATTGGCCATTCAATCCCTTGATACAGCCCCCTGCCTAATTGATGCTAATGTGAGTGATGGCCCTATTGGACATTCAATCCCTTGATACCACCCCCTGCCTGATTGATGCTAATGTGAGTGACTGCCCTAGTGGCCATTCAATCCCTTGCTGCTCTCCCCTGCCTAATAATGGCTGACCCCAGGGGCCAGCTGCTGCAGTGGCAAAATATGTTCTTCTGACCAGGGACTGCTAAAGTGCCCCCCCTCCACTGACTCCAGGTACAGGCTTACAGGGCACAATTTTTTAAACTTGGCCCCTTTTTCCAGACACGATTTGCTGGCACTCTCGTCTGCAGCCTGAGCACACATTTAATGTTATAACTGGGCTGCAAAAAATAATTAATTTTAGAGCTGGGCTCCTAAGGCATTTCCTGCTACTTTGGGGTTGATTTTTGGCCCCTCCCCTGTCCCCTCATTCAGCCTTAATCAAATACAACTTAGCCCCACCTCCTCCCCCTTAAGCCCACCCAACTGGATGGTAGCAGTCATGTCACTTTGAGTCTTAAAGCCACAGTCTGCCTATTTCCTCTGCTAACACCCTACTTCCTTCAACTACCTGCTCATCTAACCTCTCCCATGTCATCTTCTGTGCCCACTTCCCACAGTGATGGCAAAGATACTTACCCCTGCTGCACCAACAAGGACCCTCACTGTCTCGAAGATCCCTCAATGGTTCCTTGTTTTCTCCACTGCTGTCTATCTAGCCAGCTGCAATGGACACTCTGTTCCCTCAATGACAACCTTTGATGCAGTGACACTATATGTATATGGTACAGTGACATCCTCCCTCCCTGTTGGCTCAGGCCCCCCCAGACTGTGTCCGTCTAAGACCATGGGAAAGCAGAACCTGACTTCTGACCCATCCTGGGTGCCACTCCTCAATGTCCTAGGAGACTGCATTTTCCACACAAAAACCCAGTTACCCAGAAAATGGCAACAGCAACTACATAAAAAAACATCCGGGAGCAGCTCCTCAGACTCCTGCTGCTACTAGTACTCTTGATGTTTGGCAACGGGCATCCTAAACCCAGACCCCCACCCCACCTCAATAAAACCCACAGAAAACCCCAGGCCTAGTGTTTGCCTCACTCAATATCTGCAGCCTTCTCCTGAAATTGGATTGCGTCAAGGTCTGGGTCTCCCAACAAAACCCAAAAGTAATTTCTGTCGTGGAAACATGGCTATCACCAAAAGTCCCGGATACTGGCATTTCCCTGCCTGGCTACACCTTATATAGACAGGATCGCCACTCAAAAAGTGGTGGAGGATGCATTAAATACACCAAGGATACACTCCAGGGATATGTAATTCCACTACCAAGCAGCTGTCACAACCTACAGGTCCTGATCATTAAGCTGCTAGTAGGGGCACACAAAAGAGTGCTCACCCTCCTACCTGTTTATAACCCACTTAAACAGACCTTGCTTGGTATCGGTAACCTATTGGACTATATCACCACCTTGAGCCTGAACTCTGAAACCGTACTGCTGAGAGATTTCAATATAAACTGACTTTCACCTTCATCTACTGCTATGAAGGACACCCTTGCTGCAATCCACTTCTCCTAACTGGTGGACACCTCCACTTGAACCAACTATAAGACTGGCACTAGCACACTTCTGGACTGGGTATTAATGAACCACTCCTCTCATACCTCTGATCTTACAGTGCTCTCTGACTCCATGAGTGACCACTCCCCAGTCCTCTGCTGTTGGAATAGCAGCTATAGCAAGCCACCTACTAGAATCATAACAAATTAACAGCTCTTAAAAGGCCACCTCCCACAGCTAAAGGCAGACCTAAAACAACTAAACTGGTTGGATCTGTACAGTACTGCAGATATGGACACTGTACTTTAACTCTTTATCACCAAATTCAGTGCTACTTGTGACAAAACACACACCAGTCACAAGAAGAAAAGCCAACGGGTCCATTAATTCATAGATTACCTCTGACCTACTGGCTCAATTAGCCACTAGAGACCAACTCTGGCTAAAGGCATGAGCTCGTGGCAGAGCGGATAACATCCAACTTTATAAGAAGGCCCAACATGAGTGTACAAAAGCTGTCCAAGTTGCTAAAATAAACTCTGCAAAGAAGCCCTAGCCAAGACCTGGAACAGCAGCAAGTCCTTCTGGGCTAACTTTAATGACATCACTGAGAAAGACCCGAAAACACCTCTAGCAATGCTTAAAATTGAGGGTGTACCTACCCTGGACCCAGTGTGTGTTGCCAACTGGCTGAAGCTTGCATTCTCAGACCTCAGTAGTGTGCTCCCTGTGGACTTCTTCAGCACCTCTGCCCCTAGGGCCAATGCGAAAAAACCCACTCTACCTAACCGGCCATCTTTCCGTTTCAAGCTGGTCACAGAAGCTAATGCAAGAAAATACCTTGAAAAGGTTCTTGGCAAATCTAGACACAGCGGGGACTCCTTGGACCTCAAATTTGTTCAGCTGTCACTTGATGAGATACTTGGTCCCCTCACAAAGATAATTAACCTGTCCCTGTGCCAATCCAGGTTCCCTTAAATCTGAAAGTCTGCAACAGTCACCCCGCTACACAAAGGTGGAGACTGGTCACTCCACAAAAACTACAGGCTGATCTTTATACTCCCCCCATTCTCAAAAGCCCTTGAACGAACTGTGACCGACCAGATGGTGGAGTACCTCAGTCAGTACCAGCTTCTATGCTCAGAGCAGTATGGGTTTCAAGTTGGCCACAGAACCATCACGGCTTTACTCGAACTTTCTGGATTCATATATAGCACGTTAGACAAAGGGTACCTTGTGGGGGTGGCCTTCAATGACCTATCAAAGGCATTCGATACGGTTCATCATGCCCTTCAGCAACTCTCAGACATAGGACTAGCCACTGAAACCATGCAATGGTTTAGAAGTAACCTGAGCCTGCACTCCCAGCAAGTCAGGATTGGGGACATCCTCTCTGAAAGCAGGCCTGTCAGATTGGAGGTACCACAAGGCTCCATTCTCGGCCCATTACTCTTCAGCATCTTTCTAAACAACCTCCCAGCATCCTGCGAATGCCACATGCTCCTCTATGCAGATGATGCAGTGATCTTTGCAAACTACCCTGATCCCTTGCTCCTCAAATCAGACCTCCAAACTGGCTTCACAGCTGCTGAACATTGGCTCAAAGGACACAAACTGGTCTTGAACTATAAAAAGACCAAGATCATGCTTTACTTCTCAGCCCAAAGCAAGCAAAAAGGCTTCCCCCTAGCAATCCGGAATAACAGCAGTTTCACGCTGGAACTAGTCCCCCACTTCAAATATCTGGGTATCACATTGGACTCCATTCTATCTTTCACTTAGCATATCAACAACACTGCTAAAGCCCTCAACACCAGGATCAGAATCCTCTACAGACACAACCAAACATTTAAAGCCCTGAATCTGGCAATAAATAGCTCGCTAGTATGCCTCACTGACCTTGGCCTGGCTATTTATGGCTCCACAGCCGATTCTGTTCTCCAACGCCTCTCAACTGCTCTAAACAAAGCCTGCCGTCTGCTCACCAATGCCCCAAAGCTCACCCATACCTGTAAGCTGTATGTTTGGACTGGCTGGCTCCACTTGAGTGACAGAATCTGATATCAAACCTGCCTCCTTGCAAAAAATACCTCTCTGTACCTACTTCCTCCTGGAGTAGATACATAGATACATAGACAGTGTCGGCAGATAAGGGCCTATGGCCCACCCAGTCTGCCCATTTGAGCTTGTAAGTTCAGTTTGTTTTCCTAGAAGTCTGTTTCCCCTTACCCCTGACCTCTAGAATTCCTTTATGTCTATCCCATGCATTCTTAAATCCCGTGATTGTTTCAGCCCCCACCACTTCCTCTGGCAGGGTGTTCCACTTGTCCACCACCCGTTCTGTGAAGAAATTCTTTCTCATGTTTCCTCTGAATCGTCCTCCCTCCAACTTCATCCCATGCCCTCTAGTCCTGGAACATCTTTTTCACTTAAAAATAGTGTTTTCCTGCACCTTGTTCCTCCCTGTAAGATACTTGTATGTCTCTATCATATCCTCTCTCCTCCTCTCCTCCAGGGTGTACATGTTCAGTTCCTTCAACCTGTCTTCATAGGACTTGTGATGCAATCCATGCACCATCTTTGTTGCCCTCCTCTGAACCTTCTCTACCCTGTCTATGTCCTTACGTAGGTATGGTCTCCAGAACTGCACACTGTACTCCAGGTGGGGCCTCACTAGTGTCTTGTATAGCGGAATTATGACTCTCCTTTTCCTGCTGGTGATGCCCTGCCTATACATCCCAGCATCCTATTTGCTTTACCTGATGCTTTGTCACACTGTTTCCTACCTTGAGGTCATCAGAGATGACAACCCAAGATCCCTTTCCTGTTTGGCATGCTATATCCTCACCCCCAACTGATATATTGTGCCAGGGTTTTGTGCCCCATATGCATTATCTTGCACTTCTTGCATTGAATTTCAACTGCCAAACCCTGACCATTCTTCCAAGTTTCTGCAGGTCCCTTCTCATTCTGTCTACACCCTCTGGTGTGTCTACTCTGTTACAGAGCTTTGTGTCATCAGCGAACAGTGAAATTCTGCCTTCTAGATCCTGCGCAATGTCACTGATGAAGATGTTGAATAGGACCGGTCCCAGCACTGATCCCTGTGATACCCCACCGGTCACTCTTCCCTCTGTGGAGTGATAGACATTTACCACCACCCTCTGTGTCCTGCCACCCAGCCAGTTACCTACCCACCACACTACTGTCCTGCCCACACCCATATTCCCAGTTTGTGTAATAGTCTCTATGTGGCACAGTGTCAAAGGCCTTGCTGAAGTCCAGATAGGCCATGTCCACTGCCCTCCTCTGATCCACGTCCCTAGTCACCCAGTCAAAAATTCAATGAGGTTGGTCTGACATGACCTCCCTGGTGAAACCATGCTGCCTTGGGTCCTGTAGTCCATTGACAACCAGATGTTCCACCAATCTCTCCTTCAGTAGTGCTTCCATGATCTTTCCCACTCGGAGGTGAGGCTGACTGGTCTGTAGTTCCCTGCTTCCTCTTTGTTCCCACTTTTGTATAAGGGGACTACATCTGCTGTCCTCCAGTCTTTGGGTACCTCCCTGTTTCCAGTGATTGGCTAAACAGGATAGCCAGAGGTTCAGCCACCACCTCTCTTAGTTCTTTAAGGACCCTGGGGTGCACCCCATCTGGCCCCATTGCTTTAATCTCTTATTACTTCCAGTTCCTTCAGGACCCTTTCTCATGTAAAGGGACTTGTGTCCATTTCTGCACCATTCCTTCAGACCCATTACCCCCTCTTCCTCAGTAAAGACTGAGCAGAAATACCTGTTCAATATGTCAGCTTTACTGTTGTCATCCTCCAGCGGCTCCCATCCTCCCCTTCAGTCTCACTATCCCTCCCTTTGTCTTTCTTTTTCACTTATGTACCTGTAAAAGGTTTTGTCCCCTTTAACCACTGATTTTGCAATGTGTTCTTCTGTCTGAGTTTTGGCTTCCCTTACTGACTTCCCTGCCTCCCTTTGTTTCTCCTGGTACTTCTCCCTATCCCCTTCTGCCTGTGTCTTGTATTGCCTGAATGCAATCTTTTGGCTTTCACTTTCTTTGCTACCTCTTTGGAATACCATAATGGTCTCCTCTTCCTTTTCCTCTTGCTAACCTGCTTAATGCATAATTCTGTTGTTCTTATAATCCCCATTTTAAATACTGCCCACTGTTCCTCAACCCCAGATTCCTGTCCCATTCCCTTAATGCCTCTTTTCAGGTATCTTCCCATTTTCCCAAAGTCTGCCCCCCTAAAATCCAGGATACGTGTTTTGTGTGGTTTGGTCCTGCTCTTTCTGTGATTTCAAACCACAATGACTGGTGGTCACTGTTACCCAGGTGCTCCCCCACTGTTACCCCATCACACTGTCCCTGTTTGTGAGCACAAGGTCCAGTATTGCCTTCGCCGAGTTGGTTCCATGACCAGTTGCTTGAGGAAGGCACCCTGAAGGAGTCCAGGATAAATCTGCCCTAGTTGATGCTGGTGCTGGGATGCTCTGTCCACTTCTGGAATATTGAAGTCTCCAACCAGTACTACTCATTCTTGTCTGCCATCCTTTGGATGGCTAGCATCAGCTCCCATCTGTTTCTTCCTCCTGGGCTGGTGGTCTATAGACCACACCTGCGGATGGCTGGCCCATTTTCCCTTTCCAGCTTAACCCACAGTATTTCTCCCCATTTTGTTCCTCCTGATCTGTGTGGCCCTTATGTCATTTTTCACATACAGTGCCACCCTCCTCTCCCCTTCCTGCCTGCTCTGTCTTCTTCTGAATATGTTGTAGCCAGGTATGGCCATCTCCCAGTCATGGTTATCATTACACCAGGTTTCAGTGATGGCCACAATGTCCAGGTCTGACTGTACCATGACAGCCTCCAGATCTTCCATCTTGTTGCTAAGGCTCCTGGCATTTGCACACATGGCTTTCCATGATTTGTCCTCCCTAGACTGCTTCACTGTTCTACTCCAGCCCCTTCCTTGGTTGTCATTTATCCCTGGTTCTCCTTGCTGTCTGCCCTTCTGCTGAATTTTGCCCCTTTTCTGACTCCTAACTCTGCCTTCAAATGCCAGACACATCAGGAGCTTGTCCTCCCAAATATTCCATGTGCTCAGGTGTTGGACTACTGTGGCTCAACATTCTTTTGCTCACCATGCTCCTCTCTGGACACACAGCCTACCTCCTGACATCTCCAATGGCACTACATTAGGATCCTATAAATGTAGGCTGTGTCAGCACCTCACTGTGAGTAACTTCTGTATGTGTCACCACTAACTCCCCGCACACAGCAAAGGACTACCCCCAGCACTTTCCCATTTGTATCCTTCCAGGATAGTCTCTGCAGCACTTGCCCCCCCCACCCCCACACACGCACTCATCGCCTCTTCACCCATGCCCTATCCTAACTCTCCCACCCTGCCTTCTTAGCACATCCCCATCATATTATCTCACTCCTCTGTCTTTGTCACTTTATAGGACGCAGGCATACATTGTACACTGCCTCAGCACATCTTGTTGTCTTAGCCATCAACTGTATTGTTTGTACACTTATTTTGTATATATACTGTATGTTCATCAAATCTGTATTTTGTCCACCATGATTGTGACTCCTCAGTTAGTGTAATGATGTGGAACCTCTCAATGAGCAACCGCTCACAGGTGTCTTCCAAGATCTTTAATAAATACATAAAAAATAAATAAAATAATGTGTGTGATGACACTACCATTCCCTGCCCAACTGTACCCAATGTGTGTGTTGGCATTACTGGCACTATTGGCCATCCATCCCCTTGTTAGCCTCCTCTGCCTAACCCTGCCAAATGTGTGTGACGGCCCTATTAACCATACATTGCCTTGTTACTACCCTTTACTCAACTCTGCCTAAGGTGTGAACTGGCCCTATTGGCCATCATTCCCCATGTTATTACCCACTGTAAAACCCTGCCTTACATGTGTGATAGCCCTATTGGCCATCCATCCCTGTAACCTTTCCTGCTCAAGACTGCCAAATGTGTATAATGGCCCTATTGGTCATCTATCCCATTGTTACCCTTCTCTGCCCAACCATACCTAATGTGTGTGATGGCCCCATTGGTCCTAGTACCTATCCATCTCCTTGTTTCCTCCGTTGCCCAATCAAGCCAAAGTGGTGTGCCATGACCCCACTGGTTGGCCGGCCCCTTGTTTTGTTTTTTAACCAGGAGAGACATACTAAGCTGAAAGCTTGTTTACAGGTGTGACCTGGGAAAACAAGGAAGTTAAGTGACTTGCTCAGGGTCACACAGTATGCAGGTGGAGGCTGTGGGATTGAAACCCAGGTTTGATTGTTACCCACCCCATCCCAACCCTGCCTGCTGTGTGTGTGAGATGGTCCTATTTCTGATCCATCCTTCCCTTTATTACCCTCCCCTGCTCAACCTTGCCTAATGTGTGTGATGGCCCTTCTGGTCATCCATCCCCTTGTTACACTCCCATGCACAACCATGATTAATGTGTGTCTGATGGCCCAGTTGGCCATCAATCTCGTTACCCTCTCATGTCCAACACCTCCTAAAGTGTGTGATGACCCTATTGGCCATCCATCCTCTTGTTACCCTCCCATACTCAAGCCTGTCTAATGTGAGTGATGACCCTATTTGGCCTTATTGGGCATCCATCCCCTTGTTACCCCCCCAACTCTGCCTGATGATTGTGAGATAGCCCTATTGGCCTTACTAGCCAAACATCTCTTTGTTACAACACCCTGCTCAATCTTGCCTAATGTATGGGATAGCCAGAATGGCCATCCATCCATCTCTTTGTTACCCTCCCCTGCCCCCCCCACATCTAATGTGTGTGATGATCCCTTACCAAACTGTGTACAACCTTGCCTAAAGTGTGCAATGGTGATAGACCCATTGGCCTTCTGTCAACTTGTTACCCCCCTATGTCCCATTCCTACCTAATGTGTGTGCTGGCCCTATTGGCCATCCCTTTACTTGTTACCCTCTCCCGCCCAACCCTGCCTAATACAGGTGATGTCCTTATTGGCCATCCATTCCTTTGTTACCCTCCCCTGTTCAACCCTGCCTAATGGTCATGATGGCCCTATTGTTCATCCACCCCATTGTTACAAATCCTTGTCTGACCCTGTCTATAATGTCTGATGGCCCTATAGGCCACCCTTCCTCTACATAATATGTGCGATGGCCCTATTGGACTCGCTGCCCATCCATCCCTTTTTACCCTCCCTGCCTAATCATGCCTAATGTGCATGATGGCCCTATTGGCCATCCATTCCTTTGTTACCTTCCCTTGACCATCCCCACCTAATGTGTGTGCCTGTCCTACTGGTCATCAATCCCATTGTTAGGAATCCCTGTCCGACCCTGTCTATAATGTCTGATGGCCCTACTGGCCATCCTTCCTCTACATAATATGTGCGATGGCCCAATTGGTCATCCATGCACTTACTAACATACTAAAATGCCAGCAGAATAGGCCTAATGGTCTTTCGTGTCTGCTGGTTTGGTCAGCCCCCACCCTGGGTGCTGACTTTGCTGTCCCCCTCGCCTTCTCTGGCTTCTCCCTTCTCAGTTCCGGATATTCTTGCTGCATTGGATTTTGCTTCCTGAACCCTTCCCCTGTACCTGTCCCACCCCCTCTTGAACCCCTCCACTGTCTCTGCCTCCACCAGCCCCTAGGTAGTGCATTCCATGGCTCTACCACCCTCTCAGTGAAGTAGCACCTCCTCCTTTCTCCCCTGAATCTTCCCCTCCAGCTTCCACCCATGCCCCAGTGGCCCTTCCTCCTTCCTTCAAAGCACCCTCACTGTTCCTCCCCTATTTACCCTCTTCATGTACCTGAAGACCTCCATCATGTCCCCGGTCCCTTCTCTCTTCTAAAGTGTACATATTTAGCTCTTGAGCCTCTCCTCATAGGTCCTGTCCCCAAGCCCCAAATCATTTTGGTTGCCCTCCTCTGGACCCTCTCCAGGAGGTTAATGTCCTCTTTAAGTGTGGCCTCCAAAACTGCACGCAGTACTCCAGGTGTGGGCCTCACCAAGCAGTTATACAGAGGGAGTATCACATCCTCCTTCTGGAGGTGATCTCTAGCGATGCATCCCAGCATCCTGTTGGCCTTGGCTGCTGCCCTGCTACAAGTCTCAGAGTTGTTCATCTTGACATCCACCACCACCCCAGGTCCCTCTCAGCCATTGAGACTTGTAGTATTCCCCAGGGTGTGCACTTAGCCTGGGTTTCTGGCCCCAGGTGGGTACCTTGCAATTCCCTGCATTAAACCTCAGCTTCCACTTTCTAGACCATCTTTCCAGAGCCTCCAGGTCCCCCTGCAGGGCCACCCTCCCCTCCTCCCCATCCACCACTGCCCCCAGTTTCGAGTCATCTGCAAAGAGACTCATCTCACTCCTGATTCCTGTCCTTATGTCAGATACGTAGGCGTTGAACAGAACACTTGCTATCATCCACTGCCCAAACCTGCCTTATATTGCTGATGGTACAGTATATTGGCATTATTGAACATCAGTCCCCTTGTTACCCTCCCCTGCCAAACTCTGCCTACTATGTGTGATGACACTATTGGCCTTACTGGATAACCAGCCCTTTGTTACCTTCCAGAGTCCAACCCTGACAAATGTGTGCAATACCCTACTGGCCATCTACCCCCTTAATAGCCTCCACTGCCCAACCCTGCCTAATCTGACTGCTGGCCCTAGTGGCTATCCAACCCCGTGATACAATCCCCTACCCAATTCATCCTAATGTATATGATTGCCCTACTGGCTATCAATCCTGCTGTAACCATTCCATGCCCAACTATATCCAATATATGTGATGACACACTGGACTTACTAGACACCCACCCCTTTATTACCTTCCCCAGTCCAACCCTGACAAGTGTGTGTGATGCCCTTTTGGTCCAATTAGCCATCTATCCCCTTGCTCTTCTCCCTGCTCAACCTGCCTAATCTGACTGATGGCTCTATTGCCCATACATCTCCTGATATCCTCTGCTGCCCAATCCTGTCTAATCTGACTGCTGGCTCTATTGACCATACATCCCCCTGATATCCTATGCTGCCCAACTTGCCTAATCTGACTGATGGCTCTACTGCCCATACATCCCCTTGATATACTCTGCTGCCCAACCCTACCTAATCCGACTGCTGGCTCTAGTGGCCATCCAACCCCTTGATACAATCCCCTGTCCAAGTGATCCAAATCTGTTTGTTTGCTCTACTGGCCATCAATCCACTTGTAATTATCAGATTTGTCTGGCATGACCTTCCCGATGTGACTCCATGTTGCCTTGGGTCCTGTGCTCCTCTAGCCTCTAGATACTCGACCATTCTTTCCTTCAGAAGTGATTCCATCATTTTCCCTACTACTGAGGTTAAACTAACAGGTCTGTAGTTTCCTGCTTCTGCCTTGCTCCCACTTTTGTGAAGGGGAATCACATCTGCCCTCCTCCAGTCCTCGGGTACCACCCCATCCTCCCATGATTTGTTAAGAGTGTAGTCAGTGGTGTCACTAGTTCTACCCCTTAGTTCTTTTAGAATTCTGGGATGAATCCCATCAGGCCCCATTGCCTTGTCCACCTTCAGTTTCAAGAGTTCTTTCAGAACCATTTCTTCTGTAAATGGGCTGGTATCAACTTCTGTATCCAGAGTGTTTCTACTGTTTGTTTTAGGTACCTCCCCTTCTTCCTTTGTAAATACTGAGCAAAAATATTTGTTTAGTGTCTCTGCCTTTTCACAGTCACCCTCTGTCAACCTTCCTTCCCCTTTATTAAGCCTCACTATCCCTCCCTTGGTCTTCCTTCGCTCCCTGATGTACCTATAAAAGGTTTTATTCTCCCTTCTTAACCGAGTTGACTATCTTTTCCTCAGTTTGGGCCTTTGCTGTTCAGACTGCCTTCCCAGCTTCCTTTTGCTTTAACTGATACAGTTCTCTGTCCTGCTCCTTCTGTGATTCCTTGTACTTCCTGAATGCTTTCTTTTTCTCTTGAACCTTCACTGCTACTTCCTTTGAGAACCATAGTGGTTTCTTACATCTTTTCGTTTTGTTTATTTGCTTCACACAAAGTCTTGTTACCTCTGTGATGGCAGTTTTTATTATTCCCCATTGTTCTTCCACCCCTCCTTCCTGCCCATTTGCTAGTGCATTCCTTAGGCACTCACCCATTTTGGCAAAGTCAGCCTTCCTAAAGTCCAGTACTTTTGCCTTTGTATGGCTTGACTCTACTGCTGTGTTTAGTGTGAACCATACTGTTCGATGGTCTCTAGTTCCCAGATGGCTACCCACTTCTACATCTGTGATCCTCTCTTCATCTCCCTTTGAGAGAACCAGGTCTAAGATTGCTTCCTCTCGAGTTGGATCCAATACTAGTTGTCTAAGGCATGCCCCCTGTAGGGCATCTAGAATAGCCCCACTCTTCGAAGTGGCTGCTGCAACTGCACTCCAGTTAACATCTGGCATATTCAGATCACCCATCAGCAATATCTCCCCTTTTTCTGCCATTCTAAGTATACTTTCTATCATTTCCTTGTCCATTTCCTCCCCCTGAGAAGGGGGTCTGTATACAACCCCTGTGCGGATTGTGGTGCCATTGCCGGTCTCCAAATTTACCCACAGTGCTTCTTCTCCTCCCTGTTTTCCCTTTTGTTCTGTTGCTTTGATACCTTCCCTTATGTAAAGAGCTACTCCTCCTCTTCTTTTACCCTCCCTGTCCTTCCTGTAGATAGTGTATTCTGGTATGTTTACGTCCCAGTCATGGTTTTGTGCGTACCATGTTTCTGCGACTGCCACGATATTCAGATGTTCCTCCTCCACCAAGGCCACTAATTCAGGAAGCTTGTTACTCAGACTACGGGCATTGGTACTCATTGCTCTCCATTTTTTGATGGCTTTACCTTCTGTTGCAGCATCCCCCACTGACCTTTCTACCTTGGTCTTTTTCTCACTTAGTACCCTGTTTTGTAGGGAGAGGCTGGGATTTTCCTGCTGCTTATCAGTGCCTCCCCCCTTGACTAGTTTAAAAGCTTGCCAATGAAGCATTTAAACCGATTGCTCAAAAGACTTGTTCCCTTTCTGGACAGATGCAGACCATCCTGCCAGTATAGGCTGGTGTCCCTCCAGGTGGAACCCCAGTCCCCAATGAAGCCAAACCCCTGTGCTCCACACCATTTCTTCAACCATTCATTAAACTTCAGGGTGCAATGTACCCTCGCCTCACTCATGCCATTGACAGGCAGCACCTTTGAGAAGGATACTGTGTGTGCTACTTGTCTTAGGCCCCTCCCCAATTCTACAAAGTCCTTCTGCACTGCTCTAATCTCATGATGAGCCAAATCATTTGTCCCTAGGGGGACAAGAATGTGCAGCTCAGACTCCTGTGCAGCTGATCTCGTGATCCTGAGGATGCGCTTCCTGTCCCTCCAAGCCATGGCACCAGGCAGGCACCTTACTTCAGTTTTCCCTGCTCCCCCAAGTTTTATCCCCCTAATAATTGAGTCCCCCACCAGGAGCTGCTTCCTTTCCCTGTGGTGTCCTCTGCCTCTTTCCTGTGGGCCTCCCTTGTGACAGTTGTCCTCAGCCTCCTTAGTCTCCTCTGCGGGTGCACCCATAGGGGAGCTATGCTCCCCCAGAATGGTGTATGGATTGTGGAGTGGAACAACTGACTGGGTGTGCCTAGGATATGTTTCTGTTGTAGGGATGGTAGAAGAGGAGAAGGAGTGGCTCTCTATGTAAGGGAGGGGATCAAAACAATGGAACAAAAGGATGAAGAGGGACGAGAGAAGGCACTGTGGGTCACCCTGTAGACTGGGAATGGCACCACAATCCTCAAAGGGGTTGTAAGTAAAGTAAGTAAGTAAAAATCTATTTTTAAGTGCTTTTCAATATCAAAACGCTGTACAGATAAAACAATTAAAATACATACATATGACACAAACAGCAACAATAACAATATAATAACAATAAAATACAGTGAATCACTCCCCATATGCCATTTGAAATAAATAAGTTTTTAATTCTGACTTAAAGCTCTCAACGGTCAGGCAGCTACGTATCCGACGAGGTAGAGAATTCCACAGGGTAGGGGCAGCATAAGAAAATGCTCGTGCTCCCGATGTTTTTAAACGAACCCTGGGAACCTCTAGCAATCCCTCGCCGTGGAGCGGAGCGAGCGAGAGGGACAGTAGGGAACAAGCAGATCTTGAAGATACCGCGGTCCCTGTTCGTGTAGGGCTTTATAGGTCAGTAACCCGACCTTAAAGGTGATCCGCCACTGAACCGGCAGCCAGTGCAGTTCACAGAGATTGGTGCTTAATGTGACCCTCATAGATGTCCCAGTCAAAAGCCTGGCTGCTGCATTCTGCACTAGCTGCAAGCGGCGGATATCAACCCCCGGCAGCCCTAGGTACAGGGCATTGCAGTAATCAAGGCGAGAAGTAACAAAAGCATGGACCAATGTCGGAAGGTCGGCCGTAGGAACAAGGTGTTTCACCCGAGCAATATTCCTCAGATGGTAAAAGGAAGATTTGACAGCAGAAGACACCTGAAATTTCAGGGTCAGACTGTCGTCAAAATAACACCCAGGTTACGCACCCGTCTGAGGCTCCAGAGCTGGGCACCATCGATCCATACGCCTGAAGGGAGACCAGCCCTACAACCCGCCTCAAGGCGACCTGGGTCCACCACCAACACCTCAGTCTTATCCGGGTTTAACCTTAGCCAGCTGGCACTCATCCAATCATTGATCTCGGATAGACAGTTGTTAAGTATAGAGACTGTATCTTCCTGTCCGGGACTAAAGGACAAATATAGCTGGGTATCATCTGCATAGCAGTGAAAACCCAAGCCATATTGCCTAATAATGTCTCCCAATGGCAGCATATAGACAGCGAACAACATGGGTGCCAAATGGAACCCTGCAGAACCCCACAAGGCAAAAAGCCAGAGGAATAAATTCCAGTGATAACCCTCTGTCTCCGCCCTGTGAGAAAAGATTGAAACCATTGCAGAACCATACCAGACAGTCCACAATAAGACCGTAGGCATTCCAAAAGCACACCATGGTCCACAGTGTCAAATGCTGCAGAGAGATCAAGAAGGACTAGAATAGTACGAGCCTTTCGATCTCTCGCTATCAGGAGATCATTTAGAACCCGGACAAGAGCAGTCTCAGTACTATGTCTTTTCCTAAATCCCGACTGAAGAGTATCATAGACATTATGATTTGTAAGATGGTCATTCAGTTGCAGTGCAACCACCTTTTCAATAACCTTGCCCAAAAAGGGCAGGTTAGAGATAGGTCTGTAGTTAGCTGGACAGTCCGGATTCAATTAAGGTTTTTTTAGGAGTGGTCGAACGACCGCCTCCTTTAAGGGTTCAGGAAAGATCCCCTGCTCCAAAGATTTCCAGACAATTTCAGCAATGGTCGGACAGATGACATCAACGCAACCCAATAATAGAGGCGTAGGGCCCGGATCCAAACTACAACTGGTTGGACGTACAGTCTGGACAATCCTCATAATGTCCATGAATTCCGGCCTACCAAAGTCAAACCAGGTGACACAGGTGTTTGTTTTCCTTCGCCGATCACTGCAAACCCTTAAAGAGTGAGCTTGGCTGATATCCGACCTAATGTTGTATACTGACCCCCATCTCAGGGGGAAAAATGGACAAGGAAATGGCAGGAAGTATTCTTAGTATGGCAGAGAAAGGGAAGATATTGTTGATGGGGGCCCTGAATATGCCAGATGTTAACTGGAGCACATTTGCTGCAGCCATATCCAAGATCAGGGCCATTTTCAATGCCCTACAAGGGGCATATCTCAGACAGCTAGTGTTGGAACCCACTCAGGAGGGAGCAATCTTAGACCTGGTGTTCTCAAATGGGGATGGAAGGAGGATCTCAGATCTAGAAGTGGGTAGCCATCTGGGAACAAGTGACCATCAAACAATGTGGTTCATAATGATAAACTCAGCTGCAGAGTCAAGCCATACAAAGGTGAGGGTACAGGACTCCATCAGGACTGATTTTATCAAAATGGGAGCGTGCCTCAGAAAAGCACTAGCAACCAGGCAGGAAGGAGGGGTGGTGCAACAATGGGGAAACATCAAAGCAGCCATCACAGAGGCAACAAAGCCTTTGTGTAAAGAAAATACCAGACATACTAGGAGCCCGGTGGACTGTCAGGCTTTTAGAACTGCTAGGAATGCCTGTGTTAAACGTATTTGTTCTGCTAAAGCCAACTTCTAAGTCTCCATCCTAGAGCAGGCCAAAGGAAACTCCCCCAAAATTTGGAAGACCCTTAAGTCCATTGAAGGAAGGCCAATGGCCCCGCTTACCACCAAAGATCCTCAAAAATGATAAGACTGTGGAAAGCAGCAACTAAATACTCAAAGAATTCAACTCACACTTTGTCACTGCTGGCCTAGCTTTGGACTCCTCCCCATATGCTGTGAGCATGCAATAGTTAGGGTAGCACAAACTTTACCCTCCCAAAATTGGTCCGTCCTTTCCAGTTGCCCCCCCTTAACTTCAAAGACGTCGAAGATTCTCTCATCAAACTAGACATTAAGAAAAGTGCAAGGGATGACGGAACCGAACCGTTTTCCCTAAAACTCTGACACCCCTTCCTTACTGCCCCAATCCTCCATATTTTCGGGCGGATAGGGATAGTGGGGTCAAGGAGACGCCCTGGGATGAAATGGGCACAGGATAGAGGACCTCCCTGTCTGGTATCCATACCCAAGGGTTCTGATCAGGATCAGCAGGTAAGGCAGTCATCTTCAGAGGTTCATCCTACTTGGGCGGAGTTATGCAATGCCAGATCTATTAAAAACAAGATGGCTGTTATAGCCGATCTTGTTGGGTCATCTGACCTGGCGTGTATCACCGAGACTTGGCTGGATGAAAATGCTGGGCCACTTTTAGCCGCAGCAGTTCCATCTGGGTACTCAGTGATACAGCGCCCGAGGCAGGATCGTAGGGGCGGGGGTGTTGCCATATAGAAACATAGAAACATAGAATTTGATAGCAGATAAGGACCGCTTGGCCCACCTAGTCTGCCCATTTTCCTACCTAACAGATAAGCTGCAGATCTTAGTTAATCAACAGCTTACTTCCTCTTACCCGCCCCTAGGACTCCCTTATGCCTGTCCCATGCATTCTTGAAGTCCCCCCACTGTTCTGGACTCCACAACCTCCTCAGGGAGGCTGTTCCATGCATCCACAACCCTCTCAGTGAAAAAATACTTCCTCACATTACCCCTGAGCCGTCCCCCCTCTATCTTCAAATTGTGCCCCCTTGTTCTTGCACATCTCTTTTTCTGGAAGATGCTACCCTCTTGGACTTTGTTAATTCCCTTGAGGTACTTGAAAGTTTCTATCATGTCTCCTCTCTCCCTTCTTTCCTCAAGAGTATACATATTAAGTTCCTTTATAGAAAATATGTTTTAAGTCAGAACTGGGCCTGGTGGAGGTACTAGTGGGAGTCACCAGATCCTTTGAGTGTATCCTGGGTGAGGGTGCGGGGTGCAGGATACTTCTCGTACACTGTCCACCAGGTGACGAGAATGTTTTCCTGCAGGAAGTCGCAGATTTCATTGTCGACCTGACGTTGGGGTCCCCCAAATGGTTGGTTCTGGGGGATTTCAATGCTTGAGTCGATGATGAATTCTCTCGATTTGGTCAAGACTTCCTCCAGTTGATGATATCACTGGGCTTCACACAGTTTGTTTCCTCCTCGACCCATATTGGTGGACACTCATTGGACCTGGTGTTCCTTCTGGGGATGGGGATATCTGACTTGGTGGTGGAACCAGTCGGATGGTCCGACCATCACTCCATTAGGTTCAGTTTTGAGGCCACCCCTATTAGGTCAGCCCCTTCGGAGATGGTCCAATACCGCCCTTTAAGGGGTGTATCCCAGATGACCTGATGGCGGTATTGGACCTTTCGGGCCTACCAATAGATTGCTTAGATCCAGGTGACCTGGTACATGCTTATAATGAGGCGGTGACAGGGGCCCTGGATTCTATTGCACCTGTTCGTGTTCGTCCTCTCACTCCTCGCCCCAGGTCTCCTTAGTTCCATGAGACCGTGAGGGAGTTGAGGAGGGCTGGATGAAGGCTGGAGAGGCGTTGGCGGAAGTCTGGTCTGGATGATGACAGGCTTAGTTTGATGGACCACTATGTGGCCTATCAATCCGCAGTCTCTCATAAGAAGGCAGAATTCCTGTCCAGGGAGATATCGGCTGCACAGAATAGACCAGCTCAGCTCTTTCGGACTGTGGACAGACTGTGCAATCCAGTCTGTCTTCAGCCCAGAAGAGCCTTTTCTCAAGAACGGTGTGACTAGTTTGCTCTCTTCTTTGCAGATAAGGTTGCCAAAATCAGATCGGATATCCATTCTTCCCTCTCCAATGGGAGCGATGGTGGTCGGCAGGAGATGTCGAACGCTTTGTTTATATGGTCTGACTTCAGCCTTCCCACAATCGATGATACTGTGATGATCATTCGAGCGCTGCGACTGACCAACTGTGATTTGGACCCTGGCCCCACACGCCTTTTAGTGGGTTGTGTGGATAAAATCGGCCTAGTCCTGGCTTTGATAGTCTGGAAGTCTTTGGAGAGGGGGGATCATTCCAGATCCCCTTAAAGAGGCTATAGTTAAGCCTCTATTAAAGAAGCCCTCCTTAGACCCAGATTGTCTAGCAAATTACAGACCAGTCTCTAACTTACCCTTTGTGGGTAAAGTTATTGAGAAGTGGTCACGGTGCAGTTGGAGGATCATCTGACCAACAACAATATCTACGATTCTCTCCAGTCTGGATTTAGGAAAAGGCATAGTACCAAGACAGCACTTGTTCGGGTACTAAATGACCTCCTAATAGCGAGAGATCGTAGGACCCATTCCATCTTGGTACTTCTTGATCTCTCTGCAGCATTTGACACTGTCGACCATGGTGTGCTGTTAGAGTGTTTGCGGTCCATCTCTGGACTATTTGATACGGTCCTCAGGTGGTTTCGATCTTACCTCGAGGGTAGGACTCAGAGAGTGGTGTCAGGAATTTTTTCCTCGGCATCAGTCTCCCTATCCTGCGGGCTACCGCAGGGTTCTATCTTATCGCCTATGTTGTTTGCAGTGTATATGCTGCTGTTGGGAGTGATTATTAGACGATATGGTCATTGCTATGCAGATGATACCCAGCTGTATATGTCTTTTGTGCCCGGCCAGGATGCTGCCTTGTCGGTATTTAATAACTGCCTTGCTGAAATCCAAGACTGGATGAATGGGAGTTGGCTGAGGTTAAACCCGGAGAAAACTGAGGTGTTGGTCGTGAACAAAGGCCGCTATGAGGCGGGTCTGCTGGATGGATCACCCTCAGGCTTATGGCTTGGAAGTGTTCATCTGAAGACCACAGATCGGGTGCGGAATCTTGGCGTAATAATAGACGACTGCCTGACGCTTAAATCTCAGGTGTCAGCGGTGGTCAAAACTTCCTTTTTCCACCTGAGGAATATCACCAGGGTGAAGCACCTGGTTCCTCCAGAGGACCTTCCAACGTTGATCCACGCCTTCGTTACCTCCCGCCTTGACTACTGTAACCCCCTGTACCTAGGGCTATCGGAGGTTGAACTTCGCTGTCTGCAGCTAGTGCAGAATGCGGCAGCTAGGTTGTTGACTGGATCTTCTAGATCCAGCTATAATGCCTGTGCTCATGGACTGCACTGGCTGCCAGTGTTTTGGCGAATCACCTTCAAGATCGATTGTTGACCTACAAAGCCCTACATGATCTGGGACCTACTTACTTGAAAGAGCTCCTTGCCCTACTGTCCCTCCCGCCTCCCGATCCACTGACGAGGATTGCTGAGATTCCCAGGGTTCATTTGAAAACTTCAGGTGCTAGATCGCTTAGTTTATGGCACCAACCCTGTGGGAATTCTCAACCTCGTCAGGTGCGAAATTACCCAACCGTCCTCAGCTTTAAAGGAGCTCTGAAGACCCACCTTTTTAGTATAGCTTTTAATGATTTATATTAGTTTTAATTTTATTGTATGTATTGTTTTATGAAACTGTACAGGCGCTTTGGTTTTGAGAAAAGCGCCTTTTAAAAATAAAGTTTGAATTGAATTGAATTACATTTTCAACCTTTCTATTTCTTCTTCCTTAGTCCCTTCGTATTGGAAGTCAGCTCACATCCTCCCCTTATTTAAATCAGGGGATCCATGTGATTTAAATAACTACAGACCCATTTCTATGTTACCTATCCTCTCCAAAGTCTTCGAAATACTGATCTATGCACAATTAAAATATCACATAGAAACCTTTTCACTTTTGAACTCAGCCCAATCTGACTTCTGCTCCAACCACAGTATCGTCATTGCATTGACTAAACTAACCAATGATTGGGTCTCCACTATGGACTCAAAGAAGACCACAGGAGCTGTCTTCCTAGACCTCAGTAAAGCATGTGATACTGTAGACCATAACCTAATTGAAAACAGCCTCACCAATATAGATGCAACCCCCCTCCACCATCCAGTGGTTTAGCAGTTAGAAACGTAGAAACATAGAATTTGACGGCAGATAAGGACTACTTGGCCCACCCAGTCTGCCCATTTCCCTACCTAATGGATAAGCTGCAGATCCTAGTTAACCGGCAGCCTACTTCTTTCTACCCCCACCCCTAAAATTACCTTATGACTGTCCCATGCATGCCTGAATTCCACCACTGTTTTTGACTCCACAACCTCCTCCAGAAGGTCGCTCCATGCATCCACAACCCTCTGTGAAAAATACTTCCTTAAATTACCTCTGAGCTGCCCCTCATCTTCAGATTGTGCCCTTGTTCTTAAATACCCTTTTTTGAAAGGTGCTACTCTTGACTTTGTTGATTCCTTTGAGGTACTTGAAAGTTTCTATCATGCCCCCCTCTCCCTCCTTTCCTCAAGGCAATACATATTAAGCTTGTTTAGTCTCTCTCTTCATATGTCTTCCGGTGCAGACCCTGCACCATTTTAGTTGCCCTCCTCTGGACAGCTTCCATCCTGCCTATGTCCTTGCGGAGACTGAGTCTCCAGAACTGCATGCAGTACTTCAGATGGGGTCTTGCCTGCTGTCTGTACAGAGGGATGACAACTTCCTGTTTTCTACTGGCGATGCCTCTCCCTATGCATCCCAGTATCCCCCCAGCCCTCCTTACTGCCCTCTCACATTGCTTGCCCACCTTTAGATCATCTGATAAGACTACCCCCAGGTCCCTTTCCATTTTTGTTGTTGTTAGTATCTCACCCCCCCCACTATGTACTCTTCCCCAGGGTTTTTGTTTCCCAGGTGCATTACCTTGCACTTCTTAGCATTGAATCTATTGGGAAGGATGCAGAAAACCAAAGCTGGTGGCCTGTTCTTGTTCCCCCCCTGCCAATCACCAGGGGAGTCCCACAAGGCTCCATCCTAGGTCCTATTCTCTTCTCCTTGTACATTAATGATCTCAACCTTTACATAACTAAGTCAAAACTGCACTTCTTTGCTGATGATACAGCTCTCTATACATCTGGATCACCAGTACCAGAAGTTAAGGATGTTCTCCAAGCTGACTTTGTGCAGCTTGAATCTAACCTCATTAGCGCCAAACTTCTCGTAAATGCTAACAAGACTAAAGCCATGATCTTCTCCCCAATACCTCACCCTCCATACCCATCACCCTGCCCAAGGATTTTATAGTTACCTCCTAATGCAGGCCTCTGGAAGTCACCCCTAAATTTAAATACCTTGGCTTTTGGTTGGACAACAAGCTCTCCTTCACTAATCATCTTGACAACCTGTCTAGAAGACTAAAAAAATAAGGCTAGGCTTTCTCTTCCGCAATAGGTCACTTTTCCCACTTGAGACCAGAATAAGGCTTGTCCAGGCCACATTCCTCCCATTACTAGACTACGGGGATATAATCTATGCCTCCTCTGCAATTTCCAACCTAAATAAACTGGATATTCTCTATCACTGTGCTCTGCGCTTCATTACGAACACTCAAGGAGGGGTGGAGGAACAAAGGGGAGTAATCAAAACAGCCATCACAGAGGCAACAAGCCTTTGTGTAAAGCAAATCAATAAAACACAACGAAGGAAAAAAACACTATGGTTCTCAAAAGAGGTGGCAGGGCAGGTTAAGGAGAAAGGGATAGCATTCAGGAAATATAAGGAAACACAGAAAAAGCAGGACAGAGAACTTTATCAGTTAAAGCAGAAAGAGGCTGGGAAGGCAGTCAGAACAGCAAAGGCCCAAACCAAGGAAAGGATAGCCAATTCTGTTAAGAAGGGAGATGAGACCTTTTATAGGTACATTAGGGAGCGAAGAAAGACCAAAGGATTGATACGGAGGCTTAATAAAAGGGAGGGAATGTGGGTAGAGGGTGACAGTGAAAAAGCAGGGATATTGAATACTTCTGCTCAGTATTTACAAAGGAAGAGGAGGGGGAGGTATCTAAACCAAACACGAGAAACACTCTGAAGATGGGGGTCAATACCAGTCCATTCACAGAAGAAAGGGTTCTGAAAGAACTAATAAAATTGAAGGTGGACAAAGCAATGGGGCCTGATGGGATTCACCCAAGAATTCTAAAAGAAGTAAGGGTAGAACTAGTGACACCGCTGACTACTGTCTTTAATAAATCATGGGAAGCGGGTGTGGTACCTGAGGACTGGAGGAGGGCAGATGTGATTCCTCTTCACAAAAGTGGGAGCAGGACAGAGGCAGGAAACTACAGACCAGTTAGTTTGACCTCAGTGGTAGGGAAAATGATGTAATCACTTCTGAAGGAAATAACTGTTGAGTACCTAGAGGCTAGTGGGGCACAGGACCCAAGGCAGCAAGGATTCATGATGGGAAGGTCGTGTCAGACAAATCTAATAGATTTCTTTGACTGGGTTACCAAAGTAGTAGACCAGGGAGGGGCTGTCGACATAGCCTACCTAGATTTTAGCAAGGCATTTGATACAGTCCCACACAAAAGATTAATACACAAGTTAGCCAGCCTTGGAGTGGGTCCCAAGGTGGTAGCCTGGATAAAAAAAATTGGCTAGACAACAGGACGCAAAGGGTAGTAGTAAATGGAGTACACAGTAAAGAAAAGAGAAAGGAGGCTTACTAGTGGGGTACCACAGGGTTCAGTACTGGGACTGGTCCTTTTTAATGTCTTTGTAAGTGACATTGCAGAGGAACTGGAAGGAAAAGTATGTCTCTTTGCAGACGACTCAAACATCTGCAACAGGGTTGATACACAAGATGGAGTGGAAAGGATGAGAAGGGACTTGGCAAGGTTGGAGGAATGGTCAAATGTATGGCAGCTCAGATTCAATGCAAAGAAGTGCAAGGTAATGCACATGGGAAACAAAAACCCAGGGGAAGTGTACACAATGGGGGGTGAGATACTGACAACAGTAAAAATGGAAAGGGACCTGGGGATAATTATATCAGATGACCTAAAGGTGGGCAAGCAATGTGAGAAGGCAGTAAGGAAGGCTGGGGGGATACTGGGATGCATAGAAAGAGGCATCAATAGTAGAAAACAGGAAGTTGTTATCCCTCTGTACAGACAGTTGGTGAGACCCCATCTGGAGTACTGTGTGCAGTTCTGGAGACCCCATCTCCACAAAGACATAGACAGAGTTGAGGCTTTCCAGAGAAGAGCAACCAAAATGGTGCAGGGTCTGCACCAGAAGACATATGAAGAAAGACTAATGGAGCTTAATATGTATACCGTTGAGGAAAGAAAAGAGAGAGGGGGCATGATAGAAACTTTCAAGTACCTCAAGGGAATCAACAAAGTCCAAGAGGATAGCATCTTTCAAAAAAAAAAGAGATGTGCAAGAACAAGGGGGCACAATTTGAAGATAGAGGGAGGACAACTCAGAGGTAATGTGAGGAAGTATTTTTTCACGGAGAGGGTTGTGGATGCATGGAACAGCCTCACTGAGGAGGTTGTGGAGTCAAGAACAGTGGGGGAATTCAAGAATGCATGGGACAGACATAAGGCAGTCCTAGTGGGGGGTAGGAGGAAGTAAGCTGTTGGTTAACTAGGATCTGCAGCTTATCTGTTAGGTAGGAAAATGGGCAGACTAGGTGGGCCAAGCGGTCCTTATCTGCTATCAAATTCTATGTTTCTATGTTTCCATACTGGTCACACCACTGCGACCTGTACTCAGCAGTAGGCTGGACATCGCTTACCATTAGATGTATTTTCTGCACTGGTGCCTGGATCCTAAGTCTTCTCCTTAACAAGCTTCCAAGCTATCTAACTTCTGTCATCCACATCTACCACAGTGACTACTCACCTAGGAAATCAGATTTTATCTTCCTGGATATGCCCAAGACTCACACCACCTTTGGCAAACGGACCATCTCTACTGCCCTCCCAGTTATCTGGAATCGGCTCCAATCCTCTCTGAAACTATCTTAAGTAGTCCCTGTTAGTCTCTTTAAAAAGTTAGCTGCTGTTTCTAAGATTCATGTTGTCTAGGATTGTTTATGTCTTCTGTTACTTTTAAGGACCATATGATCTGAAACTGCACCATGTTCAACAGTTTGTTGACTTACTATTAGAGCTATAAACTATTGTTTGTACAAATGTCACATGTGGACTTTATCAGCACTTCAGCTCTTGTTGTGTGTATTTACAGTGTGTTTCTGTTAGTCCTGTCTGTATATATCTTCCAAGATCTCCTTGTGAATGAGCTTGCTCAATGGAGTTATTTCCTGTAATAAACTTGAAATAAGCAAGTCAAATGAAAGAAAAAACACTTTGGTTCTCAAAACAGGTGGCGGTGAAGGTCAGGGAGAAAAAGATAACATTTAGGAAGTATAAGGAAACAACATAGAAGGGGCAGGACAGAGAACTGTAACAGTTAAAGCAGAAGGAAGTGGGAAAGGCAATAAGAATAGCAAAGGCCCAAACCGAGGAAAAGCTAGCCAACTCAGTTAAGAAGGGGGATACAACTTTTATAGGTACATTAGGGAGTGTAGAAAGACAAAGGGAGGGATAGTGAGGCTGAAAAAAGGGGATGGTGGGTGGGCAGAAAAGGACAGTGAAAAAGCAGGCATACTGAACGAATACTTCTACTTAGTATTCACAAAAGAAGAGGAGGGGGAGATACCTAATCCAATCACTAGATGCACTATGGCTAGGGAGGTTGATCCCAGTCCTTTCACAGAAGAAAGGGTTCTGAAAGAACTCCTAAAACTGAAGGTGGACAAAGCAATGGGGCCTGATGGGATTCATCCCAGAATTCTAAAAGAATTAAGAGGAGAACTAGTGACACCACTGACTAGCCTTTTTAACAAATCAAGGAAGGATGGTGTGGCGCTGGAGGAGGGTGGATGTGATTCCCCTTCACAAGCGTGGGAGCAAGACAGAGGCAGGAAGCTACAGACCTGTCAGTTTGACCTCAGTGGTAGGGAAAATGATGGAATCACTTATGAAGGAAAGAACTGTTGTGTACCTAGAGACCAGTGGAGCATAGGACCCAAGGCAGCATGGATTCACAGCAGGAAGGTCATGTCAGATGAATCTAATCAATTTCTTTGACTGGGTGACTGAAGTAGTAGTCTAGGGAGGGGCTGTGGACATGGCCTACATAGACTTTAGCAAGGCATTGGACACAGTCCCACACAAAAGGTTAATAGACAAATTAGCCAGCCTGGGAATGGGTCCCAGGGTGGTAGCCTGGGTAAAACATTGGCTTGACAACAGGACACAAAAGGTAATAGTAAATGGAGTCCACTCTGATGAAAGGGAGGTTACTAGTGGGGTACTGTAGGATTCAGTACTGGGTCTGCTCCTTTTTAATGTCTTTATAGGTGACATTGCAGAGGGACTGGAAGGAAAAGTATACCTCTTTGAAGATGACACAAAGATCTGCAACAGGGTTGATACACAAGGGGGAGTGAAAAGGATGAGTAGGGACATAGTAATGTTGGAGGAATGGTCGGAAGTATGGCAGCTTGGATTCATTGCAAAGAAGTGTAAAGTAATGCACCTGGGAAACAAAAACCCAGAGGAAGAGTACACAATGAGAGGGGTAGTAACAATAACAAAAATGCAAAGGGATCTGGGGGTAAACATATCAGATAACCTAAAGGCTAGCAAGCAATGTGAGAAGGCAGTAGGGATGAATGGGGGATACTGGAATGTATAATGAGACTCATCACCAGTAGAAAAGGGGAAGTTGTTATCCCTCTGTACAGACAGTTGGTGAGACCCCATCTAGAATACTGCATTCAGTTCTAGAGACCTCATCTCCGCAAAGACATAGACAGAATGGAGACAGTCCAGAGAAGGGCAATTAAAATGGTGCAGGGTCTACAACAGAAGCCATATGAAGAGAGACCAAAGGAGCTTAATATGTATACCCTTGAGGAAAGGAGGGAGAGGGGGGACATGATAAAAACTTTTAAGTACCTCAAGGGAATCAACAAAGTCCAAGAGGGTAGCATCTGTCAGAAAAAGAGATGTGCAAAAACAAGGGGATACAATTTGAAGATGGTGGGGGGACGGCTCAGGGGTAATGTGAGGAAGCATTTTTTCACAGAGAGGGTGGTGGACATATGGAACGGCCTTCCTGAAGAGGTTGTAGGGTCAAAAACAGTGGGGGAATTCAAAAATACATGGGACGGACACAAGGTAATTCTTGTGGGAGATAGGAAGAAATAGGCTGTTGGTTAACTAGGATCTGCAGCTTATCCAGTAGGTAGGGAAATGGGCAGACTAGGTGGGCCAAGTGGTCCTTATCTGCCAGCAAAGTCTATGATTCTATATTGTTGGATGTTGTCAGTGACTTTTTCTTCACTGGTGACAGAGGGGCGACATTCCGCTGTTGTTGGATATTGTCAGTGACTCTTTCTTCACTAGTTACAGAGGAGACAGAGGGGCGATACGCTGCTGCTGTTGGATATTGTCACTGACTTACATCATCAGTTACAGAGGAGACAGAGGGGCAACATTCCGCTGTTGGATATTGTCAGTGACTCTTTCTTCACTAGTTACAGAGGAGACGGGGCGATACGCTGTACTTGTTGGATATCGTCAGTGACTTACTTCACTAGTGACAGAGGCACGATACGCTGCTGTTGGATACTGTCGGTGACTCACTAGTTACAGAGGAGACAGAGGGGTGATACGCTGCTGCTGTTGGATATTGTCAGTGACTTACATCACCAGTTACAGAGGAGACAGAAGGGCGATATGCTGCTGTTGTTGGACATTGTCAGTGACTCTTCACTAGTTACAGAGGAGACGGGGTGATACGCTGTACTTGTTGGATATCATCAGTGACTTACTTCACTGGTGACAGAGGTGCGATGTGCTGTTGTTGGATACTGTCAGTGACTCTTACTTAACTAGTTACGGAGGAGACAGAGGGGTACTATGTTGCTGTTGTTGGATACTGTCAGTGACTCCTACTTCACTAGTTACAGAGCAGACAGAGGGGTGATAAGCTGCTGTTTGATATTGTCAGTGACTCAGACTCTTACATCATCAGTTACATAGGAGACAGAAGGCGATACGTTGATGTTGTTGGATACTGTTAGAGTCTCTTACTTCACTAGTTACACAGGAGACAGGGCGATACACTGCTGTTGTTGGATATTGTCAGTGACTCTTACATCATTAGTTACAGAGGAGACAAAGGGTGATACGCTGCTGTTTGTTGGACATTGTCAGTAACTCTAACTTGTTCAAACAATTAAATCTGTCCTTCAAGAATAGTGATGTAAATACGGGAGGTCACCACTTTCAACTAAAGCCCACCAGATTCAGAAATGACAAAAGGAAATAATTTTATACAATATAAGTTGTTAATCCATGGAATGGTCTTCTAAAGCACGTGGTTGAGTGTAAGAGCATTTTTGGTTAGTATTGTTGCGTTTAGGGTGTGCTCTTTTTTTTTTTTTTTTTAAGTCCGTTATAGTAAGCCATGTCTGCAGCACCCAGTGGCTATAACTGCATTTAGCAGTTTGTGTATCCTTGGGTGAGCAGTTATTTATTTGTTTTTGTGTTGAACACACATATGAGTATGGCCGCCTTTCTAACTAGCTCCCCTACAGCTGCCAGCATTTGGCTGTATCCGCAGCTCGTTAAAGCCAATTTGGCTTTTTTTACCCTACATGGGTAAGCCAATTCAGGCAGTGCAGGAGTAGGGACCAGCTGATGAGAGGTCCACCTTACGCTGGTAGCTGGGTGATTTCACAGTGAAAACCAAGAGACCCCTACTCCATTTGCAACCAAATAGTAAGTTCCTATTTTTGGTTGGTATTGTTGTGTTTTTGGGGTGGGGGGGGAAACAGGGATAGTGTGCTCTGATTTCTTTATTTTTTTGAAGAGAGTAAGTGTAAAGACAGTTTTAAACATTGTTTCAATGTTTCTTGCACAAGGAGGCAGTTTGTAACACTACCCCTAGACAGCAGCAAGTATAGGTGTATAGCCTTTTCAGTCCTTACTCGTTTGTGAACTTCTGTAAACTTTGTGAGAAGCCAACTCTGAAACACGTCAGTTTCAAGGAGAAAGTCCTGAAATGGGCCCTGTCAGACTCCCTATACCATTTTTCTGTGGCACCAACGAATGCCCAGTGTTGAGCCTATGCTACTATCCATGAAGGGCCTAGTAATTAATCCTGAAGAAACAGTGAGATCCTTCATGAGGGACTTGAGACTCCTAGTCTCAAGGACCTCGGCCTAGGCTGTGGATTTCCAGAGGGGGTCTCACCTGAGAAAAAGGCCAACCACAGCCACCTGAAGAGTGTCATCCTACATCTGAGAAGTGACCCAATCAGTGCCTTGGAGTGAAATCCCTAGGTTAGGAGACTAGAGCCATAAAAGGCCCACTAGGTGAACCTCAGCCTCACTGGTAATAATGTCAACAAGCAGCTCCTGTGAGAAACCAGGACCTGGGTCATCATCTAACTCCAAGCTGGCACCACCACTGGCACTGAACCGTGGCCAGATAATGTCCTCAGAGACAGGAACCTCCTTGTCACTGCGGTCAGCATCATCTTCAACATCATGATCCACTGCCATCACCCTCCTCAACACTGAAGTTGGGGAGAGATACCAAGCCAACATCATTTTAGGCACCATGTTCAGAACTGGGCCTACATCTTTCTTATCTACCTACATCTAACATCTTGGCTGCTGACGATGCTCTCTCCAGGCTGAAAATCAGCCACTCCTTCAGTGTTGCTAGCAACACCACATCAGGAACAGTCTTCAAAAGCCAGCTCCAGCACCAGCAACACTCTCACTGCCAAGTTCTCTCCTGGTACCATGGACAGTGCCAAGGGGCCTGACACCATCCCTAGTATCATCCAACACATCATCACTGTGAACCGCATCAGGAGCAGACTCCAAGCCAGCTCCAGCACCAGCATCAGCCTCACGGCCAGGTCCTCTCCCAGTGCCATGCACAGTGCTGAGGGGCCTGACACCATCCCTACTATCATCTACCATGCCATCATTGCAAACCTTGACAACAAAATATGAATCATTAAGGGACTGGGTTCAGTTGTCCACCAGTTTATGGAGCTGTGGCCCCACCATTGGGAGTGTCTGCTGCTCAAGGCAATCAGACTGTGAAGCATTCTCAGCCAGCCACCCAGAAGGAGCTGACTGTCCACCAACCCAACCACCAGTCTCTACAACACCTCACTGTGGTGAAGTCATGGAGAAACTTCTGCTTCCTTGTAACCAGAGGTTCCAGGAAAAGGCCCAGGGGACATGCCTAGCAACCTTACCTCTGAAACTCGTATGCGTTGCTTGTCACTGAAGTGGAGAATCAGGTGACCCCCCTCCCCCAAAGTCAACATGCAGCCTTCAAGGGTACAGCAGTCCACAGAAAAGCAGGCATCTCAGGAGTTCATGTTGTGTTTCGGTCCAAGGCAGGCTACGCAGAGTTGAAGCTTCTCTGAAGCCATGTTGTTCCTACAGGGGCACTGATGCAAAATGAGTGGCATTCTCTTCGGCTATGGCCTCTTTCAACTTCACTTTGGCATTGTGAACAGAAAAGAATAAGAATAAGACTGAGAATGATACCATGTAGGAAAAGGAGATGGTGATGCAGCAAAATATACCTACTGTGATGAGGCAAACTGAGTCAACACTCCGATGGTGTGCACCTGACTGCGTAAAGAACAAAACTGAAGTTGGTGAAGGAGTCAGCAATGGTTATTGCTATGCGACACCACATGTGGATGTGCAGTCACTGGGCCCAGTAGCTGTTGCCATGCCCCTGACTAAAGATTTGCTCCCTTAAGGTCTTAATGCCTCCAGCCCAGATCCACAAGTGGGAATCACTGCAGAAGACTGATTTAGGGAAGATCATTTTATTCAAAATTGCTGATGATGACGACTCGGTGTATGATGTATTCTGTATATTATCAAGAACTGTACATTGATGTAATTCTGTGCTGCACGAATATGTATGTATTGTGATGTGGTGTGTCTGTAAGACTTATTGCAGTTTAGTGTTACTTATACAGTGCTCTCAGCATTGTAATGGAAATCACCATAAAATGAATTCATGATTGCGTTATCATTTCCCAGACCCCTCTTCTGCTGAAACCCTTCTTCTTGCCTTCATCTCTTCTAGTTTGAACTGCAGTAGTTCAATCCTCCGAACTTTCAAAGTCCATCCTGTTTCAAGAACAAAATGTTTATAATGCAGATACCTGCCTGTTCACCCACTCCTTGAATAAAGATCCTATGAAGCCAATCCTTTCTCATGTACAGCAACTCCCAGTTCAGTTCCACAGACACTATAAAATGTAACCAGTTTCTTTTAAAAATACTTCTTGTCTTTACTAATTTGAGTCTTTCTAACATCACCACCTCCTCATAATTCCATACTCCCCGATCTGCAAGCTCTGCACCATTTCCTTATTTCTCCTACCCCTCTCAACAACAGTTGGAAAAATCCTGTATAAATCATTAGCCATTCACTTACTGCTAGGAGTGTCTTCAGGATTATCCTGCTGTGTGGTCTCTTTCTCCTCCACATCACCATGTAAGCATTCCTTATCCCCCTTAAATAGCAGTAACAGTTTCTTCTTTGGGATTTTATATCCTGCACGTTAAAGAGAAAAAACTAATAATACAGATGTTGTTTATAAACAGAGGTAAAGGAAGGTAAAAGGAAACCCTCTAAGGAATTTCTGAATTGTACCCGTAGTTGCTGTAACATGAAATCTAACAGAGGATAATTCATAACTACACCAGTATAACATCACAAGTTTTTTCCTTTTTTTATAAAGTCTTTTTCAGGAAGGGCATATATCAAACTCATATCTGGAACCACCCACCACCCTGGCACTTCCCTCTCAGCTGCTCAGTCCCGGAGGACCATGATCTGCCCCTCAACGAGGCAGTCCCTGTAGGGAGAGATCATATCACCCTATAAACCCAGGCTGAGACGTACACCTTCAAATCATTTCAGTGTGCAAGAGGTCCAGGTCTTGGTGTCAAGCTTCATCTTGGTGAGAAAATGTTTCTCTGAAGTTTCTCCCTGAAGCTCTATCCTGCAATGTCATACCAGGCATGTCTCATACTCTCCAGTGCGTGTGTGCACCAATGTCTGCAGAGCTCTAAGCCCACATGTGCACAGGGTATCAGGTGCACTGACCACTAGTTGCTATGAGTCTGACTACTGCTGAGCATCGCAACCCTCCCACCACTGAGGAGGTGAGTAGTCTTCTGCATGCTCATCGTCTTCCCCATGCAAACCCTCCAAAGCTCCAGGCTCATTCCTTCAGGACAGCTTTACAAATATGCTGCAATGGTCTGAAGCCAATTTGCGCAGATGTAACACTACAGAAATGGTCACCATGGCATTTGGCTGTGCTCAGAAACTGTCCAAAATCCCTTCTCCCCCCTCCTTCCTTGCACCAGAAGCTCCAAATTTGGGTCTATCGATTCCTGTAAATACTTGGGAGTATGGCTGGACCCTAATCTGTACTTCTACCACCACCTTGATGCTATCCATAGCAAGCTGTGTCCTAAATTAGATATGCCGCACAGACACAAGGATGGTCTCTCAATCCCCATCAGAAAGGAACTCATCTCGAAGCTCATCCTCCCTTCTGTTGATTACGCCAATGTAGTTTACAGCTCGGCATCTCAATCACCCCTAGCCAAGTTGGACCCTCTGTTCCATGCCTTCTGCTGTTTCGCTACAAACATTATCACACGCATCACTGCACCTTCTATCAGCCACATCTCTCCCCTTCTTCAACAACTGCGATCTTGCTCATTGCACTACCTTTATCACCAAGTACTAGTTTGGCAGCCTTCCCTCCTACCTTTCATCGCTGCTATCCCCTACCCCCAACTCAGGATACTTGCTGCGCTACCGCGACCACTGCTCCTTTGCTTTGCCCCAACCATACTCACTCTCCGGGAAATTATCTTTCTCTTACAGGCTCCCAGCCTTATGAAACAGCCCTCCTCTCCCGGTCTGCATTCTGCCAACCACAGCATCCCTCAAAAAGCACTTCAAACTGCTCCCCCCATGCATGCTCTCCCACTTCTCACACCCGAGTCAACATGCTCAAACATTCTCCAGCCACCCTATCCCCCCCTACCACCCTTCATCCTGCCACTCACACACCGAGAGCAATATGCCCCACATTTCCCCAACTGCCCTAGCCACCCACTCCCTCCACCTAACACCCTCAGCCCACTTACCTTCCCCCTCCCTTTTACACCCTTCCTTAGACTCCTTGTCTTGCTCCCCTCCTCTGGGACTCTCGGCAGATTACTACTCCGCATCAGGGTCCCCCAGTTACTAATTTAGTCTGACTTATATATGTGCAATGTCTTCACAATAATGTGTGTAACCCCCTACAAAGGGGGGTTCCCAAAAAGTATTTCTTGAGCTTGCCTAAATGCTCACTGCCAGGCTGGTGTCCTGCATTTTAGCATTTTAAATGTGATTACCAGAGCCTGTATAGCCTCTGTGTACTGTATCTTTAAGAGCTGCCTGATTGCAGCCTAAGTAATCTGAGAGGGAACTCTGTTGAAAGATGTAACTATTTGCCGAAAATCATTTAGAGTGATAATGATAATGTAGTTTGTCTAACCTGCCTTCTTTATAGCAAGGACTGTTTTGTTTGTCTTCACTGTCTTGGTCCTGGACTGCAAATTGGACCAATCAGTTCTGGTGGGACCTGAAATGTAGTCGGACTAAAGGAGCTGTCTGAAGTCAAAATCTGTAGGAATTGTAGTTTTGAACTTGTTGTGCCTTTTTTGCAACTGAAGGGGGAGCTCTTGCTTTGACAAACAGCCAAATCAGCCAACCGAATCTTTTGGAGCTTGCAGAAGTCCCAGGCTGCCGGCAGTTTTTTAGTTAGTTCTGAGCTGGGAAGTGAAATGAGAAGAGCTCAAGTGTATTTTGGGCAGCAATCCTGAGTGGATTTGCATGGGAAAACTGTGAAAGGGCTGAGTATTTGGTTGCATGTCTGCTGCTGCTCCTAAGAGGGAGAGAAGAGAATTATTTTGGACTAAATCCAAGTTTGTGTGACTAAAGTAAGCTACTGGAGTGGGCCAGGCTCAACCTGAAGAAGACCGAAGATTTTGCTGAATGCGATTGGCCTGCCAGGAGTTCCAGCTATCCCTAAGCTCCTGGTGCATGCAGAGACTTTACGATTGTGATCGGGGAGTGCTCTGCCTGGTACAGTAGAATTCCCGTACATGTAAATGTGCTATGAGCTGCTAGTGGGTTGTGAGTTAGTTCCCCACTGTGTGAACTGTGTTCTGCTTGCTGGAAGCTGTATCCAGCCTAAAAACGAACTGCATCCAAATTTGTCTCCATGCGGTCTGGGCCTTGCCAGACTGGCCCAGCTAGACTGCCCACTGCATAGAGACGCCATCGACGAGAGACCTGCCTGGAGATCATCCCCCTGCTCTACGCCTGAACAGGAACGACGCCTCTGCGACTATTGAGGGCCCTGCTTCTCCTGGTATTCCAGATCAACCACCTACAGTCTCGATTGTCATCCAGCCTGTGTCGAGTCCTAGATATCGTGGGTAAATACCAGGGTAGCTCCCTGCAACAACAGCTTAATCGGAGTGTGTCATCTGATTGTCTTGTTGTTTTGTTTCCTTTATGAACTGAGCCCTCTGGCTCCGGATTACAAATACTGTATACTGTGCATGTTGTGTTTTCCATCACAGGGCCCCAACCAGCTGCAACCCCAGGTAACAGTCCTGGCTAGCCCATCTCTTCTCCACTGGATACCCAGAGGTGTGACTGTATGGGGGGGGGGACTCAAAGCGCATGCATAACTGCTTGACCGATATAACCTTTAAGCTAATTAACCTGAGTTTGCCCTTTCCTTGTTCAATTCCCCTGAATAAATCAGATCTAACTTTTTCTGCATGTAATCTGACTGTGGTTCCAGTTTGTGCTCAAAATACTGTACTGTTGCTATTTGCTGTGCATAACCTTGTTTTACAGGGGATCCCAATGGTCGAGCCAGAGGAACCAGCCCTGGTGGTAAGTGCAAACAGTGTGGGTACTTGTGTGGTGTACCAGGGGTATTGTGAAAGTGATTATTGTACAGTGTTCAGGCCACTAGAGGGGAAAGAGGGGTTACAGTGTCCCAGAGGGCTGTGACGAGGTTAGCTTGACCACTACCAACCCTGACCTCTACGTGGAGGCACCCGTTTCAGAACTCAGGCCCCTTAACCTGCTACTAGCTAAGCGGGCAGGGGTAGTAGCCCTTGGGATAGCACCACCTAGGGGTTACATGTAAATATTGTATTTTATGCTGTATTAGCCTCAACATGCATTAGCCACAAGGTGTAATATTTTAACATTAATGTAAATATTCTATTTATGGCATTTCTTTGTATGTATAGCCTCCTGTATTGATGTCATATTATTGTCCCTATCCCCTATCCCGGGTCACACCTGGAAACGAGCTTTGGCTCAGCATGCCTTTCCCGGTTACCAAAATTTTAAATAAAAATAAATTCCTGAACCAAGGTCTTCAACATCACAAGTGGCAGCACTACTACTTGTGCCAGTGGGTTGGCTAGTCAATCACAAATTAAGGGGTAAAAATTGGACACCTCTGAAATCTAATTACTACTTTCCGTACGTACATATTCTTATACCCCTGTACACGTTTTCTCCTTATTTACATATTCCTGTCCACCCTGTTGTCTCCTTATTACATAATCCTCCCACCTTGTTGTTTCCTTATTTATATATTCCTGCCCACCCTGTTGCCTCCAGGCTTACATATTCCTAATCCCCATGTTCACTCAATAGTTACATATTTTTGCATCTGTTCTCTCTATACTTTTATATTCCTGCACATCCCCGTCCATTACAGAATGAGAAATATAGAACTGATCAAAGGCAGAAAAAGACATCCACTCTGAACTGGTCCAACTTACTTTCACTCCAGCCTGTCATTGGGTGGGCTTCATCCAAGTCCTCCACTGGTAGATCAGACTGTTTTGAAGTTTTACTCAGTCTCACAACTCCTTATACCTGACTTACCTTGCCTTGAATCCCTGCAGAGTCTTTGACACAGCCACTTCCCTTCACAAGCTATTTCAGCTGTCCACCACCCTCTCTGTGAAAAAGTACATCCGCACACCTCTGCGGGCCTTAACCCCAGCCAGTTTGTATCCAAGCCACCTTGGACAAGTCCCTTCGGTGAGTCTGAACAATTGTTGGCAATCCACTACACCAATGCTTCTGAGGTGGTTAAATGTTTCTGTAATTTCCTCCTTTTCCTTCTAGACCCAAGTATGTACTTCAGCCTCTTCAGTTTTTCCTCTTAAGGTCTTCCCTGCATAGTGTTTATCATTTTGGTGTCCGTCTTCTGCACTGCTTCCAGGCAGACTCTGATTTCACCCTTTTCCTGTTTGGCCTCAAGTAAACACTTCAGTCACCCCAGCCTTTCCTCATGAGCTCTCCCCTGTATACCATGCATCAGTTTGGTGGTCATCCTGTGCATAGTCTCCAGGTGATCTGTGTATCTCTTAAGGTGAGGTCCCCAAACCTACCCAAAGTACTTTAAGAGAATCATATAAAATTTGGTGGCAGAAAAGGACTCAGTTGGCCCAGTCAAGTTTGCCCCTAACCCCCCCCGCTCATCCCCTTTGTCCGGAGACATCCCACTCTGCCCCAGGAAAACCCTTTATGTCTGTCCCATGCCCTCTTAAATCCCTCCAACATTCCAGCTCCCACCACTTCTTCCAGCAGTCTGTTCCAGGACTCAATCACCCTCTCAGTGAAGTAACGGCCCCTCACATTGCCCTTGAACCTTTCTCCTACCAGTCTTAGACTATGACCACAAGTTTTAGCCCACACTTTCCTTGTAAATAAGCTCCCCTCCTTCACCTGTTTATCCCCTTCATGTACCTGAATGTTTCTATCATGCCCCCCTGCTCCCTTCTAGTCTCCAGTGAGTATAGATCCAGTTCCCATAATCTCAACTCATAGGATTTTCTATGCATACCATGCACCATCTTGGTTGCCCTCCGCTTAACCCTTTCAATCTCGTCTATATCCTTGCATAGGTAAGGTCTCCAGAACCTGACCTCATACTCCAGATGAGGCCTCACAATGGTTTTATAAAGTGGCATCAGTACCTCACTCCTTCTGCTTGTTATACCCCTCCCTTTGCATGCCAACATCCAAGTTGCTTTTCCCATCACCTTACTGCACTGTTTTCCCACCTTAAGGTTAGAAACATAGAAACATAGAATTTGACGGCAGATAAGGACTGCTTGGCCCACTCAGTCTGCCCATTTCCCTACCTGATGGATAAGCTGCAGATCCTAGTTAACTAGCAGCCTACTTCTTCCTACCCCCACCCCCTAGAATTGCCTTATTACTGTCCCATGCATGCTTGAATTCCACCACTGTTTGTGACTCCACAACCTCCTCTGGAAGGCCGCTCCATACATCCACCACCCTCTCTGTGAAAAAATACTTCCTTAAATTACCTCTGAGCCACCCCCCTTCTATCTTCAAATTGTGCCCCCTTGTTCTTGTTTGAGATTATAATCCCCAGGTCCCTCTCCTGCTCAATTGCCTTAATCCCTCCTCCCCCCGTGTGTAAATGGCTTGCTGGTTTTTATGCCTGATGTGTACTGCTGTGCACAGGGTTTTAAATAATTGATTAGCAGTTTTTTTCTTGAGACTATGCTAACTGTACAGAAAGTGTTTATATAGATTTTCTAGAAGTGCTGTGTTTGTTAAACATGGTAAGGCAAGAGTTATGCATTTTCACAAAGATTTAGCACTTTTATGAGCAAAATGCTAATCAGTTTTTAGAGTTAAATAAATTCCTGATGCACTTTTTTGACAATGAATTTCAGCTGACACATTTCTGACCACCCCTCCATGATCTTTAGGTCTGCCCTCATTGCCTTCACCCCCTCCAAGGGGTCCACCCTATTGCAGACCTTTGTACCATCTGCAAATAGGCACACCTTCTCCCGGCCCAGTCCCTTTACAATATCACTGATATAGATATTAAAAAGGATGGGTCCCAGTATGAACCCCTGGGGCATCCTACTTGTCACCCTTACTTCCCTGGAATACACCCCATTTATCAGCACCCTCTGGCTTCTGTCCCTCAACCAGTTTTTCACCCACCTTGTTATTTTTGATCCCACCCCAAACTTTCCAGCTTTTTTTTTTTTAAATCAGAGAAAATACTAAGCCAGGTGCTTTTTTACAGGAGCATCCTGGGAGCACAGGGTTACACAGTATGTAAGTGGAAGCTGTGGGATTCAAACCCAGGTCTGGTCTGCTGGTTATCACCAGATTTGCAGCTCAGAACCTTAAACCACTGCACTACACTGCCTCCCAAATTTTACCAACCTTCTGTGAGGAATGGTGTTGAAGCCCAGATAGGCCACGTCCACCGCCCCTCCCTCATCAACCACCCTTGTCCCCCAATTAAAAAGCTTGATTAAGTTCATCAACATGACCTCCCCTGTGTAAAGCCATGTTGTCTGTCATCCTGTAGTCCGCTGTCGCAATGTAACCGACTACCTTTTCCTTTATTATCACCTCCATCACTTTACCCGCAACCGAGGTAAGGCTGACCAGACAATAATTTTCTGCCTCCTACCTGCTGCCGTCTTCATGAAGTGGCACCATGTCTGCCCTCTTCCAGTCTCCATGCACTCACCCTGTGTCCAGGGACATGTTGAACAACCTCACCAAAGGTGCAGCCAGCGCCTCCCTTAGTTCCCAGAGTGCTCTAAGGTGTAGGGCATCTGGACCCATTGCCTTATCCACACTCGATCTTCCTATTTCCTCTCTTACTCTGTCCTCACTGAACAGGCTAGGATCCACTTTTTTGTTTCTCATTCCCCTGTCCCTTAACTTTGGTCCCTTCCCATCCTCCTCCTCCATGAAGACCAAACAGAAGTACCTATTCAGCACTTCTGCCTTCTCAAAGTCCTCCTCCACTTGGATTCCTCTCTCCCCTCTCAGTCTTGCTATCCTCTGCCTTACCTCTTCTCTCCCCCACATACCTAAAAAAGTTTGATCTCCCCACTTGGCCTGTTTAGCAATTTTCTCCTCTGCATCTGCTTTCGCCCTCCTAGTTTCTGCCCCCAGGTTCTCTGTAAATCTCCCTGTCCTCTATACCTTTTTCTTTCTCTGATTGCCCCGCTCCTTCCCTGGTAAACCAGCGCAGCCTTTTTTTATTTTGTTTTTCCCTACCTTCCTGATGCAGAATTCAGTGGCTTTAATTAACCCCCCCTTGACTGATTCCCATAATTCCTCCACAACTCCTATTTCCTCCTTCCCCAACATTTCTTCCCTGAATATCTCCCACATTCTGGCAAAGTCCACCCTCCTGAAGTCCAGAACCTTCATTATGGTGTGGCCCCTTTCCATACTTTAGATGAGACCTTACCATGGATCTGTAAAGAGGCATGATCATGAATCCCTCGACAATCCAACAATACATCCGGCTGCCCTTAGCACAGCCCTTGTTGCAGCTGGCGAATGCCTTGAGGATATTTGCTAAATGATTACATGAAGTTTCTTTTGTCCACTGTTTGGCACACTCTGACACCTCATGTACAGTTCTCAGTTTTGGGGGGTCTTTTTGCCCATATGCATAGCCTTGCATTTATCAGATTGAATTGGGGCGTGTTTTCTAGCCTCTGCAGGTCCTTTCTTATTACACTAATTGCCGCCTCCCAAGTCCACACTGCTACATAATTTTAATTTACGAATATGCTGATGTTTATTTCTATGCCATTTCCAATGTGACAGATGAACATATTGAAAAGTAACAGTAGAAGCACTGAACCCTGTGGCACCCCACTCGTCACCTTCCTACACCTTGAACGAGTTCCATTTACCAAACCCCTATGTGTTCTATCCCTCAGCCCATTGCTTATCTCAGGGTATTAACTAGCTGGTATAGCGCAGCAAAACACTGCACAAAACAGTGGCAATGCTACTCATTTCAGTAATGCATAGCAGTAGACTGCTAACCATTTCTGAATGGGTCCATGGCACAGTAGACAATATTAATATAACTATTTATTTTAATTGTGCTAATCAGTCTGTGCCAAGTGCTATGCTTTCTCACAGCTGATTATCAGGATTAAACCTGACTGTGCTGATCAATTTTTTCTGCTTATTTAGTATCTTGTTATCCAATCAGATTAGCTCTCCCCCCCACCCAATCCCAGGTCCCTCAGCTTTTTTCACAAATCCTCTCTGCAGCACCATGTCGAAAACATTGCTGAAGTCCAAGTAAAGGACATCCACAGTTATGTCCCTGTCTGCAACACTCTGTGAACATGGTCGGGGAGGTTTGTGTGGCCCAACTCTCCCTTAACAGGGCAAGCTGCTTTTATTGTGAAGGTCAGAAGCGTCAAGAAATCCCACTCTCTGTTACTTGATGAGAGGCACAAGCAATTTTACCATGCTAGAGGTCAGACTAACTGACCTGTAATTCCCTATGTCATCCTTGTCCCTTCTCCTATAAAGGGTAACTAAATCTGCCACTCTTCAGTCTCCCAGGAACATTTATCACTAAAGACCAGCTGAAAGGATTTTCAGATACCATTGCCAGTGTCATACCCAAGACTTTTGCCAATGCCCTATGGTGAAACCCACATGGCCCCCCAGTGTCTTGTTTACCTTCAACCTCCTCAGCCTTTTGAGCCCCTTGTAAGTTGCCTCATTTCAAATTTCTGCCTGTTCTTCTCAGACTCTTAAGCTTTCTGGAACAGGACCCCTTTCTCTACCATGAATACTGAGCCAAAGTAGTCATTCAGTAGGCTAACCTTCATTTAATTCCTACCTCCACACAGCCTTCAATTCTGTAGCCTTACTATGCATGTTCTCTTTTGCATAATATATCTAAAGAAGGACATATCATACTCCTTTTACCCCCGCACTATCTTGAGCTCTGCCCCAGATTTGACATCATTTTACTGCTGCTGCTCTCACTTCCCTTACCCTGTTTTGGCAAAGTTCCCTACTCTTGTCTGTCTGATCCAGTTCGTAATTTTGAAAGCTGCCCTCTTAACCACCTACAGCTTCCCTCACCTCAATGGAGAAATCATACATGTTTTGAATGCCTCTTGCCTTTCTCCACCTTTTCATGCAACATCTGGGAAACATCCACTACTGCAATTCTATATTTGCAGTCCTCTCCCATTTTGCTTCAATGACATCCAGTTGCCCTATCCACTTGAACACAACCTGAAGTAATCCCTCAATCCTCCCAAAATCTGCCCTCCTAAAGTCTGGCACTAGGGTCTTGTTCCTGGGACAGTTGGCCCTATAGGTTATGTTAATCCAGATAATATTGTGATCGCATGACCTCCGGGAAGGGGGGGCTTGACCTTTACTTCCTCAATAAAATCATGGTTTGGGGTACCATGTCAAGGGTGACCCCATCTTTACTATGTCCCCTGACATGATGTACAATGAAGCAGTCCTAAAAGTTATCCATCACTGGGTGGTGCCATGCACTCCTTGCCCTGAGTATAGCCCAGTGCATGGCAGGCAGGTTTATGTCTCCCATCAGAACAATATTCCCTATTTCAACAGTCTTCCAAATTTCCCCTTCCAACAACTTTTCTTCAGCCACAGTCTGGTTTGTGGGGCCTGTAAGAAACCCCCAACCTCATGTTCTTCCCCCCCTTCACCACCATCTATACCCTCAGTGATTCAACACACATTTGACCCAGATGGAATCTCTTTTCATCCCCATTATATACCACCCCCTCAGTTTCTCAGTCTTTCTGGAAGAAAGTGTACCCTGGGACTAAGGGGTCCCAATCATGATCAGGTGTTACCACATTTCTGTTACAGCCACAAATGTGGTGCTCGGCAGTCAATGCCTGCGGGCCCCCCCTTTGTTTCCTGGGCTCATGGCATGCCTGCTACTTACCATGCATGCTTCACTTCCTCTATCTCTGTCCTGAGCTCTTCACTTCCCATCTCCATCTTGTTCATTAACTCCTCCTGACCCTTTGTTTCCTGCCTACCATTATTCTCCACTCTGTTAGCTGGTGGAGTGCTAACTAGGCCCCATACACTTGCCACCATGCCCTGGTCTTTTAAACTTCAGCCTTGCCCTTGCCTGCTCCCAATTTAAATATTTTGCAACTAAAGCATCAAACAACTGATCCAGTGCATTTACCCCCTCTTCAGTGGGATTAAGGTAATCTTATATAAAGATCCTTTAATCCCAGAAGTATCCAGAGTGCCCTACATATCTGAACCCCTCCTCTCTGCACCACTCCCTTAGCCAAGATGAGCTGAACTTGTATGTTTTCAGAAGCCTTTCGTTCCCTATGTGCCACACCAGCAGGATCTCCAAACAGGCCACTAACATGGTTACAACTCTCAGCTTGCCTCCCAACATCAAGAGATTAGCACTTATCTACACTGCATCATAGCTGGTCAAGTCAGTGGTCCCCATTAAGAAAATGACATCTGGCAATTTCACCACATGCCCAAGTATCCCAGCTGTTCTACTGGTATCTCTCCTTGCTGTGGATACCATTAATGAACTGTATTCAACACAAGCAAAGTAGCCATTATACACCAATAGTAAACACATGAAAAATCATTCAAATAAGGATTGGGGCCTACTTACAGGAGTCAGTATTTATAAGTTACTACGGCATCGGTTCTCCGCTGACTTATCTGTGGAAGCGGAGAACCTTGCTACACTGCAAAGAACAAACTATAGCTACATTAAGGACCTGGAAACCTGGTGAGGCATATTTCTTGTAAAGTAAGGGAGCTACGCTTTCTATAAAAAGTTTCATTTTTTTTTTCTTATTGGCATTAAGCAGAGAATTGCAGGATTCCATTAAAAGCGTAGTAATTTTATAACCAGAGGGCGTGAGATACAACTGAATTTGCTTGATTGTTGGGGTTGAGACCTAGGATTTGGAAGGATATTTTTGCAACATTTTAAAAGTGTCCTGCTGGCTGAGAAGTTAAGTTTTCATCCCTGGTTTCACTGAAAGATTTTGTGTATTGAAATCAGACATAGTAGTCTGCCTGCATTGAAAGGCCTGCTTACATCGCAGGTGTCACTAGTCAATCAATTGGCTCTGGGTGGGGTTTCATCACTGCTGTCTTAGGCATCCTTCACAGTTAGAAGTCAGTCAGTCGGACTTTGACTTGTCTGTGGAAGCGGAGAACCTTGCTACACTGCAAAGAACAAACTATAACTACATTTAGGACCTGGAAACCTGGTAAGGCATATTTCTTGTAAAGTAAGGGAGCTACGCTTTCTATAAAAGGTTTTTTTTTTTTTTTCCTTATTGGCATTAAGCAGAGAATTGCAGGATTCCATTAAAAGTGTAGCAATTTTATGACCAGAGGGAGTGAGATACAACTGAATTTGCTTGATTGTTGGGGTTGAGACCTAGGATTTGGAAGGATATTTTTGCAGCATTTTAAAAGTGTCCTGCTGACTGAAGAGTGAGTTAATTTTTATCCCTGGACTCAGTAGAGTGATTTGTGCAGGAGACGTGGTCTAGTAAAGTGTGGTGTTAGTTGAAGTACTATAAAGGGCAATACTCACCAGGGTGGTGGAGCAGTTGTGTATTTGATTGTTTCTAACAGTCACCAGTGGCTGTGGACTAGGGTACTGCACACCATGCAGTTTAATGAATGGTTGCAAAACTAGTGCAGAGCACAGGGCTTTGGCTTCACTGGGGACTGGGGGGGCCACCTGGAGAGATAAAGGTCTATTCTGGCATGATGGTCTGCATCTGTCCATGATGGGAACCAAGCTCCTAGGTGATAGGTTTAAATGCTTCCTTGGCAAGCTTTTAAACTAGCCAAGGGGGGAGACGCTAATAAAAGGCAGGAAATTTCAAGCCTCCCCCCACAAAACATGGCAGGAAGGAAGGTAAACACTGAGGTACAGAGCTCAACACAGGGCTGAACAGTGGTAAACAGAAAAATGGACAAGGACAGTAAGAGCGGGGATGGGGGGAAAAGGATAAAGCCAACATTAAATGGAGGGTAATGAGTACCAATGCCCGTAGTCTGGGAAACAAGCTTCCTGAGCTAGTAGCCCTGATGGAAGATGAACAGTTGGATATTGTGGCAGTCACAGAAACATGGTACACTGAGAACCATGACTGGGATGTCAACATACCAGGGTACACAATCTACAGAAGGGACAGGGAAGGTAAAAGAGGAGGTGGAGTAGCTCTATACATAAGGGAAGGGATCAAAGCTACAGAACTAAAAAGTAAAGGGGAGGACAAGAGGCACTCTGGGTCACCTTGGAGACAGGGAATGGCATCACAATCCGTACAGGGGTTGTACACAGACCCCCATCTCAAGGGAAGGAAATGGACAAGATAATGATAGAGGACATTCTCAAAATGGCTGAAAAAGGGGAGATACTGTTGATGGGGGACCTGAATATGCCAGATGTTAACTGCATGACAGGTACTGCAGCCACATCCAAGAGCAGGGTCATTCTCGATGCCCTGCAGTGGGCAGGCTTAGACAGCTTGTGTTGGAACCCACTCGGGAGGGAGCAATATTAGACCTGGTACTCTCAAATGGAGAGAGGATCACAAATTTAGAAGTCAGTAGACATCTGGGAACAAGCGACTACTGCACAGTGTGCTTCACAATGAGCACAACCATAAAGATAAGCCATACGAAAACAAGGATACTGGACTTTAGAAGAGCTGACTTTGGCAAAATGGGTGAATACCTGAAAAATGCACTAGCAAATGGCCAAAAAGGAGGGGTGGAAGAACAATGGAGAAAAATCAAAACTGCCATCATAGGGGCAACAAGCCTTTGTGTGAAGCAAATAAAGAAAACAAAGCGGAGTAAAAAACCACTATGGTTTTCAAACGAGGTGGCGGGGAAGGTTAAGGAGAAAAAGGCTGCATTCAAAAAGTATAAGGAATCACAGAAGGAGCACGACAGGGAACTGTATCAATTAAAGCAGAAAGAAGTAGGAAAGGTAGTCAGAATAGCAAAGGCACAAACCGAGGAAAAAACAGCCAACTCAGTTAAGAAGGGGGATAAAACCTTTTATAGGTACATTAAGGAGCATAGAAAGGTTAAGGGAAGGATAGTGAAGATTAATAAAGGAGAGGAGAGGTGGGCAGAGGGAGACAGTGAAAAGGCAGAGATACTGAATGAATACTTTTGCTCAGTATTCACAAAAGAAGATGAGGAGGAGTTACCTAAACCAGACAATAGAAGCACTCTGGGTAGGGGGGTTGACACCAGTCCATTCACAGAAGAAAGAGTCCTGAAAGAACTCCTAAAACTCAAGGTGGACACAGCAATGGGGCCTGACTGGATTCACCCCAGAATCCTAAAAGAACTAAGGGAGGACCTAGTGACACCACTGACCATGCTTTTTAACAGATCATGGCAGGATGGGGCGGTGCCCGAGGACTGGAGGAGGTCAGATGTGATTCCCCTTCACAAAAGTGGGAGCAAGGCAGAAGCGGGAAACTACAGACCTGTAAGTTTGACCTCAGTGGTAGGGAAAATGATGGAATCACTTCTGAGAGAAAGAATTGTTGAGTACCTAGAGGTCAGCAGGGCACAGGACCCAAAGCAGCATGGATTTACAGCAGGAAGGTCATGTCAGACAAATCTAATTGATTTCTTTAACTGGGTGACCAAAGTAATAGACCAGGGAGCGGCTGTGGATATGGCCTACCTAGACTTTAGCAAGGCATTTGACACAGTCCCACACGAAAGATTAATAATCAAGTTAGCCAGCCTGGGAGTAGGTCTCAGGGTGGTAGCCTGGGTAGCAAACTGGCTGCACAACAGGACACAGAAGGTAATAGTGACTGGAACACATTCCGAAGAAAGGGGGTTACTAGTGGAGTACATCAGGGCTCAGTACTGGGTTCAGTCCTCTTTAACATCTTTATAGGTGACACTGCAGAGGGTCTGGAGGGAAAAGTATGCCTCTTTGCAGATGACACAAAGATCTGTAACAGAGTTGATACACAAGGGGGTAGAAAAGATGAGAAGGGACTTGGCAAGGTTGGAGGAATGGTCAGACATGTGGCAACTTAGATTCAATACAAAGAAGTGCAAAGTAATGCACCTGGGAAACAAAAACCCAGGAGAAGAGTACACAATAGCAGGGGAGGTACTAACAACAACAAAAATGGAAAGGGACCTGGGGTAGTCATATCAGATTACCTAAAGGTGGGTAAGCAATGTGAAAAGTCAGTAAGGAGAGCCAGGGGGATACTGGGATGCATAGGAAGGGGCATCACAAGTAGAGAAAGGGAAGTGGTTATCCCTCTGTACAGACAGTTGGTGAGACCCCATCTGGAGTACTGCGTGCAGTTTTGGAGACCTCATCTACGCAAGGACATAGACAGGATGGAAGCAGTCCAGAGGAGGGCAACTAAAATGGTGCAGGATCTGCAGCAGAAGCCATATGAAGAGAGACTGAGAGAGCTTAATATGTATACTCTTGATGAAAGGAGGGACAAGGGGACATGATAGAAACGTTCAAGTACCTCAAGGGAATCAACAAAGTCCAGGAGGGTAGCATCTTTCAGAAAAAGAGATGTGTAAGAACAAGGGGGCACAATTTAAAGATAGAGGAGGATGGCTCAGGGGTAATGTGAGGAATTTTTTTTCACAGAGAGAATGGTAGATACATGGAACAGCCTTCCTGAGGAGGTTGTTGGGTCTAAAATAGTGGGGGAATTCCAACATGCATGGGACAGACACAAGGCAATTATAGTTGGGGGTTGCAGGAAGTAGGCTGTTAGTTAACTAGAATCTGCAGCTTATCCAGTAGGTAGGGAAATGGGCAGACTGGGTGGGCCAAGTGGTCCTTGTCTGCCGTCAAAGTCTATGTTTCTATGTTTCTATCTGAAGGATGTCTCGTATGGCAGACACTTTGAGCCTGAGATTTGGTCAAGAAAACCATGAAGCAAATTCATGTTGTTTTGTTTGCTCAAACCCCATGAGAGAAATTCTCTACCATGAGAGATACCCTGCAGAAGCGAAGACTACAGAATCACCTTACTTCTATGGACCAATGTGCCTGTTTTGATCCTACCCAAATCTTTTCTTCATGTTACCTCTCCCTCCCCCATTCTACATGCCCATTCGTCTACCTACACCCTACTTGATGCCTTGCATACTGGTTATTTGGACTGCTTGCACTTTCTTTTATGATCATAAAGAAACTTATACGGCTCTACTGTCTGATGTATTATATATGCCTCTATCATTCTACCTTTCTTAACCTTGTGTTATGACAATTGCCATTTTTACTTACTGTGTTATGTATTACAAATGTCTTCAGTCACCTTATTGTTACAATTGTTGCGTGTAACAATTGCCAATTACCTTATGATTGTGGTACCTGCTTTCCCATCCTGCTGTTTGCACTAATCTTTTGACGTATGTATTTATTAAAAACTGGTACTGGTCTCTCCTCATCTTCTCCCCCGCCACACGACTACCCCATGTATTTCTTGCTGGCTATCAGTTCCGCAGCACTGGGTCGCTACTGCACCTTTTCTCGCTAAAGCCGCATGCGGCCGTAACTCTCTCCCTGGTGACCGAGTCCCCCTACTTTCCCTGCCGGCTTACGGTTCCATAAGCCCAGACACCAACTGAAGCATTCTACCACTAATGCCATATCTTCCTGCTTCCCTGATCCCTTCCTTGATGCCGGTTTTCAGCCTTCCCCCCTATAGCGACCTCCTTGCGGGTCACCGCGCTCGTGAACAAACCTGTCTAGCTCTGGAACCCCTCGCTCATCCAGAATGCCAACCCTGCCCAGCTTGGGCTCCCTCCAGCTGGGCCCCTGCCTTTTATTCTGACCCAAGGTTCTCGTGAGTCCGATTGCTGTTCCATGTCTTCCCCTTATCAGCCGTACTTACTCCTGCTCCTGCCGTTCTCAGCACAACTCCCTATGTAACCCTACCCCTTCCCTTTCTCCAGCCCCTGCAGTCTATACACTTTCCTTCCTACCCATTGCCAGCCAGCCTACCCCTGGTCGCCCCCCCCACCTGAGCCTCTCATTCCGGGAATCGGTTCCATGAGCCCGGTTATAGACTCTTGCCTCCTGTCGCAAAAGCCGTAATCCTTTTCGCTGTCCCACCCTACACTCTCCTAAGATTCTTGGCCAAAACAGTTGGCAGAGTTCTTTTACCTTGGTTCCAGCCCTACCACCTTCCAACTACCTTGAGCTGTGCACTCACCCTTCCCTGCCCACACCCCCCAACAGTTTCCCCAAATCTAATCCAAAATCTGTCTTTCCTTCAGTACCCTCTGCTTACTTATAAAAAAAATGTATGCTTGTATCTATGTTCCTGTACTTGTACTGTATAAACTGTACCGTTCTACTTGTATTGTAATTGTACCTCCCAGGTCGTGCCTGAAAATAGTCACTTGCTGGCTAGTGCACCTACTCGGTTAACAAAAACTAAATAAATAAAAAAATAAAAATAAATAACAGGGCCCGGATATTCAAAGGGGACTTGCGCCAAAGAGCCATATTCACTGGGAGCCATTGCGCAGCTCAAATTCAATTGCACCAATGCGTGACTATAATGAATGCAGGGGCAAGTACAGGGGGTGTTCCCATGAATATCCAATGCAGTGGTATATTCAACCATGAAACCATGATGCAAGTGTGGAGCAAATCAAAGTTGCTCCGAGCAGACTTGTTCCTATAAATACAGGACGCAAACACACAGACAGCACTTATGCTGGGGGAGGGAGAGAGAGTGTGAGTGAGTGAGAGAGACAGAGAGAGAGAGAGAGAGAGAGAGAGACAGAGACAGAGACAGTGACAATGACACACCAAGGCAGACACAGAAGGACAGAGGTGACAGTGGAGAGGAAGAGAGGGGCAGAGAGAGACAGACAGACACACTGCTAGGCAGTGCACCAGGGTGGCAAACAGCCAGCAGCAGCCAACCGCCCAGGGGGATATTGGACAGCAAAGGCCATGGATAATGTGCCCTTCATGATGGAGGCTGTAATGAGGGGGTGATGGGGCAGGAGGAACAGCAACGTGGCCGAGAAAGGGCCCGTTGGCGGTGTTCCCGACACATGTGGTACTGTGCCCGCATCATCTTCGAGAACTACAGTGACACTGAGATTGCGGGCCGGTACCACCTGAACAGGGCCATTCTGAGGCAGCTCTGTGAGCTGTGCGGTGAAGAGATGCAGACACCCACCAGACAGAGCCATGCCATGTCCATGGAGATGAAGGTGACAGCCGTCATGTGCCTGCTTGCCACGGGCACCTTCTAGAGACAAACAGGAGACACCACAGGCATAACCAAGTTGGCCACATCCCACCTCCACATATAGTTCCTCAATGCTCTGCTGCCATGTGCTCCGGAATTCATCCATTTCCCCAGCACAGAGGTGGAGCGTACAGCAACCATGCAGGACTTCCACAGGGCTGTACATATGCCTGGCATGACTGGGGCCATTGACTGCACCCACGTGACCATCCGCATGCCACCTAGCCCAGAGGGCATGGCGTGCATGAACAGGAAGGGGTTCCAGAGTGTCAACTGCCAGGTGATGTGTGATGCCACGGGGTGCATCACCAATGTCTGTGCCACATACCCCAGGAGTGCACATGATGCATTCATCTGGCACAGCTCCATGCTGTATCATAGGTTTGAATGTGGGGACATCCCCAAGGGCCACCTAGTGGATGAGTGTGGCACGGGCAAGGGGTGATGGGCAGAGCATACCTTGGGATGGGGGAGGGCAGGATGTGCATGTTGGCGTGGGTGCCAGGGACAGGCAAGTGACACAGCATAGCATAGCAGAGGGCTAACCATGTCATTATCCACACAGAGGACAGTGCTTATCCACTGAGGCCCTGGCTGCTCACCCCCTACTGGTGCCCATTGTCCCCAGCAGAGGAACGCTACAACGGGGCACATGTCAGCACGTGCAACATCATAGAGCGTGTCTTTGGCATGCTGAAAGCACATTTCTGTTGCCTAGACAGGTCAGGCGGTGCCCTACAGTACAGCCTCTCAAAAGCCTGTGGTCTATTCCTGGCCTGCTGCATACTGTACAACATGGCCATTGACTGTGGGATAGCTGTCGAGGCTGATGAGGGCGACAGTAGTGGGCACAATGGAGGCAATAGGCCAGAGGGTGGTGGACAGCCACCCCCTGGGTGGAGGGATCTTCAGCTGCAGCAGCAGGCATGACGACACCGGGACACCATCACACAGGAGCACTATGGTGCACACAGGTAGGTGGTGCAGTACACATGCATGGGCCACACAACCAGGTACAACACACATGCAGGGGTGTGCATGACAATGAGCATGCACACACAGATGTGTGATGCAGGGGTAGGGGAGTCAGGGGCACACAACCACATAGAACCACACACACATACGCAATCACACACCCAGGTGGTATGTGGCATGGATCAGACACAATGCACTGATGCACAGGCACAACTGATGCTAGACTGCCTTCATCACACCCACACTACATGGTCCAGTGGCCAGGAAAGCATGCACACAGGCAGCGTGTGAAGTAACACACAGGTGCCACACCAGTGGTGGAGACACACACACACGCACACACACCACCCATGTGCACAGAGGGCAGCAGCTGCACACTGCAGGCGGGGCGGCCCACACATCAGGCCTGCTGCCTGGAACCATGGCCACCATGGCTATGGGGGCCGATCGGCAGCCATAGGCTGTGCATAAGCTATGGGGGGGTGAGCAACAGCCTTCAAGGGATTGAACTGCGGGACTGCGACCATGTCTGCGCGGGGGTGCGAAGGCGCCCAAACAGGCCAGCCATGGGCATGCATGGAATGCCAACATCGGAGTCCAGTGTCGACAGTGTTGGGGTCACCTGACATCAGGTTTGCGGGGTGGATAGCACGTTGTGGGGGTTATTTGTGCCTGGTCATGCCCTGTGGCAGCCAGCAGTGCAAAGCTATCTGTGATCGCAGTGGCAATGTAATCCAGGGAGGCAGTTGTGATCTCCTGCATGCACTGCATCCCCGCCAGGATCTGCGCAATGCCCCTCTCCTCCTGTTGCTTGGCTAACTGGCGCACATCTGCATGCAATGCATGCACCCCAGTGGCAAGCAGCACCTGTTGCTGAATGGATGGCCGCAGCAAACAGGTGTGCTTGGCCAATGGGTCAATGTCCTGGGGCTCCCGGTTGGGATGCCGATCCTCATGTGGTGACTGACCACTCTACACTGTCCCCTCTCTGATGGACGCTGCACAGTGGGGTCTGCAGGGGGGGGGAAATGGGTACAGCAGGTGCACCAGCGACGGACCTTGTGTCTGGCTGCCCGGTAGCACCCGCAGCCTGCTACCGTCTTCTGTCTGGCTGCTTTACGCCACCCAGTGCCTGCACGGCTCCATCACCACCACCACCACCACCACAGGGCACAACTGGGTCAGCGTACACTGCTGCACTCGCAGTCATGGCAGGCAGCTGTTCTGCCTCTGGCATGGCGCTGGGTGTGGTGCCTGTGTCAGTGGCTAGCAGGAGCATCTCACTGTTGTCCAGAATAATTGTGATGTCATCATCAGTGTTGGACCCCACCCCGATCTGTATCTCTGTGCAGAGGACACCAGGCTGGCATCCTGCAGCACACATCCAGGGCCTCATCCGTCCCCAGGTCCAGGACATCTGCCTGCACTGTGGTGGTGAGCTGCAGCCTATCAGTCCCCCTGATGCCAGTGGAGGCAGATAGCAGATCCTCTGGGGCCGTTCCAGCATCCATGGCTGCTGCCGCTGCCGGCGCCCCATCATCCACATGAAGGCGTGCTTGTGCTGCAAAAGAAAGAAAGGTGCGTCAGCGATGCATTTCCCATGTGCCCCCCACACTGCCACTGCACGTGTCCTGCAGCATGGCATGCACGTGGTTGTGCACACATACACATGACATTCATGCCAGCTGCATGCACGTCAGCATGCCAGTGTACGCACCCTCCCTGCCACCAGCCGTGTGTGGCAGACATACGTACCATGCAGTGATGGGCTGCTACTCATCTGGAAATCACCTTCAGGCACACCCGCTGCTGTGCATGGTGGCTGCCACCATCCCCTCCTGCGCCGTGAGCACTGGAACGTCCGCAGGCCCCCCTCCAGTGGCATTCCAGGATGCACGGATGGCTGCTACCTTCTCTTTGCTGCACCTCTTGTCCGTGCCCACCTTCTTCTGGAACTCCTGTGCTGACCACTGGAAGCTGCCATGCTGGTTGACATATGCCACCACCTCCTCCCAGGCCCCAGCCCTGACCTGTGGTGTGCCCGTGGTGCCACTCAACATGTGCTCCCTGTCCAGGTATGTGTTGAACAGGGCCTCTGTCTCTGCTTTAGTGAAATTGGGACTGCACTTCCGAGCAGGCCCACGCTCCCCACCCTCCTCTTGGTCAGACATTTCACTTCTTGTGGACATGGACAGCACAGTGCATCAGTGGCAGAATCTCCCTGATCCATCCCACCCTGCTGTGCTGTCTGCTCCCAGTGAGTTGCAGTGGCATGGGCAACTTATCTCGAATGGATGCAATACCCATCCATGGCTTGTGCTGTTCCATGGCGCTTATAAGGTGCAATGCATGCAAATGAGGTTTGATGCAACAGTAATGACATGCTAATGCACACAGTGCGCCACGCATTGGCTGATGAGCTCATTTGCATGTGATTTCTGAACATTGTGATTTTGTGGCATGCGCAATGTGACTGTGCCAGAGCAAGTCACAGCACAATGTGCATGCATGCATGCATGCATGGTGCACTGTGAGCCTGCAATGCGCATGTACCCAATGGTATGAAGTCAATCGGCAGACTGTGCACCAACAGCACGATGCAGGAGCATAGCACATGATGCACCCGGCTCTATTGTGTACGTGCACCCTGCGTAGTGGCGGGAGACCCCAGATCTCTGGTGTGACCCCTGGGTCAATCCCCTGATCCAGTGACCCCATTTGGCCATGCCCATGCCATGCATCTCTGGCACTGCACATGTTCCCTTGCATCATGCATCTGGCGCATGTTGTGGACATGTGCACCTCTTGCTGTCATTTTGGTCCCCGAGCTTGTGGTTGGAAGAATGGCGCAGGAACGTGTCCGTCGAGCACTGAGCTGGACACAGGTTGAACTTGTGAACCTGGTGGCATGTATCCAGCCCTACACCCCCAACTATTTGGCCAGGTGCCCCTGCAGCAGGGAAGGGTCACAGTTTGGCAGGGGATTGCTGCCAGGCTACAGCAGAGGACCAGGGTGGTCAGGATGGGGAAGCAATGTCACCACCAGTACAGAGACCTCATGCGGTAGGACCCAGAGCGCCTGAGGAGGCTTCAGGTGTGTGTCAGGCGAGGGGCTGTGCTACAGCCAGGTAAGTCAGCCCATACTGCATGTGTGCCCTGGTGCTGTACTGTAGTGTTGGCTAGGCTACCTGGCACGCCCTGCAGAGGGGGTGCACTGTCATCATGAGCATCGCGGAGTAGCATTGCCAGCCACTGCTTGCGTTGTGATGCAGTCATGTGGGGCATGTCGGGCAGCGGCTCACCCTGTGCAAAGGGGTGGGTAACTGCTGTGGGTGATTCCTGATGTGTACCTGTCTGTTCCAATCCCAGCGCCTGCCAGGCGGTGGCAGCAGCAATAGCACAGCAGGCTGTGGTGGGCCACAGAGGAGAAGGAGTGGGACCTGCACTGGCAGGGCCGCAGTTGTGTGGAATATAAATTCTGCATGCAGAACGCCTACAGAATTACCATTCTGGTTCTATGGAATTTCGTGTAATTAGCATGAAAATTCCAGAGTTTCACTTAATTTTAAATTTCAGTTAATTTACTCTAAAGTTCAAAAATTGTACACCAAATGTGGTATATGGACAGCTAAGGATGGCTAACGTAAGAGTACCAATTTGTGCAGTCTTAGGTTGAAAGGGAGTGGAGCTATGGGTGGGCAAACATTTAATCAACATTTACAATTCAGTAATTTTGATGCATTTTTAAAAATTCTTATCCAAATTTCTCCACAGTTTCAGGATTTAGAGAATTGTACAACATAGGCATATCTCCGTCGCCCGTGAACCGCGAGGGGCTGAATTTGATTTTCTCCAGCAGCCCTCCCTGCACACACTGAAGCCAGCTTTCCCAGGAGAGGTCGCGAGGGGCTTCATAAGCTGCCCTCCCTCACAAGAAGTCCTCCGTCGCCTGTGAACCGCGAGGGGCTGAATTTGATTTTCTCCAGCAGCCCTCCCTGCACACACTGAAGCCAGCTTTCCCAGGAGAGGTCGCGAGGGGCTTCATAAGCTGCCCTCCCTCACAAGAAGTCCTCCGTCGCCCGTGAACCGCGAGGGGCTGAATTTGATTTCTCCAGCAGCCCTCCTGCACACACTGAAGCCAGCTTTCCCAGGAAGGTCGCGAGGGCTTCCAGCTGCCCTCCCTCACAAGAAGTCCTCCGTCGCCCGTGAACCGCGAGGGGCTGAATTTGATTTTCTCCAGCAGCCCTCCCTGCACACACTGAAGCCAGCTTCCCAGGAGAGGTCGCGAGGGGCTTCATAAGCTGCCCTCCCTCACAAGAAGTCCTCCGTTGCCCGTGAACCGCGAGGGGCTGAATTTGATTTTCTCCAGCAGCCCTCCCTGCACACACTGAAGCCAGGTACGAATCGAATCAGACTCGCGGCGCATCGCGCTCAGCCTGCCTTCCCTATAGTACCAGTTTGCCTCCAGCACAGATAGATTGAAAATTTGCTTTATTTTTTATTTTATTTTATCTGTTTCTCTATATTGTTGCTTAAGTCCTGCTACCTTACCCACGATTTGTGAACTCAATTATAGTAGAGGTAGGGGCTACTCTGTTAAGCGCAGATCTTTTAGGCGCTAAACTGTCTTTTTGAAAAAAAAAAAAAAGTAACAAATAAAAGGGTTTCTAGAGCAAATGCAACTTATATGTTAAGTATTTCTGTAACCTGCCTTTCAATCAGTATTTCCACAGGCACTTAATCCCAATTCTTACTGTTTGTACCCTCCCTCAGCCTACCTTTAAAATTATTCTCTCTCCCTTGTCCACAGCTTTCCCAGGAGAGGTCGCGAGGGCTTCATAAGCTGCCCTCCTCACAAGAAGTCCTCCGTCGCCCGTGAACCGCGAGGGGCTGAATTTGATTTTCTCCAGCAGCCCTCCCTGCACACACTGAAGCCAGGTACGAATCGAATCGGACTCACGGTGCATCGCGCTCAGCCTGCCTTCCCTATAGTACCAGTTTGCCTCCAGCACAGATTGGTCCCCGCCGCCCCCACCACCACCCTTGGTCGACATCTGATCTTATAGTGTAGACCACGTGCGGTGCTAAACCAATCAGCCCACTTTGCCATTTGCAGCTTATACTGCAGCACCACCAGAGGGCTCCCTCTCTTTTCACTCATCCCAGACCTACATCTCGACAATATGAACACCCTCTATTGTATCCCACAACTTTCTATTTTAATATTGATATTTGCTTCTCACTCCCTGCTTACCCTGTGGTTGCCTAAACCTACCTGGGACCCTACTGCTTGCCCCTCTACCTATCTCTCTGGAAACACAGCAGTGTCAAAGCACCTACAACCTTGCTCATTAGCCTTTCACAGCCAAAACTGTACCTCTAATTTTAGCTGCACCATTAGTGGAAACTTGCTTGCCCCTACACCCTCCCCCTGCAGACTCCCACCATCTAGCACATACCCCTCAGTAAATCTAACTATCTTAACTCACCTGATATCCACCTTCCCTATACCTACAAGTCCTGCCAAATCGACTACCTATCCTGGTACTTGCTGCAATACAAACAAGTTGTTTAGGATGCTCGCCTCCGGCATACTCTCCTTCTCCTCCTCCTAATATCCGGCAATGTCCATCCCAACCCAGGTCCTCCTATGCCAAATTTCAGTAAGAAGGGCGCACATAAATGGCCTTTTCCTGGCCGCCTCAATATCTGCAGTCTCCCCAAAAATTTACCCTGCTGCAGGCTTGGCTTACACAACACCCCATAGACATCCTTACCTTATCAGAAACCTGGCTCTCAAAAGGTCCCTGATGCCTCGGTCTCCTCAGGGATTTTACCCTTTCAGGGCTGACAGGATAGGCAAAGGTGGGTGTGCCATATGCTAAAACATCCTCAAACCTCTCTTAGTCCCTTCTTTCTAAGCCTGAACATGGAGCTCAGGCCATCACCATCAAAGTTACCCTTGGTACTCCTGGCAAACCACTCTATATTATGGCAGTCTACATCCCCCCAGCAAACCAGAAGCTAGCGTTTGATTCCATCCTATCAGCAATCACTTATCTTCCACCAAAAAGTGAACTGGTTATTATGGGTGATTTTAATGTGAATTGGCAGTCTGCTACGTCGGCTCCCTACAAAGAGGCAGCTTGTGCCTATGACCTTACCCAAGTAGTACTGACACCCACTAGGCAGGATCCTCGGACAGGCTCCTCCACTCTTATAGACCTAATCCTTACAAACCTCCCTAACCACCTCTCCAATGTCAGTGTGCTTCCTGATGTACTTAGCGACCACTCCCCTGTCACATGCCGGTGGACAAATAAAAATGCCCCAAACAAACCTAAAATTTCGCTCCAAAGGCACCTCAAAAAAGGTGCCCTCTCTCGCCTCAGAGTGTACCTCGCCACCTGTGACTGGGATACTGTCCATAATGCCCAATCTTTAGATGCTGGCTCACTGCATTTATTACTATTTTCAACGCTGCCTGTGACATATTTGCCCCTTCACAAAAAGATAATAAAACCTGGGACACCCTTGATAACTCAGTCCCTCTTACAACTTATGCAACATAGGGATAACCTCTGGCACAGGGCCCTATCTTCCAGCTGCCCCATGATAGACAGCTCTACAGAGAGGCAAGAAATAAATGCACGAGGGCTATCCGCAAGCCAAGGCCACTCACTATCATCAAGCTTTTACCGCTACTTGGAGCTCTGGGAAATCTTTCTGGAACAATATCAAGGAACTCGGAAATCCACTAACTCAGAACCCACCCAACTCCTAGTGCAGGGTACCCTCTCTAGACCCCTCCGCCATATCCAATACCCTAAACACCACTTTCTCCGACCTTAGTCATGTCCTCCCTAAAAACTTTTTGACCCCATTTCCTACGCCTACTGATACACTTGTCCCCCACACACCTCCTTTCAGGCTATGCGTTGTCACCTGCAATGAGGCAAAGCACTACCTCTTAAAAGCCCTTCAAATTGCTTATAGCAGTGACTCATTGACCTGAAAATTCTTCAGCTTACCCTTAATGAGGCTCTGCCGCATCTCACCAAACTCCTCAACTACTGCCATGCTTTGGCCAAGTCCCTACACTATGGAAAAGGGGTATTATCACACCCATCCTAAAAAAGGGTGATCCAACAACCCCAGGCAACTATAGGCCCATTACGATCCTTCCTCCCCTCTCAAAAGCACTAGAAAAAATTGTGTCTGACCAACTTACGGAATACCTAGACAAATATGGACTTCTCTGTCAAGAGCAACATGGTTTCAGAAAAGGGCACAGTACTACCACGGCACTACTAGAATTTACATCTTACATTCATGAAGCTCTTGAACAGGGGTCGGCTGTTGGGGCAATCTATGTTGATTTGACCAAGGCATTTGACACTGTCAATCATGAGCTTCTACTCCGTGCCCTTACGTCCCTCCATGTTGCTCCTGAAACTATCTCCTGGTTCAAAACTATCTGACCGACAGAATACAGCAAGTAAAATTTGTAACACACTCTCCTCCAAACAACCAGTTCGCTTCTGGCGCCCTCAAGGGTCAATACTTGGCCTCTATTGTTCACTCTCTTCCTGAACTCACTCCCCAAGCCTGCACTGGAAAGCTCCTGCTATATGCTGATGATGCAGTGTTATATTGAAGCACACCAACCTCATCCAACTCCAAAGTGCCCTTCAAGGCTGTTTTAGTGAGCTTGAACTCTGGTTCTCTGACCATCGGCTAATACTTAACTATGACAAAACTAAATCCATGTTGTTTGCCCATCGCCAAACCCCTCAGTAACTCCCAGCTATCCATCTCAATCTCACAGGGTACCCACATTGAACAGGTCACTCACTTTAAATATCTAGGCATCACTCTGGACACATCCCTTACATACCATCATCACATCAAATCTCTCTCCTCCTCAGTCAATACCCGGATTGGCATTCTTTATAGGCACAAACACTGCCTTACCCCTCAGGCGCTACGGTTAGCTGTTACAAGCTCAGTCCTCTCACTGGTCGATTATGGAATAACCATTTACGGCGCTGCTGACAAATCTGCGCTTAGCAGCATCAATATAGCACTCAACAAAGCCTGCCGCTTGGTCACTAACAGTAATAGACAAACTCACATCTGTTTGCTCTATTATCATGCAGACTGGCTAACCCTAGAAGGGAGGCTTAAGTACCAAACCTGCCTCCAAGCCAAAAAGATCCTTATGAAACTAACACCAACTGGACTGCACCACCCTCGTCCGCCCAGCCCATCACAGGGGCACCTCTAGACGACTTGCTGGTACCTCCTATACAGTTCCCCACTGTAGGACATCTCTAGGGCTAAGATCCTTCCGGTATCGAGCTCCACTCTGGCTAAACAATCTACCATCCTCTGTCTCACTGGCCCCTAATCTAAGTCTATTCAAAGCTGGGATCAAGAAGTTTCTTCTTAACCCTGAGACCTGTACCTGTTCTCCCCTCTTTTCCCTTAGGTGGTCGGTCACTGGGGCCACCTCACCGTTAGGAGCATCGCTATCCTCAGATCTTGCTAGCCTAGGCAATACCTTACATGGTGATTGTTTGAACCATTTTAATGTCCTGTTGTTGAAATGTCTGTATAACCCCGTTTCTCTGTGTACTGTCTAATACAACTGACGTGTAGCCTTACTCATGCTATGATATCAACTTTTGTCGAAATGTAATATCACTGTTTTGCTCTATGTAATGTTGTTTTTGGCACTGACATGTAGCATTACTTATGCTGTGTTTTTGAACATTGTGTCAAAATGTAATGTCACTGTCTTGAAAACTTTGTACATTTCAGTCTTGTCCTTACGTTCTGATGTGTTTGACGTGGAGCCTTTGCAAAGGAGTCCTTGACTCAAAGGTTGTAATTCCGAAATTTTTCAATAAACAAATAAAAATAAAATGAACCACATGTTAAACCTCAAGCTTCAAATAGGGGCTGAGTTATAACTAGCCAAACAGTTTGCCAAAATTTAGATTTATGTTATTTTAGTATAATGTTGATAGTATTCACTGAAATGTTATCGATGTTTTTGGGTACGCAGGTTATCACTACATTTATACATATACACAGTTTCAGATTAGAGCTTTGAATTTCTAACTTCACGTGGGACTGAGTTATAGCCTGCCAAATGTTATAAAGCTTTACAGGTATGCAGGTTATCACTACATTTACATATGTATGCAGTTTCAGATTAGAGCTTCAGATTTCTAGCTTCACGTGGGACTGAGTTAGAGCCTGCCAAATGTTATAAAGCTTTACAGGTACGCAGGTTATCACTACATTTATACATGTATACAGTTTCAGATTAGAGCTTCAGATTTCTAGCTTCACGTGGGACTGAGTTAGAGCCTGTCAAATGTTATAAAGCTTTACAGGTATGCAGGTTATCACTACATTTATACATGTACACAGTTTCAGATTAGAGCTTCAGAGTTCTAGCTTCACATGGGACTGTGTTATAGCCTACCACATGTTATAAAGCTTTACAGGTACGCAGGTTATCACTACATTTATACATGTACACAGTTTCAGATTAGAGCGTCAAGGCCAGATATTCAAAACTTTGCCCCAGAGCTAAATTAGCACTGCCCAGCAGGCAAACTTAGCCCAGAGCACAAAGCAAGCCATATTCAAAAGGAAGAGCCCAGGGCAAACAGCTTCTGAATATAGCATGGGAATGAGGCCGGGCAAACTGGTCTGGGAGTGCAGGGCAAACGTAGCCCTGGAATAAGACAGCTCTGAATATGGCAATCAAGAAGTGCAAACCACAACAGCAACACAGTGCACAGTGATGTGAAGGTAGGTAGAGGTGAACTACGTGGCCAATGTGTGTGCCAGAAAATGCGTGGACCCAGTACAGCTGCAGGCAGCAGCGTATGTGAAAGTACAGTGTGCACAACTGTATAATATTCCCTGAACTGTTTGCGCAGAGCTAACACGTTTGCGCGGGTTTAGCATAGGGCTAAACCGTTAGCCTGATGCAAAAAAAAAAAAAAAACTCTGGCACTGGTTTCACTAACTGATTATCTCTCAACCCTACCTCATTCAGCTGACCAAATCCTTGTGGGTGACCTGAATGTTAACTGGCTCAGCCCGTCTGCCGCCACCACCTGTGACTCTTTTGCAGCCTTCGACATGTCCCAACTAGTCTCCCAACCCACCAGAGTTAACACAAAGAAAGGTACCAGCACCTTACTAGACAGTGTCATCACCAACCGCCCTCAACAAATCCATGATACCCAGGTTCTTCTTGACTCCCTTAGTGACCACTCCCCTATCCTTTTCCACTGGGCTACCACCATTCCCAAACTCATGGTCTTCCCCACTCTATGTTGGCGCCTCAGACCGGGTGGACTAAAAGCCCTTAAGCAACATCTTGTCCAAATTAACTGGTCTCTCATACACTATGCCCCTGATATAGATACTGCCTTTACCTTCTTCTCACAAACCTTCAACAAAGCCTGTGACATCTTCGCACCCCGGACGGCTGTACGAACTAAAGTTTGTAATGCCCTCTGGGTTACCCTGGCCCTGCTGCAACTGCTCAAACACAGGGATAACCTTTGGCACCTGGCCTCCGAATCAGGTCGGTTGGCAGACAGACAGGCTTACAATGCTGCAAGAAACAAATGTACATGGCCATCAGAAAAGCAAAAGCTGATCACTATCAGGCCGCACTCACCACCTCCTGGGGGAATGCGAGACTTTTCTGGGACAAAATTAAACAACTAAATGGGAGCGTGCGCTCCCCACCCCCCTCTCAGATCACTATTAAAGGTTCTGTCTCCACTTCCTCAGCTCATCCTTCACGGACCTTAGTTCGGTCCTCTCTGGTGATTTCTTTGATCCTCCTTCCTCCTTACCTGCCCTGGATACTCACTATCCTAGTTTCTACTTACGCAGGGTCACTGCCCAGGAAGTCAGGCCACACTTGATTAAAGCTCTACAGAGCAACACTACTGGCAGTGACTCTCTGGACCCCAGTATCCTCCGCCGGGTTCTGGATCAGGTCCTTGCCCCACTAACTAGCCTGTTCAATAAGTCCCTCTGCCTGGGGCAATTCCCCTCAGCCTGGAAAATTGCCACAGTTACACCAATTCACAGAGGAGGTGACAGGCCCTCTGCCGGGAATTACCGGCCCATCTCCATTCTCCCACCCCTCTCCAAAGCCCTAGAAAAACTGGTGGCTACCTAAATCACGGATTACATAACCAAATACAATATCCTCTGCCATGAACAACATGGTTTCTGGGCAGGCCACAGTACCGGCACTGCCCTTATTGAGTTTTCAAATTTTCTTCATTCCTCCCTGGACTCTGGCTCTCTCACTGGGGCAGTGTTTATTGACCTCTCTAAGGCTTTCGACACAGTCTCCCACCCCCTCCTGCTGGATGCCCTCAGCCGCACCGGCTTTGCCTCTGGCCCAATCTCCTGGTGCTCCAGCTATTTGTCTGCCCGCTCCCAACGTGTTAAAATTAATGTGACCCTCTCCGATACGTGTCCTATCTGCTCAGGTGTCCCCCCGGGGCTCCATCCTTGGTCCTCTCCTCTTCTTGCTATATCTCAACTCCTCCCCAAAGCCTGCACTGGTAAAATCCTGCTGTATGCAGATGATGCCGTCATCTTCGCCACCCACCGAAACCCCAACTCCCTACAAGACTCCTTGCGACAAGCCTTTGTGGATGCTGAAGCCTGGTTCAAAGAGCACAGACTTGTAATCAATCTGAAAAAAAAAAAAAAAAAAACATGCTCTTTGCCCATCGCCAAAACAAATCCAGAAATTTCCCACTCCGCATCCTCCCTGGTTCCAAGCATCCTTTCGATCTAGTCCGCTTGTACAAATACCTCGGTGTCTCCTTTGACTCAGCCCTCACATTCCACGACCACATAGATAATCTAGCCTCAGCTACAAACGTGCGGCTAGGAATCCTTTACCGCTACAAGCACTGCCTCCCAGCCAATGCCCTCTGACTAGCAGTCACCTCCTCAATACTGTCCCTTGTAGACTATGGCTTGCCAGTCTATGGTGCTGCAGACACGACCGCCCTCAATAAAATTCACCTCACCTTGAATAAGGCCTGTAGGTTAATCACAGGAGCCCCTAGGCTCACACATACCTGTGAGCTATATGACATGGCCAGGCTACTTAATCTGGATGAACAGCTCAGATACCAAACCTGCCTCATTACAAAAAAATCCCTGCTTGGACTATCCCCACCTGGTCTGACAGCCTCTATCTACCTTGCACAACCCTTAGTCCAAACTCGTAACACCTCCAAGGCCACCATGCTAGTCCCAAGGTCCAGGACCACACATGGGCAAAGGTCCTTCTGCTACTGAGCCCCCACCTGGTACAACACTCTCCCCACCTCCATCTCTGACACCCGTATAATCTCCCATTTCAAAATCTCACTTCGGAGTCAGCTCTTTAACATGCGTAGCTGTTCCTGCCTCTAGGTGATCTAGTTCAAAATGCCCTGACAAAGCTCTGTGAGAGGCTCCTCTCCTAAACTAATTGACAAAACTCTCTGAGTGGCGCCTCACCCAAACTATTCACAAACCGTGTCCTTTAGCCCCTGAACTCTTTCACCTCTAGCAGTCCCTGCTCAAGACTTTTTATCCACATTACCAATGTAGGCTTGTTGCTCAATCTGTACCCATATAACTATAATAACCTGTGATTACCATTCCTGTAACACTTAAATTGTAACTAAGTTATAACTGCCTGTATCTACCAAAACTGTAACCGCAGTGATGTATGCTGTAACAGCAATATTGTAACTAAATGTTGTACTGTATTTGTCCTCTTTGTGACGAGGTACCTTTGGAAACAAGCCTCTGGCTCAAAGGTTAACCAATGTACAAATAAATAAATAAAAACACGTTTGCCTAGTGCTAAACTTTGCCATATTCTAAAGTGATATGCAAATGAGCCTACTTAGGTAGTCTCTGGGCAAACATCCAGATTATCATCTCGTTATGCCCTGATTTGCATGCAGTTTGCACCGGGCTAACGGTTTAGCCCTGCGCTAAACCCGCGCAAATGTGTTAGCGCTGCACAAACAGTTTGGGGAATATTATACAGTTCTGAACACTGTACTTTCACATGCGCTGCTGCCTGCAGCTGTCACACTGTAGGGCATGCTACAGTGCACAGCAGACGCCACAGTAGCAAGGGGGCCAGTAATGTGTGGACACAGCAATGCCTATGATGTGTAGGGCAGTGATGATGACTGCACTATACACAGTGAGAGGCCCAACCTGCAGGTGGTTACCGACAGTGGACATTACTGTTACGCTGTTGTGTGACCCACAGATACTGCACCTCTGGCATGGGATGCTCACAGTGACATATACAAGTCCAGCTTTGTGTGCTGTCACAGTTGTACAGCTCTGTGGTATGTGGCCGAGGGGGCATATATTATCAGAAAGGCACACTGGTGTTGGGGTATTCCCAATACTGGCCCATGTGCACTGCATGATGGTCCAGCCTTGTGGCCACACCTGGTCTGTGGCACAGTCTGGCCACCCATACACTTTCCTCTCAACATCTTTCATGCCTACAGTGCTGCATGTGTGTGCTGACATCTGTTGGTGTCCACAGAAGAGTGGTCGGCAGGTGTGTGCTGTATGGCCACACTGCCATGCTGTCCACCGGTGACAGGGTCACCACTTACTGCCTGGTGTGGCTGGGACTGGTGGCAGATGATGGCATCATTGTGATGCCATCAGTTAGCAGCATGTTTCCTCTATGTTTGGCTTTGTCTATGTGTCATACTTATTTGTTAGGGTCACGCAAAAGCCGAGCAAACACCATGCAAAGCTGATTGCCCATGGTTAAGACAAGCTTCTCCTGGGCAGTAATGTGCACCATGGTACCATGCTAAGTGTTGCGCTAAGTCATGCAAAACCACTTTGTGCAGCGCTAGTCATTGAATATAGCATTGCGCCTGCATTCATGTCAGTTTGTCCCTTGTATACATTATGGTTTTGCCTGGCGCTAATGCAGTTTGCCCGTGCTATTTGGTCATTTGAATATAGCAAACTCGTGCTAATCCAGCGCTAAACCTGCACAAATAGTTTTTACCCTACACAAAGTTTTGAATATCTGGACCTCAGAGTTCTAGCTTCATGTGGGACTGAGTTAGAGCCTGCCAAATGTTATATAGCTTTACAGGTACGCAGGTTATCACTACATTTATACATGTACACAGTTTCAGATTAAAGCTTCAGATTTCTAGCTTCACGTGGGACTGAGTTAGAGCCTGCCAAATGTTATAAAGCTTTACAGGTATGCAGGTTATCACTACATTTATACATGTACACAATTTCAGATTAGAGCTTAGGATTTCTAGCTTCATGTGGGACTGAGTTATAGGCTTCCAAATGTTATAAAGCTTTACAGGTACGTAGGTTATCACTACATTTATACATGAATACAGTTGCCGATTAGAGCTTCAGATTTCTAGCTTCACGTGGGACTGAGTTATAAGCTGCCAAATGTTATAAAGCTTTACAGGTACACAGATTATCACTACATTTATATATGTACAGTTTCAGATTTCTAGCTTCACGTGGGACTGAGTTAGAGCCTGCCAAATGTTATATAGCGTTACAGGTACACAGGTTATCACTACATTAAGACATGTACACAGTTTCTGATAAGAGCTTCAGATTTCTAGCTTCACGTGGGACTGAGTTATAGCCTACCAAATGTTATAAAGCTTTACAGGTAAGCAGGTTATCACTACATTTATACATGTACACAGTTTCAGATTAGAGCTTCAGATTTCTAGCTTCACGTGGGACTGAGTTATAAGCTGCCAAATGTTATAAAGCTTTACAGGTACACAGATTATCACTACATTTATATATGTACAGTTTCAGATTTCTAGCTTCACGTGGGACTGAGTTAGAGCCTGCCAAATGTTATATAGCGTTACGGGTACACAGGTTATCACTACATTAATACATGTACACAGTTTCTGATAAGAGCTTCAGATTTCTAGCTTCACGTGGGACTGAGTTATAGCCTGCCAAATGTTATATAGCGTTACAGGTACACAGGTTATCACTACATTTATACATGTACACAGTTTCAGATTAGAGTTTCAGATTTCTAGCTTCACATGGGACTGAGTTACAGCCTGCCAAATGTTATAAAGCTTTACAGGTACGCAGGTTATCACTACATTTATACATGTACACAGTTTCAGATTAGAGCTTCGGATTTCTAGCTTCACATGGGACTGAGTTACACCCTGCCAAATGTTATAAAGCTTTACAGGTACGCAAGTTATCACTACATTTATACATGCACACAGTTTCAAATTAGAGCTTCAGATTTCTAGCTTCACATGGGACTGAGTTATAGCCTGCCAAATGCTATAAAGCTTTACAGGTATGCAGGTTATCACTACATTTATATAAGTACACAGTTTCAGATTATAGCTTCAGAGTTCTAGCTTCACATGGGACTGAGTTAGAGCCTGCCAAACATGTTGCTAAAATTTATATTTCAGTTAATTCCCTCTAGCTTTAAAACATTTCCAAATTTAACCAAATTTGCATATCAAATGTTAAGTTTCTGACTGCAAGAGCAGAGAAGTTACAAACATCCACATTTGAGAGTTTTCACAAAATTTAGCAAATATTTGCATACTGAAAGTCTAAACCCTCGTAACATACTTATCTCTAATTAAAATATCTCAATATTTAAAATGCTCTATAACCATTACAAAAAATGGGTTACTCATGCTAATTTACACAACTTTACCTCCAAATGTGCCAAAGTTATATGCAGATAACATTTTCATGGAAATTTCCCACAAATAAAATGACACACTTTGCATACATATACAGTAGTTTTGACACAATGCATCCTAATTCAATAAAACATGGCACATTTTTAGAACACCTACCATCAAGTAATCATGCCAAATAGGTGGCTGAGGCATATGTAGTTACAAACTTTCAAAGTTCCCACAAAAAATAAAATGACAGACTTTGAGCACCTATAGTTTTGAGACACTCCAGCCTAATCTCATGACATTCAGCAAGTCATTAGACCGCCTCCCAGAAAGTAAGCATGTTAAACTGCAGAGCTTCAGCTCAATTGATGTCTGAGTTATGACATTAAGAATCTTAAAAAGATTAATTGAAATGCAAACACAAATTCAGAATTTTCTCATTCTGCACAGCTCTAATCTTGGGCAAAGGAACACAGCAGCTGAGTACAGGATGGGGGAGGTACTGACAGTCACTAGAGAGAAGGAGACCTTGCAGATATCATAGATGAAGACCTGGACGTGGCAGCGCAATGTTAAAAAGCAGTGGGTAGGACCAGTGGCATGCTGGGATACATAGGGAGCAGTATCTCTGGCAGGAGCAGAGAGGCAGCCCAATGTAACAAAGCAGTGGGTAAGACCAAAGGCATGCTAGGATATATAGGGAGTGGTATCTCCAGCAGGAGGAGAGAGGCAATGCAATGTGACAAAGAGGTGGGAGGGACTAGTGGCATGCTGGAGAAACATAAGCAGAGGTACCTCCAGCAGGAGGAGACAGGCAGCACAATGTGACGAAGCAGGGGGTAGGACCAGTGGCATGCTGGGATACATAAGGAGTGGTATCTCCAGCAGGAGGAAAGAGGCAGAACAATGTGACAAAGCAATGGGGTATAACCAGTGGCATGCTGGGATACACAAGGAGTGGTATCTCCAGCAGGAAGAGAGAGGCAGTGCAATGTGACAAAGCAGTGGGTAGGACAAGAGACATGCTGGGATACATAGGGAGAGGTTATCTCCAGCTGTAAGAGACAGGCAGCACAGTGTGACAAAGCAGTGGGTTGGGTCAGAGGCATGCTGGAATACAAAGGGAGTGGTATCTCCAGCAGGAGGAGAGAGGCAGTGCAATGTGACTAGTAATAATAATAATAATAATTTTATTTATATAGTGCCTTTCAATGTATCAAGACGCTGAACTTATTAAAACCAAACATTAAATGCCAATTAATAAAACATATCAATAAAATCATGTCATGACAAAATCAAAAATTGAAATCAAAAAATGAAATATTCCATAAAATCATATCCCAATATTTCAATTCAAATCACTGAATCCTCTAAGAAGGCCATTTGCCATAGGTACATTTTTAAATTCTTCTTAAATACCTCCACTGAGGTGCACTGCCATAACCAGCACGGTAGAAAATTCCAAAGAGAGGGTACAGCATACGAAAATGCTCTGCTGCCAGAGGATTTCAAACTCACTCTTGGAATCTCGAACAACACCTTGTCGGCCGAGCGGAGCGATCGGAGGGGCAGTAAGGCACCAGAAGATCTTTCAGATAGGTTGGACCCTGATCGTGAAGGGTTTTAAAACTCAATAAAATAACTTTAAAGGTGATCCGCCATTGTATAGGAAGCCAGTGCAGCTCATGCAGCACCGGGGTAATATGACAGGACCTCCTTGTCCCAGTCAAAACCCGGACTGCAGTGTTCTGCACCAGCTGTAGGTGAAGGATTTCAATCCCAGAAAGCCCAAAGTAAAGGGCGTTGCAGTAGTCCAAGCACAAGGACACAAAGGCGAGGACCAACGTTGGCAAAGAGTCAGACGGAACAAAAGTGCCTCACCCTGGCAATATTCCTAAGATGGTAAAAGGAAGTCTTGACAATGGCCTTTTTGCTTGTAAGGTCAGCCTGTCGCCTAAGACAATCCCAAGGCTACGCACCTGTTCAGAGGTCAGAAGTGACACACTACCAAGAAAGATTCCAGAGGGCGTGCCATCATGCGCCTCTCTATCTGACCACCAGAGTCCACCACCAAAACCTCTGTCTTCTGCGAGTTCAACTTTAACCAACTAGAATCCATCCAACCTTGGATTTCTTCCAGACAGTTATTAAACACCGAGAGAGCTCCATCCTGGTCGGGTGCAAAAGACAGGTATAGCTGAGTATCATCTGCATAGCAGTGAAACCTCAGCCCATACCATCTTATGTCGTGTCCAAGGGGTAGCATGTACGCTGTGAATAACATGGGTGACAGCAGAGAACCCTGAGGCACCCCATACAACAAAGAAGTTGGGCTGGAGGAATAGACCCCGACACAACTCTTTGTGATCTCCCAGTGAGGAATGAAGTGAACCATTGTAAAACAGTTCCCGACATTCCACAAATTAGCCTCAGGCATGCTAATAACACCAGGAGGTCCACAGTGTGAAAAGTTGATGAGAGATCAAAGAGAACCAGAATGGAGTGTCACTTCTGATCCCTCACCCTCAGAAGATCATTGAGCACCTGAACCAGTGCAGTCTCGGTGCTGGGTCTTTTATGAAAACCAGACTGGAAGGATTCATAGATATTATGGATGGTTAAATAGTCCTCCAATTGGGCTGCCACTACCTTCTCAATAACCTTCCCAATAAAGGGAAGGTTAGAGATAGGTCTGTAGTTCATAAGATTAGTTTCATGCTGGGATACATAGGGAGTGGTATCTCCAGCAGGAGGAGAGAGGCAGTGCAATGTGACAAAGCAGTGGAGTATGACCAGAGGCATGCTGGGATACATAGGGAGTGGTATCTCTAGCAGGACAAGAAAGGCAGTGCAATGTGACACAGCAGTGGGTAGGACTAGTGGCATGCTGGGATACATAGGAAGAGGCATCTCCAGCAGGAGGAGAGAGGCAGTGTAATGTGAAAAAGCAGCGGGTAGGACCAGTGGCATGCTGGGATAGATAGGCAGCGGTATCTGTAGCAGGAGGAGAGAGGCAGTGCAATGTGACAAAGCAGTGGGTAGGACCAGCGGCATGCTGGGATACATAGGAAGAGGTATCTCCATAAGGAGCAGAGAGGTAGTGCAATGTGACAAAGCAGAGGGTAGGGCCAGTGGCATGCTGGGATACATAGGGAGTGGTATCTCCAGCAGCAGGAGGGAGGCAGCGCAATGCGACAAAGCAGTGGGTAGGACCAGTGGCATGCTGGGATACATAGGGAGCAGTGTCTATAGCAGGAGGAAAGAGGCAGCGCAATGTGACAAAGCAGTGGATAGGACTAGTGACATGCTGGGATACATCGGAAGCGGAGAGGCACAGCAATATGGCAAAGCGGTGGGTAGGACCAGAAGCTTGCTGGGATACATAGGGAGCAGTATATCTAGCAGGAGGAGAGAAGCAGCACAATGTGAGAAAGCAGTGGGTTATGACCAGTGGCATGCTCGGATACATAGGGAGTGGTATCTCCAGCTGGAGGAGACAGGCAGTGCAGTGCAGTGCAACAAAGTGGTGGGCAGGATCAGTGGCATGCTGGAATACAGAGGTACAGAGGAAGCGGTATCTACAGCAGGAGAAGACAGGCAGCACAATGTGACAAAGCAGTGGGATGGGACCAGTTTCATGCTGGGATACATAGGGAATTGTATCCCTGGCAGGAGAAGGGAGACAGCGCAATGTAACAAAGCAGTGGGTAGGACCAAAGGCATGCTAGGATACATTGGGAGAGGCATCTCCTGCAGCAGGAGAGAAGCAATGTAATGTGACAAAGCAGTGGGTAGGACTAGTGGCATGCTGGGATACATAGGCAGCAGTATCTCCAGCAGGAGGAGAGGGGCAGTGCAAAGCAACAAAGCAGTGGGTAGAAGTGGCATGCTGGGATACATATGGACAGTTATCTCTTGCTGGAGGAGACGGGCAGAACAATGTGACAAAGTGGTGGGTAGGACCAGTGGCATGCTGGAATACATAGGGAGCAGTATCTGTAGCAGGAGGAGAGAGGCAGTGCAATGTGACAAAGCAGTGGATAGGACTAGTGGCATGCTGGGATATATAGGGAGAGGCATCTCCAGCAGGAAGAGAGAGGCAGTGTAATGTGGCAGAGCAGTGGGTAGGACCAGTGGCATGCTGGGATACATAAGGAGTGGTATCTCCAGGAGGAGGAGAGAGGCAACACATTGTGACAAATAGGTGGGTAGGACTAGTGGCATGATAGGAAGCATAGGCAGTGGTATCTCCAGCAGGAGGAGAGGGGCAGTGCAATGCAACAAAGCAGTGTGTACAATCAGTGGCATGCTATGATACATATGGAGAGGTATCTCCAGCTGGAGGAGACAGGCAGCACAGTGTGACTAAGCATTGGGTAGAGTCAGAGGCATGCTGGAATACATGGGGAGCGGTATCTCCAACAGGAGGAGAGAGGCATCACAATGTGACAAAGCAGTTGGGTATAATCAGTCGCATGCTGGGATACATATGGTGTGGTATCTCCAGCAGCATGAGAGAGGCAGCGCAATGCGTCAAAGAGGTGGGTATGACCGGTGGCATGCTGGGATACATAGGGAAGGGAGCGGTATCTCTAGCAGGATGAGAGAGGCAGCACAATGTGACAAAGCAGTGGGTAGGTCCAGTGGCATGTTGGGATACATAGTGAGTGGTATCCGTAGCAGCAGGACAGAGGCATTGCAATGTGACAAAGCAGTGGGTAGGACCAGTGCCACGCTGGGACACATAGGGAGAGGCATCTCCAGCAGGAGGAGAGAGGCAGTGCAATGTGACAAAGCAGTGGAGTATGACCAGTAGCATGCTGGGACACATAGGGAGCGGTATCTCTAGAAGGAGGAGAGAGGCAGTGCAATGTGAGAAAGCTGTGTGTAGGACTAGTGGCATGCTGGGATACATAGGGAGTGGTATCTCCAGCAGGAGGAGAGAGGCAGCACAATGTGACAAAGCAGTGGGTAGGACTAGTGGCATTACTGGGAAGCATAGGGAGCAGCATCTCTGGCAGGAGGGGAGAGGCAATGTTGCCTCTGTATGGCTCACATCTGGAGTATTGTGCCTAGTTCTGGAGGCTACACCTCAGAAAGGACATAGATAGGGTGGAAGGAGTCCAGAGTAGGGCAACTAAAACAATGCAGGGTCAGCATCAAAAGCCCTATGAAGAGTTTTTGTGGATTCTCATCATGTATACCCTGGGAGAGTGGAGAGTGAGAAGAGACATGATAGAGACCTACATGTACCTCACAAGGGAGAAGAGGCTGCAGGAGGGAAGTCTCTTTCATATAAGAAAGTGCACAAGAACCAGTCGTGCAGTGGAGATGGAGAGGGAAGAGTTTAAGAGGGATATGGGGAAGTATTACTTCACTAAAAGAGTGGAGGATGCCTGGAACAGCCTACCAGCAGAAATGGTGGAGATGAAAACAGTAGGGGGCTTCTAGCATACATGAGATACTCATAGTGGAATATTAGTAAATAGGCAGAAAGAAAGGACTTAATGGAAAACAGTTAGGCTCTGCAGAGACAGACTATGCAGGAATCATCTGGGCAGACTGAGTAGGCCATGCAATCCTTTTCTGCTGACAAATTCTGTGTTTCTATGTTTCTAGGCTTGGCATTTTAAAAATAAGCTCACCCCTCTCAGAATAAAAATCCCACTTCCTAGACTGTGACTACACTTACCTACTGATACCATGGTTTCATAAATCTGCACCATCACTTCCCTGTGAAGCTCCTTCTCTTGTTTGCTCAACATTTTCCACTCTTCTTCTGAGAAAGTGACAGCAACATCTTCAAAGGTTTCTGGTGCCTGAAAGGACGTGAGAGGTGCTAAATAATCTTTGTTTCATTACACACATTGTGAAATCTGCAACTTTTCAACAAGATGGGGACAGGCAATGTTAAAATGTGCTGCCCAAAGTAAAAGGATGAATCAGTCACCAATTCCCCAAGGATGAATCTAGTCTCCCTTTCACTCTAGTGGGCGATGGACTGGTGGCAGTTCATTGATCTGAGGGGTGAGCTAGCAGGCAAGGTGAAAGCTCTTGATTTTTTGCAGCATCAGTATAAAAGGAACATGCAGTGGCTTGGTAGTACAGGATGTGTTTTAGCTTTTATATAAGTAGTGCTAGTAGCAGTAATACATGTTATTTATTTATGGAGTACTAGTAGCAGTAATGCATTTTATTTATCTATGTAGTAGTAGTAGCAGTAAAGCATTTTATGTAGTACTAGTAGCAGTAATACATTGTATTTATTTATGTAGTACTAGTAGCAGTAATGCATTTTGTGTATGTACTAGTAGCAGTAGTGCATGTTATTTATTTATGGAGTACTACTAGCAGTAATGCATTTTATTTATGTATGGAGTACTAGTAGCAGTAATGCATTTTATTTATGTAGTACTAGTAGCAGTAGTGCATTTTATTTATAGAGTACTAGTAGCAGTAGTGCATTTTATTTATTTATGAAGTACTAGTAGCAGTAATACATTTTACTTATGTATTATGTAGTATTAGTACCAGTAATTTATTTTATTTATGTAGTACTAGTAATAGTAATACATTTTATTTATTTATGGAGTACTAGTAGCAGTAATGCATTTTATTTATTTATGAAGTACTAGTAGCAGTAATGCATTTTATTTATGTAGTACTAGTAGCAGTAATACATATTATTTATTTATGTAGTACTAGTAGCAGTAATACATTTTATTTATTTATGGAGTACTAGTAGCAGTAGTGCATTTTATTTATTTATGGAGTACTAGTAGCAGTAATACATTTTATTTATGTAGTACTAGTAGCAGTAATACATTTTATTTATTTATGGAGTACTAGTAGCAGTAATTCATTTTGTTTATTCATGTAGTGCCAGTAGCAGTAGTGCATTTTATTTATGGAGTACTAGTAGCAGTAATGCATTTTATTTATTTATGGAGTACTAGTAGCAGTAATGCATTTTATTTATTTATGGAGTACTAGTAGCAGTAATACATTTTATTTAGCAACATGAACAAAGCAATTCCCACTGAGCAGCAACTGCTTATTTACAAGGGGCACGCATTTTGCATACTCCTGGTTACAGAGAAGGGAAAAAGAGTGTTCAGTATATACGTATGAAACGAAAAAATAACATAAAAACAGAAACAATCATAACATTTAAAGAAATACAAAATCATACATATCCCCATAATGCAAAGCATCATAGGCTGTATATGCAAATCACCACAAAATTTTAGGCTGGTTCAGCTTAAAGCAGAAATGCATGGTTCCGAAGGGCCTCTCATGCAATCTGCAAAGGGTGCAAACAAAAGACACAGACACATCTTCTGTTTGCACCCTTTGCAGATTGTATGAGAGGCCCTTCGGCACCATGCGTTCCTGCTTTCAGCTGAACCAGCCTAAAATTTTGTGGTGATTTGCATATACAGCCTATGATGCTTTGCATTATGGGGTATGTGTGATTTTTGTATTTCTTTGAAATGCGACGTTCCAGCCAATGTCCTTTGGCTAACCCTTGCCTCAGTGTTTTAATACTAAGGTTGTCATACAAAATTGAATTCAACACATTATAAAATATGCACGTAACCATACATCTTATTATGTGGTATGTCCACACCATCTAAAAAAGGCAGCAGAAATGTAATATGTTCAGTGGTATATAAAGTTTATCAATTCCAGCAATGGGGCAGCAAACTTGTGGTAATATGGCCAAGATAACATGTTATTATATAGCCTCAGATTTTTAGGAACCATGTTCCAAGTTTGCAGACCCATGTAATAAAATAACAATCATATTAGATTTTCTTTGGGGCACTTCAAATTCAATACAGGTTGCTGATCTCAGCCCAGGTTTCAAAATCCTTATGGAAACACTATTACATATATAGCCAGGGACTTCTTTTTTGAGACATCTGAACATCAGTCCAATAATATGAAGTTGTCTTCTCAAGTCTAAATACAGTCAGTTCAACTTTTCTGTACAAGAGGCAGTGGTGAGTATGGCATCAGGCATTGAGAGCAAACCTGGCAAAGCAGTTACCCATGACGTCTACATTCTTCATGTAAAAAATTCCCTCCTAATAGTAGAGGGAGGAGGTTGTTACTATATGTAGCCAGCAGGAGAATTTTGCCACAACATCATCTTCTATGGGTGAAGCTGATGTGAGAGGAGCTGCAAGAAGTATATAGCTAGGGCATCCTCAAGGTGTGAGCATTCTTGAGATTTTGTGTTCCTGGGGCTAGTAGTTAGTGCTGCTGTAGGGGTAAAGAAGCAGCTAGGTGCCAGAGTGCTGGTAAAGAATGGGTACTTTTAAGTGTCTTCTGTGGGTATCCACCTTGGAGTATAGGCAAGAGGTCAGCTGGGACAGTCGAGGGAAGGGTGCCAACTGAACGGGGTAACCAGGCCAACAAGGTGCTGAGGAGACAGAGATGCTCCTGCATACCTGGCTGAGGTAGGCACACATCATGTCCACAAAGAGGATGGCCGAAGGACTTGGGCATGAGTCACAGAGGACCCTCCGTGTATACTCTCATCTGGAAGTCTGATCCTGAGAGTGGCAGGAGGTTCTGGACACCTCACAGTGGCAATGGCAATGGTGTAACATTGAGTGGGACCATGAAGGCTGATAGGGAGGGACTTAAGGTACCAAGGATGTGTCCCATATCAGTGGGACTGGAGTTTGCCACAGTTTGGGAGTTTAGAGGGACCACTGAGAGGGTGCATGAATCCCAAGAGCTGTCTCCTCAAGGGACATCTCCTGAGGGGGTTCAGGCTTCAGACAGGTTCCACTGAAGTTCATTGTGGCCATCTTAATGGATGGGAGACCCCAAGACCTGTGCCCTGATACAACCAAGAACTCTAGAAACAGATGAAGCAGGTGAAGCATACAGACAGCAAAAGCCAAGTAAATGACTCATCTCCATAACTTATGTGGAGAGGGCAAACTCAAAAAAACAATGTTAGGGAATCTTAAGGCCTGGGTCACCAGAATCCCATCCTTGTAGAGTAGGTCACAGTGTTACCTTTGTATGCAACACAAGAGTGAGATGGGTGATGCACAGAAGGTCTGGAGACCTGGTGAGAGAAGTGCTGATAAGATTCCTTAGGCCAAGAGTCCATCCTGATATTACTGGGTGCTTGCCAGTGCACCACATTCCATAACATGAAATGGGCCACATGTGCAGGTAGCACAAGTACAAGAAAAAGCAGAGAAGTCAGATTTTAGCACTGAAAGGGGGGGTGATGGAATCCTCAGGCACCCTATTGCTCAAGAAGTATAAAGTAGTTCCCCAAAGGCCCTCTGCATACTGCACCGAAAAGAATGGAGAGTGTCAGAGACCATGCCCTGAAGCAGAACTGCCGCTGGCAAGGAATGGATAGGATGCACCACAACAGCCAGCTGCTATGCAGCTAGCATGCCATATAGTCAGACATTGGGTGAAATGGCTACCCAGGAAAACTGAATAACCATAGTGAATTGTGTATGAGTTAGAGACCTTGGGTCTACTGGCCCATGACAACTTATAGCGCTGATAACAGGGTTTTATTTAACTCCAAAAATTGATTAGCGTTTTGCTCATAAAAGTGCTAAAACATTGTGAAACTGCATAGTACTTGCCTCAGTGTTTAACAAACTAACTCTTCTAGAAAAACTATATAAATACTTTCTGTACAGTTAGCATTGTCCCAAGGAAAAAACTGCTAATCAATTATTTAAAACCCTGGATAAACTTAGGTCTGAAGCCCTCCAGTAAAGTTATTGAAATCCAATGGTCCAGAGCATTTTGCTCCACTATCTGAGGAGTAAAAACTACAACATGAAGATTCAGCTCCTGGATAATTCCAAAACTTCTCTATATTTTATCCATCATCATGAGTACCAAAGTTTCATGGCTGGCTTCTGACAGTGGGGAGTCAGCTGGCCCTGGGACAGAAGAATACTTTTTATAATAGGCAAACCCGATGGCAGTAAATAAATACAAGTAGATTCCTGGGAGGTCAGGAAAGCTGACTAGCCTTACATGTTATAATGTGGAAAGATTTTCCACGAGTCTTGTATTGGATAAAAGCAGAGACCACCAATCCTGAAGAAGTGGCATAGCGATGAATCATTGATATTTATGGAGGAGGATACAATGAAAAGAAGTTTAGAAATCAGCCAGTAGCAGAAGCTTCTTTTTGTATTTCTGGGACTAATAACTGCTTGGAAAAGTTCCTTCAATCCAACCCTTGTTCTTTTTAGGCTAAACTAAGTCCTGGACTTTTTGGGTTAGTCTTTGGTAACCGTGTAAAGCCCACTAGGCATACGTGCCTGTTTTCAGGAGTGACCTGGGAGCACTGGGGAGCTTGAGTGACTTGCTCAGAGTCACACAGTATGCACGTGGAGGTTGTAAGAATCAAAACAAAGTCTGATCTGCTGGATGTACCAAGCTCGTTCACAGCTTGTAACTCTAACCTCTAGGCTATAATGCCAGCCCCAGACAATCTGGTCCATATCAATAGGTTGCCACTGTCTAAGGGGCCCACATCCACCAACTCCACCAGACAGTCAAGCAACCCAGACTGCTAAGTGCAAGAGCTGTCCAGCAAGCAATTCCACCATATAACTTGTACAAAAATACAAGCCGAGCACTCACCACCTCTAAATACATGGACACCGGGGTCTGTTAATTAAAATGTCATTTATTTAAATTTTAACATTTTAATAACTTACATTTTAATCAACAGATCTGGGTGTCCGTGTAACAAGAATAGCCAATCTGTAACTTATGTTTATACATCATGTTCTTTATGAAAGCACCACCTTCCCTGTGTGGGATGTCTCCTGATTTTATTCCACCATATAACTCTAGACTCAGGCGTTCACTGGGCCATGTCCACCCTCATCCAGGGCAGTGATGCAGGGTGGTCATGATGCTCCCTGAAAAGGGGGGTGTATTTACAATCTTCACAAAGTTTTAAAACAGGATAAAATGAGGTTAAACATAAAACCTAAAGTAAATATGCCAGCCTGTCAGTGCAGTGGGAGTGCTACCACTAGCGACGTACAGTGTTAAACATTAAATACTAGGGTAAATATGCCAACCTGTCAGTGCAACGGGAGCGCTATCACTAGCAACATACAGCGTTAAACATTAAATACTAGGATAAATATGCCAGCCTGTCAGTGTAGTGGGAGTGCTACTGCTCACAACATACAGTGTTAAACATTAAATACTAGGATAAATATGCCAGCCTGTCAATGCAGCAGGAGCGCTATCACTAGCAACACACAGCGTTAAACATTAAATACTAGGGTAAACATGCCAGCCTGTCAGTGCAGTGGGAGTGCTGCCACTAGCGACATACAGTGTTAAACATTAAATACTAGGGTAAATATGCCAGCCTGTCAGTGTAGCAGGAGCGCTACCACTGGCAACATACAGTGTTAAACATGAAATACTAGGGTAAATATGCCAGCCTGTCAGTGTAGCGGGAGCGCTACCACTGGCAACATACAGTGTTAAACATGAAATACTAGGGTAAACACGCCAGCCTGTCAGTGTAGCGGGAGCGCTACCACTGACGACATACAGTGTTAAACATGAAATACTAGGGTAAATATGCCAGCCTGTCAGTGCAGCGGGAGCGCTACCACTGGCGACATACAGTGTTAAACATTAAATACTAGCATAAATATGCCAGCCTGCCAGTGCGGGGGGAGCACTACCGCTAGCAACATACAGCGTCAAACATTAAATACTAGGGTAAATATGCCAGCCTGTCAGTGCAGCGGGAGCGCTACCACTAGCAACATACAGTGTCCTGGGATAGGGAACATACAATATTAAACATTAAATACTTATTTTTCTTATTATTATTTAAAGTTTGATGACCTGGTAGGCCCGCTGAGACACACAAGTACATTTTTTCAGGGGCAACCTAGGGAATAAACACATTCCAAGCATGGTGAGCAAAGACAGCATTGTATAGAGGCATATTTACAGGAAAGAAATATACAGCATATATACAGCATGTCAGGAGCAGGCCATGATTACAGCAGGAGCTGGCCATGCTTACAGGTGAAAATTGCACAAATAGTAGTATATGATGAGGCAGTAAGTTCAAGGGTAATTATGAAACCACGATGAATGTCAGGAACAGACAATCTTTACAGTTAGTATTAGGGAGGGTCAATGATTACAGGGACAGTGATACGTGATCAGGTAGTAAGTATAGAGATGTGAACAATAATTACAGGGACAGTGATACGTGATCAGGTAGTAAGTAGAGAGATGTGATCAGTGATTACAGGGACAGTGATACAAGATCAGGTAGTAAGTACACAGATGTGATCAAGCCTTGTAGAAGCTAATAGCCTGAACCATATAGAATTTTACTTGCAGTGAGACCAACAAACTTGTACAATATAAGAGTCTATATACAGAGAAACACTACATATGATACAGGTAACTAGATAAAGAACATCCAGGGATGCTGGGATTGGAGAGCAGGGAAGTGGGAGTGAGAAGGTGCAAAGGGGAGCAGGACTATTTAGGGGAGAGTCGGTTGCAGTTACCATTGCATACAGGAGGTTTAAATATGCCAGCCTGCCAGTGCAGTGGGAGTGCTACTGCTCACAACACCAGTGTCCTGGGATAGGGAACATACAGTGTTAAACATTAAATACTAGGGTAAATATGCCAGTCTGTCCGTGCAGTGGGAGTGCTACCACTAGCGACATACAGTGTTAAACATTAAATACTAGGGTAAATATGCCAGGCTGTCAGTGCAGCGGGAGTGCTACCCTTTGCAACATACAGTGTTAAACATTAAATACTAGCGTAAATATGCCAGCCTGTCAGTGCAGTGGGAGTGCTGCCTCTCACAATGCCAGTGTCCTAGGATAGGGAACATACAACATTAAACATCAAAACTAGGGTAAATATGCCAGCCTGTCAGTGCAGTGGGAGTGCTATTGCGCGCAACACCAGTGTCTCAGGATATGATATGATATGATACAACTTTATTTGTATACAGGAACAAATAGAACCAAAGGCCCTGTTTTCAACCAAAGTCCTGTTGTTAATGTACAAAACATGAAAGACACAAACTATTAACATACAAAACATCACATTTTAACAACTGAATATATGACATAAACATCAGCCAAAACATGTGCATACAACATGCAAATGTTCCAAGAATTTAAATTTAAAACTAGACAAATGAGATATAGCCTTCAAATCTTCTAGCAAATGATTCCAATAAATAAATATTTTGTTTTGCAGTTTTAACTCACCCATTTTATTATGATATTTTTGCATTGAGATTCTAGTGTCTGAATTTCTTGTACATGTTCTTTGATTTTCTGGCAATTGTAGTGCAACATACTTAGCTAGGGGATGTTTACATTTCCCCAACATTATCCTGTGGCAAGTAATTAACCACATGTAATTTCTTTGAGCATCGGGTGTAGCCAATGCAACTGGTTATATATTGTGCAGTGATGAGTTTTATACTTGCTTTTGGTAATAAATTTACCCAATCTATAATATGTTTGATTCACCTTCTTTAATACTTTCTAGGTGGAGTTCATGTAGATTATAGCTCCACACTCTAATATAGGAATTAACATTTGTTTAACCAACTTTTCTTTTAATGTCTTTTCGCAGGACTCCAGCCACCCCCCTAAGGGCCCCCAATCTTTGATTTGCTTTTTTTTAATCCGAATGTCAATATGATCTTCAAATGTCATACATGAATCTATCTGCAAACCTAAGTACCTATATCCATTAATTTCTCTAACTGGGGTACCACTGGATAAATGGATTTGTAACCGTGGCTCACTCTTCCCTGCTTGCCCTGAGTGAAACACCATACTCTGGATTTCTTTTGCATTAAAGAGTAGGCCAGTCACTCATCCCCTGCTCCAACTGGGTTATGTCACTTTGCAATTGCTGTTCCAAATTTACAACATTTTCTGCCGAAACCAGCAAAACCATATCATCAGTATATTGCCTAGTCTCCCCATATTTAATTATTTGCAGTAGGCTATTAATGTATACATTATACATCAATGGACTCAGGATCGATCCCTGAGGAACCACCCCCCCCATTTATTTCCTCAAGGCTCGACACTGATGCACCATTAATAACGCATTGCTTGTAATTTGCCAAGTAGGACGCAATCCATGGTAATGGTCCCACTTATACCCTCACCTGACAAAGTCTTTCCAAGAGCTTTCTATGCTGCACCAAGTCAAACACTTTACTAAGATCCACAAACACCGCCCCGGTACTTCTTCTCTGGTCCAAAGATGTTACCACCAGGTTATGGAAGTCTATCAGGGTGGTGTTCATGGAGCTTCCTGGTCTGAATCCATGTTGGTTATCAGTTAAAATTGCATTTTCTTCCAGGTGTTGACTAAGCTGAGAATGGATGCTTCGTTCTAAAATCTTTGAAAGCACAGGAAGTATAGTAATTGGTCTATAATTAGATGGTACAGTACTTTCTCCTGCCTTAAAAACTAGAATCACTTTCCCTTTTTCCATTCATCTGCAATGGTAGAACAACTAAGACTCCAGTTTAAACGGTAAGTAATCATTGGTGCAAGAACATCTACACCAACCTTAAGGAACCTTCCCTCAATTCCATCTAAATCTCCTGCCTTGCTTATATTTCAATGTTGTAACTCTAATTGCACTTTCTTCATGCTTAATAATCTAAGGCTAAACTTGGTTGCATGTTGTCTCACCTGTTTGGCTTCTAGTCCTTCAATTATTTTAGTTACTGATAAGTCAGCTGTACGCTCTTTTGGTAAGAAGATTGTTAGATCAGGAGATCAAGAAAGTAAGAGCTTAATATAGTAGCTACTTCTTTTGGTTCATCAATTAAATCCCCCACCCCCGTAACAGGCTGGTCACTTTTGTAGTTCTAACAGAATGTTTTATTTCAGAGATGTATTTCCAAAACATTTTTTGATCTTTTACCTTCTCTAGTTTATTCAAGTGGCCCAGGTTAAATGTATCCCAGGCCTATCAGTACATAAGTCCAAATTCCAGCTATACTCAATGGCAGGGGAATGCAGAGGATACCCAGACTTCCTAGTTTACCTGGGAACAAACAATTTAGAAGGGAACAGTGAACTGGAGATACAGGCAAGATTCAGGGAATTAGCCAGGGTTGGCCACTCTACATGATACTCAGTCTCCTTTTCTGAGATACTGCCAGTACCAAGGGCAAATGGGGAAAATAAGACAAAATTTGGGTGGGAGGGGTAAACCAGTGGCTCAGGGAGTGGTGCAAGTTAGAGGGGGGACTGGTGTCATACATGGGAAGACAAGGGGCTATATGACAGGGATAGGCTGCATCTCAACCTGGAGGGGAGGGAGATCCTTAAACTAAAACTTTTTAGATTCAAAGGTGATAGGTGGGGTTTAACCTTGTAAAGGGGGGAGGGATAGAAAGACTGAAAGCCCCAGCGAGGAAGCTTGAGGGTTCAGGACTAGATTATGCAAAGCAGGCCGTGGGTAGTGTTAAAAGACCGGGGGGAAGAGAGACGGGGGATTACGCTGGGCTGAGAAGACTGGAGGGTGGAGGACGGTCCTGATCAATGCCAGGAGCATGGGCAATAAAATGCCAGAACGCCAGGCAATGCTAGTTGAGGGTGCAGCAGACTTGGCGGCAATTACTGAGACATGGGCCACCCAGAAGCATGATTGGGACCTAAATTTAGAGGGATAAACAATGTTTAGGAAGGACGGGGGGTTGGATAGTCAAAAATGATATAGTAGTTGGTGGAATCGAGGAGGCAGAAGGAGATGTGGAGGCAATTTGGGTAACCCTACAAACAAGGGGGGGTAAAGGATTAAAAAAAAAAAAAGGTGGTGTACAGACCCCCTGCAATGGAAGCGGTACTGGAGGATGATCTAGTTGAGAACATCAGGGGTCACTGTGGCCTTGGAAAGGGCAGGGTGGTGATCATGGGTGACTTGTACATGCTGGGGGCAGACTTGGGCACTATGACATCCTCGGTGGCCAGGGAGCAGAGGTTGATGGATGTCTTCAAGATGCCTTCCTAGTCCAGCATGTGGGGAAGCCAACTAGGCAGGATCGGATCCTGGACATTGTCCTAGCAGATAGTGACCAGATAAGGAGCCTGGAGATGAGCAGCCCATTGGCAGGCAGTGACCATGCCACAGTCTGGTTTCTTATGTTCCTAGGGGGAGAGGAAATTTACACTAACACAGAAGTAATAGATTTCAGGGGGGGCAGACTTTGGGGACATGGGAAGGATTCTTAAAGGGTACTTGGATAAGATAAGGCCAGACATGGATGCTGGTAGCTTATGTGAGACCATTAAGAAGGGGGTGCAGGAGATTGAGGGCCTTCACAAAGGTAAGCTGCAAACAACGTTGGGCCAGTAAGCCATGTTGGTGGACCTGGGAGGTGCAGAAGGCGGCGAGGGAGAAAAAGGCTGCCTATGCGCGCTTAAAGCACTCAAGGGGGCAAGGGAAAGGGGAGAGTATGATTTCCTGGCTAAGAGCGTCACCAGGGAGGTAAGAGGGGGCCAAGGCCAAGAAGGATCTTAACCTGGCCAGGGATATCTGCAGGAGGGGAAGGGGCTCTATAGATACATAGGGAAGAAAAGAAAAGTGAGGGCACAGATCAGCAGGATTAGAACTGGGGGGGATGGGCACAGGAAGCTGGGGAACAAGCAGAGGTGCTAAATTAGTACTCTGCCTCTGTCTTTACCAGGGGAGGTGGGGGATCTTTCCAACCTGATGGGAGGGTAGAGGAGCCCACTGAACCAGGAGGTTAGTTGGAGACCGAAGGACTGGATGAGACTAGGGCAGGGGATGGGTCATATCTAGAAGGGGAGGAGAGGATGCATGAGGAGAGGGGATGGGAGGGTGAAATCACAGCAAATAGGGTGAGAGAGGCCCTCCGGTCACTAAAGACTGAGAAGGCAACGGGGCCAGATGGGCTACATCCAAGGTGCTGAACGAACTGGCAGATGTGCTGGCAGCTCCACTGGCCTCACTCTTCAACATCTCCCTGATGACAGGGTGGGTGCCTCAAGATTGGAAGGTGACTCATGTGGTGCCTATCCACAAGGGGGGTCCAGAGAGGAGATGGGGAATTATTAGCCCATTAGCCTAACGTCTGTGGTAGGCAAGGTTATGGAGGGCATTATCAAGGAGAGGCTGGGGGGGGCAGCTTGAAAGGTTGGGGCACCCAGATGACAGGCAGTATGGTTTTGTTCTGGGGAGGTCATGCCAGACTAACCTGGTGGAGTTTTATGACTGGGTGACGGGTGCCCCGGACCGACATAGGCCGGTGGATGTCCACTATCTGGATTTCAGTAAGGCGTTCGATTCGGTACCCCACAATGGCCTACTAACAAAGCTGCGGGAGATGGGGGTAGGGTGGCAGCTGCTCAGGTGAGTGGAAAACTGGCTTATGGGGCAAATACACCGAGTGGTGGTTGGAGGGATAGTTTCCTCCCCCAGGAGGGTCATCAGTGGGTTCCCCCAGGGTTCGGTCCTGGGACCACTCCTGTTCAATTCCTATGTCTCGCACATAGGGTGGGGTGTTAGGAGTAGGTTGAGTCTCTTTGTGGATGACTCAAAACTGGGAGCACTGGCAGACAGGCAGGAGGGGAAGAGAGACCCTGCAGGGGGATCTGGATACCCCGGGGGGTGGGTAAGGAAGTGGGGGTCGAAGTTCAAAGCAGGGAAATGTAGGGTGCTGCATCTGGGGCTCAGAAACCCAGGACATGCATACACCCTGGGAGGGACCATACTGCAAGTCACATCGGGAGATAGGGACTTAGGGATAGTGGTAGACAGCAAAATAAATAACACAGAGAATTGTCGAAGAGCTGCAGCAAAAGCAAACAGCATGCTGGGCTGCATAACCAAGGGGATTACCTCCAGGAGGAGGGACATGATCCTACCTCTGTATAATGCCCTGGTTAGGCCGCATCTTGAGTACTGTGTGCAGTTCTGGAGACCCCATCTTAAGAGGGACACAGTGCTGCTGGAGAGGGTCCAGAGAAGGGTGACCAGGATGATTCAGGGCATGGAGGGTAGGACCTATGAGGAGAGACTGGATGAACTCAATCTGTACGCACTGGAGGAGAGGAGGGACAGATGGGACATGATAGAGACTTTCAAGTATGTAAAGGGGATAAATAAGGGCGGAGCCAGGGAAGTGTTCAGGCTTAAGAAGGGGGGAGAACTACCGGGGGCATGAGTGGAAGCTGGAAGGGGAAGGGAGTGCAGGAGACACTTCTTCACAGAGAGGTGGTGGAACCATGGAGCACTGCCCAGGAGTCTGGTGGAAAAGACCACAGTGGAAGGATTCAAGAAGGGTTGGGACAGGTACAGAGTTTCCCTGCCCACAGCACCCAGTTGAGCACACCGGGCTCGCTCCAGATGAAGCGGTCGGCGGCACCCTAAGCCAACCCACGGGACCATGAGGCCGGGAGGAACACCGAGGAAAGGCATGGGAAAGCCGCGGCCAATCAGTAAGCGAGCGCTTTCAAGGCAGAGCAGCCGATTGGTCCTCCTGCCCCACTGAATTGCATTGACTGAACTTGCATTACCTGAAGCTGTTCTGGGACTTGGAATCTTCTGCTGAAAACTTCAAAAAAAAGAGCGCTTTACTTTTTTTTTTTTTTTGTAAATGTAGAGGAAAAATGTTAAATTCTGTGTAAATTGTGATTATAAGCCCTTTTTTGGTAATTTAAAATGGGCCAGATGCTACAGCGCCCCAGCCCCCCCCCACAGCCTTTTGTTGTGCAAATTTTAGTTACTCTGACCAGCAGAAACACTTGTTTCTGTTTTCTACAAATTTTTGCTCCTTCCTCTGTCTCTCTCCAGTCTGATTTCCCTGCCCACAGCACCCAGTTGAGTGCCGGGGCTATGCTCCGCCAGCGGGTGGTCGGCGACCGCTAAGCTGCAAGGGACCATGAGGGCGGAGGGACACCGAGGAAAGGCACGGAAAGCCGACAATTTTGCCCAACCTGCCTCTTCCCCTTCTTGTGTGTTATTTTTATAGGCATCTTCCCATCAAAACTCTTCCATAGCCCTCAGCACTACTCTAATACCACTTTCTAATGGGGAGACTCCTCCTGCTACTTCTCTCCCTGTCATGCATGGGGTTCCTTAAGGAGGATGTCCATATCACACAAAATATGGTGATCCATCCGCCTAGCCTCTCTGTCTCATCCTCAGTGAATAAAGTTCATACCCTCATATATGCCCTACCATCGTTGCATCAGTATTCGTGGGGTGACTGCCATAATGGGATGCACATCACTATGTATGTATTCCAATCAATGCTCCATTACTGCATATACAGTTCCCCCTTACGCCTGACTACCAAACTGCTACTCGGTGTCTCGACACGGTATCATAGCCCCTTCTGGAGCACCTCAAAAGAGTGGCGACAGAGCAAGAAAATGTGGACCAAAGACAGCCCCTTCTTCCTATCTCTTGCAGCCCTTAAGAAGCTCCTATTCTTTCTACTTCTCTGTATTGGAAATGTGGAAATCAACCCAGGCCCCCCTGAGCGTATCACCTCACCAGCAGACCTAACCTCTATCAAAGGCCTCAGTTTTCTACGTATTAATGCATGCAGCCTCCTGAAAAAACTTACACTGATACAAGGCTGGGTTGCCCATACCTTGCCAGACTTTCTCGTGGTATCTGAGACATGGCTCAAACCCACCACAGCAGATAGGGATTTTAATCTACCCAATTATCAGTTATTCAGAGTGGATCGCCTAACAAGGGGCGGTGGAGTAGCTATATATGTAAAGTCCAGTATACCTGTATCCTGCTTTACTGCAACCTCGATGCCCAAAGAATTCGAATGTATATCCCTCAAAGTATCTCTCCCTAATACAGCAGCTTTCCAGCTAGTAGGCTGCTACAGGCCCCCCTCTGCTGACCACAAGCTTTTATCCCATCTGGGGAATCTACTCAAACCAGGCTCTGAAGAAGTCATTATCCTAGGTGATCTGAATCTAAACTGGCTTTCCAAGGCAGCTGCACCTTTGGTATCATTCTGTGATACACATGGGCTCACACAACTGATAAATGAGCCAACAAGAATAAACTCAAAGAATAGAAACAACAGCACATTACTTGATATCTTGCTGGTGAACAAACCCCATCTATTCACACACACTGGAGTGCTTTTCAGTGATATAAGTGATCACTGCCTCATTACAGGAGTAAGATCTTCCAGCAAACCAACAACCCCAGCAAAAGTTCTAATAAGGAGAGCCAAGAAAAACCTCAATATTGAAGGATATCTGCATGCTCTAGCTCACTCTCCAAGCTGGTAAGAGTTTTATCTTCCACACTCTGTGGAAAAAGCACATCAGGTGCTAAACAGCATAATACTAAGTGCCCTTAATACCCATGCCCCAATCACTAGTGTCCGAATAAAAAACAAATCTTGCCGCTGGTTTTCAGCTGACCTCAAATCTGCACTGTTGGAGAGAGACAAACTATGGAAGTTGGCAAGAAAAACCAAGAACCCAAATGACTGGGTGTTATTTAGGAAAGCCAGGAATAGCTGCACCAAGAAAGTAAGGGATGCAAAGGCTGCCTTTTACTTGGCTGAACTTGACTCCTACTATCACAGTCCTGCTAGGTTGTGGGGCACCATCAAGGGTGTTGTAGGGCAGGATTCTGGCACCTCTCTACCAACTCAATTGCACCACAATAATGGTTCTATCTCTGGCAAAATGGAAGTCCTGGGTGCCTTCAATAACCACTTCACAACTGCTGGCCTTACCTTTGACACCTCCCCAGCTAATCTGCTGCGTCCACAACTAAGCTCCCAGTACACTGGTGCCCAGAGAGCCGATTCTTCCTTCTCCTTCAAACCCGTCCTGCTGAAGCAAGTAGAGGATCTTTTATGGCAGGGGCAGACTCTCTTGGCCCCTACTTTCTAAAGATTGCATTTCATGTACTTGCAGTTCCCCTAACACATCTCTTTAACCTATTTTTAACCTCTGGTTCTGTTCCTACAGTGTAGAAGACAGCCCAAGTGGTTCCCCTTCTAAAATCAGGGGACCCTATGGACCTTAATAACTACAGACCCATTTCCATTCTTCCAGTGCTATCCAAGATGCTAGAGAAAATAGTGAGCATCCAGCTAAGAGAGTACCTTGATGATGCTAACCTCTTGAATCCAGCTCAATCTGTGTTTACGGCCAGGCACAGCACTATCTCTGCACTGGCCAAAGTTACAAATGACTGGCAAACCGAATTAGATAAAAAGAATAGTGTCTGTGCAGTATTTCTTGACCTAAGTAAGGCATTCGACACTGTGGCCCATGAGCTGCTACTCTCTTCCTTGTATTCCATTGGCCTAGATCCACCCTCCCTCAAATGGTTCAGGTGTTACCTTATGGATAGGTCACAGCAGGTGAAAGCTGAAGGTGATCTATCCCCTTTAAAACCACTGCTAAGAGGAGTCCCGCAAGGATCTATCCTGTGCCCTATCCTTTTTTGCTATCTACATTAATGATATTGATTCAAATCTCACCAAAGCCACTGTCCACCTCTTTGCTGATGACACTGTTTTGTATGTCAGCAACCCATCACCTGCAGTTGCCCGTGAAATCTTACAGGCAGAATTCTCCTTGCTGCAATATCAACTACTTGAGAAAAGGCTTCTTTTAAATGCAAAAAGAACAAAAGAAATGCTTTTCTCCATTCAAAGCTCCACCAGCACCTCCCCACTAAGTAGTCTCCCCCAGCTATGCACTATCCTTGGAGAAAATCTGGAGTATGTAGAAAAATTAAAATACTTAGGTGTGTGGATTGATAACAGACTTGACTTCACACATCATATTGAAGAACTGCTGAAAAAACTTTGCCAAAGGCTTGGCCTATTCTATAGAATTAAACATTTCCTAACAAGAGACTCAAAGATGAGGTTAGTCCAGGCCACTTTTCTTTCAGTTGTTGACTATGCTGACTTCCTTTATAGTCACTGCCCCATCTCCTACCTAAGCAAGCTGGATACCCTGTACCATAGAGCAATAAGATTCATAACAGATCTTCCAGCTAACACTCATCATTGCTCTCTCTATGCTACACTTGGATGGGTTTCTCTACATCTCAGAAGGAACAGAAATGCAGCACTATGGATCTACAGAGCATTGTCTAAAAAACTTCCAAACTATATTCTAGACTGCTTCACCCAGGCCATAGCTAGCTCCTTTGCCCAAAGAAGGAACAACCTCATCATGCTCAAAATACCTAAAGTCAACACCCGGTTAGGGAGGGCGGCAATCAGCTATTCTCTAGCTATGGCTTGGAATACTCTACAGAAATCCCTAAAGCTGTCCAATCTTATACCTATAGCATCCTTTAAACAGCTTTGCACAAGCTTTTTCACAGAGAAATGCAACTGCTACCAAAAGAGCTAGACTTGCCATTTCACAACCCCCCTTCCAGACAGCCACCATATGTGGCATATTTTTGTTCCACAGTTCTTCCTCCCAGGCAGCCACCCTTTTATAGTACCCCAGTTCCATTTAATTCTACCTAACTACCTACTACCTCCCTAATCCTTCTCCCACTAATCACTGGCCCTTACATCATTCCTAAATGCTCCCCACTCATCCTAGTATGACATCATGCTGTGTGTATGCCTTGGCTCCTATATTGGGATATGTATATACTTTATCGTTTGTATAATGTTCCTGTAACCTACCTTGTCATGTATGTCTGAATCAACTTCTTACCCTTGATCATTGTATTTATAAATGTTTTTTTCTGTATCTGTTATGCATATATTAGTGCATTGATGTATATGTTGTGTACCAACTATCGAACCTTGACCTTATCAGGTCCATCTTGTAAATGAGCCTTGCTCAATGATGCTCGCCTGAATAAATAAAGATTTGACTGACTGATTGGAAGCTGAGGCCAGGGAGGGCCACCTCTGGGGCTGATGAGTGGAGGAGCGAGCTCCCAGTAGGGGACTAGCTTCCAAGCAGACACGATAGACCATGGGGCCTATTCTGCTGGCTTTTGCTATGATACCATGATACTTTCTCTTCACAATTCTAGTATCGTTCTTGCATTTATTTCTCCATATTTTAAAACTTTCCCAGTCCTCTAAACGTTTGGTTTTCCTGGCTTTCCTCCGTACTCTATCTCTTATCCTAATTTGCTTTTTTAATTTATCTGTTATCCATGGTTCTTCTTTAGTTTTCCTTCATCTCTGTACTTTGGGGGCATGTTTGTGTGTCATAGTTAACAGAGAGTCATTAAATTCCTGAACAACTAAATTAATAGCTGGAATCAAAAAAAGTCTATCCCAGTTGAAGTTTCTGAGTGTGTTTCGAAATTGGACTTAGTTAACATTTTTAAAATCTCTAACCCAGTAAGTATTCTCTTGGTGAACTAAAGAAATTTGAAACTTTGTACTACATATTATGGGATTATTATCACCCAAGTTTATTGGCAAAACATCCCCATTTTTAATGTCCAAGTCCTGAGAAACAGAAGATCCAGTATTATCCCGATTGCAAATTAAGGTAGTTCTAGTAGGCTTTTCACTTATCTGCTCCAATCCCAGCATCGCAAAGCTTTTCCTAAGCCTTGTACCTCTAGTCTGGTACCAATCTGCACTGAAATCCCCTGTAATAACAACCCTTTTATCTTTTATTCTATCCATGAAGATATCCGTGAGAGTATCAAAATTCTTAAGTTTTGTTTTGGGAGGGGGCTCAGAAAACTCCCACAATTAGCTTAGTGGTGAGTAATTACACGAGAAAGGGTCCTGAAGGAACTGGAAGTAATAAGAGTTGACAAAGCAATGGGGCCAGATAGGGTGCACCCCAGGGTCCTTAAAGAACTATGAGAGGTGGTGGCTGAACCTCTGGCTATCCTGTTTAGCCAATCACTGGAAACAGGGGAGGTACCCAAAGACTGGAGGACAGCAGATGTAGTCCCCTTATACAAAAGTGGGAACAAAGAGGAAGCAGGGAACTACAGACCAGTCAGCCTCACCTCGGTAGTGGGAAAGATCATGGAAGCACTACTGAAGGAGAGATTGGTGGAACATCTGGTTGTCAATAGACTACAGGACCCAAGGCAGCATGGTTTCACCAGGGGGAGGTCATGTCAGACCGACCTCATTTAATTTTTTGACTGGGTGACTAGGGAGATGGATCAGGGGAGGGCAGTGGACATGGCCTATCTGGACTTCAGCAAGGCCTTTGACACTGTGCCACATAGAAGACTATTACACAAACTGGGGAATATGGGTGTGGGCAGGACAGTAGTGTGGTGGGTAGGTAACTGGCTGGGTGGCAGGACCCAGAGGGTGGTGGTAAATGGCTGTCACTCCACAGAGGGAAGAGTGACCAGTGGGGTACCACAGGGATCCATGCTAGGGCCGGTCCTATTCAACATCTTCATCAGTGACATTGCACAGGATCTAGAAGGCAGAATTTCACTGTTCGCTGATGACACAAAGCTCTGTAACAGAGTAGACACACCAGAGGGTGTAGACAGAATGAGAAGGGACCTGCAGAAACTTGAAGAATGGTCAAGGGTTTGGCAGTTGAAATTCAATGCAAAGAAGTGCAAGATAATGCATATGGGGCACAAAAACCCTGGCACAATATATCAGTTGGGGGGTGAGGATATAGCATGCACCAAGCAGGAAGGGATCTTGGGGTTGTCATCTCTGATGACCTCAAGGTAGGAAACAGTGTGACAAGGCATCCGGTAAAAAGCAAATAGGATGCTGGGATGTATAGGCAGGGCATCACCAGCAGGAAAAGGGAGGTCATAATTCGCTATACAAGACACTAGTGAGGCTCCACCTGAGTACAGTGTACAGTTCTGGAGACCATACCTACGTAGGACATAGACAGGGTAGAGAAGGTTCAGAGGAGGGCAACAAAGATGGTGCATGGATTGCATCACAAGTCCTATGAAAACAGGTTGAAGGAACTGAACATGTACTCCCTGGAGGAGAGGAGGGAGAGGGGGATATGATAGAGACATACAAGTACCTTACAGGGAGAAACAGGGTGCAGGAAAACACTATTTTTAAGTGAAAAAGATGTTCCAGGACTAGAGGGCATGGGATGAAGTTGGAGGGAGGACGATTCAGAGGAAACATGAGAAAGAATTTCTTCATAGAACGGGTGGTGGACACGTGGAACACCCTGCCAGAGGAAGTAGTGGGGGCTGAAACAATCACGGGATTTAAGAATGCATGGGATAGACATAAAGGAATTCTAGAGGTCAGGGGTAAGAGGAAACGGACTTCTAGAAAAACAAACTGAACTTACAAGCTCAAATGAGCAGATTGGGTGGGCCATAGGCCCTTATCTGCCGACACTGTCTATGTATCTATGTAATTCTATCATCAAGCAATCAATTCCTTCATGATTAACTGTTAGCAGTACCTGGTAAGGGCCAAGATTATCTCTAATGTATAACATGACTCCTCCTCCCCTTTTTTCCTATCTGTTCTCTCTAATCTATACCCATTAAGATGAATTTCATCATTACTAATTCCTTCATGAAGCCACGTTTCTGACAGAGCTAACAGATCGTCATTTTTATCAGCTACCCAAACTCTGGGTTCATTTATTTTGTGTACAATACTTCTCATATTCTCATACAATAAGGTAATATCTCCAGCAATCTTTGGGCCGGGATTCATTTCAGTATCCCCACTCTGCATTAACAAACATGAACAGAATAAGCTTCCAGATCCTAGGTTGTTTATCTTGTATGATATTTCAAGGGGACTCGACTGACAAATAAATCTCTTTCTTTCATTTATAAACTGGTTTCGTCTTAAGAGAAAGCTATTGCTTTTTGGATAAAATGTTCCTCCCAAGTTAACTATGCCTTTACTAATGCTGTTACAGTATTTCTCGTTTAAGTTCACAATACAAATTCCCCACAACAACCAACCCCCATAAAAATAAGAAAGCTCTTTCCCATAATTAAATCGAATACTATACAATTGTTGCAAACCAGATTTCTTCTCCTGAGTGGTGCACGCACCACTCACACTGCTCGTGCCCAAGTTCTATGCAAGGCTGTGTAGTACAGAGTCCCTGCCCTTGTCTGTTTGTGAATAACGTGATCCACCACCGGATCCCCTCCTTCAACAAACGCCATAGCACAATGTGCCAAGCAGCAAATATGGTGAGTTAGTCAATTAAAGCAGTTGAACATACAATGTTCAGCATCAAATCTAAGGTAAATATGCCAGCCTATCAGTGCAGTAGGAGTGCTACTTCTCATGATGCCAGTGTCTCAGGACAGGGAACATACCATGTTAAACATTAAAACCTACAGTAAGTATGCCAGCCTGTAAGTGCAGTGGGAGTGCTACCATTCACAATACCAGTGTCCCCGGGATAGGGAACATGCCTTGGTGGGCAAGGACTGGCACAGGGAGGAGGATCACACATCACAGAAGATGCTCTCAGGGCAGCTACCTCCACTGGTATACTACCACCTCTGGGTGTTACTGTACACACTGCTAGTGTCCCGGGATGGGGAACCCACCTTGATAGGCAGGGACTGGCCATGGGGAGGAGTATCACACATCACAGAGGATGCCCTCAGGGCAGCTAACTCCGCTGATGTACTACCACCTCTGGGTGTTATTGTACACACTGCCAGTGGCCCGGGATATGGAAGCATGCCTTGGCAGGCAGGGACTGGCATGGGGAGAGGAGGATCACACATTACAGAGGATACTTGCAGGGTAGCTACCTCCATTGGTATACTACCACCTCTGGGTGTTACTATACACACTGCCAGTGCTCTGGGAGACCACAGGCAGCAGTGAATCTGTAGCAGCTTTGGGGGGGGGGCATCAGCTTGTGCCAGGCTACACATTCTTGTGTCCTGAAGGAAAGGAGTAAAGTAAAGTGGAAACCCCAGTCAGTAGTGATGGCCTGGGGGGGTCATCGGCTGGTGCCAGGCTACATATTCTTGTATCCTGAAGGAAAGGAATAAAAGTAAAGTGGAACCCCCCCAGTCAGTAGCATGATGATAACCCGGTTGGGGGGGGGGACATCAGATGGTGCCAGGCTACACATTCCTGTATCCTGAAGGAAAGGAATAAAGTAAAGTGGAAACCCCAGTCAGCAGCAAGATGATAACCCAGCCTTCCAAAGGCCCTGTCCCAGTGACATGGACCTCCTCTGAGCTGGATCCAGAGTTGTGGTGGGAATTGGGGAGCTCCGCTACACCCACCACAGGAGGCAAGCCTTGAGGGATGAAGTACTGGTAAGCCTGAAAGAAGCCGGGTAATGGTGTAATCTGGGCTTCATGTACCGACGGGCTACTACCCCTGCCTGATGACAATACAGGTTGGGGGGCCTGGGCTCTGTCTGATCGTAACTGGGGTTCTTTCTCAAACAGTAATAAGTAATAGCGTGGTGCCTCCACCCACAGTAGGTATAGTGAGCCAAATATTTGTAGGGTGTAACCCCCCCAGGATGCTGTACCTACCCACCTCCCCTTCCAATCACCCCACACGTGGATTACAAACTTAAACGGTCATATTTTACTACTCATGCAGTTATTGACTATGACTAATAATATGCTCACAGGCAGTTTTAACTAATAACAATTAAACATTTATTAACAGGATGAAGAGTAATGGGACTGCAGAAATAAATGGCAGTTGATAAATTTGGTAAACAGCAATCAGAAACTACAACATTAACAGGCCCCCGGCAGCGATATCACATTCAAATTAGGCAAGGCAAGACAAATTTATTTAAAAGACGCCCAATCCCAGAGGCTCTGGGCGCCGTACAAATTTCAAAAACATTTAACATAATTATACATTCAAAAATAAAATAATAATGCGCAAACTATATATATCACTACTTTCTTCAACTGAGCTGTGTGAGAAATTCTATATTGCACTTGATATCTGCAACAACGTGCACTTTTGCTTAATTCTGTGGGAGGTGAAACAAACTACCCTTGGTAATTGCTTTTTATTCACATACAGTCTACTCCATTTATATCGCCCGCAGTTAAAACGGGCAATCGTCTATTTCGGCCAAAAGTTCAAAACCATTTACCAAATCTCATTGATTCAAGTGTTACAGCTGTTGGTTATATCGATCGTTATCCGCCTTCTATAGCGGGCTGATTCTGCTTGCTGTTGAAACTTTTCACAGCCTATTAGCGCTTTGCTAATTGATAATTGCTCAGCTCAAGCAAAGCGGTTTACTGTTTCCATTACAAAAGAGGTGCTATAGCACCTCAGTGCAATCACTTTGTGACTTGACTGCTGAAATAATGGCTGGAAAACGAAAGACAATGTCCCTAAGCCAGAAAATTGAGTTTTTTAAAAAGATCGACAAGCTGCCCAAAATGAGCCAGCGCAACTTGGCTCAACACCTTATTCTACCCAAATCTACTGTTGCTGATCTATTGAGGCAAAGAGAGCAGCTGTTTACAGAATGGAATGCTAATCAGAACCCAGATCGCAAAAGAAAGTGGGATGGCAGGGAGCAAAGGAAGACCAGGGGAGGGATAGTGAGGCTTAATAAAGGGGAGGGAGGGTGAGCAGAGGGTGACTGTGAAAAGGCAGAGATACTAAACAAATATTTTTGCTCAGTATTTACAAAGAAAGAGGGGGAGGTACCCAAAACAAACAGTAGAAACACTCTGGATACAGAAGTTGATACCAGCCCATTTACAGAGGAAAGGATTCTGAAAGAGCTCTTAAAACTGAAGGTGGACAAAGCAATGGGGCCTGATGGGATTCATCCCAGAATTCTAAAAGAACTAAGGGTAGAGCTAGTGACACCACTGACTACCCTCTTTAACAAATCATGGGAGGATGGGGTGGTACCTGAGGACTGGAGGAGGCAGATGTGATTCCCTTCACAAAAGTGGGAGCAAGGAAGAAGCAGGAAACTACAGACCTGTTAGTTTAACCTCAGTGGTAGGGAAAATGATGGAATCACTTCTGAAGGAAAGAATTGTTGAGTATCTAGAGGCCAGAGGGGCACAGGACCCAAGGCAGCAGGATTCACAGCGGGAAGGTCATGCCAGACAAATATGATAGATTTCTTTGACTGGGTGACCAAAGTAGTAGATCAGGGAGGGGCTGTGGACATGGCCTACCTAGACTTTAGCAAGGCATTTGACACAGTCCCACACAAAAGATTATAACAAGTTAGCCAGCCTGGGAGTGGGTCCCAAGATGACAGCCTGGGTAAAGAATTGGCTGGAGAATAGGACACAGAGAGTAATAGTAAATGGAGTCCACTCTGAAAAAGGGGGGTTACTAGTGGGGTACCGCAGGGTTCAGTATTAGGAACGGTCCTCTTCAATGTCTTTATAAGCGACATTGCAGAGGGACTGGAAGGAAAAGTATGTCTCTCTGCAGATGACACAAAGATCTGCAACAGAGTTGATGCACAAGGTGGGGTGGAAAGGATGAGAAGGGACTTGGCAAGGTTAGAGGAATGGTCAAATGTATGGCAGCTTAGATTCAATGCTAAGAAGTGCAAGGTAATGCACCTGGGAAACAAAAACCCAGGGGAAGAGTACACAGTGGGGGGTGAGATACTAACAACAATAAAAATGGAAAGGGACCTGGGGGTAGTCATATCAGATGACCTAAAGGTGGGCAAGCAATGTGAGAGGGCAGCAAGGAGGGCTGGGGGAATACTGGGATGCACAGGGAGAGGCATCACCAGTAGAAATCAAGAAGTTATTATGCCTCTGTACAGACAGCTGTGAGACCACATCTGGAGTACTGCGTGCAGTTCTGGAGACCCAATCTCTGCAAAGACATAGACAGGATGGAAGCTGTCCAGAGGAGGGCAACTAAAATGGTGCAGGGTCTGCACCGGAAGACATATGAAGAGAGACCTAAGGAGCTTAATATGTACAGCCTCGAGGAAAGGAGGGAGAGGGGGGACATGATAGAAACTTTCAAGCACCTCAAGGGTATCAACAAAGTCCAAGAGGGTAGCATCTTTCAAAAAAAGAGGTGTGCAAGAACAAGGGGTCACAATTTGAAGAAAGAAGGGGCGGCTCAGAGGTAATTTAAGGAAGTATTTTTCACAGAGAGGTTGAGGCTGCATGGAACGGCCTTCCGGAGGAGGTTGTGGAGTCAAAAACAGTGGTGGAATTCAAGCATGCATGGGACAGTCATAAGGCAATTCTGGGGGTAGGGGGTAGGAAGAATTAGGCTGCTGGTTAACTAGGATCTGCAACTTATCCATCAGGTAGGGAAATGGGTAGACTGGGTGGGCCAAGCGGTCCTTATCTGCCGTCAAATTCTATGTTTTCATGTTTCTATAAACCATATTCTAAACTTCGAATGCTTGTGAGAATAGTAGCTTCTTCAGGCGAACCTTAAAGACATCTATAGTGGGAGCCTCCCTGACCACAGCTGGTAATGAGTTCCAAAGAATGGGAGCTGCAGCACTAAAAGCTCTATCACCGGCTGATTTAAGCCTCGTTCTAGGAACAGTCAGGAGGCTACCACTGGAGGATCGAAGAGGGCGGATAGAGGAAGTAGGTGTCAGGAGGACTGACAGGTAACCAGGGCCTTAAAGGTGAGAAGATCCACCTTAAAGAGGATTCTCCACCTGACTGGCAGCCAGTGCAATTCGCGCAGTACCAGTGTGATACGACAACATTTAGGCTGCCCAGTCAATAACTGGGCAGCTGCGTTTTGCACCAGCTGCAGTCTGCGGAGAAGTCCCCCAGTGACCCCGCGATAGAGCGCATTACAGTAGTCCAGCCTAGATGTGACTAAGGCATGTATCAAGGTAGGGAGGTCCAGAGGCGGAACAAGGGGCTTAATCCTGGCAATGTTTCTGAGATGGAAAAAACAGGTTCAGACCATGGAAGCTATTTGAGCCTCCATAGTCAGATTCCTGTCCAGAATCACTCCAAGATCGCGCACCCAAGAGAAGGCCTTCAATGGCACAGCTCCAAGAACAAGTCCAGCTGCTGAGTCAGAGGCCATCCTATCACAAACTCTGTTCGACTCCACCACCAATACCTCAGTCTTGTTAGGGTTCAGTCACAACCAGCTGGAAGCCATCCAGTCATTTATCGCGGTCAGACAGATGTTTAGTACATCCACTGCGTTGGCTGTTCCTGGGGCAAAGGACAGATATAGCTGAGTATCATCGACATAACAATGAAAACTCAGGCCATGCTTCCTAATGATCCTCCCCCCAGGGGCAGCACGTACACTGCGAACAACATTGGGGCCAATACCGAGCCCTGAGGGACTCCACAGGGAAGGAGACAGGGTGCAGATGAGGAATTACCCATCATAACCCGATGCCTCCTATTGATAAGAAAGGACTCAAACCAGTTGATGACAGTCCCGGTGAGTCCGCACAGCTCCCTGAGGCAGATAAGCAACACACAGTGGTCCACAGTGTCAAATGCTGAAGAGAGGTCGAGGAGAACAAGAATTGTCCTGTCTCCTCGATCTCTCGCCCTGAGGAGATCATTCTGCACCCGAACAAGCGCAGTTTCAGTGCTATGTCTGGCCCGGAAAGCTAACTGGAAGGGATCATACATCTTGTGAGTCACAAGGTGCTCTTCCAATTGAATTCTACCACTTTCTCCACCACTTTCCTTAAAAATGGGAGATTGGAGATAGGACGGTAATTTGCCATGCTCTCCGGTCCAAAGAAGATTTCTTTAAAAGGGGTCTCACCAGAGCCTCCTTCAAGGCATCCAGAAAGACTCCCTCAGATAAGTAGCACCGTACAATCATGGCAAACACCAAGCCAACAGAGTCAACACATCTCATTAAGAAACGCATTGGCACTGGGTCCAGTTCACAAAAGGTATGCTTCAAATTGACTGCCACCTCAATAACCTCACTCACTTCCACTGGTCTAAACTCCCCCCAACTCGGCAGAGTGCGCTCAGCACACATCTGGCGACCACTGTCAGCTATAATATTGTTGGCTGAGGAAGCCTCCCGCCGGATCAAGGACACCCTGTCCGAGAAAAAATGAGCAAACTCCTCACAATCTTCATTTGAAAAAACCCTCCCGGGCTGCAAGCAGACTGGATGAAGAAGTCTGTCTACAGTCCGGAAGAGTGAAGCTGGTCGGTTCCTCCCAGCAGCAATCACTGCCTTCTTATGGTTGATTGCCTCCTGATATGAACAATAGTGCATACGCAGGACCAGTTTGTCCGCCTCCAGGCGGGACCTTCTCCAGCAGCGCTGTAGTCTCCGACCCATCTTCTTCATCTCCCTGAGGTCCCCATCAAACCATGTGGACCTCAGATATGAAGTTCTGGGTCGTACACGGACAGGTGCGAGGGACTTGATGGTGTCAGAGAGCACCTTATTATAAGTGTCGACCCCAGCACCAACACCTCCAACGCATGCAGCACCCACACTTGATAATTTAACTGCCACCAGAAAACCCTCAGGGTAAGACCCCGCAAAGGGCGACAGCTAATCATCTCAGCAGGGGAAGGGCTTTTGGCGGGAGCCCCAAGCATGAACTTCACCGTGCAATGATCGGACCTAGAAACCCGATCAATCTAGAGACTGGTGATCTCAAGCCCCAGTGAAAACACCAGGTCCAATATGTGGCCATCCTGATGGGTGGGTGCAGCAATGACCTGCGTCAATCCTAAAGATGATATAACCTGCAGGAAATCACTGCTGCATCTTTGATCTCTATCATCCACCGAAACATTGAAGTCCCCCAGAAAAACACATCTGGGGGATCCCAATGTTTCACCCGCGATTAACTCAGCAAACTCCTGCAGGTAATTCCCCATCGGGCCAGAAGGACGATAGATGAGAAAAATCCTGCAGCCCGCGCTGAGACCACCGCGGATAGCCACACACTCAAAGGAACCTGGAGTTTCCACTGGGTGCACGGCGAAGGTCAGACTGGATCTAAAACAGATGACTACACCGCCACCCCTGCGATTCACTCTGGGGCAGTGCACTACGGTATACCCGGGAGGGACAGCAGCCTCAAAAATGGGGCCTGCATCGTCACCCACCCAGGTCTCCATAATGCATGCCAGATCGACCAATGAAAGCAATGCAGCAATAATTGCCATCTTGTTTCTGATCGATCTGGCATTGCACAGCACTGCCATCAGAGGACTGGAGGGTGGAGCAGCCCCTCGGGTTGCCTGGCCACTCGGTCTGGTGGACTCCCTGGGGACAGGCACCAACCACGTCTGGCCTCTCCTAGATGCCCGTTGTAACCCAGGGTGCCTCCTGGACCTAACAATCTCTATCCTACCATCACCCATACCCAGATCATCCCACTGCCTGTAATCAGCATGATCCCTTTCAATCCCTATTTCCCAACAGCGTCTAACCGAAGTATCAGACACAGGGAGAGGGACGTAAATCATACAGCAGTGAATGGGTATAGGTAATCCTAGCCCCCACAGATCCTCCCAAATAATCCCTATGCATTCCAAACAATAAGCACAAACTAATTAAATACAAACTAAATAACAATAAAATAACTACCTAACCTACTTAATCCAACAAAACCTAATATATTAAAGCATAAACTCCAACATTATATTTCGTATCGCAGATAAATAAATACAAATTAAAACTACTTAATTTAAAAACAAGTGGCAGGCCAAACGTTTTCCTTCTACAGTGGGAGCAGAAATTCAGTAAGCGAAAGGAGTTTCGTGATTTGGCAGAAATGGGCGCCTATATGTTAGGCAATGTCTCGCACCTTCAGCAGCAATCCCAACTCCTCCTCTCTCACACCTCCAACCAGATGAGAAGCAGTAAGCAGCACACAGTCTCTCACACTGTGCAAGTTACCATCAGAGGGCAGACAGGCAGTTCGCCCACGAGCAGGGAGCAGTAAAAGCTGAGATGATCCAAATGGAGGGAAAGAGCAGGCAGCAGGTAAAACAGCGGAAGTCCAAACATTCAGCCGCATACGAGTGGCATTTCAGCAGCTAGCTTAAGTCCCACCAAGCAGAACTGTGCCTACAGAAATAGACTTCCAAAGACACACAGAGTCACATAAGCAGAGGAATGAATCACGTAGCCCACCTCCCCACGGGTACCAGTGCACCATACAGTCTATCTGGGTACAGAACGGTGCAGGCCGGGACACTACTGTGGGTTGGCCAACCTTGGTGTAGTTTAAACTACTGTAAACTGTAACTTGTCTCTAAACTTACATCTAACTCAAGTCAGGGCAGCCCCTGATTTACTCTCAGTTCTGTTGCTCAGTTCAGAGGGTCTGGCAGTGAGCGCAGGTGCAGTCTGCTGAGCTGGGGTCCTCAAGCTATACAAGCAGGGGCAGCTTTCTTGGCTGTGGCAGGGTCTTGCAGCTTGGCACCTTCTATTTGGACCCTCTGCGAATGCAACTCTTTTTGCTGACACTTCTCTATTACGGCTCTTCTGGGTCACCCAGGATACAGGAGCACTGCACAGTGGCTTCCTGGTCCCCAAGGACCCCAAACTCAGGAGGCACCACACAGTCAGATTCCCCCGAATGGGTCGAGTACCCCCAGTACTCAGGCACATGATCGTGACTACCTGTTCCCCAATTCACCTCACTTGATAAGGGCTAGCTGGCCCCTTTCCTGGCTCTGAGATGCCAGAACAGTGTACAGTCTCTGTGGCTTCCCTGGATGTGGTCACAAGAACAGGCACAGGTGAATCTGATCTCCTCCAGCTGAGGAGCAAACAGCCTCTGGCATGGTGGCCCAGCTTCCAGGCTTTTGTGGCTTCTTGGCTTGCAAAAGCAACAGGGGCTCAACAGGCTTTTCCTACACTGCTGCAGGTCACAGGCCACTATTTCAATCTTTGGCAGATACAGTCCAGCCCTCTTTGCAGGTTGAGGGATTCGCTCTTCCAGCACACTCTGGTTCTCCAGATGAAAACAGGCTTCCACAAGTCTTCATGCCTTTTGCAGTGAAAGTGATGGGCTAACGTCTTAACTGTGTCTCTCACTCACAAATGGCTCCTCTCTGCACTTGGAGAGCCTTCACCACCAACTGCCCTGAGCTGTAACTGCCCCTGGGGTTTCAGGGTGAAATGCCAACATCTGACTGGATGCCACAGCTGTCAGTCCAAAAAATTAATAAATATTAGGTCCCTTTGAGGTCTGATTGGCTGGCAGTTTGGGCACCAAGACAATGTCCTTACTCCCTTCCCAGGAATCACAGTTGCAGGTTGTTAGACTTCTCGAATTGATTGGTTGGCTTGGGTGTCAGAGGCAACACAGATGGCAGCAGAGAAAACAATGTATACATAGTCCCAACTTTAAGTTCTTTTTGCAGCCCAAAAAGATAGTTTTAAGCTTATTTTCCTCCACAGTCTGTTAGTTGCCCCTTCCTCTGCCCTATCATCCAGTGGCGGAATGGGGCATGCCATTCTCTTCCCCGCCTGCTGCTGAAATATACTGTTCCCAGGTGGCAGGCAGAGCTGTTCATTCATATGGCAGTGTCAACTGCTTTAAAGGGGCAGGAGACCATTTATTATCTGAAAAAGTTCAGCCTCCAGGTTTATCTACCCCTCCTGTATTCCTCCGGACCCCAATCAGCCTTCCTGGAATCTGGGCACACAGAGGGGAACAGTCTGTGAAGCTTGAGTGCTGTACTGCTTACAGACATTTGAGCTGGTCAAGCCGGCTCGCAATTTTGAGCAGGCATCCAGCTCAACAGCTGCATACTTTGCTGTGTGTCATTTACAAAACTGCAAGGCGGGGGGTCTTACTTCTGTGTGCTCCTCTGGTATGCTACACAGGGCTTGAGCTCACAGGGCTGACAGGAGTAAACAGAAGAAGAAATGGGATGCGGCACTAGTGGGAGGGCAGAGCAGCACACACGGGGGAGATGTGAGGCAGAGGAGCTCCCGAGGTGATTCACGTAAGCCCCACCTGTGGGTTGGGGGAGTTTACAATGGGGCTACAAGGATGAACTATAAGTTGGCATGGCCAGTGCAAGGTGGCATTAATAGAGCAAGCCAAAAAAACTAAGGTAAATACTTACATAACGTCACAACGGCGCTGAATCCACATCACTACAACTTTTAGAAAAGTATTTTCTTGCTGGGGGCTTTTCCCTCCCACCCCCTAATTACATATACCAACTCTTTCTACAGAAAGTTTCATTATTTTCTTATTGGCATTAACAATTTCAGGATTCCATTAAAGTGTAGTCATTTTATAACCAGAGGGGTTGTAATACAACTGAAGTTGCTCGATTTCTGTGCTAGACACATAGGATCTGGAAGGGTATTTGTGCAATATTTTGGAAGTGTCCCGCTGGCTAAGCAGTGAGTTTATCCCTGGTTTCAGATAAAGGGTTTGTGTGTGTATTAGAAGCAGACATAGCAAATTGTCTTCACTGAAAGGCCTGCTTACATCACAGGTGTCACTAGTCAATCAATTGATTCTGGGTGGGGCTTTTATCACTGTTCTGTTTAGGCATACTACACAGAGTAAAGTCAGTCAGAAGACTTGCTGTTCCTTTTGGAAGCTGAGAAACTGGCTATACCGCAGAGAGCAAACTAGAACGCATTTGAGGAACTGGTAACTTGGTAAAACATAATATTGTAGGGGACTAGGAAGGTAAGCTACACGTTCTACAGAAAGTTTCATTATTTTCTTATTGGCATTAAGAATTGCAGGATTCCATTAAAGTGTAGTACTTTTATAACCAGAGGGGTTGTAATACAACTGAAGTTGCTTGATTTCTGTGCTAGACACATAGGATTTGGAAGGATATTTGTGCAATATTTTGGAAGTGTCCTGCTGGCTGAACAGTGAGTTCATTTTTATCCCTGGACTCAGTAGAGTGGTTTGTGTAGGGAGCAGTGGTCTAGTACATTGTGGTGTTGGTTGACTTGTTATAAAGGGCAGTACTCACCAGGGTGGTGGAGCAGTGGTGTATTTGATTGTTTCTAACAGTCACCAGTGGCTGTGGCCTACCCACCTACCCTACCCCTCACCCCGCCCACCCCAGGCGTGGCATTTCCTTTATAACCATTGTTCTGATATCACTTCCTGAACAGGTCTTGGAGCAGAACTGTCATATTCTTAATTACCCAGCACAGTGCATAAAGCATAAGTATACACACACACACACAAAAAAAAATTGTATATTATAAGGAAGAGGGACATGTGGGGAGTGGTGCAATGCTCTGTCTGTGGGGCAGCAATTTTCCGGGAAACATTCTGGAACCTGCGTTGCTGCCCTATTTGCAAGCAACTGTCAGCTCTGAGGGAGGAGGTTGTCCACCTCCAGGCTGAACTGGCAAGGACTAAAGAGGACTCCCCCACCCAAAGAGCACCAGTTCCACAACCACTGCCTCAGAGGTTGCCATGTGTGAAGAGCAGATGGACCACAGTAGGTTCTGGGAGGGTGAGGGTAGTAGAACAGAGGCGTAGCCCCAAGTTGCACCTCTACACAAATCATATGTCAGTCTGGCAAATCAAGGTTCCTCTATGATGACACCCTCAACGGAGACCAAGAAGAATGCTGGGGACATCCACAAGGGAGACCCACAAAAGAGTGGCAAGGGACAACACAAGGGAAAGAAACAGCTTCTGATAGGGGACTCAACTGTTAGGGGTGTAGACCTGGGGAAGGGAGAGGAGAGGGAAGTAAGGTGCCTGCCTGGTGCCATGGCTTGGAGAGACAGGAAGTGAATCCTCAGGATTGCAGAAGCAGCATCACAGGAGAGGAAACTAGATACCATTGTCCACCTCGGGACAAATGACCTAGCTAGGCATGAGATCAGTGCAGGATGAATTTGTGGAGTTGGGGAGGGGCCTCAGACAGGTAGCAAGCACGGTAACCTTCTCAGAGGTGCTGCCAGTCTATGGCAGGGGTGAGGCTAGGGTACTGCATAACATGCGGTTTAATGAATGGTTGCAAAACTGATGCAGAGCACAGGGCTTTGGCTTCATTGGGGACTGGGGGTCCACCTGGAGAGATGAAGGTCTATACTGGCATGATGGTCTGCATCTGTCCAGGAAGGGAAACACGCTCCTAGGTGATAGGTTTAAAGGCCTCCTTGGCAAGCTTTTAAACTAGCCAAGGGGGGAGGTGCTAATAGGAAACAGGAAAGTTCAAGCCTCCCCCCGCAAAGCATGTCAGGTAGTAGGGTAAACACTGAGGTACAGAGCTTGACAGAGGGCAGGACGGGGTAAATGGAAAAATGGACAAGGGCAATAAGAGCAGGGATGGGGTAAAAAGGATAAAGCCAACATTAAATGGAGGGCAATGAGTACCAATGCCCGTAGTCTTGAAACAAGCTTCCAGAGCTAGTAGCCTGATGGAAGTGGAACACTTGGATATTGTGGCAGTCACAGAAACATGGTACACGGAGAACCATGACTGGATGTCAACATACCAGGGTACACAACCTACAGAAGGGACAGGGAGGGTAAAAGAGGAGGTGGAGTAGCTCTCTGCATAAGGGAAGGGATCAAAGTAACAGTACTAAAAAGTAAAGGGGGAGGACAAGAGGAAATCTGGGTCACATTGGAGACAGGGAATGGCATCACAATCCATAGAGGGTTGTATACAGACCCCGCCCTCAAGGGAGAAATGGACAAGAAAATGATAGAGGCATTCTCAAAATGGCTGAAAAAGGAGATACTGTTGATGGGGACCTGAATATGCCAGATGTTAACTGGGCAACATGGACTGCAGCCACATCCAAGAGCAGGGTCATTCTTGATGCCCTACAGGAGCATGCCTTAGACAGCTAGTGGTGGAACCCACTGGAGGAGCAATATTAGACCTGGTACTCTCAAATGGAGAGAGGATCACAAACTTAGAGGTCAGTAGACACCTGGGAACAAGCGACCACTGCACAGTGTGCTTCACAATAAACACAACCATGGAGACAAGCCATTCAAATACAAGGATACTGGACTTTAGAAGGGCTGACTTTGGCATAATGGGTGAATACCTGAAGAATGCATTAGCAAATGGCCAGAAAGGAGGGGTGGAAGAACAATGGAGAAAAATCAAAACTGCCATCATGGAGGCAACAAGCCTTTGTGTGAAACAAATAAAGAAAACAAAACGGAAAAAAAAACCACTATGGCTCTCAAAAGAAGTGTCAGAGAAGGTTAAGGAGAAAAAGGCTGCATTCAAAAAGTATAAGGAATCACAGACGGAACACGACAGGGAACTGTATCAATTAAAGCAGAAAGAAGTGGGGAAGGCAGTCAGAAAAGCAAAGGCCCAAACAGAGGAAAGGATAGCCAACTCAGTTAAGAAGGGGATAAAACCTTTATAGGTACATTAGGGAACATAGAAAGGTTAAGGAAGGGATAGGGAAGATTAATAAAGGAGAGGGGAGGTGGGCAGAGGGAAACAGTGAAAAGGCAGAGATAATGAATGAATACTTTTGCTCAGTATTCACAAAAGAAGAAGAGGAGGCGTTACCTAAACCAAACAGTAGAAGCACTCTGGATAGTGGGGTTGATACCAGTCCATTTAAAGAAGAAACAGTACTGAAAGAACTTCTAAAACTCAAGGTGGACAAAGCAATGGGGCCTGACGGGATTCACCCTAAAATCCTAAAAGAGCTAAGGGAGGACCTACTGACACCACTAACCACACTTTTTAACAAATCATGGGAAGATGGGGTGGTACCTGAGGACTGGAGGAGGACAGATGTGATTCCCCTTCACAAAAGTGGGAGCAAGGCAGAAGCAGTAAACTACAGACCTGTTAGTTTGACCTCAGTGGTGAGGAAAATGATGGAATCACTTCTGAAAGAAAGAATTGTTGAGTACCTAGAGGCCAGCGGGGCACTGGACCCAAAGCAGCATGGATTCATAGCAAGAAGGTCATGTCAGACAAATCTAATCGATTTCTTTGACTGGGTGACCAAAGTAATAGACCAGGGAGGGGCTGTGGATATGGCCTTCCTAGACTTTAGCAAGGCATTTGACACAGTCTCGCACAAAAGATTAATAATCAAGTTAGCCAGCCTGGGAGTGGGTCCCAGGGTGGTAGCCTGGTTAGAAAACTGGCTGCACAACAGGACACAGAAGGTAATACTGAATGGAACACATTCTGAAGAAAGGGGGGTTACTAGTGGAGTACCTCAGGGCTCAGTACTGGTCCAGTCCTCTTTAACGTCTTTATAGGTGACATTGCAGAGGGTCTGGAAGGAAAGGTATGCCTCTTTACAGATGACACAAAGATCTGTAACAGAGTTGATACACAAGAGGGGTAGAAAGGATGAGAAGGGACTTGGCAAGGTTGGAGGAATGGTCAGACATATGGCAACTTAGATTCAATGCAAAGAAGTGCAAAGTAATGCACCTGGGAAATAAAAATCCAGGAGAAGAGTACACAATAGCAGGGGAGGTACTAACAACAACAATAATGGAAAGGGATCTGGGAGTAGTCATATCAGATGACCTAAAGGTGGGTATGCAATGTGAGAAGTCAGTAGGGAAAGCCAGGGGGACACTGGGATGCATAGGGAGGGGCATCACAAGTAGAAAAAGGGAAGTGGTTATCCCTCTATACAGACGGTTGGTGAGACCCTATCTGGAGTACTGCATGCAGTTTTGGAGACCTCATCTACGCAAGGACATAGACAGGATGGAAGCAGTCCAGAGGAGGGCAACTAAAATGGTGCAGGGTCTACATAAGAAACCTTATGAAAAGAGACTGAGAGAGCTTAATATGTATACCCTTGATGAAAGGAGGGACGGGGGGGGCATGATAGAAACTTTTAAGTACCTCAAGGGAATCAACAAAGTCCAGGAGGGTAGCATCTTTTAGAAAAAGAGATGTGTAAGAACAAGGGGGCACAATTTAAAGTTAGAGGGGGGACGGCTCAGGGGTAATGTGAGGAAATTATTTTTCACGGAGAGAGTGGTGGACGCATGGAATCGCCTTCCTGGAGAGGTTGTGGGGTCTAAAACAGTGGAGGAATTCAAACATGCATGGGACAGACATAAGGCAATTATAGTGGGGGGGGTTGCAGGAAATAGGCTGTTGGTTAACTAGAATTTGCAGCTTATCCAGTAGGTAGAGAAATGGGCAGACTGGGTGGGCCAAGTGGTCCTTATCTGCCGTCAAAGTCTATTTTTCTATGTTTCTATGTTACATAACTTATTACAGCTGTCCACGGGCTACATTTGTATGGGAGGGAAGGTGAAATGATGAACCCCACAAATTCCATGTTTAGATGTCCTTTAAGGGCCTAAACCAGTGGCATACACACTGACTTTGTACCACTCAAGAGGGATAGTCTGGACCAGACAAGTCTATTAGTAAACCTCCAGCTGCTATCGGTGGGGGGGGGGGTTACACTTGTATTTATCATGAAATGTAGCAGGTTTAACAAGTATTTGCTGATTAACTCTGACAGTCTAATGTACTTTTTATGATGTAATTATGTTTAGTTATACTTTTGTACTGCAGTAAATGCTTTATGCATGCAAGCTGGTCGTTTACCAAACAGGACCCCCCCCATTCTAGTCCTAGACATTTAAAAAGAAATACATCTGTCACAGTGATTAATTTTTAGTTTTATGTGTGAAATTTTACTATAACTGATTTTCAGTTCCATGTAATAACAGCGACTGGTCACAACGGCGCTGAATCCACATCGCTATAACTTTTAGAAAAGTATTTTCTTGCTGGGGGCTTTTCCCTCCCACCCCCTAATTACATATACCAACTCTGGGGGGTTGGAGGCAGTCGCCGAAAAGTGTCTGCACTGTAATTCAGTTGCTGTTGTGACCAGTCACCATTCTGCAGTCACTGTCTTCACAGGTTACCCTGATTTTCTGCATACATTTATTAATACATTTGATTATAAAGGTAAAACATCATTTTGTTCCTAAACATTGATAATAATACTCACAACTCAACAGTGACATGAGCACAGACAGACTTTATTCTCTGACCTTGGCTCCACAGTCCACTGCCCACCACCCACTTCCTGTTACAACCCCATCTCTTCTCTTGACAACTGCAGACAGAGATGGAGTATCCAGTTCAGTCCTCCAGAACGGGTAATTCATGCATTTAAAGACACAGCAAATGTAACATGCAGTGCCCTGTATGAGATTTACCATACACTGGCATTTCAAACTGACTCCACTTTAGTCTTGATTACGTTTACCTTAGGTTGGTTTACACAGCAGTTCTGTGTTCCTTACCTCCAGCTTCATGATCCTCTGTTTCAGTCTCCAACCCCACAGACTGCACTGTTCAGAAACACAAGCAGCTGCTGCCCTTCAGAGTTTGGGACTAGAAGAACTAAGGATAGCTATCCACAGAAAACCAGTTCCCTCTGCAGCTCCCCGTGTGCTCAGCATTCCTTACCTCCAACTTCATGATCCTCTGTTTCAGTCTCCAACCCCACAAACTGCACTGTTCAGAAACACAAGCAGCTGCTGCTCTTCAGAGTTTGGGACTAGAAGAACAAAGGATAGCTCTGTCTATCTACAGAAAACTAGTTCTCTCTGCAACTCGGTATGCTCAGCTCTGTGCTCCTATCTCCAGCAGCTTTTAGAGGCAAAAATTCATTTCCTGTCTCACTATGAAATGTGCCCCTTCCCCCAACACCACTTAAAACAAGCCATTAATATTTATAGTGTGCAGTAGCAAAAGGAGTGAGAGGAAGGGGCTGCTAAATATTTAAAGTTACATGCTAGCACATCCGGCTTTGATGTGTCACTGTCAGAAAAAAGTACTTGTGGTGGCTGCAAGATACACTGAGTCACACAAAGCTATTTCCAGAGGTGTCCTGGAGACTGAATCCAGGAGATGCAAGTCAGCAGTGCCAGTCCTTTAAAGCCAGCTGATGCCTCAAACAAATCTTGGCAGATACATTCTTTACACTCAATTATATCACATTTTCTTATAGCGGTTTACTGTTTCTCGATATTTACCAGCCCATTAATGGCCGGAGTTGCATGGTGTAGGACACATCTCAGAGTCGGACAGGAAATGACTTCAGAGGAGAGCAGCTACAGCCTGGAGCACATATAGGGCTGCAGAGGGATAGTGGTTGTTCTAGTCCAAAGGCTTCCATGTGCTGAAGAACTGAAGCTACTCACACTTCTGGGTGGTTTTGAAACATTATCGGGAGGTGCTGTGTTGGAGACTGAAACACGGGATCATGAAGTTGGAAATAATTACTGATTGCAAGGATTACTGTGTCAGAGAGTGTTTAAAAAGGCAAGGGAGAAACTGGGCAACATGGGATCAGTTTGCAATGCTTTTCAAATCATAATACTTGAATTTGTACAGAAACAGACAGTATTATTGCAAGGTTTACTGACAATTTGCGTTCTTTGTTTTCACCTTCTGTGTTGGCTGCATGGGGGGGGTGACCTATAGACAGCATGGACTGTGGAGCCAAGGTCAGAGAATAAAGTCTGGCTGTGTTCATGTTACGGTTGTGGTCACCATTCAGTTGAAGATACTCACTATTACAATCAAATGTATTTATAAATGTGTGCAGAAAGGCAATCATGAGAAGGTTCCACACATGAAAACTAAAAATGTGATTTATTTCTTGTTAAATGTATAGGACCAGAAACGGGCTTCCTTTTCAGAAGTGACCTGCTTGTGTGTGTATAAAGCATTTACTGTAATACAGAAGGATAAATAAACATAATTACATGATAAAAGTACATTAAGCTGTTGGAGTTAGTTAATAAATACTTGCTAAACAGGTACATTTAGATAATGAATACAAATGCAACTGCCACCTTGCAAGCAGTTGAGGGTTTACTGACATATGTGGCAGGTCCAGAATATCCCCCTGAGTGCTACAAAGGTAATGTGCAAGACTCTGGTTTAGGCCCCTAAAGACACTGACTCAGAGAATTTGTGCAGGTCCATTGTTTTACCAACCCTCCCATACAACAGCAGCCGATGGACAGCTGTAAAATATAATATAAGTATTTATTTTTGGGGGGCTGCTCTGTTAATGTCACTTTGCACTGGCCATGCCCACTTTTAGTCCATCCTCAGAGCCCCGTTATCCAGCTTCTTGCAGGCCTGCCAGAATTCCATCCCTCAAGGCTTGCCCCTTGTGGGGAAGGGGAGGGTATTGCAGCTCCCCAACTCTTACCATATTTTGGGATCCAGCTCAGAGGAGGTCCATGTTGCTGCCACAGAGCCTTTGGAAGGCTGGGTCATCATCCTGCTACTGACTGGGGTTTCCGCTTTACTTTATTCCTTTCCTTCAGGACACAAGAATGTGTAGCCTGGCACCAGCTGATGCCTCCCCGCAAAGCTGCTCCACATTCCCTGCCACCTGCGGTCACCCAGAGCTGGTTGTCTACCAATGTAGGAAGGTGCCCTGAAAGTATTCTCTGTGATGCATGATCCTTCTCCTCACGTCTGGTCCCTGCCTGTCCAAGCATGTTCCTAAACCTGGGGTCACTGATGCTGTGAGTGGTAACACTCCCGTTTCATTGACAAGCTGGCATAAATACGTTAGTTTTTAACGTTTAATATTATATGTTCCCTCACCCAGGATACTGGTGTATCATTGTGGTAGCACACCCACTTACATAGAAACATAGAAGTTGACGGCAGATAAGGACCGCAAGGCCCATCCAGTCTGCCCATTTCTTTTTCTACCTTATAAATGTGCCATTGGCCTTTGCTCTGTCAGTGACCTATCTATTCATAGTCATTTGTATTGCTCCCTTATGCCTATCCCATGCCTGTTTGAAGCCCTGCACTGTATTCATAGCCACCACTTCTTGTGGTAAGCCATTCCATGCATCCAAAACCCTTTCTGTGAAAAAAGAATTTCCTCACATTCCCCCTTAATCGGCCTCCCTCTAATCTCATGCTGTGTCCTCTTGTCCTGCTATTTTTCTTATATTTAAACATGTTAGACTCTTTCACATTGTTTATGCCCTTAAGGTGTCTGAATGCCTCGATCATATCACCTCTCTCCCTCCTTTGCTCAAGGGTATACATATTGAGCTCCATTAATCTGTCCTCATATGTCTTCTGATGCAGTCCCTGCACCATTTTGGTTGCCCTTCTCTGGACTGCCTCAATTTGGTTAATGTCCTTGTGAAGGTGTGGCCTCCAATACTGCACGCAGTACTCCAGATGGGGCCTAACCAGTGTCTTGTACAGAGGGATTATTACCTCCCTCTTACAACTTGTGATACCCCTACTAATACACCCTAACACCCCCTAGCCTTACCTACTGCTTTAGAGGTCTGCTTGGATGATTTTAGGTCATCAGTGATGATGATGCCCAAGTCTCTTTCTTCCTTTGTGACTGCTAGCAACTCCTCCCAGCCTATAGGTAGCTTCAGGGTTCTCTTCCCTATGTGCATGATTTTGCACTTCTTTGCATTAAATCCCAGTTGCCACTCTCTGACCATTCTGCTAGTTTATCCAGATCTCTTCTCATTCTGCCCACCCCATCTGGATCATCTACTCTGTTGCAGATCTTGTGTCATCTGCAAACAGACAAGCCTTACCCTCTAGTCCATCTGCAAGGTCACTAATGAAGATATTGAAGAGGACTGGCCCCAGCACTGATCCCTGAGGTACCCCACTTGTGACTTGCATCTCTTCTGACTGTATACCATTTACCACCACTTTCTGTTTTCTGCCCACAACCAGTTTGCCACCCAGTTGACCAACTTCTGACCCACCCCGAGCCTACCCAGCTTATTTATCAATCTTCTATGTGGAACAGTGTCAAAAGCTTTGCTGAAGTCAAGGTGAGGCGGCATCAACTGCTCCCCTTGGTCCACCACTCTGGTTACCCAGTCAAAGAAATCTATGAGATTAGTTTGACAGGACCTTCCTTTGTAAACCCATGCTGTCTTGGATCCCTGCCCCTATGGATTCCAGGTGTTGCACTATCCTTTCCTTAAGGCCTCCATAATCTTGCCCACTACTGGAGGTAAGACTGGACCGTCTGTAGTTCCCTGCCTCCTCCTGATACCACTCTTGTGGAGCGGGATCACATGAGCCCTTCTCCAGTCTTCTGGGACCTCTCCTGTGTTCAGAGACTCACTAAACAATTCTGCTAATGGCTCTGCTAGTTCCTCCTTTAGCTCCTTACGTACCCTGGGATGTATGCCATCAGGTCCCATTGCCTTATCCACCCTGAGCTTAGCAAGCTCTTGTAGGACCCTTTCTTTGTGAAGGGAGTAGCTCACCTCCTCCCCCTGTGTCCATGATGCTGAGCTGTGGGCCCTGCCCTACCTTCTCTTCAGTAAATACTGAGCAAAAGTATCTATTTAGGATAGATGCCTTACAGGGTCCTCCTCCTCACATGCTCCTTTTCTCCATTAAGCTTAGCAATACCCCTCTGGACTTTCTCCTTTCACTAATGTACCTATAGAAAGTCTTGTCACCTTCTTTTACTGTTCATGCTAGTGTTTCCTCAGTTTGGGACTTTGCCTGCCTTACTGCCTTACCTGCTTCCCTTAGGGCAGTTTGGTATGCCTCCCTATCTTCATCCCGCTGTGTTCCCTTATATTTCCTGAAGGCCAGCCTTTGGCTCTGACCTTTTCTGCTACTGTATTTGAGAACCAAAGTGGTTTCCTTCTTCTTTGCACTTCCTTTTCTGTCTAACACAATGGGATGTTGCTTCAAGTATTGCATCCTAATGCTTGCCCACTCTGCCTGTACCCCTCACCTGTGTTTCTTTTTGCCAGGGCTAGCTTAACTCTGTTGGCCATCTTATCAAAGTCCGCTCCTCTGAAGTCCCATATGTTTGCCTTGGAATGGGATGATTTAGATGTAGTAGCCAAATTGAACCATACCATGTGATGGTCACTGGCCCCCAGGTGACCTGCCTGGAGATCTGTGATCCCTTCTTTGTTAGTCAGTACTAGATCTAGGATAGCCTTGTCTCTTGTGGGTTGCTGTACCAGTTGTTTGAGGCCCTCCCCCTGCAGGGAATCCACTATGAGTCTAGTTCTGGCAGATGTTCCTGCTGGTGTTGACCAATCTGTATCTGGCATGTTGAAGTCTCCCATTATCAGAACCTCCCCTTTAGCTGTCATGTTTTGTATATCTTCTAACAGTAATGTGTCTATGTCCTCCCTCTGGTCTGGGGGCTGTAGACAACCCCAGTTCTTATGGCTGTCCCATTTCCTGTTTCCAGGGTGACCCACAGTTCTTCTGGCTCCTTATGTGTATTCTGAATTTCTGTAGCTTTGATATTTTCATTAACATACAGGGCCACTCCTCCCCCCCTTTTTGCACCTCTGTCTCTTCTGAGCAATACATAGCCAGGTACTTCACTGACGGCCTAACATATTTACCCTAGGCCCTAGGTATTAAGCAATAAGGCATTTCAAGGTGTGTGTTATTGTGTAATAATGTCACTCCTGGGGTGGGTTGAAGCACGAGGCTTGCAGTTTTGGAAGCCACACTTAAAGAGGGACATTAAACTCCTGGAGAGAGTCCAGAGGAGGGCAACCAAAATGATTTGGGGCTTGGGGGACAGGACCTATGAGGAGAGGCTCGAAGAGCTAAATATGTACACATTGGAAGAGAGAAGGGACCGGGGGGACATGATGGAGGTCTTCGAGTACGTGAAGAGGGTAAATAGAGGAGGAACAGTCAGGGTGCTTGAAGGAAGGAGGAGGGGCCACTAGAGGGCGTGGTGGAAGCTGGAGGGGAAGATTCAGGAGAAAGGAGGAGGTGCTATCACTGAGAGGTGGTGGAGCCATGGAATGCACTGCCTAGGGGCTGGTGGAGGCAGAGACAGTGGAGGGGTTCAAGAGGGGGTGGGACAGGTACAGGGGAAGGGTTCTGGAAGCAAAATCCAATGCAGCAAGAATATCCGGAACTGGGAAGGGAGATGCCAGAGAAGGTGAGGGGGGCAGCAAGGTCAGCACCCAGGGTGGGGACTGACCAAACGAGCAGACACGAAAGACCGTTAGGCCTATTCTGCTGGCATTTTAGTATGTTAGTATGTAAAATAGTTCTGTTAGGGTTGCTGTCAGGAGGTGGCACTATTGTAGGAGCTGGTAGGAGGTAGTGTAGTATAGGGACATCTCCCTGTGTGTTCTGTTGTCCCATCGCTCAAACTCGGCATGAAAAAACTTCCGTAACGGCTGCCATGGTCAATGTTCTGCTTCTGAGGGAACAGTAAATGTAAGCCGTGGCACCTTAAAGCCGTTGTCTCGATGGGGAGATTGTGAAGGAGCAGTTCGTAGATGTACGTGAACTGCCGTTTGGCACTAGGCAGCATGCTGTGGGGAACATGTACTGGCGTGAGGGGCTGTTTCTGTACTGTAGTAGCTGGTGCTCCAAGCGGAAGCCGGGTGAGAATGAAATGTTCTTCTGTTTAGAGAGCGAGTGCTGTGGGGGAGATGGATGGGGGATTTGGTTTTAAGCAGGCTAGAGGTCTCAGTCACTTCGGACTGTGACACACAGAGAAACTTTGCACGGTAAGTGAGGAGGCTGGTGACCGGAGGTTTTCTGAAGCCATGATGATGTAGCCCGATATCATCACGGCTTCAAAAACCTCTCAGCCAATCAGCTTCCTCCATTTACGATCACCAGTTCATAATAAACATCACGCCAGCCTGTCAATATAGCGGGAGTGCTACCAATAGCAACACCAGTGTGACAGGATGGGGAACATACAATGTTAAACATTAAATCTAGGGTAAATATGCTAGCCTGTCAGTGAAGTGAGCACAACACCAGTGTCCCAGGATAGGGAACATACAGGGTTAAACATTAAAACACTAGACTAAATATCCCAGCCTGTCAGTGCAGCAGGAGTGCTACTGCTACCACTCACAATGCCAGCATCCTAGGATAGGGAACATCCAATGTTAAATATCGAACCTAGGGCAAATACGCCTGCCTGTCAGTGCAGTGGGAGTGCTACCACTTGCAACGTACAGTGTTAAACATTATATACTAGGGTACGTATGCCAGCCTGTCAGTGCAGCGGGGGCGCTGCCACTCGCAGCATACAGTGTTCGACATTAGATACTGGGGTAACTACGCCAGCCTGTCAGTGCAGCGGAAGGGCTACCGCTCGCAACGTACAGCGTTCAACGTTAAATACTGGGGTAAATCGCCAGCCTGTCAGTGCAGCGGGAGCGCTACGCTCGCCAGCATCACGGCATTCGACGTTAAATACTGGAATAATCGCCCAGCCTGTCAGTGCAGCGGGGCGCTGCCCGCTTCGTAACGTCACAGCGCTCGGACGTTAAATACTGGGGTAAATGCGCTTGCCTGTCAGTGCAGCGAGTGCTGCCACCGCAACGACAGCGCCTCGGCACATGTTAAATACCAGGGTAAATGCGCCAGCCTGTCAGTGCAGCGGAGCGCCGCTAATACTACCATTCACAACCCCAGTGTCCCAGGATAGGAAACATACAGTGTTAAACATTAAATACTAGAATAAATATGCCAGTCTGTCAGTGCAGTGGCAGCCCTATCACTCACAATGCCAGTGTCCTGGGATAGAAAACATATAATGTTAAACATTATACAATGACAAGGAAAATTCCTCTGTTCTGATTGGTCAGTGTATGCCTGGCACAGTGATGATATTGAAATATAACATCACTGTATAAAGTACAGGCACACAAGTGACTGGACAACTGAAAAACGAATCCTTCCCTGTCTGCACAAAACACTAGAAAGCCGACATTTTGTCAAGCCATCACAGGTTAGACCAGCTCACCCCCCCAACAAACACATGTTCTCTGCTTCACTCCTTCACAAGGCAACAATATTTAAAAAAAAAAAAAAAAACGGCAGCTCTCCTTCTTAGACTGCACTCTACCTGCCTGTATGAAACCGCGCGACCCACGCGCTCGGCCGTTTGCCACTGTTTGTGTTTTGTTTCAAAGACATTGTAAACCCTCACCTGCTTCTCACAAACCCACAAACGTTTGCCTTTTCCAAAAAAGTACTTTAACCAAATTAAAAAAGACCTATAACTTACAGGTCCAGCTGATGCCCAGTTACGAAGTGCAGTGGGAAACCAGAAGTAACCACTCGGCTTTGATTTTTCTTTCACTGTCCATACCTTTCTCTCACAGCTAGCAAAATAAAAAAAAAAAAATGCATCTTCAACTGCTTCCAAAACAAGCAACAGGACCCTAGTAATTAAATTCAAAAGATATCAGATGACGAGTGTGTTGGGGGGGTGGTTACCATGTACAAGAAAGGTATGTATTAGCAGCAGCGCCACCTTTACTTTTTAATATTATTTTAAAATGAGCCTTTGTATAATAGCAATAAGGCACTCCAGGGAGTGTGTTATTAAAGGAATAATGCATGACAGGGTGTGTGTCGTGCTGGGATAACGCCACGCCTGGCGTTATAGGTGAGTCGCACCCCTGGAGTATTAATCCTATTATACAATGGCTCAATTGTAAAGTGAAAAAAGGGATAGAAAATATATTAAAAATATATATATATTTTTTACTGTTTTTGCAGTGAGTAGGGTTACATTATGACAAAATAGTGCAGATGTCTACTTTAGCCAGTAGGTGGAGATGTAGCAATCTTTGTTAGTGCTCACTCTGTTTACAAAGCATCCTCTTAGGATTGACTGTTTACAATTTGATAAGGGGAAAAAAAAGTGTATTTATGAGTGAGAGCCATGGTGACTTTGTGAAAATGCTGTTGGTGACTCGCTCGCTAACTGGCCCACGCGCTGACTTTCTGTAGGTCTCCTCCCCCCCCCCCAGTCAACTGAGTTACTGCCAGCCAGACGCTCGTTTCCGGATGCCTGTATGGGAGGTAGGGAGATGTTATACAGAGTGCTTTTAAGAAGGAGAGGAAGAAAGTTCATTTGCGCGTGACGGCACGCTGTGACTTTGTTGAAAATCGATTGTGACTAACTATCAGCTAACATGAGCACTCCTACGCTTTTCTGTATGGGGCTACAATTTGTTTTTAAAGAAAACTATGAATACTTGTTTTGTTGTGATGTGTGTGGGTTTCGTTTCTGGGGTTATCGTCTGAGGTGGGGGTGGGTTTCCGGGTGTGCGAGGGAAGCGCCGACTGGCAAAGCAGGTACTGTACCACGAAAGTTGCTTGTAGGCAGCGGAGAGATGTATGTTGTACAGTGAGATGCGGTCATCCCTGTGTTGGCACTAGAGCCATGGTGTTATGCCAGGATAACACAACGGGTCCAGTCTCAGTGACCAATGACAGCTCAAGGTTCTTTCTTGCCATTTTATAATGTGTATTAGATAATGGGTAAACTGAAACTGGCATCCTGATTGACTGAAACAGCCTGCCACCCGGGCTGTTATTTCTTAACAACGGCCTGCTTCAAAACAAGTACCAGTTCGATCTTTCAGCACCCCAAACTTGCCAGCCGCCATTGTATTGTCCACATTTACTGACACACCAGCCCCAGCCCCGCCAATCTGCTGCACTAAAATTGCACTGATTCCTTGATATGGCCTTTTAAAGTGCCTCTGTTCCTCCTTGCTACCACTAAAATAAATATCCATTTTTAAACACTTACGATATGTCCTCACTCGACCTCCCGACGTTCCGTGTTCTTTTTTCATTCACCGAACATACTCGCGCTCCCTGTAAAGCTTGTGCTCAATTTTAAATCCGGCTACACAGTCACGCTGCAGTTCTAAGCCATCCCATGTTGAAACATAACTGCATCTCTCTGAACATCACTATGCTACATTTTCTCCTGTTCTCACACAGCATTTTTTAGTGTGTGTGTGTGTGTGTGTGTGTGTGTGTGTGTGTGTGTGTCTGAAAAACCGAGGAAGCAGGAGGGCAGCCTAATGAGAAACACCATAAATAAAATACACAGCAGCGACCTCTAAAGCCGATTCTAGCACTTCACACTTGGGACTAGTTTACAACAAACATTGTTTCTTCTTGCTTTTTACTTATTTTTTTATATCTACATTTTCTTCCTATATATTTTTCAAAAATTACCATCTCTAACCCATTTTCTAACTGTAATAATACCCTCCAGGGTGGGCGTTATTGGATATAACAGACCTTCCAGGGGCTATAAGGCCCTCCGCCTGCAGTGTTGGGCCTCATTATGCCCCTGGGCGATCAATTGTATCCCAATAACGCCCACCCTGTCGGGTATTATTACTTACATAAGGTCACTCCTGGGGTGGTGGAAACACTCGGCTCGTGCTTTGACCCACCCCAGGAGTGACGTTATTACACAATAACACACACCCTGTCTTGCCTTATTGCTTAAATAATGCCCTGCCCTGCTTAAAGCTTTGTGAATTATGTAAATGCAACCCCCCTCTCTGCATTCAGGGAGCATCACAGCCACCCTGCATCACTGCCCTGGATGAGGGTGGGCATGGCCCAGTGAATGTCTGAATCAATCAATCAATCAAAATCTTTATTTATTCAGTCGGACATCATTGAGCAAAGCTCATTTACAAGATGGACCTGATAAGGTCAAGGTTCAATGGTTGGTACAGTAGCAGATATATACAAAACACTTGTTTTTAAACAGATACAGTAATATAAACATATATACAATCCAAGGATAGAGGTTGATAAAACCTAACAGGACAAGGTAGGATACAATAAAAGTACACTAGAAGAATCCAGTATGTACAAGTCCCAGTAGAGGAGCCAAAGCAAGCATGCAACATAGGGTACCCGGTATTACAGGCTCCAGGGCAAACTAAAGCTGACAAACAGATATAATGATTGACTGACTGCAAAAAGTGGTGATAAACAGCCTCTGACGAATGACATGGAGGGGCTGGTGGGAGATTCAGATGGGGCTATGGCTACTAGTAGTAGGAGGTATGGAGGAGTAATTGGGGTTGAGGTAAGTGCAAGGAGTTGATGTGGAGATCACAGTCAGGGGAAGCAAAACTGTAAAAAGGTATGATAGGGGGCTGAGATACCAAATAAGGGGGCTGCATGGGAGGGAAAATCTAAGGGGATAATTTATGGGAGAGCTGCCAATAATAATTGCTGACTGAAAGGGGGAGGGTTGTAAATGTGACTGGACTAGGCTTTGTGGTAGCAGTTGCATTTCTCTGGGAAGAGACTTATGCAGAGCTTTTTAAAGGATGCTAGAGGTATAAAGTTGGTCAACTTTAGGGTCTTCTGTAGAGAATTCCATGCCATTGCTAGAGAGTAGCTGATTTCAGACCTCCCATGCCGGGTGTGGGCTTTGGGTAACTTAAGCGTGATGAAGTTGTTGCTTCTTAGGGCATAGGACCTAGCTGTGGCCAGTGTAAAGCAGTCTAAAATATAGGTTGGAAGTTTATTAGACAAAGCTTTGTATATCCATAATGCAGTATTTCTGCTCCTTCTGAGGTGTAGGGATGCCCAACCAACTGCAGCATAGAGAGAGCAATGATGAGCGTTGAATGGAAGATCTATAATAAACCTTAGTGCTCAGTGATACAAGGTATCAAATTTACTTAAATAGGAAATAGGACAGTGACCATAAAGGAAGTCTGCATAGTCGATAAGTGAAATAAATGAGGCCTGGATTAGTCTCAGCCTTGACTCTCTGGTTAGAAAATGTTTAATTCTGAAGAATAGGCCGAGCCTCTGGCGAAGTTTTTTCAGAAGTTCTTCAATATGATGAGTGTAGTCAAGCCTGCTATCAATCCACACCCCTAAATATTTGAATTTATCTACATAGTCCAGGCTTTCTCCAAGGATGGTGGATAACCAGGGAAGATTGCTTAGTGAGGAGGTGTTAGTGTAGGTATTAGTGGAGAAGAACATAGCTTTTGTTTTCTTTGCATTTAAGGGGAGCTTTTTCTCAAGTAGTTGGTGTTGCAAAAGGGAGAATTCTGCTTGTAAAATTTCACAGGCCATTGCAGGCGATGGATTACTGACATACAAAACAGTGTCATCTGCAAAGAGGTGAACATTGGCTTTGGTGAGATTTGAGTCAATGTTGTTAATGTAAATGGCAAAAAGGATAGGGCCCAGGATAGATCCTTGCGGAACTCCTCTGAGAAGTGGTTTTAGTGAGGATAGGTCACCTTCAGCTTTCACCTGCTGCGACCTATCAGTAAGGCAACACCTGAACCACTTAAGAGAGGGTGGGTCTAAGCCTATGGAGTGCAATGAAGAGAGTAGCAGCTCATGGTCCACTGTGTTGAATGCTTTGCTTAGATCAAGGAATACAGCACAGACACTGTTCTTTTTGTCTAGTTCAGTTTGCCAGTCATTTGTGACTTTTGCTAGTGCAGAGATAGTGCTGTGCCTGGCCCTAAATCCAGATTGAGCTAGATTTAAGAGATTATTAACTTCAAGGTAATCTCTTAATTGGATGCTCACGAATTTCTCTAGCATCTTGGATAGCACTGGAAGAATGGATATGGGCCTGTAATTGTTGAGGTCCATGGGGTCCCCTGATTTTAGGAGGGGAAACACTTGGGCTGTTTTCCACATCGAAGGAATAGAGCCAGAGGTTAATGATAGATTAAAAAGATGTGTTAAGGGAACTGCAAGCACATGGATTGCAATTTTTAGAAAATAGGGGTCAAGAGAGTCCACACCTGTGCTTTTTTTAGTGTCCATTTGCAGCATTAGGTCCTCTACTTGATTCAGTAATACCGGTTTGAAGGAGAAGGAAGACTCAGCCTTCTGAGCCTCAGTATACTGGGAGTTTAGTTGTGCCCGCAGTAGACTAGCTGGAGAGGTGTCAAAAGCAAGGCCAGCTGTTGTGAAATGATTATTGAAAGCATCCAGTACTTCCCGTTTATCAGAGATAGCACCCTTATTATGGTGCACTTGAGATGGCAGAGAGGTGAAGAGTCCTGCCCTAAAATCCCCTTGATGGTGCCCCAGAATCTAGCAGGATTGTGGTAAGAGGTGTCAAGTTCAGCCATATAGAAAGCAGCCTTAGCATCCCTTACTTTTTTGGTGCAGCTATTTCTGGCCTTCCTGAACAGCATCCAGTCATTTGGGTTCTTGGCCTTCCTTGCGTGAATCTGGAGTTCTACATTGGATTTACTTGCAGGACAGCTCTTGCACTCAGCACTATAGGTTGCTTGACTGTCTGCTGGAGTTGGTGGATGGGGGGACCCTTAGACAGTGCCAGCCTATTGATTATAAACCAGAATGTCCAGGGCTTAGCTTAGCCTAAAAAGAACAAGGGTAGGCTTGGAGGAACTCTTCTAAGCAGTTATTAGTCACAAAAAAATACAAAAAGAAGGCTTATCCCCGAGTAAGTCCAGAACGTTTTGTTTTGTGCTTCACCATAAGTATTAATGTTTCATGGCTAGAAACATAGAATTTGATGGCAGATAAGGACCGCTTGGCCCACCTAGTCTGCCCATTTCCCTACCTATTGGGTAAGCTGCAGATCCTAGTTAACCAACAGCCTACTTCTTCCTACCCCCCACCAGAATTGTCTTATGTCTGTCCCATGCATTCTTGAATTCCCCCACTGTTTTTGACCCCACAACCTCATCAGGAAGGCCGTTCCATGCATCCACCACCTTCTCTGTGAAAAAATATTTCCTCACATTGCCCCTGAGTCGTCCCCCATCTATCTTCAAATTGTGTCTCTTTTTCTAAAAGGTGCTGCCCTCTTGGACTTTGTTGATTCCCTTGAGGTACTTGAAAGTTTCTATCATGTCCCCCTTCTCCCTCCTGTCCTTAAGGGTATACATATTAAGCTCCTTTAGTCTTTCTTCATATGGCTTCTGTTGCAGACCCTGCACCATTTTAGTTGCCCTTCTCTGGACTGCCTTCATTCTGCCTGTCCTTGCAGAGGTGGGGTCTCTATAACTGCATGCTGTACTCCAGATGGGGTCTTGCCAACTACGGTATCTGTACTGAGGGATAACAACTTTCTGTTTTCTACTGGTGAAGCCTCTCTCTATACATCCCAGTATCACCCAGCCATCTTTGCTGCCTTCTGACGTTGCTTGCTTACCTTTAGGTCATTTGATATAACTCCACCCATTTTTTGTTGTTGTTAATACATCCTCCGATTGTGTATTCTTCCCTGGGGTTTTTGTTTCCAAGGTGCATTACTTTGCACTTCTTTGTACTGAATCTAAAGCCATGTTTACACAGCTGAACTCATTTGTTTTTTGGCACCCCCTTTCATCCTCTATTGTAAAATATAAAACCATCCCCAGCTCTCCCTGGTAATTTAGTGCCCTCCCCATCCCCGATTGTAAATAAATATAGCATCCCCATAGTTCTCTGGTAGTTTAGTGGCCCCCTCCCAGCCCTGATCATAATGGAAAATGTCATCCCTATATAGTCCTGGTATTCCAGTGGATCCCAACCCACCCATTGAGGCACCCACACCCACCCCGCTCCCCTCGTCCCAGCATGGCCATAGTTGTCCTTATGAATGAAGGCTTAAAGGATGCACTGCAAGCCCATTGGTGACAGTGTTGACCAGTAGTATTGCAGTGCCTACTGTAAGTTGTCATTCTATGACAACTCAGTCAGCTGGCAGCTGTGGAGGTGTGCCAGTGGGTTTTGCTGCCTGCTGGCTTCATTGGCCATGCTGGGATGGGGGGAGTAGGGTGGGGTGTTGGTACCTGTTGGCGGGGAAGTGGGGGCGGGGCCACTGGAGTACCAGGGATATATTGGGATTACATTTTCCATTACGATCGAGGATGGGAGGGGGCCACTAGACTATCAAGGAGAGTTGGGGAGGGTTTTACATTTTACAATCTGGGATGGGGGGGCACTAGACTACCAGGGATAGCTGAGGAGGTGTTTTATATTTTACAGTCGGGAATGGGGGACCTCTAGACTACCAGGGAACTATGGGATAATATATTAATTTACAGTCGGGGATGGGAGAGGGGCCACTAGACTACCAAGGAGAGTTGGGGAGGGTTTTATATTTTACAGCCGGGGATGGGATGGGGCCGCTAGACTGTCAGAGATGGGGAGGTGTTTTATGTTTTACAATCAGGGAGGCGGGCCACTAGACTACCAGGGAACTATGGGGATGATATATTAATATACAATCGAGGATGGGAGGGGAGCCACTAGACTACCAGGGATAGTTGGGGAGGTGTTTTTATGTTTTACAATCAGGGAGGTGGGCCACTAGACTACCAGGGAATTATGGGGATGATATATTAATTTACAATTGGGGATGGGAGGGGGCCACTAGACTACCAGGGAACTATGGGGATTATATATAAATTTTACAATTGGGGATGGGAGGGGGGCCACTAGACTACCAGGGAACTATGGGGATGATATATTAATTTACAATTGGGGATGGGAGGGGGGCCACTAGACTACCAGGGAACTATGGGGATGATATATTAATTTACAATTGGGGATGGGAGGGGGGCTACTAGACTACTTCCGAAGGAAATAATTGTTGAGTACCTAGAGGCCAGTGGGGCACAGGACCCAAGGCAGCATGGATTCACAGAAGGAAGGTCATGTCAGACTAATCTAATTGATTTATTTGACTGGGTGACCAAAGTAGTGGACCAGGGAGGGGTTGTGAACATAGCCTAATAATAAAACTTTATTTATATTGTGCCTTTCTAGATTCAAGGCGCCTTACAATATCTGACAACATAATAAATAAAACCAATGCATAATAATCTGAGCTCCTAAAATCACAATATTAATTAAAATAGATCTTCGGCCATAAATAGGTCTTCAGAGCCTTTTTAAATTCTTTTCAAATTCCTCCACGGACGCACACTAGCCTACCTAGACTTTAGCAAGGCATTTGACACAGTCCAGCACAAAGGAGGAATAAACAAATTAGCCAGCCTAGGAGTGGGTCCCAGGGTGGTAGCCTGGGTAAAACATTGGCTGGACAAGAGGACACAGAGGGTAATAGTAAATGGAGTCCACAGTGAAGAAAGGGGGGGTTACTAGAGGGGTACTGCAGGATTCAGTACTGGGACCAGTCCTTTTTAATGTCTTTATAAATGACATTGCAGAGGGACTGGAAGGAAATGTATGTCTCTTTGCAGATGGCACAAAGATCTGCAGTAGGATTGATACGTAAGGTGGGATGGAAAGGATGAAAAGGGACTTGACAAGGTTGGAGGAATGATCAAATGTATGGCAGCTTAGATTCAATGCAAAGAAGTGCAAAGTAATGCACCTGGAAAACAAAATCCCAAGGGAAGAGTGCACAATGGGGGGTGAGATACTGACACTAACAAACAAGCATTTGTCAATGCAGAATGCTGATTGCGTTGGTCCGTTGAGCTTGCTCACTGCCCCTGTGTCACTCGCTTGTTCTGTTTCTCCCAATGCTGCAGGCTGCCCTTTTGTACTGGGTTTCTGCCTGCATTGGCACGTTTTTCCGCCCACAAAGAAATCTGCAGCTGTCCTGACAGAGCTCTGTTGCGGTGGGTCACTCCCCCTCTCTCACTCTCTCGTACTGTTTCTGCTGGCACTGCAGGCTGGCCTTTTGTACTGGGCTCCTGCCTGCATTGCCACCTTTTTCTGCCCACAAAGAAATCCACATCAGTCACGATAGAGCTCCATTGAGCTTGCTCACTCCCCCCCTCTCTCACTCGCTCGTTGTGTTTCTCCCGGTACTGCAGGCTGCCCTTTTGTGCTGGACTTTTGCCTGCATTGGCACCTTTTTCTGCCCACAAAGAAATCCGCAGCTGTCCCAACAGAGCTCCGTTGAGGTAGCTCACTCCACCTGTCTCACTTGCTCATTCTGTTTCTCCTGGCGTTTCAGGCTGCCGTTTTGTACTGGGCTTCTGCCTCTGCTGGCGCCTTTTTCTGCCCACAAAGAAATCTGCATCAGTCTCGACAGAGCTCCGCTTGAGCTCACTCACTCCCCCTCTCTCATTCGCTCATTCTGTGTCTCCTCCTGCTGCTGCAGGCTGCCCTTTTCTACTGGGTTCCTGCCTGTGGTGGCGGCTTTGTCTGCCCACAAAGACATCTGCAGCAGTCCCAACACAGCTCCCTTGAGGTCACTCCCCCTCACTTACTCGTTCCATTTCTGCCAGTGCTGCAGGCTGGCCTTTTGAACTGGGTTCCTGCCTGCGTTGCCACCTTTTCTTGCCCACAAAGAAATCCGCAGCAGTCACGATTGACCTCCATTGAGTTTGCTTACTCCCCGTCTCTCACTTGCTCATTCTTTTTCTCCCGGTGCTGCAGTTGGCACTTTTTCCTGCCCACAAAGAGATCTGCAGCAGTTCCGACAGAGCTCTGTTGGTCTCACTCACTTCCCCTGTCTCACTCACTCGTTCCAATTCTGCCGGTGCTTCAGGGTACCCTTCTGTACTGGGCTCCTGCCCGTGTTGCTGCACTTTTCTGCTCACAAAGAAATCTGCAGCAGTCATGAAAGAGCTCCGTTGAGCTCTCTCACTCTCTCTCTCTCTCTCTCTCTCTCTCTCTCTCTCTGTCGCTCATTCTGTTTCTCCCACCACTGCAGGCTGCCCTTTTGTACTGGGCCCCTGCGTGCATTGCTGCCTCTTCCTGCCCACAAAGAAATCCACAGTAGTCCCGACAGAACTCAGTCACTCCCTCCCCCCAGTTGCTCAATCCTAATCTGTCCTAAACACTGATTTCCGACAGTGACTGAGGTATTCTGCGTCGGAAGCGCAGAAACACATTTCAGCCAAAATGTGAAAAATGACAGCTGTACTGTTCATAAGGAGGTGTGAACAAATGTCAGTGTTGAAAATCTGGTGTGAAAATATTACTAATTTGCGAACTTTACAAGGGTGCGTGGAAACTGCACAACACACACTCGTAATACAGTCATTTTATGGAGTTTCATCACAAAATTTTCAACATGGGCATTTTAGGACCTCTGCTCATGAACAGTGTCAGTGTGATTTTCTTAATGTGTCCTGAACACTGATTTCCCACAGCGACCGCGCTAGTGTGCCTCAGAAGAGTGAAAACACATTTTGGCCAGGATATGAAAAATGGCAGCTGTACTGTTCATAAGGAGGTGCAGAAGAATGGCAATGTTGAAAATCTGGAGTGAAAATATTATTAATTTGTCAAGCTACGAGCTTGCGTGCAAACTGCACAACACACGCTTGTAACACAGTCATTTTATGGAGTATCGTCACCAAATTTTCAACATAGACATTTTAGGACCTCTACTCATGAACAGTGTCTCTGTCATTTTCTTAATCTGTCCCAAACACTGATTTCCCACAGCGACCGCACTATTCTGCGCCAGAAGTGCGAAAACACATTTCGGTCAGGATATGGAGAATGACAGCTATACTGTTCACAAGGAGGTCTGAAAAAATGGCAGTGTTGAAAATCTGGCTGCAAATTCGCAAAGTTATGAGTGTGTATAGCAACTGCGCAACACACGCTTGTAAAATCCAGGTTACTCACCTGTAACAGGAGTTCTAGGAATGGTATATGTTGTTCATCCACACTGTCTGGCAGGTTCCTTGCCGCTTTAAATCTTGCCGGAAGGTCTTCAAGCTGGCTCCTCCCACCCACCCGGGTGGTAAAACTCTCGGCTCCACCCCATGACGCCAGATCTGGCTCTCTGGAAGCTCAGGTTGTGCAAAGCCGGGGAGGTCGGGTGGGTCATGTGGATGAACAACATGTACCATTCCTAGAACTCCTGTAACAGGTGTATAACCTGTATTTCTAGGGACATGGATATGTTGTTCATCCACACTGTCTGGCAGACTCTTAGCAGTTCTCCGGGAGGAGGGAGGCAAGGTGCACACCCCCTATTTAGGGAATAAAGACTGGAGAACCGAGGCCCCAAAACCAGCATCCCGGCGTGACTCAAGGTCGATGTGGTAATGGGTAATAAAGGTGTGTGCTGACTTCCAGGTAGCAGCCCTGCAGATTTCCTGGATAGGGATGTCCCTGGAAGCAGCCACCGATGCAACAGTATGATGGGTAGAATGAGCTCTTATCCCTCTGGGAGGCTCCATGCCTGCCAACTTGTAGCAGAGATCTATGCAGGAGGTGACCCACCTGCCTATCGTCCGCTTGGCTGCAGCTTCAGCGTAGGTGACAAAGAGCTGGCGAACCTATCCCCGAATTTCAGCCGTGCGCTCCTTATAATAAGCGAGCGCCCTTCTAGGGTCCAAAGTATGGAGCCTGTATTCGGCCTCCGAGGTGTGATTGGGGTAGAACACTGGCAGAGTCAACACCTGGTTAAGGTGAAACTCCGACACCACCTTCGGAAGGAATTTCGGGTGGGACGCAGGACAACCATGTCCCTGTGGAAGACCAGGTAAGGTGACTCGATGCAGAGCGCCTGGAGTTCTCCCATCCTTCTGGCTGACGTGATAACCACCAAGAAGGTGGTCTTCCACGACAGGTGAGAGAGTTCACACCTGTGCATTGGTTCGAATGGCTTGCCCATGAGCTTTGCCAGTACCAGCAGTAAATCCCACGGAGGTGGAGGTTCCCGCACCAGAGGGGAAATGTGATCAAGGCCTTTGAAAAAGCATCAGACCACCTTCTCCTGCGCCACCGATTGCTCCCCGGCCCGTGCCCGGTAAGCAGAGATGGCTGCCAGGTGCACCCTTAGGATCATCGACCTAAGCCCTTGACTAGAAAGGGACCATAAATAGTCCAAGATGCTTGCCAAAGGACAGGAGGAAGGGTCCAAGTCCTTGCCCTGACACCAAATGGAAAATCTCTTCCATTTGAAGGCATAGCATTTCCTGGTCGACTCCTTACGGGATGCCTCAACAACATTGAGGACCTCGTTGGAAAGTCCCAAGGCCTGAAACTCTAGCCGCTCAGGAACCAGGCCGTCGGGTGCAGGGATTGAAGGTCCGGATGGAACACCTTCCCCTGATTGACTGAGGGCAGGTCCGGGTGAGCTGGAAGCTGCCTCGGGAGCCTGGAGTTGAGGCTGAGGAGATCTGGGTACCAGAACTGACGGGGCCAGTCTGGGGCTATCAGAATCACCTGCGCCTTGTCCCTCCTTGCCTTGAGAAGCACCTTGTGAATCAAGGGAAATGGGGGGGAAAGGCGTAGAAGAGGCCTGGGATCCACAGCCTCGAGAAGGCATCCCCCTGCAGCAGCGAGCCATGCTGAGGGGGGTGGGCATGAAACAGCCTCAGCTTCATGTTCTCCTTGGAGGCAAACAGGTCCACCTGAAGTGTGCCCCAGTGGGAGAACAGCTCTTGTACTACCTCCGGCAGGAGAGGCCACTCGTGAGATGCAGCTCCTATCCGGCTCAGGGCATTGGCCAGGGTGTTGGAGGCTCCTGCCACATGAATGGCTAGGAGATCCGCCTCCAGGCTGCGCACGAGTGACCAAATGCGGAGAGCTTCCTTGCATAGAAGCATGGAACGCGTCCCGCCCTGGCGGTTTAGGTAGTACATGGTCGTGGTATTGTCCGTCTGGACTCGGACCACTTGACCCCGGAGAAACGGAGCAAAGGCGGTGAGAGCTAGGTGGACCACTCGGAGCTCCAGCAGGTTGATGTGGCATCGGGACTCCCGTGGGGACCAGAGGCCGTGCGCTCGGTGTTCCCCCAGATGGGCACCCCAACCCATCAGAGAGGCATCAGTCGATAGAGACCATCGGCTCAGGGCGGACAAACGGGATGCCCTCCTGCAGATGAGATGGAATGGTCCACCACAGGAGAGCGTTCCACATCTCCTGGGTCCCCATCACTAGCTGGTCCAATGGATCGCAGCGTTGTGACCACTGGCTGGCCAGTCCCCACTGAAGGGGGCGCATGTGCCAGCGTGCCCAATGGACCACGCTGGTACAGGCCGCCGTGAGGTCCAGGAGGCGCAGGAAGTCCCGGGCAGGGCGCGATTGCCCAACCAGAAATGATTGGGCAAAGGAGGTAAGAACCTCGGCCCTGTCCACCGGGAGCCGTGCTCTGGCTCGAAGAGAGTCGAGCTCTGCCCCGATAAACAGAATCACCTGCTTCGGCTCGAGTTCCGACTTGGCCTTGTTGATGAGAAGGCCGACTTGAGAGCAAACCTGGAGGGCCAGATCTCTGGACCGCTCCACCTCCTGTCTGGAGGGTGCTGCTATCAGCCAATCGTCCAGGTAAGGGTACACCCGGACCCCTCGGCGCCACAGAAAAGCTGTCACCACTGCAATGCTTTTGGTGAAGACCCTGGGAGCTGGAGACAGGCCGAAGGGCATGGCTCGGAACTCGAAGAGGGATCCCTCCGCTCAAAAGCGAAGGAATCTCCGGTGACGGACGGATAGGGACGTGGAAAGAACGCCCCTGCAGGTCCAGAGAGCAGAACCACACGCTGTGTTCCAGGGATGGTATTATCTGAGCCAGAGTGACCATCCTGAAGGTTCGAGACCTTAGAAACTTGTTCAGGTCGTGTAGGTCGAGAATGGGGCGCCAGCCCCCCGTCCGTTTCGGAACCAGAAAGTACCTGGACACAAACCCCAGGTCTGAGGGAGGGTCTACTACCTCCCTGATCACTTCCTTTTGGAGGAGGAGAGCGATGTCGAGCTGACAGTGAGGCTGCGGACCCCAAGGCCCCCCGAGGTGTGACGGCTCTGAAGGGCGGGGCCTGCTCGAATTCTAGAGGCAGGTCTTTTCCCACCACCTCCAGTACCCACCTGTCTGTGGTAATAACGGACCAGGCGGAAAGGAAGTGCCGGAGCCGTCCCCCCATGGGGGGAACCTGGGGTGAGGTGACAGGGTTGGGGGCGACACCCCTCAGCCCGTCACTGGGCAGGCTTGGAGGAGGGACCGGCCGAGGGACCTCCTGGGCCCTTACCTCCCTGCTTCCTGTTGGAGGAAGCTCCGGGTTTGGGTTTGGGATGCCAAGCCCGAGCCTGCTGGCCCTGATGTTGTTGGCGTCAAGGCCACAAGCAGAAGGACGCAAAGGGCTTAGGCTGGGTGATTTGGCGGCCTTGTCCTCTGAGCGGAAGAGACCGAGTCCAAGGTAGCATTGGACTTCTCGATCCTCTGCAGGTGAACTTCCACCCCGGGGCCGTAGAGGTTAGTCCCCAAAAAGGGAACATTCGCCAACTTGTAGTGGATATCCTCAGCCAAGCCCGACGACGCATGGCCACTGCGGCTGCCACAGACCTGGCACATGAGTCCCCAGTGTCTAAAGCAGTCTGGAGCTGCTGTTTGGCCACTGCCCTGCCCTGGTCCCGCACCTGCCTGACCGTAGTCTGCAGATCCGCGGGAAGATGAGGGACGACCTCATCCAGGGAGCCCAACAGGGCATGAGAAAAATGTGCCATGAGGACGGCCGAACTGGCCTGACGAAGGCCGAGAGAGGATGCAGCATAGACTTTTCGCCCGGCATAATCCAATTTTTTGGATTCCTTGTCGGGAGGTTTGTCCATCATCCCTAGCGCTCCCGCACGCCATAAAAACGCTGTTGGTAACCAACCCCTCAGCAGAGGGTGTTCCGAAAACCGGACAGGGAACCAGTAGGGACCGCATACTTCCTGGCCATCCTGGCTGAAGGCGCAGGGCAGGAAGCAGGGCGCTGCCAGAGCTCAAAGGCTGGACCCACTACGGCCTCTGCCACCGGAAAGGCCTCCGTAGGGGAATCCCCTCGGTCCAGAATCTCTGTGAGGGGATACCTGGCCCATTTAGAAACGGGTTCGAGCTTCATCCTGGTGGACTCCGAGATGAGCCGAAGCAATCCTAGGAAGGATGAAGGGCTATCGTCCACTGACTGTCCACCTGAGGACTCCAAGTCCATTCGCTTGGAGAAAAGGGAGGAATCATCCTCGGACTCAGAGTCCTCAAAGAGCTGCCTCGGACCTGAGCCACCCTCCACCTGCCGAGGTCTATATCGGGAGTGAGGGTGACAGACAACCTATGAGGCAGTCCCTGAGCCGACCGAGAATTTTTGGTCGGAGCCCCAAATAACGGCTGTGGAGGCGGAGGTTCCACCGGAATCGGTGGGGCAGCTGGAATTGGCTGAACAACCGGCCTGGGAACAGGCTCCTCAGCTAAAATGAGGGGTTGTTTAGGCCGCTCCGGTGACAGCCACTTAATGGCCGGGAAAGACGACGGCGTCGGCTTATTCCCGGTCAGAAGGAGCTGTTGCCACATGAGTTCCTCATACCTCCGACGCAACTTGCACCGGAGCCTCCCCTCGTCCGAGGAAGAGGATGAGCGGCGGCACCGCTTGCCACGGTGCCGAGACCACCTATGACGGCGGGATCGGCTGGACCACGAAGACGACCGAGATCGAGAACCTCGGCAAGGCAGAGGACGGTGCGGTGAGGTGTCGCAGGGAATCGGCACTCCCCTCGGCTCGGACGATTCCACCGAAGGCTCCGGAACCGGAGGCACAGACGAGCCGATGGGATCCTGAACTCCCACCGGGGGAACCGGGGAGAGGGGATTCTCAGCTTCTCCAGCCGACAACCCATCCGACGGGTCAAGAAAAATCTCAACCGCATCGACAGGAGTCTCGGTCAACTGGCCTGACGGGGACACCATGAAGCCAGTGGCCGAAGCTGAGGGGTCGACCGAAGTCGACTGTCGATAACTAGGGAAGGGGGATCTTTCCCGCTTCCAAGAGCGTCGACGGTGAGACTTACTCTTGTCTCTCTTTTTGGACCGAGGAAAAAGGTCCAGAAGAAGTTGGACCCTCACCTTTCGTCGAGAGGGTCAGACAAAGCTCCTTAAAAGAAGCCGAATACGAGGCACCAAGAGAAAGCGGGACAAATGCCGCAGCCGAGGGTAGAAGCGGCCCGCGCCGCCTCCTCTTCGAAGGGCGATCATCTGCTCGAGTGGACACCGCCGACCGGGCCTCTTTTGACTTAACCGGAGGAAATCTTTTCTCGGGACGCCCCAGCTGTAAACGGGCAGCACGGTCTCCGAAGACGTAGGCCAAAAAGAAGAGCACAGGCCAAGCTCGCGGGTCGTGCTCAAGGCCCAGCAGTAGACGACGTGAGTGCGAATCCGTCCGAGACATCTTCTGACTTCGCAGGGGCATCTCCAGAAACCGGGAGTCGATTTGTCCATCGCAGCTGCGAAGGAGAGAAGACCGAAGTCTTTTTAGCAAAAAACGTTTAATTTAGAAAATTCGAAGAATTAGGAACCAGTCTTATACGCAGAGCGTTAAGGAGGGAACCTGAGCTTCCAAGTGGTAAGGAAGATCTGGCGTCATGGGGCGGAGCTGAGAGTTTTACAACCCGGGTGGGTGGGAGGAGCCAGCTTGAAGACCTTCCGGCAAGATTTAAAGCGGCAAGGAACCTGCCAGACAGTGTGGATGAACAACATATCCATGTCCCTAGAAACAGTCATCTTTTTGGATTTTTCCCACCAAACTTGCAACATAGACTTTTTGAGAGCCCACCTCATGAACACTGGCACTGTTGTTTCATTAATCAGTCCCAAAAGGGGATTCCATGCAGTGACCGCGAAATCACCTTTCGGGCCGAATAATGCCATGACGGTGCCAGAATTCATGAGGAGGGGTTCCAAAAACCCCATGTTGTAAATTTGGTGCCAAAATTCCAAAACATGCCTGAGATATGCATCAAAGTTGAAAAAACCCTATTTATTCCATTATACTGCTTACTGGCATTTCCTCAGTTCGCGGCCGGCTTTGAAGAGTGCAGACACATTTCTGGTCCACCGAAGATGGTCGTGCCAGACTCCGGAGGTAAGTATGGGGTGAGGGGGTGTGGTGAGGCACGCAGGTTGTGGGAGGGGGGCAGGGAGACCGCCGAGGGACTGTTTCCTTTTTCCGCAGGAAAAAAAAACAAAAAACATTGCAAGACCAGTTTTGTTTTTACAGGGGCATGTGGCACGCTGGGGTGGGCTCCCAGCATGCCAATGGAGTATTTTTTTGGGTGGCAGCTGTAGCCGACGGGGGATTGGGCACCCCTGTCGGCACACAACGAAAGAGTGGGGGGTGACGTTATGCCGACGGGGAGTGGGCACCCTGTTGGCACACAGCAAAAGCGGGGGGGGTTACATAATGCCGAGGAGGAGTGGGCTCCCCGTCGGCAACATCAACCTTTAGGGCACTGAAGCCGATGGAGATTGGGGCCCCGTCGGCAAACAAACACAGTGGGGTACATGCTGCCAGGGATTGGGCCACCCTTGAGCTGGGGGCTTGATTGTTTGTGAACATGGCGTAAGCCGCCGCATGTCTACAAACAGTATCACTGTAACTAAGTGTTCCTACCAGCAATGACGGGTCACTTCCTCATTAGCTTAATAGCTTACGCTGGGTAACAAGATTTAGGTGGCCCCTGATTGCAGCGGCTGTGCGGCAACGGCACTGATTGTGGCACACTGGCTGAACTACTGTCAGCAGCAGCATGCCACGGTATTTGGGAAAGCGGGCCAAGCCTTTAAAGGCTGTGGGGGTATTGGCCACAACAGTGCTTCTGGAAAGCTGCCACAGTATGTTTCTTGCGCATGCGCGCAATCATCATAAAAAGGAAAGGGACCTGGGGTAGTCCTATCAGATGACCTAAAGGTGGGCAAGCAATGTGAGAAGGTCATAAGGAGGGCTGGGGGATACTGAGATAACCTCATAGTCTTCAGGTGAAGCTACCTCTGGCTGCAAGCTGCAACACTGGACTTAAGATGTGCAAGAAAGTGAGTAGTGCTCACAACAGAGGGAGGTGAACTTTACAATTTACAATTGTCTTCGGTTTGAAGCAGATTCCTTAGGAAAGTTAATATTCTTCAGGTGGAGGATACTTCTAACTGAAGGGTGAAATAAGCAACTTAGAATTATCAGAAAAGGCAGTCTTTCAATCAACAGAGGAGGTGGAGTTTGCTTTACTTGTGTTACAAGTGTTAAGGTTTTCAGTGCAGAAAGAGTTTAAAGCCACATAGGCTAAATACTGTTTTCTGTGTCTGCCCTTCTGCACAGCTGACGTGTTTTGGGGCTGACTCTTTTCAGAGCACAAGTCACCAGGCTGTTTTGGGGCTGTGGTGCTTACCTGTGTCTGACTTGGATGTTTGGATTTTTCTGTTTGATTAGCAGGTATTTTCTCTGTCAAATTGGTTTGAAGCAGTATTACAAATTGTCGTTACTGCATCTTGCTGACAGAAAGGCACTCCATCGTATCGGTAGGTCAGAGTGTTTAGCTGATTGTTTCGTGAGGGCACAGTTTAGGTCCAACCCTTCCCACCCTCACCCCACCTCCCTGGAAATAGTTCATTTATACCTGGGGTTCTGACATCATTTCCTCAAGAGGGCAAGGCACATCACTGTCATATCCTGTCTAGCACACTGCACTGACAATATAAGCATACACATTATATAAATACATATATTTCTATATAACGCACCAATCACACACACACACACACACAAAAAAACTAAACAAGGTAGACAGTTATGTGGGGAGTAGTACAATGTAATGGCTGTGGGGCAGCAGTCTTCCGGGAGTCTTTCTGGAGGCTGAGATGCTGCCCTGTTTGCAGACAACTATCTGCCCTGAGGGAGGAAGTTGCCCATCTTCAGGCCGCACTGGACAGTGGCAAGGGAGCACCACATCCACCACCACTACCTCAGAGGTTGTGAAGAAAGCACAGCAGTTGGACCACAGTGGGCTCAGGGAGGGTAAGGGAGGCACACCCAGTCAGTTGTTACACTCCACAATCCATACACCATTCTGGGGGAGCATAGTTCCCCTATGGATGCACCCGCAGAGGAGACTAAGGAGGGTGCAGACAACTGTCACAAGGGAGGCCCTCAGGAAGGAGGCAGAGGGCACCACAGGAAAAGAAAGCAGCTCTTGGTGGAGGACTCAATTATTAGGGGGATAGAACTGGGGGGAGCAGGGAAAACTGAAGAAAGGTGCCTGCCTGGTGCCATGGCTTGGAGGGACAGGAAGCGCATCCTTAGGATCACTAGAACAGTTGCACGGAGTCTGAGCTGGACATCATTGTCCACCTAGGGACAAATGACTTGGCTCATCATGAGATTAGAGCAGTGCAAAAGGACTTTGTAGAGTTGGGGAGGGGCTTAAGACAAGTAGCACACACAGTATCCTTCTCAGAGGTGCTGCCTGTCAGTGGCATGAGTGAGAGGAGGGTATTTTGCACCATGCATTTTAACAAATGGTTAAAAAAATGGTGTGGAGCACAGGGGTTTGGCTTCATTGGGGACTGGGGTTCCACCTGGAGGGACACCAGCCTATACTGGCAGGATGGTCTGCATCTGTCCAGGAAGGGAACAAGTCTTTTGGGCAATCTGTTTAAATGCTTCATTGGCAAGCCTTTAAACTAGTCAAGGGGGGAGGCACTGATAACCAGAAGGAAAATCCCAGCCTCCCCCTACAAAACAGGGTACTAAATGAGAAAAAGACCAAGGTAGAAAGGTCAGTGGGGGTTGCTGCTACAGAAGGTAAAGCCATCAAAAAATGGAGAGCAATGAGTACCAATGCCCGTAGTCTGGGTAACAGCTTCCTGAATTAGTGGCCTTGATGGAGGAGGAACATCTGGATATTGTGGCAGTCACAGAAACATGGTACACACAGAACCATGACTGGGACGTAAACATACCAGGATACACTATCTACAGGAGGGCAGGGAGGGTAAAGAGGAGGAGGATAGCTTCACATAGAGAAGAAATCAAAGCAACAGAACAAAAGGGTAAACAGGGAGGAGAAGAAGCACTGTGGGTCAATTTGGAGGCAGGCAATGGCACCACAATCCGCACAGAGGTTATATACAGACCCCCCTCTCAGAGGGAGGAAATGGACAAGGAAATGATAGAAAGTATACTTAAAGGGGAGATATTGCTGATGGGTGATCTGAATATGCCAGATGTTAACTGGAGTGCAGTTGCAGCAGCCACTTCTAAGTGGGTTATTCTGGATGCCCTACAGGGGGCATGCCTTAGACAACTAGTATTGGAGCACTCCGAGAGGGAGCAATCTTAGACCTGGTTCTCTCAAACGGAGATGAAGAGAGATCACAGATGTAGAAGTGGGTAGCCATCTGGGAACTGAGCGACCGTCGAACAGTATGGTTCACAATAAACACAGCAATAGAGTCAAGCCATACAAAGACAAAGGTACTGGATTTTAGGAGGCTGACTTTGCCAAAATGGTTGAGTGCCTAAGGAATGCACTAGAAATGGGCAGGAAGGAGGTGGAAGAACAATGGGGAATAATAAAACTGCCATCACAGAGGCAACAAGCCTTTGTGTAAAGTAACAAACAAAATGAAATGAGGTAAGAAACCACTATGGTTCTCAAAGGAAGTGGCAGTGAAGGTTCAAGAGAAAAAGAAAGCATTCAGGAAGTACAAGGAATCACAGAAGGAACAGGACAGAGAACTGTATCAGTCAAAGCAAAGGAAGCTGGAAGGCAGTCAGAACAGCAAAGGCCCAAACCGAGGAAAAGAGAGCCAACTCGGTTAAGAAGGGATAAAACCTTTTACAGGTACATCAGGGAGCAAAGGGAAGACCAAGGAGGGATAGTGAGGCTTAATAAAGGGAGGGAGGGTGGGAAGAGGGTGACTGTGAAAGGCAGAGATACTAAACAAATATTTTTGCTCAGTATTTACAAAAAGAAGAGGGGGGTACCTAAAACAAACAGTAGAAACACTCTGGATACAGAAGTTGATACCAGCCCATTTACAGAAGATAGAGTTCTGAAAGAGCTCTTAAAACTGAATGGACAAAGCAATGAGGCCTGATGGGATTCATCCCAATTCTAAAAGAACTAAGGATAGAACTAGTGACACCACTGACTACCCTCTTTAACAAATCATGGGGAGGATGGGGGTGGTACCTGAGGACTGGAGGAGGGCAGATATGATTCCCCTTCACAAAAGTGGGAGCAAGGCAGAGCAGGAAACTACAGACCTGTTAGTTTAACCTCAGTGGTAGGAAAATGATGGAATCACTTCTGAAATAAAGAATTGTTGCGTATCTAGAGGCCAGAGGGCACAGACCCAAGGCAGCATGGATTCACAGCGGGAAGGTCATGCCAGACAAATCTGATGGATTTCTTTGACTGGGTGACCAAAGTAGTAGATCAGGGAGGCTGTGACATGGCCTACCTAGACTTTAGCAAGGCATTTGACACAGTCCCACACAAAAGATTAATATACAAGGTTAGCCAGCCTGGGGAGTGGGTCCCAATGACAGCCTGGGTAAAGAATTGGCTGGAGAATAGGACACAGAGTAATAGTAAATGGAGTCCACTCTGATGAAAGGGGATAGCAGTGGGGTACCACAGGGTTCCAGTATTAGGACGGTCCTCTTCAATGTCTTTATAAGCGACATTGCAGAGGGACTGTAAGGAAAGTATGTCTCTTGCAGATGACACAAAGATCTGCAACAGAGTTGATGCACAAGGTGAATTGGAAAGGATGAGAAGGGACTTGGCAGTTAGAGGAATGGTCAAATGTATGGCAGCTTAGATTCAGTGCTAAGAAGTTGAGGTAATGCACCTGGGAAACAAAACCCAGGGAAGAGTACACATGTGGGGTGAGATACTAACAACAACAAAATGGAAAGGGACCTGGGGGTAGTCATATCAGATGACCTAAAGGTGGGCAAGCAATGTGAGAGGCAGCAAGGAGGGTTGGGTGGATACTGGGATGCATAGGGAGGCATCACCAGCAGAAAGAAGATGTTATCCCTCTGTACAGACAGCTGGTGAGACCACATCTGGAGTACATGTGCAGTTCTGAGACAATCTCCGCAAAGACGTGACAGGATGGAAGCTGTCCAGAGGAGGGCAACTAAATGGTGCAGGGTCTGCACCGAAGACATATGAAGTGAGACTTAAGGAGCTTAATATGTATAGCCTCGAGGAAAGGAGGGGAGGGGGACATGATAGAAACTTTCAAGTACCTCAGGGAATCAACAAAGTCCAAGAGGTAGCATCTTTCAAAAAAGGTGTGCAGGAACAAGGGCTGAATTTGAAGATGGAAGGGGCGGCTCAGAGGTAATTGAAGAGTATTTTTTCACAGAGAGTCGTGGATGCATGGAACAGCCTTCCTGAGGAGGTTGTGGAGTCAAAACCGTGGTGGAATTCAAGCATGCATGGGACAGTCATAAGGCAATTCTAGGGGTGGGGGCAGGAAAAGTAGGCTGCTGGTTAACTAGGATCTGCAGCTTATCCATCAGGTGAGAATGGGCAGACTGGGTGGGCCAAGCGGTCCTTATCCGCCGTCAAATTCTATGTTTCTATGGGATACACAGGGAGAGGCATCACCAGTAGAAAACAGGAAGTTGTTGTCCCTCTGTACAGACAGTTGGTAAGACCACATCTGGAGTACTTTGTACAGTTCTGGGGACTCCATTTCTACAAAGACATAGGGTGGAGGCTGCCCAGAGGAGGGCAACCAAAATGGTGCAGGGTCTGCACCAGAAGACATATGAAGAAAGATTAAAGGAGCTTAATATGTATACTCTCCAGGAAAAGAGGGAGAGGGGGGACGTGGTAGAATCTTTCAAATACCTCAAGGGAATCAACAAAGTCCAAGAGGGCAGCATCTTTTTTAGAAAAAGAGATGTGTAAGAACAAGGGGGCACAGTTTGGAGATAGAGGGTGAAGGTTCAGCGGAAATGTGAGAAAGTATTTTTTCACTGAGACAGTGGTGGATGCATGAAATGGCCTTCCTGAGGAGGTCATGGTGTCAAAAATGGGGGAGGATTCAAGGTTATCCTGTAGGTAGGGAAATGGGCAGACTAGGTGGGCCAAGTAGTCCTTATCTGCCGTCAAATTCTGTGTTTCTGAGTTTCCTGAAAATTACCCTGCTTTACTCCTAACCTATCCTTTCCCATGCCATATGTCCCAGACGGACAAAGACATCTAGCTCCCATTTGTGACCTCCATCCTTGCCAGCCTGTGTCATAGTCCAGTGACCTCTGCCCTCAACTCAGAGAGGTGAGTGCAAATGGAGCAGTACTTCAGTCTCTAGAAGGTATACCAAAATTCTGTGGCTCCACATGTGCTACTCTGTGCCACTCCCATGTCTCTTCCTGCTTAACACTTTTTTCTATTGAAGCTACGTTATCCCCTTCTGTCTATTCTTATTAACCTACTTCCCCTTCCTTAGAGTGCCCAAAATCATGGTTCAAGAATTAGCACCCGCTTGCCAAATGCAGGTGGATAGTACTTCAGGCTGGTGAAAGTGCCCCAGTTGAGTGCCTGCCAGGCACCTTGGCATTTTAAGAAGTGAGCCTGCTGTCCACCTGATTGCCACTAGGGGCTGCCACCAAAAATTGCTGAAATGCCGAAGTGAGCTGCCAAAGATGAAACCATGCAAGAACAGGAGCTTTTGACAAGAATAAGGCAGTGGTTCACGAGGGAACTCCTTTTCTTGCTGGCTTAATCTCTAGTGGTAGTTCGAGCGAGTAGTCATTGGGCATTCAATCCATGGAGTGCCATGACCTTTCTGAGATCCTGAAAGAAGCCAGCATCTGGAGAGGCCAGGAGTCATGAGGGAATGAGTGATCCAGAGAGCAGCAAGCCCAGAAAAAATGAAGTCACTCCACTGAAGGCATGGTAAGGGCTGGGGAAGGGGGGACGTGCTACTCTAGTGCTGCTGCTCACACCCCTTGACTCAAAAGATCATCAGGCATGAGCTGCTGCTCGTCACTGATTCCTCAAGGGATCAGGACTGAGTCCTCGTTGGGTACCTGATGCCACAAATGGGGTGGGATGTGCAAGACAGCAGTAGAGGGGCAAACACAGAAACTGGGGGGCAGGGCAAGAAAAGAAGCCCAGCTGTAAGGAATTCAGTTCAAATGTTATTTTACCAGGATAACACCATTGAGTCCACTCAATTGCGAGAGGTCCTGGGGGTACATAATTACAATACAAAACACTGAACAGTTACAGTGGTAGAATACAACTACAGCTGAGATACCATACACAAGAAAAGCAGACAAAAGGAAGTTAACTAGGTACAATACTGAATAGCAAAATGTTTCTAAATCTGATACAGGTGCCTTTACAAGTAAAGCTAGTTGAGTACAACACTTGTGAAAATTGATAGGTGCAAAAAAGTAAATTGGAACAATAGAAGAGGACATAGCGTGCAAGATCAAGGGATTTTATAGCAATAGAAGATGGTCAGATGCGGAGACAGTAATACAGGTTACAGAAATATAACAGGAGGGGGGAGGAGAGCAGGTCTGGGGGAAGGGAGAGGATGAAGAATGCAGAAAACGATGCATCGAAGGAGGGGTGACACAGAGGGGTGGATGTTATACAAGTGCTTAGTACTGGTGCTGGATAAGGAGAATATTGGGGTTGGAAATAAACTGGTCCAGAAAAGGGGGAGGATTAAGTGCCAGGAGTCAGGGAGAATATACATGATTACAGTAAGCAGGTTCAAGCATAGCAGTCACATTCATCCTTCAACATACGCCCAATCAAGGACTTGAATGTATACAACCTAACAGTAAGGTTAAGTTTAAGGACTTTTTGTATAGTGTTCCATGAGGTCGGCAGGGCATAGATTAGGGATGAAGAACCAAACTGGGTTCTAATCCGTGGAGTATCGAAAGTTATATACAAGAACTTCCAGAGAGTGTACACACTGGAGGCACATTTAAACATGGAGCAGATGTAGGGAGCGAGTTTCGGGGTCAGAGCTCTGTAAACCCAGAGAGATGCGTTGTGGCACCTCCTGACACCAAGTGACAACCAACCAACCTGCATATAAAGGGAGCAATGGTGGGTGTTGAAAGGAGCAATTGTAATGAATCATAAGGCCCTGTGATAGACTATGTCAAGGGTGACTAGGACTGACTATGGCTGCAGAGGAATTTCCACATAGTCAATTAACGGGTGAAAGGTTGTTTGGACCAACCTTAGTTTGGTGTCCTTGGTAAGCAAGTGCTTTATGCGATAGAAGAGACCTAGGCTTTGGCGAGGTTTTTTGGCCGTTTCCTCTATATACGTTACAAAGGATAGTTTTTGATCCAGCCAGAAACAGAGATATTTAAATTTCTCAACTGGTTCGAGTACTTCTCCCAGGATGGACTTACTCTGAAAATTTGCATTCAAGTAGTTGGTGAGAATATCTTTGGTAATAGGGAACAGGTGCATATTTTTTGTCTTTCTAGTATTGAAGAGTAGTTTAAGATTTATTAAGTTGTGTTGAAGTAGGTCAGAGTCACGTTGTAACTCGATGCGGGCAAGAGAACAGGAGAGATTAAAAACGAATGATGTGCAGTGCTGCATTTCTTCCTCCTCTGTCTGAGTTCCAGAAGCCCTGAGGTAAAATTCTCCTTTGCTTGCTGGAAATACACGTTAAGCTCGGAAATCAGACGGACTGCTACTATCCCAAGATGGAGAGACTGAGTTTGTTAACTTAATTAAAACCAGGACAGCAGCTGATCATTAATGTCTTAAAGACGCTGTGGTGATTTGGGAGCAGACTGACTCTGTCACTACTATATGAGTCAGTCTGAACAGCAAGCTTCTGGGTTGTGTTAGCTCTGCATAAAATGTGGCCAAGCTACTAGTGCTGTCAGATGCTCTCAGGTTGTCTGAGGATAACAAGACTGAGACATGACAGGGAACAGAGACTGAGCAAGTGACAGCGAGGCAGGGTATTTGCTAACTGAACTCAGAGATGTTGTTGATGTACAGTACGATGCTGCGCTGCTAGTAGTGAGTCATTAAAGCTGCCAGATAGATCTTTTGTGAAGGTTGTCACCTGGGAGCAGACTGGACAGTCAGATTAGTGACCAGAACTTGAGTATTGCTGCTTTGTTGTAGTAAATATTGCTCTTTCTGTCTTAACATACTAATCAGCTTGTTAACGTTATCAAATACGTGAGGATTTTTGTCACTGTGTGATGAGCCAGTACTTAACTTAGACAACAATTTAACAACTGCACTGCTAAGTTAACAGGTTACAAAAGCTGAATGCAGTTAAAAATGCGAATCTTATGTCAGTGTGACACATCCATCCTGAGATGCATTGATTCACTATGTCAATTAAATATTACTTTTGCACTGCAGTAAAACGTTTTTTTTTTTTTTTGTTTGTTTTTTCTTGAAAAAAAGATTGAATTTCTCATAATTTTTTGTGCCGGGCCAGTGGATTTTTCCAGTCACTAGCCCGACTGGCTATTGGCTGAAAAAGTTAATTTTGATCCTTGCCCAAAGTGGACTTATTATCTTACCCTAGATAGTGTGTTTCCTATTTTCCCTTCTACCAGTATTCTTGTCATATGCACTGCACGGTGCTCTACTGCCTCCTTTTTATGTTTTGCTGCCTTCTTCTGTTTCTCGCCCTCCTTGAAATGGATTGATCACCTTACCCTAGACTGGATGTTTCCTGCTTCCTTTCTGCTTGCAACTACCTCTATGTATGTGTTGTACATTTACCCCTTTGTTGTTAACCCATTTTAGTTATTTACTCTACTTCTTATAGGAGAAGTGTATACAATCCTGTGTTTTATCCTACCTGTCTTGTGGCTCTCCAGTAGAGCCTCTTGCAGACTCTGGCCGGTCTGTGGAGGCTCTACGATGCCGAGTCAACAACAAACTTATCAGCCGGCAATGCAGGGACAGTCTCCCTGTCAACTGCAATTTGCAGTTGGCAGGGTGCCGCGTCACAGCAGAGTCTGTTTTTTCTTCAAGGGGTTTGCCCTTGCAACCCTCCATGTGGGGGGCTCTTCCCCCTGCATCCCCATCCCTAAGGATGCCAAGTCCAAGTCAGAACTGGTTTGGGCAGGGGTTACAGCATGGGGGAATGTGTTGCCGCACTTGGGCGCAACTCCTACAGCAACATGTCATTGTTGTCGGTAGTGACATATGTTACTGTAGGGGTTTCACCATGGGAAATGCATACAATCTGTGGACATCTGCTGATGCCTTATATTCAATATAAGTTGCAACAAACTTTGTTAATGCTCCAGGTATGGTTAAAGTAATAAACATTGGGAAATGAGGTGTTAGGGTTTCCCTAATACCTCACCCTCCCAAACCAGACAGGAGAGCAAGTGTGGGGTGTGCCATGGGCTTCTCAACTCTGACGCCAATCCCATTACACATCTGTAAATTTCAATTTTAAAATAATTAATTTTAAATCATTAAATTACTTCCTTGGAATGCATCTGCCAGCTTGAAACTTTCAAGGATTCTGTAATTAACTAATGTTGAAATGTTTTCCTTTTTGAAGATTTACTTTTTATCCCCATTGCTTCTTGCTTACCTTCCTTTTCAGACTGATCAACACCTACAACTCTCAGGAGTCCTTTTGGGGCCTGATGTGGGGTGAGGAGTATTTGTATTCAACCACAGAGTCCCATGTCATCCTTTAAAATCCCTTGGTGGGCTTGGTGGGGGGACGTCACCACCCTCCCCCTGGAACCATCAAGGACTGCTTCAATAACAGCAAACTCTGCTGCCATGCAGGCGACATGGGTATGGCAGTGAACTTGAGCCAGCTGTTTGGAATGCAGGGCAGGTTGGAGCAGCTGCTGCATGGCAGTTTGCCTTGGTCAGACAGGGCTAACGTGGAGGTCCGGTAGCACAGGGAGCTTGCATCTACCACAGGGACATAGCGTGCACACATGACTCAACGTGAGCAGGCTGAGGGAGTCGAACATGTACTCACTGAGGGAGAGGAGAGATGGGGGATAGGAGTAAAACCTCTAAGTACATGATGGGAATAAACAAAACAGGCACTGAGGGACTAGTCAAGTTAAGGGAGGATAGGGACACCAGAGGTCACAATCTCAGATTGGAGGGGGGAAGGTTCAGGAGGGAAATTTAAAGATAGAGGTGGGACCGCTCAGGGGAAATGTGACGACATTTTTTTTCATGGAGAGAGTGGTGGATGCATGGAACCGCCTTCCTGGGGAGGTTGTTGGGGCTAAAACAGTGAGGGAATTCAAACATGCATGGGACAGACACAAGGCAATTGTAGTGGGGGGTGGCAGGAAGTAGGATGTTGGTTAACTAGAATCTGCAGCTTATCCAGTAGGTAGGGAAATGGGCAGACTGGGTGGGCCAAGTGGTCCTTATCTGCTGTCAAAGTCTTATGTTTCTATGAAATGAGAAGACACTTTTTCACGGAGGGAGTGGTGTCTGGGTGGAACATGTTGACTGCAGAAGTGGTATCTTGTGGAACAGTAGACTGCTTCAAAAGGGGATGGAATAGGGCAAGAGGGAGGGTCAGAGGAGAGGGAGGGAGGGGCTACTGCAGTATAAGGGTTGCTAGCTGCACACTCGAGCAGACTTGATAGAACATAAGGCCTTTATCTGCTGGCAAATTCATATGTTCGTATGTAAATAAGGTGAGTTGTGCAGCCATTAGGAAAATGGAGTGAGTGTTATGCTTGAGAAGCCCAAGGCACACTTATTTTCCTCCCTGGTTTGGGAGGGTGGGGTGTTAGGGAAACCCTAATGCCTCATTACATAGAAACATAGATTTTGGCAGCAGATAAGTCCTACGTAGTCTGCCCATTGTTTGTCATTTCTATTTATTAGAATATCGGAATTACAATCCTTTGAGTCATAGACTCATTTCCAAAGGCTCCTCATCGGATGACAAATACAGACATGACAGTAGTACAGCAAAGACAATGTTACATAATTAGTTGGATGGTAGCTGTACAAACATTATTAAGCATTATAATACATTGATGAGTACCTCTACAGAGTATTAGCTAAGCGGTTACATACATCCTTTGCAGTGTAGTAGTGCAGGCATTACAATACATTGGTGCGAACCTATACAGAGTATTATCTTATTGACTGCATACTTCCTTAGCCTTAGCAGTGCAGTGGTGTAGGCTTATACACAGTGATAGCTAAGCAGAATAACAAAAGAGAGCAGAGACATGATAGTGGGCCCTGGAGGGGTTTAGTGGAGCAGTCTGGGGTTAGAGTTTAGGTGTGGACCCACTTTTGTAGAGACTGGGTTGTAGTTTGAAATGGCAGAAGGATTAGCGCGGGCAGGTGCAGGTACATGTGGTGTAGAGGTGATTCTAGAGGGCCACTTTAAAAGGACTAAGCTTGGTATGGGTAGTGACTGAGGATGGTAGGGCATTCTACCAGGCAGAGGCCATGACTGGGAACGATCTCTGGGTATGTGTTGTCCTGACCCTGGGGATGGCCAGTGTTGCTGTGTCTGTTCTGTGTGTATGGACTTTGGAGGTGGCTAGGGGCAAGTAGGCCGACACTCCTGGGGGTGTCTCTCCAAGGAGGGATTTTTTTGGCCATGAGGCATGCTTGGAACTGGAGCCTTTCATCAAAGTTGAGGATCTGGGCATGGTCATAGAGGGTGCAGTTGTGGGTCATGCGATCAACCCCTGACAGGAGCCTGCAGGCTTTGTTGATGGATACTTTAATCTTGTTGAGAACAGTGGTGTCAGTGGCGATGTAGACTAGTAGGTTGTGATCGACCAGTGACATAACAGACGAGGTGATGGCTAGATGCAGGGCTTCAGGAGTAGACCGTCCCCGTGCCAGTAGAGGAGGCCAATTTGTGCATTCATCATGGATGCCAGTGTGCTGATGTGGCCATGAAACATGAGAGCAGGGTCGAATGTGATCCCTCGGTATTTATAAGATGAGACCTGTTCTGGGGGTGGTGTGAGCTGGACAGGATTTTCAGCTGGGCACTTTTTAGTTTGCTTTAGTGGTGCACAAACAGTTTGGTTTTAGTTTTTCTCTGGTTTAGTACTAGCTTATGCTCGACAAACCATTGCTTGGCTTGCCTGAATGAGTGATGCAGCAAGGCCTGTAGGTTGGCGGGGTTTGTGTGGGAGGCACAGAGGGTAATATCATCTGCATATAGAAGTATCTTGCCAGAGCACAAGGTGGGAAACGTATTCAGAAACAGGCTAAGAAGTAATGGCCCAAGGATGGAGCCCTATGGGACTCCAGAGTGGCTGGGGCAGGTGCTGGATACAGTATCATTTATCTTGACACACACTGCATCCTGGAGGTCAAATAGCTTGCAAACCAATTTAAGGGACCTTGAGAGAGGCCTGAGTGCATCAGGGTATTCAGCAGGAGGGGGTGGCTAACTTTGTCGGAGGCCTTGGACAAGTCAGTGAACATGGCACCTGCCAGCTGTCCCTTTTCTAGGGCAGAGTGAATGTAGTTTGAGAATTCAATGAGAGGTGTTTTAGTGCTATGTCCGGCTCAGAACCGTGCTACTCCACACACAGCATGTTATGGGTTTCTAGGTAATTGGTCAGTTGGTCTGCCACTACCTTTTCCTGGACCTTGGACAGTGGGAAGAGAATGGAGATTGGGTGGTAGTTACCTGGGAGTAGTGGATCCCTAGCTTTGTGGATGGGTGTTACAACTGCATTTTTCCATTTGCTGGGGAACTGTCCAGGGTGGAGAGAGCAATTTAGTAGGGCAGTTAGTGGGGGAGAAGCAGTGTGTCCAGGACCAGACGGAGGAGTTTGATGTATAGAGGGTCATTAAGGGGGCTGGTGCCATTTAGGGCCTTGATCAAGTAGGGTTCATCTTCCTGGGGGAAAATGGTCCGGAGATAGAAAGGGGGGCGTGGGAGGAGGGGGGTCTTGGCTGGGTGTGGAGTTGAAGAAATTGGAAGGGAGCACAGAGCTTAGGTCTGTAAAGTTGGAGTCAAGAATAGCAGCAGTTTGTTTAGGGTCAGTGGTCACCGAGCCATTTGCGGAGATCTGGGAGGGGACCGAGACTTCCTATTTAGTGTTTTTATATTATCCCACAATTTGCATGATGAGCCCCAGGTCGCAGTCAAGGTGGCTCTGTAATGCTCGGCTTTCGCTTTGCAGATGGCTCAAGTGCATTTGTTCTGTTCTGCACGGTAGGCTTGCCTATCTGCGGGTTTGCCCAATTCATTTGCCTTATACCAAAGGTTTCCACAGTTCTTGAGCTGCTGTAGGAGGGATGGAGTAATCCAGGGGCTATTTTGCCACTTGAGGTGGATCTTTTCTTAGGGGAGCAAAGGTGTCGCAGGCTAAGGTGAAGGTGTTTGTTGAAATATTCTAGTGCTACATCCACAGAGGTGGCCTGGTATATAGGTGACCAGTCGCAGTGAGCTAGGTGATGCTTGAGGTTCTTAAAACTGCCAGGACAGAGGCAGTGATGAAGCATGGGAGGGGGTGCAGGTTGCTTGGCTGTCCATGTAAGGATTACTGGGGAGTGGTCACTGAGAGTTAGGAAGGACCATAACATCCTTGATTTTATGCGAGCGGTTAGTTAGTACAATGTCCAGCAAGGTTTGCATCCCAGTGGCTAAGTTGTACCTCGTGGGTTGGGTCACCATCTGGTGGAGGTCAGCAGCTGAGAGGCATCTTTGGAGGTGGTTGTGAATGCAGCCAGCCAGTTTAGGTTCAGGTCACCCAGAAGGATGTGTTCTGATTTGTGGTGGAGGCTTGTAATGTATTCCGTCAGGGAGAGAAGAGTGTGGGTTTGCTTGCGGGGTGGTATATAAGCCACTATGATTATGATGGGTGCCTTGGAGGAGTCTGGTGAGACCTTCACGGACATGGCTTGGGCACCATGACCTAGTGTGGTTGGGGGGACGGCTTGTGCTAGTAGGGAGTCCTGCAGGTATATTGCACATCCTCTGCCCCTCTTGCCCACTCTGTCCAGTCTGAAGAGCGAGTAGCCTGGAAGGGAGACGAGGGAGTCTGGGGTTTTCTTCGAGAGCCATGTCTCAACCATTTGTGAGGTTGTCAGGTTGGTGTCTGGTGACCCAGTATTGCAGTGCAGCCATTTTGTTTAGTATGCTTCATATGTTCATGGATCCTATGTGGAGGCCCATGGTTGGCTGCGAGCGCATCAGCTGTGGGTGCATCGACACATGGGAGCCTGGGCCATGGTTGGGGTGGATGTTTCCAGATGGTAAAAGGAGGAGGGAAATAATTCTGAGTAGGGGAAGTCGTTTATTTGTGCGGCAGTGCATTAGGCTATTATTGACTCTAACTAGAGCATTAGGAACATTTTTTGCAACTTGTTTCCTTACTTTTTGAGATAGTATAATAGTATCCTTATTTTACTGTGTGAGTGCATGGTCCTTTTGGACCCTGTGCTCCCATCCATCTGTAGATGCACATATGTATGCAGCTGTGAAATCAGACATTTGTAGGACAACAGTGACGAAATTGTCGGCATAGCCATCTTAATATCCCACTTCATGTACCTGGTATAGAACATTTTTGAATCCCTTCCAAAACTTATTGGCCCAGATATTCAAAAGGGTTGCGCCATGCGCAACAGGGTTGCTCATGCGCAACTCCAAAATTGCGCCATTCTGCGATATTCAGAAGGGGCCAGTTGCACCACCAAAACATGCTGAGCAACAGCGGCGAATGGAAATGAAGCGGCATGCCTAACCAAAGCGGGGCGGTCCATGCATAAAGTGCGCAATGCGAGCATCGAACACCCTGGCGCAATGCTAGCGAGGCTCAGCCGGGAGGTTATGCAGTGGGAATTGAGCCAAAAATAAAGGCTCAAGGGAAGCGGCGCAAGAACCCCTAGCAGGCTGCAAACTGGGGAGAGAGACAGAGAGAGAGAGAGAGAGAGAGACAGGAGCTGGAAGGGCAGAGGGCAGTGGGTCCAGGAGGAGAGAGGCCAGTGGGGGTGCCGGTGCAGTGGAAGCAGCAGTGGGGGCAGCCGGGGAACACAGGAACAGCAGCCGGGGGCAGAAGCCAGGAGATGGACAGTGCCAGCTTCCACATGGAAGCTGTAATGAGGGGTGAGACACCATGCTGCAGGGGATGTGGCCACGGAGGAGCCTGTCGGCAGTATGCCCCGACAGGCGATGTCGTGCTGCATCAGCTCGAGCTGTACACAGACGCCGAGATTGTGGGTCGTCACCGCCTGAACAGGGCAATACTGGGACGCGCTCTGTGAGCTGTGCAGTGATGTGATGCAGGCACCCTCACGACGAGTCACGCTCTGTCCGTGGAGACCAAGGTGACAGCCTGTATGTGCCTCTTGCCACGGGCACCTTCCAGAGGCCAACAGGGGACACCACAGGCATTACACAGTCGGCCCGCCACGCATCCTCACCCAGTTCCTCGCGCATTGCCGCCTCATGCTGCGGAGTACATCCATTTCCCCAGCACCGCGCAGAGCCGCATAACAAACATGCAGGAGTTCCACAGGGTAGCACGTTATGCCTGGCGCTAGGAATATAGACTGCACCCATGTGGGCTATCTCGCGATGCCACCCGGCTCCGACGGCCAGGCATATCGGAACCGAAAGGGGTTTTCCAGTGTCAACTGCCAGGGTGGTGTGATGCCTGGGCGCATTATCAATATCTGTGCCACACACCCTGGCGGAGCACATGATGCCTTCATATGGCACCAGTCTGCACTGTCCCATCGATTCGAGAGTGGGGACATCCCACGGGTCATCTAGTGGGTGAGTACACATGTATGGAATGCAAACTCTGGGCAAGGGTGGAATGACACAGGTGCCATGGTAGTGGCACACAAGGATATGGGCAATATGGACCTGACATGACACTGATCTCCACTATCTCACACAGGTGACTGCGGATACCCACTGGTCCCTGGCTGCTCACACTGTACCGGGCCCCACGACCCCAGCGCAGCTATGCTTCAATGAGGCACATGCCGCAACACGTAACATCATAGAGCGGGTGTTTGGGATGCTCAGGCGTACTCGATGCCTGGACACCTTCGTGGAGCCTGTACAGCCTCCTAAAAGGCCTGTGGGATATTCCTGGCCTGTTGCATCCTGCACAACATGGCCAAAGACCATGGATAGCCGTGACAGGTCCAAGAGGGGACAGCGATGGGGACGCCAGTGGCGCGGTGATGTTAGTGATGAGCAGCCCCAGGACGGAGGACCCCCGACTGACCCGGCAGGCCCAGCTGCACCGGGAACACCATTGCAGAAGAGCACTACGCCCAACACAGGTAAATCAAGGGGACATGTGCAGGCAACACTGTCCATGCTAAACCACAGGCACACAGGGGACACACCGTGCATGAAGGTCAGGGAGTTGAAGGTTCCAGGCATACCAACACACCATCAGAGAGGGTGAGCACTCTATGGACACACATACACCAGGCAGCGTACATGGGCAGCAGCACAGCACTGCGGAAATGACATTGCCAACACAGCACCACCAACACCCCACCACTGGACTGTCCACGTCAGGTGTCCAGACCTGGGCACCCTTGCACCTTGGTGTACAGTGCAATGCAGGCATCAACATGCACACGCATCTGTGGACAGTAGTTGGGAGAGTGTGCAGGTGGTCCGGCGGGTCAGCGGCAGAGCAGAGCACCCAGCAGTGCACTGCCCACCATGACACACATTGCACACAGGGCAGCACCAGACAGGGCCTGCACTGGGAGACAGCTCAGTCAGGTAGCACTGTCCCATCGCCACCACGGATGCGCGGCGGCCCTGCCGTGGCCCAGCAGCACTGGCAGGCTGAGCAGGGGTTACATCGGTGGCGCTGGTGCACCACCAGGGTCCCACTGCCGCGAACGCCGACCTTGCCCGCACAGGGGTCTGCATCCTGCCAACAAACTTGCACAGGGGTGCTCGATGCCCACAGCAGAACCGGCGCCGACGGGCCTGGTGTCGCACGATGCCGGAACGGAGAGCGGAGAGCGCACTGTGTGGGTGTGTGCAAGGGCACCTGACAGTGTGGCCACGCGGCCCATGACAGAGACCACTGCCTGGGTCAGCTTGTCAATGGCAGCAGTCACATCCGTCCAGATAAGGACCAGCTCAGCTCGGTCCCGAGCACCTCCCTGCTATGCCGCTCCACGGACACAGACAGTGCCTCCACGGACCTTGCAACCTGCCCCTGAAGCTGTACCGAGTCCTGCAGCAGGGTGTGCAGGCATTCAATGGGCAATTGTGCCCCAATGGCATCGTGACCCCAGGGTGTGGATAGTCCTGTGCAGGCACCTTGAGGGTGGGCTGTTCACCAGGACCAGGTATGGGCGGATCAAGGGCGGTGGACATGTGCCACTGCTTGACACTAAACCCCAGACCTGGTGTGCGACTGTTGCTGCCGCCTCAACTGCTGTGAGCTCCCCAGGTCCACCTGTTCCACCTCCGTGCTGACAACAGTGCAGACACCTGCACAGCCACCGGTGCTGCCCCCAGTGCTGACAGGCACAGCCTGGGACTGTGCCAGCATGCTGGTACACAGGTGTGAACCAGGAAGGCCCAGGGGCACGTGCTGGCCTGCCATGTGTCCGTCATGGGACACACACCTATCACTGCCCATTGCAGACCTGTTATCATCAATGGTGCAGGTGCGTCCACTGCCATAGGCACAGCATGCTGGCATACCTGCATGCCAGACTGCTGTGACACAGGCTGTGCACCCCTGCACCCGTATCACTGACACCGGAGTTGTTGGCCCAGCGTGAATGCTGCTGCAGTGCCTGCAGGGCTGGTGGCGGAGGTGGATGGTCCTCCTCCACGCCCAGCAGGTCTGCATCACTGTCTGGACCCACCACCACACCACCACCGCCTCCTGAAGACGAACAGGATCTGTAACAGAAAGAGAGTACATGTGAGTGCATGTGAACAACAGCCCCCACAACACCACCATGTCATACCTCGCAGTGATGGGCTTCCACCTGTCTGGAATCCTCCGCCTGGTATGCCCATTAATGGCACTCGGCTGCATGGCCGCAACCAGTGTCTCCTCTGTAGGGGTCAGCTGCAACACCACTGGTGGGGCCTCACCAGTGCCAGCACGCACACTTCTGGAAGTCTTCCACCTTCTCCTTCAGCCTCCTGCGGTCAGTCCCCATCTTTTTTTGCATTCGCAGGAGCGCTGGTGGCTTCCGTGGCAGGTTGACGGCCCGAGCTACCCCTCCCATGCAGCTGCACATTTCCTGAGGTGCCCCTCGTCCACTCACTAGTGGCTCATCCTCCAGGTAGGCCTGGAAGAGACCTCCATCTCTGCCGGTGAAGTTCGACTCCTCCCACGCCCGCCGTCCACCCTCAGCTTGGCTCTGGTCAGTCATGGTGATCTGTGGGTGGAAGTGGACACCTGTCACTGTACTGTCGTACAGCATTTCCCCATGAGCATAGCTGCCGTCTGGGGCGGAAGCCCCACGCTTCCACTCCGATGGCAGATACTGATAGAAGGGTGCCCTTTGTCCCTTTCTAAGCCCTTTTCATGCTCAGCCCCTCAGCCTTTATCATCCTCCGCCCATGAGCATTGTCCTGAGCATCACACAGCATAACTCACCTCTCACCTGCAGTAACCAAATCTGACAACACAACCCACTGTCGCATTTTTATAGTGCAACACATGCAAATGAGGTGTGGCGCAACTTAATGACATGCTAATCGCGCCACTGCACCTTTGAATGGCTGATCGCATGATTTGCATATGTCGGCGAATATCACGTGTTGGAGCTGCGCAGCCGGAAGGTCCGGCTGAGCCAATGGCGCGAGGTTTGTGGCTGTGCCACACTGCATTGCGCATGCCCAGACAGCTGCGCATGCGTCCACCGTGCTGCAGACCTGCTGAGCGCGAGGCATCTCAGACCATGGCCACCATTGTGCCAGTGGCGCAGCACTGGGCACTATATGGCGCCATGGCTCTACTGCGCGACAGTCCACTGTGGCACTGGTGCTCAGCTTGGCAGTCGCGCAGGATGCCTATCGTCCTATGGCGCTGTGCGTAGCCTTGCGTCATGCCGTGACCTTGTGTATGCCCTCTGACCCTATCAACTGTTGGCATGCCGCGTATCGCCTTTATTGGCGCTGTCTGGCAGCGCCCATGTAGCGACGGCGCCTGTTCAACAGCGATTGGAGCCTGTGGTGGTTCATTGCGCAACAACTCCATCGGGTTACGCGCAGCGGGCGCCATATTGCCTGCTGTAAAGTTGGTGCCATGGCTAGGAGGCGGTGTCCCAGAGCCAGCTTGAAGTGGCCAACCTGGTGGCCCTGGTGGAACCCCACTGTGAGGCACTGTATGGTGAGGCCCCTCACCATGCCTAGGACCCACGTGTGGCAGCAAGTGGCCACTGACCTGGTGGAGGTCACTGGCCAGGGCGGTCTGCTGAGCAGTGCTGGCACGGTACAGTGACCTCCGCCCGGGGAGCCGGAACTCCTGCGGCTGCGTTCACGTGCCAGGCGGGCGTGGTGCCTAGGCCAGGTGAGTGTACCATCTATGCACCTATATTCTCTGTAGGGGTGTGTGTGCTTGGGTGGCTGTGCATAGGTGCCGGCTCAGACACGGTGAGCTATGTCAGTGTGTGCAGCTGTGCGATGGATGGTTATGGCTGTGTGGCAGGCACTCTCACTGGGGCAGGGGGCACTCTGCTTTTGAGTCACACTGATGTTTGTCTCAACATATGTCTCCCACAGGCCGGATTTTGAGGGCGCGGGCGAGGGTGAGGTGGGCCGTGCCAGGGCCCGGTGCTGGGGGTGTTGTGCCCCAACCGCGGCAGCAGCAGCAGTGGCAGAGCCAGCTGCTGGAGAGGTGAGTATCATTACTTCATGGATGCTATTGCATGCTGGGGGGGCAAGACCACCAGCCATGCACAACACAAACCAAAGGGGAGGTCATAATTCCACCATACAAGACACTAGTGAGGCCTCACACTGAGTACAGTGTAGAAGTTCTGGAGACCATACCACGTATGGACATGGACTGGGTAGAGAGGGTTCAGAGGAGGGCAACACGGATGGTGCATGGATTGCATCACAAGTCCTATGAAGACAGGTTGAAGGAACTGAACATGTACTCCCTGGAGGGAGGAGGAGGGAGAGGGGATATGATGGGACATACAAGTATCTTACGGGGGAACAGAGTGCAGGAAAACACTATTTTAAGCGTAAAAGATGTTCCAGGACTAGAGGGCATGGGATGAAGTTGGAGGGGACGATTCAGAGGAAACATGAGGAAAAATTTCTTCACAGAACGGGTGGTGGACAAGTGGAACACCCTGCCAGAGGAAGTGGTGGGGCTGACTTGGTCACGGATTTAGAATGCATGGGATAGACATAAAGAAATTCTGGAGGTCAGGGTAAGGTGCAACAGACTTATAGGAAAACAGAGTGAACTTACAAGGTCAAATGGCCAGACTGGGTGGCCCATAGGCCCTTATCTGCGACACTGTCTATGTATCCATGTATGTAGGCACGACACAGGTGACATGCATCACTGTGCAGTATCACAGCACGTCTGTGTATGCGTCACTGGTGGTCCAGGCATGCACTGGGCACATAGCTGTGTAACTGGCATCACACCACGTTGCCACGTCACTTGCCAGCCTTGTTTGTACTGTGCTGGACGTGGGCAGTGTGTGTGGGCAGTGGTGTGCATAGTTGGTGCCGCCTGTTTGTGATGGCCATGTGCATGTTCACTGTGGGCGGGTGTATGCCATCACAGGTGCGGGACATTGGGCTATATGGCTTGCAGGTTGGGTGGTGTTCAGGGTTGTGGTCAGTCACAGCCATTGACTGTGTTCCCATTTTTCTAGGCCTCGAGGTTCTCCGGAGGATTCGGCATGACATTGGGGCCTGACACAGGTGGCCGTGAGAACCAGGCCATCCTTCAGTCAATCAGGCGCCATGGTCTGCGGAGGGAGTGTCACCGGACAGTGCAGCACCAGGCAGAGGATGACCAGCCGGCTGGGCCTTAGGGGCACATACCCTTCCACTTCTCCCATCCCTACCACCCTGCCTTCCCTCTCCCAGTTGTTCATCCCTACCCCTTGAACACCCCTACCTTGTACCCGTCCCCCCCTTGTAAATAGTTGTTGTTTATGGTTTTGGTTATTTAGTATTTGAAACTTTAAATATACCTTTATATTTTGATATGAATACTGTGTTGGTCTCTGATTTGCAGCTGGCTATGGGTGCTCAGTTGCAGTGGTGTGCATGCCATCTGGGGTGGTATGGTCCTGGTGTGTGTGTGTGTGTGTGTGTGTGTGTGTGTGTGTGTGCGCATGGGGAGGTATCTCCAGCATGGCATTGACTTTCTGTTGGTCTTGCCGTCTGCTGCCACCCACTGCCTGGTGCACAGGGTGAGTCTGGCCTGTATGCTTCTCTGCCAGCGGGTTGGCGTGTGCCAGGGGGATGCATGGTGTTTCCTGCAGTGCCAGTCACTGCACATGGGTGGTGTCTTGGGGTCATGGTGCAGGGTGTGCTGTGCATACGGGGACTGATGTGCACTGTGGTTGTCAACCCCTGTGTGTGGCACCTCCGCCTGCCAGTGGTTGTGCTGGGGTGTCAGGGCTCTGCTATGCTTTGTTGGCTTGTCCCCATGGGCATGTGGATCATCCGTCCCACCCCCAGTGATGCTGTGCTTGGGGTGTGCCGGTGTGGTGTGGGTTCTGCAGTGTGTTCCTGTGCCCATGTGTGGCAGGGCTGGCGGTGGGCCCCAGCCTGCCTCCCTGGATGTGCAGTTCCATTGCTCTGGGGGGGGCTGTGCTTGCGCTATGGCAGCTCTGGACTGCTCAGCTGAGCTTCCCTGGTTGCGCCATAGCGCAACATTTTGGCTCAGCTTCTCCTTCCTGGTTGCACGATGGCGCAGTTTGTGCGATATTCAGACGTTGGTTGCTTGCGCAATTTGCTCTGCTCCATGTTTGAATATCGCACCTGCTGCGCATTTGCGCAACTGGTTTGCGTTTGCTCCTGCTGTTGCGCCTGTTTTGAGCGCAGTTTGAATATCTGGGCCATTTTGTGCAACTGCAACAACATTCCGTGCCACAGGTGCAAAAACACATTTTGGCAGGATATGAAAAATGACAGCTGTGACATGCACACTAAAAAGCTATGTTGAAATTTTGGGGTGAAAATATTTAAAAGTTCCAGTTACAAGCGGGTTTAGCAAAATTGCAACAAAGTTCATAACATTAGTCTTTTTTCATATGTCAACTGCATATTTTCAACATAGTTTTCTTATCCCTTATCTCATAGGGGAACATTTTCCATGCCAAAATGCCATTCTGCGCCACAGGTGCGGAAAAACACATATAGGATAGAATGTGAAAAATCATAGGAGGTGGCGTGAAAAAAATGGCTATGTTGAAAATTTGGAGTCAGAATATTAAAAATTACCAAGTTATGCGCATGCATAGAAAGATGTCAATGAATACGCGTACAGTAAGTTGGGCATTTTTATGAACATTCTCACCAAATTTTCAACATGGCCTTTTTGGGACCCCATCTCATGAATATTGGCAGTGAAATGTTGTTGTTCAGGCCTGATAGGTGATTTCCTGCATCAACCACAAAATTACCTTCTGGGCCCAACAATGAAATGACAGTTGCAGTGTTCATGAGGTAGGGGCGCAGAGAGCCCATGTCTAACATTTGGTGAAAAAAATTCCTTTTTCTCAGGATAAAACAAGAAAAGACGGTGATGGTTTTTTTTCTTTACAGGTTAAAAGTAAAGAAATTGTGCAACAGTACAATAGTTAGGTCTGGCGTTATGAAGAGTGATCTGCAGCATGTCCAGAACAGGCACTTGGCTCTCATCCACTGCCCAGTCTTAGCTGCAGACCTACATAGAGTATCATCCCAAAATGACCGTAATGTTTTATCCCACATTTAAAAACATGCATGAATGGTGAACCTGTGAAACTACCTACCAGCAGAGACAGTGACTTTGAAGCCTGCACATGTCTTTAAGCTAAGTCCGAATTCATTTTTGATTACCTAGGGAATTACACACCACCCTGGGTATAATAGTGCACGCTTGTAAAGAACTGGCAGGAAACTGATCAACTTAAAACATAGATACATACACTGTCGACAGATAAAGGCATGTGGCCCACGCAGTCTGCCCATTTGAGCTTGTAAGTTCACTTTGTTTTCCTAGAAGTCTGCTGCCTCTTACCCCTGAGCTCCAGAATTCCCTTATGTCTATCCCATGCATTCTTAAATCCTGTGATTGTTTCAGCCCCAACTACTTCCTTTGGCAGGGTGTTCCACTTGTCCACCACCTGTTCTGTGAAGAAATTCTTCCACACGTTTCCTCTGAATCACCCTCCCTCCAACTTCATCCCATGCCCTCTAGTCCTGGAACATATTTTTCACTGAAAAATAGTGTATTCCTGCACTCTGTTCCTCCCTGTAAAATATTTGTAGGTCTCTATCATGTCCCATCTCTCCCTCCTCTTCACCAGGGAGTACATGTTCAAGTCATTCACTGTGGGACTGGAAAAAAAGAGTTCAAGGGGTCATCAGTACAGAGCATGTGGAAACTCTTGCTAACCACAGTAACAAGGCTTGTTAAAAACTACATACTTAGTGTTCCAAAGTATAGCATTTATATGAATAAAAAACCCTGCGTGGCTGAATGCGCCCATTAAGAGGGTGATAAACAGGAAAAGCAGAATGTATAAAAAACTAAAACTCAACAGCACAACTGGGATTCATCAGACCTATAGGGAATGTGTTAAGAATGTCAAAGCAAAAATTAGGAAAGCAAAACCGTAATTTGAGGTAGACTTAGCAAATAAAGTGAAAGATGACAAAACATCATTCTTTTCCTATATTAATAGTATGAAAGTAGGCCATGGTATGATAGGCCCATTTTTGAACGATTCAGGGCAGACAGCTACTACCTTGGGGATGGCAGATATCCAGAATAGATATTTTTGTTCAGTTTACAATAATAGTAACTTAGTGTTACACGATGGCAAGGATGCATCCATTCAAGGGAAAATTATTATTAACCCCAAAGATGTATTTGATCGGCTCATAAAGATTGACATCAACAAATCACCTGGCCTCGAGGACTTACACCCTAGAGTTCTACATGAACTAGCAGATGTTTTGGCATCGCCGATTACCTGCATCTTCCAGGCCTCTCTAGACACAGGTTCAGTACCTCTAGACTGGAAAACTGCTATAATAGTCCCCATTTTGAAAAAAGGGCTCAAGTCCAAACCTGACAGCTTTAGTCCTGTGAGTGTAGCCTCTCTTTTAGGGAAGATTATGGAGAGGTTGGTCAAAGATTTCATTTGAGACTTCCTAAAGACTCATGGACTCGTCGACCCTGTACAGCATGGGTTTACAAAATCTAGATCCCGCCAAATAAATCTTTCGGCTTTCTATGAGAATGACAACAAAGAGCTGGATCTTGGGAACTCAGTAGCTGTGGTTTATATGGACTTCACTAAAGCTTTTGATAAATTGTCCCACATGGAACTCTTAAACTTGTTGGAGGAAATTAATCTTGGCAATATTTGTAACTGGGTATCAGCATGGCTGCAGAGGTGTAAACAAAGGGTTACCATAAATGGGGTGCTTTCTGACTGGGCACTGTCACAAACCCACTCACCAGGTCAGGCCCTCTACTCCCAAAGTGCCAACCTCCGAGGGCAGTCTTGTGAACATTTTTTTTTTTTTTTGTGAAATTTAAGTTTATTGATTTTACAGAAGACAACCCACAAGACATAACAGAGACAAAGTTCGCAGAAAATACATGGTATAACAAAAAAAGGGTAAACAACCCCCAACCCCCCTCCAAAACAAAACAATCCTCGCACCAACTCCCTACCCCCACCCGCCTCCCTATCCCCCAACCAAAAACTCCTCCCTCCCACTCCCTACCACCCACCCAAACTGAGTGTGCCAGGCAATCATTATATTTGAACTGGATATTTAACATAGTAACAATTCAGGAAGTGCTCCCACCCCTCAAATCAGGAGATGCAGGTAACAGAATATGAGAGACAAAAGCGATCATCGCAGGCATCAGGTAGGAGGTCAGGAACTCACTGGTGCAGATATAATGTATGCAATTTACCCCACTTTTTCTGAAACAGATCCATACGATTGTGCGAGATAGCTACCAACCTTTCGGCATTGAGGTATGCAGACAGCTCGGTCAGCCATTCAGCATAAGACAATGCCAATTGATCAGTCCAATGTCTAAGGACCAGTCTCTTAACTGCAATGGACACCAAAGCCATGTGATACCGGCGTTCCACACTATCTATGCTAGCATAGTCACCCAGAATACAGATCTCGGGAGTGAAAAAACCTGAGAGACCTAGTAAAGGATCTCAGTTATCCCGAATAGAGGACCACAGGGGGGCAACTTTATTACAAAACCAGAAGATATGTAGAGGATCCCCTTCACCTGGCATACACCTGGAGCAAAGGGAAAGGGGAAGCCTTTTGAGTTGGAAAAGCTTCTTAGGGGTATAATACATGTTATTCACAATATAGTATTGGTTAAGCCTAAATCTGTCCTGAGTATGGTATTTGTGGAGATCCCTCCAGATGCGAGGCCAATTCAGAGTGGACTCAGGAAACAGAAAGCCAGATACTAGAACCCTCAACAGGTTCCGAGAATTTGTAATTTAGGAGAAAGGAGTATATTAACGAAATGGGATGCGGTTTGGAAGCAAGGGGTAATATTTGAGAAAGGAAGGGATAGACTACCGGCTCAGTAAAATGAGTGCCAAACTTCTCAGCAATGAGATGCCTCAGTTGGTAAACTTTGAAAATTTTAGCATTAGGAATGGTATGCTTATCGAGTATGTCCACGGAAGAAAGAAGGAATCCTTGGTCATAAAAATGCTCCAGATTAGCTTCTATAATTTGTGGAAGCCAGTCGGGAGTAATCATCGAATTACCCAGCTTAATATTGGGATTAAGCGTAATCGGTTGACCTAGATACTTCCCGGGAAAAATGTATTTACAAAACGTAAACATTGGAAAAGGGAAGTCTTGTGAACAGTTTAACAGAACAAGGTAACCCTCTTGTCTGTTTTGTGAGTTCAGATGAACCTATGGTCTCAAGTCTTATAGGGATTCAAACTGTGAACCTCTTGCTAGCGTACCCAATGCACAGTCTCAGATATTTCTGTCTTCAGGGGGGTAGATATCTTTGCCTGCGGGCACCTAACCAGGTATACAGAGGTGAACCCTTAAAACTTTAATAAAGACCTCCAATTTAAAATGCTTCTCTTTCCAGTTAGGTATCACCCTTCAAGCTTATGCCTAATGTCTGCTATAACCGTATATACTTTTCTTACAAATGGAAGAAAATTCAAAGACAGACCAAGTATGTTCTAAAAATAGTTTTACTAAAATAGATAAAAATATGTAAAACACAAAATACAGAACTGTTATATCACAAGACATACAAATCTTTTAAAAGAACAAGGTTTAAACAGTGTAATTCCTACTTACAGTACTTAGATTTGACTCTTTCTAAATACCTGTTTGCAGTGCTCACCATTGTTTCTTTGTCAGAGTATAGATAAAACTGTCAGTGAAGTAAAACAGAATATTCCGTAAGCAAACAGTATTTGCCAACTCCTTTTTGTGTGAGGTCACCTATCCCCTCCTCTGTCAGAATATATATAAAAAAAAATGGATGTCTTTTTTCAAGACTTAAATTCTGCAATCCTCAGCATGACTCGTATGTTCTTCAAATGACATCTCTTTGATCTATGCTGCATCTTCTTACACAGGCATCAGAGTAACATTTACAGCCTTGCACCAGTTTGCTAAACCTGGTTTCCCCTTCTAACATCATAAACCCTTTTTTTTATTTTTTATGATTTTGCTCTTAACAACAACAACATCTATAATTTACTTAGAAAAGTCTATAAATAGCTTCTGGCCTGACATGCAACACCTGGTATCTAAAACCGGTGTGTATGTGATCTTGCATGCTGTTTCAGTATTTTCTCATGGCTTTCATTTTTCAGCTGAAACCTTGGGGGGGGGCGAGGTTATTCATAAAGCACCATATTTTTAGCAGACACGGTCAGTAATACATTTTATATAAAAAAAATAAAAAAAATAAAAAAAAAAATCATAAAGTACTCAGAACTGGCTGTCCACGTCACAATTCCTCCCAACCTAGACTGAATTTGGGGTTCTAACCTCTACATGGGATGAGCTTCCCAAATCATTTCACTACTCATAGACCCCTGACAGCCCATCTGAGTTCTGGTTTTTGACTCCAGCCCTATGTACGATTTTTAGATCATACCCTTGTAAAGCAAGACTCCATCTTAGCACTCTGCCTTTGTTTTTCCCCATCTGCATCAGCCAAACCAGGGGGTTGTGGTCAGTCTGCACCACAAAATGCTGCCCATACAAGTATGGCTCTAATTTCTTTTGGGCCCACACTATGGCAAGACACTCCTTTTCCACCATGAATTACGCTTGCTCCCTGGGAAGTAACTTTCTACTCGGGTACACTACTGGGTGATCTATCCCTTGGCTAGATGTCTGACTCAATACTGCCCCAATACCCACCTCTGAGGCATCCGTCAGAACTATAAAGGTTTTGCTATAGTCAGGACTTGTCAAAACAGGAGCACTGCACAGTGCCTCCTTTAGTTTGGAAAAGGCTTCCTCATAGGCTGTGCCCCAAGTAATTTTCTTTGGCATCCTTTTCTTTGTCAGGTCAGATGGGGAGCAACCTGGGCACTGTAATTGGGTACGAATTTCCTGTAGTACCCTGCTGTCCCTAGAAAGCTCCTGACCTGCTTCTGGGTTTCTGGTCTGGGCCACACCTGGATCACCTCTATCTTTATTTGGTTAGGAAGGAGCTGCCCCTGGCCTACCACATGCCCGAGGTATGCCACTTCCCCCATGGCCACCTGGCACTTCTCAGCTTTGACAGTGAGTCCAGCCCTCTGTATCCTGTCCAGTACTTCCCTAAGGTGGGATAGGTGTTCCTTCCAGCTGGTGCTAAAGATGGCAGTGCCATCCAGGTACACCATGGCGTACTCCTCAGCATCGTTTAACACCTGGTTCACCAACCTTTGGAAAGTGGTTGTGGTGTTTTTCATTCCGAAAGGCATTACTTTAAACTCAAAAAAGCCTATTGGAGTGATAAAGGCCGATCTCTACCTAGCTCTGTCTGTCAGTTCTACCTGCCAATACCCCTTTGTCAGGTCAATGGTCGTAAAGTAGGTCACCCCTCCCAACTTGTCCAGGAGTTTGTCCATCCGGAACATCGGGTGGGCGTCTGACTTTGTGACCGCATTCAGTCCATGATAGTCCACACAGAAATGAGTTGAGTCATCTGGCGTGGGCACAAGGACTACGGGTGAGGCCCAGGGGCTGTGGGATCTCTGGATTACTCCTAAATCCAGCACCTCCTCCACTTCCCTCCTAATGTCCTTTTGGACAGCCTCTGACACCCGATATGCTGTCTTCCGTATGGGCGTCTGTGTCCCTGTCTCCACATCATGTGTCGCTAAGAGGGTTAGTCCAGGCTTGGCGCTAAACGGGGCAAAGTCTGCTAAAACCTCCCTTACTTTCTGGATCTGGGGCCAGCTGGGGAGACAGTTTTGCTGCCTCCACAGAGGACTTCCACTTGCTTTCCTCCAGCAAGTCTAGAAAGTGGTCTCCTTCATCCGTCCCCTCCCCATGACTACACACTGCAAACACTATCCCAGCCATATTTGTATACAGCTCCATCATGTTGACGTGGTACATCCTTTCTGTCTGTCTTCTGTCAGGTAACTTCACAATGTAGTTCACGACATTTACCTTCCTAACCACTTTGTATGGTCCTGCCCACTCAGCTTGCAGCTTGTCTTTCTGGACCAGAATAAGAACCTTGACTTCCTGACCCACCATGTATGAGTGCACTCTGGCTCTGCGGTCATACCGCACTTTTTGTTTCTGTTGGGCAGCTGCTAGGTTGCTCTGGACTGTCCCCATAAGCTCCTTCAGCCTTTCCCTAAAACTAAGGACATAGTCCACAATGGGAGTTCCCTGGGTGGTGTGCTTGCCTTCCCAGTCTTCTCAGATCAAGTCTAGGGGGCCCACTTACCCGGCGTCCATGTAAGAGTTCAAAGGGGCAAAATCCTGTTGACTCTTGGGGCACCTCCCTGTGTGTAAACAACAGGTGGGGAAGGTATTTCTCCCAGTCCCTCCCATACTGTTCAGCAAACGCCCGGAGCATTGACTTTAGGGTACAATTGAATCTTTCCACAAGTCCATTGGCTTGTGGGTGATACAGTGTCGTGCATCTCTGCACCACCCCACACTTCTATAATTATTTCATTGGATCCGACATGAAGGAACTCCCTCGATCAGTGATTACCTCCTGTGGAAACCGAACGCAGGAGAAAATCCCAAGTAAGGCATCTGCCACTTTGTCCGTCCTTAGTGAGGATAAGGGTGACTGCCTCTGGATACCGGGTGGCATAATCCATTACAGTCAGGATGAATCTCTTCCCTGAGGAGCTGGAGGTATTTAAAGGACCCATAATATCCATTCCTTCCCTCTGGAATGGCTCCTCCACTATGGGCAAGGGGATCAGGGTGGCTTGGGTTTTCTTGCCCGCCTTCCCTATTTCTTGGCACCGGTGACGAGACCTGCAATACTCCTTCACCTCCTGGGTGAAGTTAGGCCAGTAGAAATCCTAGGCTAACTGCTGCGTAGTGTGCATGATTCCCAGATGACCAGACAAGGGACTATCATGTGCAGTTTTGAGCAACTGCTCACGATACCCCTGGGGAATGACAAGCTGCCTGCCTAGCATCCCTCCCTCTGTCTGTACTGCCTGAGTATACATAAGTCCATTTTCCCAATAAACCTTATGTTGGCCATCACCTCCCTATGCTCTGTCAGAGTCTGCCCAAGCCCTCAGCTTCTTTAAACTAGGGTCACTCCTCTGAGTAGCTGCAAACCCCTCACACATTCCCAAGGCATAGGGCAGGTCCCCTTCAGTAGCAAAACTAGGGTCCCTAGCACTAGCATCAGGGCCCTCAGAATCACTGTCAATCCCAACCCTCTGACAATGGGTCACCCTTCCCTCTTCAGAGTAACCTTCTGTAGCTGTGTGGTCACTTGCTACTGGGGAAATTTCTACCCCCTTTTTATCAGTCTCCATATCAGGAGACACAGGCTGAGGAACCATCCTCCCAGTGGTTTCCACAATGGCTTCTGTGGGGTTCAGGGAACTACAATTTTCCCTTGCCGCCTGGCTACAGGTAACTGCACATACCATCCCCTGTTGGAGATTGTTACCCATGATCACATCCACTGCTAATGTTTTGGCAACAGTTCCCTGTTTCACCCCAGTCTAGGAGAACACTAGCCAGTGGCAATGTTTTCTCTTCACCAGTAAACCCTTGTACAGTGATGTGTTTATTGGGTATAAGCTGACCAGGCTGTACCAGCTCCTCCTTTACCAAGGTCAGGGATGCCCGTGTCCCTTAACCCCTGCGTCTGTACACCATTCACCTTGACTAGATGCATATGTTCCCTGGCATGCTTCCAAAGACACACAAACAACCCACTTCTTTTCTAGCGCCATGTTGTGTATTATTGCTTTCCTTTTTGGGACACTATCTAGCAATATGCCCAGTTTCTTTACATAACCAACATTCATTTTTTCTCTGAGAAATCTTTTCTCTGAAACCTGGGGCTAACTGGTTTTGGTGGAGGCAGTGACTGTTTTAGCTGCCCTGAAGGTGCGCTTTTCCCTTTCTTCACTGCCATGCCCACCCCTTTCACTCTCAGAGCAGGTCTGCTCTTGGCATAGCAGTCCGAGAGTTCAGCAGCCTCTTGTACTGTTTTGGGATCTCAGTCCTCTAGCCAGGTTTTTGGCTGTGCTGGGCATGCCCTATAAAACTGTTCTAATTAAATCACATTTTCAGTTTTATCAGCACAGTTTGCCTCATTTCCTTCCCACCAACATTTTAAAAACTGACTTTGTTTTGTGGCTCGCTCCTCGTAGCTCATATCAGGGCTTCTCCTGAGTTTACAGAATTTAGCTCTGTATCATTCAGCAGTTAAAAAAGTTTGCATTAACAGTGCAGCTTTTGGTTTGCTGTGATTATTACTATCCTCAACGTCCATTTGACCCAGTGCATCCCAAGCTTTCCCTGTAAGTAGTGAGGATAGCTGGAAGCTCCAGGACTCTCTAGGAATTTTAGTCTGAATACAAACTTTTTCAAAAGAATTTAAGAAAGCATCCATATTTTCCCCCTCCTTAAATTCAGCTATTAATTTGGAGTTCAATTTGTAACCCAGTCCTGCAGTCCCAGTTAAACCCAAGCCACTTACCTGCTCTGGTGACACTGGTTGGAGTCGTATCTTTTCCAGTTCTTGTTGCCTCTGATGGTCCTCTCTTTTCTCCTCTGCAGCTTGCTGGTGCTCACACTCCTCATGGTCCGTCTCCCTCTGTTCTCACTCTGTGTCTTGGCATTCTCACTTTTCCTCATTGTCTGCCTCCCGCTTCTTTCCCTCCCTCTTCTCCTGGAACTCCAGTTCCATCCTGCGCAACTCAGTTTGCAGTCTGAGTACCTCTGGATTCAGGATACTGGTGACCTTCCTCTGCTGCTGTGGCCCTTCACAGACAGTGGCCCTGCTGCCATCCTCACTGGATCTGGACACAGCACTGGCTGCTAGCCCTGCCCCACTCAAGGTCTGGTCTCTTTCAGTCACAGTGTGTGACTCACTGCTCTGGGTATCTGCTACCATCAGGGCCTCTATGAGGTTCTGCTTGCTGGCTTTCACCCCAAACGGGACTCCTCTGTCCCCGCACAACTGCTTCAAGTAATCTACAGTGTGCCTGCTGTAGTCAGAAGCCATCTTCTTCCCTGACTACAGCTACTCTGACTTGCACTTTAGGAAAAAAAATGAAACTGGTAGGAACTTGACCTTATGCCAAGTGATGTATTGTTCTGTTTCCTTTTTAAAATAAAACGGTCTTTTTCTTTCTTTGCAAGAGAGCTTATGGTCTCAGCTGACACAGAATAATACAAGCTTCTGATACCAAAATTATGCCACTGCTGCCAACCAGTCTGTCACAAACCCACTCAGCAGGTCAGGCCCTCTACTCCCAAAGTGCCAACCTCCGAGCGCAGTCTTGGGAACAGTTTAACAGAACAAGGTAACCCTCTTGTCTGTTTCGTGAGTTCGGATCAACCTTTGGTCTCAAGTCTTGGAGGGATTCAAACTGTGAGCCTCTTGCTAGCATATCAACTGCACAGGCTCAGATATTTCTGTCTTGGGGGGGTAGATATCTTTACCTATGGACACCTAACCAGGTATACAGAGGTGAACCATTAAAACTTTAATAAAGACCTCAGATTAAAATGCTTCTCTTTCCAGTTAGGTATCACCCTTCAAGTTTATGTCTAATGTCTGCTATAATCATACATACTTTTCTTACAAATGGAAGAAAATTCAAAGACAGACCAGGTATGCTCTAAAAATAATTTTACTAAAATAGATAAAAATATGTAAAACACAAAATACAGAATTGTTATATCATAAGACATAGAAATCTTTTTAAAAGAACAAGGTTTAAATAGGATAATTCCTACTTACAGTACTTAGATATGACTCTTTATAAATACCTGTTTACAGTGCTCACCATTGTTTCTTTGTCAGAGTCTAGATAAAAGTGTCAGTGAAGTAAAACAGAATATTCCGTAAGCAAACTGTATTTGCCAACCCCTTTTTGCGTGAGATCACCTAGCTCCTCCTCTGTCAGAATCTATCTTCTAATCTATCTATCTATCTATCTATCTATCTATCTATCTATATCCAGGTGAAACATATATATATATATATATATATATATATATATATATATATATATATATATATATGTATATATGTATATATGTATATATGTATGTGTGTGTGTATATATATGTATGTATGTATATATTGAAAAAAAGGATGTATTTTTCCAAGAATTAAATTCTGCAATCCCCAGCATGACTCGTATGTTCTTCAAATGACACCTCTTTGATCTATGCTGCATCATCTCTCACACAGGCATCAAAGGAACATTTGCAACCTTGCACCAGTTTGCTAAACCTGGTTTCCCCTTCTAACATCATAAACCTCTTTTTTATGATTTCCCTCTTGACAGTAACATCTATAATTGACTTAGAAAAGTCTGTAAATACCTTCTGGCCTGCCATGTAACACCTGGTATCTAAAACTGGTGTGTATGTGATCTCACATGCTGTTTCAGCATTTTCTCTTGGCTTTCATCTTTCAACTGAAACCTAGGGAAGGGGAGCGAGGTCACTCCTAAAGCACCAGATTTTCAGCAGAGACGGTCAGTAATACATTTTATATTAAAAAAAATGATACAAGCTGGCCCATCGGCGCAGCGGTTGGATTTCCATCTGCAACACTGGCGATTCGAGTTTGGGAATGGACTTGGGTCGCCAGAGGGCCGGCCGGGGGAGAAGGATGGAGCGTCTGGGGACAGCTCTTCTTCTCCGGGGAGAGGGCAGAGGCTGCACACCGGTGAAGGCTGACTCCTGGCGGAGGCTGGGAGTGCAGCAGTACAGCCAGAGCTCAGAGTACAAGGGGGAGTGGCAGACAGCGGCGTATGCCTTGACGTCAGGACGTCGCTCCCCACAGAAGAACGGAAAAGAGCTGCCTGGTCTGCCGGATAATGGCTGCCTACTCCCCACCACCTCAGATGCCCCAACACCCTGGAATCCACCTCAGCACCACCCAGGGACTGATTGTAGAGTGCACTGGTATCCCCTCCTGGCACCTTCCCCCTTGGAAGAGAGGGACCCATCTGGCGAAGGGTTACGCCGGGCCACCCCGGGTCTGCTGCGATCTGAGGTGAGGTGAGTAGAAAGGGGGTCGGGGCAAGGAGGTCATGTGCAGCCGGAAGGAGTGGCAGGCCAGGGGCAAGGAAGGCATAAAAAAAAAAAAAGCACTTAGAACTGGCTGTCCACGTCACAGGGACCAATCACTAGCGGAGTTCCCCAGGGCTCCTTCCTGGGACCAAGTCTCTTCAATATTTACATATCTTCCCTTGAACTAAATAACTCTAAAATCTTGGTCTATAAATTCATGGATGACTGCAGACTGGGGACAGTGGATAACAATCAGGCAGATGTTGCATCTGAACAGAATGTTATTGATGTGATCTCGGAGTGGACAGTGTCTAATAAACTAGTCCTGAATACTGCTAAATGCAAGGTTATGCATTTTGGCAAACACAATGGTCTGGGCTGTTACAAACTTGCTAATACAACACTCATAAACACTAACGAGGAAAGAGACTTGGGGATTTTGTTTACTGCAGATCTTAAGTTTGGTTCCCATTGTAGGACACAGGTAAAAAAGGCAAACCAGAATCTGAACTGCATCCTCAGACATATCCAGCAGGGATGAAAAGGTAATGATTCCACTTTATGCAGCCTTGGTGAGGGCCTCTCTGGAGTACTGCACCCAGTCGTGTTCCCCACAGAATAGGGAAAATATTAACAGATTGGAAGTTCAGAAGACATTTACTGGATCAATAAAGGGGTTAAACAGCATACCGTATGAAGAGAGATTATCATCCCTCAACCTGTATTCCCTTCAGTACAGGAGGTTTAGGGGGGACTTGTGTATGTTATACAGAATTATGGGAGACGACAAGCTTCGGGCTGAGATTGGTATCCAGCCCAAGACCAGCTGGCGTAGTAGCAGGAGGCATGACAGTCAACTTCTTCATTCTAAATGGAACCGCAACCTACGTAAGAGCTGATTTAGTCAAAGGGTGGTGGTATCCTGGAACAAACTTCCATCATTTGTTGTCGAGAGTCCCAGTATGAATAGTTTTTAAAACCAACTTTGACCGACACTTTAGCAAGATAACTACTCAATTTTAATTTTGGTATATGGCAAGCAATATGGATGTTCGTCTATTAGCTTGAATTTACCTATGAAACCTGTCCTCATAGAACTTGTGATGCAATCCATGTACCATCTTTGTTGCCCTCCTCTGAACTTCGTCTACCCTGTCTACGTCCTTACATAGGTAAAGTCTCCAGAACTGTACACTGTACTCCAGGTGGGGCCTTGCTAGTGTCTTGTATAGTGGAATTATGACCTCCCTTTCCCTGCCGGTGATGCCCCTGCCTATGCTTCCCAGCATCCTATTTGCTTTACCTGCTGCCTTGTCGCACCGTTTTCCTACCTTGAGGTCATTAGAAATGATAACCCCAAGATTCCTTTCTTGCTTGGGGCATGCTATAGCCTCACCCCCCCCCAACTGATATGTTGTTCCAGGGTTTTTGTGCTCCATATGCATTATCGTGCTCTTCTTTGTGTTGAATTTCAACTGTCAAACCCCTGACTGTTCTTCAGGTTTCTGCAGGTCCCTCCACATTCTGTCTACACCCTCTGCTATGTCCACTCTGTTACAGAGCTTTGTGTCATCAGTGAGCAGGGAAATTCTGTCATCTAGGTCCTCTGCAATGTCACTGATGAAGACATTGAATAGGACTGGTCCCAGCACTGATCCCTGTGGTACCGCACTGGTCACTCTTCCCTCTGTGGAGTGACAGCCATTTACCACCACCCTCTGTGTCCTGCCGCCCAGCCAGTTACCTACCCACCGCACTACTTTCCTGCCACTCCCATGTTCTGTAGCTTGTTTAATGGCCTTCTGTGACACAGTGTCAAAGGCCTTGCTGAAGTCCAGATAGGTCATGTCCATTGCCTTCCCCTGATCCACCTCCCTTGTCACCTAGTTGAGAAATTCAGTGTAGTTGGTCTGACATGACCTCCCCCTGGTGAAACCATGCTGCCTTGGGTCCTGTAGTCCATTGGCAACCAGATGTTCCACCAATCTCTCTTTCAGTAGTGCTTCCATAATCTTCCTCACTACTGAGGTGAGGCTGACTAGTCTGTAGCTCCCCACTTCCTCTTTGTTCCCATTTTTGTATAAGGGAACTACAACTGCTGTCCTCCAGTCTTTGGGTGCCTCCCCTGTTTCCAGTGATTGACTAAACGGGATTGCCAGAGTCTCAGCCACCACCTGTCTTAGTTCTTTTAGGACCCTGGGGTGCACTCCATCTGACCCCGTTGCTTTATCAACTCATTTCTTCCAGTTCCTTCAGGACCCTTTCTCGTGTAAAGGGACTTGTGTCCATTTCTGTGCCATTCCCACCCATTGTACTCCCTTCGGACCCATTACCCTCCTCTTTCTCAGTACAGACTGAGCAGAAATACCTGTTCAGTATGTCAGCTTTACTGTTGTCATCCTTCACACAGCTCCCATCTCCCTTCAATCTCACTAGCCCTCCCTTTGCTTTTCTTTTTTTACGTATGTACTTGTAAAAGGTTTTGTGCCCTCTACCCACCGATTCTGCGATTCTCTCATCTGTCTGAGCTTTGGCTTCCATTACTGGCCTCCCTTTACTTCTCCTGGTGCTTCTCCCTATCCCCTTCTGCCTGCATCTTTTTGTATTGCCTGAATGCTATCTTTTTGGCTTTCACTTTTCTCCCCTACCTCCTTGGAAAAAACATAATGGCTTCCTCTTCCTTTTCTCCTTGCTAACCTCTTTAATGCATAATTCTGTTGCTGTTGTAATCCCCGTTTTAAATATTGCCCACTGTTCCTCAACCCGATTCCTGCCCCATTCCCATTAATGCCTCTTTTGAGCATCTCCACATTTTCCCAAAGTCTGCCCACCATACATATTTTTGTGCAGTTTGGTTCTGCTCTTTCTGTGATGTCAGACCACAGTGACTGGTAGTCGCTAATTCCCTGGTGCTCCACTACTGTTACCCCCATCGCACTGTCCCAGTTTGTGAGCACAAGGTATAGTATTGCCTCCTGCTGAGATGGTTCCATTGCCAGTTGCCTGAGGAAGGCACCTTGAAGGGAGTCCAGGATAAATCTGCTCCTGGTTGATGCTGCTGTTGGGAGACTCCAATCCACATCTGGAGTATTGAGATCTCCAACCAGCACCACCTTACCCTTGTGTGCCATATTTTGGATGACTAGCATCATCTGCCTGTCTGTTTCTTCCTCCTGGGCTAGCGGTCTATAGACCACCACTGTGCAGATGACTGGCCCCGTTTTTCTTTCCAGCTTAACCCACAGTATCTCTCCCCCATTTTGTTCCTCCTGTATCTCTGTGGCCTTTATGCCATCTTTCACACAAAGTACCACTCCTCCTCCCTTCCTACCTGCCCTGTCTCTTCTGAATATGTTGTAGTCAGGTATGCCCATCTCCCAGTCATGGTTATCATTACACTAGGTCTCTGTGATGGCCACAGTATCCAGGTTTGACTGCACCATGACGGCCTCTGGACCCTCCATCTTGTTGCTAAGGCTTCTGGCATTGGCACAGATGGCTTTGCATGATTTGAACTTCCTGAACTGTTTAGCTGTTCTACTTCAGCCCCCTCTCTGCTTGTTCTATATCCCTGGTTCTTCCTGCTGTCTTCCCTTCTGTTGAATTTTGCCACCTTTCTGCCTATTCACTTCTTGGGTGCTTATTTCCATCTTTTGCATGCTGCTTTGTGGACATATCCACTCCTCCTGTTCACTGGTTCCACTGTTAGCTGGGGGTGGGCAGTTAGGTACCCTCCTTGCTGGCCTGCCACCCCCTTGTCTAGGGCTAGTTTAAATGCTTGTCCATGTAGCATTTAAAATTATCGAGTGCTTGAATTCCCCTCCAGTATTATATTAATATCTTATAAAAGTACAACTAAACTGTTATACTTGAATCAATTAAACTTTTCTGGTGCATTGTGGTTCTTGGTTTCAAAATGAATAAATAAATTAAAAAAATAGTATTTCAACAAAGGTGCCAGTGTCCAGGGGTGGCAAAGCAGGGCAGGCAGAAAACAGCGATAGCGTGTTGCATGTACAAAGAATTGTACCGGTTCAAATACTTGCATTGCATCATATCAGTGAGGAACACTGAGTAGTCTAGGACGGATATGGGGGAGAAAGAGAAGAAAAATAAAATCATTAGAAGCTGCCTCTGAGCCACCATGACACTTGGGAGCCAGCATTTTTAGGTGGCGAGTCCAATCCTGGTGTAGGACGAGAATCCATGATCCTTCTGTTCCAAAGGTGGATGTCCTACTAACTGAGACACATTGACATGTGAGGAGCAAGTTAATTCAGCATGCAGATGCTAATAAATAAAAAAAGAATATTGACTGTAGCAGTCCTTGTTTAGTCCCCCCCCCCCATCATATGTCCACCTTTGCCAACTGGAATTAAAATAAAATAACATAGTGGGCTTGATAGCAGTAATTTTGATGTTTTACCAGTGGGAGTGCTGGACTTCCATTCCCTACATTGCATTAACAAAAATTATGTTCCTGTTACAGAGAAATATGATCTTACTTTGAGAGGGTTCCTTCAGTGGGTCATCACATATAGGATTAGCGCCACCTGGCTTCTGGACTGCATGGCAGACTTTTCCAGCAATACTTGATAGGGGACCACCCACCCGACATCACGTGGCCGATGCCAGTGTGACCCTATGTAGTGGGCGATCCCCACGCTCGCCCTCCAATTCTTTCCTGCTGTCGCCTTGTGTATAGTCACCTTGCAGTAGACTTACTCAGCAAACACCATCGAAAGTTTCATCAGCAGCTAGTTTTTCTACCTGTTTTCCTTCTCACAATTTTATGTCTTCGAAGAAGAAGTGCTAGTCTTGTGGCACGCAAACTCCGCATAAAGATGGCCATGTGAAGTGCATTCTCTGTCTGGGCCCAGACCATCCAACTTCTACCTGCCTTGACTGCCAACCATTTAATCAAGCCATGCAGAAATGGAGGCAGCAGGCTCTGGAGGCCCAACTTTTAAAGACCTGGCTGGCATCTCTAGAAAAACAGATGGACCACATCCGTGAAGCTTCTTGCTGTTCTCCTCCCTCTCCTTCCAAGCACCGCAAGGAGAAACATAAGGAGTGGGATTGCTCCACAGATGGTTCTCGGGCTGAGTCCTCAAAGCCCTCCACCAGCAGACCTCTTCGCCGCCGCCTCTGCCTAAGTCTCAGTTGGCTGCAGGAAATCCAATTTTAAGTCTGGAAAAACCTCCACTGTGGGTAAGACGTCCGCCGTCTCCTCTGACTTTCATAACGCAACTGCCATTAAGCCGGCCCCTGACTCCTCTGGGGACCGCCCGGCTTCCAGTAAGTCAGTTCCCCAGGATGTGGGGTCCCACCCGGCTTCAATCATTAAGTTGGCAGGAGGCTCCTCCCCTTCCCACGCAGCTCCGTTAGATCAGTTGACCACCTCCGATGTCTGCACAGTCATGGCTTTCCCTTTGTGGCCTAACAGCAGCCAACCTGATGGCCGGACAAGCCAGGGGGAGAATGTCCCTCCCCCCCCACCAGTAGCTACTCCTTCTGCGGCTGACCCAGGCAGAGAGAGCACAGGATCTCTGGATATTGAACATTCTTCAGGTTCCAATCCCCACTCACCCTCCGGGGTCCAAGGGATGGAGGTCCCTCCTTCACTGTCCAGGCCTTTACCGGAGGTGCCTACTGTCCCCTCTTGGAGAATTGATTCTGTCCTAGCAGATCCTATGCCAGGTGCTCATCCTCTGTCAGAGCCAGTGAGACCTGCCCCTATGGCAGTCCCTCTGATGATGGTCTCTGTGCTGGGACCCTCATGTCCGCCTCAGCCATCGTCCCCTCCAGCAGACCAGGTTCCCCTGTCGGATCGCCCTTCATCAGGTTCTGGCACCAGACTTGGTGACACTGGCCCCTATGCTGGACCTGCCTCTTGTATATACTACAGCAGGCCCCACGTGGGTTCCCCCTCTGTCAGATCCCCTGACATTGGGTTTATACTTCAGACCCCACACTGTCCCGCGTTACCCCTCAGGGTATCCCTCGGACCTCTGCCTGGCAGGTCCCCCTCCGGATTGGAGTGGTGCGGGACATTACTACCCAGGTCACTCCCTGACTCTGGGTTTTGGCTTTGTGGGATATCTGGGTACCATTACCCTCCTCCCTATGCTATCCTGCCTCCTCCTCTCCCTCCGCAACCAGATTTCAAGACTCTCATCCAGTCTTGGTGGCAGGAGGTGCATATGGAGCTGGTTATGACCCTAGAAAGCAGACTCCCTCTCCCCCATTTTCCTAGATCCCCTTCTCTGGTGAGCTTATCCCTGTCCATGTCAGGGGGACTACCCACCAAGATATCACACTTCCAGATGTTGAAGACCTTCTAGATTAAGGAGATGAGTTATCAGAGGAGCCCTTGGACAATGAGTCCCAGGTCCCTAAGGGTTAGGATTCTCTTAAATCCCCCCTCCTCCCAAGGATCCCTCCTTTTCAGACCTGCTGAGGTCCAAGCAGTAGCAGCATTTTGACTGGAAGTCTGAGGAACAGGATCCCATGCATCAGAGACTCACTGAGCATCTCAACTTGGAGTCTCTGACTCCAATTCTGGTTCACCCATTGATAGGACCTCACTAAGACCTCACCACTATGGTCTGACAGATGCCTCATTCAATCCTGCCTGTCCCCAAGTGGGCTGACAGGACCTGCCAGGCACCAAAAGATGATCCTTTCCTTAATGTGCATCTTAAAGCTGACTCCATGATGATCTTGTCTGATCATGATCGCTCCTCTGCATCTAGGCACATGAGCACTTCTCCTCCCAATAAGGAGTTGAGGCAACTGGACCAGTATGGGAGAAAACATTTTTCATCGGTCACATGTGCGTTGTGGTCTTTCAATTATGTGGCCCATATGTTGTCCGTCCAGAAATCGACCTTAGCCAGGTTAGAGATCTGAGTTCAGGCTGTGGATTCCTTGGACCTTAAGGAGGAGCTTGCCAAGGACATCCACCTTTCCAAAGTCTCTTGCAAGCATGCGCTGTGAGCCACCTACAGCTCTGTTGATTCCATGGCTTGCACCTCGGCGACCACCATCTCCCTGAGATGACAGGCCTAGCCTCATATTTCTGGCCTCACTAACAAGGTTCAGCTGTGATTCAAGATGCCCCCTTCAGGGGATCTGTGCTTTTTGATGGGTACACCAAAGACATTATCACAGACCTCCAGGACCAAGGCCAGGCCCTGAGATCTGTGCAGTCCATATACCAATCGGGCTTCCAACAGCAGCCCTTTCAGAAGAGGACCTGGAGGCAGTGGAAGCAGACCCAAGCTTGATGCCAGGGTAAGTGCAAGTCCATAAGTACACCCCCACCTTCTAAAATCAGCAACATTCAGGCGGCTCTCCCCCTGCCCACTCTGCTACCTCCAGACTCCCTCACCCCACCTCCTCCTCAGCCTCAGGGTGAGGAGCCGATGGGGGGGTGGTTTGCTCTCCACCTGCAGGAGTGGCAGAGCATTATCTCTGACATGGGTCCTGCAGTTAGTGTCAAGGACACACTCTGGAGCTTCTGGAAATGCCCGCAGATTCTCCACCAAGCGGGTCCTCCAACTGACGAGACCAGGCATGTCTTGTAAGAGAAGAAATTCAATCTCTGTTGCTCAAATGGGTTTTACTCACATTTTTTCCTGGTTTCAAAAAAGACAGGAGACCTGAGACCAATTCTTGACTTAAGCAGTCTCAGTCTGTTTGTCGAGTACAAAAAGTTTGGGATGTTAACCCTCCAGAGCCTCCTCCCTCTCCTATTGGAGAATCACTGGCTCTGTGCTATGGACATGCAGGATGCTTACCTGCACATCCTGATCTTCCCCAGCCACCTCCACTTCCTGCGGTTTACCTTTCAAGGGGAGCATTTCCAATTTTGAGCTCTCCCCTTTGGCCTCTGTTTGGCACCCTGGGTTTTAACCAGGTGCCTAGCGATGGTGGCGGCAGCGCTTCATTGACGAAGCATAGCAGTTTTCCCCATTGGCTGATTTCAGCCCCATCCAGGAGTCTCTCTTGGAGGCTTTAACCTTTACTCTGGAGCAATTCCACAGATTGGGGATAACTATCAGTATCCTCAAATCATCTCTTGTTCTCTTCCAGAGGTTATAGTTTATTGGGGCGGTGTTGGATACTATCCAGAGCAGTGCCTTCCTTCCTCCAGACAGGATGGAAGCGCTGATTTCTCGGGCAGCTTTGGTAGCCTCCTCCAGAACCCTTCTGGCCAGACAAGCTCTCAGGTTGCTGGATTTGATGCCGACCTCTATCTTCACAGTTCCCCTGGCAAGACTTCACATGAGGATTAGTCACTGGTCCCTGCGGGTCCAGTGAGACCAGCTGCAGGACAATCTGGACCAACTGGTCTTAGTGTCATCAGCCCTTCAGAAAGACTTGAAGTGGTGGAAAGATCCCTCCAACCTTTTCATAGGTCTCCTCTTCAGGACCCCAGCTCCTGTAGCATCCTTGACTATAGATGACTCCAATCTTGGTTGGGGGCCCATTTGGGGGAGCTCTAAGCCCAAGTTGTTTGGACAAGCTTGGAGATGTCTTTACACATCAATGTTTTGGAGATGAGAGCGGTTTTGTACTCACTTCAAGCGTCTCAGACACTTCTTCCATGGGGATTACTACTCATCCAGACTGACAACATGTCCGTTGTCTCGTACATCAACAGACAAGGAGGAACTCGATCATACACTCTTTGCAGAGAAGTGATGAGTGTGTGGAACTGGACAGTCCAGCACGCTCTGTCTCTCACAGCGGTGCAAGTTCCAGGCATCCAAAACATCCTAGTGGACAGTCTCAGCAGGTTTCAGTCAGTCAGTCATGAACGGGAGCTAAATCAGAAATTTGCAGATTCTTTATTTCAAAGATGGGGGCATCCAAAACTCCACCTTTTCACCTCTCCATCCAGTGCAAAACTTCACAGCTTTTGCTCAGTCGTTCCAGGGCATGATGCTTCCTGACATGACGCACTGTCTCTCTCTTGGACAGAGAGATTTTTATCTTCTCTTTTTTCCTCATTCTGCAGAGGATACTTTTCAAACTCCAGGCAAAGCAGGCATGAATGATTCTCATTGCCTCTCTCTGGCAGAGAGAGATTTGGTTTCTGCTTCTGCAACAGTTGTCAAAGGAACCCTAGTTCCACTTCCATTGACTCGCGGCCGCTTGATGCAGAACCAAGGCAGACTTGAGCATCTGGGGCGCAGGACCCTGCACATGCATGTGTGGCTCCTACAGACATAGCGATTTCTCACTTTGAAGTCTCCAACAGGGTTACCCAAGTCTTGGTAGAGGCTAGAATGCCTTCTACCCAATCCACTTATGCCATGAAGTGGAAATGTTTTTTCATTTGAGAGACTTCTAAAAGTTGCGACCCCTTTTCTTGTTCTGCCCCACAGATCATGGAATAGCTCCTTCATCTGTCAGATTCAGGCCTTTCATATTCCTCTGTAAAGATCCACTTATTGGCCATTTTGGCGTACCACGAGCTAGTGGATGGCAAACCTGTGGCTCAGCTGGAGGTCTCTAAAACTTTTCTGAAAGGGATTCTCCATCTGAACCCCCCCATCCACAGCCCTACATCACCTTGGGATTTAAATGTTGTGTTGGAGAAGCTCACTCTCCCTCCTTTTGAACCAGAGATGAGCTGTGATTTGCACTATCTTTTTTGGAAAGGACTATTTTTATTTGCAGTCACTTCTGCTCTAAGAATTTCTGAGTTTCAGACTCTGGTGTGCAAGGAGCCTCATTTGATTTTTCATTGAGACTGGGCAGTCCTCAGAACAAATCCTAAGTTTTTGCCTAAGGTGGTGTTGGAGTTCATGCTGAATCAGACAGTGAAACTTCCTGTGTACTATTCATCTCCTGTGTAGGAGCACCTCATATCTATTCACATCTGAATGTGCACCGTATTCTTCGGTGCTATACCCACTAATCCAATGATTTCCGGAAAGATGATCGGCTCTTTGTTTTGTTTGCCCCCAAATCCTTGGGGAAAGCAGTCTCCAAGCAATGCCTGTCCAAGTGGCTAGCCAGCTGCATTTGCCTCTGTTATCAGAAGTATGACAAATCTCTGCTGGGGTCTATAAGGGGTCATTCCACTAGGGGCATGACTGCATCTGCAGCTTTTCTGCATAACATTTCTGCAGCTGATATTTGCACAGCAGCAACCTGGAGTTCTGTCCATACCTTCACAAAGCATTACAGTCTAGACATTGCTTCTAGGTGAAGGGCAGGTTTTGGCCTAGCTGTCCTGCAGGGCCTTCTGTCCTAGGCTGGTTCCATTCAGTTTTCTTTGGAGTTTTCTCCTCCTCCTCCCATGTTTCTCTTATTCTCTTTTTAGAGGGACTGCTTTGGATTCAATCTTAAATGTGATGACCTAAAGGAACCCTCCTGAAGTAAGATAGTACAGTTATGTAAGAACTTAACATTACAGTAGATCTGTGAGAAAGGTTCCTTCAGTAGGTCATGTCCCCCCCTTCCCCATCTTTCTTTTGGGATTCCAGAGTCTGTTTCCTTCTCCTGTCCCTCCTTTCAGGTCTTTTGCAGGAAAGAACTGGAGGGAAGGCATGGGGACCACCCACTATATAGGGTCACACTGACATGGGCCATGTGACATTGGGTGGGCAGTCCTCATTCAGTTACTTCTGGAAAAGTCTGCCATGTGGTCCAGATGCCAGGTGGCCCTACTCCTATATATGATGACCTTCTGAAGGAACCTCTCTCGAGGATCTACTGTTATGGTATGTTCTTACATAGCTGTACTTTTTTCAAAATACTTATGCCTCTTTTGAGAATGCTACTGTTTGCTGCAGATAAAGAATCCCAGGACCAGAGAGGAGCTGTAATCTTGTGGCTGAGCCATACAAGTCTTGGCTTCCAGAGGAGTCTGAGTGGAGTAAGCGGCACTTTTGAATAGAAAAAAAGTGGCTGGGCTGTAAAAGGCCCAGAAGAAGCACACATGAGAATCAGGGGATCTTGGTTAGCCATAGCTGCACCAACAGGAACAGAGGACCAGTGGAGCACAACAGAAGGAAGAGGAGGCTTGGCAGAGGGCAAGGACCAGAGCAGAGACTGAGGGAACATTTTTGCCACAACTGCAATCAAGCGTCAGGTGCCACCTTATTCCCACGGCCAGAGAGGAGCTATAATCTTTCAGCTGAGCTGCAGAAATCTCAGCTCTCAGAAAAGCCAATCATCGGAGAGAGAGCACTGCTTTTGAAAGGGAAAAAAAAGCAGCCAGGCTATAAAAGGCTCAGCGGAGCAGAGATGCACAGAATAATCTTTTTATTTATTGAAATTTGTCACCAGCAAGGCACATTGAGTAACAAGTTATTCATCTCCTGGTGTGACCTGGGGATCCCGGTGGCTGTAGCTTCACCAGTAGGAGTGGTGGACTGAAGAAGTGCAACAGAAGGAAGAGGAAGCTTGGCAGGAGGCTGCAACCAGAGCAGGATAGACTTAAAGGAATTCTGGAGGTCAGGGTTAAGGGGCAACAGACTTCTAGGAAAACAAACTGAACTTACAAGTTCAAATGGGCAGACTGGGTGGGCCATAGGCCCTTATCTGCCGACACTGTCTATGTATCTATGTAGCAGAGACTGAGTGTTTTTGCCACAGCTGCAATCAAGTGACAGTTGTCACTTGAATCTTGGGGCCATAGAGGAGCTGTAATCTCGTGGCTGAGCTGCAAAAGTCTCAGCTTCCAGAGGAGCCAATCAGCAGAGAGAGTGCCACTTTTTAAAGAAAAGAAAAGCTGTCTGGCTATTAAAGGCCCAGCAGAGACTGGAGGAGTGCAAGCCTTCGACCTTTTCATCAGCCACTTCACTGCGGCCTGCAATATCTTTGCACCTCTCAAAAAGCTGAAGGTCAGGGGCAGAGCTAACCCTTGGATAACCCCTGATCTAATCACTTTACTCAAACATAGGGATCATCTCTGGCAGTGTGCCCATGCAACATCCAAACCTGGGGATATTCATAAATATAAAGCTGCCAGAAATGAGTGCACACGGCAGTTAGGAGAGCCAAAAGCAAATACTTCAAGGAAACTCTCTCCAGCTCCTGGGGTGATGGAAAAAAATTTTGGAGTAACTTGAAAGACCTTACAGGCAAGAACCCTAAGTCACCACGCACCATGCTAAACATAAATGGAACACCAACAACTGACCTGTACACCATCACCAACACCTTTAACAATGCATTCTCCAACTTGGATAGTGTCCTCTCTTCTAATTTCTTTGATGCCCCCTCTGGTAGTAACCCTCCTGCAGCTACGCTGCTCCTACACCCTGCCCCACAATTCTACTTCAAGGAGATCCCAGTGCATGAAGCCAGAACCTATATTTGGAAGGCCATTCACAATGCAGGCTACAGCGGTGACTCTCTTGTCCTGAAGTGGTTAGCACTTGTCCTTGAAGAAGTCCTTGAACCCTTGACAAAGGTCCTCAGTCTATCACTAAAGATGTCCCAGTTCCCATCTCGCTGGAAACAGGCAACCATCACACCGATACACAAAAGTGGAGACAAATCACTGCACTCCAACTACAGACCTATCTCCATCCTCCCTCCATTGTCTAAGGCCCTGGAGTGCATCGCCTCAAACCAGTTAGTCAAGTACCTGGAAAAATATGACATCCAGTGTCCTGAGCAACATGGTGTAATAAAGGTAAAAAAATTACCATTTTTAAAGTATCCATTGCTTATGCTTAGAAAGGAGACACACGGAGATGGTGCTGATGGCGGAAGAATTTTAATGATTATAAAAAATAATCACAGCAAGAGATTACAAGTGGTACAACCTTCTTCATTCTTAATTCTTCAAACTAACAGTGTATAGTGGCTTGCTTATATAGTGGAAGACAGTACTATCAGTTTCCTATGGAGTTCTATGATTGGTACAGACAAATATAAACTTTAACTTTTAAAGGCAATATTCCTTTTAGTTCTTTGCCTGACAAGCAATTCTCTATTTAGTTCTTGCATGACCTAATCCTTACTTAGCACAAATGTATTGATAGTGTAAATTATACTACTATATAAGGATAGCAATAGTAGTCATTACCAGTTATTAAGATCTAGAAGGAAGAAATAGACTTGCACTTTAAGAATGTGCACACAAGCTTTTTAGTCTGTCCTGTCCTCCTGATAGTAATAGTCAAAAGGGTAACTTGAACACTATCCCTGTATTTCTGCCTGTGCAGACACTTAAAACACCTGTCTTCTATCACTCAAATGATTAGTACAGATATTAAAACACTTTGATTATTACAACTTGTGGATCAGTTAAACTTGTAACTTCACAAGTTATATGATTCAGCTTCATATATCAATATTTGTTACACAAACATATTATGTTTTAGACCAAAATAAGGTTTGCCTGCAATATTGGGACACATTTTTTTTATCCCCCATTACAAGCCCCCCTTTGGACCAATATTGCTCAATTATTATTTATGCAACAATAAAACTCCTCAGAGCATGTACATCTCACTATGTACTTCACATTATTCACAATCACTTGATCAATAAGTGTTGATTAAATCCACTCTCTGGCCCTTTTGTCACATTTAGACATTCAGTTGGTGTTACAGTTTAAGCATATGACATCTGAGACTACAAATTATAATGAGTTGCTTAAACTAGCATAGTTATAAACACTATTGTTACCCCAAAAACAGTAGGACAGAGTTAACACATAAACATTATTGTCCTTTGGTGTGGCTCTGTATATAACAAGAAACACATTTTGTTTTAGTCCATGTAGCTTTGTAGTGATCCAGTCTTGAGCATCAACTAGGAGCAGATTTATCCTGGACTCCCTTCAGGGTGCCTTCCTCAAGCAACTGGTCATGGAACCAACTCGGCAGAAGGCAATACTGGACCTTCTGCTCACAAACAGGGACAGTGTGATGGGGGTAACAGTGGGGGAGCACCTGGGTAGCAGTGACCACCAGTCATTGTGGTTTGAAATCACAGAAAGAGCAGAACCAAACCACACAAAAACACGTATCCTGGATTTTAGGGGGACAGACTTTGGGAAAATGGGGAGATACTTGAAAGAGGCATTAAGGGGAATTGGACAGGAATCAGGGGTTGAGGAACAGTGGGCAGTATTTTAAAATGGGGATTATAAGAACAGAATTTAGCATTAAGCAGGTTAGCAAGAGGAAAAGGAAAAGGAGACCATTATGGTTTTCCAAAGAGGTAGCAAAGAAAGTGAAAGCCAAAAAGATTGCATTCAGGCAATACAAAAAGACACAGGCAGAAGGGGATAGGGAGAAGTACCAGGAGAAACAAAGGGAGGCAGGGAAGTCAGTAAGGGAAGCCAAAGCTCAGACAGAAGAACACATTGCAAAATCAGTGGGTAAAGGGGACAAAACCTTTTACAGGTACATAAGTGAAAAAAGAAAGACAAAGGGAGGGATAGTGAGACTGAAGGGGAGGATGGGAGCCACGTGGAGGATGACAACAGTAAAGCTGACATATTGAACAGGTATTTCTGCTCAGTCTTTACTGAGGAAGAGAGATAATGGGTCTGAAGGGAGTACAAGGAGGTGAGAATGGTGCAGAAATGGACACAAGTCCCTTTACACGAGAAAGGGTCCGAAGGAACTGGAAGTAATAAGAGTTGACAAAGCAATGGGGCCAGATGGGGTGCACCCAGGTCCTTAAAGAACTAAGAGGTGGTGGCTGAACCTCTGGCTATCCTGTTTAGCCAATCACTGGAAACAGGGAGGTACCCAAAGACTGAGGACAGCAGATGTAGTCCCTTATACAAAAGTGGGAACAAAGAGGAAGCAGGGAACTACAGACCAGGCAGCCTCCTCGGTAGTGGGGAAGATCATGGAAGCACTACTGAAGGAGAGATTGGTGGAACATCTGGTTGTCAATGGACTACAGGACCCAAGGCAGCATGGTTTCACCAGGGGAGGTCATGTCAGACCAACCTCATTGAATTTTTTGACTGGGTGACTAGGGAGGTGGATCAGGAGGGCAGTGGACAGCCTATCTGGACTTCAGCAAGGCCTTTGACACTGTGCCACATAGAAGACTATTACACAAACTGGGAATATGGGTGTGGGCAGGACAGTAGTGTGGTGGGTAGGTAACTGGCTGGGTGGTAGGACACAGAGGGTGGTGGTAAATGGCTGTCCACCACAGAGGGAAGAGTGACCTGGGTACCACAGGGATCAGTGCTGGGACCGGTCCTATTCAACATCTTCATCAGTGACATTGTGCAGGATCTAGAAGGCAGAATTTCACTGTTCGCTGATGACACAAAGCTCTGTAACAGAGTAGATACACCAGAGGGTGTAGACAGAATGAGTAGAGACCTGCAGAAACTTGAAGAATGGTCAAGGGTTTGGCGTTGGCAGTTGAAATTCAATGCAAAGAAGTGCAAGATAATGCATATGGGACACAAAAACCCTGGCACAATATCAGTTGGGGGGTGAGGATATAGCATGCACCAAGCAGGAAAGGGATCTTGGGGTTGTCATCTCTGATGACCTCAAAGTGAGGAAACAGTGTGACAAGGCATCAGGTAAAAGCAAATGGGACGCTGGGATGTATAGGCAGGGGCATCACCAGCAGGAAAGGAGGTCATAATTCCGCTATACAAGACAATAGTGAGGCCCCCACCTGGAGTACAGTGTACAGTTCTGGAGACCATACCTACGTGAAGGACATAGACATGGTAGAGAAGGCTCAGAGGAGGGCAACAAAGATGGTGCATGGATTGCATCACAAGTCCTATGAAGACAGGTTGAAGGAACTGAACATGTACTCCCTGGAGGAGAGGAGGAGAGAGGGGATATGATAGAGACATACAAGTGTCTTACAGGGAGGAACAGGGTGCAGGAAAACACTATTTTTAAGCGAAAAAGATGTTCCAGGACTAGAGGGCATGGGATGAAGTTGGAGGGAGGACGATTCAGAGGAAACATGAGAAAGAATTTCTTCACAGAACGGGTGGTGGACAAGTGGAACACCCTGCCAGAGGAAGTGGTGGGGGCTGAAACAATCACGGGATTTAAGAATGCATGGGATAGACATAAAGGAATTCTAGAGGTCAGGGGTAAGGGGAAACAGACTTCTAGGAAAACAAACTGAACTTACAAGCTCAAATGGGCAGACTGGGTGGGCCATAGGCCCTTATCTGCTGACACTGTCTATGTATCTATGAGGTACAGCTGCTATACCAGCTGTTAAGTATTGCTGGCTGACTGATTAGCAGACACTCTTCACTGGTCAGGGGTGCATTAGATCGTGCATTGAGTAGTCACAGTCCATAAACAGTCCATAGTAAAGCAATAGGTTTGCATCAACCATGTTGGAATAAACAACAATGAAGAACATGGATATCTTGCTTGAAGATCAATTGAAGAAGAAAATGTTCTTACTGAAGTTTAGAGGATTGCCCCTACTCCAGATTTTACTTTACAGTAAGTAGAAACAATAAGCTTGATTGTAGAGATTAAACTCACTGGACCTTTTCAGTTAATTTAAAGTTGTACAGTCCTTATGTGGAACCAATTAGACACCAAAATTGTGACAGTCTTTTTTGTAGGAAAAAAATAAAGGTCTTGTCAACCTAGATAAAAGTATTACTGTTGTTGAATGTAGAGATCTTGTGTGTGCCATCTCATGGAAACCTGCAAACTTGCAAAGTTTTAGAAACTGAGTTACCAATGAACTGGTAGTTGAAACACAAGAAGGTCAAATAAAATGCAAAAGGTCACATAGTGTGCATACAACAGTCACTCAAACTCAGTTATTTTTGTAGTGACCTTGAACACTACTGATCTTTAAAAATATCTTAATGTTACATTGCACAGGAAATAAAAAAACTTACCACATTTAAAAAAAAATATGCCAACATCATTCTTAATGAGAATCTTTTGTCCTTTAGAAACTCTAGTGTTACTGATAACATTATTAATCATGTCAAACAACTTTGAGTGGTTTGTTTGGTCATGGTAGCAATTACAGAAGAACAAGTGGCCAGTCTTTGCTCTAGTCCACCCCACAGCATACTGAGAGTATTTAGAATCAAACTCTTTAACTTTAGAAGAGGCAAGGTCTTTGGGCATTAAGTTAGTATGACTTGCCAATAATCAAAACTGATTTTTCACTCCTACATTTTAACTGCTTCTATACAGGAGTTGGCACACTACCAAGTGCTTGTCTTTAGACTTTAAGACATTCACACCTTACCAACATGCTACAGAAGCTGTGTCATAGTTTATATTGCAATTAATAAAAGAGAATTATCCCTATCTAAAAAAACAAAGGTCTCCCTGTACCTTTTCAAACTATTTTTTCTCTTGCAGGAATTTTTGGCTCTTGACTTATTCTGCATTTTTAAACTATCCATTTTCTGACTGTAGCTGGATTATTACATCTTTCTGCTCATGCAGCTTTTCTTTTTCTAAAGTCTCATGTGTTATAGTATTGGCACTCTTAACTGGAAATGCCTCTACCCATTTTGAGAACATTTCTATTCCTATATTTTTATTTTTACTAACTTGCCTTCTACTTCCTTTTATCCCTGTCCGTCCCTCTCCATCTCCTGTGTTTTTTCTCTTTTTACTCATTTTGGTTTTTTTTTAGATCCTGGTGAGGAGGTAGTGGGTCTTTTTTCATCACTTTCTCTGTGATGTGCCTTATCATCCTCTCTCAAAGTATCTCTTACTTTTGCATATTTTTTATCATAGCTATCTTTTTGTTTTTTATGTCTTTTTGCCTCTTCCTTGTTTCCCATTTTTTCAGTGTATTCCCTTTTTTAAAAGTCTCATTTGTTAACAAATTACCACCTAGCTATACTATCACAGACTTTGTACAGTATTTTGCTAGTTACTCTTTTTTATTTAAAACACTGCTCTGCCTATTAATCATGGTTTTTATGTTTCCCCCCTTTAGGTGTTTCCCCTAGAAACAACCCATCAATGTTTCCATACTCATAAGACACAATTGTACCAGTTGATCATCAGGCATTGGTTTGTATGCTTTTCCCCTTTAGGTGTTTTCCACAGAAAATGACCCATTATTGTTTCCATACACATTTTTATCTTTTTCTTGCCTGCCTAGCTTTTACAGATGGGTGCACCCGTGCACTGGTGCCCTGGTCTGTCTAGCTTTGTCTTACAGCTCCCTTGTGAGGTCTGGCTTGCAAGTCCCAGCACCTTCACTAACCTACTCTGCCCCATGAGTTCCTACAGAGTTAAGCATTACTTTATATTTAAACAATTTAAGAAGCATACAAAGCATACATCACCTGATTAGCAAGTGGCTAAACCGTCTGTGTGCACCATTTTCTCTCACTTAAAGTCATCAGCACTATGTCTCCAAGCGTCGTCACCTTCTTATTAGGACTCCAAAGTGTACAGCACCAGTGATCCGAGTCTTTAAGGCACCAAATGTAATAAAGGGCAAAAAAGGTGGCAAAAAATTGCCATTTGTAAATTTGTCCATTGCTGATGCTGAAAAAGGAGACACACGGAGATGGTGCTGATGGCGGAAGAATTTTAATGATTATAAAAAATAATCACAGCAAGAGATTACAAGTGGTACAACCTTCTTCATTCTTAATTCTTCAAACTAACAGTGTATAGTGGCTTGCTTATATAGTGGAAGACAGTACTATCAGTTTCCTATGGAGTTCTATGATTGGTACAGACAAATATGAACTTTAACTTTTAAAGGCAATATTCCTTTTAGTTCTTTGCCTGACAAGCAATTCTCTATTTAGTTCTTGCATGACCTAATCCTTACTTAGCACAAATGTATTGATAGTGTAAATTATACTACTATATAAGGATAGCAATAGTAGTCATTACCAGTTATTAAGATCTAGAAGGAAGAAATAGACTTGCACTTTAAGAATGTGCACACACAAGCTTTTAGTCTGTCCTGTCCTCCTGATAGTAATAGTCAAAAGGGTAACTTGAACACTATCCTGTATTTCTGTCTGTGAAGACACTTAAAACACCTGTCTTCTATCACTCAAATGATTAGTACAGATATTAAAACACTTTGATTATTACAACTTGTGGATCAGTTAAACTTGTAACTTCACAAGTTATATGATTCAGCTTCATATATCAATATTTGTTACACAAACATACTATGTTTTAGACCAAAATAAGGTTTGCCTGCAATATTGGGACACATTTTTTTATCCCCCATTACACATGGTTTCTGAAAAGGGCACAGTACCACCACTGCACTATTAGAATTCATAGGCTTCATCCATACCACACTTGATCAAGGAAACTGTGTAGGGGCAGTATTCATCGACCTTATGAAAGCCTTTGATACTGCGAACCACCCACTCCTACTCAAGCAATTATCAAACACTGGGCTCTCCAATGAAGCACTGCTCTGGTTTTCAAGCTACCTTGGGGAGAGGGTCCAGCGTGTTAGGATTGCCGGTGTTACCTTGGAAGAAAAGCCAGTCCTTTCAAGGGTCCATCCTGGGGCCACTACTCTTCGGCCTCTTCCTCAGCGACCTTCCCAGTGTCTGCCACCAGAAATTACTGCTCTACGCCGATGTCGCAGTCATGTTCACCAACCACCAAAACGCAGAGCTCCTCGAGAAACAATTACAGCTTGAATTCATGCGCATCGAAGAATGGTTCAAGTCACACAAACTAGTCATGAACTACAGCAAAACAAAGGTTATGACCTTCTACAATGCCAGGAGCAAGTACAAATCCCATGACCTCACCATCCTAAACCAAATGGGGACCATACTTGAACACGTTCCTAATTTTAAATACCTAGGTGTCACATTGGACAGCTCACTGTCCTACCATCGGCAAATAGATTCTGTCGCCAAAGCCACCAACATCTGTATAAGCCTGCTCTACATGCACAAACACTGCATGACTCCTGACACTCTCCGGTTGGCTATCAACAGCTCTGTCACCTCCATCATCGATTACGGGCTAGCAATTTATGGCTCTGCCTCCGCCTCTGCCCTCCACAGAATTACAGTTGCACTCAACAAAGCATGCAGGCTGCTAACTGGGGCTGATCGACTTACACACACTTGTGACCTGTACACTCGGGCAGGATGGCTACCTCTCATCAGCCAGATACAGTATCAAACCTGCCTCTTAGCCAAAAAAGTCCTCCTCGGGGTCATGCCCCCGGGCATTGAAAAGCTACTTATTGACCACCACAGCACCCAGAGAACTAGAAGTTCACAACTAACCTTCCTTGTCCCCAGATGCCGGACTACCATGGGCCAGAGGACCTTTGCCCACAGAGCACCACAGTGGTACAATACTCTCAACAAAGAAAGTCTTACTACTGCTGCTCTTGGCCCTTTTAAGAGACAACTCTGACTTCATCTCATTTCAACTAGTCGTTGTGACTGCCTCGCCTAATCGGGGACCCACCGTTCACTGCCCTCCACTTCAGTCTTGAAAGCTATCTCTCCCCACCTTGCCTGCTTCTAGCTGCCTACCCCCTTGCCCCCTCTCCCTTTCCTCCCCCGGGGCATTTCCTGACTTCTATCCCTCCTCTCCCTCCCCTTTAGAGCGCTTACCCGCACCCTCTACCCTCCGACAATGGCCATCCTGCCTGCATACCCCCTTCCCTTTCACCTGCAGTGCTTATTTCCAAGATTGCCCTTGGCTTGTTATGTCATGCTACCTAACATTTGGCACATTTTGAATTACTGGAATTTTCTAAGCCTCAGTCTCTTACTTCTTGTTATTGTGTACTATGTATTATTATGTTGACCTTTGTATGTATGTATACCCCCCATTCCTTCGATGTGGAACCTTTGTAAATGAGCAGTTCCTGCTCAAAGGTATTTGTAATCCTAGATTTCAATAAAATAAATAAATAAACAGAAAGAAGAGGATGCTTGGCAGGGAACAGCAACTAAAGCAGACTGAGGGAGCATTTTTGTCTCAGCTGCAGTCAAGCATCAGGTGCCACCCAACTTCTGAGGCAGTATTGCACAGTGGTTTAAGGATCTGAGCTGCAAACCTGGAGACCTGGGTTTGAATCTCACAGCCAACACTTGCATACTGTGTAACCCTGGGCAAGTCACTTAACTTCCCTGTGTTCCCAGGTCACACCTGTAAACAAGCTTTCTGTTTAGTGTGTCTCTCCTGGTTAAACAATCATACTGTGTGACCCTGAGCAAGTCACTTAACTTCCTTGTGCTCCCAGGTTACACCTGTAAACAAGTTTTCGGCTAGTGTATCTCTCCAGGTAAAACAAGGATAACAAAAAAAAGTCTTGGCTCCTGGAGGAGCCAGTCAGCAGAGAGAGTGCCGCTTTTGAAAAGAAAAGAGTGGTCGAGCTATAAAAGACCCAGCAGAGCAGAAGCATACAGGAGAATCAGGGATCCCAGCACTGGCAGCTGTAGTTGCACCAGCAGGAGTGGAGGATCAGAGGAGTGCAACAGAAGGAAGAGGAGGCTCTGCAGGGGGCAGTGACCAGGGCAAAGACTGAGGGAGTATTTTAGTCCCACTGACCCACCCGGCCCAGTCCTAACCTCTATTAAATGACCAGCAAAGGAGGTGGAGACTTCTCCAGGGAGGAACAATAAGCCTGAGACTGAAGAGCAGTGGTGGGTGTCGTCCTCTAGAGGGAAGGACTTGATGCGGAAGAAGAGCTAAAAAGGGCAGGAAAGATCTGATCACTGTCACAGACCCACTCAGCAGGTCAGGCCCTCTGCTCCCACAGTGCCAACCTCCAAGCGCAGACTTGTGAACAGTTAACAGAACAGGGTAACCCTCCTGTCTGTTTTGTGGGTTCAAATCAAACTTTGGTCTCAAGTCTTGGAGGGATTCAAACTGTGAACCTCTCGTTAGCATACCCAATGTACAGGCACAGATAATTCTGTCTTCGGGGGGCCAGATATCTTTTGCCTATGGGCACCTAACCAGGGGTACAAAATGAACACTTAAAACTCTATGAAAGACCCAAGAATAAGCTCTTACTTTTTCAAGTTTGGTAAACCAGTAAGCTTTGTGCAGTGTCAACTTTAACCATGTATGCTTCACTTTGCAAAGAAAATAATTTTAAAGACATGCCAAGCAGTCTCAAAATTGAGATGTTTACTTAAAAACAGATAAAAATGTAAAATGTAAATTTACAGAACCATATATCACAAAACATACAAATCACTTAATCAAAACAGGTTTAAAAGTGCAGACAAAATCTCCTACCACAGTACTCTTAGAATTGTCTGTTCAAAGGTATTCTTATCTCATAGTGCTGTAGATGTTTCTTTTTCAGAGTCTAAATATGTGTTTTATATGGAAAACAGAATACTGTTTAAAAACTGTCTTTGCCAACCCCTTTGCGTGAGGTCACCTAGCTTCTCCTCTGTTTATTAAAAAATCATGCAGTCATGATGTTTTATCATTTTAGAAGGTAAGTTAATTAAGGTTACATCAGCAGAAACTCCTTTCCCCATAGGACTTCCCCAATCTTGTCTGTAAATCTTTCATCTATGAGCAGTATCCTCTCTCACACAGACATCAAAGCATTTATGATTTTGCACCAATGTGCCATAACCTGCTCTTCTTCCTCTAAACGTTATAAAAGTTTATGATTCGAGCCTAGCAGCTGGCAAGCTACAATAAAGCTAGATAATCAGGATATCCTCAACTCAAGCCTCTTCCAGACTGTAATTATCTCATGGCCTTCCAGGTAACATCTTGTATCTAAAACCTGTGTATGTGTGTGTGTCATTTCACATGCTGTCTCAGCCTCTCTCATGAGACCGTCAATAACACATATTTATATTTCAAAATCATAGAGTACTCAGAACTGGCTGTCAACATCACACTCACTGTTTGAGAAGCATGGATGTTGATGGTGAGACTTTGAATTGCCAATTATTGTCTAAGCAGGGTCATAGAATGGACAACTGAGGGAGTGTACATCTCAGTGAAAGTGCGCACTATAAGTTGCATGTATTAAGGGTGTGAGCAGCTAGGGCGACATCTAGAAAGCGGTACATAATCATAAAGAGGGGTAGAAGTCTATTAGGAATCTCCTAGGCAGATCAGTGACTGGGATGTGATGGGGACTGTATGTGCTAGGGAGGCAGTATAGTGCAGTGGGTCAAGGCTCTGAGCTGCAGATCTGGAGACCTGGGTTTGAATCCCACAGTCACCTAGGTGCATACTGTGTGATCCTGAGCAAGTCACTTAACTTCCTTGTGCTCCCAGGTTGCATCTGGAAACAAGCTTGAGCTTAGTGTGCTACTCCTGGTTAAATGATGTGCCAATTCCTCTACAAGGGCTGGTAGGGAAATTTCAATTGGAAAGGCAGTAAAATTGGTAAAAACAAAATTACAGTGCTCTGTAGCCATTGACGTATTCGTAATTTACCAAGTTCAGACAAGTTTGGCAGGGATAGACAAGGGAAGGGGTGGCACGGGGAAGAGAAGGGGATCCTTCTAATGGAAATGCAAGGGATCACTGATGAGCAGATAGTGAAATGGGGAGGCTGATAGGATGCAACAGCTGCAGAACACTGATATTTCTTAAAATTGCATCTAGAATGGGAAGATGTCTGGTGTGTACCCAAAGAGGGCAACTCAGAAAAGTGATCAAGAGGCTACCGGAAAGTTGAGGCTGGTGAGACAGGCTACAGGAGGTTATGATTCAGAGGCGAGAAAAGGAGGATGAGGAACAGTTTTACCATTCCGCAGTGACAGCGGACAGCATCCCCGACAACCGCGTGCAGTGTCGTGGCCATGGATTGAGGATGCCTTCATGTTTCCATCAGGGGTTATGCCCCCAACCCCCCATGTGGGGGTCTCCACTCCAACACACCCCGGTCTCTAGGACTCCAACTCTGAGTCAGAGTTGGACCGGGGGGGGTGAAACACCCTGAGAGGCAATTCCCTAGTTGTGCAGAGACCATCACAAAGATACATGGATTCTGCCTGAATCCTGTCACTATGATAGTCTTCACTGTCAGGGAGTTGCTGCAGTGATGGTACACTATGGGGAACATGGGAGGGAGGTTACCTAGTGCAGCAAGAGGTGGGAGAGGATGTGGGTTAGCAGAGGGACAGGGACTGAGGCCTAGGGGCACTGAGATGGAGAAATAAAGGTGAGGGGTGGATGATGGAAGGAGGAAGGTGTCAGGGAGAAGGGGAAGATGCACAAGACAGGGACTCAGAATGAGGGGATGGGAGAGCATGGGCAACGTGGACAGAGAAATAAGGGTAGGGTCTTCAGGTAACAATAGCACAATTGTGTGTGTGGGGGGGAGGATCTATATAGTGAGGAAGAGAGTAACCTGAATGTAAATGGGATGGGGGGAAATACTGATGGGGGACATGCAACAGGAATGAAGATGGGGAAATGATGTGCTGGAGGAAGAGGTGTCTGATAGGTGAGGGAGGAAGGAAGGAAGAGAAGCAGGTAGATTACTATGGGATATTAATACTGGGAGATTCAATGCTAATAGATGTCAGGCGGGGAAGCTAGGCAGAAAGGCACAGTCTTCTCTCGGTGGAAGCAAATGCCAGGCATTACAGCAAATAGGGTGGGGCTGTCAGTCCTGCAGTATGCTAGAATGGAATGGGAGAAACCTCATTTAATAATACATTTGAGGACAAACAACTTGGATGATAGATGAAGGTCAGAAGAGGTTTGAGGAGCTGGAACACTAAATGAGGGGGCAGGTAGATCAGTAACTTTTTCAAAGGTACTACCAGTGCCCAAGGCGAGCATGGCAAGAAAATGGAGAATCAAGGAATTTAACAAATGGTTAGGATCAGTGCAAAGTGGTTAGTGGTTTTGGACTTTTAGAAGTATCACACGTAAGCTTCCCAAATATATCTTGGACTGCTTGTCAGTATGCGCTGTAGGCAATTACTCTTTGTGCAACCTCTCATTTATCTCCTTATACATTCCTAAAGTTAATTCATATTTTGGTAAAGTGTCTATAAGCTATATTCTCCCTCACCTTTGGAACAAATTACAAAAAACTTTAAAGCTGGCTGCCCTGACAACTTTCTCCTCCTTCAAAAAGCTATTCTGTCATCCCTTTTATAGAATCCTATAACTTCCCCGAAGATGCCAGTGAAATAAGTGTCCGACATCTGTCTCCAGGCCTTGTGATTCTCTGTTTATTACTCTTTCTCCCTTCTTCTCCCTATCACCCTCCTACCCCTTTACCTGAACTGTTCATGTACATATTGTATAACAACGTGTAGTGACAATATTTTTTCTTAGCATCTTGCATATTTGCCTGTGTAGATCTTGCTTAGTACTATACTATGTTGTATGTCCTTATCCACATTGTATTCCTTGATTGTACACCCATCTTTTTTCTTTGTATATTTACTTTTATGTGCATTTGTCCAGGTCCACCTTGCAAATGAGCTTGCTCAATGGTGCTTCACCTGGTAATACAAAGATTGATTGATTGATGGTGTCATACCAAGGGGCGAGGGTTGGGAAGGATCTGGGAGGACAGTAGTCTGTACTCTGGGGATAGATTGCATTTAGGTGAAGAGGGCAAAAATGTGTTGAAACAGGATTTAAGATTATATTGAGGTAGCTGGAAATTTAAATTAGATGGGGGGGTGACAGATGGAGAGAGGGCATACAAAGGCCACAGGATGGAAAGTCACATAAGCTTGCCCTCAAATCATGGACATGGGATTAGGTGAAAGTACAAAAGGGGATGCTAGAAGGGGAGGACAGAAGGCTGGAGGAAGATACAGGGATGGAAGGTGATCACGTTGAATGCTAGAGTCCTGGAGAATAAAATGACTGAGTTACAGGCCCTTGTAGTGGAGGAGGAGGTGAACATGGCAGCCATCACTGAAACTTGGACCACCCAGTACTATGACAGGGATCTGGCAGTACCAGGTTGCAGGTTATTCTGCAGGCATAGTGTAAATGGGAGTGGGGGGTGGTGTTATACATAAGGGAATGTCTGAAGTAAAGTGAGTAAGGGAGGAAGAGGAAGAAGGCAGTACGGTCATTATGGTTGCTATTCCAGGATTCCAGCAATAGGACTCTCTGGATAGAAGTGGTGTACACACTACCTTCCCAGAAGGAGGAGTTAGACAGGGAACTAGTGGAACAGATTAGGAGGTCATATGGGATGGGGAATGTGGTGGTTGTGGATGACTTCAGCACTCAGTAGTGGACTGGGGAACTCCAATCACCAATGTTAGAAGAGAGCAGATATTGCTCGATACTTTCCAAGAAAGCTTCCTGTTACAGGTGGTCAGTGAGCCAACTAGGAGAGGGAGCACCCTTGAACTAGTGCTGACTAATGGGGAATTGGTGAGATATCTGAAGGTGGGTGAACCACTGGCAGGGAGTGACCACCATTCAGTTTGGTTCACACTGAGTATGGGCAAAGAGGGAGTAGCATCCAACATGAAAACTCTTGACTTCAGGAGGGTTGATTTTGTGAGGGTAGGGAAAGTAGTAAGAGGGTATCTAGGTGGAATCCAGCCTAGCATGAACACTAACCAGAGATGGGAGCTCATAAAGAAGGGGATGGCAGAGGCAACCAAATCCTGCAGCAAGGATGAGAGTAAGAAGGCTAGAGTGAAAAAGCCAAGATGGATGAGCTGGGGTGTTATGTTAAAGATAATGAGGAAAAGAGGAGCCTGTAGGAGATTCAGAAAAACAGGGAGGGGTAGGACAGGGAGGAGTACTTGAAGGAAGCAAAGGAGATTACAAGGGCAGTAAGGGTGGCAAAAGCTTCTCAGGAGCTCAGGTTGGTGCAAGGCATTGGGGAGAAGAACTTCTTCAGGTGCATCAGGGAGAAAAGTAACTGTAAGGAACAGAGTTTAAGGATTAGGAAGGAAGGAGGATGGGTGCAAAAAGGGGGAGAAAAGGCAGAAGCACTTATTGACTACTTCTGCTTGGTATTTACTAAAGAGAGATGGGGGAGATACCCAAGGGGGATGGGAGGGCAGAAAAAGAGGGGGAGGGGATGACAGGATAATCACATAAAGAAGAAAGCTAGAGGACTCGAGGTCGCTGAGGGGGGACAAGGCACCAGGGCCAGATGGCATCCACCCCAGGGTACTGAAGGAGCTGACAGGGGCCCTTGACAGATCTTTTCAGTGTCTCATTGAGCTCAGGATGTGTACCTCAGGATTGGAAGATTGCTTACGTGGTTCCCCTCAATAAGAGTGACCCCAAGGATAAACCTAGGTTTGGGTTGCAGTATAGCCTAGAAGTTAGAGTAACGAGCTGTGAACAAGCTTGATACATCCAACAGACAAGATGTGGGTTTGAATATCACAGCCTCCACTTCAATACTGTGTGACTCTGAGCAAGTCACTTAACCACCCAGTGCTCCCAGGTTGCCCCTGAAAACAGGCACGTGTGTCTAGTGGGCCTTACCCAGTCAACAAAGACTAAAAAAAAAAAACTACAGGCCAGTGAGCCTCACATCCATCATAGGGAAGCTGATGAAGACAATCCTGAAGGAGGGTCTGGTGTCTCTACTGGAGGCCAGAGGGTTGCAGGACAGCAGACAGCATAGTTTTGTCACTAGCAGATCCTGTCAGACCAACCAGGTGGAATACTACAACTGGGTAACTAGGCAGTTGGATGGGGGCCATGCAGTCGATGTCCTGTATCTGGACTTCAGCAGGGCATTTGACTATGCCACATGTGAGGCTCGGAAGTAAGCCAGAAGGTGGGGAGTGGGTGGTGGGATGGGTAAGGAACTGGCTAAATACGAACATATGAATCTGCCAGCAGAAACAGACCACCCGATCTATCAGTGTCTGCCTCAGTGTGCAGCTAGCACCCTAGATTGCAGCTGCCCCAGCTCCTTCCCTATCTGTCATTGCCATGATGGCCTCAGCCCCCCCCACCACCCAGACCCTCCCTCTTGCTTTGTCCCACTCCCTCTTGAAACTTCCTACTGTCTTGCATGATACCGCCCCCTCTGGTAGAGTATTCCATTTAGACACCACACTGTCTGTGAAGTAGTGCCTCCTCCTCTCCCTCCTAAATCTTCCACCCTCCAATCTTAGTCTGTGCCCCCTCATGTCCCTACCCCTCCTCAGTTTAAACACCCCTTCAGTACTAGCTTTGTTTATGCCCCTTGAATGTTTCAATCATATCTCCACTATCCCTCCTCCAGTGTGTACATATTCAGCTCATGCAGCCTGTCTTCATAGACCTTGCCCTCCATCCTCTGTAACATTTTTGTTGCCCTCCATTGCATCCTTTCCAGGAAATTAATATCCCTCTTCAGATATGGCTGCACACAGTATTCCAAGTGTGGCCTGACCAAAGATCTGTAAAGGGGCAGGATCACCTCCCTATGCCTGAACAAGAAACTCCTTGTGATACAGCCCAGCCACCATCCTGTTCACCTTAGCTGCTGCTTTCCCGCATTGGGCAGAGTTGTTCATACCAACACCCCTAGATCCTTCTTTTCATCAGTGATCCCCAGCCTCACCCCTCCCAACCAGTAGTCCCTTCTTGGGTTCTTTGCCCCGAAGTGCATAACCTTGCACGTTTATGCATTGAATCCCAGCTGTCACTTCCCCAACCATACCTCCAGTTTGGTTAGGTGCCCTTGCAGTTGTTCCCATCCATCCTCTTCATCCAGCACTGCCCCCATTTGGTATAATCTGTGAACAGACTAACCATGCTCCCAACTATGTGTGCAGTATCTGAGATAAAGAACCCACATAGCACTGAGCCATTCCTTCCCCCACTACCACCCATTACAGCTTCCTCTGTAGCCAGTTTCTTATCCAGTTGGTCAGCTTTTATTCCACCCTGTAACAGTCAGCTTCCCCCTCAGTCTCCCATGAGGCACTGAACTGAAGGCCTTGCTGAAGTCCATGTACAGGACATTTACAGCATGACCCATATCCAGCTCTCTTGTTACCCAGCCATAATATTCTATTAGATTGATCTGACAAGAGCTCCCCAAGATGATCTCATGCTGCCACCCCATCCTGGAGATCATTACCCTTGTGGAATGACACCAACCTCTCCTTCAATATCATCTTCATTAGTTTACCCACTATGGAAGTGAAACTGACAAGCCGATAATTTCCTGGCTCATCGCTAGGGCCACTCTCGTGTATGGGCACCACATGGTCCACCCTCCAATCTTGAGGCACACATCTTGTGACCATTGAGGTGCTGAACAGGTCTGCCAGTGACTGAGCCAAAACTTCTGCTATCTCCCTCAGCACCCTAGAGTGGATGCCATCAGGACCTGGTGCCTTGTCCACCCTTAATGCCCTCAGACACTCTAGTACTCTACTCCTTTTGATCATTTCATCCATCATCTCCCCCCACCCCACCCTCCCAGTCTATGGTGGTAGTGGACGATCCTTCTCCTTTGTGAAAATGGAGCAAAAATATTCATTTAATAATTCTGCTTATTCCTCTCCCTTTTCCACCCACTCTTCTCCCCACTTTATCTTCACTATATGGCCTTTGCAATTCCTCTTTTCCCTGACATATTTAAACATGTCCTTTACCCCTCACTTAATGCCCTGCACTAACCTTGGCTCCCTGGAGGCCTTGGCTACTCTCACTCACTTGGTCACTTCCTTGGACCAACTCACATAAGCCTCCCTGTCCTCTTGTCCTCTTCCTACCTCATTTTCCTGAACTTCAGGTACATAACTCTCTTTTTTTCGCCCTCACGCCCTCCAATACTTTTCTGTTCAGCCAACATGGTTTCCTGGCTCTGCACTTCTTGCTCCTAGTCCTGGTGCAGGCTTCTGTAGCCTCTGTTAGCCCAGTTTTAATAATTTTCTACTTTCGCTGTGCATCCATCTGTAGCCTAACACCCTGAAATCTCCCTTGCAGTATTTCTCTAATCCTCCCAAATCCACCCTCCTGAAATCCACAACCTAAATGGAAGGCAATAGTGAGTGGTGGATAGGGAGCTCTCATCACCAAGAGAGGTGACGGAGTTCCACGAGGCTCAGTGTTGAGACCAGTAGCAAGGTGAGAGTGGTGTTGGATGATATTAGTGGTGGTCCGGGGTTGCAGGAGGAGCTGGAAACCTGGTTGGACACCTGGACTTGGAATTTAATGCCAAAAAAATGCAAAGTGCTGCACTTTGGGGCAAAAAAAAAAAAACAAGAAGGAGCTACCAGCTGGCTGGGGCACAGCTAGTGATGACTGCAGAAGAAAAGGATTTGGGGAGGGTACTCATAACAGGATCAATGAACAACTTGGGTCAATGTAGGAAAGTGGCTGCAAAGGCCAATAAAATGTTGGGTTGTATTGCCAGGGGTATATCATCAAGAAGGTGGGAGGTTATTCTACCAATGTATAGATAGCTAGTAAGGCCACACCTGGAGCACTACATGCAGTACTAGCACCTGTACCTGAAGAAAGGCATTAAGCTGCTGGAAGGGGTGCAACGCAGAACTACAAAGATGATCTATGGACTAGGGGACTTACCATATGCATGCAGACTGAGGGAATTGAACATGTACTTGCTAGAGGAGAGGAGGGATGGGGATGTGACAGCAATCTTCCAGTACATGAAGGGCATAAGCAGGACTGGGACGAAGGGACTATTCAGAGTAAGGGAAGGGAGGGGTATCAGGGGCCATGCTATGAAATTGGAGGGTAAATTCAGGAGGGAGATGAGAAGGCACATTTTTACAGAGAGGGTGGTGGCCAAGTGGAATGCATAACCGGCGGAGGTGGTATCCTGCAGGACAGTGAGCTGCTTCAGAAGGGGCTGGGAGAGGGTGGGAGGAAGGGGTTTATGGATGGAGGGTCAGCTGCTAAATAGGGTGGCTAGCTATAAAATTGAGCAGACTCGATAGACCAATAGGCCTTTATCTGCTGGAAAATGTTGTATGTTCATATGAACTGCTGTGTCAGCAGTGAGAGTGTGCCTGCCAACATTGTTGGAAAAAGCAAAACTGTTTGGCAAATGCATTTCTTGCCTTTCTGCACAAATAGACACAGCATTATATTTAATGCAATGTGTGGGAAAGGGCAGGGATGTCATGCAAAAAGAATGTTGATGGGGCACAAAAAACTTACCTCTTTAGGGGGATCTGGGGTATACTCTCCCATGAAAATTCAGGTATGAAATGCTGCATTTTAGGTACCACCACCATTTCATACCTAAATTTTCCCAGGACAGCATACTCTTGGACCCCCTAAGAGGTATGTTTTTTGTGCCCTGCAGGTCCTAAAATCAGCAAATAACACACAATGCGGCAAGCCTGCATCTCTGAGCCAAACAACTTGTAAAGTTGCAGTGCTAACTGAGGAACATCGCCATCGTTTGCCAATGCAGCAGTGAGTGCGGTAACATAATAGTTTTGAGTAAAATAAAAAAAAAAAAAAGGATACTGAAGCCATCTTGGGAGCAGTGCGGCCAGTAGGTAATATTTGGGACTTATGTTACTCATTTATTGACATGATGGGTTTGTTAGGTTGCAGTCCTCTGCAGTGCTTTTTATAAGAATTAGGGTCAGGCGTAAGGCACTACTGGCTGCCACTTTTGTTATCTGTTGCATCTTATTCACTGTTCTCCCATGTATATATGGCATGGTACTTCCTATGAAATTTCTGTTGCCACACCATTCTTAGCTTGAACTTCATAATACAGTAGGAGTCTGTTGCTGACAGACTTGAACATAAACATTGTATAGTTCAGTGGTACTATGTTTTGTCAAATTATGCAAGTTAATTTTGGCAAATTAAGGTTATTTTAACATGAGCAAGCTTATATGTCAATCTGCAATCAGTTGGAGTGAAGACGGACTGAACTGAAAGCCCTCCATACTGCTGCAACAGGGTTTCATAATCAACTGCAGCTCCTTATGTTTACTGCTACCTTATCCCCACTGAACTACTGCTCCCAACACATTCCTGTCTGATCATTCTGTTGCAAACACAGCTGGGGAGCTGCTTACTTTCGAGGTCAGGGTCAATGGATGCGTCACTTAACATCTGAGAAAGAGAAGCTGGTAGGTCCATGGTTTTAACCAGAGAACTTTTAGTCGTGCTGTGGTTTTACCATGAAGGCACACATCTGTACATTTCAGCATGGCCTTTGGGGTTGGGGAGTATAAGGGGTATGCTGGCTACATGGTAAACACACATTCAAATAGAAATATTGTCCTCGCTGTGATGCTGAGCAGCAAACATCACTTTGATGTGCTGGTAACCCGGTGTGATGCTACAGCATTTCGCTCACTATCCAGTGTTTTTAAATGTTTTTTTTAAAAAGTTCCAAGGCTATAGGAGCTATAAAGAAAATACATGTTGAAGCTCATCAGCTCCCAGTGAGCAAGATACATGATTGTATGTCTGTAGAAGACATCCCTGGGAAACGTTAAAACAGTTTGTTGTTTGAAGAAAGAGAAAACAAGATGGTTTGTGAAAAATAATTTTTTTCCTTACAAAAAAGGATTTTATTCTCATGAAAAAGGAATTGGTTTCATGAGACAAAGTCCTTTTTCATAACATCATATCCTTTGTCAGACTTTCTCCCTGTATCCTGAAAAGTGATTTTTTTTTCCTATTGAAAACAATGGGAAATGAAAAATTGAATAACTTTGCACCAGATTATTTTTTTACGAAACTGGCATGGCAGTTGTGTTAACAAAGCTGTTTCTACCATACAAAACTTGCACCAAAATTCTGCACTATCTTGGCACAAGGCAACGAGGAAAGAAAAATGCTAAATAACAGTAAAATAAACTTAATTTTTTAAGTGCCTTTCAAGATATCAAGGCGCTTTACAATAATTAAAACATAATTTCATAAACAACAAACACGGTAATAAGTAGCACAACAAAAAGTGGTGACTTTATGACTTTTTCAACAGTCTGGATTTCAGCCTCTGCACATCTAACCAGCATGTAACCTGCCAAATCAAAAGACCTACCCCACATGACAGCACATGCCAATTTTTTGTGCAAATCCATTGATCAATTGCAGAGTTATAAAAGTAAAAAAATTTGAGGCTAAACATTAAACATGCTACTCTGCCTTAACTACAGAGGTGCAACCTCACCCCCACAATTCAAGACAGCTACAGAAGTGATGATCTATTGGACCATGCATGCACGTTAATGAGCCAATTATGGGCAATTAAATTCTTCATAGAACCTTGCATACTCAATGGTCTCATTAGCATATTAGGCTTGAATATGGGCTACAAGAGCCCTAGTGCTGTCCTGTTTGGGTTGTGCTAACTACATCAGGCTCCTGTGGGCAATATCTAGTCTGGGGCTGTGTCAGCACAACACATAATTATCTTGCACTGTGCTGACATGGCTCCATAATCAGTTGGCATGCTCTGGTCAGGGTGTACAAATTGTCTGAATATTTCCCTGAGCTGGCTGTGCATTAATTGCTACACAGCGTTTCTTTCAGCACAGCATATATAGCTGGCGCAGAATATGGGAACCTATAATGCTTAGCTCTGTGGAACTCAAAAGTCCATAAGACAGTGGCTACTGGAGATAAAAACAGTCTGCCCATAGCTTAAAGATACTGGTGTTCTAACTTGTAGCATCATGAAAGCAAATTATGTCTAGCATTGCTACATATTGATTAGTTGTATGGGATATATGCACTCATATTGTACTATCTGGCTTTAGTGACTAATATCTGTATTATAAAAAAAGCAGTGAACCCACTTTGTGTGCTTGTTTTGATTGCTATTTGGATGTGCTTTACATTTAGAGTTCTTTTGTTTTCCTGCTTATACTTTGGCTTATATATAAGTATTCCTTTCTGGACTATGGTAACATGCTAACTGTTACTATACTCTCTTGGACCCCATGTAAACAAGATGCTCTATCTTATGGGGTTATCCTGCTTGGAGTTATTTCATATAAATAAAGAATAAAAATGTGATTTTTGTACCCCCCCGAGTCTTCTGCTTGTCCCTCTGACATCCCCCCCGGTGCAGCCACTGGGTATAAACCCCTTCCCCTTAACCACCACAACTTACCTTTCTTGGCAGGGGGTGGGGAGCATCTCAATCCACCAGACCAGATCCAGTGTTCAGGGAGGTGATCTCCTGGGCCGTCGCAGTGGGGAACCATCATCATCCTTGTAGAGGACTCCCTTTTCCACTTTTCTACTACCCCCACAAGGGATGCGGCATGTGCACTTCCACCAGGTGTCTGCCGCAGTTCCCACCCACTGTCTCCAGCATTGGTGTGCCACCTCCCAGCCTCCACTGGGGGCAGGCAATCACCAACTGCTGCTAACCCCCCCCTCCCCGGAGAAGGAGAGCAGTCCTAAGGATGCTCAATCCTTCTGCTCCCTGTCGACCCCCAGTGGCCCATTCTCATTCCCAGACATGAGTCACCGGCGTCGCATGAGGTAAGGTGTCCTGCACCTCAGCCCTCAGTGCCACCGGGGCTAAAAATTTGATTTTGTTTTTACTCTGACTTTGGTAACTGTCTGCATTTAAGTGTGATTTGGTTTTTTACTCAAGGGAATCACATTTTATAAGGTAGATAATCACCAGATTGAGCCAGTTAGAATACATTTATATCTTATTATGACTAGCAATGGTGACTATTTGCATTATAAAAATGTGATTTTGCTTTTTACTTAGGGGAATAACAATGTTATTGCACAAGTAGTCACCAGAACCAGTCAGAATGCATTTATATTTAGAACAGAAAAGGTGTAACATGACCAATTGAACTTGCATTCATTTACAATGGCTTCCTGATAATAGTGCAAAAATGTTTTCATAAGTTGATACAAAATAAAATAGACATTATAATTACAAATATTTATTAAACAAAAATGTATAACAACACTAGAGTCTGAAATGCAGTACGAGAGATGATTGTTGACAACAGTTACAACAGACCAAGTACTTATCTTTAAACCAGTTTTTTATGTTCTGCAATGAAGGCAGTGGCCTAACGGTGAGGGGTAACTGCATGGCAGAGAATTCCAGTACTTGAACTATTACATGTACATCATTTGCATTATAGTATAACTATTTCTGGTGGCTATCTGTATGTAAAAAATGTGATTTATTTTACTCGGGGGGGGGATAGTGCAGCTTCAGTTATATTCTGTCTAACTTTTGTGACTGCATTAAATCAGTGATTTTTGCTTTTTACTTGCAGATGGAGGAGACTGCAGTTGTGTTCTGTTCTGTCTGAATTTGGTGACCATCCTCATTTAAAAAATGTGGATATGCTTGTTTTTTTTACCGAGTGGACAGCTGCATGTTGATATTTTACACAGTCTTACTCTGACTGTGGTTGCTGTCTGCATTTTGAAAATGTAATTTCATTTTTTTCTCTGCAGGAAAATTTCCATGTCATTCTATGTGTTTTGGTTTATTATCTTTTGCCCTGTTTCACTGCTGTATTTTGTTAGAATTCCACTACTGCCATGACTTAGTTATCTGTTAACTTATTCCTTTGTGACCAGGTTTTTTACCAGTGAGAAACCAGAATTGATCGGACCCATTCTATGAATATGATCAATAAACACAATACTTTGAAATGTTGTAGAAATAATAATTTTATCCAGATTGTTTTAAAATGGGAATGTTTGAAAAAAAAGCATTTCTGAGGTTAAACCTCAGGAAAGTTGAAGTAGTGCTAAAATAAGGAAAATAATACATTTGTTTGCTGATTATAAGAAAATACTAATTAAATATCTTTTCAGTCAGCAGGAAGTTTGAGTGCAATGAGGCTTGGAGCCAGCAGTCATCACTTGAGAATTACCAGCTGAGTCACACAACAGAAAAATCCCATCAGTATCCTCAGTGCAGGAAGAGTTCCCATGACCTACATCTCATCACTGTACAACAGCAGATTCATGAAGGAGAGGGGCAGTTGAAATGTACCAAATATCAGAGTAGTTTAAGCAACCTCAATGCAGTTAAATGTACTGACAAGAGTTTTACTGTGCAACATAAAACTGTAACACACCAAATTCACAAGATGCCATATAAATGTGCTCAGTGTGACAAGAGTTTTACAGCACAGAGTATCTTCATGAAGCATATGCAGATTCACTCTACAGGGAAACCATATAAATGTGCTGAATGTGACAAGAGTTTTACCCGGAAGCATAGACTGAAAATACATCAGCAGATCCACTCTGGAGTAAGACCACATGAATGTGTTGAATGCGGAATGAGTTTTTGTGAGCAAAGTAAGCTGAAAATTCATCTTCAGATTCACTCTGGAGAGAAGCCATGCAAATCTGCTGTATGCAACAAGAGTTTTGGCCAGAAGAGTGTACAGTTCTGGAGACCATACCTACATAAGGACATAGACAGGGTAGAGAAGGTTCAGAGGAGGGCAACAAAGATGGTGCATGGATTGCATCACAAGTCCTATGAAGACAGGTTGAAGGAACTGAACATGTACTCCCTGGAGGAGAGGAGGAGAGAGGGATATGATAGAGACATACAAGTATCTTACAGGGAGAAACAGAGTGCAGGAAAACACTATTTTTAAGAAAGATGTTCCAGGACTAGAGGGCATGGGATGAAGTTGGAGGAGGACGATTCAGAGGAAACATGAGAAAGAATTTCTTCACAGAACGGGTGGTGGACAAGTGGAACACCCTGCCAGAGAAGTGGTGGGACTGAAACAATCACGGGATTTAAGAATGCATGGGATAGACATAAAGGAATTCTAGAGGTCAGAGGAAAGGGGAAACAGACTTCTAGGAAAACAAACTGAACTTACAAGCTCAAATGGGCAGACTGGGTGGGCCATAGGCCCTTATCTGCCGACACTGTCTATGTATCTATTAATAGTCAGGGTTTTAAATAATTGATTAGCAGTTTTTTTCTTGGGACAATACTAACTGTACAGAAAGCATTTATATAGGTTTTCTAGAAGTGTTATGTTTGTTAAACACAGTGAGGCAAGTGCTATGCATTTTCATAATGTTTTAAAACTTTTATGAGCAAAACGCTAATCAATTTTTAGAGTTAAATAAAACCCTGACAGTACATCAGAGAGTTCATTCTGGAGAGAAATCCGATATTGTAATACAAGAAAAGAGAACAAAGGTAGCATTGCTGATTGAAATAGCCACCCCTAGTGACTACAGTATCCTGCATACAGAGAGAGAGACACAAAATCATGAAATACCTAGATATGCAGTCAGAAACCAAACTGATATGGAATAAAGACACACACATTGTTCAAGTAGTGCTTGGAGAAATGGGACTAATCAAAAAGAACTTTCAGGCACATTTAAATATGCTACCAGTACCTGTGACACCTTATCAACTTCAAAAGGAAGCATTTTGGGGGCCGTTGTGTGTGCTGAGAAGAGCGCACTCAGCAAACATCAAAGATTAATACAGTACTAATTTCTTGAGTTTTGAACATGCCCTGGCTAAAGAATGGGGTCCATTCTTGCCTCGGTATTAGAAATCCCTAAACATTTGGAGACACTAACCCTGAGAGAGACATAGAAACATGAACCACAAAGAATCTCAGAGAATGAAGAAGTAATGATCACATGTTATCACCCAATACCATCTGCCAAGAAAGTGGAAGCAAGATATTATAATACAATAAAAATATAGGTAGAATTGGTGATTGAAATAGCCACCCTAGTGATTACAGTGCCTTGCATACAGTGAGATGCAAAAGGATGAAATACCAGAATATTCAGTCAGAAACAAAACTGATGTGGAGGTAAGGACACACAGGTCATTCCAGTAGTGCTCGGAGCAACAAGGCTAATCAAAAAGAACATTAAAGCACACCTAAATATGCTACCATTATTCATGACAACTTGTGAACTACAAAAGAAAGCCATCCTGGGGAGGTTGCATGTGCTGGGAAGAGCTCTCTCAGCAAACATCAGGAAATCAGTACTGTATTAGTCTGATTTTTGAATATGCCTTGGCTTAAGAATGGGGTCCATTCTTGTCACGGTATTGGAAATCCCTGAATATTTGGAGACACTAACCCAGAGAGAGAGATCATACAAAATGTGTTGATGTGAAAAGAGTTTTTGCAATAAGGGTAAACTGATAAATCATCAGTGAATTCACTCTGGAGGGAGCAACTGCAGGTTGATCAAGACTTGACCCACGAGTGGCTAAAATGAGAATTTACAACTGCATGTTCTGTAGGACAGAATTAGAAATAGTTATGTATCCTGCAGCTGGATGTGAAGTACTAATGGCAGAAGGCCTGTATATTGAATCACACAACAACATAGCAAGACTGATCCACTGGAAACTATGCAAACACTATAGCATACAGGTAGCACAGAAGCACTGGAAACATGAACCTCAAAGAATCACAGAGCATGAAGAAGTAATGATCACATTTGATCACCCAATGCCAACTGCCAATAAAATTGAAGCAAGATAAACAGATATTGTAATACAAGAAAAAAGAACAGAGATTGCACTGCTGATCGAAATAGCAACCCCTAGTGATTTCAGTGTCCTGCATACAGAGAGACACAAAATCAGGAAATATCAAGATATGCAATCAGAAAATTAGGAGGCAGTATAGCACAGTTGTTTAGGGCTCTGAACTGCAAACTTGGAGACCTGGAATTGAATCCCACAGCCCCTACTTGCATACTGTGTGTCCCAGAGCAAGTCACTTAACTTCCTTGTGGTCTCGGATCACACCTGTAAACAAGCTTTCTGCTTAGTGTGGCACTTCTGGTAAAAAAATACAGACAAAACTGATATGGAATAAGGACACACAAAGCAGGTTTGGTGTAGTGGCTAAAGCATATGCTCCTGGTGTTTATTCATCCAAGTACTGATTTTTTTTACATTGTAACTGCCTGTACTGATGTCTACTTTTGTATGAAGTGTTGTCTACTGTAAGCAAAAGTGTTCTCTGTGTCCAGGACCATCTTGAAAATGAGCTTGCTCAATGATGCAGCTGTCTGGTTAAATAAAGTTTGATTGATTGGTTATTCTAATAGTGCTTGGAGCAATGGGGCTGATCAAAAAGAACTTTCAGATACACCTAAATATGCTACAAATATTCATGACACCTTTTAAACTGCAAAAGGAAGCCATCCTGGGGATGTTGCATGTGCTGAGAAGAGCTCTCACAGCAAATATTTATTTTCATTTAGTTGTTTTGCCTCTGGTAACTGGCTAAAGCCTGCTAGGCACAAATGCATGTTTTCAGGGGCGACCTGGGAGCACTGGGTGGTTAACTGCCTTGCTCAGAGTCACACAGTATGCAAGTGGAGGTTGTGATAATCAATATCAAAGGCAGTACTGATGATCTGATTTTGGGATATGCCCTGGCTTAAGCATGAGGTCCATTCTTGTCAGGGTATTAGAAATCCCTGAATATTTGGAGGCACTAACCCTGAGGAAGACCACATAAATGTGTTGAATGCAACAAGAGATTTCTCCAAAATATTAGGCATGTATTGCCATGCAGGGCAGAATGTGTTAAAAAGTGTTAAATATAGCCAGTTTGTGAGTTATATGGTTTGCATTGTTTGCTACCTGTATAAGTAAGGATTTACGTGTATATAACAACCTGCACATTACTAGGACATCTCTTCATGTCCTTTAACACTCTTGTTCCTACATTTGAATTGTTACCAGCTAAGCGACATGTAAATAATCCTTGAAAACTGGAGCATTCCTGTTAGACTTTTAGACCCTTTGCTATAGACTGAAAGGATACCATAATGCCTTTTTATTTAAAAAGTGGCTGATTTTTGACCTGCATTACAAAGAGAAAACATGACCTTTTCACATTATAGTGTTATTGTTTCAGTATATGTACAGTTCTGCCAGTACAAAGCAGACATCCTGAATTTTTGAAGTTAGTTATAGAGCCTGCTACTTTGATGAAAACAAATGGTAAGGTATTCCTCTCTTGCCTGAGTAAAAGCCAATGCTAGCAATGTTTTCCCAGACTGATGATGTTAGGTAGTAGTCAGCCTCATTGTGGCCATATTTATGTGACAGACAGACAGATGGGTTTTCCTTAGATGCAGGGGTGGTCTTGAAGGCAGGGCTAGCCACAGTTTTAAATCTGCACCAAGTTTCAGTATAACAAAAAAAAAATTTTAAGTGGCTAGTTTTCCATTAGCAGGTTATACAGACCTGCCACTAGAGGGATTCTTGGTCTTCTACATAAATCACTGTATTCTTTCGTGGGCAATATGGCCTGCATTATCATTCTACTTCTTTCCCGGTTCTGCTACAAGGGGACTTGAGTCTGAAGGGTGGATGGCCACTAACTAAGCTGCTCCTGATCTCCTTGTTCCCCTTTCTGTTGTATTTTCTCATCTAGGTTTTAAATGGGTACCTAGATGGGCAAATTTCTTGCCTAGAAAATATTGCGCTAATACAAATCACGAGACCACTCAATCTGGGACCATGGCTCTCCTTATTGTGTTTTTATTGCTTCTAAGGTGCAGAGTTTTCAGCAATACAGTGCAATTCGAAGTACCTCAATGCAATTCAGTTCTCCAATGTACCTTATCAATACCTAATGTTATAACAGTCTACCGTGCAGACACTCTGTCATTCTCCTCTCCCCTTTTAGCCTATTCCCCCCGGTTAGCCTACACCCCTTTGCTACTGTCCTCACCTATGTCTACCCAAGCACTTACATTGATCACAATCAACTGTCATTACAGTGGCGCCACCTCTTGCGCAGCACGATATGGGTTGCCGCAAAGAAATAAAAAAGCAGTTTCCATTCTTATAAGCTCCTTAAAGAAAGTTATACTTCTGCTTCTTCTCTACTCAGGAAATGTGGAGCTCAACCCTGCCCCCCCCCACAACTTACCTCGCCTATCGATTTTGCGGAGGCCACAGGTCTCAAAATGATGATGGTCAACATTTTAAGCCTGCCTAAAAAACTTGTACAGCTGCAAGCCTGGGCTGCACACGTTAACCCAGACCGTATCATAATTACTGAGTCGTGGTTAAAAAAGACGAACACTGATCAACAAATATCACTGCAGGGCTACAATTTATTTTAGAGCAGATAGAGAGTCTAGAGGTGGGGGTGTGGTTATCTATGCCAAATCTAAGTACTTGGTCACCAATATTAGTTGCAAAACTCTAGCCAAGGAATTTGAGTTAGTTTCGCTGAGCCTTCATCTCCCCTCCTCGGAATGTATCACTATCCTAGGTGGCTATAGACCCCTGTCTGGTGGTGATGAAGTCCTTAATCTTTTGAAATCCATGTTCATAGATGCAAAAACTGAAACAATATTTCTAGGAGATCTAAATATGGACTGGCTATCACCTAAATCACACAGCCTCACATCCCTTTGTGACGAGCTAGGTCTTGGGCAATTAGTCAGAGAACCTACTAGGAACAACACTCTAAATACTGCCAACAGTTCCATTCTAGATGTGGTACTAACCACCCATCCACACAAAATATCTCATTTGGCAGTGTTTCACAACGACATGAGCGATCATGGAATTGTTGCTTGCATAAGATCTCAAATTAAGGCCCGGCCGCAACCCATCTTTATAACAAAAAGATCCTTTCGCAAATTCAGTGCAGTAAACTTCCTATCTGACCTGAGCATGATCAGATGGCAAGATCTTTACCTAGCCAAAGATGTCAACAAGGCAGCTTGCATCCTTAATGACAAACTCACTACAATAATAAATAAGCATGCCCCTTTCATCAAAGTAAGGGTACGGAACAATTCCAATCCCTGGTTCACCTCGGATCTCAAGGCAGCCCTTATAGCTCGAGATAAGCTCTGGGCTAAAGCTAGACATTCCAAAGAATCTTCGGATTGGCAGGCCTTTAGAACAGCCAGGAATAACTGTGTGAAAAAACTTTGCTCTGCTAAAACTATTATATTTCTACTCTCGAACAAGCTAAAGGTAACCCTCATAAAATATGGAAGACTATCAAAACTATAGAAGGACGGCCCATGGCCCCCTCTGTCCCAACAAAGATAGTTGCAAGTGGCAAGATTGTGGAAAACAAGCCCCTAATCCTGGAGGAACTTAACTCCCACTTTGCCACAGCTGGATTAGCTTTTGACTCGTCACCTTATGCTGGTGCTGCGGTGAGCCAGCATCCCTCCGCCCACATCTAGTCCTGCACCCAGTCCCTTCCAACTGCATGAGATAACTTATAAAGAAGTAGAAGATTCTCTTCTTAACTTAGACACCAAAAAAAGCGCAGGGGACGATGGCTTGGAACCCTTTTTCCTAAGGTCAGGCTATGCCCATCTCACTGCCCCAATTCTCCACATCTTCAATCTTTCCATTACATCTGCTGCTGTGCCGTCCTGCTGGAAATCAGCACATATCCTTCCTCTATTTAAATCTGGTGACCCATGCGATGTAAACAACTATAGGCCTATCTCCATATTGCCTATCCTTTCTAAAGTTCTCGAAAAACTGATCCATATTCAGGTAAAATCTCACTTGGAAACCTTCTCTCTCATTAACCCAGCTCAATCTGACTTCCAGGCTAATCATAGCACAATCACTGCACTAGCAAAAGTAACCAATGATTGGATCTCTGCTATAGATGCTAAGAAGGTAACTAGTGCAGTCTTTTGGACCTCAGCAAAGCTTTTGATACTGTTGATCACAAACTATTAGTCAGTTGCCTTGCAAAGTTGGGTGCCACATACCATACCACCCAGTGGTTCTTTAGCTACCTAACTGGAAGATTCCAAAAAGTAAAGGCGGAAGGCTTTTTTTCTGCTGCCTTGCCAGTTGCAAGAGGAGTCCCCCAAGGATCCATCTTAGGCCCTATCTTGTTTTCTCTGTACATCAATGACTTAGATGCTAACATATCTACGTCCAATCTGCACTTTTTTGCAGATGGTACTGTGTTGTATACTTCTGGCTCATCGTTATGTGAAGTCAAGGGAGTGCTTCAAGTGGACTTCAGACAACTTTAGCATAATCTAATAAAGGCAAAGCTTCTGCTCAATGCTAAGAAGACTAAAGTGATGATATTCTCCCGCAGTGCTGTCTCAGGCCCGCCCAAGACTTCATTGTCACCACGCTAAACGAGCCTCTGGAAGTTGTAACCAAATTTAAATATCTAGGTATCTGGATCGACAATAAATTATCTTTCAGTGACCACATCGAAGATGTCTCTAGAAGGTTAAAAGCAAGGTTAGGTTTCTTCTACAGAAATAGGCCCCTTTTCCCCCTTGAAACTCAAAACAAGCTTGTACAGGCCACTTCCCCACTCAACTATGGCGATGTAATCTATTCCTCCACCACTCTTGCAAATCTAAGTAAACTGGACATCCTTTATCACCGTGCGTTCACGGTTCATTACCAACTCCCTTACCGTTTGCACCACTGTGACTTATATGCAGCTGTTGGTTGGACATCCCTTACTACTAGACGCCTGCTCCATGCTGGGCTATGGACTCTTAAACTGCTCCTGCAGAAATTGCCAAGCTATCTCTCTTCCCTTATTAGTATCTCACATAGTGCATACTCGTTGAGAAAATCTGACTTTATTATGCTTGACATACCAAGGACGCGGACTTACTTTGGTAAACGTGCTGTTGCATATGCCCTTCCCTCCATTTGGAACTAGCTAGCACAGTTTCAATAAACTTCTACAAATCGCTGGGTTCAGCCAAAATGAAAGACACCTGTAACTGTCATTAAGTCTCTTCCTTCCCCATGTGTGCTATATTTATCCACTGGTAAGGTATAATTGATTTGTCATATTAACTGCTTTCCCTTCCCCTTCTACTCCTGGCTTTATCTTTGCTTACGCTCCACTGCTACTCTATCAAATTTCTCCTCCCCCCATATCAGTTGTAGACTGTTGTTTGTTCTAGCTGCCAAAATACTGTATATGTATTGCACACACCAGTCATCATGTTTCATTTATCAGTATGCGACCTGTAAGTCGCTTCCCTGTCTCATATCAATGTTTACCACCTGCGGTCACCCTATGTGGTACCCTTGTATGTATATCCAGCCTGTATCATGTAACATGTATTTCATGTATATACTGTTATTACCTATCTGTGTTTGTACTTTAGTGTTTATGTCACAGGACCACCTTGTGAATGAGCTTGCTCAATGGAGTTTTTCTGCAATAAACTTGAACTTGAAAATAGTGCAGCCACATGCACAGTACTAGTTCTGTCTGAAATTATACTATATGATACTGTAATGAATGTAGCCTATAAGTTATAACTAACCCAGATTTCCTTTCTGTAGAATAGCTAGTTCATGTTTTATATTAAGTGGTAGATCAGGTGACCACAAATGAAGGGTTTAAAAGGGCCCACTGGGGAAGAGAAGTTAGATTTATTCAAGAGTTAAGAAGCTTATTAGACACAGCAGAGGAAGGATCTTGCTTTGCTTTTACGGTAGGAGATGCAGAGCATTAAGACTGAAAATAAAGGGACAAATTGGTCTATTTATCTGTGAAGATGGTAAGCTAAAGTACTCTGCCAAGGTGCTATGAGCTTTGTATGTTTGATATTTTGTTTATTGATTTTCTTTTACTTTGAATAATCCTGACCATTCTGAAGACTAAAACCACACTGAGGTGTGTTGCACTATAGAAATTGTGTCTGGCTTCCTTTTTCACCCACACACCCCTACAGTAATAATAATGTGTGAGATTCAGCCACTGTAAACTATACAGACACTGTAATATACAAGTAGCAGAGAAACACGAACCACAAAGCATCACAGGCAACAAAGAAGTCATGATCATATTGGATCACCTGATACCAACTGCCAAAAAAGTGGAGGTGAGAAAACCAGAGATTGTAATAGAAGAAAAGGTAGCATTGTGCTCAAAGTAGCCACCCTTGGTGAGAGGGTCCTGCACACAGAGACACACAAAATCATGAATTACCTAGATACGCAAACAGAAAGTAAATGGAAGTGGAACAAAAACACACAGATCATTCCAGCACTATTCAGAGCAATGGGGCTACTCAAAAATAAATTTCAGGCACATCTAGATATGCTACCAATATGTGACACCCCATGATCTACAAAAGGGACACATACTGGGGCACTGTGCATGATGAGAAGAGTGCTCTCAGCACACATCAAAGACTAATACAGTACTGATTTCCTATTTTTGAATATGCATTTCATATAGGGTCCATTCTTGTGATGGCACTAGAAATCCCTGAACATCTAAAGGCTCCAACCCCAGAAGAGAGATCATAAAAATGTGCTGAATGTAACAAAGGGTTTTTGCCAGAAGATTGACCTGATAAAACATCAACAGATTCATTCTGGATATTGTAGTACAAGAAAAGAGAACAAAGGTAGCATTGCTGATTGAAATAGCCACCTCTAGTGACTACAGTGTCCTGCCTACAGAGAGAAACAGAATCATGAAATACCAAGATATGCAGTCAGAAACCAAACTGATGTGGAATAAGGACATACAGATTATTCCAGTAGTGCTTGGAGCAATTGGACTAACCAAAAAGAACTTTCAGGCATATTTAAATATGCTACCAATACTTGTGACACCTTATGAACTTCAAAAGGAAGTCATTTTGGGGATGTTGCATGTGCTGAGAAGAGCTCTGTCAGCAAACATCAAAGATTAATACAGTACTAATTTCTTGAGTTTTGAACATGCCCTGGCTAAAGAATGGGGTCCATTCTTACCATGGTATTAGAAATCCCTAAACATTTGGAGATACCAACCCCAAGAGACAGGCAATATATGTCAGTTAATATACAAAAACCAGTGAATGTTAGAATTACACATTCCAAGGTCTGATGGAGACATAGACCTCCTTGAGGTTGATTACATATACAGATCCACAATAGTAGGACTAAATACATACCTACTAACATCCTTGGACCTAAAGTCAAGGTACTGCATCATGAGGAAAGCAAGCCTAAGATGACTTTAAATTAGTAGAAGTCTTCAGGAGGGTAGCAGAGATGGATGTAAAGCCACTAGTAGATAAGGAACAGCAAGAAACAGAAAGTGCAAAAAATCAGAAAAAGGAATATGAGGATAGAGACCAACAGAAATGAAAGAACAACTGGAAAACTCATAATTACAGCAGAAAATACAAGAAGCTACTAGAACAACCACATGTTGATCAAGACCTGACCCATGAGTGGTTAAAAAGAGGTGAACTTAGGTCACGAGATGAGAGCTTTAATAATGGTGACACAAGACAGTGGACTACGCACAAGATGGTTCACAAAATCCATAGGAAAAAATGGGAGAAATAGACAAGTGTAGGTTCAGTAGTACATAAGTAGAAACAGTTGTGCATCTCATGGCTAGATGACCTGTATACTGAAAGACAGAACAACATAGCAAGATTGATCCACTGGAAACTGTGCAGACACTATGACATGTAGTAGAGAAACACTGGAAACATGAACCACAAAGGTAGGGTGGGGTGGCGGAAAACAATTCTCATATCTTCGAAGAGCTTAACTCACACTTTGTCACCGCTGGACTAGCATTTGACGCCTCACCTTATGCTAGACAGTCGAATCTCCACCTCCACTACCAGTACCCCACCCTTTTCAGCTGAGAATGGTTAACTACAAGGAGATTGAAGACTCTCAGCCTCGATATCAGGAAAGGTGCAGGGGACGATGGACTCAAACCCTTGTTCCTTAGACTAGGTTATGTCCATCTCATTTCCCCATCCTACATATTTTCAATTTCTCCATCACCTCTGCCACAGTTCCGGCCTGCTGGAAATCCACCCACATTCTTCCACTCTTCAGATCAGGTGACCTATTTGATTTAAACAACTATAGGTCCATATCCATCTTGCCTATTCTTTCTAAAGTTTTGGAAAAGCTGATCTATAACCAACTAAAATATCGTCTTGAAACATGTTCTCACATTAACCTAGCACAGTCTGGTTTCAGGTCTAAACACAGCACTATCTCAGCATTAGCTAAAGTCACTAATGACTGGGTTACTGCTGTGGACTCCAAGAAGATTACTGGTGCAGTCTTTCTAGACCTCAGTAAAGCATTTGATACCATTGACCATCATCTTCTAATTACCTGCCTTACCAAATTAGGTGCCACTCTGTCCACAGCACAGTGGTTCACCAGTTACCTTTCTGGAAGGATTCAAAAAGTCAAAGCTGATGGTCTTCTCTTAGCCCCCCTCCTGATTGTCAGGGGTGCCCCGCAGTGCTCTATTCTAGGACTGATCCTCTTTTCCCTGTATATCAACGATCTTGATTCACATATAATGAATTGCAGCCTGCATTTCTTTGCGGATGACACTGTATTGCATACTGCAGGTATATCTGTGTCGGAAGTTAGTGAAATGTTGCAAGCTGATTTTGCCCAGCTCAAAAGCAATCTAATAAAAGCCAAACTTCTCCTAAATGCCAAAAAAATTAAGACTACGATTTTTTCACGTAATACCTCCCTTGGCTCTCTCCCTGCCCTTCTGAAGGATTTTATCATCACCTCCCTGGGAGAACCCCTGGAAGTCGTATCTAAATTTAAATATCTTGGCATCTGGTTAGACAAGCTCTCCTTTCATGAACATATCGAGAACTTATCTAAAAGGATCAAAGCACGCCTGGGATTCTTTTTTAGGAACAAGTCTGTCTTCCCTCTTGCGACCTGTACCAGGCTTCTCCAGGCCACATTCCTTCCATTACTTGATTATGGAGACTTAATCTATACCTCTTCTGCAATCTCAAACCTAAGCAAGAGGGACATTCTTTATCGCCATGCCCTTAGGTTCATCACTAGCTCCCCTTAACGAACCCACCACTGCGATCTTTACACAGCTGTTGGTTGGACCTCACTCACCACCAGACACCTGCTCCATGCTTGTATTTCGACCCTCAAGATACTCCGCCAAAAACTACCGAGTTACTTAACGTCTCTTATCCACATCACACACAGTGCATACTCCCTTAGGAAATTGGACTACATCCTGCTAGCTGTCCCTGGGACCCGTACTACCTTTGGCCAATGAGCTATTTCGTATGCACATCCTACTATTTGGAATCATCTTCAATCCATAGTGAAACTAACTAGCCTCGACTCCATTAACTTCTTCAAATCACTAGCAGCTTCTAAAATGAAGATATCTGTAGCTGTCATTAAGCATACCCCTACTCCAAGACATTCACATGTGCACCGAATGGCCTAGTCCTCTCCTTGTCAGGCACGAAACTGCCTTACCAGCATATGGCTTATATTTGCTAATTGTTAACATCACTTTTTACCTTCTCTCAGTGCCCTTAGCCCGAAGTTCTCCTACCTATATCATACCCCCACCCACCCTTCCTTCCCACTAGCCTTCCCTCCTGCTAATCCTCTACTCTACCTTTCCTTTTATCTATTCTCACTTGTCCTTGAGTTTTTATCCATATTTATTTCCCATACCTGTGCTATGTGTAAATCTTGTCCCTTGTGTTGGCTTGGACAGAAGAAACTGTTTCTTAACTGGACCTAGCGCTGCTAGGTGGCACCCTATCATGTAATTTTTCTTTTTTTTTTTTTGTAATTTATGTTTGCACTTTAATCAGTTACTTATTGCCAGTTAATCCCTTATGTAATTTCCTCATGACTGTGTATATGTCTCAGGACCTCCTTGTGAATGAGCTTGCTCAGTGGAGTTTTTCCCTGCAATAAACTTGAACAAAGGATCACAGAGAATGAAAAAGTAATGATCACATGAGATCACCCAATACGAACTGCCAAGGAAGTGGAAGTGAGAAAACCAGATATTGGAGTACAGGACAGAAAGAACAAAGATAGCACCCCCAGTGACTACAGTGCCCTACATACAGAGAGAGACAAAATCATGAACTACCAAGATACACAATCAGAAACCAAACTAATGTGGAATAAAGACACACAGATCACACTTAATAGTGTGTGGAGCAACAGGACTAATAAAAAAAACTTTCATGCACATTTAAATATGCTACCAATATTTGTGACACCTTATGAACTTCAGACAGAAGTCATCTTGGGGATATTGTGTGTGCTGAGAAGAGCGTTCTCAACAAACATCAAAGACCAATACAGTACTAATTTTCTGAGTTTTGAATATGCCCTGGCTTAAGAATGAGGTCCATTCTCATCATTGTACCAGAAATCCCTAGACATTTGAAGGCTGTAGCCCTGAGAGAGACCATATATATTTGTGCTGAATGTGCCGAGAGTTTTGGCCAAAAAGAAGTCTGATAATTCATCAGTGAACTCACTCTGGCGAGACCATATATATGTGTTGAATGAAACAAGAGTTTTTGTAAGAAGAATTCCCTGATAAAACATCAGCACATTCACTCTGGATAGCAACCCCTAGTGACTGCAGTGTCCTGCACACACAGAGACACAAAATCATGAAATACCAAGATATGCAAACAGAAACTAAGCTGATGTGAAATAAGGACAACATAATCATTGTAATAGTGCTTGGGGCAACAGGACTAATCAAAAAGACATTTTCAGTACATCTAAATATGCTACCAATATGTGTGACACCTTATGAACTACAAAAAAAAGCCATCCTGGAGATGATGCACATGCAGAGAAAAGCGCTCACAGCAAACGTCAACGACTACTACGGTACTGATTTCCTGATATTTTAAATATGCCCTGGCTTAAGAATGGTGTCCATTCTCATCATGGTACTATAAATCCCTGAACATTTGGAGACAGTAACCCCAGAGAGCCCTGGCTTAAGAATGGTGTCTATTCTCATCATGGTACTATAAATCCCTAAACAATTGGAGACACTGACCCTGAGAGAGCCCTGGCTTTAGAATGAGGTCCATTCTCGTAATGGTACTATAAATCCCTGAACATTTGGAGACAGTAACCCCAGAGAGCCCTGGCTTAAGAATTTGGTCCATTCTTATCACGGTACTGTAAACCCCTGAACATTTATAGACATTAACCCTGAGATAGCCCTGGCTTAAGAATAGGGACCAATCTTATCGTGTTACTTTAAATCCCTGAACATTTGAAGACATTAACCCCGAGAGAGCCCTACTTAAGAATGGGGTCCATTTTCATCATGGTACTATAAATACCTGAACATTTGGAGACATTAACCCTGAGAGAGCCCTAGCTTAAGAATGGGGTCCATTCTCATCACAATACTATAAGTCCCTGAACATTTGTAGACATTAACCGCAGAGAACCCTGGCTTAAGAATTTAGTCTATTCTCATCACGGTACTATAAATCTCTGAACATTTGGAGACATTAGAAACATAGACTTTGATGGCAGATAAGGATTGCTTGGCCCACCTAGTCTGCCAATTCCCCTACCTAGAGGATAAGCTGCAGATCCTATTTGACCTACTACCAATTTCTTCCTATTCCCCACAAAAATTGCCTTATGTCTGCCCCATGCATTCTTGAATTCTCCCACAGTTTTAGACCCCACAACCTCCTCAGGAAGGCTGTTCCACGCGTCCACCATCCTCTCTGTGAAAAAAATACTTCTTCACATTGTCCCTGAGCCATCCCCCCCATCTTTAAATGGTGTCCCCTTGTTCTTGCACATCTCCTTTTCTGAAAGATGCTACCCTCTTGGACTTAGCTGATTCCACTGAGGTACTTAAACATTTCTATCATGTCCCTCCTCTTCCTCCTTTCCTCAAGGGTATAAATATTAAGTTAATTTAGTATATCCTTGTATGGCTTCTCTTGCAGACCTTGTACCATTTTAGTTGCCCTCCTCTGAACTTCCTCCATCCTGTCTATGTCCTTGCAGAGATGGGGTCTCCAGAACTGGAAGCACTACTCCAGATGGGGTCTCACCAACTGTCTGTACAGGGGGATAACAACTTCCTGTTTTCTGCTGGCGATACCTCTCCCTGTACATTCCAGTATCCCCCCAGCCCTCCCTACCACCTTCTCACATTGCTTGCCAACCTTTAGGTCATCTGATATGACTACCCCCAGGTCCCTTTCCATTTTTGTTGTTGTTAGTATCTCACCCCCCATTGTGTACTCTTCCCCTGGGTTTTTGTTTCCCAGGTGTATAATTGTACACTTCTTTGCATTGAATCCAAGCTGCCATACTTCTGACCATTCCTCCAACCTTGCCAAGTCCCTTCTCATCCTTTCCACGCCTCCTTGTGTATCAACCCTGTTGCAGATCTTTGTGTCATCTGCAAAGAGGCATACTTCTCCTTCCAGTCCCTCTGTAATGTCACTTATAAAGACATTAAAAAGGACTGGAACCAGTATTGAACCCTGTGGTACCCCACTAGTAACCCCTCTTTCTTCAGAGTGGACTCCATTTACAATTACCTTCTGTGTCCTGTTGTCCAGCCAATGTTTTACCCAAGCTACCACAATGGGACCCACTCCCAGGCTGGTTAATTTGACTATTAATCTTTTGTGTGGGACTGTGTTAAATGCCTTGCTAAAGTCTAGGTAGGCCATGTCCACAGCCCCTCCCATGTCTACTACTTTGGTCACCCAGTCAAAGAAATCAATTAGATTCATCTGACATGACCTTCCTGCTGTGAACCCATGCTGCCTTGGGTCCTGTGCCCCACTGACCTCTAGGTACTCAACAGTTCTTTGCTTCAGAAGTGATTCCATCACTTTCCCTACCACAGAGGTCAAACTAACAGGTTTGTAGTTTCCTGCCTCTGTCTTGGTCCCACTTTTGTGACGGGGAATCACATCTGCCGTCCTCCAGTACCACACCATCCTCCCATGATTTGTTAAAAAGGGTAGTCACTGGTGTCACTAGTTCTCTGTTTAATTCTTTTAGAATTCTGGGGTGAATTCTATCTGGCCCCATTGCTTTGTCCACCTTCAGTTTTAGGAGTTCTTTCAGAACCCTTTCCTTCTGTGAAAGGACTGGGATCGACCCCCCCCACTCTACAGAGTGCTTCTGTTAATTGGATTAGGCACCTCCCCACCTCCTCTTTTGTGAATACTGAACAGATGTATTCATTCAGTATCCCTGCTTTTTCACTGTCCCTCTCTGCCCACCCACTGTCCATTCTGTTCAGCCTCACTATCCCTTCCTTTGTCTTTCTACGTTCCCTGATATACCTATAATAGGTTTTATCCCCCCTTCTTAACTGAGTTGGCTATCTCTTCCTCAGTTGGGGCCTTTGCTATTCTGACTACCCTCCCTGCTTCCTTCTGCCTTAACTGGTACAGTTCTCTGTCCTGCTTCTTCTGTGTTTCCCGAAAGAGCCCAGGCTTAAGAATGGGGTCCATTTTTATCATGTTACTATAAATCCTTGAACATTTGGAGACTTTTTTCACCCCAATTGTTTAATCTGGTGAGACACACTAAGCTGAAATCTCATTTACAGGTGCAACATTGGAGCACAGGGAAGTTAAGTAACTTGCTCAGGCTCACACAGCATGAAAGTTGGGGGCTGTGGGGATTCAAACCCAGGTCTCCAGATTTGCAGCTCAGAGCTTTAAACCACTGCACTATACTGCCTCCCATTAACCCCGAGAGAGCCCTGGCTTAAGAGTGGGATCTTTTCTCATCATGGTACTATAAATCTGAACATTTGGAGACATTAAACCTCAGAAAGCCCTGGCTTAAGAATGGGGTCCATTCTTATCATAGTACTATAAATCCCTGAACATTGGAGACACTAACCCTAAGAGAGTCCTGGCTTAAGAATAGGGTCCATTCTCATCCTGGTACTATAAATCTTTGAACATTAGGAGACAGTAACCCAGACAGAAACAATATAAATGTGCTGAATGTGACAAGAGTTTTGGCGAGAAGGATAAACTGATCAACAGTGAATTCACACTGTGCTTGGAACAATGGGGCTAATAAAAAAAGAACTTTCAGTTACATCTAAATATACTACCAATACTTGTGGCACCATATGAATTGCAAAATGAAGCCACCCTTTGGACGTTGCATGTGCTGAGAAGAGCACGGGTAGCAAACATCTCATACAGTACTAATTTCCTGATTTTTGAATATGCCCTGGCTTAAGAATGGGATCCATTCCTGTCACAGTACTGGAAAACCCTGAACAGTTGGAGACAATAACCAAGCATGAGAGACCACATAAATATGTTAAGTGGGACACGACTTTTGGTCTGATGGTCTAATGAGTAACCTGACAAAACATTAATGAATTCTCTTTGGAGTGAGACCATATAAATGTGCTGAATGCAGCAAGAGTTTTGACCAGAAGAATCACCTGATAAAACATCAACAAATTAACTTAGGAGAGAGAGAAAGTGGATACAGGAAGAAAAAGACAGCTTAAATGTCACTAGCAGGGATATGGAATGGCCGGATGTAACATTTAAGGAGACAGAAGCAAAGCTAAAGAAGGCTCCAAACTGGAAAACCCCAGGTTCAGATTCTTTGTCAGCTTCTGGATAAAAGCATTAGCATTCCTACACCATGACTTAACGACCTTTAAAAGCGATTTATATGCACATCCAGAATCAGTACCCCCCTCCAGTGAGCAACAGGGAATACCATACTCCAGATCAAATCTGAACCTACCAATCTCCCCAAGAAGAAACACATGACAAGGGCTAGGCTGGGTGTCTAGGAGGACAGAACACCGGTGCACAATAGGTCCCTGGATACCTTGCTTAGGCAGACTTGATGGACCACAGGTCCCCTGGAGGGGGCATTGCTAAGGTCAAATGGGATAAGGGGGAGTGTGAGGAGCAGGAGGATGACCATAGAAAAGCATCTATCCTAAATAGATACTTCTGCTCAGTATTTACTGAGAAGAAGGTAGGGCAGGGCCCACAGCTCAGCACCCTGGACATGGAGGAGGGAGGGAGGTGTGCATTAGTCCCTTCACAAAAGAAAGGGTCCTACAAGCACTCAATAAGCTCAGGGTGGACAAGACAATGGGACCTGATGGCATACATCCCAGGGTACAGGCTCATGTGATCCCTCACCACAAGAGTGGTAGCAGGGAGGAGGCAGGGAACTACAGACCAGTCAGTCTTACCTTAGTGGTGGGCAAGATTATGGAGGCAGTCCTCAAGGAAAAGATAGTGCACCACCTAGAATCCATAGGACCAAAGTATCCAAGACAGCATGGGTTTACAACAGGAAGGTCCTGTCAAACTAATATCATAGATTTCTTTGGGTAACCAGACTGGTGGATCAAGGGGAAACAGTTGATGTCACCTACCTTGACTTCACCAAAGCTTTAGATACTGTTCCACATAGAAGATTGATTAATAAGTTGGGTAGACTCAGGGTGGGTCAGATGTTGATCAACTGGGTGGTTAACTGGTTGACTGGCAGAAAACAGAGAGTGGTGGTAAATGGTATTCAGTCAGAAGAGATGCAGATCACAAGTGGGGTACCTCAGGCATCAGTTCTGGGGCCAGTCCTCGTCAATATCTTCATCAGTGACATTGCAGATGGACTGGAGGGTATGGTTTGTCTGTTTGCAGATGACACCAAGATCTGCAACAGAGTAGATGATCCAGATGGGGTGGGCAGAATGAGAAGAGAGCTGGATAAACTGGCAAAATGGTCAGAAGAGTGGCAACTGGGGTTTAATGCAAAGAAGTGCAAGATCATGCACATAGGGAAGAGAAACCCTGAAGCCATCTATAGGTTGGGAGGGGAGCTGCTGGCTGTCACAAGGGAAGAAAGAGACTTGGGCATCATCATCACAGATGATCTGAAATCATCTAAGCAGACACTAAAGCAGTAGGTAAGGCTAGGGGGATGCTGGGGTGTATTAGTAGGGGTATCGCCAGTAAAAGAGGGAGGTAATCCCTCTTTACAAGACACTGGTTAGACCCCATCTGGAGTACTACATGCAGTACTGGAGGTCATGCCTTCATAAGGACATTAACAAAATGGAGGCAGTCCAGCAAGGGCAACCAAAATGGTTTAGGGACTACATCAGAAAACATATGAGGACAGTTTTTTTTTTTTGTAGAATCATTTATCCCTCCGGTGGCAGATTTCCCTTGTGTCAGCAAACCCTACTGGATTCTGAGGTCTTTCAGGGACTTCTGAATGCTATGCGTACCCGGCAGAACCCCTGAAACCAGCCAGGAGACCCCACAGTTTCCTCTGATTTTCACTCTTCTAACCCCAGAGCCCCAGAAGTGGTGACTAAATGTGAGTGGAGGCTCACACAAGCACCACAGCTCCAGACACAGCTCCTTCCTCCCTCCCCTGGCCTTATACCTGAGCTCCTCGAGGTACAGCACTGCCACCCAGCTCTCCACTGGGGCAGCCAAGCACTGAGTGACCCGTGTCTCCCTCCCGAGGTGGAGTGCTTGCCAACTGGCAGCTACTCACAGTCCTCTCCCTACCCCCTGCTGACCCCTGATGACCCAAGCTCGTTCCCAAACCTGGGTCACCTACGTGGCACTAGGTTTGGCTGCCAGCACCTCAACCCTCAGCACCACGGGGCCAGCTATATATGTGGACAGATTAACAGAGCTCAATATGTATACCCTTGAGCAAAGGGAGAGAGGTGATGTAATTGAAACATTCAAACACCTTAAGGGCATTAACAAGGTGAAAGAGTCTAACATGTTTTAATATAAGAAAAATAGCAGGCCAAGAGATTAGAGGGAGGCAGATTAAGGGGTAATGTGAGGAAGTTATTTTTCACAGAAAGGGTGGTGGATGCATGGAACAGCCTACCTCAGAAAGTGGTGGATATGAATACAGTGCAGAGCTTCAAACAGTCATGGGTTAGGCATAAAGGAGCAATACGGATGAGTATGAATAGATAGGCCATTGACAGAGCAAAGGCCCATGGCACATTCATAAGGTAGAAAAATAAATGGGCAGACTAGATGGGCCTTGTGATCCTTATCTGCCATCAACTCCTACATTTCTATGTAAGGCAGACATACTGAACTGATACTTCTGTTTGGTATTCATGGTGGAAGTGCCGGGTAGTGGGCCAGTGAACAAGGTTAAGGGTATTAAGGGAACAGAGATGGACACAAGTCCTTTTACAGTGGAACAAGTCCTCAGGGAATTATCCAGGTTAAAAGTGAACAGGGCAATGGGACTAGACAGGAGGCACCCCAGGGTACTGAGAGATAGGCATAAAGGAGCAATACAGATGAGTATGAATAGATATGCCATTGGCAGAGTAAAGGTCTATGGCACATTCATAAGGTAGAAAAAGAAATGGGCAGACTGGATGGGCCTTGCAGTCCTTATCTGCCATCAACTTCTGTGTTTCTAAGAACTATCACTCAATAATCTGTTTGCCAACAATGTATAAACTATACACTGGAACTGTTGCAGGTAGAATCTGCAGCCATTTAGACTACAACAAGCCATGGCAATAGAGCAAAAAGGAAATAAAAGAAAACCATATGGTATAAAGGACCATCTCCTGCTGAACAAAGCCATAAGGAAGAGCGGCAAAAAAATGTTAAAACCTTAGTGTAGCATGGATCAACTACAAAAAGCATTTGACAGCATCCCACACACTTAAATCATTGAGTGTTTACAAATCTATAGGATACATCCCACATCGATAGATTTCATCACAATCACTATGAGTAAGAGGCAAACCATCCTACAAATAAACTATGAAAAGATCATATTGCTATCCCTGGCATAAAGATCCATGGAAGAATATTTCAATTCAACTCCTTGTCATCACTTCTGATCTGACTTTCCCTCAACCCATTAAGTAGTCTAATCAGTAACCTAGGCTATGGATACAACTTGAACTCCAGAAACCAAAACAATCAACAGCTAACATCTCACTTCTTTGTAGATGGCCTGACGAATTCTAGTTCATTCGACAAACACCTAAAAGCACAACTACAAATTAAGACCTTTTCTAATGATATGCAGATGACATTTGGCCTAGACAAATGTGCCAAAGCAACATTTATAGCAGAAAAGTTAATTCATAAAGAAAACATGAACCTGAGGGAGGGCTGTGACATGAAATAGCTCAAGCTAGAAGAAGTGTACAAAGACCTGGGAACAGATGAAGAAGCAACAATACAACATGAACAACTGAGAGAAAAAATTGGCACAGAATATTTCCGAAGGCTGAATCTTGTACTGAAAACTGCTTTGACAACACAAAACAAAGTGCAAGCTATAAATCAGCTCGCCCTTCCTGTGGTATCAAACAGCTTCGGTGTGCTTGACTGGCCACAGAAAATGTTGAATTGAACCAACTAGATATAAAAACAAGAAAACTACTCCATGCTTTCTGGTTAATGCATAAAAACCAGTGCATTGCCAAGATTATACCAAAGTTTGAGGAAAGCATGGGCCTCCGCAAGATCTATTATACATACAGGTTCACAGTTGCGGGGCTCAGAGAAATATCTACTGACATCTTTGTACCCAAAGCATCATGCAGAAAACAAGTCTAAGACAACTTCATTCATCAAATTAGGAGAAGCCTTCAGACGGGTAACAGAGATGAATGTTAAGCCATCAATAGGTAAGGTGCAACCAGCAACAGAGAGTGTAAAGAAGCAGAAAAAAAAGAATATAAGAAGAAAGATAAACAGGGAAGAAATGATAGCAACTGGAAAACCCAATATTACAGCAGAGAATATGGGGAGCTGCTGGAGCAACCACAAATCAATCAAGAACTGACCCATGAGTGGTTAAAAAAAGGTGAATTTAAGCCACGATATGAGAGGGTGATAATGACAGCCCAATTTAGGGGACTGCACACACGAAGGCTCACAAAATCCATAGAAAAAATAGGGGAAACAAACAGGTGTGGGTTCTGTGGTACATAATTAGAAATAGTTGTACATCTTGTAACTGGATGGAAAGTACTCACAATTGAAAGCCTGTGTACTGAAAGACACAATGCAGCAAAACTGATCTTTTGGAAACCATTCCAACAATATAACGTATACACTGTAGGTAGCAGAGAAACACTGCAAAACATGAACTAAAAACACAGAGAATGAAGAAGTAATGATCGCATTGGATCACAAGATACCAACTGCCAAGAAAGTGGTGAGATAATCAGTCAGTATAATAGAAGAAAAATACAAATGTACCATTACTGATCGAAGTAGTCACCCCTAGTGACTACAGTGTTCTGCAAACAGAGACACAAAAGCCAAGATATTCAAAGGAGATGCACCCGACACAACTGAGCTGCACTGGTGCATCCCCAGAAGTGTGCCCCTAGGTCATATTCAAATGGAAGGGATGCATTGTGCAATGTTGGATGCACTGCAGCACAAAGATAATGCATGCAGTGCATCTCTAGGGGGCATTCCCATGCATATGTGGCACATCACAAAATTCAGCCGGGATGTGTGGCACAGCTGCCCGCACATCTCAGAGATGTGCCACACAAAGTTAGGAGTGTAAAAATCATGCCTAACTGGTAGCCAGTCACAGGCAGGCTGCTGTATTGTGCAACACTGCAGTTACCAGCCCCAGGATGGCTAGCGCCCCAATGATATATTACAATAATCTGAAACCCTGTTTCCCCTGGTAGTCTAGTGACCCCCCCATTCCCTCAGTGTAAAAGTAAATAAACCCTGTGCCCCTGGTAGTCTAGTGGCAACCCCCTCTCTGCTCTGAATCCCTGATCATATCATTATAACAATGTGAAATATTCCCTGCCCTGTACCCAGTCATAGGGTATTTTGAAAATTGCAGTAACCCTGGTGGTCCACTGGACCCACCACCCCTCCACCCACTGAGGTGACCATACCCCACCCTGCTCCCCCCAACCAAGCATGGCCAGTTGGTCAGAGAGCTGGTGTGCAGCGCATCCCTCCACACACACCATGGATGCCTGCTAACTGAGCCATCAGTGAATGACAGCTTACAGTACAACGAGAAGCCCATTGGTAGACACTGTCAACCAATGGGCTTGCAGTATGTACTGTAAGCTTTCATGCACAGGTAGCATTTTGGATTGAGGTAGTGACCCCTAGTGACTACAGTGCTCTGTGCACTGAGAGACTCAAAATCATGAAATTCCTAGATATACCCTGCTAGCCTGAGGCATCCTGCCTTACCTCCAGCCACGCCAGTGACTCATGTTTGTGGTGCAAGCGGTTTCTGTGTATTGGATGGGGGGAGGAGGAGGAGGAGTGAGTATTGCAAGGACAGCTGTTCTCCTGGGTGGGGGGTGAGTAATCCATGCTTGCCGGACCCATAGCAGAGGCTGGGAGCTGGCACACTGATGCTGTACTTGGTGGGCAGAGGCAGGGTGGATGCCCAGTGTGCCGCACATGGAAGCATGAGTGACACCACCATTGGTGTCACTGCACACTCTAACTCTGGTGGAGAAAACTAGGAAAACATCTTCAGCTGGATGAAGATGGGGTTTGCAGGTCTCACTCCCTGGCCAGCTGGTGCACTGACCAGAATTGGATATGGTCTTTGGTGGAGGCCTGGGGACTCCACCAGCCTTGCCCGGGGCAAGTCCTGGGAGAAGATGGTCAGTGATACCTGGTGGTTGTCAGGTGGATGGGATAGAAATACTTAGATATATAAACTAAAACTAAACTGATGTGGAATAAGGACACAAAAACAATTTCAGTAGTTCTCAGCGCAACAGGGTTAATGAAAAATAATTTTCTGGCACATCTAACTATGCTACTAATCTCTGTGACACCCTACAAACTGCAAAAGGAAACCATCCTTGGGATGTTGCACATGCTGAGAAGAACGCTCTCAGCAAACATCAAAGACTAATGCATTACAGATTTCCAGATTTTTTGAATATACCCTGGCTTGAGAATGAGGTTCATTCTCATCATGGTGAAAGAAATCCCTTAACATTTGGAGGGATCAACCCTGAGATAGATTATATCAGTGTGCTGAATGCAACAAGAGTTTTGGCCATAACAATCGTCTGATAAAGCATCAACAAATTGAAATTGAGTAGTGTCCATATAAATGTAATGAATAAGAGAAGAGTTTTATACAACTTTGTAAACCCACAAAACAACAGCAAAACTTAATCTAGAGAGGGGCTATATAAATGTGCTCAATGTCACAGGAGTTTTAATGCACACAATAAAAATTCATAACGTGTCAATCATGTAACACAAAGGAGACACCATAGAAATGTATTGAATGTAACAAGAGTTCAGAATCACAGAAAAGTCCCATGACACATTAGCAGTGTCTCATGGAGGAGAGGTCACATAAATATTTTGAGTTTCACAAGTTTAAAATCACAGAGAAGCCTCATTACACATCAAGTCTGTCATCTTGTGTACCAGTGCAGTATTTTCCCTATCCGAGTCCCTGCCCAACCTCCTTACTGTTTGCGTGCATGTGTGGCTGGATGGGAGGGTGCCTGATGGTGTGTGGTCAGCCACGTCATCACCAGCACCTCCAGCAGCCTCCACCTGGAGCTCCTGTAGTGCAGCACTGTGAGCTCCCTCTCCCACAAGGAAAACATCCAAAGGGCACTCTTTCATACTCCCTACTGGCTTTTGCTCATGACATCTCAGGTGTGGGGTGTGAATCTAGATTGCTAGTGTGCCAGAGTGATCCCCCATCCCTCAGATCTGGCTGAGCAACCAAATTAATATTTAAGTGAATTAGTATAACTTGAACTCTGGAAATAAAAATTATTTTGAAATGATATTCTATCTTCTGTTCATAAATGGCTTAAAGCTTTATAGCTTATGTGACAAACACCTTAAAGAGCAGCTGCAAACTGTCAAGTCCTTCTCTGATGACATCAGGATGACATTTAGATTAGACCCATGTGCTACAGAAACACACACTAAAGGAATTGTGACCTATCCTGAAAATACCAGCTTGGGAGAGGCCTGTAATGTAAAATAATTTGAGTAAGGGAGAGTATGCAAATACCTGGGAATAGAGGAGGGAGCAGCAAAGCAACATGAACAAATGAGAGCAAAAGATCTAAAGTTATACTTTAGATGACTGAAGACTGCTTTGATAGCATGCAGTAAAGTGTAAGATATAAATCAACATGGCCTTCCTGTGATCTCCTACAGTTCTGGTGTAATTGAATGGTCAAACAACAAGCTGGACCAGCTGACAGAACAACAGAAAAATGTCTTTATGGTTTTCAATTAGTCTACCCCCCCCAAAAAAAAAACAGAGTATGCTGTTAATATTTATTCCACGGTCTGAAGGAGGCATGGGCCTTCTCAAGTTATAGGCTGATGATTATGGGGCTACAGACACATTTATTAGCATTCCAGGACTCTGACATAGACAGAATCCTGTATCATGAAGATAACAATCCCAAGACTGTGTCCATTACAGAATGACAGAAAGCCTTCAGGGGACATGAAAGCCTTGAATAACCAAGGCCATCAACATAGGAAACACAACTGCAGAGCCCAGACCTACAGTGAGATAAATGTACCTAATATGACAAGAGTCTTGTAGTGCAGAGTAACCCTGTAACACCTCAGCAAATTCTTACCCCACCTCCTCTTCTTGCAATTCACAGTCAGCAGAAAATATAAGGTCACACCCACCATTCCACTTTAAAGTGGGGAGCAAAGAAGAAGTAAATAAATACATTCTCAAAGTGCTTGGGAAAACTAGGCTAAGTGGGAAGTTACTTGACCTAAAGTCGATCGCCCTCACCACTGATGAGGTACTGTCCCCCTTGACAAACATCCTTAACCACTCCCTCATGCTCTCCCAATTCCCACAAAAATGGAAAGCCACCTTAGTTACACTAGTACACAAGTCTGTGGACAGGGCATTACACGAGAACTACAGGCCCATATCTGTCCTCCCGCCACTTTCCAAAGTGTTAGGATGAATCATGTCTGATCACTTGACAGAATACATGGAGAAGTATAATCTTGACTGAAGTCAGCAACATAGGTTTTGCAAAGGGCACAGCACTACAACTGCCCTGCTCAAATTTTCAAACTATATACATTGTGCCATGGATCAAGGTCAATTAGTTGGAGCAGCGTTCATTGGCATTTCCAAGGCATTTAATACTATAAATCACTCTACTTATTGAACAATTATCTGACCTAGGTTTATTCATGGACACCGCCAATTGGTTCAATAGCTAACTTGGTGGATGAACTCAACAAGTCAGGATTGGTGAAACACTCTCTGCAAAACAACTGGTTCATTCAGGTGTTCCACAAGGGTCTATCCTGGACCCATTACTTTTCACCATATACCTGAATCAGCTCCCAGTCTCCTGTCATGGTCAGATCCTACTCTACACAGACAATGTGGTTCTTTACTCAAGTAATACTGATCCCACACTCCTGGCTAATCAATTACAGACTAGCTTTATCAATGCTGAGGCACTCACAGAAGCTAGTCTTTACACAAAAACAAAAGTGATGCTGTTTCACAGTGCACATAACAGGTTCCATTCCCACCAGCTGGAAATCAGAAATAGCTCAGGCATTATCCTAGAATGGACTCGACTTTTTAAGTATTTAGGAATGACAACTGACATCACTCTGTCATTCTCCAGCCACATTGACAGTGTTACCAAGACAGTGAATACCCATATTGGGCTACTATACAAGCACAGACACTGCCTTACCTCAGAAGCCTTGAAGTGTGATATACATAGCTCAAGAATTGATTATGGGCTTGTGATCTATGGCTCTGCCACTGACACTGCCCTGCACTGTCACCACTGCCATTAACAAGGCCTGCCATCTTCTGACTGTAGCCACCCGCCTGACACACACACATATGACTTATATGAGCAAGAAAACTGGCTTCAGTTGAAAGGCAGACTATCTGATCAATCATGCCTACTGGTACACAGTTAATGTTTAGGTCACCAAACCACACCCTGCATACTAGACACACCTTGGACCACGTGTTCATAGTGCCTCGCAACCATACCACCCAAGGGCAATGCTCATTTGCATACAGAGCACCACTGTAGTATAATTCACTCCATGGTGATGTTACCAAAGACCAAACACTGGACTCCTTCAAAAAGAAACTTTGCCAAGTACTAGTCCCCAATGTCTCCTGTGACTGCCATGCATAAAACTACTTGGGCCTGTTTCCTTTCCTTCACCCACACCCTATCCCACCCTTCCACCACCCTACCATCCTACACTTGCTACTACCCTGTAACTTACCTGCCTTCCTAAGGTCCCCATTGACCAATCCCAGCATCAAACTATGTTTGCTACTCCATAGAGGGCATCATCAGTTCCTGCACTGATTGCCCCACTGGAGTGCACTCTTAAACTGAATGACACAGGCCACATTTGTCTGCTGATATTCTCTGCTAGCAACCCCCCACACACACACACTCAGACATTGCCTTTGGCTGTATCCCTACTCTGGAACAATGTTAGGCCCTAGCCCTTAGCTTTTGTCTATCCTGTAAGACTATGTCCCTAGTTGTAGTCTTTCCCCTCATTTTGTCTCTGACAGTGCCACTTGTCTGCATCTTTTTCCTCTTGTAGCCAGATCCCATCCCTAATGTCCTTCCTTGCTAGTTGGCTTATTCCTATATATATGTATGTATATCTGCAAAATACTTGTCTTTGTAACTTAAATCCATATGTGCTTATTTTATTGTTACCGTTACTCCTAGGATTACTATGTATTTTTCTCACTAAACTGTTCTGTTCTTTGATATGATGTGGCACCTATATAAAAGAGCATTTGGCTCAAGGGTATTAATTCCAAGACTGAAATAAATAAAAATAAGTGTTTCATAATACAGAAGAACCTCTAACACATCAGTGAATTCTTATGGGACTGAGACCATATAAATGTGCAGACAATAGTTTTAGAGTGCAGTAATGTCCTAGCACTTGAGAAGATTCCCATAGGAGGAGCCTACAGAGAAGAGAAACTGCATAACACTGAATTTACAGTACATGTTTTAGAAAATGTGCAAAGCAGCAGAAAAAAAGACAAAGACCAACAGTTACAAACAAGGACATTGGGGGGGGGGCAGATGATGAGGCTGGGTGGTTGGGGCAGGGCTGAAGGAAGCCTGCCAAAGGTGGAATGAAACATAAAAACAACAAATTTAACAACTACAGTGGAAAATGCAGGGATCTGCTGTAACAACCGCCCCATATATTGACCAAGAGTTGAGGCATGATCTACAAAGTTAAGAATTCTAGTCCCAGTATAAGATGTTGATATTGGCAGTGGGGTCAGCACAAAATGGTTCCAAACTGAAGAGGAAAATAGCAAGGGTAGGTTCTGTGGTGTCGAGTTAGAAACCATTTCCTATCTAGTAGCATGGTGTGATGCACTTCTGTATCTCAGAAGGCTTTTATATAGACAGATATAATATTGTAGCAAGACTGCTGTACTTGAAACTTTGTAACCAAAGTAACATACAGGTAGAAGAAAAAAAATGAAACTATGAGCCCGAAAGATAGAAACATAGACTTTGACGGCAGATAAGGACCACTTGGCCCATCCAGTCTGCCCATTTCTCTACCGATTGGATAAGCTGCAGATTCTAGTAAACTAACAGCCTACTTCCTGCAACATCCCACTATAATTGCCTTATGTCTGTCCCATGCATGTTTGAATTCCCCCATTGTTTTAGACCCCAAAACCTCCCCAGGATGGCGGTTCCATGTGTCCATCACTCTCTCTGTGAAAAATAATTTCCTCACATTACCCCTGAGTCCCCCCTCTAACTTTAAATTGTGCCCCCTTGTTCTTGCACATCTCTTTTTCTGAAAGATGCTAGAGAATAAAGATGCAGTGATCACATGGAACTACTCAATACTGCCAAGTGAGTGGAAGACAGAAAACTAGATGTTGCAAGACAAAAAAAAGGAATAAAGTTAGCCCCATTATTTCAACTATCCAATAACAACTATGGTGTATTGCAAATGAAAAGGCACAAGTTCCTCAAATATCAATATATACAAATGAAACCAAATGTTGAAGAAAACACAAACACTCCAGTTGACATTGGAGCCAGAAGACTAATTTAGAAGACAATCTAGACCCATTTAAATATGTTAATAATACTTGAGACATCTCTTTGATGCCTGAAAAACAGATATTCTATTGTGGGAATAATCAACACTGCCCTGCTTCTCAAAATTTTAATTGCAGGTGGCTATAATGTCATATGCAGGGAAAGACATAACCTTATATAATGTACATGAAGAGCTTGTTAAGTGCTGAATTCACACCATTAATATTCGTATAAACTCATCGCTATGACATTATTGATAAACCTGTCTGTACTACGTCACAGCGATGTGTTTATAAGAAAAAATGCCAGCTTCAAGAAAAATGTTATCTCAGATCACGCTCATGTATCTCAGAAAACCTTGTATCCTGACCCCACATAGTATGCAGTGGGCAACCATATTTCTTCATTTGAATGGCATACAAAGCAGGTGATCAGCTTCAATTTGTTCATGGACTAAATGGTTTTCTTGAATTTTTTTACCATTAGGCTGTTTGTAAGTAACCCTAAAAAAAATGTTTGAAAACAGATTTCATGCCTGTTCATTTCTACTACTATTTATAAAAAATGTTGCAGCTGATTGTGGGAGTGGGGGAGAGCAGGGGTGGAGAAAGGGCCACAGTTTGCTGTTTAAGAAATCTCCAAAATCCCATATACTATAAAAGATAATGTATTGGGGTTTTGGTCAGTAACAATGAGGAAATTGCTTCTTGAGGTTACCATGATAACCATGTAAACCTCTTAAGCTGCACTCTCAAGGTTTTTGGTTGTCTTGGTAACCTCTTGAAGTGATTACAGCATTGTTACTTGTGACAGGGATCTCCTACGACTCCTGAGGACCAGCCTTTTCTTAAATCTGTTGCAATAGTTCTTCTATTGCTTAACCCAATCTGTTCTTTACAATTTCTAGTCCATATGGTTGGCCACCTATGGACACCCCATCCCTTTCTTGACTATGCTATAGTGTCCTCTTTAATGTCCCTTTTCCCTCTCAGGTCTTTGTACACAGAGATTATTGTGGTGACCTCTGAGCATACGTAAAACAACAAGTTCTGTTTAACGTTGTTGGATTTAGTGTGTAATTGCACTGATATGTCATAAAATACCTTACTGTATATACTTTATGTTTATGAAACATGTAAATGTTGAAAATACCATGGCACTAGGTGTTTTTGATAAAGGTAAAAAGTACTAGTTGATTGTATTATAAAAATGTAGTTTTGCTATTTCAAATGCATGTAAATTGCTGTAAACTGAGACAATCTGAAATGTCATGTTTATCTGCATACATCCCATGATGCTTTGCATTAGGGAAGTATGTGTGATGTTGTGTTTCTTTGAAATGTGGCTTATTGTCAATGCCTATTGGGGTTACCCTTGTTTCAGTGTTTCTGCACTGAGGTTCTTTGATTTTAGCTTTTTTTTTATTTTATCCCCCACTACCCAAGCAAACAGGGCCCACATAAGAGCGAAGGTTGAATCTCAACTGCTAAGTTAGATCAGAGATCAGTGAGTCAGTTGGTGCTGGCTAAGTGTAGAGGAAAGACTTGCGTAGTCTGTTGCTTCAAACTGATATAATGAAGAAGGGACATGCCATCACTTAAGGTTATCTGCTGCATTTTCAATCAATCAATCAAGCACTTTATTTAACCAGGCATAAACACCATTGAGCAAGCTCATTTTCAAGGTGGTCCTGGGCAATAATACAATACAGTACACTTCATAAGATTACAATTACAGTGGACAATGGTGCAAAAAAAAAAAAAAAAAGAAAAACCACTGTGAAGGCCATTAAGCTAGCGAAGAAAGCCTATATCACCAACCTCCAAAAAACTAACCTTGGCAATCCAAGGCTTTTCTAGATGAGATGCACATTAATGAACTCCTCAAAGGGAGCACTAAAACTTCACCCAGCCCAATCCTGGCTAATGGGCAACTAATCTATGAGGGATCTCTCATTGCTGAGACCCTTAACACTTACTTCACGAACCTGGATGCATACAAGCGGGGACCCCCTGACATGAGTAGTAAGCCGGTTTCACAACTGCCCCGGGACCTTGATCGCCCTTTGTTTCACCTGAGGCTGGTCAGGGAAAAGGAGGTCCTTACCACCCTTAAATCCCTACACTCAAGAGGATCTAGGGGCCCTGATGGGATCCAAACTAGAATCCTAAAGGAGGGAGCCCCAGCTTTAGCTAAACCCCTAACCTGGCTGATCAACCGGTCCATAATGGAGGGATCAGTACCCAAGCTCTGGAAACAAGCACTAGTGATTCCCATACACAAGGGAGGATCAGCAGAGCCCATCGAGAACTACAGGCCTATCTCCTTGTTGTGTTCCATAGCTAAAGTACAGGAGAAGCTAGTCTACTCCCAACTCCGGGACTACCTAGAAACCCACCAGGTAATCTCCCCATCTCAGCACGGGTTCAGGGCTAAGCATGGAATGGACACTGCGCTAACTAAATTCTCAGCTGAAGTACTGAGCAATAATGACGGAGGGGTCAGCACAGGGGCGGTCTTCATTGACCTATCTAAAGCTTTCGACCTGGTAAACCACCATCTCCTTCTACAAAAATTGCGCTCTCTTGGCCTTGATACTCACTCACTGGGATGGTTCAACAGTTATCTCTCTGAACGCACCCAGAGGGTTAAGTGGGAGGATAAAGTCTCTAAGCTAGCTCCACTAAAAGAAGGGGTACCCCAAGGGTCAATCCTCGGCCCCCTTCTCTTTACACTGTTCATTAATGATCTGCACAAACACTGCAGGAGTAGCAGCGCCATTCAGTATGCAGATGATGCAGTCATTTATAGAGCCCCCCCTAATTTACCTGAGTTGCAGACAGCCCTTCAAGAAGACATCCACCTGATGGAGGACTGGCTCTCTCTGAACAAAATGGTTCTAAACACTAGCAAAATGAAGGTAATGCTCTTTGGCCCTAGATCCCTGGGAACAGAGAGGTCACATCACCTACAACTCCAGTCCAGGGGGGGTGTAAAACTTGAGGTGGTCACCTCCACCAAATACCTTGGCCTTACCCAGGACCAAGGTTTCACACTAAAGAATCATGTAGATCAAATCACCAAAGCCATCCATGGGAAACTAGGCATCCTTTATAGACTAAAAGACCAGATCATCCCAGAAGCTAGGGTAGCCATTGCCACAAGTGTGCTCCTCCCAAAGCTCACATACGGGCCCCCTATCCTCCAGGGCGTGGCCATGATGGAATTAGGAAGGCTGCAGACCCTGTACAATAAGATAGTCCGCTTTGCCACCCTGTCTCAGCTGAGGACTCACCACTGTGAGGCCCAATCCAGTCTCAGGTGGCCGTCTCTTGATGCTCGCCTCGCCTACCCAACCCTCTGCCTTACATATAAGATACTGGGCCCCTCACCTCCCCCTAGCCTGGTTGGGCTCGTCAGGGCAAAACCCAACCCACGGTGCCTGCGCTCATCAGGCCAATCTCTCCTCGAGGTTCCCAAGATGAGGACTAAAGCCGGGTCTAGGTCCTTAGCGTACACCGCCCTTTCCACCTGGAACAACCTCCCCTTGGAGGTCCGGGAGGCTGAGACTGTTTCCAGCTTCCGGACTATGCTTAAAGGACACCTGCTCAATAGGAGCATATGTCTATGCCACAGTACCTGACCACGTTCAGCCTCCTGGGCAGCTCATTTGACCTCCCAGCCTCTATCCAGGCAGTATAACGGTCCTCCTCTTACAGACGGGGTGCACTTATGTCCCTAATTTATCCCCCTTCCAATCCTGCAGACACAGCGGCTAACCCTAGGACTATAGGTGCTGCTCACTATTCCAGAGCACTTTGTATCTAATCAACAACTAGTGATGCTTAATGTTTAATGTACTCATTATTTGTAACCTCTATGTCCTTACAGCCTGTATATCTTCCACTAGCTGGTGCCTGTAAACATATGTACTCATACTGTTAAAAACTATCCATTCTCCAGACTGTACTGATCTGTTACCTGTATGTTGTTGTTGTTGCACCTGGGTCGCCCCTGAAAAAGGGACCTCTTAGAGCCCAGCGGGCCTACCCGGTCATCAAAATTCAATAAATAAATAAATAAATAAATAAATAAATAAGGTGCTGGTCAATATGGGCCTATACATACCAGTCAACATAATTAACATACAAAGGTACATAATGATAAGCTTTACTGAAATGAGAAGAGACAACAATCCCATATAGTCTCCGCTAAGTAAAAGCTCATACCTAAATGATAAACAATAAGTAGGCATTAAGGAATAGGGTAGAAACTGGGGTGAAAGATTAGGCAGCCAAAAGGGAGGCCAGAATAAGTAAAAGGTAGAGAATAGGCAGGGCCATCTTGGATTAAGGGAACTAGGCTTGTAGGTCCTAGGTTTCTGTTGTTAGGAATGTGGGGTGGATGAGATACTTAGGCATAGGATTCGATAGTGGCACCCAGGGCTTAGGGGTCATCGGTGTCTGAAACAGTTGCATGATTCCTTCAGATAATCTGTTAATAGAGCTTTGAATGTGAAAAAGCTTGGAAGTGAGGATAATTTTAATGAGTCTTGCATAGTGTTCCAAAGTGATGGAAGTGAGAAGTTGATTGCTGCTGAGCCAAGGGTAGTTTTCACTCTAGGAATCTGGAAGCAGATTAAGGAGAAGCGTCTCAGGCCATAGGAACCTTTAGCCCATCTGAAGATGTTTGAGATGTATGCAGGGAGGTTATCAAATAATGCTCTAAAAAAACAGAGGAGAGCATTCCTTTTTCTTCTAGCTGAGAGTGAAGTCCATCCCAAAACCTGGTATAGATGACAGTGATGTGTACTATGGGGTAGATTTAAGATAAATCTTAAAGCCCGGTGGTAAAGGGTGTCCAGTTTGTTTAGCATTGTTGATGGGCAATGACTGTAAAGGAAGTCAGCGTAGTCCAGTATAGGTAGGAATGTAGTTTGTACTAGTCTCATTCTGGCGTCTAATGTGAGTAGGTGTTTAATGCGATAGAATAAACCTAATCACTGTCTTAGTTTCTTTGAGGTTTCATTTAAGTGGCACAGAAAGTTGAACTTGTTATCCAGCCAGAACCCTAGGTATTTAAAAGTATCAACTACTTCAAGGGGTTCATCTAAGAGTGTTCAGATCTGTGTGATATGTGGACATCCGGAAGTAGACTTTGGTGAGAGAATCATTGCTTTAGTCTTTTTGGCATTGAGGAGGAGCTTATAAGTGAGAAGGTTGTATTGGAGGGTGATGAAGTCTTTCTGTAAGTACTCATGGGCCAGATCCAAGGATGAATTTGTTGTATAGAGTACAGTATCATCTGCGAATAAGAGCACACTAGCTGTGCCCAGCTGCAAGTCCAGATTATTGATGTATACCGCAAAGAGGATAGGGCCCAGGATGGAGCCTTGTGGGACTCCTCGTAACAAGGATTTTTGAGGGGACAGATCTCCTATGGCTTTGACATGTTGTAACCTATTGGTTAGGTAGCTGGTGAACCATTTAATGGCAGAACTATCAAGTCCAATCTTACTCAGTGCAGTAAGCATTATGGTATGATACACAGTATTGAAGGCCTTACTTAGATCAAGGAAGAGGGAAAATACATGTTTCTTAGAGTCCAAGGCCATTTGTCAGTCTGTAGTTACTTTGGCAAGAGCTGATACTGTACTGTACTGCGTTTGGCTCTGAAGCCGGACTGAGCTGGGTTTAGCAACTTTTGTGAATACAAATGTTCTCTAAGTTGGATGTTGACAATTTTTTCAAGTAATTTAGGGAGGACGGATAGTACAGAAATAGGCTGGTAATTGTTCAGATCACTCAGATCCCCAGTCTTGAATAATGGTAGGATATGGGCAGTTTTCCACAAGACAGGTAGCTCACCTTGAATCAGAGAGGTGCTGAATAAGTGTGTAATGGGGGCGGTCAGATAGGTATGGCCAAGTTTTTGGAAGTAAGGTTCAATATTATCTGCACCCGCACTCTTTTTTGTATCCAGAGAAAGGAGGAGGTCCTCCACTTGCTTGAACGTAATAGTGAGGAAGCTGAAGGGGTGGAAAGCGGTTGGTTATGGTTGTGATTATCAGTGAAGCCAACAGTGTAGTCTCTTGCTGGGCTAAGTTTGCTGATAGGTGAGATGTCAAAGGCAAGCCCTGCAGTGGCAAAGTGATCATTAAGCTTCTATAGTATATCAGCTTTGTCCGTATAGGTGGTACCATCAGACACAATTTTGTTTGGAAGGGGTGTTGCAGTGGACTGACCTTCAACTTCTTTGAGGATGTTCCAAAATTTGGCAGAGTTGTTTTTATTGTCTTCTAGTTCTTTTTGGAAGTACCTAGCTTTTTCTGACCTAATTAGCTTGGTACAAGCATTCCTAATGGTATGGAATGCTAACCAATCAGCCTCCAGGTGGGATTTCCTTGCTTTTTTCCACCAGTAGTCTCTATCCCTAAGTGCTTTCTTCAGGATGGGAGAGAACCAGCCAGGAGTTTAATTTTTTGATTTGATCAGTCTTAGTTTTGAATAAACATCACACAGAAATTGTGTGTTGAACTTGAACTCTGTTGTCTGGCCCATCTGTTATCCCACAACCCCTCCACAGACTTGGAGTCAGAAGTGGGATAACTTGCTGGAAGTGTCTGGACTGGCTGAAGAGGGACATTTTCTGGTGGATATTGCCCAGATATCCCAGGTGGACAGATGCACCAGGAGTTGCCAGAGTAGAACTTGGAGAAGAAAGTCCATGGAGTTCTGACAAAACCATGGCTGAAAGATGGAGAGAAGCTACTGCTTGGACTGTATCTAGAAGCTTGGAGGAAGGCCAAGCCTGAAGATGATGAAGAGATGCAGGTAGAAGCAGACTGGAGGTGTGAGAGACAACACCCAGGAGGTGGAGACCCTGATAAGGTTGATCTACTAGATGAGTGGACAATGACTGAAGGCACACTGACTATGCAGAGGTCCTTTCCAGACAGTTTGGATAAAGAATCACAGGAGGATTTTTCATGGGCTCAGCTGGAGGACGACCCCCTGACTGAGTAGGATATTCCTTTGTTGCCTGTGTTCCAAGGATATTACCTGTTGGAGGTCAGAGATGCAAGCATGGAACTTGAAGGTGAGACCCCAGGTAATACTGTGCCTAGTGATATTGTGGTGCGGTTGAAGATTCCAAGCAAGCAAGAAGAAGCCTACAAGGCTGAAGGGACTTTTTCTGTTATTGATGTTGCTAAATCTATTAACAGTATTGACTGGGGTATACTGCAGGCTAAAGATGCTAATATTGCCAAAATGTTACAATAGTAACCATTTTGGTTTTGTCTGAATTTCTGGAAGCTTGGAGAAGTTGAAAGTAAGTGTAATTGGACTAGCCAGTGCCTGGGAACTCCTTGGCTGATTGTTTTTGGACAGAGCCTGTGGGGGTGTATCATCTTTTGTTTCACTAATAGGTAGTGCTAGCCATGGGTAGAATTGTGGGGTGCAATGGATGTGGGGTAGTGGTATGGATGCACATATGGTGGAGACTGGGAGGGTGTCCAATCTGCCACAGGCTGAGGAGGCTCAAGGATGAGGTGTGGTGGTGTGGTAGAGAGCTAGAGAGGATGAGGGAAGGGGGGATTCTAAGACAGGTGGGATTCACCAGGGAGAAACATGAGGACACCACATGGGATGAACAATGGGTCAAAGGAAGGGTTGGGGAGAAGGGGTGGGAGCAAACAGTACAGGAGGCCTAATGATGGAGAGTGAACTTGAGTTGGACCTAGCAACAGAGGGGGGATAAAAGTCAGGAGGGAGAAGATAACATATAGCAGGATCTAGGAGAAAGGAAATATGTTTGCTGTATTGTCAACACTGGAGGGTGAGGAAGAAAATGAGGGTGGGCTCCAGGATGGTGAAAGAGAGGGAACAGGAGGAGACTGCACAAGGGATTGTACTTGGGAAGAGGGGTGTAAGAGGGGCAATGCTGGTGGAGGGGGTGAGAGGGTCATTGTAGAGGTGGGGGAGGTGGAGGATAGTGAGCAAACAGTGAAGGGAGGACATAGGTTAGGGGTGAAAAGGGGAACTTTGTAGTGAATGGTAGAGCTTCTAATATGGGGAGTCTAGAAATGGGAACTTGGGTAGAAGGATGGGGATGAGAGTGAGGAGGAAGGAAGAAGGGTGTATTGGTATTGGGGCTCCATATTTAGGAATCAGATGGGGCAGCAAGGGGGAATGGCATGGCCGCATTTGGGTGGAGCCCATACTGAGGCTGACAGCAGACAAGGAGTGGCAGTCAATTCTATAGAGCACAAGGAGGGGTAGAAGGAAACCACATATAGTGGTGCATGTGGGGATGAATGACATGGTGGGCAATACAGTGAAGGTGTTGAGGGAGCGGTTTGAGGGTGTGGGAAGGCTGTGTGAGGTGATAGGGGAGTCAGTGGCCTTCTCAGAGGTGCTTCCAATACCCTGTGAGAGTACGGCAAGGAAAGGGTGGATTGTGGAGTTCAACACATGGTTGGCGGAGTGGTGTCAATCCAAGGGGTACAGGGTAGTAGGTCAATGGGGTAGAAAACAGGGACAATAATCATCTATATGCAGGGATAGGCTGCACTTGAGTTGGAGGAGAAGGGGTATTAAAGTAGAAGTTAGGTATATAGCAACAAAGGTGGATTTAAACTAGGTGGGAGGGTTGGCAAGTAGACAGCTGGTGGCAGGATCCTGAAGGAGGAGCCAAACAAGCTTACCCAAAGCTAGCAGGAAAGGATTTGGGGAAGTTGCACAGGGGGAGATTGGAGGGAGGAGAAGCATAGAAAGGAAGGGGAGGGAACAGGATGGAGGGTAGTCTCAGTGAATGCAAAAAGCTTAGATAATGAATCAGCTGAGTCAGAGGTGCTCTTGGCAGTGAGGAGGGTGGATATTGCAGCCATCATGGAAATGTGGGCCACTGAGTACTGGGACTGGGATCTGGCAATCCCAGAGTATAAATTGTACAGGAAGCACCATGGGATGGAGAGGTGGGGTGGGGTGGCAATCTATGTGAGGGAGGGGATCAAATGTACAAGGGAAGAGGGGGAAGAAAGGAGAACGGAGGTAATTTGGGTGCAGCTTCTGGACTCCAAGGGTAGGAAACTGAGGTTTGGGGTGGGGTACAGGCCACTGTCCCATGCAGAGGAGCTGGGCAGGGAGTTAGAACAAATCACGAGGGTATGTAGGAAGGGCAACATTGTCATCGTGGGAGACTTCAATCTGCCGGGTGTTGACTGGAACACTCTGGTCACCTCCAGTGCCAAGAAACAGGTGCTGCTGGATATGATCCAGGAGGAACTGCTGACACAGCTGGTCACTGGACCTACTAGGCTAAGTAACATGCTAGATCTGGTACTGTCAAATAGTGAGACAGTGAGGGTATTAAGGGTGGGGGACCCACTAGCTGATAGCGATCACCAAATGGTGTGGTTTACTATCACAATGAGCAGGAAGTCAGGGGGCTCATGAACAAAGGTGGTGGACTTGAGGAGGGCAGACTTCAGGAGGATGCGGGAGATGCTGAAAGGGAAACTTGAGAGCATAGGGCCAGGTATGGAGGTGGAGCAGAAATGGAACATTATTAAATGGGATTACAAAGGCAATGGAAGCTTGCACCAGGTTGCAGAGTAAGAGGAGCAGAGCAAGGAAACCATGCTGGTTAAACAGTGAGATGATGGAGGGCAAAGAGAGCTGCATATCAGCCATGTGTGCTCCTGCAGCTATAGCATCAACATCAGCGAGTAGGAGAAACTTGTTTTTGCATACTAAAAGCGTAGGGGGGTTTGCTTTTTAAACCTCAGTTCAGCGTTTAAGTTTACTTTGATGACAACAGTGGTGATTGCTGAAATGGCCTATAAGGACATCTTTTGACTCAGAGCAGAACTTGCAAGACCCTATTAGTTGATCTTGCAGCAGCTGTTCTGAACATGTCCCTATATAATCGGCCATTTATTTCTTCAGAGTACAAGCTATTAGACGTAGCACTGTGAGAAAAGCGAACGATTCCAGGAACAAAATGGCACTGCTCTGTGTTAGAGGGACAACTAACAATCAAAAAAGAACTGTAAAGCACTGCCAACTTTGTTTTTCTGTAGATAACTTCAGCTAACATTATCTACCAATGTCATTTTTCATGCTCGATTCCATTTGAAGACAAAGACCTGAGGAACTCTATGACCCAGGAGATAAGTACTCTATAAAACTGTGGGTACTATCTATATTTTTTTTTAACTGGAGCTACATAAATTTGCTTCTCTCATTTAAAATAACTTGAACTCTGGATGTTATGACACTTTGACACATTTGACTTTTTGTTTCGAACAGAAGGCTACAAATAAAAGGAAGGAACAACTTGAGAACTAATTTCTATGTGAACTGGAACTGCAATTTTAAAAGGCTAGGACCAGGGAAATTGTGTGGGACACTGTGTTGAATCATAATATATACTGTATATAGAGAGAGAGATAGCCATGTTTATGTCCTAACTAGGATTCTGTTTCCTGCCAAAGTATAATAAGAGGGGTGTTTATTCACATTGATTTATTGCTTATTTATTCCACAAATTATTATAGCCTGTCCCAAGATGGTTACTACTAGACTGCAGAGATTAAACAGTAGTAAATCTCCTTTATTATAGCTTGCTATTAAAAATAGAAGAGTGGGCAGTAAGCAAACTAAAATAACTAACCACATGCAGTCTTCTCCCAGTAAAACATCGACCCTAGGGTAGATGCAGACACACTTAGTTTGACCACTGTGGCAGAAGCAGGTCCTATACTGGACCATCAAATATCACATTGTCTGCTATTTTCTGGTGAACATTTAAATTTTAATGGCCTGCCTGGCAAAATGAGAACAAATTCCTCCAATAAACAAAAGCAGGTGGTGGAGAAGGAGGTGGTGGGTGTAGAGCTGGTTAATTGCAATAATTCTACTCTTGGGGATTTAGAGAAAACCTTGCAGCTAGTCAAAATGATAGTCGTAATGAGAGTGTTGAGAAAGAAATGGAGACTAAAGAAGATATGATGGGAATTGAAGAGGTCTTAGCTGAACTCCAGTATACAATTGATGGCCTCAAAAAATTGGAGGAGCAGGGGTCTGAAACTATATACTGTGGCAAATGTGGGGCAAAGCAAGAGGAATATATAGAAGAAGAAAAAGATGCTACAGGGCACTTTAAACCTAGCCTCCTGAATGAGAATCTCATTATGTTATTGAGGAACCCTGTTAACACATACCTAACCTTAAATGAACAGCGGGTGATCAATAAAAATCTAATAGAATACCTGAGGGAGGAGGTGGTATGTGACAGGGCTAAGTTAGATCAGATCTTCTCTATAATTAATAATGAGCCCAGAGTAGAAAAAGTAGCTGACGAGACCTCCTTTGCTAGTATACACGAAAATAGCCCCAACGAATAAAGGCCATATTTTAGTGTGATTATAATTCCTGATAACCCACCCAGAAAGAATAAGCAAAAGGGACAGCAGAAAAAAAATTAAGAAACAAAGGAAAAAACAGTAGCAAGGGAAGTGAAAAAAGTAACCTCCCACAACAAGAACAGGGACAGGAAAAAGGTAAAGGAAAAAGTATTCAAAAACCAGAACAACCAATAGAAGAATATAGTAGCAAATAATCTGAGTAGAATCTGGGAGCAAATGATTTAGTCCCCTTACCAGCTAAAAATTTGGAAAGTAATTTGTTAAGCCAGTTGAATATTTTTGAGCAGGAAATTGTCTTATTTAATTCTCACTTTAGGGAAAATGTAGGAAAGAACCCACAAAAACACAGAAAGGATTAGATATTATTAGTGTCTCTGAAGATAAAGATAGATGTAGCTGCTTGGAAATTAATGATAATGTAGAGAAAACGTATATTGCAGATAAAGAAAGGGAAGTTTTCCCCTTCATTAGGTTATATGGGCCAGGAAAATGAGGTAGCTTTGACCCAGCACATTTCAAATTCCAATTATAGGAATTTTTAAATAAAGAGCTGGACACTGAGTTAATCGAGGATGATATTGTTGAGATTAAAAATGTCCCCATAAATGCAGCTACAGTCATTGATATAAAGTTTTTTTTTTGTTGGTTGAAATTGTAATGTTCAGTCAGAAGACCTTTACAAAATTAAAATTACATGTGACATGACAGATGACATAAATACAGTTTGTACAAAATAAATACAATTCTTACATATAGTATGACATCAGCAGCATTATTTAAATCACTTCTAGCCAGTAATACATCCACATGTTGTCCCAAATACAAAAGTGTATAGTAATTTTAAAGTGCATTTCTATTTCCAGGTTATTTCAAACAAAGCTTCAAGACGTTCTCATCTTTCCCTAATTATAGAAGCAAAAAATATTATTTTTTCTTTGTAGTTAATCTTTTTATTATTATTATTAATATTATGGAGCTTATAAACAGGAAAACAATATCCTCCTAAATACAACGGTGTATGATCATAGTGGAAGAGGAGGAACATCATATTGTCTGAAGTACTATACAATGTTGACATAAAAAAGGAAAATATATACTTGAGAACAATGTAAGACAGTATATCCTATGTAGTTAAGGGAACTAAACAAATTGTAATACAAGGAGTGTGTAAAGTGAATTGAAACAAGCGGAGTAGACCATCATGATAGTACAATGTAATATTTGGAATTTGTAACAATGCAGTAAAAGTATATAAAGGAGGAGCATGACAAAAACATTCTTAACTGTCACTTTATATCATTTAATCAACTGGGCTTTAAAAGAGTAGTTTTGTTCTGTTGGATGATTCTTATTTTTGTAATATCTGTCAAATATTCCTCAATTCGACCAGCCGCAACTCTCATAACCATGCACCTCTCTTATACGCTATTGGTCTTCCTCAAATTCCAGCTTCTGCTGGCCAGGTACTCTCCCTGCCCTGTCTTGTGCTCTAGCAAGTCCTGGGTCAGGAGTACTGAGCTCCATTTTGTTATTATCGCTCTCCTACTCCTATCCGCCAGTGACATTAATCCCAGCCCCGGCCCTTCACTTAGCTTTGCCCCCACTCCACCCAATGGGCCCCTACATGTGTCCCCTGACCCTTTTTTCCCCTTCCCCATGGCCTCAAGCTCCTCAACCTTACTGTTCATAGCCTCCTCCCCAAACTCAACCTGCTACTTCCTCTTGTTGATTCCCTAAAACCAGACATCCTGATAATCTCTGAGACTTGGCTCACCCATAATATCCCTGACACATCTATTGCCATACCGGGCTGTGTTGTAGCTCACCAAGATTGCTCAGGCAGAGGTAGGGGCATGGCCATTTATGTATCCTGTTCCCTCCAAACCACGGTTATTCTATCAACCACTGTTAAATCAGCCAATGAAGCCATTGTCATCTGGCTGTGCCTACCCTTCTCCATCCCTATTTTTATCATAGGCACCTACTGTCTCCCTGGTATACAGCTATCCACAACCGCAGAGTTTATTACCACAATCAGCACTTTTTCCTCCTCCGGGGAGCTCTACCTGCTGGGCGATCTCAACCTAAATTGTCTGTCGCTCACACAAAGCAAGGCCCGAAATGACATTGCTGCTCTCATCCTATCACAACTAATCACAGAACCCATCTGACACAACCATATATCCCAGAACCACTCTTTATTAGACTGGGCCCTAACCTCACATCTTCACAGGGTCATCCAATCTGGCCTTCTGCCCGATGCCCTCAGTGATCATCATATGATCTATCTAGTTAGGAAAATACACAGACTCAAGGCTCCCCACAAATTGCTAACTATTCATTCCTACAAATCTCTTGACCTGGCCCCGCTACTTCTGGAGCTAACTCAGGCTAACTGGATGCCTATATCCTTGGCCACAACCATAGACCAAGCCCTAACACACTTCAAAGATACCCTTCTCACTATCTGGGATAAACATGCCCCTTTAAAGCAAGTCAGGATGCATGGCAGTCATCTTCCCTGGGTCACTCCTGAACTCCTGGCCTGTCAACAAGCCCATGATTTGGCCTGGAAAACACACAAATCCTCCAAATTCCCCTGCAACTACCCTATCTACCGTATGCTCCGCAATCCCTGCACAAAGGCCATTAGGCTGGCAAAAGCTGAATACTTCCAAACCATCTTTAATTCAAACATAACCCCTCCAAATTCTGGAAGGTAGTGCACTCCCGTTTTTCTCCACAAACTAAACTCCCTTCCCCAATACTTAATATAAATAATCAACCTATCATTGACCATGCTAAAGTGGCTGCTGAGTTCAACATGTACTATACAACCTGTGCCGCTTTCCTACATTCATCACTCCCTACTCACCTTAGCTCTCTGCCTCTCCCTGCAACAGCGTCCCATGGAAAGTTTCTCCCTCACACCCATCTCCCCTTATGATACTCAAATGGAACTCCTCTCCTTGAATCCTACCAAAGTCAACTCCTGCTAGCCTGGACCCTAAGCTGCTATATGTCTCTGCTCCTGCTAACTCAACACCCCTGTCTGATCTCCTCAATCTGTCCTTCCACTCTGCATTTATCTCCACCTCCTGGAAACATGCCACAATTCTCCCTCTACCTAAGGGTGGTGCTCTCTCATCTCCCAGAAACTATCGCCCCATCTCCCTTCTACCCACTCTGGCTAAACTTCAGGAACACATCGTTCTCTCTCAACTCTCCTTCCTAGATGAAACAGTTTTTTTCACGACCTACCAATCTGAGTTTAGGAAGAATCATTCCACTACCACCTTCCTCTTTAGATTCACTGACTCTATCCATACTGCCATGGATAAAGGTCACTTCACATCTGTCATCTTTCTTGTCCTTGCTAAGGCCTTCGATACAGTTTCCCACTTCCTCCTCCTCAAATCCCTCTTGTCAGCTGGCTTGTCTCAGTCTGCCTGCAACTGGTTTTGTGCCTACCTGGTGTGACGTAGACAGCCAGTTCTGAGTGCTGTATTATATTTTTTTAATATAAAATGTATTAATGTCTGTGCTGAAAATTAAAATGCTTTAGGAATGACCTCTCTCATCCCCCCCAGATTTCAGCTGACAGATGCAGGCCAAGAGAACTGCTGACAGTTACTGGAAGACTTTTATTAAGGATTCTGTTTCTCTGAGCTAATTACAGAGATGTTAAGTTAATTTTGTTAAGAGAAAAATCATAAACTAGGTTTATGACATTAAAATAAGGGAAGCTAGGATGTTACATAGAGGTGTAAGGTTGTAAATGACTCTATGAAGCCTGTGTGAAGAGGGTACAGCATGAGATCAAAAGAGGTATCATTGAAACTTGAGTTATGCTAAGGTTGCAGAATTAGTACTTTGAAATTACATCCTGTGGTTGTATAAAAATATATTTTTGTTAGATATTTGATCAGAGGAGGGGCTGAATGACTTTATCAAAGGGTTGCCAATACTGCTTGAAAAGATTATTCTCTTTCACTACAGAGATGCATTTTGTATCTGACACTGACCAAGAAAACATCTGAGCACTGAAAAATAGGTATTTGGAAAGCTAGACAAATCTAACTATAGTTGTAGGAATTGCACTGTTTTAAACCTTATTTTGATTAAGGATATGTATGTCTTGTGATATGAGTTCTGTATTGTATGTTTAACATATTATTATATAGTTTAGTAAAAACTCTAATTTTAGAGAAAACCTGGTCTGTCTTTGAATTGCTTTCTTTTACTAAGAAATATTTATGGTTCAGCAGACATATAGCTTGTATGGTGGTATCAAACTGGAAAGAGAAGAGTTTTGAATCTGAGAACTTTATAAAAGTTTTAAAGGGTTCATCTCTGAATACCTGGTTAGGTGCCTGTAGGCAAAGATATCTGGCCCCCCAAAGACAGATATATCTGAGCCTGTGCATTGGGTATGCTAGCAAGAGGTTAACAGTTTGAATGCCTCCAGAACTGAGACCAAAGGTTGATCCGAACTCACAAAAACAGACAAGAGGGTTACCTTGTCTGTTACACTGTTCACAAGACTGCACTCAGAGGTTGGCACTTTGGGAGTAGAGGGCCTGAACTGCTGAGTGAATTTGTGACAGATTAGTTGGCAGCGGTGGCAAATTTTGGTATCATAAGATTTATTGTTCTGTCAGCTGAGACCACAAGCTCTTGTGCAAAGAAAGAAACAGAGTTTTATTTTAAAAGGAAAACAGTACTATATATCACTTGGTGTACAGTCAAGTTCCTACTTATTTTATTTTTTTTTCTAAAGTGCAAAGTCAGAGTAGCAGTAGTTACGAAAGATGGCGTCCTACTACAGCAGGCACACTGTAAAACAGTTAAAACAGTTGTGCGAGGACAGAGGAGTCCTGTTCGAAGTGAAAGCCAGTAAGCAGAACCTCATAGAGGCCCTAATGGTAGCAGATACCCAGAGCGGGGAGTCACATACCATGACTGAAAGGGACCAGACCTCTAGTGTGGCAGAACTAGTGGCCAGTGAGGGGTCCCGAGCCAAAGAGGTGGACAGCAGGGCCACTGTCAGTGAAGGGCCACAGCAGCAGGGGAAGGTCACCAGTATACTGAATCCAGAGGTACTCAAGCTGCAAATTGAGTTGCGGAGGATAGAACTGGAGGCAGAGCAACAACAGAGTGAGGCAGACCATGAGGAACATCAGCACCAGCGAGAGGCAGAGGGGAAGAGAGAGCGAGAACACAGAGCTACAGAGGAGAGGAGAGAGGCTCGCCAGTGGCAACACGAACTGGAGAAGCTACGGCTCCAACCAGTGGCACCAGGGCAGGTATGTGGCTTGGGTTTAACTGGGACTGCAGGACTGTGTTACAAATTGAACTCTAAATTAGTAGCTGAGTTTAAGGATGGGGAGGATATAGAAGCCTTTTTAAATTCTTTAGAAAAAGTTTGTGTTCAGGCTAAAATTCCTAGAGAGTTCTGGAGCTTCCAGCTATCTCCTCTACTTGCTGGAAAAGCTTGGGATGCACTGGGTCACATGGACAATAAAGACAGTGATGATTACAGCAAGTTAAAAGTGGCACTACTAGAAAAGTTTGAATTAACTGCTGAATCATACAGAGCTAAATTCTGTAAGCTCGGGAGAAGCTCTGATATGAGCTATGAGGAGCTAGCCACGAAACAACATCAGTTTTTAAAATCTTAGTGGGAAGGAATTGAGGCAAACACTGTTGACAAAATTGAAAATGTGATTTTATTAGAACAGTTTTATTGGGCGTGCCCAGCAGAGTTAAAAACCTGGCTAGAGGACCGAGATCCAAAAACAGTGCAAGAGGCTGCTGAACTCTCAGACCATTATGCCAAGAGCAGACCTGCTCTGAGAGTGAATGGGGTGGGCGTGGCAGTGTAGAAAGGGAAAAGCATGTTTCAGGGCAGCTAAAACCCTCACTGCCTCCACCAAAACCAGTTAGCCCCAGGTTTCCAAGAAAAGATTTCTCTGAAGTAAGAAATGCTTGTTGGCTATGTAAAGAAACTGGGCACATTGCCAGACGGTGTCCAAGAAGGGCAAGCTATAATAAGCAAAATAGTACCAGAAAAGAAGTGAGTTGTTTGTGTGTTCCTGAGAGCATGCCAGTGAACATGAGAGAACACATGCACCCAGACATGTTAAATGGCATACAGATGCAGGGGTTAAGGGACACAGGGGCATCCCTGACATTGGTGAAAGGGGATCTAGTACAGCCTGGTCAGCTTATCCCAAACAAATATGTGACTGTACAGGACATTGCAGGTGAAGTGAAAACATTGCCACTGGCCAGTGTTCTGGACTGGGGTGAAACAGGGGGAACTGTGCAACAGGTGGATGTAGCTAAAACATTAGCAGTAGATGTGAACCTGGGTAACAATCTCCAACAGGGGATGGTATGTGCAGTTACCCGTAGCCAAGCAGCAAGGGAAAATAGTAGTTCCCTGAACCCCACAGAAACCAGTGTGGAAACCACTGAGAGGCTGGTTCCCTAGTCTGTGTCTCCAGATGGGGAGACTGATAAAAAGGGGGTAAAACTTTCCCTGGTAGTGAGTGACCACACAGCTACGGAAGGTTACTCTGAAGAGGGAGGGGTGACCAATTTTCAGAGGGTTAGGATTGACAGTGATCCTGAGGGCCCTGACACTAGTGCTAGGGACTCTAGTTTAGCGACTGAAGGGGACTTGTCCCATGCCTTGGGACTGTGTAAGGGGTTTGCAGCTGCTCAGAGGAGTGACCCTAGTTTAGAGAAGCTGAGGGCTTGGGCAGACTCTGAGGGTACACAGGGAGGTGAAGGCAGACATAAGGTTTATTGGGAAAATGGACTTATGTATACTCAGGCAGTACAGACAGAGGGAGGGATGCTAGGCAGGCAGCTTGTCATTCCTCAGGGGTATCATGAGCAGTTGCTCAAAACTGCACATGATATTCCCTTGTCTGGTCATCTGGGAATTGCAAGAACTATGCAGCAGTTGGCCCAGAATTTCTACTGGCCTAACTTCACCCAGCAGGTGAAGGAGTATAGCAGGTCTCATCACCGGTGCCAAGAAATAGGGAAGGCAGGCAAGAAAATCCAAGCCACCCTGATCCCCTTGCCCATAGTGGAGGAGCCATTCCAGAGGGTGGGAATGGATATTGTGGGGCCTTTAAATACCCCCAGCTCCTCAGGGAAGAGATTCATCCTGACTGTGGTGGATTATGCCACTTGGTACCCAGAGGCAGTCGCCCTAACCTCACTGAGGACAGACAAAGTGGCAGATGCCATGCTTGGGATTTTCTCCTGTGTTGGGTTTCTGTAGGAGGTAATCACTGAGCGAGAGGGTTCCTTCATGTTGGACCTGATGAAGTGTTTATGGGAGAAGTGTGGGGTGGTGCAGAGATGCATGACACAGTATCACCCACAAGGCAATGGGCTTGTGGAATGTTTCAATGGTACCCTAAAGTCAATGCTCAGGGCGTTTGCTGAACAACATGAGAGGGACTGGGAGAAATACCTTCCCCACCTGTTGTTTACATACAGAGAGGTTCCCCAAGAGTCAACAGGATTTTCCCCCTTTGAACTCTTATATGGACGCTGGGTACATGGGCCCCTAGACTTAATCCAGGAGGACTGGGATGGCAAGCACACCACCCAGGGAACTCCCATTGTGGAATATGTCCTCAGGTTTAGGGAAAGGCTGAAGGAGCTTATGGGGACAGCCCAGAGCAACCTAGCAACTGCCCAACAGAGACAAAAGGTGTGATACAACTGCAGAGCCAGAGCTCACTCACACATGGTGGGTCAGGAAGTCATGGTCCTTATTCCGGTCCATAAAGACAAGCTGCAAGCTGAGTGGGCAGAACCGTACAAAGTGGTTAGGAAGGTAAATGACATAAACTACATTGTGGAGTTACCTGACTGTAGACAGATAGCAAGGATGTACCATGTCAACATGATGAAGCTATATGCAAATAAGGATGACATGGTGTTTGTAGTGTGTCGTCATGGGGAGGGGACAGATGAAGGAGACCCCCTTCTGGACTTGCTGGAAGAGAGTAAGTGGGAGTCCTCTGTGGAGGCAGTAAAGTTGTCTCCCCAGCTGACCCTGGGCCAGACCCAGAAAGTAAGGGAGGTTCTAGCAGACTTTGCCTCCTTGTTTAGCGCCAAGCCTGGACTAACCCCCTTAGCAACACACGATGTGGAGACAGGGATACAGACGCCCATATGGTGGACAGCATATCGGGTGTCTGAGGCTGTCCAAAAGGACATTAGGAGGGAAGTGGAGGAGATGCTGGATTTAGGGGTGATCCAGAGATCCCACAGCCCCTGGGCCTTACCCATAGTCCTTATACCTAAGCCAGATGGCCCAACTCATTTCTGTGTGGACTATCGTGGACTGAATGCAGTCACGAAGTCCGATGCCCACCCAATGCCCTGAATGGACAAACTCATGGACAAGTTGGGAGGGGTGACCTATCTTACAACTATTGACCTGACCAAGGGGTATTGGCAGGTAGAATTGACAGACAGAGCTAGGGAAAGGTCGGCCTTCATCACTCCGATAGGCTTATTTGAGTTTAAAGCAATGCCTTTTGGAATGAAGAACGCCCTGGCCACTTTCCAAAGGTTGGTGAACCAGGTGTTGAATGGTGCTGAGGAGTACACCATAGCGTACCTGGATGACATTGCCATCTTCAGTACCAGCTGGGAGGAACACCTTTCACACCTTAGGGAAGTTCTGGGCATGATACAGAGGGCCGGGCTTACTGTCAAAGCCGAGAAGTGCCAGGTGGCCATGGGGGAAGTGGCATACCTCGGGCATGTGGTAGGCCAGGGACAGCTCTGTCTTAAGCAAATGAAGATAGAGGTAATTCAGGTGTGGCCCGGACAGAAACCCAGAAGCAGGTCAGGAGCTTTCTAGGGACAGCAGGGTATTACAGAAAGTTTGTACCTAATTACAGTGCCCTGGCTGCTCCCCATCTGACCTGACAAAGAAAAAGATGCCAAAGAAAATTACCTGGGGCCCAGCCTGTGAGGAAGCCTTTACCAGACTAAAGGAGGCACTGTGCAGTGCTCCTGTTTTGACAAGTCTGAACTATAGCAAAACCTTTATAGTTCAGACAGATGCCTCAGACGTGGTATTGGGGCAGTTCTTAGCCAGACGTCTATCCAAGGGACAGACCACCCAGTTGTGTACTTGTGCAGGAAGCTTATCCCCAAGGAACAAGTGTACTCCATGGTGGAAATGGAGTGTCTTGCCATAGTGTGGGCCTTGAAGAAATTAGAGCCATACTTGTATGGGCAGCATTTTGTGGTGCAGACTGACCACAACCCCCTGGTTTGGCTGACGCAGATGGGAAAGAGCAATGGGAGACTACTAAGATGTAGTCTTGCTTTGCAAGGATATGATCTGACAATCATACATAGGGGAGGCATTAAGAATCAGAACACCAATGGGCTGTCTAGGGTCTATGAGGAGTGAACTGATTTGGGAAGCTCATCCCATGTAGCGGATAGATCCCACAAATTCAGTCTAGGTGGGGAGGAGTGTGATGTAGACAGCCTGTTCTGAGTGCTGTATTATATTTTATGTAATATAAAATGTATTAATGTCTCTGCTGAAAATTAAAATGGTCTAGGAATGACCTCTCTCATCCCCCCCCCAAGATTTCATCAGACAGATGCAGGCCAAGAGAACTGTTGACAGTTACCGGAAGACTTTTATTAAGGATCCTGTTTCTCTGAGCTAATTACAGAGTTGTTAAGTTAATTTTGTTAAGAGAGAAACCATAAACTAGGTTTATGATGTTAAAATAAGGGAAGCTAGGATGTTAGAGGTGTAAGGTTGTAAATGACCCTATGAAGCCTGTGTGAAGAGGGTACAGCATGAGATCAAAGGAGGTGTCATTGAAACTTGAGTTATGTTAAGGTTGCAGAATTAATACTTTGAAATTATGTCCTGTGGTTGTATAAAAATATATTTTTGTTAGATATTTGACCAGAGGAGGGGCTGGATGACTTCACCCACAAAGGAGTTGGCCAATACTGCTTGAAAAGATTATTCTCTTTTCACTATAAAGATGCATTTTGTATCTGACACTGACCAAGAAAACATCTGAGCACTGAAAAAGAGGTATTTAGAAAGCTAGACAAATCTAAATATAGTTGTAGGAATTGCACTGTTTTAAATCTTGCTTTAAGATATGTATGTTTTGTGATATAAGAGTTCTGTATTGTATGTTTGACATATTATTATATATTTTAGAAAAAACTCTAATTTTAGAGAAAACCTGGTCTGTCTTTGAATTGCTTTCTTTTGCTAAGAAATATTTATGGTTCAGCAGACATATAGCTTGTATGGTGGTATCAAACCGGAAAGAGAAGAGTTTTAAATCTGAGGTCTTTATAAAAGTTTTAAATGGTTCATCTCTGAATACCTGGTTAGGTGCCTGTAGGCAAATATATCTGGCCCCCTGAAGAAAGATATATCTGAGCCTGTGCATTGGGTATGCTAGCAAGAGGTTAACAGTTTGAATGCCTCCAGAACTGAGACCAAAGGTTTATCCAAACTCACAAAAACAGACAAGAGGGTTACCTTGTCTGTTACACTGTTCACAAGACTGCACTCAGAGGTTGGTACTTTGGGTGTAGAGGGCCTAACCTGCTGAGTGAAATTTGTGACACCTGGTAGATAGAACACAATCAGTTAAAATAGCTGACTCTAGGACAGATATTCAAAACTGTGCTCCAGGGCTAAATTAGCACTGCCCAGCAGGCAAACTTAGCCCAGAGCAAAATGCAAGCTATATTCAAATGGAATAGCCCAGAGCAAATCCAGCTGAATATAGCAAACAAATGATGCCGAGCAAACAGGGCCAGGAGTGCAGGGCAAACATAACCCAGGAATAAGACAGCACCGAATATAGCAACAGGGAAGTGCACACTGCTACTGCAGCTCATTAGACCCTGATGAAAGCCAGTGTTGCAGGTGGAGAGCATTGTGTGTGACTGCACAGAGATGGCTCACATCTACTGCAAACAACAATGTAAGCCACACGCTGCAGAACTGTGCTATATGCTGAAATGAGGTTCACCTGGGCTAACCTGATTGTACAGTGCTAACACATTAACCTGGGGCAAACTGGTTAGCCCGGGGCAAACAGAAGCTATATTCAAAGCTCCCATGCAAATGAGCCTACTTAGGTAATCTGCGGGCAAACAGGCACATTTGTTTTTCATTAACTGCTGCTTAATATACATTACCATGCAGTTTGCCCGGTGCTACTGCATGGAGCACAGAAAGCCACCTATTGGTCGGAATGGAAGTACAGACTGGATGCTGCAGGCCAAGTCATTCCCACAGCATCCCCTGTTGGTCAGAATGGAAGTACAGACTGGATGTAGCAGGAAATGGGTGCTGGCAGGCACAAGCGATGCATACACCTGACTCCTGCAGCACTGCCAGCAGCCCAGAACAGTAGATAGGTACATGTCTGTCACCATATAGACATGGATCCATAGTCATGTATGTGTGTATATATATATATATATAAAATCATATATAGGTACTGCCTGCATCCAAATGTGCACTTGGAGACAGCTCACCCCACAACAGTGGCACTCCACAGTGGTCATGGGTGCAATAACAGTGGTGTGTGCCATGACTGCATGGAACAGGCATGGGGCAAGGGGGGGACATACGCTGTAGGCATACTAGGATCCACAATGGCTCAATAATATTGGGGACTGGGAAGGCTGGGTGGGCCAAGCAGTGCATCTGAGCCATCAAGGCTCTGTTCCTATAGGTGCACACACCCTGGTAGTCTAGTGCCCCCCTCCCCCATTGTGATTCCTGACCCAGTAGGCACTCAAATGTCTATATTTCCTAGCAGTCTAGTGGTCCTCCCAACCTCCGCATGACTCCTGACCCCCATGCCCCATAGACTATCTTAATAATAATAATATAAGGAGGCAGTATAGCACAGTGGTTTAAGGCTCTGAACTGCAAACCTGGAGACCTGGGTTTGAAACCAACAGCCTCCAACTTGCATACTGTGTGACCCTGAGCAAGTCACTTAACTTCCTTGTGCTCCCAGGTTGCACCTGTAAACAAGCTTTCAGCTTAGTGTCTCTCTCCTGGTTAAAAGCAAAAAAACACTTGTATGAAACACTTGTAATATTCCTGGTAGTCTAGTGGTACCCCCAGCATGTTTCCCAACCCCCATTCCATCAGAATCTCTGTATTTCCCTGGTAATCTAGTGGCTCTCCCACGCACATTTCCCAACCCCTGTTCCCCACAGAATCTCTTTATTTCCCTGGTAGTCTAGTGGTTCCCCACCCCCAGCATGTTTCCAACCCCATTCCTGCTGAATCTCTTTATTTTCCGGTAATCTAATGGTCCCCCACATTTCCGACCCACGTTCCCCACAGAATCTCTTTATTTCCCTAGTAGTCAAGTGGTCTCCCCACCGGCAGTACCACCCCGCACATCCACCCATCTGCAGAACTGGAGACGGCGGCTGGCTCCAGCTCTCTTCACCACCACGGCTGGCCACTGACTGAGGAACAGATGAGCTGTGTGCATTCATTACAGTACAGCTCATTCATTCCTCAATCGATAGCAGCTTTAATGAGTAGTGTGAAGACCGACCAATCGCCATCCTGGCAGATGGGTGAAGACCTGCGGCTGCCAGGTGGGGGAACTGCTTGACTACCAGGAAATAAAGAGATCTGTGAGAAATAGAAGTCAGAACTGTGCTGGGGTGGAGGTACCACTAGACTACTGGGGAAATAAAGTGATGATGAGAACCGAGAGTCAGGAAATAGTGGCTGTGGGTGGAGACACAATAGACTACTGGGAAATAAAGAAGATTACGATGGGGAATGGGGTCAGAATATATGCTGGGGTGGGGAACCACTAGACTACCAGGAAGATGATGATATTCTATGGGGAATGAGGGTAGGGGATTGTGCTAGGGGGTGGGGCAATCACTAGAACACCAGGGATTAGTGTTGCTGTTACTGGACACGGGTTGGGATTCATGATGGGGGTTTGGGGTACCACCACTATTAGCACTGCATTAAAAGCAACTTTTTCTCAGTGGTAACTAGCGCCATGCTACAGGTCACACTAATGCCTGTAGTATGGCACTATCCTTTTGAATATGCCAGTGTACCGGCATTCAAGGCCCCCTCCCTTCTGTCCCTCCCCTGCATATATTATGGTTAGCATCGGTGCTAACACCTAGCACCAGCGCTAACTGTACCTTTCAATATTGCAGCCAGGCACAAGGTCGACACTAGTCCAGCACAATGGCTTTGCGTCCGGCACTGATCTTTGAATATCTGGGCCTCCATGTCCCCACCACTGCCTATATCCACTGGAGTGCACCAAGGCTCTGTTCTTGTCCCACTGCTATTCTTTATCTTCTTGAATGACTTTCTTCAGTATGTTCCTCATCGGCCATCCATATGTACACCGATGACACGGTGATCTTCACCTCTAGAATTACTGCTGCTGATGTATCAACCAGACTCCAGTCTGACTTCATCAGTGTTCAGCTCTGGTTAGAATCACATCAACTTTTCCTTAACGCCAAGAAGACAGTCTCCATGACCTTTGGCACTAGGCAGAGACTCTCTAGGCTACACTCCATGCCCACCTTCCACACCCTGTATGGGACAAAACTAGAGGATACCTCCTCCTTCAGATATTTAGGTGTCTGGCTGGACCAACACCCAAACATTTCTGTACATATTGATGCAATCCTGAAAAACTTGCACCCTAAGCTGGGAGCTCTATTCAGGAACCGTGACTGCCTTCCACTCCCAGCAAGGCAAGATATCGTACAGAAAATGATCCTTCCCATTTTTGACTATTGCAACATAGTCTACAGTGCTGCTCCCAAGACCTCCTTAGCCAGACTGGATCCCCTCTTCAATGCTTTTGTCGCTTTGCTCTAGACGCTCCCTCTCACACTCATCACTATTCCCTGTATCACCACCTAGCCCTTCCCTCCCTAGAATGCAGACACCTCTCTCACTGTGTAAAATTCACTTCTAAATTCTGGTTTAGGTCCCTTCCCTCATACCTTTCCTCTCACCACCTTTGCTCCATTGACCAACATTTTCTAGCCATCCCCTATTGGTCTACCTCCATCAGTCAGGAGGCTTTTTCCTACCAGTTCTCTCAACTTTGGAACAAGCTTCCCCATCTTATTAGATTCTCTTTGTCTACAGCTTCTATCTCCCTAGCCCTTCATAACTATTATTTCCAGAACTGCTCTTGTTTTTATCCTCCTTCTACACGCTATCACTATTCTAATAATATTTTACCCACTGTAGCAGACTCAATAGTGCACCTTGCAGAGTCATGCATATGAATGGACTAGTAGTTTTTGTTAGTACCTGATTGTCTCTTGTTGCCAGTCACTGCTATAAATTTTCAATGTTCTTGCATAACTGATATACTTGCTCCTTGCTGCTCTATCCTGCACTTATTATTGCCCCATGTATGCAATTGTACTAGCTGGTAGCTTGCCTTGGTCTCACTGTTTATGTTTTTTTATGTCTCTACTGCTTATGAATTCTTTATTTGTTCCAGCGAGAGGCTAACCTGCTCTCGCTTGACTTTAACTATCTGTTGTTACTATCTCCTCTGTATCCCCCCAGGACACTAAAAATGATCTGGCTCCAGCTGATGTTGCCTTCCTGGTGACATATTTTCAAATAAATAAACAAATAAAATTAACTGCTACACCCCTAATTATTATCTCATCATTTGATGTAAATAACATTTTCAAGATCTGATCTGTGTCTGCTTGTTCTATAGTGACCCATAATGGATGTAAATATTACACTCTAGGCTGAGTATACCATTCGCAATTGAATATTACATGATGCAAATCTTCCAATTGTCTTTGATTACAGATGCAAAAACAGGACTTATAATTCGTAGTCCCTTCATATCTTACTTGTAAGATATTGCTGGGAAACAGTTCCAAACGGTATCTAGTATACAATTTTCATTTTTTAATATCTGTTAGAACATCCAGGTAATATCTGTAATGATGCATTATATCATTCTGCACCAACCACTGGGAAATATGGAGTTTAGCAATGTTTTCTAAATTGCATATTTTATAATATTCTATTAGTTTATTTGTAATGTATTTCTGATATTTCAGTCTTATGGCAGTACCTTTGGTATTATAGTATTCTAATATACCAAGGGCTGCCTTTTTAAGAATTGACTGTACCATTTGAAGTCAATTTGTTTGCAGAAAGCCATTGGTTACCCAACAATTCTTTTCTTGCAGACATAAATATTCTAAGTGATGCTCTTCATACTGGAGCAGTTTGATCCAATAATTTACTTTCTTGCAATAAATATATCCTGAAATACCTGGTAGTCCTAACTCAGCTCTTACAAGTGCTAAAGTTACTGAATTTCCCAACCCCTGAGAAGATTTAACTTATTCACTGGTCCCTCTATAGATTCCTTTTTACTGGTGTCCCAGACTTGAGCATTATAAAGTGCTTGTGTGTTGTATTTTGCTTTTAATGCAACTAAGAGTGGTTTGAGCATGTTTCTGCCATATTTCTTGTTCAATATATTAAGGGAAGTTGAAGTCTGTTTTAACTTCATTTTCAGAAGTTTAATATGCACAGCCCAGCTGCCATTATTTGAGAGTGTAAGTCCGAAGTAGTTGCATTGATTAACTGTTTCCAGTTTCATTTCACCCATCTGCCAAGTTCTTTTTATACATCCAGCACTGAATACCATGACCTTACATTTAGTTTCATTACTTTTAAGTGAGTGATCAGCTGTATAGGTATTCAGTAATTTTATTTTTTTTGTAGAGCAGACTGTGACAGAGAAAACAGAACTAAATCATCTGCATAAGCCAAAGCTGCACAGTACCTTTTAAAATTTTCAATGAATCAGACTCAGTTATTTCTAACTGAACTAATAAATTGTTTATATAAATGCAAAACAGCAATGAGGCCAGGGCACAACTGTGTCTGACTCTCTTATTAGTGGAAAAACTGGCTGATAGTTGTTCAATTTTACTGAATCTGATCTGCGCCCATATTCCCAAGTATAATTCACTAATTATGGGAATCATAGATTCTGACACTGTGCACTGTTTCATTTGCTTCCATAAAGTACAGCGTGCAATCGTATCAAAAGCTGAGGTAAAATCTATAAAGGCTGCATACAATTTCTGCTTCCTCAGTTTAACGTATTTCTCAATTAAATGTTCAAGAATAAAACAATTGTCAATGGTAGAATATCCCTTTCTAAACCCGGCCTGTAATTCTGACAAGCCACCTAAGTTGTGGATCTGTTCTTTAAGCCTATCCAAAATAACTTTTGTGACTATCTTACACATATTGTCCAAAAGCGATATACATCTATACATCCTGGGATTTTTCTTGTCACCTCTCTTGTATATAGAAAAAATTAAAGCCCCTTTCCAGGAGGCTGGAAACACTGACTTAGTACAACAATAATTAAAAAAGTCAACCAGAATTTTAGCCCACATTGATGGAGCAGCTAAATAAACTTCAGCTGGAATTAAGCCCGGATCAGAGGCCTTTTTCCTTTTCAAAGCAGTGATTGCAAAATAAACTTTGGCAGTTGTAATTTTCTTAAATTGCATCATATCTAAATTATTGTACATTGTGACATTTTATTTGTATCTTAGAAAATGGCTGAATAGTATTCAACCCACTCACTCAGTGAAATATGAGAATTAGGGCCAGCTATTCAAAACTTAGCACGGCGGCGTGCTAACAGTCTGCGCAGGATTAGTGCAGGGTTAGTGAGGGACTGCTATATTCAAAGAGGGAAATAGCGTGTGCTAAATGCAATAGCACCAGGCTAAAACATAATGTATGCAAGGAGCAAAGTGGAGGGGCGGGAACTTGCATATGGGTGCAATGGGATATTCAGAGACATAGCGCTGTGCAATGCAACATTGCGTGATACTTAGCACAGTGCTACTTACCGCCTATAAAAGGGAGGCCTAATCCCAGGGCAATCCACAGAGGAGGGAGTGGCTAGACCAGGAAGTGTAACAGAATGGTGTTTTCTAGCAATGCTGTAGTGCTGCACCTGATGGAGCAGGTTGTGGAGGAGAAAGAAAGGGAGCAGGCTCAACAAGGTCCATTTCCCAGACAAAGGAGGAGATATGCTGCATACAGATGGTACCGGCCCAGAGCCTCCTTTGAGACCCTGCCTGATGACCACATCATTGGCTGGTACAGGTTGGACAGGGGGAATGTTGAGGCAGTTATGTGAACTCCTGCATGAGGAGCTGCAGCCGAACACTAGGCGCAGCCACATCATGTCAGTTGAGGAAAAGGTGACGGCAGCGATGTGCATCCTAGCCACTGGGACATTTCAGCACCCAATGGGGGACACCATTGGGATATCGCAGTCCACCACATGGCGCCTCCTGACACAGTTCCTTGATGCTCTCCTGCCACATGCTGGTGAGTTTATAGTATTCCCCAGTACGGCAGCAGAGTGCACAGCAACCATGCAGCAATTACATCGAGTTGCTCACCTACCCGCTGTACTTGGTGCCATTGGCTGCACCCATGTCCCCATCTGTGCATCATCTGGTGATGCCAGTGACCTGTATGTGAGCAGGAAGGGCTTCCACTCAATTAATTGCCAGGTGGTGTGCGATGCGACTGGGCACATAATCAATGTCTTTACACAGTACCCTGGCAGTGCCCATGATGCCTTCATCTGGCACCAGTCCCAGCTGTGCTGGGCATTTGAGGAGGGCAGGATTCCAAGTGGGCATCTAGGCGGTGAGTATGGGCAGCCATAACAGGGTGACAGCACAGGGGAGGGGGGATAGGCAAGGGTAGCTGTGGAAGGGGCAAGGAGCAATGGTACAGAGCAGCAGTGGGCACTGTGCAAGACAGCAACACTAACACCTGAGTTATCTCCACAGGGGACAGTGCCTATCCCCTATGACCCTGGCTGCTGACAGCAACAGTGGCTGAGGAACAGTACAATGAGGCACATACTGCTACAAGGAACATCATAGAGAGGGTGTTTGGGATGCTCAAGATGCGGTACCATTGCATAGACCAGTCAGGCGGTGCCTTACAGTATAGCCCTCAGAAGGTATGCCATAGCATCCTGGCCTGTTGTATGCTACACAACATGGCACTGAACCATGGGATACGTGCACCTGAACCTGAGGTACATTCTGACAGTGAGCCAGAGTCAGGGGTAAGGAGGCTAGTAGAGCAACTCAAAAGGTGGGATCCGCACATGGCCCACCAGGCCATAGAGCACAGGAGCAGCACGATCGAGACGCTGAACCAGGGTGGACAGTGAGTAAAGATAACACAGACAAATAATATGGTATCAACAGTACATTTAATGGTAGTGCATATACAGTACAGTGTAATCAGTGTAATGTATAGGTGCTGTACAAGTTGCCAGTGTAGTAATGTGATGTGGTGCGGTGCATGTGATGTGTGTGGGCCACCACTATACCACTCAACTGTAACACAGTACGAGGAACAGTCCTACAGTTACGTCAATGCAGCTCCCTATTCCAGAGTGTGAGGACCTGTCCCACACTCAGTGGTAACACTGTAGAGAAAATCCCTATTGTAGATGATGCCAACAAAACAGGCAATTAAGAACAGACAGCCTGAACAGACATGGAAAAAATGCAACAGTCCAGCTAGCTGCTGAGGGAATACACTGAGAAATTCTGCTCAGTAGTATCACATCCTGAGAAGCACTGTTGTATGGTCGGGGGGCAAAAGGTTGAGAGGTATGGCCACCACCCAGGTGCGCACAAGAAACAGCAATGTAGATATGTGATGACAGGGGCTGTGGCATGGAAGTGAACAGGGGCCATGGAGGACTGTGTGTGTGCAGGGAACATGGGACATGGCTGTGTGCATGGGCATGCAGGTGAGGGAGACAGGGCCACAGCCCGCATGTGGTGGATCATATCAGCTGCACCTGCCTCTGCACACATGTTGCACACCCTGTGTTCATGGCAAACTGCTGGGCATGCTACGTGCTGAGGACATAGTTGAGGTGGATTGAGGTGAGGCAGGGATGGCAGACCATCCGTGGCCACGCCGTGAGGCCTGTGCAGGAGTGGAGGAAGGGCAGCCACAATGCTGTGCATGTCCTGTGGACGAATGGGAGGTAGGGGTTGAGGAAGTTGAGCCCACCCTGTGCACACCCATGCCACGCTGATGCCCCTGTGAGGCATGGCTGTGCTGGCGTCTGGGTGCACCCTGCAGCGCTGTAGTAATAGTGTCCCACAGCACCACAGCAGCAGTAAGGCAACCAAAGCCACACTCAATGGTGAGAACACGGGTCATTCTCTCCTCCGACCACTGCTCAGCACGGGCAAGACCACTGCTCACTGTCTCCCGCAGCTGTGACAGCTCATGCCGCAGCTCCCTACAGAGATCATGCAGGTCCTGCTGGGCTGCATGCTGTGAGGTCAAGGCCTCCTGGAGCATGGGCCACACACCCTGGCCATCCTGTGCAGGTGCAGCATCAGCATCCTGCACCTGTGGCAGAGGTTGTGGCTAGCACTGGGCAGTGTGTTGTGGATGTGAAGGGACCTGTGGGGGCAGCTGGCGGTGCATTGGCCATTGCAACTGTGGTCTCACAGGTGACTGAGCATGCTGCTGGACCAGCCCTGCAGTCAGTGTCCTGTGGGACATATACAGGGGGCAAGACTGTTCAGGCAGGGGATTAGCAGCTGTGGGCACAAAGGTGGCATGTGTCCAAGTACCCCTTGTCCCAATTTCAGGCATGGTGTCATCCCCCACTGTACCAAAACCTCTGGTGTCACTAGCCGCACCCAGAGCTGGCAGGTCGGGTTCCTCCCCTGCATCCTCTGAACCATGGTCAGTTGTTATAGTCAGGATCACCACCTGCTCTCCACTCAGATCCTCCACCTGGGTGTACTCAGGTGGATTCAGGGACTCCAGGAAGGCTGTATCCTCCTCCTCCTCTTCTGAGGTTCCTGCATATGCCATTGCCTCATAATGTCTGTGAGCGGACATTGTGCTGACCATCATGGCCACTGCGGGTCTACCTGTGGCTGCCATGCCTGATGTGGAAGGGCGCACCTCTGCTGTGTTTGAATCCTCCACCTCCTGCACCACTGTGCCTGGTCCCACCTGAGACATAGCCTGCTGGGCATGTAATGCTGTAAGGGAAGAGACAGATGTCAGTCACCACTACAGTGACCAGACCACCCACCCCCACCCCACTCCCAACAATGTCACATGCACCCCAGAAATGTGTGACCCCAAGCATGCCCATGCAGACCCCTGTGTGTGTACCATGCAATTGCAGCCTGTGTCCTAGGAGCCCCTGCACCATGGCACACATGCACTCATGACATGTGCCTGCCAGCAAATGTCCACCACTGTGCAGCCACAACACCACCCTTACAATGGAACACACCCATGTGGGCCCTATGCATGCACCATGACAGTAGTGATGTGTGCCTCTGTCCATCACTGTGCAGCCCCAACACCACTCTTACAATGGAACAGACCCATGTGGGCCCTATGCATGCACCATGACAGTAGTGATGTGTGCCTCTGTCCCCACTGTGCAGCCCCAACACCACCCTTACAATGGAACATACTCATGTGGGCCCTATGCATGCACCATGACAGTAGTGATGAGTGCCTCTGTCCACCACTGTGCAGCCCCAACACCACTCTTACAATGGAACACACCCATGTGGGCCCTATGCATGCACCATGACAGTAGTGATGTGTGCCTCTGTCCCCACTGTGCAGCCCCAACACCACCCTTACAATGGAACATACCCATGTGGGCCCTATACATGCACCATGACAGTAGTGATGAGTGCCTCTGTCCACCACTGTGCAGCCCCAACACCACCCTTACAATGGAACATACCCATGTGGGACCTATGCATGCACCATGACAGTAGTGATGTGTGCCTCAATCCCCACTGTGCAGCCCCAACACCACCCTTACAATGGAACACACCCATGTGGGCCCTATGCATGCACCATGACAGTAGTGATGTGTGCCTCTGTCCCCACTGTGCAGCCCCAACACCAACCTTACAATGGAACATACCCATGTGGGCCCTATGCATGCACCATGACAGTAGTGATGTGTGCCTCTGTCCACCACTGTGCAGCCCCAGCACCACCCTTACAATGGAACATACCCATGGGCCCTATGCATGCACCATGACAGTAGTGATGTGTGCCTCTGTCCTCACTGTGCAGCCCCAACACCACCCTTACAATGGAACATACCCATGTGGGCCCTATGCATGCACCATGACAGTAGTGATGTGTGCCTCTGTCCACCACTGTGCAGCCCCAACACCAACCTTACAATGGAACATATCCATGTGGGCCCTATGCATGCACCATGACAGTAGTGATGTGTGCCGCTGTCCTCACTGTGCAGCCCCAACACCAACCTTACAATGGAACATATCCATGTGGGCCCTATGCATGCACCATGACAGTAGTGATGTGTGCCTCTGTCCACCACTGTGCAGCCCCAACACCAACCTTACAATGGAACATATCCATGTGGGCCCTATGCATGCACCATAACAGTAGTGATGTGTGCCGCTGCCCCCACTGTGCAGCCCCAACACCACCCTTACAATGGAACATACCATGTGGGCCCTATGTATGCACCGTGACAGTAGTGATGTGTGCCTCTGTCCACCACTGTGCAGCCCCAACACCACCCTTACAATGGAACACACCCATGTGGGCCCTATGCATGCACCGTGACAGTAGTGATGTGTGCCTCTGTCCCCACTGTGCAGCCCCAACACCACCCTTATAATGGAACATACCCATGTGGGCCCTATGCATGCACCATGACAGTAGTGATGTGTACCTCTGTCCCCCACTGTGCAGCCCCAACACCGCCCTTACAATGGAACAGACCCATGTGGGCCCTATGCATGTACCATGACAGTAGTGATGTGTGCCTCAGTCCCCCACTGTGCAGCCCCAACACCGCCCTTATAATGGAACAGACCCATGTGGGCCCTATGCATGCACCATGACAGTAGTGATGTGTGCCTCTGTCCCCACTGTGCAGCCCCAACACCACCCTTACAATGGAACATATCCATGTGGGCCCTATGCCTGCACCATGACAGTAGTGATGTGTGCCTCTGTCCACCACTGTGCAGCCCCAACACCACCCTTACAATGGAACATACCCATGTGGGCCCTATGCATGCATCATGACAGTAGTGATGTGTGCCTCTGTCCCCACTGTGCAGCCCCAACACCACCCTTACAATGGAACATATCCATGTAGGCCCCATGCATGCATCATGACAGTAGTGATGTGTGCCTCTGCCCCCACTGTGCAGCCCCAACACCACCCTTACAATGGAACATAGCCATGTGAGCTCTATGCATGCACCATGACAGTAGTGATGTGTGCCTCTGTCCCCACTGTGCAGCCCCAACACCACCCTTACAATGAAACATACCCATGTGGGCCCTATGCATGCACCATGACAGTAGTGATGTGTGCCTCTGTCCCCATGGTGTTGCTGTCCACTGAGTGGTGGATACATGCCCGAACTTACCTACACTGGGTGGTGTGAGTGGTGTCTCACACCCACCACCTTCAACCCCACCAACTGCCACTGGCCGCAGTGTAGAGGCTACTATGGCTATTAATGGGTTCCAGTCCCACTACTTCAGTGGTTGTGGTCCCCCACCAGTCCACAGCATGTCCTGCATCCATTGTGCCTCCTCCTCCTTTGCCCTGTGCAGCAGGTCATTCCACCACTTCCGGACAGCATTGTTGCTATGGCCACGATCACCTGCAGCGTTTACTGCTGTGGCAATCTCCTCCCACATCAGCTGAACAGTGGCATCTGTCAACTTGTTATGGTGTAGGACCATCTCCCGCTCCTTCACCGCATGTACCAGGGCATGCAGCTCATCTCCTGAGAATTTGTGGGCCCTGAGCCACTCGTGCCCTGCAGCCTCACCTATGTGGGACAGAAGGCAGGGAAAGGGTTATACAGAGTTGTGAACAAACATTGCACAGCTGTAACAGTATCATATGGCCATGATGCAACACACAGCTGCTATACATGCCCCAACCCCCTGAGGAACGCCAACAGGACATGCACGATGCACCTCAGTGTTGTGGAGTCCTGTAGGCCAGCACAAGTGGAAGCCAGCTGTGTGTGTGCAGCACACAGTTGTGATGTCCATGCTGCTGCCTGTGGCATGTGAGTGGTAGCCTGGCTGCACATGTTGGCATGGACATTGGTGCACTGCAAGGCAATCACAAGGTCTACAGCCACAGATGGTGTCTAATGTGCACATGTGTAGGACTGTGTAGTCATGGCTGTAAATGCCTGACTCATGGTGCCCCTGGCACATCCGGTGCCATGCTGGGCCTGTGCACACCCAGCACCATGGAACACATGCTGTGGAAGCATGGGTTGAATCCCCACAACAGGGCTAGATGGTTTACCATGACACACATTTCGCTAGGGGTGCAGCCTAGGCACCATTGCATGTGCCAGAGAATGCATCAGTGCAGCCACATTGCACACACATACAGGTGTGGTGTGTGTATAGGTGATCCTGACACAGCTGTGCACAAGGCCTGTGTGTGATCCACCATGTGGCACAGTAGTGGATACTGTACAACAATATGACACTGGAGTACTGCACCCCCAGCATGTGTGTCAATGCATGTCATGCAATGGCCAGGATGTGCACACTGTAGATGGACTGGCCTATCATGGGGGTAGACAGCCTGGACCACAACAATGTTGGTATTGACCCTGCCCCTGGCTGCACAGTGCTGTGCACAGACAGACACCAGCCGGGACCGCAGTGTACCAATTCTATTAACTGCATGAGTACTGTCTGCTGTGACCCACGTGCACACATCACACAACACAATATATGGGTGGGGGATGGACTGTCTGTGATGCAGATGTCAGTCGGTGACATGGGTGACAGCACGGGTACCTGTGGCAGTTGTCACACTGGAGTACATGCACCCTACAGTCACAGTGGACTACTGACGCACTCCAGAGTACAGCCTCCACACCGCTGATCACATCCCACTGCCATCTGCAGCACCACAGCATGCAGTCAGTCAAGCATGGACTGCACAATGGGTGTTGGACAGTGCATAATGCTGGTGGGGCACCACTACCCACACAGGGGCAGCCAAGAGGGTCAATGAGCCACCGAGCCCCCCAGCACCACCATGTACAAGCCCAGCCACATTGCACCAGTTAGGCATCAGCTGCAGTCCCAAGGCCAATACCAGTACTCCACTGTTGGACAGTTCACAGAAACCATAGCCTGCCACATACAGGCAATACAGAAGCAACCTGTGCATGGCAGGACATTACAGCCACACATGTGGTACCGCTACACCAGGAATCTGGTTCTGTCCTGTCAGACAGGCAGGTGGCTGACACTGTCTGGTCAGCCTATCATCCATGCAGAACAGTACTATAGAGTATGGGTAGCCTGATACCCACTAACAGCCAGCAGATTACAACCCTGACATCCTAGTGGTGTGATGTCAGGACCATATGAACACATCTCAGCTATGTCTTAGCAGTGGGTTAACAAAACAGAATGCCAGTGTTAGTCAGTATTCTACACACCTGGAATGTGCTTGGAAGCCTCAGTACAGTAGTCCTATAACATAGAGGATAATGTATGGTCTTTGGTTAATAACCACACTGTAAACACATCGAGAGGTTGCCGTGACATTGTAAACCTCGAGAGCACAGCTCGAGAGGTTTTCAGATGTCAAGGCAACCTCAAGAAGTGTTTTCGGAGTGGTTGTTAACCAAAAACCATACATTATATTTTATAGTGTATGGGCTACCAAGATTGTGTAATTGCAGATTGAATTACTTTACTGAATTACTTTACAGAACATTGATTGTTGTGAGCATTCTGTTTTGTTAGAACATTAAATGTTGTGAGCATTCTGTTTTGTTAGAACTTTGATTGTTGTGAGCATTCGCTTTGTTATACTATTGATGTGACATACTTAAGAAGGGTTAACAACAGAGTGATGTCATAACAATGGCATAACAAGGTTGTAATCTGCTTGATTTCAGTTAATAATAAGGGCTCCCCATATATTATATTCCAGTTGTCACAGTGTACTGTCACTGAGTCTAGCAATCTCTATGTCTGATAGGGGTTAACACTGGTACTATGCTGGCTCGCAGTCATTCAGTCCATGTATCCTAATACTGTGTGTACAGTACCTACACATACATGCGTCTGTACCACAGATTCATTACTAGGTTAAGGCTCACCTACACATGTTGCGGGCGGATTCCCTTGACAGGTCCCAGCCACTATCCTGACAATGCTGTACAGGTAATAACCATGGTGTAATCATCTCTCGTGGTTGCTAGGGCAATTGTAAACCCATCGAGCTGCGCTCTCGAGGTTTACTGATGTCCTAGCAACCCCTCAAGGTGATTTCACCATGGTTATCTCCTGTACATCAGGCATTATCCTCTATAACATAACACAGATTGCACTCAGTACTTTACACTAGTAATATCAGTAGCTCAATGGGTAGCACAGATGCCTCTGAGGCCGGGAGATCAGAAGGCTGTGGATTCTAGCCCCACACAAGGCACTTGGGTTAATATCCTAATACTGACACTGCACTGCAGCATGAGGTACTGCTGTACTCCTGAGGTGCCGTCTTTCAGATGAGATGTTAGACCAAGGTCTCATCTGCCTCTTCTGGTGGTTGGTCAGGTGGATGTTAAAGATCCCATGGCACTTCTCGAACTATGTAGGGGAATATCCACGGTGCCGTTGCCAAGTTTCTCCCCATTCACAAATATACCACAAACAGCAAAATCTGGTTCAAAGTCAGTTGGCATCCATCTGTATCCCCTCCCCCCCCCCGGGTTGTGGCTGAAATAGGTAGGATTTGTCTACAGCACTTACCCGGTCAGCAAACACTATAATAATCAATACATATGACAAGAAAAGCAGAGCTATGCACAACAGTGTGTCCTGGTTCAGTACTGGGACCGGTCCTTTTTAATGTCTTTAAAAGTGACATTGCAGAGGAACTGTAAGGAAAAGTATGTCTCTTTGCAGATGACACAAAGATCTTCAACAGGGTTGATACACAAGATGGAGTGGAAAGGATGAGAAGGGACTTGGCAAGGTTGGAGGAATGGTCAAGTGTATGGCAGCTCAGATTCAATGCAAAGAAGTGCAAGGTAATGTACATGGGAAAAAACCAGGGGAAGAATACACAATGGGGGTGAGATACCACAACAGTAAAAATGGAAGGGACCTGGGGTAATTATATCAGATGACCTAAAGGTGGGCAAGCAATGTGGAGAAGGCAGTAAGGAAGGCTGGGGGATGCTGGGATGCATAGGAAGAGGCATCAATAGTAGAAAACAGGAAGTTGTTATCCCTCTGTACAGACAGTTGGTGAGACCCCATCTGGAGTACTGTGTGCAGTTCTGGAGACCCCATCTCTGCAAAGACATAGACAGAGTGGAGACTGTCCAGAGGAGGGCAACCAAAATGACGCAGGGTCTGCACCAGAAGACATATGAAGAAAGACTAAAGGAGCTTAATAAGTATACCCTTGAGGAAAGAAAGGAGAGAGGGGTCATGATAGAAACTTTCAAGTACCTCAAGAGACTCGACAAAGTCCAAGAGGGTAGCATCTTTCAAAAAAAGAGATGTGCAAGAACAAGGGGGCACAATTTGAAGATAGAGAGGGGATGGCTCAGAGGTAATGGAAGGAAGTATTTTTTCATGGAGAGAGTTGTGGATGCATGGAACAGCCTCCCTGAGGAGGTCGTGGAGTCAAGAACAGTGGAGGAATTCAAGAATGCATGGGACAAACATAAGGCAGTCCTAGTGGGGGTAGGAGGAAGTAGGCTGTTGGTTAACTAGGATCTGCAGCTTATCTATTAGGTAGGAAAATGGGCAGACTAGGTGGGCCAAGCGGTCCTTATCTGCCCGTCCAAATTCTATGTTTCTATATGTTTCTGCCAGGTCGGGGTTTCTGATTCCCATGGACCTCTCGAGCTGTGCTCTTGAGGGTCAAGGGCCTCAGAATCCTCTGTGGCAGAACACCTGGTGCTGCAGAGTTTCCCATCCAGTATCCCTATGTGCTGCTGCAGTAGTGCTGTCATTATGATGTGCTGCTGCAGTACTGATGTCACCACTGCTGCAGGAGCACATGGTTTGCTGGCACAGTGTTACCATCCTCACAGTACCACAGTGGTGTCAGTAGTCTAGAATCGCTTGAGACATCACATGTTGGTGTCAGTATGCAACAGAGTGCAGAGTAACACACTGCACACATGTGACATACTACATCTATAAAAGCTGTGTTTATCATGAACAACATTATTTGTTTGGTGGTCACTTGACTTGTTCCCAGATGGCTACCCACTTCTAAATCTGAGATCCTCTCTCCATCCCCATTTGAGAGTACCAGGTCTAAGATTGCTGCAGCAAAGGTGCTTCAGTTAACATCTGACATATTCAGGTCTCCATCAACAATATCTCCCCCTTTCCTGATATTCTAAGGATTCCTTCTATCATTTCCTTGTCCATTCCTCCCCAAGACAGGGTCTGCATACAACCTTCATATGGACTGTGGTGCCATTTCTGTCTCCAAGGTGACCCACAAGTGCCTCCTCTCCCTCCCTGTTTACCCTTTAGTTCCACTGCTTTGAGCCCTTCCTTACAGAGCTACTCTCCTCTTTTACCCTCCTGTAGATTGTGTACCCTGGTATGTTGACATCCCAGTCATGGTTCTCTGTGTACCGTATTTCTGTGCCTGCCATGATATCCAGGTGTCCCTCCTCCATCAAGTCCACTAGCTGAAGGATCTTGTTACCCAGACTACTGTATGTGCACTGATACTCATCACCTCCATTTTTGATGGCCTTACCCTTTTAGCCTTATTCCTGTTCTTTTCAGTGCCTTCCCCTTGGCTAGTTTAAATAGCCAATGAAGTATTGAAACCTATAACCTAGGATCCTAGTTCCCTCTCCCAGAGAGAGATGCAGACCATTACACCAGTATAGGCCTGCATCCCTCCAGGTGGACCCCCAGTCCCCAATGAAGCCAAAACCCTGGGCTCCACACCAGTTTTTCAACCATTTATTGAATCCCATGGTGTGGAGTACCCTAGCCTTACCCATGCCACAGACAGGCAGCACCTCCAAGAAGGTTACTGTGTGTGCTACTTGTTTAAGGCTCCCCCCATAACTCTACAAACTCCTGCACTGCTTTGATCTCATTCCCAGCCAGGTCATTTGTCCCTAGGTGGAAAATGATGTCCAGCTCCCTCTCCCATGCAGCTACTTTTACAATCCTGTGGATTCACTTCCTGTCCCTCCCAGCCATGGTGCTGGGCAGGCAACTTACCTCCCTCTCCCCTCCCCCCAGTTCTACTCTCCTAATGATCATGTCCCCCACCAGGAGTTGTTTCCTTTCCCTGTGGGGTCTTGTGCCAGCCTCCTCTGGGTCTCCCTTGTGAGGGTTCCCAGCATCTTCCTTGGTCTCCACTGAAGGTGCCTTCATACAGGAACCACGCTCCACCAGAATAGTGTATCAATTGTGGAAAGGCACAGCTGAAGGGATGCACTTCTGTTCCACTATTCTCACCCTCCTGAGCCCACCATGGTTCAACTGCTCCTCTTTCTTGGCAACCTCCAAGGCAGCAGCACTGGTGGTCTCTTGGTGGAGGAGGTGTTCCCGAATCCTTGCCTGGTCAGTCTGGAGATGGGCAGCCTCCTCCCGCAGATCAGAGAGGTGCCTGAAAATAGGGCAGCATTGCAACACCCAGAATGTCTCCCAAAGGATGCTGCCCCACAGCCAGTGCACTGCACCACTTCCATATCTCTCTCCTTTCTGCTTATTTTTTTTTTTTGTTAGTGTGTGTTAGCATGTGCATGCATCCATCCATCCTGCAGTGTGCTGGGCTGTTAAGGTTATGACAGGTGTATGTCCTTTGCCCTTTTGGGAAGTGATGTCAGAACCTCTGGAACAAAGGAAATGGCTGCACTTGGGACTTGGGAATAACAATACAGAATACATTAAAACTAAATACTCAAACAACTGAGAACATAAATAAAGCAAACCACATTTGGTGGAGTATAAGACGGAATAATAAATCAAGAGATGAATCAGTTATTCTTCCACTGTATAGATCATATATTCGCTCCATATTTGATTATGCGTCTCAATTATGGTGTCTATTCAATAAGAAAGACATCTTAAAAATTGAAAATTTCAAAGAAAAATTACAAAATATATAGATGGTGCACAGTCCTTAAATTATGGTGCACAGTCCTTAAATTATGAACAACGACTGAACACATTTGGACTAATGACTCTCAAAAAAAAGACTCAGTGGTGACCTTATGCTCACAAGCAGATAAACATTAACACAAGAGGACAGCCACTTCAAATAAAAGACAACGCTTGAATCTAAAAAGAGCATATTTCTTCTCTCAGAGAATTATAAACCCATGGAACTCACTCCTACAGATATTGTCATCAGTAAAACCAAGAATATCTTCAAAAACACCTAGACAATTACTTATTACATGACCATTCCCTTGGGTATTATGGGTGACTGATAGGAGTGTTTATGGGCTTTGGCCTTATACTCCTTTCAACTTTCTTAGTAAATCTTAGTGAATGCACTTGGGTGGGAGGGGTGAGAGGCAGGGTAGGTGGGACCAAGCCTGTGCCCTCCAGAAACAATCAGCTATAGCTCTGACACACCACACTTGTGAGTGTTTTCCTTCCTTCAGCAAGAGAACCTGCACAACAATTTAAAAGAAAATATACCCTGCAAAAACAGTTTCAATCAAAGAAAACAAAGCACTAAACTACACAATCTGTAAACACAAAACAGTAATAAAACCTGTAAGCACAAAACAAAATAGTATCAACAGTAACTCTGCTTAGCAAAAAGAGCCTTAATGTTTCTCCTTGCTCTGTTAATGGTGCTCCTTGCTCTGTCCTTTCAGACTTACCCTAGAAGAAAATAGCTCAGGTGAAGCTAGGTGCTGTATGCCAGCAAACTATATTCACCACAACACACCAACTAAACTGACCTTCTAAATCTTCCTTCTGTTGGGTGGTACTAAGCCTTTGTTAACTCCACCTCACAGTTACACTATTAATCTCTTGGAAGAGCTGTGTAAGAAAAGCAATTAGCTCCTTCAATGTGAGAGAGAGAGAGAGAGACTGCAATACCTTTAAGCCCAAAACAAAACTGGTATGCACAAAACAAAATAGTAACTAAACAGTCAATTTGCTTAGCCTAAAATAGATCAACATGTAAAGCACGTAGCACAACCTGTAACAATTTAACAGAATATATCTTACAAAATAAAAACAGCAACATGAATCAGAGAAAGACAAAGCAGTAACCTAAGCACAAAACAGTAAAACCTGTAAGCACACCCTGTAACAATTTAGCAAAAAATATACCCTGCAAAAAAAAAAAAATGAAATCAGAGAAAAATAAAGCAGCAAACTGTAAAACCTGCAAGCACAGAACAGTAACAAGGCATGTAAGCACAACCTGTAACAATTTAACAGAAAATATACCTTGCAAAATAAAAAAAAAATTTGAATCAGAGAAAAATAAAGCAGTAATATGTAAGCACAAAACAGTAATAAAATCTGTAAGCAGAACCTGTAAGCACAAAACAAAACAGTAACACAACAGTAACTCTGCTTAGCTAAAAGAAGTCTTAGGGACGGATATTCAAACTGCGCTATTTTGTGGTGCAAGCCCTTGTGCTGCACAAAATAGTTGCGCAGGGGTGTGTCCAGAGCGATATTCAAAGGAGTTGCACCCTTGAGCAACTCCTTGAATATCACCCTCCACCACCAGCGCGCCACCTCAGTTGTCAGAGTGGATATCTAACCTCATGGCGCAGTACCATTGCGCCACGCAAAATCCCGATATTCAAAAGGTGACATGCAAATGGGCCCATAATTCATGCAAGGCACGGGGGGGCCATTTGCATCTGATTATGGCCCCATTTGCATGCCATTAGCATGCAGGTGCACCGATCCCCGAGGCCTTGCGCCTGGCGCCCTGCCAGGCAGCAGCCGTGGGGGACCGACGCCCCCTGCAGCCTGATTGCAGGCAAAAGAGTGTAGAATCCCCACCACCACCCCCCACTGGCCCGATTGTGGGCATAGTGTAATTCCCCCCTATCAGCCCGATCGCGGGCAGCAATGTGTCTCCCCAACATATCCCTGGTGGTCCAGTGGACCGTAAATCCCGATCATGGAATTGAGTATTAACCCCCCACCTCCCGATTATATCCCTGGTAGTCAGTGGACCGAAAATCCCGATCGGCGGGATTGAGTATTAACCCCACCTCCGATCCATATCCCTGGTGGTCCAGTGGACCGAAGATCCCGATCACGGGATGGGTGTGCAAACAACCCCCAAAACATCCCTGGTGACCTGAGTGTCCCCACCCCACCCACAAAGCCCCCACCACTCCCCGCAGCTGGCGGGCGGCAGCATCCCACCGCCCGCCGCCCACCCGACTGACTGACGGTAGGGCTGCCGCCCGTGGTGCAGAGCAAGAGCCAATGGGCGTAGCATCCATACCAAAACAGTCGGTTGTGAATGAATTCATTCATTCACAAAATCTGGACTGTCTTATACGGTGATAGGGCTGCACACCCATTGGCTCTTGCTCTGCACCAATCGGTGTGCAGCCCACCGGCAGCCAGTCGGCGGGCAGCGGGTGGCAGCGGTGGATGCTGCCACCCACCAGCTGCGGGCGGGGGGGGGTGGGTGAGGCTTCATGGGTGGTGGGGTGGGGACACTAGGTCACCAGGGATGTTTTGGGGGGTTGTTTGCACACTCCATCCCATGATCGGGCTCTTCAGTCCACTGGACCACCAGGGATATGATCGGAGGTGAGGGGTTAATACTCAATCCCGTGATCGGGATTTTGGTCCACTGACCACCAGGGATATAATCGGGAGGTGGGGTTAATACTCAATCCCCGATCGGGATTTTCGGTCCACTGGACCACCAGGGATATAATCGGGAGGTGGGGTGTTTCTTTATACCATCCAGTGATCAGGATTTATGGTCCACTGGACCACCAGGGATATGTTGGGGGAGACACTTTGCTGCCCGCAATCGGGCTGGTGGGGAAATTAAAGCTAGGCCCCGACCGGGCCAGTGGGGGTGGTGGTGGGATTTTACTCTTTTGCCCATGATCGGGCTGCAGGAGGGCACAGGGGAGTGGGTTGAGGGCCAGCCACAGGTGGCAGCTGCTGTGTTGTGCCCTGCAATGCAGCAGCTCACCTGTGGGTGGCCCTCAACAAGCCTTTTTTGGCTCAAAGTTGTGCAGGCGCAGGTTGGGGGTTGCGCCTGCACAACTCTGCACAGCCCGGCTGAATATGGGGCTGTGCAGTTTATGCATGGTTCCTCCCCCTCCAGTTCAGCATGCATTCATTTGCATTGCGCTGTTGCTCAGCCTGTTTTCAGTGGCGCAACTGCCTCCTGCTGAATATCGCAGAATGGAGCAAGTTCGGACTTGCGCAGGTGCAACCCTATTGCGCATGGCACAACCCTTTTGAATATCTGGGCCCTAATGTTTATCCTTGCTCTGTTAATGTTGCCCCTTGCTTTATCCTTTTAAGAAACCCCTAGTTGAAGCTAGGTGGTTTATCCCAGCAAATCTAGTCTTCTAGGCATTTCCCCATCCTTGTAAAATCCATCCTCCAGAATTCTAGGATTTTTGTCCTTCTGTGGCTGGTTTCTGCCCCCTCAGCCATTTTAAACCACACAGTTCAATGGTCACTGCTTTCAAGGCATTCCATCATTTTGACCTCTGTCACACTATTATCATTTGCAAGTACCAGGTCCAATAGTGCCCTCTGCTGTGTGGGTTATATGACCAGCTGCTTAAGGAGTGCCCCTGTATTGAGTCTAAGATGTTTCTGTTCCTAGCGGTTGCTGCCAAAGGAAGATTCAGTATACATCTGGAAGATTCAAATCACCAACCAGCAACATCTGTCCCCTGTTTGCATCCTTTTGATTTCTAGCATCATCTCATTGTCCACCTCCTTCCCTGAGCTGGTGGTCTGTACATTCACCCTGTCAAATGGATGTCCTTTGCTCCTTTCAAGAGTAACCCAGCATCCTCCCACCACCCTGTCCCCTTGAATGTCAGTAGCCTTTATGTTTTCTTTCACATAAAGAGCCACTACTCCTCCCTTCCTGCCCACCCTGTCCCTCCTGAATAGATTGTACCCCAGTACAGTCACCTACCAATTTTGGCTTTCATTGCCCCAGGTCTGTGTTATGGCCACTATGTCCAAACCAGATTCTGCCATCGTGGCCTTGAGGTTACCTAACTTGTCACTCAGACTACTGGCATTTGTACACATGGCTTTCCAGGATGCATTGCCCTTCCCTTGCTCTATTCCCACATGCTTCTCTCTTTTCTGATCTGACAAACTTTGTCTCCAGTCCTTGTGATGACTTGAGCCCTCTGTATGTCTTTCAGCTTCTTGAGATCCTCTGTAGTTCATGTGCTCCTGAGGGGTGGAATATTCTTATCTTTCCTCCCTTGGCTAGTTTAAATGTTTTTTGATGAAACATTTAAACTTATCACAGAGGGCCATGGTCTCCTCCTCAGATGGATGCAGTCCATCATCACTATACAGGCCCACACCCCTCTAAGTGGGGCGCCACTGCCCCATGAAACCAAAGCCCTCCTCTCCTCACCATTCCAGTCTGGATGCAGAATGACCTAGTCTTCCGCATACCATGGAGAGGCTGAACCTCTGAGGTCAGACAGAGTTTGCAGCCCACTTTCAGACCCTCCCCAGTACCTTAAACTCCCTGTATTCTGTCAACCTCTACCTTCTCCCGGCAAGGTCATTTGTCCCAGGTGGACAATGAAATCCAGCTGCCCCTCCTTACTACCACCCTTGCAATCCTCTGGAGTCACTTTCTGTTCCTTTTGTGCTGTGCCTCCTAGAATGCACTTGACACCCCCAGATACTTGTCCCCAATTCCACTCCCCAGAAAACTGAGTCCCCACCAGGAGTAGCTTCCTCTTTCTTCAGGGTCCTCTACCCCACACCCCTTGGGCTCCATTATGAAGGACCCACTCATCCTCCTTTGTCTCAACTTTGGGTGCCCCTGTAGGGCTTTCCTGCAAAACAGAGTAGGAGATCCTAAGTTGGACCACTTGGAGGATTCGCTTCAGACCCATGTGCTACACCCTCCCTGAGTCCACCATAGTCCATCCATTCCTCCTTCTGGGCAACCTCGAAGGTGTTGGTTGCAGACACGGAGTCCTCTGGGTTGGGGAGGAGGTCTCCTGAGTCCTGGCCAACTTGACTTGGAGACAGGCAACCTCTGCACTCAACCCAGAGAGGTGCCTGCAATTGGAGCAGCAATGCATGTTCCAGAATATTCTCCTGAAAACTGTGACCCTGCACCCACTATACTGCACCACTGCCGGCATCTTCACCCATGCTCAGTACTTCTGTTCCTCTGGTCTATGTAAGCCTCCCTGCTGCACTAGTTTCCCCCTTTACTTTAAAAAAAATATTTCTTCCTACCCTCTGGCTCCTGTTTGTCCAACTATTTTTGACCACTTGTATATTTGCCTGACCTGCTAGTCCAGTTTTTTTATTTATTTTTTGTTCTTTGGCTACTTCTCTTGCTTTTCTTTCCTTTCTTTACTTCCTTGTCCCCTGCAAGAGTCCAATCCACAGTTAGTCTAGTTATGTTGCTATATTTAGCTGGTGTACCCCCCCCACCATCCTGCCTATGAGCAGGAAGTTCAAACCATTATCCTGGATGGCAGCCGATAAAGGTAGAGTACCCAGGGGCAGGTGGTTTGGGGAAGGGAGGGTGGGAGTAAGCCCCTCAGTGATGAGCTGCAGGAAACAATCAGCTACTGCTGCTGTGGAAAAAGACACAGTATATCTAGTAGCTGCTGTCTGTGGCTCCCTCTGCAACCTCCATGGAAACTGCTGAAGCTATCCAAGCCACTTAAACACCAAACAAAAATATTCATAGCAGAGAATAGTTAACCCTACAACCTCCATGGATCACTGCAAGCTAAGGCTACTTGTCTCTGACCGAGAGGAACAGAACAACAGGATGTAGATGTGCTGTGCTGACCACGTTTCTCATTCTGTGCAGCTGAAAGATTCTAGTTGTTAAAAAAGAAAATGCTGTCTCCACTTCCTAGCACAGCTATTCCCTGTAATGAAAGTTTGAAACAGTGGCTTGTCCTCTGACTCACTTCCGCTCCTCTATTGGTGAAGGACTGTGAGCGGAAATGTAACAAAAATATAAAACCAACAGAGTAAAATAGTGCCATATGATAAAAGCTAAGATTTAATTGTGACTCACAAAAGAGTGGGCACAAATTGACAAATACAAAATCAGCGTTTAGTCTTACAGCCACTGGAAAAAAAGCAATGGCACAACAGAAATTTTATGGGGAGATATCTAAATTTACTATTTATGTGAGGGGCTTTTCCCCTGTGACCTCCTTTGTGGGTGCAAAGCCCCCCCTGCACCTCCATTTCTAAATAGCCAACTTCAGGGGGGGATGGACACTGGGGGAGGAGACAAACATGGGAGAGGGCTACTCGATGGAGTAGCAGTGTGCAGGGGGAGAATATTGGGGGGCAGCAATGAGTGGGCGGGGACAAACAAAACTGGGGATAAATAACCCACCCCAAAAAAATCCCAACTACGTAACAACAACCAACATAAAAACAAACTCCACACCAGTTCTGAACCCCGGACCACCACTCTCACAGACCATAGCTTTAACCACCATGCTAGATGGTCAGCACAGATCCGCCCTCCCAAACAAACTCCTATATACATCTCTCACTAGCGCTCAATTGCCATACAGCACTAAGCAGTGTTTTCCAGTCACTCTCTTTCCTCCTCACTGTTCTCTCACAGTTGCTCTTAACCCAGGCGCCAAACTGAGTCGCTCAATCTGAGTCACCCATACATACATACATGTGATATCTCCCCTTTACGCTGGAGACCTGCTTTTTTTTGACTGAACCTCCCTCCCCTCCCGGGAAACAAAATCTCCTACTTAAGTAAAATTCTGTCCAAAATATACATGATTTTGGGCAGATAAAGACACATAAAAATTAAATCAGTGATGAACAATGTATCTAATAACTTTATTTAACTAGTTGTTTATTCTTTTAGTGCTTATTTTTGACAAAATGAAATACATAAAATTTTTGTAATTACTTTGTTCTTATTTTTTTGACGCCATTTAAGGACAAACTCACAACGTTACGGCATCTCCCTACTAGCAGGCCAATCTCCCTCCTAATTTGACCCAAATCTCCCTCTTAAGCAAGTTGGCAGGCCAATCTCCCTCCTAATTTGACCCAAATCTCCCTCTTAAGCAAGTTGGACATATCACATGTATGCCCATATCACTGATTACCAAGTAAAATAGCTTCTCCTCTTCCCCATATGGATATCCCTGCAGTTAAAGATTTAAAATGCCACCTGTCCTCCAACCCACTTCCCTTCTCCTGCGGTCAGTGATGGGTTCAAGAATAATTGGGATAGACACTTGGGTACAGTAAGGGGGGGCAACAAGGATAAAAATAGGACAGAGAAGACATGTGATGACTACAGGATTCTTTCTCATCAGTTTTGCAATGATAAGGGCAGAATAGATTGACAAAATGGCCTTCTTCTGCTTTCAAGTTCTATATTCTCATCTCCTGTAAAGTCTTTACCTCTGATAACACAGAATGTCCCACAATGAAGGCAGAAGGCTAGGCACACAGTGGTGGGGTTCAAGAATGCATGGGATAGGCATAAGAGAATCTAATGGGAAAGGGGGTGAATGGGCCACAGATCAAGTAGGATCTGAAGTGATACTATAGGCAGAGAAAACTGACAAACTTGTTGTCAAATTCTATGTTTCTATTTGCCAATGTACTTCACAGTTGCATTTTTTAGAAAGGTACAGGAATGTTACAATGGAGCCCCTAACCCACTCTTTTCATCCTTTCTCCCAACATGCCATCACACTATACATTTTTAAATGCAAGTCCACCCCCTCATAATAAAGATTCCTCCTCTGGGACTAAGTTTATTTATTTATTTATTAACTTTTGGTAACCAGGTAAGTGCGCTAGACAACAATCCTGCCTATTTTCAGGCACGACCCGGGAGAGCACAGGACACAGGTACACATATTACAGTAGTACATCTTACATTCAAAGAAAACATAAGGTAGCAAGCAATAATTTAACAGCATACACAGTGGATAAGAACAACAAGATTGGTACACCAGGATACAAACACATTAAAAGCATTAATGTCACAAGAAATGGGAGTAGGTCTGGGCCACAGGCCGGCGGTCAAGTGAAGTTATGTTATGAGCATCTGCAGTGACCAAGGGTGTGTAGGTGAGAAAACATTGAGTTTTTAAAGACCCGGTGGGAGGTAGAATTTTTAACCTGTAGGGGGAGCTTGTTCCAGAACTTAGGGGCAAAGTAAGAGAAAGCATATTCTCCCATTTTTGTGGTGCAAGATCTACTTGACAGCAAAGGGACAGAGGAGGACCTGAGTGTACAGGTTATGGGCGGGGTCAGCAAGTAGGCCAGGAGACTGGTCTAGGAGGTCTAGTTAGGAGTCAATAAAGCATCCCAGGAGTAGGCCCAGAGATCCTTGGGTGACAGCCAGTTTAACCCGGAGTGGAGGAGGCAGTGATGAGTAAGGCGGGGTGCAATTAAGGCGAATCTGCAGATATTATTATAGGCAGTGTCCCATTTTCTGAGCACACTGGAGTTGGCAGAGTAAAGAAGAGGTAGTGCATATTGGAGCTGAGGGAGAAGCACCCCCCTTGCTACAGATAATCTGGCAGATGGTGTGAAGGAGTGGCGCACTCGGTAGACACCACCAATTTTTGCATTAACAGCACGACAGACCATGTTGACATGTATAGAAAAGTCGAGGGAGGGATCTAGTGTGACCCCCAGGTATTTGATGGAGGACGTGTTGGTGATAGATGAACCGTCCCGGCAGTGAACCAGAAGCTTAGGGGCCGTGGAGGGCAGTTTTTTTTGAAGAACCAAATAGCATGGCCCATGTTTTGTCCAGGTTAAGATATTGATGGCTGTTCAAGAGCCATTGTTGAAGGACCTGAAAGTCATTTGAGAGAGTGAGGTTGATGTCCTCCATCGATTTAGATGCCGAGTAGAGAATCAGGTCATCGGCATACATGAGAGTGCAGCTGTGACAGGAAGGGTTGGGAATATCATTTAGGAATAGGGAGAAAGTAGAGGACCAAGTGGACCCCTGTGGAACGCTCACAGGTGATCCTTTTGGGGAGGATAGGAGCTTTGGAAGGCTACAGCCTGAGTGCAATTGTCCAGGTAGCTAAGGAACCATGACAGGTGGGGTCAGAGGCACCAATGGATTGGAGCTTCGACAGCATGAGTGGGTGATGAACCATGTCAAAAGCTTTGGACAGGTCAATGAAAATGGCACTGGTGAGTAGGCCGTTATCCATATTGCTTTTTATATCGCTGGTGAGTTGTGTCAGAGCAGTGGTGGTACTGTGTCCAGGCCTAAAGCCATGTTGGCAGGGGGTCTGAAGATTGAACTTGGCGAGGTGTTCTGAGAGCTGACGATGGACTACTTTCTCAAGAAGCTTACTGAGAGTGGGGAGGAGAGAAATTGGTTGATAGTTGGTCATAAGTTTGACATCGCCCTTTTTGAGAATTGGGATAGTTCTGGCTGTTTTCAGGTGCCTGGACGATAGACAGCATGGATTCATCCTGGGAAATCGTGTCAGACAAACCTGGTGGAGTTCTATGACTGGGTGACAAGTGCCTTGGACCTGGGTAGATCAGTGGATGTCCTCTTTCTAGACTTCAGCAAGGCATTTGACTCTGTTCCTCACGTGGGCCTGTTGGATAAACTAGGAGAAATGGGGTGGGAAACCAGATGATCCGATGGATGAGGCAATTGGCTCCAGGACCGACCCAGAGGGTCATAGTTGGTGGGATAGTCTCATCCCAAGGAGGGTCATTAGTGGGGTCCCACAGGGATCAGTCCTTGGGCCCCTTCTATTCAATGCCTACGTATCTGACATAAGGACAGGAATCAGGAGTGAGATGAGTCTCTTTGCAGATGACTCAAACTGGGCGGTGGTGGATGGGGAGGAGGGAGGTGGCCCTGCAGGGGACCTGAGGCTCTGGAAAGATGGTCTAGAAAGTGGAAGCTGAGGTTTAATGCAGGAAATGCAAGGTACTCCACCTGGGGCTAGAAACCCAGGCCAAGTGTACACCCTGGGGAAATACTACAAGTCTCAATGGCTGAGAGGGACCTGGGGTGGTGGTGGATTTCAAGATGAACAACTCTGAGACTTGTAGGAGGGCAGCAGCCAAGGCCAACAGGATGCTGGGATGCATTTCTAGGGGATCACCTCAGAAGGAGGAAGTGATACTCCCTCTGTATAACTGCTTGGTGAGGCCGCACTGGTACTGCCCGTGCAGTTTTGGAGGCCACACTTAAAGAGGGACATTAACCTCCTGGAGAGGGTCCAGAGGAGGCAACCAAAATGATTTGGGGCTTGGGGGACAGGACCTATGAGGAGAGGCTCAAGAGCTAAATATGTACACTTTGGAAGAGAGAAGGGACCGGGAGACATGATGGAGGTCTTCAGGTACATGAAGAGGGTAAATAGGGGAGGAACAGTCAGGGTGCTTCGAAGGAAGGAGGAGGGGGCCACTAGAGGGCATGGGTGGAAGCTGGAGAAGGGAAGATTCAGGGGAGAAAGGAGGAGGTGCTACTTCACTGAGAGGGTGGTGGAGCCATGGAATGCACTACCTAGGGGGCTGGTGGAGGCAGAGACAGTGGAGGGGTTCAAGAGGGGCTGGGACAGGTACAGGGGAAGGGTTCAGGAAGCAAAATCCAATGCAGCAAGAATATCCAGAACTGGGAAGGGAGAAGCCAGAGAAGGCGAGGGGGACAGCAAGGTGAGCACCCAGGGTGGGGGCTGACCAAACGAGCAGACACGAAAGACCATTTAGGCCTATTCTGCTGGCATTTTAGTATGTTAGTATGTATGTTAGTATGTTTTCCAGGCAGATGGGACAGCGGAGGTACTGATAGAAAGACTGAAAAGCCTGGTGACCGACTTGGCCAGCCAGGGTGCAAACTGCCTGAGTATACCAGGATGGATGCCATCGGGGCCCGGGCCCCTGCAGACTGGTAGGGTATTGAGAAGTTTACGTACTTCATGGTATCTGGTCAGAGCCAGCGCAAAGGTGGGTGGAGTGGGGGTCATTGATGGAGCAGAAGGCCAGTCAGCTGGGGTCCCAGCTGGTGCTTCAGCCAGTAGCAAGGAAAAGAGAGAATTAAAAGCATTGGCAATGGTGACTGGGTTGTTATAGTGAATGCCCTGTATATTCATGTCCGTTGGTGTCTGAGGCTTGTTATTGCCAAGAATTTCCTTGATTTGGGCCCAGTATGTCTGAGGGTTGTCGGAAGAGGACTTTAGGAGGTTCCTATAGAAGGAGCTTTTAGCCAGGCATATTTCTTTTTTGCAGTTGTTCTGCAAAGCTCTATAGGCTTCAAAGTCAGTGCGTAGATGAGAGACCTTCCATGCAGATCAAAGTTTGTCCCTGTGTTTCAGCAGTTGAAGCAGGGGGCGCGTGAGCCACTTGGTCACCTTCCCTGCCACCCTGCGTGTGGTGACGGGAATGTGTAGGTTTTGCAGAGAAGGAAGGATGGAGTTAAAATAGTCAGTTGCATAGTTTATGTCCTCAGTTAAGTAGAGAGGAGAACAGTCAACAAAGCCTAGATCAGTTGTGAAAGCATCAACACTTAGGTGGGATAGGTTAGGGAAGGAAACATCTTTAGAGGGGAAGGGGGGTGGAGGTGTCCCAGACACAGTAAACTGGATAGTGCTTGCTTATGGTGTCAGGGAGCACACCTGCCCTGGTGACGTGTTCCTTCCTATTTGGGAGGATCCAGTCGAGCAGGGTGGCTCAGGCACCCCCCGGGAGACCCTGGTGGGTTCCTGGATGAGCTGAGATAGGTTTGCCTTACTAATGCTGGAGGATAGGCGGGCTGAGTTATTCTCTGACCAGTCATGCTTGAAATCCCCTAGGCAGATAATGTCATTTTTGCCTGTTGCTGATAACAAGTTATCCATGAATTCCAAGAGACCTTGTTTGGAATTTTTGAGAGGAACACATATACAGAAGATATGGAGTTTCTTAACTCCACCAGGCAGAAGGAGGGAATGGAGTACCTCACAATTAGGCAGAGGGGGTCCTGTATGAGGGTGATGTTTAATGCAATTTGTAGTAGAGTGCCAGGCCACCGCCTCTTTTTGCCCATGCGGTCCCTGCAGAGCATATTGTAGCCAAGAAAGGAGCACTGGGAGTCAGTAACTGTGGGCTTTAGCCTTGTTTCAGTGATAGCTAAGATGTCCAGGCAGTTCACTCACCCAAACCTGTAGGTAGGGAAGGTTGGCTAGAAGGCTCCTAGTGTTTATGTGAGCCAAGGTGAGACCGTTGGATTTCGGGAGGTAAAGCAATGGGGAGGCTGTGTTAGGTTGGGTACCTGAGGAGGACCAGGATTAACCTCGATATCCCAGCTAGCGTAAGGGAAGATACATATCCAAAGTGAGATCATGAAGCAAGCCCTTGCTGAAGCTCTGGGGAGAATTTTGACCTAAACTGGAGGCACCTAGCTAAAAGGCACAAATGCTTGCTAATAAGAGCAGAAGGGGAAGAAGGGGTGAGGCGGTAGCTAGTCAGTTTGAAAAGTAAAGTTGTCCTTGGAGTAAACGTTAGTGGGTGAGGTAGGAGTGACAGGGCAGGAGAGCACAGAAAGTATCAGTAGGGAGAAGGCACCCATTAGGAGAGTCAGCAGAGCTGGGGAAGCCATTGTGTAGATGGAAGAAAATGCAAAAAGATAGGATGGGAAGGTGCAGAGAAACTGGGCTATGGCAAGTTTAGAATGTATTTATATATTTAGTAAGCACCTGCAGGAATAGGCAACCTCTAGTGGTCAGGAGCTATCAGGAGTAAAAGGAAAACTCAGCTGTTAAAGTACAAAATGTGTTTAGTCAGCACCTGCAGGATTAGGTGACGCTAGTGCCAGGAGTTATAAGGAGCAAATGGAAAACTCGACTGTTAGAAAAAGCGAGATCGCCCAAGATATCGCGAGGATTGTGCCTATAAATCTAACACCAGACAAGGGTGGGAGGGTATTGGGGGGCGGGGAGCAGTCGCGAAGCAACTGTGGGGAAGTTCTCTGGGGGATGGGGAGAAACTCCGGTCAGTGACTATGGCCCTCTCGACCTCTGGGGTTGGGGGGTGAGCCCCTGTGCAGAGCAGCTGGATCCGATGTACTGCCAAGGAATGGAGAGGTAGGAGAGATTAAATACTGTGCCAGAGAGCTGATCCAATTACCTCTGTGACTGAGCAAGTAACTGCTAGGCAAAGCATACAGTGAAAACCAGTTTAGATCTGTAAATCCTTTTCCTGTTTGCTTAACATCTTCCATTCCTCTTCAGAAAATCAACAGCAATATCTTCAAAGGTTTCTGGTACCTGAAAGGACATGAGGCATGTTTAATTGCTCTTGGTTTCACACCACACATTGAGAAATCTGCAACTTTTACACAGGATAGGGATGGGCAAAGTTACAGTCTAAAAGACTAAGAGGCTTTGTTGGCATTCCCACAAAAAGTGAAGATACAAACTGTAACATAGGGCAGACAAGGGGGAAGCAGAGATGGAATAATGACATTAAGAGGGGGGAGACTAATTGAGCCAAGTGAGCAGAGAAAGACCTAACTAGTAGAAAGCAGTCTGCCTGAACATCAGGCATCTTGGGAATAAAATGGGGGACCTACAGGCAGCGGTGATGCACGCCCTGGGGGACACAGTTGTCATCATGGAAATGTGGGTGACACAAAATCCCAACTGGGACCTCACTATCCCAATATGTGCCCTATTATGAATGGACAAGAAAAGGGGGAGGAGAATGGGTTACACAATAAATTGAGACTGCATAAAAGCAATCAAGCATAAGCATCTTGGGGGAGTGGAGACAGAATTAATTTTGTTCAGCTGCTAGATAAAGTAGGTAAGAACCTCAGAGTGCTGGTGGTGGTGCATAAAGATCACCAAATCAGTTTGAGGCAGGCTGCAGGGCACTAGCAGGACGACATCAGTAGGGCAACCACTATGGAAACACAATCATGGTGGGGGATATTCTAACAGACTGGGAAATGTTGGTGGGAGGGTTAGAGTTCCAGGAGCCAGGCTCTTTTAGATTAAATGCAGGATGGATTCCTAGTACAATGGGTGATGGAACTAACCAGAGATGGATCCATCCTTGACTTGGTACTGTCAAATCAGGAAATAGTAGGGGAGGCCAGAATAAAGGAGCACCAGAGGATGAGTGATCATTACTCAGTGTGGTACATTTAAATCCCTAGAAACCCAGCACCCCAAGTCAAAGAAAATGGTCCTTGACTTTCAGGACACCAGTTTTGGAGGACATGGGGGAGATACTCATGACAAAACTGGGGGTATAGAAGGGAAAAGAGAGTATAACGTCAAAGTGAGTCTGACAGAGGTCGCCAAAGCTTGTCTGAAGCAGGAAGAGAAAAGCCCCAAATAAATCTATTTTGGTACACAAGAGAAGTTAGAAAAGCAGTAAGAGAAAAAAGGGTAGCATGAAAAATATACATGGAGGATCAGTCTAAGAGCAATAGAGAGGTATACCTAGGAAAGCTAAAGGATTCCAATAATTTAAGTAATTTATTCATTTCAAAAGTTTCACCGGGAGAGACATACTGAAATGAGGAAAGCTTGTTTCCAGATGTGTCAAGGGGGAGACAGTAGAAGGGAAAATCGACATGTGCAAATCAGTACAAAAATTTTACACGTGCATTAAGAGTGCAAAAATTATACAGAGTAGCATAAAACATAACCACAGCATTATACCATAAATAAACATCAAGGTGCTCACTGAAAGGAATGAAGCAATTCCAACGAGTTACATACAGGTCAATGAATAATCAGACTTTCAACAGCCTTCAAGAATGGGATAGAGGAGGGCATGGTAGCCAGAAGGGCTAACCCACCATGGCATAGAACAATCAGAGAGGAGGAGGAAGGACGTGAAAGGGAAACAACAGGGTAACAGAAGGACAGGAAGAGTGGGGAGGAAGAAAGAGAAGGCAGGTGGGAGAGGAAGTAAAGGCGGGTAGTAAGATCAGAAAATGAAGAGGGGGAGGGGGAGAAAAGGGAAGAGGTCAGGGACAGGTGCAGGAGGAGGCAGAGTGAGCACGAAGAAGTCTGGTGAAAGAGGAAAAAGAGGCGGCAGATTGGATGGGGAGTGGGAGAGAATTCCAGAGCTTGGGAAGATGGTAGGAGAAAAGAGCTTGACCACCCAAGGAACTTCAAGAAGGGACAGCTAGAGTGTACTGACTGGAGCTACAGAAGGAATAGGCAAAGTTAGAAAGCAGTGGAGAGGAAGAGAAGAGAAGGGAAGAGCTTTTTGTGCAAGGAGTCCACATGCTCAGAGAAGTCTAGGAGATGGTCTAGCCATAACCAAGATACTTGAAGGAAGTGATGTCTTTAAGGTGAGTACCATCCAGTGTGTGGAAGGTGGGCAGGGCTGAAAGGCTAGACAGTTTTTGCCTGGTTCCAAAAGTCAAACAGACCATCTTCTTTGCATTTAAAGAAAGCTGATTAGAGTGGAAATATTGCTGGATGTTGTTGAAGTCAAGCTGGAGTTGGCTGGTCAGGACAGTGAGGGAGGAGACAAAGGCAAATATTACAGTATCACAAGCATACAAAGTATGGCTGCAGATGAACATGCAGAGGGGAGGCTATTTAGAAAGCTGGAGATGATGATGGGTCCAAGCACTGAGCCTTGGAAGATGTTAGTGTGGATAGGTAATGGGGGAATATGGAGTCACCAATTTTTACAGTTCAAGTTCTGTCCTGGTCATATGAACAGAACCAATCTGTGGCATGGGTAGAAAGACCAGCTAAAAAAAAGCTGATCTATGAGGAGATGAGAAACTGTGTTGGAGGCTTTGGCCAGGTCGACAAAGATGGCAGAGATGAGCAGGCCCTGGTCCATATCAGTCAGGATGGCATCAGTCAGCCTGAGGAGGGAGATGGAAATGGTGTTAGATTTGTAAAAACCAGACTGGAAGGGGGGTTGAGAAAGGAGGAAGAATCAAGGAAGGAGGACAGCTGGGAGAAAACCAACAATGTACCCATGTTACTGACCATACTGTACCTGTTCTTTCAATACATGTTGCTTCTGGGTCAGTTCAGTACTGTGTTGTGTTCCTTTCACAAGGTCTGTCTTGGTGCGTGACACAGTGCTTGAGTTACAGTGTTGGCAACACACAATTTCAGTGTCCTTTTCCTGTGCGGTTATTCATACCGTGATGTCTGCCACTCAGTAAGATGTGACACTGTTCCTTGTTCAGACTTGAACTGTTTTTTTGATTGTGTGCCAACACGAGTCATTTTTTTACAAAAGTGAACTTGACATGCATGCTGTGTGTTACATGTCTTCTGTGAAGACGCCTGTAACTTGTTTGCCTGGATGGCACTAATTAAGTTAAGCAGCACAATGGCCCCACAACATATAAAGCAAATTTTACTCATGACTGCATGCGTGCTGTGAGTCAATGTATCTGTTACTCAAAACCCTAATGTTCTATTTTCCTGTTTTGTTGTAGGGCATCCACATGGACTTTCGAATGTGGCAGTACTTTGCACATGCAAGACAGACTGATGCCCTGCCGCCACTAGCAGACATAGATGAGGTCCTTCTTCAACTGTCTATATAGACATTTACAATGTGGCTGAAAAGTTATGGCCTATTCTGTGCTGCTTATGACTGTGGCACTCAACAGGCAGCCGAGAACACTGTGTATTGGAATTTAGTGGCAACAATGTTTAATCAATATGAATGGACTTAAAACTTCTGCAAGAGTCATGGAAACTTTTACTTTATACCAAGTAAAATACAACACAGAACAGGAAGACAGAACACCAACATGCATGAAGCTATTATATCCGATGTAAGACTGGCTATCGCAATTTGGAGACTGGCCACAAACAATGAGTATCGGACCCTTGGACATTTATTTGGCATGTCTAGGGCAGTGGTCTGCTCTGTTGTGCATGAGGTTTGCAATGCTACCATTGACACCTTCATACACACAATAACTACCCCTATAGGCACATGGTTACAAGACATCTTGGATGACTTTGATAAAAGATTTGGTTTGCCACAAACAGCCATTGCAATAGATGGCAAACACATACCACTTCAGGCACCACACATTATAACAATCCTTATGGGCACATGGCTACAAGACATCTTGGATGGCTTTGATGAAAGATTTGGTTTACCATAGACAACCAGTGGAATAGATGGCACACACATACCAGTTCAGGCACCAGCAGAAGATGCGACAAACTTCTTCAACCTCAAAAGCTGGCACTCTGTAGTGATGCAGGCAGTGGTGGACCACCAGTACGGCTTTCAGGATGTTAACATTGTATGGTCTGGTAAAGTTCATGATGCCCGTATTCTTGCAAACAGTGGACTGTATGGGAAGGCTATGGATGGGCTTCTTTTTCCAATGTGACACGTGAAATATGTGTGGTACAGGTGCTCATTAATTTATTTGGTGACTCAGCCTATTCATTGATGTGATGGCTTATGAAGCTGTTCCTGACACCAGAAACCTCACAACTGATCAGAAACACTTTAACCACTGTCTGTCAAGTGGGCGTATGGTAGTGGAGAATGTCTTTGGTTGGCTAAAGGTAAGATAGTGATGCCTGCTGAAAAGGCTTGATACACACTTTTCCTTTGTTCCATTCGTGGTACTCACATGCTGCATTCTACACAACATGCGTGAGCAAAACGGGGTGCTTTTAATTTGGGATGGTTTAGGGAGGCTCATGGTGGGGACTTGCAACAGCTGGCTGGCACTAAATGCAAGACATGCAAAAGGGTAGAGCTGAGGATCAGGTAAGTCAAATCAGAAATGCTATTGCTCAACATCTCAGTAGACAGTACAGTGGCTAAGGTAATCTGTTGCATGTACATATACTGGGCAATAGAGAGAACTGTGAAGATACACCACACTCGTTGTTATGTACCTTTCTTTCTGAAAACTGAAACTTGCCTCCTATGTATTATCAGCACCTATCACCCACTTCTTTAATCTTTCTCTTGTCTGAGAAGACCTCTCTCCCATTTGGAAAACTGCCCATGTTATTATCCTACTCAAATCTGGTGACCCAAGTGATCTAAACAATTATAGTCCAATATCTCTACTTACCATCTTCTCTAAACTGCTTGAGAAAGTGGTTAACGTGGAGCTTAGGAAGTACTTGGACTCCACCAATCTGCTTAACCCTCCCCAGTCAGGATTCAGAGCTTGTCACAGTACAATATCCGCACTCGCAAAGGTAACCAACAACTGTCAAAATGTTTTGGATGTCAGGAAATATATATGTGCCTTGTTTCTTGATCTTAGCAAGGTATTTAATACAGTGGACCATGGCCTGCTGTTGGGCACTCTTCAAAGCATTGACCTAGATTCTTCTGCCTTGAAATGATTCAATGGTTGCCTCTCTGGGAGAGTCCAACAGGCCAAAGCCCAAGGGGATCTCTTTCCCATAAAATTGCTCCAAAGAGGTGTTCTGCAAGAGTCTATTTTAGGATCACTGCTCTACTCTTTATATTAACAACATTGACTCTGGCATCAAAGCAGCCAACAGTCATCTCTTTGCCGATGACATGGTCATATACATTGTTAGGCCTACCCTACAGCAGGCCTGTATGGACCTACAGGTCAACTTTAATCAGCTGCAGTTAAAATTATTGAGCCAAAAACTACTTCTAAATGCAAAAAAAAAAAACTAAGACCATACTTTTCTCACCTTCTGCCATAGGTCATAAACCTTCTCTACATAGTGTAACTCTGCAGGTTCTGTCACTTCTGGGAGAACCTACTGAATATGTGACAAAATTTAAATATCTGGGGCTTTGGATAGACCACAAGCTTACATGCCATGACCATATTGAGGAACTATCAAAGAAGCTAAGGCAGAGACTGGACCTGTTCTTCCAGATCAAGCATCTCCTATCCCATGACACCAAAATAAAGACAGGTCCAAGCCACCTTTCTGTCATTATTGGACTATGCTGACTTCCTCTATGGCCAAGGATCTGCCTCTGCACTCTCTAAACTTGACTCTCTCTATCACCGAGCTTTGAGATTTATGTCTGATCTACCATACCTCACCCACCACTGCTCTCTGTATGCTGCAGTAGGCTGGACGTCCCTCAAGTTCAGAAGCCAAAGAAATGCTGCCTTTTGGACTTTTAAAGCTATCACACATAAGATTCCCCAGTAAATCTCTGATTGCTTGCCCCTATGCACTGTAGGCAATTACTCCTTGTGCAGCCTCTCATTTCAAGTTCAAGTTTATCGCAGGAAAAAAACTCTGTTGAGCAAGATCATTCACGAGGAGGTCCTGGAGCACATATGCAGTCAAGTACACATTACATATAAAGAGTAAACATAACAGTAAATAAGGCTCATTCCCAAGGAGGTCCTGAAGCAAATATGCAGTCAAGTACAAATTACATATGAGGAATAGACATAACAGCAAGAAGGTACAGTTTATGTACATATAATACATGATGCTCGATTAAGACATAATAGGGTAGGTATAAGGAGCATAACCTGGTGGGAGGCATTGGAAGAGGAGGGTGTAAAGTCAACAAGAAAGAGTAATTAAATGAGGAGGCAGAGTTGAAGCATGGGAGAAGGGGAACAAGAAGTGGGCAAGAGGGCTAGGGGATGTAGTGGAGAAAGGAATAGGTAAGAGGGGTGGAGAGATAGCACAAGATAGGAGTAAGGAGGGTTAAAAAAGAGGGCTAGAGGGAGAGTGGGGGAGTAGAATATGGAGGAAGCAATATTGTGGGCATTAATCTCCTTATACATTCCTTAAGTTAATTCACGGTTTGGTAAAGCATCTATAAGCTATGTACTCCCTTACCTATGGAGCAAATTACTAAAGACTCTGAAGCTGGCTGCTCTGACAACCTTCTCATCCTTCAAAAAGCTATTCTCGCATTCCTTTATAGAATCCTATAACTGCCCCCCCAAGAGGCCAGTGAAATAAGTGTCGGACATCCGTCCCCAGGCCTTGTGATTCCCTGTTTAGAACTCCTTCTCCCTTCTTCTCCCTATCACCTCTCCTTCCCCTTTTCCTGAACTGTTCATGTACATCCTGTATAATAATGTATATTGACAATATATTGTTTTCTTAGCCTGTTGCATATTGCCTGTATGGATCTTGCCTAATACTGTACTATGTTTTATGTCCTCTTCCACAATGTATTCCTTGATCGTACAGACATCTTTTTCCTTTGTATGTTGTTTACTTTTATGTACATTTGTCCAGGTCCACCATGCAAATGAGCTTGCTCAATGGTGCTTTGCCTTGTGAAATAAAGATTGATTGATGTGTGTTTCATTACTGCACTGTTCTTGCAATATGTCTAAAAACTATCACATGTGTGGCCAGACAAGCAAGTAAGGAATCATTAGATAAGCTGGCTGGACACAGCCAGCCACTGCATCATGTGGTTCTTGCATGTCTGCAAACCTCAGAGGTGGTTACATGTAACACATATAGCATGAATGTTGTCATCCTGGTGTTGGCGGATGAACGTGCAATGTGCGTTGCCATGCATGCCATTATTGTCTCACAGGATGCACACAGTGTTGACGTCCTCCTACCATTGACAAAAACATGCTAGTGTCATGTGTGACCACCTTTCAGTGTGCCACCATAGGGCGTGTATTTGCCATTCTTGACGTGAGTATGGCTCCCATCAGGACACTATTGCATTGAGGAGTAGCAAGCTGTATTGCAGAAGAGTGTGCACACAACAGAGTATTTTGTTTATTTATTTATGGACATGTTTCACCAGGAAGGCACATTGAGCAACAGGTTGCTCATCTCCCAGTGCGACCTGAGGGTTGGGGGTACAATAAGTACAAGACATTATACATTCAGGTTACATAGATCAGCATTAACACACAATTAATTAAGGCAGGTGTTGCAAACTGTGTTGCATACATATGTAAATTGTGAGAACAATTTATAAGTGCAACAGTAATAGGAGAACAGGTGCTATCAAGAAAGAAAGGGTGAAGGAGAGAGAGGATGAAATAGAAGAGGGGAAGAGTCAGGCCCAGAGAGATCCATTCAGGTTGTGGGGAACCCTGTGAGGAGTCAGGAGAATGAAGAGAAGGGAGGGAAGGCAGAGGGGATGGGTGAGAGGGAAGTGGGAGTGAGTGTGAATAACAGCTAGGAAGGAATAAGTCCAGTCCTAAAAGAAAGAAACCCTTCAGGATGCGATGAACCCTGCAAGGGGCAGGGAAGGCCAGTGGGTTAGAATTTAGAGATAGGTAGAGGAAGAGATGTGAATTTACACCTAGGCGGGGCACAGCCTGTTCCAAGGGACCCTTCAGGATACTGGGGATCCTACAAGGGGACAAGGAAGGCCAAGGATAGGTAGAATGGGGCAGGGAACAAAGTAGGCAAGCCTAGGCACAGTAATACCCTTTTGTGATGCTATGAACCCTGCAATGGGGCTGGGAAGGCTAGGGAAAATGGAGGAGAGGGTAGGGGCAGGGTCCGGGATAGGGACTGAGAACTAGTACCTAGTAGGGGCAGAAAAATAAGAAGTGAAGGAGTCGATAGGGGTAATGGGTATGGTTCCACCATGCTATGGTAACACAAAATTTGCCAACCATCAGTACTGCGATGACACAACATCACCAACTGGTGTTGTGCCATTGCTGGGGGAACCGGTGTTTTCTGTGTGGGGTAACACCCCCCCCCAGACTTTAAATAACCAACTCCAAGTCAGAGTTGGTTCGGGAAGGGGGCAAACACCCCAGAGGCAACAGTGTCAGGAACCCAGCTGACCTTCACACTGAACTGACAAAAATGTCACTGTGATGGTATCTGCTGTATTCCCATCGCTATTGCAATGTAATAGCAATGGGTATAGGGGAAAGAGTCAAAAACCCATCATCAGGACTATGGGCAATGTGAAACAAGCAAGGGAAAAAGAGGGGAGGAGGTGGGAGCAAGGAGGAAGGAAGGAGGGAGGGTCAGGAGGGCTGGTAAGATTAATAAGGAGAGGAGGCGAGGAGCAGGGGTTAGGTACAGGTACGGTTTACTGAAAGGAAGTTAACAATGGCAGAGGTCAAGGAGTTAGGAGAGGAAGAGTGGCGAATCTGGGGAGGGAGTGCATTCCATAATTTGGGGAAGCAATACAAGAAGGCCAATGGCGGTAGACCTTCGAGGGATTACTAATAGACTTGAGTTGCATAATCTGAGCACAAGGACAGGTGGTGGGAGAGTGGTAAGGGAAGAGGAGAGGTAGAGGAGAAGCAAACTAAACCAGATTTTAGAGGCAAATTTGGTGCAATGGATGTGACACTGATTTTCAAGCGAGGAGAAAGCCAGGGAGTGGTAGATGTTACAGTGATGAGTGAGAGAAGAGGCATCAAGAGCAAAGTGACAGAAGGAGTTAAAGAAGGTGTCCAATCTGGTTAGGGAAGACTTGAGACAGTATATAGACATACATACATATACACACGTGTGTGTGTGTGTGTGTATATATCTGCAGTGTATATATAAATAAATAATACATGCACAATGAGGTGTGGTGAACATCAAAAAAAAATCACAGTATCTGACAGAAACTTTTTCAGCCAAGAAATGGAGTCTGAAATCAGGAACTGCAATGAATTGATAACATGGACTGCATGGCTGTGATTGAATAAAGTAATGTATTTGATATGGGTCATGCTTGAAAATAGGCAGGTCCTTGCCTAATTCACCCACCGGTCAACAAAACTAATAAATAAATAAAATATGGAAACAGAAAACCACAGAACAAGAAAAAAAACACAGCATACACTACACACTTAGAACAAATATATTGCACACACTTCCACAGTATAGCAGTACCTGTAGAACACCTGTGATTTCAGTCCATCATTTAGTGACAATACAGCCCCTGGGCAGGCGTGTCCCACCATCAAAAGCAACACAGTGATTTTGGTCATGATTTCTATACATGTCCACACCACCTGGAGACATTAGGCAAACATATTGCTAAACAGACAGGGGTGGTGGAAGCTGGTACTGTGTGTAACCCCATTTGCATTTAGGTGATGTGAGAGAGAGAGAGAGAGAGAGAGAGAGAGAGAGAAATGCCTGCTGGGGAAATCCAGAATCTTTGTCACTGGGTCTCATGTGGTTGACATCAGGATTGCTTGGTTGGGATAGCTGAAATACATCAATGCGGGGAGCTGATGCATAGGGGTTGGTGGTGCTTATAGTAGTGGTTGCCAATCCCGTTTGGTCAGGAGCTGCAGCACTGTGCACTCATGATCCATGCGAAAACATTCCATGCACTCAATGCGCTTAATGCGTCGCTGCTCCATTTCCATGACAAACTGCAGCCGCTGCCTTTTCAGGTCGAAATATTTTCCATTGAACTAGGTCATAAACTTAAAGTGTTCCGAGACTGCTGAAACAACAGAATCAGCATGACATTCGCAATTGCGACACATGCCAAGTGAGGGATGGGTAGCATGACTCTGGGGCACCAGTACATTTATTCAACATCCATGGCCAATGATGCTATGGAGTGAACTTCAGATGGATCAAGGCTTACTGGATTTTGGTTTTCTTCAGTGTCTGATTGACCACTCAACTTGTCATCACTGTGATTGTCTTCAGAAGCCTGATTGAGGCCACAGGAAGTATCCATCACCACTGTTGGTGTGGTAGCAGTGTGAGTTCCTAGAATGGCATCCATGGTACAGGGTCAGGGGGAGGATCACTACGATGCAGATGCGGGAGGGCAGCCACAGAGTACTATATGATAGCTGCACACTCAAGCAGACTCGACAGGCCATACGCACTGTGTCTGCTGGCACATTCGGTGAGGAGCTGCAGCACTGTCCACTCATGATCCATGTGAAAACGTTCCATGCACTGATTGTGCTTGATGTATCGCTGCTCCATTTCCATGATAAACTGCATCCGCTGCCTCTTCATATCGAAATATTTTGAGTCAGACTGGGCAACACGCTTAACAAAGTGTACCGACATTGTTGAAACAACAGAATCAGCCCATTTGTGATCATGGTGCATGCAATGTGCAGGTTGGTTAGCTTGGCTCTGGGGTGCAGGTAAATTTACACAACATCCATGCCCAATGTTGATGTGAAGTGACCTTTATCCGGATCAGGGATAGCAGGATTTTGTTTTTATTCAGCGTCAGATTGACCCTTCAACTTGTTATCACCGTGATCATCTTCAGCTGCCTGACTGAGGCCACATAAAGTATCCATCACCACTGTTGGTGTGGTGGCAGTGCGTGTTCTTAGAATGGCATCGATGGAATAGGGTCATGGAGTGTGAGTCACTATGATACTGGGGGGGGTGCAGCATACTATATCACAGCTGCACACTTGAGCAGACTTGACAGACCAAATGCACTGTATCTGTTGGCACATTTTGTATGCTCATATGCCTGGTACTGGAATCTGGCACTCCCAGCCCGAGATGCCACTCTGCAGTCTCTGGATGTTTATTCTTGGGTGCTTTCATTGTAAGATAAAACCCAGAAATGGCACTGTACAGTTGTTCAACATCTGTTACTGTGGGTAACATATGCACTGGGCATGGAGTTCAGTCCTTTGCTGCAGAGTTACAATACTGGCAATGCCCTCCACTACTGTGACTCAATTACAACATTAAGAAACATTGGCTAGAAAATTCACAGGTAGAGGCTAGCCAAGTATCGGACCACCATTACCCTCAAGAAATTCTGACTTCCAACCTGTTTGATGACCATAGCCAAGCCCTGCTTCTTCAACACTGTGCTCCCTTTACAATCCTCTTCTACACATATATATTGAGCAAGTGACTAGACAAAAAGCACAGTCTGTACTGGTGTGAAAACAAAAGGCCTGGAGTTGACTGTAATCAGTCCACCAGGCGAGCCATTTGATGCCTACCTAGCATTGCTCATGTGCCTTATTTTAATAAGACTTGGAATAGTGATCTGGTATACTGTCATAGCAGTTGACTAACAAAAGTGGCAGCATATGGGCAAATCACCATGAGTATCCATGGGCATACAAACTGCATGTTTAGTCCATACTGTGTTTTGAGGAGGCGTACTATCAGGAAATTGTGAATATGGAATTCTACATTTCAGCAGTTACACAGTATTCCACCTCGCCTGGGAAGGGGGTTATACATTTTTAGAATACCCATGATTGTACAGTGATACAAACCAGTCACACAAGGAAGGACAAATTGGTGTGGACCAGGACTGCACAATGGTACTTGCTAAATTGAATTCCAGATGCACTCACTACACCAACCCTCATATGACCTGCCAAGTCTTGTGTCTGTATATAGTTTTACATGTAACAACTTTAAGGAGAACACTGAACAGCTGAAAAGCATCCTGAATATGTACTGGGCACATGACAGAGCAGCTAGCGATCTTGAGGAGAAGCATATATTACTGCTGACTGCTGCTAAAATGAAATGGGATATGTTCACTAAATAATGGCACAGTGATGCTGACAGCTTGCATCAAAACACAGGGGCCATACATCCCAATTTGAGGGCACACAAATGCAGCACTGCTTCCTCACTGTGGTCTGATACTGTACATATGAGAGGTGCCCAGGTGCATGCTGTTGGTAGACGTGCACATCCCCGGATGGTACTAACAGCACTGGTTCCTCACTGTGACCTGATACTGTACATATGAGAGGTGCCCAGGTGCATGCTGCTGGTAGATGTGCACATCCCTGGACAGTACTAACAGCACTGGTTCCTCACTGTGGCCTGATACTGTACATATGAGAGGTGCCCAGGTGCATGCTGCTGGTAGATGTGCACATCCCTGGACAGTACTAACAGCACTGGTTCCTCACTGTGACCTGATACTGTACACATGAGAGGTGCCTGGGTGCATGCTGTTGGTAGATGTGCACATCCCCGGACAGTACTAACAGCACTAGTTCCTCACTGTGACCTGATACTGTACACATGAGAGGTGCACAGGTACATGCTGTGGGTAGATGAGCACATTCCTGGACAGTACTAACAGCACTAGTTCCTCACTGTGACCTGATACTGTACACATGAGAGGTGCACAGATACATGCTGTGGGTAGATGAGCACATTCCTGGACAGTACTAACAGCACTAGTTCCTCACTGTGACCTGATACTGTACATATGAGAGGTGCCCAGGTGCATGCTGTTGGTAGATGTGCACATCCCCGGACAGTACTAACAGCACTGGTTCCTCACTGTGACCTGATACTGTACACATGAGAGGTGCACAGGTGCATGGTGCTGGTAGATGTGCACATCTCCGGACAGTATTAACAGCACTGGTTCCTCACTGTGACCTGATACTGTACATATGAGAGGTGCACAGGTGCATGCTGCTGGTAGATGTGCACATCCCTAGACAGTACTAACAGCACTGGTTCCTCACTGTGACCTGATACTGTACATATGAGAGGTGCCCAGGTGCATGCTGCTGGTAGATGTGCACATCCCTGGACAGTACTAACAGCACTGGTTCCACACTGTGGCCTGATACTGTACATATGAGAGGTGCCCAGGTGCATGCTGATGATAGATGTCACATCCCCGATAAGACTAACAGCAGTGGTTCCTCACTGTGACCTGATACTGTACATATGAGAGGTACCCAGATACATGCTGATGGTAGATGTTCCATCCCCGGACAGTACTAACAGCACTGGTTCCTCACTGTGACCTGATACTGTACATATGAGAGGTGCCCAGGTGCATGCTGCTGGTAGATGTGCACATCTCCGGACAGTACTAACAGCACTGGTTCCTCACTGTGACCTGACACTGTACACATGAGAGATACCTAGGTGCATGCTGCTGGTTGACATGCACATACACGGACAGTACTAACAGCACTGGTTTCTCACTGTGGGCTGAAACTGTACATATGAGAGGTACCCAGGTGCATGCTGCTAGTAGATGTGCACATCCCTGGACAGTACTAACAGCACTGGTTCCTCACTGTGGCCTGATACTGTACATATGAGAGGTGCCCAGGTGCATGCTGCTGGTAGAAGTGCACATCCCTGGACAGCACTAACAGCACTGATTCATCACTGTGGCCAGATACTGTACATATGAGAGGCACCCAGGTGCATGCTGTTGGTAGATGTGCACATCCCCGGATGGTAGTAACAGCACTGGTTTCTCGCTGTGGCCCGATACTGTACATATGAGAGGTGCCCAGGTGCATGCTGCTGGTAGAAGTGCTCATCCCCGGACAGTACTAACAGCACTGGTGCCTCACTCTGACCTGATACTGTACCTATGAGAGGAGCCCAGGTGCATGCTGCTGGTAGATGTGCACATCCCTGGATGGTAGTAACAGCAGTGGTTCCTCACTGTGGCCCGATACTGTACATGTGAGAGGTGCCCAGGTGCATGCTGCTGGTAGAAGTGCACATCCCTGGACAGTACTAACAGCACTGGTTCCTCACTGTGACCTGATACTGTACATATGAGAGGTGCCCAGGTGCATGCTGCTGGTAGATGTGCACATCCCGGACAGTACTAACAGCACTGGTTCCTCACTGTGACCTGATACTGTACATATGAGAGGTGTTCAGGTGCATGTTGCTGCTAGATGTGCACATCCCCAGACAGTACTAACAGCACTGGTTCCTCACTGTGACCTGATACTGTACATATGAGAGGTGCCCAGGTGCATGCTGCTGGTAGATGTGTTCATCCCGGACAGTACTAACAGCACTGGTTCCTCACTGTGACCTGATACTGTACATATGAGAGGTGCCCAGGTGCATTATGCTGGTAGAAGTGCTCATCCCCGGATAGTACTAACAGCACTGGCTCCTCACTGTGAGCTGAAACTGTACATATGAGAGATGCCCAGGTGCATGCTGTTGGTAGATGTGCTCATCCCTGGATGGTACTAACAGCACTGAAACTGAAATCCATATAAATGGTCTCTCACCGATGGCTCAGCAAGGAACAGCTGATTAAAATGTAAGTCCTTAGCTGCTGTGATGATCGGAGGCTGTGCCAGAGGGTTTGTTTGCTGCAGAAGGAAATCAGGTGGTCACAAGAATGAATTCTTCTTATTCTGCAACTTCAGTGGTAAACAATCTGAAAAAGATGAATAAAACATCACTGGACATACACTGATTGGGTAGTACTGAAGGGTTTTGGGTACTATTTCAGGTCTAACAGATGCCGAACAAATGTGTGGCAAGCACCATGAAACAACAGCGATTAAAGTTTAAATCATCCACTTCCTGTTTACACCATGACAGGATGTGACATACGCAGGTGTCCCTCCATTTCCCCCCCTTAGCTTGCAACTGGAACAACAGTGACCACACCGGAACTTGAATGTGGACCTTCAACAGTGGTGTACAATGTGCACAATGGTGCCGTCTGAACAGTGGTCATTCAGCATTTCCAAACCGCAGGATGGAATGACTTGTTGGACAGCACTATAGCAAACACCCATTTCACAGCACAAAGCACTTCTAGAGGAGGTCTTAATCACAGCATTCACTGCAACATTTAAGTAGCCAGATAATGTAAAGCCACAGTAAACCTTTTATTAGTACAATTCGATGTGGCCTGCTACTGATTGCACTGCTGATAAACCAACTCTTGTAGTACTATTGTTAGTAGCAGTTTTTGGTTTTTTTTATTGTTGGTAGTGGTTGTACCATGCATGGCTGTGGACCAATCAGCTTGCAGTATTTTCCCTACCTGTTTTACAAGGAGAGTCACATGCCTTAGCCTTTTGGTCTAAAGCCACCCTCATCACCTGGGTATTTTTGTATACACCAGCAAACTGAGCGTTATTACTTAAATATGTGCTGCTAAAGTTCAGATTAATACATTTCATAAACTACACAGAAAGCACTTGATACAAATGTTAATCATTGTCTTCCTCTACCTACCTTTATGGCCTCCACATTGGCAACAATACTGTGGCACTCATGCATAGGAGACGTTTCACCAGACACAGGGAACGGTTTATGTTCATCTGATTCCTCACAAACCCATCCCAGTGTCTGTTGCTGCTGGTCACAGATGCTGCTCTTTTCAGTCTCTTCATTTCCAGTAAGATGTTTTACAATTTCCACTATCACTGCAAGTTTCCTGTTTGCTCTGAGCACCTTCTGCTCTAACACATCATAGCATTCACCATAGGAGACATTTCCATCTATGTACTCCCAGTACTTTGAGATACAGGCTCTGCAAAAGTTGTGCTCACAATCTAGAATGACAGGATCACTAAAATAATCCACACGAATGGGACACATCACTTCATTTTTCAGTAGTTCTAGCTCTTTTTTTGCTGCCATGTTCACTGTTGTCTGTTAAAGGCATCTACTTCCCTTCTGTTTTCTGGAACAAAAAACATATAAGCATAAAACGAGTTTGCTCCTCTTTCAATACCGACCATATCATGCACAGTTAAAAATTCTTGCACTGCTACCGAACCTTATTATGGTGTTTATTATTGCTTTCAGTACTGACCATGTCAGTCAGTTAAAAAACTCTTGCACTGCTACTGAACCTTATTATGGTGTTTTATTATTGCTTTCTGGGCTGACCACGTCATGCATGGTTAAAATCTCTTATAACATGGGGTAGTCAAAGACAGGTCCCTGACTGGTACACAGCCATCAGGTGACCATAGATTAATCAATGATATAACCACAGCAAGTGGTGTAGAATTACTTCGAGTGATCAACGATGGACCAGATCTCATTATTTTTCCGAAACGATTTTCAAAGACAACCATTAATCCTGCTGCTCACCGAGAGAAATGTCCTGAGCTACATAGAATGGAGGTGACTGTCTCCGTGTATGGCAAGCTCACAGTACATGAAGGTGTGCAGCAGGAGAAGTCAGCAGTACCCCCTCACAATGTGTCCACCACCAGAATTCAGCAGTATCCCTAGGCAATGGATGTCTCCCAAACAACCGCCCTGCAGACCTCAGGGCACCAAAAGGAAACTGTGAGCATGCCCTTCATTATTCCTGGCCATTTTATAATGTGTGTAACTCCCCTATCAATGCAGGGGCATACCAGTAGCCCATAGCTCCCATTTTGCTCTCCTGCCTGGCGCCAAAAATGCCTTCTATTTTTTTTTTTTTTGGTTCCGCTCTGGCCCAAGTTCTTGTTTGTGCCCCCGTGCCGCAGAAAACAGCCCCAGAGTAATTCCAAGCTCTGGGGGGGTTCTAAAATCCAAACCACAATCTCCTGCTCTGTGTATGCACTCCAGTGCAGCAGGGATCATACAGGCGCCGACGCACATTTGATCTTCTGACCACTCAACTTGCGGTCCACTGGGAGACAGATTCAGTGGTCCAGTGTTCCCACCTGCTAACTGGGGCATGGTGACCATGAGGAGGGCCCTGAGAGTCCATGTATTAAATTAAATTAAATTAAATAAGAAGATCCGTGAGGTGTCCAGAGCGGGGTTCATGAATGAGCTCAGAGCCCCAGTCTAATAAATATTCATAAGGGTGCTTCTGCCCTAAGGAAGGCTGTGTTTTGGCTGCTGCTGAAAGGAAAAGAAATGTGTTCTAACTGAAAATAAACAATGCAACTGTTTTGTGGGTATGGAAACAAATGTGAAAAAGGCAAAGTGTTTAAATAAAATAAATGCTTCAGTCCTGGCTGCACCAGTGAAATGTTGGGACTCAGAGATATGGCCTGCCTGCTGCAAGGCATCCTTAAATATTGGCAGCAGCAGCAGCAACAGGCACAAGGAATGATAAATGTACTTGTTCTGGGCAGCGACAGTAAGAACACACTAGTGGATACTAAGCTGAGTGGCATTTGGGCAAATATTATTGTTTATTCTGGTTGCACTAGGATTTTATTTGGGACTGTATGAAATCTGCTTAAGGGAGAGTGTGTTAAGCAGCCATTTTCAAGTAGCCACAGCCAATCAGAAAGCTAGAATTTTAAAGCCAGGACTCGAGGGACATTAGCCAAAGCTCATGGGAAACTGCAGGGACCTAATTTCAGGCGCTAAAACAGCAAACCAACTGTGCATCAAGTGAGGTTCATGCATAATTCATTTTCTTGATTGACAAGCCCTCCAGCCCATCAAAGGCCAAACACCCAACCGCTTTCAGCCAATCAGGAACCTCAGGAGAGCCCCACAAAATACTGTGTTTTCTGTATTGTTTTTTCAGATTTGAGTGGGAGCCCCTTCCCCCCACAGGGGTGGAGGCTCAGGCCCTCAGCCATGCAAATGGGCCTGGTGATCCAGTTAAGGCCCTCCACCCAGGAGGGGGTTAGTGACTTATTAGCAGTAACAGTTTAAAGTAATTTAGTGTATGCAGAACCTGCTACCCTGGGGGTTGCCAGAATGTCATTCAGGAGCTTGGCCTCCCTTCTACATCAGGGAAAGATGTGGACCTGCAACAACATCAAGCCAGCTGTGAGGGATCTGATTTCACCCCAGCTGTGAGAGAACTGAAGGCAATCGTGTATCCTTACGCTGCTTTTTATTTGCTTCTGTTAACTGTTCACTTGATAACCTGCGTGTTATCATATCCATGTGTAACCTCCCCATGTCGCACCGGGAGACGAGCATCTTGTTGCTTAATGTGCCTTTCCTGGTGAAACAACTGCAATAAATAAATAAATCAGGAACCTTGATTGTGGAGATCCTACTGTGAGGAGCCTGAGTGAATACTCTTGTACCCCGGTGCAAAGAATGAAATGAAGTGCTTAATTGGGGCTGCCAATGCCCTTAATGACTGTGCTGATTTGTACTGCTAATTTGGTCTGCACCCTGCATCCTGCAGCACCTAACCTTAGCCCAGCATGGGGGACCCCTTATGGATCTTGTGCTGGTTTGAGACTGACCAATTGGTCTGCACTTGCATCTGCTGAGCCTGTCTTGCCCAGTGCAGGTAGACCTGACTATTCCAGGGGACCCAAGTTAGCCCAAAGTATCATATAAATGTGCTACAAGTGTTGTCTGCTATGGAGCCTACAGGACTGGAAGGGGAGCACCCAGTAGCTCAACCTGACTTTGCCTGGGAGGTCCAGTATTTCTAAATTGTCCAGTCAAGATGTCCAGTGGAGCTGCAATCTAGTGAATGTGACTACTGTAACCTGGAAATGACTGTTCTTATTCAAATGGACCAGGGTGGCCACCCTGGCCCCTGGTTGAAGATCCTATCCATTTACTGACTGTACGAGATGTGTCTGAAATATAAATGTGCCAAATGTACCATAACATGTAAATGCGATGGATGTTCAGGAAGAAACAACCGATTTTCAAACCCAGTGTACCTGGCTGGCTACACCTACCGAATGTGTCCAACTGCAACATGCAGGGAAATCCCTGCACGTGGTCTTGGATTTGAATGACTGTAAACAGTTTAATCTGCCTAATTGTTTTCAAGTTCAAGCACTAATTCTTTCTTGAATCAAGACAGCCAACTAACAGCTGCACCGTCCACCAGGCCTTCAATCATCAAGGGACTGTCTTGGTAACTGGGTACCCAGGTTTAGAAGTGTAAGATTGTGGGGTCTCATGCCAAGTTTGGGAAACTGGTACCAGACTGTGGGTACAATTATATTGTGGTTCCATCTGATTAAATGCAGTTAGTTAGATAGCCAGGGCTCTGGTCATCTAGGTTGGCATAATGCGATTTCTGTCTGATTTGTCAAACAGGTATCCACCAAGCTGGAGGGTTTTCACCCACACAAACCCCAAAACATTTAATTCTCTGTTCACAATAATGATATTGATTGCATAGCTTCTACTCCTCCTGTTTCGCCATTCCTAAGCCCTATTTCCGCTGTAAAATAAATTGTTGTTGTTATTGTTTGTAAATGATGGTATCATGTTGCATACTATTAGGAAGTCGTTAAATGTAAAATGTCTGAAATGTAGGGAAATGTCTATCGGGTCATGAGTTAGGGTGGCTAATGGTTACAGTGGGTGATATGACATCCCAGTGGGTTGTGCCAGGTAAGGGCTAGCCCACTTAAAAGCTAAACTCTGGGTGGAGGCACTGTGCAAAGGTACTATCATGGAAAAGAATCAGTTTTAAAATAACATTTTGGAACCCAGGCCCCTCAACCTTATGCAGGCCCACAAGGCATAGTAGTAACTCTAGGGTAGCGCTGCCTAGGGGTTACATATGCAATGCCACGCAGCATTTTATTATCCTATCTGTTTCTGCTAGCATAGCCATCAAGCACACTGTGGCACAGTGAGGCACGCACCACCGTGGAACATGTTGCTGTGCCTTACTGGTGCATGAGGTTTGTCACCTACATCCCTGATGCTCGCAGTTGTGTCATCGGTATGTGTCTTGGCTACCACCCACCCCCTCCCAACTCCGCTACCCAGTGGTAATGTCCCAGCAGAAGCTGCCGGCACCAGGCAGTGTCTATGTACCACACACATCCCATCAGACAGCTCTCCCCCCCCCCCAAGTCTGTATGTGTTGGTGCTGACCGGTGCAGACAGTGACTCAGGGAGAACACTGCTGAGTTTCTGTATACTGCAGAGAGCAAGAGAGACACACATAGACACAGTCACACAGGACATTGCAGCAGCTGTGGGACACTGAGTGCCTGCATCTCCCAGTCCCAGTGTCATTCTTGCTGTCTGTTTCTGTCTTGCCAGATGGATGGCTCAGTACAAGAGCTCTTTTCCTAGATACAGGAGATTGCAGTAGCTGCACTTCACAGCGACTCTATGAAGCTATAGTGAATTGTTCCTCTGATAAATTACTTGTTTTTTATATGTGTAGTGTGCAAAACTTCTTGGTGAGTTGCTTGTGTTGATTCAGCAGTGTATACATAGCAGCAATTCAGCACGGTCAGTACCACAGTAGTTGTGGTGGTGGCTGAACACATACAAAATTCCTATGTTTTCATGACTTAATCATGCTTTCCTTGTATTGTTTTCCACCTCTGGTGACACCCCATGATATTATTTGTTTATTTATTGAATTCTGATGACCGGGTTAGCCCACTGGGCCCCAAAGGTCCCTTTTTCAGGGGCGACCCAGGGAATAGAAGCAATACAATATATACAATCATGTGATCCAGAAGCAATACAATACATACAGTCAGGTGATACAGGGTTACGAGAAGTAGACAAGATAATGAGGATAACAATACAGGGAATTATTCAAATCGTAGACCATAAGTGTAACACTTGAAAGATTTAAGGATTTAAGGCATGATTTAATATAGGTTAAGGTGAGATGAGAGAGGGGATGGGTGTTGTGATTAGGATTGGGGGTGATTATCCTATACCCTCACAGTGGCATGAGCTTGTCCCAAGCAAATGGGACTTAAGCCTAGTGCAAAGATTGGTAGGAGGTCTTCCTGTACTAGAGGTGGGAGAGTGTTCCACAATTTAGGGGCTGTGAGAGCGAAGAAACTGCCTCCCTTGTGAATCTTGATTCTGGGGATTACCAGTAGGGACCGACCAGAGGTCCTGAGCATTCGAGGGTTAGGCTTAGCCATTAATTTTCCTGTTAGGCTTGGTGGGGCCTCTGGGATCTGCAATTTGTATGCATGGCAGAGCATGGGATACCGTAGACAAGAAACATAGAAGCTGACAGCAGATAAGGACCACAAGGCCCAGCCAGTCTGCCCATTTCTTTTTCTACCTTATAAATGTGCCATCAGCCTTTGCTCTGTCAGTGGTCTATCTATTCATACTCATCTGTATTGCTCCCTTTTGCCTATCCCATGCCTGTTTGAAGCCCTGCACTGTATTCATAGCCACCACATCCTGAGGTAGACCGTTCCATGCATCCACCACCCTTTCTGTGAAAAAGAATTTCCTCACAATCCCCCTTAATCAGCCTCCCTCTAATCTCATGCTGTGTCCTCTTGTCCTGCTATTTTTCTTATATTTAAACATGTTAGACTCTTTCAGTTTGTTAATGCTCTTAAGGTGTCTGAATGCTTCGATCATATCACCTCTCTCCCTCCTTTGCTCAAGGGTATACATATTGAGCTCCGTTAATCTGTCCTCATATGTCTTCTGATGCAGTCCCTGCACCATTTTGGTTGCCCTTCTCTGGACTGCCTCAATTTGGTTAATGTCCTTGTGAGTACTCCAGATGGGGCCTAACCAGTGTCTTGTAAAGAGGGATTATTACCTCCCTCTTACGACTTGTGATACCCCTACTAATACACCCTAACATCCCCCTAGCCTTACCTACTGCTTTAGAGGTCTGCTTGGATGATTTCGGGTCATCAGTGATGATGATGCCCAAGTCTCTTTCTTCCTTTGTGACTGCCAGCAAGTCCCTCCCAGCCTATAGGTGGCTTCAGGGTTTCTCTTCCCTATGTGCATGATGTTGCACTTTGCATTAAATCCCAGTTGCCACTCTTTTGACCATTTTGCCAGTTTATCCAGATCTCTTCTCATTCTGCCCACACCATCTGGATCATCTACTCTGTTGCAGATTTGCAAACAGACAAGCCTTACCCTCTAGTCCATCTGCAATGTCACTAATGAAGATATTGAAGAGGACTGGCCCCAGGACTGATCTCTGAGGTACCCCACTTGTGACTTGCATCTCTTCTAACTGTATACCATTTACCACCACTCTCTGTTTTCTGCCTGTCATACGGTTTGCCACCCAGTTGACCAACTTCTGACCCACCCCAAGCCTACCCAGCTTATTTATCAATCTTCTATGTGGAACAATGTCGAAAGCTTTGCTGAAGTCAAGGTAGGCGACATCAACTGCTCCCCCTTGGTCCACCACTCTGGTTACCCAGTCCAAGAAATCTATGAGATTAGTTTGACAGGACCTTCCTTTTGTAAACCCATACTGTCTTGGATCCTGTGCCCCTATGGATTCCAGGTGTTGCACTATCATTTCCTTAAGGAGTGCCTCCATAATCTTGCCCATTACTGAGGTAAGACTGACTGGTCTGTAGTTCTCTGCCTCCTCCCTGCTACCACTCTTGTGGAGCAGGATCACAAGAGCCCTTCTCCAGTCTTCTGGGACCTCTCCTGTGCTCAGAGACTCACTAAACAGTTCTGCTAATGGCTCTGCTAGTTCCACCCTTAGCTCCTTAAGTACCCTGGGATGTATGCCATCAGGCCCCATTGCCTTGTCCAGCCTGAGCTTAGCGAGCTCTTGTAGGACCCTTTCTTTTGTGAAGGGTGTAGTGCTCACCTCCCTCCGCCGTGTCCATGGTGCTGAGCTGTGGGCCCTGCCCTACCTTCTCTTCAGTAAATACTGAGCAAAAGTATCTATTTAGGATAGATGCTTTTACAGGGTCCTCCTCCTCACATGCCCCCTTTTCTCCTTTGAGCTTAGCGATACCCCCTCTGGACTTTCTCCTTTCACTAATGTATCTATAGAAAATCTTGTCACCTTCTGTTACTGTTCATGCTAGTGTTTCTCAGTTTGGGACTTTGCTTGCCTTACTACCTTCCTTGCTTCCCTTAGAGAAGTTTGGTATGCCTCCCGATATTCATCCTTCTGCATTCCCTTATAGTTCCTGAAGGCCAGGCTTTTGGCTCTGACCTTTTATGCTACTGTATTTGAGAACCAAAGTGGTTTCCTTCTTCTTTAGCACTCACTTCTTTTTCTTTCTAACACAATGGGATGTTGCTTCAAGTATTGCATCCTTAATGCTTGCCCACTTTGCCTCGAAAGAAGGCCATTGCAGCTGGGCTAGTGAGATGCAGGGGTGGGTTCTTGGTTGACATGTTGTTGCAAACCTCACAACCTTGTTGTACAGGACCTGAAGCCTGCTAACCTCACCCTTTGCCATGCCCTGGATTACCGGGGCAGCATAGGTTAATGTGGTTAGGAGGACACTTGAGGCGATTGCTCGTCTAGTCTCTGGGATAAGTTGTTTTTTTAGCCTGTACATGGTGCCAAGTTTGACACAGAGAGACCTTGTTACCTGGTTAACGTGGGGCTTAAAGGTGAATCCCTGGTCAATAGTTAGCCCTAGGTATTTTATCTTGTCAACTACATCTATTCGTTTATTCCCAAGGGTAGTAAGTTTTAGGGAATTGGTCCGATCCTGGCCAAGGGGTCCAGGACCAAACAGCAAGGCTTTAGTTTTCGCTGTGTTGAGGATCATTCTGTTTGATGTGAGCCAGGCCTCAAGTGTGTTTAGGTCCCCTTGTAGGAGAGGGCCCAGATCATGTGATGTGGACCTGGCTCAGAAGAGGACAGTATCGTCTGTGTATTGAACTACTGAGCTATCCCCACAGTGCCAGTTTAGGTCATTTGTGAAGAGAGAGAACAGGAGGGGGCCAAGAACTGAGCCCTGAGGCACACCCTCTTTGACGGGTAAAGGGGCGGAAAGCTCTCCCTTCCAAATGACCCTCTGGGAGCGGCCTGAGAGGTGACTCTTGAACCAGTTTAGGGCCTGGGCATCAAGCCAAATGCCTTGAAGCTTAGTAAGAAGAAGGTTGTGGTCCACAAGGTCAAATGCCTTGGACAGGTCTATGAAGATAGCACCCATCGACATGCCCTCATCCATTGCCCTGAACAGGTCCACTGTGAGTTTAATGAGTGCCATGTCTGTTCCATGGTTTGCTCAAAAGCTAAGCTGTGAAGAGGCTAGGATTTGGTGGAGCTCCAGGTAGTCTCTCAGTTGCCCATAAACTAGCCTTTCTTGCAATTTGGCCATGGTACACAGCAGGGAGATGGGCCTGTAATTGCCAATTTGTTCATGAGAGCCACCCTTGTAAATGGGGACCACGCTGGCAGCCTTCCACTGGTGTGGAACGTACCCTTCAAGTAAAATCCTGCTGATGATCCAGGTCAGAGTTTTGGCCAGGGACAGTGCACCTTCCTGGAGCAGTCTCGGGCTAAAGTCATGGCACACCCCACACATTTTCCACAAGAAAACGTCTTAAGCAAGTGCTTCTTTTTCCAAAAAGTTTTTCAGGTTTTATTTTCTCACCACAGGAGTGTAGTCTATCCAGGCTCAGGTACAGGAATACAGCAGCAAAGCTTCTAATGTTTCATCATACCCTTGGCTTTTACAAAGATCTTCATAAGGCCAAGGGTTTGGTGAAATATTAGAAGCTTGCTGCTATATCTCTTCACCAAGCCTGAATAGGCTACTCTGTGAATAAAAAAAACTGACAACATTTTGGAAAAACACTTGTTTGAGACTTTTTTGTGGAAAAATATGTGGGGTGTGCCATGACATCTGGTACTGAGCTGTAACTCACTTTGTCATTGAGCACCCATACCAGGCTGTGAGCTCTGCTTTACTTGGTCACAGCTAAAAACTCTTGTACTACTACTGACTCTTATTCAGTAATGGGAGAGCAATGTTTTTAGTATTAGAAACATAGAAACATAGAAGTTGACGGCAGATAAGGACCGCAAGGCCCATCCAGTCTGCTCATTTCTTTTTCTACCTTATAAATGTGACATTGGCCTTTGCTCTGTCAGTGACCTATCTATTCATAGTCATTTGTATTGCTCCCTTATGCCTATCCCATGCCTGTTTGAAGCCCTGCACTGTATTCATAGCCACCACTTCTTGTGGTAAGCCATTCCATGCATCTACCACCCTTTCTGTGAAAAGAATTTCCTCACATTCCCCTTAATCGCCTCCTCTAATCTCATGCTGTGTCCTCTTGTCCTGCTATTTTCTTATATTTAAACATGTTAGACTCTTTCACCTTGTTTATGCCCTTAAGGTGTTTGAATGCCTCGATCATATCACCTCTCTCCCTCCTTTGCTCTAGGGTGCACATATTGAGCTCCGTTAATCTGTTCTCATATGTCTTCTGATGCAGTCCCTGCACCATTTTGGTTGCCCTTCTCTGGACTGCCTCAATTTGGTTAATGTCCTTGTGAAGGTGTGGCCTGCAGTACTGCATGCAGTACTCAGATGGGGAGCCTAACCAATGTCTTGTACAGAGGGATTATTACCTCCTTTTACGACTTGTGATACCCCTACTAATACACCCTAACACCCCCTAGCCTTACTTACTGCTTTAGAGGTCTGCTTGGATGATTTTAGGTCATCAGTGATGATGATGCCCAAGTCTCTTTCTTCCTTTGTGATGCTAGCTAACTCCTCCCAGCCTATAAGTGGCTTCAGGGTTTCTCTTCCCTATGTGCATGATTTTGCACTTCTTTGCATTAAATCCCAGTTGCCACTCTTCTGACCATTCTGCTAGTTTATCCAGATCTCTTCTCATTCTGCCCACCCCATCTGGATCATCTACTCTGTTGCAGATCTTGGTGTCATCTGCAAACAGACAAGCCTTACCCTCTAGTCCATCTACTGAGGTCACTAATGAAGATGTTGAATAGGACTGGCCCCAGGACTGATCCCTGAGGTACCCCACTTATGACTTGCATCTCTTCTGACTGTATACCATTTACCACCACTCTCTGTTTTCTGCCAGTCAACCAGTTTGCCACCCAGTTGACCAACTTCTGACCCACCCGAGCCTACCTAGCTTATTTATCAATCTTCTATGTGGAACAGTGTCAAAAGCTTTGCTGAAGTCAAGGTAGGTGACATCAACTGCTCCCCCTTGGTCCACCACTCTGGTTACCCAGTCCAAGAAATCTATGAGATTAGTTTGACAAGACCTTCCTTTTGTAAACCCATGCTGTCTTGGATCCTGTGCCCCTATGGATTCCAGGTGTTGCACTATCATTTCCTTAAGGAGTGCCTCCATAATCTTGCCCACTACTGAGGTAAGTATTTTATTTTGTTTATTAGCTAGTTGGAGTGCAGGTACAGAGCATTAGGCAGGGAAATTCAATGAAGCAGAATAGGTGAGGTAGTTTTATTTTCTAGCGAAGATGGTCATTTCTGTGTGCTATGCTGATATCCCTCACCAAATTACATCTGAGGGGATAATTTTAGCTGGACTAATCTTAACTGGCATTATAACTCTCACCTCTCTGACCAAGGAGGAGTTTTTCGAAGATCGGAACATGGCAGGCACCTCCCTTTAAGCCCAGTCATCTGCTGAGGACTTTCTGAGAACTTTCCATCATTCTTGGACATATGAGGGGATCCAGTTGTTTGCGGTGATCCTGCTCAAAGAAGTCTGGTGGAGGTGTTTGGTGGGGCAGAGTTGTGGCAAGTGGCGGGGTAACCAGGGCAACATGGAGGTGAGAGATCCACTGCCCCCAAGAAAAACTATTTGCCACCACTTCTGCCTGGACTGGGCAGTCTGCTGGTTAGATGGAGTGGCCCTCCTTTGGGTCAGTTTCCCATTTGGCTCTGTGTGGGCGTGGTTGGTGGCTGTGTTTGTGGAGCTGCCTTTCATCTGGTGTGAGCTTGACTGAGAGAGTTCCCGCCCTCAGACTGTGCGACTGGTGGCCTTGTAAGCGTTAGTCCCAGTGTTGTCTAGTTGGTCCCATCTCTGACTCTGGAGCTCTGGATTATGGAATTAGTACTGGTGAGAGCTGAAATTTTTTCTTCTATTTGGAACTGCATTTGGTCCTGGCGGGCAGAGTAGTAACACAAAGAGTTTGTGTAGAAGCCGATTCTTGCACTTGTGAGAGGGTGTGATTCTTGGCTTTATTGTTTGGTCCCAGCAGTAAGAAGTTTCATCTGGGTTATGGTGATGCGACACGGCAATTTCCCACTACTTCAGTGCTTTGGAACTCACATTTTATACCAGGACTGAACTGACTGAATTGCCTGCTGGTGCCCTTTGATAAGACATCACTTTACTTTATAATTTGTTTTTTAAATCCCTTAGCAGTTTGGAATTACTGTCACAGGACAGTGCACATTATTTGATCTCTCCCTTTTAGTATTTTATTGCAGTGCACCAGTGTGGGGGGGTATTGGGGGGCTTGTGGCCTGTGGAAGGGGGTAGTGTTTGGAGTTAGGTTATAGAGGGTGTATGTAATAGAAGGTGTATGTAATATGCATGTAATGTGTGTGTGAGTGGTATATTTGGTGTATGTATGTCTGTGTGAGTGGTATATTTAGTTAGGTAGTTTTGTTTTTTATTAGTTTGGTTGTATGTATGTGTGAGTGGTATATCTGGTTAGGTAGTTTTGTTTTTTATTAGTTTGGTTGTATGTGGTTCTGCCTGTAATTGGTTTTAACTAAGAGCGTAAAAAGCAGTGGTTGTGGTACTGGTCGCATGGGATGTGCCAGGGTTTTGGACCCTTGCAGACTGCCTATAATGCTTCCCAGCTGCATAACCTCTGCCCTTTTGCCCACCTTTCTGTGTCAGTAATGATAGTGAGGTGCTGTTGGGAGGTCAGCATCACCAGGGATTGTGGAGGTTGCCAGTGGCAGGAAGCTGTGGGCCCAGCAGAGGTGAGAGAAACTGGGGTGTTCTGATGCAGAAGATGCCTGGGTTTAGATGGAGCCTAGGGAGGCCAGATGTGCTTGGTCTCCATCCCCACAGTTCCCACCAGACCAAGTGGGCTGATAGCCAAAGGGCTGCAGTGCCTACCAGTCCCCTGCAGGTAGTGCTATGCAATGCCAGACTGATGAGAACAAGACCTCAATTATGGCGGACTTGATTTTTGGTCAATGTTGCTTGCTTCATGGAGACCTGGTTAGGTGGTGATGCTGGGCTGATTATGGAGGCATCGGTCCCACTGGGTACTATGTGGTGCACTGCCCATGGTGGGACTCCAGGGTGACTGAGTGGCTATTTAAATCTGATCTAGGATTCACTGTGCACCTGGTGGGAAGATCAGGTCTTCGAATGTGTGGTAGTGTGTGGGAGTCGGTTTGCAGCATGCAGGATTCTCCTTATCTACCACCCTCCCCGGGTTGGGGGGAGAATTCTTGCAGGAGGCAGCAGACTTTGACACTGATGGTGTTGATGTTTACTACTGGGTGACTTCATTGCCTGGTTTGATGACAGGGTTTTACATTTTGGTTCCCACCTCCTCTAGTTGATGTCATCACTGGGCCTGTCACAAGCAGTTATTCCAGAACCCATCACCATTGCCACACACTTGACCTGGGGTTCAAGGTAACTAAGTTATCAGGTTGTATAGTCTGATCACTGCACAGTGGTGTTCCTGGTCAGGGGCCTCCCTGAGAGTTCTTCCCCTGTGGAGATGGTCAGTTATCACCCGTTAAGGTGATTGTTCCCAGAGGGACTACTGGTGGTAGCTGATGTATCTAGTGTAGATGCTGCATGTGCAAGGGGTATGAGTGAGGTGGTGGTCGCATATAACAGGGTGGTCTCCAAGATGCTTGATACTCTTGCACTGGTCTGTGTACAACCCAGATCCTCTCACTTGAGAGCTCCGTGGTTTGATGGGGATCTCAAAATGATGAAGATCAGGGGTCAGAAGTTGGAGCATTGCTGGCAGAGGATCCAGTCAAATGCTGACAAGCTGGCCCTGCATACTCATTATTCTGATTACCAGGTGGCAATCAACTGTAAGAGGCAGATATTGCTGCTGGGAAGAATCGATCTGCTCAGCTTTTTAGGACCCTCGACAGACTTCTTCATCCTGTCTGTCTAAAGCCAAAAAAAGACTTTTAAATCATTTTATGTGATGAGTTTGCTTGGTTCTTCTTGGACAGAGTGTCCTCTATCTGACATGTGATCCCATCACAGTGGTCATTTTGGAGGGAACAGGGGCACTCCACTTGTCTGGGATGAGGTCAAACCAGTGGAGGTGGCAGAGGTCATCTCAAAACTGAAGCACATGTATTGTGAACTGGACCCAGCTCCAACTCGTTTCTTGGTTAGATGCACTGGTTCCGCTGGCCCAGCGTTCACCAGGATTGTCTGGTGTTTGTTGTTGAAAGGGGGGGTCTTTCTGGAAATCCTGAAAGAGGCTCTGGTGAGGACCCTTCTGAAGAAGCCACCTCTCAACTCTGACAACCTGGTGAACTACCATCCTATCCCCAGCCTCCCCTGTTTGGGCAAAGTTGTTGAAAAAATCATGGCACAGCAGCTTGAGGAGCACCTTGTGTCCTTTGACATCTATACACTGCTGTAATCAGGATTCAGAGCTAGGCACAGCAGCTTGAGAAGCACCTCGTATCCTTTGACATCTATTTATACACTGCTCTAATCAGGTTTCAGAGCTAGGCACAGCACCAAAATGGCATTAGTTAGGGTGCATAATAACCTCCACATGTCGAGAGGTAGAGGAGACAAGTCAATTTTTGTGCTTCTCAACCTCTCCTCAGCCTTTGACACCATAGATCACATTGTTCTTCTTGATTGCCTCAGAAAGTAATGTGGACTTGCCAGCACTGTCAACAGCTGGGTTGAATCATTTCTCACTCTGGTAGGAAGCAACAGGTGGTGATGGGGAATTCTTCTCCTCCCCAAGCTCCTGCCATGTGGAGTACGTCAGAGGTCAATCTTGTCACCGATGTTATTTGCAGTGTATATGCTGCCCCTGTCTGAGCTCATTAGGTGACACAGTGTGGGTTGTAGTGTTATGCAGATTATACCCAACTGTACCTGTCCTTTGCTCCAGGAAAATCAGATGATGTGGAAGTGCTTAATATCTGCCTGGCTGAGATCAATGATTGGATGTTCTCCAGTGGGGTGTGACTTATCCCGGACAAGACAGAGGTACTAGTGATTGGGCCTGGATGAGAAAGTATGATGGGAGTGCCTCCAGCAAGGTTACTGGATTATCCCTGGGACCCACATTGTTTATGCCCCCCCTTGGGTGCAAGATCTGGGCGTGATTCTTGATGACAGGCTGATACTTGAAGCTCAGGTGTTGGCTATCCTCAAAAATGTTTTTTTACCACTCAAGGAAGATTGCCAGGAGCAAATTCCTAGTTCCGCGCAAGGACCTGCCATTGCTGGTGCATGCCTTTGTGACATCCAGACTGAACTAATTTAATGTTCTCTACTTTGGGGACTGGGGTCTTTGGCGGTACCCTTCGCCAGCTGCAGTTCGTGCAAAATGCAACTGCCAGGTTGCTGACTGGCCTTCCTAAGTCTAGCCACGTAACCCCGCTGCTGTGATCTCTGCACTGGCTGCCAGTAAGGTGGAGGGTTATCCTCAAGGAGAGTTTACTCATTTATAAGGCCCTACGCAAGCTCGGCCCTGGCTACCTGAATGATCTTCTGACACCATCCACTTCATTCCACTCCCTCTGTTCCTCGACCAGGGGCTTCCTTGAAGATCCTAAGACCAGGTTAAGAACTTCCAGTGACCATGCATTCAGGATCGCCGGACCGGTCCTATGGAACTTGTTGTCAGCTGATATCAGGGAGGCCCCATTGATCAAGGGGTTTAAGAGGGGCCTAAAATCCCATCTTATTTTTCCTGACCTTCCAGGGATCTAGAGCCGATCTGCCAAAAACTTCTGAAGAAAATTTTCAGTTTACGATACTACTGTTTCAATATTTTGATATTGCTGCTGTTTTGTTGTTTATTTTATGACATTTTATCTGATACCCTGCTTATTGTTTGTTTTATGTACAGTAACAAGAGCCTCCAGGATTGGTCATCTTAGAAATAAACTTTGCTTTGCCTCAGTAAATACCTTAGGGGTGATTGCCAGGGCTGAGTGTAGACCCAATGGAAAAACATCGAAAAGGGAATAGCCACAGCAACAGCATGATGTCTGAAGGAAGTAAGATAGGGAAGAAGGAGGACGAGGCTGCTTAGGTTCTAAGAGGAGGTGGCTAAGATGTTAAAGGAGAAAACAAACTGCATTTAGGAAGTACAAGGATACCCAGATGGATGTGGACAGGAAGAAGTATCTGGAAAAACAAACAGTATCAGGAAGGAAGGTAAGGGCAGCTAAGGCACAAACATAGGAGAGGATCACCAAGGAGGTCAAAAAGAGTAAGCCTTTCCTCAGGTACATGAGTGAAAGAGGATAGCAAAGGGTGGGACAGTGAGAATCAGGAGGGTGGGGGTGCTCGTCACAGTAGGGGATGGACCAACATGCATCAGCAGGCACTGGAGGAAGTGGACACAAGTCAATTTTGGAGGAAAGAGTTCAGAATGGACTGGAAGTACTAATGGAGAAGAAGGAGACAGGACTGGACAGGATTCACCAAGGAGTTCTAAAAGAACTGAACATGGTGCAAACCACCCTTTGCGCAATTCTTCAGCACACCCAGTGAAGATGGAGGTAGTCCCAGAGGACTGAAGGAGGCTGATGTGGTCCCTCCACACAAAAGTGGCAGAGGAGGATTCTAGCAACTACAGGCCAGTCAGTCTCACATCAGTGGTAGCATACAGGCTGCAGGACCACCCCAGCATAGTTCCATAGGGGTACAGCATGCCAAACAGATCGCACAGATTTTTTGACTGGGTGACTACAGAGGTGGATCAGGGAGGACAATGGATGTTGCCTACCCGGACTTCATAGCCTTGACACAGTGCTATACAGGAGGCTAGTAAAAAGACACTAAGCAGCTGAGGGTTCGGGAGACAGTGGTAAGCAAAGTATTAAACTGGCTGAAGGCTAAAACAGAGGAGGTGGTACATGGCAGACACTTGGGATGAGAGACCAACTGGAGGTATTATAAGGATTGGTACTGGGACTGATCATCTTCAATGTCTTTCATAAGTGACATTGCTCAGGAACTGGGGGATGTGTCTCTTTGTAATGACACAAACATCTGCAACAGGGTGGGCACTCAGGAAGGAGTTGAGAGAAGACAAAGGGCTCTGGGTAACCTAGAGACTAATATATGGAGTGGCAGGTAGGTTTCAATGCCAGAACATGCAAAGTCATGCACTGGTGGTAAGAAACCGGGAACTGTGTATAAGAGTGGGGAGGTACTGACAGTCATCACACAAGAAAGAGACCTCAGGGTACTCATCTCTGATGATCCCAAGGTGGCAGGACAGGAGAAAAGGAGTGGACAAGGGTAGTGGGATGCTATGGTGCATAGTGAAGAGGATTTCCAGCAGAAGGGAGGTGCTGTTGCCACTGTATCGCTCATTAGAGACACCTGGCCTAAAGTACTGTACTGTATCCAGATCTGGAGGCTGCACCTCTGAAAGGACATGGACAGGGTGGAAGCAGTTGAGATGAAGGCTACCAGAACTGAAGAGGGATTGCACAAAAAGCCCTATGATGAGAGGTTACAGGATCGCAACATGTACTCCCTGGCAGAGGGGAGAGTGCAGGGAGATATGATTGAGATATGTACTTCACAGAGGTGAAAAATGTGTAGATGGGAGTCTCTTTTAGGGAGAAAAAGTACCAGAATGGGGGGAGGGTTAAGAGGGATGTGAGGAACCAATTTTCACAAAAGGGGTGGTGGACACCTGCTACAGCCTGCAACTAGATGTGGTGGGGAGATTCAAGCATACGTTGGATAGGTACAGTGGCATAATACATAGAGAAAATGGAGAAGGATGTGCCCGGTGACCTAATAGGGTCCAAGGTGTCAGAATAGACAGTAAAAGTAGGAAGAGGGCCTGCCAGTCCTTTTTTGACAACATATTCTATAAGGTACAGTAAAAAGGAAGGGAAATTACAAAAGTCAGGGCAGGATTAATTCAGCTAGGCAGAGTGCAGGAACAACAAAGGAATTATATTGTGCACCTGGGAGTGTGTGCTGTACCCAGGTCAGTTAAAGAAGTGTAAAACAGGGAGGAACCTATAGTGGGGGTAATGCCCAAGACAAAATGGTTACATTTTCAGGTGGAGTTTATTGAGGGTCTTACAAATGAAGATAGAATACTCAGGTTAATGAAGGTAAAAAGAAGATGGGGAAAAATTTGTGGGTGCTAGTGAACCTACCCTGGTAAGAAATGAACAAATCTGTCACAATGCTTCATCTGTAGTTTTCAGTCTGACACCTCCTATAACTGATTTTCTGCACACTTTATAAATACTACCTGACCCTTTTGTTTTTAAAGTTTTTCTTTGGTTGGTTTACACAGCATCTCAGCATTCCTTACCTCCAACTTCATGATCCTCTGTTTCAGTCTCCAACACCACAAACCGCACTGTTCAGAAACACAAGCAGCTGCTGCTCTTCAGAGTTTGGGACTAGAAGAACAAAGGATATCTATCCACAGAAAACCAGTTCCCTCTGCAGCTTCCTGTGATGTGGTCAGCATTCCTTACCTCCAGCTTCATGATCCTCTGTTTCAGTCTCCAGCACCACAAACTGCACTGTTCAGAAACACAAGCAGCTGCTGTTCTTCAGAGTCTGGGACTAGAAGAACAAAGGGTATCTATCCACAGAAAACCAGTTCCCTCTGCAGCTCCCTTGTGCTCAGCGTGCCTTCCTCCAGCTTCATGATCCTCTGTTTCAGTCTTCAACACCACACTGCACTGTTCAGAAAAGAAATACAAGCAGCTGCTGCACTTCAGTTTTCAACTAGAAAAACAAAAGAATATCTATCCACAAAAAAAAAAACTGTTCCCTCTGCAGCTCCTATGCTCAGCTCTGTGCTTCTGCCTCCAGCAGTTTCAGAGCCAAAAGTTCACTTCCTATCTCCCTCTGTAATGTATTCCCCACGCACACACCTCAAAACAATGCACTAGTATTTACAGCAGCAACGGGAGAGAGAGGAAGGATTGCGAAATATTTAGTTACATACTATCAGTCCATCTTTGACTACTCATTGTTAGGAGAAGTACTTTTGTTTCTGTTTAAAATTTGGTGTCTACAAGGTACATTGAGCCAAACAAAACTCGATTTCCATGGGTGTCCTGGGAGATGCAGGTCAGCACTGTCAGTCCTTTTAAAACCAGCTGATGCCTTAAAAGAATCTAGAAGATAAAATTGTTATTCTTAATTCAGATTACATATCACATTTCTTGAAGTTTACTGTTTCTCGGTATTTACCAGCCTGTTAATGGCGAGAGGTGCATGGTGTAGGACACATTTCAGAGTCAGACCGGATATTACTTCAGACTGAGCAGCTATAAACAGGAGCAGGCAGGGCGTTGCAGAAGGAACTGTGGATGTTGCTTGTTCTCCTAGTCCAAAGGCTTCCAAGTGCTGCAGAACTGAAGCTACTCACACTTCTGTGTGGTTTTGAAACATGAACAGGAGGTGGTGTGTTGGGGTTTTGAATCATTATCAGGAGGTGGTGTGTTGGAGACTGAAACACAGGATCGTAAAGTTTGATCAAGATAATTACTGATTGCGGGGATTACTGTGTCAGAGTGTGCTTAAAAAGGCAAGGCAGAAACTGGGCAACATGGTATCAGTTTGCAATCCTTTTAAATCAAAATAATTGAATTTGTACAAAACAGTGTTATTGCAAGGCTTGCTGACAAATTGCTTTCTTTATTTTGTTTTACCTTTTCTGCCCGGTGTATTCTGGCTGCATTTGTCATTACCCTCACTCAGCCACCAGTGGTAACCCATAGACAGCAAACAGGGGAGCTGCAGAGGGACCTTGTTTTCTGAGGACACAGTACCCATTAACATACTGACATACAGACAGCAAACAGGGGAGCTGCAGAGGGACCTTGTTTTCTGAGAACACAGTACCCATTAACATACTGACATACAGACAGCAAACAGGGGAGCTGCAGAGAGACCTTGTTTTCTGAGCACAGGGTACCCGTTAACATACTGACATACAGACAGCAAACAGGGGAGCTGCAGAGGGACCTTGTTTTCTGAGGACACGGTACCCGTTAACATACTGACATACAGACAGCAAACCAGGGAGCTGCAGAGGGACCTTGTTTTCTGAGGACACAGTACCCATTAACATACTGACATGCAGACAGCAAACAGGGAGCTGCAGAGGGACCTTGTTTTCTGAGGACCGAGTTCCATTAACATACTGACATACAGACAGCAAACAGGGGAGCTGCAGAGGGACCTTGTTTTTCTGAGGACGTGATACCCGTTACCATACTGACATACAGACAGCAAACCAGGGAGCTGCAGAGGGACCTTGTTTTCTGAGGACACAGTACCCATTAACATACTGACATGCAGACAGCAAACAGGGGAGCTGCAGAGGGACCTTGTTTTCTGAATCACGCGTTCCATTAACATACTGACATACAAGACAGCAAACAGGGGAGCTGCAGAGGGACCCTGTTTTCTGAGGCACGCTACCCATTAACCTACTGACATACAGACAGTAAACGGGGAGCTGCAGAGGGACCTTGTTTCTGAGGACATGGTACCCATTGTTTCCTGAATGCAGAGGATCCTAATGATTCTGAACAGGGCAGTTTCGAATTGTCAGGAGGTGGAGTTAGAGACTGACTGAGGATCATGAAGTTAGAGATGAGAAGTAAATATGTTTACCTGTGCTGAAAACAAAAGGCAAAGCAGAAACTGTGCAGAGTAGGTTATTCTGCACACACAAGCAGGCAGTGTTATTCCAAGGCTTTTTGTTCATTGTCAGACTGTTTTATTTATGTATTTATTTTTAATGTTGTTTATTTTCTTTGGGTTCAGGATTCTGGATGCATTTCCCACTAGTCTCCATCTGCAAGAGGTAACCTTGTTGTGTACCATGTCTAGAGGTATCACTGGTGTCATGGTCACCGGGGAGGGTCCTACATCAAGAAACAATCAAAGTCCACCTACATGACTTTCCTGAACACCTGGGTGACCACCGTGCATCCACTGACACATGACAGGGCTGGCTAAGCTGCAGATTTAGGGAGTTAACATAACTTGGAATGTCTAAACAGAAATTATTTGTAAAACACACAGGGTCCTTTATTTTCTTGAGCTCAAATAATTGTATCCTTTTTTTCAGCTGGCACAGTTCATTTGTCAGTTACTGTAAGATGGTACTTTACTGACATTTCTGGATTGGAAACAACCCTGGTCGGTTACTTTATTCTGATCTTTCTAGCCTCGGGAGGATGCACGTTTACTCCTGGGTTCCCCACTCCTGAACCTCAGTGGGAACTGAATTTTGTTAGCTCATTTTCTTAAACACTAGCCACTGGGTTAATTCACAGTCTCTCGGCTGGCAGCATTTAGTGCTAATTGATCCTGTGAGGTTTTCAAGGATCCACGCTGTCCTTCACAGATCACATCCTTTCCTGAGCCTCTTTACACTTTTCCTGTTACTTTACAGTCATGGATTCCAGTCCCATCTGGGCATAGCTGAGGTACCTACAGGACATCTTCATTACGGGCAGAATGGCCCACACACACATTTTCTCTGAGGTACCACTCCACTGTTGACTAGAACTGGTATCTTGTCATGGACGATCCGTCTTGTTAAGGAGAGTGGGCACTGCTGAGTGCCACCCAAACCTGTACAGCAAGTAAAGATTGAATATCACCTCAGATCTGTAGCCCACAGCACTCTCTGGTACACTTTTCCTCACAGACAGACATACGAACATATGAAATTTGCCAGCAGATAAAGGCCTAGAGGTCTATCAAGTCTGCTCGAATGTGCAGCTAGCACCCCTTATTCTGCAGCTGCCCTTCCCTTCCACCTTCCCTCATTAACCCCCTTGTCCTGTCCCATCCCCTTTGAAGCAGTCCACTGTTCTACTGATACCACTTCTGCAGGTAACGATTCCACCCAGCTACCACCCCTCTGTAAAAGTGTCTCCTCATCTCCCTCCTGAACCTTCCTCCTCCAGTCTCATATCATGGCCCCTGGTGTCCCTCCTCTCCCTTACTTTGAACAGCCCTCTGTACCTGTCTTGTTTATTCCTTTCATGTATTTAAAGGTTTCAATCATGTCCCCCATCCCTCCTCTCCTCCAGTGAGTACATGTTCAACTCCTCAACCTCCTCTCATATGATAAGTCCCCAGCCCCTTGATCATCTTTGTTGCCTTGCCTGCACCCCCTCCAGTAACTTAATGTCCCTCTTCAGATACGGGCACCAGTACTGCACGCAGTACTCCAGGTGCAGTCTAACTAATGACCTATACAGTGGCAGAATCACCTCCTCCCTCCCTCCTCGAGGATATACCCCTTGCAATACAACCCAGCATTTTGTTGGCCATTGCAGCTGCCTTCCTACATTGTGCCGAGTTGTTCATTGACCCTGTCATGAGCACCCCCAGATCCTTCTCGTCTGTCTGAGCTAGCTGCACTCCCCCCAGCTGGTAACTCCTCCTTAGGTTCTTCATCCCAAAATGCAGCACCTTGCACTTGTTGGCATTAAACCTCAGTTGCCAGGTTTCTGACCAGGTTTCAAGCTTTGCCAGATCATCCTGCAACCCCTGCCATCCCCCTAGGTCATCCACCACTGCTCCTACCTTGGCATCATCAGCAAACAGACTGATCTTGCTCTTGATGTCCCATGATATGTTGCAATGAATATTCCAAACAACACTGGTCCCAACACCGAGCCCTGTGGGACACCGCTTGTCACTACCCTTGGGTGTGAGAGCTTCCCACCCACCACCACCCTCTGTTGCCTTCCCTGCAGCCAGTTTCCTACCCATCTCACCAGCTTTGCACCCGCTGCTGTGCCTACTAACTTACTTCCTGGCCTTCCATGCGGCACCAAGTCAAATGTCTTACTGAAGTCCAGATACAGGACATCCACTGCATGGCATCTGAACTATTTTTAAAAATGGTGTTTTCTCCTTCTGGAAAAGGGCACCCCCCTTCTGAGGTCCTTGTTTGATGTCAGCCACCATGAATGAGCACTTTTTTCATTATGTCATCCTCTATAGAGACTCTTGCAGACAGTGGAGCTGACACTATGTGTCGGGCACTAGCCTCCCTCTTTCTGGCATAGCAAAATCTCTGCCCTCCAGCTGAGAACACTGACTCCTCCTCTTTGGGATTCCAGGGCATACCAGCTGACCCAGTCCTTCACGGCTGACTCAGTTCTTCACGGATATAGAAACTGGCATCACACTAAAGGTTGAGAGACACTCTTAAAGGGATATTCACTCCTGGAGGGTACTTTTGCTTTGGGTATTACTCTCTCTCCACATACTCTTAGTCTCCTCCTGGTGGACACTGCATTTCTTGACCTGGATACAGACCTCCTTTCATCACTAAGTATCATCCATTTCTTTGTTTTCCATGCACCTAGCTTTTTGAGCTGAGTTAATCCTGTCCTGACTTTATAATCTGTCCCCCCACACTTTATTGTACCTGCTGTTGTTACCTGCATTGCCTGTCCTTTCCATATCCTTCCATTCTGGTAGAAGTAAGCTTGGAGAAATCGGTTCCCACTCTCAGCAACTGAGGCCATCTATCTAGCTGAACAGGTAAGAGGTCTCTCCTATGACACGAAAGCCTACTGCTCCCACCAAACCACCAGCTGTTGCTACCTCCATAGGAACAGCAAGGCACATCACATGAGATCCTTGCCAGTTAGTCCTGGGTGACTATCCCTTCAAGCAGGCAAGGGCCATTTCTGTTGGCATCAGTAGTTAGTAGGGATGGGAGAATTTCGGTGAAGTTCTGACCCTTACTAAATTAGAACCAGAACAAGGTGAAGTCCTGATTTATCCTGATCAGTTCTGTTTTATTGACCAATATTTAAAAAAATGTGAAAAAATGCATAAAAATGGTCAAAGTCATTTGCATTTGTCACAGATGCCCAAAGGAAATAATTTTGTGGAGTGTTTGTATGTAAATTAAAGTAAAACTGCTAAATAAAAAAACAATCTGTCACTACTAGCCACTTCATGGTGGCCTATAATGGTGGCATATCATGCTCGGCCTGTGACATGGGTGTGCTGGGACAGATGGAGAGACAGACAGACAGATGCAAATGCACACAGTATATCATACCACCACCAAGCTTTGCAGGCAGTGCCAGGCAGCTAAGATTTCTTTTTTTATTACTGGTGCTGTGCTGGTATTGTTTTGATGGATGTTCCAGTCAGAGCCGAACAAGCAAAAGAAACAGATATGAATGATCAAATGAGCAGCACTAAGAGAGCCCACCCCTACCCATGTGAATGAGGCAACTGCTTTGCATGCCCGGTGTACTGTAGTATATCAATGGTACACTACCTGGCCTAAGAGGCGGTAATGTTTTCTAGCACTATGACTACTTACTGTATCTGATCAACAGGCTGAGGATGCTTAGTCCTTAAAGAAGAAAACTGAAGGACACAGTGAGCCCCACCCAGGCAGGCAGCCAGTCACACATTGCACTGGTCAAGTGCAGAGCAGTCATAAAAAAGTTGGCCACTGTCGCCTGATGAAGACCTGATGACACACAACACAACACAACACAATGTCATCCTTCCTAGTTTCACAGTTGCTTGCTGCTAGCCACTGCCAAGTAATTTAAGTATCACAAATAAAATGTAGTAATATAATAATCTCAGCCCAGTTACTGTAAGTGAGATGTAACCAGGCTAGCATAACACACACACACACGCACACACTAAAGAAATTATATGAATTTTCAATTTAGTAACATTTTTTTTCTGTGAAGTATTTTCAGCCAAATATTGGGGACATGAGAAATATACAAAGAGTATTCAGTTTCTGAACTTGTAGGCATCTGCTAAGCCATGACTGTACGAAAATTAAAACAGTACTGCCGGGTTCACTTGGGAACTCAGAGCAGCAAGGTTGGTGGATAGAGCTCTGGGTTAATATTCTGTTTTTAACTGAAATATTGGAATAGTTTGTAAGTGAAATTAGCTCTATGTGGTAAAATTATTACCCTGAATTAGAACTGTTACTGGGCTGTGATATTGTAACTTTTTGAGGTTTAGGTACAGTTGTTTGTCAGGGTTAATTAGAGGAAAAACCACTGGGGGTTGGGATTGAAAGGCTGAGTATTTCTGTTTTAGGACTGAAATTTGAAGCAACAGCAGCTGGTGGGCCTGTGACATCATCACGGTACCTGATGTCTGCATACACACACTGTTAGTGGGACGAACACACACTGGACTGTATGTGTTTGTGAGACTTTGGAACTTTATTGGTGGGGTTGAAATTGGGTTTGTAAATAACTACAGTCAGTATAGAGAGAAACTGTATTCCAGGGGAAAGGGACTGAGAAAAGGGGGTGTGCCATTATAAACAGAGGGGGATAAACAGGGTGGCCATATTCCACCATGGCAGGCATCTTTGGAAGGGTTGTAGGCTGTACAGACTGTGGGATGGCAATAATTCTAAATTGGGCCTGGAGAGAGGGAGGCTGCCCACTCTGTAGGCAGTTATCTTGTATCAGGAGTGAGGTATATTGGTTAAGGAGTAAGCTGGGGGAGCTGGGGAGGGTGTCCAAGGATAAGGGGTGTGGATATGGGCAGCAGAAGGGTGGGGCTGAGGGGAGGCTGGGGCAACGCTCTGAAATTACAGGACATTGTGTTACAGCAAGCAGGAGGGGGGATATTAGGGACAGAGGACCCTTAGATAGGGAAGTTGATGCTAAGGGGAAAGCGTACAGGGTGAACATTCTGAATACAAAGACAGTGGAGGGGGAAGAGTCAGGAGGGGCTGTTGTGCAGAAGCCTAAAACAGCAGACTGTGGGAAGGGAGCTCCTAAGGTGAACAGAGCAAGAGGGGAAGAAGAGGGGCAGTTTAGAGGTGCAGTCAGGGGAATCTCCGGTTACTTGATGGAGGCTGACATAGAGTGTCGCAATAAATTTGAGCTACTAAGCAACCTAGAGGGGGAGGAAGGGGTTGGTGGAAATGAGAAAACTTATACAGAGACCGGGGGGAGGGAGTCTGATACCCATAGAGCATCACAGACCGGCAATGGAAAGGATAGAAATAGTCCCAGAGGGAGAAGGGGAAACATAAATATTAAGCAGATGGGGAGATGCAACATATTCCAGACATGAGAGAGAGGCATGATTGGAGAGAAACTGGGAGACAAGGAGGTGGGAGAGGCCTTTCAGCAGGGGTCAGTACCAAGGATGGGGCCCTAGCTAAAGGGGACCCACAGAGAGCCTCTGGAGCAGGGTACTATTACAAGGGGGAGGATGCATGTGGGGAAGGAGAAACCATCAGGGCCAGGATAATGGTTCGATAAGAGAGGGTTAAAGGGGACACCTATTCAGAGGAGTTTGAGTTAAGTGGGCAAAACAGCAAGGGAGGCAGAAGGGGAGGGTGACAAGGGGTCTCTAGTAAGGCAGGAAGACTCCCAGAAATGAGATCATGAATAAAGGGGGGAAGGGGGCTGAGAGGGCATAGTGGAGGTAACCATAAGGATGATGGCGGGGTTAAGGTTCTGTTATTGGGGACCCATGATTAGGGTATCCAGTGGAGGACAGGGGTGGATGCCATAGCCAGGTGAAGGTAGTGTGTATCTCTGGGCTGACACTGCACAGAGCAAAGTTCATGGTGTATGAAATGGTTAGGGATTGTGGAGGAAACTGATTTCCTGGTGCATTTGGGAACCAATGATCTAGAGGGAAATAGCATTTGGAAATCCAAGCAGGTTCCAAGAACTTGCCAGAGTCTGTCGGATAATGGATGCAACATTTCCTTTTCAGAGATATTGCCAGTACCAAAGGCCTCAGTGGAGAAAAAATGAAGCTCACGAGGGTTAACGACTGGCTCAGGAAGTGGGGTGAAGAGAGTGGGTTGAGGTGTTAGGGAACTGGAATGGAGTTTGGGAGGATAAGGGACTATATGCAAGGACAGGTTTCATCTTGCCCCATTAGGGAAGGAAGTCCTAAACAGGGATGGCTGACTACATACAAGAAAGGTGGGGTTTAAACTTGTGAGGGGAAGGGATAAGGAGGGGCTGACAGAGCCCTCCTCCAGATGAGGGGAGTAGCCTTCACGCCCAAGGGGAAGGGGAAACAGATTGGGGATGGAGGTTTCAGGAGGAGCAGAGGGAGGATGGAAGTATAGGAAATCTGGGTGGGGTTCGACAAAGAGAATCAGGGATAAGGGTTGGGGGTTGGTGTTAGTAAATGCCAGGAACTTGGGAAACAAGTTGCCAGAGTTCCAGGCCATGCTGCTCGAGGGGGGGGTGGATGTGGCAGCGGTCACAGAAACGTGGGCCAACAAAAGCCATGACTGGGACCTAAACGTAAGGGGGTACACTATGCTCAGGAAGGATAGAAAAGAGGGCAGAGGGGGTGGAGTGGCTATGTTCATTAGAGATGACATAGAAATTGCTAGGGTAGAAGAAGCAGAGGGAAACGTGGAGGCCTTATGGGTCACTTTACGATCCCCAGCAGGAAATAAGGTCAAGATGGGTGTAGCATATAGGCCCCCTGGGATGAGTGAGGTTCTAGAGGATGGTTTGCTGGACAACATCATTGCCCAGTGTGGACCAAAAGGGGAAGGTGTTGATGGGGGACCTTAAAATGCCAGGTACAAACTGGGGAACCATGTCCTTTAAGGTGTCCAAGGAGCAGAACCTGCTGGATGGCTTCCAGGATGTTTTCTTAACACAGCATGTGATGGAGCCTACAAGGAGGCATGTCCTGGATGTGGTTCTGCAGATGGGGATCTGGTAAGGACATGGTTGTACAAGACCCCTGACTGGAAGTGACCACAATACTGTCTGGTTTCAAATAAGCATGGGGGAGATCTAGGACACTGGCAGTGGACTTCAGGGGGCAGACTTCATGGGCATGGGAAATATTCTCAAGGATCACTTGATGGGGATTACCTCAATGACAAGTGTGGAAAGGAGATGGGAGGTCATAAAGCGGGACTTCATGAGGCAGTCAGGATCTGCACTAAGTTGAAACGTAAGTGAGCAAGGTCACATAAACCATGCTGGTGGTCCAGTGAGGTACAGGTAGCAGTCAGAGAAAGAAGTGCCTACAAAAAGTATAAAACAACAAGAGGGATAGGATAAGGAAATGTACCAGCTTGCATCTAGAAAAGTCACCAGATAGTAGGGGAGCAAAGTCCAGTAAAGAGCAGCGGCTGGCACAGGAGACATGGAGGGAAAAGGGTTCTTCCGGTACATTGGGGAGCGGAGAAAAACTAAGGCCATCTCAGCAGATTGCGATCAGAAGGAGGGTGGATGGAAGCGAGGGCCAGGCAGAGGTATTTAACAAGTACTTTGCCTCTGTGTTCACTAAGGAGGATGGGATATCTACAAAGCAAGGCACGAAGGGATAGAAACATCAGTAAGTGGGATCAAGGGAGCAACAAAATGGAGCAAGAGGGAGAGAGAGGTACCCCAGGGTGTCACATCTGGGTAAAGATAAAAGGCCAGTAAGGTGGAGGGACGGATGATGCTCTGCCAATAAGGTGTGGTTAGCCCTCAAGGCCCTAAAGAAAGACAAATCTCCTGGGCGGATGGCATTCATCCGGAGTACTATAGGAATTGGCGGACATACTGGCTGCACCCTGGGCGGACTTTCAGCAGGTCACTTGAGACAGGAGGAGTCCCTAGGGAATGGCGAGGCACATGTGGTACCAATCCATAAAGGGGTCGAGGGAAGTACCAGGTAACTATAGACCCATCAGTTTGACCTCGGTGGTGGGAAAATTAATGGAGAGTATACTAAAGGAACGATTGGGGATGTACTTGGAGGAGGTGGGAGGTCTGTATAGTCGGCAACATGGGTTTGTGCCAGGTAGATCTTGTCAAACCAACCTTGTGGAGTTCTGTGAATGGGTAACATCAGAACAGGACAGGGGTAAGCCTGTGGATGTATTATTCTTGGACTTCAGCAAGGCGTTTGACTCTGTCCCCTACAATGGTCTGGTGGAGAAACTGATGGGGTTAGGAGTAGGCCCTTTGATGGTCAGATGGATTGAAAACTGGCTAGCTGGACACACTCAGAGAGTAGTGGTCTGTGGGGAGCTCTCCAACCCTAGAGAGGTTGGTAGTGGGGTGCAGGGCTCGGTCCTGGGTCCGATCCTGTTTAATGCATACATATCAGACATCAGGGAGGGTATAGGGTGTGAAATGATTCTCTTCGCGGATGACTCCAAGATGGGAGCAGTAGTTGAGGGAGAAGAGGGAGGTTGCCTGCAAGGGACCTGACACCCTGGAAAGCTGGGCTCACACATGGAAATTACCTCAATATCACCAAGTGCAAGGTGTTGCATCTTGGTCTGGGAAACCTAAACACAGGTACACCCTGGGAGGGAGGCTGGAGGCCTCAATAGGGAAAAAGACCTAGGGGTCATGGTGGATGCATGTATGAATAACTCTGAGCAGTGCAGGAGAGCGTAGCAAGGCAAACAGGATGTTGGGATGCATCGTAGGGGATCACCTCTAGGAGCAAGGAAGTGATTCTGCGCTGTACAATGGACTGGTTAGACCACACCTTGAGTACTGGGTACAGTACTGGAGACCACACTAAGAGGGACATACAGCTCCTAGAGAGGGTACAGAGGAGGCAACAAAAGATGATATGAGGGCTAGAGGATTTGATGATGAGGACAGACTTAAGGAGCTCTGCCTGTTTTCACTGGAGGAGAGGAGAGACAGGGGACATGATTGAGGTCTTCAAGTACCTCAAGGGAATACATAGGGTAAACATGGAGGGATCTTTAGACTAAAGCAGGAGAGCATCACTAGAGGGCATGGTTTGAAGTTAAAAGGTGAAGGGTAGGTGGAAGAGGAGGAGGTTTTTCACTGAGAGGGTGGTGGACCCTTGGAATGCACTGCCTGGTGAGCTGGTTCAGAGATCCACAGTGGAGGGCTTCAAGAGAGGATGGGACAGACACAGAAAGTGGATGTATCAGATGATGTCTTATCCCAGGGGGGTGGGGCTGGATGATAACGGGTTTCTGGAGCACAAGGGATGGGAGGGTCTCGGCACCCAACTAAGGATCTAAAGTTCGAGCAGACTCGATAGACCGTAAGGCCTAATCTGCTGGCAAATAGTATGTAAGTATGTAAGTATGTAAGACTAGGGGATCAGTTACTGAGGGGGAAAAAGTGACAAGTAATAGTAGTAAGGAGCAGAACTGGAATAAGGACAAGTGATAAATAAGTAGTAGTCATGACTCGTGAGGGCAAAAACTGATAGTAGTAGTAGTAATAGTAATAATAATAATAATAAACTTTATTTTTATGGTGCCTTTCAAATGCGATAGCGCATGTAACGAATATCACAGAAGCATAAATTATATAAGAATCTCTAATATCATCATAGAGTCATTCACAAAATGCTTGGTGCATAAATGTGTTTTAAATTTGCTTAAATCCCTCCACAGTCGTGCACTCCCATAATTGATGGGGTAGATAATTCCAAAGGGTTGAGGCCATGCATAAATACTCTGGCCTCAGAAGATTTCAGATACACCCTTGGAATCTCTAGCAACCTCTCATCGACTAGGCGGGAGTGATCACCCAGGACAGTAGGGGACCAGAAGCTCTTTCAGGTAGTCTGGGCCCAGTCTATGTAGGGCTTTAAAAGTCAGTAGTAGTAGAAGACAGCAGTACCCTACTTCCAGATCAGATAGTGGTACCAGGTACCACCAAGTATGTTTGTGATGTGAAATGTAGTTGCTTGCTTTATTTGGACTCTGAACCCATTGATGTTGGTTTTTTTTCCTATTCTGTGTTGCTTATGTGATCATAGTGGCCTGTCCTAGTCCAACCTGACCTGACTTGTTGTACTTAATTGCTACCTCATGTAGTAGACACTATTCACGAAAGATTTTTACCACAGGCACAAATTTTTGAGTGTTTTGTGCAAATGGCCTATTTGGAGCAGTCAGTGTAAGTTTTATTCAGGTATCATATTTGAAATTAAAGTGAGGAATGTTGACTTTGAGAAACGTGAGGCGTTAAGCATTTTCTGGTGTCAAATGGGATTGTGTGTCAGTAATGACGTTACCAGCTGAACTGAACAATTGTTCTAAACAGACACCTGTCAGAGGGTAAGTCATGTATTTCATTGCAATATTTACTAAAGCAGGCCACGTATTTTGTTTGGATTGCCAGTATTTCAAAGGATCAGCATTCCAGCTGATATTGGGCTCTGCCAGGTACATTTCAGCAATGGTCTGTGTGAGGCTTTGTGACAAGAGGTAGATGAAGATGTTACAGTAACATCTTGTAAGTGACTTCAAAACATGACTGAACCCAGAGACTGGGACAGTGCTAGTATGCTTGGTTGGTGGTGCAGTAGAACATTTGGCTGTAGTAGCTGAGGAGGAAGAGGGAGAAAATGCCGCAGCAGTAGAGGATGGGCCACCTGATGCTGTGCTGCTGTGTCTTGAAGAAGATTCTGAATGTGGTGCTGCTGTTGTACTCTGTTCCATGACAGCACGCACCTCGTTAGTTATTTCTTGTTTGTTTCTCTTGAAACAAATGTAATCATCATCACTCAATAGTTGCTTCGATTTGTATCGTGGGTCCAAGATTGTTGCTTTAATGTAGTAATCAGAATGAAGCATTTTACACAGTTTGTCATCTTCTTCAACTTTTTTGATCATACGTCTCATTAGATCTTGTTGTATTCTGGAGGGCAACCTGCAGCATATGTCAGCACCACTGGCAGCCTGTGTGATCAAGGAACTGTCTTGCTTCTCTAACGTTTCCCTAATCAGATTCAGTCTGAATTTTAAAGTTTTTATTAGGGGTATTGCCTGGCTCAGAACTGCTGTTTTTGCACTAACCTCCCTGGTGATTTCTTCAAATGGCTGGAGCAGTACCATGAGAAACCCCAGCATGGCCCACTGTGACAGAGTGATATAAATGTCTGCATCACCAATTTTATTTTCTAAGGTGTAGCGCCTGACAGCTTTCTTTTGTTCCAGCAGCCTCTGGAACATATAAAAGGTCAAATGTCATCAAGTAGTGATGTCTTGGATCAGTCTGTGCAAAGGTAAACTGTGATCCTGCTGTATTTTTTTCAAACATGTGATGGGCTTTGCTTGAGTGACTGAAATGAGTGCATGTCCTTTTACCAGTGCTAGCAAGAGCCTTATCTCCCCGTCGTCATTGAGAAAACAGTGAACTATTAAATTTAGGCAATGCGCAAAGCAGTGGATGTAAACAAAGCCCCCCCTCCTCCAAGGCCTTCCTTATGTTTATGAATAACACCAAAACCTTTCAAAATAAATGTGTCTTTAAGCAGGATGGATTGCACCTGAATAGGACAGGTACAAGAATGTTAGGTATGAAACTAAACAACGTAATTAAGTTTCATTTAAACTGGAAGGAGAGGGGTAGATCTAAAGCACCAAGAGCTTACTAGGAAATGGGGGCACAAGCTGGAATGGGGTACTATTAAATGCATGGAGTTTAGTAAATAAATTCAATGAATTCCAGTACATGCTAGCAACTAGGGATATTGATATTGCATTGATAACTGAAACCTGGTGGGAAGATGCAGATCTATGGGAGAAGAATATAAAAAGTTAGAACTTATATTCCATATCCACATCCGCATAGGAAAGGAAGAGGAATCTCTATCTATATATAAGAAGCACTATAAAGAGCGAACAAGAAACAGTACAGTTGGAGAATGTGGAGATGTTATGGATCAACATTTTGCATAAAACAATGTCCAAGCTAAATTTGGGACTAATTTACAGACCCCCATCTATGTCCAAACAAGAAGATGAACTCCTATTAGAGTATGTATCAAAACTAGATCCAGCAGGTAATATCCTTTTGGCAGGGGTTTTTAACCTACCTCACACTGACTGGCTAGAACTAAAATGCAAAACCAAACTAGGAAAGGACTATGTGGATGCATTTGATCAAGCTGCTTTAATCTAAAGAGTGATGACAGCAACTAGGGGACAGAATATTCTGGATCTTTTCCCAACTAATATGGGGGATAAAATAGGCAATATTATGGTTAGCAGTCCCTTGGGAAATAGTGATCGCCGTTCACTGTTCTTCAGGTTAAACAGAGAACTGAGGACTAATAAAATAACAGGCCTAACAAATAAAGTAAATTTTGGTAAAGCTGACGTTTCTACTCTTAAGGCAAAAATGGGTACCTGGGATTGGGAAACTGAATTTAAAAACCAATCAGTGGATGAGATGTGGGAAATTCTGATAGGGAAAATCAGATGGAAGTTAATAAATATATATCAAGTATATCAAAATATAGTAATAAGAGAATTTTTTATTTATTTATTTAGTTTTTGTTGACTGGGTAAGTGCACTAGACAAATCCTGCCTATTTTCAGGCACGACCCGGGAGAGGGGGATACAGATGAATGCCAACTGACCTTGAACCAGATTAAGCTGTTGGTGGTATTTTTAGTGAATGAGGGAAATTTGGCCAGGACACCGGGGAAATTCCTCTACTCTTTTATTAGGGTGGGGGGGGGTTATTTTTTCAATATGTCTAGTAAGTTTTGAGTCTATTGCAATGTTAGTTTTGTATTTTATGTATGATGGCATATGTATTTTGTTTCAAGTAATTTGCTTTTGCTTTTGTGTATTATTTGACTGTATTTTACTTTCCAACTTTAATAAAAAATTCCCCTACTCTTTTCGATAAGTGCCATGGGATCTTTAACATCCACCTGAACTACCACCAGTCCAGGCAGATGGGACCTCGGTTTAATGTCTTATCCGAAGGACGGCACCTCAGAAGTGCAGCACCCCTCTCATGCTGCACTACAGTGTCAGTACTGGGATATTAACCCAAGTGCCAGATGTGGGAACTGAACCCATAGCCCTCTGATCTCCCGGCCTCAGAGGTGAGTGTGCTACCTACTGAGCCACTGACACTTAAAAATAATACAGGTTGGTTTAATTCAAAATTAAAAAAAATGGTTGGACAGAAAAACAAACTCCTTAAGAAGGCAAATAAAAAAGACAATCCCGATGGGTGTCTCTTGTTTAGATAAATGGCCAGAAAACTAAAAAAGGAAATCAGAAAGTCAAAATCAGAATATGAGGTACAACTAGCTAATAGAGTGAAGGACAACTACAAAGCGTTTTATATTACTGCTAAAAAAGGTAGTACCAACATAGGACCATATATAAACCCACAGAGAGAATCAGACACTAATACTAAAGAATTAGCAGCTATGCAAAATATATATTTCAGTTCAGTGTTCAACAAAAATACATTGATTACAGATGAAGAAAGATTACAGTCCATTTCAGGACAATATTAATAGACCCCAAGGATGTCCAGAAAAGGTTGGATAACATTAATGTTAACAAATTGCCCAGACCTGATAATCTCCATCTCAGAGTGCTCAAGGAGCTAGCAGAAAGTCTGGCTCCACTGTTGACACATATCTTTCAGAACTCCTTAGATCAAGGAATAGTGGTCCAGGGTTGGAGAGAAGCAACAGTGGTGCCATTATTAAAAAAGGTCCCTACAACTAAGCCTGAGAACTTTAGACCAGTGAGCCTAACCTCAACAGTGGGTAAAGTAATAGAAGGGATTTTGAAGACCATATGATCAAGCATTTAGCTACAAACAGCTTATCAGATCCCACACAACATGGCCTCATGAAAACAAGATCATGCCAGACTAACATGTTGACCTTTTATGAGGTAGCTAATGTAAGGCTTTAGACGAGGAAATGCAGTGGATGTAATATTCTTGGATTTTCTGGCATGCTTGATAAAATCACATAAAGAACTAGTAGAGGTATTGATAAACATGAATCTGGAAACAAATATAGTAAAATGGCTGAGAGACAGGAGACAGAGGTTACAATTAATGGGACAGTGTCTGACTGGGAGAGAATGACAGAGTGGAATCCCCAGGGCTCCATTTTGGGACCCTGTTTATTTCATGTATGTCTCCTCGATTAAATGTGTTTGCCCCACTATATGGTTGGAGCAAGTTTGCTGATGACTGCAGGATAGGGGTATTGTCAACAATAAAATAGACCAAAACAACTGCAGGAAACCCTGAATGGGCTATATCATTGGGCAGTCAGATAAAGACTTGAACTAAACATGAGCGAATGTATGTTGATGTACTTGGGCAATAAGAATACAAAATATAGGTATAGTTTGGGAGGAAAAGAGCTACCACAAACAACAGAGGAAAGGGATTTGGGAGTCAGAGTCACTATTGACTTAAAATTTAGCTCTCATTGTAATCTTGTTATTCAAATAGCAAATCAGACATTAAGCTGTGTACTGAGACATATTGGTAGCAGGGACAGCAGGGTTGTATTATCCTTATATCAGGCACTGGTGAGGCCACATCTGAGTACTGTGCTCAAGTATGGTTTCCCTATTAAAAGGGGGGACATTAGAAGGTTGGAGAGTGTGCAGCGAAGGGTCACTAAAGCAGTGACAGGACAAACCAATGTGTCCTATCCAGAGAGGCTGGAAAATTTGGGGCTATACACACTACACTATAGAATAACAAGAGGGGATATGTGCATGGTCTATAGGGCACTTCAGGATAGGGCATTAAGAGAGGGCCTTGGACTTATTTTAAAGAACAATCTGTATAAACCATGAGGGCATGGTCTGCAACTGACTCTAGGTAAATGGAACACTTTTAAAAGGAAAAACTGGTTTAGTCAGAGGGTGGTGCAACTTTGGAATAGTCTACTGCTAGAAATTGTCACTTGTGGTACAATGGGATCCTTTAAGCATGGGTTGGATATAGTATACAAAAATAAATGCATTTTAGTATAAATACATGATAGCAAGCATAAAGGATGAAAGTCTATGTAGCTTGTAAAACTTACGAAACCTATGAAATGTTGGACCCATTATCTGCAGCTGTAAAGCCAACTACAGTCCCTGTGAAGTGAGCCATTGCTGAGTTGGTTTTGGAGCTCTTCATTGATGTTGTATGAGGTATGTTCAGATGGAAAATAAACATTCTTAGAAGAGCAAACTGTGATGTTTCTGCCCTCATTCCCGTGAATTATCAAAACATGCCCAATGGGCCATGACAGGCGTGAAGGGTCAGGCTGACAGCTTGTCCAGATATCTGTCTGAGATGCACCACCCTCTCAACAACACTGTACAAGGCGTGTCTTAATTTTTACATACAACATCATAAGGATCGGGAATCCCAGTTGCTGAGAAGTATTTCCATGATGGTATGCTATATCAAGGTTCAAAGTACTCAAGCAGCTGCCTAAATCCTATAAGTTCAACCACGTTATGTGGTAGCAAATCAACAGCTATCATTTTGGAATTCTTTTTGTTATTGTAACAGCAACAGGGTGAGTCAAGGCATATTTTGCCTTATGCTCATATGTTTCTGAGATGGTAAGCTGTCTCCTTGAAGGAGAAGGGCTTTTGAACACATGGTGGTCACTTTCAGTAACAGTCGGAGGAGTTCTTTTAATGGCAACAAGTGGTGGTTGAAGTGTAGTGCTGCAGGGGCTGCCACTGCTTTCATCTATGGGTATTACACCCGAGTGTAGTGAGTTATCACTATTACTTTCTCTTCGAGACTCACAACTGACCATTTCATTATCACTAATGTTGTGACATCTGCATAGGTGCTTTTTCAGTGCTGAAGTTCCCAATGCTCCTTTCTTTTTAGCCCTGCTGATTGGCCACTTACAAATAGTGCATAGAAACTTAGAAGTTGATGGCAGATAAGGACTGCAAGGCCCATCCAGTCTGCTCATTTCTTTTCCTACCTTATGAATGTGCCATCGACCTTTGCTCTATCAATGGCCTATCTATTCATGCTCATCTGTATTGCCCCTTATGCCTATCCTATGCCTGCTTGAAGCCCTACGCTGTATTCATATCCCCCACTTCCTGAGCTAGGCCGTTCCATGATCCAACATCCTTTCTGTGAAAAAGAACTTCCTCACCTTACCCCTTAATCGGCCTCCCTCTAATTTTATGCTGTGTCCTCTTGTCCTGCTATTTTTCTTATATTGAAACATGCTAGACTCTTTCATCTAGTTAATGCCCTTAAGGTGTTTGAATGTTTCGATCATATCACCTCTCTACCTACTTTGCTCTAGGGTATACATATTGAGCTCCGTTAATCTGTCCTCATATGTTTTCTGATGCAGTCCGTGCACCATTTTGGTTGCCTTCTCTGGACTGCCTCAATTTGGTTAATGACCTTGTGAAGGTGGTGCCTTCAGTACAGCATGCAGTACTCCAGATGAGGCCCAACCAGTGTCTTGTAAAGAGGGATTATTACCTCCCTTTTCCAACTTGTGATACCCCTACTAATACACCACAACATCCCCCTAGCCTTACTTACTGCTTTAGTGGTCTGCTTGGATGATTTCAGGTCATTGGTGGTGATGATGATGCCCTAGTCTCTTTCTTCCTTTGTGATTGCCAGTAACTCCCCTCCCAGCCTATAGGTGGCTTCAGGGTTTCTCTTCCCTATATGCGATCTTGCGCTTCTTTACATTAAACCCCAGTTGCCACTGTTCTGACCATTCTGCCAGTTTATCCAGATCTCTTCTCATTCTGCCCACCCCATCTGGATCATCTACTCTGTTGTACATCTTGGTGTCCTCTGCAAACAAACCTTACCTCCAGTTCATCTGCAATGTCACTGATGAAGATATTGAAGAGGACTGGCCCCAGGACTGATCTCTGAGGTACTCCACTTGTGACTTGCATCTCTTCTGACTGTGTATCATTTACCATCACTCTTTATTTTCTGCCCATCAACCATTTTGCCACCCAGTTGACCAACTTCTGACCCACTTCAAGGCTACCCAGCTTATTAATTAATCTTCTATGTGGAACAGTATCGAAAGCTTTGCTGAAATCAAGGTAGGCAACATCAACTGCTCCCCCTTGGTCCACCACTCTCATTACTTAGTCCAAGAAATCTATGAGATTAGTTTGACAGGACCTTCCTTTTGTAAACCCATGCTGTCTTGGATCCTGTGCTCCTATGGATTCCAGGTGTTGCACTATCCTTTCCTTAAGGAGTGCCTCCATAATCTTGCCCACTACTGATGTAAGACTGACTGGTCTGTAGGGTCCCTGCCTCCTCCCTGCTACCACTCTTGTGGAGCGGGATCACATGAGCCCTTCTCCAGTCTTCTGGGACCTCTCCTGTGCTCAGAGACTCACTAAACCATTCTGCTAATGGCTCTGCTAGTTTCACCCTTAGTTCCTTTAGTTCCCTGGGATGTATGCCATCAGGTCCCATTGCCTTGTCCACCCTGAACTTACCAAGCTCTTGTAGGACCCTTTCTTTTGTGAAGGGACGAGTGCACAGCTCCTTCCCCCTACGTCCATGGTGCTGAGCTGTGGGCCCTGCCCTATCTTCTCTTCAGTAAATACTGAGCAGAAATCTATTTAGGATAGATGCTTTTACATGGTCCTCACATGCTCCCTTATCCCCTTTGATTTTAAATACCACCTTTGAACTTTCTCCTTTCACGAATGTATCTATTGAAAGTCTTGCCACCTTCTTTTACTGTTTGTTCTAGTGTTGCATGGGTTTGGGCCTTTGACTGCCTTCCCTGCTTCCCTTAGGGAAGTTTGGTATGCCTCCCTTTATTCATCCTTCTGTGTTCCCTTATATTTCCTGAAGGACAGCCGTTTGGCTCTGACCTTTTCTGCTACTGTTTTTGAGAACCAAAGTGGCTTCTTTCTTCTTTTGCTTCCTTTTCTCTCTCCAACACAATGGGATGTTGCTTCAAGTACTGCATCCTTAATGCTTGCCCACATTGCTTGTACCCCCTCACCTGTATTTCTTTTAGCCAGGGCTAGCTTAACTCTGTTGACCATCTTATCAAAGTCAGCTCCTCTGAAGTCCCATATTTTTGCCTTGGAATAGGATGATTTAGCTGTAGTGGCCAAATTTAACCATGCCATTTGATGGTCACTGGCACCCAGGTGACCTTTCCTCCTGGAGATGTGTGATCCTTTCCCTGTTAGTCAGTACTAGATCTATGATAGCCCTGTCTCTTGTGGGTTGTTGTACCAGTTGCTTGAAGCCCTCTCCATGTAGGGAATCAACCATGTGTCTAGTTCTGGGAGGTACTCCTGCTGGTATTGACCAATCTGTATCTGGCATGTTGAAGTCTCCCATTATCAGAACCTCCCCTTTAGCTGTCATGTTCTGTATATCATCTAACAGTAATGTGTCTGTGTCCTTCCACTGGTCTGGAGGCCTGTACACAACCCCAGTTCTTATGGCTGTCCCATTTCCTGTTTCCAGGGTGACCCACAGTTCTTCTGGCTCCTTATGTGTATTCTGAATTTCTGTAGCTTTGATATTTTCATTGACATAAAGGGCCACTCCACTGCCCCTTTTGGCACCTCGGTCTCTTCTGAACAGTACATACCTAGGTACTGAAGTCTCCCAAGTGTGGTTACTGGTAAACCATGTCTCGCTAATGGCTACTATATCCAGTTTAGCCTCTGTCATTATTGCCTGCAGGTCTGGGATCTTGTTTCCCAGACTGTGAGCATTTGTGGACATAATTTTCCATTGGCCAGATTTCGGTGTGTTAGTTGTTGGGTGAAGTCTGGCATTTCCCCTGTGCGTTGTATGGGGAGCTGGACCTTTTTGCTTACCTGGTGATGCAAATGAACTACAAACATGCTAAACTCCTGTTTGTCCACTAGCTGAGGGGGGAGGAGTGTTCTTCTCATTCGATGTATGTGGTACTGCACCCCTCTCCCTATTTGTCGGTTTAAATATTGTTGCTATCAACTCATTGGAAGCACTGATGGAGAAGTATGACCAAATGTAAAATGATGTTTTTTTTAGATTTTTTCCCCCAGGAAGGCATGACACCTCAGTCATCTTTTCAGGGTTCCCCCTCCCCTGGATTTGTCCTGAGCCTGTTCCTGTTCCTGTTCTGGTTCTGGTTTATTCCCATTGTCCCCCTCCTCCACAACCAAAACATTTCTGTTTGTTCCTTCCTCATCTACAATTTCCATCCCCTCCAGTAAACCTTCTGCTGTATGTTCATTCTCTTTATCTTCTTTATTATCATCAGTATTACCCTCATCTGGTTCAACCTCGGAAGCATCAGATGAGGGACTGGCAGTAGTATAGTATGCAATTGTTCCATATCATTGGGTGCCGCTGTGGGTGGTTCCCACCATGTCTTTTTAGTTTTTTTAACTACATAACTTTTTTTTATTTTTACTTGGGACTGATGGTGATGATCCAAGACATTCACCTTTTTTTAGAGTTAAGCAGTTGCTTGGAAGACACAACCTTATCAGATGTGAAAAAATCCCTTTTTGGGGTTTAATTTTGTTTTCCCTTTTCAGGTCAATCCCTGTCTTTTGCAGTGCCACTGCCTACCTGAGAACTAGAAAGTGCCTCATCAACACTTTGATCCATTTTAGAACAAAAGATCCCTCTAGCGTGAAACATGATGTCCTTCTAATGACTCTCAACCACACAGACCAGGGACAAATGTACTGCCGTGACTCGTGACTGTGCCCAGCACACTGACAGCACAGCAATTCACCACCACTTCCTTCCAAGATTGCCAGACTGGCTCGTGTAAAACTTACTGTTAAGTGAAAGTGACCAAATTCAGCCACTGTTAAATGTGCCTCAGAATTTGAATGTGAGATGCAGGCACATCTGGTGCATAGCCACACGCAGCACAGTACCACACTAGGGGTTGGTTAATGCTTATATGTAATTTAAATTGATAACGTGGCATACTGTGAAACTAATGATAAATAGAGAATAAAGTATGTGGAAGAATTTAATGCACACTCAAGGTGTGGGATGCTACATAAACCTCAAGGGCAAAGTTCAAAGTTTATTAAAGACACACCTTGGGTGCTGATAAATTAGAGTTGATGCACTTCCCATATTTTATTTTTATAATAATTGGTGAGCAATTTTTTCCCAAGCCTGATTTTTGTGACTGCCTGTGGTGTGCGTATATATATATATATATATATATATATATATATATACACACACAGAGTCTCCTCCTCGTTCTTGAAAATGAGTATTTTTAATTAGTTGTTTATTTTTGGAACTACTGTTTGAAATGTCGTTGTTAGGTACCACTGCATGCAGTCAGCCAAGGTTCGATTTCTGGTAGCAATGAGGTATTGCCTGCAGCCGACAAACAGCAGGATCAACCAGATAGAGATTTTTTTTTTATTATTTAAATGCAGGATTAACCAGATGGTTAAAAGAAATTTAACTCTTTGAAGGAGAGACAAATGTTATGGCAGCTCCTCACTAACTGACTGGCTTTTCGCTAATGGACTGACGAAACCGCCATGTTAGTGGAAATATTGAGCCTGCCCAAACAGAGAATGAGAGCCAATTAGGTAGCACTCTTGGTTTTAACAGGTAGAGTGTGTGAATGTCATAATAACCTGCATGGTATTATGAAAAATATCAACTGGCTGAGCACTTAGAAAAAAATTATTTGCCAGTTATTATTAAGGAATAATGGGGAATGTGTGACGATGATGACACATGTGTAGTGCTTGTGCTTTACTTGTGTTGTACTGTAAACACTCTGCCTGCTACAACTCACAGTCAGAATATCCCCTGGGCCACCCACAGCCAGCAGCATAAGGTAGGTGCCTTTAACTTGTATTTTGTTTGAACAGTATTTTTTTAATACATGAAGTCGGGATTGAACATAGATGATGTTCATTATTCAAGATTTGATTGTACACACAGCTGTACTGAAGCCAGGAGAAAAAATTATTTGGGAGTTCTGGGACTGTCATATTTATTGTGGGCCACCCTTGCAGTCTCTTTTCTGCTCCCTCTTTAAGTCACAGAGATTTTTTGCCAATCTACTACCAAGAAAAAAAAGCTTTTGTTTGGGATTTTCTGTAACTGCAGTCTCTGGTCCACCACCACCAGTACTCTCTCCTCTCTGGATCTGAAATAGCACAAGTCAGATTTTGCCAGTGGCCAGCCTGCCCTTTTTGTACACACAGCTACTTCTGTCTGAGGCTGAGAAAAGTTTAATTTGGGATTTTCTGTAACTAATCATTCATGGCACACTCCCCCATACTCCTGATGCTCCCTCCTGCCATCAACCAACCGATTTCACCCACCCCACATCCTCCATGATCGGGAATCTTTCCCCTCCCTCCCCTGTCTGTAGTGCTTTTACGTTTTGGTGTTTTACCTCTCTCTCTCTCTCTCCAGTCTCTCTCTCTCTCTTCTGCTGTGACCCTCTCCTTCTGGGCTGTGTGGTGTACTTACCAGCCTTATATGCTAGTGAGTGTGTCACGTGACCTTCTGTTGCCTGATTGGATGCCGCCGGCTGCCTGTACATCCTGATGGCATCCCCCAGGCAACAGACAACAAAATCATGGAAATGGCATCTCCATGGACCCAGAACTGGACTTCTACAGAGAAGTCCATACTTATCCTGGTCCATGGATTGCAGGTTCGACCCAGGGGTCTGGATCTCCCATGGAACAGTCCGCCTACCCCTAATAGTTAGCAATGTGTTTTTATTGGCTGAAAGTTTATCTTCATAATGGCAGTAGAGGTTGCCACTCAGTGGTAGCAGATGCTGTCACTTGGCTCATGGGGAACATTGCCAGGGACTCTCTGCATGTGCAAGAACAGTCATTATGTTTCCCTGTAGGGCCAGTTCATGTGAATCATCTCTATTTTTTCATTCTGGCCTACCACAGGACAGAGGTGTGGTAATGCATGGCCTTCTGGAGAGTAGCTTTTGTTTACTCCCACTCTAATGATAGCAGCCAGTGGTGCAGTCTGAGGCATCAAGCCTCATGATCACAAGGGCCTTGGTTGTGGACTCTGATGGTGTGGTGGAGATGGTGACATCATGTGCTGACTTGTTTTGTCAGCAATATTTGGAGGCATTTAGACAGCAGTAAAAAGAGCACTACAAGTTAATGTGAGGGAGAGGTCTTTCTTTCCATGGATTCATCAATCACACTTTTTTTTTTAAATCAAAGTAAGAGAAAAGACACATGCTGGCCCTTACAGGACAAAGAAGGGGGCAGACATGAAGGGAAGAAGGCAAGCTCTCCACTATTGAAACCCTGCTACTGTCTGAGAGACCAATGGCCACAGAAAGGCCTCATGTCTCATAGAGAGCTGGGTAAGTTGTATGACGGGGACACTTCATTGAGAGGGAAGAAGGTGAACTATCTATTATAAAAACCCTGCTACTGTCTGAGAGACCAATGGCATGACGTGGTCAGTACTGAAAGCAGTAATAAACACCACAATAAGGTTCAGTAGCAGTGCAAGAGTTTTTAACTGTACATGACATGGTTAGTATTGAAAAGGAATAAACTCATTCTGTGTTTATGTTTCTTTTCCAGGAAACAGAAGTGGAGTAGACATCTTTAACAGACAGCATTGAACATGGCAACAGCAAAGGATCTAGAACTACTGAAAATGAGACTATTTGTCCCATCTGGTGGATTTTTCAATGACCCTGTCATTACAGATCGTGGGCACAACTTTGCAGAGCCTGCATCACAAAATACTGGGAGTATGTAGAAGGCAACTCTCCTGTGGTGAATGCTATGATGTGTTAGAGCAGAAGGTACTCCGAGCAAACAGGAAACTTGCAGCTGATAGTAGAGATTGTGAAACGCCTAACTGGAAATGAAGAGGAGCCTGAAATAAGCAGCACCTGTGACCAGCCCCAGCAGCCCTTGGGGCAGGATTGTGAAGAATCGGACAGACATAAACCTGTCTGTGCAGCGTGAGAAGAGTCTTCTGAGAATGACTGCCACTGCACTGTTCCCAAGGTGGAGGCCTTAATGGTAGGCAGAGGAAGAGAATGATTAGCGTTTGAGTCAAGGGCTTTCTGACTACATAGAAAGATTGACTTTGACAGCAGATAAGGACTGCTTGGCCCACCTAGTCTGCCCATTTCCCTACCTACAGGATAAGGTGCAGATCCTATTTAACCACTAGCCTATTTCTTCCTACCCCCTACAAAAATCGCCTTATGTCTGTCCCATGCATTCTTGAATTCTCCCACAGTTTTAGACCCCACAACCTCCTCAGGATGGCTGTTCCATGTGTCCACCACCCTCTCTGTGAAAAAAATATTTCCTCACATTGCCCCTGAGCCGTCCTCCCCTCGATCTTCAAATTGTGTCCCCTTGTTCTTGCACATCTCTTTTTCTGAAAGATGCTACCTGCTTGGACTTTGTTGATTCCACTGAGGTATTTAAACATTTCTATCATGTTTCCTTTCCTCAAGGGTATACACATTAATATCTTTTAGTCTCTCCTCGTATAGCTTCCCTTGCAGACCCTGCACCATTTTAGTTGCCCTCCTCTGAACTGCCTCCATCCTGTCTATGTCCTTGTGGAGATGGGGTCTCCAGAACTGGATGCAGTAGTCCAGACGGGGTCTCACTAACTGTCTGTACAGTGGGATAACAACTTCCTGTTTTCTGCTGGTGATACCTCACCCTATACATCCCAATATCCCCCCAGCCCTCCCTGCTGCCTTCTCACATTGCTTGCCAACCTTAAGGTTATCTAATATGATTATCCCCAGGTCTCTTTCCATTTTTGTTGTTGTTACTACCTTCCCCCATTGTGTAATCTTCCCCTGGGTTTTTGTTTCCCAGGTGCATTATTTTGTACTTCTTTGCATTGAATCCAAGCTGCCATACTTTTGACTATTCCTCCAACCTTGCCAAGTTCCTTCTCATTCTTTCCACGCCTCCTTGTGTATCAACCCTGTTGCAGATCTTTGTGTCATCTGTAAAGAGGCATACTTTTCCTTCCAGTCGCTCTGCAATGTCGCTTATAAAGATATTAAAAAGGATAGGACCCAGTACTGAACCCTACGGTACCCCACTAGTAACTCCTCTTTCTTCAGAGTGGACTCCATTTACAGTTACCTTCTGTGTCCTGTTGTCCAGCCAATGTTTTACCCAGGCTACCACCCTGGGACCCACTCCCAGGCTGGTTAATTTGACTAATTTGACTATTAATCTTTTGTGTGGGACTGTGTCAAATGCCTTGCTAAAGTCTAGGTAGGACATGTCCACAGCCCTTCCCTGGTCTACTACTTTGGTCACCCAATCAAAAAATCAGTTAGATTCATCTGACATGACCTTCCCACTGTGAACCCATGCTGCCTTGGGTCCTGTGCCCTACTGGCCTCTAGGCACTCAATCATTCTTTCCTTCAGAAGTGATTCCATCACTTTCCCTACCACCGAGGTCAAACTGACAGGTCTGTAGTTTTCTGCCTCTGTCTTGCTCCCATTTTTGTGAAGGGGAATCACATCTGCCTTCCTCCAGTCCTCTGGTACTACACCATCCTCCCATGATTTGTTAAAAAGGGTAGTCAGTGGTGTCACTAGTTCTCTCCTTAATTCTTTTAGAGTTCTGGGGTGAATTTCATCAGGCCCCATTGCTTTGTCCACCTTCAGTTTTAGGAGTTCTTTCAGAACCCTTTCTACTGAAAGGAGTGAGATTGACCCCCTATCTAGACAAAGTGTTTGTGAAATGTAGTAAACTTAACTTCAGCAGCATGCATTTAAGTAATAATACTCAGTTTGCTGGGGTATGCAAAATACCTAGTGATGAAGGTGGCTTGAGACTGAAAGGTTAAGGCATGTAACTTGCTTTATAAAATGGACTCTATAAAGGGTACTTATTATCTATATCGAGTGTATTGTCCAATCTTGTATTTCTGTGACCTCGTATTCAAACTTACTGACATGTTACTACTGTGACGTAGTCTATGGTGCCACTCCAAAGTCCCCCCTAACCAGATTGGACACTCTCTTCAACTCCTTCTGCCGCTTTGCTCTTAATGCTCCCTCTCACACCCACCACTGTGACCTCTATTGAGCCCTTTCTTTCCCCTTCCTTACAGATAGACACTTCTCACACTGTGCTGAATTCATTGCTAAACACTGGCTGGGTGAACTCACTTCCTACTTCTCTCCCTCATTTATAACACGCACTCCTCCTTCCCACTCCCTCAGATCTACCGAAATTCACATACTAACTGTCCCCCTCTGTTTCAGCCTCTCAACCAGTCTGAGTACTCTCTCCATTTCCCTAAAATATGGAATTCTCTACCTCCCCAAATCTGACACTCCTCCTCCCTCTGTTCCCTCGACACTGCCCTCTTCAACTATTTTGCACCTAACTGTTCCAGTTATGACCCACCTTAATTTCCTTCATTTTGCTCCTTACAGTTCATCCCCTTCGGAATTTACCCAATGCCTCTATCAACTCTACTGACCCTAGCCCCTCCCAGGTGCTAGTTTTCTTTCCTTTTTGACTTCCCCTATTTTCTTTCCATTTTTTCCCCTAGCCTTCACACTCCCCTTGCAGAATTCTCAGCATCTTGAAGAGGTCCTGTAATACCTAAGCTTCCCACCTTCTCTTCCCCCCATCTATCTATCCTTGGCTTTCCAGATCCCATTGCAGGGTCCTCAGCAGCCTGGTGAGTTCCTTGGATCAGGTCTCATCCCCTCCCAGGTATTATTTCTCATTCCCTCCCCTCTCACTATCCCTCTATAATAATCACACTTAACTGCAGGGGGTTTACAGTCACATGAACTTCCCAACCCCCTTGCAGAGTTCATCATATCCTGAAGGGTTATTTTTTTGGGTCAGGCCTTTTTGCCCCTCCTAGGTGTTAATCTCTCTCTCCCTCCCCCCCATCCATCCCTACTCCAGTCCCCTGTTCCCTTGCAGAATTCCTCGCATCCTGAAGGGGTCTTTTTGGGACACAACTCTGCACTCTCTGTCATCTCATCCTCTCACCTTCACCCCTATTTCACGATAGCACATGATCACTTATGACCATTGCACTTATTAATTATTCTCACAAATTACATATGTATGCAACACTGTAACAACTGCCTTAATTAATTGTATGCTATGCTGATCTTTGTAACTTGAATGTAAAATGTCTCATCCTTGTTATTCTCCTTCCACCCAGGTCGCAGGTTGCTTCTCAGTGTGCCTTCCTGGTGAAACATTTCAATAAATAACATAAAACAATCTCTGGTTCAAATGTACTGTAATCTGAAAATCAAAAAATTAATTAATTAAAAGAAATGCTTGCTGGGAGGCATTCTAGTGCAACAGGTTCAGGGCCTGACAAGAGAAGAGTGCTACTGGATCAGCTGCTCACCAACAGTGAGGTGATCCAAAATATAAGTTCAAGAACTGCTGGAGTCCAGCAACAACAAAACAGTGAGTTTAGAGGTTCAAATATGGGCAAGAAAATGGGAAATACTGGAAAAATATGGGATTTCAGGAGGGCAGATTTTGACATGATGAGACAGATAGGGAAAAAGCTGAGGAAAGGCAGTTATGCAATGGACAGAGAAAACAGGACACAATTCAAAAGGAATGCTACAGACAGCAGAAAGCTCCAGTTGTGATAGCATCAAAGGGGAAAAGGTCAAAAGGACCAATGGAGTTCATGGCAGAAGTACGGAAGGTGGTAGAAGCTAAGAGGAAGGTGTTCACAAAATATAAGGAAAGCCAAAAGGGAAGGATAAGGCAGTGTACCCTGGAGACAGACGTCTGGCTGGTAAGGGGGTGAAGCAAGAGGAAAATGCATTTTAGGTACATTCTGGAGAAGCAATAGGTCAAATGAGAAAAGTGAGGATCAGGAGAAAGAAAGGATGATAGAAGGGGGACAAAGAAACAAAACATGTTCCGTATTTACTAGGGAGAAGGATGGCCCACTGCCAAAATGTGGGATGAGGAGGGAATAAGAGCGGAGGGGGTGCATAAGAAGTAAGGACCAAATAACTGAGGAAAGCATGTTGGAAAAGCTAAAGGGTTGAGAGTAAATATATCAATGGGACCTAATGGATTGTACCCTAGAATGCTGAAGGTAATGCGGAAGTGATAGCAACACCATGGGCAGACAAAGTCAGCTGCTTTCTGGCTACATGGGTGGGCTCTAGGGACTGGGGTACAGCAGATGGGGTCCCCAGAACCACTGGCAGACACAGTCAGCTGCTCACTGCCCACAGGGGTGGTCCCCTGGGTGGAGGACAGCAGATGGGGTCCCCAGCACCACAGGCAGACATCATCAACTGCTCACTGGCCACAGGGGTGGTCCCAAGAGCTGGAGGACAGCAGATGTGGTACCCCAGCACTACAGGCAGACATAGTTTGCACAGGTATCCTTAGCAGAAAACGTATTGGATAGTGTTGTACAAAGTCACTTCAGAAATTTCTGACTCCAAGAGTTTCTGGTCTGACCCCAACATTTAAAGCAGAGGGTCAAACTGACTCCACATTTACTAATGCTAATGCAAAACAAGAGGTAGGGGAGGTGGAGTAGCACTCTTTATAAAGGTATGGGGGAGGTGGGTGGTGGTGTGTGTAAAGGGTAGAGGAAGTGGTGTAGCACTGTATATAAAGAGTAGGGGAGATGGAGTAACACTGCATATAAACATTTGGGGAGGTGGGGTAGCACTGTATAAAAGGGGAGGTCGGGTAGCTCTGTATATAAAAGGTAGAGGAGGTCCGGTAGCATGGTATATAAAAGGTAGGGGAGGTTGGGTAGCATGATATATAAAAGGTAGGGGAGGTTGGGTAGCATGGTATATAAAAGGTAGGGGAGGTCAGGTAGCTCTGTATATAAAAGGTAGGGAAGGTCGGGTAGCTCTGTATATAAAAGGTAGGGAAGGTCGGGTAGCTCTGTATATAAAAGGTAGGTGAGATTGGGTAGCATGGTATATAAAAGGTAGGGGAGGTTGGGTAGCATGGTATATAAAAGGTAGGGGAGGTCGGGTAGCATGGTATATTAAAGGTAGGGGAGGTCAGGTAGCTCTATATATAAAAGGTAGGGGAGGTCGGGTAGCTCTGTATATAAAAGGTAGGGGAGGTCGGGTAGCTCTGTATATAAAAGGTAGGGGAGGTCAGGTAGCTCTGTATATAAAAGATAGGGGAGGTCCGGTAGCACTGTATATAAAAGGTAGGGGAGGTCCGGTAGCATGGTATATAAAAGGTAGAGGAAGTTGGGTAGCATGGTATATAAAAGGTAGGGAAGATTGAGTAGCACTGTATATAAAGGGATGGAGAGGTGGGGTAGCACTGTATATAAAGGGTAGAGGAGATTGAGTAGCACTGTATATAAAGGGATGGGGAGGTGGGGTAGTACTGTATATAAAGAGTTGGGGAAGTGGGGTAGCACTGTATATAAAGGTAGGGGAGGTCGGTAGCACGGTACATAAAGGGAAGAGGAGGTGGAGTAGCACTGTATATAAAAGGAAGGGGGAGTGGGGTAGTACTGTATATAAAGAGTTGGGGAGGTGGGGTAGCACTGTATATAAAGTGTAGGTGAAATGGAGTAGCACTGTATATTAAAGGTAGGAGAGATCAGGTAGCAAGGTATATAAAGGGTATGAAAGGTGGGTAGCACTGTATGTGAAAGGTAGGGGAGGTTGGGTAGCAGGTACATAAAGGGAAGAGGAGGTGGAGTAGCACTGTATATAAAAGGAAGGGGGAGGTGGGGTAGCACTGCATGTCAGGGATGGGATAGCAGCGCTGAAAATAGCCAGACTTAGTCAGGAAGACTAGAAACCCAATGGGTACTAGCAGCGTCAGGGAATGGGAAATGAATTAGGACTGGAGTTTTCTACTGAACATCGGGTCAGGACCAGTGTGTGGATAAAGACCAGGGGGATTTACTAAGAAAGGCAATCAACTTAGTGGAGATGTAGGTAGTTTGGAACATACCAGATAAGGACTGTCATGTTCTAGTCTGTACACTCTGGAGTCCTGCAGGGAGCTGTCTCGGGTCCAGTGCTTTTTTAGCATCTTCCTCAGTTTACTACCTGGAGCTTGCTGTGACCATATACTTCTATACACTGATGACTCTGTACTTTTTACCAGCAACTTGGACCCTCACCTTCTTTAGGACCAACTTCAGCAAACCTTTACATCTGCAGAGAAGTGATTTTGGGATAATAAACTCATCCTTAATTACGACAAGACTAAGACAATGTTGTTTTTGACCACCCAAAGCAGAAACAAAACCTTCCCGCTTACCATCATTAATGACACTGGCTCCCCTCTTGAACTGCTTCACCATTTCAAGTACCTGGGTTTAACTTTTGACTCTGCCCTGTCTTTCACCCAGCACACAGTCAAAGCCATTAACCAGCATTTAGGAGTTCTAAACAGAAACAAACGTAATCTAGCTCTTGACGCACTGAACGTGGCCATCCACAGTTCTGTGGTCTCTCTTGTGGACTATGGTATTGTCATTTATGGTGTGGCTACAGACACTGCCCTCTGAGGTATCAAAACAGCCTTAAATAAAGCATGCTACCTTCTTACTGGTGCCGCACGCTTACACACATCTGCAATCTTTATGCCCAGGTTAGTTGGTTATAATTTCACAGCAGGCTCAAATACCAATAGTGCCTGCTTGCAAAAAAACTCACCTTGGGGCTGTTATCCACTGGCCTACTGGCCCCTTCTTTGCCCAGCGCATAATCCACACAGTACCAGAAGCTCTGGCAAACAGGTTTTCAGAATCCAATAGTGCCACACTGCCTTTGGACAATGTGCATTCGCATACAGAGCTCTGCTGAGATACAACTCCCTGCCTCCTGACATAACCAGTGCTATCTTGCAGGGCTCCTTTAAGAAAAACTCCAGCAGCATCTAATCTCACTGGCAATCTGTGACTGCTACTGCTAATTTGCCTTTACCTTGCTCCCACCATTTGCAATCTCTATGATCTCTAAAATGTTATGCTTCATGTCCATTTCTTGGGCCCCCGGTCAAGTTAACACTTTCATGGGCTTTCTACCCCTGCCTAAATTATTTTCCTTCCTACCTTCCTCCATCTCCTCTTCCCTTTTTTGCCCCTCTGTCATTCCATACCTCCTTCTTCCCTACCACCTTAATACATCTCCAACATCACCCCACTACCTACACCATCTCTTCCTCCCTGCTCTCCTCCACCCATCCTTTCCCCCAGCCTCCTCCCCCTTTATTCCACTTTGACTACATAGCTATTCTTCCATTCCCTTCCTATTTATCCCCATCCCACTCCCACCTCTGCTTGCCTTCTCCCTCTCCTCACTTTCCTCCTCCCTCCCTGTCCATCTCTACTGGTTCGAGACCATCCTTCTTTCTTTGACTCGGGCACAATACATTTATCTGCCTATGTTGTTAGTTGTACAGTTCTCCTTTTTAAACATGGATCCTCATGCCATGTTACTGTTACCTAGTGAAACTTTGGCCTTTGTTTTGACTCTGCACCCTGTACATGCTTAGGATGCATAACGAATGTTAGAATTTATGCCTGGAAACAGTTTTCAATTGTTTCTTGCTGTATCTGTATCTCTAGAACATATCTGTATTCTTGTTTGTGTTATACTTGACTTGGAACCTATGAAATAGCTTTCTGCTCAAAGGTGTTAATCCAAGATCTCAATAAATAAATAAATAAATAAATAGTTGCATCACGTACTAGGAAATAGCTCCTTGTAGATACTAGCCAGGAGGCATTCCTAGTACAACTGGTCCAGGACCTGACTAGAGAAGCGTCTCTGCTGCTCACCAGCAGTGAGAGGATCCAAAATATAGAAGTTCAAGAACTGTTGGGTCTAGCAACCACAAGAAAGTAAGGTTAGTGGTTAGAATAGGGACAAGAAAATGGGCAAATACAGGAAAGAAGTGGGATTTCAGGAAGTCAGATGTTGACATGATGAGACAGCTATGGAAAAGCCAAGGGAAAAGCGGTTATACAATGGACAGAGGAAAATGGGACACAATTCAAAAGGAATGCTACAGAGAGCAGAAAGCTCAATTGTGATGGCATCGAAGTGGAAAAGGTTAAAAGGACCAATGTGAGTTATGGCTGAAGTACAGAAGGTGGTAGGAGCTAAGAGGAAGGTGTTTGAAAAATATAAGGCAAGCCAAATGGGAAGAACAGAGAAGAGTACCCTGAGGTAACAAAAGAAGCTAGTAGGAAAACCAAGGTGGAGATTGACCTGTGGCTGGTAATAGTGTGAAGCAAAGAGAAGGCATCTTTAGTTACATTCTGGAGAAGCAAAGGTCAAAAGGGAACAGTGAGGCTCAGGAGAAAGGAAGGATAGAGAGAAGGTGGGCTAAGGAACAGAAACATGTTCCATATTTACTGAGAAGGATAAGGAGAAAAAGAAAGGATGGCTGGGTGCACAAGAGGCAAGAGCCAGATAAGTGAGGAAAGGGTGTTGGAAAAGCCAAAAGGGCTGAGTAGATATATCAGTGTGACCAGACGACTTGTACCATAGAATGTTCAAGGGGGTACGGACATGATGGCAACAGCACTGGTGGACATAAGTCAGTTGCTCTCTGGCAACAGAGGAGGTCACTAGAGCCTGAGGAAAGCAGAAGTGGTACCTCAGCAGCACTGGTAGACATGGTTAGTGGCTCGCTGGCACAGGGGCTGTCCTTAGAGCTGGAGAAAGGCAGGAGTGGTCCCTCAGCATCACTGGTAGATATAGCAGCTTGCTGGCCACAGGGGTGGTCCTTCGATCTGGCGGATGGTAGGAGTTGTCCCTCAGCAGCACTGGTAGATCATAGTCAGCTACTCCCTGTCACCAGGGGTGGTCTGTAGAGCTAGAGGACAGCAGGTGTGGTCCGCAGAGCTGAAGGAAGGCAGGTGATGGGCATAGTCCCTCAGCAGCACTGGCAGACATATTCAGATGCTTGCTGGTCACATGGGTGATCCCTAGGGCTGGAGGACGGCAGGTCTGGTCGCTCAGGAGCACTGGCAGACATAATCAACTGATCACTGGCCAAAGGGGTGGTCCCTAGAGCTGGAGGACAGCATATGGGGTCCCTCAGCAGCTTGGCAGACATAGTCAACTGCTCACTGTCCACAGTGTCCACTGGGGTGGTCCCTAGAGCAAAAGGATAGCAGATGGTGTCCCTCAGCACCACTGTCAGACATAACCGATGGCTCATTGCCCAAAAGGGTGGTCCCAAGAGCTGTAGGATAGTAGATGGGGTCCCCCAGCAAAACTGGCAGACATAACCAGCTGCTTGCTTGCCACCCCTAGTGCTGGAGGATGGCAGGCATGTTCCCTCAGCAGCACTGGCAGACATAGTCAACTGCTCACTGGCCAAGGGTGGTCCCTAGGGCTGGAGGATAGCAGATGGGTCCCCAGCACTACTGGCAGACATAGCTGCTCACTGGCCACCCTAGAACAGGAGAACAGCAGGTGTGGTCCCTCAGCACCACTGGCAGACATAGTCGCTGCCTTGCTGACCACAGAGGTGGTCCCTAGAGCTGGAGGATAGCAGATGGTGTCCCTCCAGCACCATGGGCAGACATAGTCAACTGCTCATAGGCCACAGGGTGGTCCCTAGAACTGCAGGACAGCAAATGTGTTCTCGCAGCACAACTGGCAGACACAGTCAACTGCTCCTTGCCACAAGGGTAGTTCCTAGAACTGGAGCACAGCAGATGGGTGTCACAGCACCACTAGCAGACATAGTCAACTGCTCTCTGGCCACAGGGTGGTCCCTAGAGCTGGAGGATGGCAGGTGTGGTCCCTCAGCACCACTGGCAGACATAGTCAGCTGCTTGCTGGCCACAGGGTGGCCCACAGAACTGGAGGACAGCAGATGTGGTCCCCAGCACCACTGGCAGACATAGTCAGCTGCCTGCTGGCTACAGAGGCAGTCCCTAGAGCTGGAGGATGGCAGGTGTGGTCCCTCAGTGGCACTGATAGAAATAGGCAGCTACTCGCTGGCCATAGGGGTGGTCCCTAGGGTCTGGAGATCAGCAGATGGGGTCCACCAGCACAGCTGGCAGAAATAGTCAATGCTTGCTGGCCACAGGTGTGGCTCCTAGAGCTGTCAGACAGCAGATGGTTCTTCCCAGCACCACGGACAGACATAGTCAACTGCTCACTGTCCATGGGTGGTCCCTAGATCTGGAGGACAGCAGATGGGGTCCTTCAGCACCATGGGTAGAGGGTTGACATAGTCAACTACTTGCTGTCCACAGGGTTGGTCCCTAGAGCTGGAGGATATAGTTATATAGATACATAGTAATTGCCGGTCGAAAAAGATCTCCAAGTCCATCCAGTCTGCCCTGGTTTGACTTTAAGAAAAGTCTTAACATACTAAGAAGCCAGCAGAGTAGGCCCTCTGGTCTATCAAGTCTGCTCAGGGATCAATACCTGTACAAGACTCCGTTATAGCCTCCCCCCCTCTCCACAAAGTCCCCACCTCAACCTCTGAGATGCACCTCCTTCTATACCTATCCGAGCCTCTCTTGAACACCTCCAGTTTCAACAGCCACCAACTCAACAAGCAACGTATTCCAGGGTTCCACCACTGTCTCAGTGAAGTTGTGTCTCCTTGTCTCTCCTCTTAGTCTCCCACCAACCAGCCTCATTGAGTGTCCCCTAGTGGTCCCCCCTTTTCCTCAGTTGAAGCACCCTATCTTGGCTTACCCTGTTTAATCCCTTGAGATATTTAAAGACCTCAATCATGTCACCTCTGTCCCTCCTCTCCTCCAGAAAGTACAGGTTGAGCTCCTCGAGTCTGTCCCCATAGGGCTTTTCCCCTGGCCCTGTATCATCTTGGTCACCTGCCTCTGAGCCCTCTGCAGAAGAGCAATATCCCTTTTCAAGTAAGGATGCCAAAACTGCACACAGTATTCAGGGTGTAGTCTAACCAGGCAATTATGCAGCAGAAGGAGTACCTCCTGGCTCCTTAAGGTTATCCCCCCTGGCTGTGCACCCTAGCATTTTATTAGCTTGTGCTGCAGCCCTTCTACACTGCTCTGAGTTGTTCATTTTGGTATCCACCACTGTCACAAGGTCCTGCTCCCTCCTCAAAATCTGTAGCATCTCCCCACCCAAGATATAGACATGAGCTGGGTTTCTGTCCCCCAGATATAGAACCCTGCTTTTCTCAGTATTAAACTTGAGCTTACAGGTGAGTGACCACCCCTCCAGAGTCTCTAGGTCCTCCTGGGGGGCCAGCCTCCCCTCCTCCTTATCCACTATCACCCCCAGCTTCGAGTCATTAGCAGAGAGGCTCCTCTCACTCCTGATGCTGCTTCTAATGTCTGAGATATAGGAGGTAAACAGGAGTGGGCCTAGAACTGATCCCTGTGGGACCCGCTAATGACTTTTTTGGGAGACGAGACCACCCTTCCAACCATCACCTTCTGAAAACAACCTTCAGCCAGTTTCCTATCCACCTGACCATCTGTACCCCCACCCCATTTCCCACAGCTTCTCCAACAGGCTGGGATGTGGCACAAGTCAGATGCCCTGCTGAAGTCCAGAAAGAGGACATCCACTGGGCTGCCTAGATCCAGTGCTCTCATCACCCAATCATTAAACTCTACCAGGTTGATCTGACACGATTGCCCTTATCAAGTTCCATGCTGATGATCATCTAGGTGGCCCTGCACCTTCAGAAACCCCTCCAGCCCCTCTCTTTTAAGATGACCTCCATCACTTTGCCCACCACTGACGTCAGACTTACTGGCCTGTAATTACCTGGCTCCTCTCAGAGACCCCCTTCTTGTTTCCTTCTGTCAGATTCTGCCAGACCTGCTTCCATTCTTCCCTTCTGTACTGGTCTCACTAGTCCCCTGTGTCTATCTCATGCATAATTGAATGCCCCCACAGTTTTTGCTCCCACCACCTCCTCGGGTAGCCTGTTCCAGGTTTCAACTGCCCTCTCTGTGAAGAAGTGATTCCTCACATTGCCCCTGAGTCTCCCCTTCTAGCCGCATATGGTGACCCCCCTAGTCCTAGTGATCATTCTTTTCTGCCGATACTGGTCTCCGCTACCATATTTATTCCTCTGGCACACTTGAATGTCTTTCTTATGTCCCCCTGTCCCTTCTTACCTCCAGTGAGTATATAAACTATTAGACTGGCTAAGTCAGATTATTTCAACTCCTCATTCCTGATTAACATTAACTCTCCATCTAAATTCTGGAGGGAAGTTCATGCCTTATTTTCTCCCCCCTCTCCCCCTCCCTCTCCAGTTTTCAAAATAAACAATTCCCTAGTTTCCGACCGTGGCTCTGTGGCCATTGAATTTAATGCCTATTACACCTTGCGTGCCACGTCTCTTCTAAATCCCTTCTCCCCCTTGCAATATACTAACTTCAGCCCTTCACCTCAGCCAGTGCCTACCCCTCACCCTTTTTCCTTTTCTACTATCTCCTCTGATGAAGCTCTTAGTGCCCTCCTATCTCTCAGCCCCTCTAAAGTCTCCTCACCAGATGAGCTCGATCCTAAACTTCTCTACCTTTCTGCTCCTGCAGTTTATCCTATCTCCCTAATCCTTAACCTCTCTTTTATTTCTGCCCAAGTACCTTCATCCTGGAAACACGCTGTAGCCCTTCCTCTCCACAAGGGTGGTGACACATCCACTTCTAGCAACTATCACCCCATTTCCCTCCTTCCTACCCTTGCCAAACTTCAAGAACATTTAGTTATCTCTCATATATCACCCTTTTTCTCTGAGTCCTCCTTCTTCACCCCTTCCAATCTGTTTTTTGGAAGAACCACTCAACAACCACCTCCTTCCTCAGGCTTACTGACTCCATCCTTTCAGGGCTGGACGATGGCCTGATCACGTCGGCCATCTTTGTCGACCTAGACAAAGCTTTCAACACTGTTTCCCATCCCTTGCTTCTTGAGTCCCTCTCCTCAGCTGACCTTGCTCTGTCAGCCACCAACTGGTTTAAATCCAACATCATTGGCAGGACCAAATCGGTGAGACTCCTTGATTGAATCTCCCCTCCAGTCCCCATCAACATTGGTGTCCCTCAGGACTCAGTGCTTGGTCTCCAACTCTTCTCTGTTTTCCTTAATGATCTTCCCACAGCCTACTCATCCTCATCTATCCACATGTACGCTGACAATACTGTTTTACACAGTTCCAGCAAAAACCCTGCTACTATGGAAATCAGCTTACAGCATGACTTCAGCCAAGTTCAGCTCTGGTTTGTATCTCACCAGCTTTTTCTAAGTACCAAGAAGCCAGTTTCAATGACCATTGACACAGGCAGAGACTCTCTAGGCTCCTGGCCCTACTTATCTTCCACACTCTTGATGGGACCATCCTGGAGGACATCTCCTCATTTAGATATCTGGGGGTTTGGCTGGACCAGCACCTCAACTTCTTTGTACATATTGATGCTATTCTGAAGAAACTGTGCCCCAAGCCTACAGGAATCATAGTTGCATCCTGCTGACTGCGAGGCACAAAATTGTTCAGAAGATGATACTCCCCATCTTTGAGTACTGTGACGTAGTCTATGGTGCTGCTCCCAAATCTTCCCTGGCCAAGTTGGACTCTGTGTTTAACTCCTTCTGCTGCTTTGCTCTTGACTGCCCTTCACCGTCCCACCAATGTGAACTCTATTGCTCTTAAACTTTCCATCCACTATTTCACAGACACATCTCACACTGTGCCAAACTAACCTCCAAATTCTGTTCAAGTGCTCCTTCCTATCTCTCTCTCTCACCTCCCTCACCTACTTTCTCAGATCTAATGACACCAGCACTGATGGTCCCTCGTCAGTCAGATTGATTTTGTCCATCGCTTCTAAAATCTGGAATTCCCTTCCCCCTGAAATACGACACTCCTCGTCCAACTACTCCCTTACCTCTGCCCTACACAGTTACCTCTCCCTCAGCTGTTCCTGCTTTAACCCTCCTCAGTACCTATCCCCAATTTCTGTCTTCCTGCCCTGACACTCCGGCGAAATTCTCAACATGCTGAAGGGGAATCAGAAATGCTACCCTTCTCCATATTCAGTTCTTGCCTCTCCACTCTCTTCTCCACCTGCCCTTCTGGGTCACCCTGTGCACAACCTACCCCATCCTTTTTACTCCAATAGCACTTGCATAGTACCTTGAGCCTGCTTCTGGTACACTCATGCACTGTAATGGTTATGTTGCATTATTACTGTTTTGTACGTTTATATGTTCTTTTTATACAATTTCGGACATGTATTGTAATTTATCCAATGTTCCACTACTGTTTATTGTATAATACCTTGCGTTCTAACTGTTGTATAATCTTACAATGTTGTATTGTTTGTACTACCCACATACTATTGTAACCGATCATCCTTCACAACCCTGTGTAACCCTCTTACCCAAGCTCACACCGTGAGAGACAAGCAACTTGTTGTTCACTGTGCCCTCCTGGTGAAACATTTCAATAGATAGACAGATAAATAAATATTTAATTCCCTGAGCTTTTCATCATAAATGTTTTGATGCATGCCCTGGACCATTTAGTAGCTCTTCTCTGCGATGCCTCCACCTGGTTAATTTCTTTTCTGAGATGGTGCCTCCAGAACTGGACACAGTACTCAAGATGTGGCCTGATCAATGACCTACAGTATATAGGATCTAAATTACTTCCCTTTTTCTACTAGTTCTCCCAGTGCATCCCAGCATCCTGCTTGCCTATGCTTTCCACACTGATTAGACACCTTGATGTCCTCTGTTATGATGACGTCTATGTCCATTTCCTGGTTAGTGATTGCCATTTCTTCCCCTTCTAGTTGGTAAGTTACCCCTCTGGTCTTGTGCCTCATGTAACCAAGACTTGGGCTGCCGAAAATCATTATTAGGACCTTGCAGTACCAGGGTATAGACTCTATCATAAGAATAGGGGGAAGGGGAGGTGTGGTGGGGTGGCATTATATGTCAGAGAGGGTCTAAAATGTGTAAGGGAAGAAGGAGAGGAGGCTGAGACAGAGGCTCTTTGGATGCAGGGGGGCAACAGATGCAAGGGTGCTGCACTTTACTAAAGCCAACTTTAACAGGATGGGGGAAGTGGTACAGGAATTCCTGGACAAAATCCAACCAACTATGGATACAAATGAAAGGTGGGAATTGATAAAATGGGGGTTACTGGAGGCAATGGACACCTGCAGCAAGGAACTGAGCAAAAAGGCTAGGGTGAAAAAAACAAGAAAAAAAAACAAGCTGGATAAGCAGACAGGTGTTAAACAAGATGAGAAGGAAGAAGGACCTATATAAGAAATACAGAAGAACAGGGAGGGAGGAAGACAGGGAAGTGTATCTGAAAGAAGAGAAGGAAGTGACAAGAGAGGTAAGAGCAGCCAAGGGGTCAAGGCAACTCTGGCTGGGGCAAGGCATAAAAGAGGGACAGAAAGACTTCTTCAGGTACATCGGGAGAAAAGAACCTGTAAGGACCAAATTGTGAGGATAAAGAGGGAAGGAGGATGGGTGTGTGTGTGGGGGGGGTGATATGGCAGAGGAGCTTAACAGCTACATCTGTTCAGTCTTTACTGTGGAGAAGGAAAAGAGTTACCCACAGTGGGAGGGAGAACAGAAACAGATGGGGGGATGTCGGATGGTGATATCATGAGAGAGAGGGTGCTAGAAAGGTTAAGGGCACTGAGGGTAGACAAAGCCCCAGGACCAGATGAGGTACATCCAAGGGTGCTAAAGAAGCTGTCAGAATTCCTGGCGGGACCCTTGGCAGACTTATTTAATGCATCTCTGGGCACAGGGTGCATACTGCAGGACTGGAGACTGGCTCATGTGGTTCTCCTCCAAAAAGAGCGGTCCCAGGGACAAACCAGTTAACTATACGCCAGTGAGCCTAATGTCCATAGTACGTAAGTTAATGGAGACCATAGTAAAGGAGAGACTGGTGGTGCTGCTGGAGGTTAACGGGGTGCAGGACAGGAAACAGCATGGCTTCATCAAGGGTAGATCATGCCAGACCAACCTAGTTGAATACTATGACTGGGTTACCAGGCAGGTTGACGGGGTCATGCGGTGGATGTCCTGTATCTGACTTCAGTAAGGCCTTCAGCTTGGTACCACATGGGAGACTAGCTTGTAAACTACAGGGCACAGGAGTGGGGCAAAACTGCTGAGGTGGGTGGACAGCTAGCTATAGGGTAGGCAACAGAGGATAGTGGTGGAAGAAATTCTTATCCCTAAGCCTGTGATGAGTGGGGTTCCACAGGGGTGGTGTTGGGGCCAGTGCTGTTTGGAATATTCATTGCAGACATCTTGGAAGGCATCAACAGCAATATCAGTCTGTTTGCAGATGACACCAAAATGGGGCAGTGGGGGTTGGCAGGGGCTACAGGAGGATTTGACAAGGCCTGAGACATGGTTTGACACCTGGCAACTCAGGTTCAACACCAAAAAGTGTTAGGTACTGCACTTAAGAACACAGAATCTGAGGAGAAGCTACTAGTGGGGAGGGGGTGCAGATAGCGGTAATGGAGGAAGAGAAAGATCTGGGGGTGCTCATAATAGGAGCAATGAACAACTCTGCACAGTGTAGGAGGGCAGTAACAAGGGCTAACAAGATGCTGGGATGCATTGCCATTCGAGGAGTAGGGAGGTGATTCTGCCATTGTACAGATCATTGGTCACACCCCACCTGGAGTACTGCGTGCACGGCTGGTAACTGTACCTACAGATAGACACTAGGCTGCTGGAAGTAGTGCAATGCAGGGCAACAGAAATGATCCAGGGTCTGGGGAGTTGCCATATGAGCTAGACTGGCAGAGTTAAATGTATTTATTGGAAGAGAGGAGGAATGGGGCATGACTTGAGACCTTCAGGTACATGAGGAGAATAATCTGATCAGAGCAAGGGTGGGAGAGACACTAGAGACCATGACATGAAATTGGGAGGGATTCAGGAGGGAAATGAGGAGGCATTTCTTTACGGAAAGGGTTGTGGCAGAGTGGAATGCGCTGCCAGCAGAGGTGGTGGCATGCAAATCTGTGGAGGGATTCAAAAAAGGGTGGGGCAGGACAAAGAGTAGGAGTATGGGGAGGGGCAGCTGCAAAATAAAGATGCTAGCTGCAGACTCGATAGACGAGATGGCCTTTCTCTGCTGACAATTTTTGTATAGACGTATGTACATAACCTTACATTTTTTAGTATTAAACCCCAGCTACCATACTTTTGACCATTCCTCCAGTTTGTTTAAGTCCCTTCTCATCCTATTCATACCCTCTTGTGTGCTCACCCTGATGCAGATCTTAGTGTCACCTGCAAACAAGCATCCTTGCCCTTTCAGTCCATCCACAATGTCTCCAATGAATATATTGTAATAATGGACCCAGGACTGACCCTGCAGTACCCACTTGTCACCTCCTCTCTTCTGATCTCCCATTCACTACTACCCTCTGGCTCCTGCTGTTTTGCCACTTCTGCACCCACATCACCACCTTTGCACCAAAACCTAGACTGTTCAACTTGTTGATTAATCTCCTGTGTTGGACAGTATCAGACACCTTCTTGAAAACCAAGTAGACCACATGCACTGTGCCTTTCACTTCAAGACTCTTGTCACTCAGTTGAAAAGCTCGATTAGGTTAATTTGGCATGATCTCCCCCTGTTAACACATGCTGTCTTGCATCCTGCAATTTGTTACTGGTCAGGTACTCCACTATTCTTTTCCTTTATTAATGTCTCCATTACCTTCCCCACCACTAACGTCAGGTTTACTGACCTATAGTTCCCTGCCTCCCCCCCCCCACTCCCACTCTTGTGGACTGTACCACATCTGCCCTTCTCCAATCTCCTGGTACTATCTCTGTATCCAAGGATAGAGTGAAAAGGGCTGTTAGGGGTACAGCCAGTTCTTTTCTCAGTTCTGTTAGTATCCTTGGGTGTACCCTGTCTGGTCCCATAGTCTTGTTCACTCTTAATTTTCTCCAGTTCCTTATGTACCCTGTCCTCTGTAAAGGGACTTGTGTCTAGCCCCCCACTGTTCGTTGCTTTTTCCTTTATCTGTGGACCCTTTCTTTCCCCTTCCTTCGTAAATAAATCACTGATGTATCCATAAAATATTTTTTCCCCTTCCTCAATGACTTTGCTGTGTTTTCTTCTGTGAGAGCCTTTGTCTCCTTGATCCCTTTTGCTGCTGCTTTTCTTTTGCTCCTGTACACCTCTCTGTCCTGTTCCCCCTGTGTTGTTTTGTATTGGTTGAAGGCTATTCTTTTTGCCCTGACCACCTCTGCTACTTTTGTGAGAACCAACGTGGTCTTCTCTTCCTCCTGTTCTTGATACCTGTCTACTACATAGGCCTACAGCTTCTCTAATACCTCCTTAATTTTCTGCCACCTTTCCTCTGCCCCCTGCCCATTCTGTATCCTTGCCAGAGCGCTGCTAGCTCCCTCCTCTATTTTCCTAAAGTCCACGCTCCTAAAATGTATGACCTTTGTTTTGGTGTGGAATGCTTGTTACCCAATACTTAACTCAAAGTGTATCATTTTTGATTACTGTCCCCAAAATGGTCACCTACTGTAACTCTGGTCACACTTCCTGTTTGACAGTACCAGGTCCAGTGTGGTCCCCTCCTGTGTAGGTTCATCTATGAGCTATCTCAGCATTGTCCCCTGCAGCTCCTCTAGAACCTCCCTACTCCTACTAGATGATGTCACTGGGACGTAGGTTCATCTATGAGCTGTCTCTGGAATGTCCCCTGCAGCTCCTCCAGGATCTCCCTACTTTTATTAGGTGATACCTCTGGGATATAGGTTCATCTATGAGCTCTCTCAGCAATGTCCCCTGCAGCTCCTCCAGAACCTCCCTACTCCTACTAGATGATACCACCGGGATATAGGTTCATCTATGAGCTTGTCTCCGCAATGTCCCCTGCAGCTCCTCTAGGACCTCCCTACTCCTACTAGATGATACCACTGGGATGTAGGTTCATCTGTCAGCTGTCTCAGCAATGCCCCCTGCAGCTCCTCCAGAACCTCCCTACTCCTACTAGATACCACTGGGATATAGGTTCATCTATGAACTTGTCTCCTCAATGTCCCCTGCAGCTCCTCTAGGACCTCCCTACTCCTATTAGATGATGCAACTGGGATGCTCCAGTCCACATCAGGCATGTTGAAATCCCTGTCAGTATCACCTCCCCCTGTTAGACATCTCACCGATAAGCGTCCCTTTTCCCTATTCACTTCCGCTCCTTGCGTAGGGGTCTATAGATAACCCTGCCCTTATTATAGCCCTCCATTTGCTTCCAGTGCTACCGTAACATCTTCTCTTTCCCTACATCTTGGTATTTCTGTTGCTTTAATAGTGTCCTTTACATACAGTGCAACTCAGCTCCCTTTTTTCCAACTCTCTTCTTCCTGAATAGTGCGTACTGCAGTACTGCAGCTCCCCAGTCAATGTTTGCATTAAACCAGGACAGCAGATGGGGCCCCCCACCATAGGCAGACACAGTCGACTGCTTGCAGGCCACAGGTGAGGTCCTTTGGGATGGAGGGATAGCAGATGTGGTCCCACTGCCTAGTAGCAGAAACAAAGCTGAGCCAGGGAACTATAGACTAGCCTGATATGTATTGTGGGAAAGGCAATGAGAGAAAAACTAGTAGACTTCCTAGAGGGTAGTGGGCTATAGAACCCAAGGGTGCTTGATGTCATGAGGGGAATGTCTTTTAAGTAACATCTTTGACTCAGTGATGTGGTTGGCTTAAAAAAAAAATAGAATTTATCAATAGAGATCATTTGGCCCACCCAGTCTGCCCAGATGTTCCCTGCTTAGTCCATCTCCACAGATCCTTATGGGTCTCTGATAACCCTCCCTCCTCCCTAATATTCCCTATGTCTAGCCTGTGACCCCCTCCTCAGGAGGGCTAACAGACTGCCAATGCTGCCCTCCTGAGCCCCTGAACTGCTGCTGCTGCTGGCTTTCTCTGGCTTCACTGTGTGTGTAGCACTTAGACAGCTGGGTGGTAGCACAAGTCTTGGTACCTCCTGCACCTTTCTTCTTTGCAGCTGCAACCGTGTTTCTTGGCCTGGTCTCCTGACTCTGACAGGGAGACTAGGAAAGAGAGACCTGGAGCCTCTGTTTTTAGGTGCTTCATGTGCCTGATGGCAGATTGCCATCCACAGCAAGCCAACTAAAAGACAGAATGTGTGCTGTGCATGGCTCCTCCCTTGCACACTCACTCTCTCTCTCTCTCTCTATTTCCTACAAACCCAATGCCAGATTCACTGTACCCATAACCACACCAGTGCAACCAGACATCAGCCCAGGACGGGCTGTGGCTACCTGAGGGGTCCACACACCAATTAAGGGCACAGAACAGAATAAAATAGAAAACATTTGAGCACTTGGCTCCTTCAAGGCATACGGGCAGCCATCTTTGGGTCCTTTGACCCTACCAGCCAACCAACTGGAGTGCTAGAAAGCCCACAGACAGAAGCAGAGAATTGTGGAGAAGATTATGCAGTTGGAGCATCCCACATGGACTTGTGGGCTGTGAGGGCCAATCAGAGGTCAGGATAGATGAGAAGGACTGCCTATTCCATGAGACATGGAATGGAGGGAAAGAGGTTTCTGGGCTCTTCAGGAGCTGGGGGTATTTTGAGAGAGACACCGAACTGTGCAGACCTGCTGCTGGTGAGTTCAAGAGAGAGGTCTTGCAAAGCCAACCATCCTGTGAGCCCTTCCAGGGTTCATTTAACAAACTCTGAGACTGCGGTAGATGAGCATCTGAGAAATGAATGCTCGAAGAGTATTAGCCTGATCTGTACTGAGCTGAGACAGAGGCGTGCATCTTACCCAGGTCGCTCCAGAACCAGATGAAATGCCTGCTGGCTCTTATCTAGTTTGGTGAATTGAAGATCAGGGGCCACAGGGCATGTGCCTGAGTACTTGTCAGGGCTTACATCAGCACTAGTAAAGTGGGGGTCAGTTTGACCCTCTACTACAAATGTTGAGGGTCAGACTAGAAAATCCTGAGGTCAGAAATTTCTGGAATGGCTTTGTAAACGAGCAGTTCCTGCTCAAAGGTATTTGTAGTCCTAGATTTCAATAAAATAAAAATAAAAAAAAAATTGTCTGTTACTTTTTCTACTATCAATATCAGTGCAAATCTTCCAATATACAGGGTTAGTGCTGAAGCACTGTTTTAATTTTTGTGCTTCAAAATCCTCAGACATCTCATTTAGGGACTTCAGTAGGAGGTTAATGCAAGCCCTGACTTGTGTACTCTTTCACTCTGAGTCACTGTACCACTTTCTGTTTCTGACTCTCCACTGCCACTTCAGAGTATAAAACAAAACAAAACAGAAATACAGAAAAGTTGGGGGGGTCTGTTGTGGCTCACCATTGAGTCTGTAAACAGAACCATTATTCACACAGTTGTAAACTACAGTCCTCCACCACTGGAAGGAGTTAGATAAGGAAGTGTTAGAAGCAGCTGGCAAAATGGCTGGAAAGGGGGTGGTCTTGCTGGTGGTGGACATCTGTCTGCTGGATGTAGATTGGAGTCTCCTTGCTGCAGCTTCAGCTAGAGGCAGGGACATCCTGGATTCACTGCAGGGGGCATTCCTTGGGGAACTAATCAGCGAACTCTGTCATGATATTGCGTTACTAGATCTGGTGCTTAGTAGCGGGGACAGTGTTGCAGACATCAAGTTGGGAAGCCATGTGGAGACCAGTGGTCATCGCACAGTGTGCTTCTACATAAGAATAGCTGCAGAAGCCTACCACACAATTGGGAGAGTCCTGGACTTCAGAAGGGTGGATTTTACAAAGATGGTTGAATGACTCAAGAATGAACTGGCATTGGGAGAGGACCTGGGGGTGGAGAAGAAGTAGGCCAAACTAAAAGAGAGCATAGTGAAGGCAACAAACCTCTGTGTTAAGTAAGTAAGATAAACTGAAAGAAAGATGAGACTGCTATGGTTCTCAGTAGAGGTTACAATAAAAGCATAAAGAGTTGCATTCTGAAGATATAAGGAGATCCAGGAGAGAGGCATCTAAGGAACTGTATTAGGAAAACCGATGGAGGCAGGCGAAGTAGTAAAGAGCACAAAGCCTCAAACTGAGGAAAAAATAGCTCACTAAGTATCGAAGGGGACAAGACATTCTGTAGGTATTTTGCAGAAAAAAAAAGGAAGGCAAAGGGAGGATTGTATGGTTAGAGAGGAGGGTGTGACTATGGAGGATTAGAAAAGGCAAACTTCTTGAACCAATACTTCTGTTCAGTGTTCACAGTAGGAAGGGAAGGGAGGAACCATGAAAAGGCACCAGAACTTTGATAGGAAGAAATGGACAATAGTCTATTTTCTGAGGAAATATCGGAAAGCAGTCACTAACCTGAAACTGGACAAAGTCATGTGGCCAGATGGTGAACCTCCAAGGGTGCTGAGGAGCACAGGAACATACTAACTGCACCTCTGATGGATCTATTTAACAGATTACTGGAGACTGGCATGGTCCGGAAGACTGGAAAAGAAACAAGTGTATTCCCACTTCACTAAAGTGGTAGCAAGGAAGAGGCAGGCAATTGTAGGCCTGTCAGCCTGATACCGATGATATGTGAGTTAATGGAAACACTACTAAAGGAAAGGATTATGGAATATCACATGTATCCAAGGATTACAGGATCCAAGGCAGCGTAATTTCATGGGGAAAGGTCATGCCAAACTAATCTGATAGATTTCTTTGACTGGGTGACCAAGGAGTTGGACCAGGGAGGAGCAGTGGATGTTGCCTACCTGGATTTCAGTAAAGCTTTTGGCACCATTCCACACAGAAGACTGATAAGCTAGTTGGGTAACCTGGGGTGAGAAACTGGTTCAGGGACAGGACACACAGGGTGGTGGTAAACAGAGTTCATTCTGAGGATGGGAGGGTGACCAGTGGGGTGGCTCAGGGATCAGTGCTGAGAACAGTAGTCTTCAGTGCCTTTATAAGTGACATAGTAGAGGAACGGGAAGAGAGGGTCTGCCTCTTTGCAGATTACACCAGGATTTGCAACTGGGGAACACTGGGGGAAGTGAAAGGATGGGGAGGGATCTGAAAAGACTGGAAGAGTGGTCAAGGGTATGGCAGCTGAGTTTTAATAGATAAAAACTGCAAAATAATACACTTGGGCCATAGAAACCTTGACACAGAGTATACAATGGGTAGAGTGATGCTTATAAAGTCCTAGCAGGAAAGAGATCTAGGGGTAATCATATCAGATGAAAAGTGACCAGGCAGTGTGATAAGGCAGTTGGAAGGGCTAGAGGGATACTGGGGTAAAGAGAGATCCAAAGTTTGGATATTCACCACCACATAATGTGCCAGCTACGAGGATATGCAGAAAAAATGTTTATTCACATGTTAAAATAATAAAAAGTGCCTGTCTGACGTATTTCGGATCCAACGATCCTTTATCAAGCTTTGATAAAGGATCATGGGATCCAAAACACATGAGGCAGGTGCTTTTTATTATTTTAAGGGGATACTGTCAGCCCTGTTAGGTCTCAAAGTGTCCCTAGTTTTAAAAACACATTTTATGATAGTTCACATTCTATAAAGACTGTTGATGCAGCTGGCTGTTTGATTCAGATACTTTTTTTTTATTTTACAATGTGAAAAGCTGACTGCCCACCATACTGTTGTTACCACACCAAAACATGTTTGTTTACATTTCTTGACTTGCTCCCACTGCATATTTCCTGGGCTCGGGAACACCCCCAACACAATCTAGCCACTCATTATGTAGTGAGAATAGAGAAGACTATTGTCTCATGAGTAGCTGCACTCTTAGAGAATGTTTCTGTTGTTCAGGAAGTATGCACTTAGAGTAGCTCAGTGATTTGAAGCAGAACAAAGCTGGGCATAGCTATACATTGCCATATATTTTGGTTCTAATAAGCAAGGCGGCAGATAAAACAACCAGTAACATAGATGAATTTTAGGAAAAGTAAGCAATTGTAAAATTTGGGTTAACAACCTAAAATAATGCAATGAAAAAAGGTTGACCGTGCCCTTTAACACGTAAATAAACATTTTGATGCATATCCTCCTAGTCAGTGCAATATGTGGTGGTAGTACCCAAGTTTTGGATGTCTGTTTAAACCTGTTACCTCAGAGCACCACTGTCCTTGTACACACTTTCTGCAATACAGAGGTATAAAGGGTGCATAGAAAGGGGTATTACCAGCAGGAAGAGGGGGTTGGTGCTGCCCCTATACAGACTGCTGGTAAGATTCCACCTTGAGTGCTGTGTCCGGTTCTGGAGACCACATCTCAGGAAGGAAATAGACAGAGTGGAGGCAGTCCAGAGGAGTGCTACCAAAATGGTGCATGGTCTGCAGCAAAAGTCCTATGGGAAGAGGCTTGAAGAGCTAGATTTGTACACCCTATAGAAGAGGGATATGATAGAGATCTGTAAATACCTCATGGGGGTTAATTAGGTACACAAGGGGGTATTTTATCAGAAGTTGCTCTAGAACAAGGGGGCATCCTATGAAACTGAAGGGGGTAAATTCAGGAGGGATGGAGAAAGTACTTCTTCACAGAAGGGTAGTGGATTCCTGGAATAGCTTTCTGCAGAGGTAGTAGATGTGACAACAGTGGTGGGGTTCAGAAATGCCTCGGACATGCACAAGTTAATCATATGGCTAACGGGGGGGGGGGGTTGCCACAGATCAAGAAAGGTCTGCAGCAAAAAATGAAGGTTAAAAAATGGGCAGACTAGGTGGGCCCAATGACCTTTATCTGCTGTCAAATCTATGTTTCTATTACTGCTTCTACGCTTCTTCATTTGTTAGGGGAGTGCCAGCAAAGCCTCTCTGCCTTTTAGACTGCAAATCTTAACATTGACGATCTCCTTCCTGTTGAAAAGTTTCCTACAGTATTTGTCACTGTGTGGTGTGCTGTGAAAATAAGAACTAAACACATCTCATGTTCTGTCAGGCACCAAAAACCTTTGAAGATGTTGCTGTTACTTTTTCTGAAGATGAGTGGACGATTCTAAGCAACCAGGAGAAGGAGCTATACAGGAAAGTGATGCTGCAGAATTATGAAACCATGGTGTCAGTAGGTAAGAATAAACACAGTATCTGAAGTGGAGCAGATGTTCTGGGGTAAATGTTGAATGCCTTCTTCACTATACATTTAAACTAACAGAATCGAGCTGAAGTTAAAAGGACCCCAGGACATTGAAACAAGTGTAGGGGACCTAGTTAACCTCCACCAACTAAGGGGTGAGGCAGAGCTGGAATTATGGTAGGGCACATAAAACAGGATGGGAAGAGTTCATGAATAGGATCGAGATGGGAAGTGGAGTGGTCTGGGCAGAAAAAACAAGGTGAATCGAGGCGTGTGAGCAGCTTTAATGCAAGCAGCCTTGAGAATAAATTGAGGGACTTGGGTGTGTCGGCTAGGGTGAGCCAAGCAGAAACCATAGCTGCAACAGAAATATGGGATATGCCTAATTATAATTGGGATTTGTTAATCTCTTTCTTTCAGAAAGATAAACTAAGAGGAGCTTGTGTTGTACATAATGAGGATGAAAGGGCACTAATCTCGGGAAAGGGTGTGTGGAATCTCTATGCGTATACCTGGGGGTAGAGGAGAGAACATGAGGTTAGGGCTGCCCATAGGTACCCAAATCAGACTGAGGCCAAAGATAGATTTTTGGAAGGGGAAGTTAGGAAGGCTATCAAGATGGGGAACTTGGTCCTAATAGGAGACCTAAACTGACATGGCATAGATTGGGATACATCTGGGGCAAGGAGTGTGGGGAGCCAGGCACAGATGGATAGCTTTCCATTCTACTTCATAGTACAGCATATCAGGGAACACACTAAAGATGGGGCCAACCTGGACCTGGTACTCTCAAACCATGATTTTATTAAGAAAATGCAATTAAAATTTTCAAGAATGCAACATACATCCACATAAACACAGCAACAATGCAAACAAAATGAACAAATCACAGGCTATAATTAACAAGTCTTATTAATAGTATTGGTATCCTAAACTGCACAGCAGAAAATAATGCATACTACAGTTCCCAGAATCCATTATATCAACCATGGATGGTAAAGTTACCTAAGTATGATACCTTCAGACATAATGTCCAGAAAAAGACCATTTACTCTAGCTCGGTATCTCTCTCTCTGGGACACATGACCATTAGGTTGCATAAACCATGATTCTGTTGAGGAAGTGAAGGTCAAGGACCCCTAGGTATCATGTAATCCAAGTACCATGTGGTTTAACATAATCCTCGAGCCTAGCATCCAACAATCAAGACACTAGTGCCAGACTTTAGAAAGATGGAGTTTGGAAGGATGGCGGGAATACTGCTGGTTATGTTCAGTGGGGTAGGACAGTTGGATACTGCAGAACCAAAATGGAAGGACAGTAAGGATGCAGTATTGGATGTTTCCAAATGTGTATAAAAAGGGTGGGGAAAAGTGAGCGGCATCAGAATCCTATATTTTTCACCAGTGAGGTGATGGAAGCTGTAGGTGGCTAAGGGCAGCTTTCAAAATTACAAACTGGATCAGACAGACAGGAGTCGGGTTGTTTAGCAGAAACGGGTAAGGGAAGTGAGATCAGTGGTAAAAAAAAAAAAAAATGCCAGAGCTCAAGATACTGAAGGAGGTGAAGGAGAATGTTAAATCTTTGTTTAGACATAGGCAAACGAAGAAGAATGAAATAAGGCTACAAAAGGGAGGGTTGCGTGTGAGCAGAGATGAGAGGAAGGTAAACCTACTTAATGAATACTTCAGCTCAGAATTCATATTGGAGAAAGGGGGTTCTCTTTCTACAGCACTTCACAAAGTTTAGGGAGGAGAACAGGCAGAAGTTGGAAATGGGTAAATTATGTGTGACATGGTACTCAAAAGTCTAAGGAGGTTAAAGGTAAATAAAGGCACCAGAGACCAGATGGCCTTCTCCCAGGGCACTAAGAGAAGTGGGAGGGGGCACTGACAGTAGCACCAGCAGATCTTTTTTATCTGCTGTTTGGTGGCGGGTGCTCCCTGAAGACTTAGAGTGGCAGATGTAGTCCCCCTTTATTAGGGAGAGAGATCAAGGGACCCATGAAACTACAGGCCTGCTGGTCTGACCTCTGTCATGGTGAAGTTTTATTTATTTATTTAGTTTTGTTGACTGGGTAAGTGCACTAGACAAATTCTGCCTATTTTCAGGCACTACCCGGGGGAGGGGGATACAGATGAATGCCAACTGACCTTGAACCGGATTAAGCTGTCGGTGGTATTTTTAGTGAATGAGGGAAATTTGGCCAGGACACCGGGGAAATTCCCCTACTGTTTGCCAGTAGGGGGACCCTCTTGGCCATCGAAGGATGGCTGACTCAGTTGTTGTGCTACCGCTTGAGGGGAAGGATATGCAGCAGGTTGAGGGGCATGTCTCCTCTGCAGCTCTAGCAGATTACCGATGGATGTTTCTACTGTAATTTCTGAGCTTGAACAGCCCTTGGAATCTACCGTTTTGTCTGCTCTGCCTGTTTTGAATCGTTTGGATGCCTCTGTTCTGCCTACTGAAGAATCTATTTTGCAGACCGAAGAGTCCTTTAATGAGGAATTAAAACACCTTTTATTGCTGGAAGAACAATATTTGCTAAAGAAGAAGGAACTTTTTCACCATTTTCACTTACAAGGTTCGTCATCTACGACTGCGGTTCTGGAGCTCCTTGTTGACACTACACAGTTGGTCGCTATGGTTGCAGCCCACAGTGAGGATCCGACTGCTCCGGGCGTTGTCTTTCACTGTGCTGGCCAGGATCAAGCAGCCGCTACGGTGTGTCCTTTACTGCTGGGCAAAATGAATCTCGCAATGAGCGAGTCACATGACCTGGGTGTCCCAGTAAACTTCGCTGGGCTGATACTCCAGTGGGAGATGGTGATGCTTGGACGGTGGAAGATTCGTTAAAAGCGGCAGGCTGGGTGCGTTCCCTGGATACAGGTTCCTGGATTTCGGGCTTTGCACCCATAAAGATTCCTGGAGTCCAGCTTTCCTCTTCTCTTTCTCATAATCCCTCTTTGGGGTCTGTGAGTACTGCTCCTGAGTCTCTGGATACTGTGTTATCTGATGTGCCCCCTAAAGCTGTTTCACCTAACCCCATTCCACAGCAGGATTCCTCTTCAATTTCAGCAGAGTTTCAACCTTCTCCTCTTCACCTATCCTCGGACTTTGCCCTTTCTCAAACCCCTGATTTTCAACAACGTGGTACTACAGGGGCTAGTTCTCCACAATGTGAGGTGGAGGCTGCAGCTCTTAGTGATACTTCTGACTTTTTCAGACATCCTAAATCTATTCCCGCTGACTACGGAATGCTCCAGTGGGCTCTCGGTGATCCATCAACCCCTCCTATTACCCCTCCTAAACCTTATGCTTCCCTTTTCATAATTCTGTTTCTTCAGCAAAACGCCATAATGCAGTTCGCATAATTTACAAAGGGGTTTAGATGTGTTTCCAGACAGGGTTTATGTAGGTCGTAAGTTATTGAAAAACAGTTTGAATTTTCAAGTTTCTGAACTGTATGCCCTTATTCATGTATCAGGTGAGACTGTTTTTGATGTCAGCTTTAAACTAGGTAGTAGCCTTGAAAATTTTGGCCTCGTTATCACAGAGAAAAGCCACCCCTTGTGGGCCCTTTTGAGGTTCTTCCTCTTACTAGTCCTGCACACAAAACCATTACAGTTCTCTTTCGAAATGAAGGAGTCAGTGTTACTGATTTACTGTTTTGGCTGAAGCAGCGTTGTACTGTGTCTGGCCATCCAGAGGCTATATTTGATTCTGAGAGAATTTGGACAGGAGGTTGGAAGATAAGGGTGCTTCTGCTTTCTGAAGGCGGGAGTCCCCGCCATCTCCTTAATAGTTTTTCTAGGTAGGGATCGGGGTGTTTTATTCTACCAGGTCAACCTAGGACTTGTTGTAAATGTGGACTCTGGGACACATTAGTAGTCTTGATCAGCAATTATATTCCCTACGCCACAAAACTGGTAATCTTTGTGGTCAATGTTTTCAACTCAGTTCGTTGTAACCTTTGTGGGAAGTAGGCCATGTTTATATGACTTGTCCTCAGGCAGCTCATAGGACATCCTCTTCTGTAGATGGAGATGAACAGCGTCTCTTGATTTCTCTGGCTCAGAGGAAGTTACTAATGCTTCTGGTATACAGTTTGTAAGGAAGTTCCTTCTTCTGTATTGTCTGTTTCCTCGGTTCCAGATCCTCCCCGAGGTATGTGTAGCCTGTCCTGTTCCTGATGTACAGGAGATTTCTTTCTCTCCTTAGTAGAAATTCCTGAACATTCTCCTGTTTTATATTCAGACAGTGCCCGTCAGTGTTTCTGCAATTCTATCTGACTCTATGCCCCCAAACTCGAGGCCCTCCTTCAAGGAGACTCTCGACTGGAAACTGTCTACTGGAGCTTTACCCACCCTAAAATGCCCAAAACCTCACTTCATGATACTTCTAATAGATTTTCAGTCTTATTGAATGCTGATCATTCAGACACTGATTCGTTTGTTCTTCTGCAGATTCTGTTCTGCCTAAGGATACTGCTGATTCCTTCATGACTGATGAGGTGGTACTTTTCCCAACCCTCACATTGGAAGGGTAAATCTCAGGAAAAGAAACGTTGATTTCATTTCCTCTAAATTTTCTTCACCATGTCTTTATCCCTCCATTCTTAAGTTTGACGACTAACGTCAGTAGTATTAAAATATAATTAAACGAGCCGTGGTGTTTTCTTCACTATACATTTAAACTTCTTTTTCAACAAATCAGTCCATTTTTACATATTGCCCATTATGTGATTTGGGGAGGGGATTTTAATTGTGGTTTAAGTAAGTGGGATAGGGGTTCAGTCACCACAGCGACAAAAATATTTGGTGATATGGCTGCTCTGAATAAAGCTGTTCGCGATGCGCATCTCAAGGATGCTATTTTGTCCCATACAGGAGTGCGGGACGAACATTTTAAGGGATCATTATCTACCAGTATTGATTTTTATTTTGTCTCTCTTTAATTCTTGGTCAGTTTCTGTAGAACCAACTCCTTATTCTGACCGTCGACTGGTGCAGGTTTCTTTGGGCATAGCAGTATCTTCTATGGTCCTGGATATTGGAAATTAAATGCTAAACTTTTGCAGAGGGGCTGATTCCTTCAACTCATCTCTACCTTTTTGGCTTGTAGGAAATCATTATATCCCTTATATGATGATCCAGTGGTCTGGTGGAAGGAAACTAAATCAGATTCGTTCCCTACTTATTTCCCATAGTAGATATTTTGGAAGGGTTCTTATTTTTGTATTTACAGGACAGGAAACAGCTCTAACATTTGTATTCTCTTTCACAGCTTACCAGACATAATTTCTCAGCCCAGATTGCTCATTTTCAGGAGAAGATGAAGCAATATCATTTAACTTTGTCTATAGACCTTCAGTCCCGACAACAACATGAAACGCAAGGACCATTTTTTCATACTTGTCCTTTACTTAGCCATCGGGAAAGGGTACAGTCTAAATCAATCTCTGCTCTTTATGACCAGCAGGGGGTGGTTCATAATGACCAAGGTAGTGTTTTACGTATTGCGTCTGACTATGCTGCTTCTTTATTTTCTGCAACCCAAGGGCTTCATATAGATTTTTTTTCCTTTTTTTAGAAATATTCAGGTTCCTCAAGCTCCGCAAGACCAACTTTTAGGTTTAATAGCTCCTTTTACCGCTCAGGAAGTTGCTGCTGCCATTCAATCCTTATCCAAAGGTAAAGCCCCTGGTCTAGATGGCCTTACTTCTGATCTTTATCATCTTTTATATGGTGAACTTTTGGATGAACTAACTTCGGTTATAATACTATTTTGCAGACTCATACTGTCCCCTCTGACATGTCTACAGGAATTCTTATTTTTCTTTTTAAAAACAAAGGTGATAGATTGGACTTATCTAATTGGAAGCCTATTAGCCTATTGAATACTGATTTCAAAATTCTTTCCAAACTTTTGAACACAAGGTTGTTAACAGTGGCAAAGTTCTTGATTTCTCCGGCACAATCTTGTGCTGTGCCTGGGAACTCGATTACAGATCAACTGCTTTTATTGAGGGACATATGTTCTCATGATTTGGCTTCACCATTGGCTGGATACATACTTTCTCTAGACCAGAGGCAAGCTTTTGACAACGTGGCACATGTCTTTTTATGGCAAGTACTAAGTCATTATGGCATCCCTGCTACTTTTGTAGCCTGGCTCCAAGCCCTTTACCATACTGCAACTGTCTGCCCCTGTATTAATGTTTTTTTAGGCTCTCATGTTTCTATTAAGAAAGGTGTTAGACAAGGGTGTCCGATCAGTCCTCTTTTGTATGTCTTTAGTATAGATCCGTTATTACGGCTTCTCAATTCTACACCCGGTATTGACCCAATCAGGATATCTAATTTTATATTTCCTTATACTGCCTTGGCTTATGCGGATGATGTAGTTCTTTTGGTAAGGAATACCCAGTCCGCTGCATCGGCATTAGCTGTTTGTACCACTTATGGTACTGTCTCAGGTACTAGTTTGAACTTACTAAAATGTATTGGGAAGCCTCTGGGGGGGTCAGCTAGTTCCTCAGGATAACATAGCTGGTCTTCCATACGCATTAGGTTCTTTAAATATCTTAGGTATTGAGTTTGGCTCGCCCCAAATGGATATTGATAACTGGGACAAAAAATTGCTCGTTGGATCTCGCATGGTTCAGAACTGGAACAGGACTAAAATGAGTTATTGCAAACGTGTTTATTTGATACGTACTTACTTGGTACCTCTTTTTTTATTTCTTAGTTCTGTTTTTCCTGTTCCCAAGGTAAGGGAAGTTAAATTATATAGTTTATTTTTCCAGTCCTTCTGGGGCAGTCATCTAAACCGATTAAGAGAAATGTATTATATTTATCTAAGTAAACAAAGAGGTCAACAAATGATTAACCTTGTCTTGTTTTTTTTCTGTCAGTTTTTGTATGCTAATTTGAAACCGTTATTTATTTCTCCAGATAAATATTGGTGAAGTCTTTTTATTCACACCATATCGCCCTGGTTTGCAGCAGGGGACTTAGGTAACTTGCATCGTATTGAAAAAGGAGCTACGTCTCCTCAGTATTTAAGAGATGTCTTTGTTAAGCTTAGGTCTTGGGGGATCATGAGTAGACAAATGATCTCACACTTAAAAAAGCAGTTATATGCTGTTGTTATGGAGAATAATTTTTGTACATTGGATGTCTTTCCCAAATGTCCAGAACTGCATAAAGAAGCCTTATTTATTTCTCTGAATGAGAAAAGAATCCCAAAAAATATAATGATCATCACTGGCTTAATTGTCATGAGAAATTGAATGTTAAGGCTAATCAAACTCATAAGAGGGTGGAGGAACAAATTTGTTCTAGACCTCGGTGCATTACCCAACCTGAAACCCTGCTGCATTTATATTTTACTTGTTCTTGTATTGTCGATTTTTGGAAATTCCTTTATGACAAGTCTAGTTTGTCCTTTTTTTCTACATCTTACATATCCTTCACTTATGTATGGTAGCTAGCCCCAAAATTGGGATATCTGGGATAAGAGTACATTGACTGTAATTTTTACTATTATCAAATGGTTTATTTGGCATTTTAGATGTTTGTTCACTCTTCAACAGCATGAACTTTCTTATCATGATTTATATGGTAATATTTTCAAATCCAGACAAGGTGTCTATTTTTCTGAAGCTAAAAGTCTCACTAAGACCCATTGGATGGCCCTCTGGAGGAACTTGCCCTGGATTACAGATAATGACTTTCCGATTACGTAATAATAATGTCAAAACTTGTTTATTTTGTATCCTTTTGTTCCTTTGGTCCGGTTCTTCCTAGACCTAATTGTATTTTTGGATGCTGTTTGCATTTTTTGATTTGTACTGTATGATTTCCTTAATAAAATCTTCCCCTACTCTTTTTCAATAAGTGCCATGGGATCTTTAACATCCACCTGAACTACCACCAATCCAGGCAGATGGGACCTCGGTTTAACATCTCATCCGAAAGATGGCACCTCAGAAGTGCAGCACCCTCTCATGCTGCACTACAGTGTCAGTACTGGGATATTAACCCAAGTGCCAGATGTGGGAACTGAACCCACAGCCCTCTGATCTCCTGGCCTCAGAGGTGAGTGTGCTACCTACTAAGCCACTGACACTGTTTGTGCATATCCATGAACAGACAGAGGAATCCCTTGAAGCAAATGACTTACATAATTAAAGGCAGCAGGGCTTTGTTAAAGGGACATTGTACTCTCAAACAAAATTGATTTCTTTAACATGGTATTAGCTGACCTGGTGGTACTGAGGGTTGAGGTGCTGGACACCACACCTTGTGCAACACCAGGGAAACTGGGTTCAGAGTGAGCCCAAGGTACCGGGGGTTGGCTTGGGGGGAAGGTTCAAGTGTCCATTGCAGCTCACCTTCTCTAGTATGGGGTGTGTAGAAGACTCTGGCAACAGTATACCTCCCAGCGATGCCAGTGAGGTATTGCACCAACAGCCTTCTGCATTATGGGGTGGTGGTATTCAGTGGATGTTGGTGTGATGCACTGCATCATGTGTGCCTCTCTTGGACATCATTGCATATCCACGCCCACTGATGGGGGTGGAATGTTACCATGCCAAGAGAAATGAAAAGCCCTGATGTCTGGGAGGATGACATCATACTACAGCCCCATGCCCACCACCACATCCTGCCTTCTTGGGTCATGACCACCTCCAATCTTGACTTCCACCTGCAGTCCATTGGATTTCAGGTAAGGAAGTGTCAAGGAGCAGAAGGCACTGGCAGTATAGGCTAGAGATTAAAGCAATTCTGAAGATGGATTATTTTTACTAACCTTTTGAAGTGTAAAGGGAATAACTCACTAGTTTCAATGCACATAAAAAACAAATATAATAATAATAATTTGTATTTATATGGCACCTTTCAATTATCAAGGCACCTTACATAAACAGTTAAAACAATTTAAAAAGTCATTACAAATATTCAACAAGACCAAGATATTATGCTAATCAGTATTCCAAAAACGCTTTTTCCCAAAGAAAGGTTTTCAAACCCCCTCTTAAATCCTTTCACAGAAGTGCACTGCCATAACCGATGGGGTAGAGAGTTCCAAAGGGTGGGGGCAGCATAAGAGAAAGCTCGAGCACCAGATGATTTCAAATTCACCCTTGAAACCTCTACCAACCCCTCATCGGCCGAGCAGAGAGCTCGATCAGGGCAGTAGGGAACCAGAAGTTCTTTCAGATATACTGGGCCCAAATCGTGTAGGGCTTTGAAAAGTCAGCAAGCCGACATTAAAGGTGATCCGCCACCAAATCAGCAGCCAGTGCAGATCATGCAGCACTGGAGTAATATGACAGGATCTGCAAGAACCCGTCAAAAGTGGGCTGCATCATTCTGCCGTATCTGCAGGCAATGGATTTCAACCCCTGAAAGCCCTAGATAGAGGGAGTTGCAGTAATCCAGGTGTGAGGACACAAAGGCGTGGACTAAGGTTGGAAGATTGGCATATGGAACAAGATGTCTAACCCTGTCGATGTTCCTAAGATGGTAAAAGGAAGTCTTGATGACAGCCGACACCTGCAACTGCAGTGTCAGTCTATCATCAAGAACCACCCCCAGGTTAAGCACCCATTCAGAGGATGCAACACCACCGGACCCCACTGTCTGTCGACCAGGGTCCACAACCAGTACGTCTGTTTTTTCTGAGTTCAACCTCAGCCAACTAGAATCCATCCACTCCTGGATTTCTTTTAGACAGCTGTTAAAGACCGAGAGAGCTCCCTCCAGGTCGGGGCAAAAGAAAGGTAGAGCTGGATATCATCTGCATGACAGTGAAACCTCAGCCAATACCTTCTAACAATGTCTCTGATGGGTAGCTTGTACACCGAAAATAACAAGGGTGACAGTACTGAACCCTGAGGCACGCCTCACAACAAAGCTGTTGAATGCGAGGAAAAAAAACCTGGACACAACTCTTTGTGATCTCCCAGTGAGGAATGAAGTGAACCATCTTAAGACAGTTCCCGATATTCCGCAAAAGAGCCTCAGGCGTTCTATCAACACCATATGATCTACGGTGTCAAACACTGAAGATAGGTTGCGCAGAACCAAGATGGAACAGCTCTTCTGATCTCTAGCCATCAGGAGATCATTGAGCTACCAAACCAGCGCTGTCTCAGTACTATGTCTTTTAAGAAAACCAGACTGGAGGGGTTCATAGATGTCATGGATGGTTAAATGGTCCTCCAGTTGTGCTGCCACTACTTTCTCAATCACCTTCCCAACAAAGGGAAGGTTAGAGATAGGTCTGTAGTTTGCAAGACAGTCAGGGTCCAAGGTAGCTTTCTTCAAGAGTGGTGTCACCACTGCCTCTTTCAGGGAGCTAGGAAACTCACCAGATGCCAAGGAGCACCTGACTAACCACACAAGGATTGAACCGATGATATCAATACAACCCAAAATTGGGAAGGTTGGTCCAGGATCCAGACTACAGCACATAGGACACATATTCTGGATGATCCTCATGACATCCATGAGCTCTGGTTGACTGAAGAAACTCCAGGAGAATTGGGGCACAGCGGTCTCACACCGGTCCACAGCAACCCCTTAGAGTGTGATGGCAACAGTTCCGCCCTAATGTCGGCCACCTTATTTGCGAAGAATCGAGCTAGCTCCTCGCACTCTAATTGAGAAAAAGCTTTCCAAACTTGCAGACAGGCTGGGTTGCACAGTCCGTCCAGAGTTCGAAATAACTGAGCAGGTCGGTTCCGAGCAACTGCAATCTCTGTGGACAGGATTCTGTCTTCTTATGGGTGATTGCAGATTGATAGACAAAATAATTGTCCATCAATCTAAGGTGGTCGGCATCAAGGAAGGACCTTTTCCAGCAACGCTCTAACCTTCGCCCCATCTCTGCATCTCCCTCAGCATCCCATCAAACCAAGGGGACTTGGGGCGAAGGGAGAGGGGGCGAACACAAACTGGAGCAATGAAATCCAGAGCCCCCACAATGGCTGTGTTATAAGCAGACATGAGAGTCTCTGGATCACTGCTTGCGAATGCGGGAGATGGAGGTCAAGCACCGCTGCAAGACCCTGGGTCTTCAAACGGACTGCAACCACCCCCCCCACGATCCAGTCTCAGGCGGTGTATTGCCGAGTACTCAGCCGGAGTCATAACCTCCAAAATAGGGTCAGAATTCTCATCCAACCAGGTCTCAGTGATGCAACCAGGTCCACCATACCAATAAGATCAGCAATAATTGCTGTCTTATTTTTAATGGACCTGGCATTGCACAACACTGCCCGAGTTGGATGAACCTCATGGGCCACCCTGGCCATCTGCCCACCATGTTCGGTGGTACCCTTGGGTATGGGCACCAGACATGGAAAACCATGATCTGGATTCCATTTTTGCTAGGTATTTTTAGACCCAACCACCCCAATAGGTGACCCCCTTGTCCATCCTCCCCTAATCCATAACCCCTCGCCCTTCTCCCTCTCCAGTACAATGCCCAGTGCTCTACAGTGTGGGTAGGTCTCAAACTGAGAGGAGAAGATAAAGGGCAAATGGCATGAAGAGAGGAGAAGAGTAGTGCACTACCATGGGGGGCGAGGGCCAGCACATGCTGTAGCTATACTGCTAGATAATAAATGCAATAAACAAAACCCCAAAATAAAACTAATACACACACCTCTAAAGGAAATAATTTAAAACCCCACTCGACTCCCAGTTAGCACATCAAATCTGAGCTTGAATTAAAAAGACCCTGAAAAAAACCCATTTACAATAATAATAAACAAAAGGAAAATATAAGAAGACAAGATTTAGGGACTCTCACCCCCCAAACCCAAAAAGATAAAACAACAAAATTCAATATGTAATCCCCCCCAGCCCTCTCACTGCCGGGGAAAGAGAGTGAAGAGGCACTCTCACTGCCAAACAAGTATAACAAGAAACAACAAATAACATACAGAAACAAATCAAAGTTGTTTTTTCCAGATGGGAAGTATTGTAATAACATCTTAAAACACACTTAATAAAACAGTTGATTTCCTATTTAACCTGTTGGATTACAGTCAAAGGATAACCTAGACCCACGGTGACATCACTTCCTGTCATAAGCCCCAAACATACGGCAGCCATCATCCCTTTATTACAGGGCAATTTACATATGAATAACTCTGGACTGCAAAGACTCACAGATCAACCCAATGGCTCAATCAAATGAGCTTTTTTGGAGCTTTCAGACATTAAGAAATCCTGTTGATGACAGTTCCCCTTTAGGGTTGTTCTAGAGTGTGGATGGAAAGTACTCAGACTTTGCAAGTGTAGTAGCTTTAGTACATGCATTGCAAAGGAACCGGTAATGAATAAGGTCAGAAGTAGAGCCAGAGGATTTGTAGGTCCTCCAGGCAACGTCATGTGCACAGAAACAAGCTATTAAATCAGCTGAGATCCACAGGAGGTGGGAACCTCAGACCATGGTTCTTTAAGTGGAGCAGGATGATCCCAGACAGACATAAAGTAAGTGGTGAAGAATTTGAGGCTTGATCCATGTTACCAGCTGAAGAAATAGGGGACCAGTCAGTGGCTACCAGATCAGCATGAAAGCAGAACAGATCCAGTGAATGGAATGACCAGATCTGAATGAATTTGGAGGGAATTTTAGGATGGTGAATTTTAAGCACCCATCAGACCATATGGTGGTCACTGAGGGCATTAGGGAGGGTGTTAGCATCCGCAGTATAACGGGGATGGGAGGAGAGGACCCAGTCCAACAGAGAATGATTTTGAGATTTGAAATTTAAAACAAGTAGGGTCAGAAATCAATTGAGTTAAAAGGAAAGACTTCAAATTAAGGCAATTTTTTTAAAGAGAGGGAAAATCCAATTTAAACTAAAATCACCTAGTGTGAGTAACTCACCAGAGGAGGCGTGTGAAGAAATGGAGGTAAGCAACTCAGTTACTGAAGGAGGGGATGTACCAGGGCAGCGGTAGACACCATCAGTAAATGTAGGTATAGAGAAGGGGAGACTTTGAGAAGTAGTATCTCATAGGCAGGAGGAGGAGAAGTGGAGAGCACAAGTTCAAATCGAATGTTTGAGGAGAGCTAAATGGCTAGGCCACCATCCCACTGTGCTCAGTCCTTCTAAATAATGAAACCTGGAATGGCAATAGAGGAATCAGGGAATCTACAGAAGAGACAGGATTCCAAGATCACTAATACATCAGGCAAAAATTAACCATAAGTGATTGTCTTAAATCAGTTTTAGGGAGAAGGCAATGAATGTTAACATGGGCCACTCTCAAATGTTTGGGATGAGGGGAAGAAGGAGAAGGGCTAGGGTTAATCTCAGTGTCACTGACAACTAAAGGCAGCAAGGAGACAATAAGCTCAAGACAGCCTGTGAAATGTGTGTGTGAAAAGGAGGGAAAAGGTAAGAAGGAAGAATTGAGAGTTTGCAAGATAGGAGGGAAGAAAGGATTTAAGAGTTTTGAGGTGAAAGATGAAAGGGGGCTACAATTAGGATGCCAGGGAAATGAGACAGGGATGGGAAACAGGATGATGGGTGGAGGATGAGGATAAGGAAAGGGAAAGAGAACAGAGGGAGGTTAGGAAAGGTGGAAGGTGGAGAGAGGTTAGTGAAAACTTGAAGGGGAAGAGAGAGAGATAGGAGCAGCATAGTCAAAAGTATACAACAAGGGGGGAACAAGCCGCAGCGAACAAGTAAACATTGTGGGGGGGGCAAGTTACTTCAAGAAGTAAAGGAGAAAGTAAAATAAGTCAATCAATGTGGATCCTGGAATAAAAGTAGATTTAGTGGACCTAGAACAAGTTAAGCTCAAGGAGGGGGGCTTAGCCAAGAGGTGAAAACAATTAAAACTAATCAGTGGAAAGGGGGCAAAAGCTAAAACAGTGTAAAACCTATTAGGTTACCTGAAAGGTAACATAATGTGGGGAAAAGAGTGGCACTTGGATATAATTACGAAGGGAAACTATCTAATAAAACTATATACAAGCAGATTTAGTACTGGCAAGCATTAAATATAAAGAGAGAACACGATACAGATGTACAAATTACACTACATATAATCAAACTATCTAATAAAGCTAAATACAAGCAGATTTAGTACTGACAGGCATTACAATGTAAAGAGAACACAATACAGCCGTACATATTACACTACGTATACTCAGAAAAGATCTGATAAAGCTAAATACAATCAGATTTAGTACTGACGAGCATTAAATATAAAGAGAGAACACTGTACAGATGTACAAATTATACTACATATACTCAGAAACAATCTAATAAAGCTAAATACAAACAGATTTAGTACTGACAAGCATTAAATTTAAAGAGAGAACATGATGCAGACGTACAAATTACACTACATATACTCAGAAACTATCTAATAAAACTAAATACATTCAGATTTAGTACTGACAGGCATTACATATAAAGAGAGAACATGATACAGACATACAAATTACACTATATATACTCAGAAATAATCTAATAAAGCTAAATACAAACAGATTTAGTACTGACAAGCATTAACTATAAAGAGAGAACACAATACAGACGTATGAATTACACCACAGATACTCAGAAATGATCTAATGAAGCTAAATTCAAACAGATTTAGTACTGACAAGCATTAAATATAAAGAGAGAACACAATACAGATGTACAAATTACACTATATATACTCAGAAATGATCTAATAAGCTAAATACAAACAGATTTAGTACAGACAAGCAAATATAAAGAGAGAACACAATACAGCCATACAAATCACACAACATATACTCAGAATCTATCTATTAAAACTAAATACAATCAGATTTAGTACTGACAGGCATTACAATATAAAGAGAGAATACAATACAGATGTACAAATTACACTACATATACTCAGAGACTATCTAATAAAACGAAATACAATCAAATTTAGTACTGACAAGTGTTAAATATAAAGAGAGAACACAAAACAGATGTACAATATACATGACATATACCCAGAAACTATCTAATAAAACCAAATACAATCAGATTTAGTACTGACAGGCATTACAACATAAAGAGAGAACACAATACAGACGTACAAATTACACTACATATACTCAGAAACTATCTAATAAAACTATATACAATCAGATTTAGTACTGACAAGCATTAAATATGAAGAGAGAACACAATGCAGACATTCAAATTACACCACATAAACTCAGAATCTATCTGATAAAACTAAATACAACAGGTTTAGTACTGACAGGCATTAGAAACAATATAAAGAGGAACACAATACAGACATACAAATTACACTACATATACTCAGAAACTATCTAATAAAACTAAATACAAGCAGATTTAGTGCTGACAGGCATTACAATATAAAGATAGAACACAATAGAGACATACAAATTACGCATCGTGCATCTGAGATGTGACAGCCCCAAAAATGATGTATTCAGATGATGCACAGGAAGATGCACTGGTGCATGTCCAGCTAAATATCCTGAAAATGCATGATCAGGCATCTGAAGATGTGCAGCACACTTCAGGCGGCGGAGATGGGGGGGGGGCTGTGTACCACAGCAGGAATGTAGGGAAATGCGCTGAGACAGGTGAGATAGGCATAGCGCAGCTTTACAATATTCAGCCAGGATATGCAGATAGCCTCATTGCACATTCTGAGCGCAAACCCCACATGCTGGAGCTCATTACTGGAATGTATTCAGGCCATTTGCATACCCCTCCCTGGGCATGCTCATTTCCAGATTTGCAGGGCTGCCCCACCACCCTCAAGGTGAACATGAGATACTGCAGCCTAGCAGGCAGGTGTGATCAGATGTTAGTGTGTGGGTGGGTGGACTGCATTGGCCTGGGTACAGTGCTACACCCCATAGCCATTTACAGGGTCGGACAGGGGTACAGGGGGCCCACCTGGACATTTAACAGGTGTGGGCACAGGGTGACACAGATTGACTGGGATGCCGTATGCATGTGATACACCAGCTCCATATGCTGCATACTGTCACCTGCAGTGCCCCACACACACCAGTATAGGAGGTACCTGGAGGGCACTGCAAGGGATCTAAGTGTGTGTGGACAGTGACCAAGTACTGTGGTGGACATATCCCACCTGTGTGCACCCATGGTGTGCCACCATGTGTGTGTGTGCCACTGGTCAGTCCCTGCAATGTGGCCACTAGTATCACCAGGCAACCTGGGCACCAGTTCCACAGACATCACCCTGGGTGTATGCCACCACCAGGTGGCTCCCTGCAGGTTGCATGATTGCTGCACATGGCCCCTGTTACATGTGCTGCAGTGTGGCTGTTCACCCCGCTGGTGTGTCCTGCAGTGGGCACACAGCAGCACTGGCATGTGGATGCTGAGTATCTCCATCCAGGGGATGGCGTGGAGTGTTGCTCCCTGGACAGTACCAGTGGTGACAGAGCACCTGTGGTTCAGGGTTTGTCCATCCTGGTATGACTGCGTGTGTTGGTGCCTGGAGCATGTTATTTTGCACTTCTGGGACTGTCTCTGGATGGCCTGCCTCCAGTTCTGTGCCTGCCTGAGACGTGGCTGGCTGATTTAGAGCTACCCTTTTGAATGGTTAACTTTGGGTGGCTTATTTCTGAAATGAGCTGCAGATCGCCACACATTTTGGCTAAATATAGGGATGCTCAGCATATTCATGGGACCACTCCCTTTATTTGTGCCACATGAGAATGTGTGCCACAAGAGGTAAAATAGGAGTGGTGTATAGACCCCCTGCCCTGGCAGAGGAGCTGGAGGACAGTCTGGTGGCAGATGTTAGGAGACACTGCAGACTGGGCAGAGGAACGGTGGTGGTGTTGGGGGACTTAAACATGCCAGGAACAGACTGGGAGACTATGACATTCTCTGTGACCAGGGAACAGAGGTTGTTGGGTGTCTTTCAAGATGCATTCCTAACTCAGCAGGTGAGGGAACCGACCAGGGAGGCATGGGTACTGGATGTGGTCCTGGCAGACAGTGACCAGATAGGGGGCCTGGAGGTAAGGGACCCATTGGTGGGGAGTGACCATGCCATGGTCTGGTTCTGCCTGTACCTAGGAGGGTAGAAGGCTGCACAAAGATGGAAGTAACCGACTTCAGGGGGGCGGATTTTAAGGAAATGGGAAGGATCCTCAAGGAGCATTTGGATGGGATTGGGTCAGACATGGACGCTGATAGTAGGTGGGACATCATCAGGAGAGGGTGCAGGATGGTACAGTACCTGTGCAGAGTAAGGCGAAAATCACGGTGGGGCCAAAAACCTATTGGTGGACCAGGGAGGTCCAGGAGGTGTCTTGGGGAAAGAAAGCAGCCTATAAGCAATTCAAGTGCTCAAGGGGTGAAAGGGATCGAGAGGAGTACGAGCTGATGGCTAGAAGGGCCACTAGAGTGGTGAGGCGGCTAAGGCAAGGAAGGAGCAGAACCTGGCCAGGGAAATTAGGAGAGGGAACAAGGAGTTCTTTAGATACATTGGGGAAAAATGAAGGGTGAAGGGGCAGATTAGCAGGATTAAATCAGGGGAGAGATGGGCACAAGACCAGGCTGAGGTACTAAATGAATACTTCGCCTCAGTTTTCACCAGGGAAAATGGGGGTTCTGCATCATACATGAGAGGAGACAGAGATACTGAGGAGGGGGGTCCCTTACCGATCGGCAGGTCTGGGGAGAGGGGAGGCATCACTGGCAGGTGGGGGAGGGCTAACAGCGAGAAGAGGTACTGGAAGTGGAAATCACAGCAGAGAGTGAGGAAGCCCTCAGCTCCCTTAAGATGGAGAAAGCACCGGGCCGGATAAATTACATCCCAGAGTGCTGAAGGAACTTGCAGATGTCCTGGCAAAACCCGTGGCAGAGCTTTTCACCATCTCTCTGAGGACAAGGGTGGGTGCCCAAGACTGGAAGGTGGACATATAGTGCCTATCCACAAGGGGATCAAGGGAGGTGGCAGGGAACTACAGGCCTGTCAGCCTGACATCGGTGGTGGGCAAGGTGATGGAGGCATTGTCAAGGAGAGGCTAGGGGGACCTGGATAAGTCAGGTGCCTGGACGATAGACAGCATGGATTCATCCTGGGAAATCATGTCAGACAAACCTGGTGGAGTTCTATGACTGGGTGACAAGTGCCTTGGACCTGGGTAGACCAGTGGATGTCCTCTTTCTGAAACTTCAGCAAGGCATTTGACTCTGTTCCTCACGTGGGCCTGTTGGATAAGCTGGGAGAAATGGGGTGGGAACAGATGATCAGATGGATAGGCAGTTGGCTCCAGGACCGGAGGGCCTTCTGTTCAACGCCTATGTATCTGACATAGAACAGGAATCAGGGTGAGACAGAGTCTCTTTGCAGATGACTCGAAACTGGGGGTGGTGGTGGATGGGGAGGAGGGGAGGGTGGCCCTACAGGGGGACCTGGAGGCTCTGGAAAGATGGTCTAGAAAGTGGAAGCTGAGGATCAATGCAGGGAAATGCAAGGTACTCCACCTGGGGTCCAGAAACCCAGGCCAAGTGTACACCCTGGGGTGGGGAATGCTACAAGTCTCGATGGCTGAGAGGCACCTGGGGGTGGTGGTGGATGTCAAGATGAACAACTCTGAGACTTGTAGGAGGGCAGCAACCAAGGCCAACAGGATGCTGGGATGCATCGCTAGGGGGATCACTTCCAGAAGGAGGGAAGTGATACTCCCTCGTATAACTGCTTGGTGAGGCGGCACCTTGAGTACTGCATGCAGTTTTGGAGGCCACACTTAAAGAGGGACATTAACCTCCTGGAGAGGGTCCAGAGGAGGGCAACCAAAATGATTTGTGGGCTTGGGGACAGGACCTATGAGAAGAGGCTCGAAGAGCTAAATATGTACACATTGGAAGAGAGAAGGGACTGGGGGGACATGATAGAGGTCTTCAGGTACATGAAGAGGGTAAATAGGGGAGGAACAGTCAGGGTACTTCGAAGGAAGGAGGAAGGGGCCACTAGAGGGCATGGATGGAAGCTGGAGGGGGGAAGATTCAGCGGAGATAGGAGGAGGTGCTACTTCACTGAGAGGGTGGTGGAGCCATGGAATGCACTGCCTAGGGGGCAGGTGGAGGCAGAGACAGTGGAGGGGTTCAGGAGGGGGATGGGACAGGTACAGGGGAAGGGTTCTGGAAGCAAAATCCAATGCAGCAAGAATATCCAGAACTGGGAAGGAGAAGCCAGAGAAGGTGAGGGGATAGCAAGGTCAGCACCCAGGGTGGGGGCTGACCAAGCAGCAGACACGAAGACCGTTAGGCCTATTCTGCTGGCATTTTAGTATGTTAGTATACATTATCTCCATGCAGTGGTGCATCCAGAGATGCATGCCACATCTCTTTTTTGAATATTGCAAGTCAGTGCATTTTGTGAGATGGCCAGCGCAGCTCTTCTTTCGTTGCATTTCCTTTGAAAATATGGGCCTCAGTGTATTGTAACTCTGCAAAAAGAGGGTGGCAAAAACATGTAAATATGGTGAGAGCAGAATGTACGGGAATGTGTAAGCAAGGAACGAAGTGTGGGTGTGGGAATATGTAGGGATAGAGAAAATAGGTAACATAGAAACATAGAAGTTGACGGCAGATAAGGACCGCAAGGCCCATCCAGTCTGCCCATTTCTTTTTCTACCTTATAAATGTGCCATCGGCCTTTGCTCTGTCAGTGGCCTATCTATTCATAGTCATTTGTATTGCTCCCTTATGCCTATCCCATGCCTGTTTGAAGCCCTGCACTGTATTCATAGCCACCACTTCTTGTGGTAAGCCATTCCATGCATCCACCACCCTTTCTGTGTAAAAGAATTTCTCGCATTCCCCTTAATCGCCTCCTCTAATCTCATGCTGTGTCCTCTTGTCCTGCTATTTTTCTTATATTTAAACATGTTAGACTCTTTCACCTTGTTTATGCCCTTAAGGTGTTTGAATGCCTCGATCATATCGCCTCTCTCCCTCCTTTGCTCAAGGGTATACATATTGAGCTCCGTTAATCTGTCCTCATATGTCTTCTGATGCAGTCCCTGCACCATTTTGGTTGCCCTTCTCTGGACTGCCTCAATTTGGTTAATGTCCTTGTGAAGGTGTGGCCTCAATGCTGCATGCAGTACTCCAGATGGGGCCTTACCAGTGTCTTGTAAAGAGGGATTATTACCTCCTCTACGACTTGTAGATACCCCTACTATACACCCTAACACCCCCATAGCCTTACCTACTGCTTTAGAGGTCTGCTTGGATGATTTTAGGTCATCAGTGATGATGATGCCCAAGTCTCTTTCTTCCTTTGTGACTGCTAGCAACTCCCCTCCCAGCCTATAGGTGGCTTCAGGGTTTCTCTTCCCTATGTGCAAGATTTTGCACTTCTTTGCATTAAATCCCAGTTGCCACTCTTCTGACCATTCTGCTAGTTTATCCAGATCTCTTCTCATTCTGCCTACCCCATCTGGATCATCAACTCTGTTGCAGATCTTGGTGTCATCTGCAAACAGACAAGCCTTACCCTCTAGTCCATCTGCAAGGTCACTAATGAAGATGTTGAAGAGGACTGGCCCCAGGACTGATCCCTGAGGTACCCCACTTGTGACTTGCATCTCTTCTGACTGTATACCATTTACCACCACTCTCTGTTTTCTGCCCGTCAACCAGTTTGCCACCCAGTTGACCAACTTCTGGCCCATCCCGAGCCTACCCAGCTTATTTATCAATCTTCTATGTGGAACAGTGTCAAAAGCTTTGCTGAAGTCAAGGTGGCGACATCAACTGCTCCCCGGTCCACCACTCTGGTTACCCAGTCAAAGAAATCTATGAGATTAGTTTGACAGGACCTTCCTTTGTAAACCCATGCTGTCTTGGATCCTGTGCCCTATGGATTCCAGGTGTTGCACTATCCTTTCCTTGGAGTGCCTCCATAATCTTGCCCACTACTGAGGTAAGACTGACTGGTCTGTAGTTCCCGCCTCCTCCTGCTACCACTCTTGTGGAGGCGGGATCACATGAAACCCTTCTCCAGTCTTCTGGGACCTCTCCTGTGCTCAGAGACTCACTAAACAATTCTGCTAATGGCTCTGCTAGTTCCTCCTTTAGCTCCTTAAGTACCCTGGGATGTATGCCATCAGGTCCCATTGCCTTATCCACCCTGAGCTTAGCAAGCACTTGTAGGACCCTTTCTTTTGTGAAGGGAGTAGTGCTCACCTCCCTCCCCTGTGTCCATGATGCTGAGCTGTGGGCCCTGCCCTACCTTCTCTTCAGTAAATACTGAGCAAAAGTATCTATTTAGGATAGATGCCTTTACAGGGTCCTCCTCCTCACATGCTCCCTTTTCTCCATTAAGCTTAGAATACCTCCTCTGGACTTTCTCCTTTCACTAATGTATCTATAGAAAGTCTTGTCACCTTCTTTACTGTTCGTGCTAGTGTTTCCTCAGTTTGGGACTTTGCCTGCCTTACTGCCTTACCTGCTTCCCTTAGGGCAGTTTGGTATGCCTCCTATCTTCATCCGCTGTGTTCCCTTATATTCCTGAAGGCCAGCCTTTGGCTCTGACCTTTTCTGCTACTGTATTTGAGAACCAAAGTGGTTTCCTTCTTCTTTTGCACTTCCTTTTCTGTCTAACACAATGGGATGTTGCTTCAAGTATTGCATCCTTAATGCTTGCCCACTTTGCCTGTACCCCCTCGCCTGTGTTTCTTTTTGCCAGGGCTAGCTTAACTCTGTTGGCCATCTTATCAAAGTCAGCTCCTCTGAAGTCCCATATTTTTGCCTTGGAATGGGATGATTTAGATGTAGTAGCCAAATTGAACCATACCATGTGATGGTCACTGGCCCCAGGTGACCTTCTACCTGGAGATCTGTGATCCCTTCTTTGTTAGTCAGTACTAGATCTAGGATAGCCCTGTCTCTTGTGGGTTGCTGTACCAGTTGTTTGAGGCCCTCCCTGCAGGAATCCACTATGAGTCTAGTTCTGGCAGATGTTCCTGCTGGTATTGACCAATCTGTATCCGGCATGTTGAAGTCTCCCATTATCAGAACCTCCTTTAGCTGTCATGTTTTGTATATCTTCTAACAGTAATGTGTCTATGTCCTTCTGCTGGTCTGGGGGCCTGTAGACAACCCAGTTCTTATGGCTGTCCCATTTCTGTTTCAGGGTGACCCACAGTTCTTCTGGCTCCTTATGTATATTCTGAATTTCTGTAGCTTTGATATTTTCATTAACATACAGGGCCACTCCTCCCCCTTTTTGCACTTCGGTCTCTTCTGAACAATACATAGCCAGGTACTGAAGTCTCCCAGTGTGGTTACTGGTAAACCACGTCTCACTAATTGCTACTATGTCCAGTTTAGCCTCTGACATTATTGCCTGCAGGTCTGGGATCTTATTTCCCAGGCTGTGAGCATTTGTGTACATGATTTTCCATTGGCCAGATTTTGGTGTGTTAGTTGTTGGGTGAAGTTTGGCATTACCCCTGTGCGTCATATGGGGAGAGGCACAGGGGTGAATATGTGTGAAAAACAGGGTTGCAGGAATATGTCAGTATGAGGACAAAGAGTGTGCAGGAATGTACAAGTACAGAAAGAGCACAGGGTCCTGCTCTGTGCAAGTATGGAAAATAATTTGGCTTCAGAGGTGGCCAATCTTTATCCTTCATTTGCGATGGAATACTGATGTTGTTATGGACCGTCATCAGTCCATTTTCAAGTATGAGCAACTTCAGGTGCAATTGCACATTCTCTAGATGGGCTTTTGTACCTTTGTATGTGTCTGATTGTAAATTACATGTATGTTAACCAGTTTCTGCTCTTTTTAATTTGCAGGATACAACATCCCAAAGGAGCAGCTGTTGTCATTGTTTGAGATGGATGAGGATGCCCACGTGGTGATATGGAAGGAATATGAGGCACAGCAGAAGAATCTTCTTGAAGACACTCTCAGTAGTAAGTCAGATGAGTTCATATGGGATTCTTCTAACTGTTGTTTAGGATGAATAGAGTGAAAAGTGTAGAGCTGGAAGAGCAGAAAGTAAGGGATTATGAGGAGGTCATGATGATGTCAGAAAGCTAGAAATGTGTACAGCTCAGCAGATTTTAAAAGAAACAGGGCTGTTTTATACTGGCCATGGAACTGAGTTGGTGGACATGACAGTGGATTGAATTCATGGGGTCTTCATTCAAGGAATGGGTGAGAAGACACGTATCTGCATTATAAACATTTTGTTATTGAAAGAGGAAGGACTCAGGAAGTATAGTGAGGAGTGAATTACCATAATCATGGAGAAAGATGAAAGCAAGAAAAAGGGTTTTAAGCAGAAGAGTGATCTAGAAAGTGACAATACAAGCAGCACTGCAGAGATGACAGTATATCACTCAAGCATGGCTTCACGTTATGGTTGTTTTCCATATATTGTTCAAGGCACTGTATAGAATATTAAAATACAAAAAAAAAGCATAACAGAAGCATGACATCACAACACATATATATTCATATAGCACAGAGTACTACCAATGTACAATTCTAAGACATACCAAAATATACACCGAGTCATCACAGGAGATTTTGAATAAGAAATTTTTTAGTTGAGAATAACATTTAATTACTAAAGCTATTAATGTGATGTACTCTGGTAAGGAACTCCATAACATAGGTGCCCTGACACTAAAGGAATGACCTCTTACTGTCATTTTTTTTTGTACTCTTGAAACTGAAATAATGTAATGATCTCCAGATTGAAGACCTAGAATAAATAGATAAACATACAATAACTTCTTGAAATCATCAGGACATGTTCCATGTAAAAAATATGACTCTGAGAGAATTTAAAAATGAGTCTTTGTTCTACAAGGATCCAGTCAAGTTGTACTAACGTAGGACAGAAGTGATCAGATGTTTTTGTTCCAGTTGCAGTGTGATTAGCGAGATTCATAACCAGTTGTAGCTTTCTAAAGGAGTTGTTGATAAGTCCAGACAAAAGGCCATTGATATACAGTAGTTCAGTCTGTTGAACAGCGGGAAGAGTGCATCAGCATTTTCTCTGCATCCAAAGTGAGATATTTATAAATTTATGCAATCTTTTCTATAATAATAAGTTACCTTCTGAGGTGCACTTATATGGTCCTCAAAGGATAACAAAGTAAGACTGCACCCTGCACCTACATCTCTGACTTAAACATTGACTTAAAGTTCATAGTTCTAAATTTGACATAGAAACATAGCATTTGTTGGCAGAAAAGGACCACTGTGTCCACATAGTCTGTCCAAGGGTTCCCTGCCTGTTACATCTCTGCAGGCACTAACTGGTCTCCAGGGAGCATTCCATTACCAGTTTCTGTATGAATATTCCCCAGTGTCTATCCCATCCATGCTTGAAGCCTTCCATCATTCTATTCATTTTTTCATTGTTTTATTTATTTCAAGGCTAGGATCACAAACACCTTTGAGCCAGAAGCTCTTTTACAAAGGTTCCACATCAAATAACACAAAAACACAGATACCACAAAGTAACACAATACCGATATAATGGAGAGTAATAGAAAATAAGGCTATGTGCAACAGAATGATTTACACAAAGTCATCCTTGGGACCACGGGGCCCAGAATGGTACAAGAATTCCACATTGTTTAACATAGTGACTAGTAGAGGTACATAGTTTTCTGTATGATTGTGTAAGTTGGTGATGAGTATGGAAGACAGTACAGCGAGCGCTGATTATATGATACATGTCAGTTGTATTAATCAGAAGAATTTGAAGAGAATCAGCCCAGAGAGCCTTGTCCATCTAGGGAGTATAACAGGATAGGACAAAGTTTGAGTGTAGTAGAAGGAGAAAAGACGGTGAAATGGAGAAAGATGGGCTGTGTTAGGGCCAGCCCAAAGTACCATTAGGGGTAAAAAAGAAGGTTACTAAGAGGGGGTAGGAGGGTAAGAGGAAACAGGTGAAGGGTAAAAAATATAGGGATCGAGAACAGGATGAGGGTAGAGGAATGTAGGTGTAGTGGGAACAAAGAGGGAGTTCAAGGGATTTATGCAGCAGGTAAAGGGAGCAGGAGGGCTAGCAATTAAGTGCTAAGGTGTGCAGATAAATCTGGAATGAGTGTGGGATTATAAGCAGAGGATGCCTACATCCTTACCCAAAGGCAGGAACAAGGGCAGGGAAGGGGGAAAGTGGGGTGTTAACTGTGGGACAGAGAGGGAAAAAAGTGAGTATACAAACAAGACTAGTGGGGCCAAAGACCAGAGTTTAAGACCAACACAAGGGGAGTGAGCAGGCTAGGGGAATGAAGTGGTACCCTGGGTTAGGGGGAGGACTGAAAGGGAACGGGGCAGGGGAGAGAAAAATGTGGATTGGTTCACCTGGCATGAGGAAGGGTTGAGACTGTGGGGTATAGCAGCAGGAAAGGAGGGGTACCAAGGAGACAGGCTCATAAATTAAGAATAGGGTAGACCCTTCCTGCACTAGTTAGGTTGGGCAATCACATCCCCCAAGTGCTACAAGATGTTCCTGCAGTTTGTGTTTAAAGGGTCCAGTCTTTAACTCGTATAGAAAGTCATCGCATATTGTGTATAGCTAGAGTGGGACTCACTATGCAAAGGATCTTTGTCCCTGTGTTTTATGGCAAAAGGGTAGTTTGAATAGCTGTTTGTGTGAGCCCCTGGTTCAGTGATGGTTGGTTGCTTGGCAGAGAAGGTTTTGGAGACTCTGAGGAGTTAAGCCCACATAGGTCTTTTTGACTAGTACGCAGGTCTGGTACTTCAGTCTACCCACTAGGTGAAGCCATCCGGCTTGCCTGTACAGTTCACAGGTGTGCAAGTGTCAATGTGCACCAGTGGTAAGCCTGCAGGCTTTGTTAAATGCTACTGCAGCACTTTTGACAGTTCTGTCCTCTGCAGCTCCATAAATAGCCAGACCATGATCTATTGTGAGGACAATCACACTGCCAACTAAGGTCTGCAGATCCTCTGAGGATAGACAGTGTTTATGTCTGTGTAGGAGGCCAATTTTTGTATTGTCAGCTTTAGCAACCTGTTCCACATGTTTAGCATAGGAGATGGTACTTTTGAGGGTGACCCCTAGGTACTTGAAAGTATCTACCTGTTCCAAAGGGGTGCTTAGGCTATTTCGGAATTGAGACCTGGGATGCTGTGTGGGTTAGTAAAGGCCATAACTTTGGTCTTTCTGTAGTTCAGGGAAGTTTTCACTTCATGAACCATTTTTTAACACTGGTAAAGCTTACCTGCAGTTGTTCCTGCAGCGGTAGCAGCCTCCACAACTTTGAGTGGCAGTCTGTTCCATACTTCTACCACACTTTTTGTGAATAAATATTTCCTCATATTCTTCCCCTCATCCTGGAGGTCCTCCTCTTATGGAAGAGGCTCCCTCCTTGCACTCTGTTCACCCCTGTGAGATACTTGAAGTTCTCAACAATGTCACCCCTTGCCCTCCTCTCCTTCAGAGTGCTCATATTGAAATCCTTTAGTCTCTCCTCATAGGGCTTCCCTTCCAACCCCTGCATCATTTTAGTTGCCCTTCTCTGGACTGCCTCCACCCTCTGTCTGTCATTCCTGATGTGTGGTTTCCAGAACTGGATACAGTATTCCAGGTGGGGGCATATCAGCAAGCAGTACAGTGGCAACACCACTCCCTTCTCCTGCTGGTGATGTCCCTCCCTATGCACCCCAACATCGTACAGGCCCCGACTATGGTCATCACACTGTGCTGCCATCTTGAGGTCTTTTGAAATATTAACCCCACGGCCCCTTTCCTGCCTAGTGACTGCAAGTAACTCCCCCACTCATGCTACATGCAGCATTGAACCCCATCTGCCATGACATCAGCCACTCATCTGGTTTCCTTTAATCTCTGTGCATTGTTTTCACGCCCTCTTGAGTGTCCATCCTATTGCAGATTCTGGTGTAATTTGCAAAAAGACATACTTTCTCCTTCAGCTCCACTGTAATGTCATCTATGAAGATATTGAAGAGGACTGGTACCAAATAGGTCTCAGAATCACATGGCAGATCAGCACAAAAGCAGAAGTAAACAACAAAACAACAAGGTAACCAGGTCTCATTTGAAAACACCAGTGAGGAACAGGATAACTTAACCACACAGAATGTAAATGCAGATTGTGGGAATACAAGCTCAGAGAATAATGTTAAGAAAGAGGAAAAACAACAAAAAATCCAAGAACAAGCAATTACACAAAGGCACAAATGAAAAAAGACAAGAAGAGGAAAAGAAAAGGAAAATGGACCAAAAAGAACACCACGGAACACAGCCAAGAATTAGTGGAAAATAAAAAAGAGGTAGTTAATTTGTCAACACATGAAATTACAGAGGTCCAGCTTCATGTATTTAAAAAGAATTTGAGTTTTGTCCCCTCTCCACCTGTGAATGGTTTAAGCATTAAAGTGGACCGATTAAAAAATATTCAGAAAGTTAAATTTAAAAAGCTTCTGTGGTTCCTTATGAATGTACAGCCATCTTGAGAGAAGAACTGTGGAATTACCAGAAAGAAAAGAACTGAGCTTTCTAACTGATGCTATAGAAGAACAAGAGCATCTAGAAAATGATATACAGAATCTCTCTACTGAAATAAGTGACTTCTCTGATATAACCAATGTGCCTACAAGTGTATCAAATGACAATGGGAGTGAAGTTCATGCATGCCTCTGTTTTAGCAGTTCACAATTTGAACCAAAATCACAATTTTACCCTCCTGCAAGAGGTGCTGCCATTACTGCATATTAAAATAGCAGAGCAAGAAGTTAATGCTTTGTGCAATAACAATTTATCACTAGGAAGGCATGGTATATTGGAAAGAGAAAGGGCGGCACAGGTGGAGCTTCAGGAAATGCACAATATCATTATTCAAAGCTCAGACTAATGGGGCCATGTGGTAATACTAAACAGAATCGATTACTTAAAGGAAGCAGCGAGACCGTTAGGAGACCGTGAAACTTACGAAAAATTGAACAGCTTCATAGATGCAGCAGTACATCAAGGCATGATCAGTAGTAAAGATGCAGATTACATTAAGAATCCACATAAAAAAAGGCTACATTTTATTATCTCCCTAAACCACTCACACACACACACAAAAAAAAAAAATCATCAATCTACCAGGGAGATCCCTTATTTGATTTGGCATCTCAGGGTTTTAAATAATTGATTAGCAGTATTTTTCTTGGGACAATGCTAACTGTACAGAAAGTATTTATATAGGTTTTCTAGAAATGTTGTGTTTGTTAAACACAGTGAGGGAAGTGCTATGCATTTTCACAATGTTTTAGCACTTTTATGAGCAAAACGCTAATCAATTTTTGGAGTTAAATAAATCCCTGCATCTTGGGTCCCTATGTGAAAACCTGTCTAAATTTACTGATTTTGTTTTTTTTCTTCAACCAGTTGCTGCAATCCCACCATCTACTCTTAGGGATTCAGTGGAATTACTTGATAAATTACATTCAGTCAAGTGGCAATCTACATACAAATGGATGAATGTTGATGTTTGTTGAATATATACTTGTATTCTGCATGATTACGGACTTGAAGCATTACACTTCTATCTTGAAAACCACATGAGCCCAGGAGCAGTCATCCTTTGAATTAATGATTAGATCAGTGGAATTTATAATGAAACACATTTTTTTCTGTTTAATGGGCAATACTATTTACAAAAGAGAAGGACAGCTATGGGGCAACGGTAGTGCCCTCATATGCTAATTTATTTCTTGGTTTCTGGGAATTTAGAATTGTGTATAACAGCATTTTGAATATATTTCAGAAAAAAATCATAGTACAAAGGTTTTATTTTATTGATGATGTAGTCTTGATATGGGATGGCACAAGCCAAGAAGAAATTGATTTTGTGGAATTCTTGAATGGGAACAACTTGAATCTGAAATTTACATTTGAAATCCAAAGTGGCTATTTTAGGTTCCTCAACTTAGAACTATTTACAGAGGAAAACAGTAACAGAGGACCCAGGGGATACAGAAAGAAAACAATAGGGATTGTAGTATTGCATGCCTCAAGTGCACATTGCCCTAGTTTGATAAATATCATTCCTTATAGACAGTGCATCCATTTGAGATGTAATTGCTCCAGGAATTCAGATTTTGGTCAACAAGCTGAACCATTCACTAAGAGGCTTTTACTGTGTGGATAAAAAAAAGACCATAACTGAATCTTACCTGAAAGAAAATTGAACAGAGATGCTGTACTGATTCCAAAAAAATGAAAATGAGGCACAGCACAGACTGACTTTTGTTTTGGAATATAACAAAGTTACACTGAGAATAAAAAACATTATTGAAACACTGGCCAATTTTACAGAATTTAAACACCTGAAAAACTTTAAAGAGGAACCCAGCTGGGCAAGTCATTGACTCAGACTATTAGTTGGCTTCCCCCTAAACCAATGGGAATGTTCAGATGTGGGAATTGCAACTGTTGCAGATTTTTAGTACAAGTGAAAACTGATGAACACTCTGGGCCAGATATTCAGACTGTGCCAGGCAATGGTGCAAGCCTGAAGCAGCGTAACTGGGCTGCAGGACCAGGACCAGGCAATATTAAACGGTGATGCAATGGCTCAGCACCAATATGGCAACGGTCAGCGCCAGCAGATCATGCGATGGCTCAGCGGCACTGCACCAGCACATACCACAGAGAGGGAGCATGGGGATGCACTAGCACAAGTGCCATTGCGCTAGATGCATCACCCATGATATTCAGCTGGGGGCATGCAAATGAGGCCATAATCTGTGCAAGGAACAAATGGGGCCATTTGCATGTCATTATGGCCCCATTTGCATGCAATATGCTGAGTGTCCCAGCAAATTGTGCCTGCCAAGCTGCTATCAATGGGGGTTTGCTCCCTGGTGGGCTATTGCAGCCCCCCCATATGCCCAATCGTGGGCAGTAGTTAGCATATATGTAATCCTATGCCTGATCACAGGCGGCAGTTAGAATACAAGTTATCCTATGCCTGATCGCGGGCAGCAGTTAGAATATAAGTAATCCTATGCCCGATCACGGGCAGTAGTATGCCTGTAGACAATCCTGGTGGTCTAGTGAACCCCTCTCCCTCCCCGTATGCCCGACTGTAGGCTGTAGTATATTGAAATAGATTCCTGGTGGTCCAGTGGAACCCACCCCGAAAGCCTGATCACAGACAGTAGTAATAAATGATGTCTACCTGGTGGTCTAGTGGTACCCACTCCCCACCCACCCACAGAGGCTCCCGGACACCCCGCAACTTCCCCATCATTGGCTGGCTGCAGCACCCCACCCGCATACCACCTGGCTGCCCGTCGAATGACAGCATACAGTATGATCTGTATGCCCTTTGGGCCACAGTGTAGACCAATGGGCTTGCAGACCATACTGTACTACACGGGTCCAGATCTGTGAATGAACACATTCACCTGGACCTGCTGCCTGCAATCAAGCATAGGATTACGTATATGCTAACTACTGCCCACGATTGGGCACATGTGGGAGGGCACTGGACATCCGGGGACCGGTGCTTGTGGCAGTGGTGGCCACCTACAGCTGGCAGCTGTTGTGTTGCTGCTGCACTACAGCCGCCTGCCTGTGGGTGGCCCACTTTTGAGCCGTTTATATTTTATGGCTCGATTTTGGGCACCTGTGTGCGGCGCATGTAGGGGCTGCGCCAGCATATGCACCGCACATCCCGGGCTGAATATCGGGATGTGCTGCGTATGCATGGGCATGCCCCCTGCATCTGTGCCGCATAGGATTACATTGCGCCCTGGCGCATCGGGATTTGCGCTGTGCTGGGCAGCCTTTTCAATATCCCGCCGGGGTGCAATGCAGGGTTGCACCAGGTGCAGCCCCTTTGAATATCCTGGCCTCTGTTTCAAAACCAGTTTATGACATCAGACAGTTTTTTATCATGTGTGTGTCCACTTTTGATATCTACACATTGGTGGCACTTGAAATAAAATATATGTGGGTAGAACAGTAAGGGAGGCAAAAAAAGTCTACAAGAACATGTACAAGATGTAAAGGGGTAAAATAGATACACCATTGAGGAGGCACTCAAATGAAATGCATGGAAAAAAGCTGAACATTTAAAAATTTACATTTTGGAGCAAGTACCATCATGTGATCATAGAGGTGATTGAGCCAAGGAGCTGTTACAGGAAGAAGCCCAATGGATCTGTTGTTAGAAAAGTTTGCCCCCTACGGGTCTTAATGAAGAACCGGACTTTAAAGTGATCATGTAAACTGGACAATGCTGTAAGTGTGGGTCCATACTGATTTAAGTTCTAGCTGAAAATTAACTTTGTCAATCTCCCAATCTCCCCCCACCCCTCCTCTTCATCTTTCCTTACCTTTTTCTGCCTTCATCTTCTTTCTCCATCCCACCCCCGCAATTCACTCTGGAGAGTTTTTACCTCAATAGTAATATTTTCTAGAACACCAGTTTGTTTGGATTCTTGTGAATGATCTAATGTAGTACCAGTGATTATACAACACTGCAGGATATTATGTCTTTAATGCGATTTATGATCTAATATAGTACCAATGATTACACAGCACTGCAGGATAATATGTTTTAATGTGATTTATGATCTAATGTAGTACAAGTGATTATACAGCACTGCAGGAGATTGTGCCTTTAATGTGATTTATGATCTAATGTAGTACCAGTGATTATACAGCACTGCAGGATATTGTGCCTTTAATGTGATTTATGATCTAATGTAGTACCAGCGATTATACAGCACGGCAGGATATTGTGCCTTTAATGTGATTTATGATCTAATGTAGTACCAGCGATTATACAGCACGGCAGGATATTGTGCCTTTAATGTGATTTATGATCTAATGTAGTACCAGCGATTATACAGCACGGCAGGAGATTGTGCCTTTAATGTGACTTATGATCTAATGTAGTACCAGCGATTATACAGCACGGCAGGAGATTGTGCCTTTAATGTGATTTATGATCTAATGTAGTACCAGCGATTATACAGCACTGCAGGAGATTGTGCCTTTAATGTGATTTATGATCTAATATAGTACCAGCGATTATACAGCATTGCAGGATATTATGCCTTTAATGTGATTTATCCTGTCTGGATTTTTGCACACACTTCCAGAAGCTTGTGGAAGTTGTTTTTACAACAAAATAATACTGAGTAACGTAATGCTGTAGTTTGCTATAGCAGCAGAACGCAGGTCATAGGAAATATCCAGACACAGATATGTGGAGTACGCCGGGTGTTTACTCACCTGGTGAAGGTGATTGTGTTAGTTGTATCCATGACACTCCAGACATTACCTCATGGGTTCCCAACCCACCTGATAGGCTAGTGATGCACATGTGACCTAGATCAAATTTCGCAGTACACCTTGGTCCCAGGAGTCTCCTTTCTCCAGTTTGATTCTTCCATAGCTGAAACAAATAACTTTGGCCAAAAAACTGTCATCTTCAACTCCCCCATTGGCCCCCATATTAAGACAATACTATACAGGGATTCACCATCACCATTAATTTATTATCTATTGTTTACAATTCTAGACTCGGTTACCGAAGGTTACCGCAAGCGACCATATAAACACCACTTTGCTCATAATTAACAAGGTATGTTAGAAGTCAGCGTGAGAGTCATTGCCTTGATTACCCTGAAGTGTCATGGATGCAACTAACACATTCACCTTTACCAGGTGAGTAAACACCCATTGTGTTATGTTGCCATCCATGACACTCCAGACATTACCTCTTGGGTTGCTATAAGAAACAGTCTCACCATTCCTTCAGGGTGGGACAGGGTGATCAGAATGCAAACAGTTTTAACACGTGGAGTATAAGACTTTACTGGCAAAGTTAGTTCTTTGACTGTACAATGTCTCAGGTCTATAGTATCTTGCAAAGGTATGAACTGAAGACCAAGTGGCTGCTTTGCATATGTCTTCCATGGATACATTAGCCCCTTCTGCCCAGGAGGTGGCCACTGCCTTCATGGAGTGGGCCTTTATTCCATCTGGTGGAATGATGTCCCTCAATTTGTATACCTCCTGTTTTGTCCTTTTTAACCAGCTGGCAATAGTGGTCTTGGAGGCTGCCATCCCTTGCTTGTGGCCTTGAGCTATGACACAGAGTCTCTCTGATCTGCGAATTGGCTGTGTCTTTGCAATGTATTGTTGTAATGTGCTACCTACATCTAAGGGGTGGTGGATTCTGAGCTCGCCTTGTTGTGGTTGCACATAAAAGGTCAGCATTTCCATAGTCTGTTCCCTGTGAAATGAGGACATGACCTTAGGTCAGAACCCTGGTGCTGTTTTCAAGAACACACCTCCTGCCGTGAAGATGGTGTAGGGTTCTTTGCAGGAGAGGGCCCCTAATTCACTAATCCTGTGCGCAGAGCAGATGGCCACCAGAAAACAAGTCTTGAGACCCAGCCAGTAAAGTTGTGACTGCTGCATGGGATCAAATGGGGCTCCCCTTAAAAAGTCTAGAACCATGGTAAGATCCCAGGGGGCCACTGGTGTTTGTACATGAGGTTGGATGGTCTCTGCCGCCCGGAGAAATCAGATGGCATCTGGATGAGCCCCGGGCTGTATAAGTCCGATATTGCCCATGGCTGCTCCTATGGCTGACAGCTGGACTCTTAGGGAAGAGGTGGACAGGCCCTTGTCCAGGTCTTGCTGTAGAAATAGCAGTATTGTTGACATGTCGGCCTGCATTGGCTCGACCTGTGTGGACTTGCACAACTTTACAAAATTATCCCACTACCTTCCATTAGTAGCTGTGGTGGATGGTTTTCTAGATTGCAGGATGGTCGATATGACCAACTCGTGATACCCTGCAGTCAGCAGTCTCTGCCTTTCAGGAGCCAGGCTGATAGTTTTAGGGTGAGTGGAGCTGGATGAACCATTGGGCCCTGGAGCAGCATGTCTGGTCAATAAAGGATGGACCATCTGTCCAGGCTCATGGCTACTGCTCATGCAAACCAGGCTCTTTGAGGCCAGTACTGTGCAATGAGTATGATCAGCCTCTGGGATAGCCTGATCTTCACTAACACCTGGGGGATCAACGGAATTGGTGGGAACACATACGAGCGATCCTGGTCCCAAGTCTGGGATAAGGCATCCGCTCCTCAAGCCTGTTTCTCCCTGTATCTGGAGAAATATGTTTTGACTTGGGCATTCGCTTTGGATGCCATCAGATCTATTGGAATGTGGCCCCACCTTCTTTGTATCAAGTTGAACAGATCCGGATACAGCTGCCACTCCCCTGGGTGCACCTGGTGTATGCTGAGCCAGTCCGCCCTGATGTTCAATTTCCCTGCCAGGTGGATGGCATGAATGTGGGTGAGATTGGATTCTGCTCAACTGAGCACCTTGGCTGTTTCCCTGATCATGGCTCGGCTGCGCGTACCACCTTGCTTGGCTATGTACGCCACGGTGACCTTGTTGTAGGATTTCATCAGGACTGAATGGCTGATGATGTTGTCCCTGAATGCCTTCAGGGCGTGGAGCACTGACCTTATCTCTAGGATGTTAATAGACAACCTGGCTTCTGCCGTTGTCCACCTGCCTTGTGCTGTGACTCTATCCATGCATGCTCACCAGCCTGTCAGGCTGCCGTCGTTCTCTACTGACACCTGAAATGACAACGCCAGCGGGAAACCCTTCAGGAGGTGCAGACGGTTTGTCCACCATCATAATGAGTCCCTGACTGTGTTTGGTAGGAAGACCTTTTTGTCGAGGTCGTCCTCCGATGGAGAACCATATTGTAGAACACAGTTCTGTAGGGAACGCATGTTCCACCTCGCCCAGGGTACCAAGTCGATGCATGAGGCCAGGCACCCAAGGACTTGTGCTGCTTGGCCCAGCGTGGGTTCGGGAACAGTCATGAGTGCTCGAACCAGTGCAATCACCGAGTCTATTCATTTGCAAGATGGTCTTGCCATTCCCTCGGCTGTGTTGATTTCTGCTCCGAGGTGCTCTATGCACTGAGATGGGCTTAATGAGCCCTTGCTGTGATTGACCACCCAGCTGTGCTGTTCCAGGGCATTTAGCATGAAGTCTGTGTCCTTTTGAGATTGTATACTGGAGCAGGATCATATCAACCAGTCATCCAGGTATGGGATGATGTCCACTCCCTGCTCCCGTAACCAGGCTGCTAGGATGACGGACACCTTGGTGAACACCCTTGGTGCCGAGAGGTCGAACGGTAGGGCCTGATACTGGAAGTGTTGGCCCAGTATGTGGAACCGAAGGAATCGTTGGTGGCTGGGCCTGATTGGAATATGCGTGAATGCATCTTTGAGATCCACTGAGGTGAGGTAGTCGCCTACCCAAATGTTCCGCAGTGTAGATCTGAGGGTTTCCATCTTGAACTTCGGTGTAGTTATGAACTTGTTCAGGAACTTTAGATCTAGGATTGGCCTGAGATCTATGTTCTTCTTTGGAACGAGAAAGAAAATGGAATAAATTCCTGTTCCTAGCTTGTTATCTGGCACAGGCTGAATTGCCCTGTTCTGGACCACGTCTTTGAGGACATCCTGCACCTGGTGAGCCGTGGCCCTTCTCTTTGAGATGGGAGAGAATAGTAGCTTGTCTCTGCAAGGCTTTTTTGAAAACTCGATAGTATATCCATGAGAGATGATGTCCAACACCCACCTGTCGGAGGTTGTTTGTAGCCATTGTTGGAGGAACATTGTTAGCCTTTGCCTCAATGGTGGATAAGTGAGCTGCAGGCTGGGTGTCTGAGTGGCATGAGCGTAGTAGTCAATACTGCTTTGGTTTGCTACTTCTGCCTCTGCTTCCGAAATGAGAGTTCCTTCCTCTAAAGGTGGAGTAGCTGCCTTGGGAGGGACTTCAGAAATTGTTACTATGCCCCCTCCCCCAAAAGGAATTGTTCGAATACCCCTGTTTTCTGTTTTGCTGTGATCTACTGTTGCCCCAAAACCTGCGTCGGGCAGATGGTAGGTAGAAGGTTCTTTGCTTGTCCTTGGCGAGGTCCTTCCCCTCCTCTTTTTGTTTGAGGAACTCGTTTAGCCCTTCACCAAATAGATTGCCTCCTTTAAAAGGCAAATTTTGCAGAAGAGCTTTGGACTCATTATCTGCCTCCCACAGTTTCAACCATAAGGCCCGTCTGGCTCTATTTGTGAGTGCCACCGCCCTGGCTTCCAATTTTAGGGTATCCACAGCCATATTCCACATGTATTTTGCTGTATCCAGAGTACATTCTAAGAGCTCTGCCTCCCTGAACTTGGGATCGAATTTTTCCATTAGTTCTTCCAGCCAGCGAATCTGTGCCCCAGCTGAATAAACTGCTGATACTGCAGCTCTGGCTGCCATGCCTGAGAACTCAAATCATTTTTTTAACATCTCTTCCACTTTTTTGTCTGCAGGGTCTTTAGGGATATGGTACCACATGGTAGCACTGTTTTCTTGCTCAGTGCTGCAATTTGTGGGTCTATGCTAGGTGCAGTGCACCACAACTTGGCTTTGTCTTGCAGTATCGGATACATTCTGTCCAAGTTTCTTTTTTCCAACAGGCGGCCCGGTTCTGTGGATTCCCATTCTTTAGAAAATACATCATCAATGGCCGGACAGCTATGGAAGGTATCCTGAACCTTCTGATGTTGGATCATAGGATCCAGCTTGGACTCTGGTTTGGGTGCCTCCGTGTCAAAGCCCATAGTGGATTTGATGGCCCTCATCAGGCCTGGGACCAGGTCGAAGGAGCAAAACTTTATTTATTTATTTACAATTCAGATTTACAACCTTTGAGTCAAAGACTCATTTACAAAGGCACCTCGTCACAGGGAGTATAGACAACATATTGGTGGAGCAAGACAGTGGAGAACAATACAGGTGAGATACAAAAGAGTATACAAAGCAAGGCATTTTAGTGAACAATATAGGTGAGATACAGAAGAGCATACAAAACTAAGCAATTTCAGTGACACAGTGGAGCACACAGCTTTGCTGTCAAGGAGGGTGAACTGGATATATAGTGTCCATGTCCTTGTCCCCCGATTCCACGTCCTCAATGTCTTCTGGTAGTTCCCTGTGGTCCTCATCCCCTGGATGGGCTGGTGGCGTGTCTTCACTGTTATCTGCCTGAGGAGGAGGATTCTTTCCAGGTGAAGGGGCTGGGACGGGTGTGAGGGGAGGCCTAGTCTTAGTTAAGGATTCCAACTTTTCCATAACTTTGAGCATGAAATCTTGCTGACTCTGCATCATGGTGACTGTTGTCTGCTGTGTCTGGATGAGGAGAGCCCCCGGATCCATCCAAGATGCGGAGCTAGGTCCCTGGCTGTCCTGATCGTTGCCCAGAATTTGCTCCGCTGCTGAGTCTTCCTCCTCATGGATGCACGCAGGACATTGTGGACCTGGATTGTGGGGCAGTAGGGTGGCACTACAAGAAGTGCATTTATTTGCTGTCACCATCTGTGAATGAGAGAAGGACAGAGAAAAGATAGAAAAATATAGCATTAGAAAATGGCACCTGATGGGATATAACTGGGGAGAAAAATGTGATTAAATTCTCTGTAATTCAGTTTCTTTCCCGCATCTACAGGGCCAGGGCAACTCACTTTGAGGACCCCAAGCCCTTAGAATAGTAAGGGAAGTCTGTTCGTTCCGATTGCGTCTGTGATCTAAGCACAAGAATAAGTAGGGAAACACCAGAAATAAGAAAACTGTTTCCCTTATCTATATTTGTAGCGCTGCACCCTGTGAGCATCAAAAGGTGCAAGCCAGTAGTTTCCTTTTGCTTCCAGGTGGGGGGGGACTAACCCTGCTTGTAAAGAGCCTCTCCACCTAAGATGGTGGATCCAACAGCAAGCAGTTCTCCTTGCCAAAATGGCGGCTGAGTCCCTGAAGCCTGAGCTAGGACAGGTGCCTGTGCTCAGAGGTCTGCTTGAAAAAGCTCCTAAAGCAGTTTGAGTGAGGTCTCAATGAACTCTGGACTCAGCTGTACAATTTGCTTGATATGAGGATCATGGTTCTGCTAACAGTACTGGTGAAGGAACATGTACTGCACCCCCCCTCCCAAGTCCGTGTAAGAATGGCTTCATGGAAACAAAGGGAGGATTCACCCACCAGCAGGCTGCTGCCATGAACTGCCTGCATGGCTGAGCGATCTGGAGACAGGAGGACTGGTTTTTTTTCTCCTCCTCCAGGCGGTTGCTGAGCTAGGGACCACATGGGAGACAGGATGCCTTCTGCGCTGCCCGGTTATCAGAGTGCATTTTGTAAAAGTCTGGAAACGGGCACCGTGTGGCCTCCACTTGAGAGGAGAAGGCCATGGAGCCTGCGCCTGTAGCCAGAGCAGTGGTGAAAAAAACTGGATATCAGTTATCCACTTCTGTTCTTAGCCGTGCACTCGTGCAGCATCCGCTAGTGAAGGAGAGCCGCTGGCTGGTTGATGACCTTGAGTGAGCGAGTTTGTGGCTCGTGAAGGGAAGCTAGGAGTGCAACTGGCATTGTAGCCGTTAGGATCCTGCTTGTGAGGGGGAGACCAGTGGCTTTAGAGCACTTCTGAAGCGTGTGGTGATTTAAATTCAACATCGCATATGGAATCAGTAGCGCGGTAACAAACAGCTGAACTTCAGGTTGTACTGTGTTTAGATGCAAGAACTGCAAGCTGTACTGTGAATATCGATATATTTAATTCAAAACTAGCAACAACAATGAGGCCCCTGCTGAGTCTACCAGTTTAAAATCAGGCTCCAGAATCTTCACATTTAAACAGGAATCACCAGGTCTAGGACAGCAGAATAAACGATTTAAACAATCAAATCAGAAACATAAGAAAGCCTAACAACCATAGGCTAGTTAACTGTGTTCCAGTTACTTAGATAAAATTGCAGAAATGGTAGGAATTGGGAGTTAAGACCTCTTATATCAGCAGGGGCAGCATAGAATTATCTTTAACCTAAATGCATTACAATTAATTAACAAAACTGCAGTGGTTTCACAGGCTTTTTGCCCTACCTTAGTCAATTAGCTGAACAAGGGACTTCTGGTGTGCTTATACCCTCTCAGATGCAAAGGTTGAAATGAAGAAGGGGGACTCCTGGGACCAAGGTGTACTGTGAAATTTGATCTGGGTCACATGTGCATCACTAGCCTATCAGGTGGGTTGGGAACCCAAGAGGTAATGTCTGGAGTGTCATGGATGGCAACATAACACAATTTAGCATTGGAGTGAACTTGGCCTGGTCTGTACCGAATTTCAGAGTTGTAGCATTGCAACATGCCAGTCCATCGAGCGAACTTGCCTACTGGCGCCTTCATTTCAAACAACCATCTGAGGGCTGAGTGAAACATAGAAAAATAGACTTTGATGGTAGAGAAGGACCAATTGGCTGACCTAGTCTGCCCATTTCCCTACCTATTGGATGAGCTGCAGATCCTAGTTAACCAACAGCCTACTTCTTCCTACCCCCACCAGAATTGCCTTATGTCTGTCCCATGCATTGTTGAATTCTCCCACTGTTTTTGACCCCACAACCTCCTCAGGAAGGACTTTCCATGTGTCCACCACCCTTTCTGTGAAAAAATGCTTCCTCACATTGCCCCTGAGCCGTCCCTCCTCTATCTTCATATTGTGTCCCCTTGTTCTTGCACATCTCTTTTTCTGAAAGATGCTACCCTCTTGAACTTTATTCCATTGAGATACTTGAAAGTTTCTATCATGTTTCCCTTTCCTCAAGGGTATACATATTAAGTTAGTCTCTCTTTGTATGGCTTCTGTTGCAGACGATGCACCATTTTAGTTGCCCTCCTCTGGACTGCCTCCATCCTGTATATGTCCTTATGAAGATGAGGTCTCCAGAACTGCATGCAGTACTCCAGATGTGTTCTCACCAACTGTCTGTACAGAGGGATAATAACTTCCTGTTTTCTACTGGTGATGCCTCTCCCTATACATCTCAGTATATTCCCTGCAATCATTACTGCCTTCTCACATTGCTTGCTTACCTTTAGGTCATCTGATATGACTACCCCAGGTCCCTTTCCATTTTAGTTGCTAATATTTCCCCCTCCATTGTATACTCTTCCCCTGGCATTTTGTTCCCCAAGTTCATTACTGCTCTTCCCCTGGGTTCTTGTTTCCCAGGTGCATTACGATAGCTTTAAAGGGGGAGTAGTGGAGGTAACGGACACATTTCTTTACGGCAAATACCACGGTCAGACATTCTTTTTTCATGATGCCATAGTTTTGCTCAGTTGAGAAAAGAGAATGCCTAGCATAGAAGATGACCTGTTCTGTTCCCGTCTTGTACATGACATAGCACAGCAACCACTGCAACGGAACTAGCATTTGAGCAGAGTCTGAAAGGTTGGTCAAATCTTGGGTAGGCCAGTACTGGAGAGGATATCAGTTAACTTGAAGTTAGTTTAGGGGACCAAGTTCCACAGCGCATGGGAGGGGGAAGGAAGAGAGGGAATGGGAATCAGCTGGAGAATGCCCATCACACAAGATTTGAATATTGCAATAAACAGAGGCACGGTAGTAAAAATATACATGGAACTGTGCATTTGAAGAGACATTCCTGCAAGGAAAAGTGTTAATGCTGTGCATGCAGTACCATGAGCAACAGGTGCACCAGAATGAGGTACCGGAAAGTATTTACTGCAGGAACTATTAACAGAGAGAATACTACAAGAAGAACTACTGAGTCTGGTTACATGAAAGTTTGAGACCTTCATTGAATTTCTGGTCAGTGGAAATAGTGGTATTGGTACCCTAAACCAGTTGTTGACAGGCTGTAGTTAGGTCGTCATAATCAACCTAAGAGTTCTGTGAGCTGTCAAAGTCATACCACTTGATTCTGTAAGTCCAGGATCCATGTATGTGTGTCTTTCGTAAAATCTTCTCGATCTGGTTCACAGGGGTGTGTCCAAGAGAGTCCTGAGAAGAGTAAGAAGGCTAAGACACCCCAGAAAGTTCATCTGACTACAGGGTTTTATTTAACTCTAAAAATTGATTAGCGTTTTGCTCATAAAAATGCTAAAACATTGTGAAAATGCATAGCACCTGCCTCACTGTGTTTAACAAACATAACACTTCTAGAAAACTTATATAAATACTTTCTGAACAGTTAGTACTGTCCCAAGAAAAAAACTGCTAATCAATTATTTAAAACCCTGGACTAACAATCAGGCAGAACAGAATCTGGCTGGAGATTGTCAGGAGTGTGAGGGGCAGAAGCAACTGGTTGCAGGTTATTGGGAAGAACTTCTGATTCCAACAGGATAGCAGGCTCAAGTGTAGCTTCATTACTGGGTGGATAGGGATCATCTGGACTAGTGTTACTCAAGTACCCATGTTTCAGATGATTGATGTGGACCTTGTTATGTGCAAGCTTTCCATCAGACTTGCATTGCAAATGGATGTGAACTGGAGGAAGCTTTTCCATGATGTAGAAAGGACCAGTCCAAAGGTGGAGCAGTTTCTTTGTGGAGCCCAGAACTAGGATAGATCGATACAGGTAGACCATGTCGCCTACAGAAACTGAAGGCGCTTGAGATTTGGCTGCCGATGTTCGCTGCATGGCAGCTTTTCTCCATCCTAATGAGGTGATTGCCATATGTCTAGCCAGTTCAAGCTGTTCCATTACAGTAATGATGAATGAAGAAGCTGATTTTGGAACCTCCAGCAGCAAGAGATCCCTGTCCAAGGGAGTTCTCAGATGGCATACATAGACCAAGAAAAAGGGGACGTACTGTGTATTGTCGATACAAGGGCTGGTATTGTAGGCAAATTTTACAGATGGAATGAAGCAGTCACAAGTGTCACGAGTTTCATCCAGGTGTTGGAGAGTGTGTTTAGAATGGTAGACATCATTCTTTCACTTTGTCCATTGCATTGTGGAGAATAACTTGTGTCTTCTTTATTTCGAGAAGTTTACATGTTTCTTGAACAATTGTTTAAAGGTACTTAGTGTCTCTATCTGAATGCAGGTTTGATAGGGTACTGTGACAACAAATAAGTGTTAAGGAAGGCATTTGCTACTGTAGCAGCTTGTATGTCCTTTAGGGGAATTAGTTCCAAGTATTTTGCAAGGTAGTTCACAAAAACAGTAATTATTTGTTGCCAGAGTCAGACCAGGTTGGTAATGTTCCCAGAACGTCTGCACTAACTCTTTTGAAGGGGTCAGTAGCTACAGGCATTGGAATGATGTGTGCCTTTGCTGGTTTATCAGGAGGCTTTCTTTGGGAGAAGACTGGCAGGATTTGACAAATTGGACAATGTCCTTGTTCATGTGAGGCCTGAAGAAGTGGAGCTTTGTCTTTTTGAGAGTTCTGTGGATTCCCATGTGACCTCCGTAAAGTGGAGCGGCATAGTGGAGAATGCCCTTCTTCTGCCCAGACCCTGTCTCGCTTGTCTGTGTCTCTGGGTATCCCAAGTCATTTACCCCAGTATGCCTGAACAGCTCTGAATATTTCCTGCACCACAGCCCTGGCTGCAGTGAAGAAAAAAAATGAACTGTCTCCTGCTTTGTACAGCATCTTGTAGCCCCCCTTTTACAGTGTAGGCTGTAAAACAAAAAAAGGGTTGCACATTACAAGCCAGCTAACTGAACGAACTGTAAATTAAAATCATCCAACCCTGAGCAATAAGGAACTGCAGACTGTACCATCTCCTCCCCCCAGCAGTTCTCCTCTTCTAGTAGCAGTACTCATTATAACTGATCCATCATTTTTTTTTGCATAATTTGTTTATTGAATTTTAGATATCATACACAGACACATATTACATTACAATCAAACAGGTTCTAACAGTAAATAAATGGAAATACAGGAAAAAAAATGTCAGTCAAACAAAACACTATGCCATATTCATTAGTCCATGCCTCCATACTGGAATTCATTTTATAAATCCTTCCGCTACACACTGGACAGGGATATATAAATAAAATAAAAAAAACAGTAATATTATGACTAAATCAGTTATTAACTTATATAACATATATAATATATCCACACACACTGAGTTCATTGCAAATTATACACTTATCCAAAATCTAATTAGGTATAATTAGAATTAATCTTTTATCCGCAAGGTCTCCCCTAGAGGTTTGCCACTATAGATCTTCTCATAACGCCGTGGCCTCCCCTGGTGAAAGTGATGCTATTAAGGGTTCCCAAACCCATAGAAAGCGCTCCTTATTTTTAACAAGGTAAGAGAGATGCTCCAGTGCAAGAATTTGAACTCTCATGGTTTGCCACTGTTGAACTGTTGGGGTTGCTGAGACCCAAGTATTAAGAATACAGTGTCGTGCCAGTACCAACAAAACCTTCGCCCATCTAAGGAATCCAGGGTCTGTATCATCAACTCCAAACAATAAGCCCAATGGAGTTACTACCAGCTGTCTTCCCCATATTTTCCCAAGCTCCTGTGCAACTCCCTCCCAGAACCTTTGCAAAACAGGGCAAGACCAAAAGTAAAGAAAGTAAGTCCCAAGTTCAGTTTTGCACTTCCCACTCAGAGGAAAGACGCAGGGTTAAATTTATGTACCATTACTGGAGGACAGTACAGTCTATGCACAAACTTATAAAAGGATTCCTGGTACTTATTACATATTAGGATCCCTCTATGTAGTCTCAGCAACAGACACCTGTTCTACTCCAAAATACCCCTACTCAGGTCACCCTGCCACTGCCTTCTTGCTTTTTTGTGTATAATCCGGAAGGGCTTGTCGTCCCAGATGTGCCGCTTTACCAGTCAGACCCCTAGCATCAACTCTGATACCAAGGACCAGATGTTCCACATGCACCAGGGGAGAGTCAACACATCTTTCCCTGCCTAGTGATTTAACATATGCCCTAGCTTGTAAGAAATGAAACAAGGTGCCTCCTAGGCAATTCAAGACCCACCCTTAGGTCCTCAAAAGGGGCCAGTTGCCCACTTCTGCAAATATCCCTAATGCAGCCAATTCTCTTGGCTTCCCACATCTGGAATCCTCTGTCCTCAAGTCCTGCAAGAAAGCAGAGATTTCCTGCTAGTGGAAGCAACAGAGTTTCCTCACTTCCCACACCCATCAGTTTTAGGATTTGCATCCAGCCCTCTAGTACTGCGATCACTAAAGGTTTCCATTATCCATCCTATTATAAGCTTTCCGGCCCCCCTTGCCCAGATAAGCCGAGAGTCTGACCAGGCCTTCCCCTACCTCCAGGTCCATCCATCAAGCAGATCAGGGTCTATTGATCCAGTTAGACTCAAATACCGATATTGCATGGCCAAATGGTTATTCTGAAGGTTTGGGAGATTCAACCCACCCCTGGTTCCATCCTCCTGTAGTCTATGAAGACTTGCTCGTGGCCGTCTACCCCTCCACAGGAACTCAGAAATGGCCTTCTCTAACCTTTTGAGTTCTCTCTTGAATGGGCCACTATGTAACATCTGTATCACATATAATATTCTCAGCAGTATATTCATTTTTAGCAGGTTAATACGGCCCATCCAAGAAACTGGGAGCTTGCTCCATTGTCATAGTTCCTCCACAGTAACTTTAATAAGTGGTGTATAATTAAGTCGATATAGGGCATCTAAGTCCCATCCTATTTGGATACCAAGATATCTGAATGAAGTCCTAACCATTTTCAGACCCCAAGCCCCCTGTTGTTCTTCCTTCTCCACCACTCTCCATAGCATAATGTCTGGCTTGCCAAAGTTAATTTTATAAGCAGAAAAAGCTGCAGTGGGCTCCATTAGACCAAGCAATGGTGGTATGGATTTGGATGGCTCTAGTGCAGACAGGAGCATATCGTCCGTGTAAAGCGTAACCCTATGAGACTCCCCTGATTTGACCAATATGCCATAACTACTCCATTTTAACAGGCAAGAGTTGCCTACATGTTCTTTATCTCCCTAAGTCCCCCCCCCAACTACATTTTCTAACATTATCTATGGCATTTACAAATGACAAAGCCTGCATCTGGCACCTCCCCCTCCCTCACTCATGACCCCATGAATACACACAACAGACTAGTATCTTCTTCAGCTATCTTTCCTGTTTAGACAGGAGTCTCACCCCAGAAGGTACCTAAGACTTCCCAAGACCATAGAGCATCCACAGTTGTGCTAACAAGTTAATGTAATACCTTATTGTGTCTGTTTCATCCTCACTATATGTTCATTTTAACCTGTGTAACTACCTGATGTGATTGTCTGTACTATGAGATTTGTTTACCTTATATAATGTTTAAGTAATGTATTTGGGAGGCAGTATAGTGCAGTGGTTTAAGACTCTGAGCTGCAAATCTGTAGACCTGGGTTTAAATCCCACAGCTTCCACTTGCATACTGTGTGACCTTGAGCAAGTCACTTAACTTCCCTCTGCTCCCAGGTCGCACCTGTAAGCAAGTGTTCAGCTTAGTATGTTACTCCTGGTAAAAAAAAATAAACAAAAAAAAAACTATTTGTTCATTACATACTGTATTGGACTGACTTGTAACCTTTGAAAATGAGTTCTTGACTCAAAGGTATTAATCCCAAACCAAAAAAGTAAATAAGTATCACTTCAACCAGAGACATATGGCTCTGTTATTTTAACGTGCTGTGCCTTTCAATTCAGGGACTCATTCTCTGGCTGAAGAATGGCCACAGTCATTTGTTTTGTCAACTCTGTCTGAAGAAGAAGAATGAAGAGACCAATAAATCTCTCCCCACAAATATTTAAGATAGTCTGGGTGTCACTCAGCCAAACCAAAGCCCACCATTTTGAACAGACTGTATTCTTTTTGCTGCCCTGAGATAAGCAACTGCTTACAACTATAAAACAGGAAGCAACATTTACCCCCTGTTGGCAGCCATATTGGGAATGTCAAACTAGACAAGAAGTCTGTTACTGGTCCAGTGGCCATCTTTGTGAGGGCCACCAGCTTGTTCACAATGACCCCACTCCATAAAAAGTAATGGTGGCCATGTTTTTGAGGTGCAATCCATTGAAATGAATGGACATGGCAACAAATAGCTGCATCTTGCAAAGAAAACTTTGATGACATAACAGATGACACAGAATTGAGTTGGAATCTTCTACTGCCAGCCTTGCCTCACAAAGATACAGTTGACTGGCTTGAGCAATTCCAAGCCTGGATTGCTTTCAGTGGTTGGGCTGATCCCTTATATTTGTCAAATGCCTTGCACTTGCTTCTGAGAGGGACTGCCATTTCCTGGTTTAACACACTTCTAGAACAAGTCAAAGGAAATACTGTTGCTCATTATATGACTTTCAGAGACCATTTTGTCCATGCACATCTTCCTTGGTTACTGGAACAACAGTTTTTGGAGTGCACAATGCAACCTTCTGATTCCTTGGGAAACTGTCGTAGTCGACACTGAGTCATGCTGCAAACATCTACATAAAACAGAAAATGATCAAATGACTGCTTTTGTCCGAGGCCTGCTTCCTCAACTCTGCACTTATGTCATTCAACAGAAGCCAACAACATGGACAGACACAATCCAAGCAGCACGACTTGCACAGGAGTCCATTTCACTGTTGCAGGTCACTAGTGCATCAGCACCTCACTCATCACAATTGACTGTACTCACAACATGTGTTCAGCAGCAACAAGCCATGATAGACAAGCACATCATGACTGTCAGTAATTTACACTTGAGCTTAACTTCTTCTTTGACTACTTCTGTCAGTGCTCTGCAACCACCTCAACAGCCACCTTGGCCTTCATGAGAGCCTGTGACCTGCCAGTGGTGTGGATACAGAGGACACATTGCTGCAGTTAGCCTAAAGCTAAAAGTACCATAATAATAGTCAAGATAACAGGAACCAAAGGTGCCTCCTGCAGTACAGTCAGCACAATGATCACAACTACTTACAGGATCAGAGAATGAGAGCTGCCCAACACACTAGGCGCTCCTGTTGGATGAGGGAACACTTCAACTGACCACCCCTGTGACTCTCTCACAACTCAAGCAAAAAGCATCCTTCAGCTACCAACTCTGGCACCTTCCTGCTTCCAGGGGCCAAGGTACCTGTCATTAGATCACCACTCTTAGCCAACTATGTCCCTGTAACCTTCAATGCTTGGGCCAAGCATTGCCTTGGTCAACACTGGAGATGAAATCTCAGTTATCAACACCAGTATTTTGACCAATGAAGCATTTTGTCACTTACTTAATGTCTCTCCAACTGATCTAAAGTACATTATTACAGCCAATGCCACTAAGGTACCTGTCACAGGTGTGCTCCATCTCAGGCTACATTTTGGCTTACAGCAAGTTGCTGTCAAATTCTGCCTAGTACCTGGGCTACAACCATTAGTGATTTTTGTTTGGATTTCCTTAAATCTCACAAAGCTATCCTAGACTCTGCATCAAACAAACAGTTACTAGACCCTTGATGGTAACTCGTAGTTACAGAGTCAGTCACTGTGCTTCCTAAGACTGAGATGGTTCTGATTGCCAAGATCCAAGGTGAACCTCTTCTACAAGTGTTGTTGGCATTGTCCTGCGATCCCCCCACTCTGCATTCATCAGGTCTCCCCCCCAGGGAACATCTTGTCTGCTGTGAATGGCAGAAGTGTCTTCCAGAAATGCTGCAACTTCATAGATGAGTCCGTAGTCATTTCCAAAGGTGCCACTATTGGAAAGTTTATTTGCTTGTCTACAGGGGACCAGATCCATCTTATGCAAGAACCTCAGCCTGATTCTACAACTCTAGTCCAGTCAATTCTGTCACGACCATTCCAGCAGCACCAGAGTTACCACTCAGTACGTGACTACCCTCTTCCAAATTCCCAGCACCTCCAACAGAGACAGATCAACTTTTTAAATTCCTGGAGGGCTACCCTGATGTCTTTGTTGGTCCAAATAACTCAATCAATCAATCAAAATCTTTATTTATCCAAGCAGGCACCATTGAGCAAGGCTCATTTGCAAGGTGGATCTGGTCATGACTACATCAAAGTACAGTACAGAAGCAGGTATACAAAAAGCAATAATATACAAGGAAGAAAAAGTATATACAGTGTATACAGTACAGTACAAGGTTGAAATAAATAAAAAATAAAAAAACAGCATTATTTTACGGTTGAAGAATTCAGCAGATGTACAATCAACCATAGGCATACAGGGGTTATAAGGAGAGATCTTTTGAGTGAGGAAGCCGGCAACTACACATATAGGGGAAAGAGGCCGTGTATGGGGTGGCAGGTTAGGAAGGTAAAGAAGAGGAGGGATATATTACTGATGACTGGGGGAAAATTATGCTAAAATCACAGAAAGTGATGATGGCTGTCGTGTACTTGTTTATTATGATAATGGCAGAGGAGGGGTGGATAATTGGGACACTACTTTGGATGGGGTGGGACTTTAGCCAGGCTGGAGCAGACAGGGAAGGGTGGGTGCAGCAGGAAGAGTTAATAGGGAAAGAGCAAGAGCCAGGGATAGAAACATGAGGAGCATCAAGATGGAAAGGGGGAGTTGCAGAATTAATGGGCTAGCATTGAGAAAAACATTTGCAAGGCTCTTTCATGTAGCGATCGTAGAGCGCCTTGAAGATATTCAGGCTAAGAGGGCAGTTCAGCTTCAAGTTCCTTTGTAAACCGTTCCAGAATGTGGGTAAAGAGAAGCTTAGAGCAGCTTTGCCAAAATGAGTGTTGACCCTTGGAACTTGGAGGGCAATTAGAGAATAACTCCTTAGAGTGTAGGTTCCTAACACACTCCAGGGAATACAATCTGAGACATATGAGGGGAGCTTGTTGGTCACCGCTCTGAAGGCCCATAGGGCAGCGTTTCTATTCCTTCTATAGTGGAGGGAAGTCCAGTCTAACGATGAGTATGGGGAGCAGTGGTGTGTAGAAAGTGGAGGGCCAGTAATGAACCTGATAGCTCTGTGGTAGAGGGTGTTCAACTTAGCCAGTGCAGAGGCAGTGCAGTGGCTGTAGAGCAGGTCCACGTAATCTATTAAAGATAGGAAGGTAGCTTGAACCATTTGAATCTTGGCCTCCTTTGTGAGCAGGTGGTTAATTCTGTAGAATAGTCCTGATCTTTCCCTTAGTTTCTTCTGTAGTTCTTCGAGATGGTTGGCGAAGGAAAGTTTATGATTGAGCCAAACTCCTAGATATTTGAATTTAGCTACATACTCTAGTGTTTCTCCAAGAACAGTGGTAATTTATGGGACAACCCCCTCCAGCAGGAATTGCCGCATGCAAGGAGGGGGAGAAGAGCATGGCTTTTGTCTTTTTCGCATTGAGCAAAAGCTTTTTGTTTATGAGCTGGTATTGTAGAAGGTTAAATTCAGCTTGGAGGTCTTCACAGGCTGCTTCCGGCATGGGACGACTCAAGTACAGTACAGTGTCATCCGCGAATAAGTGGATGTTGGCTTTTTTGATGGGGTCATTGATGTTGTTAATGTAGAATGCAAAGAGGAGGGGACCAAGGATAGAGCCCTGGGGCATGCCCCTCAGCATAGGTTTTAATGGAGAAAGATCACCTTCAGCTTTAACCTGCTTTTTCCGTTCTCCGAGGTACTCTGCAAACCAGCACATAGATTTATGGTCCAGGCCTAAGGTGCTGAGGGAGGAAATAAGCAGGCTGTGATCGACTGTGTCGAATGCCTTACTAAGATCCAAGAAAACAGCACAGACATGCTTCTTGTTGTCAAGGTCTAGGAGCCAATCATTGGTCACCTTAGCTTGGGCTATTATGGTGCTGTGTTTTGCTCTGAATCCAGACTGAACCGGGTTTAATAGGCTTCGCGATTCTAAGTATACCCCTAGCTGGCCACAAACTATTTTTTCTAGTAATTTAGACAGGATGGGGAGGAAGGAGATCGGTCTGTAATTATTTAGATCGCAGGGGTCACCTGCTTGTAATAGAGAGATGACATGGGCTATTTTCCATTGAGGGAGGAGGCTGCCCTGGGAGAGTGACATGTTGAATAGGTGGGTGATTGGCACCGCAAGCACATGGTAGGCACATTTCAGATAGTGTGGCTCTATGAAGTCGGAGCCTGCTCCCTTCTTGGTCTCCAGTTGCAGCAGTAGGTCTTCCACCTCTTTTAGAGAGACAGGCAGGAGGGAGAAGGCCTCCTTGGTAGAGGGGGACTCATGGGTTGGTGGACCCTGAGCTGTGCAGAGGTCATTGGCAGGGAAGTATCAAATGCTGGCCCTGCTGTTGCAAAATGGTTATTGAGGGCTTCCAATATCTCCAATTGGTTAGAGATAACACTGCCACTGGACATAATTTTTGCTGGAATGGAATTACCAGGTGTTAAAGCAAAAGGAAGCTGGGAAGGCAGTCAGAACAGCAAAGGCCCAAACTGAGGAAAAGATAGCCAACTCAGTTAAGAAGGGGATAAAACCTTTATAGATACATCAGGAGTGAAGGAAGACCAAGGGAGGGATAGTGAGGCTTAATAAAGGGGGGTGGGCAGAGGTGACTGTGAAAAGGCAGAGATACTAAACAAAATATTTTGCTCTGTATTTACAAAGGAAGGGAGGTACCTAAAACAAACAGTAGAAACACTCTGGATACAGAAGTTGATACCAGCCCATTTACAGAAGAAAGGGTTCTGAAAGAACTCTTAAAACAAAGGTGGACAAAGCAATGGGGCCTGATGGGATTCATCCCTGAATTCTAAAAGAACTAAGGGTGGAATTAGTGACACCACTGACTACTCTGTTTAACAAATCATGGGAGGATGGGGTGGTACCTTAGGACTGGAGGAGGGCAGATGTGATTCCCCTTCACAAAAGTGGGAGCAAGGCAGAAGCAGGAAACTACAGACCTGTTAGTTTAACCTCAATGGTAGGGAAAATGATGGAATCACTTCTGAAGGAAAGAACTGTCGAGTATCTAGAGGCCAGAGGGGCACAGGACCCAAGGCAGCATGGATTCACAGCGGGAAGGTCATGCCAGACAAATCTGATAGATTTCTTTGACTGGGTGACCAAAGTAGTAGATCAGGGAGGGACTGTGGACACGGCCTACCTAGACTTTAGCAAGGCATTTGACACAGTCCCACACAAAAGATGAATATACAAGTTAGCTAGCCTGGGAGTGGGTCCCAAGATGACAGCCTGGGTAAAAATTGGCTGGAGAATAGGACACAGAGAGTAATAGTAAATGGAGTCCACTCTGAAGAAAGGGGGGTTACTAGTGGGGTACCACAGGGTTCAGTATTAGGACTGGTCCTCTTCAGTGTCTTTATAAGCGACATTGCAGAGGGACTGAAAGGAAAAGTATGTCTCTTTGCAGATGACACAAAGATCTGCAACAGAGTTGATGCACAAGGTGGGGTGGAAAGGATGAGAAGGGACTTGGCAAGGTTAGAGGAATGGTCAAATGTATGGCAGCTTAGATTCAATGCTAGGAAGTTCAAGGTAATGCACCTGGGAAACAAAAACCCAGGGGAAGAGTACACAATGGGGGGTGAGATACTAACAACAACAAAATGGAAAGGGACCTGGGGTAGTCATATCAGATGACCTAAAGGTGGGCAAGCAATGTGAGAGGGCAGCAAGGAGGGCTGGGGGATACTGGGATGCAAAGGAGAGGCATCACCAGTAGAAAACAGGAAGTTATTATCCCTCTGTACAGACAGCTGGTCAGACCCCATCTGGAGTACTGTGTGCAGTTCTGGAGACCCAGTCTTCACAAAGACATAGACAGGATGGAAGCTGTCCAGAGGAGGGACACTAAAATGGTGCAGGGTCTGCACGGAAGACATATGAAGAAAGACTTAAGGAGCATATGTATAGCCTCGAGGAAAGGAGGGAGGGGGGACATGATAGAAACTTTCAAGTACCTCAAGGAATCAACAAAGTCCAAGAAGGTAGCATCTTTCAAAAAGAGGTGTGCAAGAACAAGGGGCACAATTTGAAGATGGGCGGCTCAGAAGTAATTTAAGGAAGTATTTTTCACAGAGACGGTTGTGGATGCATGGAACGCCTTCAGGAGGAGATTGTGGAGTCAAAAACAGTGGTGGAATTCAAGCATGCATGGGACAGTCATAAGGCAATTCTAGGGGTGGGGTAGAAAGAAGTAGGCTGCTGGTTAACTAGGATCTGCAGCTTATCCAGTAGGCAGGGAATGGGCAGACTGGGTGGGCCAAGCCGTCCTTATCTGCCATCAAATTCTATGTTTCTATGTGTCCAGACATGTCTTTTAATGTTTTCCAGAGCTTTGAAGGATTTCTTGAGGCAGAGGCTAGCTCCGAACGATAGTAGGCAGCCTTGGCTGCTCTGACCAACTTGGTGCACTTGTTATGAGCTCTCTTAAAAAGACACCAATCCGAGTCGTTCTTGCTTCTTCAGGCTTTTTTCCATAAAATATCCCTTTCTAACAGGGAAGCTTTGAGCTCAGGCGAGAACCAACGGCAGGTGCTGCTCCTGACTCGCACCTTAACCAAGGGTGCATGCTTATTTAAAGCCTCACTTAAAATATCATAAAAAATAGTATATGCCCTGTTAACCGATTTGGCTAGGAAGAATTCCTGCCATTGCGGTGAATGTTTCATGTCGTGGACGTATGCAAACAAACTGAAGTTGCATTTGCACCTCTTGATAAAGAACTTTGCCACAAACTGTGGGTTGTGCATGGATCTAATGGTGGTGATTATACAATGATCGCTAATGTCTGAGAAAAATGTTCTGACATGAGAGAACAGATGTGGCTTGCTAACCAAAATTACATCTAAGAGGGAGCTGTTGTTAAGGTTTTTTTTATTTGGGTGAGTAGGCTCGCCAATGAGTTGCACCAGCCCTAGAGTGTCGCAAAAGGATTTCAAGGGAGCTGTTGCACTTGATAGCCAATCATAGTTCAGGTTGCCAAGAATAATGGTTTCCAAGGAACTGAGCCCCAGTATGGAAATGAGGTGAGATAGGAGATGAGGCCCGGCAGAAGGGGGCCCGTAGTAGCCTATTACACAGAGTGCACTGGAAGGTGAAAGTTCGATCTTTAGGGTCAAGCACTCAAATTTTTTGCAGAAGGATGATGTGTCTATGCATGTGGCTGAGTATTTGTCCCTTACATAAATTGCCACCCCACCTCTTCTTGATTGCCTATCCACTCGGAAGAGTAAATAATTTGGGATATTGATTTCATTGTCTGGGGTGGCTGGCCTAAGCCAGGTCTCAGTGATCACTAGGACATCAGGTAGGGTGTGACTCACCCAAGCCTGGATAAGGGTGAACTTTTTCAGCAAACTACAGGCATTAAGATGGATAAAAGACATTCCTTTGATACCTGCCAGGTCTGATGGAGAAGCAAGGGTGTCTAATGGTCCTGGGTTGAGTTTGACATTGTCTGAGCACAATAGTAAAAGGAGCAGGATTCTTTTTAAGGCAGCAAACTGTAATTTGTAAACACTGTTTTGGGCGATAGGTGAGGCGGTGTTGATGGGTAGGTCTGTACCCACTCCTGCTGTTATATTGGCCTAGTGTTGCAGCCACTAGTGTCCTGGCAGTAATTTGCCATGAGTAGGAAGTCTCAAGTCTGGATGGGGGAGTAATCTGTGGAGGCAGCTCAGGAGATGTCCCACTCACCAGCAGAGACAGCCAAGAAGCCCAGTAGTCCAGAATGACTACCTGAAAGGAGCTGTTGGATGCAGGACAGGGAGAAGCACAAGGGTCATTCCACTTTAGGGAGGGATGAGGGTTCTGAAGAATTGAGCTGAGTCCTAGTAAAGCTAGTTACACACCAAGGAACTAGCTGTAACTTCCCATGGTAGATCTAAATGCCACAACAGCCGGCAGTAAAAGTCACTAGAAACCTAGACCAATCGGCGATCAGGTGTCATAAGTTCAAAATCCTTTGTTGGCTGAGAGGCAGTTTTGACACTGAATGTACCTGTGGAGCAACTCTTTGCAGCTGTGCCAGTGAGGTAGTTCAAGGCTGCAATCCGGTGTGGCAAGATTGGTCTATAGCTTTCATTTCTGTTTCTGGCCCTGCTCCACCAGTACAGAATGGGAGTGGGAGCAGGCATTCAGGTCTTGCAGCCTTAGTGGATGAGCATGGTTTGGCCTGAGAAACAGGCAGAAAAACCCTGGGGATGGTCCTCAGAAAGAGAGGTATCCCAGGTCCACTAGAGCAGAAGAGGAACTAGAAGAGTATATGGCTTTTGGCTGTTTCTGTAGATTTATGGGCCCTGCATCGAACCAGAGTTCAGAGGATCCCGGGCTGCAGTTTCAACAGGGGAAGAAAGCCTCAGGGTCTGCTAATTTGCAGTAGCAGAATTGTGGGTTGCTTCCCAGGACAGGCTTGTAGCTTTTCCTCTGGTGGTGAGGTGCGAGTGCCAGGTGGACATGACACACCTGTGGGGGAGAGGAAAGGAGATGGATTAAGTAGGGGCAGGCAGGGGAGGTGCGGTTAACTCAAAGGAACAGGGTGGTCACTATCATTGGGAAGGAGGAGGCTAAACTACAAAGTGGGTAATGGAAACAGGGAGGAGACGTAAGTGGGTAAGAGGGCAGACAGGTGGCAAAGCGAGAGGCAAGGATTGGGCTTTCAATTTAGAATGCTAGGCAGTACACTGAAAAGTCTGGTCAATTTAAAACTACAGCTTTACACAGAAATTAATTCTAAAAAGGATTCGGCTGTTCGCTTAGAATAATAGACAGTGCAGTACAGGTCTAATAATCTTAAGACTCTACAGTTTTATACTCAGAATTAATAATAAAAGGATTATGCTGTATTTTTCGGATATTAAGGAGTGCATTAGAAGGTCAACTTAAAACTCTTCAGCTTTTCACAGAGAATTAATTCTAAAGAGGATGTAATCACAGTGCATTCAGAGCAGGTAAATCACTTTAAACAATGGCAGTGTAACACTGAATGGCCTAAGCTGGATTGTTAGATGAGGAGAGAAACAGTGTGGGGGGGGGGGCTTTCATGCCATTCTAGCTTTACAAAAAAGAACAATTCTAAGTAGCTTGGATGTTATGATTTCTTGCAACACATCATCAAGGTGCATCCCAGTCAGCATTCCATCCATCAGTGGGCCTACAAGGTGGGACACAAACAGAAACAAGTCCTAGAAAATATGATCAAAGACATGCTTGACCAGGACATCATTGAAGAGTCTATGAGTCCCTAGGGTGTGCCATGCCTGCTAGTGGCAAAGAAGGACAAAGGGTATCGCTTCATGGTAGACTACAGATAGCTTAATGCTTACACAGTGCAAGATACTCATCCCTCACTCACAACAGAGGATGCCTTAGAGAGTCTTGGCATGGCCAGCCCAGCTTACTTCACCACTGTAGACCTACAAAATGGGTTCTACCAAGTCTCCATTGATCCAGCTTCTCATTCCTACACAGCCTGGCACTGTCATGTGGGGCTCTTTCAATTTAAATGACTGCCTATGGGACTTCGGAATACTCCTGCTACATTTCATCATGTTATGGAAGCTATTCTACAGGGGTTGTCTTGGAAATCTTGCTTATTTTATTTAGGCAATGTTATCGTTTTAGCAAAACTTTCCCAGAACACTCCAACACCTCAAGGAAGTGTTTGAATGTCTCCGACAAGCCAGCTTCAAGCTTCACCCAGGGAAGTGTTGTTTTGTACAGCAGCAAATTCATTACCTGGGACCTGTCAGTTCTCAAGGCCTCTCTCCAGACCCGGACAAGCTCTTCACAGTCAGAGACTATACAGAATCTAACAGTCTCAAGGACCTTAAAGATTTCCTAGGCTTTTCCAGATACTACAGAAAATTAATTTGTAACTATGCACAGATTGCAGCCCCACTTTACGCCCTCACCAATAAGTGGTGTGAATACTCTTGGACTTCTGAGTGCCAAGATGCCTTTGAAATCTTAAAAGGAAAACTGGTCTCCTCTCTAGTACTGGCCTATCCAAGGTTTGACTAACCCTTCCAATTCTACTCAGATGCTGGTTCCTTTGCAGTGGGCACTGTGTTATTTTAGGTACAAGATGGAAGGGAACGTGTCTTCTCCTATGCTAGGCACTCCCTTTCATCATCTGAGCAAAACAGTAGCATCACAGAAAAACAAAGCCTAGTCATGGTATTAGCAGGAAAGAAATCTTGACTGTTATCTCTGCTACTCCTCCTTTAAAGCTATCGTTGATCACTCAGCCATCAGATGGTTGTTTGAAATATAGGAGCCGGTAGGTAAGTTTGCCCGATTGATTGGCATGTTGCAATGCTACAACTTTGAAATTCAGTACAGACCAGGCTGAGTTCACTCCAATGCTAAAATGTACTCCACAGATATAATGCTGCTTTATGCCTGGGGTAAACTACTTTCAAGCCATGCTTTCCACACTAAGGAATTTAAAATTCAACTAACGTATAATTTGATATAGACAGTACAGTGAATGATGTATACTTAGAAAATTAAGTCAGATGCTTAGTTTTTCAGTTTTGGGCTTCATAGCGTGTTTCCCTGTCAGTCTGTGCCAGAAGTACAAAAGTTACTAGTGTTCAGTAAGGGAGGGAAGGGACTGTACCAGTGGACAAACTGCTGGTCAGCTGATCCTTTTCCACTTCCCTGTCTGCCTGCTCTGCCCTGTGCTCAGGAAATGCACTCAGGCCTTTGACTCTGTACCCCACAAAAGGTGGATCAGAAAGTTGGCAGATCTTGGATTTAGGAAGAAAATGACTGGATGGATAGAAAATTGCAAGGAATAGTACCCAGAGGGTGCTGGTGGGCGAATAATTATCTAGCACCAGGAAGATCACCTGTGGGGTCCTACATGGCTCAGTGCTGGGACCGGTATTGTTTAATGTCTTCATCAGTGATATTGGAGATGGCATTAAGGGCAAAATTACTGATAGCACCAATTGCTATGGGACAGAGGACACAGCCAAAGGGATACAGGACCTACAGGATGAACTGAAAAAACTGGAAAGATGGTCCAGAATGTAGCATCTTGGCTTCAGTGCCATGAAATGCAAAGTTATGCATATTGGAGCCAGGAATCCCAGGACGAAGTACTACCTAGGAGGGGTCCTGGTATCTGCAACAGAGGAGGAGGAGAAGGATTTGGGAGTGATGATCACAAGTGACCTGAAGCACTTCACACAGTGTTAGAAAGCAACAGAAAGGACAAACAAGATGTTGGAATGCATTGCCAGAGTCAGCAGTAGATGCAAGGAGGTTATACTGCCAGGTTATACTGCCTTTGTACAGGTTGCTGGTGTGGCCACACCTGGAGTATGGAGTAGAATACTGGTGACCACACCTTAAAAAGGACCTTGACCTGCTGGAGATGGTTCGGAAGATGGCACTAAGATGACTGCATGTCAGCAGAGTAAGCATACTGTACAAACAGAGGTTGGGTGCCCTAAACAGGAACTTCCTGGAGGAGAGGAAGGATAGAGCGAGTACATGTTCAGTGCCCTCAACCGCTCCTCATATGACTTACCCTGCTGACTGGCTATCATCTTTGTAGCCCTACTCTGGGCCTTCTCTAGCAGGTTAATGTCCTTTGAGGTGTGGGCACCAATACAGAACTCCATACTCTAGATGTGACCTTACCAGTGACCTGTACAAGGGCAGTATAACCTCCTATCCCCTACTACTGAGCCCCCTAGACATGCATCCCAGCATTTTGTTTGCCTTTGCTGCTGCTTTCTTGCACTTCACGGAGTGCTTCAGGTCACTATTGAGCATCACTCCCAGGTCCTTCTCCTTCTCAGATGCAGATACTCGGACTCCCCCCAGGTAGTACTCTGTCATGGGATTTTTGGCTCCAATATGCATAACTTTGCATTTCTTGGCATTGAAACCAAACTGCAAGACCCTGGACCACCTCCCCAGCTTTTCTAGATATTCCTGTAGGTCCTGTATCCCTTCAGCTGTGTCCACTCTCCCACAGAGCTTAGTGTCTTCTGCACAGAGGCACATTTTGCCCTTAATGCCATCCCCAATGTCACTGATGAAGACACTGAACAACACCGGCCCCAGCACTGAGCCCTATGGGACCCCACTAGTTACCTCTCTGGTGCCAGATAACTCTCACCCCACAACCACCCTCTGGGTTCTGTTCCTCAGCCAGTTTTCCACCCATCTGGCCATCTTTTCCCCAACCCCAAGATCCGCCAACTGTCTGATCAACCTTTTGTGGGGCACTTGCTGAAATCAAGACAGAAGATGTCTACCACTTGACCCTGTCTACTGTCTTAGTGACACAGTTAAAGATGTCAATCAGATTTGTTTGACACAGTCCCCCATGAACCCATACTGCCTCTCATCCTGAAATCATGCTCCTCTAGATATTTCACCAACCTTTCCTTTAGTATGGTCCCCATGAGCTTGCCCACAATCAAGGTCACATTGACTGGTCTGTAATTCCCCTGTCATCCTTGGGACCACTTTTATGGAGGGGTGTGCACTACATGTGCTGTTCTTCAGTCCTGCAGTACCACACCTGACTCTAGTTAACTATTAAATAGGTCTGCCAGTGGCCCTGCCAGCTTCTCAGCCAGTTCCTTTAGGTACCCTTGGATGTACTCTGTCTGGGCCTGGTGATTTGTCCATCTTCAATGCCAGCAGCCTCTCCCTAACTCTATCCTCCTCCTTCATCACTACATTTGTGTTCCCTCCCCCACTCCTCTTTACCCTCCTGAAAGCACTGACTTATCCTTCTCCCTGGTGAAGATAGAACAAAAGTATTCATTTAGTATCTCTGCTTTTCCCTCATTGTCCTCTGCCCACTCCATCCCTTTCTTAAGCCTAACAGTCCCTTCCTTCTTGTCCCTTTTCACACTTATTTAGTGAAAGAAAGCCTTCTCCCCCTTTTTAATTAGTTCAGCTAGCTGCAGCTCCTTCTGTGCCTTTGCTCACCATCAAACATCAACATTAAGGGTCCAGCTAGCAAGGCATTTGACACAGTCCCACACAAAAGATTAATATACAAGTTAGCCAGCCTGGGAGTGGGTCCCAAGATGACAGCCTGGGTAAAGAATTGGCTGGAGAATAGGACACAGAGAGTAATAGTAAATGGAGTCCACTCTGAAGAAAGGGGGGTTATTAGTGGGGTACCATAGGGTTCAGTATTAGGACCAGTCCTCTTCAATGTCTTTATAAGTGACATTGCAGAGGGACTGGAAGGAAAAGTATGTCTCTTTGCAGATGACACAAAGATCTGCAACAGAGTTGATGCACAAGATGGGGTGGAAAGGATGAGAAGGGACTTGGCAAGGTTAGAGGAATGGTCAGATGTATGGCAGCTTAGATTCAATGCTAAGAAGTGCAAGGTAATGCACCTGGGAAACAAAAACCCAGGGGAAGAGTACACAATGGGGGATGAGATGCTAACAACAAAAATGGAAAGGGACCTGGGGGTAGTCATATCAGATGACCTAAAGGTGGGCAAGCAATGTGAGAGGGCAATAAGGAGGGCTGGGGGGATACTGGGATGCAAAGGGAGAGGCATCACCAGTAGAAAACAGGAAGTTATTATCCCTCTGTACAGACAGCTGGTCAGACCCCATCTGGAGTACTGCATGCAGTTCTGGAGACCCAATCTCCGCAAAGACATAGACAGGATGGAAGCTGTCCAGAGGAGGGCAACTAAAATGGAGCAGGGTCTGCACCAGAAGACATATGAAGAGAGACTAAAGGAGCTTAATATGTATAGCCTTGAGGAAAGAAGGAAAGGGGGGACATGATAGAAACATTCAAGTACCTCAAGGGAATCAACAAAGTCCAAGAGGGTAGCATCTTTCAAAAAAAGAGGTGTGCAAGAACAAGGGGGCACAATTTGAAGAGGGGGTGGCTCAGAGGTAATTTAAGGAAGTATTTTTTCACAGAGAGGGTTGTGGATGCATGGAACGGCCTTCCGGAGGAGGTTGTGGAGTCAAAAACAGTGGTGGAATTCAAGCATGCATGGGACAGTCATAAGGCCATTCTAAGGGGTGGGGGTATGAAGAAGTAGGCTGCTGGTTAACTAGGATCTGCAGCTTATCCAGTAGGTAGGGAAATGGGCAGACTGGGTGGGCCAAGCGGTCCTTATCTGCCACCAAATTCTATGTTTCTATGTTTCAGCTTGTTTTCTTTTACCATTATTGGGTCCATACACTATAAAATATAATGAACGGTCACTATATTGGCAACCTGTTTGTCTAACCGTCTCAAGGTTGCCATAGTGATGTAAACATCTCAAGCTTCACTCTCGATGTTTGCACAGTCACCATGGCAACCTCTTGATGGTAACAAACTGGTTACCAATAAATGACCATACATTATCCTCTGTTTCCTGAAGCCCTTCTAAACTTCACCCATTCTATACTTTTATAACATTTACTCCCAAAAGTCTAAAGGAAGGGGGGGAGTAGGAATGGGGAAGGGGAGCTGGAGGAAGGGAGGGCAGAGAGAGGGAGTAGTAAGTGTGGGGCAACAATTTAGGAAGAGAATTTTTAATATAAAATCTTTCTTTTTTTTTTAAAGATGGATATACATCACTTTATGAAAAATGCCTCCTTTTGTTAATAGCTTTTTTTCTAGTGTAGCAAACAGTATTCTAGTGTAATTTAAAAACATTCTGGCTAGTTCCCTCAAAGTTTCCATATTTAATGTAAGAGCTTTGCCAGTTCTATCCAATTATGTAATCCCGGCCAACTTAAAGCACTCAATTGATAGATCCAATATGCTTCTCTATTTGCTAACTTTGTTTCTATAACCCCACCCCTTGATCTCAAACTAACTTTATCTATGCCTCTAAACAATCTAATGTGTTTTAAACTATCCCTTGCTTCCATTGGTCCCAAACTAACTTTATGCCAATAAACAATGGAATGTGTTTTAAACTCTCCCGTGCTCCCCTTGGTCCCAAATTAACTTTATGTATGCCTGTAAACAAGTATTTATTGCCCTTATGTGTTCCCCAACTCTCTTTGTTCTCCCCACATACAGTACAGTAATACACACCACAACTGCATGCTGCTATGTATATATATATGACATTCTGTGTGTCACAGGATATAAAATGTAAGATCTTGTATTCCTTTCCATCCTTTGCACTAACAAAGGATTTTGTTTTGTTTATAGAGGCACAATCTTTGCATCTGCCACACCGTGTGCAATCAGGAGTAGGGGAACCAAGAAATCCACTCTTTCTCTCAAAAGGCTGTACACTATGCACCATACAGTATTAATATGTTTGAAACATTCATAGATTTGAATAGCTTGCAAGATTGTTGAATCTTAGATGTTTCTTCCAGGCTAAAGGTAAAAACAATGATGTTGCACATCTGAATGTTACTAATGAGTGCCAGGAAAGAAGTGGGGAAGTAAATTCTACTAATTTTGACATAGAAATAAATGACCAGTGTGATTCTGGACTAAGGAAAAAATCTAGCAATCGGGTGCTTTAAGTTGGCCAGGATTAAATGATCGGGTAGAACTGGCAAACTCTTGCGCTAAATCTGTAAACTTTGAGGGAACTTGACAGAATGTTATTGAGCTACACTAGAATAATGTTTGCTACATTAGAAAAAAAACTATTAAAAATATGAGTTTTTTTCATAAAGTGATGTACAGTATATCCATTTTTTTTAAAAAAGGAAAGATTTTATATTCACATTTTTTTCCTAAATTGTTACCCCACTTCCTCCAGTCACTCTCCCTCCCCTTTTCTACTCCCCTGCCTTCCTTTAGACTTTTGGGAGTAAATGTTATAAAAGTATAGAATAGGTGAAGTTTAGAAGGGCTTCATGAAATATATTTTGTAGAATAAAATTATAACTTAATCATTTCATCAATGTGACCCTTAAAAAAAACTTTCTCCCCCAACTCTTAAGCGAGATATACTCAGTTTTGTGTGCATACTGTATATAAAGACAAAGAACCTCTGTGCGTAAACACTGAGGCAAGGGTTACCCCTAAAGGGCATTTGGCTGGGAAGCCAAGTTTCAAGAAAATAGTAAAATCACACATGCCCCCACAATGCAAAGCATCATGGGCTGCATATGCAAATCACCACAGAATGTTATGCTGGTCCAACTTTAAGCAGAATTGCATGGTGCCGAAGGCCTCTCACACAGTTTGCAAAGGGTGCTAACAGAAGACATAGACACGTGTTTCATTCCTACCAGGACTCATCAGTATGCCTCTGTTTGACACTTCTGTGGAATGGACCAGAACCCCTAAGGCAGTGTGCCTGGGATATATTGTGGTGAACCCATTAAAATAAAAAACTATTTAAAAGACAAAGAACCTCTGTGCGTAAACACTGAGGCAAGGGTTACCCCAAAGGGCATTGCCTATTTTAATGGGGTTCTGAGGTGGCAGTGTAGAGGACTGTGTCTGTAGCATTGTGTAATAAATACCTAGGAGGGAAACCTCAGTTTGTTCTTGCATCTGGAACTCCCAGGTGGCAGTGCAGGAGGTTATGTGTATATCACTGGAATAATGTCATCATAAGATTCCTGAGTCCATTCTCAACCCCAGGACTCCCAGGTGGCAGTGCAGGAAATTATATGTGTATCACTGTATAATACCAGGGTGGTAAACCCAAGTCTATTCTCAAATCCAGGACTTCCAGGTAGCAGTGCAGGGGTTATGTAAGCATTAAGTCATGATGAAAGAGGCTTCTACTGGGAAATTAATGCATGTTTTTTTTTTTGAGGGGCTGTGCCACGAGGGCTGAAGGACGAGTGCCTACAACTACATAACCATGCATTAATTCCCTGGTAGAAGCTTCCTTTGAGTGGCTTAATGCGCTTCTAACATGGCAAATGTTGATTTGATGTCATGTTGCTGTTAAATGTAGTATTACTGAAAATATACACAAACAATGGTTCAATTTTTGAAATATTTTACTGTGTTCCACTAAACCACGTCATTACAGAAAGCATATTTATTTATATACTGATGTTGCCAATGCAACAGCACATATTTGTATCAGTCAATAATACTCTAACATATTTATCTTACTTTGAGGAAATTATGCATGGTAGTTTTCTATCTACACACATTAGGAGGACCACAGATTCTCTTTCTGCGCTAATGCATTATGTTGTGATGCTTTTTGCACGGCATTTTGCATATGTTGAGACGTTGTTCTCCTCACTGTTATTCAGTGCGCACTGCAGTAAAACACATAAATGCCCATGTGTGACATACAATATCAGCCATCATGGAACACGCCACCTGCAAACGGACAACGACATATTTTTTTTATACTTTGTTACTCAGGTTTCTGTTTCTCCCTGTAATAATTAAAGTTCAGCGTTGCATCACTTTGAAGTTCACCACAGATGCAAAAGGTGTCCCCCCCTTGCATTTTGTAATGGTACGATTGTCGCTACATTTGGTGACCTGTATTATGTGGTGTCATAGAGTAATATTTTTGGGGAGACGGTGACGGCTGCCTGGGTGGGTGAGTGGGAAGGACAAAATGCGTTTTCTTTGATATGTATGCTGCTGTCTCTTGCCTGCCGTATATTTCTTTGTGATTCACATTAGTACTTCAAGTTGAAGAGTTAATGCCATCTCCAACTTCAAGCACATGATATTTTGTCACCAATTGTAAGTGTTCATTTCTGCATATATTTATTTGCCATGTTACAAGTGTGTATCATTGGTATAATGATAAGGTGGAAAAATTGAGTCCATTCTTAAACCAGTGGTTGTGCCCTTACCTCTAATTTACCTTTCCTCTTTTAACAGTAACAGAAATTCCAGTCCCGGAAAACTATGCAGCAGTGACTGTGAAAGATGAAGAATCCTCAGTATTGGAGTCGATGAGCATGGATGAGACTATAAGCCAGCAATCTCCTGAAGAAAGCACCATCAACAGTAAGTAGACAGCCTGGTAAATGTTACATGTAGGATAGATGCTGAGAAGCCTTGACAATCTCAGAGCAGAAACCTGAGCTTGTTCTCAGACTCTTATCTCCAAGATGGCAGTGTAGGGGATTATGTCTAGGGCTGTGCAAACCTTCCAAAGTTCAACTGCATGAACTCTGGCAGTTGAACCATGTAAAAGTTCACCAATCATTGGACTAGTTCACCAAACATTGTTATTTGGACAGAAGGGAACTCCCGATTGATCAAAACATAGAAACAGTTTCTGCAGGACTTTCAGCATTTTAAAAACATTTTAAAGTAGAAGAACCTGTTTCAATTTCAATCTTCAGATGTTACCTTTCTTAGTCTGTATACCATAAGACAATTAGGCCATTCTGTGTCTGCAGGTGTATCAGTAAGCAGTGTCTGACTCTATTCAGGCTATGGGACTTTAACAAATCCAGTGATGGAGCACTGAGCTTGATGTGGCAAAGCCAGTTGTTTACCATCAGATGGACAGAGCCCACTCACAGGCTCCTCAGGCAGAGGCATTTTAATAGGTAACTCACTCTGATAGGCGTCTAAGATCAAGGCATGGATAGGAAGGCTTAATTTATCTTTTTTAAAGACCCACGATGACCATCATGTTGCTGAACCTCCTGCCACCATCTCATGCACACCAGGTGGCTTCCAGTGTGTGGGGTATGATAATGAGGGATGCCAACTCTGCCATTAGTTGATAGCCCTCATTAGCATACTCTGCACCCTGGAAGCCACCAGGTGAGCACAAGGTGTTAGCAGGCAGCTCAGCCACGTAATGGTTGGTATGGGTCTTTCAAAAATAACAAAGAAAGATGACACCTAAAGACTGAAACTGAAACAGGTACTTCTACTTAAAATTTTACTTTAATACCGAAGGCTCTTATTGGGCATTTCTGCAGCAACTGCTGCTCTTTTTTCGATTAAACAGTGTTTCCCTTTAATTGCCCTGGCAGCAGGAGAGGTGAGTGGATTGTGTGGTGTTGAGAGCATGTTAGCTGGGGGACAACTCTCTCTTCCCAGAGGATATGTGACACCTAGGACAGTCCATTACTTGGGCTGCAAGCAACATGAACACAAAAGAAGCTGTACTTGTATTGCAATGGGAACTATGGTCCGCAGTTCAACTGGTCCAACCCAATTGGACCATGGCAAACCAGTCAAACCAAAAGTCTGACTATCCTGAAAAGTTCAACACAGTCCGAAAGAATCGAACACCCGAAGTCTGAGGCATTCAGATTCTTTTATTTTCATTTATTGAATATTTTGGATAAAACCTTTGAGCTAAGAGCTCTTTACATAGGTTCCCCATCAAGATTGCAAACAACATAGATTACAGAATGATAGACAATCAGGTAAGGCAATCCCGGTGATAGGCAGGGAGCAACAACTGAGGAATACGAATGTGACAATTGTGAGCGGTTAATAAGAGTTGGTGCAGGTTACACTTGAGAATAGGAAGACAATGATGCCTTACAAACAGTTTACAATATAAGTTGAAACAACAATGAGTGTCAACCCAGGAGGCCTCATCCTGAAGAGAGAAAGGGAGAGAAGGGGGCAAGGAATGGGGGTAGGAACAGAGAATGTGTGGAAGGTTTGGTAGGGAGGAGGGCATTTCTGATGGTGAGGGCACAAAAAGTGTGGGGGAGGGAGCGTGGAAAAAGAGGGAAGAAACAATGGTGAAGGTAAAGAGATGGGGGGGCATCAGAAGGAGGGAGGGGAGGAGGGAGAGTGCATGGGAGTGGCCACACTGAGAAATAAAGGATATAAGATTTGGGCCAAGTAAGTGCTGAAAAGGAGTACTCACAGTGGTAGGTATACCTAGTGGAAGCAATCACACCTAGAAGTAGTTACTGCCAAGGCTTGAGTTAGAACCAAACTTGCAGCCCTACTTACTGTATGTCTGTATCACTGGCACAATATCAGGGTGGGAAAACCTGAGTCCACTCTTATACTCAGGACTCCCAGATGGCAGTGCAGGGGGGTATGTCTGTATCATTGGTATAATACCGGGGTGGGGAACCTGAGTCCATTCCCAGACCCAGGACTCCCATATGGCAGTGCAGGGGATATGCCTGTATCATTGGTATAATACTGGGGTGGGAAACCCAAGTCCATTCCCAGACCCAGGACTCCCATATGGCAGTGCAGAGGGTATGCCTGTATCATTGGTATAATACCAGGGTGGGAAATCTGAGTATATTCTCAGACTCAGGACTCCCATGTGTCAGTGCAGGGGGTTGTGTCTGTATCATTGGTATAATACCAGGGTGGGAAACCTGAATCCATTCTCAAATCTAAGACTCCCAAGTGGCAGTGCAGGGGGTCATGTCTGTATCACTGGTATAATATCAGGATGGGTAACCTGAGTCCATACTCAAACCCAGGACTCCCATGTGACAGTGCAGGGGGTTGTGTCTGTATCAATACCATGGTGGGAAACCTGAATCCATTCTCAAACCTGAGACTCCCATGTGGCAGTGTTGGGTGTTATATTTGTATCAGTACACCTGCTCTACCTAATGAAAGGTTGCTCCTCTGTCTAACATTTTACAAGCACTGATGTTATCCTGCTCCACTTTAGTGTTCCCTTGACTTAAATGCGTCCTTTTGAGTACCTTCTGTTATTATACATGTTCCAGTGATTGTTTTCTCTGTCTCTGTACTGATTGCAAATTCATTGTGCCCTTTTTGTAGTTGTACACGCCACCCTCTTTGTAAGCTTGTGGGTCATGTCTGAAAAAAAGACAGCTTCCAACTAGTGCACCAACCTGGTCAACAAAAACTAAACAAATCATTGGTATAATACCTGGGTGGGAAACCGGAGTTCATTTTCAAACTCTGATCTTCCCTGTTGCATTGCAGGGGGTTATGTGTGTATCATTGGTATAATACCTGGACGGGAAACCTGAGTTCATTCTCAAACTCTGATCTCTTCTGTTGTACTGGAGGGGATTATGTGTGTATCATTGGTATAATACCTGGGCAGGAAACCTGAGTTCATTCTCAAACTCTGATCTCTCCTGTTGTAGTTCAGGAGGTTATGTGTGTGATATTGTACTCAGTGAGTGGGTAGCTGCAGAATGATATTTTACCCTATTAGCGGGTAGCCGCAGATTAATATTTTACTCAGTGAATGGGTAGCTGCAGATTGATTTTTTACTCAGTGCGCAGGTAGCTACAGATTGATATTTTATTCAGTGTGTGGGTTGCTGCAGATTGATATTTTTTGCAGTGAGTGGCTAGCGGAAGCTTGATATTTTACGCAGTGAGAGGGTAGTTGCAGACTGATATTTTACTTGGTCTTACTCTCACTGTGGTTACTGTCTGTATTTTGAAAATGTAATTTGATTTTTTTTTTCTCTGCTGGAAATTTTCCATGTGGTTTTGTGTGATTTGCTTAATTATCTTTAGTCCTGTTTCATTACTGTATTTTGTTAGAATTCCACTACTGCCATGATTTATTTACCTGTTAACATATTCCTTTGTGACCAGGTTTTGACCAATTAGTAGGGCTGTAATTTTTTCACGGCACAATTTACTGAATTTTACATGTTCTGCTCAGTAAAAATACCATTATTACATGGTATTCATTCAACATAGAGAATGCACATCACAGTATCAGTAAGACAAAAAAATATTAACCCTAACCATAGCTACAATCATATAAAAGGTCATACTAAAATATCATTAGCTTGTGTGTAAAGTAGTAGATTTGTTAAGACAAAGTGCATAGAAAGTGTGTTAGATATAAGTTTAAAGATTAATCAGTTAAATAAAACAAACCTTAAAAGCAGGGTGCTCAAAAAACATTATTTTGCTGCAATAAGAAATACATTTTAAGGTTTTCTGGCTTAATGCTTCTTCTGTTGTCACTTAAGAGCCCCATACTTAGTGAAAGAGAGCTCAACACTTGCGCTGTTTATAGTGACACTAAGGCAACTAAGTGCAATAGCAGGTGGATTTGGAGAACAGTCTTGAGTGTCCTGCCAATATTGAACAACAGTACACCCATTTATTGTAACCTTTTTGCACTAAAAATATGATCTTAGTTCAGCTTTGGCTCTGATATTATCCTTGAATGCAGGGATGTGGGCAGAAACATTAGTCTCAGATATTGCAACTGTGGCCAGACGTGCAGGGTTGAATACTCGGGCAGCAGCAAAAAACTTTGCAGCAGATTGTTGAAAACGTCCCTTACGAGACATATATTCTTTTATTTGTTGTGCACACGTGGACAATGTTAATTTTGCTGTAATGTGTTAATTGTCTCCTGACTTTACTTCCATAAATGTAGTAAAGTCCATTAGCTCATCAAAAAGGAGGTGAGCTCTTACCTCATCGCTCTCATATTTTTCCAGCATCTGCACAAGTGGAGGGGCATTTTTGGCTCTTTCATTTAAGCTGGATTTTAAGGAATCAGAAGAGGCAAGAGTAACCACCTCCTCGTATGCTGCGCTTTCTTGACTGAAAAAAACTTTGTATTCAGCAAGGTGGACTGTATGGTAGAACATGTCATAGAACCATGTATTTCACCTGGTAACAACTGGAGTGGGTAGAAGGGCTGTTGACTGAGCATTCTGCGCATTTAAAAGCTGCTTAAAATGTGCCTTTCTGGTTGGGCATGCTGTAAATGCCTTTTCACTGCCATTACAAAGTAATTTACATTGGTAAAGTTTCTTCACCAAATGTCACCAACTAAATTTAAAAAGATGTGCAGAGCAAATAACGTGGACAGCATTTAACTCATTCTCTCCACAGGAGCTCTTTGAGAGTTCCACCGCTTGCCTCCTGTATACTCTTAACACTGCATCCTGGGCCTTTCTAAGCAAAAGCAATGCATAATCAGCATGCCACAAACAAATGCTAATACCTCATGGACCATAAGTGCTACACACAAAATATGAGTAGCAGAGTTGTTCAGCCCAAAATTATCTTTTCAGTGGAGCTATGTAATTAATAAGTAATTTTATTTTCTATACTACTCAAAATAATCATTTTGTTGCATAAAAAGGTAATGTAAACCATTTTTGGTTGGGAAATATGTAACATATCAACACCAAAGTAAGCATCCATTCATTAGATGTAGTTATAATAGTACATTTGCACAAAAAGCATTTTTTTCTAGTATAAAACATGTATTTTTCCTCATTTTATGCAAGGTGCTTAAATGAGGCTTGATGGCCAAAATATCTGCCATTCACACCATGTCATAAACAAATGTAAATAACTCCTAAAGTGAACATTATACACATGAAGTGTTAGTAGCAAAGTTGTTGGACACAACATTACCTTTCTTGTGGTGCTATGCAGTCAATTCTAATCAATTCTGGCTGGCAAGTAATAGTAAAACATGTGAGTGACATCTCCAGATGTTACTAGGGCACACAGGAAATCTGTAGCTAACTTCTGTAGTCATTCTGGGACACACTGCAGTACATTTGCTGCCACCTACAGTCATATTATAGGAGGCAATGGGTTAACAGGACATGCTTTTAACTTTGCTGCCAACATTTGTTCATGTACATAGCGTTGTCTGACATGAACGCATATACTTTGGTGAAAGATGTCTCGTAGCTCTGGTGGCACTGCAGCACAGCTTGAGAGACAGTTGAAAATTAGTGGTTTCTAGCATGACACAGTCCAACAAAACATGCTCAGGGATATTGTCATTGTCTTGTTCAGTTTTCAATTTTAGTGACAAGCAAGCAACTATATTTAAAATGTATCAGTCATGAACATTTGTGGTTTCATCACAGATTATGGAAATAGACATAACATCCTCCCACTTTTTTTTTTTGGTTCAGTAATATGGTATGCATAGACCTTTGGTAGGTACTTGGCTCTAAGCCACTGGGAGCATGAAACTACACCCACTGTCTTCAAGTTCTGCTCAAGAAATGTATGCAGTACAGGGTTGTCTAGGGCATTTAGGAATATATTTGCAGCATCAAAAACCTCAACGAGATTGAAAAGAGCCAGTGTTTTAGTCTCTCTTTGAACAGAGGCTTTGTTAAATAATTCACGCACAGTTACCTGCTTCTCTGCAGCTGCCCCAGTACCCAACTCCAGCTTTCTTTTCTTTTCAACATGAGCTGTAGCTTTCAGGTGGTGATCACATGTTGCTTTCCTTTAGTGGTCTACCGGCACATTGCAGGTACTGCAAAACATGTCACTGGAGACATGAAATGTGCCCTTATCATATTGTGTTAGTCTGAGAGGTCCCAGAAGACTGGAGAAGGGCTCATGTGATCCCGCTCCACAAGAGTGGTAGCAGGGAGGAGGCAGGGAACTACAGACCAGTCAGTCTTACCTCAGTAGTGGGCAAGATTATGGAGGCACTCCTTAAGGTAAGGATAGTGCAACACCTGGAATCCATAGGAGCACAGGATCCAAGACAGCATGGGTTTACAAAAGGAAGGTTCTGTCAAACTAATCTCATAGATTTCTTTGACTGGGTAACCAGAGTGGTGGACCAAGGGGGAGCAGTTGATGTCACCCACCTTGACTTCAGCAAAGCTTTTGATACTGTTCCACATAGAAGATTGATTAATAAGCTGGGTAGGCTTGGGGTGGGTCAGAAGTTGGTCAACTGGGTGGCAAACTGGTTGGTGGACAGAAAACAAAGAGTGGTGGTAAATGGTATACAGTCAGAAGAGATGCAAGTCACAAGTGGGGTACCTCAGTGATCAGTCCTGGGGCCAGTCCTCTTCAGTATCTTCAGCAGTGACATTGCAGATGGACTGGAGAGTAAGGTTTGTCTGTTTGCAGATGACACCAAGATCTGCAACAGAGTAGAAGATCCAGGTGGGGTGGGCAGAGTGAGAAGAGATATGGATAAACTAGCAAAATGGTCAGAAGAGTGGCAACTGGCGTTTAATGCAAAGAAGTGCAAAATCATGCACATAGGGAAGAGAACCCCTGAAGCCACCTATAGGCTGGGAGGGGAGTTTCTGGCAGTCACAAAGGAAGAAAGAGACTTGGGCATCATCATCACTGATGACCTAAAATCATCCAAGCAGACCACTAAAGCAGTAGGTAAGGCTAGGGGGATGTTAGGGCATATTAGTAGGGGTATCACAAGTCAGAAGAGGGAAGTAATAATCCCTCTTTACAAGACACTGGTTAGGCCCCATCTGGAGTACTGCATGCAGTACTGGAGGTCACACCTTCACAAGGACATTAACCAAATTGAGGCAGTCCAGAGAAGGGCAACCAAAATGGTGCAGGGACTGCATCAGAAAAGATATGAGGACAGATTAATGGAGCTCAATATGTATACCCTAGAACAAAGGAAGGAGAGAGGTGATATGATCGAAACATTCAAACACCTTAAGAGCATTAACAAGGTGAAAGAGTCTAACATGTTTCAATATAAGAAAAATAGCAGGACAAGAGGACACAGCATGAAATTAGAGGGAGGCCGAATAAGGGGTAATGTGAGGAAGTTCTTTTTCACAGAAAGGGTGGTGGATGCATGGAATGGCCTACCTCAGGAAATGGTAGATATGAACACAGTGCAGGGCTTCAAACAGGCATGGGATAGGCCTAAGGGAGCAATACAGATGCATATGAATAGATAGGCCATTGACAGAGCAAAGGCCAATGGCACATTTATAAGGTAGAAAAAAGAAATGGGCTGACTGGATGGGCCTTGCGGTCCTTCCCTGCTGTCAACTTCTATATGTGTCTCGGCAAAATGTTACCAGTTTTGGAAGCAGGGGAAGGCTTTGAACGTATCGACATTCTTGTGGTTAATAAAATTCAGGATCATGATCGATTGAAGTGCAGTGTCTGAATTAGGGACATGCTGGTGGTATGACTTATCTGCTTACAATGTGCTTGCAATTAAGTAAGAACAGTTATTAATTGTTATTTGGTCTGGATACTAACATTTAACTCAGATTTCACTAGGTGCAGAGTAAGCTTGTTGGCTGACAGTGAAACGGTAAGTATTAAGCACTTAACAGTGCATGTAGAACACATCAGGGTGATTGTCCAGCACAGAGTAGCTCATTCAGCTCATTAACAGTCAGATCATTATCAGGGAGTATGTTAAAAAAGTATGCAAACCTTGCTGTTTCTGATTTTTTTTTTTTAACATGTCAAGTCAGTGTTTTACATGGAACTCACCGAGACATCCCATTTTCATGGAAATCGTGAAACCCGTGCACCCTGTGAATTCCTTACAGCCTTACCAATGAGATACCAGCATTGATCACACCTATTCTATGACTATTATCACTAAAAACAATACATTGAAATACCGCAGAAAGAATAATTTAATCCAAATTGTTTTAAAATGGGAATGTTTGGAAAAAAAAATTCTGAGGTTAAATTTCAGGAAAGTTAATGGAGTGCTAAAAATAAGGAACACCAACTAACACATTTGTTTGCTGATTGTAAGAAAATACTAATTAAATATCTATTTTCAGTTAGCAGGAAGTTTGAGTGCAATGAGATTTGGAGCCAGCAGTCATCACTTGAGAATTACCAGCTGAGTCACACAACAGATGAATCCCATCAGTATCCTCAGTGTCAGAAGAGTTTCTATGACCTACATCTCATCACTGTACAACACCATATTCATGAAGCAAAGGGGCAATTTAAATCTACCAAATATCAGAGGAGTTTAAGCAAGCTCGATGCAGTTAAATGTATTGACAAGAGTTTTACCATGCAGCATAAAACTGTAACACACCAAATTCACAAGATACCATATAAATGTGCTCAGTGTGACAAGAGTTTTACAGCACAGAATATCTTCATGAGGCATATGCAAATTCACTCTGGAGAGCGATCATATAAATGTGCTGAATGTGACAAGCATTTTAGTTAGAAGAGTGACCTGACAAGACATCAGCAAATTCACTCTGGAGGCAGACCAAATAAATGTTCTGAATGCGACAAGAGTTTTGCCCAGAAGGATGCCCTGATAGTACATCATAGAATACATTCTGGCAAGAAAACATATATATGTGCTGAATGTGATAAGAGTTTTTGCCGGAAGGATAAACTGAAAATACACCAGAAAATTCACTCTGAAGAGAGACTGCATAAATGTGCAGAATGTGGCAAGAGTTTTTGTAAGAAGAGTAAGCTGATAAAACATCTGAGAATTCACTCTCGAGAGAGGCCATATAAATGTGTTGAATGCATCAAGAGTTTTTGCTGGAAGGAAAAACTGATAATACATCAGCGAATTCACTCTGGAGAGAGACCTTATAAATGTACTGCATGCAACAAGAGTTTTCACCGGAAGTGTAGCCTAGTAAGACACCAACGAATTCACTCTGGAGAGAGACCATACAAATGTGCTGTATGTGACAAGAGTTTTGGCCAGAAGAGTGAATTAAGAGATCATCAGTGAATTCACTCTGGAGAGAGAGTGAGTGCTTACGGATCTACAGGATACACCCTACACTGATAAACTTCATCACAACAACAATGACAAAGTGGCAAACCACCCTGCAATTAAATCATGAGAAAGGTCAAATCACCATCCCAAATATAAGTATCCAACGAGGGATATTTCAGGGTGACTCTTTGTCACCACTTCTGTTTTGCCTTGCCCTCAATCCCTTGAGTAACCTAATCAACAACCTAGGCTATGGATACAGCTTGAACCCCAGAAACAAAAATAATCAACAGCTAACATCTCACCTTCTATTTGTAGATGACCTAAAACTTTACAGTTCATCTGACAAACATTTGAAAGAACAACTACAAATTAAGACCTTTTCTGATGACATACGGATGACGTTTGGCCTAGACAAATGTGCCAAAGCAACATTTGTAGCAGGAAAGTTAACTCGTAGAGAAAACGTGAATCTGGCGGAAGTTTGTGACATAAAAGAACTTGAGCAAGAGGGAGTGTATAAATACCTGGGAATAGATGAAGGAGCAACAGCACAACATGAACAAATGAGAGTAAAAGTAAGCAAGGAATATTTTAGAAGGTTAAAGCTAATTTTGAAAACTGCTTTGACAACATGAAATAAAGTGCAAGCTATAAATCAATTCGCCCTTCCAGTGATATCATACAGCTTTGGTGTGATAGACTGGCCACAGAAAGTGTTGAACCAGCTAGATATAAAAACAAGAAAAATGTTTCATGCTCACCAATTAATATACAAAAATCAGTGCATGCCAAGATTATACATCCCAAGGGCAGAGGGAGGCATGGGCCTCATTGAGATTGATTACACATATAGATCCACAATAGTGGGGCTACATACATACCTAATGACATCCTTGGACCCAAATATAGCCAAGGTCTTGCATCATGAAGAAAATAAGCCTAAAATGACTTCACTCATCAAATTAGGAGAAGCCTTCAGAAGGGTAGCAGAGATTGATGTCAATCCAAAAGTAGATAAGGAATTGTCAGCAACAGAAAACACAAAAAATCAGAAAAAGGAGTATAAGGATAAAGACCAACAGAAAAGAAAAAATAATTGGAAAGTCCATAATTATAGCGGAAAATACAGGGAGCTACTGGAGCAACCACAGGTCGATCAAGCCCTGACCCATGAGTGGTTAAAAGAGGTGAATTTAGGCCACTAGATGAGAAGATCATAGGCAGCCCAAGATAGTGGGCTGCACAAGATGGTTCACAAAATCCTTAGAAAAACAGGAGAAACAGACAAGTGCAGGTTCTGTAGTACAGAATTAGAAACAGTTACATCTCGTGGCTGGATGTGAAGTACTCATGGCAGAAGGCCTGTATACTGAAAGACACAACAATGTAGCAAGATTGATCTACTGGAAACTGTGCAAACACTATAACATACAGGTAGCAGAGAGACACTGGAAACATGAACCACAAAGAATCACAGAGAGTGAAGAAGTAATGATCACATGGGATCACCCAATACCAACAGCCAAGAAAGTGGAAGCAAGAAAACCTGATATTGTAATACAAGAAAAGAGAACAAAGGTAGCATTACTGATTGAAATAGCCACCCCTAGTGACTACAGTGTGCTGCGTACAGAGAGACACAAAATCATAAAATACCAAGATATGCAGTGAGAAACTAAACTGATGTGGAATAAGGACACTCAGATTGTTCCAGTAGTGCTTGGAGCAATGGGACTAATCAAAAAGAACTTTCAGGCACATTTAAATATGCTACTAATACTTGTGACACCTTATGAACTTCAAAAGGAAGCTATTTTGGGGACGTTACGTGTGCTGAGAAGAGCGCTCTCAGCAAACATCAAAGATTAATACAGTACTAATTTCTTGAGTTTTGAATATGCCCTGGCTAAAGAATGGGGTCCATTCTTGCCACGGTATTAGAAATCCCTAAACATTTGGAGACACTAACCCCGAGAGAGACCATATAAATGTGCTGAATGCAACAAGAGTTTTGGCCGGAATTATACCCTGAAAGTACATCAAAGAATTCATTCTGGAGAGAAACCATATAAATGTGCTGACTGTGACAAGAGTTTTGGCCACAAGTATGCCCTGACAAAGCATCAGCGAATTCACTTTGGAGAGAGACGTGGAAACATAAATCACAGAGAACGAAGAAGTAAATGATCACATAGCATCACCCAATACCAACTTCCAAGAAAGTGGAAGCAAGAAAACCAGATATTGTAATACAAGAAAAAAGGTAAAATTAGTTTTTGAAATAGCCACCCCAGTGATTACAGTGTCCTGCGTACAGAGAGATACAAAATCATTAAATACCAGGATATGCGATCAGAAACAAAACTGATGTGGAATAAGGAGACACAAAAATTATTCCATTAGTGCTCTGAGCAACAAGGCTGATCAAAAAGAGCATTCAGACACTCCTAAATATGCTACCAATGTTCATGACAACTTATGAACTGCAAAAAGAAGCTATCCTGGGGACATTTGGTGTGCTGAGAAGAGCTCTATCAGCAAACATCAAAGACTAATACAGTACTAATTTTTGAATATGCCTTGGCTTAAGAATTAGGTGCATTCTTGTCACGGTATGAGAGAGGGGAGGGGGAGAGGGAGAAGGAGGATTTGGAAAGAAGGGCACACTGATAAATCATCAGTGAATTCACTCTGAAGGGAGCAACTGCAGGTCAATCAAGACCTGACCCACAAGTGGATAAAAAGAGGAGAATTTAAGTCACAAGATGACAGATGGATAATGGCAGTACAAGATAGTGGACTAAGCACAAGATGATTCACAAAATCCATTGGAAAAAATGGAAAAACACACAACTGCAGGTTCTGTAGTACAGAATTAGAAACAGTTGTGCATCTTGCAGCTGGATGTGAAGTACTAATGGCAGAAGGCCTCTATACTGTAAAACACAACAACCTAGCAAGACTGATCCACTGGAAACTATGTAAACACTAGCATGCAGGTAGCAGAGAAGCACTGGAAACATGAACCACAAAGAATCACAGAGAATGAAGAAGTAATGAAGAAGTAATGTTCACATGGGATCACCCAATACCAACTGCCATGAAAAATGGAAGCAAGAAAACCAGATATCGAAAGAAAAAAAGAACAAAGATAGCATTGCTGATCAAAATAGCCACCCCTAGTGATTATAGTGTCCTGCATACAGAGACATACAAAATCATGAAATACCAGAATATGCGATCAGAAACCAAACTGATGTGGAATAAGAACATGCAAATCATTCCAGTAGTGCTCAGAGCAAGTGGGCTAATCAAAAAGAACTTTCAGGCACACCTAAATATGCTACTGATATTTATGATACATTTTAAACTGCAAAACGAAGCCATCCTGGGTATGTTGCATGTGCTGAGAAGAGCTCTCTCTGCAAATATCAAAGACAGTACTGATTTCCTGATTTTGGTATATGGCCTGGCATAATAATGGGGTTTATTCTTGTCAGGGTGTTAGAAATCCCTGAATATTTGGAGACACAAACTCCCCAAGACGATATAAAGGTGCTGAATACGACAAGAGATTTTGTCAAAGTATTGGGCATTTATTGCCATGCAGGGCGGAATGTGTTAAAATTGTTAAATATAGCCAGCATGTAGGTTATATGGTTTACATTGTTTGCTACCTGTATACGTGCTTTACATGTCTATAACAGCCTGCAAATTACTAGGACATCTTTTCATGTCCTTTAAAACTCTTGTTCCTACACTGGCATTGCTACCAGCTAAGCAGTATGTAAATAATCCTTGAAAACTGGAACATTCCTATATGGAGACTTTTAGACTCATAGCTACAGACTGGCAGGATGTAAAAATACATTTTTATTAAAAAGCAACTGATTTGTGGCTTGCATTACAAAGAGAAAACATGACATTTTCCTTTTCGCATTACAATGTTGCAGATTCAGTATATGTACAGTTCTGCCAGTAGAACTCAGACTTTCTTAGTTTTAGAAGTTATAGAGCCTGCTACTTTTATAAAAAACAAATGGTGTGATAGGCTTCTCTTGTCTGAGTAGAAGCCAGTGCTAGCAGTGTTTTCCCAGACCAATGACATAGGGAATACTCAGCCTCATTATGGCCATATTTATGTGACAAACAGGTGGGTTGTCCTTAGCTGCAGGGGTGGTCTTACAGGCGGGGCTAGCCCCAGATTTAAATATGCACCAATTTTCCATTTAACACAGTAGTGCATCAATCTGCACAGTACTAGCCCTGTCTGATATTATATGATGCTATACAATACTATAATGAATGTATCCTATAACTAACTCAGATTTCCTTTCTGTGCAATAGCTAGTTCATATTTTATATTAAGTGGTGGATCAGACGACCACAAAAGAGGGGTACAAAAAGGCTCACTAGGGTAAGGGAAGTTAGATTTATTCAAGAGTTAAGAAGCTTGCTAGACACAGCAGGGGAAGGATCTTGTTCTACTTTTATGGTAGGAGAGGCAGAGCATTCAAGGCTGAAAATAGACACATTTGTCTGTTTATTTACCTGGCAAGATGATCATCCAAAGTACTCCACCAAGGTGCTATGAACATTGTGTGTTTGACATTTTATTTTATTTTGAATAATCTTGACTGTTCTGAAAAATAAAACCACACTGAGGTATGTTGCACTATAGAAACTGTGTCTGAGCTTCCTAGCTTCACACCTTCCTACAGTAACAATGTTGTGAGACTCAGCCACTGGAAACTATACAAACACCATCATATCCAGGTAGCAGATAAACACTGGAAACTATAGAGACACTGTAATATACAGGTAGCAGAGAAACACTGGAAATTATACATGCACTGTAATATACAGGTAGCAGAGAAACACTGGAACCTATACAGACACTGTAATATACAGGTAGCAGAGAAACACTGGAAGCTGTACAAACACTAATGTACAGATAACAGAGAAACACTTGAAGCTGTACAAACACTATAATATACAGGTAGCAGAGAAACACTGGACACTATACAAACACTGTAATATACAGGTAGCAGAGAAACACTGGAAACTATACAAACACTGATATATAGGTAGCAGAGAAACACTGAAAACTATAGAGACACTGTAATATACAGGGAGCAGAGAAACACTAGAAACTATAGAGACACTGTAATATACAGGGAGCAGAGAAACACTAGAAACTATGCAGACACTAATAAACAGGTAGCAGAGAAACACTGGAAGCTGTACAAACACTAATATACAGGTAGCAGAGAAACACTGGAAATTATACAAACACTAATATACAGGTAGCAGAGAAACACTGGAAACTATAGACACTAATATTCAGGGAGCAGAGAAACACTGGAAACTATAGAGCCATGTAATATACAGGTAGCAGAGAAACACTGGAAACTATAGACACTGTAATATACAGGGAGCAGAGAAACACTGGAAGCTGTACAAACACTAATATACAAGGGAGCAGAGAAATACTTGAAGCTGTACAAACTATAATGTACAGGTAGCAGATAAACACTGGACAATATACAAACACTGTAATATACAGGTAGCAGAGAAACACTGGAAACTGTGCAAACACTGTTTATATCCTGATAGAGCACTGAAATCTTGTATAATATCCAAGGCTGACTGCAGCGATAAGTGCCAAGAAAATAAATGCAGAAGAATATTGTCTGTGAACATTGATATTTTATATTCTTCTGCACCTATTTTTATTCCTCTGATAGTTTTAACCGCCTTCATTTTCAGGGCTAACGGCTCAGTATATAAATTACATAACATCGGGGATAAGGGACGCCCCTGTCTTGTAGCTCTAGTCAACATGCAACTATCAGAAATAACCCCGTTACAAAGCACTCTTGCTGATGGGGAATGATAAAGTATTTCCACCCATCGAATAAACTCAGAAGGTATGCCATATCGAGGCAAAAGGTCAAATAAAAATTTCAAATTGACTCTGTCAAATGCTTTCTCTGCATCCAGGGATACCAGCACCATATCAGCATTACGCTCCCTGGATGTGGACATCAGATGACAAATTTTTCGAAAGAGGTCACTGGAGTGTCTATCCGAGACAAAACCCACCTGCTCAGGTCCAATTAAGATGTCCCAAACCTGTTTTAATCAGAATGACAGAATACTTGCCAACAATTTGATATCTGTATTAAGTAACGAGATAGGCCTGTAGTTACTTGGACTAGAGGGATCCTTCCCAGGCTTTGGTAAAACCACTATTCTGGCTTCAAATATGGAGGGTTCTTTTATTGAAGCCACAAATAAGTAGTTAAATAATTCCTGCAAATATGGAGCTAATTTGTTTCTAAATGTTTTGTAGAAGGGGGAAGGGAAGCCGTCCAGGCCTGGGGCTTTGCCCACCGGTAATCTATCAATTGCAGCTAGTATTTCATGTATATTGATATTGCCTACCAAGCAATTTTGTTGTTCTATATTTAACCTTGGTAACATCACATCCTTTAAAAATTCCTCCAACTTATTTATATATTCTTCTGGTAAGTCTGGAGTTGTATACAAATCTTGATAATAATCCCTAAAAATCTTAGAAATTACTGACGGGTCAGAGGTAAACTGTCCTGTGATTTTATCTTCTAGTGTCAACACCCACCTTGTCTCCCTCTGTTGCTTAAGTCTGTTTACTAATAGCCTCCCTGCTTTCTCCCCCGTCCGAGATAAGTGGCTTTCCACTTAGCATTAGCCTGTAAATTGAGATTTAACATATGAGAGGCATATTTCGCCCTAAGTGATTGAAGTTCTCCCCAAACCCGCTCTTCTGAGGGTGAGTCCAGATAGCTTTCCAAGACTTTTATTCATTCTAACCACCCCTCAACTTCCTTTGTCTTTTGATGTTTCCTAACTGTGGCCATTCGTATTAACTCCCCCCTCCACATAGCTTTGAGGGCCCCCCATAACACATCTGTTGCTTGGATGGATGCATAATTCGTCTCCCATGAGACTTTTATAAAGTCTCTTATCCTTTCTACTCATTTCTCCTCTAACAACAATTGGGTGTTTAGAGACCATGATCTGGATATCTTCCTATATTGAGTAAATCTCACCATCAGCCAAATTGGAGAATGATCCGAAAGGACCCTAGGATAAATCCCAACATCTTCTACCCCGATAAAGCAAAGGAACTGATAAGGAAAAAATCTATCCTTGACAGCACCTTATGCGGTGCTGAATAAAAAGTATACTCATGCACCTGTGGATTTCTAAGTCTCCAAGGGTCCGAAAGACCAGAATCGGTCATCAATTCTCGGAGCGCCCTCTGTGCTGGTGAGAGGCCTACTCATTTACTATATGATCTATCCAGATCATTCGCATATACTAAATTCCAATCTCCGACGAGGAGGCACGGAATATTAGGGGCTGAGGATATTATGGCTTCTAGTGGTGGAAAAAGTAGGGATGTCCTGATTCGGGCCATAGATGGAGCCTAATATCACCTCCACCCCCGTTAAACTCCCATGCACAAAGACAAATCTCCCCTCAGGGTCCTGCCATATCTTGATTTCCTTAAAAGGTACACTTTTATGGATTAAAATAGCTACTCCTGCCTTTCTGGGACTGTTACCTGCCCCATACACCTGTCTGCCCAGGATTTGCGGAGTTGACTCAAGTTCCCTACACTTACATGTGTCTCCTGTAACATAACAATGTGAGGTTGATATCTATTAAGATGACGTAATATAACATATTTTTTGAATTGTCTCCCCCCTTAATATTCCACGATATTGCTCTCCAACTCCCCATATTTCCACCACATAAATTTCTAATGCATTAATTGTGACCTGCATCTGCGTCCTGAAAGGTGCAATAATATTAACTAAAGTCCTGCCTATATCCCTTTCTCCACCCCTCCCTTTCCCCCAACCCCTATTTTCTCTTCCCCATTGATAAACTACCCGGGCCAAATGCCCACTCCCTAATGTTTTATCCACCATGCCCCGAGAGGAGCAGCCTCATTATGATCTCTTACGCACCAAAAAAAAAGTGCCTTAGCAATTCTGCCACACCTACACTATCTCCCCTATAACTCTGTACCTCCCCTTCTTTCGCCCACATTGCTAATTACCTTACTTTCTAAAACCTTCTATCATGAAGTAACTATTTCTATTAACTCTAGAGGACTAATATTTTCATAGCTGTCCCCCTTCATTCTCAGTAATAACTATAAACAACCAACAACATTCAAATCTATACTTCGTGTTCCCTAAATATATCAATTTTCCTTGAAGCTATCTGTTAATAATTCACAATAGCTCATCCTTTTCTTAAACCTAAATGCCACTTTTTAGTATTTAACTACCATACTACTAATAATCATAGGGATTGCAATATTCCTTTGCAGCCGCACGATGGCAGCAGTTGTTTCTTTTCCCTATTTTAAATCACTATACATATTTTTAGTAATGCTGGAGGAGGATAAACAATGTAATCAAATCCCGAGGCTTTGATCATCAAAACGAAGACTCCAATTCTCCTCCCAGACTCCCCCAGCCCTTTTAAATGAAAAACTTTCCCCTCTTTCTTTCTTTTCTCCCCTGAATGTGGAACTTGAAATAAACTCTTCCACCCCAAGAAACACAAAACAGTCACTGTTTAACTCATGAGCATAGTCCAGCTTTTCCTCTCACATATGCATCCTAACGCTTTTACTTGCTTTCTCCAGTATTCCGTTTGCCTTCCATTTTGCTCAGTCCCCCTTTCAAAACAGTTGCGGTAACTGGACAGCCAGATCTGCCTTTGCTTGCTCTGCTGATTCATAGCGCAGTACACCCAACTGCAAAGTAACTTCTAGTCATGCTGGATAGAGTGTTCTGTGGTGGATTTTGGCAGCCCAAAGCTTTGATTGAATTGAACGATGGGCAGCTCGATCCTGTCTTACCTTATATGTAAGATCAGGAACCATTCTCAGGCGCTTCCCTTCCCATTCTATTTTTTCAGCTCTCCTTGCAGTTTTTAAAATATGATCCCTGTCCAAGTAGTTTAGTACTTTAAATATTATAGGTCTTGGTGGGTTATTTGACTCAGATTTCGGCCTACTCGCTCTGTGCGCATGCTCTATTACATATATAGGCCCATTTGGAGAAGGGCCTGCAATATGCACACAGAGCTTTTGCATGAAAGCAATGGAATTGCTGCCTTCGTCCCCTTCTGGAAGTCCTAGGAGGACTAGATTGTTACGCCTAGACCTCCCTTCTAGGTCATCGATTTTAATTTCCATTTTTTTTATACCGATTTCTTTAGCTCCACGTTGTCGGTTTCTATTTTTACTAAGTGATTTTCCACCGATGATATTCTCACTTCCGCGTCTCCTACGCAGGTACCCAGGCCCAACAATGATCCCTTCCTTTCCTTAAATTCAGCTATTAGTGAAAACAAAGCTGTTTTAATGGTTCTGATATCCTTCTGCAGCTGATCTTGTGCCATATGGTTAATTTTGAATTACTTCAGATTCCAGTGAAGTGCTTCTGTGGGGCCTTTTGGCTTCCAGCCCCACTGCGACTTCCTTATCTCGATCTTCCGACGGCTCCAAATTCATACTTCAGAATCAGTCTCCTGACTTCTTGGCTGATCCCTTCAGTAGTCCCTCAATTCCAGAGAAGGTAGGAAGCTGTTCTACTTCGCTTCTGGCAGAATTTATTGTATTTATTTACTTCAAGTTAGAGGAGCTGCAACGCTATGCTGCTACTCTTCCCAGGGCATCACGTGATCCACTGTACAAACACTGTAATATACAGGTAGCAAAGAAACACTGAAAACTATACAAAAACTGTAATATACAGGTAGCAGAGAAACACTAGAAACTATACAAACACTGTAATATACAGGTTGCAGAGAAGCATTGGAAACATGAACCACAAAGCATCACAAGCAACAAAGAAGTAATGATCATATTGGATCACCAGATACCAACTGAAAAGAAAGTGGAGGTGAGAAAGCCAGATATTGCAACAGAAGAAAAAATAAAATAGCATTGTGCTTAAAGTAGCCATCCCTGGTGACTAGAGTACATCTTGCACACAGAGACACAAAATCATGACATACCTAGATAAGCAAACAGAAAGTAAATGCATGTGGAACAAAGACACACAAATCATTCCAGCACTGCTCAGAGCAATGAGGCTACTCAAATAGAACTTTCAGGCATATCTACATATTCTACCACTATCTGATACCCTATGAACTGCAAAAGGAAACCATACTGGTGCACTGTGCATGCTGAGAAGAGTGCTGTCCGCAGACATCAAAGAGTAATAAGTGCTGATTTCCTATTTTTGAATATGCCATGGCTTAAGAATAGGGTATATTCTTGTCATGGCTCTAGAAACTCCTGAGCATCTAAAGACACTAACCCCACAAGAGAGGCCATACAAATATGTTGAATGTAGCAAGAGTTTTGGCCAGAAGACTGACCTGGTAATACATCAGCAGATTCATTTTGGAAAGGCAATATACAGGTCAGTTAATATACAAAAAACAGTGCATGCCAAGATTATACATTCCAAGGTTTGATGGAGATATGGCCTTCTTGAGACTGATTACATATACAGGTCCACAATAGTGGGGCTACATACATATCTACTGACATCCATGAACCCAAACATAGTCAAGGTCCTGCACCATGAAGAAAACAAGCTAAGATGACTTCACTCATCAGATTAGGAGAAGCCTTCAGGAGGGTAACAGAGATGGATGTTAAGCTGCTGGTAGACAAAGAATAGCCAGCAACAGAAAGTGCAAAGAATCAGAAAAAGGAATATAAGGATAAATACCAACAGAAAAGAAAGAACAACTGGAAAGCCCATAATTAGAGTGGAAAATACAGGGAGTTGCTGGAATAACCTCAAGTTGATCAAGACCTGACCCACGAATGGTTAAAAAGAGGTGAATTTAAGTCATGAGATGAGAGATTGATAATGACAGCCCAAGACAGTGGACTACGGACACGATGGGTTACAAAATCCATAGAAAAAATGGGAGAAGTAGAAAAGTGCAGGTTCTGTAATACAGAATTAGAAATAGTTGCTCATATTGTGGCTGGATGTGAAGTACTTATGGCAGAAGGCCTGTATACTGAAAAATACAACAATGTAGCAAGACTGAGCCACTGGAAACTGCAAACACCATAATATACAGGTAGTAGAGAAACACTGGAAACATGAACCACAGAGAATGACGAAGTAATGATTACATGGGATCACCCTATACCTACTGCCAAGAAAATGGAAGTGAGAGAACCAGATATTGTAATACAAGAAAAAAGAACAAAAGGTAGCATTGCTGATCAAAATAGCCACCCCTAGTGACTACAGTGTCCTGCATACAGAGAGACACCAAATCGTGAAATACCAAGATATGCAATCAGAAACCAAACTGATGTGGAATAAGGACACATACATTGTTCCAATAGTGCTTGGAGCAACAGGCAAATCACAAAGAACTTTCAGGCACACTTAAATATGCTGCCAGTATTTGTGACACCTTATGAACTTCAAAATGAAGCCATCTTGGGGAAGTTTTGTGAGCTGAGAAGAGTGCTCTCAGCAAACATCAAAGACACTTCTCAAAATTAGGGAAGATGTGGCTGTCGCTGTCAGTAGTTTAGTTTTGTGGATTTTCATGCATTTCTGCTTGGAATAACTAGACTGTTCTTGGACACGACATCTATGAAAGCTTCCTGGACTGCAAAACATCACCACCAGGTATTGGCATTCTCATTATAAAGCAACTTTTTTTGGAAGCCATCACAAGCAAAACTAAGTCCAACAAATAAGTTTTACAAGCTCTTAGTTGTGGAGTCCTGCACTGAATCCATATTTCCATCTGATCTGTTCCTAAAGGATCTGTACTTGTCTTTGAGATCTAATCACAACCATTTTGGAGAACAAAGGGAAGACACGGACAAGGAGTTTTACATCCTGCATATGCCCCAGTACAATGTTAATCACCTTTAGGAATGTAATACATTTTGCATCTTTGATCTACAGTAACAGCAGTTTACTGGTCCCCAGTAGTTCACCATTTCCCATGGATCTGATTATTTTTCATCATTTGACTCCTGGTCCTTTGGACAAGATTATTATATTACATATCTGGACTTACAGTAATTCAGGCCAATCAGGTCAGCCCAAGGAGGAGGTGCCGAACTGAAAAGGAGTGAAGCCACCTCTGGGCTTCAGTGCTGCTGAACTGTCACTGCAATGGGGGTAAGACGTTGGCGGTGTACACGCTGGGCCCTCCCTCTTCCCCTGCACTACAAGGCCACTGAAGACACTGAATTTTTTCACCTGCCTACCCATCTTCCACCCCTCCAGTTTTATATGCTTTTCTGGGGTCCTCCCCAATTAACATAGAAACATAGAAACATAGAAACATAGAAGTTGACGGCAGATAAGGACCGCAAGGCCCATCCAGTCTGCCCATTTCTTTTTCTACCTTATAAATGTGCCATCGGCCTTTGCTCTGTCAGTGACCTATCTATTCATAGTCATTTGTATTGCTCCCTTATGCCTATCCCATGCCTGTTTGAAGCCCTGCACTGTATTCATAGCCACCACATCTTGTGGTAAGCCATTCCATGCATCTACACACCTTTCTGTGAAAAGAATTTCCCACATTCCCCTTAATCGGCCTCCCTCTAATCTCATGCTGTGTCCTCTTGTCCTGCTATTTTTCTTATATTTAAACATGTTAGACTCTTTCACCTTGTTTATGCCCTTAAGGTTGTTTAAATGTCTCGATCATATCACCTCTCTCCCTCCTTTGCTCAAGGGTGTACATATTGAGCTCCGTTAATCTGTCCTTATATGTCTTCTGATGCAGTCCCTGCACCATTTTGGTTGCCCTTCTCTGGACTGCCTCAATTTAGTTAATCCTCCTTGTGAAGGTGTGGCCTCCAGTACTGCACGCATACTCCAGATGGGGCCTAACCAATGTCTTGTACAGAGGATTATTCCCCTCTTACGACTTGTGATACTCCTACTAATACACCCTAACACCCCCTAGCCTCACCTACTGCTTTAGAGGTCTGCTTGGATGATTTTAGGTCATCAGTGATGATGATGCCCAAGTCTCTTTCTTCCTTTGTGACTGCTAGCACCTCCCTCCCAGCCTATAAGTGGCTTCAGGGTTTCTCTTCCCTATGTGCATGATTTTTGCACTTCTTTGCATTAAATCCCAGTTGCCACTCTTCTGACCATTCTGCTAGTTTATCCAGATCTCTTCTCATTCTGCCCACCCCATCTGGATCATCTACTCTGTTGCAGATCTTGGTGTCATCTGCAAACAGACAAGCTTACCCTCTAGTCCATCTGCGAGGTCACTAATGAAGATGTTGAATAGGACTGGCCCCAGGACTGATCCCCTGAGGTACCCCACTTGTGACTTGCATCTCTTCTGACTGTATACCATTTACCACCACTCTCTGTTTTTGCCAGTCAACCAGTTTGCCACCCAGTTGACCAACTTCTGACCACCCGAGCCTACCTAGCTTATTTATCAATCTTCTATGTGGAACAGTGTCAAAAGTTTTGCTGAAGTCAAGGTAGGCGACATCAACTGCTCCCCCTTGGTCCACCACTCTGGTTACCCAGTCAAAGAAATCTATGAGATTAGTTTGACAGGACCTTCCTTTGTAAACCCATGCTGTCTTGGATCCTGTGCCCTATGGATTCCAGGTGTTGAACTATCCTTTCCTTAAGGAGTGCCTCCATAATCTTGCCCACTACTGAGGTAAGACTGACCGTCTGTAGTTCCCCGCCTCCCTGCTACCACTCTTGTGGAGGGATCACATGAGCCTTTTCTCCAGTCTTCTGGGACCTCTCCTGTGCTCAGAGACTCACTAAACAATTCTGCTAATGGCTCTGCTAGTTCCTCCTTTAGCTCCTATACCCTGGGATGTATGCCATCAGGTCCCATTGCCTTATCCACCCTGAGCTTAGCAAGCTCTTGTAGGACCCTTTTTTTGTGAAGGGAGTAGTGCTCACCTCCCTCCCCTGTGTCCATGATGCTGAGCTGTCGGCCCTGCCCTACCTTCTCTCAGTAAATACTGAGCAAAGTATCTATTTAGGATAGATGCCTTTACAGGGTCCTCCTCCTCACATGCTCCCTTTTCTCCATTAAGCTTAGCAATAATCCTCTGGACTTTCTCCTTTCACTAATGTATCTATAGAAAGTCTTGTCACCTTCTTTTTACTGTTCGTGCTAGTGTTTCCTCAGTTTGGGACTTTGCCTGCCTTACTGCCTTCCTGCTTCCCTTAGGCAGTTTGGTATGCCTCCCTATCTTCATCCCGCTGTGTTCCCTTATATTTTCTGAAGGCCAGCCTTTTGGCTCTGACCTTTTCTGCTACTATATTTGAGAACCAAAGTGGTTTCCTTCTTCTTTGCACTTCCTTTTCTGTCTAACACAATGGGATGTTGCTTCAAGTATTGTATCCTTAATGCTTGCCCACTTTGCCTGTACCTCCTCACCTGTGTTTCTTTTTGCCAGGGCTAGCTTAACTCTGTTGGCCATCTTATCAAAGTCAGCCCTCTGAAGTCCCATATTTTTGCCTTGGAATGGGATGATTTAGATGTAGTAGCCAAATTGAACCATACCATATGATGGTCACTGGCCCCCAGGTGACCTTCTACCTGGAGATCTGTGATCCTTCTTTGTTAGTCAGTACTAGATCTAGGATAGCCCTGTCTCTTGTGGGTTGCTGTACCAGTTGTTTGAGGCCCTCCCTGCAGGGAATCCACTATGAGTCTAGTTCTGCAGATGTTCCTGCTGGTATTGACCAATCTGTATCTGGCATGTTGAAGTCTCCCATTATCAGAACCTCCCTTTAGCTGTCATGTTTTGTATATCTTCTAACAGTAATGTGTCTATGTCCTCCCTCTGGTCTGGGGCCTGTAGACAACCCCAGTTCTTATGGCTGTCCCATTACCTGTTTCCAGGGTGACCCACAGTTCTTCTGGCTCCTTATGTGTATTCTGAATTTCTGTAGCTTTGATATTTTCATTAACATACAGGGCCACCCTCCCCCTTTGCAGCTCGGTCTCTTCTGAACAATACATATCCAGGTACTGAAGTCTCCCATAGTGGTTACTGGTAAACCACGCCTCACTAATTGCTACTATGTCCAGTTTAGCCTCTGACATTATTGCCTGCAGGTCTGGGATCTTATTTCCCAGGCTGTGAGCATTTGTGTACATGATTTTCCATTGGCCAGATTTTGGTGTGTTAGTTGTTGGGTGAAGTTTGGCATTACCCCTGTGCATCGTATGGGGAGACAAACCTTTTTTCTTACCTGGTGATGCAAATGAATGGCAAACACGCTGAATTCCTGTTTGACCACTAGCTGAGGGGGGAGGGGTGTTCTTGTTTATGAACCTGGGTGCAGTTGATCAGTTGAGGTAAGAAGGCTTGCAGAGGCACACCTAGAAGGAGGATCACCTATTAGGAACTATCAGGAGGAGGAGGAGTACAGTGAAGGGGGTGTTCTCAGGTTGTACATTGAGGCAGGACTGCTGCTGGAGAGACTTAAAAAACATACAGAAGGTACTATGAATGCATCCTTTAAAGCTTAACCTGGGGATAAGCTGCTGCATCATAATCACTGGCACTGAAACTGTGACTTTTGAGGCACTGCAACATAATCAGGGGCACAGTGACTTTTCAGGGTCATAGGGGTAATCTTGAGTTGTTAGTCAATTTATCTGTTTCTGCTAATAGTTGCTTATTTGCTTATCTGAGGATATTTTAATTGAATTACACTGTAACTGTATGTTAATCTAGTAATTAAGTTAGGGAGGATGCTATACTGGGAACTGAATTCTTGTAGGGCCATCAACACAGGGTGGGGACAAGGATGAGGCAGGGGCCACACATCACATGGACCAACATTTTTGGTAGGGTAGTAGGGTGCACTGGGTGTGGGTCCGCCATGGTTCTGGACTGGGCTTGGAGGATTGGGGGGGTGTATGGTTTGTTGCCAGTTGTCTAAACTAAGGGAGGCACTATGGTGGTTAAGGAGGAACTTATGTGGGAGGGGTGAGGAGGATGGAGGCCATCCTGGCAGGGGGGAGATGATGGGGGTCAGAGGAGGAGTAATGGGGCTGGCCTAATGGGTCCAGTAGGTGCACCCAGGTTCATAAACAAGAGCAGGACAGTGGGTGAGGAATATGCAGGCTGTCTGGGCAGGGGAGGTGGGGATGGGAGCTGGGTGGGGAGAAATGTGGCAGGCCAAATGGGTCCAGTAGCGTCCCCTGGGGTTAGAGACACTTGCAGAATAGAGGATGGAGGGAATGGAGCATGAGTGAAAAAAGAGGACCTAGCTGGGGAGGTGGGGAATTGCAAAACTGGCCATAGTTACTGGCAGATGGTAGGGGGCAGAGGATCGGGGGAAGCACAGATAGGAGCACGTTGGGGGTTGTACCATCAGGGGAAGCAAGGAAATGGGCATACAGCTTAAAAACAGATTTGCACCTCTACTATTAAGAAAGGATGGGGAGGAGGATAAAATGGGATTGGAGGTGGATAAGAGGGAGAAGGGAGGGTTGGAAATGGGGGATGGTCAGAAAAGTGTGGCGGACAGGGGTGAAGGGGCAGCAGTATATCCTCCATGAATAGGGGAAAATAGGGAGTTGGCAAAGGGGTTTCAGGGGACTGAGGGTGGAGGGTGGGGGACACCTCAGATCTGGATCAAACCAGATGGGGGCCTGAGGGGTTGGGGAGCACAAGGAGGAGGACCCAAAAGAGGAGTCATCCCCGGTTGGGGCCTAGCAGGCCCCATGGTGGAAAAAAGACATGGAAACAGCCACAACACAGGAGGTGTCAATGTGGGTCTGCGACAAGGTGCCCAGCACTGATGGGGGGAAGGAAGTTAGAAGATGAGGCGGGTGCTGGGGACACAGTCTAATGCAGGGGGTACAGCAGGCCACCACTGTGGGGGGGTCAAGCTGCAAGGACTAAGAAGAGCGAGTCAGTTGTTAGAAAGGAGGTTTCAGGGACTGAGAAAGCACATTGCAAGAGGGGGAGCGGGAGGATGCAGAGGAACAGGTAGGGAGGGGTTCCAATGTAGGCAATAGGCTAAGAAATAGTCTAGTTAACTAGGATCTGCAGCTTATCCAGTAGGTAGGGTAATGGGAAGACTAGGTGGACCAAGTGGTCCTTATCTGCCATCAAAGTCTATGTTTCTAGGCATGGTGGAGGACAAGGTCATGATTGTTGGGGACTCCATGGTTAGGGGCATCAGCTGGGAAGGGGAGGGAAGGGCGGTAGGATGGCATACATCCCAGGGTACTAAAGGAGCTAAGGGTTGCACTAGCAGAGCCATTGTCAGAACTGTTTAGTGAGTCTCTGAGTACAGGAAAGGTCCCAGAACACTAGAGAAGGGCTCATATGATCCTGTTCCACAAGAGTGGTAACAGGGAGGATTCAGGGAACTATAGACCAGTCAGTCTTACCTCAGAAGTGGGAAAGATTATGGAGGCACTTCTTAAGGAAAGGACAGTGCAACACCTGGAAACCATAGGAGCACAGGATCCAAGATAGCATGGGATTACAAAAGGAAGGTCCTGTCAAACTAATCTCATAGATTTCTTCGACTGGGTAACCAGAGTGGTGGACTAAGGGGGTGTAGTTGATGTCACCTACCTTGACTTCAGCAAAGCTTTTGATGCTGTTCCACATAGAAGGTTAATTAATAAGATGGGTAGGCTTGGGGTGGGTCAGAAATTTGTCATTTAGGTTGCAAACTGGTTGGTGGGCAGAAAACAAAGAGTGGTGGTAAATGGTATACAGTCATAAGAGATGTAAGTCACAAGTGGGGTACCTCAGGGATCAGTCCTGGGACCAGTCCTCATCAATATCTTCATCAGTGACATTGCAGATGCACTGGAGAGCAAGGTTTGTCTGTTTGCAGATGGCAACAGTTCTGCAACAGAGTACATGATCCAGATGGGGTGGGCAGAATGAGAACAGATCTGGATAAACTGGCAAAATGGTTGGAAGAGCGACAACTGGCATTTAACACAAAGAAGTGCAAGATCATGCACATAGGGAAGAGAAACCCTGAAGCCACCTATAGGTTGAGAGGGGAGTTGCTGGCAATCACAAGGGAAGAAAGAGACTTGGGCATCATCATCACAGATGACCTGAAATCATCCAAGCAGACCACTGAAGCAGTAGGTAAGGCTAGGGGGATGTTAGGGTGTATTAGTAGGGGTTTCACAAATCAGAAGAGGGAGGTAATAACCCCTCTTTACAAGACACTGGTTAGGCCCCATCTGGAGTACTGCATGCAGTACTGGAGGCCACATCTTCACAAGGACATTAACAAAATAGAGGCAGTCCAGAGAAGGGCAACCAAAATGGTGCAGAGACTGCATCGAAAACATATGAGGACAGATTAACAGAGCTCAATATGTATATCCTAGAACAAAGGAGGGAGAGAGGTGATATGATTGAAACATTAAAACACCCTAAGGGCATTAACAGGGTGAAAGAGTCTAACATGTTTCAGTATAAGAAAAATAGCAAGACAAGAGGTCACAACAAGAGATTAGAGGGAGGCCAATTAACGGGCAATGTAAGGAAGTTCTTTTTCACAGAAAGGGTGTTGGATGCATGGAACGGCCTACCTCAGGAAGTGGTGGATATGAATACAGTGCAGGGCTTCAAACAGGCATGGGATAGGCATAAGGGAGAAATACAGATGAGTATGAATAGATAGGCCAGTGACAGAGCAAAGGCCGATGGCACATTTATAAGGTAGAAAAAGAAATGGGCAGACTGGATGGGCCTTGCGGTCCTTATCTGCCATCAACTTCTATGTTTCTATGTAGGCAGAGGTATCACTAGCTGAAGGCAGAAGGTGGTGATACTATGGTATTAATCACTAGTGAGGTTTCACCTAATGTACTGTGTGCAGTTCTGGAGGTCACACCTGTGCAGGGACATTGTCAGGGTGGAGGCAGTCCAGAGAAGGGTGACCAAGATGGTACATGATTTGCACCACAAAACATATGAGAAAAGACTAAGAGACTGCAATATGTATTCACCGGAGGAAAGGAGGGAGCAGGGGGACATGATAGAAACTTTAAAGTATCTCAAGGGCACAAACAAGGTGCGGGGGGGGGACATCTTCCAATGTAGAAGGAGTATAAGAATGAGGAAGCACAACATGAAATTGGGGTGGTAGATTAAGAGGAAATGTTTCTTCACAGAGAGGGTGGTGGATGCATGGAATGGCCTGCCACAGGAAGTATTAGGAGCAAGCACAGTGGGGGTTTTAAACAAGCCTGGGACAGGCACAAGGGAACCTTGAGGTGGGGAGGCAGGGATGAAAAACTACTGACCAGATAGAGTCATAGGCCACATACAAGTATAGGGCTTATGGGCAGACTAGATGGGCTTAGCAGTCCTTATCTGCTGATAATTTCTATGTTTCTATTAGCCCCATTGCTCCCAGCACTACGGGAATAATTTATGTGTCCTTATTCCAAATCATTTTGGCTTCTGATTGCATATCTTGGTATTTCATGATTTTGTGTCTCTGTACACAGTACATAGTAGTCACTATGGGTGGCTATTTCAATCAGCAGTGCTACCTTTGTTCTTTTTTCTTGTATTACAATATCTGCTTTTCTCACGTCTATTTTCTTGGCAGTTGGTATCCGGTGATCCCATGTGAGGTGGCTATAGATCCCTACTGTATAGATGGCTTCAGGGTTTCTCTTCCCTATGTGCATGATCTTGAACTTCTTTGCATTAAATCCCAGTTGCAACTCTTCTGACCATTTTGCTAGTTTATCCAGATCTCTTCTCATTTTGTCTACCCCATCTGGATTATCTACTCTGTTGCAGATCTTGGTGTCATCTGCAAACAGACAAACCTTACCCTCCAGTCCATCTGCAATGTCACTGATGAAGATATTGAAGAGGACTGGCCTCAGGACTGATCCCTGAGGTACCCCACTTATGACTTGCATCTCTTCTGACTGTATACTGTTTACCACCACTCTGTTTTCTGCCTGTCAGTCAGTTTGCCACCCAGTTGACCAACTTCTGATCCACCCTGAGCCTACCCAGCTTATTAATTAACCTTCTATGTGGAACAGTATCAAAAGCTTTGCTGAAGTCAAGGTAGGCAACATCAACTGCTCCCCCTTGGTCCACCATTCTGGTTACCCAGTCGAAGAAGTCTATGAGATTAGTTTGACAGGACCTTCCTTTTGTAAACTCATGCTGTCTTGGATCCTGTGCTCCTATGGATTCCAGGTGTTGCACTATCCTTTCCTTAAGGAGTGCCTCCATAATCTTGCCCACTACTGAGGTAAGACTGACTGGTCTGTAGTTCCTTGCCTCCTCCCTGCTACCACTCTTGTGGAGCGGGATCACATGAGCCCTTCTCCAGTCTTCTGGGACCTCTCCTGTGCTCAGAGACTCACTAAACAGTTCTGATAATGGCTCTGCTAGTTCCACCCTTAGCTCCTTTAGTACCCTGGGATGTATGCCATCAGGTCCCATTGCCTTGTCCACCCTGAGCTTATCAAGCTCTTGTAGGACCCTTTCTTGTGTGAAAGGACTAGTGCTCACCTCCCTCCCCCGTGTCCATGGTGCTGAGCTGTGGGCCCTGCCCTACCTTCTCTTCAGTAAATACTAAGCAGAAGTATCTATTTAGGATAGATGTTTTTACACGATCCTCCTCCTCACATGCCCCCTTTTCTCCTTTGAGCTTAGCAATACCCCCTCTGGACTTTCTCCTTTCACTAATGTATCTATAGAAAGTCTTGTCACCTTTTTTTACTGTTTGTGCTAGTGTTTCCTTAGTTTGGGACTTTGCTTGCCTTACTGCCTTTCCTGCTTGCCTTAGAGAAGTTTGGTATGCCTCCCTATCTTCATCCCTCTGTGTTTTCTTATATTTCATGAAGGCCAGCCTTTTGGCTCTGACCTTTTCTGCTATTGTATTTGAGAACCAAAGTGGTTTCCTTCTTCTTTTGCACTTCCCTTTCTCTCTAACACAATGGGATGTTGCTTCAAGTATTGCATCCTTAATGCTTGCCCACTTTGCCTGTACCCCCTACCTGTATTTCTTTTTGCCAAGGCTAGCTTAACTCTGATGGCCGTCTTATCAAAGTCAGCTCCTCTGAAGTCCCATATTTTTGCCTTGGAATGGGATGATTTAATTGTAATGGCCAAATTTAACCATACCATGTGATGGTCACTGGCCCCCAGGTGACCTTCTACCTGGAGATCTGCGATCCCTTCACTGTTAGTCAGTACTAGATCTAGGATAGCCCTGTCTCTTGTGGGTTGTTGTACCAGTTGTTTGAGGCCCTCCCCCTGTAGGGAATCCACCATGTGCCTAGTTCTAGAAGATGTTCCTGCTGATATTGACCAATCTGTATCTGGCATGTTGAAGTCTCCCATAATCAGAACCTCCCCTTTAGCTGTCATGTATTGTATATTTTCTAACAGTAATGTGTCTATGTCCTCTCCCTGGTCTGGGAGCCTGTAGACAACCCCAGTTCTTATGGCTGTCCCATTTCCTGTTTCCAGGGTGACCCACAGTTCTTCTGGCTCCTTATGTGTATTCTGAATTTCTGTAGCTTTCATATTTTCATTGACAAACAGGGTCACTCCCCCCCCCCCCTTTTTGCACCTCGGTCTCTTCTGAACAGTTCATAGCTAGGTACTGAAGTCTCCCAAGTGTGGCTACTGGTAAACCATGTCTTGTTAATTGCTACTATGTCCAGTTTAGCCTCTGTCATTATTGCCTGCAGATCTGGGATCTTGTTTTCCAGGCTGCGAGCATTTGTGTACATGATTTTCCATTGGCCAGATTTCGGTGTATTAATTGATGAGTGAGGTCGGGCTTTCCCCTGTTCATCAAATGGGGAGCTGGACCTTTTTCCTTACCTGGTGATGTAAATGAACTGCAAACATGCTGAACTCCTGTTTGACCACTAGCTGAAGGGAGAAGGGTGTTCTTCCTATTTGACGTATGGGGTGCTGCACCCTTCTCCTCATTTGCTAGTTTAAATATTCTGCAAAGACATCAAACTTCTGCCCCAATGCACTGAATCCCTCCTTAGTCAGATGCAGTCCATCAAATTTAAAGAACTTTTGCTCCCAAAACTGTTGCCAGTTCCCTAAAAATTTGTGTCCTTTTTCCTGGCACCAGCCCTTGAACCACATATTTAGCTCCCCTATCTCCCCTTCTGTCTATCTGCCCCCATCTCACAGACTGGCAGGATCTCAGAGAAGGAGGTGCTGGATGAAATGGATGATAGTTTGTCACCCAGCCTGGTCAGGTGTTCTTTGGTCTCCACAACTGACTGGCTGGCGAGATCGTTAGTCCCTGTGTGTACCAGGACATCAATGTTTTCTCCTGTTTCCTGAACCTTACCTGGGAGACATCTGACCATTACCCAGCTGGAGATAGGTATCAACTCCCTGAATCATGGAGTCTCCTATGATTAGAAGTTTTTTTTTATTTCCTTTTTGCTTTTTTTGTTTTGGTTCCTGTTTTGGATGAGTTTTGTTGTGCTAGCTCCTGTGCTACAGTGTCCTGCTCTGCAGTGTCCTCTGCCCCTTTGCTTGATTTTGGACATAGAGGCAGATACCTGTTTGTAGTTTTAAATGGTTTATGGTGGTAATATGTTGGAGAGCACTGAGTGATGGGGCACCCGATTTGCCCCTCCTAACCACCTGCCAACCTCCCGGACCAACTACCCTCTGCGGTTGAGGTGCTTCTTTTGGATGTTGGAGAAATGGCAGGTGGTTCTTATAGTATATTTCCTCTTGAATATGAAATTTGAGGTGCATAATCTCTGCCCTTGCTGCCCAGAGCTGAGCCCTAAGATCTCCAATGGCCCAACATGTAGGACAGTGTCCTAAATTTATTTATTTATTTGCTTTTGTTTACCGGGTAAGTCAAACTAGACATCCATGTGCCTATTTTCAGGTGCAACCCGGGAGAGTTACAGACTTGAATTTTACAGGTACAGTGACTAATACAAGTTTTACATACAGTGATGAGACTAATACAGCTTCTACATACAATTGAGTGACTAGTAGAATTTTTACATACTGTGAAGTATCAGAATACATAGAAGAATGGCAGTCAGTAGAAAAAAACAACACATAAGCCCAGGGGGTGGTTACAGGTGGCCTGGGGAGATCACGATCAAGACCATACGTAGGCAATGAGTGAGTCAGGTTTACATGCAATAGGAGTGCAGAGGATACCAGTAAGGTAACCCAATTTGTTGTTGGTAGACCAGGTTGTCAGGAAAGTAAGTGCAGTGGTCCCAGAGAGCGCAGAGGCCCACCGTGCCAGCATAGTGTGGGATGAGGCTATGAAGTGCAAGGGCAGGTGGAAGGACCCTTCAGGAAGTTCCACAGGGAAGTTTTAAATCCAGTGTGGGAGGGAGTGGCCCCTGTAGTGGCTGGGAATGAATTCCACAGTTTCAGGGTGTAGCTGGCGAAGGCCCGATCACCCACAAGGGAGTGTGTCCTGGGAACTGGGCAGGAGAGGGCTGCCCTTGACCTAAGATGGTAGGTAGTGGTGTCAGGGTTGAGGGGAAGGAAAAGGGCAGTGGGGAGTGGATGTTCTGACTATGTTGTCGATGAAGTTACCTATGACAAATCCTGTAAGACTGTCCTTCTGAAAAGTGTTCCATAGTACCTGCAGTTAATGATATCCATTCCAGATAAGTTGCTGGGTTTATAAAAATTGTTGTATATAATCATTTCATGCCATTGTATTGCTATTTATTCTATTCTTGTCTATGTAATAATACTTGTATCCTCATTTGTATGACCACTCAGGTCCATCTTGTAAATGAGCTTTGCTCAATGATGTTCGCCTGAATAAATAAAGATTTTGATTGATTGATTGATTATAACCTGGTCAGAGTAACTGGAAGGAAGAAAATGAAAGCAAAAGTTTGATTTTGTGTTTTGTTTGTTGTTTTTGTATAACTTGTTATAACAAGTTAAATTACTAGTGCCCCTGTAAATGAGGTCACCTTGTGGATACCCCACTGATCCGCCCCTTCCTGCTTTGCCACAGGAAATGTCACAACTGTGCTACCTGTTAAAAGGAGTGTAGTGTGGGGTGATTGGGGTTTAGGTGGGTGGCTGGGCCCTTCCCCTGCGGAAAAAGAACAACCATGGACAAAAGAAACAAAGAGGTAAGAGCAGAAACAGTCAGCAACAAATGCAGTAACCCTGAAAGCTTAGCCTAATAATAGATAAAACTGTAAAACCTGTAAAGTACCACCTGTACAAATTTCACAGAAGATATACCTTGTAAGAAACACTTTGCTACAGAGAAAAATAAAGCAGTAACAGATGATATACCTTGCAAAAGACAATTTGAATCAGAAGATTACAGCAGTAATCTGTTAGCACGCACCTGTAGGCACACCTTGTAATAATGCAGCAGAAGATATACCCAGCAACAACAATTTGAATTAGAGAAAAATAAAGCAATAAAATGTTAGCAACAAACAGTAACAATCCCTGTCAGTGCAAAATAATAATAACACACAGTAAATCTGCCTAGCCAAAATAAGTTTTAATCCATTCCCTTGCTCTGGTAAGGTTCTTTGTTCTGTCCTTTCAAGTAACCTAGAAGGAAAGAGTTCAGGTGAAGCTGGATGCCTTGGCCAGCAAACCTATTCTTCCACCTCCAAGATATCAACTAACCTGACCTTTTAACCCTTTTTTCTGTTTGAAGTTACTGACAGTTTGCCAGCTCCACTCCCCAGATACATACGTAATCCCCTGGAAGAGCTGTGGGAGGAAAGTAATTAGCTCCTCCAATGTGAGAAGGAAACTACAACACATCAGAGACAAAAACCTTTTCAGCAAAAAATAAATAAAATAAAATAGTGGCAAACAGTAATTTTGCTTAGCCTAATGATAAAAAGTCACAAAAATGTAAGCACCACCTGTAATAATTCCACAGAAGATATACCCTGTAAGAAACACTTTACTACAGAAAAAAATAAAGCAGTAACAGAAGATATACCTTGCAAAAGACAATTTGAATCAGAAGGTTACAGCAGTAATCTGTTAGTACACACCTGTAAGCACACCTTGTAATAATGCAGCAGAAGGTATATCCAGCAACAACAATTTGAATCAGAGAAAAATAAAGTAATAAAATGTTAGCAACAAACAGTAACAATCCCTGCGAGTACAAAATAACAATAACAACACTTGGTGTTCACTTGGGAACATAAGCAGGAGGCTGGTAAGGACAGAGGTCTGGGGTTATATTCTGTTTTAACTGAAATATTTGAATAGTTTTGTATGGGAAATTAGTTCTATGTGTTAAAAATTACTACTTTGAGTTAGAACTGTTACTTGGGCTGTGATATTGTAACTTTTGAGGCTTGGGAACACTTGTTTGGCAGTGATAATTAGAGTGAAATTTAAATGTATTGTTTGCCTGAAAGCCACTGGGGGTTGGGATTGAAGGTCTGTGTATTTCTGTTTGGGACTGAAATTTGAAGCAACAGGAGCTGGTGGGCCTGTGACATCATATGGTACCTGATGTCTGCATACACACACTGTTAGTAGGACTGGATACACACTGGACTGTATGTGTTTGTGAGACTTGGGAACTTATTGGTGGGGTTGAAATTGGGTTTGTAAATAACTGCAGTCAGTATAGAGAGAAACTGTATTCCAAGGGGAAAGGATTGAGAAAGGGGGTGTGCCATTATAAACAGAGGGGAACAAACAGGGTGGTCATATTCCACCATGGCAGGCATCTTCAGAAGGGTTGTAGGCTGCATAGGCTGTGGGATGGCAATAATTCTCAATTGGGCCTGGAGAGAGAGGGAGGCTGCCCACTCTGTAGACAGCTATTTTGTTTCAGGAGTGAGGTATATTGGTTAAGGAGTAAGCTAGGGGAGCTGGGGGGGGTGTCCAAGGATAAGGGGTGTGTATATGGGCAGCAGAAGGGTGGGGCTGAGGGGAGGCTGGGGCAACACTCTGAAAATACAGGACGTTATGTTACAGCAAGCAGGAGGGGGGATATTCGGGACAGAGGACCCTTAGATATGGATGTTGATGCTAAGGGGAAAGCGTACAGGGTGAACATTCTGAATACAAAGAGAGTGGAGGGGGAAGAGTCAGGAGGCGCTGTTGTGGGGAAGCCTAGTAGAACAGACATCGAGAAGGGAGGGGCTGTTGTGGGGAAACCTAAAACAGCAGACTATGGGAAGGGAGCTCCTAAGGAGAACAGAGCAAGAGGGGAAGAAGAGGGGCAGTTGATAGGTGCAGTCAGGGGAAACTCGGGTTACTTGATGGAGGCTGACATAGAGTGTCACAATAAATTTGAGCTACTAAGCAACCTAGAGGGGGAGGAAGGGGTTGGTGGAAATGAGGAAACTGATACAGAGGCCAGGGGGAGGGAGTCGGATACCCATAGGGCATCACCGACCGGCAATGGAAAGGATAGAAATAGTCCCAGAGGGAGAAGGGGAAGCATAAATATTAAGCAGATGGGGGAGATGCAGCATATTGCAGACATGAGGGAGGAGAGCACGACTGGAGAGAAACTGGGAGACAAGGAAGTGGGAGAGAAGCCCCCTTTCAGCAGGGGGGTCAGTACCAAGGATGGGGCCCTAGCTAAAGGGGACCCACAGAGAGCCTCTGGAGGCAGGGGTACTATTACAAGGGGGAAGGATGGTGGTGTGGGGGAAGGGGAAACCATCAGGGCCAGGATAAATGGTTCGGATAGGAGAGGGTTAAAGGGGACACCTTTTCAGAGGGGGTCTGAGTTAAGTGGGCAAAATAACGAGGGAGGCAGAAAGGGGAGGGTGACAAGGGGGTCTCTAATAAGGCAGGAAGCCTCCCATGGAATTGAGATCACGAATAAAGGGGGGGATGGGGGCTGAGAGGGCATAGTGGAGGTAACCATAAGGATGATGGCGGTGTTAAGGTTCTGTTATTGGGAGACTCGATGATTAGGGGTATCCAGTGGGAGGGACGGGGGGGTGGATGCCATAGCCAGGTGAAGGTAGTGAGTATCTCTGGGCTGACAGTGCACAGAGCAAAGTTCATGGTGTATGAACAGGTTAGGGATTGTGGAGGGAAACTGGATTTCCTGGTGCATTTGGGAACTAACAATCTAGAGGGAAATAGTGTTTTGGAAATCCAAGCAAGGTTCCAAGAACTTGCCAGAGTCTGTCAGGATAATGGATGCAACATTTCCTTTTTGGAGATATTGCCAGTACCAAAGGCCTCAGTGGAGAAAAAAATGAAGCTCACAGAGGTTAATGACTGGCTCAGGAAGTGGGGTGAAGAGGGTGGGTTGGGGGTGTTAGAACTGGAAAGGAGTTTGGGAGGATAAGGGACTGTATGCCAAGGACAGGCTTCATCTTGCCCCATTAGGGAAGGAAGTCCTTAAACACGGGATGGCTGACTACATTCAAGAAAGGTGGGGTTTAAACTTGTGAGGGGGGGAAGGGATAAGGAAGGGCTGACCAGAAGCCCTCCTCCAGATGAGGGAAGTAGCCTTCAAACCCAAGGGGAGGGGGAAACAGACTGGGGTGAGGTTTCAGGAGGAGCAGAGGGAGGATGGAAGTATAAAGAACCTGGGTGGAGTTCGACAAAGGGATCAGGGATAAGGGTGGGGGTTGGTGTTAGTAAATGCCAGGAGCTTGGGAAACAAGTTGCCAGAGTTCCAGGCCATGCTGTTCGGGGGGGGGTGGATGTGGCGGCGGTCACGGAGACGTGGGTCAACAAAAACCATGACTGGGACCTAAACTTGCGGGGGTACACTATGCTTAGGAAGGATAGAAAGGAGGGCAGAGGGGGTGGAGTGGCTATGTTCATTAGAGATGACATAGAAATTGCTAGGGTAGAAGAGGCAGAGGGAAATGTTGAGGCCTTATGGGTCACCTTACGGTCCCCAGCAGGAGATAAGATCAAGCTGGGTGTAGTATATAGGCCCCCCGGGATGAGTGATGTTCTAGAGGATGGTTTGCTAGACAACATCATTGCCCAGTGTGGACCAAAAGGGAAGGAGTGGTGTTGATGGGGACCTAATATGCCAGGTACAAACTGGGGAACCATGTCCTCTGAGGTGGCTAAGGAGCAGAGGCTGCTGGACAGCTTCCAGGATGTGTTCTTAACACAGCATGTGATGGAGCCCACAAGGGAGGGGCATGTCCTGGATGTGGTTCTGGCAGATGGGGATCTGGTAAGGGACCTGGTTGTAGAGGACCCTCTGACTGGGAGCGACCACAATACTGTCTGGTTTCAAATAAGCATTGGGGGAGTGGGGGTGAGATCTAGGACACTGGCAGTGGACTTCAGGGGGGCAGACTTTCTGGGCATGGGAAATATTCTTAAGGATCACTTGAAGGGGATTACATCAATGACAAGTGTGGAAAGGAGATGGGAGGTCATAAAACGGGGACTTCATGAGGCAGTCAGGATCTGCGCTAAGTTGAAACGTAAGGGAGCAAGGTCACATAAACCATGCAAGTGGTCCAGTGAGGTACAGGTAGCGGTCAGAGAAAAGAAGGCGGCCTACAAAAAATATAAAACAACAAGAGGGGATAGGGATAAGGAATTGTACCATCTTGCATCTAGAAAAGTCACCCGGATGGTGAGGGGAGCAAAGTCCAGTAAAGAGCAGCAGCTGGCACAGGAGAATACATGGAGGGGAAAAGGTGTTCTTCTGGTACATTGGGGAGCAGAGAAAAACTAAGGGCCATCTCAGCAGATTAAGATCAGAAGGAGGGTGGGTGGAAGAGGCGAGGGACCAGGCAGAGGTATTTAACGAGTACTTTGCCTCTATGTTCACTAGGAAGGGGGATGGGATATATACAAAGCAAGGCATGATGGGGATAGAAGCAGCAGTGAGTGGGATAAGGGGTGCAACAGAAATGGAGCAAGAGGGAGGGAGAGATACCCCAGGAGTGTCACATCGGGATAAGGATAAAAAGTCCAGTAAGGTGGAGGGGACGGATGATGCTATCTCCGCCAGAAGGGTGTGGTTAGCCCTCAAGGCCCTAAAGAAAGACAAATCTCCTGGGCCAGATGGCATTCATCCGAGACTACTATGGGAATTGGTGGACATACTGGCTGCACCCCTGGTGGAACTCTTCAACAGGTCACTTGAGACAGGGAGGGTACCTAGGGATTGGCGAAAGGCACATGTGGTGCCAATCCATAAGGGGTCAAGAGAAGTACCAGGTAACTATAGACCTATCAGTTTGACCTCGTGGTGGGAAAATTAATGGAGAGTATACTAAAGGAACAATTGGGGTGTACTTGGAGGAGGTGGAGGTCTGGATAGTCGGCAACATGGGTTTGTGCCAGGTAGATCATGTCAAACCAATCTTGTGGAGTTCTATGAATGGGTAATATCAGAACTGGACAGGGGAAAGCCTGTGAATGTACTATTCTTGGACTTCAGCAAGGCGTTTGACTCTGTCCCCCACAATGGTCTGGTGGAGAAACTGATGGGGTTAGGAGTAGGCCCTTTGATGGTCAGATGGATTGAAAACTGGCTAGCTGGACGCACCCAGAGAGTAGTGGTCTGTGGGGAGCTCTTGAACCCTAAAGAGGTTGGTAGTGGGGTACAACAGGGCTCGGTCCTGGGTCCAATCCTGTTTAATGCATACATATCGGACATCAGGGAGGGTATAGGGTGTGAAATGAGTCTCTTCGCTGATGACTCCAAGATGAGAGCAGTAGTTGAGGGAGAAGAGGGGAGGTTGGCCCTGCAAGAGGACCTGGACACCCTGGAAAGCTGGGCTCACACATGGAAATTTAATTTCAATATCACCAAGTGCAAGGTATTGCATCTTGGGCAGGGAAACCCTAAACACAGGTACACCCTGGGAGGGGAGGCGCTGGAGGCCTCAATAGGGGAAAAAGACCTAGGGGTCATGGTGGATGCATGTATGAATAACTCTGAGCAGTGCAGGAAAGTGGCTAGCAAGGCAAACAGGATGTTGGGATGCATCGTAAGGGGGATCACCTCTAGGAGCAAGGAAGTGATTCTGCCGCTGTACAATGGACTGGTTAGACCACACCTTGAGTACTGTGTACAGTACTGGAGACCACACTTGAAGAGGGACATACAGCTTCAGGAGAGGGTGCAGAGGAGGGCAACTAAGATGATACGAGGGCTAGGGGATTTGATGTATGAGGACAGACTTGAGGAGCTCTGCCTGTTTTCATTGCAGGAGAGAAGAGACAGGGGGACATGATTGAGGTCTTCAAGTACCTCAAGGGAATAAATAGGGTATACATGGAGGGGATCTTTAGACTAAAGCAGGGAGGTATCACCAGAGGGAATGGTTTGAAGTTGGAAAGTGGAAGGGTGAGGGGGGAAAAGAGGAGGAGGTTTTTCACTGAGAGGATGGTGGACCCTTGGAATGCACTGCCTGGTGAGCTGGTTCAGAAATCCACAGTGGAGGGCTTCAAGAGAGGGTGGGACAGACACAGAAAGTGGATGTATCAGATGATGGCCTGTCCCAGGGGGGTGAGGATGGATGACAGGAGTTTCTGGAACACAAGGGAGGGGAGGGCCTCGGCACCCAACTAGGGATCTGAGGTTCGAGCAGACTCGATAGACTGTAAGGCCTAATCTGCTGGCAAATAGTATGTTATGTTAGTAACACACAGTAAATCTGCCTAGCCAAAAGAAGTCTCAATCCTTCCCTTGCTCTGTCCTTTCAAGCAACCTAGAAGGAAAGAGTTCAGTGAAGCTAGGTGTCTTGGCCAGCAAATCTAGTCTTCCTACGCACCCCAGCATGTCTCTGGCCTTTCCTGCAGCCTTTGTGCTCTGTTTTGACACCTTTATGTCATCAGAAATGATAACTGCTAGGTCCCTTTCTTCTTTGGTGATTGTTGGCTCCTCCCCCATCCTGGAGCCCTCCCCAGGATTCCCCCTTACCAGGTGGATTATTTTGCACTTCTTGAATTGAACCTTGGTTACCACATCTCTGACCATTTTTCCAGTTTCCCCAGATCCCTTCTCATTTTCTCCACCCCTTCAGGAGTATCCACTCTGTTGCATATCTTGTATTCATCTGCAAATAGGCAGACCTTCCAGACACTCTGAAATGCCACTAATGAAGACACCAAACAGAAGTAGTCCCAGTACTGATCCCAGAGGTACCCTTCTGGTCACCCCCCTCTCCCTGGATTGGATCCCATTTACTACCACCCTCTGCCTCCTGTCTGACAGACAGTTACTGACCCAGATTATTACAGCGTGCCCCATGCTCAGACTACCAGTCTTGTTTATCAGCTCTCTATATTGGACAGTGTCAAAGGCTTTGCTGAAATCGAGGTCAGCAGTGTCTACTATCCCTCGATGATGTACTTCCTTTGTCACCCAATCAAAAAATCTATAAGAGTCATTTGACATGACTTTTCTGCTGTGAATCCATGCTACATCTGATCCTGGGCGCCGTTGGATTTCAGGTGTGCCACTATCCTTTCTTTCAGCAGTGCCTCCATAATCTTCCCCACCACAAAGGTGAGATTGACTGGCCTGTAGTTCCTCGCCTCCTCCCTACTGCTGCTTTTGTGCAGAGGGTCTACATGTGACCTCTTCCAGTCCTCTGGAACCACTTCTGTGCTGAGTGACTCAGTGAACAAGGCTGCTAGAGGCACTGCTAGTTTCCTTCACAACTCCCTTAATATCCTCAGGTGTATGCCATCTGACCCCATAACTTTGTCCACCTTCAGTCTTGTGAGCTCTTTTTTTTTAGATCTTTCCCCACTGTGAATGTACTGGTCTCCATTCCTCCCCACCCCCTTTACATTTGATACCCAGCTGTGCTCCCTTACCTTCCGCCTCCTCAGTGAATACTGGACACAAGTACATATTCAGTATCTCTGCCTTGTCTAAGTCTCCCACCTTATACTGTCCTTCTTCCCCTTTGATCCTTACAATCCTGCCCATTTTTTCTTCTTTCACTGATGTACCTATAGAATGTTTTGTCCCTGTTCTTCACTGTCTGTGCTAATCCTTCCTCTGTTCATTCCTTTGCTCTCCTAACAGTTTTCTCCACTTTCCTTAGACACTCAAGGTACACCTCCCTGTCTTCCTCTCTTTGGGTTCCCTTATGTTTCTTGAACCTCACCCTTTTAGTTTTTAATTTGTCTGCCACCTTATTGGAGAAACACAGTGGTTTCCTTCTTCTTTCCCTTTGGCCACTAACCTGATGCTGAGGTTTGTCACATCCACTATGGCACATTTCAGTTTTCCCCCACTGCTCATCAGCCCCTTCTCTTACCTCCCCCTTCCCCATGTATTCTCTGATACATCTTCCCATTTCAACAGTGTCCACCTTCCTGAAATCTAATACTTTTGCCCTTTTGTGACTCGATTGGGTCCCTGTCTCCATGCTAAACCACACTATGCCGTGGTCACTGGACCCCCAGCTGTCCTTCTACCTGGACTTCAGTGACTCTGTCTCCATTGGTTAATAACAGATCCAGAATCACTGTGTCCCTGGTAGAATCAAGCACCAGCTGTCTGGGCATATCCCCTGTAGGGAATCTAGGATGGTTCTGCTTCTGGCTGAAGCAGGTACCTGCGTGGTCCAATCCACATTCAGCATATTGAAATCTCCCAGGAGTAGGACTTCACCTTTAGTCATCGTGTATTTCATCCACTAGTTGCCTGTCCACTTCCTCCCTCTGTGCCAGAGGTCTATAGATCACATATATGTGTATTGCTGTGGAATTGCCCAGTTCAAGGGTGACCCACAGTGTATAAGCCTTCCCCCTATCTTCCCTGCACTTCTGTAACTTTTATGTCATTTCTGATGTACAGGGCCACCCCAACACCTTTTTTGCCCTCCCTGTCAATCTTAAACAGAGAATAACCCAGTACATTATATCCTACCCATGATCAGCAGTGTACCATGTCTCTGTCATTGCTACAATGTTTAGGACTGCATCCACTAACAAAGCCTCCAGCTCTGGGATTTTATTTCCCAGGCTGTGGGCAGGGCCCCTACTTTTCTGCGGCACAGTGGGACCAAGTTCTGCAGCAAGATTACTATTTGCCGCAGAACTTCTGCGGCAGTGGTTTGTAATTTCTGCAGAAGTTCTGCAGCACTAACAAACTGCCACATCACAGTGACAGCTTGTCATCCTGACTTCACTTTCATGGCAGTGGTTATTGCAATCAGGATGGTGGAAAGCACAGTAACACTAGTTCAAAAATAACAGAATTATAAAAATTATTTTATGCCTAAAAAAGCAAAACAAATGTCTCTCCCTTAAGGTCCTAGCCTGTTAAATAAATGACATATGTAGAGGGGATCTTATGTGATAAATAAGGTATTTCTATATGCATGCTATCTATCCCACTAATGAAGTTTCCACTGTCTATCACTTATATATTTGTATGTGCTTTCTACACCACTCATGAGGTTCCCACTGTGTATCACTTATATATTTATATGCAATCTGTAACATACATACAAATGTGTGTTTGTGTGTGATGAGAGAGACAGAGATACTGTGTGTGTGTGTGTGTGTGTGTGTGTGTGTGTATCTATATATACATATATATATTTTTTTTTATTTCCATGAACTTGCATCCTCATTCATACAGATCCCATTAGAAATGGAATAGAGGAGTTATTGCAAAACTCATTTTTGATGTCAACCTGCTTTCCCTGACACACTGCGTAACACCACCAGGCCATGACATGCATGTGAACCGATTGTGAGATAGAGCTCTCCAGACCAGCACAATGTGTCCGCCATGTGACAGAACACTGCACCATACCTTTCTAGGCTCCGAGCAATGCTGTGTTCCACCAATCCTTGTGCTGCCCAGCCAGCTCCCAGAGCTAATCTCTGAATCTGAGTTGCTGGCACGGAAACACAGCATGCTACCCTCTGATCCAACAGCTGTCCCTGCACATAACATTTCTCCATAACTTTTAGGTGATTCTATTGACCAATAACAATATGTAATCAATAACCCTGGCAAAAATGCGTACAGCGCAATTATTTAACAGGTCTATTCTTTCAACAGGTCTACACATTATTATATTCCTCTTTTCTGGTCATAATTACTTTATTTTTCTTAAAAATTACAGTTAAATTCGTTTTGCCAGTTATTCATTTCAGATTGCATCTCTATACCTTAAAGGGACAAATAGGTTTGTACAAAGTGAGGTATGGACTGGTCTGTGCTATTGACAAGGTTTTGTTTAAGTTGGCCTTAGTGCAATAATGTAAGACTGAAAATTATATTAGGCTATAGTGCAGGTTGAGCAAATATCACCATACCTGATGTGCTGTGCCACCGCCTCTGGCAGTGGGAGCTGTGGTAGATAAGTGACTGTTCATTTCTGTTGCAGATTGCAGCCATTTCATTAGCTAATGTACGATGTTATAGCAATGATAACATCACATTCTGAGCATATAGGGGGTTTAGGATATAAAAAGAGGGGTTGGGAACCAGATTCTATGGAGAAACAGAAATATTAATAAAAAATTAACAAGAAGAGTGAATTCTGTGGCACCGCAGAAGTTCTGCGGTATATTGCAAGTTCTGCGGCCACAGAATTCTAGGGGCCTTGGCTGTGGGCATTTCTTACCATGGCTTTACATGTTTTGCAACCCTCCCTCCCATAGCTATTGTTCTTGTCCCCCTGCTTCTTTCTGTTACCCCAGTGTACTATCTTATGTGTTGTTGGCTCCCTTCCCATTTTTATTTAACCTGGTTCAGTTTTCCTTGTTGCCATCTTGTCTTCCTGCTCCTGACTTGTGGTTTCTCTGCCTTGTGGGAGTGGGATGCTTAACTGTTCATGTTACCCCCCTTCACCTCTTGATCCTCCTTTTACTTCTATCTGGGGGTATCATGTCTAATCCTGGTCCTATCAGCCCTTCTACCTCCTCAGCACAAGCCCTTCCTAAAGGCCTGCCGATCTTTCACATCAATGTACGCAGTCTTCTCCCCAAACTAGATGACCTAAAAGTGTGGATCACCCAGCACTCTCCTGACATTCTCTGTATATCTGAAACTTGGCTGGCTATCCTCCTGTGTTCCTGATGCACAATTGGCCTTACCAAATTTCAGCCTTCTCAGGCAAGACCAGGGCAAATGCGATGGGGGGGGTGGCGGGGGTGGCTATCTACTACCGTAATTCCTTAAACTGTAGAATTTTCCCTCATGAAGCAATTCCCAGTTCCCACGAAGCACTCCCTCTCAATCTTGCCCTCCTGTCCTCAGCTGCTGTCCTAGCTAGAGTCCTATATGCCTCCCCTAAGCTTCCCCCTGCTTCCCTTGTCTCCTGCATCACTGCCATCTCCATGTTAGTGAACATGCACAAATTAATCCTCATTGAGACTTCAACTTAGATAGGCTCTTCCTCATCTGTAAACCCTCACCAGCATATTGAAGCTCTAAACCTGTCCCAGCTGATCAAGGAACCAACTCGCCCCAACCAAGAAGTAATATACACTCCATTCTTGACTGGGTGCTATTATCCCACCCCCACCGAATCTGTTCCGCTGCTACTTTTCCTAACTTACTAAGCGATCACTGTTCCACCTTCTGTGTCAGGAAGAGCTGTCTTCCTCCGCCCCCAATACATCAGTCAATCAGTCATCACCCCCTTAAATCCCTTGATGTAAACAAACTACACCATGACTTGTCACTGGCTAACTGGTCCCCTGTCCTCACCTCCCCCACCATCAATACTGCTCTTGCTCACGTCTCCTCTCTCTTTCTAAGCATTTGGGATGCTCATGCCCCTCTGAAAGCATCCAGAGTCAAATTTGCCCTCCACCCCTGGATCACCCCAGACATACTGGCACAATGCATAGCTCGTGACCGTGCTTGGCACCAGTTTAAATCTTCTGGCAGCCATTATGCCTTTCAAACCTTTCGTACCCTTTGCAATAGCTGTGCCTAATGTATACACCATGCCAAATCTGACTCCTTTAAATCCCATCTTCACCCCTCTAATAGCACTCCTTCCTCCTTCTGGCAGGATCTCCACTCACTCCTGCATCCCCAATCCATCTCTCCCCTTCCTCCATTTAGTTGATGGCTCACTCATTTCTGACCCCCTCCTTGTCACCACAGCCATTAATAGCCACTTTACCTCCTGTGCCATTCCTCCTTTGCCCTCCCCCTCCTTTTCCCCCATCTTTCCTGCAGCCCACAGTGTTTATGCTACCTCTACTCTTACCGTCTGATGTCCTAAGGGCCCTTACCTCTCTAAACCCCATCAAGTCCAGCCCTAATGGACTGCGCCTTCGGCTCCTCAAAATCTCCACCCCCTCCAGAGTTACCTCTTTAACATATATCCTAAATGTTTCACTCACTTCTGCTACAGTACCCTTATTTATTTAGTTTTTGTTAACCGGGTAAGTGCACTAGCCAGCTGGTGACTATTTTCAGGCACGACCCAGGAGAGTACAAGACAATACATACTGTGGGTGTTTACATAGACAATACAATTAGTGTAGCATTACGATGTTTAGACAGTAGAGCCAAAGCTGTGTGGCTACGATAACAGTGAGGGCACTGATCTAAGTAAGACAGCACTGGTCAGTACATAAATACAGCATTGTTCAGTATAGTATATAACAAGCAGAGTGGTTACAGTTTCAGAGACAGGGTTATTCAAAGATGTCCTGGCAGACGTGAAGTACAAACAAGTAGGAGAGGGGAAGGTAATAAATAAGTAGGTGAATATGGGGAGATACTAGAGGAGGAGCGATCCGAGGCCACGATGGGCTTTGAAGGACCTAAACAGCGATTACGGCTTTGGCCGCTCAAGGTACCAGCAAGCGACCGGCTCATGGTTCTGCTTCTTGGGCATGAGCATGGCGGGCGGCCCCTGACAGCAAGCTTCCCTGGAGGAGCAATGCGCAGTCTTCACTGTTTGCCGTTGGGCAATCGGTTCCAAAGGCGGGTCCCTTAGGCTACAGAAGTGGTTCCACGGCAGCACAAGGGTGCAAGGAGGAGCTATCCGAAGCCCAGAAAATGGGCTTGGAGGGACCTTTTGGTGAACTACGCCTCTAGGTACCAGCAAGCGACCGGGTTCCTGGTTCTGCTTCTGGGCGTGAGCGCGGCGGGCGGCCCCTGTCAAGGATACGTATGAGGAGCAGGCGCACCCTAACTACTAAGTGTGGTTCATTGTGTGCAGCTGCAATCAGGGATGTGTACGTTTGGTGTACATGGCCTCAGTTTTGCTGTTGATCTCCACTGAGCATGCAGTACCTGGTCAGGTGGGTGGGGATGTCTCGTAGTACATTTAGACAATTGTTTGTTATTTCTGTCACCTGCTGCTGGATGTCTATCATTGGTTGTGTTGACTTGGTCCTCTCCCATACTTGCGTGTGTGTGTGTGTGTGTGTGTGTGTGTGTGTGTGTGTGTGTGGTGCTGGGGGGGGTGAATTCGGAGTTAGGGTTTTCAACCCTAACAGCGAATTTCCTCACTTTTGTCGCTGGAACAACCCTAACTAATGCATTAAATGGAGTTTTTGCCTCTGATATATATATATATATATATATATATATATATATATATATATATATATATATATATAGTTCCTAGCTTTTTATTTATGAATTTGTACATGGTCTTCCAGTTTTGTATTAATGTACTCTTCCTGGCCTGTCATTTCTTCTATCATTTGAGTGCCATTGTATTTTTTATTTGCTGTATATCTGTCACCCTCCTGTTTCCCCCTCCACCTTGGGTTGCACCTGGAAACAAGCCATGGCTCATGGTGCCTTTCCTGGTTATCAACTTTTAAATAAATAACAAATGCTTGTCCATGAAGCATTTGAACTGCTCATTGAGTGCCGATTTCCTCTTCCCAGAGAGATGCAGTCCATCACCCTTGTAAAGGGCCACATCATCCCAGGTGGGTCTGCAGTCTCCAGTGAAGCCATATCCTTTCTCACTACACCAGTGCTTCAACCATGTGTTGACAGTTCTGATATGGGGATTCCTAACCCCCCTGCCATGGATTAGCAGCACCTCTAAAAAAGTTACAGAGCTTGCTACCTACCCCAGGCACCCTCCCAAATCTCTGAGGTCCCATTGCACTTGCTCCATACTCATCTTGTCATTGGACAGGTCACTTGTACCCAGGTGGACAATGACCTCCAGCCCTCCTCTTGCTACTGCTTCAGCGATCCTCTGGATCTGCTCCCCTTCCCTTTGAGCTGTGCTTCCTATAATTACTTGGCCTCCCTTTCCTCCCTACTATTCGTATAAGCTCCATTCCCCAGACAATCTAATCCATCAGCAGGAGTAATTTCTTTCTCCTCTGAGGTCCTCTTCTTTCCATCCCTTGGTGTCCCTTCTGCAGGACCCTCACCTTCCCCGGTCGCAGCTTCAGGTTCCCTTGTGGCACTCTCCCTCTCCTCCAGAACAGCATAGGAGTTTGTGAGCTTGACCAGTTGGGGGATGTGTCTGTGAAACCTGTCCCTGACCCTCCCTGAGCCCACTGTTGTCCACTGTGACCCCTGCCAGGGCATCCACTGTGGCCATGGTGGGGAAAACTGTGACCTTTGGGTGGGGGCAAAGGCCTCCAGTACTCCTGTCAGATCAGCCAAGAGACTGGCTAACTCCTCCCTCAGCTTGGAAAGGTGCCTGGAAATGGGGAGCACCTCAGTGTTCTGAATGTTCTCCTTAAGACTGCTGCTCCACAACCAGTGCACTGTACCACATCTAACATTTCCTACTACTGTCTGTTACCTTCACCTTTTACCCTGCAAGATTTTTTCTTTTCAAAATTGTGTCACCACCACATCCCAAAATTGTGCAAGACCACCACATTCCAAACCTGTGCATCACTGTTACATTCCAAACTTGTGAACCACTGTCACATTATAAATGTGTGCATCACTGCATTCTAGAATTGTTCATCACTGCCACATTCCAAACTTGTGCATCACTGTTTCATTCCAAACCTGTGCATCACTGCTGCATTCTAAAACTGCATGTCACCACCGCATTCTGAAACTGCGTGTCACTGCAGCATTCCAAAACTGTGCAGCACTGCTGCAGTCTGAAATTGTGCAACACTGCCCCATTCAAAACCTGTGCTTCACCACTGCATTCCAAAGCTGTGCATCATGGCCAAATTCTGAACCTCTGTGTCACTGACGCATTCTAAAATTGCATGTCACTACAGAATTCTGAAATTGTGCATCACCACCACATTCTGAAATTGTGTCACTACAGAATTCTGAAATTGTGCATCACCACCTCATTCCGAACCTGTATGTCACTGCCATATTCCAAACCTGTGCGTCACCACCACATTCTGAAATTACACATCACCACAACACTCTGAAATTGTGCATCCCCACTGCATTCTGAAAATGTCCATCACTGCCACATTTGGAAATTGTGTGTTACTGCCACATTCTGAAATTGTGCATCACCACCACATTCCAAATCTGTGCATCACTGCTACATTCAAAACTGGCGTGCCACCGCTGCATTCTGAACCTGTGTGTGTCAATGCCACATTCCAAACCTGTGCATCACTGCCACATTCAAAACTGGTGTGCCACCGCTGCATTCTGAATCTGTGTGTGTCAATGCCACATTCCAAACCTGTGCATCATCACAATATTCTGAAACTATGCATCACTGCCACATTCTGAACCTGTGTGTCAGTGCCACATTCTGAAACTGTATGTCACCACCACACTCTGAAATTGCATGTCATCACAGCATTCTGAAACTCAGCATTTCTGTTACATTCCAAAATTGTGCATCACTGCCTTATCACAAACCTGTGTGTCACCGCCACATTCCAAACCTGTGCATCACTGTCACATTCTGTAATTGTGCATTACTGTCACATTCTAAAATTGCACATCACCACCACATTCTGAAACTATGCATCACCACTGCATTCCAAAATTGTGCACCACTGCCACATTACAAAATTATGTGTTCCAGCCACTTTCTGAGATTGTCATTGCTGCATTCCACATTTGCAACCTGATGACATTTTGAAATCTTGTACCTACAGTACTCTAAAACTTGCATACAACTTTGCCATTCTAAAGCGATGTTTGCTGTTACATTCCAGCCCCTCCCCAGTCACATTCTGAAGTACTGTACCTGGCATCTACACATTATACATGTGAACATATGAAAGAAACCAGCAGATACAGGCCAAAATGGTCTATCTTGTCTGCTCAAAATTCAGCGTGGTTTGTTTCACTGCTGCCACCCCAATCCTGATCAATTTTTATTTTTATTTTATACTTTTGGTAACCAGGTAAGGCTCACTAGGCACAAGTACCTCTTTTCAGGGGCAACCCAGGAGGACTGGATAGTTAAGTGACTTGCTCAGAGTCACACAATATGCAAGTGGAGGTTGTAGGAATCAAACTCAGGTCTGCAGGCTATACCAAGTTCATTCACAGCTCGTTACTCTGACCTCTGGGCTACACTGCCAGCCTCATCTGGGTTGAATTCTCCCCTTGAGTCAAGTCATTACCTATAGTTATTTTAGCCATGACTCTATCCCAACCTCTTTTGAAGCCATCCACTGTCTTCTGAGAGACCATCTCACAGGGAGTACAGTCCATGCTTCCACTACCTGCTCAGTGATGTAGTGCTTCCTCATCTCCCTTCTGAACCCCCCACCTCCAGTTTCATCCCATGCCCCGTGTGACCCCTCTCTCTTTTTAGCCAGATCATGCCCCTTGTACCAGTAGTATTTATGCCTCTTAGGTATTTAAATATCTCAATCATTTCCCCCCTGTCCCGTCTGTCCTCCAGGGAGTACATGTTAAGCTTACTCAACCCATTTATTCATTGAAGAAGCATAAAGTAACAGGCCCTGATGGTATACCAGCAGAAGTCTACTTGAGTGCCCCAATAATCTGGGGAACATTTTTTACAATTTATTGTACTAAATGCATGAAAGCCCATACATATCCCTCAGCATGGTGGGGTGGAAAGAATGAGAAGGGACTTGGCAAGGTTAGAGGAATGGTCAAATGCATGGCAGCTTATATTTAATGCTAAGAAGTGCAAGGTAATGCACCTGGGAAGCAAAAGCCCAGGGGAAGAGTACACAATGGGAGGAGAGATACTAACAACAACAAAAATGGAAAGGGACCTGGGGGTAGTCATATCAGATGACTTAAAGGTGGGCAAGCAATGTGAGAGGGCAATAAGGAGGGCTGGGGGGATACTGGGATGCATAGGGAGAGGCATCACCAGTAGAAAACAGGAAGTTATTATCCCTCTTTACAGACAGCTGGTGAGACCCCATCTGGAGTACTGTGTGCAGTTCTGGAGACCCAATCTCTGCAAGGACATAGACAAGATGGAAGCTGTCCAGAGGATGGCAACTAAAATGGTGCAGGGTCTGCGCTAGAAGACATATGACGAGAGACTAAAGGAGCTTAATATGTATAGCCTTGAGGAAAGGAGGGAGAGGGGGGACATGATAGAAACTTTCAAGTTCCTCAAGGGAATCAACAAAGTCCAAGAGGGTAGCATCTTTTAAAAAAAGAGGTGTACAAGAACAAGGAGGCACAATTTGAAGATGGGGGTGGCTCAGAGGTAATGTAAGGAAGTATTTTTTCACAGAGAGGGTAGTAGATGCACGGAACGGCCTTCCGGAGGAGGTTGTGGAGTCAAAAACAGTGGTTGAATTCAAGCATGCATGGGACAGCCATAAGGCAATTCTAGGGGTTGGGGGTAGAAAGAAGTAGGCTGCTGGTTAACTAGGATCTGCAGCTTATCCAGTAGGTAGGGAAATGGGCAGACTGGGTGGGCCAAGCGGTCCTTATCTGCCATCAAATTCTATGTTTCTATGGAAGTATGCAAATATAATCTCATTGCATAAAAAGGTGAACTTATAAATCCAGCTATGTATAGGCCAGTAAGCTTACTAGACGTCAACCTTAAAATATTTCGTAGAATAGTATGAAAGATTAGAAGAGGAAATAGAAAGGACTAGAGGTCTTTCAAATTACCAGGCAGGCTTCAGAGCTGGTTATTTGATGATAGACAATATATTTGTTCTTAGGCACATAACTGGAAAATATTCCCTAATAAGGAAACAAAATGTATACGTGATGTTTATTGACTATACATCAGCATTGGATTATATTGCTAGGGAGATTCTATGGAAGATATTAATTGAAAGAGGTATAGATTGTGCTTTAATTTTAGTTCTAGCAGATTTATATTCAGGAACTTGGGCCAAGGTGAGGCTGGGCCAAAAAGGGCAGCTCTTTACATCATTTGAAGTCAATTGTGGGTAAGACAAGGCTATGTAATGGCTCCAGCTCTGTTCTCTCCATATATTGTTAATATACTTAAGGATATGGAGAGAATAAATTCTGATCCACTAAAAATTAACATAACAAATTGCCCAATTTTGGCCTGTGCAGACAATATTGTCCTGATCTCACTCACATAAAAGGCCTACAGAGTCAACTGAATTATATCTCACAAAAGTCTATAGAATTAAAATTAAAAATCAACATAAATAAGTCCAACATAGTAATATTTGGGAAAAATACAATACAGACTAAGGGAACCTGGCTATTGGAAAGTACTAAAATAGAAGTGGCAATTTTTTTTTATTTAGAAGTCCTATTTTTCAGAAATGGGCAATGGGTTGCACATAGAGATGATGTGATTGACAAATTAAAACAAACATTAGCAGCCCTATCAAGGGTTAATGCTAAATATGGTGGGTTCATGCTTAAACCCCTGGTACAAACTGTGAAAGCTAAATTTGAAGCTAAGCTGTTGTACGGTGCAGACATTTGAGAGATTAAAGATGTAAATAAACTTGTCTCTCTATTATATAAGCTCTTGCAAAATATACTAAGAGTCGGCCACTCGTGCCCAGTAGCATATATGAAAAGTGAATTAGGATTTGCAGATATAAAGGCTGCCATTAGAACCTGTAAAATTCATTTTTGGATCAGGTTTACCAAAAAGAAGGATATGGCCTAACTATTGTGTGCTTGAAGGAAAAGGAAGAATCACTCAAGCTAGGTTATAGACAAGAATTCTGGTATACAATAATATATTCACTATGGGATAAACACAAATTAATGAATCTGAGGAGGGCAGTGGATCAAATAATTATATTAAGTGGAAAACATAACAAATATGTTACAAAAAAGATAAATCATTACTGGGAAATGCAAGATCTACAAGCTTTAGCATGGACTAGTTATCCTAAATGGTTTGTGCAAAATAGTTATTATTTTGGGTTTAAACCCTATCTTGAAATTTTGTCAGAACACAAACTTAGAACGTTGTTCTCAAATTACAAATTTGAACAATTCCCAAGTAACATACTGCTTTATAGGTACAGGAAGGAAGGGATATTATCTGAGGCATGTGATTGTTCTTATGGGGGGGGGGACAAGATTTAGTACACGTTCTATGGCACTGTACATGGTATTTAGAACCAAGAGCGTACTGGCTGTCACCTTTTTAAGTGAGAGCTATAAAATTGATATGATGTAATTGACTAACATTCTTCTTTACACAGAAAAAAGGACAGTCATTAGGGTTGGCAAGTATTTTTAGGCAATTAGCAAATTGAAAAGAAGAATCATAACAGAATACTATTTATTCCAGAAAGGTGTATAGATCTTACTTTGCACACGGTTTATGAATTATGAAACACAGTATACGAACATACGAACATATGAAATTTGCCAGCAGAAAAAGGCCTAGAGGTCTATCAAGTCTGCTCGAATGTGCAGCAAGCACCCCTTATTCTGCAGCTGCCCCTTCCTTCCACCCTTCCCCTTTATTAACCCTCCCCCTTGTCCTGTCCCATCCTCATTTGAAGCAGTCCACTGTTCTACTGGATACCACTTCTGCAGGTAATGCATTCCACCCAGCCACCACCCCTCTGTAAAAAGTGTCTCCTCGTCTCCTCCTGAACCTTCCTCGCTCCAGTCTCATATCATGGCCCCTGGTGGCCCTCCCTCCTTACTTTGAACAGCCCCTCTGTACCCATCTTGTTTATTCCTTTCATGTATTTAAAGGTTTCAATCATGTCACCCCTGTCCCTCCTCTCCTCCAGTGAGTACATGTTCAACTCCTTCAACCTCCTCTTGTGTGATAAGTCCCCTAGCCCCTTGATCATCTTTGTTGCCCTGTGCTGCACCCCCTCCAGTAACTTAATGTCCCTCTTCAGATACGGGTGCCAGTACTGCATGCAGTACTCCAGGTGTGGTCTAACTAATGACCTATACAGTGGCAGAATCACCTCCTCCCTCCTCGAGGATACAGTATATCCCTTGCAATACAACCCAGCATTTTGTTGGCTTTTGCAGCTGCCTTCCTACATTGTGACAAGTTGTTCATTGACCCTGTAATGAGCACATCCAGATCCTTCTCCTCCTCTGTCTGGGCTAGCTGCACTCCCCCCAGCTGGTAACTCCTCCTTGGGTTCTTCATCCCAAAATGCAGCACCTTGCACTTTTTGGCATTAAACCCCAGTTGCCAGGTGTCTGACCAGGTTTCAAACTTTGCCAGATCATCCTACAACCCCTGCCACCCCCCTAGGTCATCCACCACCGCGCCAACCTTGTTATCATCAGCAAACAGACTGATCTTGCTCTTGATGTCCCATGATATGTCTGCAATGAATATCCCAAACAACACTGGTCCCAACACCGAGCCCTGTGGGACATCGCTCGTCACTGCCCTTGGGTGTGAGAGCTCCCTACCCACCACCACCCTCTGTAAGTACAGTATTTCTTTGTTTTTATTTATAGGAGTGTGTTATTTATACTGTAAATTAGGTGTGAATAACTTGTATGTGTGTCTATTAATATTAATTATGTGTAAAAGGCTGTTTAGCTATACAATAAATACCTGATTGATTGACATATGCTTACTCAACCTATTCTCATAGGTCTTCTCCTTCATCTCATTAACTATTTTGGTTGCCCTTCTCGGGACCCTCTGTAGGAGTTTAATGTCCCTCTTCCCTTATGAAGAACATGTGCTGACCCACCCAGTATTTTTCTTTTTCAGATGTTTACTACAACTACAGTTTTAAGTAACATAGGAGAAATACATCATGTAAGGTATCTTGCAGGGAGGACTAGATTGTGAGGTCAGGAGATGACACCGGCAGATCTTCTCTGAAACTGGCTTTTTTGAACAGACAGTGAATTTAGGGTTACAAAATGACTTGTAACTTTTAAATGAAGTAACTTACAAATTTGTTTTTTGGCATGTGGTTGATTGAGGATATGCTGATCCAAATTTTGAATTTATTGATGCCAAAATGTTGGCCTCAGTCCCTCTTTAAAAATTAAAAAAAGGAAACCATTAAGGGCTTTGGGAAAAGAGAATCATAGGATGATACATGTTCAGAGTTATTTTTGAGAAAAATGTATAAAACCACACCATTTATCACATTCTATAACTATTACATATTGTAAAAATACATTGAGACATACTTTATAAATATGCAGTAATTCATGCATCTAACATATTTAAAAATCTAACAGAAATATGAAAAGATATTTAACTATTAAAAAACCTAACATTGTACATCAGTTTTATTTTACCCAATTGCAATACATACTATTCAATAGCAACACCCTGATTTAAATAATGTGTTGAAATCAGCAGAGTAAGACATTTTTCCTTTGCACAGCTCATTTCTCACACTTGGATAGAACATATACAATTTCTGGAAGTATTTTAGTAACACAATTGCACATTCCAAAATTTCCTTTATAGGTGTGCTTATTTAAAATATAATATAAATTACCTACACTCTCCAGCCTTACCCCCTATGAAATACTCCAGTGTTTGTCATTTTCACAATTTATTAAATAATTTTCTAGACCCCACTGAGGCCCAGATATTCAAAACTTTGCCCCGGGGCTAAATTAGCACTGCCCAGTTGGCAAACATAGCCCAGAGCAAGTAGCCCGCTATATTCAAAAAGAATAGCCTGGCGCTAAACCCACTGAATATAGCATGCAAAGGAATCCGGGCAAACTGGGCCTGGAGTGCAGGGCAAAAATAGCCCTGGAATAAGACAGCACTGAAAATAGCAAATAAGACTGCACTAAATATGGCTCCCAGACAGGCAGTGCAAACACTCACAGAAACACAGTGCAGAGGTGACATTGCCTGCCCAGGAACATATGCAAAGAAAAACAACCTTGAATGTGAACACAGGAGCAAACAGCAGTACAGTACCTGTGAATGCCAAGGAACAACCAGGACCCACATTTGACAATCACAGAACAGTACATTCAATGTGCTTATGCAACTGTATGAGATAATATGAGATGATGCTTGTGTAACTTGATTTGCTTTGTGGCTTTCCGCCTCTCTATCCATGGGATATACCACCCTGTAGGAGTACGACGCAAGGAACCCTAGAGGAGGGTTCCTCCCCTACAGGTGTCGGGAATGAATGCATCGGCTAAAGGTAGGTTAGGAAGAAGCCCACGGGGAAAAGCGACAAGCCACTGGAGGAGGAGGGGTGGATGGTGGGCAATGAAAAAGAATCCTGGAGAGGCCCAGGATGTTGTGACCTTTTCAGCTCAATGGGGGAGTGACGTTGTCGCTCCCCCCATCAAACCTCAGGCTTAAAGCCCTCCCATTCGATGTGCTTACGCAACTGGATGAGATAATATGAGATGATACTTGTGTAACTTGATTTGCTTTGTGGCTTTCCCCCTCTCTATCCGTGGGATATACCACCCTGTAGGGGTATGACACAAGGAACCCAAGAGGAGGATTACCCCCCCATACAGGTGTTGAGAATGAATGCGATGGCTAAAGGTAGGTTAGGAAGAAGCCCAAAAAGAATACCCAAAGATGTCAAGCTTCGAAGAGCCAAGCATGATGAATTAGTTCTGTGAAGAGAAGGGCTAACTTCCAAAGGAGAGAGGGGAAAGCTGGGGCCACCATCCGCTTCCATCCAACAGCGGAACCTAACTAACTAACATGAAGAAAGCACTAACTCTAACTAATATTATGACCATTGGCACAGAGGAGAGGGGAAAAAACCCTTTGAGGAGGAAACCTCTGGGGATCCAAGGCCTAGGTCACCTTCCCTCCAGGCTGATGATGTTAGATTTGACGACATATGTCAGTAAAGAGAATGGTTCATAGATGAGGGATATAAGTAGGGAGGATGACGATGGGATAGGGAAAATCTTCAAAGAAGCACGGATTAAAGATGGAACATAAGGTAGCAGGGATCCAAGGAGGGTATGCTCAAGTAGTCAATGAGAGACAGTAGATTAGAGGAGCAAGGGGTATCCATATGTGTTCATTAGGGGATTCCAGATGTGCTGATGAGGAGACCGAGGATAATGCATACTGACTTGATTGAGTGATGAGAGTGAGCAGACACTGAGGCTGAAGAGGCATGCTTGATTATGCGATGTGAATGATTACACCCTGAACAATTAGACGTTGAGGTTGTAGTTGATGAGGTAGCATAGGATACAATTATAGGAATGCTCAAGTAAGCTATGTAATTAGATAAACCTTGAGGTAAGGATGAGTGAATGACTGGAGTTATGAACCTGATACATGTGGCAGGATGCCACGGGTCAATGAGGTGGCATAGGAGTCATGATAGGTAAACCCAAAAAGAAATATCAATCGCAGGCCTCATGTGGAGTGAAGCCTTGATGGCCAGTACGGAATGGAAAGAAGAGGAGACAAGAATGAACTTGAAAATGAACTGGAACATGAAAAGAAACTTGTACGGAGGTAATATGCTTGAGAGAGTGATGTGAGGAAGTAGGGTCCTTGAAAGGAGGGAGACTTGAGGCCAAAAAGGCATGTCTGGAACCAGATAGGAGGTGAACCAGAGGGTACGCTCAGGATGACTGATCGAGAGGAGCAAAATCAGACGATGTACGATGAGGAATGATGCCATGAGTGGAGAGAATCCATAACGGCTGGGATGAGAAGAAGCATTAGGCTGAGGAAGGTAAAATAGGAACAGATGAAGTACGATGATGGATTGATGTCATGGAGACTGGTACAGGAAAGTGAGGTATGAAAGGACGAAGGACAGTAGGAAGGTCAATGGGGTAGCGGAGGACCTAGCCGGTATGGAATGAGAACTGCAATTGGGCAAGTCGTATGAGGCCGGACGGAGTTTTCCAGAGCTTGAGGCCATGGAGGCTGGCATGCAGGCAAGACTGAGTCAGCCAAGGCATGGTAGGATAGGGGAACCCCAAAAGAAATGCACAGGTGTAGCAGAGGAGGCAATGGGAAGGACACAGATTGAGCAGTCGATGTGAAGGAGGAGACCCACGTAGAGGTTGGAGGAGTGCTGTCTCAAGGAGGAGAAGGGAAAGATGCAAAACATGGAGGGAAGAGAAGGAGGTCAGGGGAGGGACAAGAGGATCCCAACATGCCAGACTGAGCAAGCTAATATCGCAAATTCGGCAGTGAGCCACAAGAGCATGATGGGGGAAGGTGACACTGAATCCATGCTGAAATGATGCTATCTAGAGGCTAGAATGGGGCATGGTATCTGAAAGAAGACATGGAAAATACAGGAGAGATACCAGACATGTGAGCTACAAAGTGGAAATGGATCAGGATCAAAAGCTAGAAATACCCACTCATTACGAACAGAGCATGCCTTTTGTTTTTTTTGATGGTACAGTAACAAAAGCTTAGTTCAACAATGCCCATTACAAAACCATCTGGCTAATCCTAATGGACATCAGGAATGAGACACTTTAGTGAGTGCAACACCATACATGGCTGTGAAAGAAAGCGAAATTGCACCCTTGACACTGGGAAGCTTATCGTCAGCAAGTGAAGCAAAGATCATGGCAACGGGATGAAACAGCAGTAGGTGCAGTGTAGGTAACAACGCAAACTGAATGGTTAGCAGCTGTCAGCATGGTCCCCGTAGCGGTATGCAGGGCAGTGTAAGGAGCATGAAATGGGAGCAGAAGGAGGAGAGCACGAGCAAGTGATAGTCGCAGCCACAGCGTTCCCTGGTCTTGGGTGCCAGATCTGCAGCAGAGCTGCAGCATGCAATGGGAGAAGAAGATACAGGATGACTGATATGGGAAGGCAGTAGTAGGCAGCAGAGACTCGAAGAGCAGAGAAACATAGTAGGAGTGGAGGAGAGGTATAAAATCGACCAGGCTAGGAAGCAATGGAGGGAATGGGCGGGCGACGGCAAACCCGGAAGCACCGGTGAGCAATCGGAGCCAGGGCCAGAACGCTGAAGCAGCAAGGGGCAGGAGAAAGAGATGAAAGGAGCAGTCTGAAGATACGGGAGGAAGGAGATGGTTCTGTGACTCCTGTGGGAGGTGATGAGGTGCTCCATGAGCAGCTGAAGAGGGCTAGGAAGAAGAGGGATGTCACGTGGGAGGGCTGGACAGGTTAGGATGTAGGCAAGCGAGAGCAACATTACAATGGTGGCAAGCTAATCCAAGCAGACAGATGAAAAAATAGGCAGGGAGGAGGAGGATTGTACAAATGGGCAGTGGAAAGAAATAGCAGAGCAAACGCTGCGGGGGGGAGAACCAGCGACCGGAGGCACCCCAAAACAACAGCACAGTGGGAGGAAGAAGAGGAGCGGCGCCTCCAGCCACAATGAAAAAGAATCCTGGTGAGGCCCAGGATGTTGCAACGAAAAAGAATCCTGGCAAGGCCCAGGATGTTGTGACCTTTTAAGCTTGATGGGAGAGTGTGCTGTTGTTGCTCTGCCCATCGAACATCGGGCTTAAAGTCCTCCCAAAATCACCAAAATACCTAAGCACCCAAAAAAGACACAGGGATGTCATGAAATAGTAATTATCAAAAAAGGCAACAAGAACAGTAACAGACAACACAAAATGGCCGAATTCAGCAACAAACCACAGGAAAACAAGTAAATGAGGACAACAGTGCAAAAAAAACAAACAGTAAGACTGCCAAGAAACTGAAAGGGGCATACTACAATGGCAAACACAAGATAAACCAGAACATACTTAGATACTTACAGAAGCATCAGAAATGTAGGGGAAGGGGAAAGGGAAGTAGACACAGACAGCAAAGGAGGGCAACAGAATGGGGAAAAACTGAGGGCAGGCAAAAGGGGATGGAGTGGGAAGAAAAACACTAAAATGGGCCACCTTCATGACTAGTTGCTGGAGGGTGCTGACAGCCATTCCTCTAATATAAGCACAACCCTCCTAGTCTCGGAGATGAGCACAGCCTGTTGTTCGATCAGCGTCCTCTGCTGATGCTCCAGTCAGTGCAGGAGCTCATCCCACCCTTTTGACTCCTCTATATGGGTGGCCCACAGTGATGACTGGTGTGGACCTACAGGAGAAAGAGGGACCATGTCAGGCTGGGATACCAAAAAAGAGGCACAGTGCAACTCCAGGTGGCAACACACAGGTGGAAAGCATATCCCAACAACCATGCCCACATGACAGTACAGAACAATACAGAATGCACACCTGACATGGGCCTGCAGCGTGAGGCAGGATGCCATAGGCAGCAAGCACCATCCCGATGTACACGGCCATGGGCCTGCAGCGTGAGGCAGGATGCCATAGGCAGCAAGCACCATCCCGATGTACACGGCCATGGGCCTGCAGCGTGAGGCAGGATGCCATAGGCAGCAAGCACCATCCTGATGTACACGGCCATGGGCCTGCAGCATGAGGCAGGATGCCATAGGCAGCAAGCACCATCCCGATGTACACGGCCATGGGCCTGCAGCATGAGGCAGGATGCCATAGGCAGCAAGCACCATCCCGATGTACACGGCCATGGGCCTGCAGCACAAGGCAGGATGCCATAGGCAGCAAGGACCATCCCGATGACTGTACATGACTGCACGTGGCAGGATGCAAGGCAGCAACACCTCCTGAGTACGCCTGGGCCTGCAGCATGAGGCAGGATGCTATAGGCAGCAAGCACCATCCCAATGTACACGGCCATGGGCCTGCAGCATGAGGCAGGATGCCTTTGGCAACAAGCACCATCCCAATGTACACAGCCATGGGCCTGCAGCGTGAGGCAGGATGCCGTAGGCAGCAAGCACCATCCCAGTGTACACGGCCATGGGCCTGCAGCATGAGGCAGGATGCCATAGGCAGCAAGCACCATCCCAGTGTACACAGCCACGGGCCTGCAGCATGAGGCAGGATGCCATAGGCAGCAAGCACCATCCCGATGTTCACGGCCATGGGCCTGCAGTATGAGGCAGGATGCCATAGGCAGCAAGCACCATCCCGATGTACATGGCCATGGGCCTGCAGCAAGAGACAGGATGCCATAGGCAGCAAGCACCATCCCGATGTACACGACATGGACCTGCAGCACGAGGCAGGATGCCTTTGGCAGCAAGCACCATCCCGATGTACACGGACGTGGGCCTGCAGCACGAGGCAGGATGCCATAGGCAGCAAGCACCATCCCGATGTACACGGCCATGGGCCTGCAGCACGAGGCAGGATGCCATAGGCAGCAAGCACCATCCCAGTGTACACGGACATGCGTGGATGTATGCTGACAACACCTCAGCACAGTGGACACCACACAGCTCAGCACCGAGCACAGTGACACAGTGCAGTCAGCCACACCCTGAGATGTGAATGACAATGGGCCATTGCATGGCATACGTGTGGGATGACACATGTCGGGACATGCTGGCCATGGAAACAGGACTATGAAACAAACCACAGACAGCACCCACAAGAGGAATGGGAACAGCCACAACACAGTACAGTGGCAGTCAGCCAGTGCAGTGGCTTAGCAAGGCATGTGGCAAGGCCCACCACAGGGACAGTAGCAACGACACTGCTGGGAAGCACGGTCGCCAGCAGGCGTGAAATGATGCTGGCCATGTACCAACAGTAGCAACGACACTGCTGGGAAGCACGGTCGCCACCAGGCGTGAAATGATGCTGGCCATGTACCAACAGTAGCAGGACTGCTGCATGCCACACACATGCCAGGTACAGTGATGCTCACGCACGCACGGCAGGTGACAAAACGCCAACCCCAAGGGCAAACACTCTGAACAGCACACAGGTATAACAGTGCCACACCAGTCACCATACATGCATGACAGGTGAACATGCACCTGTCATAGTGTGAAAAAAGCCACATCTGGCAGAAAGGGGAACAGGGCCCCACAGCCCCATCTGTATGAGTACAGAAACAGCGAGCTACAACCCCCCTGGGCCCAACACTATACAGACAACATCGGCACCACTGCACACACCCTGGCCAGAAACTAAAGGCAAACAAGGTACACAGCAGCACTTGGTGGAACACCAGAGGACTCGTACAGACCCTTCTACCCCAGCAGGCAAACTGAGATGCATCCCAGCCAGACACATTGTACACATTGCCAATGGAAAGACCAGAACTGTACAATGTCACGGCACAGTGTACCGTGTAGACGGCCATGTGCACGTACAAAACAACAGGGTCAGGCCACAGACTGTAACCCCCCCAATGTACAAGCCACCCAGTGCAGAACCAAACTGAGTACTCCTGCAAGACACCCTGCTGTCCATCACTGCTCTCCTCAGTGCACTGGGGCATGTGCGGCACCCTCCTGTGGTTGTGCAGGCTCCTGGATCTGCAGGCTGCCCCCAAACCCTATTGCCTTCAGTGGCTGGTTCTGTGCATTCTGTCAGGGGAACAGGGCACAGGACCAGAAAACATGAGTGAAACAGAACTCACCATGGCATACGTAAACCCCCACAACACAGCACACACCTGACACCTGTGACGTGCAAAGGTACATGCACATGCCCAGCCTCCCCAGAGGATGACACTATTACCTATGTCAAGCTCATGTATAGACAAGTGCTGATACAATGACCTACCGAGCAGCCACGGTGCACACACTACAGTACAGAGTGCCCACATGCAGGCAGTCGTTGGCAGGACACACACACATACACAGAGCAGTGGCAGCAGTAGTGTTTTGTAACAGTCACATGCACAGACACACACTGCAACACACAGACACAAGCAACAGTAGACCCCCATTACCCCCCCCACACACACACATAGACACAAGGGCATATCCGTACAGGCTCATGTAACCTACCTGACACTGGCACTGGCACAGTCCCATCCTGGACCATGCATTTATAATGCTCCAGCTGCTGACTCTGCTACCTCTGCAGATCCACATATCTGTGCATGCACTTCTCCCCATCCCTGGGTATCTAACTGCCGGCCATTAAATGGCGGGCAATGGAGGCCCACACCTGCCTGCAGTGCAGGTCTCCCTCCCTAACCTCACCAAACATGCCCCATGCCTCTGCATCACTAGCTGCACCAGACTGGTGGTCTTAATGTCCCCTCACCTCCTGTCCCTGTGCACAACTGCCCTCTTATGACTGCTGACTGACATTGTATGAATAGCACAGTATGGCACTGTAAATGCTTTGCCCAGAATCAATCTACGCACCAGGCAATAGAACTGCGCTAGGCCTGTAACTGTGTGCCACGCTATTGAGGACGTCACTGTGCTATCGCGATTGTGCCGCACAAGCAGGAAGAGAGTACAATGTGCATGCATGACCCAACAGTGATCCCAGCGCAAAACTTTGCGCTTGTGCAAACAGCTGCACAAACTCATGCTGAGAGCTGCGTTACCACGATGTCAGCACCACACCACAGTGCATGCACAGTCGTTGCAACTGCACATATGCACTGGGGAGTCATGCAACACATGTTAGCGCAGCACTGTGGCATTAGCGTGGCGCTGTGCTATGATGGAATAGTGTGTCGCTAATACTTTGCCTGACGCTGTGCATTTGCCCAACACAAACTGTTGGCATATTCAAGGGCAGTATGCTAATCAGGGCTATTACCTATGTGCAGGGCAAACATACTGATTTGCATCTCATTATGGTGTCATTTGTATCCCAAACAAGGTGGATTGCCTGGCCGGGCTAAAAGGACAGACAGTGCACCATCTGTGTTACTCACAGGAACTGCAGTGCTGCATGCTGACAGTGTCTGAGCATAGAGATTGCAGGATGTCACATGCAAATCCATGGGACACAACATATATGTACTGACAACAGGCTACTCTGCTGGTCTGCACAGGTATTGTGGGTTGCACTGTGCTCTGCAGTGCCCCTGGATGGACTGTCAATGTAGAGGTACAACATGGTGGCACTCAACACCTACCCACACTGCTCTGTGGGGCTGCACTGTGGCCTAATGACAGCACACATGACTGCCTGATATGCACATGGCCTGACAAGCCTGGGGTGGTCAGGGGAACATGTGCCCTGTCACCAGGCACTGGCAACACACAGGCCACTGGGTGGTACCTGTGATGCAGATGGCGGTTGTGGGATGCTGCACAGATATCAGTGTATGTGCACGGCACTGTAGGCCTAACATCCTCTGATCTGCAACTCAGCCAGCTTTGCCCTGCCCTGCACATGTCGCTGCTATTGGCCACCATGTACAACACATGGTGGGACAGTGCCAGTTGACCAGTGTCTACAACTGTGTGGTGATGTGCAGTGTGGTCCATAGGTTGGCATTGCACCCTGTGAGCCACAATAGTGATGGTGGACATGTATAAACCCACCACAGTTTGGGATGGCATACAGTCCCTGGCATGGTTCAACATACATTGCCTGTGGTGTGTGGCCTGCACATCCACAGTGCGGGACACCATATCACTGTCCACACATAACCTGTGTACACTACACATGGGGCAGTGTGATGCTCACATGCCATGGCAGTACATCTGGGGGGCATCTGCATGGGTGCATATAGCACAAGCAACATGCCATGGCTATGGAACATGTCTGAACAGAGTACAACATATCACTGCTACACTACGATGTGCACATGCCACACGTGGCAGGCACAAGGCCACCCTGGGACACACATCCACTGTGCAAGAACATGGCCACCTTGTGCTGTGTGACAACCATGGCTGTCATGCTGTGTGGTGCTGTGTGTGCACAGCACTGCACCAACAGTGTAGGTGTAGCAATGCTGTTGTCTGTTGCACGGGGCATATGCATAGTGGTGTTAAGTGGTGCACACATGGGGCATGTGCAGTTCCTGTAATACAATGTGTGCCACAGCTGTCCGTTGCATAGGCACAAGGGACTTGTGTGGTACCACTGGTTGGTTTTTCTGACATGTGGGTGAAGCATTCTACATGCAACCAGTCTCCACCACCATGCATAGCCAGTCCGTACCATCTGTTTCATAGAGGTGCTGCCGCCAGCCAAGAGAGGCTTTGTGCACGCAAGTTCAGTGGAGATGAGCTTTGTGCACTTGCCCATGCAAGCAAGGAAAGGGAGAGGTTGCTGAGGACCAGAAAGCTGACAGATCCCCTAATTCGCCAGATGTGGGAGGAAGTTCCAGTCAAGGTGAATGTGGTGGGTGGCCATGGCTGCAGCCCCGACATTGTCCAAAAGAGGTGGAATGACCTGCTGTGAAGTGCCGAGGAGGAGTCCCTAGGGTGGCGGGAAAGGTTTAGGACAGGGGAGGCCCACAACCACTGGAACAACTGGACTGGGACCCAATGCTGTCACTGGTTGCCTCCACCCTGAGGCCTGTGGGGGTGGAGGGCATTGAGGGAGGTGGTTGTGAGATGCAGCTGACACCACCACATCCAAACATTTACATGTCTTGCATACTATAGTGCTGGCATGACACGTGATGGGGGTTGTGTGTCTTCCACTGTCCTGGCCTAGCTGTACTGGGCATTCACTCATCTGGGTGGTTGTGGTGCATTGGTGGTTTTTGGCTACACAAGACTGTGCATGTGTTTGCATCACATGTTGGTCACTACTGTTTGGATGCACCGTTAGGTTTGGGCTCTCACACTGCACATTTGGGTGTTGGGCATTCAATAGGCTGTGCATTGGAGTGGCACATGGTTCATGATGGTGAGGATGCTGTACACTGTGCTGTATAATCCTACTGACAGTGCTCACTCTGCCTCACAGCACAGGGTGTACCACCAGTCAGTGTGCAGGAGGATTATGGGACAGTGGCCATGGAGGATGTTGAGGATGCAGCCTGGGCAGTGCCATCTACATCGAGCATGGGATAGTATGTGGCCAAGCCTCGAAGGGGTGCATGTGGCTGTGGCACCATTCCAGCAATGGACCCCAGTACAGCATATGGTGCTGGTGGTGACAGTGATGATGATGATGATATCTTGGACACTGCCATACTACTTGAAAATGCACAGGTTGAGGACTTCAGCAGTGGCCCTGTAATCACATTCACAGTCACCAGTGACTGAGGCTGGGGCATCTCTGACTCCTAGGAAGAACCGCTACCTAAAAGACCTGTGGTTGGTGACAGTGGGATTCTACCTGCAGGGCCATCACATCCAACTGCGAAGCAAGGGGGGTGCTAAGGCACAGGGTGACACAGAGTAGATGCATGCTATTGGGCATGATGATGATGACCAGTATGCACCAGTGGACCTGTGCTGCTGGCCACAGGCTGTGGAACAGGCCATGGGGCACACATGGTCCTGTGCTGGGCATCAGTAGCAGCAGCAGTGTGCAGTTCAGTGACAGCAACCTCTACAGGTTGCTCAGCAGCCCCAGTGCCCCCAACAGCCACCACCCACTGGTGGGGTCAGGGTGTCCCCCACAGAACAGGATGGCCAGGGTGTATGACCTATGCTCCATGTTGCACTTGAGTCACAATATGTGGCGCAACATGACCCCTGACAGGAGATGCCCATGAACTGTCCCAGTTGCATGAGACAGTTGCTGTGGCCATGCTCCGTGCTGAGCTGCATGCTGAGGACTGCACGACCAGGATCCTTGGCACTGTGGAGCGGGGTTTGGGGACCTCATAACGGCAGTGCATGCCCATGCCGAGGTCGTGTATACCACGCTCCTTGATGGTCAGTGGGGCATGGTCACAGCACCTCACAGGAGGACCAGGGCCACACCATGGCATGTGGCACATGCATGTGGTGTGGGCACTGGGTCATCCACCCCAGCCTCCCAGTCCTCTGTGGGCCAGACATGGCAATGTGGCCTCCCACTCTCCAAGACTGGTGTAGTATCCAGCCATGCCCATGGCTGTGCTGCTTTGATTACCTCACCACAGTCCTCACCACCTGTGTCCTTGACACAGAGCACTCCCACCTCCATTTCACTACAGACATGGTGCATGCTGTGTTCATGGGGGTAGGCTCCAGTGATAGTCTGGCATGCCCTGGCCAATGGTCACATGGGGCACTTAGGTTCACACTCACACTCACACACACATTGTCACACACATGCACAGTCCCTCATCCACACACTGGACCCTCACATACACAGTTACCAACCCGCCTAGCCACCCTCCTGGCCTCACACCATGCACACAGAGCACTCATGTGACCTCTACCCATTTGTGACATGCACTGTGTACAGCCACACACACACATGACACGCACTCTGTGACACTGCGTGTACCCAGGTTTTATGCACCTTTTTCACTGTTCTTCACTGTACATACATTGTATTTCTAATAAAGGCATTGCACTTAACCAGTTGTTTGTCTGTGTTCTGTTTACTCACCTTTCCATCCATGCTAGTGTGTCAGTAATGCTGCTCCTATACTTCAGGGATCTGTGGGCCATTTGAGGGTCTTTTCTCTCAAGTTGCTGTACTATTCCCTTGACCTCTGGCTCTGGCTCACTGTCTGATGGTTCCTCCAGTTCAGGAGCACGTAAACCACTGTTTAGTGCCATGTTGTGCAACATGCAACATGCTAGAAATATATGGCATACCTTCTGAGTGCTGTACAGTAGGGCACCGCTGGAATGGTCAAGGCAGCAGAATTGCATCTTCAGCATGCAAAAGACCCTCTCTATGATGTTCCTTGTGGTAGCGTGTGCCTTGTTGTACCTTTCATCAGCCACTGTCACATGTTGCAGTACTGGTGTGAGCAGCCAGGGTCTCAGGGGATAGGCACTGTCCCCTGTGAACATATGGGAATCTGTTAGCTGCACTGTCCTGCTGTCTGGCCATTGTCACTGTACTACACATGTTGCTGTCCTGTCTGCCCCCTATCTATGCTTCCCTTCCACTGTTGCCCACAGTGTGCTGCCTGTCATAGATGCATATATTCACCGACAAGATGCCCACTGGGTATTCTGCCCTCCTCAGAGGCCTGGCACAGCATTGATTGGTGCCATATGAAGGCATCGTGGGCACTGCTAGGGTACCATGCAAAGTCTTTGCTGATTCACCCTGTTACATTGCACACCACCTGGCAGTTGAAGGAGTGGAACCCCTTTCTGCTGACATATGTGTCACTGCACTCACCAGGCAGTGCATGGATGGCAACATGGGTGCAGTCAGTGGCACCAAGTACTGCTGGTAGGTGTGCAACTCGGTAGAACTGCTGCATGGTTGCTCTGCACTGAGCTGCCATGCTGGGAAATACTATGAATTCAGCAGCGTGCGGCAGGAAGGCATCTAGGAACTGGGTCAGGAGGCACAAGGTGGTGGACTGTGATACCCCAATGGTGTTTCCTACTGGAGTTTGGAATGTTCCAGTAGCTAGAAAGCACAACACTGCCATCACCTTCACCTCCACTGACATGGCATGGCTGCATCTGGTGTTGGGCTGCAGCTGCTCATACAGTAGTTTGCATATCTGCCTCAACATGGCTCTGTTCATCCTGTACCAACCAGTGATGTGCTCATCAAGCAGGGTCTCGAAGGAGACTCTGTGCCAGTACAACCTGTGTGCAGCATATCTTCTGCTTGGTCTACGGTGTGGACCATAGTAAGCCTGGTCCCTCTACTCCTTCTGCACTGCTTCCTCCATGAGGTGAATCATTACTGCATTTGTAAATAGAGCCATGTTGACTTTCTGTCATGGCCACATCCCCTATGTGGTTTGTCTTGGGATAAGACCTGCCTTTTATAGGTGGTAACTTGTGCCATGCTAAGTGTTGTGCAATGTGGCCTTGCGCCGTGCTAATCCTTTGACTATGCCATTGCACCTGTATTCATGTTCCCGCCCCTCACTGAACCCCTTGCATACATTACGTTTTTGCACCAGCGCTAACACATTGTGGCGGCGCTGTGTCTTGCTTTGAATATTGCAAACCTGTGCTAACCCAGCACAATGAAGGCACAATTCATTTGCGCTTGGTGCAATGTTTTTTAATATCCTGGCCTGAATATTGATGCCAGAGTATAGGCCAAAGGAGACAAGTTAATTAATTTTACTGATGTTCTTTAGGATAGCAACATCTGTTTACTTCACTTATATAGGCATCTATATCATTTATCAAATTTTCACTCCAAAGTTCCTACACCCAGCTTTTTTAAGTACAATGTTCTAGAACCAAAATTTATTTAGATTGACAGTCAGCAAGCTATTTAAGAATTCCTGCAGGCATATTCCTGGTAGTTTGTCATTATTCATTTTTATTATTCTTTCCCATAGATTAATTGCTCTTATTATTATTATTTGGGTCCCAATAAGAAGCATGCCAGTTTCTAATATTAAACAACTTAAAGGACAGTCTCTTGGTAAGTTTAACGGGAGTCTGATAAATGCATTTTATATATTCTCAATATTTGAATTTATCTATATACAAGCCCCAAATTTCACTTCTATACAAACACTGACTCATCGCTTTGACCTCAAATGTTTTTTTCATGGCCACAAAAGAATTATTAGTAAATTTATTGGCAAAATTTCTTACTGCTGTCACAGACTTATAAGAATTACATTTTGCTTCACTCAGATGGAGTTTCTATGATACATTCTTAGCAACCATTATGCCCAAATATTTATATTCCCTGATTTCCTCAAAATGCTTCCCCTCTATGCTCCCAACTTTGCTAGTTTTATTACGTTTCCCCAATACTAATAATTTTGATTTCTCTACATTTAGTTCAATATACATTTTTCAATGATTCCATAATGTTAACCATACCCCTTTTCAAACCCAAAGGTGTTTGAGAGATAATAACAGCAACCTCTGCATATAATAAAAACTACATTAATCTGTTATTTATTGAGGAGGCACACATATCAATGGTTTTAATGTTTTTTTTATCAAAATGTCTAAAGTATATACAGGTTGAACACAAGGGCAGCTAACAGACAACCTTGTTTAACACCACTATGCACATTATTTTCCTTTGAGAGGGCACCATCTCTTCCATATCTTATCTGTGCAGTAGTAATAAAGTGCAACATATTTAAGGCTGCATGGCAATGCCATGCTGTCTTTTTGCTATGAAGTAGATTAGAAGAGGGGTTTGCAGCAGGGCAGCTACTGTGTGTGTTTACTCAGTGATTAGTCATTGGCATAGCATTAGTTTTCCACTGCCTTCCTCTCCACCAGACCTCATAACCCCCTCTCCACCCCCCTTGCAGAGGCACTGAAGAAATAGTTCTGTAGAGTTTTTAAAAACACAGGATATGATCACCAGTGTCAAAGTTTATACTGCGCTCAGTTGATTTTTTGACTGGCACTAGGACCCTGGGGAACTCCAAGCCAAAGGCAGATGTTGATCAATTTCGGGTGATCATGAAGTGTTAGATTACAAGTGAAATGCTGCAGACTGAGGAATAAACTGCTAAACTGCTCCTAGTTTGTTTACACAGCTCCAGGTAAATTCAAATTAATATTTATACGTATTGACATAATTTCCTTTTATGATTCAAAACTTTAATAATGTAATCCCCTGCTTTCTCAAAACTTATCACAGTAGAGAACTGCATGAAACAAATACCTTTCAATACAGTTTGCAGTAATGATTGCATAAATAGTAGTAGGACAGTGCTGGGGGTGGTGATGGTGATTCAGGGATGATATACTTTTCAGGGAATGCAGAAGGGAGATGATGTATTGGTGGGATTAGAAGGAAAAAAAGACTGAGGCTTCCAGCAGTGATCTGTAGGCTGGGACAGACCTTGAGGGAACAGGCTACAAAATGAGGTGTGGATACTGGAAAGCAAATATATAGGGATGGTCAGTACTGGTGGATCCAGCTATGTTCCAGGTAGCATCCACAACCTCATTAGTCCAGCAAAAATCTATTTAAACCTAATCGTAGCTTTAAATGGTAATATTTTACATTTTGGGGAAGAGTTGCCCCTTGAAAAAATTCTAGATGCACCCCTGGTAATCAGCAGGGCAGAACAGTACCACAATTATATGCACAAAATCTGCCTTGTATGGTGCAGAACAATAAACAACTGCCCACAACTCAGGTAAGATACCTCACCTGGGGAACAGTTGCCCCCTTGAAAAAATTCTAGATGCACCCCTGGTGATCAGCAGCATACCTCTCAACCTCTCAGCACTAAAAAATCCTAGCACTGACTTTCAACAATCATAGCAAATGGTCAGAATGTGGGGCACTTTCTTATTTTAAACAATATTATGTTTACAGATAGTGTACCCCATATAGTAAACAATAAGGAATGTTTCTACCAGCTTAGTTCAATGATTTAGTAGTTAGTGTGTACAGAAATAGCTCTAACATTGTGAGGAACATTGGTAAACTTGTGAGGAGCAAGGGTAAATTTGAGTGTGAAAATCAAAGCGCTGTGCAGAATTCATAGCAGTTGAGAGGTATGATCAGCAGTGCAGAAAGTACCACAACTTTGTGTGTAAAATCTGCTTTATATGGTGCAGAACAATTCACAACTGCCCATAACTTGGTAAGATGTGTCACCTCTGCTGGTTTTGCAGGACTACTGCCTCATCACCCTCTTGATGACACAGCTGTCCTGTAAAACTGGTCGAGATGTCTTACCAGGTCCATAGCTGCAGGTAGTTGTAAATTGTTTTGCTTCTAATAAAGCTGATTTTGCACACAGAATTGTGATGCCTAAGACTCAATATTTTACATTGGGCAGATTGTGTGGTGAAGCTGAGACTGCTGCCCTTTGAGTGCATAAATGTAGCCTAGCACCTAGATACTCAATTTGGTAAGCTACAGTAGCTGAGTTCTTGAATCCACATTCATGAGTACTCCCCCCCCATGGCACCCACAACAGGATTTATGCCAGCCACTGTGAAGCGACAGGTGGGGCTAATAGCAGACAGGGTCATTTCCACCATTGGAGTTAGCCCTGAAGCCAGAGGACTGAGTGTGCAACAACAGATGGGGAAAAATGCTGTGTTTAAAAAATAAACCGTCTCCAAATAACCCTGACTCTTTAGTACCCCAGTTATAGTTCAGTCATGTTCCCTGGCTCAGATTTAGGGAAATCACCTTCTGGCTAACTTCAGTGCTGTGTCTCACAGCTTGCTAACTTCTTTAAGGTACTAGATGCTATAGTGTGGCAGAAGCATGTGAGAATCTGGAACGGGGGTGTAGTCTTCCTCACAGCATCATCAGTGTGCAGACTGCTCTGCCCTCCCCGTCAGGTGTTCCATGTTATTACTATTATGCATTAATGGAGGAGGTGACCACAGGAGAGGTAACTGTACAAAAAGAAAGGAAGGAAGAATAGATGTGCAGAACAGCATGATGTACTAACCTACAAAAAATGCCAATTTGCCAAAATCCAAATACTCAGATTCAAGGCAGGTTTCCTCACAGGCACACACAATTGTGCACATGGTCTTTGAACTTTAATGGAACAGGTGCACTGTGGGAGGATGAAGACTTAAGGTAGCAAGGATTTACATACTATTGCTCCCGCCCTAAAATTATGGATCAGAAGTCAGGAGGGGAGGGAACCCACCATTGACATATTGATATTGGTCACAAAACTGTGGGGGCTTAGGTAGGTTTAGAGGTATCCTTGACTTCTGGCATGCAGTGCCAGGGAACCAACCTATTTAACAACAACAGCAGAAAGAGATTGTGGTGGATGGTGAGAAATGATTGCATTGGGAAGAGGGTGAATGACTTAAGAACTTACCTTAGGCTACCCGGGGAACTGTTCAGGCATTTACTTTTACTTAGGCCCAAACATGGAGTCCTGAGAATCTACAGGGGCTCGCCAGCTCTCCCAGTTGCCTTGTAGTGTTGTGCTGCTGGGGATGTCTGATGTCCACATTTTCAGCCTTCTCCTCTCCTAGTGGCTGTAGTCACCATCAGAGATACTGATATTTCATGATGCATTCATGCACAGATGTAGTGACTAGCTAATCAAGTGACTGTATTTTTCTGGGTGGTGGTGGCAGTGATAGATCAGGACAATAAAACATTGTACCAGGGTCTCTCCATCACTTCCATGTAGCCCCACAGTGTCAGAGGTGTTTAGACCTAAGCATTTGGTCAAACCACAGTCATGTGTTTGGAGGTGGGTGGGGTACCATGAACCAGCACTGAACTGCAAGCAGCTGGGCAGCAGTGAACACCATGCTCTCAGTCTATCACATCATGTGATAGACTGAGATTTCTCTCTCTAAGCAGAGACCATGTGATTCACATGATCTCTGCTTAGAGCAGGGTTGGGAGTAGTGAAGTTTTGCATGCCATAGTGCTGAGACGTTGCCCCTCACATAGGGATACCCACAATAGGGTGAAAACAAATTGGATGAAGGTGATCAGTGCACAGGAAAACAGGTAACAGCAAGATATGTGCCTGGCAATTGCCTTGTGCACCTGGCTGGTCAAACTACATCTTGGTCCCATTGCAGGTGGGCTTCATCCCCACCCCTCTTAAATAAATATAAACATCCCCAGACTGCACTTAAGAGGAGGGACCTCAGTTGGGGCCCCACTTTCCTATCCACCCACAGTTACCATTGTACTGAAGTCCCAGCCACCTAGATCGCAGTCTCCCATAGTGCATCACCTACATTCCTTCGCCCCAAATCCTGTATCCACCTGATGGTATACACACCTTCCATGCGGGCTCTTGCTCCTTTCATATCTACCCATAAAAAGCTTTTTTTTAATCATTTCAGGTTCCTTTCCTTTCCCATTTCAACTGCTGTACCAATGGGTGGTGCACCCAAAGGCTAAACTCCCTTTGCCACAGTATGAATGTGAAAGGATTGACAACAGTAGAACTATACTTACAAGTGTGTAGAATGATCTATTACTCCTCATTGCTTTAGTGCTTTTAAAGGTAAATAAAAAATGTTTAAATGGGTTAATTATAGGCTGCCTTGATAGCCCAGAGGCACTGCACTGCATTTAAGAGTAAGCCTGAGTCTCCAATTGTTGGCAGCATGGGGAGGGAGGATTTGCCTTCCAACTCCTGTAACAACTCCAATAGTTACCTAAAGAGGTTGTCAAATGCATGGGAGATTTGAAGGTTGCAGGGAGGTAAATGAAGGGAAGGCTGCAGTGAGTGTTGGATGTGCAGTTGGTGTATATAGGGCTATGAAGGAGAGGATTTTGTATTGTCAGTGTTGAAAATTGGGGGGGTGCTTGGTCAACCAGATGACCTGGTTGAGGTCTGCTCTGCATTGAGACATATTGGCCACTCCAGCAAGGCAGCTTTCATTCAGTCTCTCTTTCATGAATGGAGTGTGGGCCAGTGAGGATATTAAGTTTTCGAGATGGGACGGTTTGATCAGCTGATGGAGTCAGAGAACATGACTTGGGGTTATGGGGGGGAGCAAAGTTTACTGCAGGAAGTTGCTGCTTTTTGTTTGTTTTATTTTATTTTATCCACTATAACCATATCTCTGTTGCTCTTACCTTGTGTTAAAGAACAACTCTGCACTCCAGTGCATGATTTATCATAAATAAGATCCAGCTGTTTACAGTTTACTAGAAAATAATTTTGTTTTAATTGTCATTGTTCGTTTCCAAAATATTCATTACATCTTGACAGTCCATCTGAAAAGTCTGTATAGAAGACATTTGCCTCTCCCCTGTTAACCTCACAGTGCCTTGAGTTTTAGTGCTCACCATGACAGACTGTGTTATCGCAGATAACAATGGTGTGGTTAGCAGGGGAAAGTAAGATACATTTTTAAAGTATAAGTGAAAAAAGTGCTGCATTACCTACAATATTTAGTTGACCAACAGCATGGGGGAAAATAACTGGAAAATAAAGTTAAAACACAATTGGTATAAATCTAGTGTTTTTTAATTTTTTTATTATAGTAGAGAGATTGGCAGGATTTTCAAACCTGCCGAGATACCGCAAGCCCCCTGGTGCACTGAACGTAGGGCACATGGAACTTGCAGGCAGTCGGCAGTCAGGATTTTCTATCTCTCATGCCAACTGCAGGACCTCAGACCACATATTGTGGTCTAGCCTGCGCCACATCCAAATACAAAGCCAAATACATGGGGCTTGTGCCGGACATTTGGTGCAAGCTGCCGTAAATCAGGGAAACTGTCTCAATTGCACCTCGTATTGGAAAATCCGGTGCAGTGGCAGTAAAGGGGTTCGGTGCATCACCGATTTCAGAGTCCCCTGGTACACGGCTTGTTGCACACCCTGCACTGGTGTTTGAAAATCCTGCCCATGCTCTTTAACCATCTTTTCAACTTACTCCTATGCTGTATAGTACCCTTTGTATCTCTCTGCTCCCTATCTCTACTCAGGCTACTATAAGTGCCCCATACTTACCTAGTTTTATCTTTATTTCCATAGGTCTGGCCAGATGTTGGCTGTCTACCTTTGAGATAAGTATCTTATTTAATTCTGACTACTATAATCTCTCCTCCAGGATCATACACCTTTTGCATCTCTGGAACCTTCTCTGTGCTTTTCTTTTAAGGTCTACCAGAGTATCCCAAACCCCCAAAAAAACCAACTCCATGCACTGTACTTGTACAGAGCAGGTATGTCATATTAAATGTAGGGTTCAAAGCTGAGTTTTGCATCCTCTAGCCAGCAGGGCTAGTGACTAGGGAAAATCCCCACAGAATTTTCCACTGTCCCAGTTGATGTACTTACTGAAGTATTACCCTCTCCAGCACATGCCTGCAAGGCTATCTAAAGGAAACTTTTAATAGCTGTATACAAAATCTACTAACATTTGCTAGTGGGATGGTGACAGTTTTACCCCAGCAAAGGAGGTGGGGTTAGTGTCAGGGGCTGGGGGGCTAGAGTCTGGGGAAGAGAGGTGCTAGTGTTTGGGACTTTAGAAGGTGGGTAAGCAGCAGTCAGGGGCTTTGGAGGGTGGGGGGCTAGTGTTATGGCACATGGAGGGAAAATGTAGAAAGAAGGGTGTATGCATGCCTCTGGTGTCTGAGTAGGTGGTGTCCAGGAGGACCTCACAGAGAAGGTGTGCAACAAGGTATGGGTGATTCTTAAATGACTAAGGAGGAAGGGGTGTGGCTTCTGGTAGTCAAGGTGTTGAAAGTGGCCAGTGGCCAAAGTTTAGTGACCAGTGACCAAACTTTTATCAACAATATGTAATTGGCTAACCAAAATGTTGAGGAGATAGAAAGGTGTAAAATGGCTAGTGTAGAGGCTGCAAAGGGCTAGTAAAAGGTGAAGGTGGCTTGTAGATGACTATATGATACCAACATGTAGATTGATGTGCCTTGTAAGTGCAGATGTGTTTGGAGAGTAATTGTTGAAACCATGCAAATAATGATACCACTGTGCAAATTGATGTCTGTGTAGATGACCAGGTTCAAAAGGTGTTTGGGACCTTTAAATAACTGTGCAAAATAGGTGAAGAGCATAAACTGTGTTTAAAAAAATAAATGTTTTAAAGAAAATTAGCTTTGCTTTGCTCATCAGAGATATTTTGTACAAAACCTTCCTTCAACCCAAGGTCATAGCCAAAGATAAGGTACAGCTGCTTCAAACCACTGCAGCTTAGATACAGTTCCTCATTTTATGATTTCTTGTGTTTAAAAAGAATGTGTAACAGAGAGTTGATAGGAAATGGTTATGTCCTTGTTTTGGTCACTGTCTAGTCAGAAAGTTATTTAAAGTGAATGTGAAGTCCCCTCATATGTTTTCTGTATCCTAAAGTTAGTTATTTTTGATAAATGTAAACTCCCCATATCACTTGTTTTTCCATCTAAGAATGACCACATGTCTCGGCAAAGTGTCAAATGTATCTTATGACCAAGGGATCTCATGGCCACTATACTTTTACACCCTTGTCTCATGACCCTACTCTCTTGCCTTTTATGGTCAGAGTGTCTAAACTGGAAAATATCCCTTGTTTTGCAATTCTTGTCAAACACTGTATAAATATCAGACAGACTGTATGCCACTGTGTCAAGGGGAGTTGCAAACGTGGCTGCCATAGATACTTGGGTCACCCATAAGAATGAGGAATGTTGCTTCATTCCCTCTAAACACCTGTAGCCCCGGTGGTAATAAGCCATCAACTGTTTAGATTTGATCATGTTAGAGGTAGAATTGTTAGGGCTTATTTAATAAATTGCAACTGATTTAAAACAACATTTGGTGTCAGGTGGCTTTATTGGATTACCAAGGACCACTAGCCAAGAACCTTATGTTTTACAAATTGGCTGAGCCAGCCAGCCAGCAGGTGGTTTTGGTTCTGGTCTTGGAAAATATGGTAAAGCCTGGTGTTTGCTCTAAACAAGGTCCATGCAGGTAAGGGTCATAACCTAACTGTGGGGCTGGGAAAAATAGTCTAATGGACTCTGAGTGTTCGAGCGGACTTGAATCTACAGGAAAAGATCTATGGTACAGCTATAAGCTGGGTATGGATAATGTATATTTATGTGGGGTTCTGAGGACTCCAGATTTAAGGATATGTGGAGAGATGTATTAAGGAAAAGTGTCTCAAACAAGTAAAGGCAGCTGCCCTTGTAATTTGTGCTTGCTAGAAGTATATACTGTTAGAGCCAGTGATGGCTTTCACGGTTCAAGCTGCTTTTAGAAGAAAATCGGTGTCTAATCAAGTAACGTTAGATAAGCAACGTTTATAGAAAGAAAAATAAACTACTGTGGATGCATACACAGTAGGTGTGACTACAGATGGGTTGATTTGAAAATCCTCCCCCTCCATGTTCTCTATCTGTGTAGTTTCAAGTTTTCTTTTGTATCAATTTCAAGTTACCTTGCCTTCTATAGAGACTGAAACATTTGATCCCAAACCCAGGTACTGGGGATCTCCACCAGTTGGATCGCAAGCTAGTACCTAGTACTGCTACAGATTTTTAAACTGCAAACCAGAGCTCTGGGAAAATACTTCATTGGGCAGGTTACTGAAATGGCCAAAAGGAAACCTTTGAAAGGGTTAATAGCTGCAGCATTTGGAGATTATCATGAAGGTCCAGCAGTTATTTTTCTGAATCGGACCGGTGTATCAGAAAAGAAGAAGGAAAATACCTTGGCACAGGGTAAGTCTGAATTTTTTTTTATTTAAAATTTTTTTATGTCTGTCTGTTTTATTTCTGTGATACATATACTAAACAAGGTAATGCTCTGTCTCTCTCTCGCATATTTTCCAGCTTATATATCTGTGGTCTGTAATTATGTTCTGTTGTTGAGGTTGCAAGATAGCAATGACTGCCTTTGGTGCAGAACATTTTACAGTAAAAAAGAAGAAGCTTCTTTGCCTCATATCAGACTGTTTTAATTAGTTTTATTTTTAATAAAAGATTTGTGCTGCCTAGATAGGGTTAGTGAAGAACTTTCTATGTAGTTATTGGTCAGAGCAGGTAGCATTGAAGGTGAAGAGATATGATGTCATAGATTGCAATGTGCAAAAAGATTTGTAGTTTGCAGGCAACATGCCAAGCCACTGCTATTTATTTATTTATTTATTAGCTTTTGGTAACCAAGTAAGTGCACTAGGCAACAATCCTGCCTATTTTCAGGCATGACCCGGGAGAGCACAGGACATTGGTACACAAATTACAGTAGCACATCTTAAAATCAAAGAAAACATAAGGCAACAATAACAAATTAACATCATACACAGTGGTTAGAGCAACAGCTAGGTGAAAATGTAATGTGTTAACAGCTATGAATGGCTTTATTATACTTCTAGTTAAAACCAGAAACTTTTGCAAAAGGGAATTAATATGTTTGTCACAAAGATTTGAAAATCGCAGGGTGCTATATTTTGGCTATGCGCCAAAAGGTGTAACCATGTTATACTAGATGTGTCCACTTACAGATGATATGTTGTGCTGTATTTTAAAGGAGTTGGAAGGTGTTTAAAAAAATTTTTGTTCTGAAAACGTAGCATGCAGATATATAAATTTGTTGGTTGAGAAGCTGTAGTGTTACAAGACAGGCAGGAGGCAGCACATGTCTAAAACACTGACAGTTTTCTAATGAAACTATGGGCATTACCTCGGCAAATTGGTGTCAAATAATGTCAGTCTCCTTTTGTGTTAAATATTTATTTTTGCGTATGTGTATGTGTGCGTACTGTCTTGGCCAGCAGTTTTATTTTGTGCTCTATTATAATTTAAAGATATTTTAATATCAGTAGTGTTCAAGGACACTACAAAAACAACTGGGTTTGAGCCACCCTCGTGTGCATACTGTGTGACCTTTTGCATGTTATTTGGCCTTCTTGTGTTTCAACATTTTATGTTATTACCAGTTCAAACTTGATGTGTGTTCCCTACTAAAAGCACAACTTTTCACACAAAATGTATATTTTCATGGAAGCACACCAAGAGTGAACCACACAATTTTACTTTTTATTACAGAACTGGCATTCTAAGTAAAAAGGAACAAATGTTTTTGTGTTTTGTTTTTTCTTTTTGGGCTTGCAGCCAACACAGGCAATGCTCAAAGCCCTCCTCCACAAAGATTTGATTGTGGTATAGCTCCTTTGTTCCTAAACAAAATCACATGATTTCTCTACTATGCAAGGTGCTTAAGGGAGGGGGGGGTCACTTACTACCCCCAGCATTTTTTCTATCTATATATATACAGTATACTGTTAAAGAAATATTACAGCTGTTTTTGAGAGAGTTTACCATCTACAGTTAAAAAACAATGGCTTTTGTCTTTATGTGTGACCATGGTGTAATCATTTTTTTTCTTTTTAAAATGCATTCTAAGAAATATGTACGTACGGTATTACCATCAATCCAGATATTTTATAAACTCAGCTGACATTTTGTCATGCTTAGGATAAGGGAACCCAGGGATGCTTGGCTTCTTTTATCCTATGAAAATAATCTTGTTTTATTTTTAGACTTGTGTATGTTCATTTTTGTTGTTTGTCTGCGTGTTTCTTTTCTTTCTTCTAGAGAAAAAGAAGTTCCCCATCTTTATAGTGAGGTATGAAACTTACTAAACTAGTTGTAATATAATTATGTTATAATTTGAAGTGGGGTAGGTGGGGACGGCAATGGGGCCACCCCATTACCATTTATCCAGTGCACATTTTTTTTAAGGTGTTGCACGACTGGCTACTAATATTGCCAGACCATTTCTGGTTCAATATCCATGGCACCATCCACAGCTAACATTTTTATTGCTACAGTAGTCAAGCTGTCTCTTCCATCAGTAGGAGCTGGAAGGTGGGGCATACTATCCTTCCTTCCAGTGCAATACCCACAAAGGTTTCAAGGTACATCACTGTCTCCCCAAAGGGGTAAATAAAGAAAATGTGTATTTGCCAATAATTATTTCTTATTTACAAGTTTTGAAAAGACCCAAAGCACTTTGACACTATAACCTAGCTCAGTCCCTCTGCTTTTTCTAGTGCAAACAGTTAAACCTCATACCTATCATTGGTACAAGGGCTTCTGCCCTCAGCAAGTAATCAGTTAAGCTGGTGGGGAGATTGTGTATGTATTTCCACACATATTCATGTCTTTTAATTGTCTTTTCAGCTTTCTTATCCTGTCAGACAAATATAAAACAACTTTCCATAGCCTTACAGCAATGGATGCATTTTTACCAAGGACAGCAACATATAAACTTAAACTGTACCACATACCCTCTGTAACTTATTCCATGGTTATGTTCAGGGCCCCTGGAATTCTACAATTCTGTGGTTGCAGAATTTTCTGCAGAACTTGCATCATGCTGCAGAATTTATATAGTGCTGCAGAACTCACTGTTTTTGGTGAATTTGCATTCAAATATACAGCTTTTCAGTAGTGCCAGGCTCCCGCACCCATCTTGTTTATCCCGAAGCCCCTCATCTACGCTTAGCAGGTGATGTTATAAATAACATCACTTCATATTTTAGCCAATGGTATGGCTGCATTCTGCCACAGAAATGAATAAATCATGCCGCAGAAATCAGAAAATGCTGCCACAGAAACCTAGGAGCCCTGCAGCAGAAATCAGAAAATTCTGCCGCAGAGCACTAGGGGCACTGGTTATGTTCAACAAGTAAATTCACAGTAGTCTAACATTCCTGGACTCTGAACTAAGCTTACAGGCTATATTTGTTCTGTGTTTAAAATGCATGTTATGCATTATGCTCAATACTGAAATTGTTCTATTGCAAAAATGCTTATGTTTCACGTTTATGTTATAATGTTTTGATATACATCTTGCTACACTGTAGCATGTGTGTATTCCAAACAGTGCTCCATATGTATAAATGTTTTTAATGCTCATAACCAAACCTAAATACTGGGGACCGCATTGCTAACCCACCCCTACAATATGTTCCAAAGCAAAACCCCAGACAAATTAATGCTCCGTTTGTCTTATTACTCACAGGTACCCCTGAAAAATAAGTACACTCTGTGCAGGTTTTGTCATTTTAAATTTTAATTATAATATGCAGAATTTAGATTGCACTCCAAACCTATGCTTCAAGCCTTACCTCACTCAGTACTTTGGAGTATTTCACTATACAGGGTAAAGAAGGTAGACCATTTCACTTGTCATAGGTGCAATAGGCACTACTATTAGTTGGCATAAGCCAACAATATATATATTTGTCCCACTGCTGCATAGTGTAACAAGCATATTGCCATAAACTATATGTTTGAAGCATGTTATTGTAACATTACAAGATTTTATAACTCAGGTCTCAGTTAGGCCTGCTAGCAACAGACAGGGAAATCATGTTCATCACTGTCATAACATGTTCTGTGATTTGAAAGCAGGGTGTAACCATAACATTGTCATGGATTCACAGATGGTCAAATGGTATCATTGGACCTTGGCCTGCACCCCCAGGTGTGCAGTTGATGTCCCATTTTTATTTTTCTCTTTCCAGTTGCCAGAATTTAGGCTCTATCACACCACTCTTTACAAAACAAAAAATGTATTGTTTTAAAAGATTATTTATGTGTTCTTAACTCAGTTTCTAACACACTTTGCAAGTTTGCAGGTTTCCACAGCGTGGTACATATGACTTCTCCATGTACAACAGCAATAACACCTTCATCTAAGCTGCAAAAACCTTCATCTTTTTTCTGAAAAGAAAACAACTGCCAAAGTTTCAGTGGCATCACTATCTTTGTGCCTGATTAGTTCCACATAAGGACTACTACTTGAAACAGAATATTATTACCTCTGCAAGTGTAATGTTTTCAGCAAATAACACCTATTTGTAGAACTTTAAATCAACTGAAAAAGGTTCAGACTCTGCAATCAAGCTTATTGTTTCTGCTTACTATGAAGTAAAGTCTGGGGTAGGGGCAATCCCCTAACTTCAGCAAGCAGATTTTTCTTCAATTGATCTTCAAGCAAGACATCCATTTTCTTCACTGCTGCTTGTTCCACAGATGGCTGGTAGTTTCTACAAACCTATTGCTCTATTGGGGACTGTGTTCTTAATGGTTTATTATAAACTATTACTTTTTTTATGGACTGTTAATTTTTGTGCTGGGGTGTAATCAACTACCACAACACAAATGCCATGCCAGTGTGTGTGTGTGGCTACTCCATTAAAAGGACTCAGTGCACAATCTAATGCATTCCTGGCCAATGTGTCTGCCAATAAGCCATCCAGCAGCCAGCAGCATGAACACTGACTTTTCTACTATAATGGTGTTTTGTTTTTAAATTACTGTCTGCATTGCCCCATGTGCCTTGTGGGGTTACCACCATTCTGAAAATGACATTTCACCTGTACTGTAACTACGCCAACTTGTGGTTACTTATATGAACTTATGAACTGTTAATTTCATGGACTGTTATTCATATAAACTTTCTAAACTGGTTATATATGTTTTATAAGGACTTCTCTGTCAAGATACATTATCAACATATTCTTCAATCAAGCTCCAAGGGTGTGCCACACCTCAACACAAGGTAGCATCTACCTTATCCACTCTCAAAGTGGATTCCATGAACTATCCTGCATCAACAAAATTGTGATGTCATATTGTGTTATATGTGGTATCACATGTTAACATTTTTTCACATATTTCAATTGTGGTGTTGACATCCCTGAGTTCTGCACTATGTTTTACAAACTCACCATTTGTGCTCCATCTGTAACCACCCTGTATCAACTCCAGAACAGTATGCTTTTTATAAATGCCTTGACTATCTGTATGCTGGCAACCAGTTTTTAAAAAAAGGTTTTTCATGTAATCAATTATAAACTGTTTCTCTAGCTTTAAAAAATTGTAGCTTGTATTATAATAGCTTAGAAATTATGTAAGGGAAAAGTATTAAAATGCAATTAACAGATTAAGATCAAAAGTGTTTAGTTATCAAACTTACATACTAATCAAAGTATTATCTGTGGGGGTTCAAGACTTCCCTTACCAGTCTTCCTTCAACCCCATAATCAGAATCGTTAAAAGTTTTCCCAGTTAACACCAGGGCCCCCTAGCCAAATAACTGCTACTTCAGTACCTGGAACCCTTATAAATAATGTACAATTTATGCATATACCTGTTGTCTCAAATATCTCCAATTGAAATATGGCTGAGTTTAAACATGCATTCAAACTAATGTGTCCTTATTTTATGTCTCCCTAATAATAGATGTAATAGCAGCCCATCATCAGAGATCACAAGATAGAATCACAGGGCAGTAAGCTTTTAAAACATTTACTTAATAATTATCATCTTTATTTTTATGTTTACTTTTGCAAAGGCTCGGGTCCCCAATATGGGTCCCTTGCCTTCGAGGTGGAGATTGTTGAAAGTGGCCAGTGGCCAAAGTTTAGAGACCAGCAACCAAACTTTTATCAACAATATGTAATTAGCTAACCAAAAGGTTGAGGAGATAGAAAGGTGTAAAATGGCTAGTGTAGAGGCTGCAAAGGGCTAGTAAAAGGTGAAGGTGGCTAGTAGATGACTACATGATACCAACATGTAGACTGATGTGCCTTGTAAGTGCAGAGGTGTTTGGAGAGTAATTTTTGAAACCATGCAAATAATGATACCACTGTGCAAATTGATGTCTGTGTAGATGACTAGGTTCAAAACATGATGGAGCCCTTTAAATAACTGTAGAAAATAAGTGAAAAGCATAAACCGTGTTTAAAAAAATAAATGTTTTAAAAAAATTAGCTTTGCTTTGCTCATCAGAGATATTTTGTACAAAACCTTCCTTCAACCCAAAGTCATAGCCAAAGATAAGGTTCAGCTGCTTTAAACCACTGCAGCTTAGATACAGTTCCTCATTTTATGATTTCTTGTATTTAAAAAGAATGTGTAACAGAGAGCAGATAGGAAACAGTTATGTCCTTGTTTTGGCCACTGTCTAGTCAGAAAGTTATTTAAAGTGAATGTGAAGTCCCCTCATATGTTTTCTGTATCCTAAAGCAAGTTATTTTTGATAAATGTAAACTCCCCATATCACTTATTTTTCCATCTAAGAATGACCACATGTCTCGGCAAAGTGTCAAATGTATCTTATGACCAAGGGATCTCATGGCCACTATACTTTTACACCCTTGTCTCATGACCCTACTCTCTTGCCTTTTATGGTCAGAGTATCTAAACTGGAAAATATCCCTTGTTTTGTAATCCTTGTCAAACACTGTATAAATATCAGACAGACTATATGCCACTGTGTCCAAGGAGAGTAGAATACGTGGCTGCCATAGATACTTGGGTCACCCAGAAGAATGAGGAATGTTACTTCATTCCCTCTAAACACCTGTAGCCCCAGTGGAAATAAGCCATCAGCTGTTTAGATTTGATCATGTTAGAGGTAAAATTGTTAGGGCTTATTTGGTATTAATAAATTGCAACTGATTTAAAACAACATTTGGTGTCAGGTGGCCTTATTAGATTACCAGGGACCACTAGCCAAGAACCTCATGTTTTACAAAGGGACAGGAGGGAGGTGATATCCACAGAGATTAGAAAGTGGGGTACCTAGAGAGGGATTGGTGTTCAGATGACTGTGGTAAAAGTGGTGAGCATTGGTGCAGCTGGGTTGTGTTAAGAAGTGGAGGGAGGGGTTATTGTCTGTGGTGATGGGGGGCTGTAGAACATCTGGGGACTGTGCAGGGTATACATTCAAGAGGGCTACTGTCATGGAGGCTGTAAGGGAAACATACAAGTGTCAGGAGCTGAGAAGGAAGGGGCTAATGTCAGAGGGGTCTGTGGAGAGATAAGAGGCTAGTGTCTCAGTTACAGGAAGGAGGTGTGGCTAGTGTCTGAGCTGTAGGCTAATTAACTATACAGACAGGGGCACACAGAGTTCCATTTAGTCTCAAGAAAATGTATTCTATTGGTAAAGCACCTAAAGTGTCTTTTCATTTTTTTTTTATTTGTTTATCAAAGTGTATCTGTTTAGCAGGCTTTGATACAACAAATTGTCCAGTGATATATATCTATCTACCTACCTATCTACCCACCCACCCTGCTGGGGTTACATCACCTGCATCTTGGGAATCTGTCATTAAATGCTCACTGAAACAATTAACTTTAGCCAGTGCATCCCATTCTGAGAAAATGCCAGTGGCCTGAGGGTCAACTTGGTTCATTCAGGTCAGTCAAACAATTTATAAACTTGTTAGCAGGTTTAATGCTACTATTCAGTGGTGTAGCGCTCAGAGATACTTGGGATGATGTGTATGTCAATGTCTGACTGGACTACACTCAGTATTAGAAGAAATGGATGGGCATGAAAATAGCAACTGATAGGCAAGCATGGCACCCCAATTTCTTCAGGCCCTGCATCACCAAGAAGCACCAAATTATCATCAGCCCCCTAGCAACAGCTTTCATCATCCCAGGGACTAAATTTAGACCTTCGTAACAGCCACTGATTCCATCCATGGGGAGGCAGGAGGAGAAGGTTCGCCATCCCCATCCTCCTTCCATAGACTCTCATCAGCCATGTTACCCCCCTAAGACTCTCTACCAGTTTGGTCTGGAGTCCTGTTGATGGTGAAGGGGAGTATAGCAGCTGGGGCCTGATATTCAAATGTTTTCCCAGGTGCAGTTCCTAGTTCTACCTGAGCAAACTGGGTTTGGCACCAATGTCCTGTATTTAAAGGACATTATACGGTGCCAAACTAAGTGACTGTCCTGGGGGGGCAGTTCCAACTGTGTGAGCTGGCCTTCAGTGAAGTGACTGAGGTACAATGTTGAGACTTTTTTTTAACCTTGTATTTATGTGCCCTACTGCCTCCTCTCTCCACTCTCTCTCAGACCCCTCTTGCACAATCCAACCCATCGTGGTCTGCCCCTAGAGTACTCAGTTCCACTAACCTAGGTGTCTGGATTACCCCCAGGGTAGGGTGAGGAGGGACCCCCCCATTCTTACCTCCCCAGAGCTATACATACTGTGACATGGACCCAGTACAGCGGAGTCTGCCCCGACAAATTGATGATGTGCAGTGAGGTGTCATCGCCTCGGAGAGAGCAAGGTGTTTTTTCCTTGTTTGTCCCCGAACGTCAGCTTGCAATGAGGCCCAAAAAGCTGGGAGGCATGCTGAGATATGCCTCCTGCTCTGCCCCTTTGCTAACATCTGCCCAGTGCCCTTACTGCTTTCCCCAACTACCGCACCTTCCACTCGGGCTCCCCCAGGTGGCGGTATTGCAGTGGGAACATGCAGATGACACCCCCTGGAGAAGAAGAGCAGCCACTGGGTGCTTCATCCTTCTCCTCCCTGGCTGACCCCTGGTGGCCTGGGCTCATTCCTGAACATGGACTTCTGGCATGGTACAAGGTTAGGTATCCAGTGCCTCAGCCCTCAGCGCCACCTGGCTGGCCAGTGTTGTGACTTTTAGGGGTGGGGATTATGGCTGTAACTGCTTGTGGAGCGTGTCATCCATGTGACTTTAGGGGGTATGAGGGCAGTGCTGTCATGGTGGTGAGGTGTAGTGCTGTGTCCATTGTGAATAGGAATCTGTTCTGTGACTGTCAGGGGTGGGTACCCAGTGCTGTGATGTATAGTGGAAAGTTTCAGTCATGTGACTGTCAGAGGGGGGTACAGTCCTGTAACTGTAGGGGGTGGAAGGTTCAGTCCTGTGATGGTCAGTGGTCAGTGCTGTGGCTATAGTGTAAGTAGTGCAGAGTGGTGTGCTATAGTGTAAGTAGTGCAGAGTGGTGTTCACTGGAAAGGATGATGCATTAGCAAAGCAGCAAGCTTGTAATAAGACAAGAAAAGAAAGTTCAGCACTCATAGAGTCAGTGCAAGATTTAGTTTCTGGCAATATGCCGGTGTGCACCCACTAGCCCCAGTGCTTCAACCCTTCAATGGGCCTTCCTCAGGGGTGGGTCTGAGAAATACAAGTGTGCATCTCATTTATACAGATCTCTTAAAGTGTTATACACCACACTCTAAAAACAGTGTGCAAGTCAAGCTGAAAATGCATGAGTAACTTCATTACAAACATTTCATTATTCTGCTTTTTGTGTTTTGTTTTTGACGCTTATGGTAAACAGTTAAACATGCCTCTATATCTGTTACTTCATTTAATTCTGTAACTTTATATCTAAAGCAATTGTTTTACCCTTTACACAGTACTACACCCCTTTTGTAGCTCTATCCTATATATTGTTCCCACAACTAAGTTTATTCCATATTAACCTTTTTCTCTTTACTTCCACAGTCTCACAGGATGTGAACTCCTTCCCCATCAGATAAGTATAACATTATATCTAACCTTTCTCATCCTTCCTAGTAACTATCTAAGAACTGTGGATCCATATTCTACAGGTCTAAGAAACCTTGTCTCTTTAAAAGACTCCTTCCTCTGGCTCCGTAGTACCCTGGTATGAAATATTGTACATATGGGCTTGGATATTCAGACTGCATCAGGCAGTGGTGCAAGCCTGGGCACAGCACAACTGTGATGCGCTGGGGCCAGGACCAGGTAATATTCAATGGTGAAGGGCCATAGGGAAGCACCGTTGAATATGGCAAGGACTGTGCACAGTGCAGTGGCACTACACCAGTGAAAGCCACAGATAGGGAGCATGGGGATGTGCCAGTGCAAATGTAGTTACGCTAGGTGCATCACCTGTGAGTTTCAGCAGAGTGCATGCAAATGAGGCCATAATATATGCAAGGCACAAATGGGGCCATTTGCATATCATTATGGCCCCATTTGCATGCCTTGCACAGGGCAGTCCGGTGACTTGTGCCCGGTGCCCTGCACAGTATGACGTGTGTGCAGTGGGGGTCCCAGGGCATCCTCCGCCCCATAACCGCAATTGCAGTAAAGCCCCATAATGTAATTCTCTGGTAGTTCAGTGGTACCCCCCTCCCTCCCAGTGCTCCGATAAATGTATATCAACCCCTTCCCTAGTAGTCCAGTGGACCCCCCCACCTGATTCCCCGATCACCGGTACATGATATTTATTTAACTCCCTGGTAGTCTAGTGGAACCCCCCTTCCCATTGCTGCGATTGCGGTACAGTACCATAACATATTTCCCTGGTGATCCAGTGGCACCCCCACCCTACCACCCACACAGACCCCCTTGCCCACCGCTCCCCGTGTTTGGTAGACAGCTGCAACTGCTGCATACCACCCGGCCACCCACCGATTGACAGGTACAGTATGGACTTGCAGGGCATACTGTACTAGACGATTCGAATATGTGAATGAAGTCATTCACATATTGGGAACATCATCTAATAGTATGCCCTGTAAAGCCCATTGGTCCCCATTGTGGACCATTGGGCTTCAGCCCATACTGTACCTGTCATTCAGCGGGCAGCCAGGCAGTATGCGGGTGGGTTGCAGCCGCCCACTGATGACAGGGGAGCAGGGTGGGCAAGGGATCTGTGTGGGTGGGAGGGGTGGGGGTGCCACTGGATCACCAGGGAAATATGTTACAGCACTGTACCGTGATTGTGGCAATGGGCGGGGATTCCACTAGACTATCAGAGAGTTAAATAAATGTCTTCTACCAGTGATCAGGGAATCAAGCAGAAGGGGGTTCCACTAGACTACCAGGGAGTTAAATAAATGTCTTCTACCAGTGACCAGGGACTCAGGAGGGAGGGAGGGGCCCACTAGACTACCAGAAAAAGTGTGTTTTACATTTACCATGATTGCAGCTACGGGGCGGGGGTGCCTCCAAACTACCAGGGTTATGTGGATGCTTCATGATGGTGTTCTGGGTGGGCGGGTGGCCACCCATGGCTGGTGGCTGCTGTGTTGCACCATGCAATACAGCAGCCCACCTATGGGTGGCCAGAATTTGTTCCCACTTTTCATAGGCTCAACTTTGAGCCCCCCATGAGGTGCAATGTAGGGTTGCACCAGCATATGCGCCAAACATCCAGGGCTGAATATCAGGATGTGCCACATATGAATGGGCATGCCCCCTGCATCTGTGCCGCATACGATTACATTGTAGCCGGGTGCATTGGCATTTGTGCTGTGCTGGGCAGCCCTTTCAATATCCCACGGGTGCGCAATGCGGAATTGCACCATGCACAACCCCTTTGAATATCCAGTCCATTACCTATACTTGGTAGGTTTACTGTAACCCCCATTATGGGAGGGTTGTGTATTTGTGTTAAGATCATACATGCTGCATCATTTCCCCCCTCTGTAAACATTTTAGCCTTGATAGTTGACCCATGCAGGCTGTCAGTCCTGTCTCCACCTCCCCTGTCTGCCACTTCCCTGTCCCAGACCACTGAGTCTAAAGTTCCCCATGGATTGCCCTCCCCATGATGGGGCCAAGAAGGGGAGAGCCATCCACCGCAGCCAGTCAATCACATCTAGAACTGAGCCAGTCATCTAGGTGATAGTGTGTGACTGAGGTAGGTGGGTAGCCTGTGCTAGCCATTTCTGCATTCCCACTCCCATTGGATTACTGCCTTCACCTGGGGGAAGCAAAAGTTGAGTCAGCATGGCTTCCTACCAAGGGATAGGACAGCTATCTGATTTAACACTCAGTCTTCTCTCCAACCCTCAGCAACCTAAGCATGTCCCTGAGCTCGGGCCACTGATGTAGTGGGAGTCAAGTCACACAGTGCCTCATCCCTTCATACCACTGGACCAGACTGACCTTATACTGCAGCAAGGGAATTATTTATTAACATGGTAGGTGATCAGAGAATAATGGCGCCACTGCACACCAGAAAATTATTTTTTGTTAATGGGCCCATCAGTTAGAGTGTGGGATGAACCATTGTGGACAGCAGAGAATGCGTTAATTTTAACAGGGCCAGCAATCAAAGGGGGATATTGTTATTGACAGGCAGTTTAAAAGAAATATTGAGCTGCTTGAGGTTTCATATAAAACCAATTTCCCTGTAGATGGCTCCTAATCCCCATAAAATAGCATTATGTAGCCTTGTTGGCTCTGACCAAATCATGTTTTTCTACCTGCTGCAGAAATCACAGACCCTGCTCGATCTCCAGCTTTGATCTCTTTCCTATCACTAGGGTTCCCCTATGCCTATCCCATACATTTTTGAATTCTCCTACTAAATTTGCCTCCACCACCTCCACTGGGAGACTATTCCATGCATCCACAACTCTTTCTGTGAAGAAATACTTCCTCACATTACCTCTTAGTTTAACTCTTTCAAGTCTCATGTCATAACCCCTTGTTCTAGAACATCTCTTTTTCTGACAGATGCTACCCTCCTGAACCTTACTTATGCCCTTGAGATATTTGAAGGTCTCTATCATATTCCCCGTTCCCCGCTTCTCCTCCAGGGTATACATATTAAGGTCCATATAAGGAGATGCTGAAATAACACAATATGTACTCTGGAGATGAGGAGGAAAAGGGGGACATGATGGAGACATTCAAATACCTTAAAATGATGAATAAGGTGCAGGGGAGTAGCAACCTTCAAAAAGAGGGGGTGGAGAAGAACTTGGGGACATGATTTGAAGTTTAGAGAAGGTAGGATCAGGGGCAATGTGAGGAAGTACTTCTTTATGGAAAGGGTGGGGAACACTTAGAATGGCTTCCCTGCAGGGATAACGGGCCAAAAATGGTGTAGGAATTCAAACATAAATGGGACAAACACAAGGGTACCATAGAGGCAGGAAGGAGATGGAAAGCCACAGATCATCTACAGTGTGCAATGTAAGTAAATGGTAGGAAAAATGAGCAGACTAGGGGGGTCTGGTGGTCCTTATCTGTTGACAAAGTCTATGTATCAGTGTCCTCCAGTCTCTCTTCATACAACTTATGGTACAGGCCCTGCACCATTTTTGTTGTCCCTCTCTGAATTGCCTCTGTTCTGTCTCTGTCCTTATGGATATAGACAGCATAATATTCTGTTGTGATTTGCATATACAGCCCATAAGAAATACAAAATCACACATGCCCCCACAATGCAAAGCATCATGAGCTGCATATGCAAATCACCACCGAATATTATGCTGGTTCAACTTTAAGCAGAAATGCATGGTGCTGAAAAGCCTCTAACACAGTTTGCAGAGGGTGCTAACAGAAGACATAGACACGTGTTTTGTCCTACCAGGACTGTCCATGATATACAGCCCATGATGCTTTCATTATGGGATTATGTGTGATTTTGTATTTCTTTGAAACTTGGCTTCCTGGCCAATGCCCTTTGGGGTAACCATTACCTCAGTACTTGTGTACCGAGGTTCTTTGTCTTTAAGCTTGTTTTTTTTTTTTTTATTGGGCTCATCACAACATAACCCAGATAGACTATCTTAGTGTAGCTCGTTCATTCCACTGGGGTGTCACACAGATGAGACACACTGATGAGTCCCAGTAGGATGAAACATATGTATGTGTCTTTAGTTGGCACCCTTTGCAGATGGTGTGAGAGGCCTTTTGGCATCATGCATTTCTGCTTAAATCTGAAGCAGCATACTATTCTGTGATGATTTGCATATGCAGCTCAAGATGCTTTGCATTATGGGGGTATGTGTGATTTTGTATTTCTTTGAAACTTGGTTTCCTGGCCAATGCCCTTTGGGGTAACCATTGCCTCAGTGCTTGCGCACTGAGGTTCTTTGTCTTTAAGCTTGTTTTTTGTTTTTATTAGGCTCACTACAACATAACCCAGACAGACCATCTTAGGGTAGTGGGTTCATTCCACTGGGGTGTCACACAGATAAGGCACACTGATGAGTTTTGGTAGGATGAAACATGTGTATGTGTCTTCTGTTGGCACCGTTTGCAAACTGTGTGAGAGGCTTTTTTGGCACCATGTATTTCTGTTTAAAGTTGAACCAGCATAATATTCTGTGGTGATCTGCATATACAGACCATGATGCTTTGCATTATGGGGGTATGTATAATTTAGTATTTTTATGTTCTTATGGAGATGTGTCCTCCATAGCTGGACACAATACTCCAGATGAGGTATCACTAATGATTTGTACAGCGGCATCACCACCTTCTTCTTTCTGCTAGTGATAACTCTCCCTGTGCACCCCCCAGTACCCCACTGACTCTCCCCACAGACTTGGTACATTGTTTGGCCACCTCTAGGTCATCTGCTATGATTTCCCCTAGATCTCTTTCTTGTTTGGTGGTTGTTGGTATTTCTCCCCTATCATCAGGTGCCCCATCACTCTCTGCTCTCCAACACATTACCTCCAAAAACCATATAAACACTACAAACAGGTATCTGCCTCTATCTCTGAAATCAAATAAAGAGGCAGAAGACACTGCAGAGCAGGACACTGCGGCACAGGAGCTAGCACAACAATACTCACCCAAATCAGGAACCAAAACTAAACAAGCAGAAAGGAAATCCAAAAAACTTCTGATCATAGGAGACTCCATGATTAGGGAGTTGATACCCATCTCAGCCAGGGTGATGGTCAGATGTCTCCCAGGTACATCAGCATGAGAGACACTGACCGCATTACTAAAATTGTTCACAAAGCAGGAGAAAACATTGATGTCCTAGTACACATAGGGACTAATGATCTCGCCAACCGGTCAGTTGTGGAGACCAAGGAACACCTGACTAGGCTGGGTGACAAACTATCATCTATTTCGTCCGGCATCTCCTTCTCTGAGATCCTGCCAGTCTGGGAGAAGGGAGCAGATGGACGGAAGGTCAGAGAAGGGGAGATAGGGGAGCTAAACACGTGGCTCAAGGACTGGTGCCAGGAAAAAGGACACAGATTTGTAGGGAACTGGCAACAGTTCTGGGAGCGAAAGTTCTTTAAATTTGATGGACTGCATCTGACTAAGAAGAGTCAGTGCATTGGGGCAGAAGTTTGGCGTCTTTGCAGAATATTTAAACTAGCAAATGGGGAGAGAGGTGCAGCACCCCATACATCGAATGGGAAGAACACCCCTCCCCTCAGCTAGTGGTCAAACAGGAATTCAGCGTGTTTGCCATTCATTTGCATCACCAGGTAAGAAAAAGGTTTGTCTCCCCTCTGATGCACAGGGTAATGCCAAACTTCACCCAACAACTAACACACACAAAATCTGATGGAAAATCATGTACACAAATGCTCACAGCCTGGGAAATAAGATCCCAGACCTGCAGGCAATAATGTCAGAGGCTAAACTGGACATAGTAGCAATTAGTGAGACGTGGTTTACCAGTAACCACACTTGGGAGACTTCAGTACCTGGATATGTATTGTTCCAGAAGAGACCGAGGTGCAAAAGGGGAGGGGTGGCCCTGTATGTTAATGAAAATATCAAAGCTACAGAAATTCAGAATACACATAAGGAGCCAGAAGAACTGTGGGTCACCCTGAAACAGGTAATGGGACAGCCATAAGAACTGGGGTTGTCTACAGGCCCCAGACCAGAGGGAGGACATAGACACATTACTGTTAGAAGATATACAAAACATGACAGCTAAAGGGAGGTTCTGATAATGGAGACTTCAACATGCCAGATACAGATTGGTCAATACCAGCAGGAACATCTGCCAGAACTAGACTCATAGTGGATTCCCTGCAGGGAGGGCCTCAAACAACTGGTACAGCAACCCACTAGAGACAGGGCTATCCTAGATCTAGTACTGACTAACAAAGAAGGATCACAGATCTCCAGGTAGAAGGTCACCTGGGGGCCAGTGACCATCACATGGTATGGTTCAATTTGGCTACTACATCTAAATCATCCCATTCCAAGGCAAAAATATGGGACTTCAGAGGAGCTGACTTTGATAAGATGGCCAACAGAGTTAAGCTAGCCCTGGCAAAAGAAACACAGGTGAGGAGGTACAGGCAAAGTGGGCAAGCATTAAGGATACAATACTTGAAGCAACATCCCATTGTGTTAGACAGAAAAGGAAGTGCAAAGAAGAAGGAAACCACTTTGGTTCTCAAATATAGTAGCAGAAAAGGTCAGAGCCAAAAGGCTGGCCTTCAGAAAATATAAGGGAACACAGCGGGATGAAGATAGGGAGGCATACCAAACTGCCTAAGGGAAGCAGGTAAGGCAGTAAGGCAGGCAAAGTCCCAAACTGGAGAAACACTAGCGAACAGTAAAGAAGGTGACAAGACTTTCTATAGATACATTAGTGAAAGGAGAAAGTCCAGAGGGTATTGCTAAGCTTAATGGAGAAAAGGAGCATGTGAGGAGGAGGACCTGTAAGGCATCTATCCTAAATAGATACTTTTGCTCAGTATTTACTGAAGAGAAGGTAGGGAAGGGCCCACAGCTCAGCATCATGGACACAGGGGAGGGAGGTGAGCACTACTCCCTTCACAAAAGAAAAGGTCCTACAAGAGCTGCTAAGCTCAGGGTGGATAAGGCAATGGGACCTGATGGCATACATCCCAGGGTACTTAAGGAGCTAAAGGAGGAACTGGCAGAGCCATTAGCAGAATTGTTTAGTGAGTCTCTGAGCACAGGAGAGGTCCCAGAAGACTGGAGAAAGGCTCATGTGATCCCACTCCACAAGAGTGGTAGCAGGGAGGAGGCGGGAACTACAGACCGTCAGTCTTACCTCAGTAGTGGGCAAGATTATGGAGGCACTCCTTAAGGAAAGGATAGTGCAACACCTGGAATCCATAGGGGCACAGGATCCAAGACAGCATGGGTTTACAAAGGAAGGTCCTGTCAAACTAATCTCATAGATTTCTTTGACTGGGTAACCAGAGTGGTGGACCAAGGGGAGCAGTTGATGTCGCTACCTTGACTTCAGCAAAGCTTTTGACACTGTTCCACATAGAAGATTGATAAATAAGCTAGGTAGGCTCGGGTGGGTCAGAAGTTGGTCAACTGGGTGGCAAACTGGTTGACTGGCAGAAAACAGAGAGTGGTGGTAAATGGTATACAGTCAGAAGAGATGCAAGTCACAAGTGGGGTACCTCAGGGATCAGTCCTGGGGCCAGTCCTATTCAACATCTTCATTAGTGACCTCGCAGATGGACTAGAGGGTAAGGCTTGTCTGTTTGCAGATGACACCAAGATCTGCAACAGAGTAGATGATCCAGATGGGGTGGGCAGAATGAGAAGAGATCTGGATAAACTAGCAGAATGGTCAGAAGAGTGGCAACTGGGATTTAATGCAAAGAAGTGCAAAATCATGCACATAGGGAAGAGAAACCCTGAAGCCACTTATAGGCTGGGAGGGGAGTTGCTAGCAGTCACAAAGGAAGAAAGAGACTTGGGCATCATCATCACTGATGACCTAAAATCATCAAGCAGACCTCTAAAGCAGTAGGTAAGGCTAGGGGGGTGTTAGGGTGTATTAGTAGGGGTATCACAAGTCGCAGAGGAGTAATAATCCCTCTGTACAAGACATTAGTTAGGCCCATCTGGAGTACTGCGTGCAGTATTGGAGCCACACCTTCACAAGGACATTAACCAAATTGAGGCAGTCCAGAGAAGGGCAACCAAAATGGTGCAGGGACTGCATCAGAAGACATATAAGGACAGATTAACGGAGCTCAATATGTATACCCTTGAGCAAAGGAGGAGAGGTGATATGATCGAGACATTTAAACACCTTAAGGGCATAAACAAGGTGAAAGAGTCTAACATGTTTAAATATAAGAAAATAGCAGGACAAGAGGACACAGCATGAGATTAGAGGAGGCCGATTAAGGGGAATGTGAGGAAATTCTTTTCACAGAAAGGGTGGTAGATGCATGGAATGGCTTACCACAAGAAGTGGTGGCTATGAATACAGTGCAGGGCTTCAAACAGGCATGGGATAGGCATAAGGGAGCAATACAAATGACTATGAATAGATAGGTCACTGACAGAGCAAAGGCCGATGGTACATTTATAAGGTAGAAAAAGAAATGGGCAGACTGGATGGGCCTTGCGGTCCTTATCTGCCGTCAACTTCTATGTTTCTATGTTTCTATGTAAGCCTCCCCTGGGTTCCTGTGCCCCAAATGTCTTCAAGCTTATTTTTTGTTTTTATTTGGCTCACCACAACGTAACCCAGATAGACCATCTTAGTGTAGCCAGTTCATTCCACTGGGGTGTCACACAGATGAGACACACTGATGGGTGTACATCAGAGAGTACATATTGCGTGACAGATGTGACGGATCGGTAGTCAGGTCTACTAGCTCCTTCAAATACCTAGGAGTGACCCTTGATTTCTCCTCACACATAAACAAGGTTTGTAGGTCTGTTAACATCAAGTTAGGAGCTTCCTACCATGTGTGTCATTCCCCAACTCCTACTGGCAGACTCTCTGTAGTGTGGGGTGTGCTGCTTCCCAGACTTCTGCATGCTCTCTCCATTCTCTCACATGCCAATGAGGGTATTCTTCATAACTGGGACACCACATATAACAACATCTGCAGATCTGCATTCTCCGTTCCTCACCTTACCCACCACTGTGTACTATACTCCACATTGCACTGGCTGTCTCCCAAATCCCAGCGCTCCTTCTCTCTGGTTTGCTTTATTGACTCCATGAACAGATCCCCCCACCATGACTGCACTGGGGCCATGCTTACCCCTGTGATTCAGTCCCATACTCTGAGGTCCTCTAACTCGCACCTGTTCTCTGTCCCCCACTGCTCGACAAAATTGGGGGGAAAAGCTTTCTCCCATTTTGCCTCAAAATTCTGGAACACCATACTGGCCACCTTAAAAGGCTCCTCATCTCACTCTGCCTTTAAAACTGCACTTTTTTCCCCACCTCCAAGCACTTGATTCCTGTGTATGTGCCTAACCTCCCGGAACTCTGCTTCCTGACTTCCCTTCCCAGCTCCTCTGGGTTTCTTTAACTGTACTGTACTGTATTGTCGGACTATATCAAATGCACCATTTTCCATCTCTGCGTGACTGGTTACTGCTTGTTATTATACTGTGACTCTCTCTCTGAGGGGGTCACTATTGGTATTCTGTTTGGACCATTCTGTATCTGTTCATTTTCTTATATGTATTTAAATCACCCTGCCTATTTGTTGGCCTGTAATTGGCAACTTTTTGTATCTGTTTCTGTGATGATTGTCATTGATTGTTACTGTACCCTCCTGGGTCATGCTTGAAACTTGGCAGGACTAATGCCTAATGCAATTACCCAGTAAACAAAAGCTAATAAATAAATGAATAAATAAATAAATGCATGATTTTGTATTTTGTTCTTTGAATTTTAGCTGCCACACTCTTGATCTAGATCTCTCCTCAGGGTTTCCACCTCTTCCAGAGTGACTACCCTGTTTGAGATCCTAGTGTTATCTACAAAGAGGCAAGCATTTCCTACCAGCCCCTCTGCAACGTCAGTTATGAAGGCATTGGGTAGGACTGGCCCCAGAACTGATCCCTGTGGCACCCAACTGGGTACTCTTCATTCCTCAGATTGAGCTCCATTTACCACCACAGTCTGTGTTCTATCCCTCAACCTGTTCCTAACCCAGATTACCACCTGTGACCCTTTTCTAGGCTGCCTAGCTTGTTTACAAGCCTCTTATTTGGAGCAGTGTCAAATACCTTGCTGAAATATTGATAGGCCACATCTTCCACCCCCCCCACCCCTGATCCACTTCCCTGGTCACCTAGTCAAAGAAATCTATCAGATTTGTTGGTGTAACCCCCTTGTTCCCAGGGGTTACTAGAATCCCAGTTAGAATCAGTGGTAGGCAGGGAAGGCAGCTAGTCAAATGCCAGTTAAATGGGTTTCACTCTCTCACTCTGTTCTCAGTCTCTGCTGAGCTCTGGAGGAATGATGTAATTTGGAACTGTCACAGCAGCATAAGCCACACTGGCCAGCAGCTGCTAAGGGGTTAGTTAGAATGTCTGTGAGAGTCTGGAGTTGGAGTTCTAGGAGGAGGCTGCAGTGTTACATAGCTCCCCAGTCAGCTCTGTCAGAGAGCTACCTGTTTGTTTGTTTTTTAGTTCTCACCCTAGTGGATGACAACTGCTCCAGTTTTTGGAAGTGGTGGAGACCCGGGCAATAGGTTTTCCCTGTGCCCTATCCCAGAAGGGATGGGGGAACTCCAAGATTCAGGGACAATCCCCTGGTCCTTTCTGGACCTTTGAAAGCTGGCTTGTGACAACAGTTCTGTGAGTACCTTGTTTTTCTGTGTAAACCCAGGAGTATGTTTATTTCTATTTATGTTTCCCTCAGTCTCTTGTCTCAAAACAAGGGGGGGATACCACTATGGAATCATAAAGCAAAATATTAAAGTGGTGTGGTGCTCAACCCCTGAATAAGAGACAAAGTTCATCTGAAATCAATGTATATTCTTTTATTTACTTTGAGAAAATTCTTTTTATTCTTTCTTGTCAAGTTGCATATGACTTTTTCAGTTTTCTATAAACATGTAACAGCCTTTACTCCATTTGATAGAAATTCCTCGTAAGAATTCAACCTTCGTTTGATATTTGTTTCAGCTCTCTTATTGTTTAATTTGTTATGTTTCAGGACCAATGTCCCTTCATCAGACTGAAGAGTAGCTATAGTATGGCTGTAAATTTAAAATAAACCCATCAGTAATGTTGTCTCCATTTTTATAAGTAATATAGATATATTTCATTTTTTTTAGTATTAATATTAGTCTAGGTAGGGACAAACCTGTATGCAAAATAATTTTACATCTTTCATTTTGGCCAGTGGCGTTTCACAAGCTGGCTTTCAAAAACAATTTTTTCTCTGTAATTCAAAGAAAATCTTTATGAGAAACTATGTCTCACCCCTAAATTCCCATCTATGTAAAACTGCTATTGGTGCAAAAGCGTTCTTCTTAAACTATGGCCCAGATATTCAAACTGCGCTCAAAACTAGCGCAACAGCAGGAGCAAGCACAAACCAGTTGTGCAAATGCGCAACAGGTGTGATATTCAAACATGGAGCAGAGCAAATTGCGCAAGCAACCAACGTCTGAATATCGCACATACTCTTGCTCATCGCACAACCAGGAAGGAAGCTGAGCAAAATGTTGTGCTATGGGAGCAACCAGGGAAGCTCAGCTGAGCATTCCAGAGCTGCCATAGCGCAAGCACAGCCCCCAAAGCAATGGAACTGCACATCCAGGGAGGCAGGCTGGGGCCCACCGCCAGCCATGCCACACATGGGCACAGGAACACACTGCAGAACCCACACCACACCTCGCACCCCAAGAACAGCATCACTGGGGTGGGACAGATGATCTACTGCCCATGGGGACAAGCAAACAAAGCATAGCAAAGCCATGACACCCCAGCACAACCACTGGCAGGTGGAGGTGCCACACACAGGGGTTGACAACCACAGTGCACATCAGCCCCGTCGCACAGCACACCCTGCACTGTGACCCCAAGACACCACCCATGTGCAGTGACTGGCACTGCAGAAACCATGCAGTCCCCCAGCACTCGTCAGCCCGTGCAACACAGAAGCCTACAAGCCAGACACACCCTGTCACCCAGCAGTGGGTGGCAGCAGACAGCAAGACCAACCGAAAGTCACTGCCATGCTGGAGATACCTCCCCATGCACACATATGCACACACACACACATACCCAGGACCATACCAGCCCAGATGGCATGTACACCCCTGCAACTGAGCACCCATAGCCAACTGCAAATCAGAGACCAACACAGCAGTCATATCAAAATAGAAATGTATATTTAAAGGATTAACAGAAAAACAGGTGAAACTATGTACAAGTGGGGGGGACGGGTAAAAGGCAGGGGTGTTCAAGGGGGAGGGAATAAAAACCTGGAGAGGGAAGGCAGGGTGATAGGGATGGGAGAAGTGGGAAGGGAATGTGGCCTATGGCCCAGCTGGCTGCCGGTCCTCCCCCTGCTGGTGCCTCGTCCTGTGCCTCCTCCTCCTAGAACCATGGTGCTGTATGGCCTGCAGTATCACCTGGTTGTCCATGCCAATCTGGTTGAGGTGCCGAATATCCCTCAAAATCCTCCTGAGTACCTCGAGGCCTAGGAAAATGGGAACACAGTCAATGGCTGAGACTGACCACAACCCTGAACACCACCCAACCTGCAAGCCATATAGCCCAATGTCCACACCTGTGATGGCATGCACCCACCCACAGTGAACATGCATATGGCCATCACAAACAGGCGGCACCAGCTATGTGCACCACTGCACACACACACACTGCCCATGTCCATCACAGCACAAACAAGGCTGTCAAGTGATGTGGCAACATGGTGTGATGCCAGTTACACAGCTATGTGCCCAGTGCATGCCTGGACCACCAGTGACGCATACACAGACATGCTGTGATACTGCACAGTGATGCATGTCACCTGTGTCATGCATTCATACATAGATACATAGACAGTGTGGCAGATAAGGGCCTATGGCCCACCCAGTCTGCCCATTTGAGCTTGTAAGTTCACTCTCTTTACCTATAAGTCTGTTGCACCTTACCCCTGACCTCCAGAATTCCTTTATGTCTATCCCGTGCATTCTTAAATCCCGTGATCAAGTCAGCCCCCACCACGTCCTCTGGCAGGGTGTTTCACTGGTCTACCACCCGCTCTGTGAAGACAGTCCTTCTCCATGTGTCCCTGAATCATCCCCCCTCCATCTTAATCCCATGCCCTCTAGTCCTGGAACATCTTTGTCACTTCAAACAATGTGTCCCGCACCCTGACCCCCTGTAAGATACCTGTATGTCCCCATCATATCCCCTCTCTCCCCCTCCCCTCCAGGGAGTACATGTTCAGTTCCTTCAACCTGTTGTCATAGGACCCATGATGCAAGCCGTGCACCATCCGTGTTGCCCTCCTCTGAACCTTCCCTGGCCACTCTACGTCCTTATGTAGGTATGGTCTCCGGCAATGTACACTGTACTCCAGGTGGAGCCTCACTAGTGTCCTGTATGGTGGAAATATGACCTCCCTATCCTGCATGGCTGTATTGTGCAGGGCTAGTGGACCTCCCCCCCCAGCATGCAGTAGCATCCATGAAGTCATGATACTCACATTGCTCAAGCAGCTCCATCATCCGCTCTTGCCCCTGCTGCTGTTGCTGCGGCTGCTGCCGATGCCCCAACCGGGGGGTGACTCCTCCTTCCGCCGGGGCCCTGGCATGGCCCACCTCACCCTCACCCTGCGTCCTCAGATTCTGGCCTGTGGGAGACATATGTTGAGACAAACATCAGTGTGACTCAAAAGCAGAGTGCCCCCTGCCCCAGTGAGAGTGCCTGCCCACACAGCCATAACCATCCATCGCACAGCTGCACACACTGACACAGCCAACCGTGTCTGAGCTGGCACCTATGCACAGCCACCCAAGCACACACACACCCCTACAGAGAATATAGGTGCATAGATGGTACACTCACCTGGCCTAGGCACCACGCCCCGCCTGGCACGTGCCCGCAGTCTGGCCAACATGTCCGGCTCCCTCCGGCGGAGGTCACTGTACCGGTGCCGGCACTGCTCAGCAGACCGGCCCCATCCAGTGACCTCCACCAGGTCAGTGGCCACTTGCTGCCACACCTGCGTCCTCGCCATGGTGAGGGGGGCCTCACCATAGAGTGCCTCACAGTGGGGCTCCACCAGGGCCACCAGGTTGGCCACCTCCAGTGGGATCCAACTCACTGCCCTCCTCCTAGCCATCCCAGCCAGTTTACAGCAGGCAATATGGCGCTCCACTGCACTGGAACCCCACGTGGAGATGTTGCGCAATAGACCACCACAGGCTCCAATAGCGCTGTTCAAACAACGCTGTCACTTCACATAGCGCTGTCACCAGACAGCACAATAGGGACGTACACATGGCATGTGAACCGCGCCAGGGGGCAAAGGGCATACACAAGGTCACGGCAATGACGCAAGGCCACGCACAGCGCCATCGGATGTATAGGCATCCTGCACGACTGCCAAGCTGCATACCAGTGCCACAGTGGACCATTGCGCAGTAGTGCCACAGCGCCATATAGTGCCCAGTGCTGTAGCGCCACTGGCACAATGGTGGCCATGGCCTGAATGCCCGATCGCGCTCAGCAGGTCTGCAGCCGCGATAGGCGCATGTAAGCTGTCTGAGCATGCGCCAATGCAGTGTAACACGCAGGCACAAACCTCGCCAAAGTAGCTCAACCGGACCTTCCGTTTGTCAAAGCACAAATTCGCGATATTCAGCCGACATATGCAAATCATTCGATCAGCCATTCAAAGGCACAGTGGCGTGATTAGCATGTCATTAAAGTTGCGCCACTCCTCATTTGCATGTGTTGCGCTATAAAAATGCGACAGTGGGTTGTGCTGGCCAGATTTGGTTACTGCAGGTGAGAGGTGAGTTACATGCTGTGTGATGCTCAGGACAATGCTCATGGGCAGGGGTGCTGGAGGATGATAAAGGCTGAGGGGGCTGAGAATCAAAAGGGCAGTTAGAAAGAGACAAAGGGCACTTTTCTATTAGTATCTGCCATACGGAGAAGAAAGCGTGGGGCTTCGCCCCCGGGCCAGCACCATGCTCATGGGGAAATGCTGTAGACTGCACAGTGACAGGTGTCCACTTCCACCCATACAGATCACCATGACTGACCAGAGACAAGGTGAGGGTGAGGACGGCGGGCGTAGGAGGCCGAACTTCACAGCTGCAGAGACAGAGGCCCTCTTCCAGGCCTACCTGGAGAATGAGCCATTATTGAGTGGACAGAGGGGCACCCCTCAGGAACGTGCAGCTGCATGGGAGGGGGTAGCTCAGGCCATCAACCTGCACGGAAGCCACCAGCGCTCCGTGCAGGAATGCAAGAAGAAGATGGGGACTGACCACAGGAGGCTGAAGGAGAAGGTGGCAGCCTTCAGGGCGCGCGATGCTGGCACTGGTGGGGCCCGCCAGTGGTGTTGCAGCTGACCCCAACAGAGGAGACACTGGTCACGGCCATGCAGCCGAGTGCCATTGTGGGTGTACCAGGCGGAGGATTCCAGACAGGTGGAAGCCCATCACTGCGGTATGACATGGTGGTGTGGTGTTGAGGCGGTTGTTCATATGCACTCACATACTCTCTTTCTGTTACAGATCCTGTTCGTCTTCAGGAGGCGGTGGTGGTGGTGGGTCCAGACAGTGATGCAGACCTGCTGGACGTGGAGGAGGACCATCCACCTCCGCCACCAGCCAGCAGGCACTGCAGCAGCATGCACGCTGGGCCAACAACTCTGGTGTCAGTGATACAGGTGCGGGGGGTGCACAGCCTGTGTCTCAGCAGTCTGGCATGCAGGTATGCCAGCATGCTGTGCCTATGGCAGTGGCACATACCTGCATCATTGATGATAGCAGCCCTGCAATGGGCAGTGATGGGTCTGTGTCCCATGACGGACACATGGCAGGCCAGCACGTGCCCCTGGGCCTTCCTGGTTCACACCTGTGTACCAGCATGCTGGCACAGTCCCAGGCTGTGCCTGTCAGCACCGGTGAGGCAGCACGGTGGCTGTCAAGTGTCTGGCACTGTTGCCAGCACGGGAGGTGGAACAGGTGGACCTGGGGCTCAGCAGTTGGAGGCGGCAGCAGCAGTCACACCAGGTCTGGGGTACAGTGTCAAGCAGTGGCACATGTCCACCGCCCTTTCATCCACCCATACCTGGTCCTGGTGAACAGCCCACCCCTCAAGGGGTGCTGTGCACCAGGACAAATCCACACCCTGGGGGTCACGATGCCATTGGGGCACAGTACCCATTGGACGTGCACACCCGCCTGCTGCAGGAATCAGTACAGCTGCAGGGGCGGGTTGCAAGGTCCGTGGAGGCACTGTCTGTGTCCGTGGAGTGGCACAGCAGGGAGCGTGCTCAGGACCGAGCCGAGCTGGTCCTTATGCGGACGGATGTGACTGCCGCCACTGACAGGCTGACCCAGGCAGTGGTCTCTGTCGCAGATGCATTGGGCACACTGTCAGGTGCCCCTGTACCACACACCCCACAAAGTGCGCTCTCCACTCCCCGTTCCCGGCGTCGTGCGACACCAGGCCTGTCGATGCAGGGTTCTGCTGTGGGCATCGCGAGCACCCCTGGTGCATGTTTGTTCGGCATGATGCAGACCCCTGGTGCTGTGTGTTGGCAATGTCATTTCCGCAGTGCTGTGCTTCTTCCCATGTATGCTACCTGGTGTGTGTATGTGTCCATATGGGTGCTCACCCCTCCCTGATGGTGTGTTGGTATGCTGGAACCTTCAACTCCCTGACCTTCATACACAGTGTGTTCCCTGTGTGCCTGTGGTTTCGCGCATGGACAGTGTGCTTGCACATGTCCTTGACTTACCTGTGTTGGGCGTGAGTGCTCTTCTGCAATGGTCCCGGTGCAGCTGAGCCTGCGGTCAGTCGGGTCCCTCCATCCTAGGGGGGGCTGCTCATCACCAACATCACCGGCGCCACTGGCGTCCCCATCGCTGTCCCCCTCTTCGACCTGTACGGCTATCCCATGGTCTTTGGCCATGTTGTGCAGGATGCAACAGGCCAGGAATATCCCACTAGCCTTTTGGGGGCTGTGCTGTAGGGCACTGCCGGAGGTGTCTAGGCATCGGAAGCATGCCTTGAGCATCCCAAACACCCGCTCTATGATGTTACGTGTTGCGGCATGTGCCTCATTGAAGCATAGCTGCGCTGGGGTCATGGGGCACCAGTACGGTGTGAGCAGCCAGGGATGGAGTGGGTATCCGCAGTCACCTGTGTGGAGATAGTGGAGAGCAGTGTCATGTCAGGTCCATATTGCCCATATCCTTGTGTGCCACTACCATGGCACCTGTGTCATTCCCACCCTTGCCCAGAGTATGCATTCCATACATGTGTACTCACCCACTAGATGTCCTGTGGGGATGTCCCCACTCTCGAATCGATGGCACAGTGCAGAATGGTGCCATATGAAGGCATCATGTGCTCCGCCAGGGTGTGTGGTACAGACATTGATAACGCGCCCAGTGGCATCACACACCACCTGGCAGTTGACACTGGAAAACCCCTTTCGGTTCCGATATGCCTGGCCGCCGGGGCCAGGTGGCGTCACGAATGGCCACATGGGTGCAGTCTATGGCCCCTAGCATGCCAGGCATATGTGCTACCCTGTGGAACTCCTGCATGTTTGCTGTACGCTCTGCCACGGTGCTGGGGAAATGGATGTACTCCGCAGCATGAGGCAGCAGTGCACTGAGGAATTGGGTGAGGATGCGTGATGTGGCCGACTGCATGATGCCTGTGGTGTCCCCTGTTGGCCTCTGGAAGGTGCCCGTGGTGAGCAGGCACATGCAGGCTGTCACCTTGGTCTCCACAGACAGAGCGTGACTCCGTCGTGAGGGTGCCTGCATCACATCACTGCACAGCTCACAGAGCCGTCTCAGTATTGCCCTGTTCAGGCAGTACCGGCCCACGATCTCAACATCTGTGTACAGCTCGAAGCTGATGCGGCCGCGATACCGCCTGTCGGGGTCATACCACCGCCGGCCCCTCATGACCACGTCCCCTGCAGCATGGTGTCTTACCCCTTATTACAGCTTCCATGTGAGCTGGCACTGTCCATCTCCTGGCTACTGCCCCCGGCTGCTGTTCCTGTGTTACCCCGCTGCCCCACTGCCTTCCACTGCAGGCACCCCGCTGGCCTCTCTGTCCTCCTGGACCCACTGTCCCTGTCTGCCTCAGCTTCTGTCTCTCTCTCTCTCTCTCTGTCTCTCTCCCCAGTTTGCGGCCTGCTAGGGTTCTTCGCGCTTCACTTGAGCTGCCTGTTTGGCTCAATTCGCTACTACGCAACTTCGGCTGAGCCACTCTTGCGCATTGCCTAAGTGTCCGAATATCGCATTGCGCACTCTATGCATGGACCCGCCCCCTTAGGTTGTGCATGCCTTCATTTCCATTGTGCTGTTGCTCAGCATGTTTTCGGTGGCGCAACTGGCCCCTTCTGAATATTTCAAAATGGCGCATTTTTGGAGTTGCGCACACGCAACCCTGTTACGCATGGCGCAACCCTTTTGAATATCTGGGCCTATGTATTTATATTATTTTCAAACCGTAGTTCAAATAATTTCCATATCATTATATCATTCTTCATGGGGGTTCATTATTTCTATTAGCTTATCTGACTAAGAACCTTTCATTGCAACCATTTGGATATACTGTTTCATTTTAAAATCTACGTGACACGGTTATTCTTCCACAACCGGTTGAATTATCTAGCCTTTTCTGACTGTAGTAAAACATGTTTACTTCACTTATTTGCTTTTTCTCTTAAATTCAAGAACAGCTTCTTTATTTTTTCTTTTCAAAATTTAACATTTTTATCTTTGAAGGTACTTTTTATTTACAATGCCTTGCAATACTTATGCATTTCAGAACCATATTCATTTTACATATACAGGGATATGTAAATAATTTATTAACATACTAACATACTAAAATGCCAGCAGAATAGGCCTAATGGTCTTTCGTGTCTGCTCGTTTGGTCAGCCCCCACCCTGGGAGCTGACCTTGCTGCCCCTCGCCTCTGGCTTCTCCTTCCCAGTTCCGGGATATTCTTGCTGCATTGGATTTGCTTCCAGAACCTTCCTGTACCTATCCCACCCACTTGAACCCTCCACTGTCTCTGCCTCCACCAGCCCCTAGGCAGTGTGTTCATGGCTCCACCACCCTCTCAGTGAGTAGCACCTCCTCCTTTCTCCCTGAATCTTCCCCTCCAGCTTCCACCCATGCCCTCTAGTGGCCTCTCCTCCTTCCTTCAAAGCACCCTGACTGTTCCTCCCTATTTACCCTCTTCATGTACCTGAAGACCTCTATCATGTCCCCAGTCCCTCTCTCTTCCAATGTGTACATATTTAGCTCTTGAGCCTCTCCTCATAGGTCCTGTCCCCCAAGCCCAAAATCATTTTGGTTGCCCTCCTGTGGACCCTCTCCAGGAGTTTAATGTCCCTCTTTAAGTGTGGCCTCCAAAACTGCATGCAGTACTCAAGGTGTGGCCTCACCAAGCAGTTATACAGAGGGAGTAACACTTCCCTCCTTCTGGAGGTGATCCCCCTAGCGATGCATCCCAGCATCCTATTAGCCTTGGCTGCTGCCCTCCTACAAGTCTCTGAGTTGTTCATCTTGACATCCACCACCACCCCCAGGTCCCTCTCAGCCATCGAGACTTGTAGCATTCCCCCCCCCGGGTGTACACTTGGCCTGGGTTTCTGGTCCCCAGGTGGAATACCTTGCATTTCCCTGCATTGAACCTCAGCTTCCACTTTCTAGACCATCCTTCCAGAGCCTTTAGGTCCCCCTGTAGGGCCACCCTCCCCTCCTCCCCATCCACCACCGCCCCCAGTTTTGAGTCATCCACAAAGAGACTCATCTCACTCATGATTCCTGTCCTTATGTCAGAGATGTAGGCATTGTACAGGAGGGGCCCAAGGACTGATCCCTGTGGGGCCCCACTAATGACCCTCCTTGGGGATGAGACTATCCCGCCAACTACGACCCTCTGGGTCTGGTTCTGGAGCCAATTGCCTATCCATCTGATCATCTGGTTCCCCACCCCCATTTCTCCCAGCTTATCCAACAGGCCCATGTGAGGAACAGAGTCAAATGCCTTGCTGAAGTCTAGAAATAGGATGTCCTCTGGTCTACCCAGGTCCAAGGCACTTGTCACCCAGTCATAGAACTCCACAAGGTTTGTCTGACACGATTTCCCTGGGATGAATCCATGCTGTCTATCATCCAGGCAACCTGACTTTTCCAGGTCCCCCCCAAGCCTCTCCTTGACAATGCCCTCCATCACCTTGCCCACCACCGATGTCAGGCTGACAGGCCTGTAGTTCCCTGCCACCTCCTTGATCCCCCCTTGTGGATAGCCACTATATGCGCCACCTTCCAGTCCTGGGGCACCCACCCACCCTGTCCTCAGAGAGATGGTGAAAAGCTCTGCCAGGGGTTTCACCAAGACATGCGCAAGTTCCTTCAGCACTCTGGGATGTAATTTATCCGGCCCCGGTGCTTTCTCCATTTTAAGGGAGCTGAGGGCTTCCCTCACTCTCTCTCTGGTATGATTTCCACTTCTGGTACCTCTTCTCCTGTGGCCTCCCCTCCTGCCAGTGATGCCTCCCCTCTCCCCAGACCCACCCGATCAGTAAGGTCCCCCCTCAATATCTCTGTCTTCTCCATGTATGATGCAGCACCCCATTTTCCTTGGTAAAAACAGGTGAAGTACTCATTTAGTACCTCAGCCTGTTCCCCCGGGTCTTGTGCCCATCTCTCCCCTGATTTAATCCTGCTAATCTGCCTCTTCATCCTTTGTTTTTTCCCAATGTATCTAAAGAACCCCTTGTTCCCTCTCCTAATTTCCCTGGTCAGGTTCTGCTCCTTCCTTGCCTTAGCCACCCTCATCACTCTAGTGGCCCTTCTAGCCATCAGCTCATACTCCCCTTGATCCCTTTCACTCCTTGAGCACTTGAATTGCCCATAGACTGCCATCTTTCCCCACACCACCTCCTGGTCCACCAGCAGGGTTTTCGGGCCCTACCAAATTTTCGTCTTACTCTTGCACAGGTGCTGGTAGCATCATGCACCCCTCTCCTGATGAATTCCCATCTACTATCAGCATCCATGTCTGACCCAATCACATCCAAATGATCCTTAAGGATCCTTCCCATTTCCTTGAAATCCGACCCCTGAAGTCGGTTACCTCAATCTTTGTGCAGCTTTCTACCCCTCCTAGGTCCAGGCAGAACCAGACCGTGGCATGGTCACTCCCCACCAACGGATCCCTTACCTCCAGGCCCCTAATCTGGTCACTGTCTACCAGGACCACATCCAGTACCCATGCCTCCCTGGTCGGTTCCCCCACCTGCTATGTTAGGAACGCGTCTTGAAAGACATCCAACAACCTCTGTCCCCTGGTCACAGAGGATGTCATAGTCTCCCAGTCTGTTCCTGGCATATTTAAGTCCCCAACACCACCACCATTCCTCTGCCCAGTCTGCAGTGTCTCCCAATATCTGCCACCAGACTCTCCTCCAGCTCCTCCGCCAGGGCAGGGGGTCTATACACCACTCCTATTTTTACTCTCTTGCCCCCCCTTGTTATCAAGGTGACCCAAATCGTTCCACGGTTCCCTCCACCTCCTCTACTCCCCCTATGCCAAGGCAGTTTTTGACTATCATTGCTACCCTTCTTCCCCTTCCCTCCCCTCGTCCTTCCTGAACATAGTGTAACCCTCCAGTCCCATAGCACACGGGTAACCCTGTTACTAGGTGCAGTACCACACAGTAAACTTATAAGGGAAATGAACAACTCCCTAAGCTCCTCTCTCCCAGCCTTCAAATCCAACCCCAAGCGGCTAGAACTACATGAGTTGCACCTGCAGCCTTTTCCTCCAATTGTAGGGCAGGCATTTCCCTATAAATTAGCAGAACTCTGGGGAGGGAGGGTCTTGGGCAGATACCTGATTCAAAAGAGAGAGTGTATCAGGCCTGTGTCTCCCCTCTAAGCCCAGCAGCCAAAGAACCAGGCCCAAGCAAATCCCACCAAATAGGTTTTAAATCAGAAGAAACAGGCCTCCATCAGTGCAGCCTGTTACACAGTGAAACATCCAACAAATGAGCCCACTTACAGCCACCAAACCAGTTTTCAAACTTCCAACAGCCCCCAAAACAATACCCTGCTAGCCCCTTAGAAGTAAGAAAGAAAAGAAATAACCTTCTACCAAGTAAAATCCACAAGAACCCACTGAAAACAACAAGAAGCAGCTACTCTCCTGGAACACAACTGATCCTGTCCCCTTCCAGTTCCTTCTGAGAAGACAAAACAGCCAACACCACAAACCTGATTCAGCTCTGCCTCCAGTCAATTAGCTGAGTGAGACTTGGCCAGACTATTAACACTCTTCCCCCACTATGCAGTAATCTTTGCAGCTACTGAAGTCAACAACAAGGAATCAAAATTCAACTCAAAGCCCCCAAAATATGTTTGCTGCCAAAGGAAACAGGTCTCCAATTTAATCAGCTTCACTAACAACACATCAAAAAAGGTTTGAAATTAACAGATATAGGTCTCCAATTCAAATAACCAGGCCAAGCAAATCCCACCAAATAGGTTTTAAATCAGAAGAAACAGGCCTCCACCAGCACAGCCAGTTACACAGTGAAACCTCCAACAAATGAGCCCACTTACAGCCACCAAACCAGTTTTCAAACGTCCAACAGCCCCTAAAACAATACCCTGATAGCCCCTTAGAAGTAAGAAAGAAAATAAATAACCTTCTACCAAGTAAAATCCACAAGAACCCTGTGAAAACAACAAGAAGGAGCTACTGTCCTGGAACACAACTGATCCTGTCCACTTCCAGTTCCAGTTCCTTCTGACTTATTGGCTATGCAAACTTTATTGCCAACTCACTTAGTCATCATGGTGACTTTTTCCATCACCCAATTTCTCCATATTCAAGGAACTGTGAGCTGGAGATTCAACTTAAGCCTCTGCCATTACATCGAATGCCACTGGGCTCCTCTGAGCTAATCCAAGAATACCTTCTTCCTGAAGGTTTGGAAGGGGCTGGGATATCTTGGGAGCATGTAACAGGTGTGGTGTTGTCACAACCATACATACACCCTTTCCAGACCAGTCAGTATCTGAAACTGTAAGAGTGTATCCTGAAGGAACTTAGCTTACAGTCCCCCTTACCAAAAGGATTTCTATCAATTTAATTTTAGACTTTGTTATATGAATTCTCACTTGGAGTGATTGAAATGAAATTTTTACATAAAACAAACAAGTGCTTAGCAAAAGACCATCAATTTCAATTAAAGCAGAAACACCATATATTTCCATATTACAAAACGATTTCATGTATATTGTATAAGAACCTTTAGTATCGAGTGGAATGCAGGTCATTAAGAGGACCTCTAAAATAGAGGTAGCAGCGACATTCTGATGGGGAAAAAGAAAAAAGAAGGAAGGGAAAAAGGGGGGAGAAAAAAGTGGGAAAAGAAAAAAGGGTGTTGGAATGGTAAAAAAAAAAAACAAATGCAGGATTGTTTATTTTATTTGAAAGTAGACCACATCAGAGCCTCATTTAGTCCATATTTGTTGTCATTTGTTTTCAGGTTAAAAATCCACCAAGCTTCTCTCCTTGCTAGTATCATGTTTTAATTCCCTCCTTGTGCTAGTTTATGAATTTTCTCTATCCCAAAAAATTTCAGAGTTGACACCTGGGGTGGGATATTTAGAAATGAACCAGAGGCAGGCACAACAGCTGCGTAGTGCATGTACACTGCGCCAGAGTGCACCCAACACAATATTTAAAGGCTGAGCACAACAGCAAGTGACAGCGCAAGACAGCTGAATATCGTAGGGATGCGCCATCGTGCAACAAGGGCTGTGCCATGGAGCAAGTCAGATGGTGCCATCGCGCAACCTGGGCTGCACAATGGAGAAAGGCAGGAAGTGCACGGAGCACAACACGGGCTGGACAAGGGACAGAGGTGCATGGGCCATGGCACAGGGCACCCAGCACAGTGTGGAGCAGGCCACAAGAGCAGGACACACTGCCACCAGGGTGCTATGGATGTCAGGAGGGAGGCAAGGCAGGCACATGGCCACAGGCCCTGACCACGTGAACCACAGCAGTGCATGGAGGTGGCGTGACACCAATGACCACTGGCAGGCAGCCACGGGCAACACCCACAGGACGGCATGGGACATGCCACCAGGACCATAGCTGACAACACACATGCTGACAGCACACAATACACAGGCCACACAGCCCATCAGGGATCACACCTATGCCCCAGGGAACACACACCAGCCACTGGGCACAGACCACCAGACCCAAGCCCTAGTCAACCTCAGACATAACACGCAGCCACCATGCACACCACTGCAGCATGACTCCATACACCAGCTGCAAAGCAGACACGGTCATGGATGGCTACCAAAATAGAAGTGTATTAAAAGTGACAAACAGAAACTATATACAGAGGAATAGGGATAGGGGGCAGGGAACGAGGAGGCCACAATCAAGATGGTAGGTTGGGGAAGGGGGGGTGAGGGGACAGGGGACATGGTTAGAGAGGGTACAATGGAGTAAGGTGAGGGGGGAAGGGTGGGTGATGCAGGCCTATGGCCCCCACACGATGTTCACGCCCTACTGGCGCCTTGTCTGTCATCACCTCTGCAGCCTAAACAGGTCCTGCCTTATGATGCAGGCCACAGCAAGAGTGGCCATAGTGACCCTCAGGATCCTCTCCAACAGCCTGGTGTGGACATCCACTTGATGGACACCTAGGACAAAGGAGGGGACATGGATGAATGCACGCCCATATGACTGTAGCCCATCCACTGTGTGCAGCAGACAGCGGTGACATGTGCCCTGTAGCAGGCACACAGCCATCAACAGTCTGTCTACAGGAGGGACAGGGAGGGTAAAAGAGGAGGAGGGGTAGTTCTTTACATAAGGGAAGGAATAAAAGCAACAGAACAGAAGGGTAAACAGGGAGAAGAAGAAGCACTGTGGATAAATTTGGAGACAGGCAATGGCACCACAATACGCACAGGGGTTGTATACAAACCCCCTTCTCAGGGGGAGGAAATGGACAGGGAAATGATAGAAGGTATACTTAGAATGGCAGAAAAAGGGGAGATATTGCTGATGGGTGATCTGAATATGCCAGATGTTAACTGGAGTGCAGTTGCAGCTGCCACTTCGAAGAGTGCAGTTATTCTAGATGCCCTACAGGGGGCATGCCTTAGACAACTAGTACTGGAGCCCACTCGAGAGGGAGCAATATTAGACTTGATTCTCTGAAATGGAGATGGAGAGAGGATCACAGATGTAAAAGTGGGTAGCCTTCTGGGAACTAGCGACCATCGAACAGTATGGTTCACAATAAACACAGCAATAGAGTCAAGCCATACAAAGACAAAAGTACTGGACTTTAGGAGGGCTGACTTTGCCAAAATGGGTGAGTGCCTAAGGAATGCACTAGCAAATGGGCAGGAAGGAGGGGTGGAAGAACAATGGGGAAAAATAAAAGCACCACAGAGGTAATGAGCCTTTGTGTGAAGCAAATAAACAAAACAAGACGATGTAAGAAACCACTATGGTTCTCAAGGAAGTGGCAGTGAAGGTTCAAGAAAAAGAAAGCATTCAAGAAGTACAAGGAATCATGAAGGAGCAGGACAGAGAACTGTATCAGTTAAAAGCAAAGGAGGCTGGGAAGGCAGTCTGAACAGCAAAGGCCCAAACCGAGGAAAAGATAGCCAACTCAGTTAAGAAGGGGATAAAACCTTTATAGGTACATCAGGAGCAAAGGAAGACCAAGGGAGGATAGGAGGCTTAATAAAGGGAGGGAGGGTGGGGGCAGAGGGTGACTGTGAAAAGGCAGAGATACTAAACAAATATTTTGCTCAATATTTACAGACGAAGAGGGAGGTACATAAAACAAACAGTAGTAACACTCTGGATACAGAAGTTGATACCAGCCCATTTACAGAAGAAAGGGTTCTGAAAGAACTCTTAAAACTGAAGGTGGACAAAGCAATGGGGCCTGATGGGACTCATCCCAGAATTTAAAAGAGCTAAGGGTAGAACTAGTGACACCACTGACTACCCTCTTTAACAAATCATGGGAGGATGGGGTACCCGAGGACTGGAGGGGCAGATGTGATTCCCTTCACAAAAGTGGGAGCAAGGCAGAAGCAGGAAACTACAGACCTGTTAGTTTAACCTCAGTGATAGGGAAAATGATGGAATCACTTCTGAAGGAAAGAATTGTCGAGGGCACAGGACCCAGGCAGCATGGATTCACAGCAGGAAGGTCATGCCAGACAAATTTGATAGATTTCTTTGACTGGGTGACCAAAGTAGTAGATCAGGGAGGGCTGTGGACATGGCCTACCTAGACTTTAGCAAGGCATTTGACACAGTCCCACACAAAAGATTAATATACAAGTTAGCCAGCCTGGAAGTGGGTCCAAGATGACAGTCTGGGTAAAGAATTGGCTGGAGAATAGGACACAGAGAGTAATAGTAAATGGAGTCCACTCAGAAGAAAGGAGGGTTACTAGTGGGTACACGCGGAGGTTCAGTATTAGGACCGGTCCTCTTCAATGTCTTTATAAGCGACATTGTGGAAGGACTGGAAGAAAAGTATGTCTCTTTGCAGATGACACTAAGATCTGCAACAGAGTTGATGCACAGGTGGGTGCAAAGGATGAGAAGGGACTTGGAAAGGTTAGAGGAATGGTCAAATGTATGGCAGCTTAGATTCAATGTTAAGAAGTGCAAGGTAATGCACCTGGGAAACAAAAACCCAGGGGAAGAGTACACAATGGGGGGTGAGATACTAACAACAACAAAAATGGAAAGGGACCTGGGGGTAGTCATATCAGATGACCTAAAGGTGGGCAAGCAATGTGAGAGGGCAGCAAGGAGGGCTGGGGTGATACTGGGATGCATAGGGAGAGGCATCACCAGTAGAAAATAGGAAGATCTTACTTCAAGACACAGCTCTTGCAGCAGGTTACACCATTAGGACTGAAGCCGGCAGGCATCAGGACCCACGGAAAATTCTAGCTAGCTATCTTCAGCGAGGACTGCCCCGGCGTCGGTCCCGCCTCCGGCGTCCAGGCGTAGTAGTATATAAGGAGCGGTCCAGCCCGATTCCCAGTTCTTTCCGCCATCGACTTGCATGTCTTGACCCGCCGGTTCAGCCTCTAGCACGCGACGCGTGGTTAAGTTCTTTCCTACGGGAAATTCGAATTTCTTCAAGCAAGTTTTTCTCTGATGTCCTCTCCGACCTCCAGTCACTCCTCCAAGTATGCTTGTGGGAAACAGATCCCCTTCAAGGACCCTCAGGCGGCCTATAGCCGGTGCCTAGGCCCAGACCACGACACCCGGGCCTGCTCCTTTTGCCAGGGGTTTAATAGCAGAACCCATATCCGTCGCCAGAAGGCCCTTCAGGCTTTTTTGCTGGAAGAAAAGCTCAAGACCATATCTTCCAAGGGGGACTCTTCAAAAAAGGCCCACAAGCACGCTGAAAAATGAAGGGAGAAGGCCCCTTCCAGGTCTCCATCTAGGGCCTCAGACTCACGCAGCTCTGGTTCCAGGTCCGACCGCTCCCCCTCCTGGGCCAGCTCTCAGCCTCCCCCTGCTGCGATTAAGAAGTCTTCCTCTTCTCAGGCCAAGACTGCCAGACCTTCCTCGTCCTCCAGGGCCTTGGTCAAGTCTGGGGATCGCCACCATCATCATAAGTCGGGTTCCCACCCTTCTGAACCCGACATCAGGTCAGCTTCCTTGCCTCCTCGCAAGACCTTGGAGCTTACCTCTCTGAAGAGACCGCAGGACCCGACGCCGGTGCGCCCGTCATCGTCCTCTTGCCACAGATCCCCGGAGCCGCCGTCAGCCAGATGACTGTCGCCGGCCAGGCCAACACATCATCGGACGCCGGTAGAGGGACCGGCGCCCGCTCCTGTTGAGAAGAGAACCCCGACGCCTCCTACCGACGTCAGTCAGGAGACCATAACCGAGGAGGAATTAACTCAGCCCGAGGACCAGACGGTGACCCGGTCCTGTTGGGACAGCCCGAGGAACCTCGCCATTACCGAGCCCCTGTGGAGCCGATGCGGACAATGACCATCCACGGTGCCCAGACTGTCATTGGGCCTTTCCATGGTGAAGTGAAGGAGCTGTTCACTTACTGGTGGGACACCATAAAGAAGGACATGGTTCCTCACCCTCCTCTTCCTCCTCCTCTTCCTTCTACACCGATTACTCCTCCGGTTCCTGCACCCTCCTCCCCGCCCAGGGTCAGCGAGCCGATTACCTCCTCCCGGGAGCACAGAACACCTCAAGGGAGACCAGACAAACAGAGACCTCCGTCCAAATCCTCTTCCAGGTCACCCAGCCCTAAGAGACCCAGAAGATGCCGGCGATGCGCCCGCACGGAGGACCACGGGATCAGAGTTCTCAACATCCAGATCCCCATCTCCCTCTCCATCCCTTCTCTGGATCACACGAGATGCCAAAGTCTCCTCTGGATGACCCTAGTTCTCGGATATTATGAGACACATCAAGAGAACATGGGATGGGATACGGAAGAGCTAGACCTGAAGGCTACCTTGCAAAGTATCTTCAGCAGAAGGACCCCCAATCCCTGTGGTGGGTACCACCTTGGTAGACACTTTGGTGGGCGATCACCAAGGCAGCGTGGGCTTGTCACATTCACTCCCAACGGTGATGCTTGAAATGCTGATCACTTGCACAAGGCTCCAGAAGACCAGTACTTGACTCTGCAGCCTCAGGCTGACTCTCTGGTCATAACAACCTCACATGCCCGGTCCCAGGACCGCCAACATCTGAAGCACCCTGCCACCAGACCCAGAGTCCAAACAGCTGGACTCTATGTGGGAAGGCATGTTACGTTTCCGGGCCTGCGCCATCAAGATCCCCTGAATTACTTGACCCACATGGTGCAGCGTTCCAAAATGCCTTGTGGGAACAGGGTCTGATGCGGGGAAAAACTGCGGAAGGTGAGCAGAAGGAGAAAGATCATCTTCCTTTAGGTTCGGACGTAGGAACCCAAGTGCTATGAGCCGCGTGTGACTCCGTGGACTCATCGGCCTGAGCAGCAGCGTCAGGCATATGCATCTGGAGACACTCTTGGTTACGCGTCTCCGGCTTTAGCCCGGATGTCCAGAAGAATATCATGGACGCCCCATTTGAGGGAGAAGTCTTGTTTGGTAAGCCCTCAGAGAAGATTATTACCAAACTCCAAGAGGCAGGGAAGGCGGTGAGGTCGGTTCAGGCCATGTACCGACCCAAGCTTTGTTCCTTTCGTAGGAACCAAAGCCGATTTTGTGGACGGATGCAGAGGCAACAGTCCGGCCCCGCTCCACATCAGAGGGGCTCCGGCTTTTGCAGAGCCAAGGGGAAACAACCCGCAGACCGTATCCAGCGTACTTCCAAGCCGGTCCAGCCAGTGGGACCCTCAGCTGCCACAGCCTGACTCCTTTCCGGCCCCCGCCCCTCAGAATCAATGGGAAATCATGGTCGGGAGTCACATTGCGAACTTCCTGCCGGGATGGCAGGCTATAACCACCGACAGGTGGGTTCTGCAGTTGGTCGGAAGAGGCCACTTTATAGAATTCACAGAGGAGCCACCCTTGAGACCTCCTTTGTTCTCCCGGTACCCGGGTCAGCACAAGTCACTGATCTGGCAAGAAATACTCGCGCTCTTGCAAAAGGGAGCATTAGAGTATGTCCTGGAGAACCAGAGAGGACAAGGATATTATTCCCACTTCTTCCTGGTTCCAAAGAAAACAGGTGACCTCCGTCCGATTCTGGACCTCAGCGACCTCAATGTGTCAGTCGCCTACAAGAGATTCCGCATGGTGACTCTTCCGGGTCTCATTCCCATGCTGAAGGAAGATGCCTTCTTAGCATCTCTAGACATGCAGGATGCATACCTGCACATCCCTATAGTTCAGGCACACAAGAGGTTCCTGCACTTTGAGTTTCTCGACCACCACCTTCAGTTCTGACCCCTTCCATTTGGACTGTCATCCGCACCCAGGATCTTTACCAAATGCCGTGGCAGCGTCTCTAAGGAGACAGGGCCATTATGTGTTCCCGTACCTGGACGATTGGCTTCTCATGGCTGCCTCCAGAGAGGCATTGTTACGTGCGATCCAGAGCACCCAGGACCTGTTCCGATCTCTGAGCATCCTAATCAACCACGAGAAGTCTCTCCTGGTACCGTCGCAGAAGTTGCAATTTATAGGCGCAGTACTGGACACTGTTCAGGGAAGAGCTTTTCTTCCATATGACAGAGCGGAGCGCATCAGATCCCTCATCAGCGAGTTATCGTTGAACAAGACCATCCCTGCCAGGTCGGTCCTTCGCTTGCTCGGACACATGGCGGCGGCCATTCCTACCGTCCCTTTCGCAAGGCTCCACATGTGGGTAACTCAGTGGATGCTCAAGGTGCAATGGGATCAAAGGCAAGACCACATGCAGCATCCGGTCAGAATCACGAACACCGTGATTCGAGACTGGCAGTGGTGGCTAGACCTAGGGTCGCTCTCCATGGGCGTCCTGTTTGTAGCGCCATCCCCGGAGGTAATCCTCACCACAGATGCCTCAGGTCTAGGGTGGGGAGCACACCTGGATGGGGTGAAGTCCCAGCATACGTGGACCCCTCTGGAGGCTCATCTCCATATCAATGTACTAGAGATGAGGGTGGTCCTTTATGCCCTGCAGGCCCTTCAGTCAGAAATCCCGCTGAGTACTCTCCTGCTTCAGACAGACAACATGGCGGCGATGTATTACCTCAACAAACAAGGAGGCGCACACTCTTACCCCCTTTGCAGGGAAGCCATGAGGGTGTGGGATTGGGTAATCCGACACGGCGTGAATCTGATCACTGTACATGTTCCCGGGGTGGACAACACGATTGCAGACGTCCTGAGTCGCTCCCAGACCAGAGTCTACGAGTGGGAACTTCTTCAAGAGGTAGCAGAGGATCTGTTTCTTCAATGGGGAACTCCAGAGTTGGACTTGTTCGCATCCCCATCCAACGCAAAACTGCCCAATTTTTGCTCGCTAGATCCAGGACCTGGTATTTTCTGGCGAGATGCGTTGTCCCTCTCCTGGGTGGACAGATTCCTCTACGCTTTCCTTCCCTTCTCATTGATCCAGAGAGTTCTTCTTAAACTGTGCAGGGAGCATGCAACAATAATCCTGGTGGCCCCTTTCTGGCCCAGGCAGATCTGGTTCCCCTTGCTAATTCAGCTATCCCAGGAGCCTCCGCTCCCGTTGCTGCTCAGCTCCCATCTCTTGTCTCAGGAGGAAGGTTCACTGGTCCACCCGGACTTACGCTCACTGAACCTGCATGCTGGCCTAGGAGATACAGCCATCTTCGTGCCACGGGGTTCGCAAGAGGTTGCAGAAGTTCTTTCTGCAGCCAGAAAGCCGGAACACGATCAATCGCATGCCATGAAATGGCGCGCTTTTGGTTTATGGTCACAAGCACGTGATTTTTTTCCCTTTAGGTTGCCCTGTGGGAGTGGTGTTGGACTACCTGCTCTCCCTTTTCTGTTCGGGTCTAGCCTACTCCTCTATCAAGGTGCACCTCTGTGCCATCTCAGCCTACCACCTTCCTGTGGGACATCGTACAGTGGCACAATTAGACGCTTCTCGGGAATTTTTGAGAGGGGTGTTACACCTTAGGCCACCCATTAAGGACCCAGTGCCTCCATGGGATTTGCTCTTTGTCCTGGAACAACTCACGCTTCCCCCCTTCGAACCTGCCGTGGATTGCGAGAATGCGTTTGTCATGGAAAACGCTGTTTTTGGTTGCTGTTACTCAGCAGAAAAATTTCTGAGCTTCACGCCTCATGTGCAAAGAGCCTTGATTTGTTTTCCACAGGACACAGAGTATCCTGAGGACGTAATCCAAAATTTTTGCCTAAGGTGGTCTCTACTCACTTTCAATCAGGACATTGACCTGCCGGTCTACTTCAACACTCTAATAGAGAGGCACTGCTCCACACCCTGGATGTTCACTGCAGCTTGAGTATTACCTCGTCCTCAACAGAACTAAACTACTTCCGTGGTTTGAGAAACTTTCGTTTCCTTTCTGAAAGGATGATGGGCCAACCAGTATCCAAACAGTCCCTATCTCGCTGGCTTGTCCAGTGTATTTCATTCTGTTATGATATCAAACAAAAGCCCCTCCTGGGTACAGTCCGGGGTCATTCTACTAGGGGTGTGGCCACCTCCTTTGCAGCACTCCGAAACGTCTTCACTTCTGCCATATGTGCTGCAGCCACTTGGAGCTCTGTATATACATTTATCAGGCATTATAGCCTGGACATTGCCTCTCGGCGAAGAGCCGGCTTCGGCCTGGCAGTGCTACAGGGTCTCCTGTCCTAGATTCAGGACCTGGAATGTATTTCCTAGTTTCCTCCTCCCAGAATTTTGGCAGTGTTACTGCTTGGGAATCAGTCCTAATGGTGTAACCTGCTGCAAGAGCTGTGTCTTGAAGTAAGATAGTACAGTTACGTAAGAACTTACAGTAACAGTAGATCTTCAAGAACAGCTCTTGCAGCAGGTACCTTCCCGCCCACCTTCCCCCTTGGAGGAGGCATGGCTTTCATCTTTACTATCAGGGTTTTTCCCTTTGACTTCTGATGGTGGATCCTCGGTCTCCCATTACGATGGCAGCCTGCGGCCGGAAGTCTCCGGCAGGAGAACTGGGGAATCGGGCGGGACCGCCCCCTTATGTACTACATCTGACGTCGGAGGTGGGACCGACGTCGGGGGCGGTCCCCGCTGAAGATAGCTAGCTAGAATTTTTCCATGGGGTCCTTATGCCTGCCGGCTTCAGTCCTAATGGTGTAACCTGCTGCAAGAGCTGTTCTCGAAGATCTACTGTTACAGTAAGTTCTTACGTAACTGTACTTTATTATCCCTCTGTACAGACAGCTGGGGAGACCCCATCTGGAGTACTGTGTGCAGTTCTGGAGACCCAATCTCCGCAAAGACATAGACAGGATGGAAGCTGTCCAGAGGAGGGCAACTAAAATGGTGCAGGGTCTGCACCGGAAGACATATGAAGAGAGAGACTTAAGGAGCTTAATATGTATAGCCTCAAGCAAAGGAGGAGAGGGGGACATGATAGAAACTTTCAAGTACCTCAAAGGAATCAACAAAGTCCAGAGGTAGCATCTTTCAAAAAGAGTGCAAGAACAAGAGGGCACAATTTGAAGATGGGGGGTGGCTCAGAGGTAATTTAGGAAGTATTTTTTCACAGAGAGGGTTGTGGATGCATGGAGCGGCCTTCCGGATGAGGTTGTGGAGTCAAAATCAGTGGTGGAATTCAAGCATGCATGGGACAGTCATAAGGCAATTCTGGGGGGTGGGGTAAGAAGAAGTAGGCTACTGGTTAACTAGGATCTGCAGCTTATCCAGTAGGTAGGGAAATGGGCAGACTGGGTGGGCCAAGCGGTCCCTATCTGCCGTCAAATTCTATGCTTCTATGTTAACAGCATGTGTGCCCACATGAGCCGCCATCCCAACCATCCACAGCCACTCACAGCACTGTACACCACCACCAGCCATGTGCAGCATGCCACATGCATGGCTGCCAGGCAAATGGCCATTGTGGGGGATGGCAGTGGCCTGGCTGGGACCCGGATGCACCCACTGCCCACCTGCAGAGGCCACACACATGCGCAAAAGGTGTGGCATGGTGCAATGGACCATGCCAGCGATGCACGGCTGTGATGGCTATGTGCACAGGGAGCTGTGGCCCAACCCAACCCCACACAACAATGTACACTGACAGAGTGCCTACCTGTATGCTGCAGCATGACTGGCGTCTGTCCACCAGGACCTCCCACATGGCCAGCATCCCTCACCCATGCACCATCATTGGCCTGCTGCCATTCAGCAGCAGCTCCCACCATCCTTGCTCTGTGCCGATCTTGAGGGCCTAGTAGGGAGACAGTGAGAGGCAGACATCAGCACCAGGCATCAACCCACTTACCTCACCTCCCTCTAGCACAGTATACCCCATGTTCCTGCTCAGTGGCATTGCCTTGGTGCAGCACATCTATGGTGCACTGCTACAGCCGGCGTCATTCCCAGCCACAGCCCCCCATCCCTGGCAGCATGGCATGACACCCACTGGCACCCCACAGAACACCGACAAGGCACAGTCCTGGAAATGTGCACTCACCTGGCGATGGCATGACACCCCTCCGGACGCATGCCTGCAATGTCCTCAACCAGTCTGGATCCCTCCACTGCAGGTCCCTATACCTGTGGCAGAACTGCTTCCCACTATGCCATGACCCAGAGGCCTCCTCTAATCCCTCTGCCACCTCCTGCCACACCTCAGTGCGTGGCCGGTCCAGGAGCACCGGCCCATATAGGGTGCCAACGTGAGGCTCCACTATAGCCACTAGGTTGACCAGCCGACCTGGCTCCAACTAGGCATCCTTGGTGTGCTCCTCTGAGGCATGCTGCAATCTGCACCACTGAGCCAAAATGCTGCCCAGGAGTGCACGAGATACATGTGTGATGGGTGCGCGACTCGCCTGGTGATGCGCTGCCATCCCCAATCGTGCATGCCTCATTGCTGTGCGATACAGTTGGGGTAGTGCTGGCACATGCTGCAGGCACACGGGGGTCAAGGGGCACAAGTAGGGGTCAAAGGTCAGCACACACACCGTGTGTGACAGCTCGACAGGGCACGGAAGGCATGGTACACTGTAGGGTTCAGTGTGCCCCATGGGCCATATGCCAGTGGTGCACGGGCACTATAGGGTGTACAGCACATGTGCACCACATGCCCAATAGTGGCACAGCACCATAGGAAGCACTACCAATGTACAAAATGCCAGTGCGTGCATGTGCTGTGGCAGGTGGACTGTGCATGTCAGGCAGTTATGCCATGGCTTGAGCATGCACATCTCCAATGCACCCTGCGCAATTCCTCAATATTCAGCTGGCATATGCAGATAAGCTAATCAGCATATCTGTGGTGCATTGGAAGCATTTGCATCTCATTACAGTTGCACATTACCTCATTTGCATGTGATGCTTTATAAAGGCACCATGGGACTGCATAGGCACCAGACCGGTATTGCATCCTTCACAAACAAGATGCCAGGCAGTGGGCATGTCAGGATAGAAGATGGAGGGATGCAGCCAGCACTAGCCATATGTCCTCACCCACAGGAATGAGCATGTTGAAACATGAGGAGGTTGAGGAGCAGGTGCCTGCACAGGGGTGCAGGCCCAATTTCACAAGGGCAGAGTGCGATGCCCTTTATGATGCATACCTGGACCAGGAGCCCCTTCTGAGTGGCTCCAAAGGTACCCCACAGGCCAGGGCAGAGGCATGGGAGGTAGTGGCGAGGGCTGTGAACCTGCAGGGCAGCCATCAGAGGCCAGCACAGGAGTGCAAGAAAAAGGTGGACATGGACCAGAGGTGGATAAAGGAGAAGGTGGCTGCCATCCAGGCTGCACATGCTGCCATGGGTGGTGGATAGCCTGAGGTGCCACAGCAGACACCACAGGAGGAGCTGGTGGTGGTGACCATCTGACGCAGCACCATTGAGGGTGTTCCAGGTGTTGGATTCCAGATGGGGGGAAGCCCATCACTGCATGGTAGGTACAGCAGGTCATGGGGATGGGGTGAGGAGTGCAAGGGGGCAGGGGTGCATGGTGGTTGCACTAACGTGTGTGTTCCCTTACAGATCCTGAGCACCTGCATGCTGCTGCAGGGGTGGTGGTGCCCACCTTGGGGGCTATCATGGACCTGGAGGAGTGCCCTATCCACCTCCACTGGAGTCTGGGGTCCAGACCACTGCTGGCTCTTCTCCACTGTCCAACCGGATGCCTGAGGTGTGGGCGCAGATGAGGCCCAGGTAGTGTTTCAGTGGGATGCCAGCCATGGTATCCAGTATGTTGAGACACTGATCAGGGTGGGGTCTGGGTCTGATGATGACATGACCGCTATCCTGGACAGTGGTGATGCCGACCGGGGGGAGGCACCCCTACCACGCACCGGACATGGCAGTGCTGATGGTGTCCAGGTGGTGCTTGTCGACCCTCCAGCCACACTGCCTGGTGAGGTGGTGAATGATGTACTTGCGGCGCAGACCATACTGTGTGGCAGTGGTGGTGCAGCCACCCCAGCACCGTCATGTGCACAGTGGCAAGAGGGGCAACAGGATGGTGCCGAGGGGGGTCCGTGTGTAGTGGACACCACCATTGCACCGCAGACAATACAGACCCAAGGGGGCCTGCTGTGCAGCCCCCACCTGCGTGGGGGGCCATGTCACGGGGCCGTGCAACTCCCATGGGCCAGCACAATGCCCAAGCCCCCCGGAGCACCGACCCTCTGACTGAGCACACCCGTCTGCTCCGGGCATCTATGGAGCAACAGATACAGGTCATGGCAGGGGTGTGTGCACTCCACACTGAGCTGCACCAGTCCACAGGGTGGCGTGACCTGGACTTTGAGTAGCTTCTGGCCAAGGCCACAGGCATGCAGAAGGACATGACCACAGGCCTGGATCGGCTCACCGCTGCAGTCACGGCTGGCCTAGCACCACTGGCCACGATGATGCAGGGCCATTCACAGCAGTCACCATGGAGTGCATTCTACACCCCTCGGTCCTGGCATCATGTGACCCTGCATTGTTGTCACTGGGATCCACTGTGGGCATTCTGTGGATGCCTGGAGCAGGCCTGTTTGGGGGCCTGCAGATGCCTGTGAGGGACCAGTCGCATTCCCGCATTGACAGACCTAGGGGAATGTCTGTGACACCCCCTGTGGCTGTCGCACAGCCTGCATCTGCTGAGCGGTCTCAGTGGGCCGTCCACGTGTCCATGGTGGCCATGCAACTGCACAGTGGTCATGATCTGCCACCCTCCCTCTCTGCTTCCTGCCACAGCCCTGTATGCACAGTGATGTGGTGTGTGCATGTGCATATCAGGGCCACGTGGTCCATGGATCACACAACATGCCCACCTTGTGCACACCCACCCAGCCACTGGCCACCATGGTATGGGCATGATGATGCCATCACATCACCGGATGCCACTGTGCACTGATGTTCAGCGTCTGATACACACCCATTGGTGGCTTCAGGGTGTGTGTGTGTGTGGGTACCTGTGTGACTGTGCTTGTGTATGTGGAGGTGTCTGGGGCTGTGGGGTGGGGTCTACAGTGCTGTAAGGGATGCTTCCATGGTGTCCTGTCCCATGTCCAGCAACGCTGCCCTCCAGCCATGTCTGTTGTGGGGCCCAGCCAGGCATGCCTGTATACTATGCCCTGGTACCTGGGACATGTGTGTGGTCATGTTCACCTACCTGCGTGCACTGTAGTGCTCCTCTACAATGGTGTCCTGGTGCTGCTGGGCCATCCTGTGCAGCCAGGGTTCCCATTGTCCCGGGGGGCTGCCCACCACCGTGTGGCCTGGCATCCATGTCGTTCCCACTGCTGTTCCTCTCTTCAACCTCGACAGTTATTCCATAGTCAGTGCCCATGTTGTGTAGCACACAGCAGGCCAGGAATGGGCCACAGACCTTCGAGGAGCTGTACCGTAGGGCACCGCCAGACCTGTGCAGGCAATGGAACCATGCCATCAGCAGTCGAAACACATACTTGATGATGTTCCGAGTACTGGCGTGTGCCTCGTTGAATCTCTCCTGTGCTGGGGTCGACGGGTGCTGGTACAGGGTAAGCAGCCAGGGCTGGAGTGGGTATCTGCTGTCACCTGTGTGGGGACATAGTGGGTTAGCACTTTGATCTGTGTGACTGCCCCTCACCTACACAGACAGACCCTCTACTCCCCCAGCATATCATCTCCCCCCACACCCTACCCTGTTGTGCAGGGCTGCCCATCCCAGCTGCATATTCACCTACTAAGTGGCTGGTGGGGATGTACTGACTCTCAAGCCTGTGGCACAGTGTAGACTGGTGTCAGATGAAGGCATTTTGTGCTCCACCAGGGTGTGTGGCATAGACATTGATTATATGCCCCTTGGCATAACACACCACCTGGCAGTTGACACTAGGGTAGCCTTTCCTGTTGATGTAGGCCACTCCCTCCAGCCCTGGTGGTGTGTGCATGCCTATGTGGGTGCAGTCAATGGCCCCTAGCACACCAGGCATACATGCAACCCTGTGGAACTCTTGCATGTTTGCTGTAGGCTCTGCCTGTGTGCTGGGAAAGTGGATGTATTCCGCAGCATGTGGCAGCAGTGCACTGAGGAATTGTGTGAGGAGCCGTGACATGGTTGACTGTGTTATGCTTGTGGTGTCCCCTGTTGGTCTCTGGAAGGTGCCCATGGTGAGAAGGCACATTATGGCTGTGACCTTTGTCTCCACTGACAGGGCATGGCTACATCTTGTGGGTGCCTGCATCTCATCACTGCATAGCTCACAGAGCTGCCTCAGAATCACCCAGTTCAGCCGGTACTGGCCCACAATCTCGGTGTCACTGTACTGTTTGAAGGTGGTGCGGGCACGGTACCACCTGTTCCAGGAATACTACCACCAGGCTGTTCCACGGCATGCCGCTTAGCCTCCAGCCTCCTCACACCCCCTCATTACTGCCTCCATCTGGAATATTGCACTGGACATGGCCTGGCCTGTCCTGCCCCCCCTCTGCGGCTGACTCTCGGGATTCCCCTGACTGTGTGCTGCTGCCTGGACCCCTGCACTGGGCACACTCCTGTGTTGGGGACCCACACACACACACGCACACTCTGGTCAGCTCACACTCACAGGCACAGTCAGGGTCAGACTCCCTGTCCCACAGCCCACTGTACCTCCTGCCTCTGTGCCTGTTTTACACCACTGCTGCTGTCCTGCCTGGCCACTGCCCCTCTATCTGTCTCTGTCTCTCTCTCTCTCTCTCTCTCTCTCTGTCTATCACCCCTGCTCCCCTGGGCACAAGCCTCCATCCCCTGCTTGCTCCATCCTTTTGTAGGCTCAACTTTGCTCTGCGCATGTCCCTGTTGCTCTGCCCTTGTGCCATCGGCTTGCTGTTGAATATTGCACTGTGCAACTTATTCATGGCTACACCCCCTACACTCACATATGCATTCATTAGGGTTGCGCATTGACGCACTGCGATATGTGCTGTGCTATATCACCCACTGAATATCGCTCATTGGTGCATGTCAGCTATTGTGCAGGTGCATCTCACTTACACCATGAGCAACCACTTTGAATATCCCACCTCTGTTTTTTTCTTTCTTTAAAATGTCTTGCCAAAGCTGATTTTTCATCTTCTCTCCTAATACAGCTTTCATGTTCCATAATTCTTTGTTTAAGAGGCCTGATTGTCTGCCCTATGTAATAAAGGCCATACGGACATACAATACAGTATATCACATAGTCACTGCTACATGTGATGAGAGTTCTGATCTCATACCTTTGGTCTGTACATGTACTCTTTATTATCTTTGCTTTCATGCCATTATTACAATATATACAATTTCCACAGGGAAAGAAACCTTTGATGTCCTTTTGTAACCATGTCCTTGGTTGTGGCGGGGGAGTCCAGTGCTGAGTTTTCACAAGTTTATTTCTTATTGTTGTTGTTTTTCAGCTGTAATACATGGTTTCTCCAAGAAAATCAAGTTTCCATGATCTGTTGTTTGTAGTATATTGCAATTTCATAAAATGGTATTTTGATCTTTCCAAAACATAGTGAATATCGCATTGACATTGTAATCTTTTTGTTTATATTTGTTTCTTGCATTTTATCTTGTAACAGACTTTCTCTTGTCACCTCATCACATTTAAGTTCAGCTTTGTTTAGTAGTGCTGCTTTGTATCCTCTGTCTTCAAATCGTGTTTTCATCTCAAGTATGTTGTTTCTGTACCTATTCACACTTCCACTATTCCTTTTTTCACGTAACATCTGACTCTACGGAATGCTGTTTTTTAATTGAGGGGGATGAAAACTCTGTGCATGAAGAACAGTGTTTTTAACACTTTGCTTATGATATAGATCTGTAATAATTTTCTTCTCTTTGGGATTTCCTTGTCTCCAAAATTTATAGTGAACTGAAGATATGGTGTAACTCCATTCAAATATAGAAAAAAATTGGTTTCAATTGTTTGCATTTCCATTCCAAATAATCAAAATGTCATCTGTAAAACATTTATAGAGTTTTAAATGTGTTTTGAATCTGTTTTCATCAGAATATGCATATTTGCTTTCAAATTCTGACATAAAAAAATTAGCATATGTAGGTGCTAATGTGGCCCCCATAGCTGTTCCAATTTTTTGTCTGTAACAAGCTTCTTCAAATTTTAAATAGTTGTTTTTCAAAACAAATTTGGTTAAGGTGATTAAAAATTCGATATCTGGTTTATTATTTTCCCTTTTCTCAAGTGTTGCCTTCAATGATAATAAACCCTCAGTATGTGGTATGGATGTGTGCAGATTTTTGATGTCCAGATTCACCACAATACATGAATCTAAATCTTCACTTTGATCAAGTTGTTCTAAAATTTGTATGCAGTGTTTACTGTCTTTGATGTAGGAGGTTGTTTTAGGAACTAATTATTTACAATAATGATCCACAATGATTGATAAAGGTTCTGTGATTGTTTCTATGCCAGAGATTATTGGTATCCCAGGTGGTTTTATATTGTCTTTATGTATTTTGGGAAGGCAATAGAATAATGGTAGTTTTGGATATATTCATTAATTCTGGTTTAAGCCAGTCTTCTATTATTCCTCTGTCTGCAGCTTCTGTGATTATTTCCTTTACATTTTCTTTTAATGTACTAAACGGTATAGTTCTTCTCATAGGTGGTTTCTTCATTAAGTTTTCTTAGACACTCAGTTTGATAATCTTTAAAATCCATTACCACTATTGCACCCCCTTTATCTGCTGGTTTTATTATTACATTTTAGTCCTGTGCCAGGGACTCTAAGGCATCCTTTCCCATGTTGCTTAAATTATAAGATGGTCATTCTTCTTTTCCCTTTTTAAGTATATTCTCCACTTCTCTGTTAACTTTTTCAATGTATATGGTTATGTGAGGGGCACAGAAACCCACTGGGTGAACATAGACATGACCTCAGTGCTTGTTTGAGTTTTTGTTTATCTTGCTGTTGTGTTACATTTTGTACATTTGTTTCTTTTAGACTGAAAAAGTTCTGAGATGTAATTTTCTATAAAACTTTTCAAGATCTAATTGCAGTTCAAATAGTTTTATTTTTTCTATAAGGCTATATGATAAATCTTTTCCTAAAATGTTCTCTTCTGTCTCAGTAAGGGTCCAAGTGGATAAATTGTAAATGATTAATTGTGTCTTGTCTTGGACCTTGTTTCGTGTGTTTTGTTGCTGTCTTTTCTGTTCTGACCTCCTATATCTTTTCCTTTTTCTCTTTCTTTTTGTTTTATACTGGAAGTTGAGGGTTCTGATTCACTTTGGTGCTTGGAAAAATCCTGGCCGTATTGTGAATTAGAATTTCAACTCTGTCTACAAGGTTCGTAGTATTCATTCCTGTGAAAGCCTTGATAATATCAATTTCTGTATGGTATTTGTTGTTTAAAATAGGTTCTGTATCTCTGATATCATCTCTGATTTCTAGGAAAGAATCTTTTTGATCTATTGCTTCTAATCGGGCCAAGTTCTTGTGAATCTGATTCAGTGGAATGTGAAGGGGTGTCTATTTCATCCAGATTGTATATTGTTGTTTGATATTCTGATTTTTTCCAAGAAAAACTCTTTCTGTCTTTGTAATCTGTAATATCCCATCTGAATTTTTGTAATTTTATATTTCTAGTGTGGTTGTCATAATCAATTAATGATTTTTCAATTCTTTCAACTAATACTTTCAATTGAGAAGTTTCAATAGATTCTTTAAGTTGTATTTCTAATGTTTTAATCTCTTCTATTTCTTCATTTTGTTCTGTTGTTAATGTCTCTATTAATAAGAGCATAAAATCAAATGAGCCTTTGGTTCTTATTCCATCCCATTTGATTTGAAAACCTTCTAGACTGAAACTTAGATGTGATTCTACTAACTCTCTAAGGCCTCTAGGGATTCTCTTCTGTTTGACATATTCCAATAATGTTACTGCATGCCAGTCAAGGCGTATCTCTCTCTCTCTCTCTCTCTCTCTTTTAATGCTTCTAACTTATTTATAGATGCCTTTGGAATTTCTGTCATGTCTATTTGTTGTTTACTTTTAACTAGACCTATTATATGTTCCGTTTCTTCTTGATTCATGCTGATTGATGTGGACCTGAAGTTGGTCATGTCCCCAAGGTTCTGAAAAAGTTGCTATTCTATTTTTGTTTGTTGAAACTTTCTTTTAGGGAAACAGAATAATTTTCCTGTAATCAGAAAAGTATCCTAATCTTTATTTCTACTTATGTTTCCCTCAGTCCCTTGTCTCAAAAAGAAGGGGGGGAGGGGAGATACCACTATGGAATCATAAAGCAAAATATTAAAGTGGTGTGGTGCTCAACCCCTGAATAAGAGACAAAGTTCTTCTGGAATCAATGTATATTCTTTTATTTACTTTGAGAAAATTCTTGCTTTTATTCTTTCTTGTCAAGTTGCATATGACTTTTTCAGTTTTCTATAAAACATGTAACAGTCTTTACTCCATTTGTTAGAAATTCCTCATAAGAATGCAGCCTTCGTTTGATATTTGTTTTAGCTCTCTTATAGTTTAATTTGTTACATTTCAGGACCAATGTCCCTTCGTCAGACTGATGAGTAGCTACAGTATGGCTATAAATTTAACATAAACCCATTAGTAATGTTGTCTCCCTTTTTATAAGTAACATAGATATATTTAATGTTTCTTAATATTAATTTAGGTAGGGACAAACTCCTGCATGCAACATTTTTTTTTAATTTTATTTATTTATTACAGTTTTGGAGAGTACCTTTGAGTCATGGACTCATTTACAAAGGTTCCACATCACATAGGTTATATACAGACAGACATAATAGCAAATTAACTCGGAGACAGATACAGATTGCTTACAGGAAATCAGTCAAGCTAACATCCAAGATGCTAGGATTACTCATTAGAGTATTTTTTTTTAGTTGTTTAACCAGGTATAGCACACTAAGCTGAAAGCTTTTTTACAGGAGCGACCTGGGAGCACAAGGAGGTTAAGTGACTTGCTCAGGGTCACACAGTATGCAAGTGGAAGCTGTGGGATTCAAACCCAGATCTGGTCTGCTGGATGTCACCAGATTTGCAGCTCAGAGCCTTAGACCACTGCGCTATACTGCCTTTACACAGTACACATATGATGTAGATATATTATAACACATGAGCAACATTAGTTGGTTACTAAGGGAAGAGGCAGGCCATTGGCCATTGCCATAGATTAAGGAGAAGGTGGAGGACAGGGATTCAGTTGCAGTTACAGTTATTTGAGGATAGAAGGTGGGTCCTGAGGAAGGTTTTAAATTATTCTAGTCTTTGTTCATTAGCCAGTGTGGCGGGAAGGCTGTTCATCCACATGGGGGCCCTATAGCTGAAAGACCTTTGAAACTGAGCAGTACGGCTGGAGGGAATCAAGAAGAGATGGTGGACTGAGGTACGGGTACACTTAACCTTAATGCTTGGGAGGATTAAAGGGGCAAGTCCAGAGGGAGAGAGGCCTAGGGTGATTTTTTTAGCCATCAGACAGGTGTGGAACCTAATCCTGTTGTCAAGATTAAGCCAGTTTCTAGCACTATAGAGTGAGCAGGTATGTGTAAGATGGTCACATCCTAAAACAAGACAACTGGCTTTGTTTAGGGAGATATGAAGTCTAGCTAGGGATGAAGTGCTTGCCACCCCATATATCAATAGGCCATAATCTAGCAGAGAGAGGAGAGAGGAGGTGACAGTAAGCCTGAGAGCATCAGGGGTAAGGCAATGCTTGAAACGGTGCAGAAGCCCCAGCCTAATGTTAAGGGCCTTGGATAGGTGGTGAATGTGCTCATGGAAGTTAAGACCTGGGTCCAAGGTAATACCCAGGTATTTAAAGGAGTCCACCTGCTCCAGAGGGGTGTGATTAGAAGTTAGAACTTGTGGGCATAGCACCTTTCTAGTGTTCTGCGAGTGAGAGAATAGCATAACTTTGGTTTTATTGTAGTTAAGAATAAGGCATTGCGCAGTGAACCAGTTTGCAGTACAGCTGAAAGAGGACTGAAGGGAGTGGTGGAGTTGTATAGGGCCTGGGCTGGAGGAGAAAATTACTGCATCATCCACATATAGTAACAGATTTCCTGGGCAGGATTCAGGAAGGGAGTTGAGGAAGAGGTAAAAAGTAACAGTCCCAAAATGGACCCCTGAGAAACACCAGAGAGGACAGGTAGCCTATTTGAAACTGTGTTACCAATTTTGACCTGTTGATATTGGCTCGAGAGGTAGTCAGAGAACCATCCCATTGCGTCCCGAGAAAGACCCAAGTTGGTCAAAATGGTTAGTAGGAGGGAGTGGTTGATGGTGTCAAATGTCTTTGTGAGGTCAATGAAAACAGCACCAGTGATGTGCCCCTTATACAGTGCAGAGTGTATGTGTGTGATAAATTTGAGAAGGGCAGTAATAGTACTGTGTCCCTTGCAGAAACCATGTTGCTGCTTGCAAAGAAGGTTATATTTGTTGAGGTGCTCCATGAGCTGATCAGATACAATCTGCTCTAATGCCTTGGAGAGGAGAGGGGAGGGGAGTATGGAAATGGAGAGGTAATTATTTGTATTGTAAATATTGGTGTGATGGAGCAGATTTCTACTTGGGGGGAGTTCACCTAGGCAAAGGGAGCGGTTTGAAATGTGAGTAAGGGGACAGAGAACCTCGTTAAGGGTGAGACAAAGGAGCTTCATGTCCAGAGAGTCAGAGCTGTATGAGGAGTGGCTAAGGGCTGCTCTGAGGTATGGCTCCACAGACTGACTTGAGATACAGTGCAGGTAAAAGGGAGGAGCTGCAGGAGGGGGAGAAAAAGTGTTACTTGCTGGAGAATCAAAGAAATAGGGAGAGACAACACTACTAAGGTTAGTGAATGCATTATTGAAGTCTGAAACAATACGGGAAGGGTCAGTGGTCAATGATCCGTCAACCCTGACCTGTGCTGGCATCTGGTTGGGGGCCTTACCACAGATTTAATTAATGTTGTTCCAGAACTTTCTCCAGAGCCCCAGGAGGAAGTTAGTGAGGATTTATAGTACTCTGCTTTAGCTTTGTGAATGGCCCAGGTGCACTTATTCCGAGCTTCTCTGTATTTATGTCTGTCAAGTGGGAGGCCAGATTCTAAGGAGCATTGCCACAATGAATCTCTTGCCCACAACAAGGCCATGAGGCAATCAGTGAACCAGGGTACATGGTGCCTTTAACCATTCTTTTAGTGAGTGGGACAAATTTGTCACATATGTTATTGAAAGACAGGATAAAGAAGTCAAGGGCTATTTCTGGGTTGGGGGAGCTAGAGATGAAGAACCAGTCCATGGGCCTGAGGTACGCTTTAAGAGATGCCAGTTTATCAGGGCCAAGTTTGCATTGGGTTATGAGCTTTTTCACTGTCCCCCTCTGCCCACCCACCATTCATTCTATTCAGCCTCGCTATCCCTCCCTTTGTCTTTCTACACTCGCTGATGTACCTATAAAAGGTTTTATCCCCTTTCTTAACTGAGTTGGCTATCTTTTCCTCAGTTTGGGCCTTTGCTATTCTGACTTCCCTCCCTGCTTCCTTCTGCCTTAACTGGTACAGCTCTCTGTCCTGCTCCTTCTGTGTTTCCTTATACTTCCGGAATGCTATCTTTTTCTTCCTGACTTTCACAGCCACCTCTTTTGAGAACCATAGTGGCTTTTTCTTTCATTTTGATTTGTTTATTTGCTTCACACAAAGGCTTTGCCTCTGTGATGGCAGTTTTGATAATTCCCATTGTTGCTCCACACCTCCTTCTAGCCTGTTTGCTAGTGCTTTTCTGAGGCACTCTCCCATCTTGCCAAAGTCAGCCCTCCTAAAGTCCAGTACCCTCACTTTTGTATGGCTTGAGTCTGTAGCTGTGTTTAACATGAACCACACTGTTTAATGGTCACTTTTTCCCAGATGGCAACCCACTTCTAGATCTGAGATCTTCTCACTGCCCCGTTTGAGAGTACGAGGTCTAAGATTGCTCCCTCACGAGTGGGTTCCGAAACTAGCTGTCTAATGCCTGCCACTTGTAGGGCATCAAGAATGGCCCTGCTCTTGGATGTGGCTGCAGCAAATGTGCTCCAGTTAACATCTGGCATATTCAGGTCTCCATCAACAGTATCTCCCTTTCTGCCATTCTAAGAATGCCTTCTATCATATCCTTGTCCATTCCTTCCCCTGACATGGGGGTCTGTACACTAACCCCTGTGTGGATTGTGGTACCTTTCCAGTCTCCAAGGTGACCCACAGTGCCTTCTCTCTCCCTGTTTACTCTTTTGTTCAGTTGCTTTTATCCTTTCCTTTACATAGAGAGCTACCTCCCCTCTTCTCCCCTGCCTGTCTCTCCTGTAGGTTATGTACCCTGGTATGTTAACATCCCATTCATGGTTCTCTGTGTACCATGTTTCTGTGACTGTTATGATATCCAGGCATCCCTCTTCCATTAAGGCCATCAGCTCAGGGAGCTTGTTGCCCAGACTGTGGGCACTGGTACTCATTACCCTCCATGTCCTGATGGCCTTACTCCCTTTTGCCCCATCCCTGTCCTTCTTGCCTTTGTCACTTTCTCCATTTACCCCTTCCCTTCTCCCTATCAACACCTCTATGTTGGTGTTTGCCGCATTTACTACCGTGATTTTTTTTGGGGGGGCTAGGTTTTCCTGCTCCTTTCCAGTGCATCCCCCCTTGGCTAGTTTAAAAGTTTGCTAATGAAGCATTTAAACCTATCACCTAGGATCCTGGTTCCCCTCCTGGACAGATGCAGCCCATCATGCCAGTATAGGCTGGCATCACTCCAGGTGGACCCCCAGTCCCCAATGAAGCCAAATCCCTGAGCTCCACACCAGTTTTCGACCACTGATTGAATCCCATGGTGCGGAACACCCTAGCCTCTCCTATGCCATAGATGGGTAGCACCTCCGAGAAGGTTACCATGCATGCTATTTGACTAAGACCCCTCCCCAATTCCACAAACTCTTCCTGCACTTCTCTAATCCCTTTCTTAGCCAGGTCATTTGTCCCTAGGTGGACAATGACATCCAGCTCCCTCCCCTGTGCAGCTGCTCTGGCAATCCTGAGGATTCGCTCCCTGTCTCTCCAAGCCATGGCACCAGGCAGGCACCTTACCTCCCTCTCCCCTTCCTCCCCCAGTTCTACCTTCCTAACAATGGAGTCCCCCACCAGGAGTTGTTTCCTTCCCCTGAGGGGTCCCCTGCCACCCTCCTGTGGGTCTCCTTTGTGGAGGTTCCCAGCATACTCCTTGGTGTGGAAATGGGAGGAAATGGAGGGACAAGGAGCAGTCAGAGTGTTCCTGTTGGGGGATTCTATGATCAGGGGTATCAAATGGCATAGGGAAGAGGAAGTCTGGCCAATTAGAGCAAAATGCTTCCTTGGACTAATGGTGCACAGGGCCAAGCACGAGGTATATCACCTGGCAAAGGATTGTGGAGGTTTCCCAGACATACTGGTCCACCTGGGTACAAATGACACTGAAGGAAATAGCAAGCTAGAGATGCAGGCAAGGTTCAGGGAGCTTGTCAGGGTCTGTCATGACATAGGAAGCATGATTTCCTTCTCGGAAATCCTGCCCATGCCAAGGGCTAGTGGGGAACACAAAAGGAAGATTAGGGAGATAAACCAGTGGATCAAGGAGTGGTGTGAGGCCAGAGGGTATGGGTTAATGGGGGATTGGGGGAGACCTGGGAGAATAAGGGGCTGTTTGCTAGAGATAGGCTCCATCTCAATTTGAAGGGGAGGGGAATCCTTGAGTTGAAAATAGAGGGGTTCATTTGTGAAAGGTGGGGTTTAAACTTGTAAAGGGGAGGGATGGAAGAAAAGGCTGTCGAGGGGGGTCAGATAAAGGAGAGACTTGGTCTCCACCCACCCAGGGAGCTGGAGGAATGCGGGAAAAGGCCGACTGGTAAGGTGCTGACCAGGGGAAAATGGAATTCCCATGGGAACATGAGCAGGGGAAACAGAAGTATAGGGAAAGGGTGGAAGGTAGTCCTGCTAAATGCCAGGAGCTTGGGCAATAAAATGCCTGAGCTCCAGGTGATGCTGAGGGAGGGGTGGATGTGGCAGCGGTCAATGAGACCTGGGCCACCGCAGGACATGACTGGGACCTGAACCTGGAGGGTTACACCATGTTCAGGAAGGACAGGGGGGAGGGGAGGAGGGGTAGCAATAATAGTCAAAAACTGCACTGGCATAGGGGGAGTAGAGGAGGCGGAGGGAATCATGGAGGTGATTTTGGTCACCTTGATAACAAGGGGGGACAAGAGAGTAAAATTAGGAGTGGTGTATAGACCCCCTGTGCTGGTGGAGGAGCTGGAGGAGAGTCTGGTGGCAGATGTTGGGAGACACTGCAGATTGGGCAGGGGAAGGGTGGTGGTGTTGGGGTACTTAAACATGCCAGGAACAGACTGGGAGGCTATGACATCCTCAATGGCCAGGGAACAGAAGTTGTTGGTTGTCTTTCAAGATGCATTCCTAACTCAACAGGTGGGGGAACCGACCAGGGAGGCGTGGGTACTGGATGTGGTCCTGGCAGACAGTGACCAGATTGGGGGCCTGGAGGTAAGGGACCCATTGGCGGGGAGCGACCATGCCACTGTCTGCTTCTGCCTGGACCTAGGAGGGGTAGAAGGCTGCACAAAAATGGAGGTAACTGACTTCAGGGGGGTGGATTTTAAGGAAATGGGAAGGATCCTTAAGGAGCATTTGAGTGTGACTGGGTCAGACATGGACGCTGACAGTAGGTGGGAAATCATCAGGAGAGGGGTGCAGGATGCTACCAGCACCTGTGTAAGAGTAAGATGAAAATGCGGTAGGGCCCGAAAACCCTGCTGATGGACCAGGGAGGTCCAGGAGGTTGTGAGGGGAAAGAAGAAAGCCTATAGGCAATTCAAGTGCTCAAGAAGTGAAAGGGATTGAAGGGAGTACAAGCTGATGGCTAGAAGGGCCACTAGGGTGGTGAGGGTGGCTAAGGCAAGGAAGGAGCAGAACCTGGCCAGGGAAATTGGGAGAGGGAACAAGGGATTCTTTAGATACATTGGGGAAAAAACAAAGGGTGAAGGGGCAGATTAGCAGGATTAAAACAGGGGAGAGATGGGCACAAGACCCAGGGGAGCAGGCTGAGGTACTAAATGAGTACTTCACCTCAGTTTTCACCAAGGAAAATGGTGGGGTTGCATTATACATGGGAGGAGACAGTGATACTGAGGAGAGGGAAACCCTTACCGATCGGTGGGTCTGGGGAGAAGGGGAGGCATCACTGGCAGGAGGGGGGAAGGCTAAGCAGGGGGATGAGGTAGCGGAGGTGGAAATCACAGCAGAGAGAGAGTGAGGGAAGCCCTCAGGTCCCTTAAGATGCAGAAAGCACCGGGGCCAGATAAATTACATCCCAGAGTGCTGAAGGAACTGGTGGATGTCCTGGCGAAACCCCTGGTGGAGCTTTTCACCATCATTCTGAGGACAGGATGGGTACCCCAGAACTGGAAGGTGGCACATATAGTGCTTATCCATGAGGCGGGATCAAGAGAGGTGGCAGGGAACTACAGGCCTGTCAGCCTGACATCGGTGGTGGGCAAGGTGATGGAGGGCATTGTCAAAGAGAGGCTAGGGGGGGACCTGGAGAAGTCAGGGTAGGCCTGGACAATAGACAGCATGGAATCATCCCGGGAAAATCATGTCAGACAAACCTTGTGGAGTTCTATGACTGGGTGATGAGTGCCTTGGACCTGGGTAGACCTATGAACATAGAAACATATAATTTGATGGCAGATAAGGACCGCTTGGCCTGCCCAGTATGCCCATTTCCCCAGCTAATGGATAAGCTGTAGATCCTAGTTAACCAGCAGCTTACTTCTTTCTACCCCCACCCCCTACAATTGCCGTATGACTGTCCCATGCATGCTTGAATTCAACCACTGTTTTTGACTCCACAACCTCCTCCGGAAGGCCGTTCCATGCATCCACAACCCTCTCTGTGAAAAAATACTTCCTTATAATACCTTTGAGCTGCCCCCATCTTCAAATTGTGCCCCCTTGTTCTTGCACACGTCTTTTTTTGTCCCCCCCCTCCTCCTTTCCTCAAGGCTACACATATTAAGCTCCTTTAGTCTCTCTTTATACGTCTTCGGGTGTTGACTCTGTACCATTTTAGTTGCCCTTCTCTGGACGACTTCCATCCTGTCTATGGCCTTGCAGAGATTGGGTCTCCAGAACTGCACACAGTACTCCAGATGGGGTCTCACTAGCTGTCTGTACAGAGGGATAACAACTTCCTGTTTTCTACTGGTGATGCCTCTCCCTGTGCATCCCAGTCCCCAGCCCTCCTTACTGCCCTCTCACATTGCTTGCCCACCTTTAAGTCATCTGATATGACTACCTCCAGGTCCCTTTCCATTTTTGTTGTTGTTAGCATCTATCCCCCATTGTGTACTCTTCCCCTGCATTTTTGTTTCCCAGGTGCATTACCTTGCACTCCTTAGCATTGAATCTAAGCTGCCATACTTTTGACCATTCCTCTAACCTTGCCAAGTCCCTTCTCATCCTTTCCACCCCACCTTGCGCATCAATTCTCTTGCAGAGCTTTGTGTCATCTGCAAAGAGACATACTTTTCCTTCCAGTCCCTCTGCAATGTCACTTATAAAGACATTAAAGAGGACCGGTCCTAATACTGAACCCTGCGGTACCTCACTAGTAACCCCCTTTCTTCAGAGTGGACTCCATTTACTATTACCCTCTGTGTCCTATTCTCCAGCCAATTCTTTACCCAGGCTATCATCTTGGGCCCCACTCCTAGGCTGGCTAACTTGTATATTAGTCTTTTGTGTGGGACTGTGTCAAATGCCTTGCTATAGTCTAGGTAGGTGATGTCCACAGCCCCTCCCTGATCTACTACCTTAGTCACCCAGTCAAAGAAATCTATTAGATTCATCTGGCATGACTTTCCCACTGTGAATCCATGCTGCCTTGGGTCCTGAGCCCCTCTGGCCTCTAGGTACTTGACAATTCTTTCTTTCAGAAGTGATTCCATCATTTTCCCTATCACTGAGGTTAAACTAACAGGTCTGTAGTTTCCTGCTTCTGCCCTGCTCCCACTTTTGTGAAGAGGAATCACATCTGCCCTCCTCCAGTCCTCGGGTACCACCCCCTCCTCCCATGATTTGTTAAAGAGGGTAGTCTGTGGTGTCACTAGTTCTACCTTTAGTTCTTTTAGAATTCTGGGATGAATCCCATCAGGCCCCATTGCTTTGTCTTCCTTCAGTTTTAAGAGTTCTTTCAGAACCCTTTCTTCTGTAAATGGGCTGGTATCAACTTCTGTATCCAGAGTGTTTCTATTGTTTGTTTTAGGTACCTCCCCCTCTTCATTTGTAAACACTGAGCAAAAATATTTGTTTAGTATCTCTGCCTTTTAACAGTCACTCTCTGCCCTCCTCCCCCTATTAAGCCTCACTATCCCTCCCTTGGTCTTCCTTCGCTCCCTGAAGTACCTACAAAAGATTTCATTCCCCTTCTTAACTGAGTTGGCTATCTTTTCCTTGGTTCAGTCCTTTGCTATTCTGACTGCTTTCCCAGCTTCCTTTTACTTTAACTGATACAATCCTCTGTCCTGCTCCTTCTGTGATTCCTTGTACTTCCTGAATGCTTTCTTTTTCTCTTGAACCTTCACTGCCACCTCCTTTGAGAACCATAGTGGTTTCTTACATCGTTTTGTTTTGTTTTGTTTATTTACTTCACACAAAGGCTTGTTACCTCTGTGATGGCAGTTTTTATTATTCCCCATTATTCTTCCACCCCTGCTTCCTGCCCATTTGCTAGTGCATTCTTTAGGCACTCACCCATTTTGGCAAAATCAGCCCTCCTGAAGTCCAGTACTTTTGCCTTTGTATGGCTTGACTCTATTGCTGTGTTTATTGTAAACCATACTGTTTGATAATCACTAGTTCCCAGATGGCTACCCACTTCTCCATCTGTGATCCTCTCTCCATCTCCCTTTGAGAGAACCAGGTCTAAGATTGCTCCCTCTCGAGTGGGTTCCAATACTAGTTGTCTAAGGCATGTCCCCTGTAGGGCATCTAGAATAACCCCACTCTTGGAAGTGGCTGCTGCAACTGCACTCCAGTTAACATCTGGCATATTCAGATCACCCATCAGTAATATCTCCCCCTTTTTCTGCCATTCTAAGTATACTTTCTATCATTTCCTCGTCCATTTCCTCCCCCTGAGAGGGGGGTCTGTATACAACCCCTGTGAAGATTGTGGTGCCACTGCCTGTCTCCAAATTGACCCACAGTGCTTCTTCTCCTCCCTGTTTACCCTTTTGTTCTGTTGCTTTGATTCCTTCCCTTATGCAGAGAGCTACTCCTCCTCCTCTTTTACCCTCCCTGTCCCTCCTGTAGATAGTGTATCCTGGTATGTTTACATCCCCAGTCATGGTTCTGTGTGTACTACGTTTCTGTGACTGCCACAGTATCCAGATGTTCCTCCTCAATCAAGGCCACTAATTCAGGAAGCTTGTTACCCAGACTACAGGCATTGGTACTCATTGCTCTCCATTTTTTGATGGCTTTACCTTCTGTAGCAGCATCCCCCACTGACCTTTCTACCTTAGTCTTTTTCTCATTTAGTATCCTGTTTTGTAGGGGGAGGCTGATTTTTCTGCTGCTTATCAGTGCCCCCCCCCTGACTAGTTTAAAAGCTTGCCAATGAAGCATTTAAACCAACTGCTCAAAAGACTTGTTCCCTTCCTGGACAGATGCAGACCATCCTGCCAGTTTAGGCTGGTGTCCCTCCAGGTGGAACCCCAGTCCCCAATGAAGCAAACCCCTGTGCTCCACACCATCTTCTCAACCATTCATTAAACTGCAGTAGTGCTCGTCTCCTCGCTTCCTGCCCAAAATGTGGCAACACCAAATAGTTTTGTTTTTTTAATGTCAAGACTGGATCAACTTGATAAATGCTATCAGCAAAATTAAAAGGTTACCTGATGTGAAAGGGTAACCTTTAGTGGAAGTCGGGTCCTCAGTAAGTGGAGAAATCAATGCTACATTTGTTGATGTGCTTGGCCTGCCCACACACGGATTGCCACCAATAAGGGGGCTCAGTTGAGATAAGTGACAGTCTTCACAAACTAAGTCTTGGGAAAATGCCGTAATAACAGAATTTCAGGTTATTAAGATTTTTGGACAGCAGTGCTAACTCAGAATCCAGTTATTACGGCGTTTTATAGGCACCGTAATCCAATTGATATTGTATGTCACCAGTAATTATCCAACAATACCTACCTCCCACCCTTTACACCTTCTCAGAATCCTCCCCCTACCTATACTTCCCTCCCTCATCTCAGTCTTCTTCCTCTTCCACCACCCTAATTACAATGGGATCCAACCCTGCTTCTCTGAACAAAGTATTTTCTTGTAAACTTGATTACTTTTTCTTCTTAATACTAAAAAGCTTCTGAAGAAAGACTTGGTGGGTCTGAAAGGTAGAGCACTTTGTTCTTTTGTTGTAATATCTATGTTGGTCCATTAGAAGGCATCAAACCATTTGCTTCTGGAACCCTTCTCAAAACTAAAATTTTGTCCAGCATAAACAATTTTTTGCTCACCTGTTATTTACCCAACTCTTGTTTTATGTATACTGCTTATTGTTCTTGTCTGATCTTACAATTTGACATGGGACTTCTGTAATTCACCCCCCAGCTTAAAGGTTGTAATCAGAGACTGAAATAAATAAATAAAAATAAATAAAAAAGGTCCGAGCCACTAGAAGCTAGAGATGCAGCGAAGATTTAATTCACTGGGGATGCTGGTGCAAAGTTAAAATGTCACACTTTGTGAAGCTTCACAAATTTTGTGACAATCTGTACTAGCTTCACTACCCCTTTTTGTTTTAAGAAAGAAAGCCCTAAAAGGCTCAAACTAATCCTATGCACTATGCCATAACTTCCCAACCCCTCCTAGAAAGATTTGATAATGAATCCCCCCTGCTATTACCCTGCTCCCTCCTACTGCCCTGGTGCATTTATATAAAATAACTGATTTTCCTTCCGACCCCCACCCATGAGCCAAAACCAACCCCCTGCCTCTCTACACCAGACCAGATCCTGATGTTGAACTCCCAGTCCCTTATGACAATCTGTCTAGTCCTCTTATCATTCTAAAGGCAAACAACAGGTAGGGCAGTATTGGTTCAGTCCAATAACTTCACCATGGTAGCATACATAGGGCTGTGGGGGGGCAAGAAACTCAGGTATGCACAGGAAGGTCTGCCACCGATGCTGTGGGCAGAGCCAGGACAGTTACAGCTCAAAGCTCTCTGCAGGGGAAAGACAACTAGGAGGCTGACTATCTCAGCCACAAACAAATGTCCCTAGGGGAGCACCAACTCAACCCAGAGGTATGGTTTATGTCAGAGTTCGTGGATATCAGGCATCCCTAGTGCATCTGTTTGCCACCAGAACCAACACACAGTTGCCACAATTTTCCTCCAGGATTACAGTGAACAACACTTTCTCCATTCCATGAAATTCAAGTCTGACCAATATCTTTCTCCCAATTCCCTAATCCCAAGGGTGAATAGGATAGTGCGAATCAGCAAGGTAAAGATTCCATTATTGGCCTCATATTGGTCATGTCACTCATGGTTAACAGATCTCCAAGATCTTGTAGTGAATCTTCTGGTCCCAATCCTGCTCAGGAAGGACCTTTTCACAGGGGCCTCTTCAGCATCCAAATCCAGAGACACTGCATCTGATGGTTTAGAGGCTGAACACCAAAAATTCCCAAGTCAGATCTCAAACAACACTGCAGCAGACAGCCACCTAAAAGCTTAGAAAGGTTCAACTCCACGGGTGTACAGTAAGAGCTGGGCCATGTTCTCCTGGGAAGACAGCACAACAATATGGCTTTCAGAGAGGGTGGACATCAAAGTCCTCGAATCCAACACAACAGATTCTGCCACAGGACAGATACCAGCAACACTCCAAGTGCATGCCTCAGCCTTCTCTGTGATCTTACTAAAAGACCCTTCCAGTACTGTGTTGACTTGCACTATGTGGCTTGTGTTTTGTCCTTAGTGACTTTAGCCAAGCCAAGGTTGAAAGAATAGATACCTCTCTGATATCTCATCCTGGAGATGCATTCATTTATGACAGCCCCATCCGAGTCATTAGTATAACCTAGCCTTCTGCAACCGACTATAAGTGGGGCTTCAGGTAGTAGACAAAGTTTGGAAAATTCATTTTGTAATGTGCTTTGTGAATTTCACTGACTGATTCACAGGTCACCACATTTTGCATCATTTTGCCCAGAGACGTTTGCTAAATTCATGCTCCAAACCTGCATGAATTGCCAGTTAGCCAGAAAATTAGGATACAGTATTTACACAATTTTTACCAGAAGATATGGGCACAAAGCCAATGAAAACTACCTGAACTGTGGCTGTCTAACTGCTTCTGGCATTAAAAAAAGCCCCAAAGGGTCAAACTCTCCTAACCCCTACCACCTCTGTATTGTTTTGATAAGGAATCCCCCCTCACCCATCTTCCTATGTATATATGTTTATGTACCACAGAATAGTATTCATTATATTAATTCTGCAGAATGCTTTACATTATTCTGTAGAATATGAAACAAAAAACTAAAAAGAAAAAAGTATTTTGAAACTTTGGAACACCCCTACCCATTAGTTTGCCTACTCATGCTGTACCTATAAAAAATAAACAAATAAAACACCCAACTCATCTCATCCCAATCACCTTACCCACCCTGAGAGCCTTCCAAAGTCATATTATCTGATGTAGTAATATTTTTACCAGAGCCCATGCTGTGTAGCAATCCTTATGTTTCTAATTTTGTCCCAACGCCAGTCACTGATTTCCATTTTCTTGACCCAAACAGGATATGCACACAGCTGCACACAGAGCACTACTGGAGTGACTAACCGACATGCATTCCTGGTGGTGAAAGCAGAAGGATAAGGACTGCTGTGTAGCAATGGACTTGAATAAAATATTTCTATTTCAAATATAAAGGTCACAGGGGCTCTCAGGGCAGGGTGGGGAGGATGGAGGGCTGAGGTGGATTTCTTTAACTTCCAGATACAGTATGTCTAAGGAATTAACAGATATCATGCCCAGGTTTGTGGGTCCCAGCCCCAAAGCAAACATCTTTCCTCACCTCACTGAAGGAGGTCCCTGTCTGCTGCTAAAGTCCCCATCTGCTACCACAGAACATCTGTTGGCACTCTTTGTAGACTGTGTGAGAGACCTTTTGGTACCATGCATTTCTGCTTAATGTTGAACCAGCATAATACTCTGTGGTGATTTGCATATATAGCCCATGATGTTTTGCATTATGAGAGGTATGTGTGATTTTGTATTTCTTTGAAACTTGGCTTCCCAGTCACTGCCCTTTGGGGATAACCACTGCCTCAGTGCTTGTGCACTGAGGTTCTTTATCTACAGAAATAGGAAACTAATACCACAGAAGGTACTCCAGATCCTGGACTCCCTTCAGGGTGCCTTCCTCAAGCAACTGGTCATGGAACCAACTCGTCAGAAGGCAATACTGGACCTTGTGCTCACAAACAGGGACAGTGTGATGGGGGTAACAGTGGGGGAGCACCTGGGTAACAGTGACCACCAGTCATTGTGGTTTGAAATCACAGAAAGAGCAGAACCAAACCACACAAAACACGTATCCTGGATTTTAGGGGCAGACTTTGGGAAAATGGGAGATGCTTGAAAAGAGGCATTAAGGGAATGGGACAGGAATCAGGGATTGAGGAACAGTGGGCAGTATTTAAAATGGGGATTATAAGAACAACAGAATTATGCATTAAGCAGGTTAGCAAGAGGAAAAGAAAGAGGAGACCATTATGGTTTTCCAAAGAGGTAGCAAAGAAAGTGAAAGCCAAAAAGATTGCATTCAGGCAATACAAAAGACACAGGCAGAAGGGATAGGAGAAGTACCAGGAGAAACAAAGGGAGGCAGGGAAGTCAGTAGGGAAGCCAAAGCTCAGACAGAAGAACACATTGCAAAATCAGTGGTTAAAGGGACAAACCTTTACAGGTACATAAGTGAAAAAAAGAAGGACAAAGGGAGGGATAGTGAGACTGAAGGGGAGGATGGGAGCACGTGGAGGATGACAACAGTAAAGCTGACATATTGAACAGGTATTTCTGCTCAGTCTTTACTAAAGAAGAGGGAGTAATGGGTCTGAAGGGAGTACAAGGGGTGAGAATGGTGCAGAAATGGACACAAGTCCTTTACGAGAAAGGGTCCTGAAGGAACTGGAAGTAATAAGAGCTGATAAAGCTAATGGGGCAGATGGGTGCACCCCAGGGTCCTTAAAGAACTAAGAGAGGTGGTGGCTGAACCTCTGGCTATCCTGTTCAGCCAATCACTGGAAACAGGGAGGTACCCAAAGACTGGAGGACAGCAGATGTAGTCCTCTTATACAAAAGTGGGAACAAAGAGGAAGCAGGAACTACAGACCAGTCAGCCTCACCTCGGTAGTGGGAAAGATCATGGAAGCACTACTGAAGGAGAGATTGGTGGAACATCTGGTTGTCAATGGACTACAGGACCCAAGATAGCATGGTTTCACCAGGGGGAGGTCATGTCAGACCAACCTCATTGAATTTTTTGACTGGGTGACTAGGGAGGTGGATCAGGGGAGGGCAGTGGACATGGCCTATCTGGACTTTAGCAAGGCCTTTGACACTGTGCCACATAGAAGACTATTGCACAAACTGGGGAATATGGGTGTGCAGGACAGTAGTGTGGTGGGTAGGTAACTGGCTGGGCGGCAGGACACAGAGGGTGGTGGTAAATGGCTGTCACTCCACAGAGGGAAGAGTGACCAGTGGGGTACCACAGGGATCAGTGCTGGGACCGGTCCTATTCAACATCTTCATCAGTGACATTGCACAGGATATAGAAGGCAGAATTTCACTGTTCGCTGATGACACAAAGCTCTGTAACAGAGTAGACACACCAGAGGGTGTAGACAGAATGAGAAGGGACCTGCAGAAACTTGAAGAATGGTCAAGGGTTTGGCAGTTGAAATTCAATGCAACGAAGTGCAAGATAATGCATATGGGGCACAAAAACCCTGGCACAATATATCAGTTGGGGGGTGAGGATATAGCATGCACCAAGCAGGAAAGGGATCTTGGGGTTGTCATCTCTGATGACCTCAAGGTAGGGAAACAGTGTGACAAGGTATCAGGTAAAGCAAATAGGATGCTGGGATGTATAGGCAGGGGCATCACCAGCAGGAAAAGGGAGGTCATAATTCCGCTATACAAGACACTAGTGAGGCCCCCACCTGGAGTACAGTGTACAGTTCTGGAGACCATACCTACGTAAGGACATAGACGGGGTAGAGAAGGTTCAGAGGAGGGCAACAAAGATGGTGCATGGGTTGCATCACAAGTCCTATGAAGACAGGTTGAAGGAACTGAACATGTACTCCCTAGAGGAGAGGAGGGAGGGAGAGGGATATGATATACAAGTATCTTACAGGGAGGAACAGGGTGCAGGAAAACACTATTTTAAGCAAAAAGATGTTTCAGGACTAGAGGGCATGGGATGAAGTTGGAGGAGGACGATTCAGAGGAAACATGAGAAAGAATTTCTTCACAGAACGGGTGGTGGACAAGTGGAACACCCTGCCAGAGGAAGTGGTGGGGCTGAAACAATCACGGATTTAAGAATGCATGGGATAGACATAAAGGAATTCTAGAGGTCAGGAGTGAGGAAATAGACTTCTAGGAAAACAAACTGAACTTACAAGCTCAAATGGGCAGACTAGGTGGGCCATAGAGGCCACTTATCTACCGACACTGTCTATGTATCTATGTATCTATGTATCTATGACTCCAGATCATTAGCCGCAGGACGAGTGGCCACCGGGCGGTCGGCGCTTCTCTAGCTACCGCCCGAGACCAATGCCCCAGGTGCTCCTGGCCAGCAAGGGACTCCAGATCATCAGCCACAGGATGAGCAGCCACCAGGCAGTCAGCGCTTCTCTAGCCACCGACTGAGACTACTGCCCCAGGAGCTCCAGGCCAGCAAGGGACTCCAGATCGGCAGCCGCAGGACAAGCAGTCACCGGATGGTCAGCGCTTCTCTAGCCACTGCCCAAGACCACTGCCCCAGACACTCCAGGCCAGCAAGGGACTCCAGATCATCAGCCACAGAACGAGTGGCCACCGGGCGGTTGGCACTTTTCTAGCCGCCGCCCAAGACCACTGCCCCGGGTGCTCCTGACCAGCAAGATACAGCAAAGCTGCAGCCTATCAGAACACGAGTGCCTTCTTAGGCAGACTCCAATTGGCTGCCCTTCTACCCTTTACTTTAGCAAAAAAGGAGCTGTTTTCTTGATTTCCAGGGGGAAACTTGAAATTGTAACTGTTTGAATTGCATGTAGGAAGTCTCATTGTGTAAAAACTATTGCCAGAATTGTAAGAGGAGGGTACAACTTAAAGTAATTACAGCCTTTCTTTTGAGTCCATGCAGACACCAGCCAGACATAGGGGCGCCCAGGAAATCGCTCCTATTGTCCTGTAAATTTAGCTCTGCTTCTCTACTGGTCTTCCCGGCCTCAGCTAACTGGGACTAGTACTAATAGTCCCCTCTTCTGTTTCCCTTAGGGACTCCAGATCATCAGCCACAGGACGAGTGGCAACGGTCGGTCGGCACTTCTCTAGCCACCGCCCGAGACCACTGCCCAAGCTTCCCAGCCAAATGCCCTTTGGGGTAACCCTTGCCTCCGTGTTTGCGCACAGAGGTTCTTTGTCTTTTAAATAGTTTTTTGTTTTAATGGGTTCACCACAATATATCCAAGGCACACTGCCTTAAGGGTAGCTGGTCCATTCCACTGGGGTGTCAAATAGACAAGGCATACTGATGAGTCCTGGTAGGATGAAACACGTGTCTATGTCTTCTGTTAGCACTCTTAGCAAACTGTGTGAGAGGCCTTTTGGCACCATGCAATTTTGCTTAGAGTTGGACCAGCATAATATTCTGTGGTGATTTGCATATGCAGCCCATGATGCTTTGCATTGTGGGGGCATGTGTGATTTTGTATTTTCTTGAAACTTGACTTCCCAGCCAAATGCCCTTTGGGGCAACCCTTGCCTCAGTGTTTACGCACAGAGGTTCTTTGTCTTTTAAATAGTTTTTTATTTTAATGGGTTCACCACAATATATCCAAGGCACACTGCCTTAAGGGTAGCTGGTCCATTCCACTGGGGTGTCAAACAGATGAGGCATACTGATGAGTCCTGGTAGGATGAAACACGTGTCTATGTCTTCTGTTAGCACCCTTGCAAAACTGTGTGAGAGGCCTTTCAGCACCATGCAATTCTGCTTAGAGTTGGACCAGCATAACATTCTGTGGTGATTTGCATATGCAGCCCATGATGCTTTGCATTGTGGGGGCATGTGTGATTTTGTATTTTCTTGAAACTTGGCTTCCCAGCCAAATGCCCTTTGGGGTAACCCTTGCCTCAGTGTTTGCGCACAGAGGTTCTTTGTCTTTTAAATAGTTTTTTATTTTAATGGGTTCACCACAATATATCCAAGGCACACTGCCTTAAGGGTAGCTGATCCATTCCACTGGGGTGTCAAACAGACGAGGCATACTGATGAGTCCTGTTAGGATGAAACACGTGTCTATGTCTTCTGTTAGCACCCTTTGCAAACTGTGTGAGAGGCCTTTCGGCACCATGCAATTCTGCTTAAAGTTGGACAAGCATAACATTCTGTGGTGATTTGCATATGCAGCCCATGATGCTTTACATTGTGGGGGCATGTGTGATTTTGTATTTTCTAAACAATTATAGGACAATTTCCCTTTTACCTATGCTTTCGAAAATGATGGAAAAAATTGTGGATATACAGTTGAGATCATTCCTAGATGACTCTTCATTGCTTAATCATATGCAGTCCGGCTTTAGAGCAAAGCATAGTACTATTACAGCATTGGCCAAAGTCACTAATGACTGGCAATGGGACCTTGACAATAAAAAATTTGTTTGTGTGGTGTTTTTAAATCTCAGCAAGGCCTTTGATACCATTGACCACTGCCTACTTCTCTTCACCTTAAAAATCATAGGCATGGACTCAATCTCATTGGATTGGTTCCAGGACTACCTCTCTGAAAGGCAGCAACAAATCAAGGCTGAAGAAGAGCTCTCTCCACTCAAACCAATAAAAAGAGGAGTCCCACAGGGATCCATACTGGGCCCTCTACTGTTCGCCATCTACATCAACAACCTGGATTTAGGAATCAAGGAAGCCAGTATACACCTGTTTGCCAATGATACGGTGCTCTATCTAAGTCATGACTATCCTGGAGCCACATGCTCAGAACTAAAAACTGAATTCAATACACTGCAGAATCAGCTTCTCTACAAAAAGCTACTACTAAATGCAAAAAAACCCAAGGCCATGCTCTTTTCACCATCTAGCACTGGAGCCTACTCTGCTGCTGCTGGCACATTTCCTCCTATAACCATCCTACTAGGCGAAAATCTTGAGTTTGTACCTAAATTCAAATATCTGGGCATATGGCTGGACAACAAACTCTCCTTTTTAGAGCACACAGAAGAATTGATGAAAAAACTGGCAGAGGCTTGGCCTCTTTTTCAGAATTAAACACCTCCTGACTACAGACGCAAAAAGACAGCTTATTCAATTTACATTCCTCTCACTAATCGACTATGCCACATTATCTATGGCCAATGCTCCGTCTTGCACCTTGCAACACTGGATGTCCTGTACCATAGAGCTTTAAGATTCATAACCGTCCTCCCGTCCTCCACACATCACTGCTCCCTACACGCAGCTGTAGAGTGGCCTTCTCTGCAATACAGATGGTGTAGAAATGCAGCCCTCTGAACACTTCGAGCCCTCACCAACAAACTCCCAGATTACATTGTTGCCTGTCTCCCCTTAAGTCCAATGAGTAGCTATGACCTACGAAGCCATTCGCTAATTTCTCTGAAAATCCACAGGATCAGTAACCATTTTGGTAGGGTCACCGTAAGCCATGCTTTGCCCACACTCTGGAATAGGATACACAGATCGTTGAGACTTAGCTCTCCTGTCAGTATTGCCCTGTTTAGGACTATGACAAAACGTTTGCTGAATTCTGTAAGTGTTTCCATAGTCTCTAACAGTCCCGCTGATGGTTCTCTCTCTAGTCTTACCACAGTCAGCCACAAACCCAGTTCCTTCCTTCCCTATTTAACTAGTCACTAATCAGCTGCCTTACTGGCCCTCGGAACCCTTGGCACCTCTTTCTCCCTTACTACTCTCCTGCCGCCACTGAAGCAGGAGATACAGTCTTCACTGTGGGTCCCTCTGTAGCCTAGGACCCTCACCCAAGCATATAAACAGTTTCTGAGGGCTGAAATGTAAATTGTACCTTTCTATAGAGGCATTAATAAACATGATACCTTAACTTCTATGTCCATGAAGGTTGTAAATACCGCAATAATGTTATGTAATGCATGTAGGTTCTTATGTGAACAATTGGATTGTATATATCGCACCTACCATGTTGCTATAAGTTTGCTTGTATCCTTTTGCCCATTTTGTATACTGCACCTTAATATATGTATGTATAACTGTCCTTGACAACAGCAGGTCCACCTTGTAAATGAGCTTGCCCAATGGTGATCACCTGGATAAATAAAGATTTGATTTGATTAAGATTTGAAGTTCTGTAGCAACAAGGGTACTCGCTGCAAAACTTATATCAAAATGACCACAAAGAAGCTGGAGCCTTGTACATACAGTAAAGCCTCCACAGTTCAACCTAATTTTGCAGAATTATGCAGCAGTTACTGCAGAGAAACAAGGCACTTTCAGTAATAGCTAATCCCTTTGTCATGCGGGAGATGTGACACTGCACAGGCTCCAATGTAGTCTCCACCTTGAACCTTAATACTTCAGATAAACTTCTGTACTCTGGACCAGTCCAGAATCAGCCTAAATCCCTGCTCTCTAGGGAACCCCAAAGAAGAGGAACTACACCTTTGTATGTCTCTCCTGTAGCAGAACTGGGAAAATGGCTTCCATTGTCAGTAGGTTGCTGGTGGCTTCTGTATCACTGACCTCTTGGGAACAGTTGTGGACATGGTGGATTGTAGAGAAAAAATCCCTCAGATTGACTAATCAGAAATGAAGAGAACAGCTTGAAGTGACTGAAAGACCCACAGGTCTGATGTGGTGGCAGCCCATTCTGCTGCAAACCAGTGAATATGTCCCCAGTAATTTGTCATCTGACTGAGCCTGCAAATCCTCAACAGGAGGACTTTGTGACAGCTCTGTCCTTAGGAACTGCTGATTTCAGAGGTGGAGCACAGTAATTACCTTTGTGGCCAAAACCACGGGCTTCATGTTCTCCTAGCCACAGAAGGACTATGCTGAGCTTTGCCTTGAAATGACTGCTGGCCTCCCTTATGATCACAGAAGGGGTAGAAAATACAAGTGATTGATATCAGACAATTACTGTGTTTTTTGAGGATGTCAGTTTGCTACTCAACAATAAATCACCATATGATGTAATATATATTGATTTTAGTAAAGCTTTCAACCGCCTTCCTCATTGGGCATTATTGCAAAAGCTAGCATCTATAAATATTGCTCCGGTTATTATCAGATGGATATCTAGTTGGCTGATTGGTAGAACTCAGCAGGTTCTAATTTATGGACAATTGTCTAAAATTGGCTGTATTACTAGTGGTGTACCATATGGCTCAGTTTTGGGCCCTAGCTTATTTCAATTGTCTATATCAAATATCATGACGAGTTGTTCATCCAATTCCATCAAATATGCTGACGACATTAAAATTAGAGGGCTATGCTCTACACCAGAGCAGACTGCAGCCATTCAAACTGATTTGAACACTGTCTCTAAATGGATTAACCATTGGAGAATGAAGCTAAATCATAATAAATGTAAGGTTATGTATTTTGGAGTTGCTAATACATATCATCCGGATACATTTTAGATACTAAGGTGACGAAGAATAAAAATAAAGAGAAAGATCTGGGAGTTTTAATGAGAAGATTTTCAGTCAGACTCACAGATCAATGCTGTAATACTGAAGGCAAATAGGGTCACCTGGTCCATATTAAGAAATATCAAATCAAGGGACGAAAATGTATTACTACCGCTATACACAGCCCATGTTCGACTGCATTTGGACTTTTCCTCCCCATTATGGTGTCCTTTCAGGAAATATGATATTCAACACCTTGAGAATGTTCAGACATTTCACTAAATGTATTAAAGGGTTAAACCATATATCATATGACTGTAGGTTAGTTATATTAAATTTAATGCATTTTAAGACAAGAAGGTTAAGTGGGGATATTCTCATATTTGATATTATACAAGACCCACATTTATTAACTAATCTTGGTTTTACATTTAAAGAGAATATCTTTAATCTCAGAGGTCACCCACCCCAATTAAAACTCAGGAAATTTAACCTAATGCCTAGAAAATTCTTTTTTACTTTACGTATAATAAAACCTTGGAATAGTCTACCCATGGAACTTATTTCTAGTAATTCTAAGCCTATGTTTAAATCTAGCCTGGACAAGCTGATGCTATCAGATTTTAATCTTTGTTATTATTAATTATAAGGAAGCATCTATGGGCCCCATGGCTCTCTAGCTTCTTCTTCACCTTAGTATGAACCTTAGCATGAATTCTGTAATTGCCTGTCTTAGAGGACCCATCAAAGGTCTGAATCACTGAAAGACACGTGGATTTAGTTCATTGCCCACTCACCCAGTAATGCAGACTAGATGGTTCTGCAGACTAGGACATATGCAGAAACCTGTTGACATGCCAGAGTGGCTGAGTCTAAGAACACATCAGAGAGAAATACCACTGCTCTGTCTAGATTCTGCTGGAGTCTGCAGGTAGCTATAAATTTCTTTTGAGCCTTGGCTAGCACTGGTTAGTGCCACAAAAGCCACTTCTTGTTGGAGCAAGCCATGGCGGCTGAATACACAGCCACACACAAGCACATGGCTGCCAACCTGAGAGAGTTACATATGGGGCTAGATATTCAGACTGTGCCAGGCAATGGCGCAAAGGGAGGTGCAGCACAACTGAGATGCGTCAGAGCCAGACACGGGGGATATTCAAAGGTGATGTGCCACAGAGCACCACTTTTGAATATAGCACAGAATGTGCATGCACATATACAATGTGCCAGTGCATTAGCCAGACAGGGAGGACTGGGAATGCTCCAGTGCAATTGTAGTTGTGCTTGGGTACAATTCTGAGATATTCTGAACTTGGGAATCATAAGGCCGGGAGGAACAGCGAGGGAGCAGTCGGGAAAGGCGCAGCCAATCGCCTGCTTCCTTCAGCTCACAGTAACCAACTGAGTGCCGGGGCTTCACTCCACCAGTGGGCGGTCGGCAGCACCTAGCCGAACTTGGGAACCATAAGGCCGGGAGGAACAGCGAGGGAGCAGTCGGGAAAGGCGCAGCCAATCGGTTAGCGAGCGCTCCACCAGGCACAGCAGCCGATTGGCTCTCCTGCCCCATTGACTTACACTGGCTCAGTTTGCATTGCTGAAATCTGTGTGGGACTTGAAAATTTGTTTTTATTTTTGTCTTTTACTCTTCTCCTGGTGTTGTACTGCAAGTTTCCCAGAAGAGTTGCTTCCACTCTGGTGAGACATCTATAGAGAGCAACTGCTGTTGATTCTGTTGAATTCTGCTGGACTCTGTTAGCAGCAGTGGGCCAGATGCTGAGGCGCCTATCTCCTTCTAGTTTTATATGTGTAAATCATCAAAAAAGTGCTGTTATCCACTACTGTATTGTAAAGGGAAACTACCGTTTTACTGCCCTTTAAGGTAATTGCAGCTCCTTGTCTGAATATGTAAGGTGGGCCAGACGCTGAGGCACCACAGGACCCCTCCCACAGTCCTTTGTAGTGCAGATTTGGTCAGTGACGCTCAGAAAAAGGCTTGCTACTGCCCTTATTAATTGCTGCACCCTCCTCTGTCTCTCTACAGCCTGCTTCCTTCAGCCCACAGTAACCAGCTGAGCGCCGGGGCTTCGCTCCACCAGCGGGCGGTCGGCAGCACCTAGCCAAACTTGGGAACCATAAGGCCAGGAGGAATAGCGAGGGAGCAGTCGGGAAAGGCGCAAAATTTTTGCCCACCCGCCCTCCCCTCTTGTGTGTTAATTTATAGGCATCTTCCCGCCGAAATCTCTTCCTGCCCACAGCACTTTTCTCTAAACCAACAGAGAGCCACACCAGCTTGCTGATCCAACCAATCAGCAACTTCGCTACTCCCTATTGCCAACTATCAATATCCCCCTCAGAATGGGGAGCTTGCTACTGATACTCCTGTCACTATCAGCCATAGGGTTCCACAATGAAGATGACCCTATTATACAATCTAAAGTGGTCAACCCACCTAGTTTCTCTGAACACCCCGTGGCTGACACCCATACCCTCATATATGTCTTGCCATTGCTGCATCGACTACAGTGGTACAATCACCATAAAGTTACACATATCACCACATATATGTCTCAGCCAAGGCCCCACTACTGGGTATATATATCCCCACTAAACCTAGTCGTCAAACTGCTAATTGGTATCCCGACACACTACCTTAAATCCACAGGGAGCACCCAAAACAAAGAGTGGCAATGGAATAAAAAAAGGAGGACCAAAGACAGCCCCCTCTCCCTATCACTGGCAGCCCTTATGAAATTACTGATCTTCCTATTGCTCTGTATTGGTAATGTAGAAATCAACCCTGGACCTCTTGAAAGCATCACCTCTCCATCAGACCTATCCTCAATTAAAGGCCTCAGTTTCCTGCATATTAATGTATGCAGTCTGTTGAAAAAATTTACATTGCTACAAGCCTGGGTTGCCCATACCTTGCCAGACTTTCTTGTGATAACCGAGACATGTCTCAAGACCACCACAATGGACAGGGAAGTTAACCTACCTATCAGCTATTCAGAGCTGATCGCCAAACAAGGGGAGGCGGAGTAGCCATATATGTAAAAGCTGGTTTAGTTGTATCCTGTACTGCTGCAACATCTATGCCCAAGGAATTTGAGTGTCTATCTCTAAAAGTCTCTCTCCCCCAATACAGCAGCTTTCCATTTAATTGGATGCTACAGACCCCCCCTCTGCTGAACACAAGCTCTTATCCCACCTGGGAAACCTGGTCAAGTCCTGTACTGAAGAAGTCATTATCATAGGGGACCTGAATTTCAACTGTCTCACCCAGGCAGCTACACCTCTGGTATCATTCTGTGACACCTATGGGCTCACACAGTTAATTAATGAACCAACAAGACTAAATGCAAGGAATAGAAGTAACAGTACTCTACTTGACATCATGCTAGTGAGTAAACCACATCTATTCACACATGCTGGAGTGCTCCTATGCGACATAAGTGACCACTGCCCCATCGCAGGGGTAAGATCCAACAGCATTAAAACAGATCCTGCAAAATTCCTCATGAGGAGATCCAAGAAAAACATCAATATTGAAGGATATCTGCATGATCTAGCTTACTCTCCACACTGGCAAGAGTTTTACCTTGCACATTCTGTAGAAAAAGCTCAGCAGGTGCTAAATAGCATTATATTAAATGCCCTTAACACCCATGCCCCAATCTCTAGTATCCGAATAAAAAATAAATCCTGTCGCTGGTTTTCAGCTGACCTCAAAGCTGCACTGCTGGAGAGAGATAAACTTTGGAAAGTAGCAAGAAAAACTAAGAATATCAGGGACTGGATGATCTTTAGGAAAGCCAGGAATAAATGCACTAGGAAAGTTAGGGATGCAAAGGCTGCCTACTACCTGGCCCAGCTCGACTCCTCCTACCATAATACTGCTAGATTTTGGGGCACCATCAAGGGTATGATGGGCCAGGATTTTAACAACCCCTTCCAACCTAATTACACAATAACTATGGCCCCATTACTGGCACATTGAGATCCTGGACGATTCAACAACCACTTCACAACAGCTGGCTCTTGCCTTTGATTCCTCCCCAGCTAACCTATTAAGGGATCATTTAAGATCCCACTATACTGGTGAACAAAGAGTTGATTCCTCCTTTAGCTTCAAACCTATACTGTTGAAACAAGTTGAGGATCTATTATGGCATCTATATACCAAAAAAAAAGTGCAGGAGCAGATCTTCTGGACCCATTCTTTCTAAAGATTACATGTCATGTGCTTGCAGTCCCCCTAACTCACCTCTTTAACCTTTCCCTAAACTCTGGCTCTATTCCCACGCTGTGGAAGACAGCCCAAGTGGTCCCCCTTCTAAAATCAGGGGGACCTTATGGAACTTAATAACTACAGGCCCATTTCCACCCTACCTGTGTTATCCAAGATGCTGGAGAAATTAGTGAGTATTCAGTTAAGGGAATATCTGGACAATGCTAATCTATTAAATCCAGCTCAATCTGGATTCAGGGCCAAACATAGCACTATCACTGCATTAGCCAAGGTCACCAATGATTGGCAAACCGAACTGGATAAAAAGAACAATGTCTGTGCAGTAATCCTGGACCTGAGCAAAGCATTCGACACTGTGGACCATGAACTGCTACTCTCATCCCTACACTCCATTGGCCTAGACCCATCCTCCCTTAAGTGGTTCAGATGCTACCTCTCTGGTAGATCACAGCAGGTAAAAGCTGAAGGTGACCTCTCCCCATTAAGACCACTGTCAAGAGGAGTCCCCAAGGCTCTATTCTGGGTCCTATCCTTTTGCCATTTATATAAATAAAATTGATTCAACCTTACCAAGTCCTCAGTACATCTCTTTGCTGATGACACTGTACTGTATGTCAGCAACCCTTTACCTAAAGTTTCTCATGAAATCCTACAAGCAGAATTCTCCTGTTACAACATCAGCTACTCGAGAAAAGCTTCTAGTAAATGCAAAGAAAACCAAAGCAATGATGTTCACAACCCAAAACTCCACCAACACATCCTCTTCAATCAGTCTCCCCAGCTATGCACTATACTTGGAGAAAATCTGGGTATGTTGAAAATTTCAAATACCTAGGTGTGTGGATTGACAACAGATTTGACTTTACCAGCATCTAGAACAACTGCTGAAAAAGCTTCGCCTAAGGCTTGGCCTCCTCTACAGATTAAAACCCTTCCTTAATAGAGATTCAAAGATGAGATTAGTCCAGGCCATCTTTCTATCAGTCATTGACTACGCATACTTCCTCTATAGTCACTGCCCCACTCCCTACCTTCAAAAGTTGGATACCTTATATCATAGAGCAATAAGGTTCATTACAGACCTGCCATATAATACTCACCATTGTTCTCTCTATGACGCAAATGGATGGGTTTCCCTTCATGTCAGAAGGAGCAGAAATGCGGCTCTATGGATCTACAGAGCTTTATCAAAAAAACTCCCAAGCTATATCCTGGACTGCTTCAACCTGACCACTCCCAGCTCCTATGCCCTAAGAAGCAACAATAACATCCTGCTCAAATTGCCCAAAGTCAACACCAAAATAGGGAGGGCAGCAATCAGCTATTCTCTAGCCATAGCATGGAACACCCTACAAAATCCTAAAACTGTCCATTATCATTCCATTTACATCCTTCAAGCAGCACTGTACAGCCTTCTTCACAGAGAAATGCAGTTGCTACCACTAGAGATAGAATAGTCATCCCACAAAACCATATTCCAATCACATATGGCATATTCCTTCCAGCCAGACACTCCAGTATATGGCACCCAATATTCCCTTCACCATCCTTGTACTCATTATGTGAGTGACTGTCATGGCCCTCATTGTGATATATATGTACTGTACATATTGTAGATGTTAGTTTAACTTTCTCTTGCCAAGCTTTAACATGTGAATTATCTGTATATTATTGTGTTATAAATAACATTTTCTTTTTTCTGTATGTATAACTGTCTCATAAGTATGTGATGTAATTGCTGTGCATCAACTCGAACCTTGACCTTATCAGGTCCATCTTGTAAATGAGCCTTGCTCAATGATGATCGCCTGAATAAATAAAGATTTGATTGATTGATTGATTGATTCAGACTTGGGCATGCAAATGGGGCCATAATGTATGAAAGGCACAAATGGGGCCATTTTCATGTCATTATGACCCCATTTGCATGAGCTGAGCAGGGCAGCCTGGCGAAATGTGCATGGCACCCTGCACAACATGTGGTATGGGCAGAGGGGTCCTGGGGCAACCCCCCATCACATAGTCATGATCGCAGTAGACATAGATGGAAACACTCCCTGGTAGTCTAGTGGTAACCCCCCTCCCTCCCGTTAGCCTGATCACAGGTAATATTGAAGAAAAGAAAATGCCCTGGTGGTCTAGTGGTAACCCCCCCTCCCTCATGTAGCTGCGATCACTGGGTTTAATAATATGTAAGAAAGCTCTGGTGATCTAGTGGTACCCCCCACCCATCCCAAAGCTCTGAGCACCGTAAAAGTACATACTTCCCTTCCCCTGGTGGTCCCCCCACCCACCCAATGCTCCGATCGCCAGTGCTCCATTTGAAATATATCCTGATTGTCATTGACCCCCCACCCACAGGACCCCTGCCCGCAGCTCCCCCCTCCCGTCATCACCCGAGCAGCTGCAACCCACCCGCAGACCGCCTGGCTGCCCTCCGTAGATGACAGCTTACAATATGAACTGTAAGCCCAGTGATCTACACTGTGGACCAATGGGCTTCAGGGTATAGTGTACTAGACAGTCACAAATATGTGAATGAACTCCATTCACATAGTTTTGACTGTCTAGTACAGAATGCCCTGCAAGCCCATGGGTCCACAGTGTGGATCAATGAGCTTACAGCTCATACTGTCAGCTGTCATTTCGTGGGCAGCCGGGTGGTATGCAAGTGGGTTGCAGCTCCCACCAATGACTGGGGGGGCTGGATGGGCAGGGGGTCCTGTACGGGTGGGGGTGTGTAGGGTGTTACCAGACCACCAGGGATATATTTCAAAATGAAGCATTGGGTGGGGTGTTGGGACCACTAGACCACCAGGGAAGTATTTACATTTACAGCGATCACTGCATTGAGTGGGGTGGGGGGACCACTAGATCACCAGGGCTTTCCTAGATTGTATTACACCAGGCAAACATGGCCTTGGAGGGAGATGGGTTACCATTAGACTACCAAGGCATTTTCTTTTATTTCATATTACCAGCAATCGAGCTTCAGGCGGGAGGGGGGTACCACTAAACCACCAGGGACCATATGGGTGCTTGTGGATGGTGTTCTGTGTGGGCGAGTGGCCACCCACAGCTGGCAGTTACTGTGTTGCACCCTGTAATACAGCAGCCCACCTGTAGGTAGCCAGCATTTGAGCCAGATTTGTCTGGCTCAACTTTGTGCCCTGGTATGAGGCACATCTAGGGGTTGTGCCAGGAGATGCACTGCACATCCCGAGCTGAATATCGGGATGTGCTGCATATGCATGGACATGCCCCCTTCAGATGCACTGCATACATTACCAATGCACCCTGGTGCATCAGGACTTGTACTTCGCCAGTCCCCCATTTGAATATTGCACCAGGGCACATTGCAGGGGTTGCACCAGCACAACTCGGTTGCACCAGTCGCAATCCCTTTGAATATTAGGGATCCAGTATAACACAGTGGTTTAAGGCTCTGAGCTGCAAATCTGGAGAACTGGGTTTGAATCCCACAGTTCCACTTGCATACTGTGTGACCCTGAGCAAGTCACTTAACTTCCCTGTGCTCCCAGGTTGCACCTGTAAACAAGCTTTCAGCTTAGTGTGCTACTCCTGGTTATACAATTTTTGAGAAAAAAAAAATACATATATATCTAGCCCATGGCATCCAATCTCTTTTCAGAGGAATATTTTGGCACCAAATGTGCTTGCTATGGTAGGAATGCTTTTTAAACTACAGTACCTAGGACTGGGTCTGGGAGGGATTCCTTTGACATATTCAAACATAGACTGGATTGTTATATGTTGAATAAGGGCAATACAAAGTGTAAGGTGGGAAACAGACTAGATGGGCTTCAGCCTCCTGTCTGAACACCAAGTATTGTAGCACATACAGATATACTAAAGTGCTTCCCATGTCAGTCTTGTCAAACCAACACAGCTGAGAAAAAGACCCAGTACTGTGGAAGTGCAGCCCATGTGGTTCATATCTAACCTGAACTTATAGATAAGGTTTTCACGGACCTTAATCACATGGAAGAGGGAGTCCAAAATGGAACTGATGGCTCTGTGAGTGCACCACCTGTGAAGGGTCAAGATACCAAATCAAGGGCCACACATATTGGTTTGATTAAACTTTGAAGGTCATCAGTTCTGAGAAAACTTTATCAGGCGAAGATCTTGTCCTCTGAGTTTTCAGTTGAAGGACTTAGGGAGAGATGTGAAGATATTTCAACAGTATCCTGTGATAGGAGCTCACCGCAAGTGGGTGCCTACCAAAATGGTGACCCACTTGGGGTGACTGCCCTGATGACAAGGGTGTAGGGAGGGCGATCGAATGGGAGGGTTCACAGCAAGGCAACAGGATATCACGCATGTATGCATGGGGGAGTGAGGGTGCCAAATGAGGGTCAGGAAGGTTTCTGAGGAGTGGTGCCACTGGTTGTCAGTGAGCTGACATCGTGGCGTGGTGGGGTGGGTGCTGGCCTGGGAAGGCGAGGGTACAGGGTTTGGGACTGGGAGCTGCTGCACTTTGTTGCACCCAGCCTGAGACAGGAAATTTTTTTTTTCACAGATGAACCCCCCTGGAGTGGAGGATCTAAATTTGGGGGGGGGGGTGCCATAAAAGAAAATATCCATGTTTTTGTGCCAGTATCACTTGCTGAAATAGAATTTCGGCAATGTGCACTCGCCGTAAGGATGATCGCCGTTCGGCAATCCCCCTTATGACATAGAATCTATTTTAACACCTCAGCTCCAAAGATGCTGTCAGTAACCCCAAGAAAGACTGGGAAACATAATGATTATCTCTCAGCTTCTTCAGAGACATGGAGGGATCTGCCAGCAAGGAATCAGAGCTCCCTCCCAATGAAGTGTCCCCTTCATATAGTTTACAAGCTTCTAAGATCCCTGAGCCTTTCTGTGCCCATGGTCCCTCTGACAGAAGCAGGATTTTTATACAGTGGAGAGCGCACCTTTTGCCTATCACATCTGCCCTTTCCTCCATCCTCTGGGGAATCTGAGCCAGCATGGGTGGCTTCCTTTGCTTGAATAAAATGAATGCCTAATTAATTAATGAAAGGCGAACTCCCACTCCCTCTCTGTAACATGTCATGCTTCATTTATTGCTAAGTGCTTCTAAGCATCAGTGACAAAAAGAACCAGCAATTGAAATCACCACCTCAGCTGCACAGTCATAGTCCACAAATGGGGCCTTTGTGACCATGAGGCTTGGTTCCTCCTGCTACATCCCTGGCTGCCATCCTTAGAGTGGGACTGAACAACTGACACTGGAGAAGATACTTTCCAACAAGGCTATGCATGGCCAGACCTCTGCCCTGTGGTTCACATGCATGACCAAACTTCTGCCCTGTGTTAGGCCAAAATGAAAAAACAGAGATGACTTACATGAATCAGCATTATATGGAAACACAATGTCTCTGCTTGCAGGCCTGGAGAGTCCCTGACTGTGCCACACATGGCTGCAGCAGGGTAACAGCCTCCATTACCAACCTGATGAAACACACAGCCAATAAAAACAGCTAACTACGGACACCAGCAGAAATGGCTCTCACTTGCCTAAAGCCATGTCTTTGTGGAGAATCAAATAAGGAGGCTCACACATTACAGCCTGTAATGCTAAAATCTTCTGAGCAGATGTGAGTGATAACAATAAAAAAAAAACAATACTTTTTAAGAGAAAAAGCAGCATGGAAACATACATTTTGATGGCAGATAAGGACTGCTTGGCCCACCCAGTCTGCCCATTAACCTACCTACTGGATAAGCTGCTGATCCTAGTTAACCAACAGCTGACATCCTCCTACCCTTCACAAGAACTGCCTTATGGCTGTACCATGCATTCTTGAATTCCACCATGGTTTGTGACCCCAAGACCTCCTCAGGAAGGCTGTTCCATGCATTCACCACCCTTTCCGTTAAAAAATTCTTCCTCGCGTTGCCTTTGAGCTGCCCCCCATCTTCAAATTGTGCCCCCTTGTTCTTGCACATCTTTTTTTCTGAAAGATGCTGCTCTCTTGGACTTTGTTGATTTCCTTGAGATACTTGAACATTTCTATCATGTCCCCCCTCTCCCTCCTTTCCTCGAGGGTACACATATTAAGCTCTTTTAGTCTTTCTTCATATGGCTTCCGGTGCAGACCCTGCACCATTTTAGTTGCCCTCCTCTGGACAGCTTCCATCCTGTCTATGTCCTTGCGGAGATGGGGTCTCCAGAACTGCACGCAGTACTCCAGATGGGGTCTCACCAACTATCTCTACAGTGGGATAACAACTTCCAGTTTTCTACTGGTGATGATGCTCCCTGTGCATCCCAGTATCCCCCAGCCCTCCGTACTGCCTTCTCACATTGCTTATTTACCTTTAGGTCATCTAATGTGACTACCCCAGTTCCCTTTCCATTTTTATGGTTGACAGTAGCTCCCCATTGTGTACTCTTTCCTTGTGTTTTTCTTTCCCCAGGTGCATTACTTTGCACTGAATCCAAGCTGCCATACGTTTGACCATTCCTCCTACCTTGCCAAGTCCCTTCTCATCCTTTCCACACACCCCCTCTTGTGTATCAACCCTGTTTCATATCTTTGTGTCATCTGCAAAGAGGCATAATTTTTCTTCCAGTCCTTCTGCAATGTCACCTATAAAGACATTAAAGAAGACCAGTCCCAGTATTGAACCCTATGGTACACCACTAGTTATTCATCTTTTTTCAAAGTCAACTCCACTTACTATTACCTTCTGTATCCTGTTGTTCAACCAATCCTTTACCCAGGTCACCACCCTGGGACCCACTACCAGGCTGGTTAACTTGTTTCTTAATCTTTTGTGTGGGACTATGTCAAATGTCTTGCTAAAGTCTAGGTAGGTCATGTCCATCACCCCTCCCTGGTCTACTACTTTAGTCACCGAGTCAGAGAAATCTATTAGATTCATCTGACATGACCTTCCCGCTGCAAATCCATGCTGCCTTTGCTCCTGTGCCCTGTTGGCCTCTAGGTACTCAACAATTCTTTCTTTCTTTCAGAAGTGATTACATCACTTTCCCTAACACTGAGATCAAACTAACAGGTTTATAGTTTCCTACCTCTGCCTTGCTCCCTCTTTTGTGAAGGGGAAAACACATCCACCCTCCTCCAGTCCTCAGGTATCATACCACCCTCCCATGATCTGTTAAAATGGGTAGTAAGTGGTGTCACTTGTTCTCCCCTTAGTTCTTTTAGAATTCTGGGGTGAATCCCATCAGGCCGCATCACTTTGTCCACCTTCAGTTTTAGGAGTTCTTTCAGGATCCTTTCTTCTATGAAGGAACTGGTATGTCTGCCCCATCCAGAGTGCTTCTATTGTTTGGTTTAGGTATCTCCCCTCCTCTTCTTTTGCGAATACTAAGAAATATTTGTTCAGTGTCCCTGATTTGTCATGTCACCCTTTGCCCACACACTCCTCTTGTAAATCCTTACTATCCCTCCCTTGGTCTTTCTTCATTCTCTAATGTACTTATAAAAGGTTTTATCCCCCTTCTTAACTGAGTTGGCCATCTTCTTTTCCTCAGTTTAGGCTATTGCTTTTCTGACTGTCTTCCCTGCTTCCTTCTGCTTTAATAGGTACAGTTCTCTATCCTGCTTCTTCTGTCAAAACACTCCTAGATGACGACCTCGAGGTAGACAAAAATTTTAAATACCTAGGATGCATCTTAGACCAACACCTAAACTTCACTGTCCAGATCACATCACTAATGAAGAAACTGAGAAAGAATTGGCTTTTTCTACAGAAACAAATCTCTTTTTTCCACTACTACCAAACTCCATTATGTTCAAACAAATTTCATCCCATTCCTCAATTATGCAGACATTTTATATAGCCACTGCTCAGATGCCTTGTTACATCAACTTGACATGTTCCACCATAGAGCACTATGATTCATTTCTAATGCCCACCATCAAACTCATCGTTGCAACCTTTATACCTCCTTGTACACTAGAGATCTCACCCACTCCCTTATTTTGCTCTATAAAGCTCTCCACTCAAAACTCCCCCCTTACATATTAAATCTCTTTCAGTGATCAGCCAGCCAATACCCCTTGTGTAGAAACTCATACATTATGTTGGATGTTCCAAGTGACTGATCCCATTTCAGAGATATGGTCACAAACTGTGCTCTCCCAACTGCTTGGAATAAAGCCCAATCTTGCCTTAAATTACAAAATCTAACCTCCTAAGCAATTTCAAAATGTTGGTCATCAATAAATTTAACAAATTCTGCGCCTGCCACTAAGAGTCATTCTCCCATGAACCATGAGTATCACAGACCACCAACGGCCCCTGCAAGGCTCCTCATTTTACTCTCACCCCAACTCTTCCCCCATCCTATACCCCCTATCTCGCCTTCTCCCTACCTGCTACTCGGACCATCCATCCATCTCTGCCCTCCCTACTCCTGCTTCCAGTGGTCCTCTAGCCAACCTTTCCATCCAACCTTTCCATCCACCACCTTCTTTGTCCCAACCTGCCTGTCTCCTTTATCATCCTCGCCTTCCACCACTTCTCTCCATCTGTAACAGCTCTCTCCATACAGTATGTTCTCCTTCAGTGGCTCAAACCACCCCTGGGAACTCCACCCTCTGACCTTTCATTTAACTACCACCCCATCAAACCACCCCTGGGAATGCCAGCCTCCGACTTTTCATTTAACTACCACCCCAATATGGCACTCTCCATCTGCAAATCACTTACGCATCTCTCATTACCCTCAGTACAGGCTGCATGATGATGATATTCAATTGAGATCTGCTAGGTAATGCATTCCTGTCCAGCGTTGCCTATAAATGTTTGGTTATATGTAAATAACTGTATATACACTATACCACTTTCATGTGTAGTCTATGATTGCTATATAACATGTAAATATCTGCATATACCTTGCAAATTTTTGTTGATTCTGTGTGTTCATACTGTAACATGACTGACTGTATCAGGATCTCCTTGTAAATGAGCCTGCCAATAAACTGAACTGAACTTCTGTGTTTCCTTACACTTCCTGAATGTTATCTTTTTCTCCCTAACCTTCCTCACCACATCTTCTGAGCACCATAGTGTTTTCTTTTCCTTTTTGTTTCCTTCACACAGAGGCTTGTTGCCTCTGCAATGGCAGTTTTGATTCCTCCCCCCCTCACTGTACCTTATCCATTCCTTCTTGCCCTTTTGCTAGTGCTTTTCTGAGGCACTCTGCCATTTTCCCCAAAGTCAGCCCTCCTGAACTCCAATACCCTGACTTTTGTATGGCTTGACTCTGTAGCTGTGTTTATCATGACCCACACAATTTAGTGGTTGCTTATTCCCAGATGGCCACCCACTTCTAAATCTGAGATCCTCTCTCCATCCCCATTTGAGAGTACCAGGTTTAAGATTGCTCCCTTCCGAGATGGTTCGTACACTAGCTGTCTGAGGCATGTCTCCTGTAGGGCATCAAGAATGATCCTGCTTTTGGATGTGTGTAACCCTTAGGGGGCATTACCCAAGGGATACTACCCCTTCCTGTGTGACTAACTGCAGGTTAAGGGGCCTGGGTACTAGAAAAGGTTGCCTGCACCCAGAAGACAGGGGTAGTGGTAGTGTAGCTGCCTTGGGTACAGTTCTCCGGGACACTGTCACACCCCTCTTTCCCCTCTAGTAGCCTAAACAGTTCTGTAAATACACAATAACAGTTAACCCTGGAATGCAATGACAATCCCTCACTTGTTACACTTACCACCATGGCTGGATCAGCTGGCTTGGCCCTGGAGACCCCACCATAAAATAAGGTTTGGCACAATAACAAACAGTATCTTAATGCTATCTATACAGAGGTACACCACAACCAGTTTAAGTGCAAAAAGATTCAGATCCGATTTATTTATAGGGGGTCATGAACAAGGTATGGGCAGCAATCTGGTGATTGATTTAAGAACTGATTTAGTCAGCTTAAGATGCATGCACTTAGAAGTCCCTCTAACACAGTCACACACACTCTGGGTACCCAGTTGTTGGTGTAGGCTAGCCTGAAGCGTTGCCCAGGGTAGGCCAGCATTGCAGCTGGTTGGGGCCCTGTGACGGAAAGAAACATGCATGCACTGTAACCCTTAATTTGTAATCTGGAGCCAGATGGCTCAGTCCAAAAAACAATTAGCAACCCACACTTTAATCAGATGACACACTTTTTATTTGAGACTTGGTTGCAGGGAGCAACCCTAATTGATTACTCACTCTACCCCCGACCAGGCGGTTCTCCGATGAAATTAGACCTGTAGATTCAGATGGATGCAGCTGGAGGTGAAGTCCCACATGGTCATCGTCAATGATGCTGGTCTTTAGGCTGGCAGAACAATGTGCATGGGCCGAGAAAAACATGCAACGATCTAGTTGACCGTGCAGCACTTGAAACAATTTACACACATTTACATGTAAAACAAACTTAGTCCTCATGGTCCTCCCAGAAGGATGCAGGCTGATCTTCATTTTCAGAGCTTTAAAAATCAGGTGACCTGCAGCTGCAAGCTGCAGCTATCCAAGCTGGATAGATAGGGACCCGCAGACTAACAGGTGAAACACAGATTAGGCCCAGAGACCTGACCGCTGAGAGCTGGCAAGCTCCCCAGAGGCACACACACTAGCTCTCGGGCTGTCTCTCCAAAAATCGCACCTTTTTCAGCCAGAGACCCCTTTTATATGGGGCAGAGTTCCACAGACCTTATTGGCTGCTAAAACTGTCATAAACAGTCTCCATATGCTGATTGGTTTGTCGTTTGGTGCCTAGAAATTGTCCCAGATAATCCCCCATAAGACTTGGGCAATCCCCAGAAGCTCTTTTGGTAAATACTGGCTCCCGACTGGTGGAAAGGCACAAAACTGGTAGCTATAGGCAGTCTCTTAAACAGTAAATCCACTGTCCCCCTGAACACAAAGTTCTGGTGCAGCCAGTATTTATATTATTTATCTAGTTTCCCCACTGGTTGCCACTTTTATATACAAAATGTCCCCACAGAGTAACAACTCCGTAACACACTGTCCTCCAGAAATCACACAGCAGCTAATGAATATTCATGAGGCATCCCTTGCCTAACCTTTGCCCTTGACATTTTCCTGGTGCATGAGGGCAGCGCTCACAGTGGCTATCGATTATTTAATTTTAAAACATCTCCCTCTTTGTTTTTATGTCCTCTGTGCCCATATGACTTGGCAAAGGCACCAGGAGCCAGTAGAGATCTACGAAAGCTTTGTTGACCGCGGCGGCAGTCATAATGTGCAAGGCACCTTTGCGATCATGTGAGAGGTGGCAGGAGGAGCCATGGAGGCAGTGGGATACAATGGACAGTGGGAGGCACCCAGAGACACAGGTAAGCCCTCCAAATGGGGGGCATTACATGTGGCTGCAGCAAAGGTGCTCCAGTTAACATGTGTCACATTCAGGTCTCCCCCATCAACAATATCTCCGCTTTTTCTGCCATTCTAAGGATACCTTCTATCATTTCCTTGTCCATTTCCTTCCTCTGAGATGGGGGTCTGAATAGAACCCTGTGTGGATTGTGGTGCCATTTGCTCTCTCCATGGTAGCCCGCAGTGCCTCCTCTCCTTCCTGTTTACCCTTTAGTTCTGTTGCTTTGATCCCTTCCCTTATGTAGAGAAACACAGAAACATAGAATTTGATGGCAGATAAGGACCGCTTGGCCCACCCAGTCTACCCGTTTCCCTACCTAATGGATGAGCTGCAGATCCTACTTAACCAGCAGCCTACTTCTTCCTGCCCCCCCAGAATTGCCTTATGACTGTTCCATGCATGCTTCAATTCCACCACTGTTTTCGACTCCACAACCTCCTCCGGAAGGCCGTTCCATGCATCCACAACCCTCTTTGAAAAAATACTTCCTTAAATTACCTCTGAGCTGCCCTCCCTCTATCTTCAAATTGTGCCCTTGTTCTTGCACACCTCTTTTGAAAGATGCTACCCTCTTGGACTTTGTTGATTCCCCAGGTACTTGAAGTTTCTATCATGTCCCCCTCTCCCTCCTTTCCTTGAGGCTATACATATTAAGCTCTTTAGTCTCTCTTCATATGTCTTCCGGTGCAGACCCTGCACCATTTTAGCTGCCCTCCTCTGGACAACTTCCATCCTGTCTATGTCTTTGCGGAGATTGGGTCTCCAGAACTACATGCAGCACTCCAGATAGGGTCTGACCAGCTGTCTGTACAGATGGCTAATAACTTCCTGTTTTCTACTATTGATGCCTCTCCCTATGCATCCCAGTATCCCCCCAGCCCTCCTTGCTGCCCTCTCACATTGCTTGCCCACCTTTAGGTCATCTGATATGACTATCCCCAGGTCCTTTTCCATTTTTGTTGTTGTTAGTATCTCACCCCCCATTGTGTACTCTTCCCCTGGGTTTTTGTTTCTCAGGTGCATTACCTTACACTTCTTATCATTGAATCTAAGCTGCCATACATTTGATCATTCCTCTAACCTTTCCAAGTCCCTTCTCATCCTTTCCACCCCACCTTGTGCATCAACTCTGTTGCAGATCTTTGTGTCACCTGCAAAGAGACATACTTTTCTTACAGTCCCTCTGCAGTGTCGCTTATAAAGACATTGAAGAGGACCGGTCCTAATACTGAACCCTACGGTACCCCACTAGTAACCCCCCCTTTCTTCAGAATGGACTCCATTTACTATTGCTTTCTGTGTCCTATTCTCCAGTCAATTCTTTACCCAGGCTGTCATTTTGGGACCCATTCCCAGGCTGGCTAACTTGTAAATTAATATTTTGTGTGGGACTGTGTCAAATGCCTTGCTAAAGTCTAGGTAGGCCATGTCCACAGCACCTCCCTGATCTACTACTTTGGTCACCCAGTCAAAAATGTATCAGATTCGTCTGGCATGACCTTCCGCTGTGAATCCATGCTGCCTTGGGTCCTGTGCCCTCTGACCTCTAGATACTCGACAATTCTTTCCTTCAGAAGTGATTCCATCATTTTTCCCTACCACTGAGGTTAAACTAACAGGTCTGTAGTTTCCCTGCTTCTGCCTTGCTCCCACTTTTGTGAAGGGAATCACATCTGCCCTCCTCCAGTCCTTGAGTACCACCCATCCTCCCATGATTTGTTAAAGAGGGTAGTCAGTGGTGTCCACTAGTTCTACCCTTAGTTCTTTTAGAATTCTAGGATGAATCCCATCAGGCCCCATTGCTTTGTCCACCTTCAGTTTTAAGAGTTCTTTCAGAACCCTTTCTTCTGTAAATGGACTGGTATCAACTTCTGTTTCCAGAGTGTTTCTACTGTTTGTTTTAGGTACCCTCCCTCTTCCTTTGTAAATACTGAGCAACATTATTTGTTTAGTATCTCTGCCTTTTCACAGTCACCCTCTGCCCACCCTCCCTCCCATTTATTAAGCCTCACTATCCCTCCCTTGGTCTTTCTTTGCTCCCTGATGTACCTATAAAAGGTTTTATCCCCCTTCTTAACCAAGTTGGCTATCTTTTCCTCGGTTTGTGCCTTTGCTGTTCTGACTGCCTTCCCAGCTTCCTTTTGCTTTAACTGATACAGTTCTCTAAGAGCTACTCTGCTTCCTCTTTTACCCTCCCCATCTCTCCTATAGATTGTGCACCCTGGTATGTTGACATCCCAGTCATGGGTCTTTGTATACCATGTTTCTGTGGCTACCACAATATCCAGGCATCCCTCTTCCATCAAGGCCACTAGTTCAGGAAGCTTGTTACCCAGACCACAGACATTTGGTACTCATCACCCTCCATTTTTTGATGGCCTTACTCCTTTTAGCCTCATCTGTGTCCTTACTGCCTTTTTCTCCATGTACCCCAGTCCTGTTCCCTATCGACTTCTCTACCTTGGTGTTTAGCTCACTAACTACCCTGTTTTGCATGTGGTGGGCAGGGATTTCCCCTGCTCCTTTTCAGTGCCTCCCCCCATGGCTACTTTAAATGCTTGTCAATGAAGCATTTAAGATTACCACCTAGGATCCTGGTTCCCCTCCTAGACAGATGCAGATCATCACACTTGTATAGGTCTGTATCCCTTCATGAGGACTGTAATCCCCAGTGAAGCCAAAACCTTGAGCTATACACTAGATTTTCAACAATTCATTGAATCCCATGGTGCAGAGAACCCTAGCCTTATGGCACAAGTCATAAGTTGTGGTTGGCTCAAAAGGAGCCAGAGTGAGCTCTTCCAAGTTAAACTGAGGTCCCAAGCCAGGACTGGATTGTAAATAGGAGGTTTTGGACGTGGAATACCCCACAAACATACAGGCTAACTCCAGCAGAGTCATCCTACGGCCATCTGTAGGCACATGGAAAGCTGATCTGGCAGCCAGGTGCACTTTGATTGAGGAATACTGCTGGCCTAAATCTGGTAAGGACAGCAGGGACTCCAGAACTTGATTAATTGGACAGCTAAATGGATCCAGGTGGTGAGAAACAGCCCATAAAGCAAGCCACTTCTACTTCATGGAGCAAGTAGTTCTGGTGGATGGTTTTCTAGCGGCCACTAGAACATCCACCACTTTTTGGGAAACGTCAAAATGGGCTATGACTATATCTTCTGGAGGTAGCCACAACTGATGTTTTGGTGGGTGCAGAAGGACTTCCATACCACAGGCGAGACCCTTACCTGTTTGTGTGGATAGGGTGTGCCTCTGTTGCCCAAAGCAGCATCTGTTCTCTCGAGGCTTACTACTACCAGGATGGAATGGACATCACAGGAAAATGCAGATAACAAAAACAGGTACACAAAGATTGTGTAAGGCCAGACAGACTCTGTTCTAAACGGCAGCGTGCAGGGACAATAAAGGAATGTGTGGTACCTAGCGATGGAAGGGGGTCTGTATACAGGTCAGCAAATGTAGTGTCCACCAAAAGGGGACTAAGTGTGTGTGGGGGGAAGGGGGGGAATGCCCATGGCAAAAGCAATTTATGTCTAACAAGTGGAGGCTAGTGAGGTTAGCAAATGCAACCAGAATTCTCAGGCCAAAGAACGTAGAAAAGATAAATAAAATAATGTTTGGCAAAGAAGGAAAAAACCTTGAAATACCACTGACTGCTTGTGTGTACAGATTAAAGTATTTTAAGTATTAAACTAACCCTACTTTGCACAGTTTCTGCCAGTTGCTTTTGTTTTCAGCACAAGTTAACATAATTCTCTCATCTCTGACATCATGATCCTCAGTCTGTAGCACCTTGAAACTGCACTGTTCTGAATCATTAGGGATCCTATGGATTCAAGAGAACAATGGGTACCATGTCCTCAGAAACCAAGGCCCCTCTGCATCTCCCCTGTTTGCTGTCTGTATGTCAGTATGTTAACGGGTACCGTGTCCACAGAAAACAAGGTCCCTCTGCAGCTCCACTGTTTGCTGTCTATATGTCAGTATGTTAATGGGTACCGTGTCCTCAGAAAACAAGGTCCCTCTGCAGCTCCCCTGTTTGCTGTCTGTACGTCAGTATGTTAATGGGTACCGTGTCCTCAGAAAACAAGGTCCCCCTGCGGCTCCCCTGTTTGCTGTCTGCATGTCAGTATGTTAATGGGTACCGCGTCCTCAGAAAACAAGATCCCTCTGCAGCTCCCCCGTTTGCTGTCTATATGTCAGTATGTTAATGGGTACAGTGTCCTCAGAAAACAAGGTCCTCCTGCAGCTTCCCCGTTAGCTGTCTCTATGTCGGTATGTTAATGGGTACCGTGTCCTCAGAAAACAAGGTCCTTCTGCGGCTCCCCTGTTTGCTGTCTGTATGTCAGTATGTTAATGGGTACCGTGTCCTCAGAAAACAAGGTCCCTCTGCGGCTCCCCTGTCTGCTGTCTGTATGTCAGTATGTTAATGGGTACTGTGTCCTCAGAAAACAAGGTCTTTCTGCAGTTCTCCTGTTTGCTGTCTGTATGTCAGTATGTTAATGGGTACCGTGTCCTCAGAAAACAAGGTCCCTCTGCAGCTCCCCTGTTTGCTGTCTGTATGTCAGTATGTTAACGGGTACCATGTCCTCAGAAAACAAGGTCCTCCTGCAGCTTCCCCGTTAGCTGTCTCTATGTCGGTATGTTAATGGGTACCGTGTCCTCAGAAAACAAGGTCCCTCTGCAGCTCCCCTGTTTGCTCTCTGTATGTCAGTATGTTAATGGGTACCGTGTCCTCAGAAACCAAGGCCCTTCTGTAGCTCTCCTGTTTGCTCTCTATAGGTTATCCCTGGTGGCAGACTGAGGTTAATAACACGTGCAGCTGAAATACACCAAGCAGAGAAGGTGAAAACAAAATAAAGTAAGCAGTTTGTCAGCAGGCCTTGCAATAACACTGTCTGTTTCTGCACACATGGAATTATTGTGATTTGAAAAGCATTGCCAACTGATCCCATGTTGCCCAGTTTCTGCCTTGCCTTTTTAAACACACTCTGACATAGTAATCCTTGCGATCAGTAATTACCTCCAACTTCATCTTGTGTTTCAGTCTCCAACACACCATGGGTATAGGCAGGCATACTCCAAGCACTCCATGGTGTGCAATTTTATTTAAGGGGGTAGCAAATAGGCTCTGAACTGCTTCCTTTTTCCATGAAAACTAACAAAGAAAATGCTGAACCTTTCTGTAATTTTATTCACAGGAGTCGAAACTAGAAGGACTGGTCATTATACTGTCTTTGCATCCCAAGTACAATACAATTTTACAGGCTCTGGGCTGGTATGTGGGTGTCTTAGGGGGCAGTGCATGGCATTTGTATTTACCCATGCAATGCAACAACCATTACCATGACATACAAAAGTTGTATTTATTGTGCCAAATGAGGCAACAAACACGCACACCACTTCCTGATAATGTTTCAAAACCACACAGAAGTGTGAGTAGCTTCAGTTCTTCAGCACTTGGAAGCCTTCGGGCTAGGAGAACAACCACTATCCACAGCTCCCGCTGCAGCTCCCTGTGTACTCCTGTCTGTAGCTGCTGTCAGTCTGACATCCATTTCCTGTCCGACTCTGAAATGTGTCCTACACCATGGAACGCCAACCATTAACAGGCTGGTAAATACTGAGAAACAGTAAACTGTAAGGAAATATGATATAATTGAATGTAAAGATTGTATCTTCTAAGATTTTTTTTAAGTCATCAGCTGTTTTAAAAGGACAGACAGTGCTGACTTGCATCTCCTAGTTTAAAGCTCCAGGACACCCCTGGAAATAAGAGTTCCCTGGCTCTATGTATCTTGCAGCCACCAAATTCTAAATAAAACTACAAGTACTTTCTCCAAACTGTGACTAGCACGTAACTGTAACTATTTAGCACCCCTTCCTCTCGCTCCCCTTGCTGCTGCACATTATGAATATTAATGAGTTGTTTTGAGTGGGGTGTGTGTGTGTGTGTGTGTGTGTGAGAGAGAGAGAGGAGGGACACATGACAGAGGAATAAAGGAAGTGAACATAAGGCTCTGAAATCTGCTCCAGAAAGGAGCACAGAGGTAACTGCATTTTTTTGTGGATCTACATCCTTTGTTCTTTTAGTCCCTAACTCTGAATGACAGCAGCTGCTTGTGTTTCTGAACAGCGCAGTTTGTGGTGTTGGAGACTGAAACAGAGAATCATGAAGCTGGAGGTAAGGAATGCGAAGCCCAGGGACGAGCTGCAGAGGGAAGGTTTTCTGTGGATAGATAGCCTTTGTTCTTCTAGTCCCAAACTGTGAAGAGCAGCAGCTGCTTGAGTTTCCGAACAATGCAGTTTGTGGTGGTGGGAATTGAAACAGAGGGTCATGAAGGAACACTGAGCTGCTGTGCAAACCAACCAAAGAAAAATTTAAAAAGACAAAAGGGATCTGCGGGTAGTATTTATAAATGTGTGCAGAAAGTCAGTTATGGTGTCAGACTGAAAACTATAAATGAATCATTGTGACAGATTTGTTTATTTCTTACCAGGGAAGGTTCACTATCACCTTTTAGACAAATTGTTTTTTCCCCCCTCTTCTTTTTACCTTCTTTAACCTAAGCGTACTGCCTTCATTTGGTAAGACCCACAATGGACTCCACCTGAAGAATGTAACCATTTTGTCTTGGACTTTACCCCCGCTGCCCCATACACTGTAGCCTCCTTCTGCTTTACACTACTTTTGTTGACCTGGGTACAGACTTCCCAGTGTGTAATATAAATTCCTTTGTTGTTCTTGCACTTTGCCTTATAGAGCTGAATTAATCCTGTCCTGACTTTGTAATCTCCCCTCCCCTTTTTTAATATACCGTATAGAATATGTTGTCAGACAACGACTTGACTCATTTATAGCGCCATCATCATTGGCTACCCTGCAAGGGGAGCAATGGTATAGCAAGGAAAGCAGCCGAAGGGGAGGGATAGGGAGGTGTAAGAGGGAGGGTTTGGATAGGTAGGGGATCCTGCTACAGCTAAGTCAGCCCTGTGGTGTGGTGGTGAGAGCTGCTGGCTATAGTGCGGTAGGCACTGGGTTCAGGACTGACTGGGAGTGATTGTTTTGCCACTGCTTGCAGCTGCCTGTTTTTTTTTTTTTTTTGCTGCTATGTTTTGCCCCCTCCTTGACATGCACCCCCCCCGTAACAATCTTAAATCAGGGGTGTGTTGGTGGGGGCTCAGCCCCACCCCGCAGAAAGATTTTAGTATGCTGGAAGATGGGTTGCTGAGCTTTGTATATCACCAAAATGCTATTGGCGTAATACATTCTTTACTTAAAAACATAGACTTTGACGGCAGATAAGGACCACTTGGCTCACCCAGTCTGCCCATTTCCCTTCCTATTGGATAAGCTGCAGATTCTAGTTAACCAACAGCCTACTTCCTGTAACCCACCACTACAATTTGCTTATGTCTGTCCCATGCATGTTTGAATTCCCCCAATGTTTTAGACCCAACAACCTCCCCAGGAAGGTGGTTCCATGCATCCACCACTTTCTCCGTGGAAAAAAAAAATTTCCTCACATTACCCCTCTATCTTTAAATTGTGCCCCCTTCTTCCTACACATCTCTTTTTCTGAAAGATGCTACTCTCCTGGACTTTGTTGATTCCCTTGAGGTACTTGAAAGTTTCTATCATGTCCTCCCCGTCCCTCCTTTCATCAAGGGTATACATATTAAGCTCTCTCAGTCTCTCTTCATATGGTTTCTGATGCAGACCCTGCACCATTTTAGTTGCCCTCCTCTAGACTGCTAACATCCTGTCTATGTCCTTGCGTAGGTGGGGTCTCCAAAACTGCACACAGTATTCCAGATGGGGTCTCACCATCTGTCTGTACGGAGGGATAACCACTTCCCTTTTTCTACTTGTGATGCCCCTTCCTATGCATCCCTGTATCCCCTGGCTCTCCTTACTGACTTCTCACGTTGCTTACCCACCTTTAAGTCATTTGATATGACTACCTCCAAGTCCCTTTCCATTTTTGTTGTTGTTAGTACCTCCCCTGCTATTGTGTACTCTTCTCCTGGGTCTTTGTTTCCAGGTACATTACTTTGCACTTCTTGCATTGAATCTAGTTGCCATATGTCTGACCATTCCTCCAACCTTGGCAAGTCCTTTCATCCTTTCTACCTCTCCTTTGTGTATCAACTCTGTTACAGATCTTTGTGTCATCTGCAAAGAGGCATACCTTTCCCTCAGACCCTCTGCAATGTCACCTATAAAGATGTTAAAGAGGACTGGACCCAGTACTGAGCCTGAGGTACTCCACTAGTAACCCCTTTCTTGAATGTGTTCCATTCACTATTACCTTCTGTGTCCTGTTGTTCTGCGAGTTTGCTACCCAGGCTACCACCCTGGGACCCACTCCCAGGCTGGCTAACATGATTATTAGTCTTTTGTGCTGGACTGTGTCAAATGCCTTGCTAAATTCTAGGTAGACCATATCCACAGCCCCTCCCTGGTCTGTTGCTTTGGTCACCCAGTCAAAGAAATCAATTAGATTGACATGACCTTCCTACTGTAAATCCATGCTGCTTTGGGCCCTGTGTCCCGCTGACCTCTAGGTACTCAACAATTCTTTCTTTCAGAAATGATTCCATCATTTTCCAGACCACTAAGGTCAAGCTTATAGGTCTCTAGTTTCCTGCTTCTGCCTCACTCCCACTTTTGTGAAGGGAAATCGCCTCTGCCCTCCTCCAGTCCTCCGGTACCACCCCATCCTCCTATGATTTGTTAAAAAGTGTTGTCAGTGATGTCACTAGGTCCTCCCTTAGTTCTTTTAGGATTCTGGGGTGAATCCCATCAGGCCTCATTGCTTTGTCCACCTTAAGTTTTAGGAGTTCTTTCAGGACTCTTTCTTCTGTAAATGGACTGGTGTCAAACCCTCTACCCAGAGTGCTTCTATTGTCTGGTTTAGGTAACTCCTCCTCATCTTCTTTTGTGAATAATGAGCTAAAGTATTCATTCAGTATCTCTGCCTTTTCACTGTTTCCCTCTGCCCACCTCTCGTCTCCTTTATTAATCTTCACTGTTCCTCTCTTAACCCTTTCTGTGCTCCCTAATGTACCTATAAAAGGTTTTATCCCCCTTCTTAACTGAATTGGCTATTTTTAACTCGGTTTGGGCCTTTGCTATTCTGACTGCCTTCCCCACTTCTTTCTGCTTTAATTGATACAGTTCCCTGTCGTGCTCCTTCTGTGATTCTTTATACTTTCTGAATGCAGCCTTTTTCTCCTTAACCTTCCCTGCTACCTCTTTTGAGAACCATAGTGTTTTTTTTACTCCATTTTGTTTTCTTTATTTGTCCCTCTCAAAGGCATGTTGCCTCTATGATAGCAGTTTTGATTTTTCTCCATTGTTCTTCCACCCCTCCTTTTTGGCCATTTGGTAGTGCATTCCTCAGGTATTCACCCATTTTGCCAAAGTCGGCCCTTCTAAAGTCCAATATCCTTGTTTTTGTATGGCTTGTCTCCATGGTTGTGCTTATTGTGAAGCACACTGTGCAGTGGTCACTTGTTCCCAAATGTCTACTGACTTCTAAATTCGTGATCCTCTCTCCATTTGAGAGTACCAGGTCTAGTATTGCTCCCTCCCGAGTGGGTTCCAACACTAGCTGTCTAAGGCCTGCCCCCTGCAGGACATCGAGAATGATACTGCTCTTGGATGTGGCTGCAGTGCATGTCATCCAGTTAACATCTGGCATATTCAGGTCTCCCATCAACAGTATGTCCCCTTTTTCAGTCATTTTGAGAATGTCCTCTATCATATTCTTGTCCATTTCTTCCCATTGAGATGGGGGGTCTGTATACAACCCCTGTGCAGATTGTGATGCCATTCCCTGTCTCCAAGGTGACCCAGAGTGCCTCTTGCCCTCCCCCTTTACCTTTTAGTTCTGTAGCTTTGATCCCTTCCCTTATGTGTAGAGCTACTCCACCTCCTCTTTTCCTCTCCCTGTCCCTTCTGTAGACTGTGTACCCCGGTATGTTGACATCCCAGTCATGGTTCTCCGTGTACCATGTTTCCGTGACTGCCACAATATCCAGTTTTTCATCTTCCATCAGGGCTGCTAGCTGAGGAAGCTTGTTTCCCAGACTGCGGGCATTGGTACTCATTGCCCTCCATTTAATGTTGGTTTTATCCTTTTTTCCCCCATCCCTGCTCTTATTGCCCTTATCTATTTTTCCATTTACCCATGTCCTGCCCTCTGTTGAGCTCTGTACCTCAGTGTTTACCTTACTACCTGCTATGTTTTGTGGGGGGAGGCTTGAAATGATAGCGATTACTGTATTGAGATTGCTATTATCACATGGAAGCCCTTACCTACCCTATCCTGTTTTCTACTGCCTATTCTGACACCTCATACCCTATTTGATGACCGGCGCATGTTTCTCCTCCATTTTTTCTACATATTATGCCACTGTACCCATCCCACTTATGTTTGAAGCTCCCCACTGTTTTCTCCCTACCACATCTGCTTACAGGCTATTTCAGGTGTCCACCACCCATTTTGTGAAGAAATATTTCCTCACATCCCTCTTAAACTCTTCCTCCCCCCTCAGCTTCATTGCATGCCCCCCTGTTCTGGTACATTTTTCTTCCCTAAAAGAGACTCCCCATCTGCACATTCTTCATCCTGGTGAAGCTCGTATCTCAATCACGTCCCCATTGCACTCTCTCCTCTGCCAAGAAGTACATGTTGAGATCCTGCAATCTCTTCTCACATGGCTTTTTGTGCAACCCCATCTAATTTCTGGCAGCCTTCCTCTCAACTGCTTCCACCCTGTCCATGTACTTTAGGAGAAGCAGCCTCCACCTGGATACAATGCAGTACTGTAGGTCGTGTCTCTCTAGTGAGTGATAGAGTGGCAACACCACCTCCCTTCACCTACTGTAAATCCCCTTCCCTATGCACCCTAGCATCCCACTAGCCTTGCCTCCATGCCCTGCCACCTTGGGATCATCAGATGGGAGTACCCTGAGGTCTGTTTCTTGTGTGATGACTGTCAGTACCTCCCACCATCTTATACACAGCTCCTGGGTTTCCCTGTCCCCGGTGCCTGACTTTACATGTTCTGACATTGAAATATCACTGCAACTCCATAGATCTTTCTCTAGGTTCCTCAGATCCCTCTGTATTCTCTCCACCCCTTCCTGAGTGTCCAGCTTGTTCCAGATGTTTATGTCAACACAGAGTGATACACCTCCCCCCCAGTTCCTCAGCAATGTCACTTATGAAGACATTGAACAGGATCTGTTCCAGCAATGATCACTGTAGTACCTCACTAGTTGGTCTCTCGTCCCCCAAGTATCTGCCATTTACCGCCACGCTGTGCCTCCTAGCCTCCAACCAATTTAATACTCAACTTACTACTTTCTCCCAATCCCCAGGCTGCTAGTATCTTTACTAGCCTCCTGTGCTGCACTGTGTCGAAGGCCTTACTGAAGTCCAAGTAGACCACATCCATTGCCCTCCCCAATCCACCTCCTTAGTCACCCATTAAAAAAAACTATAAGATTTGTTGGCATGACCTCCCCCATGGAACCATGCTGGTGGTGGTGGTCCTGCAGCCTGTTTGCCTCCAGGTACTCCATTAGTCTCTCCTTCAGCAGGGTCTGAATTAATTTCTCCACCACTGTTGCGAGACTGACTGGTCTGTAGTTGCTAGCCTCCTTCCTCCTACCATTTTTGTGTAAGAGAGACCACATCAGCCCTACTTCAGTCCTCTGGAACTACCTTCATCTTCAATGGGGTTGCTGAACAGTATTGCCAAAGGGGTGGCTTGCACCATGTTCAGTTCTTTTAGAACCCTTGGTGCATCCCATCCAGTCCTGTCTCTTTGTTCTTCATTAGGGCTTCTAGTCCATTCTGAACTCTTTCCTCCAAAAATGGACTTGTGTCCTCTCCCTCCAGTGCATGCTGATACATGCTTGTCCATTCCTCCTACTGTGAAGTGCACCCCCACCCTCCTGATTCTCAATATCCCACCCCTTTCTTTCCTCTTTTCACTCATGAATCGGAGGAACGGCTTACCCCCTTTTGTGATCTCCTTGGTGATCCTCGCCTATGTTCGTGCCTTACTTCCCTCACCCTCCTTTCTGCCATTCTTGTTTTTTCCAGATACATATTCCTGTCCACATCCATCTGGGTAGCATTGTACTTCCTAAATTAAGTTTTCATTCTCCTTCACCACCTTAACCCACTCCTCTAAGAACCAAAGCAGCCTTGTCCTCCTCCTTCCCTTGCTTACTTCCTTCAAACGTCATGCTCTTGTGTGGTTGCCAAAAGCTCTTAACCTGGTCCTAAGACCTTCAAAGAGGCCCCTGGTGAAGAAATGGAGGGAGTGAACTGAGGTGGAAGGTGTCAGAAGATCATACAGGTAGCCACAGCTAAGCCTGTGTAGGGCCTAATAGGTGAGTAAACTCACCCTTGAAGATAACCCTCCACCTGACTGGCAGCCAGTGCAGAGACTGCATTACCAGAGTTACATGGCTAGATCTAGGAAGGCCAGTCAGCAACCTGGCAGCTGCAGTTTGCACCAGCTGCAGCTGGTGAAGGGTACCTCCAGAGACTCTGGTCACCAAAGTAGAGAGCATTAAATTAGTTTGGTCTGGAAGTCACAAAGACATGCACCAGGAAGGGCAGGTCCTTTATTGGAACTAGGGGTTTGATCCTGGCTATGTTACTTCAGTGGTAAAAAAAACACTTCTGAGGACAGCCAACACCTGAACTTTAAGTGTCAGTCTGTCATCAAGGATCATGCCAAGATCTCGCACCCTAGGGAAGGCCATAAGCGGTGTGGGTCCCAGGGATAATCCAGTAACCTCATTGGAGGCTCTCCCATCATGCTGTCATCCTGACCCAGTCACTATCACTGTACCTCAGCCTTGTCCAGGTTAAGTCGCAACCCCCTGGAGAACATCAAATCATTGTTCTTGGCCAGGCAGATATTAAGCACTTCTACAGTGTCCAATGCTCATGGTGCAAAGGACAGGAACTGTTGGTTATAATCTACATAACAGTAAAATTCCACACTGTGTCACCTAATGAGGTCAAACAAGGGCAGCATATACTGTATACTGCAAATAACATTGGTGACAGCATCGACCCCTGAGGTACTCTACATGGCAGGAGCTTGGTGGAGGAGGAGGAGAAATTCCCCTATCACTACCTGCTGCTTCCTTCCAGAGAGAAAGGATTCAAACCAGCTGACGACAGTGCAGGTGAGTGTACATTACTCTCTGAGGCAATCAAGAAACACAGTGTGATCTATAGAGTCAAAGGCTGAGGAGAGATTGAGAAGCACAGGAATTAATGTGCCTCCTCTATCTCTCACCCTGAGGAGGTCATTATGCACCCTAATACCATTTTGGTGCTGTGCCTAGCTCTGAAACCTGATTAGAGCTGCATATAGTCAGATGTCAAAGGATACAAGGTGCTCCTCAATCTTCTATGCCATGATTTTATCGACAGCCTTACCCAAAAAGGGGAGGTTGGAGATAGGATGGTAGTTCACCAGGGTGTTAGAGTCAAGATGGCTTCCTCAGAAGGGGCCTCACCAGAGCCTCTTTCAAGGCTTCCAGAAAGACCACCTCTGACAACAAACACTAGACATTCCTGGCAACCACCAGGCCAACGGAACCAATACATCTCATCAAGAAATGAGTTGGAGCCAGGTCCAGTTCACAGTACGTGTGCTTCAGTTTCAAGATGACCTCAGAGACTTCAGCTACCTCCAATGGTTTTTGCTCCTCCCAGACAAGTAGAGTGCCCCAGTTCCCTCCAAAATGACCACTGTGAGCTCACTAATGGGATCCCCTATCAGATAGAGGACACTCTTGCCAAGAAGAACTGAGCAAACTTATCGAATAAAGTGAATGAAAAGGCTTTTCTTGGTTTTAAACAGACAGGATGAAAAAAAATGCTGACAGTCCTAAAAAGTTGAGCAGGTCAGTCCTTCCCCGCAGCAATATGCCTAGACAGAAACTCTGCCTTCCTATGGTTGATTGCCCTCTGGTAATTAGAATAATGAGTACGCAGGGCCAGCTTGTCCACACTCAACCAGGTCCTCCACCAACAATGCTCCAGCTTCTGACCCCTGCTCTCCATCACTCTGAGATCCCCATCAAACCATGAAGATCTTAAGTGAGAGGATATGAGCCATAAAACAGACTGGTGTGAGGTTATCAAGTGTCCCAGAGACTGCTCTGTTATATGCAGCCATTGCCTCACTTATACCTCTCACACGTGATCATCTACACTAGATAGAGTGGCTACTGCCAGTATTCCACTTTGGGGACGATCACCTTAATGGGCAATAACTGACCGTCTCCACAGTAGGAGGACTCTCGGGGGAGGGGGGGCCTGACCAGGAACTTTACCATGCAGTGGTCAGACTATACAGCCTGATCAGTCTCAAGGTTAGTTACATTGAACCCCAGTGTGCACACCAGGTTAAGTGTGTGGCCGCAGTGATGGGTTCTGAAAGTAACTGCTTGTGACAGGCCCAGTGATGACATCGACTAGAGGAGGTGGGAACCAAAATGCAATGCTTCGTCATCAACCCAGACAATGAAGTCACCCAGTAGTAAACATCTGGGGGACTCCAACATCGTCAACATTGAAGTCTGCTACCTCCTGTAGGAATTGTCCCCCTGCTTCTGGAGGGTGGTACATAAGGAGAATCCTGCACCCAGACCTCCACGCACTGCCACACACTCTTAAGACCTGTCACCCCCGCTGGGTGCACAGTGAGTCCAAGGTCAGATTTAAAACAAAAGGCCACTCAGTCACCCCTACATTCCCACCATGGACGGTGCATCACAGAGTACCCAGTGGGAACTGATGCCTCCAGAATCTGCCCGGCATTGTCACCCAACCAGGTCTTTGTGATACAAGTCAGATCGACCAAGGAAATCAGGTCCACCATAATTGGGGTCTTGTTCCTCATCTGTTTGGCATTGCATAGCACTGCCTGCAGGGGACTGGTAGACACTGCAGCCCTTTTGACTATCTGCCCTCTCAGTCTGGTGGGAACCCTGGGGACAGAGACCAAGCACATCTGGCCTCTCCCAAGGCTCTGTCTAAACCCTCGGCATTTCCTGCACCTTACCACCCCAATTCTTCTCACCTCAGCTGGGCCCACAGCTTCCCACAACCAACAACCTCCACACTCCCTGGTTATGCAGACCTCCCAACAGCACCACGCTATTGTAGCAGATACAGGAAGGTCAGCAAAAGGGTGGAGGTCATGCAGCTGGGAAGCATTATAAGCAGTCTACAAGGGACCAATGGGATGAGCACCACAAGCACTACTGTCTTACTCGCTCTTAGTTAAAACCAATCACGAGCGCAACCACATACAACTGAACTAATACAAAAACAAAACTAACTAAAAGAACTCTTAAAACTGAAGGTGGACAAAGCAATGGGGCCTGATGGGATTCATCCCAGAATTCTAAAAGAACTAAGGGTAGAACTAGTGACACCACTGACTACCCTCTTTAACAAATCATGGGAAGATGGGGTGGTACCGGAGGACTGGAGGAGGGCAGATGTGATTCCCCTTCACAAAAGTGGGAGCAAGGCAGAAGCAGGAAACTATAGACCTGTTAGTTTAACCTCAGTGATAGGGAAAATGATGGAATCACTTCTAAAGGAAAGAATTGTCGAGGGGCACAGGACCCTAGGCAGCATGGATTCACAGTGGGAAGGTCATGCCAGATGAATCTGATAGATTTCTTTGACTGGGTGACCAAAGTAGTAGATCAGGGAGGGGCTGTGGACATGGCCTACCTAGACTTTAGCAAGGCATTTGACACAGTCCCACACAAAAGATTAATATATAAGTTAGCCAGCCTGGGAGTGGGTCCCAAGATGACAGCCTGGGTAAAGAATTGGCTGGAGAATAGGACACAGAGAGTAATAGTAAATGGAGTTCACTCAGAAGAAAGGAGGGTTACTAGCGGGGTACCGTGAGGGTTCAAGATAGGACCAGTCCTCTTCAATGTCTTTATAAGCGACATTGCAGAAGGACTGGAAGGAAAAGTATGTCTCTTTGCAGATGACACTAAGATCTGCAACAGAGTTGATGCACAGGGGTGGGTGGAAAGGATGAGAAGGGACTTGACAAGGTTAGAGGAATGGTCAAATGTATGGCAGCTTAGATTCAATGCTAATAAGTGCAAGGTAATGCACCTGAAACAAAAACCCAGGGAAGAGTACACAATGGGGTGAGATACTAACAACAACAAAATGGAAAGGGACCTGGGGTAGTCATATCAGATGACCTAAAGGTGGGCAAGCAATGTGAGAAGGCAGCAAGGAGGGCTGGGGATACTGGGATGCATAGGAGAGGCATCACCAGTAGAAAACAGGAAGTTATTATCCTCCGTACAGACAGCTGGTGAGACCCCATCTGGAGTACTGTGTGCAGTTCTGGAGACCCAATCTCCGCAAAGACATAGACAGGATGGAAGCTGTCCAGAGGAGGAACTAATAAAATGGTGGTCTGCACCGGAGGACATATGAAGGAGACTTAAGGAACTTAATATGTATAGCCTCGAGGAAAGGAGGGAGAGGGGGGACATGATAGAAACTTTCAAGTACCTCAAGGGAATCAACAAAGTCCAAGAGGGTAGCATCTTTCAAAAAGAGGTGTGCAAGAACAAGAGGGCACAATTTGAAGATAGAGGGGGACTGCCAGAGGTAATTTAAGGAAGTATTTTTCACAGAGAGGGTTGTGGATGCATGGAATGGCCTTCGGAGGAAGGTTGTGAGTCAAAATCAGTGGTGGAATTCAAGCATGCATGGGATAGTCATAAAGCCAATTCTGGGGGTGGGGGTAGGAAGAAGTAGGCTGCTGGTTAACTAGGATCTGCAGCTTATCCAGTAGGTAGGGAAATGGGAAGACTGGGTGGGCCAAGCGGTCCTTATCTGCCGTCAAATTCTATGTTTCTAACTAACCAAATATACCACACACACACACACACACACACACACACACACACACACAAAACCTCTATAAAACTAATACAAAAAACTACCTAACCAAATATATTACACACACACACACACCCTCTATAAAACTAATACAAAAACAAAACCACCTAACCAAATATACCACACACACGCTCTATAAAGCTAATACAAAAAACTACCTAACCAAATATACCACACACACACACACACACACACCTTCTATAAAACTAATACAAAAAACTACCTAATCAAATATACTACTCTCTCTCACACATACACACACACACACACACACACACACACACACACAACCTCTATAAAACTAATACAAAACCAAAACTACCTAACCAAATATACCACACACACACACACACACACACACACACACACACACACACACTCTCTATAAAACTAATACAAAAAAACTACCTAACCAAATATACTACACACACACATACATACTTTATAACCTAATTCTAAACATTTCCTCCTCCCACGGACCCCAAGCTTCCCCACCCCAAAAACAATCCACCCCACCACGCCAATGCACAGCAATAAAGTACTAAAAGGGAGAGATCAAATAATGTGCACTGTCCTGTGACAGTAATCCCAAACTGCTCAGGGATTTAAAACCAAATTATAAAGTAAAGTGATGTCAATCCAAAGGGCACCAGCAGGCAGTTCAGTCCTGGTATAAAATATCAGTTCCAATGCATTGAAGGAGAGGGAAATGGCCTTCACATCACCAAAACCCAGATTAAACTTCTCTACAGCTAAGACCAAAAAATAAAGCCGAGAATCGCACTCCTCTCACAAGTGCAAGAATCTGCTTCAACACAGACTTTTTGTGTAACAACTTTCATCCACTCAGGGCCAAATGCAATTCCAAATAGAAGAAAAAAGTTCAGTTCTCACCAGTGTTAATTCCATAATCCTGAGTTCCAGAATCGGAGATGGGTCCCAACCAGACAATACTGGGGCCAGCGTTTACAAGGCCATCAGTCACACAGTCTGGGGGCAGAAACAAATCTTCCAGTCATCAAGCTTACACCAGATGAAAGGCAGCTCCACAGCAGTCATCAACCATCAGCCCACATAGAGCCAAACGGGGAATCGACCAGCAGATGGCCCTATTCCAGGCAGAAGCCGTGGCAAATGGGGTTTCCCCAGGGTAGACAGTAGAGCTCTCACCTCCACATTACCTCAATTACCCCGGCCGCTCACTGTAACTCTGCCCTTCCAAGCATCTCCATCAGTCTCCTTTGACCAGGATCACCATAGAAACATAGACTTTGACCGCAGATAAGGACCACTTGGCTCACCCAGTCTGCCCATTTCCCTACCTATTGGATAAGCTGTAGATTCTAGTTAACCAACAGCCTACTTCCTACAACCCCCCACTATAATTGTCTTATGTCTGTCCCATGCATCTTTGAATTCCTCCACTGTTTTAGACCCCACAACCTCTCCAGAAAGGCGGTTCCACGCGTCCACCACTCTCTCCGTGAAAAAGAATTTCCTCACATTACCCCTGAGCCGTCCCCCCTCTAACTTTAAATTGTGCCCCCTTGTTCTTACACATCTTTTTTTTCTGAAAGATGCTACCCTCCTGGACTTTGTTGATTCCCTTGAGGTACTTAAATGTTTCTATCATGTCCCCCCATCCCTCTTTTCATCAAGGGTATACATATTAAGCTCTCTCAGTCTCTCTTTATGTGGTTTCTGATGTAGACCCTGCACCATTTTAGTTGCCCTCCTCTGGACTGCTTCCATCCTCTCTATGTCCTTGCGTAGATGAGGTCTCCAAAACTACACGCAGTACTCCAGATGGGATCTCACCAACTGTCTGTACAGAGGGATAACCACTTCCCTTTTTCTACTTGTGATGCCCCTCCCTATGCATCCCAGTATCCCCCTGGCATTCTCTACTGACTTCTCACATTGCATACCCACCTTTAGATCATCTGATATGACTACACCCAGATCCCTTTCCATTACTGTTGTTGTTAGTACCTCCCCTGCTATTGTGTACTCTTCTCCTGGGTTTTTGTTTCCCAGGTGCATTACTTTGCACTTCTTTGCATTGAATCTAAGTTACCATATGTCTGACCATTCCTCCAACCTTGCCAAGTCTCTTCTCATCCTTTCTACCCCCCCTTGTGTATCAACTTTGTTACAGATCTTTGTGTCATCCACAAAGAGGTGTACCTTACTTCAGACCCTCTGCAATGTCACCCTGTAAAAAAGAGCGTTAAGAGGACTGGACCCAGTACAAACCCTGAGGTACTCCACTAGTAACCCCTTTCTTTAGAATTATTCCATTTCTATTACCTTCTGCGTCCTGTTGTGCAGCCAGTTTGCTACCCAGGCTACTACCCTGGGACCCACTCCCAGGCTGGCTAACTTAATTATTAATCTTTTGTGTGGGGCTGTGTCAAATGCCTTGCTAAAGTCTAGGTAGGCCATATCCACAGCCCCTCTCTGGTCTATTACTTTGGTCAACCAGTCAAGAAATCGATTAGATTCATCTGACACGACCTTCCTGCTGTGAATTCATGCTGCTTTGAGTCCTGTGCCCTGCTGGCCTCTAGGTACTCAACAATTCTTTCCTTCAGAAGTGGTTCCATCATTTTCCTCACCACTGAGGTTAAACTAACAGGCCTGTAGTTTCCTGCTTCTGCCTTGCTCCCACTTTTGTGAAGGGGAATCAGATCTGCCCTCCTTCTGTCCTCAGGTACCATCCAGTCTTCCCATGATTTGTTAAAAAGTGTGGTTAGTGGTGTCACTAGGTCCTCCCTTAGCTCTTTTTGGATTCTAGGGTGAATCCTGTCAGGCCCCATTGCTTTGTCTACCTTGAGTTTTAGGAGTTCTTTCAGCACTCTTTAACATAGAAACATAGACTTTGACGGCAGATAAGGACCGCTTGGCCCACCCAGTCTGCCCATTTCCCTACCTGATGGATAAGCTGCAGATCCTAGTTAACCAGCAGCCTACTTCTTCCTACCCCCACCCCCTAGAATTGCCTTATGACTGTCCCATGCATGCTTGAATTCTACCACTGTTTTTGACTCCACGACCTCCTTCAGAAGGCCGTTCTTTCTTCTGTAAATGGACTGGTGTCAACCCCACCATCCAGAGTGCTTCTACTGTTTGGTTTAGGTAACTCCTCCTCTTCCTCTTTAAACAACCAGATCCGCCCATATGTCCAAAAATGATGGAAAGCCCTCAGAAAGTCCTTGGCAGATGACTGGGCTTAAAGGGAGGTGCCTGCCACGTTCTGATCCTCAAAAAAAAATCTTCCTTGGCCTGAGTGGTGAGAGTTATAATTCCAGTTAAGATTAGTCCAGCTAAAATTATCCCTTCAGATGTAACTTGGGGAGGGAGATTGGCACAGCACACAGAAATGACTACCCTCACTTGAAAATTAAACTATCTTACTTATACTGCATCACTGACTTTCCCTGCCTAACGCTCCATAACTGCACTTCAACTAACTAATAAACAAAATAAAATACTAAAAATTTTGCTCTCCTAATACTGAATAAGGTTCAGTAATAGTGCAAGAGTTTTTAACTGTGACAAAGTAAAGCAGAGCTCACAACCTGGTGTGGGTGCTCAATGACAAAGCAAGTTATAGCTCAGTACCAGAAGTCAGACTCATGGCACACCCCACATATTTTTCCACAAGAAAAAGTCTCAAGCAAGTGGTTCTTTTTCCAAAACATTATTCAAGTTTTATTTTCTCACCACAGGAGTGTAGCCTATTTAGGTTCAAGTGCAGGAATATAGCAGCAAAGCGTCTAATGATTTACAAAGCCCTGGGCTTTTAGGAAGATCTTTGTAAAAACCAGCTTTGCTGATATATTCCTGTACCTGAGCCTGAATAGGCTATACTCCTGTGATGAAAAAACTTAAACTTTTTGGAAAAAGAACTTGTCTGAGACTTTTTCTTATGGAAAAATGTGTGGGGTGTGCCATGACTTCTTGTACTGAGTTTTTAACTCTGCATGACATAGTCAGCACTGAAAACAATAATAAACAAGCATTTTTCAATGCCGAATGTTGATTACGTTGGTGTGTTGAGCTTGCTCACTGCCCCTCTGTCACTTGCTCAGTCTGTTTCTCCCGGTGCTGCAGGCTGCGCTTTTGTACTGGGCTCCTGCCTGCATTGGCACCTTGTTCTGCCCACTAAGAAATCTGCAGCTGTCCCAACAGAGCTCCATTGAGGTGGGTCACTCCCCCTCTCTCACTCGCTCATTCTGTTTCTCCTGGCACTGCAGGCTGCCCTTTTGTACTGGGCTTCTGCCTGCATTGCCGCCTTTTTCTGCCAAGAAAGAAATTAGCAGCAGTCACGCTAGAGCTCCATTTAGCTCACTCACTCCCCATCTCTCACTCACTCATTCCATTTCTGCCGGCGCTGCAAGCTGGCCTTTTGTACTGGGCTTCTGCCTGCGCTGCCGCCTGTTCTTGCCCACAAAGAAATCTACAGCATTCACAATAGAGCTCCGTTGAGCTCGCTCACTACCGCTCTGTCACTCACTCATTCTGTTTCTCTTGGCGCTGCAGGCTGTGCTTCTGTACGGGACTCCTGGCTGCATTGACACCTTTGTCTGTCCACAAGGAAATCTGCAGCTGTTCCAACAGAGCTCCGTTGGGGTTGCTCAGTCTCCCTCTGGCATGCGATCATTCTGTTTTTCCTGGGGCTGCAAGCGGCCCTTTTGTATGGGGCTTCTTCCCACAAAAAAATCCGTAGAAGTCCTGATACAGCTCTGTTGAGCTCACTCAGTCCCTCTGTCTCACTCACTCGTACTGTTTCTCCCACCGCTGCAGGCTGGCCTTTTCTACTGGGCCCCTGCCTGTATTGATGCCTTTTTCTGCCCACAAAGAAATCTGCAGCAGTCCTGACAGCACTCCTGTGAATTCACTTGCTCTCTTGTTCTGTTTTCCCCAGTGCTGCAGGCTGCCCTTTTGTAATGGGCTCTTGCATTGGGGCCTTTTTCTGCCCACAAACAAATCTGCAGCAGTCCCGACAGAGCTCAGTTGAGCTCGGTCACTCTCCCACTTTCACTCGTTCAATCTTAATCTGTCCCAAACACTGATTACTCACAGCGACCGAGCTATTCTCTGGCAGGAGTACAAAAACATATTTTAGCCAGGATGTGAAAAATGACAGCTGTACTGTTCATAAGGAGGTGTGAAAAAATGCCACTGTTGAAAATGTGGCGTGAAAATATTACAAATTTGCGAAGCTACAAGGGTGCATGGAAACAGTTCAATGCACACTTGTAACACAGTCATTTGATGGGCGATCATCACCAAATTTTCAACATGGGCATTTTAGGACATCTCCTCATGAACAGTATCACTGTCATTTTCTTAATCTGTCCCAGACAGTAATTTCCCACAGCGACCGCTCTATTTTGCGACGGAAGTGCGCAAACACATTTCAGCCAGGATGGGGAAAAATGACAGCAGCACTGCTCATAAGTAGGTGTAGGAAAATGGCAGTGTTGAAAATCTGGAGTGAAATGTTATAATGTTAGTTAATGAAGCTGCGTTCGCAAGCAGCAATGCACGCCGTAAACAGTCATTTTATGGAGTATCATTACCAAATTTTCAACATAGCCATTTTAGGACCTGTACTCATGAACAGTGTCACTGTCATTTTCTTAATCTATCCCAAACACTGATTTCCCACAGCAACCATGTTATTCTGCGCGGAAGTGCGAAAAGCTCATTTCACTTCCAGGATATGAACAATGACAACATACTGCTCACAGGAGGTATGAAAAAATAGTGTTGAAAATCTGGCATGAAAATATTGCAAATTTGAAGTTACAGTATGTAGCAACTGCGCATGCTCTAAATAAAACAGTCATTTTTTGATTTTTCCTCAAATTTGCAACATAGACTTTTTTGAGAGCCCACCTCATGAACACTGGCACTGTCATTTTGTTACTTGGTCCCGAAAGGTGATTCCGTGCAGTGACCGTGAAATCACCTTTCGGGCTGATTAATGCCATGACAGTTCAAGAATTCATGAGGAGGGGGTCCCAAAACCCCCATGTTGAAACTTTGGTGCCAAAATTCCAAATAAATTACTGAGATATGCAGCAACGTTGAAAACACCCTATTTATTCCATTATACAGCTTACTGGCATTTCCTCAGTTCACGGTCAGCTTTGAAGAGTGCAGACGTGTTCCCGGTCCACCGAAGATCATCACGCCAGACTCCGGAGGTAAGTATGGGATGAGGGGGGTGTGGGGAAGCAGGGTGCACAGTGAGTGGGTGCGGGTTGTGGGAAGGGGGCAGGGAGATCGCAAGGAACAGTTTTCGGATTTCACAGGTTTAATTAAAAAAATTGGGATAGTTTTTTTCTCAAAGACATTGGGCACACTAGGGTAGGGTCCCAGCGTGCCACCTGACTGCTTTTTTGGGGTGGAAGCTTCACGGGGTTTGGGCACCCCGCCAACACACAACAAAGGGGAGGTTATTACTAGCCGACGGGATTGGGCACCCTGTCGGCAGACAATGAAAGCGAGGGAGGTTACACAATGCCAACAGGTAGTGGGCTCCCCGGTCAGCAAAATCAACATTATGGCACTGAAGCCGAAAGGGATTGGGGCCCCTGTCGGCAAATAAACATGGTGGGGAGAGGGGTGATATTGCTTGTGAACACGGTGGCAAGCCGCCGCCATGTTCACAAACAATATTGGGGTTTGGAAGTTCCGTCCTGCAATGACTGGTCGCTCCCTCATTGCAGCGGATGGCTGATGCTGCAATGACGAGGTGGCCCCTGATTGCAGAGGTGAAATTGTCACAAGTTGGTGCCAAGGTTCCAAACTTGTGTCAGCAGCAGCATGCAACATCATTGGGAGAAGCAGGACAAGCCTTTGCAGGCTGTGGGGGCATTAACCACAACAGTGCTGCACCTACACAACCTGCTTCTGAGAAAGCTGCTGCAATATGTTTCTTGGACTGTGTGCAATCAACATAAAAAACATAATAAGGTTCAGCAGCAGTGCAAGTAAACAATGACCTATGAGAAGATGTGTGTTTTATTGAGGATTAATCAACACCTGGAGTGCGTTGTGTGACATGAGGCCACAGGCTGACTGTTCTCACAGCACCCGGAGTGTTGATTAATCCCAAATAGCCGCACACCCTGGAGTGGGTTATTGTGCTTATAACATGGGGTGTCACCAGAGGTGAAAACAATACAAGGAAAGCATGATTAAGTCATGAAAATTTAGGGACTTTTTTATGTGTTCTGCTACCACCACAACTACTCTGGTACTGATAGTGCTGAATTGCGGCTATGTATATAACATTGCTGAATCAACACAAGCAACTCACCATGAAATTTTGCATACTACACATATAAAAAAACAAGTAATTTATCCCAGGAACAATTCAATTCAGTATGTAAGCAATAAGACATGGCTGGATGTTGGTAGTACTGAGATACATGCACACCCAGAGGCATAGTTAGGCATGAGGCTGCAGGTCGAGTGCCTTCAGCCTCTAGGTGTGCAGGTATCTCAGTACTACCAACACCCAGCCATGTCTTATTGCGTATATAAAATGGGACCATAGGCAACTTTGAAAAAAAGAATATTCTAAAAGTTTTCAAAGTCACAAAACTATATACTAAAATGTTGCTAAATAATTTAAAATGGTCTTTCCACAGATATTTTTCACCTGTCAGTTATCTGTTTTTCTTGACACTCAATATATTGTGTGATTGTTTACCATGGAATGGAAGAATTCAAAGCTCTGCATTATTCCAGCAGCAGAATGTCTCCCATACACACACGGAATGGTAACATGGACTACATAAATTCAGCATTCTTCAGAGCTCAACTGGCATACAAATGAAGAACACACACACACACACACACACACACACACAGGCCTGAAGTGGAGCCAGAGCTTCAATTTTATCTGTTGCCAGGTAAGGAGCAGGGAGTTCTCTGACAAAGTGGTAGGGATAGGAGGAGGATTTTTCATGGTCATCAAAGAAACACCATTAATGGAAACTCTGAATAGTGCTTGATTTTTCTAAATTTGTGAATGTGTGTAAGGAAGCCCGTGAGTATAAATAACATTCAATTATTTATGTACTATATTGAGTTTAATGGACTTTAATTTTTAGAGCCGAGTCAGAGTTTTTTATATATGAGTAAAGGCTGTAGCAATGTCTGTAATGGAAACTAGGAAATAGGTGGCTTATGAGTTATGTGAGTTGCTCTGGTTAGCAAGGGCTTGTTTTAGCCAGTGGTGGTACTCTCTTACTGCAATGGCTAGAACCAAGTCTCAGCCAATCAAGGCACAGGGATTTCTGTGTCCATTTTATTTGGCTTCAATTTAAAGCTACCAACAGACAGTCCCTATTTTCCCAGAACTGTCCCTGTTTTAGGCAGCATGTCCCAGTGTCCCCACAGGTTTGGCAAAATGTTCCTTTTGTTGCTTACTTGTCCCAGCTGTGTCGCTTTTTTTTCCTGACTGCTAATTCGTGAGTGACAGTTATTTCGGTACCACTGTAGAGCTGGCTGGGCTGGACAGCAGTTTGCAGCTTCCATCCCTTTGCCTGTGTTGCACTGCAAGCATGTCAGTGGGAGCACATTAAAGCATGTTGAGTCCTGTTAGATTAGACTTGGTAGTGGCACAAACAGCACATGTGGACATCTGCCTGTCAGCAGCTGAGAGGGACTCCAGACAGAGAAGAGACTGGCAGCAGAGAACTAAGGTACCCGAACCTGATCAGCTGTAGGGAAGCGTGTGAAAACAATCTGGTGTGGTGGTAGGAGTCACTGAAGTGAAGTTTGCTCAGCAAATGAGGTGAGTGTAAGCGGGTTGGATCTGGGACTGTCAGGAGGAGCAATACATGCAGCTCGAATGTCTGATCACAATTTAACGCAGGTTTACTTCTAATGAACTTTCTGTACATCATGATTTGGAACTTGCTGCAGCAGAATGATGTATTGGTTTAACCTGAATGATCACTACTGGCGTTACTGTGGGGCAGCATGGCCAAAGCAAGCAGTAAAAGGTACTTGATTGTACGCAGCATTGTCTGCAGTGGTGCCCATGAGAGTGACATGGTGTTGGGGGGGTCACGGTCAGGGTGAACAATCCCAGTTTTAGGCCTCGGAGAGTTAGTGGCTTTAGGCTTCATAGAGAGTCACTCTGAAGCACAGCTGCTGCGATCTCCTATATCTGGGGAGCTGACTATTGTACTGAGCCATCTGTCTGGCAAGACAGAAAAAGAGAGAGAGCCAGAGAGCAAGAATGACACTGGGACTGGGAGATACAGACACTCAGTGTCCCACAGCTGCTGCAGTGTCCTGTGTGACTGTGTCCATAGGTGTCTCTCTCGCTCTCTGCAGTATACAGAAATTCAGCAGTGTTCTCCTTGAATCACTGTCTGCTCCAGTCAGCAGCAACACACACAGACTGTGCTCCAGGGAGCAATGGAGAGAGAGAGAGAGAGAGGCAGACAGACAGACACACCCCGTTGTCCTCTGTCTATGTATGTCTATGTCCACGGCATGGCCTTTACAGGGGATAGCTGCAGGATGCCCCGCTGTGTGTCTCCCGCTCTCAGGACACTGGTGACACTTATTGCTTCTGTCTCTGTCACTGCTTCAATGTCAGAAGGAGAAGCAACAAAGTCTGGCTGCATGCTGAACACAGCATCACACAGTCACTGAACTTCATGGTTCCTACTTGGACTAGGTAACATGCAAGTGGTGCAGTAGAACTGTGGGCAACGTTTGGTGATTCATGGACTTGGTGACATGCTTGCATTTCTGTACCCATGCAGAGAAATGTTTGTGATCTGCAGGATGGGTGGGTATCCCTGTGGTGTTGCCAGGACACTGACTGCTGTGGGTGCCACTGTCCAACGGGATGAGTGTGATACATAGAAATGTTGCTTGCAACTTCTGCTGGGACATTACTACTGGGTGGCTGGGTTGGGAGGGGTTGGGGAAGCAAAGACACACACTGATGACATCACTGCGAGCAGTGGGGATGTAGTGATGGGCCTCACACACCAATAAAGGCACAGCAACATGTGCTTGATGGCTGTATTAGCAAAAACAGACATGGATAATGACATACTACATGGCATTGCATATTATAACATGGCCAGGAATAAAAAAGGCATGGTCACAGTTTCCTTTCGATGCCCTGAGGTCCGCAAGGCGGGTGGGTGGGAAGACATCCATTGCCTAGGAGTACTGCTGATTTCTGGTGGTGGACACATTGCGAGGGGTACTGTTGACTTCTCCTGCAGTCAATCTTTATTTATTTGTTTATTTAGTTTTTTGTTGACCGGGTAAGTGCACTAGACATATTCTGCTTATTTTCAGGCATGACCCAGGGAAGGGGGGAGACAGATGAATGCCAACTGACCTTGAACCAGATTAAGCTATTGGTGGTATTTTTTTAGTGAATGAGGGAAATTTGGCCAGGACACCGGGGAAATTCCCCTACTCTTTTCGATAAGTGCCATGGGATCTTTAACATCCACTTAAACTACCACCAATCCAGGCAGATGGGACCTCGGTTTAACATCTCATCCGAAAGACGGCACCTCAGAAGTGCAGCACCCCTCTCATGCTGCACTACAGTGTCAGTACTGGGATATTAACTCAAGTGCCAGATGTGGGAACTGAACCCACAGCCCCTCTGATCTCCCGGCCTCAGAGGTGAGAGTGCTACCTACTGAGCCACTGACACTGACTGTCAGTACTGCGAGCTTGCCAAACACAGAGACAATCCCCTCCATTCTGTGCAGCTCAGGATGTCTCTCTCAGTTAGCAACAGAATTAATGGTTGCCTTTCAAAGTGTATTTTGGGCACAACAATGAGATCTGGTCCAGAAACTGATCACTCAGGGCGGATGCTTCATCACGTTTATATTGTGGATTAATCAATGGTCATCTGATGGATCTGTACCAGTCAGGGACCTGTCTTTGTCTACCCCATGTTATAAGAGATTTAACTGTGCATGACGTGTGGTCAGCACTGAAACTAATAATTAAACTCCATAATAAGGTTCAGTAGCAGTGCAAGAGTTTTTAACTGCGCATGATGTGGTCAGCACTGAAAGCAGTAATAAAACACCATAATAAGGTTCAGTAGCAGTGCAAGAGTTTTTAGCTGTGCATGACGTGGTCAGTACTGAAAGCAATAATAAAACACCATAATAAGGTTCCATAGCAGTGCAAGAGTTTTCAACTGTGCATGACGTGGTCAGCACTGAAAGCAATAATAAAACAGCATAATAAGGTTCAGTAACAGTGCAAGACTTTTTAACTGTGCATGACGTAGTCAGTACTGAAAGCAACAATAAATCACCATAGAAACATAGAATGTGATGGCAGATGAGGACCGCATGGCCCACCCAGTCTGCCCATTTCCCTACCTAACGAATATGCTGCAGATCCTAGTTAACCAGCAGCCAACTTCCTCTTACCCCCCACTAAAATTGTCTTATGTCTGTCCCATGCATTCTTGAATTCCTCCACTGTTTTTGACTCTGCAACTTCCTCAGGAAGGCTGTTCCATGCATCTACAACCCTCTCTGTGAAGAAATACTTTCTCACATTACCTCTGAGCTGCCCCCCCATCTTCAAATTGTGCCCTCTTGTTCTTCCACATCACTTTTTCTGAAAAATGCTACCCTCTTGCACTTTGTTCATTCCCTTAAGGTATTTGAAAGTTTCTGTCATGGCCCCCCTCTCCCTCCTTCCTCGAGGCTATACATATTAAGCTGCTTTAGTCTTTCTTCATATGACTTCTGGTGCAGACCCTGCACCATTTTGGTGGCCCTCCTCTGAACAGCCTCCACCCTGTCTGTCTTTGCGGAGATGGGGTCTCCAGAACTGTACATTGTACTCCAGATGTGGTCTTACCAACTGTCTGTACACAGGGCCAACAACTTCCGGTGTTCTACTGGTGATGCCTCTCCCTGTGCATCCCAGTATCCCCTAGCCTTCCTTACTGCCTTCTCACATTGCTGGCCCACCTTTAGGGCATCTGACATGACTATCCCCAGGTCCCTTTCCATTTTTGTTGTCAGTATTTCACCCCTCATTGTTTACTTTTCCCCTGGGTTTTTGTTTCCCAGGTGCATTACTTTGCACTTCTTTGCATTGAATCTAAGCTGCCATACATTTGACAATTCCTCCAACCTTGACAAGTCCCTTTTCGTCCTTTCCACCTAACCTTGCGTATCAACCCTGTTGTAGATCTTAGTTTCATCTGCAAAGAGACATACTTGCCCTTCTAGTCCTTTTGCAATGTCACTTATAAAGATATTTAAAAGGACTGGCCCCAGTACTGAACCCTGCGGTACCCCACTAGTAACCCTCCTTTCTTCACTGTGGACTCCATTTACTGTTACCCGCTGTGTCCTGTTGTCCAACCAGTGTTTTACCCTGGCTACCACCCTGGGACTCACTCCCTGGTTGGCTAATTTGTTTAATAATCTTGTGTGTGAGACTGTGTCAAATGCCTTGCTAAACTCCAGGTAGGCCATGTCCACAGCCCCTCCCTGGTCTACTCCTTTGGTCACCCAGTCAAAGAAATCAATTAGATTTATCTGACATGACCTTCCTGCTGTGAATCCATGCTGCCTTGGGTCCTGTGCCCCACTGGCCTCTGGGAACTCAATAATTCTTTCTTTCAGAAGTGATTCCATAATTTTCCCTTCAACTGAGGTCAAACTGAAAGGTCTGTAGTTTCCTGCCTCTATCTTGCTCCCACTTTTGTGCAGGAGAATCGCATCCACCCTCCTCCAGTCCTCAGATACCACACTATCCTCCCTTTATTTATTAAAAAGGGTAGTCAGTGGTGTTACTAGTTCTTCCCTTAGTTCTTTTAGAATTCTGGGGTGAATACCATCAGGCCCCATTGCTTTATTCACCTTCAGTTTTAAAAGTTCTTTCAGAACCCTTTCTTCTGTGAAAGGACTAATATCAACCCTCCTATCCAGAATGCTTCTATTGACTGGATTACGTATCTCCCCCTGCTTTTTCATTGTGAATACTGAGCAGAAGTATTCATTCAGTATCCCTGCTTTTTCACTGTTGCTCTCTGCCCAACCTACTTCCTCTTTATTCAGCCTCTGTATCCTTGCCTTAGTCTTTCTTTGCTCCCTAATGTACCTATAAAAGGTTTTATCCTCTTTCTTAACTGACTTGGCTGTCTTTTCCTCGGTTTGGGCCTTTGCTATTCTGACTGCCTTCCCCACTTCCTTCTGTTTTAACTGGTACAGTTCTCTGTCCTGCTCCTTCTGTGTTTCCTTATACTTTCTGAATGCTGTCTCTTTCCCCCTTACCTTCCAAGGCCCACTACTTCTTTTGAGAACCATAGAAGTTTTTTCTTTCATTTTGCCTTGTTTATTTGCATCACACAAAGGCTTGTTACCTCTGTGATGGTGGTTTTAATGTTTCCCCATTGTTGCTCCACCCCACCTTCTTGCCTGTTTGCTAGTGCTTTTCTGAGGCACTCTCCCATTTTGACAAAACCAGTCCTTCTGAAGTCCAGTACCTTCACTTTTGTGTGGCTTGGCTCTACAGTTAAGTTTAACTTGAACCACACTGTTTGATGGTCGCTTGTTCCCAGATGGCTACCCACTTCAAGATCAGAGATCCTGTCTCCATTCCCATTTGAGAGTACCACGTCTAAGATTTCTCCTTCCTGAGTGGGTTCTAAAACTAGCTGTCTGAGGCATGCCCCCTGTAGGGCATCAAGAATGGCCCTGCTCTTGGATGTGGCTGCAGCAAAGGTGCTCCAGTTAACATCTGGCATATTCAGGTCCCCCATCAGCAATACCTCCCCTTTCTCTGCCATCCCAAAGATGCCTTCTATCATTTCCTTGTCTATTTCCTCCCCCTGAGACAGGAGTCTGTATACAACCCCTGTGCAGATTGTGTACCCATTTCCAGTCTCCAGGGTGACCCACAGTGCCTCCTCTCCTCCCTGTTAATAAGGTTCAGTAGCACTGCAAGAGTTTTTAATGGTATATGACGTGGTCACTACTGAAAATAACAAAACGCTGTAATTAGGTTCAGTAGCAGTAAGGGAGATAGATTCAAGCCTGATGCCTATAAGAGAACCAGGCAATCTAACAGCTGAGGGTTGGAAGATGAATGGGATTTTACCTTTTTGCTCTTGCACCAGAGGGAAAACCTTTACATTTGATTGCGTAAGTTTTCTTAGTGTCTGATTGTTTAACCACCCTCAGTATCCTAAGGACCTGTTAAGAGTCCTGTGAGGATGCAGACTCAACTGTTCCAGAACCAGGCCTTGAGGTGAAAGGAGTGTATGCCTGAATACTGCACTTTCTGTCAGAGAAAGATTCAGCAGGGAGTGAGTTGGAGGCAGGCAAATGGATTGCTGCAGGGCATTAAGAGAAGGAGAGGGTACCAGGCTTGCTTGGGCCAATCCGGAGCCATCAGGATCATAGGAGCAGGCTGTTGTAGTAGTTTCTGAATTACCCTGAGAAATCGGGGGGAAAGGGAGGGAATGCATCTAAAATCCTCCCTGACCAGACCAGGATTAAGGTGTCCAGAGGAGGCAATACAGGGACTGGGGCCTGCAACAGAACTGAGGAAACTGGAGACAATGGGGAGATGCAGACAGATTCACTGTTAGGTGCCCAACCACCTGAACACCGTGACTTGTACTTGTTTGTTCAGAGTCCATTAACCTCTGCCTTGACTGATGTGACTAGAGCCTCTGCCAGAGCATTGTGTTTGCCTTGGAGGAGAATCGCTGAAAGGCGGACTCCTGGGTAGAAGGCGAGAGACCAGTTTTTATAGCACTTGCGAACACAGTACTCCTGATCTGGCCATTGCAGTAGTGTCTGTTTAACTCTGTAAGTCTGTCCTTTTATGACAGGAGCAAATGCTTTGAGCTAGAAAGATTTCTCCAAGTTCTAAAAGAAATATGATTAACTGTGACTCTTGGAGAGTCTAGGTGTCACTTACTGAGGCACTGTCCAGATGTGCTTCCCTGCACAGGGGGGAAGGCATCTGTGGAACTGCTGTGTCAGAGTTTTCAGCTTTGAAAATTGTTGCTTTCTGAGACCAGCAAGCTACAAAGAGATGTACGACTCATCCTTTATCTGAACCCTGGGACCACTGAAGGCACTGAAGCCATGTGTCCCAAAGACTAACTGTGCATGACGTGGTCAGTATTGAAAGAGGAATAAACTCATTCTGTGTTTTATATGTTTTTATGTTCCAGGAAATGGAAGGGAAGTAGACCCATTTCAAAGAGAGCAGCAAACATGGCAGCAACAAAAGAGCTGGAACTACTGAAAAATGAAGTGATGTGTCCCATCTGTGTGAATTATTTTAATGATCCTGTCATTATAGATTGTGGGCACAACTTTTGCAGAGCCTGTATCACAAAGTACTGGGAGTACATAGATGGAAATGTCTCCTGCGGTGAATGCTATGATGTGTTAGAGCAGAAGGTACTCCGAGCAAACAGGAAACTTGCAGTGATAGTGGAGATTGTAAAACGTCTGACTGCAAATGAAGAGGAGTCTGAAAAGAGCAACACGTGTCACCAGCAGCAACAGCCACTGGGACAGGTTTGTGAGGAATCAGATGAACATAAACCTGTCCGTGCAGCCTGTGAAAAGTCTCCTGTGCATGAGTGCCACAGTGCTGTTACCAAGGTGGAGACCCTAAAGGTAGGTAGAGGAAGACAATTATTAACATTTGTATCAAGTGCTTTCTGACTAGTTTATGAAATGTATTAATCTTAACTTTAGCAGCACATATTTAACTGATAACGCTCAGTTTGCTGGGGTATACAAAAATACCCAGGTGATGAGGGTGGCTTGCGACTGATAGGCTAAGGCATGTTACTATCCTTGTAAAACAGGTGGGAAAAGTGCTGCAAGCTGATTGGCTGACAGCCATGCATGGTACGGCCACTACCAACAGAAAAAAAAAACAACTGCTACCCTCAACAGTACAACAAGAGTTGGTTTATCAGCAGTGCTCTCAGTAGCAGGCCACATCTGCTTGTATTGATAAAAGGTTTACTGTGACTTTAAATAATCTGGTTACTTAAATGTTGCAGTGAACACTGTGATCCAGACCTCCTTTAGAAGTGTGCTTTGGTGTGAAATGTTAGAGCTGCTGGTCTGCCTCCTGGTGCTGTACAGTTTGTTATTTTTAAGCTGGTCCACATGGGCGTTTGCTGTAGTGCAGCCCAACAAGTCATGCCATCAGCTGTTTTGGAAATGCTGAATCACCACTGTTCAGATGGCACTATCGTGTGCATTGCAGGTCCAGATTCAAGTTCTGGTGTGGTCACTTGTTCCACTTGCAAACCGGGGATGGGACATCTGCGTATGTCACAATCTGTCAATTTGTAAACATGAAGTGGGTGATTTAAACTTGAACCGCTGTTGTTTCTCTGTGCTTGCCACTCATTTGGCATCTGTTAGGCCAGAAATACTACCCAAAACTCTCTGGTACTTCCCAATAATGTACATCCAGCTGTGTTTCATTCATCGTTTTCAGATTGTTTACCACCAAAGACACAGAATAAGAAGAATTCATTTTTGTGACAACCTGATTTTCTTCTGCAACACACAAACCCTCTGCCACAGCCTCCTACCATCACAGCAGCTAAGGACTAATATTTCAATCAGCTGACCCTCGCTGAGTCATCAGTAAGAGCCCTTTTACATATCTCAATTTCAGTGTTGTTAGTACCGTCCGGGGACGAGCACTTCTACCAGCAGCATGTGCCCGAGTGCCTCTCATATGCACAGCACTGGGCCACAGTGAAGAAGCAGTGCTGTATTTGTGTGCCCTTAAATCAGGATGCACGGCACGTGCATTTTGATGCTGTCAGCATAACTGTACCATTATTTATTGGGTATCTCCCATTTCACTTTAGCAGGGATCAGCTGTAATATATGCATTCCCTCCGGATGGCTAGCTACTCTGTCATGTGCCAGGTACATATTCAGGATGTATGGCCTGTGTGTTCTGATGTGAGCTGTCAGCATCACTGTACCATTATTTATTGGGCATCTCCCATTTCACTTTAGCAGGGATCAGCTGTAATATATGCTGTCCCTCAGGATGGCTAGCTACTCTGTCATGTGCCAGGTACATATTCAGGGTGTACGGCCGTGTGTTCTGATGTGAGCTGTCAGTATCACTGTACCATTATTTATTGGGTATCTCCATTTCACTTTAGCAGGGATCAGCTGTAATATATGCTGTCCCTCAGGATGGCTAGCTACTCTGTCATGTGCCAGGTACATATTCAGGATGTACGGCCCGTGTGTTCTGATGTGAGCTGTCAGTATCACTGTACCATTATTTATTGGGTATCTCCCATTTCACTTTAGCAGGGATCAGCTGTAATATATGCCTTCCCAAAGGATGGCTAGTTACTCTGTCATGTGCCAGGTACATATTCAGGATGTACGGCCTGTGTGTTCTGATGTGAGCTGTCAGTATCACTGTATCATTATTTATTGGGTATCTCCCATTTCACTTTAGCAGGGATCAGCTGTATTATATGCTGTCCCTCAGGATGGCTAGCTACTCTGTCATGTGCCATGTTCATATTCAGGGTGTACGGCCCATGTGTTCTGATGTGAGCTGTCAGCATCACTGTACCATTATTTATTGGGCATCTCCTGTTTCACTTTATCAGAGATCAGCTATAATATATGATTCTCCTCATGATCACTAGCTACTCTATCATGTGCCCAGTACATATTCGGGATGCCTTTTGGCTGTTCAGTTTTCTCCTTAAAGTTCACAGTTCTCTTTATTGCTCGATGTGTGTACATGCTATAAATTTCTGTAGCTGTTGTACTGAGATGTTAAGCAACAGCATTTCTGATTTGTCTTGCCGGATCCCCCGCTGTGCCCCTTTGCATGTCTTGCATTTCAGTGCCTGACGGCTTTTGCGAGTCCTCACTATCAGCCTCCCTAATCCATTCCAAATTAAAAACATCCCGTTTTGCTCACAAATGTTGTGTAGAATACAGCACACAAGCACCACGGATGGAACAAAGGAAATGTGCGTATCAAGTCTTTTCAGCAGGCATCGCCATCTTCCCTTTAGCCAACCAAAGGCATTCCCCACTATCATACGCCCACTTGACAGACAGTGGTTAAAATGTTTCTGCTCAGTTGTGAGGTCTCTGGTGTCAGGGAATGGCTTCATGACATAAATGGGTAGGCTTGGTCACCAAGTGAATGAATGGTCACCTGTATCCCACATATCTCGTGTGTCACAGTATGAAAATGAAGCCCATCCAAAGCCTTCCCATACAGTCCACTGTTTGCAAAAATACAGACATTGTGAACTTTACAAGGCATCCAATGTTAACATGCCAAAAGCAGTACTGGTGGTCCACCACTGTCTGCATCACTACAGAGTGCCAGCCTTTGCAGTTGAAGAAGTCTGCCGCATCTTCTGCTGGTGCTTGGACCAGTATGTGTGTGCCATCTGTTGCACTGGCTATCTGTGGTAAACCACATAGATACATAGATACATAGACAGTGTCGGCAGATAAGGGCCTATGGCCCACCTAGTCTGCCCATTTGAGCTTGTAAGTTCAGTTTGTTTTCCTAGAAGTCTATTTCCCCTTACCCCTGACCTCTAGAATTCCTTTATGTCTATCCCATGCATTCTTAAATCCCGTGATTGTTTCAGCCCCCACCACTTCCTCTGGCAGGGTGTTCCACTTGTCCACCACCCGTTCTGTGAAGAAATTTTTCTCATGTTTCCTCTGAATCGGTCCTCCAACTTCATCCCATGCCCTCTAGTCCTGAAACATCTTTTTCGCTTAAAATAGTGTTTTCCTGCACCCTGTTCCTCCCTGTAAGATACTTGTATGTCTCTATCATATCCCTCTCTCCTCCTCTCCTCCAGGGAGTACATGTTCAGTTCCTTCAACCTGTCTTCATAGGATTTGATGATGCAACCCATGCACCATCTTTGTTGCCCTCCTCTGAACCTTCTCTACCCTGTCTATGTCCTTACGTAGTATGGTCTCCAGAACTGTACTCCAGGTGGGGCCTCACTAGTGTCTTGTATAGCGGAATTATGACCTCCTTTTCCTGCTGGTGATGCCCTGCCTATACATCCCAGCATCCTATTTGCTTTACCTGATGCCTTGTCACACTGTTTCCCTACCTTGAGGTCATCAGAGATGACAACCCCAAGATCCCTTTCCTGCTTGGTGCATGCTATATCCTCAACCCCCAACTGATATATTGTGCCAGGGTTTTTGTGCCCCATATGCATTATCTTGCACTTCTTTGCATTGAATTTCAACTGCCAAACCCTTGACCATTCTTTAAGTTTCTGCAGGTCCCTTCTCATTCTGTCTACATCTTTCCTTGAAGCCATCTAGCTTGTCTTGTAGCCATGTGCCCTTAGGCATTGTTATCATGTGTGGTGCCTGAACTGGTATGTGTGTTCCATCTATTGCACTGGCTGTCTGTAGTAAACTAAATCTTTCCTCGAGCCATCCAAGCTGTCTTGTAGCCATGTGCCTGTAGGGGTTGTTATCATGTGCATGAAGGTGTCAGTGATAGTATCTTAAACCACACACACAACAAAGCAGACCACTGCCCTAGACATGCCAAACAAGCATGCAATGGTCTGATACTCGTTGTTTGTGGCCAGTCTCCAAATCGCAAAAGCCAGTTTTACTTCAGGTATAATAACTTGATGCATGTTAGTGTTCTGTCTTCCTGTTCTGTGTTGTATTTTGCTCAGTATAAAGTAAAAGGTTTCATGACTCATGCATAAGTTTTCAGTCCATTCATACTGATTAAACGTTGTCACTAAATTCCAAAACAATGAAGAATGTTCCCTTGTCCACAATATTCTCAACCAGCTGTTAAGTTCCACAGTCATAAGCAGCATAGAATAGACCATAACTTCTCATCTACATTGCAAATGTCTGTAGACAGTTGCAGAAGGGTCACATAGAATTTGAATTTGACGGCAGATAAGGACCGCTTGGTCCACCCAGTCTGCCCATTTCCCTACCTAATGGATAAGCTGAAGATCCTAGTTAACCAGCAGCCTACTTCTTCCTACCCCACCCCCTAGAATTGCGTTATGACTGTCCCATGCATGACATCTATGTCTGCTAGTGGTGGCAGGGCTTCAATCTCTTGTGTGTGTGCAAAGTACTGCCACATTCAAAAGTCCATGTTGATGCCATACAACAGTACAGGAAAATGGAACACTGAGGCTTTGTGTGACAGTCACATTGATTCACAGTAGGCCAGCAGTCATGAGTAAAATTTGTTTTATAAATAGTGTAGCCATTGTGGCACTTATTTCAAGCTGCAGCGTCCAGGCAAATAAGTTACAGGCGTGTTCAGAGAAGACATGTGACACATAGCTTGCATGTCAAGTTCACGTTTATAAAGAAAATGGCTCATGCTGACACAGTAAAAGAAACAGTTCAAGTCTGAGCATGGGACAGTCATGCCTTACTGAGTGGCAGATGTCACAGTATGAATAACCACACAGGAAAAGGACACTGAAATTGTGTGCTGCCAGCACTGTAAACCGGTTGGTTCATAGACTAATAGTCGCAGTATATTTCGGTGTGGTCAAGTAAGAGCGGTGAAAATGTAGCGGGGACCAATAGTCACCAGCATAATTGTTGTGGTCATGTAGTTACCGCGACAATTCTGAGCATATGATTCTGAGTAAATGAAACCAAGGGCACATAGAGAGAATGCTGAAACTCAACAAATAAAAATCAGTTGCACTCATTCCATTCGTTCCTGAGCTCGATCCTCTCCCACAGGTCCTACTCTCTCCCTGGTGACACGCAGCTCACACTGGCTACTGTGCTCAAGTATTGTGAATTGGTTAATGACAATTTCAGTGCGCTGGGGTGCATTATGTGAAATGGAGCCCACCATCACCACCCTGGCATGAATGGACTTTTCCTCAGACCTGCTTTCTGAGCTATTCCTTATGTATTATGGGCTACGTTTGTCATGGGTCTATTGTGCTGCATTTACTTTCCTAAAGCACTGTGCAGCGATGAGTAATACGCAATGCTTCGTTTTGTCCCGTGTGATTACGGTAACCCCAAACTGTCCTGGCGACCTTTTGTCCACAACTAAGACTTTGCGATGTTTTGTCCAGGGACCAAATGGCAGTATGCACTGTAAAGCAAGCACTGTGTCATGCAAAAAGACAGACCTCATGAAAGGAACACAGCACAGTACTGTACCAACCCAGAAGCAACATGTATTGAAAGAGCAAGTACAGTAAGGTCAGTAGCATGAGCACATCGTTGGTTCTCTCCCAGCTCTTCTCCTTCCTTGATTCTCCTTCCTTTCTCACCCCCCCTTCCAGTCTCTTTTTCACAAATCCCACTCCATTTACACCTCCTTCCTCAGGCTGACTGATGCCATCCTGACCGGTATGGGCCAGGGCCTGCTCACCTCTGCCATCTTTGTTGACCTGACCAAAATCTTCAACACAGTTTCTCATCTCCTCCTCATAGATCAGCTTTCTGTGGCTGGTCTTTCTCCCCATGCCACAGATTGGGTCAGTTCTTACCTCCCGGACAGCACTCAAACTGTAAAAATTGGTGACTCCATATCTCTTCCCCATTACCTATCTATACTGGCATCCCCCAATGCTCAGTGCTTGGACCCATCCTCTTTTCCGTCTTTCTAAATAGCCTCCCCTTTTGCATGCTCTTCTGCATCCATACTATGTATGGCAATGATACAGTAATATTTGCCTCCAGCTCCTCCCTCACTGATCTGCATCCATACTGTGTATGCTGATGATACTGTAATATTTGCCTCTGGCTTCTCCTTCGCTGACCTGATGAACCAACTCCAGCTTGACTTCAAAAATATTCAGCACTGGTTCTGCTCTAATTAGCTTTCTTTAAATGCAGTGAAGATGGTCTCTATGATTTTTGGGACCAGGCAAAAACTGTCTAGTCTTTCAACCCTGCCCACCTTCCACACTCTGGATGGTACTCACTTTTAAATATATCACTTCCTTCAAGCATCTTGGGTTATGGCTACACCGTCATCTAGACGTCTCTGTGCATGTGGACTCCTCGCACAAAAAGCTCCACCCTAAACTTGGTGCTTTGTATAGTAACTGTAGTTGTATCCCTTTGTTGTCCTGCAGAGCCATTGTTCAGAGAATGATCCTTCTCCTCTTCAGCTACGGTGACATTATTTTTGGCAGTGTTCCTATGTCTACCCTGGCCAGATCGGACACTCTCTTCTACTCCTTCTTCAGGTTTGTCCTGGATTGTCACCCACCTCTGCCACCTTTACCTCTCTCTCTTTCTCTCTCTCTCTCTGCCTGTCTCTCTCTCTCTCTCCCTCCCTCCCAAGCCAGATGGCTGGATCATGGCTGTGGCCTCGTTGCTGAACACTGGCTGAGCTCCCTCCCATCTTATCTCTCTCCTCCTCTCCACAGTTTCTAAATCTGCCGGTTCCCTCCATAGCTCTAGTCCATACACTGTAGCTGTCCTTGGCTAGTCAAGCTGCTTTTGCCTACCATCTTCCCAAACTCTGGAATTTATTTCACTTCCCATTCACTCTGCCCACTTCTTTTCCCACTTTCACCAAGCTTCTTTGTGCTCACACTGCCCTTCCTGCCCCCTCCTGCACTGTTCCTGACCTCTTCCCTTTTCTCCTCCTCCTCCTCCTCCTCATTTTCTGATCTTACTAACCTCCTTTACCTTCTCCCCACCTGCCCTCTGCTTCTTCTTCCCCACTTTTTCTGTTCTCCTCCTGTTACACTGTCTCTCCCCCTTCATCTCCTCCTTCCTCCTGCCATTTGACTGTTCTCCACCATGGCAGGTTGGCCCTTCTGGCTACCATGCCCTTCTCTACCCCATTCTTGAAGGCTGCTGTATGTTTGATTGTGCATCGACCTGTATGTAACACTTTGTAATTGCTCCATACCTTTCAGTGTGCACCTTGTTGTTTATTTATGGTATAATGCTGGACTTGTGTTTTATGCTACCCTGTATAACTATTGCACTCTTAATGCGCATGCAAAACGTTTGTACTGATTTGCACATCGATTTTCCCTTCTACCCTCTCCCTCAGGACACATCTGGAAACAAACTCTTCTCAGTTCAGTATGTCTCTCCTGGTGACACTTTTGAAATAAATAAATTAATTAAATTATTGGTCTCCTGTAACTTTCCTAGATATAGCTCCCTGTTGCCCTCAGACTGATACTTCTTGTACATTTTTCATGCTACTCTTTTTGCTCTTACTGCTTCTCTTCTTGTATACTAAATTGGTTTTATTTTGTAGATGGAGTAGGGTTTATTTTGGAGTAGGATTTATTTTGTGTGTTTTTTTTCCCCCTTCCTGCTTCAGACAATCTTTCGTGACCTCCATCAGACTCACTTTGATGTTCCACTCTTTTGGTCCCTTCCACTTCCTCAGTTTGTCACGAGGATCTCCCCCATTTCTTCCACAGCTGCTGTCCTGAAATTCGAGGACTGTTGTCTTTGACTTGGGAGGCTGGGATTCTAGGGCTATTAGTGTACCACACTGAGTAATGATCACTCGTCTTCAGGGGCTCCTTTACTCTGGTCTTTCCTACTATGTCCTGATTTGACAGTACCAAGTTAAGGATGTGTCCATCTCTGGTTACTTCCGTCACCCATTGTACAAGAAAGCCATCCTGCATTTAATCTAAAAGAGCTTGTCTCCTGGCACTCTGACCCCCACCCCCCAAAAAAAAACATTTCCCAGTATGGTAGAATAGACTCCACCATGATTGTGTTTCCATACTGGCTGCCCCTCTGATGTGGTCCTGCTAGTGCCCTGCAGTCCTCCTCAAAATTATTTGGTGATCTTTAAGCACCACCACCACTCTTATGTTCCTACCTACTTGATCTATCAGGTGAGCCCAAATTCATTCTGTCCCCACTCCCCCAAGATTTGTATCCTCTATTGCTTTTACACAGTCTTAGTGTGTAGCCTAACCCCTCTCCGGCCCTTTTTCTTGTTCCTTCAAAATAGGACACATATTGGGATAGCAAGGTCCCAGCTGGGATTTTGTGTCTGCCACATTTCCATGATGACACCTGTGTCCAGCTGGGCTTGTATCACCATTGCCTGTAGGTCCCTCCATTTTATTAGCAAGATGCCCGATGGTCAGATAGATTGGTTTCTACTAGCTACTGTAGGTCTCTTTCCCCCCACTTGGCTCACTCCCTCTCCTCCTTCCTTATGTCCTTATTCCATTTCAGCTTCTCCTGTGTCTGCCATACATTACAGGTTCTGTCTATCATCACTTGTTGTTGTGGGAGTGTCAGCAAAGCTCCTTAATCTTTTAGACTGTGGCTGTTAACCTTGCTCATCCCCATCATATGTAAAACTTGCAGATTTCTCAATGTGTGGTGTGAAACCAAGAGCAATTAAACATGTCTCATGCCCTTTAGGTACCAGAAACCTTTGAAGACGTTACTGTTGGGTTTTCTGAAGAGGAATGGAAGATATTAAGCAAACAAGAGAAGGAGCTTCACAGGGAAGTGATGGTGCAGAATTATGAAAGCATGGTTTCAGTAGGTAAGGATCAACCTAGGCTCAAAGGAGGGATTTATATTCTGGGGGGGAATGGGCTTACATTTAACAATTTTTAAAGACTGATGGCATGTTGGGAGAAAGGATTGAAATAGGTGCTTAGGGGCTCCATTGTAACATTTCTGTACCTTTCTAAAAATGCAGTTGTGAAGTACATTGACACATAAAAACATAGAATTTGGCAACAGAGAAGGACTGATTGGCCTACCTAGTTTGTGAATTTTGCCTGCCTATAGTATCACTGTAGATCCTACTTGATCTGCGTCCCATTCACCCTTCCTTCCCTTCTCATGCCTATCCCATGCATTCTTGAACCCCACCACTGTGTGCCTGGCTTTCTGCCTTCATTTTGGGACACTCTGTGTTATCAGAGGGAAGGACTTTGCAGGAGATGAGAATATAGAACTTGAAAGCAGAAGAAGGTCATTTTGTCCATCTGTTCTTCCCTTATCATTGCCTAACTATGCGGTGGTTTAAGGCTCTGAGCTGCAAACAGGAGACCTGGGTTTGAATCCCACAGCCCCCCTCTAGCATACTGTGTAACTCTGGGTAAGTCACTTAACTTCCTTGTTCTCCCAGGTCACACTGGTAAACAAGCTTTTAGCTTAGTGTGTCTCTCTTGGTTAAACAATCATACTGTGTGACCCTGAGCAAGTCACTTAACTTCCCTGTGCTCCCAGGCTGCATCTGTAAACAAGCTTTCAGTGTAGTGTACCTCTTCTAGTAAAACAAAGGTGAAAAACAAAACACACACAAAAAAACTAACTTATGAGAAAGTGTCCCCTAGTCATCGCTTGTCTTCTCTGTACTCCTTTAATCCTTGTTGCCTGCCTTGCCATACCCAAGTGTCTATCCCAATTATTGAACCCTTCACTGACTGCAGGAGAGGGGAAGTGGGTTGTAGGACAGGTGGAATTTTAGATCTTTAACTGCAGGGATAACCATACGGGGAAGAGGAGAAGCTATTTTACTCGGTAACCTGTGATATGGGTGACTCGGCTTGAATGACTCAGTTTCAGTGCCTGGGTTAAGAGCGACTGTGAGATAACAGCAAGGAGGAATAAGAGTGACTGGAAAACTTCCTCACACTGCCCCTGAGCCACCCCCCATCTTCAAATTGTGTCCCCTTGTTCTTGCACATCTCTCTTTCTGAAAGATGCTACCCTCTTGGACTTTGTTGATTCTACTGAGGTAATTAAATGTTTCTATCATGTCCCCCCCTTCCCTCCTTTCCTCAGGGGTATACATATTAAGATTCTTTAGTCTCTCCTCATATGGCTTCTCTTGCAGATCCTGAACCATTTTAGTTGCCCTCCTCTGGACTGCCTCCATCCGGTCTATGTCCCTGTGGAGATGGGATCTCCAGAACTGAACACAGTCCTCCAGATGGGGTCTCACCAACTGTCTGTACAGCAGAATAACATCTTCTTGTTTTCTGCTGGTGGTGCCTCTCCCTATACATCCCAATATCCCCCAAGTCCTCTCTACTGCCTTCTCACATTGCTTGCCAACCTTAAGGTCATCTGATATGATTAGCCCAGGTCTCTTTCCATTTTTGTTGTTGTTACTACCTCTCCCACCATTGTGTAATCTTCCCCTTGTGTATCAAGAGTTATGCCACATGGCATAAATTGCGCTTTGTCACCAGGGAGGGGCTGTGGACATGGCCTACATAGACTTTAGCAAGGCATTTGACACAGTCCTACACAAAAGATTAATAAACAAATTAGGTAGCCTGGGTAAAATATTGGCTGGACAACAGGACACAGAAGGTAATTGTAAATGGAATCCACTCTGAAGAAAGGTGGGTTACAAGTGGGGTACCGCAGGGTTCAGTACTGGGTCCAGTCCTTTTTAATGTCTTTATAAGTGACATTGCAGAGGGACCGGAAGGAAAAGTGTGCCTCTTTGCAGATGATACAAAGATCTGCAACAGGGTTGATACACAAGGAGGTGAGGAAAGGATGAGAAGGGACTTGGCAAGGTTGGAGGAATGGTCAGAAGTATGGCAGCTTGAATTCAGTGCAAGAAGTGCAAAATAATGCACCTGGGAAACAAAACCCAGGGAAGATTACACAATGGGGAGGTAGTAACAACAACAAAATGGAAAGGGACCTGGGGTAATCTTATCAGATGACCTTAAAGTTAACAAGCAATGGAGAAGGCAGTAGGGGAGGCTGAGGGGTACTGGGATGTATAGGGAGAGGCATCACCAGCAGAAAACAGGAAGTTATCCCTCTGTACAGACAGTTGGTGAGACCCATCTGTAGTACTGTGTCCAGTTCTGGAGACCCCATCTCTGCAAGGACATAGACACGATGGAGGCAGTCCAGAGGAGGGCAACTAAAATGGTTCAGGGTCTGCAAGAGAAGCCATATGAGGAGAGATTAAAGGAGCTTAATATGTATACCCTTGAGGAAAGGGGGGGCATGATAGAAATGTTTAAGTACCTCAGTGGAATCAACAAAGTCCAAGAGAGTAGCATCTTTCAGAAAAAGAGATGTGCAAGAACAAGGGGACACAATTTGAAGACAGAGGGGAGAAGGATCAGGGGCAATGTGATGAAGTATTTTTTTCACAGAGATGGTGGTGGATGCATGAAACTGCCTTTCTGAGGAGGTTGTGGGGTCTAAAACTGTGGAAGAATTCAAGAATGCATGGGAGAGACATAAGGCAATTCTTGTGGGGGTAGGAAGCAATAGGCTGTTGGTTAACTAGGATCTGCAGCTTATCCTGTAGGTAGGGAAATGGGCAGACTAGGTGGGCCAAGTGGTCCCTATCTGCCATCAAAGTCTATGTTTCTAAAAGGATGAGAAGAGACTAGGCAAAGTTGGAGGAATGGTCAAAAGTATGGCAGCTTAGATTTGATGCAAAGAAGTGGAAAGTAATGCACCTAGGAAACAAAAACCCAAGAGAAGAGTACACAGTGGGGGGGGTTGTATTTATGACAACAAAATTGGAAAGTGACCTGGCGATAGTCATATCAGATGACCTAAAGTTGGGAAAACAATGTGAGAAGGCACAAAAGAGGACTGGGGGGATCTGGGATGCATAGGGAGTGGCATCACCAGTAGAAAACAGGACATTGCTATCCCTTTGTACAGGCAGTTGGTGAGATCCCATCAGGAGTACTGCATGCAGTTCTGGAGACCCCATCTCTGCAATGATGTAGACAAGTAAGGCCGTCAAAAAATGGCGGGTGATGAGTCCCAATTCATGTAGTCTGAGTGACAAGCTTCCTGAACTAGTGGCCTAGATGGAAGAGGGTTGCCTGGATATTGTGGCAGTCACAGAAACATGGTACACAGAGAACCATGACTAGGATGACAACATACCAGGGTACACAATGTACAGGTGGGACAGGGAGGGTGAAAGAGGAGTAAGAGTAGCTCTCTGTGTAAGGTCAGGGCTCAAAGCAATGGAACTAAAGACTAAACAAAGAGAAGAGGAGGCACGTTGGGTCACCCTGGAGACAGCAAATGGCACCGCCATCTGTATGGGGGTTATAGACAGTCCTCTGTCTCAGGGAGGAAATGGAAAAGGAAATGATAGAAGGCATCCTTAGAATGGCAGAAAAGGTGGAGATATTGTTGATGGGGGACCTGAATATGCCAGCTGTTAACTGAAGCACCTTTGCTGCAGCCCCATCCAACAACAGGGTAGTTCTTGATGCCCTACAGGGTGCATGCCTCATGACAGTTAGTGTTGGAACCCGCTTGGGAGTGAGCAGTCTTAGACCTGGTAATCTCAAATCGGGACAGAGAGAGGATCTCAGATTTAGAAGTGTGTAGCCTTCTGGGAACAAGCAACCATAAAACAGTGTGGTTCCCAATAAACACAGACATAGAGTCAAGTCACACAGAGGTAAGGGTATTGGACTTTAGGAGGGCTAACTTTGGCAAAATGGGGGAGTTCCTCAGAAAAGAACTAGCAAACAGGCAAGAAGGTGGGTGAAGGAACAATGGGGAAAATCAAAACTGCCATCACAGATTCAACAAGCCTTTGTGTGAAACAAATAAAATGAAGGAAAAAAAACACTATGGTTCTCAAAAGAGGTGGCAGGGAAGGTCAGGGAAAAAAGATAGAATTCAGGAAGTATAAGGAAACACAGAAGGACCAAGACAAAGAACTTGACCAGTTAAAGCAGAAAGAAGCGGGGAAGGCAGTCGGAATAGCAAAGGCCCAAACCAAGGTAAATATTACCAACTCAATTAAGATGGGGATAAAACCTTTTATAGGTATATTAGGGAGCAATGACTGACCAAGGGTGGGATAGTGAGGCTGAATAAAGGGGAGGGTGGTGGCAGAGGGTGACAGTGAAAAAGCAGAGATACTGAACAAATACTTCTGCTCACTATTCACAAAAGAAGAGGAGATGGAGGTACCTAAACCAAATAAAAAAAGCATACTGAATGGGGGGTGTTGATACCAGTCCATTCATAAAAAAAGGGTCATGAAAGAACTCGTAAAACTGAAGATGGACAAGTTAAAGGCAGAAAACTACAGATCTGTTAGTTTGACCTCCGTGGTAGGGGAAAATGATGGAATCACTTCTGAAAGAAAGAATTGTTCAGTACCTAGAGGCCAGTGGGACACAGGATCCAAGGCAGCATGGATTCACAGTGGGAAGGTCATGTCAGATGAGTCTAATAGATTTATTTGACTGGGTGGCCAAAGTAGTAGACCAGGGAGGGGTTGTGGATGTGACCTACCTAGATTTTAGCAAGGCATTTGACACAGTCCCACACAGAAGATTAATAAACAAGTTAGCCAGACTGGGAGTGTGTCCCAGGGTGATGACCTGGGTAAAAAATTGGCTGGACAACAGGATACAGTGGGTAATAGTAAGAGGAGTCAACTCCGAAGAGAGGGGGGTTATTATTTCCTAATAGCAAGAGATTGGAGGAGCTGTTCAGTCTTGGTTCTTCTTGATCTCTCTGCAGCATTTGACACCGTGGACCATGGTGTATTTCTGGAGCACCTGTGGCTGATCTGTTGGCTGCCTGGGACAGTCCTCAAATGGTTTAATTATTTCCTCACAGGCAGGACACAGAGAGTGGAGTTGGGAATTTTTTCCTCTGCAACATGGGGTACCGCAGGGCTCTGTGCTTTCACCCATGTTGTTCGTGGGGTACATGCAGCCATTGGGAGTCTTTTTATAAAGTGGTACAGATTGACTTTTCACTGCTATGCAGATGAGACTATTTGTGTCCAAACTTGGTGATGCTGCCTCACTCTTTAACAGCTGCCTCTCTGAGAATCAGGATTGGATGAGTGTCAACTGGCTGAGGTTGAACTCTGATAAGACTGAGGTGTTGATTGTGGACCCAGGTCATCAGGTAGAGAGGTTCAAGATTGGATGAGTTCCAGTGGTTTAAAGTTGAACCCTGGAAAGACTGAGGTTTTGGTAGTGGACCTGGGTCGTAGGACAGAGGGGTTGAGAACTGAGCTCCCCACTGGTTTTAGTCCAGGGGGGCTCAGATTCTTACCTCTGAGTGGATGCGTGACCTAGGAGTGGTGCTTGATGATGGTCTGACCCTTCGACATCAGGTATCGGAAGTCGTCAAGCTGGCCTTTTACCATCTTAGGGACATTGCTAGGATCAGGCACCTTGTTCTGTCCAGTGACCCACCTGTTTTGGTCCAAGCATTTGTGACATCGCGCCTTGACTACTGCAACTCCCTTTACCTAGGGCTTGCTGTGGTTGATATCCGCCGCTTGCAGCTAGTGAAGAATGCTGCAGCACATTTGTTGATTGGGGTATCTAGGAGAACTCATATTACCAAAGTGCTGCGTGATCTGCTCTGGCTGCCTATTCAGTGGCGGATCACCTTTAAGGTAGCGTGCGCTTCACTTCATGGGCAGTGCGCCCTAGCCAACTCCACGATAACTGCTGCTTGACCCACCCACGGAATCCAAGCCAAAATTAGGACCACAGGAAGTGGGTCCAGACTTCAGGGACTCGCGCCTGAGTGGCACTTCACTTCACGGGCGGTGCGCCCTAGCCAACTCCCTGACCATCGCTGCTTGACCCACCCACGGAGCCCAAACCAAAATTAGGACCACAGGAAGCGGGTCCAGCCTTCAGGGACTCGCGCCTGAGTGGTGCTTCACTTCACGGGTGGTGCGCCCTAGCTGACTCCCCGACCGCCGCTGCTCAACCCACCCAAGAAACCCAAGCCAAAATTAGGACTACAGAAAGTGGGTCCAGCCTTCATGCACGGCCGCTGAATTCAACTTTAGAGCCATTCCGGCTGATTGATCCCGATTGATGCGGTGCTCGTGCAGACGGACACTGATTGGCCCACCTGCTACGCTAGCACATTGCGATTGGTGTGCCTTGGGACATTAATTCTAAAGAGGATTTTGCTCGCCTCTCCCCTTGTAATTGCTGCTCACATTTTTCTCCCACCCCACCCTCCCCTCCAGGCCTTCTTTAAATACAAGTCTGCTCCTCCTCCTGCTACCTGGCTGCCCCACTGGCTTACTCTTACCTTGTACATTTCCAATCACAAGTAAGAGTAACAGGGCCCTCCAGCCACTGTCTACTCATTATATTGCAGTCTGCAGTTACTACCTACTAAACCTCCACCTTTGGCCTCTGTGCAAACCCTTCTAAGAGCCATGGCTTACCTTATTTTCGTACTGGTAATATAAGCAAACAGCATATTCATGGAAACAATATGGAATGATGAGAAAGGCCATAGCCTGACCCTGGAACTCACCCCTCTCCACTTATGCTGCCCCTACCTACTGCATTTCCCTCCTGATGAGGCCCCAACCCTTTTACTATACTCTCTATTCCTCCCAATCCCCTTTCCTACTCCCCTCACCTATGTCTATTCGTGCACTGACAGTCACATCCCTATACTATAGAATTAGCCTCCTTTTCCCTAGCATTAAACCTATGCCTATGACAATATTCAGAGGAAGATCAAAAAGGAAAAAAGAGATTGCATCTATACTGAACTCCTTGAAAAAATTGATGCTCTTACTTCTCCTCTGCATGGGTAATGTGGAGCTAAATCCTGGTCCCCCGATACAACTTAACTCACCAACGGAATTTGCAGCTGCCCCAGCCAGGGCTCAAAATGCTGCTAGTAAATATACTGAGCTTGACTAAAAAATTCAACCTGCTACAAGCATGGGCTGCTCACATAGAACCAGATCTTATAATTATTACAGAGTCTTGGCTCAAAAAAGCCACTACCGATCAACAAATTGCACTACCAGGCTACAAACTATACAGGGCAGATAGGGAATCTGGGGGGGGGTGATGTTGTCTATTCTAAATCTAAATTTACAGTTTCTGATATCTCTTGTAAATCTAAACAAAAGGAATACAAGATTGTATCCTTGAAGCTTCACCTTCCCTCCACAGAAGTTATCACTATTATAGGTGGATATTGGCCTCCGGCTGGCGGAACTGATATCCTTAACAAACTTAAATCTATAATTACGGCTTCCAACTCTGAAACAATAATCTTTAGGGATTTTACTATGGACTGGCTCATCCAGAAATCTCACAGCCTGAAATCCCTTGGTGATGAGTTTGGCCTCGTACAGCTTGTTAGTGAACCAACAAGGAATAACACATTGAACCTTGCCAACAGCTCACTTCTAGATGTCATATTAACCATTCACCCACATAAAATTCTATGCTCTGCGGTGTTTCACAATGATATGTGCGACCATGGTGTTGTTGTTTACATAAGATCACAGGCCAAGAGTAGGCAGCAGCCTAAGTACATTTCCAAAAGGTCTTTCCACAAATTCCAAGCAAGAAATTACCTGACCGATCTAGGGGAGGCTAGATGGCAAGATCTTTATCTTGCCAAATCCGTAGATGAAGCTGTCTCTGTTCTCAACAACAACCTTAATACACTGGTAAATAAGCATGCCCCATATATTAAGGTCAGGGTGCACCATACCTCCCATCCCTGGTTCACTCCAAGTCTTAAGGCTGCAGTCACTAACAGGGACAAGTCCTGGGCCCAGGCCAGGTGCAATGAGAGTCACTAAGATTGGCAGGCATTTAGAACAGCCAGAAACGCGAGTGTAAAAAAGCATTCGGGCAGCAAAAGCGCACTACTATGTTTCTACCCTAGAAAAGGCCAAAGGAAACCCACAAAAAATCTGGAGGACACTTAATTCCATTGAAGGATGGCCTAGTGCTCCCTTCCTTCCAGCCAAGATCCTTACCAACGGCAGAACTATCTAAGGTAATTCCCAAATTCTGAAAGAACTCAACTCCCATTTTATCACTGCTGGCTTAGCTTTTGACTCCTCGCCTTATGCAGGTCGAGGGGTTAATCAAGCTAGTGCTAGCCATACTCCCTGCACCTTGACCTGTTCACTCCAGCTGCGTGCACTTAATTACAGAGAAGTAGAAGACCCACTACTCAATCTTGACTCTTAAGAAAAGTACGGGAGATGATGGACTTGAACCATTTTTTCTAAAACTAGATTATGCCTATCTCACTGCCCCTATTCTTCACATTCTCAATCTCTCTATCTCTCTATCTCTACTGCCACAGTTCCTTCTTGTTGGAAATCCGCCCATATCCTTCCCCTATTCAAATCAGGTGACCCTTGTGATCTAAATAATTACAGGCCTATCTCAATTTTGCCTGTTCTCTCTAAAGTATTCGAAAAACTGATCTATAATCAATTAAAACTTCAAATTGAAACCTTCTCACTGTTAAACCCGGCACAATCTGGTTTCCGGTCTAAACACAGCACTATCACGGCTTTGGCTAAAGTCACAAATGACTGGATCTCTGCAATAGACAACAAAAAGATCACTGGTGCAATCTTCTTATTCCTGAGCTAAGCATTCGATACAGTTGATCACAATTTACTAATTGACAGCCTTATAAAGCTAGGTGCCACTCCATCAACTGCTCAGTGGTTCACCAGCTATCTTTATACATAGACAGTGTCGGCAGATAAGGGGCCTGTGGCCCACCTAGTCTGCCCATGTGAGTTTGTAACTTCAGTTTATGTTTTCCTAGAACTCTGTTGCCCCTTACCCCTGACCTCCAGAATTCCTTTATGTCTATCCCATTCATTCTTAAATCCCATGATTGTTTCAGCCCCCCACCACTTCATCAGGTAGGGTGTTCCACTTGTCCATCACCCGTTCTGTGAAGAAATTCTTCCTCACGCTTCCTCTGAATCGTCCTCCCTCCAACTTCATCCCATGCCTCTGGTCCTGAAACATCTTTTCACTTACAAATAGTGTATTCCTGCCCTGTTCCTCCCTGTGAGATACTTGTATGTCTCTATCATATCCCTCTCCTCTCTCTCTCCAGGGTACATATTCAATTCCTTCAACCTGTCTTCATAGGACTTGTGATGCAATCCATGTACCATCTTTGTTGCCCTCCTCTGAATCTTCTCTACCCTGTCTATGTCCTTACATAGGTAAGGTCTCCAGAACTGTACACTGTACTCCAGGTGGGGCCTCACTAGTGTCTTGTATAGTGGAATTAAGACCTCCCTTTTCCTGCTGGTGATGCCCCTGCCTGTGCATCCCAGCATCCTATTTGCTTTACTTGCTGCCTTGTCACACTGTTTCCCTATCTTGAGGTCATCAGAGATGGTAACCCCAAGATCCCTTTCCTGCTTGGTGGATGCTATATCCTCACCCCCCAACTGATATATTGTGCCAGGGTTTTTGTGCCCCATATGCATTATCTTACACTTCTTTGCATTGAATTTCAACTGCCAAACCCCTGACCATTCTTCAGGGAGGACCCAGAAAGTGAGAGCTGATGGCATATGCTCAGGCTCGTTGCCGATTGCCAGGGGAGTCTATCAGGCCTCCATCCTAGGCTCTATCCTTTTTTCCCTGTATATCAATGATCTTGACTCTCATATCATCAATTCTAACATTCACTTCTTTGCTGATGACACAGTACTGTACACTTCTGGCTCTACATTGTCTGAAGTTAGGAACGTACTGCAGTCTGACTTTGCTTAGCTAAATTAACCTCATGAATACCAAGCTTCTTCTTAATGCCAAGAAAACTAAGGCTATGATTTTTACTCATTGTAACTCTTCTCCCTCCCCCTCTGTACCACTGAAAAACTTTGTTGTTACCTCGCTAGGCGAACCCCTGGAAGTAGTCCCCAAATTCAAATATCTTGGCATTTGGCTGGATAACAAACTTTCTTTCAACGATCATCTTGAGGACCTCTCTAGAATGCTAAAAGTCAGGTTGGGCTTCTTTTACAGAAACAAGTCTCTCTTTCTGAATGAGATCAGAACCAGGCTAGTACAGGCCACATTTCTTCCTTTGCTTGATTATGGGGACCTAATTTACAGCTCCGCTGCAACCTCAAACCTAAACAAATTGGATGTACTCTATCACCCTGCCCTGCGGTTCATCACCAATTCACCATACTGAACCCATCACTGTGACCTTTACACAGCAGTCGGCTGGATGTCACTTACCACTAGTTGGCTGTTTCATGCTGCTATCTTGACCCTTAAGATACTCTTGAACAAACTACCAAGCTACCTCACATCCCTCATTAGTATCTCCCACTGTGCATATTCCCTCAGGAAATTTGACTCGCACCACTTTTGGTAAAAGTGCTATTACATATGCTCTTCCAACAATATGGAACCGGCTCCAAACCACTCTGAAACTTTCCAGTATGGTCTCAGTCAACTTCTTCAAAAAGTTAACAGCATCCAAACTAAAATATATCTGTACTTGCTATTAAGCCTCTCCCTGTGCCCTTATAGCCTCAAGGTCAATCACCTCAAACCAATACCTACCAGGACATAAAACCATTCAGCTAGCCACTAAATTCTCATCTTTTATTACGTTCATTATCTCTATCCTCTTCACCCTACTCTCCCTAGCACTATTCCTTTACTCATCTTATATTTTCTAACTCCTCCTTCCTATTCCACTACTCCCTTCTGTTATCTTTACACCCTACTCTTACTCACCCACTCGCTCCTCCCACAGTACACTCCCTACCTGCCCAGCTCCCTACCATCCTACACTAATAATCCCTACCTATTTGGTCACATTCCAGCAACCGGTAATATATGAACCTTACTGTGCCTCAGTCTGTCAGACTGTAATTTTATAAACCAATGTATAGCAATCCTATGTGTATATGTTTTTTGTAAGATGCTTTGTATATGTTATCTTCTTACGTTAAGCCACTTGGCTATTAGTATGATTTAGGACCTCCTTGTGAATGAGTTTTCCTGCAATAAATTTGAATTTGAACTTGAACTTACAAAGCCCTACATGGACAGGGTTCTGACTACCTGAAAAAGATCCTGGTTCCTTACACCCCTTTGCGACAGCTCCGCTTGGCTGTCGAGGGGTTGCTGGAGATTCCGAGGGGAAGTTTAAAGTCATCTGATGCATGTGCCTTCAGGTTTGTTGCCCCTACCCTCTGGAATTCTCTGCCCCATCAGCTACATGAGTGCAGAACAGTGGGGTGCTTTAAGAAGGCACTGAAGACATTCTTGTGGGGTAAAGCTTACCCTGAATTTGCATGATTTTATCTCTATTTATTGTATCCTGATTTTATCTGATTGTGCAGCGCCTTGATTTGCAAAAGGCGCTATATTAAATAAAATGTATTATTATTGTATTATTGTTGGATGGGCTGCCATCTGTCTGGGGGGTAGCCAGCTGATGACCTCTGACTGGGTGCGGCATCTGGGTGTTATGCTTGATGGGGGGGCTGACACTTAAATCGCATGTGTCAGCAGTTGTCAAGGCCTCATTTTGCCATCTGAGGAATATTGCTTGGATAAAGCACCTGGTTCTGCCTGATGACCTTTTGACATTGATTCACACCTTTGTGGCCTCCTGCCTTGATTACTGCAATGCCCTATACCTAGGGCTACCGGAGATGGACCACTGCCACCTCCAGCTGGTGCAGAATGCGGCTGCCAGGTTGTTGACTGGCTTACCAAGATCTTGTCATATCACATCTGTGCTCCATGCCCTGCATTGGCTGTTGGATTGGTGGAGGATCACCTTCTGGGTCGGATTACTGACCTATAAAGCCCTACACGGACAGAGCCCACAGTATTTGCAAAATCTCCTCTGCCCCAACCACCCTCTCAACCTGCTCTGCTCGACTGATGAGGGATTGCTAGAGGTTTCCAGGGTCTGACTGAAAACCTCAGGAGCAAGATCTTTTGCATTTGCAGCTACAATCCTGTGGAACTCTCTACCTTGCTGGATTAGAGAGTGTCTGCTCACCAAAGCCTTTAAATCTGCTTTAAAGACCCATTTATTAACTTTAGCAGTTACTGAAGTCTGAAATTTTGATGCTGTGTGTTTATGGAGTTTATTGTAATTGTTTCACCAGGAAAGGCACACTGAGCAAAACGATGCTCGTCTCCCGGTGCAACCTGGGGGAAAGGGTACACAGGGAGGATAACACATAGGTTATCACAATAGAGATACATTAATTACATGAACAGAGTTACATATGAAATAGATACATTGAACAGATGTACTGGTGCATGGAATTACTTGGTTACAGCAATGGGTAAACATTTAGTAAGAGCGTTAACCAGTATATACAGCAGTTAGACAGATGACCTACCTACATTAAGTACAGATTGGTGCTGAGAACTACAGTCTAAGCAGGTTAGAGAGTGACAGAAGTGCAAAAGGTGGGAAGGGGGGAGTAGCATCCACAATTCTTACTGATTGCGTTCTTCCTGAGAGATAGGCACTGAACCATTTAGTAGCTGAGGCAGTGAGGCCAGCATCTGAGATGCTAGTTATTAGCAAGGGGTAGGAGACAGTGTTGAATGCTTTAGTAAGGTCGACAAATATAACTGAAGAGACCTGGCCCCTATCCATGCCAGAGAGGATGGAGTCAATGAACCTTAACAAGGAGGAAGCAGTGGAGTGGCCCTGTCTGAACCCAGACTGGAATGGTGTGAAGAAGTTTGAATCAGAGAGGAAGAAGGTAAGTTGGGTGAGTACTAGGTGCTCCTGTAACTTGGCCAGGACCGGGAGTAGAGAGATAGGACAGTAGTTTGTAGTGAGGAAGGGGGATGACAATGACATGTTTCCAGGCCCAGGGGACAGTAATAGTTGTGAAAGAGAGGTTTAGGAGATCAGCTAGAGGTGATGCTATGACTGGTGTGGAGAGGAGAAGAAGGAGAAGGAATATGATATATTTATATTGTTTTTTATTTGTACAAGCACTTTGGTATTTATTTGAATTGCTCTTTCAAAAAATAAATTGATTGATTGAAAATTATTAATTAACAGGGCACCGTAGGGTTCAGTGCTGGGACCCGTCCTCTTTAATGTTTTTATAGGTGACATTGCATAGGGTCTGGAGGGAAAAGTATGCCTCTTGGCAGATGATACAAAGATTTGCAACAAGGTTGATACACAAGGGGGTTGAAAGGATGAGCATGGACTTGGCAAGGTTGGAGGGGTGGTCAAACATTTGACTGCTTAGATTCCGTGCAAAGTTATGCACTTGGGAAACAAAAACCTGAGGGAAGAGTACACAGTGGGGGGGATTTACAACAACAAAAATGGAAAGAGACCTGGGGATAGTTATATCAGATGACCTAAAGGTAGGAAAGCAATGCAAGAAGGCAGTAAGGAGGGCTGGGGGACTTTGGGAAGTAAAGGGAGAGGCCTCACCAGTAGAAACAAGGACATTATTATCCCTTTGTACAGATAGCTGGTGAGACCCCATCTGGCGTACTGCGCCCAGTTCTGGAGACACCATCTCTGCAAGGACATAGACAGGATGGAGGCAGACCAGTGGAGGGCAACTGAAATGGTGTAGAAGTCATATGAAGAGAGATTAAAAGAGCTTAACGTATATACTCTCCAGGAAAGGAGGAACATGATTGAAATTTTCAAGTACCTCATGGAAATCTGCAAAGTCCAAGAGGGTAGCATCTTTCAGAAAAAAAGGTGTACAGGAACAGCGGGGCACAATTTGAAGTTAGAGGTGGGATAACTCTGAGGCAACATGAAGAAGTATTTTTTCATGAAGAGGGTGATGGACACTTGGAATGGCTTTTCTGAGTATGTTGTGGGGTCAAAAACAGTGGAAGAATTTAAGAATGCATGAAGGCAATTTTAGTGGGAGGTAAATGGAAGTAGGCAGTTCATAAAACTAGAATACCTACCTTAACAGATAGAGAAATGGGCAGACTGGGCAAGGCAAGCGGTCCTTATCTGCTATAAAAGTCAGTGTTTCTATGTGAAAGAAGCTCTGATAGGTTTAGGGGAACAGAAGGAGGTAGAGGAGCTGTGGAGAACAATTAAAGCAGGGACTGAAATGGCAACACAACTCTGTGTCATCCAGATTAGCACAGGGAAAGAAAAGAAGAGACCACTATGGTTTTCAAAGGAGGTAGTGGAAAAGGTTAAATAAAAAAAGCATTTTAGCAATACAAGCAGACACAGGAGAAAGAGAATAGGGAGAGGTACCAGGTATGGCAAAGGAAAGTGGCAAATGTGATTTGGGAAGCTAAGGCACAAACAGAGGAATGCATTGCTAACTCATTGGTAAGGGGGAATAAAACCTTGTATACTGTTGGTATATCAGTGAGAAAAAGAAGGAATGGGGAGGGATTGTGAATCTGAAAGGGGTGGATAGGGGAAGGGTAGAGGATGATCAACACAAAACAGAGATACCGAACAAGTACTTGTGTTCATTTGTTTCACAAAGGAGAGGCCAGGATGTGGGCCAGCATTACCTAATAAAGGCATGGAGGTCATTGAAATGAACACCTTTCCCTTGGCAAAAGACAGGGTCCTCAAGGAACTGGGAGCAATAAGGATTGATAAGGCTGCCTGTGTGTCTGGATGGGATACACCCCAGGATACTGAGGGAGATAAGAGAGGTGTTAGCAGGGCCCGTGACTACCCTGTTCAACCTGTCATTGGAGATGGAATGTGCCCAGGGATTGGAGGACAGCTGATGTAGTCCCTCTTTACAATAGTAGAACACAGAGGATGCAGGGAGCTATAGAACAGTCAGCCTGAACTCAGCAGTAAGAAAATCATGGAAAGACTACTGAAGGAAAGAACAGTGGAACACCTGGTTGTCCGTAGTCTACTGGACTTAAGCCAGCTTGGTCTTATGGGAGGGAGATCTTGCCAGACTAACCTCATTGAACTGTACAACTGGGTAACCAGGGAGATTGATGGGGGGGGTAGATGCAACCTACCTGTACTTCAGCAAGGTCTTTGGCACAATGCCACATAGAAAGTTGTTAAACAATCTGGGAAACATGGGGAGTGGGCAGGAAGACAGTAAAGTGGGTGGAGTATTGACTGTACCTCAGGGATCAGTCCTTGTCCAGTCCTCTTCAATATCTTCATCAGTGACATTGCACATGGACTGGATGGTAAGGTTTGTCTGTCTGCAGATGACACCAAGATCCGCAATAGAGTAGATGATCTAGATGGGGTAGCAGAATGAGAAAATATTTGGATTTGAATAAACTGGCAAAATGGTCAGAAGAGTGGCAACTGGGTTTTAATGCAAAGAAGTGCAAGATCATGCACATAGGGAAGAGAAACCCTGAAGTCACCTATTGGTTGAGAGAGGAGTTGCTGGCAGTTACAAGGGAAGAAAGAGACTTGGGCATCATCATCACAGATTACCTGAAATCATCCAGACAAACCACTAAAGCAGTGGGTAAGGCTAGGGGGATGTTGGAGTATATTAGTAGGGGTATCACAAGTGGTAAGAGAAAGGTAATAATCCCTCCTTATAAGACACTGGTTGGGCCCCATCTGGAGGACTGTGTGCAGTACTGGAGGCCACACCTTCTCAAGGACATTAACCAAACTGAGGCAGTCCAGAGAAGGGCAACCAAAATGGTGCAGGGACTGCATCAGAAAACATATGAGGACAGATTAATGGAGCTCAATATGTATACCCTAGAGCAAAGAAGGGAGAGAGGTGATATGATCGAAACATTCAGACAACTTAAGGGCATTAACAAGGTGAAGGAGTCTAATATGTTTCAGTATAAGAAAAATAGCAGGACAAGAGGACACAGCATGAGATTAGAGGGAGGCCAATTAAAGGGTAATGTGAGGAAGTTATTTTTCACAGAAAGGGTGGTGGATGCATGGAACAACCTACCTCAGGAAGAAGTGGATATGAATACAGTGCAGGGCTTCAAACAGGCATGGGATAGGCATAAGGGAGCAATACAGATGAGTATGAATAGATATGCCATTGACAGAGCAAAGGCCGATGGCACATTCATAAGGTAGAAGAGAAATGGGCAGACTGGATGGGCCTGGCGGTCCTTATCTGCCGTCAACTTCTATGTTTCAATGTTTCTATGTTTCAGTAGGTCCCAAAGGGTGGTGGTAGCATACACTCTGGAGAGGGTAAGATGACAAGTGGGGTACCATAGGGATCAATGCTGGGTCCAGTCCTCTTCAGTGTCTTCATCAGTGACATTGGAGAGAGTCGGGAAGGAAAAAATTACCTGTTCTCTGACAACACCAAGATCCGCAAGAGGGTGGATGCACCAGTGTCAGTAGATAGAATGAGAAGAGATCTAAAGAAGCTGGAGCACTGGTCAAGGGAATGACAACTGAGTTTCAATGCCAAAAAATGCAAGATAATGCACATAGTGTATAAACCCCCGAGTTCTATATAATTGGGGGGGAAGAAATAACATGCTGTGAACAGGAAAGAGACTTGGAGTGATCAGTAATCATCTCTGTTGGCATTAAGGTAGGTTGCACAAAAGGCAAGCAGAATGTTGGGATGCATTGGCAGGGATATCACACCTGCAGAAAAAGGGAGGTGATAGTTCCACTCTACAGAACACTGGTGAGGCTGCACTTTGAGTGTTGTGTACAGTTCTGGAGGCCTTATCTACAAAGGACATAGATTGGATGGAGGCAGTTCAGAGGAGGGTGACAAGATATGGTGTTAACTCAATATGCACCTCTTGATGCATGTTCAGTATGAATGAAATTACTTTAAGATATTTTTTTTATTTATTTAAAATTTGATGACCGGGAAATGCACACTGAGCCGAAGCTTGTTTCCAGGTGTGACCCGGGTACAGTTTGTACAGAGAGTCACAATAGATTGAGGAATACAGACAGCTTGCACAACATTTTTACAAATAATTAAACTACACTGATTCAGTGGTTAAACAGCAAACATTTGCATGTGGAGTGGGAGAAGGGAGATGAGGTCAGCTAGGACTAGATGACTGGGGTAGGTGGGTGGGGACTGTGTGGTACATCGGCTGCATGCTGGGACCATTTGAGCATTTAGAGAAGTGTGAGGCAGGTTGCAGCCTGATGAGTCGAGTAAAGGCAGAGCAAAAAGGGACCAGGCAAAGGTTGGGGGGAGGTTATTTCACAGAAGGGGAGGCGGTACGAGAGGGCAGCTTGGCCAATAAGAGAATGAGGGCAAGGGAGGTGGAAAGTGCAGGGGTCCTTGTGGTGGAGAGGGTAGCTTAGGGAGGAGGCGGGAGGTGAGGTGGGGGGAGGGACCCATACCAGTATTTAGCTAGGAAGGAGGTGCCATGAATGGTTCACCCATGGGAGAGCAAAGCCAGGGAGAGGGGAGCGTAGAGCCGGCACTGGTGAGTGAGTGGGGATGAGGCAGTGGAGAAGGGGCAGAAGGAATTGAGAAGGATGTCAAGTCTGGAGAGAGAGGAGGATGGGACCGTACCATAGATTAAGATGGCATAGTCAGTAACTGGCAAGATAGTTTTACGAACAAGCTCACACCTGGTGGGAATTGGTAGGCTTGATTTGTGGCGATAGAGGATGGCGAGTTTAGGCCAGAGTTTGGTGCAGATCGCCTCGATGTGAGTGGAGAAATTGAGGTGGCTGTGCAGCCAAACTCCCAGGTATTTGAAGAATGAGACTTGCTTCAGGGGAGAGTCATCCATGGTGGTGATAACAGCAGGGGGCTGGGAGGGTGGCCAGCTTCTGTCTGGAGCCAAAGACCATTGTGACCATTTTTTTTTTTTGCATTTAGTGTGAGCAGATTCTCAAGGAACCAGGACTGGACTCTATTGAAATCGTTCTGGAGAGTGAGGAGGACACTGTCATAGGAGGGGCGCCCGAGGCAAAAATGATAGTGTCATCTGCGTAAAGATGCATGTTTGAGGCAAGGCAGGAAGAGGAAAGGTCGTTTATGAAGAGAGAGGAGAGAAGAGGAGGGGACCAAGAATAGACCCTTGGGGGACACCAGATACAATATGAAGAGGAGAGGAGAGAGTGTTGCCCACTTGAATTGATTGTTGCCTGTTGTAAAGGTATGAGTGGAACCAGGCGATGGTAGGTTGGGCAATACCGAAAGAGCTAAGTTTGGTGAGTTGAAGCGGGTGGGAGACAGAGTCGAACACTTTAGCCAGGTCTATGAATTTGGCAGCTGAGACTTGGCTATTGTCCATGGCTGTGAGGATGGAATCGATTATGCTTAGAAGTGTAGTGACAGTGGAGTGGTGTTTTTTGGAAGCTGGACTGAACTGGTGATAGGTAGTTGGAACAGAGAAAGTCAGACAGTTTGGTCAGTACGCGGGACTCCTGGACTTTTGCAAGGGAGGGGAGGAGCGAGATAGGCCTATAGTTTCCCGGCTGGGAGGGGTCACCACTTTTGTGAAGAGGGATGATTTTGGCAAATTTCCAGGCTTCAGGAACTGTAGCTGTGTTTATGGAAAGGCTCAGAATGTGAGTCAGGGGTGCAGCAATGGCTGCAGCAGAGATATGGAGCATTTTGGGATGGATTCCGTCAGCGCTAGATTTGGATGTGTTAAGGGAGTAGAATGCATTGTAAACATTCAGAGGTGTGATGAGTGGAAAGAGGAAGTCCAGGTCAGGGAAGGATTGATAACCTAGGTTGGGAGGAGGGAGGGGTGGAGTTGGGTAGGGCACAGGTGATTAAAAAAAACATGTTGAATAGCTCAGCCATGGAGGCAGGATCCTAGACAGTATAGTAAGGGTTGGGCAAGCCTGTTTAGTGGGGGAGTCAAGGAGGGAGTTGATCAGCTTCCAGAAAGATGCATTGGGGTTCTGCAATTGAGAGAATTGTGCTTTAAAATAGGAATACTTTGATTGCCGGGTGGCCTTAGTGCATGTATTTCTGAGGTACTTATAAGATTGAACATCGCTTGCTGTGTGGGAGACTTTATAAAGTCACCACATTTTGTGTCTGGAGTGACATAAGGCAATAAGGTTGGCTGTGATCCAGGGGTGGTGGAGGTGTTTTACCCTTTCTTTCCTTGGGGGAGTATGCATGTCCCAGATTCTCTGGAATATACTGCAGAACTGAGATAGGGCAACATCCACATCGGACACAGACAGGATAGGTAGCCAGTCTGCATGAGCAAGATCTTGGAGTAAGGCAGGGATGTTAAGGTTGTGAAGGCAGTAGGACCAGATTAATTTGGGAGGGGAGAGTGGTGAGTTTATTTTGCAGATGCAAAATCGATACAGTGGTCACTGAGGGTGTTGGAGAAAACACCAGAGGCAGAGATACAGTGGGGATGGAAAGATAGAATCCAATCCAGAAGGGTGTGGTTTTGCGACTGGTGGTTTAGGCAAGTGGGTTCACAGATTAACTGGGAGAGATTTAGGAATTTGAGCCTTAGGATGGAGGGTTTAGCAGAGGGGGAGAGCCAGTCGAGATTGAAATCGCCAAGTAACACAAGCTTGCCATTGGATGTCTTGGTGGAGATTGAGGAGATGGCCTTGATGAGAGAGTCGGGCGAGGACTTTTGTGGGGCATATAGGACCTCAATGTAGAGGGAACAGAGGAGAGGAAGGAGAAGTGTGTCACAGTTGATTCGTGGGAAGACTGGCTGGGTTCATTGAAGATGATGGAACATGAGAAGGAATGCCTAACGTATAGTGCCATGCCCCTGCCTCGCTTGCCTCGGTCCTGACAGAATAAGTTGTAGTCAGGAATGATGAGAGAGGAGTTAGGGATTTTGGAGGTTAGCCAGGATTCCATAATGCAGAGTATGTCAGGGTTGTATTGGGTGACCCAGACTGCTATGCTATCCATTTTGGGGAGAAGACTCCTGGTGTTGAGATGGAAAATGTGGAGGCCCTTGGGGAGTGAGTTATGGGCTAGGGAAGTGGGCAGTCCAGTAGGGGCAGAGGATGAGGTGGAGGAATGCCTGGGCATAGAAGGGCCAGGGTTGGGATGTATGCCTCCCGCAAGAAGTAAGATATTTAAAATGAGAGGGAAACATAATCAAATTTAAAACTGTTCATAATTTGTAACCAAGTATGTTTTTGTAAACCTGTATTTTTATCTCACTTTGGGTGTGTGTGGCTTTAAGATTTTGCTTTATATTTGAGTGCTGTTCACTATGTCTCAGACCCACCCCCTGAGGAAGATCCTGTATTGGGCTGAAGCGCTGGGTATGTAGGGTGTTTTTTCTCTAGGCATGCTTTGCTGTAATAAAATCTTTGGATACCAGTATCCTCTATGAGTTTTGTTCGTGGAATGAGTGCAGAGTTTTCTCTAAACATGCTTTGCTGTAATAAAATCTTTGGATACCTGTATCCTGTATGAGTTTTGTTTATGTGTAATGAGTGTAGAGTTTTCTCTAGACATGCTCTGCTGTAATAAAGTCTTTGGATACCTGTATCCTCTATGAGTTTTCTTAATGTGGAATGAGTGCAGAGTTTTCTCTAGGCATGCTTTGCTGTAATAAAATCTTTGGATACCAGTATCCTCTATGTGTTTTGTTTATGTGGAATGAGTGCAGAGTTTTTCTTGTTTTCAAGTATTGGGGTTGGCCGCCTTCTACTCCAGCACTGGGAGTCTCTCTGGAGTGCACCAATATTTGTTGTAAATTCGACAACAAATAGTGCAGGGACAGCATCATAAGCCTTACAAGGAGAGGCTGAACAATTTGAATATCTACTCCCCAGAGGAGAGAGAGGAGAGGGGAGGATATGATCAAGACTTTTAAGTACCTCATAGGGAAGAACAGGGTGCAGGAGAATACTATTTTCCAGAGAAAGAGATGCTCAAGGACAAGGGGTCACAAGATGAAATTGGAGGGAGGGAGGTTCAGAGGAAACATAAGGAAATACTTCTGTACAGAGAGGGTGGACGACAAGTAAAATGCTTTGCCAGCTGAGGTGGTAGGGGTAGAAGTGATTTATGAGTTTCAGAAAAGCTTGGAATAGGCATAGAGGTGTATTGGAACTCAGGAGAGGGATACAACTTAGTTCCAGCAGTGTATAAATGATTAGGAGTAGAGAATAGACTAGGTGGGCCAAAGGCCATTATTTACTAGCAGTTTATATGTTTCTGTGTTACTGACTTTGAACAGACATCTTCATTAAGCAATCTATTCCAGCTGTCCACCACCCTCCGTGTAAAATAAGTACTTCTAGTTGTTCTTATTTAACCTGCCTCATACCAGCTTCTTCATATTACCACTAGTGCTTGTGTTTATGCTAAAAACGAACCATTCACTGCTGTCAGCTTATGATCTACAAATATTTGAATGTTTTTATCATGTCCTCTTACTCTCTCTGTCTCTCTCCCACCTGGTTTGCAGCAAGTACATCTTAAGTTCCATCTGCCTTTCTTTGTAGGATATATCTTAATGCTCCTGAATAATCTTAGTGGTCCTCATTTGGACTGACACTACCCTATCCCTAGCTGTCCTCATGTAATGTTGGCAGAACAGCATGCAGTACTCTAGGTGGGTGTCACAGGCTGGCCCTCCTGTGGACTCACTCCACTCTATCCCTATCTGTCATCATGTAATGATAACAGAACAGCATGCAGTGCTCTAGGTGAGTCACAGACCGGCCCTCCTGTGGACTCACTCCACTCTATCCCTATCTGTCCTCATGTAATGATAGCAGAACAGCATGCAGTGCTCTAGGTGAGTCACAGACCGGCCCTCCTGTGGACTCACTCCACTCTATCCCTATCTGTCCTCATGTAATGATAGCAGAACAGTATGCAGTGCTCTAGGTGAGTGTCACAGACTGGCCCTCCTGTGGACTCACTCCACTCTATCCCTATCTGTCCTCATGTAATGATAGCAGAACAGTATGCAGTGCTCTAGGTGAGTGTCACAGACTGGCCCTCCTGTGGACTCACTCCACTCTATCCCTATCTGTCCTCATGTAATGATGGCAGAACAGCATGCAGTGCTCTAGGTGAGTCACAGACTGGCCCTCCTGTGGACTCACTCCACTCTATCCCTATCTGTCCTCATGTAATGATAGCAGAACAGCATGCAGTACTCTAGGTGAGTGTCACAGGCTGGTTCTCTAACAGAGTTCAGCCTGCACTGCTACCAGATTTCACAACACTTCAGACACCTGAATGGGTTAACTTGATATGCTGTCACCACCCACCTGCAGTATCACTCGGGGTATCTCTAGGTCCACATCCACTGTACTACAGTACAGTGCTTGTTCCCAAAAGGCAAGTGACCCGCCCCTTTCATTGCAGCTGAGAAACCTTTGAATTATATGTGGTAACTGTAGCCTGTCTCTTTGGAAATGGATCATAGGTTTTCCAATTTACCCCTAATTATCTATCATTCAAAGTACTCAGTCACATGAAGCATGAAGTATATAAAAAAAATTTAATACTCCATGGTATTTACATATGTTACAACATAATACACAATTGTCAAAGACTTGTTCTCTCTCAGAACTCAGTCTGCACTGCTACCAGTTTTCACAGTCCTTCAGATGCCTGAAAGGGTCACTGTGGTATGCCATGATATTCTCAGCATAACTCTCACTCAGGGTAGCTGGAGGTCTGAATCCCACTAGAGTCACTGCTCACATAGTAACTGCTCTTTCCCAAAGATCATGTGACCCATCCTTTTTCCCAAAGCTGAGAACACTTTGCATTAGATATGGTAACTGTGTCTTCTCTCTTTGGAAACAGATCACAGACTTGCCAGTTTACCCCTAGATATCTATAGCTGAAATAACTCAGTCACAGAAAGCATGAAATATATAAAAATAACATTTTATACTCACATGATATTTACATATGTTTCAGGACAATATACAGTAAAGACTCTGGGGAGTACAGTGTTTCTACAGAGCAGTGCTGTGTGTAATATAAAATTATGCCCATGGAATGCCTGCGGAATTGGCATTCCAGTTCTGTGAAATGTTTACAGAATTTGTGCAAAAGTCTGTGGAATTTTGCTAGCTCTTTTAAAACTAAGCATCCAGTAACACCAAATTTATTGCATAGACAGTAATGGCTTACATATGTGTACCACATTTCCGGGTCATAGACTGAACAGGAGAGGAGATATGGGAGGCCAAACATTTAACCAGAATTAAATTTTTAGTTATTTGGACCTAATTTTAACATTCCTGATCCAAATGTATCCAGTGTTTCAGGATTTGAAGACACAATGTAAGATTGTTTACCATCATTTAAGTTTCAAGCTTCAACAGGGGCTGAGTTATAGGTAACCAAAGTTTGCCAAACATTAGATTTCTGTTATTTTAGTATAATTGTGATAGTATTCATTGAAAGGTTATACAATTTGACAGGTATTTGACAGTACAACCAGAGAAGGGACAGGGAGAGGGGAAGATGGTAATTTGGGGGGGGGGCATCTGCAGTCTAAGGGACTGATGTGCTGCACACTTGACCAGACAAGATAGACCACAAGGCCAATATCTGCTGGCAAATTCATGTTTGGATGAAGGTATACAGGCTATCATTTCATTTATACATGTTCATAGTTTCACATTTCTAGCTTCGAATGGGACTGAGCCATAGCTTATGGCCTGCCAAACATGTTGCCAAAATATAGATTTTAAATTATTTCCCTCTAAATTTAAATATCATGTATAAATTTAACCAGATTTGAAACATTAAAACAACTATTCCGAGGGCGGAGTCTGGCAGCCAACATGGTGGCATGCTAATTCTTGCTGGAGTTATCCTGTGAACCCCTAGCAGGCCATCCGTGACATCCAGTTGGGAGATCAGTGCTTCTGAGAGCAAGCTCTCATTGTCGGATCACCAGATCTTTTGATTAAGACATTTCTTGTTGGAATAGGAGTCAGACTTGCATTTCTATGCCGTGATTAACAACCTGGGCCTGGCTGTGTCTAACATACTGTATAGGCCAAGATTCAAGCACCACCCGAGTTTTGGAGCTCCCAGTCCGACGCACGGTGAACAGGCAACAACCCTGAGTCTGTAGGGTGAGAAATGGCCTCCTCCACCACTTCCGAAAGCTTGGCCAAGGACATTGCAAATATGATGGTGATGTTAAGCAAAGTTTTACAAGATACTACGGAGCTAAAACAAGCATCTACACAAATAAATGAGGAGCTGGGAGTGTTAGCTCTTTGGGTGGAGGGTTCCAAAAAGGTTATAAAGCAGCAATCTGAACAAATTTTACAACACGATGGACACCTGAGGGAACATCATGGCCAGATTCAGAACTTACTCTCCAAAGTGGATGTCTTGGAAAATAGAGCTCGGAGACGGATCATTAGAATAGTGGGAATTCCTGAAGGAATGGAGGGCAGGGACATGATATCCTTTTTGGAGGCTGCATTGCCAGCGATGCTAGGGCTGGAGCTCAAGGCCCCACCAGAGATTGAGTGAGCTTACCGCACTCTTGCTCCCAAACCCAAACCTGGGGAGTGCCCTCGTCCAATACTGTGCAAATTTCTATGGTACCCGATGAAGGAGAGATATCTCCACCTAGCAAGAGAACTAAAGTCCCTAACATGACAAGGTTGCACCATCCAGCTTTACAGAGATTTCTCCCAGGAACATGCAAGGCAGAGAAGAGCATACGCAGAGGTGAAACAGCAACTTTACAAGGTGGGTATTCCCACCTCGCTCAGATATCCAGTGCAGCTAAGAATCCAATACAATGGTGTCTTTCATACATTTAGCAACCCTGGAGATGTGGAACACTTTTTGCAAACCATACAAGTACCGAGCAGGGGCATGACCAAATCCCTGTAACCTCCAAGCAGCACAAGCAGACCACACAGGGAGAACTCCCCAGATTCCATGGAGCTAGCAACCAGTTCCGAGCTGAAGGATACTGAGCAGGCGGGGGCCTGACAGAGAGTCCAACGGGGTTGATCGAGGAAGCCTGGGAGGGATACACTGAGTAAAAAGTTGTCGACCAGGAAGAAAAGATCTAGGAGCCGACAGAGATTGCAATTCCTCTCAGATGACAGCATGATATCCCCAGCTACTACACCTATTAAGTTGTCCAACAGATATGAACCTCTGGGGGATCTTGTGCCGCATGCCCTGAACTTAACAAAGAATTCATACTCTCCATCCCCAGAAGATCTCACGGACCAGAGTCTGCTTAAGGACTGGGCCCACATTGCACTGATTGGGCCGAATGTGAGGGGGAACTGCTGACTGAGCAACAGCCGCCAAGATGACGGAGTGGTTCCAACCTTATTTTCTGTGCCCAGCTCACTGGGCTTTAAAGGACTATGGAGGGGTTGAGTTATTCTCCCCATCCTTCCCTCTCGCCAGTTAACATATAGGGGATGGGTCCCCATGTTTGGCTGGCACCTGAGTAAGGTTTTTTCCTGTTTGGCCGGTTATGGCGTGGAGTCAGAATTTGGGGCTCGCCCTGCTTCCTATGCCAGATGGCCTAAGGCCTAATATGGGTCGTGATGATTTGGTGAACCAAGTTAGGTGTTTTCTAATTGCAGGAGAGAGTTAGTGCAAAGCTTTTTATTATTTCTTTTGTTTTGCACAGCGCGTACTGGGTTCACTCAATTAGAGAGAGTGCTTCCCCCCTCTAGTTGTTATAAGGGGGAACTGATCTGGATTTTATTGTTTGTTCAAGCATGGTATGTGTGTGTCAATATTACGTTCCATGGTTTGCAGCTTTATATCCTGGTACTCCCTGTACGGTGAATTTTAGAGGGGGTTCACAGGGCCCTATTTGGGGTCAAGTAGCAGAGGTGGTCACACTACAGGATGATTGAAAAACTAGCGGTTCCTGGTAAATTACCAGGCCCTGTGCTCAGGAGGGGTTCTCTGGATCATGGACCATATCCACACGCTATGGTCAAATCTTACAAGGAGAGCCTTTTATGCAAAGGTTCGGTACAGGGAGAGTGGTATGGAAAGGTAAAAACAAAAGCTGTTATAGGGACTAGTAGGGTATTAAGCGAATTAATTCACAGTGTATGTGGGGAGTGCAGAAATACAGAGGGCAGACATGGGAAGGGATTAGGGGTTGATGCGAAGGACAAGCTTCCTACATACAGACTTCTTGGTTTCCTGGTAATTAGGTGGGGTCCTCTGGCTTTTCTGACTGTTATAACTCATGTCAGGTAAAGATATGGTAACGGCTACCTCATGGAATGTGAGAGGCCTGAACTCACCCATTAAACATAAGAAAGTACTTGCCAGACTTAAATCCCTGAGTACTCAGATAGCCTGCTTACAGGAAACTAAGCTAAATCATATGGAAACGCAAAAACTAAGGTGGGAATGAGTGGGATGGGAGGTTCATAGTGTGGCTAACAAAACTAAAGGGTGGGTAGCCATACTGTGTCATAAAAACTTAAAATGGTCTATGCAAGAACAAAGGGCTGATAAAGGAGGGAGATGGGTATTAGCCAAATTTGGCACCCCCACAGGGAGTATAGTTTTAGCTAACATTTACGCCCCTAATGAGCCCCCGATTTCTTTCATAAACTTTCACAAGATCTGCTGGAGTTGTCGGCAGGGGAGGATGACATTCTCCTGGGGGAGATTTTAATTTAACTATGGATTCCCTCCTGGATAGATCCAACTCCAAGCCAGACGCACACCCCCGATCTATTAGGGCTTTAAAGCATTTGATTTTCCTGCACAAGCTGCAAGACATATGGAGAGTAGCCCACCTGGTCGAGAGGGACTAAACCTATTTTTCTGAGGCTAAACAAGTTGCTAGTAGATTAGACTATTGGTTTATCTTTCCGAACATTATAAATAAGGTACTTGATGTTACAATTGCCCCTCTATACATTTCAGACCATGCCCCTTTAAGATTAGCCTTGGGTCCTTTTGTTCCTTTTACTAGGTCAGTCAGCTGGAGGTTAGACCCTTTATTGTTGCAGGAGACAGACTTCAAAGAGTGGCTTAAAGGGGATGTTAAAACCTTCTTTTCTGACAATCCGCGTGGGTCTGCAACTGCAGCAGCCATCTGGGAGGCTTTTAAAGCCACAATTAGAGGTCATATTATCAGCTATGCTGCCTACCATAGGAAGCAGAGAGAAAATGAGGCTAGGGAACTAGAGCGGGTATTGGGAGAGAAAGAAGGCCTGTACAAGAAGGACCCTACTAAACTACAGAACCCTGATCTGTTGCACAACCTCCTAGCCCTATGAATGAAATTGAATACGCTTGTGTCTAGAAAAGCAGAATTACAAATTCTAAGATTAAAACACAAATACTGGGCAGGGGGAGAAAAAGCTAGGAAACTCCTAGCCTTCTGGCTAAAAAAAAACAACAAGCTGAGAGGCACATAGCCCAACTTAGGGACAATAAGGGGGTAAAGCATAGTAAACCAGAGGTCATTAACCAAATCATGCTATCTTTCTACAAAACCTTGTACAGCCCCCATACTACCTGGAATGAGTCCAAATTTGAGGAGTTCATGGCAAGTGCACGACTTCCTAGATGCACAGACGCCCAGAGAGACCATCTAGTGAGGCCCATGGAGATACAAGAAATAAGGGAGGCAATTAATAAGATGGCCCCAAAAAAAGCTCCTGGGAGAGAGATTGGTATTACCTTGTAAAAATCAATAGAGAACCCGAGATAGTATCTCATCCTCTGAGGGATATGTTACAAGAAGCTTGGGATCAGGAGATTCTTCCCACCACCCTCAGGGAGGTGTTTATCATGGTCCTTCTTAAAGCAGGTAAAGACCACACCCTACCTGCAAGCTTTAGGCCTATTTTGTTGATTAACGTGGACACCAAAATTCTAGCTAAGGTACTAGCAGCTAGAGTGGAGAAAATCCTTCCCTGTTTGATTCACACTTCCCAAGTGGGCTTTGTGAAGGGCCGCGCCAATTCAGATCACATTAGATCCTTAATCTCCCTTGTACAAAAGGCAGGAATGGCCCCCACTCCATCAGCCGCTATTTCAGTAGATTTTGAGAAGGCCTTCAATTCAGTAGAGTCAGATTTTATCCACAGGATGCTGCAGCACTACAACTTTGGAGATATGTTTAGGGGCTGGGTCAAAACACTGTATACGTCACCTATGGCTAGACTGCTAACTAATAACACACTCTCTGATCCATTCGAATTATATAGGGGCACCAGGCAGGGTTGTCCCCTCTCCCCGATGTTGTTTGTCCTGGTCATAGAAGCCCTGGCTAGTGCTCTGAGGGAACATCCAACTATTAAAGGCATATGGGTAGGCTCTGAGTCATACCAGGCGCTGTTATATGCTGATGATTGTCTCATTCTAACTGACGATTTTCATTTCAGTGCTGAACATATTGTGGAGCTACTGCAATCCTTTGCTAGCATCTCAGGCCTTAGGATTAATCAGGGTAAAACAGAAGTCCTCCTCCTGAATAAGCAGCTTTCATCTGAAGATATCTCAGCGGTGGGGTTGGTTAGGGCCAAGGCGGGTATTAAGTATCTAGGTATTAGGGTAAAATGCCAGTGTATCTTCCCTTCCGCAGACTAACCTCTCTCCACTAATTGATAGCCTCAAGGCAGAAATTCAAAGGTGGAAACAGTTAAATCTCTCGCTCCCCGGAAAAGTGTCAGCAATTAAAATGATGATTGCACCAAGGGTGTTTTACATATTATCCCACCTTCCAATTGAGATCCCCAAGAAATGGTTTCAATTACTGGATAGTATAATATTGGCTTTCATGTGGGAAAACAAAACCCCACGGTATAGTAGAGCCAAACTCCGTGCTCCATGGAGCAAGGGTGGGTGGTGCTTCCCGCACTTTCAACACTACACATATGCATTTTCAGCCACAGCCACATGCAGACTGCTTCGGAGAAATAACTGACTTACCAGCATGGGAAGCAATAGAGAGGATGGTCATGCAAGGGACCCATCTGGTTGGATATTTGGGTAAGCCCTTCCCCTCTAATTTTCATCTTTGGCTCACAATAAAAGCAGCTCACAAGGCTTGGTATCAAGTTGGGGCCATAAGTAAATCCTGTTTGACTCTGGGGAAACACCTCCTCCTATGGAACAACCCGGGTTGGACCATTGATCATAAACCCCTTTACTGGGAGTGCTGGAAGGGGAAGCAGATCAACACTCTACAAGATATACTAATGGAGGATGGCCATACCATAGATAGTTTTACCTGTCTGAAAGAGAAGTTTAAATTGGGTCCTAGTGATTTTTGGAGATATCTTCAAATGAGATATGTTTATTCAACCTGGTTGAAAAGAGGGTGCACGTGTAATGACAATGCAAGGCAATGGCAAAGCTAAACAAAACTAAACTTGCCTTTAGACTAAGCTGGCTAAAACGCAGGAAAAGCTCGGGTATGTCAGATGAGTAGGTATATGAGGGTGCCTTAACAGACCTATCCTCACCTGCCAAAACTAGGTGGCAGCATATGTTAAACCTTCTTCAGTGAAGATGGCTGGCAAGGCTGGTTAATAGCAAAAAATCCTGTGGGGACTCCAGAAGCTTCTTTATCCAAAATAAGATAAGACACCTCTGGTACCATACTCCAGTAGTACTAAAGAAAATGAATTTACTTACGAACGATAGGTGCTGGAGATGTAATGCGACTGGAGCAGACTTATTCCATATATTGTGGAAATTTGACCCCATCCTTCCTTTCTGGTCGGAAATACTTGCATGTTGTTCCAATGTGTTGGGACAAAAGGTTCCTACCTCCCCTAGTTTTTGGATCTTGGGGCTCCCACCCACTGAATTCAGATCATCTAGCCCCAACTTGACATGGCTTATACAAGCCTCAGTGGAAGCTAAACGGTTACTTCTTTGTATATGGAGGACTAGAGATGTAGCCTCTCTCATGGCTTGGTTAGTAGCTATGGCTAATTTGGCCAGTTTCTCCAGGCTGACCCACTTGGCTACAGCAGCCCTGCGTGCCTTCTTGGATAAATGGGACCCATTTATGCAGTATCTGCAGAATGTATCCCCACATCTCGTAAACCCCTTGGGTAAAGATATGTTAAAGCCACCTTGAGTGATCCCAGTCTTACTTCTTCCCGGCCTTCTGGTGATAACTGGTATGGTGAATGAGCCCCCCCCAGTACCCCACCTTGTAAGTAACAACCCAGTCCCAGGTCAGGACTGTGATTTAGTCCACTCCCTTCTAATGTATTGTAAATGCACTATGAATACTTTACTATGATACACTATGTACAATCTGACTGAAATGTAATGCTTATATATATATGCACTGTAATATATGCCCTGTCTCTATAACAAAATACAAAATCTAACTGTAAAAAAACAACTATTCCACCATAATTTCTGACAAAATTCATATTTACAGCTTTAAATGAGACTGAAATAAATGCAGTTAAATGTTCACATCATTTTAAAACTAAATTTTGCAAGAATGTAAACTGCAGATTTACAAACCCCTGATACTTAAAAACTAGAGAATAAAATTCTATTAGAATCTGGCAGGTTCTTAGACATTGCATGGAGACTGTGTGTGTCAATTTTATTAATTACTTGCAGCCCGAAATTGCAAATGAACAAGTCAAACTCAATGCGTGTCTGTGAAAATTGTGTAATTTCATGAAAATTCCATAAAATTGGAATTTGCTAATTTCACTCAGCCTTATTCAGGGATTCAGATAAAAGGATAGGATCATGAGAGGCAGGTAATGTAGGGGGGTCACCAGGTTTAGGAGTTAGATGCATAGTTTCATAGCACAGCAGTGGCAAACCTCCGAGTTAGAGCAAGGAAGCACAAAGTGTCAACAATTCCAGCCTGAATGCAGGATATATAAGGATTACACCCAGTAAATTGATGGTCCAGGGAGCCTGATGTGCATGCAAGTCTGGGACGTAGAGGTACTGAAAAAGATATAGTGGGGGAATACAATGTCTGGGGCACCAGGAAGGAACAATTCTGGCTATTCCAACAGGATAGGTTAATACGAAAATGAGTAAGTGACTCTTACTAACATACTAACATACTAAAATACCAGCAGAATAGGCCTAACGGTCTTTCGCATCTGCTCGTTTGGTCAGCCCCCACCCTGGGAGCTGACCTTGCTGCCCCCCTCGCCTTCTCTGGCTTCTCCCTTCCCACTTCCGGATATTCTCGCTGCATTGGATTTTGCTTCCAGAACCCTTCCCCTGTACCTGTCCCACCCCTCTTGAACCTCCAACGCCTCTGCCTCCACCAGCACCCTAGGCAGCACATTCCATGGCTCCACCACCCTCTCAGTGAAGTAGCACCTCCTCCTTTCTCCCCTGAATCTTCCCCTCCAGCTTCCGCCCATGCCCTCTAGTGGCCCCCTCCTCCTTCCTTCGAAGCACCCTGACTGTTCCTACCCTATTTACCCCCTTCATGTACCTGAAGACCTCTATCATGTCCCCTCGGTCCCTTCTCTCTTCCAATGTGTACATATTTAGCTCTTCAAGCCTCTCCTCATAGGTCCTGTCCCCAAAGCCCCAAAGACTCTTGTTTTAAGGAGTTGTGTCACTGTAAAGATAAAGAGGATATGAGTGGGAGCAGTAGTTCTACTGAGTCAAGCTGGCTATACTAGAAGGGAAGGGGGAGATAGTCACTCAGAGAGGAACGGCAGGACTGCAAAATGCTCAGTCAAGCTTATCAAATGAAGTAGGCACTTTTTTTTTTTTAACCAATTATTTTACCAGGTGAGACACACTAAGCTGAAAGCTTGTTTGCAGGTGCAACCTGGGAGCACGAGGAAGTTAAGTGACTTGCTCAGGGTCACACAGTATGCAAGTGGGGGCTGTGGGATTCAAACCCAGGTCTCCAGATTTGCAGCTCAGAGCCTTAAACCACTGCACCATACTGCCTCCACGTGTGTAATGTGAATGTTACATTTGACAGACAGAATTCTGGATGATTCTTCTATATGCTTGCATAAATATTTCAGAAAATGTTGCCAGTATTTTTTTTTACTGTAAATTTAAAACTGCTAAACCAATGTATCCAGTTGTGTTGAAAACCTGGCTGCACATCAGTTATGACTGTCAGTGTTAACTCTGTGCCTGCAAGAGCAGAGAAGTTGCACACATCCACATTTTTGAGAGTTTTCACAATTTTTTGCAAATATTTACATAGTAAATGAGCCTCCATACCGTAAACATCTCTAATCCAATTATTTCCATATTTAAATGGTTTTTTAGCCATTACAAAAAGGTTATTCATGCTAATTTACACATGTCTAGCTCCAAAGGTGCCTAAGAAATATACAAATAATAGTTTTCATGAAATGTCCTGCAAAACATAAAATGACAGATTTTAAGCACATTTCATTTTGAAACTATGCTTCCTAAAGTCATGACATTTGGCACATTTTTAGAAGACCTACCATCAAGTAATCATGACAAATTAAAGACGACTTGTAAATTAACTCCAGCAGCCCGCTCTCATCTCTCATACCATTGTAAACTGTTGCGGGAGTCCAAGACTGCTTTCAGTATAACTTTAAAGCAAATCTGCACATTTTAATTTATTGCCAAAACTTTTCAGCACAGAAACATAGAAACATAGAATTTGACGTCAGATAAGGACCGCTTGGCCCACCCAGTCTGCCCATTTCCCTACCTACTGGATAAGCTGCAGATCCTAGTTAACCAGCAGCCTACTTCTTCCTACCCCCACCCCCCAGAATTGCCTTATGACTATCCCATGCATGCTTGAATTCCACCACTGATTTTGACTCCACAACCTCCTCCGGAAGGCCATTCCATGCATCCACAACACGGAAGTGGCGTCCGGGCCCCATCGAGAGGATACACCTTTACCTGAGTATTCCACCAAGGGTTGTGATGTTGCTAACACCAGTATTATCTATGGAGCAGCAGGGGAGGGGGGGATTTATATGCTTATTTTATGACTTTTGCAGGGGTCTTCATGCCCAAATTAATACCTACAGCAACACTGGAATGGGTGACTATGACCTAGCTGTCTATGGCTCTGCTACTGACACAGTGCTCCAATGCCTCTTAATAGCCTTAAACAAAGCCTGCCGCCTGTTCACTAATGCCCCAAAACTCACCCACACCTGTGAGCTTTATGCATGATCAGGCTGGCTTGAATTGAATGACAGAATACTTTATCAAACCTGCCTACTCACAAAAAAGGTCTCACTAAACTTACTTCCTCAAGGAATTCTGAGTCTTTTATCACCACCTATATGTGCCAGGCACACCAGGAGCTCAACTACACAAGTATTCCATGTGCCCAGGTGCCGCCCAATTAAGATCCTTTGCTCAACGGGCCCCTCTGTGGACAAATGGTCTACCACCTGATGTCACTGAAGCCACAACCCTAGGTTCCTTTAAGTGCAAACTCTGTCAGCACCTCATTGACAATAGTACCTGTAGGTGCCCACACTAGTCTGTACCCGGAGCTTTAGTCTACCTCAGCACTTCCAACTCCTGGCCCACCAGGTTAAGTCTTTGCTCAAGCACTTGCCTCCCACCCCCTTTGCCCTAGCACTTGCCTTCCACCCCTTACCCCTTGGATTTTTCCTTTCCCTCTGCCCTCCCTATCCCAACTCCCACTGCCCCTCCCTACCTCACCCTAACAGTCTGCCTCTGTCTCTCTCTCTCTCTCCCCCACAGGACACTGGCATACCATGTACAGTGCCTTACCACACTTTGTGAACTGCTTGTCATTGCAACCTATGAACTTTTGAATTTTTTTTACTCTGTGTATAATTTACTGTAACTATATTGTGTCTTCTTGTGTTAATGTATCTAATGTGGAACCTAAAAATGAGCATCTGCTCATAGGTATCATCCAAGACTTCGGTAAGTAAATAACGTAGAAACATAGAAACTTAGAATTTGATGGCAGATAAGGACCACTTGGCCCACCTAGTCTGCCCATTTCCCTACCTAATGGATAAGCTGCAGATCCTAGTTAACCAACAGTCTACTTCCTCCTAGCCCCCACTAGAATTGCCTTATGTCTGTCCCATGCATTCTTGAATTCCCCCTCTGTTTTTGACTCCACAACCTCCTCCAGAAGGCTGTTCCATGCATCTACAACCCTGTCTGTGAAGAGATACTTCCTCACGTGACCTCTGAGCCATCCCCCCCATCTTCAAATTGTGCCCCCTTGTTCTTGCACATCTCTTTTTCTGAAAGATACTACCGTCTTGGACTTTGTTGATTCCCTTGAGGTACTTGAAAGTTTCTGTCAGTCCCCCCCTCCCTCGTTTTCCTCGAGGCTATACATGTTAAGCTCCTTTAGTCTTTCTTCATATATCTTCTGGTGCAGACCCTGCACCATTTTGGTTGCCCTCCTCTGGACAGCCTCCACCCTGTCTATGCCTTTGCGGAGATGGGATCTCTGGAACTGCACACAGTACTCCAAATGTGCTCTTACCAACTGTCTGTACAGAAGGACAACAACTTCCTGTTTTCTACTGGTGATGCCTCTCCATATGCATCCCAGTATTCCCCCAGCCCTCCTTACTGCCTTCCCACATTGCTTGTCCATCTTTAGGTCATCTGATATAACTACCGCTAGGTCCCTTTCCATTTTTGTTGTTGTCATTATCTCACCCCCCATTGTGTACTCTTCCCCTGGGTTTTTGTTTTCCAGGTGCATTACTTTGCACTTCTTTGCACTGAATCTAAGCTGCCATACATTTGACCATTCCTCCAACCTTGCCAAGTCCCTTCTCATCCTTTCCACCCCACCTTGTGTATCAACCCTGTTGCAGATCTTTGCGTCATCTACAAAGAGACATACTTTTCCTTCCAGTGTATCTGCAATGTCACTTATAAAGACATTAAAAAGGACTGGCCCCAGTACTGAACCCTGTGGTACCGCACTAGTAACCCCCCTTTCTTCACTATGGACTCCGTTTACTATTACCCTCTGTGTCCTGTTGTCCAGCCAATGTTTTACCCAGGCTATTACCCTGGGACCCACTCCCAGGCTGGCTAATTTGTTTATTAATCTTTTGTGTGGGACTATGTCAAATGCTTGCTAAAGTCTAGGTAGGCCATGTCCACAGCCCCTCCCTGGTCTACTACTTTGGTCACCCAGTCAAAGAAATCGATTAGATTCATCTGACATGACCTTCCTGCTGTGAATCTATGCTGCCTTGGGTACTGTGCCCCACTGGCCTCTAGGTACTCAACAAATGATTTCCTTCAGAAGTGATTCCATCATGTTCTCTACCACTGAGGTCAAACTGACAGGTCTGTAGTTTCCCGCCTCTGTCTTGCTCCCACTTTTGTGAAGGGGAATCACATCCGCCCTCCTCCAGTCCTCAGGTACCACACCATCCTCCCATGATTTATTAGAAAGGGTAATCAGCGATGTTACTAGTTCTCCCCTTAGTTCCTTCAGAATTCTGGGCTGAATTCCAACAGGCCCCATTGCTTTATCCACCTTCAGTTTTAGGAGTTCTTTCAGAACCCTTTCTTCTGTGAAAGGACTGATATCAACCCCCTATCCAGAGTGCTTCTATTGACTGGATTAGGTACCTCCCCCTTCTCTTCCTTTGTGAATACAAGCCAAAGTATTCATTCAGTATCCCTGCTTTTTCACTGTCCCTCTCTGCCTAACCACCTTCCTCTTTATTCAGCCTCAGTATCCCTGCCTTAGTCTTTCTATACTCCCTAATGTACCTATAAAATATCTTATCCCCCTTCTTAACCAAGTTGGCTATCTTTTCCTCGGTTTGGGCCTTTGCTATTCTGACTGTCTTCCCTGATTCCTTCTGCTTTAACTGGTACAGTTTTCTGTTCTGCTCCTTCTGCGTTTCTTTATACTTCCTGAATGCTATCTTTTTCTCTCTAACCTTCCCTGCCACTTCTTTTGAGAACTATAGAGGCTTTTTCTTTCATTGTGATTTGTTTCTTTGCTTCACACAAAGGCTTGTTGCCTCTGTGATGGCAGTTTTGATGTTTCCCCATTGTTGCTCCACCCAACCTTCTTGCCTGTTTGCTAATGCTTTTCTGAGGCACTCTCCCATTTTGACAAAATCAGCCCTGCTGAAGTCCAGTACCTTAACTTTTGCATGGCTTGACTCTACAGCTAAGTTTATCATGACCCACACTGTTTGGTAGTCACTTGTTCCAAGATGGCTACCCACTTCTAGATCTGAGATCCTCTCTCCATCCCCATTTGAGAGTACTAGGTCTGAGATGGCTCCCTCCCAAGTGGGTTCCAAAACTAGCTGTCTGAAGCATGCCCCCTGTGGGGCATCGAAAATGGCCCTGCTCTTGGATGTGACTGCAGCAAAGGTGCTCCAGTTAACATCTGGCATATTCAGGTCCCCCATCAGCAATACCTCCCCTTTCTCTGCCATCCTAAGGATGCCTTCTATCATTTCCTTGTCCATTTCCTCCCCCTGAGACAAGGGTCTGCATACAACCCCTGTGTGGATTCTGGTGCTATTTCTAGTCTCCAGGGTGACCCACAGTGCCTCCTTTCCTCCCTGTTTACCCATTAGTTCCATTGCTTTGATCCCTTCCCTTACATAGAGAGCTACTCCTTCTCCTCTTCTACCCTCCCTGTCCCTCCTGTAGATTGTGTTCCCTAGTATGTTGATATCCCAGTCATGGTTCTCTGTGTACCATGTTTCTGTGACTGCCACGATATCTAATAAATAAATAAAAAATAAATAAACATGGAGTGTAGGAATAAGTAAGTATGTTGAGAATCAGAATGCAGGAGTATGTAAGTATGAGTAGAAAGGGGTGCTGGAATATGTAAGTATGGAGAGGGCATGATGGAATATGGAGAGAACAGGGGTGCAGGAATATGTAAGCAATATAGAAACATAGATTTTAATGGCAGATCAGGACCACTTGGCCCACCCAGTCTCCCCATTTCCCTACCTATTGGATAAGCTGCAGATTCTAGTCTACCAACAGCCTACTTCCTCCTACCCCCCACTATAATTGCCTTATGTCTGTCCCATGCATGTTTGAATTCCCTCACTGTTTTAGACCCCACAACCTCTCCAGGATGGTAGTTCTATGCGTCCACCACTCTCTCCATGAAAAAATATTTCTTTATGTTGCCCCTGATCCATCCCCCATCTTTGAATTGTGCCCCCTTGTTCTTGCACATCTCATCTTCTGAAAGATGCTACCCTCCTTGATTTAGTTGATCCCTTGAGGTACTTCAAAGTTTCTAACATGTCCCTTCTCTCTCTCCTTTCCTCGAGGATATACGTATTAAGCTCCTTAAGACTCTCTTCATAAGTCTTCTGGTGCAGACCCTGCACCATTTTAGTTGCCCTCCTCTCAACTGCCTCCATCCTGTCTGTCTTTGCAGAGATTGGGTCTCCAGAACTGCTTACAGTACTCCAGATGGGGTCTCTCCAGCTGTCTGTACAGAGGGATAACCACTTCCCTTTTTCTTCTTGTGATGCCTCTCCCTATGCATCCCAGTATCCCACAACCCTCTTTACTGCCTTCTTACATTGCTTGCCCATTTTTAGGTCATCTGATATGACTACCCTCAGGTCCTTTTCCATTTTTGTTGTTGTTAGTACCTCCCCCGCCATTGCGTACTCTTCTACTGGATTTTTGTTTCCCAGCTGCATTACTTTGCACTTTTTTGCATTGAATCTAAGTTGCCATATGTCTGACCATTCCTCCAGCCTTGCCAAGTCCCTTCTCATCCTTCCTCCCTTGTGTATCAACTCTGTTACAGATCTTTGTCTCCTCTGCAAAGAGGCATACTTTTCCTTCCAGACCCTCTGCAATGTCTCCTATAAAGACATTAAAGTATGGGAGAACATGATGGAATATAGAGAGAACGGGGGTACAGAAATATGTAAGCATGGAGAGTACATTGAGTGCATGAATATGTATCTGGGGAGAGAACAGCTGGTGAATGAATATGTAACTTTGGAGAGAACAAGGGTACTGGAGTATGTGGAAAACAGTGGTTGCAGGAATATGTAAGTACGGCAAGAACAGGGGTGTAGAAATAATGTTAGTATGGAGAGAACCTGTGTGCAGGAATATGTAAGTATTAAGAGAACAAGGGGTGTAGGAATATGTAAGTGTGGAGAGAACATGGGATTTAGGAATATGTAAGTATGGACAGAACAGGTGTACAGGAATATGTAAAATATGGAGAAAACATGGGGTTTAGGAATATACAGATATGGAGGGAACAAGGACTACTGGAATACATAAGTATGGAGAGAACATGTGTGCAGGAATATGGACAGATGGATGGACAGACGGACGGATGGATGGATGGATGGATGGATGGATGGTGGGTGGTGGGTGGATGGTGAGATCATAGGTTGAGGAATAAATAAGTCTGGACATTTGTAATCTTTGCCTCAGATGAGTCCGATCTTTATCCATAACTTTGTGATGGAATACTGTTATGGTTACCCATCAGTATTCAGTAATGAGAAGCAACAAGTATAATGCAGATATTCTTGAGAGTGTCTTTTGTATAAAATGGGCACTACTTTATTCTGGATCCCCATTGGTCAGGACCCCATCAAATGGCACTACATTAAAATAGAACATAGAGAATTGTGTATGAGAAGTCATACGCAACAGGGATATTCTTATATCGAGAGGTTTCCTTGTTAACTGATTACCGTAAGAGTGCAGCTTATAGTGTATGGGTATCCATGCCCATTTCAGACTCTGCACTTTGTTTCACTGAACTGGTGGTTGCGGTGGGGCACTTGAGATTTGGTGGTAGGCTCAAATTACTGACACAGTGTGCTGCAGAAGTTCAAGTTAAAAAACCAAACAAACTTGCAGCTTAATTGGATGAAGAAATCAACTATGTGGCAGCATTCCAAGTTCTGCTGCAGTAGTGACATCACTTCTGCAGCAGAACAACATAATGATGTCACTACTGCAGTAGAACATAGAGGATTGTGTATGAGCAGTCATACACAACATTTACAATATTGGATGGGTAACTGTCCACAACAAGGCTGTGTTTCCATCTCGGTTGTTGATGACATCATGGAGACCTCTCGAGTTTCGCTTTCAAGGTCTCCATGATGTCATCAACAACCGAGATGGAAACACATTCATAGTTGTGGATGGTTAACCATCCACTATTTTATGTAGTATATGGTTCCTGGCTTGTGTCTTTTTTTATTGTTTTTTTCCCCCCAGTTGACGGTTACCTTGGTTATATCATGCTGCTTCCGCTTTGGCTCACTCCTGCTTCTCTCGCTCTGACTCTGTTTGGCTTCACCCCATCCCGCTAGCTCGGCACCATTCAGTTTTAAAATAAAATAAAAAAAAAATGACAGTGATTCAGTTTTATGACACGGAGCCTTGTTAGGGTTTCCGTGTCAAGATGAAGAGGGTCCCCTGACCGGCGCTCGCTTAATCGTGCCACCATGTTGTAAAATGTTTTTTCTCGTCAGAGCATTGTTCAGTGAGCCAATCAGGTGGCAGGACAATGCAAAAAAAGTTGTTATACTACTGATGTGACATCAGACCGATAGTACAACAACTTTTTTGACCTTTGAACTGTCCTACAACAAGATTTTGAAAGCCACGGCTTTCTATTCATAATAAGCCCTAACCATATACTATAAGGATATTCTTGTATCAAGAGGTTTCCTTGGTAACAGATGACCTCAGGAGTGCAGCTTGAGAGAAGCTCTGTTACGAAGGTATCCTCGAGATACAAGAATAGCCTTGTTTGAGTATGACTGCTCATACACCATGTTTTGTAGTGTATGGGCAGTCGCAGCATATAAACTCACACAAAACTAGCTGGTGAAGACAACAGAGAATATGAATTTTATCATTTTCTTTTTAACTGACACAGTGTGCTGCAGATGTTTTGGCAAATTCAAATTTAAAAATAAAAACAACTTCCTGCTTAACTAGATAGTGAAAGCAGCTATGTGGCAGCATTTCAAGTTGTTCTGCTGCAGTAGTCACATCACTACTGCAGCAGAACAACATAATCCTGTCACTGCTGGAACAGAATAAGCATATTCCAGGCATGGAATTTCATGCAGAACAGCATTCCACCATATATTATAAGCATATTCCAGGCATGGAATTCTATGCATATAACAGCATTCCACCATACACTGTATACCCCTGCTGCAGAACATCATTCTGGTGCATTAACTGAAAACACAACTTTTCAGGGTCAAAATGGCACTATACTACCAATTAAACTGCCTCCTAAAGCCTTCAGGCTGTGGTTACTGTGTCTTCCACCACGCGCTACTAGTGCTCAGCTACAAATACAGCGAAACTGACTGCCTTCCTGTGATGCATCATCCTACCAGCCAATGGTTGCACACACTGGCCAGCATGTTAGGCAGCATGTCATCCACAACATCCCTGAACAAGTCCTCCACCAGAAGCCCCCAGCAGTATGTGAAAGATGCAGATTCTCACCAAAATGTTCACCACCACTCACCAGCATGACCTAAATGCTCATTTACCAACATGGTGGTGATTGCTCGCCAGCGTAGTATGACAACTACTCACCAGCTAGACCTGATTGCTCCCAGCACCTGGAAATTAACCAGAAGTTAGAAGATGCAGTCACTCCTAACATGACTGCAACTGCTTGCCACCTGACTGCTCCATCACAGTCTTAAGTGCACTTTGAGAAAACAGAGAGACATCAGTGCTATTCAGTAATGTAACTTACTGGTCTGTTCCTCTTCTCCCAGAAAGATACATGAAGTCACAGAGACAGCAGAGAGACGCACATTCTTTTGGCGGGATTATTTTAGCTAATGTACCTCAGGGTGGTTGGTGAAGCCCTTCGGGATTGGGGCTCAAACCCGTCCCTTGGTACAGTACATTACCATAGCATAATCCCATGTCTCTCATGCCTTATTCCTTACTTGTCTAGCTCAGATTAGAAATAATGTATGTATTACCTGGTACAGTACATTACCATAGCATAATCCTATCTCTGTCATGCCTTATTCCTTACTTGTCTAGCTCTGATTATAAATGATGCCTGTATTACCTTGGGTATTTTTTACTGTACAGGCTACAACATCAAAAAGGAACAATTGTTGATGCTTATTGAGAGGGATGAGGAAGTTCCTTTTGGTGATGTGAAGGTGGAAGAGATGGCACAAGAGGAGGATCACCTTGAAGACACACCCAGCAGTAAGTAGATTGCTAGATAATGAGTCTGTATGGGAATTTGCCAACTGCTGTTGAGGGGGTTATGAAGAATTGGGAAACAATTAAGAACTAGGGGGTAAAAATGATAAGATTACATATCAGCAGGGAGGATGGCAGCAGGATAAGGAGAAAACCAGTAAGAACTGTTAAAAGAAAGAGGTCAGTGTTATACTGGATGTGGGATGGACTGGGAGCTGGAGCACAAGAAAGAGGTTACCCTTTGTTATGTATAAAAATCATCCTGCTCAGAATCCTTGTTAAGCGCATTCTAAACCGTTATGCGCATTCCAAAGTGTTGTGTGCATTCTGAACAGTTGTTATGCACAGTTCAAATGTCATATAATTTTTAATTTCTCATTTATCCCACATCTAGCTACTTACTACCCAATCAGTGCCCAAAGTCATACCTTTTACCTTTCAAAAGTCTGGAAATTTGATTTTGATAAAGAGAGTAGAACAAAGAAATGCAAGATGTTTTGTTTTCACTTCAGTGGGGGGGGGTCTGTCATTCTAGTGTAAAAAAACTTATGCTATAAAAAATAAAATATGGGCAACCACACACAACTCAGAATGTGTTCACATCTCGGGGTTGAGACGACAGAATAGACCTCTCGAGCTTAGCTCTCGAGGTCTATATGTTGTCATCTCAACCCCTCAATGGAAACACAGCATTATTGTGTATGGTTGCCCATACATTATTCTCTGTATTGCAGACATTTTATTAAATCAGTCAAGGATTCATAAATGAAAATAACCTAAGCAGCAGAGAGGGTTAGGGATAGAAGTGACTGTAAATGTAGTATTGCAGACATTTTATTAAATCAGTCAAGGATTCATAAATTAAAATATCCCCAGCAGCAGAGAGCTCTAAGGATAGGGACTGATGGTAAATGTAGTATTGCAGACATTTTGTTAAATCAATCGGGGATTAATAAATGAAAATATCATCGGCAGCAGAGAAGTCTAGGGATAGGGAGTGACAGTAATTGTAGTATTGCAGACATTTTATTAAATCAGTCAAGGATTCATAAATGAAAATATCATCAGCAGCAGAGATTTTAAACTATTGCTAATGAAAGCCATTCCTTTTGACACGAGTCAATAATAAAAATATTTTACAAATACATTAGACAAAAGTGAATGCACTCATCCAAGGAAGTCTGGAATACATTTGTACTAAAAGTAAGTAAAATCTTATATATAAAGTACACTACCCCAGAGGCTCTTGGTGCTGTACAAAAATATTACATAGAATAAAACATATCATCCCAAACTTAAAACAAAATAGGACATCATATATAACAAATAACATATGATCCAATCTACTATCCAATCCAGTGGGCTGACAGTATAGCCTAGAGATTAGAATAATGAGCTATGAATGAGCATGGTACAGTCAGAAGATCTGGGTTTGATTCCCTTAACTTCCACTTGCATACTGTGCGACTCTGAGCAAGTCACTAACCACCCCAGTGCTCCCATGTCACCCCTGAAAACAGGCATTTGTGCCTAGTGGGACTTATGCAGTTACTAAGAATGTTAAATATAATAACTGAATTAACTCAGACTCATTAAGAATTTCAGCAGTTCAGTAGTTTATATATTTATTCATTTGGTAACTGGGTTGATGCACTGATCCGAAGACCTTTTTAATAGATGGCCCAGGCCTGAAACTGGCACATACTACATAAAAAAAACAGTGACAGGAGCGTGCATCGTACAGTGAACATAACAGTGGAGGTCAAGCTAACAGAGAAAATATAAGGTAAACGTATCAGGTACATCAGCAATTGAGCAAACAAGCTATTTAACATTTAGATAAACAGGGTAAGGTTGCTTCTTCATTCAACAAAAGGAATAACAATAGTATTCAAGGCAGGAGAGGAGAGTGGTGCACTAGAGAGGGAGGGGTAAGGGTGAAATGCAAGGGAAGTGCAGCCATGCTAGCGGCCTGCGGGCAGACGTAGGTCATGGTAAACAGAAAGTACATTCTTAACAGGGAATTTAGCTTTAGAGGTGGATTGGAGAATGTAGGGAGGAGGGGAGGTTGTTCTATATCGAGGGTCCGGCTACAGAGAAGGCTCTTGGGCCTATCCTCATAGTCATGTTAGGGCATTCTAGTTGAAGATATGAAGACTGACGTAGATTGCGGCAGTAAGTTCTAGGCTGGTTAAGAAGGAATAGTGAAAAGTAGGAGGGATTGTTTAAAGTATCAGCAACAGTCCAGGCCAGCAGGTAGGAGCATTGCTTGTGGAGGGAGCCAGTTAAGAAACTGTTAAAGAGTGCAGTGGTGAGTGAGGAGAAGGGGTCAAATAAAATGTCTACTTGAAATGTGTAAGTATTGGAGAGAATATGGTGTGAGGAGAGTAGTTCAAAGAAAAAGCCTTCTTAAATTGGTGGGATTTTGTACCCCTTTGAAAGGTTTCCACTGAGGGGGCCTCTCTCAAAGACCTTGGAAGTGAGTTCCACTGGTTCAGACTGGCAACTGAAAAAGCAAGCTCGCCAGATGATTTTGGTCTGGCCTGGGAACTGCCCGGAGGCCTTTCTCAGAGGAACAGAAAGGGGGGCTGGTATGAAGACAGTAGGTCACACAGGTAGCTAAGACCCAGGCTATGCAGGGCTTTACAGGTCAGTAAGCTAACCCAGAAGGCAGTCTGCCACATCACTGGCAACCGGTGAAGACCACATAGGACCGGCATAATATGTAAGTATGAAAAGAATGGGGTATGTAAGTATGGAGAGAACAGTGTGTGCAGGATTACATAAGTATGGAGAGAACTGGAGGTGCAGGACTATGTACAGGTAAGTATGGAGAGAACTGGAGGTGCAGGTAAATGTAAATATGGAGAGAACAGGAAGTGCAAGAACATGTTAAGATGGAGAGAATGGGGTGCAGGAATATGTAAATATGGAGGGAACATGTTTAAGGTCTAGGAAAGGTGCGCATAGGGCTCAGCAGTGCTGGAGCAAAGCAGCAAGCTAGTAATTAAATAAAATAAAGATCCGCATCACAGATGGAGGGAACATGGGCTGCAGGAATATGCAAGTATGGTGAGAACTCAGAGTGTAGGAATATGTAAGAATGGAGTGAACAGGGAGTGCAAGATTATGTGAGTATGGAAAGAACAGGGGTGCAGGAATAGAATATGTACATGTGATGAGAACAGGAGTGGATTGATATGTAAGAATGGAGAGAACAGGAGTACAGGAATATGTAAGTATGGAAATAACAAGGGTTTAGGAATATGTAAGTATGGAGACAACAGGGGTGCAGGAATATGTAACTATAAAGAGAACGGGTGCAGGAATATGCAAGTATGGAGAACTGGGAGTGCAGGAATATGTAAGTAAGGTTAGACCATGGTGTTGGAATATGTTGTCATGGAGAGAAAAAGGGTGCAGGAATATAAGTATGAAGAGAACAGGAGCACAGGAATTTTTGAATGTGCAACAAATAGGAGGTGCAGGAATATAGGAATTGAAATTAGTAATTTGGCTTCAGAGGTGTCTGTTTTTTTATTCATAATTTTACATAGAAACATAGAATTTGATGGCAGATAAGGACTGCTTGGCCCACCTAGTCTGCCCATTTCCCTACCTAATGGATAAACTGCAGATCCTAGTTAACCAACAGCCTACTTCCTCCTACCCCCCCCACTAGAATTACTTTGTCTGTCCCATGGATTCTTGAATTCCCCCACTGTTTTTTACTCCACAACCTCCTCTGGAAGGCTGTTCCATGTATCCACAGCCCTCTCAGTGAAAAAATACTTTGTCACATTACCTCTGAGCAGCCTCCCCCATCTTCAAATTGTGCCCTCTTGTTCTTGCACATCTCTATTTCTGAAAGATGCTACCATCTTGGACTTTGTTGATTCCCTTGGGGTACTTGAAAGGTTCTATCTTGTGCCCCTTCTCCCTCCTGTCCTTGAGGGTATACATATTAAGCTCCTTTAGTCTCTCTTCATATGTTTTCTGGTGCAGACCCTGCACCATTTTGGTTACCCTCCTCTGGACAGCCTCCACCCTACATCTTTGCGGAGATGGGGTCTCCAGAACCGCATGCAGTACTCCAGATGGGGTCTCACCAACTGTCTGAACAGAGGGATAACAACTTCTTGTTTTCTACTGGTGATGCCTTTCCCAATGCATCCCAGTATCCCCCAAGAAACAATTAAGCTCACTGTCTGTTGTGCCACAGCCAAAGCCTTCAACCAGTAATGCTGTTCTTACTGATGACAATCATTCTAAGTCTGATGATAGTGAATATGGGCCTGCCTATTATCCCTCCTTTGAACTCGCCCAGTTATTCCAAGGCAATCCTTTGTGTAACTTGGGAGACAATGCTAAACCTTCAGGACTGTCTAGTTGTCCAGCCCTCTCAACTACCCCTACGCCACCTGATAGTGAAGTGCAAAGCATTACTTCTGAAGTCGCTGGTTCTTTATGTCTCGTGGAACTGTTTGAACCCCCAGAGGAAAGCTCTGACCAAGAAAGTGAGAGCCAGAATGGTAAAATGCCAGATGAAGCTGAAATATCTGAAATTGGGGAATCTGATATCATGTTGGACAGTAGTGCTGCTTCAAAATTCTGAGAATATCAGCAATGTGTTACATGATTTAAATTCTATGGAGTTCCCCCTCGACAATAAATCAGAGCCTAACAGAGTAAATGTAACCCCCTTGTTACCCGGGGTTACTAGAATCCCAGTAAGACCTAGTGGTAGGCAGGGAAGGCAGCTTGTGAAACTCCAGTTAAATGGATTTCACACTGTCTCACTCTGTTCTCAGTCTCAGCTGAGACTGAGGGATGACATCACCATAGAACTATTGCAGCTGCATGAGCCACAATGGAATCTGCCGAAGGGAGTTAGAGTAGAATGTTGGGAGGTTTGAACAGTCAGTCAGCAGTTGGAGTTGGAGATTGTTGTGAGAGGAGCACAGCAGTTCTGTGCATAGGCTCTTGGCGCCTCAGCTCTGAAATAGAGCTACATTTAGGGAAAGATGTGTGTGTCCACCTAAAGAGGGACACAGTAAGCTGTTCTTTAAAGTGGTGGAGACCGCTGATACGGGTCTCTGTGCCCCATCCCTCAGGGGATGGGGCAGGAAGGTTTGCCTGCTATTCCAGGGGCAACCCCCTGGCTACTGCTAGAAAAGAAGCTGCCTTATTTTTCCCAAGAGTGTGGGGTACAAGAAGATTTCGAGATTCACCTGTGGGGCACCTGCAACCAAAGGGTGAGTTCTGCTCTTTCTAAAGGGCCCATGTTTCATCCTGAACTGTGTTAAAGTGGGGATTGGACTGCTGAAGTAGTGGGAGGCCTAGAGTAATAGGCTTAGCCAAAAGTAAAAGTATGTTCAAGTCCAGCACAAAGGGAAAGTCAAGACATGTAGAGGAGATGTGACATACATCTACCCTGTAATCTACATTGCCAAGCTTTCAAAAAGAGTTGTTTAGTGTCCAGAGAAATGGCCGGGTATGGATTGTGGGAGCTGGAGGTGGGAGACCTCCCATCTTTAGTAACCAGGTCCACCTCTACGGATTTGCTCTGTAGATTTCTACTTTGCCTCATGCACTTGGCCAGTGATGAGGGAAGTACCCAGATGTGGGATTGGAAGGAAATTTCCCTTTAGGAGTCGAAGGCTCTAAGGTGGTTTGGGGAGCCACCAACAGGAAAACAGGTTCATTCCCATATGGACCGCAATCAAGTGGCCGGCAGGGGAGCCGGGCCATGGGAAAAACCCAAGTAGTATACAAGTCGGGCTGTGTACCCAAAGCTGCATGCAAGTCTAGGCTGTGTGCCTTGTTGGGTTCAGAGCCTGAGGGCTGGAATAGTGAAGAAGTGTTCTGTGTCTCTAATCTGCATTACCAGGAATGTAGCCCCATGGGGGTCCATCTATGCTTTGTTTGTTTAGTTTGGATGTGAATAAAAGCCACACTTTAGAATCTCATTCCTGGGTTTAGACATTACAGTTATTGCTTCCTGTGTTCAGATTTACTTGGGTGCCCCTGTGCAGAGTAGCCAAACCTAGGCCCCCTGTGCCGAGTAACCTAGTCCTCCTCTAACCCAGTCTCCACCAGGTACTGCTGTCAGCTTCAACAGCATACCACCTGTCATTTTGCAAAAAGGCAGGGGTGAAGGCGTTACAAAATGGAGGCATCGCTGGGATTTAATTTAGGGAGGAAGGTGCTCGGGCAAGGGGCTAGCATTTTGGCTATCTGGCAGTGGATAGCCCAAAAAGCTGAAGCAGTTTAATTAGTGTGTCGCTGTGTGCTGTGGATCTTATGCTGCTGTCAAAATGCCAACTGTTTACCAAGGAGCAGTACAGCTAAAAGAGTGTGCCCTTGTCCTGCATCAAATGTTTACAGCGTTGTTGCCTGCTTTTTAAAAGAACTGTGGTGATTAAGAAAAGTGTGGAAGACTAGGGGTAGAAACAGGAAAATTGTGCCCTGGACGTTGGAAATGCTTTTTAAAGAACTGTGTGATTTAAGAAAAGTGTGGAAGACTAGGAGTAGCAACAGGAAAATTGTGCCCTGGACGTTGGAAATGCTTTTGAGTGAACTGAGAGACTTGCAGTGTGAATAGCCATGCTAAATGGCTGAAATGGGCTCCCGCCGTGGAGTCAGTTAAAAAAAAAAGTGGTTTCTGCAGGTTAAATCTGTCTGCTTTTGATGAAAAGTGTTGTGATTATGGACCATCATCAGTCAATTTTCAACTTTAAGCAACGATTGATGCAATGCATATTCTTGGAATTTTTTATACCTTTATTTAGCTCAGATTATCAATAACATTTGCATTGTGATTCTAAACGTGCAGGCTATAACATCCCAAATAAGCAGTTGTTCTCGCTGTCTGAGAGGGACGAAGACCTCCCTTTTGTTGAAGTGAATGTAGAAGAGGGGGATGGGGAACTCCCTTTTGTTGATGTGAAGGAGTAAGACACTGAAGAGCAAAAGGATCACTTTGAAGTTATTCCCACCAGTAAGTATCGTGGATGGCTAGATAATGTGTTTATACAGGATTTATTTTTCAGCTATGATTGAGAGGAAGTTGGGAAGAAAAGGAAAAATGTAGAATGAGAAAGTGGGCTATAATGTCAGAAAATCTGAAAAGAGTAAAGCCAGTGAGTATTTTAGACAGAAAGATGTCAGTATTATAATTGATATTGGTCTTAATTCCAGGCTTGGGTGGGCATGCAAGTGTCTGCATTATAAACATTTGGTCATTTGAGAGAGAGAGGAGGTGCCATGAGAAGTGTACAGAGGGAATAGGCTGACTGCAGGCATGGGTGAGCAGGCAAGTATCTGCATTATAAATATCTGATCATTGAGAGAGGAGGGACATGAGAAGTGCACTGAGGAGGGAATTGACTGATTCCAGTTGTGGGTGAGTAGGCAAGTGACTGCATTATAAACATTTGGTTATTGAGAGAGGAGAGACCTGAGAAGTGCACAGAGGAGAGAATAGACTGATCTTACTTTGAGAGGGTTCCTGCAGTAGGTCATAACATAACATATAGGACTACACCCCCTGGCATCGGGACAGCAGAGCAAACTTTTCTAGTAACGTCAGATGGGGGACCGCCCATCTGACATCATGTGACAGACCTCAGTGTGAACCTATATAGAGGGTGGTCCCAACACCCGCCTCCCAGTTCTTTCCATTGTCAACCTGTGCTGGAACCTCATGGTAAAGTTTGCTCAGTCGATTGCCATCTTCTTATCCTTATTTCTTGAATTCAGTCCGCTTTTTTTTGGCCTGTTTATGTCTTCTCCACCTACGACTCCGAAGGCTAAGAAAATGTGTGACAAGTGTGGAGTGCAAAGTCCCCACAAAGACGGTCATCATTGCTGCGTCTTCTGCCTAGGCCTGAACCATGACACCACGGCATGTCCTGACTGCAAGCCCTTCAACCAGTCCACTCGCAAATGATGATAGCAGGCTCTGGAGGCCCATTTACTGAAGTCCAGAATGGCCACTCTGGAGAAGGAGATGCAGAAATTGAGGGACACTGCTTCTTCACCTTCTTTGGAGTCAAAACAGAAGAAAATGAATGACCAAGAGAGACACAAGGAATGGAAGCACTTAGAGGCCTGGGATCGAGTCTCCTCTAGTAAGCCTTCAACCAGCAAGACTGTTTCCCTGCCGCCTACCCTCATGGTGACCCAGGCCACATCAGAGATGCCCTCCAGTTCTTCTGCCATCTTTCTCCCTATTTTGACTGGTAAGTTGTCCACCAGCTCCTCTGGCGAATGCCTGGTAGTCACTGGAAATGTGACCCTGGCTCCTCCAGGGCCCACCTGGTTGTCAGTAAACTGGACTTCCTCCAGAAACAATTAGAAGACTGCCCGATGTCAACTTATAAGCTGGTCAAGGGTTCTTCCCTCCTCCACCTGGTCCCACTTTCGTCCAGTCAGCCTGTCGCTTCGGGCGACTGCTCAGATGTTGCTCACCCATTGGAGGCTGACTCCATTACTTCTGACGTCCGGTCGAGCACGCTGACCTCTTTGAGCCAGCCTCACTTCCAGGACCCTCCTGGATGGGAGCCTTCCTCTCCTCCTCCCTCGATGGAACCTCCTATCCCACACCCTCTCCTGGGATGGAGGAGGAAGAGGGACCCCTGGATGTGGTCTTTTCCTCGCCCACTCCAGTGGTAGTCTCCCAGGTTGCTCTCTGGGATGTCCTTCCAGGGTTTCCTGCACCAGATCTCTTTTTCTCAGGGGCTCTTGGCTTATTGTCCCTGATGCCGGGTCTGAATTCAACCCAGATGTAGAGGCCCCTTCCGTCAGCAGCCCCTTCTCTATTGCATGGAGCACCGTCTGATATGTTTCATCACCTCCCTCCATCGGGGCCTTCATTTAAGCCCCTGATGCAGAGTCCAATGATGCCTGGCCTGCCGTCTGACACCCGGACGACATTTATTCCAGTGCCCGCTTTTCTTACATTGGCCGTCCTGACAACGGCTATTCCGATGTTGGCCATCCCGACACTGGATATTTTCCCTGGCCCTTCTGTGCTACCAGAGCAAGCTCCCACGTCTGTTTTTTCCCCTTTTTGAGGGCACCAGATGCCAGCTTTTCTGCCATTGGGTCCAGCAATGGGCTCTTTCTCCCAGACTTTTTACCCTAGGTATCAGAACTCTGGTTACCCCTGTTACCAAAGGGGTACCTTCTTCATCAATAACCAGGTTTGGGCTCTCACTTTTTTCATCCTCCACCCAACCTTCCCCCACCTCCTTCTCCACTCCCTCAGCAGGACTTCCAATCTGTGATACAGTCTTGGTGGAAAGACGCCAGATCTCAGTTGGTCTCTGACTTGAAACGTAGGCTGCCAGGTCTGGTAGTCATCTCTCCCTGTTCCTCATCGCCTGCTAACTCCCTGCACCCCACAGTGCATATTTCTGGTGCCACCCCTTAGTAGATCACCCCACCAGACTTCGGGACCCCCGAGTGACAGGTTCCCCCAGATGTGGACCAGGATACATCAGAGTCCTCTTCAGACAAGCTTTCTTCCAATCCTAAGGCAAAGAATCACCCAAATCTCCTCTGGAGTATCCCTCTTTCAGTGAACTCATCTGCATCATCCAACACTCTAGTGGTTGAAACATGGAGGAGCAAGATCCTAAGAGGAAGCATCTAGCGGAGCATCTAGACTTGGAGACTGTCCCCCCCCATCCTGGTCCCTCCTTGGACAGCTCCACACAAGGCCCTCACTACTACTATATGGCAGTTGCCACACTCCATTCCAGTCATCCCCAAAAAGATGGACTTGATTTATCATTCGTCTGAGGTCATTTCTTTTTTGGATTCCCACCCTAAGGAGGACTCCATTGTAATAGCTGCCGCTCATGACCACCTGGCCACTCCGAAGCACATGAGCACCTCCCTTCCGGATAAAGAATCCCTCGAGTTAGATCAGTTTGGCAAGAAACTGTATTCTTCCACCACTTGTGCCCTCCATTCCCTAAACTATGTGATGTACATGGTTTCTTTCCAGAAGGCCACCATGGCCAAGCTTGAAGCCTGCATTAATTTCCTGGAGGATTCCGAGCTTAAAGAGGAACTCTTGAAAGAGCTTTGCCTGTCTAAAATCTCTTGCAGACATGCATTTAGGGCCACCTAAGATTCCATGGATGTGGTGGCTTGTTCCTCTGCCACTGCAGTTTGCCTCAAGAGGCATGCTTGGTTGCGGATCTCAGGACTTTCTGCCAACGTCCAAGCAGCAATCCAGGATGCTTCCTTCCAGGGATCTGTCCTGTTTAGGGGAGATACAGACCCTTAGATTGTTCAGGTATATGTACTGAATGGGCTGTCAAAAGAAGCAGCCCTTTTTAGCGGCAGTGCAAACATCAGTAGAAACAGCCCACCTCTAGACGACAGACCAAGAGGCGAGTAACGGGTTCCTCTTTTACTTTTCTCCTAGCCTCAAAGACTCAAAGAGTGGCAGGGGGATCCCAATCCTCTTGTCCCTCAGCTTCCTGACTTGCACTGCCCTCCCTATCCTCCACTTCTAGATGTGGAGCCAGTGGGAGGCAGGTTCACCCACTATGTGCAGGAGTTGGGGTTATCATTTCAGACACATGGATCCTGCCACTTATTTCCAGAGAACACACCTTGGAGTGGCGTTCCCTCCAGGTTCTCCTCCAGGTCACTCACGTTACTGCTTGCACCAGGCTGCTCTGGCCAAGAAGGAAATCAGGGCACTAACAGAAGGCAGCCATAGAAATGGTTCCTCTGTCTCAGAGGGGAAAGGGGTTTTACTCCCACTTTTTCCTGGTCCCAAAAAAGACAGGTGACCTCAGACCCATTCTGGGCCACAGTATACTGAACCTTTTTGTCAAATGCAAAAGGTTCTGCATGTTGACCATGCATGGCCTTCTGCCCCTTCTGCAGAAGGACCATTGGCTTTCTGTGCTGGATATGCAGGATGCTTACTTGCATATACTGGTGTTCCCAGATCACCGCCTATTCCTGCATTTTTGCTTTTGGGGGGAGCAGTTCCAGTTTACAGCTCTCCCCTTTGGTCTCTCCTCAGCACCCAGGGTCTTTGCCAAGTGCCTAGCAGTGGTGGTAGTGGTCTTACGCCTTCGGGGTATAGCAGTGTTCCCCTACCTGGATGACTGGCTCTTGATGGCCCCATCCAGGGACAGCTTTCTGGAATCCCTCTCCTTCACTCTGGACCTTTTTTCTTGACTGGGGATCATGGTCAGCCTCCCCAAGTTGTCCTTGACTCCCTCCCAGAATCTTCAGTTCATTGGAGCAATCTTGGTCAAGGTCCAGTGCAGAGCCTTCCTGCCCCCAGACAGGGTGGAAGCTATCCAGGAGCAGGTCAACCTAATTGTTTCTTCAAGCCAAGGCATTGTTACACCTCCTGGGCCTGATGGCAGCATCCATCTCCATGGTCCCCTTAGACAGGTTACATATGAGGATCACCCAGTGGACATTACACGTCTGATGGGATCAGTGCTCAGACAACTTGGACCATCCTGTTCTGGTGTCCAGTGCACTTAACAGGGATCTTCTGTGGTGGCAAGACCTCCTGCATCTGTCTCGGGGGCTTCCTTTCCAAAGTACTCCACCACTTTGGACCCTCACCACAGGCGCCTCCAGTCTGGGATGGAGGGCTCACCTGGGGGACCACCGAACTCAGGGTTTGTGGTCCCAGTTGGAGCTGTTACTCCATATAAGCATTTTGGAGTTGAGGGCAGTCATTTTGTACCCTTCAGGCCCTTTAGTCCATCCACTGCTGGTCCAGATGGACAGTATGTCAATGGTCTAGTATGTCAGCAAGCAGCAAGGCACCCGGTCATACCCCCTCTGCAGGGAGGTGATGCGGGTGTGGAGCTGGGAAATCCAGCACAACTTGCTTCTCACAGCCATGCATGTTCCAGGCATTCACAACATCCTTGCAGACAGCCTCAGTCGGATGTCGTCTCTCGCTCACGAATGAGAACTAAGTCAGGAAGTAGCAGATTCTCTGTTCTGGTGATGGGCTTGTCCAGAAATAGATCTGTTCACCTCCCCATCCAACACAAAACGACCCTGTTTTTGCTCACTCATTCCAGAGCCTGGTGCTTTCTGGCATGACACGTTGTGCTATGTTGGACAGGGAAGTTCTTGTATGCCTTCCTTCCCTTTCCCATTCTGCAGAGGGTGCTCCTCAAACTTTAGGCAGAGGGGGGCTCAGACAATCCTCATAACTCACCTTTGACCAAGACAAATTTGGTTTCTGCTAATGCAGCAGCTCATAGTGGAACCCCCAGTACCCTTCCTCTTCAGCGTGATCTGTTGACACAGGATTAGGGCAGGTTGGTGCATCTGGGGCTTTCATGCGTGGCTCCTTCAGACATAATTATGTCATGCTTCAGGGTCTCCCAAAAGATTGCTCAGGTCCTGGTGGAAGCTAGGAAACCCTCCACCAGGTCCACCTATGCGATGAAATGGAAGCGTTTTTCCATCTGGGTGGCATCTAAGGGCTGGGATCCCTTTACTTGCTTGGCTCCATAGATTATGGAATATCTGTTGCACCTGTCAGATTCTGGCCTGTCTTACTTCTCTCTTGAGGTCCACTTGTTGGCTGTTGTGGCCTACCATTCATTAGTGGACTGGAAACCCGTTGACCAGTTGGAGGTCTCTAAAATCTTTTTGAAAGGGATCCTCCATCTAAACACCCCCATTTGTAACCCCATCCCACCTTGGAACTTGAATTTTATGTTGGAGAAGCTTACTCTTCCTCCTTTTGAACCAGCGATAAGCTGTGATATGCACTACCTATCTTGGAAGGCGTTCTTTTTGGTTGCTATTACTTCTGTTCATAGAATTTCTGAGCATCATGCCCTGATGCACAAGGAGCTTTACTTGGTTTTTCACAAGCACCGGGCAGTCCTGTGTATGAATCCTAAGTTTCTCCCCAAGGTGGTTTCTGAATTCACCCTAACCAAATGGCTGAAATCAGTTTGCATGAGGTGCCAGCCAGGCTTGGAAAGAGCAGCAGTGAAGAAAATGGATGTATTGCTTGAAGAGCAATTGAAGAAGAATCTTCTTGCTGAAGTTAGGGAAGTGTCACTACCCCAGGCTTCACTTAATAGTAAGCAGAAACAATAGACTTGATTGTAGAGTCTGAACTGGTTGGACCTTTTTCAGTTGATTTCAAGTTCTACAAATAGGTGTAATTTTGCCAAAAACATTACACTTGCACAAGTAATACAGTGGATTCCACTTAAGTGCACATCAGATAACTGCACATTCCTGATAAGTGCACACTTTTCTAGTTTCCTGATTTTTTTTTTTTTTAATTTTTTTAACTATTCACATAGTACAAAAAACCTCTATTAAGCGCACACTGGATAAGTGCACATTTCGGCTAAATGCACAGTTTCACAGTTCACCAACACACCTCTCCCTAGGTAGTTAGCACCTCTTAAGTGCACAAGTGATTCTAAGCAGTTGTGAAGCAGCATTTAACACCCTATATCACTCAGCTGGCACTGAAATTGCAAAAAGACTATGATCATTTCCTTTTTTGGGTCCACAAGCAATATAATGCAGACAGATGATCGGCTTTGATATTTTTTATAGCATTGTGCTTCACTGAGTTATTTGTTAATGCTGCACAGTAGCAAATTTTTAACATTTTTAGTATATTGCTATGCTAAAAAAATGTGGAATGCCATTACAGTGTCAGATCTCAGTTATTTTCTTTATGTTGCATTGTAAAAATAGGAATTCGGATAAATGCACATTCCGCTTAAAAGCACATTTTTTTGTTGCAAAACAGATGTGCATTTAAGCAGATTCCACTGTAATAACTTGTTTCATGTAGTAGTCATTATATGGAGCCAGTCAGGCACATAGATGGTGATGATATTGAAGCTGTGGCAGCTGTTTTATTTTCAGGAAAAAGATTAATGTTTTTACAGTGTAAACAAAAGTGTTGCTGCTGTTGTATGTGGATATGTTATGTGTGCCACACCATGGAAGCCTGCAGACTTGTAGAGTGTGTTAGAAACTGAGTTAAGAACACATAAATTTCAATCTTTTCTACCAATGACCTTTTTTGTTTTGTGTGAGTGGTGTGACAGAGCCTAAATTTCTGACAGTTGTGGAAAGAGAAAAATAAAAATGAGGCATTGACCACACACCCGGGGGTGCAGGCCAAGGTCCAGTAATACCATTTGACCATCTGTGAATTCATGACAATGTCATGTTTACACCCTGCTTTCAGATTGCAGAAGAGGCTATGACGGTGATTAACATGCTTTCCCTTTCTATGTGTTGCTGACAGGCCTACCTGAGGCCTGTGTTATAAAATCTTGTAATGTTCTAATAATAACACACTTGAGACATGTAGCTTATGGCAATATGCCCATTACACTATGTAATAATGGGAGAAATATATATAATATATTGTTGGCCTGTACCAACTGATGATAGTGCTTATTGCACCTGTGACAAGTTAAAGGGTCTACCTTCTTTACATTGTATAGTGAAATACTCCTAAGTACTGACCGAGGTAAGGCCTACTGTGGAACCTTGAAGCATAGGTTCTGGAGCAGAATCTAAAGTCTGTCGTATTATAATTAAGATGTAAAATCACAAAACGTGCATAGAGTGCACTTTATTTTCCAGGGATATCTGGGAGTGATGAGACAAACAGAGCATTCATTTGTCTGGAGTTTTGCTTGAAGCATAGTGTGTGGTTATGGGTATTAAAAACATTCATAAATGTGGAGCAGGTTTCTGAATACACACTTGATAAAGTGTAGCAAGATGTATATCAAATCATAACAGCATAAACATAAACCATAAACATTTTTTTTGGCAATAGAACAATGTCAGTATTGAGCATAATGCATAAAATAAATTTTAAACAACAGAACAAATATAGATTGCAAGTTTAGTTTAGTGTCCAGGAATCTTAGAGCATTGTGAATCCACTTGTGTTGAGCACAACCATGGGATAAGTTGCAGGGGGTGGGGTACGGTTTTAAGTTCGTGAGTTGCAAGTCCTTGGTAAAAATTGATTAGTTTTCATTGAATTATTTGAGCAACCCACCATGCCATTTTTTGTTAACTTGTAAGGCTTTTTTCAGGGTATGCAATGCTTTAGAACTTTGAAATTATAGAAACTTGTTTGTGCTCACAGAAGGCAGATGATTGCATCCATTACTGTAAGGCTATGGAAAGTTGTTTTGTATTTGTCTGGCAGGATAAGAAAGCTGAAAAGACAATCAAAATATATGAATATGTGGAAATACATCCCTAATCCCCCCTCCAGCTCGGCTGATTACTTGTTGAGGGCAGAAACCCTTGTACCGGTGATAGGTTTTGTGCGGTTTAACTGCTTACACTAGAAAAAGCAGAGGGACTGAGCTGGGTTATACTGTTAGAATACACTGGATCTTTTCAAAACTTATAAATAACAAATATTTATTTGCAAATACACATTTTCTTTTATTTACCCCTATTGGAAGACCGTGATTTACCTTGCAACCTCTGGGGACGCTGCACTGGAAGGAAGGGTTTGCCCCCCCAAGCTCCTACTGTGGAAAAAGAGGCAGCTTGAGCACTGTAACAATAAAAGGGTAGAACTGTTGATGGTGAAAGGAGTGCTGAAACAGAAATGATCTGCAAATTGTAGTAGTCAGTCATGCAGCACCTTAAAAAGGTGTACACTAAATAGATGGTAATTGGGTGGCCCCATTGCTGTCCCCAATAAACAAACTTTTCAAATTATATATAGAATAAAGTATGGGTTGAGGTGTGGAACGAGAAGTTTACACACACCCGAGGGGTTAGATGCTACATAAAGCCCGAGAGCGAAGCTCGAGGGGTTTATTAAAAACATCTAACCCCGAGGGTGTGTGTAAACTTCAAGTTTACACACATCGACCCATGTCTTATTTTATATAATTGCTGGGTTTGCCTTTTTCACCTCAGCAATTATATAAAATACATGCAGGTTGCTGCGTGGCCCACCCAGGTCGATTGGAGTATCCGGGTCTGTGACTCCCGGTGCTGTTAAGAATCAATTTACTTTTTTTCTTTGGGGGTGAGCAGTAGAAACAGCTTCTGTTTAAAAATTGAACTTACCGCCCAGTCTGATTCCAAGTGGCGGTTTACTTTTCAAGGGGAAAGTGTGCAGCAAGAGTTCTGAAGGGTAAAGATGCAGTGGGCATGCGCAGAGCAAGGGAACCGTGCGCATGTTTGCCGTTATAAATGCTCCTTTATAACGGCAAATTACATCACGATTTCCCTATGGGAAAAAGGCTAAGCCAGTTATTATATTGCAATTATTTTAGGAAAGGTGGCTTTATGCATTACCAGAAGATGGGGAACTTTCTTTTTTCTAGGAGAAAGAAAGAAGAAACAAAACAACATACACAATCTGAAAATAAAATAAAATTATTTTTGATAGGAGAAGTGAAACGTCCCTTGGTTCCCTTATCCTGACATTACAAAATGTCAGCTAAGTTCATAAAAGATCCGGATTGATGGTAATACCGTATGTATGTATATCTTAGAATGCATTCTCAAAAGAAAAAAAAATATTACACCATGGTCACACACAAAAAAAAGTCAGTTTTTAACTGTAGATGGTAAACTCTCTTAAAAACAGCTATAATATTTATTTTTAACAGTATACTGTATATATAAAAAAATAAATAAATACTGGGGGTGATGAGTACCCCCACCCCGAGTGCTTTGCGTAGTATGGGACTCACGTGATTTTGTTCAGGAACAAAGAAGCTGTGCTAGAACCCAAAGCTTCATGAAGGAAGGCCTTGGGTGTTGGCTGCAAGCCCAGAAGAAAATGTCTGTCCTTTTTGCTTGGACAGAGTGCAAATACTGTATTAAAAAAAAAAAAAAAAAGTAGTAAAATTGTAGTGTTCATCCTTGGCGTGTTTCCATGGAAATGGGTGATTTAGGCATGGATACACATCAAGTTTGAATTGGTAGTGACAATTTGAAACACAAGAAGATCAAGTTAATTGCTAAAGGTCACATAGTATAAAAATGATGGCTGTTGGGAATCAAACACAGCCATTTAGGTTTAAAACAATGTGCAGTCAAGCACCGAGATGCACTAAGGTGTGTGTGTGTGTGTGTTGTGTATAATGTATGTGTGTGTGTGTGTGTGTGTGTGTGTGTGTGTGTATATATATATATATATATATATATATATATATACACATATATATAATATGTATATGTGTGTGTACCTTTTGTGAAAGAACAAAAATGTATACATAGGATGTGAATTAACACAGTTATAGTACTGTATTGTGGAACAAATGGCCATTAAAATGCAGTGCATTATTAAATGGCTCAATATGGAAATGGATGATAGAAATTACCTGTTCCATGAAATACAGTGCAATGGTGACATCACAATGACACAAAGAGCAAAGAAAACTGGATATACATGTGTTTATGGCTCACAAATTGTTACTGTAAAAGTTTGAATCCAGGCATGACTAGGGTTAAGTAATTTGGCTGTCAGCCCAGAGGAGCCGGCACGAATTGTTGGACACACGTGGGTGTGTGAAAAGCAACTTCTCTTTGCAAGGAAAACTTAAATGAGACATTTTATTTTGTTGAAATGAAATGCTAAAATAACCACTGTCCGCTGAGTGCAAACTAACATTGACCCGTTAAAAGAAACACACTTTTGAAACACAGTATAGTACACATTCTAGTAAACTCTTATTCAACTTCAGTAATCATTATAAACTGAGTTCTTCATCACGTCCTTCTCAAACACCATCCATGTTGACCTACATGAACAGTCAACACATATGATATCCAACTTAAAACCTACACTCAGGAATTAGCTGAAACAACAGGATTCTAACCATAAGGAAAATCATGTACAAGAAACCCCTGTATCACAGACAGTGAAAACAACTGGCTAGCAATGACCCTGAAACATGGGGCTGCATAAATTATGCACGGATCCCATAACAACCATAGTATATATCATTGAGTCTGAATGTATCCTAAAGTGTATAGCACTAACAATTGAGTAAACACATATATATGACACCCAAACTGTTGCAGGTGACATTAGAACAACTTTAAACAGTTACCCAAGGTAAGCAGTGATTCTTGAACTATAAAAAAAGAAAAAGGAAAAAATGTCGGAGGCAAAAATAGAGAGTGACCTGTAAGAACACTTACCAGATATCAAGTTAAGAAGAAATGGCTGCTTGCATTCCAGGATCAAACAGAACAGTTTTCAATTCCAAAATCTCTGATTGTTTGGCCACAAATTGAACAACAGGCACTACGTCTGATCGCAGTATGCTGCATGAGTGAAGGTCTGTCAGCATTTCACATTCATTTCTCAACATACAAATGTCACACTCGGAGTCCTGATCAGTACAGTGCAACAGTCTGTTATTAGCATCACAGAGTCTCCTCCGCTAGTTTCTGTTCCCTCTTCTGTAACTTCAATGCCTGCAAGCCTGTCTCTTTTTTAGAGACGCAGTTTGTAGTTCAAGAGAAGTACACTTGGCCGTGAGACTCTCAGCAGCAGTATGTAGAGCCGCAACAAAGAGACCTGCAAGGTTGTATTTTTTTAGATTTTTGTTTGGACTCTAAATACTGCTCTAAAATCAGCAGCAATGGGTTTTCTGCAGACTTCGCATCCAGCGTGAAATCTGTCCATCCTCCATGGGAGGTGAGGTAGTTTGAGACGTAAAGTCTCAGTTCTGTGCAAAGTTCATGCATGACATACAGGGGGTAGACAAACAAACAAAGAAGCAGTTTGAAAATTGGACAAAATCCTTGGCACCGTCATCCAACGGCTTTCTGATCCCCTTTGGGCAAATGGTCGTGCCAAGGCGTTACGCTGTGCACTCGCAGAGGGAGTGTAAAATGGTCCGGTGTGGGTTTGTCACACCCGAGACCAACCGCCGTAAGTATGAGTAGGTCCACGTAGGCAAGAAAGGCACTACACTACTCGACATTCAAAATGAATTGAATGGAATACTCCTTTGTACATAACAGCCTGCACACAGTCGCCAAATGTAAATGGTAATAAAATTACCTTTCTCAGGTTCTTGTTGGAACTGCACAAAAGGAAGAGATGACAGACAAGTAGCTTCCAAGTAATAAATGTAATTTATTACTGGCAATACAGTCTTCTAACTGACAGTGAAAAGATCACCGGGAGAGGATCCAGTCTTCTTACCTATAGGCGCAGTCAGTCTCTGTGAGAGAAAATATATATTTATTTATTTTTTTATTTATGGATTCGGATCATACCTTTGAGCTCAGAGCTCTTTTACAAAGGTTCCATATCAAACGGTGACAATGACAACAATAACAATCAGTTTACATACAATACTTGAACAGTAGGTAGCTAGTGTACAATAAGGTTACAGTGTCATTCATAGTACCAATGGTGATAGTACAATGTCAAGAGCATTCAACTAGGGTAAAGGACAGTGTTTATATGCAGTGAAGGAGATAAAGAGGTGTGACACCTAGTGTGAGAGTCCGAGGAGGAGTCAAGGTGAGGGGAAGGGGAGACTGGGGAGGAGTGGGCAGCCAAAAGAAGCAGCTTTGTCTAGGAGGTTGGGAGGTAGTGGTAGTAGGTTGGTTTTAAGGTTGATCCAGTGGGAGAAAAGGCATGGGCTGAGAGGAAGACAGAGGGATAGGGCAAGAGGGAAGAGTGGGGGTAAAAGGAAGGGGAAGGAGAATGTGGATGAGTGGGCATTATGGGTGTTAGAGTAAAATAAATGATGAAAAGGGTCTTATACCCAGATACTTACTATGGTTACAGCTAAAAAAGATACATAAAAAGTATATAATCGGACAGTAGCATGTGGTGTGAGTAACCATCCTAACTAACATGAGAATGTTGCTTAGCTAGCAAAAAAAGGATGAACAATGAAGTCTTGTGATATCTTAGAAGGTCACTTGCAGTTACAGTGCACAAGCACTGAAGATGGTACTGTTGCCTAACTAATGATTATACTATAAAGATATATATACTAGAAAACCTCTGGCAGTGGTACAATATATTGTGATAATATAGTAAAGCATAATATGCATTACAAAAATACAGTAGAACTCAGATCCTGACACTTATGTTTATATGGTAAGTGCCTATGCCCCAAGGTTAGTACATATCCCTACATCTGTGGCTGTCTGCGAAGTGGGGGTACAATCAGGGGTGCTGGACCATGGATAACAACCTGGAAATAAGCCAATTTTGTAGATGGAAAAAAATCATTCTGAACAGCCTTTGCTGTGGAACCGGGGTCATCAGAAGTCCCGTAAAGGACGGCATCATCTGCATAAAGTGTCATGGATGTATAGGTGCAGATTTGTGGAGCAGAATTCATGAAAAATGAAAAAAACAAAGGACCCAGGCTGGAACCCCGAAGGACTCCATAGCAAATAGACCTAGGGGAAGACAGAGTTCCATCAATCTTAGTATAGTGATGCCTATCACTAAGATAATGAGAAAACCATGTTTTAACCTCTGGAGAGAAATTAAATTCTGTCAAAACTGAAAGCGACAATGAATATTCAACTAGGTTGAATGCCTTGGTGAGGTCAACAATTATCGATACAACAGAGCGGCCTTTATCAAGGGTGCTCTGAATGCAGCTTATGAACCCCACCAAGGCCATCTCAGTATTGTGTTTTACTTTAGATCCATGCTGAGATTCTGAAAGCAGATTATTATGAGTAAGAAATTCTGTAGTTTGGTCCAAGATTATTTTTCACAAAAGTTCACTTTAATGGAGGATATGCTGTCCTTCACACATTAGACATACATGGGATACTGAGCTATTACATCCACTGAACCAAAGAATCTAGAAAGTCTGACCAGCTTTTGTCTCCTTTGCCCCCAAATCCTTAGGATTGGCAGTCTCTAAGCAGTGCCTATCCAAGTGGCTTGTCAACTGCATCCACTTCTGTTATAAGAAGTATAACAAACCTCTTCCAGGGGAGGGCAGAGGTTACTCTACTAGGGTTGTGGCTACCTCTACAGCTTTCCTCAGAAATGTTTCTGCAGCAGAGATTTTGTGCGGCACCAGCCTGGAGTTTGGTCTATACCTTACTAACATACTAAAATGCCAGCAGAATAGGCCTAATGGTCTTTCGCGTCTGCTCATTTGGTCAGCCCCTACCTTGGGAGCTGACCTTGCTGCCACCCTCGCCTTCTTTGGCTTCTCCCTTCCCAGTTCCGGATATTCTCGCTGCATTGGATTTTGCTTCCAGAACCCTTCCCCTGTACCTGTCCCACCCCATCTTGAACCCCTCCACCGTCTCTGCCTCCACCAGCCCCCTAGGTAGTGCATTCCATGGCTCCACCACCCTCTCAGTGAAGTAGCACCTCCTCCTTTCTCCCCTGAATCTTCCCCCCTCCAGCTTCCACCCATGCCCTCTAGTGGCCCCCTCCTCCTTCCTTCGAAGCACCCTGACTGTTCCTCCCCTATTTACCCCCTTCATGTACCTGAAGACCTCTATCATGTCCCCCCGGTCCCTTCTCTCTTCCAATGTGTACATATTTAGCTCTTCGAGCCTCTCCTCATAGGTCCTGTCCCCCAAGCCCCAAATCATTTTGGTTGCCCTCCTCTGGACCCTCTCCAAGAGTTTAATGTCCCTCTTTAAGTGTGGCCTCCAAAACTGCACGCAGTACTCGAGGTGTGGCCTCACCAAGCAGTTATACAGAGGGAGTATCACTTCCCTCCTTCTGGAGGTGATCCTCCTAGTGATGCATCCCAGCATCCCATTGGCCTTGGCTGCTGCCCTCCTACAAGTCTCCAAGTTGTTCACCTTGACATCTATCACCACCCCCAGGTCCCTCTCAGCCATCGAGACTTGTAGCATTCCCCCAAGGGTGTACACTTGGCCCAGGTTTCTGGCCCCCAGGTGCAGTACCTTGTATTTCCCTGCATTGAACCTCAGCTTCCACTTTCTAGACCATCTTTCCAGATCCTCCAGGTCCCCCTGTAGGGCCACCCTCCCGTCCTCCCCATCCACCACCGCCCCCACTTTTGAGTCATCCTCAGAGAGACTCATCTCACTCCTGATACCTATCCTTATGTCAGAGACGTAGGTGTTGAACAGGAGGGGCCCAAGGACTGATCCTTGTGGGACCCCACTAATGACCCTCCTTGAGGATGAGACTATCCTACCAACTACGACCCTCTGGGTCCAGTCCTGGAGCCTATTGCCTATCCATATGATCATCTGGTTCCCAACCCCCATTTCTCCCAGCTTATCCAACAGGCCCACGTGAGGAACAGAGTCAAATGCCTTGCTGAAGTCTAGAAAGAGGATGTCCACTAGTCTACCCAGGTCCAAGGCACTCATCACCCTGTCATAGAACTCTACAAGGTTTATCTGACACGATTTCCCCAGGATGAATCCATGCTCTCTATCACCCAGGCACCCTGACTTTTCCAGGTCCCCCCCTAGCCTCTCCTTGACAATGCCCTCCATCACCTTGCCCACCACCGATGTCAGGCTGACAGGCCTGTAGTTCCCTGCCACCTCCCTCTATCCCCCCTTGTGGATAGGCGCTATATGCACCACCTTCCAGTCCTGGGGTATCCACCCTGTCCTCAGAGAGATGGTGAAAAGCTCCGCCAGGGGTTTCGCCAGGACATCCGCAAGTTCCTTCAGCACACTTGGATGTAATTTATCCGGCCCCGGTGCTTTCTCCGTCTTAAGGGACCTGAGGGCTTTCCTCACTCTCTCTGCTGTGATTTCCACTTCTGCTACCTCTTCTCCCTGCTTAGCCTTCCCCCCTCCTGCCAGTGATGCCTCCCCCTCTCCCCAGACCTGCCAATCAGTAAGGATCCCCCATCCTCAGTATCACTGTGTCCTCCCATGTATGATGCAGCACCCTCATTTTTCTTGGTGAAAACTGAGGTGAAGTACTCACTTAGTACCTCAGCCTGCTCCCCCGGGTCTTGTGCCCATCTCTCCCCTGTTTTAATCCTGCTAATCTGCCCCTTCACCCTTTGTTTTTCCCCAAAGCATTCTCAAAGCATGACCTTCACAAAGCATGACAGTCTGGACATTGCTTCTAGGTGTAGGACCAGGTTTGGCCTCGCCGCACTGCAGGACCTACTATCTTAGGCCAGTCCTGGTCAGTTTTGCAGTTGCTCCTCCTCTGATTCTCTCGATCTCTCTGAGAGTGACTGCTTAGGATTCAGTCCTATATGTTATGACCTACTGCAGGAACCCTCATGAAGTAAGATAGTACAGTTAAGTAAGAACTTACCATAACAGTAGATCTTTGAGAGAGGTTCCTGCAGTAGTCACCTTTTCCCTCCCTCCTTCCCCCCGTTTCTGCATTTCTTTCAGCTTATTTTGAACTGGGCTCCAGGATTTTCATCCTTTCTCCTGACTAATCCTCCTTGGATCTCTGTCAGGAGAACTGGAAGGTGGGCATGGGGACCACTCACTATATAGGGTCACACTGACATTCATCATGTGATGTCGGGTGGGCGGTTCCCCACTAGACATTGCTAGAAAAGTTTGCTGTGTGGTCCTGATGCCAGACAGTGCAGTTCTATATGTTATATTATGACCTACTGCAGGATCTCTCTCAAAGATCTACTGTTATGGTAAGTTCTTATCTAACTGTACTAATCCAGGCATGGGGGAGCAGGAAAGTGTTTGCATTATGAACATTTGGTCATTCAGAGAGGAGGGACATGAGAAGTGCACAAAGGAGGGAATGGACTGACTCCAGGCATGTGTGAAAAGGCAAGTGTCTGCATTATAAACACTTGGTCATTTAGAGAGGAGGGACATGAGAAGTGCACAGAGGAGGGAATGGACTATTTAAGCCTTGGAAGTGATGATGAGTCAAGTGATGTTTTAAGGGTGATAGTGAATCAATCACTTTATTTTAATACAGTGCTTTTCCATTAAAATGTTCAAGGCACAGGACAGTATTTTAAACTGCAGAAAACTGTACTTTGAAATACTGTCATAACGAGAGGAGAAGACAGGCAGAAAAAGGTTTCGGCTGCAGAGGAATCTAGGAAGTGACAAATTATCATAGAATCATAGAACTTCTATGGCAGAAAAGGACCCTTCTGTCCCATCTAGTCTGCCCAATCCTCCTCTTTCACATACCCTACATAACTATATGGTGTTGCAAAGATGTTAGTAAATCAATACATTACTTTATTTTATCTCAATGGAAAAAACTCAGACCGTGCCAGTTGGATCCAAAGAACTGGGCACAGATGGAAGAAAACTCTTGAAGATCTGCTCCTCTGTGAATGCCAAGTTAGAAATGGAAGACGCAGTAAAGTACCTTGTTGTCTGGCTTGACCAAGAACTCATTTTCAGACGCACACTGAGCGTGCTTTAGAGGCTCAAATCCTACCTTACTAATGAAACTCATCTGAATGTCTGTTGCTAGCTGTGTCCTCCCCCCTGTGATAATGACACGTACAGAAGCATTGAATGTGATGGCAGAAAACTGCCATTCAGCCTATCCAGTCTGTCGAACCCTACCTAGTTCTTCAGCATTGTCCCTATTGACCACCCATCCCTTTCTTCAAATAACATCCATACCATCTACTGATCTTACACTATGCCAGTCCCTCGCCCCAGTTTGAATCCCCCACTGTTTTTGTGCATATTACTTCTTTGGGGAATTTGTTCCATCTGTTCACTGCTCTTCAGAGAAAAAGTGCTTTTGGACATGCCTCCTAAATCTTACTCCAACCAGCTTCAGAGGATTCCCCCTTGTGTTTGTGTTCATGTTTAAAGTAAACAGTTTGTGCCAATTTTCCCCATTAATCCCATAGAGCTACTTTATATGCATCTATGATGTCCCCCATTTTCCTGCTGGCGAGAACTTATCCAAATGCTCACTTGTTTTCCCTGTATGTTCTGTTGTCTAATTGCCTCTGTTTGTAGCCTCCCAGGTTATACCTGAAAATAGGCAGCCTTGCTGTCTAGTGCATGTACCGGTCAATAAAAACTAAATAAATAAACCTGCAGGGAAACAGCACTGATGATTCTAGACTATACTATATTCTGAACTTTGCCCAACGTTTTGTCATTTTATGTCACCCTCGAACTTGTGATATCTGCCAGAGATTTAACCAGGCCACAAGGAGATGCCAAAAGAAGGCTCTTAAAGGCTTCTTCACTGTCTCAGCCATGGAAGCTGCTGGCAGCGCTGTGGTCTCCAATTCAGCTTCTCACTGAACAGCTGCTGCTGCCAAAGTCTTCCCAGCATTCGTCAAACCTTTCATTTTCATGATCATCAAGGTCAAAGAACACAGACAAAGAAAAGTTGTTGAATCACCACAAGCAGGGGGACAATGCTCCGGCTTCACCTGTGAAGTTAAGGTCTCTGTTAAAGGAGAGCAATTTCCCATCATCTCATGCCCCAACAGTGACAACTGCTGCCCCACCTGATCATCGATGAGATATCAAGGTCAGGGGATGGCTTTGCTATACCTACTGTGGACAGTCTGCAACCTGTATTAATGTGTTTTACCCCATCGGTGGTGGTAGCCCTGGACCCTTTTCAAGATGCCATTAGCTCTAAGGTCATGCTACCATTTTGAGGAAGTGGAAAGGCAGCACACTTCAAAGTTTGTTGAAAAGTCAGTCTTTGACTTGCAAGATCTTCCCTTGGATGAGCTGCTAAGTCTGAGTGCTTTACATAAAGCAACTTGTCCCAAGTCAACCCCAGGAGAAAGATCTTGCTCAGTCATTGTGAGATTCCTTCATTATGCAGCTAAATTTCATTTGAGGCTGGTTAGGGTAAAGGAGGTTTTGATCATCCTTAAATCCCTGCACTCGAGAGGATCTGGGGGCCCAGATGGGATCCAGACCAGAATCCTCAAGGAGGGAGCCCCAGCACTAGCGAAGCCCCTAACTTGGCTGATAAACCAGTCCATTATTGAGGGGTCAGTACCTGAGCCTTGGAAGCAGGCCTTAGTGATTCCCATACACAACGGAGGGTCTATAGAGCCTATAGGGAACTACAGGCCTATCTCCCTGCTGTGTGCTATTGCTAAAGTACAGGAGAAGCTAGTCTACTCCCAACTCCGAGAATACCTGAAAATCCACCAGGTAATCTCTCCATCTCAGCACGGCTTCAGAGCCAATCATGGGACAGACACTGCACTAACTAAGTTCTCGGCAGAAGTCCTGAGCAATAATGACTCAGGGATCAGTACAGGCGTGGTCTTTATTGACCTGGCTAAAGCGTTTGACTTGGTAAACCACAACCTCCTACTACAAAAAATGTGCTCACTTGGCCTTGACACCCATGCACTGGGATGGTTAGAGAGTTACCTCACTAGATGGTACCCAGAGGGTCAAGTGGAAGGATAATGTCTCAAGCTAGCACCACTCAAGAAGGGGTACCTCAAGGGTCAATACTGGCCTTCTCTTTACTCTGTTCATAAATGATCTGCACTCACACTGTGGGAGCAGCAGCGTTATCCAGTATGCGGATGATGCTGTCATCTACAGAGCCTCCCCTAACTTAACAGAACTGGAGACAGCTCTCCAAGAGGACATCCTTCAGATGGAGGACTGGCTTACTCTTAACAAAATGGTATTAAATGCCAAAAAAATGAAGGTGATGCTGTTTGGGCCTAGATCCCTGGGATCCGAGAGGTCACTGCTCCTACAACTTCAGTCCAGAGGGGGTGAAAAACTTGAGGTGGTTACCTCCACTAAATACCTTGGACTTACCCTGCACCAAGGCTTCACACTAAAAAATCACGTAGACCATATCTCCAAAGCCATCCATGGGAAACTCGGAATCCTTTACAGAATAAAGGATCAGATTATCCCGGAAGCTAGGGTTGCCATTGCCACTAGCGTACTTCTCCCAAAGCTCACCTACGCGGCCCTAGTTCTCCAGGGCGTGGCCACAACGGAGCTAGGCAGGCTGCAGACCTTGTACAACAAGATAGTCCGCTTCGCCACTCTTTCACACCTGAGGATTCACCACTGCGAACCCCAATCAAGGCTCAGCTGGCCATCTATGGAAGCTCGCCTCATCTACCCAACCCTCTGCCTTACATTTAAGTTATTAGGTCCCACACCTCCCCCTAGCCTTAACGGTCTCATCAGGGTTAAAACTAACCCACGGAGTCTAAGAACATCTGGCCAAACTCTCCTTGTGGTTCCCAAGACTATGACCAAAGCCGGTCCAGGTCCTTTACGTACACAGCCCCTTCCAACTGGAACAACCTCCCCCTGGAGGTGCGGGAGGCAGAGTCCATCACCTGCTTCCAGACCAAGCTCAAGGCACACCTGCTCGACAGGAGCATATGCCTATGTCACAGGACCTGACCATACATCAAAGGAAGGGGAGCACTTCTGTACCAATATATCCCCCTTCCAGGAAAGTACTACATGTCTTAGCAACTTCTTGTCTTTACCTTGAGCACTCTCAATCTCCATATGAACTTGGTATGTACAATGTTTTCTTTAAGTCTAACTCTTAAGTTCTTTTGCCTATATGTTCCTCCTCTACCTACCGCTTGTAACCCTATGAAGTCTTTTATTGTTAAACAACATTACATTTACCCTATTGTACTGATCTGCTTACCTGTATGTAACTGTCACTCCCGGGTCGCCCCTGAAAAAGGGACCTCCGGGGCCCAGTGGGCCTACCCGGTCATCAAAATTCAATAAATAAATAAAGGAAAGTTCTGTTGGCAGCCTGGTGTGAGAAAGTGGTCTGGTGGGGGGAGCACAGGATTTAGATTGATTAGAACTACATTGCTACTACCAATCTGTGTGCTGTCAGACAGGTGTGCATCAAATTGCAAACACCCTTCCCTGCAAAATTCAGAGTCCTCTATACATACAGCACCACACTGTACCATTATTGGTAGAAGATCATTTAGACATGCATGCAAGGGGAATAAATATCCCTCAACCCTTCCCCAATAAACAGACCCAGTGGAGAGATCTTGCAGCAACAAAATAGCTATCTTGTACTCCACTTCCAGACTGGGAGGTGGTTCTGTGTCTCCCTTCTATGGAAGTGGCCAGGAAACAGGCACTAGACACTGCAAATGATCACAGGCATTTTAAAACATTTCCAGCATGTCCCAAAACACTGCCTTAATAGGTTGAAGTAGTCTTTGGCTAACATTAGCATTTTGATTGATTATCTGGGAACTTCATCATTGGTTCAACAGCCTCTTATTTTACTCAAACTTAAATTGTATTCTGCATGTATTTCATCCAGGAAGTGGGCTCTGATGTATTCTTGGGGGTGGATTTGCACAGCCCCACATTATTTGAAGCCGAGGATGGTCAGGTGACGATTTCAGCCCAGCACCATCCAGCAATGGTGATCCATGACTTGTAGAGTACTGCTATTTAACGGATGAGTGTAAATAGTTTCCATGATGAATCCAATATGCCAGGATTCTCGAGGGTTCTTTGGGAATGGGGAAGAGTCCATGGGAGAATATGCAAGTGGCTCAGGGTTGGGTGAGCTGGGAGTGTAGAGGTAGTTTTCACAGACTGGGATTGGATAGGGAGGGTTTGATGAGATTGGGGTTGGGAGGTATTTTTTTACAAACTGGTTTCAAGTAGGCAGTATTTTTCACAAACTGAAATCAGGCTATAAGGGTTTGGCAAGGTGGGAGTCAGGAGGTATTTTAGTCACAAATGGAGATTGGGCTTAAATAGCTTAGTGAGCTGTTAGCAGGAAGGTATTTTTGTCAGAAATGGGGATCAGGCTGAGAGGGTTTGTTGAGGTGGAAATGGAGAGATTTTTTTGTCACATTTGGAGATTGGGCTTGGAAGGGTTTTGAAAGCTGATAGCTGGGAGGTATTTTTCATAAATGGGGAGCAGCCTGGAAGGGTTTGGTGAGCTGTTGGTGGTGAGAGATTTTTCAGAATCAGAAATATAAGTGACAATATAAAAGTATGGCAAACCTTCCTCACAGGTCCCAAGCAATATTGTGCCTTTTTCCTAGGCTCTCCATTCCCAAATATGAGTATGATTTCTTCCCAGCAGTACAGCAAATTGCATCTGCCTTCACCTTCAGCAGTTCAGGCCTATCTATTTTGAGTGGCTTGTACAAACAGCTCAGTTCAGGAAAACGCTACCTGAAACAATTGGCTGACAACACTTGCAATGTAAGCAGACCTTTCTGTGAAGACAGATTACTTTGTCTGGGGGGTGAATACACAAGCATTCCACTGAACCCAAGAATTAAAATTAAATGTTTGCTGCAAAAATATCACTAAAATACTAACTCACTACACGAGCCAGCAGTCCACAGGAAAAAGCAATTTCAGTAGTATTTCACTCCCTCTGGTTATAAAAGTAACAACAAGATTCCTTCATGTCAGAAGTGGGTGGGGGATGTGTTTTAAGGACTATATCTCTGAGCACTAATCTGTTCATTACAGAGAGGATGGTGTAGACATGGAGCAGACTGCCTGTGTGAGTGGTGGGGGAGAGAATGTAAACACATTCCTGTACAGCTGGGACCATTACAGTATAAAGTACTGATAATTCCAAGTGGAGAAGCTAGGGATGTGAAGAGAGGGGGAGGGTTTGTGAGTGGGGTACACATGGAACAGATTGCCTGTGTAAGTAGTGGGGGAGGGACTATAAATGGGTTCATGAATGGCTGGGACAGGTATGGTACAGAGGGTTAATAATTCCAAGAGGGGAAGTTAGGGATGTGGAGGTAGGGTGAGAGTTCGAGGGCGGGGTACTCATGGAGCAGATTGCCTGTGTTAGTGGTGGGGAGGGGAGTATAAACATGTTCATGAATGGCTGGGACTGGTACAGTATAGTGGGCTGATAATTCCAAGAGTAGAAGCTGTGGATATGGAGGTAGGGAGCGAGTGGAAGGGTTTGGGGGAGGGGTACCCTTGGAACAGATTGCCTGTGTTAGTGGTGGGGAGGGAGTATAAACGTGTTCATGAATGGCTGGGACTGGTACAGTATAGTGGGCTGTTAATTACAAGAGTAGAAGCTATGGATATGGAGGTAGGGAGTGAGTGGAAGGGTTTGGAGGAGGGGTACCCTTGGAACAGATTGCCTGTGTTAGTGGTGGAGATGGGGCTATAAATAGGTACATGAATGGCTGTGAACTATACAGTATTGAGGGCATGATATTTCCAAGAGAAGAAACTGGGGGGGGGGGGTGAGGTAGGGAATGAAGGAAAGGGTTCGGAGTGGGTATCATGGCTAAAGACCTTCAACATGGTAGGTCAGTGACAGAAGTAGAATACTCTTTATGGGCAGACTAGATGGATCCTTTTTCATTATCTGCAGGCAATGTCTCTGTTTATATTTATTAATTTAAAGTTTGGTAATTGGGAGAGGCACACTGAGCTAAGGATCGTTTCCAGGTGTGACCCCTGGGAGAGGGATAAGGAGCCATAATACATAGGTAACTAACGTTGGGCAGGTAAAGTGGCACAGAAGCAAGTACATTAGTACATAGGGCCAGGCAGGTTACAGAAAATGCCTGGAAATGGAGGCAATGCATAGGTACATAATGTTGGGCAGGTTACAATATAACTGAAACAAGATACAGTACATTAGTACATAGGTTCAGGCAGGCTACAGTAGTTGCCTGGTTAAGGAGGCAATACATAGAAACATAGAATTTGACGGCAGATAAGGACCGCTTGGCCCACCCAGTCTGCCCATTTCCCTACCTGATGGATAAGCTGCAGATCCTAGTTAACCAGCAGCCTACTTCTTCCTACCCCTACCCCCTAGAAAGGCCTTATGACTGTCCCATGTATGCTTGAATTCCACCACTGATTTTGACTCCACAACCTCCTCCGGAAGGCCGTTCCATGCATCCACAACCCTCTCTGTGAAAAAATACTTCCTTAAATTACCTCTGAGCCCCCTCCATCTTCAAATTGTGCTCCCTTGTTCTTGCACACCTCTTTTTTTGAAAGATGCTACCCTCTTGGACTTTGTTGATTCCCTTGAGGTACTTGAACGTTTCTATCATGTCCCCCCTCTCCCTCCTTTCCTCGAGGCTATACATATTAAGCTCCTTTAGTCTCTCTTCATATGTCTTCCAGTGCAGACCCTGCACCATTTTAGTTGCCCTCCTCTGGACAGCTTCCATCCTGTCTATGTCTTTGCGGAGATTGGGTCTCCAGAACTGCACACAGTACTCCAGATGGGGTCTCACCAGCTGTCTGTACAGATGGATAACAACTTCCTGTTTTCTACTGGTGATGCCTCTCCCTATGCATCTCAGTATCCCTCAGCCCTCCTTGCTGTCCTCTCACATTGCTTGCCCACCTTTAAGTAATCTGATATGACTACTCCCAGGTCCCTTTCCATTTTTGTTGTTGTTAGTATCTCACCCCCCATTATGTACTCTTCCCCTGGGTTTTTGTTTTCCAGGTGCATTACCTTGCACTTCTTAGCATTGAATCTAAGCTGCCATACATTTGACCATTCTTCTAACCTTGCCAAGTCCCTTCTCATCCTTTCCACCCCACCCTGTGCATCAACTCTGTTGCAGATCTTTGTGTCATCTGCAAAGAGACATACTTTTCCTTCCAGTCCCTCTGCAATGTCGCTTATAAAGACATTGAAGAGGACCGGTTCTAATACTGAACCCTGCAGTACCCCACTAGTAACCCTCCTTTCTTCTGAGTGGACTCCATTTACTATTACTCTCTGTGTCCTATTCTCCAGCCAATTCTTTACCCAGGCTGTCATCTTGGGACCCACTCCCAGGCTGGCTAACTTGTATATTAATCTTTGTGTGGGACTGTGTCAAATGCCTTGTTAAAGTCTAGGTAGGCCATGTCCACAGCCCCTCCCTGATCTACTACTTTGGTCACCCAGTCAAAGAAATCTATCAGATTCATCTGGCATGACTTTTCCACTGTGAATCCATGCTGCCTAGGGTCCTGTGCCCCTTTTGTCTCTAGATACTCGGCAGTTCTTTCCTTCAGAAGTGCTTCCATCATTTTCCCAATCACTGAGGTTAAACTAACAGGTCTGTAGTTTCCTGCTTCTGCCTTGCTCCCACTTTTGTGAAGGGGAATCACATCTGCCCTCCTCCATTCCTTGGGTACCACCCCATCCTCCCATGCTTTGTTAAAAAGGGTAGTCAGTGGTGTCACTAGTTCTACCCTTAGTTCTTTTAGAATTCTGGGATGAATCACATCAGGCCCCATTGCTTCCATTGCTTTGTCCACCTACAGTTTTAAGAGTTCTTTCAGAACCCTTTCTTCTGTAAATGGGCTGGTATCAACTTCTGTATCCAGAGTGTTTCTACTGTTTGTTTTAGGTACCTCCCCCTCTTCATTTGTAAATACTGAGCAAAAATATTTGTTTAGTATCTCTGCCTTTTCACAGTCTCCTCTGCCCACCCTCCCTCCCCTTTATTAAGCCTCACTATCCTCCCTTGGTCTTCCTTCGCTCCCTGATGTACCTATAAAAGGTTTTATCCCCTTCTTAACTGAGTTGGCTATCTTTTCCTCGGTTTGGGCTTTTGCTGTTCTGACTGCCTTCCCAGCCTCCTTTTGCTTTTAACTGATACAGTTCTCTGTCCTGCTCCTTCTAAGTTCCTTGTACTTTCTGAATGCTTTCTTTTCTCTTGAACCTTCACTGCCACTTCCTTTGAGAACCATAGTGGTTTCTTACATCATTTTGTTTTGTTTATTTGCTTCACAAAGGCTCGTTACCTCTGTGATGGCAGTTTTATTATTCCCCATTGTTCTTCCACCCTCCTTCCTGCCCATTTGCTAGTGCATTCCTTAAGCACTCACCCATTTAGAAATCAGCCCTCCTAAAGTCCAGTACTTTTGCCTTTGTATGGCTTGACTCTATTGCTCTGTTTATTGTGAACCATACTGTTCGATGGTCGCTAGTTCCCAGATGGCTACCCACTTCTACATCTGTGATCCTCTCTCCATCTCCATTTGAGAGAACCAGGTCTAAGATTGCTTCCTCTCGAGTGGGATCCAATACTAGTTGTCTAAGGCATGCCCCCTGTAGGGCATCTAGAATAACCCCACTCTTTGAAGTGGCTGCTGCAACTGTACTCCAGTTAACATCTGGCATATTCAGATCACCCATCAGCAATATCTCCCCTTTTTCTGCCATTCTAAGTATACTTTCTATAATTTCCTTGTCCATTTCCTCCCCCTGAGAAGGGGGTCTGTATGCAACCCCTGTGCGGATTGTGGTGCCATTGCCTGTCTCCAAATTTACCCACAGTCCTTCTTCTCCTCCCTGTTTACCCTTTTGTTCTGTTGCTTTTATTCCTTCCTTATGTAAAGAGCTACTCCTCCTCCTCTTTACCCTCCCTGTCCCTCCTGTAGATAGTGTATCCTGGTATGTTTACATCCCAGTCATGGTTTTTGTGTACCATGTTTCTGTGACTGCCACGATATCCAGATGTTCCTTCTCCATCAAGGCCACTAATTCAGGAAACTTGTTACCCAGACTATGGGCACTGGTACTCATTGCTCTCCATTTTTTGATGGCTGTACCTTCTGTTGCAGCATCCCCCACTGTCCTTTCTACTTCGGTCTTTTTCTCATTTAGTGCCCTGTTTTGTAGGGAGAGGCTGGGATTTTCCTGCTGCTTATCAGTGCCTCCCCCTTTGACTAGTTTAAAAGCTTGCCAATGAAGCATTTAAACCGTTTGCTCAAATAGGTACAGAAGGTCATTAATAAGGTAAGGAGGCAATATATAGGTACAGAGTGTTATAGCAGAGAATAGGCAGTGCTGACAACGAGAACAATTAGTGGGAGGGCACAAACTAGGGTATGAATCAGAGTAGGGTTTATGAATTAGCATGGGTAAGGGGATTAATCAGAGTTGTATCACCAACAGGGCAGAGGTGGACAGTGGTAAAGGGTACGTTTAAACAGGTTTAACAATGGCAGCATATGGAGTAAGGAGAGGAGGGAGTTCCATGATTGGGGAAGTGGAAGGAAAAAGCAGCTTTGCCAGAGTTAGAGTAAGGGCATGGGAGGGAGAAAGAATGAGGGTCACAGGTGCGGCGGTAGTAGGAAGTGTGGAGGAAGGGGAATAGAAGTTGGGTGAGGTAGGGGGTAAGTGAGCCAAACTAGTATTTGGCTGAGATGATGGAGTTGTTTTGTTTGTGGCTGGAGATAAGGGACAGGAGTGATAGAGATGAGTAAAGGGTGCAGTGAAGAATTCTGGCAAGGGCGTTTAAGGTGAACCAGCAAATGGTATTGAAAAGGACATCCAGCCTGGAAAGGGTGGATGTGGAGGCAGACCTGTACGCAACCTCTGCGTAGTCAAAGAGTGGCTGGATTTTCTTGGTGATGAGAGTCTGATGGATGGGGAGAGTGAGGGCATCTTTATTTCTGAATAAAGCACCTAGTTTGGGGTGGAGCTTGGAATGAATGTAATTGACATGTGTTGTGAAGTCCAGGTAGCTGTTAAGCCAGACTCTGAGGTACTTGTAGGCCGGGAGTATGTCCAAGGTAGAGCCATTGAGGGTGGAGAAATAGAGGAGTGGGGTGGGGAGTTTGGCTAGTTTTGTGGGGTGCTTAGATTCATGGAGACTATTTTTGATGCATTTACTTTTAGTTGGTTGGAGAGAGTGGGTGGGGAGTTTGGCTAGGTTTTGGAGGAGCGCTGAGATTCATGGAGGCTGTTTTTGATGTATTTACTTTTAGTTGGTTGCCTGAAACCAGTTCAGGACACGAGTGAAATCAGACTGTAGCTAACAGGACACCTCAGAGGCTGAGGGTCCAGAACTGTAGAGGATGGTGTTGTCAGCATATAGGTGGATGTGGGAGGATGAGCTCATGAGTGGGAGATCATTAAGAAACATGGTGAAAAGGATGGGACCAAGGATAGAACCTTGTGGTACACCTGCTAGGATAAGCAGGGGGAAGCACATCACCTGTCTGGGCGTATTGGGAGTGACCCGTGAAGTAGGATCTGAGCCAGTTGATTGGAAGGGGGGGCCAGCATGTTCTAGTTTGGAGAGAAGAAGAGGGTGGGAGACTGAATCAAAGGCCTTGGCTAGGTCTATGAATATAGCTCTGTTAAGGTGGCTTATGTCCATGTTAGTAAGAATTGCATCTGTCACCCGGAGTAGTGAAGAAACAATAGAGTGATTTTCAATCAATCAAAAATCTTTATTTATCCAGGTGAACATCGTTGAGCACAGCTCATTTGCAAGATGGACCTGGTTAGGGTAGGTTGTTACATGTGTGTGTAAGTATAGCATGAAATTTACAAGGCAACATACAACAACATGGATAGGCATACAGATACATTATTTATAAATGTGGCATATGTACAAATTATATTGCGGTGGTATCAGCTTAAGTAAGCAGGTGGGCAAAGTTTGAGTTCGGGGTGTAAAATAGCGGGGGTAGTACTATGTGAGCCTAGAGGTGCAGAGACAGTTGGTGAGCGGAGAGGACACCAGCTGAACAAGACCACAAAATTTGATCCCAAAGATGGTGCTAGATAAAACTGATAACGGTAGTGTAGGTGAATTAACAGAAGTGAATAACAAAAAGTGGAATGCAGTAGAAAGCAGTAGCAGGATGGTAATAACTGGATAATAGAACAGGTTAGTAGACAAGATGATATGGAGATGCTGTGGGAGTTGATTCCAACTAGTGGCACAGATAACACTTGCATTGCTCCTTCAGGAGATGCGAGTAAAGGGTCTTGAATGAAGCAATGCTGATAATTGAACTCAATTTTAAAGTTTTCTGCAGATTGTTCCACAATGTTGGCAGTGCAAAGCTAATAGATGCTCTACCCAGATGGGAGCGGACTTTGGGAATTTTCAATAGGATATAGGAGTAAATTTTCAGGGCATAGATGCCTAATAGGTTTAGCGGGAGGCAATCCATAATATATTGTGGAAGATTTTTTGCAATGCCTCTGTAGGTCCATATGGCGGTGTTTTTTTTTCCTCATCTAAACTGGAGAGAAGTCCATCCTATGGCTGCATATAGTGAACAATGGTGCGTGTTGAAGGTAAGGTCGGTAATAAATCTCAAAACTCTTTGGTAGAGCGTATCCACTTTTGAGAGGTGAGAAGTAGGACATTGACTATATAGGAAGTCCGCGTAGTCTATTAGTGAAAGGAATGTTGCATGAACCAGCCTTGTTTTGGCATCACTTGTAAGAAGGTAGCTAATCTTAATTTTTTTCTGAAGCCCAATTGATATGGGGACAGTAAGTTCAAGGAGGTGAGGAAGTGGATGAGTCTGGTTAGGATGAGGGATTCTTGGAGCCTGGCTAAAATGAGGGGAAGCTCACGGTAGTTACCTAGAGCAGAGCAGTCACCGCCTTTATGAAGGGGTATAATTTTTGCAGATTTCCAGGCCTGCGGGACTGTGCCAAGGGTGAAAGAGAGATTGGGAAAATGGGCCAGGTGATGGGCGATGGCTGGAGCCGAGATCTGAAGTAGGAGGGTCAAGTCCATCAGGGCTGGATTTGTGTGATTTCAGGAATGGGGGACACAAAGCACCTCCTGGACAGTGATAGGGGAGCGATGGAAACTATTTGGGGGTTGAAGGAAATTGTGGAGGTGTGGGGGGAAGTGTGGAGTTGGTGGACTGGACTGCGGAGGGCAGAAGTGGGCAGGGATGGAGTGTATTGCACAGGTGGTAAAATATTTAAGGCAGAGGCAATGGTGTGAGGGTCTGAGACAAGGGTGTTGTCGATAAAGAGGGAGGGAAGGAGTTGGTTGGGGGTTAAGAAGGGAGGAGAGTGTTTGCCAAAATTTGTGGAGGGAGTTAAGGTTTTCGTGTATTGTGTTCTTGAAATGGTAGAATTTAGCTGTCCTGATAGCTTTGATACATAGATTTCTCAGAGCTCAATATGTGGAAAGGTAATTGTAGGAGAGTGTCACTTTATAGTGTGCTCAGGCTCGGTCACAAGTGTTGCAGAGCTTGATATGTAGAAAGGTCATTGTAGGAGAGCGTCACTTTATAGTGCTCCCAGGCAAGGTTGCGAGTGTTGCAGAGCTCGATATGTAGAAAGGTCATTAGAGGCAAGTGTCACTTTATAGTGTGCCCATGCATGGTCATGAGTGTTGCAGGGCTTGATGGTGTCTGCTGATATCCAAGGGTGGTGGAAACATTGTATCCTCTGGTGACACGGGGGGGCATAAATGTTCCAGACATTGTTTAGTATGTAGTAGAAGCAGGAGAGTGCAGTGTTGACATTGTTGGAGGTGTAGAAAAGGGACCAGTTAGAGAAAGCAAGGTCACATAGTGGATTTTGGGTGTTTGGGAGCATAGAAAAGAAATCCAGTGGTAGGTGGGGGGGGCGTGGTAATTGTAGTTTGTGCATGCAGTAAGTCATGATGATATACTGTATGTAACACTTATCTTCACATATGGGTCTACGGGTTCGGGGAAGGATGAGGTTACCTGGCACAAGAGACCTAGGTTTGGCTACTCTGCACAGGGGCACCCAAGTAAATCGAACTACAGGAAGCAATAACTGTAATGTCCAAACCAGAATTTGGATTTTTCAGTGTGGCTTTATTTATTAACTCACTGAACATAAACAAAGCACTGCATGGTCCCCCAAAGGGCTACGTTACTGTAATGCAGATTGGAGGTTAAACACAGCGGTCCATTTGAGGAATGAACACATTACTACAGATGTCTGGCTTTGGACCCACCAGGCACTCAGCCCGGACTTTGCATGCGCATTGGATACATAGCCCGACTGGCCCGGCTCCCTTGCCGGCCACTCGACTGATGGTCCACTTGGCGAATGAACCCAAACTTTACTTGGAAAGACATCCCATCACACAAGGAGGCTCCCAAGCTGTGGCTCCCCACACCACTTGAAGTCTGCGACTCCTAGAGAGATTTTGTTTTCGTACTTCCAATCGAAACTCCCATCAAACAAGGAGTACTCCCATCCAACAAGGAGTAATTATCCCATCCTGTGGCTCCCCACACCACTTAGAGTCTGCGACTCCTAGAGAGATTTTCAAGATGCGACCCACATCTGGGTACCCACCCCATCACTGGCCAAGTGCATGAGGCAAGTAGCAAAAACACAGAAGAAATCCGTAGAGGTGGACCTGGTTACTAAAGATGGGGGGTTTTCCCACCTCCAGCTCCCACAGCCCATACCTGGCCATTTCTCTGGACACACAGAAAACTTTAGAACTGTAAAATGTAGATTGAATGGTGGATGATCTGATGCACCCCCTCTACAGCGAACTTTAAATCCATTTAAAGTTTAAACTGACGGACTGCTTCATTTGTTCGTCCTAGTAGACATAATCCTCTCAAATAGCAGTCCACTTTACTTCCCAACTGAAGAAAAGAAGTTGTTTGCCCCTTCAAATGGAGCCAAACACTCACCCATTTGTTGCAGGTGCCCCACAGGCGAAGTAACACTTTCTTTGCTGTTATACAAGAACAGACATAAAACAAAACCAGGCAGCTTCCTTCCATAGTGGGCAAAGGGGATTGCCCCTGGAGCCCACAGAGAACTTTTCCTCCCCCCTCCCCAGAGGGAGGGGGGGTGAACAGACCACTACTGAATTCCTTCTTGTTTGCTTAAGGACAAACTGAAGACTGACTTTGAATTTCCCAAAATTCGAAAACGTCACTCTCTGAGCTGAAGATTCCAAATGTGGCTCATGCAGCTGCAACAGTTTTATTATGATGTCATCTCTCAAGTCTCAGCTGTGACTGAGGACAGAGTGAGACAGTGTGAAACCTATTTAACTGGAGTTTCACAAGCTGCCTTCCCTGCCTACCACTAGGTCTTACTGGGATTCTAGTAACCCCGGGTAACAAAGGGGTTACATATACTAACATACTATTTTCCAGCAGATTAGGCCTTATGGTCTATCGAGTCTGCTCGAACCTAGATCCTTAGTTGGGTGTCGAGACCCTCCCATCCCTTGTGCTCCAGAAACCCCTATCATCCATCCCCACCCCCCCGGGACAGGCCATCATCTGATACATCCACTTTCTGTGTCTGTCCCACCCTCTCTTAAAGCCCTCCACTGTGGATCTCTGAACCAGCTCACCAGGCAGAGCATTCCAAGGGTCCACCACCCTCTCAGTGAAAAACCTCCTCCTCTTTCCCCCCTCACCCTTCCACCTTCCAACTTCAAACCATGCCCTCTGGTGATGCCTCCCTGCTTTAATCTAAAGATACCCTCCATGTTTACCCTATTTATTTCCTTGAGGTACTTGAAGACCTCGATCATGTCCCCTCTGTCTCTCCTCTCCTCCAATGAAAACAGGCAGAGCTCCTCAAGTCTGTCCTCATAGTCAAATCCCTAGCCCTCGTGATCATCTTTTGTTGCCCTCCTCTGTACCCTCTCCAGGAGCTGTATGTCCTCTTCAAGTGTGGTCTCCAGTACTGTACACAGTACTCAAGGTGTGATCTAACCAGTCCATTGTACAGCGGCAGAATCACTTCCTTGCTCCTAGAGGTGATCCCCTCTACGATGCATCCCAACATCCTGTTTACCTTGCTAGCTGCTCTCCTGCACTGCTCAGAGTTATTCATACATGTATCCACCATGACCCCTAGGTCTTTTTCCCCTGTTGAGGCTTCAAGCGCCTCCCCTCCCAGGGTGTACCTGTGTTTAGGGTTTCCCCGACCAAGATGCAACACCTTGCACTTGGTGATATTGAAATTTAATTTCCATGTGTGAGCCCAGTTTTCCAGGGTGTCCAGGTCCCCTTGCAGGGCCAACCTCCCCTCTTCTCCCTCAACTACTGCTCCCATCTTGGAGTCATCCACGAAGAGACTCATTTCACACCCTATACCATCCCTGATGTCCGATATGTATGCATTAAACAGGATTGGACCCAGGACCGAGCCCTGTGGTACCCCACTACCAACCTCTGTAGGGTTCGAGAGCTCCCCACAGACCATTACTCTCTGAGTTCATCCAGCTATCCAGTTTTCAATCCATCTGACCATCAAAGGGCCTACTCCTAACCCCATCAGTTTCTCCACCAGACTATTGTGGGGGACAGAGTCAAATGCCTTGCTGAAGTCCAAGAATAATACATCCACATATATATATATATATATATATATATATATATATAGAGAGAGAGAGAGAGAGAGAGATAATATAGATGTTTCTATAGCACCAAAGACTCCTGAAATGACTTTTATGATTTGTTTTTGTAAGGGAGATGCAATATTTCTCTTTGTTTTTGTATTTAAAATTGTGATAATACAGTATTTCTGTATATATATATAAAAAAAGTTGTAGGCTGTCCTGGCGGCACAAAGGGCTGAGTTGTTGTCAGGTGCCTCACCCCTCACTGTGCTGGTGACCCACGTTCAGGAACCAGCTTAGGTTAGCAAGGGTCAGCAGTGGGGAAGACTGAGAGGAATAGGCAACCACCTGGCAGCCTCTTCTCTGTTGGACTGAGGTGATGGGCCTTCCCGGATCTTAGCTAGCACTAGGTGAAGGTGTGGTGCTCACACATGTGTGGGAGGCAGATGTAGCTCAGAATGGAGGGAGCCTCAGTTCAGGAACACAGGTGCATCTCCATGTGCTTGCATCCTCCATACTGCTGTGGTTTTGGGAGATGGCGGGAAGAAACATATGGTGGAAAACTGAGCAGACTAGGCTCCATGAAACCCGACACGAGAACCTGAACCCACCCTCCCACTCCATCTAGAAAGGCAATTTTGGGTATGTGTTCTCTGGAGGGAGGGGCATGGCCTCACGGGGGAGGGAGAGATATGGGGGGCGAGGAAGGGAAGCTGCAGGGGAACTAACCCTCGGTGTGTAGGGACAGTCCACGGTATCCGGAGACAAAGCTGAGTAGCCACCCAGTCTGGATTCAGAGGATAAAAACCTTTATGGAAGAAACACAAAAACAGTTAAGTCTTGCCTCTGTTTAGAATATCATATATTCTTTATATTATAATACTATTTTGTGTGTATTATAAACCTCCTGAGTATAATTACTGCTGTATGTAAATACTATGTAAGTGTAAATTCATTTTGTATATATTGCTTACCCATTTATAATGTAACTGAGTATGCCTTTGGATGCATTGTTAACCTCTCCTTTCAAGGTCCATCTTGAAAATGAGCTTGCTCAATGATGTTCACCTGGTTAAATACAGATTTTGTTTGATTGATTAAACTGCTTGACACCTTTCAGTACCATTGGTACTTTAAATAATACTGTGCACATTTAAACTTCAGAGCCCTTGCTTTTCACCACATTTCAACGCTCATGTGAGCAGCCATCGAGGAAAAAGAAAGAAATGAAAGGGAAAAGGAAGATCAGAAGCAGCAGGAAGGAGAAAGTGAAGAGAGGAAAGGAGGATAAGCCACTTGACAACAGGCCAGACAAGGTGATGGAAGAGGAGGAGAGACCAAAGGAGCAGGCAAGGATGGAGCAACCCAAGGACAAAGCTGGTGAGCATTTAAATAATAATAGTAGAGGATAATATTGCAAATGTACAAGTCTACTGATTTACTGTGATTAAAGTAATGAAATTCTAGTTTTAAGACTTGTGTGGGGTATGTCATTTAACACAGAAAAGTGCTGTGTTAATGCATTTTGACAAGACAACTAGAAACCATCAGTATTTTTTGGGTAGTAATATCTTAGCAAGTGTTGATTGGGAAAGGGACCTCGGAGTAATTGTAGAACCTGACTTGTCTTTTCCGGAGCATATCAAATCTATCTGCAATAAAGTCAACAGAATAATAGGTAATACAAAGAGGAACATTGGTAGTAGAAACAAGGATCTTATGATCCCTCTGTATCAGGCACTGGTGAGGCCACACCTGGACTACTGCTTGCAGTTTTGGTCACCAGCTTACAAGGGGCAAGAAATGGCACTGGAGAGGGTAGAGCGTAAATTTGACAAAGAAAAAAGTGGCACGCAAGTGTGTTATCTGCAAAATACTTTTACCGACTCAGAAAAAAATGAATAAATACAGGGATAAACACACAAAAGTACAGTCAGACTAACATTTTCCCAGTGCTTTGACTCTTAATGAGTCTTCATTGGGTGGTCGGAGCATAAATTTACTAAGTGCATTTATGGTATGGAAGGGCTGGATTACCGTAGTAAACCAACATCCCTAAATCTGTATAGTCTCAAACAAAGGAGGCAGTGGTGATATTTATAATTTCTCTATAACATGCTGGGGGATTCACTATTAGACTAACTTCCCTAAGTCTGTGTAGTCTCAAACAAAGGAGGCAGTGGGGAGATCTGTTATTACTCTATGACATACTGGAGGATTCACTATTAGACTAACATCCCTAAGTCTGTGTAGTCTCTAACAAAGGAGGCAGTGGGGAGATCTGTTATTACTCTATAACAATACTGGAAGATTCACGTCTTTCTATGCACATAGGTTTGGAATATAAAGAAAATGTTCATAATACTGGAGGACATGATATGTTAATAACTGGGAGAAGATACAAAACAAACCACAGAGGGCCGTATTTCAAACAAAGAGTGGTGAAATCTTAGAACACATTGCCTGATCAAGTAGTTTCAGCTACAAACATTAATGCTTTTAAAAACATAGAAACATAGAAGCTGACAGCAGATAAGGACCGCAAGGCCCATCCAGTCTGCCCATTTTTCTACCATATGAATGTGTCATAGGCCTATACTCTGTCAATGGCCTATCTAGGCATACTCATCTTTATTGCTCCCTTATGCCTGTCCTATGCCTATTTGAAGCCCTGCACTGTATTCATATCCACCACTTCCTGAGGTAGGCTGTTCCATGCATCTACCACCCTTTCTATGAAAAAGAACTTCCTCACATTAACCCTTATTCGGCCTTGCTCTAATCTCATGTTGTGTTCTCTTGTCCTGCTATTTTTCTTATATTGAAACATGTTAGACTCTTTCACCTTGTTAATGCCCTTAAGGTGTTTGAATGTTTCAATCATATTATCTCTCTCCCTCCTTTGCTCTAGGGTGTATATATATTGAGCTCCGTTAATCTGTCCTCATATGTTTTCTAATGCAGTCCCTGCACCATTTTGATTGCCCTTCTCTGGACTGCCTCCATTTTGTTAATGTTCTTGTGAAGGTGTGGACTCCAGTACTGCACACAGTACTCCAGAAGGGGCCTAACCAGTGTCTTGTAAAAGGGATTATTATAATAATAATAATAAAATTTATTTATATGATGCCTTATCTATAACCAAGGCAACTCACATTTTAAAACAACAATAACAATATAAAATATAACAAACTTCAGTAAAATGACATAAAACTATCCATATACTAAAACAGGAAGCTCAGTTGTTAAAGGCTTGATGCCATAAATATGTTTTTAGTGATTGCTTAAATCCCTCCACAGTTGTGCACTTCTGAAGCCAAAGGGGTAGAGAATTCCAAAGGGTAGGGGCTGCAAACTCAAAAGCTATCACCCCGAAGATTTTAAATAAACCTTTGGAATCTCTAGCAACCCCTCACCGGCTGAGTGGAGTGATCGTCCAGGGCAGTAGGGAATCAAGCTCTGTCAGGTAGTCCGGGTCTAGTCCGTGTAGGGCTTTGAAAGTCAGCAAACCAACTTTAACGGTGATCCGTCACTGTACTGGCAGTCAGTGTAGTTCGTGCAGCACCGGTGAGATATGACAGGATCGTGAAGATCCCACCAAAAGCCAGGCTGCTGCATTCTGCATGAGCGGAACCAGATGCCTAATCCTGGTGATATTCCTAAGATGGTAAAAGGAGGTTTTGATGACAGCCGACACCTGCGAATGCAGGATCAGCCCTTCATCAAAAATTATCCCCAGGTTATGCACCTGTTCAGAGGTTGGGAGTGAAACGCCACCAAGAAAAATTCCCGAAAGAGAACCTTTCCCTGACCCCCTTATCCTGTGACCCAGATCCACAAGCAACACCTCAGTTTTATCCAAGTTCAGCCTTAGCCAACTGGAATCCATCCACACCTGGATTTCTTTCAGACAGTTATTTAAAGACCGAGACAGCTCCACTCTGGTCGGGTGCGAAAGAGAGGTAGAGCTGGATATCATCAGCATAGCAGTGAAACCTCAGCCCATACCTTCTTCCAATGTCTCAGAGGGGCAGCATGTACACCGCAAACAACATGGGTGAAAGAACAGTGCCCTGAGGTACCCCACACGACAGAGAAGTAGGGCCAGAGGAACAAACCCCAGACACCACTCTCTATGTTCTACCCATGAGGAATGATGTAAAGCACCTGCAGACTGTTCCCAACAGTCCACAGTTGAATCTCAGGCAGCCCAATAACACCTCATGGTTCATGGTGTCAAATGCTGATGAGAGATCTAAAAGAACCAAGATGGAGCGGTTCTTCCAATCTCTAGCCATCAGAAGATCATTGAGCACCTGAATCATCGCTGTCTCAGTACTGTGTCTCTTACAAAAACCAGATTGGATTGGTTCATAGATGTCATGGATGGTCAAGTGGTCCTCCAGTTGTGCTGCCACTACTTTCTCAATCATCTTCCCTATAAAAGGAAGGGTAGAGATAGGTCTGTAGTTTGTATGGCAGTCTGGGTCCAAGGAAGCTTTCTTCAAGAGAGGTGTCACCACTGCCTCTTTCAGAGAGCTAGGAAACTCTCCACTCTCCAGGGAGCACCAGACTATCAGTGCTAGGACCGGAGCGATAACATCAGTACAACCCAAAATGTTGGACCAGGATCCAAACTACAGCACATAGGGCGCACACCCTGAATAATCCGCTTGACATCCATGAACTCTGGATGGCTAAAGGTATTCCAAGACAACTTGAGGTGTAGCGACCTCGCACTGATCAATAGCAACACCCATGGAGTGTGCTGGCTGGAGTCCCACCCCGATGTCGGCCATCTTATTAGCAAAGAATCAAGCAATTTCATTGCATTCTAATTGCGAAAAAGCTTTCCGAACCTGTAGACAGGCTGGGCTGAACAGTCTGTCCACAGTATGGAAAAGCTGAACTGGTCGATTCTGAGCAGCTGCAATCTCCCTGGACAGGAACTCTGCCTTCTTACGGGCGATTGCAGATTGATAGACTTGATAGTAGTCCATCAATCTAAGGCGGTCTGTATCAAGGGTGGACTTCCGCCGGCAACGCTCTAACCTTCAACCTAGTCTCCGCATCTCTGTCAAAGTCCCATCAAACCAGGGAGATCAAGGGTGAAGGGAGAGAGGATGAACTCAAATGGGGGACATAGAATCCAGTGTCATTGAGACGGCCAAGTTATAGGCCATCACGAGGGACTCTGGATCATTGCTTGGGAATGAGGGGGACACTAGGTCAAGCATTGTTGTTAGGCTCTGAGAAGTTATGTCTCATAAAGGGTGGTATTTAACCATCTCTGTAGGGGTCGGCCTACCAAGGGGGGGTATGAAAACTAAACCCTATGGTGTAGTGATCGGACCACCCAACTGGTTCCACTTCCAAATCAGATGTTTCGATCCCTAGGAGAAAGACTAAGTCAAGAGAATGACCAAGTTTGTGAGTAGCAGCGGTAACCACCTGTGTCAGATCCAGAGATGACATCAAGTCAACCCAGGCATTAAAGTCACCCAGAACCATCAGTCTGGGTGATTTGAACATTATGTCGATGACGAAGTCAGCAGCTTCCTGAAGGAATCATTTCTCATCACCGGGTGGATGATAGATGAGAATGATCAGACAACCTATACCTGCTACAATGGCACATTCGAATGACTCAGTCTCCTCAACCAGTATACTTGTGAGGTTAAGGTCGATCTTGAAACAAAGCGCCCCCCCTCCCATTTCAACAAGATCAGCAATAATAGCAGCCTTGTTTTTGACAGACCTGGCATTGCACAACACCGCCCGAATTGGACGAACCCCTCGTACCGCCTGAACCACCTGCCGACCAGACTCAGTCAGTCATACCCTTGAGTATGGAAACCAGGCATAGCAAACCATGTTCTGAGTTCTGTTTCACCCAAGGGCATCTCCTGGATCCCACCACCCCAGTTGGATGATCCCGCTTGTTCAACCTCCGATGTTCACTACCCCAACCCCCTCCATCTCTTACGTGCTATACCTAATGCTCTGCAGTGCTGGTAAACAATAAACTTGAGGAGAGGAGTGAAAAAGGGGTGGAGAGCACGAAGGGCAGAGGGTGAGTAGCGCACAACTGTGGGGGTAGGTGTCCAACCCATTTTGTGCAATCCCAATCAGACAGTTTGGGTCTAGAGTTTGTAATTAATTACTACTGCAGGTCCCCAAAATAAAACAAATAAATCTGATACAACAGTCTTTGGAAAAGAGAACCAGCAGTTTGAAAATCAAATAATTAAGTCCAGATGAAAAATAAGTATCCAAGGGAAACTCTCACCTCCCCCTGAACAAAGATGCCAATACTTCTTAATCCTAGATTCTGCTCTCACCAGAACCTGAGAAATGAATAACTAAAATAATAAATAAAAGAAAAATAAAACAAGTTATAAGAAATTAGTCTATAACAAATCCAAAGACTGACATAGTAGATGTCCAGCAGTGTACTTCTTGATCCCTGATTCTGTTCTCACCAGAACCTGAGCAAAGTATAACTCAAGTAGTAAAAAATATAATAAGCTGTAAGAAATTAATCCATGACTACTGTAGCAAATCCAAAGTCTGTTGCAGCAGATCTCCAGCAGTTTAACAACCAGTTAAATAATTAAATTCCACAGTCGAACCATATTCATAGCCATGCTGATTTAGTCATCTGGTAGTCTTGGCAATCTGGTAGTCTGACAATATGGGGATCCCTAATACAGCAGCGAGTTAGAAGTGTGTAAAAAACAGGGACATAGAGTGGGCACCCCTCCAGATAAAACCACTTCTAGGCCCTGGTAACCAGCCACCAGCGCCCCAAAAAATACAACCCCCGGGGGCAGGCCTCAAGGCATGACCCACAGGAGGCTTAAGAGATCCCAGCCCACTCTCAGACTCCCCTAAGTGTCGCTGAACAACTCTCGTTTGGTCGTAGGAGACAAATTTACCACCTAGCCCCAAGGACATTAGAGGAGCCACCCCCAACACACTTCCCAACCACTATTATGTAGAAGGAGAACCCACGAAGCATCCACTGGATGCACTCTCACTGCACCAGCAGCCTCCATGAAAACCAGACTTCCACTCAGTCAAACACCTCTTACATCCCAATCCATACTCTCATTGCCAAAATGATGAATCAGGAGAAATCCAAGTCTTCAAGCATAGTCCCACAAAACCGTGCAACAGAATCCTGTCTAGCTCCTCTCCGATCATCCAGGTCTGCTCTAAGTCCACATTTAGCAGCACAGTTTACCTCTTCCGAGAAAAAGAAGAAAAACACAGTGAACGCTAATGTTAAACTGCTGACACTCCTGCACTATCGCAATGCAGCCGAAAAAACAAATGAATGGCCGTTTTAAAAGTGAAACTCTGTCTTTCACAGAAAGACATAAACTTTTATAAAATAACTAAATAAAAGTTGTTTAGTTTAAACAGGGGAAACCAAAAAAGCACTATAGGCACTATCTAACTGAACTCGTTGAAGATCCTTTTCTTTCTGTAAAATTGGTGTTCAGACATAACTAACAGACTCCCAAAACAGAGCTCAGTCCTCAGGCAGCTCACACATCACTGCCACCTTTACCTCCCTCTTAGCTTGTGATACCCCTACTAATACACCCCAACATGCCCCTAGCCTTACCTACTGCTTTAGTGGTCTGCTTGGATGATTTCAGGTCATCTGTGATGATGATGATGCCACCCAAGTCTCTTTCACCCTTTGTGACTGCCAGCAACTCCCCTCCCAACCTATAGGTGGCTTAAGGGTTTCTATTTCCCCTATGTGCATGATCTTGCACTTCTTTGCATTAACCCCCAGTTGCTACACTTCTGACCATTCTGCCAGTTTATCCAGATCTCTTCTCATTCTGCCCACTCCATCTGGATCATGGTTCAAAGACCACAGACTGGTCATAAACCTGGAAAAGACAAAATCTATGCTTTTCTCCCACCATCAAAACATAGCGAGTAGTGCCCCTCTCGTCATCCTCCCCCACACCCAGCACCCCCTCGAACAGGTTTCCACCTACAGATATCTTGGACTTACACTTAACTCTGCACTTGCCTTCCATGACCACATAAACTCCCTAGCAACCGCCACAAACACCAGGCTTGGACTCCTCTACTGGCACAGGGACTGCCTCCCTCCAGATGCCCTCAGGCTTGCCATTACCTCCTCAATACTGTCCCTAGTAGACTATGGGCTCCCTGTGTATGGGGCAGCAGATAGCTCTGCACTCCAGAAAATTCAGACCGCCCTCAACAAGGCATGCAGGCTCCTAATGGGTGCCCCTAGACTTGCCCACACCTGCTCCCTCTATTCCTCTGCCAATCTTCTCAACCTCAGTGAAAATCTCCACTACCAGACCTGCCTATTAACCAAAGAAATCCTACTCTGTCACTCCCACCCTGGGGTCACAGCCTCTCTCCACCTTGCCATGCACCCCCGTCATCACCCGCAACTCAGAGAAAGCTATACTAGCTGTACCCAGGGTAAAAAAAAAACACCCTGTCCCAGAGATCCTTCCACCACATGGCCCTGGCTTAGTTTAATGTGCTCCCTGTCACCATCACTGGCACACCCAAGATCTCCCATTTCAAAGCCACCCTCCGCAACCACCTTCTCAATGTTTACACTTGTAACTTCAACTAGCCTGTGCTCTCAAGCCCACCATGACCCACGCCTCTATCAAAATCCACTTGGACGGCAACCTCACTCAACTATTCTTATCTCCTTGTCCTTTCTCTCTGCTATGCCTCTGTAATGATTGTTTTCTTTTTTACCAACCTGTATATAAGCTATGTTGACAATGTCTATAAAACCATACATGAAGGCTTCCTCTGTCAGTTGTAACTATCTGTTTTCATATTCTGTCCTCCTTGTGAAGAGGTACCTTTGTAAATGAGCCACACCGCTCAAAGGTTGTAAAATCTGATATTTCAAATAGATAAAAAATAAATAAATAATCTACTCTGTTGCAGATCTTGGTGTCCTCTGCAAACAGACTAACCTTACCCTCCAGTCCATCTGCAATGTCACTGATGAAGATATTGAAAAGGACTGGCCCCAGGACTGATCCTTGAGGTACCCCACTTGTGACTTGCATCTCTTCTAACTGAATACTGTTTACCGCCACTGTTTTCTGGCTGTCGACCAGTTTGCCACCCAGTTGACCAACTTCTGACCCACCCCGAGCCTACCCAGCTTGTTAATCAATCTTCTGTGTGGAACCATATCGGAAGCTTTGCTGAAGTCAAGGTAGACAACATGAACTGCTCCTCTTTGGTCCACCACTCTGGTTATCCAGTCAAAGAAATCTATGAGATTAGTTTGACAGGACCTTCCTGTTGTAAACCAATGCTGTCTTGGATCCTGTGCTCCTATGGATTCCAGGTGTTGCACTATCTTTTCCTTAAGGAATGCCTCCATAATCTTACCCACTACTGAGGTAAGACTGACTGGTCTGTAGTTCCCCTGCCTCCTCCCTGCTATCACTCTTGTGGAGCAGGATCACATGAGCCCTTCTTGAGTCTTCTCAGACCTCTCCTGTGCTTAGAGACTCACTAAACAGTTTTGATAATGGCTCTGCTAGTTCCACCCTTAGCTTCTTTAGTACCCTGGGATGTATGCCATCAGGTCCCATTGCCTTGTCCACCCTGAGCTTATCGAGCTCTTGTAGGACCCTTTCTTTTGTGAAGGAACTAGTGCACACCTCCCTCCCTCCTGTGTCCATGATGCTGAGCTGTGGGCCCTGCCCCACCTTCTCCTCAGTAAATACTGAGCAGAAGTATCTATTTAGGATAGATGCTTTTACATGGTCCTCCTCCTCGCACTCCCCCTTATCCCCTTGGATCTCAGTAATACCCTCTTTGGACTTTCTCCTTTCGCTAATGTATCTATAGAAAGTCTTGTCACCTTCTTTTACTGTTCATGCTAGTGTTTCCTCAGTTTGGGCCTTTGTCTGCCTTCCCTACTTCCCTTAGGGAAGTTTGGTATGCCTCCCTATCTTCATCCCGCTGCATTTCCTTATATTTCCTGAAGGTCAGCATTTGGCTAGGACCATTTTTGCTACTGTTCTTGAGAACCAATGTGGTTTCCTTCTTCTTTTGCTCTTGCTTTTCTCCATAACACAATGGGATGTTGCTTTAAGTATTGCATCCTTAATGCTTGCCCACTTTGCCTGTACCCCCTCACCTGTATGTCTTCTGTTATTGGATAGCCACGTGTTAAACAGGAACTAATATTCCACTGAGTGGTGGGGGAATAGGCAAAAAGGACTGCTGGTCTGTTCCTGTTACTACTTACCTTAGTAACTTATTACAGATGTTGCACCAGTGATGGTTAATTTTCACATCTTTGCCAGTATTCTACTGCCATTCTTTTAGTATATACTGTATGAAAAAAATCAGGATAAATGAAGGCTTAACATACAGATTGAAGCCAATAAAATAGTATAGGAAGCAATTATAAGAAAATACAAGCTCTGCAAATTTACTGATCTCATATAAAATGCCAGAATCTGTAAAATTCTTTTTTATCAATGTGTAGACATTACAATTCCAGAATTTTACCAATTTTTCTGGAAAAGCACAAATCCAGTGGCCTTGAAAATGTATCCCCTCTTTTATCGTTTTCACCCTCTTGCTGCCTGCTAATCCTTTGCCCTCATCTTGATCTCCCGTGCTTCTCCATGCCTTTGTACCCCGTGCCTTCCTTGAACCATATATGTCCCCTTTTCTTTTCCCTGTACCACTTGTGCCCAGACTGTCCGATTCCACCCTTGTACCCTTCCTCTTCTGCTCTACCTCCCACTCCTCTGTGCCTTCCTTCCCACCCCTCTTGCCAATGGCTCCCTGTGTCCCCACTCACCTTTTCTCTTTTTCTTCCTCTTCCCTGTTTCTCGTCTCCCTCCTGTACTATCCTTTCCAGGTCTGCCTGCTGCATTTTCCTGTCTGTTCTCTACCTGCCCCTCCCTCCCTCTCCCCTCTCCCCTTTCACACCTGCTGCTTTACCAGCTTGCTTCTGCCCTGCATTGCATCTGCTGTTGCCTGGACATGTCTTGCCACATTAATGTATCCCTTACCTTTTGTAGTGCCCTCCACTCTTCCATTCTCTGCAGTTTCTGTCCCCTCCACTTCCTGCTCCTCCATGCTAACCAAAATGGAGACTCTGTTCCTATTGTTGCTCTCCCTTCTCTGAGTTACACCAGCCACCCAGCTCTGTGACTTATACCCCTGTCCTTATTGTCCCCTGGTGCTTGACCATCCTCCAGTCATTGGTGTCTGCCCCCAGCTGCTCCTGACTGACAGCCCCTCTTGTTCGCCCACCTTGTCTGTCCTTTCATTTTCCTGCTGCAACCTCTGGCAGTGGCCTCCTCAGGTCTCTTTTTCCTTGGTGTCCCCCCCCACCCATGTCCCCATCTACCCTGCTCCCTTCTCAGCCATCCAAGCTCCTCTCTAAGTTGTATCAACTGCCTACACACCATACACCCCCTGCCCTCTATGCAATCTCCATAAATATGGTTGCCCCATATCCACTACAACTAGCTCCCCATCCCTCTTGACTGCCCACAAACACCCTCCCTTCCCATGCCTGCCTTCCTTCTGGCCCACACCTTGGGACCTCCCATGCCCCTTGGGCTCCCTGCCATGTGATATATTTCTGAGCTATACCTGGTCAGCACTCCCTTTAGAGACTCCTCTCCTCTGTGTCCTCCTCTTCCCTCCCCAGTGTAGCTTGCTGCCTGCTGTCCTCCCTGCTGGCACCCTGCAGATGCTACTCGAGATGCTACACTCCTGCTTTGTGGCAAACAAGCTTCGGGGTCACTTGGTCCTGCATGTAATATAAGTGGGTCCCAGCCCAGCTATTGGCTGGTCCAAGTCACGTGACCACCCCTCCCCCTCCTATGTAGTCCCACACTCTCCCTCCCTCAGTCAGCTACCCCCTCCTCCCGGCCCAAGACAAAATCATTTGGTTTGCAGTTGCATAGTTTAAATCACACAACACATGTTGCCCTCTCAGTAAGTGCTACCATAGTACTAGAAGAAAGTGAGCAAACAGCGCAGTGAAAGTATGTCCCTTTCAGCTCCTGCTGCCTCTGCAGGTTTTCAGTTTCAGCTGACAGCAAACAATTCAAATGGTTCCTTATCAGTCAATCAATCCCAGCTTCACTATTGGCTTGTCTGAGTCGTGTGGCCACCCTTCCCCCTCCTGTGTAGTCACTTCTCTCCCTCCCTCAGTCATCCCCCCCTCCAGCCCAAGACAAAATCATGTGTTTTGTAGTTGCACAGTTTCAGTCACTCAGCACATAATGTCCCCTCAGTAAATGCTACCACAATGCTGAAAGAAACCAAGCAGTACAGAGAAAGTAATTCCCTTTCAGCTCGTGCTGCCTCTACTGGTCTTCAGCTCCGACTGCATTCCCTTTCAGCTCCCTGACCCATCCCCCCTGGAGCCATCCTCATCCATATTCATACTGTATGTCAGAGGCGCAGACCTCAGTGGGAGGTTTAAATGATACCTGGATGAGCATTTAAACTAGCCACTGGGGGGGTTGGATGTAGAATTAAGGTAGGTAACAGGTGATCTTACTTTGAGAGGGTTCCTGAAGTAGGTCTTCACTTATAGGACTGTGCCTCCTGGCGTCAGGACCACACGACAAACTATTAGTTAGCAATCCATAGTGAAGACTGCCCCCAGTGTCACATGACAGGATGTCAGCATGACAGTATATAGGGGCAGGCTCCACGCTCACACTCCAGTTCTTTCCAGCCATCGACCTGTGCAAGTCAGACCTTGCGGTGAACTCTGCACCAGTCGACTGCCATTTTCTATGTATTTCTTCATTTACATTTCTTTTTCATTTTCTTTTCATTTGGCATGTCTTTTCTGTCATGTAGACCCCAAGAAGAAGTGCTCTAAGTGTGGTGCCCAGATACCACACTGGAATGACCACTCCCGCTGCGTCCTCTGCTTAGGCCCCAAACATAGGGTTGATGACTGTGACATCTGCCAGTCTTTCAACAAGGCCACATGAGAGGTGCCAGAAAGCCCTAAATGCGCAGCTGCTGAAAATATCACTGGCATTAATGGAAAAGGAGCTTCAGGAGCTATGAGATCATTCCTCCTCACCCACCTTAGAGCGCAAGAAAAAGGAGAAGAAGCACCGGGACCATCTCACTTCTATCCTGCATTGACAGGCAGTCAACGCTAATTCTGGTGGGACTTCTACCTTGGTGAGTACTCCTCTTCCTCTGTGTCCATCTGCCCTGGTGGATCAGTCACTGACTCCCCTTCCCACCATAGTCAGAGGGTGATGGGGAATTCTTCCCAGGAGGATCTTGTTTCAGGGCCTGATGGTAGCTCTCTGGCTGGTAAGTCACCCTCCAGCTTTGTCGAAGGGTGTACTGCCCTGGTCAATAATCCAGATTCCAGCTCTGCTGTTGCCTGCTCAACTGTGATCGATAAGTCACACGTGGCTCCTCCTATGTCTGCTCAGTTGAGGCCAATCAGTCAGTCGTTGGACCACTTGGCTACTGCTCAGCCGAGACTCTCCCATGGGGCCCTTCCTTTTCACCTGACATCAAGCATAGTCAGCTCCCAGGCACCCTCTCATCCTGCGAGGGCTCTCCCTTCCATGAGTCTCTTATTACTCTGACTCAGCCTGATCCCTCATTTTCCTTGGGCTCCTAGGAGACAAGTGCGTCTGGCCTGGGGGTTCCATCCCCTGTATTGCGCCTTCCTTCTGAGCTCCCCGCTCATCCGGTGGGCCTGTCAAGGGGGGGGTTTCTCTTCTGTTAACCCCCTCACCTTCTTTCCAACCCCTAATGCCAAACCACTCACCTGTCAACGTCCTTTCCAAACAGGTGATGGCCTCTGGACTGGGCACCCTGCCTGGATCTTCTGTTCCAACACTGGAGCCCCTGCCTGGCCCTTCCAGGGTTCCAGCCAGGACTCCAAGTACTGCAGGCCAGCTGATGGACCCACATATACATGGCATTTTCTTGGCCCAGGCACCCTCTGGGCCCTTGGCTCCTTCACTGTTTGCCACTACTAGCATGAACCCTGGCTACCTACCACAACAGTTCCCTTTTTACCCAACACCAGGGAGACCATTGTTGGGTTACCTGTCATATGTCCTGGTACCAGGGCACCTGATGCCAGGTCACATGTTCCAGGGGTACCATCATCTGCCTTACCCCATATTGATACCAAGCTCCTAGTTACCCCTCATATTCTTCCGTGGAACTTTCAGGTTTTCAGCCTCAGCCTCCATCATCTCTTCCTACTCCTCCACAGCCTTTGGCCCGAGACAGGCCTCAGGATGATCCTCAAGAGGCAATCTCTGCTTGGTTGAAGGATGCCAGATTGCAGCTGCTGCAGGAGCTTGGACACCCGCAACCAGTCATGGTTTCTGCTCCAACCTCGAGGGCAGTTCCTAGGAGCTCCTCCCCGGTCAACCATCGGTCACCAGATAAGGACTCTGGCAGGCATTCAGCCAGGGTCCTATCTGGCTCCAGGATCTCAGATGATGTTTTGGACAAAGCCTTCCTAAGTCTTCAGACTCAGATTCTGACTCTGACTTGGCAGCTCACTCAGAGCCTCATACCCCTTTGGAACCCCAAGCTAAGCAGCCTCCCAAATCTCTGCTGGAGGACCCATCATTTGTGAAGCTCTTTAGAGCCATCCGACAGGCACACAGCTGGACATCCCAAAATATGGCTGCTAAAAGGAAAAGGCTTGCGGAGCATTTGGATTTGACAAATGCAGACAGTGGGACTCCTTACCCATCCATCTTGGATGGGACCACATGAAGATCTAACATCTACAATATGGCTACAATCATCTTCCATTCCTGTGGTCTCAGAGAAGGATGAAAGGACCTACCATCCCCCGGAAGGGGCCAGCCATCTCACTAGTTAATCTAAGGCCAACTCAATTGTTATCACAGTGACCCATGATAGGTCAGCTCAGCTGAAATGGAGTGCCTCACCTACGGGCAAAGAGTCCAGGCAAATAGACCAATACTGTCTGCAAGGCCTATGCTTCCTCCACCTGTGCTGTAAGGTCTCTCAGTTACATGGCCCATATGATCCCTTTCCAGAAATCAGCTGCAGTCCATTCTGGATGAGGAACTCAGAAACAAGCTTGTGGACAAAGTGAGACTTAACAAATCTTCCTGCTGCCACGCATTGCATGCCACCAGCAATTCAGTGGATTTGGTGGCCTGATGCACCACCTTGGGCATATGCCTGAGATGTCTGACATGGCTCCATCTTGCAGGCCTGGCATAAGATGTCTAAACCACTCTCCTGGATGCCTCCTTCAGGGGCTCTATCCTGTTCACCGGTGACACAAAAGATGTCATTACGGAGCTACAGGAGAGCGGCTGATCCCTTCTGGTCATCCACTCTATGTACTGCTCTGGTGCAAAACCCAAGCATCCTTTTTGCTGCCCACAGAGAGGGTGGAACAGACAGAACCAGACCAGACACCAAGGCAAATGCCACACCATGGGTTCTGGCATCCAGAGCCAAGCCAAAGCCCAAAAGGCCACTGGAGGCAGTAAAGCACCTCTCCCCTTCACCTCCAGACTCTAGGGGAGCCCCTCCACCTCCTCCCATTTTTCCAGTGGAGCCGGTTGGGGGGAAGGTTAGCCCTCCACCTCAAGGAGTGGGAGGCAGTAACCACAGATGCTTGGGTCGTCCAACAGATCGCAAGAGGGCACTCAATAGAGTTCCTGGGCAGACCCCTGGACAACCCTTCAGGCAGGTCTCACTACCCATCAGGCCATCTGCACCTCATTCAGGAAGAAGTCCTGTCAAAGTCAGCCGTAGAGCCAGCTCCTCCCACACTGACAGAAAGGGGGTATTACTCCCACTTCTTCCTGATGCCCAAAAAGATGGGCAATCTGTGGTCCATCCTGGACCTCAGCCTGCTGAACCTCTTCATTGAATACAACAGGTTCTGCATGCTCACCCTCCAGGGACTCCTACCTGTGCTCCACAAGAACCAATGGCTGTGTTTACTGGACATGCAGGATGCTTACCTGCACATCCTGATCCTCCAGGCCCACCGTTGTTTTCTTCAGCTCTCCTTCCAGGGGAACCATTACCAATTCAAGGCACTTGCCATTGTTCTTTTGGCTGCATTTTGGGTCTTTACCAAGTACCTGGCAGTGGTGGCAGTGACCTTTCACCACAAGGGGATTTGTGTGTTCCCATATCTGGATGACTGGCTGTTGTTGGCCTTGTCTCAGGACAATCTGTTGGAGCCTCTCTCCACCACCCTGGACCTCTTTTCCCAGCTAGGCATCACCATGAACTACACTAAGTCTCAGTCTTTACCTTCTCAGCACTTACAATGTATTGAAGCGGTGCTGGATATGGTCCAGGGCAGGGCCTTCTTACCTCAGGACAAGGCAGAAACTCTGATTCAGCAAGCTTTGTCTGTGTCCAACTCCCAGTGGACCACAGCACGCTCTGTTTTCTGACTGTTGGGACTTATGGCAGCAGCCATTTCAACAGTTCCATTGGCCAGACTGCACATGAGGGTGACCTAGTGGACTCTGAGGATCCAGTGGGACCAATGCTCAGTTGAACTGGACCAAGGGTCTTGGTCTCCAGCAGCATGAAAAGAGATCTTCTCTGGTGGCAGGAGCTGTCCAACCTCTCCTCTGGGGAGCCCTCTTTCACCCCCATCTCCTTCCTTGACCCTAACATTGGATGCCTCGGGTCAAGGCTGGGGAGCCCATCTAGGAGGCAATTGAACCCAAGGGAGATGGTCCTCACAAGAAGAGTATTTGCTCATAAATGTTCTGAAAAGTCAAGCTGTGCTTTACACTCTCCAGGCATTCCAGATCCTCTTACACCCGAGAACACTCCTAATCCAGACCAACACTGCCACGGTCTGGAATAGCAACAAACAGGGAGGTACCCAGTCATACTCCTTCTGCAGGGAGGTGATGCAGGTGTAGTACTGGGCAGTCCAGCAAGGCCTGTCTCTGACAGCAGTCCATTTCCCAGGAATTCACAATGTCCTGGTGGACAGTCTCAGCCACACCATTGTGCCGGCCCATGAGTGGGAACTAAAGCAGGTGGTAGGGGAAAATCTTTTCAATGAGTGGGGCTAGCCTGAAATAGATCTAGTCACTTCCCCATCCAATGCAAAACTACCCAGCTCTTGCTCGCTTGTTCCCGGGCTTGGTGTTTTTTGGTGAGATGTGCTGTCCCTTTGTTGGACAGGAAGGTTTCTGTATGCTTTTCCTCCCTTTCCAGTTCTGCAGAAGGTACTCCTGAAGCTTCAAGCAGAGGGTACTTCTGGCCTCAGCAGATCTGGTTTCCCCTGCTGCTGCTACAGCTGGCATTGGAACCCCTAGTGCCTCTATCTCTGTTACACGACCTTCTGACGCAGGAGCAGGGCAGCCTGGTGCATCCAAGCCTCAAATCTCTCCACTTGCATGCACCTCTTAATGTAGCTGTCTCATGATGTGGCATCTCCTCGTGGGTCACCCAGGTCCTAGTGGAGGTCAGAAAGCCTTCCACTAGATCCACATATGTGATGAAGTGGAAGAGATTCACAACTTGGGCCATGGCCAAAGGCCTGAACCCTTTCTTGTGCTCAGAACCTCAAGTTCTTGAGTTCCTCTTGCACTTGTCTGATTTGGGCCTCATTTGTTCTTCCTTGAAGGGTCACCTTTCTGTGGGTTCTGCCTACCACCTTCCGGTGGATGGCAAAACCCTCACACAGCTGGAGGTCTCTAAAACCTTTCTCAAGGGGGTCCTCCACTGAAAACCTCTGGTCTGTAGTCTGACTCCCCCCCCCAGGATCTAAACTTTGATTTAGAAAAGCTTACTTTGCCCCCTTATGAGCTAGCAGCAAGCTGTGATGTGCATTATTTGTCTTGGAAAGTGCTCTTTTTAGTGGCAATTACTTCAGCTCGAAGAATTTCAGAGCTTCAGGCCCTTGTTTGCAAAGAGTCTTATTTAATATACCACAGAAATCGAGTGACTCTGTGGACCAATCCCTCTTTTCTTCTGAAAGTGGTTTCAGAATTTACATTGACCCAGGATATTCAACTGCCAGTTTACTACCCTCTATTCAAATGTGCCACATGACAGCGGTCTTTCTGCACTTTGGTTTTGGCCAGAGAGATTTCTGACTTCCTTGATCTATTATGTCAATTGGCCCAGTTTGTGCTAACAAAGAATGTCATCTTTTTTCAAGGACAGTATTTCTTGCAGGTCAAAGGGACTGCAATGGGGGCTACTTTTTCCCCCACCTATGCCTACTTGTACTTGGGCAGGTGGGAACCTGCATTCATCTATAATTCAGTTCAGAATCCATTTTACGAGACCAGAGATATTTGGTGCAGATATATTGATGACGGTTGGTGGTGTGGTGGGGGGCACTGCTGAGCTGAATTTTTGTCCAGTATTTGGAAAAATCAGATCCAAATTTAAGATTCACTGTTCAATACAGTAAAGATAAAGTATCCTTTTTGGATATTAATATATGTAAAACAGGTGATGGAACTGTTGTAACAGATCTGTTTAGGAAACCAACAGACAAATAGTCTTTTATTTGCCAGCAGTTGCCACCCTCGTCACACCATCAACGACATTCCAAAATCTCAGTTCATGAGACTTAAGTCGGTATGCTCAGAAGATTATACATATGAATATAGGAGGCTGGAATGTAAGCAACATTTTTTAAATAGAGGTTATAGTCCCACCCTGGTGGAACAAAATGACACAGTGAGAGCCCCTAGTGCCTCGGCAACGAGTCTTCAAGTGTGCGTATACCAAACGTAACTACAGTGCACATATAAACCATACAAAGTAATGTCAGCACAAAAGACAGGAGACCCATCAAGCAAAAGTGGTGATGCTCACATGTGTTTAGGCTTGTTGCCGAGGCACTAGGGGCTCTCACTGTGTCTGAATAAAACAACAACTTAAGTTGAAGAATTTTTGGGTCTGTGCTTCCCTGGTGCACTGGCTTTTTCATCTTTAAGCAGTGCCTGTCCAAATGGTTGGCTAATTGTATCTTGTTTATTTATCAGAAGTATGGGAAACCCCTTCTGGGGGAAGTAAAAGGTCACTCAACTCGTGCCATGGCTGCCTTGATGGCCTTTCTACGTAATGGAGTCCACTTCAGATAGCTGTGCTGTGACCACCTGGTCCACTGTCCATATTTTCACCAAGCATTACAGTCTGGACATTGCCACTAAACACAGGGCTGTTTTTGGCCTCGTCCTGCAATGGCCTCTTGTCTTAATGGACTTTGTATTTGGTAGACATTACCGCCTCCCAGACATCAGTCTTCAACTTTTGTTTTCTTGACTGCTTGGCATTTAGTCCTATATGTGAAGATCTACTGCAGGAACTCTGTCAAAGTAAGTTATTACAATTATGTAAAAACTTGCCATAACAGTGGATCTTCAAGAGAGGCTCCTGCAGCAGGTCACCTTTTCCCTCCCACCTTCCCCCAGCTCCTGTTTGCTCCTATCCCTTTCCAGAGCAATCGCCAGCAGCTCCAGGCTCTAGGAGTTTTTTCTCCTTTCTCCCATTCCCCTTACAGGGGTCTTCTGGTGGGAGAACTGGAGGGTGGGTATGGGGACCATCCCCTTATATACTGTCACACTGATGTCCTATCTTATGATGCAGGGGGCAGTCCCCCACTACAGGTTGCTAGCTAGAAATTTGCTGTGCACTCCTGACACTAGGGGGCACAGTCCTATATTTGAAGACCTACTGCAGGAACCTCTCCCGAAGAGCCACTGTTATGGCAAGTTCTTACATACTTTAATTTCCCAAGATGATGATGCAATAGGGTCCAAGGAGAGTAAACTCCAGAGCAGGAGCACGAGAACACAGGGGTAAGGACAAGGAAGAAGACAAAGTGGATATAAATCAGGGAAGCAAGAAGGAAGGAGTTAAGGAGATTGGTTATGGAGACGGTAATAAGTGAAGAGGTGGGTCAAGAGGAGCAACACAAGCTGTGGGGGGATGTGCGAAGAGCCATGTGCACAATGCACGGGGTATGGGAAATAAAATTCCAGATCTGGAAGTCATCATGGCGAAGGCTAGCTAGGATTTAGTGACCATAACAGAGTCATGGTGCACGGACAGCCATAACTGGGGCATGGCCATAATGGATTATTCTCTGTTCAAGAGAGACAGGGAAAAAAGAGAGGGAGGAGCATTGTGCTATATGTAAGGGAGGGAATCAAGGCCACGGATGTGCAGTGGCACCCAGAGAAGAAAGGGGTGGCTGGAAGTTCTGTGGGTCATCCTGGAGACAGGCACTGGAGCTGCTATCCATACAGGGGGTGATATACCAACCTTCAGTCATGGGAGAGGAGTTGGATACATCACTTGGCAAAGCCACAGTTATGATGGCAAGTAGAGGGAAGATATTGCTAGTTGGTGATGTCAGCATGCCAAATGTGGGTTGAAATCTTCCAACTACAGCTTCAGCAAGGAGCAGAGCAAGCCTTGACCCATACAAGGGACTTTTTAATGTAGATAATTAATTAGCCCACTTGAGATGGGGCAGTGCTGCACATGATGCTTATAACAGGGGACTGCATTTCAGATATCACAGTGCTAGGTACCAGTGATCACTATACAGTGTGGTTTAGCATTAAGTCAGGAACAGAGGCAAACCAGATAAGGATCAGGGTCCTGAACTTTAGGTGGTCAGATTTTAAAGAAATGGGAGACTGCCTCAGAAGCTGACATGTAGGGTTGGATTGCCAGAGGGGAGATACTGTGTGGAAAAACAAAGTAGAACATAATTCAGGCAACTATACATAAAATAAGTAAGTAAAGGCTGAAAGAAAAATAGACTGTTAAGGTTCTCTAGCAAAGTGGCCACAGTGGTGAAGGGGAAAAGGGAAGGATTCTGGATGCATAATGAAACACAGAGGGAGGAAGACAGGGATGTGTTCCATGCAAAACAGAGAGATGCTAGAAAGGCAGTGAGGGAGAAAAGGTACAGACAGAGGAAAGGGTAGCCGGGGTGTTGTAACAGGGATAAGACTTTCTTGAGGTATATAAGAGAGAACAGAAATGCAAGGGGAGGGACAGCAAGGATAAGATGGGCAGTACCAAGGGTGGGGGAGGGAGAATGCACAGAAGAGGACCAAGGAAAAGCTGAGATCCTGAAGAGGTATTTCTGCTGTATCTTCACAATGGAGTAATTTATAATGCCCTCTTATGAACAGCAGGAACAAAAGGACAAACCTTGACTTTTTGGTGGAGGCTGCTAAACTTTGCTGTACTGCGAGAACACAATCATACTCATTTTTTTGGAACTGGGAGCCTGGAGAAGCATAATATTGCTTGTGACCTGTGAGGAAGGTTTGAAACACTCTTTTACTGACACTTTCATTTTTGCTTATTTGAATTAAGAAGAGGCTTGCAGGATTCAATTTCAGGAGTGCTAATTTTATAACCAGAGGGAGTGAAATATTATTGCATTTGCTTTGTACTGTGATTGATCACTGGAATAGAGACCTACAGTAGTATTTGTAAGGATATTTTTGTAACTTTTAGAATTATACTGTTGGCTGAGGTTTCATTTAATTTTTGTTCCTGGGTTCAATAGAGTGGTTTGTGTAGGCGGAGTAGTCTGTTAAATTGTGGTGCTGGTTGAGTTACTGAAAGGAAGGGCAGCACTCACCAGGGTGGTGGTGAGACAGTGGTGTAGCTGATTATTTCTGAAGGTCACTGGTGGCTGGTTGTCACCCACCCTCCCTTCCTCTCACCCCACCCGCCCCAGATATATAATTTTCTTTATACTCGAGGTTCTGACATGACTTCCTCAAGAGGGCAGGGGGAACAACTCTGTCATGTCCTTAATAACCCAGCACAGTGCATAAAGCGTAGGCACACATTCCAACAAACTAAAAAACTATATATAAATATGTGTATATATATATATATATCTATCATAATATAAGTGGGAAGGAGAGGCACATGAAGGGAGTGGTGCAATGCACTGGCTGTGGGGCAGCAGTTTTTCAGAAGCCATTCTGGGAACAGCATTGCTGCCCTATTTGCAGGCAACTGTCAACTCTGAGGGAGGAGGAGGTTACCCATCTCCAGGCTGAACTGGCAAGGAGTAGAGAAGCCTCCCCCACCCAAACAGCACCAATTCCACCACCGCTGCCTCAGAGGTTACCAAGAATGAGGAGCAGTTGGACCACAGTGGGCTCTGGGAGGGTGAGAGTCGTGGAACAGAGACACATCCCTCCAGTTGTACCTCTCCACAACTCATGTCATTCTGGCACAGCAAGATTCCTCTATGATGGCACCTGCAGTGGAGACCAAGAAGGATGCTGAGAACCTCCACAAGGAAGACCCACATGAGGGTGGCAAGGGATACCACAGGGGAAGGAAACAGCCCCTGGTGGGGACTCGATTGCTAGGGGGTAGAACTGGGAAAGGGAGGGGAGAGGGAAGTAAGGTGTTTGCATGGTGCCATGGCTTGGAGGGACAGGAAGAGAATCCTCAGGATTGCAAGAACAGCATCATGGGAGAGGGAACGTGACATAATTGTCCACCATGGAACAAATGACCTAACTGGGCATGGGATCAGTGCAGTGCAGGAGGAGTTTGTAGAGTTGGGGATGGGCCTCAGACAGGTAGCACACACGGTAAGCTTTTCAGAGGTGCTGCCTGTCTGTGGCATGGGTGAGGCTAGGGTACTCTGCATCATGCAGTTCAATGAATGGTTGGAAGACTGGTGCAGAGCAAAGGGTTTTGGCTTCATTAGGGACTGGGCTCCACCTGGAGAGAATTGGGTCTATACTGGTGCGATGATCTGCATCTGTCCAGGAAGGGAATCAAGCTCCTAGGTGACAGGTTTAAATGCTTCATTGGCAAGCTTTTAAACTAGCCAAGGGGGAAGGTGCTGAAAGAAAGCCAGAAATTCCAAACCTCCTCCCACAAAACATGGTAGTTAGTATGGTAAACACCAAGGTACAGAGTTTGACAAAGGGCAGGACAGGGGTAAATGGAAAAAAAGACCAAGGTAATAAGGGCAGGGATGGGGCAAAAAAGGGTAATGCCGACATTAAATGGAGGGCAATGAGTACCAATGCCCATAGTGTGAGTAAGAAGCTTCCTAAGCTAATGGCCCATATGGAAGAGGGACACCTGGATATCGTGGCAGTCACAGAAAGAAGATACACAGAGAACCATGACTGGGATGTCAGTATACCAGGGTATGCAATCTACAGAAGGGACAGGGAGGGTAAAAGAGGAGGAGAAGGAGTAGCTCTTTAGATACGGGAAGGGATCAAAGCCACAGAACTAAAGGATAAATGAGGAAGACAGGAGGCACTAAGGGTCACCTTGGAGACAGGGAGTGGCACCACAATCCACACAGGGGTTGTGTACAGACCTCCATCTCAGGGGGAGGAAATGGACAAGGAAATGATGGAAAGCATTCTCAGAATGGCTGAAAATGGGAGATATTGTTCTTGGGGGACCTGAATATGCTACATGTTAACTGGAACACATTTACTGCAGCCACATCCAAGAGCATGGTCATTCTCGATGCCCTACAGGGGCCATGCCTTAGACAGCTAATGTTGGAACTCACTCAGGAGGGAGCAATCTTAGACCTGGTACTGTAAAATGGAGAGAGGATCACAGATTTAGAAGTGGGTAGCCATCTTGGAACAAGCAACCACCACACAGTGTGGTTCACAATAAACTCAACTGTGGAGACAAGCCATACAGAAACAAGGATATTGGACTTTAGAAGGACTGCCTTTGGCAAAATGGGTGAATACCTAAGGAATGCACTAGCAAACAGCCAGAAAGGAGAGGTGGAAGAACAATAAAGAAAAATCAAAACTGCCATCATAGAGGCAACAAGCCTTTGTGTGAAACATATAAAGAAAATAAAATGGAGTAGAAAATCACTATGGTTCTCCAAAGAGGTGGCGGGGAAGGCTGGGGAGAAAAAACAGCATTCAGGAAGTATAGGGAATCACAGAAGGAGCAGGACATGAAACTGTATCAGTTAAAGCAGAAGGAAGCAGGGAAGGCAGTCAGAATAGCAAAGGCACAGACTGAGGAAAAGATAGCCAACTCAGTTAACAAGGGGGATAAAACCTTTTAAAGGTACATTAGGGTGCAAAGAATGGTCAAGAAAGGAATCATGAAGCTTAATAAAGGGGAGGGGAGGTAGGCAGAGGTAGATGGTGAAACGGTAGAGATACTGAATGAACACTTTTGCTCAGTCTTCATGAAAGAAGAAGCAGAGAAGTTACCTAAACCAAACAATAAAAGCACTCTGGGAAGAGGGGTCAACACCAGTCTATTAGCAGTGTCAGTGGCTCAGTAGGTAGCACACTCGCTTCTGAGGCCAGGAGATCAGAGGGCTGTGGGTTCAGTTCCCACATCTGGCATTTGGGTTAATATCCCAGTACTGACACTGTAGTGCAGCATGAGAGGGGTGCTGCACTTCTGAGGTGCCGTCTTTCGGATGAGACGTTAAACCAAGGTCCCATCTGCCTGGATTGGTGGTAGTTCAGGTGGATGTTAAAGATCCCATGGCACTTATCAAAAAGAGTAGGGGAATTTTATTGAGAAAGTTGGACTTCATTACAGAAAAAGAAATCAAACAAGACAACAAACAGAAACGGAAAAACTTGCAAGATAACAAAATCAAAGCAAATCAAACCTATATATATATATATATATTAGAGGCAAAAAACTCTGTTTTAATGCATTAGTTAGGGTTGTTCCACAGCGACAAAAGTGAGGAAATTCGCTGTTAGGGTTGAAAACCCCTCTTGGACCCCCTGCCCACCCCCCAACCGGCATTGGGGTGTGCATTGGGGTCGTGAGCCCTAACTCTCACCCCATCACATGTGTAAAGCAGCAGAAGTAGAGGAGAATGGGGTGGAGAGTTAGGACTGAGTGACCCCATTGCACAACTCTAATGCCGGGTTGGGGTGGGCAGGGGGTCCAAGGGGGTTTTCAACCCAACAGCAAATTTCTCACTTTTGTCGCTGTGGAACAACCCTAAATAATGCATTAAATGGAGTTTTGGCTCTAATTTCCCTTCTTTTTGAGAACGGTAACGAGAAATAGTGAATGTAATGCGGCGGCGGCCCCGCGCTCCCGCCACATGATGTCTTGAGGCATAGTAACAGGAACAGCAACACAAACAGAAGCGCTAACAGTGGCGCACATGGTAACGCAAGCGCGAATGAGAACAGAAAAGGTAACGCACACGGTGGCGTAGACGGGAACGGTCTGCCACGTAATGTGTTGTCATATAGTAACATGGTGCCTGCAAACAGAAATTTCAATGGGCATGGTGACGCAAACTAAAACAGAAAGAGAAACAGTACTGTAGACACAAATGGCAAAAAATAACAGAAACGCAACCGAAAACGAAAACGCCAAGGATAACGCACATGGTGGCGCAGACGTCAACAGTAAGTGAAAGGGGTTCGGGACCGCAAGCAGAAAGGGCAACAGCACCAGTAATGTAAGCACACAGGCTGGTTTTCCCCAAAAGCTGCATAGAGAAAGACAGTGAGTACAAATAATATATGCATAATAATGAGTATCGGTGCAGAAAATGAGAACTTGGAATACTAAATACGTTATATCTCAGGAACCGTATGACGTAGAAAAAAAATTTTAAAGTCATATTATTTACAACTGTCCCGGCTAATTTGGGTTTTTCTGACGAAAAGTCCGTATCTCGCACCGTTTCCGAGATACGGGCCCTGAAAGGCGCGGCGAACGCCGTAATGTTATCCTATGGGGAAAAAAAGAGAAGTTCGGAGCACCATAAATTTGCCTCCCTGTAATAGTTTTTCACCAAACCACTGAAAGGCACATCTGTGGTCTGTTGGCAGTCTTCCCTCCAAATTTCAGGAAAAAAGACCAAACCGTTATTTTGCAGCAGGGATCCAAAGGATTTCTGTAATGCGTCGGGCGCCGTAATGTTATCCTGTGGGAAAAAACGTCAATTTGGAGTGCCGTAACTTTGCCGCAGTGTAATATTTTTTCAATACAACACTGAAAGGCACATCTGTGAGATGTCGGCTCCGTTCCCTCCAAATTTCAGCCCAAAACTCCCAACGGTTCTTTTGCAGCGTAGTGCCAAAGAATCGCTGTCACTTTCCCACAGATGGAAAACTGCTGTCGCAATTTGCGAAAGCTTTCGCAAAAAAGTTCAACACTTTCGTGAGCACGAAAGTAATTTGCGAAAGTACGTTTTCCAGAAATTTGAAAAACATATTTCTGGGGTGTTTTACCACAAAATAAAGACATGGCAAGCATCCTCAGGGTCCGACTAGGTGAATACAAAAAGAATTAGGTTGCTAGAGGGTCCCAAATTTAAATGCCAACCATTTTTCAGATCACCAACTGAAAACAAAATGGCCGATTTGTGAAAGTAACAGGCCCATTTGCGAAAGTAAAAATGCATTTGCGACACTGTTGAACTTTTTGTTAACTTTTCCTATTAACTTATAATGGGAAACTGTTTTTTGAATAACTTTTGAACCGTTTAATATTTTTTCACGAAATCTTCAAAAGGCACATCTGGGACCCCGGCCGCACTTTCCCTGAAGATTTCAGGCCAGTCATGCAAACCGTATGACCTGTAGGCGCGACCGTAGAATTCCAGAAAAAGCGTAAACGCGTGCACAGATCACGCTTAATAACTCCACAGCTGTATATCCAACCAGTACAAAACTTGGCAGATCCCAAGGCCTATGGTTCTTGATTACATATTCCAAATTTCAGGCAAATCTGTCAAACGGTTGCAAAGTTATTAAGGTGCAAAGTTTTGGGGTTTAACATAGAAATGGCTCCTCAACCCTAAAGAAGAAAAACCCTTCAAAGCCCAGTAAAAGGATCACAATGTGACCATAAACGAAAAAACTGAGGTCCTACATAATGCCCAAAGTCCTGCATTTTAACATTACGAATAGCAATACCAATATTTACAATAATTCCCGATACAGAAATTAATTTTTGAAGCAAAACCAGCATACATCTGGCCTGCCACAAATAATAACGGATTAAAGAAAAAACAATAAATAAAGTATCTTCAGGATATTTTGCACATAACACACCCTGGGCTGGATGTTCAAACTGCGCTATTTTGTGGCGCAAGCCCTTGCACTGCACAAAATAGTTGTGCAGGGGTGTGGCTGGAGCGATATTCAAAGGAGTTGTGCTATTGAGCAACTCCTTTGAATATCACCTCCCGGCAACAGCCACTGTGCATGGCGCAGTGGAACTTGCGCCACCGCAAGTGGTCAGAGTGGAGCATTCAACTTGCAGTGGCGCAAGTACCATTGCGCCATGCGCAAATTTCTGATATTCAAAAGGTGACATGCAAATGGTACCATAATTCATGCAAGGCACGGGGGGGCATTTGCATCTGTGTATGGCCCCATTTGCATGCCATTAGCATGCAGGCGCGCCGATCCCTGAGGACTTGCGCCTGGCACCCTGCCAGGCAGCAGCCATCGGGGACCGACGCCCCCTGCAGCCCGATCGCGGGCAAATGTGTAAGAAAGCCCCTCTCCCCGACTGGCCCGATTGCGGGCATAAGCTGACATCACCCCACCAGCCCGATCGCGGGCAGCTAAGTGTTCCCCAAACATATCCCTGGTGGTCCAGTGGACGCTAAGCTAATCGCCGGGCTGAAGGTTATAAACCTTGAGCGTATCCCTGGTGGTCAGTGGACGCTAGAATCCGATCGTGGGCTGAAGAGTTATAAAACCCGAACATATCCCTGGTGGTCCAGTCGACCAATAAGCCCGATCGCGGCTGCATAATGTGAAAACCCCTGCCCCAAGACCATATCCCTGGTGATCTAGTATCCCCCACCCACCCACCATGAAGCCCACCACCCTGCTCCTCCCCTCCGCGGCGGTGGCGGCAGCATCCCACCACGCCTGCCACCCACAACTGACTGCCGGTAAGGCTGCATGCCTATTGGTGCAGAGCAAGAGCCAATGGGTGTGCAGCCATACTGCATAAGGCAGTCAGATATGTGAATGAAGTCATTCATTCACATATCTGGACTGCCTTATGGTATGGGGCTGCACACCCATTGGCTCTTGCTCTGCACTAATGGGCTTGCAGCCCTACCAGGCAGTCAGTCAGCGGCGGTGGGTGGCAGGTGGTGGGATGCTGCCGCCCACCGCCGCAGTGGGGAGCGTGGTGGGGCTTCTGGGTGGGTGGGTGGGGGACACTAGATCACCAGGGATATGGTCTTGGGGCGGGGTTTGCACATTATGCAGTCCGCGATCGGGCTTATCAGTCCACTGGAACACCAGGGATACATTCAGGGTTTTTTTTTTTACAACTCTTCAGCCCGCAATCAGGTTTATCGGTCCACTGGACCACCAGGGATACGTTCGGGGGGGGACACTTTGCTGCCCGCGATCGGGCTGGTTGGTTGGGGCACAGGACCCAAGGCTGCATGGATTCATGATGGGAAGGTCGTGTCAGATGAATCTAATAGATTTCTTTGACTGGGTGACCAAAGTAGTAGACCAGGGAGGGGCTGTGGACATGGCCTACCTAGATTTTAGCAAGACATTTGATACAGTCCCACACAAAAGATTAATACACAAGATAGCCAGCCTTGGAGTGGGTCCCAAGGTGGTAGCCTGGATAAAAAATTGGCTAGACAACAGAACACAAAGGGTAGTAGTAAATGGAGTACACAGTGAAGAAAGGAGGGTTACTAGTGGGGTACCACAGGGTTCAGTACTGGGACCGATCCTTTTTAATGTCTTTATAAGTGACATTGCAGAGGAACTGGAAGGAAAAGTATGTCTCTTTGCAGATGACACAAAGATCTGCAACAGGGTTGATACACAAGATGGAGTGGAAAGGATGAGAAGGGACTTGGCAAGGTTGGAGGAATGGTCAAATGTATGGCAGCTCAGATTCAGTGCAAAGAAGTGCAAGGTAATGCACCTGGGAAACAAAAACCCAGGGGAAGAATACACAATGGGGGTGAGATACTGACAACAGTAAAAATGGAAAGGGACCTGGGGTAATTATATCAGATGACCTAAAGGTGGGCAAGCAATGTGAGAAGGCAGTAAGGAAGGCTGGGGATACTGGGATGCATAGGAAGAGGCATCAATAGTAGAAAACAGGAAGTTGTTATCCCTCTGTACAGACAGTTGGTGAGACCCCATTTGAGTACTGTGTGCAGTTCTGGAGACCCCATCTCCATAAAGACATAGACAGAGTGGAGGCTGTCCAGAGGAGGGCAACCAAAATGGTGCAGGGTCTGCACCAGAAGACATAAAGAAAGACTAAAGAAGCTTAATATGTATACTCTTGAGGAAAGAAGGAGAGAGGGACATGATAGAAGCTTTCAAGTACCTCAAGGGATTAACAAAGTCCAAGAGGTAGCATCTTCCAGAAAAGAGATGTGCAAGAACAAGGGGCACTATTTGAAGATAGAGGGGCGTCTCAAGGGTAATGTGAGAAGTATTTTTTCACTGAGAGGGTTGTGGATGCATGGAACAGCCTCCCTGAGGAGGTCATGGAGTCAAGAACAGTGGGGGACTTCAAGAATGCATGGGACAGGCATAAGACAGTCCTAGTGGCGGGTAAGAGGAAGTAAGCTGTTGGTTAACTAGGATCTGCAGCTTATCTGTTAGGTAGGAAAATGGGTAGACTGGGTGGGCCAAGCGGTCCTTATCTGCCATCAAATTCTATGTTTCTATGTGATTTAAGCTTATGCCCGTGATCGGGCCAGTCGAGAGACTTTTCTGCTTTTGCCCTCGATCGGGCCAGTTGGGGGGTGGGGGATGTTTTACACTTTTGCCCGTAGTCGGGCTGCAGGGGAGCACAGGAAGTAGGTTGAGGGCCAGCCACAGGTGGCAGCTGCTGTGTTGTGCCCTGCAATGTGGCAGCTCACCTGTGGGTGGCCCTCGACTTACTCCTTTTTTTTGGGGCTCAAAGTTGTGCAGGCGCAGGTTGGGGGTTGCACCTGCACAACTCTGCACAGCCCGGCTGAATATCGGGCTGTGCAGTTTATGCATGGTTCCTTCCCCTCCAGTTCAGCATGCATTCATTTGCATTGCACTGTTGCTCAGTATGTTTTCAGTGGCGCAACTGCCTCCTGCTGAATATCGCAGAATGGCGCAATTTTGGACTTGCGCAGGCGCAACCCTATTGTGCATGGCGCAACCCTTTTGAATATCCCACTCCCTGTGCACAAAACATAAAGTGAGCATATGACAAATGTGACAATATTGGTTCTGACCATAAACCAGCTAACTGAGTCCAAAGGGAAACCTCAAAGGGACACTCCAAAAAGAGATGTTGTTGGGTTTCAATAATTGCAGAACAACTCTACCTAGGGCAAAATCAAGCATCCAATGCTTTGTGCTTATGATTGCCTTTTACACTTAGACGCTCATAATTACCCAACCATATTACTTCCCACACATAGGAAGGCAAACGGGGATTACATAGTTGCTGGAGAATCCAGTCAACCCGATGTTCCGGACAAAATGGAAATACCACTCTCTCCTGAGCATCCTTCCGCCAAATGGTGTCATAAAGAAGTAATCTAGAGAGAATACAAAAATCCTGAGGACAGAAACCCCAAGAGAACGCCATCTTAATAGCTTCTTTCCCAAATATGGGAACACCAGCCAATCGAGAAACCCACCCTCTTTTCCCCAAATCCCAAGCAGGAAGACAAGGCAGTAACCACTGTAACACCAAAGGCTTCCAACTCACCATCCACGGTTTTAAGGCTTTCCCAAAAGTAGTGTGAAAAAATATACTGTAAAAGAAAGCCACAGGGTTAATCATCCCAACCCCTCCCTCCTTATATGGCCTATAGGTTATACTCCTCTTGACGGGGTTCAATCTAGACCCCCACAACCCTTGAAAAAAGATCCTATATAATCTAGAAAAACAATCCATAGGTGGTGGAAATACATAACAAAGGTATAGAAAAAGGGGAAGAACCAAAGTTTTAAGCAACATAACTCGTTTTTTCTTACCCATTATATGTTGTTTCCAACCTGAAATCATACCCTCAGCCTTACCCATGGCTAAAAGCCAATTATGAAGACACACATTGTCAGTCCCAAAAAAAATACCTAAATACTTGAAGGGGCAAATATCAATGGAAATTCCAGCATACTTCCCTAATTGCAGAAGAACAGAGTGTCCAATAGGAACCCCAATACTTTTGCCAAAATTAATTTGAGAACCAGAAACAGAAGAATAAGCATTTAGTACTTGTAACACTGCAGTTTCAACCATACCAATATCCACTGTTAAAACCAAATCATCTGCATAGGCAAGAATTTTTACTGGGGAAGATGGGGGACCCCAACCCCAAAATCTGGGGACAACAAGAGATCGCCAGAATTAATGTATCAATGCCAAAATTATATAAAAGGGGACTTAGTGGGCAGCCTTGTCTGACCCCTCTACGTAGCCTGACAGGATTACCCAACCAACCATTCACGTTTGGGAGGAGTGTAGCCTCCTTATACAATGCTTTAAGCCAAAAAAGAAACCAGCAAGGAATCCCAAATGCACCTAACACAGCAAATAAAAAATCATGAGAAACCATTTCGAAAGCCTTCTCCTGATCTAACCCCAACACCCAGCCAGAAACCTTACCTTGCTCACCCAACACAAACAATTCCCGTAACAGAATTAAATGATAATTTTGGCTCCTTCCCGGGATACCACAAGTCTGGGCAGGACTAAGACGTGAGGCAATTTTTATAAGCCTGGCCAATAAAATTTTAGCCATGATTTTATAATCCACATTTAATAGACTTAAAGGTCTCTAATTTTGTAAGTCAGAACGATCTCCCTGTTTTTTAAAGATAAGAACTAAAATGGCTTCCTTCATAGACTTAGTAACTGTACCCATGGTCAGCATGTCATTAAATAGAAGAGAGATAAAGCTGGAACTAAGTCCTCTCTAAATGTTTGAAAAAAATGAGCCGTAAGGCCATCTGACCCTGGTGCAGAAGTAACATTCAGACTGTCAATGGCACTAGCCACCTCTGAGGGTAAAATAGCACCAGTCAACATTTCTTGCTCCTGTAAAGGAAGTAGGAGAAGATGCAAGGATTCTAAAAAAGGTTTAGCATCCTTACAACATGGAGAAGTACCAAACATAGTAAGGATGTGGTTTTCCACTACCTGAACCATTACCTCTGGATCTGATACCAAATCACCACTCGGTGACTTGAGTTCCTGAATAAATTTAGACTCCACCCGTCCTTTTCAGTCTTTAAACATATTCAGCCCACCTTTGGATACCTGTGTCCCAAATCGTGCCTCCTGCCCCAAGGAATTCGCTCTATCATATTGCAGAGATCTCATTTGTGAGCAAATTACTGCAATCTGGGCCTATAATCCAAAGCCGTAGTATCTGATAAGAAGATCAGATGCTGCAATTGGTGCCGTAGTGCTAGGTAAGATAAATAAGTTGCAGTATGTTTAGCTGCAGCTTGTCCCTGAAAAAGTTGCTGCCATCTGAGTTTTGAGTCATCCCACTACTCACAAGGGTCTTCATAAACATCTGCCACTGAAAGTCTGGCTGCCCTTTCCTTCTGCCAGAGTCTTTGTAGGCGATGGTCCTCTAACAAAAAATCATTAAGTCGCCACTTATTTTTTTTTACATCTTGGAGTGTTCTTCCAAGAACAAGTCATCTTAAGTGCTAAGTGATCAGAAAATTCAACACCCAGAGTAACACAAGATAGAATCTGCAACACACGAGATAAAAAAATAAAATCAATACGAGTCTGCAATGGCCCTTTAAAAAAGGTAAATCCCCCGGACTCGTGACAGGACCTCTATGCATCTACCAATTGAGCAGTTGTAACAACATCTTTCAAGGTGACAGAATCACAAAATAATTATGTGGTCTGCAACCTCCTGTCCTTTTGATGCAGCCCACAAGTAAAGTCTCCCACCCACAACAATAACCTAGAGGAATGCAAATAAGGCCGAATTAACTGGAAAAGTGAAACTCGCTGTGCTTTAGATTGAGGGGCATAAACACCGATTATCCGAAATCTTTCCCCAAAATAGGAAAAATCCAGCAATAAGGCACAACCAGGCAGAATGTCAACTAACCTCGATACCCGAAAATCAGAGTTGGAAAATAAAATTCCAATCCCATCACATTTATCAGTACCGGAAGACCAGAAATAAGGACCAGAAGTCCATGCCCGAGAAGCTTGTTGAAGCTCACGGTTAGATTTTAGGTGGGTATCCCCTAAGCAAATAACATCACAGTTGAAGTCAGGTACAGTTAAATACAACCCCCAAGCTTCCTAGGTCCTTTAACACTGTTGACATTTAATGTGCATACAGACAAAGTCTCCTTCATGATACACCTAAGGGCAACTTACTCCTCCGACTTTGGTCTGTTTAGCAATGGGGTCTAAATCCCCCCCTCCCTCCATGTCTGTACAAGAACGAATAGAGGAGCTATCTGTGTCTTCTCCACCTGAATCCTTATCAGAGACGTCAGGAGCTAAGACAGCAAATTTATTTCCCACTTTCTATGTAGTACCACGGCCAGTCTTACCCCGACCTAACACTACAGCACCTTTTCGTGTTCTTTTATGGGGTATTTGAACAAATCCAGAAGCCTCATTGCTATGTTCCATGGCAACTGGAGGGGGGGCATTACAGTATCAACCTGTACAGTAGGGTCTGAGAGAAGCACCTCAGAAACAGGAATGTCCTGCACACCTGCCATCTGGTCTAGCACCACAGTCAGAGGGGAGACCCTAGGGCCCTTTACCTCAACATCCTGAAATATAACCCGTGGTTCCCCAGATCCAGAGGTAGAGGTGTTATGGGCCGGAACACTAGCTGTATTACTCCTATCTTGCACCTGCTGGGCCAAGGAAATCAGACCCACATGTGACGGGCAATTTTCCCTATTATGGGAAGCCCAAGGGCAGCGACCATATGCATGGCCAGTACGTTCGCACAAGTTGCATTTAAAAAGGTTAAGACAGTCACTAGAAGCATGTCCAAATTCAAAGCAAAGACTGCACTTAATAGTGTCACAAGCAGAGCTAAAATGAGCTCTTGAACCACATTTAAAGCAGGATTTTGGTCACCCTACATAAAAAATAAAGCCTTTATCTTTTCCCAGAAAAAAAAAACTTGGTAAATGACAAGGCCCAGTATTCATAGAATACAATGTCACACGAATCCTCCAACCCCTATCCCAAATGAGTTCACTATCTAATGTGGGGGAAGGTTTGTTAAACACCTCACAACACTGTCGTAACCAGAATAAAATATCCTCAATATGAACTCCTTCATTTTTAAACATGACAGTTATATTCCTCACAGCAGGTTTTGTTAAAGGAATGGCATGAAAGGGAGACCACGTAGGAGAGGTCTGACAAGCTGCATAGTGGGCCCAAAACTTCTCTAAACTAGAGACTTGTTTAAAACTTACATCATAATTGTGATTCCCGAGGCTAATGAGGGCAAGTATATCTGAAGAAAGAAATTTCATAGACCCTTTAAGTAAAGTTTGAACCACATAGAGCCTAGTCGGAGGATCTACCAAACCCCCTTTATACAAAAGACAAACTGCATTCTGTCTGGGTGCAGGTTCACCTTTGGTGGAAAATAAATCAGCTAGCTTAAAACCTTCTGGTCTATCAGACTCTTTATCTGGTAAATCAGGTAACTGAGGGCCAGGTGCTATCCGAATTGGACCCTCTGGGTCTAGAGATGGATATGGGACTCCCTCAAGCAAAACAGAGTTATCCAGCAAAGTTTTAGAAGGCAACACATTTGAAGCAAGTTTAACACCAGAAAGAACAGGGGTATTACAATCAGGATAATGTCCATTATCAGCAGAAACACTCCGAGGAGAGTCATTGGAGTTCTGGACAGGCAGAGGAACTGTTTTAACAGCTTTCCCTACCTTATTCAACATATTTAAATATGTGGGATCTTTCGAATCCGGAGTCCAGACCCCACCATCACCCTGTTCCCACCCAGACCCTCTAAGAGCTTTCTCAGGAGACCACAAAGTCCTTCATCGAAAAAAGGCAGAAGAAGTGTCACAAGAGTCTTTAGAAACTCCTTTGCCTTCAGGAATCACAGTGCCTGATTTACTCCAGCCAGGACTTTGAGAGGAAGGAAAGAAGTAAACCTCCAGTCCTTTCGGTTTCTGTATAGGAGTAGACTTGTGTTCATCAGGCAACACAGGTAAGGCAGAAAAAAAACATCTCCAGCTGAGGAATTCAATAGCATTTCGTCAGGAGGTAAATCCTGCTGGGGCTGTAGGCACACCGAGAAGGCACCTGGAAAACTGCCAGCCCCAGCTCCTTCTTCCGGGTGCAAAGAGTCGCATGTTAGTGACACCAACTGTACAGCATCGGTCTGGGTCTTCTCAGACCGAGGAAAAAGCATCAGAGACAGCCCAAGCACTGCCGTAGGGAGTGCAGCAAGTTCACCATCCAACATAGCAATTTCACAAAGCAAAGCCAAGCATTTTGCCGACATCGCAGTAGGAACACTGCAAGCATCAGAACAATCGACCACCGGCAGCTTGCCGGCCACACCAACCTCCTCTCTTTCAGAGGAATCAATAATAGTCACCAATGCGACTTCAGCTGCAGCACACTCTTCCTCCACGGCCCCTGAGAAAAGCAGTACAGGGGAGGAGGCCCGCTCCCCTGTACTCACACCATCCAGCACAGACTCTGACTGCAGCATACCACCAACAGCCAGTAGGGGAATTTCCCCGGTGTCCTGGCCAAATTTCCCTCATTCACTAAAAATACCACCAACAGCTTAATCTGGTTCAAGGTAATTTGACATTCATCTGTATCCCCTTCCCCCGGGTCATGCCTGAAAATATGCAGGATTTGTCTAGTGCACTTACCCGGTCAACAAAAACTAAATAAATAAAAATAAATAAAATATTCACAGAAGAAGGGTCCTGAAAGAATTCCTAAAACTCAAGGTGGACAAAGCAATGTGGCCTGATGGGATTCACCACATAATTCTAAAAGAACTAAGGGGCAACTTAGTAAAACCATTAATTACCCTTTTTAGCAAATCATGGGAGGATGGGGTGGTTGCTGAGGACTGAAGGAGGGCAGATATGATTCCCCTTCACAAAAGTGGGAGCAAGGCAGAGGCAGGAAACTACAGACCTGTTGGTTTGACCTCAATGATAGGAAAAATGATGGAATCACTTCTGAAAGAAAGAATTGTTGAGTACCTAGAGGCCAGCAGGACACAGAACCCAAGGCAGCTTGGATTCACAGCTGGAAGGTCATGTCAGATGAATCTAATAGATTTATTTGACTGGGTGACTAAAGTAGTAGACCAGGGAGGGGCTGTGGATATGGCCTACCGAGACTTTAGCAAGGCATTTGACATAGTCCCACACAAAAGATTAATAAACAAGTTAGCCAGCCTGGGAGTGAGTCCCAGGGTGGTAGCCTGGGTAACAAATTGGCTGCACAACAGGATGCAGAAGGTAATGGTAAATAGAACTCACTCCACAGAAATGGGGGTTACTGATGTGGTATCACAGGGTTCAGTACTTGAACCAGTCCTCTTTAATGCCCTTATAGGAGACATTGCAGAGGGTCTGGAAGGAAAAGTATGCCTCTTTGCAGATACACAAAGATCTGCAACAGAGTTGATACACAAAGGGGGGTGGAAAGGACGAGAAGGGACTTGGCAAGATTGGAGGAATGGTCAAAGGTATGTCAGCTTAGATTCAATGTAAAGAAGTGCAAAGTAATGCACCTGGGAAACAAAAACCCAGGTGAAGAGTACACAATGAGGGGGATGTACTAACAATAACAAAAATGGAAAGGGACCTGGCAGTAGTCATATCAGATGACCTTAAGGTAGACAAGCAAGGTGAGAAGGCAATAAGGAGAACTGTGGGGATACTGAGATGCATAGGGCGAGGTGGGGGGATACTGGGATGCATAGGAAGAGGCATCACCAGTAGAAAACAGCAAGTTGTTATCCCTCTGTACAGACAATTGGTGAGACCCTATCTGGAGTACGGCATGCAGTTTTGGAGACCCCATCTCTGCAAGAACATAGACAGGATAGACATGGTCCAGAGAAGGGCAACTAAAATGGTGCAGGGTCTGCATCAGAAGCCAATTGAAGAGAGCTTAATATGTATACCTTTGATGAAAGGAGGAAGGGGGGGGCATGATAGAAACTTTCAAGTACCTCAAGGGAATCAACAAAGTCCAAGAAGGTAGCATCTTTCAGAAAAGGAGATGTGCAACAACAAGGGGGCACAATTTAAAGATGGGGGAACAGCTTAGGGGCAATATGAGGAAATATTTTTTTCACTGAGATAGTGGTGGATGCATGGAACTGCCTTCCTGAGGAGGTTGTGGGGTCAAAAACAGTGGGGGGAATTCAAGAATGCATGGGACAGTCATAAGGCAATTATAGTGGGGGTAGAATGAAGTAGGCTGTTGGTAAACTACATGCTGCAGCTTATCCAGCAGGTAGGGAAATGGGCAGACTGCGTCGGTGAAGCAGTCCTTATCTGTCGTCAAAGTCTATGTTTCTGTGCTTTTATGTTAAATGCAAAAAAACAGATGGCTCAGGCTCTTTCTTCTGTGCTTGACCAAATAAAATATGTGGAAGTGCATATATTGCCTGCCTCACCCATTGAAGCATGGGAGCAAATAGAGTCACTTTAAGTACGATACAATAAAGTCATCGGGGAAAAAAACAGAATATCTCCTGTTGCGGTTGAAAGTTAGTTACTTTGACCAGGGAGAAGGAGCTGGTAAACTCTTGGCCCTGCACCTACATTCCTGCTGGATAAGCTGCAGCTTGTAGTTTACCAACAGCCTACTTCAGCCCTCCAGTTGTACCTCTCCACAATTCATATGCTGTTCTTGCAAAGTGTGGTTCCTCTATGGAGGCGCCCACAATGGAGACCAAGAGGATGCTGGGAACCTCCACAAAGGAGACCCACAGGAGGGTGGCATGGGACCCCACAGGGGAAGGAAACAACTCCTGGTGGGGACTCCATTGTTAGGAAGGTAGAACTGGGGGAGGAAAGGGAGAGGGAGGTAAGGTGCCTGCCTGGCACCATGGCTTGGAGGGACAGGGAAAAAATCCTCAGGATCACTGGAGCAGCTGCACAGGAGAGGGAGCTGGATGTCATTGTCCACCTAGGGACAAATGACCCTGCTAAGAAAAGGATCAGAGCAGTGCAGGAAGAATTTGTGGAGTTGGAGAAAGACCTTAGATAAGTAGCATGCACGGTAACCTTCTCAGAGGTGCTGCCTATCTATGGCATAGGTGAGGCTAGGGTGCTCCACACCATGGGATTCAATCAGTGGTTGAAAAACTGGTGCAGAGCTCAGGGATTTGGCTTCATTGAGGACTGGGGGTCCACCTGGAGTGATGTAGGCCTATACTGGTGTGATGGTCTGCATCTGTCCAGGAGGGGAACCAGGATCCTAGGTGATAGATTTAAATGCTTCATTGGCAAGCATTTAAACTAGCCGGGTGGGGGCACTGGAAAGGAGCATGGAAGTCCTAGCTTCCCCAAAAAAAAATCAGGATAGAAAGTGAGGTAAATACCAAGATAGAGATGTCGATAGGGAAAAGAGTAGGGGTAAATGGAGAAAGTGACAAAGGCAATAAGGACAGGGATGGGGCAGAAAGGGGAAAGGCCATCAGGAAATGGAGGTTGATGAGTACCAATGCCCATAGTCTGGGCAACAAGCTCCTGGAACTGGTGGCCTTGATGGAAGAAGGATGCCTGGATAGTGTAGCAGTCACAGAAACATGGTGCACAAAGAACCATGACTGGGATGTTAACATACCAGGATACACAACCTCCAGGAGAGACAGGGAGGGGAGAAGAGGGGGAGGGGTAGCTTTATTTGTAAGGGAAGGGATAAAAGCAACTGAACAAAAGAGTAAACAGGGGAGAAAAGGAGGCACTGTGGGTCACCTTAGAGACTGGAAATGGCACCACAATCCGCACAGGGGTTGTAGACAGACCCCCATGTCAGGGGAGAGAATGGACAAAGATATGATAGAAGGCATCTTTAGGATAGCAGAGAAAGGGGAGATACTATTGATGGGAGACCTGACTATGTCAGATGTTAACTGGAGCACCTTTGCTGCAGCCACATCCAAGAGCAGAGTCATTCTCAATGCCCTACAGGTGGCATGCCTCAGACAGCTAGTTTTGGAACCCACTCATGAGGGAACAGTCTTAGACCTTGTACACTCAAATGGGGACAGTGAGAGAATCTCAGATCTAGAAGTGGGTAGCCATCTGGGGACAAGTGACCACTTAACAGTGTGGTTCATGATAAACTCAGCTACAGAGTCAAACCATCCAAAAGTGAGGGTACTGGACTTCAGGAGGGCTGACTTTGGCAAGAAGGGAAAAGTGCCTTAGAAAAGCAGTAGCAAACAGGCTAGAAGGAGGGGTGGAAAAACAATTGGGAAACATCAAAACTGCCATCACAGAGGCAACAAGCCTTTCTTTGAAGAAATAAACAAATCAAAATGAAAGAAAAAGTCACTATGGTTCTCAAAAGAGATGGCAGGGAAGGTCAGGAAGAAAAAGGCAGCATTCATGAAGTATAAGGAAACACAGAAGGAACAGAAAAGAGAGCTGTACAAGTTAAGGCAGAAGGAAGCAGGGAGGGAAGTCAGAATAGCAAATGCCCAAACTGAGGAAAAGATAGACAACTCAGTCAAGAAGGGGGATAAACCCTTTTATAGGTACATCAGGGAGTGTAGAAAGACAAAGGGAGGGATAGGGAGGCTGAATAGAATGGACGGTGGGTGGGCAGAGAGGGACAGGGAAAAAGCAGGGATACTGAATGAATCCTTCTGCTCAGTATTCACAAAGGGGGAGGAAGAGGAGGAGGTGCCTAATCCAGTTAACAGAAGCACTCTGGATAGGGTGTTCAATCCCAGTCCTTTCACAGAAGAAAGGGTTCTGAAAGAACTCCTAAAACTGAAGGTGGACAAAGCAATAGGGCCTGATGGAATTCACTCCATTATTCTAAAAGAATTAAGGGGAGAACTAGTAAAACCACTAACTACCCTTTTTATAAAATCATGGGAGGATGGTGTGGTACTTGAGGACTGGAGGAAGGCAGATGTGATTCCCCTTCACAAAAGTGGGAGCAAGACAGAGGCAGGAAACTACAGACTCGTTTGACCTCTGTGGTAGGAAAAGTGATGGAATCACTTCTGAAGGAAAGAATTGTTGAGTACCTAGAGGCCAGTGGGACACAGGACCCAAGGCAGCATGAGTTCACAGTGGCAAGGTCATGTCAGACGAATCTAATTGATTTCTATGACTGGGTGACTAAAGTAGTAGACCAGAGAGGGGCTGTGGACATGGCCTATCGAGACTTTAGCAAGGCATTTGAGTCCCAGGGTGGTAGCTGGGTAAAATATTGGCTGGACAACAGGACACAGAAAGTCATTGTAAATGGAGTCCACTCTGAAGAAAGAGGGGTTACTAGTGGGGTACCGCTGGGTTCAGTACTGGTCCGGTCCTTTTTAATGTCTTTATAAGTGACATTGCAGAGGCACTGGAAGGAAAAGTATGGATCTTAGCAGATGACACAAAGATCTGCAACTGGGTTGATGCACAAGGAGGTGTGGAAAGGATGAGAAGGGACTTGGCAAGGTTGGAGGAATGGTCAGAAGTATGGCAGCTTGGATTCAATGCAAAGAAGTGCAAAATAATGCACCTGGGAAACAAAAACCCAGGGGAAGTTTACACAATGAAGGGGGGAGGTAGTAACAACAGCAAAAATGGAAAGAGACCTGGGGGTAATCATATCAGATGACCTTAAGGTTAGCAAGCAATGTGAGAAGGCAGCAGGGAGGGCTGGGGGATACAGGGATGTATGGGGAGGCATCACCAGCAGAAAACAGGAAGGTGTTATCCCTCTGTACAGACAGTTGGTGAGACCCCATCTGAAGTACTGCGTCCAGTTCTGGAGATCCCATCTCCACAAGGACATAGACAGGATAGAGGCAGTCCAGAAGGGGCAACTAAAATGGTGCAGGGTCTGCAAGGAGAGACTAAAGGAGCTTATATGTATACCCTTGAGGAAAGGAGGGAGAGAGGGGACATGATACAAACTTTTAAGTACCTCAGTAGAATCAACGAAGTTCAAGAGGGTAGCATCTTTCAGAAAAAGAGATGTGCAAGAACAGGACGGCTCAGGGGAAATATGAGGAAATATTTTTTTCACAGAGAGGATGGTTGATGTATGGAACAGCCTTCCTGAGGAGGTTGTATGGTCTAAAACTGTAACAGAATTCAAGAATGCATGGGACAGACATAACACAATTTTTGTGGGGGGTAGGAAGAAATAGGCTGTTGGTTAACTAGGATCTGCTGCTTATCCTGTAGGTAGGGAAATGGGCAGACTAGGTGGGTCAGGTGGTTCCTTATCTGCTGTCAAAGTCTGTGTTTCTGTGTTCTATATTCCCAGGCCAGGGATAGAATTGTTACCTATATTTATTCACCCTCGGGTCAGCTTCTCACTACTCCCCTTACAATAATGGAAGCTTTCAAGGACTTTTACCAACAGTTGTACTCTCTTCCCTCTGTCCCTTTCTCACCTACTCAATTTAAACTCTTCCTGCAAGATATTACCCTTCCAACAATATCTGACTCTCAAATTGCCAAACTAAAACCTCCTATAGCCTTATCTGAAATTTTAGATGCAGTTGATCAACTGCCTCCTCACAAATCCGCCCGACCGGACGGTTTCACTACAAATTTTTACAAAACTGGATTTATTACATTGACTTTACCTTGCACGATGGGTGTTGGAATGCTGTCAGTGCTGGTTTTCATGAATTCATTACACCGGCTTTACCTTGCACGACGGGTGTCGGAATGCTGTCAGTGCTGGTTTTCATGGATTCATTACACCGGTTTTACCTTGCACGACGGGTGTCGGAATGCTGTCAGTGCTGGTTTTCATGGATTCATTACACTAACTTTACCTTGCACGACCGGTGTTGGAATGTTGCCAGTGCTGGTTTTCATGGATTTATTACATTGACTTTATCTTGCATGACAGATATTGGAGCTGCTTTCCATTTGATTCAGTGGTCTATAAAAGCCTTAACCAGTAAGGATTGCTGTGTGGATCCTACTTAACCCCACCCACCCCAAACAGAATAAATCACTGAAGGGATGGAAAAACTGTTAATTCCCATTGACAGTGTTGGAGCTAACAGAAAAGAAACTTGTGGTAAGTATGAAGGAATTTCTTCTTTGAATCCCACCCCAAGACTGTTTGGTTTCTTTCAGTCTCCTGTATGGCACTATGTCAAAAGTCTTCCTGAAGTTCAAATAGATAATGTCTGCTGCCTTCCCCTAATCTATTTTCCTGCTCACCTCGTTAAAGAAGTCATCCGGATTCATTTGACATGACCTCCCACACCCCCATGATTCCATGTTGCCTTTGGTCTTGTAGCCCATTGAATTTAAGATACTCCTCTAACCAATCCTTTAACAGGGTTTCCATTACCTTTCACACAAACTGATGTGAGACTGACAGGACTATAGCTCTTTGCCCCTGTCCTGCTGCCACTCTTATGGAGTGGAACCACATCTGCTGTCCTCCAGTCCTCTGAAACCAAACCTGTTTCCAGTGACCTGTTAAATAAAATCATCAAAGGTACAGCAAAGAACTACCTGAGTTAATTTATTGCACTTGGGCATATCCCTTCCAGTCTGAAGTCTTGTACACATTCACATCTGTGGTATGCATCCCGTGTGGCAAAACTTCTACAGCGACGTATGTAGCTGCCGACAACAGTGACATGTCAACGTAGAAGTCTGCCCAGGATCCTGCACCCCCTCCCTGAACCATCCCTGACTTGGAGTTGGGATCCTTAAGTATGGAGGGTGTGGAGGACAGATCCCCCCATGTGGGGGGACAGTTGGGGGGCTTGACCTCCAAAGAGAAAACAAATCCTGCTGTGTATGGCTCCCTGCCAACTGCACATTGTGGTAAACAGGGAGCCTGGCACTGTGATGCCAGTTGAGTTCATTGTCAACCCAGCATTGTAAAGCCAAAATCTGCAAGTCTCTTCAGAACTTTTTCCACTGAAAATGAACTCATGTCCACTTCACCCCCCACCCCATTTTACCTGCTGTTCCCTGGTCATCCATTCCCCCTTCTACTGAGGAGATTAAAGTACCTGTTCAGGATGCTTGTTTGTCATGATCCTGTGCAGCCTCCCTCGGTCATCCTCCTTATTCTTACTATCCCTTTTGTTTCCTTCTTCTCATTTATGTACCTGAAGAAAGTCTCATATCCTTTAGCTACCTCATTGGATAGCCTTTCTTCTGTCTGTACCTTTGCTTGCCTCACTGCCTTACCTGCTTTCCTGTTTTGCTTTACCCCTCTGTGTTTTCCTCCCTCTGCATTTCTCTGTACCTACTGAATGCCACCCTTTTTCCTTCACCACTGTGGTCACTTCTTTAGACTACCATGATGGGCTTTTGTTTACCTACTTCATGCAGAGGCTGTTTGCCTTAATTATCCCTTCCCTAATTTTCTCCCACTGTACCTCTACCCCCTCTCTGGCAGTCCTCCCCCACTAGGCAGCCTCTGAAGCAGTCCCCCATTTCTTTCTTTTAAAATCCATCATAAAGTCCTGGTGCCTTGTCTTTGTGTGGTTTGCTTTGGCACCTGTCTTAATATTGAACAACACTGTACGGTGATCACTGGTCCCTAGATTACAGCTCACTCTGATGTTTGCAATGATATGCCTGTTACCAAGGATGAGGATCAGCACTGCCCTGTCCCGACTGGGTCCACTGACTAGCTGCCTGAGAAATGTCCCCTGATAGGAGTCAAGTATGGTCCAACTTCTTGCTGAGGTTGCAGCTGGAAGTCTCCAGTCCACATCTGGAAGACTGACGTTGTCAACTAGCAGTAATAATAATAGTAATCTTTGTTTCTTTTGCACCTTTCAAAGTTATTAAGATGCATTACAATAAGTTAAAAATGAAAACCGGTAAAACAACAGGATATAAAATTTTCACTAAAATCCAATAAATAGCATTAATAATGCAGGTAAACCCCATGGTCATGCATTCCTGGAGCTGACATAGTAGAGAATTCCAGAGGACTGGGGCTGCATACATGAAAGCATGGGTCCCGGAAGATTTTAAAGATACCCTTGGAATCTCTAGCAACCCGTCATCAGCTGAATGGAGCAGTCGCTCAGGGCAGTAAGGGATCAGAAACTCTTTCAAGTAGTCTGGGCCAAGACTGTGTATGGCTTTGTAAGTCAATCCAACTTTAAAGGTGATCTGCCACTGAATCGGCAGCCAGTGTAGCTCGTGCAGCACTGGTGTGATGTGACAAGTATGGGGAGTCCCTGTCAGCAACTGGACTGCAGCATTCTGCACTAGCTGCATGTGGTGGATATCAACCCCCAGTAGCCCAAAGTATAGAGAGTTGCAGTAATCAAGGTGCAAGGTCACAAAGGCATGGATCAATGTAGGTAGGTCACTGGATGGAACAAGATGCTCGACCCTGGTGATGTTTCTCAGATGGTAAAAGGATGACTTGATGACCGCCAACACCTGTGATTACAGTGTCAGCCCATCGTCAAGCATCACCCCCAGGTCCTGTACCCGTTCGGAAGTAAGGAGTTGGGAGCCCCCAAGGAAAAGCAACATGGGCTGCCCAGCACCTGACCCACCCATCTGGTGACCAGGATCAACTACCATCACCTCAGTCTTCCCCAAGTTCAACTTCAGCCAGCTAGAATTCATCCAATCCTGGATTTCAGTGAGGCAGTTATTGAAGACCAAGAGTGCACTATTCTGGTCGGGTGTGAAAGACAGGTAAAGCTTGGTGTCCTCAGCATAGCAGTGAAACTTCAGCCCACACTATCTTATAATGTCTCAGAGGGGTAGCATATACACCACAGACAACATGGGGGACAGCACTGAGCCCTGAGGCACCCCACATTATAGAGAGAGAGGGTCAGAGGAATAAATCCTCAACACCACCCTCTTGAGTTCTGCCAGTGAGGAAAGATTTAAACCATATGTGGACAATGCTAGTCTGGCCACAAATGAACCTTAGGCACTCAAGCAGTACCCCATGGTCCACATTGTCAAAAGCTGAGGAGACATCAAGGAGCACCAAGATGGACTGGCGTCTCCAATCTCTCGTCATCAGGAGATCATTGAGCACCCAAACCAGAGCAGTCTTGATGCTGTGCCTCTTACAAAAACTGGATTGGAGAGGTTTGTAGATGTTATGGATGGTGAAACGGTTCTTCAGTTGTACAGCCACTACCTTCTCTACCACCTTCCCAACAAAGGGGTGGTTAGAGATAGGTCTGTAGTTCACCAGGCAGTCTGGGTCCAGAGGACCTTTCTTTATGAGTGGTGTGACTACCGCCTCCTTAAGGTAGATGGGGAACTTACCCAACTCAAAAGAGCACCAGACAGTCTGAGCTAGGACTGGGTCAATGATATTACAACAACCCATAATCAGGGAAGTTGGGCCTAGATCCAAACCACAGCACATACGGTGCATAACCTGGACAATCCGCATGACTTCCATGAACTCCGGCCTGTCGAAGGTACTCCAGGAGAAGTGAGGGAATGTGGTCGGACACCAGTCACTAACATCCCCCATAGAGTGTGTTGGTCAGATCCCCGCCCTGATGTCAACCACCTTATCTGCAAAGAACTAAACGAGCTCCTCACACTCCAACTGTGAAAAGGCTCTTTGAACCTGCAGGCAGGCTGGATTGCACAGCTTGTCCACAGTTCAAAAGAGCTGAGCCAGTTGGTTCTGAGTGACAGCAATCTCCCTGGTCAGGAATTCTGCCCAAATCGGCCCAAACTGAGGAAACACTAGCACAAACAGTAAAAGAAGGCAAAAAGACTTTCTATAGATACATTAGTGAAAGTAGAAAGTCCAGAGGGGGTATTGCTAAGATCAAAGAAGATAAGGGGGTGTGTGAGGAGGAGGACCATGTAAAAGCATCTATCCTAAATAGATACTGTACTTCTGCTCAGTATTTACTGAAGAGAAGGTAGGGCAGGGCCCACAGCTAGGCACCATGGACACGGGGGGGGGGAGGTGTGCGCTAGTCCCTTCACAAAAGAAAGGGTCCTACATGAGCTTGATAAGCTCAGGATGGTCAAGGCAATGGGACCTGATGGCATACATCCCAGGATACTAAAGGAGCTAAGGGTGGAACTAGCAGAACCATTATCAGAACTATTTAGTGAGTCTCTGAGCACAGGAGAGGTCCAAGAACACTGGAGAAGAGCTCATGTGATCCTGCTCCAAAAGAATGGTAGCAGGGAGGGACCAGTCAGTCTTACCTCAGTAGTGGGCAAGATTATGGAGGCACTCCTTAAGGAAAGGATAGTACAACACCTGGAATCCATAGGAGCACAGAATCCAAGACAGCATGGGTTTACAAAAGGAAGGTCCTGTCAAACTAATCTCATAAATTTCTTTGACTGGGTAACAAGAGTGGTGGACCAAGGGGGAGCAATTGATGTCGCCTACCTTGACTTCAGCAAAGCTTTCGATACTGCTCCCCATAGAAGATTGATTAATAAGCTGGGTAGGCTCAGAGTGGGTCAGAAGTTGGTCATGTGGGTGGCAAACTGGTTGATGGGCAGAAAACAGAGAGTGGTGGTAAACAGTATACAGTCAGAAGAGATGCAAGTCACAAGTGGGGTACCTCAGGGATCAGTTCTGGGGCCAGTCCTCTTCAATATCTTCATCAGTGACATTGCAGCTAGACTGGAGGGTAAGGTTTGTCTGTTTGCAGTTGACACCAAGATCTGCAACAGAGTAGATGATCCAGATGGGGTGGGCAGAATGAGAAGAGATCTGGATAAGCTAGAAAAATGGTTGGAAGAATGGCAACTGGGGTTTAATGTAAAGAAGTGAAAGATCATGCACATAGGGAAGAGAAACCGTGATGACACCTATAGGTTGGGAGGGGAGTTGCTGGCAGTCACAAGGGAAGAAAGAGACTTGGGCATCATCATCACCGATGACCGGAAATCATCCAAGAAGACCACTAAAACAGTAGGTTAGGGTAGGGGGATGTTGGGGTGTATTAGTGGGGGTATCACAAGTCAGAAGAGGGAGGTAATAATCCCTCTTTACAAGACACTGATTAGGCCCCATCTGGAGTACTGCATGCAGTACTGGAGGCCACACCTTCACAAGGACTTTAACCAAATTGAGGCAGTCCGGAGAAGGGTAACCAAAATGGTGGAGGGACTGTGCCAGAAAACATATGAGGACAGATTAACAGAGCTCAATATGTATACCCTAGAGTGAAAGAAGGAGAGAGGTGATATGATTGAAACATTTAAACACTTTAAGAGCATTAACAAGAAGAAATAATCTAACATGTTTCAATATAAGAAAACTAGCAGAACAAGAGGATACAGCATGAGATTAGAGGGAGGCTGAGTAAGGGCTAATGTGAGGAAATTCTTTTTCACAGAAAGGGTGGTGGATGCATGGAATGGCCTACCTCAGGAAGTGGTGGATATGAATACAATGCAGGGCTTCAAACAGGCATGGGATAGGTATAAGGGAACAATACAGATGAGTATGATTAGATGGTCCATTAACAGAGCAAAGACCGATGGCACATTTATAAGGTAGAAAAAGAAACGGCCAGACTGGATGGACCTCGCGGTCCTTATCTGCTGTCTACTTCTATGTTTCTATGTTACAGGAGATTGTTGATTGATAGTGCTGATAATGTTCTAACACTCTAAGGTGGTCAGCTTCCAGGGTGGATTTCCACCAGCAACATTCTAACCTTCATCCCAGTCATCGCAACTCCCTCAAAGTCCCATCAAACCAGAGGGACCAAGGGCGTAGGGAGAGAGGGTGAACACAGACTGGAGCAACAGAATCCAGGGCCATGGCAGTGACCTCATTATAGGCTCAAACCAAGGCCTTTGGGTTCCCACTTGCCACAGGAAACTCTGAAAGGTCCAGGACCACTGCTAGACCTTCAAGACTCACATCCCTTAAAAGGCAGAACCTGGCCATCTCCACAGGGGTAGGTCTACGAAGGGGGGCACAAAAATTATGAACATATGAAATTTGCCAGCAGATAAAGGCCTAGAAGTCTATCAAGTCTGCTTGAATGTGCAGCTAGCACATTGAATCTCACAGTGTAATAACTGGACCACCCGACAGGTTCCAACCCCACATCAGCGGCATCGATCCCCAGGAGAAAAAAACAGGTCAAGGGAGTGACCGTATTTATGAGTAGCAGCTGTAACAATTTGTGTAAGGCCCCGTGATGTTATCAACTGGAGGAAGTGTTGCCCAAAATTGCGAGAGTTCGTCATCAACCCAGGCATTAAAGTCACCCAGGACCATCAGCTTGGGTGACTCCAACGCCATATCGATCAAACAAAACGCTACTTCCTAAAGGAATCACCTCTCATCCCTGGGTTGATAGTATGTATGGGCTATTCTACATCCTATACCTGCTGCTACAGTACATTTGAATGACCTGGCATCCTCAACTGGTACACTTGTGAGGCCCAATTCGGTCTTGAAACAGACCATGACCCCCTCCCCACAGTCACTGAGTACCTGGCCGGAATCGCAGCCTCAAGCATGGGGCCAGAGTTTTCATCCAGCCAGTCCCGGTGATGCATGCCAGATCTGTTGTCTCAAGAAGATCTGCAATAATTGCAGTCTTGTTGTTAACAGATCTGGCATTGTATAACACCGCTCAAGTTGGATGGGTCTCTTCAGCATCCCCGACTGCTTGCCCACCAATAATGGTGGTGCCCTTGGGTATGGAGACTAGGCATGGGGGATCATGGTCTAGACTCTATTTCACCCCAGGGCATCTTCTGGGCTTAACAACCCCGATATGAGAGCCCTGTTCTTCCATCCTCCGCTGTTCACACACCCCCCACCCTGCTCCTCCGGGCAATGCCCAGTGCATGACAACACAAGTACCATTCCCTTATCTGCAATCTATATGATGACTTCTACTAGTGCCTTATTCAAATTCTCTACCAGCGTTGGAGGTAGGTATACTATCCCTGTATGAGTAGTGGTCCAAGCTCCTGTCTCTGAGATGGCCCATAGCACCACCTACCCTTCCTTCTAAACTGGGTTGCCACTTTGTTTCTATAGCCCTGATTCTCCCTCTGTCAAATAGAACAATTCCTGCCCATCCTGTTTCTCCTGAACATAGGGTAGCCTGGTATGGTCATGCCTCAGTCATGACTGCCAGTGCACCATGACTCAGTTACAGCCACCAACTCCAGGTCAACCTCCCCCAAGATGACTTTGAGGTCCAGATTCCTTGCATTGTCTGCACATGGCTTTCCATACCTTGCAGTCTCCCTGCTTACAACCCCACTTTCCTACTGCCTATGCTGTTCCCTGTCACACTCCATGACTCTTCTTCTTGTGTTAACCTCCCTGCTTCTTGCTTTTTCTTTTTTACTTTTCTCTTTGTGAATCCTTGATTTAAACCATACTTGCCCTCTGCTTTGTCTGCACCATTTCCTTTCCTTTTTTGTGCCCCTGCCTAGGGGAGCTCCTTCTCCTCAGTCCTGCCTCTCTATTTCTTCATCATGTGTCAGATGGGCAATTCCTGCCTCTCTTGTAAACACAGTCCCCCACCCCGGTTAGTTTAAATGATCATCCAAGTAACATTTGCACCTCCCACTAAGGAGAGAAGTCCTGTCCTGAAGGGAGGGGGATGACTAGCAGCATGGTTTCACAGGGGGAGGTCATGTCAAACTGTTCTCACAGAGTTCTTTGACTGGGTTAGTAGGGAGGTGGATCCAAGGGAGAGCAGTGGATGTGGCTTATCTAGACTTCAGTAGGGCTTTAAACACTACACTGTATGGGAGGCTAGTTAAGGTACCAGTTGTTGAAAGTGCTGCTGCAGACAGCCCTGTTCTCCTCTCAACCATACACTGGTAACACCTTGATCAGTGCCATTGTACACACTAACTGCTTAAGACCACTACCCTGCTGCAAGAAATTACCCTGCACTACTCCTACCCCAATTCTTGCCATGTCTTTTGTCTGCAGGTGGACGATGACATCCAGATGCCACCTGTGAACTGTTAGCCTAGCAATCCACTGGACCATCTCACCAGCCTGCCAAGTTAAAGTGCCAGGAGGCACTTTCTCTCTCTCTCCCAAGTCTGTTTCATGAACAGTGGAGTGCCTTTCTGGCAGTTGCTTTCTCCTTCTGGGTGCCTCTTATTCCCACTTTGGGGCTTCCCCTTCTGAGGACCCCCACATCCTCCTAATGCACTACTCTTTGGGGTCTCGAGGGGGGGAGGTCCTCCATTGGCTGCAGCTACTGCAGAACATGGTCGCTAGGCTGTTAACTGGACAGCCTAAGGCAAGGCAAAATTTATTTAAGAAGACGCCCAATCCCAGAGGCTCTTGGCACCTTACAGATAGATAAGCACATATTCAAAGAACAGATCAATAAAACCAAAAAAGAAAAATATAAACATATAAATGAATATCTCCAGATAAAAAAATGTCCCATAAATAATAAAGTGAAACATCAAATTACTAATAGCTGTAATCAGGACTAAAAGAACAATTTAGTCCAGAAAGGGCTGTGCGAATAGGAGGGCCATAAGATGGGCCTTGAATACCTCCAGAGTAGAGACCCACCTAACCTCGAGGGAGCAGCGACACTAAATGCTGTGTCACCAGCTGATCTCAGCCTCATCCTGGGACTTACCAGGGGGCCCCCACAGGAGGAACAGAGGGGGTGAACCAAAAGAGCAGGTGCAAGAAGGTCTAACTGATAACAGGACCCTGACTGTGTAGGGCCTTATAGGTGAGAAGGCTCACCTTAAAGAGGATCCTCCACCTGATGAGCAGCCAGTACAGCTTACACAACACCAGTATAATGTGGCAAAACTTTGGCTGCCCAGTAAGTAACTGGGCAGCTGCATTCTGCACTAGCTGCAGTCTGCAGAGAAATCCTTCCATGACCCTGAGGTACAGCGCATTACGGTAGTCAAGCCTTGATGTAACTAAGGCATGCATCAAAGTGGGGAGGTCCAGAGGCAGAACAAGGGGCTTTATCCTGGCAACATTTCTAAGATGGAAAAAACAGGAGCAGATGATGGAAGATATTTACGCCTCCATTGTAAAACTCCTATCTAAAATGACAGCAAGATTTCACACCTTAGAGGAGGCCTACAATTAACAGATCCAAGAACAAGTCCAGTTTCTGATTCAGAGGCCATCCTATCATTCACTCTGTTTGACTCCACCACCAATATCTCCATATTATCAGGGTTTAAGTAGAACCAGCTGGAGGCCTTCCAATCGTTGATCTCAGCAAGGCAGCTATTCAGCACATCCAACATGCTAGATATTCCTGGAGCAAGGGATAAGTATAGCTGGGAATCATCGGCATAGCAATGAAAACCCAAGCCATACCTCCTAATGATCCCTCCCAGGGGCAGCATGTACACTGGGAATAACATTGGGGCTAACACTGACCCCCTGAGGTACTCCGCAAGATAGGGGACTGGGGCAGAAAAGTTCCCCATCACAACCCATTGCCTCCTGTTGGTTAAGAAGGATTCAAACCAGCAGATGACAGTGCCAGTGAGTCTGCATAGTTCCCTGAGGCGGTCAAGTAACACACAATGGTCCACTGTGTCAAATGCTGATGAAAGATCAAGAAGAACAAGAACTGTCTTTTCTCCTCAATCTCAAGCCCTGAGAATATCATTCTGCACCTGAACAAGTGCAGTTTCTGTGATATACCTTGCCTGAAATCATGACTGGAAGTGTTTGTAGAACTCACAGGTCACAAGGTGCTCCTCCAACTGAAGCAACACTACCTTCTCCACAATCTTTGCCAAAAAGGGAAGGTTGGAGATAGGTCAGTAATTTGCCTTAACCTCTGGGTCCAAAGATGGTTTCTTTAAGAGAGGTCTCACCAATGCCTCCTTCAAGGCATCAGGAAAGACCCCCTTAGACAAACACCACCAGACAATTAGAACAAACCAAGGCCAACGGCCTCAATGCATCTCATCAAGAAATGCATCGGCACTGGGTCCAGTTCACAAAAAGTGTGCTTCAGAATGGTTGCCACCCTAATGACCTCACTTCCCTCCACTGGTCTAAACTCCCCCCAACCAGGCAGGGTGCACTCAGAACACTTTGGGTGACCACTGCCAGCTATGGCTTTGCTGACTAAAGGAACTCCCTGACAGATACCAGACACTCTGTCCGAGAAGAGCCAAGCAAACTCTTCACATTCAGCATTAGAAAAAAAACTTTTTCAGCTGTAGGCAGGCTGGAAGAAGTAGCCTTCCCACAGTCCAAAAAAGTACAGCTAGTCAGTTCTTCCCAGCGGTAATCTCCCTGGATAGGAGTACTGCCTTCTTATGGTTGATTGCCCCTGGTATGCATTATAATGCATACACAGGGCCAGTTTGTCCCCCTCCAGGCCAGACTTCCTCCAGCTCTCAACCTCTGACCCTTTCTCTTCATCTCCCCGAGGTCCCCATCAAATTGTGGGGACCTCAGGAAGATTTGGGTCATACATGGACAGATGTGAGGGAGTCAATGGCGTCAGATAGCACTCTATTAGAAGAGCCCACCATGGCACCAATGCCTCCGACACATACATTGCCCACACCAGGTAGATCAACTGCCACCAAGAAGCCCTCTGGGGTCAGTCCCTGCAAAGGATGACAGCTCATCATCTCTGTAGGGGGGAGGGCATCTGGTGGGAGCCCTGAACATGAACCGCACCATGCAGCAATCAGATCATACCACCCAATTAATCTTGAGATCATTAATCTCAAGCCCCAGTGAGAACACCGGGTCCAACACATGCCCACCCTGGTGAGTCACGGCAGAAACAACTTGTGACAGGCCCAGTGATGACATAGTCTGGAGGAGGTTATGACCAAGCTTTGAAGATTTGTCATTGGGCCAAACATTGAAATCCCCCAAGACAATACATCTGGGGCTTTCCAGTGTTTCACCAATGACAAATTCTGCAACCTCCTGCAGGAAATTCCCCGCCACCCCAGGGGGGCAGTCAATAAGGAATATTCTGCAGCCTGTGCCCAGACATCCACAAATGGCCACACATTCAAAACAACCCAGGGTTCCCAGTGCATGCACGGTGAAGTCCAAGTTGGGTCTAAAACAAACAGCTACCCCACCGTCCCTGTGTTCCTCTCTGTATAGTCATATCACCCCAGTTTTGTGTGAACTGCACTGGCTGCTGGTCAAGCGGTGGGTTCTCTTCAAGGTGGACTTGCTCATCTTTAAGGCCCTTCATGGTCTTGGTCTGGCTGTTTGTTGGACATTCTTACACCTGCCACATCAGTCCCACCCATTGCTCCTCCGCCTCCTCTAGGGGCCTCCTAGCGATTCCCAGGACGAGGTTAAAAACTACCAGTGACAGAGCATTTAGTGTCACTGGCCCATCCTGTGAAATTCACTTCCTCTAGCTGTCAGGGAGGCCCCTTCAGTGGAGGTATGTAAAGCCCTCCTCAAGGCCCACCTGTTCAGTCAGGCTTTCCCAGAGTTACTTCTCAAGCCATTAATGTTAGCCTTTATTAGCTGCTGCTGTTCAGGCTTTTGCTGTATTTCAACTATTATTATTAGCCTGCTGCTTTATATTTAGCCTGGTTTAACTTTTTTCCTTATCTTTGCTGTTGTTTTGTGTATTTTGCATGTGCACAGTACCCAGATCCTCTGGGATTGGGTGCCTGAAAAATAAAATTTGTCTTGCCTCCTTAGCCACTGCCATGTGTGCCTCCTCCCAACTGTCCTGTCTCACCACTATGGTGAAGGAAGTTTGTATTGGCACAAGTTGAAGAGTGTTTACCCTAACCATCACCCCAACCCTTCCTGGGCCTGTCCATATAGGATAGTGTAAAGAGTACTGTGTTATATTCTACCTGTTCTTGTGTTTTCCCATCAGAGACTATTGCAGGCTGTGGCCAATATGCAGACACAAGCTGTTACTTATATTCGATGTTCTTTGAAAAAAAAAAACTGTTACTGCACCAAAGGAAGAAAATTAAAATTTCAACTGTCCTAAATCTTAGTAAATTAGGGGTCATCTCTTCTGTGGGCCTTTCAGCCCTAACCCTCACCCCATTGCATGATCAAAGAACATCAGATGTAATTTGTATTTTTAGGTAGGGCCCACAGTCTCTTGGCAGCATGTTTATTTTTATTTATTTGAGGACAATTGGAATTACAACCCTCTGAGTCAGAGACTCATTTACAAAGGCTCCATGTCAATGAGGAACACACAAAGAAAAGAGTAAAACAAAACAGTACATAGTGCAGACAGGGTATATACAGGTAATACTAAGAACATACAGGGGCTAGTTATAAAAGCCCCACGTAAATGTGCCAGAAGACAATATAATTTGCCATACAATAGGCAGATATAAGCATTACAAACCAGTAGAGTACTTGGAAGTCAGCTATGACAATCACAGTGATGTGAGTTAAGGAGGTGGTTCTTGAGGGCTGTTTTGAAAGGCCCGAGTCTTTTCCCAGTAGTGACTGACCCAGGGAGGGAGTTATACCAAGATGGAGCATGGTAGTGAAAAGATCTCTGCTCAAGGAACATCCAAACCCTGGGTACATGCTCGGAGGGATGGACAGAGCTATGAGTGGAGAGGGTAGGGGGGACCTGTAGATGACTGATGAAATACCAAGGGGGGCCCAGCCTGTAACAATTTTTTGGGCCAGGAGGCATGATTGGTAGATGAACCTCTCATCAAGGTTGAGGAGGTTAGAAAGGGAGTATAAGGTACAGGTGTGGGTTAGACACAGTTCTGTACATTTGAAGACAATATCAGGATGGGGTGAGCATTAGGGCTGCGATCCCCAAGAAAGAGCACTCCCTTGATCCATCAATATTCAGGGCAGCTGAAACCATAATTTTTTTTTCTTTTCTTACTTGGTGGGTAGTGGGTAAGGCATTAAGGTTGGAAAATCCTAACACCACATTTCCCTACTTTTGGTGCTTTAATCTGAATTCTAACTGGTGCATTAATACAGAATGTTGCAAAGAATGTCCTTACCTTTTGAGATAGCAGAATTATATCCTCATTTAAACCTTCGTGAACCATATTACTGCAAAGTGCAGGTCACTGTAGGCCCCGTGATTCCATACCTGTATAGATGTGCACATCCACATGGGTTTGAAAGCAGAGGGCCCAGTCTCCATGAATTGACAAAATCATTTTATTCATTTGTTGTAACTTTTTTGTGGGACATGCAGAAAAAATATATTAAGGTGCCTCAGCTCTTGGTGGTTGCTTGTATATTTTCAAAAAAAATGTGCTTTTGATCTTTTTAGCTATAACTAGGTAATGTTTTGTTGGCTTGATATCAAACTTGTTATAGTTCTACTCCAATGGGAGATACACACTTTGTGCATTTCTTACGATGATCAGACTTTAATGAGGATTTGACATCATGTTGAAGTTAGGAGGTAATTCTGTGGAATTGTGCATACTCCACACATTTCTGGATGGTACTGTGTGCTTAATCCTTTGATACATAGATTGTCCCTTAATTCCAAATAGTGACAGAGTTATGCTTGCTAAAGTTGCAATGTTATCCTCTGTGAAATTACATTTTTTTATATGGGCCATACATTTTGGGGGTGTATTATGTTTCAGTCTTGTAGTACTAGTTTACACTTTTTATTTAATATATAGAGCGCCCCTTAACTGCAATTATTCATGGCATTTATGGCTTTTTAATTTTGAAATGTGAAAAAGATTAAGTCCAGATTATTTTTTCATATGAACTGCTTTTTCATTAAGTTTTCTTGAGCTCACAAAAAGAGGATTGGTTCATAAAACAGAAGAATGTAAACATAAACAAAATTCAAATTCTTCTTTCATATGAAGGCATTTTCCTTTGTAAGATTTCCATGAGCTCACCGAGGAAGATATATTCATATTATAGAAGAATGCGGAAAAAACTTTCATATGAAGGCGTCTTTCATGAGATGTTCATATGAAAGAAGATACTTTCATACAAAAGAAGAATGTAACAAACATTACTTTATGTCCAACATCCTTTTTTGTATGACCCTAATCCTATATGGCCAAACAAAAAAAGATAATCAACTCGTAGAAGAATTTTTATAAGCTTTAAAAACACATTTTCAAGTTGTTTGTTAAAAAAATTAATTGCAGAAAGGAGCTAAACAGAACTTGTTTATAAACATATGTGTGTTGCAGTCTCTGTAGGGCATAATTTTTATGGATTTGTAAAAAATTAAGAAAAACAGAAAATAGTTGGCTACCCTATGAAAAAAGTATTTTTCTCACAAAAGATGATTGCCCCCTCACAAGAGAGACTCTTCTTTCATGACCAAATACTTCTTTAGTATCAAACCTGTATCTAAAACACCCTCCTGAGCCTGTTATGAAATTAAATTTCAAATTATTATAACTCTGGAAAGAATATATATATATATATATATATATATATATATATATATATATATATATATTTATACAACAGGGATGGGTGATAAGCATTACGAATAAAACGTATTTGCACCCCAGTGAGATAAATGACTGCTGACGTAGACACTGTGGAGATATTTAGATTTACACATACTGTGTCTACATCAGCAGCCAATATTCTAACAGTCGTGATGTATGTGAAAGCACCTCTTGAACCGAACTACTCCGCAGTGCAACAATCTGACGAATCCCATACACAAATATATCTTTATGTGACACACACAAAACATAAATAAAGCAGCAAATGTGGGAAAGCCAGTAACGCGGTAAAAACTATGCTTCCAACTGGAACCGACAGCACTCTCTGACGCAAACATACGAAGGAGACCGCTAAATTAACAAACATCAATACCACAAAACTAACAGCTCTTTGCCTTAAAACCCCACAGTTCTTTCAAATAAATAGTAGAAAAAGTACCTCCATATTTGTGCCGTCTTAGTCAGCATTTGTGGAAAACTGAAAGTACCACTACAGATCGACACTGAAGCACTCGGACCACCAGTAAAAGATCCACAGTAAGAAGAATGTAAGAGATCCACACAGCATATGCAGCAAATCATTCCAGGAAACAGGAAGCACAGAGAAATAAAACAACTTAGATAAACACATTAGAACCCAGTACAATTAAAAGAACTCCACACAACCTCATTCAAAGTGAGACAAACAGACCCAACTCACTTAACATCAACAGCCAATCACATGTGAGAAACAAACATACCATCACCAATCAGATAGTACAACCAACACAAACAACCAATAGTATCACAGAAACAAATCCCATTCATGCTGCCAACCAATCACAACAGAAACAGACTCCTATTTGCAAAACACAGCTAACTAGTCCAAACACCATACAGGAATACAGGGGAAGAACACCAGAAAACAAAATAAACCCACTCACTAACACAAATAAAACTGCCATAAATGTGTTCCCTGTTGTATAAATCGAACACATGATGTGCAGATCATGGAATATGGAAAATATTCTCACTCCTTCGGCACTCATGAGATAGCCATGCCTCACTCTGCAGGAGTGAGAATAATTTCCATATTCCACTCCTGCCCATCATATCCTATATATATATGTGTGTGTATATATATATATATATATATATATATATATATATATATATATACAACACACCACATATATATATATATATACACACACACACATATATATATATACATACATGTGTATATATATATATATATATATATATACATGTGTGTGTATATATATATATATATATAACATACACATATATATACATGTGTGTATATATATATATGTATATATGTGTGTATATATATATATATATATATATATATGTGTATACTCTCTCTCTCTCTATATATATATATATATATATATATATATATACAGTATATATTTCATCAAACCAGTGAAAGACACCATTTTGGGATAAGCCCTTTCCACTTTGAACATTTTAGACCAAAATTCCAAATCATCTGTGCTGTTGGTTGTGACAAAATACTGCAAACACACTCTTTCCTCTTTTTGCACTATCTGGATCTCAGAATATGCACATTGCATAAAAAAGAAATTAGGCAGTTCAAGAGACCCCCCCACCCCAACTTAGCATACTAGCTTTGTAATTCCTTTAAACAGGGGCAAGGCTATTAAAGTGCAGAACTAGGGGTTTAACAGTAAACAACCTACTTGACCCTAACTATAGTTGTGCTACCATGCCACTTTAGTCATCATTAACATATCAGGGCTGAATATGACCCACAGGAACCCTGGTGCTATCCTGTTTGGGCTGCATTATCCTCAGGCTCCCGTGGGCTATATTCTGTTTGGGACTGTGTCAGTGCAGTGCAGTGCATAATTATGATGCACTGTGTCGACCTGGCCGCATATTCAAACAGTGTGCCCTTGTTGTGGTGCAGTAATTGTCTGAATATTTATCCAAGCTGTCTGTGCACTAATTGCCACACAATGTTCCTGTCCACACAGAACACATGATGGGATCTGAATATGGGGACCTATACAGCTTAGCTCAGTTGAACCCAGATTCCACAAGACAATGGCTACCGCAACTAATAACATCATGTACGAAAATATCTTCCGCATTGATAGACGCTTGTTGGGATATTTGTAGCTGTACTGTCTGGCTTTAGTGACATGTTAACTATATTATAAAAAGCATTGAATCTGCTGTGTGTGCTTGTTTTGAGTACTGTTTATACTTACTCATATTTAGAACTTGTGTATTTTCCTGTGTATACTTAACCCTTTAGGTAACTATTCCTGCTGGGCTGAATTAACCTACTGACTGATGCTATCCTCACTGGGACCCCCCTGCCTCCATGAACATGAGATACTGTAACTCATGGGGTTTTCCTGCTTGTAGTAATTTAAATACATAAAGAATAAAAATGGGATTTTTATTTTTGTTCTGTTTGACTTTAACTGTCTGAATTTTAAAAATGTGAATTTGCTTTTTTTTTTTTTTTTTACTTGGGTGGAATCACATTTTTATAATGCAGATAGTTATCAGAGCCAATCAGAATACAGTTGCATTGTACTGTGACTAGCTCTGGTGCATTATAAAAACATGATTTGTTTTCTTCACTCAGGGGAATCGCATTTTTTTATAGTGCAGATAGTCACCAGAGCCAATCAGAATACATTTGCTTTGCATTGTGATTGGTGACTATATCTGTTACAGAAATTGACTGATTCTGGTAACTGTCTGCATTACAAAAATTTGAGTTTTGCATTTTTTTCTCAGGGAAGGATGTGACAGGGAGCTTCTGCCACTCTTAAGGACTGACCTTTGTTTAAATCCATTGCAACAGGTCTACTCTTTCTTAGCTTAATCTATCCTTTACAATTTCTAGTCCATAAGATTGAACACCTGTGGGTACCCCAGGCTGTGTTCCTTGTTGGATTTAGTATGCAATGACACTGTCATAAAATACCTTGATGTATATACCATATATGTATAAAACATGTAAATGTTAAAAATATCTTGGCACAAGGTGGTTTTGATAAAGGTAAAAAGTACTAAATAACTATTATAGAAATTAAGTTACTGGGGTAGAGATATAAGAAAACCCACTGTTGTGTTATTAAATGCATGTACATTGCAGATTGAGAGGCCCTTTTGGTACCATGCATTCCTGCTGTAAACTGAACTGGTTTGAAATGGCATGGTGATTTACATACACATCCCATGATGCTTTGCAATATGGAGTATGTTTGATGTTGTGTTTCTTTGAAACTTGGCTTTCTTGCCAATACCCTTTGGACTAATCCTTGCTTCAGTGTTTCTGCACTGAGGTTCTTTGTCTTTAGCTTGGTTTTTTTTTTTTGTTTGTTTGTTTTGAGCCTCATCACAAAACCATCAAGACAAACATAGGGATGAAATGGTTTCACTAAAAAGTTAGAGTTGTGGGTCAATAGTTGCTAAGTGCAGAAGAAGGACATGCATAGTCTATTGCTGCAAACTGATGTGTTGAAGACGTGATATGCCATCACTGAAGGTTATCTTCTGTGTTTTAAATAAACATTACACAGAGAGTGTATGTTAAACCTCACATTCTGCATCTGGTTCATCTGTTATCCCACAGCCCTTCCACAGAGGGGGTGAGATGCAGGTATTTTCTACTCTGTCTGACTTTGTGACAGTATGCATTTAAAAAAAATACATTTTTGTTTATTAGTTGGAGTAGCTGCAGTAGTTTTGTATTTTGACCAGCTCTGATGACTACCTGCCTTAAAATGTTAAGAGGAGGGGGTAGCTATAGTTGTAATGTGCTCTGTATGACATACAGTATGTAACAGCCCATATTTTAAAATGTTTTGCATTTTTTTTTACTTAGGGAGAGGGTAGCAGCAGACTGATTTTACACTCTGTTCTACTCTGACTCTGATTTTTATATGCATTTTGAAAATATTTTTTTATGTGGTTCTGCTTGAGTTGCTTAATGATCATTTGTCCTGTATCATCACTGTTTTTGATTAGCATACCCTCCTGCTATGTTTTATTATCTGTCCACATACTTCCTTGTGACCAAGTATTGACCAGTGAGAAGCCAGACTTGGTCATATCCATTCTTTGAATAGTATCAATGAAAAACAATAAACTGAAATGCTATAAAATAATAATGTAATCTAAAGTATAGTACTGTAACATGGAGATGTCTGAAAAAGCCGATGTTTGAGGTTACATCTCAAGAAAGTTGATGGAGCTCTCAAAAAGATTAAGATAAAACAACTGACAACATTTATTTCCTTATTGTAAGCAAATACTAATTAAATATCTATTTTCAGTTAGCAGGAAGTTTGAATGCATTGAGAGTTGGAGTCAGCAATTATCGACTGAGAATTGCCTGCTAAGTAACATGGCAGAGAAACCTCATCAGTATCCTTCAAGCAACAAGAGTTTCCATGGCCTCCATCTCATCATGGTAGAACAGATTCATGAAGGAGAGGGGCAATTTAAATGTACCAAATATCATAAGAGGTTAAGCAAGCTAAATGCTGTTAAAGATACTGATAAGAATTTTACTGTGCAGTATAACACTATAACACACAAAATTCACAAGAAACCATGTAAATGTACTCAATGTGACAAGAGCTTTGCCCAGAAGTGTTACATGATAAAACATCAGCAAATTCACTATGGAAAGAGACTATATAAATGTACTGAGAGTGACAAGAGTTTTGCCAAAAAGCATACCCTGCTATTACATCATAGAATTCATTCTGGAAAGAGAGCATATATATGTGTGGAATGCAACAAGAGTTATGCCCAAAAGAGTAGCCTGATATCACATCAGCGAATTCACTCTGGAGAGAGACCATATAAATGCTCTGAATGTGACAAGAGTTTTGGCAGGAAGAGTTACTTGACAGAACATCAGCGAATTCACTCTGGTGAGAGACCATATAAATGCACTGAATGTGACAAGGGTTTTGCTCAGAAGGGTGACCTGATAAAACACCAGCGAATTCACTCCGGAGAGAGACCATATAAATGCAATGAATGTAGCAAGAGTTTTGGCAGGAAGAGTTACTTGACAAAACATCAGCGAATTCACTCTGGTGAGAGACCATATAAATGCACTGAATGTGACAAGGGTTTTGCCCAGAAGGGTGACCTAATAAAACATAACCGAATTCACTCTGGCGAGAGACCATATAAATGTGCTGAATGTGTCTGGAGTTTTGGTAGTAAGAGTAACCTAATAAGACATCAGCGAATTCACTCTGGTTGCTGATTGAAATAGCCACCCCTAGTGAGTACAGTGTCCTGTGTACAGAGAGACACAAAATTATGAATTACCAAGATACGCAATCTGAAATCAAACTGATGTGGAATAAGGATGCACAAATAAGTGGGCTTGGAGCAATAGGACTAATCAAAAAGAACTTTCAGGCACATTTGAATAGGCTATCAATATTTGTGACACCTTATGAACTGCAAATGGAAGCAATTTTGGGGAAGTTATGTGTGCTGAGAAGAGTTCTTTCAGCAAACCTCAAAGACTAATACAGTACTGATTTTTTGATTTTTTTGAATGTGCCCTGGCTTAAGAATGGGGTCCATTCTTGTTACAATTTTAAAAATCCCTGAACATTTGAGACACTAACCAAGAGAAAGACACTGCATAAATGTACTGAATGCAAAAAGAGTTTTGGAGATAAGAGTAGTATGAAAAGACATCATAGAATTCAGTCTGGAGAAAGACCATATAAATGTGTTGAATGAGACAATAGTTTTATTGTTGAGTAGCTAATAAAACAACAGCAAATTTACTGTTGATAGAGACCATAAATGTGCTGACTGTGACATGACTTTCACTGAAAGAGAGGTCTGATATCACATTAACAAATTCACTGTAGCTATTTAGTTTTTTACTCATAGTTCCACTTTCACCTATTTAGTTTCTCCCCCCACTATCTAAAGCAATTATGTATAGGTTCTCTATCCTTATTTATATTGAATGTATCTATGTACCTTCTCATGTTATGATGCCATACAGTCGAATGTACTCTGTGTAATTACCCTTTGAAAGACATGCAATAACTTTGAAGTGCAAACAAGCAAAAAAAATTCACTGTGGAGAGTCATGGCGTATAATCAAAAGAGACCTTACAGGTTTGTTGATGTGAAAATAAAAACTAAAATAATGTGGAAAAAACAAACAAATCATTCCAATAGTGCTAGATTAACCAGGCTAATCAAAAAGAACTTTCAGGTGCATGTAAATATGCTACCAATACTGTATTTGTGACACCTTATGAATTGCAAAGGGGAAGCCATCCTGGAGATGCTGCACATCCTGAGAAGAGTGCTCTCAGCAAACAGCAGAGACTAATACAATACTGATTTTTCAATTTTATTCTTTAAATATACCCTAGCTTAAGATTGAGTTCCATTTTTATCACAGCTCTAGAAACCCCAGAACATTTGCAGACACTAAGAGAGACAGAGGGACCATATACTGTAAATGTGCTGAATGTGGCAAGAGTGTTGGCCAGAAGGATACCTTGATAAAATGGATTTACTGTGGAATACCGAAACCCAATTGCTTGAGTTTCAGTATCCTGATGCCACATACTTGACAAACTGTTTCCTGACAGTGACATTTCACTTATGGAAGAGTTCATTGCATGTTTTGGTAAGGGTGGATTTCCCCTGTCCCCACATAATTTTTATAATAAACGCTACTGCTGGCAACATTTTAATGTTGGAAACCTGTGTTTCAGGCTTATGGCATTGGGATTCTGAAACTCAGGCAAGTGGGTTTCAGTAAATCAAAAGTATACTGACAAAACATCAGTGAATTCACTCTGGAATGCCAAGAAAGTGGAGGCATGGTAACTAGACACTGTTACAGAAGAAACAAGAGGAAAGGTAGCATTGCTGATTGAAATAGCCACCCCTAGTAACTACAGTCTCTTGCATACTGAGTGACACAACATCGTGAAATACCTAGATGTGCAAACAGAAATCAAACTGATATGGGACAAAAACATATAACTCATTCCACTCGTGCTCAGAGTAGCAGAGCTAATTAAAAATAACTTTCAGGAACATTTGAATATGCTACCAGTATCTGTGAGGCATTGCCTACAGATCCAGGAAATGGCTATGGGGGCATCTTTAGCCCCCAGATATGCTAATTTATAGCTGGGGCTGTGGGAAATGACCACAGTAGAAGATCTCAATTTGAATCCCCTTCTTCAGACATATAGAGATTTATGAGTGTTTTATAGATGGTTTAATTTTGATATGGAAGGGAACAGAGAGACAACTTTTGGAGTTTCTGAAATATCTCCATAATTCAAATCCCTATTTATGTTTCTCCCTTAAATACAGTAAAGAAAAAATGACTTTCCTGAATTTGGATATACGGAGGGGATTGAATTTGGAGATTGAAATGGATTTATACAGAAAGTCAACTGATATGAACTCTATTTTGGAAGCATCCAGCTGTCATCTTTCCCATGGTATTAAGAACATTCCCTGGGGCCATTTACTCCATATTAGGTGAGATTGCAGACCTAATGATACATTGGAAAAAAGCCTAATGAGAGGGCATCTAAGTTTGAGGAGACAGGATATGTAGAACAGGAGGTCATGGCAGTAAAAGAATGGACTGGGGCACAAGATTCAGCAACACATTTAATATCTGATGGGCATGGAAGTAATTAGGGGTAATGACAGGCTTAAATTTAAGCTAATAACTACTTGTAATAAATGCTGTATTGAAGTCTGTGAAATTATGAAATAGAATTGGTATATTATCCAGGCTGATCCAATATTAAATACACACAAGAGGTCCCAATGTTTGTTTATAAGAGAGCCAAAAATCAGGGAGATATACATGTGTGCTTCCTGCAGTCATTTCCTCAACAAAAGTTGAATAGCTGGTTGGGGAGATCAGTTATAGTTTGTGCTCCTTGTGATAGATGTAAATCTTATTCTTATATAAAAAGTGTAAGTAATTAAATGAGACCCCATCAGGGCAGTGCACTGGGATCAAACAACTAATTACCTGTGACATCTCTGGTACTGTTTATAGAGTGGATTGCCTCTGTGGTGCACATTATGTGGGGGAAATGTCCCATGCCTTTAAAATCCATTTGGGACAGCATATCTAAAAATATAGAAGATGAAACGAATTGAGAATATATTGGCAGCATATATTAAACATAGGGACACAGGGATGGGTTTTCCATAGGATAAAAATAGTGTCCCTTGGCCTTAGAGGAGAGGATCTAGATGCAGCCCTTTTCAGAAGAGAGGCATTCTGGATATTGTCTTTGCTTAGTCTGACTGTCCCAGAACTTCATGCATGCTTTGAAATCATACTTTTTTGTGATTTTTTTTCTAGACCGTGTGTGTGTGTGTGTGTGTATATATATTTTAAACTAGTCAAGGGGGGAGGCACTGTTAAGCAGCAGGAAAATCCCAGCTTCTCCCTACAAAACAGGGTACTACATGAGAAAAAGACCAAGGTAGAAAGGTCAGTGGGGGATGCTGCAACTGAAGGTAAAGCCATCAAAAATGGAAAGCAATAAGTACCAATGCCCATAGTCTGAGTAACAAGCTTCCTGAATTAGTGGCCTTGATGGAGGAGGAACATCTGGATATCATGGCAGTCACAGAAACATGGTTCACACAAAACCATGACTGGGACGTAAACATACCAGGATACACTATCTACAGGAGGACAGAGAGGGTAATAGAGGAGGAGGAGTAGCTCTTCACATAAGGAAGGAATCAAAGCAGCAGAGCAAAAGGAAAACAGGGAGAGAAGAAGCACTGTGGGTAAATTTGGAGACCGGCAATGGCACCACACAATCCACACAGGGTTGTATACAGACCTTCTCAGGGAGGAAATGGACAAGGAAATGATAAAGTATACTTAGTGAGGCAGAAAAGGGGATATTGCTGATGGGCGATCTGAATATGCCAGATGTTAACTGGAGTGCAGTTGCAACAGCCACTTGAAGAGTGGGGTCATTCTAGATGCCCTACAGGGGCATGCCTGTAGACAACTAGTATTGGAGCCCACTTGAGAGGAGGAATCTTAGACCTGGTTCTCTCAAATGGAGATGAAGAGAGGATCACAGATGTAGAAGTGGTAGCCATCTGGGAACTAGCGACCATCGAACAGTATGGTTCACAATAAATGCAGCAATAAGTCAGCCATACAAAGGCAAAGGTACTGGACTTTAGGAGGGCTGACTTTTGCCAAATGGGTGACTGCCTAAGGAATGCACTAGCAAATGGGCAGGAAGGAGGGTAGAAGAACAATGGGAATAATAAAACTGCCATCACAGAGGTAACAAGCCTTGTGTGAAGCAAATAAACAAAACTAAACAATGTAAGAAACCACTATAGTTCTCAAAGGAAGTGGCAGTGAAGGTTCAAGAGAAAAGAAAGCTCAGGAGTACAAGGAATCACAGAAGGAGCAGGACAGAGAACTGTATCAGTTAAAGCAAAAGGAAGCTGGGAAGGCAGTCAGAACAGCAAAGGCCCAAACTGAGGAAATGATAGCCAATTCAGTTAAGAAGGGGGATAAAACCTTTTATAGGTACATCAGGGCAGCAAGGAAGACCAAGGAGGGATAGTGAGGCTTAATAAAGGGGAGGGTGGGCAGAGGGTGACTGTGAAAAGGCAGAGATACTAAACAAATATTTTGCTCAGTATTTACAAAGGAAGAGGGGAGGTACCTAAAACAAACAGTAGAAACACTCTGGATACAGAAGTTGATACGGCCCATTTACAGAAGAAAGGGTTCTGAAGAACTCTTAAAACTGAAGGTGGACAAAGCAATGGGGCCTGATGGGATTCATCCCAGAATTCTAAAAGAACTAAGGGTAGAATTAGTGACACCACTGACTACCCTGTTTAACAAATCATGGGAGGATGGGGTGGTACCCGAGGACTGGAGGAGGAGATGTGATTCCCCTTCACAAAAGTGGGAGCAAGGCAGAAGCAGGAAACTACAGACCTGTTAGTTTAACCTCAGTGGTAGGGAAAATGTTGGAATCACTTCTGAAGGAAAGAATTGTTGAGTATCTAGAGGCCAGAGGGCACAGGACCCAAGGCAGCATGGATTCACAGGGAAGGTCATGCCAGACAAATCTGATAGATTTCTTTGACTGGGTGACAAAGCAGTAGATCAGGGAGGGCTGTGGACATGGCCTACCTAGACTTTAGCAAGGCATTTGACACAGTCCCACACAAAAGATTAATATACAAGTTAGCTAGCCTGGAAGTGGGTCCCAAGATGACAGCCTGGGTAAAAAATTGGCTGGAGAATAGGACACAGAGAGTAATAGTAAATGGAGTCCACTCTGAAGAAAGGGGGGTTACTAGTGGGGTACCACAGGGTTCAGTATTAGGATCGGTCCTCTTCAACGTCTTTATAAGCGACATTGCAGAGGGACTGGAAGGAAAAGTATGTCTCTTTGCAGATGACACAAAGATCTGCAACAGAGTTGATGCACAAGGTGGGGTGGAAAGGATGAAAAGGGACTTGCAAGGTTAGAGGAATGGTCAAATGTATGGCAGCTTAGATTCAATGCTAAAGTGCAAGGTAATGCACCTGGGAAACAAAAACCCAGGGGAAGAGTACACAATGGGGGTGAAGATACTAACAACAACAAAAATGGAAAGGGACCTGGGGGTAGTCATATCAGATGACCTAAAGGTGGGCAAGCAATGTGAGAGGGCAGCAAGGAGGGCTGGGGGATACTGGGATGCATAGGGAGAGGCATCACCAGTAGAAAACAGGAAGTTATTATCCCTCTGTACAGACAGCTGGTGAGACCCAATCTGGAGTACTGTGTGCAGTTCTGGAGACCCAGTCTTCATAAAGACATAGACAGGATAGAAGCTATCAGAGAGGAGGGCAACTAAAATGGTGCAGGGTCTGCACGGAAGACATATGTAGAGACTAAGGAGCTTAATATATAGCCTCGAGGAAAGGGGGACATGATAGAAACTTTCAAGTACCTCAAGGGAATCAACAAAGTCCAAGAGGTGGCGTCTTTCAAAAACAGTGTGCAATAACAAGGGGGCACAATTTGAAGATAGAGGGGCAGCTCAGAGGTAATTTAAGGAAGTATTTTTCACAGACAGGGTTGTGGATGCATGGAACGGCCTTCCGGAGGAGGTTGTGGAGTCAAAAACAGTGGTGGAATTCAAGCATACATAGGACAGTCATAAGGCAATTCTAGGGGGTGGGGGTAGAAAGAAGTAGGCTGCTGGTTAACTAGGATCTGCAGCTTATCCAATAGGCAGGGATATGGGCAGATTGGGTGGGCCAAGCAGTCCTTATCTGCCGTCAAATTCTATGTTTCTATCTCCTGCTCAGTAAGATGGGTACGAGGGCAATCCAGAGTCCGAAAGTGGACTTCCATGATGCATTAGGGCCGTTGGCGGGCCTACCACATGCAATTTCCAAAGTATACACAGTATTATTTGAATGGGCTTACTCCCAAAACTTGGTTCAAGGTTCATATTGGGCCTCAATGTTTCCTAATGTGGAACTCAACTGGAAGGCTCTATGGCTGAACTGTCACAGATTTCTTCTACAAGATCGGTTAAGATTGATGCAGTTCAAAATTCTCCATAATATTTACTATTCCCCTCAAAAATTGGCTAGATTAAAAATAGTCAAAGAATCTACATGTAACAGGTACCAAGCTGGGGTTGGGGATTTGATGCATATTTTCTGGAATTGTCCAAAGATAACCCCATTATGGACAGAGATTAAAAACAGAATGAATCCAATGCTGGGACTGGGGGACCTTTTTACTCCTGAAATATGCTTGCTGGGAGATGTTTCTCATATTCCTGTCAGGAGTAGGAGGTTCCATATGGTTTTGATAGCGGCCACTCTTAAGAAAATCGTCCTCAGACACTGGAAGGACTCTGTCGTGATCAGTTACACAGAGTGGCTGGAGGAATTGCTCACCAGTTTGAGGGTTGAGAGAATGATAGCTATCCTCCAGAATAAGCTAACTAGGTTCGATAAGATCTGGGGTCCCTTTTATACTATTTATTCGCTATAGTAGCTCATGGTTTCTTTGCTGATTGTTGGTATGCATTCTCATTAGTCTTGTGCTGGGGTGGCAAAGGGGTAGGGAGGGGAAGGGAACGGATGTGGGGTCTTTAGGGGTATGTTACAGGGAATGCATTAACTTACATGTTAACATAAGTATGTATGCATTGTACATGTATGTACTTGATGTTACTGGTCTTAATCTCTAACTAAAAATGGAATAAAAACTTAATGGAAAAAAAATTCTATGTTTCTATGTTTCTTATATGTAATTTATTTATTCATGGCAAAAAATTCTGTTTAATGCATCAGTTAGGGTTGTTCCAGAGTGATAAAAGTGAGGAAATTCAGTGTTAGGGTTACGCCCCCTTACCCCCAGTCCGCCCCAACCCGACATTGGGGTGTGTGTTGGGAGTAGTATTCCTCTCACCCCCATCACATGTGTAAGCAAGCTGAGGTATAGGAGAATAGGGTGAGAGTTAGGACCGATGACCCCAATGCACACCCCGATACCGGTTGGGGTGGGGGGTGCAAGGGGGGCTTTCAACCCTAACACTGAATTTCCTCACTTTTGTCACTGTGGAACAACCCTAACTGGTACAGTAAATGGATTTTTTTTGCCATGAATTTCTCATCTTTCTGAGAATGAGAACTATAAATAGTGAATAGAATGTGGTGTCGGGAGCACTGGCCCTTTGGGCCCTGCGCCCCACCACGTGATTTCTTGTGACATAGTAACGGTAACTGCAGTGCAAACACAAGTGCTAACAGTGACGCACATGGTGATGCAAATGTAAATGTTAACGCAAACTCTAATAGAAATGCAAGCGCAAAGTGACACCACAGTGAACAGTGATGCAAACAGAGACAAAAGAGTGTACAGAAATGCAACTGGTAACATGCACGGTCATGGTACCACTATTGTAAATACAAATGTTAACTGTTACAGCAACAATAATGCCAAAGGGAACAGAAATGGAAAGGCAAACACAAGCACTTAGAGAAAATCAAAGCGTAATGTGCATGGTCATGGTACCACAATTGTAAATGGTAATGGTAACAGCAACAATGACGCCAAAGGAAACTGAAATGCAAATGCAAGCACGTACAGAAATGCAAACCCTGACACAGTCACAGTAATCAAGCAATTGGAGATGCAAATGGTAATGGTAACAGCAACAATAATGCCAAAGGAAACAGAAATGCAAATGCAAACACAAGGGCATATGGAAATGCAAACCGTAACACACATGGACACGGGAATGCAACTGGAAATGCAAATGATAATGGTAACAACAGTGATGACACAAAACGAAAGAGAAATGCAAATGATAACGCAAGTGCAAGGGTGGCTGCAAATGCAAATGGCAATGCACACAATGATGCAAACCAAAACACAAAGACAAACAGTAGTGGAGATGCAAATGGCAACAGTAACCCAAACGCATGCACAAAGGAAAATGCAAAGAATCATGCATACGGTGGCGTACACCGGAACGATAACGCAAAAGGGTACGGAAACACTGCATGCAACAGTAACTGGAGCGCACACCCTGGTTTTCCCCATCAGATGCATAGAGAAACACAGTGAGTACAAAGAATATATGCATAATAATGGGGCTTGGAGCAGAAAATCAGGAGTTGTAATACTAAATAGCTTATATCTCAGGAACCATACAATGTAGAAAAAAAATTGAATTTGACATGATTTATGACTTTCCTGGCTGCATTTGCATTGTATGCTTAGCCCCATAGGGGCTACATATTTTTCAGCTGAAAAAAAAGTACCTCGCACTGTTTCTGGAGGTACGGCCCCGAAAGGTGCGGTGGACGCTATCATGTTACTCTGTGGGAAAAAGCATCAACTTTGCATCCCTGCAATATTTTTTCACCAAACCACCAAAAAGCACATCTGTGAGATGTTTGCTTTCTTCCCTCCAAACTGCAGCACAAAAGACCAAACCGTTACTTTACAGCAGAGTGGCAAAGAATTCCTGTCATTTTGGCCATACTTTGCAAATTTTGCAAAAGGCATCACAAATCACGACACTACTTTTCAAAGTGTCGCAGGTGCGACACTACTTTTCCCAGAAATTTGAAAAACATATTTCTGGGGTGTTTAATCCCAAAATAAAGACATGGCTAGCATCCTCAGGACTCGAACAGGTACACACAAAATTAATTATGTCCCTAGATGGTCCCAATTTTAAATGCCAAGCATTTCTGTGATCAGTAACTAAAAAAAAGTGGTGGATTTGCAACACCACTAGGGTAATTTGCATCACTAAAAAGTGCATTTACGACACTTTCAAAGTTTTTAACTTTTCCCATTGACTTATAATGGGAAGTTGTTTTTTTTGAATAACTTTTGAATTGTTTAATATTTTTTCATGAAATCTTCAAAAGGCACATTGGGGACCCTGGCTGAACATTCCGTAAAGTTTTTGGACTGGTTGCTTAAACCGTGCGACCTGCAGGCACGAGCAAACAATGCACAAAAAAAGTAATTGCATGCACAAATATCACTTAATACCTCAGCAACCATATGTCTGACCAGTACAAAAGTTGGCAGATCCCAAGATCTATGGTTACGTCCCGTGCCTGCCAAGTTTCAGGCAAATCCATTGAATGGTAGCAAAGTTATCAAGGTGCAAAGTTTCACCATTTAACCTTAAAAGGGGTACTCAACCCTAACTATGGTAGCACTAGCGTGCTAATATATATTCTATGCAAAAAAACTTTGTTAATGCATCAGTTAGGGTTCTTCCACAGCAACAAAAGTGGGGAAATTCACCAGTAGGGTTCCAACCCCCACCAACAGGCATTGGGGTGTGCTTTGGGGACATCAGCCCTAACTCTCACCCCATCCCATGTGTAAACAAGCTGAGGTAGTGCAGTTTATAAGAATGGGGTAAGAGAGCAGATGACCCCAATGCACACCCCGATGCCTGTTGGTGGGAGCAGGGTAGGGGTGGGGTGCAATGGATGGGAACCCTAATGGTGAGTTTTCCCATTTTTGTCACTGTAGAAGAACCCTAACTGATACATTAACAAAGTTTTTTGTATAGAATTTCCTTACTTTTAAGAAGGAATAGAAAAGTAGAAAGTTGCACAAGTTGGTGGGAGTGTGGGGCCACATTACATACCCAATGACTAAAAAGTACATTGACAACAGCAAGGTCAGCCACCAAACAAATGTTAATCTAGTAGAGCAATAGAAAACACTGTTCGCAAAATATAAGCTGCGCCACACAATATCTCCACAAACAATATATTGTCTGACACACAAACACCACTATTGAAATCTACAAGACATGCCATCAACATCATCCAAATTTCAAGGAAAAAGATGAAACCATGTCCTAGATATAACATGTCAAAATTTGACATTTTCATTCATCAGAGTGGCATAGTTTCGCACCTGTTAACATTTAACACACACAACAACTGAAAACTACATCCATGACACTAAGGCTAGGCACCCTATCAATTTCAAGCCACCAGCACAATCCAAAACACTGTCTGCAACATGTAAAGTGCGTCACACAATATTTCTGCAAAAAGAATTTCTTTGACATGTAAATACCATAATTCACATCTACAGGACATGCCGTAAACACCATCCAAATTTCAAGTAAAAAGACCAACCGTTTCCGAGACATTCAATCTTAAGGATTGGTAAAATTCCCTGTCTATTTCATTATAAAAAATCTGGCCATCTTGTCCTGCCCTCCCGATCAAAGATGGTGATCAAAGAATCTCATGATCAAAAAATGTTCAGGTTCACAATCAAAGAATTTGCAGGGTCATGACCAAAGAATAAAAACAGATCTAATTTAAAAATTTAAAGAATTGCACTAAACTATCACCATGGTTCATCAGAACAAAGCCCCCTGAGTAAAACCCACCCTCATTTGTCTTCCTAGGACATCCCTGGGCTGAGAAATTTGATTTTTTTAATCTGGCCATCTCGTCCCTCACTTGCGATGCACCATTGCGATAAAAGAATCTCACACTCAAAGAATTTGCAGGCTTACGATCAAAGAAATTGCTCACTCACAAACAAAGAGCAAGGGACAAAATGGCCAGATTTAAAAATAGATTTTCTTAGCCCAGAGGTGCCCTAGAAAGTTAAATGAGGGTGCATTTTGCTCAGGGGGCTTCATTATGCCCCATCTGAATACAAAATATAATGTTTTCAATATCCCTAGTAGTCTAGCGGTGCCCCCATCATGATTAAATAGATAACTATTTCTAATTCCCTTGTAGTCTAGTGGCCCCCCCAATGTGTATTTCATACATATTGATTTTTTATATCCCTGGTAGTCTAGTGGCTCCCCTGATCTGTATTAAATTATTATAGTTGTTCATATCCATGGTAGTCTAGCGGCCCCCCCATCATAATAAAATACATAACGATCTGGAATTTTCTGCCCTGGTAGTCTAGTTGCCCCCCCAATGTGTATTTCATACATATTGATTTTTTATATCCCTGGTAGTCTAGTGGACCCCCAATCTATATTAAATTATTATAGTTGTTCACCTGGGAACAGAAGTAGGAGGTTGTTTAGGAAAGATGTTTGGTTTATATCCTCTTTTAACTGAAATATTTGAATCATTTGTACTTGAAATTAGTTCTGTGTGTTAAAAATTACTACTTTGAGTTAGAACTGTTACTTGGACTGTGATATTGTAACCATTGGGGCTTGTGGGAACACTTGTTTGGCAGTGATAATTAGAGATAAATTTAATGTGATGTTTGCCTGGCGGTGGTAGAGCCCTCCCACCCACCCTGTTTTGTAGGCTTTCTTAAATGCTAAAAAGCTACTGGGGGTTGGGATTGAAAGGCTGTGCATTTCTGTTTGTGACTGAAATTTGAAGCAACAGGTACTGGTGGGCCTGTGACATCATACAGTACCTGATATCTGCATACACACACTGTTAGCAGGACTGGACACACACTGGACTGTTTGTGTTTGTGAGACTTGGGAACATTATTGGTGGGGTTGAAATAGGGTTCATAAACAACTGCAGTCAGTATAGAGAGAGAGAGAGAGAGAGATGGTATTCAAGGGGGAAGGGACTAAGAAAAGGGGTGTGTGCCATTATGAACAGAGAGGGACAAACAGGGTGGCCACATTCCACAATGGCAGGCATCTTCAGAAGGGTTGTAGGCTGCACATGCTGTGGGATGGCAATAATTCTCAATTGGGCCTGGAAAGAGGGAGGCTTCCTTCTCTGTAGACAGCTATTTCATATCAGGAGTGAAGTACATTGGTTAGGGAGTAAGCTGGAGGAGTTGGGGGGTGTGTCCAAGGATAAGGGTTGTGGATATGGGTGGCAGAAGGGTGCGGCTGAGGGGAGGCTGGGGCAACACTCAAATTACAGGATGTTATGTTACAGCAAGCAGGAGGGGGGATATTAGAGACAGAGGACCCTTAGATAGGGATGTTGATGCTAAGGGGAAAACGTACGGGGTGAACATTCTGAATATAAAGAGAGTGGATGGGGAAAAGTCAGTAGGGGCTGTTGGGGGGAAGCCTAAAAGAGCAGACTGTGGGAAGGGAGCTCCTAAGGAGAACAGGGCAAGAGGGGAGGAAGAGGGGCAGTCGGGGGAAACTCAGGTTACTTGGTGGAGGCTGGCATATAGTGTTACAATAAATTTGAGCTACTAAGCAACCTAGAGGGGGAGGAAGGGGATGATGGAAATGAGGAAACTGATACAGAGGCTGGGGGGGAGGGAGTCTGATACCCATAGGGCATCACAGACTGGCAATGGAAAGGAGAGAAATAGTCCCAGAGGGAGAAGGGGAAACATAAATGTTAAGCAAATGGTGGAGATGCAACATATTGCAGACATGAGGGAGGAGAGCATGACTGGAAAGAAACTGGGAGACAAGGAGGTGGGGAAGGGGCATCCTTCAGGAGGGGGGTCTGTACCAAGGATAGGGCCCTAGGTAAAGGGGACCCACAGAGGGTCTCTGGAGGCAAGGGTGCTATTACAAGGGAGGAGGATGGTGGTGTGGGGGAAGGGGAAACCATCAGGGCCAGGATAAATGGTTCTGATAAGAGAGGGTTAAAGGGGACACCTATTCGGGGGGGTGAGTTAAGTGGGCAAAATAATAAGGGAGTCAGAAAGGGGAGGGCGACAAGGGGTTCTCTAACAAGGCAGGAAAACTCCCATGGAATTGAGATCACGAATAAAGGAGGGGATGGGGGGGTTGACAGCGCAAAGTGGAGGTAATCATAAAGGTGATACACTGTTAACATTCTGTTATTGGGAGACTAGATGATTAGGGGTATCCATTGGGAGGGACAGGGGGTGGATGCCATAGCCAGGTGAAGGTAGTGAGTATCTCTGGGCTGATGGTGCACACAGCAAAGTTCATGGTGTGCGAACTGGTTAGGGATTGTGGAGGGAAACCAGATTGCATGGTGCATTTGGGAACTAACGATCTAGAGGAAAATAGTGTTTTGGAAATCCAAGCAAGGTCCCGAGAACTTGCCAGAGTCTGCCAGGATAATGGATGCAACATTTCTTTTTCAGAGATATTGCCAGTACCAAAGGCCTCAGTGGAGAAAAAAATGAAGATCATAGAGGTTAATGACTGGCTCAGAAAGTGGGGTGAAGAAAGTGGGTTGGGGGTGTCAGAGAACTGGAAAGGAGTTTGGGAGGATGAAGGACTGTATGCCAAGGATAGGCTTCATCTTGCCCTGTTAGGGAAGGAAGTCCTTAAACAGGGGGTGGCTGACTACATTCAAGAAAAGTGGGGTTTAAACTTGTGAGGGGAGGGATAAGGGAGGGCTGACCAGAAGGCTTCTCCTCCAGATGAGGGAGTAGCCTTCAAACCCAAGGGAGGGAAACAGACTGGGGAAGAGGTTTCAGGAGGTAGAAGATGGATGGAAGTATAAGGAACCTGGGTGGGGTTCAACAAAGGGATCACTGATAAAGGGTGGGGGTGGTATTAGTAAATGCCAGGAGCTTGGAAAACAAGTTGCCAGAGTTCCAGGCCATGCTTTTTTTTGGGGGGGGGGTTGTGGCAGTGGTCACAGAAACGTGGGTCAACAAAAAACATGACTAGGACCTAAATGTGCAGGGGTACACTTTGCTTAGGAAGGATAGAAAGGAGGCCAGAGGGGTTAGAGTGGCTATGTTCATTAGAGATGACATAGAAATTGTTGGGTAGAAGAGGCAGAGGGAAATGTGGAGGCCTTATGGGTCACCTTACGAACCCCAGCAGGAAGTAAGGTCAAGCTGGTTGTAGTATATAGGCCCCCAAGGATGGGTGATGTTCTGGAGGATAGTTTTCTGGACAACATCATTGCCCAGTGTCGATCAAAAAGGGAGGGAGTAGTGTTGATGGGGGACCTTAATATGCCAGGTATAAACTGGGGAACCATGTCCTCTAAGGTGGTCAAGGAGCAGAGGCTGCTGGACGGCTTCCAGGATGTGTTCTTAACATAGCACGTGATGGAGCCCACAAGTTAGGGGTATGTCCTGGATGTGGTTCTGGTGGATGGGGATCTGGTAAGGGACCTGGTTGTAGAGCATCCCCTGAATGGGAGTGACCACAATACTGTCTGGTTTTAAATAAGCATGGGAGGAGGGGGAGAGATCTAGGACACTGGCAGTGGACTTCAGGGGGGCAGACTTTGTGGGCATGGGAAATAGTCTTAAGGATCACTTGATGGGGATTACAACAATGTCAAAAGTGGAAAAGAGATGGGTGGTCATAAAACGGGGACTTAATAAGGCAGTCAGGACCTGCACTAAGGTTAAGCGTAAGGGAGCAAGGTCACATAAACCATGCTGGTGGTCCAGTGAGGTTCAGGTAGTGGTCAGAGAAAATAAGGCTACCTACAAAAATTATAAAACAACGAGAGGGGATAAGGAAAAGGAAATGTACCATCTTGCATCTAGAAAAGTCACCCGGATGGTGCAGGGGGGGGCAAAGTCCAGTAAAGAGCATGGCTGGCACAGAGGATATGGGGAGGGGAAAAGGTGTTCTTCCGGTACATTGGGGAGTGGAGAAAAATGAAGAGCCATCACGGCAGGTTGAGATCAGAAGAAGGGTGGGTGGAAGAGGTGAGGGACTGGGCAGAGGTATTAAATGAGTACTTCACCTTTGTGTTCACTAGGGAGTGGGATGAGATATCTACAAAGCAAGGCATGATGGGGATAGACGCGGTAGTGAGTGGGATCAGGGGAGCAGCAGAAATGGAGCAAGAGGGAGGGAGAGGTACCCCAGGGGTGTCACATCAGGATAAGGATAAAAGGGCCAGTAAGGTGGAGAGGACAGATGATGCTATCTCCACCGAAAGGGTGTGGTTAGCCCTTAAGGGCCTAAAGAAAGATAAATCTCCTGGGCTGGATGACATTCATCTGACAGTACTATGAGAATTGGCAGACATACTGGCTGCACCCCTGATGGAGCTCTTCAACAGGTCACTTGAGACAGGGAGGGTACCTAGGGATTGGCAATAGGCACATGTGCCAATCCATAAAGAGGGGTTGAGGGAAGTACCAGGTAACTATAAACTCATCAGTTTGACCTCGGTGGTGGGAAAATTAATGGAGAGTATACTAAAGGAACAATTAGGGGTGTACTTGGAGGAGGTGGGAGGTCTGGATAGTCGGCAACATGGGTTTGTGCCAGGTAGATCGTGTCAAACCAACCTTGTAGAGTTCTACGAATGAGTAACATCAGAACTGGACAGGGGGGAAAGCCTGTGCATGTATTATTCTTGGACTTCAGCAAGGTGTCCGACTCTGTCCTCCACAATGGCCTGATGGAGAAACTGATGGGGCTGGGAGTAGGCCCTTTGATGGTCAGATGGATTGAAAACTGGCTAGCTGGATGCACTCAGAGAGTAGTGGTTGGTGGGGAGCTCTTGAACCCTAGAGAGATCAGTAGTGGGGTACCGCAGGGTTCGGTCCTGGGTCCAATCCTGTCTAATGCATACATTTTGGACATCAGGGAGGGTATAGGGTGTGAAATGAGTCTCTTTGCTGACGACTCCAAAATGGGGAGCAGTAGTTGAGGGGGAAGTGGGAAGGTTGGCCCTGCAGTTGGACCTGGACACCATGGAAAGGTGGGCTCACAAATGGAAGTTAAACTTCAATATCAACAAGTGCAAGGTGTTACTTCTTGTGCAGGGAAACCCTAAACACAGGTACACCCTGAGAGGGAGGTGCTGGAGGCCTCAACAGGGGGAAAAAAAACCTAGGGGTCATGCTGGATGCAGGTATGAATAACTCTGAGCAGTGCAGGAGAGTGGCTAGCAAAGCAAACAGGATGTTGGGATGCATTGTAAGGGGGATCACCTCTAGGAGCAGGGAGAGGATTCTGCCGCTGTACAATGGATTGGTTAGCCCACACCTTGAGTACTGTGTACAGTACTGGAGACCACACTTGAAAAGGGACATACAGCTCCTGGAGAGGGTACAAAGGAGGGCAACTTAGACGATATGAGGACTAGAGGATTTGACATACGAGGACAGACTTGAGCTCTGCCTGTTTTCATTGGAGGAGAGGAGAGGAGAGACGGGGGGACATGATTGAGGTCTTCAAGTACCTCAATGGAATAAATAGGGTAAACAAGGAAGGAATCTATAGACTAAAGCTGGGAAGTATCACCAGAGGGCATGGTTTGAAGGTGGAAGGGTGGGGGGAAGGCAGGATATTTTTCACTGGGAGGGTGGTGGATCCTTGGAACATGCTGCCTGATGAGCTGGTTCAGAGATCCACAGTGGAGGGCTTCAAGACATGGTGGGACAAACACAGAAAGTGGATGTGTCAGATGATGGCCTGGCCCAGGAGGGTGGGGATTGATGATAGGGGTTTCTGGAACACAAGGGAGGGAGGACCTCAGTACCCAACTAGGATCTGAGGTTTGAGCAGACTCGATAGACCGTAAGGCTTAATCTGCTGGCAATTAGTATGTTAGTATATCCTTGGTAGGCTAGTGCCCCCATCATAATAAAATAGATAAGCATCTGCAATTTCCTGGTAGTCTAGTGGCCCCCCGCCCCCTCCACCAAGCCATGCCAGCCCACCCAGCACTCCCCCACCCTTCTTCAGCGAGCAACTGGCACAGCCCACCTTTCACCTCCATGGCCAGCTGCCGACTGTGTGTAATAGGAGTGCTAATGCAAAGAAGCACTCGGAAATAATTTCTGATAATTATCTATTTAATCATGATGGGGACCACTAACTACCAGGGATATTGAAAACATTATTATTTGTATTCAGATGGAGCAGAACGAAGCCCCCTGAGAATAATGCACCCTCATTTAACTTTCTAGGGCACCCCTGGGCTGAGAAAATCTATTTTTAAATCTGGCCATCTCGTCCTTCACTTGTGATGCACGATTGCAATCGAAGAATTTCACAATCAAAGAATTTGCAGGCTCTCGATCAAAGATCATTAGTGAGCCGCAAATTTAGACTTTAAAACCCATCCAAGTTTTACTTCAGAGGTGACCCCTGAGCCAAGATATTTGTGTTTTTCGGATCAGAAATTTAATAACAAGATGGCGGACCTCACGATCAAAGAATTTTTTAAATTCTGAGGGACAAAGATTCTTGAACCGCTGCAAATTCTTTGATCGCCAGGAGGGACCAGATGTCAAAACATACATATAAATTTTCTCATTGATTTATAATGGGAACTTAAAAGTGGCATAACTTTTGAATGCCTTAATATTTTTTTCACCAAACAAAAAGTGGCATGTTCAGCCACCAAAGCTCTTTCAAACAAGCCATCTCACAGAGTGGCATGCCACACAATGGCTGTGCAGGGTCACATCCAAAATCCCAAAAGCTGCCTCCAAAATACAGATAATTTTTCAGCATTTTCATATGCAAAGACCGTAAGTCCGACCAAAATGCAATTTGGCAGATCAAGAGATCTACCATGTCCCATTGCACATACCAAATTTTAGGCAAATCCATTGAATGGGTCCAAAGTTATTAACATACAAAATTTTGAGTTTAACATGGAAGTGACCACTGAACCCTAACTATAGTGGTGCGACTACACCACTATAATAAATATATGTAATATATATATATATATATATATATGTGTATATATTATGGTAGCATGGTAGTGCTACCATAGTTAGGGTTGAGGCGCCCTTTTAATGTTAAAGGGTCAAACTTTGCACCTTAATAACTTTGTCACTGTTCAATGGATTTGCCTGAAATTTAGCAGGTATAGGGCATAACCACAGATCTTGGGATCTGCCAACTTTTGTACTGTTTGGATATACGCCTGTGGAGTTATTAAGCAACATCCATGTGCGCATTTATGTTTTTTTGTGCATTCTTTGCTCATGCCTACAGGTCACATGGTTTGTGTGACCAGTCCAAAAACTTCAGGGAACGTGCAGCTGGGGTTCCTGAAGTGCCTTTTGAAGATTTCATGAAAAAATATTAAAAGTTATTCAAAAAACAAGTTCCCATTATAAGTCAATGAGAAAAGTAAACAAACACTTCTAATGTGTCGCAAATGCACTTTTTAGTGTCGCAAATGGCCTTAGTGGTGTTGCAATTCCTCTATCTTGTTTTCAGTAAGTGATCATAAAAATGCTTGGCATGTCTTTATTTTGGGGTTAAACTCCCCAGAAATTTGTTTTTCAAATTTCTGGAAAAATAGTGTTGCAAAGTAGTATGCATATGCGACACTTCATAATTTTACAAAGTGTCGCAAATTGCGACACTACTTTTCCAGGCTATGGCCAAAATGACAGGAGTTCTTTGCCAACCTGCTGCAAAAGAACGGTTTGGCCTTTTGGGCTAAAATTTAGAGAGATCACAGCCAACATTTGATAGATGTGACTTTTACTGTTTTGGTAAAAAAAATATTACAGGGAGACAAAGTTATGGCACTCCAAAATTTACACTTTTTCCCATAGGCTAACATTACGGCATCTGCCGCATTACAGGAATCCTTTGCCACCCTGCTGCAAAATAACAGTTTGGTCTTTTGGGCTAAAATTTGGAGGGAAGAAAGCCAACATCCCACTGATGTGCCTTTTGGTGGTTTGGTGAAAAAATATTACAGGGCAGCACAGTAACAACACACAGAAGTTGACACTTTTTCCCTTTGGATAACATTATGGCATCCGTCGTGCCTTTCAGGACCCGTATCTCGGAAATGTTGCGAGATACGGACTTTTCGTCGCAAAAATGCTTAGCCCCCCCCCCCAAATGGGGACTAAGTACAAAACTAGCCAGGAAAGTCATAATTCATATCAATTTAAAAAAAAAATGTCTATGTCATATGGTTCCTGAGATCTAAACAATTTAATAGTCCAAGTCCTCATTTTCTGCTCCAAGGCCCATTGTTATGTATACATTCTTTGTTTTCACTGTGTTTTCCAATGCATTTTTTGGGGGAAAGAAGGGTGTGCCCTTTCATTACTGTGCCAGTTAGCGTTTCCAGTTGCGTTTCCGTTACTGTTTATGACACTGTTACCATCTACGCCACTGTGTGCATTACGGTTTGCATTTTTGCTTGCCCTTGTGTTTGTGTTTGTATGTCGCTTGGCGTTATTATTGCTGTAACCATTACCTGTTTCATTTGCAATTACGGTACCGTGCACGTACATTACGGTTTGCGTTTCCATACACGCTTGCATTTCTGTTTTGTTTCTGTTTCTTTTGGCATTATTTTTGCTGTTACTGTTACCATTTGCATTTACAATTGCGGTACCATGACTGTGCATGTAATGGTTTGCGTTTATGTACTCGCTTTCGTTCCCATTTCCATTTCTCTTTCTTCTGGCGTTGTTGTTGCTGTTACCATCACCATTTGTGTTAACAATTGTGGTACTGTGCCCGTGCGAGTTTCGGTTTGCTTTTCTGTACGCACTTCTGTTCCGTTTCTCTTTCCTTTGGCATTATTCTTCATGTTAACTTTACTATTTGCATTTACAATTGTGGTACCATGCCTGGGCATGTTACAGTTTGCGTTTACATGTGCGCTTGCATTCGTGTTTCCATTTCTTTTCCCTTTCACATTCTTTTTGCTGTGACACTTAACATTTCCATTTTAAATACCGCCGCCATCACTATTCGCGTTACCAGTTGTGTTTTCGTACATGCTTCACTGTCCATTTGCGTCACTGTTCGCTTTGGCATCACTTTGAACTTGCGTTTCTATTAATGTTTCGTTTACCATTTACACTTCCATTAACATGTGCACCACTGCTGGCACTTCTGTTTGCATTGCTGTTCCTGTTACTATGTCACAAGACATCATGTGATGGGAGCATGGGGCCCAAAGGGCTCCCAGCTCCCGCCGCAGCATTACTTTCACTATTTGTCGTCATCATTCTCAAAAAGAAGGGAAATTAGAGGCAAAAAACTCCATTTAATGCATCAGTTGGGATTGTTCCACAGCGACAAAAGTGAGGAAATTTGGTGTTAGGGTTGAAAGCCCCCCTTGGACTCCCCCAGCCAACCCCCCAACCAACATCGGGTTGAACATTGGGGTCGTCAGTCCTAACTCTCACCCCATTCTCCTATACCTCTGCTTCTTTACACATGTGATTTTTTGTTGCGAGTTGCATAGCCCTTTGGGCTATGTAACAGCAAAAACCTAGCCAGGAAAATCATGATTTCTGTGACATTTAAATTTTTTTCTACATTGTGCGGTTGCTGAGATATTAGCAATTAAATACTTCCAGTGCTCGTTTTAAGCTTTGATGCCCATTACAATGCATACAGTCTTTGTGTTTCTCTACGCAGCTGTTCAGCAAAAACAGTGTATTCACTTCTGTTACTGTTACACTTCCTGTTTCCACTTACGTACATGAGGAAATTTGGTGTAACAGTTGAAACCCCCCCCTTGGACCCCTACAGCTCACCTCCCCAAGTGGCATTGGGGTGCGCATTGGGGTCATCGGTGTTAACTCTCACCACATCCTGAGTGTGTATATTTATAGTATGGTAGCACAGTAGTGTTACCATGGTTTGGGTTAAGAAGCCTTTTTCATGTTAAAGGGTCAAACTTTGCACCGTTATAACTTTGTCACCATTCAATGGATTAGCATAAAATTTGCCCCTTCCCCCCTCAGCAGAGGGCATATACTGCATTCTGAGTGGGAACTCACAGGAAAACAAAGGTTATGTATGTAAGTGTTACAGCTCCATTATGGTAGTAACAGACTAGTTGTGGCAGTTAGGGGTTGTATGGTTTCACTCATGCAGTGCCCCCCCAGGCAGAGGACTGCATGTTGAGTGGACAGTCACATGATAAGAAGCTACATAGATATCAACGGCACGCTACTGTGACTCTGGTGGCACACAAGTTGGCACACTTTTGAGTTGCATATTGTCAGCCATGGAATGCCCCCCCTGCCTGTAGGAGATGGTATGTGGTGTGTGCTGAGTAGTGGGTCACATGTAGTCAACCAGGGAATGCCCTAGTTCACACACTCAGCACAGGACATGTTGTGCACCCTGAGCAGAGATTCCCAGAAAACCAAAGATTATGCATATAAGTGGTTCACCTCCATGGTTTACATAACTGAGTATTTGTTGTGACAGTTAGGAGTTGCATGGTGTCAGCCAGGCAGTCCACCCACCCCCACCATACAGATGAGGGATGGTATTTTGAGTGTACAGTTACAGCATGTGCTAGCCAGGTGTTGCACGGTGCCAGGCAGGGAATGCCCCCCCCAAGTGGGGGACTGCATCTTGAGTGGAGAGTCACAGGATAAGAAACTACATAGTCATCGATGGTACACGTTTGCAGTTGCAGGCACATACACTCTAGTGCACTTAGGAGTTCCACGGTGTCAGCCAGCCCATGCCCCCCCCCAGAGAGCAGGTACTGCATTGTGAGTGGAGAGTTGCAGGAAAGAAAAACCATGTAACATCAATGGCATACCACTCTGTTTGTAGGGGTTGACAATTTGTGGCACTTTGGGGTTGCATGTAGTGAATCATGGAATACCCTGGTTCACACGCTCCGCACAGGACATGTAGTGCACAATAAGTGGAGACTCACAGGAAAACAAAGCTTATGCATATCAGTGGTATTGCTCCATGGTTGTTGTAATAGGTTATTTGTGACAGTTAGGACTTGCATGGTGTGAGCCAGGCAGTGCCCCCCACAGGTGAGAGACTGCATCTTGAGTGGACAGTTCCAGTATAAGAGACTACTTAGGAGTTGTACGGCATCAGCCAGGCAATGCCTCTCCCCCAGAGAGCAGGTACTGCATTGTGAGTGAAGAGTCACAGGAAAAAAAAATAGCATCAATGGCATACCACTCTGATTGTAGGGGTTGACAACTTAGGATACTTTGGGGTTGCATGTAGTCAGTCACGGAATATCCCACTTCACACGCTCAGCACAGGATATGTAGTACATAATGAATGGAAACTTACAGGAAAACAAAGCTTATGCATATAAGTGGTACAGCTCCGTGGTTGTTGTAACAGGCTATTTGTGACAGGAGCTGCAGGGTGTGAGCCAGGCAGTCCCCCCTCCACAGGTGAGAGACTGCTTCTTGGGCGGACAGTGACAGCATAAGAGACTACATAGGAATGAACCATGTAGCTTTGTGGTGGCAGGCACACACATGTTAGTACTCTTTGGAGTTGCATGGCAACAGCCAGGTGAGTTTACCCCCCCACCCAGAGAGCAGGTACTGCATTATGTGTGAGAAGAAAGGACATAGACATCAATGGTACACCACTGTGATTGTGGGTGGGCACAAGTTGGGGGCACTTTGGAGTACTATGTCATTGCCAAGGGAATGTTTTGCCGTACTCTAAAAAGAGTTCTCGCTCTGTTACTGTAGAGTAGGGCACAAAGTCTGTCATGGCACTGAAACACATTCTTTTTCTGTGAGGAGATGATTGTAACCATTCAACATTTGAAAAAAACAAACACTATGAACTTTTTGTAAGTTGAACATTTTTATGAAAAAGTTTTTCTGTAAAAAAAAAATGAACATATAAGTATTTTTTTAAATATATACAGTTCTTAGTTAGAAAAACCAAAAAAGGAGTAGCATTTATAAAAAATATATTATTCAAACATTTAACTTTTCTATGTGGGGAGGTATGTTTCTGGGTGAGGCAGCACAGGCTAGCTGGTTGGACCATATGTGGAGGTGCAGGGGGAGTGGAAACTGCTGCGCCAACAAGAGGTACTGATGCCATGGAGGGTTCAACTTTGTCCAGTGAAACTGGAGTCAGGTTCATGTGATGGGATACTTCTGGCTTGAGTGCCCATCTCGACAGGCTCAAGCAGAAGGCTGACCATCCCCTATTGAGCTCTTAGCATTTTGCAGATTTCATCAACAGTTGCCTGGAGATGGTCAACTTTCTGCTCAAGCCTGTCTAAATGAGCAGAGTAAAATCACATTGGACGCCCTCTTTTGGGTCCTGTGAAGAGAGAGATATCTATTGAGTATGTAGATTGACAGATTGTGTTTGTTGTTTATGTCATAAGAAGATGCATGCAGCAAACTATTTGTGTCCTCCACAGGTAATCATACTAATGCAGTGACTACTTAACATCAGCTGTTACTTTTGTCATTTCTTCTTTTAATTTTCAAAATATATGTTTATTTATTTTTGTATATATTTATAAAAAGTGACCTATGGCCCATTTTTAACTATTGTTATACTCGGCAGTTTGGGCGTTATTGGGATATTATGGATCTTCCAGGGACTATGAAGACCTTGATGTGCGGCGCCAGGCATCCATTAGGCCCCGGGGTGGTACGTTATATCCCAATGGTGCCGAACCTGTGGGTATTATTACTTGCTTATACAATGGTAAGAAAGACAATACTGTGCTCGGATTGGTCAGCCTTGGCCTAGACCTGTGATGTTATTCCAGCACAACATCACGTGTCTAGTGTCAGCCTCACTGTGAACCTGCAGATGAGCTTGATCATCTTAAGCGCCTTCATAGTTTTTTTTTTTTTAAAAGGAAGTTGAGGAAATATTTTTCCACACAAATACATCTTAACAATGTTTTTTTTTTCTGCATAACAGCTAGACATTGTATTATAGCAATGATGTCCTCCACGTGTATCTTGGTTGGGATAATGTCATGCCTCAGTTATTGGATGCATTCAGACTGCAGCTTGATGCTCATCATGTAAGGTGTCATCTTATCGCAGCACAAGTCAAAAATCAGTGGTGGAATTCAAGCATGCATGGGACAGTCATAAGGCAATTCTAGGGGATGGGGTAGAAAGAAGTAGGCTGCTGGTTAACTAGGATCTGCAGCTTATCCATTAGGTAGGGAAATGGGCAGACTGGGTGGGCCAAGTGGTCCTTATCTGCCATCAAATTCTATGTTTGTTTCACAACACACACCGTGTCAGACATTAGTGGCTACGTTAAACATTGTAAATGCACAGACAGAGTCATGCTATACAGATCAAAATGAAGAGTGCATCTAGTTTGCTGACCTTGGATATCGCTTGCTAGAGTTGGGGTTTGCAGTATCTCAGCCAAGAAATCACCCTCCCTGTCTGTGCCCATACACTGGGAGGGAGTTGACTGTATTGTAAATGTTAAGCCTCAGCGTAAGTGAAGTGATGTATATCTATGGAACAGCTATGTAATAGCAGGCATAACACATCCTAGGCCAGCTAGAAGTTGCACAGAGTTAGGGAGACTATGGTCAGCACTCCACCTAATGCTCAAGTTTTAGTTCATGACTCGAGAGGCATGTCAAAACTGTGAACCTGGAAAAAAAATTATATACGTGTGTGGATGTAGTTTTAGTCGTGTTAACTCAGACAGTGGTTGGACAGTTTCAAGGAGTAATTGTATGCAGAGTCCACCCTCTCCCTCACCCAACACCATGTGAAACAACATAGTTGATCCTGAGTAGAGACCTACAGAGTTACTGAGGGGATGGACACCAGCAGTGTACCTCTGTGAGTGCAGACACACTCATGTGATAACGGTTATGTGTTGAATGAGCTCAGGCAGGCAATTTGTCATTCCTTTGCAGAGCATCAGGTCAAGTGTCATGAGTGCAGTCTCAGATCAACAGTGAGATCATGGATATGTGCAGTACACACACCACTGTGTGTACAGAACTCAGCATACTTAAGAGTTGTGCAAACTAAACAGATTCCCTCTCTTCAACACAATGTACTGTTTTTTTTTGTCTGGGGATGTAGAAAACAATAAACCATATAGATGAATGGTACATCTCCTTGATTTTAGGTATAGACAATTACGCTGTGATAGGAGTAGAGATGACACTCCTCTACAGAGAACAGGTACGGTATCTTGAGTGGGTTGTCACCGCAAAAAAAAAAGAAAGAACCCATGAAGATCAATAGTGGTTGTAAGTTACTAGTGGTGCAGACAAGTTAGACGGGCAGTGGTTGCATTACTTTCATGTATGTGTATATAATATGTGGAACTTGTCAGATTGCTGTTGTTGACAAGCTTATATAATTAAGAGTACCATGGCGTCAGTCGCACAATGGCCCTGCCCTTCCATATTCAGAAGCCAGGTACTGTGGTATTACTGCAGATTCGCAGTAGTACTAACATGATGTTAAACCCTACTGCTTGATAGTAGCAGTATATTGTAGGAATTTTATTTGTCATGTGTTTTGATCATGTGCATAATATCTAGGAATACTTATGCTGAGTGGCATCACTTGAATCAGTTTTCACTGGCCGCAGTGTGTGTTCTGACCCAGTCTCCCTGGCACCTAAAAAAAAGAAGCAACATTACAGAGCTTATGACTATCAGTATACTCCTTGACACTGCTATTGGTTTTTCATACTGTACTGCATAACTATATACTACATTGTTAGATGTGAGATTTAACTAAAGTTGAACATTGGATGTTAACATAAGCTTTTCAGTAGTAACTCAGCAGTAGCTGCAGTACGTTTTACTTTGGTTGATGATAGAAGTGAAAAGATCTGTTTACACACTTGAGAATATTTCACATTCTTATGTTACGATGAAATAAGAGAAGTTAATTGTATTAACATCCCATGCAGTATTATGTCATTGATATGACTGAACATCAAATCTTGTGTTGAGATTGCCAGTGCCCCACTGTTGTAAATAGTCTGCTAGGCACTTCCTGGTGAAGAAGTAGTAGCACGGGTCACTTGTAGCACAAAAATATATACAAGAAAGGAAAGATAAAAAGTGTTAGGAGTTTTATTTAATAATATTCTAATGTAACTGTTGGTGTTTTTTGCTATGACACACTTCTAAAATGTGCTTTACATTGGATGTTACACAGCTAGAGTTAAGTAACAGTAGGGTTCACAACGTGGTTTAAATGCTGTGGGTGCCATAAATCACATGTTGATTCACAACCGCTTATGGCCTATTGTTAAACTATGTGTAGAGAATGATCCACAGTCTCTCTGCAAAGTAGACATCTGAGTCAAGGAGCTGATAGATAGGTTGATGGTGGTAACTGTTCACAAGAAAAAGTAATACCATGCATTGTGCTAACACACATGTCACATCAATAGATGTATTTCGTGGCAGTGTTCCAGCTGAGACATGCACCTTTCATTGTTTATATAATCTATGATATTATCGTGTAATAGGTAGGAGTTAACTTTTTTTATTTATATAACAACAAGCCATAGCATAATATGAATTATGCTCTGCAGGGTGTGTGCTGTTTGGGATAACATCATGCCTCATGTATTGGACACAGTCAGTGTGTGGATTTGTGCAAAAACCATCTGAGCCTTCATCGTAACCCAGCATAAGACACATCCTGTCGGACATCATTGGTTAATTAGTACTGTAAGCGTATGTTGTTATCTGTTTTTGTTGTGGTTCTGGTGAGTATGTCTTACCTTCAGATTCGACGATAATAACACTGTCATCTGAGTCTTCACCCTCCACGGCTTGTGTTGCAGGTGGTACTACCTTGCCTTGATGTGGGGAGCGCCTGCGGTGTTCTGTGAGTGAATAGATAACAATATTTACACTGCTGTTTTCATCCAGGTATAACTCAGTATATGTTGATGTGGTGTTTCATTATGAGTACATATCCAGAGTTAAGCGAAATGTCATATACATCTATGATCTACGTCACTGATTCCAAGGGTGCACAACTTAGGACAGCTAGCAGTTGCAGAGCCTCAGCTATGGAGTCCCCTGACGCCCCCTGTGCCAATACAGAACATGTATTGCTTTCTGGGTGGACAGTCACAGCAAAACTGAGGATTTGGACATGGAAGGCACACCTTTGTACACCTTTTGCAGCCAATGGGGACTCCCTCACCCCAGCAGATAAGGTAGTGTATACAGAGTGAAGAGGTACATTAAAATGTGTGGATACAGATCAATGGAAGATGTGCCTGACTGCAGGCAGAGACAAGTTAGGATATTGAGAACTTGTGTGCCCTCATCCAGGTGATGCCCTCCACCCCAAGTCAGGTACTGCATCCTGAATGGAGACTAAGAGGTAAAGAAATAACATAGAGATTGATAGTTCGCCTGTGTGGTAGTAGGCATGCACCAATTTGCGTACCCTAGCAGTTACCGCGGTATCAGGCAGGCAATGCACACCCCAACCATATCGGTCAGTTACTGCATTCTGAGTGGTGAGTCACAGAAAAAAAACATTTATTGGGTATAAATGACATAGCTCCATGCTTGCAGCAACACACTACTTGGTGTAGTAGCAGTTAACGGCGTTACCAAGGCAGTAGCACCCCCCCCTCCCAGCAGGTACGGCATAGTAAGTAGAGAGTAAGAGGGAAACAGGGAACATGGCTATAAACAGTGCAGCATTATGATTGCAGTAGCATGCTACTTGGGAGACTTTGGAGTTCTGTCTGTTAGGTAGGGAATGCCCCCCCAAAAGCGAGCTTGTGCATCCTCAATGGACAGTGACATTTACATGAAGTACACTGATATTGACTGCGCAGTTTTGTGGTTGCAGGGATAGACAACTTAGGACAGTTAGGACTTCCATGGCATCACACATGAATGCCGTACCCCCTCCTCTTCAGAGTAGGAACTACTTAAGTGTGGAGTGACAGCTAGAGTGAGGATTTGAACTAAAACTGCTTCATGTTTATGATTACAGCTTTGCACAGATTAGGGCAGTGAGAAGTTGCATACCCTTGGCCAAGGAATGCCCCTCCCCAGCCTCTGAGGCACTGAGTTTAGAGTAGTGAGCGACAGTTACAGTAATGTGCTGCATTTGAATGTTGCAACTCTATCATTATGGTTGTATGCAGCTTGGTAGACCTAGGAGTTGCACAGCTTGAGCTTGCCAGTGGGTCCCCCCTCCCCATAGCTGTTAGTGCATCACGAGTGTACTGACACAGTGACACTAAGGGCATTGATATAAATGCTACAGGTCCTTCATTTGTGCCAGGTACTAGTTAGAATACTTAGGAGTTGCATGAACTCAGAGAATTATCTGCTGTGCACACATTCACCCCCCCACCCCCTGCAGCACTTTTGGCCAGACAATGAACACCCCCCCAGTAACGTACTGTGTCCTGAATGCAGAATACCAGGAACAGAAAGGCTATGATAATAAATTATGCAGCAGTATGGTTGTAGTAATGTACTACTTTGAAGAGTTAGGAGTTGCATGGTGTTAGGCAGGAAATCCCCACCCTCGTCAGGCGTGCTTGTGCATCCTGAGTGGAAAGTGACAGTAACTTGAAGTACAATGATATTGATGGTGCTCTTTCATAGTTGCAGGCATACACAAGTTAGGACAATTAGGAATAGGACTGCACCAGACACGAATGCCCCCCCCCCACCAGAACAGGTAGTCCACACTGAGTGTTGAGTCACAAATAAAGTGAGTATTTAAATAACAAATGATACATACTTATGATTGCAGTTCTATGGCAGTTAGGACAGTCAGAGTTCACGTGGTGTTGATCAAACAATACCCCCCCATAACCTCAGGTGAGGCACTTAATTCTGAGTTGTGAGCGACATTTAAAGTGATGTGTTGGACTTGAATGTTGTGACAGTATCATTGGAGGTGCATGCAACTTAGTACAGTTAGCAGTTGCATGTACTGAGGCAGCCAATGACCACTCTCCCCCCCCAAGGCTGGTACTGCACCATGACTGTGGAGGTACAGCAACATTTAGCCCATGGATATCAATGCTAGAACTCTTCAATTTATGGCGTAGAAGTAACTATTGTTAGGAGTTGGATGACCTGGGCTATGCAATGCAGCCTTACATGTGTCCCCCCAAAAAAGAAAGACAGTCACCATGTACTGCATCTTGAGTGGATAGCTATGGTAAAAGTACGCATATGCAGATCAACAGTACATGTTCTTAACTCAGGTAAATATGAATCGGGGCAGATAGGGCTTGAACGTCCTCAGACATACAATGAGTGTTCTTTGTCTCCTCCTAAGACAAGGTGGTGGGTTGTGAACATTATAGTGGTGCTGAACTACAAATATTTACTTACTAGCATTACAACAATCTGTACCATGAACTCTATCACAAATGGTCACTCTCCTCTCTAGTGTCTCCGGTACTAATCTCTCTCCCCATCCCGTGCACCACCCATATAATGTCACGGCAGCTGCAAAAGCACCCCACCTACAGCAGCAACTGCCACTGTAGGCGCTAATTGCCCTGCTTCTCCTGCTCTCAGGAAATGTGCACCCAAACCCTGGGCCTGGCAACTCTGCCATGCCTCGGCCCACCCCTGGCAAAGGTCTCCGAATTGCTTTTGTGAACATATGTAGTCTCCCCAAGAAAACCACAGCACTCCAATGCTGGGTTGCACAATATTCCCCTGACATTCTTATGCTAGTGGAAACCTGGCTCTCCCAGCTTACACCCGACTCAGCTGTCTCCCTCCCAGGCTTCTTCCTGTTCAGGGCTGATAGGATGGGCAAGCACGGAGTGGGGTGCGCAATCTACTTGTGTAACTCCATCCTAGGTCATGCACTCCCAATCCCTGAGCTCAACCATGGGGCACAAGCCATTACTCTAAAAATCACCCCACACCCTGGTTGTGGCCCCTACACCTAACCACGCACATACCCCAGTAGAAAATTTAGTAATCAACTCCCCTTAGACTATCTATCACCTTACCTCAAAGGCTGATCAACTAATCCTAGGAGACCTAAGCACCAACTGCTCAACCCCTCATCTGATAATATAAAGGGCAGACTTGCAGCCTTGACCCTGTCTCAAATGTGGTCACTCCAGCCCACCAGACTTAACCAAGTGAAGGGAACTAGCTCCCTCCTGGACATAGTTCTTTCTAATCGGCCACACAAGTTGGAATCTGTAAAAGTCCTAGTGGACTCACTTAGCGACCACTCCCCTGTCCTCTGCTTCTGGTCCTCCCCCACACTCAGCCCTGAGTACTGCAGCACCCCTCAATGCAGATTTCTCCCAAGGGGTCTTGACAACCTCAAACGTCACCTCGCACAAGTTGGCTGGACTCCAATGACCCTTGCATCTGACATAAATTCTGCTCTAACTTATCTCACTAAGGCCTTCAACAATGCCTGCAACCTATTTGCCCCCATCATCACATCTAGACCCAAAAAATGGGCTGCTGCATGGATATCCCCTGCACTGATCCAGCAACTAAAACAGAGAGACAATCTTTGGCACATAGCAAATTACTCTGGTAGGGTGGCAGACAGGCAAGCCTATAGGACAGCCCACAACCAATGCACCTGGGCCATCAAACAAGTGAAAGCTAGACACTATCAGGCTGCTTTGACATCCTCCTGGGGCTCAGCCAGAGCCTTCTGGGACAATATTAAAGAACTGAATGGCAAAACTCGCTCCCCCCTCTGTCTCAGATTGTCATAAACAGGGCAGTCTCGACAGACCAAACATGTATCGCAGACTGCCTTAATAAAACTTTCACAGACTTAAGCGCAGTTCTCCCTGCCCAATTCTTTGACCCCGTCCCCACGCCCACCCACACCTCCCAGCTGCTATTCTGCTTCCAGACGATCTCACCCCCTGATGCCAAACCTTTCCTACTAAAATCACTCGCCTCGCAAAACCCAAGTAATGACCTTCTTGACTCCAGGATACTCCACCTCACGCTGGATGTCATGCTAATCCCCCTCACGATTGCCATTAATAGATCCCTATGCCTTGGCCAATTCCTGGAAGCATGGAAACAGGCCGAAGTCACCCCCATCCATAAGTCTGGGGACCGAACACTACCAAATTACTACAGGCCCATCTCCATCCTTCCCCCCCTCCAAAGCCTTGAAAAAAATAGTATCCACACAAGCTAAAGAATACCTATCTAAATCGACATCCCTATGTCACTGAGCAACATAGGTTTCGTCGGGCCACAGCACATCCACTGCCCTTCAGAATTCTCCCACCATATACACGCTGCGCTTGATAATGGTCAACTTGAGGGCAGTTTTCATCGACCTATCCAAGGCCCGTGACCGTGTACCACCCCTGCTGTTAAACTCCTTAGCAAACTGGGATTCTCATCTGGCCCCTAGATTGGTTCTCAAGCTACCCTACAGCAGATCCCAAAGAGTTAAGCTATATGGGACCTTCTCCACCAACCTACCGGTACTCTCAGGGGTCCTGAGGCTCCATCCTTGGACCCACCCTTTTCAGTCTCTTCCTAAACACCTCCCAAGCTCCTGCTACAACAAAATACTGCTTTATGCAGATGATGCAGTGATCTTAGCATCACCTCAGACCCCTCCTACTCCAAAGCACGCTGCAAAGCACTTTCCTTCAAGCTGAAAATGGTTCAGTAACCATCAGCTAGTCCTGAACCTGAAAAAACAAAGTCAATGCTGTTCGCACATCGGCAAAACAGCCCAAGGATACTCCCTTCTCATCACCCCTAGCACCTCCTTCCACTTGAACAGGTAGCAACATATAAGTACCTGGCATCACCTTTGATACAGGCTTTACATTCCCGTCCATCCAAAGCCCTGTCATCAGCCATGAACTCAGGACTAGGTCCTCTACCGCCATAAAGACTGCCTCCCAGAATCTGCCTTAAAATTGGCCATCATCTCATCTGTGTTGTCTCTGGCTGATCCTCGGACTTCCAATATATGCAGCGGTAGACTCCATTGCCCTGTCTAAAGTCCAGACCTCTATTAACAAAGCCTGTAGGCTCCTGACAGCGCCATAGCAAAACTCACACTTGCCTGCTACTCTGCCACTAACATACTCACTCTTGAGAATGGCTGAAATACCACACCTGCCTACTGGCTAAAAGTCCCTGTCTGGGTTATGCCCACCTGGGGTCTCCGCATCTCTGAAACTGGCCATCCAGCCTGCGCTAACCCGTAACTCCACCAAAGCCACCTTCCTAGTACCCAGGGCAAGGAGCTCTCTCTGCCAAAGATCCTATCATCATAAAGCCCCGGCCTGGTTTAACTCCCTTCCTGGGGGAATCACAAAGATCCCCGGGATTGGCCGGTTCAAAATAGCCCTCTGTAAACACATTATTGACAGCCGGTGCTGTAAATGCCTGTAGTGGAACATAACCCTGTCTCGAATAGCCCCCTAAGTCCTCACTGGGTTCCATGGATGACTGGGCAATGGTACAACTGAACAACTGTAACATCTGTGTTTATATAATGATGCGTGTAACTCAACGTATGTATGTATCTCACCTGTATGTAACCTCTGTCTAAAACCACACTTAATTGTTGTCTCCCCCGAGACGAGGTACCTTTGTAACCGAGTCTCTGACTCAAAGGTTGTAAAACTGATTATTTCAATAAATAAAACAAATAAACAAATAAACAAGATGTATTTGTCTAGCATAGAAATAGCTGAGCAACATTTTTTTACTAGTCTGCAGTTTCACTAATACTTACGACGTTATCGTGCTCTCAGCAACAGGTCTTCCTGCGGCTCTCACATGTTGTGGTCGAGGAAGTACCATCCAACATCATTGTCCGGTATCTCTTGTCTTTCCTTTAGGATGTAGAACCACTGGCGCAGCAGTTTCCACTTTCTTTTACACATAACGGAAGACTTGCTTTTAAGTCAGAAATGGTACACAAGGTTTGTGTGTATATGCGTCTACATATGGTCCAGTTTTCTATTTGTGTTCCTCATGAGCAGCTTGTGATTGCCTTTAGCATGTGCTGCCTCCACCAGACAACACACCTCCCTGGGTGTCCACAGATACATTTTTTTTTGGGGGGGTTGATTTTCAACAGCTGAAATAAAAATACAGAGAGAATAGTACTCTATTATGTGTATGTATATGTGCTCTTGTGAGGATAGCTGGGTTGACTAATGACATCTTACAGAGCTTGTATGTATACAGATGATTGCAATGATTTCACATTTGCCAATTAATTGTGTTGCTATAAGTATTGTCACACTAGCAGTGAGTGGCATAGCCATAAATAAATTACATTTGGTTGCCCCAGCCAAGCCACAATCTGTTGCTTTGCTTTCATAGTAACACACCAGAGATTAAATGTCTGACCATTATGTATGTACTGTGTGCAGCTTTTCTATTTTTTGATCAAGGTTTTGTGGCTCTTAAAAGAGCCTTTTTTGAAAGGTGTAATGTACAACAGTCTGATTTCTTTAGAGGACTGTGAGAATCCCATCTCGAAGGTCTCCCAGGAAGAGGCAATTGCCAGTATGAGAGAAGTGCACACCATTTGGTAGGTATAGACAATAACAATAGTTAATTTCAGAGTGGCTGACATAGTGTGCATCCCAGACATGCGCAGATATCCAGAAATTTGTATGTTTACCTTTCTATGAGCTCTGTCAAGCAGGTACATGTGATGTTCTGCTTGCCAGATCCTAAGCTCTGTAATATCTGAAAAAATGATCTTACAGGCAGGCAACAGTTCCATGATAGAAGCAAGGTCCAATTTTGCTTCTGACACTAAATCTATCCATCTTTTGGTGCCCAAATCATTGCCTCTGAGATGGATCAGCAGTATGTCTGGCTGAACTTGAGTTCTCGGAAGTCTGTGCATTGTTGGCGTCAGATGCTCCCACCTCATGCCACCCCTGCCAAACCATTTAACAGAGCAATTTGAAGAACTGAGGTCTCTGCCAAACTCACTCCTCTTAAGCATACTCTGGCGTGCCTTACTATACTGCCCCACTACCCACACAGTCCATTTGCTGTTTTCTGCCATTCTGAGTTTTAAAAGCTAAAGGCGTGGACAGAGAGCTACCAAAAACATCAGTGTTTCTCCTGCAGTGTCTAGACACAACTGACTATAAGAAAGAGAATTTCCCTCTCTCCTACAACATTACTTTGGTGGCTGTTCCAAAACACAGTTATTTTAAAGATCATTGGTTACTTCTTTCTCTTGGGTAACCAATACAAAGCATGCACTGATTATGATTGCAATGAATGTCTGCAGCTCCTGTCAACCAGAAATGTAAAAACATTTCTAGGTGGGAAAATAATACTTTTTCATAGGCTACTTCATACAATCACAACTACAGAAAGTTCTATGATTGGTTGCCTATCCTATTATGATGCACATGCTACTTGCTTTCTGCCTCCATTTGCAGCTCTATCTGTGCTAGTAAGTACTGATTGACACTCTGAGTTTAAACACTAATAACTTCTTTTTACAACATAACAGCTTACTTAGATTGCTATAGTCAAATAGGGCAGTAAAAAAACGTTTTGTTTAATGCTATTTTTCTGCTGGTGAAACTTTTCATAATGGTAGAGTAACTGTTTACAAAAATGTGCTTTACTTACACAATCTGAAGCAGGGTCTCTTAGTTTTCCTTAAGATGGCTGCTATATCCTTCTTCTCCACTGTCTAGCACTTGTGATTGGTTCCCTGACATGGCCTGATCAATTAAGCGTTTGATTGGTGTCAGCGTCTGTCACTTAAATAGGAAGCAGTCTGTGATTGGCTTAGCCTTAAAGAGGGTTATCTTTCCATGTGCTTATTCGACACTTTCATGCTCATGACACTATTTTGCGAAAGTTTCATTCTCACGACATTATTTTGTGACACTACATGCGACAGTGTCATGCTCACGACTCAATGTTTTGCGACACTTTCGTACGTACGACACCTCTTTTCAGAAATTTTTAAAAGTACAATTTTACAACAGAAAAATAGTAGCAATGCATTGGATTGTCATATTACTTTGTGTGGATGTTTACCTATTTATTTTCATAGTATTACTGAACTTGTATTATGCAAAACTTTAAGACATTGTTTATTGGTCACACTGGTGTCCAGCTGTAGCACTAATTATCTGTGGAATATTTTTGTAAAGTGCTCTTTCTTTTTTGTACTTAGGACATGGACACTGTGTCTCACCATCTTATGTTAGGACAGAAAAACAAAAAAACACTAAATATCTGTTTTTCTCAATTTCTTATGCAGGTGTCTGATTCTTCTTAACATTATCCTACACCACTGTGAATTTTCAGAGAACAAGATGCCATCTAAACAGAGTCGGAGTTCTGTGCAGAGACGAAACAGGTATCTTAGTAGTTCACTGTTGATTAAGAGTGGTCAATAAAACACACATGGTTGTTCAAGACATAAACTGACTCAGAATTCAACTAAAGCAATTAATTCACAGGTTGCACCCTCCGGAGAAAAATACGTACTTGCTCAACTGCAAGGGAAAAAATGTGGAGCACAGCAACATTTCTGGAAATCTTTGAGATGGAACACCAACGTTGCAAAGGCAAGCATAACAAAGCATAGTAAGCAGCGACGTAAATCCGTGGCTGTTGATGGTCATCTGAGGAAGCAAAAGTTTTTTCAATCACTAGTCTCTAAAGCTAAGATCGACAGACTTATTGCTGCTGTGATGAGACATGAGCAAAAAAGTGTAAAGAGTTATGTCTCTTTAATGAAACTGCATCTCAGAGTACGCACATTTCTAGATAGAGCAGTGTTTGTTCTTCAACGCTTGTGGTGTAAGATGGCACATGTTCTTGAGCAGTTCAGAAAAGTTGTCTATGAGATAAAGATGAGGTTACAATGATATTCTGTCAAGAAGCTAGACAATTTTTGTGATGTCTTCACAGGGTACTGGCTGTATACACAGCACTCAGAGGCTTATTTCTGGGAGGAGTCATATTATTCACAAAAAAAGGACAGCAACTTCTGCATTGATGAGTCCGGTAAACTGTGTAATGTGCTCAGTGTGTGTGATGACACTACAATGGAGTCAGACGATGAATGTAAGGGAAGTACTCAGCCCCGTAAACATCACTGTCTCTCATGGACATGTGATGACACCTGCAACCAGAGGAAATCATCATTTGACAAAGTTGAGCACTTTATCAACCTGTTTGTCATTATTGATCATAAAGACAGATACAAACTGCTTGAGACTATAGACCTTTGTGAGATCCCTCCACATACTGGACTTATGGGTCACTCACTTGCATGCCTAGATAGTGGTGTTTGTGACAGTGTCTTTCACCACATGTGTATGCTGGGAGTGCATCAATCAGGCAAGTGAAACTTTGTGTACAGAGTCTATGATGTTCATCAAGTTGTCACTCAGTATACTCATCTGAATGAGTTACTGCAGTCTGGTGACATGCAGGGTGCAATTGCATTTCTGAAACAGCTGCAGCATGTCAGCAGTGTGACAGGTACTGTGATTGATCAGTCATCACGTGCTGATGGAAATTGTGTGTCTGTGTTAGAAACTGATATTTTGAAGCAGTTTGGGAAATCAATTGCCAAATTTGAGTTGGCAAAGACAGAGAAATTTGACTGTGTGTGTCTCACGTGATCGACTCTGTTACAAAAAACAAATGGTCACAGTGAACCTGGAAACCTTTCACCGTACAATGATATGTGGTTTTGACTGTCAGCATTTCTGCTGTTAAAGTGTGCCTTTCAGTTTGACCCAATCATTGTGATGTGCAAGCACTGTTTTTCCAAAGTGAAGTGTAACATTCTGCCACCAAGGTCAGTCTTGAACAACATGGAGGCACATGTTACTCCAACTGAGATTGCCACGTTGAATATGTTTGAACAGATTCTAATTCAGACAATGAAACCATTTCAAACTATCTTACGGCTAAATACTAAGACACAGAGCATTCCACAAAAAGAACTCATTAGATCTCTTAAGGGTTCCGTAATGTATCTTCCACTTCCTCTACAGGAAAATGTTGAGGCGACCTCAACTGAAAATACTTTGGTTATTCTTGTCAATGGTGTTCCAACAAAGTCAAAGGTCATTTGGCAGGATGTTGTCAATGTGGAGAAGTTGAAGCTTGCTCTTACTTATTCAAAGATCAAATGCAAAGCTTTATGGTGCTGTTCTGAATGTGTCTTTTAATAAAGTATTGTCCACTGAACCCTGTGTGTGCTTCTTTTTATTTCAAAATCCTCCAAAAAGTAAATTTTTTTACCTTGTTCAATCCTGTGTTTGAAGTCCAATTCACTCGATTCTGTTTTGACACTATGCACGCCCTGGTTCTGAAAGCATCCTGTGGGATTACATCATTGGGAGTGCTGACACTTTGACAGCTGTATTGTAAGTGGCTGTAGCCTTCCCGCGGTGTGTGCCGAAGTGTGTTCATGTCGTTTTGCCATCTTTCCTTGAAATTACTTTGATTTGACAGTAGAAGTCCTAATTTCATGGTGTTTGAGTTTGATGCACAATGTGAGAATACTAATACTTCAGTACTTGTTTCACAGTGCACTCCTCTGTGTGCATCATTATGAGTATGTGTGCAGCGGTTTGACGCATCGTGGTTTCAAGCAGTTCTGTGCAATCGATGCTCCTTTATATGTCTGCTATTTATTGGCTATTCAGTTTTCCGTCTTACTGCATAGCTTTTCTGTGGCATCATTATTTAGATGTAAGGCACAAAGTTCATGGTGTGATTACTGTAGCTGAGCCTGACTTTTTGTTGTGTGGCTGTGACAAACAGTTTTCGGGTCAACTGCTGCATCTTTCTATTTTGTATTGATTGCCTATCCTTTCAGTTTGCCCTCATACCACATAGTGTTTTAAATTTTTTTTCTGCTATCATTGTTTTAAGTCTGAAAGTGTATGGTGCATTGCCCACTGTCCGTTTATTAGTCTGCCATCAGATCGCCCTCTGTCCGTTTATTAGTCTGCCCTCAGATACCAGATATCAGATGTTGAATACCATGTGTATGGTGCAATTACTGTCATTGCCTCTGTATTTGGTTTTAAAAACATATAATTGGCTGGAACTTGATTGCTGTCTCTTGATTGTCCTGGCTAATGTTCTTCTACAGTTTCTACTGGATTTTTGTATCCTGTCACCGTGTGTACTCGCAGTCTTTTTGTGAATTCCACTAGAAAGCAGTTTGGATAAGTAATATTCAGAGTATCAAGTTTTCACAGCTATTGATGCAGTTATTCACGATACTTCCTGATCACTTACATAACAGAAAGCTTTACAATGAATTTTTATTTATTATTTTTTGAACACCATATGAGCTCCCAAAAATAAATATTCTATTTACTTACCCAGAGTTTTTCTATGAGTGCATTGATATTCAAAGCAACAGTTTCCCATTTATATTTAAAAATTATATTTGTATTTACTTTTATTTTTACGCTACAAAATGAATGCTACAGTTTTCCCTTGCATAAGTCTTTGGCTGTCAATTTACTTCTGATCTGGCAATTATTAATTTGACTGCTAGCATTTGCTTGAGCTATGCCACAGTAGTGGTCAGCTTTTTGTAAGGCTTCAAGTGTAAATTTTAAAACTCTCCAAAGCTACTAATCTCAGATACTCTGTGGGTAGCAACACACACACAGTTCAACACCTCATGCTGATGTTTGCTTCTAAACTGGCTGGCTACCTGAACTCAATGCCACAGCTTTCATTTTTTCCCTCATACCGCATTGCTTTCTCGCCCTCTGTCCGTTTATTAGTCTGCCATCAGATACCAGATATCAGATGTTCAATACCATGTGCGCCACATGTTGCCCACGTCTTTTTAGATATTTCTCCCAATGTTACCTTTTTTTTGCAGTCATCATTGATTTTTATTAAACTCTGACAGTGTATGACGTCATTACTGTAGCTGCAGTTGACTGTTTGTTGGGGGGTGTACATAGGGCATCATAAAGTCACCATAAGGCTTAGCTTTATATGACATATTATACAATGCCAAGAAAGAATCCTGCTGTATGATTGGTCACTTGGCTGTCACAGCAGGGATGTTATCCTGGCATAACAGCCTTGCTTACTGTTTGTATTTTGATTCCCATTGTTTCATTCCCTCTTAAGAAACAAAAATATCTTTCCACACCAACATAAACATTATTTAAAATAATTTTTTTTATTATGAAACAACAAGCCATTGTTTAATAGTAATAATGCCCTGCAGGGTGGGTGTTATGCTGGGATAACATCCCTTCTTGGGTGTTGGATGCCCTCAGATGGTGGCCTTGGGCCCAATCACCCAATGTGGGATGTTATTCCAGCATAACACCCACCCTGTCATGAATTATTCCTTAAATATCAGCCCATTCATTTTCTGAAGTCATTTTCTGTTGATTTCCATTTAATGTATGTACTGTCAAACTGCTGCATACTTACTTACTTGTATACTTGTGTGTCATGTTATCCTTTCTTTCTTATGTCCAAGTACAACTACTAAATCATCTGTACAGTGTTAGTTGTAAATGGAATTATGTTTCTCACTGTATGGGATCTGTCACAGTGTACTAATTAGTGGGCACCCCTGTCCCAGTCCCAACAGGATCTATCAACATCGTAGGTCCAAGTATCCACCTGCACAGTACTGTCCAATGTTGATGCATGAAAGCAGTGCGTCGCTGTGGCACACTGATTACCTCACCTGTGTTCCAAATAAACACATATGGTTTATTGATGCCATTTTTTTTGTGTGTGTGGTCAGTCGTACTGTTCACTCATATTGTCTTATTGTCCAAACTTTTTGTATTATTGATAACTGTACAAGAAGCCAGCTGAATTATTTTTTTTAATAGCGGTAAACATATCATCATTTTTCTCCCCAGCACAAGCACAATTTTGTAACTGATGATGGCTCTGTCCAACTACATAATGCCATGCTGTGTGATCTGCACTGTTATCTGCATATCGTGTGTAAGTCTATGTCTTCATTGGTATGCCCCTTAAAAACCACAAAGAACTGTTTCTAACTTTTCCGATTCAAACTATGAATTACAAGCACATACAGATGCAATGACACAGAATGACAACTTGAAGAAATGGCACATCTGAGAAATGTTTTGTTGCATTAGTAGTCCACATTGTGTGTTGGCCAGATGCAGTACTGTATGCTGTCACACCTTTTCATAATCTATTTAAATGTTTATTACAGTTTCAGATTTTATTCATAATGATTTCTTCAAGTTACATACGAAAACATGAGCAGATGAAAATGCCATCATAAACATGCATTGTGTTGTTTAGTGTGTTGTGTCTGCTACACTTTGCAGATAGCATCTCAGGTTACAGCTGGCCCTCACTCAACCCCATGCCAGTACCCCTACCCCTCATTCTGTCCATACCCCTTTTGAAAATGTCCACTGTGTTACAGTACTGTCTGCTCTGTTATGGTGTTGTATTTGTCAATGAGTTTAGAGTCACTAAAATGTCTCCTCACTTGAACTATATGCCATTCAACCTGATGTGAGCACATACCAACAAGCATACTGAGACACATTCAGGAATTAATTAATTAATTGTGACTGATGCCATTTGAATAGCATGCTTCTGCCTTTCTAACTTTTACCATTTACATCCATTTCTGACAGTGGTTCATGACCACATGCATGTTTGCTCAAAGTTCTCATTCAATTATATATGTCTATGTACAAACATTTCAGCAAGTGACATACTAATTCTGATTGTTAGGTTATTGTAATGTTTCATTGTTGTACCATGCTGTTTCTTTTCTTCACCTCAGTGCCATCATGAAACACTGCTGCACGGTTGGCTGCACAAATGGTAAAGGCTACACTAGCAGCTTTTACCATTTTCCAAAAGACATCAAAAGATGCCGACAGTGGGCATTGGCAGTAAAAGGGCTGGATGGGAGCCAGCGACAACCAGTCATCTGTGCTGATCATTTGCAACAAATCAATTTGCTATTTCTCGAACTTTATTAGACATCACTGGATTCACTCTGGACAAAAGAATTGAAACCAGATGCATGCCCTACTATTTTACCACAGTTCTGAAAACAAAGCATCACAGCATGGCATCTGAGAAGAGACGCCAATTAGAAGTTAGTATATGTATTTCTATCTTTTAATTTGTTCAAACATTTCATATTATGTGCAACCAGAGAATCAGGTCATACTTGTCTTCCTATTGTACATGCATAGGTTCTAAGTGAGGTCAGACTTCTTCCAGACAGTTATACACAATGCAAGAGTTGTGGTAGAACCACGGTAACACAAACTAACAGTGCCGTTGATGAACCATCCATTGAGATTCCACACACAAATAATGAAATCCTCCCAATGGTGCAGTACTCAACATGCCCTGAACTTACTTCCTCGTGCTGTGATACTGCTTGCCAGACTGATGTGGTGGTGAGTACAATGATATGTTCATTCACAAATTTTTTTCATAACATGATGCGTGACCATGCTTTAATAGTACTTTATTTACACAGTCAGTTTAACCTTTAGCGTGGTATTTTTGACAGAGCAAAAAAACACAGTCTGGTTCTGCCTAAACATAGGAGGGGTAGAAGGATGCACAAAGATGAAGGTAACTGACTTCAGGGGGGAAGATTTCAAGGAAATGGTAAGGATCTTTAAGGAGCACTTGGATGTGATTGGGCCACACAGGGCCGATGACATTAGTTGGGAAATCATCAAGAAGGGGGTGCAGGATGGTACCAGCACCTGCGCAAGAGTAAGACAAAAATGCGGTAGGGCATGAAAACCCTGCTGATGGACCAGGGAGGTTCAGGAGGTGGTGAGGGAAAAGAAGGTGGCCTATAGGCAATTCAACTGCTCAAGGAGTGAAAGGGACTGAGGTGAGTACAAGCTGATGGCCAGAAGGGACACTGGGGTGGTGAGGGTGACTAAGGCAAGGCAGGAGCAGAACCTGGCCAGGGAAATTAGGAGAGGGAACAAGGGGTTCTTTACATACACTGGGGAAAAATGAAGGGTGAGGGCAGATTAGCAGGATTAAAACAGGAGGGATGGGCACAAGACCGGGGAGCAGGCTGAGGTACTAAATGAGTACTTCACCTCAGTTTTCCCCAAGGAAAATAGGGGGACTGCATCATACATGGGAGGAGATGGTGAAACTGAGGAGGGATGGAACCTCACTGATTGGCGGGTCTGGGAAGGGGGTGCATCACTGGCAGGTGGGGGGAAGACAAAGCAGGTGGACAAGGTAGCAGAGGTAGTAATCATGGCAGAGAGAGTGAGGGAAGCCCTCATGTCCCTTAAGACAGAGAAAGCACCAGGGCCAGATAAATTACATCCCAGAGTGCTGAAGGAACTGGCGGATGTCCTGGCAAAACCCTTGGTGAAGCTCTTCAGCATCTCTCTGAGGACAAGGTGGATGCCCCAGGACTGGAAGGTGGTGCGTATAGTGCCTATCCACAAGGGGAGGATCAAGGGAGGTGGCAGGGAACTACAAGCCTGTCAGTCTGACATCGTTAGTGGGCAAGGTGATGGATTGGGTAAAACAGTGACTTATATGCTGGGGACCGGTTACAGCTCATCAAGGAAGGGGTGAGAGTACTGAAAAGTGCATCACAGCACTGTATAGCAACTAAGTTTGATTTAAAGTAGGCAGTGAGGTGTCAAGAGTAGTTGTGATAGTAAAAGGGTCTGGAAAGGAGAACTGGGGGAGGGCACACACCTTCTTATGGGTAAAGGCTGAGGCTGAGCAACACAGCGATGGCGCATGCATGGTTGCCTTGTTGCAGTACAGAGTGCAATACCATGCTGTAATAAGGGTGGAGATAGACTGAGTGGACCACCAAGAAAAGTTTGCTAAACCAAGGATGAAGGTGGAGATAACAAGGAGGTGAATGAATGGAAGGTGGTGTCCATGAATTAGAAAGGACTGTGAAATAAAGTTGCATAAATTCAGGTGCTGTCAGAAGTGAAATGTGGACATTGCTACACTGATTGACCCTTGGCTGACGCAGTACCATGACCGGTATCTGTCAATCCTATGGCACAGTATGTACAGTAATTAGTGGTGTTGGTTTTGAGGGTGAGTGGGTGAGCACTGTATGTGACTGAAGTGGTCAACTACGTGAGAGACGAGGGGAGGAAGGAAGAACAGAGGCACAATGCTTGCCACTTCTGGACTGTAATGGCTGAAAGCTGAGGCTTGGGTTGGTGTACAGACCTCCAGCTCAATCAATGTAAGTGGACACAGAGCTAGTGTATCAAATAGGGAGGGTGTGTAGAAAGTGGAATATGGTGATGGTGGTTGGTGATTTCAAACTACCACTGGTTGATTGCAGCAGACCTGACACCACCAGCACAGGACATGAGGTGCAACTGGATGCAATCCAGTAGGGTATCCTGGTGCAAATGGTAAGTGGGCATTCCAAACTAGGTACTACGGTGGACCTGGGGCAGTCCAGTGAGGAGGTGGTGATATAAGTAAGGGTTTAAGACACAGTACCTGGTAGCGACCACCAAACAGTGTTGTTCATACTCACATTGGCCAGTGAGACTGGAGGAAGAGGTACTAGTGTGGCGTGCTTTAGTCGGGTACACTTTTAGAGGATGAGGGAAATACTGCAATGGAGTCTCCAGGGTATTATGCTAGACATGGATGAGAAACTATCTAAACTGTGCTAGCAGAGGGCACAGAAGCCGGCGCCATGACTAGCAGCTAGAAGGGCAGATCCATGAAACAATGACAGTTGAAAAGTGGATTGATGGGGTGGTGGTTGTGTGACAAGGGCTGTGTACAGCAAATGTAGGAGAACTCGGAATGAGGAGGAGGATAGGGAGGCTAATGGTAATTGGTCCATGGTTGACCACTCGCTTTGATTATTGCAATTCCTTTTACGTAGGGCTACTGGAGGATTGAAATTCACCACCTGCAGCTAGTGCAGAATGCAGCAGCCAGGCTTTTGACTGGAACATCTAGGTACAGTCATATTACACCGGTGCTGGGCTGGTAGCACTGGCTGCCGGTACAATGGCGAATCACCTTCAAGGTCGGGTTACTGACCTATAAAGCCCTACACGAACAGGGACCACAGTATCTGAAAGATCTCCTTACTCCCTACTGCCCCTCTCACTCACTCCGATCTGCTGACGAGGGATTGCTAGAGATTCCCAGGGTTCATTTGAAAACATCTGGAGCTCGTGCATTTTGTTATGCAGCTCCTGCCCTGTGGAATTCTCTACCTTGTAGGATACGTAGCTGCCTGAACGTCATGAGTTTTAAAACAGAGTTGAAAACTTTTGTATTTGTAAAATCTTATGGCCTATGATTTTATCTTTTTAATATTATATTTGTTTGTTTATTGTTATTTGTAAAGCGCTTTGATCTTTGGAAACGTGTTTTTAAATACATTTTTACTTACTTACTTCACTTACATTTTTTTTAAAGATCACTGCAACGAAGGGCAGTCAAACACTGAAATATGTTCCATCTGGTGGTGTCAAAGATTGATTTTCCAGAGGGACACAGACATACCCAACCGGTGTACACAGGGGTGTACAGGTTTCTATATCTTCCTTTCCCATGGTATCAGTTGGTACTCAGTATGATGCGCCACAAGTCGAAGTAGACCCAACTGATGCAACTGAGAGAATGTCGAGTTCTGAATGTGACACAGAAGATGATGACTCTGAGTTTCATGATGATTCAGAAGAGGACCCAGATTGGGAGGTCTCTCATTTTGTGGACTCTGATATTGATGATGAATCTGACTATTGCAATGAGGAGGATTCTACTGAAAAGTACATTTTCCTTACATTGTAATGATCACCGAACTATGCACATCAACACCCTTTATTGGGGTCATTAAAACATTGCCCAGTTGGTGTTAACAAGAGGTCAGTGCCTCCTATAAGTCACCTACTGTAAATTCACACATGATCCATGATTAGCCATCTGGATGCAGTGGAGGATATCACCCCTTACCTCATATGAGACCTCATGAGTACTGTGCAAGTGCAGGTGCATCACTGTGCCACCACGGTCATAGGCATGAGTAACATCTCCAGGTGTGGATTTGTTGCTTTCTCCAACTTTCTTCTCTGAAGCCCATCACAGGTCGCTGCTCATGTATGTCCAATTTACATTGAGGTACGTAGATACTCAAGCTTGCTGTGCTGACTGATCAAGTCCTGACCCTCTCTTGAGTTCAGCATCCTGTTCTGCACTGGCACCATCCGTCCAGGGATACTGTTTACCAAGACATTCATTTAAAGTATGGTGTGTAAAACAAGATCTACCAAGTGTGATTGTACATATGAGCAGTACGGTGATGCTTATCTGGTAAACAAAATTGTCATTGATCTTGTATCATTATTCAGGTGTTGCTGGGCACTCATTTTACTTTTGTTGTACTACTTCTGATTTTGTTTCCTTATTTTTGTGTTCAACAGCTGCACCGAGCTCAAAGTGGACAGTCCACTGCACAAGCAGTGTACTTTCATGGGTTTTGAGAGCGCCCTGGTTCAGCTGCTGCAAGTATGCTTGATATGCTTCTCCACAGGGAAGGTTTTCCTTCGACGGATGATTGGTGGACTTGCAATATTTGAAATGGTTTGCAGCAATGGACATAGGTGTTGTTGGGAGACACAGCCACGGTTAGGGACTCTTCCGGTTGGTAACCTTCTTACTGCGACCGCCATATATTTCAGCGGTGGCAGTCCAGTGCGTATTTTAAACTTCCTGTCACATCTACATATGCCGAGAATAGCAATCAGGATATACCATCTAATGCAGTCCAGTTATTTGGTTCCATCTGTCCGACGTGTCTGGGGAAGACATCAGGAGACCTTACTGAGTACGATGAGAGGAGGTACAGCTAAACTCGGTGGCGATGCACGTTATTGTTCACCCAGACACACCGCAAAATTTGGTTCATATCCCCTGATGGACTTAGTGCGCTTCAAGATTGTTGATATGCAGCTGATTCAGGTGATTGAACAATTCCTTATTGTCATCATCACTACAATGCTGTCGTTTGTGTCCTATGATACATTATTGCTCAATAATATTGACATCATCATATCTTTATTTAGAGTAACGAAGTATCAAGCTCCAGTGCTATGGAGCTTGAGGGACTGAAGCGTGCTGTACAAAAAGTGAAATCAGCAGGAGTGAAGATAGTGTCTAACAACAGACTGCCACATTGGAGTTAAAAAGCGCATGCGTGAACAGGAAAAAGAGATACAGCACTGGTTTGATGTCTGGCACGTTGCAAAAGGTTTAATCCAATGATCGTTACTTGTTGTATCTTAATTTTCGTTCACATCTTTCATTAAAAAGTCCCACGTTTGTAACACACTTTTCCACTCCATTTTTGGTTTGCATCATGCTTTTAAGATTACCCTTTTTTATGTAAGTATTTTGTTACAAGTACCATCTGTTGCTATCATGTATGCTGTGCACAGAAGTATGAGAAATGTGTATTGTATCACGTCATTACGTATTAATAAGGTCTCCTTTCATTGTAGGGATCTGCAAGAAACTTGAAGCAAAGTCAAAAAGTAGAGACTGTGCATTGCTACCTACATGGGCCAAAGGGATCAGCCACCACCTGTACTGGTGTGCTCGAACCAGTGGTGGAGTGGGGGATATGGTAGTGGCAAAGTGGAAGTCGATTGTTAATCATGTTTCTGACATTCACCATAACCACAGTGAGCTGTTCCCAAATTGTGAACATGGACCACCAGCAGATCGCAAATGGACTGAGAGAGGTGATAGTAACATGAAACGCTGTGATGTCATTGTGTAAAGTGCATGATGCAGTTACATTCATTGTACCAGCATTTGGATATTTCATCTGAACGTCTATCACTGAGTTAACGGCTTTCTGGTGGTAGGACACTTATTCACAGACTTTGCGACCTGTTGCGTCATTGTAATGTAGTCTGTAATCAAACTTTATAGAAGCAGTAATGACATGCACTATTGTGCATGGCTGGCTTCTGTTACATTCGTGGTGGACAGCCACTTTGTGATTATGAAAACTGTGATCTATGTCTGTGAAACAGATCTAAATGAGGTCCCAATCTGGTGGCAATTCATAGTGCCGTATGCCATTTCTGGTGATCATTTTGACTTGGTCTGCTTTTACCGTTAAAATAGCTGTGCACATCCAATAATCAATGTGGGACCATGTGATATACATTGTCACTTGCAAATGTTTCAAAAAGTGGTAATAACTTCACTTTTGTTGATTCCTGTGCCATGACAAACATGGTGTCCATGTTGTCTATACTGCACATTGATTACTGAGCCTTTTCCATTGCATGTCCCTTACTGGTAAGTTATTACTTACATGTTTCTTTTCAATATTATTTTGTTGTAGGAAGTCATGCTCACAAGGGATTGGAAATTATATATAACAACAACCTGCTTCTGAAGGATATTGGGAAATTGTCACCATCCGAACAAACATTGGCACTAGAGTCGTTCCACAAAGTAGTAATTTTTTTACACCAAAAATTACACATTACTTCTACAACAGCATGGAGGCCAGGTATGTGACGTTGTTCATACTGTTATTCATTATATAGATAATAAAGAATGGGTCGGTGTGTGTTAACTACAAATTTATATACACCCATGGGGTTAAATGCTACATAAAAGAATATGGTGTGTGTAAACTTTAGGTGGGATATTCAAAGGGGTTACGCATAGTGCAACAGCGTTGTGCCATGCACATCCCACTGCTGTGCCATGGCACGATATTCCAAAGGGGACGGTGCACCGCGCAGATCCTGAGGCGCCAGGGCGCACCACTAATATATGTAGTGCAAGTGCAAGGGGTGTGTCCATGCATATTCCGCACATCCTGATATTCTGCCTGGGATGTGCGCTGCATTTGCTGGTGCAACCCCTACTTGCGCCGCACAATGGTGCTCAATGTTGAGCCAAAAGGATATAGGAGCAAGGGTTGGCTACCAACAGGTGAGCTGCTGTATTGCAGGGCACAACACGGCAGCTGCCAGCCGTGGGTGGTCACCCGAGCTATGGGGCCAGGGTCCGTCGGCGTCACGCCCTCCCACTTCCATGCTCGATTGCAGGCATAGGTACATTTAAATACACTTCCAATATCCCTGGTGGTCAAGTGTACTGCTTCCAGCCCGATCACGGGCATAGGTATAGTGTAAAGCACATCCAATATCCCTGGTGGTCCAGTGGACCACTTACAGCACGATCACGGAATTAATATAAGTAAGTAAATGCATCTTCAATTTCCATTCACATATTGGGACTGTGTAGTATGGTACAGTCTGCACGCCCATTGGCCCATGCTGTTGACCAATGGGCGTACAGCGTACTGTACGCAGTAAGTCGGCAGGTGGCCAGGTGGCTTGTGGGTGAGCTGCCACCCGCCGCTGACCGGGGAGGCGGGATGGCGGGCTCAGTGGGTGGGTGGGGAGGGAGGGGTACCGCTGAACCACCAGGGATAATTGAAGATGCATTTACTTATACTAATGCCCACGATTGGTCTGGAAGTGGTCCACTGGACCACCAGGGATGTAAACGTAATTTAAAATATACTTATGCCCGCAATTGGGCATTGGGGCACTGTGATGCAATGTGCAGGGGGCAGCGCTCCCTGACGGCTGCTGCCTGGCAGGGCGCCAGGCACAAGTCGCAGGGGATCGGTGCACCTGCACGCAAATAGGGCCATAATGACATGTTAATGGCCCCAGTTGCATCTTGCATGCATTATGGCCCCATTTGAATATCCACCACTGAATATCACGGTTCCTGCGCCTAGCACAACTGCACTTGTGCTGGCGCATCCCCTTGCTTCACTCCTTCTACTTGCGCTGGTGCAGTGCCACTGCACCATTCGCAATGCAAGAGGCCAAGTTGCAATATTCAACGGTGCTGAGCCATGATGCAGCTCTGTTCAATATCGCCCAGTCCATGCCCTGGCGCATCCAAGTTGCACTGGACACAGCTTGTGCCCCTTCCTGGCACTTTTCTGAATATCCCACCCTTTGATTCTACATAAACAAAGTCATATTTATTGTCATATAATTGCTGTGTAGATTTGGTTTGCCGCAGCAATTATATAACATTGGTGTGTATCATCTCAGCAGTGGACGAGTCAACCCCCTCTCTCAGGGCAATGGTTATGCTCTACGCTGCTTCTGTGATGGTCCAGTGATCGTCTTGTTGTTTCCGCTCTACCATGTGATCCTTCCTCTACCTACACTGCCCTCTATGTCTTCCACTATTTATAATGGCTTCAATTGTGAGGTGATCGATACAATTAAATCAGACAAATGTCAGCGCCACAGCAATTGTCACTTCAAATATATGGATTGACAAACTATGTCCATGAAGTACATATACAAAGTCGATGGGTGAAGGTACATTGCATGGTTATTCACAGTAAGTAAATTTTTTGTGTCATTCACAGATTGCTGATTGCAGCCCTTCATTTTAATGAAAACTCAGAGAGGGCGCAGAGAGTTTGTAGAGATGGTCAGGCCATGTGTGGAATATCATTTCCAAAACAACAGGTGGCACACCCGTCATAAAGGAGATCAAAGTTCCCATTACATACGGTAAGTTTATCCAATAGGCGTGGAACCAAAAGCAATTGCATAAATCCATTTATTTCCACATATGTGGGATAAATCTAACCACCCTAAATTTATCTCACATATGTAGGATAAATGCAAACTGCCAATCAAAGCTTTATTGTTCACTTTTTTGACAAATAAATGTGAATAACTTTAAAATGAAAAATGATAGCATAGTACTGTGAGCACGAAAAATGTTCAGGACAAAAATATCTACAAGATGAGTGGCATTTCATTTATAGATACCTTTTAGTTGTTTTTTATAATTAGCAAAAAACAGCATAAAATCCAATTTTCTTCTCACTTTTTAGACGGATTGCTCGCTCTTGCCTTCCACCACTACAGTCAACCTCCAGAGGAAGTAGGTGTTAACTTATTTAAAATGAAAGCTAATGTAAATGGCATGGGTGCAAAAACAATGTTTTACAAATGCCGAAATAAACATTTCAACTGAGGGCCAAAAAATAAACCAGAGCGGTGCTACAATGGAGCCTATAATATGTTACGTAATCGCTGTGTCGAAAAAGGTTAACCCAACAATTATATAAAATTACACTATGGGTCGGTGTGTCAACTTGACCTTAACACACAGATGCTATTCCTTAACCCCTCTAGATTAGTTTTTGACTTTAATGTAGCATCTAACCCCTCTGGTGTGTGTAAACTTCTAGTTACACACACGGACACATATTTTTTTGTATTTATTGTCACTTAGTGCACCATGTATTGAAAACCAATAATTGCTTTTTTTTCTTCACACAGGTTTCATACAAGAATTGACGGACGAGGTTTTTCATTTACGTGCGGAGTACCCCAGTTACAGGCTTGCAGGACTGAATAATCCTGACCGTCACGTGACCCCTCCCATTGCATCTAAGTTTGAGAAGCAAGAGAAATCGAAATTGGTATCTGACCACAGAAATCATTTCAATAAGACTTGAAATTAGTGTCAGAGGTTGATTTCCATAAAGTGCAGTCAGAGAAAAATATTTATTGGGTTGCACAGTGACTGCATCAATATTTTTTCTTAATTTGTGCCAAACAAAGGTTTCTGCACAGTAACACTGTGTGTAAAACATGCAGTGACTATCATTTTTCAATCGTGTCATCATATAAAATGCAATGTGCAGGTCAACAGACAACAATGATGTCACTGCTTAGTGGAACTGTTTATGTAACACTCTACGTTGATTACTGATTGCTCGTAATTTGGTGCAAGATGACTGTGACAGTGGAATAACACTTGTATGGTTACGTCACTTCAGTCACAGTAATACATTGTGATATTAGGTTTGTTGTTACATTTCATTTGCATGCATATCCTCAGTATGGGTATAATAAATACCCTGCATATACTTGAACAAAATCATTACATAGTTGTTTATAGTGAATTATTGCATCTTTCATATTAATCATTTATTAACCTGTGCTATGGTGAAGTAATGGAATATTTTTTGGCAACTTGGGAGGCATTTTCAGCAAAGATGCTGTCCGCTCATCTGACATGAGCTGGCACACCTCTCTTATGTGACCACCTGCTACTTTGAAAGTCTGTAGATGGGCAATGACAGCTATGCTTGGCCGAGCACACACCATGAATTCTGGGACCCATGTGTCCGCCAGCTGCCAAGACAATGTTGCACAGTGCACCATTCACAGCTTGCTGTCTCTGTCCTGGTAACCACAAAAAATACAGCAAAATTCAACACATCAGCAGTCATGTCACAAGTGTGGGGTCACACTCACCCACCTAGTATGCACATTTGTATAGGTGTAGTAACCTACTACCATTGTAAAATGACTGCAGAATAAGCATACCGTTATTTTAATTCTGCTGTATTTTGATGACTGACGGCCGAGTTTTGCTGTCCACTACTCCCCTTCCCCATTTGCTTATACTGACCACAGTTCAAGATGTGCCTCCTTCATTGGACCTAGTCTGATTTCCACGCCCACTGTACCTGTCCCAGCTCCTGTTATGCCTGTCCTTAGCCTCCGCCTCCACTAGCTGGCTAGGTATAGCATTCCATGGTTACAACACCCTTTCGCTGAAATAACACGTCCTCCTCTCTCCTCTGAGCACACATGCATCCAGCTTAAACCCATTCCCTCTCATTTCCACATCCTCCTCCTCCTTTGGAGCATCAGGACTGTGCCCCCCTTATCGATCCCCTTTATATACTTTAATATCTGTATAATGTCCTCCTGTCCCTCCTGTACTCCATGGTGTACATATTGAGCTCCTTGAGCCTCTCCTCAAAGTCCTCTCACACACCTCACTGTTTATTTTGTTAGTCATGCTTTGGACCCTGTATAGAACTATAATATCCATCTTTAAGTGTGTTCACCAACACTGCACACAGTACTTGAGGTGTGGCCTAACAAAGCAATTGTACAGGGGAACAGTCAATTACACATTTGTGAAGGTAATCCTTCTTGTCGATGCATACCAGCATCCTGTTTGCCCTTGATGATGTACTCCCACAGGTGTCTCAGTTGATGGTCATCAGCCCTTCACTGTGGTGTCTCCCCCATCCAGCTCCTATCAACTCCCACAATCTGGATGTCAAAGGTATACAATTATCTGTTGTCCATGGTCACCCCCATACCCCTGTCCTGTCCCTCTTCATCCTCCACACCCCAGTATCCATACCCACAGCCTAGTCCTTGTTCACCTTATCCTCCTTTTTCCTCTCCTCCCTACTCCTGTACAACATCCTGTCCTTGTCCACCCCTATTGTTAAACATTTTCAATCCCTGCATCTTTCCCCCTCTGTCTTCCTATCCATGTCTTCCTCAGCTTCACCATCAACAGCATCATCATCATCATCATTCACCTCTCCCAACCCCCTCCTCTAGCACCTTTTATTTATTTATTTATTTATTTAGTTAAACATCAGTTTTAAAACCTTTGAGCCAGAGGCTCATTTACAAAGGTACCTCGTCACAAAGAGGACATGAAAACAATAGTACAAGGGACACATTAATTACAGAGACAAAAGTTACAATTCAGTCACAATTTTGTTTACAGTAGGATTCAATACCCATGAACAATAGGGTGCAAAAACTTGGGGTTGGGGGTGCAGGTGGAAGTAAGAGGAGGAGGATTAGTAGTAGGAAGAAGAGGCGGGTGAGGAGCCGCTCAGTGAGCATTGTCAAGAGTGTATTTTTTTCCTTATAGGTTAGTGGCAGTTGCATTTGCATGAGATAAGCAGGAAGTTTCTGAGCCTGGGCTTAAAGCATGCTAAGGTTGGTGAGTTTGATACACCGGCAGGGGAGTTATACCAGTGGGGTGCAGGTGAGGGGCGCCTCTTCCCTTGAGAGGTCCTGGCTCTCGGAATGACTAGGGTTGTTCTTGACGAGCTGCGAGTGATCAGGGTCGGAGCAGTTCGGCGAATAGAGTCGGATAGTCCTATGGGGGATAGGCCATGCAGGGCTTTAAAGGTGAGCTGGCAGGTCTGATACATGAGCCGCTCGTCCAGGTTGAGTAGGGTAGCCAGGGTGTACAGCACACATGTATGAGTGAGTCTGGGTGCACCGGTGATAAGTCTGCAGGCCTTGTTAAGCATAAGGCGAACTTTGTTGAGGGCAGTCTGATCAGCTGAACCATAGACAGGAAGGCCATAGTCAATGAGAGATATGACAGAGGAGGTGACAGCCAGGCGGAGGGCATCTGGAGGGAGGCATTTCTTGTGCCGGTGGGAATGCCTACCCATGAGTTGGCGGCAGGAGTAGGGACAGATATATGTCCATGGAATGAAAGTGCAGGGTCAAAGGTTATTCAGATATTTATAGGACTGCACAGGGTCAACGAGGATATTGGGTGTGGAGTGGACGGCTAGGAGAAACTTGCTGTACCTATTTTGAGGGTGGGAGAAGAGCATAGTTTTGTTTTCTTTAGGTTGATAACAAGTCGGTGCTCAGTGAACCAGGTGGCTGTAGAGTCAAAAGCTAGTTGGAGAGGTTCTGTAGCAGCATGGGGTTATTGTGAGAGGCAATGAGAACAGCATCATCTGCATGAGAAGAATCTTACCCATTACAACTGCTGGGTAGGGAGTTGAGAAAGATGGAGAATAGTAGGGGTCAAGAATTGAGCCCTGCGGCACTCCAAGCGAATGGGGCAGGTTTCAGAGTGAACGCTACTTTCACATGTTGGGGCGGGCGGAGAGATGGCTGGAGCACCAGGAAACAGGTCCAGAGGCAAAGCCTATTAGGTCGAGGGTGGAGAGCAGGAGAGGATGTGAAGCGGTATCGAAGGCTTTAGACAGGTCAATGAATATAGCACCAGCCAGGCACCAGAGTCAAGGAGGCATGGAGGAAGTTGGAAAATTCCAGGAGAGCTGTATTGGTACTATGACCTGCTCTGAACCCGTGTTGTTCAGGGCAGAGAACATTATACCACAAAGGTAGTCAGAGACTTGGGATGCCACAATTTTCTCCAAAGCCTTAGAAAGGGAGAGGATCGAGATGGGTCGGTGGTTACCCGGAAGAGTCCTGTCACCACCTTTGTGGACAGGGGTAACTGTGGCAACCTTCCAGGCAGCAGGGAATTGTCTGAGACAGAGTGATTTGTTGAAAATGCATGTGATAGGGGAGAGGACCTGATCCATTACCTGGCGTTAGTAGGCGGGGATCAATTGAGTCATTACCAGCGATTTTTACCTTTTAGGGCTTTTAGAGGTATGGCCTATTTTCTTGAATGGTGACACACGTAGGTGGAAGCAGGGGCGAGCAATGGGTAGTGGGGCAGAAGGAGGTGGCGGACTGAAAAAGTTATCAGGGAGTACTGTGCTAAGGTCGGTAAAGGAGTTATTGAGGTGAGTGGCAATGAGGGCAGGGTCAGAGGAGACAGCACCATTGGTGTTGAGAAGCGAAGGAGAGGGGGACCGGGAGTGACCATTCAGTTGCTTAATGTTGTCCCAGAAGCACCTAGGGTTCCCCCAGGAGGAGGTAAGAGAGGCTTGGTAGTATTCCGCCTTCGCTTTGCGGATGGCCCAGGTGCACTGGTTGCGAGCAGCAGCATAGGACTGCATGTCAGCTGTACGGCCAGTAGCGACAGCAAGGTGCCAAAGGTTGTCTCGTTGCTTAAGATGCCACAGTAGGGCAGGGGTGATCCAAGGGGCATGTCTCACTTTGAACCTCCTAGCAGTTATGGGAGCAAAGATGTCACAGGCAGAGTTGAAGGTGTTTACAAAGAAGGCCAGGGCCAAGTCAATATTAGTTGCGCTCGTCAGTGGGGACCAATCAGTATGGGCAAGGAAGTGCTTAAGGCCTTTGAGCCCCCCAGGTCTAAGCCACCTCCGAGAGGTGGTTTTGACTGAGGATGTGGGCCGAGAGTTTACCCAGTTGAAGAGAACAGGGGAGTGGTCACTGAGGCAGTCAGGGAGGATTTGTATGTTATGGATGCGGCTTGGCCTGTTGGAGAGGACCACATCCAGGAGGGTGCTTGTACCCCTGCTGGGGTTGATTCTAGTAGGCTGCGTGACCAGTTGAGTTAGGTCAATTTAATCGAACGCCTCACGGTGGGAGGAGGACGAGGGGCAAAGCCAGTTTATATTCAAGTCGCCCACCAAGATTTGGTCTGAGGGGTTGGGTAGGGAGGTGAGGTAGTCAATAAGTGGGCCCAGGGCCTGGGATTGATTCTTGGGGGGTATGTAGGCTGCGGTTAGGAATATAGGGCCTCTAGAAGGGTCAGGGGACAGCTTTAGAGTAAGGGTCTGGGCCTTATGGTCGAGGTCAGGCGGGGGGAGGGGTAGACCCATGAGAGAATCCTTCAAATAGAAGGCCCAACCCCCACCTCTCCTTCCGACATGGTCCAACTGGTGGAGAGTGTAGCCAGGGAGAGAGACATGAGAGTTGGGAGTGGAGTGAGACAGCCAGGTTTCAACCAGAGCAACAACATCAGGTTTATGAAGCATCACCCAGCAGTGTAGTGTCAAGTTTTTCCAAGAGGCTACAGATGTTCATAGATGCAATACGCAGCCCGGAAGATTTCAGGGGAGGACCAGGCTGCCAGGCCCGGGATTGGGGTAGATATTGCCTGATAGGAGCAGGAGGAGAGGCTGTTCTTGGGGTCTTGAGAGCAGGATAGTTTTTGACGATCGGAGGGGTGATGAGGGGCTGAGATAGTGCAGGGGATAGGCAGAGTAGAACAAACAGGAGGTAAGCACGATGAGATGTATGAGGGGCAGTGGGGGTAAGAGAGGTGACAATGTAGGGAGATAGGTCGGGCAGATGCAGGGTGAGTGTAAGCAGCAGGAGGTGAAAGCAGGGGAAGAGGGTGGATTGTGGGTAGATCATTAGGGGCATAGGACCGCATGCTAGTGAGGCTATAGTACTAGGGAGGTAAAGTATAAGAAGGAGGGTAGTGCAAGATGCAGAGTGTTTTTTTTTTCATTTTTTAAACTAACAGGCTAGGGAGTAGTGAGAATAATTATAGTTGGTGGGTAAGAGGAGATACGGAGGAGACCCTATTTGGGATCAGGTAGGTTAGTACGGCTGTAGGGTGGTTAGTTGGGGACCAGTGCCCCTGGTGGTCAGCAGGTATAACCTGCTAATGAGAAAGTGGGGACTTAGGTTCTGGCACAACAGGGCGTGAGGTCACAGGAAGTGGCGTCCACAGTCTAAGCCAATAAAACTACATGCCCTGGGTGGGTGTGAGGCTGGGCGGGGGGCAGATGATGCGGGCGTCGATGGGGCTAACACCCAGCAAGCTGTCCGCTGAAACAATCAGTGGGCTGTGGGTAGAAAGCTAGCCACGAGTCCTTCTGTTGCCCGGTCGTCAATGGCAGGTGATTGAGCTGTATATCATCTCGTTTATTACCTGGAGTTGTAGGGATTCTGGCGAGGGCTCCTGGTAGGAGCAGCAAACGTCCTTCCCTGCCGCGGTCGGCAGTGTTCTGAGCGTGGGGGGGGTTCTGCCTGGAGTTGCAGTAATAGGGATTCTGGCGAGGGCTCCTGGTAGGAGCAGCAAACGTCCTTCCCTGCCGCGGTCGGCAGTGTTCTGACTGAGCCATACCCCATCCCACAATACCCACCCTTCCCTACGTCCCCTCTTGGTTCCCTGAGGACAACCAAAGGCTGTTTCCTAATGCTGTGTGAATGCCCACCTTTTGGTTCCCTATGGACAGCCGCAGCACAGTACCATGACCGCAACACACCCTGCAGTTCCAACCACCATCCCAAACATGACCGCTGTAGTGACATGTGAGTTGTGGGTCTTATACAGTGTAATAGTGTATTCACCACCACCAACAATTTCATTATCCATCTCCACTGGTGTTACCATCATGTCAGCACAGACTATAACCCAGATGTCAACAATGAATTTTACTGTACACAGTTTGTATTCATGCCTCCTCATGTTATTGTTTTTTATCATGTTAAAACATGCTGTTGATATTAAACTTGTTTACGCCATTTAAGCATTTGAATGTGTAACCCATATCCCCCAGTGTTCACAATTCCAGCTATACCAGCCTGTCATCATATGGCTTCCCCTGCAGGCACAACAACTTTTTGGTTCCCATTCTATGAACTCCTTACACCGTTCCCTTTTCCTGTTGAGTGTAATGCTATAGTTTTGTACATCTGAAGGAGCACGTCAATCAATCAATCAATCAATCTTTATTTAACCAGGCATTCATCGTTGAGCAGAAGTTCATTTGCAAGATGGACCTGGGAGGTGCATGAACAATTGTATATACAGGTCAACACAGGTATTTATAAAGCAACACAGATAATACTGTTTATAGAGAGGAAGAAAAAGAAGTTCATATGTACATAGAATTATACAGATATTGTAAAGCTTCCAGGGTATTAACATACATAGAAGTGTCTATAGGAAGATAAAGCAGGTTATCTATGGTTGCAGGAGGAAGTAACAGAAGAAAAAAATAAAATAAAATATACACCAAGTAGAAGCGAGTGGGGAGGAGGTGGGGAGAAAGGCTAGGAGGGCACGGTGCACAGGGAGGAGTTGGTAAAATGGGATGTAGAGAAGGTGGATGGAGAAAAGGAGTATGTGTGAGCCCCGGGATTAAATGCTATAAAGCACGGGGCATTGCCCTAAATCCCTGCACTATCTCTGCTTTACCCACTCTCACAGCTCCTTATACCTGTCTCACCTTGCCCTGAATCCCTGCACTATCTCTGCTTTACCCACTCTCACAGCTCTCTACACCTGTCTCACCTTGCCCTGAATTCCTGCACTATCTCTGCTTTATCCACTCTCACAGCTCCCTATACCTGTCTCACCTTGCCCAGAATCCCTGCACTATCTCTGCTTTACCCACTCTCACAGCTCCTTATACCTGTCTCACCTTGCCCAGAATCCCTGCACTGTCACTGCTTTATCCACTCTCACAGCTCCTTATACCTGTCTCACCTTGCCCTGAATCGCTGCACTATCTCTGCTTTACCCACTCTCACAGCTCCTTATACTTGTCTCACCTTGCCCTGAATCCCTGCACTATCTCTGCTTTATCCACTCTCACAGCTCCTTATACCTGTCTCACCTTGTCCTGAATCCCTGCACTATCTCTGCTTTACCCACTCTCACAGCTCCTTATACCTGTCTCACCTTGTCCTGAATCCCTGCACTATCTCTGCTTTACCCACTCTCACAGCTCCTTATACCTGTCTCACCTTGCCCTGAATCCCTGCACTATCTCTGCTTTACCCACTCTCACAGCTCCTTATACCTGTCTCACCTTGCCCAGAATCCCTGCACTGTCACTGCTTTATCCACTCTCACAGCTCCTTATACCTGTCTCACCTTGCCCTGAATCGCTGCACTATCTCTGCTTTACCCACTCTCACAGCTCCTTATACCTGTCTCACCTTGCCCTGAATCCCTGCACTATCTCTGCTTTATCCACTCTCACAGCTCCTTATACCTGTCTCACCTTGCCCTGAATCCCTGCACTATCTCTGCTTTACCCACTCTCACAGCTCCTTATACCTGTCTCACCTTGTCCTGAATCCCTGCACTATCTCTGCTTTACCCACTCTCACAGCTCCTTATACCTGTCTCACCTTGCCCTGAATCCCTGCACTGTCTGCTTTACCCACTCTCACAGCTCCTTATACCTGTCTCACCTAGCCCAGAATCCCTGCACTATCTCTGCTTTACCCACTCTCACAACTCCTTATACCTGTCTCACCTTGCCCTGAATCCCTGCACTATCTCTGCTTTACCCACTCTCACAGCTCCTTATACCTGTCTCACCTTGCCCTGAATCCCTGCACTATCTCTGCTTTACCCACTCTCACAGCTCCTTATACCTGTCTCACCTTGCCCTGAATCCCTGCACTATCTCTGCTTTACCCACTCTCACAGCTCCTTATACCTGTCTCACCTTGCCCTGAATCCTTGCGCTATTATTGTTAATATACAAAACAGAAAATAATGAAATGTATAACAAAACATTATAAAATCTAAAAATATGCCGTGCACAGTCCCAAAGATTCTAACAGACGTTATAAAGACAAGTCATGCTGATTTCTACGCGTTGATCATTTTTATCACTATTATTCATTGCACATTTATCGCTTTCTTAATTCATGTTTCAGGGTTCCACTAATAGTGATGGATTTCTACTCACTCTTCACAGAATTACCTAAAGAGTTCCACGGGGACACAGCAATAACTGCAAAGGCCATGTCTCCATATTTATTTAAAGGCTTAGGTCTTTTAAAATCTCTCACGTGAACATTTCTTAAACTATATTTAGGTTTAGACCGCTCCTGTTTTTCTTACAGATACGCCAGCTGAGTAAAATTAAAAGTTTTATATACATTTGATTTGCCCACATTAATTTACTGCTGCTGCTCACACTTTCATTACTCTCTTCTGGCAAACTTCCCTACTGTCATCTGTCTGATCCAGTTTTCAGTTTTCAAAGCTTCCCTCTTAGCCACCTACAGCTTTCCTCACCTCACTGGAAAACTCTCTAGGTTTTATTTATTTATTATTTATTTGAGTTTTGGTAACCGAGTAAGTCCACTGAGACAATTACAGTCCCTTTTTCAGGGTCGACCCAGGGTCATGAATCAACCACGAAGGTACAAGTGCAACAAGCAATGCAGTTCTCATGTTACAACGCTGGTAATAGGCAGAGTACATGTCAAAACAAAATACTGCAAGTATACAAACAATTGACAACAGACTTTCTCTTGACGAGCGATGTTCGAAGTCTATGGCCTGATGCAAGCCTAAGTAGAGGAGAAAATTATATACAGGGCAGTTCAAGGACAAGACAGCATAGTGAACATACGAGTAATATACATGGGAATGGCTAGGATCAGAGATTTTACAGGCATTACACTCAGATTATGCTATGTGGAGCAATAGTGGAGTGGGAGAACAACAGGGCAGGAGGAGGCAGCCGTAGGCAAGGTAGAGGTAAGGTAAAGTAGAGGTTTTGTATAGTTCTTACATCCCCCCTTTCATACAATATCTGGAAACATCCAATACCGCAACACTATATTCATAGTAGCCTCCCATTTTGCTTTTACCTCATCCAGTTGCCCTACCCCCTTGAGCATAACCTGCAGTAATCCCTCCATCCTCCCAAAACCTACCCTCCCAAAGTCTGGCACTGGCATCTTGGTCCTGGGACACTGGGCATCAAAGGTTATGTTAAACTACATGGTGCTGTGATCACTTGACCTCCAGGGGAGCGTTGCTTTTACTTAATAAAGTAATGGTTCGGGGGATCCTACCTTTACCATGTTCCCTAACAAGGTGTACAAGGAACTGTTCTGAAAGTTATCCATCAATGCCTGCATCACACACTCCATGCCCCAAGTATTATCTAGTCTATGTCAGGCAGGTTTGGTCTTCTTATCAGGACCACACTGGTCTTTCCTTAGATTTACTTGAATGGCTTATCTGAATTTTAAATTTTCATTTTCTTGTGGTTTCTAGTTTTTTTAGATACATGAGCTTTGAATTAAATTAAGGCACTTTTTAAATGAACACTTAATACTTGTGTGAGCATTTTTTTCCCTATTCTTTATAACTTTATGTAAATTGTTTTCAACTTCAGCTTAACTTTGGGTGCTTGCAATACTGATCATACAATAAACTAAACAATAGATAAGATGTTTCCCATCTCATCAGCCTTCCTAATTTCCCCTTGCAACAACCTTTCTTCAGCCTCGGTATGTTTTGTGGAGCTTGTAAGCAACCCCCACCTTCATCTTCTTCCCTCCTCCTTCACCAGATATACCCACAGTGATTACACATACCCTTGACCCAGATGGAGTCTGTCTTCATTCCCATTATTTCCCCCCACCCCTCAGTTTCTCAATCTTCCTGGAAGAGAGTGCAGTTTGGATATGAGAAGTCCCAGTCATGATCAGGTGAAACCCACATTTCTGTTACAGCTATAGACTTTATTTTATTTTATTTTTTATTTAGTTTTTGTTAACCGGGTAGGTGCACTAGCCAACAGGTGACTATTTTCAGGCACGACCCGGGAGACACAGTTACAGTACAAGGTAGGACAGTTTAGAATAACACAATACAGGCAAAGGTGTATAAGTACATTGGTACATTGGCACAAGAACAGGCACATAATACAATACAAAAGGTACATTGGTAGAAAGGTACACTGGTACAGGTGCAGGCATACAAATTCAAAAGGCAGGCATACAGTTTTAAAGGGAAGTGGGTACTGGAGGGGACACATATCTAGAGGGAGGGAAAGAGGAAGAGAGGTGAGGGTTATGCAAGCAAGGGGTGTGAGAAAACTGTTGAGGCGGAGGGCATCGGCAGGAAGACAGGAAATTACAACTAATGGCTGCGGTGCTAGGTAGAGATACGCAGCACTCCATAGCCAATATCTGCAGGTTCCCAATTATTTATTTATTTAAAAACTTTACCAAGAATCATTATGAGCAGACTACCACTCTATTCAGATGCGACATGGCGGGGCAAGGAGTCAATACAGCGTATAAGTACACAGTAGAGCATAAATACAGTCAGCAGTGCATAATTACAGGACACATTGTGCACAGTAGATACAGGCATGAACTTAGATACAGACAGCTTAACAAACATTGTCAAAATATTGGGAGTTGACAGTTAGTCATGGGAAAGTGGGGACAATACATAAAATAGAACAGTTTTTAGGTACAGTACATTAGACCAGGGTTATCACACGTTGTAAACCAGAGCAAGCCACACATGGACAAATGGGATTGGCCAGGTGTGGTGAAAGATAGCCAGTTCAGCAGCTGGGCCACAGCTGGCAACAATGTGGTCTTGGGAATAGATTGTCCTTGGCTAGGGTTCCTGCTTAGCCACGGTACCAGGTTAGCAGTCTAAGTACACAGGAAGAGCAGAACTGGGCTTGGAGAAGGGAGTTCAGTTGGTAGGCATAGTTGTTTTGCTGAATGGTCAGGGAGAGAGAATTCCACAGCTTGAGCATGCAGTATGAGAATGCTGCCTGTCCTGAAGTAGTGGCCATACAAGGGCTGCTGAAAGAATGGGTGTCGTAATTACCAAGGGAATGCAAAGGTGGGGAGGGACAGAGAAGGCACTATAGAGGTAGGTATGGGGGGACAGGGTCTGGGTCCAGAACTTGGCCATGAGTCTGGCACAGTGAGACAACCTCTATCATGCACTGAGGGGAGGTGTAAGTTCTGCTAGAGGGTGCAGTGGTGTGTGCTGGGAGGACAGCCAAGGGCGAAATGACAGAAGGAGTGGAAAAGAATGTCCAGTTTTGTTCCCAGGGCTCATGGCAGGCCTGGTGCTTACCATCCATGCTTCACTTCCTCTGTCTCTGCCCTGAGCTCTCCACGTCCCCTCTCCATCTTATTAATTAACTCCTCCCACTCCTTTGTGTCCTGCCTACTATTATTATTCCCACTCTGCCTCACTCCTTCAGTTGGTGGAGTACTAACTAGGTCCCCTACACTTCCCAGCATGCCCTGAGCTTTTAAACTGGGCATGGGCCTCTAAATGCCAGCCTTGCCTGCTCCTAGCATGAATATCTAGCAAAAAGTCAAATGTCTGCAACAAAGCATTTCACCCTCTTCAGAGGTATGAGTGCCATTTCTTCAAAACAGCCTTTTGCCACATACATGTCTCGAGTCCCCTACATAACTGAACTCCTCTGCTCTGCACCGCTCCCTCAACAATGATGACTTGAACCAATCTATCTTCAGAAGCCTTTCATTTCCCACATGCCACACCAACAGAATCTCCAAAAAGGCCACTGACACAGCTAAAACTCTCAGCTTGCCCCCAGCATCCAGAAATTAGCCTTGACCTCCAATATCTCATAGCCGGACAAGTACTGGTCTCCATGTGGACAATTCCATCTGGCACCTTTAACAAATGTCCAAATATCCCCACTGTTCCAAAGGTATTCCTGCTTGCTATAGTTAAGCAATAAGCCATGAGGGTGTGTGGGTTATCAGAGGATTTACCACGGCTGGAGTGGTTTGCTCATGAGGCACAGCTGAGTGGGTAAATCCTTGCTAGTCATGGTAAATCCCCTGATAACCCATATCCTCCAAGTAGCTTATTGTAATTATACCAAGGTTAATTTTTTTTACTATAATAAAATACGAATATTAAAGAGGTTGCTTTGCCTTTTTATTTTTATTGTATTTATTCCTATGCTGCAGATGATAAAATTGATAGTCTCATCAACAGCCGCTGATTATCAGAAGATTTACACCGGTGGTAAACTGCCAGTCTGATGATTTCATTGGCCGTTCACTTATGTCTAAGGTATAACTACCAATAATGAACTACATGCAAATAAGCACAGTAGACATAATACACCAATGAATTATATACCAATAATGAACTGTAGGCAAACATGCACAGTAATCATAATACACCAATGAGTCATGTGACACACTGGGAGCCCACCCCAGTGTGCTGAAATGTGTTATTTTTGTTTATGTCCTGTAAATTAGAAAACGGTCCCTTATTGCATTATTTTTGATCCCTGCAAACCTGAAAACAGTCCCTCATCATCGCTGCAGTCCCCCTCCCACCTCCCACCCCTCCCACTGAGCACCCACCTCTCCATCACCCCCCTTACCCCATACTTACCTCTGGAGTTGGAGCTGTCATCTTCTCTGGACTGGGACACGTCTGCACTCTTCAAAGCCCAATCACAAACTGAAGAATTAAAGGTAAGCATCCTATACAGACATTCAATGGGATTTTCAACTTATACTGATGTCTCAGCCATTTGTTTGGATTTTTGGCCCAAATTTTCAACATAGGGTTCTTGGGACCCCACCTCATGAAAACTGTCACTGTCATTTTGTTACTCAGTCCCTAAAGGTGATTTCACACTCACTGCGTGGAATCACCTTTCAGGATCGATTCATGAAATGACAATGCCACTGTTCATGAGGTGGTGTCTCAAAAAGACCATGTTCCAAATTTGGTGACAAAATTCCAACAAATGCCTGTGTTATGAGCATGCATTGCACAGTTTCTGTGCCGCCACTTTTTAATATTTTCACTCCACATTTGTACCACTGCCATTTTTGCACACCTCCTTCAAACCAAGAAAGTTATAATTTTTCACAACCTGCTCAAAATGTGTTTTCACACCTGTGGCACAGAATAGCGTGATTGCTCTGCGCAATCACCTTTCAAGACAACTGAACAAAATGACACTGGCACTGTTCATGAGGATGGGTCCATAAAAGGCCATGTTGAAAATCTAGTGCAACATCTTCAACATATGGCCAAGTTACACTTGGGCGCTGAACAATTTCTATGCACATATGCAACTTATGTCACTTGGTAGCGCTTCACAGCCCTATTGGCTCTGACCGCCATATTGCGTGTAGCATTCACATGCATTTGGCGGCAGTCATTCCCACGTGGTAATGTCGCTACTACAAGCTCGCTGCAGCTGTATCAGCTCTGGCTAGAGTTTGTTGGAATGTATGTTGCCTTTTATTAATGTCCATCACTGAGGTGGAGTTCATTCTCTCTCTCTCTCTCTTTAAACTCTTTCACTTTCTCTCTCAACAGTGCTACACAAGGGCACGCTGTGCACCAGATAAGAAGTACAGTGGCTCCACATGCTGATTGGCTGAAGTCTCATTAGTAATTTATAACTGCATATATTTTAATTAATGGCTCATGTAGATATTTTGAGACCACAACCATTTCATGAAATCTTGAGTAAGAAGCTAAGGTCATGGTCGGGACAGAGAAGATACTATATATGTTGATATGCAAGTTTGTTCGTCATTGATACACAGTTTAATCAGAAGATTCCATGAAATGGCTGTGATCTGAATTTAAATTTATTAATACTTCACATCATGATATCTATGGACATTTGACAGCAAATCGTAAGTTCATTACCTGTTATGAAAGATTTTTTTCATTGACTTCAGAATGTGAAGGACCTAGCACAATTGACTTTTTTTTTACTACATTAACCTCCATATCTGTACTGTTTTACAAACATAAATGTGCTTTAACACCTCCCATCTCCTGTCAAGCCTCACTGCTCTACAACATTAGACAGCATTATAAAATGCAAGTGTAGAGGTAAGCTCAAAGTACTTCACATATTACTTCAGTAAAAACAAAAGTACAAGAATATTGCAGTGGAGCCCCTTAACCAGTCCACTCATCCATTTCTCATCACACTGCATCAGGTTTTCAAGTTTCAGAAAAACTGGAAGATAGGGTGTGCCTTTTTGTAGCTGACACCAAAATCTGTAACATGGTGGACACTCAGGAGGGGATGGATAGGAAAGAGAGATCCACAAGTGCCTCATGGAGGAGAAGAGGGTGCAGGAGGGTAACTAAATGGTGCAAGGGTTGCATCATAAAAAGAGAGACTTAGGGATAGAAATATGCACACTATGAAAGGGAGGAGAGTGAGAGGGGACATGATCAAGACCAACAAGTGTCTCACAGGAGAGAACAGGGTGCAGAAGAGGAGAGTCTTTCATATGAGAAAGACCAACAGGACCAGAGGACATGCATTGACCTTGGAGGGGGAGAAGTTTAAGAGGGATGTGTAAAGGTACTATTTCACTGAAAGAGTAGTGGATTCCTGGAACAGACTGCAAGCAAAAGTGATGGAGGTAAAAACATTAGGGGGCTTTGTGCATGCATAGCATACAAACAGGGGATATTAGTAAATAGGCAGGGAGGAGGGAGGGTCTCTGGAGACCAGCTAGGGTCTGTGGGGACAGATTACACAAGAACCATCTGGACACACTGACCCAGATATTCAAAGGGATTACGCATGGCGCAATGGTGTTGCACCATGCACAACCCACTGATGTGCCCTGGTGTGATATTTAAAAGGGAAAAGTGCACCACACAAATCCCGATGCGCTGGGGTGCATCAGTAATGTATGCAGCCACAGGTAGGGGGGGCATGCCCATGCATAAACTGCACAGTCTGATATTCAATCTGGGCCATGCAGAGTTATGCAGGTGCAACCCCTACCTGCGCCTGCACAAAGTTATGCATAAAAAAAAGGAACAAGTCAAGGGCCACCCACAGGTGAGCTGCCGCATTGCAGGGCGCAATAAGCAGCTGCCACCTGAGGGTGGCCATAACCTGTTCCTGCAGCACCTGGTGGCGCCCCCCATGCCCTGATCATGGGCATCACTGTATCCCCCCAAAGTCCAATATCCCTGGTGGTCCAGTGGACTGCGATTAGCCCAATCGCGGGCGCATTCCTCACCCCCCCAAGTCCGAAATCCCTGGTGATCTAGTGGACCCCCCACTGGCTGACAGGGGGGGCGGGTGGTGGGGCTCAGTGGGCGGATGGGGGGGTCCACTAGATCACCAGGGATTTTGGACTTGGGGGGTGAGGAATGCCGCCCGCGATCGGGCTAATCACGGTCCACTGGACCACCGGGGATATTGGACTTTGGGGGGTCGATACAGTGATGCCCGTGATTGGGCTAATCACAGTCCACTGGACCACCAGGGATATTGGACTTTTGGGGGGGAATACAGTGATGCCCGCGATCAGGCTAATCGTGGTCCACTGGACCACCAGGGATAGGAGACGTTCTTTGTCCCTTACGGGACATCCCGCGATCGGGCTGCAGGGGGCATCGGTCTCGGAAGGTTGCTGCCTGGCAGGGCGCCAGGTGCAAGTCGTCGAGGTTAGGCGCACTGCATGCTAATGGCATGCAAATGGGGACGTAATTAGATGCAAATGGCCCCCCCATGTGCCTTGCATAAATTATGCCCCATTTGCATGTGACCCTTTGAATATCGCAGGTGCTGTGCATGGCGCAATGGAACTTGCGCCACCACATCTCAATGCTCCACTCTGACCACTTGCGCTGGCGCAGTTCCACTACACCATGCACAGTGGGGGTGGCCAAGGTGTGATATTCAAAGCAGTTGCACCATAGCGCAACTCCATTGAATATCGCCCTGGCCACAGCCCTGCGCAACAAATTTGAGCAGCGCACAGGCTTGCACCACAGCCTGGCACAGTTTGAATATCTGGGCCACTGGGTGGGCTAAGCAGTCCTTTTCTGCCAACAAATTCTATGTTTCTGTGTTTCTAGGCCTGTCATGTTAAAAGTAAGACCACCCTACTCAGAATAAAAGTCCCACTTCCCAGACTGTGAGTATCCTTACCTACTGAAACCATGTTTCCATAATTCTGCACCATAACTTCCCTGTGAAGCTCCTTCTCTTGTTTGCCTAGTATCTTCCACTCCTCTTCTGAGAACATGATAGCAACATCTTCAAAGGTTTCTGGTGCCTGAAAGGACACAAGACGTATTGAATTGATTTTTGTTTTACTGCATGCATTGAGAAATCTGAAACTTTTCAACAAGAAGGAAACAGGCAAGATTAAAATTTGCAGTTGAAAGTACATATGTTCTCCCTTTCACCCTAGTGGGCGATGGATTGATGGCAGTTCAGGGATGTGATGGGTGAGCTAGCAGGCAAAATTAAAGCTCTCAATTTGTTTGTTGCACCAACAGAAACTGAACAGTGGCTTGGTAGTACAGGGATTGTTAGCTTTAACTTATTTATATAGTAGGAAATTTCATTCAGCAACATGAATGAGGCAATTCCCAGTGAGTAATTGTTCCTTTACAAGGGATGACCATTGTGCAAATTCCTGGTTACAGAGGAAGGAAAAACAGCGGGGAATATATATATGTATGAAATGAAATTAACACAGTAATAGAAACAAGCAATCATATAACATTTAAATTCAACAGTATGCAAAATATGTATATCGTAAAATGTATGTCTATGTTGGTAGAGTCACACCTTCTAAAAATAGTCACCAGAAATGTAGTGGGTAGCAAAAAAGGTTAACCAGTTTCAATTATGGTATAGCAGACTTGTGGTAATATGGCTTGTTTGTAAAAATATGCACAGAGGAAGAGTCAGGCTGCATCCAGGGGTTTGCAGTGCTCATGTCAAAAAATGCTGAGAACAGGGATTCAAATAAACTGACATCTACTTGCAGGGATGTTGTCAATTAACGTAGCTCATCGAAGTTCACTGAGCATGTTGACTGTATATTGCCAATTAACGTAGCTCATTGGAGCTCACTGAACACTCTGACTGTATATTGCCAATTAACATAGCTCATTAGAGCTCACCAAGCACGCTGAGTATATATTGCCAATTAACGTAGCCCACTGGGGCTCACTGAACATGCTAACTGTATATTGCCAATTAACATAGCTCACCAGAGCTCATTGAGCACATCGACTGTATATTGCCAATTAAGGTAGCTCACTGAACATGTTGACTATATATTGCCAATTAACGTAGCACACTGAACATGTTCACTATATATTGCCAATTAACGTAGCACACTGAACATGTTGACTATATAACATACTAACATACTATTTGCCAGCAGATTAGGCCTTATGGTCTATCAAGTCTGCTCGAACCTAGATCCTTAGTTGGGTGCCGAGACCCTCCCATCCCTTGTGCTCCAGAAACCCCTATCATCCATCCCAACCCCCCCCCGGGACAGGCCATCATCTGATACATCCACTTTCTGTGTCTGTCCCACCCTCTTAAAGCCCTCCACTGTGGATCTCTGAACCAGCTCACCAGGCAGAGCATTCAAGGTCCACCACCCTCTCAGTGAAAAACCTCCTCCTCTTTTCCCCCCTCACCCTTCCACCTTCCAACTTCAAACCATGCCCTCTGGTGATGCCTCCCTGCTTTAGTCTAAAGATCCCCTCCATGTTTACCCTATTTATTCCCTTGAGGTACTTGAAGACCTCAATCATGTCCCCCCTGTCTCTCCTCTCCTCCAATGAAAACAGGCAGAGCTCCTCAAGTCTGTCCTCGTAAGTCAAATCCCCTAGCCCTCGTATCATCTTTGTTGCCCTCCTCTGTACCCTCTCCAGGAGCTGTATGTCCCTCTTCAAGTGTGGTCTCCAGTACTGTACACAGTACTCAAGGTGTGGTCTAACCAGTCCATTGTACAGCGGCAGAATCACTTCCTTGCTCCTAGGGTGATCCTTCGATGCATCCCAACATCCTGTTTGCCTTGCTAGCTGCTCTCCTGCACTGCTCAGAGTTATTCATACATGTATCCACCATGACCCCTAGGTCTTTTTCCCCTGTTGAGGCTTCCAGCACCTCCCCTCCCAGGGTGTACCTGTGTTTAGGGTTTCCCCGACCAAGATGCAACACCTTGCACTTGGTGATATTGAAATTTAATTTCCATGTGTGAGCCCAGCTTTCCAGGGTGTCCAGGTCCTTGCAGGGCAAATCTCCCTCTTCTCCCTCAACTACTGCTCCCATCTTGGAGTCATCCTCAAGAGACTCATTTCACACCCTATACCATCCCTGATGTCCGATAGTATGCATTTAAACAGGATTGACCCAGGACTGAGCCCTGTGGTACCCTACTACCAACCTCTGTAGGGTTCGAGAGCTCCCCACAGACCACTACTCTGAGCGTCCAGCTATCCAGTTTTCAATCCATCTGACCATCAAGGGCCTACTCCTAACCCCATCAGTTTCTCCACCAGACCATTGTGGGGGACAGAGTCAAACGCCTTGCTGAAGTCCAAGAATAATACATCCACAGGCTTACCCCTGTCCAGTTCTGATGTTACCCATTCATAGAACTCCACAAGGTTGGTTTGACATGATCTACCTGGCACATACCCATGCTGCCGACTATCGAACCTCCCACCTCCCCAAGTAAATCCCCAATCGTTCCTTTAGTATACTCTCCATTAATTTTCCACCACGAGGTTAAACTGATGGGTCTATAGTTTCCTGGTACTTCCTTCGACCCCCCTTTATGGATTGGTACCACATGTGCCTCTCGCCAATCCCTAGGTACCCTCCCTGTCTCAAGTGACCTGTTGAAAGCTCCGCCAGGGGTGCAGCCAGTATGTCCGCCAATTCCCATAGTACTCTTGGATGAATGCCATCCGGCCCAGGAGATTTGTCTTTCTTTAGGGCCTTGAGGGCAAACCACACCCTTTTGGTGGGGATGGTATCATCCGTCCCCTCCACCTTACTGGCCTTTTTATCTTTATCCAGATGTGACACCCTGGGGTAACTTTCTCCTCCCTTTGCTCCATTTCTGTTGCTCCTGATCCACTCCCTCCGCTTCTATCCCCTTTGTGCCTTGCTTTGTAGATATCCCATCCCCTCCTAGTGAACACAGAGGCAAAGTACTCGTTAAATACCTCTGCCTGGTCCCTCGCCTCTTCCACCCACCTCCTTCTGATCTCAATCTGCTGAGATGGCCTTAGTTTTCTCCGCTCCCCAATGTACCGGAAGAACCCTTTTCCCTCCATGTATCCCCTGTGCCAGCCGTTGCTCTTTACTGGACTTTGCTCCCTCACCATACGGGTGACTTTTCTAGATGCAAGCTGGTACATTTCCTTATCCCTATCCCTCTTGTTGTTTTATATTTTTGTAAGCGCCTTCTTTTCTCTGACTGCTACCTGGACCTCACTGGACCACCAGCATGGTTTATGTGACCTTGCTCCCTTACTTTTCAACTTAAGCAGATCCTGACTACCTCATGAAGTCCCTGTTTTATGACCTCCCATCTCCTTTCCACACTTGTCGTTGAGGTAATCCCTTCAAGTGATCCTTGAGAATATTTCCATGCCCATAAAGTCTGCCCCCTGAAGTCCACTGCCAGTGTCCTAGATCTCACCCCCACTCCCCCAATGCTTATTTGAAACCAGACAGTATTGGTCACTCCCAGTCAGGGGTCCTGTACAACCATGTCCCTTACCAGATCCCATCTGCCAGAACCACATCCAGGACATGCCCCTCCTTGTGGGCTCCATCACATGCTGTGTTAAGAACACATCCTGGAAGCCATCCAGCAGCCTCTGCTCCTTGGCCACCTTAGAGGACATGGTTCCCCAGTTTGTACCTGGCATATTAAGGTCCCCCATCAACACCACTCCTTCCCCTTTTGGTCCACACTGGGCAATGATGTTGTCCAGCAAACCATCCTCTAGAACATCACTCATCCCGGGGGGCCTATATGCTACTCCAAGCTTGACCTTATCTCCTGCTGGGGATCGTAAGGTGACCCATAAGGCCTCCACGTTTCCCTCTGCCTCTTCTACCATAGCAATTTCTATGTCATCTCTAATGAACATAGCCACTCCACCCTCTGCCCTCCTTTCTATCCTTCCCTAAGCATAGTGTCCCCCGTACATTTAGGTCCCAGTCATGGTTTTTTGTGGTACGTTTCCATGACTGCCGCCACATCCACCCCCTCGAACAGCATGGCCTGGAACTCTGGCAACTTGTTTCCCAAGCTCCTGTATTTACTAACACTAACCCCACCCCTTATCCCTTGATCCTTTTTGTCAACCCCACCCAGATTCCTTATACTCTATCCTCCCCTGCTCCTCCTGAAACCTCCATCTCCAGTCTGTTTCCCCTCCCCCTTGGGCTTGAGGCTCTCCCTCATCTGGAGGGAGGCTCTGACCCCTCCCTATCCCTTCCCCCTTACAAGTTTAAACCCCACCTTTCTTGTATGTAGTCAGCCATCCCTGTTTAAGGACTTCCTTCCCTAATGGGGCAAGATGAAACCTGTCCTTGGCATATAGTCCCTTATCCTCCCAAACTCCATTCCAGTTCCTAACACCCCAACCCATTCTTCACCCCACTTCCTGAGCCATTCAATAATCTCTGTGAGCTTCATTTTTTCTCCACTGAGGCCTTTGGTACTGGCAATATCTCCGAAAAGGAAATGTTGCATCCATTATCCGACAGACTCTGGCAAGTTCTTGGAACCTTGCTTGGATTTCCATAATGCTATTTCCTCTAGATCATTAGTTCCCAAATGCCAGAAATCGGTTTCCTCCACAATCCCTAACCATTTCATACACCATGAACTTTGCTCTGTGCACTGTCAGCCCAGAGATACTCACTACCTTCATCTGGCTATGGCATCCATCCCCCTGTCCCTCCCAATGGATACCCTTAATCATCGAGTCTCCCAGTAACAGAACCTTAACACCGCCATCATCCTTATGGTTACCTCCACTATGCCCTCTCAGCCAATATATTGCCAATGAACGTAGCACACTGAACATGTTGACTATATATTGCCAATTAATGTAGCTCACTGAACATGTTGACTATATATTGCCAATTAACGTAGCTCACTGAACATGTTGACTATATATTGCCAATTAACGTAGCACACTGAACATGTTGACTATATATTGCCAATTAACGTAGCACACTGAACATGTTCACTATATATTGCCAATTAACATAGCTCACTGGAGCTCACTGAGCACGTTGACTGTATACTGCCAATTAACATAGCTCACCGGAGCTCACTGAGCACGTTGACTGTATACTGCCAATGTGTTTGTGGAAATGCTTCAGGATATTTTTACTACTAATGAATAAACCCGTAAATTGTAAGTTCATCCACCTCTGTGCATGTTGCCATATCGCCAGTGAGCTTTATTAATTGGCAACATCTAAGTAGATGCCAGTCTATCTGAATCCTTGTTGTACAAACCAGTCTGTTCGTTTCCCTAGGATAACCTGTTATAATACAGCCTCAGAGTTTTAGGAATCATGTTCCAAGTTCAGAGACCCAAGTAATATAAAGGTGATCATCCTATATTCCATTTTCTTCAGGGCACTTCAAATTCAGTACAAGTTTACTGATCTTAGCCCAGGCCTCAAAATACTTATGGAAAGATTATTATGTATATAATCAGGGACTTTTTTTGAGGCATTTGAACATCAGCATGTATAAATGCAGCTTGTTCAACTTTCTGTTCAAGAAGCAGTAGTGAGTAAGCAAAGTGATTATACATGAAAACTACCTTATTTATGTAACTAACCCCTCCCAACTGTAAGAGGGGGAGGTTGTTACCATATAGATTACATATATTTTTTCAAGCATTTATTTAGACTTTTGTCCATAATTTGCTTGCCTTACTTTTTCATATCATTTCATATTTATCAGATGTGCAATTATCAAACCTAGTTTTAAACTGTGTTATGGCACTGCTGCTTACTACATCCACAGGTAAATTATTCCATATAGGGGGAACCCTAAGGCTGAACCAATGTCTTCTCTTTAGTGTATTCCATTTTTCCAATGTTAGTTGTAGAGGATGACCTCTGCTTGGGTATACAGAAACACAGAAACATAGAATTTAACGGCAGATAAGGACCGCTTGGCCCACCCAGTCTGCCCATTTCCCTACCTACTGGATAAGCTGCAGATCCTAGTTAACCAGCAACCTACTTCTTCCTACCCCAACCCCCTAGAATGGCCTTATGACTGTCCATTGCATGCTTGAATTCCACCACTGATTTTGACTCCACAACCTCCTCCGGAAGGCCGTTCCATGCATCCACAACCCTCTCTGTGAAAAAATACTTCCTTAAATTACCTCTGAGCCGCCCCCCCCATATCTTCAAATTATGCCCTCTTGTTCTTGCACACCTCTTTTTTTTGAAAGATGCTACCCTCTTGGACTTTGTTGATTCCTTGAGTGCATGAATGTTTCTATCATGTCCCCCCTCCCTCCTTTCCTCGAGGCTATACATATTAAGCTCCTTTCGTCTCTCTTCATATGTCTTCGGTGCAGACCATGCACCATTTTAGTTGCCCTCCTCTGGACAGCTTCCATCCTGTCTATGTCTTTGCAGAGATTGGTCTCCAGAACTGCACACAGTACTCCAGATGGGGTCTCACCAGCTGTCTGTACAGAGGGATAATAACTTCCTGTTTTCTACTGGTGATGCTCTCCTATGCATCCCAGTATCCCCCAGCCCTCCTTGCTGCCCTCTCACATTGCTTTCCCACCTTTAGGTCATCTGATATGACTACTCCCAGGTCCCTTTCCATTTTTGTTGTTGTTAGTATCTCACCCCCATTGTGTACTCTCTCCCTGGGTTTTGTTTCCAGGTGCATTACCTTGCACTTCTTAGCATTGAATCTAAGCTGCCATACATTTGACCATTCCTCTAACCTTGCCAAGTCCTTCTCATCCTTTCCACCCACCTTGTGCATCAACTCTGTTGCAGATCTTTGTGTCATCTGCAAAGAGACATACTTTTCCTTCCAGTCCCTCTGCAATGTCACTTATAAAGACAATGAAGAGGACCGGTCCTAATACTGAACCCTGCAGTACCCCACTAGTAACCCTCCTTTCTTCTGAGTGGACTCCATTTACTATTACTCTCTGTGTCCTATTCTCTAGCCAATTCTTTATCTAGGCTGTCATCTTGGGACTCACTTCCAGGCTGGCTAACTTGTATATTAATCTTTTGTGCAGGACTGTGTCAAATGCCTTGCTAAAGTCTAGGTAGGCAATGTCCAAAGCCCCTCCCTAATCTACTACTTTGGTCACCCAGTCAAAGAACTCTATCAGATTCATCTGGCATGACCTTCCCGCTGTGAATCCATGCTGCCTAGGGTCCTGTGCCCCTCTGGCCTCTAGATACTCAACAATTCTTTCCTTCAGAAGTGATTCTATCATTTTCCCTATCACTGAGGTTAAACTAACAGGTCTGTAGTTTCCTACTTCTGCCTTGCTCCCACTTTTGTGAAGGGGAATCACATCTGCCCTCCTCCAGTCCTCGGTACCACCCCATCCTCCCATGATTTGTTAAAAGGGTAGTCAGTGGTGTCACTAGTTCTACCCTTAGTTCTTTTAGAATTCTGGGATAAATCCCATCAGGCCCCATTGCTTTGTCCACCTCAGTTTTAAGAGTTCTTTCAGAACCCTTTCTTCTGTAAATGGGCTGGTATCAACTCCTGTATCCAGAGTGTTTCTACTGTTTGTTTTATGTACCTCCCCTCTTCATTTGTAAATACCAAGCAAAAATATTTGTTTAGTATCTCTGCCTTTCACAGTCTCCCTCTGCCCACCCTCCCTCCCTTTATTAAGCCTCACTATCCCTCCCTTGGTCTTCCTTCGCTCCTGATGTACCTATAAAGGTTTTATCCCCCTTCTTAACTGAGTTGGCTATCTTTTCTTGGTTTGGGCCTTTGCTGTTCTGACTGCCTTCCCAGCCTCCTTTTGCTTTAACTGATACAGTTCTCTGCCCTGCTCCTTCTGCGATTCCTTGTACTTCCTGAATGCTATCTTTTCTCTGGAACCTTCACTGCCACTTCCTTTGAGAACCACAGTGGTTTCTTACATCGTTTTGTTTTGTTTATTTGCTTCACACAAAGGCTTGTTACCTCTGTGATGGCAGTTTTTATTATTCCCCATTGTTCTTCCACCCCTCCTTCCTGCCCATTTGCTAGTGCATTCCTTAGGCACTCACCCATTTTGGCAAAGTTAGCCCTCCTAAAGTCCAGTACTTTTACCTTTGTATGGCTTGACTCTATTGATGTGTTTATTGTGAACCATACTGTTCGATGGTCGCTAGTTCCCAGATGGCTACCCACTTCTACATCTGTGATCCTCTCTCCATCTCCATTTGAGAGAATCAGGTCTAAGATTGCTCCCCCTTGAGTGGGCTCCAATACTAGTTGTCTAAGGCATGCCCCCTGTAGGGCATTTAGAATAACTCCACTCTTCGAAGTGGCTGCTGCAACTGCACTCCAGTTAACATCTGGCATATTCAGATCACCCATCAGCAATATCTCCTTTTTCCTGCCATTCTAAGTATACTTTCTATCATTTTCTTGTCCATTTCCTCCCCTGAGAAGAGAGTCTGTTCTCCCACAACCCTATGCTTGTGGTGCCATTGCCTGTCTCCAATACCCACAGTGCTTCTTCTCCTCCCTGTTTACCCTTTTGTTCTGTTGCTTTTATTCCTTCCCTTATGCAAAAAGCTCCTACTCCTCCTCTTTTACCCTCCCTGTCCCTCCTGTAGATAGTGTATCCTGGTATGTTTACATCCCAGTCATGGTTTTGTGTGTACCATGTTTCTGTGACTGCCATGATATCCAGATGTTCCTCCTCCATCAAGGCCACCAATTCAGGAAGCTTGTTACCCAGACTACGGGCATTGATACTCATTGCTCTCCATTTTTTGATGGCTTTACCTTCTGTTGCAGCATCCCCCACTGACCTTTCTACCTCGGTCTTTTTCTCATTTAGTACCCTGTTTTGCAGGGAGAGGCTGGGATTTTCCTGCTGCTTATCAGTGCCTCCCCCTTTCGCTAGTTTAAAAGCTTGGCAATGAAGCATTTAAATCAATTGCTCAAAAGAGTTGTTCCTTGCTTAAGTGACAATCCATAGCTATTTGCCATGTGTTTATTTTGGAGTGCTTTGCAAGCCATGCACATGTCCCCTCCTATCCTTCTAAACTGAAGAGTATATAGACCTAGTTTTCTTAGTCTGTCAGGTATGTAAGGCCATTACAGCAGGTATGTAAGCCCATTACAGCTTTCTTTTGAACCCTCTCCAATTTCATAATATCCTACTTTTTGTAGGGCGACCATACCTGTACCCCATATTCTAAATGGGGCCTAACCAATGAATGGTATAACGGCAGCATCACCTCACAGTCTCTACTACTTATATGCCTCAATATACAATTTAAGTTGTGATTTGCCTTGCTTGCCATCATATTACAATGTTCACTAAACTGGAGGTCTGGTGTTATAGTTATTCCCAGGTTCCTTTCTTTTATTGACGCTGGCAAAACTCTGTTCCCCAGATTATATACTACATATACTGTAAGTTATGCCTCCCCATGTGCATAATAGCACATTCATCTAGATTCAGGGCCAATCTATATTTGATAGTCCAATTGTAAATTTCATTATGTGCTGCTTGCATTATTTGTCCATCTTCAACACTATTAACAGTTGCCTCTATTCTATAGTCATCTGCAAATTTTGTAGTCCAGACATTAGGATGTGAGCATTTCAATGTTACCACATATATGTTAAACAAACATGGACCCAAGACAGAGACCTGAGGTGCTCCACTTGTCACCCCAACCCAATCAGACATGACCCCATTTACTACCACACGTTGTCTCCTATTTGTCAGCCATTCTCTCACCCAGTTAATTATAGTCAGTTCAAGGTTGTTTTCTCCTAGAATACTTATTAGTTCTACATGGGGGAGTTTATCAAATGCTTTGGAAAAATCCAAATAAGCCACGTCCACTAGGTCACCCAGATCAAGTTATACTACTGACTTGTTCATAGAAGATCAACGTGTTTGTTTGACATGATTTTGATTTGCTGAAGATTATTCTGCTCAAGGTGTTTAATTATAATATCTTTTAGAATACCTTCCAGAATTTTGCCCAAGGCAGTTGTGAGGCTCGCTGGCCTAAAATTTTCTGGTTTAGCTCTTGTTCCCTTTTTTAATATGGGTATCACTACTGCCTCCTTCCAATCCTGTACCACCTCCCCCCTGTCAAGGGCTAGCTGATATATGTAAGTCAGTGGGGGTGCTATAGCATCTGCAATTTCTTGTAATACTCTTGGATGCAGGTTGTCAGGTCCAGGTGATTTTTTTTTTTATATTTTTCAACCTGTCCCTAACTTCTATGACATCGATTTTAATGTCTCCTGTTACTGATCTGGTTGTATTTCCTAACTTAGCTGACGTACTAGAGTTGAACACTGAGCAAAAGTAATCATTTTGGATGTTTACAAGTTCTTTACAGTCTGAAGTATTTCCTTCCTCCCCCTTAAATTGTCCAATACTGTTATGCCCCTGCTTACTTATGTTTATATGTGCATAAAACAAATTGTAATTATCTTTCACTTTCTTGGCCAATTTTAATTCACAGGCTGCATTAGCTTTTTTCATAGTTTTCTTGGTTGTTTTGACCAAGTCCTTATATATCATCATCCCTTGAATATCTTGCGTATGACGCACATTTTTAAACACTTTATTCTTTTGATTAACCATTATTTTGATATTATTATTGAACCATCCAGGAGTGATCTTCTTACCCCTATATTTCCTTTTTTAGAAATATATACATTCACTTTTTAATTTATTTTCTTAACTAGGTTCCCCCAAGCTTCTTCAGTGTTAGTATCTCTGAACTCAGATTTCCAGTCCCAATCACTCATAATCTCATTTAAGGTTGCAAAATCAGCTCTACTAAAGTTAAATATTTGAGTGGGGTTATTATTTGTGAGTTCCACCGTATTCCCCTTAATGTAAAAATTCACAGAACAGTGATCACTAGTACTTAGAGGGGCACCTACAACAATATCACCCAACCAATCTCCCATATTAGTAAATATGAGATCCAGAATGTTACTTTCTCTGGTACCCTGAAGCACTTTTTGCTAAAATCCAGCATTGTCCATAACTTCTAAATATGTGGCCAGCAGGGGAAAGTTGCCCTGACATCATCTTCTAGGGGCGAAATGGGAGGAGGTATGAGGAGTATATAGATAGGCTGTCCTTGAGGTGTGGGCATTCTTGAGGTTCTGTATTTTTGGGGATAGCAGTTGGTGTGCTTGTGGGTTTGAAGAAGCAGCTAGATGCCCGGAAGCTTTTAAAGAGTGTACTCTCCAAGTGTCTTTGCTGGGTATGCACCATGGGGTGCAAGCAGTGGGTCAGCTGGGACACTCAAGGTGTGTGGGCCATGTGAAAGGGGTAACCAGGCACTGCCATTAAGGTGCTGTGAGTCAGGCTTACTTCTGTGTGTCTATAGTAGGTAAGCATACACCATGTCCATCTAGAGGATGGCTGAAGGACTTAGGTAGGGAGCATGAACACCCTCAATGTATGTTACCCCCCAGAAATCTGGTCCTGAGAGTGGCAGAAGGTTCTGAATTCCTCATCATGTTAATGGCATTGGTGTAAAATTGAGTGGGACCCTGTAGGCTGATACTGAGGGACATCAGGTACTCAAGATGTGTCCCATATCACTGGAACTGGTGGGCAAGTAGCTGGGGTTTCATATATCTACACTCTCTGGTACCCAGGATGTGTCCCATATCATTGCAACTGGTGGGCAAGGAGCTGTGGCTTCACCTACAGTTTGGCATCTTAGAGGGATCACCGAGAGGATGCAAGGATCCAAATGGCTGTCTTCTCAAGAAACATCTGCTGAGGGCTTTCAGGCCCAAGTTAGGTTCTCCTGAAATTCATTGTGACCATTCTAATGGAGTGGGGACCTTGAGATCTGTATCCTGATATCTTGGAGAACCTGAGAAACAGGTAAGGCAAGTACTGCATACAGACAACAGAAGCAACGTAAGAGACTTATCTCCGTATCTCATGTGGGGAGGGCAAACTCCACAAACAACATTAGAGGATCATAAGGCCTGTGTCACTAGAATGCCATCCTGGTAGAGCGTGTCACAGTGTCACCTGTGTATGCAATGAGAATGATGTGGGCGATGCCCAGGAGATCTGAGACCTGGTGAGAGAAGTGCCTGCCTGATTAGATTACTTGGGCTGAGAGTTCATCCTGATATTATTGGGTACCTTGCAGGAGTGCCACATTCTGTGACATGTAATGGGCCATGTGTACAGGTAGTGAAAGTAGAAGAAAGAGCGGAGAAGCCAAGTTTTAGCACTGAATGGTGATGGGGAATCCTCAGGCACCTTGTTAGTCTAGAAGTATGGAAAGGCTGCACAAAGGTACCTTGCATATTGAACCAAAAATAATAGAGATTGTCATAGACCATGCCCTAAGGGCCAACTGCTGTGGGCAAGGAATGGATAGAATGTGCCACTACAGGTTGTTGCTGTGCAGCTAGTATGCCAGTCAGACAATAAGTAAAATAGTTACCTTGAAAAAAAATGATTTTCCATACCATACATTAAAGAGGCAGTATGGTGTAGTGGTTAAGGGCACTGAGCTATAAACCTGGAAACCTGGACTTGAATCCTGTCAGCCCCTACTTGCATACTGTGTGACCCTGAGCAAGTCACTTCACTTCCTTGTGCTCCCAAGTCGCACCTGGAAGCAAGCTTCAGCTTAGTAGTGAGACATCATTCATAAAAATAATGCTCAACAACGCCAAGTCCCTGCTCCTAGGAGGGCTTTATAACTCCCCCTCTCAAAGTAGCCAGGCAGACCTTAGGGACCTTAGAGACCTTAACAAAAATGCTGGCTGACTACACACCTTTAGAAGTATTTCTCTTGGTAGACTTTGGACTAAACTGGGAGACTGACTCTGAACAGGACTACAAGTCTTGACTACTTGATGTACACCTGGCCCAGCTCATCACTATATCCACAAGGCAAAATACCCAATCAGGCTATCACTTGATCATACACTGGGCACTTACCCCAAACCCCTCAAAATATACAGGCAGCGGGCATCCTCTCAGATGTGCTGAGTGATCATTCACTTACATTTTGCATATGGAAGAACAGTTCCCCCAAATCTCTCCCTGGGCCTTCACTGCTAGAAATTACTCTTAGTTCTCAGCATCTGCTTTCCAGTTCTATTCCTCTAGCCTCAACCAGAGCCCTACTTGGCTTCTCCCAACCATAGACAAAGCACTGGACTACTTTTAGAACTGCTCCTTGTCGGGAGCCAACAAGCATACCCCAATCGGAATGCTTAGCATCAAGGGACAATGCTGCAAATGGATAACCCCCTGACCTAAAAACCCTCATGAAGCAACAGGATAGGGTCTGGGAGAAATATAAGCCATCTGGTACACCCACTGACTAGATTGCTTACAGACAGCTGAGAAACCAAAGTAAAAAAATGCCTAAAAACTGCCAAATCTACTAAGGAACACAGAGATCAGGGGAACTGCAGAGCCATATGGCCTGGTCCCCAGAATACCGAAAGAGGCTGCACCCACTATTGCCTCTCCTGTTATGTGGCTAATAAACAGGTCCCAATCAGAAGGAGTTGTCCCAGCCAGATGGAAAGAGGACCACATAGTCCCCATACACAAGGGTAGTCAGAAGGAACCAACTGGCAGTTATAGGCCTATCTCTGTCCTCTGTATCTTGGAGAAGATACAGGAATGACTTGTCTATAACCAGATCCCAGTCTGTCTTGATACGCACCAGCTACTAGTACCAAACCAGTATGGTTTCAGACTTAATCATGGTACTGACATTGCACTTATCACATTTACAACTGACACCCTCTAGGCTCTTGACAATGGCTACACCACTGGAGTAATTTTCATTGACTTCTCAAAGGCCTTAAACTTGGTCAACCACGGCCTACTGGCAGATAAGTTAAAGAACACAGACCTAGACTGCCACTCCCTGGCATGGTTTGAGAGCTACCTCTCCCACCAAGCCCAGCAGGTTAAGTAAAATGGATCATTATCAGATAATCTAACTATAAAGGAGGGGGTACGTCAAGGCTCTGTCCTGAGGCCACTCCTGTTTTCACTGTTTGACAATGATCTAGGCAACAACTGTGGTGGTAGCTCTGTAATACAGTATGCAGCTGACACTGTACTATACAGAACCACTGACAGCATATCAGAATTGAAATCTCTGATACAGGAGGTGGTGGTAGCTCTGGAACACAGTATGCAGATGACACTGTACTATATAGAACCTCAGGCAGCATATCAGAATGTAAGCCTCTGCTACAAGAGGTGGTGGTAGCTCTGGAACACAGTATGCAGCTGACACTGTACTATACAGAACCACTGACAGTATATCAGAATTGAACCCTTTGCTACAGGAGGACTTCAGTACATTGGAAAGTGGCTGCTGAAGAATAGGCTGCTGCTGAATGACAAACAAACAAAAGTCATGGTCTATGGACCAAGGACACGAGGCTCAGACAGATCCCTGCTACTCCCCCATGTCTCATCCTCAGGGATGCCCTTGGAAGTGATGAGCTCTTTCAGGTACCTGGGCCTTGACCTCAACCAAGGCCTCACATTTACAAAGCAGGTGGACCAGGTCACCAAAACTATACACCAGAAACTTGAGCTGCTATACAGACTGAATTCACAACTTATCCCTGAGACTAGAGTTGCAATCGCAAACAGAATCCTCCTGCCCAATCTAACCTATGCAGCTCCCATCATGCAGGCCATACCCCGTAAGGCGCTGGGCAGGATGCAAGTTCTTTGTAACCAAATTAAGAGACTTGCTATCAAATCACCCTCAAAGTGACATCACTGTGAGGTTCTTGACTCCTTAAACTGGCTGTTACTTACCCAAAGGCTACAATTTCTTTCTGTTGTGCACCACCTACAAAATAATAAGCAGGCCACACTCAATTGGCCTAAATGGGATACTGGTACCTAAATGCCCAGGCAGGTGTGTGTGTGTTGTGTGAACTGAAGAACTGAGGTCTAGTGGCCCATGACTAATTGTGCAAATGATATTTGGCTCGAAGCCCTCTAGTAAAGTCAAATTCTTAAAGTCCAGTGGTCCACTATATTTTGTTCCACTATCTAGGGTGTAAAAATACAAAAAGAAGTTTCAACACCTTGGCAATTCCAAAACTTCTCCTCATTTTATCCATCGCCATAAGTATCAAAGTTTTATGGCTGGCTTCTGATAGTGGGGAGTCGACTGGTCCTGGGAGAGTGGAATACTTTTCACACTAAGCAAACTTGATGGCAGTAAATAAACACAAGTAGATGTCTGGGAGGTCAGAAAAGCTGACTAGCCTTATAAATTATAATCTGAGATGATTTTCCACAAGGCTTGTATTGGGTAAACGCAAGAGACCACTAATCCTGATGCAGTGGCATAGCCATAAATTGTTAATATTTATGGTGAAGGATAAAATAAAAAGAAGTTTAGGAATTACCCTGGAGTTGAACCTTCATTTTGTATTTTGGGGACCAATAATTGCTTGAAGGAGTTCCTCCAATCCTACTATTGTCCTTTTTAGGCTAAACTAAGCCCTGGACATCCTGGTCCATATCAATAGGTTGCCACTGTCTATGGAGCCCACATCCACCAGCTCCAGACGACAGTCAAGCAACCCCAAAAAATCTCCGCTAGGACTCTTCAACCCGGGGTCACTGCATCCTTGTGGCTTGCATCCCCTTCTGTTGCCACTCATAGCTCAGTTAAGGCCACCTTTCTGGTGCCCCATACCAAGACCTCCCTAGCCCAGAGGTCCTTCCACTACTGCGCCCCCACATGGTTCAGCTCCCTCCCGCTCTCTGTCACTAAGTCTACCAAAATTGGTCCCTTTAAAGTTGTGCTCCTTAACCACCTCTTTGGCGCCCGAAGCTGTAGTTTCCCTTAATCAACCTAATGTTGGGGTCCCTCCCCATTTCTTGCCCATAGGCTTGACAATGTCCGTTGGACTGCTTAACCCCCTTCTTTCTTTTTTTTTATATGATTGCTATTTACTGCATGTAAGTTAATCCTGTAAATCACTGTTATATTGTGTTCTTTTTGTTATTTGTATTGCACCTGTATGTTATCACTGTTGTATCTCACACTGTAACCATGTCTACCCTCCCTGTGATGAGGTGCTTTTGTAAATGAGTCCCTGACTCAAAGGTTGTAAATTTGACTTTCAAAATAAATAAATAAAACCATGCTGCTGAGTACAAGAGGCACCAGAAAGCAATTCCACCATATAAGTCTAGATTCAGGTGTTCACTGAGCCATGCCCACCCTCATCCAGGGCAGTGATGCAGTTTGGATGTGTTGCTTTCTAAAAGGGGGGGGTTTACATTTACATTGTTCACAAAGTTTTAAGCAGGGCAGAGCATTACTAAACCTCACTCTGAGCGTAAATATGCCAGCCTGCTCGCTATGCCAGTGTCCCAGGATAGGGAATATACAATGTTAAACATTAAAAACTAGGGTAAATATACCAGCCTGTCAGTGCAGTGGGAGTGCTACTCTTCACAACACCAGGGTTACAGAACATGCATGGATAGGCAGGGACCAGCCATGAGGAGAAGCATCATGCATCACTGAGGAAGTTCTCAGGGCAGCGATCCCCGTAGATACACTACCACCTCTGAGTGACCACAGGTGGCAGGGAATCTGGAACAGCCTGGATGGGGACATCAGCTTGTACCAGGCTATACATTCTTGTGTCCTGAAGGAAAAAAATAAAGTGAAAACCCCAGCCAGTAGCAGGATGATGAACTGCAGGGGGGGAGACATCAGCTGGTGCCAGGCTACACATTCTTGTGTCCTGAAGGAAAGGAATAAAGTAAAGTGGAAACCCCAGTCAGTAGCAGGATAATGACCTGGGGGGGCTATTAGCTTGTGCCAGGCTACACATTCTTGTGTCCTGAAGGAAAGTAATAAAGTAAAGTGGAAACCCAGTCAGTAGCAGGATGATGACCGGGGGGGAGGGGCATCAGCTGGTGCCAGGCTACACATTCTTGTGTCCTGAAGGTAAAGAATAAAGTAAAGTGGAACCCCCCATCTGTAGCAGGATGATAACCCGGGGGGGTATTAGCTTGTGTCAGGCTACATATTCTTGTGTCCTGAAGGAACGACTGCAAGCAGTTCACTGGACCACCAGGGATATTTGAACTCATTTTATCAATACTTAAGCCCGCGATCGGGCTGCGAGCAGTCCACTGGACCACCAGGGATATAGGATTCACTTTTATTTATACTTAAGCCAGCGATCGGCCTGACAGCGGTCCACTGGACCACCAGGGATATAGGAATCACTTTCATTTATACTTAAGCCCGCGATCAGGCTGGCAGCCATCCACTGGACCACCAGGGATTTTGGAGGGTCATATTTGTACGTATTCCTGCGATCGGGCATTGGGGGGCGCCGCCAGGTGCAGCCAGAGCTCGGATGGCCACCCCCAGGTGGCAGCTTCCGTGTTGCACCCTGCAATATGGCAACTCACCTGTGGGTGGCCAGCCATTGTTCCTTTTTTTTTGGCTCACCTGTGTGCAGCACAAGTAGGGGTTGCACATGTATGGACTCAGCACATCTCAGGCTGAATATTGGGATGTGCAGAGTATGCATGGGCACGTCCCCCATCTGCACCACATACATTACTGATGTGCTCGAGCGCATTGGGATTTGTGGCAGGCACAATTTGAATGTATCGCGCCGGGGCTGTATCAGTGTGTTCTTGCGTAGGCGCAGTTTACTCATGCCCAACCCTTTTGAATATCTGGGCCCATGTTTACATTCATATAACTAATTTGCATATTTCAAAAAAACATAGTTTCTCATTCAAAATCATGATAACTTCTAGTTTTACAGTACTTTCAAATTCACAACACTAGCTTACAGACTGAAAAGATAGGTGCAAGCTATAAAGCAAGTACATGTAGGATCTCACCCTGACGTAAAAGTAAAACACAATGGGGTGGCATGAATACCAATCTGAGCCTTAAACAAACATGAGCTTGTGAAGTGAGTCATATGTGTATGCATAAATGTAATACATGTATGTTTGAGTTAAAGCTACACTGGAAAATAATAATTCAATGCAAACATCTCCATCGTTAAATACACGATGAAGCCCTGTTGTACTGATAGAGGTATGTGTAAATAATTGATTTTGGTTTTGTCTAGGTAAATTCATAGTTATATTAATATCCATTACATATGTCTATTTTATATATATATATATATATATATATATATATATATATATATTTGTAACTATATGAAACAAAGTTTAAAATATAAACCAAAATACATTTACACATATAACGGCAATATACCAATAACGTATTTTTACCATCCTTATTTCAATATATTTAGAATGTTATCAATATATTTTGCAATATATGGAATATACAAAAGTGGCCATACTGTATATATTTACAGTGCATTGTAATATATTTGCAAATTTTTAAATAGATTGAAATATATTGGGTTACCAATACATTAGCATATAATAAAAATCAAGTAGATTAGAATATATTCCACTGTGGGCCAGATATTCAGAAATGCATCCAGGAGGTGTGCAATAGAATGTGGAGTGCAATTCAGATACACCATGGTAAACAGATGCCATATTCAGATGATACACCACCGACATGTGCTAGCACAGAGCACACTGAATATAGCAAGGATGTGCCATCGCACAACCAGACATGTGCTGGAGCAACCAGAATTGCACAGAAGCAAACAAGAATGCAAAAGCCAGCAGGTTGAGCAAGCACAATAGGCAAAGGGGAGCACAAGCAGGACTGCATGTGAGTAGAGTGCCACATCAGCACTGCCAGACACAAACCACAAGGGCACACTGGCTGAAGCACAATAGGCAAAGGGGAGCACAAGCAGGACTGCACGTGAGTAGAGTGCCACACCAGCACTGCCAGACACAAACCACAGGGGCACACTGGCTGAAGCACAATAGGCAAAGGGGAGCACAAGCAGGACTGCATGTGAGTAGAGTGCCACACCAGCACTGCCAGACACAAACCACAAGGGCACACTGGCTGAAGCACAATAGGCAAAGGGGAGCACAAGCAGGACTGCACGTGAGTAGAGTGCCACACCAGCACTGCCAGACACAAACCACAAGGGCACACTGGCTGAAGCACAACGGGCAAAGGGGAGCACAAGCAGGACTGCACGTGAGTAGAGTGCCACACCAACACTGCCAGACACAAACCACAAGGGCACACTGGCTGAGACGCACTGCAGGGGCACCAAGTGAAGGCCCAAACAAGATACCAGGCTGCCAACACCAACCCATGTCACAAAGCACACCAGTCCACCCACCCCAAATGCATAAGTAGCTCTCTGTCCCCTCCTGGCTGCTGGAGGTCTGACTCTGAGCAAGTAAGGAGACTACTGAGAAATAGAGGAACTCTGTGTCTCAGAACAGGAAGATCAGGAGCTTAAAGGGCACAGAGGCAGTAGGTAAGTAGGGGACAAAAATATATATATATATATATCTATATAGCTATATATATATAACCACCATAGCTGCTAAAACATGGTTAAAAGATGTTTTGCCTGAGATGTTGAGTGGTTTCAGCCCTGAAAACATTTACAACACCGACAAAACTGGGGATTCTTTTTTCATTGCGTGGGCTATGGCACAGTAGCCTTTAAATCTGAGAATCTGCTTGGCCTTAAGGAAGCAAAAGAGAGAGTGACAGTTCTGGCCACATACAACATGTCTGGCAATGACAAAAGAACCCTTATGGTCATAGGAAAGTCAGCGCAACCACACTGCTTCCGAGGTGCCGCCAGTCTCCCTTTGCAGTACGGACAAAATAAAACAGCATAGATGACTGGAGGACTTTTTCATATGAACATAAGAACGTATGAAGAAGCCAGCAGAAGAAGACCATTTGGTTTATCAAGTCTGCTCATGTTGCAGGGTTCACAGCTTGAGCTACTGCCCCTAGCCCCTCTCCCCACTCCTCTCATCCTCCCTACCCATGACCCTTACCCTCCTACTATATCTGTCCAAGCCTCTCTTAAAGCTGCCCACTGTCTTCAATGAGATTACCTCTTCTGGCAGTGTATTCCAAGTGTCCACCACCCTCTCTGTGAAGAAGTGCTTCCTGACCTCCTTCCTAAGCCTCCCACCCTCCAACATAAGACTGTGCCCCCTCATGTTATGGTTGCATGGCTCGAGGCATGGTTGCGAGATTGGAACCATAGGCTAGGGTGCAGGAAGATAGTGCTTCTACTAGACAATTGTAGCTCACAGCTGAATGTCACTGGGCTAAGAAACAATACATCAGTGTTTCTCCACCCAACTAGAGATGCAGCTAATTTAAAATCTGCCAGCGAAGTGGACGTGAAGTGGCCAATTTGCATTATCACAATGCTACATGAAGTGGCCATTGTAAAGTGCTCACTTAGCCTTCCCATATGACTTCGCATTGACATGCTGCCTTAACGTGAAGTAAGGCAAAGTGACAGCAATATAGGCAACCCCCCTACACATCACATGGCTTACAGTACTGTAAGTCACATGCTTTAGCCAGGCAAGAAGGAAGTGAGTCATAAAATCACTTTGCTTCCACTGCAAAGGAGAAAGTGAAACTTTTTGGGTGTAGAGGAGAGTTTGGTGATAGCTTGCAAATTGACAAAAACCCCAGCTTTTTTAAAAGCTAAATCTTTTGGGGGTTTTTTTGTAGTGTGTTTTTTCAGTTCTTTTTTGCTACTGATTTTTTTATTTATAAGTTTTGTTTTCTGCATGTGTGTGAGACTGTGAGTGCATGTGAAGCAATCTTTTGAGACATCGGTCAGAGAGGGACTTAGTTGTGCACGATGGACCCTGGAGGAGAGTCTGTGGCCCATGGGTGTGGGTAGAGTGGAGTGCACATGCGTGGGGGTGGTCAGGTGTCTTTGGACCACTCCTGACGGTTTGGTGTTGCATCTCCCCCTCTGGAAGCAGCAGCACCACCGGTGCCATCGGCAGCGGCACATCCACCAAGTCTGCCACCACCACCACCAGCAGCAGCTGCAGGGGCTCCAGCAGCACCCCCTCCACCACCTCCACAGCCACAGGTGGAGCCCCAGTTGAATGACGGTGATGCCAGCAGTACATCTGCCCCTTCTGTTCCGGCCCCCCCCGTGCAGCTCCCCAGAGTGGCAGTTTTTTAACTGTGTGGGGGGGCCAGCACCATTGTGGTTTGCCGTTTATGTGGTGTGCAGGTGTGCCATGGCCCCTGGGGAACACATTTGGGGACTGCTGGCCAGCACACACACACATGGCAAGCCTTCATAAGGTGGAGTGGCAGGCTGCCCCCGAAAGGGCCAGGCGTCTACCTGCTGGCCCTTCTGTGGCAGTGGCAGAGGGAGCTGGGGGTGTTGTGCCTCGCCACCACAGCAAGAGGAGGGCAAAAGCAGCAGCTGCTACACCACCACAGCCACCAGCACCACCTGCACCACCACCACTACCTGGCTTTCCTGCTGCAGTGGACCCCGCCACAGTGCCTACAACTCAGGCAGACATTGCACTGGTAACAAGAGCCTTGGTAGTGAAACGCGCCCATGTTTCACCACAAACTGACCATTATAACATAAAGAAACATTCAGACAGCTGCCGGACATTCAGTATAATGGAGCACACCCCCGCACTCTCCCTGGCATCATGTCATAATGTTGCTGAGCGTGGGGAGCAGAACTTGGTCGGCTCTTCAGAACGGAAAGTCCTTCGTGACCCGCTTTAATGCAATTCTGGGCATTTTTGCCAGAAAAGTATTGCACTATGTAAGGACATGTGGAGCAAGAAAGATTCCATTGGAGGTAAGGCACCCATATATTGGGTGCAACACCATAATAACTATGTAACTTGGCAAATCTCTTTAAAGCAGCAGTGCAACAATCTGTTGAAAATTTTGACCTATGCTTTTTAATACTATTTTACATTGCCGCTTTACTTACATCCTGACTTGTATGATACTATAATTTCCAGTATTTGAGTCTGGTTTACTACTTTTTTTCATGTCTGAAATAATGAAACAATCCTTTTAATACAGTACGGACCAGGTCTTGTCAGTATTTTCCGCTGCTTTTCTCCATCAATTGTTACATATCATTTCTGTTGTAAAATTAACAGTTATGTGGCAGGCAGCGTTTTATGACCTCATAGAACACTATTTATTGAAAAACAGCTGCAAATAGTGATAAAAACCTGGTCAGAACAATATTAAAAGGTGTGCTCCTTTTTTATCTATCCAGGCATGAGAACAAGTAGCAAAGCAGACACAAATTGTGAAAAGAAGGGTATCATTCAAGTCCACAGATCCATTCCTCGACCTCTCACTCATGCCTTCAAAGCTCCCTCTGGACTTACCTGCAGCTCTTCTGTATGTGGTTGTCCTAAGTCACCTTAATTTTTAACTTTGGTCCCTGTGCTGGACTATTATGTCCCTGCACTTCTGATGGCCCTTACGTGGGTCCCGAGGGCGGATCTTGTTTGTTAAGGCACTGCTCCGTTTAGTTTCTGTACGTACTCTCTCTGCTGTAGGTGGAGGTGTGTCTGATGCACTGTTTGGTGGGTCTGTTCTCTATAGTTATGTATTCACCCTTGCTACTGGATGGTTGATTTGCTGGATGCACTGTACTTATCCTCATTTGATCCTATGTGTGGTCTTTCCTACTCAACTGTGTTAATTCTTGCCTGCTTATGTAATGTCATGTCACCTGTTTCTACTTTATCCTGTGCAATGCTCAAATGTATCTTACTGTTCTTTGTATGGACTTGTCCTTTCTTGTACTGTCCCGAGTTGTACCTGAAAATAGGCAATTTTTTGTCTGGTGTGCTTACCTGGTCAACAAAAGCTAATAAATAAATAAATAAGTCAGCCGGTAACTAGTGGCTGGCAATGTAAAATAGCATAAAAAGTACAGGTCAAAATTGTCACCACAGTCTTGCAATGCTGCTTTCATTTATAATTTAAGTATGACATCATGTGCTCACAATCACAACACACAAAATGCATCTGTCTTGTGTGCAGAAAACTGACACGTGGTTACGAAGTGAAATGGCAGCATTACACCACATGCAGTGTCCCATAATTAATGGCGCACTCAGTCATGCACGCAGTACTCACACAGAGTCCCCAGATTGTTTCTGCTTGCCCAAAATTCATCTATCTTGTGTCCAGAAAATTGACACGTGGTAGCGAAGTGAAATGGGAGTGATACACCACATGCAAAGTGTCCCAGAATTAATGGCGCACTCAGTCATGCACGCAGTACTCACACAGAGTCCTCAGGTTTTTTCTGCATGCCCAAAATGCATCTGTCTTGTGTCCAGAAATTGACAAATGGTAATGAAGTGATATTGGAGCATTACACCACATACGAAGTCTCATCAGAAATGATGACCGTGAGTGAACGGTTGCTGGTCCAATTTTGTAGGTAGGGGTTGACATATATAGACATATACTCATTGGCCCGGATATTTAAAGGGGTTGCGCTAGGCGCAACTGAGTTGTGCTGGCACTACTCCACATTGCACCCTGGCGGGATATTCAAAAGGCTGCCAGGTGCAGTGCAAGTCCCCATTGGCAGGGGCATAATGTAATCCTATGCAGTACAGATGCAGGGGCTGTGCTCATGCATATGCGGCACAACCCGATATTCAACCCGGGATGTACAGCGCATATGCTGGTGCAACCCCTACATGCACTGTGCACTGGTGCTCAGAGCTGAGTTGAAAAAAACAGGCTCAAATGCTGGCTACCCACAGGTGGGCAGCTGTAGTGCAAGGTGCAACACAACAACCACCAGCCTTGGGTGGCCACCCACCCAACAGGTACACCGGCCAGAGGCACCCAGACCCCCTGGTAGTCTAGTGGCTTCCCACCCCGCACACCTGATCATGGGCATCCATACACATAACAGCACTCCTTGGTGGTCTAGCAGTCCCCCCATGCCCTATTGCGGGAATCTGTGATAGGCATACCACACCCTGGTGGTCTAGTGGTAACCCCCATGTCCAATCACTGGCCAATGTAAAGGGAACTGACATCCCTGGTGGTCTAGCGATAAACTCCCCCCAGTATGCCCATTCATGAGCTGGTGATGCCAAACCAAATTACCAGGTGGTCCAATGGTAACACCCTTCCACCCACCCACAGAGGTCCCCCACCCTGCACCCCCCTGTCATCAGCGGGTGGCAGCACTCCACCTGCATGCCACCCAGCCACCCACCAAATGACAGTATACAGTATGACCTGTATGCTTATTGGATCACTGTGTGGACCAATGGGCATGCAGACCATACTGTACTACATAAGCCCAAAATATGAATGAATGCAGGGGCAGACAAAGTCATTCTCTGTGGTGGGAGTGGCTAACATCGTTCCTGGTGGTGTTGGTCCAGGGGGACAGAGAAAGTCATTCTCTGATGGTAGTGGCTAACATCTGTCCTGGTGTTGGTGGTCAAGGGGAACACACCACCTTTTAACAACTTCAGTTAAAACCTGCCAACGTTAACCACATCATCATTCTCATAAAGAAAGCTGCCCTCACAGTCATCTATGTCTGAAGCCTAACCACTAGGAAATTCTTTCTCCATTGTGTCATCATCTACATCAGTGGTAGGCCATTTCGTGCTGCCACTGCCAGTGCCACCAGGATTGTCCATTTCTACATTACCAAAACAGCCATGACTAGGCCAGGGTATGAATACAGAGGTTGCAGTCTGTGCTGGTATGTGCCTCTCATTCATTTTTATGAATGTTAGCCAACTAACATTTGCAGGAGAGAGGTTTGTCCAATGATCCCTGACTATTGCACCTGCTGAGCTGAATACCCTCTCAACACTTACACTGGAGAGTGGGCATATGAGGTACTTCAGGGCCACTGCAGTCAGCTCTGGCCATTCACTGACCTTTCTGCTCCAGTATAAAAGAGGATCATCAGTTATTGACAGATACCTGCTTTCAAACAAATATGACTCAACCATTCTCTGTGCCGCACTAAGTCCAGTGGTTGATGCATCATCCGGTTCTCTGGAATCATTTATTTCACAGATCCCCACTTGGGACAAAGCCTCCCAAAGTGGGTTGACACCAATCGCTTTGGATGACAGACCACCTGGAACTGCAGTCCCCTTCCCCTTACAGGATACACTTGATACTCCTCCAGGTGCACCTTCAGCTGGATTATGCTGCTGAGGTTTGCTGACCTTGGCACGTGACTTCTGTGCCCCACAAACCAAGCGCACCACTTGCCCATTGACATTTTTACCTGTTCAGGCCCTCCCTCCAGTACTGAGGCAATTCCATGTTTCTATCGTGGGTCCAGCATTGTTGCTATGGCAAAGTTGTCACTACGCTAAATGCTCAAAATGTGACGATTCTGGTTGAATACTGTGAGCATGGTGTTTCAGCAACATACTGCTAGCACTGTCTCTAGCAACATCAAGGCCATGCTGTACATTCACCAATGTCTGCCTAAGCACCTGCAGTAGTGGAATTGATTGGCTAATGGAGGCAGACTCGCCACTCACTACCTGTGTGGCAGGTTCAAAAGGCCACAAAACTGCTATTAATGTCCATGAGGCACCACTGTTCAGTCGTCATAGACATGGAGGCCCCAGAACTGTCACAGCTAGTGTGCCTCACAAGGTGTATAAAGTGTAGTTCCACCAGGTGACAACTTCCAGCTTCAAGCGGTGCTGAGGGGAGGCTGTTTCACATCTGCAACTGCCGAAGTTGGTCACGGGCCTTTGCAGCTCATGAAAAGTAAGAACAGATATGGCGTGCAACTGTCAGCATTTCCTTTACATCAGGGTGCTACAGAAACTCCTGCAACAACAAGATTTAAACAATGGGCCATGCATGGAACACAAAAAAAGCCACCATTCGTGATGCATTTCACCACATTTGACCCATTGTCACTTGCTATGACCCCAGCTCTCAGGGACAGGGGGTTCAGCTACTTCTCAGTTTCAGTCAGTACCATGTCCAGCATGTTTTCACCAATGTGTGAACAGGTCACATTGTGCATAGCAATCATTGCATGCTGTCAAATTCCTGGAAGATTGCTACCATGACACTCCACCTTACTGCACTGATTATTCACACTACCAACATCACAAACAACCCCCGGTACCTGTGCCCAGTGTGCAGTTATACACAAATATGAACTCCCCACTGTTTTGCCACTTGTTCACTTATCCATACTTAAATGGATGAATGGAGAGGAGGAATGTTGAAGGGCATGTCTTACTGAGTCGGACACAGTATGGAACAACTCTGGGACAGCACGGGTCAAAAAGTATGTCCTGGATGGGAGTTTCCATTTTGGGCAGGTACATGCAGTAAACCGCTGGAACCCAGAATTCTCCACAAAGGAGAAGGGCAAAAGATCAATTGCCAGGTTTTCAGCTACAGCATCATTAAGTTCACGTGACACTATATGATTGGGTGGGTACTTCAACTTATGCATAAAAACACTCTGTAACGTGGGCTGACTTGAACATTTTACATGGGGTGTGATGACAAATGGGTCTGCTCTGTGAATGGCAGGGGGTGAAGTGTGGACTTTTGATGAAGACAGTTGCACAGGTAATGATGACAAACCCACAAATGCAGTTATTTTGCCAGATTTGCCAACTGGGGTTGATGTACCACTTGCACTAGACATACTGCATTCGTCACTGTCACCACCACCAAAACTGCTACTCTCACCCGCACTGGACAACATTTTAAAATCATTATGCTCCTCCACCTCATCATGCCTGTAGTAATCCTCTGCTCTTATTTCCTCACTACTGCACACATTTAATTTCCTACTGGATTAAACACTCATGGAAGGGGATAACATGCTCATTATAGTTGATGATGATGGTGAACGCCCCACTGTAGTATTAGCTGCCATCTTGTGCTGGGTTCACAGTGCCATGTGCCTATTCTTAAAATGTGTATGGTGTCCTCCTGTGCCCAGACGGCTCCCCTTTTTACCTCGACTCACACGCACATGGCAAACCTGGCAGATTGTAAGTGACTCATCATTTGCATCTTGCACAAAAAAGTCCCAAACAAGGGTTTGTGATGTTCTACTTTTAACATGTCCATGATGCTGCTTATTGGACTCCATTCTTTTAAGCACTGAAGTGTGGTGTGTGCTACATGATTTTTCGGGCAGAACACACTTGGACTGCAACTGACCACCACGACTACCTATCATTATTACTGGGTCATCATCATCACTATTAACTGAAACTGGTAAATCACAAGTTTTTCCAGGGAGGATGGATTAATGCAAACAGACCCAGACACAGCCATCTTGAATTGTTTTTCTCCGGCTCCCAATTGGGGTCAATTACATCATCATATTCATCAACATCACCCACATCCACATCTTCTGCTTGGATGCTTGCATGTGGACTGCATGTTGCAACCACAGCAACATCATCATCATATCATTGCATTCATCATCATCATCATCAACACCACCATCACCTGATATTTTTTCACCATACTGTGAATCACTGCATGGAAAATGCATAACATGAACTGCGGTGGAAGAAATGTCACATTGTATGTATCGTTGACATGATTATCAGAATCCTCAGGTTCAGTTACTGGGATGTTACTGGGAAGTATGACATCATCTACTCTGTCACTCACTTGCACTGTTTCACACTCCACTATATTTTTGGACATGGTACACTGGTCAGAAGTCAAACTTGAGGCAGCAATACTCATACTACCACCACCAGAAACTGCACTAACACCACCAGCTGGGACAACATTATCTCCTCCAAGTATGAGTGAAGCTACTGATTGGGCTGTAAAAAACATTGCAGGAGAAATACCTTTCCTCACATCAGCAATGCACTTCTGCGTCTGCGTACTACCACACTCACAGACTATCTTACTGGCAGCAGCGTCATGGTGGGTGAGAACCAGCTTTGCTTGCACATCTCTTTGTGAGCATTTTGGGAGATCAACAACAGTATTCTAAACAAATTTAGATTTTGGCACGTTCACTCTGATTAGGGGGACGCTGGATGTGAAGCCAAAAAAACAACTGTGGCTTCAGCAACAGATAGAGATGCAAATTCACAACTAACCAGTGGTGCTGAGGTCACAAACAATCCAATCTGGAAAACAATTCCTTTTGCCGGTGGGGGTGAGGGGGCACTAACTGCAGATTTTTATGGCAGTACAAGCAGCAAAACAAAGAAGAGATACCACAATGGCAGTACAAAATCATGCAGCTGTAATGGATAGCAGGTTCACACTGCTGTGCCTGCAATTATACTGTGATACAATAAAAGGTGTATTATTTGATGTCACAGAGCACAGCACCGCGTGCGTGCACACACACACACACACACACACACACACACACACACACACACACAAAGTTTGTCTAGAATGTCCAACGAGTAACACGTACAAATTGAAAAGTTCAGTAATATGCCATGTATTGTAAACAACTGGAAATTATGAACTGCTGCACCAGATCCACACAACACACAACACACAATCAGCAGTAAAATTTCTACAATTAATGACAATATTAATGTGTGTACATTAACACAGTCAAGTTATATAACAAAATTATAACCAAAAAACAAAGAACTGACAATTTCTCCAACTTAAATCAACCTACACCACAGATACAACCCTCCCCCAAAGCACACTTTCACTGTCTTTTACTACAAACACTAAATGTTGTACATTAACATTCAAAATCCACACACAAACAAAAATGTTTGATGATATGAGCACAGGAGGTTTCCTACAATCGATGAACTAAAGTTTGAGCAAAAAAAAAAAAAAAAATGCTTTTTTAACAACTTTTAGAAGGTTTGAATCACAGACAGCTCTCAGAGCGCATTGCCTCCTACAGCTTCCTACACACACTACCGGAACTGAGGCTGTGCAGATCAATATAGAGCCCATGTGACCTGAAATCCTATAAATCACTGCAAAATTTGCCTTCAGAGCTTAAAACCAAGGTGAAGTGAGGTGAAGTACATTCTTTCTAATGCACTTCCCTTTTAAAACTGATGGAGCAGTGGTCTGGGAAGGCAGAGTAACGCAAAGTCATTGTTTTCAATGGACTTCGAGTTACCCATCATAACTCAAATTACTCCACTTTGCATTGCAAAGTACTCCACGAATGTGCCTTTACTCTGTGAATCACTTCACAGAGTGGACTGAGCCCACTTTGCCCACCACTAGCTGCGGCCTGGGGGGAAATGGTAGCAAAACCGAAAAATGAATAAAATATAAATGAAAAAAAAAATTGAACTAAACTGAACGGTATGCGTTCCATTGTTCCTGTACTTTGACCAGATTGTATCTACTGTTGTACATAGCTCTGATCATATGATCTATGGCTATCATGTAATTTTCTCTATGCACATCCTCGTTCACTTGCACATTGACCAAATTGCATCTGTTTTTGTATATATGATATGTGCTGTATGTTCCTTTGTTTATTACTATTGCTCTGTTTGTTGTCTAATTGTACTTATTGCTTTGTTTTATTGTTTATCCACCCAGGTCCACCTTGTAAATAAGCTTTCTCAGTGGTGTTTCACTTGATAAAATAAAGATCGATTGATTGTATTCCTTTACAAAAGCTTATATTCGGTGTAATGAGGTTCTGTCTAAAGATTTTTCCTTTATAGGGGTACAGATCAAGGTTGTTCCATTTCTTCCTATTTATTTAATTTGTATATTGAGTCCCATACTTGACATATTCTCCAAAATAAACAAATTTCTGATATCTCGAGTGGGCCCATTTCCTTTAAAATTTCAACATACGTAGATTACATTTTGTTGCACCTCATCCATCCCGCTGCACTGATTACTGCTGTATTGCAACTTCTAAGCTCTTTTGGCTCTATAGCAGGCTATAAGTTGAAATTAGTAAAAACTATTATTATGCCCTTAAATTCTAAAACATATAAGCATGATCTACTGGAAGAGTTACAAAAGTGTTGGAACCCCTCTGAGTTTAAATTTTCAGGTATTAAAATTGCCACTAATCCTAAATCTTTTTTTAGCTGGAACCTTACCCCGTTGATTTGTGTCATCTCAACTGATTTGGCTCGATGGCAAACCCTTCCATTGTCTCTATGGAGCAGGGTTTCAGTTATTAGAATGAACGAATTACTGCATATTCTCTATCCACGTACAATGTTAGGAGTGCTTGCACCCAAAAGTTGGTTTAACCAATTATATAGAGTTTTAGCTAGTTTTTATATGGCAGTATAAAAAGCTGCAGATTGCTTATTCTAAACTCACATTAGCAAAAGCTCATGGGGGTTGCAGTTACCTAATTTGTACTGCTACTACCTTACTGCTCAGGCCAGTAAATTCCTGGCTTGGAGATTGCCACATATGGGTAAAGTACCACATTTACTCTCTACTTTGTGGAAAGACCGTGAGGTTCATTCATGTCAATGTGATATCATTGATCCATGTGCATTTCTCCATTTAGCTTGGAATAATTTGCCTTAGTCTTTGAGATCTGGTTGTATAGGCTGGTTGGTTGGTTCGAATTAATATTCAATTATGCAGCATTTTTAAATATTTTCCACATAAAGACTCTTTTGATCAGTTTATTATAATCCTAATTTTGAGATAGCTAGCAAAACTATTCCCTTATCCTTCCTCCCTATGGTAAATGTAGAATGTCTCTCTTGTTTATTGAGAGATGACTGGTTAATCTCCTTTGAACAACTTTGACTGATAAAGTCTTTCCCCCATGATTTTTTTCTCCCCCTTTTTTCAATTATTACATTTAGTGAAAAAGTGTTTGGGTCCTATGCCATGGCAACTGTCAGAGTGTTCTACATTTACTGAACTAGTTGATTTGTTTTCTAAACCCCTGCTGTTTCTTTACTTTACAAAACATTGTGATGTATTATGGGCACTCAAATGCACATTACTGTAAATGCACCTACTGGGGAAAAGAATTTCCAAATCAGTCTACTTCCTTTCATTCATTGGGACTACATTTGTAAATATATGAAAATAAGCAGATTATGCCTTATTCAGTATAATATATTACATATTGTTTATCCTACTCCCCAAAAGCTACATAAATTTGACTACTTAGCTAGTTCCAGCTGCATGAGATGTAATTCTAATATTGGCACTTTGAAACACGTGCTGTGAGATTGTCTGCAGGTTCATAATTTCTGGAGGCAAATACAGTGTTGTGTAGATTCTTTTAGGTGTAACGTGAAGCTTTTACTGTACACATTTGAAACATTACATTGTACTCACAGCAGCTGCAACAAAATTAATTATTTTGCACCATTGGGTTGACAAGGATCCATTGACATATCGAGAATGACAATAAGATTCTAGCCATGCTCTGTATGGAGAAGATGGTGGCTAGTCTGCAGCATGCCCTCCCTATTTTACATACTAGATGGGAGAAGCTCCTTAGTCTCCTTTACAGTCTGCTCCCATAAGTTGATTTATACTGCCTTTGGACTGACTGATTAACTTAAGGTGGTATTTTATTAGGCCTTTTGTTGTATTGGGTTTTCTTTTTTGTATTTCTTAGTATGTATTCATGCAAGGCTCTACTTGTTCCACTTTTCTGTTTATTTCTTTTTGTGATTTTTTTGACCTGTTGATTGTTATATAGTTGTTCTTTTTTGGAATTCTTTGTGGTTGCATCATTACAAATTCTAAACCTTTAATACAGAAAATTAAGTTAAAAAATAGATGGTGCACTCTTCATATAAGATGATAAGGAGGCAACCTCTCCATGAAGATAGGCTTTTAGAGCCTTCCACCTGATAGAGCGGGAAGTGCCCCCACTATGTAACAGGCCAAAAAGGTGGTGATGGCCTTCTCCATTGCCTTGCAAAACTCAACTTCTTGGTGAAGCATAGGTGTAAGCCTCCAGGCCCTGAATCAAATCTGGCACTGCCCAGTGTTTAGAGTGCAGTGGACCAGGGCATGATGGGGAACTGAATGTTTTGGGATGTGTTCACATCCCAGATTTGCTCCCTGTCACAGTACATGGTAAGACCAGAGTCTATGCTGTTGCACCAGATCCACACAAATTATTATTGAGGAGTCTGGCTTGAAAATAAACTGCTTAACAAACCAAGTGCTGCTCTTTAAGATGAATGAGAATACAAGGACAGGGAGATGCTCAATGTCATTGACAGGAGGAAGGGGAGCATTAGAAGGAGCCCCTTCACTTACAGTAAGTGAACACTTTCAATAGACTGCCAGAAAATTAGGCATTCTTCATTTTCCAGGGATTTATAAACAAGTACACAAATTATGGTACCACCTCTACTTGAGGAGTAATCCACCATAATGCAAAATGTAACAACTCTAGGACTTTAGCTATAGGTAGCAGCAGCTTAGACAAACCATTCTTCCAGACCGCCCCCACTGTTTGCATCTCCTTTAAACATTACTAACACATCAGGGGTTTATACTCAATGAAGATATGTATCCCAAGTCCAGTAATACCATAAACATCTTGTTTGTTTTGTTAGTCTACCTTAAGGGAAATGTCTCCAAAGTTTAGGATTTTCTAATGCCAGGACAGTAATATATATATAGATATGTGATAGGTGTTCCCATGAATAAGCAACGCAATGGCATATTCGACAGCAGAGCATGGCGCAAGTCAGGAGCAAACCCCACGTTGCACCAGGCAGACCTGAACCAATAAATTTCAGCTCAAACACACACACACAGCAGATGCGCAATACTGCAGAGAGAGAGAGAGAGTGGGGAGTGAAAGACAAAGAGAGAGAGAGAGGGAGAGAACCAGCCAGACAGACCAGGAGAGAGTGAGACACACAGACAGATGAACGGATAGACAGAGTGTGAGAGGGCGACACAGTGACACAGTAACACAGCAATGGACAGTGGCTCATTCCTGATGGATGCAGTGATGAGGGGTGTGAAGAGACAGGAGGAACACCAGCGTGGCTGACTAAGGGCCCGGTGGCGGTATGCCTGACACAGGTGGTACTGTGCCAGGATCACATATAAGAACTTCACTGACACAGAGGTTGTGGCCAGTACCACCTGAACAGGGCAGTTCTGAGGAAGCTCTGTTTGCTGTGCAGTGATGAGATGCAGGCACCCATCAGACGTAGTCATGCCATGTCAGTGGAGACTAAGGTGACAGCAGTGATGTGCCTGCTTGCCACGGGCATCTTCCAGAGACCATTGGGTGATACCATGGGCATCACTGAGTCAGCCACTTCCTGCTTCTTCACTCAGTTCCTCTATGCTCTGCTGCTACGTGCTTTGGAATACATACATATCCCCAGCACACAGGCTGAGTGTACAGCAAATGTGCAGGAGTTCCACCAGGTGACACACATGCCAGGCATGATAGGAGAAATAGACTGCACCCATGTTGGCATCCACATACCACCTGGCCCAGAGGGCACAGTATTCATAAGGGATACCCATCCATCAACTGCCAGGTGGTGTGCAATGTCATGGGGTGCATAATCAATGTCTGTGCCACACACCCCAGGAGTGCACATGATGCATTCATATGGCACAGTTCTGCACTGTGCCAAAGGTTAGAGTGGGGAGACATCCCCATGGGCCACCTTGTCAGTGAGTAGGACATGCATAATCATGGCCGAGAGGTACAGCCCAAGGGCTGGGGAGGGAGGATGGTGTGGATGCAGAGGTGAATGTGATGGCTGAGAGGGAGTGTGTGGAAGCACAGCAAAGCACAGGGATAACCATGCCTCATTCCACACAGGCGACAGTGTATACCCCTTAAGGCCATGGCTGTTCACCCCCTACCGGTGACCATCATCCCCATGGAGGTAATATACAACGAGCTACATGCCAGCACACGCAATATCATCCAAAGTGTCTTTGGCATGCTAAAGATGCAATTCTGTTGCTTAGACAGGTCAGGCGGTGCCCTACAATACAGCCCATCAAAATCCTGCAGCACATTCCTGTCCTGCTGCTTCCTGCACAACATGGCCATTGACCGTGGGATAGTAGTCGTGGCTGAAGAAGGCAACAGTAGTGGGGATAATGGAGCTGATGTGCTGGAGGGTGGTGGACAGGCCCCCTGTAGCAGGAGGGACCTGAGACTGTTGTAGGAGATACGGAGGCACTTGGACACTATAACAAGAGAGCACTACGGGCAACGCAAGTGAGTGCACCCACACACCAGCAACACTAATACAGGCCAACATGACACACAGTGGATGGGGATACTGCTGTAGGCATGCATGGAGGATGGTGTGCAACATGCAGGGCAGGGCCACAGGCACACAACCACGCACACATAGACACAAGTGGCAATGGCGTACACACCAGCACACATGAACACAGGCACAGACACACATGGTGAGGAACAAGACATGGATCAGAAGCATGGCACCAGTGCATAGGCACCACTGGTGCTGGTAGGCCATCATCACATCCATGCCACACATCCCAGTAGCACAGTTCATACACAAAGAGGGCATGCACTACGACACACGTGTCCCACCACATGTGTGCCATGACAGCACCACCCACATGTGCGTGTGGCAACAGCAGCGGCTGGCAGGCAGGGCAGCGCCTTCATCAGACCCTGTGCCATGCTCAGCAGCATGGCCAATGAAGCCTGTCATGGCTCTGGATGCCTGTTGAGGTAGAGGATTGGGTAGCCATGTCCACGTTTGCATCCACGGGTCCCTCTGCATGGATGTGTGATGGAGTTGCAAAGCAACACAAGAGTGTTAGTAGTCTAACATGCACCAATCCCCCCCACTGCACCGTGCAGACCTGTGTATCTGCATTCATACAGGCTAGTGACAGTGGGCAATAACTGCATGACTCTTGCACAGCAGGTCATACTCACCATGCAATGAGGGGCTGCCACCAATCTGAAATTCACCATCTGGAACACCCTCCACAGCAGTGCGGCTTATGGTGGATGCTACCAGCTCCTCAGTGGCCATCAGTGGTGGCACAGTAGCAGGCCCACCACTGGTCAACCAGCGGGATGCCTGTATAGCTGCCACCTTGTCTTTAATCCACTGCCTCTCCATGCCAACCTTCTTCTTACACTCCTGCGGTGTGCGGTGGTGGTGACCATGGGCATTTACATGGCATGCCACTGCGTCCCATCCCTCTGTAAGCTTCTGTGGCATGTCTGTGGCACTGCTGAGGAGCTCCTCACAGTCCATATAGGCCTCAAAGAGTGCAGTGCTCTCTGCGGCTGTAAAGTCGGGCTTACGCTTGTGTACAGGCCCCTGGCTCTCCTCTCCTTCTGCTGCTGACATTCTGCTACCTGTGGGAGTGAACAGCAGTGTAGGTGAGTGGAAGCAAAGCATGTTGCAGCTTTGGGTTGCAGTGTTGAAATAGGCCTTGGTCCATCCACATTGGCAATCACTTACTTGAATGGTTGCAATACCAGTCTGTGTCCCATGCTGTTCAGTGGCGCTTTTATGGTTCAATGCATGCAGATTTGGCTTTGTGCGATTGTAATGATATGCTTATGCTCCCCACTGCATCATGTATAGGCTCAGTAGGTGATTTGCGTGCAGCGGCTGAATATTGCAAAATTGACCTTTGCGCAATAGGGGTACACTGGAGCAAATCTGTTGCACAATACATGCACATGTGCAGTGCGAATTGCACATTTGCACAACAAATGTCCACAGTGCAATCACACATCACACGCACCATGCTATCATGCATTTGGCCAGTGCCCTCATCGTGCACATGTGCACATGCGTGAGGGAATGTCCTCTGACCTCTCAGGCCAAGTCATGACCCCATACCCCCACTTGGCCCCCCTGCAGTGCGCATGTCCATGCTTGCGTGATTGCCACATAGTGCACAGTGACCGCACATCCATGCAATGTGTGATTACTGCCCCATGTGCCCTATCGCACATCCTGCACATGTAACTGGCAGGTGCGCTGTTCCACAGCCAACTTCCTGCTTTACACAGCTACCGAACATGGCACAGGGAAGGAGCAGGCATGCCCTGAATTGGACAGAGGTCAAGCTGGTCAACCTTGTGGCCCTGGTGCAACCCTTTAAGGGCCAGCTATTTGGACAGGTGCCACTGCAGCAGGCCGGGGGGACATCTGGCAGCATGTTGCATCTAGCATGGAGTGGCAAACTGGGGTCAGGCACACAGTGGAGCAGTGCAAACAGTGCAATGGGGACCTGTGGTGGAGGGCACCAGACAGGCTGCGGTGTATACAGGCCCGCATCCTGCATGGTGTGGTGCTACAGCTAGGTGGGTGTGCTACTGCTGTACCTCTGCCCGTGCATGGTGTTGTGATGCTGGCAGTGCAGTGCAGCATGTCCTGCAGCGGGGTACTTTGTTGGCCTGGGGGAGTCACTCAGCATGCATGGCAGCTGCACATGTGGCTGGCTTGCATGTTGGGGGGGCTCCATGGACATGTCTGTGTATTGATGTTCACCTCTCTTCTTTCCCAACAACAGGGCTGGAAGACTGTAGGAGGGCAAGGGCAGCAGCAGAAGAGACCAGAGTGGTGCCACCACCAGCATCACTACCAGGGCAGCAGATGATACTGGTTGCGGGGCATAGGGCAGGTAAGCCATGTCACTATCCTTCTCAGTGTCACTGTGGACTAGTGGTGGTGTTGGGGCATGGCCATGGCAGCCTTGGCCATGTGTCTGGGCAGCTGTGTGTGCCATATAGTCCATTGTGCACTCCACTGTGTGCCATCCCATGGCCACCTGGTACCGGCTGTTGGTGGGGAGGCATGCGGATGACCTCCACTGGTTGTGCCGTGGTGCTGCTGCTGTGTGCCATGTGCTCTCACAGTGCGGGATGCTGGACACTTCACTACATCATCCACCTCTGTGCACCACTGTGGTATGCCGTGTTGATAGTTGGCATTGACCACCATGCAGGGGCCCATCTGGTCACTCCACGGGTGTGCACCACCGCTGTCCATTGCGCACGGTGTGTAGGCTGGTGTCCCTGGGGCTTTCCACTGATGAGCTGTATTATACCTTCTACTAGGTGTGCATTCTGGCCATTAGAAGAGGGGCCATGGGGCTAAAGAGGGGGCACAGCGCCAGGTACTGGCTGTTCTGCAGAGGATGCTGGCAACTGTGAGATCCATCCAATGGAAAACAATGGCACTTATGGTGGATCTGCTGTGCAGAGGACCTGTTGGTCATGGACGACATTAGCTGCCCTTTGTACTTAGCCTTCTTCTCCTTCCATCCCTGTTCCCCTGCAGTGCCGCATCATCTTGTACAGCTGCAGTCCCAATCCCCTTCCTACGACTTTCCTCCCCTGTCCCTGGCCCTGTTGTTGGTTTTGTATTGCATTGATATTTTCTATAAAGCTTTATTTCCATACATGCCTGTGTCCGTGTCTGCTATGCAGGTGGCATGTGGAGCCATGCTGCAGTGGTTGGGGGTTTGTCCTCACTGTTGGGGGGGGTTGCTGCAGCCCCCAGACCAGAGGTGCCCACATCCACAGTGAACAGTGCAACCAGTGAGGATGAAGGCAGGGATAGGACCACGGCAGAATGCAGGGCCAGTGGCATGCCCCGTGGCAGTCCAAGAGTGAACAGACCCGGCAGCCAGATATCCGCCAGACTACAGGCTTGCCCAGAGACTGACATGCCAGGACACCCATGGGGTAGTGACACAACACTGCACATGGCACATTCACAGAACCACACACACACACACACACACACACACACACTACATCTGTCTGCATGGCAGTGACTAGCCATGCATGATGACCCCTGGTGCACTGTCACCCACCACACACATGCACAGGCACAGAGGCCCTGCCATGCAGTGCACTTAAGCTGCCCCATCATCATCCTGCACTACCCTCCCACCAGACCACACTGCCACCAACTCGAGGGCTATGGTGCAGAGCACACCGCACATGGTGCCAGGGCAGCATGGCAGCACAGAGTGACATGCCCATGCTGTGCCGTCAGTGCCTGAACGTGCCATCCACGAGTATCTGATGGGCCATGTGGCCACCAACCATGCTGGCCACGCAGATGGGCACATCCCCATCCTCCCCATCATCCACCAACGTGCTGGGGCAGCATTGGGCATCAGCACATTCTCCCTCTTCATGACGTTATGCAGCATGGCACACACAGTGAACATCTTGCCCGCCTTGGTGGGGGTCAGCATGAACCTGCCGCCCATGTGGTCCAGGCACCAGAACTGAATTTTCATCTGTCCAAAGGTCCTCTCGATGACAGCCCTTGTCCTCTTGTGATCTGTGCTGTAGGTGATCTCCTCTGGCATGGCTGGGGCATGGAATGTGGCATCAGGCTGGTCTACAGTTTATAGCCGCTGTCACCTGCAATTGGAAGGGTTACATGTCAGTGCATGGTGTTGTATCTGTGGCAGGTGTGCCGTGGCACACATACACATACACACTGGTACTCACTGAGAAGCCACCTGTCTAACTGTCTGGCCCACAGTAGCACACCCATTTGGACCCTTCCAGGACATAGGCATCATGTGTAGAGCTAGGGTACTTGGCACACACGTCAGTGATCATGCCTCCAGTGTCACACACCACCTGGCAATTTATGCTGTGGAAGCCCTTGCGATTTCTGTATGCCTCCTCATGGCACTGTGGTGTGAGTATGCGGATGTGTGTGCAGTCAATGGTGCTGTACACATTGGGCATGCTGTGCATGTGGTAGAAGGCCTCCTTCATCAACCATATGTCTGCAGGCGTGGATGAAAACACATTGTGCTCCCCGAGGTGCTGTAGGAGCATATCCATCATCCACGTCACTGCCCTGGACACTGATAACTGGCCCACACTGACCGCATCACCCGTCATGCACTGGAATTAGCTGGTGGCATAGTAACATAGGGCACGTAGCAGCTTTATCTCTACAGACGTGGCATGGGACCACCATGTGCATGGTGCAATGTCGGACTGGATGCTGTCACACAGCCTGGTGATGGCTGGCCACAGGAGTAAAAAGTGATCAGTACAGTGGTTGTCCCACAGTGCAGTGGTGTCCATGCATGTGTGGAACACACGCAGCCATGAGGTTCATTGGCATCGCCTATCAGCGAGGTCAGCAATGAGGCGTACGTTCAGCAGTGTGCCTGGACACATAGCAATGCACAGTCACAGTGTCATGTGACACAGTGCAAGTCCAGTCATGGTACTCGATATACCGCCAGTCACGTGTCCGGACACCATGGGGTGGGGCATCATCATGCCACCACGTACCAGGGCTTGCATTAACCTCCTACTGAAGTCCCCAAATGAGATGTCTGAGGATTTTGAAGCACAAAAATAAAAATAGTGCTTCAGCACTAACCCTGTATATTGGAAGATTTGCACTGATATTAATAGCAGAAAAAGTATCAGACAATGTTGTATAAAGCCATTCCAAACATTTCTGACCTCAAGATTTTCTGGTCAGACCCCCAACATTTGAAGTAGAGGGTCAAACTGACCCCCACTTTAACAGTGCTGATGCAAGCCCTGACGTGCCCTGTGGGTGTGGTGCACACGTGCATTGGCCACGTGACGTGCACATCCGTGCAGCTCTGTAGGATGGTAGGCATAATGCTGACTCGCAGGATGATGTTCCTGGGGCAACTGTTCTGTGTGTTGGAGAGGAACCTCACTGACAATTGGGGCTATGGTGACCTGTGGGCCATCATGGCATTCGAGAGGGTGAATATGTGACACATAGTTGGTCAGACTGTAAGCCCTATGCACTGGCAGAGGTGCAGATGTCAGGTGTACTGACTACTGTTCCATTCTGTTCCGCAGAACCACTGGGGCATGCTAGGCTGCATGAAGCTCACACTCTAGGAGCAGTGGGATGGGGCCAAGGTATACATGTCCTCCAGCGAGGTGTATACAGTTCAAGGAGTGGCCCCAAGGGTACGTGATCCTGAAGGGCATTGGGAGTGACCGCTATTATGAAGACAATGACTATCATACCTGGGACATATGTCTCCTCAGCAGTGAGTACAGCGGCCCATGGGTATTGTGGTGTGTGGCCTGTAGTGGCCCCTGCTGGTGTTGCTGATGTGTGTCCTTTTCCCTTGCAGCATTACAGGGACCCATTGCGGTGAATCATGCTGTGCTACAGCGGATGCCGGGACACTGTGGTGGAGTCAGACACCTTTGAAGATGAGTCAGAGAGTGGCAGCAGCAGGATGATGTCGCCTCATCAGGACCCACGGCAGCCATCGGAAGGGGTCCATGCACAGCATGCATCACATGTTTCTGTGGCAGGGGTGATTCCTGGTGGACATGGGTGGCTGATAGCACCTGATGCAGCTGTGGACTCAGTGCAGATACGCCATGGACACTGACTGTGGTCCTACCAGGACTGTGCTTTGCTGGGACTACATTGCGTGTTGTGAAGGTGGCTGTGGAGCTCTTGTCTGCTGGCCAGGGGGTTGGCCACTGTTCTGTGTGTCCTGTCTGCTGTTGGGGGGTGGCAGGGGATCATGATGTGTGCTGTATTGTTGTTCCAAAAAGGTCCTTCGCATAGCTCTGTGTGGTCACTGTCTCGGGGGGGGTGGTCATGAGCCTTGCCTTACCAGAAGTTGCGCTGGCTCTCACAGCCTGCTGTGCATGGCTGGTGAGTTACCGGGCATAGTCCTGCTGCTGTGGGCTCATGGCGTGGCATCTGCATGTTCTATAGGTGTGCGTGCAGGCACGCTTATGCATCACATCCTGTGGCACTGCATGTGGTGCTACTCCCCACTGCATGTAGCAGTGTCTGCTGCCCACAGTGTTGCATGCCTATCATGCACTGTGGCCTGGCATCTGGGGTGTTCTGTAGGCAGGTGTTATGGCTGCTGTGCCACAGCTGTGTGCTGCCGGTACGATGGTGCTGGGCCTACGGTCCCATAGTGATGGTGTGATGGCACAATCACACCTGTGTTGGCCTTCCCTGGGCATGTTGCAGACCTCTATGCCACCCTGTACATGGCATACTGTCTGTGGTGCCACTCACATGGCTTTCCGTTGTACATGCCATCGTGCATGCGTGTACAGCCTGCGTCCCCAGCTGGTTCACAGCCACACACCCTTGCACTGCACATGTGGGGAGCTTGCATCGGGGTTCAGGCTGTAGTTTGCACGACCGCTGGGCACCCATTGTGCATGCTGCATGAGCATACCACTGTCGCCACCCCTCTGCCCTGCCTTTCTGCGCCACTGCATGTGGCACGTTGCGTTCATGCATAGGGCTCCTCAGGAGTAATTTTGACAATTAAAGCAAAAAAAGTGGAAAATGAATGGTTCATAATAACTCAAAATGGAAAATTAATGATTCAGAATAATAAAAAATGGAAAATTAATGATTTTCAGAATAATAAAAAATGGAAAATTAATGATTCAGAATAATAAAAAATGGAAACTGAATGGTTTAGAATAAACTGCTCAAATAGATGGGTCGTTTGAAGGATATTTGAAGGGATATTGGGAGCAAATAACGAAGGGCGAAGATAAAAAAATGGAAAATGAATGGTTGGATCTGGTACAAATACTCAGAAATGAAGGGACTTTGAGAATAAAATAAATAAATAAAATAAATTATTTTTCTGTATGGGTGAGGTTCCCCTGCCATCGGATTGTTTTTCAATGAATTATGGCAAAAAAGTCAGCTATGAAAATAATCTGCTGAGTATGTAATTGTATGGATTGATTTCTGAATAAAATTGTTCTGCAGTTTTTTGAACCCAAAAGTTGGTGAGTGTTTTTCTTTCCACAAAGGGGCAGACTGGGGGTTGCTGGAAGCCTCCATGACCACAGAGAGACAATCACATTTCTCTAAATGCTATAGTGCGATCCTGCAACTTTAAGGAATAGCCATGTTTGGGACCCCCCCCTTTTCTGGCCCCTCCCCTTCTGCAGTGCACCATTAATATTAATGATATGGTAAGGAGGTGTTTCAGAGGCGGACAGGAAGTGTAGTTTAGTTTCTGAGAGCAGCTAAAGACAGCAGTACAAAGGAATCTGCAGAGAGAACATTTTTTCCCTAAACAGTAATTATTTTCCAATTATAAAGGCTGTAGCATTACATCTGCTTACATTTCTAAACAGTGTAGTTTCATATTGTGAGAAGGTGCTGTTGGGAACTGAAAACAGGATCATGAAGCTGGAGGTAAGAAGTTACATATGATTCTTTTAAAAATAGCATAAATTGGGCACATGGGGTTAATTTAAATTTTTTTATCAGACTGAATTAAATTATATAGAGGCAGTAGCATTTCAAGGCTGTTGGTTCATTTTCAGACGTTTAACCATGTATTTATTTCTGAGTCCTGATTTGATTGACCTTGTATCTTTTTCTGTCTGTATCTTTTCATGTTTCTAAGTATTCTGTGCATAAAGCATATCCAGTGGTAATACAGAAGGATAAATAAACATTATTTCATTATTAAAATGACATTAGGCTGTCAAAGTTAGTCAATAAATACAAGTTTAACTCCTCTGTTCCAAGCAGTTTGGGGTTACTAGTAGACTGGCTGATACAAATAATCCATCTGCGCACTAAGAGGTTAATGTGCATGACTCTGGTCTATGCCATTAAAAGACACCTAAACAGGAGTTTTGTGGGACTCTGGTGTTTTACCAACCCTCCCATATAAATGTAGCCTAGGGGCAGCTGCAGAAGATGATTTTAGTAGTTGCCATGTTTTTTTTGGTTGCTGTGTTAATACCCCCTTGCAGTCATCATGTCCCCTTCTAGTCCATCTTCCTCAGCCCTGTGACCCAGCTTCTCGCAGCTTACCAGTACTCTGTCTGTCAATGCTTGTCCTGTGACTGGGGTGGCAATGCTCCCCAACATCCAGTGCAATTTGGAGGAGAGCCACTTTGCTGGAGTAAGATCTGTGGGCCAGACCGTCATCCTGTTCCTGGCCAGGGCTTTCCACTTTTCTTCAACCCTTTCTCTTGGGATGCAAGAGTGCGTATATACTTTAATTATCTAGAATTAATAACTTTAGTAGTGGAGAAGAAAGGAATGGGGGGGGCAAGAAGAGAGAAGGAGAGGGGTAAGCAGCCAGAAGGCTTGTCAGTAGGAGTAGAAAGGATGGTGGGTGTGGGTAGTAGGTAGGAGGGGTGATGGTAGGGGTGGGAGAGTAGGGGGAAGGTAGGAGCATATAGCAAGGGTTGGAAAGGCAAAGCTTTGAGGTGGAGAAGAGGGAACTGGAGTGTGCACAGGTGGTAGTATCATTAGGTGAAGCAGTCACAGGAACTGTTTGTCGTAAGGTGCTGATGGAGCCTGTGCTTGAAAGGATCTAATCTTGGTGTGGATAGGATTTAATTGAGAAGTGCATTGAACCTGAGTGGGGCTCTGTAAGCAAATGACTGCTGCCCTTGAAATGTCCTGCACCTAGGAATCTTCAGAGATTGATGGGCTGAGCTTCGAGTGTGTTGGGAGCTGGAGTGAGGGCTAAGAAGGTTTGCAGTTCCGGGGGGGAAAGGCCAAGAAGTGCTTTTTTAGTTAAAAGGTATGTTTGGTACTGTATCCTTCTACTTAGTTGAAGCCACCCAGATTGGGCATGTAGGTTGCATGTGTGGGTGACGCGTGCAGCACCGGTGAGGAGTCTGCACACCTTATTTAGTGCAGTGGATATTCTATGGAGTGAAGAAGTAGTAGCGGCACCATTGCTAACCAAGCCATAGTCAACAGTAGGTAAGGCAGAGCTGATAATTGCAGTTTTGAGGGCTTCCGGGGTCAAGCAGTGCTTATGCCTGTAGAGCAGACCAGTCTTGATGTTGACAGCCCGGACAGCCCAGGCATGTTCCCTAACCCAGGTCAGTGGCATTGCAAGCAGAAGCACTTCCACTGCACTGACAAGTTAGCATTTGTACCCAGGGTTTGATGTTTAACATTATTTTGTCCCATTTGAAACCATTTAAAACTTTATTATACTTACTATACTTAATTTGTTGAGCGCAATTCAAAAATCAAACCGCTATACATAAATAAAATGTCACATAAAACAAAACAACTCAGTCTAAAGTTGTTCACAATACAAATTTAAATAAATCAAATAAAATATCATTAAATACTAAAAGCTTGCTGAAACAAGTTAGTTTTTAGGCCTGCTTTAAAGCTTTCCACAGTCCCACTCTCTCGAATCTGACAAGATAAAGAGTTTCCCAGGGAAGGGGCACCAATCATAAAAGCCCGGGTCCCAGATGTTTTCAGCCAGACCCTGGGAACCTCTAACAACTCCTCATCAGTTGCGCAGAGAGGACAGCCAGGACTGTAGGGAGTCGGGAGCTCTTGCAGACAGCTCAGACCTAGTACATGCAGGGCTTTGCAGGCAGCACTGGAAGCAGCCTGCATCACTGCCTTGGATGAGGGCTGACATGGCCCAGAGAACTCCCATGTCTAGGGATATATGATGGGGTTGAACACTGCGACCCTCTTTCAGTCAGCAGCGTGGGTTGCTTGACTGCCTACTGGAGTTGGTGGATGCGGGCGCCTTAGATAGTGGGACAAAATAACACTGGACCCTAGGACTTTGAGAATTTGACTTTACTGGAGGGCTTCAGGCCAAAGTTTTTTTATTTATTAGTTTTTGTTTGTTTACTGGGTAAGCACACTAGACAAGGAATACCTATTTTCAGGTACAACCCAGGAGATTATAAGAGCATGGTTTACAGAACAGTGTAAGGGAATTACAACACTGTGAAATACAAGCAATGAGCAGGGTGATACAAATAAACAGGTACAGGATGAACAGATATTTCAGGTTACAAGGGGAAGGAGTCCCTTGCAGATGGGTTTAATGATTATTTTGTGAAATCAGGGAATTTTTTGGGTGGTCCTGACCCTTGTAATACTAATGACTATTTCCTGCCACATTTAGATTCATCTAATTTGTTTTCATTTAAAAAGCTGGAGGAATACAAAGTTATGGAGGCTTTGTTGGATTTAAAGACAAAAAAGAGTCGTGGCCCTGATGGACAGACCCCCATCTATTAAAAATTTCAGCTTTAAAGATACCTGCTCCCCTCACTTATTTGTATAATTGGTCCATTAATGAGAGAGTAATGCCCTCTGATTGGAAAATAGCTAAGGTTGTTCTGAGCTTTAAGGGAGGGAGTCGGGATCAGTTTAATAATTATCGACCAATTTCACTTTTGTCCCAGGTTTCAAAGTTGTTGGAAAGATTTGTGGCTAGACAATTGACTGATTTTTTTGAATCAGAATGATTTATTTGATAAATATCAGTCAGGATTTCATAAATCACATGATACAATCTCCGCCATGTCGAGAGTCTTGGATGATGTCAACAAAGTTATGGATAAGGGCCTTTGACCGGTGCCATCTTTGTTGATCTCCAAGCCCCCTTCACACGGTGGACCATCAAACTCTTCTCTCCAGTCTGAGGGACATTGGATTATCGGGTAGTGCCCTTAAGTGGTTCTCTTCTTATTTAGAGGGTAGGATGCAGTCAACTATTGTTAATAAGATTGTTTTAACGCTTTTGCCAGTAGTTTGAGGGGTCCCTCAAGGATCGGTGCTTGGACCCTTACTTTTTTTGATTTATCTGAAAGAGCTTGGATGCCATGTGAATAATATGACTTACCAATTGTATGCGGATGATACTACAGTTTATACCTCTGCTCCTTCTGTGGATGAGATCCAAGTAAAATTACAGTTAAGTTTTGATAGATTATATGGATATTTGACACAACGGAAACTTAAAATGAATGTAAGTAAGACAAAATGTATGATATTTGGTTCTACTATGAAACTTAGAACTTGCACTAAACTATCAGTGTTTGGTCCTGAGGGAACAAAATTAGATCAAGTGATGACTTATAAATACTTGGGTTTTTGGTTGGACCCCTCGGCTACTGGCAATACGCATGTTGATAAGTTAGTTAGATTAGTGGGGAAAAGGTGGGTTTACTATATCGAAACAAAAATTGTTTGGGTGGATATATGATAAAGAAAATTGTTGAATCACAGATGTTTCCTCTTTTTGACTATGGAGATGTACTTTATGATTATTCTCACTCTGGAAAGTTATATAGATTAGATGTACTTTATAATTGTCTGGCGAGACTGATTTTACAATGTTCTAGGGATACCCACCATTGCCTGATGTACCACAGACTAGAGATCAGAGGAGGTAGGGGAACCAGGGAACAGGAAAGTGCACAACTATGTCCACGCAGGGATAGGCGACATCGAGCAGCCTTGGAACAGTTACAGGCTGAGGCAGACTTCAGGTGCAACCAGAGGGAGCTTTTAAAGATGAGATGGGTAGAGGTAAATCTGATGGTTGCAGATAAGATATTCCAGAATCTAGGGGCACAAACAGCAAAGACACAATCACCAGACAGTGTACGAGTGCCTTCACCCCCTACACCATTCATTATAGTAACTCTGTTTTGCTGGGTAGCCATTTTAACTATTGTCTGACTGTAAAGTTTGCCAGAGGCTTAGCAGTCAACTGCTGTGGGGCACTATCCATTACTTGCCCCCAGAAGTTCACCCTTAGAACATGGTCTCTGACACTCTATCCTTCTTGGTACGAGATGCAAGGTTCCTTTATATTGCCTTTTCAATTTTCTTAATTAACAGGGTGTCTGGGGATTTCCTATCCCCTTTCTGTACTAAAATCTAGTTTCTCTTCTCTTCTAGTGGCACTACCTGCACATATTTATTTATTTATACATATCAGAATTACAATCCTTTGAGTCATAGACTCATTTCCAAACGCTCCTCATCAATGAATACAGACATTCACAGGGTTACATAGTCCCATGGACAAACACAGAGTTAAATAGAATACATCATTACATAGTTACAGTACAGAAAATATGTACAGACAAGTTGTAATGACAGCGTACTTTTACATGAGATAATGTCATTGGCCTATACAAGGTGGTTGCTAGGCAATTAGTGCGAGAAAATGTGGGTGGTGAAACTGGTGTGATGTAGAAATTAGCTGTTCAGGGAACATTGTCAAGTAGATTGTGGACTAGCAGTTGTGCCCACATGTAGGAGGGCCAGTAAGGGATGGAAACCAAGAATGGTTATGCACGCCTACAGCAGCGAGTGGTGAATAAGTGGTTCCTGAGAGCAATTTTGAAGGGACCAATTTAGGGAGATCGCTGATAGTGGCAGGGAGGGAGTTGAACCAGGATGGGGCCCTGTAGCAAAAGAACTGCTGTGCAAGTGGGGTCCTGGCTCTAGGGACCAGGAGGGTGGCCTTATAGGCACTGTGGGTGGTAATGGCCAGGGTAGCACGGTGGAGGGAGGAGGACACCCCGGGGGGGAGAGACCTAGGAGTATTTTTTTGGTCAGCAGACATGACTGGTAGAGGAGCCTCTCCTCAAAGTTAAGCACATTGGCAATGGAGTATAGGGAGCATGTGTGTATGCGACTGCCAGCACCGGTCAGTAGCCTGCAGGCCTTGTTGATGGACAATTGGACTTTATTAAGCACAGTATTGTCTGTGGCAGCATAGATTTGAAGACCATAGTCCACAAGGGACAGAACTGAGGAGGTGATAGCTAGCTGGAGTGCTTTGGGGGTAAGCAGTTCCTGTGGTAGTATAATAGGCCAATCCGTGCATTTGTAGTGGAGGAGATGGTGTTAATGTGGGATTGGAAGGTAAGGGCAGGATCAAAGGTAATGCCCAAGTATTTACAAGTGGACACTTGTCCAAGGGGGTGTTGAGTGCTGGGAAGTATCTGGGGGGTGTTTCTGGCCCTACTTTGATGATGGGTGAAAAGCATGGCTTTCATTTTTTTTAGATTAATGACCAACCTGGGGTCTATGAACCATTGTTCTGTCTGGTTGAAGGATAGCTGGAGAGATACCTGAGGGGAGGCAGGGCTTGGGTACAAAGCAAACAGGACTGCATCGTCCACATAGAGAAGTACCTTACCAGCACAGGAGCTGGGTAGCATGTTAAGGTAGATGCTGAAGATAAGAAGGCCCAGAATGGAGCCCAGAGTGGACAGGCCAGGTGTTGGTCAGGGTGCTGTGGATTTTTACGCACTGGGACCTGGAAAACAGGTAGCTGTTAGACCAGGAGAGGGGCCCTGGGGAGAGACCAAGTTGAAGGAGGGAGTCAAGCAAGAGGGGATGGCAGACCATATCAGAAGCCTTGGAGAGGTTGATGAAAAAGAGTGCAGGAAATTGGAGAACTCCAGGAGAACAGTGGTGGTACTGTAATGGGATGGTAAAATCATCACCGTCTTAGGTTTTTGTTAAACTGCACTAAAGTGAAGAAACAACAGAGAAGCGGTGTCCAGCACAAAAAGTGATTTAGTTCTGGTATATAAAGCAGGCTCACAACCAAACAATGTGATCACTGGGAGAATACTTCCAATCTTTCTTACCTATAGGCAGCAGTACATCTCTTCTCAGAAAGAAGGCATAATGCAAAGGGTCTTATACTCCTGATAATTGTCATAGCAACAGCTAAAAAGATATATAAAAGCATTGTGATTGGCCAGTGGCATCTGATCTGACTTCTCACTAGCCTGGGAAAGCATGCTGAGCTAGCAGAAAGTACCAGATAGCTAAGATAATAGGTCTTGTATATCATGAAGGACACTTGCGATTACATATGCAGTTACAGTTCTGCACTAACACTAAAGATGGCAATATTGCCTAACTAATCATTATACAATAGTGTAAATAGAAGTATCTCCCAAGTGTTGCAATCAGAATAATAGTAAAATCATTATGATTCTCAGTGAAAATACAATATAACTCAGATCCTGACACTTATGCTTATACAAAAAGTGTCTGTGCCCTAAGATTAGTACATATACGTATAAGTAGTACTGTTTGCAAGATAGGGGGGTGAATCAGGGGTGCTGGTCCATGGATAACAGTACTGTGGCCCAAGCGGAATCCATGCTGCTCCCGGCACACAATGTCATGTTTGGACAGGTATTCTGTGAGCTGATCTGCCACTATTTTTTTCCAAAGCTTTAGAGAGTGGGGGAGCTTGGAGATCAGCCTGTAGTAACTGGGGAGAAGCAGCCTCCACTTTTGAGTATAGGTGTGATGACTGCCATTTTCCAGGCAAGGGGGAACTGACCCAGACAGAGTGAGTGATTGAGCAAGTCAGTGAGTGGGGGGGAAGTACTGCACCCAGTACCTGGTGAAGAAGCCTGGTGTCCAATTGGTCATTGCAGGGACTGGTGCCATTGAGGGCTTTAGTAAGGTATAGGCTGGCTTCACATGGGGATATAGTGCGAAGGTAGAAAGGTGGGTGGTGGTGGATGGGAGGCTGTGGGGGGGGACTGGGTCAAAAAAGTTGCTGAGGAGGACTGAACTGAGGTTAGAGAAAGCAGTGTTTTAGGCAGTCCATGATGCTTTGAGGGTCTGAGGTGATGGAGCCATTGACGGTGAGTTGGGATGGAGGGGGGGAGTGCAACTTCTCATTCAGTTCTTTTATGTTATCCCAGAACTTCTGGGCAGTCCCCCAGGGGAAGGCAAGGATGACTGTATAATGTTCAGCCTTGGCCTTGTGAATGGCCCAGGAACACTTATTGTGCTCAATATTACATGCTTGTCTATCTGCTGGCTTACCAGATTCAACAGTTCCATGCCATAGGTTGTCCCTCAGTCTCAGTTACTGAATGAGAGATGGGGTAACCTAAGGTGCATGGCCCATTACTTGTTACAGAACATAGTATGCTGCTAAGCAACCAATCATATCCGGATGAAATCTCTTTTTGCAGTTAATTACTTGCCCCAGTACTCCCCAGGATGGCCAAATGCTCCCAAACCCATTTCCCTGGCTTTCTTTTTTTTTTTTTTTTTTATTTATTTAAGACTCAGTTTACAACCTTTGAGCCAGAGGCTCGTTTCCAAAGTTACTTCGTCACATAAAGACATACATTGTGTTTTTGGTTACATAGCAAAGATTTGCAAAACAATAGGCGTTCAACAGAGGCGCCACATCACATTGTGGTCAGACAAATACAGTTGGGTACAGGGTACATGTAATTGATAACAGGTGTAACACAAGTTGGTATCAAGTGTGCAATCTGGTCGGTAAACACTGAAACAACTGGCACTGGCCAGGTTAAACATAGGCATGGTGTACAGGGAAGTGGTGGAGGGGATGGTTAGGTGGAGAGCTGCCCGGGGGGCATTGTCAAGAGAAGCAGAGGTGGAGGCTATGTTCAGAGACAGGAGCAGTTACAGTGCTGAAGATGTGGTTCAAGTGTGGTTTTGAACTTGGAGATGGTGATGGCATTGGTGACGGTGGCAGGAGAGAGTTAAACCAGGTTGGGGCTCTATAGCAGAAGGACCTCTGGCCATGGCTGGTTCTTGATCTGGGGACCTTTAGAGTGGTCTGTAGGAAGACCGTGTTGTAATCGTGGAGGGCTCTGGTGGATGGATGCCGTTATCTCCCAGGGGGAGAGCTCGAGTAGGGTTTTTTTTGGTGAGGAGACAGGTTTGCATCGGAGCCGCTCATCCAGGGTAAGCAGGTTAGCATCGTATATAGCTGACAGGTGTGTGTGAGCCTGAGGGCACCAGTAATCAATCTGCATGCTTTATTCAGGGTTAGGTGAATTTTGTTGAGTGCAGTGGTGTCGTCACTATATACTGGTAGACCATAGTCTACAAGGGACAGAACGATGATGTAACAGCTAGCCGGAGAGCATTTGGGTGAAGGCAGGTTCTATGGTGGAATAGGATGCCAAGCGCAGTGTTAGTGGTGGATGTTAGGCCGATGTGGTTGTGAAATGTGAGGGCTGAATCAAGGTAACCCAAGTATTTGTAGGAGCAGACTTGTTCCAGTGGCTGCTTGGTACTCGGAAGGATATGGAGGGTGGCTGCTAGCTTTGTTTTGGGGGTGGAAAAGAGCATAGATTTGGTTTTCTTAAGACTGATGACGAGTCTGTGCTCCTTAAACCAAGCCTCGCACTGTTGAAAGACTGCTGTAGGGAGTCCTGTAGGGAGATGGACTAGGTGGGTGGCAAAAAGGACAGCCGGCCTGCATACAGTAGAATTTTTGCCAGGGCACTGGGCAGGTGTGTTCAGATACAGTGAGAAGAGAAGGGGGCCCAGGATGGAGCCTTGGGGACCCGAGAGAATGGGATGGGTATCGAGAGTGTGCTATTAATTTTACACACTGAGATCGAGTGTCAAGATAGCTAGCGACCATGCCAGGGGCCAGCCGAGAGACCAGTGTGGCAGAGTGCATTCAGCAGAAGTGGATGGGAGACAGTGTCGAAAGCCTTTGAGAGGTCAATGAACACTGCACCAGCTAGGGAGCTGGTATCCAAGGAGGAGTGTAGAAAGTTGGAGAATTCAATAAGGGCAGTGCTGGTACTGTGACCCGCACGGAAGCCGTGTTGCTCTGGGCATAAAATGTTATGCTTAGCCAGATAATCAGTGATTTGAATGGCCACCACTTTCTCCAGGGCTTTAGAGAGGGGAGGGGAGGGAGGATGGAGATTGGCCGGTAGTTGTTGGCCAATGACCTGTCGCCTCCTTTATGAATAGGTGTGATAATGGCTGTTTTCCAAGCTGTGGGGAATTGTCCCAGGCAGAGTGACTGGTTAATTAGGCTTGTGAGTGGTGCAAGGACTCATCTAGCACCAGCCTGAGGATGCTGGGGTCCAGTGAGTCACTGCGGGATTGTTGTCATTGAGCTTTGATTAGGATGGGTCTGGCTTCCGGGTGGAAATCTTCGAGGAGGAAGCTGGGGTGCTGGAGGACAGGGGAGGTTGGCTGGGGAGGGTCAAAGAAATTACTAGGAGGACTGAGCTAAGGTCAGTTAAAGTGGTGTTGAACCACTTAGCTATGGTGGCAGGCTCAGTGGAGGTGGTGCCATTTCTAGTGAGCTGGGATGGGGCAGGGGAGCAAGCTTTACCATTGAGTTGCTTAATATTATCCCAGAAGGTCCGGGCTGAGCCCCAGGAGGAGGAGGTAAGGGAGGCCTGGTAATGGTCTGCCTTGGCTTTCCTGATGGCCCATGCACTTATTCCGGGCTGCATTGTAGGCTTGCCTGTCAGACAGATGACCTGTTTCAGTGGCAGGTGCCAGAGGTTATCGGTGTCTAAGTAATTGTGGGAGGCCGGGCTAACCCAGGGTGCGTTCTGTTTTGGACCGGATTTTGTTAAGGTGCAAAGAGCTCACAGGCCATGTTGAAGGTATGAGGAAGAAGGTGAGGGCAGTGTCAATGTTGGTTGCATGCTTAATGGGGACCAGTCTATCTGGGTGAGGAGAGCTTAAGTTTCTTCATCCCACCAGGGCGGAGGCACTCATGGAGGGTGGTCTGGGCTTTGGGTTTGGGATTGGGGCTACCCAATGGAATAGGATAGGGGAGTGGTCACCAGGGAGTCTGGGAGGACCTGGATGTTTTGGATTTTATGGGTCGGTTAGTTATAATAACATCCAGAAGGGTGCTGGTACCACTCTTAGGGTTAAGTCTCGTGGGCTGGGTGACGAGTTGCGCCAGATCTTGGCAAATGAGTCTCTGGTCGTGATGAGGAGGTGCTGAGCCAATTGACATTGAGGTCCCCCACTAGGATTTGTTCTGCCTTATGGTGGAGGTGGCCAGGTAGTCCGTTAAAGATACCAGGGCTGGGTGCTGGTTCTTGGGGGAACGAGGCTGTGGTGAGATAGAGAGGGCTCCTAGAGGGTCTGGGGTGAGTCTGAGGGTAAGGGCCTGGGCCCCATTTATGAGGGCAGGGTAGGGAGGCGTGTCCAGGTATTGTGTCCCTGGTAGATTGCACAGCTCCCTCGCTTGTTTATTCGTCCTCCCGTATAAGGTATAGCCTGGGAGGAGACAAATGAGTCAGGAGTTGATTTGGACAGCCAGGTTTCAACCAGGGCTATGATGTCTGGTTGGTGAGCCAAGGCCCAGCACTGTAGGGTGTCAAATTTCTTCAGCAGGCTGCATATGTTCATGGAGGCTACTTGAAGACCAGTGGGCTGAGTGGATGGACGGGAGGGCCAGGGCCTGTTGGGATGTATGTTCCTGTTAGAGTAGAAGGAGGAGAAGTGCTGGTCAGAGGGAGGCAGATGGAGAGCTTACCGGAAGTTTATAGAATGAGGAAGGGGGTTTAGCTGCACAAGGGGTGGGTAGGGTAGCACAGGCAGAGAAGGCCCGAGGATGAGAAGTGCAAGGGGCTGTTGGGGAGGACAGGTAATGTCTGGAAGGGAGGTGAGGTGGAGAGGAGCATATGGGATGTGTGGAGGAGGAGGGAGGGGGAGGAGCATTGGTAAATTAGGAGGGGAGGACAGGAGGGTATGTAGGAACACTGGAGTAGTGAGGCTGAGGGTTAATAGGGACACTAGGGTTGGTGGAAGGCAAAGGAAGGAGGAGGAGAAGAGATAGGCTGGTGAGCAGGGGATGCATGTGCATAGTTGGGAAGGCTGGTGGAGCTGAAGTGAGGAAAGAATGGGGGGGACTAGGATGAAAGAGGGGAGAATAGTAGTGAGAGATCACCTCTGAGCCTAGTTGCTGCTATGGTGTAGTGGTAGTGTATGTGCCTGAAGTGCATAAAGTATCAGGCTCAAGTCCTGACCAGGGCAGCAAGAGAGAGCTAGACCAGTGGCTATAGCAGCAGGGAGTTGGATTCAAGGTTTGCAGAAGCACTTAGATAACACTTTAGTTGTGTCACAGGGTTAGTGCGTTCTTTATAGTTTTGAGATCCTGCAGTAGAAAATAGACAGGTGTTTTAGGTGAGTGGTGGAACTGTGGACTGTGGAAATAAGGGTGTAGGGTTCAAATCCTGCAAGGCAGCAAGGAAGAAGAGGTAAACTTATATTTTGGCAGGTTGGGGGGGGGGTAAGTGATTAAAAGGCTTAGAAAGTAGTAATAAAATAGGTAGGCAATGTGGTGCAGAGGTAGAGCAGCTGACTCTGACCGCAAGGGTACTGGGTTTGAACACAGCTCAGGGACAGAGTGTAGAAAGGCTCATTTTTTTTTAATTCAGAAAAGGAGGGAGTGAGGAAGGGTTAAGAGTATGAAAATAGAGGAAGTTGTTGGCTTGGTTCATTGGCTTAGAGGATAGTCAGTAGAATGTAGAGAGAAGGGTACCAGGTTTGATACTAGCAGGTGCTTAGAGATAGGTTGAAGGAGGAGTGCAGAAAGTAGGTGGTAGAAGGATTCAAGGGGAACTGCAGTGACCTCTAGTGGGACAGCTGTGAAATGGTAGCTAGGATGGGTATAGAGTTGAGAGAGCAGCTAGAGTGGAAAGTGCAGTGACCCCTAGTGGTTGGTGTCTATAACCTGCAAATGGGAAAGTGGACACTTAGTAAAAAAGGAGGGTAGGTCACATGACCTGCCAGCAGCTATATATGGAGCGCCGACCCTGGGTGGGAGGGTGGTTGGGGCGGGTGGGAAGTGCCTCACAACAGTCAGGCTGTAGTGCAGGACACTTTACCTCTTAAAGGCTCTGGCAATCCCCCGAATTCAGGCTCCGCTCTGGGCTGAGTTCTGAGTTTCCACCAAGAATTGTGGACATACATCCAACAGCATGGTCTGGGTGCTCAGTAGGTGCAGAGCCTGTGAGTGACTGGGATGGGCATCTGAACTGGGAACAACCACTGCTTCATTGTTTTTCTCCACTTGGGGGAGCAGGCATGCAAAACTGCCTAAGATGACCCTGCACACGTTGCCTTGTGCAGGATGTCTGCCATTGCCATTACCCTGACCCCCTATGTAATGGTCGTGACTGCCGTCCTCCCCTCCAGCCATCACTAGGGGGCCAGGCTTGAACTGGGCATCACTTCCTCCCTCCTCCCTGGTATAGGAGGGCTGTCCCCTAGATGCTCAGTCCTCTCCCTTCCTCGCCAACCGCCAGCAACTGAACCAGGGTTGTAAGTGCTGCATCCAGTGCTTCAACCTTCCATGCCACTAGGCTGGCTGTCAGAGCGAACTCTCAGTCTAAGGAACATATCAGGCTAGCACTTCCCTCATCAGGTCTCTAGACCTAATGGACATCAGACACACCACTCTTTTGGTGCATACATGGGGGACCCTGTGACACTCTCTACCAGAATGGCATTTCGATGACACAGGCCATAGGATGCCCTAATGCTGCTTGGTAACTTCACCCTCCTCACATAAGTTATGGAGATGAGTCTTTTACCTGGCTTCTCCTGTCTAGAATCAGTTTCTTCTTCATCTGTTTTGCAGGTTCTTGATGATATTGGGACAGATGTCTTGGCCCCCCCACTAGGATGCTCACAATGAACTTCATGGGAACCTGCCTCAGGCCTGAAAGCCCTGGGAGATGTCCCTTGAAGGGACACCCTTGGAATTCCTACATCTCTTGGTGGTCACTCAAAACTCCCAAACTTTGGGCAAAGCCCCAGATCCTCACCAAACAGTCCCAGTGATAAAGGATATATCCTGGGTACCTTAGATCCATTCAGGGTCCTACTCAATTCTACACCAGTGCCATTATTGTGGCAAGGTGTCCAGGACCTCCTGCCACTCTCAGGATCAGAATTTCAGATGGCAGCATACAGTGAAGGTCTCCTATGTCCCCAGCCACGTCCTTCAGTCAGCCTCTTGGCATGGTGTTTGCCCCCCTCAGCCAGGCACACTGGAGTATCCCTGACTCCCCAGCAACTCAATGGTAGTGCCTGGTTATGGCTGTCAGTTAGCACCTACACCTTGAGTGTCACAGCTGATCCATCACCTGCAGCCCTAGGGTACATACCCAATAAGGACGCTTGTAGTGACCGCTCTGAAACGCCACTCTGGCACCTGGCTGATTCTTCATCCTAGCCACCCAAGAAGAATAATTCCTAGCTCCAGGAACACAGAATCCAGCATTACAATGGAGGTCATAATTCCACTACACAAGACACTAGTGAGGCCCCACCTGGAGTATATTGTACAGTTCTGGAGACCTTACCAACATAAGGACATAGGGTAGAGAAGATTCACAGGAAGGCAACAAAGATGGTACGGGTACTGCATCACAAGTCATATGTAGACAGGCTGAAGGACTTGAATATATACCCCCTGGAGGAGAGGAGGGCATATAATAGAGACACATCAGTACCTTATAGGGAGGAACAGAGTGTAGAAATGCACTATTTTCCAGTCAAAAATGTTCCAGGACAAGAGGGCATGGGATGAAGTTGGAGGGAGGGCAATTCAGAGGAAACGTGAGGAAAAATATCTTCACAGAAAGGTTGGTGGACAAGGGGAAAACCCTGCCAGAGGAAGTAATGAGGCTGAAACAATCATGGGATTTTAGAATGCATGGGATAGACTTAAAGGATTTCTGGAGATCAGGGGTAGGGGGCAACAGACTTCTAGAAAAACGTAAAGGCAACTTACAAGCTCAAATGTGTAGACTGGATGCGCCACAGGCCCTTATCTTTCGACAGTGTCTACGTATCAATGTAACCTCAAGAATGCAGACACCCTACAGTATCTATATACTCACTGTAGCTTCACCTACAGAGGATGATGTCAGGGCACCATTCACCTTCCCTTGAGTGCACCCTGTCTATATATAGAAACATAGAAACATAGAAGTTGACGGCAGATAAGGACCGCAAGGCCCATCCAGTCTGCCCAATATATATATATATACTCACTTTAGCTCCTCCCACATCAACTTCACCCACAGAGGAAAATGTCAGGGCACAAATCCCCTTCTGACCACATATAGTAACAACATCCTCCCCGACTATTAGGAGGGGGTTGTTACATACATAAAGTTGAAAAGTCCCGTACTGCCAAGCCTTCATTCCTTTTGTATTAGTATTATTTGTATTAGTGCTATTGGTATTTGAAAGGCACCTTAAAATAAAGCTTATTATTATTATCATTGAACTCTTCATCAATCTATCACCCACTTGCGTGAAAGGGAGAATTGATTATCCTTGGTAAATAGCTGACCACTTTCTGCTTCTACTTTGTGTTGCAAATTGTAACTGTGCCTGTTCCCTTCTTGTTGAAAAGTTGCAGATTTCTCAATGTATGTAGTGAAATCAAGATCATGTAAACATGTCTCGTGTCCTTTCAGGTACCAGAAACCTTTGAAGATGTCGCTGTCACTTTTTCAGATGAGGAGTGGAAGATGTTAAGCAAACAAGAGAAGGAGCTTCACAGGGAAGTGATGGTGCAGAATTATGAAACCATGGTTTCAGTAGGTAAGGATACTCACAGTTTGGAAAATGGGATCTTTATTCTGATTGGGGTGGTCTTACTTCTAACATGCCAAGCCTAGAAAACTAAAAACATAGAATTTGTCAGCAGAAAAGGACTGTTTGGTCAACATTGTCTGCCCACAAGGTCCCTGTTTAGTTTGTCTCAGCAGACCCTAACTAGTCTCCAGTGACCCTCCCTCCTCACTTTCTCTTTACTAACATTTCCCCATGTGTATCACATGCATTCTTGAAGCCACCTTCTGTTTTCACCTGTACCACACCTGCTAGCATCTGTTCCAGGAATCTGTCACTGTTTCCGTGAAGCAGTACTGTACTTCCTCACATCTCTCTGAAACTTCTCCCCGTCCAGCTTCTTCACATTTCTTCTGGTCGTGGTGCTCTTTTTCATGTGACAGGGATATCCCTCCTGTACCCTTTTCACTTCTCTGAGGTAGTTACAGGTCTCTATCATGCACCTCTTGCTCTTCTGTCTCCTAGGGTATACATGTTGTGATCCCTCAGTCTCATTTCATAGGGCTTATGATGCAACCCTTGCACCATTTTAGTTGCCCTTCTCTGGACTGCCTCCACTTTGTTTATGTCCTTTCTGAGGTTCAGCCTCCAGAACGGCACACAATACCCCAGGAGAGGTTTTATAAGAGAGTGCCACAGTGACAACACCGCCTCCCTCCTCCAGCTGGTGATACCTCTTCCCATGCATCTTAGCATCCCACTGGTCCTACCCACTGCTTTTTCACACTGCACTGCCTCTTTGAGGTCATTAGATATGATAACTCCAAGATTCAGAGGGATGGGAAGCAGATCCAGCAGATTGCTAGGCAGCAGGACATAGAAACATAGAATTTGATGGCAGATAAGGCCAGCAGGATAGGAGAGAGAGTTGGATGTCATAGTCTACCTAGAGACAGGGCTGGGATAATGCAGGGGGAGTTTAGGAAACTGGGGAGGGGACTTTGACAGTTCGCTGAGTGGCTTTCACTGAGGTGCTTCCTGCCTATGACAGGCAATAGGAGAGGGATCTCCACACCTGAGCTTCAACTATGGTTAAAGGAATGATAAAGAGAGGAAGAGTTTGGCTGTACTGGGGCTAAAGACCCACCTGGGAAGATAAGGGCCTATACAGGGGTGATGGCCTGTATCCATCTGGAAGGAGAATCACAATTCTCAGTGGATGGTTTGAATATTACTTTGATGAACATTTAAACTAGCAAAGAGAGGTGGTAGAAGGAATCGGGGAGTCAGAAACTGACTCCCCCAAGGCAGAAGTAGAGAGTAAGGAGAATCTGAGAGAAGAGGAATCACCCAGGGTACAAATCAGTAAAGAAAGCAGGATGGTAGCGATAAAGGGGTAAGAAATGGGGACATTAAAAAGAGGTGGGAAGGAGAGAGGGCAGAAAGAAAAATGGAGGACAACCAGCAGAATGGAAACAAAATCTGGAAGGCCATGTGTGTGGATACTAGATGTCCAGGAAATAAGATTCTGGACCTAAAGACCATCATTGCAGAGGACAGCCTGGATATTGTGGTCATTACTGAGTCACAGTGCACTGAAAACCGTGACTGAAACATGGCCATACTGGGCTATACTCTGTTCAAGAAGGATCAGGTGGGAAGGAAGGGGTTGGGGGTGGAGGTGCTTTATGTGAGGAAAAGCATAAAGCCCAAGAGACACAGGGAATACAAGGGGATGCCAAAATACTGTGGGTTACCCTGGAGATGGGGAATATAGATACATAGATACATAGACAGTGTCGGCAGATAAGAGCCTGTGGCCCACCCAGTCTGCCCATTTGAGCTTGTAAGTTCAGTTTGTTTTCCTAGAAGTCTGTTTCCCCTTAACCCTGACCTCTAGAATTCCTTTATGTCTATCCCATGCATTCTTAAATCCCGTGATTGTTTCAGCCCCCACCACTTCCTCTGGCAGGGTGTTCCACTTGTCCACCACCCGTTCTGTGAAGAAATTCTTTCTCATGTTTCCTCTGAATCGTCCTCCCTCCAACTTCATCCCATGCCCTCTAGTCCTGGAACATCTTTTTCGCTTAAAAATAGTGTTTTCCTGCACTCTGTTTCTCCCTGTAAGATACTTGTATGTCTCTATCATATCCCCTCTCTTCCTCCTCTCCTCCAGGGAGTACATGTTCAGTTCCTTGGAGCTACTGTTCACACTGGTGTGATCTACAGACTAGCAGCACAGAGAAAGGACTTAGATAAGGTATTGGTAGAAGCCAATGGCAAGATGACAAAAAAGGGGAAGATGCTGGTGGTGGAGGACTTCAGCCTGCCAGATGTGAATTGGAGCCTTATAGCAGCAGCTTCAGCTAGAAGCAGGAACATCATGGACTCTCTGCAGAGGGTGCTCCCCAGGTAAATAGTCAGTGAACTCTCTTGTGATGGGGCAATACTGGACCTGTTACCCATAACCGGGACAGTGTTGCACATGTCAAGATAGGAAGCCAGTGATCACTGTACAGTGTGATTCAATATAAGGATATCTTCTGAACTGAACCACATAAGGGTGTTGGCCCTGGACTTCAGGAGGGCAGATTTCAAAAAGGTAGGTGAATGCCTCAGGGATGACCTTTGTAAACAAGCTTCAAGCTCAAATGTTGTAATTCTGATTTTTACAATAAATAATAAAAAGACCTAGTGGAAGGATGACCTAGGTGGGGTGGAGGGACAGAGGGTGGAGATAAAAGGTAGCACAGTAAAGGCGACAGAGCTCTGCTTCAAACAAGTGAGCTAAAGCAAGGGGAAAAAGAGACTGCTGTGATGCTTGAAAGTGGTGGCCAAAAAGGTAACAGCTAAAAGGGTAGTATTCAGAAGTTATAAGGAAATGCAGAGAGAGGAAGGTAGGAGTATTAGGGAAATGGCGGGATGCTGGGAAAACAGTAAGTGGCACAAAGGCACAAACTTAGGAGAGGATAGCTCAGAAAGTAATGGATGGGAACAAGACATTTCTTAGACATTTATGGAAAAAGAGGAAGGCCAGGGGTGGGATTGCAAGGTTAAAAAGGGAAGGGGGATTATGCAGAGGGGGTCTCGGAAAAGATAGACAAAGAAACATAGACTTTGACAGCAGATAAGGACTGCTTGGCCCACCAAGTCTGCCCGTTTCCCTACCTATTGGTTAAGCTGCAGATCCTAGTTAACCAACAGCCTACTTCCTCCTAACCCCCACCAGAATTGACTTGTGTCTGCCTCATGCATTCTTGAATTCCCCCACTGTTTTTGACCTCACTGCCTCCTCAGGAAGGTCATTCCATGCATCAACCACCCTCTCTGTGAAAAAAAATACTTCCTCACAGTGCCCGTGAGCTGTCCCCACACTATCTTCAAATTGTGTCCCCTTATTCCTGCACGTCTCTTTTTCTGAAAGATGCTGCCTTCCTGGACTTTGCTGATTCTCTTGAGGTACTTGAAAGTTTATATCATGCCCCCCTCCCTTTCCTCAAGAGCATACATATTAAGATCTTTTAGTCTCTCTTCATATGGCTTCTGTTGCAGTCCCTGCACCATTTTAGTTGCCCTCTCTGGACTGCCTCCATCCTGTCTATGTCCTTGTGGAGATGAGGTCTCCAGAACTGCATGCAGTACTTCAGATGGGGTTTCACCAACTGTTTGTACAGAGGAATAACAACTGTCTGTTTTCTATCAGTGATGCCTCTCCCTATGCATCCCAGTATCTCCCCAGCCCTCCTTACTGCCCTCTCACCACATTGCTTGCCCACTTTTAGGTCATCTGATCTGACTACCCCAGGTCCCTTTCCATTGTTGTTTGTTGTTGTTAATACTCCCCCCCCAATGTATAATCTTCCCTTGGGTTTTTGTTTCCCAGGTGCATTACTTTGCACTTCTTTGCATTGAATCTAAGCTGCCATACATTTTGACCATTCCTCCAACCTTGCCAAGTGTGCCAACTCTGTTGCAGAACTTTATGACATCTACAAAGAGGCATACTATTCCTTCCAGTCCCTCTGCAATGTCACTTATAATGACAAGAAAAAGCACTGGATCCAGTACTGAACTTTGTGGTACCCCTCTAGTAACCCTCCCTTTCTTCGGAGTGGACTCTGTTTACTATTACCCTCTGCGTCCTGTTGTCCAGCCACTCTAAAGCTGGCTAATTTGTTTATTCTTTGTCAAATGCCTTGCTAAAGTCCAGGTAGGCCATGTCCACAGCCCCTTCCTGGTCTACTGCTTTGGTCACTCAGTCAAAGAAATCTATTAGATTCATCTGACATGACCTTCCCGCTGACCCTGCACCATTTTAGTTGCCCTCCTCTGGACTGCCTCCATCCTGTCTATGTCTTTGCGGAGATTGAGTCTCCAGAACTGTTCACAGTACTCCAGATGGGGTCTCACCAGCTGTCTGTACAAAGAGATAACAACTTCCTGTTTTCTACTGGTGATTTCTCTCCCTATGCATCCCAGTATCCCCCCAGCCCTCCTTACTGCCCTCTCACATTGCTTGCCCACCTTTACATCAACTGATATGACTACCCCTAGGTCCCTTTCCATTTTTGTTGTTGTTAGTATATCACCCCCCATTGTGTACTCTTCTCCTGGGTTTTTGTTTCCCAGGTGCATTACTTTGCACTTCTTAGCATTGAATCTAAGCTGCCATACATTTGACCATTCCTCCAACCTTGCCAAGTTCCTTCTCATCCTTTTCATCCCACCTTGTGTATCAACCCTGTTGCAGATCTTTGTGTTGTTTGCAAAGAGACATACTTTTCCTTCCGGTCCCTCTGCAATGTCACTTATAAAGACACTGAAGAGGACCAGTCCTAGTACTGAACCCTGCAGTACCCCACTAGTAACCCCCTTTCTTTAGAGTGGACTCTGATTACTATTACCCTCTGTATCCTGTTCTCCAGCCAATTCTTTACCCAGGCTACCATCTTGGGACCCACTCCAAGGCTGGCTAACTTGTACATTAATCTTTTGTGTGGGACTGTGTCAAATGCCTTGCCAAAGTCCAGGTAGGCCATGTCCACAGCACCTCCCTGATCTACTACTTTGGTCACCCAGTCAAAGAAAGCTATTAGATTCATCTGACATGACCTTCCCACTGTCAATCCATGCTGCCTTGGGTCCTGTGCCCCTCTGGCCTCTAGGTACTCAACAGTTCTTTCCTTCAGAAGTGATTCCACCATTTTCCCTATCACTGAGGTTAAACTTACAGGTCTGTTGTTTCCTGCTTCTGCTCTGCTCCCACTTTTGTGAAGTGGAATAACATCTGCCCTCCTCCAATCACAGTGAAAAGGGTGAGGAGAAGAAGGAACTGTAGACTGTGTATGGTCTGTGGTAATAGTGTAGGTAGGAAGAAATGGGCAGACTAGATGGGCCAAGAAATCTTCATCTGCCATCAAATTCTATATTTCTGGTACTAATGACCACAAAGCAGCAAAACGAGACAAGGGGATTATCATGCTAAATGACCTAAAGGTGGACAGGCAGTGCGACAAGGCAGAAGTGAGAGTGAGTGGGGTGGTGGTATGCAGAGGGAGGGGTATCACCAGCAGAAAGATGCAAGTGGTGTTGCCTCTGTATAGATTACTGCTAAGACCCCACCTAAAGTATTGTGTCCGGTTCTGGAGATCACATCTCTGGAAGGACATAGATAGAGTGGAGGTGGTCCAGAAAAGGGCAATGAAAATAATGTAAGGTCTGCATCAAAAACCCTATGAGGAGAGATTAAAGGACCTCAATATGTACACCTTGAAATAGAGGAGGGAAGGGAGGTATGATACAGACCTTTAAAGACCTCATGCGTGTAAATAAGGTACAGGAAGGGAGTATTTTTAAGAAGAGAATATGCTCAAGAACAAGGGAACATGCTATGAAGCTGGAGGGGGTAAATTCAGGAGAGATGAAAGGAAGTATTTCTTCACATAAAAAGTGTTGGATTCCAGGAACAGCCTTTAACTGAAGTGGGGGTAAAAACAGTGGTTGGGATCTAGAATGCCTGGGATAACCACAAGGTAATCTTGGTGGAAACGAAGGGGGAGGGGGAAAAAGCTGTAGATAAAATGTAAGGGACCCCAAATGCTCTTCATGGGTCCCTCTCCTACTCCCCCAAGGGGCTTGTATTTCTCATCTACTCCCTTTCCCCACTATCCCTCCTATCTCCCTAGACTTGCAGTCCTCTTGCAAGGTCATTAGCATCCTGAAGGGGTCGTACTGCATCTAGTCTTGTCTTCTCTCCTTCCCTCTCCCCATCTACCTCCCCCTTATCCTTTGCAGCCCCTGGCAGGGTTCTCAGCATCCTGAAGGGGCCCTACTGCATCTAGGCACATCTCCTCTTCTTTCCCTCCCCATTCTACCTTTTCTCCCTAGCCTTCGCAGTCCCCTTGCAGGGTTTTCATCATCTTGAAAGGGTCCTACTGGGCCTAGGCTTGTCTCCTCTCCTCTCCTCTCCTCTCCTCTCCTCTCCTCTCCTCTCATTCCCTTCCCCTATTTACCTTTTTCACAGTCCCCCTTGCAGGGTTCTCAGCATCCTGAGGGGGTCCTACTACACCTAGTCTTGTCTCCTCTCCTTCCCCTCCCCATCTACCTTTCTCCCTTGCCATCGCAGTCCCCTTGCAGGGTTCTCAACATCCTGAAGGGGTCACTCTGACCCTAAGCATATATCCTCTGTTTTATCTAGCCACTATCTTGGCTTTCCATGACTACTAGCAGGGTCCAGTACATCCTGATGCACTATTGATTAGGCCTCATCCTCTCCAAAGATACAAATTCTCTTCTCCTCTCCTCAAGGGTTTAATTCTCACTCACTCACTCACTCACTCACTCACTCCCTCCCTCTCCTATCACTTTCTTAATCTCTATCTTCTGACCTTTCCCAACCCCCTTGCAGAGTACCCGGCATTCTGAAAGGTCTTCTCATGGGTTAGGTCCTATTCCCCCTCCTAGCATTAAGCCACTCCTCCTCCTTCTCTCTCCCTGTCCCTTTAAATCCCAACAGCCTTATCCCCCTTTCTATGTAGCCCCACAGCCCCCTTGCAGGGTTCCCCATATCCTTAAGGGGTGTCTCTGGGACACTTCCTTGCCTCCTTCTCTCTGGTCCCCCGCCAGTCCCCTTGCAAGGTTCTTTGCATTCTGAAGGGATCTCCAGGGACATGACTCTTCCCCCTTCCCCCACCTCACTCTTCTCTCTCCTTTCCCCCTTTTCTTTCATGTAAGCACTTGTTTACTTATCAACCAGGCACTTATTATTGTCTACTTTTTCTACCTATTATGCGCAACACTGCTGTAACACTGTTTGTAACACCTGCCTTACAACTGTATGTTAATGGTGATCTTGTAACCTGAATCTTTAATGTCTAATTTCTGTTGCACCCCTTCCCCCCCACCAGGTTGCACTGGGAGACATGTGACTCGTCACTCAGTGTGCCTTTCCGATGAAACATTTCAATAAATAAAGTAGATCAGGCATGGTCTGTAGTAATAGTGTAGGTAGGGAGCCTACTGGATCATAATGTCATGCACTTACTAGTACGCAAAAAGAAAGACCAGCACAACCCTCCTCTCTCCAGTACAGCTGGTCGCCAGCTTAGGTATGGAATGAGGGGGATCAGGTACTCAAAAGGCTGAGAAGGTTGAAAATAAACAAGGTACCAGAGGCCAGATGGGCATCACCCCTAGGGCACTGAGAGAAATGTGGGTGAGGGCACTTCCTGGGGCATCAGCAAATCTTTTTAACTGGTCTTTGGTGATAGGCGCTCCTGGAAGACCAAAGAGTAGAATAGAGCAAAAAACATGGCTAAGGGTGTCACGGGAGGAGCTGAAATAAGTGCCCCAATGACAGAGTAAACAAAAACTCTCAGCTGCTCTCCAGACAAAGAGACAAAAATGCCTGAATATAGCAAAAAATATCAACATTTATTTAAAGGGAAACACTGGAAAAGGCACAGCTTTACCCAGGCACTACAAAAATTCCTGATTAGTGCTTTCAGACATTAACATTTTTTTTTTTAAATTACTCTGATTGATGTTTTAGTGATTTAAACAGTGGCCTTCAACGTTCACTTTCTATTGCTGGCAGCCACCATTTCATGAGTAGCAGAGAACTTCCTGAACTCACTTTATGCTAATATGTCCTGCCAGCCAATAGCTGAGGTAAAACAGGCATATTAGCACACAGTGAGCTCAGGGAGGTCACTGCTGCTCATGAAATGACTGCTGCCAGCAACAGGAAGTGGAAGTTGTGGGTAGCTGTTCTAAGTCATTAAAAAAGTTGTTACTGCCTGACAGCACTAATTGAGAGTTTCTGTAGTGTCTGAGGAAAGCTTTGTCTTTTTCATTGTTTCCCTCTAAGATAAAATATGGAGGTGGTGTTGTCTCTATATAGATTGCTGGTAAGACTCCACCTAGAGTATTTTTTTTTCCAATTGTTTAACCAGGAGTGGCACACTAAGTTGAAAGCTTATTTACAGGTGCAACCTGGGAGCGCAGGGAAGTTAAGTGACTTGCTCAGGGTCACACAGTATGCAAGTGCAGGGTTTTATTTAACTCTAAAAATTGATTAGCGTTTTGCTCATAAAAGTTCTAAAACATTGTGAAAATGCATAGCATTTGCCTCACTGAGTTTAACAAAGATAACACTTCTAGAAAGCCTATATAAATGCTTTCTGTACAGTTCGTATTGTCCCAAGAAAAAAACTGCTAATCAATTATTTAAAACCCTGAAGTGTAAACCCTAGGTGGCACCATCCCAAGGGCTGCTACCCCTGCCTGCATGCCTAGGTGCAGGTTGAGGGGCCTGAGTTCTGTGAATGGGTGCCTCCACCCATAGGAATGGTTTTGGGGTAGCGTAACTGCTATGGGTATAGTTCTCTAGGACACTATCACCCCCCACCAACTCATCTAGTGACCTAAACAGATAAGCAGATGCATAATCACATATACCATTTGACATCAGTATTGAACCCGCACTCCGTGCACCTACCACCAGGGCAGGATCAGCTACAAAAGCCCTGGAGACTCCCTGTAAAATAAGGCCTGAAATATAAGAGTTCAATGGCAATACGGTATCCCCTCCATAAAGGTACACACTAGCCAAGTTAAATGCAGAAAGACTAGAATCTGATTTGTTCAGGGAGCATGAACAAGGGTGGGGCAGCAGTTTGGCATTTGATTTCAGATCTGATTTAGTCAAGTTAAACATGCTGTAATGGCAGTTGATGGATCTTCTGTTGAATCAGTGTCATAGACCCAAAGGGAAAGGCTGAAATAAGGCAGAGACTGCCTTGAAACAGTGCAGAGGAAGGTCACCATAACATCACGTGGTATGCAGGGAAGACCTTATGAGGAAAGACTGAGGAGACTGAAGTAGTCACTTGAGGCCAAAAGGGAAAAGGGTGGAATGATACAGAGTCTGCCTGGAAACAGAGCAGAGGAAGGCCACCAAAATGATACATGTTATGCAGGACAGACCTTATGAAGAAATGTTCAGTAGACTGAAGTACTCACCTGAGGTTAGAAAGGTGAGGGTTGAAATTATGGAAACATGTAACTACCGCAAAGGTATCAGCATGGTGGATTGCTAACAGTTGAGCAAACTTCGTGATGGGACCTGTGCAAGGAGACATAGATACACACTGGCTGTGGTTAAGTCAGCAGAGGTGTGAGGACATGTTTCTTCATAGAGGGTGGTGCACAATTGAAATAGCTTGTGAAGGGAAGTGGTTGAGCCAGAGACAGTGCAGGGATTTAGAGCGAGGTGGGACAAATGTAAGGAGTCGTGAGAGTGGATAAGGCTACAAAACAGCCTGCTCTGCTAATAGAAGACTTAATTAAGCCCACTCAGTGATAGGCTGGAGTGAAAGTAGGTTGGACCAGGTCAGAGTGGATGGCCTTTAGTCTTTTTCTGCCTGTAATCGTTTCTCTGTTTTTCATTCTATAACAAACTGGAAGTGCAGGAATATGAAATGATATAGTGAACAGATACACAAATATGTAACTATGGCGAGAATACAGTGTGTAGGAATATGTAAGCCTGGAGACAACAGGGTGTGTAGGAATACATAAGTATGGAGACAACTGGGTGTGAGGGAATATGTAAGTATGGAGAGAACACAGGGAACAGGAATATGCAAGTATGGAACACAGTATTTTGAGTTCAGTGGTGTCCAGTCTTGACTCACAATTTGTGATGGAACAGTCGGCCCACTGGTGCAAGCGGTAGCACTAACAGTTGTGGCAGCAAAGACCCCAGTTCAGGAATGAGCCTAGAGCATTTAAAGGCAGGCCATGTGGAGGATGATGAGAGTCCAGAACACTGTTCATCTCTTCAGGGGCGGGAGGGTCAACAGTAGTCTGACTCATAGCAGCAACTTGGGATAGTAGTAATAATAAATATTTTTAAACAGGAATCATGTCATTAGGATACTGTATATATCCTGTTCACAAGACAGTCCTGTGAGGATACCTCAGTTGCAAACATACAAATAGTAAAATAACAACATTTGCGCAACATAACATGCTGACTTATACAAATAAACACTAGTAAGCATAGCACAGTAATAACAGTAGATCAATTGAAGCATTTACAGGTATGAGCAACAGTTTTCTTAATAACTTGAGAAAAATGCGAATGTTCTGAGATAGCTCGTACTGATGAAGGAAATAGTGTGGACAGGTGTGCCTGACATCCTTTGAACATGCAAGCTTGGAGCCATTGGCACACACGCATGCATGGGAGACTGCTTGGCATGCCTCTGATACCATTGCATGATCCAGTTTCAGGGGGAAGCTTAAAAGGAAAATCCTTCTCTCTGGGCTGCAGATTGATGCCAGGACCCTGTACCTCCTGCACACCAAAATGACCTTAAGGCATAAGTTCCAGTTGGGGCTGAAAGGGTGATATAGTCCCTCCCTACAGGGACAAGGTAATGGGACCGGATGGCATACATCCCAGGGTACTAAAGGAGCTAAAGGGTGGAACTAGCAGAGCTATTATCAGAACTGTTCAATGAGACTCTGTGCACAGGAGAGGTCCCAGAAGACTGGAGAAGGGCTCATGTGATCCCGCTCCACAGGAGCAGTAGTAGGGAGAAGGCAGGGAACTACAGACCAGTCAGTCTTACCTCAGTAGTGGGCAAGATTATGGAGGCACTTTAAGGAAAGGATAGTGCAACACCTGGAACTCCATAGGAGCACAGGATCCAAGACAGCATGGGTTTACAAAAGGAAGATCCTGTCAAACTAATCTCATAGATTTCTTTGACTGAGTAACCAGAGTGATGGACCAAGGGGGTGCAGTTGATGTCCCTTCTTGACTTCAACAAAACTTTTGATACTGTTCCACATAGAAGATTGATTAATAAGCTGGGTAGGCTTGGGATGAGTCAGAAGTTGGTCAACTGGGTGGCAAACTGGTTGTGAGACAGAAAACAGAGAGTGGTAAAGGTATATAGTCAGAAGAGATGCAGAGTCACAAGTGGGGTACTCGTGGATCAGTCCTGGGGCCAGTCCTCTTCATATCTTCATCAATGACATTGCAGATGGACTGGAGGGTAAGATTTGTCTTTTGCAGATGACACCAAGATCTGCAACAAAGTAGGTGATCCAGATGGGGCGGGCAGAGTGAGAAGAGATCTGGATTAACTAGCAAAATGGTCAGAAGAGTGGCAACTGGGATTTAATGCAAAGAAGTGCAAGATCATGCACATAGGGAAGAGAAGCCCTGAAGCCACTTAGAGATTGGGAGGGGAGTTGCCAGCAATCCTAAGGGAAGAAAGAGACTTGGGCATCATCACCAATGACCTGAAATCATCCAAGCAGACCTCTAAAGCAGTGGGTAAGGCTAGGGGGATGTGGGACGTATTAGTAGGGGTATCACAAGTTGTAAGAGGGAAGTAATAATCCCTCTTTACAAGACACTGATTAGGCCCCATCTGGAGTACTGCATGCAGTACTGGAGGCCGCACCTTCACAAGGACATTAAAGTAGAGGCAGTCCAGAGAAGGGCAACCAGAATAGTGCAGGGACTGCATCAGAAAACATATGAGGACAGATTAACAGAGCTCAATATGTATACCCTAGAGTAAAGGAGGGAGAGAGGTGATATGATCGAAACATTCAAACACATTAAGGACATTAACAAGGTGAAAGAGTCCAACATGTTTCAATATAAGAACAATAGCAGAGCAAGAGGACTTGGCATGAGATTAGAGGGAGGCCAATTAAAGGGTAATGCGAGGAAGTTCTTTTTCACAGAAAAGATGGTGGATGCATGAACAGCCTACCTCAGGAAGTGGTGGATATGAATACAGTGCAGGGCTTCAAACAGGCATGAGATATACATAAGGGAGCAATACAGATGAGTATGACTAGATAGGCCATTTACGGAGTAAAGGCCTATGGCACATTTATAAGGTAGAAAAATAAATGGGCAGACTACATGGGCCTTGCGGTCCTTATCTGCCATCAACTTCTATGTTTCTATGGATTGCCTCTTTGAGAGGCAAGTCACAGTCCTCATGGACCAGGGAGGGAAGTGCCAGGGGGTACGGTGGTCCCAGAGATCTGCGTTTGATATGGGGTATATACCTGCCCTGAAACAGAGTTAAAGAAGAAAAAATGTGTGATTACTAGTGCGGTTATGAATCGTCATCTGTCAGTTTTCATGTAAGAGAAACTTCAGGTGCAATTCAGAAGTTCCTTGCAGGGTCTACTTTCACCTTCATCTGGCACTAATTATGAATGACATCTGTATTATTAGATTTCTTCTCTTTTTTTATGTGCAGGATACAAAATCCCAAAGAAGAAACTGTTATCATTATTTAAGGGGACTAAGGGATGTCCATGGCATGATGTGGAGAGGAAAGAGACAGCACAGCAGAAGGACCATCTTGAGGACACTCCCAACAGTAAGTGGATGGCTAGATAATAAGTTTACATGGGATTTTTCCAACTGGTGTTGATGGGGGGGGGGTATGACTATTAGAGAAACAAGTGTAGAGTTGAAGATAGAGTCTGGAAGTATGGAATAATGGTGAGGTAGTGATGATGTCAGAAAAACTCAAATGAGTAAAGTAAAGAATTTTTAAAAGAAACTGGTTATAAAATGTATGGTTGCTATGGAACAGAACTGGAAGTTGGGGAACATGACAAAGCATCGCCTTCATTGAGTCTGTATTCCAGGACTGGGTAAGCACACAGATATCTGCATTATTAACATTTTGTTCTTGAAGAAGGAAGGACTTGGAAAGTTCAGGGAGGAGTGAACTGCTGTAGTTAAAAATAGAGGAGATGAAAGCAAGAACAGGGAGTTCAGCAGAAGAAACCCTAGGAAGTGACAGTGTGAGCAGGATTATAAAATTGCTAGTAAATCAGTCAAGGATTCACTTTATGGTGATTTTCAATAACAATGCTCAAGGCACTATATATGTAGTACGCTGAAATACAATAAAGGTCTGACAGACGCATCACATCCCAATACATATATATTCATATAGCCCAGTATAAAATCAATATACAGTGTTTGATTATATAGAAAGTACATTATACACTGCATCATCAGCAGCAATTCTGAGTAAAACATATCTTTCCTGAATCTGTCTTTTCTGTCGATTCCCACTTATGGGTCTGGGCCAGCGGCATTAGGAATTCAAGCCAGCAAATATTTGTTCAGGGAGCCAACAACAGCTACTAAGCCCAGCAACTGCACACTTCCATGTGGGGTAGCCAGTGACATTCGCAACTGCAACTTAGCAAACTGCAAAATGGCGATTCAATCGCGGCACATGTCATGGGGACTACCCAGGAAGTAGAGTTACCGGATAGGGTGGGTTGCCGAATGTAGTGACAGGATGTCGCTTCACGTGCGCACACGGAGGGGGTGGGAGTGAGCATGCTCGGTGAGAGGTGGGAGGGATTTTGAGGGGTGGAGCCACAGTAAGCTGCTGAGCTGGTCCCATGGTGTGGTGGGTGAGTTCGCGACTTGGGTGGGCAGGGTGCTGGGTTTGGGTCCAGATGCAGGTACATTTTTGTTGCGCCCAGCCCCAATTTTTTTTTTTTTTTTTACGTTTTGCACCCCCTTCCAACATGCAACCCTCTGGAGTTGAGAATCCTTACAGGGATGGGGGCAAAGCCCCCCACTCAAAAACTAAAAAATACAAGTCCCAGGTGCCGCTTTGCTGTGTATCGGGGAGTCAGAGTGCCGAAAAAGATTTTCGGCACTCTGACTTTGCCATAATGGTGGCCGCCATTTTGAAATGGAACCCCATGTGGCACCCTACATTAGTCATAACCATTGATGGGTCGCTCATGAACCTTAGTTCTCTGTTTTATGCTGTCAAGTGTACATCAAGTGCACACCATGGGAGTGTCACCTCAGTGTGCCTTATCACAGCTGGTATTTTTTTGCTGCGTCACCATCATCTTTTCTTGTATGGTGTCATTTGTATTCTTATTCTTTTCTGTCCACAATGCCAAAGTGAAGCCAGAAGAGGCCATAGCCAAAAAATAATTAAAGAATGCCACACATTATGCATTAGTGCCCCTGTGGGAATAAGATAACTTTGGAGCAACATCAAGTCTGCGTGGCCTGCCATGGACCCAAGCAATTACAACATGGACCCGTTCGATGCCTGCTTTTTCATGTACCACCATACCCTTGAAGACTGCGTGTTACAGTGGGGTCACATGATTCTCACCTTCAGTGGCAAGGAATGCATATAAGCATCAGATATTAGGTAGTTGGGCCTTTTTCCTGAGCTTCTTCCTGGAACCTCAGATTATAAGGAAACACAAGGTTCTCCTTGACCTCACCATACTGAGGTATTGTAGAGCATGACGGTCGGGTTGGGTGGATAGCCAGCTCCTTCTGGGTGGCTGGCTGAAAACTCTGTACAGTCTGATTACCTGGAGCAGTAGACATTCCTGGTGGTGGGGTTGTAGCTATACACGCCGGTGAACAACTCAATGTCTCCTTTCCCCTAAGGAAGTTCTAATGAGTGAATCACTGGGGTGTTTGGAAGTGTGCTCCCAAGTTTTCTGTTAGTGGGATCTGCTGTGTTTGCTTTATGGCTAACTAGTTGATTAATTTTGAATGTTATACTTTTTCCAGTGAATTTGTGCATCATTACCTAACTGGAGGCATTGATTCTTGAGTGGGTGTTGTCCTTGGTTTTGGCAGAGGATGACTTTAGGCTTGGTGACAACATTGTAAATTAGACCTAGGTCCAGTTCCAAGCATAGTGCCTATAGTGGTGTTGGCTTGGTGGTGGTCTCTAACTTCAGTGTCAAGGAGGGTGATGACAGTGGGCCAGACATCAGTACTGACATTGAGAATGATGTCGAGGATGATGCTGACACCAGTGACAAGGAGGGTGATGGCAGTGGGCCAGACATCAATACTGACATTGAGAATGATGTCGAGGATGATGCAGACAACAGTGACAAGATGGGTGATGGCAGTGGATCAGACATCAGTACTGACATTGAGAATGACGTCGAGGATGATGCAGACAACAGTGACAAGGAGGGTGATGGCTAGACATGAGTACTGACATTGAGAATGATATCGGGGATGATGCTGACCCAGTGACAAGGGGGGTTTTGTGTCCAAGGACATCATCTGACCCAAGTTCAGTGCCAGCTGTGGTGCCAACTCCAAGCTAGCTGATGGTCCAGGGCCTGGTTTGTGTCCCAGATCCACTTGCTGACATCATTACCTGTGAGGATCAGGGTCACCTAGATGGACATGCATGGCTCTAGTCTCTTGACCTGAGGCTTTCTCCTGAGGCATTAATTGACTTACTTCTCAGATGTAATAATAATAATAATAATGATAAATTTATTTATAAGGACCTTATCTATTGACAAGGTGCCTAACAATATAAAACAGAAAAACAAAATCATACAAACATAAGACATCAGTTGGTGGACACCCTTTGGGTGGTTCTGTTAGATCTTCTCCTTAGGTGAGGCCTCCTCTTCAAATCTACAGCCTAGGCCAAGGCTCCTGAGACCAGGAATCTCAAGTCATTCTTGAAGGGCCTCACTGTTTCTTTAAGGTAATGTATTCATTACTAGCCCCTTGGGGCTACTAACATGGGATCAACACCAGGCATTGGTTGGTGCCTCAGGGAATTAGCATAGGGATTTAGACAAGGCCCATTTCAGACTCTTCTTCTCAACACCAGCACCTTATCTCCAGAAATGTCTTTCTCAGGGGACAATGAGTTTTTGGTCCTCATTGCCTCTTTTGCCGAGTATGCCCTGTACCAGCAATTCTTGCAGAGATGCTTCAGGCACTGGACTTTCAGGCCTTTACCAGCTGCAATTCAGAAGCACTGCCATTGGGACTCCTTGGAGTTCCCAATATTAACATAGTTGTCATTCCTCCATAGATCTGTGCCATGGAGAAGGCATTCAGGGCCAGGAGGCATCCCTATGCCACTGTTGCCATTCTCAGGGACCCTGTCATGTGGTCTCATGCAACAACATGGTTTACAGGTGATGTACCTAACCTGATCTTGAGGCTTCAGGTACTACAGACATCATCAGTGCTGCAGAGCCTCTGGCATGGTCAGCCTCTGGTTGTGGACTTTGCTCATTCAGATGTTCTGCGAAGGAGGTGTTTTGCCTCAGCACATGCCCTGAAGTGTGTGTCTGCACACCAGGCCCATATAGTGATCTGTGATTTTTGCCTATAGTTTCAGCTGCACAATCTGCTGGCTATGCTGTCACAAAGCAAGGGAGTCAAGAAGTCATCAACCTTTCCACCCGAAGTCTGGAGGTAGCATGGCACCATGTAGAAGCAACTGATGATGCCATGGGGTGGCCTCCAGACTGATAGGAATAGCAGTTTGCATTTAATGGGCAGCATGACTTTGTCTTTCCCAACTGGCACTTTCAGCCCAGGGTAAGATGCTGAACTCGCATTTTCTAGGGGGTTCATTTCTTCTCCCCTAAGGTCAGACAGGAACCTTCTTGGTCCTGTTCCACGGTAGCCCTGACCAGTTCAAGGTCTCACTAGACTTGTAAAGTGCTCTTACCCTGAGGTGTTGTCCCTCACTCAGAGGGCTGGTGGTACGTGAATACCCTATGGATGAGCCAGTTCCTCCCTTAGAAAAGGAAGGTTTGGTAGTTAGTTTGTTGGTTAGTTAAAATTCAGAACTGGGGGAAAGGCACACTGAGTCAAGGCTTATTTCCAGGTATAACTCAGGAGAGGTGGAAGGGGAAACAGTCAAATAAAGTACAATACAATTGGTGCATAGCATGCAAAATAAGATGCAAACAAATGTAGAGAAAAAATGGCAAAGGTGTGGAGAGCAAAAGCAGGTAGCAGGTGGCATAAAATATGCTCACTAACTTGAGGTACATGACAGCTAAAGGGGAGGTTCTGATAATGGGAGACTTCAACATGCCGGATTCAGATTGGTCAATACCAGCAGGAACATCTGCCAAAACTAGACACATAGTGGATTCCTTGCAGGGAGAGGGCCTCAAACAACTGGTACAACAACCCACAAGAGAAAAGGCTATCCTAGATCTAGTACTGACTAACAGGGAAGGGATCACAGATCTCCAGGTAGAAGGTCACCTGGGGGCCAGTGACCATCACATGGTATGGTTCAATTTGGCTACTACATCTAAATCATCCCATTCCAATGCAAAAATATGGGACTTCAGAGGAGCTGACTTTGATAAGATGGCCAACAGAGTTAAGCTAGCCCTGGCAAAAAGAAACACAGATGAGGGGCTACAAGCAAAGTGGGCAAGCATTAAGGATGCAATACTTGAAGCAACATCCCATTGTGTTAGACAGTAAAGGAAGTGCAAAAGAAGAAGGAAACCACTTTGGTTCTCAAATACAGTAGCAGAAAAGGTCACAGCCAAAAGGCTGGCCTTCAGTAAATATAAGGGAACACAGTGGGATGAAGATAGGGAGGCATACCAAACTGCCCTAAGGGAAGCAGGGAAGGCAGTAAGGCAGGCAAAGTCCCAAGCTGAGGAAATACTAGCACGAACAGTGAAAGAAGGTGACAAGACTTTCTATAGATACATTAGTGAAAGGAGAAAGTCCAGAGGGGGTATTGTTAAGCTTAATGGAGAAAAGGGAGCATGTGAGGAGGAGAACCATGTAAAAGCATCTATCCTAAATAGATACTTTTGCTCAGTATTTACTGAAGAGAAGGTAGGGCAGGGCCCACAGCTCACCACCATGGACACGGGGAGGGAGTGAGCACCACTCCATCTACAAAAGAAAGGGTCCTACAAGAGCTTCTAAGCTCAGGGTGGATAAGGCAATGGGACCTGATGGCATACATCCCAGGGTACTTAAGGAGCTAAAGGTGGAACTAGCAGAGCCATTAGCAGAACTGTTTAGTGAATCTCTGAGCACAGGAGAGGTCCCAGAAGACTGGAGAAGGGTTTATGTGATCCCTGCTCACAAGAGTGGTAGCAGGAGGAGGCAGGGAACTACAGACCAGTCAGTCTTACCTCAGTAGTGGTCAAGATTATGGAGGCACTTAAGGAAAGGATAGTGCAACACCTGGAATCCATAGGGGCACAAGATCCAAGACAGCATGGGTTTACAAAAGGAAGGTCCTGTCAAACTAATCTCATAGATTTCTTTGACTGGGTAACCAGAGTGGTGGCCCAAGGGGGAGCAGTTGATGTCACCTACCTTGACTTCAACAAAGCTTTTGACACTGTTCCACATAGAAGATTGATAAATAAGCTGGGTAGGCTCGGGGTGGGTCAGAAGTTGGTCAATTGGGTGGCAAACTGGTTGATGGGCAGAAAACAGAGAGTGGTGGTAAATGGTATACAGTCAGAAGAGATGCAGATCACAAGTGGGGTACCTCAGGGATCAGTCCTGGGGCCAGTCCTCTTCAACATCTTCATTAGTGACGTTGCAGATGGACTAGAGGGTAAGGCTTGTCTGTTTGTAGATGATCCAGATGGGGTGGGCAGAATGAGAAAAGATCTGGATAAACTAGCAAAATGGTCAGAAGAGTGGCAACTGAGATTTAATGCAAAGAAGTGCAAGATCATGCACATAGGGAAGAGAAACCCTGAAGCCACCTATAGGCTGGGAGGGGAGTTGCTAGCAGTCACAAAGGAAGAAATAGACTTGGGCATCATCATCACTGATGACCTGAAATCATCCAGTCAGACCTCTAAAGCAGTAGGTAAGACTGGGGGGGGTGTTAGGGTGTATTAGTAGGGGTATCACAAGTCATAAGAGGGAGGTAATAATCCCTCTTTACAAGACACTGGTTAGGCCCCATCTGGAATACAGCAGGCAGTATTGGAGGCCACACCTTCACAAGGACATTAACCAAATTGAGGCAGTCCAGAGAAGGGCAACCAAAATGGTGCAGGGACTACATCAGAAGACATATGAGGACAGATTAACAGAGCTCAATATGTATACCCTTGAGCAAAGGAGGGAGAGAAGTGATATGATTGAGGCATTCAAACACCTTAAGGGCATTAACAAGGTGATAGAGTCTAACATGTAAAATATAAGAAAAATAGCAGGACAAGAGGACACAGCATGAGATTAGAGTGTGGCTGATTAAGGGGGGAATGTGAGGAAATTCTTTTTCACAGAAAGGATGGTGGATGCATGGAATGGCCTACCTCAAGAAGTGGTGGCTATGAATACAGTGCAGGACTTCAAACAGGCGTGGGATAGGCATAAGGGAGCAATACAAATGAGTATGAATAGATAGGCCACTGACAGAGCAAAGGCCGATAGCACATTTATAAGGTAGAAAAAGAAATGGGCAGACTGGATGGGCCTTTCGGTCCTTATCTGCTGTCAACTTCTATGTTTCTATGTACAATCAACATTAGATTAAATATAACAGAGCAGAGTTATTAAGGGAAACAAAATCGGCCCCTGAGACAGGGGATGGGCTTGGGGGGGAGAGAGAGAAATATGGAACAGGTTATGTAGTGTGCAGACAGAAGCAGGAGAGGGAGGCAGGAGTTTAAGCTGATGTTTAAGGGAAGCTGAGGAGGAGGAGGAGGGTGAGAGACATATGAAAGATGGGAGAAGGTTACAGAAGGAGGGAGATGGTAGGAAAAAGCAGACTGCCCTGCAGAGAAGTGATATTGGGATAGAGAAGGAGCAATGATCTCTGGAGCAAAGGGTATATGAGGCAAATGGCAAGTGAGAAATCAGTGAGGACAGGTATAGGGACAGTGTCCCTCACCAGTATTTAAAGATGAAAGATACACAGTTGCGCAGGTGATGGGAGGGAAGAGGAAGGATAGAAAGGGAGGGGTAGAGTGTACAATGATGGGTGCAGGGGGTGAGTTAGTGGCATGTGATGGGAGAGAAGAGGAAGGATAGAAAGGAAGGGGTAGAGTGTACAATGATGGGCGAAGGGGGTGAGTTAGTGGCAGGTGATGGGAGGGAAGAGGGAGGGTTGAAAAGGGAGGAGTAGAGTGCAATGATGGGTGCAGGGGTGAGTTAGTGGCAGGTGACAGGAGGGAAGAGGGAGGATGAAAAGGGAGGAGTAGAGTGTGCAATGATGGGTGCAGAGGGTGAGTTAGTGGCAGGTGACAGGAGGGAAGAGGGAGGATGAAAAGGGAGGAGTAGAGTGTGCAATGATGGGTGCAGGGGGTGAGTTAGTGGCAGGTGACAGGAGGGAAGACGTAGGATAGAAGGGAAGGTGTAGTGTGCAATGATGAGTGCAGGGGCGAGGTAGTAGCAGGTAATGGGAGGGAAGATGGAGGATGGAAAGGGAGTAGGGTGTACAATGATGGGTGCAGGGGGTGAGTTAGTGGCAGGTGACAGGAGGGACGAGGGAGGATGGAAAGAGAGTAGAGTGTGCAATGATGGGTGCAGGGGGTGAGTTAGTGGCAGGTGACAGGAGGGAAGAGGGAGAGTGAAAAGGGAGGAGTAGAGTGTGCAATGATGGGTGCAGGGGGTGAGTTAGTGGCAGGTGACAGGAGGGAAGAGGGAGGATGAAAAGGGAGGAGTAGAGTGTGCAATGATGGGTGCAGGGGGTGAGTTAGTGGCAGGTGATGGGAGGGAAGGGGGGGATGAAAAGGGAGGAGTAGAGTGTGCAATGATGGGTGCAGGGGTGAGTTAGTGGCAGGTGACAGGAGGAAGAGGAGTGGGATAGAAAGGAGGAGTAGAGTGTGCAATGATGGGTGCAGGGGTGAGTTAGTGGCAGGTGACAGGAGGGAGGCGTGGGATGGAAGGAAGGAGTGAGTGTGCAATGATGGTGCAGGGGAGGTTAGTGGCAGGTGATGGGAGGAAGAGGGAGGATGGAAAGGGGAGTAGGGTGTCAATGATGGGTGCAGGGGTGAGTTAGTGGCAGGTGACAGGAGGGAAGAGGGAGGATGGAAAGAGTAGAGTGTGCAATGATGGGTGCAGGGGTGAGTTAGTGGCAGGTGACAGGAGGGAAGGGAGGATGAAAAGGGAGAGTAGAGTGTGCAATGATGGGTGCAGGGGTGAGTTAGTGGCAGGTGACAGGAGGGAGAGGAGGATGAGAAGGGAGGAGTAGGTGTGCAATGATGGGTGCAGGGGTGAGTTAGTGGCAGGTGATGGGAGGGAAGGGGGGATAGAAGGAAGGAGTAGAGTGTGCAATGATGGGTGCAGGGTGAGTTAGTGGCAGGTGATGGGAGGAAGAGGGAGGATGGAAAGGGAGTAGGGTGTGCAATGATGGGTGCAGGGGGTGAGTTGGTGGCAGGTGACAGGAGGGAAGAGGGAGGATGGAAAGAGAGTAGAGTGTACAATGATGGGTGCAGGGGGTGAGTTAGTGGCAGGTGATGGGAGGGAAGAGGGAGGATGGAAAGGGAGGGGTAGAGTGTGCAATGATGGGTGCAGGGTTAAGTTAGTAGCAGGGGGTGGATTAGTGGCAGAACAACAAATGGCATTACAGATGGTGTCCAGCCTGACAAGGCAAGAGGAGGTGCAGAATCATAAACCATTTCTGCATAATCAAAATCTGGAAGCACCATTTTGGCAACCAGCTCCCTATAGAAAGTTGGGGTCAGGCAATCTTTATAATAGTGCTTTGACCCACAACAAAGAAAAATAGAAGCAGAATTTGACAGCATGGAAGGACCGCTTGACTCATCTGGTCTACCCATTTCTCCCTTACTACAGCGTTGCCACAAACCCTGCTTTATCTCTCCCCCCCTTACTTTCCACTAAGATTACCTTATATCTACCCCATGCCTTCTTAAACCCCACCACTGTTTTTAACCCCACAGCTTCTGAAGGGAGAATGTTCCAGGGAACCTCCACTCTTTCTGTGAAGAAGTACTTCCTCACATCAACCCAGAATTTACCCCATCAGTCTAGTTACATGTCCTTTTGTACTTTTTTTTGTAAAATCTTTTTATTAGTTATAACCAAAACTGTACATTTACAACAAAATAACATCAGGTGTTAAATGGCCTGCCTATATTTCACATCAATACATCTTACACGTATTTCATCAGATTGTGATTATAATATAATATACAGTTAAATTAGTTATATAATGACTGTAGATCTTCATTATATAATGTCTTTTTGTACTTGAGCATCTTTTTTTCTGAAAAATACTTCCCTCCTGTACAACTCATTAACTCCTGTGAGGTATTCAAAGGTCTCTCTCATGTCCCCAGCCTCCCTCCCTCCTGTCTTCCAGGGTGTACATACAGTATTGAGGTCCTTTAGTCTCTTGTCATGCAGAGACTTTATCATTTTAGTTACTCTCCTCTGGACAGCCACCATTCTGTGTCCTTCTGGAGTTGTGTCCTCCAGAACTGGACACAGTACTCTAGGCAGAGTCTCACCAGTGATCTATTTAGAGGCAACACCACTTTCCTCTTTTTTCCGGTGATACTCCTCCCTACACACCCCAGCATTCCATTTGCCTTACCTACTGCCTTGTCACAGTGCCTGGAAACCTTTAGGTCATCAGATATTATTATCCCTATTTCTCCTTACTGTTTGTCAGTCATCACTACCTCTTCTCTCATTTTGTACTCTGCCTGTGGGTTTCTGTGCGCTAAGTGCATGATTTTGCACTGAAACCCAGGTGCTATACCCTTGACCACTTCACAAGTTTTCTCAGACCACTGTGCATCCTTTCCATCAACAGAGTGGCCTCCCTATTGTAGAATTCACTGTCATCTGCAAGGGGCAGATCTTCCCTTTCAGCTCATCAGCAATGTCACTTATAACTGGTCACCCTCCATTCTGCAGAGTGAAATCTGTTTACCACCATCCTTTTTTGCCTATCTCTTAACCAATTTCTTACCTAATTTACCACTTTTGGATCAACTCCTAAGCTGCCAGCTTCCTTACGAGTCTCCTGTGTGGAATGATATCAAATGCATTACTGAAATCTAAATAGGCCATGACCACTGTTCCACCCTGATCTCTTTCCTTGGTCACCCAGTCAAAGAAGTCTATCAGTTTTGTTTGACATGATCTCTCCCCCATGAATCCATGCTGTCTTGGGTCTTATAACCTGCTAGATTCAAGATACTACTATAATCCTTTCCTTCAGCTGTGTTCCCATTAACATCCCCACCACCGATGTCAGGTTATCCCCCTTGCTAGGTCATCCCTTTACAGTCACCCATCTTTTTCAAATAACTGGGAACCAATGGAGAGGACTGATTGACTCAGGGAAGATAGAAAGGTTACATACTTGGATCTTCCTGAACTCTTCTCCATTTATTACTACTTTTATCTGCCGTCCCTCTTCTCACAGAGCCAGGGCCTCTGGGCAGCTTATCCTGTAGCATGCAACACTGGTGATATGTTTTTATTGTGTGTGTGTGTGTGTGTGTGTGCGCAAATATCTCTCCCAGTTGTTTCCTTTTCTGTGGCTCCAGTTACAAAAAAAAAAAAAACCTAGGCTGGGATCCACAACCAGGAATCCCAGTCCAACCAAAACAACTAAAAAAAAAAAAAAAAATACTCGGATGAGGACCCTATGCCAGGAGCCTCAGACCAACCCCCAAAATATGCCCCTTTCACTACCCTCTTTTTCTTGCCCTCTCACCAGGTATATCATTTTTTGCTGCTAAATGCAACTTGCAAACTTTACCCACTGTGTCCAATCCAATTCAAACTCTACCTGACAGTAGCCCTGTCTGCAGGTTCATGCTCAGCACTAAGTTGGATCTCCCTGGACTAGTCTTGGCACAGGGCATGTCCCTGCTGCTTGCAGAAGGAGGAAGGGTGGCCGTTTACTTAGTTTTCTCTTGGCTGTGCCAGGAAATCCTTGTACTTCCTGGTTGGCATGGTTTTTCCCCAAGAAATATTTTGATTATCCTATTCAGCAGGCTCAGGGATAACTGTGGAGATGGTTACATCTTTACTCCTTTTGAACTGAACAACCCTGCAATGCCATGTGCACCAGTTGATTGTTTGCCCTGTCCTGTCTTTGGGGAGGGAGGGTACTCTGGCTGGTGTCATGCTGATTTCTTCTAGAAGTCTCTATAGCAGATCCAGGTAGCATCCTTGTGTCATTTATGTTGCCAATGGGTTCAATTTTTGAATGCCCCTTCTTTGTGTGTCAGCCAGAGTCTACTTGTGTACATGGAATTGCCTTAGTTCCACTACCCTTTCCAGTCTTCTCTTGCTGCCTGGTTAGTAGTGATTTGACATTCTGGTTCCATAACCCATGCTAACCACCTGTGCTGCCATAGTGTAGCCCTGTTTTTCTATCTAGAAGTTGATAGTAGTTTTTTTTTTCTTCTTCTTCTTCTTTCTTTAGTTTTCCTATATGCTTCCCTATTCATTTGGACTATTGCGTTTGCTCAGTCCTTTATTCGTATTTCTCCACTTCATTTCTTTCCATGCGAACAGAACTAAGGTTGGAGAGGGAGCCAACAAAGTAATTGACTATTGAGTGGCACACTTGGGGTGCACAGGTGCCCTGTCCAGTAGTAGTTGACTGCTCCCTGGCCAAAGATTTGCACTTTCCGGGTTCTGGTGTCTTCAGCCTAGACCAATAGATGGTAGCCTACAGAAAAGATACTTAGAAAGACCTCCAGTTATGGTAAGTACATAACTTCTTAATATTCCCCCACTTTGTTTCCTGGCAAACAGAACCAAGGTTGGTGAGGGAACTAGTGAGTGGCACCACCTGAGGGTGCACAGGTGCCCTGTCCAGTAGCAGTTGCCTGTTCCCTAGCCAGTAGTTTAAGCTTTGAGGGCCCTGGTGCCTTTGAACTAGACCCATTGGTTGTAACCTATGGAGAAGATATTCAGGAAGACCTCCAGTTATGGTAAGTGCATAATTTTTTTTTCAGAAGAGAATAGCATTTGGTTATTAAGGCCTCCAATGTAATGTACTCTAATGAGGAGTTCCATAATACAGCTGCTCAAAGACTACGGGAATGACCTCCTGTTGTCTCCATTTTAACATCTGACACTAAGAAAAGGTGAATTCTGAATTAAATACTAAGAATTAAAACTTAAGCAAAGAATAACTCCTTTTAATCACCAGTACCTGTGTTATGTACATATTTATGTCAGCAGAAAAAATTTAAAATGAACTGACTGCAGAGCAAATCGGGACATTTTGGAGTTAGTTGAAGAAGCTTTGCCCCCCTCAAAAAAAAACAGCACCTGAGGGATTTGTTGTAGCCTGGAGGAGCAGTGAGTTGTATCTACCAGCAACAGTGTTTGTGTCTAAATACAGAGGGAATTAGGGGGCATTTTGGAGTTGGTTGAGTAAGCTTTTGCTCCCCTGAAACAGCATCTGAAGCTCAGCTGTAGGATCCTGGAAGAATACCAGCAGCAGTGTTTGTATCTGATTACAGAGGGAATTAGGGGACAGTTTAGAGTTGGTTGAGTAAGCTTTTACTCCCCTGAAACAGCACCTGAAGCTCAGCTGTAGGAGTCTAGAAGGGCTGCAGCAGCAATGTTTGTGTCTGGCTACAGAGGGAATTTAGGGGGCAGTTTGGAGTTGGTTGAGTAAGCCTTGCTCCCCTGAAACAGCACCTGAAGCTCTTCTGTAGGAGCCTGGAAGAGTACTAGCAGCAGTGTTTGTGTCTGACTACAGAGGGAATTAGGGGACAGTTTGGAGTTGGTTGAGTAAGCTTTGCTCCCCTGAAACAGCCCCTGAAGCTCAGCTGTAGGATCCTGGAAGAGTACCAGCAGCAGTGTTTGTGTCTGATTGCAGAGAAAATCAGTGATATATATATATATATATATATATATATATATATATATATATACATTTTTATGGTAGTGCCACTATAGTTAGGGTTAGTATGGGGTTTCTATGTTAAAGCCCAAATTTTGCAATTTAATAACCGCAACCATTCAACAGAATTGCACAAAACTGTGCATGCACAGTATCTAGGGGTAGTTCACTTGATGTGCCAAGTTCTTATCTGGTTGGATTTGCAGATTCTGAGATACGGGTAGTGAAAAAAAACCTAAAATTCACCACTTTTTGCAGTTTTTGTCTCATGGCACTGCACAGAGATGGTATTGAATGTTGGTCTGTACGTTTTATGATCGAATGAACATTGTTCATAGAACAGACCAGCTTTTATTTGGTAAACAAATATTAATCCATTCAAAAGTTATAGTATTTTTAAGGTCCCATTATTTTCAATGGGATTTTATTTTTCTGGATAGCTGCATGGTACAAATCAGGATTCTGGTTCGTCAGGGTCCAGTCCTGGTTCACTAGTTGTCAGTACTGGCTCACCAGAAAAAAATCCTTGTATTTCAGCCGCCATCTTGTTTGTTTGTTTTTCCTCCGAAAAAAGTGTCATAACTCTGCCCAGGGACCTGTCTCACACATAAGAGTGTGCTTTTTGCTCATTGGGAGTTGATGAGCTCTGCTGTGTGTTTTCTGGTGTCTCTATGCCCTCACAAACATTTTTTTTTATTTAAATCCTTGTTCATGGCTTACTAAACTCGTTTGCCATCCTGATTCATCAGTGGCAGACAAGGAAATTGACAGGTGGACAAGGATTCCAGGTTTGGACATCTGGTCATAAATTTTGACAAACAGATGGCAAGACTGGGATCCTTGTGCACCAATGACCAATCAGGGTGGCGGACAAAGAATTCGGCTGGTGGACAAGGATTCCTGTCTGGCCATCCGGTCGTGAAAATTTGCCAGCCAGATGGCCATAACGGGATCCTCGTCCACCAGCAATGAATCAGTGTGGTAGACAAGGAATTTGGCTGGTGGACTAGGATTGCTGTCTGGGCATCTAGTCATCAAAATTGGTTGACCAGATAGCCAGACTAGGAATCCTTGTCCACCAGCCAATTAGAGAATCAGGGTGACAGGCAAGGAAAGGAGATGATGAACAATGGTTGATTTTCGGCCATCTGCTTCTGGAAAAAAGTGTTGCAGAAGTCTTGTGGGACCATCTGGTCCTGAATAAATATGTATTTTGCCCCCTTAGCCCCGGTGTCTGGTGGCACTCCACTTCAATTCCTGTATTATTTTTTTTATTAAAAAAATTCAATGTTTTAGTGGCGTCCTGCCATGTATATTTTTTAAAATAACAAAGCCCTGGTGTCTTGCGGCACCCCCCAACCTCCCATGCCACAGTAATCATTGGTGGCCGTGGCAGTCCCCCCTGTGATGGTCCTTTTATTTTTTTTTTCTTTTCCTGTAAAGAAGAAACTCATTCCTCATTGTCTTCTGCTCATTTTTATTTCCTGTGGGGGGAAAAAAAGTCCATCACCAATCACCGCCATACCCGCACCCGACCTCCCACTGTTGGCCTTCCACCCCACACACCCCGATGTCCCCACAGTCCCTGACTCACCTTCTAAGGTTCAAAGTTTGAGAACTGTTCCACTGATTGAAGACACATCTTGCTGCTGGAACTGGTGACTGCAATCTGTACTAAGGTAAATGCAGTCCTATGTATTTCAATGAGGGGGAGTCAACAGTTGACCATTTTTTGAGATTTTGGCCCCAACTTTTCAACATGAACTCCTGGGGACCTCACTTCATGAAATAATATGACTGTCATTTGGCAGCTCTTGTCAGAAAGGCGATTTTTCAATTGGTTGGCGAAATCACTTTTCTGGTGGATTTGCAAAACGACATTGATTATGTTCATCAGGTGGGGTCATAAGAAGGCTGTCTTTAAAATTTGGGGTAAAAATTTTAAAGAATTGCTGTGTTATGAGCATTAGTTGTTATCTCCAAATGCACACTTGTAACTTTGGAAATGTTATATAGTGACGCTTCATATTTTCAGCATCGTATTGGTATTACCATACCCCATGTATGTGACAGCTGTCATTTTTTCAAATCCTGACCAAAATGTGTTCTTGCACTTGTGGTGCAGAATGGCATTGTGGTTGCACAGAATTACATTTTGGCAGGGATTTGACAATGTTCTCTACTGGGTATGTGCGGTGAGGTCATAAGAAGGCTATATTGGAAATGTGGGGTCAGATAAGGATACTGTTACACTATCTCAATGGAGGGATGGGTGAGCAGGGTCCAAAGGACCCTGTGCTCCCCACCGTACAATGAGGACACTGTTATACTATCTCGATGGAGATATGGAAGTGCAGGGTTCAAAAGACCCTGCGCTCCCACAGTAAACTAAAGATACTGTTGTACTATCTCAGTGGAGCGATGGGAGTGCTCCCACCACAGAATAAGGATACTGTTTTACTATCTCAAAAAGTTAGGAAATAAATTGCAAAATAATTTGTTAATGCATCAGTTAGGGTCAAAGCGACAAAAGTAGGGAAATGTAACCTTAGGGTTTCCAACTGTAACACCCCATTCCCCACCCTGCACTGACCCACAGGCAGCAGGGTCTGTCTTGGGGCCCTTGAACCCTAATGTTCAACCCATTCCAGTGCAAAGTTAGGTGACATGGGTACAACATATGTGAATGGGGTGAGCGTTTGGGTTCACGGGCCCCAAGACAGACCCTGGCCCCCCGCCTGTAGGTCTGTGCAGGGTGGGGAATGGGGTGTTAGGGTTGGAAACCCTAATGCCACATTTTCCAGCTTTTGTCATTTTGACCCTAACTTGATGCAATAATGAAGTTTTTTGCTATATATCCTTATTGTCATTTATATTAATCAAATTGACACTGGCCTACAGTCATCTAGTATCCATCTCTTCGCTGATGATACAGTGCTATACATTGACAGATCAACTCCAGATTAAGCCATTTTGGACCTCCAGAACAATTTTGACATCCTCCAAAAAAATTTTATTTATTTAATTTAGTTTTTGTTAACCGGGTAAGTGCTCTAGCCAACAGGTGACTATTTTCAGGCACGACCCGGGAGGCACAGTAACAATACGGAGTACAGTTTAAATACAAAGAGGCACAGCAACAATATAAAAGTACAGTTTCAAAGACAATGAGGCAGGGTTACAGGTCAAAGTGTGACAACTGATTTACAGTTTACAGGTAGCATGAGAGAACAGGTACTGGTATCAGGACAGACCTAATATACAGGCAGGTAAGGTTGGGGAGAAAGGGGACATAGTGAAGGAGGGGGCTAGGGATCCATGAGAGCTAGTAAGGACAGCTCTCTGGTGGCATTAGCGGTAAGAGGCAGGGACTAGAAACCGGACTCGTGGGTCCGCCAAACTGTGAGAGGTATATAGACGGGGGGGGTGGGATGAGAGAAGGCAACCTTGCAGCATCGGCAGCCGAAAGTAAGAAAGTGTCCAGGCCACTGGTACTGTTACCGGGTATGGGAGCTGTGATTCAGTCGGGGGATGCAAAGGGAGTTTAACGGTTTTTGGGGCAGAAGGCTGTTGTAGGGGACCGGGCTCATGGAACCGCTGACCGGTATGCGAGTGGCTGAGAAGCGGGGGTCAGGGGTGAGATGCAGCAGAATGAGCGGTCGAGAGTGCAGGAAGTGCCCAGACTAGCGGTTCTGTATCTGGGTATGGGAACGGTGCACAGTCGGGGTAAGGGGGGGATTACGGCGGTCAAGCAGTAATGGAAGCTGGATGAGGCCCCCCTGTAGCGGGTCTGTAGAGAGGCATGGTAGCGGTGCATAGGAGGGTTGTAGGAGGGAAGAAAGAGGGGGGACAAGAGGGAAGCAGAGCCTGGCTGGCCATACCGGGCAAACCTGGGGAGGACAGTAGCAAAGGTGGGGGGGAGCTGAAGGTAGGGACTTGTAACCGGACTCATGGGTCTGCAGACCGGCGGGAAGTGAAAATAGGCAACCTTGCGGCAACGGCGGCCAGGGAGAAAAAAGTGTCACAGGTTCAGTTACAGGGCAGGGAGTTGAGGTATCAGTCAGGGTGAGAAGGGACTTTGCGGCTTTAGCGGCAGAAGGCTGCGAGAGGAGACGGGTTCATGGAACGCTCGCTCGCTGGAGAGTCAGAGGCGTGAGGGGTGAAACGACAAGTGGGCGGCTTCAGCGGCCGGCAGCAAGTGCCTGGATCATGGTTCTGTTCCCAGGCGAGGATCGTGCTCAGTCGAGGTAGGGGTGGGGGTTACGGTGGTCCACCGGCAATGGAAGCTGATTGAAACATCCTGGTGATGGGTCCATAGGGGCATCATGGCGGCACAATGGCAGGTTTAGGAGGAAAGAATGTAGGAAAGGGGAGAAAGGGGTGGGCAGGGCCGGCTGGGCCGGAAAAACCAGGGAGGAAAATAAAGGGGTTAGGAGGGAAGGTTGGTCCTTAGCTATGCCAGTACCTAGCACACAGAAATCGCTCAGCTAAATATTTAAGTAACAGTTTGCACAGCATTTTACAGGCAAAACAGTGTGAAGGGCAAAAGGCAAGGTGCAGACATTATAACAGTAAGGTCTAATTACTTATAACACATACATTGAATAGTGCAATAGGCTTCATAAAAAAGTTATTATCATTAAGAGTGCATAGGGCAACATATATCAAGAAGTTAGTGTAGTCAACCAATTGCTAGATAGGGTAAGTCAGAGATAGGAGGGAGAGTGGGGACTAACATGGGGGGGTTGGGGCAGGAGCAAGGGGGGTGGTAGGACAGGCTCAGGTGGGGGTCAAATCTACTCAACTTGAAATTCATGCTCAATGCCAAAATAACTAAGGCCATGATTTTCTCTCCACTGGCCCCCTCATCTAAAAAAACAAAACAAAACAGATAAGGTTCCTCACATAAGCACCCTTTTGGGAGAAGCCCTAAGAAACTGCATCAAAGGCTCAGTATTTTCTTCAGGATCAAGCACTGGCTAACCCAGGAGGCTAGAAAACTCATAGTCCAAGCTACCTTCTTGCCTCTCCTAGACTATGCGGACTTCCTATATGGCCATAGTACTAGCACAGCTCTCTCCAAGCTTGATACCCTATTCCACAAAGCCCTTAGGTTCATTTCGGATGCTCCTTATGACACGCACCACTGCATCCTTTATTCTTCCATAGGCTGGAGCTCCCTTAGCTTCAGGAGGCAAAGGAATGCTATTCTATGGACATATAAGGCAATCCCTCATAAATTACCTCAGTACCTCACAAGCTGCCTAACTTCCTGCATCCTTAGTGCCTGTTCTCTCAGAAGTCTTGCTGTCTTATTTCTGGCTATCCCTAAAGTTAAAATGCTCTTTGGTAGAGCTTCAGTAAGCTTCACTCTTCCTATGCTCTGGAATACAATCCAGAAAACTTTAAGGCTTGCTTCCCCTGTCACTTTCTCCCTCTTCAAATCCTTGTTCCTAAGGACATTCTCCGAGGTCAGTCATTGTTTCAAGTCAAGATCTTAACATCACGATTTGTTACTGCTTTAAATTCTGGACTTACACCTCAACCATTGCCTGAGGCGTCATTTGATTCATCCCTTCTGTCATTGTCCAAATCAAGGTCCCAACATCATGATCTATCTTTGCTTCAAATATTGGACTTAAACCCTGATCATTGCCTGTGACATCTGTCATGTTTCTCCTTTAGAACAGTCCTTCCTCCCCTAGGCCATCATGTCCAACCCTCTCCTATCTCATCTGAATTTTCCTCCCCACTCCCTATACCCCCTCCCCTTCCCACCCCATTTGCCAGGCCATGCCTACAGTACTTATCAAAGGACTCTTACATCTCAATCTTCTTCGCACTTTGACATTAGAGGAACTGCCACTCCTGATCACTATGACTCCTCCAATGACGTTTTACTGTGTAAACTTTAGCTCATCACCTTGTTGTACCTGGGTTATGCCCACTATCATCCCACATACACTTCACACACACCTCACACTGTATTTCTGGTCTATTGTACTGTGATACTGCTATTTTGCACTAACATATAGATATGGGCACAGATCATATAAGCATGAGTGCCAGGAATGTGCTTTGCTGCTAAAATATATTCATTATACCTCACTACAATACATTTATCTAGATTATTGTATACTTATAGTCTCATATAATTATATTTAGTGTGTGTTTTACACTTAGGCAGATATGCCACGTGTAATAGAACCCTGTCAGCACTTCTCTTTGTCTCTAAGCAAGCTGACAGAGTGAGAAAGCCTTTGTTATGTCTCTATGTCTTATACTGTATGTAAGCAAGAAACGCCACATGTAGTTTGAATCAGTCAGCATTTCTTTTGTCCAAGCTATAATGCTAATGGAAGCACATTCTGTCTCATATGGTATTAGTAATTCTGTCTCCTAAGTCATCATCCAATGGAGAATGACTTAGGACCAATACATATTGTTTCTCATATCTGTAACTATGAGGTAATCTCTGTTGCTATGCTGTTATCTATAGTATTTAGCTGTCTGCAATCCACTGTAGCTGCTGTAGAAGATTAATACTTCCTAGAAGGACACAGAGCTGGAGCGCGGGGAGAGAAAACAAGATCTTAGAGAAACTAAGATCTACAATCCTGGAGATTATGTACATTCTTCAGGAGAGTTGTGAGAACCCGATCTCCTGTGTGATTTTCTTTGTCACATGCTTGACATAAGTAGTATAATAAATTTTATTAGCACTCCTTGCTTGTTTATGAATGTTTCTTGGCAGTCTCCGAAATACAAGAGTCTGTATTATTGTTATTTACCCTACACACCAAGAGTGTTTAGGTAACAACCTTACATCCATATATCTGTATCTATGCAATTGTATTTAAATGACACTACCTCCTGTTGAACCTATTGCTATGTTCTGGTGGCAGTATCTTGTTATGTGCGATGGTTATATGTTATTATATTGTTATTATTACTATGTAATTGTTATGTACGTTCACTCAACCTGTTGTGTCTTGACCCTGTTGGCAATTGTTTTGCCCCAGGTCCATCTTGTAAATGAGCTTATCTCAATGATGTTCCGCCTGGCAAAATAAAGATTTTGATTGATTGATTGATATATATATATATATATACACACATCTCTCTCTATATATAGATATATTAGAGGCAAAAAACTCTGTTTACTGCATTAGTTAGGGTTGTTCCACAGTGACAAAAGTGAGGAAATTCAGTGTTAGGGTTGAAAGCCCTCCTAGGAATCCCACCCCAACCGGCATCGGGGTGCGCGGTGAGTGCAGCCCTAACTCTCACCCCATCAGATGTGGCAAGCAGAAGTATAGGAGAATGAGGTGAGAGTTAGGACCGACAACCCCAATCGCACCCTGATGCTGGTTGGGGTGTGGGTGGGAGATTCGATGAAAGTCCATATCTCGCACCGCTTCCTAGATACGGGCTCTGAAAGGCGCGGCGAACACCGTAATGTTATCCTATGGGAAAAAAAGAGAAGTTCAGAGTGCCATAACTTTGGCTCCCTGTAATATTTTTTCACCAAACCACTGAAAGACACATCTGTGGGATGTTGGCTTTCTTCCCTCTAAATTTCAGCCCAAAAGACCAAACCATTATTTTGCAGCGGGGCGCCAAAGGATTCCTGTAATGCGGCGGACGCATTAATGTTATCCTGTGGGAAAAAGCGTCAACTTTGGAGTGCTGTAACTTTGCCGCCCTGTCATAATTTTTCACTGAAACACTGAAAGGCACATCTGTGGGATGTTGGCTGTGTTCCCTCCAAATTTCATTCCAAATGACCAAACCATTCTTTTGCAGCAGGGTGGCAAAGGATTGCTATCATTTTCCCACAGCCTGGAAAAGTACTGTCGAACTTTGCGAAAGCTTTCGCAAATTCATTCGACAGTGTCGTGCATGCGAAAGTACTTAGCGAAAGTACTTTTTCCAGAAATTTGAAAATCATATTTCTGGGGTGTTTTACCCCAAAATAAAGACATGCCTAGCATCCTCAGGGTCCGACTAGGTGAATACAAAAAGAATTAGGTTGCTAGAGGGTCCCAAATTTAAATGCCAAGCATTTTTCTGACCAACTGAAAACAAAATGGTGGATTTGCAACAGTAAAAGGGCTATTTGAAAGTAAAAACTGCATTTGCAACACTGTTGAACTTTTTGTTAACTTTTGCCATTGACTTATAATGGGAAATTGTTTTTTGAATAACTTTTGAACCGTTTAATATTTTTTCACGAAATCTACAAAAGGCACATCGGGGACCCCAGCTGCACGTTCCCTGAAGATTTCAGACTGGTTGTGCAAACCGTGCGACCTTTAGAGATGACCAAAGAATTGCAAAAAAGCATAAACGCGTGTGCAGATCACGCGTAATAACTCCGCAGCCGTATATCCGAACAGTACGAAAGTTGGCAGATCCCAAAATGTATGGTTCTTGATCGTGTATTCCCAATTTCAGGCAAATCTGTTGAATGGTTGCAAAGTTATTAAGGTGCAAAATTTTAGGTTTAACATGTAAATGGCTCCTCAACCCTAACTATGGTAGCTTTTCTGTGCTATAATATTTAATATGTATATATATATATATATATATATGTAATAGATAAACCACTCTGAGGTCTGGGTTCGGCTCTGATACACCTGAAGGTGTTATGCACAAGACCGCAGACCGAGTGTATCAACTACCAAGGTGTGCGATATCACAACGCAACCGCACACCTCAGAGTGGTTTATCTTTACATATATATGTATGCATGTGTTATGTATATATATATATATATATATATATATATATATATATATGTATATATCAAATAATCAAAATCTTTATTTTGCCAGGCAGAACCTCATTGAGATAAGCTCATTGAACATTGGATTTGGAGCATTTACTTTTACCAATTTTATAAATATATAGTATATATATATAACTTGCTTTTGAACTGAGGTTCTTTGTTTTTAGCTTGCTTTATTATTTTGGGCTCACCATGACTCAAACCCATAAGACCAATGTGATACAGATGAGGCACACTGATGAGTCCTGGGTAGGAAGAAACACATCTTCTGTATGCGACCTTTGCAGATTGTGTGAGAGGCCCTTTGGCAGCATGCATTTCTGCTTAAAACAGAACCAGCCTACAATTTCAGGTGATTTGCATATACATTCCATGATGCTTTGCATTATGGTGGTATATGTGACTTTGTATTTCTCATATATTCTTTAAAAAAAAACTCTGTTAATGCAACATTTAGGGTTCAGGCTAAAGAGACCTATAGAGGTAAATGTGGCTTTAGGATTTCCAACCCTAAAACTCCAACCCCACCCCTAAAGCGGATCAGGGCAGACTCTTCCTAGGGATTGTCAGCCCTAAAGCTCACCCAATTAGGTGTGTGTAGAGACATAGAAACATAGAAATTGACAGCAGATAAGGACTGCTAGGTCCATCCAGTCTGCCCATTTTCACTTCCAAATGTAAAAGCCGCAGACCCTACCTGACCTCTGGCTTTACCTCCTTGCTCCTGTTGCTGGAGTGTACAGAGCGGGGTGAGCAATGGGGTGAGCTTTAAAGTTGACAGCCCTTAGGAAGAGTCCACCCCTGATTTGCTTTTGGGGTGGGGTTGGCGGTTTAGGTTTGGAAACTCTAAAGCTACATTTCTCTACATTTGTTGCTATAGTCTGAACCTTACGTGCTGCATTAACAGAGTGTTTTTTTGTTTTTTAAAGTTCCTTACTTTTTAAGATGGCTTAAGATTGTATCCTCATTTTTGTGTGGGATTTATTTGTATGTGGGTTTTATTTGTGTGTGGGAGCACAAGGTTGCACTCTCATCCAGCCGTAATTTTTCAGAGACTGTAATTGTATCCTTATTTGCCTGTGATAGTGCAAGGCCCAGGTCCCTGCACTCCCATCTCTCCATAGATGTGTATATGTATACAGTATACATCTTTTTTTAGTTTTTTTTTTGTTTACCAGGTAAATGCAATAGAAAAAAAGTTGCCCATTTTCAGGCATGACCTGGGAGAGTTACAGACAGAGAAGGTGGCAAATTCAGGAGACAATACATTACATGTTATTGTGCAAGGGTAGAAACTGGGGTAACTGTAACAGTCATTTCAGCTATGGAGTGGGAGACCAGTTACAAATAGGAAAAACAGCAAATATAGGTGAAACAGTACAATACAGAACTTGAGAAATGTATCAGTCATTTAAGGCATTGCAGGACCTCTGGAGACATACCAGTGATATTATACAACCACACAGTAGCCAAGGACAATCAAGCAGTGTAAAATGTGGAAGAAACAAGCTAAGGGATAAGGGTACATGTTCACCTGTCTGAGCCCAAGAGGGAGTCATGGATCTCATTGTTACATACCTGTTAAATACCTATTGCTGTGCCTGACAGCTGAACACAGTGTATTCCATAGTTTGGGGCAAACACTGCAAAGGCTTGTTCCCCCCTTTTTGTTGCACATCTAGGCATGCTAAGAAGAGACTTTTTGGCTGACCTTAGCTGGTAGGCCAGAGTATCTTGATTTAACAGGCAGGCCCGCCAGGCACTCCAGTGTTCCAGACCTAATGATATTGTCTCTCATGCATCCAGCAGTGAATATATGATAGGTCAGCCAGCCTATACTTGAGTATGGTATGCAGCGGTGTGTTCATCTGGGTACTGACAGGGCAACAAGGGAGGTGTTGTATTGCTGTGGAAACGCAGGACCCTGAACGCCCTGCACTTCCATTTGTAACACAATAGGAACTGAATTGTCAACATGGCCTTCTTATTACCCAAAGTTTTGAACCCTGGCATGAAAGTTTTCAAATCCCCACCAAACGTCTTTCTGCACAGGGAAAAACACAAATGTAAAAACACAATTTGGACAGGATCTGAAGAATGACAACTGTCACATTCAGGAGGTGTTATAAAGAAACGGCTATGTTTTACATTTGGGGTAAAAGTATTGAAAATTACTTAGGTTATGAGCCTGGGTTTGCAAAATTCAATGTAGGCTCATAACTTTGGTGTTTTTTAATATTTTTATACCAAATTTTCAACATAGCCTTCTTGTGACCCCACCTCATGAGCAAGGGCAAAGACAATTTTCACTTCCTGTCTGGAATATGATTTCACACAGGAACTGTGAAATAGCTTTCAGGACAGATTTGCCCAATATCACTTATATTGTTCATGAGATGGGGTCCCAAAAAAGGCATGTTAAAAATGTGGACCAAAAATATGCAGAAATGGCCAAGTTTATGCCACTATGTTCAAAACCTCATTGAAATACACTGAACTGCATACCTGTTTCTTCAGTTTGTGGTTCAGCTTTGAAGAGTGAAGACGTGCCCGTGGTTCAGATAATGGCCTTGGACTCCTGATGGGTATGTAAGGTCTTGGGGTGTGTGGGGGGTTGTGGCTGCTCAGTCGGAGGGTTGGGTGGGGGGACTGTAATGGCTGCAAAAGACACTGATGAACGTTTTTCTTTCCACAGGATTTGAAACAAAAAACGCACCAAAGATGTGCCTTTTTTTCACAGTAATCATGACACTGGGGGATTGGGCACCCCCAGTGTCACTTATTAAATTATTATGCGGACAGTGATCAGAGGGTGGGGGATGCCACTAGACACCAGGGAAATACAGTATTTTAAGGGGAGGTTGACCAGAGGGGAGGGTGTCACTGTACACCAGCGATTTAAAAAGATAATCATACAGGGCACAATCAGAAGGTGGGGTGCACCACTTCGTAACAAGTAACTGTACTATCTTACTTCGGGGGAATCTCTTGCAGCAGGCCATCACACGTAGGATGAGTACCAAGCTGTTCCACACCTGACAGAACTGGTAGACTAGGGGGAGGTGAAAGCGCCTAAGAAAGAAGGACTTGCAGTACGGCCAGGCCAAAACTGGCTTTGCGCCTAGAGGTGATGTCCAAACTATAGTGCTAAAAGTGAAAGTGTGAACTGAACTCCAAGTGGCTGCTATGCAGATCTGTGAAGCTGAAATATTACAGAGGCACACTACCAAGGCAGCCATACCCCTGGTGGAATGCCATGAACAACTTCCGGAATGTCCTTGCCATACTTTTGGTAACAAAAAATAATGCAGTTGGCCAACCATTTGAACAAAGACTGCTTAGAAACAGGTGTGCCCTCTTTCCTTGGGGTGAACAAACAACTGAGAGGACTTCCTAACCTCTTTAGTCCTGTGTGTTTAATAATGTAAAATTCTATGCACGTCCAAAGTGTGGAGCAATGCTTCCCTTTGATTGGCATGCTCCAGAAAGTATACAGGAAAATGGATGGATTGGTTCAAAGTAAACTAAGATACCACTTTAGGGAGAAAGTCAGGATCAGTACATAAAGACACCTTGTCTTGGTGAAAAACTAAATAAGGCTCCTAAGGGCCTGAAGTTCAGAAATCCTATGAGCAGAAGTAACAGTAATGAGAAATAATGCTTTCCACAACAGAAAGCTTAGATCACAACTCATGACTGGTTCAGAAGGAGGAAGGATGAGCTTTTCTGACAGAAAATTGAGGTCCCAAGCTGGGACGGGATGAAAGATTGGGGGTTAAAAATGCAGAATACCTCTTAAGAAGGTATGGGCACATATAGCTAAGCCACAGACTGCCCGTCAACAGGTACATGATGTGCAGAGATGGTAGATAGATGTACCATGATAGAAGAGTACTTCAGGCCTGCATCTGAAAGGGAGAACAGGTACTCCAGGATCTGGTTAACTGGACAAATGAAGGGATCCAGGTGGTATGAAGCTGCTCAAACTGCAAAGTGCTTCAGCTTCATGGAGTAAGTGGCTCTAGTGGAAGGTTAATGAGTTGCCATGAAGACCTCTTACACCTTGAGAGAAACCCCAAAGTGAGAAATGGCTCCATCTTCAGGTGCCAAACATGAAGATGGAGTGACTTAAGGTCTGGATAGACCAGGGTGCCATGATCCTGGGAGAACAAGGCTGTACACAGTGGCAGAGGTACTGGAGATTCCAGTGCTAGCTGCTGAAGCAGAGAGAACCAGACCTGGTGAGGCCAAAATGGAATAATGAGGATTATGGTCACCCCCTCCATTTGTAGCTTGATTAGAACTCACTGAAGAAGAGGAAAGACTTACAGAAACATCCCTGTCCAGGAGTGGGACACTGCATCATGCCAGAAAACTCCAGGCCCTAGAGTGAGCAGAAAAGCAGCACTTTTACATTAAGTGGACATGCAAAAAGGTCCAACTCTGGGCAACCCCAGTAGTCAGATGGATCTGGCACTATGGAAGGCAGGAGCTCCCACTCATGTACCTGAGACTAAGACCATCTGAAACTCTCTGCTAAGACATTTTGGATGCCTGGGACATGCACGGCTGAAAGATGAAGACCGTGGTCCAGTACCCAATACCAGACTTGCATCGCCTTCTGACACAGAAAGTATGAGTGGGTTCCCCTCTGCTTGTGGATGTAGTGCCCATGCTGGTGTTGTCTGTCTGGATCAGCAGCAGGCCTGGAGAGAGCTGGGTCTAGAAAGCCTGAATAGCATACAGAATGGGCAACAGATCAGAACATTTATGTGAAGATGTCCCGTGGCTGCAGTCCACACTCTCTGAGCCTGGTAAGCCCTCAGATGAGCCCCCCATACGGAACTGGATACCTCCATGGTCAGGATTTGCTGAGGGGGGGTATAAGGAAGGGCACCCCCTTGAGGAGGTTGCTGGGATCCAGTCACCATAACAGGACCATTTTTGTGGGTCTGAGACCAAAACCTTTTGGTCAAGATTGTCTGTACACTGATCCTGCTGTACCCTGTCTACTGAGGGATTCTCATGTGCAGACTGGCTAGATGGACAATGACTATAGTGGTCACCATGTGACCCTGGAGATGTAGGAACAAATGAGCTGGGACATGATGAGAGGAGTACAGCATTCTGGCCAGCTCCATCAAGTGGTCTGCCCTCTCCTGGGGGAGGAAGACCATGCCCTGAGCTGTGTCCAGGACATCCTCAGTATACTAAAGGTGTTGGGAGGGTGAGAGGAACAACTTGGCCAGACTGATGGGCACCCCAAGGTCCTGAAAAGGTGACAGTTGTGCTCCAGGGTTAGCAGGAGGTAATTCCTGGATGAAGCTGCTAGAAACCAATCATCCAGGAAGAGGGAAAAAAAGCATAGAATCCCTGGCACCTGATGGCAGCTGCTACCACTGCCAGGCACGTGGTAAAAATCCTGGGGGCTTAGGATATGCCAAAAAGGAGAGCCTGGAATTGGAAATGAGCTCCCTGGAAGTGAAAGTGTAAAAAGCACCTGTGAGATGCGGATATCTCGATGTGAAGGTATGCATCCTGCATGTCCTGGTAACAGATCCAGTCCCACCGATGTAACAGGGGGAGAAAGCCCAAGCCCTGCAATGTGACAATTCTGAATTTCTTGTACTGAAACAGAAACATAGAATTTGTTGGCAGATAAGGACTGCCAGGTCCATCCAGTCTGCCCAGGGAATCTGGGGAGGATGCTGGGAGGAGGGAGACATAGCCCCCTGTGGCTGAATGAATAGATTTAGTTTGCTGAGTTCCAGGATTGGTCTGAGGTCTCCCATGCACTTGCGGACCAGGAAGAAATGAACGTTGTACCCCATCTATGTTGGGAGATGGGGACTGGCTCTACACCCTGCTTTCAAAGAATGGTGTGGATTTCCTCCCAGATCAGGGTTACATGATGGGGGGGGGGTAGTGGGACAGAGACGGGTTGTCTGGAGGCCATTTCAGGAACTCCAGCGAGGGACCCTATTTGATTAACTGAATTACTGAGCTGTCTAATGTGATAGCCCTCCACTTGGGCAGGTGGAGAAAGAGAAATGATCCCTTATCACCACCTCCTGCTCCACCTTAGGGAGGGGCTGGGCATGGAGTCAGACGGGGGAGTGGACACGATGAAGCCGCTGGTCCCCCTCTGGGGATTTTGCTAGTAGAGGTGACTGGGGTAAGCAGGGTAGGTGCTATAATCTTGCATTTCCCCTGGGTTCTAGCTGACTGCCAGGCTAGGTAGGGAGGCTGATGATGAAATGGTTGCTTCTGAGTAGGTCTGGGCTGGGTATGATAAAGTGAGTGCACCGATCTAATGGCCCTCCCTGAGGCTTGAAGCTTAGTGAGAATGTCCTCCACATCACTTCTGACCTGCAGGGAGCCCCTGAAGGGGGCATTCAAGATGGATTGCTGCACAACAGCTTAATCTGGTTCAAGGTCAGTTGGCATTCATCTGTATCCCCCTCCCCCGGGTCGTGCCTGAAAATAGGCAGGATTTGTCTAGTGCACTTACCCGGTCAACAAAAGCTAAATAAATAAAAATAAATAAAAACATCCTGTGTGAACCCCAAGACCCTGAGCCAAAAATACTGGTGAAGGCAGATGCCACTGGCTGCAGCCCTAGCCAACACATTTACAGCATCATATGTGGTTCTGTGAAGGTGGCCACCGACATTGGAGACCACTTTCACGTTGTGATACAATTCCTTCTTGGGAGGCCCCTTTGGGAGGGAGAGGACGACCTCCTGGACCTTGTTCTATAGGGAATTCTATTATTGCAGCATGTGGCCAAGATAGCTGAGGGCCCAGATGGCAAGAGTGGAAGAAGTAAACATCCATTTACCAAAAAGATCCAAATGTCAGAACTCCCGGTCTGAGGGCAGGGAGATGAGGCAATTCAGTCATTTGGAGTAGTCATGGGCAGCATTGATGACCACTGAATCTGCCTGAGCTTGTTCCCCACAAGAAAGGCCTGCCCTCAGGGCCATGATAAAGTCTTCTTACAAATGCAGGCAGCAGACCAAGCATTACATTTCAGAGCAATTCAGATTTATTTACTACTGTTGCTTACTACTTTGTATCGCACTAGATTTCATTAGAATTTGTTAACTAATTTGAATGGTCCCCAGGTATTTTATAATGTTAAAATGGTATTTAAGTGATGACACTTTACCTGTAAACTACACCTCCTGAGGAAGGGTTGTTCAACCCAAAGTATTGGACAGTGGTTAGTGTCACACTGACTCACTCTGCTTATTTTGTCTTTAAATAAATCCAGATTCCTTTGGAACTTAATACTTGGTCTGCTGCCTACGTTTGTAAGAAAACTTATTGCCAGAATCTTGGTTTCTGGGGCTACAGAGCGTCTCCTATTTGGAAGCTAAAAGGCAAAGCACAAATTGTGCATCGCATGCTGGAGTGCAGCTCTCATCTGGATCAGCTGTTCTCAGTTTGGGTTGCTCTCCATTGAGTGTGCATCCTCTATTTTTCGGTGGCTCACAGAGCTTCCTTTTTGATTCCATGATAAAATATGACTGCCTTGCAAGACATGGCCTGGAGGAGATAGCGCTGACGCCAGGCCACCATTGTCATACAATCATAAGTATCAGTAAGTGGGGGAACCACCAATAGTGGGGCATCCGGCTTACATAGGTAAATAACCAACTGCCTACATTTGAGGTCCTGCTCCTCAGAGCCAAAGGCCATCACTGCCTTGATGTGGCACATGACCACAGAAAAGGAGATGTCATCCGGGTGGAACTGTGGAACATGCTTAGGTGTGGAGACCCCTCCGGAAGACCCGGATGTGGGACAGCCTGTAGTATCATCATTCAGGGCACCCTTATCCACAGAATCTGGGAGGACCAGGTCTGGGTGGTATTGGTCCCCTTTGTCAGCCAAGTGAGTAGGGGAAAAGGCTGGTCAGTGCACCTGGGGGGAGGGAGACATAGGCCCCTGTGGCAGGCCCTGCAGGGGAGGCAGTGGGGCCAGTGTTGATTCTTAGGAATGCAAGATCCCAAAAAGAAGGACATCATTCCCTGTATGTGCACCATAACTGGTGTAGGACCTGATGGAGGTGGATTAGGGTAACCTGAGGGAGCCCCTGGTGTAGGGAGATGGAAGCCAAGATAAGGCCCCATGGGAGCCGGGTGAGGGTAATATGGACCCTCGGGCATAGGCCGGTGAGGGCTGTACAACAGAACTGGCAATGTAGGAGCTGGCAAAGGGTGAGCCCTGCGTGGGGTACAATGAGGGCCAGGAGGCAGTGAGAAGCTTATCTCTGGAGAGGGCGTGGACCAATGTGAGGTATTCGACGCCAGGGAAGCGAGTGACGGGAGGCTGACAGCGACACCGGGTGGTAGCATTGAACGTCTGGCTGAACTCAGAAGACAAAATGTCATGGTCCAGACATCGGCAGAATAGGCAAGCTGAATGGGCCATCCTTGGGAATTTGCTGGCTGCAGGCACACTTGATCTTACTTCAAGAGGGTTCCTGCAGTAGGTCATAACCTGTAGGGCTAGTGCCACTTGGCATTAGGACCCAATGGCAGACTTTTCCAGCAATGCCTGACTGGGGACCACCTACCCGATGTCACGTGATGAGGTCAGCGTGACCTTATATAGTGGGCAGTCCCCATGTCCCCCATCCCGTTCTTTCTTGCCATCGTTTCGTGCAGTTACTTTGCAGTAGACCTACACAGCAATCACCATTTTCTCTCCTTTTCAAAAATCTCTTTTGAGTTTTTTCATCTGTGTAAGTGCTTCTATGTCTTCTCCCACAACAAAGAAGAAGTGTGAAATGTGTGGCACCCAGATCCTGCACGAAGACGGTCACCAAAAGTGTGTCCTTTGCTAAGGCCCAGACCATCCCTTGGCCACCTGCCCAGATTGTCAGCCATTCAACCAGACCACCCGGAAATGGAGGCAGCAGGCTCCGGAGGACAATCTTTTGAAGACTTGTCTAGTCTCCCTAGAAAAGCAAATGGAGACGATCAGGGATTCTGCTTCATTCTTTGTCATCTTGTCCTTCCAAGCTCAAGAAGAAGTAGAAACATCGGGAGCAGGAACATCATCTGGAGGGTTCCAGGGCTGAGACTTTCAGGCTGGCTTCCAGCAAGGCCTCTCCCCTGCCACCTTCCATCACAGTTGTCCAGTCAGCATCCGGGACTCCAGTGGAACCAACTTGCTCCCAGTTCTTGCAGGTAGGTCGGCCCCCGGCTCCTCCGGGGACCACACTGTTCCTGCCGCTGTCGGCCCCCAGCTCCTCTGGGGACCACACGTCTGCCGATAAGTCAGTAGGGGGCTCCTCCCCCTCCTGTGTCTGTTCAGACTACCTCTTCCAAGGGTTGCACGGATGCGGCTCTCCCATCGGGGATGATAGTCAGGCCACCTGACGTGCGGATGAGCCTGGTGAAGATGGCCCCTCTTTCCCCTCTCGCAAGCAGGCAGAGCCATTTCTAGCCCTGCTACTCTTGGAGGAGATGGCGCCGGTTTCTGGATGTGGACACACACCAGGATCGCACAAGTGCTCCCCTCTGGGGGTCTCAGTAGAGAAGGCTCCTCCTTCTCCTCCGTGGGAGCTTGCCCTGGAGGTGCCTTCCGTCTCCACCAGAAGTTGTCCTTCCCAGCTGGTCGATGACCCTATGCTGGATCCTCCTCTATCGAATCCGGCAACTTCGACTCCATTGCTGGATCCTCCTCCAACTGTCTCCTTGCTGTGACCGATCGTCTGCCTCCTCCGCTGAACCTTTCGTCAGACCTGGATCCATCATCAGATACCCTGCAATGGGTTCGGCCGCCAGCCTATCCAATGCCAGATCCACTTCTGACATTGGATCCACTGGTCCCATCGACAGCAACTCCGACATCGGCTATCCCATTGCCGGATCAGCCCCCCCCATATATACAAAAGCTGGCCCGATGTGGGCTACCCTGACATCAGCTCTTCTGACAATGGGGCTCTTCTCGAGACCCCAGTATGCCCCACACTACCCTTCAGGGTTTCCTTTGAACCATTCCCAGGGTGGTCCTTTGCCTGACTTGCATACAGCAGGGCATTATTTTTTTTTTATTTTTTTTTATTTTTATTACTTTGGTTTATGCGCCTCTGTAGCGTACTGGTGGGGGAATCCAGCCACTGGCCCCCACCGACCCAGAGGACAGCAGGCTCACTCGATATGTGGGGGGCCAGCATGGCCATCCCAGCTCGTCAGGGGGTTTCCCTTACCTATCTGCCTCCGGGCTGGACCGGACCCCCAACGCAATTCAATGACAGGCCTCCAAGTCAGCAGGAGCGAAGCCACCAAACTGCACGGTCACACCCAGCCTTTTTTCCACCAGCTGAGCCCCAGGAACTGGCAGTGCAATGGCGCACAATGCATACAGGGGCCGCTCAAGCATGACACAACCCCCAAGCCCACCCCAGAGGAAGGAGAGCAGTCCTGGAATGCACTATCCATCTTCTCCCCTGCCAACCCCGGTGGCCCAAGTCCATTCTCAAACACAGGTCACCAGCGTGGCGTGAGGTGTGGTGTCCAGCTTCTCAACCCTCAGCACCACCAGACCAGCAGCAGGGCATTATTTTCCCAGCTACAACATGTACCTGGGCGATGTCTTCCTGGGATACCACGGGTACCACTATACTCCACTCCGTGCTTATCCCCCTCCTCCTCTACCACCTCCCATGCCTCCCCCTCCTCCACCCGCTCTGGCTCCTCAACCGGATTTTGGGACTTTTATCCAGTCCTGGTGGAAGGAGCCATAGTCCGAGCTGGTGATGGACCTGGAGAGCAGACTCCAACATTCTCGCCCTTCTCCCAAGTCCTTGTCCCCTGTGGAATCTCAGTCATATACGATCCATGTCAGGCAATCAGACTCTAAAGACATTCAACTTCCGAATTTTGAACCAGGAGATGATGGGACTTGGGGGCGGAGCCTTTGGAGGACTCATCAGATTGTGAATCCCCGGTCCGTGTAGAGAAGGATTCTCCTAAATCACTGCCCAAGGATCCTTGTTTCTTGGACCTTGTGAAGTTCATTCAAAGATTTTATGAGTGGGAGATGGAGAAACAGGACACAGTGCAGCAAAGGCTCACTGAGCATTTGGACCTGGTGTCTTTGTCCCCATCCCAGTTCCTCCATGGATTGGACCTCACCAAGACCTCACCACAACCATCTGAGAACTGCCCGACTCCATTCCAGCAGTCCCTACCAGAGTGGACAGGACTTACTGCGCACCTAAGGAGGCCCCCTTTTTTGTCAGGGCACCCGAAGGCGGACTCTGTTGTCATCTCAGCTGCTCAGGACTGCTGTAATGTAACTAAGTGCATGAGCACTTCTCCTCCAGACAAAGAGTTAAAGCAGTTTGACCAGTTCAGAAAGAAACATAGAACATAGAAACATAGAATTTGATGGCAGATAAGGACCGCTTGGCCCACCCAGTCTGTCCATTTCCCTACCTAATGGATAAGCTGCAGATCCTAGTTAACCAGCAGCCTACTTCTTCCTACCCCAACCCCCTAAAATTGCCTTATGACTGTCCCATGCATGCTTGAATTCCACCACTGTTTTTGACTCCACAGCCTCCTCCGGAAGGCCGTTCCATGCATCCACAACCCTCTCTGTGAAAAAATACTTTCATAAATTACCTCTGAGCTGCCCCCCCCATCTTCAAATTGTGCCCCCTTGTTCTTACACACCTCTTATTTTGAAAGATGTTAACCTCTTGAACTTTGTTGATTCCCTTGAGGTACCTGAAAGTTTCTATCATGTCCCCTCTCCTCCTTTCCCTCGAGGCTATACATATTAAGCTCCTTAAGTCTCTCTTCATATGTCTTCCAGTGCAGACCCTGCACCATTTTAGTTGCCCTCCTCTGGACAGCTTCCATCCTGTCTATGTCTTTGCGGAGATTGGATCTCCAGAACTGCACGCAGTACTCCAGATGGGGTCTCACCAGCTGTCTGTACAGAGGGATAATAACTTCTTCTTTTCTACTGGTGATGCCTCTCCCTATGCATCCCAGTATCCCCCCAGCCCTCCTTGCTGCCCTCTCACATTGCTTGCCCACCTTTAGGTCATCTGATATGACTACCCCCAGGTCCCTTTCCATTTTTGTTGTTGTTAGTATCTCACCCCGCATTGTGTACTTTTCCCCTGGGTTTTTGTTTCCCAAGTGCATTACCTTGCACTTCTTAGCATTGAATCTAAGCTGCCATACATTTGACTATTCCTCTAACCTTGCCAAGTCTCTTCTCATCCTTTCCACCCCACCCTGTGCATCAACTCTGTTGCAGATCTTTGTGTCATCTGCAAAGAGACGTACTTTTCCTTCAAGTTCCTCTGCAATGTCACTTATAAAGACATTGAAGAGGACCGTTCCTGATACTGAACCCTGCGGTACCACACTAGGAACCCCCCTTTCTTCAGAGTGGACTCTATTTACTATTACTCTCTGTGTCATATTCTCCAGCCAATTCTTTACCCAGGCTGTCATCTTGGGACCCACTGCCAGGCTGGCTAACTTGTATATTAATCTTTTGTGTGGGACTGTGTCAAATGCCTTGCTAAAGTCTAGGTAGGCCATGTCCACAGCCCCTTCCTGATCAACTACTTTGGTCACCCAGTCAAAGAAATCTATCAGATTTGTCTGGCATGAACTTCCGCTGTAGTCCATGCTGCCTTGGGTCCGTGCCCCTCTGGCCTCTAGATACTCGACAGTTCTTTCCTTCAGAAGTGATTCCATCATTTTCCCTACAACTGAGGTTAAACTAATAGGTCTGTAGTTTCCTGCTTCTGCCTTGCTCCCACTTTTGTGAAGGGGAATCACATCTGCCCTCCTCCAGTCCTCGGGTACCACACCATCCTCCCATGATTTGTTAAAGAGGGTAGTCAGTGGTGTCACTAGTTGTACCCTTAGCTCTTTTAGAATTCTGGGATGAATCCCATCAGGCCCCATTGCTTTGTCCTCCTTCAGTTTTAAGAATTCTTTCAGAACCCTTTCTTTTGTGAATGGGCTGGTATCAACTTCTGTATCCAGAGTGTTTCTACTGTTTGTTTTAGGTACCTCCCCATCTTACTTTGTAAATACTGAGCAAAAATATTTGTTTAGTATCTCTGCCTTTTCACAGTCACCCTCTGCCCACCCTCCCTCCCTTTATTAAGCTTCACTATCCCTCCCTTGGTCTTCCTTCGCTCCCTGATGTACCTGTAAAAGGTTTTATCCCCCTTCTTAACTGAGTTGGCCATCTTTTCCTCGGTTTGGGCCTTTGCTGTTCTGACTGTCTTCCCAGATTCCTTTTGCTTTAACTGATACAGTTCTCTGTCCTGCTCCTTCTGTGATTGCTTGTACTTCCTGAATGCTTTCTTTGTCTCTTGAACCTTCACTGCCACTTCCTTTGAGAACCATAGCGGTTTCTTACATTGTTTCATTTTATTTGCTTCACACAAAGGCTTGTTACCTCTGTGATGACAGTTTTTATTATTCCCCATTGTTCTTCCACCCCTCCTTCCTGCCCATTTGCTAGTGCATTCCTTAGGCACTCACACATTTTGGCAAAGTCAGCCCTCCTAAAGTCCAGTACTTTTGCCTTTGTATGGTTTGACTCTATTGCTGTGTTTATTGTGAACCATACTGTTTGATGGTCGCTAGTTCCCAGATGGCTACCCACTTCTACATCTGTGATCCTCTCTTCATCTCCTTTTGAGAGAACCAGGTCTAAGATTGCTCCCTCTCGAGTGGGCTCCAATACTAGTTGTCTAAGGCATGCCCTCTGTAGGGCATCTAGAATAACCCCACTCTTCGAAGTGGCTGCTGCAACTGCACTCCAGTTAACATCTGGCATTTTCAGATCATCCATCAGCAATATCTCCCCTTTTTCTGCCATTCTAAGTATACTTTCTATCATTTCCTTGTCCATTTCCTCCCCCTGAGAAGGGGGACTGTATACAACCCCTGTGCAGATTGTGGTGCCATTGCCTGTCTCCAAATTTACCCACAGTGCTTCTTCTCCTCCCTGTTTACCCTTTTGTTCTGTTGCTTTGATTCCTTCCCTTATGTAAAGAGCTACTCCTCCTCTTCTTTTACCCTCCCTGTCCCTCCTGTAGATAGTGTATCCTGATATGTTTATGTCCTAGTCATGGTTTTGTGTGTACCATGTTTCTGTGACTAACATGATATCCAGTTGTTCCTCCTCCATCAAGGCCACTAATTCAGGAAGCTAAACTGTGCCCTCACAAAACAGTCAGCTAAAAGCTCTGACCCAGCGCTGTGATGAGTGCCTTCCTGTCAGCAAGATGCCCTACACAACAATTTGACAGAGAAAATACCCTGCTAATCAAACAGAGAAAAATCCAGACATCCAAGTCAGACACAGGTAAACCTCCCCAGCCCCAAAACAGCCTGGTGGTTTGTGCTCCAAAGCAGTCAGCCCCAAAATAAGTCAGCTGTGCTTTAAACTCTTCCTGCACTGAAAATCTTAAGAATTGTAACAGAAGTAAAGCTAGATCCACCTCCCTCTCTGGCTTGAAAGACTGTCTTTTCTTGATAATTCTAAGTTCCTTATTTCACCTTTCAGTTAGAAGTAGCCTCCACCTGCAGAATATCTGCTACAAACCAAAGACAATTGTAAGGTTCACCTCACTCTGTTGTGAGCACAACTCGCTTTCTTGCAAATCCTATGTTCAGAAAGTCTTTTCTCTGGTTATGTGCACATTACTGTCACTGTATTACATAGCCCATATGGTGTCTCATCAGAAAGCCACCTTAGCCAGGCTGGAGGACCATATCCAATCAATGCTGGATTCAGAACTGAAGGAGGAGCTCACCAGGGATATTCACCAGTCAAAGATTTCTTGTACGCATCCTCTTCATGCCACTTAATGAATCAGTCGATTCGGTGGTTTGAACCTCAGTGACCGCTGTCTCTCTTCAGTAGCATGCCTGGTTTATGCATTTTGGGCCTTGCCAATGAGATCCAGTCGGCGATTCAAGATGCCCCCTTTTGGGGCTAGATGCTTTTTGGTGGTGACACCAAGGACATCATCACAGACCTCCAAGAATGCAGCCAGGCTGTTAGATCTGTGAGGTTCATGTATCGATCGGGCAATCAACCTCAGCACCCCTTTCAAAAGTAGACCTGGAGGCAGCATAAACGTACCCAGTTTCACCAGGGTAAGTGCGAGGCCAAGGGGACTGACTCCATGCCCCACCTCCAAAACTCAGCATTGGTCTGGGGGTCCTTCCCCAGCCCATCCCACCACCTCCCGACTCCCTTGCCCCACCTCCTCATCAGCTCTTGAGCGAGAAGCTGGTGGGGGAGGTTTGCCTGCCACATGCAGGAGTGGTGAAGCATCATCTCCGACAAATGGGTCCTGCAGTTAGTGTCAGAAAGGCATATCTTGGAGTTTCGGGAACCTCCTCCAGAGTCTCCCCCTTGAAGATCAGCCTAGTCCAAAGATCAGGTTCTTCTAGTAAGGGAGGAAATACAGGCTTTTCTGTCAAAAGAAGCAATAGAGGTGGTCCCTGTTCAGCACAGAGGGCGGGGGTTCTACTCACATTTTTTCCTGGTTCCAAAAAAGATAGGTGACCTACAACCCATCCTCAACCTCAGTAGGCTCAACCTGTTCGTCGAGTACAAAAAGTTCAGGATGCTGACCCTCCAGAGCCTCCTGCCTCTGTTGCAGGGGAGTCACTGTCTGTGCACTCTGGACTTGCAGGATGCTTACCCGCACATCCTGATATTCCCTGGTCACTGCCTCTTCCTGAGGTTTGCCTTCCAGGGGGAGTACTTCCAATTCAAGGCTCTTTCTTTTGTCCTTTCCTCAGCACCCAGGGATTTTACCAAGTGCCTAGCAGTGGTGGCAGTGGCCCTGAGATGGCAGGGCATAGCAGTTTTTCTCTACCTGGATGATTGCCTCATTTTAGATCTGTCCAGGGAGTCCCTTTCAGAGGCCCCTTCTTTTATCCTGGATCTTTTTTCCAGACTGGGGATTACTGTCAATATTCCCAAGTCTTTAGTGATTCCTTCACAATGGCTTCAGTTCATTGGGTCTCTTCTGGATATGATTCAGGGCAGAGTCTTCCTCCCTCCAGACCAGAGGGATACTCTGATAGAGCAGGCCACCATTGTGGCCTTTTCCAGATATCTACCAGCCAGAGAAGTCCTTCATCTTCTAGGCTTGATGATGACCTCTATCCCCATGGTTCCCCTGGTGAAGTTCCCTATGAAAATTTCTCAATGGTCCTTTCAGGTTCAGTGGAATCAGCTCCAGGACCATTTGGACCAGCTGGTCCTCATCTCCTCTGCTGTTCAGAGGGATTTACTCTGGAGGAAGGATCCCTTGAACCTGTCCCTGGACCTCCCATTTTGGGGCTCAGCCCCCCTTGCAGTCCTTGCCACAGATGCCTCCAATCAGTGTTGGGGGGCTCATCTGGGGGATCATCATACTCAGGGACTTTGGTCCCAGTCAGAGATGTCCTTACACATCAACATTTTGGAGATGCGAGCTGTTCTGTATGCTCTCCAAGCATTCTAGACCATTCTACCCAAAGGACTACTCCTTATCTAGATGGACAATACATCTGTAGTCTGGTATCTCAACAAGCAGGAAGGCACTCACTCCTATCCCCTTTGCAGGGAAGTGATGAGAGTGTGGAACTGAGCAATTCAGCATGACCTGTTTCTTACAGCAGTGCACATTCCAGGAGTTGAAAACGTCCTGGCAGACAATTTAAGCAGATAGTTCACTCTCGCTCATCAGGAAGTGGTAGAGTCACTATTTCAGAGATGGGGATGACTGGAACTTGACCTATTCATCTCCTCAACCAATGCAAAACTTCCAAGCTTTTGCACGTTCATTCCAGAGCATGGTGCTTTTTGGCACAACGCGTGGTCTCTCTCCTGGACAGGGAGATTCTTGTACACTTTCCCACCCTTTCCCATACTTCAAAGGGTGCTTATCAAGCTCCAGACAGAGCAAGCATGGGTGGTACTAATTGCTTCTCTATGGCCCAGACAAATTTGGTTCCCACTTCTTGTTCACTTTTCTGGGGAACTCCCAGTTCCACCTCCATTGAAGCACAGCCTCTTAACCAAGGACAAGGGTTAACTGGTGCATCCAGGGCTCAGGACCCTGCATCTTCATGCTTAGTTTGAGCAGACATAGCGATTTCTCACTTTGGGGTCTCATTCATAGTTACTCAGGTCATTGTGGAGGCCAGAAAGCCTTCCACAAGATCCACTTATGCCATGAAATGGAAGCAATTTTTTATTTGGGCAGCTTCCAAGGGTTGGGACCCCTTTACATATTCAGCCCCACAGATCATGGAATACCTGCTTCATCTATTAGATTCAGGGCTTTCCTACTCTTCTTTAAAAGTTCACTCGTCTGTCATTTCAGTGTACCATGTGCTGGTGGATGGTAATCCTGTGGCCCAGTTGTAGATCTCCAAAACCTTTCTGAAAGGGATTCACCATCTGAACCTCCCCCATCTGCAGCTTTACACCACCTTAGGACTTTACTTTTGAATTGGAGAAGCTCAGTCTCCCTCCTTTTGAACCAGCGATCAGCTGTGATATACGCTTCCTTTCTTGGAAGGCATTGTTTTTGGCTGCCCTTACTTCTGCTTGAAGAATTTCTGAGTTTCAGGCTCTGGTTTGTAAGGAGCTATATCATATTTTTTACAAGGACCGGGCGGTCCTCAGGACTCATCCTAGGTTTCTTCCTAAGGTGGTATTGGAGTTCACTCTGAACCAATCAGTCGAGCTTCCAGTGTATTATCCGTCCCCAGCAAATAGAGGTGAGGCTTTGTTGCATACATTGGACATACACCGTATCCTTCAGTGTTATACCTTCCAGACCAAAGAGTCATGTAAGGATGACCAGCTCTTTGTTTCTTTCACTCCCAAGTCTTTGGGCAGAGACATTTCTAAGCAGTGCCTTTTTTTTTTTAACCTTGTATTTATCCTCCTACTACCTCCTCTCTCCACTCTGTCAGACATCCACTAGCTACGCTCTCCTCTGGTCTCACTGCGGTCTGCCCCTAGAGTACCTATGGATCCACTAGCCTAGATACCCGGATAACCCCCTGGGCGGGGTAAGGAGGGGCCCCATCCTGTTTACCTCCCCAGAACCAGTACACTGAATCGTGGATCCCTGTACAGTGGGGTCTGCCATTATGAGCCCAAGAGACTTGCAGGGTGGTGTCATCGCTTAGGAGAGACTGAGGGTGTTTTTCCCTATTCTCCCTAGACAGCGGCATGCAATGGGCACAATGAGCTAGGAGGTGCGCTGAGACGTGCCTCCTGCTCTGCCCCCAACCGACATCTACCCAATGCCCTTACTGCTACTGTAACTCACCGCACCTACCACCGGGCTCCCCAGATGGCGGTATTGCTGCGGGAGCCTGCAGAACCCCCCCCGGAGAAGGAGAGCAGCCATTGGGTGCTCCATCCTTCTCCTCCCCGGCCAACCCCTGGCACCCTGGGCTCATTCCTGAACCCGGGTCACCAGCGTGGTGCCAGGTGTGGTGTCCAGTGCCTCAACCCTCAGCGCCACTGGGCCGGCCTTAAGCAGTGCCTAAGTGACTAGCCAACTGCATTCGCTTCTGTTGTCAGAAGTATGAAAAGCCCTTGACGGGGTCTCTCAAGACAAATTCTACTAGGGGCATAGCTGCATCTGCAGCCTTTCTCTGTAATGTTTCTGCAGCAAAGATTTGTGTGGCAGCAACCTGGAGTTTTGTCCATACCTTTACCAAGCATTATGATCTGGACATTGCTTCTAGGCGAAGGGCCTGGTTTGTCCTAGCTGTTCTGCAGGGCCTTCTGTCCTAGGCTGGTTCCATTCTGGTCTTTAGTTTGTTCCCCTTCCCATGTTTCTCTTGGTATCTCTTTAGAGGGACTGCATGGAACTCGGTCCTACAAGTTATGACCTATTGTAGGAACCCTCCCGAAGTAAGACAGTACAGTTACATAAAAAATTACCATAACAGTAGATCTTTGAGAGAGGTTCCTGCAGTAGGTCATGTTTTGTCTTCCTCCTACCCTAAAGTTTTGTTTTCTTTTGTGTCTCCAAACCAATCTTTTTTCTCCTTCCGGGCTTCATCGGGAGAACTGGAGGGCAGGTGTGGGTACCGCCCACTATATGAGGTCATGCTGACATCGTCACATGACGTCGGGTGGGTGATCCCCGTCTGGCCTTGCTGGAAAAGTCTGCCATTGGATCCTGATGCCAAGTGGCACTAGTTCTACAGGTTATGGTCTACTGCAGGAACCTTTCTCAAAGATCTACTGTTAAGGTAAGTTCTTACGTTACTGTACTTTCTGATGCTCAGATGTCGATGAGGATGGAGAAAAAGACGTAAAAAGGCAGAACAAACCATTGAAAGATGAAGAAATAATGGAGGTGAGAAAAATAAAAAAAAGTATGAAAATGACAAGTGAAGCAGTGGTGGTTTTCTTGCAGATCCAGCATGACTTGATTGATGGTGGGAAAGAACTGGGAGGACTTGGGGACCACCCATCTATATAGAGCAGTTGATATCAAAGAGTGACATCAGAAGTGGGTGGCCCCCTCTGGTAGACTGCTTTCTAGAAAGTTTCCAAGTGGTTCTAGTGCCTGATGGTGGAATCCAACATGTGATGGTGTTCTGCAAGAGCTTCATCCAAAGAAAAAATGCACTGTTTCCAACCTATGGCACTCTTACCACTGTGTACCCATAGTGCTATATCAACCCCCAAATATCAAATACAAAATTCACATGTAATCATGCTCAAAAAAGCCATAAAAAAAAAAAAAAACATCATTGGCTGAAACTGGACCCCCCCACCAAGAGCCAGTGGGAGGATATAGTCTGTGACATGCAGAATGGAGAAACCCATAGCACAACTGGAAAATGAACTTCTGAAACATCAGAACAACTGGAATAGCTGGCTCATCCATTTTATGGATCACAGGCCGGATATTATAGCTTTAATACTAGCAGGGAAAGAGGCCCAAGCTGATTCCCCTGGAGGGAGTTGGGTAGAGGCAATTCTTAGCAGATTCAGAAGGTTGGACTTGACAATCCATATGACTTAATAAAGGAATAATGCCTGACAGGGTGGGTGTTATTGTGGGATAACATCCCACCTTGGGTGGTTGGGCCCAAGGCCACCGGCCGAGGGCATCCAACACCCGAGAAGGGATGTTATCCCAGCATAACACCCACCCTGGAGGGCATTATTTCTATTATACAATGGCTCATTGTTTTATACAGGAAAAAATTATTTTAAAGAATTTTATTTAGTGTTTTAAAATATTTTTTTAAGAAAAGATGCAGACAGTGCTCAAGGTGCTCTATGATAAAATCAGCAGGGATGTTATACCAAGATAACATCCCTGCTGTGATGGCCAACTGACCAATCAGAAGCCAGGATTCTTTCTTGCCATTGTATAATTGGACATATTCCTGGCCTTAGAATAGTCCCGGTGTCCCCTGGAGGAAGGACTAGTCTCTCAGTCCCCACACCCAGACTCTTTCCCAGACTTTTACCCTATATCTATCCACAAGTAACGTAGTGAATGAAATATATAATTTCAAATAATAACATTGTGACCTGCGATGTGCTGAAATGTTTTCCACACAAAGACTTGATGCTGTTACCCTGTATCCTGTTATTGAACTGCATAATGGATGGACGCAAAACTCTGCTATTAAAAATAAAGTTAAAAAAAACAGATTGGTTTGGAAGGATTGAGTGGTCTTGGAGTGGGGCTATTTTTCACAAACAGGGATCAGGTCAGGAGGGTCTGGTCCACTGAGAGTGGGGAGGTATTTTTCACAAACTGAGACTGGGTTGCGAAGGCATCGTGACCTGGGCGTACAGAGGTATTTCTCATACTGGGGATCAAACTGGGAGGTTTTATTGAGCTGGGAGTAGAGATATTTTTTTATGTCACACCAGAGAACAAGCTTGGTGAGTGGGGGTGAGTAGAGAGGGGGATGTTCATTGGTCACAGATGCCAGGCTGGAAGGGTTTTGAAAGCTGATAGCTGTGAGGTATTTTTCAAAATTGGGGGCAGCCTGGAAGGGTTTGGTGAGCTGTTAGTGGAGAGCTGTTTTTCACAGTCAGGAATTGGTGAGCTGGGAGCGGGGATGTAGTTTTCACTAATGGGGAACATGCTGGGAGAGTTTTGTGAGCTGGGAGCATGGAAGTGTTCTTCAGAATCAAGGCTCAGGCTGGTAGGATTTGATGAGCTGAGAGTGAGGAGATACTTTTCACAAATGGTATTGAGCTGGGAGAGTTTGGTGGGCTGTGAGCATGGAGGTATTTGTTTAATGTGAATTGCTGGCTTTCAGAAATTTTTTAGTAATTTCATTGATATTAGGAGAGGGAAGAGAGGGTAAGACAAGGAACATTTACATGAGGATTTGTACATAAAAAGTACAATTAGAATTCAGAATGGCGAAAGACAGTACGAGTGGTTCTGTATAACCCCTTTGCAGACTGTACATGCTGAGCACCTGTGGTATCTGAAAAGTCCAGCAGCATTGGCTGTAGGTTTATTTCCAGTCATATTTGGTTCACAGCCTCAGATACCTCTAGAATATGCTTTTTGACAATCACAAAATATGTTTGGCTTGCTGTATTCTGCAGCAGACATAATAAATGACCAGGCTCATTACTTTGTCAGTACAATAACTTCTGGAGTTACCGCGCATTCTACAGCAAACATAATAAGTGGCCAGGCTCATCACTTTGTCAGTACAATAACTGCTGGAGTTACCTTGCATTCTGCAGTAAACATAATAAATGGCCAGGCTCATCACTTTGTCAGTACAGTAACTGCTGGAGTTACCTCACATTCTGCAGCAAACATAATAAATAGCCAGGCTCATCACTTTGTCAGTACAGTAACTGCTGGAATTACCTCGCATTCTGCAGTAAACATAATAAATGGCCAGGCTCATCACTTTGTCAGTACAATAACTGCTGGAGTTATCTCGCATTCTGCAGCAAACATAATCAATGGCCAGGCTCATCACTTTGTCAGTACAATAACTGCTGGAGTTACCTCGCATTCTGCAGCAAACTTAATAAATGGTCAGAATCATCACTTTGTCGGTACAGTAACTGCTGGAGTTATCTCGCATTCTGCAGCAAACTTACTAAATGGCCAGACTCATCACTTTGTCAATACAATAACTGCTGGAGTTATCTCACATTCTGCAGCAAACATAATAAATAGCCAGACTCATCACTTTGTCAGTACAGTAACTGCTGGAGTTACCACGCATTCTGCAGCAAACTTAATAAATGGCCAGGCTCATCACTTTGTCATACAATAACTGCTGGAGTTACCTCACATTCTGCAGCAAACATAATCAATGGCCAGGCTCATCACATTGTCAGTACAATAACAGCTGGAGTTACCTCACATTCTGCAGCAAACATAATCAATGGCCAGGCTCATTACACTGTCAGTACAATAACAGCTGGAGTTAACTCACATTCTGCAGCAAACATAATAAATGGCCAGGCTCATCACTTTGTCAGTACAATAACAGCGGGAGTTACCTTGCATTCTGCAGCAAACATAATCAATGGCCAGGCTCATCACATTGTCAGTACAATAACAGCTGGAGTTATCTCGCATTCTGCAGCAAACACAATAAATGGCCAGGCTGAACACTTTGTCAGTACAGTAACTGCTGAAGTTATCTGGCACTCTGCAGCAAACACAATAAATGGCCAGGCTCATCACTTTGTCAGTACAATAGCTGTTGGAGTTATCTCGCATTCTGCAGCAAACATAATCAATGGCCAGGCTTATCACTTTGTCAGTACAGTACCTGCTGGAGTTATCTCGCATTCTGCAGCAAACATAATCAATGGCCAGGCTCATCACTTTGTCAGTACAATAGCTGCTGGAGTTATCTCGCATTCTGCAGCAAACACAATAAATGGCCAGGCTCATCACTTTGTCAGTACAATAGCTGCTGGAGTTATCTCGAATTCTGCAGCAAACATAATAAATGGCCAAGCTCATCACTTTGTCCCTACAATAGCTGCTGGAGTTACCTCGCATTCTGCAGCAAACATAATAAATGGCCAGACTCATCACTTTGTCAGTACAATAGCTGCTGGAGTTATCTCACATTCTGCAGCAAACACAATAAATAGCCAGGCTCATCACTTTGTCAGTACAGTAACTGCTGGAGTTATCTCGCATTCTGCAGCAAACACATTAAATGGCCAGGCCGAACACTTTGTCAGTACAGTAACTGCTGGAGTTATCTCACATTCTGCAGCAAACACAATAAATGGCCAGGCTCATCACTTTGTCAATACAATAACTGCTGGAGTTACCTCACATTCTGCAGCAATCATAATAAATGGCCAGGCTCATCACTTTGTCAGTACAGTAACTACTGGAGAACCTCGCATTTTGCAGCAAACATAATAAATGGCCAGGCTCATCACTTTGTCAGTACAATAACTGCTGGAGTTACCTTGCATTATGCAAACTTGTCTATTGCCTGCATTTGAATCCTTTGCATGCTGGTGATCAAGGGGTCTGGGTGCACCAATCCTCAAGTCAGAAGTGGTATGGGGGTGTGAGTGTTTCATGACTAATTTGAGGAGGGCTAGTCTGTTCATTATGGAGCATAGGGAAGCCAAGATGGCAGGAAGTTTGGGTAGGCTGTAAAGGGCTCATCTCGGGGATTCAGTCTATCAAAAGTGGTTGGGCAGGGATTAGATAAAGCTCAGTGAGAGCTATAAATGTAAGTGTTGGTTTGAGATTTTATTTCTTTGCAGGTTGGAGATGGAGGGGTCTGAACATGCTGACCATCATGTTGCGGGTGACATGGGAAATGTGTTTCAAGGGTTTAATCTTTAAGTGCTAATCTGTTCATTACAGACAGGATGGTGTAAACATGGGACAGATTGTCTGGGTAAGTGGTGGGTGACGTACTATAAACAGGTTAATGAATGGCTGGGACCAGTACAGTATAGAGGGCTGATAATTCCAAGAGGAGAAGCTTGGGATGTGGCAGTAGGGAGCGAGTGAGAGGGTTCACGGTTAGGGTACCCATGGAATAAATTGCCTGTGTAAGTGGTGGGGAGGGACTATAAAAGGGGTTCATGAATGGCTAGGACTAGTATAGTACAGAAGGCTAATAATTCCAAGAGGAGAAGCTCAGGATGTGAAGTTAGGGAGTGAGTGGGAGGGTTCAGGAGTGGGTTACCTATGAAACGGAGCATCTCTGTAAGTGGTGGAGTAGGGACATTAAACACATTCATGAATGGCTGGGACTGGTACAGTATAGAGGGCTAATGATTCCAAGAGGAGAAGCTAGGGATATGGAGGTAGAGAGAGAGGGAGAGGGTTCAGTGGTGTGGTACCTATGAAACAGATCATCTGTATAAGTGGTGGAGGAGGGACAGTAAACATATTCGTGAATGGCTGGGACTTGCACAGTATAGAGGGCTAATAATTCCAAGAGGTGAAGCTAGGGGTGAGAAGGTAGAGAGTGAGGGGATTGTTTGGGACAGGTTAGCTATGAAACAGATTATCTGTGTAAGTGGTGGAGGAGGACTGTAAACACATTCATGAGGGCTGATAATTCCAAGTGGGAAAGCTGGGGGTAGTGGGAGAGGGGGAGGGTTCATGGGTGGGGTACCCATGAACCCGATTGTCTGTGTAAGTGGTGGGGAGGGACTATAAACAGGTTTATGAATGATTGGGATTGATATAGTATACAGGGCTGATAATTCCAAAAAGAGAAGCTAGGAATATGGTGGTAGGGAGTGAGGCCGTGGGGTACTGATGTAAAAGATTGCCTGTATAAGTGGTCGGAAGTGGACTATAAATGGGTTCATGAATGGCTTGGACCAACACACTATAGGGAGCTGATAATTCCAAGAAGGGAAGCTAGGGATGGGGAGGTAGGGAGTGGGGGGGCTCAGGCGTGGGGGCCCCGATGTGAAAGATTGCTAGTGTAAGTGATTGGAAGTGGACTACTAATGGGTTCATGAATGGCTTGGACCAATACATGATAGGGGGCTGATAATTCCAAGAGGAGAAGCAAGGGATGATGAGAAGGGGAGGGGTCGGGGCATGGTACCCATGGAATAGATTGCCTGTTTAAGTGGAAGGGAAGGACTATAAGTGAGTTCATGAACAGCTGGGACTGGTACAGTATAGAGGGCTGATAATTCCAAGAGGAGGAGCCTGGGATGAGGAGGTTGGGAATGAGGGAGTGGGTTCAGGGTTGACATCATTGCTAAACCCTCTTGACATTGTAGGTCAGTGGCATAGGTAGAATACTCTGTATAGGCTGCCTAGATGGACCCTTGGTCATTATCTAAAGCAATGTCTGTGTTTCTATAGGACCAAAGACTCCTAAAATTAGTTTTATGATTTGCTTTTTTAAGTGTGATGATGTAGTTCTCTGAATATTTAAAATTTTGCTAATACAGTGTTTCTGTGTATTACAAAAGAAAAGTTGTAGGCCAGCCCGGTGGCACGGAGGGCAGAGGTGCTGTCAAGTGCCTCACCTCTCACCCCGCTGGTGATCAGAGTTCAAGAACCAGTTTAGGTCATGATAGGTCAGCGGGGGGGTCTGAGATAGGAATGAGCAGCCACCTGGTAGCCTCTCCTCTCCTCTCCTCTCTCTCTCTGACTGGAGTGGTGGGCCTTCCTGGCACTTGGCTGCCACCAAGTGGAGGTCTGGTGGCAGCGCTGATGTACAGGAAGCCTCAGATCTAGAACACATGTGGGCCTCCATGAGCATGCAGCCTCTGTACTGCTGTGGCTTCAGGAGCTAGAGTGCATTCTGGATATATGTACTCCAGAGGGAGAGGCATGGCCCAGCTGGGGGTAGAAAGCCACAGGGTAACTAGTCCCCAGTGTGGAGGGAGAACAGGGAGGATTCAAGGTGTCCAGGGACATGGCCAAGTAGCCTCCCAGTCTGGCTGAGGAGGAGAAAAACTTTCATTGAAAAGAAAAAAAAACAGTTGAGTCTTGCTTCTGCTTAGGACTGATTGACACCTTTCAGTACCATTGGTACTTTGACTAATCCTGTGCACATTTCAGCTCCAGGGCCCCTGCTTTTACCCACATTTCAACACCCACGTGAGCAGCAATCAGAGAAAAAGAAAGAAATGAAGGGAACAAGGAAGATTAAAGGCAGCAAGAAGGAGAAGTCAAAGAGAAGAAAGGAGGATAAGCCACAGGACAGCAGGCCAGACAAGGTGGAGGAAGAGGAGCAGAGACCAAAGGAGAAGGCAGCGATGGAACAGCTCAAGGACAAAGCTGGTGAGCATTAACATAATAATGATACATATAATACTGAAAATGTACAAGGCCACTGGTTTACTGTGATTAAAGTAATGGAATTCCATTTTCAAGACATGAAATTATGGGAAATGCACCAGTGATTTTTTTAGTTTAATTTCCAGATTTTTACTGGCATGCTACTGTCATTCTTTTAGTATGTGTATGAATAATCAGAATAAAAGAAGGCTTAACACAGAGATAAAATGAAGCAAATTGAAAATGGTAGAGGAAGCAATTGTGCAAGCAATAATACCCAACAGGGTGGGCGGTATTGGGCAATACTGGACTGCCCAGGGATGAAATGAGGCCCACTGCTGCAGGCAGAGGGCCTTACAGACCCTGAAAGGTCCAGTATTACCTATACTACCCACCCAGGAGTGTATTATTGCACTTAGAAAATGGGCTCTGTGGCATTTTAGTATGGGAATTAAAAACATTTAAGAAAATCATTTATAAAAACACAGATTAAGAATGCAATTTTACTTTCTGTATTGTAAAGTAGACTCTGTGTTTTGTGCTGTTCTGTGTCCTGTCCCCCCCCACAGAGCCATTCTCTTCTACTTATCACCCCCCCGCACCACCACCTCCACAAGAAGACATGGAGTTTTATTAAATTCTCCCCCAGCTGTGTTGGCATCATTTCATGTTTAATAGATAAGTTCTTTGCCTTTCATGCAAGTCTTTTTTTTATTATTTTACAGTCGGAAGGTGTGTCAGTTAGGCGTGCAACCTTGCGCTACCCTGCAACGTAAAAGCAGGAAGTTGAGTTGAGAACTCTGAGGTAACACGGCAGTAGTCTAAATTTTTTTTTTTTTTTTAAGTTTAACATCACTGGTGCTACATTTTGTGATTTTCGGGGATAAGAATATGTGAAAGAAGACAGCACTGTTTCTGGTAACTTCCTTAGCGCTTCTGTGTGTTTTGATGGCAGTCTGCATTAGGGAATGTGTGTCATCAAGATGGACTAGCTGTTTGAAAGAAATGCTGGGAACATTTTAAAATGAACAGACTGTTTTGGAACACTTGGCAGTTTTTATGTTGCTTTGTTTTTAATTTATTAAAACGTACTGAGTCCTACTCGGAGGGTGCTCACCATATCACCTGATAAACGAGAGACAAAAATGGTAGCATTTTTAAATTGAACCTTCTATGGGCATCAGGATACAAGTGCTGGGTTGACATGCCTGGCACTTGTTTTTTTCAGGGCTATAACTGCAAGTTAATGTACCCCTAGGAATGTCTGGCAGCAAATCAGATTCTTTACAGCTTCTTTAAAAGAAAAATAAAGTTCTGTAGATTTAATGATCTTCTGTAAATGTCCAAATCCATGAAATTTTTTGTTTTTACCAGTGTGCAGGCAGTCCAAATTCCAGGATTTTACCATTTTTTTTTCAAGTGAGGTTAAAAACACAGTGGCATTGAAAATGTAATTCATGGTAATAATGGGAGGGGGCATTTGGGGGAATTTCTAGCATGTGGAAGGGAACAAAGACAAGAGTCTAGCTAGATCTGGGCCCCTGTCTCTTTTCACCCTTGAGATGTCAAAAGAAGTGAGACAAATAGGATTTCACAGGGGAGCAGTGCAGAGCTGTAGGAGAGTGCAGTAAAAGAAAATGAAATCTGTGGAGCACAGCAGCAGGGGGAGTCAGTAGTGAATCATGTGAGAATGTCAATAAAAGAAAAGACTTGTAAAGGTGACTATTTGGATGGGTTCACTTTAGCCAGGTTTACACTGCCATCTTTGTAGTGCATCAACGCATGCACACAGGTTGATCAGCTCCAAAGTCTGATTTGTGGGTACTTACGTGAAATGCGTTAAGAACCCTTCACATCCTTATTTTGGCTGCAGTGTAAGAGTGAAGCCGTCCAGTGGATCAAGTGCAATAAGCCACTTTGTAAACTATCTTCTGCACTTAATTTGCTGTGAAGCTTTGTCTTCCAGTGTCCTCCAGTGGTCCCATGAGGTCTCCTTCAGACCTAATCAATGGACACTTTTGCGCCAGTGCTTCCTGTGTATTGGAAGGCATGGCAACCAGCAGAAGTGATGCAGGCAGTGAGCGCATCTGCACCATGTCGCTGCCAACAGCAGTTACAGGAGACCCTCCATTCTGAATATAAAACCCTCCACAGTGCAACCTGCAGAGCAGCGAGCATGGGCTGTGTAAACTGTTTATTGTTCATGGCGCACACAGAGAAGCATGAAAGGAGTGGCAGAGAAGCAAGAGTGCTATGGCTGTGTAAACATGGTTGAAGTCAGCTAAAGGTACAATTAAAAGGGTGACAGTGGAAGAGAAGAGAAAAGAAGACAGGTATGATGGATTTGGCTGCAGTGCTAGTGCTGTTGAATAGGTAACTGGTGATAAAACATTTTAAGGGAAAAACCTTAAACCTGTGGGTGACAGGCTTTATTTAATATATGACATTTACGCTAGAAGAATACCCAGAACAAATATGCCATATGCTTACATAGAATGGGCACGGGGGGAGGGGGTGCTTGGCTGCAACATGATGGAAAAATTAGTCATCATATGGTGGCTGACAAGGATGTGATGGGATTCAAGGCACACTGATTCTTGATTGATGTATATGACTGGCTCAGATGACATGGTTTTTTTTGAGTTAGGATAGGACAGAACTGGAGCAGACGGTAAGGGAGGGTGCCTGGGCTCACTGCTTCTGTTTCAGTAGTGGGGCCTGTACATGGTTTGTTTATTGATTTTATTTATTTATTTTTAAGCAGGTAGACACACTAGATATGAAATGGCTATTTTCTGGTAGGAGTGCGGGTTCGGACATGTCTGTTCCAACTGCAGGGAAGGGGACTCATTCTGTCCTGAAAATCCAAAAAGCTTCTGCCGTGAACTCCTTATTCAGCCGTGCTGCTTCACAAGTTCAAGGTGGCCGACCTTAATGTAACTCCAAGTCCAAATAGTGATGCTCACATAAGAACAGTCAACAGGCAAAGGTGGTACAAATAAACTGAGTTTTACTTTTCTTTTCTGTTTCCATAAGATGCCAAATAACAGCACAATGGCAGTACAAATAACTTTACTTCCTGGTCTAGCACAGTCCTCATTCTGTCCTGTACAGCAGAAAGAACAAAATAAATGAGAACGATGACTTCAGGGATCTGATGCCTTGGTTTAAATGTATCTAGCAGCCACATCAGATGAAGCCAGTACCAGAAACTAGTGCAAAGCTCGGCAGTTTAGAAAACAATCTCCCTACCAGACCAGTTACAAAAAAGGCCTTATTGAGCAGGTGCCATTGGCATGAAATGAATTAAGTGTAGTAGCTGCGGTGGTTTTTTTATAGCATGGTTTTCAGTTTGTACAAATATGGCTTTAAGAAAGCCTTTTTCGTAACTGATGGTGTGAGGATCAGTGTTTTCTAAACTGCAGAACTTCACTGCACTTACACCCAAATAGAATGGAGGCTGCAGTAGAGGATCGTTATAAAGAAAGTTTTGGATGCTGTGATGGAGTGTATGTCCATCACACTCCTAAACAACTTCACAACCCTGCAACACAGGTAGCACAGGTTTTGACAGGGGCTCTGCTGGGGTTTATACCAAACCCCTACTGTTTTAAAGTCGGCCCTTTAAAATGTCACTGTCTTGGTGGTTCGAGTGTTGGATGTATCTCAGGGGGAGGGGTATTAACAAGCAACAATTGGGCCCAGTAAAGGAGGATGGGTGAATGGGGGGGTTGTTTTAAGGGGTGCACATGCAATTGGAGACAGAGACTGAACTGAATTCTTGGTTAAGCTGAGTACAAGCTGTTTAGTTTTCTGTTTACTGAATGTAAGGAAGATTCATTTATTTAAACTGATCTCTGGAGTGTTCCTTTTGAGAGTGTTCACAGAAGCCACCAGCATGGTACCTTGTCACACATGGTTAGCTTTAGTGGTGGAATCAAACCTCCCCTTGTTTAAAAAGGGGTAAGATGGACTCTAACAAAGTACTGAAATGGCTAGCAGAACAGCAAGCACAACAGACCCAGATGCAAAAACTACATGCCCAGATTCAAGCACAGTTGCTAGAACAGAGAGACCAATAGCTAGTGCAACAACTGGTTCAGAGAGACCAGCAGCAAAGAGACTGGATGGTTCAGCATGTGCAATTGCAGACACAGAGAGAGCAACAGCTGGTGCAACAACTGGTGCAGAGAGACCAGCAGCAAAGAGACTAGATGGCTCAGTAAGCACAATTGCAGATGCAGCAAGTCCAACAACTGTTGCAGAGACCAGTAGCAGAGAGAGACTGGAAGGCCTAGCAAGAAGAATTGCTGGAACAGAGAGACCAACAGCTGGCACAACAACTGGTGTGGAGAAACCAGCAGCAGAGAGACTGGATGGACCAGCAATTGCAGGTGCAGAGGAACCAACAGCAGAGAGGCCCAGCAAGCACAATTGCAGATACAGAGAGATCAACAGCTGGTGCAACAACTGGTGCGGATAGACCAGCAGCAGAGATTGGAAGGCCCAGCAAGCACAATTGTAGGTGCAGAGAGACCAACAGCTGGCACAACTGGTGCAGAGAGACCACCAGCAGAGAGAGATTGGATGGCCCACCAAGCATAATTGCAGGTGCAGAGAAACCAACAGCAGAGAGACTGGATGGCCCAGCAAGTACAATTGCAGGCACAGAGAGATCAACAGCTGGTGCAACAACTGGTGCAGATAGACCAGCAGCAGAGATTGGAAGGCCCAGCAAGCACAATTGTAGGTGCAGAAAGACCAACATCTGGCACAACTGGTGCAGAGAGACCACCAGCAGAGAGAGATTGGATGGCCCACCAAGCTTAATTGCAGGTGCAGAGAGACCAGCAGCAGGCATTTATGAAGCAGGTGCTGCAAACACAGAAAAACACTGTGTCCCGGCTCTAGGCCACAGGGAATCCTGTCGTTGTAGGACCCTACCCCTTGCTAACAACAACAGATCCTGAGGATGACTCCAAGGCAAACCTTACAGTGTTTGAAAGAGTTGCCAGTACCACTGCTTGGTCATGAGAAAGCTGGGCTATTCACATCACACCAGATATGACCAGAAATGCCCAAGCTGCATACAGAAGCCTAACTATCACTGCCCCAAAGACTATGTTCTGGTAAAGGTGGCTATCTTAGACCAGGCTGCATACAGAAGCCTAACTACCACTGCCGCCAGAGACTATGATCAGGTAAAGGTGGCTATCATAGACCGGGCTGCATATAGAAGCCTAACTATCACTGCCATCAGAGACTATGATCAGGTAAAGGTGGCTATCTTAGAATGGGCTGCATACTGAAGCCTAACTACCACTGCCACTAGAGACTATGATCAGGTAAAGTTGACTGTCTTAGACCGGGCTGCATATAGAAGCCTAACTACCACTGCCATCAGAGACTATGATCAGCTAAAGGTGGCTAACTTAGAGCGGATTGCAATAACTGAAGAAAGTTACCAATGGAAAGTTTGTAGCTTGAGTTTCACAGCTGGGACATGTCCTAGAGTACTGTCACAAAAATTACAAGACATGGCTACTTGATGGTTAAAACCAGAGGAATGCACTAACTAGGAGATCATGGAATCGATTATACTGGAACAGTACCAGAACACTTTACCAGATCGAGTCGGTGACTGGGTAAGTCAACATGAAACTATCACTCTGACTGCTGCAGTAAAAGTTCACGGAACATTACTTGGAAGCTGAAAGACCAGAGGTCACTAAGTGGAGTGGAGCCCACAATGAACTTCAGGCAGTGACCCAAGGAGAAGAAGCCTGCAAAAGAGGGAAGAAAGGAATTAAGGGGATGGAAACAAAGGTGCGCTAGGGGTAAGTGGTCAAATGATAAAATATTGCTTACTTCTCCACTCCTAAATGGTATAACCCTTGGGTCTGATGTAATGTCCCAAATGGTGGTGTGTAGGTCATAAACCTAACAGTAACATTGTATGTTTTCATTGGGGTAAATTGGGACATATCAGTAAGTTTTGTGATTACCTGGACTGTGATTTTATGGAATGCATAGCTGCCACCCACACACAGGAGTCCCAGGTCAAGCACCCATATACAATACCAGTGCAAGCAGGGAGTCCAATAGTTACAGTTTTGGTGGATTGTGACTGTGGGTTGACCATGGTTAAAGAATCTGTGGTTAGACCTAACCTGAGTCAGTGGGGAAATCCTATAGATATTGCCTGTGTGCAAGATACTCGTACATACCCTATACAGCCCCAGTGTGGTTAAAAGTAGGCAACTGGGCAGGAATAAAAACAATGGGAATTTCCAAAACTTTACCCTGGCTAGTAGTTGTGGGCTGAGACTGGGAAGGGTTTCATACCCTCCTGCATGGCAGTGCTGCAATTTCATACCCATATGAGACTGCAGAGACAGAGGGCCTAGAACATGTATTTCCCTTTACTGACTCTGAACTATTTGGCCTGAAAGGGAAGCCTAAGAAGTCCTGAGGTCAAAAATGTAGAGGGGGAAAAAAGGAGGGTCCCTCTATCTCAGACTGTAGTAGTTGGTGAACACAAGAACTTGGGGTACAAGAAATGTCTGGGGTGACTTAGATGAGGACATGGCATCCACATCTACAGGAGGTCACAATGTCCGGAGGTCAGATCTGACCTTTTTGAAAACCCAGCCAACATAATTTCTGAACAAATGGCTGATGAGGTCCTTAAGAATGCCTACCAGAACATAGCTGTGGTAAATGGTAAAGTGTTAGATGAAAAAAAGGACAATATTTTCCCAGGATTGAACTGAAAGATGATATTCTGTAGTGGGTAGAACCCAAGAAACAAACTGATACTTTGCATTACCAGTTAGTGATTCTCAGGTCTGTAAGAAGAAAGGTGCACAGACTGGCACATGCAATACCTATTGTGGGTCATTTGGGCAGAGAGAAGACCAAGACGTGCATACTTGTCTGGTTCTGCTGTCCAGGAATATGGAAGAAAATAGACTTTTTCACTTCCTGCCTTGAGTTTCAGCTGCTGACCCCCAGAAGAATAAACAGGGTCCCTATGATCCCAGTGCCCATAATAGACACCCTGTGTGAAAGAATTAGGTTTGATATGGCGGGACTCTTGATAAAAAGTTAATCTGGGTATCAGTATATATTGGTTATATTGGATTATGCCACCCATTACCCTGAGGCTATTGCCCTACATTCCACTACAGCCTGGTCAGTGGCAAAATAATTGATAAAAGTGCGCTCTCGAGCTGGACTGCCAAAGAAGATCTTAACTGATCAAGGCACCAACTTTATGTCAAAACCTATGTGAGAGCTATGTGTTTTACTGAAAGTTAAGTCCATCCGGACATCAGTGTATCGCCCACAGACCGACGGCTTGGTGAAACGCTATAACAAGGTAGTAGGCAGTATGCTGTCTAAATTTGTGGCAGTGGAGGTGAAAAACTGGGATGTTATTACCCTATTTAATGATTGTCATTTGGGAGGTGCTGCAGTCTTCCGCTTGGTTCTTGTCCTTAGAATTGTTGTATGACCGACAACCCCAAGGGCTGCTGGATCTCGTAAAAGAGATGTGGGAAGAACAGGCACATAATTCACCTAATGTGTTTCATACATTACAGCAACTCCTTTCCCCAGTCTGGACTTTTCTAGCTCTCCTCATTCTCCTTACCCAAGTGGGAGATATAAAGCTCAGTCCAGGTTCTGCATGTCCTTTATTCACCCCCTCCCCAGTCATTAAACGTCAGTCACCCAAAGGGCTGAAGGTTGCCCACATACTTGCCCAAACTCTGTGTCCCAAGACTGCTGAACTTGAGGCATGGGTTACTCAACACACCCCAGACTTGCTAGGCATCTCAGAGTCATGGCTAAAGTCTAACATCAAACAACGTGAGGTAGCACTGCATGTCTATAACTGCTTCAGGAAGGATTGGTTAGCAAAATGGAACAGAGGTGTCTGTGTGTGTTCAGGCTGGCTTAGATGCTACTGGGACTCACTGTGTCTCTCCCTGACTCTTGGTTCCATCAAAAAAACTAATAGTGGGCTGCATATGCCTGCTCCCCAAAGAGGCCTCTGTCTGCCCCCTCCTTTGTAACTTCCCAGCTAGTCTCCCTCACCATGACCTCATACTTTGTGACAATTTTAATTTGGACTGGCTGAACCCCAACACTAACAAGATACGTGCCACTCTTGCCAGTTGTAATCTTGCGCAACTCATCTCTGACCCAACAAGAATTAACACAAAATTGGGCAACCACTCCTTACTTGATTGGATGGTCAACAACTGTGCCCACAAGGTGAAATCCATGGGTGTTCTTTCTGACAGCATCAGTGATCACTCCCCTGCCTCCTGTCTGTGGTGAAATAATTTCCCCAATCCCCACCCAAGGTGACCCCGGTCTGGGACATGTCCCTAATTGATCCCAGAGCTTTTCTCTGTCTCAGACGTTGACTGTGAAGAGGCCTCAACTTTTTCATGACCACCTTTACCAATATGGTTAATCATCATGCCCCCTGAAGAGGTGCAGATCAAAAGGATTCAAAGCATCCTGGCTCTTTAAGGAGTTAAGGAAGCTCATGTCTGCACATTATTGGGCTTGGAAAACCTTCAAATGCAGTGGACTGCCCATTGACTGACAAGGCTACAGGCAGCTCAGGCACACATGTAAAACTTCACTTCAGAAAGCAAAGCGCATCCATTTCAGGGCTCTCCAAACTGTGCGCCTTTGCAATCCCAAAGAATTCTGGAGGAAGGTGAATTCTCTCATTAAAGGCAAGTCCTCTGAGGCTCCTAGCTCCCTTAATGCCAAAGGCAACGTCCTCTCTGACCCCCAACTGTCGCTGCAGGATTTAATGAGTTCTTTACTGACCTGCATAAACATACAGCACTCTTAACCAATTCCCCCACCTCTCCTCCCCCACCCCCACCAGTGGACACTGGTGCTTCCAACCTTCCACCTTAAACTTGCCACCCTCAAGGAAGTATGCTGGCTTCTCGCTAACCTAAAAGCTGATAGCTCCCCTGTTCACAACACTCTGTAACCCATGTTTCTCAAATTAGGGTTTGTAGCAATTGCCGATCCAGTTCATGACCTGTATAACCAATCCTTCCTTACTGGGTCCATTCTTGATAAATGGAAGGTAGCCATAGTCATTCCCATACACAAGGGTGGACCCAACAAAACTGTTGAGAATTATAGACCTATTTCTATCCTCTGTCCACTGGCTAAAATCCAAGAGCGAATACTCTACAACCACCTACAGGATTACCTGGACCTCCACCACCTCCTCTGAAATTTCCAGCATGAGTTCAGGGAAAACCACAATACCCTCACAGCCTTTATAAAGGTTTCATCTGACTTGTTCCATGCTATGGACCAAAGGTCTTGTCACCAGTGTTACCTTTGTCGATTTAAGGAAGGCATTTGACTTGGTCAGCCACAGTCTCCTACTGTGGATGCTACTCTCCCTTGGCCTTTAATCTAGCACCTTAATGTGACTCCAAAATTACCTTACAGGCCCCACACAAAGGGTTAAGTGGTCCGGGTCTCTCTCGGACCGCAGACCTATAACCTATGGTGTGCCTCAGGGCTCCATTTGGGGGCTGTTACTATTCTCCCCTTTATTAATGAATTACCATTAAAATTGTGGTGGGGGCCTCTCTGCCCCTCTATGTGAATGATGCTGTTGTTTACTGATCCTCATCAGACGTCTGCTGGCTCAACATTATGCTCGCATCAGACTTCCAAACTCCTGAGGGCTGCTTCCTTGAAAACCAACAAGTTCTCAACACTAAAATAAAAGAAATGCATGCTGTTCTCCAGCCCCTCCTCCACACCTCATCCCTACTCCTCTCTTGTGATACTGTCCCATAATAGTGATGTCCTTGAATCCATCCAATCTTTTAAATATCTGGGTGTCACCAGAGACATCTCACTTTCCTTGGACACCCATGTCACCCTCCTACCTAAAGTACTAAACCAGAAGCTGGGCCTGCTTCATCGCATCCGTCTCTTCCTCTCTTCAGCTTCTTGCCATAAGATCGCTGCCACCACTCTCCTCCCCCTCCTTACTTATGGTGCCCCACTACTACTCACAACCAACTCAACCATCCTCTGTCGCCTTAAAGAGGCTTATCATAGGGTGGGATTGTTTGCCTTAGGGGCCAATGCCCGTCACCACCACTGCAATGTCCTCTTCCATGGGCTGGCTATCATACGAATCAAAACTCCAGTATGCCACCTTGAGTCTAGTGTACAAACCGGTCCACCATTACACCCCCCAAGTCTTAGTGAGCCTATTCAGTTCTGGTACTCCTGCATGCTCTGAAGTCTGCCTCCCTCCCTCTTCTCATAATGCCCAAACCACGGTTAGCTGTAGGCCAGAGATAATTTTTTTTCTCAGGAGTGTTTTGCTAGGACTCCCTACCACACTCTACAGTATTCTGTTTTTCTCTCCCTCAGTTCCAATCCTCCCTATTACTCCACCTCTTTGCCTCTTCTCTTTGTTACTGCTTCCGATGACTTTGACTCTGCATTCTAAACTTCATGTATAGGTATTCACACTCTCTAAACTTTCTATGTATATGTGTAAATGTAACTGTAAATGATGTAATTGTAAATGAAATGATATAAATGTAACCAGTGTAGCTGCCATGTGATTGTCATTGTACTGCACTTCCCGGGTTGCCTCTGAAAAAGGGACTGTACTGTCTTAGCAGGCTCACCCGGTTACCAAAATCCAAATAAATACATTATTTATTCAGTTTTGATAATTGGGTAGGCCCACTGAGCCCTGGAGGTCCTTTTTTCAGGGGCGACCAGGAATTAGTTACAAAAAAAAAGGAGACAAATACAGCAATGTACAAGGAACGTAGAACTTAAATGCAGCAGAGCAATATGTAATACATTAGGGCACCATGAGACCAAAGGGGGCTAAGTCATTCGGGCTACAATCAGGCCAGGCCACCAGAGGAATCTGTTACAATACACTGGGTGGGGGTAACAATAAGGAAGGAGGTTGCAGGGTACAAGGTGTGCAGAACAGTTCTGAGGAGGGGGTAGTAATAGGATTAATATGGTAAAATATATGTATTACAACAAATGAAAGAAAGACTAAACACATTGGGCAGATTTGCCAAGGAACATTTAATAAAAGCACAGCCAACTTAGGCAGAACATTATAACCAAGGGGCCAGGTTACAGGATTTCAAGTGTACGGCAACATAGTATTACTACTGTTGCCAAGCTGTAAGAGTAAACTCCTAGCTAAATGGCAGGGACTGTATGAGGTCCTCAGAAGAGTGGAGCCAGACGATTATGAAATCGTACAACAGGACAGAAAAAATGAAAAACACATTTACTGTGCTTATTTGTTGAAACCTGGAAAGACAAAGAGGTATTACTCATCGACCCAGAAGATCAAAAAGGGGCCCCAAGTCTGTGGAAGTACTCCCAATGATTTAAGATACTAAATCAAAGAATCATGTGGTGAACAGTTACTGTTCTAGACGGGGTGCAAGGTTTCTCATGTTTTACTTGTTGCTGTCTTTAGGAAATGTTCATCGTAATCCAGGGCCAGTGAATATTGGTCCTTTAGCATTTAGCCTATGGAAACAGAGAGGAATTCATATGGCACATGCAAATATCAGAAGCATTGCTCCAAAATTTGATCAGTTCACTGGGTTAAACAACACAACGTTGAATGTTATTTCATTATCTGAAAAATGGTTAACCTCTTAAACTGAGGATAGTGAACTGCAAATTGCTAGTTTCCAATTGTTTAGATGCGGTGGGTTAGTTAAACAAGGAGGGGAGGATGTGATTTTCATTTAAGAGAGTAACTAAATGCTATTAACCTACAAACATCTGAATCTCCCAGTTGCGAATTTTTGACTTTAAAGTTACAAATTGGGAATCACAAGAACTTGATTATTGCTGTTACTTATCTTACACCTGATGCTTCAAAGACTGGTTTCTGTTGTTTCTTAAAATGCTGTAAAGCAGCTTAACAGGAATTCAGAAAAAAATAAATATTTTTGGTGATAGATTTCAACATTGATTGGAACATCAAGAACAACAAAAATGACCACCATTCTATTTGTGATATGTCCCTAATACAGCTTAGAAATTAACCATCTTGTGTACCACAGGCACTGGTAGAATTGTTGACTGGTTGTTAGTAAAAATTTAAAAAGAGCGAGTAAGAAACAAGCAAATTCCTTCAGACTCACTGAGTGACCATACACCAATAAAATGCACCTGGTCTAGTAAAATAGAAATACTATCCCCTATTTCTATGAGGGTTAGGATTTTACCCAAGGACAAAATTACTGACTGTACAAATTCACTGGGTCAGAAAGATTCGTCTTCTATTGCTTTTAACCCTGACATTGACTTGGCATTATGACTTTTATTTACTGAATTTAATAGAGTTGGTGACACTTTTGTCCCATATAGATATATTACAAAATGTAATGGTTCACACAAATGGATACCCTTCCCCCCCAACTATTGAAATTGATGTAAAGCATTGGTACAAACAGAAACAGACAGGAAACTATACATGCATAGTAAGGTGTAAGGAATTGAGAAACCAGTGTTTTAAAAAAACAAAAAAAGATTACTGAAGTCTAAGCATTTTTGTGACATTCTTCTGTAATTGACAGTACTCGTTCCTTCTGCAACAACGTAAATGAACTTCTTAAGATTAATTCTAATACTACACTAAAGACAGTAAATTTTAATGGAACTATGCAATGACCCAGATGGTATAGCTAATGCATTTAGGGGGACATTTTCAAAGGAGATGCACCAGGGCAATTCATAAATTGCACCGCAGCATGATATTCAAATGGTGGAGATGTGTTGCGCAACTCCGGCTGCACCCTTGCTCCATGTTAATGTATGTGGTTCATCTCAAGGGGGCATGCCCATGAATGCATGGCACATTCCCATATTCTTCAAAATGTGGGGTGCATCTTCCCGCACATCTCAGAGATGTGCCACACAAAGTTAATCATGTTAGAAACACACCTAACCCATGGACACCCACAGGTGGGCTGCTGTACTGTACTCTGCAGCCACCAGCCTCACCACCAAGCCCAGTCCCACTGTGCCCCACAGAGACAAAAGTACACACACCCCACCCTCTGTGCAGTCCTCCCCATGTCCCACAGTCCCCCATAGTATACAACACCCTTATCCTCTGTGCAGTCCCCCAATGCCCGTTCAACCATGCCCCGTCTCACATTGCAAATCCCCCACCCTCTGTGCAATGCCCCCATGCCCTTTCCACCAAGGGCATTGGACCCCACATTTCCATAGGTAGTGGACCCCCCTCCACGATCACAGAACCTTGAGAAATACGGAACCCCATGTGCCCTGGTCCATTATCTCCTCCCATATCAAAATCCCATCTGTTACATTTTCCATAGTGTAGTCCCCCCACCACAGTAGAAATTACCCCCTCCCTGCACCCCCCCAACAACCCAACCCATGCTGGCAACTAGCACAGCCCTCCTTACCCTGCCACAGCCAGCCGCCAACTGATAGGGATCATGCTTGCTACTGTTCAAATGATGCATATGTCCTGATGAGATTTAATATAAGATTTTAGTATTGCTGATTTTAAATAAGATGTAACTTTCTGACAGTATGTAAAGTGCTTCGACTTCCTGAAATTTATCCTGAACAAATAAAGTACTGATTGATTAAAGGGAATCTTAGTAGGGTGGAAGAGAGCCAGAGATCAAGTAGGGTCTACAGTGACACAGTAGGTAGGAGAAAAAATGGATAGACTGGGTAGGTCAAGCAGTGCTTATCTGCCATCAGATTCTAAGTAATTGTGTCACCATCTTTGATGAGACAAATGCTGCCTCCCTTGTTTTATTTTCTAACCCCCCCCAGCTAGTTTAAATGCATGTTCAAGTAGTATCTAAACATTCCACTGAGCACTGCTGTCCTGGCCAAAAAGGCACTTAGTGGCCTTGCTCCCATTGCCATGTCATCACTCTTTCACCCAGTTCATAATGTATATACCATTAGGAGTATAACAGGGCATGCACTGGTAGTCCCTAAAAGTAGAATCAACCAAGGTCAATGAGCTTTCTCAACCCAAGCCACACAATGGCTAAACAGCCTCCCAACCTCCATCACTGAGCTACCTAAAATGTCTCAGTTCAAGAGAGCCCTAAAGAAAGAACTAACCCTAGAATCTATGTGCAAATGCCATTCCTACCTGTCCCTTTACCTGCCCTCACCCCTACCTGACCTATTCTATTCACCAACCCCTATCTCATTTGCACCCTTACTCCCATCCACTTGTCTCCCTCTTCCTCCCTACTCCTCCAACCAACCCTATCAATTTATTTACTATGAATGATTCTACTGAGTTGCAAACCTGTATTGTATTGTTGTCTCTTTCTCCTGACAGATGTTCACTCTGAGCTTCCTGTAATAAAGCAATAATTGTAATCTAATGCTCATTTTAATGCTTGTGTACTGCCTGTTTGTTTCAGTATTTGATATGGAACCTTTCTAAATGAGCACATAGCTCAAAGGTATTTCTGATGTACAAAAAAGCTTCAGCTTCTCCAGATCCCCATCTGTTGTGGACATCATCTGGGGCCATGCCTCTGGGTTTCCTCTGGTTTTGCTGTCTTCATTACTCAGACTGGACAATGTCCCCTGGCACCCCCAGATCCAAGCTGTGGTCCTTTCCAGTCACTGGCCATGACTTGAGGTCCTGGGCAGCCACTTGCTCATCAGCTGCCACTAGAGCCTCAATGAGGTTACTTATGCTTTGCCCCTGATAATGGACCCCTCTTTCCTGGCACAACTGCCTTTGCAGGTCTGTAGTGCAGTCATTGTACTTGGAAGATATCTTCTTTCCTAACTGCTGCTACACTAGCTAACGCTGCAAAAAAAAAATGGGGTATGGAACATTAAACTGTAACCAAATGTTCTTTTTTATTTTCAAAATCTCTGCCTTGTTTCAGTGTGGTTTGTTTACAGTTTGCCAGTCTGATATGCTGGCCTCAAATCCATCTGCTATACCACCAATATCTGTCACAAATCCACTCCTGGGGGCCGGGTCCACTGAGCAGACAGTGCCCTCCCTAAGTGCAACCCATGACGGGGGGCCAGGAAATACCTTCCTTGTGTCCTTATAGTGTGCTCACTGATTTCACAACTGCCACAAGGTCTTTCTCTCTCAGTATTGGTAAAATACAGTCTCAAGTCTGTAACCAGGTGAGAACCCTATTTGTCTGCAGCACGGGGGGTAGTCAAGTGTTACAAGCTCTTTGGGGCTGCTCTCATAAACCTGATTCAAACCCCTTAGAACCTCACTGGAGACCTTGTGGACTTTTACCTTACTATAGAGCCTCAGATTCCCTTCCAGGATCCTAGTTTTGCTGGCATGGGGCACCTTGGTTCTAAATAGGTGTGATACAGATTGAATAAACCTTCCAACAACCTTCACACAGAACAAATAACTCTCAGGTAGTAGTATTTTAAAATATAAGCAAGATCTTTTACTGATTACTTAAATAATTACCATACAAACATACAAACAAATGATTTGGATATTTGGTTACAGGATAACTACCCAAATATTTGGAAAATACAAACACAACAAACTGATTAATTAACTGGGCAATTTCTGATTTTTCTGTATATAATCAGTCTAGAAAATAAGTGAGATTGGCAAAGTCACTTTCTCTCTGTTGCATCTGAGTCTGAGCTTTCCTTGCAGTGATCTTTAGTGGATCTGGCAGTCTTCATGTGTGTCAAAGAATTTGGCTTCTGCACTGAGTCTCTGTTTTAGAGGGCATATATAGCCATATCTGCTAAACTAGCCCATGGTTGGCTAGTGGCCTTAATATTTCCAGGTCCAACTGTTCATCTCTAGACCAGCAGAAGTTTCTCTTGCTCTTTCCAAAGTTGCAAGTGAACCAAAATTATCTGTATTTTGATTTTCCCCAGTCTCACCTCCTGGGCTGGCTTTCATCTACATTGCCTTCCTGACACTATTAAAATGGAAATAGACTATGGCAGTTGGAAGAGAAATTAACAATTAGCTTTCTAGACTGGGCATCTGCATAACCCCTGCTCTAAAATAATTTCTCTTTGGAATTCAAAGTTTTAAGAAAGAGGAGATGGCCCTTCCACCTCCTGTCATTTGTGTAATCTTCCTCTTTGATCAGCTACCAGGAAATGCCAATCCCCTACTGGAATTTAATCTCCTACTTATCTCTAAACAAGACTTTGTCCCAGGCAAAAGGAAGATCTCAGACAGTGCAATACACATCAACTCTTCCCAAGTACCCTTACAATAAAATGTCATCTTTCTGACAAACCTTAGGTTCTGGCCCTTTTGAAAATTAAACTTAAAAATAATACAGATATATATGACAGCCGTGGCTAAATCACCATACTAGGAGATTTGCTGAATCATATTTTGTCCTGTTTCATTACTGTTTTTGGTTAGTATACCCCTCCTGTATTATTGTTATTACATGTTAACACACTCCTTTGTGACCAGGTTTAGACCAATGATAGACCAGAATTGGTCAGATCCATTTTAAGAGTATCAATAAAACCAAAAAAACTGAAATGTCACAGAAAGAATAATTTATTCCCAAGTATTTTAAAATTGGAATGTATGAAAAACACTTTTCTGAGGTTAAATCTCAGGAGAGTTGATAGAGCTCTGTAAAAGATTAAGGAAGAACAACTGACACATTTGTTTCCTTATTGTAAGAAAATACTAATTAAATATCTATTTTAGTTGACAGGAAGTTTGAGTGCAGTGAGACTTGGAGCCAGCAATTATTACTTGAGAATTGCCAGCTGAGTAACACAACTGAGAAACCTCAAAAGTATCCTCCGTGCAGGAGGAGTTTCCAAAACCTACATCTCATCGCTGTACAACAGATTCATGAAGAAAAGGGGCAATTTGAATGTATTAAACATCAGATGAGTTTAAGCAAGGTAAATACAGTTAAATGTACTAAGAGTTTAACTGTGCAGCATAACAATGCAACACACCAAAGTAACAAGAAACCATATAAATGTGCTCAATGTGACAAGTGGTTTACAACACATAACATCATGAAGCATCAGCAAATTCACATTGGGGAGAGACCATATACATGTGCTCAATGCAACAAAAGCTTTGGCCAAAAGATTCACCTGATAACGCATCAACGAATTCACTCTCAAGAGACACCTTATGAATGTGCTGACTGCAGCAAGTGTTTTACCCAGAAGAATAACTTGATAACACATCAGCGGATTCACACGGGGGAGAGACCATATAAATGTGTTGAATGCAACAAGAGTTTTGGCCAGAAGACTGCACTGATAAAACACCAGCAAATTCACTCTGGAGAGAGACCATATAAATGTGCTGAATGTGACAAGAGTTTTGGCCAGAAGAACGGGCTGATAGTACATCAGCGTATTCACTCTGGAGACAGACCATATAAATGTGCTGAATGCGACAAGAGTTTTAGTGAGAAGGGTAGCCTGATAAGACATCAGCGAATTCATTCTGGAGAGAAACCGTATAAATGTGCTGAATGCAGCAAGAATTTTGGCCACAAGAGTAGCCTAATAACGCATCAGTATAGTCACTCTGGAGAGAGACCATATACATGTGCTGAATGTGACAAGAGTTTTGGTCACAAGAGTCGCCTGATAAAACATCAGCAAGTTCACTCTGGAGAGAAACCGTATAAATGTGCTGAATGTGACAAATGTTTTAGCCAGAAATATAACATGATAACACATCAGCAGATTCACATGAGGGAGAGACCATATAAATGTGCTGAATGTAGCAATAGTTTTGGCCAGAAGAGTGATTTGATAAAACATCAGCAATTTCACTCTGGAACATGAACCACAAAGAATCACAGAGAATGAAGATGTAATGATCACATGGGATCACCCAATACCAACAGCCAAGAAAGTGAAAGCAAGAAAACCCAATATTGTAATACAAGAAAAGAGAACAAAGGCAGCATTACTGATTGAAATAGCCACCCTTGTGACTACAGTGTCCTGCATACAGAGAGACACAGAATCATGAAATATCAAGATATGCAGTGAGAAACCAAACTGATGTGGAATAAAAACACACAAATTGTTCCAGTAGTGCTTGGAGCAATGGGACTAATCAAAAAGAACTTTCAGGCACATTTAAATATGCTAACAATACTTGTGACACCTTATGAACTTCAAAAGGAAGCAATCTTGGGGACGTTTTGTGTGCTGAGAAGAGTGCTCTCAGCAAACATCAAAGACTAATACATTACTAATTTCTTGCGTTTTGAATATGCCCTGGCTAAAGAATGGGGTCCATTCTTGCCACAGTATTAGAAATCCCTAAACATTTGGAGACACTAACCCTGGGAGGACTATGCAGAAGATCATTCACAAATTCCGTAGATAAAAATGGGAAAAACAGACAAGTGCAGACTCTATAGTACAGAATTAGAAACAGTTGCAGATCTTGTGGCTGGATTAGAAGTACTTATGGCAGAATGCCTGCATACTGAAAGACACAACAATATAGTGAGACTGATCCACTGGAAACCATGCAGACAATATAACATACATGTAGCAGTATAAAGATCCAACTAAGGAAATTTCAAGGTGACTCCTTGTCACTACTTCTGTTCTGCTTTTCCCTCAAGCCATTAAGTAGCCTAATCAATATCCTAGGCTATGTATTCAACTTGAACTTCAGAAATCAGAATGATCAACAGCTAACATCTCACCTCCCCTTTGTTGACAGCCTGAAGCTTTACAGTTCATCCGATAAGCACATAAAGCACAACTACAGATTGTCAAGATCTACTCTAATGACATATAGATAATATTTGACCTAGACAAATGTGCCAAAGCAAGACAATGGAAAACTATAAATTCAAAAATACAAGGTTGGAATGGCATGGCCTAACTCTAACCAGCTATCTAGAGTTTAACATGATACCATGGGGTTTAAGAATGTTTATAGAACCAAATCTGAGAATAGAATCAGACAAACTCACCCAAAACTAGGATGGCATTAGAAACAGGGCACCCTGTTATTTTATGTATTCCCTCATTGAGGCAATACTTGAAGAAAGGGAAAGCTTAGAAAAGGACACATTGTTAATGGAAGAAACCTTAAAATAAAAAACAAACTGAAGAAGTACGAAGGCAGGGTAAAACAACAAAAAATCAAGAAATTGCACAAAGATGCCAATGATTATTGGGACAAAAATGTTTACACCTACAGATAATACCCACAAAAATCCAGATGGGGACCATGCACAACCCAGAATGACGGTATCACAGAAAGTGATAATAGCTATACCAGGGATGTCAATACATCTGCCACAAGAAAGGGAGAGGCACAAACACACTAAAATCAGCAAAAAGCAGGGCCATCAAACTACCAAGACACAGGACTAAGATATTCCCTACGAGATAGGATGGGAGGTCAAGGAGGTGAATGGGGGTCCAGAGGGGGGTGAGTGGGCAGCAAAGAAACAGGAGGTGCACAAACTGGAAGACAAACCAGAATGGAAGGTGGCAGAGGCAACAGGAACCAGCATGAGATCTAATTCTAATTTTTAATCTAAGTAGAAAACTGACAGAGGTAGAAATATGAGTCCTGAGTTTAGGGCTTTCTTTTTCCCCCAAGCAGGAAACAGATATTTTTGAATTGGAGGCAGATTTTTCAGATCAATTACATTAAAAACACACTTTCAAGAATCAAGTAGGGATATGACATATGAACAAAAACTGAAAAAGGCACTGAATTCTAAGTCCAGATACAATCCCCCTGTAGGGAGAAATCATGAAGTGGAAGCATACTGTTCAGCTGTCCAAAGGGATATGCACAGACAATTCTAGCACAACACAGACACACCTAAAAGGGACAACCTCACAGGGGCACAGAGAATGTCCATTAATAACCTAAGCAGAGACACACACCTTATAACAAAGCCAGCAAACGGGGGTAGTAGTCCTAATGGATAGAGAACAGTACAGAAACATGTATATGAAACTTCTTAGTAACAGGCTGAATTATGATACCCTACAACAGGATCCAACTAGAAGATTGCAACAGCAGGTTTTAGTAACACTTACAGAATATAAAAATAACAATTGGCTACACAAATGGGAAACTGAAGCAATCTAATAACAATCCAAGGGTGCCAACTTTCTATGCCATACCCAAAATACACAGGAACCAGTATGATCACAGCCCTTAACAAAATCCACCTGTCCATAAACAAAGTGTGCAGACTCCTCTCCGGGTAAGACCAGCGTACCCATACTTGTACCCTGTATGCCCTGACAAATCTCCTCACCCTGGATGAAAGGCTATTTTATCAAACATGTCTCCTCACAAAGAAAATACACCTGGGATTTACCACCTTGTGGGTTTCTGCCTCTATCCTATCCTCCCACACCTCTGTGAACACCTGCACTGCCAACCAACAGGTGTGGTCCATCCTGAGGGTTAGAACCTCCTTAGCCCAAAGGTCATTCCCACACAGGGCCCCAGTCTGGTATAACAAACTCCCCTCCATCTCCAAATTAGGACCTTTCAAGTCGACCCTCAAAGAGCACATTCTTGCTTCACGGCACTACCAATGTACCAGCTAGTGCTGGATCATCTATCTATCATCTTACGGAACCATACCGTCACTGAGCTCCAACCGATAGGGCTACCAAACATTACCTATTGACAATGCCCCTTTTTGTCTGCAATCACAAAATATCTGTCTAATTCTCCACTGTAAATATCAAACCTTTTACTCCCTGTCTGTATCAGCAAACTTATTGTTCTCTTGAAAACTGTAAAATACAGCTCTCTGTAACACGTTCAATGCAATGTATAGCTGATCTTGATTCTGCAATATTGTTTAACTGAAAAAACTGTAATCTTTAGCTGCCATTCTGTGTCTATATGTATTTTTTGTATTTTTTTCTGACATGGAGCCTTTGTAAATGAGTCTGTGACTCAAAGGTTATAATCTTAAAGTCTGTTAAATAAATAAATAAATGATCCTCTGGGCAGGCTCATAGTGTAAGTCAATGAGTCCTTGTTTGAGGCCATATCTCAGTTCATCAACTACCATCTCCAACCACTTACAGAAGAAACTTGTACATATGTCAAGAACACAGGAGATATGCTGCAAAAGTTAGAAGCAATCTCTAGATAAGGAATATCACAGCAAGAAATATTAGTAACGGTCGATGTGGTGGACCTTTGCACATCCATACCACATGATCAAGGTACACAAACAATGGGAAAAATACTATATGCAAGGGACTGAGTACTCATCCAAAAACTGTTGTCTTATAGGAGTTAGCAGATATAATACTAATAACTACTTTGAATTTGACTCTGTGTATTATGTACAAAAACGAGGAACTGCCATGGGAAGCACCATGGCACCAGGGTATGCAAACACATTTATGAATGATCTGGAGAAGGAACACATTTTAAATGCAAGAAAGAACGCCATGCACAAGATATCAGGGCCTGGAGCAGATACATAGATGATGGATTTTTTATTTGGAAAAACGCTGAAGACAGATCGAAGGAATTCCTGCAGTATATCAACAAAATAAATCAAAATATCCATTTTACTATGACATACAATGTTACGATAATCTCCCATCTAGACTTACAAATCTTTAAAGAAGGCACAAAATTAATGACAAACTTGTATAAAAAGGACACAGATAGGAACACACTTTTGCATGGTGCAAGTTTTCATGACCCAAAACTTGCACACAGCTTCCCTTGCTCACAGCTTGTTAGGGTTAGAAGAAACTTCAGCAAACAAGAAGACTTTCAACTACAAAAGGTAAACGTGATTAACAGAGTCAGACAAAGGGGGTATAAACACTCCGACCATAGAGAAGCAGACAGAAGGATACAGACAACGACCAGGGAAGAGACACTCAGACAAAAAAACACAAAACAGCAGTAACAGAAATTAGTTTTTACTACTAAATATAATGACAAATTTGGAGAAATGAAAAAAATAATCAATTAGCACTGGCGTCGCTTATCTATAGGCCAGGAACAAACCTCAGCATTTACAACGAGACCCCTAATAGCAGCAAAAGAAGTGTCCACCTTAAGGGACACACTAGTATACTCACAATTAAAAATCACAGAAAAGAAGGATGCACAGCTATTATTAGGACCCCTGAAACCGGGAATAACTCCCTGTGGCCGGTGCTCAGTTTGTGGGCACACCAGCAAAAAGAACACAATTAGACACCCACATATGGACCAAACATGTAAACAATAATACCCAACAGGGTGGGTGGTATTGTGCTACACCGGACTGCCCAGGGGCATAAGGAAGCCCGACACCACAGGCAGAGGGCCTTATAGCCCCTGGAAGGTCCGGTATAGCACAATACCACCCACCCTGGAGGGTATTATTGCACTTACAAAATGGGCACTGTAAAAAAAAAATTAAGTTGAATTTTAAAAAGTTAGTGCAATATTAGTTTAAAATATGTTTGGAGATAAAATAGTTCCTCCACTTGCATTACATTTGTGTTTTTGCATTTTTTTTCTAGGGTGGGCACTTCTGTTCTACAGGAGATTCTGTACTACTGTTCTCCTTCCTCTCTCTAACTAGTAACAGTACCAAATGAAAGTAAAAGAAATTAAAGAATAGGGCTCACACAGAATATCAACTTCCTTTTGTAGCTCTTTACAGTATTCTTTTCACAGTCACTAATTGCTGTGAAGCACTGACCAGCATATGCTGCTGCCTGTCCCTATGAATTCTGACCTCACTCTGAGACAGGCTTGTAAAGGATTCAAGAAAGGCTGTGTGAAAATTAGTCAAAACATGCTGTTCTCCCTCCTTTCTATGAACTTGTTTGTTTTACGGAGTTTCAGTTCAGGTTCCTACAGTCAACAAAACCCTAGGTATGGGATGGAGTGCGATGCAAACAGTACTAATGTAATTAAAAAATGTTCTTGACATTTCTGCAGTTTTTTTTAATTCTTTTCCTCAATTCGATCATGTTATGGGCTGCAAAACTGAATGACTTGAGCAACAGAGCTCGAGAACGCTACCTTTGATAGCACTGCTGTGTGTTAGAGGACGGCTATTTTCTTCATTTTCTGTACCGCAGATGGACGTCCATCGGCGGTATGGAAAACTAAGAAACTGCCGGTGCTCTCATGCTCAGTGGCTGAATCAGAGATACCGCTTGCTCTCGCTAATGGACTTTGACACTGGAATTCATTTTGCTCTGCACACTGCCATTTATGTTAGTGAGATTTGTTTATTGTGGTTTCCTTTGGTGGTAGGAAGAGCACGGCCCAGCTGTACAGGTATGTCATCTGACATTTCAGTTTCCATGTTGTGGGCACGGTGAGAGGAAACAATGATGGTTTTGACAGCTGTCAAAATTCTATGGCTGCCTGATTTGAGTGATGGAGCACTTACAGTGGCACTTGTTATTGGCTAGGGTCTGTTGCCACATAGACTAGGGCTCTGCCAGACCCAACAGCCAATCAGGAGACTCGATTCTTGATGCCCATTTTCTAATTCCTATTAAACAACACATTACCTGCATATCTGAAAGGGTCATATATGTGCTGCAGTATCCCTCGGGTCACCTCTATATTGGGCAAATGACCAGAGCCCTCAAAGCACATATACAGGAACACAAGGGAGACATAAAAGGCATGACGACATGTCACAGGTAGCCTTACACTTCACACAGGCAGTATACACAGGAGACTCACTGAGGTTCTGGGGTCTAGAATTGTTTGAACCCTCAGCGAGAGGCGGAGACTATGAGAAGCTATTGGACAAGGCAAAAATTAAATGGATTTTTCACCTCTGAACACTTGAAAGAACCATTGGCATGAACATAAACACCAACTGGAATGCTTGCTAGTAAATAGACAGCAAACACAGAAACATTAACCATCAGACCAATAGGCAGGAAAGCAGAGAAGGAGACTGTTAAAAATAGAAACACACCCAATAAAAGCATTGTTATGTCACATAGGCAAAGGCCAGAAAACACACTCTGATCATAAAAGAGCTTCCAGCAAGGCCTTGGGACAGGACACGGGGAGAGAACGCCCCAGATCTCTTAGGTCAGCATGCCCTTTATCTCTCCCACCCAAAAAAAAAACAATGTAAAACAATTCAAACATAAACATTACACAAGCTTTGGAATACACCATAATATATAAATACTGTTAAGGTTGAACCATAGAAAGGTTCACCCCCCCCAAAAAAAAATAGTAGCACTTTACCACAGTGGACATATGACAAAGACACTTCCCCATTTAATTGTATAATAGTTTTAAGGAAAAGGAATACAATATCAAGTATACTAAGGGTTAAAAATCATCAGCTTCCCTAGCCCTACAATAGGCCTAATCATCACAAATATTTGCTTAGCAGCTTAGATCCACATCCCCCAAAGGTAAGGATCTCATCTGACTTCTCATGTGACGATCAGGCTAAGATGTCAGAGGGCGGCAAGCATTCATACCAAGTGTATCACAGTCAGTTTTCAGAGCTGAGTGCAGCAGACACTGAGTGTAGCAAGAACAAGGTAAGGAACCTTTTAATAACTACTCAGGAAGCAAAAGCACTTAGAAAATATGTCTAACATGAGGAGCAGCATAAATTTAAGGTTCTAAATTACAGGAGACAACACTCACCAAACGGGAGCTGCAGTGAACAACAGCCTTGAACAGGGTGTTACAAAGTTAACATAAGCAGACACACCCCAGCAACAAGGTAAAACAAGAAAGCAATGAAATGTATGTCTTGAATGAAATGACTAAATACAATGAAACATCTAGGAAATTTAAACATAGCATTTGCTTTTAGGAAACGGAACAACAGCTCCTGCAAGGAGACTGCCTAACAAGCAAACATACAGGGAACCTTCTCAAAATGGGTAAGACTTTACAAAGTGTTTACATTACCTGACATAGATTCACAGAGCAAGCAAACTGCTGTTTAAAAAAAAAGTTAGAAATATGAACAGTAATTTAAAGTACATTTTTAAAACATCCAGATAAAAGAACAGCAGGTATAAGGTGTACATGGATAAGACATGTGACCACTCAAAGGATAGGTGTAACATCCACAATAATCAAGGAATGAATAAATAACGAGGCACTTGGACTGAAGGAATGCACGCCATGTAAAGATGAGTGGAGCAGGCTTCCATATAGGCAGCAAGTTAAAGGTGTAGGGCAAAAGGAGGAACATTTTAACTGTACAAAAGTACTGTGGATTGCAAACTAATTTACCAGCAATGAGCTTTGCAGAGTCACATTATTATAGAAGAAACATTTTTGTTTTTCATGTTTGATTCCATTTTAGAGCACTAAACAGTGGTTACAGAAAGAGAATGAGCATGAAGCAATCAGGTGTAGAATCATGATGGGAAACGTAATGTCTATAAAGAATGTATATAATACAATTCGTAAAATTATGAAATAAAGAATGATAAAATAGCGAATATATTATCAGTTACAGTCCAAGAAAGCACTTGGAAAAAGCACCAGAGTAAAGAAACATCAGGGTAGAACAAATAAAAGAGAAATTGATTGTAAAACATGTCTTGGGGAAAAAAAAAATGTTCTGGTCCCCCTACCCCATACGAACCCAGCTGATTACTTTCAGTCCTCCAATGAGAGGAACATAAAACATTTCAAACGCCCCACTTCCCATGGACTAGGAATGTTTTACTCACTCCAGTAACTGGCACTGGGCCTGACTGCCACAAGGGGACTTGGTTTTGAAGCAGCCAGTGTATGAAAATTGGGACTGCCATAAGTTGTGATGCACATATATCTCTTGCATCACCTCTGTTTGAAGCAAGCACTGTGCATACTTTTTTGGGCTTTGAAAATCAAACAGAGGTGTTTCATGCATTCTTGAGCTGAACAGCAGGATTTGTGTAACAAAAAAAATGATAAACAGTGAGCACGAAATCGTGGTTGCAGCAAAAGTATCTGGTGCTTGCCAGCCCGACTGTGTAGTGGTTGGATTTCTGCTTGCAACACAGATGACCCAGGTTTGGGAACAAACTCAGGAGTTGGAGGGCTGGCCAAGAGGAGAAGGATCAAGTGTCAAAGGGACTACTGTCCTTTGCGGGAGGTGGGGAATGTGTGTCCAGCCCAGGACTGACCTCTGGTGGAAGCTGGGAGGACAGTAGCAGCTTCTGGTGCTTGAGTACTGTGGTGGGGATGCCGGATGTCAGCACAGATTGCATCCTCTTGCCATTGCATGCCACCCTCCCAGGGTTTAACTAACAAAAATAGTGGTCGCATATATCACGCCCCTCTTCCCCTAAACCCTATTGTCCACTAGGACCCTCCCGAAGCTGACCTATCCTGTCTCCCCCCAGCTTGATTTCATGGCCTGCCCTGGGGGCAATCCTGAGGGTATCACCAGGACAAGGTAAGTCCCAGGGGATGAGGTGGGGATCCAGGAGTTCAGCAGGGGCTGAGCTACTGAGCAGCAAGTGCAAGAAAAAGCATACTCAATATATAAAAATGTATCTGGTGCTAAACAGCTAGTGAAATATTTTCACCAGCTTTGTTTCCCTCCTTTTCTGTGAACCTCTTAGTTTCAGGCTTTTCTGTGGCTGCAGCATGATGTGTGTTTCAAGTAGTTGGAGCTTGTTTATTTTACATGCTACATACTCACTAATAAGGAGCCCAACTGTTGTGCGCAGAGACCCTGGGAGAGAGTACTGGATGGCGATGTTTCACCTCAGTGAAACCACTTTTCATGCTCTCCTCAAATGTTGCCTTAGTGATGGTAGTGCAGTATTTCTCACAAAGTAACACTGCAAACCTTAAAATAGTGACATTAGTTTTCACCTGTTATTTTAGCCCCAACGCCATCATTTTATTAATTTTTTAACCCTCTTTTGGGAACCTGCTATACTTCTTCCTCCATCTCTCAGCCTCACCTGGATCCCTCCAGCAACAGTCAAAATTCCACCCAAATGCCACATGATCCTCTTACTCCTGCCCCTGTCCCTACCCTCCACTGTGCCCTGACCTTCCATGTTGAGGGGCCCCATCTTGGGATCTACCCCATCCTGCCTCAGTCTGCGTACATTAATCCTTCTGCACTGCATCATTCACCAACACTGTCCACCCAGCCTTAGTCTTCCTACATTAATCCTTCTGCACAGCATCATTCACCAGTGCCGCCATCCCTGCCTCAGTCTGCCTACATTAATACTTCTGCACTGCATCATTCACCAACACTGCCTTCCCTGCCTCAGTCTCCCTACATTAATACTTCTGCACTGCATCATTCACCAGTGCTGCCTTCCCTGCCTATCTCCCTACATTTATCCTTCCGCACAGCATCATTCATCGGTGCTGCCCTCTCTGCCTCAGTCTCCCTTCATTAACACTTCTGCACTGTATCATTCACCAGTACTGCCCTCCCTGCCTCAGTCTCCCTACATTAATACTTCTGCACTGCATCATTCACCAACACTGCCCTCCCTGCCTCAGTCTCCCTACATTAATCCTTCTGCACAGCATCATTCACCAGTGCCGCCATCCCTGCCTCAGTCTGCCTACATTAATACTTCTGCACTGCATCATTCACCAACACTGCCTTCCCTGCCTCAGTCTCCCTACATTAATACTTCTGCACTGCATCATTCACCAGTGCTGCCATCCCACCTCAGTCTCCCTACATTAATACTTCTGCACTACATCATTCACCAGCACTGCCCTCCCTGCCTTAGTCTCCCTACATTAATATTTCTGCACTGCATCATTCACCAGTGCTGCCCTCCCTGCCTATCTCCCTACATTTATCCTTCCGCACAGCATCATTCATCGGTGCTGCCCTCCCTGCCTCAGTCTCCCTTCATTATCACTTCTGCACTGCATCATTCACCAGTACTGCCCTCCCCACCTCAGTCTCCCCCACATTAATACTTCTGCACTGCATCATTCACCAACACTGCCCTCCCTGCCTCAGTCTCCCTACATTAATACTGCTGCACTGCATCATTCACCAGTGCTGCCATCCCTGCCTTAGTCTCCCTACATTAATATTTCTGCACTGCATCATTCACCAGTACTGCCCTCCCCACCTCAGTCTCCCCCACATTAATACTTCTGCACTGCATCATTCACCAACACTGCCCTCCCTGCCTCAGTCTTCCTACATTAACACTTCTGCACTGTATCATTCACCAGTACTGCCCTCCCCACCTCAGTCTCCCCCACATTAATACTTCTGCACTGCATCATTCACCAACACTGCCCTCCCTGCCTCAGTCTCCCTACATTAATCCTTCTGCACTGCACCATTCACCAGCATTGCCCTCCCCATGTCAGTCTCCCTACATTAATACTTCTGCATTGTATCATTCACCAGCACTGCCCTCCCCACCTCAGTCTTCCAACTTAAATACTTCTGCACTGCATCATTCACAGCGCTACACTCCCTGCCTGTCTCCCTGCATTAATCCTTCTGCACAACATCATTCATCAGTGCTGTCCTCCCTGCCTCATTCTCTGTACATTAATACTTCTGCACTGCCTCATTCACTAGCACTGCTCTCCCCGCCTCAGTCTCCCTACATTAATCCTTCTGCACTTCATCTTTCACCAGCGCTACCCTCCCTACCTGTCTCCCTACATTAATCCTTCTGCACAGCATCATTCATCGATGCTGCCCTCCCTGCCTCAGTCTCCCTTCATTAACACTTCTGCACTGCATCATTCACCAGTACTGCCCTCCCCGCCTCAGTCTCCCTACATTAATACTTCTGCACTGCATCATTCACCAGCGCTATCCTCTCTGCCTCAGTCTCCCTACATTAATACTTCTGCATTGTATCATTCACCAGCACTGTCCTCTCCACCTCAGTCTTCCAGCTTAAATACTTCTGCACTGCATCATTCACAGCGCTACCCTCCCTGCCTGTCTCCCTACATTAATCCTTCTGCATAGCATCATTCATCAGTGCTGCCCTCCCTGCTTCAGTCTCCCTACATCAATTCTTCTGCACTGCATCATTCATCAACACTGCCCTCCCAAATGGCACATTATTGCTGCTCATTGTTCTTTTGCACTCTTTTTATGGCTGTGGGCAGAGCCTAGAGCCATCTTGCTGTCTGTAGCTGGAAAAATGGAGTACTGAGGAAAACATATTTTGGGCTTTTCATTGTATCCTTCCACATCTACAAATCACTATGCCAACTGTGATAAAATACTCCCTTCTTTCTTTCTAGAATGTTGGAGACATAACTCCAAGCTGCTTATCAGATTGCCATTAGGAAACTGAAACAGCTTGTTAAATATTGGTTGCCTATTAAACTGGAAATTTGTTTACCCCCCCCCCCGAAATGTAACAACTTGCACATTTAAATACTTAGCATTTAAACATTTTCTTGCTACAGTCTTCAGTTGGGCAGGTATTGTCTTTCAAGAAAGACTCCTACCTCATAAATGTCACCGTTTCTAGAAAATTTAAAAAGATTTACAGATTTTAACCTCTTATAACACTGTCTGATGAGTACTGTCTCAGACATAAACCAAGTCTTCTGTGAACTATCCAGGCAAAATATATAACAATCAGCAGGCATCTTTTACTATGCTCTTTGGGCAAAACATATATTGAGCTACAGCAAACACATACACACACAGTACACACCATCCTCATGGCCACAACATTCAAAATAAATACTGCAGTCTAATACAATATGTTATAAAACAATAAAGAAACTGTTTATGTCAGTGAACATAGTGAAGTTCAGTTTACAGTAGATTTCCTTTAAATATTTCTTATCCTATATTTTGAATCCTACATAGTGCAGGGGAGATGCTAAATCCCATTGTCATAGGAATCATCATTTACACATTTTTACACTGTATTTACCCAGGATGTCCCACATTAGATGTCTCTCTAGATGCAATATTTTGTTTTCAATGAGGTCATGATTTTGTCATTTTTTAAATTTATTTATTCAGGGTAGCTTAGTTCATATGTAAAAGATTGTTTTCAGTGTGTTCTGATTTCACACAGTGCAGTTTCATATTGTGTAGATGTAGATCCCCACCGAAAATGAGATGCCATTTCTTCTGTGAACTATCCTGGCTGAATGTATAGCAAACAGCAGGCATATTCTAGGAAAATACATTGTAAAAATGTTGAAAAGGAAGACCACATTGAAACTGCCTCTCAGCGGATCTGCATTGTGCAGATTTATTAGAAATAATGGGTAAAAGCACCGCCAAAGCTCCCCACAGCCATTTTGGCTTGGACCAGCGTTTGTTGCTCTTGTAACATGTGATGTTGTGTGCTGATTGCATTTTACCTGTACCTGTTCTACTGTATGTATTTTGTGTATTGTAGCCCTTTTTCCCTCCTCCAGTGTCCCACTGTGAAGCCAGTCTTGGCTCACTGTGTCATTCACAGTTACCAATCAAATACCAATCAAAAAACTATATAAAAAAACAGTAAGGGCCCAATGAGCCAATGTTCATTTTCCAGGTGAGACTCAGGTGAGGGGCAGAGTAAATATGCTAAAATACACATGATACAAGTAAAGTACACAACAAAGTAGCAAGATACAGTCTGATACAAGTACAGTACAAAACAAAGTAGGAAGATACAATCTGATACAAGAAAAGTGCACAACAAAGTAGCAAGGTACAATCTGATACAAGTAAAGTGCACAACAAAGCAACAAAGTACAGTCTGATACAAGTACAGTACAAAAAGGTAGCAAGGTACAATCTGATACAAGTAAAGTGCACAACAAAGTAGCAAGGTACAATCTGATACAAGTACAGTACAAAAAGTAGCAAGGTACAATCTGATACAAGTAAAGTGCACAACAAAATAGCAAGGTACAATCTGATACAAGTAAAGTGCTCAAAAAGTAACAAGGTACAGTCTGATACACGTAAAGTGCATAACAAAGTAGGAAGGTACAGTCTGATACAAGTAAAGTGCACAACAAAGCAGTAAGGTACAATTTGATACAAGTACAGTACAAAACAATGTAGGAAGATACAATCTGATACAAGAAAAGTGCACAACAAAGTAGCACGGTACAGTCTGATACAAGTAAAGTACACAACAAAGTACAATCTGATACAAGTACAATACAAAACAAAGTAGCAAGATACAATCTGATACAAGTAAAGTGCACAACAAAGTCGCAAGATACAATCTGATACAAGTACAATACAAAACAAAGTAGCAAGGTACAGTCTGATACAAGTAAAGTGCACAACAAAGTAGCAAGGTACAGTCTGATACAAGTAAAGTGCACAACAAAGCAGCAAGGTACAGTCTGATATAACTAAAGTGCACAACAAATTAGCAAGATGCAATAGTCAACTATGATGTGTTAATAGAGAGACTATGGCAGAAGGAATGATGGCAATACCCAGGTAGCATTCAAGGGAGCCTGATACAGGTTACATAGAAACATAGACTTTGACGGCAGATAAGGACCGCTGGGCCCATCTAGTCTGCCCATTTCCCTACCTACAGGATAGGCCACAGATCCTAGTTAACCAACAGCCTATTTCTTCCTACCCCCCACAAGAATTGCCTTATGTCTGTCCCATGCATTCTTGAATTCTCCCACAGTTTTAGACGCCGCAACCTCCTCAGGAAGGCTGTTACATGCATCCACTACCCTCTCTGTTAAATAATACTTCCTCACATTGCCCCTGAATCGCCATCCTTCTATCTTTAAATTGTGTCCCCTTGTTCTTGCAAGTCTCTTTTTCTGAAAGATGCTACCTTCTTGGACTTTGTTGATTCCACTGAGGTACTTAAAAGTTTCTATCATGTCCCCCATCTCCCTTCTTTCCTCAAGGGTATACATATTAAGCTCCTTTAGTCTCTCCTCATACGGCTTCTCTTGCAGACCCTGAACCATTTTAGTTGCCCTCCTCTGGACTGCCTCTATCCTGTCTATGTCCTTGCAGAGATGGGGTCTCCAGAACTGGACACAGTACTCCAGATGGGGTCTCACCAACTGTCTGTACAGAGGGATAACAACTTCCTGTTTTCTGCTGATGATGCCTCTCCCTATACATCCCAGTATACCCCCAGCCCTCCCTACTGCCTTCTAACATTGCATGCTAACCTTAAGGTCGTCTGATACAATTACCCCCAGGTCCCTTTCTGTTTTTGTTGTTGTTACTACCTCCCCACCCATTGTGTATTCTTCCCCTGGGTTCTTGTTCCCCAGGTGCATTATTTTGCACTTCTTTGCATTGAATCCTAGATGCCATACTTCTGACCATTCCTCCAACCTTGCCAAGTCCCTTTTCATCCTTTCCACGCCTCCTTGTGTATCAACCCTGTTGCAGATCTTTGTGTCATCTGCAAAAAGGCATACTTTTCCTTCCAGTCCCTCTGCAATGTCACTGATGAAGACATTAAAAAGGACTGGACCCAATACTGAACCCTGCAGTACCCCACTAGTAACTCCCCTTACTTCAGAGTGGACTCCATTTACAATTACCTTCTGTGTCCTGTTGTCCAGCCAATGTTTTACCCAGGCTACCACCCTAGGTCCCACTCCCAGGCTGGTTAATTTGACTATTAATCTTTTGTGTGGGACTGTGTCAAATGCCTTGCTAAAGTCTACGTAGGTCATGTCCACAGGTTGAGTTCTAACGCAGGAGGAATTCCAATATCATGGAAGATAGTGGCCCCAAAAGGGGGTAGAGTGGTTAGCAAGAGAGGGCTGAGAGGTAGGCAGCTTTTTTTAGCTGTTAATTTGTGCTTTGCAGGTTCAATTCAGATAATCAGTGCTCCCTACCTCTGTCTTTATATTAACCCCCCCTTCTCTGTGGTCTTCATAGACACAAGGCATTCAGTGAACTGAGTTGGCAAGGCTCACAGCTGACTAAATTATTTGTGACACACCACAGCAGTACCTGCTGTATGCTCAGTCAGTCAGCATTTTGCTTGTTTGGACAGAGCCACGCCAGTCATGTTCTGAAATGGCATTATGGTACTGTCTCTCTTTGATGACTACCTACAGCTTTTGTTCATTTACTAATTGCAGTATATAACAGTGAAACACAAAGTAACTGGCAGGTTCAGACTCCAATATTGTCAATTCACACTGAGGCCCAGATATTCAAACTGCGCCATTCTGAGGCGCAAGCCCCTGCGCTGCTCAAAATAGTTGTGCAGGGGTGTGGCCAGGGTGATATTCAAAGGAGTTGCGCTATTGAGCAACCCTTTGAATATCACCCCCCAGCCACAGCACTTGCGCATGGCGCAGTGGAACTTGTGCCACCACAAGTTGCCAGAGTTGAGCATTAAACTTGCATGTACCATTGCGCCATGCTCAAATTTCCGATATTCAAAAGGTGACATGCAAATGGGGCCATAATTTATGCAAGGCGCAGGGAGGGCCATTTGCATCTATTTATGGCCCCATTTGCATGCCATTTGCATGTAGGTGCGCCGATCCCCGAGGACTTGTGCCTGGCCACTCTGCCAGAGAGCAGCCGTCGGGGACCGACGCACCCTGCAGCCCAATCGCGGGCATTACAGTTACATGAAACCCCCCCACACACATCTCCCACAGCCCGATCGCGGGCATCACAGTTACATGAAACCCCCACACACACATCTCCCACAGTCCGATCAAGGGCATCACAGTTACATGAAACCCCCCCACACACATCTCCCACAGCCCGATCTCGGGCATCACAGTTACATGAAACCCCCACACACACATCTCCCACAGCCCGATCGCCGGCATCACAGTTACATGAAAGCCCCCCACACACATCTCCCACAGCCCGATCAAGGGCATCACAGTTACATGAAACCCCCACACATCTCCCACAGCCCGATCGCGGCAGAATGTGTACCGAACCCCCAGTGCCCGATCATGGGCAGAATGTGTATGAACCCCCAGTGCCCGATCGCGAGCAGAATGCAACTCTCCCCAACCCGGGCATCTCTCCTGGTGGTCCAGTGGACCGTAAAGCCCGATCACGGGCAGAATGTCACATTACACGCCCCAAACATCTCCCTGGTGTCTAGTGTCCCCTTCACCTGCTCCCCGCAGGCAGTGGCGGCAACATCCACCCGCCTGCCGCCCCGCCGCCCGCCGACTACCTGTCCGGTAGGGCTGCACGCCCATTGGTGCAGAGCTACAGCCAATGGGTGTGCAGCTCATACCATACATGACAGTCCAGATTTGTGGCGCAACCCTTTTGAATATCTGGGCCTGAGTGTCTATGTGTGGTTACGTGAAGGGACTGTTAGCATATGTTTAATACTGACATCAGACCTGGTAGGTTTTATTCTCTCTCCTTTTTACACACACATGCACACACATCTTCTCTTTCATTCTCTGTTTCTCACTCTCTCTCCTCTTCCATCTCAATTCAAATTCTAATTACTCTGTCTACTTATACCTATTTGTTTCTTTCTCACCTCTGTCCATCCTCCCTCTCACTTTCTATCTCACTTCATCTCTCTCACGCTTCCTCCTAGTGTTATATTGTGTCACTAGTAGTATTATTCTTTATAAGGCACGTACCTGTATGTATGCATTATTTATTTAATTCATTTATTTATTGAACTGTTTTAACTAGTAGGCCCACTGGAACACAAAGTCCGTTTTTCAGGGGTGACCCAGAGTTAATTACACAGAATGCCAAACTATATAGATTTTACAGAATCAGGCAATACGAATGGTAAAAAACTTGTGCTAATTCAAATATATACCATAACAAGGAATACTATACACAAGGGTACCGGAGATTAGTTGTCAGGCTGGAACGTATTACATGGCAAGGCAGTGACACAGTATTAATCAAACAGGTCAGATACTTATTCTATAAGAAGTGCAAAAAACAGAGTACAATGGACAGGCCTAGTGCCATCAAATGCAAGGCCAAATGCAATGATGAATGGCAGCAGCTCCAGGTCAGTGACTGCAAGTGCACAAGCTGCATTTAAGCAGTTTTACCATGAGGCTTTTTTAGAACCCCCAAGTGAGCTGCAGTAATGTAGGGAGGCCAGAAGCATGCTCCACGTAGAAGGTGCCTGGGTTGGCAAAGGATCTCTGCCCCTGCACAATATCTGACTCTGGGTACTTCTAGCAGGTACATCCAGTGGACCTGAGCACTCTCCATTCTGGCATGGGGTGCAGGATACCTCAGAGGCAGGGTGGGGTTGGGCCTTTTAGGATTTTATAACTGAAACAAAGGAGGGGGTACTGTAGTCTGACCTCTAAAGATGGTCAGTTAAGAGAGAGGAAGACATTGCAGTGATCCATCCTGGGAGGGGGGCCCAGGGTGATTTGGGCAGTTTTGTTATGAAGGACACTGCATTGATTGACCTCTATGTTTCTCAAAGAGTGAAGAGCAGGGGGCCCGTACTGTAAGAGTGGGAGCAACGTGCTCCTGGCAATAACCAGTCAAGATTTGTTGGTGAGGCCATTACCTAGACAGTATAACAAACCACTTTTTTGGTGTAGGGATTTAGCGAGAGAATCAATATGTGCTCTGAAGGGGATTTCCTGATCAAGGTAAAACCCCTTTGTATTTAATAGCCTCTACCACCACTATCTGGTTTCCCCTGATGTAGACAAGTTTACTGTAGGTACCTGGAGCTGAAAAGGATGGCTTTAGTCCTAGGCCCAGATATTTAAAGGGTTGCGCCATGTAACCACTGATCCTGTGTTGCTTGATATTCAAAGGGAAAAGTGCATCAGTAATGTCTGAAGCGTGGAGTGGGGGTGTGCCCATGCATAACCTGCACAGCCCAATATTCAGCCCGGGATGTGCAGAGTCATGCATGCACAACCCCTACCTGTGCCTGCACAAAGTTAAGCCCCCAAAAAAAGGAACAAGTGATGGCCACCCACAGGTGAGCTGCTGCATTGCAGGGCAAAACACGGCAGCTGCCACCAGTGGGTGGCCACCCAGGTTCCTGCTGCACCTGGTGGAACCCCCCCATGCACCATCGTGGACATCCCTGGAGCGAAATCCCCCCATCCAATATCCCTGGTGGTCCAGTGGACCTCTATGTGCCCGATCATGGGTATCTGTAACACATAACAGACCCCTACCACCCTGGTGGTCTAGTGTCTCCCCTCCCCACCCACTCACTGAGCCCCACCGCCCCACTCCCCCCGTCAGCTGGCGGGTGGCAGCTCCCCACCCGCCTGCTGCCCCGCCACCCACCGACTGACAGCTCGGTAGGGCTGCCACCATTGGTTCACAGCATGAGCCAATGGGCATACAACCATACCATACTACTCAGTCCAGATATGTGAATGATTCATTCACAAATCTGGACTGAGTAGTATGGTATAGGCTGCATGCTCATTGGCTCACACTGTGAACCAATGGTCATGCAGTCCTACCAAGCTGTCAGTCGGTGGGTGGCAGGGCAGCAGGCGGGTGGGGTGGTGCTGTCTGCCGGCTGATGGGGGGAGCAGGGCAGTGGGGCTCAGTGGGTGGGTAGGGGGCACTAGACCACCAAGGTGGTAGGAGTCTGTTATGTGTTATGGATGCCCGCGATCGGGCGGCGATCAGTCCACTGGACCACCAGGGATATTGGGTGTGGGGGGACTATACTGATGCCCGCGATCAGGCACATAGAGGTCCACTAGACTACCAGGGATATTGGACAGGGTTTTCTTTATATTACAGGAATGCCCGCGATCGGGCTGCAGGGGCTGTTGGTCCCCGACGGCTACTGCCTGGCAGGGTGCCAGGTGCAAGTCTTCGGGGAGCGGCGTACCTGCATGCTAATGGCATGCAAATGGCCTCCTGTGTGCCTTGCATAAATTATGACCCCATTTGCATGTCCCTTTTTGAATAGCGCAGGTGCTGTGCATGGCGCAATGGCACTTGTGCCAGCGCATCTCCATGCTCCACTCTGGCCACTTGCACTGGCGCAGTGGGGGTGGCCAGGGTGTGATATTCAAAGTTGCTGCGCCAAAGCACAGCTCCGTTGAATATCGCCCAGGCCACACCCCTGTGCAACAAAGTTGAGCTGCGCCTAGGCTTGGGCCACAGCCTGGCGCAGTTTGAATATCCAGGCCCATGTCTTTTTGGGATTAAGAATCAGTTTATTTGATGAGAACCACATTTCAGGCATCAAAAAGCCCTCCATGAGGAATGTGTTGATGAGGGTGACATCACTGGAGTTTCAATACACTACTGCATCATCAGCATACAGCTGAATATGAACACTCCACATTTGCCTGGTAAGTCCTTTACAGATAAGGAGAATAGCACTGGGTCCAGGATGGACTCTTGAGGGATGCCGTCAGTTATGGTTCATAAAGCAGATTACACACTTTTCCATTTCATTTTCTGAGACCTGTCAGAAAAAGTAATTTGTGAACTACCTACAAGATAGGTCATCTCGACCAAACTCCCTGAGTGTGTCTATTAAGGACCATGATTCACTAGGTCAAATGCCTTCATGAGATCTATAAAGATTGCCCTAGTCATACACCCCCTGTTCATATCATCCCAGATATCTGCAGTCAGCCTAGCCAGAGCAGTGTCAGTACCAGTGTTCTGAAACCATGTTGCCAATCAGTCAAGAGAGATACCACTTAAGCTATTCTTGGGGCTGGTTATATATAAACCCTTCCTGAATTTTAGCAAGGGAGCTGAGTACAGAGATGGGGTGGTGATTTTCTATAGGCTCCTTGGGCCTTGTTTATGGACAGGCCACTTTCAAGCAATCAGGGATTCTTCTCCCCATGAGAGACTTGTTGAATAACATGGCAACAGGAGAGGCAATTGTATGAGCAGGTAACTTCAATAGCTTGGGCTCCAGATTATAAAAGCCCACTGAGGCCTCCATTGTTAGCATTTTTCTGGTCATGCATCTAAAATGGAATTGGGCTTCGGTACCTCAGTTTCATGCAGATCTAGGGTGTTCAGTGTGGTTCCCAAAAAGGGGAGTTTGTACCTGTCGAGATCAGCGAAGAATCTGTTAAATGCATTGGCAATTTCAAGGTGGTTGTTAAGTAGCTTACCCTTGGCCAGGGTGTCTGATTCAGAGTGGGTTGGCAGACTTTTAGAAGCAAAACAAAATGGTGATATTAAATGCATACTGAAATAGAAAGTATAGTTCAAAATCAACATTTCAGCCTCAGTGGCTTACTTTACTTTTTTCTCTTTTACATATTTCCTGAAGAAGATCTAAGGTCAAAATGTTGATTTTTAACTCTATTGCAGGGTGCATTTAATATTACCGTTTTGGTTTGCTTTCAGACCTCATGCTGATGCAGTACTTGTTTTTGCATTTTTTAGACCTTTAGAAGGGTGTTTATATGGGTCCCAAGATTTTTGGGGTTGCATACCTTAATATCTTGCAGATTCCTGACATATTTTTGTATGGCCACTTTGATGTTAGTTTTACAGAGATTCCTGTACTCTCTGGCCCAGATATTCAAAAGGGTTGCACATGGCGTAACAGTGTTGCGCCATGCGCAACCCACTGATGTGCCCTGATGCGATATTCAAAAGGGAATTGTGCCTGGAAAAAATTCCCGATGTGCCAGAGTGCATCAGTAATGTGTGCGGCGTAGGTGGGGGGGGCGTGCCCATGCATACTCTGCACATCCCGATATTCAGCTCAGGATCTGCATGAGTCCATGCATGCACAACCCCTACTTGTGTCACGCACAGTTGATCCCCAAAAAAAGGAACAACGGCTGGCCACCCACAGGTGAGCTGCCATATTGCAGGGCGCAGCACGGCAGCTGCCACCTGTGGGTGACCACCTGAGCTCCAGCTGCACCTCTGTGGCAGTGCCCCCCATGCCTGATTGCGGGCATTTATATCCCTGGTGGTCCAGTGGACTGCTGTCAGCCCGATCGCGGGCATTTGTAATAATAAAGTAAATCCAATATCCCTGGTGGTCCTGTGGACTGCTGTCAGCCCGATCGCGGGCTAAAGTAAAAATAAACAAATCTAATATCCCTGGTGGTCCAGTGGACCACTCGCAGCTCAATCATGGACATTTGTAATATAGAATACAGAACAATGTCCAATATCCCTGGTGGTCCAGTTTACTGCTTGCAGCCTGATCGCGGGCATTTGTATAAAAAATTACGTCCAATATCCCTGGTGGTCCAGCGGACCCTCCCCACCACCCACCCACTGATCCCCACCACCCGCTCCCTCTCTGATCAATTGCGGGTAGCAACCTCCACCCACCTGCCACTCTGCCACCCGCTGACTGACACCGTAGAGTAGGGCTGTATGCCCATTGGTCCTAGCGTGAGCCAATAGGTGTGCAGCCATACTATACTACACATTCCAGATATGTGAATGGATGTATTCACATATCTGGAATGTGTACAACTCTGACTATTATGCTCATTGGCCCGCTGTGGACAATGAGCGTACAGCCCTATCTACAGTGTCAGTCGGTGTGTGTGAACAGCGCAGCCGGGTGAGGTGCTGCCACCCACCGCTGACGGGGAGAGTGGGGTGGTGGGATCAGTGGGTGGTGGGAGGGGGTTCACTGGACCACCAGGGATATTGGACATTATTCTATAGTACAAATGCCTGCGATCGGGCTGACAACGAGTCACTGGACCACTAGGGATATAGAAACGCTATTATGTTTACTGAAGCCTGTGATCGGGCTGTGGGGCACATTGCCATGCTGTGCAGGTGGCTTCAGTCCCCAATGGCTGCTACTTGGTCACGCTATAAGTGTTCGCCGAGGATCGGCCGACCTGCATGCAATCAACATACTGATATGCAAATGGCCCCATTTGCACCTTGCATACATTATGGCCCCATTTAAATGTGCACTTTTGAATATTGCAGTTACTGCACATAGCACAACAGAACTTGTGCTAGTGCATCCCCCTGCTCCACTCTTGCCACTTGCATGGCGCAGTGCCACTGTGTCATGCACACTGTGGGTGGCTAGGGTGTGATATTCAACAATGCTGTGCCATGGCACAGCTCCGTTGAATATTGCCCAATCAATGCCCCAGCACAGCCTAGTTGCACTGCGCCCAGGCTTGCACCATGGTCTGGTGCAGTTTGAATATCTGGGCCTCTGTATTTATCCCAATCATGTCTGAGACATGTAATTTTAAATACTCACCATGCCTTATCTCTCTGCCTCAGTAGCTTTCTAAGATCAGGTTCAAGCCATTTGGACCTTTGGCCTTTTACCCTAATATATTTATGGGGGAGTGGAAATTAGCAGCAGATAGGAAGTTGTTGATAAAGAAGTCAAAGGCAGCATTATTATCTGTGAAAGATTCAATTATTGCCCATTGTACATTAGACAATGCTGCCTAGAAGGCAGCTTCATTGAACCTTGAGAAGTCCCTGGTAAGCAAGATCCAAGGGGGCTGCTTGGGATCACTGTTCTTCAAAATACAGAAAGTAGGGGAGTGGCACAGCTGGCCCGTTGGCATAGTGGTAGCACTACCACTCGTGACACCGGTGACCCAGGTTCGGGTGTAGACTTGGGTCGTTGGGGGCCAGCCAGGGAGAGGAGATTAGAGTGTCCCATGGACCTCTCTCTCCCTCACAAGAGGGAGGGCAGTCATCCCCACTGTAATACTACAGCTTGGGGATGTCATGGGAGGATAGGACATTGATGAGCTCCAGGATAGCCATCACATAGTGATGTGTCTATGTCCCTGGGAGCTCCCAGTATGCTGATGTCCTTGGGAGTGAGAGAAAAAAACAAGGAAAGCCCCAACAGCTGAACCTGGAGATGGCGTCCGGCACATAGCCCCACTACTCCAATGGTCCTCCTGGGGCTCTTGATAAAGACATATGCAGGTGGTGGCAGCGGTAGGGGGAGACTGCACCCCCTCCCCACTAGGGGGAGCAAACCTAGGCAGCATGGAGGTGGCCTGAGGGAAGAGGTTGGAGTGCAGCCAGCCCAATGCCTTGGAGGACCTGAAGGAAGGTAAGGCTGTGGAGAAGGAGGAGGCATAAACAGAAAATATAAAAAAAAAAAAAAGAAGGTAGGGGAGTGGTCGGTTAGAGAGTCTGTGAATATCTCTGCAGTTTGTATTCTGTCTGAGTTGGAGACTAGGATGTAGTCTAGCAAGATAGGTTTACCCGATTTGATGTGTAGCCTGGGGTGTTCTCACATACCTTGAGTGAAATGCACTTCCAATACAGTGTCTTTAAGCCCCCATAAATGTAAGGGTCTAGTTTAGACTGAAGTCTCCCAGAAGAATTAGCTCACCAAGTAGGTGGTCTTCAAAAACCTTCAGAAGGGAGAGTAGTGCTGATGATGATGCTCGAGGGGAGTTTCTAAATGCAACCCATGTAGATAAGTTAAGTTCCACTAATGAGTATTTTAATAAGCAATATTTCATGTAAGTCATCTACCTCAGGGACAGATACTTGAGTAGCATTAACAGAGGATTTTATATAAAGAAGCACTCTGCCACTTCTCTTGTCAGGTCTATCCTTGCAGAGAGTAGACAGCCCTGTGACCTCAACCTCATGGGAGAGCACAGATTGCTTTAGCCAGATCTCGGGTATCACCAATATGTCCAGGTCATACATATCTGCCCAAGCCTCCAATTCATCCATTTTAGTCTGAGGTTATTGATGTTCATATGAGCAATCTTCTGGCCCCAGGTATTATATCAGATTGTATCAGGGGGTGAGCATAGTAGTTGGGGAGGGGTGTTTACTGGGCCAGGATTAGGTTCAATATTTCCAACCAGTGGCAGACAAAGTACCATCATTTCCCAACAGTGGGGCAGATATCTAACAAAGTAGGCCATTGTACTCTCTCATGAAGGTATCGGAACAGATTACAGCAGTTGCCCTTTTTGCGCAGTTCAAGAAGTACTATCTGAAGCGGGCCCACTGCACAGGGGAGAGGGAACAGCAAGATCAGAGAGGTTGCACCTGTGTATTGGTGAAGCCAGCTAGGGATAGGCATAATTATGTCTAGGCTGAGAACAGCACACATGTGTAGCACTGATAGTGAAGTGCTCCACTTAGCCATGATGAACAGGTCCCCAGATTAGCTGCTCGCAGTAAAGGTATTGTGTGGTGTATGTTGTTGTGACAGTTGCAGTTTGCTCTGTGTTTTCTACCCAGTGTTCGTGCACATGTGCCACCATCTCTTTCTTATATGGAACATCCTTCTTTCCTATATGTTACTAGATGTATTGTGGTGAGAACTTATGTATGCTCTGTGTTGTCGCTCTGCATATTTGTTTACTGTGCTGTTCAGTAATCAGAGCTGTATGTTGATCAACATCATATAAAGCCTCCTCGTTGTCACTGATAATGCAACTGTAGTGTCGGATGGCTGTATGTCAGATAACATTGCATAATGGTTCCTATTTATCATCCTTGAGCCATGTGGTCCCCCATCAGAATTAGTGTCAGTGACATATATATGTGTGCAAGTGAAGACTTAGACTGTGTTTATTGAGCTCATAACAACCCTTCTAATCTTACCTGTTTGTCATTAAATGCCTGTGGATCTTTTATGTATTTCAGTCAAGAATGGCAGCATTGACAACTGAGATTTGCACATAAAAGCTCATATCACCATCCCCTCTCCCATTCCTGCAATTATGTTGCTAGGTCACTTTGACTAGATGTCTTTTAGTGTGTTTACATGGCAGCACTGATTTTCCAGGTGATCTGCTCTGGTGCTGCCCCCAACACCTGTGCAGATCCAATGCAGCATCTATATGGCCCCTCTCAGTGCTGATGTAAGATCTGCCAAGGATCTGCTAGTAGGTGGGGTAGATGCTGGCATGTCTCTTGTGTGTTGGGGTAAGCTGTGCAGCCTGTCTACTTGGCTGCTTATGCTGTTTGGTCCCAAACATGATGCCAACTCTGAAGTGGCTCTGGAGAGACAAGAGGAACAGCTTACTACAATCCATGCCCACATGGCCACATTTGCACAGCAACTTGTCTATCTGTTCCTCAAAATGTCCCCCCCATCCCCAGGTGCAATGCTATTTGTTGAATTATTTTTGACAATGTAAGATTTGGTAGCAAGCACTGCTAATCCCTGAAGTAACTCCATGAAATACATCTTCACGGGTATTTTGTGACACACATGTGATATTAAGCTAGACAGCATCAGAACTCACATGTCATGTTATGACCACAAAGAACACTGAATAAGCCTTTAGTTAGCAATACATTGACAAACTGTGTTATCAGTATACTTTGGCTGTGCTGCCAGCCACACTCTGCTGACCTTGCTGTTTCTCCATGACAAATGTTATGTGTTCCACCTTTGTCTCCTGTACTGGTCCCCATACCCTGAATGTTGTCCCATTGCCATCAAACAATGTCATGTTTCACTATATGTTTTTCTTCATGGAACCCAGACCCCTCTCTTGGCACCTTCTACTTGGGGTACAAAACCCATTCATCCTAGCAGACACAATTGTGCTGTGGTATTCTTGTGTTAGCCTCGTGGTAATCCCATGACACCTGGCATAGTTACTCAGTGGTGAGTCATTTCCTTCTGTGCACTCAGGCATGGGTATGATACTAGGCAGCTTGGGTGATGGGGGTTCACCTTGTTGAGGCTGAAGAGGTGAATTGCCCACTTTTAACCACACTAAGTCCTCAGGACCCATTTTTGTTTTCATTGGGTTAGGTCATAGAACAATTGGATTCCCTTTGACCTGGAGCAGAATTTCATTCTGTGTTTTCAGCACTTGCTTTGTAAACTCCTGTTGTTGCTGGTCTCTTTGCCTGCTGTTGCAGTTGCTGTTTTGACAGCCATTTCAGTACTTTTTCCTAATCCATCTTATCCCTATTTTATCAAGGAGAAGTTCTATCCCACCACTAAAGTCAAGCAACCACATGTAGCAGTGTTGTAGCCAGACAAGATTTTTAGGGGAACCATCCCCAAGGGGGAAAAACCCTTGGCAAAGTTCAATGAAACAGAACAGTTGCTTTACTTCAGCACCAAATAAGATTTCAGGCAGTTTACTTTGACAGAGCAAATACAGAACAAAAAAAAAAGAAACATCTACCTTGTTTCACCTCTGTGGTTTTAGACCTAATGGTGCCCCAAGAAGAAATATTTATAGCGCCCTTCCTGCTCCCACCACCTCCCTCTTTCTCCACCCGCATCTAAAAAGTGGTAAGTATGCTATGAATACAAAGGAGGCACCAACAATCTTGTTTCTTCTATTAACACTTTTGCATTTCAAGCTGGTCTCTGTTTGCATCTGTTAATTTAGTTTGCCACTTCTGTGCTGGTGCTCCAGGTGGCTGCTTGGTTTTCTTGTGCCTAACACCATCACTGGTTCACGGCAGCACCTAACTCTCTCTCTCCCTCCCCTCCCCTCCCTCCTCTCCCTCTCCCTCTCCCCTTCCCTCCTTCTCTCTTCCCAGAGATTATTTTCCTTACTTTTCTGGTTTTCACTTTAGGTCTCCCAGGTGAGGAGCATTTTCACCCAATTCCCACAGAACTTTTCAAGCCTCTGTGCAACCAGAGCATGTGGCTTTTAAAGGGTCAGGCCAGAAATCAGTAGGGCTGGGTCACAATTCACCATGTTTTCCTGTTAGTATCTCGGTGGAAAGGGGGTCCCAGGTGAAGGTTGTATAGACTCTTTCCCAGGATTGTACATAGTTTGCCACTAAATCTTGTTTGGTCATTTGTTTAGCATCTACAAATATCTTGTCTGGAGATTGCTATTTTGGCAATTGCATGGCCTGTGGAATTTAGTTTTAAAGTGTTTTAGTTTGTTTAAAGTACACCACCACTGGCCAACCATCTGCAATGTCAACAGGCCAACCTTGTTTCTACAGTTGGGTACCCAATGAAGCACTGAGAGCTCCTGAGAATTATTTTAAGGGTAAACACTGGTACTAGTGGGGTGAGGGTAGTACCCCCATAGCAGTAATAACAGATTTAAAAATTACTGAACTGGAACAGATTGTTTTCGGGTAAGTACTGTGTGCTTGTTTAGTTGGCCAAGCCTAGTCAAGCACCTTATTTCAGCCAGGTTCAAAGCACTCCTGAGTTACATTGTTACAATAGTTTTATTTATACCCCTATTCCTTTGTGATTATCCCCTAATAAATGTTTTGTTGTTTATTTGAATTTTAACTTGTAGACATAGTAGAGTATCATTAATTTTATTTTATTACAAACTGTTGCTGCATTGTTGAACTGCATGTGTGGGGTGACATTGTGAGGAGGTGGGGAATTATTGCATTCAAGGGGTTTGTACTGCTCTGATGCCAGGCCCATTAAAACCTAATCTCTTGGAGGAGGCACTGCACAATTCAGAGTTATCTGGAAGTGAACCTCCAATCAGGAATTTAACAACCCAGGCCCTTCAATCTTGTTTGAGTTTACCAGGCAAGGTAGCAACTGTAACATCTACAATGACCCACCAGGCAGGATAGCAACTGCACCATCTACAATGACCCACCAGGCTGGGTAGCAACTGCAATATCTACAGTGACCCACCAGGCAGGGTAACAACTGCAACATTTACGATGACCCACCAGGGTGGGTAGCAACTGCAATATCTACAATGACCCACCAGGCAGGGTAGCAACTGCAACATTTATGATGACCCACCAGGCTGGTTAGCAACTGCAATATCTACAGTGACCCACCAGGCAGGGTAGCAACTGCAACATTTACGATGACCCACCAGGCTGGGTAGCAACTCCAGTATCTACAATGACCCACCAGGCTGTGTAGCAACTGCAATATCTACAATGACCACCAGGCTGGGTAGCAACTGCAACATCTACCATGATCCACCAAGCAGGGTAACAACTGCAACATCTGTAATGATCCACCAAGCAGGGTAGCAACTGCAACATCTACAATGACCCACCAGGCAGGGTAGCAACGACAACATCTACAATGACCCATCAGGCAGGGTAGCAACTACAACATCTACCATGAATCAGGCATGGTAGCAACTGCAACATCTACGATGACCCATAAGGCAAGGTAGCAACTGCAACATCTACAATGACCCATCAGGCAGGGTAGGAAATGCAACATCTACGATGACACATCAGGCAGGGTAGCAACTGCAACATCTACAATGACCCACCAGACTAGGTAGCAATGGCAACATCTACGATGACACATCAGGCAGGGTAGCAACTGCAACATCTACAATGACCCACCAGGCTAGGTAGCAACGGCAACATCTACAATGATCCACCAAGCAGGGTAGCAGCTGCAACATCTACAATGACTCATCAGGCAGGGTAGCAACTGCAACATCTACAATGATCTGCCAGGCAGGGTAGCAACTGCAACATCTACAATGACCCAGTTACATTTGCTGAATCGAGTCTAAAGATTAGGGACCCAATTTTCAAAAGGTCAGAGTGGCACTACCCTGGAACAGTGTAAGTGCTCTGGGCCATATTTAGAGGCCCCCAAAGCACAGCCCAGACCTGTCAACATGATCCTGCTAACTGTATCACGGCACCAGTAGAAATGAGGGATTTCCACATGCATAATGGTGCAGCAGTATATTCAAAATGTTTTGGTGGAACTAAAAAGCCTCCAGCACAGTACTGTTTACTGCCATTGAAAAACATGGCTTTGCACAGCATATAGACACACGCCCTACCCCTGAATGAATGAAAGGCAGCTATACTGTAGCCTCCTACCCATGTGTCTAGCGAGCTCCCTCCCTCTGATTGCCTGTTCTATGTTTATTGAGTAGCTCCCTGATAATCTAGTGAACCCCCTCCCTATTTTTATTTATTTATTTAGATTTTGTTTACCAGGTAGGCTCACTGAGACCAAAGGTCCCTTTTTCAGGGGCAACCCGGGGTGAATACACCAACAACTTTACATAAGGTACAGTATACAGCTTCAAAAATATATATACAGTTTGTACATAAGGTACAGTATACAGCTTCAAAAAAATATCTATACAATTTGTACAGGAGGTTGTATAACAGTAAGGCAGAGACAGAGAGCATGTAACAAGTAACATCATTCAGAGAAAATTGCATTGCCCAGGGGGAAAAAAACAAATGTCCATGGGTCATTCAAGAGGAGAAACATAACACGGTTTGTAAAGAGTATACAGTTAATAGAGGTTTGTTTATACACGGGGCGCCAAGGATTCATAGATAGCCACATTAGGTCATGAGGGGTAGGGAGCTTATCTAGCGGTTTCAGCAGCAGTGGCTCAGTTCCAGGAGGTAGACTTTGAGACCGGCCTTGAAAGAGGAGAGGGAGGGTTTGTCCAGCAGGGAAGAGGGGAGCGAGTTCCAGAAATGAGGGGCGGTGAACTGGAAGGAGCATTTTCCTTGATTGGTGCGGATGCGGGGTATGTTCAAGAGTCAACTTGAGGTAGACCGGAGGTTGCGGAGGGGGACTTTAGGGGTAAGCAGGTCGCTAAGGTGAGGTGGATGGTGTGTGGAGAGGAGTTTGTAGGAAAGGCAGGCAGGGGAAAAGGATAGTTTAAGCTTGATTGTCGGCCAGTTTAGGTCCTTAAGAGCTTCGCAGTGATGCCGCCTAGGGGAGGAGTGGGTTGCAAAGCGAGCAATGCTGTGGTAGAGGGTGGAGAGATTGGTTAGCTCAGTCTCTCTCTGAGGGACTGTAATAATGGAGAACCATAGAGTAAAGAGGGGGAAGGAGGTTGCAGTTAGCAATGGTTCTACGTGCTTCTCCAGCGAGGGAGTTCCCAAGGCAGTATAGCAAGCCCAGTCTCTGGTGGATAGATTTAGTTAGGACATCTAAGTGGGGTTTGAAGGTTAGCTCCTGGTCAAGGGTAACCCCAAGATACTTAAACTGGTCAGTGGCCTCAACACGCATTCCTCGAGCTGATGTTATGGGGAGAAGACCACTACGGTCTTTACTCAGTCGCCAGGTCCCGAAGAGGACAGCTTTTGTATTGTCCTCATTTAGCTTGAGGTGGTTAGCAGTGAACCATGTTTCGAGTTTTGCCAGGCAGGCTTGAAGTTCAATTGTGATAACGGAGGATTGGGGGTCACTGTGATAGATTACAGTATCATCGGCGTACAGCAGTAGATTGCAGGGTGCACACACCTCAGCTATGTCGTTCACAAACAGGGAGAACAGCAGGGGTCCTAGTACGGAGCTCTGGGGTACCCCAGAGATCACCGGTCTGGGGTTTGAGTGGGCGCCTTGCCAGTGTACTATCTGAGTTCTGCTAGTCAGGTAGCTAGTGGCCCAGGGGAGAGAGAGAGCTGATCCAAGCCAAGCCTTTGGAGTTTAGAGAGGAGTAAATTATGACTGACCATGTCAAAGGCCTTGGAGAGGTCGATGAATAGTGCCCCCGTAGGGGTCCTCTGGTCCATGGCATTGAGTATGTCAGTTGTCAATCTGACTAGGGCAGTGTCCGTGCCATGGTCTTTCCGAAAACCATGCTGGACCTTAATGAGGAGTAGGTGCTGTTCCAGGTAGCATTGCAGCTGATCGTAGACTACTCTTTCAAGGATTTTTCCCAGAGAGCAGAGGAGGGAGATGGGTCTATAATTCTCCACCCTGTCCCGGGTTCCTTTTTTTATGGATTGGAACTATGGTGGCACCTTTCCATTTACTGGGGACTGACCCTTCCTGAAGGGATCGGTTAATGAGTAGGGCTAATGGGTAGGCAATGGCTGGTGCCCCAGCCCTCAGTAGGCGAGGTTTTAGCTGATCACTGCCAGTTTATGATTCAGGGTTAATTTTGCAGAGTAGTGGTAGCATTGTGCAGGGGTCCACAAGTTTCAGGTGTAATAAAGGTCGAGAGAGCTCTGTGTCAAGGTGGGTGAGAGGAGGAGGTCCCGGCACGGATGGAGAGCAGGCAGGGGGATAGGAAAAGGATGCACTGAATGCTTCAGCCACCTTAGTGGGGTCATCAGTAGGAGTGTTTCTGGCTAAGTCCATAGCACTGTGTTCCTGCGTATGACCCTTCAGGAGGGAGTTTATATGGCCCCAGAACTTCTTAGGGTCATGTAGGTTGCCCAATTGGAGGTCTCTGAGGTATTTTGATTTGGCCAGTTTTGTGGCCTGTTTACACTTGTTTTCATTTGTTATTTGCCAAGTCTATGTATAGTTCCATTCTCCCTGGTGGTTTGAGGGAAAGGGGGGCAAGGAAATTACCAGGAAAGGCATACCTGGGAACACAAAGAAGATAAGTGATTTGCTCTGGGCACACAGTATGCAAGTGGGGGCTGGTGGATTCAAACCCACGTCTCCAGGTTTGCAGCTCAGTGCCTTTAACCACTATGCTATACTGCTTCCCATCTCTCTGTCTAGTGGACCCCCTACCTGTGGGTCCCATGTATATTCTAAGATACCTGGTGTGTTAGTGCCTCCCCACTGAGTGCCATTGACCCTCCCCAATGTGAGTGACACCCCCACTCACCCACCTGCTGAGGACCCCCTACCAGCACCCCTTCACCCTGGTCATCACTAACCCAAAACTCCATACCAGATCAATGGCTAACACAACCCTAGGCTCATCATTTCTGCCAGCCACCATCTGAAAGTCACAAAGTGCAGTTGTGAGTAAGTACAGTAGTTGTGATCACGCTCTGTGACTGTCAGGCCGCAGCCAGCCCAGGAGGTGAGTGAAGGGCTGTGCTGATAACCAATCTGATACAGAGTTTGGGTGAGTGATGACTGGGGTGAGGGGCTGTAGGCAGGGGTGCACAATGGGTGGGGGTGGCACTCACATGGGTGGGTCAGTGGCACTCAGTGTGGGGGGAGTGCTATCTCACCAGGGACGTTAGCTGCATATAGGGCTGGAGCAATTGCAGACTACCAGGGGGAATGGAAATATTGAGAGAGAAGTCAATTTTATTGTTCAGCCAAAAAGCCATTACAATATTCTAAAACTATACATACATTACAATATGTGTAAATCCACATTTCATACAAGCACTTAATTAAAACATTTAGCAGACACAAACACCATTAGATAGCCATTATGTCTTTGCATCCATATCATATTCATATTCATAATAAGCTCATATTCATCTCAATTTCTGTAAATTGCTATTATACTGCTACTTCCCCTTTCCTGCTTTATTTGTCTTCAACAGATTCAACAAAATTAAAGACCTAAATCAGCGGATTATATAATTTTATAGAAAGCTCTAAACTAGCTCTCCCACAAGAGCACCCTGCACTCTGGCTTATATATCACTTTTCCAATAGGCCCATAATAGAGACAAGTTTGAATCATGAGAATCTGGCCATAGATCAAAGTACCATTAGCTAAAGAAAACTTACTCTGTCCTTTGTAACTTTGAACAGGGCTTTACCCCCCTGTCTGGACTGAGCAGACCTGTACCACCAGTTAGCCTCACCCCTGGGTCCCCACAGAAATATCCCGCAGTGCATACTGCCCCATATTCCTCTTATAAAGGTCCTTAGCATAAGCGCTTTCTGCCAGCCCGAACCAGATTAGGGGCTTATCCCACAATCAGATAATGAGTCATTGCTATTTTCTCTCTCCTTTTATGGATTAAATCCTAAGCGCTGTATCTCAACTCAGTTATACTCTACCCGTTAGGCTACTAATGGCTACTTAGTAAATAGATAAATAGCCCACTCAGAAAATTTCCCTGGGCCTTCCAAGTCCAAAAATGACTATCATACACTATGGCTAAAATATTACTGACTCAACAAACCCACAAAAAGCCAAATGAGAGGCAAATTTAAATCATAGGAATCTGGCCAAACATTGAAAACCAGCATTTAGAGAAAACCCTACTCTGTCCCATGTATCTTTCAGTAGGTCTTTACCCCATTATCCAAATAGAAGCAACTTGTACCACCAGCTAGCTTCATCCCTGGGTCCCAATGAAAATACCCTGCAGTGCATACTGCCCCGTATTCCCCTTATATGGGTCCTTGGGTCAAGCGCTATCTACTGGCCCGTACTATGTTAGCCACTACGAGGTCAAGGGACTTAACCCACAATCAAGTACTGGGTCATTTCACTCTCTCTCATCATTAGTGTATTCAAATCTAGGCACTGTAACCAGATTCAATTATGCTTCTTGCTGTTGGCTATTAGTAGTTGCTTACTAGCAGAATAAATAGCCAGCTTGAAATATATATCCGGGGCCTTTACAATAAGGCTTATAATAGCTGTTTACTAAAAATAATTGACTGTAACCCGCAATTCCTTTCTATTTAAACAACTTAGAAGCACACAGTACACATATGAAAATCAATATACATTGTAACATTGTTTTATATTATATATATTATATAAAAAAGAAAATAAATAAATATTCAAGCATTTAACAAAACACTGCTTCAAGGGAGTCCATTTGCTATATAAACAGGATAATCAATGGTCATTGCTGACCTAAGTATTTCAAGTTTAAAGTCTCCAGTGGTCAAAAAATGCTAAAAAGTGCTGAGACTCACGGTTTGTAATGGACTACCTTCAGAAAACGTTCCTGAAAAAAATCTTGGAAAAAACAGTTACCAGTCACTATAGCGTACTGCTAACTGAACAAAATGAAGGAAATGCAGGCAAAAGCTCGTATTTCAAACAGAGAATAACGTTCTATCTTGGTTATAAAAGTTTTAATATCCCATTTCATAACGGCAGGGGAAAGGGACAAAGCCTTCTCAGAATAGTTATATCCAGCAGCTATGCCCCATTGCCCGTCTTTCCAACCTTCAGTCATGGATATCAAAGACGCTTACCTAGGCATCAGCTAAAAAAGAAAACAATAACTTCTTCAATAAGGGAAAACCCCCCAGTAAGCAGACTCCTGTTGTCTCTGCCAAACAGCTTTTGCCAGGAAAGAGCCAGCATTCACAGCACTTATATAAAATTCTCAATCTTCCCTCTCTCAGTTGGGAGGCGGGAATGGGCCAGAAGGTTTCAAGGGTCAGTTTATCTCCCATAATCAACCACAAATCCTCCTCTCTATCGATCTGCTGGAGTTCACTTGTATTCCCTTGGTATATAGAAAGCTGCTAAATAAATCAAGAAAAAACACTTCTCTAAGTGCAGTAAAACACACTTATCAAAGAGTATATGAAACCCCAACCCTCAAGCAACCATAGCATACCTGCTGCTGGCTTTTAACAAGCCTATCGACATATTGGGTGTCTCTGTAGCATCAAGCTCCTTTAAAGTTCCCCTGCATTGTCTCTATATGAGGACAGCCAAATCTCCTCTCCTCGAGGAAATCTGCAGAGTTCAAACAGCACTGCTACTCTTCTCCCCTGAGGCACAACAGATTTTATCTCTTACCACTCTCCCATTCAAAACTACTCTGAGTGAGACGCATATTAAGCACATAGTAAGTTGAAAAACTTTACTCAGCAAAGCACTCAATCTGCTAAATACCAAAATTCTTCTCTTGCCCCAATTAAAAAGGCAAACAAAAACACCATTTGGGAAATAAAACACTGAGAAAAGTAAGTGGTCACTCGATAAGGAGTTATTTAGCATTATTTAAAGTCTCAGCCCTAAAATGCCAAACGCCAGACGTTGAATATGAGCCCACTCGGCAAACTTCAATCTCCCGAGCGGCACAAAATAAAATGAACTACATAGCCCAGCTGAGCAAAATAAACAGAATTTCATTCATAAAAATGACTAAAAAGCCTTCAGTGTATAAATTTCTGAATAAAAGAAAATGGAGCCTAACAAGAAGCAGCCAGGAGCGGAGCAGCACTGCAGTCATCTTACTGCCCGGCCCCTTGTACATAGATCGGGGATCATGGGGTTGGGTCCACTAAACTACCATGGAACTTCCACTGCTGTTGCCCTGCAATGGTGTTAGGTGTCTGTTGCACCAAATCTAATGAGCCCATAATGGGCATGCAGAAGGTCTCTTAATGCCTTCCATGCCCAATGAGCTCAGTTGCATGCTTGAGCTGAATATGGTCCAGAAGAGTCATGGTGCTGTCTTAATTTGGGTGCACTATCTCTTATGAGTCATATGTAGCCCTGAGTGGTGTTGGCACAGGATGTATCACCATCCTCCCCATTTTCTCCATGCTCGATGGTTCCCCACTTGAGGTTGTCCCATCCTTCAAGTATGTCCATGCATGGTTAGATAGTAGAGTCAACATCTCAGCTCACAACAATGCCATCCATGCCAAGCACTACCCCAAACTCTGTGCCCTGTACCACAACAAGGAATGCCTCTCTCCGCTGGTCCACCAGGAGTTAGTCATCAGATTGGGTCTCTCGGTCTTTGTCTATGTGGATGTCATCTATGACACTGCCCCATAAAATTTTCTGACCAGACTGGACACCCTCTGCCTTCTGCCACTTTGCTACAAACTCACCTTCTCACACCCACCACTGCTCCCTTTACTCCTCCCTATCCATTCTCCCACTCCCCACATGTATCCAGTCCCACCACTGCTCCCTTTACTCCTCCCTATCCATTCTCCCACTCCCCACATGTATCCAGTCCCACCACTGCTCTCTTTACTCCTCCCTATCCATTCTCCCACTCCCCACATGTATCCAGTCCCACCACTGCTCTCTTTACTCCTCCCTATCCATCCTCCCACTCCCCACATGTAGCCAGTCCCATCACTGCTCCCTTTACTCCTCCCTATCCATTCTCCTGTTCCCCACATGTATCCAGTCCCACCACTGTTCCCTTTACTCCTCCCTATCCATTCTCCTGTTCCCCACATGTATCCAGTCCCACCACTGTTCCCTTTACTCCTCCCTATCCATTTTCCCACTCCCCACATGTAGCCAGTCCCATCACTGCTCCCTTTACTCCTCCCTATCCATTCTCCTGTTCCCCACATGTATCCAGTCCCACCACTGTTCCCTTTACTCCTCCCTATCCATTCTCCTGTTCCCCACATGTATCCAGTCCCATCACTGCTCCCTTTACTCCTCCTTATCTGTCCTCCTCACTCCCCACATGTATCCAGTTCCACTGTGCTTCCCTCATCCCTAAATACTGGTTTGGATCACACCTCTAAAACCTATTCCATCTCCTATCCCCATCCCCTCCTCCTCCGTCTTGCACTCCAGAGATCAGCACACTTTCTCCCTCCTTCACCCTCACTCAGCATCTAGGAAATCAGCTTTCCCATACTGTCTTCCCTCCCTCTGGAATCAGTTTTCCCCCCACCATCGGCCTCTCTCCCTTTCTTCCCTCCTTCAGACATTAACTACACTTCTCCCTCCTCCTACGTGTTCCTGCCAACACTCTTCCAGAGCTCTTCCTTACCTCACCTGACCCCACCTCTCTGCACTGGTTTCAGAAGCCCATTATCTGGGTTCCTTGCACTTTTTGTTTTCTACCTAATTTGGCACCTTTGATTTTGATTTTTGTACACTATTTGGCATCCAGTCTTTGTAAATTACTGTCTGTACTGTACTTGTCATAATGCATTGATCTTGTAACTTCATTTCTGCTGGGTTTGTATTTCTTTGCAGCTACATTCTCCACTCGCATTTCCCACGGGTCACAGCTGGAAATGAGCCGTGGCTCAGTGTAAAGTCCCCAACTAATGTACTGGTGATTGGTGGGGACCCAGTTAATGGTCACAGCCATATATCTCTAAACAATGAACAGATCCAAGATTAGCAGCTCAACCCAAGCACTTTCACAAACTGCTTGTCTTGTAGGGGGTGCTACCAGTTATGTCATACATAAGTTAAAACAAAAGACCTAGTGCACACTCCCCCCAAAATATTTGCAGGTCCTTAAGTTGTTACACCATCTTGGTTTGTGTGTGGGGCTGTCACTCCAGAAACTTGAGAGTCCACAGGACACAGAAAATGTACCAGAACCTGATGCCCCTCCTTTCCCTAGAAGCCTGCCAAAATTCCTTTCTCCTACTCAGTTTCTGAGTGCAGGGATGGGCCCGCCTGAGCGAGTCCATTATAATACTCTGTCAGCCTTTCCTTTAACAGTGTTTCCATTAATTTCCCCATCACTGAAGTGAGGCTCATCAGCCAATAGTTGCTAGCCTCTTCCCTGCTGCCACTCTTATGTAGAGGGGACCATTCACTCTCCTCTGATCCTTTGGAACCATGCCTGATTCCAGTGAGCTGTTGAATATGGCCATCAGAGGCAGCCAGCATCTTCCTGAGTTCTTTACATAGAAACAGAATTTTTTTTCCAGAAATAATTGTTATTGTTGGAAATATCCAGAACAGTATATATGCATGTACAAAGACAGTTCATCTATTAAATCTGCATAAATAAGCACACCAGGGGCCTGATATTCAGATATGCACCTGGCATTGGTGCAAGAGGTGGCACAGTGCAACTGAGTTGCACTGGAGCAATTATGGGATATATTCAAAAGAGATGAGCCATGGTGCATTTTCTTTGAATATATCAGGTAATGCACACTGCGCAAATATGGTGCACTGGTGCAGCCCCCTCAGATGGGGCTGAATACCAGGAATGGGAACTGCAACAGTGCAACAGAGATATGCTGTGTGAAAATTCCTGATATTCAGCCACCAGTATGCAAATGGGATCATAATACATGCAAGGTGCAAACGGGGTCATTTGCATGTCATTATGGCCCCATTTGCATGAGTTTTGCAGGGCTGGCCAGCGAAATGTACCTGGCACTCTGCACAGTATGCGGTGCTGTTAGAGGAGGTCTAGTGGTTCCCCCCTCCCCTCCCCTCCCGTACCTCTGATTGCTGTAAAATATATGTGCAAAGCACCCTGGTGGTCCAGTGGTACCCCTGTCCCCATCCCGTATCTTTGTGCACCCGAAATTAAAGCCTGTTAAATCCCTGGTAGTGTGGTGGAACCCCCTTCCCTGCAAGTAACCCTGATCACCATATTACATAGCATGTAGTCTCCCTGGTAGAGTAGTGGAACCCCCTTCCCTGCCAGTAACCCTGATCACCATATATATGGCAATGACCAGTTCCTGGTGGTCCAGTGACATCCCCCACTCACACAGTACCCCCAACCCACCCAGCTCCTCCCATCAGTGGCGGGCAGCAAACCGACCTGCATACCTCCACAGCTGCCCACTGTCTGATAGCCTACAGTATCAGCTGCAAGCTTATGGGCTTGCAGTGCATACTATAATAGTCATTCACAACTTTGTGAATGACTATTACAGTATGCATTGCAAGCCCATTGGTCCACAGTGTGGACCAATGGGTTTGCAGCTGATACTGTAAGCTGTCAGATGCTGGGCAGCTGCAGAGGAATGTGGGTGTGTTCAATGCCTGCTGCTGACGTGGGGGCTGGGTGGGCTGGAGGTCCTGTGTGGGTGAGGGGTCCCACTGGACCACCAGGGACTGACCATTGCCATTTATAGAATGATCGGGGTTACTGGCGGGGAGGGATAATTCCACTAGACTACCAGGGAGACTATATTCATGTTAATATGGTGATCGGGGTTACTGGTGGGAAGGGGTTACCACTAGACTACCAGGAAGACTATATGCTATTTAATATGGCAATCGGGGTTACCGGCAGGGAGGCTGAGTACCACTAGACTACCAGGGATTTGACAGGCTCCAACTTCGGGTGAACAGAGGGAGGGGAAGGGGGAACCACTAGACCACCAGTGACATATTTGGGTGCTTGTGAATGGTGTTCTGGTGGGGTAGCCAACCACGGCTGATGGCTGCTGTGTTGCGCATTGCAATACAGCGGGCCACTGGTGGGTGGACTGCACTTGAGTCTTCTTTTATGGGCTCAACTTTGAGCCCAGTTATGTGGCGCATCTCAGGGCTGTGCCAGCATATGCGCTGCACATCTCAGGCTGAATATCAGCATGTGCCATGTATGCATGGGCACACCCCCTTGTGATGTGCTGCATATATTATCTTTGCATCCCAGTGCATTGGAAATTGCACTGCGCAATTCCCGCTTTTGAATATTGCACCAGGGTGCAGTTCTGGGGTTACGCTGGCACACCTCAGTTGTGCCATGCACAAACCCTTTGAATATCTAGCCCTGGGTGTATAACCTGAACAGCTAAATCTTTCTTGTAATACAGAATAAATATATTATCTAATTCCATGAGTCAGCTTTATGTAAATATAAAATCTAGCTTGGTCCATTCCTCTGGCCTTTCTTTATAAAGCCTCCAGATTTACTCGTAATTGGTAAAGTAATTATAATTAAAAAGTGCACTTAAGAAGAACTGTTTCCACTCCATTACTAGTAACCTTACGTTAAGATTTGTTGACTCCTAATTTTTTAATATTAGCCATTTCATTGCCATCGTATTTGCTGTAAATATAGTTCTATAATTTTTATTTATTAAATGTTGACTGTACATCTCCGTAATTATGGAGGAATAGTTGTCCCAATTTTGTATTTGGAGGCCATTTTTTTTAAAAGGGCAAAGGATTGTTCCCACCATGATGTTATATTGTTGCAATACCAAAACATATGTTTAAATTTAGCATTTTCTGACCCACAATGCCAGCATACATTTGTAGATGCCCAGTTTATTTTATAAAGCTGCTCCAGAGTGTAGTAGGCTCTATTTATTTTAAATTGTATAGCCTTATCTGTTGTTAATTTATAATTCTGTATTTGGGATAATATCAGAAACCATTGTTGTTTGGTTATTTAACAGTTAATATCTTTCTCCCATTTTTCCTTTGTTTTCCTATAAATTATAGTTGGAGACTTACTAAATTTAGAAATTATTGAAGAATAAAGTTTAGACTTACAATTAGACTTCAACATTTGGGTTAGTTCTAATTCAGTTAGTCTATTACTAGGGGCCCTCTCCCATCTCTGATAGTCTTTTTATAGATGCTACTAAGCTAGATATAATAAAACTGATGTACATTTTCCAAAATGAAATTTGAGAATAAGTTGGTTGTAATAAAACTGATGTAAATTCTCCAAAATGAAATTTGAGTTTAAAATCATTCCAATACATTGGTTTCCCATTCTGATATAGAGCACCCAATTTCTTAATACCTGTTTTAATCCGAGACTTTTTGTGAAGGATTTCCCTTGAAATATAAAGTTTGGATTGCCCCATATATAATTTAATGGGGATTTAGCTATTTGCCATTTGGTTTTGTTAAGGAAAGTCTGGAGAATTTTATTTAATTTTTTAATAATAAGGCTCTTAAATTGTTTTCCCATTTGGTGCCTGAAAAAGTAAATTATTTATATTAATCTGTTCTTCAAAAAGATTTTTAACAATTTGTTTTTCTATTTGTAAATTTATTTCTGGTTCTTTTAAAGCCCAATTAATAATACATTTGATAAGATATGTGTAGTGGCAGTACTGAATATTGAGGCAAGCCAGACCTCCATGTTCTTTTACTAAGCGTAATTTATCAAAAAAAAATTATAGGGGCCAGATATTCAAAACTTTGCCCAGGGGCTAAATTAGCACTGCCCGGCAGGCAAACTTAGCCCGGAGCACAGAGCAAGCTATATTGAAATGGAAATAGCCCGGTGCTAAGCCTGCTGAATATTGCAGGCTAAGGAAGCCGGGCAAACTGGTCTGGGAGTGCAGGGCAAAAATAGCCCAGGAATAAGACAGCACTGAATAAAGCAACCAGGAAGTGCAACCCACAACAACAACACAGCGCACAGCAACGTGAGGGGAGGTACAGATGAACTACATGGCCAATGTGTGTGCCAGCAAATGCATGGACTCAGTACAGCTGCAGGAAGCAGCAGATGTGAAAGAAGAGTGATCAAAACTGTATATTATTTCCCATACCATTAGCACCGTGCTAACACATTAGCGGGGCATTAGTGCGGAGCTAAGCAGTTAGCCCGGGACAAACACGTTTGCCCGGAGCTAAAATGTGCCATATTCAAAAGTGCCATGCAAATGAGCCTACTTAGGTAGTCTCTGGGCAAACAACCAGATTAGTATCTCATTATACCCTGATTTGCATGCAGTTTTCCCAGCATTACTGCAGGATCCCACAGAGCCACCTGTAGGTCAGTCTGGAAGTACATGGGCTGACCAGATCCGACCGCAGCTCCACCTGTAGGTCAGTCTGGCAGTGCACGATGATAGGTGCAGGCTACATGTAAACAGTACAGCATAGCATAGCATATTGTACCCCAGGGGACAAAACAGCATAGGCACAGGTGGTGGTGGTGCTGCAGCATGCAACTGTCACATTGTAGGGCATGCTACAGTGCACAGAAGACACTACAGCAGCATGGGGGCCAGTAGTGTGAGGGACACAGCACTGCCTATGGTGTGTAGGGCAGTGATGATGACTGCACTGTACACAGTGACAGGCCCATCCTGCAAGTGTTTACTGACAGTGGCCATTACTGTTACACTGTTGTGTGACCCACAGATGCTGTATCTGTGGCATGGGATGCTCACAGTGACATGTACATTTCTGGCTTTGTGTGCTGTGGCAGTTGTACAGCTGTGCGGTATGTGGCTGGGGGGCATATATTATCCAAAAGGCACACTAGTGTTGGGGGTATTCCCAATACTGGCCCATGTGCACTGCATGATGTGTCCCAGCCTTGTGGCCACACCTGGTCTGTGGCACAGCCTCACCACCCATGCATGCTCCCCTCAACATCCTCCATGCCCACAGTGCTGCATGTGTGTGCTGGCATCTGTTTGTGTCCACAGATGTGTGGTCCACAGGTGTGTGCTGTATGGCCACACTGCCATGCTGTCCACTGGCGGCAGGGTCACCACTTACTGCCTGGCATGGCTGGGACTGGTGGCAGATAATGGCATCATTGTGATGCCATCAGTTAGCAGCATGCTTCCTCTATGTTTGGCTTTATCTATGTGTTATATTTATTTGTTAGGGTCATGCAAAACCTGCTCAAACATCGCGCAAAGCCAAAGTGTCACACAAAGCTGATTGCCCAGGGTTAAGACAAGCTTTTCCTGGGCGGTAATTTGCACCATGCTAAGTGTCGCGCTAAGTCGCGCAAAACCACTTAGCGCAGCGCTAGTAGCTGAATATAGCATTGCACCTGTTTTCATGTCAGTTTGCTCCTTGCATACATTATAATCTTGCCCGGCACTTATGCAGTTTGTCCGCGCTATTTGGCCTTTTGAATATAGCAGACCTGCGTTAATCCCATGCTAAACCTGCGCAAATGGGTTTTGCCCGGTGCAAAGTTTTGAATATCTGGCCCTAGGTGTTTTATTATTCCAAATGAAGTTACTGAAAAGTGTGTGCATTTTTTTCTACCATTGGGTGGAAATAGGAACTAAAATAGATTGCAGTCTATAAGCTAAAGTTGGGATGGCTACCATTTTTATAAGCTGAATTTTCCCCAAATAAATAAGAGTAATTTGTTCCATCCTGAGAATTTAATTTTCAGGTCTGTATACAAAAAAATCAAGGTTCATGCAATGCCAATTTTCTAGTTTGTTTGAAATAGTGATACCAAAATATGTCATTATTTTTTCTTGAATTATAGCATTTATTATATTTTTATATTGGTCTGGGTACTTTATGCTGAACTTAATCATTTCAGATTTTGCCTCATTTATTTTGTAACCAGATATTTTGGTGAACTGTTCAATCAGTTTTCTTGACTCTCTCAAACTATGAATTGGATCTTATATCAGAATTAATAGGTCATCAACATAGGTATTAAATTTAAGTTTCAAGGGAGGGACCTTAATTCCAGAAATCATTTTGTTTAACTCAATCTCCCTCAAAAACAGTTCTAGACCTATCACAAACAGCGAGGGAGACAGTGGGAAACCCTGTCTTACCCAAATGCTGTATGTGAAAAGGCTTGGAAATCTGTCTGTTTATCTTAATTTGTACATATGGATTATTATATATAGGTTGAATAGATTTTATAAAATGTACAGGAAAATTAAATATTTTCAAGGCTTGATACAGATATTTCCACTCCAGCATGTGAAATGCCTTTGTAGCATCTAAAGAAATAATGCTGGGGCGCTGGTATGCTGCAGATATTCCACTATAAATTGCACCCTGTGGAGTCCAGAGTTAATAAGCCTGCCAGGGATAAAGCCAGTCTGATTTATGTTTATGATTTTGTAAAGTTGTGTTAAAATTCTGTTGCTAAGTATTTTGGCATGCATTTTGTGATCCATGTTTAAAATTGTGATGGGCCTGTAATTTTCTGTTTTGGCTAGATATTTCCCCTGTTTTGGAATCAAAGCTATACAGGCATGGTTAAATGACTCTGGAAGAGTACAGGAAAGTTGAATTGATTATAAAGAGTCAATAAGCAGGTACCCAATGTTTCAAGAGTTGCTTCATAAAATTCCAGTGTAATTCCATCCAGGCCTGGGCTTTTCTTTTTTTCATAGATTGCATTATAGCCTGAATTTCATCTATGGTTATTGATTTTGTAAAAATATCCCAATCTTGTTCTGAGATTTCAGAAGTGCAAAATTGCTCATAGTATGATATCTTCTGAACTGTACGATTACACTGAGAAATATACAGTGTCATGTAGAAAGTAAAAAAATCTTGTTCAATCTCCTGTTGGGAGGTACAGACTTGACTGTCTACTTTTTAATCATAATATCAGTGTTAGTGTCTTGTTCTTGAATTCTACTTGCTAGTAATTTTCTCATCTGTTCACTATATTGTTTTCACTTTGTGTTACATTTAGCCTAATTGTATTTGGTTTGAAATATTTCTGTGGAAGTGATAAATTTCCTTAAATTCCGATAATGCTTCCATTTTGTTTTTATCCCAATTTTTGACCTTTAATTTCAGTTGTTTAAGCTCTTCCTTTATCACTTGAAAATTGTTTCTCTTGGTTTTATTTTTCCAAGAGGCAAATTAAATTAATGTGCCTCTGGTGGTGGCCTTAAAAGCATCCTAACAGAAAATTATATTATCATTTGTTACCTTGTTTTCTGTCATAAAGTTAGATATTGCCCCATCAATCACTTTAATAATTATTGGCCTTTTAGGAGAAGATTATTAAATTTCCAGATGTTATTATTTTTATTATGGTCAGGCCATCTAATACTAATTCATGTGTAACCATGTTATGGTCAGAAATTAGTTTAGGTTCTATATTAGTCTGCACCATTAAATATTTCACCAAAATATATTTTGAAACAAAAATATGATTGATTCTGGAAAACATGTCAGGCAGAGAAGAATAATTTTTTTATAGTCCCACAAATATGTCTCCATAAATCCATTGAATTATTAAATTTCATAAAAGTTGTTAGATGTTTTGACTTGTACTTATCCCATCTGGAAAAAGGTGATGATTTATCCAGTGGATCATTTATAGGACAGTTGAAGTCACCACCTATTATTACATTATAACACTCCTAAGTATGTCAAATCTTATTAATTTCTGCTAGAAAACTGCAAAAAACCAGAAAAAGGTGCGTAAATGGAACAAAAAACAAGTTGATGTCCTTCCAGTTGTGTGTGTGTGTGTGTGTGTATATATATATATATATATATATATATATATATATATATAAAGCTACTATTTGTCCTTTTGTATCAGATATACTTCCTAATACTGTTCCTCTAAAATTTTTAGAAATCAGTAGAAGCACTCCTGTACTTTTATTAGGAGGACCTAATGAATAATATATTGTTCCTGACCACTTCTTTTTAAGTTTATTGATTTCTTTATGGGTTAGAAAGATTTTCTGTAACATTGTTATAGCTCACCTCATTTTCCTGATTTTTACAAAATGCTATGGGTGGGATATTTAAAAGGGTTGTGCATGGCCCACCAATGCACCCCGGCATGATATTCAAATGAGCGGGTTGCGCTGCGCAACCCCCGCTGCTCAGAGATGCACCTGTAATGTATGCGGCTCAAGTGCGGGGGGCATGCCCATGCATAAGCGACACATCCCGATATTCAGCCCGGGATGTGCGAAGCATATGCAGGAACAACCCTGCCTTGCACTGCTCAAGGGGGTGCACAGTTGTGCCAGTACAAACAGGGAACAAGTCGGGGACACCCACAGACGGGCTGCCATATTGGTGGGTGCAACTCAGCAGCCACCCGCTGTGGGTGGCCACCACTCAACCTCCCAAAATACTGACCCCAAGCCCCCTGCCCAGGGGGATGTGCCCCCCATCCAATCATGGGCATGAGCAATTACATCCCTGGTGGTCCAGTGGACTGCCCACTAGTGCCTGATCATGGGCATCCATACACATTATCCCTGGTGGTCCTGTGGACTACAGACCAATGCCCGATTGTAGACATAAGTGACAAATCCCCTGATGGTCCAGTGGACCCCCCAGCACCCGATCGCGGGTGGGATAATCAAATGACACCCTGGTGATCCAGTGGTACCCCCTCTCCACCTGCCCACTGACTCCCCCACCACCCTGCACCCCCAGTTAGTGGCAGATGGCAGCTCCCCACCCTCAAGCCACCCAGCTGCCTGCCGACTGACAGTGTACTGTAGGGCTGTACATCCATTGGTCAACAGTGTAGGCCAATGGGAGGCAGACCATACAGTACCACACAGTCGAACTGTGAATGAATGCTCATTTGCAATTCGGGACTGTGGTAGTACAATATAAGGGTCTGCACACTGTTGTACACCAGCATGAACTAATAGGCATACAGCCTTACTGTATGCTGTCAGTCGGCAGGTGGCCAGCGGCTAGTGGGCAGGGAGTTGCTACCCACCGTTGACTGGGGGGGTGCAGGGTGGCAGGGGACTCGGTGGGCTGGTGGGGAGGGGTGTACCACTGGACCACCAGGGTGTCATTTGATTATCCCACCCACGATCAGGCATTAGGGGGTTTCCACTGGACCACCAGGTGGTTTATCTCAAGCCTGTGATTGGGCAATGGTTAGCGGTCCACTGGACCACCAGGGATAACATGTACGGATGCCCACATTTGGACAATGGTTAGTGGTCCACTGGACCACCAGAGCTAATGTGTATGGATGCCCAAGATCGGGCAATAGTTAACAGTCCACTGGATAATTGATGTATGCCCGCAATCGGCAGTGTGGTTTGGTCCACTGGACCACCAGGGATTCACATTCCACATGCCCACTCTCAGGTGACTGGAAGCGGGGCCTGCAGAGGGGTAGGAGGGCATCGGTCCCCGATGGCTGCAGCCTGGCAGGGTGCCAAGTGTAAGTCACCAGGGATCAGCGCACTGCATGCAAATGGAGTCGTAATATTTTTTTTATCATATAACATTTTATTAGTTGTCCAAGTACTTCCAACCACGGTTGAGGCACTCATGCCAGCCTTCTACTTATGAATACAAATACTTATGTAAACAAATATCACAAGCTAATTTGCAGACAAAAGCACCATAAACATGAATGTGATAACCCATAACCACATCAACTAAGAAGTTTACATCTTACTTACTATCCCCTTTATACAGCGCACACCCATACATTAAGTTCACATTACTTTGAACCATATTTATATGTACCAGTCAATTTTCATGATTTGTACCATCATCCAACCAGGGAAGTTTCCAGGGGCTTACTACTTGTAATATACTCTAAAATGACAAGGGCCAGGGTCTTCCTATTTCTCTTTATTAGTCAGACCATCCTAATCTTCTCAGAAGGAGGAGGATCTGAAGCAGATGCAGATGACGCCAAGGTAGGTGGTAAGGACAGATTGGCAGTGGCCAGGACAATACAAAGAGACTGCACAGACTATCCCCATCTCTGGGCATCCATTGCTTGAATAAAAATCAACTATAGAGGCATGATTATTAGAGAAGGATAGGAGACATCACAATTAAGACTATCGGTGGGTTTTGGGGAAGGGAGGGAGGTGGAACTGCACAGATATGTGAGTGCAAATATGCTTCCCACTTCTTATGGAATCTGGAGAGATGACCTTTCCCAATCGCGGAAAGTCTTTCAAAGGTAGCCAACTGCACCATTGCTGCCCACCAACAAGCTATCGTAGGAGGTGTAGGTAGTCTCCACTTCATCAGTATGGACCTCTTGGCTTCCATGATAGCCACCAACACCCAGGCCTTATAGGGTGCAGCCAATGGGCCCAGGGTAGAGACATCCCCAAGTATCAGAGTGGGCTGGGCAGGTGACAAGGGTCCGCCAACAATTTTAGAGCAGTCCTCCTACACCTGTTGCCAAAAGCCCCAGGCTACTGGGCATGTCCATAGAATATGGAGTAAGTGGGCAGGGGAGGCATAGCACCTCCAGCACTTATCGTGTTTCATAATGTTCAATTTGTGAAGCATTGCTAGCATCTTATACCACCTGAGAAGGATTTTCAACTGAATCAGTTGATTTTGGCATCCTCATATGCCCAATGTGCAGCCTTCAAGCAATCACTCCATTGCTGCTGGGAGAGGGGACATTGAAGTTCAGCTTCCCAGGCTGTGCGGCTGGTCAGCGTAGTGTCGGGTTGGGCATCCCTTATTACCCTATAGAAGCTGCCCGCCAAGCCTCCACTCTTGCCAGGCTCGTGAAGGGTGATCAAGCATGTCCTCCTCCCTGTGCCCGTAGGCGCCACCAGAAGAGATGCAGTTGCACTCCGGATCTCAAGATACCTCCGCAAATCCTGAGTTTTTATTCTGTATCTCTCTCACAGCTGTTCAAAGGACATAACTGTCAGCCCATCAGGGAGGAGGAGATCCCCCACCACCCGTATACCTCTAGTGGCCCAATGTTTCTAGTAGACCGGTCTGCGGTCTACCTTTATGAGTTGGTTATTCCATAAAGGGGCATACAATGTTGGAGGAAGGGAGGTATGCTTCTCTTGCAGTACCAGTAAGGGTCATTGCCCATCACCAGGCCCTACAAGTTTCTGTCATGATAGGAGTGAGCATTCCTCCTGATGGCCTCTTGTCTGAGCGCAGAGAGAAGAGTGCATTATCTGGTAGGAGGGCTGCTTCTAATCAAACCCACTGAGGTGGAGGGGACAAGGGGCAGTGAACCAGTTGATAGCCTGGGCCATATGAAAAGCCAGGTGGTATCCCATGAACCATGGGAGCCCCAGCCCTCCCCTGGTCCAGTGTGCCTGTAGTTTGGCCCGACTCCAGCGTGCCATTTTGCCTTCCCATAAGAAGGAGGAGATTAATTTTTCCAGTTGCTGGAAGGGCCTAGGGGTTAGGGGGATGGGGATGTTACTAAGGAGGTATGACACCCTAGAAAAAATAAACATACGGATAGCCTCTATCTTACCCTTCAGGGAGAGCTGTAACCTTCTCCATCTCTGAATCTCAGCCATAATGGCTGTTATCAGAGGGGAAAAGTTGGCCTTCTCTAGGTCTCGCCAGGCAGAGGGAATAAAGATCCCAAGGCATGAAAATCCCTGGGGTGTCCAGGTTATATCCGTATTTCGTAGACACTCTCTACTACACCTTGGGTTCAGGGGGGATAAGATTGTCTTCTTTTGGTTAATTATCAATCCAGAAAGGGAGGTAAACTCCTGCAGCACCTGAAGAATTATGGGGATGGAGCACTCTGGGTTAGACGGAGTAAGCAACATATCATCCGCATAGGCACTTACCAGGAAACAGTGCTCCTTCACAGGGATCCCAGTAATGTCTTCCGTATCAAGGAGTCCAATGCCAATATGAAAAGAAGGGGGGGAGAGAGGGCAGCCTTGTCTAGTGCCCATCTATAAAGGGAAGGGCTGGGATACATCACGGTTGGTTAAAATTTTCGCTGTAGGCAGGTGGTAGAGGGTGGAGACCCAGGAGCAAAACCCTGGCCCAAAACCATAAAGAAGCAATATCGCATGGAGATAGCCCCACTCTAAAGAATCAAAAGCCTTGGCGAAATCTATAGCCAGGGCTGCCATAGGTATGTCCAAGTGCAAGGTTAACCACTTTAAGTTAAGGACTAATCGGAGATTGTCTGTCCCCGATTTCCCCTTAGAAAACCCTGCCTGTGAGGGGTGTATTACTGTTGGTAGAAGTGGGGTGAGCCTGTTTGACAGGACTTTAGCAGTTTGATATCCACCGACAGCAAAGAAATGGGCTGAAAATTGGCACAGTCCAGTGTGTCAGAGGATTTATTAGGAATTAAGGTCACCAGAGCCTCCCGCATGGTGGGAGGGAGAATTGTGGATGCCTGGGCTTCTTGCAGAGCCTGCAGAAGTGGACCAGTGATTTCTGTTCGTAGTAGTTGGTATAACTCCACTGTTATACCATTTGGGCCTGGTGCCTTTCCTTTAGCCAGTTGGAACAATGAGGAGTGAAGTTTCTCCACAGTAACCGGGGCATCTAGGGCCACCCTTTGCTCCAGAGAAAGTTTGAGGAGAGAGACCCCATCACACAGCTTAGATAGCCGAGTGACGAGCTCCGCATCTGATAGCTGGGCTTGAGATCGATAGAGCTCTTGATAAAAGTTCTACATTACCTCATTAATGGCCTGGGGTGTAGACACTACTCTGCCCTGCGAGTTTCTCAGAGTTAGATTTCTGGAGGATGCTTGCTGCTTATGAAGGTAGTATGTGAGAAGTTTACCAGCTTTGTCCCCTCCCTCCCGGGATTTGTGTTTGGCTTGAATTAACTGCCAAGCGGCCTTCTCGTTTAGCAAGGTATTTAGTTGGCATTTTATACCAGTGATGGCGTTCAGGAGAGGGGAGTTAAGCAGGTCTTGAGAGTTTACTTTAAACTGTCTCTCCAAAGTCACAAGCTCTGTCTGCAGTGAAGAGATGGTCTTTGTTCTGGCCTTGTTCTTGGTGGCCGTGAAAGAAATAATTCTGCCTCGCAGAACAGCTTTAAACACCCCCCACACTACCAAAGCCGTGGTTTCTCCTGGGGTGTTAACAGCAAAATAATTTTCAGCTTCCTTTTTAATATAGGCTCGAAAGGTTTTGTCTTGCAACAAGGTGGGATTACATCACCATCTGGTGGAAGGGGAACCCTGAACCGGTGGAGAATACAGGATGGAGACTGGCACATGGTCTGAGATTAATATGCTGCCTATAGAGGCATCAATGACCCCCCGGCTCAGCAGCATAATTTGTGAGCCAAAAGTCCAGCCTGCTATGCATATGATGTACCGCTGAATAAAAAGAATAATCTCGTCCCTGTGAGTTGGCCCTCCTCCAGGAGTCAAAGAGGCTCTATTCTGACATCAAGTCAGTGAGACTGGCTAAAGCCTTGGGATGGGCTTGTGGGGTGGGTAAAGACTTATCAATGAAGATGTCTAGGACTAAATTGTGATCCCCTCCAAGTAATATGGGAACATCAGAAAAGCCACTCGTCAGGTCCAAGAAGGCTTGACTGAGGTCTGAGTATACCTCCCCAATGTCCACGTTGTGGACATAAACATTGGCTGTCAGTAGCCTACCTCCCGGATAAGATATCCAAGTTGCTATCCAGTGCCCTTGCGAATCCGAGCGCTTATCCTCCAATACCCATGGTAAAGATTTCCTTATTAAAATGGCCACTCCCCTTGGTTTGGCTGTGGCATAGCTGGATATCACTGTCCCCACCCAGAGCTTCTTCAGCCACTGCACGGTCCAGTTGGTAATGTGCATCTCCTGGAGAAGGGCCATATCCACCCCCTGGAATTCAGGTATTGTAGAACTTTAGTTGTCTTGGCCAGATGATTAAGTCCCTTCACATTCCAGAAGATGCACCTCCACCCATGACCCGACAAGGGTTTTGCAGTTGCTGTCATACTTCCAGGGAACAGTGATGATTAAGATTAATTTGGTACTCACCCTAATGTCTCCCTGGGGGTATCAGGCACAAAGGCCAGGAGCTCGGGGTAAAGGAGAGTATCTGTCCAGCGACTGTACACCACGGATGGCAGCAGCAGTATCAATGTAGAAGGGTTCAGAAGATGAGTAGATATTGTTCCACCTGAGTCCTACCTGGTTGGAGATAGAGTAGAGTAGAACAAACACACAATCTCTATTAAATTATATAACAGTCTTAAAGTTGCAATATTCAAAAACTAAAGCAATGGATCCAGGCTCTTATTAGAGACTCTAAACACAACAGTTGATGATGGTGAAGTAATCGTGTGAAAGAAATCACCCAAAAAGAGGGTGCCTCATGCCACACTGCTTCAAACACCAGAGATATCAAGGGAGAGGTTACACCAAGATGAAGATAACCTGTCCCAACCTGGCCTCCTGGATCTCTGTGGCTAAATGGAATCCAGAAGATCCAGGTGAAAAGGAGAAGCTTGTCCTAAAAGTTAGGCAGCCACCAACATCCTATCAACTGGGGGGGGGGGAGGTTTTCAGGAAGAAAAGGGAAGAGAAAAAAAAGAGGGGGAAAGGGGAGGGGGGTTGAGGCCAGCACCAGCTTGTCGACATCTTAGGGGTTTGAGGGGGACACTGTCTAAGGGGAAAGCTGCTGGGGAAGGTAGGGTGACCGGTGCCTAGCATTCCAAGCAGCCATTAGACCGGGGCCCCTCTGTCAGGCCAAACATTGCCAAAATTTCCTGCCCAAGACTTCATGCCCCTTCTTAATAATCCAGCAGCTATCCAAGGCCTGAAGGATATTAAAAAAGGGGTAGGGAATGCGCATGGTGAGAAATGCGAGGAAATAAGGAAGCACCAATGGAGTGTGGTTTCTACATCACACTGCACCCCAGGGGCCCAAACGTAACATCACCCGATATGAGGGGGGGGCATCAGGAGTGCAACAATGAGATAAGGTATCTACGCGTGCTATTCCATTTCCCTCATAACCTGCTCATAAGAGAGAAAGAAAAAGAATCACAGGTTAATTCAGCCAAAGTAGCCAAAAGTCCATTCAGGCTTCTACTCCGGATGATGAGGATTGCTCTTTGGGCCTAGGAGTGGAGATGCAATAGGGAGAGTTAAGTGCCTCTGCATGCAATTTAGTCCCAGGCTTCAGGAGGCCCGCCTCTATGACAGCTTCTTGGTCGTTGTCTTCAGCTTCAGCAGCCCAATCCAGAACTTCCATACCCTCCATAGGCTCCTCAACCTCCTCTAGCCATGAAGTTGAAGCTGCAGTAGTAGCAGCTACCTTGGCTTCTGCTCTGGGGAGTTTGGCAGGAGGAGAGGCTTCCACATTGCTTGGAACAAGCTGACGAGGGCTCCTAGCCCATTGCCGTTGTTGACCCAGTGCGGGGAGGATTGCTAGCTCACCTTGTCCCTTATTGCCATTTCCTTTGTCTGGGTGTACACCTCAATCTGGGAGTGGGGTTGCCTCGGGGCATTTGTCTACCTGTTGCAGTCCGGATGGAGGAACCGAGGGGTTCCCCTTTGTGACAGTACCTGACCAATCAGAATTACCACCTTCCTGGGATCTGTTTCCCCTTCTGTCTGAGCCCTTCAACGGGTGTTCTCTCGGAGTCCAGAGGCATCTAGGGAGTCAGGACCTTGGTAGCAAGCCTGGCCATTGATTATTTACCCAGGCCTCAGCTTGCCTGGGTGATTCAGCCAGGAATGTTCTACCATCCTTAGACAGTTGCAGGGCAGTCAGCCTTCTAAACCTGTACTGGAAAAAGTTAGTGGCCAGGCTTTTCTTCAATGGCCCATATGCCTTCCTCTACATTGCCACCTCCAGCAAGAAGTTCCAATAGAATGAAATTATATTGCCTTTCCAGGTTATCTCCCCTAATTCCCTGGCAGCCCTCAGAAGCCTTTTTTTAACAGAGTACTTCAATAAGTATGCAATGATCATTCTGGGCCCATTTGCAAAATCAGGCCTACCCGCTACACAATGAGCTCTCTCCACTCCCACAGGTTCCTTCCACCTCTCACCTAGGAACTGTGTAACCAGTCATTCAGGAACTTCTCCATATTCGGCCCCTCAGCCCCCTCCGGCTCTCCCAGGATCCGAATGTTGTTCCTCCTGCTCCTATTTTCTTGGTCCTCTGCCCTTTGCCACAGTCTGGAGAGTTTATCTTCATGATTTTTAAGCATTTTCAGCCATTAGGTGCTGTATTTCCAACTCCTCTGTTCGCTGATCGAGAATGTTTTGGTAATCCTCCAGTTTGCATACATCAGCCACATTTCCAGCCACGGTTGCCCCTATGCTGTCCAGTCTCACCAGGAGCACTTCCAGCATCTTAGTGATGTTGGCTAGTGCCTCTCTGACTGGGGTTTGCTCCTCAGAGGGCAGTGGGAGTTGAATAGCCTGCCCCTTTGCAATATCTCCTGTGGCCTCCATGCTTAGGACCATGCCCCTAGTATATCCAAAAGCCACAACGCTACTTATCGGACACTTCCCCAGCAGAATACGAGCCTGTGATGCACCCAAGCCCTGCCCCGCTAACTCCGACTGGTGGTGAAAATTAATAGAACTGCCGCTCCCCCTGCAGCCTAATGCCTCATACTGCTCGCGGTTACTTTTCAGTCTGCCAGCATGGTTCCCCACAATTTAACAGCTGCACTGGCTTTCATAGGGATAAAGCTGGGTTCCCCAGTGGATATTTGAATAAATCAAACCGGTATTCCAGCAGATCAGCTGAAAAATAGCTCCAGGTCAGGACAGAGCAGAACGCTCACATTGCCATCACTCCAGGGTCCAAGCCACGCCCCCAAATGGGGCCACAATGACAAGCAAATGGCCCCATTTGTGCCTTGTATGCAAATTGGTCTCATTTGCATGCCCAGTGCTGAATATCATGGTTGATGCAGCTAGCACAACTGCACTTGCACTGGTGCATCCCCCTGCTCCCCTCCTGCCACTTGCGTGCCACTGTGCCATGCGCAGTGCTTGCACCCTCCCTCAGTGCCATATGCAACGGTACTGAGCCATGGTGCAGCACCATTGAATATAACCTAGTACATGCCCTGGCTCATCCCAGTCACGCTGAGCCCAAGCTTGCACCCCTGCCTTGCGCAGTCTGAATATCCCGCCCTATATCTCTTAATGGAAGAATTAAAACCATTGATGTTTTATGTAGTACCTTTTAAAGTTAGTAACATTTTATTACAGTGCAATCTTTTGCTGATTCTCATATTTTAAACATGCAAAAACATCTGCTTTTGCACAGTTTACAAAAGAAAAAATATAAATGACTGAGAAGAAAAAAATATGGAATGCCCTGCCCCATTTCCCAACAACCCTCCCTCCCATTCTTGCCAAAGACAGCAGTCTGGCAAGCCCATTTTAGCCCTTGATTTCAACATGCAAGACATCTGCGAGCCCCCCACCACCACCACATCACACACAGCGCTGATTTCATTCCTGTAAAGCAAAAAAAGTAAAGATAACATCATATTTAGTAATTTTCAAAAGAGGTTAAGTGTTCTGGAAGTCTCATTTTTAAGTCTGCTATTATTCATTGACAGAATCATAAAAACATGATGATTTAGAAAGGCTTTCAGTCTTGCTGGACAGGTCAAATAGGCTTTAAAGCCTAATTTCCAGAGAAGCTGCTGGACCCTAGTGAACCACTTTCTTCATTCCCAGAAAGGTTTGGAAAAATCGTGACACAAGGAAATTTGCTGATCTTTACATTTGAAAGCCGGGGTTTTATAATAGGCTGCCATAATAATGTCTCAACCATCAGAAGTGAGAGTTTTAAGGATTACTGGCCTAGACCCATTGGTTTCCCTGTTTTGCCCCAGCCAGCAAACTCTGTCAATAACCAGAATGTCCTTTCCTTCCCCAAAAACTTGTGTGAGTAACTCTGAAATGATGTTTTTAGGAAAATATCCTTTTTCCCATTCTTGCAATATTACGAATATTCGGATATTTTTTCACCTTGCACGATTTTGCTGGTCATCCATCTTATTTTGCAAGGTGGTTTGCTGATTTTGGAGGACCTTCAGTTCTTTAGGAATTGGCATTACAGTATCTTCCTACTGAGACTGAAGGTTCTCAAGGTCAATTATTCTTTGCAGTTCTTGCTCAAGTTTATTTCCAATAACTGAAATTGATTCATTTAAAGTTTTAATAGCTTTAGCCAGCCCGGTGGCACTGAGGGTTGAGGTGCTGGATGTCACACCTAGCTCCATGCCGGCAACCCGGGTTCGGGAACTTGCTCGGGTCATCGGTGGGTTGGCCAGGGGGAGAAGGATTGAGCACTGAATGGCTTGCTGTCCTTCTCCGGGGGGGGGGTCTGCAGCTTTCTCCGCTGCAATACCTCCACCTCCCGGTGAACTGGGGGGACGTCGGTGCACAGGGGAAAGCGCAGCATCGTAGTGGGTTGACGTTGGCAGGAGACTGGGGCGGATGCACGTCTTTGCATGTGCCTGACCCCTTGCTCCCCATTGCATGCCGGCATCAGGGATGAAGGAAAAAATCCTTCACCTCTCCTAGGTGACGATCTCCCCAGCAAGCAGGAGTGCCGCCACCGACGAAGATTCAGGGCAGACTCTGCTGTGCCAAGGCCTTCTTCCTGTGGAACTTTCAGGGATAAGGTAAGAAAGAACTTGTCCTCACCCCACCTGGGGGGTAATTTGGACTCTTCAGGTAGTAGGGGAGTCGAGCTGAGGTGCTCTAGGGGAAGACCCTGAAAGTCGGGTAGGTGGTAACGCTTGCAGCTTTGGGAGTTCTGATTGAGTGGAGAAGTTGAGGGAGAAAAAGAGGTATTGGGGGATAAAAAAATAGAGTAAAAAAAAAGTTGGAATAGCTTCAGGTATTGGCTTCAGTTTATCTAGAGAAGCCTGAATATTATATACATTTGCAATTAATTGTCATGCCCAATCTGGGAGGCCGTCATGAACTTGCCCTTGAATGGGAGTTTTATTTTGAGAGTCCTGAGGGTCTTCTTTTTCAGTGGGCTCTTTTGAAGGGCTAGCTTCTTCTTCAACTTGTGGGTTTTGGTCATCGTTTGTTTCATTTAACATAGAAACATAGACTTTGATGGTAGATAAGGACCACTTGGCCCACCTAGTCTACCCATTTCCCTATGTATCTGATAAGCTGCAGATCCTAGTTAACCAACAGTCTACTTCTTCCTACCCCCCACCAGAATTACCTTATATCTGCCCCATGGATTCTTGAATTCCCTCACTGTTTTGTGATCCCATAACCTCCTCAGGAAGGCCATTCCATGTGTCTACCACCATCTCCATGAAAAAATACTTCCTTATGTTGCCCTTGAGCCATCCCCGTCTCTGTCTTTAAATTATTCCCCCTTGTTCTTGCATATCTCTTTTTCTGAAAAATGCTGCCCTCCTGGACTTTGTTGATTCCCTTGATGTACTTGAAAGTTTCTGTTGTGTCCCTCCTCTCCGTCCTTTCCTCGACAGTATACATATTAAGCTCCTTTAGTCTCTCTTTGACTGACTTCTGGTGCAGACCCTGCACTCTTTTAGTTGCCCTCCTCTGGACTGCCTCCATCCTGTCTATGTCCTTGCGGAGATGGGGTCTCCAGAACTGGACGCAGTACTCCAGATGGGGTCTCACCAACTGTCTGTACAGAGGGATGACAACTTCTTGTTTTCTACTGGTGATGCCTCTTCCTATAAATCTTGATGTTGTTGGCCAGATTTACTTGTGGATGCTGCATTATGAATATGCATCTCTTTTATTTCCTTCTTTTTGTCCATATCAGCTTTTGGGGACATTTTTGTCTGGGCTAATCCTGCTCCTGCAATATTGCAACAGTTTTTAAAAGGTAACTGAAGCTATTTATAGCACCTTTTAGATCTTGTGACTGTAGTTTTACCTGTATTGGTCTTCTTGACTGAATCAGTACTTTTATTGTGTTTTATATTAGAGGACTGGAAGAGTTTACTCAGTTGTTTAGTGACAAGAAGTTGTTCCTGATTGGTCATAAAGAAAAAAAACCTGCAGACCCTACTTGATCTCCAATTTTACCTTCTCATTCCTATCATTAGGGTTCCCCTATGCCTGTCCCAGGCATTTTTAATTCCCCCACTGTGTTTTCCCCCACCACCTCTGCTGGGAGACTAGTCCATGCATCGACCACAATTTCCATGAAAAAAAACACTTCCTTATGTTACCCTTAGTCTACCCCCTTCCAACCTTGTGACATGTCCCTCATTCCTAAACATCTCCTTTTCTAAAAGATGCTACCCTCTGGTACCATATTTGAGCCCTTTAGATATTTGTAGGTTTCTATTGTAGCCCCCCACAAAATCGGGGTGCTTACCTTAAGTGTCTCCTTAGGGCTTGCTGGTGCCCACTGCCAGGCTGACATCCCGATGGGAAGGTTAAGTCCACAGAAAACTGCTGCTATGCTGTTGTCCTGAGGGAGTGCACATTGTTTGCCTCCATACTGTCTCTTTAAGAAGTCAGTATGTCATTTACTCCAATGCAGCCTGCGCTGGGTCTGAGCACGGTGGGGCTCTCAACTAGCCAGGAACTCCCCTAATTGGCTCCCCTGTGTGGTTGCTAGTAGCCTGGAGGGAGCCCTTGCTAACACTGTACATAGTTAAGTAGCAAAGTATACTGTGCTCTAAATAAACTAAACTATTGTGGTGTTAGTAATGCAAAGTGTTCTCTCTGATGGGAGCCACCATCTATGGTCTGGGACTAAGATACTGGACCAGTCAGCACCCAGAGATCTTCAGGAGTGGTGCTTTATGGGAGAAACTGTGAAACCTCAGTGTTGGCACCTTAAACAGATAAATGGGAGCACCTTAACTATAACTGACAGCTCCCTTAGCCAATCCCACTCTAAGAAAACTGGACTAAGTTCTGACTAATATTCTAAACTGGGTGCATTCCAGCTCGAGACTCTGTGAAGAGAGGAGTTCATAGGCTCCTTGAGTTTTCACAGGAGGGCTTGAAAAGCCTCATGTGGTTTCAGGTCTGGACTAAAGCTGGGTCAGACAGTCAGGACTGCCATCAGCAGCCAGAAAGGTGTCTCAACATGCTGTTATGACCAGAAAAACTGACCTTAAACCATCAATGGAAGAAGGCTGCCATTTCCTCAACTATGCAGTTGTGATCTACCACCTCATGAAGAAAGGTCAGACCAGAGACTTCCATACCAGGCTGGGAGCTGGTCACGGGTCTAAAGTTTATTTACCAGCTGGAGGGTTCCCCAGCATAGTTACCAAACTTTGCAATCACCAAGTAGCTTCACCTGGGCTGAAGCTATCGTGGCCCAAGCAGACTGTTTCCTGTACCAAGCAGCACATCACTGCAGTGAAAGACTGAATTTGGGGAGTCGGCCTCTGCGCTTCTATATCACGCCAGTTGCAGCCACCTTATGGCGAAGGCCATGAAGAGAAGGTGAGCCATGCTGGCTCTGGTCCCCATCAGCTCAGCCGCTACAGGTCTCCATGTCGCCCTACCTATTTCCATTCCATCTTGCTACAGTGAGTATCCAAAACCAGGGTAGCTCCCTGCAACAAATCAATCTGTTGTTAAGTGATACTGAATAATTAAAGTCATCAGGTAAAGTGTTCGATTATGACTGGGCCATCTGGCAGGGAATACAATGTGACTTATGCCTTCACCAGTGGTTTGTTCATGCAAAGTCATTTCTTTCCAGCATGGATCCCAACATCAGCTGCAATGCCGACTGCCCACAGCACCAGTCAGGCATGCCTGCATCTTGACCTGGGTACCCAGTGTTTGCATAGACTGAGACAGTCAGTGACTAAAAGGGATTATTAGTAATTCTCAGCCTTTCCTATTACAGTACAGTAATCAGTATGCAAGATCTTTCCCTATCCTTATTTCATCCCTCAGATAAACCTGATTTACTGTTTTGCTGCTAATCTAGCCTGTTATTACTGCTGTTACTTGGTTAGATGTTCCTAAGCATGTGTAAAGTGTGTTAAAGTGCAACTCTGCATTTAAAAGCTGTCTTTTACAGGGGGTTACATGTTACAGGTTGCCTGTCAGAAGCCTAGGACCTGCTGGTAATGGGCTTAGCACAAGCATATCATTAATGGTTAAATTGTTCTGTGTCCCAACTATTAAGCAGCTGCAACTGTTTTGTTAAATGCAAAATGTCACTAGGAGGGAATAGTGGGTGGTATTAGCTTCCCAGAGGGATATACCTTTTTTTTCCTACCAGGAGAGACACACTAAGCTGAAAGCTTGTTTACAGGTGCAATCTGGGAGCACAAGGAAGCCAAGTGACTTGCTCAGGGTCACACAGTATGCAAGTGGGGACTGTGGGAGTCAAACCCAGGTCTCCAGGTTTGCAGCTCATAGCCTTAAACCACTGCACTGTACTGCCTCCTATCATAGCATTTTCCCACTTACACATCACTCTGGGTGGGGGCACCATAATCATACTACTAACACTGGTAAGGGCTCACTTGTACCAGGTAGTCACAAACCCAGGCCCCCTCAACCTATTGTTAGGCTAGCAGGTAGGGGTAGTAGCCCTTGGTAGAATGGCGCCAGGTTTACACTATCATATTACGTGCCCTTGGAAGTATCCTGTCTGGTCCCATAGCCTTTTTCTCCTTCAGAGCTGCAATCCACTTTGGGACTCATTCCTCTGAAAATGGCCTTGAAGCCACCTCTCCATCTATTCCTGCTGCTGCCTGATGGTCACACCCAGCACTATTTCGGAAAAATACATTTGTGGTAATGGACATCTTGGATGAACAACATGGGAGAACAGGCCATGCTGGAGCTCATGCTGTGCATGAAGTTGGATTGGGCTGCCCAATGGGCTTCATTGCCCATGGTGGGGTCAGACATGATGCCACACTTGGTTTGGTACCATGTTCTGGAGCCTAAGGCCATTGACTGGTGATGTGTTAACTTGAATAAGGTCATGTGTAAATTTATACACTGAACAGGTGGCACAGTTATACACTGGACAGGTGGCACAGGTATATGCTGGACAGGTGGCACAGTTATATGCTGGACAGGCAGCACAGTTATATGCTGGACAGGCAGCACAGTTCTACATTGGACAGGTGGCACAGTTATATACTGGACAGCCAGCACAGTTATATACTGGACAGATGGCACAGTTATACACTGGACAGGTGGCACAGGTATATACTGGACTGGCAGCACAGTTCTACATTGGACAGGTGGCACAGTTATGCATTGGACAGGCAGCACAGTTCTACACTGGACAGGCAGCACAGTTCTACACTGGACAGGTGGCACAGTTATATGCTGGACAGGTGGTACAGTTATATGCTGGACAGATGGCACAGTTCTACATTGGACAGGTGGCACAGTTATACACTGGACAGGTGGCACAGTTATACACTGGACAGGTGGCACAATTCTACATTGGACAGGTGGCACTGTTATATGCTGGACAGGTGGCACAGTTACATGCTGGACAGGCAGCACAGTTATATGCTGGACAGGTGGCACAGTTATACTCTGGACAGGTGGCACAGTTATACACTGGACAGGCAGCACAGTTCTACATTGGACAGGTGGCACAGTTATATGCTGAACAGGCAGCACAGTTATACACTGGACAGGTGGCACAGTTCTACATTGGACAGGTGGCACAGTTATATGCTGGACAGGCAGCACAGTTCTACATTGGACAGGTGGCACAGTTATATGCTGGACAGGCAGCACAGTTCTACATTGGACAGGTGGCACAGTTATACACTGGACAGGCAGCACAGTTCTACACTGGACAGATGGCACAGTTATATGCTGAACAGGTGGCACAGTTATATGTTGGACAGGTGACACAGTTCTACATTGGATGGGTGGCACAGTTATACACTGGACAGGTGGCACAGTTATATGCTGAACAGGTGGCACAGTTATATGTTGGACAGGTGACACAGTTCTACATTGGATGGGTGGCACAGTTATACACTGGACAGGCGGCACAGTTATATGCTGAAGAGGTGGCACAGTTATATGCTGAACAGGCAGCACAGTTCTACATTGGACAGGTGGCACAGTTATATGCTGGGCAGGCAGCACAGTTCTACATTGGACAGGTGGCACAGTTATATGCTGGACAGGCAGCACAGTTCTACATTGGACAGGTGGCACAGTTATGTGCTGAACAGGTGGCACAGTTATATGATGAACAGGCAGCACAGTTCTACATTGGACAGGCGGCACAGTTATATGCTGAACAGGTGGCACAGTTATATGCTGGACAGGTGACACAGTTATACACTGGACAGGTGGCACAGTTGTAACCTGCACAGGTGGCACAGTTATATGCTGAACAGGTGGCACAGTTATATACTGAACAGATGGTACAGTTATATGCTAGACAGGCAGCACAGTTCTACATTAGATTGGTGGCACAGTTATACACTGGACAGGTGGCACAGTTATATGCTGGACAGGTGGCACAGTTCTACATTGGACAGGTGGCACAGTTATATGCTGGACAGGCGGCACAGTTCTACATTGGACAGGTGGCACAGTTATATGCTGGACAGGTGGCACAGTTATACACTAGACAGGCAGAAAAGTTCTACATTGGACAGGTGGTATAGTTATATGCTGAACAGGTGGTACAGTTATATGCTGGACAGGCAGCACAGTTATACACTGGACAGGTGGCACAGTTATACACTGGACAGGTGGCACAGTTATACACTGGACAGGTGGCACAGTTATACACTGGACAGGTGGCACAGTTCTACATTGGACAGGTGGCACAGTTATACACTAGACAGGCAGCAAAGTTCTACATTGAACAGGTGGCACAGTTATATGCTGGACAGCCAGCACAGTTATACACTGGACAGGTGGCACAGTTATATGCTGGAGAGGTGGCACAGTTCTACATTGGACAGGTAGCACAGTTATACACTGGACAGGCAGCACAGTTATACATTGGACAGGTGGTAGTTATATGCCTGACAGGCAGCACAGTTCTACATTGGACAGGTGACACAGTTATATGTTGGACAGGCAGCACAGTTCTACATTGGACAGGTGGCACAGTTATATGCTGGACAGGTGGCACAGTTATACACTAGACAGGCAGCAAAGTTCTACATTGGACAGGTGGCACAGTTATATGCTGAACAGGTGGTACAGTTATATGTTGGACAGGCAGCACAGTTCTACATTGGACAGGTGGCACAGTTATATGCTGGACAGGTGGCACAGTTATATGCTGGACAGGTGGCACAGTTATACACTGGACAGGCAGCACAGTTATACACTGGACAGGTGGCAGTTATATGCTTGACAGGCAGCACAGTTCTACATTGGATAGGTGGCACAGTTATATGTTGGACAGGCAGCACAGTTCTACATTGGACAGGTGGCACAGTTATATGCTGGACAGGTGGCACAGTTATACACTAGACTGGCAGCAAAGTTCTACATTGGACAGGCAGCACAGTTATACACTGGACAGGTGGCACAGTTATATGCTGGACAGGTGGCACAGTTCTACATTGGACAGGTGGCACAGTTATATGTTGGACAGGTGGCACAGTTATACACTGGACAGGCAGCACAGTTATACACTGGACAGGTGGCACAGTTATACACTAGACAGGTGGCACAGTTATATGCTGGAAAAGCTGCACATCTGTGGCACAAAAGGGAAATCTGAGAGCATGTCCAATGTCTTACCAGAGGAACAGAGTCCACCTGTCGTACTTTGGATGCAACATATTTAATCTCAAAATATAGAACATGCTAAAATCCATTATGGATTGGAAAGTCTGCCATCAGTTTTGAGGGTGACAAAGAGATTTTGTTGTTGGGGCTAATAACAGACAAGAGTTTTTTGTGCTTCCCCTGTGATGTGTAGATGTGCTTCAGGGAGATCAGCTAAAATATTCACCTCATCCCCTGCAGGGCTAAAACTGTGTAGCTGAGGGGTGGAAAGAAAGGGAGCATATGGATTCCCACCCTATCATGGGTAGGGTGTGCAGCTGGAGGGAGCATGCGTAATCTTCACAGGAGGTGGCGGTGGGAGGGCCCCTTTAGAGCCAGTGGACTCCCCCCCCCCGGTTAATTTATTTCTTTGCCTTTTTGCTTGCCCAGTAGGGTACACTAGACAAATAAATGCCTGTTGACAGGTGTGAGCCAGGAGAGGACAGTAGTCAAAAACAAGCCACTACATGAAACAACAGGAGGAACAGACAAGCAATGCAACAGGGTCACACTTGTATCAGTATACAGAGCAAAAACAAGTCAATACATGAAACAATGGGAGTAACAGACAAGCAATGCAACAGGGTCACACTTGTATCAGTATACAGAGCAAAAACAAGCCAATACATGAAACAATGGGAGTAACAGACAAGCAATGCAACAGGGTCACACTCGTATCAGTGTACAGAGTAAAAGTAGAGAAAAACCACAACGTTTACGACAGTTATTCACACCGAAAGAAGAAAAAGCTCCCAACAGAGCACAATAGTATAAATTAGGTTACTATCACAGGGAGGGACGTTAAACAGGCTAAACACAGGTGTGCAAAGATGCAGACTATGAAATACAAGCAATTTTGGGGGGGCAGTTGCTCAAGGGTGCATCTGCCTCTGGAATTCCTCTGTCATTGGGCTGGATTTCCAGTGAACTATGGTAAAAAAGACAGCTATGAAAATAATCTGCGGTGTATGTAACGGTGTGAGTTGATTTCTGAATAAAATTGTCCTGCAGTCTTTTGAACCCCAAAGTTGGTGGGTGTCTTTCTTTCCACAAAGGATCAGACTTGGGTAAGGGGGGCAGTATTGGATGCCTCCATGACCAAAGAGACACAACCACATTTCTCTAAATGCTACACTGCGGTCCTGCCACTTTAAGGGATTACCATTATTTTGGAACCCTTTCCTGGCCCCTCCCCTGCTGCAGCACACTATGAATATTAATGAGATGGTAAGAATGGTAGGGAGACATTCAGAGGTGGACAGGAAGTGTAGTTTAGTTTCTGAGAGCAGCCAGAGACAGGAGTACAAAGACATCTGTAGAGGTAACTTTTTTCTGTGAATAGTAATTATCTACCTTCTTACAGCACTCCGAGTCTCAACACATGGGTTATAAGCGCTCTTCTCATAGGCTGATGCACAAAAGGAATCCAAAATTCGAAATCCGATTCTTCTTCTCCCTTGTAGCTCCCAGAATCCCCAGTTCTTTTTGTGCATCTTCCCAGGCTGGGCACCTTTCTTTCTGGCTCTGTGCCAAGCTGACAAAGGTAAGATTAATACTCCCTCTATTCACAAAGAATTTATGCATTAGCCTCAGAATCTAACTTACATTAATTCAAGCAACAGATGTTTACTTACTAAGGGGTTACAGCCCCTCAAACTAACAGTTAGAAATTAGCATTGCACAGCTCTATACTGCTACTATTTTTTGTCTATGTCTAGTTCTAGCCTAGTCTACGTCTTGGCGTCAGGGCTTAGCTTAGGTTTACTGGTAACAAGAAATTATCTGTATCACAACTGCTGCTCACTAAACCCCTCTCGGTTTACCTTGTTCGGCCGAGGAGAGGAATGAAGGCTGCCATCCAAGACTGATTTTTGGACCTTCCAAGCCCCCTCTCAGCTTATCTTATTCAGCCAAGAAGGAGGTGACTCTAATAGAGAAGTGCTGCACTCTCTTTCTGGTCCAGTCATGATTCTACCCCTGGGGATCGTGGTTTACCTTGTTCAACTGCGATCACCACGGGACGCCCCACTAAATGCTTTACATGGGGCAGGCGGTAAAGAGTCACAGAAGAGAGAGCACTTGCCATGGGGCCTACCTGTAGGGCTAAACTCCTAATTGGGGGCCAATTGGTGTGACCCATCATCACTTCCTCATTCTGCCAGCACAGAGGGAGCTTCCTCTAAGCAGCAACTCCTATATTGAGGTTCCCCGCAACCATTACTCAGTGGAGGGCCCTCAGCCACAAGGAGCCCTGTGGGACTAGCAGTCGCCATCTGGTCGCACGCTCTTTAGTGTGAGAGGATATCAGCTGAGATCTCGCAAGGCCTACCTAGGAGATCTGGCTAGGGATCCCTTTTTCAAGATGGCGACGTCAACAGGCTGTGTACTTCTCTCCCAAAATGGTGTTAGTAAACACGCTGGCTATCTTAAAGGACACAGCCCATCTTAAAGCCCATTTTATAGGGCAGAGCACCTTATCAATGAGCTGAACCACCATTGTGAGAATAGGTGGTTAAAAGGATATATTTTGGGCTTTTTTGCCAATAGTTGATTTATCTTGTGTATGTCAGGCAAAACGTTGGTGCCTCTCTTTAAACAGACAAAGCCTGTTGTACATCCTCAGTGCCTTGCATTGCCAGTCAGTAACTTAACTCAGTCGATTGCCCAGTAAGTCTCAACATGTCTGAGAAGGTTACTCATGGCTTTCAGATGCCCACCAATATTCTGCTGACTTCTGGTTTTGAATTGTCTCCTTTTGTCTCTAATTCACTGACATTTGAAACACCTAGGGTAGCCTCGACTGGGGCTATAAACTAGTTTTGTGTATTAAGATAAACTAGCCAACGTGGTGTCAGGGCCAACTAGAATTGCATATTAAGGTACTTATTTTGGTTTATTGTACCATTCCTTATGGAATCCACAACCCCCCTCAGTCTATCTCAATCTGACTAGGAACGGGAACAGGTGCCTGGATCAGTGGTCCTGAACAGTTTGTAATTCGCTACCAGCGCCTTGCTTAACCTCCCTGTTTACCTTGTTTAACCAGAGGTCGTGACCTCTGTACAATGTATGTCCCTGGGTGGAACGTGGTGCTCCCCATTTGCCTCACGGTTTACCTTGTTCAGGGGTGAGCCTGCCTTTGAGGATCAGTCTCTCCCTTCCTCTTATGCCCATTACTTTGTAGGCCTCAGGCAGTACAGTGCAGTGGTTTAAAGCTTTGAGTTGTACATCTAGAGACCTGGGTTTGAATCCCACTGCCCACATATGCATACTGTGTGATACTAAGCAAGTCACTTAACTTCTCGGTGCTCCCAGACTGTACCTGTAAGTAAGCTTTCAACTTACCAACTTCAAGCTGGATTCTGGAACTGGGACTGCAAGTTCTGTCTGTATCCCGCAACTGAGAGGGACATCCTCGACCCACGCACTAGAGCCTCCATGCACTGTGGGATGCCTGACATTTGTATTTTGAGCCACCATCCTTGGGAGCTACATCACACTTCTTGTGATGTTTTTGACCTCCCAGGCACCTATAGTGTTCTTTATATACAAATCCACCTCTATGATGGAGCCAGCCAATGCGTACCCCACCTAAGATGTTGGACACGAGAGGACACCCCTTAAAGGGGGCCATACTCCTCATAATTTTTAAAAGGGGAATGGAGCAGATATAAACCATAAATTAATAGGATGAAATGGCACATTAAAGAGCAACAAATTATAAGCCTGCTTTTTTAAAACAATAGAAGCTGGATGTATATCCACCAGGCCTTTTCTGTACTCAGGAGTTTATCGAACCCAATTTCACTGTAGGTACCTAGTTCCAAAAAACTTGTGGCTTAAGCATTACTCCAAGGGCTCAGCCTGTGCAGGCTTAAACTCTTTGCATAACAGAAATGAGTACCATCTCAGGGTTTTATTTAACTCTAAAAATTGATTAGCGTTTTGCTCATAAAAGTTCTAAAACATTGTGAAAATGCATAGCACTTGCCTCACTGTGTTTAACATACATAACACTTCTCAAAAACCTATATAAATGCTTTCTATACAGTTAGCATTGTCCCAAGAAAAAAGTGCTAATCGATTATTTAAAACCCTGCATCTCTTAGTGAGGCAAATCTGGGTCCTCTATCCCCTCACGCAGTACAGTAATAACAAAGATATGTTGCTCAATATTGGCACCCCGCACAACCCTTTCACACTTCAGTTATACTCCACTCAGACTGGAAGCAGTGTCAGTGCCTAGGCAGCCCCTACTCAAAAGCTGCAGTCAGATCCCTCACAGAATGCTTATCTGCTCCAAATACTTGGCATGCCATCTGTATGCCTCAGCAGGACTTAAGACACTGGTGGTCTGGACAGGGTGGTTCACCAGCTTCAGCCCCCCTTCAAGAGGCTACCTTCTATGGGCTTAACCATCTTGTCATTTCAAGTACAGAGCTAAGTAGCTCCTAGCATTGTGGCAGATTTTCTGAGAATTATATAGTGGGTCATCCTGCATACTTAGGGAAAAATAGTTTGTGTGACCTGTAAGTACAGAACTATATAGTTAGTACAAAGCTATAGAGTCAGTCATCTGAATGTACATAATTAAAGAGCAAGGCATACAATGGGCTAAGGAAGGGCAAATGCATCACAGGTTGTGCATGTGCTACTCAGCCACAGCCATGTTGGTGGGGGACAAGTTAAGCATACAAAGAGCGTTTTTGAAGAAGATAGTACCCTCAGTAAGAAAAGGCTGGCTACGTAGTGATACATCTCAAGCTTATTAATTTTTCACTGCATCCTATCCTGCTCCAGCAGTAGGTCAGTTTGTTCTAATACTGAAGCCTGACTGATATCCTCAGGGTGTCTTTTTGATATAATGACTGTCACTGTGCTATGTCCAGCCAGTAAGTCACAATCTGACTCAGTCAATGCCCAAGGCAGCTTAAATTTTTGCAGAAGATAACAATGGCATTTTGAAGCAGGAGGTGTTGGCTGCTTAAAAATCCACTCGGGGGACCATATTTTTCCTTAGCATACTAGGCTCCATGGCGAATGGCCATCCTGTCACGTTTCTCCATAAGGCGAGAGCCACAAAACTTACTTTGTGCAACGGTCCCCAAGAAACAGCTTGATGGGGTTGTGGCAATTCCACTCCATTGACATGGGTTCCACTGTGAATGCCAAATGTTAATGCTGTGCAGCTGGCCTCCCTCAGATAACTACCACTGGCTTCACCATGGCCCCAATATAATCAGTAACTATCTGTCAGCACTGTCACTTTGTCAGCTGGTGGGGTTGTGTCTTAGCTGGTTTTTACATCATTCTCCCATGTGGCTATACTTGTCCCTGCTCTGTTCAACAGGGCATACCCACAACACATCCATGGCCATTTCATTCTAGCCATCTTTCACCGAGGGGTGCTACCCCCCCCAAGATTGCCCTAGCAGTTGACATCCCTTACAGACCACAGAAACAAAGAGGCGTGGTTCTAAGCTCACCCTCAGACAAGGGGGACTCTCAGAAGCAGAAGCCACATTAAAATCACTAGTTACGACTTAGAGCCAGTGAAGTTAGGGACAGAGGCTGGCAATTCCAAACCAGGTTGCCCACCCTCCACACCACCATCATCCTCCTCTCCTGTATCAGAGGCCTAACAGGTATTCAGTGGAAGACCAAGGAAGAACAGAAGGAGGCAAGAGGAACAGAACTTAGAAGCCCTATTAGGGGAGACACAACGCCTCCCCATATTTAATGCTATGGGGTCCGGCCACTGTTATAACAGAAGAAGACTAAAGAGGCACACATATGATACATCCCTACACGGCTACTCTTTCCCAATACAACCATGCCACATGCAGCATATGAATTCAAGTACACTCATCAAATAAGCAGGCCACAGTGCAGAAGCTATAAGGGGATGAAAACCCAGATGAGAGCAATATTTTAGCTCAGACCAGCCAAAACATATGACCCAGAAACTATTAACAGTACTTTTGCAGCCATCTCATCTGCACAAACAGTCACAGAAAGCAGGTAACTGGTGTATTTTAATGCAATATAGGTCTCCTAAGGTAGAAGGTGCTGAAATTCTATTTCATGGACCCATAGACATTTTCAAGAAAGAAATGAGGGGTATATTCAACTTCTTTTGACTTGCCATATGTGCTGGTAGATACACTCATACCCAGGCATCCGTACATACCGTATTTATAGGTAAAAACACCTACCCATACATAGGTCGATCAATCCTTCTATATGCCTAGATATATAGCCAGATTTATGGGAACCATCACACCCACCCTTTACACCAGGGTGCAGTGCTGGGTTTGGAAGGTCATTGAGTGTAACACACAGACCAGGGGCAATATGACCGGACAACTTTGATGTATTGAGTATCACATACCATATGACAGCACATGCACACACACTGACAACCAAAAAACTAAATATGTGCCTTTAGTACTTTCAGCAGGGTGTAAATAAGGGATCAATCCACTGGGAAACCCACTGTCAGCCATGGCCAGTGTCCTCCTGGAGCTCCCACTGCAGCGGCTCCTGCCAGTGACACCCTCCTCCTCCTCCTCCTCCTCCACATCACTTAATTAATCCAGATCATGGAGGAAGGGACAGGGGACCTTCGTAATAGTAAATCCAGGTATGACATGCAGATCAAGTACAGCAAACACTGTTAACACAGTCATACTTGGCCAGAGGCTACAGCTCATTAGTCCTATGCATTTCAGTGCAGTTCAGTAAGTTTCTCAGTTCAGCCCCTATTGCCTGCACTGGTCATTTAGAGCTCTCTCACCAGTGACCACAGTTCAATACTCATTCTGTAGACAACACCGATCAAGACCTCCAGAGGCTGATCTGGCACGTAGACCCCTGACCACTGAAACTGCCAGCATGGCCATTCAGAAGGATACACCATTGAACTTAAGGGTATCCGGTAAGGTGACGGACACACTGATCCAAGTCAGTAGGGTGTTCACTAACAGAACTTGCAACAATACTGGCGTGTATTAATGGTTGGATACCGGACTAACAGGAAACTCAGAGTTTGGTTGCAAGGTTCTCCAGACAGCTTTGAGTGATATTCCTCCTCCCTCCCAAGACAAGTCCAAATACTGCTGTATAATCACCCATGTGTTGAGACTCGGAGTGCTGTAAGAAGGTGCGACAGATAATGGTAGTTTACTCACCTGGTAAAGGTGATTATAAAAGCACCTTCTTACAGCACTCTGTATCCCATCTATTGAGGAGGAACATAACAAGCAATAAATTGAATAATAAAATAAGGGATTGCATATCAAAGAATGTATGTACAAAACCTATCAGCAAACAAAGAGTAGCGGATGTTCAGTCCTGCACTGCCAGTAACAGTGGAACATGTTGCCACATTGATTGGAATACAATCCTTGCGAAGATAGTCTGGAGTTCTTTGGATCAAGGGGTGTTTCTGGAGTCTTTGAAGCAGGCTGTCGTGACACCCCTTTTGAAGAAACCTTCCCTTGACCCCGACTACCTCGCTAACTACAGACCGATCTCTAACCTGCCCTTTTTGGGCAAGGTTATTGAGAAAATAGTCGCGTTACAACTCAATGACTTTCTTACCACCCATGAAGTCTATGATCCTCTCCAGTCCGGTTTCAGGAAGAGGCATAGTACCGAGACTGCATTAGTTCGGGTACTTAATGATCTCCTAATAGCAAGAGATCAGAAGAGCCATTCGATCTTGGTTCTTCTTGATCTCTCTGCAGCGTTTGACACTGTGGACCATGGGATGTTGCTAGATCACCTACAGCTACTCTGCGGACTGTCAGGGACAGTCCTCAGATGGTTCCTTTCTTTCCTCACAGGCAGAAGTCAAAGGGTAGTTTCAGGGATTTTCTCTTCTGCTCCCTTTGCTCTGTCTTGTGGGGTGCCGCAGGGCTCTGTGCTTTCCCCCATGTTGTTCACGGTGTACATGCTGCCGTTGGGAGACATTATAAGGCATTATGGGCTGAGTTTTCACTGTTATGCAGATAATACTCAGCTCTATATGTCCTTTGTACCTGAACAAAATGATGCAGTGTCGATTTTTAACAACTGCCTCGCTGAGATTCAGGATTGGATGAGTGCGAACTGGTTGAGGTTAAATCCAGATAAGACTGAGGTATTAGTTGTTGACCTGGGTCGTTATGCAAAGAAGTTGACTTCTGGGATCCCCTCTGGTCTTTTATTAGGGGATACCCAGTTGAGACCTTCTGAACAGGTGTGAAATCTGGGCGTTATTTTTGACAGTGCGCTGACACTAAAGATGCAGGTGTTGGCCACTGTCAAATCTTCCTTTTACCATCTGAGGAATATCGCCCGGATAAAAACACCTTGTTCCACATGATGACCTTCCTGTCTTGCTCTACGCTTTTGTTTCTTCCCATCTTGATTACTGTAATGCTTTATATCTAGGGTTGCCGGGGGCTGATCTCCGTCGCCTGCAGCTGGTGCAGAATGCAGCAGCTAGGTTGTTGACTGGGCTACCAAGAACTTGTCATGTCACACCTGTGCTGCGCGAACTGCACTGGCTGCCAGTGCGATGGAGAATCACCTTCAAGGTCATTGCTGACCTATAAAACCCTACGGTCAGGGACAGGCTACCTGCAAGATCTCTTTGTCCCTACCGTCCTCTCCGCCCACTCCGCTCCTCTGGCGGGGAATTGCTAGAGATTCCCAGGGTTTGTCTTAAATCATCTGGGGCAAGGGCCTTTTCTTTTATGGCCCCGACCCTGTGGAATTCTCTACCTCATCAGATTAGAGAGTGCCTGTCCGTGGAATCATTTAAGAGATCCCTGAAAAGTGACCTGTTTTCATTGGCATTTGGTTAGTTTATTTTATGGTTATTTCATTGTCTTATGTTTTTATTTATTATTGCTGATGTTTTATCTCTTGTTTTGTATCAGCACTTTGATTTATTGGAAAGTGCTTTATAAATAAATTTTGATTTGATTTGATTTGATTGAAAGTAAGTAATTGTCCTTTGCATAACATCAAATTGTGTTGTGTTTCTCTACCTACCAGCTTCCCTGCGGGGCCGGCTGAGGGTCCTGTATGGTTGGATTTTTTATATTATGTTTTCAGGAGTAGCATAAGCTCTTGAAGATTTCATATTGGGGATTCTAGGAGCTACAAGGGAGGAGAAGGATTGGATTTTGAATTTTGGATTCCTTTTGTGCATCAGACTATGAGAAGAGCACTTATAAGCCATGTGTTGAGACTCGGAGTGCTGTAAGAAGGTGTTCTTATAATCACCTTTACCAGGTGAGTAAACTACCATTATTTTCCAAGTCCAAAGGCTTCTAAACTCTGAAGAATTATATCTGCTCACACTTCTAAACATTGTGATTTCATATTGTGAGGAGGTGTTGTTGGAAACTGAAACAGAGGATCATTAAGCTGGAGGTAGGAAGTTACTGTGTGCGATTGTGCTTAAAAATAGCACAGACTGGGCACATGGGGTTAGTTTAACATTATTTCATATCAAATGGAATTAATTTATACAGAGACAGTGGCATTTCAAGGCTGTTTGTTCTTTTTCAACTCTTTAACTATGTTTTTATTTCTGTGTCCTGACTTGTGTGACCGTGTATCTTTTTTTGTCTGTATCTTTTCACGTTTCTGTGTATTCTGTGCCATAGCATATGCAGTGGTAATACAAAAAGATAAATAATCATAATTTCATGATTAAAAGTACATTAGGTTGTCAAAGTTAGTCAGTAAATACTTTATATTAAACAGGTACACTTTGAGATAGTACATACAAGTTTAACTCCCTCCTTGCAAGCAGTTGGGGGCTTACTGTTTTTTTTTTATTTAGTAAGCTTTATTAGTTTGGAATTTTTACAACCATCAATACAGACAACATGTAAATACATAAACAGAAAAATAATCATAATGAAATATTAATACATATACATAATATGAAATACATAAATGAAGATTACATTATAATAAATCCTAGAACATACTATCGTTGTCTGTATGCCACCCCTTCCCTCTCAACCCTCCCCAGTCTGCCACTTATTATTAATCAAGGATGGTTATAAAAAAATAGTAAAATGAAGGACCATATTAAATAAAATTATCCTTAAAAGGAGAAGTGAAAGTATCTGAGATCTACTGAATCAATAAAAGGGTATACAGTGATTCCCATCTTAGTTTGTATTTGTCCATTCTGTTATTGACTCCAGCAATGATGAGCTCTGCTTGCAAAGCAAACATAATCTCCTTGTACCACTCCATGTAAACGGGGACACTAGGTTCTAACCAATGCCTCAAAATTACTTTCTTGGCATGGGGGGGGGGGCTTACTGTTAGACTGGCTGGTCCAAGTTATCCCTCCGAGCACTAAGAAGTTAAGGGGACACCGTCAACTCGTTTTGCATTGTAGTATTTCTAGCTGAAAACCCACATCTTATGATTGCGTACCTTCTTTAAAATCAGATGACATTGCTGTTTGTTTTCTCTGCTTTCTTTCTTAGTAGAACTGAAATGCACGGCAATGGTGCAGGGTATTAAATAATTGATTAGCAGTTTTTTTCTTGGGACTATACTAACTGTACATAAAGTATTTATATAGATTTTCTAGAAGTGCTGTGTTTGTTAAACACAGTGAGGCAAGAGCTATGCATTTTCACAAAGATTTAGCACTTTTATGAGCAAAACACTAATCAATTTTTAGAGTTAAATAAATCCCTGTGGTGTAATATAAACAACCTTGTTTTGTTTCAAATCCTTGATCACCTCTTATTGCATACTTTATAAGCATTATGAACACCCCAAACAGTGCAGCCACTCATGATGCAATAACCTCCTCTCCTGTCACTGCATCATGAGTGGCTAGACTGAGTCGGGGGTGTTCCCAAGTCCAGGAAAGATGCAGTGAAAGTTCATCAAAGAAAGTAAACAAACATGTTTTGGTGTGGTAACACCAGCATGATGGGTAGTCTGTTTTTCACTTTTAAAAAGTAAAAGAGGATCAGAATCAAACTACCAGCTGCATCAGTAATCTTTACAGAATGTGAGCAATAATAAAATGTGCTTTTTAAACTAGGGGCACTTTGAGACCTTAGGGGATTGACAGTGTCCCTTTAATGTGCATTACTCTAGTTTAGGTCCTTAAAAGGACACCTAAACATGGTATTTGTGGGTCTCCTGTGTTTTACAAACCCTCCCATGCAAATGGAGCCTATAGATAGCTGTAATAGAGAATTTTAATAATTATCTTATCTTTTTGGTTGCTGGGTTAATGCCCTTTGCAGTCACCACATCCCCTTCTATTCCATCTTCCCCAGCCTTGTCATCTAGCTTCTCACAAGCTTACCTGTATTCTGTCTGTCAATGCTTGTCCCAGTGACTGGGGTGGCAGAGCTCCCCAACATCAAGTGCAACTTGGGATCTATCCTGGAGGAGAGCCACTTTGCTGGAGTAAGATCTGCGGGTGGTCAGATCATTATCCTGTTTCTGGCCAGGGCTTTCCACTTATCTGCATCCTTTTCCCTTGGGATGCAAGAGCGTGTAGCCTGGCTATCACTTCTCCTTCCCCTAACCCACTCCAGAGTCTCTTCCACCTGTGATCACCTGGAGGTGGCAGTATAGCAAAGGAGGCAACTGCCGCAAGACTGCCCTCTGGGAGCTTGAGCTTCCTTCCTGATGCTGGCTTCTGACTGTCCTGGCATGTTCCCGAACCTGGATCTTTGGTGTTGCGAGCAGAAGCCCTCTCGCTACAATGACAGGTCAGCATTTTTACCCTAGGTTTGATGTTTAACATAGTTTCGTCCTGTTTTAAACCATTTAAAACTTTGTGAAGAATGTAAATGGGCTCCCCCCTCCCTTGCAGGCAGCACTGGGATCAACCTGCATCACTGCCCTGGATAACAGTTGGCATGGTACAAAGAACTCCTGTGTCTAGGGGGAGCCAGGTCGGGTTAGACAGCCACTCCCTATCGTGGTTCAACAGCTACCTCACAGGGAGGACACAGAGGGTAAAATGGAAAGACTCCCTGTCGGAGCCTCTCCCCCTAACGGATGGGGTGCCCCAAGGATCTATCCTTGGCCCCCTTCTCTCCTCTCTTTTCACAAACAATCTCAGTAAACACTGTGGGGGTAGCTCAGTGGTACAGTATGCGGATGACGTGGTCATATACCGCCCCTCCTCTAATCTGGGAGATCTCTGCTCCAGGCTACAGGAAGACCTGGGTTCCCTTGAGCAATGGCTTGTCACCAACAGAATGATCATTAACCCTAACAAGACCAAGGCCATGCTATTTACATAGAAACATAGAAACATTGAATTTGACAGCAGATAAGGACCGCTTGGCCCACCCAGTCTGCCCATTTCCCTACCTAATGGATAAGCTGCAGATCCTAGTTAACCAGCAGCCTACTTCTTCCTACCCCCGCCCCCTAGAATTGCCTTATGACTGTCCCATGCATGCTTGAATTCCACCACTGTTTTTGACTCCACAACCTCCTCCGAAGGCCATTCCATGCATCCACAACCCCTCTCTGAAAAAATACTCCTTAAATTGTCTCTGAGCCGTCTATCTTCAAATTGTGCCCCTTGTTCTGCACACCTCTTTTTGAAAGATGCTACCCTCTTGGACTTTGTTGATTCTCTTGAGGTACTTGAAAGTTTCTATCATGTCCCCCTCTCCCTCCTTTCCTCGAGGCTATACATATTAGCTCCTTAAGTCTCCCTTCATATGTCTTCCGGTGCAGACCCTGCACCATTTTAGTGCCCTCCTCTGGACAGTTTCCATCCTGTCTATGTCTTTGTGGAGATGGGGTCTCCAGAACTGCACTTGAGTACTCAGATGGGGTCTGACCAGCTGTCTGTACAGGGGATAATAACTTCCTGTTTTCTACTGGTGATGCCTCTCCCTATGCATCCCAGTATCCCCCCAGCCCTCTTTGCTGCCCTCTCACATTGCTTGCCCACTTTTAGGTTATCTGATATGACTACCCCTACATCCCTTTCCATTTTTGTTGTTGTTAGTATCTCACCACCCATTGTGTTCTCTTCCCCTGGGTTTTTGTTTCCCAGGTGCATTACCTGCAAGAACCCTCAGCCGGGACAGAAGCCCACATCTCGGGCTGATGACCAAATCAGGAAAAAGACTTGAGGTGGTTGAATCGATAAAATACCTTGGCCTCACCCTGGATCAGTACTTCTCCCTCAAGGATCATGTCGACCAGGTAACCAAAAATATTCACGCCAAACTCGGGACCTTGTATGGGCTGAAAGACCAGTTGATACCCGTGGCCAGGGCCTCCATCGCCACAAGCGTCCTCCTCCCTACCCTCTACTATGCAGCACCGGTGATACAGGGAGCTGCCAAACAAGATTACAAGTTCTCTATCAGAAGGTGGCTCACTTCACCACCCTATCCGACTCCCGGGCTCACCACTGTGACACTCTGTCCCAACCAAACTGGCCGTCCTGGGAGGCCCGGCTCCAATACCCCCTACTCTGCCACACTCATAAACTCCTCAGCCCATCCCCTCCTCCCAGCCTCACTGGACTCATTGCCCAAAAGAGAAACCCTAGGCTCCTCAGAACAATGGACAGAACCCTCCTCACAGTGCCAAGGGTTAGAACCAAGGTGGAGGTAAGTAATTCGCCATCAGAGCGCCCACCCTATGGAACTCCCTGCCCCCTGGTGTTCAGGATGCTACCTCTACCCACACCTTCCACACAAGGCTGAAGGCTTATATGGTCACCTCCATATGCAACTGCTAAAGTGAGAGGCTCCTAAGTGGAAGCCCACCACTCTCCCTCATATGGAAATAGTGACTTTCACTGGACCCCATCTATATAGCACTGCACCCCATCTGTAGAGCTTACCCAGGAAATGTTAACTGCTAAAAAGCTACTATGTCTTACCTCTTAAATGTAACTGCTGAAAAACTACTATGTATTATGTTCCTCGCTGTCTAGTGTAATGTACCTGTGCTGTATGCTACCCCATTTATTATTCCATGTAATTCCCCAGGTCACCCCTGAAAAAGGGACCTTCAGGGCCCAGCGGGCTTACCCGGTTATCAAAATTTAATAAATAAATAAATAAAATAAATATGGTGGGGCTGCTCACTGTGAACCTCTTGCACTCAGCAGTATGGGTTGCTTGACTGTCTACTGGAGCTGGTGCATGTGGGCATCTTACATAGTGAGGCAAAATAACACTGGACCCTTGGACTTCTAGAACTTGACTTTACTGGAGGGCTTGAGGCCAGAGTTCATTTGCACAATAAGTAGTCATGGGCCTTAGAACTTCACCGCCTACACCATTCATTATAGTAACTCCATGTTACTGAGTAGCCATTTAACTATTGTCTGACTATATAGCTTGCTAGTGGCTTAGCAGCCACCTGCTGAGGGGCATTCTATCTGTTCCTTGCCCCCAGAAGTTCACCCTTAGAACATGATCTCTAACACTCCATCCTCTTTGGTTCAATATGCAAGGCTCCTTTGTACTGCCTTCCCATACTTCTTAAGTAACAGAGTGCCTGTGGATTCCCTAGCCCCCTTCTGTGCTAAAACCTGGCTTCTCTGCTCTTTCTTCTATTAGTGCTACCTGCACACATGGTCCATTACTTGTTACAGAACACAGCATGCCAGCAAGCCATCCAAGAATATCAGGGTGAACTCTCTTTTTGCAGTTAGTTATTGCTTGCCACAATAGTCACTGGGATGGCCAGATGCTCCCAAACCCATAACCCTGGCTTTCCACCAGGACTTACAGACATGTATCCTGCACTGTGGTGTGGGTGCTCAGCGGGTGCAGGGCCTGCGAATGGCTGGGAAGGCCAGCCAAATTGGGAACAACCACAGCCTCATTGTTTTTCTCCATTTAGGGGAGCAGGCATGCAATACCGCTTCAGATGGCCCTGCACATGCTTCTGTGTGCAGGACATCAGCAGTTGCCACTCCCCTGACCTCCTATGTAATGATCTGTAGCTGCCTTCCCCCCAGCTAGTGCTAGGGGCCAGGCTTGAACTAGGCACCATTTCCCCTCCTCCCTGTGAGAGGTGGGTTGTCCCCATGGGCACTCAGTCCTCTCCCTGCCTGGTCAGCCCCCAGTAACTGAACCAGGGTTGCTAGTGGGGCACCCAGTGCCTCAACCCACTGCACCACTGGGCTGGCTGTCAGAATGAATTCTCAGCCTAAGGAACATATTGGGCTGGCACGACTCTCACCAGGTGTCTAGACCTAATGGGCATCAGTCACACTACTCTTTCGGCACATACACAGGGGACCCTACAGACCCTTTACCAGAATGGCATTCTAATGACACAGGCCATAGAATCCCTTAATACTGTTTGGTAACTTCACCCTCCTCACATAAGTTATGGAGATGAGTCTTCTACCTGGCTGCTGCTGTATGTATGCAGTATCTGATTTATCTGTTTTACAGGTTCAAGATGGTATCAGGACACAGGTCTTGGAGCATGCCCCCGCACTAGGATGGCCACAATGAATTTCAGGGGAACCTGCCTCAGGCCTGAAAGCCCTCGGGAGATGTCCCTAAAAAAGACACCCCCTGGCTTTCCTACACCCTCTTGCTGGTCCCCTTAAACTTCCAAACTATGTGTAACAGCCGCTTTTTCTGGGATTACTAGGATCCCATCAGTTTTACAGTAAATCAGGCAGGTGGCCTGGGCAGTTGCAGAGGGTTTAAAACTCTCTGTAAAACATTACGTCACCATCTGTTTAACACTACTGAGGCAGGGGATGAGGTCATGGAATTTGGAATCCTTAAAGCAGCATAAGCCACAGTGCTCTGTTGCTGTTTGACTTCTGTGAGTCAGGTTGAAGTTTGGAGTTTAGAGTTCTACAGACAAGTGGTGCTTTGCTAAAGGCCACTTGTTAGAGGGAAGGACCCTCAGTGTGTTATTTTCTAGCCCTAATTCAGTAACCAATGGCCAGTTTTGTGGGACGTTGTGGCTACCATATCCTGTGAAGCCCCGAGGGGGTGACAATTTTTCACAAAAGAAGAAATGGGACTGAAGGTTCAGTGAGTACTCTGGGGCAACCCCCAAAAGATTGTGAGAGCTGTCAGAACTGCCCAGAATGTAGACTGTGTGTTTACAAACTAAAAGCTATGGATTTTGTGTGAGAACTGTGGAGTTCAAGCGTTCTTTACAAATGCCTTGGGGGGCACAAGCTGCTGAAAGTACAAGGTTCGTTTGTTGTTCGAATGTGGGTTGGCTGGTGCCTTGTTAGGAGCCCAAGAAGGTTAGGATGCAGGTAATCTGGACCCTGGCACAAAGTTTGTATTTTAAGGATGTCTCTTGTAGCCCCTGTGTGGCTGGAGAATCCTGTTTTTCTAAAGGTAATGGCAGAGAGAGTCTAGCTTTGGCTGGAGTGAACTGACCACTCACTCCAGGCTTCAAGGGGACCTAACTGGTTACAATGAATGGTCTAAGGTATTAACTTAGTTCACCTGGTGGTGCTCGAATTTAGAGCTGTGGCAAGATCTACTATAAATGCACTGGTAAGTCAAGAGATCCCTCATAACAGGGGTGGATGACTGTGGGAAACGTTCTTGTGAAAGTCTCAGTACTGCCTGGAAGAGTTGTGAAATATTTATGCCTGCTACAGATGTGCCAACTGTGTTGTACAGCTACAAGCCCAGAGGGCCCCACCTATTTCTGTTAACACTCTGTCAGAAATAAAGCCATACAGTAAAATCCCAATTTCTGGTTGTGGACAGTCCATCTCTGAGTACCTGTGTGAGGTTTTTGGAGCCCCACAGATAAGTGACACACCACAGCCCTGGCACCTCTCCCCTGGACCTAGGAAAAGCAGAAGTGTTGTTTTGTGCCTCTTCCCCCTGACCTCTAACCTGCCCGAGCCAGATGTTGCCCAAATACCAGGGGTGATATCTTTTCCACCAAGTGTGGTTGTTGCCTTGTCTGAGTACAAAAAAGGGGGGGCACGGGTGTTACATGTGGACAAAGTCCCAGATCCTCACCCACTAGTCCCAGTGATATTTGACACATCCAGGGTACCTGATGTCCTTCCAATATCCCACTCAATGCTACACCAATGCCATTACAGTGGCAAGGTGTCCAGGACCTCCTGCTACTCTCAGGATCAGACTTTCAGATGGTAGCATACACTGAGGGTCTCCTGTGCCCCTGCCCAAATCCTTCAGCCAGCCTCTAGGTGGGCATGGTGTGTGCCTACCTCAGCCAGGTACCTAGGAGTATTCCTGACTGCTCTGCAGCTTGATGACAGTGCCTGGTTACCCCTTCCTCCCAGAACCTATACCTCTAATGTCCCAGCTGGTCACTCATATGCACTCTTAGGGCACATACCCTGCACTGCGAACACTTGGAGTGTCTGCTCTTTACCAGCTCTCTGGTGCCTAGATGCTTCTTCTTTACGCACAAGAACACTAACTCTTAATCCCCAAAACACAGATGCTTAAGAATGCAGGCACCTTGAGGGCACCCTGTCTATATATTCATGTAGCTCCTCCCACATCAGCTTCTTCCACAGAGGATGACATTGGGGACCCATTCCCCTTCTGGCCACATATGCTACCAACCTCCTCCCCCAACTATTCGGAGTGGTTGGTTACATAAATAAAGTTAAAAAGTCCTGTACTGTCAAGCTACTGTTCCTTTTGTATTAGTGCTTCTAAAAATAAGGAGCTTCATCTTGCCTGTTAGCTCATCCCTCTGACTATTGAACTCATCATCAATCCATCATCCACTTGGGTGGAAGGGAGAATTGATTTGTTTATCCTTGATGAATATGCAACCAGTTTGCCCTTCTACACTCTGTCTCAAATTGTACCTTTACCAGACCCATTCTTGTTGAAATGTTGCAGATTTCTCAATGTGTGTAGTGAAATCAAGATAAGTTAAACATGTCTCATGTCCTTTCACATACCAGAAACCTTTGAAGATGTTGCTGTCACTTTTTCAGATGAGGAGTGGAAGATGTTAAGCAAACAAGATAAAGAGCTTCACATGGAAGTGATGGTGCAGAATTATGAGACCATGGTTTCAGTAGGTAAGGATACTAATAGTCTGGGAAGTGGGATATTTAATTTGAGTGTGGTGGACTTACTTTTAAATGTAATGCATAGAAACATAGAATTTGTCAGCAGAAGAGGACCACTTGGCCCACAAGGTCTGCCCAGATGGTCCCTGTCTACTCTGTCTCTGCAAACCCTAACTGGTCCCAGGCAACCTTCCCTCCTCCCCCCCTTCTTATTTACTCATTTTCCCCTATGTGTATCCCATGCATGCTTGAAGTCCCCTATATTTTTCACCTCCACCACTTCTGCTACCTGTCTAAGATGTCCACCACCACTCTTTCAATGATGTAATACTTCCTCACATCCCTCTCAGACTTCTCTCCCTTCAGCTTCATTGCATTTCCTCTGGTTCTGCTGCTCTTTTTCATGTGAAAGGGACTCCCTTCCTGCACCCTGTTCCCTCCTGTGAGGTACTTGTAAGTCTCTGACATGTCCTCTTGCTCACCTCTCTTCTAGGGTGTACAATGTTAAGATCCCTCAGTCTCTCTTCATAGGGCTTTTGATGCAACCCTTGCACCACTGTAGTTGCCATTCTCTGGACTGACTCCACTCTGTGTATGTCCTTTTTGAGGTGTGGCCTCCAGAGATAGACACAGTACTTCTGAAGGGGTCTCACAAATGAGCCGTACAGTGGCAATATCACCTCCTTCCTCCTGCTAGAGGCATTTCTCCCTATGCATTCTGACAAGCCCCTGGTCCTGCCCACTGCATTGTCACTGTGCCCCACCACCTTGAGCACTTCAAATATGACAACCCAAAGATTTGTTTCCTGCTTAATGCTGGTCAGTACCTCCCACCGTCCTATGCCCAGCTCCTGGGTGGGTTCCTATGCCCAGCTCCTGGGTGGGTTCCTATACCCAGCTCCTGGGTGGGTTCCTATGCCCAGCTCCTGGGTGGGTTCCTATGCCCAGCTCCTGGGTGGGTCCCTATGCCCAGCTCCTGGGTGGGTTCCTATGCCCAGCTCCTGGGTGGGTTCCTATGCCCAGCTCCTGGGTGGGTTCCTATGCCCAGCTCCTGGGTGGGTTCCTATGCCCTAGGCGCATGATTCTGCACTTTCTGTCCTTGATCCCCAGCTGCCATGCTTTTTGACCACTCCTCACATTTCCCAAGGTCCTTGTGCATTCTCTTCATCCACTCCTGAATGTCCACCACGTTACAGATTTTGGGGTCATCTGCAAAAAGGCATACATGTCTTTTCAGTTCTTCTGCAACTTGGAAACCTGATACTGCGTCATTGAGGAATGGATGAATGAATTGGCCAATGGGCTCTGTTATGATAATATAATATTATTGTACTGCTTTTGAAAACTCAAGCAGTATGTGAAGTACATTGAGCTTATCCCTCCACTTCCATTTATTGGTGCCCCATGATAATCCTCTCTATTCTCACTCACTCACACCTCCAGAAAAGTTAAGTTGTTTAACTTGTTTGCAGATCAGAGTATTGGAGGTGTGAGTGTCCATTGATGATGTCCCTGTCCTTACAGAAATGAATACGGCAGTAGTACCATACTGACTTAAGTTCTTGCTCCAGACTCAGTCAGATTCATTTTCGATGGTGAAGTCAAATAATTCAGTGCAGTCAGTGGCACTAATTAAAAGATGCTTGTTAAAATAGTAGACCTGGTACTGCTTTATTAATACAGGACAGAAGGGTTAGTTAGGTGTAAATGCTGGATGTGGGGGGGGGCACAGGGAATGGAGTGGTGGGACCTGGCAGGGGACTACACAGGGCCTAGAATGGTTAAGGCTGGCCCTGCATAGCATGGTGGTGTAGGGGATAGTTTAAGCCAACTGTGCAGCTGCTTCCAATATCAAAGGGTTGGCCCAATATTGGGGTGTGATTTTACCTCTACGGGGGGATTATTCCAAAATATTGAGACTAGTGTCGATACCCCCAGTCCATGTCTTCTCCATTTCCAACCATTGTAGTGCAGTGGTGGAGCTGGGGTGAAACCAGTGAAGGGTTTGGGTAGTTTGGAAAGCAATCCTATAACCCTCTAGCCATGATCCCTGTCCTCCAGTGTGCTCTGATCTTATTCCAGACTGCATCTTGATTCGGGGGAGCGGGCGGCTCTTGCCCCCTGCACTGCCTAAGCCATTTCCACTGCACCGGTCGAGGCGCAGGGAAACCGGGCGGACCTCCCCGCTGAATAACAGTCAAAGAGTTGTCGGATCAGTTTGCGAAGAGTTTTGGGAGCTGAGGGGATTGTTTGGAGGGGCTGGGCGGCAGCTGCACAGGAGAAGCAGCTCATCTGTCCTTGTTTTTCACCTACCTGAATTCATTCCCCATGCCTGCCTTTGTTCGTTGTCTCTAAACTGCGTGCAACTAAATTGGTGCCAAACTGCCATTTAAAAAAGACAGAAGTGCCGATTGGACACTGAATGCTGTGACACTCGGGCAGCCGAGGGTTAAAGGCTGTCCCGACATCTGTTTTGATAGACTGTATCTTGATTTGGGGGAGCGGGCGGCTCTTGCCCCCTGCACCGCCTAAGCCATTTCCACCATGGGGTTGAGGCGCCAGGAAACCGGGGGGACCTCCCCCACTGAATAACAGTCAAAGAGTTGTCAGGTCAGTTTGAGAAGAGTTTTGGGAGCTGAGGGGATTGTTTAGATGGGCTGGGCAGCAGCTGCACAGGAGAAGCAGCTTATCTGTCCTTGCTTTTCTGCCCACCCGCTTACCCCGTTCCCAACTCCCATTAAATGCCAGGTAACCACACCCTCAGTTTACTAATGGCCAATTGGAACTGAGTTAAGCCGGGACCTGAGCAGCTGCCCCAAGATCGTTCTGTAGTATCTCGGTTTTCTCCCTTTGGTTACAGTGCAGTGCCTGTTCACCCAGACTGTAAACTGACTGAGCATTATGAAAATAGCTCTGTGGCGATCTACCCATGCTAATGTCCTCTTGCCAGCATAATCATTATATAGCCTGCCTGACTTTTCTTCCTTAACAGCAAAATTTAATCCTGTCTGCCTGTCGTTTGCTAGCATAACTTAATCCTGTAAGCCTATCTCTTCCCTATATAATTAATCCTTTGCCAGCATAACTTAATCATACTAACATACTATTTGCCAGCAGATTAGGCCTTATGGTCTATCGAGTCTGCTCGAACCTTAGATCCTTAGTTGGGTGCCGAGGCCCTCCCATCCCTTGTGCTCCAGAAACTCCTATCATCCAACCCCACCCCCCTGGGACAGGCCATCATCTGATACATCCACTTTCTGTGTCTGTCCCACCCTCTCTTGAAGTCCTCCACTGTGGATCTCTGAACCAGCTCGCCAGGCAGTGCATTCCAAGGGTCCACCACCCTCTCAGTGAAAAACCTCCTCCTCTTTCCCTCCCTCACCCTTCCACCTTCCAACTTCAAACCATGCCTCTGGTGATACCTCCTGCTTTAGTCTAAAGATCCCTCCATGTTTACCTATTTATTCCCTTGAGGTACTTGAAGACCTCAATCATGTCCCCCTGTCTCCTCTCCTCCAATAAAAACAGGCAGAGCTCCTCAAGTCTGTCCTCATACGTCAAATCCCCTAGCCCTCATATCATCTTAGTTGCCCTCCTCTGTACCCTCTCCAGGAGCTGTACGTCCCTCTTCAAGTGTGGTCTCCAGTACTATACACAGTACTCAAGGTGTGGTCTAACCATTCCATTGTACAACGGCAGAATCACTTCCTTGCTCCTGAGGTGATCCCCTACGATGCATCCCAACATCCTGTTTGCCTTGCTAGCCACTCTCCTGCACAGCTCAGGGTTATTCATACATGCATGCACCATCACCCTAGGTCTTTTTCCCTATTGAGGCCTCAGCCTCCCTCAAGGCGTACCTGTGTTTAGGGTTTCCTGACCAAGATGCAACACCCTTGGTGATATTGAAATTTAATTTCCATGTGTGGCCAGCTTTCCAGGGTGTCCAGGTCCCCTTGCAGGGCCAACCTCCCCTCTTCTCCCTCAACTACTGCTCTTATCTTGGCGTCATCCGCGAAGAGACTCATTTCACACCCTATACCCTCCCTGATGTCCAATATGTATGCATTAAACAGGATCGGACCCAGGACCAAGTCCTGCGGTACCCCACTACCAACCTCTCTAGGGTTCGAGAGCTCCCCACAGACCACTACTCTGGGTGCATCCAGCCCAGTTTTCAATCCATCTGACCATCAAAGGCCTACTCCTAACCCCATCAGTTTCTCCACCAGACCATTGTGGGGACAGAGTCAACCTTGCTGAAGTCCAGAATAATACATCCACAGGCTTTCCCTGTCCAGTTCTGATGTTACCCATTCATAGAACCCACAAGATTGGTTTGACATGATTTACCTGGCACAAACCCATGTTGCCGACTATCCAGACCTCCCACCTCCTCCAAGTACACCCCAATTGTTCCCTTAGTATACTCTCCATTAATTTTCCCACCACCGAGGTCAAACTGATGGGTCTATAGTTACCTGGTACTTCCCTCGACCCCCTTATGGATTGGCACCACATGTGCCTCTCACCAATCCCTAGGTACCCTCCCTGTCTCAAGTGACCTGTTGAAGAGCTCTGCCACGGGTGCAGCCAGTATGTCTGCCAATTCCCATAGTACTCTCGGATGAATGCCATTCGGCCCAGGAAATTTGTCTTTCTTTAGGGCCTTGAGGGCTAACCACACCCTTTTGGCAGAGATAGCATCATCCGTCCCCTCCACCTTACTAGCCTTTTTATCCTTATCCAGATGTGACATCCCTGGGGTACCTCTCCCTTCCTTTTGCTCCATTTTTGTTGCTCCCCTGATCCCACTCACTGCCGCTTCTATCCTCTTCATGCCTTGCTTTGTAGCTATCCCATCCCCCTCCCTAGTGAACACAGAGGCAAAGTACTCATTAAATACCTCTGCCTGGTCCCTCGCCTCTTCCACCCACCCTCCTTCTGATCTCAATCTGCTGAGATGGCCCTTAGTTTTTCTCCGCTCCCCAATGTACCGGAAGAACCCCTTCCCTCCATGTATCCCCTGTGCCAGCCGCTGCTCTTTACTGACTTTGCTCCCCTCACCATCCGGTGACTTTTTTAGATGCAAGATGGCATTACTTATCCCTATCCCCTCTTGTTGTTTTATATTTTTGTAGGCCATCTTCTTTTCTCTGACTGCTACCTGTACCTCACTGGACCACCAGCATGGTTTATGTGACCTTGCTCCCTTACGTTTCAACTTAAGCGCAGATCCTGACTGCCTCATGAAGTCCCGTTTATGACTTCCCATCTCCTTTCCACACTTGTCATTGATGTAATCCCTTCAAGTGATCCTTGAATATTTCCCATGCCCTCAAAGTCTGCCCTCCTGAAGTCCACTGCCAGTGTCCTAGATTTCAACCCCCATGCTTATTTGAAACCAGACAGTACTGTGGTCGCTCCCAGTCAGGGGTCCTGTACAACCAGATCCCTTACCAGATCCCCATCTGCCAGAACCACGTCCAGGACATGCCCTCCTTGTGGGCTCCATCACATGCTGTGTTAAGAACACATCCTGGAAGCCGTCCAGCAGCCTCTGCTCCTTGGCCACCTTAGAGGACATGGTTCCCCAGTTTGTACCTGGCATATTAAGGTCCCCCATCAACACCACTCCTTCCCCTTTTGTCCACAATGGGCAATGATAATGTCCAGCAAACCATCCTCTAGATCAGCACTGATCCCAGGGGTCCTATATACTACACCCAGCTTGACCTTATCTCCTGCTGGGGATTGTAAGGTGACCCATAAGGCCTCCACATTTCCCTTTGCCTCTTTAACCCTAGCAATTTCTATGTCATCTCTAATGAACATAGCCACTCCACCCCCACTGCCCTCCTTTCTATCCTTCCTAAGCATAGTGTACCCCCGGACGTTTAGGTCCCAGTCATGGTTTTTGTTGGCCCACGTCTCCGTGACTGCCGCCACATCCACCGCCTCCTTGAACAGCATGGCCTGGAGCTCTGGCAACTTGTTTCCCAAGCTCCTGGCATTTACTAACACCAACCCCCACCCCTTATCCCTGATCCTCTTTGTCGAACCCCACCCAGATTCCTTATACTTCCATCCTCCCTCTGCTCCTCCTGAAACCTCCACCCCCAGTCTGTTTCCCCCCTCCCCCCCTGGGCTTGAAGGCTACTCCCCTCATCTGGAGGAGAGGGCTTCTGGTCAGCACCTCCATTATCCCTCCCCTCACAAGTTTAAACCCCACCTTTCTTGAATGTAGTCAGCCATCCCTGTTTAGGACTTCCTTCCCTAATGGGGCAAGATGAAGCCTGTCCTTGGCATATAGTCCCTTATCCTCCCAAACTCCATTCCAGTTCCCTAACACCCCAACCCACTCTCTTCACCCCACTTCCTGAGCCAGTCATTAACCTCTGTGAGCTTCATTTTTTTCTCCACTGAGGCCTTTGGTACTGGCAATATCTCCGAAAAGGAAATTTTGCATCCATTATCCCGACAGACTCTGGCAAGTTCTTGGAACCTTGCTTGGATTTCTAAAACACTATTTCCCTCTAGATCATTAGTTCCCAAATGCATCAGGAAATCCGGTTTCCCTCCACAATCCCTAACCATTTCATACACCATGAATTTTGCTCTGTGCACTGTCAGCCAAGATATACTCACTACCTTCACCTGGCTATGGCATCCACCCCCTGTCCCTCCCACTGGATACCCCTAATCAACGAGTCTCCCAATAACAGAACCTTAACACCGCCACCATCCTTATAGTTACCTCCACTATGCCCTCTCAGCCCCCCATCCCCCCCTTTATTCATGATCTCAATTCCATGGGAGTCTTCCTGCCTTATTAGAGACCCCCTTTGTCACCCTCCCCTTTCTGCTTCCCTCGTTATTTTGCCCACTTAACTCAAACCCACTCTGAATAGGTGTCCCCTTTAACCCTCTCTTATCTGAACTATTTATCCTGGCCCTGATGGTTTTCTCTTCCCCCACACCGCCATCCTCCCCCCTTGTAATAGTACCCCTGCCTCCAGAGGCTCTCTGTGGGTCCCCTTTAGCTAGGGCCCCATCCTTTGTACTGACCCCCCTGTTGAAGGGGGGCTCCTCTCCTGTCAGCCTATCTCTTGCCTGCATAATTAATCCTGTTGCCATTAGACTGTCAATGTGCCTGGTATTCTCTAGTCTCTCTGAGGTAAATTAGACACTTGCCAGAAAGGTTGCACTGTATCTATTGATCTGTCTGCTAGTCTGCTTAAACCCTTGCATGGTCTGTGCGTCTGATGACTGTCTTATGATTAATACTCGCTCTAGGGCCTTAACTTGCCAGCTAACTGATTTTTCAATCAATAATATATTAGCTTGATTTGTCTAGAAGGTAGTAACAGGACATTCAGACGTACCCAACTCTAGCGTGGTTGGGTGCTCAGACTAAGCAATTAGTTGGGTACCAAATTAACCCATAGTTCTCTGCCCTATTTTCCAGGCTACTAAATACCTGCACGGCACTGTCCTGCATCCCACCTCCCCTGTGCTGAGTGTGTTGCATCTCAGCTTATACAAACATACGAACATATGAAATTTGCCAGCAGATAAAGGCCTAGAGGTCTATCAAGTCTGCTCGAATGTGCAGCTAACACCCCTTATTCTGCAGCTGCCCCTCCCTTCCACCCTTCCCCTTTACTAACCCTCCCCCTTGTCCTGTCCCATCCTCGTTTGAAGCAGTCCACTGTTCTACTGCATACCACTTCAGCAGGTAATGCATTCCACCCAGCCACCATCCTCTCTGTAAAAAAGTGTCTCCTTATCTCCCTCCTGAACCTTCCTCGCTCCAGTCTCATATCATGACCCCTGGTATCCCTCCCCCCTTACTTTGAACAGCCCCTCTGTACCTGTCTTGTTTATTCCTTTCATGTATTTAAAGGTTTCAATCATGTCACCCCTGTCTCTCCTCTCCTCCAGTGAGTACATGTTCAACTCCTTCAACCTCCTCTCATATGATAAGTCCCCCAGCCCCTTGATCATCTTTGTCACTCTGCGCTGCACCCCCTCCAGTAACTTAATGTCCCTCTTCAGATACAGATGCCAGTACTGCACGCAGTACTCCAGGTATGGTCTAACTAATGACCTATACAGTGGCAGAATCACCTCCCTCCTCGAGGATATACCCCTTGCAATACAACCCAGCATTTTGTTGGCCTTTGCAGCTGCCTTCCTACATTGTGCCGAGTTGTTCATTGACCCTGTAATGAGCACACCCAGATCCTTCTCCTCCTCTGTCTGGGCTAGCTGCACTCCCCTAGCTGGTAACTCCTCCTTGGGTTCTTCATCCCAAAATGTAGCACCTTGCACTTTTTGGCATTAAAGCCCAGTTGCCAGGTGTCTGACCAGGTTTCAAGCTTTGCCAGATCATCCTGCAACCCCTGCTCCCCCCTAGGTCATCCACCACGCGCCTACCTTGGTATCATCAGCAAACAGACTGATCTTGCTCTTGATGTCCCATGATATGTCTGCAATGAATATCCCAAACAACACTGGTCCCAACACCGAGCCCTGTGGAACACCGGGCCAGGACTGCCCTGGGTGTGAGAGCTCCCCACCCCTCACCACCCTCTGTTGCCTCTCCCTGCAGCCAGCTTCCTACCCATCTCACCAGCTTTGCACCCTCCCTGTGCTTACTAACTCCTTCCCAGCCTTTCATGTGGCACTGAGTCGAATGCCTTACTGAAGTCCAGATACAGGACATCCACTGCATGGCCCCTGTCCAGTTGCCTAGTTACCCAGTCATAGAACTCAACCAGGTTGGTTTGGCAGGATCTGCCATGTGAAACCATGCTGTCCGCTGTCCTGTAGTCCTTTGGCCTCTAGGATGGCCACCAGCCTCTCCTTCAGGATAGTTTCCATTAGCTTACCCACGATGGATGTGAGGCTCACTAGTCTGTAGTTTCCCGGTTCATCCTTGGGGCCACTCTTGTGGAGGGGCACCACATGAGCCATCCTCCAGTCCTGAGGTACACACCCCGAATGTAGTGAGGTATTAAATAGGTCTGCCAAAGGTCCTGCAAGGACCTCTGCCAGCTCTTTCAGTACCCTCGGGTAGATGCCATCTGGGCCTGGCGCCTTGTCCACCCTCAGTGCCTTCAAACCCTCTCGTACTGTGCTCTCCATGATTTCCCCATCTGTCACCACTTCCCCCCCTGCTTCTGCCATTTCTCCCACCTTGGGTGTCACCTCCCTATTCTCTTTAGTAAATACTGAGCAGAAGTACTCATTTAGTGCTTCTGCCTTATCGCACCCTGCTTCCACCCAACCCCCCTCCTTCTTAATCCTTACTACGTGGTCCTTAAAGCTCCTTTTCTCCCTGATGTACTTAAAGAAGTCCTTCTCCCCATTCTTAATGACTTGTGCCAGCCTGAGTTCCGTAGATGCTTTGGCTCCCCTTACTGCCCTTGTCACCTCCTTTGATTCTGTCAAGTACTCCTCCCTGTCCTTCCCCCTCCCTGTTTTCTTATACTTTCTAAAGGCAGCTCTTTCCCTCCTTATCTTTTCCATGACCTCCCTGCTCAACCAGCTCGGTTTCTTAGCCCTAGCCTTCTTGCTCTGGGCTTTGCAGCAGGTTTTGGTTGCCTCTACTATCCCCAGCTTTATGAACTCCCACCTCTGGTTAGTGTCCATACTTGGTTGAATTCTGGCAAGGTACCCTTTTACCACTTCCCCCATCCTCCCAAAGTCGGCCCTCCTGAAGTCCAGCACTATTGTGCCACATTCCACTCCTTCCTTGCCCATATCCAATGTGAGCCATACTGAGTGGTGGTCACTCCCTGACAGCAGTTCCTCCACTGTAAGTTCTCTCACAAAGTCCCCATTTGCCAGCACGAGGTCAAGGGTATTCCCTAACCTGGTTGGTTCACTGACCATTTGCAGCAGAAAGCTGTCCTGGAAGGCATCCAGCAGTACCTGCTCCCTTCTGTTCCTGGTTGTTGGGGTGCTCCAGTCCACTCCTGGCATGTTGAAGTCCCCACAATCACCACACTACCCTTCTCGTGAGGTCCTCCTGATCTGTCCCGCTAGTTCTCTGTCTAACTCCTCCATCTGAGATGGTGGCCTGTCACCACTCCCATTCTAAGAATCCTATCCTTGGAATCCTGGATTTGCACCAAAGTGACTCATGCTACCCTCCTCCTCCTCCCTCACACTTCAGTCCTTCCTTCACATATAGTGCCACCCCCCCCTTTCCCAATCACCCTGTCCCTACAAAATAACCTGTACCCTGGTACAGACAGGTCCCAGTCATTGTATTGGGTGGCCCATGTGTCCATGATGGCTGCAATGTCCACCTCTCCCTCTACCATGAGAACCCGTAACTCTGCAGTTTTCCTCCCAAGGCTCCTAGCATTAAGGATAACGACCTTCCACCCTTTTCTCCCCCTCCCATCCTGCCTTCCTTTCCTAGCATCACCAACAGTACTTGCCATTTGTCCCTGTTATGGGGGGTAAGCTCATATGGTTTCCCAACCTGTGGTCTCTGCATATCTCTTCCCCAACTGCCACCCCCCACTCCTAGTTTAAATTCCCAACTTCCTCTATGTACTGCTCCATCCTCTGTTTCAACACTTTCTTTCCTTCCTCACTCAAGTGTAGTCTGTCCTTGGCATAGAGACTACTGTCCTCCCAGGTCCCTCCCCACCTCCCCAACAGCCCATATCCTTTAGCACAACACCAGGTTCTTAGCCATCCGTTAAATTCCTATATTCTCAGCTTTCTTGTTGTGCTTGCCTTTGGCACCGGAAGTATCTCTGAAAAAAGTTACTGATCTTCCTGCCCCCTCACATAATTGTGCTAGTTCCTCAAACCTCCTCTGGACTGTATCTACTGTCTTGTCTGCCAGGTCGTTTGTCCCAAGATGTATAATTAAATGAGACTTGTCCCTACCCCTTCTAGCCTAATTCAGAACAGACTGTCCCACCCTTTCCGCTGTCATTCCTGGTATGGCCTCCAACCAAATGCAACTATGCCGCTCCCCCTTGCTACCCCACCTAACTCCTCTTAGTATTGAGTCGCCCAACACTAAGATTCCACCCCTCTTACTCCCTGCTTGCTTCCATTCATCTCCCTCTCTCATTTCCAGCTCCTCTTCTTCCTCCTGCACATTATTTCCCCTTCACCCTGTTGCAATTCTCCCAGCAGAACTTCCCCTGCTCCAGTTTGGTCCAGGCATTTATCAATTACTCCTCTAATTTCATCATTTCCTCCTCCACCTTCTTCCTCTCTAGCAGTGCAAAACTATTTTCTGAAGACCCTTCACAAATGCCTCCCCTCTCTGCATAGTAACCTGTTCTCTCCTTTCCACTCCATGACTTTTGCCACTTCTTCGCCTCCCTCACAAGTCCCTATCTCCTCCTTCCATTTGACTTTTGTCTCCTGACCTGGTTCCCGACGAAGATTGTTCTTCCTGGCCTGGGCCCTTTGTCTCTGCTTCCTTCTTCGACCCCTCTCCTCACCACTGTTGACTTCATCGCCTCCCTCATCTCCCTTCTTCCTTCCTCCAGTATTGGGCTAAACCCACCCCAATCTGCCTTGCCTGTCTTAGTTCCTCCTGCAGACCCTCAATCTCCTTTCTAAGTTTTCTATGTGGTTGCACACTAAACATCCACCCACACTCCAGGCAATTTTTAGAAAGACTGGTGCACCACAGTTGTTGCAGCCTACCACCCTACCCGTTGCTGTCATTGCCCAGCAGCGACCCCCCTGCCCTTCCAGATGCAGGATACCAAACACTCCCCCAGGTCTCCCCTCTCCCTCCTCTATCAGTGCAAAACATTTTCTTTATTTCCCTTACCTCCTTTGTTGCACACATTTAGATATATTGAGCAACTGCTTTTTATATTCCTATCCTTCCTATCCACACTCAAAAACAGATTTTAAGTAGCCATTGCACAACCTTCTTCAAACTCCTACTCCTCCTTTCCCCAATGCAATAACAATGCAAAGAAGTAATAATGAAAGCTCCTAGATTTGCATTTACTTCCCTTCCACTGAGAGAGCAGTCACCTCTTCACTTGCTGCTGTTCCTTTCTTGGTATGCCCCTCCTACTTCACACCTCCTGCTATAACAAGTGTTTTGCTCCTGTCAATCAGATTTAACAGGACATATAATCAAGAGTTGGGGGAAGGGGGGGCAAAAATTTGCAGCAACCAAAGACAGCAAAAAATACACCACCACTACGTTTTAAATCCTCAATAGCCCAAAAACAATTCTAAGTAAAGACAACAAAGAAAGTACAGTGTCACGGAAGCCCACAATCCAAGGTAATATATATAATAGGTACCGGGTTGGGTCTTTGATCCCATGGAAGTGAGGACAAGAGCGTCCATAAACCAGCGGTACCAAGCTACATAAAAACATAGAAACATAGAATTTGATGGCAGATAAGGACCGCTTGGCCCACCCAGTCTGCCCATTTCCCTACCTAATGGATAAGCTGCAGATCCTAGTTAACCAGCAGCCTACTTCTTCCTACCCCCAACCCCTAGAATTGCCTTATGACTGTCCCATGCATGCTTGAATTCCACCACTGTTTTTGACTCCACAACCTCCTCCGGAAGGCGTTCCATGCATCCACAACCTCTCTGTGAAAAATACTTCCTTAAATTACCTCTAGAGTCACCCCCATCTTCAATTGTGCCCTCTTGTTCTTGCACACCTCTTTTTGAAAGATGCTACCCTCTTAGACTTTGTTGATTCTCTTGAGGTACTTGAAGTTTCTATCATGTCCCCCTCTCCCTCCTTTCCTCAGAGGCTATACATATTAAGCTCCTAAGTCTCTCTTCATATGTCTTCCAGTGCAGACCCTGCACCATTTTAGCTGCCCTCCTCTGGACAGCTTCCATTCTGTCTATGTCTTTATTGAGATTGGGTCCCAGAACTACATGCAGTACTCCAGATGGGGTCTCACCAGCTGTCTGTACAGAGGTATAATAACTTCCTGTTTTCTACTGGTGATGCCTCTCCTATGTATCCCAGTATCCTCAAGCCCTCCTTGCTGCCCTCTCACATTTCTTGCCCACCTTTAGGTCATCTGATATGACTACCTCAGGTCCCTTTCCATTTTTTGTTGTTAGTATCTCACCCCCATTGTGTACTCTTCCTCTAGGTTTTGTTTCCCAGGTGCATTAACTGCACTTCTTAGCATTGAATCTAAGCTGCCATACATTTGACCATTCCTCTAATCTTGCCAAGTCCTTCTCATCTTTTCCACCCCACCTTGTGCATCAACTCTGTTGCAGATCTTTGTGTCATCTGCAAAGAGACCTTCCAGTCCCTCTGCAATGTCACTTATAAAGACATTGAAGAGGACCGGTCCTAATACTGAACCCTGCGGTACCCCACTAGTAACCCCCCTTTATTCATAGTGGACTCCATTTACTGTTACTCTCTGTGTCCTATTCTCCAGCCAATTCTTTACCCAGGCTGTCATCTTGGGATCCACTCCCAGGCTGGCTAACTTGTATATTAATCTTTTGTGTGGGACTGTGTCAAATGCCTTGCTAAAGTCTAGGTAGGCCATGTCCATAGCCCCTCCCTGATCTACTACTTTGGTCACCCAGTCAAAGAAATCTATCAGATTTGTCTGGCATGACCTTCCAGCTGTGAATCCATGTTGCCTTGGGTCCTGCCCTCTAGCCTCTAGATACTGACAATTCTTTCCTTCAGAAGTGATTCCATCATTTTCCTACCACTAAGGTTAAACTAACAGGTCTGTAGTTTCCTTCTTCTGCCTTGCTCCAACTTTTGTGAAGAGAATCACATCTGCCCTCCTCCAGTCCTCGGGTACCACCCATCCTCCCATGATTTGTTAAAGAGGGTAGTCAGTGGTGTCACTAGTTCTACCCTTAGTTCTTTTAGAATTCTGGGATGAATCCCATCAGGCCCCATTGCTTTGTCCCCTTCAGTTTTAAGAGTTCTTTCAGAACCCTTTCTTCTATAAATGGGCTGGTATCAACTTCTACCAACATGAGATTCTACTGTTTGTTTAAGGTACCTCCCCTCTTCCTTTGTAAATACTGAGCAAAATATTTGTTTAGTATCTCTGCCTTTTCACAGTCACCCTCACTCACCCCTCCTCCCTTTATTAAGCCTCACTATCCCTCCCTTGGTCTTCCTTCGCTCCTGATGTACCTATAAAGGTTTTATCCCCTTCTTAACTGGGTTGGCTATCTTTTCCTCAGTTTGGGCCTTTGCTGTTCTGACTGCCTTCCCAGCTTCCTTTTGCTTTAACTGATACAGTTCTCTGTCCTGCTCCTTCTGTGATTCCTTGTACTTCCTGAATGCTTTCTTTTTCTCTTGAACCTTCACTGCCCTTCCTTTGAAAACCATAGTGGTCTCTTACATCGTTTTGTTTTGTTTGTTGCTTCACAAAAAGCATTTACCTCTGTGATGGCGTTTTATTATTCCCCATTGTTCTTCCACCCCTCCTTCCTGCCCATTTGCTAGTGCATTCCTTAGGCACTCACCCATTTTGGTAAAGTCAGCCTTCCTAAAGTCCAGTACATTTGCCTTTGTATGGCTTGACTCTATTGCTGTGTTTATTGTGAACCATACTGTTCGATGGCCACTAGTTCCCAGATGGCTACCCACTTCTACATCTGTGATCCTCTCTTCATCTGTATTTGAGAGAACCAGGTCTAAGATTGCTCCCTCTCGAGTGGGCTCCAATACTAGTTGTCTAAGGCATGCCCTCTGTAGGGCATCTAGAATAACCCACTCTTGAGTGGCTGCTGCAACTGCACTCCAGTTAACATCTGGTATATTCAGATCACCCATCAACAATATCTCCCCTTTTCTGCCATTCTAAGTATACTTTCTATCATTTCTTGTCCATTTTCTCCCTTTGAGAAGGGGGTCTGTATACAACCCCTGTGTGGATTGTGGTGCCATTGCCGGTCTCCAAATTTACCCACAGTGCTTCTTCTCCTCCTCCCTGTTTTCCTTTTGTTCTGTTGCTTTGATTCCTTCCCTTATGTAAAGAGCTACTCCTCCTCCTCTTTTACCCTCCCTGTCCCTCCTGTAGATAGTGTATCCTGGTATGTTTACGTCCCATTTGTGGTTATGTGCCCATCCGTGGTAGGCCTTACTGTCATCCACTGGTGACGTCATGGTAGCAGTCCCGTTCCTGTCACACTCTGACATCCGTCCTGGTGCTGACATGGGATACCCTGAGCTTCTACCAAAGCTAGTCCTGCTCCAGTTACTCCTGGGTGCAATCGCCCTTGTGACCCTTACTGTTCCTTGGATCCCCTGGCTCACAAGAGTGGGTGATCCTTCATAGGGAGAGCCCTGGTGTATGTGTACTCAACCAGTGGAGACTGACTTCACCTTCTCCAACCTTCTAGCAGAGGGCTTACCCTCTCCCTGGGTCCTCGGTAGTCTCAACCTGAGGAGCTTTCTGAGATCTGCCCGTACGGTCAGGTACTATGACCGCAAGCCACAGTCCAAGGATGGATCCCCTCCCTTAAGACATCTATTGTGGCTCCTACTGGTGACTCTTGCACTAACAGGGGACATAGAGCTAAACCCTGGACCTCCATACCAGTCCTCCCCAACACTGGCAGGCTGGTCGGCGGCAAAAGGGCTGAAAATATCCCATCTTAATATCAGAAGTCTTCTGCCCAATCTGACGGAACTTCATGTCTGGGTAACTCAACATAGTCCAGACATCCTTGGCATTACAGAAACCTGGCTGAAACCTGCTACACCAAATTCTTTGTGTGCCCTCCTTGGGTATGACCTCATCAGACTTGATCGTCTGGGAAAAAAGAAGGGGGGTGGTATCCTGGTCTACTACAGGAGCCATCTTAACCTATCTTCCCTACCCAGTCAACAGACAGTGCAGTCCCCCTGTAAGACACTGCACATGGTGCTATTACTAGGGATGTCAAAAAAGATACACATTGTCTACACCTACAATCCTCCAAAGGGAGGCCTAGTGGGTCTGACTGGCCTCCTTGACACAGTTGGTGCTGTAACACGGCATAATGAACTAATCATCCTGGGTGACCTTAACCTTAATTAGCTGGGTGGTAACACCAAAGACTTTGAGCCTTTACTTGCCAGTCTCTCTTTGACACAGCTTGTCAAGGATCCTACAAGGTGCTCTCCAAATGGTGGTGTGAGCTCCCTCCTGGACTGGATCCTGACTACCAGACCAGATAGGATCAGCTCATCTGGTATCCTGCCTGATTCAATCTCTGATCACTCCCCGGTGTACTGTGTTTGGAGGATCCCACTCCTGAAAATACAGCATAAAATTATCCAGATCAGAGACTACTCTTGGTTCGATCTGACCTCCTTTCATAATGATTTTAAGTACACTGACTGGTCGGCAGTATGGAATGCTCAGGACTCTACATCTGCTGTCAGTCACTTCCTCATCTCTCTAAGGGCCCTGCAGGAGAAGCATGCCCCCCTCATCAGACGGAGGGTAAAGGGAATGGCTACAAAATGGCTTCATGGCAGCCTCCTAGCCCTCCTGAAAACCAGAGATAAGTGTTGGGCCAACTTTAAGGCCAGGGCTGATCAGGCTATCTTTCAGAAATACAGAAAACTCAGAAACGAGTGCAAAAAGAACATAAGGGTAGCCAAAAGTGAGTTTTGCAAATCTGCATTACTGAACCCGGCTAGGAACCCAAGGAGGTTCTGGAGGAATATGAACCACATAGTGAGTGGTACACAGAGTGCAGAGATCACTGACATGACAATTGATGGTTCCAGCTGCAACAACTTGGAAACTATCGCCAACACCTTTAATCATTATTTTTCTGATCTGTCTGAATTCACCTCGACATTCCCCAATGGTGGTGGTGTCAACGGCTATCAGCCCACAGCACCATCGCCACCCCATCCACCCTTTCATTTCAGGGCAGTGGTGGTGCAAGGGGTGCGGAGACTGCTCTCGGGACTCTCCCCCTTCTCAAGTGCTGGCCAAGATGGCTTGGAACCAAGCTCCTCATCCTCAGTGCCCCCTGGCTTGCCCCTCTGGTGGCACACATCTTCAATTTGTCCCTGTCAACTGCTGTTATCCCAGACATGGAAAGTCACCAGGGTGGTCCCAATCCTTAAACAAGGGAACCCAAAACTGATAAAGAACTGTCACCCCATATCTATGCTATCAAACTCCTGGAGAAAGTTGTGGCAGGGCAACTCACAGAGTACTTACATTCACATGATATACTGTCTCCTGTACAGCATGGATTCAGGAAGGGGCATGGTACATCCTCAGCCCTTGTTAATGTCTCAGCTTGGATTAGGGAGGCCATGGACCAAGGCAGACTCTCAGGGGCTTTCTTTATAGACCTCTCAAAGGCCTTCGACCTGGTTGATCATGACATGCTATCAACTCAGCTAAGATCAATTGGCCTATCCACTGCTGCTCTCAGTTGGTTCTCTAACTATCTACACGGTAGAATGCAGTGGGTTAAATATGGCAAAGAGCTCTCAGGCCCCATCCTAGTAACAATGGGGGTCTCTCAACGCTTCGTCCTTGGACCCCTGCTCTTCTCCATTTTCGTTAATAATCTCCCCGCAGCCGCTGTTCACTGCAAACCAATCCTCTATGCAGATGACCTGGTCATCCTGTCTCACTCCCCAGAGATGAGGGTCATTAACAGCCACCTGAGTGATGACCTAAGAAATATTCAGACATGGATCCTGACCCATAAGCTGGTCCTTAATCTAAAAAAACCCAGGCCATGCTCTTTGGGTCCCTGGCTAAGATTAAGGCCTCCCCTGTGCTGTTCTGTGTCTCTGGTAATGGTGGCGTCCTGATCCTAATCACAGACAATGTCAAGTACCTTGGGGTAACGTTGGACCCACAGCTTGACCTTGGTCACCATATCCAGAATACATGCAAAACTGTCAACTGTAAACTGGGTCTGGCCTATAGAGCAAAAAATAAGCTCACTCCGGCTGCACATATTGCTCTTGCCAGAGGTGTGCTTCTCCCCTCGCTATGTTATGGGCTCCTTCTGTTTGCCCACACCACCAAAGCCCATATCTCTAGGTGGTCAACTGCCTACAACAATGTCTGCTGCTTCGCTCTGGCGGCTCCCCGGCTCACTCACCATTGTGATCTCTATAGTAAGCTAAACTGGCTCTCTCCCTCAAAGCACATTGACTTTGTCCTTGGTTGCTTCACAGGAAAAGTCCTTAGCACTGGCACCCCCCCAGGGGCGGTGAGTTTGCTTGTCCTGACTGTACCCTCTTCCTACCACCTTGGCTCTCAGGGGTCTGCCACACTCAAGGTACCTGTGACTCGGACTCAAATGGGTGGAAGGGATTTTGCAGCGTGTGCCCCCAAACTATGGAACACCTTCCCCGCCCAGGTCCGTGTTGCCCCATCACAGGGCTGCCTGCATTCCTCCCTATGGAACCATCTCAAACTCACATCGGCCTATGGTTGCCCAAAACCCATGTGACATCATTTTGCACTCAGCCCTTATGCATAACAGTGGCCCTTATGTTGATAGATAATGTACCTGCTGGCTCTTAATCCGTGCCATTGTACTGCTCCTAATTGGCACATACTGTTACTCTGTTGTGTTTATGCTAACTAAAATGTGCCTCACAAGACCTGTACTTTGTGTATTCTGCTTTATGTTGTTCTCACGTGACATGTAAGCTTTTCCTAACTATGTACCATGTTGTCCTGCGACTTGTAATATTTTCCTAATTATGTACCATGTTGTCCTAAGTATGTAAGTATGTAATTTGCTGTACTCTACCTGAAAATAGGCAATTGTCTTGTCTAATGTACTTATCTGGTTAAAAGCTAAATAAATAAATAAATCTTGGTAGCTTCTGACCCCATATGGACGCCTCTATCATTTTATCTATTTTAGAAAACCAAAGGTTGGGAAGATGGATTGGAATTTGGGAGATCAAATATAGTATTTTCAGAGCCAGGGGCATCTTAATAGCAAAGAACTTACCTACTATAATAAGATTAAGATGAGTCCACCTGTTCAGTTTCTCTCTACAATCCAACAGTAAGGGTCCCAAATTACTGTCCCAAAGATTGCCTAACTGGGGTGTCATTTTAATTCCTAAGTATGTCAGACCTTCTTTCGCCCATTGGAGATCCAAAGAAGGCATGATATTTGGAGTACAATTGGAATTGAAGTGAAGAATTTCTGTTTTTGTACTGTTTACCTTAAGGCTAGAGTACCTTGTGAATCTGTGCAAAAGGTCTAATGGGGGGGAGAGTGATTTTTGTAGATCTGCCAGGGGAATGAGCAGATCATCTGCATATAGTAAGGTAGTGTAGCAGGATTGTCCTATGGAAATACCTTGTAAATCTTTGTGCTGTTGTGTTGATGTGACCAGCTAAAATGAACAAAAGGAGTGAAAGAGGGCATCCCTGTCTGGTGCCCCAGCCTAGAGATAAGGGGGAAGACATAGTAGAGTTAATAAAAATGCTTTGACCCATGCCTTGAATTTGGAGCCAAAGCCAAAACAAGATAAGACCATCTGTAAATAATCCCACTCGACGGAGTCGAAAGCCTTCTCAAAATCGAACATCGACAGGGTCTCTGCTGCATGCATTAAATTAATCAGAGATTGAATATGATTAGTACTATATCTGCCATGTATAAAACCAGCCTGGGAGGAGTGTATGAGTCCTGGTAACAGAGGTCGGAGCCGAACGGAGAAAAGTTTGGCATAAACTTACTATCAGCTGAAATCTAAGAAATGGGCCTATAGCTCCCTGCCTGGGTTGGGTCTTTACTAATCTTTGACAGAACTGTGATTACCACTTGCCTCATAGTGGGGGGGGGGTTTGAACCAGGGCCTCTATCTCTTCAAAACCTTACATAGAATAGGAGTCACCAAGGGGGCAAACACCCAGAAAAAATCAGCGGAGAAACCATCCCCTCCTGGAGCTTTGCCTTTTGTGAGACACAACAGAGCCTTTCTGAATTCTCCCTCAGTGAAGGGAGCCTTGAGACGATCTCATTATTCCAGTGACAATGTAGGGAGCAGTAACCCACTGAGAAAACTCTACGTGTCTTCCAATGGGGAGGGTCTAGATGTCAAATATAGTCTAACATAGTATTCTGCCATTATCCTGTTGATCTCCAGAGCTGATGTACAGCTTGAAGAAGAACTACGGTTAATAAGCTCTGCTATGTGTCTGTTGGCTTGCTGCTTCCGCAGCTGATAGGCCAATATTTTACCTGACTTGTCTCCACCCTCCCAGAACACATGTTTAAGTCTAAGCAGAGCCAAGTCGGCCTTCCTGGAGAGTAACTCACTTACTTCCAGTCTTAACCAAAGGACTTCTTTCCCTTTCTGAGATGCTGTATTAGGGTCCTTACTCTGTTTAAAACTACTTTCCACCGTGGCCAACTGTCATTCCAAGGTAGCCAATTTCTGGTCCCTAACCTTCCTCCTATGTGAAGCATAGCCTATAATTTTCCCTCTAATGGTAGCCTTATAGGCTTCCCATTTGTTTGCAGTTGTGGTATCTTCCATGGGATTCTCCTAAAAGTACTGCTGTGACTCCTGGGTCATCCAAGGTAAAAATTTTGGATCCTTAAGTAACACGGGGTTCAGTCGCCACACTAGGGAGGTGCACGACTTGGGAACCAAGATGAAAATAATCTGTACTGGAGCATGATCAGATATTACCACTGGCAAAATATGGGAGTTTACCAGATTTTAGGAGATGTATGAGGAGCCTAACCAGTAGCGTAGCTGGCTATACATTCCATGCACTCCTGAATAACAAGTATAACCCCTGTCTTTGGGATACCGGAGGTGCCATATATCCACTAGACCATGGTCCTGCATTGGCTGGTGGATCACAATATTGCTTCTAGGATGAGAGTCCTTCACCAAAGTATTTTTATCTACTATGAGTAAATTGAAATCACCTCCCATCAGGACTGGGATACCCTCCCCCCCCATGCTCTCAAGTTTATCTGAAAGATCCTGAAAAAAAGTTGGGTCATCTTCATTTGGTGCGTAAATATTAACTAACAGAAGAGGCCCTTCAGGAGTATTTATGAGAGCAATAACACAGTGGTCCTGTTGGTCCTTCCTACAACTGATCACCACCCAGGGGAGTTGTTTGTGAACCAATATTACTGCCCCTCATTTTTTTTGTAGGAGCACTAGAATGTACCTCCATACCCACCACCCACCCACCCAGACCCTGAGCAAGGCAGAATGATCATTTCCAGCAAGCTTTGTTTCCTGTAAAAAGGCAACCTGTACTTTTGCTCTCTCTTCGAATATGATAAAACTTTATTCCTCTTTATACGGATATTTAAGCCCAGCACATTCCAGGTTGTAACAGGGTAATAAAATTACCTTTCTCAGGCTCTTGTTGGAACTGCACAAAGGAAGAGACAACAGACAAGTGGTGTCCAGATAATACATATAATTTATTATCGGCAAATAAGAATATTGCAGGCTTACAACCAACAGTGTAATCACTGGGAGAATGCATCCAGTTTCCTTACCTATGTAGGGTGCAGTCTAGTCTCATCTCCGAGAAAATACATACTGCAGAGGGTTTTATACCCTGATAATTACAGTAGCCTGTGATGTTGGTGCCTGAAGTAAGGCACTGTCCGAAACAGCGATGCATTGTGGGCGAAAGCCCGAATGGTGATGGGGGGGGGAGGGAGACCGGATGTGGTGGGGTGGGTGACTGCAGCAACAGGATGTCACTATATGTACACACACACGCACACATGTGGGGGGCGAGCATGGCGAGTGTGGGCTGGGGGGTGGAGGAAATGTAGGGGGTGGTGCTGCAGTCAGCAGCCGAGCTGCACCATGGCATCAGGGGTTGGCCTCCGGTTGCAGTGTGTGAGGTACTGGGTTCAGGTCTGTGTACAGCGCTAGTGCAATTTTGTTGCGCTTGGCCTGAAACTTGCTTATTTTGCTTTTGCCTCCCCGACCTGTACCCCCCCCTGGAGTTGAGAATCCTTTAGTAGGGGGGTGCAGCCCCCCTCAGAAAGGAAAAAAGCTAAGTCCCCAGTGCCCTTCTTCCATGTGCCGAGGATGTCAGAGTGGCGAAAATGTTTTCGCCATTATGACGTCACAATAACTCGGCTTGCCATTTGGCAGTTGCTGTTATCACATAGAACCATAATTACTATAGCAGCAGCTAAAGAAGATACATAAAATGTGAATAATGAGACAGTAGCAGGTGGTGTGAGAGACCATCCTGGCTAACATGAGAAGTTGCTTAGCTAGCAGAAGATAAGTGGACAGTAAGGTCTGTGATGCTTCCAAGGACACTAGCAGTTACAGTTCTGCACAAGTACTAAAGATGGCACTATTGCCCAACTTATGATTATACAATGATACATGATGGGCATGAGTGTAATATGGCAAATATTGTCACTCCTGCAGAGTGAGCTCTGGATATCTCACCAATGCTGAAGGCACTTGTGAGATATCCAGAGCTTATGATGCAGGAGTGGCACTATTTGACCTTGCCCATGATCTGCACATCATTTATTTGATTTATACGATAGGGCCAGGAGTTTTAGAAGTATTGTTATGTTGTCTTGTGTTCTGTTCCTGTTTTATGTGTTTGTTTATTCTGTGTATTAGTTTTTCTGAATGGGCTGGCAGTGTTACAGACTCTGGGGAACAGACGAGTGTGTTTTTCAATGCTAAACGAGTTAGTTTTAGGTAGGAGTGAGAAACAAGACTATTTTCTGAAGCCGTATTTTTTTAGAAGCCTGGTTGCAGTCAAGCTGAGAGTATCACAGTAATTGTAATGGGCTGAGAGGCAGAGTTTGAGGAACAAGTGAGTGTGTTTAGTGGTAATTGAGTTAGCTGCAGGCAGCAGTGAGGAACAGACTATTCTGTGAAGCTGTGCTCTTTAGAATTCTGGCTGCAGTCAAGCTGAGAGTATCACAGTAATTGTAATGGGCTGAGAGGCAGAGTTTGAGGAACAGGTGAGTGTTTTTATTGGTAATTGAGTTAGCTGTAGGCAGCAGTGAGGAACAGACTATTCTGTGAAGCTGTGCTCTTTAGCATTCGGGCTGCAGCCAAGCTGACAGTATCACAGTAATGAGCTGGAAGTTAGAGTGTGGGGAATAGGTGATAGTGTTTTGTAATGCTGAGTTAGCTGCAGGCAGCAGTGAGACCTCTCCTTTAGTGCTGCATTTGTGTCTATGGTAACAGCACATCTGTTTTTTGTATGCTGAGGGGAAAGCTGCCTAGAGTGATGATATCAGTGACCTTTGTGTGACCTGTATGAACATACAGAATTTGCCAGCAGATAAAGGCCTAGAGGTATATCAAGTCTGCTCGAATGTGCAGCCAGCACCCCTTATTCTGCAGCTGTGTAAATGGCTGATATCATCACAGTAGAGCAGAGGGTAAAAATATCACACTGCAGTGGATGATGCACTGTTTTATTTCACTCATTTATCACTCACCCCTGTTGTAATATATAGCATCTCCCAGTGGTACAATTTATATTTTTAGAATATAGTAAAACATAATGGCCTTGATATTCAGACTGCACCTGGCCAGTGGCACAAGCATGGGCGCAGTGCAACTGGGATGTGCTGGGGCCAGAACCCGGTGATATTCAACGGTGATGCACCATGGCGCTGCACCGTTGAATATGGCACAGACCATGCATGGTGCAGTGGAACTGTGCCGGTGCAAGCCACAGCTAGGGAGCACAGGGATGCACCAGCACAAATGTAGTTGTGCTGGGCACGTTACCCACGATATTCAGCTGAGGACATGTAAATGAGGCCATAATATATGCAAGGTGCAAATGGGGCCATTTGCATATCATTATGGCCCCATTTCCATGCCTTGCACAGGGCAGTCTGGCAAATTGCGACTGGCGCCCTGCACAGCATGTTGTGTGCACAGTGGGGGTCCCAGGGCATCCCCCACCTCATAGCCGCAATCGCGGTAGAACTCCATAAGATACTTCCCTGGTGATCCAGTGGCACCCCCCACCCCTCCCACCAACACAAAACCCCTTGCCCACCCCACTCCCCCCGTCATCAGTGGGCAGCTGCAACCTGCCTGCATGCTGGCCGCCAGCCCGCTGAATGACAGGTACAGTATGGGCTGTAAGCCCATTGGTCCACAATGTGGACTAGTGGACTTGCAGGGCATACTGTACTAGACAGTCCCAAATGTGTGAATGACTTCTTGTACCTGGCTCAGACACTGCCTATTGCTCCTCTGCTCTCCTTCTTTAAGGACACTAATAAAAAGATATCCCACTATATACAGTGTGGGAATCTCACCATCCCAGGATAAAATGGGTAACTCTTCAGTTATCATCTAAAGGAAAGGGGGCTGGCACTGCCATGTCTCGACAGGTACTACACAGCATGTCTACTTCGAATAATTTTTATGTGGTGGGATTAGAGATGCATAGCAAAATGGAAGGAGCTTGAAAAGAGAGAGGAAAACTTAATCAGCCTAGAAAAAATACTCCTAAACCAGCCACAAATACACATGGATCAAATCACAGATAATCCATGCACCAGAAATACACTGGAATGCTGGAGGAACCTGTGGAACTTCAGGCAGCTAGCCCCTTATGGACATTTACTGTTCTCACTCTAATTTTGTCAGGTTTTTTAACTGGCTGAGCTATATTATGTCTTCCAGACGTGGAGGAGACTGGGGATACATATAATTCTACAGTTTTACCAAAAAGTGTACCTATTATAATTTGAAGAAATGGCTAGACGTTATGATCTAGCACCACGGGATACATTTAGATACTTCCAGGCAGTGGCATGTATAAAAACTCTTCCTGCATCCCTCACACCAGCGGTAGGGCATCCATATTTTTTAGAAATTTTTAGATTAGCTCAACAGGAGGCAGCACCACAGCAGCACATGATCTCATGTATCTATAAAGCACTTTCCCAGCTTCATCAGAATAACTTAGAAACGGCGAAACAATCCGGGGAAAGTGATGTAGGGGTGGTTGTGGACTCAAGGAAGTGGGAGACTCGCATCCACTTCCAGAGACTAGGCACAGCGTCGGACACCTGGAAGGAGTTTTCCTGGAAGGTTACAGTGAGGTATTTTTGAACCCCAGTGGTACAAGGCAAATACAGCAATACTCGAGGGTTAGCATGCTGGAAGAACTGTGAGCATGCACATAGAAACATAGAAGTTGACGGCAGATAAGGACTGCAAGGCCCATCCAGCTACCCATGCTCACATATTCTGGCGATGTTTGATCCTGGGACCTTTCCAGGCTGCTCTAGAAGCAGCTGTGAGTGAGGTGATAGGAGAACAACTCCAGCTGACAGCAGAGCTGGTTTTTTTCTCCATACTGGGGAGAGGGATGCAGGATATGTACAGTAGGAAACTAATACAAATAAGCCTACTAGCAGCCAAACAAATCAATCCCCAAAAGCTGGCTATCTCCAGAACCCCCTTCGATTAAGGAGTGGCAGGATTTAATGATCCAGATATATAAGATGGAGAAGCTCACAGCATTGGTCAACAAATGTACAGAAAGATTTGAAATACAATGGAGAAAATGGGTTATATATATAATGAGGCATAGAAAATAATGTGTTCCATAGAAGAAAAGATGAAAAGTGATACAGGGATCTTAGAGAACTTGCGTAACAGAAAGCTAAAAACTATCTGGTTAAAGCAAAAGTAAATGTTTAGTGTGACTGGGGACACTTTGAATGGTGTGGAGTGAGTCACTCGTAGAACAGCAGTTTATTATTTAGTTATTTATTACATTTTGATGATCAGGTAGGCCCACTGAGCCCCGAAGGTCCCTTTTTCAGGGGCGACCCAGGGATCTGGAAAGGGCTTATTGAACTTGGAGGAATTTGAAGGGCAGGCTTATGAGAATACAGAATTCCTCTTTACCCATCCATTAGGATTAGACAATTAAATGTGTGATGTTCAATACAGCATGTATATTTATGTTCTAAACCATTAGACAGAGAATTGTATGTTTTTAGGGAGGTATTTTATTTCTTTACCCATCCAGATGTAAATTAACTGTATGACCCTCAATATTGTTGACTTATGTATGTTATGTTATATGCTTTTAAAATCTGAAATAAAGAGTTTAAAAAAAAACAGTGACGTGAGGAAGTACTACTTCACTGAAAGAGTTGTAGACATCTCGAAGTGCTGGAGGTGGTAACAGTTGGGGGCTTCAGGCATGAGATAGACATAGGGGAATATTAGTAAATAGGTGGAGGGGGTTGCTGGACACCAGTTAGGGTCTGTGGAAGAAGGCTAGGCAGGGGCCATCTGGGCAGACTCAGTGGGCCAAGCAGTCCTCATCTGCCAACAAATTCTGTTTCTATGCAGCATGGATTCATGGGGCAAGATAATGACAAACAAGACTGAAATCTTGAACAGGCTTCCAGTAAAGCAGTTAGCACATTCCTGAGCTCCCTCAGTACACTGGGGTGCATCCATCTCGTCCCATAGCCTTACCTGCTTTCACAGATTTAACTCCTCTGGGTACTGTTATTTTTTTTATTTACATTTTTTTGTAGGGTTTTTGTCTAGTTTTTCTTTTTATCCTAGTCTCAGTCATGTGGGCACATGTGGAGTTGTGCGCACACCATGGTTAAGAAGCACCCTCCCTGTACTTTGCTGCCCCCCTGCACAGCCCTTGAGCCTCCACCCAGGGGTAGTAGAACTATGGTGGGTGACAGGGTCCTCCCCAAGAGAGGAGAGCTGCCTTTTCAGCTGCTCGATCCTGCTTCCCCCCCACCAGCTCCTGACAGCCCTGGCTCATTCCCAAACGCAGGTCGCTGGCGTGAAGCAAGAGAAGGCATCCGGCGTCTCAACCCTCAGTGCCAATGGGCTTCCTTTCAGTAATATTTCATCTGAAAATGGTATTGTGTCTACTCCCTCACATCTGTTCTTATGTCTTTGGTGGGCCTTTCTTCCTCTCCCCTTATGTGAAGACTGAGCAAAAGTACTTGTTTAAAATGGCCACCTTTGTTTTTTGTCTCCTTCCACTCAGTCTCCTCCATCCAACCTTTTTATTCTCTCTGTACCACCCCTGGCTTTTCCATACTTGCAGATATATGATACAGTACATGCAGACAGATGCAGATAGATAGATATATGCAGACAGATGTTTGCAAACAACCTTTTCCCTCTTCCTCAGCGCATTTGCAATCTTTTCATCTGTCTCTGCCTTAGCTCTCCTAACCTTTTTTGTTTCCTTCTGCTCGGTCTGGTACTCTTTCCTACCCTCTACCTTTGAGTATTCCTTGTACTGTTTAAATACTGCCATTCTTTTCTTCACTGCTTCACATTTACTATCCCAGTTTGGTTTTAGAAAGAACACTCCACCAGCTTATCCTTGCTACGTGTTACCAATTCAGTCCTCACTGTGATGGATCAGGAATACATCACTGTAGCCATCTTCAATGACCTAGCCAAGACTTTGGTCCTGTGTCTCAGTCTCTCCTACTGGACAAATTAAACTCTGCTGGCCTTTCTGCATCCTCTGTGGATTGGTTCCATTCACACACATTACTGAGTGTCAACAAGCAGTTTAGCCTGGTGGTGTTCTTCTCCCCCTCCCCCCCCCCAAATCCAGGCAGTTGTCCCACAGGGCTCCATCTTGGGTCTTGCCCTATTCTCAGTTTTCCTAAATAACCTCCCCCTTTGCCTGCACCTCTTGTCACATCCACATGTACACAGATGACAGGTCATCTGCACCTCTGGCTCATCTACCTCAGCTGTTCAAATCCCACTCCAGCATAACTGCAGTAATGTGCTGTGCTGGTTCCAAGCCAGCTCAGGGTAAACACCAAGAAGACATTACCATGACTCTCTGCTCCAGCCAGAAACTGGCAAGGCTAGCACTGTTACCTGCCTTCTCCACCTTGGACAGCACCCTCCTTAAATGTGTTCTCCCCTTCAAGTAGGAGGACACTTGCAGTGTCAGTGGCTCAGTAGGTAGCACACTCGCCTCTGAGGCTGGGAGATCAGAGGGCTGTGGGTTCAGTTCCCACATCTGGCACTTGGGTTAATATCCCAGTACTGACACTGTAATGCAGCATGAGAGGGGTGCTGCATTTCTGAGGTGCCGTCTTTCGGATGAGACGTTAAACCGAGGTCCCATCTGCCTGGATTGGTGGTAGTTCAGGTGGATGTTAAAGATCCCATGGCACTTATCGAAAAGAGTAGGGGAATTTCCCCGGTGTCCTGGCCAAATTTCCCTCATTCACTAAAAATACCACCAACAGCTTAATCTGGTTCAAGGTCAGTTGGCATTCATCTGTATCCCCCTCTCCCGGGTCGTGCCTGAAAATAGGCAGGATTTGTCTAGTGCACTTACCCGGTCAACAAAAGCAAAATAAAGTACTTGGGTGTTTGGTTTGATAGTTGGCTTGGCTTTTCTGTCCATATTGACACCATCCACAACAAACTTCACCTCAGACTTGATGCCTTATACAAGAACAAAGACTACCTCAATGTTCAGGTCTGTCGGGAGCTGGTAACCAAAATGGTCTTCCTGGTTTTCGATGATGTGGATGTGCTCTATGGCACCACTCCCTCCTCTTCACTCACCAGACCGGACACCCTCTGCAGTGCCTTCTGTCACTTCATTTCCAACACTTCTCTCCACACCACACTCATCACTGCTCTCTCTATTCCTTCCTATCCATCCTTCCCCTACCTTTATGTCACCAGGCCCAGTGCACCACAGTCATCACTAAATACTGGTTTAACTCTCTTTCCTCTGACTTCCCTTTACTTCTCTCCACTGCTGTCTGCACATCTTACTCTGTATGCTTCAGAAATTCATGCACTTTCGCAGTTCCCCATCCTCACTCGATTGCTTGGCAAGCTACCTTCTCCTGCAATCTCCCCTCCCCCTGGAACCATCACCTCTCTTCAGTTCCCTGCTGCTCTCCGGGTCTTTACACACCAGTTACGGCTTGCTCCTGCTCCCCCTCGTACTTGCCTCACCGCCCGACTCTCTGTCTTTCTCCTTACAGCCCTCTTGTATCCCCCCTCCTCCACTGCTCCCCTATCTGAGTCACCTGTGTCTGTGGCCGCCATTCTTTTCTCTAATGCTTGAGGTGCTTAATCCTAGCTCCATAGTACAATGAACCTACTGCTGCCAAGTAGGGGCCCATGATCTGCCTTTTTCCCCCAAGCCTGATCACAAGCTGTGCTAGATCAAGTGGGCCATCCCATCTATTATTGTTTTTTATTTATTTATTGAAGATATCATTTAACACATCTTTGAGTCAAAGACTCCTTTACAAAGGTTCCACGTCATTGAAAACAGAGACATCAGGGACAATAGCAACAACAAGACACAATGGTTACAGAAATGGTTACAAAATGGTTGCAGATAACACAGTAACGCAGCTGGTGATACAGAGTTACAGAGTGCTGCCAAACATAGGTACATAGTGCAGACGGTAGCAGGTAACAAAACATACACTGCAGGGCAGTGGTGCTAGCCATGCCCTGGTCATTATTTGCAGGTCAAGGCTGGACTGAGGTATCCATTGTCAAAATATAGGCATGCTTAGGGAAGGCTGGACCAGAGTTAAGTCCATAGTCATGGGGGGGTGGGTAGGGCTAAATCAAGGGCAGTCACAGACTGAGTCATGAGTGATTAGGTCTCTTAACTGGGACTTGAACTGACCAAATTTGGGTTCTGTGAGGAGGGAGTTTGAGAGAGAGTTAAGCCAGGTAGGGGCAAGATACCTAAAAGTTCTTTGACCCAAAGTGGTCTTGTAGCGAGGTACCCTGAAGTGGGTTGTCGCCGATTGCCAAATGAGGCAGGTGGACAGTGGTGCCTGGAGTAGGGGGGAGAGAGCAGGTGGGAGTAGTCCTGCTGTTATTTTTTTAGCATAGAGGCAGGTCTGATATTTGTGCCTCCCGTCAAAGTTTAGCCAGTTTGTTTAGGCATAAAGGGTGCAGGTATGTGTGAGTCTGGCGCAGCCAGTTGCAATTCTACAGGACTTATTAACGGCCAGCCTAATTTTGTTTAGGTACGTGTTGTCTGCTGCTCCATAGATGATGATTCCGTAGTCTATAAGTGATAGTATTGATGCAGAGACAGCTAAGTGGAGAGCTTCTGGTGGGAGGCAGTGCTTGTACCGGTGAAGTAAACCAATACACACATTGACAGCGGTGCTCAGTATTCGGATGTGGTCATGGTAGGTGAGCCCAGAGTCTAGGGTGATACTTAGTATTTGAACAAGGTAACCTGCTCAAGGGGTTAATTTAGGGAGTTCAATATGAGCAGGGGTTGTCCTATGTTCTTGTTTTGGGGGTGTGCAAACACCATAGATTTTGTTTTTTTGTAATTTAAGACTAGCCTATGTTGAATGAACCAGGATTCAGCTTCCATGAAAGATTTTTGGAACGCTGAGCGGAGGGCTGTGGGATCAGTGTGGGAGCTGTAGAGGATGGCATTGTCCTCATACAGGAGCAGTTTCCAGGAGCAAGCCTTGGGCAGGGAGTTGAACAGGGAGAAAAGTAGGGGGCCAAGAATAGAGCCTTATGGGACCCCTGACCTGACTTGGAGAGGGGAGGACAGGGTATGGTCAATCCTGACTGTCTGGGTTCTCTCAGACAGATAGCTGACAAACCAGCCAGTGGTCTCTGGGGACAGGTCTATTTGTGTGAAGGAATCCAGGAGTAGTGTGTGGTGCACTATATCAAACGCCTTGGAAAGGTCTATAAAAACAGTACTAGCAGTGTGGCCAGTGTCCAGAAATGTGTGGAGGGCATTTGTAAATTCCAAGAGGGCTGTGGTGGTACTGTGGTTATGGCGGAAGCAGGAGGCTATATTTAAAGAGGTAGTCCATTAACTGGGTGGCCGCAATCTTCTCCAAGGTGTTTGAGAGGGGAGGCAGGATTGAGATGTGGCGGTAGTTCCCAGGCAGGGTGCAGTCACCGCTTTTAAGAATAGGTGTGATGAGGGCAGATTTCCATTTAGAGGGAAACTGGACCAGTGATAGGGAGTGGTTCAGAAGTATGGCGAGAGGGCGAGAACTTTGTTGAAGGTGAGTCTAAGCAGTTTAAGGTCTAGTGTGTCACTGCTGAAATGTGATTTGCTGAGGGCCTTGAGTAGAAGAGGGGCAGCTTCATGCTGAGATATTGCTTTAAAGCGGAATGGGGGTTTGAGAGGGAGCAAGGTGGTCCTGGAGGGTGGGGAAGAAGAAGTTGGGGGTGGAGAACACCAGTAAGGTTTGAGAAGGAGTCATTAAATGTATTTGCAATCAGGGCAGGGTCTGTGGTGATAGACCCATTGGCCCTGAGTTGGGAGGGAGGTGCAGTGTAGGCTTTGCCACTGGGCTATTTGAGGGAGTCCCAGAACTTGCGGCACAAGCCCCATGTGGCAGTGAGCAAGGTTTGGTAGTACTCAGCCTTTACCTTACGAATACCCCAAGTACATTTATTGCACTCTTCTTGGTAGCGCTGCCTATCAGTGGGTTTACCAGTATCCAGCACAGTGTGCCATAGATTGTCATGTTGGCACATCTGGTCCAGCAGGGCTTGTGATATCCAAGGTGTGTCAACCCTTTGACTCTTTGTTTGCTTAGGGGTGCATACAATTGCAGGCAGAGTTGAAGGTGTTGACAAAATGGTCAATGGCAGAGTCAATGTTCAATGCAGTTTTGATGGGGACCAGTCACTAGCTAAGAGGCACTGTCTGAGGGATTGAAGTTTGCCGGGTTTGAGGCCGGCATTGAAGGATAGTTTGGGGGGGGAGCTTTCTAACACTATATGACCAGTGACAGAACATCGGGTAGTGGTCACTCAGGGTATTGGGTAGTACCGTGACCTGGGTTGCTTTGTGGGGTGCATTGGTGAGCATTAGATCAAGGAGGGTGGCAGTACCAGTCTTCTGGTTGATTCTAGTGGTAGTGGTTACAAGTTGGGACAGGTTTTGAGAGGCTGCAGCATCCCTAATGGGAGCCGATGCATCAGCTAGCCAGTTTATATTAAAGTCCTTGAGGGCAATGATGTCAGAACTGTCAGGGAGTGTCTGGAGATGGGTGAGGACAGAGTGGGAAGCACTGACAGGGAGTGTCTGGAGATGGGTGAGGACAGAGTGGACAACACTGTCAGGGAGTGTCTGGAGATGGGTGTGGACAGAGTGGAAAGCACTGTCAGGGAGCGTCTGGAGATGGGTGAGGACAGAGTGGAAAGCACTGTCGGGGAGCGACTGGAGATGGTGAGGACAGAGTGGAAAGCACTGTCAGGGAGTGACTGGAGATGGGTGAGGACAGAGTGGAAAGCACTGTCAGGGAGTGTCTGGAGATGGGTGAGGACAGAGTGGAAAGCACTGTCAGGGAGTGTCTGTAGATGGGAGAGGACAGAGTGGAAAGCACTGTCAGGGATTGTCTGTAGATGGGTGAGGACAGAGTGGGAAGCACTGTCAGGGAGTGTCTGTAGATGGGTGAGGACAGAGTGGGAAGCACTGTCAGGGAGTGTCTGTAGATGGGAGAGGACAGAGTGGGAAGCACTGTCAGGGAGTGTCTGGAGATGGGTGAGGACAGAGTGGGAAGCACTGTCAGGGAGTGTCTGGAGATGGGTGAGGACAGAGTGCAAAGCACTGTCGGAGTGTCTGTAGATGGGTGAGAACAGAGTGGGAAGCACTGTCAGGGAGTGTCTGTAGATGGGTGACGACAGAGTGGAAAGCACTGTCAGGGAGTGTCTGTAGATGGGTGAGGACAGAGTGGGAAGCACTGTCAGGGAGTGTCTGTCGATGGGTGACGACAGAGTGGGAAGCACTGTCAGGGAGTGTCTGGAGATGGGTGAGGACAGAGTGGGAAACACTGTCAGGGAGTGTCTGTAGATGGGTGAGGACAGAGTGGGAAGCACTGTCAGGGAGTGTCTGTAGATGGGAGAGGACAGAGTGGGAAGCACTGTCAGAGAGTGTCTGGAGATGGGTGAGGACAGAGTGGGAAACACAGGGAGTGTCTGTAGATGGGTGAGGACAGAGTGGAAAGCACTGTCAGGGAGTGTCTGTAGATGGGTGAGGACAGAGTGGAAAGCACTGTCAGGGAGTGTCTGTAGATGGGTGAGGACAGAGTGGAAAGCACTGTCAGGGAGTGTCTGTAGATGGGTGAGGACATAGTGGAAAGCACGGTCAGGGAGTGTCTAGATGGGTGAGGACATAGTGGAAAGCACTGTCAGGGAGTGTCTGTAGATGGGTGAGGACATAGTGGAAAGCACTGTCAGGGAGTGTCTGTAGATGGGTGAGGACAGAGTGGAAAGCACTGTCAGGGAGTGACTGGAGATGGGTGAGGACAGAGTGGAAAGCACTGTCAGGGAGTGTCTGGAGATGGGTGAGGACAGAGTGGAAAGCACTGTCAGGGAGTGACTGGAGATGGGTGAGGACAGAGCGAAAAGCAGTCTTCTGGTTTTGGGGAAGGATGTATATGGTGGAGAGGAACAGTGGGGCTCTGTTTGGGGAAGAGTAATCTCCAGAGTGAGAGCCTGGGCCCCATGTTTGAGGGTTGGGGATGGGAGGGCGAGACACTGTAATGAGTCCTGGACATACAGTGCAAATCCACCTCCTTTTTTAGAGGTTCTGTTGTCACGTTATAGCGTAAAACTGGGAAGTGAGACTTCGGAGTCTGGGGTGCGGTCGTTGAACCAAGTTTCAACTACAGAGATGACATCAGGATGATTCTGGGCAACCCAGCCCTGAAATTAATCAAATTTCTTGAAGAGGCTACATATATTAAGGGAGGCAATTATTAGATCCTTAGGAGTAGTAACCTTGGTGGGGTGGGTCCCAGGTTGGGGTGGACGTCTCCTGAGAGGAGCAGCAGGAGCAGGAGGATGCACAAGGATGCCAGTTCTAGTCACTTCTTTATCAGCTTAGGCACCAGTTGGGAGGGGAAACAGCAGCGTATGGAGATGGGGGTGGGTAGGTCCTGTAGTAAGGGAGAGGTAAGGCAGAGTAGCGTCCACTGCCGTACCATGGCAGTGTCAGTAGGGGAGATGTGGATGGGGGGAGCATGGTCCATCGATAGAGTGAGTGAGGTGGTACACTGGTAGAGGTTGGGGGGGGCTAAAATGAGAAACCAGGTAAGAGGTGGTTGTGGCTCACCACGCACCTACCATGTTGGGAGGCATGTGGAGCATACCCTAGCAAAATGAGGGGGGCTAGTATTAGCAGTACAAGCCACATGGCAGAGCTAGTAGTAGAAAGCAGTGTCATAGTGAGCACAAGGTGGGGTGGGAGGGGAGCCAAAAGCTTTAAGAGCTTTAAAAAACTGAAAGAAATTAGCCTGGCACATTGGCTTAGTGGTAGGGTTGCTGACATTTGTGGCAAGGGTCCAGGGTTTAAGACCTACAAAAGAACAGCAGCAAAAATATGGGGAAAAGGGGCAAAAGTGGGGGCACAGTAGTAGGAAAGTGAGGAGGAGTGGAGATTAGGAAGGTAAACAGAGTGGTGTGAGGAAGGCAAAAACAGGGGCTAGGAAGGGCACTGTAGCGACTCCTAGTGGTCAGAAAAATATTAGCTGTAAATAGGAAGTGGAGATTAGGAGAGTGAACAGAGTGGTGCTAAGCAAGGCACTGCAGCAACTCCTAGTGGCCAGAAAATATAACTTGCAAATTGGAAAATGGACACTTAGAAAACAGAAGGTGTGGTCATGTGACGTGTCACATGACTAATATGCAGCAATAAAGGTAGCGAATGCTTGGGTGGGACAGTCGGCTAACACCTCTTCAGAAAGTAAGCTGGAGGAAGAGAGGCTTTACCTCTCCATCCCTCTGTGAATCCTGGAGTCCCCTGAAGTGAGCTCTTCAGCCTGGCAGTGGTCGGGGACTCTGAGGCCTGTAAGGGAAACAAAGGAATCACATTAGTTTGCAGTGGGTAGCTATTTGTTAGGACAGGTCCTTACTACGCATTGTATATGATTTCATCTGCATTATATTACTGTCTATGTGCTCTGTTGTTTGATGTGCTCTACCTGTCTACACTCCCTCTCCCCCAACCCTGGATCACACCTGGAAATGAGCTTCAACTCTGTGTGCCTTTCCCAGTTACCATATTTTAAAGCAATCAGTCAAGCCATTCTGCCTTTACCTGCTCTTAGAGAAACATAATGGTCTCCTTTTCCTCCTGCCTTTTTTACATCGTTTATGTGGAGGCTTTTTGCCCTAATGATGGCCTCCCTTATTTGCTTCCACTGCACCTCCATTCCCCAGCTATCCCTCCCCTTGAGTCATTTTCTGAGGCACTCGCCAATTTCTTTGAAATCTGTCCTCCTGAAATCCAGGACCTTTATTTTTGCGTGGCTTGCCTCAGCTCTTGTCTTTATGTTTGAACACACAGTATTGGGCTCACTGATATAAAGGGCACTACCAGTTTGACAGTTTTTTTTTAAACTCTTTTTCCCTTCGGTCATGGCCCGTGGAGCCTCTCTCAGGCATCCTGCCTGTTCCTGCCCATCTAAGGTCCCCTCAGCCCCCTTCCCCACAGCCAGCACCCCCACCTTAACCCCTCCAGGGTGGGGTCGCCCCTCATCTTTGGGGGCTTTTACAACATAGACTCTGGCTGTAGGTGAGGGCCCGGGTGGAGGAACTGGAAGGCCGGATGAGGTGGATCCAGCAGTGGGCATGGGGGTCAGGTGCCGTTGCTTACCCCGCGGAACCAGACTTTTTCCGGGTTCTGGTGCCCCTCCCCCTGACGTGGTGTACCCCGATGCAATGGCTCATGGCAACCCTGCCTGCATCAGCCATGCTGATTGACATGCTGCCGACGTACTGCAGCACCCCTTGATCTCCACTGGGAGCCACTGGTATGCCAGACAAGCCCAAGCTTTCCCCCTGGGGGAGGAGAGCAACCCTGCAGGTGCTTGATCCTCAGCCTGTCCCTGCCAACCCCTGGCACCTGAGCTCAATTCCGAACTCTGGTTGTTGGCGTGGTGCGAGGTGTGGCGTCTAGCGCCTCAACCCTCAGCACCACCGAGCCGGCTACCAGCTTGACATTTGCAGTGCTTTCTATGTTTGTGAGTACCAAGTCCAGCACTGCCCACCTCTAATAGGTTCATTTACAAACTACTGAGAAAAGGTCTCTGTAGGGAGTCTAGCATGGACTGTTCCTTGCCAAAGCAGCACTTGATAGGTTCCACGCCACATCCAGTGATCAAAATCTACAACTATTAACACCTTTCCCTTTCTTGCCATCCTGATAATAACCTTACCCAGGGACTTGTCCATCTTCTGCCCTTGTGTGGTGGCCTGTAAACTACTCCCGTTTGAATGGTGGTCCCACAGCCTGTCACTAAGGTGCCTGCAGCACCTCTTGATCCTCTTCACTGTGACATCCCTGCACTTCAGTGGCTTTTATTCCCCCTGTCACATACAGTGCAACCTCTCTTCCCTTTTTTTTCTAGCCCTGTCACTCCCCAAAAAGTCAGTAGCCTGTTATGGCCTTGCCCAGACATGGCGCACCATGCATCAGCTCTCTGTTATGGCCACTAGATCCAAGTGAATCTCTGCCATGATAGTCACCAGATCACAGACTTTGTTTCCAAGGCTCTTGACATTAGTGCACAAGGCTGTCCACTCTTTCTTCTCCCCCACACTTTTGCATTTGCTTTCCTACCATGCTTGCCTATAATGTCACCGCTTGTTCCTGCCAACCTACCCATTGGGGAAGAGGGAGTATAGACAAGAACAGCATATCAAACAACAGAGCGCATAGACAATAATATAATGGCAGATGAAATCATATACAATGCATAGTAACAAGTAACAAGATCCCAGACCTGCAGGCAATAATGACAGAGGCTAAACTGGACATAGTAGCAATTAGCAAGAGGTGGTTTACCAGTAACCACACTTGGGAGACTTCAGTACCTGGCTATGTACTTTTCAGAAGAGACAGAGGTAAAAAGGGGGGGGGGTGGAGTGGCCCTGTATGTCAGTGAAAATATCAAAGCTACAGAAATTCAGAATATACGTAAGGAGCCAGAAGAACTGTGGGTCACCCTGGAAACAGGAAATGGGACAGCCATAATAACGGGTTGTCTACAGACCTCCAGACCGGGGGGGGGGGAGGAGATAGACACATTACTGTTAGAAGATATATAACACATGACAACTAAAGGAGAGGGTCTGATAATGGGAGACTTCAACAAGCCAGATAAAGGTATTTGAAAGAGTGGACTTTGTCAAGGATAGTGCCATCTAGCGTAGAAAAGAAGAGGGGAGTAGAGAGTTTGACCAGTGTTTGAGGAGTTGGCTCATACTAATTGTATTCAAGGAGCAAAAAAGGCAAACAATACCCATAATGCTCCTGTTCTAATAAGAGAAATAGCTCTGGTTTCCTCCGACAGAATGTAATTATCCAATTTTCACTACAATTCCCCCTTAGTTTTACTTATAACAACATCAAGTGGTAAGTTATCTGATAGTCAGTGAGCTACTGAGTACTACACAAACATCTGTTTCTACAGTACTCATGATCATGCACTGTCAGTCAGATAGCGGTTTCTACAGGACTGATGATCATTCACCGACAGTCAGATTGTGGCAGACCGATCTGGTGAGTGGAAGACTATGCTGGTCACCATCACAGTCATCACTGTTGCTGCAGTTCAGCCTAGATGGCCGGGGCAAAGTGGGTATGAGGATGAAAGTCCTTAATAGTGGGTCCGATATCCTTATGATGAGGACTACAAGATCACTAGGAATATTCAAGACAGCTACATGGTGGGCAGTCAGGGGTGGGGGAATGACTAGACCCCCAGGAATATTCAAGACAGCTACAGATGGGTGATCGGGAGGTAGGGGGGGACAACTTGACCACCAAAAACAGAAACCTAGAAACACAGAATTTGTCACCAGATAAAGACTGCTTAGCCACCCAGTCTGTGCAGAAGGTCTCTTCCTAGTCTTTCTCTATAGACCCTACCTGACCTACAGCAACCCTCCTCCTTCCTGCCAGTTTACTAATATTCCTCTATATCTATCACATGCATGCTTGAAGCCCACCACTGATTTCACCTCCACCACTTCTGCTGGCAGTCTGTTCCAGGTGAATATCACTCTTTCAGTGAAGAATTACTACCTCACATCACTCCTGACCTCCCCCCCAGCTTCATTACATGATTCGTACATGAACCAGGTCTTCTTGCTTGAGATCCCTGTGGTTTTATGGGGCTCTCAAAGCGATGAAGACTAAATATCTGAAGGTGGAGCATTGCTGGTGGAGGACTTGGTCTGAGGAGGACAAACTGGCTTTGAGAATTCACTATGGTGAATATCATAGTGCAGTCAGTGATAAGAAGGCAGAGTTCCTATCCAGGGAAATTGCTGCAGGGTGAAACAGACTGGCTCTGCTCTTTCGGACTTAGACAGGCTACTTCAGCCTGCCTGTCTGCAGCCAAAAAGAGCAGTTTCAGTCGCTCAGTGCAAGGAGTTCTTCTCTGACAGGATGTCTTTCATTAGGACTGGGACCTCTCCAGTGGGGCGGAAACAGCCCCACAGTGGTGGGCCATGTGTTGCTAGAGGCGCTTCTTTGTCTGGTGTGAGTTCAGGCTGGTGGGAGTGGCAGAGGTCATTGAGGTATTCTCAAAGCTGCAGTCCACTTTTTGTAAGCTGGACTCAGGCCCGACTTATCTGTTAGTGAAATGTGTTGAGTCCATTGGTCCAGCATTCGCCGAGATTGTCCGATGCACTTGGAGGGACTTTTTCACGGCACCTTGAAAGATACCCTGGTGAAGCCCCTCCTGAGGAAACTATCACTGGGCTCTGGCATCCTGGTGAACTATTGACCAATCTGCTGCTTCCCATTTCTGTGGAAGGTTGTTCTGAAAGTGGTGGCTCTGCAGCTCAAGGTGCACCTTGTGGCCTTTGACATCTATGAGCATTTCCAGTCTAGATTTAGGTCTAGGCATAGAACCAAAATGGCATTAGTCATGGTGCAAAATGATCTCCTCATGCTGAGAGATAGAAGAGACCAGTCAGTTCTCGTTCTCCTTGATCTCTCCTCTATGTTAAATATTGTGGACCACATAGTGCTACTGGATCACCTTGGGGAGCTTTGTGAACTCACTGGTACTGTCATCAGATGGTTTGAGTCCTCACTAATGGACAGGATACAGTGGGTAGTGCCAGGGAATTTCTCCTTCTGCCTGAAGCCCCTGCCCTGATGAGTTCCCCAGGGCTCAATCCTGTTGCCTATGCTGTTTGCAGTGTACATATTTCCTCTGGGTGAGGTTATTAGACATTACAGCTTGAGTTTCCACTGCTATGCAGACAACACCGAGTTGTGTACGTCCTTTGCTCCTGGGTAAAATGGTGCTATGGAGTTACTAAATAAATGTCTGGCCAGAATCTGAGATGGGATGTCCTCTAACTGGCTGAGCCTCAACCCCGACAAGATGGAGGTACTAGTGCATGAGCCTGGTCACCTGCATGATGGGGTTGCTGCCGGGCTGGGCACAGGGTTGTTCCTGGGCCCTACCCTGTTGGCTGTTTCTGCAAAGGTAAGAAATCTTGGTGTCATCCTTGACAACAGATTGACACTTGAGGCTCAGGTGTCATCCATCATCCAAAGTGGTTTTGATAACTTAAGGAATGTCACCAAGATTAAAGCCCTAATTCTGCCTGATGCCCTGCTCTTACTGGTGCATGCCTTTGTGATGTCTAGGTCCAATTACTGTAATGCTCTATACTTTTGGGTCAGTGAAAGAATTCTCTGTCACCTGCAGTTAGTGCAAAATGCAGTGGCCAGGTTGCTACAGGCCTTCTATGCCACGTGACCCCTGTCCTGCGTGACCTGCACTGGCTATTGGTGAGATGAAGAATTACCTTCATGGTGGGCTTGCTTACATGTAAGACCATGGATGGGTCAGGCCCTGGTTATCACAGTGGCCTCTTGACCCCTGTCTGCATTGTGCACTCACTTTGCTCCTCCTCCTAGGGAATCCCAATAATTCTGAGGGCCTGGCTGAAAACCTTGTGGACCATGCATTTGAAGTGCCGGGCCCGTCCCTCTGGAACTTGCTCCAAAGATCTCTAAGTGAGGCTTAATCGGTGGAAGTTTTTAAGTGGGGTCTGAAGGCTTCTCTATTTAGAGAAGCTTTTGGGAGTCTTTTATAATTTGCACATTACTGAAGCACTATGATTTTATTGAGATGTTTTAATCACTTATAGCACTTTTACTGATTTGTAATATATGGAGATACCAAAATAATACCATAGTATCCCATACAAAAAAATCCTGGTAATACAGCAGTAGCCAAAGTGATAATACTATCGTTGGCAAGTGATAATACTATCATTCAGAATGTGTAATACTATCGTTCGAGCTCTGAATAATAGTATTATCACCAAACCTGAAGTGTGCATCAGCAAGATCTTCCAAAACCATACGCTAGTGCCTGACATCCCCAAGGCAACCTCCTAGCCCTGCATGCTGATGTTCCTAAAACCGCACCTCCTGATTGGACATGGTTCCTCTGTGGGCTGGCAGAATCATTAAAAAACCATGGCGGCCGTCTCTCGCTAAGAGAGAGAAAATTGTCCCTTCGCTTTACAGGCAGTATTGTTTTATTCCCTATATGCTACACAACTGCATGATTAAAGAAGCAAGGTAAGTTTGCCTTTAAAACAAAATCCTTTTCAACTAAAACAGACACAACACAGAACGTGTGGGTGGGCGGGCTAGCAGTGGCGAACCGGAGACGGAAAGTACACACACAGAGTGAGTGAGCGAATCCTCACTGCAGAGGTAGCACGGCCTCACAGCACCACATTCACAAACAAAACTGGGCTCCATACATTACAAAAATTAAAAAAATAGGTCTGGGTCTATCACTCAGGAGTAATACCATCTCGAGGTTCTGGGAACAGGGGAACTTCTCGAGCTTCATGCTTCAAGGGTTTTGTCCCCAGAACCTCTCAATGGTATTACTGTCTTGTAATATACCCTCACCTATCTATTAGTCTATTTGTTTGTTGTATATTACTATTTTATGTTTTTTCACTGCATCTCTACTTTTGTAAAAGCACCCAGAATCCCTAGGATTGGACACTCAAGAAATAAATATTTACTTACTTACTTTACTTACATGCCCTCTGGTCCTGGTGCTCTTTCTCATTTGAAAGAAATGCCTCTTCTTACCTTGTTCACCCCATGCAGTATTTGTAGGTCTCTGTCATGTTCGCTCTTACTTTACTGTCTTTTAGGGCATACGTGGTGAGATCCAGGGACACTGGTTTACTGGGATTGAGAAAGGGCATATTCCATTTTGCACATTGTAAAAAATGGTATTGTCACCGGTGTCTGCTAAGCCAAAATCTGGTTTTACCGGTGTTTGGTTTTGTGTAATTTATTTAACAATTTTTTACTCTGTTAACAGGCATTTTAGCAATTTTGACCTCCACTATTACACATCCTTCCATTCTTGTACCAATTTAAAGTTATTTTAGGCACAAGATGTGATTGCAGCAGCAACACTACAGCCTCCGTCCCTAAGGTGTGATGAAAGCAGCACTATGGCCCCCATCCATCTGATGTGACAGAAGCAGCAGCACTATGGCCCCCATCCCTTAGGTGCAATGGCAGCAGTACTACAGTCATCATTCCTCATACGTGATGGCAGTATCAGCACTATGGCCCCCATCCCTCATGTGGGACAGCAGCAGGCCTACATTCCCCATCCACCAGTGGTGATGGCAGAAGCACTACCGCCCCAACCCCTTCGGTGTGATGGCAGTAGCAACAATGCAGTACACATCCCTCTGGGGCGTTGGCAGTAGTGACAGCACTATGATCCCCTTTCAACACTCACACCCCACATGAACAAGTTACAAATGACTTGGTCTCTTTGCTTATTAGAACTCAGATGTGAATTAATCTGAACCATCACTGCTAAGGTGGACTACCTTTGTTTTTTCCTATCTATAATCGAACTGCCTGAACTGGATATCTGCCTGTGACACCGTTGACCAAGGTTAGGGAAAAGACTTGGGTGTTGGAGGGCCAGCTGGTGGGTGAAGGCTTGAGTGTCCAACGACCACTCCCCTTCTCCTGAGAGGGAGGGTGGGTTCACGGCTCAGCATTTGCTGGTCCATGGTGGAGGCCAGAGGCACGACAACACACCAGTCCTCACTGCGGGAGGAGTGTGACGGATGTCAGCTTGTGCCTTGACATCATGTAGCCTGTCACGCTCCCAAGAAAATGGCAAAACACCCGCTGGCCTTACTGTTTCTATACGTAGCAAAGCAGAAAGAATGCAAAGCACAGCAGCATTAATTTTAAGATGCTGAAATCTGGGTCGGCCCACTGGTGCTGCAGTAGCACTATTGCTTGCAATGCCAGTGACCCAGGGTCAGAAGCAAACTCGGCTTGCTGGAGGTCTGGCCAGGGCAGTAGGATCGAGCACCTGGGGGACTGCTCTCCTCCTCTGGGGAGGGTGGGCTGCAGGTCCTGCTTCTTTACCACCATCAGTGTGTCCACGGGTGGTGGTGCAATGGTGCTGCAGAGTGATCAGGAGAGGAGGATGCTAGCCAGGATCTGGAGCAGTGGCATGTCTCTATGTGACCTACCTCCTTGGATCTCTAGTGCCGGTGTCCTCAGGGACAGAGATCAGAAAACCAGGAACAATCACCCCACATCGGCCACTGGCAGAAGGGACCCAGGTGCCCCAGACTTCATAACCAGGCTCCATGAGAGACCCACTGGGCTGCCCGACACACACTAAGGGAGTATGGAGGGGTGGTCTAAGGTCCCTTCCCTTCCCACCTTGGGGGGGGGGTACAACCCAGGCAGGATAGGGGCAGGCCCACAGGAGCTCCTGAGCATTACCTGGGGTGAAGCTAGGGGATACTGATGCTGTGAGAAGGGGACATAGAAAGAGAAAATAAAAAATTTTTAAAAAGATACTGAAATCTTAAAGATTCTGTGCAGTGATATGCAATTTCCGTGAGGCACCGGTACAAGAATTCAAATTCGGCAAACCAAGCAGGATTCCGTGATTGTTACCGGTGTTACCGGTAAAAATAGAAAACCAGGGTCCCTGGTGAGATCCCTCAGCCTTTCCTTGTAGGTCTTTTGATGCAACCACTGCACTGTTTTAGTGCCCTCCTCTAGACTGCCTCCACCCTGTCTATGTCCTTTCTGAGGTGCAACCTTCAGAACTGGACACAGTACTCCAGGTGGGGTCTTACCAGTGACTGATACAGTAGTAGTACCACCTTCCTCCTCCTGCTGGTGATAACTCTCCATATGCAATCCAGCATCCCACTGAACATACCCACTATGTTTTCTGCCCTGTTACTTTGAGGTAATCAGATATGATTACCCCAAGATTCCTTTCATGCTTAATGACTGTTAGTACCTCCCCCCATCCTATACTCGGCTGCTGGGTTTCTATACCCTGGGTACATGATTGATCACTTCTTGGCATGGAACCCTAGCTGCCATGCCCTTGTCCACTCCTTCAGTTCCCCAAGGTTTCTATGAATTCTCTCCACCCCCGTTGAGTATCCATCATATTATCAATGTTGGTGTCCTCTGCAAAAGGCATGCCTTTCTTTCCAATCCTTCTTCAATATCACTGATAAAGACATCGGAGAGAACTGGACCAGCACTGAGCCCTGGGGATCCCTGCTGCTCTCTATCTCCCCTCCTTAGAGTGAATTCAGTTAGCCACCAGCTCCTGTCACCTGTCCATTGACCAGTTAGTTACCCAGCTTACCACTTTGGTACCACCCCTAGACTGCTTAATTTCCTTATCAGTCTCCTGTTAGGAACAGTGTTAAAAGCCTTGCTGAAGTTCAAATAGACAACATCCACTGCCTTCTCCAGTCGATTTCCCTGGTAACCTAGTTGAAGAAATTAATCAGATTCATCTGGGATGACCTCCCTCCCTCACCTGCATGATTCCATGCTGCCTTTGATCTTGAGGCCCATTAGAGTCAAGACATTCTACCTACCGCTCCTTCAACAGGATTTCCCTTAGTTTCTCCACAAACTGATGTAAGACTGACTGGCTTATTGTTGTTTGTCTCCTCCCTGCTGCCACTCTTATGGTGCTTGACCACATCTGCTCTCCCAGTCTCTGGAACCAAGCCTATTCCTAGTGACCTGTTAAGTTAGGTCATCGGTCATGCAGCAAGCATCTTCCTGAGTTCCTTTAGCACTGTAACAGCCCTGTCCCCGGGGTTACTAGAATCCCATCAGGTTAGCCCTAGGGAGGTAGAAGGGGCAGCTGGTAGAAAGCTTATTATGTGCTTTCTACATTATGACATCATTATTTACTCAGCTAGCCTGAGCAGAGAATAGATTATGTAATTTAGAACTCTTGCAGCAGTATGAGTCACAATGGAAGTAGCTGCTTGGGGGACAGTTAGAATGTTTGGATTTGAACAGAGTAGTGCAGTAGACTCTAAAGTTGGGAGCCCAGCAGAGTGGAACTCTCTGAGTGTGAGGTGCCTGCCAGTCTGAGTTGAGACTGAGTGAAGGGCCTCTGTCCATTTTTCTCACCCCAGAGTGCAAGACTACAGCAGTGCCCTCAGAGGTGGCGGAGACTGTTGATTCCAGAACAATAGTGTGTCTTGTCTGACAGAAAGTAAATGGGACTGCAGTTCTGTGGGTCCAAGGGGCAATCCCCTGAGAGATCAGAAGAGTGGCAGCTGCCCTGTGAGAGAACAAAGTGTGTTTTCAGTCTAAAAGCTATGGAAGAGCTATGGAGATAGTTTCTTTCAGTCAGATGTCTGTATCCCAAGGTTAAACCAAACTATAAGTACAGAAACAAGGACTAATACAGTTTTCGGAATCGTCTGTTGGTGTATGTTCCCCAGATAAGGCTAGATTACATCAGGCAGAGCACCAGCCTCACCACAGACACGTGCTGAATGTTTTCATTTAATTGTGGGTGCCTCTAGCACCCTAGTGAATGTGGAGGATATTTTGTGTAACCCCAAAGGAACGGCAGAGGCTGACTGGGCCTTGGGTGAGAGGAACGCTACCTGAAATTCCAGTCAGAGCTGACTGGTCACCAGAAGGGTACAAGTTTTACCCTGCAGATGTTAACTTAGCCCATCAATTCAGAAGGATGTTTTAATTGTGTGGCAACCCGCCACGCAATAGACACTTGGGGAATAGGAAATGCCCAGGTACCCCTAGGAACGAAGGGTGGATGGTCGAAATGTGTTTTTGAAAGGAAATATATTGAGACCCTTAAACAAACAGGACACAGATTGAATTCTGTGCTACCAGAAAAATGTACAGATTGCCTGTTTGTGTTAGAGAAGCAAAAGAGTTTTCCTGATTTGTGTACAGTGACCACCCTGGGGGCCCACCTTGTTCTGTTTACCATCTTGTGTGAATAAAGCCATACTTCCCAATCCCATTTTGCAGTTGTGGAGAATGGATATCTGCTGCCAGTGTATATTGTTATTGGAGTCCCTATTGATAGACCTAGCAAAAGCCTTGCACCTCTCCCCAGAACCTGGAGTAAATATAAATGTTCAGTTTGTACCCTAACCCCCCGACCTCTATAGCCTTGAGCCAGGTAATTGCCTCCCAGCCAGGGGCAATGCCTATTGTATGCCAGCTTGTGATTTGGTACCATGTCTGGGCACAAGTTAGGGAGGGTCCTGGTCTGCAAGATAGCACTCTTGAACTGGGGTGTATTCTGTCCAGTTCCATGGCCTTGCCCACCTTCAGTGCTCCAAGTCCGACTGTTTTCATCGAAAATGTACTCATGTCCACCCCCCTCATTTTCACTGCTGCTCCCTTGTTCTCCATCCCTCCTCTACTATGAAGACTGAGCCAAAGTACCTGTTAAGGATACTTGCTTTTTCATGATTCTCTTTTGCACAATCTCCCTCAGACATGGTCCTTGTCCTTACTTCTCCTCTGTTTGTTTTCTCTTCTTGCTTATGTACCTGAAGAAAGTCTTATCTCCTTGTCTATCCCTTTGGCTGTCCTTACTTCTGTCTGAACCTTTGCTCACCTCACTTCCATACCTGCTTTCCTCCATTTTCCTTGGTGCACCTGTTTGTCTTCTTCTCTCTGCATTTCTTTGTACCTCCTGAATGCCACAGTTTTTCCCTTCACCACCATGGCCGCTTCTTTAGAGTACCGTGATGGTCTTTTCTTCTTTTTGCATTTTCTCACCTCCTTTATGTATAGGCTGTTTGCCTTAATTATGCTTTCCTAAATGTTTCTCACTGTTCTTCTACCCCTCCCTCGCAATTCTCCCCTACCTAGGCAGATTCTGAGACAGTCCCCATTTCTTTCTTTTAAAATCTGCCCTCCTAAAGTCCAGGACCCTCATCTTTGTGTTTGTTGCCTCGGCACCCATTTTAATGTTGAATCACACTGTAAGGTGATCATTGGTCTCTCTAGGCAGCTGTCCACTATGATGTCTGCAAAACTGCTCAGGTTAGTAAGCACAAGGCCCAGCACTGCCCCATCTCTACTGGGCTCACTGACTAGCTGCCTGAGAATGTGCCCAGCTTCATGCTGAAACTGCAGCTGGAAAGCTCCAATCCACGTCTGGTAGATTGAACTTGCCAGCTAGCAGTATCTCTCCTTTAGTTGACATCCTGATGATGGCTTCCACTAGTGCCTTATCTACCTCAGTTCCCTGTGTTGGAGGTTTGTATAATATCCTTATAAAGATAGTGGCCCAAACGCTTGTCTCCAAGATGACCCACAGTGCCTGCAGACCTTCCTTTTCCTCTTGGTTCCCCTGTATTTCTGTAGCCTTGATTCTCTCCTTCACATATGCAACAACCCCTCCTCCCCTTCCTATCCCTGACAGTAGCCTGGTATGACCACGTCTCAGTCATGACTGCCAGTGCACCATGTCTCAGTCATGACTGCCAGTGCACCATGACTCAGTTACGACTGCCAGTGCACCATGACTCAGTTATGGGTGCCAGTACACCATGACTCAGTTATGACTGCCAGTGCACCATGACTCAGTTATGACTGTCAGTGCACCATGACTCAGTCATGACTGTCAGTGCACCATGTCTCAGTCATGACTGCCAGTGCACCATGTCTCAGTCATGACTGTCAGTGCACCATGACTCAGTTATGACTGCCCGTGCACCATGACTCAGTTATGACTGCCAGTGCACCATGTCTCAGTTATGACTGTCAGTGCACCATGACTCAGTTATGACTGCCCGTGCACCATGACTCAGTTATGACTGCCAGTGCACCATGTCTCAGTTATGACTGTCAGTACACCATGACTCAGTTATGACTGCCCGTGCACCATGACTCAGTTATGACTGCCAGTACACCATGACTCAATTATGACTGTCAGTGCACCATGACTCAGTTATGACTGTCAGTGCAGCATGACTCAGTTATGACTGTCCGTGCAGCATGACTCAGTTATGACTGCCAGTGCACCATGACTCAGTTATGACTGTCCGTGCACCATGTCTCAGTCATGACTGCCAGTGCACCATGTCTCAGTCATGACTGTCAGTGCACCATGACTCAGTTATGACTGTCCGTGTGCCATGACTCAGTTATGACTGCCAGCGCAGCATGACTCAGTTATGACTGTCAGTATACCATGACTCAGTTATGACTGTCAGTGCACCATGACTCAGTCATGGCCACCAGGTTCAGACCAGCCTCCACCATGATGACTTCAAGGTCCAGAGTTTTATCTTCCAGACCCTGCATTGCACGCCACATGACTTTCAATTCTTTGCTCTTTCCCTTCCTGCAACCCTTCTTTCAATCTTCCCTACTGCCTATGCAGCTCCCTCTCTGTTCCCCTGACCCCTTTCATCTTATGTTACCTTCCCTGTTTCTTGTCTCCTTCATGTCTCCCTTTTTACTTCTTTGGTTTATATCCTCCTTGCCCTCGGCCTTGTGTGCATCCTTTTCTTTTTTCACCCCTACTATAAGGCAGCTCTCTCTGTCTCCTTGAGCCCTTCCTCCCTCTTTCTTTATCATGTGGCAAAGAGGCAGTTCTTGCCTCCCTTGTACTTCAGCTACCCCCTCTAGCTAGTTTAAATGGTCATCCAAGTAACTTTTTAACCTCCCACTTAGGGCTGCAGTCCTCTTCTGGGATGATTCAGGACCACCGACCAGCAGTACAGTTTAAAAGAGAGCGACCATATCAAACTATTCTCAGATTTCTTTGACTGGGTAACTAGGAAGGTGGATCAAGGGAGAGTAGTGCATGTGGCCTAAATGAACTTTAGCGGAGCTTTCAGCGCTGTGCTGCACAGGAGGCTCATTAAGGAACTAAGCAGCCTGGGAGTGAGGGAGAAAGTGACAAGAGGGTACCAAACTGGTTGAAGGATTGGAGGCAGAGGGTGGTGGTAAATGATAGACACTCAGGATGCAGGAGAGTTACTAGCTGGGTGCCACAGGGATTGGTGCCAGAACTGGTCCTCTTCAGTGTCTTCATAAGCTTCATATCTAGCTGGAGAGTACAGCAGGGTGACAGGTTCAGCTAAGTTTTACACATCATAGAATGTGCACTGATGCTTTTAAGACTTTACTGGTAATTTCTTGTCTATAATGCATGCATTGAAACTCTTAGAGTACTAAGACAATCTCAGTATGTCTTTAATCTGGGTGGGGGTTGCATTTCAGTAATCACATCCTTATACATGCTGTGATGCTCAAAGCTTGATTTAGGCATCATCTGCTCCAGCAGTGTTATCTTATGTCAATTATATTTATATGCAGTAGGATTCTTTGTATGTGTGTTCCACCAAGCACCTTTGACCCTGGGACATTCCTGGCTGAAGGTAGTATGGTGCTGTTTAATTACTCTGACATCGTTTTCTGTATTTTTTAAATGAGTATTTGAAACCAATGGGGATTTTTTCTGTTTTTCCTCCATGATCTAGCTGTTAAAAGTATTGTTTTTTCTAAACAACTGCCATTAGGATTCTTACGAAGGACTAGTTGGTCCGAAAGCTAGAGCACTTTGTTCTTGTTGTTACATCTATGTTGGTCCATTAAAAGGTATCAAATCATTTGCTTCTGGAACTGTCTATGACCCGAATGTTACAACATGGAGGGAAGCAACAGTACATTACTCAAATTTTAAACACAGAGGGAGCCATCATGTAGCAGTGCTAGTGGAATAAAGATCATGAGCTTCCTAAAGTTATTCCTGCTGTATAAAGCTGATCATAGAGAATTCCATGGTACAACAATATTTATAACAATCATACAGTCTGTAAGCATGTCCCATTGGGGCATATATATCAATGAGAGTCTAAACATCCCTGTCCCCCACATTTCCAAAACAGTAAGGAAGGGGCAGAGAAAAAACTGTTCAACTTGAAACTTAACTCCTTTATGATCGCAATTGGCTAGTAAAACGCATGGTACCCAGGTACTTAATCTGCATCAGCACAGGCTGTCCTGTGCCATCTATGACTAGAAATGGACAAAATGCACTAAGAGAAGCAGAAGCGGTACTGCGGTTGACTCAGAAGTTCAAGTCACTGCAAGTAAAAGCACTCCGCCATTTTAACTTTAGCTCATGATGCAGCAAGTAATACAGAAGAATAAGCTCACCAAGTGTCAAAAACGCCACTACAGTGCCAGCACAATCCTTACCCAGGAACCACATGCCCCTATTTAATAGTCTTCCACAGCCTTAAACATAGAGTCATAGCCTGTCATACATCCCTTCCACCCCCTACAACAAATTCACCCCAAAATAATTGACAGTCCTTGCCAACCGTCGGAGGAAAATATGCATTAGCATTCTACATGTTGCAAACCTCAATAGTTCAATCTGCAGACAAGGCCAACCTAGGTCCAGGCTGCTACGGCCAACAAAAGATGGTAGACAGCATGGCAAAGTCCAAGCCATACTGGACAGTCACATTCAAGTAACCCCATCCTCCAACTGGGTCTTCTCAACCTCTGGGTCTCTATGTATTGATGGAAGCTTCATGGTAAAGAGTCCTGCAGCGTTAGGGTCCATAAAACTATATGTTTTGTCCCAGAAGTTAAACTGTAGGTGTGCAGGAAAAATCAGAAGGTACTGAATACCTGCTGCTCTTTGTTTTGCTGTAACCCCATCAAAAGCTTTCCTCCAGGATTGTGTAGTTAATGTTTTGTCCTGGAAGGTAAACTGTAGGCATGCAGGAAAAATCATACAGTACTGAATACCCACTGCTTTTAGTTTTGCTGTAACCCCATCAGAAGCTTTCCTCCAGCATCATGTAGTGAAGAAATTATCGGGAAAGAAAAGCCCTCTAGATCCCCCAATTTGAATCGGAACTTTTATTTATTTATTTAGTTTTTGTTTACCAGGTAAGTGCACTAGCCATAGCAATGACTGTTTTCAGGCACAACCCGGGAGGGGTACAGTACAACGATACAGGCAAACATTCCAGTACAGGTTCAACAGAGCTGACAATACTCAGTACAGGCAAACATTCCAGTACAGGTTCAAACAGGGCAAACCATGCTCAATACAGGCAGACATTCCAGTTACGGGTTCAAAACAGGGATGACAATACTCAGTAAAGGCAAAACAATCCAGTACAAGTTTAAACATAGTAGATAGTAGGAAAAAAAAGTATCTACCGACAAGGTAGTTTCAATAAAATTGTAGAAAATTCTATAACAAGTTATGCAGTCAGTTTTTAAGAAAAATCACAGAAAGATTGTAGATATGTTAGTGCTAACTGTGATTGCAAATAGTTAACTCAGGGGAAGGATAGTAGTGAGTGCCAGGAGTAGGAGGCCAGAATTAGGGGTTGAGGATGGGACAAGGTGGAGGAGAAGTGCTATGCATTAAAGGGGCAGATCAGAAATGGTAAGGAGAGATGAGGCAAGGAAGGAAGAGCTAGGGGGTTTGAACAGGAGCACTTGTGGGAGGTAGCAAGATAATTACACAATCCTTTCTTAAATGATGCGTGGGATGGTGATTGGTGCACGGCTAGTGGGAGGGAGTTCCAGTATTTGGGGCATAGCAGGTGAAAGCACTATCACATTTAGTAGTGTCATATCTGGGAATGCGGACAGGAGCATAGTCAGCAGACCGTAACTCATAGCAAGGTGTCAGATATTGAAAAAGGCCTGCCAGAGGTTTGGGAATTTGTAGTCAGACAATGTTGTCAGTGACTGAGCCATAAGCATGAAGTCTTAGCTCAGGAGGAGAAAGCCATCCCAGGTCAGAATAGAGGAGACAGTGGTGTTTTAGCCGGTGAGAGGAGGACGCATAGTGACAGATGTTGTTATATGTGACATCCCACTTCCTAAGACTCGATTGGCATGCCGAGGTATAAGTAGCAACACCATAGGTAAGTGATGGAAGGAGTATGCCACGGGCAATGGCAAGCCTTGCTGAGGGAGTGAGCACATAGCTGGTCCGGTAGGCTATGCCAAGTTTGGAGTTGATCAGTTTATAAGTCTGTTGGACGTGTAGGTTGAAATTGAGTGATGGATCAAGTGTGATGCTCAGATATTTAAAAGAGTTTACTACCCCAACTGCTGAACCATTTAAGGAGGAGACTTTGAAATTAGGCTGGGTATGTTTAAGCTTGGCATTTGATCCAAAGAGCATAGTTTGGGTTTTGGACACATTTAGCACAAGTTTGTGAGTTGACAACCCCCATTGCATTAGCTGAAAGTCTAGAGAGAGTAGATTGTTTATGTCATCAATGCCTTTTGCACTAGCATACAGAACAATGTCGTCCGCATAGGTCAGGGAGACTGTCCTTTGGAGGCTGGTGGGAATGCTATTTATGAAAATAGAGAAAAGCAGGGGTCCAAGGATGGACTCTTGTGGCACCCCAGTGTTTATTGTTACTGCGTCCGAGAGGGTAGAGTTATATTTCACAGTTTGAGTCCTTTCTGATAGGTAGTTCCCAAACCATCTTACAATGTTAATCGAGAAACCCAGTGATGTAAGAGTGGCTAGGAGGATGAAGTGATTGACCAAGTCGAAAGCCTTAGACATGTCAATGAAAATGGCCCCAGTGAGAAGACCGGAGTCCATAGCCACTAGTGCATCCAACATAAATTTGAGAAGGGCAGTAGTGGTACTATGTCCCTTGCAAAAGCCATGCTGGGCAGAGGTAAGTAGATCATGTTTCTGCAGGAAGTCAGTTGTCTGTGTGGCTACAAGTTTCTCCAGAATTTTATTGAGGACTGATAGGACAGCAATGGGCCTGCAATTTGATGGATCTTTACAATCTCCTTTTTTTGAAAAACAGGGGTAATCCTAGCTACCTTCCATATATCAGGGCTATATCTCTGGTACAGGGAGAGCATGAAAATCCTGGCTAAGGGAGCAGCAGTGTATGGGGCAGTTAACTTTAGGAGCTTTGGTTCAAGATTGTCAGAGCCAGCAGCAGTGTAATCCGAGATATTGTTTAGCAATTTGAGCACCTTCGATCTTGAGACTGCCTTGAAAAAGAAATGAGGACCATCTACAACTGGCAAGGTGGGTATGTGAGATTGGGCAGGAAAAGCAGAGGTGTAGTTAGTTAGGTCAGAGAATTTATTGTTGAAAAAGTTGGCAGTGGTTCCGGGATTGGTACAGTGAACCCCATTAAGTGTCATGTCATTTGGGATGGATGCTGGATTCGAATCAAGGATGAATTTAATAATGTGACCAGAATTTTTTTGAGTCACCATAGGAATTAGTTAAACGATCTTTGCAGTAGGTGCTCTTGGCTTTTTTGATGTACCTTTTACATGAATTGCTCAGAGCCCTGTATGTATTAAGGTCAGAGGATAGTCCTGAGCTTTTGTAATGGAGCCAGCTTTTGTCCCTTTGCTTAAGTTTGGATAGGAGGTCAGATTTTAGCCAGCGTGTTTGCTTATTTTTAACCTAATGAGTTACAAGTTTGCAGTGTTTATCCTGTATCTCTAGGAAGTGTGCCATGAACAGATTGAGGGCAGTCTGAGTATCATTGGATATGAGAAGAGTGGACCAATCAGTAGAGGCAATGTCATGCAGGAACAGCTGAGAGTCAAAGTTTGCATAGTTGTGGAAGGTAATGAAGCGAGGCCCCGATGGTGTAGGCCTGTTTTTGCCCCAGATACAGTATGTTGGTGAGTGATCAGTGATGGTATCAGGCAGTATGCTAGAGGCAGTTACATTTTCAGGGTGATTGGTCATTATCCAATCTAGCAATGTGTTCGTGTTTGAGTGAGGGGAGGCTCTGGTAGATTCATGAATCAACTGGTGTAGGTTATAACTCTACAGTTTGGTCATTAGTGTGGACTGGTTGCTGCCAAGCCAATTAATATTTAGGTCCCCAAGCATAAGAACCTCGTTTCTCCCAACAAGACATGAGATCTGTTCCATTAATTCACTCAGCCCTTTTAGTCCGCTGGATGTGGGATTGTAGATACATAGAATGTGTAGTTTTTTTGGTACCAAGGGTGAGAAGGACATGAAATGTCTCACAGTAGAATGTGTTGGATGATTTGGCAACAAAAACATGGAGATGATCTCTAAAGTAGACAGCTGTACCTCCTCCTCTTTTGGGTGCAGCTCTATCAAGTCTCAAGAGAGTATAATATGAGAGGGAGCACAGAGTATCAGGTGTGGAAGGTTTTAGCCAGGTTTCAGTTAAGCATATGATATGAGGCTTGTAGAGAGAGGTCTATGATTCCAGTTCAGCTAGATTGTGTGCAAGGCTCCTGATATTGTGGTGTACTATAACAAGGCCATTAACGTTACTTATAGAGTCTGGTAAAACACTAGTCGGGCCTGGATTTAGTTGAACATCGCCAGAGAGTAGAATGGCAAGTAGGAGAGGTACCAAAGCTTTCGACACAGGAAGGGACGTAGGGCATTCAAGTGGCATTTATTTCAAGCATGAGCCACCATGTGGATCCAGACCCTATGTAGTAGTGTTGGGGAGGTGTCATGGCTACGGGTAAGAAAAAATAGGAGATTTGAGAAACAGTAATCTTGTGGTAAGTAGGTGGGGGAGTAGCTTCAGTATGAGTTATTGTAGGCAAGGATAGGTGGAGTAGGGGTATTGAGAGAGCAAGAAGAGATAGAATTATTTGTTGGCTCATTCTTAACTGTCATAGTTGGAAAGTGTAAAAGAGTATTTCTGTAGCAGCCAGGGTCATAAGAGGTGGGATTAACAGCCAGATAGGGTACCCTTAGTAAGGGTCAAGCAGCCACACTGAGGCTGTGTGGTGGGTCAACTAGTCCACAAGAGTTGTTGCCTGAGAGAGTAATCAAGATAATGTAAGGAACTGACAGGCAGTGTTGCACAAATAGATCACCTAAGTAAGGAGGGTTGACTGGCAGGCAGTGTGAGTGCTTTGGCAGACTTGGATAGTGCTATAGAGATAGGTTTGAATGAGTAGGAACTGGCTGGGCAAGTAACCCTATTAATACTGAGAGCTAAGAGGCAGGTAATTAGATCATGAAGTAATGGGTGAGAGAGACCACAGCAGTTTTAGGGTAGCTTGTACCTCAAATGCTAATGAAGTTTCAGGAACAGACAGAGTAGACCAATAGGGAGAGGTCACACCAAGGAAGGGGAGCTATTGTGTATTTAATGGAGGCCTCGGAGGGAGTGGGGGAGCGGGAGAAAATACTCAGCAGTAGTAGGTGGTAAAGGCAGCAAAGAATTGGAAAAAAAGGCGCTGAAAGCACTGCAGTCTGAAAGTTGAAAGGCGCACCAATCAATAGGGTAGCTAGTAGCAGGCGGACCAATCAGCGATTCAGCACAAGGTCACCGCACCAATCAGAATTCACCAGCAAACAAGGTAGGGAGCGAGTAGAAGCAGCAGGTACCTGAGATCAGCGCCGAACTTGGGGACCAGGAGGGCAGCCTTGGATGTGGATTCCAGGCGGGCAGTGGCCGGCGTGACGGCCGTCTTACTCCGCCTCAGATCGTCGTGGGGTGCGGCATGGGCGGTGAAGTTCTAGGAAGGAAAGGAGACAGCAAGAATAGCAAGAATAAATGCCTGATGATGAGAGCAGAGAGACCGGGGTGGGGGGCTGGTGGCAGACCGTCAGCAGGGGTTGGGGGAGATCAGAGCTTAGACAAAGGGCCAGGAGCTATGCATAACCAAGGGTGGGGTTATACAGACAAAAGCAAAAGTAGGTAATTAACAGAGAGTGGGCCAAGAGCCGAGAGGGGGTAGGGAGTTTCAGTCAGAGCACACTGACAGAACAATTATTAGTAAGTGAGCAGAAATGTAGGGTTAGAGAAATGAAGGGAAATAGGCAAGTCTGAGAAGGGTTGGTAGAGTTTGTTTTTTTTTTAATACAAAAAGAAGATAGGGAGAGGACAGTTTTAGACTATCAGTAAGAAAGTTTTCCACTTCAAAACAACAGTACTATGAGCAGACCAAGCAAGCTGGCAGTCAACATTCAATCTACTTAATACTTTTAGTTAATGTTCGTCACACAGATTTGGTTATGACTGGCCCATACAGATTAAAAGTTAAAAAAAGTAAAAACTATCCATTAAAAGATCAATATAAATACAGTACTCAGCAGCAGTAGATGGTAAAGGCAGCTAAGAACTGGGGAAAAAAGGCGCCGAAAGCGCTGCAGTCTGAATGCTGAAAGGTGCACCAATCAATAGGGTAGCTGGTAGCAGGCAGACCAATCAGCGATTCAGCACAAGGTCACCGCATCAATCAGAATTCACCAGCGAACAATGTAGGGAGCGAGTAGAAGCAGCAGGTATCTGAGATCAGTGCCGAACTTGGGGACCAGGAGGACAGCCTTGAATGTGGATTCCAGGCTGGTAGCGGCCGGCGTGACGGCCGTCTTGCTCCGCCTCAGATCATGGGGCGCCGCACAGGTAGTGCAGTTCTGAGATCAGTGCTGAACTTGGGGACCTGGATGGCAGCCTTGGATGCGGATTCCAGGTAGGCAACGGCCGGCGTTACGGCCATAATGCTCCACCTCAGGTCATGGGGCGCCGCACTCTCTTGCTGCACAGAGGATTTGATCCCACTGATTTTAAAGTGGCAACAGAGAAAAGGATTGTTCTAGGACCATCACCCAAGGTAGTAGCTCTGCGCAAGCTGACTCTGTAAGCATTCAAAATTGGTATAGCATACTCCAGCCCAATCGACTCTGGTAGCCAGCATTCCAGGAGTGTGATCAAGACCCCTTCTTCAGTGCCTTCTGGGCCTTTTTAATATTTTTTCTCCAGATGTTCAACACTGCCTTCTCTTCACACTTCTCTATAAATGGTACAGCTGTAATTTTTCATTTCCTGCCCGAACTGTGTTATTGCACGTCTGGTGCAGAATGGCATGGTCACTGTGAGAAATCAACATTTGGGACAGATTAACAAAATCACAGTGCCACTGTTCGTGAGCAGAGGTCCGAAATACTTTCATGAGGTGGGAGTCACAAAAGGCCATGTTAAAAATGTGTAGTACAAATACCAACAATCGCCTGGGGCGTGAACCGCAGATACAACATCACTCTTCAAAGCCAGATCATGAATTGAGGAAACAGGTATGCTCTTCACTGTATTTCAGTAGGAATGTGAACTTGGTGGCATAACTTGTTCTTTCTGCTGGGAACTGTAGTCCTGCCATTTGGTGTGTACCAACAGCAATCCCAATTATGATCTCTGGCATTGACAAATGCTTGTTTATGTCTGGCTACCTCCTTCTTTTCCTCGCTCTCCTTGAAATGGATTGATCACCTTACCCCAGATAGGGCGTCTCCTGCTTCTTCCCTTCTGTGTGTAGCTTTCTATACTTAAGGCCTCCTGTTTTACCCCTTTGTGTTTAACAGACTACCTTTAGTTATCTAGCCTACTCCATATAGGATCGGTGTATGTAGTCCTGTGTTTTATCCTACCTGTTCTTGTGGCTCTCCAGCAGACCCTTTTGCAGACTGCAGCCTATCTGTGGACACCTTATATTCAATATTCAATATTAAAGACAGCTACAGCTCATGGGGGGCTGTGTATGCATGTTAAAAAGAATTTCACAGGGCTCTACTTATTATTTTTTTGTACTTTAATGTTATTTCTTTGCATTCAATGAAAAATACAGTTTTATTTCTTATCACATCCACCTTCATAACATACCTCAAAATGACCGTATACACACTAGAAATCGCATTCCGTGTATATTACATTGTATTAAGCAACACTATGCTATGGTCGTGAAAGGTTTTGTGAATCAAACAGTTCCACTGCCCCTTTCTTGCATACCTTCTCTGTGGTAACAACGGCGCCTATACAATAACTGCTGCAAGCATTTATTTTGTTTTTGCCAAAAAACGTGTAATTCTTAACTTTTTTCATGTGCTTGTTTTCATTTGATTTCTTTTTATGCTTGGAATTTCTTATTCTAGGGACATGGATATGTTGTTCATCCACACTTTCTGGCAGGTTCCTTGCCGCTTTAAATCTTGCCAGAAGATCTTCAAGCTGGCTCCTCCCACCCACCTGGGTGGTAAAACTCTCGGCTCTGCCCCATGACACCAGATCTTCCTTACCGCTTGGAAGCTCAGGTTCCCTCCTTAGCGCTCTGTGTTTTAGACTAGATCCTAACTCTTCGGTTCGTCCAAAATTGGTTTTGAAGTTTTCTAAACTTCGGCCTTCATCTTCCCTTGTGGCTGCGATGGACAAATCTATTCCCGGCTTTCGGAGGTGCCCTTGCGGACAGAAAATGTCCAGGATGGATCTGCACGCCACATGCGTCTACTGCCTAGGCCTAGATCATGACCTGCAGGCCTGCGAGTTGTGCTGCTCTTTCTTGGCCAGCGTCCTGGACGATCGCACTGCCCGATTGAAGCTCGGGCGCCTTAGAAACTTTTCCTGCCGGTAAAATCAAAAGAGGCTCGTTGGGCGGTGTCCGTGTCGGCTGGCTCAGCTGAGCAGCTCGAGCAGATGATCACCCTCGAGGAAGAAGTGGCCCTAGCCGCATCTTCCTCCTCCTCAGCCGTGGCATTTATCCCACTCTCTCTGAGTTCCTCGTGTACGGCTTTGTTCAAGGAGCTTTGTTAGTCCCTTTCCACGAAGGGAGAGGGGTCATCGGGACATTCTTCTTGGCTCAAGAAGAAGGAGTCGAAAGATAAGTCCCACCGTCGGTGTTCATGGGAGCGGGAGAGGTCCCCTTCCCCGGACAGCCGACCATCAACTTTGGTCGAGGTTGAGGCTGAGGCTGTTGGCTTTACGGTGCCCCCGTCAGGCCAGCCTGCCAAGCCTCCCGTCGACGAAGTTGAGATTTTTCTCGATCCGTTAGACGGGCTGTCGACTGGAGAAGCCGACAACCCTCCTTCACTGGTCCCCCCGGTGGATACCGAGGATCTGCCTGTGCCTTCTGGGCCACAGTCACCGGTTAAAGTGCCCAAGCCGAGGGAAGAGAGGGTGTGCCCCGCCCCTTCCCATACCTGGTCTCGGTCTTGGACCTCTTCTCTGTCTAGCCATTCCCGCTGACATTGGCGGTCTCAGTCTCGATACCAAGGTAAGTGGCGACACCATTCCTCCTCGTCCTCTTCCTCAGATGAGGGGAGGCTTCGGCGTAAATTACGTTGGCGCTACGAGGAGCTTATGTGGCAGCAGTTGCTGTTGTCTGGGGCTAAACCGACTCCGATCCAGACCCCGGCCATCAAGTGGCTGTCGCCCGAACGACCGGAGCAACCGCTCGCCTCAGTCAAGCTGCCCATTCCAGGGCCAGTTGCTCGGCCAAAACCAGCTGCTCCACCGCTTGTGGTGGAACCTCCGCCTCCACAACGGAAGTCTGGGGCACCAACCAAGGATTCTCGGTTGGGTCACGGCCTGCCTCACAGGTTGTCGGTCACCCTCACTCCTGACCATCCTCAGCAGGTAGAGGGTGGCTCAGGGCCGAGGCAGCTCTTTGCAGACTCTTTGGAATCTGAAGACGATTCCTCCCTGTTCTCCAGGCAGGTCAACTTGGAGTACTCCTGAGGCAAGTCATTAGACAATAGCCCATTGTCCTTCTTGGGTCTGCTTCGACTCATCTCAGAGTCCATCAGGATGCAGCTCAAGCCCATGTCCAAACGGGCCAAGTATCCCCTGATGGAGATACTGGACTGAGGGGATTCCCCCACGGAAGCCTTTCCAGTGGCTGAGGCCATTGTCGGCCCAGCCTTGGAGTTTTGGCGGCTGCCTGCTTCCTGTCCTGTGCCCTCGGCCAGGATGGCCAGGAAGTATGCGATCCCTACCGGCTCTTTGCCCAGTTTCTTGGAGCACCCCTCTGCCGAGGGGTTAGTCATCGATAGCATTTTCCGGCGTTCCGCTAACGCTCAGAATGTGGATAAGCCCTCCGACAAAGAGTCCACGAAGCTGGACTTTGCCAGGCACAATGTGTATGCTGCATCCTCCCTTGGCCTCCGACAGGCCAGCTCGGCCGTGCTGATGGCACACTTCTCCCATGCCCTCTTGGGCTCCCTGGATAAGGTTGCTCCTCATCTTCTGACTGACCTGCAGACCACGGTCCGCCAGGTGCGGGACCAGGGTAGGGTGGTGGTGAAGCAGCAGCTTCAGACTGCTCTGGACATAGTTGATTCCTGTGTCAGGTCAGTAGCAGCTGCGGTGGCCATGAGCCACAGGGCGTGGCTGAGAATATCCACCTTCACGGCGGATACCCAGCACAAGTTGGTGGATGTCCCCTTCTTGGGGACTGACCTGTTCAGCCCTGGAGTGGAAGGACACCTCCAGCGGATCGAGAAGTCCAATGCCACCCTGGACTCGGTCACCTCTGCCCAGAGGGACAAAGGCCACCGTCAGCAGCAGAAGTCCTTTCGTCTTCCGGCCCCTGCATCTCAACCGGCCCAGCAGCACCAGCAACAGGGCCAGCAGGCTCGCACTTGGCGTCCCAAACCCAAGCCGGCAGCTTCTTCCAACAGGAAGCAAGGAGGTAAAGGCCTAGGAGGTCCCTCAGCCGGTTCCTCCTCCAAGCCTGCCCAGTGACGGGTTGAGGGGTGCCGCCCCCCAGCCTCATCACTCCCTCCTGGGTTCCCCTCGTGGGGGGATGGCTTTGCCACTTCCAACCACCTGGTCTGCTATCACCATGGACCGCTGGGTATTGGAGGAGGTAGGAAAAGGCCTGCCTCTGGAGTCTGAGCAGGCTCCAATCTTTCGAGCTGTCACCCCTCAGGAGGCCACGGGGTCTGCAGCCTCGCTGTCAGCCCAATGAGCCGATATTGCCCTGCTCCTCGATAAAGAGGTGATCAGGAAGGTGGCAGATCCTCCTCCAGACCCGGGGTTTGTGTCCAGGTACTTCCTGGTCCCAAATGGATGGGGGTCTGGTACCCCATTCTCCACCTGCACAACCTGAACAAGTTTCTAAGGTCTCGGACCTTCAGGATGGTCACTCTGGCTCAGATAATCCCATCCTTGGAATGAGGCATGTAGTTCTGTTCCCTGGACCTCTAGGATGTGTTCTTTCACGTCCCAATCACCAAATGCATGGCAGTGGTGACAGCATTCCTGTGGTGCCGAAGGGTCTGGGTGTACCCCTACCTGGATGACTGGCTGATTGCAGCCCCCTCCAGAGCGGAGGCGTAGTGGTCCAGAGATCTGGCCCTCCAGGTTTGCTTCAGATTGGCCTCCTCATCAACGAGGCCAAGTCGGAACTCATGGCAAAGCAGGTGATACTATTCATCAGGGCAGAGCTCGAGACTCTACGAGCCAGAGCATGGATCCTGGCGTACAGGGCCGAGGTTCTTTCCTTCTTTGTCCAATGATTTCTGGTTGGGTAATTGCTCCCCTGCCTGGAACTTCCTGTGCCTCCTGGGCCTCATGGCGGCCTGCACCAGCGTGGTCCGTTGGGCCCGTTGGTACATGCGTCCCCTTCAGTGGGGACTAGCCAGCCAGTGGTCACAATGCTGCAATCTGTTGGACCAGCCCATGACAGTGACCCAGGAGATGTGGAATGCTCTCCAATGGTGGATCGTTCCGGCACATCTGCAGGAGGCCATCCTCTTCATCCACCCTGAGCCGACGGTCTCTCTATCAACTGATGCATCTCTGATGGGTTGGGGTGCCCATCTGGGGGAACACCGAGCGCACGGCCTCTGGTCCCCTCGGGAGTCTCGATGCCATATCAACCTGCTGGAGCTCTGAGTGGTCCATCTAGCTCTCACCGCCTTCGCTCCATTTCTATGGGATCAAGTGGTTCAGGTCCAGATGGACAGTACCATGACCATGTACTATCTGAACCGCCAGGGTGGGACGCGCTCCATGCTGTTATGCAAGGAAGTTGTCCACATATGATCCCTCATGCGCAGCCTGGAGGTGGATCTCCTAGCCATTCACGTGGCAGGAGCGTCCAGCACCCTGGCCGATGCCCTATGCCAGATAGGGGCTGCATCTCACGAGTGGTCTCTCCTGCCAGAGGTAGTACAAGCCTGTTCTCCCACTGGGCCATGCCTCAGGTAGATCTGTTTGCCTCCAGGGAGAATGCGGAGCTGAGTCTGTTCCATGCACGCCCCCCTCAGCAGGGTTCACTGCAGGGTGATGCCTTCTCAAGGCCATGGACCCTGGGCCTCTTCTACACCATTCCCCCATTTCCCTTGATCCACAAGGTGCTTCTCAAGGTGAGAAGGGACAAGGCGCAGGTGATTCTGGTAGCCCCAGACTGGCCTCACCAGTTCTGGTATCCAGATCTCCTCAGCCTCAGCTCCAGGCTCCCGAGGTGGCTTCCAGCCCACCTGGACCTGATCTCAGTCAACCAGGGGAAGATATTCCATCTGGACCTTCAACCCCTGCACCTGACGGCCTACTTCCTGAGCGGCTAGAGTTCCAGGCCTTGGGTCTATCCGACGAGGTCCTCAAGTTCGTTGAGGCGTCCCGTAAGGAGTCGACCAGGAAATGCTACACCTTCAAATGGAAGAGTTTCTCCATTTGGTGTCTAGGGAAATGCTTGGACCCTTCCGCCTGTCCCTTGGCAAGCATTCTGGACTACCTGTGGTCCCTTTCTCAGCAAGGACTTCAGTCGACGACCCTTAAGGTGCACCTGGCAGCCATCTCTGCTTACCGGGCCTGAGCTGGGAAGCAGTCGGTGGTGAAGGAGAAGGTGGTCGGGTGCTTTTTCAAAGGTCTTGACCACATTTCCCCTCCGGTGCGAGAACCTCCACCTCCATGGGATCTATTGCTGGTATTGGCCAAGCTCATGGGCAAGCCATTCGAACAGATGCACAGGTGCAATATTTCACACCTGTCATGGAAGACCGCCTTCTTGGTGGCTATCACGTCAGCCAGAAGGATGGGACAGCTCCAGACGCTTTCCATCGAATCTCCTTATCTGGTCTTCCACAGGGACAAGATTGTCCTGTGCCCCACCCAAAATTCCTTCTGAAGGTGGTGTCAGAGTTTCACCTTAACCAGGTGTTGACTCTGCTGGTGTTCTACCCCAATCACACCTTGGAGGCCGAATATAAGCTCCATACCCTGGACCCTAAATGAGCGCTTGCTTATTATAAGGAGCAGATGGCTGAAGTTCGGGGAGAGGTTCGCCAGCTGTTTGTCACCTACGCTGAAGCCGTACCTGGCAGACCTGCAGCCAAGCGGACAATAAGCAGGTGGGTCACCTCCAGCATAGAGCTCTGCTATAGGTTGGCGGGCATGGAGCCTCCCAGAGGGATAAGAGCTCATTCTACCCGCCATACCGCTGCATCAGTAGCTGCTTCCAGGGATGTCCGTATCCAGGATATCTGCAGGGCTGCTACCTGGAAGTCGGCACATACCTTTATTACCCACTACCACATTGATCTTGAGTCACACCGGGATGCTGGTTTTGGGGCCTCGGTTCTCCAGTCTCTTTTTCCCAAGTAAGTATCGGGAGTATGCGCCTTGCCTCCCTCCTCCTGGAGAACTGCTATGAGTCTGCCAGAAAGTGTGGATGAACAACATATCCATGTCCCTAGAAATACAGGTTACTCACCTGTAACAGGAGTTCTAGGGATGGTATGTGTTGTTCATCCACATGACCCACCTGACCTCCCCGGCTTCGACGCTTACCCTGAGGCTTCCCACGGCCATATCTGGCGTCATGGGGCAGAGCCGAGAGTTTTACCACCTAGGTAGGTGGGAGGAGCCAGCTTGAAGACCTTCCGACAAGATTTAAAGCGGCAAGGAACCTGCCAGAAAGTGTGGATAAACAACATATACCATTCCTAGAACTCCTGTTACAGGTGAGTAACCTGTATTTATTTCTTATTTAAAAAAAAAACATGGGTTGCTATTAATAAGCCCATAATGGACATAGAGTCTTGCATGCCTAATGGTCTCATAAGCATATTATTTATTTATTTAAAATTGGTGACCGGGAAAGGATTTCCAGGTGTGACCCCGGTACAAAGTGTACACTGTAGTATGCAGATAAGTACAAACAATATCAAGTTTCAGACGAGTAGTACAGTATAAAGACATTTCATAGTAGTGGGCAGTAAAGTAACAATTTATGCTGGAACAGCCGATAGAAGAACATCGTGACATTACATTACTGAAACAAATTTTATATACCGTATATTACAAGTGTATGTATATATAGACATATTTATAGTAGTGGTTGTCCAGAGTGTGCCAGACTAGCACAGAGAAAGTACGGTGGATAGGTAGTTAAGCGGTTTTGGGCTGGCATGTGCAGTAATATTCTACCTGGGGTGGCCACTGAGGGTAATACTAGGCCCGAGTTAAAGAGGGGTCAGATGAGCCACTTGAGCAGGGAGTGTTAGGGAGGAGCCTGAGTAGTTTTTTAAAGACTGATAGGGAGAAGGCCTGGTGGAGGTTGGGTGGGAGGCTGTTCCAAAGGAGAGGGAGCCGGTAGGAAAAGGCAGCTTGCCCAGACGCAGAGAGGGGGCGTGAGAGGTGGAAAGTATGTGCGTGACTATGGTGGAGTGAGTAGCCAGGAAAGATGGCTTGAGAGAGGAGGGAAGGGAGCCAAGCTAGCATTTAGCTATGAGGATGGCACTGTGGGCAGTCCACTTTTGCGAGAGTGGCATCGGGGATAGAGTGGAATATAGGAGGCAGTGATGAGTGAGTGGGGGGAGACAATTGTGAATCGAGTGAAAGAATTGAGCATATTAGGACTGAATATGGCCCACAAGAGCCCTAGAGCTGTCCTGTTTGGGCTATATTATCCCCATTGGACTCCTGTGGACCGTACTCAATCTGGGGCTGTCAGCACAATGCATAGTCATCTTGCTCTGTGCTGACATGGCCACATATTCAAACAGCGTGCTCAGGTCAGAGTGAACTAATTGTCTGAATAGTCCCCCCAAGCTGGCTGTGCACTAATTGAAACACAGTGCTCCTGTCAGCACAACACACATAGCTGGCTCAGAATATGGGGCCTGTACCACTTAGGTCAGTGGAACCCAAACTCCACAAGACAGTGGCTACTAGAGGTAAGAAGGTCTGCACCTAGCCTAAAGATACTGGTGTTTAACTTGTAACACAAATGCAAGCAAATATGTTTGGCATTGCTACATGCTTGATTAGTTAAATGGGATATTTGCACTTGTATTGTACTGTCTGGCTTTAGTGACTTGCACCTGTATTATAAAAAAGCAGTGGACCCACTTTGTGTGCTTGTTTTGATTACCATTTGGATGTGCTTACATTTAGACTGTGTTTATTTTCCTCTGTATACTTTAGCCTGTATTTAACTATTCCCGCTGGGCTGTGTTCACCTGCTGACTGTGTCTGTGCTCCCTGGGACCCCCATGGAAACAAAATGCTCTATCTCATGGGGTTCTCATACTTGAAACATAGAAGTTGACAGCAGATAAGGACTCAAGGCCCATCTAGTCTGCCCACTTCTTTTCCTACCTTATGAATGTGCCATTGGCCTTTGCTCTGTCAATGGTCTATGTATTCATACTTATCTGTATTGCTCCCTGATGCCAATCCCATGCTTGTTTGAAGCCCTGCACTGTATTCATATCCACCACTTCTGAGGTAGGCCATTCCATGCATTCACCACCCTTTCTGTGAAAAAAAACTTCCTCACGTTACCCCTTAATCGGCCTCCCTCTAATCTCATGTTGTGTCCTCTTGTCCTGCTATTTTTCTTATATTGAAACATGTTAGACTCTTTCACCTTGTTAATGCCCTTAAGGTGTTTGAATGTTTCGATCATATCACCTCTCTCCTTGCTTTGCTGTAGGGTATACATACTGAGCTTCGTTAATCTGTCCTCATATGTTTTCTGATGCAGTCCGTGCACCATTTTTTTTGCCCTTCTCTGGACTGCCTCAATTTGGTTAATGTCCTTGTGAAGGTGTGGCCTCCAGTACTGCACGCAGTACTCCAGATGGGGCCTAACCAGTGTCTTGTAAAGAGGGATTATTACCTTCCTCTTCCGACTTGTGATACCCCTACTAATACACCCCAACATCCCCCTAGCCTTACCTACTACTTTAGTGGTCTGCTTGGATGATTTCAGGACATGGGTGATGATGATGCTCAAGTCTCTTTTTTTTCCCTTGTGACTGCCAGCAACTCCCCTCCCAGCCTATAGGTGACAGTGGCTTCAGGGTTTCTCTTCCCTATATGCATAATCTTGCACTTCTTTGCATTAAACCCCACTTGCCACTCTTCCAGCCATTTTGCTAGTTTATACAGATCTCTTCTTATTCTGCCCACCTCATCTGGATCATCTACTCTGCTGCAGATCTTGGTGTCATCTACAAATAGACAAACCTTACCCTCCGGTCCATCTGCAATGTCACTGATGAAGATATTGAAGAGGAATGGCCCCAGAACTGATCCCTGAGGTACCCCACCTGTGACTTGCATCTTTTCTGACTGTATACTGTTTACCATCACTATCGTTTTTTTGCCCGTCAACCAGTTTGCCACCCAGTTGACCAACTTCTGACCCACCCTGAGCCTACCCAGCTTATTAATCTTCTACATGGAACAGTATCGAAAACTTTGCTGAAGTCAAGGTAGGTGACATCAACTGCTTCCCCTTGGTCCACCACTCTGGTTACCCAATCAAAGAAATTTATGAGATTAGTTTGACAGGACCTTCTTTTTGTAAACCTATGCTTTCTTGGATTCTGTGCTCCTATGGATTCCAGGTGTTGCACTATCATTTCCTTAAGAAGTGCCTCCATAATCTTGCCCACTACTGAGGTAAGACTGACTGGTTTGTAGTTCCCTGCCTCCTCCCTGCTACCACTCTTGTGGAGCAGGATCACATGAGCCCTTCTCCAGTTTTCTGGGACCTCTCCTGTACTCAGAGACACACTAAACCATTCTGATAATGGCTCTGCTAGTTCCACCCTTAGCTCCTTTAGTACCCTGGGATGTATTCCATCAGGTCCCTTTGCCTTGTCCACCCTGAACTTATTGAGCTCTTGTAGGACCCTTTCTTTTGTGAAGGGACTAGTGAACACCTCCCTCCCCCTGTGTCCATGGTGCTGAGCTGTGGGCCCTGCCCTACCTTCTCTTCAGTAAATACTGAGCAGAAGTATCTATTTAAGATAGATGCTTTTACATGGTCCTCCTCCTCACATGCCCCCTTATCCACTTTGATCTTAGCAATACTCCCTCTGGACTTTCTCCTTTCACTACTGTATCTGTAGAAAGTCTTGTCACCTTCTTTTATTGTTCATGCTAGTGTTTCCTCAGTTTGGGCCTTTGCCCACCTTACTGCCTTCCCTGCTTCCCTTAGGGAAGTTTGGTATGCCTCCCTATCGTCATCCTGCTGCAGTCCCTTATATTTCCTGAAGGCCAGCCTTTTGACTTGGAGTAACATATATTCAATATGCAAGACAGCTACAGAAGTGGTTCTCATGGGGTCTGTGCCTGCATGTAAAGGATCACGTGCAAAGGATTTTGCATATTACATATGAAGAAGCCAGCAGAAGAAGGCCATGTGGCCTATCTAGTCTGCTCATATTGCAGGGTCCACAGCTTGAGCTACTGTACCTTCTCCCCTCCCCACTCCTCCCAGCCTCACTACCCATGATCCTTACCTTCCCCATGCCTGTCCCAGCCTCTGTTAGAGCTGCCCACTGTCTTCAGTGAGATCACCTCTTCCAGCAGTGCATTCCAAGTGTACACCACCCTCTCTGTGATGAAATGCTTCCTAACCTCCCTCCTAAACCTCCCACCCTCCAGCTTAAGACTCTGCCCCCTTTTGCTATGGTTGCCACTCAGCTTAAACAGACTCTCCTTATCCACCTTATTTATCCCTTTCAAGTGCTTGAAGGTCCCAATCATGTTCCCACTCTCTGACTCTCTCTCTCTCTTTCTCCAGAGAATACATTTTTAGTGCCCTCAGCCTCTCCTCTTATGCCTTACCCTACTAACCTATTATCATCTTCTTTGTATTTTGTATTGTTAATAAAGCTTGAATTCAAGTCCCTGTGTCATGATTAATGTTTCCTGGAAATGTCATGCTGTTTTGTGTTTTTCTTTAAATCAGTATTTAATGGGCTGTACAGTGTCTGGAAACAGTGGAGTTATGTCTGTCTTTCTCAGTCAGGCTTGGAGAACAACAACAAAATCTTGGAGTATTGTAGCTTGCTGCTTCGGATTCCGAGTCGCAGCAAGCTGTAGAGTTAATGGTTTGCTTACTAGGTTACTTGCAAACTCAATCTGCGGTTTGAATTTAGATAGATTATCTTAAAATCTGTCATTTACTTCTTATAAAAGTTGATCATTTGAGTTTCAATGCTGAAGGACGCAGTATAGCATAGTGATTTAAGGCTCTGAGCTGCAAATCTGGAGACCTGGGTTTGAATCTTGCAGCCCCCACTTTTGTACTGTGTGACCCTGAACAAGTCACTTTCTTTTATTTTTATTTATTTATTGAATATAATCGGAATTACAATCCTTTGAGTCACATACTCTTTGGCAAAGGCTCCATGTCAGTTGCAGAGGGTGAAGGGTAAACATTTACAGAAAATGAACATATACAAACAGTATTAGCTTAACAGTACTGGTAATGCAGTCTAGGCTTTATCTTAGTTAACCGGTTACAGTAGTTGGCAGCATTTGAGATGTCCCTTGCCATAGACATGCAGGATGTTGTTTCGTGGGATATAGAGAGACCCTGTGTCGGGTATTTGGTCGGGGAGAGGGTGTGAAAGCACAAGTGGAGGACTGTGTGTTAACCACAGTCACATATTGCTGACTCAAGGAGTTGTGCTTTGAGGCCTGTTTTGAATAGGGAGAGATTATGGGTCTATGAGATAGGGGGGTAGAGTATTGAGCCAAAGTGGAGCACGATAGCAGAAGGATCTTTGCCCAAGGGATGTTCTACAGTGGGGGACCAGGAAAGAGGAGTTTGCTGTGAGTCTTGTATTACGCCTGTGGGGGGCTGCGCTGATAATAGAAAGAAGGCTGATGGGAGCTAGCTGGAGATGTATCTTTTTTTGCAAGGACTCAAGAGTGGTACTTTAGTCTTCCTTGGAAGTTTAGCCAACCAGCCAAAGCATAGAGCTCACAAGTATGAGTTAACCTGTCACTGCCTGTGACTAGGCAGCAAGCTTTATTCAAGTCAGTGTTAATGCTAGGTAGGGCGGTCAGTTCCGGAGAGCCATATACGACTATCCCATAGTCTACCAGGGAGAGGATTGAGGAGGAGACTTCAAGATGCATGGCCTGTGTGGGTAAGCAGTGTTTAAGTCTGTAGAGGATATCCATTCTAGTGTTGACAGCAGAGGAGAGAAGTTGTATGTGACTATGGTAGGAGAGGGAGGTGTCTAATGTGATTCCCAGGTATTTAAAACATGAAACATGTTCAAGTGGGGAGCCATGTGAGTTTTTGATTAGGAGTGCTGAATGACTGTGCGGGCTTTGACGGTGCACAAAGATCATGGACTTCATTTTTTGATAGTTGATGCTAAGGCGGTGTTCAGTGAATCAAGTTTCTTGCTCCCTGAAGAAGTCCTGCAAGGCTAGTTAGAGGGCACTCAGCTGTGGGTGTTTCCAAAACACTACCACATCATCTGACTAGAGTAGTAGGTGACCACTGCAAGACTTGGGGAGAGAGTTCAAAAAGAGGGTGAATAGTAGAGGGCCGAGTATAGACCCCCGTGGGACACCAGAGCATACTGTTTTGCAGGAGGAGAGGGTGATGTTTATCTTGACTTGTTGTGACCGGCCTGAGAGGTAATCTTTGAACCAGGCAGTAGTCTCTGGGACCACATTGAGTTGTGGAAGGACACAAAGCAATAACTCATGACTGACCGTGTCAAATGCCTTGGTCAGATCCACATAGATCGCCCCTGCTATACAGCCCTGGTCAAGGCCGTGACAGTACTGTGGCCACTCCAGAAACCATGCTGTTCCCAGCAGAGGAGGTTGTGTTTAGTTAGGTGTTCAGTAAGCTGGTCTGAAACTTTTTTTCCAGTGCTTTGGAGAGAGGTGGAAGTATTGATATTGGTCTGGGGTTGCCGCTCTTCAGAATAGGTGTGATTATGGCTCTCTTCCAGGTTGTGGGGAACTGACCTAGGCATAGTGAGAGGTTGAAACTTTTTGTGAAATGGGGTAATGTAACATCCAGGGTCAGCCGAATGTGTTTGAGATCCAGTGAATCATTGCTGTGTCAGGCATTGGCAAGAGCCTTGAAAATGTAGTGTGTTGCCTCATGTCAGGATATGACTCTTAGCCTAAAGGGTGTCACATTGTTGTTACACGAGGTGTCGGTGGGAGGATGGGGGGCAGGGTTGAAGTAGTTTGGAGGGAGTATATGGGAGAGGTCTGAGAAGGTGGAGTTGAGGGCTTCTGCGATGGTGGAAGGATCCTGGGTGATATCCCCATTTACTGTGAGTTGTGTGGGGGTGGGGGAGCAGGATTTCCCACTGAGTTCTTTTATATTGTTCCAAAATTTTTTACTGTCTCCCCAGGAGGAGGTTAGGGTTTGTTGATGATATGTAGCTTTCACTTGCCATAAGGCCCAGGTACATTTGTTGTGGGCCTCCCGATATAGTTGTCGATCCTGTGTGCATTGGGAGTCAAGAGCCTTATGCCATAGGTTGTCCCTTTGTTGGAGCTGATTAAGTAGTGAGTGTGTGATCCAGGGTGTGGTTCTGGTTTTCACTACTTGTTTAGTAAAGGGAGCGAAAATGTTGCATGCCTTATTGAAAGTGGTTATGAAGTGGGAGAGTGCTGGTCTACAGACTGCGCGGTGTAAATGGGGAGCCAGTTGCTGGTAGTTAGGTGGGCTTTGAGACTCTCTATGCCCCTTTTTTTTTTAGTCGCCTCTGTATGGTGATTTGGAGGGGCAGGGGTAATTTACCCGACCACCGGCAGATCACCAGGGAATGGTCACTAATAGAGTCAGGGAGCACAGTGGCATGGGAGAGGTTCCATGACCTGTTGGTGAAGATGAGGGCTATCAGGGTGGTGGTCCCTGTTCTATGGTTCCTTCTTGTAGGAGAGGTGATGAGTTGGGTAAGATCATATGCCAGGGCAGTGTATTTGAAGCTGGATGAGGCAGGGGATAGCCAATTGACATTAAAGTCTCCCATTATGATGAGTTCACTAGTATTAGGGAGGTGGGAGATACTGTGGAGGATAGATCCAAATGTGAGTTTTTGGTTGCCCAGGGGGATATAGGCTGCAGTGATGTGTAGGGTTTTGGTACCCAGGCTAAGTTTGACTGTGAGTGTCTGGGCACCATATTGTGGTGTTGGTGTATGTACTTCAGTGGCATGAAGTGAGGACCTAACATAGATGGCACAGCCACCACCTCTCTTGCTAGTTCTGTCAGCCCGGAAGATGGAATAATCACTGGGGGAGACAGCATCATTGGGTATTCTTTCTGAGAGCCAAGTCTCAGATAGAGCTAGGACATCAGGTGTATGCTGGGCAATCCAGCCTTGGAGGGGAGGTGTTTTTTTGGTAGGCTGCATATATTAAGATAAGCTAGCAGTAGGCTCCTACTTGGGCTGCTAGATGAGGCCACTGTGCAGGGTTGCCCCAGGTTGGGGTGGTGGTGGGGACTGTTAGACTGAGTATGACGCTGGTTAAAAGGGTGGGGTGAGTTTGGGGGCCTGATTTGGGGCTTACAGGAGTGGTGGGAGGCTGTGGTCTGGAAAGGGGGGAGAGCTGAGATACAGTGTGTGTCATGTGTGAATGGGCAGGTTAAAGTGACTGCACGTGTGTGTAAGTCGCTTGGGTCTTTTAGGTTTGTGTGGGAGAGCTTGGAGGGACAGTGGTTGGAGTTGTCATAGATAATTAATTGATGAGTGGAAAAGTTGTTGTCATGTAGTTTAGCTGCCTCTGGGGGGGGGTGAGCCAGCTGTAGGATCATAGAAGTCAGGAGGACTGCTATTAGCAGTGATAGCATTGTATTTGTAGGTAGGGTAAAGTATGTAATAGTGGCCACTAGTGCTGATTTTGTATAACCTGCAGCTGGAAAAGTGGGCTGATAGGTTATTTTGACAAGTCACCTGACCGAACCTAGCTATAAATTTGAGTGCCAACCAAGGGTGATGGTGAGAGTGGTGGGGAGCCGAACACGTAGCGTTCGGCAGGGCTAAGCCTAGGCTTGCTCTCCACATGGACCAACAGTCATGACTGCAGCAAGGAGATGGTCTTCACCTTGGCAGCAGCTTCAGGATTTCTCTGACAGGGAGGGCTTCAGGGAATGGTCCTCGTGACCTCCGGACTTCTTGGGGCAGGGGGTGCGATCCTGGCAGCAGCTTCAGGGATTTCTCTAGTGGGAGGCTTCAGGGAATGGCCCTCATGATCTCTGGACTCCTCAGGGGAGGGGGGAGCGATCTTGGCAGCAGCTTCTGGGATTTCTCTGGCAGGGAGGACTTCAGGGAATGGCCCTCATGACCTGCGGGCTCCTCGGGCGAGAGGGGTGCAATCTTGACAGCAGCTTCAGGGATTTCTCTGGCAGGGAGGGCTTCAGGGAATGGCCCTCATGACTTCCGGGTTCCTTGGGGGAGGGGGGTGTGATCAGCGCAGGTGTTGCTGTAGCTGAACCGACTCCATGGCTCTTCTCCTGCTGCCTGCCCAGAACCAAATTCCCTGTCCTGAGGCTACAATCCACAGCTCTTAACAGCAGCCCTACTCGCTCTCATCCAGTGAAACTAGTCCTCATCTCCTAGGCGATACCTTAGCTCAGGTTCCTTTACTCCAAGTACCGTCCCATCCTTCCTGCAACAACTCCAACATGCATCCCTATTTTACTGTTTTTGTCTGCTTGTTACTTCCTTGTGCTTCTAAATTGCACCTGTAAACAAGCTTTCAGCTTAGTGTGTCTCTCCTGGTAAAAAAAATCTCCTGCTATGATGTATTTCCTGTTAATGTACTCTCTTGTGACCAGGTTTCGACCAATGAAAAGTGAGAATTACTCAAACCCATTCTATTCCTATTACTGAAGCCAATACACTGACATGTCGCAGAAAGAATAATTTAATCCAAATTATTTTAAAATTGGAAAGTTTGAAAAACACGTTTCTGAGGTTAAATCTCAGGAAAGTTGATGGAGCTCTCAAAAGATTAAGAAAAAACATATAACAAATTTGTTTACTTATTATAAGAAAATACTAATTAAATATCTATTTTTAGTTTGCAGGAGGTTTAAGTGCAATGAAACTTGGAGCCAGCAATCATTGCTTGATAATTGCCAGGTAAATCACACAACAGAGAAATCCCAACGGTATCCTCAATGCAGGAGGAGTTTCCATGACCTACATCTCATCACTGAACAACAGATTCATGAAGGAGAGGGGCAAGTGAAATGTACCAACTATCAGAGGAATGTAAGCAAACTAAATGCAGTTATATGTACTGACAAGAGTTTTGCTATGCAACATAAAACTACTACATGCCAAATTCACAAGAAACCATGTAAATTTGATCAGTGTGACAAGAGTTTTACAGCACAGAGTATCTTCATGAAGCATCAGCAAATTCACATGGGGGAGAGACAGTATAAATGTGCTGAATGCGACAAAGGTTTTGGCCGCAAAAGTACGCTGATTAGGCATCAGCGAATTCACTATGGAGAGAGACCGTATACATGTGTTGAATGCAACAAGAGTTATCACCGGAAGGATAAACTGATAATGCATCAGCAAATTCACTCTGGAGAGAGACCATATAAATGTGTTGAATGCAACAAGAGTTTTTTTTTATGAGAAGGGTGTCCTGATAAAACATCAGCGAATTCATTCTGGAGAGACTGGAGATTCACAAAATCCATAGAAAAAACAGAAGAAACAGACAAGTGCAGGTTCTGTAGTACAGAATTAGAAACAGTTGTGCATCTCGTGGCTGGATATGAAGTGCTCATGGCAGAAGGCCTGTATACTGAAAGACACAACAATGTAGCAAATTGATCCACTGGAAACTGTGCAAACACTATAACATACAGGTAGCAGAGAGTCACTGGAAACATGAACCACAAAGAATCATAAAGAATGAAGAAGTAATGATCACATGGGATCACCCAATACCAACAGCCAAGAAAGTGGAAGCAAGAAAACCCGATATTGTAATACAAGAAAAGAGAACAAAGGTAGCATTACTGATTGAAATAGCCACCCCTAGTGATTACAGTGTGCTGCGTACAGAGAGACACAAAATCATGAAATACCAAGATATGCAGTCAGAAACCAAATTGATATGGAATAAAGACACACAAATTGTTCCAGTAGTGCTTGGAGCAATGGGACTAATCAAAAAGAACTTTCAGGCACATTTAAATATGGTACCGATACTTGTGACACCTTATGAACTTCAAAAGGAAGTCATTTTGGGGACCTTGCATGTGCTGAGAAGAGCGCTGTCAGCAAACATCAAAGATTAATACAGTCCTAATTTCTTGAGTTTTGAATATGCCCTGGCTAAAGAGTGGGGTCCATTCTTGCCACGGTATCAGAAATCCCTAAACGTTTGGAAACACTAACCCCAGGAGAGACCATAATGTGCTGAATGTAGCAAGAATTTTACATCAGAGCAATTTCAAAATGCATCTGAGTGGAAGTGAGAAAACCAGACATTGTAACAGAAGAAAAAAAAACAAAGGTAGCATTGCTGCAAAATAGCGACCCCTGGCGACTACAGTGTCCTGCACACAGAGAGACACAAAATCATGAAACAGGTATGCAGATAGAAACTAAACTGATGTGGAATAAAGACACAAATCATTCAAACAGTGCTGGGAGTAACAGGGCTAATCAAAAGAACTTTCAGGCACATCTAAATGTGCTACCAATATCTGTGACACCTTATGAGCTGTAAAAGGAAGGTACCCAGGGGAAGATGTGCATGCTGTCAACAATCTCAGCAAACATCAAAGACTAATACAGCACTGATTTCCTAATTTTTGAATATGCTCTGCCTTATGAATGGGGTCCATTCTCATCACAGCACTAGAAATCCCTGAACATTTGGAGGCACTAACCCCGAGAGAGACCATATTAATGTGTTGAATCTGAGAAAGGTTTTTTTATCATAATAATTGTATGCTAAAAAATCAGTGAATTCAAATGGGCAGAGACCATATTTTTTTATTTTAGTGAAACCTTTAGAGAAAAGATAACCTATCAGTGGATTTACTATTGCATCCTGACAGGCATTTGCCCAACACCCAACATCGCAGTGCCACAATCCCAACACCCATTTGCCCGACAGTTCAGTTTTTCCCACGGCAGAGTCTTTTTCATGTTTCAGGGAGGGAGACTTTGCCCCATTGTGCCCCTCCCCCCATTTTAAGATTACAAACTCCACTGTGGGCAAAATTGAGCTGTCGGGCAAATGCTTGTTGGGACTGTGGCATTGGGATGTTGGGTACAGGCAAGTGCATTTCGGTTTAATGAATGGATACCTTATAAGCATAAGTGCTCATTTACAAAGGTTGTATATCAAATACATAATCACAAAAACATTAACAAGTACAATAAGCAGTTGGTGGAGATGCAGTTGAGTCAGGCTCCAAACACTTAAGACAGAACAATTACGTACAGTTTGAAAAAATTGATACCGATCATTGCATAAAAAGTCACAGATTATGTAACATGAGAAACCAAATAAAACTGCTTAAAGATTACAGTTGCCTTGGACTGCAAAGGCAGACCACAAAGACCTCTTGAACTGATTAAACTTGGGAAGATTCATCAATGTATTAGGCAATTCACTTGATCATTTAGCAACCCTGACAGCAAATGACCACCTTCCCAGCTGAGTATGCTGGAAAGCAGAATTAAGAGCATTCCTGGCCATGTTTCTGGTATTGTATTGATTGGAGACAGTGCAGAAGCATTTTGTTAAAGCAAGGCATGTTAGGCCCAAGAACACTTTTTTGGCTGGCAAACACATCTCGAGCTTTATTCTGTTGGATATGGAAAGTAGTTAGTGAGTGTGTAAGTGATACAACTATGAGGGAGTTATCTGCACCACATACAAAGCAGAAGGCCTTATTACAGATCAGCTTTACTCTGTTTAGCACCATGTCACAGGCAGGAGCATAAACAGGGAGCCCATAATCTATAAGTGACAGAATGGAGCTGGCCACAATAAGGAATCTAGCATTCTGTGAGACTATGGGTAATGATGGAGTCAGACACCACTTGTCAGGATGCAAACTTATTTATTCTTGCAGCAGTATAAAAACAAAAGAGAGCTGAGACAACAAAAATAAAAAGAAAATATACAGAAAACCAAAAATGAATAAAACAAGAAAAACACATTGGAATCCAGGACAAAGCATCATACAGGGAGCAGTGATGAACTGTGGGACTACATCATAATACATATCTAGCTATTTTATGATATAATACATCCAGTTTATGCAGAATTTTTTTGTCTCTCTATTGTGAAGCTTTTGGCTTATGTAAATTATAGCGTGTTCCTCTCCATCAATAATCTGTGATAAAACTGCACCAATTCCAGTGTTGGAAGCATTGGTCTGAAATATAAAAGGGGTAGAAAAATCAGGGTTTTATAGGATAGGTGAGGAACATAAATGCGCCTTTATGGAGCAAAATGTCTCTTCGCAAGCTGGAGTCCAGACAACCTAAGTAGGTTTATTTTTCTTTGTTAGATCAGTTAAGGAGCTGGCTATAGTTGCAAAGTTAGGCACAAATTGCCTATAGTATCCAGCCAATCCCAAAAAAAGACCTAACATGCTTTTTTGTGACTGGACGGGGACTCTGTGTCACAGCATCAACCGTTCCTATCTCTTGTTTAATTTGCCCATGTCCAATTAGAAACCCTAAATACTTAGTTTCCTCCATTGCCAGGGAACATTTGGCTGGATTTATGGTAAGGCCTGCCTGAGTGATTGTGGTAAGGGCATTTGTGAGGTGTTATACATGCTCCTCCCAGCTAGGGCTAAACACTTAACACGTCATTAAGGTTGGCAGTGCTATAGGACATACATGATCTCAGTATTCTATCCATAAACCTTTGAAAAGTGGCAGGGGCACCATGCAATCCGAAGGGCATCGTTACAAAGTGAAATAGCCCTATCGGAGTACTAAAGGCGGTCTTCTCTCTGGTCTCTCTTTAGTTAAGGGGATCTGCCAATAGACTTTTGTGAGATACAGCATGCTGACATATTGGGCATTGTGAAGATGGTTGATGATATCATCTATGTGGGGCATAGGATATCCATCAGACATTCAGATTGCATTAAGGCACCAAAAATCTAGACAAAGCCAGACCCCTCCTTCCTTCTTACTTACTACAACAATGGGAAAGCCCTATTCACTTTTGGATTCTTCTATCACCCCCATCCGTCACATTTTATGGACTTCCTTAACGACCTCTCCCCTCACCTTCTCAGGTAATCAATAAGGTTTTAACTGTATAGGTATCTCCTGAGTGACATTGATATGATGTTCTACCCCATGGGCTCTCCCAGTTTCAAAAGTCAACTTTTTTTTTTAAGTCTGCAATACATTGTCCAGTTCTTCCCTTTGATCTGGTTCTAGGTCAGGATTGATGTATATAGTTTAGTTAGATATTCCAGTACCTTCCAACCTCTGATATGCCATGTCTATTCCCCTGCTATGTTGTTCAGGGAATACATACATGGCTGGAGTGGGATTGGACTCAGGTCTCTCATGCCATTTCTTTAGGAGACTGATGTGGTGTATATCTTTTGTTTATGTCTCCTATCTGGTATTTCTATTTTATTTAATTTACCGGTCTGGCCTGTCTTTGGACCAGGTAGGGACATTGCCACTTGATCATTAATTTGTTATTAGAAAATGGTAATAACAAAATAACTCTGCCACCTGGATGAACAACCTTACTGCCCACACCCTGATCATACCTCTCCTTTTGGTATTTTTGTTTCTCCTGATTCTGGGGATGAGCCAACTGTATGCACCTTAACAACCTCTGTCTTAACTAGGATAAGTATTCAAGAGCAGTGTGGTTACCTGTTCCCTTGCCATCCTCCCAGTGCTTTTTGATGACATCTACGGGACCCCCAGGGTTCCTTCTAAATAGCTATTTGAATGGGGAAAAAACCTGTGGATGCCTGGGGTACCTCACTGTATGCAAACATGAGAAACGGGAGATACATATCCCAATGTTTACCTTCATAGTTTACAAATTTCTGAAGCATTTTCTTCAGTGTTTGACTGAAGTGTTCTACCAGACCACCTGTTTGTGGATGGTAGGGTGAGGTATGGATAGCTTCAATACCCAGGGTCTGATATAAATGCTTTAGTAACTGAACAAAAGAGTAAACAGGGAGGAGAGGAGGCACTGTGGGTCACCTTGGAGACTGGAAAGGGTACCACAATCTGCACTGGGGTTGTGTACAGACCCCCATGTCAGGGGGAAGGAATGGACAAGGATATGATAGAAGGCATTCTTAGAATGGCAGAGAAAGGGGAGATACTATTGATGGGAGACCTGAATATGCCAGATGTTAACTGGAGCACATTTGCTGCAGCCACATCCAAGAGCAGGGCCATTCTTGATGCCCTACAGGTGGCAGGCATTAGACAGCTAGTTTCAGAACCCACTCATGAGGGAGCAATTTTAGACCTTGTACTCTCAAACGGGGGCAGTGAGAGGATCTCAGATCTAGAAGTGGGTTGTGGGGTCTAAAACTGTGGTAGAAATCAAGAATGCATGGGATAGACATAAGGCAATTCTTGTGGGAGGTAGGAAAAAATAGGCTGTTGGTTAACTAGGATCTATGGCCTATCCTGTAGGTAGGGAAATGGGCAGACTAGATGGACCAAGCGGTCCTTATCTGCCATCAAAGTCTATGTTTCTATGTTTCTTTCTTTTCTGTTAATCAGGGCTACTTTCTAACATTCAGCACAACTCTTACAGTAGTCTTCTACCTGCTCACGTATGTCCGTCCAAAAAAAAAAACAATGTAGCAGTCTACTGAGAGTTCGGTCCCTGCCTAAATGTCCTGCCCAAGGGACATCATGAGCTAAGTGTGTTAGCTGTAAGCGATATCGGGTTGGCACTACTAACTGCTGTAGAACCTCCCCTGTTTTGGGATTCTTACAGCTCCTGTATAACCTCCCTTGCTGTACCTTATAGACTGGGCTTGTTAGTTCAGGCCCTTCTTTATCAACCTGTGAAAAGAAAAGGTTGTAAGATTATATCTGATTTTTGTTCATCAGTAAAACTATTTTTAGCAACACAGTGCAATAAGTCTGTATCAGTGTCCTTGTTTTGCTGGGTCCATTGTAACATTGCCTGTCTCTTCTCTTTATTGGTCTTTTTGGCTTTACCTAGCCTTCAAACAGTTCTCCATCATAAGGGAATTCTTGAGTCAGTGTTTGTTCCTGCTTTAACTGGGCCTGGGTAGTGACTGTACACACATTGGCCACTGAAGAAATCAACATAGCAAAAGCAGGATAGTCATGTCTTATTAATATAGACACAGGTAACTTTGGAACTAAACCAACCGTGAGTTGTTGGGTCATACCTTGTACTTGTAATGTCACATCTTTCAAGGGATAATAATGTACAGCTCCATGGATGTACAGTATGCTACACCTGTCTTATCCTCTTTTGTGTCTCCTCCCTGTAGCAAGTCTGTCCTGACCAGGGTTTATTTACTCCCAGAGTCTTATCAGTCTGAGAACTTTCTGACCTTCTGTATGTACTGGTGTTAAATACTGTCCCCAGTCTGGTAATGCCAGGTGTGTGGGCTCACTTTGTTTTAGGACAACACCTGGCAATGAGTCCCTTTGCCTGGCACTCCCAGCAGATAATGTCAGAATTGAAGTGTCTTATTAGTTTGCCATTCTTATTGGTATCAGTAGCATTAGCAAGGTTTGCAGAAGAACCAAAAGTAAAGGATCTTTCCATGGGTGGGGTATCACTGGCTCCAGAGTGTCCTTTTTGGTGTTGGAGTCTAGCAGTCAGGTAGTCCTCTGCAAGGTTAATAGCCTTTTCAACAATATCTGGGCAGTGCTGCTGAACCCACATCTGGGCTTCGTAAGGTAGGATTTTAACAAATTGTTTCTAAGCTGATGGCTTCCAAAATCCATTCCACATTTCTAGTAATGGGCTAGAACCATTTCTTACATAAGTCCTGTAACTGTACATAGGCTTCTTGAGAGGAATCTACAGACTGGTAATGGAATGTTCTGAACCTTTGCTGGTATGTTTCTACACTTATAATGTTTCAGTATGGCCTGGCATACTTGATTGTAGTTATTGGGAAACCAGCTGTCCACATGGCTATAGGCAAGCTGTGCTTTACCCACCAAATAAGGGGCTAAGCGTACCACCCACTGATCTCTTGGCCAACCACAAGCAGTTGTTTCTCTCTCAAAGGTGGTTATATAAGCCTTAGTGTCTTCAGTCTCCATTAATGTTGAAAGCTGAATGTCTGTGGTGCCACTTACCAAAGAAGGGGGTCTGGCATTACCAAGGACCTGCATGGCTCTAAGGGTATCAGTCCATCTAGCCTCACTCTGGAACTGATCCCTCTGTCTTTGTTTCTCCGTATTCATTTGTCTGATACAGAGCCAATGCAGGAGATCTTGTATGTCTGTAGGTGGCTCTTATTCTGGAAGATCTGCTACCTCTCCTGTAGCACCTTCCATCTCTTTCTTATCCTCTTTATCTTCTTTCTTTGCCATCCGCCATCTCACATCCTCCAGATCTGTCATCAGTGGTATCTGTAGTTGCTCTGTCATGGTTCTAGTCAAAACCCCACTGAGTTTAGGCTCCTCTGCTTTGTCTTGCTGCATCCATAATCCACCAGGAAACTTTCTGCAATATTCAACTTGAAGCACCATCTTGGCACTCCACCATCCCACCTCTCACACCAAATGTGAGACTGTGGGTAAAGATGGATTCAGACACCACTTGTCAGGATGCAAAATTATTTATTCTTGCAGCAGTATAACAACAAAAGCAAACTGAGATGACAAAAATAAAGAGCAAAATATACAGAAAACAGGAAATCAATAAAACAAGAAAAACACACTTAATACTATGTACGGTACCACCTAGTAGAGTGCTAGTGTACTCATAGGGTTAGCATCTCACCATCCTACACCAGACTGGTTAAATTTAAGAACAGACCTCTTTTTATACCAGAACCTTACCATGTGAATAGGGCTAAGCTCTGCCCCTTTTTACTTCAGTAACAAAACAAGCTTCAAGCCCTTAAAAATTAATGTTTTTGTTTAGTATCACCAGTATTTCAGCCCATAATAATAACTTTGATACAAAAATACATAAAAAAGCAAGACACACACTTTTTCCACAGAGACTCTGTGGACAGGCCCTTCCCACAAGCTCTCTGCTCTATTTAAGATGGGAAGAAAGGGCCAGCCGGCTCTATAGAAGTTACAAAAGGCTTGAGAGGGTCCTGCAAGCAGAGAAAAGTGCAGCAAAACAAAGAGCAAAATTTATCGGGTAATTACCTCTTATTTTAACTCCTTTCCTTTTTCTTCCCTCCAGCTTAAGCAAGCTCCAAATGTAACCTTTTCCAGGAACCTGATAACTACTGGAAGGCATTTGTTCTAAATAAGAAAACAGAAGCTGAGTGCAGCATGAAGCTGAAGTGCCCCAAGCTCAGTCTAATGCCACCCCGCCTACTTTGGCTCTGCTATTTAATTTTCCCCTTGATGGCTGTAGGATTTCAGCCTTGCAAGTTCTTTTTTTCTTTTTTTTTTTCAATTAAGATTTTATTAACAGTTTTAGTACAGAGAATGTATCTGATAAAAATATAAACCTCCAAATGGAGTGTACATGCATGCACAACACAGGTAACATACGGAACATCCCCTGCCACACCCCCAAAAACCCTCCCCCCTCCCACCACCCCCCACAAGGCTCTCAAGTACCTACCTAAATCCATAGGAGGAAAATTCTTAAACTATAATGTATAACAAGTGTAGAGGGGGCCCTAGATCTTATTAAACCTAGGAAGTTTATTTTGGAGAATGGCAATCATTCTCTCAATTCTGAGATTGGCAAGAAGTTCCTCTAACCATTCTGTATAACTGATCATGACAGAGTCCTTCCAATGTCTGAGGATGACTTTTTTGAGAGATGCCGAGATTAGAGATATATGAAACCTCCTGTTTTTAATTGGAATAGAAGCTACGTCTCCCAACAAGCATATTTTGGGTGTGAAAAGGTCTCTCAACCCTAATAATGGGTCTACCCCATTCTTAATAGTTGTCCAGAGTGGCATTATCTTTGGACAGTTCCAAAAAATATGTAACAGATCTCCGACCCCTTGCTGACATCTCATACAGGATGAAGCTGAGATTATCTTTAAGCTCACCAACTTCTGAGGGGAATAATAAATATTATGGAGTATTTTAAACTGAATCAGTCTCAGCCAATCCTGGGAGATAAGTTTATGACAACTATGCCACAGTGCTGTCCAGTCAAGTTCCTTATTAGGAAAAACAGATGCCCAATAAGAGCACGGGGCTAAGTTCTGAGAATAGGCCCAGTTAAATAAAGTATTATAGAGGTTCAGCCTTGCAAGTTCTGAGGACATGCAATAAGCAGTGCCGAGCTTGCAATGGGAGACTGGCACCTTTGAGAAAAGGCAGTTCCCTATTTCTCACTCCCGTATTAGCAGGCAAGCATCATTTATGCATTTAACCTTTTAAACAGCTATTCCTGTAGCAAAGTACAGTGTTTGTTTGTTTAAACTCTTGACAGCTTAATAGTCACTTCTGTCCAAGTTTTACAGTAAACTTAACTTTCTCTTTAATTAGCTTGGCTCCAGGCATGGCTATTTTCTAATACAAATAGTTTGCACGATCGTGCATGGGACATATGTGCATGATCGAGCAGGCAAACATTCGTATTATCGAGCAGGAAACCCAATCGTTAATCTGTCTGGAATCCCTTTGTATGTCTGTGCATTATAGGGCCTAAGAGAAAGATTGTAATACAGGATAGACAGAACATCTATAGGTGGCCTTCCTGTAGATGGGGAAACTTAGACAGCAGAGAAGAAAAAAAAAAAAAAGAAAGTAATAGTGAAGGACAGAGATCCTGTTGCAACAGTCTTTGAGAAGGGAAAAAGAAAAACTATCCCTTTCTGCACACAGACCCTACGACACATCCCCAGAGAGATTGTTCCTGTTCTGGTGTAAGGCACTTGTCTTCTGTTAACTATGACCACCAGATTGTCAGAATGTGGTAGAAAAGATAAGGTGTCATCCAAAGTTACTCCAAGGTATTTGAACGTCTCCACCTGTTCGAAGTTTTGACCTTGGCCATTTCAGACGACAAAGGGTGGATCTATACTGTTCAGTGGGAGGCTAGAAAATAGCATGGTCATTATTTTTTGTAATTTAGGACTCGATTGTTGTTAGAGAACCCGCTTTCAAGTGACCTAAAGTTACTTGGGAGAATGGCGGTAAGGCTGTCTAGGTCAGGGTTTTTGGAATGGATGACAGTATCTTCAGCACAAAGGAGTACACTGGCTATATGACAAACATCGGGTAGATGACTTTTATGAAGAGGCCAGAAAGGATTGTGCCCAGGATGGAGCCCTGGTGGACACCAACAGATACTTGTCTGATGTTAGACAATGATGTATCAATCTTTCCTTGGGGAACAATTGAAGAGATAACTGTGGAACCAGTCAACTGTGTTCCATGACAAACCTAGGCCAAAGAGTTTGTTACATAAGAGCTTGTGGTTGACCACATTGAAGGTTTTAGTAAGATAAATGTATATAGCTCTGACTAGGTCACCATTGTCAAGGGCCGTATGGACATGGTGTATTCTAACAACACTGAGTTGATGCTGTTGTGCTTCTGGAAGCCATGCTGCTGTAAACACTGGACACAATTGTGTGAGGTATGTGCCAAGTTGGCGAGAGACAATTCTCTTGAGGGTCTTCAGCAGGGGAGAGAAAGAACAGAAACAGGTCTATAATTGACAAAGCTAGTGCAGTCTCCATTTTGAAAACTGGTGTTAGCAGTGGAATTTCTACATCTCTGGGAACTACGAGTAGCATAGGGAAAAGATAACATTTCTAGATCAGGCAGTCGGAAAGTTCCTCTACCACCAAGGCAAGAAGTTTCATATCATCTGAGTCACTCCCACACATAGCTTTGCCAAGTACCATGCTGATGTATTTCATGGTGTCTTAGACTGAAATAGCCTAAAAGAAAAGAAAGTACCTTGTTTCAGAGCCCACTCTCTGGGAGGCTTCAAGACTTGGTTCCCTGCTGATGTCTGGACAGGCTCAATGGGGATAGTAGACCTGAGATGAGTAAAAGCTGTGTTGAAATAATTGGCAGTTTCAGTGGGATCAAACACCTCTTGACCCTCCACCATATGCATTAAAGAGTGTTTTTAACTCCCTTGCTAATAAGCTCTGTGATGTTTTCCTAGAATCTTTTTCCATTGCTCTAGTTCATGGTCTGCTGGTCCTTACAGAGGTCAGATTTAGTCTTTTTAATCATACTGGTGCACTTCTTGTGGGCTTCCTTATGCCTCAGCAGCTAGTGCCAACAGATTGTCCCTCCCTAACTCTCATGCAAGCGAGGAGTTTGGAGGTGATCCAGCTAGACGGTGTTCTTCTTCCCTTGTATTTTAGGAATGGGTCTAATGCTGGTAAACTAGGTAAGAAATTTGTTGGGGATAGGCAGCAGAGAAACTTAATGTCACTCTGTATCCTTTATTAGTTTGTATCCTGTGGGAGGCCTCACTCCTTGGACTCTTACTATGGTCTACTTCAGTCTGTTGGGGGCAATTTCTGCTTCCCTAATTTCTTCTGCCATACCCTTCAGCTAGCTTAAAGGTTCATCGCATTGACATTTAAATCACTCATTGAGGACTGTGGTTCCCCTTCTGGATGAAAGCAGGAGTTTCACCCCTGTATAGACTCTCATCCTGCCAGTTGGATCCGCAGTTCCCACTGTAGATGGACCCCTCCTTTCTGGACAGTTCCCTCAGCCATGAACTGAAGGTTGTGATGTGGAGTACCCTCTCCTCCCCTATCATAGACAGTGCCTTAACTAAAGCTACTGAGCATGCCACTTGTCTAAGAACACTCCCCAGTTCCATAAACTCCCCAGCACTATCCCAGCTCAGCCCCTAGCCAGTGCATTGGTCCATAGCTGGTCAATGACATCCAGTTTCCCCTTCCTACCTGCTGCTCTAGTTATTCCTAGGATACGTTTCCTATCCCTCCTTTCTGTGTTGCCATGTAGGTGCCTGACTTCCCTCTCCACCCCTTCCTATTCCAAAATCTATCTCCATGACTATCATTCAGTGTTTACAGAGCAAGAAGAATGGGATGAGCTACAAAAAAGTAACAGAAGCTTTGGAGTGAGGAAGGTGGACACAAGTCCTTTCTTGGAGGACAGAGTCTTAAAAGGACTCACTAATCTGAAGCTGGACAAATCAATGCGGCCATCTGGGGGGAATGTACTGTTATTAATGGACCTCAGGGAGATAGTGGCTACACCTGTGACAGTTCTAGTTCACATCTCACTGGAAATGAGTGATTCTGGAGGATAGCTGATCTAGTCTACAAAAGTGGTAACAGTGAGAAGGCAGACAGTTATCAGTCTAACATTTTTGGTGGAAAAGTTAATGGAATCACTGCTGAAGGAAAGGATTATGGACTATCTGGAATCCAATGGGTTACAAGACATTAAGCAGCATTGATTCATGGGGGGAGGGCATGTCAAACAATTCCAGAAGATTTATTTGACTGGGTGATGAAAGATTTAGATCAGGTTGGAGCAATGGGTATGGCCTACCTAGATTTCAGTAAGGCTTTCTACACCGTTCCATGTAGCAGACTAGCAAGCAGACAAGCTGTGTAGCTTAGGAGTAGGTCCAGAGGTAATACAGTAGATAAGAAATTGGTTAGGGGATAGGAGACTGAAGGGGTAGCTCAGGGATCAGTGCTAGGACCGGTCCTCTTTAATGTTTTTACAAGTAACTTTGCAGATGAGCTAGAAGGGAAGGCCTGTCTCTTTGTGGATATCACCAAAATCTGCAACATGGTGGACACTGTGTGTGTGTGTGTGTGTGCGCGCGCATGTGTGAAGGATGAACAAAAACCTGAGAAAAAGTAGAGGAGTGAAGTGAATAAGTACAAAATAATTCACTTGGTGAAAAGAAACCCAGGGGCAGAATAAAAAATGGGTGGAGTGGTACTAATGACTACCACGCAAGAAAGAGACCTAATGATAAGCATATCTAAATAACTTTAAGGTGGCCAGGCAGTGTGATAAGGCAGTTGGGAGGGCTAATGGGATGCTGGGGTGAATAAGGAAGGACATCACCAGTCAAAAAAAGAGGGTGCTGCCTCTACATAGATCACTGGTAAAACCCCACTTACAGTACTATGTCCAGTTCTGGAGACCACATCTTCAAAAGGACATAGACAAAGAGGAGGTAGTCCAGATGAGGGTTACTAAAATAGTGCAGGGTCTACATCAAAAGTCCTAGGATGAGAGCTTGAAGGACCTCAATATGTACACCCTGAAAGAGAGGAGGGAGAGGGGGAATTTGACTGAGAATAAATACCTCACAGGGTTAATAAGGTACATGAGGGAAGTGTTTTTCAGAAGAAAATGTGCTCAAGGTCAAGCGGACATGATATGAAGCTGGGAGGGTAGATTCAGAAGAGATATGAGGAAGTACTTTTCCACAGAAAATGTGGATTCCTGTAACATCCTTCCAGCAAATGTGGCAGGGCAAAAACAGCAATGGTGTTCAAGAATACATGGGGTAGACAAAGGGGAATCATAATGGGGAGGGAGAGCTGTAGATCAGGTATGGTCTGTGGTAATAATGTATTTATTTTTTTACCAGGAGAGACACACTAAGCTGAAGCTTGTTTACAGGTGAGACCTGGGAGCAGGAGGAAGTTAGGTGACTTGCTCAGGGTCACACAGTATGCAAGTGGGGGCTGTGGGTTTCAAATCCAGGTCTCCAGGTTTGCAGCTCAGAGCCTTGAACCACTGCACTATACTGCCTCCAGATAGGTAGATAGAGAAAAATGAGCAAACTGGGTGGGCCAAGTGGTCCTTGTCTACCATCAAATTCTGTTTCTATGTATGTGTCAGATCAAGAAGGTGAAAGAGGTAACAAAAAAAGGACCAGCTATACCTGCTCCCCCTTCCTGCAGTTCTTTGTAATGTCTTGTCCCTGCAGAATAAAACCATGGTGGTGGAGGCCTTCATTGTGGATTTCCCAGAGGACCTGGTATGCTTCACAGAAACCTAGTTTGGAGATTACTCTGGTCCTGTGCTTGAGGCATGTAACCCACTGGGTTACGTGGTGGAGCATTGCAAGAGGTGGGGTGGAAGGGGAAAGGATGGCTATCTGTTTTAGATACACTCTGAGACTGATGGCATATTCTACAGTGGAAAACACTTACATAGATACATAGATACATAGACAGTGTCGGCAGATAAGGGCCTATGGCCCACCTAGTCTGCCCATTTGAGCTTGTAAGTTCAGTTTGTTTTCCTAGAAGTCTATTTCCCCTTACCCCTGACCTCTAGAATTCCTTAATGTCTATCCCATGCATTCTTAAATCCCGTGATTGTTTCCAGCCCCCACCACTTCTCTGGCAGGGTGTTCCACTTGTCCACCACCTGCTCTGTGAAGAAATTCTTTCTCATGTTTCCTCTGAATCGCCCTCCCTCCAACTTCATCCCATGCCCTCTAGTCCTGAAACATCTTTTCGCTTAAAAATAGTGTTTTCCTGCACCCTGTTCCTCCCTGTAAGATACTTGTATGTCTCTATCATACTCTCCCTCCTCTCCTCCAGGGAGTACATGTTCAGTTCCTTCAACCTGTCTTCATAGGACTTGTGATGCAATCCATGCACCATCTTTGTTGCCTTCCTCTGAACCTTCTCTACCCTGTCTATGTCCTTTCATAGGTATGGTCTCCAGAACTGTACACTGTACTCCAGGTGGGGCCTCATTTTAGTGCATGGACATTCAAGAGAGTCTGGGTACAGGTTGAAGAATCATCCTTCTGTACCATCCTCTGGGTCACGAGGGTGATTTTTTGCAGGAGCTGGAGATTTTCATGGCCAGTCTAGTGGTGGACACATCCACCTATTTGTGCTACACTTGGGTAGAAAATGACAGGTCTTAGCTTTGACAACTATTCTTCCAGATTATGTTCTCACTAGGCCTAGATCAGGGAGTTGCCACTGGGGCCCACTAAAAAGGCTACACCTTAGATTTGGTTTTCACGTTGGGACTGGATCATCATGCAATACAGTTTTGTTGTAGGCCCCCCTTTTTGAAACCCTCTCGATAGAGAGGGTCAAATATTACTCTGTTATAATTATTACCCCCAAGTCTTTTTCCTTTCTGGTGGTCATCAGTACCACTCCTTCCCATTTTGTACTCCACCCCTGGTTTCTGCACCACAAGTATATGGTTTTACAGTTCTTTGCATTGAATCTTAGTTGCCACACCCTTTGTTCCACACTGAGGACCGAACCCAGGCCCTTCACCCTCTTCTGTTTTGAAGCCTTGTAACTCTACCACTGTACTAAGCTTCCTAGACTGACCATTAAATGCCATTATCAAGGCTAAGGCACTGTATAGGACTCTCATGTATAGTTATGTGGTTGTTTGAGTCCTACTTATCTGGCAGAGTGCAGGGGGCTTTGGGTGTAAACGTCTTGGATGCTGTTGCTCTCACAGTAGATTGCCTTGGGTTGATTCTGGTACTCATGTTGTTTACTCTGTACATGTTGCCGTTGGGGAGATTATCAGGTAGTATGGTCTGGGTTTTCACTTCTATGCATGTGATACCCAAATATATCTAGTGTTTGCTTCTGTTAGAGTAATGCAGTAGCTGTGCTGGACAAGTATTTGTTAGAGATCCAGGACTGGATGACTTCCAGCTGGCTCAGGCTTAGCTCGTCAAAGATGGATGTGTTATTGGCAAAGGCAAGTTGAGTTGTTGCAGCAATGGATAGTGATGATGCCTTGCTGCCATCTTTAAATGGCACCATACCAGAGGCTATTAATAAGAACTTAGGCATTACTGTTGATAATAAACTGACACTGGAATATCAAGTGTCATCTGTTGTCTGCAGTGGTTTTGACCATCTATGGAATATTACCTAGATTCATACCTATTTTGTTTGCTCTGACCTGGAAGCACTAATGCACACGTTTGTGTCCTCCCAGTTGGATTACTATAACACTCCTTACCCTGAGCTATCGGTGGGGCTGGTGCAATGCTTGCAACTCATGCAAGAACATGGCAGTCCAGCTGGTGGTTGGGACCTCTTGGTATGGACATGATATGCCAGTTATCCAGGAATTGCACTGGCTACCAGTAAGGTGGTGCATCAGTTTCAGGATACATTTACTGATATACAAAAATGAGCATAGTATGCAAAGTCCTCCTCAGTATACAAAGCCCTGCTCGGCACATAAAACAACAAAAGGCAGTGCACACCCTCACCTGCCTTTCAAGTAAAGGGTAAATCTAATAAACAGTTTTCCCAGACTGGATTGGCTATTTACTAATTTGATTTCAAAAGGAGTGGGGGTCTCTTAGTATTCATCTCAGGACCCTGTTGTGAAGTCACCCAGCTACCATCATTGAGGTGGACCACCCATCAGCTGGGTTCCTACTCCAAACTGCATCTGCTTCAGATAGCTTACATTATATAGGGTGTCTCAGCCTGAAATTGGCTTAAGGTATGGTCCCCAGTCAATGTGCAGGTAACGTGTGGGGATCTAGCTAATGAAAGTACCATACTTCTCCTTTAGTAACTTGAACCAATGTTAATTGCTCATCCCTGCTCTTTCACAAACTATAAATGGGATATTGAATGAGGGGTGCTACTGCATATGGTATATATCAATAAAAAGAACAAAAGTCTGTGCACACCCCCCCAAGTAAAGGGTGAATCTAACATACTAACATACCATTTCCCAGCAGATTATGCCTTATGGTCTATCGAGTCTGCTCGAACCTCAGATCCCTAGTTGGGTGCCGAGGCCCTCCCCCCCTTGTGTTCCAGAAACCCCTATCATCCATCCCCACCCCCCGGGACAGGCCATCATCTGATACATCCACTTTCTTTGTCTGTCCCACCCTCTCTTGAAGCCCTCCACTATGGATCTCTGAACCAGCTCGCCAGGCAGTGCATTCCAAGGGTCCACCACCCTCTCAGTGAAAAACCCTCCTCTTCCCTCACCTTCCACCTTCCAACTTCAAACCATGCCCTCTGGTGATACCTCACTGCTTTAGTCTAAAGATCCCCTCCATGTTTACCCTATTTATTCCCTTGAGGTACTTGAAGACCTCAATCATGCCCCCCCATCTCTCCTCTCCTCCAATGAAAACAGGCAGAGCTCCTCAAGTCTGTCCTCATATGTCAAATCCCCTAGACCTTGTAGCATCTTAGTTGCCCTCCTCTATACCCTCTTCAGGAGCTGTATGTCCCTCTTCAAGTGTGGTCTCCAGTACTGTACACAGTACTCAAGGTGTGGTCTAACCAGTCCATTGTACAGTGGCAGAATCATTTCCTTGCTCCTAGAGGTGATCCCCCTTATGATGCATCCCAACATCCTGTTTGCCTTGCTAGCTGCTCTCCTGCACTGCTCAGAGTTATTCATACATGAATCCACCATGACCCCTAGGTCTTTTTCCCCTATTGAGGCCTCCAACACCTCCCCTCCCAGGGTGTACCTGTGTTTAGGATTTCCCCACCCAAGATGCAACACCTTGCACTTGGTAATATTGAAATTTAATTTCCATGTGTGAGCCCAGCTTTCCAGGGTGTCCAAGTCCCCTTGCCGGGCCAACCTCCCCTCTTCTCCCTCAACTACTGCTCCCATCTTGGAGTCATCAGCAAAGAGACTTATTTCACACTCTATACCCTCCCTGATGTCCGATATGTATGCATTAAACAGGATTGGATCCAGGACCGAGCCCTGCGGTACCCCACTACCAACCTCTCTAGGGTTGGAGAGCTCCCCACAGACCACTACTCTCTGTGTGCGTCCAGTATTTTTTTCAGCCCGGATTGGCTACTTACTAATTTGATTTTGAAAGGAGCGTGGATCTCTTGGTATTCACCTCAAGGCCTTGTTTTGAAGTCACCCAGCTACCATCCTGAGGTGGACCACCCATCAACTGGGTCCCTACCCCAAACTGCATCTGCTTCAAATAGCTTCCTTTATATGAGGTGCTGCATACTGAAATGAGCTTAGTTAAGGTGTAGTCCCCAACCAATGTGCAGGTAACTGATATACAAAGTCCTGCATGGTATTCAAAACCTGGCATGGTATACAAAGCCCTGCACAGTATACAAAGCCCTGCACAATACAGTGTATACAAAGGCCCAGCATGGTATACAAAGCCCTGCATAGTATACAAAGCCCTGTACAGAATACAAAGCCCTGCACACTACGGTATACAAAGGCCCGGCATGGTATACAAAGCCTTGCATAGTATACAAAGCCCTGCACAATACGGTATACAAAGGCCCAGCATGGTATACAAAGCCCTGCACAGTATACAAAGCCCTGCACAATACAGTATACAAAGGCCTGGCATGGTATACAAAGCCCTGCACAATGTGGCCCTCAGCTATCTGAAAGGCCTTTTGACGGGATACACTCTCATCCACCGTCTTCATTCCACTGAGGCTGATTTCCACACAGTTCCACGCGCCTGACAAAATCCTCAGGAGGTAGAGCTTTTTTGTGTGGTGGCTGCAGTGGTGTGGAATGTGCTTCCACCTTCAGTTAGAGGACCCCCCCCCGGGATGTTGTAAAAGTTTACTGAATAGACATATTTTTTATCAGACATTTGGGACCACCTGAAAACATTTTTAACCTGTGATTTATTATTTATGATTATGTCTGTTATGCAAGGAATGAAAGTGGTAGTGGTGCTTTATATGAAGGAGAGCATAAAAGCAACAGAAATACAGAGAATTCAAGGGAGGGCAGAGGTGCTGTGCGTTTACCCATGAGCCAGGATGGTTTTGGCCAGGTTTGATGAACTGGCAGTGGACCGACAGCTATTAGATAATGCAGGGTCCTAAAGGGGAGGGTTGCTGGTAGGAACTTCAACGCGAAATGTAGATTGAAGCCAAGCATCCCTGAGACAGCTTCAGCTAGGGGCAGGGACATCCTGCATTCCCTGCAGAGGGCATTCCTCACATAACTAGTCAGTTAACTCACTTGTGATGGGGAAATACTGGACATGATGTTTGCAAAACACAGACAGCGTTGCAGATGTCTAGATGGGAAGCCACCAGTGATCATCATACAGTGGGGTTCAACATAAGAACTGCTGCAGAATACAAACACACAATGGTAAGAGTCCTCAACTTCAGAAAGGCTGTCTTTATAAGCATGGGTGAATACCTCAGTAATGACCTGACTGTGACCAGGTTGAATAAGACCATGCCCTAGTGGTCATGCAGAAAGAGTGTTAACAGCAAGGATCTTTTCTGAACTCTCCTTTTCTGTCTTGTGTCTACTTACATGCACAATCAAAAATTCACATGAGATCTAGGACTTGATAAACCCTAGGTCTCATGCCTCACCCCCCACTCGCTATCTCCCTGCCTTTGTTTCTTGCTGTATCTACCTTGCTTCTATATGGTTACAAAAGTACATGTGTGAATATCTATATGAAACTGAGTTCCCTGATTTGTAAAATTGATATCGTTATAATGTTTGAAATGAATGTGAAAAGATGCTGGGTTCTTGAGAGAGAGAGAGAGAGAGAGACGAGTTATAATGCAGTTTGACAGTTTGACCTCCATATCTCAACAAGAGGCAAGCTTACAGCTTAGATCACAAGGTACTTTTTCTAAGCCTCTTGCAGGAAGGCATCTTACAAATTCTGTACAAGCAAGAAACAACCTGTCTCCAACTGAAGGATATAGCAATTACCCTGTTTAAAAGAGGCCTTATAAAGGAGGAGGAGCAAGAGAGGAAGCTGAATGATGTAGTTTCGTTTTTGGTTTTGTTGGACTTCGCTGTTTTGACTGCTTATGTCTGAAATGTTTGTGTTTTTTATTATTTTTATTCTATTGTTGTTGAAAATAATAAAATGCAACTTGCAAAATGTTGTTACTGCTCCTAGTTTTCCTATGCTTCCTGACATATGCCTCAATGACAGATGATTTTATTAGTGGGATTTATGCCACACATACTCTAAGCCAGGAGATTTTTGTGTGGGTGCTATACTTCGTACCAGGGAAGCTTAGAAGAAAGGTCTGGATCCTGCAGTAGCAAGCCCAGGAGTGATTACTAGAAGAATGGCAGTCAAACTAGCCGATACAAAAGTCCAAACTAAGACTGTAAGTAGTATAAGGGGATATAACTTGTCAAATGTTAAATTTCAGCCAATCAGAGTGTGCCATGTCATTTGACAGGTGGTTTCCATGGCAATGCCCCGCCCCTCTCCAACCTGAAGTCCCACCTTCCTCACGTCATGGCAACGCCTCGCCCCACTTCGTGCAACAGGAAGTGACGTGCATTTTGGTCCTAGAACCCGGAAGTCCTCCCCTTTCCTACGCTGTACATGCCTCCTTCTTCTTCCCCTCCTCTTGGATCCTTGCCACAGACTCGCACCTGAGTCCCACCACCTCCTCTCCTTCCCCTCACATCAGAGTGCTAGCAGCTCCTCAAACCCCTCCCCTCGGACCCGGTTCGGCATCCTAGCTTGCACCTGAGTCCCTCCCCTCACATCGCAACCCAGCCACACCATCCTAATTCACACCAGAGTCTCCCTCCTCGATCCGCCACTGCTTGCACCCAAGTGCCTCTTCCTCCACACCACCCTGCTCCCTCTCGCACCCCTGCTGAAACATCCTAGCTCAAACTCAAGTCGCTCTCCTCACCACACAACCCTGCTCCCTCCTCCTCCCCCCATGCTTTTGCAGTCCTGCTTTCTCCTCCCTCTCCTCAATCCATCCACCTCTTGCACCCGAGTCCCTCTTCTCACCACACACCACACACCCTGCCCCCTCATACACCCCTATCACCATGTCCGAGCTCAAACCTCGAGTCCCCTCCTCCATTCCCTTTCCCTCAGACTGCTGCTCCTCCTCCTCTCCTCCCTCCCCATCGCACCCGAGTCCTAGCACCCTTCATACACCCTACTCCTCGCTATTCATTCGCAGACCTCCCCTGCCGGTCCGGGATATAAGGACAGGATGTGTGTAAATGTTGGTACTGGAAATCTGTACAAGGAATGCATCATCAGTCAGGGCCATGACCACAGGGGCTATTTGGTAACAGTGGTGTAAGCACACTTGTTTTGAAACCAGGTACATATTTTTTAAAGGTTTAGAAAAAAAGTATTCATGTAACCTATGAATGTCCTACCAAGAACACCTTGTAAATGTTCAACGTCATCTCAGACTGGCAAGGCAGCATTCATCATCAGTCTGCAAAGCAGTGTGTGTGTGTGTGTGTGTGTGTGGCATCAACCAACTGTTAGGAAAAGGAAAAAATCTCTTCAGGGCTTTAGATAGAAAAAAATCTTTACAAATCTTACCTTGTTTGCAGTATAAAAGAAATAGGATTCAGAACTGTGTACAATATCTACTAAGTAATTATGAATGTTACAGAATGAAGGCTAAAGTCTTTACAACTGTAAAATCTATTTTTGGCAGTCTACTCAAATATGATTTAAGCAGAGGCTCCTGTGTGACAGTCACAGAAAGTTGTTTTGAATACTGATGAGTTAGCGGATGAGAGCATCTTGTAAGAATGGAACAAGAGACTGTTTTACATGTGAAAGGATACTTTTTGTGATAGAAAGACTATAATCATCTATTAAATGGTTGGTCATGTCTCACATAAACAGAAGGAATACATACTATGAATAACTATATTCTTTCAAACTATATTGAGCAGTAGGCTCTGATAAGCTAATATCTTAATGTTTTCTCAAGAGATATAGCCTTTAATGGGAACATTCTCAAGACTCTCTAGTGAAATTCTGTATAGTAAGTACATTTCATTACAGAGCGAGGGATCCCCCACTGATGAGCTCAGCTTTATATAGAATGTCACACATTTGCATTTGAAAGGGCATGCTGCTTTAGTCTTGAAAAAGTTTACATCTAAAAAGAATCACATTAAAGCTTATCTTGCATTCATACATAGCTAAAAAATAAATAGTTTAGAAAAGCCTGTAGTCTATTAATTGTCAGGTAATTTCTCACATATACCAAAGGAATATATACTGTGAATAACTATGTTCTTTCAATTTCTATTAAGCAGTAGGGTTCTGAGAAGTAATATCTTAACGTTTTCTCAAAGAGACATAGCTCTTTAATGGCAGACATTCTCAAGATTCTTTAGTGAAATTCTGTATAGTAAGTACCTTTCATTACAGAGTGAGGGATCCCCCACTGATGAGCTCAGCTTTATATAGAATGTCACACATTTGCATTTGAAAGGGCATGCTGCTTTAGTCTTGAAAAAGTTTACATCTAAAAGGAATAACATTAAAGCTTATCTTGCATTCATACATAGCTAAAAAATAAATAGTTTAGAAAAGCCTGTAGTCTATTAATTGTCAGGTAATTTCTCACATATACCAAAGGAATACATACTATGAATAACTATGTTCTTTCAAACTGTATTAAATGAGTAGGTTCTGAGAAGCAATTTCCTAAAGTTCTCTCAAAGATGCCTAGTTAAGTAGCAGCAGACCTTCCCTGACCTCTGTAATGAGATTCTGCATGGTTCTGATGGTGAGCTCAGCATATTAATTAGCTTCTAGCCAGTGTCTTGAAGACTCATCATTTTATGTTATGCACTGTGTACCTGTTATTTATGTATGTATCTGAGAGGAATACTACTTTTCACAAACAGAACCTATCTGGAATATGTTAGATTATAATGTCTGTGTTAAATTATAACAATGCTAGTGTGCATTAATAGAACAGCCTTGTATGGTTTGTGAAATCTTATAAAAAGGGATCTTTTGTGAGCCATCTTGGAAAAAGAGTCACGTTAGTCTCACACGGTAGAAGGGTTCTGTTAAGAGTGTGAGAGATTTAGGCAGGTGGTCTAAATCAGCATGAAATCATCAGATACACAATAGAAGGGGGCACACATTTACATAGTAGGCATCTGGGAACACATTTGCAAATCTGGGAAATAATATTCACACACGGTAGAAGGGTTCTGTTAAGAGTGTGAGAGATTTAGGCAGGTGGTCTAAATCAGCAAGAAATCATCGGATACACAATAGAAGGGGGCATACATTTACATAGTAGGTGTCTGGGAACACATTTGTAAGATCTGGGAAATAGTCTAAAAGAAAACCTTGCATAGTTTTCTATTTTATGCAAAGAAATGGGGGAGTTGCTATGTATTGTTAGCTACAGTATATAAGTGTTAGACATTTCCAGTGTGACACAGTCTTGGCTGAAAACTGAAGAGAAACTGCTAAAGTATGGAGCATTGCAAAATGGAATATATCTTAGGTGCTGAAATTGTTGATATCTGCGATGATGAAGAGCCTACTAGTAGTGTTGAACAGATAGAGACCACCAAGGTATTTGTAGATATATTTGCTGCTTTAGAATTGTATAATCAGTTAGGATGTGTTACTGCCTTTTTTATCAGCTCAGAACTGTATCATTAGTGGATAAAAAAATGCCATGTATTTGCATATCTATATTTGCTGCTTTAGAATTGTATAATCAGTTAGGGTGTGTTACTGCCTTTTTTTGCTAGCTCAGAAATGTATCATTGGTGGATAGAAGATACTTTAATTAAAAATAGGGTTTGTTTTACTGTTTTTGCTAACCTGGATTCTTACAACTGTAATGCATGAAATATGATTATTATAATTTAAACGTTTATTGTAAGTTTAAACATAAGTGAAAAGCAATACACACATTATAAATCTTTGGTTCAAAATCAGACATACAGACTTCCTGTGATCTATGACAGCTCATTAATTAAATGTATCTACCATTTTTAAAAGAACATGGTTGAAATATGTGATATCTGCTTTTCTGTTGATAGCTACAAAAAAGGTAAATCTTCTCAGAAAAAAGTAAAGAAGGAATCAGCACAAAACACACTTAGACAGCTGCCAATATTAAGTATAATGTTGATTGTGGAGACATCAGGGTGATGCTTTAGAATCCATAAATAACAGCATACGTTTACTCAAGGGTCAGAAAACACCAACAGTTCCATCAATCATGATGTAACTCCCAGGCACCCCACACATTTGGTGGTTAAACCCTAATGGTGATTCTACAAGGCACCTTGTTTTATATCATGGTCACAGCTATCTGCCAGTTTGGGGGCTACAGACAATGAGAATCCTGTCTCACCTCCCAGGCCTCCACCAGTTTGAGGTTTACTAACAAAGTAAACCTATTTCACCTCCTCAGTTTGGGAATAGGGATTATGAGCCGAGGTTAATGATACAGCTTGCTGAAAAATTGTTTAAACTGCTTGACAACGTTGAAAGATTAAGGGTAAGGAGAAAGAAACTGTATGTGCTTTTACAAAAAACTACTAAGGTATCATAATGAATGCTGCATTTTGTTGGTATGCTTAGGTAGGAAGGGTCAGTTAGAGCTGAGGCGTGATATAGAGATGGTAGAACAGCTTAACTGTGTATCAGAAATGTTTGCATCTATAAACAGTGACCGAATAGAATGAATAAAAAGGAGGGTAATGCAAAAATAAGACCAAGCACAACAGACTGACGAAAGAAAGATATGGGATAAAAATAAAAAATCAGAGAAAATTTGAAAAGGAAGTGAAGCGTGCCAGGAAATTATTACAACGCAGGGAATCACGGCATCTTGTGGAGAATCGATTCTCAGCAAGATGCAGAGTTAGAAACCACCAGTCCCTCCAGTAGTTGTTTTAGAAAGAATTCAAAGTTACACAAGGTGAGAAATAATTTCAGAGCTCATTTGGCCTATGAACGGTTTCGCTTTGTCAATCTTCACAGACTTCAGTCTTTACAGACGCCCATTAGGGTGATACACCAAGCTAACCAAGAGTTGCTAGATAGGGTGATACCTGAATTGGGTCCCAATGATTTCTCTGGCAGTTGCGTTTTGATGCTGACTCTTTAAATCATCCACTATTCTCAAGGAGAAGGGCCCCTGGAGAGCTTAACGCTTGGGTATTTTTAGACCAGATAGCTGATATGCTTCTGAGTAATTCTGAGGTGATCGCCGATGGGTCTCTGCACTCGTGTTAACCACTATTAGAAATAGGAGGGAGGGGTGGGAGAAAGATGTACACCAAGTTCTGTTTTATACAGCAGAATCATTGAGAAAAAACGCTATCTGATTGATTTAAACAACAGAGATAATGCTCTATGTTTTTTCAGCCAGTATAGTAGCGTTACTAAACCCCCACAGATATAGCGACGTTATTAATTGATTAATAAGGGTAGAATTTTCCATGCTGAACTGGGTTTGTCAGAACAGATGCCTGTCACTTTTAGTGATGTGTCATGATTTGAGCAGTTTTAGGAGTCAGAATTAGATTTTGTACCACAATCAGGAGCTTGACAAACATTTCAGTACCACAGAAAGTCTTCCTAAGACACTGTTTGTATTATTGCATGACGGCCATTAATTATGGGTGTCACAGATGTAAAGAAATTTATAGGTGCCAAATACCTGTGTGAACACTGTCATGCAGCTTACAGTCACAAAATTATCATTCATGTGCATGGTTTTGTAATGTGTGCTGGAACCAAACTGCTCAGAACAGAACACAGGTGCAACATCATGCCTAAAGTGTAAAATGATTTGAGGTCCTCAGCTTGCCTAGAAAGGCATTTGACAGAGTGGCTTTGGGCAGGGTCTCGTGAACCGATGAAACTTGTGTGAAGAATGTTTTGCTTTTTACAAGAGGTCTCATGCATGCAAACACATTCAGTGTGCTAGATGCGTCTCTGATGACTGCAGACAAACATATCTGTTACATGATCCCACTCACAGAAGTGAAAAACTCTGAAAGATACATAGTGTTTGATTTTGAGGCCAGATAAGAAACAGGTGTACACACCTTAATTTTATATTTGCTAAGCAATTGGATGGGGAAAGATCCTGGGAATTTGAAGGGAGGAATGTAAAAGAGTTTCAGACATTTTAGAGATACACCGCTCAAATACTACTACATTTATAGCCACAATGCTAGGCTATTAAGACAGCTATTTTATCATTTGCCAGCTGGTCAAGGAAAAATAGCTATCAAGTTGCTCACCCAGGAGGAAAAATTGCTGTGTGTGACCGTATCTGCCCTACAAATCAGATTTATTGATTCATTATCTTTTAGGCCCATGAAATTAAGCAAAATTCCAGCCGCATTCGGTTTTGAGAATGAGATGGCTAAAGGGTACTTCCCACATTTTTTTAACACCAAGGACAATGAAAATTACGTAGGTCCCCTGCCTGATGCAAAATTTTTTGGGGTGGACTACATGATGCCTAGTGAAAAATCAGAGTTCATGCAGTAGTACACGGCAAACAGGCATACAGAATTTGACCTGAAAAAAGAACTTGTTACTACTGTCAGTTAGATGTTGAAATTCTTCAAAAAGCCTGTGACAGATTCAGGCAGGAAGTGATGAATATGACAACCAAACATGTTTTACAACAGTCAGACTGCGACACGGCAGAGTACAAAACAGTCTCTTTAGATCCCTTCCAATGCACGACCATAGCCTCTGTTTGTATGGCAACCTACAGATTTTTGTTTTTGAGTGAGAACACACTCTCTGTTCCCCAGATAACTACCACGGTCAGCAAAAGAGGTACTCTACCTGGCCATTCAGTGGGTTAATGTACATAGCTGAGAAAGAAAACATTTCTATTCAGCATGCTCTCAGGGTGGAGAATAAAGTAGGTCCCTACTTTTGGATGGGTATGCTATAATTGAAGGGGTCCCGCAACCTTTGAATTCAATGGATGCTTTTTTCATGGATGCAACATATGTTACTGTTGAGAAAGACAGAAATCACCTGACAGGCACTAGTTTTGGACAGTTATACAAGTGGACCATGAATAAATCCTTTTTAAAAAGCAAGGGTTTGCTGCTAGAGTACTGTGGAACACGAGTGGAAAGAAATGTTGGCAACAGATGAGGGCTTGAATAATTTCTTGAGGATAGACAGCTTCACAACTCCCTGAGCCTAGGGAGTCTCTGTTTGGGGAGGACAAATGCCATCCGACTGTACTATAAAGTGCAGCTGATGAAAGATTTGCTATTATGATTTTACTAGCCTGTACCCATTTGTCAACAAACAAAACGCTATTCATGGGTCACCCTACCATCATCTATGAGAACTTACTGATCTCAGTCAATACTTTGGTTTGGCAAAGTAAAGTTTTACCCTTCAGAGGTCTTTTTTTTTCCAGTGCTGCCATCCAGGATTGGAAAAAAAACTTGTGTTTGCAAGTTTGTCATGCGTGGTACTGAAGAGAGACTGTCGGACAGTCATGCATGCACAGCGATGAGGAGAGGGGCTCTGACTGGTACCTACTGTACTGTGGAGCTAAACCTGGCTGGAGAAAGGGTATCAATCATTGATGTTTTGAAGTGGGATTAGGAGTCATCGACTGAGCTGTTTGCTGACTACATCAAACTGCACCTGAAGGGAAGCAAGAGGCATCTGCTTCCCTTCATGGTAAAAATGAAGCAGATAAAGCCAGGTACGTGACAGCGGTATTTTGAAAGAGAAAATGTACATTTGAACCCCGCTGCTATCACCGTTAACCCCCTATGAGGAGAAATGTATCTAAACTGTTTTAAATTTTTTGGGGCAAATTTGGACAGAGACCTAATTTACCGACCACGAAGCATAGTTACAGACCCCGGTGAACTCTTTCTTTCGTATGAATTTGCCCCCTACTATGATGTGATTCCTCATGCTGTTTCATCGATGATGAGACAGCGTATTCGGTTGGAAGTACACTAGCATCTATTACCACATTCTAACAACATCAACATATTCATAGCGAGTTTCACCACAGCATATGCCAGAGAAGAATTGTACAATTTGCTAGATAAGTTACAGGACAGGTGTTTGCATCATGACACAGACTCTGTCATTTTTGTGTCTAGACCCGTGACTGGAACCCTCCTCTAGGTGACTATTTAGGAGCTGACCAGCGAGCTTCCGGCAGATGAAACACATTAATTTAGTCGAGTCTGCAGGTCCCGAAACCTACGTACATTATTGTCTGGAGGATGACAGTCCTCAAAGTGGTGCTGATTTACCCTTAATGTAGGCAACAGTAAACACATTAATTTTGACAACTTAAAGATCTGGTGTTTGATTACAATGACCACAGATCGCCTAAAGAAATCATGGTGAGGCAACCAGGGCATAGTAAGAAATAAAAAGCTAGTGGTCCTCGAAAACAAGAACACTGTCCAAACACAGACAGTAGTGTATGACAAACAAGTTTTACAAGATGAATTTAAAACCCTTCCTTACAGGTACTGATTGAAAATAATGGCCATTAGATTGCAACTCCCTTTCATGTCTGATAGCCGGACTGCTCAATTCTGGTAAAAGCTATTTCATAAAATGTATTGGACATTCTGACATTGCTTTATTGCACAAACTTGAAAATATTGTTCTGGTTTTACAGCTGCTGGCAACCTTTGTATAATGAGCTGATGTTGAAGTTTGCACAGATTAAATTTGTGAGGGGTTGCCTGCATCATTAGCTGATGATGATCTGCTGCCTCCTCGACAAGATTAATCTGATTGTCATTGATGATCTGACGGAATCAGCCTGTCAAATGGTGAGATAGTTTGTTTTACCGGTTTTATAACCTGGATTCTTACAACTGTAATGCATGAAATATGTTATCATAATTTAAACGCTTATAAAGTTTAAACATATGAAAAGAACAACACACTATAAATCTTTGTTCAAATCAGACATACAGACTTCCTGTGATCTATGACAGCTCATTAATTAATGTATCTACCATTTTAAAGAACATGGTTGAAATATATGATATCTGCTTTCTGTAGTAGCTAAAAAAGGTAAATCTTCTCAGAAAAGTAAAGAAAGAACCAGCACAAACACACGAGACACAGCCAATAATGGAATAAAGTTGATTGTGGAGACATCAGAGTGATGCTAGAATCCATAAATAACATACGCTTACTCCAAGGGTCGAAAACACCAACAGTTCCATCAATCATGATGCAACTCCCCAGCACCCACATTTGGTGGTTAAACCCAATGGTGATTCCACAAGGCACCTTGTTTTATATCACGGGTCACAGCCATCTGCCAGTTTGGGGCCACAGACAATGATCCTGTCTCCCTCCCTCCACCAGTTTGAGTTTACCAACAAAGTAACCTATTTCACCTCCCCTGGGGAATAGGGATTACGAGCCGACAGGTTAATGATACAGCTTGCTGAAAATTGTTTAAACCTTGACAACGCTGAAAGATTAGCGGTAAGGAGAAAGAAACTGTATGCTTTTAAAAAAATACTAAGGTATCATAATGTAAATGCTGCATTGTTGGTAGCTTAAGTAGGAAGGTCACGTAGAGCTGGGCGGATATAGAGATGCCAGAACAACAGCTTAACTGTGTATCAGAAATGTTTGCATCTATAAAACAGGACAGATAGAATGAATAAAAGGAGGTAATGCAAAATAAGACAAGCACAACAGATCAAAAAGAAAGATATGGATAAAATAAAATCAGAAAAATTGAAAGGAAGGTGCCGGCAAGAAATTACAACGCAGGAAATCACGGCATCTTGTGGAGAATCACGATTCTCAACAAGTGCAAGTTAGAAAAACCACCAGTCCCTCAGTAGTTGTTTTAGAAAGAATTCAAGTTACACAGGTGAATTTCAGAGCACGAAATGATGAACAGTTTCGCTTTGTCAATTCACGACTTCAGTCTTTACAAGCGCCATGGGTGATACCAAGCTAACCAAGAGCGAGAAGTGATACCCGAATGAGTCAATGATTTCTGCAGTTGCGCTTGATGCTGACTCTTTAAATCATCCACTATTCTCAGGAAAAGGGCCCCGGAGAGCTTAACGGCATTTTTAGACCAGATAGCCGATATGCTCTGAGTAATCTGAGGTGACGGCGATGAGTCCTGCACCTCGTATAACCACTATTAGAAATAGGGAGGAGGGGTGGGAAGAAGATGTACACCAAGTTCTGTTTTATACAGCAGAACTTGAAAAAAAAACCTCTGATTGATTTAAACAACAGGACACTCTATGTTTTCAGCCAGCATAGAAGCGTTAACCCCCTGATATGCGACGCACAATTGATTAATATGGCAGAATTTTACATGCTGAATCAATATCAGAACAGATGCCTGTCCTTTTAGTGATGTGTCATGATTTGACAGTTTTTAGGTCAAATTAAGATTTTGTACCACAATCAGAGCTTGACAAACATTTACAAGCGGACCAGAAGTCTTACAAGACACTGTTTGTATTATTGCATGACGGCCATTACTACGTGTCACAGATGAAAGAAATCTATAGGTGCCAAATACCGTAGACACTGTCATGCAGCTTACAGTCACAAAATTATCATTCATGCATGGCCTTAAAATGTGCTGTGAACCAACTACTCAGAACAGAACACAGGTGCAACATCATGCTAAAGCATAAATGATTTGCAGGTCCCAGCTTGCCTAGAAAGGCATTTGGACAGAGTGGCTTTGGGCAGGCTCCTGTGAACCGATGAAACTGTGTGAAGAATGTTTTCTTTAAGAGATCCCATGCATGCAAACACATTCAGTGTGCTAGATGCTCTGATGACTGCAGACAAACATATCTGTTACATGATCCACTCACAGAAGTGAAAAACTCTGAAAGATACATAGTGTTTGATTTTGAGGCCAGACAAAAAACAGGTACACACCTAATTTATATTTGCTAAGCAATTGATGGAAGATCCTGAATTGAAGGGAGGAATGTGTAAAAAGAGTTTGTCAGACATTTAGAGATACAACGCTCAAACACTACACATTATAGCCCACAATCCAAGCTATGACAGCTATTTTATCATCGCCACTAGTCAGAAAAATAGCTATCAAGTCTTCCCGAGGAGGAAAATTGCTGTATGACCGGATCAGCCTACAAATCAGATTTATTGATTCATTATCTTAGGCCAAGGAAATTAACAAAATTCAGCCGCAGTCGCTTTGAGATGAGATGACTAAAGTACTTCACACATTTTTAACACAAGGACAATGAAAATTACGTAGGTACCCTGCCTGATGCAAAATTTTATGGGGTGGGACTACATGATGCCTAGTGAAAATCAGAGTTCATGCAGTAGTACACGGCAAACAGGCACAGAATTTGACTGAAAGAACTTGTTACTACTGGCAGTTAGATGTTGAAATTCTTCAAAAGCCCTGACAGATTCAGGCAGGAAGATGAATATGACAAACATAGTTTACTAAACAGTCAGACCGCACACGGCAGAGTACAAAACAGTCTCTTTAGATCCCTTCAATGCGCACCGACCATAGCCTCTGTTTGTATGGCAATCCACAGATTTGTTGTTTTGAGTGAGAACACACTCTCCTCTGCCCCAGATAACTACCACGTCAGCAAAAGAGGTAATCTACTCTGCCATTCAGTGGTTAATGTACATAGCTGAGAAAAAAAACATTTCTATTCAGTACATGCTCAGGGGTGGAGAATTAAAAGTAGGTCCCTACTTTTTGAATAGGTATGCTATAATTGAAGGGTCCCGACAGCCTTTTGAATTCAAAGGATGCTTTTTCATGGATGCAACATATGTTACTGTGAGAAAGACAGAAATCACCTGACAGGCACTAGTTTTGGACAGTTATACAAGTGGACCATGAATAAATCCCTTTTAAAAGCAAGGGGTTTGCCGTTAGAGCACTGTGGGAACACGAGTGGAAAGAAATGTTGGCAAACAGATGAGGGCTTGAATAATTTCTTGAGGAGCAGACAGCTAACTACAACCCCTGGAGCCTAGGGAGTCTCTGTTTGGGGAGGATAAATGCCATCCGACTGTACCATAAAGTGCAGCTGGATGAAAAGATTTGCTATTATGATTTTACTAGCCTGTACCCATTTGTCAACAAAACAAACGCTACCCCATGGGTCACCTTTACCATCATCTATGAGAACTTTACATAGATCTCAGTCATCATACTTTGGTTTGGCAAAAGTAAAAGTTTTACCCCCTAGAGGTCTTTTTTTTTCCAGTGCTGCCATCCAGGATTGGAAAAAACTTGTGTTGTAAGTTGTGTCATGCACTGAAGAGAGACTTCTGACAAAGTCATGCATGCACAGCGATGAGGAGAGGGCTCTGACTGGTACCTACTGTACCGTGGAGCTAAACCTGGCTGTAGAAAAGGGGTATCGAATCATTGATGTTTTTGAAATGTGGGATTTCAGGGAGTCATCGACAGAGCTGTTTGCTGACTACATCAAACTGCACCTGAAGGGGAAGCAAGAGGCATCTGGTTTCCTTCATGGGTAAAAATGAAGCAGATAAAGCCAGGTACGACAGCAGTATTTTGAAAGAGAAATGTACATTTGAACCCCTCGCCATCACCGCTAACCCCACGAGGAGAAATGTATCTAAACTGTTTTAAATTCTTTTGGGAAAATTTGGACAGAGACCTAATTCATCCGACCACGAGCATAGTTACAGACCCCGATGAACTCTTTCTGGGTATGAATTTGCCCCTACCATGATGACCTCATGCTGTTTCATCGATGATGAGACAGCGTGTTTAAGTTGGAAGTACACTAAAGACCATTACCCAAATTCTAACAACATCACACATATTCATAGCGAAGTTTCACCACAGCATATGCCAGAGAAGAATTGTACAATTTGCTAGATAAGTTACAGGACAGGTGTTTGTATCATGACACAGACTCTGTCATTTTTGTGTCTAGACCCGGTGACTGGAACCCTCCTCTAGGTGACTATTTAGGGGAGCTGACCAGCGAGCTTCCGGCAGATGAACACATTACCGAGTTTGTGTCTGCAGGTCCCAAAACCTACGGCTACTGGCTGTCTGGAGGACAGACAGTCCTCAAAGTGAAAGGATTTACCCTTAATGTAGGCAACAGTAAACACATTAATTTTGACAACTTAAAAGATCTGGTGTTTGATTACAATGGTTCACAGACGTCTAAAGAAATCATGGTGAGGCAACCAGGCATAGTAAGAAATAAAAAGCAGTGGTCCCTCGAAACAAGAACACTGTCAAAACACAGACAGTAGTGTACGACAAATGTTTTACAAGATGAATTTAAACCCTTCCTTACAGGTACTGATTGAAAATAATGGACATTAGATTGCAACTCCTTTTCATGTCTGATAGCCGGATCGTCCAATTCTGGTGTAAAGCTATTTCATAAAAAATGTATTGAACATTCTGACATTGCTTTATTGCACAAACCTGAAAATATTGTCTGGTTTTACAGCTGCTGGCAACCTTGTATAATGAGCTGATGTTGAAGTTTGCACAGATTAAATTTGTGGAGGGTTGCCTGCATCATTAGCTGATGATGATCTGCTGCTTCTGACAAGATTAATCTGATTGTCATTGATGATCTGATGGAATCAGCCTGTCAAAATGGTGAGATAGAACCGGTATTTACCAAGCAGCCATCATCGTATTCTGTCAGCCTTTTACCTTGTACAGAATGTGTTTTGTCAAGGCAAGAAAAGCCGGACCATCACACTAAATGCCAAATACATGGTTTTGTTTAAAAATCCACGGGACAAACTGCAGATCATGACTCTGGCAAGGCAGATGTACCCTGGCCAGGCAAAATTCTTTTTAAAAGCTTTTGAAGATGCCACTAGACGACCTTATGGTTATTTATTGGTTGATTTAAGGGCCGGTACGCCAGATGAATATAGGCTGCGCAGTGGATTGTTCCCCCCTGACTGGCTGGCGTCATACTTCTTGAAAAAATCACATTCTGGTCCTAGAAATACATGATGCTGTATGGCCATTATGTCTAAAAGGCTGCAGAGAAACTTGTCTGTTCTAAAGTTACTAGTGAGAGGACCTCCCCATTTAAGAAAAGCTATTTTGTGCTCAGCCTCTGATGACTTGATATCTGCCATAGCAGAGGTTGCTTTAAACACTCTGAAGGGAAACATACCATTGTCGGCTAAACAACTAGCTTTTATGAAAAAAGGGGAAGAGTCATAAAAAATTTAAGCAACAGGAAGGTGTATTTAAAATGAAAAAAACAGCTTGTAAACCAGACAGGAGGGTTCATAGGGACGTTGTTGGGGATCGCTATCCCATTGATTACAGGACTGCTGGCTAACAGATAATGGATTTTACTCAGAAAATGTATCTGGTACCACAACAGCAATTGGACCATATGAGAATGAACTATCCTGATGAGGACATGAGAAAAGTAGTAACTTACAGCTTGGATACTGAAATGAGAGCTATACTTTCCCAGACTGATTTGTCAGATCACGAGAAAGCCAAACTGTACTCCGCTGTGTTACAACGTTACCTCACTCTGGTACGCCAAGGGGAACAGGATAAAACCAGTTTGACTTTATCGATGCCCGACTATGAGGCTGTTTCTGAGCAACCACCCGCTGCAACACTTTCTGTTACAAGTTCAATGGAAAAAGACATCTTAAACAGTGTTTCTCAAAGGTCTAAAAAAAATGCTGACCTTTTATTAAATCAAATGGCAAAGAACAAGGATATTCTTTTTTGGAATGATAAGGGTGAACTGTTGTATAAAATTAATGTTATTTCTGGGTCTCACATGGTCGATTTGGTATGGGCAGCTACGGCCACACACACTATCCCTGACCACAAAAAAACCAAAGGGTTGGAATGTTTTCCTGAGAGCCACCGCTGAGGCTAACATACCCACATCCATCTTTGGTCATTCGGCAAATCGGAGATTTGTTGAAAACAGAAAGACAGTAGATGCAAAAAACACTGAGCCCTCTCCAGTCAGCAGCTGGTCAGTGACACCCAAAAGATGAAAGACATTAAAAAAAACAGCCTGGCTCTCTGTATAAATGTAAATATTATAGACCGCTGGTTGATGTGTACAACCTATATTAGCGTTTTTACAAGAAGTTGTATGTTAGTCTCATCTCATATTGAAAATGCTAGCATTTTTTTTTTACAAAGGTGCTTATATTTCTGTATGTTAGTCTACCTCTGATGTATGACTCATTTATGGGCAAATTCTAATAAGATATGTTCTTTCTGTTTCTGTACTTTACTAATAATCCTACCTTTGATGTAGTACATTTTATAGTCTTTTTTACAATAAACACTTTATATTTTACACATTGTGTCATGATTGAAGAAAGACTCAAATCAAAACATGGGTTCATATATGCTTTATAGATGACCTTTTGAGTTACAAGGAATTGCATATTTTAAACTCATTACAAGTCAAACAAGTCTGAACATGTTGAAAGATGGCAGGGGCATGCCCTGACATGCTTAAATGTCTGAAAGGGCGACATACAAAACTAGTCACCACGGTATCATTTTTAAGTAAATCATTAGAGTACATTTTTAGAACTTGATCGTAAGAAAATCCTTTACATCTGTGGTGTAAGAAAAATATGCAGTGAAATCCACAGGCTGTAGAGAAGGTATCTTGCAACTGTGTGTTTTGGTACAGGATACGTTTTGCATTTCTGTTTAAAAAGCCCCCAATCATTCATGCGTAATTATCTGGATGAAAACCGTAGCTGTCAAAAAACTCCCCAGAGCCATCTTCTGAGCTGTATGCGGCTAACCAGTGCTGTCCATGGAGGTCATGGGGGTCACTGTTGATGACCAGTGCTGTGGGGAGATTTCTCAGTCTCTCTTTGGGTAGCAGATCACAGGGAAACACACCCAGAAAACAATCACGGACATGGGGGTCATGGGCTAAAACACTTTCCAGCTGCTTGGTGTTCATTTTTATGGTTTATCACGTATAATCAAAAATGACATTTCTTCTCTGGTTTATCTCGATTACATTATCAAAAACAGCGTAGACTATGAGATTGACCATATGAGGAAGGGCTTCTGCAAATCTGATTTCTGCTCTGAGGTTCCGGTTCTAATCAGGAGTAATGGTCGACACATTCTTGGTCCGGGGTCAGATCAAGGCAAACAGCGTGTACCCTTGGGTGAATTCTTGGTGGTTGATGATGAGGGCGATCCTTCATGTGCTTTCCAGCTGCCTGCACTAGATTAAAATATTCTCTCACAGCATTTCCGTTTCTAAAATCGGGCTGGAGAGGCTTAGCGGGGATTTGTTCACCATCCAGGTACAGAGCCACAAAATTAATGTTGTAATGTTTAAAGTTGAAGGGGTTTTTAGTGTAGGAACCGCTAAAAGCATCATTGTTAACAAACCCCATGACCATCATTTTTGGTAACTGTCCCAAAAACAGATTATCCTGGTTGCAGACCCTGCTCCCTGCAGGGATGCTGAACACTTTCATACCCACTCTATCTATGGGGTATTTAGCGTTGGAGGACAGCAGGGCTTCAGAGTGTCCCAGATGGACACCGGGAGTCACTTTACCCTTTGACAGAGAGAGGCGGACATGATTTTTAGCTTATAAAGATGGCATCTCCGCTCATCAAACAAAAGCTGTCCCTGTTACGTCAGTTTAATTTTAATATCCAGCCATTCAGCATCAGTTTCTCTTGGAAAAACAAGTCAGTGTGCAGGCGGCCCAAAAGCTCCACTCCCCTGCTGAGATGTGTGAAAGAGCTTCTTTTACTGAACCCCGCATTGTCACCGGCTCTGTCTGTGATTTCATGTTTCCCCGGGGTGTCTTTGTAAAATAATCCTGCGGTGAATTGGGTAGAAAGGGTCTCTTCGCTGAAGTTCAGCATTGATTCTATGATAGCCCTGTAGGGGTAACAGTTATTGCCCTGACTGATGAGCCGATCCCCGACAGTCACATCCAGCTGGCTGAAAATGGTAGTTGATGAGGCCCACCTTGGCCGCTACCAGTATGTCTGAGCTGTCCGTTTCAGTGATTTTACAAACCAAGTAAAGAAGCATGTTGTTTAGATCCAAATATTCTTCACCATTCCCTGCTATATAAAACTCGATTGGTGAGGATTCTGAAAGGGCTTCCAGAGGGGGTATCTCTACATAAATGCTTTTTTCAATGCTCATCTGTGTGGGAGTGACAGTAAACAAGTCCAGTTCTGATTTTGTGCTTTCTTCCGACCCACAGTGCACGAAGGCCATGTTTTATTTTTAGAAGAGATCTCTAGATTTTTTTTATGCCCCCTTGAATGTCCTTTGGACTTTGCCCTCTTTCTTTTATGTGCGGCTTTGCGCCTTGATGCACGTCTTTTAAAGTAGTGGGGTGGTCCGATGAGAAGCGAAGGAGTTACTCTGCACTTTCTCTTTCTCCCTCTCTTGAACACCATCAGCCCCGAACCACCCTGAGTGGTCTTATCTCCTCCCGACATTCTTTGAGCGACAGCACTAGTCACATGCCCTACAACATCCTTTGCGACATTTTTAGCGGCCGTTTGTAGATGTGGTTTGGCAATTCCGAATCCCCTTCGCAAAAATGGTACTGCTTTTCTAAACAGACTACGGAATATCCCCCCATACCAGACCGGTACATAGTAGGAAGTCCATGAAATCCTGGAAGACCATATCCGCCTGTGCCTTGTAATAACTTCTGTATAATACAGGGTCCCTATAATGTCGAACAATCACCATCCTGGCTTAAGCTTTTAAAGTACTCTAAGCGGAAGTGCAACTTCACATCACCTTCCAAACCGAAATGACACAGGTTTGTTTTGATCATTCTTTATTTCAATAGTGATAGTGTTGATCTGATGCTTACTGACTGACTGGTAGTGGGGTTTATCATAGGTCATGGTCACTATCTCATTGTCTTGGCCCTTCACGGGTATGCATCTCAGCAAAGGCACTAGACTGTCACCCACTATTTCATGTGAAATAATGTCAGTGTAGATATATAGTGTATAAAAACCACCATTAATATCTGTAGGGTTCTTTGCTACATTCTTACCCAAGCCTACCTCGAGTCTGCTAAAACCCAAAAGATGCTGCAATTGCCCGCGCATGAATAGAATGCATTTGATGTTGCTGTCGATGCTTATTTCTCTTCCGATGGCTCGTTGTTCCAAAACCACAGGCAGTTCATTTACTTCAAATATACTTTTATTGACTTGACTGATAACACTCGCTATGTTATGATAATAGCCCGATGGGATTTTAAATGCAGCTGACTCAGTAAAGGGTCCGATCGGCGCCGTTTTACTGTGGGCTACATTTAAAGGTTGATAGAGCATAGTGAACCTGTTTTTGTGTACAGGTACATTGTCCCAGGTAGGAGGGTACTGAATTTCTGCTAGCCCCACTTCCCATTCACCTTGTAGTTCAAGTGTTTGTGGTAACTTTACTGTAAATGCTGATATAGTATTAGTGGGGAAAAAATCGTGCGGAGGCGTTGCTTGGCAAGGTGATGTAAAAGCCATTTTTGAACATGTTGAATCTTACGGGCTTCTAATATCTTGAACCTGTGTTGCCTCGACCCAACTATTGAATTTATCGGGTCACCCCCGCCACTTTACCAGATACCAGGTTTTTCTTCCACACTTTTTCTCTCTCAGGATTTTCTGCACCCTGTATAACCGGTCCTCATTCGGTTCAATTTTCTGCAACTCCTCTGCATAGAAAGTACCTTTGATGTCTTCCCCCTGATAGTCTTTTAGCTTGTAGGCGGCGGCTCTCTGTCTTGTCAAGACCTCTATCACAATAAATATTTCATCTGTGTATGTCTGTTCATATCCCTTTTCAAATACCCCTTTCAGCTTAGATATTCTCAAGTGATCACCTTTCTGAAAGGTACCCTTTGGTTTTTTCCCAAGAACAGTATTGCCGTAGAGGTTCTTCCATACCCCCAGGGCATTGGAAGGGTTAACATCCACAGGCCTGCGTTTAATGCTTCGGTGATGAGTATAATTATAGCTGTACCAGGTCGGGCAACACATCTATATATTTCCATGTGTTCTGGCAGTAAAGTAGCATACACATGCGTGACTTTAAACTCTTATTGAAACGCTCTACAATGCTGGCCTTAACTTCATTATTTGTCACAAAATGGTGTACTTTTTTTTGTTTTAATAATGTCTTTAAGGAAGCATTCAGAAATTCCTTACCCTGATCAGTCTGCAGTTTCTGCGGTGTGCGTCCGCTTTTAAAAATAGTTTTGAAGGCTTGCGTCACAGCCTTGCCTGATTTGTCTTTTAAAGTCACTACCCAAGCATACTTGGACAGCACGTCGATGCACGTCAGTATGTATTTAAAACCTTTATTGTACTTTGCGTATTGACCCATATCCACTAAATCGGCCTGCCATTGTCTGTCTATGTCAGAAACAATGACAGGATTTCTTTTGAATCTGACTCTCGCTGGTTTGTGTAGAGTGTAAGGATCCTGCCTCGAAAGCCACTCTGAAACACCTTTCCTGCTGACACCTTTATCGATTTTCTTGGCAGCCTTATACAGCTGAGTCACACCGTAAACTGCTACTTTTTTTGTATTAAAATATATACTCCGGAGCAGATGATCGGTCATCTTTCTTTCATCAGCACCCCTAATAATACCCTTTAGCTTGCGAGCCTCTCATCACCAGAAAATAATGAGTGTGTCCTTAACTGCTGAATCATTTTATCACAGACGGCAACGTGTAACTATATTTTATTTATATCCTACAAAAGTCATAACAGTATTTTATTTGCATTGTGATACACTCGGCAAACGTGTTAATACAAAATGTAAAACATGCAAATGATTACAACATTATCATGTTTCTATGCTAGCTATCAATGCTTGACTGTTACTTGTTCACGTATCCTACAAAGTCATATCAGTAGTATTTTATAGGCCCTGTAACATACAACAGAGATGTTACTACAGACTATCATCTGTATAAAAGAGTACAACATTAGCATTTTACAGTACGTGCAACATGAGTCCTTATACATTCCACTTTAAAGATGCCCAAAGACAGTAGCAACTGGGCAGCGTGTTTCACACAGACATGGGCTTCGTCCACTCTCCCCCTGGTGATAAGGTGAGTACAAAGCATACACACATTGGCCATACACCACTCATGTTGAGGTTTATGCTCTTTAAGGGCTTTTTTTGTAGCAGCAAAGATGCAGTCTACAGTGGATACAGAACCTGTTTTTTTTGTGTCCATTGCATTTAGATACACATGCCAAAAATATGGCGACATACTTTTAATCAGAGACATTGTCCCTTCTGTCAACGGTTTCAATGCAGCTCCAGAGGATACATCGAATGCTGTTTTCTTTACAACATATACAGGGTCCTTTAGTATGTCCTTTATCACATGGTACATGGATGGCTCCAAGATTGACAGGAATACCGGGATCATTTCTTTATCACGTATCATCTGAAAGTATATCATAATACATGTTATAAAGATTAGTGTGTCACTTTTTTTATATTCAGGAAAAGCAAGTGCTAAATAAGTGACTGTACGCACTGGCGGGGGGGGCCCATTTTAATACACTATGAAAAAACATACAGTGTGATGTTTAGTGACCTATCAGACCATGGAGCATTTTGACAAGCTGAGAAGCCACTTTTCACAATTTCAGGGATATCACATTGTTTTTTCTGCTTCAAATCAGACACACACACATGGCTATGATGATCATTAAACAAAGGTGACAAAGGCGGGGTAAATGATTTTTAAAAAATTAACATGGTCCCTGATCTTCTTTTTAGAAATTTTTTAAAGGAGCCTTTGCTGACCAGACGACAGGCATCTTTTTTAATCTCACAATCTGTCTCCTGTAACATATGTATAACTAACCACATGGGGTCATTGGATTTTCTCACATCATTTAAAACGTGACTTATAGTTTCCAGGGTACAATTGGTCATATTTAACCCCTGATGCTTCATAGCGATTGCCAAGATCACCGGCATGAGCTGCCCTATATGTATGGCCTTAGAAACATTCCTGTATGCTTCTTTAGACATCAAGTCATCAAGGATACACAAATGGTTTTTCTGACCTGGATCATCTATCTCACAACCTGGACAGGAATCAATCAATTCACATTGTATCACCCTCTGTATCACCCAGGCAATTACGCCACGAATGGCATGGTACATAACATACTTACAATACATGTCATGGGCAGTTTTAGGGGGCTTAACACTGACATCTGTTTTTTCACTTGAGGGCCCCTGTCTAATCTCTGTTGAACAGGACGGCTCTGGTTGTGTAGTGATTACAGTATTTTCTGTCTTCTTTTGACACATTCTATCACTCTCTGTATTTCCAACATACTGTCCCTCACACTGCTCATTAATGACTACATCTGTATCTTTAAAGCAGCACAAACAGTCACACAGTAGTTTGTGGAGCCTCGAGCATCCATGGTGTCCAAATATGACTGCTGCTCCCATCGCAATTCATCGCTCTATTAAAATAAAAAAAAACAGCATTGGTTCTTGATCAACCTCTAACCCGTCTGTTCAGTTATATTATGCACGCACGTCTCTGTCACAACCTACACTTTTTCATTAATGTTTAAAAACATACAAGAATTTACCTCTGCTTGATAAGACTTTTCTGTTTCCTTTTCTTCTTCTTCCTTAGCCTGGGGCTTGCTGGTGGTAGGAATTTCACCATCATCCGACTCTTGTTCGGTTGCTGCTTCTGGCTGTGTATCAGTATCACTCTGCGGCTCTTCCTCCAGGTCACTTTCTCTTTCAGTATCCATTTTCATGGTATCAGATTCACTATCTAGGTGCTCTTCAAGGGCAGGCAGTGGTGGTGGCTCTTGGTCAGTAGTATCTGATTTAAGTTTTTCAGACTCAAACTGTGTAGCCAGTTTCCTTTTCACATCACCAATCCTTCCACTCAGAAAGGTCTGAGTGGGGCGTTCCTTATCACACCTTGTGTAATACACAAATGCGGGCTTGGGTGCCCTGATAGACATCTTCTCCTCTGTCTTCTTATTTGGTGGTGTGACAGTCTGGCCTGTCTCTGGGAGGTTACATTTAGAAGTGCTGCGCTGTACCATCTTCTTGAATGTTTTGAATAATCTGCACAAATTCTATAAAAGAGATTCCTCGATCCTTGGGAAACTGTACTATCAAGCCCCAAGCACAGGGTTTATATAAGAATGTGAGATCCACTTTCAAAAGGCTGGCTCCTCCCTGTATCATTATGCTTTCATTTGTAAGATACTGAATGCCTGTTCCCAGACGCCTACTATGTAAATGTGTGCCCCCTTCTATTGTGTATCCAATGATTTCATGCTGTTTTAGACCACCTGCCTAAATCTCTCACACTCTTAACAGAACCCTTCTACCGTGTGTGAATATTATTTCCCAGATCTTACAAATGTGTTCCCAGACGCCTACTATGTAAATGTGTGCCCCCTTCTATTGTGTATCTGATTATTTCATGCTGATTTAGACCACCTGCCTAAATCTCTCACACTCTTAACAGAACCCTTCTACCGTGTGTGACTAATGTGACTCTTTTTCCAAGATTGCTCACAAAAGACCCCTGTGTATGTTTTTACAAAAGGCTCCTTTCACATGTAAATCTGTGTCTATTCTTCAAAGATGAGCTCATCGGTGTCTCCCAGCATGCTAACAAAAGTTCTATTCTTCAGAAATGAGCTCATTGGCGTCTCCCAGCAAGCTAACAAAACAAACCCTTGTACGATTTAACAATACTACCTTTTCACATGTAAATGTTTACCCATGATCTCATCGCTTTTCCAGAGTTAATTCATTAAGAATTCACGACAAGCTTATCAGTATTCAGAGCATTTCACATGAACACTAGCAATAGGATGAGAATCTATCTGTAAGCAAAGGCTTCAGACTCTTGTCACTTACTTCCAGTAAAGCAAGGACTACAGATGGATTTAACACCGTTAGACATTTAATGTGGTCTTTTGGGGAACTTTATATACTTTTTATTCTGTGTTAAAAGGGAAATTTGTTTTCCTGACTCACCGGAGTAAATGGGAAATACACTTTGGCAACCCATGACAAATGTTGGAAACTTTTCTGTGGATTATCATCTTATAATTAATGGTCTCCGTTTTCTCCCATTGCCAAAACCGTGTGTTAAATGCCGTAACACCTGAGTAGGTGTTATGGCATTCACGAGCTCCCTTTGAACAACAAAGCGCTCGAGCCTAAACATAGTGCAACGTTAAATTGTCCTTGTCACAGAGCAGGAGCTTCCAACTGTCCCTGTTTCCGCAAACAGTACTGACGAGAAAAACACTTACTTCTCTGCATTACCTCCATCCCAAACACACTCTTGTGTGCTTCTAGGCTCACTGGTAAACTGAGGTAATGCAGAGAAGTAAGTGTTTTTCCATCAGTACTTTTTATGGAAACAGGGACAGTTGAAGCTCACGCCTGTTTATTTAAAACGGAGCTCCTTCAATTATATAAATAAATATGGGAGAAGTAGGTCAACTGACTTAACATTACCTCATTGTTGGATGGCACCATAAACCCCGGTGCTTATGTGCCATCCAACAACTTGCGTGTGGGTTAAATCAGAACAATAATTTCTCCCCCACATTTATCCTATTTCATTGTGTGTTAAAAATGTTATCAGCCTCAATAGGAATAATTTTTTCTGTAACAGTCCCAGGAAACTTGGAGGAAATATGTATTTTTTACTGCAAACAAGGTAAGATTTGTAAAGATTTTTTTCTATCTAAAGCCCTGTAGAGATTTTTTCCTTTTCCTAAGAGTTGGTTGATGCCCACACACACACACACACACACACACACACACACACTGCTTTACAGACTGATGATGAATGCTGCCTTGCCAGTCTGAGATGACGTTGAACATTTACAAGGTGTTCTTGGTGGGACATTCATAGGTTACATGAATGCTTTTTTTTTCTAAACCTTTAAAAAATATGCACGTGGTCTCAAAACAAGTGTGCTTACACCACTGTCACCAAATAGCCCCTGTGGTCATGGCCCCTGACTGATGATGCATTCCTTGTAGATTTCCAAGTCACAAAGCATTTACACACATCCTGTCCTTATATCCCCGGACTGACAGGGATGCGAATGAATAGCGAGGGGAGTAGGGTGTATGAAGGAAAGCAGGGACTCGGGTGCGGCGGGAGGGGAGGAGAAGGAGGGGCAGCAGTCTTAGGGAAAGGGAATGGAGGAGGGGACTGAGGTTTGAGCTAGGACACGGTGGTAGGGATGGAGGAGGGGGCAGGGTGTGTGGTGAGAAGAGGGACTCGGGTGCAAGAGGTGGATGGATTGAGGAGAGGGAGGAGAGAGCAGGACTGCAAAAGGTTGGGGGGAGGAGGAGGGAGCAGGGTTGTGTGGTGAGGAGAGGGACTTGAGTTTGAGCTAGGATGTTGGAGCAGGGAGGTGTGGAGGAAGAGAGACTCGGGTGCAAGCGGTGGTGGATCGAGGAGGGAGACTCTGGTGTGAATTAGGATGGTGCGGCTGGGTTGCGATGTGAGGGGAGGGAACTGGGTCCGAGGGGAGGGGTTTGAGGAGCTGCTAGCACTCCGATGTGAGGGGAGGGAGAGGAGGTGGTGGGACTCGGATGCGAGTCTGTGGCAAGGATCCGAGAGGAGGGGAAGAAGAAGGAGGCATGTATGGTGTAGAAAAGGGGAGGGCTTCGGGTTCGAGGACAAAATGCAAGTCACTTCTTATGGTACCTATAAGATAGGCATTGCCATGGTGCAGTGAAGGCGGGACTTGGTTGAATGGGGTGGGGCGTTGCCATGGAAACCACCTGTCAAATGATGTGGCACACTCTGATTGTCTGAAATTTAACATTTGACAAGTTATATCCCCTTATACTACTACTGTATAGCCAGAAACAATGATGCAAGAAAAACAGGCAAGGACAGAACCTGAAAGTCTGTCTGTCTTCTTCAAATGGTGAGTTGTACAACAAAGAGAGACAGAGAAGCAGAGGTGAGAAGAGATGCAGCAACAAGCAGTAGAGGGGAGAAGAGATGTAGTGACAGGAGCAGCAAAGGATGGATGCCTTGCAAGATATCAAAGCTGGAGGATCTGGAACAGGTTCAGTAGAGCAACAAAATACAAACAACTTAAGGAGCTGGTAACACATTCGGGATAACTTTAACACAACATGATATTTAGGCACTGTCTTGCTTGTGTTTCTCATTAGTTAGGAATTCCTCCTCCCCATTATTTGGCAGTCGGGTCATTTACAGGAAAATAGGATCTTTGCTCCTGAAGAGTTCATCGATTTCTGCTGCTTTCCCACTACCTGAAGTCATACAGCACTGCTTGTGACCTCACAGTATCTCCCAGTTCAACAGATTGTGATGTTACAACAGAGGATTATGACTTGAAGCAGGCAGAAAGCTATAGAGGCAGATTAACTTAAAATTAACTATGAGAGACAACAATAATATATTCATACACATTTCTTTAGTAATAAATTATGGGAAGGAGAAATATATAAAGTATAAATGGAATGCAAGCAGAATTGTACCTAATTATTATGTTTTTTGAAGTTTTCTTTGAGGCATTAAACATATAAAGTTGTGTCCCTCTGATGATATCGAAGCATACCTGACAACTTTTGAAAGGGCTGCTACAGTCTGCTAGTGGCCAAAGCAGCAATGGGCAATCAAACTAGTACCTTACCTGACAGGTAAAGCCAAACTTACCTACAGTAATATGGATACTGCACAGTTAGAAAAACTGTAACCTTGTGAAAGGAGAAATCAGATGAGAGATGACATTTCAGGAGAGGCCTTCAGGCAAAGATTCTGATCCCTGAAATACAATTCAATCTGGAGCAGTTTCATTTGATTTTAGGCCTAAGGAATAGCCTAATCTACTATTATTTGTGTGGTGTATATGATGAACAGTTCAACCATGCTGTGGTGACATGGAATTTGTTGACAGGACAGCGACAGCACAACACCGTCACTTGGTGTTGTGCCGTCACTGGGGGAACTTGTGTTTTCTGTGGGGGCTTCACCCCCCATGCCCCCTGCACTTAAATTAACCAACTCTGAGTCAGACTTGGTTGAGGGAGAGGGTGGACACCCCAGAGGCAACAGTGTCAGAAACCCAGCGGAGCATCACAGTGAACTACCGAAACAGTCACTGTGATCATTGTCACTGTATTTCCATCACTGTTGTGACCTGATACCATGATAAACTATTATTGTCACTCCCTGATTGTTTTTTACAACTTGATACGTATTTATTGTCTATTGACTACTGTACCTCATGCTCTAAACTTTTCTTAAAGCAAATTCAGTAAAAAAAAATACAACTCAGTCGACAATCCTCAAAAAGCCTTCACCCAACTCTGAGAACTTCTTATTAAATGGCTCCAACCAGAGGGCAAAACAGTCACACAGATGACTGACATATTTGCAATGGAGCAATACATCAACATCCTTCGTATAGATGTGCAGATTTAGGCAAATGAACACCAAACAGAAACAGGGAAAAGGACATTTCTTTGGCTGAGGACTATGAGATGGCCAGACAGACCACGCAGCAGTGAAGTAACAGCCAAGGACCAGTAAAACCGTCTTTTTTCTGATTTAACTCCAAGTCTGATAATAACTCGATGGGGGGGTAACAAATCTGCACCCAAAGACTTTATTTGCTATACCTGTAACAAACCAAGCCATATTGCAAGATACTGCCATAAAAATAAAGATGATAATACCAGAGCATATTTGGCCTCAGTTAATTGGGGCAAGTATTTAACAGATATCAAGGTGGGAGATAAGACGGTGAAGGAACTGATTGATTCAGGAAGCAGACAGACCCTAGTGCATGTTGAAGTGCTGAGAAAACACTATGCAAAAGGATCAGGTACTGGTGTCTTCATCCACGGGGATACTTGATACTATCCCATCACCAAAGTGACTCTGAATACTAATGGGGTTTAGCACTAAATGAAAATGGGGGTAGTACCTATGTTACCTGTACCTGGGATTATTGGAAATGACTTTCCAGGATTTGCTGAATTAATCACAGAGGGAGCAAAACCTGTAGTGTCAGCAGCTGTGATGACAAGAGCACATGCAAAGGAAATCTCAGATGCTAGGGACTCTCTGCCTTTCAGTGATTTGATTCAGATTTGTCTGAGCCCAGCTCCAAGATCTGGAAGTCCAGGAAAGAAAGACACCTGACAAAACAGTGGTAGCAAAATACTGATGGAGATAAGAGGTTAATAAATGAAAATGCTGAAACTTAATTGATATTGTTTCAGAGCAAACTAATGATGTTTCTCTCCAAGGGTATTTTTAAGCAGGTGGGAGTGAAACAAAAACAGGATGAATCAGTGTTTATAACATGTAATGGGTTACCATACCAAGTTGATGTTAAACCTCAGAGACAGGAATAAATAGAACAGTGGTTATACCATAAAAGTATAGAAGTGAGTGGTTACAGATAGCACATAATAGTCTTTTTGGCTGGTCATTCTCTTGCCAGATTGCTGTACAGATTTTACTGGCCTGGGATTCATGAAGATGTTGCTACCTATTGCAGTTCTTGTGCTCAATGTCAGAAAGTTACCCCAGTAACTAAATAGGACAAGGTGCCCCCCTACGCTTGACAGATGTGGCCTTTGAGAGAATTGCAAAGGATGTGGTTGGCCCCTTAGAGAAAAATAAAAAGGGTAATCGATTCATTTTGATTGTATCTGACTCTGCTACTTGGTACCCAGGAGTAGTTCCAATGCGTACTATCACAGCCCCAAAAGTGGCAACAGATTTTGCCAAAATTTTCAGCAGGATGGGCATAGTTAAACAGATAATCACTGATCAGGGTAATCATTTTGGTGCTGTGTTACTGAGGGAGCTATACTGACTACTAGGTAACACCGCCATAAGAACCTCCCCTTATCCCCCGTCAGACAGACTGTCTTGTTGAGCGCTTTAAACAAACCCTAAAATGCATGTTAAAAAGATTTGTGAAAGGGGAAAGGAAAGACTGGGACCAATACTTTGCTTGTTTTGCTTACAGAGAAGTGCCACAAGCTTCAACAGGTTTTTAACCATTTCAAATGTTCTATGGTAGATAAAATAGGGGGTCTCTAAATGTAATAACAGAAACACGGGAAGATCATCTCACTCAGAAACAATCTATTGCATCTTAAATGTGCACCCTGAGAATGAAGATGGCAAAATATGTTGAAATTGCCCATAACAATAAGAAAGAGGCCCCAAACCAGCAGAGGGTATATTATGACCGTGGGCTAAGAGAAAACATTTTTGAGCCAGGTGAAAGTGTCTTGCTACTCTTACCCACTGCAGAAAACAAATTATTATTGATGTGGCAAGGGCCTTATTAAATGCTTAGACACTCTGGCTCAGTTAACTATGAAATTGAGACTCTGAGTCACAGTTCCTTGGGTGCTACCAGGAGAGCAAGGTAAATGCTGCACTTAAACTGAAATTTTTTCCACAACACAGAGGGTACAGTGTGCAAGTCCCAGAGAAAAATAAATATTCCAAAAAGCATTTCTTAGGTGCAAATGGAAGTGCCATTTTATTTTGTGTGAGCCAAGGGCAGGTATCAGAACCTACAGATTCCCCAGTGCTTCAAATCAAATGAGTATTTCCTCGGGGGCGTCAAAGCAGCAAGGTAGTGTGACAGAGCAGTAGGTAGGACTAGTGGGATTCAGGGCTGGAGAGGGAGAGGTATCACTAGAAGAAGGAGGAGGGAGATGGAGTTACAACTGTATAGATAATTGGTGAGGTCCCACCTGGAGTACACTGTCTAGTTCTAGAGACCACATTTCAGGAAGGACATGGGGTAGAGGCTGTCCAGAGGAAGGCCACTAAAATGGTGCAGGAGCTGCATCAGGAGCCCTATGAGGGGAGGCTGAAGGCTCTCAATATGTACACTGTGGAAGAGAGGAGAGGGAGACATGATAGAGACCTATAATTACCAGTACTTCACAGAGGTGAATAAGGTATAGGAAAGGAGTATTTTGATGAGGAGAAGTTGCACAGGAACAAGGGGGGGGGATGCAGTGAAAATAGAAGGGAAAATTTAGAAGTGATATGAGGAAGTACTTTACTAAAAGAGTAATGGATGCCTAGAACAGTTATCCAGTGGAGGTTGTTGGGGCAAAAACCGTGGTGAGCTTCAAGCATGGATGACACAGGCACAAAAAAATCTTGGTAGGTAGGGGGAGGGGTAGCCAGAGATCAGGAAGGGTCTATGGTGACAGTACAGACAAGGAAAAGTAGTCAGACTAGGTGGACCAAATGTTCCCTATCTGCTAACAATTGCTATGCTTCTACTTCTAAATGTATGATCTCAGCAGAGGATATCTCCAAGGAGACTGTGGTGATCCCAACAATGTTACCAAGTATTGATTAATATTTCTAATTTTATTTAGTTTTTGTTGACCAGGTAAGTGCACTAGACAAATCCTGCCTATTTTCAGGCATGAACCGGGAGAGGGGGATACAGACGAATGCCAACTGACCTTAAACCAGATTAAGCTGTTGGTGGTATTTTTAGTGAATGAGGGAAATTTGGCCAGGACACCGGGAAAATTCCCCTACTCTCGTTAGTAGGGGGACCTTTGCTCATAGCCATGGACAGCTCAGTTGATTGCCAGCGTCACGCTGGTGAAGATCTCTCCTCTGATACTGTGCTGTCTGCGGCAGCCCCTGCCTTAATCCAGTATAAGGAACTGTCTGATGCTAAAGAAAATGTGTTAAATCACTCGTTACCTGCGACAGAACTCTCATGTAATGTGATGGAGCATTCTACCTCGATCAGGCCTCAGATTTTTGAGCCTTTACTTGTTCCTGCGATACCTGTGCCAATTTCTACTGCATAACTTATTGTCTTGCCGTCTCAGGGTGTAGCACAAGGTGTCACCCCTAGTATTTCTGATTCTACCACCAGGAGAGTCACCGCGGCTTTGGAGCTGCCTTTGGGGTGATTCAGACTTGCGAGCCTTGGACCCACTTCACCTGACAAACCCTCCTTTGGATAATATGACTTTGTCTACTACTGCTACGGTCATTCGTTCTCGCTTTGGACTGAAACATGCTCCGGACATCACGGACCATGCCTGGACTGCCAGGGGGGCTTTGCAAAGCGCGGGATGGATGAAAACTGCCTCAGGCTCCTGGACTGCGGACCCCTCCTGGAATGCTGATAAACATGGGGTCTTAATCTCTCCCATCAGGCCTGCGACATGCAGCAAAATCTCCAATGAGGTACCTATACCAAAGGACATTTCTATTGTTAAGGACACTACTATTTCTATTCAGTCTACTGTTTCAGGGGCTACTTGGGGGGATTTTATGGATTTTCAGGAAGATGTTTCAGTAGTTGATCCTAGTAGCTCCACTGTGGAGCCTCTAACTATTAACACACCCCTTACTAACTTAGCTCAGGAACCAGGGCCTTCCATTGTTATCCAGCCTACTCCCTCCTCTGGGCAGACCACTGATTCTGTTCTGAAAGCACCCTTGCCCAGTTCAGGGTCGATTTCTTCAGCTTCATCTGCAGCATCTCTCCTGGATGATCCGGGGGAAGGCCCCTCGACTATGCCCCCGCATTACAACCTTCCCCCTTAGAACCCCCCCGACTTCTGGCAGAGGGCCTGTCCTTTCTGATTTGTTTAAAAATAAACTCGAACAGGCACCTAGATGTAATGCAGTCCACCTGCATTATAAGGGTGGCCTTTCTGACTTCCCTGACTGTTGTTATGTAGCATGGAACTTATTGAAAGATACTATGCATTTTCCGGCTTTGAATATTTATGCCTTAATTCATATCTCAGGGGAAGAAACTTTTGATGTCAGTTTCAAAACTACTAGTGGTTTAGATAGATTTTGGCATAAGTATGCCACTTTAAAGAATACCTCCATTTGGATTCCTTTCTATATAATTCCTCTCACTAAGCCTGCTGTTCACACTGTTACCATTATGTTTAGGAATAAGGGTGTTGGTGACATATACCATTGGCTGCAAAATCGATGTATGGTCTTGTTCCCCCCCCCCCAAGGCCATTGTAGATGAAAAGGGGCTCTGGACGGGAGGGTGGAAATTTCATGTGAAACTTTTCCGGGTTAACTCCGAAGTCATTCTCCTACCTAATAGTTTTTCTTAGGTAAAGATAGGGGTGTATGCTTTTACGGTGGAAAACCCAGAGCCTGCTACAAATGTGGTGTTCACATATACTTCAGTAGCATGTGTGATTTGTTAAAATGTAGTCTATGTGGGGGGTATGGTCACCCTAGTGTTTCCTGCGAGAATGTATTTCAGTGCAATTTGTGTGATGAAAAAGGACATGCATACCATCAATGTCCCTGGGCAAGCAAGAACCATCACGAGGGGTGGAATCCTGATGTGCTGGTTCAAAAAGCACAGGATAAAGCCCAAGAATGGTCTATTACTCAGGTTGCTGTGTCCAATACCACAGACATTGCCCCCCCACAGTTTCCTCTGGTGGTAGTTGAGACTCCAATTATAGTAGAATCACCTACTGATACAGTGCCTCCTCCCCTTGCTGTGCTTACTGTTGCTTCTCCACCACACCCTACCACAACTACTGATGTCTCAATTGTGGATTCAAAGGGTTTTCAACTCCGTAGACGGGTCACCAGGGCAACTGCTCACAAAACTGTAAAAACTCCTGAAATTCCTCTCTCCTCTCCTATCCTTTTTGACTGTTTAAAGGGAGGAAGAGAGGAATCTGGTGGTGATTCTGATAGTGCTATCTTGCCCTCGGACATGGACCTGACTGCTGCTAAACCACCTGATGTTTCACGTAAAAAAAAAAACTACTAGACTAAAACAGGGAAGTAAGAAATAGAAAAATATTGCCATTACAGATGGGAGTGGTTGAATGACTGTTTGTTCTGGCTTCTATTAGACTAGCCTCTTTCAATGTTTGTAGCATAAAAAGCTACAAGAGGAGGATGTGTTGTTTTCACCTTGTTGTTTCTCTCTCCATTGATGTCCTTTCTTACAAGAAACTCTCCTAACCACCCTTTTTGAGGTTCAGCATCTTAAAGAGGGATGGATTAAAGGCCCCTCATATTGGACTTTTGGGGATGATGTAGCTGATGGTGTGTCTGTCCTGTTTTTTTTCCTCGACATTTTCCATTTCATGCATTATTGATGTTTGTCCTGTCAGGGCAGATTCTTGACTGTACTTTTCAGGCCCATCCTTTTAGTTTAATCAATATCTATGGCCCACAAACTAAGGCTACTCATATTCATTTATTTGACCTTGTTAAACCTTATTTGTGTACCAAGAAATATGTTATTTGGGGAGGAGATTTCAACTGTTCTATTGATGTTGCCTATAGGACGGCAGAGGGGAAGAACATTTATTGTGACTCCCTTGCTTTGTCTACCCTTGTAAAAGAAGTCAGTGTCACTGATGTATAACACTCCTTACATACTGCTGCTGGCTACACATATTATAGATCCCTTTTTCATACTCAGATTTACTATTTTTTTTTGTTTCTCAACACTGTGTTCCCCATCAGGTTTCTCTTTGCCCCACATAGCTTTCTGATCACCATTTATTGACTTGCATGTTTCTCTTGAATACCACCCCACTTTCTCCATCCTCCACTTTGACTCAGTGGAAATTGAACAATTGTCTATTCTCTTCTATTGCTATACAAACACAAACTTACATCCTCTTTCATGCCTGGATCTCGGTTCTTTGCTGTTATGATTCTATTTTGACATGGTGGAAAGATACGAAATTGGATGTACGTAGCTTTTGACTATGGGGAAACAGGTGGTCTGTGATAAATACCTTACATATTTAACTCATAGAAATCAACTATATAAACTAATGTCTTTGTCTGCTTCTTCCCCTATTGATTATTCTTCCCAAATTACCAATGTCAAATGTCGCATGTTTGCATACCAATATGACAGTGCCTGTACTTTAGAATTTTTTATGTGGGTAGGTACCTCAACTTCCCCTTCTGCAAACCCATTTTCAGCTTATAAAGACAGAATTCAGACTACAGTTATGCATGGTTTATTGGATCGACAGGGTAATGTTGTTTATAATATTCCTGACATGATGTCTATTGTCTGTTATCATTTGCAACACCAGCTTTGTACATCACCACCTACACTGCTGGACTTGTTGGTTTCCTCGGCTTCGATCCCACAGCTCCCCGTGTACCATATTTTGGAACTTGTTGCCTTAATTACCCAGGAGGAAGTGGCATGTGCCATCTCTTACCTTAAGTTGCAGGTCACCCCGGGTCCTGATGGTTTAACATATGAGTTCTATAAGACATTTCAGGATGATTTACTAGGAGTACTGACTCAAGTTTTCAATTATATCCTACAAACTACTGAAGATATCCCTGATTTTGGCATGTCCTTTCTTAAATTTATCTATAAAAAGGGAGATGCCTGCTCTTTAGAAAAATTGGAGGCCAGACTTGGGAGGGTTACATCAGGCATGTGACCGAGGAGTTTCACCAACTGCAGACTGCTGGGATGACAGTCAAGGCAGAGAAGTGCCAGATAGGAATGGCAGAAGTGTCATACCTTTGGCACAGGCCATGGAGTGGATACATCTGGCCTGAGCCAGTGAAAATTGAGGCCCTTCAGGGATGGGCCACACACACACACAACAAAAAGAAAAGTACAGGCCTTCCTGGGGATGGCAGGGTACAACCATAAATTTATGCTGAATTTCAGCAGTGTAGCCAATCCCCCATCTGATCTCACCAGGAAGAAATTGCTGGAAAAGGTTCAATGGACACAAACCTGTAATACTATGTTCTATCAGCTGAAGGGGGCATTGTGCTTGGCACCTGTGCTTCCCAGTCTGGACTACAGATGTAGGTTCATTGTGCACATAGATACAGCTGATCGTGGGTTAGGTGCATTTCTGAGTCAGATTATGTACTCGAGGAGAAGAGCACACAGTCATGTATCTGAGCAGGAAGCTTCTGTCCAGAGAGCAGGTCCACGTCACAGTAGAGAAGGAGTGTCAGGACTGTCTTGGCTTTACAGAAGCTGCAACCATACCTGTACAGAAGGGAACTCACCTTTCCTGATCACAACACCCTCACCTGATTGCATAGGACCAGCATCTGAATGCGGAGTTGCTAACACAGAGCTTGGTTCTGCAGACCCACTAATATGGTCATCCGACAGTGCAGCGGGTCACATCAAGTCAATGCAGATGGGCTGTCTAGACAACAGCTAGGGCCCCTGTGTTTTTTTCCTTGTTTCCTTCAACAGGAAAAACCTAGGAAGAACTAAGATGAGGTTTCCACAAACAATAAGCTGAGGGCATGTCAAACTGAGTCAGATTTATTGGGGCCTTTGTAAATATGTGACTTCAATGAATGTCCAGTTTGCTCGCACCTCTGAAATATGGACACGCTCCAGGAGTTTTCTGTGATGTCAGAGTTGCTGGTTAACACAAACAGTCCTGTGGGGTGGGGGGGTGCACAGTAATGATCTCTCAAACTGGTACAGGCTGGCTTCCCTAACACATGCTCTGGACAATGGATTTGAAGGTGTGATGTCAGAGCCACATACTGGATGATGTGCCATGGGGAGGCATTTGGTCTGATAGGGTCTCACAGAATCAGTCAAGCATGGAACTAGAAACAAACTGCAAGCTAAAAGCTCATGTTAACTACAGGTATCAGCGATAGAAAAACATATTGCCTCCGTCCATAATTGTTTTCAATTTTTCTATTCCAGATGGGAGCTGCTCTGTGCATTGTTACAAACTATGAGATTATTATTTGGGCTCCCATTTTAATGACAATTACTGAATTAAAGATGCTTAGAAAGGCAACCCATATTTACAATGACTATGTAACATTTATGCCATTCTTTGGTTATACAGCACACGGAGGGGGGGATGAATTTAATGTTACGATATTTATTTTATGGTATTTTTTTTCCATTTTCTCCCCATAACCCAGGTCCTACTTCAGACACATGCATGCACATGCACATGGAGGCATGTATACACTGCGTCTCAAGGTATCCACCCCCTACATGTTGCCCCTGCTACCTACACTAACCACAGTGGGGCTACAAGGAGGGGTGGTGGTGATCACCATCTGGAGAAGAGAGCTGCCTCCCTACTGCTCAGTCCTGCTCTGACTCTCCCTCCCTCTCCCATGCTGACTCCCCAATGACCTGAGTCTGTTCCTGAACCTGGGTCACTGGTGTGGCGTGAGGTAAGGCATCCAGTGCCTCAGCCCTCTGCACCACTGGGCCAGCTAGTGGGTTATAAATTTGTAGATTTTATTAGGGTTTGTTTCGTTGGCAGGTCTGGTATTGTGACAGTAATTCAGATGCATGCTCTTCTCCTTTTTTATATAATTTTGTATTTCATGTTTGTCTGTTACATTAAATTTTCAATAAAGTATATTTATTAAAAAAAAATAAAAGCTCATGTCTGTCTGAGTCAAATGGTCTCATTGTAAGTTAATTTACTTTGTAGAGCAAGAGACAGATGATTCCCCTGGAATGGCATGCTCTGGGTAGTACATTGGAAGGTGGATGGTTTGATTTAAAGTAAAACTTAGGATTTGTACAAAAAGACAACCCTATTTTTGTGAAAAATCAAATTAGGAGCCTCATTCATTAAAGTATGCAGTACTGAAATTCTTTGAGCAGAGGTGAAGACAACTAAAACTAATGCTTTCCATAACAGGAAGCTTTACTTGCAACGTGTGGCCGTCTCAAAATGAGCTAAAGTAAGCTTCTCCAAAACTAAATTCAGGTCCCAGACCAGGGCTGGATTTCTGATAGGGGGTTTAAAGAATAAAAACAGGCTATTTTTGGTACCTCTTAGTGAAGGTTGAAGTGCCTTTATGAACTTCTCAGTTTTATTTAATTTTGTTTTCATCTCACTGGCTTGCTGGCCCTGATCTTGTGTACTCACACTTCCAATGTTTGATTTGGTGACATCAGTGTAGTGAGGCTATGCAGCCATTATTCATTATCATTGCAGAGCAGCACGTCTCTGTCTCATTTCTACCATTCATTTTCTGATGTCCGTACTGAATTCAATGATTAGGAGTACAGTATCTTTGCTGTGTTGTGAAGCATCATTTTATCTGAACCACCACTGAGAGAAAATAAAATGAAAGTATACAAAGCTGGCCCGGTGGCACTGAGGGTTGAGGTGCTGGTTGTCACACCTCGCGCCATGCTGGAGACCCAGGTTTGGAAGTGAGCCCAGGGCATCAGGGGTCAGCAGGGGAGGGATGGTATTGAGCATCCAGAGGAGTGCTCTTTCATCCCGGGGAGGGATCCAGAGACTCACTGCTCTGTAGCGGCCCCTGGTGATGACCAGAGGTGCTACTAGAGTGGTGCAGAATAAAGGGGTGGAGTGCGGCAGATGTCAGAGCCTACACAACGTCATTGCATGCTAGCACTCCAGGGAATCTAACCAGAAGGAGGAAAATGGCAGCACAACCCGTGGCTGCTTGATAGCCACAGCTTCTCTGGCCGGCGAATGCCTGGACCGAGGCGTGTGCCAGTAGTGGATCCTGGCCAGGTGCAGGGGCATTGGAGGAGGCCTCTCTTGACAGTACAGCTGCATATGCCAGCTGGGCATGTACAATTCTGGGGTCAGCAGTGAGGAGGAGCAGTGGTTGGAGGTAGGCAGGGATTGTGGTTGCAGGAGAAAAAATAGAGATGTGATAAAAAAAAAATGAAAGTATGCATGCTGTTCATGCTGCCCTACACCCCTCATTTACATGTATGGTATACCAGTCTAAACAGGATGTGCAAGAAATATTCTGAAAAAATATAAGTATGAAGATTGTGGTATTGTTGCCCATTGTGGAAGGGTATGGGAACCGATAACACCAGGCACAGCAGTAGGTTTAAAATGCAGTTTCCTTTGTGTGAAATTTCTTTTCTTTTTAGCAAAATAGTTAACTCAGAATGAGAAATAAAGAAACAAAACAAGAAATGTAGCTCTGACTGAGCTTCAGCACTATTCTCCCCAAGTAGATTTTGTCACAGAGTGGATAGTCGTGACTTCAGTTTTCTCCACTATCATCTGTGCAGAGGCTTCTAGGCCCAGGTATTCAAACTGCACCCAGCTGTGGTGCAAGCTTAGGCGCAGCTCAACATGGCTGCACAGGGGTGTGGACTGGGCGATATTCAACGGAGCTGCACCAGGGCTCAGCGGCATTGAATATCACACCCTGGCCACTCACAGTATGCATGGCGCAGTGGCACTGCACCAGCGCAAGTGGCCAGAGTGGAGCATGGGGATGCGCTAGCGCAAGTTCCATTGCACCATGCACAGCAACCACGATATTCAAAAGTTAACATGCAAAATGGGGCATAATGTATGCAAGGCGCACATTGGGCCATTTGCATGTCATTATTGCCCCATTTGCATGCAGGTGTGCCGATCCCCAGCGACTTGAACCTGGTGCCCTGCCAGGCAGCAGCCATCAGGGACCGACACCTCCTGCAGCCGGCAATATGCTTCGCAGCCCGATTGCTGGCATTTGTATAAAAAAATAAATAATCCCAGTATCCCTGGTGGTCCAGTGGACCACTATCTGCCCGATCGCGGGCATTTGTAAGCAACAAATATGTCCAATATCCCTGGTGGTTCAGTAGACCACTATCTGCCCGATCGTGGGCATTTGTAATAAAAATAAAACATGTCCAATATCCCTGGTTGTCCAGTGGACCACGATCTGCCTGATCGCAGGAATTTATAGAAAAAAAACATGTCCAATATCCCTGGTGGTCCAGTGGACTGCTATCTGCCCGATCACAGGCATTTGTAGAAAAATAAATGTCCAATATCCCTGGTGGTCCAATGGGCCGCTATCTGCCGAATCGCAGGCATTTGTAAACATAAAAACATGTCCAATATCACTGGTGGTCCAGTGGAGCGCTGGCTGCCCGATCGTGGGCATTTGTCATAAAAAAGAGTAAATCGTCCAATATCCCTGGTGGTCCAGTGGACCGCTATCTGCCCGATCATGGGCATCTGTAAAAATAAAAGAATAATTCCAATATCCTTGGTGGTCCAGTGGACCGCTATCTGTCCAATTGCAGGCATCTGTAAAAATAAAATAATAATTCCAATATCTTAAACAAATGAACCAAGCACTCTGAACCAGCGGTGCACTCAGCCAATATTTTATGATATCTTCAAAAAGCTGATGCACTCTTTTTCCCTAAAGTATGGGTTACAAGGAGGGTTCTTTTTCCTTTCTTCAAATCTTATTTATTAGCACCCAAATACACTTGACACGTTTCGGACAATGGTCTTTCATCAATAATTATTAATAATTCCAATATCCCTGGTGGTGCAGTGGACCACTATCTGCCTGATCACAGGCATTTGTAATTAAAAATAGGACTATGTCCTATATCCTTGGTGGTTTAGGGTACCCCCCTCCTCACCCACCCACTGAGCCCCACCACCCCGCTCCCCCCGGTCAGCCGGTGGGTGGCAGCACCCCACCTGCCTGCCGCCCACCGACTTACACCGTCGGTAGTGGCTGTCCGCCCATTGGTTCACAACATGAGCCAATGGGCGTGCAGCCCATCCCATACTACACATTCCAGATATGTGAATGAAATCAATGAAATTTAACACTTCTGCTCATGAACAGTGTGACTGTGATTTTCTTAATGTGTCCCATACATTGAGTTTGCACACCGACTGCGCCATTGTGCGCTACATGCGCGGAAACACATTTTGGGTGAGAAGTGAGAAATGACAGCTGTACTGCTCATGAGGAGGTGTGGTAAAATGGCAATGTTGAAAATCTGGAGTGAAAATATTGAAAATTCGCGAACTTACGAGCACATCGGGAAATCATTCACATATCTGGAATGTGTAGTATGATACGGGCTGCATGCTTATTGGCTCACGCTGTGAACCAATAGGCGTACAGCCCTACCAACGGTGTTAGTCGGCGGGCGGCAGGCGGGTGGGGTGCTGCCACCCACCGGCTGACCGGGGGGGAGCGGGAGGTGGGGCTTAGTGGGCGGATGGGGAGGGGGGGACCCTAGACCACCAGGGATATAGGACATAGTCACATTTTTAATTACAAATGCCCGTGATTGGGCAGATAGCAGTCCACTGGACCACCAGGGATATTGGAATTATTTTATTTTTACAGATGCCCGCGATCGGGCAGATAGCTGTCCACTGGACCACCAGGGATATTGGATGAAATAGTCCTTTTTATGACAAATGCCCATGATCGGGCAGCCAGCGGTCCACTGGACCACCAGAGATACTGGACAAATTACCCTTTTTTATGACAAAGGCCCACGAACGGGCAGCCAGCGGTCCACTGGGCTACCAGGGATATTGGACAGAATTATTTTATTTTATTTTATTACAAATGCCTGCGATCGGACATGGGGGGGGTGCCGCCAGGTGCAGTCAGAGTTCGGGTGGCCACCCTTAGGTGGCAGCTGCCGTGTTGCACCCTACAATGTGGCAGCTCTCCTGTGGGTAGCCATCAGTTGTTCCTTTTTTTTTTTTGGGATCAACTTTGTGTTGGCGCAGGTAGGGGTTGCGCGTGCATGGCTCTGCACATCCCGGGCTGAATATCGGGCTGTGCAGGGTATGCATGGGCACCCCCCCACCTGCACCTGCATACATTACCGATGCGCTCCAGCGCATTGGGATTTGTACCGCGCACCTTTCCCTTTTGAATGTCGCGCAGGGGCGCATCAGTGGGTTGCGCATGGCGCAACACTGTTGCACCATGCGCAACCCTTTTGAATATCTGGGCCCTAGTGTTTACATTCAGTACTGTTCCTTAGGCTCACCTGCTTGCAAATGAATGCTTTAGGTCCTTTTATACTGTTCATCTGCTATATCACACACGGTCTGTTGATCCGTCCCTAAACTAAAGCAAAGTAATTCCTATTCTAATACATACATTTGGGGGATCAAGTAGACATTATCCTCATTAATAATAAATGAAATAACATAAGCCCTCTTTATTTTCAGGAGACCTCATAAGAAACAGCAGATGTTAAGGGTGCATGTATAAGTATTCATTAAGTGTCACTAGGCCTGCAGGTGCCAAGGGTTGAGATGCTGGACGCCACACCAGTGACCCGGGTTCAGTGAAGGATTCAGGTAGTTGGGGGTCGGCAGGGAAGGGAAAGGTGGGGCATCCAGAGGACAGCTCTCCTCTCCCTGGGGAGGTATCCATGGTTGCTCAGTGTCCACTGCCCCCTGATGGAGATCCAGGGTAATGCAAGATACACTAGCTGACGTAAGGGGCAGAGTGCAGCAGATGCCAGCAGGGCAGTCATGCACAGGTGTCATTGCAAGCTGCACTCCAAGAGGGGGAACAGGATAAAACTAGAAAAAAACCTGGTGGCCGGGTGAGGTGATGGCTGGTTTCCTGGGACAGACACCCCACATGCTCAATGCCGGCCACAATCCGAACCCTACCCCCTGGGGATCCTCAGCCTCCTCCTGTATGGGTCAGACAGAAGAGGACGGGATCCTGATCCCAATGCTTTGGTTGGAGGAGTGATTCAGGCGAGTGGTTAGGAGTGAACACCGAGCGAGCCAGCAAGCCCAACAGATGCCACAGACCACCAGGTGAGAAACACAGTTTGAAAAATAAAAAAGTGTCACTAGGCCCGTCCTACAAGAGTGTGTCATAGCTTACAGAGTTCTATTAATGAGCCTCTGTCTGGGCCATTGATTTCCTATAGCCTAGCCTAGAGGTCAGCACCGTTGCAGGTAGAAGACAGAGTTTCCTTATATTTTATTTAATTCTACTTCGGATACATTAACAATCATGTTTCTCTGTGAGTTAATACTCTAGAAAAGGGAGCCTATTTTGGGAGGATTCCCCTAATGGGTATGTGCTTCCTTTTTGTTCCCATCGGCTGAAATTTCTAGCCGATGGGTACACTTTTCATTTGGGACCCTTTTTCTTTTGGACTGTCTGAGGGTCATTCCCTGCCCTTTTTCTTTTATAATTGCCCAGCTCAGCCCAACATTTCATTTCAGAAGGGAGACCTAGGGTCTCTTCTGACACTCTGCTCCTGTTTTCCATCATTACATGAGCTGCGTGCCCCTGTTGTGTCTTTTGCAAACATACTTTTTATGTGGAGCCTTTTCTTGCTCTACAGCTCTAGCATGTTTCACACTGGCTTCCTGGTGTCCTGCAGGAAGCATGTTCTTTATTTTCTGGGGCTTTGCTTCAGCCTTTTCTCTTTAGTTTAATTAGGGAGCTCTCGGCCCTACTAGCAGCTTGGCTTCAGTTTCCTTTTCGTCTATTATGAGGTGAGCGCAGCATTTCTAAGTGCTCCAAGTGGAGCGAATGGAGCACACAAACAGGGGTGCAGCTACGGGTATGCTTACTATACTTTTCAACTAAGCACACCCCGCATCCTCACCGCTGGCTGCACCTCTTCTCCCTGTAAGTGCTACTGGAGAAAAATAAGCACTGGGACTGACTAAGCGCAGCATGTGCTAAAAGACAAACGGTCCCGTGTAGTATTATTTATTGTGCTTGCCCAGTAGCCTTTCCACCTAGGCAAAAAGACACAGGGTTTCATCTACTCTGGGGTTCTTTTGAACTCCTATAAGAACCCAAGGGCACTTTATGTTAACTACATGAGGCAACACTGCTGCCTCCCACTAGTACCCTCTAGGGACAGAAAACAGAAACAAAAGAGGGGAAAGAACAGCAGCGAGATACTTTAGTAGGTGGCTACCCTACCAGACTAGAAAAGGGAAATTATAGCAGAAGACAGAGAGAAAAGATGCTGTTGCAACAGGCTTAATTATCAAGGAGAAAGATACAAGGAAAGTTCTGGGGTACATTCAGCACTGGTGGGGGGGGGGGATTATCTGTCACACCATGTTTTCATAGTGTGCAGTGAAAACATTTTTTGAAACAAAGATTTTCCCACTTGCCTTTTTTTTTAACTTACTATTTATTCCCCAGCTCTGGTCTCCTCAGGATCACCTAGGAGTCATCCCTCTGTGGTTCGCCTCACCTGATCAACCCTCCCTCACCCATTTAGCCATGGTTTAACCCCCCCCCAGGGTGGGGTTGGAGCGGGGAGGGCCCCAACATCCCAAACCTCTTGTCTTGTCAGTCGGTTGGGTGCCAGGAGGGTGGCCTCCAATCCAGGGCAAGCTCCGGTGATTCATGTCCGCCAGAGCTGGAAGGGTTTTTTCCTCTTGTACTAGGGAGTGGCTAGCACTCTGATGTCAAGGCATTGCCACTGACGTCTGCCACTCCTGACCCTTTTTTATATGCTCTGGCATGCTTGCTATGCCTCTGGCTTCCACCGGAGGCCAGCCAAGCACTGAGTGAGAACCCTCCTCCCTCCTGGGAGAGTAGAGCTATCCTCCGGGTGCTCAATCCTCTCCCTCCGCTGCCGACTCCCAACAACCCAGGCTCAGTCCTGAACCCGGGTCGCTGGCATGGCACTAGGTATGGCAACCAGCACCTCAGCACTACCGGGCCAGCTCGATTTTCCCATTTGCTGTTTGCATTGTTCAGTGTGTTTCTGTTCCAGCTTTTTATTTGATGTCAGTAATGGAATGCTTAGTGTTGCTTTTTTCGAGGGAAAAAGAAGACAAAACAAGTTATTTTAGGAGGGAAAATGCGATTTGAGGTCTGACTACTGTGATAGTTCCTGCCCTTGCACTGATTTATTGCTCAAAGAATAATACCATTTTTATTGTGTTGTACTTAGCTATTTTTGTTAGCAATAACCGTCTTGTTCACCACACCATACTGTGTGTTTTTTGGATGCAAAAATGAAAGTCATCGTGAGTGTGGTATTCATTTTTTAAGTTCACCCATGAAAAAGTGAAGTGCAAAGCTTGCATTCCTTTTTGTAGGCATAAAAGCTTTATTCTATCAAAGTACACATTGCATATGTTCTGTGCACAAGCCTGATCCACAAACGCTGTATGCATTGGGATGGACTGGCACAAAACCTAAGCTGAGACCTGATGCTATTTTCTATATTTTTACAAGTAGATCAACAGCACTGAAAACTTCTCCTAGAAAACATCTGCATTTGAGAAGCAGCGATGACTTGAGGTGACTTATCAGTTTTAAGTTGCGCCATGACATAAAAAATGTGATGAATGCCATGTGGCTGTGTGTTTATGTGTGGCCGTGTGTGTCTCGGACATGTTTCACTGTTTCTGTGTAGTGTAGTGTAGTGTGTGCACACAAATGCATGCATGCAGTGGTCTTTCCCCCCACCCGTACCCATACCCGATGTTCTAATATTTATACCCTGGTATCCGGTGGTCTTTCCTCCCACCACCCCTGTATACTAAAAGAACACCATTCCCTGGTTTCCACTGCTCTCCCATTACGGGCCCCTGTATAATCACATGAAACCATTATCTGGTGTCTAGAAGAGACCCCACCCTGGCAGGTAAAGCCCCACCACCCCGCTCCCTCCATCCCAACCCTGAGTTGACAACCAGCACAGCACTCCAGTTTGCACCACAGCTAGCCACCAGCTGAGCTGTCAGTGAACATGTACTGTACAATCAACTCTCACTGTATCTGCTCAGTGACTGTTCAGTCAATGTCTAGCCATGGTGGACAGCATAAGGCTATCACGGTCACCGTCTCGGGGTCGGGATAGGGACAGCAGGATGGTGGGGCACTACCTGGTGGGATGGGGAATGGTTTCACATTATTATATAGGGGATTGGGATGTAGGAAACAGTGGACACATGGGAATGGTGTTATTTTTGTATAGAGGGTCGTAGGTGGGGGAAGAGATCATTGGATGCTAGGGAATGGTGTTATTTTTGTATAGAGAGGATTGTGATGAACACCAGGGAATGGTGCCATTTTTGTATACATGGGATTGTGATGGGAGACCACTGGACACCAGGGAATGGTGCTATTTTTGTATACAAAGGGTTTTGATGGAGAGACCACTGGACACCAGGGAATTGTGCTATTTTTGTATACAGAGGGTTGTGATGGGGAGACCACTGGACACCAGGGAATGGTGATATTTTTGTATACTGGGGAATGTGATGGGAGACCACTGGACACCAGAGAATAGTGCTATTTTTGTATACATGGGATTGTGATGGGGGAACCACTGTACACCAGGGAATGGTGTTATTTTTGTATGCAGGGGATTGTGATAGGGAGTCCACTGGACACCAGGGAATGGTGCTACTTTTGTATACAGGGGATTGTGATGGGGAGATCACTGAACACCAGGGAATGATTACTGAAACATCAGACATGGGTGCGGGTGGAAGGGGGGGACTTCTGGACACCAGGGAATAATTACTGGAACATCAAGCATGGGTTCAAGTGGAAGGGGGGGACTATTGGACACCAGGGAATAATTATTGAAACATCGGGCATGGGTGTGGGTGGGGAAGCAGATCACTGGACTCCAGGGAATAATTATTGAAACATTGGGCATGGGTGTGGGTGGGGAAGCATATCACTGGACTTCAGAGAACAATTATTGGAACATCAGGCATTGGTGTGGGTGGGGAAGCATATTGCTGGACTCAAGGGAATAATTATTGGAACATCGGGCATGGGTGCAGGTGGGGAAGCAGATCAGTGGACTCCAGAGAATAATTATTGGGACATCTGGCATGAGTGCAGGTGGGAAGCAGATCACTGGACTCCAGAGAATAATTATTGGGACATCTGGCATGAGTGCAGGTGGGGAAGCACATCACTGGACTCCAGGGAATAATTATTGGAACATCTGGCATGGGTGCGGGTGAGAAAGCAGATCACTGGACTCCAAGGAATAATTATTGGAACATTGGGCATGGGTGCAGGTGGGGAAGTAGATCACTGGACTCCAGGGAATAATTATGGGAACATCTGATATGGATGCAGGTGAGAAAGCAGATCACTGGACTCCAGGGAATAATTATTGTAACATCGGGCATGGGTGCGGTTTGGGAAACAGATCACTGGACTCCAGGGAATAATTATTGGAAGACTGAGCATGGGTGTGGGTGGAGAAACAGATCACTGGACTCCAGGGAATAATTATTGGAACATCAGGCATGGGTGCGGTTTGGGAAACAGATCACTGGACTCCAGGGAATAATTATTGGAAGACTGAGCATGGGTGCAGGTGGAGAAACAGATCACTGGACTCCAGGGAATAATTATTGGAACATCAGGCATGGGTGCGGTTTGGGAAACAGATCACTGGACTCCAGGGAATAATTATTGGAACATCGGGCATGGGTGCATGTGGGGGGGGGAACCGCTGGACACCACGTAAACTTTACTTTTTAACATTGGACGTGTGACTGGCGGAAAGAACACTAGCACCAGGGAAAGTTTCATTTTTAACTTTGGGCCAGTGATCAGTGTGGGTGGAACCACTAGCACAAGGGAATGTTGAAGTTTTCACATCAGTCAAGTGATTGGTGGGGGGCAGGGACACTAGCACCAGGGGTAGCTCTCTGGTACCAGGCAATTGGGATGGTGGTGCTGTGCAATCCAGCCTTGCTCTCCATTCAAATAAGCCCATAATGGGCCTGCAAATAGCACCTTGCATGCCCAATGGACTCATCTGAATGGGTCCATTTGAATACTGGAAATTTAGCACAGAGGCAAGCCATCATGGTGCCCTGTTCTGGGGGGGCGCCATGTCTTCCCATTGTTAATTGACTTAGCACTAGGCTAACATGACCCGATATTCAGTTGAAGAGTGCTGGTGTGTTATTCCTAGGAATATAGCATCTTTGGACACCCAGCCAAACGCAAGGTTCAGCGTCAATGTTTGCATTGCACTTTGTACCTCTTTGACTATTGGGCCTTAGGTAGTCTACATCCAGCAAACACTCAAACAACATCTGTTGTTGCTGGCCGGCTGAATGGTGCAATGGTAGCATTACCATCTGCAACACTGATGATCTGTATTTGGAAGACAGCAGGGGTCATCAGAGGGTTGGCCAGGGGAGGAGGTTGGATGACCTGTTCGAGGGATTGCTCTCCACCTCTTTGAGGGAGGGTTGTGGTTTCCTGGCAGCTAATGATGTCAAGTGAAGACCAGTGTCCAGCAGACAGGCCTGCCTGGCACTGCAGATGCATCAATGGACATCTGTGTGATTGGTGCCTGAGCACTCCTGTCACACATTGGCATCATTTCACATCTGCTTCTCTTGAGAAACCAAGCATGAAAACCTCTGGTCACGGATCTCTGCGATGCCCCATGACCACCACCTAAATCACTTCCCAGGCGTAATCCTCAGCTGGGACCTATGATGGATTTGTGACTCCGCCCAAGGGGGAGGAGCCAAGCCGTAGTAAGCATGCTGCCTGGGTGTCCTGGAGGGTGATGGTGGTGCAGTAGAAGCTGCTTTAAGGGGACAGCTCTGTGGTGAAATAATCGCCTCCTTAAATCTACCGTCTCCTTTATCAGAAGAGCTACTGGATGAAAATAAAAACAACCACAATGCGATACGGAACAAGCACTCACGTCTACACATGTTCAAAACATTTAGCAGACAGTTAGTGATTACAGTTCTTTTAAGAACTAATACTGGTTGTCTTTGCTGTAATCTTTATTATTATTTAAACAATTTCTTAAAAATATTCACTTAGCTGTAGCCGAGTAGGTCGATCAGGTTGATGATGCGAGTCCAGATGCCTCTTCCAAGAAAAAGTCTGTGATTTTTTTTTTGTTGGAATCCAAGGACATTCTGAACAGTAGGTTGCTCTTGAGGTCAAATAGATTCTCCCACTGTGTAATCTCCCCAATCTGCAAGCACCATCTTCATTGTCAGGTGTGAAATTGCCCAACTGTCCTAAGTTTTAAAGGAGCTTTGAAGACTCACCTTTTTAATATAGCGTTTAATGATTTATAATAATTTTTAATTTTATTTATTGTTTTATGAAATTGTACAGGCGCTTTAGTTGAAGAAAAGCACCTTTTAAAAATAAAGTTTTGATTGATTGATTGATCTTGGCGAGGTGCCATGTAAGAGAGCCTCTTTGTGTGAAACTGGTGCAGGGGTGACGTTATTTACATCGGTGGGGTCCTCGTTGTTTTCCACCTCTTCCTCCTGGGATACAGCACCACAAATCACACCAATAGATAGCTCTCCCTCAGTCTGTTCTTCTGCAGTGATATCCATGAATTGAAGAAACTCTTCCTCTGTGAAGCTGGCAGGGCACTCATCACTCATCAGCTAAGGGATTATCTTATGCTTCAGCTCCCTCTGCTGGCTCTTCATGTTCATCAGCAGGCTAAAACCCTGCTTTCCTGAAGCAATTTGCAATGGTGCTTTGCTTCACAGCTGTCCAGGCTTTGGGAAGCACAAATATTGCGTCTAGAAGATTAACACGATGGGCAATCTCAGTAGCCAAGCCGTCTGACCCACTGTGTACGATTCCAACAATATGCTCGAAAAACAAGGACCTGTAGTGACCTTTTAGATTTGTTATTGCCCCATATCAAGTGGCTGTATCAGGCTGGTGGTGTAAGGTGGCAGGAACTGACTGTTTATGTTGATGAATTTTCCAACAAGGCTGGATGGGTGGGTGCTACAACTGCCCACCAGCAGCAGCACCTTCCGCCTTCTACGCCACAGCCTCTTGTTCCAAGTGCCCAGCCATTCCTGAAAAAAGATAGGAGGTCATCCAGGCATTTGCCAAATTGACATATGTGACAGGAAGTGTTGTTAGATTTTTCGAGAGGCAGCAGGGGCACTTTTTCTTACCAATGATGAGGAGAGGTAATTTTTCTTTTCCTAACATTTTGCAGCAACACAAAAGGGAAGCCCTGTCTTTCGCCTTTTTTCCACTGAGCAACTCTACATCCTTTTGAATGTGTCCCCTGTCCGGATAGCCCCTATAAAATACGTTGGTTTCATCAGCATTAAAGATGTCAACTAGGGCATAGGTGGTGAGAAGGACAGGGAGCGCATTTCGTATCCACTACTCAGCTGAAACATCATCTGCATCCATTCGTTTGCCTTGTTCTTTTCTGAAAACAGTGTTATGTTGTCCCTTCCAGTGAGACAGCCACCCATCTGTGGCCTCTAAGTCATCTTTCTGTAGATGGTTGGCAATCTCCTTGGCTTTTTTCTTAAGGACAGGTCCAGAGATGTGTGCCCCCTTGGTAACTGCAGTTGCAAACCACAGGTGCAGGGCATCTTCCACCTGCGTATCCTTCCCCTCTCTTTTTCTCTTGTGGGATGGGTTCGCATTTGCCAGCCAGTCAGACTGCAGTTCATCCTTTTTTTACTTATACGTCCTACCTGGCTTTTTGAAATTCTGAGTTCTGCAGCTACTTTTGTCATGGATGCCCCTGGCTGCTGTAATGCCTCAATAACTTTTATTTTTTCAGCCAGAGGCAGATCGGCTCTTTTTGAATCCATAGTTAGGACACACCGGGGGAACAAGGAAAAACAACTCCTTGAGCTTCTACAGCAACTCCTTCAAAGCAAAGCTTTCAGCACAGTAAACAGTGATGTATTTCTTGACGTTTTTATAACCTGCTTAACCAGATACACAGGTTTGAATGAGAAGTGACAATCCCTTAACAGTGAAGCTGTTCGCAGACAACTGTGATGTGGTGGGACCAATAAACGTTCCCTTAAAATGAATCTGCCATCCCCAGTAAAGGAAGCAAACAAAATCGAAATGTATGGCCACTTAATCAGTAACTTGAGGGACGTCCCCTTAAACCGAATATCCTCTTAAACTGCATCGAGATTAAGTGACTTGTACTGTAGTAACAGAAACACAGAATTTGATGGCAGATAAGAACTGCTGGGCCCATCCAGTCTGCCCATTTCCCTACCTAATGGATAAGCTGTAGAACCTAGTTAACTAGCTGCTTACTTCCTTCTACCCCTACTAGAATTGTCTTATGTCTGTCCCATGTATTCTTGAATTCCTTCACTGTTTTTGACTCCACAAGCTCCTCAGGAAGGCCATTCCATGCAAGCACAACCCTCTCCGTGAAAACATACTTCCTCACATTACCTCTGAGCCATCCCCCCTCAATCTTCAAATTGTTCCTGCTTGTTCTTGCACACCTCTTTTTCTGAAAGATTCTACCATCTTGCCCTGCTCCCACTTTTGTGAAGTGGAATAACATCTGCCCTCCTCCAGTCTTCAGGTACCACCCCAACCTCCCATGATTTGTTAAAGAGGGTAGTCAATGGTGTCACTAGTTCTTCCCTTAGTTATTTTAGAATTCTGGGATGAATCCAGTCAGGCCCCATTGCTTTGTCCACCTTCAATTTTAAGAGTTCTTTCAGAACTCTTTCTTCTGTGAATGGACTAGTATCAGCCTCCCTATCTAGAGTGTTTCTATTGTTTGGTTTAGGTACCCCCCTCTTCTTTTGTGAATACTGAGCAGAAATATTTTAGTATCTCTGCCTTTTCACTGTCCCCCTCTGCCCATACCCCCTCCCCTTTATTAAGCTTCACTGTCCCTCCCTTGGTCTTTCTTCACTTCCTGATGTACCTATGCAAGGTTTTATCCCCCTTCTTAACTGAGTTAGCCATCTAAGGGTGCTGAATTGTGAGAATATTCCCTACCCATGGTAACAAAAATAGTTAAAGTATTTTGTTATAACCAGTACAGCACACATGCACACATTTGTGTGTCACTGTATTTCTCTGCATGTGCACATACCAGTTTTTTGCTATGTTTGTGTGTGATTTTGTGAGTGTAGGTGTCTGTGTATGTCTGAGATTGTGGTCTGACTTGTGTATTTACTTTTGTAGTTGTCTTGCTAACTATTCCCATATGACAGAACCATACAATCAGTGGGCTGCAAATATTACATTGTCGAGTTAAGCATTACAGCGTGTATGTATGTTACAGTGTCATTGACTTTCAGTTGGTGCATGGTTATGTGTATGTATGTTTGTGTTAGTGCTGTGTGATGGTATATGTCTCTTAATGTGTGCCTGTGTACAAAGATACACACATAGAAACACAGAATGTGACAGTATATAATGGCTTCTGGTACCACCTACTGTTCCTTTTCATTTCGTTCTAACTCCTCATTTGCTGTAGCCCTGACTTGATCTACTAGGCAATATCCCAACCCCCCCATTACCACTAAAATTCCTGTTGTAGTAATCTTTGAACCCCACCGCTGTTTTCTGACACTTCTTCTGCTGGAAGGCTCTCACAGGTATCCACCACCCTTCCTGTCAAGAAGTTCTTCCTGACATAGAAACATAGAATTTAATGGCAGATAAGGACAGCTTGGCCCACCCAGTCTGCCCATTTTCCCCACCTATAGTCTCACTGCAGATACTACTTGATCTCTGGCTTTACTCCCCATTTCCTTACTGCAAAGGTTCCCTAATGTTGACATGCCTCCTAAATTTACACTCCTCCAGCTTCATAGCATTCCACCTTGCTGTACAGCACCTTATTTTTGTCAGAAAAGGTTTCCCGCTGGCTCAGTGGGAGGATTGAGGCACTGGACGCCCACCAATACTGGCGACCCAGGTTTGGGAATTACTTTGGGTTGGTGGTGTGCTAGCATGGGGGGGGGAGGGTGGAGCAGGATCAAGCATGCCGATGGGCAGCTCTCCTCTCCAAAGGATGGTGAGAGTGGGTTGGCATCCCCCTGTAGTTCTGTTTCCACTGGATGGAGGTCCGGTGGGTAGCATAGGCAGAGAGAGGGTGGCAAAAACAGTTACAAGAGGTGGAAGGGGCTGGTCCAGAGGCAGATGTGCCACCAACTGAGCCACGCTGACACCTGGTGGAAGGAGCTGAGCTGGTGCCATGGGGTACACTGTGTGCCTCCACATGCTCGCATGGCCGTGTGCTGGGGCCTTGAGGCAGTGGGGGGGGTCAGGGGAGAAAACCTATAAAATGCGTATGTGTCCCCATTACCAGTTGGCAGGAGGAGGGGACAGGGACCAAACAGCTAAAAAAGAAGAACGGCTTCCCTCCTTTACCTTATTTACCACTGTGAGGTACTGAAAGGTGTCTATTATATCCCACTCTCCCTCCTGCCCTCCATGGATTAGACCTTTACTTCTTCATCTCACCTTGTAGGCTTTTTGATGCAGATAGTGCACCATTTTGGAAGCCCTTCTCTGCACCACCTCATCTCTATATAGGTCCTTCCTAACATGTGGTGTGTGGAATCAGACACTGAGCTAAAGGAGAGGTCCTAGCAGCAGTCTACATAGGTGCAGCAACACCTCCCTCTTCCTGCTGCAAACAGCCCGTCCTATGCATCCCAACATTCCACTAGGCATCCAGACTGTCTTGTCACATATGAACATACAAGCATGTGATGAAGCTAGCGGAAGAAGACCATTTGGTCTATCTAGTCTGCTAGTATTGCAGGGCCCACAGCTTGAGCTACTGTCCCTGTCTCCCCTCCCTACTCCTCCCATCCTCCCTACCCACGGGCCTTACCTTACCCCTATGCCTATCCCAGCCTCTCTTGAAGCTGCCCACTGTCTTCATTGAGACCACCTCTTCCAGCAATGCATTCCAACTGTCCCCTCTGTGAAGAAGTGCTTCCTTACCTCCATCCTAAACCTCCCCCTCCAGCTTAAGCTTGTGCCCCTTTGTCTTATGGTTGCCACTCAGCTTAGCAATACCCTCTTTTTCCACCTTATTTACCCCTTTCATGTACTTGACAGTCCAAATCATGTCCCCTCTCTCCCTCTCCTTCTCCTGTCCTCCAGGGAGTACATGTTCATTGCTGTCAGCCTCTCCTTGCATGCCCTTTCCCTGCTGACCCACTATCATCTTTGTAGACTTCCTCTGGACCTTCTCCAGTAGGTTAATGTCCTTTTTGAGTTGTGGGCACCAGTACTGAACTCCGTACTCCAGATGTGGCCTCACCAGTGACTTATACAAGGGCAGTATAACCTCCTCTCCTCTCTCCTACTACTGATTCCCATAGCTATGAATCCCAGCATCTTGTTTGCCCTTGCTGTTGCTTTTATATGCTGTGTGGAGTGTTCCAGATAACTAGTGATCATTACTCCTAGGTCCTTCTCCTCCCTCTGGTGCAGATACCTGGACTCTACCCAAATAGTAGTCCATCCTGGATTCTTGGCTCCAATATGCATCACTTTGCATTTTTCAGCATTGTCATAATCCCTATTCACCATTAGATCAATACATATTATCTCAGGTCTCTTTCCTAGCTTGGTGAATGTCAGCAATAATCTGTCAATTTAGTACAGCAATAATATGTTTGTATGGTGCAAGTACATTGTTTTGCACTTCTTTGCATTAAAACCCAGCTACCAGGGCTGTCCTCCCAGTGCTGTGGTACATTTACCTGTTGTGGCTTTGACTACCTCAGTTTGTGAGCGAGCCTGCAGCATCATATGGCCAGTGGGCTTGATGCTGGTTGAGCATCCCAGGGACAGCTCTCAGCTTCTGCGATGGAGGGTCATTGGTGCCCAGCACATGGGTGACACCCAGTGGAGGCAGGGAGTCCACAAAGCTGGTGACTGTGTGAATCACATTTTGGGTACCTGTGACACCACACTGACTGGTGCTGCAGCCAAGTGGAAGGCCAAACATGATAGATCCTGGTCTGTCCCTGAGGGGCATCTCTGCAGATGGTACCTCATGCTCTTGTGAGACCCAGTGGAGGCCTGGTGTCCACAAAGCTCTGGAGTGTATGCAGCACATTTTGAGGCTCTCTGGCACCACATCAAATGGTGCTGTAGCCAGTGGAAGGCCAAACATGGTGTAACTTGATAATAAAATTACCTTTCTCATGTTCTTGTTGAAAATGCACAAAAGTGAACAGACAACAGACAAGTGATGACCAGCAGAAAATATAATTTATTTCTGATACAGTGGATTCCACTTATAAGCAATTCGGTTTAATGCAATTTTCATTTATTATCATTTTTAGTTTCCTCTTTTTTTTTTTTGTATCTGATGCTGTGTTAATAATTCCACTTTAAAGCAATCTGGTTAACTGCAATTTTTAGCTAAGTGCAATGTTCCTTGGCTACAGTTTTCAATTAAATGTGTTAATTAAGTTCCAGATTAGTGCATGAGGTGTTAATTGTAGTACTCTACCGGTGTTTAAGAACAATGTGGAGCAAACTTATCAGTTTAGCAGCACTTGAGTGGCAGTTGGAAGAGTTTTATGTACTGTGGCTTGCAATGGACTGAAAGAGAATAACATTAACTTTGGGTCAGAAAATTGAAGTGTTATAACGTATAGAGACATCAGGAGTAAAAGGTCAGAAGTGTCTTCAGAATTTGGCATTGATCTATCAACAGTATGCTGGACAGTAAAGGCAAAAGATCAACTATATGCTGAGTGGAAGAAGGCAGAAAACAAGTGCCATAAGTGCCGCAGAGTGGGCAAGAGTGAGGAAGTTGAGGTTGCTTTACTAAGATGGTTTTCTGCTACACGAACTGCAGATGCACCTGTAAATGGTCCGATTCTGTTGAGTAAGGCTAAACACTTGGCTGATATTATGGGCACTGAATTTAACCCACCAGTGGATGGTTAAGCCGTTGGAAGGACAGACATGGTATTGTTTTCAAACGATGTCATGCGGGGAAAAAAGATTCTGACACACAGTCTGCCAACACCTGTTTAAACAGCATTCTTTACCAACTGTTTAAAGATTACCCACCTCATCTAGTGTACAACTGCAATGAAACAGGTGTCTACTTTAGAGCAGTCCCAGAAGGAACTTTGGCCTTTAAATCTGATGCAGCCTGTGGGGGAAAAGCTAGAGAGAGAATATCCATGTTATTGTGCTGTAACATGGATGGCACAGACAGGTTGAAACCAATCATCATAGGAAAGTCCAAAAAGTCCTGTTGTTTCTCTGGAATCTCCATGGATGCCCTGCCTGCACACTGGGAGGGCAATTTGAACGCTTGGATGATGAGTGAAATTTTTACCACCTGTCTGAAAAATGTGAACACATAGATGCGCTGTAAGAGGATAAAAGTTGCCCTCATTTTGGATAACTGCTCTGCACATCCTAACGTTACAGTCTCCCAACATAAGATTGATTTTCATCCCTCCCAACATGATAGCTCTGATACAACTGATGGACATGGGCATAATCAGGAATGTAAAGCATCTTTATCGTAGCCAGGTATGTACAGTAATGCCCACTTATCAAACATACCTAACATGACCATTCCCTGTGCAATTTACTAAAATTATGCTTTATTTTTACAAGTCATTGAGAAAGTGCTGCTCTGCCTAGATAAGAAACTACAAGGGAGTGTTAGTGCCCTGAAGAAAAAATTACAGTCCTTGATGCGGTCCAGATGCCAGAGTTTGCATGGCAAAATGTGAAGAGAGACACAATTGTAAACTGTTGCAGAAAGGTGGGATTTATATCTGCTGATGATGCCATTGCCACTGTAGTTGAGGCAGTCAGAGAAAGTGAGGATCCACTCCTTAACCTCCCAAGGCTACCTCCAAGCATGACCCCACAGAGTTCACAAATTTCAGGGACATGGATGATTCAGTACCCACCGATGGATCAACTGATGATGCAGAAATATACAGTGAGGTGCTTGGTGTACCTGCTGAGGCAGAAGATGAAGGTGATCCTCCCCGTTACATGTTACCATGTCAGAAGTGCTCATAGCCATGGATAAAGTTAGCTTCTTGGTTCATGCTAGAGAAAAGTGGGACCAAACTGCTCTGTTCAAATTCTAGCACCGCCTGCACAACCTAGCTGTAGAGAATACAAAACAGAGCAAAATTACAAATTATTTTCAGCTGTAATTGCTCTCAGAGTGCCAGTGAAATAAATGTTTACCCTTTTTTTCATTTTTAATACAGTAAATAAGATTGCTTCTTGCATCAAGTGATCTTATTATGCAGAGTACAGGCTGAGCTCCAGTGAATTAAATGTTTACAATTTTTCATTTTGAAATAAATGTTTCCCCCTTTTTTGTTTTAAATAAATAAGACTGATTACATATTAAATACAGAACTACACTGTCTTGCTTCTTGATCTCATCATGTAGAAATACAGTACTTGCTGTCCTGGTTTTTCAGTAAAACAGCACTGTTTGTGATGGAACAAAATTGGCAATTTTGGTTAAAAGCTCATTCCGCTTAAGTGCACATTTTGCTGTTGCAAAACTGGTGTGCACTTAAGCAGAATCCCTGTATAATAAAGCAGTCTTACAACCACGGTATAATTACCGGTAGAATACTTCCAATTTTTCATACCTACGTAGGCAACAGTCTCATCTCAGAGAAAATGAAGAATGCAAATGGTCTTATACTCCTGATAAGTACCATGACAACTACTAAAAAATACATAAAAGTTCTACCATTGAGCAATGGCAAATAGCATGACTTTGTACTAACCTGGGAAAGCTTGCTTAGCTAGCATAAACAGATAAATGAAACAATAGCAGCTTGTAGCTTGTGAAGGACACTTGTGATTACAGTTCTGTATAAGCACTAAAGATGGCAGTATTGCCTAACTAATGATTATACAATAATATATAATAGAAGAATCTCCCGGTATTACAATAAAAATACAGCAAATCATCATGATTCTCAGCAAAAGTACAGTAGAACTCAGATCCTGACACTTATGCTTATATGATAAGTGTCTGCACCCTAGAAGTATTACATATATCTGTAAGCATTGGTGTCTGTGAGGTAGGGGGGCTAATCAGGAGTGTTGGTCCATGGATAACATTCCCCTCCTTGTTGCCACAGAAGGGGCAACAGTCCCAAGTGGATGGTGGGATAGAGCTAAAAATGTCATTTACAAGCCTGAGGCATGAGCTTTGTAAAGGAATTTGAGTTGTTCTCGATGTTGTCTTAGGGTACAGCACAGAGTAAAGATTAGGAAAACAATCAAAAATGCTTGAATAACAACAAAGACTTTAAATGTGAGTTCTAAGTATTACATAGGTTGGTGCTTAAATCAGCATCATGAATAAGTTCATTAAGTGCATCAGTAGCATTGGCTATATTATTGCTAATGTGAATGTGTATCTTTCCTAGTGAGAAAAGATCTCAAGGAATGTGTCAAAGGATCAATAGGGACATTAAAAATAGGCAAATATTGAAACAGGGCAAGCAAGTATTGGGGGATCAGTATCAATAACGCCTGGTTCAGGAAGAGGAACAGGCATAATAACAGTGTGACCAATAACAGTTTTTTGATGAGGAGTAAAACAAAAGTTAAGTTTAGTGACTGGACAAGACTTATCTCCATAGACAAAGAGTTAGGGATGATGCAATACTGACCATAAGAAGTATAGGTAACCCTCAGAGTTGGTACCCACCATCACTGTAGACATACTGGATAGGTAAAGAACCAGTTGGTGAGCCGTGTAGTGAAGCGATGTACCTCTTCAAGGTAGCTTTGGGAAGGAGCTGCTTTAGCATCTTGCACTGAAGATGCAGCTTGTGGAGAGCAGATGTCATCACCTCGATCAACATCAGTAAGGTTGTACGACAGTTCTTCACCCAACATCAGTGCCCAGTCGAGGTGTTCTGGAATGTAGCCACAGATAGATTTCACAATATCGAAGATGTTACAGTGGCACAGGAAGTAGTAGCCTTTCTTTGCACAACAGTATGTATGCGAGTGCCACCCAGGCCTGGAGAAATGAATGGTAAACCAGCATGGAAGGTAATTCAGTTTGTTCTCAGTAGATGTCATCAGCAAGGTGGCCTATGGAGTGTAATTGAGCTAATTATTCAAAAACAGCTGTAGCAGGATCCAAATGTGGTAAAGACACAGTAAAAGTGATGAACACATTGTCCTTAACGGAGTAAGTTTTAGTAAAATAGCAAGGAGCTTGATTAGGATATCTGGAAAGATATCCAGTATTTCTAACAGTTGACATAGAAATGTTCGAAGTATTTGCTACACAAACAAAGATACAACCAGTGGTTTTACAATGTGGGCAATACCATTTACTCAATCTAAGATCTTGAATAACATCTGGAATTTTGCTTGTTTCCAAATCCCTGAAGAGAGCATTAACAGTAGACATAACATAAGAGCCATAGACAGAGCATAACATTTCACAACCAATATATTGTTTGTCTGCCCCACGGTTGTTTTGAAAAATAAGTTTATTAAGTTTATGTTTAGTATCATTGAAACCTTTGGTAATTTCCTGCATATTGTAAACAGTAGAGTGTTCTTCATTACTAAGAGAATTTACACCATGTAAAATAAGGGGTAAAACATCATTATTGATAGCTTGTTGGAATTTAAGGGTCTGGGCCTTAATGGCGGCATTATCTGCTCTATCCAAAATAGATATACCTGCGCTGAAGAGGTTAGTAATGCTGCCGGCTGCTCCAGTGATGCCAGAGGCAGATCCGGCCACACCAGCTATGCCAGCTGCATCTGCTTAGTGCGTGGATGAGAGTTGGGTTTAACATAGTCCTTAGGAGCAAATCAGAAAACTCCTAAGCGATCAGTGGTGTGTGGTCCACCAATAGGGTCATTTGTGCATGTTTGATAAGCAGCAACAATGTCAATAAGCATCATACTATAACATTTAGAAGTGTTTGTAGTGTGGCAAAAGCCAATTTCAGCCATATTCCAATGTGTGAGATTAAAAATAACTTGTACGTGCATGAACTGTACATTATTAATATTTCAATTTCAATTCAATTCATGTTTATTTTTAAAGCGCCTTTCAGAATCAAGGCGCTGTACAAAATAAATAAAACAAGATCCAACATTAAACAATCAAAACTATAAAGAAAAAGCCAAAGTAAAAAGATATGTTTTTAAGGCAATTTTAAAACTGTCAACGGTCGGGCATTCTCTTAACCAATGAGGTAGAGAATTCCACAGGGTAGGAGCTGAAAAGGCAAAGGCACGAGATCCTGACAACTTCAAATGGACCCTGGGAATCTCTAGCAATCCCTCATTGGTGGAGCGGAGGGGGCAACAGGGAACCAGAAGATCTTTCAGGTAACTGGGTCCCTGGTCGTGTAGGGCTTTAAAGGTTAGTAAACCAACCTTAAAGGTGATCCGCCACTGCACAGGCAGCCAGTGCAGTTCGCGAAGGACAGGCATAATATGACTGGTTCTAAAAGTCCCAGTCAAAAGCCTGGCTGCAGTGTTCTGCACCAGCTGCAGGCAGTGGATATCGACCCTGGTAGCCCTAGGTATAGGGAATTACAGTAGTTCAAGCGGGTGGTAACAAAGGCGTGGACCAAAGTCGAAAGGTCCTCCTGGGGAATCAGATGTTTCACCTGGGCGATATTCCTCAGATGGTAAAAAGAGGATTTGACAACAGCTGACACTTGTGATTTCAGGGTCAGACCATCATCAAAAATAACGCCCAAATTTTGCACCTGTCGAGAGCTAGAGAGCGGTACACCACCAAGCAATAAACCTGATGGATATCCCGCACCCAAACCCCTCCCAGGATGACCTGGGTCCACAACCAATACCTCAGGCTTATCCAGATTAAGTTTTAACCAACTCGAACTCATCCAAATTCTGATCTCATCCAGGCAGTTGTTAAGTACGGAGAGTGCATCACTCTGATCGGGGAGAAAGGACAGATACAGCTGAGTATCATCTGCATAGCAGCGAAAACCCAGACTGTATCACCTGATGATTTCTCCTAATGGCAGCATATACACTGCAAACAACATGGGAGCTAAAATGGAGCCCTGTGGTACCCCACATGGTAGGGAGAAGGCGTCAGAGGAATAAATTCCAGTGATGACTCTCTGAGACCTACCACTGAGGTAAGAACAAAACCATTCGTGGACTGTACCAGACAGCCCATAAAAAACCCGCAGTCGCTCCAATAGCACCTCATGGTCTACAGTGTCAAATGCGGCAGAAAGATCAAGAAGGACCAGAATGGTACAAGTCTTTCGATCTCTGGCCATTATGAGGTCAATCAAAACCCGAACAAGGGCAGTCTCAGTACTATGCCTTTTCCTGAAACCAGATTGAGAGCATCATAGACATTATGGAGGTGAGATGTTCATCCAATTGCAGTGCAACTGCCTTTTCAATAACCTTACCAACAAATGGCAGGTTAGAAATAGCCGGTAGTTAGCTAGACAGTTTGGATCAAGGAGGATTTCTTTAGGAGTGGTCGAACTACTGCCTCCTTAAGGGGGTTAGGAAAAAAAACCCTCTCCAAGGATTTCCAGACAATGTCAGCAAGGATTGGGTAGATAACTTCTACACAACCTACTAACAGAGGTGTAGGACCCGGATCCAAACTACAACTAGTTGGACGCATTGTTTGGATGATCCTCACAATGTCAATGAATTCCGGGCGGTGAAAATCCAACCAAATAGGCCGAGGATTAAGTACCACCCATTGTTCACCATAATCCCCCGAAGGAGAGGTCGGACCAATGCCGGACCTGATGCTGGCAACCTTATCTGCAAAGAAGCGAGCGAACTCCTCACATCTAAATTGAGAAAAAGCTTCTCTAGGCTGAAGACAGACTGGATTGCACAGTCAGTCCACAGTCTGGAAAAGTTGAGCCAGTCGATTCTTTGCAGCAGAAATCTCTCTGGAGAGAAATTCTGCCTTCTTACGAGTGATTTCTGATTGGTAGTCATCATAATGGGCTAACAATCTAAGCCTGTCAACATCAAGGCCCGATTTCCTCCAGACTCTCTCCAGCCTTCAGCCTACTCGCCTTAATTCCTTCAAGGAGCCATCGAACCATGGACTCCTTGGACGGATGGTGAGAGGCCGAACATGAACAGGAGCAATTTTGTCCAGAGCATCTCCCACTGCCTTATTATAGGCAAGTACAAGACCATCTGGACTCATGCATTCACCCGACAAACTTGATAGGTCCAGCACCGCCATTAGGTCACTGGGGCCAACACCCCTTAAAGGGGGGTATTGGACCATCTCCATAGAGGCAGACTTATTAGAGGGGGCCCTGAAACTGAACCTTATGGTGTAATGGTCTGACCAACTGACTGGTTCCACCCCCAAGTCAGTGATCTCCATACCCAGGAGAAAGACCAGATCTAGTGAATGACCTCCTATATGGGTAGAGGAGGTAACAACCTGTGTCAGGCCCAGTGTATTCATCAACTGGAGAGACTTTGACCAAAATGGGAGAGTTCATAAATAAGCCCAGGCGTTGAAATGCTTAGAAGTATTAATCTGGGAAACCTCAACTAAAGTCGACAATGAAGTCTACCAATCTCCTGTAGGGACCGCCACGGCCACCTGGTGGACGTGCAGACTCCAGGAGAATCCCACAACCTGCACCTCGCCCAGGATATATTCAAAAGATCTGGTGTTCCCCAATGGAACATCCACAAGGCCCAGTTCAGATTTAAATATAATGGCCACACCTCCACCCCTATGATTCAGCCTTGGATGGTGTATTACCGAGAACCCAGCTGGAGTTGCCAAGGCCAATATAGGGCCAGCATTTTCGTCCAGCCAGGTCTCGGTAATGCAAGTCAGATCAGATGACCCAACAAGATCAGCTATAATAGCTGTCTTGTTTTTTATAGATCTGGCATTGCACAACACCGCCAAGGCAGGATGAGATGTCGGGGAAGACCTCGGCACCTGTCCGATATCTTCGGGACTCTTGGGTATGGGGACAAGATAAGAGCAATCTCTATCCTGACCCCATTTCACCCCAGGATGTCTTCTGGACCCTAAAAGCCCAATCCACCCTCCCCTCTCCATAAGAGCTCCTGGAAGTGATGTGGCTGTCAAACCACTAGGAGGACCTTCCTCCTGGAGAGGGCAGTTAGTCAGTTCTTCTTGGCTCGGTGAGACTACAGAAAGATAAAGAGCTTCAGTAGCTACATAGCTGTGAAGACAGTAAGAATGTGCCTTATCTGGATTGAGCCGGTCACACCAGGCAGCATCTATAAAAGCAATAAGATTATACTGACCTGTATGTCTTGGAGAAATCTGTCTGATAGAAAAAGTATCATTTTTAGAAATGTCAGTATTAGGCCAGCCATGGAATGTATCTTTGGACAGGCAAGCTACAGGGATTGTGTAGCCCTTATCAGTTTCCCATTGGACAGAAAAGGAAGATTTATAAGGAGTAACAACTACAGCATCAAGAAAGGCATCTGAGCCTTCAGTAACATTAACCATTTTATTGGGAACACTAATTTTGACTCCCATAGGGAATGAATGTTCAAGTTTGCCAAGGAAATGTTGTATGCATTCCTCGTGAGTTTGTGGGGGGGTGCAGGGGGTGTAGTCAGTCAATGTCAGTAGTCCCACCAGGAGAAGAAAGAGATGCAAGATAGCCATCTTGTTGATACCTGTAAAAGAAAAAAAGTGGACTAGGAAAAGTAAATGTAGTGACCTTTATATAGCTTAAGAAAATACAAAATCACACATGCCCCCACAATGCAAAGCATCATGGGCTGAATATGCAAATCACCACAGAATGTTATGCTGGTCCAACTTTAAGCAGAATTGTATGGTGCCGAAAGGCCTCTCACACAGTTTGCAAAGGGTGCTAACAGAAGACATAGACATGTGTTTTGTCCTACCAGGACTCATCAGTATGCCTCGTCTGTTTGACACCCCAGTGGAATGGACCAGCTACCCTTAAGGCAGTGTGCCTTGGATATATTGTGGTGAACCCATTAAAATAAAACTATTTATTCACCACAATATATCCAAGGCACACTGCCTTAAGGGTAGCTGGTCCATTCCATCGGGGTGTCAAACAGACGAGGCATACTGATGAGTCCTGGTAGTATTTAAACACGTGGTCTATGTTCTCTGTTAGCACCCTTTGCAAACTGTGTGAGAGGCCTTTTGGCACCATACAATTCTGCTTAAAGTTGGACCAGCATAACATTCTGTGGTGATTTGCATATGCAGCCCATGATGCTTTGCATTGTGGGGGCATGTGTGATTTTGTATTTTCTTGAAACTTGGCTTCCCAGCCAAATGCCCTTTGGTGTAACCCTTGCCTCAGTGTTTGCGCACAGAGGTTCTTTGTCTTTTATATAGCTTAAGTTGGTTAGCATGGAACCACTTGCCAGTGGTCTTCTTCTGTTGTTGAACTCGGACCTGATATACAGCAGGACTGAGTCTGTTAACAATGGGATAATGACCTTCCCATTTACTGGCAAATGGATGTGTTGGTTGTCTGTATTGGAGAAGCATAACCTGATCTCATACTTGCCAGTCTACATCTTTGGCTTGCTTATCAAAATGAGCTTTGGCTTTACCCATTTGCTTGGCAGCAAACAGATGTGTCTTCATGATGCCATTGTGAAGCTTTTGGACATATTTGTCTATAGAAACTCGATGTACAGTAGAGTGCATAAATTAACCAACAGGTGCTCAGGTAATCTCATAGCTCTACCAGTCATGACCTCATAGGGTGTACACTGAGTGGCAGCTGAAGGGGTACTTCTGATTGCCATCAGTAATAGAAACAAGAGGGAATCCCAATCCTTGGGATTGTCATGGACAAATTTGCATAACTTCTGTTTGTTCATTCTACCTGGCATGATGATTGGGGATGGTAGGGTATGTGGAATTTCTGATCTACTCCAAGCATTTGGAGTGTGTGTTGCATCAATTCAGCTGTAAAGATGGTTCCCTCATCTGAGTCTACTTTTAAGGGCAGACCCCACCTGGAGAACAGTTGGTCCACTAGAATCTTGGCAGTTGATTTTGCCATGTTGTTCTTAGCAGAGAATGCTTCTACCCACTTGGAGAACAAATCCATGACAAGTGCATACTTGTTATTCTTACTGGAGCTGGTAAGAGGGATGATGAAATCAATTTGTATTGCATTTCATTGTCCAGTTTGCCTTTGTGGCAACAATCTGGTGTTTTGTTTTACTGAAACTGGGTTGTTCTGGGCACAAACTATGCAGTTGACCACATAATGCTCTGCATCCATGGCCATACCAGGCCACCAGACAATTGCTTAGAGTCTCTGGAAAGTGTTTTCTGCCCCCTGGTGTCCATGAGTGGGTGTGTCATGAACCATATGAATAAACTCGGTTCATAGGGATTGTGGTGCAATCCACAATTTGTCACCTATATCTTCTTTTCGATACCAGATGAGCTTCTGATCACTAGATAAGTGTACAGTATGTTATCTGAGTGTCTCTTATATGGACTACCTACAGGTAGTGGTTCTTCAGTTCCCTTGTCTAGGAAATTTTTATTTAGTTTTTTATTGAGCTGGTAAGTGCACTAGATAAATTCTTGCTTATTTTCAGGCACGACCGGGGGATACAGATGAATGCCAACTGACCTTGAACCAGATTAAGTTGTTGGTGGTATTTTTAGTGAATGGGGGAAATTTGTCTAGGACACCGAGGAAATTCCCCTACTATATTGCGTTGCTGCGTCGTGGTCAGTAGGGGAGCTGCTGACCTAGGTGATGGCCACTCGGTCAGATGCACTATGGAGTGCGGGAGCACTGACTAGAGAACCGGAGATTGGGATGATGGAAACCGAGGAGGAGGATGTACAGTTGCAGTCTCTTGAACTGCAGATGGAGTGCCAAACTACGGAAAAATAGGCGAGGCCTGTATCGGAGCTTACCGGAGAGAGGTCCTTTAAGGAGGTGAGGACACAGGGAAGCTATTGGAGACAGCCTGGAAATAGAAGCGGCGGGTTCGTTGTTGGAGCAGGAGAGTGGGATGGAGAGTCGTCCTGGAAAAGAGTCGCTTCCTGGTGAGGATGGGAGTGGAGGCGTCATGGAACTGCACAGGCCCAGCAGTAAGGACGAATTACCGGATATCACGAGGGCTGCTACGCGTTCAGAGGAAGGAACTAAGCCGATCAATTTAGAGTGTGGGACCGGAGGTACAGGCCTGGAGAAGGGTCAGAGTACTGACTGGTTGGAAGAGGTGGCCTTGTTGCAAGCAGGATGGATTCGGCAGGCAGATGGAATGTGGGTGCCTGATCCAGAATGGATTTCTTTTTCCCCAGCAGAGACTGAAGCAGCACAAAGAACTCTGCAGGAGGGCGAGTCGTTGGCTTTAGCCAAACAGCCTAAACAGGGCCAGGCTTTAGGCCAGAAGGGATTATCGGATGAGCAGGGGAAGGGGAGGATTTCACCTGCTAATAGTGTGCCTAAACTGGTGTCAGAAGAGCAGGAAGTAAGGAGGGGCCCACTTTTTTTGGATCTTTTTAAAAGAAATAAGGTGGAACAAGCCCCAAGAAGAAATGCAGTACGGCTGAGGTACAGAGGGGGTCTCCCTGAACATCCTGACTGGATTTATGTAGCAAGAAAATTGTTGATGGATTCTATGAACTTTCTATCTACCGATATTTATGCTTTAATTAATATACGTGGGGAGGATACCTTTGATATTAGTTTTAAACAAATGGCTAGCTTAGAGAAATTTTGGCATAAATATGACAGTTGCAAGTTATTGCCTTTATGGTTACCTTTTTTAGCCATTCCGATTACAAAACCGGTTTTTAAAACAGTAAATGTGATGTTCAGGAATGAGGGAGTGAATGTGGGAGACATTGTTTTCTGGTTGAAACAAAAATGTGAGGTTCTGGGCCCACTGGAGCCTATTCTGGACTCAGAGTATCTGGACTGGGGCATGGAAATTTAAATTCAAACTGCATGTGGTGAATAATGAAGTACAACATGTTCCAAATAGCTTTTTTTTGGGTAGAGATCATGGGGTTTGCTTTTACCCAGGACAGCCAAAAGCATGTTATAGATGTGGTAGCCGTAGGCACTTTAGTGCATGCGACAAAGTGAAATGTGCTTTATGCGGTGAATTGGACCATGACAGTGAGGTTTGTAGGAATGAATTTAAATGTAATTTATGTGATGACTTGGGACATGCTTATCACCAGTGTCTGTGGGCAGAGCAGAACAGACAAGGGGGTTTAAATAAGGAGGACCTGATTGCTCAGGCCCAGTTTAGGGGGGAGCCTGCCCAGTCCCATTTAAGTAAAGGGAACATGTTGAGAGTAGAAAAAGAAGGAGTTGCAACCCCAGAGGTTTCAGTTGATTCTCTTAATGAAAAAAGACCCACTGTTCTGATCCCACAGCAGGTTTTGCCCCCCCATTTCTATGGCAGAATCCTTGGCTAAGCCTACAGATGACCCAGCCAGGGAATCTGAGATGGAAATTCCCTTTCAGACCCCTCGGAGGGTTACTAAAGCAAGTAGTCATTCTGGAGGGGTTTGTTTGACTCAGAACTCCTTTTCAGCTTTAGCAGACTTAGAGGGGGAGGGGGTATCAGATTTGTTAAAATCGGACGAGAATTTGAGTATGGAAATTGAGGAAGAGGGTGGGTTGGAAGTATTGGAAGGGAAAAAGAAAAAGGGGAGAAAAAGGAAACAAGAGAAATCCTGAGTAGATGAATTATGGTTGATATGGCTGTTTAAAGATTATATCTCTCAACTGCTGTAGCAAAGAGCTACAAGAGGCGTCTAATTGAGTTTACAGCATTGTAGAGATTTTAAAGCGGGATCGATTTTTACAAGAGACACATTTTTCTTCTTTAATGGAGGTGTCTCAGGCAAAAAAACTATGGTGGGAGGGCCCGTCCTTTTGGGGAAGATGTGGCAGACGGGGTAGGTATATTGTTTTCTAACCCTGCAGTTCAGGTAATAAGGCTGTTAGATGTCCTGCCGGGAAGGTTATTGATCTTAGACTGTTTGGTGTATGGTGTTTGCTTTAGATTAATTAATACTCATGCTCCGCAAGTTAAAACAGCAAGGATTGCTTTGTTTAATTTGGTCAAGCCATATCTATTTACGTCTAAGCATATAGTTTGGGGAGGGGACATTAATTGTAGTCTAGATATTCAGATAAAAAACAGAGTTCAACAAAAAAACTTATTGTGATTCTCATGCCCTTTCTCAAACAATAGAGTGCACAAAGTTGAAGGATGCCTTTAGAGAATTGCATTCATCTGTGGGTTATACTTATAAGAGGGCCACCTTTCAGACAAGAATTGATTATTTTTTTCTGTCTAATTATTTAATGCCTGTGGTGTGTTCGGTGATGCCGTATGATTTTTCTGATCATAATGCCTTATGTAGTGTTGTAAGTTTACATCAGATTCCGGCTTCATTTCCAGCCTTTCACAACAGATGGATGTTAAATGCACGACTACTTTCAGAAGCTGTGTTTTGGCTCAGTTAAAAGAATTTATGGCTTTTCGCAAATCAGTGGCAGTATTTTTTTCAGATTGGATTTCTTGGTGGTCAGATACCAAGTTGGCTTTAAAGGATTTTTTTATAGCCTATGGGAAATGGAAAGGTTCGGGGGATTATTTACAGTATTTAGATTTTCGAAACCAATATTATAAATTACAGTCACACCCAAGAAGCAAAGATGTAGAGAATCAGTCTCAGATTAAGTTGGTAAAAAAGAACATGTTGAATTATCAATACCAAAGGGCAGCAACCCTACATGCCAGTTTAAAGTTTGGTACACAACAACAACCTTTTCAGGATCCTTATAAGGCATGTAAAAAATAAGATTGAGAAAAGATTTATGTCAGGGCTACGAAATTCTGTCAGGGATTTAAAAACGTCTGTGGCAGAAATGTTAGCAATAGCAGAGGAAAGGGTGGCTTCTCAATTTGAAGAAGGGTTTGTTTCTTCCTCTGTGTGGGAGGATGTCTTGCATTTCTCAATTCCTACTATTTCTCAGGTTGATGTAGAGCTTCTACAAGGACCTATAGCTTTGCAGGAGGTCCAGCGGGCGATAGGTTCTTACGGGTAGGGGTGTCACCTGGGATAGATGGGTTAACCAATGAATTTTATAAAACTTTTTCTGAAGACCTGAGCGGCATACTGACAGAAGTCTTTAATGATATCCTACAGTATGGGTTTGGAGATGCAAAATTTAATTTAGCTATTTTAACATTTATTTTTAAGACAGGGGACATTACAGATCTGGGTAACTGGAGACCAATTAGTCTCCTGAATACAGACTACAAGATACTTTCTACTATCTTATGTAAAAGATTGCAAGAAGTTGTTAAGGGGGTGCTTCACCCGGCACAAACATGTGCTATTCCCCATCGATCAATCCAGCAGAATTTAAAATTATTAAGGGACATATGTGAATTTGGACTACAAAGAAAATTGTCAGGTTTTATTATGGCATTAGATCAGGCTAGAGCCTTTGATTCTGTGTCCCATGAGTTTCTTTTTCAGGTATTAGTAAGGTATGGGTTTCCGAAAGTGTTTAAGTATATTTACACTTTATATTACAAAGCAAGTTCTTGTGTAAGCATTAATAAGGTGGTAGGCTCTGAAATACGGATGAACTGTGGGGTCAGGCAGGGTTGTCTGATTAGCCCTTTATTATATGCGTTTTTATTGTTCCCTCTGTTGAGAGAAATTGAGTATAATAGGACAATTCAGGGGTTATCGCCATCTTATAATTTACCAGCCCGGAAGATTTCTGCATATGCGGATGGCATTTGTCTGTTGGTAGCAGATGTCCAGTCAGGTGTTCAGGCTATCCAAGTGATCAAAGGATTGGCAGATTTAAATGGCACTAGATTAAATTTAGAGTAATGTAAATGTCTGGCGATTGGGGATACTACTGTTTGTCAGAACATTGGGGGTATCATAATTAAGGATTATATTACTATTTTAGGTCTTCTGTTTGGTGCAGGAGACTTAGCATTATTAAACTGGGAAAAAGCTTTGGTTATTGCGGAAAAAAAAGGTACAGCAATGGAAATCCTGGGGTTTTTCCAAAAAGAAGTGGGTATTAATTATTAAAAAATTTCTATTACCCATTTTTTTACATGTGTCTGCCATTTTTCCGGTTCCTGTTTCATTAGAGACAAGATTATATAGTGTATTTTTTCAAATGGTGGGGTAGTCGGCTAAATCCGATTAAAAGAGCTTTTACTTATTTAAAGTTAAATCAAGGGGGTTTAGGGATGATAAACCCGGTTGTATTTTTTCATTTCTTCTTTATGATTGCAGCCTTTAAATCAAGGGTTAAACCTCAGGATCATCCATGGTCGGCTTGGACACAATTGCTCTTTTTTCCTTTTATGTCAAACTGGGAAGGAGGGGGTGTTCCTATTAAAAGTAAGGTAGCCTTGGCCCCTTCCTATGCGGATTCCTCAGTAAGAAAATTACGGGAATGGAAACTAGGAAAGGCTCGATTGCAGGATATACCTAGGAAGAATTTTTATGCAGAAATTATGTTTAATTTTTTTTATGTCCAAGTGGATTTCCCCTTGTGTACCTCTACAAAACTGTCACAAGCCATGCGGCTTTTGATGGACCATAGGATACCCCCTAGTATGTGGGATGTGTTGTGGCTCTGTTGTCATGGGAGATTGGGAGTCAGGGGTAATTTAAAACATAAACAGATCACGGATCGAATGTGCATTAGACCAGGGTGCACAGATCAAATTGAAACATCAGAACATTTTCTACTTCTTTGTCCATATGTAAAGTCTTTTTGGTATGAGTTAGCAAAGCAGTGGGAATGGGGATGTTTGACACATATTACTTATCGGAGTCTTGTCTTGGGCGACTACTCCGGTTTTCTGTGAAGATACCACCCAAGTACTTTAAATCTGATCTTTGCCTGTATTAAATATCACCTGTGGCAAGCTAGGTGCCAGTTCTCTCTACAACATACCCTTCTTCCCTATAATGTTATTTTTAACCGTATAGAATTAGCAGTAGGTAAACAGAAAATGTATGAGCAGTGAACATTAGAACAGAATGTCTTCCAGGATTTTTGGAAACATATTGTTTGGTTTAAGTGATATTGGTGAAAACTGCCTTTTGTGTATGTGTGTTAAGTTTGATTTCTGTTTATTAATTTTCGAGCACTGTATTTGAGTTTATTTAGGTTAGTCATAGAAGGGTGTATTTTCCTTTTTTTTCCTTTGCATATTTCATGTATATAGGTGTTTCTGACAAATGCTAAATGTGATTGTGTCATGTTGTTTTTGTTTTGTCTTTTTCAATAAGAATTCCCCTACTCTTTTCGAGAAGTGCCATGGGATATTTAACATCCGCCTGAACTACCACCAGAACAAGCAGATGGGACCTCTTTTTAACATCTCATCCAGAAGATGGCACCTCAGGAATGCAGCACCCCCTCATGCTGCACTGCAGTGTCAGTATTGGGATATTAACCCAAGTGCCTGGTGTGGGGATAGAACCCACAGCCTTCTGATCTCCCGGCCTCAGAGGTGAGTGTACTACCTGCTGAGTCATTGACACTGCTGAAGACATGCTTCAGATCTGGGTCAGATTTCTGTGCAGCAGACAAGTAGAGTGGGGGTTCTGGCACTAGTTTCTGTCTAGTGTTAGCAGCCATGATGGCTGATATGGCTGTAGGGTGAGTCATGGTTCATGTCCCACCCCCAAGCACCCACTTTGGCTAGCAAATCTGCTCACTCATTGAATTCATGATAAGGTTCAGATTTGCAATGGGCTTTTACTTTCTGAATATACAGCTTGTAAGTAAACTGCTGTGTAAGAGTGTGTACATACACAAACAGATCTCGGCATTTGACAAGTGTGCCATCAGATGATGTAAAATTGTTCTTTTGCCCAAAGGGAAAAAAACACAGTAAGTGATGAGCAGACACAATTGGAGTCTATGAAGATGATGGCATCTCTGTCACCATTGGGCATGATCTCCAGGGCACAAGCCACAGCTGCCAGGTCAACATACTGTGTTGAAACAACAATGCATTTCCTAGAAATGTGTCTGAAGTCACTTCATGCCACCTGCTCACCATCCATGTAGAAAAACGTAGAAAATACGGAACATGTTGGTACGTTCCAGGACTTCAGGTGTAGCTGGTAAGAATAGTCCTAGGTCAGGAGGTTGGAGGGCACAGTCATGGGGTGTTCCTGTGTATAGTAGACCATGGGCCAGAATTGAAGGCATTTTAGCAGGCATTACTTTTATGTCCCTGCCCTGCAAAAGTAAAGACTAATGGGTCAGTTTAATGTTTGAGACTGAATCATCCTTGACTCTGTCAGAGAGCAAAAAGTTGGTTGGGATGTGGCAGGGATGCAAAACAATGGCAGCATGCCCAATGATGTACAAAAAGTGTTTGACAGCCCAGTAGGTTGCCAAAAAAGTTTGTTCACACAGATTATACTTTCTTTCTACTGGGGATAGCATCTGTGATGCATAGGCAGTAGGCCTGTGGTACTCATTGTACTTCTGTGCCAGCACTGCAGACATGGCCACATCAGAGGTGGCTGTTTCTAGATGGAAGGGCAGACTTGGATTAAGATTTATCACTACTGAGCCTGAGGCTAGATCTTGTTTCAGCTATGCCACAGCTTCCGTATGAGCTGGGGAGCAGCCTTCAAGGCAAAATCAGGAATAAAATCTCTGGAATAATTTACCATACCCAGAAATCTTCTGAGTGTTGCCACACTAATGGGGAGTGACAAATCTTACAAGCCCTGGATCTTTTTGATAGCTAGGCTTCCACCTTGGTCTGTGATATGTAAGCCAAGGAAAATGACCTCCTTTTGACACAATTGCGCTTTGGAGGGATTACACTTGAGGCCTGCTCTTTTAAAGCAGCAGTACTACGAAATCAGGAAGTGAATTATCAAAATTCTGTTTTTTGGCTGTAAGCATGTGGCCAAAGTTCCAGTCTCCATTCCTGTAAATATTTTTTCCAGTCATCTTTAGTTTTTTAGATATTTGCAATTTATTTGAATGCTTGTAGCGCTACAACAAATATGGCGGCTGATTAATTTCAGATGTGCTTTTTCTACAGGTCGCATCACGTCTTTTGACAACAGCAGAGGGACCCTCTGCTGACCATTCCCGATGCCCCTGCAAGTCATTCACATGTGCAATTGCCAGCAGAGGGGGTTCCAGTACGACATGCTGGGTGGCAGAAATGTAAACAAAAGCAGAGAATAACTGAGCAAATTACTGGGCAATAGTACAATGCCGTCGAGAAAGAGTTCCAGGTATATGATTAGCAGGGCACTGGGAATAAACTGTCAAAAAAGCGCATTTTATTTTTCGTAGTACTGCTGCTTTAAGGAGAGACAGTAATTCATCAAGTAGGGCCAAATGTTCTTCTTTGGTGGTTGTTGCTAGAGGCAAATCATCCATATACTGCTGGAGACATTGGGGTATGGAGAATCCCTGCAGAGCAACCATCATGTGGAGATGGAAGAGGGAAGGGCTGTTATGGAAGCCCTGGGGAAGAAAGTCCAGGTATACTGGCATCCATCAAAAGTAAAGACAAATTTGTATTGACTAATGGGAGTGATGAAAACCCATTAGAAATACCAAGTGCTGAGAACCAGATTTTGTCAGGTGTCAGCAACTTGAGCACAGCTGGGGGTAACTTGATTAAGTATCCTGTAATCAGTGGTAAGTCTCAAAGCTCCATTTGGATTTTTCACCAGCCAAATGGGCTAATTTACAGTGGAGAAACAAGTCCTAATCGCCTTTTGTTGTTGCAGGGATTGGATGGTCTCCCTCAATGAGGGCAAGGCTTCAGCAGGGAAGGGGTACTGCTTCTGCCTCAAAGGATTAGGTCCTGCAGTTTCAATGGTGATGCGCATTATACCACAGTCATGCTTGTTGATAGCAAACACATCAAGGTGTTTTTGCAGCAAAGGTGCAAGTTCAGAAAACAGGTCATGACTTTTCAACAAAGCCATGATGTCATACTCCCTGTTGTTATTGGGGATGGCAGCCACAGTATGTGAATCTGGAATAGGGACAGCATGGCATTGTCCTTTGATCTGCAGAAATAGCCTATTAGCTAGATCCACCACACAGTCATGTTGTGCAAGAAAATCAATTCCCAATATGCTGGGATGGTGACATAATACCATGAGGTCAAAGGCAAAGTCAGTGCTGAGGTGGCCTACCACCAAAGATAGAGACACAGATCAACAGGTGTGTAGCTGTGTACCATCTACACCCCATGCAGTGGTCTTCCAGCCAGTCGACCATTTAGATACAGCTGGGTTCTCATCATGGAGAACCGACATGGCGGCTCCTGTATCCAGGAGCATGTCATGTTGATGGCCTTTACAAAAGGCTGTCCATTCGTGTCAACAACCAGATCACACACAATCCAGACTGGGGCCTGTAATGGTCAATCTGTACCTTCATAGTCATCATCGTCATCCTGTTCCTGAAACCTGAGGCCATCAGGGTCTCTCTTGGCCTCCTCGATGTCTTGCGTAGGATACAGGTGCTGTACCTGTAATGTCACAGGCACAATAACGGCCTGCTTGGTTGTCTCCTTCATTGCATCAGCCTGTCCAGTAGCTGAAAGGGCAAAGGGGTTATTTCCTTGGCTGCTCGATTGCTCAGTAGCCAAGGGCAGGAATAGATTTCCATTAGATGGCTGCAAAGCTGGAGTGATGGCTGCCATGGTGCACGTGAGTTTGGCCTCTCATTCAGCTCGAACTTCCTCCAGCAATTTTTGGAGGGCCTCATTTTCGTCCTTAAGGCTCTGATAGCTAGGACCATTATGGTATTTGCCATCAGGTTGAGTGTTTTTTTTTCAACTGTTCCTGTCTTTGTTGTTCCAGTTGCTTCTCCCATGCCAGTAGCCCCCAACTTGTACGACTGTTTGTTATCAGAAGGGGCATCTGATTTCTTATTGTTACCTTCCACAGTATAATGTGTAGGCAAATTAGAAGTCTGCTGCAAGGCAACAACTTGGACAGCAGGATCTGCTGGGGTTTGAATGGCAGCAGCGGGCTTGTTTTTGCCAGAAGATAGGTTATGGAGGTATCCTTGAAAGGCACGCCCCGTCTTTATAAGGATGCTAGCAAAGGTGTCTGTAGTGGGATTAACATGGAGTTCCACTTTCCCACGCAGAGCTGGAGTCATGTTCTGGATGTGCAAATCCTTGTACTGAGTTTGGTCTTTGTGTACCACTTCACTGGCAAGGCCTTTGCCAGTCTCATAGGCAAGCCATAACCATAGATGGTAGGCAGCGGGGCTCTCTCTGGCACTCTGCTTCACCTTGTAGGTGAGCTGAGCTCCAATGATACCTGGGGAATTAGTGGCAATAACTGCAATGTCATCAAAGGCAAGGGTATCTCAGTTGTGAACTGTCTCAGACAGTTAATTCCATAGAGTAGGCTCTATGGTTTGTCAGAGGATTTGCCCCTGGTATTCAGGTTGAAGAGGAAGTTTCTCTCAAAAGGAGCATACTTTCTCCAAGTGGCAACTAAGGTTGTCAGTGGGACACATCTGTCCGATTGTCTGGACAATCTGTTGAACAGCGTGAGCCACCTGTAAGAGGTTGGAGTTATGAGGAGCAGCAGTGTGCTCAAGTCACTGAATGGCACTATGGATGGCAGCCTCCACTGAGGTTTCCACAATGACCCTGTATAAACAGTTGCTTTGAATAGCAGCCTCAAACATTCGGTCGATCTGGGCTTGGATTTCATTCGACTCCTCCTTGGAGATGCGAAGGTTAGCCATGGCCTCTTAGATCATGCCAAGGACCTTCACTGTGTCATCTTTCAAGAGAGGCACCAGTGGATGCACAGTGTGGAGAATGGGTTGGTCTCCCAGATCATGGGGGCCACCATCTTGAATGATGACATTACGGCCGGCATGTTTGCGAAGATGTGGCAACGTAGAGGGCGTGCGTGTGTGTCCGTTATCTTTGGGATGGCTGGAGATTAGGGCAGCATGTTGGGGTGTGGATGGGGTGTTGATGTGGTAAACCTCATCATCAAAATCAGAGTCGTCATCACCGAATGATGCAATCTCAATAGGTGTGTACTGGAACCCATCCATAGCCTTACATGGCCAGCGAGAACCTCTCACTAATGGTGCAATTTCATCAACTTTGTTCTACACTTCTTGTCACAAGCTCTTGCAGCACTTTAGAAACACAGACTTTGATGGCAGATATGGACCACTTGGCCCATCTAGTCTGCCCATTTCCCTACCTACTGGATAAACTGCAGATCGTAGTTAACCAACAGCATATTTCTTCCTATCCTCCACAAGAATTGCCTTATGTCTGCCCCATACATTCTTGAATTCTCTTACAGTTTTAGACTCCACAATTTCCTCTGGACAGTGGTTCCATGCATCCATCACCCTCTCTGTGAAAAAATACTTCCTCACATTGCTCCTGAGCCGTCCTCCCTCTATCTTCAAATTGTGTCCCCTTGTTCTTACACGTCTTATTTTCTGAAAGATGCTACCTTCTTGGACTTTGTTGATTCCACTGAGGTACTTAAAAGTTCCTATCATGTCTCCCCCCCTCCTTTCCTCAAGGGTATACATATTAAGCTCTTTTAGTATCTCCTCATATGGCTTCTCTTGCAGACCATGCACCATTTTAGTTACCCTCTTCTCTACTGCCTCCATCCTGTCTAAGTCTTTGCAGAGATGGGGTCTCCAGAACTGGACGTAGTACTTCAGATGGGGTCTCACCAACTGTCTGTATAGATGGATAACAACTTCCTGTTTTCTACTGGTGATGCCTCTCCCTATACATCCCAGTATCCCCCCAACCCTCCCTACTGCCTTCTCACATTGCTTGCTAACCTTGAGGTCATCTGATATGATTACCCTCACGTCCCTTTCCATTTTTTTGTTGTTACTACCTCCCCCTCCCCCCACTATGTACTCTTCCCCTGGGTTTTTGTTTCCCAGGTGCATTATTTTGCACTTATTTGCATTGAATCCAAGCTTCCCTACTTCTGACCATTCCTCCAACCTTGCCAAATCCCTTTGCATCCTTTCCACCCCCCTTGTGTATCAGTCCTGTTACAGGTCTTTGTTATCTGCAAAGAGGCATACTTTTCCTTCCAGTCCCTTTGCAATGTCACTGATAAAGACATTAAAAAGGAATGAACCCAGTGCTGAACCCTGTGATACCCCACTAGTAACCCCCATTTCTTCAGAGTGGACTCCGTTTACTATTACCTCCTGTGTCCTGTTGTCCAGACAATGTTTTACCCAGGCTACCACCCTGGGACCCACTCCCAGGCTGGCTAATTTGTTTATTAATCTTTTTTGTGGGACTGTGTCAAATGCCATGTCCACAGCCCCTCTCTGGTCTACTACTTTGGTCACCCAGTCAATGAAATCAATTAGATTCATCTGACATAACCTTCCCACTGTGAATCCACACTACCTTGGGTCCTGTGCCCCACTGGCCTCTAGGTACTCAAAAATTCTTTCCTTCAGAAGTGATTCCATCATTTTCCCTACCACAGAGGTCAAACTAACAGGTCTGTAGTTTCCTGTCTCTATCTTGCTCCCACTTTTGTGAAAGGGAATCACATCCACCCTCCTCCAGTATTAAGGTACAACACCATAGAAACACAGAAACATAGACTTTGACGGCAGATAAGGACCGCTTGGCCCATCTAGTCTGCCCATTTCCCTACCTACAGGATAGGCTGCAGATCCTACTTAACCAACAGCCTATTTCTTCCTACCCCCCACAAGAATTGCCTTATGTCTGTCCCATGCATTCTTGAATTCTCCCAAGTTTTAGACCCCACAACCTCCTCAGGAAGGCTGTTCCATGCATCCACTACCCTCTCTGTGAAATAATACTTCCTCACATTGCTCCTGAACCGCCCTCCTTCTATCTTTAAATTGTGTCCCCTTGTTCTTGCAAGTCTCTTTTTCTGAAAGATGCTACCCTCTTGGACTTTGTTGATTCCACTGAGGTACTTAAAAGTTTTTATCATGTCCCCCTTCCCTTTTTTCCTCAAGGGTATACATATTATGCTCCTTTAGTCTCTCCTCAAATGGCTTCTCTTGCAGACCCTGCACCATTTTAGTTGCCCTCATCTGGACTACCTCTATACTGTCTTTGTCCTTGTGGAGATGGGGTCTCAAGAACTGGACACAGTACTCCAGATGGGGTCTCACCAACTGTCTGTACAGAGGGATAACAACTTCCTGTTTTCTGCTGCTGATGCCTTTCCCTATACATCCCAGTATACCCCCAGCCCTCCCTACTGCCTTCTCACATTGCTTGCCAACCTTAAGGTTATCTGATATGATTACCCCAGGTTCCTTTCCTTTTTTGTTGTTGTTACTACCTCCCTACCTTTGTGTATTCTTCCCTGGGTTCTTGTTTCCCAGGTGCATTATTTTGCACTTCTTTGCACTGAATCCTAGCTGCCATACTTCTGACCATTCCTCCAACCTTGCCAAGTCCCTTTTCATCCTTTCCATGCCTCCTTGGGTATCAACCCTGTTGCAGATATTTGTGCCATCTGCAAAAAGGCATGCATTTCCTTCTAGTCCCTCTGCAATGTCACTGATGAAGACATTGAAAAGGACTGGACCCAATGCTGAACCTAGCAGCACCCCACTAGTAACCCCTCTTTCTTCAGAGTGGACTCCATTTGCAATTACCTTTGGTGTCCTGTTGTGCTGCCAAAGTTTGACCCAGCCTACCACCGTGGGACCCACTCCCAGGCTGGTTAATTTTACTTTTAATCTTTTGTGTGGGACTGGGTCAAATGCCTTGCTAAAGTCTAGGTAGGCCATGTCCACAGCCCCTCCCTGGTCTACTACTTCAGTCACCCAGTCAAAGAAATCTATTAGATTCATCTGACATGACCTTTCCGCTGTGAACCCATGCTGCCTTGGGTCCTGTGCTCCACTAGCCTCTAGGTACTCAACTATTCTTTCCTTCAGAAGTGACTCCATCATTTTCCCTACCACATAGGTCCAACTGACAGGTCTGTAGTTTCCTGCCTCTGTCTTGGTCCCACATTTGTGTCGGTTAATCACATCCGCCTTCCTCCAGTCCTCAGGTACCACACCATCCTCCCATGATTTATTAAAAAGAGTAGCCAGTGGTTTCACTAGTTCCTCCCTTAGTTCTTTCAGAATTCTGGGGTGAATTCCATCAGGACCCATTGCTTTGTTCACCTTCAGTTTTAGGAGTTCTTGCAGAACCCTTTCTTCTGTGAAAAGGACTGGGATTGACACCCCAATCAAGAGTGCTTCTGTTAATTGGATTAGGCACTTCCCCTCCTCTTTTGTGAATACTGAGGAGAAATATTCATTCAGTATCCCTGCTTTTCACTGTCCCCTCTGCCCACCCACCGTTCATTCTGTTCAGCCTCACTATCCCTCCCTTTGATCTTTCTACACTCACTGATGTACCTATAAAACATTTTATCCCCTTTCTAACTGGGTTGGCTATCTTTTCCTCAGTTTGGGCATTTGCTATTCTGACTTCCTCCCTGCTTCCTTCTGCCTTAACAGGTACAGCTCTCTGTCCTGCTCCTTCTATGTTTCCTTATACTTCGAATGCTATCTTTTCTTCCTGACTTTCACAGCCACCTCTTTTGAGAACCATAGTGGCTTTTTCTTTTGTTTTGATTTGTTTATTCACTTCACACAAAGGCTTGTTGCCTCTGTGATGGCAGTTTGATGATTCCCATTGTTGCTCCACACCTCCTTCTAGCCTGTTTGCTAGTGCTTTTCTGAGGCACTCTCCCATCTTGCCAAAGTCATCCCTCCTAAAGTCCAGTACCCTCACTTTTGTATGGCTTGACTCTGTAGCAGAGTTTAACGTGAACCACACTGTTTGATGGTCACTTGTCCCTAGATGGCAACCCATTTCTAGATCTAAGATCCTCTCACTGCCCCCATTTGAGAGTATGAGGTCTAAGATTGCTCCCTCATGAGTGGGTTCTGAAACTAGCTGTCTGAGGCCTGTCACCTATAGGGCATCAAGAATGGCCCTGCCCTTGGATGTGGCTGCAGCAAATGTGCTCCAGTTAACATCTGGCATATTCAGGTCTCCCATCAACAGTATCTCCCCTTTCTCTGCCATTCTAAGAATGCCTTCTATCATATCCTTGTCCATCCCTTCCCCTTGACATGGTGGTCTGTACACAACCCCTGTGTGGATTGTGGTGCCCTTTCAGTCTCCAAGGTGACCCACAGTGCCTCCTCTCCTCCCTGTTTACTCTTTTGTTCAGTTGCTTTTATCCTTTCCTTTACATCCTCCCATGATTTGTTAAAAAGGGTAGTCTGCGGTGTCATTAGTTCTCCCCTTAATTATTTTAGAATTCTGGGGTGAATCCCATCAGTCCCCATTGTTTTATCCACCTTCAGTTTTAGGAGTTCTTTCAGAATCCTTTCTTCTGTGAAAGGAGAGGAATCAACCTCCCTATCCAGAGTGCTTCTATTAATTGGATTAGGTACCTCCCCTTGCTCCTCTTTTATCAATATTGAGCAGAAGTATTCATTCAATAACCTTGCTTTTTCACTGTCCCTCTCCGTCCACCCACCATCCATTCTGTTCAGCCTCACTATCCCTCCCTTTGTCTTTCTATGCTCCCTAATGTACCTATAAAATGTTTTATCCCCCTTCTTAACTGAGTTAGCTATCTTTTCCTCAATTTGGGCCTTTCCTATTCTGACTGCCTTCCCTGCTTCCTTCTGCCTTAACTGGTACAGTTCTCTGTCTTGCTGTTTCTGTGTTTCCTTATACTTCCTAAATGCTGTCCCTTTCTCCATAACCTTCAACACCACCTCTTGAGAACCATAGTGGCTTTTTCTTTCATTTTGATTTATTTGCTTCACACAAAGGCTTGTTGCCTTTGTGATGGCAGTTTTGATGTTTCACCATTGTTGCTTCACTCCTCCTTCTTGCCTGTTTGCTAGCACTTTTCTGAAACACTCTCCCATTTTGAGAGCGTTAACCCTCCTGGAGTCCAGAACCCTTATTTTTTTTATGGCTTGACTCTGCAGCTGAGTTCATTGTGAACCACACTGTTTGGTGGTCACTTGTTCCCAGATGGCGACCCACTTCTAGATCTGAGATCCTCACTCTGTCCCCATCTGAGAGTACCAGGTCAAAGATTGCTCCCTCCTGAGAGGATTCCAGCACTAGCTGTCTGACACATGCTCCCTGCAGGGCATTAAGGAGGGCCCTGCTCTTGGATGTGGCTGCAGCAAAGAGCTCCAGTTAACATCTGGCATATTCAGGTACATCATCAACAATATCTCCCCTTTCTCTGCCATCCTAAGAATGCCTTTTATCATATCATTGCCCATTCCTTCCCCCTGAGATGATGGTCTGTATACAACCCCTGTGGAATGTGGTGCCATTTCCAGTCTCTAAGGTGACCCATAGTGCCTCCTCTCCTCCCTGTTTATTCTTTTGTTCCATTGCCTTTATCTCCTCCCTTATATAGAGAGCTACTCTGACCCCTCTTCTACTCTGTGTCTCTCCTGTAGGTTGTTTACACTGGTATGTTAACATCCTAGTCATGGTTCTCTGTGTACCATGTTTCTGTGACTGCCATGCTATCCAGGCATCCTTCTTCCATCAGAGCCACCAGTTCAGGGAGGTTGTTTCCCAGACTATGGGCACTGGTACTCATTACCCTCCATTTCTTAATGGCCTTACCCCTTTTTGCCCCATCTCTGTCTTTGTCTTTTTTTTCCATTTATCCCAGGCCTTATCCCTATTGACGGCTCTATCTTGGTGTTTACCTCACTAACTACCCTGATTTTTTTGGGTGGGGCTCCTTTCCAGTGTCTGCCCCATGGCTAATTTATATGTTTGCCAATGAAGCACTTAAACCTATCACCTAGGATCCTGGTTTCCCTCCTGGACAAATGCAGACCATCACACCAGTATAGGCCTGCACTGCATCACTGCAGGTGGACCCCGAGTCCCCAATGCAGCCAAATCCCTGAGTTCTGCACCAGTTTTTCAACCACTGATTGAATCCCATGATGTGGAGCACCTTAGCCTCACCCAAGCCATAGACAGGCAGCACCTCCGAGAAGGTTACCGTGCATGCTACTTGCATAATGCACCTCCCCAACTCCACAAACTCCTCTTGCACTGTTCTGCTCCCTTTCCAAGTCACATCATTTGTCTCTAGGTGGACAATGACATCCAGCTCCCTCCCCGTGGAGCTGTTCCCACGATCCTGAGGGTTTGCTCCCTGTCCCTCCAAGCCATGGTGCCTGGCAGGCACCTTCCTTCCCTCTCCCCTCCCTCCCCCAGTTCTACCCTCCTAACAATGGAGTCCCCCACCAATAGTTGTTACCTTCCCCTGTGGGGTCCCATGCCACTCTCCTGTGGGTCTCCTTTGTGGAGGTTCCCAACATCCTCCTTGGTCTCTACTGCAGGTGCCTCTATAGAAGAAGCACACTCTGCTAGAGTGGCATATGGATTGTGGAGAGGTACAACTGGAGAGATGCGCCTCTGTTCCACCACCCTCACCCTTTCTGAGCCCACTGTGGTCCAACCGCTCCTCTTTATTGGCAATCTCTGAGGCAGCAGCAGTGGCCTTGGTGGTCCCTGGGTGGGAGAGGAGGTCCCCCAAATCCTGGCCAACTCAGCCTGGAGATAAGCAGCCTCCTCCCTCAGCCTAGAGAGGTGCCTGCAGATGGGACATCGCATCCTCCAGAATGTGTCCTGGAAGACTGCTGCTCCACATCCACTGCACTGCACCCCTCCCATCATATCTTATTTCTGGTCCCTTAACTGTTGTTTTGAATACTTGTGCTTTACTCTATTTATTTATTTTTTTATATATTATTTTTTTTCTCCCTACTTTCCTACTACCTCTGTGCCCTTAAAGTTCCTGATCTTCCTGTTCTGAGACAAAACATTCCTATATGTCTCAGTCATCACCTTACTTATTTATTTGAATCTCAGATTGACACCTTTGAGTTAAAAGTTAATTTACAAAAATTCCATGTCGTAAGGCAATAGACAAGATACACAGACTTTACAAAACAGATAGGGGTATGTACAGCATGCAAGTACATGGTGGTACCTACAGATACAGATTCAAGCAAGTACAGTTAAAATACATCAGGTAGGAGAGGTCAACTGTATTGCAATAGTACTTAGAGCATACCTTAGGTGGACAAACAATTTATAGTGGTAGCTGAGCTCTATAGCAAGCAGGTAGAGATAAGGAGGGTGAGAAGTGCTGGTGACCAAGGAGGGAGGGGACAGAATAGATGACAGCAGAGGAAGAAGGTGGGGCAGAAACAAAGGGGTGACATGAAGGGGTAGAGTGGTCAGAGGGTGGGATTGGATAGGAATCAACCCAGGGTTACATAAGCAGGGATAGGGCAGGGCTGGGTCATGTGGAGGAGAAAGGGATATGGGATAGGGTTTTGATGTGGAGGGTGAGGGAAGGGGTGAATATGGGGAGTTAATATTTGTGAAGAGAATGCAGGAAGGCGGGGGATAAGAGGGGATGGGGATAAGTGCTCAGTGAGGTCTCACTAGGTTGGGGAGGAAGTGGAGGAGATGGGTGCTATGTAAACAGATGCTATCAATAACAGTAGGATTAGGCACAGGTGATGCAGTCGCAGTTACTAAGAGTGGCCATGTACTGCAGTAGCTTGGCTTTAAATGGGCATAGTTTCATTTTTTCAATTAGCTTAGAGTTAAGGGAATTTAACCAGCAGGTGGCCCTGTATTTGCAGGACAGTTTCCCTAGTGAGGTCTGCTAGAATGGAATAATGAAGGCAGCTTTAGTCAACCCCCTGGTTAGTCTGGAGGAAGTGGAAGAGTCAAACCTCCAGCAGCAATGGGAGGATGGAGAGCTACTCTTTTCTTTCTAGGATGGTGAGTCTTTTGTGGCCCTGTGGTCACTCCCTTCCTGCTCCCAAACAGGAAGTTCCTGTTGTCAGTCAAATCATGTGCTTATAAAAATAGAACTGGCTATGGGTGGGGGTGGAGGGGAGAGAGGAGGGCAATATAGTCCCAGTAGAGAAGTATAGTTTTAACAGTACCTCCTTTCTCTTACTGTTCTGCTCACCCTGCTCAATTCCCTTCTCTACCTCATGCTGCAATACTCTGTACACAGTGCCCAATTTAACATTCTCCCTAGCTCTTTCTTCCACCTTTCATTCTTCTCTTTCAACTCAGCATTTTCCACTCTAAACCCATCATTCATATCACTCAAAATATCATTTAAATAAGTTAGCTGTTTCTTATCGTATTTCAACCTCTCACAATCAACGTTCAACATACCAATGTCATACTCAGAGTCTTGAACAGTACAGTGCAACAGTCTGTTATTAGCATCACAGAGTTGACTGAGCCTCCTCCGCTACCTGTTGTTGGTGTTTCTTTAGCTCAGATGCCTGCAAGCCCATCTCTTTTTTCAGAGGTGCATTTTGCAGCTTGAATGAGGCACATTTTGCCATTAAATAATAATAATAATTCTTGATTTATAATGCACCTTTCATAACCAAGGTGCATAACAATAAAACCAATTTAAAACATATAAAACAAAACAAAATATCAGCACAGTTAAAAAAAACTCACAGTCGTGCACTCACTAATCTTACAGGGTAGAGAATTCCAAAGAGTTGGGAGCCACAAAAATAAATGCCCAGGCTTCCGCAGATTTTAAAATCACCCTTAGAATCTCTAGCAACCACTCATCGGTTGAGCGGAGTGGTCACTCAGGAAGATAAGGAATCAGAAGCTCTTTCAAATAGTCAGGACCCATGGCAGTATGGACAGCCATGACCAAGAGACCTTTCAGGTGATATTTCTTGGATTTCTGCTTAGATTCAAAATATTGATCAGAGATTGTAAGCAATGGGTTATTTGACGATTTCACGTCCAGCTCAAAATCAGTCCATCCTCCATAGTAGGTGAGATAGAGACATCAAGTCTCAGTTCTGTGCATAATTTTGGCATGACAAACAAACAAAGAAAGCAGCCAAAACACTGGACTCAAATCCTTGGTGCCATCCCCCAGCGGCTTTGCAGTCCCCCGTGGGCAAACAGTGGTGCCAAGGTGCTATGCTGCTACTTGCACAGGGAGTGTGACAGTGGTCTGGTGTGGGTCTACCATGTCTGAGTCCAAGATGGAGTAAATCTGTAACAGAACAACCACTGTAGGTTCAAGGTTTATGTATTTGTTTGACAGTCATTTCAAATTTTAAAAGATTAAAACATGCACATACAAAGTATCACTCTCAATACATTCCAGTGACATTACAGTTTCTTATTATGCTTTCATAAAATATTTTAGACAATCACCACAAACACTGCACAAGATATTTATAAATAGACTGTAAAAATAACACAGCCACTTTCCGTAGTATGAGTACATTTTTATTATTCATTAGGTGTTCCGCCATTTTATCGGGGGGAGGTCGAGGTTCACCATGATGTCAAGCACTGCAAGGATGAGTAGGTTCAAGTAGGCTACAAAGGCACTACACTACTCAGCGTTCAAAATTAATTGAATGGAATCCTCACTTTGTACATTCCAACCTGCACACGGTCGCCAGATGTAACTCAGTAATAAAATTGCCTTTCTCAGGTTCTTGTTGGAACTGCACAAAACTGAAGAGACAACAGGCAAGTGGTGTCTGGCAGAAAATATTATTTATTTCTAGTATAGTAAAGCAGTCTTACAACCACAGTATAATTACCGGGAGCATACTTCCAATCTTTCTTACCTATGTAGGCAGCAGTCTCATCTCAGAGAAAATGAGCAATGCAAAGGGTTTCATATCCCTGATAATTACCATGACAACTACTAAAAGCTCTAGCATTGGGCAATGGCAAATAGCCTGACTTTGTACAAGCCTGGGAAAGCTTGCTGAACTAACATAAACAGATAAATGAAATAATGGCAGCTTGTATCTTATGAAGGACACTTGCGGTTACAGTTCTGCATAACCACTGGCCGTACTGCCTAACTAATGATTATACAATTATATATAATAGAAGTATCTCCCGGTATTACAATAAAAAATGTAAGAAATCATCAGGATTCTCAGAAAAAGTACAGTAGAACGCAGATCCTGACACTTATGCTTGTAAGATAAGAGTCTGCAGCCTAAAAGTAGTACAGATATCTATAAGTATTAGTGTCTATGAGGTAGGGGGCAATCATGGATGCTGGTCCATGGAAAATAATGGCAGATCCAATTCTGTCCCTTGGGGGGCACCTCTGCTGGTGGTGCCTCGCACATGGGTGAGACCCAGTGGAGTCAGGGTGTTCACAAAGCTGGGACATTGTACAGCACATTTTGAGGATCTCTGACACCACACTAAATGATGCTGCAGCCAGTGGAAGGCCAAAAATAATGGACCCTGGTCTGTTCCTCTAGCGCACTGCTGGTGATGATGCCCTGCACATGGGTGAGACCCAGTGAAGGCAGAGTGTCCACAAAGCTGCAGACTGTGTGCAGCACATTTTGAGGACCTCTGACACCACACCAAATGGTGCTGCAGGCAGTAAGTGGAAGGCCAAACTTGGTGGATCCTGGTCTGTCTCTTGGGGGCACCTATGCAGGTGACCCGGCACATGGATGAGGCCCAGCAGAGGAAGGATATACACAAAGCTGCAGACTGTGTGCAGCACATTTTGAAGATCTCTGACACCATACCAAATGGTGCTGCAGTAAGTAGAAAGTCAAACATGATGGATCCTGGTCTGTCCCTCGGAAGCACCTCTGCGGGTGGTGCCTGACACATGGTGAAACCCAGTGGAGGCAGGGTGTCCACAAAGCTGGCGACAGTGTGCAGTGCATTTTGAAGATCTCTGACACCACACAAAATGGTGCTGCAGCAAGTGGAAGGCCAAACATGACAAATCCCAGTCTGTCCTTCGGGGCCATCGCTGCAGGTGATAAGTTGCTAGTTGTGTTTCATCTTGCTACAAAAAAAAAAATCTCTTTCCCCAAAACCAAGCCTTATGCAACACATTCCTATGCCTTTGCATTGTATTAATATGTATGTTTTTATATTATTTGTAAATATGCAGTTACATCTTGATGAGTACTTCTCACTCTCCTATGTCTAAGCGATGCTTGAATTAGTTTTGCCAAAAAGGCATCTCTCCCTGCTGACTGTGTTTCATCTGTCTCTGGAACCTGTACTGAAGATGCCACATGTAAGCAATAACCAACAACAGGGTGTGTGGTTACTGGGGATTAATCAACACTCTTGAGTGCATTATGAGGCTGCAGGCTGAGTGTCCTCACAGCACCTGGGGTGTTGATTAATCCCCCAAAACCACACACCCTGGTATGGGTTATTGCACTTATAACATGCAGTGTAACCAGAGTGGAGAAAAAAACAGGAGGAAAGCATGATAAAGTCATGAAAAGATAGGAACTTTTTTGTTTTATTTTTATTCTTCCACCACCACAACTCCTGTGATGCTGACAGTGCTAAATTGTGCTATGTATGCACTGATGAGGCTGCTGAATTTTGAAACACTGAGCAGACAACACAACTTACCATGCAGTTTTGTACAGTACACACATTACAAAAAAGTAGACTGCCTTGACAGAGATTCACTGCAAAGCACAGCTGTTGTGATCTGCTGTGTCTGGGGAAGTCACTGTTGCATTGCATTGTCCATCTAGCAAGAGAGAGAGAGACAGAGGGAGCAGTACTGGAAGAGACAGACAGTTAGTGTTCCGAAGTTTCTGCAATATCCTGTGTGCCACTGTGTGTGTGGGTCTCTATTGCTCTGTGACATATACAAAAATTCAGCAGTGGAAAGTTGCAGCAAGACACAGACACAGTCTTTCTCCTGTGTGTGTGTGTGGGGGGGAGGGAGGCAGCAATGTTCATCTACAACTGCTGCAGGATCAGAAAGACAACTGAGCTCTGTCCATTTGTCACTGTCTTTCTTGCTGTCACTCAGTGTATAGTGCCTGCTGAGCTGCTTTCTCAGACACACTTTCTCTCACTCTGTACAATGTACCAGGACCTACTGCCTCTCTCCATACTGACAGTCAGAAAGTGCTCTGCCCCCTCCAGATGCCAGCACCAGGATCTGCCTTCTTCTCATGCCGCAAAAGGGTGGCAAGTGAATAAGCGGACACTGTCAGCTGGGGGGGTGGCACTATCTCTACATCCAGTGGACACAAGTGTGACATAGACAGCCAGTTCTGAGTGCTGTATCATTTTTTTAATATAAAATGTATTACTGACTGTCTCTGCTGAAAATCTGAAGCTCTAGGAGTGACTTCATTCCCCCCCCAGGTTTCAGCTGAAAGATACAAGCCAGGAGAAAATGTTGACAGCACGTGTATCACACACACTCAGTTTTTAGATACATTGTGTTACCTGGCAGACCAGAAGCTAATTACAGATGTGTTTAAATTAATTCTGTTAAGAGGGAAATCATAAAAAAAAGGTTATGATGTTGGAGAGGAACCTAGGTTGTTACACAGGGGTGCAAGGTTGTAAATGCTCCTGTGAAGCCTGTGTGAGAAAGGATGCAGCATGGATCAAAAAGATGTCATTTGAAACTTGAGTCATGCTGAGGATTGCAAAATTAAAACTTTGAAAAAGACTACTGTGTTTTTTGATTAGATAGAAACATAGAAGCATAGAAACATAGAAGTTGACGGCAGATAAGGACCGCAAGGCCCATCCAGTCTGCCCATTTCTTTTTCTACCTTATAAATGTGCCATCGGCCTTTGCTCTGTCAGTGACCTATCTATTCATAGTCATTTGTATTGCTCCCTTATGCCTATCCCATGCCTGTTTGAAGCCCTGCACTGTATTCATAGCTACCACTTCTTGTGGTAAGCCATTCCATGCATCCACCACCCTTTCTGTGAAAGAATTTCTCACATTCCCCTTAATCGGCCTCTCTAATCTCATGCTGTGTCCTCTTGTCCTGCTATTTTTCTTATATTTAAACATGTTAGACTCTTTCACCTTGTTTATGCCCTTAAGGTGTTTAAATGCCTCTGATCATATCACTCTCTCCTCCTTTGCTCAAGGGTATACATATTGAGCTCCGTTAATCTGTCCTCATATGTCTTCTGATGCAGTCCCTGCACCATTTTGGTGCCCTTCTCTGGACTGCCTCAATTTGGTTAATGTCCTTGTGAAGGTGTGGCTCAATACTGCACGCAGTACTCCAGATGGGGCCTAACCAATGTCTTGTACAGAGGGATTATTACCTCCCTCTTACGACTTGTGATACCCTACTAATACACCCTAACACCCCCCAGCCTTACCTACTGCTTTAGAGGTCTGCTTGGATGATTTTAGGCATCAGTGATGATGATGCCCAAGTCTCTTCTTCCTTTGTGACTGCTAGCAACTCCCTCCCAGCCTATAAGTGGCTTCAGGGTTTCTCTTCCCTATGTGCATGATTTTGCACTTCTTTGCATTAAATCCCAGTTGCCACTCTTCTGACCATTCTGCTAGTTTATCCAGATCTCTTCTCATTCTGCCCACCCCATCTGGGTCATCTACTCTGTTGCAGATCTTGGTGTCATTTGCAAACAGACAAGCCTTACCTCTAGTCCATCTGGAGGTCACTAATGAAGATGTTGAATAGGACTGGCCCCAGGACTGATCCCTGAGGTACCCCACTTGTGACTTGCATCTCTTCTGACTGTATACCATTTACCACCATTCTCTGTTTTCTGCCAGTCAACCAGTTTGCCACCCAGTTGACCAACTTCTGACCCACCCGAGCCTACCTAGCTTATTTATCAATCTTCTATGTGGAACAGTGTCAAAAGCTTTGCTGAAGTCAAGGTAGGCGACATCAACTGCTCCCCCTTGGTCCACCACTCTGGTTACCCAGTCAAAGAAATCTATGAGATTAGTTTGACAGGACCTTCCTTTTGTAAACCCATGCTGTCTTGGATCCTGTGCCCCTATGGATTCCAGGTGTTGCACTATCCTTTCCTTAAGGAGTGCCTCCATAATCTTGCCCACTACTGAGGTAAGACTGACCGTCTGTAGTTCCCCGCCTCTCCCCTGCTACCACTCTTGTGGAGGATCACATGAGCCCTTCTCCAGTCTTCTGGGACCTCTCCTGTGCTCAGAGACTCACTAAACAATTCTGCTAATGGCTCTGCTAGTTCCTCCTTGGCTCCTTAGTACCCTGGGATGTATGCCATCAGGTCCCATTGCCTTATCCACCCTGAGCTTAGCAAGCTCTTGTAGGACCCTTTCTTTTGTGAAGGAGTAGTGCTCACCTCCCTCCCCCTGTGTCCATGATGTTGAGCTGTGGGCCCTGCCCTACCTTCTCTTCAGTAAATACTGAGCAAAAGTATCTATTTAGGATAGATGCCTTTACAGGGTCCTCCTCCTCACATGCTCCCCTTTTCTCCATTAAGCTTAGCAATATGCCCTCTGGACTTTCTACTTTCACTAATGTATCTATAGAAAGTCTTGTCACCTTCTTTACTGTTCGTGCTAGTGTTTCCTCAGTTTGGGACTTTGCCTGCCTTACTGCCTTCCCTGCTTCCCTTAGGGCAGTTTGGTATGCCTCCCTACCTTCATCCCGCTGTGTTCCCTTATATTTTCTGAAGGCCAGCCTTTTGGCTCTGACCTTTTCTGCTACTGTATTTGAGAACCAAAGTGGTTTCCTTCTTCTTTTGCACTTCCTTTTCTGTCTAACACAATGGGATGTTGCTTCAAGTATTGTATCCTTAATGCTTGCCCACTTTGCCTGTACCTCCTCACCTGTGTTTCTTTTGCCAGGGCTAGCTTAACTCTGTTGGCCATCTTATCAAAGTCAGCCCTCTGAAGTCCCATATTTTTGCCTTTGAATGGGATGATTTAGATGTAGTAGCCAAATTGAACCATACCATGTGATGGTCACTGGCCCTCAGGTGACCTTCTACCTGGAGATCTGTGATCCCTTCTTTGTTAGTCAGTACTAGATCTAGGATAGTCCTGTCTCTTGTGGGTTGCTGTACCAGTTGTTTGAGGCCCTCCCCCTGCAGGGAATCCACTATGAGTCTAGTTCTGGCAGATGTTCCTGCTGGTATTGACCAATCTGTATCTGGCATGTTGAAGTCTCCCATTATCAGAACCTCCCCTTTAGCTAGATATAGTTTTGTGTGTGGTCTGACAGAAGAGGAGCTAGGTGACATCACACAAAAGGGGTTGGAAATTCAGTTTTCTTTAAGGAATAATTCTGTTTTACTTGGACATTTTTACCTAGACTCTGACCAGGAAAGATCAGTGAGCACTTTAAGCAAGTATTTAGAATCTAAGCACTGTAAGTAGGAATTTGCACTGTTTAAACCTTGCTCCTTTAAAAGAGTTGTATGTCTTGTGATATAACAATTATGTATTGTTTATGTTACGTATTTTTATCTATTTTAGTAAATCTCTTTTTAGAACTTACTTGGTCTGTCCTTGATTTCTTTACTGTGCAAGTAGAGTATACATAGTTATAGCAGACAATAGACATAAGCTTGAATGGTGGTACCAAACTGGAAAGAGAAACATTTTAAATCTGAGGTCTTTATTAAAGTTTTTAAGGGTTCATCTCTGTATACCTGGTTAGATGCCCATAGGCAAGGATATCTGGCCCCCCAAAGACAGATATATCTGAGCCTGTGCATTGGGTACACTAGCAAGAGGTTCACAGATTGAATCCCTCCAAGACTTGAGACCAAAGGTTGATCCAAACTCACAAAAACAGACAAGAGAATTACCTTTTCTGTTAAACTGTTCACAAGACTGCACTCGGAGGTTGGTACTTTGGGAGTAGAGGGCCTGACCTGCTGAGTGGGTTTGTGACAACAAGTACCGGTGAGGGGAAAGAAAACCAACCATGGAGACAGTAACCTGGGTTGGATGGGCATGGCATGAGTGCTCTCTAAAGAAGAGCTAGTAAGGGAAATGGCAGCCACAAATGGTGCAGAACGTACACCAGATTAATGTCTCGCTCTATGATTCTCTCCCTTTCTGCCTCTCTCACCTGCAGTGATCACTACAGTGCTTTCTCTCACTCTTTCAGACATAGTAATAGTGTGTCCCTGCTGTCAAGAATGACATCCGACATGCTGTCATGATCTGTCTGTGGGACAGCATCTGACTTTATGGAGGTGATATCTGGGATGAGAGAGTGCAGATCAGTGGGGTGGGTGCATGGGTTGCCATGTAAGGGAGAGGGGAAATCCATGGGATTGTGCATGGCTATTCATGGAGCCATGTGGAGAACATAGCAACAACTAGCCGAGACACACATGGTGAAATCGGGAGACTGTGAGGCACACACAGCACCAGAGACAGCCCAATAGCCCGGGAAGCAATCATCAGGGTAGGGACCTATCTCAAACTGCCTAGCTATCTGTGTGCATTACTCCTCAGACAACAAACAGAGAGAGAGAGAGAGAGAAACAGGGATAGAAATACAGATGATTTTACTGATTTCCAGGGCACAGGAGTTCACTTGATCATTGTGTTTGCACTTCTCCCACTCCTTCTCTGTGCCTCTCACAGTGAAACTGACTGCTGTTTTTTCTACTTGTTATGACTGTCGTTGGGAGTTGGGGCCCAGAATGTGGGTGCAGGGAAGGGAATACAGTGCAGAAAGACAGTGCTATAAAAGTAGCAAAACTTTTTCATTCAGTAGCACAACCACGGCTGCTGCTACGGGGATTGTGCTGACACTGTGCAGGATGTCTGTGTGGCTGCACTATGTGGCACAGTACCTGAAGATCCATCAGGCAGGTGGCTGGGGAGCCAAATAGTAACATTCTCTGGTGCCGACATGATTGCCACTGTGACAAGAAGCAGGGTTTCACTAACAATTAGGAATTGTGAGAAAAGCACAGTACATGACAGGCTTCAGCTCTCACTCACTTAGTGAGGATAGTAATGGCTACCCCTGACACTGCAATTGTGGCACAATACTTAGATCTGGTCCACTCACTGATCACTCAGGGTAGACAATTCACCACTTGCTGTGGGAATATCATGGATTAATCAACTGTCAGCCAATGGCTCTGCACCAATCAGGTACAGATTTTTCTCTGCCGAATGTTATAGTTGTACTTATGTCACCTGATCATAACACAAATGAAGGACATTGAGAAGCATCTGCTGCATCCATGGACAGCTCAGTAATGTGCAGTGAACCACAGATCTAGTGAAATACATTGTGAAGCATCTCCTACATCCATGGACCACACAGCAATGTGTTGTGAACCAAATATATAGTGAAGTATATTTTGAAGTACCTGCTACATCGATGGATTGTCTCAGCAATGTGTAGTGAACCACAGATCCAGTGAAGTATATTGAGAACCATCTGCTATATCAATGGATGTCTCAGCAATGTGTAATGAACCACAGATCTAGAATAATATACTGAAATATCTGCTACATCCATGGACATCTCAGCAACGTGTAGTGAACCACAGATCTAGTGAAGTACATTGCGAAGCATCTCCTACATCCAAGTCTCAGCAATGTGTAATTACCCACTGATCAAGTGAAGTACATTGTAAAGCATCTGATGCATCAAAGGCTACCTCAGCAATGTGTAGTGACCCACTGGTCAAGTGAAGTGCATTGTAAAGCATCTGATACATCAATGGATGTCTCAGCAATGTGTAGTGACCCACTGATCTAGTGAAATGCATTGTGAAGCATCTGTTATTTCCATGGACATCTCAGCAATATGTAGTGACCCACAGATATAGTGAAGTACACTGTGAAGTATCAGAAACATTGATGGAGGTCTTGGCAATCTGTAGTAAACCACAGCTCTTGTGAAGTACATTGTAAAGTGTCCACTACATTCACGGACATCTCGGCAATGTCTAGTGAACCAACTATCTAGTGAAGTACACTGTGAAGCAACTGCTACATCCATGGACATCTCAGCAACACGTAGTGAACCACAGATCTAGTGAACTACATTGTGATGCATCTGCTATGTCCACGGATGTCCAGGCTATGTGTAGTGAACCACAGATCTAGTGAAGTACAATCTGAAGCTTCTGCTATATCTACAGATGTCTCGGTAATGTGCAGTGAATGCAAATCTAGTTAGTACATTGTGAAGCATCTGCTACATCCATGGATGTCTCAACAGTGTGTACCAGGTTGAAATGAGCACCAGGAAAAAACACTAGTGGTGCTCAAGAAATGGCAAGCAGAAATCAAAACAAAAAGATACACTGAGCACCCACAAATCAGCAGCATATGTAAATGAATAAAAGATATTTACCATTTATTTATAAAAAAGTACAGCAGACATCCATCACTTGAAGCTGTAAATGGTAAATACCGTTGGAAGCTGTACATGTGAAATAGACTAAAAATTTTAACCCAGCTAGTTAATATCTTTTATCCATTTACATGTGCTGCTGATTTGTGGGTGCTCAGTGTATCTTTTTGTTTTGGACTCAACAATGTGTAGAGAACCGCAGATCTAGTGAAGTACATTGTGAAGTATCTGTTACATCAATGGATGTAACTGATACTTTACTTTCTGCTTCTCTCATCCACTTCTTCTAAATAATTGCTATGCTAGCAGGAAACACTTTGTTGTTTTTGCTCTATCTAATTTCGGCCAAGGGTTAAAACGGTGTAACACAGTCACCCTTGGCAGTCTTAATTTTAAACACTATCTCTTTATCCCTAAGAACTAATCCTCTGTCTCAGCATACCACTAGCCTTCCTACCCAAGTCAATTAGTAACACTATGGCAAAGTATAGTCTGCTATGGGCACTCCTGTCATTTGTCCTTTTACTCAGCCTGAATACTGCCACATGGGCTCTCCCATGTAACCAAATGGCAAAAGACTCCTCAGAGGCTTACCACAACTATAGTTTCTCTAACTTGATTGCAGTGACTAAGCCTGATCCTCAACCTAACCCTATCCTCCTTTTTAGAGGCAGCATATATTACCCTCTACATGCCAGGAGGAAGCTGCCATGGAGATGTGCTTTCACCCTAACTGCCACTGTGCAAGGCTTTGGTTCCTAGCCATGATTATTATTCTCTTATCTGGGGACATCAAACTAAATCCAAGTCCACCTACCTGTTTCTTTTCTCCAAATGAGTTATCTGGCATGTCCAAGAAAGGATTATTAATTACCCATATCAGTATCAGAAGTCTTACCTGTCACCATGTGGAACTCGAGGCCTGGGTGAAACTCTACAATCTTGATGTACTCTGTCTCACAGAAACTTGGCTAAAACTCAGCCTACCTAATGATGTGTGCTCCTAGCCCAACTATTCCCTGTTCCAGCGAGATAGATCCTCATGCAAGCGTGGAGGTGGAGTTGCCCTATTCTTCAAAAAACACCTCAACATCTCTATTGTCCCAGCATCTGCCTCTCCTGCAGTGTGCGAATTCATGCAGGCAACTATTGTTTTGGGGGAAAAGAAGCTTCATATTATCCGTGCCTATAATCCCCTTGTTAGGGGAATAGTAGGACTTCAAGAACTCCTTGACATCACCTCCCAGACTGTAAATCATAATGAGGCTGTCATCCTAGGTGATCTTAACCTCAACTGGTTAGGGTCAGCTCAGATATCCTTGCTATCACTCATGCTTAGTTGTAATTTTCACCAATTGATCTCTGAAGCAACTAGAGCCATGTCATCCCATCAAACGGGTACACTCCTAGACTGGGTGATGGTTAACAGTATGGAACATTTGTGAAAAGCAGGAATCCTTGCAGATGCACTAACAGACCACTCACCCACTTTTTGTATCCTATCTATGGTTGCGCCTCCATCTCCTCCATCAAGACTAATCATGTTTACAAATCTAGCTCATATTGACCAGGATGCATTTCTCGATGATGTCTCCAATATTGACTGGGCAGGTATCTATCAAACAAAGGATGCTCTACAGATATTCATAAATTAATTTCTTACCATTCAATGTAAACATGCCCCCAAGACTACTAGGAGGGTCAGAGGAAAACAGACAAGGTGGGTGCATAAAGACCTCCTTGCTAATCTGTGCCAGAGGGACAAACTGGCCTACAGTCAGATCTTATTGTCTATCATGAACTAAGGAACAAATGCAAGAGACAAGTTAGAGCTGCTAAAAACAAATACTGCCAGGACCTTCTACAAAGCTCAGCCTGTGACTCGAGGAAATTCGGGGCCCATGTCAAAACATTTCTGGGTACCTCGCAGTCGGTCACTCCTGATGAAATGATCATAAATGGGGCACATTGTAACTACCCGAAGACCATCGCAAACAGTTTTAACAATCTTTTCTCTGATCTGTCACACTATACCTTGGCTTTACAACCTAGTGGATCGCATGCTAATCTACCTACCATGCTACCATCAGACAACCATACTGCCCTATCGTATGATGCTCCTTCAGTGCCACCATTCTATTTCAAGGCTATATCAAGAGCAGAAGTTCTGAAATTACTGAGATCCATATCTGCCAATACCAGCTCTGGTTCTGACTCATTGAAACCTTGCCTTCTTAAGCTGGTTGCTCCACTCATTGCCTCTCTGATTGCCAGAATCTACACTTTATCCCTGATGAATAGCACTGTGCCGGACCTATGGAAATCTGCAAGAGTAACGCCAGTCTTTAAAAATGGTGACCCAAAGGACATGGCCAATTAAAGACCTATAGCAATTCTCTCTGTCCTTAGCAAGATACTAACATACTAAAATTCCAGCAGAATAGGCCTAACGGTCTTTCGTATCTGCTCGTTTGGTCAGCCCCCACCCTGGCACTGACCTTGCTGTCCCCCTCGCCTTCTCTGGCTTCTCCCTTCCCAGTTCCGGATATTCTTGCTGCATTGGATTTTGCTTCCAGAACCCTTCCCCTGTACCTATCCCACCCCCTCTTGAACCCCTCCACTGTCTCTGCCTCCACCAGCCCCCTAGGCAGTGCATTCCATGGCTCCACCACCCTCTCAGTGAAGTAGCACCTCCTCCTTTCTCCCCTGAATCTTCCCCCCTCCAGCTTCCACCCATGCCCTCTAGTGGCCCCTTCCTCCTTCCTTCGAAGCACCCTGACTGTTCCTCCCCTATTTACCCTCTTCATGTACCTGAAGACCTCTATCATGTCCCCCCGGTCCCTTCTCTCTTCCAATGTGTACATATTTAGCTCTTCGAGCCTCTCCTCATAGGTCCTGTCCCCCAAGCCCCAAATCATTTTGGTTGCCCTCCTCTGGACCCTCTCCAGGAGGTTAATGTCCCTTTTTAAGTGTGGCCTCCAAAACTGCAAGCACCAAGCAGTTATACAGAGGGAGTATCACTTCCCTCCTTCTGGAGGTGATCCCCCTAGCGATGCATCCCAGCATCCTGTTGGCCTTGGCTGCTGCCCTCCTACAAGCCTCAAAGTTGTTCATTTTGACATCCACCACCACCCCAGGTCCCTCTCAGCCATCGAGACTTGTAGCATTTCCCCCCCAGGGTGTACACTTGGCCTGGGTTTCTGCCCCAGGTGGAGTACCTTGCACTTCCCTGCATTGAACCTCAGCTTCCACTTTCTAGACCATCTTTCTAGAGCCTCCAGGTCCCCTGTGGGCCACCCTCCCCTCCTCCCCATCCACCACCGCCCCCAGTTTCAAGTCATCTGCAAAGAGACTCATCTCACTCCTGATTCCTGTCCTTATGTCAGATACGTAGGTGTTGAACAGAAGGGGCCCAAGGACTGATCCCTGTGGGACCCCACTAATGACCCTCCTTGGGGATGAGACTATCCCACCAACTACTACCCTCTGGGTCCAGTCCTGGAGCCAACTGCCTATCCATCTGATCATCTGGTTCCCCACCTCCATTTCTCCCAGCTTATCCAACAGGCCCACATGAGGAACAGAGTCAAATGCCTTGCTGAAGTCTATAAAGAGGAAATCTACTGGTCTACCCAGGTCCAAGGCACTTGTCACCCAGTCATAGAACTCCACCAGTTTGTCTGACATGATTTCCCCAGGATGAATCCATGCTGTCTATCGTCCAGGCACCCTGACTTATCCAGGTCCCCCCCAGCCTCTCCTTGACAATGCCCTACATAGATACATACATACATAGACAGTGTCAGCAGATAAGGGCCTATGGCCCACCCAGTCTGCCCATTTGAGCTTGTAAGTTCAGTTTGTTTTCCTAGAAGTCTGTTTCCCCTTACCCCTGACCTCTAGAATTCCTTTATGTATATCCCATGCATTCTTAAATCCCGTGATTGTTTCAGCCCCCACCACTTCCTCTGGCAGGGTGTTCCATTTGCCCACCACCGATGTCAGGCTGACAGGCCTGTAGTTCCCTGCCACCTCCCTTGATTCCCCCTTGTGGATAGGCACTATATGCGCCACCTTCAAGTCTTGGGGCACCCGCCTTGTCCTCAGAGAGATGGTGAAAAGCTCTGCCATTGGTTTCACCAGGACATCTGCAAGTTCCTTCAGCACTCAGGGATGTAATTTATCCAGCCCCAGTGCTTTCTCCATCTTAAGGGAGCTGAGGGCTTCCCTCACTCTCTCTGCTGTAATTTCCACTTCCAGTACCTCTTCTCCCTGCTTAGCCCTCCCCCCTCCCCAGACCTGCCAATCGGTAAGGGTCCCCCTCCTCAGTATCTCTGTCTCCTTCCATGTAATGATGCAGCACCCCTTTTCCCTGGTGAAAACTGGAGGTGAAGTACTCATTTAGTACCTCAGCCCGCCTCCCCGGGTCTTGTGCCCATCTCTCCCTGATTTAAATCCTGCTAATCTGACCCTTCACCTTCATTTTTCCCCAATGTATCTAAAGAACCCTTGTTTCCTCTCCCACTTCCCTGGCCAGGTTCTGCTCCTTCCTTGCCTTAGCCACCCTCACCACTCTAGTGGCCCTTCTAGCCATCAGCTCTGCACTCCCCGATCCCTTTCACCCTTGAGCACTTGAATTGCTTATAGGCTGCTTTCTTTCCCTCAGACCACCTCCTGGACCTCCCTGGTCCACCAGCAGGGTTTTTGGGCCCTACCGCATTTTTGTCTTACTCTTGCACAGGTGCTGGTAGCATTCTGCACCCCTCTCCTGATGATTTCCCACCTACTATCAGCGTCCATGTCTGACCCAATCCCATCCAAATGCTTCTTAAGGATCCTTCCCATTTCTTTAAAATCTGCCCCCTAAAGTCGGTTACTTCCGTCTTTGTGCAGCCTTCTACCCCTCCTAGGTACAGGCAGAACCAGACCTTGGCATGGTCACTCCCTGCCAATGGGTCACTTACCTCCAGGTCCCCAATCTGGTCACTGTCTGCCAGGACCACATCCAGTACCCGCACCTCCCTGGTTGGTTCCCTCACCTGCCGAGTTAGGAACGCATCTTGAAAGACATCCAACAACCTCTGTTCCCTGGTCCTAGAGAAAATAGTTGCATCACAGACCACTGACTATCTTACATGCTACAATCTCCTCTCAGACACCCAGCATGGTTTCAGAAAAGGTCATAGCACCACCACAACTCTTCTTCAACTAACTACTGATATTCTGTCCAACATGGATTCTGGAAAACTCACAGGTGCCATCTTGGATGGATGAGGCCTTAGAAATGTTAAAGGGAAACATATACCTGACCACCACAGATCTGACAAAAGGCCAGTGGCAGTTATCCCTGAAACCAGAGAGAGGTTGGCTGTCATCACTCCATTTGGCTTATTTGAGTTTAAGTAATGGTGGCTTCAAGTCTTACTAGCTAAGGCCAGTTGTACCAATTCCCCATCCTGTGCCCAAAGTGTGACCCCTCTGGCATCCCTATTTGGTATTTCTTTGTTTGTCTTTCAGCCCTGCTGCATCCGTGGAACACCTTGGTCACATGCTTGATGTGATCCTCCCATGTTTGACTGTAGATGGCAATAACATCCACGTATGCAATCCTTAAGATGGCAGAGAAAGTGGAGATTCTGTTGATGGGAACTTGAATATGCCAAGTGTTAACTGAAGCACCTTTGCTGCAGTCACATCAAAGAGCAGGACCATTCTCAATGCCCTACAGGGGGCATGCCTCAGATAGCTAGTGTTGGAACCAACTTGGGAGGGAGCGATCTTAGACTTCATTCTCTCAAATGAGGATAGTGACAGGATCTCAGATCTAGAAGTGGATAGCCATCTGGAAACAAGTGACCACCAAACAGTGTGGTCCACGATAAACTCAGCTGCAGAGTCAAGCCATGAAAAAGTGAGAGTACTGGACCTCAGGAGGGCTGACTTTGGCAAAGTGGGAGATTGCCTTAGAAAAGCACTATCAAACAGGCAAGAAGCAAGGGTGGAGCAACAATGGGGAAACATCAAAACTACCAACACAGGGGCAACAAGCCTTTGTGTGAAGCAAATAAACAAAAGTTCTCAAAAGAGGTGGCAGGGAAGGTTAGGGAGAAAAAGAGCATTTAGGAAGTATAAGGAAACACAGAAGGAGCAGGACAGAGAATTGTACCAGTTAAAGCAGAAGGAAGTGGGGAAAGCAGTCAGAATAGAAAAGGCCCAAACCGAGGAAAAGATAGCCAACTCAGTTGAGAAGGGGGATAAAACCTTTTATAGGTACATTAGGGAGTGAAGAAAGACAAAGGGAGGGAGGGATACGGAGACTGAATAAAGAGAAGGGTGGGTGGGCAGAGAGGGACAGTGAAAAAGCAGGGACACTGAATGAATACTTCTGCTCAGTATTCACAAAGGAAGAGGAGGAGGTAACTAATCCAGTCAATAGAAGCACTATGGATAGAGGGGTCAATATCAGTTCTTTTTACAGAAGAAAGAGCTCTGAAAGAACTCCTAAAACTGAAGGTGGACAAAGCAATGGGGCCTGATGGGATTCACCCCAAAATTCTAAAAGAACCAAGGGGAGAACTAGCAACACCATTGGCAGCCCATTTTAACACATCATGGGAGGATGGTGTGGTACCCGAGGACTGGAGGAGGGTGGATGCGATTCCCTTTCACAGTAGAGGGAGCAAGACAGAGGCAGAAAGCTACAGACCTGTAAGTTTGAGCTCAGTGGTAGGAAAAATGATGGAATCACTTCTGAAGGAAAGAACTGTTGAGTACCTAGAGGTCGGTGAGGCACAGGACCCAAGGTAGCATGGATTCACAGCAGGAAGGTCATGTCAGATGAATCTAATCAATTTCTTTCACTGGGTAACCAAAGTAATAGACCAGAGAGGGGCTGTGGATATGGTCTTCCTAGACTTCAGCAAGGCATTTGACACAGTCCCACACAAAAGATTAATAAACAAATTAGCCAGCATGAGAGTGGGTCCAGGCAATAAGCTGGGTTAAACATTGGCTGGAAAACAAGAACACAGAACGTAATAGTAAACAGAGTTCACAGTGAAGAAAGGGAGAGGTACTAGTCTGGTACCGTAGGGTTCAGTACTGGGTCTGGCCCTTTTTAATGTCTAAATAAGTGACATTTGAAAAGGACTGGAAGAAAAAGTATATCTCTTTGCAGATGACACAAAGATTTGCAACAGGGTTGATATACAAGGTGGGGTAGAGAGGATGAAAGGGGACTTGGCAAGGTTGGAGGAATGGTCAAATATATGGCAGCTTAGATTCAATGCAAAGAAGTGCAAAGTAATGCACCTGGGAAACAAAAACACAGGGGAAGTGTACACAATGGGGGCGTGAGATACTGACAAAAACAAAATGGAAAGGGACCTGGGGTAGTTATATCAGATGACCTAAACCTAAAGATGGGCAAGCAATGTGAGAAGGCAGTAGAGAGGGCTGGGGGACTATGATGTATAGGTAGAAGCATCACCAGCAGAAAACAGGAAGTTGCTATTCTCTATGTATAGACAGTTGGTGAGACCCCATCTGGAGTACTGTGTGCAGTTGTGGAGACCCCATCTCTGTAAAGATATATACAAGATGGAGGCTGCCCAGAGGAGGGCAACCAAAATGATGCAAGGTTTTCACCAGAAGACATACAAAGAGAGAGGCTAAAGGAGCTTAATATGTATACCCTCGAGGAAAGGAGGGAGAAAGGGGGACATATTAGAAACTTTTAAGTACCTCAAGGAAATCAACAAAGTCCAAGAAGGTAGCATATTTCAGAAAAAGAGATGTGCAAGAACAAATGGGCACAATTTGAATGTAGAGAGGGTACAGCTCAGAGGTAGTGTGAGGAAATATTTTTTCATGGAGACAGTTGTGGACGCATGAAATAGCCATTCTGAGGAGGTTGTGAAGTCAAAAACAGTGGAGGGAATTCAAGAATGCATGAGACAGACATAAGGTAATTGTAGTGGGGGGAAGGAGGAAGTAGGCTTTGGTTAACTAGGATCTGCAGCTTATTTATTAGGTAGGGAAACAGGCAGACTAGGTGGGCCAAATGGTCCTTATCTGCCAACAAATTCCATGTTTCTATGTCCAGAGTCCAGAGATGTGTCTTCCAGAGATAAATCTACAAGTAGATTTATATTGCCAGCCACGCACAGGCAGGCTGCTGTAATGCAGACAGCTGTACTGCAGCCTGCCCAACTTGGCAGTCCAGTGTACCCACTTATCCACCTGTATCTCTGGAAAAATGCAGCTCCCTGTGGTGATAAGTGATGAAAACAGCCCCCCTCCACCCACACCTTCATTACAATGCTGCTTTCTGTGGTGATAATGTGAAATAAACAGAACCCCCCTCCCCACTCCAAGCTGAACGTGACAGTGCCAGCAGTCCAAATGACCCGGTAGCTCAGTTTACCACCCAACCCTTCCCACTCAGGCAGCCCCCTACCCACCCTGATCCCCCCTAGAAAATTCCCACCATCAGTGGGCAGCTCAACCCAACCTCATACTGCCACAGTTGCCTGCTGACAGGGCTGTCTGTGAATGACAGTTACTGTACATCCTGCAGCCCATTGGAGGACCCTATCGACTAATGAGCTTGCAGGGTGTAATGTATACTGTTATTCACAAAGTTTCTCACGTCACTCCTGACCCATCCCGCTCTGTCTTCAAAGTGTGCCTTGTTTTTCTACATCTATTCTTCTGAAAGATGCTCAGATACATGAGTGCCTGACTGTGGAAAACTTTAAAGAGCCCCTGAAGGCTTCAGGAAAACTGAGAAAATTTAAATTTCTATTCATCTCCATCCAATTTCTTTATTACTTCATATATTTTCAGTAATTCATTCCCCATTTTCTTTATTACCGAAAACAGTTGCAAGAAAACAGTATTCCAGTCCCCTAGACTATATCTACTTTGGCTGATTCTCTACACATGACAGCAACAGTATTTTGATTTCAATCAGAATTATGATGCCAGATGTAGGCAGTCAGCCAGAGCTAAAATGGAAGAGATACTGTATTCATGAACATACTCTTAGTAATTAGGAAATAAGGGTGAGAATTACAAAATAATATACAAAATGTAAGCTGAGTCTATGCCTCAAAATTACATGTTTTTAAAGTTGTCTCAAGTGTGTCAGGAGCTCTTTAAGTCTTCTTTGAAATAACATTTATTTGAGCATGCTTTTGACTGTTTTGTGTGTAATGTTATTTAGTAGTGATTGTTTTGACTGTTTTATTGTTTTAATTGTAAAGGTGCTATGATCTTTTGGAATAGAACCTGTTTTATAAACAAAATTAATTGAACTGAATTACTCTCTTTGACTTTGTTGACTCCCTCGAGGTACTCAAATGTTTCTATTATACCACCCCATCTCTCCTCTAAAGTATACATATTGAGTGAGAAGTATGGTCAGTGCTCCGATTTTTCTACTGCACATCAGGGAGAGAAAGAGTTCCTATTGCACAGAATTTCAGTGCAGTGGATGGTTATATTTGCGGCGGAAAGCTATGGCACTGTTTCCTTTATTTTTTAGACTTTGTTTAGGTTTTTTGTGTATGCATATATTCATGTGTTGGTGTATATATAATGTCACTTCCTTTAAGACAATCTTTATGATTTAACTCCTTACTTTTAGGTAGGGTTGTGCACTAAATGAATATTATTTTCCAAATACCACGAATAATGCATGATTCGTTATTCAGATTCAAATAATGAATAGTGCACTATTCATCTACTATTCATGAAACAATGTTCAAAATACAGAAAGGAAAAGAAAAGAAACAGTCTCTCCATCCTCTCTAGCCCCCTCCAGATCATGTCAATATAGTAAGCACCATCCTCCCCACCCTCATGTAGCACCCAGATGCACCCTCCCCCCCAGCAGCACACACCAAATATGTACAAGGAATGAACTGTAATTTAACAATGTACTCAAAACAGGCAGCCAACACAACCTGCCTGCCCCCATGGTCAGCTGCTGACTTGTGTTTCATGGTCTTAATCTTCACAATACAGGAATGAAATTCAGCATAGCCCCCCCATTGCTATAAGTGCCAAGTGAACTCACTCAGTCACAGAGATGTCCTATTCAACATAACATCCCCCCCACATCACCAGCCAGCCACATAGCAACATCAGAATAAAAGGTGGTGACCGACATAGCAGCCCACTCTCCTCATTCCACAGTCGGCCACCTTTTAAGTGAAGATACTGCCAGGCTTGCTATTGGTTGCATATCATATGATCATCTGGTTTTTACTATGCAACCAAGCACTGAATTCATTTCATTCCTGTATGGTGAAGATTAAGAGCATGAAACACAAGTTGGCAGCTGGCTGTGGGAGTGGGTTGGTTGTGCCGGCTGCCTGTTTGAGTACATTATTAAAATATAATGCAGTCCTCATACAGATTTGATGTATGCTGCTGGGGGGGCATACCTCTCAACTACAAGGAACAGTTCCTCATTTTGCCTCCCAAAAGCCTTCTGTTCCACATTGAAACAGGCTGTCCTACATTGCACATTTAAAATTTAAAAGAAAAAATCCAAACAATAATTGAGGAAAATGAATTGTTCAATGAACAACAAACGTAATGAATATGAAAACATACATTCCTACAGTGTTCTAGGCTTCTGTTTCTATGATTTGACAAGGTGTTCCACATTTTGCCTTTTTGTTCCACATTTTGAGAGGTAGTGTTTTACATTTGGGGGATGAAAGGTTGAGTGCTATTGGGGGGGCGGGATTGTATCTGGTGCTACCTGAGGGTGAGGGGTGGGGGGGGGCTTCTATATTGACAGGCTGTTTCTTGCCCATTTTTTCCACAAGCCGAATACTGAATATTTGTCTGAATATTCAGAAAAGGGTATTTACACAGACCTAATTTCAGGAAAACAATAAATTTGTTTGCGATGAAAGGTAAAGCTAAATCAGACTATCTTCTTGTGATATGCTTTTATTATAGAAACTGAGAAGAGCATAAGAGGAGGGAAACTATAGTTTTATCAAATACAAGAAATGTATTCTGCTGCTAATAAATCTTTTTCACAACCAAGTTCATGTATTCTTTGTTTTATTTGTATTGTGAAATTGAAGATGTTGGATTCACTGCACACCACCTTCAACATATCTTTTATGAGTTATGACAAGTTATGCATGCCACATTCATGCTCAGTGTATTTTAGTTGATCAGATATTTTTAAAACAGCTTTTATAGCTAATTAATGATTCACATCATTAAAGACGGATGCCACTTGCAATTTTAACAAATCTATTCCACTGAGGTTACCTGTTGACTGTACATGCTACATGTATAATGTGGATGTATTAGGATGTTGTTACCACATGATTCTTACAGTAAACTTCACAACATTACAGCTAGATAGTGTATTTAATTTTTTCTTGTCAGGAAAAGCACAAAAGAGGAAACTTTAAAAAACTTGAAAATCATATCTTAGTTCAAGAATGAAAGAAAAAAAATGTTTCTGCTAGAAAAACATTGTTGAAAAAACTTACTAACGATGACTGCTGCAAAAAAATCTTGGTCTCTGCCTGAACCAGAGCTAGTCGAGGTGTGAGCGAGCTTGATACATCCAGCAGACCAGACCTAAGTTTGAGTCTCACAAACTCCACTTACATACTGTGTGACTCTGAGCAAGTCACTTAACCGCCCAGTGCTCCCAGGTGACCCCTGAAAACAGGCACTTGTGCCTAGTGGGCCTTACCTGGTTACCAAAGACTAAAAAAAAATAAAGTGCTATACAATGTTTTGACCTAGTGCCCATTTCAGAACACAGAACCTGGCAATAGTTGAGACACATTTTGGATTGGTCAAATAAGGTTTTGTCTAACAGTTTTTTGTCCTGCATTAAAGAAGATGTTCATTATTTTCCTTCCCAGGTGTGGATCTTTGAAGAGGAGCTTGCTGTCAATGGAAAATTGTATATTAAACAGCTGGAAGATGTCAAGGTGGATTAGCAAAAACAAAACAAAAAAAAATGCAGATAAAGTCAGTACTTTGAACTGGATGTTGACAGCTGTACTGTCAGGTAAAAAACATAACTAAATACTGTACAAGTTTCCCTATAACAGGCATATCAGGAGAAATGCAAAACCTACAATAAAACAGGAGGCTCCTTTAAGGGAAACAAGTCTGCAGCTATAAAAACAAAAGTCATGGTGATGAGGGAGTTCATTCATTTAACATGCAAACTGCAGGAAGTTTGAGTTAAAAAATAAACTGAAGGCAGTTGGAGAGGATGACCTACTGTAAATAAGGGGGTACTGGAAGTCTACAGCACTGCTTCTGTTTTGCCATATAGCTCTCTGCTTTTCAATATAGTAACACATCCCGAAACATCATGTAATCCCAAAGATTAGGGCACTGCATTGATGGCGGGTTGCACCTTCATTCTTCTCTCTTTTGCAAAACGATGCATCTCGGCAATGCAAAAAAAAAAAAGGAAATATTTGCATTGCTGAGATGGGGTGGAAAAACAGTGCACTGAAAGAAGGAACCCCCACTCTACAGATACTGATTGACACACACAGGAAAAAAAACTGAAAAAGATAATACATTCTTTATCATTTACTATCCCATTCCAAATAAAAAAAAAACTCTCATGCTTTCATGTTTTGCAGCTAAAACAGGATTCAAATAATGAGGTACGGTGTTCCATTAATTAAATATTCAGAAGCAACAGCAAGGGGGTTCTAGTTAAATATTTCCAACTTTCAGTAGTCAATCTCAGTAACAGTAGTGTTACATAAAAAATGCCTTCAGGCTGCACACCTCATATATTGCATTGAGTATTCAGACTAGGAGACCCATTTACTTTATAGAGAGTTTGCAAAGGAAATACAAAAATGGAGGGAAACTTGTATCTGAAGCCCTTATTGAGCCACAAGAAGTTTTTTGAAAACAGGTCTCGGACAAGTCAGGAATGCTGCCAGCACCATTCTGGCATTGACCTCCAGTGGATGATAGTGTGTTCCACCTGCCGACTGGTCCGTTCTTCCTTTTTTCCACATAGGAGCAAGATGGAAATACCACAGTCAGAGTGTTTTAGTCTAGTCACCATCAAATGGAGTTAGGGTGGATACAACTTTTAGTTGCATCCTGCATAGACAGCATCTGTTCTCGGCCACAGGTCAAACTGTTCGAAATCTGCACAAGCGCCAAGGAAGGCAACTGAGAGATCACATTTGACAGCCCCCCCAAAAGAAATAAGAAGAATTAATAAGGCAATATTTCTATGAGTCAATTCTAATAGCAGCCCCCAACCCTCCAGCATACACTGCCCATATTATGATTATTATTTTGAAGTGTATTTCAGGCATGATCAAAGCTATGTGGTACAGGGCATGCTCTCAGTGCAGGAAAAGAGATACGGACTGGGCTAGGCAAAGGAAGGCTTCAGTACAGGCAGGGATAGAAGTGGGTGGGAAACTGAGGTACAAGGCAGTGGTGCCAGAGGTCATCAAAAAGATATATTGCCTTGCGGCCAGGAGCCATTTAAATACCAGTGATGTAATTATTTTGGTTTCAGATACCTACAGGCTGGGGACCTTTTGTTGAGAAGCTAGAACACGGTTTTAAATTAAGAGTAAAATAGTTATCGTTTTCTATGATTTCTGACTGTAAACACCCCACTCAGAGTGGGTCTCAGCTAAGATGGGCTTTTCTGTTTTCAACAAGCCGCTCCAAGTGGGTCAAACAGTTACTATTTTCCATGATTTATGTAGCTGGCTGCAACTTCTGCGGTTGGCTGCAAATTCCGCAGTCAGTCAGTAATTCCGTGGGTGTTTCTGCGGACACCCACGGCCAAGGAACCGCAGAAAACTCAGAACCTCGAGTATGGTTTTCTCATTTAACTAGCTTCCCAACTGCTACCTGCATATTGGCAGGGCCCACACCTTAATTATGCCAATTTTAAACTGAGGCACCATATAATGGTAAGCCATTTAAAGGATAAGGTAAGACCAATGCTTTACACAGAGTTTCTTCAGACTGAGCTGGGAGTGAATTTCAGCATGCAGTGGAACGTAGTGAAAATGATAAATTTACTGTAAAACTCAGGGCTGCCATTAGCACTACAGAAACACATGGCATTGATGTCCAGCTCTATTTACTGTAAAACTCAGGGCTGCTATTAGCCCTACAGAAACCCATGCCATTGATGTCCAGCACTATTTACTGTAAAACTCAGGGCTGCCATTAGCCCTACAGAAACCCGTGCCATTGATGTCCAGCACTATTTACTGTAAAACTCAGGGCTGCCATTAGCCCTACAGATACCCGTGCCATTGATGTCCAGCACTATTTACTGTAAAACTCAGGGCTGACATTAGCCCTACAGATACCCGTGCCATTGATGTCCAGCACTATTTACTGTAAAACTCAGGGCTGCCATAAGCCCTACAGATACCCATGCCATTGATGTCCAGCACTATTTACTGTAAAACTCAGGGCTGCCATAGGCCCTACAGATACCAATGCCATTGGTGTCCAGCACTATTTACTGTAAATCTCAGGGCTGCTATTAGCCCTACAGAAACCCATGCCATTGATGTCCAGCACTATTTACTGTAAAACTCAGGGCTGACATTAGCCCTACAGATACCATGCCATTGATGCCCAGCACTATTTACTGCAAAACTCAGGGCTGCCATTAGCCCTACAGATACCCGTGCCATTGATGACCAGCACTATTTACTGTAAAACTCAGGGCTGCCATTAGCCCTACAGATACCCATGCCATTGATGTCCAGCACTATTTACTGTAAAACTCAGGGCTGACATTAGCCCTACAGATACCCATGCCACTCATGTCCAGCACTATTTACTGTACAACTCAGGGCTGACATTAGCCCTACAGATACCCATGCCATTGATGTCCAGCACTATTTACTGTAAAACTCAGGGCTGACATTAGCCCTACAGATACCCATGCCACTCATCTCCAGCACTATTTACTGTAAAACTCAGGGCTGACATTAGCCCAACAGATACCCGTGCCATTGATGTCCAGCACTATTTACTGTAAAACTCAGGGCTGACATTAGCCCTACAGATACCCGTGCCATTGATGTCCAGCACTATTTACTGTAAAACTCAGGGCTGCCATTAGCTCTACAGATACCCGTGCCATTGATGTCCAGCACTATTTACTGTAAAACTCAGGGCTGCCATTGGCCCTACAGATACCAATGCCATTGATGTCCAGCACTATTTACTGTAAATCTCAGGGCTGACATTAGCCCTACAGATACCCATGCCATTGATGCCCAGCACTATTTACTGCAAAACTCAGGGCTGGCATTAGCCCTACAGATACCCGTGCCATTGATGACCAGCACTATTTACTGTAAATTTCAGGGCTGCCATTAGTCCGACAGATACCTGTGCCATTGATGTACAGCACTATTTACTGCAAAACTCAGAGCTGCCATTGGCCCTACAGATACCCATGCCATTGATGTCGAGCACTATTTATTGAAAAACTGAGGGCTGCCATTGGCCCTACAGATACCCATGCCATTGATGTCCAGCACAATTTACTGTAAAACTCAGGGCTGCTATTAGCCCTACAGATACCCATGCTATTGATGTCCAGCACTATTTACTGTAACACTCAGGGCTGCCATTAGCCCTACAGAAACCCGTACCATTGATGTTCAGCACTATTTACTGTAAAACTCGGGGCTGCAATTAGCCCTACAGATACGCATGCCATTGATGTCCAGCACTATTTACTGTAACACTCAGTGCAACCGTTAGACCTACAGATAACCATGCTATTGAAGTACAGCTCTATTTACTGTAAAACTCAGGGCTGCCTTTAGCCCTACAGATACCCGTGCCATTGATGTCCAGCACTATTTACTGTAAAACTCAGGGCTGCCATTAGCCCTACAGATACCCGTGCCATTGATGTCCAGCACTATTTACTGTAAAACTCAGGATGCAATTAGCCCTACAGATATCCATGCAATTGATGTGCAGCTCTACTTACTGTAAAACTCAGGGCTGCCATTAGCCCTACAGATACCTGTGCCATTGATGTCCAGCACTATTTATTGTAAAACTCAGGGCTGCCATTAGCCCTACAGATACCCATGCAATTGATGTCCAGCACTATTTAATGAAAAACTCAGGGCTGACATTAGCCCTACAGATACCCATGCTATTGATGTCCAGCACTATTTACTGAAAAACTCAGGGCTGCCATTAGCCCAACAGATACCCATGACATTGATGACCAGCTCTATTTACTGTAAAACTCTGTGCTGCCATGAGCCCTACAGATACCCATGTCATTGATGTCCAGCACTATTTACTGTAAAACTCAGAGCTGTCATTAGCCCTACAGATACCCATGCCATTGATGTCCAGCACAATTTACTGTAAAACTCAGGGCAGACATTAGCCCTACAGAAACCCGAGCTATTGATGTCCAGCACTATGTACTGTAAAACCCAGGGCTGACATTAGCCCTACAGACACCAGTGCTGTTGATGTCCAGCTCTATATACTGTAAAACTCAGGGCTGCCATTAGCCCTACAGATACCCATGCTATTGATGTCCAGCACTATTTACTGTAAAACTCAGGGCTGCTATTAGCCGTACAGAAACCCATGCCATTGATGTACAGCACTATTTACTGTAAAACTCAGGGCTGCTATTAGCCCAACAGAAACCAATGCCATTGATGTCCAGCACTATTTACTGTAAAACTCAGAGCTGTCATTAGCCCTACACATACCCATGCTATTGATGTCCAGCACTATTTACTGTAAAACTCAGGGTTGACATTAGCCCTAAATATACCCGTGCCATTGATGTCCTGCACTATTTACTGTAAAACTCAGGGTTGTCATTAGCCCTACAGATACCTGTGCCATTGATGTCCAGCACTATTTACTGTAAAACTCAGGGCTGCCATTAACCCTACAGAAACCCATACCATTAATGTCCAGCACTATTTACCGTAAAACTCAGTGCTGCCATTAGCCCTACAGATACCCGTGCCATTGATGTCCAGCACTAATTACTGTAAAACTCAGGGCTGCCATTAGCCCTACAGATACCCGTGCCATTGATGTCCAGCACTATTTACTGTAAAACTCAAGGCTGACATTAGCCCTACAGATACCTGTGCCACTGATGTCCAGCACTATATACTGTAACACACAGTGCAGCCGTTAGCCCTACAGATACCCATGCTATTGATGTCCAGCACTATTTACTGTAAAACTCAGGGCTGCCATTAGCCCTACAGATACCCGTGCCATTGATGTCCAGCACTATATACTGTAAAACTCAGGGCTGACATTAGCCCTACAGATACCTGTGCCATTGATGTCCAGCACTATATACTGTAACACACAGTGCAGCTGTTAGCCCTACAGATACCCATGCTATTGATGTCCAGCACTATTTACTGTAAAACTCAGGGCTGCCATTAGCCCTACAGATACCCATGCCATTGATGTCCAGCACTATTTACTGTAAAACTCATGGCTGCTAATAGCCCAACAGAAAACCATGCCATTGATGTCCAGCACTATTTACTGTAAAACTCAGGGCTGCCATTAGCCCTACAAATACCTGTGCCATTGATGTCCAGCACTATATACTGTAACACACAGTGCAGCCGTTAGCCCTACAGATACCCATGCCATTGATGTCCAGCATTATTTACTGTAAAACTCAGGGCTGTTACTAGCCCTACAGATACCCATGCTATTGATGTCCAGCACTAGTTACTGTAAAACTCAGTGCTGCCATTAGCCCTACAGATACCGGTGCTATTGATGTCCAGCACTAGTTACTGTAAACTCTATGGCTGCTATTAGCCCAACAGAAAACCATGCCATTGATGTCCAGCACTATTTACTGTAAAACTCAGGCTGCTATTAGCTCTACAGATACCTGTGCTATTGATGTCCAGCACTATTTACTGTAAACCCAGGGCTGCTATTAGCATAACAGAAACCATGCCATTGATGTCCAGTACTATTTACTGTAAAACTCTGGGCTGCCTTTAGTCCATACAGATACCCGTGCTATTGATGTCCAGCACTTATTTATCTGTAAAACTCAGGGCTGCCATTAGCCCCTGCATACTGGTGGCATGCTTGATGTCCAGCACTAGTTACTGTAAAACTCAGTGCTGCTATTAGCCCTACAGAAACCCATGCAATGATGCCCAGCACTATTTACTGTAAAAGACAAGGCTGCCATTAGCCCAACAGATACGCATGCCATTGATGTCCAGCACGATTTACTATAAAACTCTGGGCTGATATTAGCCCTGCAGATACCTGTGCCACTGATGTCCAGCACTAATTATCAGAACCTAGGGCTGCCTTTTTAGCCCTGTAGATACCCGCGTGCTACTGATGCTCAGCACAATATACTGTAAACTCACTGCCGTTATTAGCCCCATGCAGACAATTCGTGCCATTAATGTCCAGCACTATTTCTGTAAACCTAGGGCTGCCAATAGCCCACTAATACCCGTGCCATTGATGTCCAGCACTATTTACTGTAAAACTCAGGGTCACATAGCCCTACAGATACCCGGTGCCATTGATGTCCAGCACTTTACTGTAAAACCCAGGGCTGCCATTAGCCCCATAGATACCCGTGCCATTGATGTCCAGCACCAATTACAGTAAAACCCAGGGCTGCCGATTATTTTCTAGAGACACCTGCCGATGCCATTGATGTCCAGCACCATTTACTGTAAAAGGCAGGGCTGCCTTTAGCCCCTACAGACACACCACGTGCCATTGTTGTCCCAGCACCATTTATCAGGGAACCCAGGGCTGCCTTAGCCCTACAGACACCCGCGCCATTGATGTCCAGCACCATTTACTGTAAAACCCAGGGCTGCCTTTACCCTACAGACACCCGTGCCATTGATGTCCAGCACTTTTTACTGTAAAACTCAGGGCTGCCATTAGCCCTACAGACACCCGCTCTATTGTTGTCCAGCACTATTTACTGTAAAACTCAGGGCTGCCATTAGCCCTACAGTCACCCGTGCCATTGCTGTCCAGCACTATTTACTGTAAAACTCAGTCCTGCCATTAGCCCTACAGACACCCGTGCCATTGATGTCCAGCATGATTTACTGTAAACTTCGGCTGCCATTAACCCTACAGATACCCGTGCCATTGATGTCCAGCACTATTTACTGTAAAACTCAGGGCTGCCATTAGCCCTACACATACCGGTGCCATTGATGTCCAGCACTATTTACTGTAAAACTCAGGGCTGACATTAGCCCTACAGATACCCATGCCACTCATTTCCAGCACTATTTACTGTAAAACTCAGGGCTGACATTAGCCCTACAGATACCCATGCCACTCATGTCCTTTATTTACTGAAAAACTCAGGGCTGACATTAGCCCAGGCAGATACCCGTGCCATTGATGTCCTGCACTATTTACTGTAAAACTCATGGCTGCTATTAGCCCAACAGAAAACCATGCCATTGATGTCCAGCACTATTTACTGTAAAACTCAGGGCTGCCATTAGCCCTACAGATACCTGTGCCATTGATGTCCAGCACTATATACTGTAACACACAGTGCAGCCGTTAGCCCTACAGAAACCCATGCCATTGATGTCCAGCACTATTTACTGTAAAACTCAGGGCTGTCATTAGCCCTACAGATACCCATGCTATTGATGTCCAGCACTAGTTACTGTAAAACTCAGTGCTGCTATTAGCCCTACAGAAACCCATGCAATTGATGCCCAGCACTATTTACTGTAAAACCCATGGCTGCTATTAGCCCAACAGAAAACCATGCCATTGATGTCCAGCACTATTTACTGTAAAACTCAGGGCTGCTATTAGCCCTACAGATACCTGTGCCATTGATGTCCAGCACTATTTACTGTAAAACTCAGGGCTGCTATTAGCCCAACAGAAAACCATGCCATTGATGTCCAGCACTATTTACTGTAAAACTCTGGGCTGCCTTTAGCCGTACAGATACCCGTGCCATTGATGTCCAGCACTATTTACTGTAAAACTCAGGGCTGCCATTAGCCCTACAGATACCGGTGCTATTGATGTCCAGCACTAGTTACTGTAAAACTCAGTGCTGCTATTAGCCCTAAAGAAACCCATGCAATTGATGCCCAGCACTATTTACTGTAAAAGACAGGGCTGCCATTAGCCCAACAGATACGCATGCCATTGATGTCCAGCACGATTTACTATAAAACTCTGGGCTGATATTAGCCCTGCAGATACCTGTGCCACTGATGTCCAGCACTAATTACTGTAAAACTCAGGCCTGCCTTTAGCCCTACAGATACCCGTGCCATTGATGTCCAGCACAATATACTGTAAAACTCACGGCTGCTATTAGCCCTACAGAAAACCATGCCATTAACGTCCAGCACTATTTCCTGTAAAACTCAGGGCTGCCAATAGCCCTACTAATACCCGTGCCATTGATGTCCAGCACTATTTACTGTAAACTCCTGGGCTGCTATTCCGTCTCACAGATACCCGTGCCATTGATGTCCAGCACTATTTACTGTAAAACCCAGGGCTGCGGTAGCCCTACAGATACCGTTATGCTACTGATGTCCAGCACTATTTACAGTAAAACTCAGGGCTGCTTTAGCCCTACAGACACCTGTGCCATTGATGTCCAGCACCATTTACTGTAAAACCCAGGGCTGCCTTTAGCCCTACAGACACCCGTGCCATTGATGTCCTGCATCATTTACTGTAAAACCCAGGGCTGCCTTTAGCCCTACAGACACCCGTGCCATTGATGTACAGCACTATTTACTGTAAAACCCAGGGCTGCCATTAGCCTTACAGATACCCGTGCCATTGATGTCCAGTAGCACTACACAATTAAACCCAGGGCTGCCTGTTAGACTCTACAGACACCGTGCCATTGATGTCCAGCACCATTTACTGCATAAACCTAGGGCTGCCTTTTAGCCAAACAGACACCCGTGCCATTGATGTCCAGCTTTCATTTACTGTAAACCCAGGGCTGCCTTTATCCTGCTAGACATACGGTGCTATTGATGTCCAGCACTTTTTACTGTAAACTCAGGGCTGCTATTAGCCCTACAGACACCCGTGCTACGTATTGTTGCTCAGCACTATTTACTGTAAAACTCAGGGCTGCCATTAGCCCTACAGTCACCCGTGCCATTGCTGTCCAGCACTATTTACTGTAAAACTCAGTCCTGCCATTAGCCCTACAGACACCAGTGCCATTGATGTCCAGCATGATTTACTGTAAAACTCAGGGCTGCTCTTAACCCGCAGATACCCGTGCCATTGATGTCCAGCACGATTTACTGTAAAACTCAGGCCATTAGCCCTACACACCGGTGCCATTGATGTCCTTTTCTTTCTGTAAAATCAGGGCTTACCTTAAATACAGGGCCATTGATGTCCAGCATATTTACAGTAAAAATCAGAGGCTGTGTTCTGAAACCCATGTCTTGATGTCCAGCATACTACTGTAAAACCTAGTGCTGCTGGCTGGTGGCATGCCATTGATGTCGGCACTATTTACTGTAACATCAGTGCAAGCTTAATAGCCCGACAGATACAATGCTGTTGGCGTCCAGCACTGTTTACTGTAAAACTGGGGGCGCCATAGCCCTACAGAAACCGTTGCCGTTGATGTCGGCACTATTTGCTGTAAAACTCAGAGCTGTCGTTGGCCTACATATGCCATGTATTGATGTCAGCACTGTTTACTGAAACTCTGGGGCTGCCGTTAGCTCCAGATACCCATGCTATTGATGTCAGCACTATGTATGGTAAAACCAGTCCATTAGTCTAGAAACCCATGCATTGATGTCCATCTCATTACTGTAAACCGAGGCTGCTATTAGCCCTACAGAAACCTGTGCCATTGATTTCAGCACAATGTGCTGTCAAACCTAATCATTAGCCCTACAGATGCAGGCTATTGATGTCACTATGTACTGTAAAACTTGGACTGACGTTAGCTCTACAGATACCCGTGCCACTGATGTCCAGCACTCTTTAATGTAAAACTCAGGGCTGTCATTCTACAGATACCTGTGCGTTGTTGTCAGCTCTGTTTACTATAAAACCAGGGCTTATTACTATACAGAAACTCGTGCCATTGATGTCCAGCACTGTTTGTAAAACTAGGGTGCCGTTAGCCCTGAATGCCAACGATGTCAGCATTTTTACTGTAAACCCAGGGCTGCCATTAGCCTTACATACCTGCGCTAATGAGTCCTTTTCTGTTACTGTAAACTCAGGGCTGTCATTAGCCCTACAGATACCTGTGCCATTGATGTCAGCACTGTTTTTGTAAACTCGGGGCAATTAGCCCTACAGAAACCCACCATTGATGTCAGCACTACTGTAAAACCTAGGTTGCCATTAGCCCTGCAGATACTCATGCCTTGATGTCAGCACTGTTACTGTAAACTTGGGCTGCTAGTTCTACATATACCCATGCTATTGATGTCAGTGCTATGTACTGTAAACCAGGGCTGATATTGTCCTACAGATACCCATGCTATTGATATCAGCACTATTTGTCAAAACTCAGGGTTGCTATTAGCCTACCGATACCCGTGGGTGTGTCGGCATTATTTACTGTAAACTCAGGGCTGCCATTAAATCTTGCCAGATACCCATACTATTGATGTCAAGCACTATTTTGTTTTGACTGGGGCTGCCATTGTGTTCCTAGATACCGTGGACGTTGATTATCCAGCACTGTTTTACTGTAACACTCAATTGACCATTAACCCTACAGATACCCATGCTATTGATGTCCGGCTCTTTTGCTGTGAAACTCGGGGCAATTTAGCCCAACAGATGCCCTGCATTTGATGTCCAGCGCTATTTGCTGTAAAACTCAGGCTGCCATTAGCCACAGATACCGGTGCTATTGATGTCAGCACTATTTTGTAAAACTAGGGCTGCTATTAGTCTACGGAAACCCATGCCATATGTGCAGCACTATTTGCAAAACTCATGGATGCTATTAGCCCCTACAGAAACCCATGCAATTGATGTCCATCACTATTACTGTAAACACAGGGCTCCTTGGCCAACGATACCGTGTTTTGATGTCCAGCGTTATTTACTAAACCCAGGGCTGCCATTAGCCTACAGATACCGTGCCATTGATGTCCGCACCTTTCTGTAAACCCAGGGCTGCCATTAGCCTACAGACACCCGCCATTGATGTCCGGCACCATTTACTGTAAACGGGGCTGCATTTGGTCTACGTTACCGATGCATTGATGTCAGCACTTTACTGTAAAACCAGGGTGTATTTAGCCTACAGACACCCGTGCCATTGATGTCAGCATTATTTTCTTGACCAGGGCTGCGTAGCCCTGAACACCCGCGTGCTATTGATGTCGGCACTGTTTCTGTAAACCCAGGCTGCCATTAGCCTTACAGATATCCATGCCATTGATGTCCAGCACTATTTACTGTAAAACCAGGGCTGTTATTCCTTCAGATACCGTGCTATTGATGTCCAGCACGATTTACTGTAAACTAGTTTACCATTAGCCCTACAGTGCCGTGCCATTGATGTCATATGATTACTGTAAACCTAGGGCTGCCATTAGCCCTACAGAAACCCATGTCATTCATGTCCAGCACTGTTTACTGTTAATCAGGGCTGCATTATCTGAAACCCATGCCTTGATGTCGGCACTATTTACTGTAAAACTCAGGGCTGACATTAGCCCTGAATCATGCCATTGATGTCCAGCACTGTTTCTGTAAAACCTGGTGCTGACATTAGCCCTACAGATAACGATGCCATTGATGTCCGGCACTGTTTCTGTAAACCAGGGCTGACATTGGCCTACAGATACCCGAGCATTGATGTCCCCATGTGCTGTAAACCTGGGGCTGACATTGTCTTACAGATACCGAGCAATTGATGTCAGCACTATTTACTGTAAAACTTGGGGCTGACATTGCTTCTGAATACCCAGCTATTGATGTCCAGCACTAGTTCTGTAAAACCTAGTTTTGACATTAGCCCCATTGACCACGTGTTGCTGATGTCCCGCCTATACTGTAAACTTTCAGAATACCATTAGCCCAACAAAATCCCGTGCATTGATGTCCAGCACTGTTTCCTTAAACTCCAGTGCAGCCATTAGCTACAGATACCCATGCCATTGATGCCGTACAGCACTATTTCTGTTAAACTCAGGGTTGCTAGCCCGCCTGAAACCATGCATTGATGTCAGCACTGTTTCTGAGGAAACTAGGCTGCCATAGCCCTACAGATCGCACTGATGTCCTGCATTTACTGTAACGCCAGGCTGGGATTAGCCTAAAGATGCCCGTGCCATTGATGTCCGTTTATTTATTGTAACACTCAGTGCAGCCATTAGTCTGAATGCCATGCTGATGTCAGCACTTTTTACGGTAAAACTGGGGCTGACATTAGTCTAAAGATTCAAAAGCATGATGACCAGCACTTTTGCTGTAAACTCGGCTGACTTGCTTCTGAATCCGATTCTTGATGTCCAGCACTATTTACTGTAAGACAGGGCTGACATTAGTCCACAATGCCATGCCATTGATGTCCAGCATATTTACTGTAAACTCAGGGCTGCAGCCTACAGATACCAGCTATTGATGTCCTGCAGTAGTAGTAAACTCAGGCTGCTATTAGCCCCACAGAAACCATGCCATTGATGTACAGCATATTTACTGTAAAACTCAGGGCTGCTATTAGCCCTACAGATACCGCCATTGATGTCCAGCTCGTTACAGTAAAACTCTTGGCAGCCATTAGCCCTACAGATACCCGTGCCATTGATGTCAGCATTATTTACTGTAAAACTCAGGCTGCAGTTGCCTACAGATACCCATGCTATTGATGTCGCTGTTACTGTAAAACTCAGGCTGCAATTAGCCTACAAATACCCATGCTATTGATGTCAGCTCTTTTACTGTAAACTCTGGCTGCCATCTACAGATACCATGCATTTATGTCAGCACTATTTCCTTGCAAAAAACTCAGGGCTGCCCTTAGCTTCTGAATACTTTATTGATGTCAGCACTATTTACTGTAAAACTCAGGGCTCTTGCTTCCCTGATACCCATGCTATTGATAAACCCGCCTGTTTACTGTAAAACTCAGCTATCATTAGCCCTACAGATTCCCGTAGTGTTGATGTCCAGCTCTATTTACAGTAAAACTCAGGGCTGTCATTAGCCCTACAGATACCTGTGGTGTTGATCTACAGCTCTATTTACTGTAAAACTGAGAGCTGCCTTTAGCCCAACAGAAACCCGTGCCATTGATGTCCAGCACAATTTACTGTAAAACACAGAGCTGTCATTAGCCCTACAGATACCCAGGCTTTTGATGTCCAGCACTATGTACTGTAAAAGTCAGGGCTGGCAACCTACAGATACCCGTCACTGATGTCCAGCACTATTTAATGTAAACTCAGGGCTGTGTATTCTCTGGTGTCCTGTGCTGTTGATGTCCGCTCTGTTACTGTAAACCCAGGGCTGCTTGGCCTACAGAAATCCGTGCCATTGATGTCGCTGTTTACTGTAAACTGAGGCTGTCGTAGCTTCACAGACACCCGTGCGGATGTCAGCACTATTTACTGTGAAACTCAGGGCCATTAGCCCTACAGAGCCAACCATTGATGTCAGCACTATTTACTGTAAAACCCGGGGATGCCGTTGCCCTACAGATACCCGTGCCGTGTCAGCTCTATTTACTGTGAAACTCAGGCTGCCATTAGCCTACGATACCCGTGTCGTGATGTGCAGCACTGTTGCTTTAAACTCGGGGCTGCCATTGGCCCTACAATTCCCGTGCTATTGATGTCAGCACTGTTTACTGTGAAACTCAGAGCTGCCGTTATTCACAATACTTGGGTCTTGATGTCCAGCACTGTTTACTGTAAAACTCAGCTGCCATTAGTTCTTCTGATACCCATGCTAGTGATGTCAGCATATTTGCTGTAAACTCATTGCCAATAGCCCTACAGATATCCTTGCACACTGATGTCAGCACTATTTATCAAACTCATGGCTGCCATTAGCCCTACGATACCGTTCCATTGATGTCCAGCACTGTTTGCTGTAAACTGGTGTTGCCATTAGCCTTCAGGTACCATGCGGTTGTGTCCAGCACTATTTGATGTGAAACTCAGGGCTGCTATTGGCCCTACAGAAACCCATGCCGTGATGTGCGGCAATTACTTTAAAACCTGGGATTCTTTTTGTCCTACAGAAACTCATCAATGATGTCAGCACTATTTACTGTAAACTCAGGGCTGCCATTGGCCTACATATATGCATGCCATTGATGTCCAGCACTGTTACTGTAAACTCGGGGCAGACATTAGCCTACAGATACCTGTGCCACTGATGTAGCACTATTTACTGTAATCACAGGCTGCCATTAGCCTACGAGTCCGCATGCCATTGATGTCAGCACTATTTGTAAACTCAGACGCTTTTGGCCTTCTGAAAACCATGCCGTGATGTCCAGCACTATTTTCTGTTAAACTCAGGGCTGACATTAGCCCTACAATACCGTGTTATTGATGTCCAGCACTCTTTACTGTAAACCTATTGCTGACATTAGCGTTATAGCTAATGTATCGTCCAGAAGGAATTCCCTGTATCACCAACACCCATGTGGAACCTATAGACAAACTGTGTGCAAAAATGAGAAAATGTATTTTTGTATGAAAATTTGTTTTTGATATTCTGTTGTACTAAAGAGACATGTGATTGTCAGCGATTGCATTTTTCTCCTCAGATTTCTCCATCAGACATTGACTTGTTTTTTCTAGAAAGGGGAAAATCTATCAAATTATTTGAAGGTAGGATGCTAGCTTACAGAACATCACTGAGTATATTTCATCCATTGAACACCTTGAAATGATTCCCAAGAAAACAAAGTTCTCAGGGAGAATGGCAACGGTGATATGTGATCAGGTCAGAAGGCCTTTCAACATGTCAAACCACCTCCACATATGAGATACTGTTTTATTTTTTGTTGTTCCTTCCTGTGCCCCTGGCCAGCCACCCTTTATTTTCCTAGGGCCCCCTCTGGTCATGTTCCACCATAGCCACCAACCCCACATTGTCCCCTCCCAGGTCCCCTTATCCTTGCCAGATGGGTCCCTGGCCAGCACATTATACTATTTAGCCTGGGTGTTGGGATGGTCCAGGTTGTCCCAGGGTTAGAGCTATGGGGACTGACATCCAGTTGGCATGGAGTCATATTTCAGTTTTCCCCTGAGTGCATGGCGCCCAGGATGCCAAGGTGTGAATCCACTGTGTGATGGTCTGCCAACTGCTTATTGTTTATTGTATATTGTGTTACAAATAAAGTGTGTATGGTATGTGGCTGCCTGCTTTAGGATGGTAGTCAGTGTGAGAGACTTAATTTGACCTCAGAGGAGTCAGTGAGGAAGGCAGGATGTGATAAACAGATCAGGAAACCACTAATTAAAGCCATCCTGCCCAAGGATGTTTATTACCCTTATAAGATGCTCTGCTGAAGTTGGAAATCATATGCATTTTAGACCCTAGCAGGAAGGAAGTCGTATGATCCTTTATGGCTATCTTACCTACAGAGAACTAGCACATGATTAGGGTTGTAATCAAAGGGCTAATGGATCAGAAATTCCTATTTTGGGAGTTTAAGTTATAGAAGATCTAACTTTGACCTCACAAAGGGTGGGGGTATTAATTTAAAATAGTCACATCTGAGTAAAATGTTTTTATTCTGACTCAGAGACACTTTAATTCTCTGGACTTTATGGTAACATCAGCTAGGCAAGAACTTTGCATTTGTGTAGTGTATTTGTTCTAACCCCATCATTATGGAATACCATGCAAAGCTCATTACAACTTTCTCACTTCCAGTCCTATTCACATTTAAAGAATTGCAGTCAGACTTTGAATGAAACCGTAACGTTTTAGATTACCCTTGCCACCACATCTGGTGCCTCACAAATTCTGCGACTAGAACTGGGTTAAGACACTTCTCAAGGGACAACCAGCTCTTCGCTATTGGTTTTTCTACTCACCTTCATCCCATCCTCTCCTAATACACCTTTTCCCTTGCCTCTCTCCTGCTTACCACCAACAAACTGGAGACAGGCTAGGATTATTGGCTCTTCCTTTCCTATAAACTTTTATGAATTGCATATGTTCACAATCATGGCATGCCAGTAGGTCCTGGGCTTATTGAGCATTATCTGTACATCGTTTTGCATTATTGAGCTTACTGTATCTGTGACTATGTATTGTATTGTACTTATGTCCTGACCACCCGTGAAGTGAACTTGTTCAATGGTGTTTGTGCTCGTTTAATAATTGATTGATTTATCTTTGTGACTGTAAGTTATTGACATATTTTTCTGTGTATGATATTTTGTGTATTTTACAATGTTCAGAAAAGTATTTTTGAAATACTGCCTGTGCTTCAGTTTTTTGCATGAGAATGCTCAACTATGTTATAAGTCGACAGCTGTTAAGTGCTTGAATGTGTTACTAATCTTTGCTAAAGGTAATATACCTAGTGTCAGCTGAGTCATAAGAGTGGCATTGAAACCTGACTGGTTGCCACTGGGCAAAACAGTGTACTGCATTCCATGCAGGGTGTGTATCTGAGCCTGTTAACTGATGTGCTAGCATAAGGTTCATTTGACACCTAGGACCAAGGCAGTAGGTGATTCGGATGAAACAGAGTGGAGGTTACCTTGTCTGTCTCCTATTTACACTGTTTTTTTTGAGTTTGGCACTTTGAGCAAGGGCCTGAACTATGGAGCAATTTTTTTACAGATTTGGTTGGTGGACGTTAAAGTAATTGGTAACACAAGCGTTAATAGTTCAATGTCATACTAGTACTGGTACTGCTCACATGCAAATAAGGTGATATTTAAAAGTAAATAGACCATATCTTTGTGCTTACAGTCTAGGTTCCTACCTGTTTATTTATTTTCTAGTGCAAGTTAGTGTAGTCATATAGGGAAGAAGATGGCTTTAACTACAGTGAGCACACTGCAGACCAATTGAGTAGTTGTGCAAGAGATAGGAACTAGTGCAAGGTCCTAATGAAAAGCAGTACTGCTGAAGTTTTGTGGCAGTCTGTGACTGAAAAGGACTGAACCTTGGTGTGGAGGGTCCAGTGCAGTGTCCAGATCCAGTGAGGAGGATGCAGAGCCAGTGTAAGCCATGACCACAGCAGCAAGGGAAGGTCATCAGCATTCTCTACCCAGAAGGGATCAGGCTGAAGATGGAGTTGCAGATGATGGAGCTAGAGTTTGAACAGAAAGGTTCGGCCTAGGAGCAAAGGAGTTAGGTTCCGGAGACAAAGGAAGTGAGAACAGTGAGCTACAGAGCAAAGAAAGCTTCAGGAGAGGTGGAGTAAGCAAGAGCATAAGCATCAGAGGCAACTAGAACTGGTGAAGCTCACAAGCTCAAACTCCAGCATCGAGCAGGTAAGTAAGTGGCCTGGGTTAATTGGTTCTCCAGGACTGGCTACAAATTTAATTCCAAATTGATAGCTGAATTTAAAGAGGGGAAGATATGTCTGTTTTAGTTCTCCTTTGAAAACTATGTATTCAGGCAGATGTTTCTAGAGGGTCCTGAGCCCAGCCATCGCCATTACTTACTGGAAAAGCTTTAGGATGCAATGGTCAAAATGAGGACAGTAATGATTATGTTCAGAGGCAACAGAGCAATTTGTAAGCTCAGGACAAGCCCTGACATGAGCTATGAGGAGCCAACTCACTAAACAACGCCTGTTTTTAAAACATTGGTGGCAGGAATTGAAGCTAACTCTGTAGAGCAAATTGAAAATACTGTACTGTTAGAGCAGCTTTTTGGGCATGTTCAGCAGAGCTAAAAATGTGGCTGGAGGACCAAATATCCAAAATGCAAGAGGCTGCTAAACTCGGTCTGCATGCCAGAGCAGACCTGCCTTGAGAGGAAATGGCCTCAGGCGCGGCAGCACAGAAAGGGAGAAGGCACCCACAGAGTAGCTGGAAACCTTCCCTGCCTCCACTGAAAACCAGGTAGCCCCAGGTTAAAAAAGAAAGGTGTTACCTGAAAAAGAAATGAATGTTGAGCTTGCAAAGAACCTGGTCACGTGGCCAGATGGTGTCCTAAAAGGACAAGCAGTGTACAAAGTGGTGTTAGGAAGGAAGTGAGTTGTTTTTCGTGTCACTGAAAGCATACCAGTAAACATGAGGAACACACCCAGTCACTGTGAATGGGGTACAGACACATTGGGTTGCGGGACACAGGCCATCCCTGAATTTTGTAAAAGGGGATTTGGTAGAGCCAAGTCAGCTTACACTCCAATCAATTTGTGACTGTTCGGGAGTCACTGGGAGGAGACAACCTTGTTTATCCACTAGTGTTCCTGTGACTGGGGTGACAGGAGAACTGTACAAAAGTTTTACAGCCAAGACTTTGGCTGTAATTAGTGGCAACAATCTCAAAGAGAGGATGGTGGTGTAGCTACCTGCAGCCAAGCGGCAAAGGAAAATTGTGGTACCCTGGACCTCAATAGAATCCAATCAGGAAACTACTTGAGAGGCTGGTCTCCAGGCCTATGTCTCCTGATTTGGAAACTAATGAGAAGGGGGTAGAAACCCCTAGGTAGCAGTTAACAGAACAGTTAGGGAGGGTTACTTTGAGGAAGGTATGACCCATAGTCAGAGGGTTAAGATGGCAGTGATCCTGAATGCCCCGATGCTAGAGCTAGGAACCCAAGTTTAGACACTGAAGGAACCTGTCCCATACTTTGGGAATGTGTGGGTGTTTGGCAGCTGCTCGTAGAGTGGACCCTGGTTTGAGAAGCTAAGGACTTGAGCTGACTTTGACAGAGCACAGGGAGGTGATGGGAAATCTAAAGTTTATTGGGATAATGGACTGATGTGTGCAAGATGCTAAAAACAGAGGGAGGTGATGGACAGGCTTGTCATTCCTCAGGGGTGGAGTGAGAAGTTGCTCAAGACTGAACATGATATTCCATGTTCGATCATCTGGGAACTATGTGCAGCATAGTGGTTGGTCCAGAATTCTATTGGCCCTACTTCACAAAAGCAGGTCTTAGAGTCTTGCAAGTCTTCTCACCAGTGCCAAGAAATAGAGAAGGCAGGTAAGAAACCCATGCCACCCTAATACTTTACCCATAGTGGGGAGTCATTCCAGAGGTGGATGGATATTGTGGGCCTTTAATACCCCCAGCCCTCCAGGGAGAGGTTCATTCTGACTGTGGTGGATTATGCCACCTGGCACACAGACGCAGTCACTATATCCTCTCACTGAGGATGACAAAGTGGCAGGTGCCTTGCTAGGGATTTTCTAGTATTGTGTTTCCTGCAGGACGCACACGCACTGAGGGGATTCATGTCAGACCTCATGAAATGTCTGTGAGAGAAGTGGGTGGTGCAGACACACACCACCTTATCACCTGCAAGCCAATGGGCTTGTGGAAAGATTTAATGGTACCCTAAGTCAGTGCTTCCAGATTTTACTGAATAGCATGGAGGACTGGGGCAATATTTCCAGCCTATTATTTGAATACTTGAGGAGCCCAAGAGTCAACAGGGTTTTCCCTTCAGCTCTTATATAGATGCTAGGTATGTGACCCCTATACTGATCCAGGAGGATGAGGAAGGCAAGCACGCCACCCAGGAAACTCCCTATAGTGGATCATGTCCTTAGGTTTAGGAAAGGCTGAAGGACCTTATAGGCACAGCCAAGACAGCCTGGCAGCTGCCTAACAAAGACAAAAGGCGTGGTACTACTGCATAGCCAGAGCTCATTCATACACTGTGAGTCAGAAGTCATGGTCCTAATCCCGGTCCGGAAAGATAAGCTGTAGACTGAGTGGCAGGACTGTACAAAGTAGTCAGACAGAAAATGATGTAAACTACATTATAGTTCTACCTGACAGAGACATACATAAAGAATGTAGAATGTCAACATGATGAAGTTTACAAAGCAAATAGGGCTGACATGGTGCTTGCAGTGTGTAGTCCTGAGAGGATGGATGAAAGAGACCGCTTTATGGACTTGTTGAAAGAAAGAAAGTGGGAGTCCTCTATGAGGCAATTAAATGTCACCCAGCTGACCCAAGACCAGAGCCAGGAAGCAAGGGAGGTTTTAGTATTCTTGCCCTACCGCTTAGTGCCAAGCCTGGACTAACCCCTTAGTGACGAGGATGTGGATACGATGCAGACACCCATACGGGTTGAATGGCATATCGGGTGTCAGGAGGCTGTCCAAAAGGATATTAGAGGGAGGTGGAGGAAATGCTGATTCTGTGGGTAATCCAGAAATCCCACAGTCCTCAGGGCCTCACCCATAGTCCTTGTTCCCAAACCAGATGGCTCTACTTGTTTTTGTGTTGACTATCATGGACTCAATGCAGTCATGAAGTCAGACGCCACTCAGTGCCTTGGTTTGATGAATGAAGGACAAGTTGGGAAGGACAACATACCTAAGACTATTGTACTGACAAAGGGTACTGACAGGTACAGTTAACTCTGTGAGCTATGGGAGAGGTCAGCTCATCACTCTGATAGGGTTATTTGAATTTAAAGTAATGCTTTCACAATGAAGAACGCCCGGACACTTTCCATAGGTTGGTGAACCAGGTGTTAATGGTGCTGAGGAGTATGCTGTGGCATACCTGGATGACACTGCCCTTTAGTTGTGCTAGAGGAACACCTGTCTCACCTTAGGGAAGTGCTGGGCAGGATATAGAGGGTGGCTCACTGTCAAAGCTGAAAGTGCCAGGTGGCTATGGCTGAGGTGGCATACCGGGCACATTGTATGCCAGGACAGCTCTGTTCTTAACCAAGCTAAAAGAGAGGCAATCATGTATGGCTCAGACCAGAAACACAGAAGCAGGGCAACAGTTTCTAGGACAGCAGGATACTATAGGAAATTTGTACCAAATTACAGTGCCCCTGGCCTACCCCTTATCTGGTCTGTTAAAGGAAAGGGTACGTAAGAAAATTGCCTGGGAACCAGCATGTGAATGTTTCCTTACAAGACTGAAGAAGGCACTGTGCAGTGCTCTTGTATTGACAAGTCCAGCCATAGCAGACTCTTTGTAGTCTAGACTGACACCTCAGATGTGGGTATTGGGGCAGTGTTAGACTCAAAAGTGCTATCAAGGAAAGATCATTCTGCAGTGTACCTCCATGAAAATGACTTCCCAGGAGGAGGCTTAAGCCACTGTGGAAAGAGGTTTTGCCATGGTGTGGGTCATTATGAAGTTGCTTGCATACCTATACAGGCTGTATTTTGAGGTACAAACTGAACACAACCCCTGGTTTGGCTGCTACAAATGGGTAAAATCTGAATGGTAGACTATTAAGATGGAGTCTTCCGTAAGGGTATGATATGACTGTTTCATATAGGGTCGGGCAGCCAATGAAAATGCAGTTGGACCGCTGTGTCTGTTTGAGCAATGAACTGACTTGTGTGGGATAGAGCCCCCAGATTCAGTTTGGGTGGGAGGAGGTGTACGCCGATCTGATTATAGTTATATTGTATAATATTTGTGTTATAAATAAAATGTGTATGGTATGTGACTGCTCGCTTAATGGTGGTAGTCAGTGTGGGAAACTTGACTTGACCACAGAGGAGTCTGTGTGAGGGAACAGCAGGATGTGATAAACAGGCTAGAAAACCACTAATTAAAGCCTCCTTCCAGAGGACAGTTTATTACCCCTTATAACCTGCTCCTGCTTTTGAAGTCAGAAACTAAATATGAATTTTATGACCAGAGCAGGAAGGAAGTCATCAGGTTGATCCTTTATGGTTTTCTCACCTAAGCAGAGAACATAATGACATGACTGTGGGGTTGTGAAACATCAAAGGGATGTTTTGATCAAAACTCATATTTTGGGAAGTTGTTAGTTGCTGATTTTCACAGTAATAATATTTATCCTTTTGGATACTTATGCTAAGAAGTTAAAGTTATAGAAGGATTCTAACTGTGATCTCACAAAGGGTGGGAGATGGATTTCAAAATGGTCAAGTATCTGAGGAAAACATTGCTTTTTATTCTTGAATCAAGAGAAATACTTAGTTCTCTTTGAGTTAAGGAAGCACTTTTATAAGTGTAACATCTAGCTAGGAAGAACGTTTAAGTATTGGTGGTAGGTGTACTTGTGTTCTATAACTTCCATTTTGTTTTATGTGACTGTGTTATATATACGTGTCTGTGTTTGATATTTTATGTATTTTACAATGTTTAGTAAACAATATTTTCCTTGAAATAGTGCCTGTGTCTTCTCAGTTTTCTTTTGCATGTGAATGCTGAATCAGTGTTTAAGTCCGATAGCTGTTAAGGGCTTGAATGTGTTATTAATCTTGCTAAAAGTAAGAATGTACCTAGCCCCATATTGAGTAGTAAGGTACAATATGGAAACCTGGCTGGGTGCCACTTGGTGAAAGATTGTACTGAATTTCCAAAGGGTACATATCTGAGCCTGTTAACTTGATGTGCTAGCATAGGTTCACATTTGACCCTAGGACTCGAGGTTAGTCGGTGATTCAGACTCATAACAAACAGGACAGTTACCCTATCTGTCTCCTATTTACACTATTACACTTTGAGGTTGGCACTTTGAGAGCAGAAGGCCTGACCTGCAGGGTCATTTGTGACACAGATGTCCATCACTCCCTGCTTAGTTCTTCTGACATGCTGCCTCTTCCCTGGCCTCTGCCAGAGGTTTCCCAACATTGGTCTTGAACCCCTTCTCCTGGGAGGTGGCATGCAGTTGTGGGATGCTTGCACCATCTCTCCCGCCCAGACCCTAGGTACCCAGACTCATTCCTGAACCGTGGTTGCCAGCATCATGTTGAAATCCAACCACTGCACCGAGAGATGGTGTTTAGACTGTAGTGCTGAAGTATGTATTAGTGCTCAATGTGACAGCAACATGTGCGCCAACTGCAGAAACATTCTAAAAGCAGGCAACAGAAGTAGCTATTCCATGTAGAGTGGTCATTCACGAGCACTGAGAAATGCCTTACAAAGTGATACAGTTAGGCTGCCATTTAACTGCACTGTATAGTCACATGGTGCCGATTTCCCAGGAATCAATTAAACAAATGGCTGAGAGGGCATTCTGCATTCTGTAGTGCAATCAGGATGGAAATGTAAGCGTTTCTCAGTGAAGACGGACAGTTACTTGCCATGAATCTCTAGAAAGTTTTCTTCCATTGTGCGCTACAGACGCGACACGCACGCAAGCACACCCACAAACACACCCTCCTTCCTCCTTTCTGAGGTATTAACTAGAAACTTTGTCCACTGCTCTGTTTTAAGGTGTCTATAACTGCCTTTGCGATTCTGTATTTTCAGTCCCATGCCTCTCCTGACACTGATCTCATCTCCTGGTTCCCGCGGTAAGAGGGCTTCAAATATTATTTCCAGTGGGGAACTGAGGAGCAACGAGGTCACCCATGATTATATAACTGCAAGGACATTGCACATGCTTGGGCAGCCCCCAGCTACTAAATGTTGCTGAGTGGTCCTGATACCAAATGCTTACAGTTCTAAAAGTGTGGCTCAATGGAGGAGATCCTCTTGAGATTTTTTGTATTAGGAAACACAAACAGGGCTTCTCACTGAGCTCCACAAGAAAGAAATGGTTGAGCTTAGCAGCCCTGGGACACAAGAGGCTGATTCTGAGAGATACTGGCAGGACAGCCACTTACCTGGGCTGGAAGAATGGGCTACATATTTGACTAACCTTGAAATGAGTTAGTTAAATGTAGGAATGTTACAGAAGTATGAAGATATTTGGAATCCTTTGCTTTACATGGCTATCTAGAGACTGAAGATTATAGGAATACTAGCTGATAATGAAAATAGAGAAAATATATTATGATAGAATAGTAGCATCAATAAGACAGAATAACATTTGGACAGATGTCCCACATATTGAATGGAAACAGAACATGAATTACTTGCTTATAATTATATTGATTAGTTGTACTGTATATAAATATTACATTTATAAATATCTGTTTTAATGTTCTTCTACGATTTTATGGATTATACACTTTAGAATTGTAAAATTTTTTTGAAAACAAAAAATTATGAAACCTTTTGTTTGAAAAAAAAATCAGACAGGGGATCTTAAACACTGCAAAACCAAAGCCTACACAGCTCACGTAGAGTTTATGTTTAGACTGTGGTGCATAGTGATGTATGCCCAGTGCTCCATGTGACAACAACACATACGCCGACTGCAGAAACATTCTGAAAGCAGGCAACAGACATGCCCATAACATGTGTAGAGTGGTTACCACAGCACTGAGAAATGCCTTGCCATACTTCCTATAACAGAAAGTGATACAGATAGGTTGCCATTTGAACAGTCACCAATACTCAGAGGTGCCCTATTTCCAGGAATGAATGAAACAAAGGTTGAGAGGACTTTTTCCATTCTGTAGTGCAATCAAATGGAAACGCAGTGACTCCAATGAAGACAGAACAGTTACTCACCATAGATCTTCTAGTTTTCAATTGTGTGTGTGTACACACACACACACACACACACACACACACACACCCTACCCTTCCCCTTTTGAGGTATCTGCTGGCAGGTTTGCCCACTGCTTGTTTTAAGGTGTCTATGACTACCTATATTTCCAGTCCCATGCCTCTTCTTGACACTGGTCTCATCTCCTGACTGGTTTCTCATGATAAGAAGCCTTCGGATAGCATCTCCAGTGGGAACCGAGGAGCAGGGTTACCCTGATTCTATGGATGCAGACATTGCACATGAGTGTGGAGCAGCCCCATCTAGTAGATGTTTCTGAGCGGTCCTGATACCGAAGGCTTACAGCTCCAATGGCGTGGCCCAATGAAGGAGATTCTCTGAAGATCTACTGTTCTGGTAGCTGTTCTTCCATCTTCCACACGTGTAGGTTCTGTTCAAAGCAGAAACCTGAAAGAATGACACTATGAACCACAAAGTACACTAGATTAAAATACAAAAATGCATTATTCAAGGCACACGTAACAGCCCAATATCCCCAACAGCAGTCCGTCAATGTTTCACACTGTGTATCTTAATGCTTGTCCAGGTGATCAACAGTTTGACTCACCTCTGTCTTTAGCTGCAATTTTGTGTCACTACTCGTGGTGTTGAGAAATGTGCTCCAAGGGTTTCTGATGTTTTGATGACCTCACATGTTCCTTTGCACCTGAATTTCAAAGAGAGCATAGTTCTACTTGCATCATTTTTTTGGATAAACAACATGCAACATAGGAATGCAGGTATCAGAGCAGTATCTAAAAAATGTATTGAACTGTCAGTGTTGCTGCATTTATAAATTTGTCTTAGCTGACAGATTTTAGACACCCAGTTCAGGCACATGCATTCAGGGATACTGGAGTAATTAAATACTGAGAGTCAAACAAGTGAAGAAATAGGAAGTATGAAGAGAAAGAAAGTACATAAATAGTAAGTATGGAGACAGCAGGAAGTGCACAGATAGACATGTATGGAAAGAAAGGAAAGGCAAACATGAGTAGAGAGAACAAATGGTATAGAACAAGTAAATAGAGAGGAACAAGTGGTATAGGAATAAGTAAGTATAGAGAGAGAACAAGTGGTATAGGAATAAGTAAGTATAGTGAGAACAAGTGGTAAAGAAATAAGTAAGTATAGGAGAAGAAGTGGTATAGAATAAGTAAGTATAGTGAGAAGAAGTGGTATAGAATAAGTAAGTATAGTGAGAAGAAGTGGTATAGGAATAAGTAAGTATAGTGAGAAGAAGTGGTATAGGAATAAGTAAGTATAGATATATAACAACTGGTATAGGAATAAGAAAGTATATAGAGAACAAGTGGTATAGGAATAAGTAAGTATAGTGAGAAGAAGTGGTATAGGAATAAGTATAGAGAGGATCATGGTATAGGAATAAGTAAGTATAGATATATAACAACTGGTATAGGAATAAGAAAGTATATAGAGAACAAGTGGTATAGGAATAAGTAAGCATAGTGAGAACAAGTGGTATAGGAATAAGTAAATATAATGGGAACAAGTGGTACAGGAATAAGTAAGTATAGTGAGAACAAGGTATAGGAAAAAAAGTATATAGAGAACAAGTGGTACAGGAATAAGTAAGTATAGTGAGACAAGTGGTAAAGGAATAAGTAAGTATAGTGATAGAACAAGTGGTATAGGAATAATAAAGTATATACAGAGAGAGAACAAGGGGTACAGCAACAGTAAGTATAGAGAGAGTACGTGGCATAGGAATACGTAAGGGTTCGACTTGGTGGTGGAGACAGTCATGTTTCCAATCACTACAGTAGGATTAAATTTCCAGTCCCTCCTCCATAAGCCTGCCCTTGTGGTGCTGATCAGATACTGCCCATTGAAGGGTGTAACCCTGGAGGGTCTTTTGCAGTGTTAGACCATCAGGTGTTCTGATTGCAGGCAAGGATTCAGAGAATCTTGTTTTGCTTATAAGGCTATTACTGAGGCTCTGGATAATACCCAATCTAAGTTCATCCTGTTCTCTCTGCCCTCGGTCCCCTTTGTTTGATGGAACCTTGAGTGAGTTGAGACGTAAGACAAAGGTTAGAGCATCGCTGGAGAAAACAGCCCTGAGGCTGACTACCTTATATTGATAAATGATTATCAAAGCTATCAATCAGCAATCACACATAAGAAGGCAGAGTTCCTTTTGGTGAGGTTGCAGCTGCTCAAAATTGACTAGCTCAGCTCTTTCAAACCGTGGACAGGTTGTGCAACCCAACCTGTCTACAGGTTCAAGGAGTATTTACAAGATAAGTGTGATGAGTCTACTCAGTTCTGTGCAGAAAAGGTGGCTGACATAAAGGTCAAAATCTGTCTCATGGCCCTCTATGGGGGTTGGTGGTGATCATGTATGGTCACCTTCCCTTGATCTTCTTGGCATCTTTTGACTGACTGGAGATAGGAGACATCGTGTGTTTGTCCAGAATTTGCAGCCAACATGCTGTAGTTTGCACCCGGCCCTACACACCTATTATTAGGGTGTATGGAGATCATTGGCCTGGTCCTCGCAGAGATTTTTGGTGCTCCTTAGACTCAGGAGAGTTCAAGCTCCATGAAAGTGGCAGTGGTGACACTGCTTTAAGAAAGCTTTTGGACCCAAACAGCTATGCAAACTACAGACTCCATCTCTAACCTTCCCTTTGTTGGGAAGGTGCCTGAGAAAGTGGTTGTGCTGCAAATGGAGACCCATCTTACTATTCACAATGATTTTGTCCTCTCCAGTCAGGGTTCCAGGAGAGACATAGTACCGAGACCACTCTGGTTCATTTGCTTAATTATCTCCTGATGGTGAGAGACCAGAAGTGCTGTTCCATCCTGGTGGAATCTCTATTCAGCATTTGACTCTGTGGACCATGGGGATCTGCTTGAGCACCTAAGGGTTATCTGTGGCCTGGCTGATCCAGTTCTCAGATGGTTGCATTCTTTCCTAGCTGGCAGGTCTCAGAGGGTGGTGTCCATGATTTTTCCTCTGAGCCATTCTCTGACATGCGGGTCCCTCAGGGCTCGGTGCTGTCCCCATCTTGTTTGCAGTGTACTTGCAGCCCCTGAGAGATTGTAAGATGATATGGGCTGAGGTTTCACTGCTAGGCTGATGATACAGCACTGATCTGTCTTTGCACCCAAACAGGATAGTGCAGTCTCGATGTTTAACAGCTGTCTGGCAGAGACCCATGACTCGATGAAGTCTAGCTGGTTGAAATTGAACTCCAGGAAGACTGAGGTGTTGGTTATGGATCTGGGGCACTGGATAGAGAGGCCGGCGTGGGTTACATTCTGGCTTTGGCTCAATGGTGTAGAACTGCCTACCTCAGAACAGCTGCATAATCTGGGAGTGGTTTTTGATGATGAAATGACAATGCATGCACAGGTGTCGGCAGTCAGCAAGTCTTCCTTTTACCTTCTTAGGAACATTGCCAGAATTAAGCACCTTGTTTCATCTGTTGATTTGCCCATGTTTATCCATGCCTTGTGATCTCAGCACCTTGACTACTACAACTCACTTTACCTGGGGCGCCTGGGGTTGATGTTCACCACTTGCAGCTGGTGCAGAATGCTGTGGCATGATTATTGACTGGGGCTTCATGTACCAGTCATATTACTCCCATGCTGTGCAATCTGCACTGGCTGCCCATACAGTGACAGACCACCTTCAAGGTCAGTCTTTTGACCTCCAAAGTCCTATGTGGTTTGGGACTGAGTTACCTGCAAGAGATCCTGGTTCTCTACAGCCCTGGATGGCCTCTCTGCTCAATTGACAAAGAGTTGTTAGAGGTTCACAGGGTGCTGTTGAAAGACATCTGGAGCCTAGACCATTATGTTTGTGGCACCATCCCTGTGAAATTCTCTATCTCATCAGATTAGAGAGTGCAGGACCATGGAGAGCTTCAAGTCCAGTCTAAAAACACATCTATATAAACAAGCTTTTAACATTTGATGTTTTATGAACTGAGAGAATTTTTATTGAAGTTTAAGTATTTATGATTTTACTGAATTGTTTTTATGACATTTACGTATGTAAAGTGCTTTAATATTTGAATTGCACTATACAAATAAAAATATTATTAAGTATAGAGAAAACAAGTGGTACAGGAATAAGTATAGAGAGAGAGAACAAGTGGTACAGGAACAAGTAAGCATAGAGAGATCAAGTGGTATAGGAATAAGTAAATATATAGAGAAAAAGTGGTATAGGAATAAGTAAGTATAGTGAGACAAGTGGTATAGGAATAAGTAAGTATAGAGAGAACAAGTGGTATAGGAATAAGTAAATATATGATAACAAGTGGTATAGGAATAAGTAAGTATAGAGATAGAACAAGTGGTATAGGAATAAGTAAGTATAGTGAGACAAGTGGTATAGGAATAAGTAAATATATAGAGAACAAGTGGTATAGGAATAAGTAAGTATAGTGAGACAAGTGGTATAGGAGTAAGTAAATATATAGAGAATAAGTGGTATAGAATAAGTAAGTATAGTGAGAACAAGTGGTATAGGAATAAGTAAGTATAGTGAGACAAGGGTATAGGAACAAGTAAATATATAGAGAACAAGTGGTATAGGAATAAGTAAGTATAGTGGAACAAGTGGTATAGGAATAAGTAAGCATAATGAGACAAGTGGTATAGGAATAAGTAAATATATAGAGAACAAGTGGTATAGGAATAAGTAAGTATAGTGGGAACAAGTGGTACAGGAATAAGTAAGTGTAGAGAGATCAATGGTATAGGAATAAGTAAGTATAGTGGGAACAAGTGGTACAGGAATAAGTAAGTGTAGAGAGAGATCAAGGGTATAGGAATAAGTAAGTATAGCAGACAAGTGGTATAGGAATAAGTAAGTATAGTGGAGACAAGTGGTATAGGAATAAGTAAGTATAGAGAGAATAAGTGGTATAGGAATAAGTAAGTATAGTGAGAACAAGTGGTATAGGAATAAGTAAGTATAGTGAGACAAGTGGTATAGGAATAAGTAAATATATAGAGAACAAGTATAGTGGGAACAAGTGGTACAGGAATAAGTAAGTGTAGAGAGATCAAGTGGTATAGAATAAGTAAGTATAGTGGGAACAAGTGGTACAGGAATAAGTAAGTGTAGAGAGATCAAGTGGTATAGAAAAGTAAGTATAGTGAGACAAGTGGATAGGAATAAGTAAGTATAGTGAGACAAGTGGTATAGGAACAAGTAAGTATAGAGAGAACAAGGGTATTGGAACAAGTAAGTATAGTGAGACAAGTGGTATAGGAACAAGTAAGTATAGTGAGACAAGTGGTATAGGAACAAGTGTAAGCATAGAGAGTACAAGTGGTATAGGAATAAGTAAGTATAGTGAGACAAGTGGTATAGGAATAAGTAAGTATAGTGAGAACAAGTAATACAGGAATAAGTAAGATAGAGAGAGAATGGATTATAGGAATATGCAAGTATGTAAAAAATGGGTATAGGACTATATAAATATAGTGCAAACATGCATAAATAGAAACACTAAATTGAACTAAACACTAATGTAGCTTGCAACTTTTTATTTTGTTTATTAAGTTCTAGGATTACAAATACTTTTGAACCAGAGATTCTTTTACAATGTTTCTACATCAGCATGAAGTAAAACAAACAGTAGTGAGCAGGAACACTAACAACATAACAGTCTGACAGCAAATATAGTACGGTAAAGTTAGTTCAGGTTGCATTGTACAGAGATGCAGTAATACACAGACAAAAACTAATAACATAACCATCTGACAGTAAATATACTAGGGTACAAGTTGTTTCAGGTTGCATAGTACAGAGATGCGTAATACTTAGACAAAAGTTAACATCATGGATCATTAAAAGTATGTACACTTGGTTCAGGTGGCAAAATACCAATTTACAGGGACTCATATCCCAAGAGATGTGCAATGGGCAGAACTGCGTAAGGTTTAGGTGAACACCATGAACATCAAGAACAGTGTACTATGTAGAAAGTGAACAGTGTGGTGAAAATGCAGTCAGAATTATGCTAATCCACAGTGAGGCACAAAGAGGAGAGAAAAGAGGGGGAGAAGGAGTAAGGGAGATGACCTAGGATAATGTAGGGAAGGAAAGCAGGTGGTATGGAGCTGGGGAGGAGGTAAGGAGGCAGAGAGGGAGGGACGAGGGAGCAGCTGGGGTGACAAAAGAGAGGAGGGTAGTATGAGGGAGACCATTCATCAGGGATGGGGCCTGCTATAGAAGGCATGTTGAGCTTGGAAGGTGCTGCAGAAAGGAGCAAGATACGTGGATTTGAGCCTACTGCATGTAAAGCATGTGTTACAGGTAGATTGCAAGAAGGCATGTGTTGCAGGTGAGGTGATGACAGATCTTCTTTGCCAAGAGGCAGGTCTGATAGGGCTAATCTACCATAAAGGTTGCGGTCTGAGTGTTTGTACAGGTCGTAGTTATGCGTGAAGCTTACCCACTCCTGTGACAAAGTCAGCAGCACTTATTCAGGGTGGTCCTAATTCTGTTTTTAGGGTGGTGTCTGAGGCAGCCCTGTAGAATGCTGGCCCATGATCAATTATAGACAAAATAGAGCTACACAGGTTTCTTAAAACAAGTCCTCCACAAACAGGACTCAAGGGAATTTTCCAGCCTCTGAGTTGTAATGAGCTCTTACATGTCTCTGCACCATGTATTTCAAAGATCATGTAGTTTTGCCTTTATCAAATTTTGATAAATACTGGCTTTGTGATGGTGTGAATGCAGATGTCCAAGTTGAGTTATTTGAAAGGGAGCTTTTTAATTGTCACTGTTGCTGCATTCATTAATTTGCCTCAGTTGGCAGAACTTTTAGATGCCCCTGCTCAGTCACCCATATGTAAAGGGGGTACAGGACTAGGAAACTGTGAAGAGGAAAGGAAGTGTAGGAACAGCTAATTATAGAGAAAAGGAATACGTTGAATAGGTAATCATGGAGAGAAAGGAAAAGTTCTTGCAATAGGTAATTATGGAGAGAAAGGAATGTGTTGGAATAGGTAATTATGGAGAGAAATGGAAGTGTTGGAACAGGTAATTATGGAGAGAAAGAAAGTGTTGGAATAGGTAATTATGGAGAGAAATGGAAGTGTTGGAACAGGTATTTATGGAGAGAAAGAAAAGTGTTGAATAGGTAATTATGGAAGAGAAATGGAAGTGTTGGAACAGGTATTATGGAGAGAAAGAAAAGTGTTGGAATAGGTAATTATGGAAGAAAGGGAAGTGTTGGAACAGGTAATTGTGAGAGAAATGGAAGTGTTGAATAGGTAATTGTGAGAAGAAAGAAACTTGTTGGAACAGGTAATTATGGAGAGAAGGAAGTGTTGGAAGAGGTATTTATAGGAGAGAAGGGAAGTGTTGTGTTAGGTAACAGGTAATTGTGGAGAAAGGGAAGTGTTGGAACAGGTAATTGTGGAGAGAAAGGAAGTGTTGGAACAGGTAATTGTGGAGAGAAAGGAACGTGTTGGAACAGGTAATTATGGAGAGAAGGGGAAGTGTTGTGATAGATAACGGTAATTACTGGGACCTCCCTCACCTTGACAGCCTGCAACTACAACCATCAGCAATAATAACACAGTACATTTAAATTTACACCATAGCACTGACAAGGAACCCCAATGAGCCCCTCATCCTCTTCTTATCTTCTTCTTCTTCCAGGAACACCTGTAAGAAAAGACAAAAAAAAAAAACACATCCTAATCTGTATGTACAGTCTATCTAAACAACAACAATGACAACAACAGAACTTACCATACAAGGAAAAAGCACTTAACAATCTCAAAAAAGAAAATTTTTTTTTATATGTAGAAAACAGTATTTATATTAAAGTACAGTAATGACATTGGTAATAATACACCTTTGGGGAGATGGAGTGCCCTAAATGTCCCAACTAGTGACTACAAGGCCGAAGGCCAGTCCATTAAAGAGTCTTCCTGGGCCGGAGCCCCGTGAACATAGTCCTTTAGGCCATAATCCTGAAGGAGAGTCTTTGAGGACAGTTCACACACTGTTTGAAGTCTGTAGTGTAGGGTGTATTGCAATGTCATAAAGATGGAATAAAAAGATTTTTTCGGACTTACCAGCCTCTTGAAGTATTCGACATCACAAACCTGGTCCCTTCCAAGACTCTCCTTGGCAGCATTTCTTCTGATACAGCTGGAGGACATCTTCCGGGAACCTACAGGAGTGCACATCTGGAAACAGCTGGGCTGATGTCATAACTGGAGAAGGAACCTTAGAACAGGAAACAAAATGAGAAACAGCTGGCCCGGCATCATCCGATTACCAGGTGATGAACAGGAAAACAGCTGGGCTGGTGTCCTCTGGATCTGAAGTCATCTGGTGGTACCAGTAGATGGTTGCTGAACAGGACAGTACACTGTGGACTGAAGAATACGGGGCACCTGATTCTGTGTTTATTCATATTGGCAGTTCAATAAGGACACTTCACAGTCTAGATGTGGCAGTATTGACTACCACTGCTTGGCTCTCCATTTTGTAGGCACAGGCTTAATTACTGAGAGGTCCATGCACTGATGTCAATAGTAGAGGGGGTCAGGGCTTGAATTATTACTCCATCTGGACGCACATAATTCACACAGTGGGAGACTTTACATCTCTCTGTCCACTATTCTCACTTTGTCCATAAACAGTATCCTGCTCTCTTCCACTGTGTATACTTTTCGTGGAACAGTCTATTTTACATGCTGGTTAGCCCCAGGATGCACATGTTTCTTTGCTTCATCCCAGATCCAGGATTTCCTGCAGTTCTCAATCTCCTCCCAGACTCTCCGAGGAAAGGTAGGAAAGGACATACCAAAGATTTCATTGGCCTTTTCTACAAACCAGTCTCTCCTCTTTACTTGCTTTGGTCAATCTGAGACTGTTGGCCTGGTTTGGGGTGGCCAGTTCTGGTTCTGCCAGCTTCGCATCCTCAATGAAATTAAAATGAATCCTGACTTCTTCTTCTGGTGAAGCTTAGGCAGTGGCATCACCACCTTCTTGAACACATTCCTCTGAGGCAAGATCCTGGGGCTGTGTACCGTTCCTTTCTCCACAAGGCCACATAGGTTCCCCTCATCTTCCTTTTCACTGAGGATCTGAGCCCAGGAGTGAGCAGTAGTTCTCACCCCGAGACCATCCATTCATCACTGGGAGTGGAGGTCGACACCTCCCATTCAAAGGCCTTCCACATCTCATCTTCGCTTCGAGATTTGGGCTAGGCCCCCACCCAGGGACTGATGCTTTATCTGAACTTTCTACTGAGATCCAGCATCCAATGCTTCATTTCAGATTCAGTCTCTAATTCTGCACCTCTAACTTTGTGCCACACTCCCTGAGGGACCTTCCTGCACAGGCTCCGCCTAATGCTGTGTGCTGCCAACTGCAGATTCTTGAAGTTGTGTCCATGTGGGAGCCACACAAATTTGAGGCACTTTATCAAGCTTATTTTTGTAGACATCCAGCACAGTGAGGAATCATGAAGACTTCCTTCCAGCACTCAAGCACATCTGGCATACATGCACTGGATAATTAGGAATTGCCACATCAGGAGGGAGTTGCCCTCTATAGCACCAATTTTCAATATCTCTCAATCTATTTACTGCTGCTGTTACTGCAACCCGGCATGATCCGGTAACGAGCTGGTCCTGAGGCCATAACTGCAGAAAACAAACAAAGTTCACTGTGACTGAAAGTCCCACTTTAAATGAACACACTCTGTAGCTTTAAAATGGCTCCTCTGCTGCTGTGTTTACTTTACCACCCCACTCTGTAATGGCGGCGGCAGCACTCTGTGCATCAACATTCAGACTCTGGGTCAAGCCACTGCACACCGATTTACATCAGCTACTAATAACTTTTACTCAAACTGCACAACTTGCTCTGTTCTGGCTGTTCACACATTTACAGGATTTTCCTTGGACTTTTCACATGCTGGCAACATTCATTTAATTACAGTCCCTTTAAAACTTCAGGTTTCAGCACAGGATTGCCTGCTTCTACTAGTGTTGCACTTATTTTACAACCCACAGTCTCTCTCTGGCTGCAAACTTTAAACTGAGGCTACTTTCATTGCTATGCACACATTTAATGGCTTTACAGACTTGCACTTGCCAGCAGGACATCACACAATCGCTACTTGCAAGCGACTTCACAGCTGCACACACAATTTATATGACATTACTAAAATCACTGATTTGAGCAGTTTTAATTCGTTTACTCACTGTTACTGTAGCAGATTGCTGTGATGGGGTAAAATGGCCTGCAGCCAGATTTTTGAAGGCCTCAGATTGCAAACGGGTGGGCAGTCTCCTGATCGTAGTATTAACCACACATTCACTGATCCCACGATCAATAAGTGGGTTGAGCCCGATTTTAACTAGAAAGTCACTATTTACTGTTTACAGCACTTTGAACACTTCGCGAATGCTCCTCCACTGCCAGTACATGCACTAATCTCGTCTCCCTCTCAAATGCTGAGGCAATCACAGAAGAGCTGGCTGAGGGCGGGACTAATGTCAAACTGACCAACAACACAACACCATGCAAATGAGCCTCTTCTTCCTCACGAGGGCTCCTCTCCTCACGGCGATCGCTCGAGCAGGCAAATTTAAACTGAAAAGATGCACTTTTTTTGACTGACTCCATGGCTGGAGCCCATTTCAACCATGTAACATTGCCATTAACTCTGCAGTCTCTAGTATTGCACGAAAGCATTCCCAACATCCAGGACATAATTTCTCTGTTGCTACCTAGTTTTCCACACTTTCCTTCACAGAACTTTATTTTAAAACTGACAAATGCTGTAAACTATGTTGATGGAGACAAGGACACACTTGGCTTTACAGCTCCTTGGTAAACAGTTGGCATTTTTTAAACAGCAGCACAAGAGTCACAGCACACAGCAACACACTAGGAAATTGCTTCAACTTTTGGGCTACTGACTGCCAGATAGCCAAAATGCTAGCCCACTTGCCCAAACACCTTCCTTCCTAACAAATCCAAAGCGGTGCCTCCATTTTTGTAACATATCTACGGGTTTGGGAACAATGAGGTGACCTGGCACAAGGGACCTAGGTTTGGCTACTCTGCACAGGGCACCCAAGTAAATCCAACTACAGGAAGCAATAACTGTAATGTCCAGAACCAGAATTGGGATTTTTCAGTGTGACTTTATTTATTAACTAACTGAACATAAACAAAGCATTGCATGGTCCCCCAAAGGGCTACATTACTGTATGTGCAGATTAGAGGTTAACACAGTGGTCCATTTGAGGAATGAACACATTACTACAGATGTCTGGCTTTGGACCCACCAGGCACTCAGCCCAGACTTTGCATGAGCATTGGATACATAGCCAAACTGGCCCAACTCACCTGTTGGCCACTCGACTGACAGTCCACTTGACGAATTAACCCAAACTTTACTTGGAAAGACATCGCATCAAACAAGGAGACTCCTAAACTGTGGCTCCCCACACCACTTAGAGTCTACAACTCCTAGAGATTTGTTTCATACTTCCAATTGAAACTCCCATCAAACAAAGGAGCTCCCATCCAACAAGGAGTAATTTTCCCATCCTTTGGCTCCCACACACTTAGAGTCTGCGACTCCTAGAGAGATTTTCAAGTTGCGACCCGTCTGGGTACCCACCCCATCACTGGCCAAGTGCATGAGGCAAGTAGCAAAAATACAGAATAAATCCATAGAGGTGGACCTGGTTACTAAAATGGGTGGTTTGCCCACTCCAGCTCCCACAGTCCATACCTGGCCAATTCTCTGGACACACAGAAAACTTTAGACTTTAAAATGTAGACTGAATGGTGGATGACCTGAAGCACCCCTCTACAGTGAACTTTAAATCCATTTAAATCTTTAAACTGTTTGACTGCTCTATTTGTTTGTCCTAGTTGACATAGTCCTCCCAAACAGCAGTCCACATTCATTTCCCAACTGAAGAAAACAATTTGTTTGCCCTTCAAATGCAGCCAAACACTCACCCATTCGTTGCAGGTGCCCCACAGGCAAAGTACTGTAACCTTTGCTGTTATACAAGAACAGACTGAAATTAAATCAGGCAGCTTTCTTCCATGGTGGGAGAAGGGATTGCCCCTGGAACCCACAGAGAACTTTCTCCCAGAGGAGGGGCACTGAGACAGGAGCGGTCTCCGCCACTTTAAAAAGGTAAACACAGAATTCCTTTTTCTTAGTGAGAGATCAGACAGCAGACTGATGCTTCTTTCTTGCTTAAGGACAAATGGAAGACTGACTTTGAATTTCCCAAAGTTCTAAACTTCACTCCTTGAGCTGAAGATTCCAAAGTGGCTCATGCAGCTGTGATAGTTTCTATAATGATGTCATCTCTCAAGTCTCAGCTGTGAACTGAGGACAGAGTGAGACAGTGTGAAACCCATTTAACTGGAGTTTCACAGCTGCCTTCCTGTCTACCACTAGGTCTCACTGGTATTCTAGTAACCCCGGCTAACAAAGGGGTTACAGCTGGAATAGGTAATTGTGGAGAGAAGAGAAGTGTTGGAACAGGTAATTGTGGAAAGAAAGGGAAGTGGTTGAATCTGGTAATTCATGAGAGAAAGGGACGTGTTGGAATAGGTAATTTTGGAGAGAAAGGGACGTGTTGAAATAGGTAATTATGGAGAGAAAGGAACTGTTGGAACAGAAAATTATGGAGAGAAAGGAAGTGCTGGAATAGTAAATTATGGAGAGACGGAAAGTCTTGGAATAGGTAACTATGGAAAGAAAGAAAAGTGTTGGAATACATAACTGGTAATTGTGGAGAAAGGGTAGTGTTGGAATAGGTAATTGTAGAGAGAAAGGAAGTGTTGGAACAGGTAATTATGGAGAGAAAGAAAAGTGTTGGTATAGATAATTGTGGAGAGAAAGGAAGTGTTGGAATAGGTAATTGTGGAAAAAGGGACATGTTGGAATAGGTAATTGTAGAGAGAAAGGGACTTGTTGGAACAGGTAATTATGGAGAGAAAGGGAAGTATTGGAATTGGTAATTATGGAGAGAAGGGAAGTGCTGGAGTAGTAAATTATGGAGAGAGGGAAGTCTTGGAATAGGTAACTATGGAGAGAAGGAAAGTGTTGGAATCGTAACAGCTAATTGTGGAGAGAAAGGAAGTATTGGAACAGGTAATTATGGAGTGAAAGAAAAGTGTTGGAATAGATAATTATGGAGAGAAAGGAAGTGCTGGAATAGTAAATTATGGAGAAGGGAAGTCTTGGAATAGGTAACTATGGAGAGAAAGGAAAGTGTTGGAATATGTAACAGGTAATTGTGGAGAGAAAGGGTAGTGTTGGAATAGGTAATTGTACAGAGAAAGGAAAGTGCTGGAATAGGTAACTATGGAGAAAGGAAAGTGTTGGAATACATAACAGGTAATTGTGGAGAGAAAGGGAAGTACTGGAATAGGTAATTAGGAAAGAAAAGCATTGGAATAGTAACAGGTAATTGTGGAGACAGAGGAAGTGTTGGAAAAGGTAATTGAGAGAGAGGGAAGTGTTGGAAAATGTAATTGTGGAGCGAGAGGGAAGCAATGGAAAAGGTAATTGTGGAGGAAAGGGAAGTGTTGGAATAGGTAATTGAAGAAAGAAAAGGAAGTGTTGGAACATGTAATTCTGGAAAAAATGGGAAGTGCTGGAAGAGTAAATTATGGTGAGAAGGGAAGTTTTGAAATAGGTAATTATGAGAGAAAGGAAAGTGTTGGAATAGGTAACTATAGAAAGAAAAGAAAAGCGTTGGAATATGTAACAGGTAACTGTCAAGAAAGGAAGTGTTGGATAGGTAATTTTGGAGAAAGGAAGTGTTGGAACAGATAATTATGGAGAGAAAGAAGAGTGTTGGAATAAGTAACGTAATTGTGGAGAGAGAGGAAGTGTTGGAAAAGGTAATTGTGGAGCGAGAAGGAAGTGTTGGAAAAGGTATTTGTGAGAGAAAGGAAGTGTTGGAATAGGTAATTATGGTGAAAAGGAAAGTGTTGGAATGGGTAATTAGGAGAGAAAGGAAGTATTGGACTAGGTAATTATGGAGAGAAATGAAAGTGCTGGAATAGGTCATTTTTGAGTGAAAGGAAAGTGCTGCAATAGGTAATTCACAGAGTAAGGAACATGCTGGAATAGGTAATTATGTAGAGAAATGAAATGTTAGACTAGATAATTATGGAAAGAAATGGAAGTGCTGGAATAAATAATTATGGAGAGAAAGGGAGGTGTTGGAATAGGTAACTATGCAGAGATAGAAAAGTGTTTGGAATTGGTAATTATGCAGAGACAGAAAAGTGCTGGAATAGGTAATTATGCAAAGAAAGGAGAATTTTGGGTTAGGTAATTATGCAAAGAAAGGAAAGTGCTGGAATAGGTAATTATGTACAAAAGGAAAAGTTAGAATAGGTAATTATGGAGAGAAGTAAGTGCTGGAATAAATAATTATGGCCGAAAAGGAGGTGTTGGAATAGGAAACTATGCAGAGATAGGAAAGTGTTTGGAACTGGTTATTATGGCGAGAAAGGGAAGTGTTGGATTAGGTAATTATGCAAAAGAAAGGAAAGTGCTGGAATAGGTAATTATGGAGACAAAGGAAGTGTTGGAATATGTAATCATGGAAGAAATGGAAGTGCTGGAATACATAATTATGGAGAGAAAGGAGGTGTTAATATAGGTAACTATGCAGAGAAAGGAAAGTGTTTGGAATTGGTAATTATGCAGAGAAAGGAAAGTGCTGGATTAAGTAATTATCCAGAGAAAGGAAAGTGCTGGATTAGGTAATTATGTGGAGAAAGTAAAATGTTGGATTAGGTAATTATGCAGAGAAAGAAAAATGGTGGATTAGGCAAGTATGCAGAGAAAAAAGTGAAACCATATGACGTAGAAAAATGTTTAATTTCATATGCATTATGACTTTCCTGGCTATTTTTGTACTTCTGTGAAAAGAATTGATAACTGCAAAGGAAAAAGTATCCCCCCAGCTGCTGGTGGTCTGATATTGAGCAAGGAAGAAGGAGGCTACTGAGGAAGATAGGAAGTTGCTGTCCCAGAACAGGAAGGGTGAGAGTTGTAAGGAGAGAAGTGAATAAGCATCCAGAGAAACAGTAGAGAGGACACAAAATAAGACATGATAGGAGTGGTGCAGTGCAATGTCTGTGGGGTGGCAGTGTTCCAGGAGACATTCTGGAGGCTGCGATGCTGCCCTATTTGCAGACACCTCTCTGGTCTGAGAAATGAGGTTGCCCGTCTCAGGCTGACCTGGCTAGGATTCATGAACTCCTCCCCACCCAGGGACCACCAGGGCCAATGCCACTACCTCAGAGGTTGCCAAGAAAGAGGAGAGGCTGGACCAGGGTGGGCTCAAGGAGGGAGAGGGTGGTGGAACAGAGTTGCATCCCTCCAGCTGTACCTCTCCACAGTTCATTCACTCTTCTGGTGGATAGTGGTTCCTCTATGGAGGCACCTGCAGTGGAGACCAAGGAGGATGCTGGGAACCTTCACAAAGGAGACCCACAGGAGGGTGGCATAGGACCCCACAGGGAGAAACAACTCTGGTGGGGACTCAATCATTCGAAGGGTAGAAATGAGGAGGAGGAGGGGAGGGAGGTGGGTGCCTGCCTGGCACCACAGCTGAAGGGACAGGAAGCAAATCCTCAGGACCAAGGGAGGAGCTGCACAAGGGAGGGAGCTGGATGTCACTGTCCACCTAGGGACAAATGACCTTGCTAGGAATGGGATCAGAGCAGTGCAAGAGGAGTTTGTAGAGGTTGGGAAGAGGCCTGAACAAGTAGCACATATGGTAACCTTCTTGGAGGTGCTGCCTGTCTATGGCAAGGGAGATGCTAGGGCACTTCTCCCAGGAATTCAATGAGTGGTTGAAAAACTGGTGTGGAGCGCAGGGTTTTAGCTTCATTGGGGACTGGGAGCCACCTGGAGGGATGCAGACCTATACTGGTGCGATGGTCTGCATCTGTCCCGGGGCAGGGGACCAGGATTCTGGTGAGAGGTTTAAATGCTAGCATTGGCAAGCATTTAAACTAGCCAAGGGAGTCTGAGCCTCCTCCCACAAAACATGGTGATTAGTGAGGTAAACACCAAGGTACAGAAGTTATTAGGGAGCAGAAACAGATTTAAATGTAAAAAGGCAAAGGCAGTAAGGACAGAAATGGGGCTAAAAGGGGTAAGGCTATCAAAAAGTGGATTGTGATGAGTACCAATGCCCATAGTCTGTGTAACAAGCCCCTGAACTAGTGGCCTTGATGGAAGAGGGTTGTGGATATTATGGCAGTCACAGAAACATGGTATACAGAGAACCATGACTGGGATGTCAACATACTAGAGTACACAATCTACAGGAGGGACAGGGAAGGTAAAGAGGAGGAGTTACTCACTATGTAGAGAAGGGATCAAAGCAACAGAACTAAAGAGCAAAACAGGGAGCAGATGATACACTTTGGGTCACCCTGGAGACAGGAAATGGCACTACAGTCCTCATGGTGGTTGTATACAGACCCCATCTCATGGGAGGAATGGACAAGGAAATGATAGAGACTTTCTTAGAATGGCAGAAAATGGGATATATTGTTGATGGGGACCTGAATATGCCAGATGTTAACTGGAGCATCTTTGCTGCAGGCACATCAAAAGAGCAGGAGTAATTCTTGATGCCTTACAGGGCGACTCAGACAGCTTGTATTGGAACACACTCGGGAGGCGCAATCTTAGACCTGGTGCTCCCAAATGGGGATGGAGAAAGAATCTCAGATTTAGAAGTGGGTAGCCTCCAGAGAACAAGTGACCACCAAACAGTGTGATTCACGATAAACACAGCCATACAATCAAGCCATACAAAAGCAAGAGTATTGGACTTTAGGAGAGCTGACTTTGGGAAAATGAGAGAGTGCCTCAGAAAACACTAGCAAACAGGCAAGAAGGAGGGTGGAGGAACAATGGGGAGTGATCAAAACAGCCATCACAGAGGCAACAAGCCTTTGTGTAAAGCAAATCAACAAAACACAATGAAGGAAAAAAACACTATGGTTCTCAAAAGAAGTGGCAGGAAAGTTAAGGAGAAAAGGACAGCATTCGGAAATATAAGGAAACACAAAAGGAGCAGGACAGAGAATTTTATCATTTAAAGCAGAAAGAGGCTGGGAAGGTGTTCAGAATAGCAAAGGCCCAAACTGAGGAAAGGATAGCCAATTCTGTTAAGAAAGGAAAGACCTTTATAGGTACATTAGGGAGTGAAGAAAGACCAAAGAAGGATACTGAAGCTTAATAAAGGGAGGAATGTCGTAGAGGGTGACAGTGAAAAAGCAGGGATACTGGAACAAATATTTCTGCTCAATATTCACTAAGTAAGAGGAGGGGAGTTACCCAAACCAAACAAGAGAAACACTCTGAAGATGGGGGTCAATACCAGTCCATTTACAGAAGAAAGGGTTCTGAAAGAACTAATAAAATTGAAGGTGGACAAAGCAATGGAGCCTGATGGGATTCACCAAGAATTCTAAAAGAACTAAGGGTAGAACTAGTGACACCACTGACTACTCTCTTTAACAAATCATGGGAGGATGGGGTGGTACCGAAGGACTGGAGGAGGGCAGATGTGATTCCTCTTCACAAAAGTGGGAGCAGGACAGAGGCAGGAAACTACAGACCAGTTAGTTTGACCTCAGTGGTAGGAAAATGATGGAATCACTTCTGAAGGAAAGAATTGTTGAGTACCTAGAGGCCAGTGGGGCATAGAACCCAAGGCAGCATGGATTCACAAGGAGAAGGTTGTGTTAGATGAAAATAATAGATTTCTGTGACTGGGTGACCAAAGTAGTAAACCAGGGAGGGCTGTGGACATGGTCTACCTAGATTTTAGCAAGGCATTTGATACAGTCTCACAAAAAGATTAATACACAAGACAGCCAGCCTTGGAGTGGGTCCCAAGGTGGTAGCCTGGATAAAAATTGGATAGACAACAGGATGCAAGGGTAGTAGTAAATGGAGTACACAGTGAAGATAGGGAGGTTACTAGCAGGGTACCACAGGGTTCACTACTGGGACACGTCCTTTTTAATGTCTTTAAATGACATTGCAGAGGAACTGGAAGGAAAAGTATGTCTCCTGCAGATGACACAAAGATCTGCAACAGGGTCGATACACAAGATGGAGTGGAAAGGATGAAAAGAGACTTGGCAAGGTTGGAGGAATGGTCAAATGTATGGCAGCTCAGATTCAATGCAAAGAAGTGCAAGGTAATGCACAGGAAACAAAACCTAGGGAAGCGTACACAATGGGGGTGACATACTGACAACAGTAAAAATAGAAAGGGACCTGGGGTAATTATATCATATGACCTAGAGGTGTGCAAGCAATGTGAGAAGGCAGTAAGGAAGGCTGGGGATACTGGGATGCATAGGAAGAGGCATCAATAGTAGAAAACAGGGAAGTTGTTATCCCTCTATACAGACAGTTGGTGAGACCCCATCTGGAATACTGTGTGCAGTTCTGGAGACCCCATCTCACAAAGACATAGACAGAGTGGAGGCTGTCCGGAGGAGGGCAGCAAAATGGTGCAGGATCTGCACCAGAGACATATGAACAAAGACTAAAGGAGCTTAATATGTATACCCTTGAGGAAAGAAGAGAGAGGGGACATGAAAGAAACTTTCAAGTACCTCAAGGGAATAAACAAAGTCAAGAGGTAGCATCTTCCAGAAAAAGAGATGTTTAAGAACAAGGGGCACAATTTGATGATTGAGGAGGGCGGCTCAGAGGTAATGTGAAGAGTATTTTTCACTGAGAGGGTTGTGGATGCATGGAACAGCCTCCTGAGGAGGTCATGGAGTCAAGAACAGTGGGGAACTTCAAGAATGAATGGGACAGGCATAAGGCAGTCCTAGTGGGGGTAGGAGGAAGTAAGCTGTTGGTTAACTAGGATCTGCAGCTTATTTGTTAGGTAAAAATGGGCAGACTAGGTGGGCCAAGCAGTCCTTATCTGCCATCAAATTCTATGTTTCTATGTTTCTGCACTACAGAGATGGAAAAATATACAGCAACCATCAAGTATTTCCTCCTATTTTCCCAAGCTTTCATGGGACAGAACCATAAATTGTTGTAGAATTTGAAAATTATGTGATGTATTACGTTACTTGATGCTGTTTTATCAATTTTTTTCAGCGCCCAGAGCCTCTGAGATTAGGCGATTTAAATAAAATTTGCCTTGCCTTTGCCAGTTCACATTTAGAGTATTTTATTACTGAGCCAATTGCTCCACAACTTAAAAGTTGGTTGATTTACACAGGCACAAATACCCAGCGCTTCACCTTCTCCTAAGGCTTCAAGGGGTCATATTACTAAGACTTCAACACATTGTTATAGTCAATTTTCTATGATATCAGTATGCTGTTCATACCTAATCCTAATTAAGCAGTTAATATAAAGAAATGTGTTTTCTTATTAGCATTCTAAATAGTTGGTGAAAAATAATCAATAAAAATATTTAACACAAAATGCCCACTCATTAACACAGGAGCATATATATTATATCTGTAACATTTTATTACAGTGCATAATAACACTGGAAGCATCACTGAGAACCAGGTACTTTAACTTATTAATCAAACAATTTAAACTTTGAATAAATTAATTGCCATCTGATGTATCAATACAAAGGAAATCCAACATCATGGAATAAATTGAATTAAAAATCTCCTAGAAAAATTGTTGTATTTACAAATGAAGACACCTTTTCAATAAAGTCATACTTTCTTTAAATATATATGGGTCACATCGTAAAGCGTATACCAACATAAATATATTACAAAACACGATACAGCAAACTGATATTAAGTAGATCTAGAAACAATTGTTTCCACAAAACTTTAATAGATATCATGCTGCAAGTTAGTTTTCATTAGCTCATTTCTTTTAATGAAAAAGTAATATTAAGCTTTATCATTACGCTTATTGCAAACATTACTAATTATACTCACGTCAAGCTTAAGACACAGTGGTCCTATTTATATACTTGTGTTTCCTGAATAATATAAATATCAATTATTTGAGACTCTAAGGTATTCATTATGAACAATAAATCTAAGAGAGATGTGCAGCAAAAAACAACCAAAAACAGTTAACATGCTTAAGATTTACTGATGCGCATTTAGCACATAAGATCTAACGTTGATTTAAGTATTCCATTATGTACTGTGTTAATAATAATGTTCTGTTTTGTTAATAATCCTTAGTGTGATATAAAAGTAATGATGTGTGTGTTGGGGATTTCTTATATGAAACAGTTTGTAATTTTATTAGTTAATAATAAGATATCTGATATTTTGAGTTCATTTGAGAGTGCTTGATGTCCTTCTTGACTTACTATTTTTGAGATTTTATTTAAATTTGATGAATTATTAATGCCACTAATCTGAGTATCCTTATGTAATGACCATTCTGTAAAAGTAACTATTTTTGCCTGAATACAGACTAGTACACATTACACTAAATTGAAGTAATTTCAATAGTAAGTGATACTTTCTACTGTATATCGTTTATATAATAAACAGATATTGTGCAATATATGTGCTAAAAGCAGCATCAGTAAATCTTTAACATGTTAACTGTTTTTGCTGCACATTTCTTTTAGATTTATTGTTCACAATGAATACCTTAGAGAGTCTTAAATAACTGATATTTATATTATATGTAAAAATAAGTTTATAAATAGGGCCACTGTGTCTTTAGCTTCTACGTGAATGTAATTAGTAATGTTTGCATTAGCATAACAATAAAGCTTAATATTACTTTTCATTAAAAGAAATGAGCTAATGAAAACAAACTTGCAGATTGATATCCATTTAGGTTTTTGTGGAAACAATTGTTTCTAGTAGGCTTCTAAATCTATTTTATATCAGAGTGCTGTATCTTGTTTTGTAATATATTTCTGTTGGAATCCATTTTATGATGTGACCCACATAAATTTAAAGACATTATGGGCTGGATATTCAAACTGCGCCATTCTGAGGTGCAAGCCCTACGCTGTGCAAAATAGTTGCGCAGAGGGTGTGGCCGAGTGATATTCAAAGGAGTTCAGCTACTGAGCAACTCCTCTGAATATCACCCCAGCCACAGCCACTGTGCATGGTGTAGTGGAACTTGCGCCACCGCAAGTGGTCAAAGTGGAGCATTCAACTTGTGGTGGTGCAAGTACCATTGAGCCATGCATAAATTCTGATATTCAAAGTTGACATGCAAATGGGGCCATAATTCATGCAAGGTGCAGGGGCCATTTGCATCTGTTTATAGCTTCATTTGCATGCCATTAGCATGCAGGTGCACGATCGAGGACTTGCTCTGGCACCCTGCCAGGCAGCAGCCATTGAGGACCAACGCCCTGCAGCCCAATCATGGGCAAAATAGTAAATAATCCCCCACCCCACAACTGGCCGATTGCGGGCAAAAGCATTAATCTCCTCCTCCCTATCTAGCAGATGCGGGCAGCAATGTACCCCAGACTTATCCCGGTGGTCAGTGAACCGATAAGCCCAATCGCGGCTGCATAGATGTAAAATAACCCCAAGCCCCAAGACCATATCCCTGGTGATTTAGTGTCCCCACCCACCACCAATGAAGCCCACCACCCGCTCCCCACAGCCAGCGGGTGGCAGCACCTCCAGCCTGCCGCCCAGCGTTGACTGCCTGGTAGGACTGCATGCCCATTGGTGCAGAGCAAGAGCCAATGGGTGTGCAGCCCATACTGTACAAGACAGTCCAGATTTGTGAATGAATTCATGCGTGCAGCCCTGCAGACAGTCAGTCAGTGGGGCGGTGGGGCGGCAGCAGGTGGATGCTGCCACCCCGCTGACTGTGGGAGGCGGAGTGCGGGGGCTTTGTGGGTGGGTGGGGTGGGGGGACACTAGATCACCATGGATATGGTCTTGGGGCGGGGGTTATTTTGATTTTTATGCAGTCCGTGATCAGGCTTATCTGTCCACTGGACCACCAAGGAAAAGTTTGAGGGTTATTTTACATCTATGCAGCCCATGATTGGGCTTATCAGTCCACTGGACCACCATGGATAAGTTGGGGGACACTCTGCTACCCACAATCAGGCCAGTGGGGGGTGGGGGATTTCTTACACTCTTGCGCGATCGGGCTGCAGGGAAGCATAGGGACTGGGTTGGGGGCCAGCCACAGGTGGCAGCTGCTGTGTTGCACCCTGCAATACAGCAGCTCACCTGTGGAGTGGCCCTCAACAGAGATTGGGAGGTAGCGCCTGCAACTCTGCACAGCCTGGCTGAATATCAGGCTGTGCAGTTTATGCATGGTTCTCCTCCAGTTCAGCATGCATTCATTTGCATTGGCGCTGTTGCTCAGCCTGTTTTCAGTGGCGCAACTGCCTCCTGCTGAATATCGCAGAATGGAGCAAGTTTGGACTCGTGCATGGCGCAACCCTTTTGAATATCTGGCCCTATGAATTTATAAAAACGGTGTCGTCATTTGTAAATAACAGCCATTTTCTAGAGCTTTTTAATTCAATTTATTCCATGATGTCGAATCTCCTTTGCATGGATACACCAGATGGCAGTTAATTTATTCAAAGTTTAAATTGTTTGATTAATAAGTTAAAATACTTGGTTCTCAGTGATGCTTCCAGTATTATTATGCATTATAATAACATTTCATAGATGTAATATATATGATCCTGTTTTAATGAGTGGGCATTTTTGTAAATATTTTTATTGATTATTATTTTTTACTAACTATTTAGAATACTACTGAGAAAAACACATTTCTTTATATTAACTGTTTAAAGGAAAACTCCGTGTTAAAATCATAAAATAAATGTTTTAGCCTTTTTTCAGTGTTCTAACCCATTCCCAGTGTTTTTTTTTCCTCTGGCTGTGAGATGTTTTTTTCTAACTTTCCATGGCAGTTTTATTGCACTTGGAGGCTGCCATTCAGGTTTCTTTACGACCTCCTCTATCAGAAAGTCTTCCCAGAGTGCTCTTTGCTGTGATGTATAATTGCCCCTGCTAGAGGACAGTGTCTTGTTACAGGGTCTGCCACAGCTCAGACAGACAGAAGATTGCTTCCAGAGAACACAATCCTAAATTTTGGGTGAGTTTAATCACTGATTTTTATTTTTAAATATAGTATTGGTACCTTGTCCAGCGTGTTCGTGTGTGTGTGTGTGTGTGTGTGTGTGTGTGTGTGTGTGTTACAGTGGTTGTTTCAGCACTCATCTAGCTATTGCTCTCAGTCCCTTTCTGTTTTTGCACCAGTCCTAAGGAGCAAAAATATCACTTTATAGGTTGTTTCGTACACCATAGAAGGAAATATGCAGAATTTGAATGTTATATAAAGTATCCTTGAAACACCATGGAGCTCATCTATTTGTAATACAAGTTAGTGTCTTCCCTCAACAGCTACTTGACATTTCCCCACCCCTCCTTTGCATAACAGAGTCACATCAGGTTCTCCATCTCAGTTATTTCTGTCTGCAAGCTGTCTACTGTCACACATTGAAAAGGACAGGTTTTTCTAAAGTGCATGCATCAGGATTGTTTGTGTGCATGCAATTTCCATGCTTTCCCTATGATTTCTGCTGGTAGCTAGTATTGTATTGATGGCAACTTTGATTATGACAAATATTTTTAGTGCTGCTTTCTAATGGTATAGTTCCCATTGGATTGGTGTTACTAACAAGTGAAACCATGCAGCCACTTGCAGCACTGTGTGGTGGTGGAGGGGAAACTGAGCAAACGAGATCATGGTGTAAGATGAGCAGTCAACTGTTTAGGAACTTCTGCTTCACTGCTGCATTTGCTATGGATCCCATCCTCAGTACGTGTGTATTTTAGCGACATCTCCTTAGCTAAAGTCTAGCCTTTGTCATTTTTCAATTGTATTTTACACTGGACTGGATCCAGATTTCCTTATTGCAGACATGAATGCAATCAGGCAGGCTGAGATGTCAGCTTGATCACCGCCCCAAACCAATGCACACACCAAAAACACACAATATGCCTCTGCTCGCCACATTAACTCAACAGAACTCCTGTGTTGCATCAACAATTGCCCCCAACTACCACAAAACAAGGTGTTCACAGCCAAACTAGTGTACTGCATCTGTGTGTAACTGGACCAGAATGTTTTCATGCAGAGTCAACACCCAACTGAATGCATCCTAATGTATACATTTCCTCCATACTTTGTGCAGTATATCGTGATGTATACATGTTCCACCAACATTGTAAATACGTCACTGTTTCAGAAAACAATACTGGCTGTGAATGGTTAAGCTGGGATCATTGAGGAGGAGAATGACCTAGGGGTAATGGTAACAGGAACCATCAGTAACACTGCCCAGTGCAGGAGAGCGGCTGCAAAGTGAACCAAAATGCTGTGGTGCATAGCGAGGGTGGTTTCATCCAGGCGGAAAGAGCTAATCTTGCCCCTCTTCAGGTCACAGTAAGGCCACACTTGGAGTATTGTGTGGAGTTGTGGAGGCCATACCTGGTGATGTCTGGTTACTGGAGGGTACAAAGGAGGGCAACGAAGACGATTTGTGGAATGGCAGGGAGAGACTATGAGAGCAGGCTAGAAGACCTGAATATGTACTGTAAACTGTCAGTATCTCTACTTCCTCCTAAATTCTCACTTCTCCATCAGATGTACATGCACCTATCATGAGCAAGTTTCGGTACACGACAACAAGCACCCTCTGCATACCAAGCCTTGCAAAGGGACCAGGTTGCTAACTCACCAGGGTGTCCTGCTGTGGATTCCTTTCCTCACTCCTCCATAGGTCAAATGAATCATATGCTATGGTTAATGCTGCTTGCTCTGTAACCAGTAATCTCTGGTGCCATGACACTAGTACTGTCTGCAATTTTTGTTCTATTATTGTCTTCCTTGACTGCTACTTCTCTCAGCCTTGGGCGATCTGTAACTCTAAATACTGGCTCAATGCCACTTGTACCATCTGCAAATGTTTATCTATTATATGTCTGTATTATTACTGCACTTTCCCCAGGACACATCTGGAATAGAGTTGTCCTCCGCTCAGCATACCTTCCTGGTAAAAGCATAAATAAATAAATGCACACACTGGAGGACAAAAGGGACAAGGGGACTGGATAGATAAATTCAAGTATTTTAGGAATCACTAAGGATGGGGCCGATGTGGTCTTTAAGCTAAGAGTGTGATGGACACCAGTGGGCATGGGCTAAGAATGGGGGAGAGATTTAGAGGTAAATGAGGAAACACTTTCACGTAGAAGGTGGTAGCAAAGTGGAACACACTACCAGAATGGGTGGTATCCTTTAACTCTGAACTGCTTTAAAGGGCATGGTACAGGGAGAGTGAGGGTGGTGGAAGTGTGTGTGTGTGGCATCATTGGGATGACGGGGATGTTAAAGATCCCATGGTACTTGCGAACAGATTAGGTGAATTTCCCGGTGCCGGGTCAAATGTACCCATTCACTAAGATACCACCAACAGCTTAATCTGGTCCAAAGTCAGTTAGCAGTCCTCTGTACCCCCCTCCGTGGTTCTTGCCTGAAAATAGGCATAATTTATCCAGTGCACTTACTCGGTCAACAAAAACTACATAAATAGCATTCAGAATAAAATATCTCCACATTGAAATGAGCACAGTATCACGAGGAGTTGTAACAGTCACAGTGGTACAGTCAGGAAGTATCTGGTCACAGAAAGCTCAGACACTTGAGAGTGCCCTCCCATGGCAGTGATGTCTGCTAAAGTCATCATGGTATTAAAGCATGTGTTGGCTTAACATCAGTGTGTCATGTGTGCTGCGCACACACACACACACACACATGTGCGTGGTGGTAAAAGTGTGCAACCCTCAAACATCCGACTTATGCTCCATACAACCACACCACTCCATCCATTCCCTCCCCGTATCAACTCTTCCCCTACCCACTACCTTCACACCTCACCCACCTCCAGTCCCATCTAGAGCCAACCACAACCCCATTATCACCTCACCTAACTTTCCACTGTGCCAAGTTGCCCTTTCACGTTATTCTATATTAACCCTAATTCCTACTGGCATCCCCCCACGACACCTGGGCTACTCTCCCACGGACCTGGGCTACTCTCCCACACTTGACACCTCATGCTTTGTGTCGAGCGTGTTTGTCATTTCACAGTCTTTTTGCTGCTGTTCAAACTTGCATGCCATTTTATTATTATGCACCACTTCAACTCCTGCACTACCAATGGCAGCAATTAAACATTTGGCATTGAAATTTGCTTATTTATGGATGTGCTCTCAACAAAGACTTTGTTAAAAGGATGGCATTTCAGTGATGTGTCATTGTGGGTCCCTGGGTGATACCCTCGATAACAAATTTGCTGACCAACAGGACACAGAGGGTAATAGTGAACAGAGTACACTCTGATGAAAGGGTGGTTACTAGTATGGCCACTTAGATACAAAAAAGTGCAAAGTAATGCCCTGTGAAACAAAAACCAGGAGAAGATTACATAATGGGTGGGGTGGGGGTTAGGCATGAACAAAATGTAAAGTGACCTGGGGGTCATCATATCAGAGGACCTCAAGGTAGGCAAAATGTGTGAGAAGGCAGTAAGGAGGTCTGGAATACCGAGGTGCTTAGGGAGACGCATCACCAGTAGAAAACAGGAATTTTTTTCCTTCTGTACAGACAGTTTGTGAGACCCCATTTTGAGGACTGGAAGCAGTTCTGGAGACCCAGTCTCCATAAGGACATACACAGCATGTAGGTGGTCCTAAGGAGGGCAACCAAAGTGTTGCAAGGTCTGCAACATAAGCCACACGAGGAGAGACTGAAAGACTTTAATATGTATATCCTTGAGGAAAGGAGTGAGAGAGGACATGATAGAAACTGTCACGTACCTCAATTGAATTAACAAAGTCCTTGATGGGAGCATCTTTGAGAGTGACAGATGGGCAAGAACAAGGTGGCACGTTTGAAGATACAAAGTGTACAGCTCCAGGGCAGCGTCGGAAAGTATTTATTCACTGATAGGGTGGTGGATGCAGTTGAACCACCTTCCCAAGGTTGTCGGATCAAAACAGTGAATGAATTTAAGAAAGCATGGGACAGACATAAGGCACTTATAGTGAAGGGTAGGCAGAGTAGACTGTTGCTTATCTAGAATCGGTAGCTTATCCAATATGTAGGGATTCGGAAGATTAGGTTAGCTAGCGGTTCTTATCTGCCATCAAAGTCTATGTTTCTATAGTTGTTAACCATATTTACCATGCGTGTTCCATATAATCTCTGTTTACAAGTGTGTGTGTGTGTGTGTGTGTGTGTGTGTGTGTGTGTTTGCAATGACACTTTGTGATGATCATCCACGTTTTGGTTTCTGCTGACATATGGCAATGTCTGCTACTTGCACCAGTCAGTCTGACTTTACTTTTGTGGATTCTTTTGCAGGTTCATACCAACTAATCCTCCCAAGATGCCACATTGCATGGCTTTTGGTTGCACAACACACACTGGTAGATTACCTAAAGGAGTCTCCATCTATCTTTTCCTCGTGACAGCAAATTGGCTGAAATTTGGGCACAAAGAAGTCGCACAGATGTAGGAACATTAAAAATTTGTCAACAAGCAACTCAAGGAAAACAGAAAGAAGTACAGTTTATGTTCTCTGCACTTTGAAGAGAACATGTTTGAACCGAACTTTCAGCTGCAGCTGTTACCTCCCAACTTACACCCAAGAAGATTTACTCATCGGCTAAAGGAAGGGCAGTGCCAACAGTATTCCCAACCATGAAATCAACAGCACGTCAAAGGTCAATAAATCATATTGGAGCGTGGACCGTAAAAGGGTAAATACATCTGTTGCATAGCTGCCTTGTTTTGTTTCTCATGCTAAAAGGAATGCTAAATGCAATTGTCTGTCTATATCACAGTGTGGCTCCACTTAGCAAAGAGTTTGCTTCGTAGTTGCCATGTACCCGAAACTGTGCATCATGGTCAGTGCAATAATGAAAATGTTGTATACACAATTGTTTTCCAATTCCTTTTTGAGAGGGTAGGTGAAATATGTTGGTCAGAAAATGGATCAAAGTTTTATTTTTGACCAATAGTTGTTGATTACAATATCCGTTGCAACAGAGCTATGATGCTACTAACTTGCAAATATCCATTGTGACCATACCTCTCAACTGTCCCTGATTTTCAGGGACGTCCCAGATTTGCCTCCAAATTTTCCTCTGTCCTCGCTAAATTTGTGTTTTGTGACAGAACAGTGGTGATTAAAATCACAAAATAATGTCAAACATTGAAGTTACAGAATTGTTCTTCTTCAGAAAATGCATCTTAACAATACTCACCTTATTCTACCATCATTCTGAGTGAATAGTACCAATTTTAAGATGTGCCCTGATTTTGGGTCTTTGTCCCTGATTTTTTAACCCTTGTCCCTGGTTCAGGAGGTAAGAGGTTGAGAGGTATGATTGTGACAATAAATATGCTATGTTTAGATAGTGAATGCAGTAACAGCATGCAAAGTGTGAAAAATTGTCTGTTTTGTTCTTTCATAATCACATTCCTTTTGTGTTCTTAATGATGAGCAGCTCTACATTTCCAATCTTCACATATTTAATCCTTATTGCAGCTTGTGGCAGAGCTTATACAGTCAGACAAACTACATTCGATGACTACAAAACAATCTCCCTCTGGAAAAGAGATAGAATTCCTAATGTAAGTAATTATCATGACTGTGCCATTACTAATGTAGTATTATCACACTTATCCACTGCACTCACGAGTGTCAGTATACAAGTAACACGGAGCAACATCCACTAAAGTTCCACTGGTTCCCTATTTCTGCCATAGTGTGTTCAAGAGTTCATGCATGTTGCATCTTATGTTGACATGATACATGTTTTGACAACTACATAAGCTGTCCTTATTTCCAATGGCACCTCTGACAGGGTCCTCCTCCATTCCTAAACATGGACCATGAATGTTGTATTCACATCGTACACATTTTGAAACTTACATGATGTTCCTATATGCCCTGTGTCACCTCTGTCATGGGAATCATCTGCTCCAGCAACATATCATGATAGCATCATGCAAAGTGTCACCCTCTGTGCCCATGGTCACTACATTCAACACTGTCCCATTCAATTTCAGCACACCTCAGAGCCCTACTCACCACCACCTCTGCATACTGCCATCTAACAGGGTCATGTTTCCTGCTTATTTAGATGGAAAAGCACATCTGCGGTCACCCCTAAAGCCTGCAACCCTGACTGGCATATTTCCCACCTTCCCTCTTCCTCTCCGACATCCCTAAGCAATCACACCCACAGTCTCCCACACTGTGCACACCACACTCACAATCCACAGCTTCCAACCCAGGTACCTATGCCCACCCTGACTATCACTCCTGAATGTCAACATTTTACTGCCATCTGTGTTATGCATATGTATGCATACTGTGTATTTGTAACTGTGCTGCACTGCTCTTCAGATGCATTTGTTTACTCATGTATTATAATTCTTTTGCTCAACTTTTTTGTCCTTTGTTGTACAACGAATTCCTGCTGTCCACATTTCGGTAATATCGTGAATGATGTCTACCTCCTGTAAATGAGCAATTACTGCTGCGTTTGTTTCTCAAATTCAAAGAATATTAAATAGCCACAGATAAACAAGATCACTACCCAACTTCCATTTCTCCTTGTCACTACTATCTCATATAAATAACATGTCACTTTTCTTTAGGATACAGACAGTCCTTGTGTTGCTACATCTGATGCTATGGAACTGTCCCTAATGACTTCACCACATATACCATGGACTTTGGCACACAGAGTGTTTTGTACCACAGTTCGCCAGTAACCAACACTGTTGCTACTGAGACAGATCCTATCAATTTCTGTAGCGTCAGTACTCAGACAGTATCCTGCATAGCGGAAGTTGGAACACAGTTTCAGAAGAGGTGATTCCAGTGAAAGTGGCACTCTAAGACCATCAATATTTTGCACAACCACCAAGCTCTCCTGTTGCCACTACCAGCTCCATTCAAGCTCCATACCAGATTACATCTTCACCACTTTCCTACGTTGTGCCATACAACTTTGAACCTTGGTAGCACCAGATCATACAGAGTACACATCTGATGAAGATCATTGGACAAACAGTCAAGACAGTCAAGAGACAGTCATGGAATCAGAGATGGAAGATTCTGATGATTATTATGTCCCAGACACTGACACGACAGACAGTGACATAAGCTTCAATGACTGTGAGACTGAGATGGCATTGTGCATCAACCCAAGTACATAGTCTTTGAGTCTTGCCTCGATATACTGTTCTCAAAGTTAGTTTGCAACGAATGTCAGTGTCATGCAGATGAGGTGGAGAAGACCAGCATTATTGGCTCTATGTTGTCAGTAACAGTAACATGCATCAATGGACATCAGATAGTACGCTAACCACAACCATTGATTGGAAAATGACGGCTGGAAACATTCTGTCGCTGCTACTATTTATTCAGTGGAAATTTGTTTGCGAAAATATCAAAATTTACAGAGTACCTGGGACTGCAGTTCATTTCTTCTTCAACCTTTTTGATTTTCAGAGAAAGTACCTTTTCCCTTGGTTCAAAAGTCATGGGACACGGAGGAACACACTCTTATAAAGGAAATACAGACACGTTCAGTACATCTTGCAGGAGATGGTCGCTACGACAGCCCTGGCTTTTCAGCAAAGTACTGCAGCTACACATTGATGGACTTGGACTCCGACAAAATAGTCGGCTTTCTCTGGAGCAGGTGCAGCCAGGCATTACATCCGTTGCTTAGAAAAAGGCATTTGACAACTGTGTTCGTAAATTGCTAGGAACAATATTCAGATTGCGTCACTGCTGATGATACCCAGCTCAACCCATCTTTTGCACCCGACCAGAATGGAGCTGTATCAGTCTTTAATAACTGTCTGAAAGAAATCCATGACTGGATGGATTCCAGTAGGCTGAAGTTGAACTGAGACACTGTGCTTTCCCCCACTACCTCTTATGGCATACGATTCCAATACTCGTCAACCATTTTTAGGTTGAAAAACATCCTCACATTACCTATACACTTCCAATGTTCATCTTATGCCCCTTCTGGTACTTTGTCTACACTGGAAAAGGTTCCCCTACCTGCAGCGTATTAATGGCCTTGATGTACCTGAAAGTTTGTGATTGGTGCCCACTGTCTCCTTTACTACATGGACTACATACCCAGGTCCCTAAACCCATCCTTATGTGTTTCATGGTGCAAGTTCTGCACCATCTAGGGCACATTAGTGCACTTTAAGAAATACAGGTTACTCACCTGCACCAGGAGTTCAAGGAATGGTATATGTTGTTCATCTGCACTGTCTGGCAGGTATCCTTGCCACTTTAATTCTTGCCGGAAGGTCTTCAGCTGGCTCCTCCCACCCACCCGGGTGGTAAAACTCTCAGCTCCGCCCCATGATGCCAGATCTTGCCCGCTGGAAGCTCAGGTTGTGCGTCGAAGCCGGGAGGTAGGTGGGTCATGTGGCTGAACAACATATACCATTCCTAGAACTCCTGTTACAGGTGAGTAACCTGTATTTCTAGAGACATGGATATGTTGTTCATCCACACTGTCTGCAGACTCCTAGCAGTTCTCCAGTAGGAAGGCAAAGCACACACGATACTTACTTGGGAACGAGAGATTGAGAACTGAGGCCCCAAAACCAGCATCCCAGCGTGACTCGAGGTCGATGTGGTAGTGGGTAATGCAGGTATGTGCCAACTTCCAGGTAGCAGCCAGGAAGATATCATGGATAGGCGTGCCCTGGAAGCAGCTACCGATGCAGCGGTATGGCGGGTAGAATGCCCGCCAACCTGTAGCAGAGCTCTACGCTGGAGGTGATCCACCTGCGTATACGGCCTGCTTTGCTGCAGGTCTGCCAGATGCAGCTTCAGCATAGGTGACAAACAGCTGGCGAACCTCTCCCGAATTTCAGCTGCCCGCTGCTTATAAATAAGCGAGGACTCATCTAGGGTCCAAAGTATGGAGCCTATACTCTGCCTCCGAGGTGTGACTGGGGTAGAACACTGGCAGAGTCAACACCTGGTTAAGGTGAAACTCCGACACCACCTTCGGGAGGAACTGGTGGGGCGAGGACAACTTGTCCTGGTGGAGACCCGTAGGGAAGCTCAATGGAAATCGCCTGGAGCTCTTCCATCCTTCTGCTGATGTGATAGCCACCAAGAAGACTGTCTTCCATGACAGGTGTGAAAGATCACACTGTGCATTGGTTCAAATGGCTTGCCCATGAGCTTGGCCAATACCAGCAGTAAGTCCCACGGAGGTGGAGGTTCTCGCACCGGAGGAGAAATGTGATCAAGGCCTTTGAAAAGCACCGACCACCTTCTCCTGTGCCACAGACTGCTTGCCGCCCATGCCGGTAAGCAGAGATGGCTGCCAGGTGCACCTTAGGGGTCGTTGACCAAAGCCCTTGCTGAGAAAGGGACCACAGGTAGTCCTGAATGCTTGCCAAGGGCAGTCGAAGTGTCCAAGCCCTTTCCTGACACCAAAATGGAAAACCTCTTCCATTTGAAGGCATAGCATTTTCTGGTCGACTCCTTACGGTATGCCTCAACGACGTTGAGGACCTCAACGGAAAGACCCAAGGCCTGGAACTCTAGCCACTCAGGAACAGGCCATCAGGTGCAGGGATTGAAGGTCCAGATGGAATACCTTCCCGATTGACTGAGATCTGGTCCGGGCGGCTGGAAGCCGCCTTGGGGGCCTGGCGCTGAGGTTGAGGAGATCTGGATACCAGAACTGGTGGGGCCAGCCAGTCTGGGGCTACCAGAATCACCTGTGTCTTGTCCCTCCTGGCCTTGAGAAGCACCTGTGGATCAAGGAAATGGGAGAAAGCGTTGAAGAGACCCTGGGTCCATGGCCTCGAGAAGGCATCCCCTGCAGTGAGCCCTGCTGATGTAGGCTGGCATGGAACAGACTCAGCTTTGCATTCTCCCTGGATGCAAACAGGTCCACCTGAGGCATGCCCCAGTGGGAGAAGAGATCTTGTACTACCTCCGGCAGGAGAGACCACTCGTCGACGCAGCCCCTATCCGGCTTGGGGCATCGGCCAGGCTGTTGGAGGCTCCTGCCACATGAATGGCTCAGAGATCCGCCTCCAGGCTGTGCACTAGGGGCACCTCCGAAAGCCAGGAACAGATTTTTCCATCGCAGCCGTGAGGGAAGAAGAAGACCAAGTTTGGAAAACTTCAAAATCAATTCGAGTGAACGAAGAATTATGATCCCTTCTCAAATGCAGAGCAGTATGGAGGAAACCTGAGCTTCCAAGCGGTAAGGAAGATTTGGGGTCATGGGGCAGAGCGAGAGTTTTACCACCCAGGTGGGTGGAAGGGCCAGCTTGAAGACCTTCCGGCAAGAATTAAAGCAGCAGGGATACCTGCCAGACAGTGTGGATGAACAACATATCCATGTCCCTAGAGTTGATGTTTCACTTATGCCCAACTATTCATGTTACAGCTAAACCATACTTCAGCATTGTCCCATTTCCACAGTACAATATGCGATGCATTCCAGCACTGAATAGGTTACTAAAGTTAAAGAATGTTCCAAGTGGAGAACAGACAAGTCCAGTGACAGTTGTGGCACAATGGATTTTCATTTAACTTTTTTTTTTTTAATGTTACTGCTACCGCTACCACCGCTACCACCAGTACTCAAAAATGAGGCATAAGCTCACTCCAATGATTTCATTTTTAGTAAAATGTGTTACAGCCTTGTCATTTGAAACTAATAAACAGTCAATAACATATAAAGAACAGAATATAATACATATACACATTATAGTTTCATCTACTGCTACATACAATTACTGACCATTAGCACAACCAACCTTCATTGGAATGGACAGTGTCTCTAAAAGAGTTTTCACAGCAGTTATGATGGAGTTTTGATGTTATTCAGACAGAATTTTATGTGCATGAAGTACACTCTGTGCAAAGAGAAACATGTGCAATTTTGGACAAAAATTGGTGATTGTTCAGCAAAACTCACTGTATGCATGTGGGCACAAGTAACTTATGGTTTACTCTCAATGATACAGTAACCGCACTTAGTGACAAGTATTACGTTAGCCATTTATTGTCTCTGGATATACCCAGAATCCTTCGAATGGCAGAAACCAACATAGTCTTCTTCATCCAATGGAAAATTATCCCGTATGGCATTCACAATGCATGATGGAATTACAACCTGATGTCCATAACCAAGCTCCGTCCCTCATAAATCCAGATAATGTAGCCACGATATGCCACAAAGCAGAACATCCTAAAAATAAATAAATAAAATAAAAACAACAGATGAGTCACTGGGTCATGAATGGTTTGTTTATAATGCAAAACATAGTCACCATTATAACCATAGGTGACAACCACTGTGTGATACATAATGCTTCACTGCTGCTACACTGAAACAAATGCAGTTCTTTAAACCATACTTTCGAATTCGTTCATCACATTAAGGCTTCCATCAGACTGAGCCCAACGGCCCCATCATCCAGCTCCTAAAGTGGTGTTACCTAAGGTAGTCATGACTGTAGGCATGTCACCTAGCACTAAGTGTGGAACGTGTGGAAGCCATGTGGTATTGGTTTGACACCGGGGGTGGGGGCTAAAACCTGCTATGATGATGAGTGCACCTTACCTCGCTAGAGCCGGCATCTTTGGGAGGGTGGTTGCGAGAACATGGTGTATCGCAGCCATGGTACTTCACTGGGCTTAGAAGTTTGGAGTTTGCCCAGTGTTCCACCAGGAGGCACAGCTTAGAAGCATGTGCTTAGAAGACAAGCTGGGAGATACGGTGGGTACTGGAACAGCAGGAGGCAAGGGATAGCATATGTATCTTCACAGGTTGCTGAGGAGTTAGGCTTAGGAAGAGTTGTGCATGGGGTACTCAGGGGCATGGGGACACCAGTACAGTAAGCCCAAAGGTGAATACTCCTAAGAAGTAGGCATGCTTATGGGATTGTCCAAATACAACCAAGATAGGGTGGTGAGATGGGTTTTGTTCTTAGGCTCGCAAATTGAATTGACCCATACATCTGGTAGTAGAGGAGGGAGTGTTATAGAGGATCAAGACAGGTCTGGGGCAGTTAGTTAAGGCGACCTGAAATTGGGAAGAAGGTCGAGGCATGGTGGGTGAGAAGGGGGTGGACTTTGGGGTGGGGACCCTGACCGGCAGAGGAAAGGAAAGTGGAGGGGCAGGAGAAGGAGGAACTGGTGAGCAGGGTGGAAGCACAAAAACTTGGGGCATGGGGAAGAAGGTACAGGCAAGGAGGCCATGCTAGTTAGGGAGTAGCTGAACATGAATGAGACAGAAGTGAGTAATAACAAAGCTAGGTCAACAGATAGGTGGGATGGCCCAGTCAAGGGCAAAGGAGGATATCAAATAAACAGTAACAAAAAGAAAAAAAGAAGCAATGCATTGTGGGGTGGGATGCCCAGGACTGAGGTGGAGGTGTTGGTCAGTGGCGATAGGGAGTGGAGTACATTTGACTTCCAGATTGTTGCAGGTGCGAGTAGATGGCTTGCAGTGGTGAACGGAAGGAGGGGCGAGGATGTGCAGGGAAGAAGGGACTTCAGCACGGTGAGCAGGGAGGAAAGGGGGTTAGCGTGCTACTGTTGTGGTACACCATGTTCAGAGGTATCCAATGGGAGTTGCGGTAGAGGGCAGAACCTGCCAGGTAAAAGCAAAGGTTGCACAGGCATGATGGTGATCTAAAGGAGGAAGTGTCAAAAGCATCCATGGCAGCCTTACGCTGTGGAGTATTTCATTCTAAATGTCTGGTAATGGTTTGAAGAAGCTCTGTGTGGTAACTTAAAGTCTGGAAGAGCTTCTACTGTAGTCTTGAGAATGCCTGAATGTATACCCATATTGAGAGAAGTTGTCCAACACCACAAATGCACTAATTAACAGTCTATTAAGGACTTTAATTGTTATTGAGTTCTGCAGAACAAATTAAGTATACAAAGCAAATTGCTTATCACATACTATAAAAATAAACCTATCACCTCAGGACAGAATAATAGAAATGAACCAGGGTGATTAACCACCTGTCCTAGTTGATGGCTCCATTTGACACCCTTTGGACCACCTATGTGTTTATGCTCCAAGTTAAAACCATACACACACACGAAAATGTATTAGGAGTGCAGAAAATGACAGACTGGTCAACCCTGTGTTTCTTTAATTTGAATGGCACATTTTAATAAAGAGCCTGCTAAACCTGCTGATATTCTGCAAATCACAGGCCAGTGTACACCTCATCATGACAGAAACATAGACTTTGACAGCAGATAAAGACCACTTGGCCCACCCAGTCTGCCCATTTCTCTACCTACTGGATAAGCTGCAGATTCTAGTTAACCACTGTCTGCACCACACACTTCAGTTCGCCAACATGTGTCATGTATCTTTTAGTGTCATTGAGGAACCATGGTATATTGGGGTAGGGGGAGTAGCTTTGGGAAAACAGTGTATAATGCAATTCTGTCTGGATGTGTGAGGATTGTATTCATTCGCTCAGACGGTGTGCGCTGTCTTGTGGACAGATTGGCATGGACAGTTACTAAGATGGGGATTGGAACATGTCACACAGTGGGCATCTTTGGTTGGGTGCTTGGGTGTACAGGGTGTGGGGCGTCCATGGTACTTGACTGGGCCTGGAATTTTAAAGGATGCCCAGTGTGCTATCAGATGGCACACCTTAGGGAGGCGGTAGAGGCAATTAGGAGGCAGCTGGAGGACATGAGGAGGAGATATGGGAATGATGAAAAGTAGGAAATCTGGGCTGCATATGTTACTGCACCTGGAGATGAAGGTTTGTGCATAGGAGGAGGAGGAGGAGAAAAGGTGGGCATACAAGGGACACAGGAGCACTCAGATCGGTGACCTGTCGTGAAACCTACAGAACCCAAAACAGACAAAAAAAAAAAGGCTGCTTAGGATGCCTGGAAGGAACTAAGATGGGGTGGGGTGGGGAACAGGAGGGCACAGTCATTAGGCTTAGTACGCACTTTGACCCTTTACACCTTGAAGAAGATGAGGAGCTGAGGGGTGGATGAGGTGGATGGGGCGGGAGTTCAGATAGGGAGGGAGGAGGAAAAGGCAGGAGGACAGGCAATAAATTCAGGGAGGCATGGGAGTATGAGTAAGCAGGGATCGAGGGAGACACAGCAAGGAGAAGGATCAGGGGAGCAAGGGAGGCTGCAGTACAGAGGGAGTGCTAGATATTTGGAACAGGGCGGAACGGCATGGGGCACAAAGCGAGGACCGGGTTAGATGGGAGCAAGAGACAGAAGAGAAAGGCTTTGGAGGAAGGGAGGTGCAGCAGGAGCAGATGGGTTACCTATATAATAGACAGCAGGAGTCATCCAAGGAAGATCGTGTCAGAGCAACTTTGTGTAGTTCTACGATTGGGTGATGAGTGACCGGACCAGGGTAGGCTGGTGGATGTCCTCTTTCAAGACTTCAGCAAGGAGTTTGATTGCGTTCCCCACAGTGGACTGTTGGCTAAATTGTGGGGAATAGTGGTGGGGGCAGATGATCAGGTGGCTCAAGAATTGACTTTGAGCATATACAGAGGGTGACAGTTAGAAGTGGATATTCTCATCCCCAAGTAAGGTCATTAGGGAGTACCCCAGGCATCTATCCTGTGGCCACTCTGGTTTAAGGCCAAGTTAGACATAAGGAAGGGTATGGGAGTGAATGGGTCTCTTTGTGTATAACTCAAAGCCGGGCATTGGTGGATGGGAAGGAGGGCAGAGTGGCCCTGCAAGGGAACCAGGCGTCTCTAAACAGGTGTTCGAGATAGTGGGGATAAAGTTTCATGATGGAAAATGCAGTGTTCTGTACCTTGTGGCCAACAACACAGGTCAAGTCTAGACCCTGGTGGGCGACACACTGCAAGTCTCAAAGGGAGAGAGGATGTGGGGACAGTGGTGTTGGATGATAAAATGAACAACCCAGACATGTAGAAGGGCAGCAGCCAAGGAAAATATAATGCTGGGATGCATCGCTAAGATTTACTGCAAGAGGCGGGATGTGATGCTCCTCTGTATAACTACCTGATTAGGATGCACCTTCAGTACGTGTGCAGTTGTGGAGCCACACCTAAAATAAATAAATAAATAAAGAAAGAAAGAAAGAAAGAAAGAAAGAAAGAAAGAAAGACAAAAATCATAGCCCTCCTTGAGATGGTCTACAGGAAGAAATCAGGGGCATGGTGGTGGAGGACCTATGAGGCGGCTGAGGGTGCTCAAAATGTACACACTGGAGTAGAGAGAGCCCCAGGGTAGGGGGCATGATAGGTTTTAATTACATAGGGGATCTGTAAGGAGTCTCGGAAGAGGTGTTATAATTTAATCAAAGAGGGGCAACACGAGGGACGTGTGGAAGCTGGGGTGGTGTAGTACAAATTACTTCACTGAGAGGGTGGTGGAACAATGGAATGTGCTGCCCAGGGAACTAGTGGAGGCGGATACCATGGAGGTGTTCAAGAGTTGCAGGAACAGGTATAGGACGATGGTGACGCTGTGGAAGTACCATACTGGGGAAATACCCAGTCAAGAATACGAGAACACAAGGGGTGGGGTGGGTCAGCAAAATGTACTCCCAGTATGGGTGCTGACTACTGAACAGACAAGAAAGAACATAATGCCTATTCTGATGGCATTTTAGTACACGCTCCATCATGTCACCACTCTCCATGACTCATTTGTGGTGACATGTTGCCTGCAAGAGCAGTATACAGCACACCAAAGTTTGCTCACAGTCAGAAATGTCATATCAACACCTTCTTGGCAGAGATACTAAACAAATATTTTTGCTCAGTATTTACAAAGGAAGAGGGAGGTACATAAAACAAACAGTAGTAACACTCTGGATACAGAAGTTGATACCAGCCCATTTACAGAAGAAAGGTTCTGAAAGAACTCTTAAAACTGAAGGTGGACAAAGCAATGGGGCCTGATGGATTCATCCCAGAATTCTAAAAGAACTAAGGGTAGAACTAGTGACACCACTGACTACCCTTTTAACAAAGCATGGGAGGATGGGGTGGTACCCAAGGACTGGAGGAGGCAGATGTGATTCCCTTCACAAAAGTGGGAGCAAGGCAGAAGCAGGAAACTACAGACCTGTTAGTTTAACCTCAGTGATAGGAAAATGATGGAATCACTTCTAAAGGAAAGAATTGTTGCGATCTAGAGGCCAGAAGGGCACAGGACCCCAGGCAGCATGGATTCACAGCGGGAAGGTCATGCCAGACGAATCTGATAGATTTCTTTGACTGGGTGACCAAAGTAGTAGATCAGGGAGGGCTGTGGACATGGCCTACCTAGACTTTAGCAAGGCATTTGACACAGTCCCACACAAAGATTAATATATAAGTTAGCCAGCCTGGGAGTGGGTCCCAAGATGACAGCCTGGGTAAAGAATTGGCTAGAGAATAGGACACAGAGGAGTAATAGTAAATGGAGTCCACTCAGAAGAAAGGAGGGTTACTAGTGGGGTGCAGGGTTCAGTATTAGACCAGTCCTCTTCAATGTCTTTATAGCGACATTGCAGAAGGACTGGAAGGAAAATATGTCTCTTTGCAGATGACACTAAGATCTGCAACAGAGTTGATGCACAGGGTGGGGTGGAAAGGATGAGAAGGGACTTGGCAAGGTTAGAGGAATGGTCAAATGTATGGCAGCTTAGATTCAATGCTAAGAAGTGCAAATGGGCAGACTAGATGGGCCTAGCGGTCCTTATCTGCCGTCAAAGTCTATGTTTCTATGTTTCTATGTTTCTAAGGTAATGCACCTGGGAAACAAAAACCCAGGGAAGAGTCACACAATGTGGGTGAGATACTAACAACAACAAAATGGAAAGGGACCTGGGGGTAGTCATATTAGATGACCTAAAGGTGGGCAAGCAATGTGAGAAGGCAGCAAGGAGGGCTGGGGGATACTGGGATGCATGGGAGGCATCACCAGTAGAAAATAGGAAGTTATTATCCCTCTGTAGAGACAGCTGGTGAGACCCCATCTGGAGTACTGTGTGCAGTTCAGAGACCCAATCTCCACAAAGGCGTAGACAGGATGGAAGCTGTCCAGAGGAGGGCAACTAAAATGGTGCAGGGTCTGCACGGAGGACTATGAAGAGAGACTTAAGGAGCTTAATATGTATAGCCTCGAGGAAAGGAGGAGAGGGGGACATGATAGAAACTTTCAAGTACCTCAAGGGAATCAACAAAGTCCAAGAGGGTAGCATCTTTCAAAAAGAGGTGTGCAAGAACAAGAGGGCACAATTTGAAGAAAGGGGTGGGTGGCTCAGAGGTAATTTAAGGAAGTATTTTTTCACAGAGGGTTGTGGATGCATGGATAGCCTTCCGGAGGAAGGTTGTGGAGTCAAAATCAGTGGTGGAATTCAAGCATGCATGGGATAGTCATAAGGCAATTCTGGGGGGTGGGGGTAGGAAGAAGTAGGCTGCTGGTTAACTAGGATCTGCAGCTTATCCAGTAGGTAGGAAATGGGCAGACTGGGTGGGCCAGCGGTCCTTATCTGCCGTCAAATTCTGTGTTTCTATGTTTCTACACTATACGTAATCTGACTAATGGGCTTTTCAATTGTACAATCCCTCACAATTATTACTGTCAAAGGCAAGCATCCAATTTGTGTTCACCAGATATCAAGATTGACCTATGTATGGAATGTCTTTGTACAATCCCAGCTTGTGTTGGCAAACTGGGGTTTGTAATTCATGTATTCACAACGCCAAGTTGTACACAGGAAAAATAGCGTTGTGCCAGGTCCAAAACCTGATAAATCCTGCCTCAGTTGGTGACCATATGTGGTTATACCGCGCCGAATGCATGCATTGAGAGCCACAACATTGTGGCACTGTGGTGCATAGCCAGTGTATCTCTGGTCACCACTGCATAGAAACACACTGTTGAAAGGGATACGCAATAGATTTAAGTTATACACTGAGTATCGCTAGTGACAGTTAATAAAGTATAAAAATTACATAAGTTTCTGTTTCACGTACCTGTTTGTCCATTGGATGTTTTCAGACTGTCCACGGAAATGCGTAGTTGGTAACTGAGTAATTTGAGGCTTTCTTCATACAGGAAAAGCGACGGAATGCTTCGTTGTGTGACATGCAGTAACGGACACAGCGTCACTCACACATTTTGCGGCAATGTGGGGACTCCATGCAGCAATAGCACTCAAGAGCAGTGTTCATAATTGTGCAATTATTGCACAAGCACCACTCTCTATTTCCCAAACGTGGATTGGGCAGCTGGAATCCTTCCACATCACCATCACTGTCACTGTCAATACTGCTGTGACCACTGTCAACTGTTCTGCACTGTGGCATCTCATGGTCCTCAAACTGTGGCTCAAATTGGTATGGCGCATTATTTCTCCACCCTTGAGCCATGCGATCTTGATTGCCTAAGCGAAACACACCATATCAATAATTAAAACAAAGGTCAATAGTATTAGAAATTAAATGAGCTAAAACAGTCAATATTGAAGTGCTTACTTTTAGCTGCGATGCAATGCCAGAGGAACATGTTTGTCTCTGTATGTGCAAGACAGGTTCCATTCTTCTGCTCCATAACATGTTGCGTCAGAACTTTGTAAAGGTACAGAGACACACAAAGTCCACAGTTTATTAGTATGTGGGTTTTAGCTTGAAAACACAAACAGCAAGTACAACTCGCCATATTGTGATGGAGAAAAAAAAGGTTGGTTGAAGGAGTAAAGGTAGCATAGGATGCAAAAGGCTTTACTCGTCTTATTGTTCTGTAGAACCAGCAACTATTAATAGCTCTGTGGCAGAAAAATGATATCAAATGCAAAAGTTTGCATTGTGTGAGTAACTAGAAATACATCACTCAGAGCTAAACCCAAGCACTGTTCCTGTTTGTAGTGCGCACAAGAATGTATTACTATATCTCAACATTGCAGCAGTGTAATGTAAGGCACTACCTCACGTTCCTTGTTCAATGGCAGTCATGCTAGGGAAAGTACCATATTCAAATGGCTCACATTTACTTTGTGTGCCTTTGAGGTACTAGTACTGGTGGTACCACCACCACCACCACCACCACATTGATCTGGTTTAAATAATAATGCAGTATGTGTTCTTACAACATCAGTATCTACCAGACATCCCTAATAGTTGGCAGAAATTACTTTACATTGATGATTCAAGTCACATCAGTATCTCCTGCCTCATGCTGGCGATACCACTGCATTATTAACTCTTTATACCCATACCAACCAAACTCCCAGTCTGCCACCAGCTGTCAGAGGTCTCACCCACGGTGCCTGGACTTAACTCCAAGGCAAAGTGGCAGTGGGAGTGCAGCTTTGCCTATAACCACCCTCCAAAGGGATCAAGTCTTCACGGAGACCTCCTATTGCACCTTTGGTAGCTGGGCAAGGACCCATCCCGATCCAGTAGCTTTCCACAGGTTTTCTATGTGCCATGTGCATAATCTGGCAATTTTGTGATTAGTAAATTAAACTTATGTTGCCAAGTCACCAGATCATTTGCAAGCTTCAACAGGCGCTCCTTACGCCTCCACCGCTTCTGAGGCATCCAGAATGTTAGATCTTGGTCTCATCTGCAGACAGGTAGTCCATTCCTCCATGCCAATTTTGTAATATAGCTAATCAAGGCTGCTTACCAATACCGGAACCACATAGATGAGAGGAGAGATAGATTAAAGTAACAGAATTGTGTGGTCAAGTTTTGCACCTGCCGCTGACAGCTCTAGTCTCTCATCCTCTGCCTCTCAAGCATATACACACTGTCATAGGTGACTGTTCACCAGAGGAGTAATTCAGGTATCGGCGAGGGGCAGTGGAGACAACTGCACTCACAACCAGCCAGTCGCGAACCATAAGATCTGTGCTAGCCAACAAAAAGTAAATCTACGGATAAATAGTAAAAATTTCTAACATCAGTTAATGTACCAGTTACAGTTGTTTCCACATTGACAGTGTGAAATTAAACGTTAGGGTTACCACTGCAGCATTACAAACCCACCACCCACACACATTCTGGTGTGCATAAGTCTCACCTGATTTCATGTGTAAAGAAACAGTATAGGAGACTGTGGTGAGAGGAGCACAACAATCACTAACGGACACCCCAATGCATGTTGGTGTGGGAGGGTGGAGTGGTGGTGGGGTGGTAGCAGTGGTAACCCCAACGATGAATACCACGGTTTTGTTGGTGTGAAAAAAACCTAAGTAATACATTAATGGCGTTTTTGAAAAAGATTCTTTGTTTAAGTGAAATGTGCTGGTGGGAGCATGAGGCGCAACCACCAAGCTGCCAGTTAGTGCATATTGCTATGCATATGCATGGAGTCATAAAGCAGCCCTATAAGGAAAGGAACCCTTGTTACACTAATTTGCCAATAGCTTGTGAACCGTAGCTAGGACATGACAATCAGCAATTGGCACAGTAATTTCAAACATCTCAGAAAAAATTACAACTTCATGGTATTATTTTCAAGTTTGACTTAGGTAACACAGAGGATAGCCCAGCACCTGTATGCAAGATAAGCTACCCATATAACAACCCCTCCCACAAAACAAGAAGAGCCACCTGCCACCACTCCATGCCCCTAACCAAAGCAAGCAAAAGTATTAGTCAGGCTCAGGTGTTGCACAGGAGAGACAGCACATAACTAAACAGTAACACAGTGCATGCAAGTAGACAAGGCCAACAATGCAGACCACTCAAAACAAACTGCAAGTTATCTTAGGATTCTGGCTTGCTCAAGCCGAGCAACAATGTTGTATTTTGCTGTCCGGTTGCTGGCTGTGCTGGTCAAAATCTATTGGAATGGTAAAACCATTGGCACACTTCAGACACAACACTTCCATGTCTTGCGAACTGCAGGAGTTATCTTTGACAGGGCACTTCCTAACTCCTGGCCCCTACTGGTGCAAAAATAAATGTCAAATAAATAGTTTATTGCCCATGCTCTGTATTCTGTATTCAAAATGGAGTGATCAGCTGGCCCAGTAGCATGGTAGGTTGAGGTGCTGGATGCCACATCACCAACCACTGTAGCGACACGGGTTTGGGAATGGACGAAGGGCTTCGGAGCATCTGAGAGAAGGTAGCATTGAGCAATTGTGTATGTTTTAAATAATGTTTTTAATGTATTTGTTTTTATGTACTGGCCGCTGTGAAAATGGCATTCTTGCTAATCAGCTTACCAGTTTAAATAAAAATAAAATGAAAAATAGCGTCTGACAACAGCTCTCCTCCCTCGGGAGGGTCCTGGATACCGCCGCTTGACTGTCATCTAACAAAGGTTGGATGGCAGTGACAGTTAAGATAGGGAGGGTTGACAGGCGCAGCATGTCCATGTACCTTGCCGTCAAGGATACATGCATGTCATTCGCCATACGACACCCTGAGGACAACAGGAGAAATTTGCCCCTAGTTTGCTTGATATCCCTGCAGCGCTGCACCACCTTACAAGGCAGGTGGTTAACTTGGTAGTCCTTGACATGGATCGGTGACAGGGCTGGGGGATGCCACTGGATCAAGGGAGAAAATCTGGATGGCAAAAATATATATATATATATATATGTATATGGAGTGATCAGAAAAGTCCCATTAAATTAGGAAATAGATGTTAAAAGATTAAAAGGGTTTAGTATTTTTTAAGGTGGGGAGGCAAGGGGCCCACTTGAGGGAGGGACCACACTGTAAATTTACAGATGGGCCAGACCAATACTGTAGCGATGTGTGGGAAGGCACAGAAGTGACAGCTTGCTGCTGTGGATAACAGAGAGGTCTTCAGGTATCGGTGTCTCATCAGCACCTCAAGCTGTTCAAGTGCTAAATGCTGTTCATTACTGGAACACAGAACAGAAAAGGCATTAGAAACCATTTTCTTTGCCCTAGAGTGGTCCACTGGTTATTCTTTCCTTAGAGCAGTATTTTAGCAGATGCAAGAGTTGCCTTGCTTTCTTAAACCCTCTTGGCATCTTGCCAAATTATTCTGGTTGCCAAAGAAGACAAAAAAAAAAAAGGGCGTTGTCTGCTGTGTTCAAAACTGAATTATTACTGGGAATTGTCAAGCCATAATTTGCACAGAATTCAAATACAGACAATGCAATCTAGCTGCTAGTCAAACCCACAAAAGAACAGAGCGGGAGGAAATCCCGTTGCCTTTACCACTATTATCTATATGTATATATTGTCCTCATTTTCCCAAAGTAAGTGACAGAAGGTTTTCTCATGTCCATATTCAGCGCTGGTGTTGAGAAAGTGTTGAGTATAGTTGTAATTGGTTATAAAATTAAATGCAAAAAAAAAAAAAAAAGACATGATAATTTATTTTTATTGCCTTCTTCCGATTTTCTCTTTGCATTTTGTTTTTATATTTTCTATTCCATGGGTTTTGTTATTTCCATCTGCTCTTGCTCTGAATCTCTTTCATCTAACACCACTTTTGTGGCTCTTGGTCATTGGTCACCATTTACCTCTTGCCAATAACCTGCCCCCAAAAAACCCAGTTGGGCACATACCTCCATACTCACTAGGATACAGTTCTGAAGGAGGCTGGCTTCCCATGTTGGTAGGCAGGTAGCTGGGGCATGGGGGGCCTAGCCAGCACCATCCTACTGCACACCATCCAATATTTTCTCCTGTTATCCTCTCCATTATTCAATGCTGGGACCACTCCATCCACACTACCCTGTGAGTGTGAGTGGCAGGACTTTGTGAGATCACTTGTGATGTCCAGGTGGAGTCCTAAGCCAACTGCATGAGTCACCAATGTGGTCAGGTGTTTCATGACCCTTCCCCAGAGTCAAATTTCTCCAGCTTGGGCATGAGAGTCAGATTTGTGAACTGAACCGGGTCCCTAGAAAGGCGAACCGAGGCTTGGGGCTCCCAATTAACCTTCCCAGGAGATAAAGAGATTATCTGCCCATCCTTTATATCCCACCAGTAACAAAGGCTGGAAACCAGAGGCTGTCTACCTACACCCTGGCTGGACTGTGGGATGTGCCTGTAGCTCAGAACAGCATGGAGCTGAGGTAGGGATAACGATGACCGGGTTTTGGAATGGACTCAGGAAGGTTGGGAGCTGGCCTGGGAGGAAGGAATGAGTATCAAAGGACAACGTTCTTCCCTCGGGGTTGGGAGACCCTGTGTCCCATTACTTGCCTGCCACTTGGTGCAGCCTAGTGTCAGCCCAATAGGAACACCTAGACTGCGAGAGGGCATCCAGCAAATGCCAGGCACACATGCGTGCATGCCACTGCACACAGAACTCTCAGGGAGGAGGCAGGAGCTGGAGAAAAAATCCCTGGTCCGCCATCGTGCTTGCACCCTAGCAGGCCCATGCAGGACTGACATGTCAGACCACTTACCACTACTGCGGTCCTGGGCAAGTTGTGGATAACCAGTGAGTCTGTGAGGAGGCTGGTGACTGGGATAGAAGGGAGTCATTAGGATAGAAAAAATTGATTAAAAAGTGACTATCCATTAAAATTTACAGCTTAGAATGAATTTCTTTCCGTTAAGTAAACATCCAGTGTCTGGCCAGAATGGAAAACATATCTTTCATTCTTGGAAAATGAACTGCTTTAATCAATTATTGACAGTAAAGTGTCTGTAAGTAAAGTGTCAAGATTTCATTTTGGGAGTGTGAAAAGAAAGCAGGTATATACCTTTCAGTACCACACTGGTTCATGAAGAGCGCCTCAATCAGGGCTGGTTAACTGCAGCCAGCTGTTGACTGTAATATAGTATGGTTCAAGTGCCAAGCTACTGTGTGTGTGGGGGGGTAGGGAACATGCTGAAAGCACTGCAAAGAAAAGTGTATCGCTGCCAAATGGGTCACTAAAAGCTAGGATCCTGGGCCAGTAGAAATTAAAGCTATCTGCGTCCCTCTGGACCACCTATGTGCTGAAAGTAGCAGCTTGCAAACCTTTACTCTTTCCAGAGCCTCCAGGTCCCCTGTAGGGCCACCCCCCTCCTCCCCATCCACCATTGCCCCAGTTTTGAGTCATCCATAAGAGACTCATCTCACTCCTGATACCTGTCCTTATGTCAGAGATGTAGGCGTTGAACAGGAGGGGCCCAGGACTGACCACTGTGGGACCCCACTAATGACCTTCCTTGGGGATGAGACTATCCCACCAACTATGTCCGGTCCTGGAGCTAATTGCCTATCCATCTGATCATCTGGTTCCCCTCATTTCTCCCAGCTTATACAACAGGCCCTCATGAGGAAGAGCCCTCATGAGCTACTAGTGTCAGTGGCTCAGTAGGTAGCAAACTCACCTCTGAGGCCGCAAGATCAGAGGGCTGTGGGTTCAGTTCCCACATCTGGCATTTGGGTTAATATCCAGTACTGACACTGTAATGCAGCATGAGAGGGGTGCTGCATTTCCGAGTGCCGTCTTTCGGATGAGAGCGTTAAACCGGGTACCATCTGCCTGGATTGGTGGTAGTTCAGGTGGATGTTAAAGATTCCATGGCATGATCGAAAGAGTAGAATTTCCCTCATTTACTCAAAATACCACCAACAGCTTAATCTGGTTCATGGTCAGTTGGCATTCATCTGTATCCCCTCCTCCGGGTCATGCCTGAAAATAGGCAGGATTTGTCTAGTGCACTTACCGGTCAAAAATAAAATAAGAGTCAAATGCTTTGCTAAAGTCTAGAAAGTGGACGTCCACTGGTCTACCAGGTCCAAGGCACTCTCACCCAGTCATAGAACTCTACAAGGTTTGTCTGATACGATTTCCCGGGATGAATCCATGCTGTCTATCATCCAGGCACCCTGACTTATCCAGGCCCCCCACCCTCTCCTTGACAATGCCCTCCATCACCTTGCCCACCACCAATGTCAGGCTGACAGGCCTGTAGTTCCCTACCACCTCCTTGATCCCCCCTTGTGGATAGGCACTACATCGCCACCTTCCAGTCCTGGGGCACCCACCCTGTCCTCAGAGAGATGGTGAAAATCTCTGCCAGGGGTTTCGCCAGGACATCACAAGTTCCTTCAGCACTCTGGGATGTAATTTATCTGGCCCGGTGCTTTCTCTGTCTTAAGGGACTGGAGGCTTCCCTCACTCTCTCTGCTGTGATTTCCACTTCGCTACCTCTTCTCCCTGCTTAGCCTTCCCCCTCCTGCCAGTGATGCCTCCCCTCTCCCCAGACCTACCCGATCGGTGAGGGCCCCCGCCCCCCAGTATCACTGTCTCCTCCCATGTATGATGCAGCACCCCATTTTCCTTGGTGAAAACTGAGGTGAAGTACTCATTTAGTACCTCAGCCTGTTCCCCGGGTCTTGTGCCCATCTCTCCCCTGTTTTAATCCTGCTAATCTGTCCCTTTACCCTTCATTTTTCCCAAATGTATCTAAAGAACCCTTGTTCCCTTTCCTAATCTCCTGGCTAGGTTCTGCTCCTTCCTTGCCTTAGCCACCCTCACCACCCTAGTGGCCCTTCTAGCCATCAGCTCATACTCCCTCGGTCCCTTTCACTCCTTGAGCACTTGAATAGCCTATAGGCTGCCTTCTTTCCCCGCACCACCTCCTGGACCTCCCTGGTCCACCAGCAGGGTTTTCGGCCCTACCGCATTTTCGTCTTACTCTTGCATAGGTGCTGGTAGCATCCTGCACCCTCTCCTGATGATTTCCACCTACTATCCAGCGTCCATGTCTGACCCAATCACATCAAACGCTCCTTAAGATCCTTCCCATTTCCTTAAAATCTGCCCCCTGAAGTCAGTTACCTCTGTCTTTGTGCAGCCTTCTACCCCTCCTAGGTCCAGGCAGAACCAGTCTGTGGCATGGTCACTCCCCGCCAATGGGTCCCTTATCTCCAGGCCTCCAAACTGGTCACTGTCTGCCAGGACCACATCCAGTACCTGCGCCTCCTGGTTGGTTCCCCCACTGCTGAGTTAGGAATCGTCTTGAAAGACATCCAACAACCTCTGTTCCCTTGCCACGAGGATGTCAGTCTCCTAGTCTGTTCCTGGCATGTTTAAGTCCCCAGCACCAACACCCTTCCCATGCCCAATCTGCAGTATCTCCCAACATCTGCCATCAGACTCTCCTCCAGCTCCTCCGCCAGTGCAGGGGGCTATACATCATTCCTATTTTTGCTCTCTTACCCCCCTTGTTATCAAGGTGATCCAAATTGCCTCACGGTTCCCTCTTCCTCCTCTACTCCCCTATGCCAATGTAGTTTCTGACTATCATTGCTACCCTCCTCCCTTCCATCCCCTGTCCTTCCTGAACATAGTGTAACCCTCCAGGTTCAGGTCCCAACCGTGTCTCTGGCGGCCCCAGTCTCAGTGACTGCTGCCACATCAGCACTCCCTCAGTTAGCATCGCCTGGGCTCAGGCATTTTATTGCCCGAGCTCTAGCATTTAACAGGACTACCCTCCACCCTTTTCCCTATACTTCCATTTCCCTGCTCGTGTTCCCATGGGATTCCATTTTCCCCTGGTCTGCACTTTACCAGTCAGCCTTTTCCCACATTCCTCCAGCTCTCCAGGGGTGGAGACAGAGTCTCTCCTTTATCGGACCCCTCTTGACAGCCTTTTCCTCCCATCCCTCCCCCTTCACAAGTTTAAACCCCACATTGCCACCGATCTTCTGCAGTTCTCAGTGTTGTTCATTCTGGTGTCTACCACCACCCCAGGTCCCTTTCACCTGATATGACTTGCAGTGAGACACCTTCCAGGGTGCATACATGACCTGGGTTTCTGACCCCAGATGCAACACCCTACACTTTCCCAGATTAAACCTCAGCCCCCACCTCCTTGACCAACCCTCCAGGGTATCCAGATCCCTCTGGACTGCCACCTCGCTTCCTCCCCATCAGCCAGTGCTCCCAGTTTTGAGTCATCCATGAAGAGGCCCACCATACTGCTAACCCCCATCCCTATATCAGAGACATAGGCTTTGAACAGGAGTGGTCCCAGTACTGAACCTTAGGGCACCCTCTGAAGACCTTTCTAGGGAGGAGACTATCCCACCAACCATTACCCTCTGTGTTCTATCTGAAGCCACTTTTCTACCCATCTAAGCAACTGTCTTCCCACCCCATCCCCAACTTTGTCAATAACCCGATGTGTGCACGAGTCAAACGCCTTACTGAAATCCAGATATAAGATGTCCACCAGTCTTTGTCTGTCCAGGGTCCCTGTCACCCAGTCATAAAGTCTATGAGGTTGGTGTGGCACAGTCTCCCCAGGATGAAACCATACTGTTTGTCATCCATGTGCCCCAGCCTTTCCAGTTGCCTCCGATGTTCCCTTTGATGAAGCCTCCATTAGTTTCCCTACCATTGGCGTTAGGCCGACAGGCCTGTAATTTCCCATCTCCTCCCTAGACCCACCTTTGCGGAAAGGTACCACATGAGCCACCTTCCAATCCTGGGGCACCCTTCCTGTCTGGAGAGGCGTTGAACAGCTCAGCTAGTGGAGCTGCTAGTTCATCTGCCAGTTCCTTCAGCACTCTTGGATGCAGCCCATCTGGTCCTGGTGCCTTGTCAGTTTTCAGTGCCCATAGGGCCTCCCTCACACTGTCCTCTGTGATTTCTCCCTCCCCAACACCCCGTCAAAAAGCACCCATCCCTTATAGTCCTGGTCCACCTGGTACCCCAGTCTCATCTGGTCCTCTCATCTCCATCTGTCCTCTCATCTCAGCTGCACTCCCACTTCCATTTGAATGGGCACCATGTCTCCTTCCTAAATACTGAGGCCAAAGTACTTGTTTAGTACCTCTGCCTGTTCCCCGCCTCCTGAGCCCATCCTTCCCAGTCCTAATCCTGGAGATGTGTGCTCTGCCTTTCCTCATTTCCCCTACATATCTATAAAATCTCTTTCCACCTTCAGATATCCTGACCAGGTTTTGCTCCGTCCTGCTTGGCTCCTCTCACCACTCTTGTGACCCTTCTAGCTGACAATTCAGTACTCCCCTCTCCTTCCCCCACAGCGCTTAAAACATGCATAGGCAGCTTTCTTATCCTCACCGCCTCTTGCACCTCCCTGGTCACCAGCACGGCTTGATGGCCCTACCATTTTACGCCTTACCCTTGCACTCAAGCTAGTAGCCTCCTGTACCCCTTTTTAATGGTCTCCCACAAGCTACCAACATCCACGTCTTGCCTAATCTGGTTCAAGCTCCCCTCAGAATCCTGCCCATGCCTTGAAGTCTGCCCCCTGAAGTCCACCACTACTGTGTTGGCGGTTGTCTTCCCACCTTGACACAGCAGAAACCAGACCGTGGCATGGTCTCCTCCTGCCAGTGGGCTACACACCTCCAGACCCCCTATCTGGTTGCTGTCTGCAAAGACAACGTCCAGTTTCCTCCCCCAGTAGGTTCCCCCACCTGTTGGACCAGAAAGGCATCCTGAAACACATCCATCAGCCTCTGCTCCCTTGCCACCGCTGATGTCATAGTGTCCCAGTCTGCCCCAGCATATTTAGGTCCCCATGACCACCCCCTACCCTTTCCACGGTCACAGTGCCCCTTGATGTTCTCAACCAATTTTCCCTCAGTTCCTCATCCATTGCAGAGGGTCTGTACCACCTCTACTTTTAATCTTTTGCCCCCAATTGTTAGGGTTACCCAAATCACTTCCACTTCCCTTCTGCCTCCTCCCTCCACTCACCAATATGCCATTCCTGACTTTCAGCGCTACACCCCTCCTCTACCCTCTTCTCTATACCTCCTGAATATTGTGTAGTCCTCCAAGTTTAGGTCCCAAATCATTCTTCTGTGTAGCCATGTTTCCATAATCACTGCCATATCCGCTGATCCTCTGCCAGCATAGCCTGGAGCGTGGGCATTTTGTTACCCATACTCCTGGCGTTGATCAGGACCATCCTCCACCCCATCCCCTACACAATTGACTCGGTCCTGCGCACTCCTATTTGCCCGTTCCTGCACAGCTCTTGCTTTGTGTACATTGAAGTCACCTGCCCTCATTTGCTGCCCTAGACCGGGACCTCGGTCAGTCCTCCTGTCTCCATTCCTTCACTCATCCCTCCACCTTTACAAGTTTAAACCCCACTTCTCGTTTATGAGCTCAGCAATTTCAGTTTAAGATCTCCTTCCTCTAGATTAAGATGTATCCTATCCTAGCATATAACCCTTGTCATCCCATGTGTCCCCCAGTCCCCACCAGCCCATACCCTTCTGCTCTGCACCAATCCCTGAGCCACTGATTCACACCTCCGAGTTTGTGCTGGGTCTCCCCAGATGCCCTAGGTACTGGCAGGATTTCGAGAAGGAAACTGAACTCGCTATAGAATGGTAGACTCTGGCCAGTTCCCGAAACCTTGCCTGGATTTCTAGATCGCTGTTCCTTCCAAATAGTTTGTGCCCAGATGTACCAGGAAACCTGGGGATTCCCGCATTCAATGCTAAAGAATATAGCTGGAATTTGGGTCAATTACTGGGTCAATATCTGCAGCGAGACCCAAATTCTGCAGCAGGTCTTAATTTCTGCAGCAATCGCTGCATGCTGCAGAACCCAGAAAACAGGGGTCTTGCAAATTACCAAATTGTTGGTTTGGCGCTATCTGCCTTTTCACACTGCCATGCTAAGTTGGAGCCAGAACCATGGCACAACCTGCCCTCATACCATCGTGTTGAGAGGGGACCAGAACCCTGGCACAACCCACCCCTCACACTACCATGCTGAGAGGAGCCAGAACCTTAGCACACCCAACCCTGGCAAGACCCCCCTCATACCAAGAGTAAGCCAGAACCCTGGTGTGACCCATCCCTCATACTGCCCATGCTGAAAGGGCCAGAACCCTGGCATGACCCACCCCTCATACTGCCATGCTGACAGGGAGCCAGAACCCTGGCACAACCTGCCCTCATATCACCATTCTGAGAGGGAGCCAGAACCCTGGCATGACCCACCCCTCATACTGCCATGTTAAGAGGAGTCAGAACCCTGGCACGACCCACCTCTCGTACCACCATGCTGAGAGGGGCAAAAATCCTAGCATGATTTGCCTCCGATACCCCCAGGTCTGTTCTCCATGTTCTCTCCTACTCTGCTATTCTTCTCTTGATAGCATTCTGCTCCTCTGCTGGCCCTCTGAATTGCAGATCTACCTCCATGAATGGGGTGCACGTTTGTCCCCAGCCCGCCTCCATCTTGGTCCGCCCATGTAGCCTGGTGCACAGTTTGGGATCTGTCGACAACCAAGGCTGTGGATATCGTCGGTCCCGTCGGTCCCTACATGTGCAGCGCACAACCCCTACGCACCCCAAGCCCGGTAACTACCTCTCGGCAAGTGCAAAAGTGGCTGCCAGCCCATTTGAGTATGGGGCCCTTCACGTAGGGATAAACAGAAGAGTAAAGGAACCTAAAAATTCAAGGACTCCGTTTACATGGACAAATAATGAACAAATGCAAGTCAAATGCTAAAAATATTTCAATTATATGTTGTCTGAATATTATGTTTCCCCAGGTTTACTGCAGGCTCTCTCAGGATACTAAAGTTTCCTGCCATTGGACTTCTTTCCCCAACACTAGGGAAGTGTTTCTGAATACTGTAAAACCTTCTGGGCCTTTTCATAGGTCGCTCCGATAAATCTAAGTAGGTTAGGGCAGTACTAATGGGGTGCCTCAGGGATCCGTGCTGGGACCGGTCCTCTTTGATGTCTTTATAAGTGACACTGCAGAGGAGCTGGAAGGAAGGCCTGCCTCTTTGCAGATGATGCCAAAATCTACAACAGGGTAGACACTCCCGGTGGGGGAGTCGAAAGGATGAGCAGAGACCAGAGAAAACTCAAGGAGTGGTCAAAGGGACTGCAGCTGGGTTTCAATGCAAAAAAAAAATTAAAAAAATAATGCACTTAGGGCACAGGAACCTGGGGCAGAGTACAAAGCAAGTGGAGTGGTACTGATGACAACCAAGCAGGAAAGAGTCCGGGTGTAATCATATAGAATAACCTAAAGGCATCCAGGCAGTGCAACAAGCAGTTGGGAAGGCTAGTGGGATGCTGAGGAAGGAAGGGAGGGCATCACTAGCAAAAGATGGAGATGGTGTTTCTGGTACAAGCTCAACTTGAGTACTGTGCCCAGTTCTGGAGGCCACATCACCAAAGGACACAGACAGAGTGGAGGCTGTCCAGAGGAGGGCAAATAAAATGGTGCAGGGTCTGCTTCAGAAGCCCTACGAGGAGAGACTAAAGGACCTCAATATGTACACACTGGGAGAGAGGACATTTGATAGAGACCTTTAAACACCTCACGGGGATAAAGTACAGGAGGAGTATTTTCAGGAAAAAAAAGTGCTCAAGAACAAGGGGACATGCTGCAAAGCAGGAGGGGTAGATTCAGGAGAGATGTGAGAAGTACTTCTTCACAGAAAGAGTGGTGGATTCCTGGAACAGTCTTCCAGCAGAGGTAGTGGGGGGTGAAGACAATGGTGGGGTTCAAGAATGCAGGATAAGCAAAAGGAATCTTACTGGAAAGGAAGGGGGAGGGAGAAAGAGACGAAGATCGATTAGGGTCTGCAGTGATACTTCACGTAGGGAAAAATGGGCAGACTGGATGGGCCATGTGATCCTGATCTGCTGCCAAATTCTATGCTTCTGTTTATGAATAAGAGCTTGTGACACCTTGGCAAATTTACACTTGCTACATGTACATGTGTGCCGATCACTACTGGGGATCAAAGACCCTCAACGGACTGTAAGCCAGCACCCTTTACGTGTTGCCATATTTGTTAATGGCGAGTCTATTTGCCAGTTTATGCACTGTATAACTCGATAACTCAGTGGCTCAATAGGTAGCACACTTGCCTCTGGGCTAGACAATCGGAAGGTCCTGGGTTCTAGCCCCACACTAGATACTTGACATAATGGCATAACTGACACTACACTGCAGCATGGGGGGTTGCTGCACTATTTTTGTGATGTCTTTCCAAAGAGATGTTAAAGAGCAGTTTCTAGTAGCCATTCCCACAAACATAGAATATCGTTAACAGGTCCTTAATTGTAGATAGTATTCAGTCCATTTACTTTTCCATATAAAGTGTTATTTTACTCGTAAATATGCCCCACAGCAGACCAAAAAAAAAAAGAGCCACTTCCCTACTCTTCAGCCATGCCCCCATGTAGCCCGTTTGTGATGTCAGAAAGCGAAGGCTACGTGTGTCAGTCCCACTGAGTTGAATGAGGGCTATTTTCTTGTACATTTATTACTATTTAGCATTGGGATTTTAATAAATCAAAGCGACCTCTCAGCTAACAGGGTTTGGGAATGGACTCGGGTCGCCAGGAAGCCGGCACTATGGGGGTGAGCAGGATTGAGCAGCCAGAGGCAGATCTCCTCTCTGGGGGTGGTCACCGCCCTCCCATAGTCCGCTGCCACCAGGTGGAGGCCTGTTGGTCAGCGCAGGCGGGAGGGTGACATGTAGCAGGTGGGTACCTCCAGATGCAGCATACATACGTCTCCATGTGCATGCGCATCTGAGGTAGGGGACTAGATTATGGAGAGAAAATGGAGAAACACCACAAAACTACATATGGGGAGGGGAGACCACCAGGGTATGTCTCTCGGTACATACTGCACAGACGGTGATTGGGTGGCAGGTGGGGTGCATCCTCCTGTTTTCCTGTTACCCTTTACCGGCAGCGCTGGGGACTCACTTCTGCTGCCATGCCACCTGCGGGGTGTTGGACTACACACTCGTGTGCATGCACTGTTGCCGTGCCTTCCAGTTACCCATTTTGTGGTGTGCACATGTCGGTAGTGCTATGTACCATCAGGAGGATGCAGGCACTCTGAATGCCGGCCGTGTTGCCCGGCACGTTTCAAGGTGGAACCTAAAAAAAAAAATGAAAAAAAAAAAAAAAAGTGCAAAATCATGCACTTGGGGCACAGAATTCCAGAAGCAGAATAATAAACGGGAGAAGAGGTACTGATGGTCACCCAATAGGAAAGTACCTGGGAGTAATCATATCTGAGGACCTCAAGGTGGCGAAGCAATCAGACAAGGCAGTGGGCAAGGCCAGTGGGATGCTGGGGTGCACAGGGCAGGGTATCACCAGCAGAAAGAGGAGGTGGTGTTGCTACTGTATAGATTGCTCGCAAGACCCTACCTAGAGTACTGTATCCTGTTTTGAGACCACATCTCAGAAGGACACAAAGTGAAGGCAGTCCAGAGAGGCAACTAAAATGGTGCAGGGTCTGCATTAGAAGCCCTATGAGGAGAGACTAAAGGATCTCAATATGTACACCCAGAAGAGAGAAGGAGAAGGAAAAGGAAATATGATAGAGACCTATAAATACTTCATGGGGTAAGGTACAGGGGAGCATTTTCAGGGGAAAAGATGTAAGAGAACAAGAGGACATGCAATGAAGCTGGAAGGGGTAAATTCTGGAGAGACATGGAGTGGTGTGATGCCTAGAATAGCCTTCCAGAGGATGAGGTAGGGGCAAAAACAGCAGTGGGCTTCAAATATGCATGGGATAGGCATAAGATAATCGTAATGGGAAGTGAGGAGGGCAAAGCAGGAGACCAAGTAGTGCCTGTGGTGACAATATAGGCAGGGGACAAAAAAAAAATGAACAGACTGGGTTGGCCAAGTGGTCCTTATCAGCCATGAAATTCTATGTTCCTATCACCCTTTTCTATGAACATGCCAGTGATCAAATGGTTTTCAACGCACATCAACCCGCAGGTTGATACTAAAACTCATATCAACCCGCAGGTTGATATGACTTACATCCTCGCCCGAGAAACATACACCAGCACAAACCAATGAAACTGTTCAAGGCAGCACGAAACTGCTCTCCAACAGTAAACATACACTCACAAGCTTACCATCACTAAAAGCAAATTAAGTGATCGCCAACTCATAATCGTAATTCTGAGTTGTTTTTCACCAGTTATTATAAACAATAAAATATATGTAGAAGATAGATGAAGGTTCCCTCCCCACACCCTGGTTGTGTGATAACAGCAAAACCTCTTGAGCTTCACTCTGTAGGTTTACATATTATCGTACAACTTGGGTGTGTAAAAACAAAACCTCCATATCAACCCCTATATAGCATTATTCTCTATACACAGAGAATACTGCATGCAAACTCATACAAATCAAGGCTGTGTTCCATGTTATGACATCATAGTGACCTCAAGCGGTCCTATGATTTTATAACTACCTCAATATGGGAACACAACTGAGTTATGATAGTTGTCCATGTGTTGTTTTACAGTGTAGTTAGTTACTAAAAACTGAAATGGAAACAGGAGTGATTCAAATTGTTTTTTTTTTTTTTGCTAGGCAACATGGGAAGTATATTCACAAAAGAAAAAAATTCATGAGTCAAAGAGACGTTGGGAAGTACTGCTTCACAGAAAGACTGGTGGATTCCTGGAATGATCTTCCAACGTGGCGGTAGGGGCAAAGACAGTGCTGGGGTTCAAGAATGCATGGGATAGGCATAAGGGAATCACAGTGGAAAGGAAGCGGGGGAGGGGCTGTCGATCCGGCACAGTCAACTGTGACAGTGCAGGTAGGAAAGCGCACACTAGATAGCCAGCGGTCCTTATCTGCCGTCAAAGTATATGTTTCTAGAGCCGAGTTAATTTCTCCATCCTCGCCTATCTTGGAGGAGGCCAATTTATTGTCTGCTACCATTTTCTGTAGAGTCTGCTTATTTTCCAGCTTTACAATAAACATTTTGGGCCGACCGTCAGCAGGGCGGTAGTGCTACCGCTCGTGATGCCGGTGATCCAAGGTCTGGGGGACCACTGACTGTCTCAGGACCCTCTCCTCCTCCGGGAGGGCAGCCAGCTCTACTGCTATACTGCCACCTGGGTGACTCCAGGTGGCACTGCAGTGGAGTGGCTAGTAGGCGGGAGGACATCTGTTGGTGCAGCACCACATGCACTTGCGTGCTTGCTTGCACACTCAAGCTGCTGATGTCCTTGAGGTACTGGGCGAAACCTAGAAAATGCCCCGACCAGTGGGATGATGAGGTCCTCACAGGCCCTGCACCAGGCTACCAAGGCACCGCTGCCCAACGGATGTGCTCCACGGCAGATGTTGGGGAGCCCTGCCACCTGTGCCAGAAGGGGAAGCTCTGGTAGAACAAGGGGCAAGGTATGTCCCAAGGATGTGGGAGTGAAGGGGCAGGGGCAGCTGAGCAGAAGGGCGCCACAGATATAGGAAAAAAAATAAAGATTCAAAATAAACAAACAAAATTTATCTCTCTGTCTCTCTCTCTCCACTTGTCGAAAGACTCTGCCAGCGTGTTTTCACTTTGAGCCAAGAATGAAAGCTGATCATTAGCACAGCTGCCACAAGAATTTCTGATGTCAGAAAAGTCCTTGCACCATACAGTGCCTTCAGAGTATTCACCCCCTTGGATTTTGTCATATTTTGTTGCGTTACTACCAGAATTTTTAATGCATTGAAATTATTTTCCCTCTTGATTCACACAGCATACTCAACAATTTAAAGGGCAAAAATATTTTTATTGTGTAACAAAAATTTATGAAACATTAAAACTGAAATATCTTGTTTACTTAAGTCCACCCCAGTCAATACTTTGTAGAAGCACCTTTGGCAGCAATTACAGCTTTGAGTCTTCTTGGGTATGTCTGTATCAGCTTTGCACATCAGGGTTTGGGGATTTTCGCCCATTCTTCCTTGCAGATTTGCTCAAGCTCTATCAAGTTGGATGGGAGCGTCGGTGAACCAGAATCTTTAAGTCTTTCCACACATTCTCAATGGGATTCAAGTCTGGGCTTTGGCTGGGCCACTCAAGGACATTCACCTTCTTGTTCTGAAGCCACTCCAGTGTTGCTCTGGCTGTATGCTTGGGGTTGTTGTCCTGTTGTTAAGCAAATCTTTGTCCCAGTCCGAGGTCTATTGCAGACTGATGCAGGTTCTCCTCAAGGATGTGCCTGTATTTGACTCCATTCATTGTTCCCTCTATCCTGACAAGTGCCCCAGTCCCTGCTGCTGAAAAGCATCCCCATAACATGATGCTGCCACCACCATGCTTCATGGTAGGGATGATGTTACATGGGTGATGAGCTGTGTTCGGTTGCCAGGCATAGCGCTTTGCATTCATGCCAAAGAGTTACATTTTGTTTCATCAGACCAGAGAATCTTTTGCCACATGGTCTCAAGAGTCTGCCATGTGCCTTCTTGCAGACTCCAGGCATGCTATTATGTGGCCTTTTCTCAGGAGTGGCTTCCGTCTAGCCTCTCTCCCATAGAGGCTGCATCTGTGAAGTGCTACAGAGATTGTTGTCCTCTGGACAGGTTCTCCCATCTCAGCCATGGAACTCTGTAGTTCTGTCAGGGTGTTCACTGGGTTCTTGGTCACTTCCTGACCAAGGTCCTTCTTGCCCAGTTGCTCAGTTTGGGAGGACGGCCTGCTCTAGGAAGAGTCTGGGTGGTTCCGTAATCTTTTCATTTCCTACTGATGGACTTGACTGTGCTCCTGGGAACTTTCAAACACCCTAGAAATGTTTTATACCCCTCCCCAGATCTATGCCTCCTCACAATTCTATCACGGAGTTGTATGGACAGCTCCTTGGTCTTCATGGTAGAGTTTCTACTCCGACATGCACTGTCAACAGTGGGACCTTATATAGACAGGTGTATTTCCTCTGAAATAATGTCAACCAATTGAACTGAACACAGGTGGACTCCATCCAAGTTTTAGAGTGATCTCACAAGGAAATTGGATGCACCTGAGCTCAGTTGGAGTGTCATAGCAAAGGGGTGAATACTTATCAACTCAAGACATTTCAGGTTTTTATTTTAAAATTACATGTACAAAACATTCCAGAAGTTTCATTCCACTTTGATATTACTGAGTAATTTGTGTAGATACTTGACAAAAATCCATATAAATGTATTTTAAGTTTGCAACATCACAAAATGTGACAAAATCCAAGGGGGATGAATACTTTCTGAAGGCACTGTAGCAATGATGTCAAACGCTACTTCAATAACTTCTGAAAATTACTGTGTCATGGTTCTGGCGTCACTACTATGGCACAACATGGTTTTCAGCCCATCAATTTCATATAATATAGACCCTAGCCGTACGAGATAATGTATGGGGGTGTAATTATTATTTTTTATTAAAACCACACATTGAGGGTATGATGCCTCATAAACCCCAAAAGGGAAGCTTGAGCGATTTACCAAGGCATTTATTTTTTTTTTTTTTTTAAACATAACTGCCAACTTTACTGATCTCCAATTCATTTTCCTGTGCTGGCCTGACACTTACCGTCCGTCAAGTATGTTTCCTAGCCCTGCTTCCTGTCACAGGGGATGAGAAGGCAGTTTTTCTGCCTCAAAGTCCTCAAAGTCCTGTCCTGGCTCTGCTGCCTGCTCTGGAATCAGAACCCAATAATGCTGCGTACAGTGTTCTCACTGCATTGGTGGTTTCATTTCAGCACTGGCTTTTGCAGCTGACAATTTTCAGAGTCTGCTACTACTGAAACTTGACTGGCAGCTCTGAGTTGTCTCACGCTCACTATTATAACCAGCTGGTTATAACAGCAAATGTACCATGATTATCCGGTGTAATCAAGGCAAGTTACTAATTATAAAATGTTTTAATCCCTCTTCTACCCACCAAATATAGTCCATAAATTTTAACAGCACAGTCTCCCGATGTGTGGTAGGTGAGGTGACTGGCATGAACATTTGTTATTTTGGGATGGAGATTTAAGAAAGGAGACTATTCTGACCCTTGATTGCACAAGAGATCTCAGACCCTTCTAGACACACAGCATATACTCCATTTCTATGTTGCTAAGGGTGGAGGGCTCAACAGGAGAATAACAGGTGGTGTACCCGTGAAAGTTTACAATGATATAAAACAGACACTGCACCCAAAATACACGGAGTTAAAGGTGAAAAAATTAATCCCAAGGTGTTATTCCAAGAATGCCTTACACAGATGCTTGAAGGAAAGTGTCTGAATGAGTCTGAGTAAATTTATGGATTCACTTCTTACAGCTGAGGGCTCTCTGTTGAGGGGGGTGGTGTGTGTGTGTGTGGGGGTGTCATGTGAATAATCCCAGCAGAGGGACCCAAGATAAGGTGATAAACGGAAGGAGGAGGAAATTATCAAAGGAGTGCTGGCACGTGTTGCCAACATATGATGAAATGTAGTCTGCATTTGTTCCAAATGTGTTATCTTACATTATCCAAGTTTTAACCTCTATTGTGAGCATGGATGCCTACGTGTAAAATCTAATGAACAGTAAAACATTTATAAAATAAAAAATACAAAAACATCGTTGAATTGACTAAAATGTTTGTAGTAGAGAATCAAAGAATGTTGGCAATATCTTGTTGCTGAACCGGATGCAAAACTTGTATACCTAAGGAGTTCTCCTATGTAAATACCCTGACTATTTACAGCAATCCACTTCAAACACTTCAGTGATTAAAGGATAACTCCCCACACCAAAAAAAAAAAAAAGGCACTGGGGGAGCAAAGTGGGGTTTCAACCATTTACAAAAATACCCACTTACTCTAAGGGGCCATCTTGTGTGCCCTTTCATAACTAACTGCTTTAACCTCAGTGGTAAACAACCCTGTTTAAATGCAGTGTCGATAAAGGATTTATCAAATGTCTGTTTTCTCCAGTGCTGCTTTGCACTCAGCCCACCCCACCTTACAAAGGGGCTATGCAAACTGAGAAACAATTCAAAACAAAACTCCGACACAATCTGCATTTTTCACTTTAGAAGATAAGATATGACCTTTCAGATAGCCAGACCGGGAGCACCCCACCAAATAGGTAAGCAGTGTGGAACCTCCTCCTCAGGGTTACATCATTACTCACAGCCCCACCCCAGCTCATCACAGAGCTGTATTAGAGCCCATTAATAAACAAAACATGACCACGTGTGTGTCTTTCTCCTTTCATTAGTCTTTCTACTTTATAACCAAGTCCCGTCCTGATGCTGGGCAGTCTGAAGTGGTGGTTGTAGTTCCTGCCCCTCTCCTAAGATACCAGGACTATATTAGGGCCCCACTAATATTTTTTATATAAAACCTGACCAAGCATGTGTATGTGTGTAGCTCTGTGAACTTACCTGAATCTGCGATGATGAGCAGTGTGAAGAGGTGGTCATAGTCCCTGCCTCCCCATCCCAAGATTATATTAGGCCCCATTATTATACATGGCCAGATGCATGAGCATTTCTCTCACTGGCCCTCACCCAAGTCCCCAAGGCTGAGAGTTGGAAAAGGTGGTCACAGCCCCCTGACCCCCCAATCCATCCATCCATCCCAAGACTGTAGTGAGAACACTTTCTTATATGAAGCATAACCAGCGTGCAGGAATGTCTCTCTGACCCTGACCCGAGTCCCTGATTACGAGAAGCCTGAAGAGGTGGTTGTAGTCCCTGTGTGCACACACACACCGGACTATATTAGGGCCCCACTATTAAACAAGAGCAGATGTGTGTGTCTGTCTGGCCCTTACAGAGTCCCCAGTTTGAAAAGGTGGTCGTATTTTCTGCCCCCATCCAGGACTAAATTAGGGCCCAATTATTATAAACAACCAAGGTGTGAGTTTCCCTCTGTCCCTTACCTCAGTCTGCAATAATCAGCAGTTTGAAGCAGTGATGAAAGTTAACAGGAACTCAGTTCCTATACCTTTTGCAGCAGCAGCAGCAGGCACAGAGTTCTATACTTCCCACCGACACTGTAACTGAAATTCTTACACCAGTAACATAATGGCAGCTTCTGGGCCAATGACCTGAAATCAGGGTTTCCATAACAACATTTGACTTGTACAACAATGCTATTTTCCTAGAATTACTTAAATATCTCTAAATGTACTAGTGTCTAAACAGATGTGTCGTGACACAGCTATCCTTCAGATTGAGGATCTTTCTTGTTCATTTCATATTTGCCAATGCCGAGGTCCTGTACTTCTTGTCTACCACTTGCACCACTGGTTTGAAGAGGTGGTCACAGTCCCTGCCCCACCATCCCAGGACAATATTATAACCCTTTGATTATACATGACAAGGTGTGTGTTTCTCTCTGTCTCTTACCGAGTCCCCAATGATGAGCAGTTTAAAGAGGTGGTCGTAGTCCCTGCCAGCCATTCCCATTTCTGGGCTCCTTCTCTGCAGCTCCTCTCCAGTAAAACCAACACAAAGGTATGCAGAAATGTATTTATATTCCAAAGAGATCCTCCTTCTTGGTTATTGCAGCAGCAGCTCCAGCCCAAGCTGGGTCTTCGAGTCACTGGTCCTCCTTGGAGGGAGGCAAAACCTCCTCTTCACACCAAGGGCAGCACTAATAATCCAGTCATGTTGGCAAGGGAGGGCGGATGGTGAGGAGGGGTTATTATTCTCTGCTGGTGAAGTGGATGATGCTCTCTCCCTAGGCTACAAACCAGAACTAGCAGGATGTGGGCCTCCTTCTCTCTCCGGAACCGAATCTCTTCTCTAGAGCCAGTACTCTATGAACAGGGTCATTCTGAGCGTGGAGATGCCCGGAGAAGAGGGTTAGTCTGTTACTGAGGTGGGCCCGGTTTCTTGGTTTCCAGCGGAACCAACAGGGTGTGGCCCGACAGGCGGAACCCGGACCCGATGCAGGATGTGAGCCGTGGGCTGAGTTCGCACCAGGCCCCAGACTCGGGTGGGCCGTCCTCTTAGTAGAAGCAGGATTCACTCAGCCCGGCCATGCTGGGCAGGAAGAGGAGGGGCAGTGTGGAAGGCTTTCTCTCCCCCTACTCAGTGGTGGCGACACCAACATCGAACCTGTCTTCCACCAGTCCAGTCCAGTTCAAGGAGTCCCGAACCCAAACAACCCCAGGAACCGACCGCTCAAGGGGAGAGAGAGAACAGCGGTCTCCGACCGAGTGAAGGACCCACTGCCCCTCCGCCGGTACCGGGACAGGATAAACAGAATGACTCCCAGAACCGGGTCACCAGGCGACCGGGCTGCAGCGGCGTGACGAGCGGTAAGTCGTTACTACCGTCAGCCGCCAACCGACATCGAATCTCCAGTCCCCGCCAGGCTACAGCAACAGAACTGGTCCGGCGGCGGCGAAATGGGACAACAACAGAGCTCGTACGGGTACCCTGGCCCACCAACGTAGAGGGGTTACAGGAAGCGGTAGCCGACACGGCGCGACTGGAATTCCTCCCGCTGTAGTCACACGGCCCTTGCTTGTCGCGATCGCAGGGACCGGGTTCGAACTCTTCTCAGGCCTGAGGCTAGACTCGGTCGCGTGAATCCACAAAACCGAAAGATGTGGCAGCAGGCACACTGAAGCTTATGTCAGTAATCTGAGCTTGGGCTCCGACAGCAGGAGTCAGGATCGATCCCACCCTCCTAGAGTGGAACAGGAAAGGCAGAACAGCTAAACCCTATTATTGGTTGTCCACTTCAATAATAATGCAATGATAGAAAGGGCGGAGCGGGTCCAGTGTGGGCTGCTACAATTCAAGCGGGAATCTGTGCACAGTCAGTACTCTGCAGCTTTGGAACTTGTTGGCGTGGCATTGCTAACTTGGCTACTACAGAAGGCTATAATTTCTGCTGGCTGTGTTACAGCTGTGTTGCAGCTGTCGACTTGTGGTATCAAGCGGTGTTGGTCGGGCCGTTGGATGATTGTGGGACTGTGGATTGTAGAGTCAGGAGAGTCAGAGGAGTCAGAGGAGAAACTTGGACTCAGGAGCAAGCGGACAGCGAGCCTGACTCTTTAGATCAGCTAGCAGCTCTTTTAACAATTCAGTCAGCCTTTGCTCGTGAACCATGAATGCAGTCTGCAGCTACCTTCACTAGCAGTCACTCTCCCGTCCACTCCTGCTGACTCCTCTTACTTTGGTGGCATGCTCACGCTCATCCTGCTTTCCCAAAGATCTCCCACACAACTATCTATGTATCACTGCTCAGGCAGCCACACTTGATTAACGCTCTCTCTCTTTCTGTCCTGGGACATGGCCTGTCCAGATCCACCCGCCAAAAACAAAATCCACTACAAAATGGCATGCTCCCGAATTATCAGGTGGCTGGTGAATTGGCCCATGCGCTCACTACACAAAAAGTTCTCGCTGTCTACAGCACTCCTCCCCGATCTCTGCTACTTCACTGTAGTCGGGAGGGAAAAAAAAAAAAGCAAAGTGGGCTGCCTAGAGGTCACAATCCGGCAATTGTTCCCTGTCTGCTCCAAGATGAGCAAGTAGCGAGTGTAACAGACAGACCAAACATGCTGTAAGCGATAATGCAGACACAACTAACGCTTGCTTTTGCTGCCGGAATGAACACAGTTGCCTTGCCTTGTCGGATAACTTGCTCACTGCAGTAGATGCTGAGTCTGTACAAAACCGAACAAAGTATGCCATTTTCAGCTGCACGCACGCTGGGTAAAATATGATACATCCAATAAGGGACAAAAGAAATCGAGAACCAATCACCAGTGTCACAGTGTAGCCAATCAGAGAAGTTGAGGCACTCGTGCTGGAGCCAACTGTGTAGCCAAGGGATCATAATCAAACACAGAAGCTGCAGAGTTTGAAATCGATAATACAATGGGAAGGTATCGGTGGCGATTGCACGTCATTTTCTTGGGCAAAAGTGAGAGCGCGAGACTAGCAAACAGACTGAGATGGCATCCATGAAAGGGGGTGGCCTGGAAAACAGACGTGAGACAAAGGTAAAACTCTAAGTTAACTACAGAGGGCTTTAAAAGTTACTGGAGATTATTCCTGCTAATTTTGTGATATTATAGAGGCATCCAGGCTTAGCTGAGGTGGAGTTTCCTTTAATTAGCATTAGGTGTGAATCGCATACTGACGTCATAATAAATTGACTATAACAATGTGTTGAAGTCTCAGTAATATGACCCCTTAAGCCTTAGGGAGAAGGTGAAGTGGTGTTTTTGTGCCTGTGTAAATTTAACAACTTTTAAGTTGTGGAGCAATTGGCTCAGTAATAAAATACTCTAAATGTGAAATACTTGATGGTTGCTGTATATTTTCCATCTCTGGAGTGCAGTTATCAATTCTTTTTACAAAAGTTTGGGACTGGCCTCCTTTAACTGTGCCCACCAACTAACAACAGGGCCCTGGGTCATCATTTGGAATTTTGACAGTTTTGTGCTTTGCCCCATTTCAGGGCTAAGTATTTTTATTTAGTTGTTTAACCAGGTATAGCACTCTAAGCTGAAAGCTTTGCTTTTACAGGAGTGACCAGGGAGCACAAGGAGGTTAAGTGACTTGCTCAGGGTCACACAGTATACTAGTGGAAGACATGGGATTCAAACCCAGGTCAGGTCTGCTGGATGTCACCAGATTTTCAGCTCAGAGCCTTAGGCCACTGTGCTATACTGCCTTGATAATGCCAACAAAAGTCAGCATCTCGCATTGTATCTGAGATACAGGTCCTAAAAACATGGATGCTGTAATATTATCCTATGGGAAAAAGCATCAACTTCGAGTGCCATCACTTTGCTGCCCTGTAATATTGTTTCACCAAACCACAAAAAGGCACATCTGTGGGATGTTTGCTTTCTTCCCTCCAAATTGCAGCCCAGGAGACCAAACCGTTCTTTTGCAGCAGGGTGGCAAAGAATTCTTTGTCATTTTGGTCATGGTGTAGCAAAGTAGTGCCATGATTTGAGACACTTTTGCAAAAATGTGAAAGTGTTGCAGATGTGACACTACCTTGCAACACTACTTTTCCCAAAAATTGAAAAAAAACCACTTCTGGGGTGTTTGACCCCAAAATAAAGACATGGCTAGCATCCTCAAGGCTCGACTAGGTACACTCAACAAGAACTGTGTCCCTAGATGGTCCCAGTTTTAAATGCCAAGCATTTCTGTGATCAGTAACTGAAAATAATGGCTGACTCATGACACTACAGGGTCATTTGTGACACTAAAAACTGCGTTCTGATACTCCTGAATTTTTACTTTTCCCATTGACTGTAATGGGAAACTTGTTTTTGAATAACTTTTGAACTGTTCAATATGTTTTCATGAAATCTTCAAAAACACATTGGGGACCCCAGCTGCACATTCCTGAAGATTTTAGACTGGCCGTGTAAATCGTCGACCTGTAGGCATGAGCAAAGAATGTAAAAAAAACTTAAATGTGCCCCAGAATGTTGCTTAATAACTCCACAGCTGTATATCCAACTGGTACAAAGTTGGCAGATCCCAAGATCTGTGGTTACACCAATGCCTGTCAAATTTCAGCTGGATCCGTTGAATGGTGGCAAAGTTATTAAGGTGCAAGATTTCACCATTTAACATTAAATGGGGTACTCGAACTAACTTTGGGGTAGCACTATATATATACATATATATATATATATATATATATATATATATATATATATATGTATGAAAAGACAAACAACCTCTGTGTGTAAACACTGAGGCAAGGGTTATCCCAAAGGGCATTTGACTGGGAAGCCAAGTTTCAAGAAAATACAAAATCACACATGCCCCACAATGCAAAGCATCATGGACTGCATATGCAGATCACCACAGAATGTTATGCTGGTCCAACTTTAAGCAAAATTGCATGGTGCCGAAAGGCCCCTCTCCATTACAGTTTACAAAGGTGCTTTGCAAACTGTGTGTGAGAGGCCTTGCACCATGTTTAATGTTTTGCACTGCACTATGCAAATGCAAAACACAAGACGTAATGTTAATGCAAGCGGTGATGGATTCAGGGAGGTAAAATAAAATAGTAACACTGACAGTAATGCAAATGTGAGGGTAAACGTAACCCATAGGGTGGATGTAAACATAAATGATAATGCAAACGGTAATGAGAAATGCAAGCGCAAACATTTAGAAAACAGAAATGGTAACACAATGCCAGCAGAAACGAAATGGTAATGAAAATGCAAACAGTAACACAAACACAAACAGAAATGCAAATGGTAATATATATATAATATGTGTGTGTATATACATACATTTGTTTTTCCCAGGCATGATCTCGAAGAATGTCAGCCTTACATCAACACAACAATAATATTACAGTAAGAAAAGCAGCACTGGTCCCAGTTCATCAAAGCAGCCACAGACATGGTCAGATATTTTCAAATAATTTCACAACATTTCTGAAGTTTGTTTGAGCTGCCCTACTGGGAAATGCAGAAAGCAGGAGATTTCTCTTGAAATATCACAGAAATTTCATTAAATAACTGATTGTGTCTTTGGCTGTGACTGTAGTAAAAAGAGACACAACAGTGCACCAAAAGGGCAGCAGCAGTGTCACAGATTACTCTTCCTAGATCAGTCCCCTCCACTATTAGCTTTTCACTACCTTTAGCCTGCTGAGTAGTCACCTCGGTATTCTGTCACCTACCAGACTGATTCTCACCTTTAGGTGTGCATCCCACAACTAGCCACTGCTTTCACAATACAATGGCCTTTCCAGGAAGCACCCTTTCACCTCCCTTGTGCTAGGGTAAGGTGTACTTTGCACAGATTAGTAGCCTACCTCTTTGAGAGGAATCATGCATTTTCCAAATACACCAGGTTATTTATACCCTTAAAAGTATAATCATAGAGCACAAAGTATATAAAACTAATCTATAATGTATAGGAGAACGTAATTATTAAGTAAATTCCATTTATTCATCAACATTGTTGTACTATCAATGTGATGTTGTGATGTTGTACCATCATGAGTATGTCACATCGATGGCATAACAACATTTAACATGTTTGTGTATGCATGTTATGTGGCCCTCCGTCTTCCTGAACCAGCCATGGCAGTAAGAGCTAGACCTGGAAGAGGGTGTTGGTGATAAAAAGGAAAAGTAAGTATCCTGCCACTTTCTATTTATGTTTATGTGGACCATACACAATACAAGACAATGTATGGTCCACTATTAGCAACAAAGTGTGTATTGCCATCTTGAGGTAGCCATGTTGACCAAAACCTATCAAAATGCACCCCAAGGTAGAAATGATTGTCATGGCAACCTTATGGCTACACAGGCTTGTTACCGATAGTTGACCATACATTATCCTTTATATATTATTTCACAATATTTCACATACAGCACAGGATTATACACACCAAAGTCTATGGAGAATACAGTAACACTACAGAAACAAGACATAACACTTTGCATAGACATAATGCAGACAGAAAAGTTCTTACTTGCAGAATCTTACCACCAATTGGGATCTCTTGAGCCACAGCAGATACTAATCTAAAGAAGTTGTCATTGATTCCCAAGATACTTCTTACTAAGGAAAGTTGGGCAGAAAACTAGCCCTACCAAGTAAGCCCCTCAGGTCGCATCCCTGACATCCTTCTCTTTATTTTATTTATTTAAACTTGTGGTAATCTGGAAAGGCACACTGAGCCTAGACAAGTTTCCAAGTGTGACCTTGGAGAACAGGGGTACAAGTATAAAACTGGATTTCAGGAAGTAAGAACATATTTATATAGCAGAAGGAATATAGGTTAGCATAACAGTAGAAGCAGTACAGTCAGTGAGATAGACAGACTATTACAATATGCATGTTCCAATACAGTTTTACTGCAGAACTTTAGTGCAACTCTATGCAATGAATAAGACATTACAGGGTATGCATTATGGTGTGATAACCACACTCCTAGGGGCATAGGTAGGCACAAAGCCAAGGCTGAGTGCTGGTTGTCTCTAGGAGTGCAGTTATCACACCGTAATACACAACCCGAGACCTTTATTATGCTTTTAAACTGGCCCTTTATTGTTTGAAGCAGTTTTTATTTTGAAATAAGAAAAATGTAAGTGAATCTGTGCTTTTAATATAAAATAGTCCTTCCACCTATTTTTGCTAGATTAAAGTAGTGTTATACAGTGTGTGCCTCCTGCCCACTTAAGCTTCATATTCCCCTGCCAGCCACAAAAATTCACAAATGCTGTTTTCCTCATTCTAAGTATGACAAGCCCCTTACTTTATTTCATTCTCTTCACTCAGTAGACAAAACTAAAAGGAAGCCATAACAGAGGCTTCTCAGTTCCTCAATGCTGCAAGCATGAGTGTAGTTAAAACTGCCACACTCACAGACAGCATCATGAACTGCTCACTCTGTTCTAAAAGCTAAACAGCAGGGTGAGTCATTTACTACCTTTCTCTTTGTTTATATAGTATTATTGCTTGCTTTCTTCATTCTGTTGTACCCCTCATTCCCAGGGTTACTAGAATCCTAGTTAGAACCAGTGGCAGTCAAGGATAGCAGTTAAAAACAAAATACCAGTGCACACCTCCCCAAACATGGTACATTTTAGTATTTAAACAATTTCATGGCCACTGCCTCTACTTACTTTAAACTTCATGTAAAGAAGTTTGCAGATTGGAATTCAAAGTGAGAAAGCTATACCACTCATCATGGTGGGACCCTTTTGGTATAGTCCCTACCAATGTTCCCTCTAATTTTTAGTCTCTGTGGGTGGGCGACTGATATGTGTGTGTGGCACTTGGTGCAAAAAATTGATTCATGTGCACAAATTGGGTGGCCTAAACAAGTGATATATTTTATTGCCAGTAAACAGTAGAAAATATAACCAAATACTCAATGCAAAGTATAAATATACATTCTGACATTTTTGAAGCTTGGATGTGCATTGTGCACCATAACAGTATGAACTGGAAACGTGTAAATTATGTACATTTAAAAGGTCTTGCATGCATCTAAAAGGGTGCTGCTGATGATGCATTGCTAAGAAATCAACATTTACTGTTTTCTCTCCTGTCTTTCCATTCTTCCAGTGGACTTATATTTTATTAAGATCCATTTTTCCACCAGATGTTAAAAACAATTTTGTTCATCAGCATATCTAAATGGCTTTCTTCCAAGCGGTTTCTTTGTTTGCTCTTAATGCAGTTCATGAAGCTGAAGCCTCTTTCATGGTCAGCACTAGAAGCTTGGAATGTATAGTAGTAGTAGTAATGCATTTATTGTTCTTCATGAAAGCAGTTACAGTGTACTAAAATCAGGACAAAATACATAGTAAATATAAATAGACAATAAATAAATCAACAAGGAACTTAAATATCTTTACAGTGCTATTCAATTTAACAGAGTATCTTTTCACATAAAAACTCCACAGAACTTCAAGTCCCCCAATAAACTTTACAAATGAGTTGAGATGAAGAATCTTGCAAAGATCTCTTCCATGTTCTTCTCTTTCATAGTAAACAAATATTCCAAAAGATCCTCTGGGGAGGCCAAGATCCCTAGCACTTTTTCCTAGTTGATTCTACCTAGGACACAAGAGCATCACATGTTTGAGATCATCTATAGTCCTCACTCCACATTTACAATATGGAAAAAGTACCCTCTTTTGTCTGAAATAAATGCATTGAGCATTATAGTTTTCAGTTCCAAATCTTGTATAGATTCTTCTTTGTTTAGGACAGGTTAAAAAGAGAGATAAATGGCTCATATCCCCATGAAATCTTTACTTTTATAAAATCCATATAGCTTAAGCTTGAGAGTTGAACACAGAAAGAATTTCTGTCTTAAGTCAATAAGCCTCAATTTGACATCCTGCCTAAGCTCCTCAAATGGTCTTGTGTAAATTTTATACAAGAGGTGGCCCAATCCAGCCGGCATTATTGTTTCCTTCATAAGTTCAATAAAGGGATGTACATATCAAATGCTGGCCAATTTGATGGCTTCTACTATACACATTCTGGGATATCTTTGTAGGGGCAAAGAGAAAGTTTAAACAGAAAGAGAATCTGTCATTCACAGATGAGAGAAGTCAAGGAATGTTGTCCTACCTCCAAGGCAAGAATACAGCTTGGAGTTCCATTTAAAAATATTAAGATGTATCTATCGAGTTTATTCAGAATTATTTCTAATTCTCTAACCTTAGTATAACCCCAGATTTTAGAGGCATATAACATGGTCATTCTTATTTTGGCATTGACAACCTTAATACCCCACTCACCGATGACCTCCCCATCTTGCTGTTAAATATTTTTAGGGCATTTACAGAAGATCCCATTTTAAATTGAATAGCCTCCAAGTGTTTGGTCCAAGATAGGCTATAGGCAAATGGGCACCTAAATAGTCATAACACTTAACAGTGTCTGTATGGGTACTGTTTAGCCTAAAGCCTACCGTATTCTTGGTTTGAGAGCCAAAAGCTACAATGTTGGTTTTGCTGAGATTAACTGTTAGTTTCCTTTGAGAACAGAGATTCAAAGTGAGCCAGTTTTATTTTAAGACCTAGGACTGAAGTAGAAAGCAAGACTAAAGCATCTGCATATGCTAAACATTCAATCCTTTGATCATTAATTTTTGCAGTATGGAAATCTGAGTCACCTAGCTGATCCAAGACTGTATTAAGTAGATGTTAAATAGAGTGAGGGCCAAAATACACCCCTATCGATCCCCCACATTTGTCTCAAATCTATCAGTTAGATGACCATATTGATTTATACTGGACCCTTGCCACATATTTTCATAGAGTCTATTAATAACATCAGGAAGTGAGGCCTCCAACTTCAGATCCCTTAATGTAGCCCAAAGGATTTTCTACTAATGCTGTCAAAGGCTCAGGAGAAGTCTACAAAACAGCAATATAATCTGTTTTTCTCACTTTAATATATTTCAGATTAGGTGCTGAAGCACATAATACTGTTGTACTGTAGAACAGTCCTTCCAGAAACCGTTCTGTGCCTCATTCAACTGAATTCTCCTTGACCCATGACAGCAATCTTCCCAAAATTATCCTAGACAAAATCTTCTGTGAAACATCTATCAAACTAATAGGCCTATACATCCTTGGGTCATTCAGATCCTCTTTTTAAAAATTGGGAAGATAACACTACCTGCCAACTGGCAGGGTAAGAGTACCCTGAACCAGGCCATTAAACAGTAAAAGAAGAAAAGGAATCCATCAGTTGGTAAAACCTTATAGAGATCACCTAGGACCCCATCTGGCCCTGGTGCTTTATTTGCCTTAAGGCCAATTAGTGTCATCCAGATTTCGATCCTCTGTGATCAAGATAGATCTTGGAAAATTTCTTCCTCCTATATTTTGAAAGCATCAGGTGTCTCCTGCTCTTCATGAGAATAATAGAGCTTGGAGAAATGAGATGCCCAGACTTCAGGTGTAATATAGGCTTCAATCTTATTATATCCCTGGGCAACAATATTCCAAAATCGCCTTCCATCCCTATCCAGAACAGCCTGCCTCAGTTTTTCCCAAAGTCCATGAGTATGTTTATGTCTCTCTCATTCAAGAATTTTCCTATATTTTTTTCTTTCAGTCTTTAGCAAATTAAAATCTGCTGTAGACATATTTCTTTTCTTCTTATGCTCTTAGTTTCCTCCAAACTCTTTCTTTGCCTGTAGGCATACAGAATTAAACTAAGACTTTTTATAAAGGGACCTAGGATGGTATGTTGTTTTACATCTAGGTCCAAGTAAAGAATGAATAGTTTCCTAATTCTCCAACATATTAAAGGCCTTACTTTTGTCCAGGACCAACCCATGAATATTACCTAAGACTCATGTACTAACAATTTCTTTGAAACTAGTTTGATGAATCAGCTCCCATCCAATCTTATCTTGTTTATGACTTTCAGACTCTCTTCCTGTTGTGTCTCACTCCTGAAGTTCCAAAAGGGCATTTGATGTTAATTACAATGGCACAGTGTGCTGATTCCAATCTATCCATGACCTCTAACTTTTGGATCAGCTTTACTGCTTCCAAATTGGTTCAAACCTAATCAGGGATTGAAGAGCCAGTAGGTCCTCTACAGATAAGGATCCAACTAGATCGACCTGAGTTCTACCATTTAAAATACAGAAAATTCTACTGGCTAAGCCCACTAGCAATTCCTTACCTCTGAGGTTAGATTTTAGATCCTCAGCAGTCCTACTTTATGAGATATTTGGATTAATTATAGATATTGTATGGATCATATCTGAATATGCATCCTCCAAGAAATGAGAAGGAATTCTGGTATCAAAGTCTCCCAAAATAATTATAGGACAAGGTATATTATTTATCTGACAATTTGTCAAGTGCCATTTTCAGATCCTGTATGGAAAGGTCAGCGGGATCAGTAGCTCTATTTTGAGGGGGCAAGTATATGTTGCAGAGAATGATCTTCTCTTGTGCCTTACTACTCATTACAGCCAAAATACCCTCTGACTTAGTAGAAATGTTAGTGATCTGAAGATTTAGCAAAGTTTTGATAAAAAAGGAAATGCCCTTTAAACCTTTTGGCCCAGATATTCGTGCAAAAGGGTCAACGCGCAACCCAAAAAATGCACCATTCTGTGATATTCAGAAGGGGCCAGTTGCGCCACCAAAAACATGCTGAGCAACAACGCAATGGAAATGAAGGCATGCGCAACCGAAGGGGCGGGTCCATGCATAAAGTGCACAATGCGAGTTTGAACACTTGCACAATGTGCAAGAGTGGCTCAGCCGAAGTTGCGTTAGTAGCGAATTGAGCCAAAATAAAAGGCTCAAGGAAGCGTGCAAGAACCCTAGCAGGCCGCAAACTGGGGAGAGAGAAGACAGAGAGAGAGAGACAGAAGCTGGAAGGGCAGACAGGGACAGTGGGTCCAGGAGGACAGAGAGGCCAGTGGGGGTGCCGGTGCAGTGGAAGCAGCAGTGGGGGCAGTGGGGTAACACAGGAACAGCAGCTGGGGAGAAGCCAGGAGATGGACAGTGCCAGCTTCCACATGGAAGCTGTAATGAGGGGTGAGACACCATGCTGCAGGGGACGTGGCGTGAGAGGCCCGTCTGCGAGTATGCCCCCGACAGGCGGTATCGTGCCCGCATCAGCTTTGAGCTGTACACAGATGTCAAGATCGTGGGCCGGTACCACCTGAACAGGGCAATACTGAGGACGGCTCTGTGAGCTGTGCAGTGATGTGATGCAGGCACCCTCACGACGGAGTCATGCTCTGTCTGTGGAGACCAAGGTGACAGCCTGCATGTGCCTGCTCACCACGGGCACCTTCCAGAGGCCAACAGGGGACACCACAGGCATTACAGCAGTCGGCCACATCATACATCCTCACCCATTCCTCAGCGCACTGCTGCCACATGCTGCGGAGTACATCCATTTCCCCAGCACCACGGCAGAGCGTACAGCAAACATGCAGGAGTTCCACAGGGTAGCACGTATGCCTGGCGTGCTAGGGCCATAGACTGCACCCATGTGGCCATTCGCACACCACCTGGCCCCGATGGCCAGGCATATCGGAACTGAAAGGGGTTCTCCAGTGTCAACTGTCAGGTGGTGTGTGATGCCACTGGGCCATTATCAATGTCTGTGCCACACACCTGGTGAGCACATGATGCCTTCATATGGCACCAGTCTGCACTGTGCCATCGATTCGAGTGGGGACATCCCCACAGGTCATCTAGTGGGTGAGTACACATGTATGGAATGCAAACTCTGGGCAAGGGTGGAGATGACACAGGTGCCATGGTAGTGGCACACAAGGATATGGACAATATGGACCTGACATGACACTGATCTCCACTATCTCCACACAGGTGACACGGATACCCACTCCATCCCTGGCTGCTCACACCGTACTGGCGCCCATGACCCAGCGCAGCAATGCTTCAATGAGGCACATGCCGCAACACATAACATCATAGAGCGGGTGTTTGGGATGCTCAAGGCATGCTCCGATGCCTAGACACCTCCGGCGGTGCCCTACAGTACAGTCCCCAAAAGGCCTGTGGGATATTCCTGGCCTGTTGCATCCTGCACAACATGGCCAAAGACCATGGGATAGCCGTACAGGTTGAAGAGGGGACAGCGATGGGGAGGCCAGTGGCGCCCGGTGATGTTGGTGATGAGCAGCCCCCTAGGGCGGAGGGACCCGACTGACCTGGCAGGCCCAGCTGCACCGGGACACCATTGCAGAAGAGCACTACGCCCAACACAGGTAAGTCAAGGGGACATATGCAAGCAACACTGTCCATGCACAAACCTCAGGCACACAGGGGAACACACCGTGCATGAAAGTCAGGGGAGTTGAAGGTTCCAGGCATACCAACACACCATCAGGGAGGGTGAGCACCCATACAGACACAACACACACACACACACACACACACACACACACCAGGCAGCATACATGGGCAGAAGCACAGCACTGCAGAAATGACATTGCCAACACACAGCACCACCAACCACCCCACCACCTGTACTGTACAAGTCGTGTGTCAGGATCTGGGCACCCTTGCACCTTGGTGTACAGTGCAATGCAGGCATCATCATGCACACACACCTGTGGACAGCAGTTGGGAGAGTGTGCAGGTGGTCCGTGTGTCAGCTGGTGAGCAGAGCACCCAGCAGTGCACTGCCCACCATGACACACATTGCACACAGGGCAGCACCAGACAGGGCCTGCACTGGGAGACAGTTCAGTCAGGTAGCACTGTCCCACAGCCACCACAGATGCGTGGTGGCCCACCATGGCCCAGCAGCACTGGCAGGCTGAGCAGGGGCCACATGGGTGGCGCTGCACCACCACCAGGGTCTCACTGCTGCGACGCGACCTTGCCCACACAGGGTCTGCATCATGCCAAAAAATTGCACCAGGGGTGCTTGGGATGCCCACAGCAGAACCCGGCATCAACAGGCCTGGTGTCGCACAACCCGGAAAGGGGAGTGGAGAGCGCACTGTGTGGAGTGTGTGGTACAGGGGCACCTGACAGTGTGCCCAATGCATCCGCGACAGAGACCACTGCCTGGGTCAGCCTGTCAATGGCAGCGGTCACATCCGTCCGCATAAGGACCAGCTCGGCTCGGTCCGAGCACACTTCCTGCTATGCCACTCCACGGACACAGACAGTGCCTCCCCGGACCTTGCAACCCGTCCCTGCAGCTGTACTGATTCCTGCAGCAGGTGGGTGTGTGCATCCAATGGGTACCATGCCCCAATGGCATCGTGACCCCCAGGGTGGACTGGTCCTGGTGCACAGCACCCTTGAGGGTGGGCGCTGTTCACCAGGACCAGGTATGGTGGATCAAGGCGGTGGACATGTGCCACTGCTTGACACTGTACCCCCAGACCTGGTGTGTGACTGCTGCTGCCGCCCCTCCAACTGCTGAGCCCCCAGGTCCACCTGTTCCACCTCCATGCTGGCAACAGTGCCGACACCTGCACAGCCACGGTGCTGCCTCACGGTGCTGACAGGCACAGCCTGGGACTGTGCCAGCATGCTGGTACACAGGTGTGAACCAGGAGGCCCAGGGGCACGTGCTGGCCTGCCATGTGTCCGTCATGGGACACACACCCATCACTGCCCATTGCAGGCTGCTATCATCAATGGTGCAGGTATGGCCACTGCCATAGGCACAGCATGCTGGCATACCTGCATGCCAGACTGCTGTGACACAGGCTGTGCACCCCCGCACCCGACCACTGACACCAGAGTTGTTGGCCCAGGTGCATGCTGCTGCAGTGCCTGCAGGCTGGTGGCGGAGGTGGATGGTCCCTCCTCCACGTCCAGCAGGTCTGCATCACTGTCTGGACCCACCACCACCACCACCTCTCCTGAAGATGAACAGGATCTGTAACAGAAAGAGAGTACATGTGAGTGCATGTGAACAACAGCCCCCAACAACACCACCATGTCATACCTGCAGTGATGGGCTTCCACCTGTCTGGAATCCTCCGCCTGGTACACCGCATGGCACTCAGCTGCATGGCTGTGACCAGTGTCTCCTCTGTTGGAGTCAGCTGCAACACCACTGGCGGGCCCCACCAGTGCCAGCATGTGCCACCCTGAAGGCTGCCACCTTCTCCTTCAGCCTCCTGCGGTCAGTCCCCATCTTCTTCCTGCATTCCTGCAGGCTGCTGGTGGCTTCCGTGCAGGTTGACGGCCCGAGCTACCCCCTCCCATGCAGCTGCATGTTCCTGAGGGTGCCTCTGTCCACTCAATAATGGCTCATCCTCCAGGTAGGCCTGGAAGAGGCCTCTGTCTCTGCAGCTGTGAAGTTCGGCCTCCTCCTACACCCACCATCCTCACCTCACCTTGTCTCTGGTCAGTCATGGTGATCTGTATGGGTGGAAGTGGACACCTGTCACTGTGCAGTCGACAGCATTTCCCCATGAGCATAGCTGCTGGCCGGGGGAAGCCCCCATGCTCCTCTCTCGCATGGCAGATACTGATAGAAAGGGTGCCCTTTGTCCCTTTCTAAGTGCCCTTTCATGCTCAGCCCCTCAGCCTTTATCATCCTCTGGCACCCCTGCCCATGAGCATTGTCCTGAGCATCACACAGCATGTAACTCACCTCTCACCTGCAGTAACCAATCCGGCCAGCACAACCCACTGTCGCATTTTTATAGCGCAACACATGCAAATGAGGTGGGCGCAACTTTAATGACATGCTAATCGCGCCACTGCGCCTTTGAATGGCTGATCGAATGATTTGCATATGTCGGTTGAATATCGGAATTTGGCGCTGCGCAATATGGAAGGGCTGGCTGAGCCAATGGCACAGGTTTGTGCCTGCGTGCTACACCCATTGCGCATGCCCAGACAGCTTACACAGCATCTATCGTGCTGCAGACCTGCTGAGCACGATCAGCGATCAGGCCATGGCCACCATTGTGCCAGTGGGCACATAGGCACTGTGGCACTACTGCGTGATGGTCCACTGTGGCACTGGTACACAAGCTTGGCAGATCGCAGGATGCCTATACATCCGATGGCACTGCGGCGTAGTCTTGCGTCATTGCCGTGACCTTGTGTATGCCCTCTGCCCGCGTTCGCATGCCACATGTACGTCCCTATTACGCTGTCTGGTGACAGTGCCATGTGAGTAATGAGCGCTGTTGAACAGCATGATTGGAGCCTGTGGTGGTCTATTGTGCAACATCTCCACGTGGGGTTACAGTGCAGCGGGCGCCATATTGCCTGCTGTAAACTGGCTGAGATGGCTAGGAGGAGGGCTGTGAGTTGGAGCCCACTGGAGTGGCCAACCTGGTGGCCCTGGTGGAGCCCCACTGTGAGGCACTCTATGGTGAGGCCCCTCACCATGCCTAGGATGCCATGTGTGGCAGCAAGTGGCCACTGACCTGGTGGAGGTCACTGGATGGGGCCGGTCTGCTCGAGCAGTGCGGCACCGGTACAATGACCTCCGCGGAGAACCAGACCTTTTCACACGGCAGCAGTCGCGTGCCAGGCGAGGCGTGGTGCCTAGGCCAGGTGAGTGTACCATCTATGCACCTATATTCTCTGTAGGGGTGTGTGTGTGCTTGGGTGGCTGTGCATAGGTGCCGGTTCGGACACAGTTGGCTGTGTCAGTGTGTGCAGCTGTGCTGATGGATGGTTATGGCTGTGTGGGCAGACACTCTCACTGGGGCAGGGGGCTTTTTGAGTCACACTGATGTTTGTCTCAACATATGTCTCCCACAGGCGGAATCTGAGGATGCAGGGCGAGGGTGAGGTGGGCCGTGCCAGGGCCCCAGTGCCAGTGGGTGTTGTGCCCAGCAGCAGCAGCAGCAGCAGACCCAGCTGCTTGAGGTGTGAGTATCATTACTTCATGGATGCTATTGCATGCTGGGGGAAGACCACCAGCCATACACAACACAACCATGCAGGAAAGGGAGGTCATAATTCCACCATACAAGACACTAGTGAGGCCCCACCTGGAGTACAGTGTACAATTCTGGAGACCATACCTACATATGGACATGGACTGGGTAGAGAAGGTTCAGAGGAGGGCAACACGGATGGTGCATGGATTGCATCACAAGTCCTATGAAGACAGATTGAAGGAACTGAACATGTACTCCCTGGAGGAGAGGAGGAGAGGAGGATATGATGGGGACATACAAGTATCTTACAGGGGAACAGAGTGCAGGAAAACACTATTTTTAAGCATAGAAGATGTTCCAGGACTAGAGGCATGGAGATGAAGTTGGAGGGGACGATTCAGAGGAAACATGAGAAAGAATTTCTTCACAGAACGGGTGGTGGACAAGTGGAACACCCTGCCAGAGGAAGTGGTGGGGCTGACTTGGTCACAGGATTTAAGAATGCATGGGATAGACATAAAAGGAATTCTGGAGGTCAGGGGTAGGTGCAACAGACTTATAGGAAAACAGAGTGAACTTACAAGCTCAAATGGGCAGACTGGGTGGGCCATAGGCCCTTATCGGCTGACACTGTCTATGTATCCATGTATGTAGGCACGACACAGGTGACATGCATCACTGTGCAGTATCACAGGCACGTCTGTGTATGCATCACTGGTGGTCCAGGCATGCACTGGGCACATAGCTGTGTAACTGGCATCGCACCACGTTGCCACATCACTTGCCAGCCTTGTTTGTACTGTGATTGACGTGGGCAGTGTGTGTGGGCGGTGGTGTGCATAGCTGGTGCCACCTGTTTGTGATGGCCATGTGCATGTTCACTGTGGGTGGGTGCATGCCATCACAGGTGTGGGACATTGGGCTATATGGCTTGCAGGTTGGGTGGTGTTCAGGGTTGTGGTCAGTCACAGCCATTGACTGTGTTCCCATTTTCCTAGGCCTCATAGTTCTCAGGAGGATACAGCGGGACATATGAAGGCTGACAGAAGGGTCCCTAGAAAACCAGGCCATCTGAGAGACATTCACAGACATGGCCTGCGGAGGAGGCATTGCCGAGAACAGCAGCACTGAGCAGAGGAGGACCAGCCTGCTGGGCCTTAGACCAAATTACCCTTCCCACTTCACCCATCCCTACCACCCTGCCTTCCCTCTCAAGTTGTTCATCCCTACCCTTGCCCACCCCTACCTTGTACCCCTACCCCCTTGTAAATAATTATAGTTGATTGTTTTGCACTTTACACATTTTGATAATACATTTATATTTTGATATGAATACTGTGTTGGTCTCTGTTTGCAGCTGGCTATGGTTGTTCAGTTGCAGTGGTTACATGCCATCTGGGGTGATATGGTCCTGGTGTGTGTGTGTGTGTGTGTGTGTGTGTGCATGGAGAGGTATCTCCAGCATGGCAGTGACTTCTATTGGTCTTGCCGTCTGCTGCCACCCACTGCTGGGTGCACAGGGTGTGTCTGGCTTGTAGGCTTCTGTGTTGCAGGGGCTGATGAGTGCTGGGGGACTGCATGGTTTCCTGCAGTGCCAGTCACTGCACATGGGTGGTGTCTTGGGGTCACAGTGCAGGGTGTGTTGTGTGTACTGGGGGCTGATGTGCACTGTGGTTGTCAACCCCTGTGTGTGGCACTCCCAGCCTGCCAGTGGTTGTGCTGGGGTGTCATGGCTCTGCTATGCTTTGTTGGCTTGTCCCCATGGGCAGGTAGATCATCGTCCCACCCCAGTGATGCTGTTCTTGGGGTGTGCAGGTGTGGTGTGGGTTCTGCAGTGTGTTCCTGTGCCCATGTGTGGCATGGCTGGCGGTGGGCCCAGCCTGCCTCCCTGGATGTGCAGTTCCATTGCTCAGGGGGCTGTGCTTGCACTAGGGCAGCTCTGGAATGCTCAGCTGAGCTTCTCTGGTTGCTCCATAGTGCAACATTTGGCTCAGCTTCTCCTTCCTGGTTTGAATGGCGCGGTATGTTGCGATATTCAGGCGTTGGTTGCTTGCCAATTTGCTCTGCTCCATGTTTGAATATCGCACCTGTTTTGCGATTGCGCAACTGGTTGTCTTGCTCCTGCTGTTGTGCTAGTTTTTGGCGTAGTTTGAATATCTGGGCCTTTATCTTTAGTTGTTGGCAGAGTAAAGACAGAATATCCAGTCAATTTGGGAGTTACATGTTCTGTACACCATGTTTCTTGCAGTCCAATAATATCAAAATTATACAAAAATCTCACTACTTCAGGGTCAATTATTTTAATGTAGATACCCTCAATATTCCATGAAAGTACTGAAAGGGCATCCACATCTCGATCCCCAGCTCCCTTATCCAAATCTAGCTGGCATTCAGAGTTCATTTGTTTGATATTATATACAGGCTGCATTTGTCAGGCTGAATCAATAATTGTCAAAGGTGAGTAGGTATTAGGGTCAGTTAGGTTTCCAAAGTCAGTCAGGGGTTATCTGTCTCTAAGATTGATTCTGGACTATCCTTAGTCTGTTTATACCATGAACAGACTTCACCCAAGTCTAACGTGTTAACTAAATGTATTTCCAAACAATCCAGCTTGTTGGCCAAGAAAACAAACTACTAGCTGTATGAGGATTTTTAAATGTAATATCAATCTGTGTTGTGGGCTCAGGGTCTCCATATAACTTTATGGACTCCACCCTGTTTCTGGAGATATAAAATCCTAATGCTTTTCCAAGAGCAGCAACAAATCTTCCGTAACTTTCCTATGAGAATCCTTGAGTGAAATCTTCCACCCAAAGACAGTTATGGTCTTACTCAGCCATACTTCTCTCTGCTTCAGTACTTGATCCTCCATCACTCCCAAGATTTTCTCTGTGCAGTCGTAACCTTCTCACTCTGCACCTCCCTATGAAGAATCTCTTATGGGGAATGATAAGACTGTGTAGGAACCTCTATACATGATAGCTTCATGTTTAGCTTGGAATGTAGCACATATATCAATGAGCTTAGCCACCATGCTGAACTGCACATTAGTCAAAGCAAAGTGGATCATGTCAGTAAAGGATTTTAATGATCCTCCCTTTATTTTTTCAGCAACTATAAATCTGAAGTAATTGTACTGGCTAACAATTTCTGCCTGGTCCACTGATGAAAATAAATAGACCTGACATTTGCTGTACTGTCTCTCAATACTTGATAAGCCAAACTCAAAGCTGCAATGTGGCACTGCTGAAAAATCAAAGGCAGATCAGTTAGAAAGTTCACCTGCAGGAAATCAGCTGTCCAGATGGTCACATAACAGGCCAATGAATTGCAAAATTGCTGTTGTGCTTACTTCAGCTGTGCAAGTAGACAAAAAGCAGATTTACTGGTGGGCTCCAGTAGACAGTTTCACCCAGGTACTGGCTTCTGAATATTTTTTATTTTGCCCTAGCAATCTGTACAGCTTCAACTTGTTAGACTACTTTCTGAAACATCTTGGACAACTGTGCCAACTCCAAAAGTACATAATTTAATACTGTTATGCAATGTGGTATTCCGGGTTGGAAAGCTTCTTAAAGCAGTACTTAGCAATGGGATCTTTGATGGATGCATGCAAAATTGAATGTGATGTCATTTACCCTATGGTATGTTACAATAACTATGCTGGGTATTGTCAAGCTCAGTGGTGGGGGTTTAAAATGTATTTTTGCAATGTAGTGAGTGAGTCAGTGTGAAATAATAGAGGATATGCATTTAGAGACTATAATTCTCTTCCATTCTGGATCCATACTAAGAGCAGTCTGAATTCATGAAATTAAATGAAAAGGACATTTGTTGCACTGCTATTTCTTGTTGTCCATTTTAGAATTACTATCCTATGTAGCCAACATGGGCAACCTTTACAAGCACTGATTCATTGAATCTCAAATGTGTATATAATGAGACCCTGTTTTAAAGAAAGCACAATCTCATCTCTCTAAACATATGTACAGTCTTGTACTGAAAAAATGAACACCTTCAATGGTGGGACTTTAAATCCATTATAAACACATTTTGTATGTGAGACGCTGCTTAGGAGGAGGCAGACTACATTGAAGTTGTGCAACTTTAAAACTGAAATAATATAATATACACCCTATGTCAGAGAATCTCTCACACTGCTTTGTTGGGGGAATCTACCAAACAAATAAAACATGCCATTTCTGTGAACAACAGGGGAGTACTGTTCATTATCAAGTACTGTCTTACTGAAAAGAGGTGTCAAGCCAAAAACATTGCTGTAACTGCAAAGTCAATTGGTTGAAATTTTGCAGATCAGTTCCACTGTTCAATAAGTGGAACAAGAGCAAGATGTCTGGCTTGTTAAAGTTAATGAGTTGTGGCCTCAGATGTGGGCATACAATGTTTCTTTCCCATTCACTTTCATGACCTGCTGTCTGAGTCTTAAATCTGAGTGATGACTGTAGTCACTACTTCAGAAACATGAGGGTTCCTGTCAGCTGCTTTGTCGGGTTATTTCTGACTGCTGTGTGGGCTATATGCGCACACCTTAGGGGGAACATTGGTCCCTACACTAGCTTTTCAGCTCTGAAATGTCTGTAGTGGCTACTCAGAATAGAGTGCTGCCTGAATTGGCCTAAATGATACATTGCCTAATTGGCTCCTTAAATAAGGTACTTTCACCCTGGAACATTTACAGGTGGTGGAAAGAAGCATGCTGTGAGGGTTGCCACACCTTCCCCAGATCAGCATGTTCCACTCTGCATTGCCCAGAAATGTAATTCACAAACTAGAGGAAACCCTTTTTTCATGGAGTTTGAAGTAACAAAAGCCATTAAGCAGTTAAATTGATTGAATGTTGATGCCATGTTTTTTTGGGGGTGCACTGGTTGCCACACACCAGCAGCACCTTCTCCAGAAATGTGAATTGCATTTTGAGGAATGCAAAGGTTTTGAGCATGCTATTTGGTTGTTTTTAGAGTTTTGGGAGTTGTGGTCTCCCTTAGCATGCTCCCTGTCACCACTTTTGTAAATTCTGGGTGGAATCAATATAAGGAGCCGATAAGGCCATGTGATATAAGGCAATTTAGACAGTACTCTATATTTATGAGTAGCCACTGCAGGCATTTCAGAGCTGAGAAGCTAGCGAGGACTATACACCGAAGGGTCCCACCATGAAGGGTGGTATAGCTTGCTCACTTTGTAATTCCAATCTGAAAACTATGGGGACCCCTTTTTCATGGAGTTTAAAGTAAGAAAAGCCATAAGGCAATTAAAATGATTGAATGTTGACAATATGCCATTTTGGGGGTGCACTGATGCCACACACCAGCAGCACCCTTCTTCAGAAATGTGAATTGCATTTTGAGCAGTGCAAAGGTTTTGAGAGTGCTGTTTGTTTGTTTTTGCAGTCAATGATATGCAGCTTTTGAAATGCTGGTTAAATGGATTTCACAGTGTCATACTCTGTTTTTCAGTCTCAGCTGAGCTGGAGTAATGATGTATTCTTAGAACTCTAGTAGCTGCATAAGCCACACTTGTCTAGCTGCAAGGGATAGCTTTGGAATGTTTGTGAGCCTGTAGAGGTGGAATTCCAGGAGGAGGCTTCAGCCTGCAGCAGCTCCTCAGTTTTAGCTTTGACAGAGAGCTACCACTGGTTTGTGGGTAATTTGTTCTCACCCTAGAAGAAGAAAATAGAAGACAGAGATTGAAGTGGTGGAAACTGTTCCAAATGGGTTTTCCTTTTTCCCCATCCCAGGAGGGATAGGGATGATCTTCAGGGTTCAGAGGCAATCCTCATTATGTCTGTTCTAGTGAAGCTGCCTGTGACAACTTCAGAATCTGTGAGCACTTTCGTGTTCAGCCCAGGAGGGCACCTGCATTCCTTGGTGAATTTTCTCTGACAAAAGACCATGTCACCTAGATGGTTTCTGTTTTAAAAGTGTCTGCCTACTACGTAGTCTAGAGAAAGAGACTGTCCAAGTACAGAACTTTTAGTCGTGTCTGTTTTAAAAGTGTCTGCCTACATTGGAGTCTAGAGAAAGAGACTGTCCAAGTACAGAACTTTTAGTCAGGTAGTATGTTAAGTGTGAAAACATTTCAAGATAGCATCTACACATTTTCAGTGAGGGTATTATTAACCAGATGAATGGCTGAGAATAAACTTGGATGCAAAAGGTGGCAGACCCCATCTTGAGTAACCAGTTTACCTCTCGGGTTCAGTTTAGACACTAGTTCAGTTTTCATTCAGTGCATGGCCAGTGCCTGATGGAAATTGTTACCTAGACATGGGTTGGATTTTCTGTGAGCCTGTTAAGTGCTCTTTGATGGTCGAGGTGTCACCAATAACTCCTCATGAAATATGGAAAGTCTCCTAGTACTGGCTGTGTGAGCCTAGTCAAGAGGAAATGTACCAGTTCTAGCTGTGGGTGCCAATCTCCATTTCAGAACCAGACAGTTTGTTGTGTAATTCAGAACCAGAGTGTTCACTGTTAAAACAGACCCTGAATGTTCACTGTGCATGTTCTCTGTACCTCAGTAATCTGCATTACCAGTAGGAGTAGCCTTATGGGGTCCATCTTTACTTTGTGATTATTCTCTGTGTATGTGAATAAAAGCTGCACTTTAGAATCCCAACCTGGTTTGAACTGCATTGTTATTGCTTCCACTGTGTCTGGATTTACTTGGGTGCCCCGTCCAGAAGTGCAAACCTAGCATAATTGTGAGCAAGTGTTTTCTCCCAAGGACCTAGGTTGATGGCCATGATAACTGGCCCCTGAGTGTGCCAGGTAGTTGCCACACCTGGTTTGTCTGTGTATGGCAGGCTTAGAAGTAGATGTACTATAACATGTTTGTGTATACCCCCATCCCTCTCTTGGGCACCATGTGGTGAGAGAGCAGAACTGCTAGTTAAACAAGGGGGCAGTGGGGACTGGTTACAAAATGGAGGCACTGCTGTGGATGTGTTTGCATTTGGGAGAAAACAAGAGACGTTTGCTCAGGTTGTAGCTAGTGTTTTGTCTGTCTGGCAGTTGGTAGCACAAAATCAGAAGTTTTGTGCATAATCATCCCATTCCAAGGGAAAATATGGGACTTCAGAGGAGCTGACTTTGATAAGATGGCCAACAGAGTTAAGCTAGCCCTGGCAAAAAGAAACACAGGTGAGGAGGTACAGGCAAAGTGGGCAAGCATTAATGATGCATTACTTGAAGCAACATCCCATTGTGTTAGACAGAAAAGGAAGTGTAAAAGAAGAAGGAAACCACTTTGGTTCTCAAATACAGTAGCAGAAAAGGTCAGAGCCAAAAGGCTGGCCTTCAGGAAATATAAGGAACACAGCGGGATGAAGATAGGAGGCATACCAAACTGCCCTAAGGGAAGCAGGTAAGGCAGTAAGGCAGGCAAAGTCCCAAACTGAGGAAACACTAGCACGAACAGTAAAAGAAGGTGACAAGACTTTCTATAGATACATTAGTGAAAGGAGAAAGTCCAGAGGGGTATTGCTAAGCTTAATGGAGAAAAGGGAGCAAGTGAGGAGGAGGACCCTGTAAAGGCATCTATCCTAAATAGATACTTTTGCTCAGTATTTACTGAAGAGAAGGTAGGGCAGGGCCCACAGCTCAGCATCATGGACACAGGGGGAGGGAGGTGAGCACTACTACCCTTCACAAAAGAAAGGGTCCTACAAGAGCTTGCTAAGCCTCAGGGTGGATAAGGCAATGGGACCTGATGGCATACATCCCAGGGTACTTAAGGAGCTAAAGGAGGAACTAGCAGAGCCATTAGCAGAATTGTTTAGTGAGTCTCTGAGCACAGAAGAGGTCCCAGAAGACTGGAGAAGGGCTCATGTGATCCCACCCACAAGAGTGGTAGCAGGGAGGAGGCGGGAACTACAGACCGGTCAGTCTTACCTCAGTAGTGGGCAAGATTATGGAGGCACTTAAGGAAAGGATAGTGCAACACCTGGAATCCATAGGGCACAGGATCCAAGACAGCATGGGTTTACAAAGGAAGGTCCTGTCAAACTAATCTCATAGATTTCTTTGACTGGGTAACCAGAGTGGTGGACCAAGGGAGAGCAGTTGACGTTGTCTACCTTGACTTCAGCAAAGCTTTTGACACTGTTCCACATAGAAGATTGATAAATAAGCTAGGTAGGCTCGGGGTGGGTCAGAAGTTGGTCAACTGGGTGGCAAACTGGTTGACTCAAGAAAACAGAGAGTGGTGGTAAATGGTATACAGTTAGAAGAGATGCAAGTCACAAGTGGTACTAGGGATCAGTCCTGGGGCCAGTCCTATTCAACATCTTCATTAGTGACCCGCAGATGGACTAGAGGGTAAGGCTTGTCTGTTTGCAGATGACACCAAGATCTGCAACAGAGTAGATGATCCAGATGGGGTGGGCAGAATGAGAAGAGATCTGGATAAACTAGCAGAATGGTCAGAAGAGTGGCAACTGGATTTAATGCAAAGAAGTGCAAATCATGCACATAGGAAGAGAAACCCTGAAGCCACTTTAAGGCTGGGAGGTTGCTAGCAGTCACAAAGGAAGAAAGAGACTTGGGCATCATCATCACTGATGACCTGAAATCATCCAAGCAGACCTCTAAAACAGTAGGTAAGGCTAGGGGGTGTTAGAGTGTATTAGTAGGGTATCACAAGTCGTAAGAGGGAGGTAATAATCCTCTGTATGAAGACATTGGTTAGGCCCCATCTGAGTACTGCGTGCAGTATTGAGGCCACACCTTCAAAAGGACATTAACCAAATTGAGGCAGTCCAGAGAAGGGCAACCAAATGGTGCAGGGACTGCATCAGAAGACATATGAGGACAGATTAACAGAGCTCAATATGTATACCCTTGAGCAAAGGAGGGAGAGAGGTGATATGATCGAGGTATTCAAACACCTTAAGGGCATAAACAAGGTGAAAGAGTCTAACATGTTTAAATATAAGAAAATAGCAGGAGAAGAGGACACAGCATGAGATTAGAGGCCAATTAAGAGGGAATGTGAGGAAATTCTTTTTCACAGAAAGGGTGGTAGATGCATGGAATGGCTTACCACAAGAAGTGGTGGCTATGAATACAGTGCAGGGCTTCAAACAGGCATGGGATAGGCATAAGGGAGCAATACAAATGACTATGAATAGATAGGTCACTGACAAAGGCCAATGGCACATTTATAAGGTAGAAAAGAAATGGGCAGACTGAATGGGCCTTGCTGTCCATATCTGCCGTCAACTTCTATGTTTCTAAGGTATTTGCCCAGAGAAGTGCCATCCGTATGTGCCACTGTGTGCCTGCTGTTCATGTGCTGTTGTGATTGTGCCAACATTGGTAGCTGTAAAACCAGACTGTGTGTGCCCTTGTCCTGTATCAAAATGGAATGTTTACCAGCTTTAATTTTCAAGTTGTGGCAGGAAAAAGTATTGTGAACTATGGGAAACAAAGAGGCAATTGTGTCCTGAAAGTTTCAAATGCTAGCTGTGTGAACTGGATGAGTCAGTGGAGAAATAGCCAAAGAAATGGTTCAGGATGATGCCCCAGCTGTGAAGTTACAGTTCAAGAAAAAAAGTTGTTTTGCAGTTTAGATTTTGCCTGCTCAACAATCACCATGAAGAAGAGCACGAGAAGAGAGAGAGAGGCTCATTTGCATGGCATCGAGTGATTGGTAAGACTGAGATCAGTCCGCCCCTAACCACCTTCAGAGTGCTGCCCAGTGATTGAGAGGGAGAGAGGCAAGTGGTGTGCAAGCTGGTAGCAGGAGCATTGTCACGGTGACTGTGAACATTCTAAAAGTTAAAACAACAGACTTTTCTGTGCTAAATAGGGCTCAACCTGTTTTCTGGATGACTGGGGAGAAAGCGTGGTGTTTGTAGGGACAATCCGTTGGATCACCAGCCTGTTTCAACCCACAGGCCTTCCAGGATCGCTTCAGGCCAAACATTTCCCATCGGAAAAAGCCAGCTGCTGATTCAGTGAGTACCATTCAGCAAAACTGAGCTCAAACTATGTGTGAGTTTTCAAAAGCCAGTTGGATCTGTATGTAAACAGTGTGATTGTTTTGCAAAGAACATAGAAACATGGAAACATAACATAGAATTTGACGGCAGATAAGGACTGCTTGGCCCACCCAGTCTGCTCATTTCCCTACCAACTGGATAAGCTGCAGATCCTAGTTAACCAGCAACCCACTTCTTCCTACCCCCACCTCCTAGAATTGCCTTATGACTGTCCCATGCATGCTTGAATTCCAACACTGATTTTGACTCCACAACCTTCCTCCGAAGGCCATTCCATGCATCCACAACCCTCTGTGAAAAAATACTTCCTTAAATTACCTCTGGGCTGCCCTCCCTCTATCTTCAAATTGTGCCCCTGGTTCTTGCACACCTCTTTTTTGAAATATGCTACCCTCTTGACTTTGTTGATTCCTAGAGGTGCTTGAATGTTTCTATCATGTCCCCCCTCTCCCTCCTTTCCTGGAGGCTATACATATTAAGCTCCTTTCGACTCTCTTCATATGTCTTCTGGTGCAGACCCTGCACCATTTTAGCTTACATGACTGATCACACAGTGGATCACTGTTGGCTACCCAAAATAGCAGGTGATTGGGAGTCATATATACAAACATACAAAATTTGCCAGCAGATAAGGGCCTAGAGGTCTATCAAGTCTGCTCGAGTGTGCATCTGATATGACTACCCCCAGGTCCCTTTCCATTTTTGTTGTTAGTATCTCACCCCATTGTGTACTCTTCCCTAGGTTTTGTTTCCCAGGTGCATTACCTTGCACTTTTAGCACTGAATCTAAGCTGTCATACATTTGACCATTCCTCTAACTTGCAAGTCCCTTCTCATCCTTTCGACCCCACCCTGTGCATCAACTCTGTTGCAGAGCTTTGTGTCATCTGCAATGAGACATACTTTTCCTTCCAGTCCTTCTGCAATGTCGCTTATAAAGACATTGAAGAGGACTGGTCCTAATACTGAACCCTGTGGTACCCCACTAGTAACCATCCTTTCTTCTGAGTGGACTCCATTTACTATTACTCTCTGTGTCCTATTCTCCAGCCAATTCTTTACCCAGGCTGTCATCTTGAGACCCACTCCCAGGCTGGCTAACTTGTATATTAATCTTTTTGTGGGACTGCATCAAATGCCTTGCTAAAGTCTAGGTAGGCCATGTCCATAGCCACCCTGATCTACTACTTTGGTCACCCAGTCAAAGAAATCTATCAGATTCATCTGGCATGACCATCCCGCTGTGAATCCATGCTGCCTAGTGTCCTGTGCCCTCTGGCCTCTAGATACTGACAATTCTTTCCTTCAGAAGTGATTCCATCATTTTCCCTATCACTGAGGTTAAACTAACAGGTCTGTAGTTTCCTGCTTCTGCCTTGCTCCCACTTTTGTGAATGGGAATCATATCTGCCCTCCTCCATTCTCAGGTACCACCCCATCCTCCCATGATTTGTTAAAAGGGTAGTCAGGTGGTAAGTCTAGTTCTACCCATAATTCTTTTAGAATTCTGGGATGGATCCCATCAGGCCCCATTGCTTTGTCCACCTTCAGTTTTAAGAGTTCTTTCAGAACCCTTTCTTCTGTAAATGGGCTGGTATCAACGCCTGTATCCAAAGTGTTTCTACCGCTTTTTATATACCTCTCCGTCTTCATTTGTAAATATTGAGCAAAAATATTTGTTTAATATCTCTGCCTTTTCATAGTCTCCTCTGCCCACCCTCCCTCCCCTTTATTAAGCTCACTACTCTCCCTTTGTCTTCCTTCGCTCCCTGATGTACCTAAAAAGATTTTATCCTTCTTATTTGAGTTGGCTATCTTTTCCTTGGTTTGGGCCTTTGCTGTTCTGACTGCCTTCCCAGCCTCCTTTTCTTTCACTGATACAGTTCCCTGTCCTGCTCCTTCTGTGATTCCTTGTACTTCCTGAATGCTTTCTTTTCTCTTGAACTCTTGAAGAAGGACTGTGTAAAGTAATAAAACCCACACAAGAATTCTGAGCAATAGACTATGAGCATGTATTATGGATTTAGCAACAGTGTAATTTTTGAGCAACTAGAGAGACTGTAAGTTGTATGAGAGGCTGCAACAAGCAGGCAATCCTGTTCAAGAAATACTGTAGCTTTCATGATTTTAAGCAAGTAAAATGGATTGAAAGCTAATGGTAAAGTCCTAGAAAATCATATAGATGTGCTGAAGAAGAAAAGAGTGCAGTCACTGCAGTTTGAGTAAAATTTATCAGTGTGCAGTGAATAGGATGTGCAGTGGCTTGAGACAGATGCAGACTGTTGATGCGCCAGGAGTGCTACCACTGCTATTACCAGGTGGGGTAGTAATACAAACACAGCAGCAGGGAGCCATTTTGTGAGACTGTTCAAAGTAAAGTGAACTCAGTAATAACAGTGAACCTGTGTGTGTTTATCTACAGTCATGGCTTCAGGACCATCTTGCTACCCGGATCATGCTCAGGCTATGATAGCTGAAGAGGTTACCAAGCTTAAAGAAATGGAGCAATGTTTCTACAGTGGAAGTTTACCTCCTTATGTTGTGATTCCTGGATACCCAGTGAGAGTATGCATAATGTGCCTCGAGGCCAGAAGGGATGTGTTCATGATTCCTCACTGTTCAGAGTGTTTACAGAAGCAAGGTCTGTCCAAGACACCCAAGATTTATTTGGCTCCACGTGGATAAAGCTTCAAGATACTGCAAGTAGCAGCACTCAGAACTAGGTTGAACCTGTTGGGGAGGCCCAGCAGAGTGTGGCACAAAGAAAGAGGGTGTAAATGTACTTCCAGAGCAGACTACTTGAGATGTCTCCCGCCTGTACCTGTGTGGAGGGAGAATCAGTGGATCCATGGAGAGAGGTCCTAGTCCTAGCCTCATGAAAGATGAGGAGGTTCAAGAAACCTTTGATTGGGAGGTGTCACCTCTGCACCCAGTGAAGAGTGTATTGTCTTGGGAGTGAGGATGACTGTTCACCCTGGACCTGGATCTTAAGTGAGGAAGAGAAGGAGGAAGCTATGTACCTTTACATTGAAGGCTTTAGTCCACAGCCTGACCTCTTGCCTCAAAGGAACCAGAAGAAGTTGATTCCACAGCCCTGCCCCTGAAGGGTCAGGGACAAGCTCTACATAGTTTTCAGTATGTGACACTAGCAGAACCAGACCTGGCCACTCTAAGCCAGGTCGGGTCAGCAGACTGATGAAGAGTAGTAAGGAGGAAAGAATGATTTGTAGGAAGGCAAATGAGATCTATGGAATGTCTTTTCCTATCTTTCCTTGGAGAGTCTGGGAGGAGACAGAGAAAACAGGAAAGCCTGGCTAGTGGAAGATGCAACTAAAGACCTGCATCCAGGTGCAACTCAATATGTCAGAAACAAAGTGATATGAGACAGACTCAAGTTTAGGAAGTTGGGCAGGACACTGTAGGTTTTGTGGATGATAAAGAAACAAGACTTTCCATACTGTGATTGTGAGCACCCAGATGGGGTCACAGTTTTGCACCTGACCCATTGTGGTACTACCCTCAATGTTACCATCATCCTGTGAATGTGCCCATGCCTACCAAGTGGAAGGAGCAGAGGTAGCCAGTGTCTGCCATCCAGCCGTTGCCTACCCATGTTGTTCCCAAGTCTGGTATTCCAGGATTCAAAGTGACAACTTCCGAATCAGTGAGTACTTTTGTGTTCAGCCCAGTAGTGGCACCTGCATTCCTTGGTGAATTTTCTAATAAAGAGACCCTGTCACTTAGACAGTCTCTGTTTTTAAAGTGTCTGCCTGCATTGGAGTCTAGAGAAAGAGACTGTCCAAGTGCAGAACTTTTAGTCAGGTAGTATGTTAAGTGTTTAAAACATTTCAAGATAGCATTTACAAGTTTCTGTCAGGGTATTATTAACCAGATGAATGGCCAAGTATAAACTTGGAAGCAAAAGTGGGAGATCCCCATCCCAAGTAACCAGTTTACCTCTCCGGGTTCAGTTTGGGCACCAGTTCAGTTTTCATTCAATACATTTGGCCAGTGCCTGATGGAAATAGTTACCCAGATGTGAGTTGGGTTTCTGTAAGCCTGTATGTGCTCTTTGGTGGTAAAGGGTGCCACCAGTAATTCCTCATGAAATATGGGAAAGTTTCCTCCCAGTACTGGCTGTGTGAGCCTAGTCAAGAGTTCAATGCCAGTACCAGTTCTGGCCATGGGTGCCAATCTCCATTTCAGAACCAGAGAGTTTGCTGTGTAATTCAGAACCAGAGTGTTCGCTGTTCAAGTCAGAACCTGAGGGTTCACTGCGTGTTCTGTGTAGCTCAGAATATGCATTACCGTAAAAGTAGCCTTGTGGGGGTCCATCTTTGCTTTGTGATTATTCTCGATGTATTGAATAAAAGTCATACTCTAGAATCCCAACCTGGTTTGAACTGTATTGTTATTGCTTCCAGTGTGTCTGGATTTACTTGGGTGTCCTTGTACAGAAGTGCAAACCTAGCATAATTGTGAGCAAACTTTCTCCCAGGGACCTAGGTTGATGGTCGTGGTAAATGGTCCCACCAGGTGTGAACCAGGTAGTGGCCACACTTGGTTTGCCTGTCTGTGTATGGCAGGCTCAGAAGTAGATGTACTGTAAGCCATTTGTGTATATCCCCATCCCTGTCTTGGGTGCCATGTGGTGAGAGAAACAGCCCTGCTAGTTAAACAAGGAGGGCCAGTGGGGGTGGTTACACTGTGTTTTATTCTGTTTTCCCCATATTTAAGAAATGGAATGTTTACCATGGAACGCAGGGGTTTTAAATTCTTCTCAGTTCTACTGGCAAATGTTCCAAACACACAAAGGCCTTTTCTAAAACCACTGACTCAATTATCTCACTGTCATGGAAAGCAAACTATGTTTCCTGATGATCATGGTAAAGATAGGAGAGGGATTTTTTCACTGTCAGCAAAGAAACAGTTGTGATGAAAACTATAAACAATACTTATTGTTTCTAATTTGTTTATGTGTGTAAGGAGAGTGTGATGGTCAAAAAACATTTAATTTGTATTTTTATTTAAGGTAGTTTTATTTTTAGGGCCCAGTTGAAGGGTTTTACTGTAAAGGTAACAGCCATGCTTGTGATGGAAAATCAGTTCTGGTTGCAGGCTGACTGATGGAAGTTAGTTCTGGTTTCAGGAGGACTGATTTACTTATTGTGTGATGCGGTTTAGGACCAGGATGACTGCATATAGAAATTTACTGTACGGTCAGCTGTTGTCTCTTGGCCAATGGGTATCCTAGATTTTTCATGCCATTTTATAAGCAGCAGATAACACATTTTACAACAGAAGTTAAAACAGGTTACAAACAATTTATAAGATCTTGGATAGTCACAATCAGTTGTTGAGAATGTAAGTGAGAGTTGTGAATGACATTTCAGGGAGCTGGTGGCTGTCCCAGTAATGTTTAAGGCAAGGCTAAGGAGGGAGAGGGCACATTAAAGGGGGATCAGATAGGAACAGGGAGCAGGGCACAGTTTAATAAGTCTTTTAATGGTGTGGAAAAGGGTTGGATTTCTAAGGTATATGGGGAAGTAATGGGAGAAGGCAGACATTCCAGGAACTGGTGGCTGTGCTAATAATGTAATGGGAGGAGGAGAGGGAGAAAGGGTTAACAAGGCAGCGGGGTGGGATAGGAACAGTTTAATAAGCCTTAACGGTGGAAATAGGTTGCATTTCTTAGGTATTGGGGAGGCGATTCCAAAGCAGAGGTAGGCGATGGGAGAAGGCAGACTGACCAGCAGTAAAGTGGGGAAGGGAATTGAGAAGAGTGTGAGTCCCAGAAGTGCAGCATGAGGAGGGGTAAGTAGCAGGGGAAAGAACTGAGGAGATGTAGAGGGTAAGTAACCCAAACCAGAATTTGGCAATGAAAGACAAAGAGTGGAGATGCCTCCTGTGGGATGAGATGAGATGGAAAGAGTGGAGTAGAGGGACAGTGGTGGGTATGGGTCAGGGCACTGATCGAGTAGAGGGAGCAGTGGTGGGTATGGGTCAGGGCACTGATCAAGTAAAGGAGCAGTGGTGGGTATGGGTCAGGGCACTGGTGGAGTAGAGGAGCAGTTGTGGGTATGGATCAGGGCACTGGTGGAGTAGAGGAGCAGTGGTGGGTAGGGTCAGGCACTGGTGGAGTAGAGGGAGCAGTGGTGGGTATGGTCAGGGGCACTGGTGGAGTAGAGGAGCAGTGGTGGGTATGGGTCATGGCACTGGTGGAGTAGAGGAGCAATGGTGGTATGGGTCATGGCACTGGTGACAGAATGGCAGAAGGAGTTTAATTTGCTGTTAAATTTGGAGAGGTAGGTAGCAGGGACCGTGCACAGACTATATCTGTGTAATCGAATCTTGGGAGTATAATTTTGGTGACCAGCACACCTAGAGTGGGGAAGGTGAGAGAGTCTTTATTTCGATTAAAGGATGCCGTGTTTGGGTGGAGTTTGAATTATGGCATCAATATGGATGGAGAAATTAAGGTGGCTGTCAAGCCAGACCCCAAGGTAGTTGAAGGTTGGAAGTGAATCAACAGGGTGCTTTCCTGGGTGATGGGAATCTAGCAAGTTTTTTTCTGCTGAGCCAAAAGGCATTGAAACCATTTTCTTGATGTTTACTATTAAGTCACTGGCTTGGAAGCAGGCTCAGACATTACTGAAATCTTGTCAGAGAGGGACTTGTATATCAGCTGGGAAGGCACGGAGGCAAAGATGACAGTATCATCCATGTACATATACTTGAGTTTGTGCAGGTGGAGGTGAGATCATTAATGAAAAGAGAGAATAGGATAGGGCCTAGGACTGATCCTTGGGAAACACCAGCAAGGCTAGGGAGAGAAATGGAGGAGGAGGAGGACGAGGAGTAGCTCATTAGAACTGACTGCTGTCTATCCAGGAGGTGAGATCTACACCAACCTGAGGCAGAGGTTGCCTAGCCAACTCTGTGTAGCTTTTAGCAGGAGTGGATGTGCGACAGAATCAAAGGCCTTTACCAGGTCAATGAAGACTGCAACAGCACTATGACCTCAGTCCATGAATGAGAGGATGGGACTGGTGGCTCGCAGAAGGAGAATATAGTGGAGTGATATTTCTTGAATATCAACTGGAAGGGAGAGAACTCCAGATGAGGTTTGGAGATCTTGAGAGTCTCGAATAGACAAGGGACTGATTACCTGTCGCTGGCAAGTGAATGGAGAAAAAAAAGGGCCAGAAATTTCAGGATGTTGAATCATCCCTTTGTGGAGGGTAGTACTTTATTAGTTTTCCAGTTTTAGATACTGTGCTAGCAGAGAAGAAATCAGCATTAAAACATCTCTTTAATTTGGCCATCCCTGATTATTGAAACTGTTATGGTATTTTATTGGGTTTTATTTAATTGGGATAACTATTTGTGTTTTATTGTACATGTGCCTTGGTTTGAAAGGCACCTTTTATAAATAAAGATGAACCGAGTTAAAAGAGATTGAGGAGATGTGCAAGTGGAGTAGCTATAGCTGGAGCAGATACTGTATGTAAAGTAGCTAAGAGTGAATACTGTCAGGGCAGAACTTGGTCAGGTCAAAATAAATTCAGTGCCCAGAGAACTCCTGAGGGGTAACTGTGGAAAGAAGTAGCTTTTGGGTATGGGTGAAGGTAAGGCACAGGAGGAGGGTGAGGGTGGCTGGGGAGATCACAGGTTATGAAAAACTTGTTAAAGTTTTCCACCACAAAGGAAGGAGCAGAGACTGGAGAACCATTAGTTTACAATCGGGAGTATGCTTGAGGGTCTATGAGGGAGTGGATAACTGTTCCAGGAGGAGGCAGGTGAGTTGGAGTTACTGTGCAGATGTCTTTAAAGTAGCTGGATTTGGCAGGATGAATGGATTTAATGCAAGCATCCTTGAGGGTTTTTGTGTTGTAAGTGGGAGGGTGAGTGGAAGGATTCAAAGTGAGCCTATGCTCTATTCCTTAATTTGCACATGGAAAGGAGGTCTGTTATTATCCAGAGATAGTGATGTCATTTGACTGACTTTTCAGAGGGGCCTGACTCTCCCAGATCTGTGTGAGGGTGATGATGAAGTGGTCGAGACAAGAACTGGCATCAGTGGTGGATAATTGGTGACCAGTTAATCCCTGATATGTCGTGAAGGAGAGTGGTGGATTCTAGGGTTTGAAGCAATCAGACACAGATGTACTTGGGGCTAAGTGTGGGAAGTGTACCTGTCTTATGCAGTGGTTGCTAAGGGCATCTGGAAGGATGCTAATAGCAATGGTAGAATTGAGTGCGTGCGAGAATCCAGTCAGTAAGGGAGTGTGGGTTGTAGTGGTGGATTTGAATAGCAGCTGGATGAGGTTAATGGACTTGATCTGAGGATGGAAGGCAGTGAGGAGGGGAGAGACACTCTGTTGAAATCACCCATCATGACACGCCGCCATCTGACATGAGGGAGACTGTTGAGGATATACTTGTAATGAGGGAGTCTGGGGTGTCATAGAGAACACTGATGTTGATAAGGAGGCAGGAGGGCAGGATAGGAGGGCAATGAGAAGTTCATGGTCACCAGGACAAGATTCATAAAAGGAAATGGAGTGGTAGATGTAGAAGGTGACACCATGACCCTGCTTTCTGCAGTCCTAGCAAAATAGGGTGAAATTAGGGATTACAAGAGAGAAGTCAGGGTTCCTGGCAGACAGTCAGGTTCTCTTATATCAACAGATTGACATTACTTTGATCTGTTGCCTGATCCTGCTTCTCAGAAACAGTTTAACCCAGTTGGGGTCTTGGATGCAGTTTAGATGTACACTGTTCTTGTTCATGTGGCATACTTTGCTAGCTACAGACCTATCTCTAACCTTCCCTTGGTTGGGAAGGTGATTGAGAAAGTAGTTGAGCAACTGGAGAACCATCTTACCATACACAATGTCTATAATCCTCTCCAGTCTGGTTTCTGGAAAAGACATAATATCGAGACTGCTCTGGTTCAGGTGCTCAGTGATTCCTGTAGGCGAGAGATTAGAAACTGTTCCATCTTGGTGCTTCTAGATCTCTTCAGCATTTGATGCTGTGGACCATAGGGTGCTGCTTGAGTGCCTGAGGGTTATCTGTTGCCTGGTTAGTCCAGTTCTCAGATGGTTTCAATCTTTCCTCGCCGGCAGATGTCAGAGGGTGGTGTCATGGTTTTTTCCTCTGATACATTCCCATTGCCTTGCAGGGTTTCCCAGGGCTCAGTGCTGTCCCCCATGTTGTTTGCAGTGTACATGCTTCCCTGGAGTCATTGTAAGATGATATGGGCTGAGGTTTCCTGCTATGCTGATGATACAGCTCTATCTGTCTTTGCACTCACCAGGATAGTGCGATCTCAATGTTTAACTGCTGTCTAGCAGAAATCCATGACTGGATGGAATCCAGCTGGCTAAAATTGAATTCTGGAAAGACTGAGGTGTTAGTGGTGGATCTGTGTTACTGATAGAGAGGTCGTCAGTGAGTTTACCCTCTGGTCTATGACTTGAGGGTGTACAGCTGTCTTCCTCTGAACAGGTGCATGACCTATGGTTAGTTCTTAATGATGGGCTAACACTGCGTTCACAGGTGTCGACAGTAGTCAAGTCTTTCTTTTACCATTTTAGGAATATCACCAGAATCGGGCAACTTGTTCCATCCAGTGATCTGCCTACATTGATCCACGCCTTGTGACCCAGCACCTTGACTACTGCAACTGGGGCTCTAGGGGTTGATATCCGCCGCCAGCAGCTGGTGCAGAACACTGCAGCATGGTTATTGACTGGGATTTGTTCACGTCACATTACTCCTGCTGCATGAACTGCACTGACTCCTGTACAGTGGCGGATCACCTTCAGCGTCAGGTTTCTGACCTATAAAGTCCTGCATGGACTGGGTCTGAACTATCTGCAAGAGATCCTGACTCCCTACAGCCCTGGCTGGCCTCTCCATTCAACTGACGAGGGTTGTTAAAGGTTCCCAGGCATGTTGAAAACATGTGGGGCCCTGACTTGTATGTTCAGTGCCCCATCCCTGTGGAACACTACCTATCAGATTACGAATGGGGACTGTGGAGAGCTTTAAAGCAGGCCTAAAATGTACTTGTTTTTAGCAAGCATTCTGTATGCAATTTATGGTATCTTCGTTAATTTTAATCTGTTTAATCTAAATTATATTGTATTAATTCTAGACTATGTTATTTTGTTTTATGATGTTTTTACTTATGTACAGCACTTTGATTTCAGAATTGCACTTAAGAAATAAAGCATTATTATTATAATTAATATATATATTGCAATGTTGTCATTATCTCACAGAAGGGGAGCAAATGGTCTGGGACAAATGTCAGAAGCCTTCTTCACTGTACATTTTAACTAGCAGCAGGTCAGGCTGAAGTTAAAAGGACCCCAAGGCATTGAAACAAGTGTAGGGACCTAGTTAGCATGCCACCAACTAAGGTGAGACTAGCAGAAATCATGGTAAGGAACCAAATCATAGAAGGTGACAGCAGAAAAACCTTATGGCCCATCTGGCCTGTCTTACTCCACTAGCCCAACCTATCAGAACTCTTAGCACCCCCTCCCCTTAGCCCCATGTGTCTGTCCTAAGTGGTATTGAATCCCTCTATGGCCTAGGAGTTCACCACCTCCTCCTAAATAATAATAATAAACTTTATTTATAAAGCACACTACTAGAAACCAAAGCGCTGTACAACAATAAAATAGTAACAATATTAGAAGAATAAATTAATAACAATCCATAAAATGCTGACAATACAGAGTATGAGTAATTAAACACAGTACTACTAAATGCTTGTTTGAGCAAGTGAGTTTTAAAGCTGCCTTAAAGCTCTTCACGGTCCTCCACTCTTGAATCTGATGAAGTAGAGAGTTCCATAGGGACAGGTCACTGAACATAAAAGCATGGGCCCTAGATGTTTTCAACCGCACTTGGGAACTCTAACAACCCTTGTCAATTGAACAGAGAGGCTGGTCAGGGATGTAGGGAGTCAGGAGCTACTGCAGATTGCTTGGACCCAGTCCTTGAGGGCTTTATAGGTCAGAAGCCTGACCTTGAAGGTGATCCACCACTGTACAGGCAACCAGAGCAGTTCACACAACACAGGGGTGACATGACTTGAACGAGAAGTCCCTGTCAGCAACCATGCTCCAGCATTCTGCACCAGCTGGACACAATGGATGTCAATCTCAGAAAGCCACAGGTAGAGGGAGTTACAGTAGTCTAGGTGCAAAGTCACAAAGGTGTGGATCAATGTTGAAGGTCACTGGATGGAAAAGTTGCTTAATCCTAGCAATGTTACTAAGATGGTAAGAGGAAGTCTGGACAACTTCCACCACCTGTGAATGCAGCGTCAGCACATTGTCAAGAACCACACCCAGGTCATGCATCTGTTCAAAGGAAGGCAGCTGGGCACCTCTGAGCCAAAGTCCAGAAGATAGCCATGCTACCGACATCTCTATCTAGTGATACGGATCCACCACCAACACCTCAGTCTTCTCAGAATTCAACTTCAGGCAGCTGGATTTCAGCCAGTCATGGATTTCGCCAGTCAGCTGGGAATTGATTTTCCATTGCAGCCACAAGGGATAATGAAGACCAAGTCTAGAAAACTTGAGAATGAGTTTCGGATGAACTGAAGAGTTAGGATCCAGTCTAAAATGCAGAGCGCTAAGGAGAGAACCTAAGCTTCAAGCGGTAAGGAAGATCTGGCCATGGGCAGAGCCGAGTTTTACCACCCAGGGTGGGAGGAGCCAGCTTGAAGACCTTCTGGCAAGATTTAAAGCGGCAAGGAACCTGCCAGACAGTGTGGATAAACAACATATCCATGTCCTTAGAAAAGAAATTTACCATTTATTTATAAAAAATACAGCATACATCCATCACTTGAAGCTGTAAATGGTAAATACTGTTGAAAGCTGTACACGCAAATAGACTAAAATTTTCAAACAGCTAGTTAATATCTTTTATCCATTTACATGAGCTGCTGATTTGTGGGTGTTCATTGTATCTTTTGTTTTGGAATCAGCAATATGTAGAGAACTACAGATCTAGTGAAGCACATTGTAAGTATCCTCATCCACTTCTTCTAAATAATTGCTATGCTAGCAGGAAATACTTTGTTGTTTTTGTTCTATCTCTAATTTTGGCCAAGGTTAAAATGGTGTAACAAGTTCACCCTTGGCAGTCTTAATTTTACACACACTATCTCTTTATCCCTAAGAACTAATCCTCTGCCTCCAGCATACCACTAGCTTTCTACCCAAGTCAGTTAGTAACACTATGGTGAAGTATAGTCTGCTATGGGCACTCCTGTCATTTGTCCTTTTACTCAGCCTGGATACTGCCACATGGGCTCTCCCATGTAACCAAATGGCAAAAGACCTCAGAGGCTCACCACAACTATAGTGTCTCTAACTTGATTGCAGAGACTAAGCCTTTTCTTCAACCTAACCATATCCTCCTTGATAGAGGCAGCATCTATTATCCTCTGCATGCTGGGAGGAAGCTGCCATGGAGATGTGCTTTCACCCTAACCTGCCACTGTGCAAGGCTTTGGTTCCTAGCCATGATTATTATTCTGCTATCAGGAACTTCAAACTAAATCCAGGTCCACCTACCTGTTTCTTTTCCCCAAATGAGTTATCTGACATGTCCAAGAAAGGATTATTAATTGCCCATGTCAATATCAGAAGTCTTACCTGTCACCATGTGGAACTCGAGGCCTGGGTGAAACTCTATAATCTTGATGTACTCTGTCTCATAGAAACTTGGCTAAAACCTAGTATACCTAATGACGTGTGCTCCTTGCCTAACTATTCCCTGTTCCAGCGGATAGATCCTCATCCAAGCGTGGAGGTGGAGTTGCCATATTCTTGAAAAACCACCTCAACATCTCTATTGTCCCAACATCTGCCTCTCCCACAGTGTGCAAATTCTACAGGCAACTATTGTTTTGGGGAAAAGAAGCTCATATTATCTGTGCTCTATAATCCCCTGTTGGGGAATAGTAGGTCTTCAAGAACTCCTTGACATCACCTCCCAGACTGTAAATCATAATGAGGCTGTCAACCTAGGTGATCTTAACCTCAGTTGGTTAGGGTCAGCTCAAATATCCTTGCAATCACTCACGCTTAGTTGTAATTTTCACCAGTTGATCTCTGAAGCAACTAGAGCCGTGTCAGTAAGTTTGACCTCAGTGGTAGGGAAAATGATGGAATCACTTGAAAGAAAGAATTGTTGAGTACCTAGAGGCAAGCAGGGCACAGGATCCAAAGCAGCATGGATTTACAGCAGGAAGGTCATGTCAGACAAATCTAATTGATTTCTTTGACTGGGTGACCAAAGTAATAGAACAGGGAGGGGCTATGGATATGGCCTACCTAGACTTCAGCAAGGCATTTGACACAGTCCCGCATAAAGATTAATAATCAAGTTAGCCAGCCTGGGAGTGAGTCCCAGGGTGGTAGTCTTAGTAGCAAACTGGCTGCACAACAGGACACAGAAGGTAATAATGAAAGGAACACATTCCCAAGAAAGGGGGTTGCTAGTGGAGTACCTCAGGGCTCAGTACTGGGTCCAGTCCTCTTTAACATCTTTATAGGTGACATTACAGAGGGTCTGGAGGGAAAGGTACGTCTATCTGCAGATGACACAAAGATCTGTAACAGAGTTGATACACAAGAGGGGTAGAAAAGATGAGAAGGGACTTGGCATGGTTGGAGGAATAGTCGACATACTGTATGACAACTTAGATTCAATGCAAAGAACTGCAAAGTAATGCACCTGGGAAACAAAAACCCAGAAGAAGAGTAGAAAATAGCAGGGAGGTACTAACAATAACAAAAATGGAAAGGGACCTGGGTGGTAGTCATATCAGATGACCGAAAGGTGGGTAAGCAATGTGAAAAGTCAGTAAGGAGAGCCAGGGGACACTGGGATGCATAGGAAGGGCATCACAAGTATAAAATGGAAGTGGTTATCCCTGTATACAGACAGTTGGTGAGACCCCATCTGGAGTACTGTGTGCAGTTTTGGAGACCCCATCTATGCAAGGACATAGACAGGATGGAAGCAGTCGAGAGGAGGGCAACTAAAATGGTGCAGGGTCTGCAGCAGAAACTATATGAAGAGAGACTGAGTGAGCTTAATATGTATACTCTTGATGAAAGGAGCGAAGGGGGGACATGATAGAAATGTTCAAGTACTTCAAGGGAATCAACAAAGTCCAGGAGGGTAGCATCTTTCAGGAAAAGAGATGTGTAAGAACAAGGGGCACAATTTAAAGATAGAGGGGGACGGCTCAGGGTAATGTGAGGAATTTTTTTCACAGAGAGAGTGGTGGATACATGGAACAGCCTCCTGAGGAGGTCGTTGGGTCTAAAACAGTGGGGAATTCAAACTTGCATGGACTGCCACACGGCAATTATAGTGGGGGTTGCAGGAAGTAGGCTGTTGGTTAACTAGAATCTGCAGCTTATCCAGTAGGTAGGAAATTGGCAGACTGGGTGGGCCAAGTGGTCCTTATCTGCCATCAAAGTCTATGTTTCTATGTCATCCCATCAAATGGGTACACTCCTAGACTGGGTGATGGTTAACAGTATGCAACATGTGTCAAAAGCAGGAATCCTTGCAAATGCACTAACAGACCACTCACCCACTTTTGTATCCTATATATGGTTGCACCCATCTCCTCTATTAAGACTAATTACATTTATAAATCTAGCTCATATTGACCAGGATGCATTTCTATGATGTCTCCAATATTGACTGGACAGGTATCTATCAAACAAAGGATGTGGAGGTTGCTCTACAGATATTCATAAATTAATTACTTACCATTCAATATAAACATGCCTCCAAGACTAGTAGGAGGGTCAGAGGAAAACAGACGAGGTGGCTGCATAAAGACCTCCTTGCTAATCTGTGCCAGAGGGACAAACTGGCCTTCAGTCAGATCTTATTGTCTATCATGAACTAAGGAACAGATGTAAGAGACAAGTTAGAGCTGCTAAAACAAATACTGCAAGGACCTTCTACAAAGCTCAGCCTGTGACCTGAGGAAATTCTGGGCCCATGTCAAAACATTTCTGGGTACCTCACAGTCGGTCACTCCTGATGAAATGATCATAAATGGGGCACATTGTAACGACCCTAGGACCATCTCAAACAGTTTTAACAATCTTTCTCTGATCTGTCACTCTATACCTTGGCTTTACAACCTAGTGGATTGCACTCTAATCTACCTACCACGCTACCATCAGACAACATACTGACCTATTCTGTGATGCTCCTCCAGTGCCACCATTCTATTTCAAGGCTACATCAAGAGTAGAAGTTCTGAAATTACTGAGATCCATATCTGCCAATACCAGCTCTGGTTCTGACTCACTGAAACCTCGTCTTCTTAAGCTGGCTGCTCCACTCATTGCCTCTCTGATTGCCAGAATATACACTTTATCCCTTATCCATAGCACCATGCCGGATCTATGGACATCTGCAAGATTAACGCCTGTCTTTAAAATGGTGACCCAAAGGACATGGCCAATTACAGACCTATAGCAATTCTCTGTCCTTAGCAAGATCCTAGAGAAAATAGTTGCATCCCAGACCACTGACTACCTTACACGCTACAATCTCCTCTCAGACACCCAGCATGGTTTCGGAAAAGGTCATTGCACCACCACCTCAACTCTTCTTCAACTAACTACTGATGTTCTGTCCAACATGGATTCTAGAAACTCACAGGTGCCACCTTGGATGGATGAGGTCTTAGAAATGTTAAATGGAACATATACCTGACCACCACAGACCTGACAAAGGGCCAGTGGTAGTTATCCCTGAAACCAGAGAGAGGTTGGCTGTCATCACTCATTTGGCTTATTTGAGTTTGAGTAATGCTGGCTTCAAGTCTTACTAGCTAAGGCCAGCTGTACCAATTCTCCATCCTGTGCCCAAAGTGTGACCCTCAGGCATCCCTATTTGGTATTTCTCTGCCTTGTCTGTCAGCTCTGCAGCATCAGTGGAACACCTTGGTCACATGCTTGATGTGATTCTCCCATGTCTGACTGTAGATGGCAATAATATCCACGTATGCAATCCTTAAGATGGCAGAGAAAGGGAGATCCTGTTGATGGGGAACTTGAATATGCCAAGTGTTAACTGGAGCACCTTTGCTGCAGACACATCAAAGAGCAGGACCATTCTTGATGCTCTCAGGGGCATGCCTCAGATAGCTAGTGTGGGAACCAACTTGGGAGGAAGCAATCTTAGACTTCATACTCTCAAATGAGGACAGTGAGAGGATCTCAGATCTACAAGTGGGCAGCCATCTGGGAACAAGTGACCACCAAACAGTATGGTTCACGATAAACTCAGCTGCAGAGTCAAGCCATACAGAAGTGAGAGTACTGGACTTCAGGAGGGCTGACTTTGGTAAAGTGGGAGATTGCCTTAGAAAAGCACTAGCAAACAGGCAAGAAGCAGGGTGGAGCAACAATGGGAAACATCAAAACTACCAACACAGAGGCAACAAGCCTTTGTGTGAAGCAAATAAACAAAAGTTCTCAAAAGAGGTGGGGGAAGGATAGGGAGAAAAGATAGTATTTAAAAGCATAAGGAAACATGAAGGAGCAGGACAGAGAACTGTACCAGTTAAAGCAGAAGGAAGCAGGGAAAGCAGTAAGAATAGCAAATGCCCAAACTGAGGAAGAGATAGCCAACTCAGTTAAGAAGGGGAATAAAACATTTTATAGGTACATTAGGGAGTGAAGAAAGACAAAGGGAGGGAGGAACACGGAGGCTGAATAAAGAGAAGGGTGGTTGGGCAGGGAGGGACAGTGAAAATGTAGGGATACTGAACGAATGCTTCTGCTCAGTATTCATAAAGGAAGAGGAGGATGTAACTAATCCAGTCAATAGAAGCACTACAGATAGAGGGGTCAATAGCAGTCCTCTTACAGAAGAAAGGGCTCTGAAAGAACTCCTAAAACTGAAGGTGGCCAAAGCAATGGGGCCTGATGGATTCACCCCAAAATTCTAAAAGAACCAAGGGAGAACTGGTAACACCATTGGCTGCCCATTTTAACACATCATGGGAAGATGGTGTTGTACCTGAGGACTGTTTGAGGTGGCTATGATTCCCTTCACAGTAGAGGGAGCAAGACAGAGGCAAGAAGCTACAGATCTGTAAGTTTGATCTCAGTGGTAGGGAAAATGATGGAATCACTTGAAGGAAAGAACTGTTGAGGCCAGAGAGGCACAGGACCCAATGCAGCATGGATTCACAGTGGGAAGATCATGTCAGATGAATCTAATCAATTTTTCACTGGGTGACCAAAGTAGTAGACCAGAGAGGGCTGTGGATATGGCCTACCTATACTTCAGCAAGGCATTTGACACAGTCCCACACAAAAGATTAATAAACAAATTAGCTAGCATGGAGTGGGTCCCAGGCAGTAACCTGGGTAAAACATTGGCTGGAAAACAGGAACACAGAACGTAATAGTAAACAGAGTTCATAGTGAAGAAAGGGGAAGTACTAGTCTGGCACCGTAGGGTTCAGTATTGGTCTGGCCCTTTTAACGTCTTAATAAGTGACATTTGAAAAGGACTGGAAGGAAAAGTATATCTCTTTGCAGATGACACAAAGATTTGCAACAGGGTTGATATACAATGTGGGTAGAGAGGATGAAAGGGACTTGGCAAGGTTGGAGGAATTATCAAATATATGGCAACTCAGATTCAATGCAAATAAGTACAAAGTAATGCACCTGGGAAACAAAAACACAGGGAAGTGTACACAATGGAGATTGGGAGATACTGACAAAAACAAAATGGAAAGGGACCTGGGGTAGTTATATCAGATGACCTAAACCTAAAGATGGGCAAGCAATGTGAGAAGGCAGTAGGGAGGGCTGGGGATACTGTGATGCATAGGGAGAGGCATCACCAGCAGAAACAGGAAGTTGCTATTCTATGTATAGACAGTTGGTGAGACCCCATCTGGAATACTGTGTGCAGTTCTGGAGACCCCATCTCCGTAAAGATATATAACATGGAGGCTGCCAGAGGAGGGCAAACCAAATGATGCAAGGTCTTCACCAGAAGATATACAAAGAGAGACTAAAGGAGCTGCATATGTATATCCTCGAGGAAAGGAGGAGAGAGGGGACATATTAGAAACTTTAAGTACCTCAAGGAATCAACAAAGTCCAAGAGAGTAGCATCTACAGAAAAGAGATGTGCAAGAACAAAGGGGCACAATTTGAATATAGAGAGGGTACAGCTCAGAGGTAATGTGAGGAAATATTTTTCATGAAGACAGTTGAGGATGCATGAAATAGCCTTCCTGAGGAGGTCATGGAGTAAAAACAGTGGGGAATTCAAGAATGCATGTGACAGACATAAGAAAATTGTAGTGGGGGTAGGAGGAAGTAGGCTTTGGTTAACTAGGATCTGCAGCTTATCCATTAGCTAGGAAATGGGCAGACTAGGGTGGGCCAAATGGTCCTTATCTGCCATCAAATTCTATGTTTCTATGTCTGAGTCCAGAGATGTGCCTCCCAGAGATGAATCTACAACAAGTAGATTTATATTGCCTGCCACACAAAGGCAGGCTGTTGTAATGCAGGCAGCTGCACTGCAGTCTGCCCAACTTGGCAGTCCAGTGTACCCACTTCTCCACCTGTATCTCTGGAAAATGCAGCCCCTGTGGTGATAAGTCATGAAAACAGCCCCTCCACCTGCACCTTCATTACAATGCTGCTTCTGTGGTGATAAAGTGAAATGAACAGAACCCCCACTCCAAGCTGAATGCACCAGCGCCAGCAGTCCAAATCACCCCGTAGCTCAGTAGACCACCCACCTTCCCACTCAGGCAGCCCAATACCCACCCTGATCCCCCATCCCAGCAAATTCCCACCATCAGTGGGCAGCTCAACCCACCCTCATACTACCACGGTTGCTCTGCTGACAGAGTTGTCTGTGAATGACAGTTACTGTACATCCTGAAGCCCACTGGTGGACCCTATCAACTAATGGGCTTGCAGGGTGTAATGTATACTGTTATTCACAAAGTTTCTCACATTGCTCCTGACCCCTCTCCCGCTGTCTTCAAAGTGTGCCTTGTTTTTCTACATCTGTTCTTCTGAAAGAAACTCAGATACAAGAGTGCCCGACTGTGGAAAGCTTTAAAGAGCCCTGAAGGCTTTAGGAAAACGTTGAGAAAATTTAAATTTCATTCATCTCCATTCAATTTCTTTATTACTTCATATGTTTTCAATAATTCATTCCCATTTTCTTTATTACCGAAAACAGTTGCATGAAAACAGTATTCCAGTCCCCTAGACTATATCTACTTTATTGATTCTCTACATGACAGCAACATATTTTGATTTCAGGTGTAGGCAGGCAGCCAGTGCTAAAATGGCAGAGATAATATATTCATGCAAATACTCTAAGTAATATGGAAATAAGGGTGAGAATTACAGAATATTCTGCAATGGCAAGAAAGAATCCTGGCTCCTGATTGGTCAGTTGGTCATCACAACAGGGATGTTATCCTGCATAACATCCCTGCTGATCAACTAGAGGATGATAGTCTTGAGCATTGTTTGCATCTTTTCCTAAAAAATATATTTTTAATCACTAAACAAAATTCTTTAAAATTATTTTTTTCTGTATAAAACAATGAACCATTGATTAATAGGAATAATGTCATCCAGGGTGGGAGATATGCTGGGATAACATCCTTCTCGGTGTTGGATGCCCTTATTGTGGCCTCGGCCCAACCACCCGAGGAGGATGTTATCCCAGCAAACACCCACCCTTTCAGGCATTATTCCTTTAATATACAAAACATAAGCTGAGTTTATGCCTGAATATTACATTGTTTTTAAAGTTGTCTCAAGTGTGTCAGGAGCTCTTAAAGTCTGCTTTGAAATCACATTTATTTGAGCTTGCTTTTGACTGTTTTGTGTGTAGTGTTATTTAGTAGTGATTGTTTTACTGTTTTATTGTTTTAATTGTAAAGGTGCTATGATATTTTGGAATAGCACCTGTTTTATAAATGAAATAATTGAACTGAATTACCCTCTTGGACTTTGTTGATTCCTTGAGGTACTAAATGTTTCTATTATACCCCTCATCTCTCCTCTAAAGTATACATATTGAGTGAGAAGTAAGGTTTTCTCATTTAACTAGCCCCCAACTGCTACTTGCATATTGGCAGGGCCCACACCTTAATAATGCCAATTTGAAGCTGATGCACCCTATAAAGGTAAGCCATTATTCACAGTATTCTGTGACCACATGCTCCTCACAATTTACTTGTTTCCAATCACAACTACATGACAAAAATAAGTTTGTTCTGTGAGAAACGATTAGGTAAGACCAATGCTTTGCACAGAGTTTCCTCAGAATGAGCTGGGAGTGAATTTCAACATGCAGTGGAACGTAGTGAAATGAAACATTTACTGTAAAACTCAGAGCTGCCATTAGCCCTATAGATACTTAGACATTGATGTTCAGCACTATTTACTATAAAACTCAGGCTGCCATTAGCCCACAGATACCCGTGCATTGATGTCCAGCACTATTTACTGTAAAACTCAGGGCTGCCATTAGCCCCACAGATACCAGTACCATTGATGTCCAGCACTATTTACTGTAAAACTCAGGGCTGCCATTAGCCCTAAAGATACCCTGCATTGATGTCTCAGCACTATTTACTGTAAAACTCAGGGCTGCCATTAGCCCTACAGATACCCGTGCAATTGATGTCCAGCACTATTTGCTGTAAAACTCAGGGCTGCCATTAGCCTACAGATACCGTGCCATTGATGTCCAGCACTATTTGCTGTAAACTCAGGGGCTGCCATTAGCCCTACAAGATAGCCGTGCCATTGATGTCCAGCACAATTTGCTGTAAAACTCAGGCTGCTATTAGCCCTACAGATAGCCATGCTATGATGTCCAGCACAATTTGTTGTAAAACTCAGGGCTGCCATTAGCCCTACAGATACCCGTGCCATTGATGTCCAGCACTATTTGCTGTAAAACTCAGGGCAGCCATTAGCCCTACAGATACCTGCAAGTTGCTGATGTCCAGCACTATTTGCTGAAAACTCAGGGCTGCCATTAGCCCTACAGATACGCTGGCCATTGATGTCCAGCACTATTTGTTGTAAAACTGAGGCTGCCATTAGCCCTACAGATACCCTTGCCATTGATGTCCAGCACTATTTGCTGTAAAACCAGGGCTGCTATTAGCCCTAGCAGATACACCTGTGCCATTGATGTCCAGCACTATTTGCTGTATACTCAGGGCTGCCATTAGCCCCCTACAGATAGCCGTGCTATTGATGTCCAGCTCTATTAAATGTAAAAGACAGGGCTGCCATTGGCCCTACAGATACCGTGCCATTGATGTCCAGCACTATTTACTGTATAACTCAGGGCTGCCATGGGCCCTGCAGATACCCGTGCCATTGATGTCCAGCACTATTTACTGTAAAACTCAGGGCTGCCATGGCCCTGCAGATACCCGTCATTGATGTCCAGCACTATTTATTGAAAAACTCAGGGCTGCTATTAGCCCCTACAGATACCCGTACACTGACGTCCAGCAATATTTACTATAAAACTCAGGTCTGCCATTAGCCCTACAGATACCCGTGCCACTGACGCCCAGCACTATTTACTGTAATACTCAGGGATGCCTTAGTCTACAGATACCCATGCCATTGACGCTCCAGCACTATTTATTGTAACACTCAGGGCTGAGATTAGCCCTACAGATACCCGTGCCATTGACGCCGTCACTATTTACTGTCAAACTCGGGCTGAGTTAGCTCACAGATACTCGTGTATTGAAGTCCAGCACCATTTACTAGTAAACTCTGGGCTGACATTAGCTCCACAGATACCGCTGCCATTGATGTCCAGCACCATTTACTGTAAAACTCAGGGTTGACATTAGGTCCTACCAGATACCCGTGTTTTGATGTCCACAGCACCATTTACTGTAACACTCAGGGCTGCCATTAGCCCTACAGATACCCGTGCCATTGATGTCCAGCACTATTTACTGTAACACTTGGGCTGCCATTAGCCTCTACAGATACCCGTGCCATTGATGTCCAGCACTATTTACTGTAAAACTCAGGCTGCCATTAGCCATAAGATACCCATGCCATTGATGTCCATCACAATTTACTGTAAAACTCAGGGCTGCCATTAGCCTTACAGATACCCGTGCCATTGACGCCCAGCACTATTTACTGTAGCACTCAGGGCTGTCCCTAGCTATTACATATGCGGAGCCATTGATGTCCAGCACTATTTACTGTAACACTAGGCTGCCATATTCCTACAGATACCCATGCCATCATGTCCAGCAATTATTTACTGTAACAGCAGGCAGCCATTAGCCCTACAGATACCTGTGCTGTTGATGTCAAGCTCTATTTACTGAAAACTCAGGGCCGCCATTAGGCCTACAGATACCCATGCCACTGATGTCCAGCACTATTTGCTGTAAAACTCAGGGCTGCCATTAGCACTACAGATACCGTGCCATTGATGTCCAGCACTATTTGCTGTAAAACTCAGGGCTGCCATTAGCACTACAGATGCCTGTGCCATTGATGTCCAGCACTATTTGCTGTAAAACCTAGGGTTGCCATTAGCCTGCACAGACAACACCGTGTCATTGATGTCCAGCACTATTTACAGTAAAACTCAGGGTCCGCATTAGCCCTACAGATACCCGTGCCATTGATGTCCAGAACTATTTACTGTAAACCCAGGGCTGCCATCAACCCTACAGATACCCGTGCCATTGATGTCCAGCTCTATTTATTGTAAAACTCAGGGCTGCCATTAGCCCCACGGTTACCCGTGCTATTGATGTCCAGCTATATTTACTGTAAAACCCAGGGCTGCAATTAGCTCACAGATACCCATGCCATTGATGTCCAGCTCTATTTACTATAAAATCCAAGGGCTGCCATTAACCCTACAGATACCCGTGCCATTGACGTCTGAGCTCTATTTACTGTAAAACTCGGGGCTGCCATTAGCCCTATAGATACCCGCAAGCACTGATGTCCAGCACTATTTACAGTAAAAACTCAGGGCTGCCATTAGCCCTACAGATACCAGTGCTATTGATGTCCATACTATTTACTGTAAACTCAGGGCTGCCATTAGCCCTACAGATACCTGCGTGCCATTGATGTCTAGCACTATTTACTGTAAAACCAGGGCTGCCATTAGTCTTCCAGATACCAAGGTAATTGATGTCCAGCACTATTTGCTGTAAAACTCAGGGCTGCCATTAGCCCATTGGATACCCGTGCTATTGATGTCCAGCACTATTTGCTGTAAAACTCAGGGCTGCCATTAGCCCTACAGATAGCCCGTGCCATTGATGTCCAGCACAATTTGTTGTAAACTCAGGGCTGCCATTAGCCCTACAGATAAAGCCATGCCATTGATGTCCAGCACAATTTGCTGTAAAACTCAGGGCTGCCATTAGCTCACAGATACCTGCATATTGATGTCCAGCACTATTTGCTAAAACCTAGGGCAGCCATTAGCCCCACAGATACCCGCGTGCTATTGATGTCCAGCACTATTTGCTGTAAAACTCAGGGCTGCCATTAGCCCTACAGATACGCTGGCCATTGATGTCCAGCACTATTTGTTGTAAAACTGAGGGCTGCCATTAGCCCTACAGATACCCGTGCTATTGATGTCCAGCACTATTTGCTGTAAAACTCAGGGCTGCCATTAGCCCCACAGATACCCATGCCATTGATGTCCAGCACTATTTGTTGTAATACTCAGGGCTGCCATTAGCCCTACAGAGTAGCCGTGCCATTGATGTCCAGCTCTATTAAATGTAAAACACAGGGCTGCCATTGGCCCTACAGATACCCGTGCCATTGATGTCCAGCACGATTTACTGTATAACCTAGGGACCATGGCCCTGCAGATACCCGTGCTATTGATGTCCAGCACTATTTACTGTAAAACTTAGGGCTGCCATGGGGCACATGCAGATACCCGTGCCATTGATGTCCAGCACTATTTAGTGAAAAACTCAGGGCTGCCATTAGCCCTACAGATACCGTGCCACTGACGCCCAGCAATATTTACTATAAAACTCAGGTCTGCTATTAGTCCTACAGATACCCGTGCTACTGGACGCCCAGCACTATTTACTGTAATACTCAGGGATGCCATTAGCCCTACAGATACCCATGCCATTGACGCCCAGCACTATTTATTGTAACATGGGGCTCGTGAGCGGGTGGGAGGGGGTACCGCTGGACCACCAGGGATATTGGACTTAATTTTGTAATACAGATGCCCGCGATCGGTTACGAAGTGGTCCACTGGACCACCAGGGATATAGGACTTTATTTTATTATTACAAATGCCTGCAATCGGCTAAGTGGTCCACTGACCAACACGGATATAGGACTTTATTTTATTATACCTAAGCTCGCGATCGGGCTGACAGCGGTCCACTGGACCACCAGGGATATAGGACGTTATTCATTTATACTTAAGCCCGCGATTGGGCTGACAGTGGTCCACTAAACTACCAGGGATATAGGACGTTATTCGTTTATACTTAAGCCTGCAATCGGGTTGACAGCAGTCCACTGGACCACCAGGGAGATGGGACGTTATTATTTTAAACAGATGCCTGCGATTGGGCATAGAGGGGGGCACCACCACAGAGGTGCTGCCGGAGCTCGGGTGGCCACCCACAGGTGGCAGCTGCCATGTTGCGCCCTGCAATATGGCAGCTCACCTGTGGGCGGCCAGCCGTTGTTCCTTTTTTTTTTGGTTCACCTATGTGCAGTTCAAGTAGGGTTGTGCATGCATGAACTCAGCACATCCCTGGCTGAATATCGGGATGTGTGGAGCATGCATGGGCACGCCCCCCCACCTGCGCCGCACACATTACTGATGCGCTCCGGTGCATCGGGATTTGTGCCAGGCACAATCCCCATTTGAATATCGCGCCGGGGCACATCAGTGGGTTGCGCATGACGCAACAGTGTTGCGCGCCATGCACAGCACTTTTGAATATCTGGGCCGCTGTGTATAGGTTACCTTTTGTAGATGGTAGAGGCTAGTGAGGCTAATGACAAATGTAGCCAGAATCTTGAGACCAAATAAAGTATAAACTAAATAAATAAAACAAAACAGTTTGGCAAAGAACAAAAAGCCCTGAAACAACACTGACTGCTAGTGTACAAAATAACCCTACTCTGCACAGTTTCTCCTTTGCAAACAGTTCTCATCTCCTAAACCTCCTGACAATTTTAACTGCACTGTTCAGATAAATTAGGGATCCTTTGGATTAAGGAGAACAGTGGATATCATGTCCTCAGAAAACAAGGTCCCCCTGTGGCTCCCTGGTTTGCTGTCTGTATGTCAGTATGTTAACGGGTACCGTGTCCTCAGAAAACAAGGTCCCCCTGCAGCTCCCCTGTTTGCTGTCAGTATGTCAGCACGTTAACGGGTACCGTGTCCTCAGAAAACAAGGTCCCCCTGCAGCCCCCCTGTTTGCTGTCTATGTGTTAGTATGGTAATGGGTACAGTGTCCTCAGAAAACAAGGTCCCTCTGCAGTTCCCGTTTGCTGTCTGTATGTCAGTATGTTAATGGGTACCGAGTCCTCAGAAAACAAGGTCCCTCTGCAGCTTCCCTGTTTGCTGTCTGTATGTCAGTATGTTAATGGCTACCGTGTCCTCAGAAAACAAGGTCCCTCTGCAGCTCCCCTGTTTGCTGTCTATATGTTAGTATGTTAATGGGTACCGTGTCCACAGAAAACAAGGTCCCTCTGCAGCAGTCTGTCAGCAAGCCTTGCAATAACACTGTCTGTTTTTGTACAAATACAATTATTATGATTTGAAAAGCTTTGCAAACTGATCCCATGTTGCCCAGTTTCTGCCTTGCCTTTTTAAACACACTCTGACACAGTAATCCTTGCAATTACTTATTACCGCCAAATTAATGATCCCGTGTTTCAGTCTTCAACCCACCACCTCCGGTTAATGTTTCAAAACCACACAGATGTGTGAGATCCATACCTCTCAACCTCCTACCTCATAAATCAGGGACAAGGCTTAAAAAAATCAGGGACAAAGGACCAAAATCAGGAACACATCTTCAAAATTAGAGATATCCACCCAGAAAACTGGTAGAATATGGGGCTTAGTGCAAAATGCATTTTCTAAAGAAGAACAAGTCTGTAACTTTAATGCTTGACATTGTTTTGTGCTTACAGTCCCCACTGTTTAGCCACAAAAACACAAATTTTAGGAGGGACAGAGTAAAATTTTGAGGCAAAATCAGGGACACTTGAGAGATATGGTGAGAGCTTCAGTTCTTCAGCACTTGGAAGCCTTTGGACTTAGGAGAACAAGTGATATTCACATTTCCCTCTGCAGCTCTCTGCGTGCCCCTGGCTGTAGCTGCTGTCAGTCTGACATCCATTTCCTGTCCGACTCTGAAATGTGTCCTATGCCACACAACATTAACAGGCTGGTAAATACTGAGAAACAGTAAAGTACTATAAGAAAAAAATGTGTTATGTAATCTGATCCGAGGGTAAAGATTGTATCTTCTATGATTTTTTTTTAAAGCATTAGCTGGGTTTAAAGGACAGAAGCTGATTTACATCTCCTAGTTTCACTCTACAGGCATCCCTGGAAATAAGCTTTGTTTGGCTCAATGTACCTTGCAGCCACCAGATTTGAACAAAAAATAAAAATATTTCTATTAGCATTTACAAGTCTAAGCTGGATGGGCTAGTATTAACTTCAAATATGTAGCAGCCCCTTCCTCTCAACTAAAATACCTTAAAATGATAAGAAGTAATAGAAGGAACTAAGAAACTACAATATTTAGCCTTAATTCTGATTATATAAAGAAAACAAGTCTGTTTCATTGGTCGAAGTTACTACTGTCCTGCGAAAAATCATGTTTCAGTAAGAAATGTCCCACTTTGGGCTTCTTGAAAGGTGGTAACACTATCCCCTTGCTGCTGCACACTATAAATATTGAGTTGTTTTGAACACTGGGGTGGGGACATATAATAGAGGGAGACAGGAAGTGAACTTAAGGCTCTGAAAGCTGCTTGAGACAGGAGGACAGAGCTGACTATACAGGGGAACTGCAGAGGGAACTGGTTTTCTGTGGATCGACATCCTTTGTTCTTCTAGTCCCAAACTCTGAAGGGCAGCAGCTGCTTGTGTTTCTGAACAGTGCAGTTTGTGGGGTTGGAGACTGAAACAGAGGATCATGAAGCTGGAGGTAAGGAACGCTGAGCACACGGGGAGCTGCAGAGGGAACTGGTTTTCTGTGGATAGATATCCTTGGTTCTTCTAGTCCCAAACTCTGAAGAGCAGCAGCTGCTTGTGTTTCTGAACAGTGCAGTTTGTGGGGTTGGAGACTGAAACAGAGGATCATGAAGTTGGAGGTAAGGAATGCTGGGCACACGGGGAGCTGCAGAGGGAACTGGTTTTCTGTGGATAGATATCCTTTGTTCTTCTAGTCCCAAACTCTGAAGAGCAGCAGCTGCTTGTGTTTCTGAACAGTACAGTTTGTGGGGCTGGAGACTGAAACAGAGGATCATGAAGTTGGAGGTAAGGAATGCTGAGCACACGGGGAGCTGCAGAGGGAACTGGGTTTCTGTGGATAGATATCCTTTGTTCTTCTAGTCCCAAACTCTGAAGAGCAGCAGCTGCTTGTGTTTCTGAACAGTGAGTTTATGGTGTTGGAGCCTGAAACAGAGGATCATGAAGTTGGAGGTAAGGAATGCTGAGCACACGGGGAGCTGCAGAGGGAACTGGGTTTCTGTGGATAGATATCCTTTGTTCTTCTAGTCCCAAACTCTGAAGAGCAGCAGCTGCTTGTGTTTCTGAACAGTGCAGTTTGTGGGGTTGGAGACTGAAACAGAGGATCGTGACGTTGGAGGTAAGGAATACTGAGCACACAGGGAGCTGCAGAGGGAACTGGTCTTTCTGTGGATAGATATCCTTTGTTATAACATGGGTTGTGAGGAAAGTCAAAGCCCACTGGTGCAGAGCCCCTGCATAGCCATGCATTAAAGAGACCCACCAAGGTAATCTGAAGAGCCCCTGCACCTGAGATATATGGGTGCATTACCTGATAGGAAACCTCCTCATGTGAATGTTGCCCCAAATAATCCAGTAATAAAAAAGTTGTAATCCTTGTAAAATCCAGAAAATCGGGTCCCAAGGACCTCCCAGTTTCTGGTGCCACCCATGCTCCACCCCCATGCTCTGCCAAGTTATGACCTGATGATAGGGAGATCACGGGGACGTGCTCCATTATACAGTATGGGTGGCACCTTTCCAATCATTTTTTTTACATTATAATGGCAATTTGGTGAAGAAACGTGGGCACTGGTGGACTAACAAGGGACTAAGGTCCTGGATGTCTAAAGGGCAGACTTTGGCAGAATAGGAAATATACTGGAAGGGCACATAGCGAACATGTGCCCACACATGGACACCGAGCAAAAATTGATAATTATCAAGCTAGGCCTGACTGAGGCCACTAGCACATATGTCAGTGTCAGTGGCTCAGTAGGTAGCACGCTCGCCTCTGAGGCCTGGAGATCAGAGGGCTGTGGGTTCAGTTCCCACATCTGGCACTTGGGTTAATATCCCAGTACTGACACTGTAGTGCAGCATGAGAGGGGTGCTGCACTTCTGAGGTGCCGTCTTTCGGAGGAGACGTTAAACCGAGGTCCCATCTACCTGGATTGGTGGTAGTTCAGGTGGATGTTAAAGATCCCATGGCACTTATCAAAAAGAGTAGTGGAATTTTCCCGGTGTCCTGGCCAAATTTCCCTCATTCACTAAAAATACCACCAACAGCTTAATCTGGTTCAAGGTCAGTTGGCATTCATCTGTATCCCCCTCCCCCGGGTCGTGCCTGAAAATAGGCAGGATTTGTCTAGTGCACTTACCCGGTCAACAAAAACTAAATAAAATATGTAAGGAGCCACAGCAAGAAGACCAGGATTAAGAAGATGAGTTGGATGAATAGGGAGGTTGTGGAGAGGATGAGGGAAAAGAGGGCTGCCTTTAGGAGCCATAAAAGATCCATCTACAAGGAGGCCAGGGAGAAATACATAAGGAGATCCAGGAAGGTGAGTAGAATAGTATGGGCAGCCAAGGCATCAAGAGAACTGAGGTTAGTACAGGGGATCAGAGAATGCTTCTCCCCCCAAGCACCAACCAGTAGCTCCAAGAACACAGAACTTCATGAATGCTGGCACCTTCAGGGTACCATATCTGTGCTCCCTGTAGCTTCTTCCACACTAGCTTTACCTATAGAGGATGATGTCCATTTCCATCCCCCCCCCAAAAAGCATTAGAATGCATAGTCTCTGACCAACTCACTGGGTATTTGTCCAAGGACATCATCCAGTGCCCAGAGCAGCACTGATTCAGAAAAGGTCGCAGTACAACAACTGCTGTCATTGTCTACACAGACTACATCCACAGAGCACTTGACCATGGCCACCTGGTGGGATCAGTGTACATTGATCTCAAGAAGCCCTTTGATACGGTCAATTACAACATGCTTCTGACATCCCTCTGTGATGCGGGCATCTCTCTGCAGATGGCTAAATGGTTCAAAGATTACCTGACTGACACATCTCAAAGGGTCAAAATTGGGGACGCATTATCCAGCTCAGGGTTTTAAATAACTGATTAGCAGTTTTTTTCCTGGGACAATGCTAACTGTACAGAAAGTATTTATATAGGTTTTCTAGAAGTGTTATGTTTGTTAAACACAATGAGGCAAGTGCTATGCATTTACTCAATGTTTTTAGCACTTTTATGAGCAAAACGCTAATTAATTTTTGGTGTTAAATAAAACCCTGCACCTCCCAATCTGTCTGCTCTGGTGTCCCTCAGGGCTCAATTCTCAGCCCACTTCTATTCAGCATCTTCCTCAACTTCCTCCCTCAAGTCTGCACCACCAACCTCTTCCTCTATGTGGACGATGCTGTGCTTTTCACTAGTGGAGCCGACCCAACCGCCCTGGGGTAAAGGCTTCAGTCTGACTTTGCAGCAGTTAAAACTGGTTCTCTCAAAAAAAGCTGATTATGAATTACAAAAAAAACAAGTCTATGACCTTCGCCAGTCCCAAAACAAGCAAAAATCAACCACCCTCACCATCACTAATGCTGATAACACCCCCATTGACCAGGTCCCCACCTTCAGATACCTGGGCATTACTCTTAACAGTGCCCTTTCCTACAGAGAGAATGTCAACATCATATCCAAGCTTGTCAACACAAGAATTGGTCTGATATACAGGAATAGGCACTGTACGATGCAGGATGCCCTTGTCACAGCTGTCACCAGTTCCATACTATCTATCATCCACTATGGCCTGATAATTTATGGTTCTGTCACAGACACCACCCTTAAGAGACTCCATGCTATGCTAAACAAAACATGCTGGTTGATCACTGGCGCCCCTAAACAGACACAAACTTGTGACCTCTACACCAGTAGGAACTGGCTAACCCTCAAGGGTAGACTATCCTACCACACCAGTCTATTTGCTAAAGAAATCAGCTTGGATCTCATTGCATCATCCTGCCAGCCCCTTCTCAACCTGGTCACCAAAACCCATGGTACCAGGAGTGGCGCCAGAAACTCCTACCAGACCCCTTTTTGCTGTACCTCCCAGGCCTAATGGTCCTTTAGCTACAGGGCTCCCAGCCTGCTGAATGCCATCCCCTCTGACGTCCTTGATATCCCTACCCTGGGCACCTTCAAGCAGAAGCTCAAGGAACACCTCGTGACACTCGGCATAGATACATAGATACATAGACAGTGTCGGCAGATAAGGGCCTATGGCCCACCCAGTCTGCCCATTTGAGCTTGTAAGTTCAGTTTATGTTTTCCTAGAAGTCTGTTGCCCCTTACCCCTGACCTCCAGAATTCCTTTATGTCTATCCCATGCATTCTTAAATCCCGTGATTGTTTCAGCCCCCACCACTTCCTCTGGCAGGGTGTTCCACTTGTCCACCACCCGTTCTGTGAAGAAATTCTTCCTCATGTTTCCTCTGAATCGTCCTCCCTCCAACTTCATCCCATGCCCTCTAGTCCTGGAACATCTTTTTCGCTTAAAAATAGTGTATTCCTGTACCCTGTTCCTCCCTGTGAGATACTTGTATGTCTCTATCATATCCCCTCTCTCCCTCCCTCTCCTCCAGGGAGTACATGTTCAGTTCCTTCAACCTGTCTTCATAGGACTTGTGATGCAATCCATGCACCATCTTTGTTGCCCTCCTCTGAACCTTCTCTACCCTGTCTATGTCCTTACGTAGGTATGGTCTCCAGAACTGTACACTGTACTCCAGGTGGGGCCTCACTAGTGTCTTGTATAGCGGAATTATGACCTCCTTTTCCTGCTGGTGATGCCTGCCTATACATCCCAGCATCCTATTTGCTTTACCTGCTGCCTTGTCACACTGTTTCCCTACCTTGAGGTCATCAGATATGATAACCCCAAGATCCCTTTCCTGCTTGGTGCATGCTATATCCTCACCCCCCAACTGATATATTGTGCCAGGGTTTTTGTGCCCCATATGCATTATCTTGCACTTCTTTGCATTGAATTTCAACTGCCAAACCCCTGACCATTCTTCAAGTTTCTGCAGGTCCCTTCTCATTCTGTCTACACCCTCTGGTGTGTCTACTCTGTTACAGAGCTTTGTGTCATCAGCGAACAGTAAAATTCTGCCTTCTAGGTCCTGTGCAATGTCACTGATGAAGATGTTGAATAGGACCGGTCCCAGCACTGATCCCTGTGGTACCCCACTGGTCACTCTTCCCTCTGTGGAGTGATGGCCATTTACCACCACCCTCTGTGTCCTGCCACCCAGCCAGTTACCTACCCACCACACTACTGTCCTGCCCACACCCATATTCCCCAGTTTGTGTAATAGTCTTCTATGTGGCACAGTGTCAAAGGTCTTGCTGAAGTCCAGATAGGCCATGTCCACTGCCCTCCCCTGATCCACCTCCCTAGTCACCCAGTCAAAAAATTCAACGAGGTTGGTCTGACATGACCCCCCGGTGAAACCATGCTGCCTTGGGTCCTGTAGTCCATTGACAACCAGATGTTCCACCAATCTCTCCTTCAGTAGTGCTTCCATGATCTTCCCCACTACTGAGGTGAGGCTGACTGGTCTGTAGTTCTCTGCTTCCTCTTTGTTCCCGCTTTTGTATAAGGGGACTACATCTGCTGTCCTCCAGTCTTTGGGTACCTCCCCTGTTTCCAGTGATCGGCTAAACAGGATAGCCAGAGGTTCAGCCACCACCTCTCTTAGTTCTTTAAGGACCCTGGGTGCACCCCATCTGGCCCTATTGCTTTATCAACTCTTATTACTTCCAGTTCCTTCAGGACCCTTTTCTCATGTAAAGGGACTTGTGTCCATTTCTGCACCATTCTCACCCCTTGTACTCCATTCAGACCCATTACCCTCCTCTTCCTCAGTAAAGACTGAGCAGAAATACCTGTTCAATATGTCAGCTTTACTGCTGTCATCTTCCATGCGGCCCCATCCTCCCCCTTCAGTCTCACTATCCCTCCCTTTGTCTTTCTTTTTTCACTTATGTACCTGTAAAAGGTTTTGTCCCCTCTACCCACTGATTTTGCAATGTGTTCTTCTGTCTCAGCTTTGGCTTTCTTACTGACCTCCTGCCTCCTTTGCTTCTCCTGGTACTTCTCCCTATCCCCTTCTGCCTGTGTCTCTTTGTATTGCCTGAATGCAATATTATTGGCTTTCACTTTCTTTGCTACCTCTTTGGAAAACCATAATGGTCTCCTCTTCCTTTTCCTTTTGCTAACCTGCTTAATGCATAATTCTGTTGTTCTTGTAATGCCCATTTTAAATACTGCCCACTGTTCCTCAACCCCTGATTCCTGTCCCATTCCCCTTAATGCCTCTTTCAAGTATCTCCCTATTTTCCCAAAGTCTGCCCCCCTAAAATCCAGGATACGTGTTTTTGTGTGGTTTGGTTCTGCTCTTTCTATGATTTCACACCACAATGACTGGTGGTCACTGTTCCCCAGGTGCTCCTCCACTGTTACCCCCATCACACTGTCCCTGTTTGTGAGCACAAGGTCCAGTATTGCCTTCTGCCGAGTTGGTTCTGTGACCAGTTGCTTGAGGAAGGCACCCTGAAGGGAGTCCAGGATAAATCTGCTCCTAGTTGATGCTGCTGCTGGAATGCTCCAGTCCACATCTGGAATATTGAAGTCTCCAACCAGTACTACCTCACCTTTGTCTGCCATCCCTTGGATGGCTAGCATCAGCTCCCTATCTTTTTCTTCATCCTGGGCTGGTGGTCTATAGACCACACCTGTGCGGATGGCTGTCCCCATTTTCCTTTCCAGCTTAACCCACAGTATCTCTCCCCAATTTTGTTCCTCCTGGATCTCTGTGGCCCTTATGTCATTTTTCACATACAGTGCCACTCCTCCTCCCTTCCTGCCTGCTCTGTCTCTTCTGAATATGTTGTAGCCAGGTATGGCCATCTCCCAGTCATGGTTATCATTACACCAGGTTTCAGTGATGGCCACAATGTCCAGGTCTGACTGCACCATGACAGCCTCCAGATCTTCCATCTTGTTGCTAAGGCTCCTGGCATTTGCACATGGCTTTCCATGATTTGACCTCCCTAGACTGTTTCGCTGTTCTACTCCAGCCCCTTCCTTGGTTGTCCTTTATCCCTGGTTCTCCTTGCTGTCTGCCCTTCTGCTGAATTTTGCCCCTTTTCTGCCTATCCACCTCTTGGGCACTAATCTCCATCTTTTGCACACTGCTTTGTAGAGATAGCCACTCCTCTGGTTCACTGGTTCCACTGCTAGCTGTGGGAGGTGAGCAAGTAGGTACCCTCCTTGCTGGTCTGCCACCCACCTTTGCTAGTTTAAATGCTTGTCAATGTAGCATTTAAACTTATCATTGAGTGCTTGGATTCCCCTCCAGGATGGATGCAGGTCGTCAGGCTTGAACAAACCTCCATCCCACCAGGTGGGTCCCCAGTCACCAATGAATCCAAACCCTTCCTCACAGCACCAGTTCTTCAACCATGAGTTAAAGTTCCTGGTGCATGCACTCCTATGCTCTCCCTTGCCTCTCATAGGTTGTACTTCTGAGAAAGTGACAGAAGTAGCTACTTGCTTGAGACCCCTCCCCAATTTCCCAAACTCTTCCTGAACTTCCTTTGGCTCCCATTTGCCAGGTCATTAGTACCTAGGTGGATAATGACATCCAGCTCACCCTCCCATCTTGCCTTCCCAGAGATCCCCAGGATCTTCCTTCCATCCTCCATGCCGTGGCACCTGGTAGGCACCTCACCTCCCTGTCCTCCCCCCCCCTCCTGTGTTCCTAGCTGGATCCCTCTTATGATGGAGTCCCCACCAGGATTTCTCCTCCTCTGGGGTACACTGCTTTCCCGCTGAGGTCACCTCCTTGCTAACCTCCACATCCTTTCCTTCCACTCTCTGGGTACCTCTATTTGGTTGTCTTCATTTGCCAGTGTGGCATATGAGTTCTTGAGTGGAATAGGATCTGGAATGTGCCTCTGCCTGACCGCTCTAACCCTCCCTGAGCCCACTGTCATCCAAGTGCTCCTCATTCTCAGCATCCTTTGAGGCAGTTGCATTGGACTGGGTGGTCTCTGGATAGGGGTGATGGTACTCCTGACCCAGTCTACTTCCGCTCTGAGTCTGGCTACCTTATCCCGCAGTCCAGAGAGATGCATGCAGATAGGGCAGCACCTCAGTGTCCAGAAGGTCTGCCTGAATATGGCTGCCCCACAGCCACTGCATTGCACCACTCCCCACATTATACTGCTATTCCACTACTTGTCTGCTACTGAAGCTCTCCTAGTTTCCTTTTTATTAATTTACTGTTCTAAAAATCCTGCCACTGATCCTCAGATAATTTTCTTTAAAAAAAAAAAAAGAGAAAAGAAAAGAAACCAATAAATAAATAAATGAGTCAGAACACTTGTCATGCTGAGGGTGGGCTTCTTCCCTTATGCCCCTCCTACTACACACACCTTACTATACCCTGTGTTTAGCTCCTGTCAATCAGATTTAACAGGGCATATAATTAAGAGTTGGGGAAGGGGGCTTAACATTTGCAGCAATTAAAGACAGCACAGAATTACACCACCACTATGTTTTAATTTTCAACAACCCAAAACAATTCTAAATAAAGACAACAAAGAAAGTACAGTGTCACTAAAAGCCCACAATCTAAGTTTAAAAGAAAAATAGCAATTACCAGTTACTCTAAAGCACTGAATTGAATATGTTTCCTTCCTTCCCCTTCTGGCTTCTTCTGAGAAAATAAAACTCTTCTTGCTACCTCAACTCTGACTAAGCCCCACCTCCAGTTATCACGTAGTTGAGGTCAGAGGCCAGACTATTAACACCCTTCACCCAACTACAGGGCAGTCAGACAAGCCAAGATAAAATTTGCAGCAATTAAAGACAGCACAGAATTACACCACCACTATGTTTTAAATTTTCAACAGTCCAAAACAATTCTAAGTAAAGACAACAAAGAAAGTACAGTGTCACTAAAAGCCCACAATCTAAGTTTAAAAGAAAAATAGCAATTACCAGTTACTCTAAAGCACTGAATTGAATATGTTTCCTTCCTTCCCCTTCAGTGTGACTGTCTCATCTAGCCCACCTCTGACTGCCCCATCTAGCCTATGCCTTGATCTACCTCGACATGTTCTACTTCAGTAGTATGTTCCTTAATGGTCACTGCCTCATCCTGCACAGCTGTACTAAATGAGAATGAACCTACCTTGTCCTTTGCCTCTGACAAGATCAATATCCTGTTGATTGCTTTCAGTTTGGCTCTACCTTAACTTGCACAAATGTAAATAGTTCTTGTTTAATTACCTGATTGTAATGGACCTGCAGTACTGTTCGAACTCAATATCCTATCATTTGTGTGCCTCTGGGTTTTTGTCCCTAACTCTGTACTTTGATGATTTGCTTTGTCCCTGCTTCTTGATGTGGAACCTCTGTAAAAGAGTCCTTGACTCAAAGGTTTTAATCCAAGATAAAATAAATAAATAAACAAAAATGTCAGGGCATCATTCCCTTGCTGGCCATATGTAGAACCATAGAATCTGATGGCAGGTAAGTGCTGCTAGGCCCACCCAGTCTGCCCAGTATCTTCCCTCATTCTTGCTGCAGACTCACGTGATATACAGTGTTGTCTCTCCCCTTCCTTATCCCTACAATTCTCATGTGCCTCCCCAAGCATTTTTGAACCCCACCACTGTTTTCATCTCAGTAACTCAGCTGGAAGGCTGTTCTGAGAATCCGCCACTCTTTCTGTGAAGAAATATTTCCTCACATCTTTTCTGAACTTGGCCCCCACCGAGCTTCCTAAAATGTCCCTTGTTGTAGAGCACCTCTTGTTCTGAAAAATACTCCCCTGCTGTACCTTACTAACCCCCGTGACATATTTAAAGGTCTCTATTATAACCACCCTCTCCCTACTCTCTTCCAGGGTGTACATATTGAACTCCTTTAGCCTCTCCTCATAGTGTTTTTGATGCAGGCCCTGCACCATTTTGGTAGCCATCCTCTGCACCACCTCCACCCTGTCTATCCTTTCTGAGATGTGATCTCCAGAACTGGACACATTTCTCAAGGTGGGGTCTTATTAGAGAGGTGTATTCTAGGGAAATACTACCTCTCTTTTTTTGCTGATTCATCCCTTACTGTGCACCCCTGCATCCCACTTGCCCTCCCGACTGCCTTGTCTCACTGCCTGGCCACCTTTAGGCCATCCAATATGACTAATCCAAGGTCTCTTTCCTGCTTAATTTTTGTCAGTATCACTCCACCCATTCTGTACTCTGTCATAGATACATACATAGGATTTGTTGGCCGATATACTGGAAGAGCACATAGCTAACATCTGCCCACATATGGACACCGAGCAAAAACGGGCACTTATCAAGCTAGGCATGGCTGAGGTCACTAGCACGTGTTTAAGAAGCCACAGCATGAGTTTGTCTTGGGCAGATCCTGCCAGATGAACCTGGTTGACTTTTTTGATTGGGTGATGTGGGTACTGGATAAGGGCCGTGCAGTGGACATCCTTTATCTGAACTTCAACAAGGTCTTTGACTCAGTGCCTCATGAAAGGCTGACTATCAAGTTGGGTAACCTGAAAGCGGGGAGAAAACTGGTTAGATGGTTCAAGAACAGGTTACAGAATAGGCAGCAGAGGGTAGTCGTGGGGGGATGAAATATCTGAGCCCAGAACTGTAACAACTGTGGTCCCCCAGGGCTGATTGCTAAGACCAGTGCTGTTTTACATGTTCATTGCCAACATATTGGATGGGGTAAAAGGATCAGCTTCTTCACAGTCATTCTAAGATCTATGCAGAAGTGGATGGGGGAAGTCAATAAAGTACTCTAAGAGGATTTAGCAAGACTGAAGGGCTGGTCAAACACATGGCAACTAGGGTTCAATGCCAAGAAGTGTAAGGTCATGCACTTGGGGGCCAGAAATCCTGGAAATAGTTACCTGTTAGGGGAGAGCAATTATCCACTTCAACGGAGGAGAAGGAGCTGGGAGTACTAGTAACAGGAGAAATGAACCATTTAACCCAGCGCATGAAGGCAGCGGCACAAGCCAATAGAATATTGGGTTACATCACAAGGGGGATCACTTCTAGGAGAGAGGAAGTTGTCCTCACCTTGTACAAGTCCTTGGTGAGGCCACACTTGGAGTACTGCATGCAGTACTGGTGCTCCTACTTAAAATGACATCAAGCTACTGGAGAGTGTACAGCGTAGGGCAATGAAAATTATCCTGGGATTGGGTGATAAACCATATGAGGAGACACTGAGGGAGCTCAATATATATTCCCTGAAGGATAGAAGGAAGAGAGGAGATACAATTGAGACATCAAGTACATGAAGGGCATGAACAGAGTAAACACCGAGAATATGTTCTAATTAAAAGGTGTGAGGGAGACCAAGGGACACAGTCTGAAACTGGAAGGAGGTAGATATATATTTTTTTAATTTGCTATTTTCTCCCCCCCAAGCTCTGGTTCCCTTGGGAGCACCTAGGAGTCATCCTTCTGTGGTCCACCTCACCTAGTTGATCGTTCTTCACCCATGTAGCCATGGTTTTACCCCCTGAGCAGGAATGGGGTGGGCCCTGACACCCCGAACCTCTAGTCTTGTTGGTTGGGAAGGTGCCAGGACTGTGGCCACAAATCGACAGCAAGCTCCGGTGATCCGCCTCCGCCAGGGCTGGAAGGGCTTTTTCCGCTGTTCTAGGGAGTGGCTAGTGCCCTGATGTCAAAGCATTGCCACCGACGTCTGCCACTCCTGACACCCTTTTCTATGCTTCAGCACTTGCTATGCTTCTGGCTTCTGCCAGAGCCAGCCAAGCCAGCAGGAACCCTCCTCCCTCCCTCCCGGAGAGGAGAGCTGTCCTCTGTATGCTCAATCCTCTCTCTCCCCTGCTGACCCTCAACAACCCGGGTTTGTTCCTGAACCCGGGTCACCGGCATGGCATGAGGTGTGGCATCGGAAGGAGGTAGATTTAGGAGAGAAATGAGGAGTCACTATTTCACGGAAAGGGCGGTTACAGGGTGGATTGCGGTGCTGGAGGAGATGGTGTCATTGGGGTCAATGAGCAGCTTCACTTGGGGTGGGACAGGATCAATGGGAGGGTCCAAAGAGTGCGTGGACAAGGATGTATAAAGGAAGCAGAAGGGAAATACGGGGGTGTGTGCAAGGGGAGGGTGGGAAGCTGCAGTCTAAATGGCTGAAGTACTGCACACTTGAACAGACTAGATAGACCGTAAGGCCTGTATCTGCTGGCAATTTTGTATGTTCTTATGTACCTCTGGACCCAATCCTGAGCTCCCCAGCTTGTTTAATAGTTCCACTGTTGGATGGTATCAAATGCCTTGCTGAAATCTAGGTGTGCCACATCCACTGCAGTGCCCTGATCCACTTCCTTCATCATCCAATCAAAGAAATCACTAGATGTGTTTGACGTGACCTCCCTTCTGTTTTATTTATTTATTTATTTGAGTTTTGGATTAATACCTGTGAGCCAAGGGCTCTTTTACGCAGGTTCCACATCATGAATACATAGATTGGCACACACAGTGAGCAGTTTGGCATTTTACAAAAGTCATTAAACAAGTAATTGCAATTATACAAATAAGACAGAAGATAAATAGTTGACGTAGTATATGTACAGGATAAGGTAGTACATTAGCTAAGGCAACAACTACGGCAAACTTGACTGAAGTTACAAAGGTGGAAATTATAAGATCGCAGCCAAAGGCCTTGTCCAGCAATGAAAACAAAAAAGGAGGCATGAAGTTGGGACTTGGGTCATAGTTGTCAGGGCAAGAGGGCAATAGGGATCAGGATGAGGTAAGAGTGTGGTGGGAGGGAGAGGGGAGAGAGAGAGAGAAAAGGAGACGAGGGAGTAAGTAAAGAGGGGGGAAGTGAGTAATGGGGAAAAAAGGGCTAAAGGCAATAGGAAGGCACAGAATTGTAGTAGGCCAACTCTGAGTTAGGTGAAGCAGTCACAGGTAGCACGAGTCACCAGGAGCTGATGTAGTTTGTGTTTGAATGTGCCAAGATTGGCAATGTTAGTGACCTCACAGGGTAGCAAATTAAACAGTTTTGAGGCTCTACCTGCAAACGACCGCTGGCCTTGCGATGTGTGGCAGCGAGGGACTTGCAGAGCTGAGTTTCCAGAGCTTCTGGTAAGGTGGGTGCTGGTGGCTGGGCAGAGGAGCATTTAAACCCCAGTGGGCATGAGACCAAGGGAGGCCTTTTTCATTACCAGACAGGTTTGGTACGTGATTCTTCCCTAGAGCTGGAGCCAGTGCGCCTGTTCATAAAGATCACAGGTATGCGTGCAGTAGGCAGCCCCAGTAAGTAGATGGCATGTCTTGTTCAGTGCAATAGAGATCCGCTGTAGAGCAGAAACAGTGGCCGCTCCATAGATAACAAGCCCATAGTCTATAGTAGAGACAGTTGAGCTTTGTATGGCTAGGCTGAGGGCTTCAGGAGTCAGACGGTGCTTATATTTATAAAGAAGACCAATGTGGATATTCACTGATTTGGCCACAGTGTCAATATGATTGGAGAAGGACAGTGTGCTGTACAAAGTCACATCTAGGTACTTGAATACTTGTGTCTGTTCAAGCGCCTCTCCAGAGCAGTTTCTGACAATTAGCTGTTTGATTTTATGTTTTATTGCACTTGCAATTAAAGTACTACTGGGTGCCCATAACAAAACTCTTACAGTCTTATCTGTTTACATACCCCCTAAAGGCCCAACATCTGTTTTTCACAGCATTCTAAACTATCTCCGTGACCCAAAAAAACCTTAATGAAACCATACTTATGGGTGACTTCAATTTAAACTGGCTAGCACCAGCTACTAGCCCCATAAGGATGCTCTATTGGCCCTACACCTATCTCAACTAGTCAACACACCAACCAGAGTTAACTATAAGACTGGTACAAGTACAGTTCTGGACTGGATTATCTCCAATTGCCCTGATCGCATATCTAGAGTAACCATGCACCCTGACTCCCTTAGCGACCACTCCCCTATTACCTATGGCTGGACAAACACATTTCCTACAGCCCCACCCAAAACTGTCTTCAGCAGAGTACTAAAATGGGGTCACCTTGATCTTTTAAAACAGCAGCTGCGCAACCATGACTGGACCCTGCTTGACTCCACTGATGACATCAGTGCAGCTCTGGATCACTTCATTATGGTCTTTGATGCTGCCTGTGACACACATGCCCCACTAAAAAAGATGAAGATCCATGGCATGGTACACCCTTGGATAACTCCCGAGCTCATATACATGCCTGAAACAACAGAACCATCTCTGGCACTGTGCAAGGCGTCAGGGAAATACAGGCTTATAAGGCAGCCAGGAATGCATGCCCACAGGCTGTTTGTCAGGGGAAAAGTAAACACGATAGAGAAATGTTGGCTAACACATGGGGAGATAGTAGGAAATTCTGGTCAAACATCAAAGATATCACTGGGCAGGATCCTAAGGCGACACCTGCTATGCTAAACCTTGATGGTGCTCCTACCATCCTACCACAAACCCTATCACAATTGCGAACACTTGTAATGAAGCTTTCACTAACCTGAACAGTTTGTTACGACATGACTTATTTGATGACACAGCTACTAGAGCACCTAGTCATTATAAGGACAAAAACTTTGGTCCCCCTCTTTTCTACTTTGAAATGTTCTCGTTAAATGAGGTTAGGAAACTCCTAAATAAAGTGTTAGGAAAATCAAGGCACAGAGGGGATTCACTGGACCTCAAATGTATTGCACTCATCCTTGAAGAAGTACTCCTACCAATAACAAAGATCCTTAATCTCTCGTTAACCCTGTCACAATTCCTGCGTGTCTGGAAAATGGCCCTGCTGACCCCAGTACATAAATCAGGTGGTCGTGCCATTCATAATAACTATAGGCCAAAATCAGTCCTCCCTCCTATATCCAAAATGCAGGAACGCATTGTAACTAATCAGCTTGTGGATTACCTTGAAAAATATTCCATCCAGTGCCCACAACAACGTGGGTTTAGAAAGGACACAGTACTACTTGAGTTTACCATCTCCATCCAGCTGTCAATCGACCAAGGCAATCTGGTAGGTGCCACCTTCATAGATTTAACTAAGGCCTTTGACATGGTAAATCACCCACTTCTCCTACATCAACTAACCACAATAGCTCTTTCCCATGACACACTACGATGGTTCAGTAGCTACCCTGAAGATAGATCTCAACGAGTAAAAATAGCCAATGTCACCCGTGAACTGTGGGTCATCTGATCTGGAGAACAACAAGGATCTGTCCTGGGCCCCCTCCTTTTCAGTGTTTTTCTGAATAGACTGTCCGCAATGGATTCTACTTTTGCGTATGGTGCTGTTATTTTTATATCACATCCTGCTTCCAACCTATTGGAAAGCAACCTACAACTTGGTCTCAAGGAAGTTAAGGAATGGTTTCGGGCCCACAAATTGGTCCTAAAGTACAAGAAAACTAAAGTTTTGTTATTCACCTTCTCTTGCAATAAGTACAAGGCCTATGCGCTTACTGTTAGAAATAACCTGGGAGTGCCACTTGAGCAAGTCTAGCATTTCAAGTACCTTGGAGTAACCCTGAATAATCATCTCTCATAAGCGCTTCACACTGAGAATATTGCCAAGACCGTCAATATTAGGACTGGGCTCCTATATAGGCACAGGCGGAGTTTTACAACCAAAGCTCTTAAACTTGCTGTCTACAGTTCAGTGCTATCAATCATTGATTACAGTTTGGTCATATATGGATCTGTTACCACAACCACACTCCAAAGGCTCACTGTCACTTTAAACAAAGTGTGTAGACTTCTCACGGGCGCAGCTCGTCTCACTCACACTTGAGAGCTATACGCTCAAACTGGATGGCTACAGCTAAGTGGTAGGATCAAATACCAGACATGTCTACTAACAAAAAAAGCTGTCTATAGGCTCCTGCCTCCAGGTGTGGGAAACATGTGGGAAATATTTTTAACCAGTCTCGAAGGACACAATGTACCCGCATGTCAACTACCCAACACTTTCTCGTCCCTAGGTGTCAAACAACTCATGGTCAGTGCTCCTTTGCTTATAGAGCCCCTCTCTGGTTCAATGGATTAAATATTGATTTAACTAATCATGCTAGACTTGGCCAGTTTAAGCACATGCTTCTTCAGAATCTATTAGCTGAAAGCTCCTGTGACTGTGCCACATAAGCTAAGGCTTGCCTGTCCCGCAGCCCTCGCCACCCCCTTGAACGCCTGTGTGTTTCTGGCTCTTTCCCCCTCCTGTTCCTAAATTCATTGAGAGTTATACTGACAAGGCCACTGGCTACTACCTCTCTGTGGCTTGCAACCACTTCCCTCCTCGACTTCCTTGTCTCTCACTTCCTACCTTCTCCCTCAATCTCTGACAAAGCCCCTGGCTGCTACCCATTTCCTATAATTCCCTCTCCCCTCCCTTCCCCTCTTCTTCTCCCTCAGTCTCTGACAAAGCCCCTAGCTGCTACCCACTTCTTACAATCCCTCTCCCTTCTCTTCTCCTCCCTCCTCCTCCTCTCCTTTTACTGATGTTGTATAGTAACTGTCTCTGTTATGTAATGCATTCTCTTGCTACAGGTTTTTAAAATCATTTGTTAATTCATCCTATGTCTGTTTCCTTCTCCAGCCATGACTGTTCCACATTGGCGGCCCCACTTGGGGGGGGCTTCCCCAGGTGAGGGTTCAGGTCGCCGAGCCCAGGTCAAGCCAGCTCGCTGGTATGGGGTGCCCGACGGCAAAAAGAAAAAGAATTATACAAATCTTATGAATGGAACTCAGCTTATTTTAGCTTATAGTTTTTGATTGAGCTTTTTTAGCTGTAAAAAGTGCTCTGCCTTTGAAATGGTCGTGCCGCCAGTTTATAGTTTTCTTGGCGTCACGTTATACTGAAGACTTAAAGTGAGGGAGTGCCATTCTAGAAGCAAAAGAACTACAGATTTTAAAAATTAAGGCTTTTAAGATGGATCAAATCCTTCGCAGAAGAGCCCAGTTGTAATGCTGACCTATGGAACTAGAGGAAGCACCTGAAGCACTTGGAGATAAGGAACTAAGGTGTATGTTTCAGCCTAGAGCAAGGCCTTGGTCGTCATGAAATTCTCTGGAGACGGTATGTTCTGGCAAGAGGTGCAGGAGCAAACAGAGATACAGTATACTATGTATATGCGATATGCTTAAATTTTACTTACTGAAGGTATGCCACTGTTGCCTTGGGGCGTAAGGAGTTCCATATTTGAATTTATTTACTATGCTCAGAGGAGTGTTTGTTTCTCTTTCTTACAGTGCTGTTTTAGTGGAGGAGAATGGAGTACAGTGGAGCTGAATGTTTGGAGGTGGATTAAGGATTGGAATCATGACAGCCCTAAATATCCAGATAAAGAAAAAGGGAATAAAATTTGCTCGAGGCCTGCCAACTGGTGTTTTCATTTGGAAAATATATCAGTGCTGCTTTATAGTGGAGATACACAGGGAGTATATTCTTCATCAGGTATTCTTTTCTCTTATTATTCCAGAATTGGTGCATTTGGATCTCCAAAGAACGCTATGGTAGCGAGGAGGATGTAATTCAGTTGCTTTGGTTGTGCCACTTACAAATTGTGGCTAAACCTGCTGTGAGCATGATTTCCACCTGTATCATTCCCTAACCAAACCATTGTCTATATTATAACATAATCCTGAACGTGTAATGGTGACCCTCAAGTCATGGGCTCTGGAATAAGAGGACTATAAAATGTTGAGGAAAAGTCATGAATGGAGTCCTTTATGATATTATAGAATAGAACTCGAGAGAACTCAAGAGACTCCACTTGTTTGTACGGCTGGTGAAGTCAGAAAAACATTTTTTTAGTTTATATTCTCAGAAATGTTATTGCCGGACTCCTGCATTTGTTTATTTTATATAATAATTTAGTGATTCTTCTGGAAAACGTTTCCTTTGAAAGTAAATAGGAGCGGCATAACATTAATTCCGAGGTTTATTCATAACTGATCTTATCCGGTGCGTCATAATGGAGCCTTGGTTAGTGATAATGGAACATAGGAACTCTGAGATGGTTTTTGGTTATATAACATCTTAACACGGCTCAAGCATTTTGTTAAACCTTTTATTACTGATTTTTTTCCTTCAGACTGGATAACGCTAGTGTGTATATTTAAAATATTGATATGGGTTTGCATCTAGGGCTGGCTCTAAAAGTTCAGTAATTAGATAACAGTCCTCCTTTTAAAAATATGTTTAAAGTAACAAGACTTCCTATTAGGGAATTCTGGCGTTTTTCAGTAGAAACTGTAAAAGTTTGTTAGCCCCTGTGCTTCTTTATGTATTGTTATATTTGATGTTTTATTAATTTAACAGGCATAGATACAAGAGTTGCCTATAATATAGATAGCCTTGATGGAAAATGAACAAAATGTATACTAGTGTGCATAATTATCAAATCATATTAACTTACACTGTGTTATTGCATGCTATATTCCATATGTATGTAATTGTGCTTTTAGTTTTCTTTTCGTATATTGTAATGGCTTATCTGCCGAACAGTAAAACCTTTGACTGACTGGTTCTCCAGGTGGGAGGGATCAGTATCTTTAGCAAAAATTACCACATTGTCCGCATATAAGAAGATGTGATATGGGCAGGATGCTGGGAGTTTGTTAAAGAAGATACTAAAGAGTAACAGCCCGGTATTGACCCTTGAGGGACACCCGACCAGACGGTTTGCTTAGTCGAGAGGACATCTCCTATCTTCACCTGTTGTGAGCGGTCAGAGAGATAGTTGTTAAACCAGCTTAAGGTGTTGCCAGATAAACCCAGGTCAAGTAGTTGTTCAAGTACAAGCGGATGGTTGACCGTATCAAAAGCCTTAGAGAGGCAGTGTTGGGTAAATTACTTTTTCTATTACTTTCTATTATGTTTGGAAACGTGTTCCAGGAAGCTCTATGCAGTCACTAGCAAGGATAGAGAAGTACTAGAAAAAGTAATACACCTTACAATTGTAGTTACTTATTTCTTCTTATACAAAAACAATACAAAAATAATAAATAACTATAACAGATTACATTTTTTGAAAGTCATAGGTTACTTACTAGTTACTTTCAAATAAATGCAATCAGTTACAGTTACATATTTCTGTTGTATAAAAAAACATAAGTAATTATAACTGTAAGGTGCATTACTTTTTCCAGTACTTCTCCATCCTTACTAGTGACTGCACAGAGCTTTTTGGAAGACATTTCCAAAAGTAATAGAAAAGTAACTTACCCAACACCGTAGAGAGGTCAATAAAGGTAGCGCCGACTAGTTGTCCTTGATCAAGAGCCTAGTCAATGAAGCCAGTAAATTTGAGAAGGGCAGTGGTGGTCCTATGCCCTTTACAAAATCTGTGCTGCTGTGAGCATTGTAGGTTATATTTTTCCATGTACTGAACCAGTTGGTGTGCAGCAATTCTTTCAAGTACTTTGGGTAATGGGGGAAGAATGGAGATAGATAGATCTGTAATTTCCAGGTACAGCCCTGTCACCGCTTTTATGGACTGGGTCACCAGGGTAGACTTCCACTTGAGGGGTCAATTGAAAATCTTGGTTGGGGGGGCAGGACAGCTTCAAGAGTGAGAGCAGGGAGTTTCAGGTCAAGTGAGTCCCCACTTGTTCTGGTTTTACCGAGTACTTTGAGTAAGTATTTTCTAGCTTCACTTTCAGTCACTGTTTGAAACAGAACTGTGGGCAAGTTGGCTTGTTCACAGGTGTGGCATGCCAAATGGTCACAGGGGTGGAATTAAAGAAATCAGCAGGTAGTACATGACTGAGATTAGTAAAAGCTGAGTTGAGAGCATTGGCAATTTAAGTGAGGGTGAGGCTAATAGCGCCATCAATATTTAGCATGTAGGGGCTATTTTGGAGTCCTTCCCTGTTATTTCAGTAAGGTTGCTCCAGAATTTCTTTCCATCTTTCCATGAGTTTGATAGGGCATTTCTATAGTAAATGGCTTTTTCCAAGTGGATAGCCCTGGTACAGGCATTTCTGACTGCCTTATGTGCCTGAATGTCAGCTTGACTGCCAGTATCCCTCATGCGAAGCCATAGGTGGTCACATGCTTTCATTTGTGCAGGGAGGTCTTTAGTATTCCAAGGGCTGTCTGTGCCCCTAATTTTCATCTTCTTGTATGGGGCATGGATATCACAGGCTGCATTGAAGCAGGAGATGAAATATTCTAGAATCATAGCAACATCGGTAGCGGTTTCAATATGGGACCAATCTTGTCACAGGAGGGTCTTTAGAGGCTCTAGGTGTCCATGGATAAGTACCCTGCTATTGATGGTTCTGGCTGGGGGTTTAGCGAATTTATTTGACCATAGGCACTAGATGGGGGAATGATCACTTATGGAGTCTGACAGGACTGTAGGCTGTGATATGATCAGGCGGTTTGTAAGCAACCAGTCAAAAGTGTACTGGTACTTGTTTTGTAATGAATTCTAGCAGGTGAGGAAATAAGCTGGGAGAAATTTGCCACTGATAAGGCATCCTTATAGGCACCTGCACTGGATGACAGCCATTTTACGTTGAAATCACCGAGCATTATGACTTTCGAGTTAAGCTTCAAGTTGTTAATGCAGCTAAGAAAGGAGTCAGGCTTGTTGGGAGGGATGTGGACTGATGCAGTGGTCAGCACTTAGAACCTTGATGGCTAGAACCTGAATGTCGACCCCAGGATTGGGCAAGGTCAGGATATGGCCCCGTAGGGATTCTTTAAGATACAGGGCACATCCACCCCATTTTTCTGACAGTCTATCCTGCCTGAAAACAGTGTACCCTGGTATAGTAATGGAAGCATCAGGGACAGCAAGTGATAGCCAGATCTCAACCACTGACAAGATCACGGATAGAAATTAACTTTTTTCGGTACCTGCACCACGGTGCATGCGGTGGCAAAAGTTACATGCACCAGAGTCAGGTTACTTGCACTGGTGTGCAAAATGAATAAAAAATTGAAAAAAAAAATTAACTGATTGTGGAATTGGTGCATACAAAACAAATGTATTACTTATCTAAAATAGTGCTTTCAAGCAAGGCAGGGACATGTGGATGGTTCTCTGTCACAGAACTATACAAGGGGGTATGGTATATGTACAGCAGAGACAATTATAACAGTAGTGGTGGATGGGCAGAAGGCACAGACCAAGCACACACAGCAACAAAAGCACTGCAGCAGCAGATTGAAGACACTGGCTGCAGCAAATCTCACACTGCTTTATCTATTTTATTTTTTATTTTTCCATGGAATATTTATAACACAGTTGTATTTCTTTGACAACTACTTTTTGTGCTGGTCTGTTTCTGCATCCCTCCCAGTTGTCAGGGGAGTCCCGCAAGGCTCCATATTAGGTCCCACCGTCTTCTCCCTATACATCAATAACCTTGACGCACATATATCCCAGTCCCATCTGCATTTCTTTGCTGATGATACTGTACTGTATACATCAGGCCCTACACTGGCTGAAGTGAGGGGTGTACTCCAAGCCGACTGTGCACAACTAGAAATCAACCTAATCAATGCCACACTACTCCTCAATGCCAAGAAAACTAAGGTCATGATCTTTGCTCCAAACACCACTTCCACTTCCCTTGCAAACATGCACAAAGAATTCATCACTACCTCACCTCCAAATTCAAACATCTTGGTATGTGGCTAGACAACAAGCTTTCCTTTCATGACTACCTTGACAATCTGGTAAAGAGGCTAAAAATTAAGCTAGGTTTCTTCTTCCGTAACAAGTCCCTCTTTCCATTGGATACCAGAACTAGGCTGGTCCAGGCCACTTTCTTGCCACTACTCGACTATGGAGATCTAATCTTTTCCTCCGCAGTGGCCTCAGGACTCAACAGACTAGACATCCTCTACCACCGTGCCATACAGTTCAAGACAAACCTACCCTACCGAACCCACCATTGCGATTTGTACCTAGCCGCTGGCTGGACATCACTCTCAGCTAGACGCACGCTTCATGCTAGTATCTGGACTCTTAAGCTACTCCTGAACAAGCTCCTGAACTATCTCACAGCCCTTTTCCGTATTTCCCATAGTGCCTACTCTCTTAGGAAAAATGACCTCCTCCTCCTCCTCGATGTACCGAGAACTCGCACCTCACTCGACAAGCGGGCCATATTGAGCATTCTCCCAACTATCTGGAACCAGCTCCAAGACATACTGAAGTTTCCCGGTACTGTCCCTGTCAGCCTATTTAAAAAGTTGGCTGCAGCAAAAATAAAAGATACGTGCAGCTGCTTCTAAATCCTAGCTCACTGCTCTAACCCAAGCCCACTGCTTCCTCTTACTTACCTAGAAATTAGCTGCCTTGATACTCCAAAACAAGCACTTTGTACCTTTTTTCTGTACTTGTATTTTTCTGTCATTGTCATTTTTATGCAACATGTTAATGCTTGCTTATAATTCTGTACTTGAATCTGTACTGTTTTTTCGATTATGCAATCTGTAACTACCTGTCTGTGTCAAAGGACCTCCTTGTGAATGAGCTTGCTCAATGAAGTTTTCCTACAATAAACTTGAACTTGAACTAACTATAGACTGGGAGCAAGGTCACAGTAAGAATAGGAATTAAATTTGATTTTTATGCAAATTACCCACACCAAAATAAAAAGAAAAACAATTATCAGCAAGTTAGGGTATTTTGCTGCTGGAGTGCTGCTCTGTCAACTGCAGTCTGGGAGCAAGGCCACAGTAACCAACGTCTGTGCTGCTCACTGGTGCACACCAACGTACCCACACATGTGAACTCTATGCTGACTCAGGTTGGTTGCAACTCTCAAACCGGATAAAGTACCTTACCTGCCTGATGGTGAAAAAATCCACTCTGGGCCTCACTCCACCCTGTATCCAAGACCTGTTATGCCCGAGCGCTAGCACCCGTTTTACCAGAAGATCAGAACACCAGCCTCTCCAAGTCCCCCGATGCCGGACTTCTCAGGGACAAAGATCATTTGCCTATCATGCCCCCAGCTGGCTAAATGCCCTCAGCACTCATATTACTGCCTCCACCTCTCTAGGTATTTTGAAATCAAGGCTGTTCTCTCACCTTGCCACCTCCAGCTCCTGTGACTGCCCTGATTAAACCTCCTATTTTCTCACTACCCACCCTGTTCCGCTATTTGACAAAGACATGTTTGGGAAACCTTTCTCCTGCTATTGTCTGCTCCCCCACACCTTTCACTTACCCTCTCTGTTCTGGACTTTTCCCTATTTGTTTCTCCTAATCTGGCATGACCTCTTTCTTGTAATAATAATGTGATTATTGATATCTCATGTCCTTTTGCACAAATGATTTGATATGTATTTGTATATGTTTTCTTGCTCTTGACACAGCACAAATTGTTGTGTTATCTATGTAACCTTTTTTGTACTGTACCTAATTGACGTGGAACCTTTGTAAAAGAGCCTCTGGCTCAAAGGTAGTAATTCCTAGAACAATAAACTGAACTAAAAACTAAACTGTGCTGCTAATATGAATTAAAATAGATTTTAATACAAATTACCACCACCAAAAAAAAAAGAAAGAAAAACAATGGTCAGCAAGTTAGGGTATATTTTTTTTCCTCAATACAATCAAGTGAGGAATCGAGGCTGTGATAGGTTTTGGTAAAAGTTTATAACCACTTTTCCTGAGACAGATTTTCTATCTTTTCGTAATTCTTAAAACAAACTAACAAAGCCTTTACAATAAACCAAATCAGTACTCAAAGCAGTTGCTATTCAGTTGCCCTTTTATCTGTCTGAAGTAAAGTCTGCTCAAAATCTACTTGGGGAGAGTGAAAACCCCAACTTGATCAATTTGCCTTTTGCCAAGTAATCAGTTTGCTTTACTGAAATGTATTTTTTTTTCCTTATGTAACTCCTAGGTGGCACTATCCCAAGGGCTACTACCTCACCTGCACGGCTAGTAGCAGGTTAAGGGGCCTGAGTTCTGAAACAGGTGCCTCCACCCAGAGATCAGGGTTGGTAGTGGTCAAACTAACCTGGGCACAGCCCTCTGAGACACTGTAATCCCCCCTCTTTCCCTTCTAGTGGCCTGAGCAATATACGATAATCACTTTCACAGTACCCTTTGTACACCATACCAGTACCCGCACTGTTTGCACTTACCACCAAGGCTGGTTCCTCTGGCTTGACCCTGGGGACCCCCTGTAAAACAAGGTTGTGCATAGTAAATAGCAACAGTATAGTACTCTTGGCACAAACTGGAACCACAGTCGGGTTAAATGCAGCAAAAAAAACGGTCAGATCTGATTTATTCAGAGGACTTGAACAAGGAAGGGGCATGATCAGGTTGATTAGCTTAAAGGCTATATTAATCAAACAGTTATGCATGCACTTTAAGTCCCCACACAGTCACACACTCTGGGTACCCAGGTAGGAAAATGGTAGGCTAGCCAGGAACGTTGAAGCTGGTTGGGGCCCTGTGATGGAAGAAAGCAACTTGCACAACACACACTACTTGTAATCTGGAGCTGGGGGGGGGCGCCTCAGTTCATGAAAGAAGCAGCAGCAAGACAATCAGATGACAACACTTTAGATTTAGCTGTTGTTGCAGGGAGCTACCCTGATGTTTACTCACGATACCCAATACTGGACACAGGCAGGACAAAACTGAGACTGCAGGTTGTTGAGCTGCAGTGTCCGGAGAAGGGGGCCCACACGAATCACCGAGGTGTCGTTCCTGTTCAGTCTTTGAGCAGGGGGCTGATCCCCAGGTAACTCTCTCATCGATGGGTTTTCTGTGCAGCAGGTAGTCAGGCTGGGCCAGTGTGGCAAGGCCCAGGCCCAATGGAGATGATTTTGGATTCAGTCTGTGGGATTGGATGTGGCTTCCTGCAAGCAGAATACAGTTCAAACCACAGTGGGGAACCAAATTGCGACCCACTAGCAGCACACAGCACATTTACATGTAAGGAAATTCTAATGCAGCTTCCAGCAACCAGAATACAATTCAAACCACAGTGCGGAACCACATCATGACCCACTATAAGCACACACATTCACATGTAAGAAAATTCCACTGTACCAGGCAAAAGGCTCTCTGGTCACAATTACAGAGTCTCTGCACAATCCAGGAGTTCAGAGGTCGCTGGAAGTCCAGACAGATCGATCGCATTTAGTAAATCTTTGGTCTTCTTCAGGTAGGAGCCTGGTCACAATTCAGTGGCTTACTTTGCTCTCCAAATTCGGATTCAGTCCGAAAAAGGCACAAGTTCCCACTCAGGGACAGCAGGCAGGCATGCAGGCCAAAACTCAGGCCTTTCCGTAGTTCTCCTGCATGAATCCACTATGGATTGCTGCTCGAACTACCTCGAGCTGTTACTTCTTCACTTCCCAACTTAGATCTAACTGAAACTGCAAGCAGTTTGGGACTTCCCCAAGAATCAAAAGGTTCAGTTGGCTGATCTGTCTGTCAATCACAACAAGGGCTACCCCTCCAGGTTATTTTAGGCGCAAAAAGCCCAAAACTACAATTCCTACAAGTTTTGCCTGGTACAGTGGAATTTCTTTACATGTCAACACTCTCACATTGTTCTTCAAGTTTTGGTGTGTCACCAGAGAGACTCAGACTGTCAGCCCCTTCTTCGGGCAATTCACACAGTTCCACAAAACACAGAGAGTCCGCAACCTCAGACGTAATACTTTGCTCTTCACTTTCAGGGAGCATTGGCTCCAGGGACGAAGCTTGGGGGGTTAGGCGGTCCAGAAGGCCCAGCTTCATCCCCACAATTAGTCAAAGAGTTACCTTGAAACAGCTGACTCAATTCATAGGAGGGGTCATAGGCATCGTCACTTTCACTTTCATCAGAGGTGGACTGACAGTCACTGTTATTCTGGGCCTGCTGTAGGGGAAACCTTAAATCTGTAACTACTTGGGTAGGTTGACTGTCTCTTTTTTACAGCAGCATGAGTCACTTGCCCAGGGGAATCAATCTCTGATGGTTCAGTCTCAGTTATGACTTGGCCAATAGGTAGCAAGTGGTTACGGTGCATGGTCTTGACAGCTTTGGATTTATTCTCTGGGCGCACCTTGTACACCGGTAAATCATTCAACTTTCCAACTACTACATGGGGAAGATGGTGCCACCTATCAGCAATGTTGTGTTTGCCATGCAGTCCCAAATTGCATGACAACATACGGTCTCCAGGCCGAAGCTCTTGAGCCTTTACTTTTTTATCATGTCTCTCTTTGTTGGCAAGATTTCTTTTGGCGGCCATTGTCTGGGCCATTTAATAGGCATGGTTCAATTGAGCTTTCAGTTTCTATACATACTGTAGGTAATTTTCTACTTGGACCCCATCTGGAGAGACCCCAAAGCAGACATCAACGGGCAGTCGGGCCTCCCTCCCGAACATGAGGCGGTAGGGAGAGAACCCAGTAGCATCATTTTTTGTGCAATTGTTTGCATGGACCAAGGTGCTAATCTGCTGGCTCCACTTAGGCTTGTCTTTGGGATGGAGGGTGCCCAGCATGTCTAGAAGGGTGTGGTTAAAACGTTCTGGTTGAGGGTCCCCTTGTGGGTGATAAGGGGTGGTTTTTGACTTCCGCACCACCCATAGAGAGAGCATTTCTTTGATTAGCTGACTTTCAAAATCTCTGCCTTGGTCAGAGTGGATCTGCTGAGGGGCACCATAGTGGGCGAATACATTTTCCACTAGCACCTTGGCCATGGTAGAGACCTTTTGATCTTTAGTTGGAAAAGCTTGCGCATACCGTGTGAAATGATCCGTAACCACTAAAACATTACGAATAGTCTGCTGATCAGGTTATAAACACAAAAAGTCTATGCAGACCAGTTCCATGGGGGTGCTGGTAGTAATATTGATAAGGGGGGCAGCTCTCTGAGGCAGGGCTTTCCTTTGCAGGCAATGACTGCAGGTCTTTACATGGTGCTCAACATCGGCCCCCATCTTGGGCCAGTAGAATTGAGATCGTACCAAGTCGAGAGTCCTGTCAATACCAAGGTGCCCCATGTGATTTGGAGGGACCTCAGTACCAAATCGTTAAAGGCCGTGGGCAGGACCAATTGCTGCCTGTCTACTTGACTGCCACAATCCACTGTCTCTCTGTACAACAGCTGATTAAGTAGCTTCAACCTGGGGCCTTCTTTAAACAAAAGAGCAGTTCGCAAGTCATGGGAACGCAACTTGGACACATCTTTCCCCGCACGCAGGGCATGAAGTGCGGGCGGAATCATAGGATCTTGGGATTGAGCCCACTGAATGCTGTCATTGTCAAATTGAGGTAGTACACTAATATCTAGAGCAGAAAAGCGGCAGTAGGCAGCCGGTATGCAGGTATCAGGAGGGCCCAGGCAATCTACTAAACAGTCCACTATGTCCGCAGACATCTGTTCATCTCGGTCAAATTTTTGGCACAAGGCTCGGATGTCAGGTTCAGACAGCCTGACCCAATCACTCTCGGAAACCGGCCATCGTTCAAGGCGTCAGCATCAATATGGTTCAGTCCTGGCCTGTATTCAACAGCATAATCATAGGTTGATAAGATGGAAAGCCACCGGTGCCCAGTGGCATCTAACTTAGCTGAAGTCTATACATAGGTTAACAGGTTATTGTCGGGCTTCACCAATATCTTTGCCCCATAGAGGTATTCATGAAACTGATCAACGATGGCCCATTGTAGTGCAAGGAACTCCAGCTTGTGCACAGGGAAGTTTTGCTCCGATGGGGTCAAGCTCCTACTGGTGAAGGCCACTGGTCTCAAACCATCCTCATGGTCTTGATACAGCACAGCTCCTAGACCCTGCAGACTGGCATCCATATGCAGCACATAGGGCTTGGTGGGGTCAGCATAAGCGAGGATGGGGATGTGGGTGAGCTGGCATATGAATTCGTGAAAGGCTGCTTCACATTCGGGTGTCCAGCGGGGCCCAAAAAGTTCACCTGTGCGGAAGTACACTTTCTCTGGTTCTTTGACGGACCCTTTTTTATGTTTATGGTTGGTAGGCGGGTAACCCTGGGTAAGATTCAAGAGCAGGCGAATCACCTTTGAATAGTCTTTTATGAACCTGCAGTAGTAGCCACAGAACCCCAGGAAATGTTGTAGTTCTTTCAAATTATGGGTCTGGGGCCAAGTAGTCAGTGACGCAACCTTACTGGGATCAGTCTCTATCCCTTCTGCAGATACTATCTGCCCTACATACTTCATGAAGGTTTGGAAAAACTGGCACTTGTCAATGGACAGCTTGAGGCCGAAGTCTTCCATTCGGTCTAGGACTTTAAATACTCGGGTCTCATGCTCCTCTAATGTGCGCCCAAACACAATGACATTGTCTAGGTACACCAGACATTCTAGCAAGTTCATATCTTCCACTGCACGTTCCATCAGTCGCTGAAAGGTGGCCGGGGCACCTGAAATCCCCTGTGGCATTCTTAGGAATTTGTAGAACCCCAAAGGACAGATGAAGGCTGTTTTCTCATGGTCCTTTGGGCCATCAGGATCTGGTAGTATCTGTTGAGAAAATCCAATACCGAAAACTATTTGCTCCCATTCAAACAATCTAGGGCATCTTGTATACGGGGCATGGTGTATTGATTGGGGATGGTCCGCCTGTTCAGGTTTCGATAATCAACACACATCCTTACCGACCCATTCTTCTTACGCACAGCCACAATGGGAGAGGCATGTGGGCTCCTTGATTCTTGTATCACACCAGCAGTGAGCATTTCCTGCAGGTGTCTCCTCACATCATCTTTGTCTGCTTGGGCGAGACGGGTTCTCTCTCTCGAAATGGCTGGTCATCATGCAGGCGTATGTGATGCTTTGCACCCTGGACACACCCCATGTCCCATTCTTTTAATGAAAACACTTCGTCCCTCTGAGCGAGTTTCTTGCTAATTCTAGCCTTCCATTCAGTTGGCAACGGGGAGTCACCAAAGTCAAATAAGTCCGGGGGCACTCTCTCCTTCTCTTCAGAGCACTTGTTGCTGGGCAATATAGCAGTGTCGATGCGGTGTACTATCTATAGCTAGGGTGCACCCTCTGTTCACCCGACTATCCCGATCTGACATCACTCATTGTGCATAGGCGTGGACACAAGCAGGCAAGATGCTGGGTTTGACCAATAATCCCTCTGGCAGCTTTCCATCTCCTGGTGCATCCGACAATAATATTTTGTTCTTTACGTTTCTCTTTAGGTGGACCTCTGCATGGACTGTGCACTGGGCATTGGGGGCCAATACCAAGGAGTCAGGTTCCTTTTTCCACACTATCCCCCCTGGCTCATCTGGGTCCACTTCATCGGGTCTCTGTTGCCAGTCATAAGCCCTTTTTACTAAGGCTGGAATTCTTAGGGCCCAATCTAGTCAGCTGCCCTTGTTTCTCATGGCAGAGTTGTGCTAGTCTCCCAAACATGTGGGTGTTTGTTCCAATTAACAGGGGAACCCCATCATACAGTCCAGTGGGGGGACACACTAGGGCCAGTGTCTCTACTTGCTCCTCTTCGCCAGTGACAGTTGCTGGAAAAGACAACCAGAAGTGGGCATATCCTAGATATGGATAAGACTTGTCGCTCAGCCCCCACACATGTAGGCCTTCCAGGGATTGTAAGGGCACATCAGATAAGTGTTTGTCATACCAGTTCTGAAACACAGTGGTCACTTGCGACCCACTGTCAAGCACAGCCTGAGTAGGAATACCATTCACAGCCACATTAGTCTCCATTGAAGGGCCTACTATCTTGGATCAGTCTGGAGGAACAGTAGCAGTGGCCGGTACATACGACTTAGCCACAAAGAAGTTGGAGTTGGGATTTCCTGAGCCTTCACTGTGGTCATTTCCAGCACCCTTCAGCCATAGTTTCGCTTTCCGGAGCGCCCCTTGAAGTCTGTATACAACCTTATCTAAGTCTTTTGGTGACCGGCATTCTTTCTTCATATGCCCCTCCTTCCCGCAATTATGACAGAGTATGCTTTCTGGAGTCTGGTGTGGTCAAGACATCACATTGGGGGCTGAGGTGGGGGTACCACCAACAGAAAATTGTGATTCAACCTCTGTCTGGTATGTGGAGGGCATGGGGAGATGCCTCAGTAATTCCCTCACTTCCATAGTCAATTCACCAATCTTTGAGCTGCTGTCAACAGGGGATGCCTGGGAGTGCACCCCCCCCATAGCGGACACGCTCTGAGAGAGGTTTGGGCCCATTGTATCTCTGTAATGGGCTTGTAGGGAAATAGTAGCCCTCATTTCTCGGACCTCTCACAGTATCTTGCCCCAGGGCGGCGCGTCCTTGCTAGCCTCCCAATGTTCAACTAGCATTGTATTTCGCCCCTGTGCATCTTCAGTCATCTGGGCAGCAGATGCAGGAAGGGTCCCCACCACATGGCTGCCTCCTCTCAATCCTCTGAATTTCCTTCATCAATCTATCATAGGTAGGAGGTGCATCCAACCAAGCAGCAAGGCGTAGTTGGAGCAGCAATAATTCAGAGAATGGGGCTGACTTGAGGACTTGGCCCAACCTATTCCGATCTAACTTAGCTGGGGCCATGCCACCTTACATAGATACATAGATACATAGACAGTGTCAGCAGATAAGGGCCTATGGCCCACCTAGTCTGCCCATTTGAGCTTGTAAGTTCAGTTTGTTTTCCTAGAAGTCTATTTCCCCTTACCCCTGACCTCTAGAATTCCTTTATGTCTATCCCATGCATTCTTAAATCCCGTGATTGTTTCAGCCCCACCACTTCCTCTGGCAGGGTGTTCCACTTGTCCACCACCCATTCTGTGAAGAAATTCTTTCTCATGTTTCCTCTGAATCGTCCTCCCTCAACTTCATCCCATGCCTCTAGTCCTGAAACATCTTTTGGCTTAAAATAGTGTTTTCCTGCACCCTGTTCTCCCTGTAAGATACTTGTATGTCTCTATCATATCCCTCTCCCTCCTCTCCTCCAGGGAGTACATGTTCAGTTCCTTCAACCTGTCTTCATAGGACTTGTGATGCAATCCATGCACCATCTTTGTTGCCCTCCTCTGAACCTTCTCTACCCTGTCTATGTCCTTACGTAGATATGGTCTCCAGAACTGTACACTGTACTCCAGGTGGGGCCTCACTAGTGTCTTGTATAGTGGAATTATGACCTCCCTTTTCCTGCTGGTGATGCCCCTGCCTATACATCCCAGCATCCTATTTGCTTTACCTGCTGCCTTGTCACACTGTTTCCCTACCTTGAGGTCATCAGAGATGACAACCCCAAGATCCCTTTCCTGCTTGGTGCATGCTATATCCTCACCCCCCAACTGATATATTGTGCCTGGGTTTTTGTGCCCCATATGCATTATCTTGCACTTCTTGCACCTTTCTTTAGGCATTTCTGTAGCACCACCTCGAGTCAAGGCACATACATGGATAAGGGCTCCCCCGGGTACTGTTGAGTGTTTTTGACCCTACCCCATAGGTCCTCATCTGAATTGGGACTCCCATACACACTTTCCAATGCATTCAAAAAATCGTGAGCAGTTGCTTCTGGATTACTAGTCTGTGTAGCGTGGATAGTAAGTTGGGTAGGGCCTCTGAGGCTTTCAACCACCCTTCTCCTCTTCTCTGGTTCAGGACATTGCTATTCTCGGATTTGGGGGCAACATAGTCTATCCAAGTCTCCCAATTGTCCTCCCCCTGGGGTGTGGGGAGGGTGCCTGAAAACATCCTCAGCCGACGATATGAGTCGTGACTAATGGCAGGTACAGATATAGGGGACAGCATTGGCACGGGCACTGAAGGTGGGGCAGTAACAGGTGCTGGAGTGGGAGGGGGTGTTGGGGAAGGAACACCTCCAGGTGGCAGGAATAGTTTCTTAAAGTCCTCTACGGTTTTCCCTTCCTCCAGCAACAACTTAGTAAATTTCTCCTCAAAAGTCTCTCAGATAATGGTGGGAGCTCATCCTCCCCAGGGTCTTTACTGTCTTTTGTTATCACTCTCCAGGTAGCTAGGACCCCTTCTGAGGCAATAGTCTGTGGTACTTTAGAGCTGTCCACCAGGTCACTACACTCTACCAAGGCTATGAAAGTTTGGGTAATCAAATCAGCCCATCGACCCACCACCACAGGGTTTTTTTAAACATTCAACTTTGGAGAGTGCTCCCTTTACAGTGTCCTTACTGGTATGCAGGGGAATATCCAGTATAAGCAGAGCATTTTGGGGGTTGATCTCCTGCCCAGCACACCATCCCACCAACTGGTGTACAGCCATTTCTACTGAGGTAGCCATTAATCTTTAACAATAATTCATAATTTTTGGCCACTAGAAGGCACAAAATCCCAGCGGTGAGCCTCCAAGATGTAACCCCTAGGTGGCGCTATTCCAAGGGCTGCTACCCCTGCCTGCACAGCTATCAGCAGGTTAAGGGGCCTGAGTTCTGAAATGGGTGCCTCCACCCAAAGGTCAGGGTTGGTAGTGGTCAAACTGACCTGGGCACAGCTCTCCGAGACAGTGTAACCCCCCACTTTCCCTTCTAGTGGCCTGAGCAGTATACAGTAATCACTTTCACAGTATCCCTTGTACACCATACCAGTACCCACACTGTTTGCACTTTCCAGCAGGGCTGGTTTCTCTGGCTTGACCCTGGGGACCCCCTGTAAAACAAGGTTATGCACAGTAAATAGCAACAGTACAGTACTCTTGGCACAAACTGGAACCACAGTCAGGTTAAATACAGCGAAAAAAGGTCAGATCTGATTTATTCAGGGCACTTGAACAAGGAAGGGGCATAATCAGGTTGATTGGCTTAAAGGCTATATTAATCAAACAGTTATGCATGCACTTTAAGTCCCCACACAGTCACACACTCTTTGGTACCCAGGTAGGAAAATGGTGGGCTAGCCAGGAACATTGCAGCAGGTTGGTGCCTGTGGTGGAAGAAAGCAACATGCATAACATGCACAACGCACACTACTTGTAATCCGGAGCCGGGGGTGGGCTCAGTTCGTGAAAGAAGAAGCAACAAGACAATCAGATGACAACACTTTAGATTTAGCTGTTGTTGCAGGGAGCTACCCTGATGTTTACTCATGATACCCAATACTGGACACAGGCAGGATGAAATCGAGAATGCAGGTTGTTGAGCTGGAGTGCCTGGAGAAGCATGGCCCACACGAATCACCGAGGTGTCGTTCCTGTTCAAGTGTTGAGCAGGGGGCTGATCCCCAGGCAGGTCTCTCATCAATTGTGTTCTCTGTGCAGCAGGTAGTCAGGCTAATTCAGTGTGGCAAGGCCCAGGCCTAATGGAGATGATTTTGGATTCAGTCCGTGGGACTGGATGCGGCTTCCAGCAAGCAGAAAACAGTTCAAACCACAGTGGGGAACCAAATCATGACCCACTAGCAGCACACAACACATTTACACGTAAGGAAACTCTAATGCAGCTTCCAGCAAGCAGAATACAATTCAAACCACAGTGGGGAACCAAATCATAGAAACATAGAATTTGATGGCAGATAAGGACCGCTTGGCACACCTAGTCTGCCCATTTTCCTACCTAACAGATAAGCTGCAGTTCCTAGTTAACCGACAGCCTACTTCCTCCTACCCCCCACTAGAACTGCCTTATGTCTGTCCCATGCATTCTTGAATTCCCCCACTGTTCTTGACTCCACAACCTCCTCAGAAAGGTTGTTCCATGCACATACAACCCTCTCCATGAAAAATACTTCCTCACATTACCTATGAACCGTCCCCCCTCTATCTTCAAATTGCGCCCTCTTGTTCTTGCACATCTCTTTTTCTGAAAGATACTACCCTCTTGGACTTTGTTGATTCCCTTGACATACTTGAAAGTTTCGCACAATTCATTCAGTGGATGGAATCTACTAGTAATTGTCTAACATATAAATATGAACTTCATCAGACTACTGTTACATTTCTTGATCTGAAAATCTATAAAGATGGCAAAGGTGGAGCTTGTACTACTTTGTTCCAAAAAAATACTGATAGGAACACTTTGTTAAGATTTGATAGTTGCCATCCTTTCCATACTAGGTTCAATATCCCTAGGGGACAGTTAATAAGAACTCTAAGAAACTGTACTGAACATTCAGAATATGACACAAAACGAAGTGAACAGGTGCAACGATTTTTAAATAGAGGCTATAGCAATAAAAGTATTGTATCAGCCATTAAGAAAGTGGATCAATTGGATGGGGTGAAACTTTGTTGTATAAACAACAAAATAATAAATTAAAAACTGAGTGACCCTTTGTCACCAGCTTCTCTAGTCGAGCTCTTAAAGTTAAACAGATTATTGTTAATAATTGGCCTATTCTAGAGCTCGAACCTGTATTAAAAGAAGTGACCAAGAACGGACTATGCCAGAATGAGGATTTAAAACAGGCAATCCCCTTAGGTGTTCTATTTCACTCTGTCCTTTCTCCTTTTTTTTCTGACTATCCTTTCTTTTCCCTATCAGGGTGGCCAACCTGATATCTATTTTCTATTCTTTTCTATCCCCTATTTGTTAAAATGCCTGTGTTCCCACTTAAAAGCAGCTCCTGAAAATAACTGGTGCCTTAAAGAAGCAGTGGTTCCTCGCTGCTGCTAGCAGTATGTTGAATTTGGTCCCATGATGTGTGTTTTGAATGATTGTTTAACCACCAGGAGTGGTTTCTTATAAAGAGGACATAGCTCTGAAGTGGATGCAGAATTACAAAGAATGTACAAAATCTGCCCCTGTTGTTTCATGCTCCTGTGTCTTGCAGCAGTGTGTAGACTGAGATAACTCAGTCGGGGAAAACACAGAAAACACTCCTTAGAAAAACTGAAGGGAGTTTAAGTACAAAACACCTGTGATGCCCATATAAAGAAATGCTGCAGGTATCAGGTACAGCAAGAAGCTTGCTTTGCTGTCAAGCAAAACAGGGCTGAAATGAAATGGGAGCCGATGGCTGAAGTTTTCAGCCAACAGCTGTTTACAAAGCTAAGTTTGGTACAGAAAATGTTTATTTCTCTAAAAAGCAGTAGGTTCCTAGTGCTTGCAAGAATAAACAGATAAGGAGCGCCTTTTCTGCTTACATTTTCAAGCCTAGTGATAGCTACTGAATATTTTTCTTCTGATTTAAAATATTACAATGAGCCAGAAATAAAAGAAAAGGGTCATTACCTGATGATGTTTCAGAGGTCCTGCTATAGGGCTGACAGCTCCTGAACTGACTGTATTTATGGGAGAAGCAGTCAGTGACATCACAGTAGGGGAGGAGTCAGCTCCCAAGTGTGATGTCATGCCCTGTAATTAAGGATTTATTTAGCCTTTTTTTTTCTGAAGAGAGACTCCTTAAGAGCCTGTATGATGGACACAGAGACTTGCATTAAGCTAGGCAGGCTAGGACATTGTTTTATGAAATTTAGAGGTTTAAAATAAAGTGTTCCTGCTAATTGATGTTGTCATCTGACCTCTGATGTCACATCAGGCTGCCATAAAAGGTTGTCCACCAGAGGGCTAGAGAGATAGATAGGAGAGAGAATATGGAAGATGGTCAGTTGCTTTCTGATCAGAGACTGAGCAAGAGCTAAGAAGAGCTGAGTGTGGAGGTTTACACACTGTCAAGAAGGAAGGTCTCAGGAATTCTTTTGATTTGATGCTTAATGGAAGAAGAATGATGTCCTGATGATTTACATTGGTGTGAAGAATTAACACCCTCTTATTTTCCTTTTTGTAAATATCCTTTATTTTCTTTATTTTACTTTTTGGACAATAAATTGACAAACGCAGAATACGCGTTTTTTTATGCACTATATTACAGTTGTCTGTCTAAATCTGTTATAAAGAATCCTCGCTACCACACGGACCAAAAGTTATTTATAGAAAATGTAAAAGTGTAAGGGATTATGTTGTATCCAATATAGTAACTACTAACACCAAGGACAAACAAATGTTACTAACATCTAGACCTAAAGGTGCACATAGGTGTGGTAATTAGTTAGTCCATTAAAAATTATATTCGAAAAATTTTTGTTGGTAAATTATGTCCCAGAAGATTGGAAAAAAGCAAATGTTACACCAATTTCTAAAAAGGGTTTAAAAAATAACTGTGAAAATTATCATCCTATTAGTTTGACCTCTACAGTTTGTAAGGTACTAGAAAGTTTAATGAAAGATATTATTACACCAGTCTTGAATATTAAAGATACTGAACAGCATGGGTTTAGGAAGGGAAGAAGTTGCCTCACAAATTTGCTCTCATTTTATGAGAATATTAGTGAGTACTTGGATCATAACATACCTTGTGATATTATTTACATCGATTTTAGTAATTTGACATCATGCCACATATGGCATTGATTTCCAAATTAATCGATATTAACATTAACTGCTGTATTATAAATTGGATCAGCAATTGGTTACGAGATGGAACACAATGTGTTCTTATCGATGGTTTTAGTTCAAGGGAAGGATATATTTCTAGTGGAGTCCCGCAGGGTTCTGTGTTGGGACCTTGTCTCTTCCAGGCATTTATTGCAGATTTGATGGAGAAATGCCAATCTATCTCTATCAAATGTGCTGATGATGTGAAAATTGGCGGACCATGTCTAGACACCATGTATTCTACTACTATACAAAATGATTTGAATAATATTACCTCTTGGGTTAATAAATGGGGCATGCAATTAAATTTAAATAAATGCAGTTATGCATTTGGGATCCAATAACCCAGAATATACATATCAGTTAAATAATACAAACCTAGTTAGTTCTGTTGATGAAGAAGACCTGGGTATCAGTATCTCGAATGATATGTCATATAATAAGCACATTCAAGAGATTATAAATAAGTCTAATGGAGGTATGTGGTCAATTTTGCACAATATCAAATCACGTGAAAGTGAGGTTCTTGTGCCTTTGTTTAGATCTTATGTAAGGCCCCATTTGGAATATGCTGCCCAGTTGTGGTCCCCCTATAAGAAAATGACTAGTAATTCCTTGGAAAATTTTCAAAGATGGTTTACCAAGAAAATTTCAGGATTAAAGTATAACACATATAATGATAAGTTGAAAAAATCAAAATTAATGTCTTTATCAACTCGTCGGCTTAGAGGCAATTTGCTCTTTCTTTTTGATGTAGTTAAAGATCCTTTCATTATGACTGAATTAAATCTTCAATTTAAGGACAATAATCATAATACTAGAAGTCATCCATTACAATTAATTAGAAATAAATTTAGGCATAAAAAAACGACAATATTTTTTTACATTAAGAGTTGTGGGTCCATGGAACAATTTGCCTAATAGTGTTGTTATTAGTGAAAATAAGAAAATATTTAAGTATAGATTGGATCAGTTAATTTGTAGTGATTTCAGTTTATCATATTACCCATTGGTTTAGTATAAGAGCGTTATGGGCTAACTGCCCTCTTGCTCTTTACACAACCTTAGCATGAACCTTAGTAATTGTACATACTGTGAATACATAAATTGCTGTAAAGATTTCAAACATCCAGTTACAGGAAATAATATAGAACTGAATGATTTCATCACATGTAATAGTTTTGGTGTAGTATATTTGTTGAATTGTGACTGTGGGGCATATTATGTTGGCGTACCACCGAAAATTTTAAGTAAGGATAGGTGAACATGTAAGGGCAGTAGAAAGAGGAAACATGACCTATGCCATTGCTAAACATGTCTCAAAATATAGTCCCAAGAAACACATTTTTAAATTTCTGGGTCTCGAATTGGTCACTATAGGCCCCAGAGGGGGTGAACTAAATAAAAAGATAGGACAGAGAGAAAGTTATTGGATTTACACTCTAGGAGCTTCTTCATATATGGGCCTTAATGAAAACATTGAGCTTGCAGCATTTATAAAAAAGTATAAGTGACATGTTGCTTGTTTTCTCCCCCTGCTGCTTTGTATTAAGACAGTGCCTGGTCACCTCATTTAATAGTTTTGTCTGTGTTTTAATCTAGTTAATTGTATGGACTGTGATTAATGTTGAAATTTATATGCAACATAATCAGAATTTGGAAATTGTTCCATGCAATATTTGTATGGTACATTACAATAGATGAAGCATTTCATTTGAGGTTATCAAGTTTATTTTATTTTATTTTATTGGTGTTACCTTGTAAAAGTATGGAACCAATGGATAATCACATTATATTGGGAATTTAATTTAGTCCCCAAGGGTCCATTAATTGATTATTATTCACTTAAAAGGGAGCTTTGTATGTATTGGTGAATTTATGTCACATGATTAATTGCACTGTGTATTTATAGAGGCATTTGTATGCTGATCTTTTACTCTGAAGAAGCTTGGCGGTGTACCAGGTGAAACGTTAGTACTGGTTAGCCACTGTTTGTATTCGTGCTGGTCTGCATATTAAATTTTGGATTTACATTCCGTCTATTGCCATTTTACTTGCTGTATGGGTGCTCGCATGTTCGTTGTTTTTGGTTCTGCAATGGCTTAGCACCATACAAGCCCTGGTGCTCCTTGTTCTTTTCTTTCTTTTTAGATCCTAGTTGACCAACAGCCTACTTCCCCTACCCCCACTAGGACTGCCTTATGTCTGTCCCATTCATTCTTAATTCCCCACTGTTCTTGACTCCACGACTTCCTCAGGAAGGTTGTTCCATGCATCCACAACCCTGTCCATGAAAAAATACTTCCTCACATTACCTATGAGCCGACCCCCTCTATCTTCAAATTGCACCCTTTGTTCTTGCACATCTCTTTTCTGAAAGATTCTACCCTCTTGGACTTTGTTGATTCCTTGGCGCATTTGAAAGTTTCTATCATGTCTCCCCTCTCCTTCTTTCCCCAAAGGTATACATATTAAGCTCCTTTAGTCTCTCTTCATATGTCTTCTGGTGCAGACCCTGCACCATTTTGGTTGTCCTCTTCTGGACAGCCTCCACTCTGTCTATGTCTTTGCGGAGATGGGGATAACAATTTACTGTTTTCTACTGTTGATGCCTCTCCCTCTCCCTATCCCCCCAGCCTTCCTTACTGTCTTCTCACATTACTTGCCCACCTTTAGGTCATCTGATATAATTACCCCCGGGTCCCTTTCCATTTTTATTGTTGTCAGTATCTCACCCCCCATTGTGTACTCTTCCTCTGGGTTTTTGTTTCCCAGGTGCATTACCTTGCACTTCTTTGCATTGAATCTAAACTGCCATACATTTGACCATTCCTCCAACCTTGCCAAGTCCCTTTTCATCCCTTCCACTCCATCTATAAGCACACAACACATCCACATGTAAGGAAATTCCACTGTACCAGGCAGAAGACACCAGGAGGAAGGACTCCTGTGTAACTGAACTTCTCTGCTGGGACTAAAGTAGAAGAACTTTTGTATTTGGACCTTTAATTTAGGGTAAAAAACTAACATACAAAACAAAAAAAGTGTGTGTTTGGGTTAACTGAACTGAATAGGTAACTGAAGAGTATCTAGGTGTAAATCTCAGGTGACTGAAAGGACTTAACTGCTGTGAGGTTTAAATTACTTGTAGAAAGATCTGGTAAGTAGGGGAGTGGGTTAGCTAGAAGGAAGCTACATTTAAAGACTGCCTTAGAAAGATTCTCTAATAGCTTGGCAGAAGACACCAGGTGAAAGGACTGCTGTGTGACTGAACTTCTCTGCTGGGACTATATTGCCCTCCTTCACTCCCCTCCACCCAAAGCTAGTTCTATTTTTATAGGCACAGGATTTGACTGACAACAGGAACTTCCTGTTTAGGGGCAGGAAGTGAATGATCACAGAACCACCAAGGACCCACCATCCTAGAAGGGCAAGAGTAGCTCTCCGGCCCCCTCTAGATGCTGGAGGTCTGCCTCTGAACAAGTAAGTGGTCTACTGAGAAATATAAGATTCTTGTCTCAGAACAGGACAATCAGGAGCTTAAAGGGCACACAGGCAGAAAGTAAGGAGAGAGAGAAAAAAAAACAGAGGAAAGAGTAAGGATTTCAAACAGTTAAAGGGCCAGAAATAAGACATGATTGGAGTGGTGCAGTGCAGTGGCTGTGGAGCAGCAGTCTTCCGGGAGATGTTCTGGAGGATGCGGTGTTGTCCCATCTGCAGGCACCTCTCTGGGCTGAGAGAGAGGTTGCTCATCTCCAGGCTGAGTTGGCCAGGATTTGTGGGACCTTCTCTTCCATCCAGGGACCACCAGTGCCACTGCCGTTGCCTCAGAGGTTGCCAAGAAGAGGAGCGGTTGGACCACAGTGGGCTCAGGGAGGGTGAGGGTGGTGGAACAGAGGCACATCTCTCAGTTGTACCTCCACAATTCCTATGCCATTCTGGCAAAGTGTGGTTCCTCTATGGAGACACCCACAGTGGAGACCAAGGAGGATGCTGGGAACCTCCACAAGGAGACCCACAGGAGGGTGGCAGGGGACCCTGCAGGGAAGGAAACAACTCCTGGTGGGGGACTCCATTGTTAGGGAAGGTAGAACTGGGGAAGGAAGGAGAGGGAGGTAAGTTGCCTGCCTGGCGCCATGGCTTGAGGGACAGGGAGCCGAATCCTCAGGATTGCCGAGCAGCTGCACAGGAAGGAGCTGGATGTCATTGTCCACCTAGGGACAAATGACCTGGCTAAAGGGATTAGAGAAGTTCAGGAAGAGTTTGTGGAATTGGGGAGGGGCTTTAGTCAAGTAGCACGACGGTAACCTTCTCGAGGTGCTACCCCTATCTATGGCATAGGAGAGGCTAGGGTGTTCTGGTACCATGGGATTCAATCAGTGGTTGAAAAACTGGTGTGGAGCTCAGGGATTTGGCTTCATTGGGGACTGGGGGTCCACCTGGAGTGATGCAAGCCTATACTGGCATGATGGGCTGCATCTGTCTGGGAGGGGAACCAGGATCCTAGGTGATAGGTTTAAATGCTTCATTGGCAAGCTTTTAAACTAGCCAAGGGGGGAGGCACTGGAAAGGAGCAGGAAAATCCTAGCCCCCAAACAATCAAGGTAGTAAGTGTGGCAAACACCAACATGGAGGGTGTCAATAGGGAGAAGGGCAGGGGTAAATGGAGAAAGTGACAAAGGCAAGAAGGACAGGGATGGGGCAAAGGGGTAAGGCCATCAGGAAATGGAGGTAATGAGTACCAATGCCCATAGTCTGGGCAACAAGCTCCTGAGCTGGTGGCCTTAATGGAAGAGGGATGCCTGGATATCGTAGGCAGTCACAGAAACATGGTACACAGAGAACCATGACTGGGATGTTAACATACCAGAGTACATAACCTACAGGAGAGACAGGCAGGGGAGAAGAGGGGAAGGAGTAGCTCTCTATGTAAAGGAAGGGATAAAAGCAACTGAACAAAAGAGTAAACAGGGAGGAGAGGAGGCACTGTGGGTCACCTTGGAGACTGGAAAGGGTACCACAATCTGCACTGGGGTTGTGTACAGACCCCCATGTCAGGGGGAAGGAATGGACAAGGATATGATGAAAGGCATTCTTAGAATGGCAGAGAAAGGGGAGATACTGTTGATGGGAGACCTGAATATGCCAGATGTTAACTGGAGCACATTTGCTGCAGCCACATCCAGAGCAGGGCCATTCTTGATGCCCCAAGTGGCAGGCATTAGACAGCTAGTTTCGGAACCCACTCGTGAGGGAGCAATCTTAGACCTCGTACTCTCAAACGGGGGCAGTGAGAGGATCTCGGATCTAGAAGTGGGTTGCCATCTGGGGACAAGTGACCATCAAACAGTGTGGTTCACGTTAAACTCAACTACTGACTTTGGCAAGATGGGAGAGTGCCTCAGAAAAGCACTAGCAAACAGGCTAGAAGGAGGTGTGGAGCAACAATGGGGAATTATCAAAACTGCCATCACAGAGGCAGCAAGCCTTTGTGTGAAGCAAATAAACAAATCAAAATGAAAGAAAAAGCCACTATGGTTCTCAAGAGAGGTGGCTGTGAAAGTCAGGAAGAAAAAGATAGCATTCCGGAAGTATAAGGAAACACAGAAGGAGCAGGACAGAGAGCTGTACCAGTTAAGGCAGAAAGAAGCAGGGAGGGAAGTCAGAATAGCAAAGGCCCAAACTGAGGAAAAGATAGCCAACTCAGTTAAGAAGGGATAAAACCTTTATAGGTACATCAGCGAGTAGAAAGACAAAGGAGGGATAGTGAGGCTGAATAGAATGAACGGTGGGTGGACAGAGGGGACAGTGAAAAGCAGGAATATTGAACGAATATTTCTGCTCAGTATTCACAAAGAGGAGGGAAGTGCCTAATCCAATTAACAGAAGCACTTTGATAAGGTGGTCGATCCCAGTCCTTTTCAGAAGAAAGGGTTCTGCAAGAACTCCTAAAACTGAAGGTGGACAAAGCAATGGGTCCTGATGGAATTCACCCAGAATTCTAAAAGAATTAAGGAAGGAACTAGTGAAACCACTGCTACTCTTTAATAAATCATGGGAGGATGGTGGTACCCGAGGACTGGAGGAAGGTGGATGTCATTCCCTCACAAAGTGGGACCAAGACAGAGGCAGGATACTACAGACCTGTCAGTCTGACCTCTGTGGTAGGGAAAGTGATGGAGTCACTTCTGAAGGAAAGAATAGTTGAGTACCTAGAGGTCAGTGGAGCACAGGACCCAAGGCAGCATGGGTTCACAGCAGGAAGGTCATGTCAGACAAATCTAATAGATTTCTTTGACTGGGTGACCAAAGTAGTAGACCAGGGAGGGGCTGTGGACATGGCCTACCTAGACTTTAGCAAGGCATTTGACACAGTCCCACACAAAAGATTAATAGTCAAATTAACCAGCCTGGGAGTGGGTGCCAGGGTGGTAGCCTGGGTAAAACATTGGCTGGACAACAGGACACAGAAGGTAATTGTAAATGGAGTCCACTCTGAAGAAAGGGTGGTTACTAGTGGGGTACCGCAGGGTTCAGTATTGGGTCCAGTCCTTTTTAATGTCTTCATCAGTGACATTGCAGAGGGACTGGAAGGAAAAGTATGCCTTTTTGCAGATGACACAAAGATCTGCAACAGGGTTGATACACAAGGAGGCATGGAAAGGATGAAAAGGGACTTGGCAAGGTTGGAGGAATGGTCAGAAGTATGGCAGCTAGATTCAATGCAAAAAGTGCAAAATAATGCACCTGGGAAACAAGAACCCAGGGAAGAATACACAATGGGTGGGGAGGTAGTAATAACAACAAAACAGGAAAGGGACCTGGGGTAATCATATCAGATGACCTTAAGGTTAGCAAGCAATGTGAGAAGGCAGTAGGGAGGCCGGGGTATACTGGGATGTATAGGAGAGGCATCAGCAGCAGAAAACAGGAAGTTGTTATCCCTCTGTACAGACAGCTGGTGAGACCCCATCTGAATACTGTGTCCAGTTCTGGAGACCCCATCTCCGCAAGGACATAGACAGGATAGAGGCAGTCCAGAGGAGGGCAACTAAAATGGTGCAGGGTCTGCAAGAGAAGCCATATGAGGAGAGACTAAAGGAGCTTAATATGTATCCCTTGAGGAAGAAGGGAGAGGGGACATGATAGAAACTTTCAAGTACCTCAAGGGAATCAACAAAGTCCAAGAGGGTAGCATCTTTCAGAAAAGAGACTTGCAAGAACAAGGGACAATTTAAATATAGAAGGAGGGCAGTTCAGGGCAATGTGAGGAAGTATTATTTCACAGAGGGGTAGTGGATGCATGGAACAGCCTTCCTGAGGAGGTGTGGGGTCTAAAACTGTGGGAGAATTCAAGAATGCATGGGACAGACATAAGGCCATTCTTGTGGGGGCAAGAAGATATAGGCTGTTGGTTAATTAGGATCTGCGGCCTATCCTGTAGGTAGGGAAATGGGCAGACTAGATGGGCCTAGCGGTCCTTATCTGCCATCAAAGTCTATGTTTCTATGTAAAAGGATTTCCGATCACAATTACAGAGTCTCTGCACAATCCGGGAGATCAGAGGTGGCTGGAAGTCCAGACAGATCGATCGCATTCAGCAAATCTTTGGTCTTCTTCAGGTAGGAGCCTGCTCACAATTCAGTGGCTTACTTTGCTGTCCGAGTTCGTATTCAGTCCGAAAAAGGCACAGGTTCCCTCTCAGGGACAGCAGGCAGGCATGCAGGCCAAAACTCAGGCCTTTCCACAGTTCTCCCATGTGAATCCACTATGGATTGCTGCTTGAACTACCACGAGCTGTTACTTCTTCACTTTCCAACTTAGATCTACCTAAAACTGCAAGCAGTTTGGGACTTCCCCAAGATCCAAAAGGTCCGACTGGCTGATCTGTCAGTCAGTCACAACAAGGGCTACCCCTCCAGGTCATTTTAGGCTCAAAAAGCCCAAAGCTACAATTCCTACAAGTTTTGACCCCACCAAGTCCCTGTAGGCAGGCTCCAGTTTAGAGTCCCGAATGTACCGATTGGCCCATTTCAGCAGTCCAGGACCAAGATGATGGAAACAAACAGAACTGTCCATGCTGCAAAGAAGGCAGGTTAGACAAACTGCAATATTATTACTATTCTAACAAATGATCAGCAAACAAGCACGTCTTCTAACAGAGTTCCCTTTTAGATTAATTATAACTGCAATCCAGGCAGCTCTTAAAGAGACAGTACACAGAGGCTATATTGGCACTCTCTGGCTATCACATTTAAACTGCAAAAATGCAGGACACCAGCCTGTCGGTGAGCATTTAGACAAGCACAAGGAAGACTTTCCGGGAACCCCCATTTGTAGGGGGGTTACACTTAAACAAAAGTATATCTCTCCGGAGAAAAGCCTGCTCAAAAATCGCCTTGGGGAAGGGATGAAATCCAACTTTATCTAATTGCCTTTTGCAAAATAATCGGTTTCTCTTGCTCAAAATATACTTTTTGTAACAAATGAAAGCCTGATGACCCTTCCTAAAATATCTATAACCATTTAATGTATAACAAATTTCAACGTTGATCACAAATTGCACACACGGAAGAGCTTTGCGCCATGTGACTGTTCACTTCAGCAGTTCAATCCAAAATGCATAGCTCACACAGACACACATGTCTATCTGAACCTTACTGTACCACGAGGGTGACAGAAAGAAGCACACATGGTACAGTAAGGGTAAGATAGTATGCCAGAGCCAGATATGCCATCATTACAACCACACCTCTTGCACTACGTACCCCCCCCCGTGCTTCCAACACCCATCGCTGATTGCCAGTGACCACAGTCTCAGGCAGCCCAGTGCACACCCCCAATCCCTTTATTACCAGTCACCACTGCAGCCTGGGACTTCAGCATGATTGACCTGCCTCTTGGAGACTGTAGCTCCTCCCGATGTCCAGCCACATGATCCCGCCTCCTCTGAAATAGACATTCAGAGCTCCTCCTTCAGCACTTCAGCTCTCTGTTCCAACTCCTGCTCCAAACAGTGCTCGCTTCCTCGTCACGCTGCTCACTCCCGCGAGTCCTCACTGTGGCGCGCATGCGTGCGCGTAACTTTACATCAGTCAGGAAAAAAAAGGATTCAGTCAGTCTCTCTCCAGAATTGTGCCCCTTGTGGTGGCTTGTTGTAAATGCAGCCTAAAAAATGAATGCTACCTACACCACAGTGCATGTGGGAGAAAAACTACATACACCACCAGCCTGTTCCTACTTGCACAGGGAACAGGCTGGGTATGTTAATTTCAACCTCTGGACAGGACATCTGGATTATGCTGGGAGATGCAGGCAGTGAATACATACCATTTTTTTAGAAGACTGCATATGTTTATGCTAACCAAGGGGAGTCCGCCAGTTCTAACTTTGACAGTAGGTTGGCTCGGGTGGGCCTGGATTGGAGTGTATGTTGCCCGATATAAGCAGGAGTATCAGTATTAATTGTTTTAGTAGCTCCTTATTTTTTATTTAGTATGCTTTTTCATCTGAGCTGGACCATCAGGATAAGTCCCTGGTCATGGACCCACCAAGCCTCCACCTCTGAAGGTGCCGGCGCTACCCAGTCACCCATGGCTTGCCCCCTAGAGGGTGGGGTTGTGGCCCCGTCCTCGGTACCAGGGTCAAACTACTGTGTCTGGTTGGGGAGCCAGCTTCAGAGGCTGATTGAGGCCTTTGGGGGAGGGCATCATAGAGACGTCCAGCTCAGTGGTTTTTCCCCATTGGCAGGGGTGGGGACATGCAATGACGCTGGTGTCCACCCTGCCCCTGACACATGATAGCGCCGGGCACATGGGATCTCCCAGCCTCCGCCAGGAGTCCTCAGTGCTCCAGCACACAGTCCCACCTCCCCCCTGGAGAAGGAGAGCAGTCCATAGGATGCTCAGTCCTTCTCTGCCCAGCCGGCTCTCCAGTTCCCCGGGTCTGTTTACGAACCCGGGTCGCCGGCGTCGCTGCAGACTAAAATCTAACTGCTGCTCCAGTGGGCTGGCCTTAGAAGCTTTTTAAGGTATCTGCTGTGGGACAAGCATAACCTTTTCCTTGTAAGCTCATTCCTAGTTGTGTCCTGTGCAAATAGAACACCAGAGAGTATAAGCTGCGAGCAGTATGGAGTGGGCAGGCTCCCAGAGGAGCATAGCAGTGACCCCAAATGAGGGGGTGATAGGAAGAGAACTTGCACTGTTCACAATTAGGGCAGTAGAAGCAGTACCTCTTCTGTGCAGGGGATATTCATCCAGGCAGCCATGGGTGAGAGAGGGTGAGCGCTTATTTAAAGTGCGCAAGGAGATTGCCAGTAAGATCAGTGTGAACAAAGAAAGCATGAGAGGAGATGGCAGCATTGTCGTCTGTGAGCTAAGCCCTCGCTGGGGCTTGGACTGGATTCAGGATAGGACAGGAGCAGCAAAGGCTGACAGGTTTGAGGGAAAATCAACAAGGGTGGGTTCCACTGGGGAGTAAGGCAAAAAAAAAATAGCAAGCATAGGTGATAACACTGGGAGAGTAATCATTAACACTGTGGAAGGAAAAGATAAGGGGTGTTGGAGCAGTGTGAAACAGTGGTAGAGGAGATAAGGGTCAAAAAGTCTGAAATTTCTGTGAACCCATGCTGCCTCAGATCTTGTATCCCATTTGATTCAAGATAATCCACTGTCTTCTCCTTCAACACTGATTCTAGTAGCTTTCCCATGACTGAGATCAGAATGCCTAGCTTATAATTACCAGCCTCCTCCCTGCTACCATTTGTATGAAGGGGGATTACATCTGCCTATTCCAGTCTTCCAGAACTACATCTGTTTCTAGCAAGCTGTTGAAACGGACTGTCAGAGGTGCAGGCAGTACCTCTCTGAGTTCCTTCAGTACCATAAGATGTACCCTGTCTAATCCCACTGCTTTGTATGTTTTCAGACTAGGGGGTCCCTCCTCTGAGAAAGGACTGGTATCCAGTTCCCTCATTACAGAGTGCCTAGTGCCTTGTTTGTGGCCCTCCTTCTTCCTTCACCTTGAACACTGAACAGAAGTATTTGTTTAGTATGCCCGCTTTTTCCTGGTATCCTTCTGTGCATTCCCCAACTTCTTTTTAACCTTACAGTTCCATCAATGGCCCACCTCCTTTCACTTATATACCTGAAACATACTAACATATTAAAATGCCAGCAGAATAGGCCCAGCGGTTTCGTGTCTGCTCGCTTGTCTTGTCTCTTTCGTGATTTCTTGAGCTATCATCACTCAGTATTTACCTTTCATTTTTATTGATTTTCCTTCTCTCTCTTTCTGCAGATACACTCCTCTCCTCCTCCCTCTCCGTCTCCTTATATCCTTTGAATGACACCCATATAGCCTTAATCTTTCTAGCCACCTCCCTCAAGAACCACAGTGGTCTTTCTTTCCTCTTACTTTCCTCGCTACCTGACACAGAGGTTTGTAGTTTCAATATGGCATGGTTTAATTTCACCCACTGTTTCTTCACTCCACCAAGGTCCTCTCCCTGCCAATTCATCTTTTAGGTAGTCACCCATCTTTAAAAATCCACACTCCTGAAGTCAGGGACTCTCATCCTAATGTAGTCAGAATCTGCCTTTGTCCTTATATTGATCCACACTGTATGGTGATAACTTGTCCACAGGTGACTTTCCACCCTGATGACTGTCACACTGCCTCTGTTTGTAAGTACCAGATCCAGTATAGCCCCATCACAAGCTGGTTCATTAACTAGTTGTCTGAGGAATGCCCCCCACACACAAACACACAGAGTATAGGATATCCCTGCTTTTAGAGACAGTATAGGCGCAGTGGTTTAGGCTCTGAGCTGCAAATCTGGTGACATCCGCAGACCAGACCAGGGTTTGAATCCCACAGCCCCACTTGCATACTGTGTGACCCTGAGCAAGTCACTTAACTTCCTTGTGCTCCCAGGTTGCACCTCGAAACAAGCTTCCAGCTTAGTGGTCCTTTCCTGGTTAAACAATTTCCTTTCCTTTTCCCTAGTTAAAACTGCAGCTGGGAGACTCAATCCTTCTGCAGCATATAGACGTCCCCCACGAGCTGCAGTTTCCCTTTTCTCCCATTTTACCAGTGGCTTCCACCAGTTCCCTGTCTAACTCTTCCCCATGTGATGGAGGTCTGTATACCACACCAGTGTGAATGGTAACACCATCTCCCATATCCAGGGTGACCCACAGTTCTCTGCCCCCTCATGTATTCCCTGTATCTGATGCTGTAATGCTTTCCCTTACATATATCAACACACATCCCTCTTTTTTACCCTCCCTGTCCTTTCCAAATAGATTATAGCCTGGTATGGATATGTCCCAGTCATTTTTTTTATTAATCCATGTCTCGGCGATTGTCATTATATCTAGGTCGGCCTCTGCCTTAAGTGCCTCCAGGTCTGGAATCTTATATCCTGGTCTTCTGGCACTTGCACAAATGGTCTTCCAGATTTTATTACCTTCTAAGTTCTCTTTTCTCTTCTTGCCCTCCCTCTTTATTCACTCTGCCTCTGATGCTTCTATTCCTAGCCTTTAGGGGTTGGCTGTTTTTTGCCTTCACAATGTCTTCTTCCATCCCCCCAACTAGCTTAACATCTAAACATTCCTCTAAGGACTGTGATCCCCTTCCTGGGTGGATGTAGGCCATCACTCTTGTATAGACCTGTATTCTGCCACGTAGTACCTAAGTACCCCATGTTGCCATATCCTTCCTCTTTACACCATTCCCTCAACCAAGAGTTAAAGGTATTGATGCAAGGAACCCTTGCCTCCCCTCTGTCACAGACAGGTAACACTTCTGCAGAAGCCACTGAACATGCTACTTGCTTTGGACAACTCTCCATCTCCTTAAACCCCCTGTACTATATCAGCCAAATTCCTAGCTGAGTCATTAGTTTCCAGATGGACAATGACATCCAGATATGTCTCCCTTGCTGCTGCCCTAACAATCCTAACTATTCTCTTCCTGTCCCTCCTGGTGGTGGTGCCTGGTAGGCACTTAACCTCTCTGTCTCTTCTCCCCTTTTCCTATTCCCAGATCTATCCCCCTCACAATTGAGTCCCCAGTAGAAGTTGTTTCCTTTTCCTTTGGAGTCTTCTACTACCCTTCCTTGGGTATCCATTATGGATGATCCCCATATCCTCACAGAGTCACCCATGGGTGTCTTGCCCTGGCTGGTGCATCCAGCCAAAGCAGCCTAGGAATGAAACTGTGGAACCAGTTGTGGTACATGCCTCTGGCCCATCATTCCCACCCTTAGGCCACCACAATGCAGCTAGTCCTCTTCCTAGGTTTCCTGTGAGGTAGCAGTGTCTGATTTGGTGGCCTCTGGGTGGGGGAAAAGGTTACCTGCATCTCAGTCAGTTGGGACAGAAGTCTAGAAAACTCCTCCCTCAGCCAGAAGAGGTAACTACAGACTAGGCAATACCGCAGTCTCCAGAAGGTTTGTCGGAATACTGCTGCCCCACAACCACTAGGAAGCACCAAGTCTGTCCGACATGAAAAATATCAATGTCGCGCAGACTGAATGCACAATACCGACGGCGGTATTGTGCCATCCAAAAGGCAGTGTTTTTTTTTTTTTTGTGGGGTGCATATCTGCCCCCCGCACCCACCGGATTTTAATGTTTTTAACTCCAGTTCGGAGTTGTTCCAGGGAGAGATCAGAACACCCACAGAAAGCAGCACTCAAAACAGACTGTGACTGTTGCTATAATGGTCTGTTTTCGGGTTTCACTGCTGGGGGTGTCAAGCAGAAGGGGGCCACTACAACCACTACATTGTACTACTCCTTGCATTTTTCTTATTCCTGACCTTCCTTATATTGTTTAGGCAATAAGGCAATATTTATTTACCCTTCTCCTGATAGGGTGTTTTTAGTTTTCTCCTTGTTTGTTATTTGTCTCCCCCCCCAATCCATAGGGTTTTAGTAGTTTCCCTCCTTTTTAATTGTTTGTTCTCCCCTTGTACACCTACCTGGAGTGTTGACTCTTATAACCTGTTTGGTTAACTAGGATCTGCACCCTATCCATTAGGTAGGGGAAATGGGCATACTAGGTGAGCCTAGCGGTCCTTATTTGCCATCAAATTCTATGTTTCTGTGTTTAGGCCATACCCTTTCCAAGCAGCAAGAAGAAAGCAGCTGCTAGAACTTTACTACCCTTTACTACTCTACTACTGGGACTAAAGAACTAGAACTTTACTACTGGGACCTTCGATTTGGGTAAAAAACAAACAAAACAAGAGTTAGTGTGCTTGTCTGGATTGGATAAGGGAACTGTCATCTGTGTAGTTCTCTAGTTGAGGAGGAGAGCTGTAAATCGGGGGTGTAGCTTAGATAGCAGAAAGCCAGGTTTCTGCATTTAAACTTCCATAGTTAGCGTTTGGCAGAGAGCAGCAAGAAGAAGGAGGCAGCTGCTAGAACGTTACTACTGGGATTATATAGTCCTTACACCCTCCCTTAGCCAGTTCCACTTCTATAGGCACTGGATTTTTTCTTTTTGACCTACAGCAGGAACTTCCTGTTTTGGAGGAGGAAGGGAGTGATCATGGAGGCACAAAAGATTCACCATCATAGAAGGAAAAGAATAGGTCTCCCTCCCCCAGCTGCTGGAGGTCTGACTGAGGAACTAAGGAGACTACTGAGAAATACAGGTACTTCATGTCCCAGAACAGAAAGCAGAGGACATGAAGGCAGTAGGAAAGTAGGGAGAAAAAACAAACAAGTGAATGGAGGGAGTAAGCATACATAGCAACAGGAGAAGGGCCACAAATAAGATATGATGGGAGTGGTGCAGTGGCTGTGGAGCAGCAGTCTTCTGGGAGATGTTCTGAGGATGCGGTGTTGTCCCATCTGCAGGCACTTCTTTGGGCTGAGGGAGGAGGTTGCTTGTCTCCAGGCTGAGTTGGTCAGGATTCAGGGACCTCCTCTTCCACTGAGGGACCACCCAGGCCACCACTGCTGCCTCAGTGGTTGCCAACAAAGAGTAGTGGTTGAACCATGGTAGCCGCAGGGAGGGTGAGGGCAGAGGAACAGATGAGCATCCCTCCAGTTGTACCTCTTCACAATTCATACACCATTCTTGGGAAGCATAGTTCCTCTATGGAGGAACCCACAGTGGAGACCAAGGAGGATGCTAGGAACCTCCACAAAGGAGACCCATGGGAGGGTGGCACAGGATCCCACAGACAAGAAAACAACTCATAATGCAGAAATCATTTGTTAAGGGGTAGAACTGGAGGAGGGAGGAAAGAGGGAGGTACGGTGCCTACCCAGCACTATGGCTTGGAGGGACGGGCAGCAAATCATCAGGATTGCAGGAGCAGCAGCAGAGGAGAGGGAGCTGGATGTCATTGTCCACCTACAGTCACATGACCAGGCTGGGAATAGAATCAGAGCAGTGCAGGTGGAGTTTATGGAGTTGGGGAGGGGCATTAGACAAGTAGCATGCACAGTAACCTTCTCAGAGGTGCTGCCTGTCTATGGCATGAGTGAGGTTAGGGTACTCCACACCATGGGTTTCAATGAATGGTTGAAGAACTGGTGCAGAACTCAGGGTTTTGGCTTAATTGGGAACTAGTAGTTAACCTGGAGGGTTACGGGCCTATACTGACTCGATGATCTGCATCTGTTTGGGAGGGGAACCAGAATCCTTGGTGACAGGTATAAATGTTTCATTGACAAGCATTTAAACTAGCCAAGGGGGGAGGCACTGAAAAGGAGCAGGGAAATCCAACCCCCCCCCACAAAACAGGGTAGTTAGTGAGCTAAACACCATTGTAGAGAGGTGGATGGGGTGCAGCACAGTGATAAGTGGAGAAAAAAGCAAAAGCAGTAAGGACAGGGATGAGGCTAAATGGGGTAATGTCATCAAAAAATGGAGGGTGTTGAGTACCAATGCCTGTAATCTGGGTACCAAGCTCCCTGAACTAGTAGCCTTGATGAAACAGGGATACCTGGATATCATGGCAGTCACAGAAACATGGTACACTTGGAACCATGACTTGGATGTCAACATACCAGGGTACACAATATACAGAAGGGACAGGGAGGGTAAAAGAGGAAGAGGAGTAGCTCTCTTTGTAAGGGAAGGGATTAAAGCAATGGAACTAAAGGGTAAAGAGGGAGGAGAGGAGGCACTGTGTGTCACCCTAGAGACAAGAAATGGCACCACAGTCCACACGGGGGTTGTATACAGACCCCATCTCAGGACGAAGAAATGAACAAGGAAATGATAGAAGACATCCTTAGAATGGTAGAAAAAGAGGAAATATCATTGGTAGGGGGCCAAAATATGCCAGAGGTTAACTGAAGCACCTTTGCTGCAGCCTCATCCAAGAGCAGGGTCATACTTGGTACCCCCACAGGAGGCATGTTTCAGACAGCTAGTGTTGGAACCCACTTGTGAGGGAGTAATCATAGACCTGGTACTCTCAAATAGGGATGGAGAGAATCTCAGATTTAGAAGTGGGTAGCCATCTGGGAACACACACCCATCATGATAAACACAGCTGTAGAGTCAAGCCATACAAAAATGAGGGTACTAGACTTTAGGAGGGCTGACCTTGGCAAAATGGGAGACTGCCTCAGAAAAGCACTAGCAAATGGGCAAAAAGGAGGGGGTGGAGGAACAATGGGGAAAATCAAACTGCCATCACAGAGGCAACAAGTCTTTTGTGTGAAGCAAATAAGCAAATCAAAATGAAGAAAAAACACTATGGTTTTCAAAAGAGGTGGTAGGGAAGGTTAGGAGAAAACAATAGCATTCAGGAAGTATAAGGGAACTCAGAAGGAGCAGGACATAAAATTGTACCAGTTAAAGCAGAAGGAAGTAAGGAAGACAGTCAGAATAGCAAAGGCCCAAACTGAGGAAAAGATAGCAAACTCCATTAGGAAGGGGGATAAAACCCTTTATAGGTACATTAGGGAGCAAAGAAAGACCAAGGGAGGGATAGTGAGGCTTAATAAAAGAGAGGGAGTGGGCAGAGGGATCCTGAATGAATACTTCTGCTTAGTATTCACAAAAGAAGAGGAGGGGGAGGTACCTAAATGAATCAATAGAAGCATTCTGGATAGGGAGGTCGATACCAGTCCACTCACAGAAGAAAGGGTCTTGAAAGAAGTCCTAAAACTGAAGGTGGACAAAGCAATGGGGCCTGATGGGACTCACCCAAGAATTCTAAAAGAACTAAAGGGAGAATTAGTGACACCACTGACTACCCTTTTTAACAAATCATGAGAGGATGACATGGTGCCTGAGGACTGGAGGAGGGTGGATGTGGTTCCCCTTCACAAACGTGGGAGCAAGACAGAGGCAGGAACCTACAGACCTGTTAGTTTGATGTCAGTGGTAGGGAAAATGCTGGAATCACTTCTGAAAGAAAGAATTGTTGAGTACCAGAGTGCCAGCAGGGCACAGGAAACCAACACAGCATTGATTCACAGTGGGAAGGTCATGTCAGATGAATCTAATGTATTTCTTTGACTGGGTGACCAAGTAGTAGATCATGGAGGGGCTGTGGACATGGCCTACCTAGAGTTTAGCAAGGCATTTAACACAGTCCCACACAAAAGATTAATAAACAAGTTAGCCAGCCTGGGAGTAGGTCCCAGTGTGGTAGCCTGGGTAAAAAACTGGCTAGACAACAGGACACAGAGGGTAATAGTAAATGGATTCTACTCCAAAGAAAGGGAAGGTTACTAGCAAGGTACCACAAAATTTAGTACTGGGACTGGTCCTCTTTAATGCCTCTGTAAGTGACATTGCAGAGGGACTGGAAGGACAAGTATGCCTTTTTGCAGACAACACAAGGATCTACAACAGGGTTAATAACTCAAGGGGGGAGAAAAGGATAAGAAGGGACTTGGCAAGGTTGGAGGAATGGTCAAAAGTATGGCAGCTTAATTTCAGTGCAAAGTAATGCACCTGAGAAACAAAAACCCAGAAGAAGAGTACACAATGGGGGGGAGGACTAACAGCAAAAATGGAAAGGAACCTGGGAGTAGTCATATCAGATGACGTAATGGTAGGCAACCAATACGAGAAGGCAGTAAGGAGGGCTGGGGAGATACTGGGATGCATAGGGAGAGACATCACCAGTAGAAAACAGGAAGTTGTTGTCCCTCTGTACAGTCAGTTGGTGAGACCCCATCTGGAGTACTTTGTGCAGTTCTGAAGACCCCATCTCCACAAGGCCATAGACAGGATGTTTATTTATTCATTCTAGGATTGCAAATACCTTTGAGCACCAGGCAGCTCATTTACAAAGGTTCCACGTCAGTAGGGAGGGTTACATACAGATAGTGGGAAACAGACAAGTTATATAGAATATTTCAAAGTATATAGTGTTTACACTATAGTATAGAACAATCAGCTTCTGATTATATACACATCAAGCAAAACTTGATCAGCGGAAGGGGGATAGAGAAGTAGAGGAAGAACCAGGAGGGAGAGGAGCAGCCAGACAACCTTGTCAATTTACAGTTACAGTTACAATGGGGGGAAGAAAGAGACTAGAAAGAGGGGAGAGAGATGGGGAGAGGTGAAAAGACTGGGAGGAGGGTGGTAGGACAGAGGTGATGGGGTAGCAGCAGTGAGGGTAGGTCCAGGAGAAAAAAGGAAGGGGGATGGAATGGAGAAGGTCCTGAAGAGGGACCTGGAATTTTGGTGGAGCAATCACAGGAGGTTTCAGTTAGGAGGTGAGTTCGGAGTTTATGCTTGAACGCTCCAAGATTAGTAAGGTTAGCTAGACTATTATGGAGACCACTGAATCAGGAAGGCACTCTGCTACAAAAAGCACTTTGGCATTGTGTGGATGGAGACATTCCAGTGAGGGTAGCTAAAATGGTGCAGGGTCTGCACCAGAGTCCATAGGAAGAGAGACGAAGGAGCTTAATATGTATACCCCGAGGAAAGGAGGGAGGGGGCATTATAGGAACATTCAGTTGCCCTCAAGGGAATCAGTAAAGTCTAAGAGGGTAGCATCTTTCAGAAAATAGATGTGCAAGAACAAGGGGCACAATTAGAAAAAGAGGGAGAACAGCTCCGGGCAATGTTAAGAAGTGTTTTTTCACAGAGAGGTGGCGGATGCATGGGACAGCCTTCCTGAGAAGGTTCTGCTAATTGAGACATATCAGCATGCCAGTTACAGAATGGTCAATATCAACATAAAACATCCACCATAACTAGGCACGAGTGGATTCCTGCAGGGGGGCCTCAAACAATTGGTGCAGCAACCCACTAGAGACAGGGCTGTCCTGGATCTAGTATTGACTAACATGGAGAGGATCACAGATCTCCAGGTAGAAGGTCACCTGAGCCAGTGACCATCACATGGTATGATTCAATTTGGCCACTAGTACTGAATCATCCCATTCCAAGGCAAAATATGGGACTTCAGATGAGCTGACTTTGATAAGATGTCCAACAGAGTTAGCTAGCCTGGCAAGATGAAATACAGGTGAGGGGGACAGGGCAAAGTGGGCAAGCATTATGGATGCAATACTAGAAGCAACTTCCCATTGTGTGAGGGAGAAAACAAGAGCAAAAGGAGGAGGAAACCACTTTGGTCCTCAAAAACAGTAGCAGAAAAGATCAGAGACAAAAGGTTGACCTTCAGGAAATATAAGGAAGTGCAGCAGGATGAAGTTAGGAGACATACCAACTTTCTAAGGAAAGCAGGAAGGCACAAGGCAGGCAAAGGCCCAAACCAAGGAAATACTAGCATGAACAGTAAAAGAAGGGACAAGATTTTCTATAGATACATTGGTGAAAGGAGAAAGTCCAGAGGGGGTATTGCTAAGATCAAAGGCGATAAGGGGGAGGGTGTGGAGGAGGACCAAGGAAAAGCATCCATCCTAAATAGATACTTCTGCTCAGTATTCACTGAGGAGAAGGTAGGACAGGGCCCACAGCTCAGCACCATGGACACAGGGGGAAAGGAGGTGTGCACAAGTTCCTTCACAAAAGAAAAGGTCCTACAACAGCTCGCTAAACTGAGAGTGGACAAGGCAATGGGACCTGATGGCATACATTCCAGGGTACTAAAGGAGCTAAGGATGCAACTAGCAGAGCCATTAGCAGAACTGTTTAGTGAGTCTCTGAGCACAGGAAAGGTCCCAGAAGACTGGAGAAGGGCTCTTGTGATCCTGCTTCACAGGAGTGGCAGCGGGGAGGAGGCAGGGAACTACAGACCAGTCAGTCTTACCTCAGTAGTGGGCAAGATTATGGAGGCACTCCTTAAGGAAAGGATAGTGCAACACCTGGAATCCATAGGAGCGCAGGATCCAAGACAGCATGGGTGTGCAGCAAGATGGTCCTGTCAAACTAGTCTCATAGATTTATTTGATTGGGTAACCAGAGTGGTGGACCAAGGGGGTGCAGTTGATGTCACCTACCTTGACTTCAGTCAAACTTTTGTCACTGTTCCACATAGAAGATTGATTAATAAGCTGGGTAGGCTCAGGTGGGCCAGATGTTGGTCAGCTGGGTGGCAAACTGGTTGGGGACAGAAAACAGAAAGTGGTTGTAAATGGTATACAGTCAGAAGAGATGCAAGTCACAAGTGGGGTACCTCAGGGATAAGTCCTGGGGCCAGTCCTCTTCAATATCTTCATCAGTGACATTGCGGATGGACTGGAGGGTAAGGTTTGCCTGTTGGCCGATGACACCAAGATCTGCAACAGAGTTGATGATCCTGATGGGGTGGGCAGAATGAGAAGAGATCTGGAAAAACAGGAAAAACGGTCAGAAGAGTGGCAGCTGGGTTTTAACACAAAGAAGTGCAAGATCATGCACATAGGGAAGAGAAACCCTGAAGCTACCTATAGGTTGGGAAGGGAGTTGCTGGCAATTACACGGGAAGAAAGAGACTTGGGCATCACCATCACAGATGACCTGAAATCATCCAAGCAGACCACTAAAGCAGTAGGTAAGGCTAGAGAGATGTTGGGGTGTATTAGTAGAAGTATCACAAGTCATGAGAGGGAGGTAATAATCCCTATTTACAAGACACTGGTTAGGCCCCATATGGAGTACTGTGCACAGTACTGGAGGCCACACTTGCACAAGGACATTAACAAAATGGAGGCAGTCCAGAGAAGGGCAACCCAAAATGTGCAGGGACTGCACCAGAAAGCATATGAGGACAGATTAATGGAGCTCAATATGTATGCCCTACAGCAAAGAAGGGAGAGAGGTGATATGATCGAGGCATTCAAACATCTTAAGGGCATTAACATGTTTCAATATAAGAAAAATAGCAGGACTAGAGGACACATCATGAGATTAGAGGGAGGCCAATTAAGGGGTAATGTGAGGAAGTTCTTTTTCACAGAAAGGGTGGGGGATGCGTGGAACAGCCTACCTCAGGAAGTGGTGGATATGAATACAGTGCAGGGTTTCAAACAGGCATGGGATAGACATAAGGGAGCAATACAGATGAGTAGGAATAGATAGGCCATTGACAGAGTAAAGGCCTATGGCACATTTGAAAGGCAGAAAAAATGGGCAGACTGGATGGACCTTGCGGTCCTTATCTGCCGTCAACATCTATGTTTTTATGTTTCTATGTCATGGGGTCAAAAACAGTGGCATAATTCAAGAATGCATGAGACAGATATAAGGCAATTCTGGTGGGGAAGTAGGAGGAAGTAGGCTGTTGGTTATCTAGGATCTGCAGCTTATCCAATAAGTAGGGAAATGGGCAGACTGGGTGGGCCAAGCGGTTCTTATCTGATGTCAAAGTCTATATTTCTGTGTTTCTATGTAATATGCCTACCGCTATATGCCTTACCCCGCTGGCATATTTCTTTGTTAGTTCTCTTTACGTTATTTGTTACTTTACTTGAATATGTATCCTAACTAGGCTTAGCAGCTTTTCCTGTTTAGGTCTACTCTTAACCTTACACTTGTCCTGTCAGTGAATGAAACAGCAGAAGAAACTGGTACCTTACCTTAGTGACCGTAGAGTCTTCTGCTTCCTCTTCTGATGTGTAAGATGCCAGTCTTTCAGTTGTTCTACTTTTGGTGTTCTACTCACTGACAGGACATGAACATGTGGGGCATTTTAGATGTGCCCCCGTATATACTTCATAGTTGGCCCTCCCACTAGATTGCTAAGCCCAAGTACCTTGGTACACTAATTAAGCTCCACTCTCTTCTCACTGTCCTAACTCCCAGTTGGAGCAAAGATGAAATAGGAGCAGAGTCACAGACCAGGAAGCCTGCTCCAGATGACCCACAAAAAGCTCAGTTTCCCGTTGTTTCATTCTCTGGCAAGCTGCGCCTTTAGAGCCCGATTGGCCCTCTGCTCACTGCAGCAGCTCACAGTCTTAGATGCCAGCTGATGTGATGTGGAACATGGGGGCAGCAATTCCAGTGCCGCTTGTTCCTGTTCCACACAAGCTTCACCGTCTTCTCACAGTCCTAGCTCCAGAATAGAGCACAGCCAAAACAGGGGCAGATCCTTGGATGGGGAAGCCTTCCCCAGATGACACACAGCAAGCTTGATTCTCCGATGCTTCATTCCCTGGCAGGCTGCACCCTTAGAGCCTGACTGGCCCTCCTATCCATGCAGCAGCTCTCAGTCTCAGAAGTCAGCTGTCTTGGAAACTGTGAAACAACATGGGAGAAAGCATCAAGCCCTGGGGAACACCACACTGCAGAGAGAAAGAGTCCGGAAGAAAATCCCCAACACAACTCTCTGTGATCTCCCAGTTAAAAAGATGTAAACCATCTGAGGACTGTACCAGACAGTCCACAGATGGACCTCAGGCACTTGAGCAAAACCCCATGGTCTACAGTGTCAAAAGTTGAGGAGAGATCAAGGAGAACCAAGATAGAATGTTTTTCCAATCTCTCACCATCAGGAGACATTGAGCATCCTAACCAGAGCAGCCTCAGTGCTATGCCTCTACGAAAAACCAGACTGAAGAGGTTCGTAGATATTATGGATGGTTAAATGGTCCTCCAGCTGGATTGCCACTACCTTCTCAATAACCTTCCCAATAAAGGGAAGGTTAGAGATAGGTCTGTAGTTGGCAAAAGTATCTCTGGGTCAAGAGAAGCTTTCTTTAAAGGGAGTTACCACAGCTTCCTTCAAGGAGCTAAAACTCACCTGATTCTAAGAGTACCAGACTATCTGCACCAGAAATGAGACCACGGTCTCAACACAACCCAAAATAAAGGAAGTTGGGTCCGGATCTAAGCTACAGCACATAAGGTGCATTCCCTGGACAATCCGCATAACATTCTCGAACTTCGGCTGGTCAAAGGAACTCCAGGAAGCTCGGGGTACCATTGCCACAATCCGACCAACTGCATCCCCCTTAGTGTGTGACTGACAGATCACTGTTCTCATGTCAGCCATCTTATTCACAAAGAACTGAGCAATCTCATCACACTTCTCTTGTGAAAAGGCTCGACGGAGCTGGAGACAGGCTGGGTTGCACAGCCTGTTCACGGTTCTGAAGAGCTGAGCCAGTCAATTCTGACTGACAGCGATCTTCCTGGACAGGAATTCTGCCTTCTTACAGGAGATCTCTGATTGGTAGAGCTGATAATGCCCCTCCAAACTAAGGCGGTCGATTTCTAGGGCGGATTTCCACCAGCGACACTCTAACCATTGTCCCACACGTCACAGGTCCCTCAAGGACTCATCAAACCATGGGGCCCAAGGGCGAAGTGAGAGGGGGACGAACAATGACAGGAGCAATTGAGTCAAGGACAGAGGAGATGGCCTGATTATAAGCCAAGACCAGCAACTCCAGACTCTTACTAGCAACTGGAAACTCTGAGAGGTTCAATACCACCATCAGGTCTTCAGGGCACACCTGCCGTAAAGGGCGGAATCAAACCATCTCCACAGGGGCAGACCTATGAAGGGGAGCAGAAAAATTGAAGCCCACGGTGTAATGATCAGACCAACTGAATGGTTCCACTGCCAACTCAGAGGCCTCAATCCCCAGGAGAAAGACCAGATCCAGGGAGTGACCGTGATTGTGAGTAGCTGAATAAACAATATGTGTGAAGCCCAGTGATAACATCAGCTGGAAGAAGTGCTGACCAAAAAGATGAGAATTCGTTGTTGACCCAAGCATTGAAGTCACCCAGAACCATCAATCTGGGCAACGCCAATGCCATATCAGCGACGAAGTCTGCCACTTCCTGCAGGAATTGTCCCCCATCCCCTGGTGGATGATAGACTAGGGCTATTCTGCAACCCACACTGGCTACTACAGTACACTTGAAGGATTCAATCTCCTCAACTGGTACACTCATGAGCCCCAAGACAGTCTTTAAACAGACCACTACCTCCCCCCGTGATCCAGTCTCAGGCAGGAATCACCGAGACCGCTGAACTGCTGCCTCCCAGATGGGACCAGCATTTTGATCCAGCCAAGTCTCGGTGATGCAAGCCAGATCAGCTGTTCCAACAAAGTCAGCAATAATAGCAGACTTGTTTTTAACAGATCTGGCATTGCACAACACCACTCGAGTTGGACAGGGCTCCAGAGCTGTCCCAACTACTTGCCCATCAAAAGAGGTGGTGCCCTTGGGAATGGGGACTAGACATGGACCCCTTGTGTATCAACCCTGTTGCAGATGACACAAAGATCTGCAATAGGGTTGATACACAAGGGGCCATAGAAAGGATGTGAAGGGACTTGGCAAGGTTGGAGGAAAGGTCAGAAGTATGGCAGCTTGGATTCAATGCAAAGAAGTGCAAAATAATGCACCTGGGAAACAAAACCCAGGGAAGTGATACAAATGGGGAAGGTAGTAGTAACAACAACAAAAATGGAAAGGGACTTGGGGATAATCATATCAGATGACCTTAAGGTTGGCAAGCAATGTGAGAAGGCAGTAGAGAGGGCTGGGGGGATACTGGGATGTATAGGGAGAGACATCACCAGCAGAAAACAGGAAGTTGCTTTCCCTCTGTACAGACAGTAGGTGAGACCCCATCTGAAGTACTGCATCCAGTTCTGGAGATCTCATCTCCACAAGGACACAGGACGGAAGTAGTCCAGAGGAGGGCAACTAAAATGGTGCAAGGTCTGCAAGAGAAGCAATATGAGTAGAGACTAAAGGAGCTTAATATGTATACCCTTGAGGAAAGGAGGAGAAGGGGACATGATAGAAACTTTTAAGTACCTCAGTGGAATAAGCAAAGTCCAAGAGGATAACATCTTTCAAAAGATGCACAAGAACAAGCGGACACAATTTGTAGATAATGGGGGAATGGCTCATGGGCAATGTGAGGAAGTATTTTTTCACAGAGAGGGTGGTGGACACATGGAACCGCTTTCCTGAGGAGGTTGTGGGGTCTAAAACTGTGGGAGAATTCAAGAATGCATGGGACAGACATAAGGCAATTCTTGTGGGGGGGGAAATAGACTGCAGCATATCCAGTAGGTAGGGGAAACGGGCAGATTAGGTGGGCCAGGCGGTCCTTATCTGCCATCAAAGTCTATGTTTCCATGTTTCTGCTCTCCTGAGCTTAGTCAACAGTTCATCCTAGAGGGTTAGGTGTTCTTTTTTGGTGGAAGTTGCTGAGATCAAATCATCCACATACTGCAGGAGACACTGGGGCATAGAGAACCCCTGCAGCACATCCATAATGTGAAGATGTAAGAGGGAAGGGCTGTCATGAAAGCCCTGGGGCAAACAGGTCCAGGTATACAGGCATCCATCAAAGGTAAAGACAAATTTGTATTGGTTTTCTTGTACTAATGGGAGTGATCAAAATCCATTTGAGATGTCAAGAGCTGAGAACCACTTTTAGACAGGTGTCATCAACTTGAGCACATCAGGGGCTGATGCCATGGTTGGGGTACAACTAGGGGTGACTTGATTAAGCTTCCTGTAACCAACTGTAAGTCTCCATGCTTCATTGTTTTTTTCTTAGGCCAAATGAGCAAGTTGACAGTAGACACACAAGTCCTAATCACGCCTTGTTGCAGCAGTGACTGGACGGTCTCCCTCAATGAGGGTAAGGTCTCAGCAGGAAATGGGTACTTCTTTTGTCTTGCAGGATTGGGTCCTGGGACCTCGATGGTGGTGTGTATCCTACCAGAATCATGCTTGCTGGTAGCAAACACATCAATGTGTTCCTGCAACAAGGGCGCAAGTTCAGCAAACAAGTCATGACTTTTAAATAGAGCCATGATGTCATACTGTTTGTTGTTATGAGAGATGGCTGATACTGCATGGGAGTCTGGTATGGTGACAGCATGACATTGTCCCTTGATCTGCAACAACCACCTGTTAGCTAGGTCCACCACACAGTCATGCTGTAAGAAATCAATTCCCAGTATGCTGGGGTGATAATGTAATACCATGAGGTCAAAAAAAAATCTGTTTTGAGATGGCCTACCTGCACAGGCAGAGACACAGTTCGACACATTTGCAGTTAGGTGCCATCTACACACTGTGAGCTAATCTTCCATTCCTGTAGACCAAGGGATGTAACAGGGTTCTCATCATGGAGAACGGACATTGCTGCTCCTGTATCCAAAAGCATGTCTAGCAGGCAGCTCCCAACCGTGGCCCTTACACAGGACTGTCTGTTTGTGTCAACAAGCAAGTCACTCACAATCTGGACTGGGGCCTGTAATTGTCAATCTAAACAGTTCCCTGTTCTCTCATCCTCCTATCCCTGTGACCTGAGACCTTTGGAGGACTGTTGGCCTCCTCTGCACTTCACAGGAAAGGAATACTGTGTCTCTGACGTCAGAACCAAGATCTCAAACTTTTCAATTGACAGTTCCAGAGCACTTCATCAGTCTGGCCAGTGCCCAATGTCATGACAGGGTTTTTCCTTAGCTGCATGGCTGTTCAGGAGCCAAAGTCCAAATGTGTTGGTATAACATCCGCTGCCGGGCCACCATGGTACATGAAGATGAAACTCCTTCTCGGCATGGGCCTCTCCAGTTTTTCTTGGATGTTTCATTTTTCCTCTATGTCCGGATAGCTAGGCACATCATGGTGCTTGCCATCAGAATTTGAATTTTTCCAGTTCCTGTTAATGTTGTTATTGTTCCAGTTGTTCTTATAGCTTCTATCTCCCTCGTGTGATTGCTGGTTGTCAGAAGGGGTTTGCTGAGTGCCATTACTGCCTTCCATGACATAGTGAGGTGGTGGAGCTCACTGGGGCAACTTGGCCCAGGGCTCCCTGGGTTGCTGGAGTCTGAATGGCAGCAGCCTTGTTGGTGTTTTTACCGGATGCTAGGTTATGGAGGTAGACCTGTTCTGGTAAGGATCTCTTCAAAGGAGTCCATCTGTGGATAGATGTTAAGTTCAACCTTTTCCCGGAGAGCCAGAGTCATGTTCTGGATGTACAAATCCTTGTACTCAATCTGGTCCTTGTTAGCAATGTACTGTTTGAGTGCCTTGCTGGCCTCTTAGGCAAGCCACAACCACTGATGGTAAGCCGCTGGGCTTTCCATGATATTTTACTTAATCTTGTAGGACAAGCATGCTCCAACAATGCCTGGGGAATTAGCAGCAAGGAGTGCCTGTGAGATATAATTGAAAGCAAGCATGTCACTGTTGCAGAATTCCTCTGCGAGTTTGGCCCAGATGGTAGGCTTGATGATCTGCCTAAGGACTTCAACCTGGAACTCAGGTTGGAAAGAAACTTCTCACAGAGGAGCACACCTTCTCCAAATGGCAACTCAGATTATCAGTTGGACCCATCTACTTGATGCCTTGAGCAATTTGCTGAACAGAATGAGTGACCTGAAGGGAACTGGAAGTAGGTGTGTGGGAAGAGAATCCACTTGACTGAGTACGCCATGGAGGACAACTTTGCCACCGCATCAGCAACTGCTCTGAATGCATGGTCCTGAATTATAGTGTCCTCGAAGATGCAGTCAGTTCAGTGTTGGATGCCCAAATGACCATCTGTGCCAGTCCTGTTAAGACATCCTGGACAATGCCTGTGCACTTCGTATTGTCTTCCTGAGGAGGAGCCAATAGAAGCAGGCTTCTGCTTGAGGTGGTCAGACTTCCGTATCATGGGGCCACCATGTTTGTTTTGACATGGCAGTGTAGAAAGCATGCCAATGTGAAATGGGGTGGCCAGCATGGTCAGTAGGTGGGCCAACGTGGCTGCCATCTTGGGTATGGCTACTAGTAAAAGACCACCATATTGTGGGGCAGCATTCTAGATGTGATGAGGTGGCCTATATCCTCATAATCAGAATCATTATCATCTGATGACATGATGTTAATGGGTGTGTACTGGAAGCCATTCATGGCTTTTATATGCCCAGCAAGAATATCTCCCTGATGGTGCACTTTCACCATCTTTTCTTTACATTTTCTGTGACAAACTTTTGCAGTGCCCTACTCAATACCCTTCTCAACCTCTCGCTGCAATACTCAGCACGTGGTGCCCAATTCAATGTTTTCCCTGAGCTCTTTATCTAGCTCATTCATCAACCTCACATTCTCTTCCTTCAATTCAACATTATGTTGAAAGTGGCCAGTGGCCAAAGTTTTAGTGACCATTGGCCAAAGTTTTAGTGACCAGTGGCCAAGGTTTTAGTGACCAGTGACCAAAGTTTATTAACAGCAACATGTATATGTAGTTGGCTAACCAAAGGGTTGAGAACATAGAAAAGGTGTAAAAAGGCTTGCAAAGGGCTGCACAAGTGGCTAGTAAAAGGGCTAATGAAAGGTGAAAGTGGCTAGCAGATAACTACATGATACCAACATATAAATTAATATGCCTTACAAGTGCAAAGTGTTTAAAGAATAATTGTTGAAACCAATAATAATGATACCACTATGTGAATTAATATCTATGTAGAGCCCAGATTCAAAAGGTGTTGAGGCCCTTTAAATAATTGTAAATAAAATAGGTGAAGAGCATAAACAAGTGCTGAGAAACAAATGTTTTAAGAAAAATTAGCTTTGCTTTGCTCAGAAGAAATAGTTTGTACAAAACCTTCCTTTAACCCAAGGTCATAGCCAAGATAAGGTTCAGCTGCTTCAACTGACTGCAGTTAGCCTTGGTTAACACAGTTCCTCATTTCACGATTTCTTGTGTTTAATAAAATATATAACAGAAAGTTGATAAGAAATAATTATATCCTTGTTTTGGTCACTGTCTAGTACAAGGCTACTTTTGCATTTATAAGCAAGTTATTTTAAAACAGAGTAAAGTCCTCCTAAGCATGTTATTTTTAAATACATAAATCCCCTGACCACATGTTTTTCCATTCAAGGATGATAAGAAACAAACTCCCTGTCTCAACAAAGTGTCAACTGTATCTTATAATCAAGGTCTTTCTTGCAATGTACTTCCAAGCCTTTGTATCATGATTTTATTGAATGACTTGTGTCTAAGCTAAAATGTGCTGTAGTAGGTTTTGGAAATTTCCACTGGCATTTTGATGTAAACAATTTGAGTATAAATACAGGACCTGAGCGTCATGTCCGTGTGTTCAGAGGACTGGCCACATGGCTTCCATGGATGCTGGGCACCCAGAAGTAGGAAGCAGTTTGCTTCACTCTTTCTGAAACCTGTAGCCCTGGTAGTAAAAAGCCATCAGCTGTTTAGAATTAATGATGTTAGAGGTAAAATTGTTAGGGCTTATTTGGGTAATAATAAATTGCAACTAATTTAAAACAATATCTGGTGTCAGGTGGCTTTATTGGATTACCAGGGGCCACTAACCATGAACCTTGTGCTTTTGTTACCTCACTGTCATCAGTATGGTATAGTTTCTTTATTTACAAATATCTTATCTCAAACTTTCGTTTGTATCCTCTAAAATGTCATTCAAATAAGATGGCTGTTTCTTATCTCAGTTCAGCCTCTCATTATCATCTCTCAACATATAAATTTCACACTCAGAGTTTTCAGCAGTACAATGCAATGGTCTGTTATTTTGGTTACAGAGTGACTGTGTCACTGTGTCACCTCCGCTACCTTTGTTCCTTTTCTGTAACTTGAAGCCTGCAAGCCCATCTCTTTTTTGAGACAAGATTTGCAGCTCAGGAGTGGCCTATCATGCAAGTAAGCTTTCAATGGCAACATACAATATCACAACCAACAGACCTTTGGTGTGGTACACTTCGCTTTCTGCTTACACTCTAAATATTGATCAGAGATCGTAAACAAAGGGTCTTCAGCCGACTTCATGTCCAGCATTAAATCAGTCCATCCTCCATGGGAGGTAAGGTAGTCTGAGACATCAAGTCTCAGTTCTGTGCACAGTTCAGGCATAACATACAAAAGTGGTAGACAGATAAATAAAGCAGTCAAAAGACTGTAATAAAATTCTTGGCACCATCACCCAGTGGTTTTCTGGTTGTGGTGCCAAGGCGGTATGCAGTAACTCACAAAGGAAGTATACCAGTGGTCCAGTATGGGTCTGTCATGCCCGAAACCAACACAGAACAAGTCCGTAAAAGAACAACTAGAGTAAGTTCAAGCAGGTCCAGGTAGGCAAATTTTGCACTACATTACCCAACATTCAGTTTGAGGAACTCAATGGAATCTCACTTTGTACACCTAACTTGACCATAGTTGCCAAAATAACTGGGTAATAACATTACCTTTCTCAGGTTCTTGCTGGATTTGCACAAAAGTGAAGAAACAACAAACAAGTGGTGTCCAACACATAAAGTGATTTATTATTTCCGGGCCCAGATATTCAAACTGCACCACAAAGTAGCGCAATAGCAGGAGCAGGTGCAAGTCCAGTGTGCCCATGCGCAACATGCATGATATTCAAACACTGCGCAGGTCAAGATGCACCTGCAGCACACGACTGAATATCATGCCAACTGTGCCATGGCGCAACCAGGGATGCACAGTGGCACAGGTCTGATGTGCAATAGCACAACGAGGGATGCTCAGTGGAGCAGGGTAGCAGTGCATCAGCACAACCAGGGATGCACAGGGACAGGATACCAGGGTCCACCACCCATAGTAGAGATGGGCAGAGGACCACACAGCAGAACAGACATCACCCCCCCCATGCACCACACAACCTGAGGAGAGCTGGAAGAACCATCAGCCCATGGACACCAGTAACAATCCCACAGCCTGGGCATGGTGCCCCAGCACATCCCCTGGCATGCTGTGACTGGCACACAAGGATGTCCGGCCACCCCATGCCACACCATTCCACTGATGCAGAGCGCACCCTGCACCATGATCCCCATACACCCTGCCCTGGAGTAGTGCCCAACAGTGCAGGATACCCCATGCATGCCACCACCCCCACTGTGACAATGCAACCCTGTGCACCATGGAGCCATGCAAGGCAGCCCCACCACAAGCACCCTGTAGTGGGTGGCAGCAGACAGCAATGCAACAACTAAATACACAGTGCCGCCCTGCACGTCCCCCCCCAAGGTACAGCTGAGAGACAGACAATGCATCGGCACAGGTACCCCTACATGCGACAGGGCATGCCTCGACCCCACCACCAGTGGCACAGCACCCTGCACACCCTCTCAAGGACACACCCATCCCAGCACTGGCCACAACAGCCAGTGCAGACACCAGAGTGTTGCATGGAAGCATGCGCCACACAGGATGCAACACAGTGCATGGACAAACACCCACCCACACCCAAGGGCACACCAACACAGGGACACAGTAGCAGGTCAACTAAGCCACTGGCATGTGGCCACAGCAGCCATGTACACATGGCCAGTACCCCTCCATGGCACAGGTGTGCCAGCCACCCTGCACAGGCACCATGAAGCTGTACGCCACCAGCATGCAGCTGGAGCACAAGTGACAGACAGTGGAGCACATCCCCTGCAACAGACACAAGTGACAGCATGGAGGTGGGACAACAGTGGAGGCCACAGTACCACCCAAGGCAGATGTGCACCATACCGGTGACAGGAGGCAACCCGGCATTGTACTGGGTACAGTGGCTGTCCAGCATGGACAGCCACCACTGACCTGCCAGCAGACTGTGCAGATCACAGACATGCAAGGGTGTCAGCTGCACAGGCCATGGACAGTCTGACAGGGGCACCATGGACACAGTGCATGCACTGTGGACCACTGCATACAGTCATCCAGTGCACAGGGAACAACACACAAACCACAGACAGTGACTGGTAGCTACGCCCACACCATAGGCACTTCCCCTTTGGACACACACACACACGCCCATGCCTGCACCACCCCTGACACCATGCACACCACTGCAGCTGAGCACCTGTAGCCCACTGCAAATCAGAGACCACCACAGTAGGCATAACAAAACAAATGTATATTTCAAAGGTACAATAAAACTATTTACAGCTATATACATATGTTGTGGGTGAGGACACAAACCAGGTGGGGGTGGGTAAGGGGCAGGGGTGAACAAATGAGAGAGGGAAGAAGGGGTGTGAGGGTGGGTTCAGGGGGGTAGGGTGTAACTCAGGGCATGGAGGTCTCAGCGGCCACTCCACTCCCCACTCCTGTGGTGCCTCCTGGTTCAACGCCTCCGGACACCATGCTGGTCCAACCTCTGCAGTACCTCCAATGATGCCCTCGCAAGTTGGAGTAGCTCCTGCTCAGCCCTTTCCAGCCACATCCTCCTCCATCCACCTAGGACAAGGGAGCAGAGTCAATAAGTGGGAATGTCCATCCCCCTGCAGCCTACCCATTGTGCATGGCAGATAGCCATGGGACATGACCCTGTGATGGTGTGCGACCACCCACAGTAATCATGTCCACATGACCTGCCTACCGAGGCGCACACAGCCATGTGGACCACTGCACACACCCACTGCCCAAGTCCCACACAGCACCACCATGGCTGTACAGTGACAGGGCTATGCGGTGCAAAGGCAGTGGTACAGCCATGTACCCGGTGCACACATGGACCACCAGCAATGCACACCCACACATGCAGTGCCACAGGACAGTGCTGAGTGTACCGTGTGGCGTGTATGGCAGTGGTGTCAATGGATGGTGGCCATGCCCCACCGCCTACCCTGGAATACAGCATGCACAGAATATCCTGGAAGAAAGGCACACACCCTCATCGGCCTGATCCAGGTGCTGTTGAATGTTGGGACTGGCAGCTCGTGGCTGTTGCCCAGCATCCATGTCCTCCCAGCGATGGCGTTCCTCACGGGCTCTGTGCTGCTCTTCAGGACCTAGGGTGCAAACATGGAGAAGGGAATATCACTAAAATCCCGCACAGCCCAGCCATGCCACAACCCCACCACCACTACTGCCCAGACTGGATGGCCCACCACCCCATGTGGTGGACACATGCCCACCGCGATACCCGTACAGACACAACCAGTGTATTGATGGGGCACCTACCTGTTCATGGCACTGCACCTCGCCTGGCACATGCCCGCAGGTGGGCAAGCCTGTTCAGGTCCCTCCACCGGAGGTCCCCGTATCAGTGGCGACATTGCTCCAACGTCCGGGTGAGTCCTGTGGCCTCTTCCAGTGCCACTGCTACCTCCTCCCAGACAGCACTTCTGGCCCTGTCCAGGGGGTCATTCCCAAAAAGGGCCCCAGCATGGGGCTCCACGATGGCCACCAAATTGGCCAGCTCAACTTGGCTCCAGACAGCAGCCCTCCATCTTGCCATCTCTGCATCAGTTAGGAGACAAAATGGCACTCTGTAGCTCATGTCTGCCACATGCAGATGCTGCACGGTACAGCGCTGCCATTCCCCATTGCGCTGTCACCAAACAGCACGATAGGGGTTCACCCATGCAGACACATGACGCCTAGGGGCAAAGGTTGAGCACAGGGTCAAGGGTCTCTCGCGCATGGACTGCCACAGCACGATTTGTACTCCCTGCGTGTAGCACAGTTGGGTGCCTGTGTGAGATGCCCTGCAGTGGCCTACCGTACTATGGCACCATGGTGCCTACGGTGCTCCAGGGCAAGAGTGGCATAAATGTGAACAGCGCACTAGCACAGTGGTGGCCGTGCCCTGCACTGCCTCCCACGCTAGGCACATCAGCAGCGTGGCAGGCGTTGGTGTCAGCACCCAGGCATGCAACATGCGGTGCCTACTGTGCACTTCACAGAGCTGTGCCTGTGACTGAGCATGCTCAACACAATTGCGCAAGGTGCAACAGCACGATATTCAGCCAGCATATGCAGATCAGCTCATCAGCAATTCCATGGCACAGCTACTGCATTAGCATCCACTTAAAGCTGTGCATCACCTCATTTGCATGCCTTGCGCTATATAAATGCTACATGGGGCTGCAGAGGCCATAGTCTGGTATTGCAGTCTATTGTGGTGGGTTGCATGCTGTTTGGAAGTGTGAACTGTGGTGTGTGGGAGAAGCATGGGACTGCACATTGAAAGGTAACACCTGTCATTCCCACAGGCTCTATAATGACTGAATGTGAGGAACAGGAGGAACAGGAATGTTGGAGAAAGAGGAGGCCCAACTTCACACGGGTGGAAACAGATGCCCTGTTCGAGGCATACCTCAACAGGGAACTGTTGCTCAGCGGACAGCGGGGAACACCACAGGCCCATGCTGCGGCATGGGGTGAGGTTGTGCATGCAGTGAACCATCATGGCAGCCACCAGCGGTCCGTGCAGGAATGTAAAAAGAAGGTCGGCATGGACAGGAGGAGAATTAAGGACAAGGTGGCTGCCATCAGGGCAGCATGTGCTGCAACCAGTGGTGGGCAGCTGGATGTGCCAAGCCTGACACCACAGGAGGAGCAGGTGGCCGGCAGCATGTGGCATTGTGCCATAAAGGGGGTTCCAGGTGGTGGCTTCCAGATGGGTGGCAGCCCATCACTGCATGGTAGGTCCTGTGCTGTCACTGTGTGGGAGGCAGGGGGAATGCCACAGGGCAGGGCAGAGACATTAACGCTACTGTGTTCCCTTACAGCTCCTGAGTGTCTACATGGGTCAGCGGTGGTGGGTGTATCCACCGTGGGCGAGGCCCTGGAAATGGAGGAGTGCCCATCCACCTCCACAGGTGTCCGAGGCTCAGTACCACCGCATACCTGCCTGTCTGTCCGGACTGAAGATGGTGGTGCTGGTGCATATGAGGCCCTGCTTGTGTCCCAGCATGACAGTAGCCACAGACTCCAGCATACTGGGACCAGACTGGTGCCAGATTAAGCACCGATGATTATGGATCACACATCCCAGACAGAAATACATGTGGGACGCAGGATGGTCCCACAGCAGGGAACAGCATGAGCGTAGCCATGGGTGGTGCCACCGTGGAGGCCTGTGTGACATCACAGTCCCAGCCTGTGCCTGTATGCCCCAGTGGGGCAGCACTGGTGTGTGTCCAGGCTGGTGGGACTGTTGCATCTGCTGAGGCAGCACCGGTGAGCCCTGGTGATCGGCGGCCAGAAGGGCAGTGCCAGCAGTTGGAAAATGGGGATGGGGGGACAGTGTTGGGGGCGGAGTCAGTGCACCACATGTGGACATGCCCAGGCGTGGCTCTGGTGTGCAGTGCCCAACTTCAAGGGGTGCTGCCCAGTGCGGCCATGAACACTATGAGGGACAGCATGCCAATCAGGTGGATGACCTCTTAGATGAGCACACCCGCATACTCCAGGATTCAGTGGATCAGCAGTTGCGGCTTGTGACGGTGGTGGATACACTCAGTGCGGTTCTGCACCAGGCAGAGGAGTGGCACAGCAGGGACAATGGTCTGCTCCTGGCAGGGATGGACTGGCTGTGGGAGGATGTGACCGCTGCCATTGACAGGCAGACACATGCATTCACAGCTGTCATGGCCACAATGGGCACCCAGTTATTTGCCCATGTGCTGCAGACACCGCGCAGTGCCATGTCCACCCCCCCATTCCCAGTGGCGTGTGACACCTTCCATGTCGACACCGGGTTCAGCTGTGGGCATACCGAGCACGCCAGGCGCAGGCATGTTCAGTGAGCTACAGACCCCTGCATGAACACAGTCACATTCCCGCAGCGTCACCCCTGGGGAACATCTGTGCCACCCCATGAGGCCAGTGGTCAGCCTGGCATGGCTGGCAGGTCTTGGTGGGGCCACCCATGCATGCATCCATGGTGGCCATGGCACTGTGCCGCGTGACTGACCTGTCTCCCACCATGGCCACTGTCTGCCACTGCCCTGTATGCAGTGTGTTGTACACCGTAAGATGGATGGGTGGGGTACTCAGCCCTGCACACACACAGTCCATGTGCACACCCCCCGGCTGCTGGCCACTGTGGCATGTGCATGATGATGCCTGTGTTACGTTGTCCACCAGTGTGCAATGGTGCCCAGCATCTGAGACACACACAGTGACAGCCACTGGGCATTGCCATGTGTGGACCTGTGTGTGGCTAGGGGTTGCAGTTGTGGTTGGCGTGCCTTCTACCCCTTGTGCATGTCTTGTGGTGTGTGTGTGTGTGTGTGTGTGTATGTGTATGTGTGAGCGTGTGTGCGCTTGTTGTGTTTGGCCATGCCCATTCCTGATGGCGTATGCGGATCCATGCTCAGTCCCATTCACTTGCCGCCATCCACCCTGGGTTTGTCCATGCCTGTCTGTGGGTTGTGCCCTTGCCATTGGTGGTTGCACATGGCCATGTGACCTACCTGTGTTGGCCGAAATGCTCCTCTATGATGGTGTCCCGGTGCAGTTGAGCCATCCTGAACAGGCGGGGGTCCCTTCACCCAGGGGGTGGCTGCTCATCACCGTCTGGACCAGCATCCTCATCGTCCCCATCGTTGTCCCCTCTTTGACCTCTATGGCTATCCCACAGTCATTGGTCATGTTGTGCAGGATGCAACAGGCCAGGAATAGCCCACAGGCCTTTGAGGAGCTGTACTGTAGGGCACCACCAGATGTGTCCAGGCACCGGAAACATGACTCTAGCATCCCGAACACCCGCTCGATGATATTACGTGTGGTGGCATGTGCCTCATTGTACCATTGCTGCGATGGGGTCGAGGGGCGCCAATATGGTGTGAGCAGCCAGGGACAGAGTGGGTATCCACTGTCACTTGTGTACAGAGGGTGTACATTAGTATGGTGGTCTGCATCGCTCTGCCATGGGACATCAAGGCCGGTACCCATGGTACCTCTGACTATGCCTCCCCCCCCAAAGCTGCCCATGTCATCCTGTGTGTTGTGCATACTCATCCACTAGGTGGCCAGTGGGGATGTCCCCACTCTAGAACCTGTGTCACAGTGCAGACTGGTGTCAGATGAAGGCATCATGTGCTCCCCCAGGGTGCGTGGCACAGACATTGGTTATGCGCCTCTTGGCATCGCACACCACCTGGCAGTTGATACTGAAGTATCTCTTGCAGTTCCTGTAGGTTATGCCATCTGGGCCAGGTGGCATGTGGATGGCCACATGGTGCAGTCAATGGCCCCGAGCACGCCAGGCATACGTGCTACCCTGTGGAACTGTTGTATGTGTGCTGTGCTGTCCGCCTGTGTGCTGGGGAAAAGGATGTACTCTGCAGCATGTGGCAGCAGTGCACTGAGGAATTGTGTGAGTAGGCATGATGCAGCCAAATGGGTTATGCCTGTTGTATCCCCTGTTGGTCTCTGGAAGGTGTCCATGGTGAGCAGGCACATGACAGCTGTCACCTTAGTCTCCACTGACAGAGCATGGCTCCGTCGTGTGGGTGCCTGCATCTCATCACTGCACAGCTCACAGAGCTGCTTCAGGATCACTCGGTTCAGGCGGTACTGGCCCACAATCTCTGTATCAGTATACGGTGATGCGGGCTCGGTACAGCGTGTTGGGGGCATACCACCGATGGGCCCTTCCACGGCTGTGCCCCCCTGCTGCATGCTTCTCAAACCCCTCATTACTGCCTCCATCTGTATAGTGGCACTGGCCATGTCCCTGGCTGTTGTTCCCCCCTGGCAGATGTTGTCCCGTTCCCCCCACTGTCCTCTGTGCTGCCCCCCACACTGGGTACACCTCTGGCCTTCTGCTGTCCTGCCTCCTGCCACTACCCTGACTGCTCTGCAGCACTGCCCTGTCTGTTCTGCACACTGTCACTGGCTCCCCACTCCTGTCCTGTGTGGCACAGGTGTGCCCTGTCCTGCTCCTTCTTTGTCCCTCACTCTGCTTCTCTCGCAGCTCTTGCTGCCAGCTCGCTCCCACTTCTGGCCTTCCTGTAGCATTCTAGCACCTCTTTCTCGTTCCTTTTTATTTTGACTCATTTCCGCTATCACGCAACTTCCACTAGCTCCCCTATTGCACATGGCGCTGGTTGTTGAATACTCCATCAAGCTTGTTTATTCATGGTTCCTCCTCTACGGGTTGCAATATGCATTCATTACCATTGCACTCTTACAGACAGTAACTTGAGCGGTGCACAGCTCCTCCCGCTGAATATCACACAATGGAGCATTTTCAGACTTGCACTGGTGCATCTCTGTTACGCATGGCTCAACCCTTTTGAATAGCTGGTTCCCGGTATATAAAGCAGGCTTACAACCAAACCACAGTGATAAACAATGAGGAGAACCCCTCCAATCTTTCTTACCTCTAGGCAGCAATAAATTTCATCTTCTCAGAGAAAAAGGTGCAATGCAAGGGGCTTTATACCTGATAGTAACTATGGTAACTACCAAAAAGATATACAAAAGTCTCATTATTGGATAATGGCAAATAGCCTGACTTCTTACTAACCTTGGAAAGTGTGCTGAGCTAGCAGAAAGACAAGATAACTAAATAAAAGACGTATATTTGTGAAGGCCATTTGTGGTTACACTCATAAGTACATAGGTAATAGCTGTTCTGTACTAGAACTAAAGATGGCAGTATTGTCTAACTAATGATTACACAATGGTATAAACAGAGGCATCTCCCAAGTGGTACAATTAGAATAATAGTAAATGCATTATGATTCTCAGTAGAAATACAGTAAAACTCAGATCCTGACACTTATGCTTGTACGATAAGTGCCTGTGCCCTAGGTCTGCAAGGTAGGGGGCCAATCAGGGGTGCTGGTCCATGGATAATAGTTTTAATCTCTTACACAAGAAGGGGAGTAGATTGATCTTGACCTTGGAAACATTAAATCCCAAAGGAATGAATGAAGAAATAGACTTCAGACCTAATTTAAAAGATACTGGGACTTGTGCACTTTTCACATCCTTTGCCCACAAACTGTTACCAGTCAAGCTGCCTTTTTGCACCATATCCCCCCTTCTCTGGAACAGCCTTCCCTCCAACATGCACCAGGCCTCTTCTGTCTCATCCATAAAAGAAATCCTCAGGCTCTTCCCTACCCCCCTCTGCCCCAATATTTCCCAGAACACCCCACTAAGCCCTGCAACCTGAAAACAGAAATCTTGCAGCAATCCAGTATGTATTTCTATGTACTGGTGTACTTTATAGTGAATGTAAAATTGTGTGTACTGTAAGAAAAATGGTTGCATATACTGTGTCTTTTCAGAATTAATTTGTGTAATTCTTTTCATTTCTCTGTACACTCTGTACCTGGGTCACACCTGAATGAGCTTCGGCTCAGTGAGCCTTTCCCAGTTAGCAATTTTTAATAAATAACTAAATAAACACTTGAATGATATGTGAAAAATAAATATATAAAAATTGTGTATAATTCTTTTAAGTCTTTTATCCTTCTCTCTCTCTCTCTCTCTCTCTCTCTCTCTCTCTCTTTACTTCCCCTGAGGCCTGACAAGACGTACCCTGGTGAAACATTTAAACATTATTCAGAACTCTTCCTCTCTCAATTACTGTGCCAATGTTTGCTTCAGATCTCCAGTGTCCTTCCCCCTCTCTGGCTCCACTTATGGACACTTATATGCTACTCAAATAAAATTTAAAAATACAAAATAATGAAAAATATTTCCAGATCTTTTTGTGTCTTTACTCCCTTTTATAATTTAAAGTCTGAGTCTAATGACCCCCTACAGAAAATCCAGTTTCTGTGTCTGCTCAGCTGGACCTTCTTTTCAAAAAAGTGGTTTTAACAGCCCCCCTCCTCCTTGTCTTTACCACCCCTCCTCCCTCCCCATTTTATCACCCAACCATCTCCCTTTCTCTCTTTCCATTCCTTCTGTTCCACCCCTTCACCACAGCTCCTTTTCTCTTCTCTGTGGGAGGGTAAGTAACCCTTTCAGTTTGTATTTAAAAGATCTTGATACATAAATGCTTTATGTGAATATGAGAAAGACCTCAAATTATGAATGAGATCTTTTTAGAGCACCTATTCCACCTCACCCCTTCCATACATCACATTTATTGATCTAATAAAAGACTTTGAAGCAACAAAAGAACCTTTACATAAGGCATATTTATATCTGTGGGGTTTGGCATGCTGGAAATCTGATGTATGTGTTGATAATGAATATATATATTTTTAAATGTCCCCAATATTCAAACTGCACCCAGAAAGGGCACAAGGGTATTCACCACACAAATGAGTTGCGCCACACTGCAAAATTGTTTTATTCAAATGTGATACACAACTACATGTCCTGCCTGAGTATAGCAAAAGATGTAGGTGGGATAAGCATCCCCTGCATAGTCTGAATGGGGATGTGCAGCACATCATCAGGATGCACCGGGCGCAAATTTCACATATTCAGATTGACACATGCAAATGGAGCCATTTACATGTCATTATGGCCCCATTTGCATGTCAGTTGCCAGGATATGCCCTGCAGGGTGTGCCGGCTACCCTGCAAATACTTGGGAGCCAATGTCCCTGGTAGTCTAGTGGTGTCCTGCAACATTCTCAAACCCTGATGTTTGAAAACAATCCTGCTCCAATACTCCCTGGTAGTGTAGTGGTACCCCCACTTCCCCAACCCCGATCCACAAAATATTTCTTGTGCAAAATTCCCTGGTAGTCTAGTGGTACCCCTTCCAATCCCTGATCTGATCCAAAAATAATCATAGTTCAAAATACCCCGTTAGTCTAATGGTGCCCTTCTCCTGTCCACATCCCTAAAATAATCCTAGTTTGAAATACCCTGGCAGTCTAGTGACCCCAATCATAACATAGAAAGGAAATCCAAATATTTCCCTGGTAGTTCAGTGGACCTCCCACCATCCCACTCACTGAGGTACCCACACCACACTGCACCCCACCCCTCTCCCCCTGTCCCAGCATGGCCAATGAAACTGGCCTGCAGCAAAACCCACATCAAGGTTCAGAGAAAGGAGGTGAGCCACTAGACACTCAGGGATGAAAGGGATCCTAACATTTTATTTTATGATAAGGGATTGGGGGCTAGCCACTCAGGGGCTGGTGGCCACTGTGTTGCACTGTGCAGTACAACAGCCCACCTCTGGGTTACCAGCAGTTAGTTGTGCTTTTCACATGCTTAACTTTGTGCGGTGCTTCATCGAGATGGGTGGGCAGCTGCACTGCACAGCTCAGCTGAATATAGATATGTGCGCATATATATAAAATCCTCTTGAAACAAACTATTAAAACTAATTTATTATTACATCTTTTTTCTGATGAGGTGTCTTCTCTTTTTACAGACTAACTTTATTTAATATACATGTTGTGTACACATAGAATGAATTAATTTAAACGTATGTTTTGCAGTTTTGTTTGAAAAATCTTTTTTTATTTTTCTTGAATGTATACCATGTGACTAGTATAAAGGGGGTTCTTCCCCCTACTGTGACAAACCCCTCGAGGGAGACCTTGTGGTTGAAACACTCGAGCTGTTTCTCAGCATCACTTTAAACATACTGGAATAAAACTCTGCAAAAGACATTTTGCCTGAGGTGTTTTCACTGTGTGTGCATTCTCTTCTATTGCTCATGACCATTTGAGTTAGCCACCCCTTAGAGACCACTGATCTTGATTACACACCTGCACCCACAGTTCTTTGACTTATCAGCTAATTTCTGACTTCTGCACTGTTATGTGGTGGTGTTAGAGCGCCACCTACAGATTTTTGCTTCACTGCTAGAATCAGCACTTTATTATGAATAGACTATATTGCAACCAAAAGTAGTCTAGTCAGCTATTGTTACGTACAAGAGAAAGGGATGTTCTAGTTGTACATAGTGCAGCTGCTTACTGCTGTTCACCAATAGAACTGCTGTATTCTCTATCCATCTTCTTTTTATCTTTAGTACAAGACCACGTGCAAGCTTGTTTTTCACTGAGTTCCATACTGACACTGCAGTGCTTGATGTTTCAGACTGATCTCTAGGTTGAGAAGCTTTCCTTTGTACATGTACTTGAGTAAACCTTTCTTCTGTAATACTGGTCTCATGCATAATGTTTTACCATCAGGTGTAGAATCTGCCAGCCAAGCAAAGGCAACAAGTCAGTGATGTGGTTTCTCTCATGTGTGAATTTGTTGATGTCCAATGAGGGTTTTCTGTGATTTTAAAAACTTGTGACACTCAGAATATTTATATGACTTCTCATCCACTGACATTGCAAATGTGTTATGGGGCTTTTCTGTGATTCTAACATCTTGTTACATTCAGCACATTTCTATGACCTCTACCTTGTTTGACATGGCTATGTTATGGGTTTTTTTGTGCAATAAAACTCTTGTGACATTAAGATTGATCCCTCTCTAGACTGAGTTTGCTGATATTTTGCAAGATTACAAATTTCTATTAAACGCTTCTCTTATTCAGCACATTTATATGGTCCACCTCTATTTGAATTTGTTGATGCTTTATCAGACCAATATGGCCAAAGCTCTTGTTACATTCTGCATGCTGATATGACCTCTCTCATATTTAATCTAAACAGAGGGCCATGACATCATATGGCACACAATCCTGTAATAAACAGTGATGTACAACTTGTGAGCACACTTCCACTTCAGACTGTGTGGTTACCTCGGGTTTAGTCTCTCCAGTTGTTCAGGGATTCCTTGTACTGTGATGAGAATGGCCCCCATTCTTAAGCCTTGACATATTAAAAAAAATCAGGAAATCTGTACTGCATTACTCTTTGATGTTTGTTGAGAGTGTACTCAGCATGTGCAATATCCCTGGGATGGCTTCCTTTTCCAGCTTATAGGGTCTCACAGATATGGGTAACATATTTAGATGTGCCTAAAAGTTCTTTTTGATTAACTCTGTTGCTCTAAGAACTACTGAAATGATTTGTATGTCCTTATTTCACACCAGTTTTGTTACAGTTTGCATATCTAGATATTTCATGATGTTGTGTCTCTCTGTACCCAGATATAAGATAGAGTATTGGAAACCATACACCACAAGGCTTTTCTTCCACTGAGTGGATACAATGCTGACTATGACCTTGAGACTAAAGCTTGAGAGGTCCACAAGTCAGCATTGTATCCACAAGGAGGAAGAACAGCTGAGTAGTGTATGTTTCCCATATACTGTTCTACTGTTCTATACAGCATATGGTGGATCAAGTGCCAATGTCTTCAGTTGGCATGTAAAATTGAAAAAGAAACACTCACCTTTTGCATCCACTCTGCTGACCACACCTTATCATCAACAACAGCCGCTGGCCAGCACACATGCATGACTCTAACACAGTTAGGGATAAATTACAACTGTTGCTGGAGTTCCTTGTACTATAATGCCCTCACTAAAGCAGAATGAAAAGACATTCTGTTTTAGAAAGAACATCACTACTGCAGCAGAATTACTTTCTGCAGTGTATGGCTTTCCATACACAACCATATTCCATCAACTACGATAACACTGTCATCACGGGGGGGGGTTGGCTACTTCAATAAGCAATGCCACCCTTGTTCTTTTTTCTTCTATTACAGTGTCTGGTAATCCCACCTCCACATTCTTGGTAGTTAGCATCTGGGTGATCCCACGTGATCATTAGTTCTTTATTCTCTGTCCTTGTTTGTGACTTGTGTTTCTCTGCTACTATATATGCTATATTGTTAGCATGGTTTCCAATAGATAACTCTCATTTTGTTGTATATTTCCATATACAGACCTTCAGTTAGTTCCATCCAGCTACAAGACATGCAACTATTTCTCGTTCTCTACTACAGAACTCACACCTGTTTATTTTTTCCATGGGTTTTGTGAGACAGCTTATGCACAATCCCTATCTTAGGCTACTATTGTCAACCTCTTATCTCATGACTTAAATTCACCTCTTTTTAACCACTTGTGGGTCAGGTTTTGAGTGACCTGTGGATGTTCCAGCAGCTCCCTGTGTTTTCCACTGTAGTTATGGGGTTTTCAGTTGTTCTTTCTTCTCTGTTGATCTTTGTCATTGTATTTTTTCTGTTTCTTTGCACTTTCTGTTGCTGGTTGTTCCCTGTCTAGTAGTGGTTTAGCATCCATCTCTGCTACCCTAACAAAGGTTTCTCCTAATTTGACGATAAAAGTCATCTCAGGCTTGTTTTCTTCATGATGCAGGACCTCAACCATGTTTGGGAATTTGCGGATGTTGTATCAGGTTACTCTTGTGGTCAAAACTCTTGTCGCATTTAGCACATTCATAGTCTCTCTCAGGGTTCGTTTCTCAAAATGTTTAGAGATTTCTAGTGCTGTGAAAAGAATGGACCCCATTTTCTCTCTCTCTCTCTCTCTCTCTCTCTCTCTCTCATGAATTCACTGTTGATTTATCAAGGTACTCTTCTGGTTAAAACTCTTGTTTCATTTAACATATTTAATGGTCAATCTCTTTGGTTAGTGTTTCCAAATGTTCAGGGATTTCTAGTACCGTAACAAGAACTGACTCCATTTTTAAGTCAGGGCATATTCAAACATCAGAAAATCAGTATTGTATTATTCTTTGATGTTTGCTGAGAGAGCTCTTCACAGAACACAAAATGTGCCCAGGAAGGCTTTCTTTTGTAGTTCCTAAGGTGTCACGAATATTGGCAGCATATTTAGATGTGCCTAAAAGTTCCTTTTGATTATCCCAGGTGCTCTGAACATTATTGTAACTATTTGTGTGTCCTTATTCCACATCAGTTTAGTTTCTGTTTGCATATCCTGATATTTCATAATGTTGTGTCTCTCTATACATAGGGCACTGTAATGACTAGGGGTGGCTATTTTGATCAGCAATGCTACTTTTGTTCTTTTTTCTTGTGTTGCAATATCTGGTTTTCTCACTTCCACTATCTTGGCAGATGATATTGGGTGATCCCATGTGATCATTACTTCTTCATTCTCTGTGATTCTTTGTTCTTCACATTTGCAGTGTTTGTCTGCTACCTGTATGTTACAGTGTTTACATAGTTTCTTTTTTTTTTTGCCAATAATTCCACTTTATTGGAGAAACATAGCAAGCAAATACATTGACACAAAGACGGCTGATAGTTTCCATTTTAAACCTAACACAAACTATAAACCTTGCTTAGACATAAAAGGAAATAATAAAACATAGGAATATAATCCCTCCTCCCATCCCTCCCGCAGCTATCCGTATGAATGACGTACACTAAGAATATCAATATAACTTTTACTAGGATCTCAAAATGCGTTTGGCTTAACGGGGGGAAGAAGAAAAAAAAAAAAAAAAAGATCAAAAACATTGGTAACATACCCGTATATCGGCTACTCATTTCTCAACCACACTAAGGATAGCCCGAAAAGGGATATATAACATGGTTACGTCGAAGCCTGTTAAAATCCATATTTACCCTTCATTTGTAATAAAAAACTATTCCAACACTTGTCAAATTTGTGGAGGGAATACGTAGACACATATACCACTTTCTCAGCATACAATGTATCCACGAACTCCCCCCACCACTCCTTAAAAGACGGAGTCCATACTTCACACCAGTGACGGAGTATCACTAACTTAGTAACCGTTGCAATTAATGCCATTTGGATCTTCATAACCTGGCGTGGAATAGCACTGTAGTTTCCCACAATACACACTTCTGGTGTGAAGTATTCTGTTAAATCCCAAAAGGGTCTCACTCCCTGGTTGACCAGTTCCCACAGCAATTTACTTTTGGGGCAAGTCCAAAGTTTGTGAAATGTAGTAGCCATTAAATCATTACAGTTCAAACAAGCTGCAGAAAATTGTTTGTTACATCGATGCAGTTTACTGGCGACATATACATATTATGTAATATTCTAAAATGAATGTCTCTTAACCTGTCCTGTTTTAAAAGGAGTAGATATTTGACCAGGTATCCTTCCAAATTCTCATGCCAGTCCAAGGATAGATTAGTCTTCCAATAATATGGCACAGGGGATAAATTCACTCCTAGAGTCTTGTTAATGTAGTTATAACTCTTAGAGATAAGTCTGCCTGAAAGACATTGTCTAGCAAGAGTGTCCCAAAAACACCCACCTGGTCTGAATGGTGACCTTTTTCAAACCATGATTGAATACAATTTCTTATTTGTACCAATCTAAATAATGATTTTGTATTGACTTTAAATTTTCCTGCCAAACTAGAAGAAGGCAATAGAGAGTTACCGCTATAAAATTCCGAAACTCTCACTTTAGATGTACCTAAAGTGAAGAAGCTAGTTATTGGCGGTTCCCAAGTAAAAGGTTGGGGTTCCTCAATAAAGGTTGAGTGATATCCCATCGTGAGGTTTACTTTTAGTAATATAAAGTTGCTGAATAGCTCTAATGTCCCACCCATGGGAGAGTCTCTTATTTTACCTGGAACTCTAGCCCAAGGGTAAATAACAAAGATTCTAGATCAATCTTATATTCTTTAATAAAAGATCTATCCAGATTTAGGCCTAATGAGGACTTGTCAATTTTATCTGTCCAGCAAACCACTCTGGCTGTATGGATAGCTAAATAATATCTAAAAAAATCAGGTAGCTGTCTGCCACCTACATTCCAATGCCTAGAAAGTTTAGAATAGGCTCTACGAGGGGGTTTGTTATCCCAAATAAATTTTGAACATATCCCAGTCAACTCCTTAAAAAATAATTTAGGGAGATATATATTCAAGGTCGATAAGGGATAAAAGATTTTAGGTAGTACCACCATTTTAATAATGTTACATCTTGCTGAAAAGGATAAAGGAAGTTTTGTCCATCTTTCTAAATCTATCTTAATAGATTTAATGATAGGCTTTAAATTAAGTCGAGCCAGATCCTCCATATTTCTGGAGATTTGGATACCTAGATAGCTTAGAGAGTTAAACTGCCACAGCAGGCCCAGATCTGTACACCACCCTTTAGTTAACTGCATTGATAGTGGGTAGAGCTTAGATTTGGTCAAATTTAATTTGAATCCAGAGAAGTCTCCGTAGGATGCAATGAGATCTAAGGCTCTCGGAATTGATACTGAAGCATCTCTTATATGTAACATAAGGTCATCTGGAGGCCGATAATTTGTGTTCTGGTCACCAATCCAGAGACCTCGAATACCAATGTCGGTTTTAATCGCTCTGATTAGAGGTTCCAAATATAAATTAAAAGATACGGAGATAGGGGCAACCTTGCAGGTGCCCCTAGACAAGGAAAGATTCCGAGATCAAATTGTTACTTTGAATTCTGGCTGATGGACAGAGATAGAGGATTTGGACAGACGAATAAACTCACTTGGAAAGCCAAATCTGGCTAAGACTTCAAACATGAACGTCCAATCCACCTCTATCGAAAGCCTTCTCTGCATCTAATGATAACAGGAGGCTTCGAATCCTGGTCCGTAGTTGTAGAAATCAAATAAAATAGTTTCCTAAAATGGTCAGCTGCTGAACAGCCTTCTACAAAGCCAGCTTGTTCTGGGCTAATCAACCTCTCCACACCTTCTTTAATCTAATGGCTAGTATTTTTGCAAAAATTTTTACATCAATATTTAACAATGAAATAGGTCTATAATTAACCACCTGATCAGTTAATTTGTCTGGTTTGGGCAACACAATTATCTTAGCTTCAAAAAGGGAGTTCTCTTTAACTCCATAACAAGACCAATATCTGAACAGTTGGGTTAACAAAGGTGTTAACTCCTGTTTAAATAACTTATAGAATAGGGGTGTGTATCCATCGGGGCCTGGTGCTTTATCTAACTTTAAGGAGTCAATGGCTGTTAAAACCTCCTTATGGGAAATGGGTATTTGTAGATGAAGTCTAGACTCCTGAGACAACTGTGGTAAGTATTCCATCCAGAAAAGCCTTCATTCTAAGTACATCGTGACTGGAATAAGGCTGGCTAGTATACAGCTCCTTGTAAAATCAGTAAAAATCTGGAGGATTTTAGCTGGGTCTGTAACTAGCTCATGAGTAACATTATGCCTCAGGCTTGGTACCCACCTTGCTTCTGCCCTTCGCTTTAGTTGCCAAGCCAGTAGCTTCCCGGCTTTACTCCCTAACCCAGTGTAAACAGCTTTAGTTGTCCCCAAAGTATGTAATGTCTTCTCTTTTAAGGTGTTTGCATACCAGGCCCTTAAAGTAGAGAGTTCCTGTATTTGGGCTTCCGACCTATCCACTTCCTGAATTCCCTCCAGTAACTTAATTCTGTCCAGACATTGCGAAAGTTCCTGATTTTGTTTCGCCTTCTTTTTAGAAGCAATCCTAATTAACTCCCCTCTCCAAACCACCTTAAGAGCGGCCCATGATTGGTCAATGTTAGGAATAGATGACCAATTGATTTCAATCATGGTACGCATAAAGGAGGTGAAACGGGAAACTATTTGGGTGTCCTTAAATATTTTGTTATTTAAAGACCATGAATATGATCTTCTGTATAAAAGATGGGCTCAACTTATCTGGACTGGGGAGTGATCCGAAATTACTCTAGGCAACAATATAACGTCCGTTAGCTCTGCAATACACTGTTGACTCACCATGAAGTAGTCAATCCGAGAATAGGTTTTATGAACTGGTGAGTAAAAAGTACTCCCTATTTGAGGGGTTACGTACGCCTACGGGTCCTTAAGCCTAAAAAAGATGTACATTCGGCTAACGCTTGCTGAGCTGGAGAGAGGTGCAATTTCCTATGAGTAGATCTATCCAACCTGTCTAATTGGGTTAGGTTCCAATCTCCACCCAGAATAATTGTCCTGTCCCCAAAGGGAGATAAAATTGCTGCCAAATTAGCAAAAAAAGAGGGTGTTTCCATGTTAGGTCCATAAATAGAACCCAATACCACATTTACCCCTCCTAGAACTCCTACGACTAATATATATCTCCCGTTAGGGTCAGAGATTACTTCTGAGTGTGAGAAAGGAACTCCTGGCAATTAATATTGCCACACCACGGTTTGTAGAATAACCAGCACCATATACCTGGCTAACTCCATTTCTTCCTGAAACAAGGAGAAGTTTCAGTGGTACATGAGTTTCCTGGATAAAACCACAGCTGGATTATAATGAGCAAGATGATTCAAGACTAAGTGTTTTGCAATTATCTTTCCCTTTAATGTTCCACATTGTAAGTTTAAAAGTCGAGGATATCTTACAAATAACTCAGCTGATACAAAAACGGATAGCTGCCCCACCCCCACAAAATCCCAACATACCAAATAAAGGCTAACCCCTCCCTCTGAAACACCCCAAACAACAAACTACAACTACACCTGGCCCGAAGCCACCTCCAAACTCTATGGTTCATTGTCGTCACAGAGGTGGGCCACCATCCCTCAGATAACAGTAGACAAAACCAAGCCTCACTTACAACATGATCTGGTTTGTGACACTTGTTATTATTATTAATATAAGAAAGGCTGGTCTTGATAAAGGTACCTTTAGTGCATAGTCACAGTTGACCACCTGAATAACAACAAAAATAAAGTAAAATATTGGTGCTATGGATAAAGGCACCACCACTGGACTGTGGTAAAATAGATAAGCCTTATAGACCAGTCTAGCCAAATGCTGCTTCTGGACAAATACTCGAGCAGAAAGAAACCATCCAGAACCCAAGGAAGTGAACCGTTCAATTACTCAGCCCTTTGAGAACAGGTTTGGCTTGTCGACTTGTAAAACTCTTAAAGCCTCTTCAGCATTATCAAAACGCCTTGTTCCTTCTTTAGTGCTAACTTCCAGCCTTGCGGGGTACAGGATACGGTGACGGATACCAGCTGCCCATAATTTCGCCGTGATGGGTCGAAAGGAGGCTCTAGCTTGTCGTGACTTCAGCGATAAACCGTACCATTCTTAACTTCTTGCCCTCCCACCCAGTACCGAAGCCTTTCTGGTTTCCTTTATTATATGCTCTCTGTCAAGGAAATTTAGCAGTTTAAATATAATAGGCCTTGGGGGCGAAATCTCAGGTCTAGCTCTCAGAGCTCGTGCCCCCTCTCGATCACATATTCAGACCCGTTAGGTGAAGGCCCTGCTATCTTTACCAGCAACTTTTGTAGAAATGTAAGCATATTAGGCCCTCTTCACCTTTGGGCATCCAGCAACACCAGATTGTTCCTCCGCCCTATTTTCCAAGTCATCCAGCCGGTCTTCTAATTTAGTTAGTGACTTTTAACTTCAACTATTGCAGGCCCCATTTTTCCTGCACTTCTCTCCAGGGAAACAATCCGAGCTTCTGTATCGCAACCCGTCGTGTTAGCTGAATCAACGCAGGCTTGAATTCCAACGCCTTCCACTAATTTGAAGAGAGCTTCTTTGATTACTGCCAGATCATTAGAAATTTTTGTTGGCGAGACCTCCTCCTCGGCCGCCTGCGAGAAGAGTTACGTCGGCGACGACTGAATCCATTTCTTGCTCACTGTGCTGCATTTCGTGCCTGGAAGCTACAAGTCGTTGCTGAATGCACTGTAGGATAATATTCAGGTGGTTCAAACAATGTGGCTACAGTGAACTGGATTTTATGCACCTTTTATTTCCGACGAGAACGGGAGCTCACAGCCACTGCTGCTACTCCTCCATTAGTGTCACGTGATCCCCTACATAGTTTCTAGTGGATCAGTCTTGCTACATTGTTATGTCTTTCAGTATACAGGTTTTCTGACAAGAGTACTTCACATTCAGCTACAAGTTGTGCAACTGTTTCTAATTATGTACTACAGAACCTGTACCTGTCTGTTTTTCCTGTTGTTTCTATGGATTTAATAAACTGTCTTGTGCATAGTCCACTGTTTTGGGCTGCCATTATCAGTCTCTCATATTGTGGCTTAAATAAACCTCTTTCTAATCATTTGTGTGTCAGTTCTTGATCGAACCATGGTTGTTCCAGCAGATCCCTGTATTTTCTGATATAATTATGTATTTTCCAGTTCTTTCTTCTTTTTTGAGCTCTGTCTTTATATGCTTTTTCTGCTTCTTTGCACTTTCTGTTGCTGGCTGTTCCTTATTTACTGGTGGCTTAACATACATCTGCTATTCTCCTGAAGGCTTCTCCTAATCAGATGATGGAAGTCATCTTAGACTTATTTTCTTCATGAGGTAGGACCTTGATTATGTTTGGTTCCAGGAATGTCTGCATGTATGTATGCAGTCCCACTATTGTGGACCTGTATGTGTAATCAATCTCGAGAAGGCCCATGCCTCCCTCAGACCTTGGAAAAGTATAATCTTGGCATGCACTGGTTTTTGTATATCAACTGGTGAGCATGGAGTAGTTCTCATGCTTTTATATCTAGCTGGTTCAACACTTCATGTGGCCGGTCTATCACCCTGAAGATATATGAAATCACAGGACGGGCAAGTCGATTTATAGCTTGCACTTTGTTTCACGATGTCAAATAAGTTTTCAATATAAGCTTTTGTCTTCTGAAAGATTTATTTCTGATTTTTGTTCCCATTTGTTCATGTTGTATTGTTACTCCTTCTTCTAATCCTAAATGTTTGTGCACTTCTTTTGCTCATGGCTATTCTTTCTGCAACATTTAAATTGGTTGTTTTTATTGACAAGGGTCAGACTGGATCTGATGAATTCTGTCTTCCCAATGGTCTAAATTTGGTCACAAGGGAGTATGTTAACAGGCAATAAAAACATTGCAGTATAAATGTGCTAACCAAAAACAGAAATGAGACAGGACAAAAGATGACCAAGTAAATCACACAGACCCACATGGAAAATGTCCAGCAGCCAAAACATTTAAATTATATGTTAAGTTCTCTCTTTCAGGTTAGTGACTCCAAATGTTTAGGGATTTCTAATACCGTGACAAGAATGGACCCCATTCTTTAAGCAGGGCATATTCAAAACTCTTAATGATTGCCCCGCTGTTCCATGGCAGGGAGATGCCAAGCAGCAGCCACAGGTGCAACCACATGCACGAGACCGATGGTGCTGGAGCCCAAAATTTCTTCTCCCAAACATAGGAATGCTGCTAGTTGGGGGGGGGTTCTTCTCCCAAACTTAGGAGTGCTGCTACTTTTTTGGGGGAGGGTGCCATGACAACTATACAATATGTGTGTGTGTTGGGGGAATATAAGTATGGAAGCCTAAACAGCTCAAAAGTCCTCAGCTCAAAAAAACAAAACAGTAGGTGGACGAACTATTTTGTTAAAAAGTAAGGCAAACTTAAGTTTTTCACTATTAATTGCTATGTATTTTAGTTATCAGGTACATCTGTATTTTAGGTAGCTATTTCATAAGTGCAATAAACCACTCCAGGGTCTGTGTGTTAGAGACTTTAACACATGGCTAGAAGGCTGGATGCACTCGGCCAGTGGCCTTGTACCTCACTATGCCTCATATCCGTGTGTTAAAGTGTCTAACACACACCCTGTTGTGTCTTATTGCTTACATATCTTTAACAAGGCATTCACAGACTGCAGCACAGCTCCCCCTGCAGACTGGCTACATACCTGGATGGAATACTGGCTCCAGACCACTCACCCTTCTCTCCCAATGATAGGCCCTGCCTTACCTTTTACTTTAGATGGGCGGCCATCAAGGAAATTAGAAAATACCTTGCAAGTGTCCTGGGCAAACAAGGATGGAAGGCGATGGTATTGACATGAAACTGATCTCTGTCGCCTTTCCTGAGGTCATCGTACCTATCACGAAGTTGTTTAACCTGTCACTTTCCCTGTCTGCTTCCCCTATACCTGGAAAACCACTCAGGTCATACCTGTGCGTAAAGGAGGTGACCAGACACTAGCATCCAGTTACAGACTCTTCTTGATTTTATCTCCACTCTCTAAAGCACTGGTAAAGATCATATAGCAGATCAACTCATGGACCATCTGTATAAATGCAACCTCCTCTACCCTCAAAAGCATGGTTTCTGCAAGATGCATAGCATTAATACTGCCCTAATTGACTTCAATGACTATGTGCACAAGCCACTTGACCAGGGCCACCTGGTCGGGGCAGTCTTTATAAACCTAACCAAGTTTTGGACCTTGTGGACCACCAGCTGCTGCTCCACAGGTTAAGTTGCCTAGGACTGTCCTCTGACATGGTCAGGTGGTTCTCCAGCTGTCTGTCCAGATACTCTCAGAAAGTAAAAATCAACACAGCCATCTCTGAGACCAGTGAAATCACAGTAGGGGTCCCAGGGGTTTATACTGGGCCCACTTTGTTCAGCCTCTTTGTGAAGAACCTCCCTGGTGTGTGCCCCACTTCTAAGATTCTGCTCTATGCAGGTGACACAGCTGTATTCTCTTGAAACCCCTGATAAGAAGCATGCACTAGAAATCTGCCGCATAATTTTAACCTTCAACAGGACTGGTTCAAAGATAGCATGTTAGTGCTCAGCAGTAACAAAACCAAGACAATGCTCTTTGCTGGACATCAAAAGAGGAGATCTGCTGAACCCTTCTCAATTGCCTAAAACTCCTACTCCACCTTGGAGCATATGTCCTTGTTCTGGTACCTAGGGATTATGACAGATGAGTCCATATCCTGCGATGATCACATACACAATATTACCACTGCCACCAACAGGAAGCTAGAGGCCATTTATAGACTTTGATTGTGCTTCATACCTGAGACTAGGCTCTAGGCAGTTAGAGGTGTAGTTCTACCTATCTTGTACTGTAGAAACATGGTATATAGTGCAGCCTTTGATACCAGCCTACTTAGAGTCCATACTACCCTCAATAAAGCCTGTAGATTTATTTTAAGTGCTGATTGCCTAAGGCATACCTGCAACCTATACATTAGAACAAAATGGTACCTCTCTTGGATTGTATTAAGCTCCAGTCCTACCTTTTAGTGAAGAAAGCCTTCCCTATGACTTGCACCTTCTTCCTTGTGAGCTTTATTCTGCCCTGCCCCAAGTGAACATACCATGAGAAGGGGGTGAGGTCTGAGCCAAGGAAAGATGGCAGCTTAACTCTGTGAGCTCTCTACACCCAGCATTACATCTGATCATAATAGCAATTTTCAGCAGCAGATTGACAGAAGAAACTCATGAACTATACAAAATATTCATTAATTTTCCTCCTCTGTGCTCCAAAACTGTATCCTGCACAGCTGCTAGCTCCTCTGGTTCTTAGCTCTGGTGCAACACTGTGCCGTTCTTGGCATTGAACCCCAGGTGTCATGTTTCTGACCTGTCCTGTAGTTTACTCAGGTCTTACTGTAGTCCCCTCCACCTCTCTATGTCATCCACAGCAGCATCAATCTTGGTATCATCTGAGAACAGACTGATCTTACTCTGGGTCCCAAGTGAGATATTTGCCATGAATATCCCAAATTGTACTGAACCCAGTACCGATCACTGTGGCACCAAGCTTGTTACTGCTCTTCATTTTGAGAGTGTCCCCTCCATTACCATCCTTTGCTGCCTGACCTTCAGCCAGTTAGTGATTCATTTCACCATCCAACCTTACATATTCCTCCTACCCCATCTCTGGGTCCCTTACAAAGTCAACATTTGATACTACAATATCCGAGTCCTTCCCAACCTTGTTGGCTCACATACCAACTGCACCAGGAAGCAATCCTGAAATACACCCAATATGACCTGCTCCCTTGCATTTGTGGTGGTCGGTATGCCTCTGTACCCCAGGTATGTTGAAGTCCACCACCACTGTATTCACATTCCTCAAACAATCCTAATTTGTTCTGCCAACCTCGTCCAGCTTCTCCCTTGAGTTGCTGTCATCTAGACTACCCACATCCTCGGTACCCTGCTCTTTCAGTCTTGAAACTACATCATTATGGCTCTGTCCTGCCTTCTCTTCTCTTGTCCCTTGTGTATCTTATTCTCTCCATACATAGATTGCTACCTCCCACCTTTCCTGCTTTCTCTGTCCTTTCTGAATATTCAATACCCTGGGATCATCATATCCTAGTCCTGGTACTGGGTGGCACAAATTTCTGTTATGTCCACAATGTACACCTGCACCACATCCAAAAGAGCATGTCACTTGGCTTATTTGTTTATTAGGCTCCTCAGCTTCATTGGCACCACACTCCAACCTGTTCCTTTCTTTCCTCCCAATTAACCCATCCCAGTTGTCCATACCCTGATGCCCTCCTCTACAGCTTTGGGAGGAGCTTGTCTGGAAACCATGTGTATCATCTGTCCACCTACCACCCAGTCTTCCTAGTTTAAATCCACCCTTTGCTATGTACCCTCTGTGAGAGAGTAACTCTCCACCTTGGAGTTTTCCTGAGGATTCTATTTTGGGACAACTATGGATTCTGGAATTGTTCCATGTATTATGCTTTGTCTGTAATGTCTTGTTTGTTGGGCTGGCCACCCACTTTGTTTATATATTTTCATTGTTATTTATTCAGTGTGATACCCCCTTTTTTGTCTCCTGTCTTATTCCAAAATCCATATCCCAGTAAGCAAGCAAGAAATCTGTGATAATAGTGGAAAAACATCTGGACTATTGTCCTTAAAATGTTATAACGCAATGCATTCATTTCTGTATATAATTGGAGTCCTTGCCTTCTGATATACTGTTCAATTATAAATAAAGAGGTAAAGAGGGCCGTTTATGCTCTGAAGGGCTTCATTTATCTGCTCTTGTAAAGCGCTGTTTAAAGGTCCTGACGATAAAGTATTTATTTGTTAATTTCCCTTTTCCCCTGCAAAATAGTGTTCAGGATGCAGTTTGCTTGTTTTCGGTTCGGGTAATAACCCCCGTATGAAAACCCTGACGTGAGCATCCTCCCGAGTCTTGGGTAATTCTTATTAGCATTTAGGTAGAAGAGTGAGCTTTATTTTTCCTCCTCTCTAGCTGGGTGCATTACATGACTGTGCGAGAGCGAGCCAGAATGGCAATCTCCTCAGACGGTAAAAGCGCACAGTCGTGAAGCAATTTATCTCTGTAAACAAGCTTAAAGATAGTCTTGCTAGAAATAAATGCCTGGCAACCTGTTACTCACCCTCAAGAGCTGCAGTTAAGTCTTTTTAGGCTGTTATAAGTCCTTTGGGAGCGAGTTCATTTCTGGTGCCAGTCAGCTTGTTGGAGCCTTGTGTGTCTACCCTTACAATGCAGCATCTATTAAGGGCCGGACGGCCTCTCTGCTATCACTTTTATGCTGTCATCAAAGGGGGAGGTTCCTTCTGAAGCAAAACTAGTTCCTTAAAAGAGCTATAAAAGCTTGTAATTCACTTCCTGTTTACTTTTAAGTTAATAAAATGATTTAAAAGGTCTTGGTCATTGTAAATATGTTATTTATAAACTGAATAAAGAATATTTCTGTAAAATAATAAATGAAGCTGGAGCTAGCTGATCACATGTCACTCAGTTTGGTATTTAAGGAGCTCATTTAGGTTAGGTAATCAGATATAATAGGGATGTGATGCTGTAAACATCTCTGAATCTAGCTACTCCTAGTCTTCTTGTATTAACCTGATCATTATTTGGAATTTTTGTTTTTGTTTTGCCATATTCAGTCCGTTTTGTATAAGAACCTTCTTCAATCTGCTGCAAACTGCCTCTGTGGTCCATCTATTCATCGCCTAGGACAGATGGTGTTAGAAGTGGATACTGATCTTGAATTTGTGCTCAAATTCTGAGAGGTCCACATGCAAGAAGAGCAGCAGATGTGACCGTGCTACTACAAGGTCCATTGCCAAGAAATTACAGTTGCCTTTACTGACTGGATTGGATCCTGTGGTAAGGAGGAAAATGGATAAAAGACCCATGATGGAGAATTTACCTATGGAGGATAAGAAGCCAGTGGAAGGAGCCCGGGCAGCTGAACCAGAGATGGAAGCACCACCTGAAGAACCTCAGGTTTTACTTTGTTGGCTCTGTATCTGACAGATGGAAATGGATAGAGAAAGAGAAAGACAGAGGAGAGAGAATCAAGCTCACTGGGAAGAAAGCCAGGCCAGAAAGGCAGATACTCTCAGAGCCATTCAGTCTATGGGTACCGGCAGACCCCTATCACTGATAAACGTACAGAAAGACATTAAATTGGTAAAACTTGCAGCATCATATGATATAGAAGCATTTCTATTAATGTTTGAGAGGGTGGCAACTGCCTGTGCCTGGCCGAGGGATCAATGGGTGATTTGGTTGGCCCCATACTTAACTGATAAAGATCAGTTGGCCTATAGCCATGTAGACATTATACATGCCAATGACTACGATCATGTAAAGCAGGTGATTTTGAAAAGGTACGATATTAGCATGGAGATATATCGACAACAATTTCGATCCTTTAAATTCCATCATACTGACACTCCACAGGATGTCTATACCCAGCTAAAAGATTTATGTAATAAATGGCTACAACCTACAACATGGACAGTTACACAGATATTGGAGAGCATCATTTTGGAACAATTTATCAAGATTTTGCCCCAGGATGTTCAATTATGGGTCAAAGAACACCGGCCTGAAACAGCAGAGATGGCTATTAGGTTGGCAGAGGACTATATAGCAGCACAACCCCATAGACATTGACCTTCAGGAGGTCCTATCACACTGCCCTCTATGGTAAGACATTCTACATTGATACCTCATCCTCAGCCTAGTAACACCCCTGGAGCCAAAGTATGAAAACCAGTAAGGGGTATAGTACAGACATTGTTTGTCACCATTGCAGTGGGAAGGGTCATATAGCAAGGTTCTGCCCAAAGAAGAAAGTTGAGGAGGCACACTTAGCTCTAGCCAACTGGGGACACTATGTAGCACCTGTTCAAGTTGGACAGAAGGTGGTATCTGGACTAATAGACTTAGGAAGCAAACCTTGATTCATGCTTCCTTGCTTAACACACATAAAGATAACAAGGGTTCAACTATTGGGTCATATGTGTCCATGGAGATATACATCAATATCCATTTAATGACATTATGATAAAGGTAGAGGGACACACCCAGAAGATGAAGGTGGGTGGTTCCTCACCTTCCTGTACCTATAGTTATTGGACATGATTTTCCCACTTTGAAACTTTATTAATGTCTAACATCAGTGCTGTCACTACCAGAACCCATCTAAACAGGAAGATAATTTGGGACAGACTTTTCCTTCCAAGAAGATCTATATGGGCCTGATGGGACGGACAGGAAGTTGAATAGTCAGAAGTGGAAAGAAAAGAAACAATGGACTTGCAAATACAAGACAGATAATATACCGGACATTGAAACTGATTCTACTCCTGATTATATGAATGTTAATAATAACTGTACCTTTAAAGATGCACAAAAATGATGATTCCTTAACCCCTTTCTTTTCACAGGTTGGGAAGGGTGATGAGGCAAGAGGGCATATATTTGAATTGAAAAGGAATTGTTGTACCGGGTATGCACCAATACAAAAACAGGAGAGACAGTAGAACAGTTAATGGTGCCCCAAAAATATCGAACCCAATTACTTACTTTAGTGCATGATATTCCTCTGGCTGGGCATTTGGGTAAGGACAGAACACTGAGTAGCCTTCTACATCATTTCTTTTGGCCTGGCATTCATGAACAGGTAACGGAATACTGTAGAAGTTGCGAGGAATGCCAGAGGGTGGCTGAGATTAATCGCAAAGATAAAGTACCCCTTTTACCTTTGCCATTAGTGTCTACTCCATTTGAATGTACAGCAATGGATATTGTTGGCCCACTACCAAAAAGTGCAAAAGGGAATAGGTTTATTTTAGTGGTAGTGGACTATGCTACAAAGTATCCAGAAGCTATACCTTTGAGGACCATTACAGCCCCTAAAATAGCTGAGGAACTGATTAAAATTTTCACCAGTAGGTATACCCAGGAAATTTTAACTGATAGGGGATCAAACTTTTGTTCAGCATTGCTGAAATGGTTATATCAAGCCTTAGGTATTGAAGCACTCTTCACTACACCTTACCATCCCCAAACAGATGGACTAGTGGAGCGCTTTAATCAAACCATGAAGCAGATGCTAAAGAAGTTTGTGGTGGATGAAGGTAGAAATTGGGACATCTATCTACTGTACCTCATGTTTGCATATAGAGAGGTTCCACAAGCATCCACAGGCTTTTCCCCATTCGAATTATTGTATGGGCAAAACCCAAGGGGGCCACTGGATATAGCCAAAGAGGAATGGGAGGAACACAAACAGACTAAGACAGTGTTACCCCTACAATACTGGCAACAATTACGACAACCTTTAATGTCATATATACAGAAAGCCCATAACACTAACTTACAACATCAGGTCAAACAAAAAGGATATTATGATAAGGGAACTGGGTACAAAGAATTTAGTGAAGGGATAAGGTACTAGTGCTGTTACCATCTTCTGAACAAAAGCTTCTGATGAAATGGTAAGGGCCTTACATAGTCACCAAAGGATGGGTCCAATGACTTATGAAATTGAGATGCCAGATAAGAAAAAACTAAGTGCATCTATCACGTGAACCTGTTAAAAGCATGGTAGAAAGAACAACCACCTCTCACAGGTTGTGTGATGCCTGAATCTGATAATGAGCTAGACAGTCTATGAACGTTTAGAAACCAGGGGCCAGATTACTGATTTACTGATCAATTATAAGCTAACTGAGGACCAGAGAAAGGAACTAGATGATGTTATTGACAACTTTAAAACTACATTTGCGGGTACACCAGGGAAGATCAAACATGCCACTCATCACATAAGAGTAACGAACACCCAACCCCTAAGACAGAAACCGTACAGACTTCTTGAAAGGGTACGATCAGATGTGATTCAGTAGGTAAGGAAGATGCAAGAAATGGGTATTATAGAACCATCACATAGTGAATGGTGTTTTCCCATGGTAGTAGTAGCAAAAAAAGAAGGAGGCACACGTATATGCCTAGACTTTAGGAGACTAAATGCAGTGTCCCAATTTGACAGCTATCCGATGCCTTGCATCGATTATATTCTTGACCATCTAGGAAGTGCCAAGTACATTAGTACCTTGGACCTAACCAAAGGTTATTGGCAAATACCTTTGACCCGATGGATAAAGAGAAAACTGCATTTAGTACTCCTTTAGGTCTATTTCATTTTACCGTTATGCCATTAGGCCTTCATGGAGCCCCTGCCACTTTCCAAAGGGTAATGGACACCTTATTAACCCCTCACACTGCATACAGTGCTGCTTACATAGATGATGTTATTGTATTTAGTACTTCCTGGGAAGAGCATATCAGACATCTGACTACAATAACTGAAGCTGGGCTAACTATAAATCCAAAAAAATGTGCTATAGCAATGTTGGAGACAAAATATTTCGGATTCCAGTTTGGTAATGTTTCAATAAAGCCAGAAATAGATAAGGTAGCTTCAGTGGCAAGCAGCCCTAGACCCCTTACAAAGAGGGACGTGCAGTCTTTTCTAGGTCTTGCTGGCTACTACCGAAGATTTATACCTAATTTTTCTACTTTAGCCGGACCATTAATGGATTTAACCAAGGAAAGGAATCCAGAAAAGAACAAATGGACAGATGAGTGTGAGGACGCTTTCCAGACCATAAAAGCTAAACTATGCTCTTCTCCGATCTTAAGAACCCCTGATTTTGCACAGCCTTTTATTCTCCAAACTGATGCATCTAATTATGGAATAGGGGCTGTGCTGACTCAGATTATAGACGGAGAAGAACATCCTGTCATTTATATAAGTTGTAAGATGCATGAAAGGGAAACACGTTATTCTGTCATAGAAAAGGAATGTTTGGCCATTAAATGGGCCATAGATGCTCTCCGATTCTACTTATGGGATGCAGAATTTGAACTCTGGACTGATCACAATCCGTTGTGCTGGTTACATGTCATGAAGGATAAGAACCCCTCACATTATGTGGTGGTATCTCTCCTTACAACCGTATAGATTTACTATCAAACACCTGACAGGTACAGCACATGGTAATGCTGACTTCATGTCCCGCTATGGGATGGAGAATATCGATACCTGTCATCAGACCAAAGGGTAATGTTTGTATTTATTCATGAAGGGATATAACTCTCTCATGATATTTCATGTTTAGTAGTAATAGGGACCCTGAGGTAGAGCCCTAAGTGAGGGTGGGCTAAGGCTCCATCTCTCCTAGTGAGAGATCTGATGACAGATATCCGTCAGAATTTGTTTTTTATGTTTGTTTGTCCATAAACCAAAGCTGCTAGTTTGGTTTTGAGTGGAGAGGAATGTGAGAGAGTAACCCCTCCACCTTGGAGTTTTTCTGAGGATTCTCATTCTGGGACGACTATGGATTCTGGAATTGTTCCATGTGTTATGCTTTGTCTGTAATGTCTTGTTTGTTGGGCTAGCCACCCACTTTGTTTATATGTTTTCATTGTTATTTGTTCAGTGTGATAACCCCTTTTTTGTCTCCTGTCTTATTCCAAAATCCATATCCTGCCCCAGTAAGCAAACGAGAAATCTGTGATAATAGTGGAAAACGCCTGACTATTGTCCTTCAAACGTTATAATGCAATGCTTCATTTCTGTATATAATTGGAGTCCTTGCCTTCTGATATACTGTTCAATTATAAATAAAGAGGTAGAGAGGGCTGTTTATGCTCTGAAGGGCTTCATTTATCTGCTCTTGTAAAGGGCTGTTTAAAGGTCCTGACAATAAAGTATTTATTTGTTAATTTCCCTGTTCCCTTGCAAAATAGTGTTCAGGATGCAGTTTGCTTGTTTTCGGTTCGGGTAATAACCCCTGTATGAAAACCCTGACGTGAGCATCCTCCCGAGTCTTGGGTAATTCTTGTTAGCATTTAGGAAGAAGAGTGAGCTTTATTTTTCCTCCTCTCTAGCGTTGTAACGCTTACACAACTGTGCGAGAACGAACGCCAGAACAGCAACTCCCGCTCAAACGTGCGCACAGTCGTGAAGCAATTTATCTCTGTAAACAAGTGCAGAGATAGTCTTGCTAGAAATAAATGCCTTGGTAACCTGTTACTCACCCTCAAGAGCTGCAATTAAGTCTTTTTAGGCTGTTATAAGTCCTTTTGGGAGCGAGTTCATTTCTGGTGCCAGTCAGCTTGTTGGATCCTTGTGTGTCTACCCCTGCAATGCAGCATCTATTAAGGGCTGGCTGGCCTCTCTGCTATCACTTTTATGCTGTCATCAAAGGGGGAGGTTCCTTCTGAAGCAAAACTAGTTCCTTAACAGAGCTATAAAAGCTTGTAATTCACTTCCTGTTTACTTTTAAGTTAATAAAATGATTTAAAAGGTATTGGTCATTGTAAATATGTTATTTATAAACTGAAAAAAGAATATTTCTGTAAAATAATAAATGAAGGTGGAGCTAGCTGATCACATGACACTCAGTTTGGTATTTAAGGAGCTCATTTAGGTTAGGTAGTCAGATATAATAGGGATGTGATGCTGTAAACATCTCTGAAGCTAGCTACTCCTAGTCTTCTTGTATTAACCTGATCATTATTTGGAATATTTTCTTTTTGTTTTGCCGTATTCAGTCCATTTTGTATAAAATAAATACCTTCTTCAATCTGCTGCAAACTGCCTCTGTGGTCCATCTATTCATCGCCTATGACACCCTCTATCCCCTGCTTTAATACTCCCTTCTCAAATGTAGCCCAGTCCTCTGTGTACAGGTCATTATTGTCCTAGGTTCTTAAAGGCATTACTCTGGAGTATTGTGTCCAGATAAGGGTGACAAAAATGGTACAGGGACCATATCAGAAGCCATACAAGGAGAGACTAATCAGTGGAGGAGAATAGTTAGAGTGGGTATATGATAGAGCATTCAAGTACCTTAGTGGTATAAACAGGGTACATGAGAAAAGCATATTTTAGAGGAAACATTGCACAGGGACAAGTGGACATGAATAGAGGCTGGAGTGAAGAGAAGGCAGGACAGATGGGTTCAATATCTAGATATGACTCTTCAGAGTCAACACCACATCTACAGAGCGGTTTGGGGACAAAGTACTCCTTGGAGCACCTGTAAATGTGGACAAATGGTAGCACAGTTAACATCTTTGATTCAGTAAAAGAAGTGCAAAGTGATGCACTTAGAACACAAGCACCATACATACAGTTACTGTGCTAGGGGTCCAGTTATCCATGCCAAGGAGGATAAAGATGTAGGGTGCTGGCAAGCAGTGAAATGAACCTCTCAGACAACAGTGCAGGAAACAGAAACATCAAAATTTAATGCAGATAAGGAGTGCTAGGCCCATCCACTCTGCCCAAGGGACACATACATTGTATGTTGCCATTGATCCTATGTGACCAATGTCTTTTTATCACTCCACTCCCTCTCAGTGTTCCCTTGTGGCCTTCTCTTACACCTTAAGGTTATCAGACGTGACAACCCCTATGTCTCTTTCCTGTTTTGTGCCAGTCTGATCATCTCTCTACAACATATAGCTCTCCCCAAGAGTCAATCTATCCAGGTGCATTATTTTGCAGTTCTTTGCATTGAACTGCACTTGCCACAACTCCCACCATATTTCAAGGTTCTCCAGACATCTCTTCATTTTCTGCAACCCTTCTGGAGTATCCAACCTGTTGCAGATCTTGCTGTCATCTAAAAAACAAAAAGGGATACATTTGCTTGAAGTCCCTTTGCAATGTCAGTAATGAAGATATTGAACAGGACTCGTCCAAGTAATGATCCTTGTGGCTGTGCAAGGACCACCTGGATTTTAAGGCATAACAAGGTGTATTATGCTAGCCCATTGATACAGCAGTTGGATTTCCACTTGCAACACTGGGGAAACCAGCTTCGGGAATAGACCCGGTGTCAGAGGACCAACTGGGGAGAATGATGGAGCATCTTGAAGACTGCTCTCCTCTCTGGGGAAGGGAAGGGAGTGTGTCTGGTGCTTGACAGACCCCTGGTGGAGGCTAGATGTACAGCAGTGAACATCACATGAATGTTCAGGGGGGGAGGGTCAGACACTGGATGTCATTGTACACCTCCACACCCAGGAAAAAACTAACAAAATGCTGGCTCCAAGCATGACGGCTCATTCATCACATCACCCTCTGCCACCAATGCCCGCTGGGGAAGGTCCCACTGTCATGGACCTGACCCAGGGGTAATCCAGGCTTGACCACAATGTCCATTAAAGAGTGGAAGTCCACTAGCGACCCTGCCCAGGAAGGTAAGCCTGGGCGAGGAGCGATGAGCAGATGAGACCAGAGAAAATTGGAAGCCAGACAAAATAAGAAAGTATCAAAACAAGGTGTATTACTTTGAGGACTGGGAGGTCATCTTACCACTGTGCAGCTCCATGATGAGGCTACACTGTAACTACTGTGTGCATTTGTTGCCCTACTTAAAAGGGATATCAAAGTACTGAACAGGGACAGTGCAGGCCAACTAAAATTATCCATGGTGAAAACTAGTGACAGAGGAAGTTGTATTGTCAAGATGTGAGATAATTGCCATACACATGTGTATACGCATGTTGTGTTCCACATACAGGGATGGAAACAACTGTGTGAACAAACAAGGATGACCCAATGCTATAAAAGTACAATACATTATCATCTATATCTCACAAATTCTATGATTACAGTAGCAAAAAGTAAATATAGCAATTCATACTTCTATCTACACAAACTTGGGTAAAGGTGGAGGTGAAGTGAACACACTACTGAGTTGATATCACAAAATGAGGTCGAGGTGGAGGCTGGGGCAATCCCAGTGACGCTTGACTCTAAACTGGTTTCCATGGCACATTCCATCTCAGTTTTGAATACCCTCAGTACATTCAGTGTGAGCCATGTCAACCTCTATAGAGTCATCAGATCGCGACTGTATGCATCAGACTCTTGAGATGCACTGTCTTGCAAAGTTGCAGATGACAATTCAAGAATCTGGAAAACAGAACTGTAACAATTCATTGTAGCACCGTATTGTAACACACCTTATAAAATAATACTCTAACATACTGTACAATTTGATGGGTGACAGTGACACGTTCTCATTATATACAACCAAAAAAATGCAACAGCATTACAGCAGCATGCTTCATCACAGCTGTACAACTACAGTGTCACAATGTGTTCCCAAGGGAAAATATTATATAGAGTATAATGTATGGGCATACATTGGTAACCGGTTTGTTAACCAAAGAAATGATGCCATGGTGACTATGTAAACCTCGAGAGAGAAGCACAAGAGATTTATGTCACCATGGCAACCTCAAGCCAGTTATTCAAACTGGTTGCCGATGTATGACCATACATTATATTTTATAGTGTATGGTCATACACATCTACTTAAAAAATTATGCAGGACGAGCCTTACTATCCAAAGTTTGTCACTGCCATTCCACACGAGGTCATGCTCTCACCGCTGTGCACATTTTAGTCAGGCCATTGTATCATGATGGGCACATGCACAGAGCAATCTCATTTGTTATACCATCGCTGTGACGTACCATCAATGGGTTAACAACAAAGTGACATCACATCGATGGTATAGCAACTGAGTAAAAAGATGAAAATCGCCGTATAACAACGTTCCATCATACATTATTCATTTAAAGAAAAACACTGTGTCTGCAACAGCTATAGAGGAACATGTATAATGTGCAAAAATGAGAATGAGAAAACGGTTGTGGTGGTGGGGGCCACCATGTAGTGCTTTAAAGAGTGAGGAGGAGTGGTAGTTGTAAGGAGTTCTGTATAGATTGGAGGAGGTGGAAAGGTTGCTAATATGTTACCACTCAAAATAACATGGGACAGCATGATATAAGACACCACTATTTTCTGCATTGTGCCATCTTGAGTCACATTACAATGCTTGAAACTAATAGCATGAAACACAAGTACTAAAGTACACTCAAGTATAAGAAAATGAATGCTGTGCAGCATGCCATCCCAAAACATGCCATGTCTGCCAGCAATGACATGTATTACAAATACATAAATACAGTATGGGGCACAGGGTGTATGTGAACCTTTCCATCCAACAAACAATGGGGCCCTATGCACAAATGGATGGGTTATAACCCACCAGCTTAGCAATGCACATGCGGACAGGTGTGCACCAGCCAGAATTCAGTACCAGCTGCCACCTATCTGCGGCACTGTCCACCAGCGTGCAGGTCCATACAGAGCAGACAGAGGAGGTGATGACTACCCTGGGTCCACGGTGAATCACTTGCACAGCTGGGAGCAGGTCAGGGTGCATGAATTGTACCTGCAGACACCCGGACCCATGCAGCACTGCCTCTTTGGTCGCTGTGTCATTGTCAACATCCCTGGTGCACGGAGGCCATCTGAGCCACACTCCCCAGTGCAGGTCACCCGGTCCTCTGTGGAGCAAAGGTGCACATACCAATGCACACACCTCACACCAGTGTGCACGCTGCACACCATGAAGGTGACCCTGAACCCTGTACCCCTCACACATGTGTCATGGTGCCACCCACCCACAACACCCTATCTGTGCCCACAGGTCAGGTACAGTGTGCCCAGTCGGCCAGTGGCACAGCCCTCTGCACACCTCAACAGCTGCCTGTGCACCACTGCATAGGTCAGATGTCTGATGGCAATGGGGGTGTACAGAGAGCTATGCCACTGAATGTTGGGCACCTGGTACCCCACCTGCAGGTGCAGTAGGGTGATGTCTGTGCCAGGTGGGGGGGTGGCCATGCCTTGCTGTCGGCTTTACTGGCACTACCGGGTGCTGGGCTGCATGAGCGAGAAGTGCAGCCGTGGGGGCAGTGGTAGGGATTGCCCCATAGAGTGCAGGAGTGTCTGCCAGGGGGTTGGGGTCTGGCAGGCCACAGCTGTGTGTGTGTGTGGGGGCTGCTATCCTGCTCATGGGCCCTTCTCTATGCCAGTGCATAGGGGCTGGGCACATAGGTGCACTTATGGCAGGGCTGTCCCTGGTGTACCTGCCTGCCCCTATGCTCCCATTGCACAGCCATACTCTCCATGATATATGGCACCTGGGAGATCAGCCACATGCCAGCTGCACACACCGGTCATTAATGCCGCATGACCACTGCTCAAAGGCATTCCTACTTAGGTATGCCAACACACCCAATTTACACGGTGCGTTGGCTAGTGCATAGGGCCCCATGGCCTTTGTACTGGCAACACACAAAAACAGTGCAGGCTACTAGTATTGTACAAATGAGCCTATATAGAGGAAGTATTGCATAAGCTGGATGAGAATTATGCTTCCTGATGAATGATGCCTCCAGGTGGTGAGGGGGGTAGCCCTTGGGAGGGTTGTTATAGCTCCCACTGCTTGAGCAAACAATGGCAAAGGCATGGTATACAAGAGACAGAGTGAACTACACTGTTGAGTTGGACCATTTATTCCAACACAATGACATCACAATACCACACAAAAGACGAACAACACATATAAAAATATATTTAACCCAAACCATACCACATTAATTCACCTCATGGTTGAGAACTTGGGGCTGGCACTTGTTCGTGGACACATCAACTGGGGGAGCTGATGGAGCCTCAGTGTGATGAGGAATCACACCCTTCTTTAGGTACAGCTGCTTATAACCACACTGCCTGGCTATGTCAGGTAACATTGTGAAATCTGATGGCTCAAAGTGGTCCTCACGTAGCACACCACGATCACCAGGGTCCCATCTAAGCTCACAACGGTAAGCATGGGTCCAAGCAGCACGAGCTTCTTTGAGTTTGGAAAATTAAAAGAAGATTTACCACTGTTTGATGAGTTGGTACACAGAGGAGCCACACAGTACACCATTCTTTATATCAAATAACATCAGACTACTGGAAATAAGAAGTAAATGGCACATCAAGCAGTACCACACCAACAATAATGAAATGCAGACAGCAGGGTATTTTAGCACTTTATTTAAAATGTTGTTGTGTAACAGTATAGGTGTTGACCAATAAACACCGTGATGTAGTACAGTTTTGGTGACTGTTATGGCATGAAGTTGTAATTGGCCATTCACTAAACAAGCGGAAAACTCATGGCTGCACACTTTGGAATGTGCAAAGAACCAAACAAATAACAGCAGCTAGATTCACACTGACAAGTGACAGCATGTGAGGAGATGAGGTGTAATCAATAAACACCATCAGACGTACATCACGATGCTAACAGACTCCAGAAAAAAAGTTACACTTCTGGAGCCAGTGAATAAAACTGACTAGATGTTTTGTAAAAAAATACCTCAATTTACATTTCAGCAGGTTGTCTTTCTGAGCAGCACACCCCGCCACCAACAACCTGCACAACCAAAAATAAATACACGCACAGGTGGCATCCGAAAAGTGGCTATACAGTGGACATATCATGACGATACATTCAAGATATTTTGACAGCAGGATGGTTAAAAATACACTACTTCAGTTATGCAGCTTGTCTTTCTGAGAACCCCCCCCCCTCGAAACATCATACCACACAACACACGCTGAGCCGGAATCTGAAAGAATAACAATATACAGGAGCCAGGAGGTGTGTCTGCATTCCAGTATTTATTATGCCACATAAATAAAGATCAATATAAGCCCTCTCTGGAATGAGAGGGAAGGGACATGGGATGACTGCAAATGTACTCTGTATTATCACAACAGCATGATGTGCTATGCTTTTCTACATCCACATCACACTGCAGTAAACATTACAGCCCTCGCTATAACATTACACAATCTCACTGATCATCATAACTGTCGAATTTCATACTCAGCAACACATCTATGTTCTTTGCAGATCATAGAATGATGTTTTATAGGTTTACCAAGCTACATAGACTTGCATCCTTAATGCTTGCCTTGATAATCTTATACTGTAGTGTTTTTATTACTATAGAATTTGTCTAGATCTAGTTTGAATGAGTCCATTGTTTTGTTTGTTACTTCCTCCTTTGGCAAGGAATTCCAAAGAAACATAGAAACACAGAAGTTGATGCAGATAAGGACTGCAAGGCCCATCTAGTCTGCCCATTTCTTTCTTCCTTATAAATGTGCCATCGGCCTTTGCTCTGTCTGTGACCTATCTATTCATAGTCATCTGTATTTCTCCCTATGCCTATCCCATGCCTGTTTGAAGCCCTGCACTGTATTCATCCATCACTTCCTGAGGTAGGCTGTTCCATGCATCCACCACCCTTTCTGTGAAGAAGAACTTCCTCACATTACCCTTAATTGGCCTCCTCTAATCTCATGCTGTTCTTATCCTGCTATTTTTCTTATATTGAAACATGTTAGACTCTTTAGCTTTGTTAATGCCCTTAAGGTGTTTGAATGTTTCAATCATAACACCTATCTCCTCCTTTGCTCTAGGGTATACATATTGAGCCCTGTTAATCTGTCCTCATATGTCTTCTGATGCAGTCCCTGCACCATTTTGGTTGCTCTTCTCTGGCAAATTGACTGCCTCAATTTGGTTAATGTCCTTGTGAAGTAGTGGCCACCAGTACTGCACGCAGTACTCCAGATGGGGCCTAACCAGCGTCTTGTAAAGAGGGATTATTACCTCCCTCTTCTGACTTATGATACCCCTACTAATACACCCTAACATCCCCCTAGCCTTACCTGCTGCTTTAGAGGTCTGCTTGGATGATTTCAGGTAATCGGTGATGATGATGCCCAAGTCTCTTTCTTCCTTTGTGACTGCCAGCAACTCCCCTCCCAGCCTATAGGTGGCTTCAGGGTTTCTCTTCCCTATGTGCATGATCTTGCACTTCTTTGCATTAAATTCCAGTTGACACTCTTCTGACCATTTTGCTAGTTTATCCAGATCTCTTCTCATTCTGCCCACCCCATTTGGATCATCTACTCTGTTGCAGATATTGGTGTCATCTGCAAACAGACAAGCCTAACCCTCTAGTCCATCTGCAATGTCACTAATGAAGATATTGAAGAGGACTGGCCCCAGGACTGATCCCTGAGGTACCCCACTTGTGACTTGCATCTCTTCTTCCAAGTTCAAGTTTATTTGATCAGCAAAAGCTTTTACAAAATATAAGAATCTAAAATCAACAATCAAATTTCAGGGACCATTATTTGAAATAGTTATTTTTATTTATTTAGTTTTTGTTGACTGGGTAAGTGCACTAGACAAATCCTGCCTATTTTCAGGCACGACCCGGGGGAGGGGGATACAGATGAATGCCAACTGACCTTGAACCAGATTAAGCTGTTGGTGGTATTTTTAGTGAATGAGGGAAATTTGGCCAGGACACCAGGGAAATACCCCTACTGTTTTCAATAAGTGCCATGGGATCTTTAACATCCACCTGAGCTACCACCAATCCAGGCAGATGGGACCTCGGTTTAACATCTCATCAGAAAGACGGCACCTCAGAAGTGCAGCACCCCTCTCATGCTGCACTACAGTGTCAGTACTGGGATATTAACCCAAGTTTAAATAATGTACTCATAATATTACATGACTATTGTACTTAATTTGTCTTTACAGATATAATCCTTACATTTGAAACCTGAGATTTCTAAAATAACTTCATATTACAACAAGGCACATGTAGTTGCAATCACAGTTCATAAGAGTAAAATAAGGCATCACAATCAGAGACCTGCCAAAATGTTGCCAGTTTCTCCAATACAATTTCATCTGTGTTATTAACGAGAAAAGAGACCATCTGATTGGGAGGGAGACAAGCTGGCCAGAATATCCCCTAACCATTTCTTTCTACAGAACTATAGAGAGGACACAGAAGTAAAATGTGTCTTTCAGATCATCCTCCACTTGAAACTTACATGAACAAAAGGTGACTCGACATTACCTCTTCCTGTCTATAATAAATATAGTTTGCCTTATATAATTCCATCTTGAATCTTGTTATTAATCACCTAGAAAATGGATTATTTAATTTAATTTATTTCCTTTAATGAGATATGGATCCAAATTAAAGTTTTGTTTTACTATTTTGTACCATCTAAAATGTTTCAAAGTGGCTATCCTTTCATTGTCCTGTGCCTTAGCTAGATCTTCTAGTCTATTTTTGACAAGTACTGTAATTTCTTTGAAGGATTTGTGATAAATATCTGTTATGACATGTCCCAATCCACTAGGAAAAGTTTTGTCCTAATATGTTTAATAGTAGGTGCTATGAAATTCAATGAGGCATAGTATATCTCCTCTCAAAACACCATTTAGGGATTCTTTGTCCTGGCATTTAAAGTAGTTTTAATACAAAAATAATTAGTTTTTCTGAAACGATGGCTCCCAGAGGAAGTTGTCCTAATTCTAGTCATAACATTTCTTTTGGGACTGATTGAGGTAGCATTAATATGTATCCAAAAAATTTGTTAATTACGCATTCAATAGAATCAGTCTTCTGATCTCCCGAAATTTCTGCGGCATAAACTATTGTTGTATTAATTTTTGCTTTTATTACATTTAATATGCCCTGTGTAGAAGCTTTTCCCATGTTTGAATTAAATCGTTTAAAGGCATTTACTGCTATTTTAGTTTTGGTTTTAATATAATCTATATGATCTTTCTAAAATGTTGTCTGAGAAAAACGTACTCCCAAATAATCATATGTTTTAACTATTTCAACTCTGTTCTGACTCATGAAAATCTTTGGCAATTTCCTACTTTTATTGCCAAAGATTACAACCTTTGTCTTTTTCTCATTGATCGATAACCCATAATTATTGCACAATTTAGAAAATGTATCCATTTTCCTTTGTAAACCCAATAGGGAGGTTGAACATAAAACAATGTCATCAGCATAAGCCAAGAGTGAAATTCTATTATTACCTATTTTGGAAGAATGATATTCTGTGTTTTCCAAAGCCTGGAGTATGGAATTTATGATATATTAAACAGGGTAGGAGCAAGAATGCAACCCTGTCCAACACCAACATTTGTATTAATGAGGGATGTCAAAGATCCCCACTGACTATATTATACTTGTAACCAAGTGTCCTTGTGTAATCTAATTATTATGTCAAGCAAGGATTCATCAATATTTGGATTTTTAGTTTGTTCTAAAGATTATTTCTGCTGCGCTTTATTGAAGACTGATGTACAATCCACAAAGCAACAGTATAATTTACTATGTTTCACTGTTACATACTTCCAAATTAGATGTTTTAAGACATAACAGTGTTGTACTGTGGATCTTTGTGCCTGAAACCATTTTGATATTCACTCAAAATCAAATTTTTATCTAGGCAATATTGTACTTTTTTTCAATAATATTTTACAAAACAGTTTTTGAGAAGTATCTATTAAGCTGATTGGCCTATACATCTCTAGATTTGATGGGTCACCTTTCTTCAGAATTGGATGGACAATACTACTCAACCAACTCTGTGGAATATGCTGCCCCTGCAGTATTGCATTAAAATACTTTACCAGCAGAGGTATCCACCAGAGGGTAAATGATTTATATATTTCCCCAAGTATGCTATCCGAACCAGGAGCTTTATTTATTTTTTATTGACATGATTGCTTGAGAAATCTCCTCACCAGAAACGGTCAAAGAATTAATCAAGGATTCCGTAGAATTATTAGAATATTTTATTGTTTCCTGTCTTTCTGTTTCTGAAAAAAATAATGATTTGAAATAATTTTCCCATACTGTTGGTGTGATGTAAGCCTGAATTTTAAATTGAGATAGCCCATAGCATCCACTCACTAACGACCAGAAAGTCTTTGTCTTTTGCCACTATGGTGTTTCTTAATTTTTCCCATTCCAATCTTTAGAATTTGATTCTCTTGTTCTAAAAGTTTATTGTACTCTTTTCTTGTTTGGTTTAGTTCTTTTATTGTCTGTATGTTTTTGTTTTTCCTAACTTCTCTTATTTTATGATTCAAGTCAGATTTTGCCTTTCTGCAATGTCTGTTAAACCATGTCTTGGGTTTATGTACTCCTAAGGATGCCTTTTTACACAGAGGTTTGATGTAATTTGTTAACCTTTCCCAAGTTGCAGTTATATTGGCTGCATTATCACTCAATAGTGGTCTGCCTGGATGATTTCAGGTCATCGGTGATGATGACGCCCAAGTCTCTTTCTTCCTTTGTGACTGCCAGCAACTCCCTTCCCAACCTATAGGTTGCTTCAGGATTTCTCTTCCCTATGTGAATGATCTTGCACTTCTATGCCTTAAACTCCAAATGTCACTCTTTTGACCATTTTGCTAGTTTATCCAGATCTCTTCTCATTCTGCCCATCCCATCTGGATCATCTACTCTGTTGCAGATCTTGGTGCCATCTGCAAACAGACAAACCTTATCATCCAGTCCATCTGCAATGTCACTGACGAAGACACTGAAGAGGACTGGCCCCAAGACTGATCCCTGAGGTACCTAACTTGTAATGTGCATCTCTTCTGACTGTATACCATTTACCACCACTCTCTGTTTTCTGCCAGTCAACCAGTTTACCACCCAGTTGACCAACTTCTGACCCACCCCAAGCCTACCCAGCTTATTTATCAACCTTCTATGTGGAACAGTGTCAAAAGCTTTGCTGAAGTCAAGGTAGGCGGCATCAACTGCTCCCCATTGGTCCACCACTCTGGTTACCCAGTCAAAGAAATCTATGAGATTAGTTTGACAGGACCTTCCTTTTGTAAACCCATGCTGTCTTGGATCCTGTGCCCCTATGGATTCCAGGTGTTGCACTATCTTTTCCTTAAGGGTGCCTCCATAATCTTGCCCACTACTGAGGTAAGACTGACTGGTCTGTAGTTCCCTGCCTCCTCCTGCATTCCACTCTTGTGGAGCGGGATCACATGAGCCCTTCTCCAGTCTTCTGGGACCTTTCCTGTGCTCAGAGCTGAACCCCTCTCTGATTAAACCAATTCTTCTGCTTTAAAGTATTCCATTTGTCCTGTTCTAGTTGTAATTTATGACTCCTGGGTTCATATTGGTTATGCTTTCTCATCCTCAGTCCCAAATCTGCTCTCATTGTTCGTCCTTCAGGGCCCTATATATTATGCACATATCACCCTTAACCTATGATATTGCAATGTATATAACCCTAGATCTTGTAATCTCTCCTGGTATGACTTATGTCCCTGACTAGTAATCCTATTTGTTGCCCTACGTTGCTTCCCCTCCAACTGTCTAATATCAGTTTTTTTGTATGGGGACCAAACCTGAGCACAGTACTTAAGATGCAGCCTCACCAATGCACTGTACTGGGGCAAAATCAAATCGCTATTCTGCTGCCAATATGCTGTAGGATGCAATTTAGTACCTGGCTAGCTTTCTTAATAATAATTACAGTGTGTACCAAATTGTAAATCACTAGTTACCCTGACCCCCAAATCCCTTTCCTCCACAGTCTGGTGTAGTGCAACATCTCCCAGTTTATACTCAGCTTTGCTGTTGCTGCTTCCTAAGTGCATTACTGCAAATTTACTTAAATTAAGGTCTAACTTATGCTGGGCTGGGCTGTTTTTACTGACAAGTCTGGGATAGGGATAACCCTCTGCATTCACCTGTAATAAATCAATCAGGGGCATTTAGTTACTGACGTCAGCCTCAGAAACACCCCAACATGTGTGGTAAGTTCTCTCAGCAGCCAAAATGTGGGTGGGACAGAACTGCAGTAATGAGCAACCGAAAAAAGTAATAAACAGTATGAAAAATGCTTTTTTTTTCAAATCCATTTGTGAAAACACTAGTTAGGACAGGATTTACAAGGGAAGATGAGTCACTACTGAAACAAATAACGTTGCCAGTCATCTGTAAGGGTAGCAAAATCTGACAGATGTGAGTTGCTGTCAGATTTTGCTACCTGGGGAATTTTGAGGGAATGTGGTTTATGTGTTCTGGGTGCTGCTTAGGCTGGGGGTATTAAAATTTGACAGTGGTGAATAGTTGTCAGATTTTGCATCGGGGGGATTTCGAGGGAAGGGCATAAACCGTGTACAGAAAAACTGAAAAGAAATTAAAATAAAGGCTGTGCACTGATATATGGGCTCCTGCTTTGTCATTCTGGTGTTCTGGATGCAGCTCAGGCTGAGGGAAACAAAATCAGATGGATGCGAATAGCTGTTAGATTTTGCTACCGGAGGGATTTTGAGGAATGGGATACCCTGTGTACAGAAGAAGTGAAATATAGTTAAAAGAAAGTTGAAATAAAGCTTGGACAGTGAAATAAGGCCTCCGCCTTTGTGGTTCTGTGTACTGTGTTATATTTAATAGAGGTAGCAAAATCTGACAAATGCAAATAGCCTGATTTTGCTAAATGGGGACTTTTCAGGAATGGGGTACACAGTACACAATAAAACTGAAAAGTAATTAACAGAAAGTTGAAATAAGGCTTTGTGCAGTGATGTTAGGGCAGCTATTCTGTGGATCATGTGTTCTGAGTGCTGCTTAGGCTAGGATAGTAAAGTCTGACAGCAGTGAATAGCTGTCAAATTTTGCTTTCTGGGGGGATTTTGAGGGAATAGGGTACCCAATATACAGAAATACTGAAAAGTAATTCAAAGAAAGTTAAAATAAAGGTTTTGCAATGATATGAGGGCTCCTGCTTTGTCATTCTGGTGTTCTTGGTGATACTTAGCTTAAGGGTTGCAAAATCTGAGAGATATGAATCATAGAATCATAGAAAGATGCAAGCTTATAGGCCAAAGACCATTGATAGCTTGCCACTAAACTGTAGTGGAGATACACATACGTATGTGCTCCCACATAGGAATTTAATCTATTTTTAAATGCATCCATTGTGGGGCTGAATACCACATATTCCAGCAATGAATTCCATCTTTTTACAACCATTTGTGTAAACCATCTTTGTCTTTTATTGGTCCTACTTAAATCTCCTGTTAATTTCAAGTTGTGACTGTGTGTATGTTGTAGACCTATATAGTCTATCAGGCCTCTGGTTTCCCATAGATATCCATCTCTGGTGGTATTATACATCAGACATAGATCGCCCCTCAGTTGCCTATATTCCAAGGAGTACATGCCCAGACATTGTAGCCTGTATCCGTAATTCCTATGTCGTTGCTGCTCCACTAAATTGGTTGCTCTTCATTGAACACTCTCAATTAATGACTTTTCCTCTTTGTCCCTGGAGTGCAAATAGGACACATTATCAACTGTGATCTGATCAATGCTGTATGCAAGGGTAGTATAACTTCAAGGGATCTACTCCTAATATTTCTTTTAATGCATCCCAGGATCCCATTACTCTGTACTACTTTATGTCTGGTGTCTATACCAAAAACTAGCCTATTGTCCACTACCACTTCCAGATCACATTCATTTGTTGTAATTTGTAGAGGTTTACCATTGAGGGTATACGTAAACTAATGATCATTCCTCCACAGATGCATTACCTTACACTTATCATTACTGAAATAAAGTTTATTGTTGTTTGCCCAATTTTCTATAGTAGACAGGTTTAGTTGAAATTTGTCTGCCACATTAATGTTATTAAAAACTGTACCCAATTTACTATCATCAGCATATTTTCCCATCCAGACATCCCCTGATACCTTCATGGTTGCTATGACCAGCTTAAAAAGTGTTGGGCCCACAACCGAGCCCTGAGGTACACCACTGGTAACCTGGGCCCAGTCTGATGAATATCCCCTTATGACAACACATTGATATCTATTAGTCAACCAGGATTTAACCCATGCAACCAAGTTTGGGGTAGATGGATGGAAATCAGCTGCTTAATCAACACATCATGTGCCACTGAATCAAATGCTTTGTGTAGTCTAAAAATATTACATCCACAGGCAGTCCCTCGTCCAGAGCTGCACTTACTGGCTCAAGGAAACTCAATAAATTTGTTAGACAAACCTTCCAGCAGTGAACCCACGTTAAGACAGATCAACATATCCTTTGCTCTAGTATGGTTAACCATATAATCTTGCATTATCCCTTCTAAGAGCTTACTCATAACAGATATTAGGTTTATGGGTCTATAATTTCTGACCTCTTTTCTATTACCTTTTTATAAATAGAGTAATATTAGCCCTCTCCATTGTCTCAAAGTGCTTCCTCCTGAAGGGATGCATTAAACAATTGGGTGACTGGGCCAACTAGGCTATCCTTCTGTTCTTTTAAGAAGGCAGGGGTTATTCCATCAGGTCCTGCAGATGTGTTATTTTTTAATTTATTAAATTTGTCCATAACTTGTTTTTCTGTGATAACGATCTTGGATACCTCACAGCGAGGATATGCACTCCCAATTTCGATATCATTATTAATTTTGGGTTGATATATACTCTGAAAATGTTCATTAAAGATGTTCACAATATCTTGTTAATTGCTTACTGAACCCTGTTGAGTGTCTAATGGCCCTATACTTACTTGTTTACCTTTAAGTGACCCAATATAACTGTCAAAGGATTTTTCATTGGCCCCAACTCTAGTGGCCATATAAAATTCTGTCTTTTGTTTAGCTGTTCTTTTAAGCCTTTGTGCAGTTTGCTGCTTTTATATGAGAGCCAGTTCTCCATGACTGGGTTGCTTTTGTACCCAACAAACTTTCTCCTTCTTGTAATACTGTTTTTTTATATTCCTGCCCCACCAAGAGGGTATCCTTCCTTTGGTATTATATTTATTAACCTTCGGGACCCATTGTTCTATACAGTATTTTAGTTTAGAAAATGGGCTAGACACTATCAGCTCTCTGACTGGCTGAGAGCTATAGCGGGGGGGTACATTAACTTACGATAGATTCCCACTTGGAAAGAAGTGCCAATTTGAAGTGCCCCATTACCTAAGACTATCTTTGGGCACCCCAGATTGGCATACTGATGAGCCACCATTTTTTTGATCTCTCTAACTCACCGAGATCTCTTAAATCCATAGTATGCCATGTGCCACCTTCCCCCACCTGCCATGCCAGTCTGCAGGTTCAAAAATGAATGTAAACATTTTTTACTTCAAGCTTCTGTTCCTCGCTTCTCCTGCAGTTTTTTTTTTGTCTGTCTGACTCTCAACTTTCACCCTCACTCACTCATTTTCAGACTTCAACTTCTGTGACCATTGTCCTAAACTCTGGTCACCTCACCAACTGTCCGCTACCGCTCTCCACTACCCACAAACAAACAAACCCAAAAAACATTCAAGAATAAAATATTTTAAAATTGCCAGTAGTCCTTGTGTGTCCACACATGCTGGGGGGAAGAGAGTGTAACCATGACAACCTGTCACCTCACCAACTGCCCACTATGACCTCTCCACTGCCCGCAAACAAACAAAGCAAAAAAGTATTATATAAAAAAAATTAAAAAAATTGCCAATACTCAGTGTGTGTGTGTATACATGCATGTGCATGGGGGGGTGGCAAGTGTAACCATGACAACCTGCTCAAAACAGGATGTGAAGCCCACAAAAACAGGCAGAGGGATTACTTTATTAACATACAAGTAAATAAAATAACTTTCACCATGAAAACTTAAAAATATATATATTTTAAATACATTTGACACAGTGCCTATTTTCTAAGCACAATAATACCCTCCAGGGTGGTGAGAGTGGCAAACCAGACCTTCCAGGGTTATAAGACCCTCCACCTGTGGTGTCAGGCCCTCATTATGTCCCTGGGCTGTCTGGTATTGCACACACTGTTGGGTATTATTGCTTGTGTGTGTTATCTATTTCTATCCAGATACTATCCATATGTAACCCTCTAGTCTCTGCTTCCAATCCCAGGCATTGAAGTAGGATTTTATAGCATCATAATTTGCCCTCCTATAGTCTCTTAATGCAGTTTTCCCCTTAGGATGAATAACATTATTACCAATATGTATAAACACTGAATTGTGATCACTATCTCCAATTGGATCCTTAACTTGAATAGTGATGTTATGATGCTCTATATTAGTTAATACTTGATCCAAGGTGTTTCCACATCTGTTTGCACCTTTAATTAGTTGCTCCAGCCCATTTTGAATGCAGTAATCAATAAAGTTATAATCCAGAGTATATTTTCCTGTAATATATCCCAATCTATTGTTGGGAGATTGAAATCTCCGTTAACAAGAAGTCTCCTTGGATTTCAAACTTATTTAATGTTGCCAGGAATAAATCACTATCTTCACGACTCAGGTCGGGGCCTAAATGCCATACCAATGGTGATGACTTTGTTAGCAGTATGAATTTTGACCCAAAGTAATTCAATATTATGTTTTAACTCTATTTCGCTAATATATCATATGCTTTAATTTCTTAATATATAATATAATACCACCTCCTCTTTACCTACTCTGTTTTTATAAAAGAGTTATAGCCTTGAATTACCATACCCCAGTCCCCATCCTGGAACCATGTCTCAGATATTGCACATATGTGAATCTGATTTATTTTCAAAAGATTTGTTAACTAGTCCATTTTATTTCTGAGACTTCTTGCATTCGTTAAGAGGGTCTTTAACTCTCATTTCTTGTTATTATACTTCTCTTTATTTCTACTTAGCACATGTTTCTTATTCACCATTTTCTCTCTTAAATGGCTTTTCTGTGCTGTATCCCCTTGATGTAACTCCCTTATCCCCTTACATCCTAGTTTAACATCATGGATATGTAATCAGAAAAAATGTTGCCAAGCAGATTACCCCTGTTCTATTAAGATGCAATCTATCATGGAAAAATAAGTGAGACTGATGCCCAAAGTACTGTCAGGTAGTTATACACTTATGACATTTTCTTAGGCACCATTTCCTCAACCAATTATTTAATTTTCTAATTTTTGCATTTAATGTATTATTCAGTGTTGGAATTGACAGAATTTCAGAGAACATAACTTCACACTGATTTTCTATGATCTGACTCTCAGTTTCCTTATATGTACTAAAAATATCGACAGTACAATTTCGGATGTCATTAGCTCCAATATGAATTATTATAAGCAGGGCCCCGATTTTTCTGCGGCACATTGGAGAAAAGTTCTATGGCGAGGGTTCTCATTGCCACAGAGTTCTGAACTCAGCACCAATTTCTCGACAATTCTATGGCACATTTTACCCATAATTTTTTCCTTTTTTTGTTTTTGCCAATTCGACACAATGCACGTCAGAATACAGTAATTTTATATGTTGTCTCCAAATTTTCAACATAGCCAGTTTAAGACCTCTGCTCATGAACAGTATCAATGTGATTTTATTACTCTGTCCAGAACATTGATTTCAGATACCGACTGCGCCATTGTGCGCATATATAGCGAAACACATTTTGGGTGAAATGTGAAAATGACAGTTGTATTGTTCATAAGGAGGTATGGTAAAATGGCAATACTGAAAATCTGGAGTGAAAATATTAAAAATGCTCGAAGTTACGAAGCGCATGAGGAACTGTGCAATGCTCACTCATAAAACAGTCGCTTTTGGGAATATTTTCACAATTTTCAACATAGGGTTTTAGAAGCCACCTCATGAACTCGTGACACTGTCATTTTGTTAATCATTCTGGAAAGGTGGTTCCACGCAGTCACTGTGAAACCACCTTTTGGGACTGATTAACGAAATAACAGTGTCACAGTTCATGAGGTGGGGCCCCAAAAACCCCATGTTGAAAATTTGGTGAAAAAATTCCCAGAAATGGCTGAGATATGCACTAAAGTTGAAAAAAATCCATTTAGTCCATTATACAGCTTACCGGCATTTCTTCAGTTTGCGGTCGACTTTGAAGAGTGCAGACGTGTTCCCGGTCCACAGAAGATCATCGCTCTGGGTTCCGGAGGTAAGACTGGGTTGAGGTGGTGGTGAGGTGGGGGTGTGGGGAGGTGGGTATGCAGAGGGTGGGTGCAGGTTGGGGGGGGCAAAAGAAGCAACGATGGAAGGTTTTTTTGTTTCAGGTTTTTTTTTTATTTGGATTCCCACACAAGGAGGGACTTTTGCCACGCTGGGGTGGGCTCCCTGTGGCACCAGGCAGCTTGGGGGGGCAGTGAAGCCGATGGGGGATTGGGCACCCCCATTGGCAAAGGAAGCATTTGCCATGCTGGGGTGGGCTCCCAGCGTGGCATTGAAACCTTTTTTTTGGGGGGGGCAGTGAAACCGACAGACAGACAGACAGGTAGGTAGATAGATTTTCTGTTTTGTTTTTGGTCATCGTAGCATGATGTGTAGTGGATTGGAGCTCAGAAGAGCCACAGAAGCTTCAGTTAAAATTTAAATGTTCCTGCTTCCAGCAGGACGTAGCTCAGCCTGGGGTCCCAACAAGGGTGGTGGGGGGGATCAGTTTACCGTGGGCTAGGTGCCAGTCCGGACAGGGTCACAATAATTTCACACTGTCTGTATAACCAAAAATTAATTCAGGAAAAGCAAGTGTTATAAAACTCATTTTGGTTACATAGACAGTGTAAAGATTAATTTTAAAATAACAGTAAATATAAATATAAAGTTTGACTACCACGGTTACACTTCAACAAAAGATGACAAAAGCTATGTCGATAAATGTCAGTCTCTGCAGTTTGCTCCAACTAAGAAAAAAAACTTCAATATTAGACTATCGGCAGCACCAAGACACCCCAAATAAATAGTAGAAACTTGGGGGGGGGCTCTTATTTCAAAAGCTGTACATTTTGGTGCCCACTAATGTCCTAGTGGTGCAGATTAATTTTTTAAAGCTTCTCAGTATGCAGCCACGGTCGGTGAACCAGTACTTCACCACTAGTGCCACCCTCTACTTCAAGCAACTCCAACCCTGGCTTATGGCTACGCAACAGCAGTACTTTCCAGTACCTGTGAAACAGGGTTTTTTAAAGAGCTAGTGTATTGGTATATATTTATGGCATTTTGCCCTCTGGAGTACTGTATTAGTATGGTTACTTAACAATTTGTAAAGGTAAACGCCTTTTTATTGTGATAGTAATGTTAAGAAAGTAGCACTTCCAGCGTTCTCTCGCTAGAAGCAGCTTAAGGATGGGCAGCTCCTGCACAGCTTTTAAAGTTATGGATGTGGTGCAGTGGGAGGTAACTTTCCATCACTTTTATCAGGCAAAACCAGTAAAGGGAAGGAATTACACTGCTTGACTAGATCACATCACTTTTAAATACTGTGCCCTAAAACATATATTGTGTTTGCTTCTAATGTACATTATTGCAGTTCATTTTTATGCTATTGTTTTGTTACATTTTCTTTCAAGACGAGCGGAATGGCACACACTCCAAAGGTACTGACTGAAAAAGCCGACCTTTGCATCAGGCAGTGTGAACAGTGTGCTGAACTAGCTAATATAATTACATTGCTTGTCAGTGTGCAAAAGTTAAAAAAGAACCAAACACATAACACAGTTTAAAAAGCAATACACATTAAAAAAAAAACAGAACTAGCATGGAGCATGGGAACTACCATTAAGAAATGTTCAAAATCAAGCACACTCAGTTCAGCATGCTTACACCACTAATGCAAGGCACAACATTTTCAATGTGTACCTTTGCTTGCAGTGTGTGTTACGTGGCTCGCCTTGAAAGAAAATTCAACACAATTACAATATGTGTTAGCAAGCATGAGAGCATTGTTATTTTACCACTTTGTACTGTAATACTGTGATAGAGAGGAGCATTTTCTTCACACCAACACCTGCAATGCCCATGGATTCAAGAAGAAAAGCACAAATTACAGAGCGTATTTAGGATTTGGCGGCTGTTGGGCTAATTTAACTGCTATCATCAATTACTGTATGCCTGTCCGCTTGTATCCCACATGTTAGTACAGGACCAGGAGGAGAAAAGTGGAGCAGGAATATTTTCTGTAAAAAAAGTAATTTATATTCGTTAGTTAAAATTAGCCATACTGACAGTGAAGCTATCAGCACTCAGAAAGCCAATCAGTCTTTACCATTTCATAGCAAACTGGTTAAAACACATTTTTTTATTATTTATTCCTATGACAAACCAACATTTCTCAAATTAATGATTCAACTGAGTAGTGTAATTTATTTACAACCTCCTAAAAGGAAATGTCATTCCTTTTAACAGCCTCTTTGGATAACTACAGAAAATTGAACAGAGTAATTAAAAAAAAAAAAAGGAAGTCACTTTACCGTGCATTCAAACTTCACGGCTCAAGTTTCCTAATCCCATATGGTTTAAATGGTCATTACTGACTGAGTGCCCACAACTTCCATCCCAGTAGCTCTTTTCTCATTTTCCACCCCCTATCTAGGGGTACTTTTTTCTTCTTTTACAACTGCTGCAGCTACTCCGAGATGGGTGCAAGAGAGCATGTCAGTTCAGATTCCCCAAGGCATCTCAGCACTCGGGTCTTCTTAATCGCTCCCCGCCATGACAATATCGTCAGAATATCTCTGGTTCTAACAGAAAGAGTTTTTGAGCACGATACAAGTTTTTAACAGTATTTACATAATTTGTATTCATGTCTTGGTTTATGATCACAATCTTATTTCCCGGCCACCCCATGCATCTCTTCATGTCTACCCTGAGTTACTGTCTGTGAAAATGTTCCCTTTCTGTGACAAAAAATCCATTTTGTTTCCTCTTTTCATCACAAGGCAAAACATGAAATGTCTGTCACCTTTTCAAATTAATTTCTGTTAAAGCCAAACACAACATTTTGGCATTTAGGGAAATAAAACTGAATAACTCTGCAAGCTTAAAAGCACACACATTAAATAATGAAAATCTGTATATATTATTCACAAGCATAATTAAGTTTAGACATAATTTATTTTGTAATAAGTAAAAAAGAGGATAGTAAGGTAAACTGTAGCAGAAACTTTTTTGAGAGATGAAGAGCACCGCAAACAACGGCAACCAGCAGAGAGTAGCTTTGCTTCCCCGCAGTGTGTACCCTCCGGTTTGCTCGTGGCTGATGGCGACCATTACCACAAGGGAGTGCACATTTATAAAAAAGAAGAAATAAATAAATGATCTGCTATTTTGGAGAAAACCATTACTTCATTACCAGAAAGCCTGGCAGGGATATTAGAAACACCAAACATTTTTAAGACTTTTCAATACCCTAGGTTTTTAACGCATCGCTATTGCAGGCTGTTTTGTAATTCTGCTCACAGCGGCTCTGCCCAGGATGGGCTTCTATTATTTTCCATAGGAATTCTGGGCTCCCTTTACATCGTGGAAGTTCCATGGCCAGTTCTGTGACTTCCATGGGTGAGGTGCAATTCACGATTATCCGTGGATAGTTCCTCGGCCGCGGAACCGCAGAAAACTCGGGGCCTTGATTATAAGGGACTTCTAGTTACTTTGCACATTAAATCTCTTACTATACCAATCATGTCCCTAACAGCAGCACCTGGGAAGGAACTGCTAGTCATTAAGTCTTCACCCAATTTTGTAATAACATGATCAGTATATCTATTGATAGTCTCCGAATAGCTCTCAGATTTTGCAACCTATGGGAATTTTCAGGGAATGGGGTACCCAATATACAGAAAAAAGCTGAAAAGTAATTCAAAGAAAGTTGAAATAAAGATTGTGCAGTGATATAAGGGTTCCTGCTTTGTCATTCTGGTGTCCTGGGTGATACTTAGACTGAGGGTAGCATTATCTGACAGATGCAAATGGCTGTCAGATTTTGCTACCTGAGGAATTACGAAGGCGATGTACCCGTGTACAGAAAAACTGAAAAGTAATTAAAAACAAAGTTGAAATAAAGGTTGTGCAGGGATATAATGGCTCCTGCTTTGTCATTTTAGTGTTCTGGGTCATACATATCTTAAGGGTCACAAAACCTGATGGATGCAAATAGCTATCAGATTTTCCTACCTGGGGGAATTTTGAGGGAATGGGGTAGACAATATACAGTAAAACTGAAAAAAATCAAACTAAAGTTAAAATAAAGCATGTGCAGTGATATAAGGGCTCCAGTTTTGTCATTCTGGTGTTTTGGGTGGTACTTATCTTAAGGGTTGCAAAATCTGACAGATGCGAATAGCTGTTAGATTTTGCTACCAGGGGGATTTTGAGGGAATGGGGTACCCCATGTACATAAAAACTGAAAAGTAATGAAAAGAAAGTTGAAACAAGGCTTGTGCAGTGATATAAGGGCTCCTACATTGTCATTCTTGTGTTCTACGTCATCCTTTGACTGAGGGTAGCAAAGCTAACAGATGCAAATAGCTGTCAGATTTTGCTGCCTGAGGATTTGAGGAGTGGAGTACCCTGTGTACAGAAAACTGTAAAGCAACGAAAAACAAAGTTGAAATAAGGCTTGTGCAGTGACGTTAGGGCAGGAGAGCAGTCTGTAATTAAATGCTAATTTGTGGATTGGGCCAGGATTGGGCAATGAACCAATCTGCATATACTGGCTGAATATTGCAGATTTGCTCCTTGTCAATCTCAGTTAGCACAGTGCATCTATTTGGGTGGCACATCTCTGCATGGCACATTTCCATGCATGTGCATTACATTGTACTGTGCTTGACATGTGCGGTTGTGGATGTGTGGCATTCATGGCTGTGTATCGCGCAAATCCCAGCCGTTTGCAGCAATGTGCCATTGATGTGTATTATGCATATCTACAGCACTGTACTATGTGGATGGCTGCAGTTGAGGCATTGGTGGACCTCACCAACATGGCCTCGCTGCATGGCCATGCATGCATGTATTATGGGGCTGTGACCCTATTCTACCACCTAGTCATTCGTTACTGTGCATGTGCAGTGATGTGCTATTGTTGGCAATCACACATTCCTAAGGTGTGCTCAAGTCATGGAGCACAATGCATGATGGGACTATCTACAACTGGCAAGACCCAGCCACATATAGCACACAAGTTATGCCTGGTACACTTGTTGCTGCTACAAACAGAGCTTCATCATGGCATGGGCACAGCCTGGCAGAGTGAGGGCACTCAGTTGGAGTGATGTGGAGGTGGCAAACCTTGTTGCCATGTTGCCCAACTGGAGGTGAAATTGTTTGGGGCAGAGGCCCTACAAGAAGTACAGGCCGAGGTGTGGGCCAGGGTGGCAGACGTCCTCCAGAGAAGGATGGGAATTCCCCATTCTGGGGAGTAATGCCATCACCATTATGGTGACCTCCAGAGGGAGGCTGGGCCACCTATGGGACCAGACCTGTGGGGGGGGCGCTGTTTCATGCCCAGGTATATATGTGCTGTGTGCATGCTTTCTTTGCCTGCTCTTGGGGGTTTGTGGGTATGCTGCAGAGGCATGTGTCACTGCCCACATGGTTGTCATGGCCCTGGTCACAGTGCTGGGATATTGGCACCATGCTTGCCAATGCATAGCTCTGGATGCAATTGTGGTCCACAGAGCTGTTGTTTTGTCACTGTTGGTCCCCTTTATGTGTTGCCTCTCACCAGGGCACACATCATGCTGCGTGATTCTGTGTTCTTACTTTTGTACTAGGAGGTATGATCCTGCATGCTGCTCATGGTGCTTTTCCCCTGTGCCCCCTTTACAGATGAGAAGGAGCACCATTACACATGGGAACAAGCAAGCAGACAGGGCAGTGATGGGCAGGCTGGAGGGAGCTGGTATCGACACATCAGCACATGTGTTGCACTGTGCATCAGGTGAGTGTGCTGCATATGTGTATGTTCAGGGGTTTGGGGGTGGGGGTTGCATTGCCCACTGTGGGCCTGCCTGCTCCTTGTGCATGTCCATGTGATGCTGGCCATGTACACATGGATTGTTGTCTTGGCAACATGTGGTGAACCCACTGTGCACTTGGCACCTGTGTGTGTGTTCCCATTTGGTATGTCTGTTCAGGACCATGGGCACTCATCAGTGCTTATAAGGTAGCCATAGGGCCTGCAGACTTGGTGCATGCAGTTGTCATGTTCACATGCTATGGGGACATGGACACATGTGCCTGGGCAACTTCCAATACTTGCACATGCTGACATTGCCTCTTCCTGTGTGCCACATCCCATTCATTGTGTGGCTCTGTTGCCCAGCATGTTGCTGGTCTGTGGTGTGCATGGTGGGTTGTCCGCTCTATGCAAGGGGCCAGGCAGCAACAGGCATGTGCTTCCAACCCATTGGTGCACTTTGCCAGGATGGGTTGTGGCACTGAGTACATATTCTCTGTCCCCCCATAGGTCATCAGGACATCACTGCTGCACAATAGAGGAGGCAGGGATGGCTTCTGCTGGGTGGGAGGATGGTGTCCACCCAGGACATACTAGTGGCCATCTTAAGAAGGCAATTTTATGTGTGGACGGGGAGATATTGGCTGAATTGTAAGAGCTGGCTAGGAACACCAGGGCCATGCTTTTAATCACCAGAGGCATTAGGCTAATGTGGACACCAGAGTGTTATTTTGCAAATACCACATTTTCAGCACCCCACACCCTGTCCTCACTGTATATAGTTCACTCCTGCATTCCCTGTTCTCCATTCCACCCTGCCCCATACCCCTTTATATTGTTGTTCCTAGTGTTTGTTGTTGTTGTTCCCTTTGCTATTTTTCCTGTTTTTTTGTTTTGTTTTAAATATTGTTGCATCTGACTGCCTGTGTTTGTGATCCTTCCTTAACTGCTGCTGTGATCACCTGTTGTGTTGCATGTTTGACCCACTGCGCCTTGCTTAATCACAGCTCAGTTGTGTCTGTGCCATTGCACAACTATAAGCCCTTATCCACCTTGTTTTGCCCCCACAGTGTTTGCCATGCTGTCCCTCAGGCTGCCTCTGGGGTGTCCATCACTGATGCCTACACTGTCACTTGTACATTGCCCCTGTTTTGGGGCTGTGCTTATCTCTGCTGTTGTCCTGGTTCCCCTCCTGCTGTGCTGCACTGTTTGCAGTCCTGTGTAACTGTAGGTGTGTGCACCCAGTGTGGCCTACAGCTGCTAGACTGCGTGCCATTGTGCCTGTGGCCCACTGTGCCTATGGTCTGGCTACCACATCCGCCCTGTTTGAATCATTGGCACTGTTGTCACAGTGCATGGGCAAGCTGTGCTGTCTGTTGGCACCTCTGGTGCTATGGCACTTCATTCTTGCCCTCTTGTGTGACATGACCACTGGGCCTGGTACTTCCCTTGGCTGGTGGTCTCTGTGCAGTGCTTCATACTGTGCCCATGGGGCTGTGACTGCCCATTTTGCACTTTTGCAGTGCCACTCTTCACCCCATTGCCATGGGCTGCTTTCCACCCTGTTTGTGCTGTTCTACACTGTTCATTTCCATATGCAGTCCTTCCCTGTTTCTCTACTGTCCCAGGCTGAGTTGCTCCATTTGCCATATTCAGTCCTGCCCTGATGCATGGATCATTTCTAGATGTGCGATGGTGCATTTCTGTATATTCAGCCAGGTATGCACCAGTGCATCTTATGGTGAATCCTCTGAATATTGCAATTATTTGGGTGGCACATCTCAGATGCACAACGGCACTTGCATAATTTTCAAGGGACTTTTGAAATGGGGCCAGTATGGTTATGCATTCAGTGACATTGATTCAGTGCATTGATTTAGAGTGCATTTTGTAATGGAGTATGGCTAAGTGCTCTGTGATGTTGGTTAAATGTAGCCATTATAAGCAGCACCTTTTGAAATAAATGCAAAATATACCTAGTAATATTTAAACACATTTCCCTGGGTTAGTGTCTCCAAATATATAGGGATTTCTAATGCCATGACAAGAATGGACCCCATCCTTGAGGCATACAATATTCAATGCCTATGCACAGTCTGTCTGTATGGTCCCTCTACCTGACAAGGCCTCTGGGCTGCACCTATATTTTCTCCTGTGCAACAAGAGTTACTAGCCTCATACTGCCAGAATCATCCTACAGGAACTGGTTTTAAGCCCTTGCTGTGAACTATGTGCACTTCTATAACTGCTTATCTGTATATACTGTTTTATTGTTGGGACTCACTGGTTTGTATTTTGTCATTGTACCATGATGTGGAACCTGTGTAAAAGAGCAATTGGCTCAAAGGTGTTAATACTAAGACTTAATAAATAATAAAAAAAAAATACAAAATTATTGAGCCAGGGCATATAAAGAAATCAGCACTATAGTAGTTTTTGACATTTGCTGAAAGAGAGTTGTGCAATGTATAACACTTGTTATATTTATATAGCACATTTATATATGGGTAGAATGAGAAGGGACTTTCAAAAAAAGAGATGTGCAAGAACAAGGGGCACAATTAAAAGATAGAGGGGGGACGACTTAGGGGACCCACTCCCAGGCTGGTTAATTTGATTATTAATCTTTTGTGTGGGACTGTGTCAAATGCCTTGCTAAAGTCTAGGTAGGCCATGTCCACAGTCCCTCCCTGGTCTACTACTTTGGTCACCTGTCAAAAAAATCAGTTAGATTTGTCTGAAATGACCTTCCCACTGTGAATCCATGCTGCCTTGGGTCATGTGTCCCACCAGCCTCTAGGTACTCAACAATTTTCTTCAGAAGTAATTCTATCATTTTCCCTACCAATGAGGTCAAATTGACAGGTTTATAGTTTCCTGCCTCTCTTTTGCTCCCACTTTTGTGAAGAGGAATCACATCCACCCTCCTCCAGTCCTCAGGTACCACACCATACTCCCATGATTTGTTAAAAGTGTAGTCAATGGTGTTACTAGGTCTCTCCTTAGTTCTTTAGAATTCTAGGGTGAATCCCATCAGGCCCCATTGCTTTGTCCACCTTCAGTTTTAGGAGTTCTTTCAGAACCCTTTCTTCTGTGAAAGGACTGTTATCAAGCCCCCTCCTCATCCAGAGTGCTTCTATTGACTGAATTAGGTACCTCCCCCTCCTCCTCCTCCTCTTTTGTGAATACTGAGCAGAAGTGTTCATTCAGTATTCCTGCTTTTTCGCTGTCCCTCTCTGCCCACCCACTCTCCTCTTTATTTGGCCTCACTATCCCTCCCTTTCTTTTTCTTCACTCCCTAATGTACTGATAAACGGTTGTATCCCCTTCTTAACTGAGTTGGCTATCTTTGGTTTGGGCCTTTGCTATTCTGACTGCCTTCCCCGCTTTCTTCTGCTTTAACTGGTACAGTTCTCTGTCCTGCTCCTTCTGTTTCTCCTAATAATCCCTGAATGCTTTCTTTTTCTCCATAATCTTCCCGTCACCTCTTTTGAGAACCATAGTGTTTTTTTCTTTTGTTTTGATTTGTTTATTTGCTTCATACAAAGGCTTGTTGCCTCTGTGATGGCAGTTTTGATGCTTCTCCATTGTTGCTCCACCCTCCTTCTTGCCTGTTTGTTACTGCTTTTCTGAGGCGCTCTCCCATTTTAACAAAATCAGCCCCCCTGAAGTCCACTACCTTCACTTTTATATGGCTTGACTCTACAGCTGAGTTTATTGTGAACCACACTGTTTGGTGGTCACTTATTCCCAGCTGGCTACCCACTTCTAGATCTGAGATTCTCTCTCCATCCCCATTTGAGAGTACCAGATCTAAGATTGCTCCCTCCTGAGTGGGTTCCAGAACTGGCAGTCTGAGGCATGCCCCTCGTAGGCCATCAAGAATGGCCCTGCTCTTGGATATGGCTGCAGCAAAGGTGCTCCAGTTAACATCTGGCATATTCAGATCTCCCATCAGCAGTATCTCCCCTTTTTCTACCATCCTAAGGATGCCTTCTATCATTTCCTTGTCCATTTCCTCCTCCTGATATGGGGGTCTGTATACAACTCCTGTGCAGATTGTGGTGCTATTTCCAGTCTCCAGGGTGACCCACAGTGCCTCCTCTCCTGTTTACCCTTTAGTTCCATTGCTTTGATCCCTTCCCTTATGTAGAAAGCTCCTTCTCCTCCTCTTCTACCCTCCCTGTCCCTCCTGTAGATTGTGTACCCTGGTATGTTGACATCCCAGTCATGGTTCTCTGTGTACCATGTTTCTGTGACTGTCACAATATCCAGGGATCCTCTTCCATCAAGGCCAGCAGTTCAGGAAGCTTGTTACCTAGACTAAGGGCATTGGCACTCATTACCCTACATTTTTGATGGCCTTTCCTTTTGCTCTATACCTGTCCTACTGTCTTTGTCTTTCCCTCCATTTACCCCCACCCTTCTCCCCATATCAACTTCTCTATCTTGGTGTTTACTTCATTAACTACCCTGAAATGTTCAGAGGTTTATAGTGCCATGATGACAATATACCTTATTCCTAAGCCAAGGCATGTTTAAAAAAAAATCAGTACTGTATTAGTCTTTGACTTTTGCTGACAGCACTCTTCTCAACATGTGCAGTGCCCCCAGAATGGCTTCCTTTTGTAGTTCATAAGGTGTCACACATATTGGTAGCATATTTCAATGTACCTGAAAATTATTTTTGATTAGCCTTGTTGCCTCGAGAACTATTGGAATGATGTGTGTGTTCTTATTCCACATCAGTTTAGTTTTTGTTTGCTTAACTAGGTATTTCATAATGTTGTATCTCTCTGTACACAGGACACTGTAATAACTAGGGTTGGCTATCTCAATCAGCAATGCAAATTAGCTTGAATCTATTTGCACACTATATTCAAAGGGATAGCCCTGGGGCCTAAAGCAGTTGAACATAGGATGCAAAGGAAGGTGTACACAGAGATGAGAGTGCAGTGCAAAAATAGCCTAGCAAATAAGACAGCTCTGAATTAGCAACCGGCCAGTGCAAACTGCAACAGCATCACAGTGCACAAAGAGGTGGAATAAGGTCATACCTCACAATTATCTCACATTATGAGGAGCAGTTCCTCACTGCACCTCAGAAAAGCCATCTGTTTCACATTGAGTGAGTACTGCCCCACCTGTAATGCTTAAAGTCTGAAGCAGAAATCCAAACAGAGTGTGAAAACTGTATTGCACAATACTGAACTCTGTGAACATGAAAACACATTTACACTGTGTTCTGAGTTTCTGTCCTGGTGATTTGTGGAGGTGGAACACGATCTGCTTATGAGTTCCACAGTTAGGGGTTTAAAGGTTGAGAGATATGAGTAAGGCAGTGTTGCAGCATGTAATCAATGTCAGTGATAGCACTGAAGTGGTGCGCTACAAAGCAAATAATATTGCAAGCCACACTCTGTGGAACTGTGGTAAGGATGTGAAAGGATTGTCTGGGGCTAACTTGATGGCATAGTGCTAACACATTAGTCCAGAGCAAAAGTCTGCTATATTAAAGCCCTAAGCAAATGAGCCTATTCAGGCAATCTGTTGGCAAACAGCCACATTAGCTTCTTATTTTGGCCTGCTTTGCATACAGTCTCAAGTAGTTTGCCCAGTGCTATTGTATGGAACACACAGCTCCACCTGTTGGTTGGACAGGAACTACAGGTCAGAAGCCACAGGCTGGGAGGTGCACACAGCTCCACCTGTATTCCAGACCTGAGAAATGGTTTGATAGCTGCAGGCTACCAGTGTAAACAGCAGCAGAGACAATGGATTCCCAGCAGATACAAGAATATTCCCTGATAGCATACCTCTCAAGTGTCCCTGATGACCATGGATGTCCCTGATGGTGCCTCACATTGTTCCACTGTCCCTCAGCAAAGCTGTGGATATGAACAGAACAGCGGGGATAATAGGCTCACAATAACACAGGAAAGGAAGGAACATGTACATCCAGAGAAAAGCAGTGTGGCACAAATCACTCTGGTCTAGTAGCTGTCTGAGGTAATAATAGTGGTACTGCAGATGTGTCCTTGCTATGGGGTGTGAGGCCCTGATAACTGACAGCATTGTCCAGAGACATGCCGCAGGAGAATGAGAGCTATGCCTGGTAGTCTACTGGTGCCCCAATCTACGATCCTCCATTGCCCATATATAAACATATAGAATGTACCAAAGTCCCTGGTAGTCTAGTGCCTCCCAAACCCAGTCTCCATAATAGAACACATGCTCATCCCTGGTGTTTCCCTGAACTACTGCATTCCCAATCAGTGCAATGCAATATATACTCATCCCTGGTTGCTCCCCTGGACAGTCGCATCCCCGATCACAAGAATGATAGCATAATTATACCTGGTATTCCCTGGATTGCCACATCCAGGATCACATGAAATGAATATATAAATATCCCTGGTGTCCCCTGGACTACTGCATCCCCGATCACATTAATGACATCTATGATCATTCCCAATGCCCCCTGGAGTGCTGCATCCTACTTACCAATTCAAACATATGTCAATAACCCGGTGGTCCTATGGACCACTCAGCACCAATCCCCATTCTCGCAACCCCCCATACCTAGTGATCTTGTGGATCCCCCACCCAACAGTTCCTCTGACCACTCCCCATCCTGGAACAGAGTGACTGGTTCAGCTAACTGCTTACCTCCACAGTTAGCTGTGTTATGAAAGAGCGTGTCACGAAGTATGCGCTCATTCATAACTCAGTTAACAGATGGCCATGGAGGTGAGCAGTGAGTTGAGTCACTTGCTGGCCTGGCTCCAGCAATAGGGGAGTGGGGTGGTATGCACTGCACAGTGGGGTGGTGGGCAGGTTCCACATGACCACCAGATATGTGGGGATTTCTTGAGAACAGTTATAGCAGCTGTATGTTCAGGTCCCCATTGCCATGTGTTGTTGTTTTAACAAGTCGACAGAGGAGCAACATTTTGTGCAAAGTCACAAATTAAGTCCCTGGAGTAAATGACTATACCCAGGAAACATCTCAGTGTTGTGGCATTTGTTGGGAGTGGAAGATTTTGTAGGCCTGCACCTTATTCAGGGTGGAATTCCTTCCCTCTTTAGTGATGTGGAGGCCTAGGAAGGTACAGTAGCCTCTTTCTGACATGGTTGCACTTCTGCAGGGTTTCATTTAAGTCCTGCTCTCTGTAGGAGCATTAAAAGTTCATCAAGGAGCTCCAAGTGCCCCTCGTTGGTGGTGGTTGCTAATAGGAAGTCATCCACATTCTGCAAGAGGCATTCAGGCATGGAAAATCATGGATTGCATCTCTTAATTGATCAATTAATTGATATATTTTTGGTAACCGGGTAGGTCCACTCAGACCAGGTGGTCTCCTTTTCAGGGGTGACCCAGGGTTAATTACAGAGAAACATAGCGCAGTAACACATCCATTATACATTCAGATAGCAACAATAAATACATCATAGAGAGGAGTACAGCATTATTAGTCCACATATTTCTTAACAAGACACAAGCAAGTATGGGCAGACTGAATGGGTCTTGCGGTCCTTATCTGCCATCAACTTCTATGTTTCTATGAAACAATTTACAGAGCAATACTGAAGCTATAATTCATAGAAGGTTGAGGCCAAGATTGCTAATTTTAACTATTTTACGTAGTAGCAGCATTGGTTAGATTTCAGTAGATGGGATATAAGTTTTGCTCTGAAAACCATAGGGAGGCCAATGATTGGATGCTACTTGGAAGCCATTTCCACTGGGTAGGGGTGTGAAGAAGGAGAGCGACCAGTCTCTAATGGAGGTTCTCACCCTGGGCACTTGTAATAGGTGGAGTTCTGAAGTTCTTAATGTTCTTTTGTTTTGTTTGGGTAGAACAAATCTTCTTTGGTGGGGAAGAGTACTGACCTGCATTAGCTTGTAGACAAGATATAGGGTGGGTAAGCCAACCTACTCTCTAGTCAGTCAGTTCAGTGATTGTAACATTGTACAGTGATGGTCTAGCTGAGTTAGTGAATCTCACTATTCTGTGATATAAAATATTCAGTGTCTGGAGTTCAGTTCCCTTGACAGAGGTAAGCAACAGGGCTCCATGGAGCAGGGTAGGAAGTAGAGTACCTTAGATAACTTTTCCACAAGATTCAGAGGTAAGAAATGGGTTAAATTGATAATGGAGGCCCATCTTTTGATAGTTTTGGTTAGGTGGTTAAGGTGGAATTTATATGTACTGTCCTGGTCATGGTAGACCCCACGGTACTTGATGGAGTTAGCCACCTCTAGTTTTGTGCTATTTGCAAGACATAGGTTGAGTGTTGCAGTACTGTCAGATCCTAGTCTCCTGGGTCCAAATACCATTGCCTTTGTTTTCTTACCATTGAGAACTAGCTTACTGGTAAAGATCCATTTTTCTAGCAGCACGAGATCATGAACTATCTGCTTATTTAGCTGTGTCACGTTTGGATCAGTACTGTAAACTATTACATTATCTGCATATAGGGTCACCATAGATTCTCCAGTGTGTAGCGGAAGATCATTTATAAACAAGGGGAATAATAGTGGTCTGAGAATTGAGCCTGGAGGGACCCCCCATTGATGGGTTTCAGTCAGAGAGAGCCCCACACCATTTAACAGTTTGTGATCTATCATCCAGGTAGTTTGATATCCATTTAATTGAGTGGCTGTGAAACAGTGATGGACTCTTATGGAAGCTCTTCATACAGACAATTCCATGTGTACTGCCATCCTTCAAAGGTAAATGCAAATTTGTATTACCTCTCAGGGACCAATGGAAATTACCAGATGCCATTGCAGATATCCAAAGTGCTGAAACTCTTGTGGTCTGACTTCAGTAGTCTGAGCACATCTGGGGCTGATGCTACTGTGGGGGTGTAACTTGGTTAAGTTTATGGTAATCCCTTAGTATTGTTTGGCTTCTTAACAGGCATGATTGGTGAATTAACAGTGGACACACATGGTCTGATCAGCCCTTGTGCTTGGAGTGACTGGATTGTGACCCTTAAAAAGGGCAATGCCTCAGCAGGAAATGGATATTGTCTCTGTCTAACTGGGTCAGCTCTGTCCACAACAAAGAGTGTATCCATTCTTCCACAGTCATGTTTGTTTTTGGAAAAGGCCTCAAAGTGCCTTTGTAGAATGGGCTCAAGTTGGGAGTAGAATTCATATCTACTCTGCATGGTGATGTTGTCATATTCCTTGTCATTTACTGTAACTGCAACAATCACATGCGAGTCAGAAATGAGATACACATAGCATTGGCCTTCTACTTGTATTAGAAAGTGATTTGCTCAGTCTACAACACAGCCGTGTTGTGCCAAATGTCAATTCCTATGATACTCGGATGATGACATAACACCATTAAGTCAAATCTGTGATTTGCCTTAAGAAATCCAATTCTCACTGGTATTGGATGAGATTGATAGGTTACCAGTACATTCACGTCAAATCTTTGAGCAGTGACTGCCTTCCAGACTACCACTGGAAGTTGTCTGGGATACCCTGGTGTAAAATGGATACAGCTGCACCTGTGTCCAATAGGACAATCGTTTCATGGCCCTACTCTGGCCTTTGTACAAGGTCATCTGGAATCATTGGTGAAGATGGTATTGATGATCCAAACTGGGGTCTGGAACCATCAGTCTGATTCTGGAGGTGGTTCGTCCTCATCCTGGTACTGGTATAGTAATCCAGCAAGGTCGGCCTCAGCTTCTCAAAGCATTTGTGTAGCTTTGGTGTAGCGAGGACTTAGTGGCTGCAAGTGGGGTTGGTACTGTGGCAGCTGCCACTGAAGCAATGGCCTTTTTGGGAATTGACTCTGCTACCGATTGGACTTGACCAAGGATTTTTCTCAGTCTGTTGTTTTCCTCTGAAATTTCTTGGTATGTGGGCCCTCTCCATGGCTGGAGCTTGGTGCTTGCATTTGGGTTCTTTTAATTGTTTTGGTAATACCACAGGTGCTAGGGCTTTTTCTTCTGTAGCCCCGACCCTGTGGAACTCTCTACCTCATCAGTTTAGAGAGTGCCTGTCCGCCAAGACCTTTAAGTCCTCATTAAAACTTACTTTTGATTTAGCTTTTGGGGACAATATTTAGTTTTATTATTTTTGCCTTTTTATCTTATATATTTTAGACTGTATATATGGTTTTACATTGTATATGCACTTTGGTTTTAGAAAAGTGCATTACAAATAAAATTTGATTTGATTGGAATGTTTTTGTGCTTTTTGTCCTTGGCCTTGCCTTCCATGGCGATACTGTGAGAACTGTTCACTGGGGCCCTGCACAGTGGCTACCATTGCCTTCTGGTTCAAAGATCCCATATGTAGAACTCAAAAACTCACTCAGCTCAGTTTAGGATGGCCTGATAAGTGCTGGTTCTAGGATAAACTGCCAGTTCTACTTTTCGGAGGGCTGGCTGTATATGTTCAAGAAGAGGCTTTTGTACTCAATTGAGTTCTGCGTTGTGGCTTCTCAGCACATAGCTTTGCCCATTTGGTAGCTATAGTCAATTGGCATACAGTAGTAGCCACAGACATTGGCAGCTATTTCCAAATTTCTGTGCTATTTCAGAGAAATATCCTGCTTTTTACAGTTCCACAGTAGGGGCAGAAAGAAACTCTTTAGAAATTTTTGTGAACTGTCTGGAAATAGCTGGCAATGTCTGTATTACTACTGTATGCCTGGGCTTTCCTTGGCATACTGCTTGGTTGGTTGGGCCATCATTACACCACTAGCTTGGTGGCAAAGCATCGAAGGCAGGGTTGTGTCCTTTAGATGTTTTTGGGTTTTCTGCCAACCCCATACTTCTGCACATCCTGATATGCTGCGCTTGTGGAGACATGTGCACATCTGCCATGGGGGAAGCCCCACCCTTCCAGTCACTCCATTGACTTCCTGCATCATCACTGAACCTTCATTCAGTGACTATGGACAGGTGATCCTACTCCTACCTGGGAGAGGAGAGCCAATGCTCGATCCTGCTCCCACCCTTTCCCCTGTGCCTTCGCCCCAGCAACCTGAGGTTGTTTCCAAACCTGGGTCATTAGCATAGCATGAGGGTAAGGCATCCAATGTCTCAGCCCTCTGTGTTACTGGGCCTTCATCCTTTCAGATGTTTTTGGACATTTTTGCCCACAGCAAAGGTCCTACAGTTTGCCATAAAACCTACACTCAGTACTCTTCTTGGAGACTGAGCATTTCAGAGTTGCTTCTGACCTTTTCCAAGTGATAACTCAAATTATCACTCATAGTCATATGGTCTACTTTGTCCACAGCAGTTTGGGTGGTTTGGGCAGCCTGCAGTGGATTAGTTATAGTGAGTGGTGCTTACCTGTCCACCTTCATACCTCTCACGACTGCTTCTGCCATCACAGTGACTATGCTTTTGAGGATGGGTTGTTTTTCTACCTTCTCTTTAAACATTTCCCTCATGGCCTTTTTGAAAACAACAGCTTATTCTTCTCAGAGTTGTTGGGAAGTCCCAGCCTTCTGGATTGTGACATCTATAATACTGTCTATCTCTAGCTTATCCTCCTTCTTGAGGACAACGATCAGTGGTGGGCGCATTTGCCCCCACGTCATTACAATACCCATCATCTTGGATGAAATCATCATCCTCTTCATCATCCTCTGATGATGCAAGGTTTATGAGTGGAGCATAGGCTTCTTACATCACTCTGACATGACCAGTAAACACCTCTTGTTGATGGTACAGTTTCACCATCTTGGTTCTGCATGAACGGTGATTTTTCACTACGTTTGTGTAGTCCCTTACTAACATGCTCCTGTGAAACTCTACACGTGGTACTAAGATTGCAATTTTCCCTAATCTCTTTATCTAACTGTTCATGAACCTTTTATATCTCCTCATAAACTTCACCATTCTCCTCTCACAACATACCATTTGCTCCACTCAAATCATTCATTTGCAATACCTGTCTTATCCAGCTGTAATTTACCACATTCTTCCTGCAACTTACTAGAGTTCTCTTAGCCTCCTGTACAGCACAATGCAGATAATTTTTGTTCTGAGATCGGAGCCTATGGGTTTCTTGTTCACATCACATTTGTTGCTCAAATATTTCAGTGGATTGGGGCATAACTCTTTTTAGAGCTGAAACTTCCATTTCCACTGTTTTACTTTCATCTCCGCTGATTGCAAGGCAGTGAAGAGTGCAGCAACCAACAATCCTTTCTGATCATTCTACTTTGCAGAAGGTTTGGAGTCCACATACAGGGTGTGCTGCACCCTGTATGTGGACTACAAACCTTCTGCACTATGCACACATGCTGTATGGGGTCTTTCTGTTATTTTTCATCCAGCTCAAAGTCACTCCAGCCCCCATGAGAGACTAGACAATCTTAGACATAAAGTCTCAGCTCAGAGCAAATGACCATAATTTAGGAGTCTCCAACACCTGGGCTAGTCTCATGGGTACAAGCTAAATTGATCTGCCTTGAACTAGGCAGACTGTATTGGGAGTTCCTAAGTGCCACAAGTCAATCTTACTTTCAAATGGGAAGACGGTATCCTGGTCCTGCCTGTATACACGGAAGACCTAGGAGATCATCCAGAGTTGTTTAAATGAGTGGGCATAGACTCGACACCTACACTGTCCTGTGGGTCCCATTCATCTGAACACCTGCTGTTATTGGATTCAGTACTAATAAATTTAGTCCTGCCAGGTCACCATAAATGTTGGGGTGGCAAGCCCTGCAGTACTCTGGACTAAATGACCAAGCACATATCACAGACAGAAGTTGCAGACATAATGTAATAACTTTTATTACAATATCCCAGTTACAGAAGTGCATAGCTTGCAAGGCTGGGATCTCAGAGAACCCCCAGTTGACTCCAGGTAAATAGTCAAACTCAGGGTGCGGTTACTTTCCTTAACCATATACTATAGATAACATTCCTCATTACCAGAGTAACGGTACATTTGTACATAAATCTCTTTAAATCTATTGGTTACTTGATGGGGTAACTCCTGCTTGGGTGTCTTATCGATTAGATATATAAATAATGCTAACATTAGTATTCTCATAAACAATAGAACTTATCTGCTCATTATACAAAAACAAGTTTTACTTGCAATAATCATAATAACCACCCAAGGTACCTCCAGTCCATGATTATACTGTGGACTGCCATCACCCTAGTACAGTAATTATATTACAAAACAAATTATTTTATCAATCACATTACCATTGTACCTATTAGTATTGTATAAAAATAAGTACAAGTATGGAAATCAGTAAGTACAGGTGGCAGGCCTACACTAGGTTTCAAAACAAATATCAGCATCTAACCAAGTCAAATCAGTGACTCAAAGGAAAAAGAGCATCTGCAGCATAAAATGTTTACTTTCACTGCCAAATGTTGCAGCAATATCTACCGTGCATGCGCAGGTCGAAACAAACAAAATTTAAAAATCTTATAACTCAGACACCCTTTAATATATTTTTTTAACCAGACCTGTCAAAGGCACTACATGTCCCCTGCCCATTTGTGAAAACAATTCTATTCCATGTAGGCTATAATTTACAGCAAAAAAAAAAAAAACTAAGTTAAGTATAGGAAAAAAGATGTTTACACAAATGGCACATGTAGAACTCAGAAACTGCACAAGCTGTCATCACAAACATTTCCACATATTAAGATATTGTCTACTAAACAACAACATGCAACATTTCAGGTAGTATCATCAACCAGTGCCAAAGAAATTAATCTGCAAAGTTAGGTGTTTGACACTGAACACCTCCTCAGTCCTAACTACAGTGGCGCTACCCACCACTATAATACTTTATGCTTATATGACTAACATTTTAGTCAAGTTATTCTGAAATTAAACAAGTTCAGAAGTAGCATAATTAGAGCATCTACTTGTGTTATAGCCCCACCTACGGGCATAGCTTTCTGGATTGCATAAAATGAAACAGGTTAGTAAAGGTGCATTCAGCCTTAATGCAAGCTGGGTTTGCTTAATTCAGGTAAGTTTGAAAGACACCAGGGTTTAATTATCTTTTCCTTTCATTCCTTTAGGTTATGCAGTGAATAAATGCTTGTTGTAAAACAGTCTTTGTTTATTTGTAGACAGGCAGTGCATATACATATATACATAGTGAGCTATACAAGAAATTTAAACAATTTCATGCCAGCTTTCCTCCAGTCTTTGCATTTTATATGAACACTCAGGGTAGACAAACCACCAGGCCTCAAGACAGCAGCACTACCCTGTTATGAGCTGAGAAGTTCTGTTTTGTTTTGGGTAATTGCAGTCCTTTTCCATTTGTGAGGCTCAGCATTCTGGCTGGCCTTCTGAGTGACTAGCATTTACAATCACTCCCTTGTGAAGCTGGGGGGCAAGATACCAACCAGGGCACATAGCTTCTTTCTCTTCCTTTTTCTTCCAGCTGCCCCACGCTCTGTTCTGGCATAGACAGTTTGAGGAGAAAAAAATTCCTTTTATTTGTGTATACACACATTTAATTGTACTCATCAGTCCCTTTTAGCTAATATTATGGCCACATGAAATGAAGCACAGTCCCTGTTGTGTTTCTCCTGCCTGCTGCTGATTTATATCAGGTAGTGGACAGCTTAGGACCCAAGGTTAAGATCCATTCCAGTTCTTGTGCCCTACTGGCTGCCTGAACTTAGGCATGCAGCAAGCTGGTAGACCAATGGGACACCTTTGTTTTAATATGTAAAGTACATCTCTGAGGCATACTGTATGTGTCACCCTGTGTCTCGACTCACTCCTGCCACTAACAATGAAGTTGGGAAGAATGAGAGGCACAGTGTACCATATTTTGTTTCATTCTCCCAGTAGGGAGATCATATTTATATAATCCGGTCATTCCTGCCATGCCATTTCAATGACCACCAGGGCAGAGCAGCCCAAACCACTTTTCTGCTGGGGTGGGAGAGAGACACAATGATAGATACAGGAGCAAACAGAATATTTTTAACATTTAATTGGCTTTACAGGAGGGGTGCCCTTTTTGGCAATACCATTTATCACCAACTACTCACAATTTATAACCTGTGATAGGTGCATTGGCACCCTATCACATACCCACCCCTTGAAGAGGGAACCTGTTTTCTTCTTTAAATGTTTCCTAATCTCTGTCTTAATACTCCTTCCAGCTTATTCCAAATACAGCACCCTATACATTTGGATTTTCTCTTCAAACAGCAGTATAGCCTAGAGGTTGGGGCTGGCAGTATAGCCTAAAGGTTAGCGTAATAAGCTGTGAATGAGCATGGTACATCCAGCAGACATGGATTTGATTCCCACAACCTCCATTTGCATACTGTGTGACTCTGAGCAAGCCACTTAAGACCCCAGTGCTCCCAGGTAACCCTGAAAACAAGCACTTATGCCTGGTGGACCTTACAGTTACTAAAAATAATAATAAAATAAAAACAGTTAACAATATGCAATTCTATCCCAGACAGTATACTTTTTATAACTCTTTAATTTGATGCAGCCAGGGATCCCACCATCCCTGATTCAGAGATCCTAACCGTTGAACCCTATATAAAGAAAAACAGTACTTATCTTATCTACCTTCCCAATTAAGTAGCCATGGAGTGTCTATTTAGGGTCATGGCCATCGGATCCATGACTGGTCTTACAAAATATTTGTCAAATGACCCGACAACGAAACCATCAGGTCAATACATTTTGCAATCGGCTGCCGGTTTTGAAGGAAAAAGTGCTTCTTTGGGGTGAAGTCCCCACCCCCACTTAGGATTCCAACCTGAGTTGAACTGATTTTGGGGTGCAAGACCCTGACAGATAGCGCTTGGTTGTAGGAGTTCCCTACAGTGACATGGCACTGAAGTCACTGTAGGAAAGCCTGCTTTGAAATGTTGCTGTCGAGTGTGTATGCCATGGCTACCTATTCCCCATATAGAACATTCCACCCAGGCTCAAGGCCAGTTCATTCTGTACAGGAACATACAGCATCACCCTTCTTCTCCTTGCTTCAATTTACTTGTACGTTATAATGGTACCCCTGTCAGGTGGTTACATACATTATGAGAAAACCCCACAGTTCTGACCAAGGTCCTGGTTTCACCAACAAAGGCTCAGCAAGGGACCCAAACACACAAGAACACAAACAGTTGTCCTAGTCACTGATCTCCTTAAACAGCCTTACATGATTTGAGTAGCACAGGAGTAGCAAATGAACTCCTCTTGACTGGAAGCTCCACCTCCACAATCCTCCTTTCTAAAGGAAGCATATCCCGCTAAATGCCAGCCATATCCAGAAGAGTATCTTTAATCCCCAGTACTCTCCTATGGGTGCACTAGATGTAATCCCACCATTTTTGTTTTTTCAGAGTTCGGTATTTTCCCAAATTTACTTATTTTTCCTGGGGATGCCAACACCATGTTTCATACAACAACATAGAGTGAGTGTTTTAGAATGTACAGATACTTTCTTTGCTTCTGTTACCCACTGATATTTATTACTACATTATTTTTCCTTTTTAAAGTTATCACAGTCACTTCTCCTGGCTGACTATCCTCTGTTTAACTACATATTTAGTTCTAGTTTCTTCATCATAGCACTACAATGAACCAGTTACACAGTGCTCATTTCCCTCATCTGTGTTTCTCCCAACCTTGGAGGAGGCATGCCCTTATTTCTAGAATACCATCCTGTTCCCATGGCTAACATCCTATTGGAGGCCTTCAGCTTCTCCCAACCAAAGGGATGGAAAGACTCTTTCTGTATGGCAATCACACCCTTTGCCTTCTTGGTTACAGTGAACATTAACTGGCAGTCAACACAGAATCAACAGTAGGTCACTACCTGCCTGTAGACTCCAGACCAGTAAAAATGTTACAAAAGACTCAAAGGTAGTGTTCTGCTTACCCACATGTCTTCGATTGTGATCAGTATGGGCCCTCCGGATCATGTGCATCTGACACTTAAAAGTAACAAACACCTGCTGTTCTACTGTTTTCATCCTGTGGTTCAGGTGTAATCTATGTTCCTTCACCTCTGAATTGGGGTAAGTGAGGTAACACCCAGTAAACACTGCAAGCTCCAACATCTCTGTCTTCATCACTGGCATTACCTCTGTGGACTGGGTCTCTTTGCTCCTCCACCTCTGATTTGGGGTCAGTGAGTAACACCCAGTAAACACTGCAAGGCCAGTCTGGTGGCACTGAGGGTTGAGGCACTGGATGCCACACCTTGCACCACACCAGTGACCCAGGTTTGAGAATGAGCCCGGGTCATCGAGGGTTGGCAGGGTGGGGAAGGATTGAGCATCCTATGAACACCGCTCTCCTTCCCCGGGGAGGGGAGGGTTCCATCAGCCACTGCGCTGGTAACCTCTAGCGATGGCTGGAGGCACTTCAGCACATGGCTAAAAGCTAACTGGGGAAAAAACTGTGGCGGACATCCTTTGTGGGTATGCGGATGTGCTCGCCTGCCAGGCTGGATGTCATTGCATGTCCACAGCTTCGAGGGGAAAAGGGGGGAGAAAAATGGAAAAATAGTGGGAGCTGATGGGAATGATGCCCCTGGACTGACTCAGGGATCTGCTGGTGTGCGATGGTGCTACAAGACCCTGAAAGACCCTGAGATCATTAGGCTGCAGCGGATGATGAAGTCAGCCAGCCACAGGAGGAGGATAAAGAAAGATAAAAAAAAAAAAACACTGCAAGCTCCAACTTCTCCATCTCCATTACTGGCATCACCTCTGTGGACAGGGTCTCAATGCTACTCTACCTCTGATTTGAGGTAAATAAGGTAACAGGAAGGAAACACCGGAAGCTCCAACATCTCTGTCTCCATCACTGGCATCACCTCTGTGGACAGGGTCTTTTTGCTCCTCCACCTCTGATTTGGGATTAATGAGGTCAAGTCAAGTCATATTTATTTATGGAACAGGGCTTTTCAATGTTATCAAAGTGCCTGTACATAAAATATTAAAAACAAACACAGTAATAAATACCAAAAACAATAATCAACAGGATCACATTAAAATATGCAACATTTCCCAATTAGAAGATATCTAAAAATGCTAATCTTAATAAATACATTTTTAGGGCAGTCTTGAAAGTGTCAGTGGACAGGCACTCTCTAATCTGATGAGGCAGAGTTCCTCAGGATTAGGGCAATGAATGCAAAAGATCTAGCCCAAGGTCTTCAAATGTAAGTAGTAAAAAATTTTTATTCATACAAAAAATGAATAAGGATATCTCCACTGAGCCGAAGCTCCTTTACAGTGAGATCCAGGTGTCATTTCCAGTTACTCTTATAAGTTAACAATATATAACGAAGGAAAACACATATACACTATAATTATACATCAATAAATATAAACACAGTTCCAAATAATAAAACAAACTAGGACAAGAAGAACATACAAAACAATAATTAATTCACAGTATACATTTAATACAAGTTACAATCCACCATCCTAAGATTCAAACTATTTCCCATCATAACTACTATTTTCGATAAGCCATTGTTTAATTTGGTGCAACTGGAAATTTCCCTCAAGGGGTCTAAGCTTCCCAGGCAATTTATTCCATATAGAAGGTCCGATATTAAAAAAATGCTTATCCCCCAAGCCGTTCTACGACTTGGGACTGCACAGTCCAAGTAATTAGCAGAGCGCAGACCCTCAATAGATCTTTTTATTTTAATGGACTCAGCCATATATTTAGGGACTTTTCCTGAGATACATTTTAACATTAACATAACTGTACTAAGAGCCCACCTTTGAGACAAAGTATGCCAGTCTAATTCTTTATACATATCTACTCTATGTGCCCTCTTTGCAGCTCCCAGTATAAATCTAATTCATTTATTATACATAACATCAAGCTTATATAGTTGCTCTTTAGACTAACCATATATATCAAATTACATATACTCAATATGGGTAGTACAACAACAGTTACAACTAATTTTCTAATTTCCAAAGACATACTATTTCTTACTCTATATAATGACCCCAAGCACTTACCAACTTTAGTCAAGATACTATCTACATGACTGTCCCATTTAAATTTTGTATCTAAATACACCCCCAGATATTTATAACAACTTGTTGCAAGATTCTTCCTGAAAATGTTTTAATTTGTAACCCCTCATATTCAGTTTTAGACCCGTAACTCCTATGAAACACCATTACCTGAGATTTTTTTTCATTCAAAACCAATTTAGATCTAAGCAAAAATTCCTGTAACTGATCAAAAGCCTGTTGTAATACTATTTGAATAGTTCTCACTGATGAATCAGCAAAATATACAACTGTATCATCAGCATAAAGATGGTATTGTAGCTTTGTTGTTCAAACCCCAAATCATTCATATATAAATTATATAGTATAGGACCCAAATGGATCCTTGTGGGACTCCTGACACAATCAATTTCAAATCAGATGACCACTCTCTAATAGTCACTTGCTGCAATCGTGAGTCAAGATAATTTGAAACCAATTTATAACCGACTCAGACATACCACAGGTTTTAGTCTGGACAGGAGGATGCCATGGTCCAGCGTGTCAAAGGCCTTAGAAAGGTCAACAAAATTGCTCCCACTGGCATCCCCATCCATGCTCTCCATTATATCTCCTGTGACCTTTATAAGGGCAGTGTTTGTTCCATGTTAGGGTCTAAGCCAGATTGATAACTGTTAAGGATTTCATTATCTTTCAGATATACTTGTAATTGTTTTGCAACTATTTTCTCCAAAATTTTAGAAATTGTTGGTAAAAGAGAAATTGGTCTATAATTTTCTAATAATAACCTAGATCCTGTCTTATAAATTGGCACAATCTTGGCAGTCTTCCAAGTTTGAGGTAACTCCGCAGAGAGAAGAGACAAATTAAATAAGTTTGCTAAGGGTAAAACAATAATAATAAGATATTAGGATACCATCCATACCTTCTGCTTTATTAGTATTAATTTAAAATAATAAATCCTAACATCTCCTCTAGTAATAGAAGTAAACTTAAACTCAGCTTGTATACCAGATTGTACATAAACTCTATCTGTATCATTTACCTGGGAATTCTCTGTAGAACCTGATTTACATCTCGTCCACCCAATTGTAATTCATTAATACCATATTTGTAAAAAGGTATTAAACTCATTAACCACCTTGTTTCCCAAATCCATCTTATTACCATTAATTAGGAAATGATTAGGATATCCCAGGCTAAGTCCCTATGCATCTTATTTATTGTGTTCCAAAATACTCTTGAGTTTTCCATCATTTCTTTAGACAATTTTTGTTACAATAGGCCAATCTAGCCTTTCTAATTTCCTTTGTATATAAATTTCTTAATTGCCTCATATTTATGCCAGTCCTGGTCTATCTTTGCTAATTTAGCTTGTTTCATGCCTTATCTCTAGCTCTTTTAATTTTAAACAAACCTGAATCATACCATGGTGCTTTGTTTGATTTTATCAACCTAGTTTTTATAGGAGCATGTTTATTGCAAATTTGTATTAAGTCCTTTTGAAACATATCCCACACATTCCCCACACTGGGAATTAGTTCTAGTCTCTCCCTGTTATAATTGTCTAATTCCTGCATAAATTGAACATAATCAAACTGTTTAAAGATTCTAATTTGTACAACATTCTTAGATGTCTTTCTAGATTTCTGATTTCTAATACAGAAAATTATCTGATGATCTGACATTGAGTCTGGTAACACCCCACTCTTTATAAACTTTTCCGGATTTGTAGTAAAGATAAGATCTAACATAGTTGAATTACTGGGATTTACTGCATTTAACCTAGTAACATCTGTTATCAGTTGCACCAAATTCAATGTAGTAGCCATATCAATTAGACTATGATGGGCATCTATATTTCCCCAATCAACATTTAAATCCCCAATTATCAAAATTTCATGTGAATTTTGATAATTCTTCAGTACATCCTGTATTTCAGAGAAGACCATTAAGCTGCTTTTAGGTGGACGGTAAATGCCAATCAATAAGATGGGTTTAGAATAAGGTAGCTTTAATTCTAATGGTAACAATTCTGAATCAGTCCAATTATACAAATCTTGCAATTCCCTAACATCAATCCAATTTTTAACATAAACTAATACTCCCCCTCCTCTTTTGGATCTGTCTTTTCTATATATATAGAAATTTTCCAGGGCTATATCATTATCTTGAATTTTTGTATGCAGCCATGATTCAGTAATTATTAAAATATCAGGCTTATAATAAACCACCCACTCTCTTAGATACTCAATTTTCTTTAGCAAACTACAAATATTAATATGCACAATTTTCAATCCTTTTTCATTCAACATTTTAAATGTATAATCATGATTCAAATCAGCAACAGGCCCAGGATTTAATTGAACATCCCCACTTAACATTAACCCTATAATTACAAACCATTTACCCATTCTAGACATTTTAGAATATAAACATTTCCCCTTCACTAAATAATTTCTAGATTTGGCACTTTCTAAAACAGCATTATGTCCCCAGCCGCATAGAAGTTCACTACCCATATACACCCATTTGATCAAAGTTGTCTCGATATGGATATTCAATAAAGAGGCATGAATGTCCCCTTGCCACCCAATTAGAACATTTCTCTCGCCCATCGTAGTTCCCCTATACTATATTGTCAAGTATGGACATTCTATAAAGGATTTTCTATTCTGAGCAGAATTTTCACATACTAAAAACTGGCACCCTACCAGAACAATTCCCCACCATAACATCAACATCGTGAAAATTTAAACCACCCTGTTAATCAAACTTTAATTATAATCAAATAATGAGCAACTACCTCATTATATCAGGGATAATCCTATAAAGTAGAGGAAATCTCAGGTAATCCACTTAGTAAATACTATATAAAACTTGCGCATATAAGCAACCCACCCAGAATATATTAAATAAATTAAATAAAGAATAAAAAAATAAAACAAATAATAAAACTCAGTATAAAATTAACATTAAATGAAACAAATAACCTACCCAGACTCACATAAAAATATTCAACTTCCAGTTAGATTAACCCTAAGTTTCTAAGTAAATCTCAGCAGAAATACTACTCAAATTTGCTCCTAATGTTTCTAATAAAATTTTTAATACTGAGTGGCGCTCGCGCCACTCATGCTCACGCTTATTGCACTCACGCTGCAGGCAGCGGGTTCTTTATATTGTACTGCCCTCCTCCTTGATGAAGTGTGCTCCACACCTGGCCTCTCACTAGAGCACAGGAATGCAGGGTCAAAGGGAGCAAAGGCACAGAAGAAATGAGGTTATACAAAGTGCTCACAGTTTTAACAGATATCAGGCACACAGTTCGAATCCCCCAACAGGCAGCAGCACACTCCTTTAGGTCTCAGTCTCACAGTCCAGTAAAATGAACAGCAAATGGACCCTTGGAATCTCCAGCAATCCCTCATCAGTGGAATGGAGTAGAAGTAGAGGGAAGTAGGGACACTGGAGGTCTTGCAAATAGAACAAAAGGTAGCACTCACACCAGCTAATCCCACTAGTGAAAAACATCAGGTACTAGTGGAAACTTTGATGAAACTTCAAAGTTTAATAATCACAAAATACAATATATACTGACATTCAGACTCTGAAATACCTCCAGTTTGAACTGCCTGAGTCAATAATGCACAATTCTTTTATAAAGCATCGTTGGATCAAAGTGTAGTTTGTGATCATTTTCAGTATCATTCAACAAACTCATCACTATAGTTAAATAATGTGCTCTATCCAAAATGACAATATTGCCCCTTTATCAGCCCCTTCCCCATCTCCATCTTCCTTGAGTTATTATGTGATACTACATGGTTCCTGTAATACTAATTGTTTTCCTTTTCTTTTAGATTTCTAAAACAGCATTTGGGACACTCTGTTTCCTGGATCCAGACTCACAAGGACTGGTATAAAATATTTTGGAGGTTGTGGCTGCCACCATTGTTTTAAATAAGGAAAATGCATCCTTCCAGAAATGGAATCCCTTTGCTAGTGTATAGTTTCTTTTGTTGTTCATTTATTGGCTCATTTTGGATTTATTAGATCCTGATGACATTAAGTATAAGTATACTTTAGTTTCTACATAGTGCGCTTTAATAGCTGTACCTGTTATAACCTAGAGCCATTTTAAATGAACCTGTTACTATATTTTTCTTGTTTCTTTTTAGGTGTTGGTTCATTACACTTTTTATATATATGTACATAATAAAGCAATTTTGTTGTTTTATTACTAAAATGTAGAATTGAATTAGAAAATATTTGTTTAAATCTTGTTAGATTACTTGTGTGACGTCACATTCTTTTGTATATTTAAATATGTTCTCTTGTCTGTTGGCCACACCCCTGAGGAAGACTCGTGAGGAGTCGAAGTGCTGGGTGGCCATTTTGGCGTGTAGGTGTATCACCACTTGTATTTTGTGATTATTAAACTTTTGAAGTTTCATCAAAGTTTCCACTAGTACCTGTTTTTTTTTTCACTAGTGGGATTAGCTGGTGCGAGTGCTACCTTTTTGTTCTGTTTCAACCTTATGAGCTGGCCACTCTATTGTTTGCACCAGACTGAACAGACTGCTTCACGGCAATTTCCTTTGTTACTATCGGTCTTGCAAATAGCATGCTCCCACTCCCTGTAGGACCTTATAGGTCAGCAAACTGACCTTGAAGGTGATCCTCCCCTGCACTGGCAGCCAGTGCAGCTCACATAGCACAGGTGTGACATGGCTAGATCTAGGTAAGCCTGTCAACAGCTTTGCTGCCGCATTCTGGACCAGCTGCAGATGGCAAATGTCCACCCCCCAGAAGCCCTAGGTAGAGAGCATTGCAATAGTCAAGGTGAGAGGCCACAAAGGCATGGACCAGAGTCAGATGGTCATCAGGTGGAACCAGGTGTTTTACCTGAGAAATATTCCGCAGATGGTAAAATGAGGACTTGACAATGGCTAACATCTGTGATTTTAGGTGTCAGCTTGCCATCAAGAATAATGGCCAGATAGGCAGGCCGGTGGTGCTGATGGCTGAGGTGCTGGTCATCTTATCTTGTGCCACATTGGCGACTTGAGTTCGGGAACAAGCTTGGGCACTGGAGGTCAGCAGGGGAGAGACAGGGTCAAGCATCTGACTGACTGCTCTCCTCTCTTTGGGAAGGGATCCAGGGCTTGCCCAGCATAGCAGCAGCCCCCAGAGGAGTCCAGAGGCACCACTCAAGCATAGGGCTAAAGTAAAAGGAGGAGTGCGGTGGATGTTGGCAGAATGATGTCATTGCACTGCCACACTTTGAGGGACACACATAAAACATGGAAACCCCAAGCTGAAGCACCTCTGAGATGGAGGCGGCTCCAGGGACAGGCTCACATCCCACCAATGGCCCGTCACTCCAGAGGATTCCATGGTTGACCCATCACCCAGGTAAGACCTCTCTAATTACAGATAGGCCATCAAGGAGGGAACCCACCCCAAGGGTTGATTCGGCTAGGCTTGCCTGGGTGACAGGGACTATCTGGAGATGAGGGATTCAGGTAGGGAGTAGTAGCCTCATAAAGCAAGCATTTTGGAAGGATGCCCTGGCTTCAGTGGGAGCAAACACAGAAGATACCAAAAAAAAAAGAATAATGCCTGGATTCACACCTGTTCAGAGGACCTCAGCTAACTGCCCCCCAGCACAGGCCCAGAGTGCTGAACAGCTGAGTACCTCTCTACCTGATGACCCGGGTCTACAATCAACACCTCAGTCTTGTCTGGGTTCAACCTTAACAAGCTGGCACTCATCAAGTCCTGAATCTTGTTGAAGCAGTGGTTAAAGACCAAGACTGCATCCACCTGATTGGGTACAAAGGACATGTAGAGCCAAGTGTCTTCTGCATAGCAGTGAAAACTCAGCCCATACCACCTTATAATGTCCCCTAATGGCAACATATACACCACGAACAACATGGGAAACAGCACAGAGCCTTGGGGACCCACAGGTCAGGGGAAAGGGGCTGAGGAAAAATCCCAACACCATTCTCTTTGAGACCTGCGAGGGAGATGACTGTACCAGGCAGTACACAGATCAATCGCATCGCAGGCACTCCAACAACACCTCATGGTCTAAGGTATCAAATTCTGCAGAGAGATAAAGAAGAACCAATCTGTAAGGCTCTTCCAATCTCTTACCATGAGGAGATCATTAATTACAAGAACAAGCTCCACCTCAGTACTGTGCTTCTTCCTAAACCCAGACTGGAGAGGATCATAGACCTCATAGATGGTACGATGGTTTTGAGTTGCAACATGACTACCTTATCAATAACCTTACCCACAAAGGGCAGGATAGAGACATGTCTTTAGTTTTCAAGATAATCCAGGTCAAGGGAAGGTTTCTTTAAAAGGGGGTCATGACTGCCTCTCAAGGGGTCAGGAAACACCCCCTTCTCCAATGAACTCCAGACTATACCCACTAGGATCGGTCCAATGACTTCCACCAGGAGACGGATTGGACCAGGGTCCAAACTACAGTAAGTCGGTCGCATATCCTGAAAATCTTCATGATATCAGTGATCACCAGCCAGTAAAAATCAGACCAGACAAACTGGGTGCTAGTGACCTCCTACCAACCACTGGTCTGCTAATTGGACCATACTGAATAAATCTATGACCTGATAGAGGCAATCTTATCTGCAAAATTGAGCAAACTTCTCACACTGTCTTGTGAAAAGCTCTCAGATTCTGAAGGCAGGTTGGGTTGCACAACCTGTCTACAGTTCAGAAGAGCTGAGCTGGATGATTTATTGCACTGGTTATCTCCCTGGACAGGAAGTCTGCCTTCTTACAGGAGATGGCAGATTGACAGTCCCTATAAAGGGTCAGCAATCTAAGTTTGTCATCCTCCAAGAAAGATTTCCACCAGCAATGCTCCAGCCTTTGCCCCATTCATCTAGACTCCTTCAAGGTCCCATCAAACCAAGGGTAACGAGGATGAAAAGTGAGTAGATGAACACAGACAGGAGCATTGGAGTCAAGGGTCCCCAATACTGCAATATTATAGCACAGAAGTAGGTCACCTGGCTCCACGCATCCCAATGGCCTCACTCAATAGATCCAGCATGGCCATTAGACCAGCAGGGGATACATACCTTAAAAGGTGGTAACAAACCATCTGCACAGGGGCAGGTCTATTGGGGGGAGCCACAAAACTGAACCCTATAGTATGATGGTCAGACAAACCAATTGATTCCACCACCAAGTCAGAGATTTCCATCACCAGGAGGAACACCAGATCTGGGAGAGTGACCACAATTATGGGTGGCAGAAGTAACCACTTGTGTAAAGCCCAAATAAATCATCATTTGGAGGAAGTCGTGTCTGAATTGCAATAATTAATCATCGATCCAATCATTCAAGTATCCCAGGACCAACCACCTGGAAGACTTCAACACCATGTCGACAATGAAGTCTGTGACTTCCTGCATGAATTCTTTCTTGCCTCTGGGTGGATGGTAGATGAGAAGTATCCTGCAGTCCACACATGTATCCATGATACACTCAAAGGATCTGATGGTTCTCACCAGCACATCTACAAGATTTAGTTCTGTCTTAAAACAGATGACTACACCCCACCCAAGCAAACCAATCTCGGGCAGTGTATCATCCCAGCCAGCACTGCTGCCCTCTAACATTGGACCAGCATTTCCATCCAGCCAGGTCCCAGTGATGCAAGACAAGTGAGATGTTCCAACAAGATCAGCAATAACTGATGTCTTGTTCTTAATCGACCTGGCATTGCACAATATGATCATGATAAAATATCAGCTCATACGTTACAAACAATGGTTGATTACATCATTCTTCCCCTAAAAATATTATTTGAACAATCAATAAATACTGGTGTGATACCGAATGATTGGAAACTATTGTGCCAATCTACCAAAAAAGAGGATAAGGCCAGGGCGAATAATTATAGAACTATCAGTCTGACCTGTGTTATTTGTAAAGTTCTGGAAGGGTTGATTAAGGACAAATTACTCCTCACTTGGCCTGCAGGATATAGATCAGCATGGTTTCAAAAGTGGTAGGAGCTGCACTATGAACTTGGTGTGCTTTTATGTAAATATTAGTAAGGCTTTAGATGGAGGTTTGCCATGCGATGTGATCTTTTTCAGTTTAGCACAGCTTTTGATTTAATCCCATGGGACAATTACAGAAAAACTTACACTACTAAAGGCAGACCCACTTCTAACAAATTGGACTGCTGAGTGGTTAAACAACAGGAAGCAGAGGGTTCTGATTAATAGACATTTGTCAAATATAGCAGACGTGAGAAGTGGCATACGCAGGGTTTAGTGCTTGGATCAATATTGTTCCAGATATTCATTTCTGATTTAACTAGTAATTTAAATTGCTGGGCTACTATATACATTGATGACACAAAAATTGGTGGGCCATGTGGCACTGTAGAGGAAGTTAACTATATTTAGCAGGATCTTGATAGAGTATTATTATGGGTCAATAAATGGGGCATGTCATTTAATCAGGGCAAGTGCAAATTATGCATTTGGAGAAAAACAATAAAATAAACTATACACTTTGTGGTAATCATTAATTTCCTTGTTCATCTGAGAAGGACTTGGGATACTTTGTATCTGATAATTTGGGAACTGATGAACATACCCAGGTTGCTATCAAAAAATGTAATAATATAATCTGGTCAATAAAAAGAAATATTACTACAAGGAAAAGTTCTATAATAATGACATTGTATAGAGCATATGTCCATCTACAACTAGAATATGCATCTTAGATCTGGCTCCTCTCAAGAAAACAAGAAAGGTACAAACTAGAACAGATATAAAGGAAATTCACAAAGGGCCAGATATTCAAACTGCATTATTTTGTGGTGCAAGCCCTTGCGCTGCACAAAATAGTTGCACTGGGGTTGGCCAGAGTGATATTCAAAGGAGTTGTGCCCTTGAGCAACTCCTTTGAATATCACCTCCCGGCCACAGCCACTGTGCATGGTGCAGTGGAACTTGTGCCACCGCAGAGTGGACAGAGTGGAGCATTCAACTTGCGGTGGTGCAAGTATCATTCATACATGTGCAAAATCCGATATTCAAAGGTGACATGCAAATGGTGCCATAATTCATGCAAGGCATGGGGGGGCCATTTGCATCTGATTATGGCCCCATTTGCATGCCATTAGCATGCAGGTGCACCGATCCCCAAGGACTTGCGCCTGGCGCCCTGCCAGGCAGCAGCTGTCAGGGACCGATGCCCCCTGCAGCCCGGTCATGGGCAGACAACTGTAAAATCCCACCACCACCCCTACTGGCCCAATTGTGGTGTAAGCTTAAACCCCCACCAGCCCAATCGCTGGCAGCACTGTCTCCTCATCATTTTCAGGAACTAGTGATATCTGACAGGGGATGGGGTTGTCCCTGAAAGAATAGCCTGCGTTTGGTGTTCACTACCACCATGAATCTCACCACCGCCCTCCCCGCAGTCGGCATCTCATTTCACCTGCCACCGCCGACCGACTCGCCTGGGTTGCACGCTTCTATTGATGTAGAGTAAGAGCCACCGGGCGCAGTCTATAACAGAAGAAGACAGTCCAGATTTGTGAATGAATACATTCATTCACAAACTGACTGTCTTTAGATGGGCTGCACTCCCATTGGCTCTTGCTCTGCACCAATAGGCGGCAGCCTCGTCGGGCAGCCGGGTCGGGTGGGCGGCAGGCGGTTGATGCTGCCACCCGCCGCTGCCGGGGCGGGTGGTGGGGCTTTGGGTGGGTGGGTGGGGGACTACTAGGCACCAGGGCTGTGTTCAGGGGTTTGTTTAATTTTACATCCCGCAATCGGGATTATCCACTGACCACCAGGGCTTTTGTTTGGGGGTTTGTTTAATTATTACATCTCACCCATCGGGATTATCGGTCCACTGGACCCACACCAAGGCTATGATCGGGAGACACATTGCTGCCCACGACATTGGTGGGGGGGCGGGGATTTACATGCTTTTGCCTGTGATCAGGCTGCAGGAGGGCACAGGGAGTGGGTAGGGGCCAGCACAGTGGCAGCTGCTGTATTCGCACTGCAATGCAGCAGCTCACCTGTGGGTGGCCCTCGACTTGAAGCCTTTTTTTGGCTCAAAGTTGTGCAGGCGCAGGTTGGAGGTTGCGCCTGACAACTCTGCACAGCCCGTTGAATATCGGGCTGTGCAGTTTATGCATGGTTCCTCCCTCCAGTTCAGCATGCATTCATATGCATGCGCTATTGCTCAGCATGTTTTCTGTAGCGCAACTGCCTCCTGCTGAATATCGCAGAATGGAGCAAGTTCGACTTATGCAGGCGCAACCCTGTTGCGACTGGTGCAACCTTTTGAATATCTGGCCCAAATGTACAGTAGGTATGGAAGGATTAGATTACAATGACAGATTAAAAAATTTAATTTAATGTCTATAGAAACCAGACGGGTAAGGTCATATTTTCTTTTCATGTATAACACCATGCAGGATTATACCCTTTAAGTGACCTTGGTATAGAGTTTAAACAAGATAGGAATAATACAAGAGGTCATCCACTACAAATTCAGGATAAAAGGTTTTGCACTATTAAAAGAACATTTTTTATACATCAGGATTGTTAATCCATGAAATGCACTTCCTGAAGACATAATTATAAGTAAGAATAAATCAGTTTTAAGTTTAAGTTAGACCAGTGCTTACTGAATGGAGCCAATCTTAAATATTTCTAAATGACAATCTGGAGCACACATGGGCAATGCCTACTAGCTCCATGTCTACATCAGTATGAACCTCCATATGAACATCGCCTGGGTCAGATGGTGGTCATGGGAGAGAGTGTCATTTGCCCACTCAGTGTGGAGCCCTTGGGTATGGGAACCAGGCAGGGAGGACCCCTTCCTGGACTAATTTCACCCAGGGTGTCTCCCAGTACCCACAACCCCAATCCACCCACCCCGCTCCACCCTGCTCCAGACCTGGGGACCACTCCACCCTGACCCCTCCATGCTATTCCCAAAGGCCCAACATCACCTATAGACCTCAAAGGGAAATGGAGGACAGTCAAAGGGTGCAGATCCTCAACCTCAAAAGGGAGTAGTGATCTCCACCAAAGATAACTGTTAAAACATAGCTGTTTCCTAGGAAACCAGAAGCAGTAACCCAGTAAACAGCAGACAACATAAACAACAGAGAAACAAACAAATAAACCTCCCCAAATTAACCATAACAATACAACCCAAAACCCAAACTCGACCAACTAATCCCCAAGTAACAAAACATATAGCAGCAGGTCACAGAGTGTAGCTAAAATTAGGGTCTATAAACATTAGGTATAAGGCAGTTCACTGTAGAACAGCTGCTAATACTCTCAAAACAGTCCAGCCATACGTCTATTTGAGCGGTCACTTCAAAGGATGAAAACATGTAACATGAAATTCTCAAAATAAGTCCAACTCCTGCTTGGACTCAAAATGGAATAACAGAGAGTAATATTTGCAGTCAAGATTTAAAGGCACTCTCACTGCCTTCAACCAATACAATAAATCACTGCATAAAGTTGATACCAGTTAAATGAGAAAAAACTCAGTAGCCTCTGACAGACTGAGAGTGAGTGTTAAACAGATCATCCTTAGAGAGACTTCACAACTGTTCTTCCATGTAGACTACACCATATCAGCCACCCCACCCCTCAGCGTGTACCTCTTCCCGGCAACCAACACTGCAGCTGCCTCAGGAGCATATTCTTAGGCCGCAGTTGAGGTGAGGACAACAAAAGATCAGCTGTATCCCCAGATGGGAGCCACCAAAGTTGTCAGTCCAGTAAGGAGTTGACCTGCCCAAATAATCCCACAGAGGTCTTAGGACAGTGTCCATCCACTGACAGACACCCCCAAGGACCAAAGGCCCCACCAAAGATCAACTCTTCAATGAGCCCACAAACTGGGATCTCTTGTTTAGGGACTGGGCAGACAAACCTGTGATGTCAGCAGTGGAGCCCCAGTCCCCATGGGTCAAGCTCACCTCGGCTAAATTCAACAAAGGGCGACCGACCAACCAATGTACAGTCCCACTCAATTGAATGATCATTGTTACTACATGCTACTATGCCTCTCAGTGGTGATCTGGTGTGCAAGTCCTCACCAAAAGGTTCCTCACAAGCTGCTTCAATAAAAGCTTAACTCAAATGGCTACACAGCTCAGCAAGACCTCTTGAGAAAACTGGCAGGTAGGGGATTTCAGAAAATGAACTGCTGAAATGTATTGTGTTAGCGAGCAACTTTATAAATCCATTAACAACCAGCCGACATAAAAAACAAGATGAAACAAACAAACAATTCAGTAACTGCATCTCAATGTGAACTCTCCACTAGACTAACCCCCCCAAAATGCCAGTAACACTTACTTTCACACTAAAAGCCTTAACTAAGCTATTACACAGCAAAACTGCAACTAAATAAAACTAAAACAATAATGATTAACCAATAAAATAAGCAAAAAATAAAATAAAAACACAGACCTAATGCTGCTGCTACTCCTGCTGCTGATGACTAGCCCAGCATAGCCACCACCCAGGAAATACTGGAAGCTCCAACATCTCTTGTCTCCATCACTGGCATCAAATCTTTGAACAGGGTCTCTTTGTTCCTCCACCTCTGATGTGGGGTCAATAAGGAAACACCCAGGAAACACTGAAAGCTCCATCTCTGTCATCACCTCTGTGAACAGAGACTCTTTGTTCCTCCACACTGATTTGGGATCAGTGAGGTAACACCCAGGGAACACTGAAAACTCCAACATCTCTGTTATCATCTCTGTGGACAGGGACTCTTTGTTCCTCCACCCTGATTTGGGGTCAGTGAGGTAACACCCAGGGAACAATGAAAGCTCCAACATCTCTGTCATTATCTCTGTGGACAGGGACTCTTTGTTCCTCCACCCTGATTTGGGGTCAATGAGGTAACACCCAGGAAATACTAGAAGCTCCAACATCTCTGTCTCCATCACCAGCATCACCTTTGTGGACAGGTTTTGTTAACCCACCTCTGATTTGGGATCAATGATGTAACACCCAGGAAACACTGGAGCTCCAACATCTCTGTCTCCATCACTGGCATTTCTGTGGACAGGGTCTCTTTGCTTAGGCTGGAATTCCTTTGGACTCCATCTGTGCTGGATGAATCATCTCCTTGCCTCTTAACCTGGTTCAGGGCTTACCTTTCCAGCGGAACATACAATGTTGCCTCTGGTTTACTACTTGCTCCACTTCAAGGAATTTTTCTCACCTCTAGGCCACTCTGTTCTGCAACCATCCATCTTTCTGTCCATCAATCAGTTAAGATTCTCACCATCTGCTTCACTTCTGTCACTGCAAAAGGTTGCATCTTGGCCACTCGATTACATCTCTGGTTTAGTGCTACTGCCAGCCATCCGCTTGATGGTCAAACCTGCTCTGGACACACTTCTGTTGGACACTCGACTTGCTGTTCTAGCATCTTTCTACTGGCTGACTTTATTCACTGCCATGCACTGACCCTCTGCTGTCCCAAGGGCTGGTACATCTCTAAAATGCCCCTCTGTCAGAGCATAAAGGGCAGATCCACTGCTAACACCATATGTCACAGAGGCATGGGTAACAGAGTCAGACACAAAAGTCAGATTAAACAGCTTTGGTGTGGTATATATACTGCATCTCTTGAAAGTATCAACAGTTCAGGCCAGAGTTCAGTTTTTTCAGGATGATCAAGACCATTTTAACCCTGTGATAGTCTTTCATCAAGCAACTTTCTTTAAATGGCAGGCAAACATTTTAGAGCACCGACTGCTTCTAACAGATAGCATTACCTCTTTAAAATTTAAAGCCTTTTCTGGCTTTCAAGTCCTCTTCATCTGTTATTTCAAAAAGATTTGATCCTTTTCTCTGGTCACAACAAAACACTCAGTACCTCCACTTTCAACTGACTTTTTTAATTAAAAACAGTCCCCATTTATATCCCTCCCAAGAGACACATGAAGGACTTGTCACATGATTATATCACTTTAAAATGATTAGCTTTTTATTATTTCAAGCAAGTTTTTTTTCCTTTCAGTGTCAACAGTTACATATTTAGGTAAGTATATACTTTTTGTTCATATGAACAGAAGAAATCAAAGCCAAAGTTAAAGCTGTAGCAAGACAAATGGATCTACAACATGCCAACAAAACAAAAATGTATATGGATGTCAACAAATACAAGAATTCATGGGTTAGAAACTTATCTGAATAAAGTTAAAGAACCGAGTAAAAGGAAACGTGTTCCTAGATTGAGATTTGAAGGTTATGAAAGCAATTGGTTAAACATTATAAAAAAAGGGGGATAAAGACAAAAAACATGTAAATGCACACTAGGCCAAGACGATCTTGTTCATATGTTAATATTATGCCCCTTCTACTCAAAAGAAAGGAACACATTTCCAGGGGACATATTGGGGAGATTAAAATATGAACCAAAATATATGGTTACATATCTACTAAAATCAGAGATCAAAACAGAGATGGACTTTGCTCTATTGAAAAAGAAGCTTCATTTAGCCGGATAAACAAATCAACAACAGATTTGTTGTGAGATTGCTCCTAAATGGTGATCTTACAAAAGGATTAATTGTGAATCAGTGAAACCAGAATGATAAAATGGGGTTTGTATATTTTAATAATGGTAGTTGTTTTTTTAATAGTTATTGTGAAACTTACAATAACTTTTAACAAGTTGAATTTGTTATAATCATTATTTTGATGTTCTTATTTGACGTATTATCGAAAAATGAATTTGTAAAACTGTTCTTTTTATACTGAAATGACATTAACTTGTCCAACAATAAACATTAACTAGACTAATGTTCATATGACTAATACTTAACTAAAGTTGTTCTGAAATCATGCAAGATATGAAGTACAACAATTATATCATCTGATTGTGTTATATCCCCACCTATGTGCAAATCTTTCTGGATTGCATAATATAAAACAGGTGAGTAAAGGGCCATTCAGCCTTAATGCCTGCTGTATTTGTTTGGTTCATGTAATTTGAAAGACACTGTGGCTTAAATGATGTTTTTCTTTTAATTTCTTTAGATTCTGCAGTCAATAAACAACCGGTGTCTTTACTTATAGACAAGCAGTGATCTATACCTATACATAGTGAGCCATACAAGAAATTTAAACAAACAATTTAATTTCAGCTTTCTTGTTGTCTTTGCATTTTATATGAACATATAGGGTAGACAAACCTCCACTCAGGCCTAAAGACAGTAGCACCACTGTTTTCTGGGCTGAAAGGGTCTGTTTTGTTTTGGGTAACTGCAGTTTCTTTTCCATTTGTGATGGTCAGAATTCTGGCTGGCCAACTGAGTGAAGGGCCTTTACAATCACTCCCTTGTGAAGCTTGGTGAGGGGCAAGATACCAACCAGGAGCACATAGCTCTCTTTCTCTTCCTTTTTTCTTCCAGCTGCCCTACACCCTGCTCTGGGATGGACAATTTCAGGAGAAAATATTCTTCTTACATACACACACACACATGTAATTGTATGCATCAGTCCTTTTTTGGCTAACATGATGGCCTCACGATGTGGAGTACAGTCCCACCAGTGTTTCACCTGCCTACTGGTGATTTCTGTCAGTCAGCATGGATAGCTTAGGACCCCAAGGTTAAGGTCCATTCCAATTCTCATGCCCTACTTGTTACCTGGACTTGGGTGTGCACCAAGCTGGTAGACCAATGGGTCACCTTTGTTTTAAAATTTAAAAGCAAGTCTCTGAGGCATACTATATGTGTCACCATACGTCTCTCTGTCTTGAGATAATCTTAAGCAGGGGCATATTTAAAATATCAGAAAACCAGTACTGTATTAGTCTTTGATGTTTGCTGAGTGCACTCTTCTCAGCACAAGCATCTCCCCATCATGGCTTTCTTTTGTAGTTCATAAGGTGTCACACATATTGGTAGTATACATAGATGTGCCTGAAAGTTCATTTTGATTAGCCCTGTTGCCCCGAGCACTATTGGGATGATTTGTGTGTCCTTATTTCACATTAGTTTAGTTTCTGTTTGCATATCTTGGTATTTCATGATTTTGTCTCTCCCTCTCTGCACAGGACACTGTACTCACTAGGGGTTTCCAGAGTGAATTTGCTGATGTTTTTTTCAGGCCACTCTTCTGGGCAAAACTCTTGCCACATTCAACACATTGATATGGTCTCTGTTGGATTTAGTGTCTCCAAATGTTTAGGGATTTCTAATACCGTGCATTCGCTGATGTTTTATCAGGGCAGCCATCTCAACAAAACTCTTGCCACATTCAGCACATTTATATGTTTTCTCTCTGGGTTAGTGTCTCTAAATGTTTAGGGATTTCTGATACCGTGACAAGAATGGACCCCATTCTTTAGCCCAGGGCATATTCAAAACTTTAGAAATTAGTACTGTATTAATCTTTGATGTTTGCTGAGAGCGCTCTTCTCAGCACATGCAAAGCCCCCAAAATGGCTTCCTTTTGAAGTTCATAAGGTGTCACAAGTATTAGTAGCATATTTAAATGTGCCTGAAAGTTCTTTTTGATTAATCTCACTGTTGCAGGCACTATTAGAATGATTTGTGTGTCCTTACTCCACATACATCAATTTGGTTTCTGACTACATATCCTGGTATTTCATGATTTGTGTCTCTCTATATGCAGGACACTGTAGTCACTAGGGGTGGCTATTTCAATCAGCAATGATACCTTTGTTCTTTTTTTCTTGTATTATAATATCTGGTTTTCTCACTTCCACTTTCTTGGTTGTTGGTAATGGGTGATCCCACGTGATCATTACTTATTCATTCTCTACGATTCTTTGTGGTTCATGTTTACAATGTTTCTCTGCTACTTGTATGTTATAGTGTCTGCACAGTTTCCAGTGGATCAATCTTGCCACACTGTTGTGTCTTTCAGTATACAGGCCATCTGCCATGAGTACTTTGCATCCAGCCATGAGATATGCAACTGTTTCTAATTCTGTACTGCAGAACCTGCACTTATCTGTTTTTCCTATGGATTTTGTGAACCATCTTGTGCATAGTCCACTATCGTGGGCTGCCATTATTTATCATCCCGTGACCTACATTCACCACTTTTTAACCAATTATGGGTCAGGGCCTGATCATCGACCTGTGGTTGTTCCAATAGCGCCCTGTATTTTCCACTATAATTATGGGCTTTCCAGTTGTTTTTCCTTTTCTGTTGATCTTTGTCCTTATACTCCTTTTTCTGATTCTTTGCTGTTTCTGTTGCTGGTTATTCCTTATTTACAAGTGGATTAACATCCATCTCTGCTTCTCTCATAAAGGCTTCTCCTAATTTGATGAATGAAGTCACCTTAGGCTTATTTTTTCATGATGCAGGACCTGACTATGTTTGGGTGCAAGGATGTCAGTAGATATATATGTAGCCCCACTATTGTGGACCTGTATGTGTAATCAATCTCTAGGAGGCCCATGCCTCCCTCTGACCTTGGGATGTATAGTCTTGGCATGCATGTTTTTGTATATTAACTGGTGAGCATGAAGCAGTTTTTTTTGTTTTTATATCTAGCTGGTTCAATACTTTCTGTGGCCAGTCTATCACACCAAAACTGTATGATATACAGTATCTAGAAGGGTGAGTTGGGTTATAGCTTGCACTTTATTTTGTGTTGTCAAAGCAGTTTTCAGTATGAGCTTTAACCTTCTAAAATGTTCCTTGCTTATTGTTGCTCTCATCTGTATATGTTGTGTTATTGCTCCTTCCTCTATTCCCAGGTATTTATACACTCCTCTTGCTTGAGTTCTTTTATGTTACAACCCTCTGCCAGGTTAATGTTTTCTTTATGAGTTAACTTTACTGCTATAAATGTTGCTTTGGCACATTTGTCTAGGCCAAATGTCATCTGTATATCATCAGATAAGGTCTCAAGGATTTGTAGTTGTGCTTTCAGGTGTTTGCCAGATGAACTATAACATTTCAGGTCAGCTACAAAGAGGAGATGTGATGTTAGCTGTTGATAGTTTTAGTTTCTGGGGTTCAGGTTGTTGATTAGGCTACTTAATAGATTAAGGGCAAGCCAAAACAAAAGTTGTCACAAGGAGTCGCCTTGAAATATCTCTCATTGGATGCTTATTTCTAGGACAGTGATTTGGCCTTTCTCATGGTTTAATTGCAGGGTGATTTGCCACTTTCTCATAGTGGTTGTGATGAAGTTTATCATTGTGGGATGTATCCTGTAGATCTGTAAACACTCAGTGATCCAGGAGTGTGGGATGCTGTCAAATGCTTTTTTGTAGTTGATCCATGCTACACTAAGGTTTCAGCATTTTGTGCAGCTCTCCATATCCGACAATGGCCTTCCTGCCTGCATACCCCCTTCCCTCTCACCTGCAGTGCTTATTTCTAAGATTGCCCTTGGTTGGTATGTCATGCTACCTAACATTTGGCACATTTTGAAATACTGGAATTTCCTAAGCCTCAGTCTCTTACTTCTTTTTATTGTGTAACTATGTACTATTATGTTGACCTTTGTATGTATGTATACCTCCCATTCCTTCAACATGGAAGCTTTGTAAATGAACAGTTCCTGCTCAAAAGGTATTTGTAATCCTAGATTTCAATAAAATAAAAATAAAATAAATAACGGTTTTGTTCAACAGGAGATGGTCCTTTGTACCATATGATTTTCTTTTATTTCCTTTTTGTTCTATTGCCATGAGCTTATTGCAATCTAAATGATTGTAGACTCTGTCTGCATCAATTCCAGGGTATAGTTTATATGTTGTTGGCAAACAGGTTATTGGGCGATAGTTCTTGGGAAGACTGGCAGGCTCAGATTTAATAAGAAGTGCGGTATTCCCTGTTAGCCAGATGGGTGTCAACTCGGGATGCGCATATAGTTTTTACGGGTGGCTAAATCATGATGTAGAAATTTTTTTTGGAAATATTTTTATTTATGGGATAGAAGGTATTCAATCCATAGTATTTATAGCATATAATCAAACATCAGTTTTGTTACACAACTCTATATACAAAAGTTATTCAAAATGTATAGTCTATTTATAAATAAATATGCCATAGTTCATTTTCCTTTTTCCCTCTTTCTACCAAAATTTCCCCACCACCCCAATACAGTTAATGTCTTAGTATGTTGGTATAACACAGAATTAAACTTGTAGTAGTGGAGGCAAAGATTAATGAATTCCTGCCAAGCAAGTTTTCCCCATCCTATCCCATCATATGCTTCATCCATCAATTTTCAAAGTATAAAGTGCTCTTAAATATATAACACCATTTGCTTTAGTCAAATGCCTCAATTTTGGAGGAGTTCCAATTAGATAATATTAATTGTGTGGTTGCCATAGTAGTCAAAGCTAAGATTTTCTTTTCATTCTATTCGAGTTCAAAGGAATCAACATAATTATGAATAGAGATATTTGAGAAGGGTGAATTTCTTATTCATAATTTTCTCTAATTGCCTTCTTGTTGCCTCTTTCCACTTTTCCTGAATATCACATATTCCCAGAGCAAGTGAAAGTGATCAGTTTTCTTTCCTTTCATTGCACTGATGCCAACACCTATCACTATAGTTCAGATCTATATGATTTATCTTATTTAGAGTAATATAGGCTCTATCCATTATTTTATGTTGTATGGATTTATTTTTAGCATTAATATATAGTGAATTTGCATTAATACACATTTTGTTCCTTTGGTTATTATCCCAATTTTATTAACAATTCCTCCCATTTTGCTTTAGTATGATACAATTTTTTATCTGCATTACCAGTAATGTTGTTAAATAGGTCTGTATGAACAAACCCATTAACACTGATCTTTACTTTGGCCGTCTTTGTCCTAGGATTCATAAATTGAATAAGGTCCATCTCTAGTCTTTTTGTCCTCTTAGTTTTTTTTCTCTATGTGAGATATAAATTTCCAACTGAGCAAATTATACTTCAACCATGGTTGTTTAATATCCTTCTCCAAACATTTCATATGGAAAGATTGATAATCCAAAAATATATCTATTTCACAACAGTCTCTCCAATGATATATATTCAATTTTTTTAAATCCAAATCCTTAAGTGTATTTTCATTATATATATATTCCAAATCATTGAGTTCCTTTTTTATACTGAAAAATAATAAAAAAAATGTTATTGGGGAGGATTTTATTAAGAAATTAACCACTTTTTGTAGTGCTTTCATAATAGGGTTTGGCATTTGTCAAACAAAGATGGGAATGCAAGGATATCCTGGAATTTTAGTTTGGACTGTGGAGGGTATAGCATTGTATCTATAATTGAATGATGCGTATTTGTAAACTGCCAATCAGCTTTCCCTTTATTAATCCAATTAATTGTCTGTTTCATTTTTAACTCCCAGTAATAAATAATAGGATCTGGACATCCCATTCCACTTTTCTTTCTCAATATACTTTGTTTTTCCATGCAATTCTTGGAACTCCTCCATGCCATAAACATTTTACAAATAGCCATCTTATTTGTTCCAGCCATGTGACTGATATTTCTCCTTGCACTGCTTGGTATAAATACACCAAATATGGGTATTATCATAATTTTAGAGTTTCATTTCTTCCCCAAGGGAAATAACTTTTCTTTGCCATTGCATAAGCATATCCCTAACTTTAACCATATATGATTTCAAATTTAATAATATGTTAGTTTCAGTGTTTTTTGTTAGTTGAATTCCCAACTATTTTACTGAATCCTGCATTTTTATTTAGGAAATGATCTGTCTGGTCTCCAGGGAAATTTTATCTAAGCATAACATAAAGGATTTATTTTTATTTAAGGTATAAGATAATTACCATTATATCATTCACAATAATATTCAATCTAAAATGCAATATGCTATTCCCTTGGTTACTGATTTTAGTATTCTGTCTGATATGTTTCAATAAAGGTTTGAGTGATAATATAAATAGCAAGGGAGAAAGAGGACATCCCTGTCTTATTACATTAAACATTGAGATGGGGCCAGATTTATACTGATTGATTTTAAGAACTGCAGTAGTTTTTTAGAATACTTGGATAGCTGTTATTATAAATTTTGTAAATGTTCATGTTTGTAAGGTCAGAAACATAAATTCCCAATTAATGAAATCAAATGCTTTAGTAGCATCTAATGCTATTGCAATGGTTTCCAGATCTAATTAGGTGACTAAAGAAAAGGCAGCTTGCACTTCTGCTAATCCCTCAAATACATTTCTTCCCTCTAGAAAACCCTTTTGGTCATTATGCATAATTTTTGTAATCTGATTTTTGAATTTTTAAAGTAATAAGTTTGGCAAGTATCTTAAAGTCCACAGTGAGTAAAGCAATTGGATGATAGTTTTCAGGGAATAATGGATCTTTATTCTCCTTCAAAATCAATAGTATATCTGCCTCAGAGCATGTTTTTGGAACTTTTTCTCCAGTTGACATCTACTCTGCTAGTCTCTGAAACCAACCTACTAATTCCAAAATAAATATCTGATAGAATTCTGATGTAAATCCATCTGGCCCAGGGGGAGGAATTTTTTGTCATAGATTTAACAGTTTCCATTACTTCGGTTTTAGAAAATCCTTCTGTACATATCAATTCTTTCTTCAGATTACTACTCTCAAGATATTGTTTACATTTTAATTCATTTTTTGGTTTATTTTTTACACCAATGTAATTATATATTGTTTCGTAATATGACTGAAAAACTTGAGCAATCACACTATCTGTAGTAACTAGCTCCTGTTTATCTGTATAGATTTGTGTTATGATATTTCTTTCCCTTTGCTGTTTTAAAGCATGAGCTAGCATTTTACCAGATTTATCAGTAAACAGATATAACGTTTTAAGTTGGAAAATGTTTTTTCTTAGCTTTCTTTTCCAAAAATAGATTTTTCTCATTACTTTATTTTGTAATTGAGTTTGATATTTTATTGGTTCCAACCTATCTTTTTGTTGTAAATCTAATATTTCTTTATCTAGCTTTCTCATATCTCTTTGTTGCTTCTGCTTTATCTGTATTAAGATATTACATATCCACACATCGTAACTTTAAATGCATCCCCGATTTCAGATACTTTCTGATTTTTATAATTTATTTCCAAAATTCATTTATATGATCTTTTAAGATATGTCACAGCATTAATATCAGACAGTAGTGTATTTGGGAAATGCCATTGTGGTATTTTTTTCTTTCTTGAGTGGAAATAAAAATAATAGAAACTAACACATGGTCAGAACTAGATATTTCATGTATTTCAGCTTTAAGTATATCCTTAATAAAACTGTTGTTTAGACAAAAATGTAATTGAATCTGGATTGTACACTAATGTGTTTTGCTTTAAATGTGTATTTAAATATTATAGGATTTCTATTTCTCTGGGTATCACACAGATCATACTCTTTAAGAAAAATATTAAGGATATTTGTAGTTTTTTTAAATCTGGTTCAACTAGAGGTGATGATTTATCTAATTTTGGGTTTAATAATCTATTACAGTCACCTCCAATTATAATATTATCTGCTTCTAATTTATTGATAGCCTGTGAAACTTGGTTAATAAAAGTTTCATAACCCAAAAAAGGGACATATATTGATCCCACTAACATATTCTTACCATATAATTTTCCTTTTACCAATATAATTCCTCCTTCTGTATCTTTCAAATGATCTATATATTTAAAAGATATATATTTTCATATTAGGATTGCCACCCCTACTGTTTGTTGTTCCTGTGAACTACAAATCTGTCCAACACACCATTTTAAATTTTGAGTGATTTGGTGCATTCAAATATGTTTGTAAATATTGCAGAAATAGATTTTTCTTTTTATTATTATTTAAACTCTTTTTGTGAACCATCTTGTGCATAGCCCAATATCTTGGGTTGTCATTATCATTCTCTCATCTCATGTCTTAAATTCACCTCCTTTTAACAACTCATGGGTTAGGGCTTGATCAACCTGTGGTTGCTCCAGTAGCTCCCTGTATTTTCAATATAATTATGGGCTTTCCAATTGTTTTTTCTTTTCTGTTGGTCTTTGTCCTTGTACTCCTTTTTCTGATTCTTTGTACATTTTGTTGCTAACTGTTCCTTATCTACCAGTGGATTAACATCCATCTCTGCTACCCTTCTGAAGGCTTCTCCAAATTTAATGAGTGAAGTCTTTTTAGGCTTATTTTCTTCATGATGCAAGACCTTGACTATATTTGGGTCCAAGGATGTCAGTATGTATGTATGTAGCCCCACTATTGTGATCTATATGTGTAATCAATCTCAATAAGACCCATGCCTCCCTCCGACCTTGGGATGTATAATCTTGGCATGCACTGGTTTTTGTATATTAACTGGTAAGCATGAAGCAGTTTTCTTGTTTTTATCTAGCTGGTTCAATACTTTTTGTGGTCAGTCTATCACACCAAAGCTGTATGATATCACTGGAAGGAGAGTTGGTTTATAGTTTGCACTTTATTTCATGTTGTCAAAGCAGTTTTCAGAGCGAGCTTCAACCTTCTAAAATATTCCTTGCTTCTTTTACTCTTATTTGTTCATGTTGTGCTGTTGCTCCTTAATCTATTCCCAGGTATTTATACTCCCTCTTGCTCAAGTTCTTTTAGGTCACAAACCTCTGCCAGATTCATGTTTTTTTTATGAGTTAACTTTCCTGCCACAAATGTTGCTTTGGCACATTTGTCTAGGCCAAACGTCATCCATCCGTATGTCATCAGAAAAGGTCTTAATTTGTAGTTGTTCTTTCAAATGTTTGTCAGATGAACTATACTGTTTTAGGTCATCTACAAATAGAATGTGAGATGTTAGCTGTTGATTGTTTTTGTTTCTGGGGTTCAAGCTGTATCCATAGCCAAGGTTGTTGATAAAGCTACTTTAGGGATTGAGGGCTAGACAAAACAAAAGTGGTAACAGGGAGTCACATTGAAATATCCCTTGTAGGATGCTTATATTTGGGACCAGAGTGAATTTGCTGATGTGCTGTCAGGGTACTCTTCTGGGAAAAACTGTTGCTGCATTCAGCACATTTAAATGGTTTCTGTCTCTCCCCGGGGTTAGTGTCTCCAAATGTTTAGGGATTTCTAATACTGTGGCAAGAATGGACCCCATTCTTTAGCCAGGGCATATTCAAAACTCAAGAAATTAGTACTGTATTAATCTTTGATGTTTGCTGAGAGCGCTCTTCTCAGCACACGCATCGTCCCCAAAATAGCTTCCTTTTGAAGTTCATAAGGTGTCACAAGTATTGGTAGCATATTTAAATGTGCCTGAAAGTTCTTTTTGATTAGTCCCATTGCTCCAAGCACTACTGGAACAATCTGTGTGTCCTTATTCCACATCATTTTAGTTTCTGACTGCATATCTTGGTATTTCATGATTTTGTGTCTCTCTGCGCAGCACACTGTAGTCACTAGGGGTGGCTATTTCAAATCAGTAATGCTACCTTTGTTCTCTTTTCTTGTATTACAATATTAGGTTTTCTTGCTTCCACTTTCTTGGCTGTTGGTATTGGGTGATCCCATGTGATCATTATTTCTTCATTCTTTGTGATTCTTTGTGGTTCATGTTTCCAGTGTCTCTCTGCTACCTGTATGTTATAGTGTTTGCACAGTTTCCAGTGGATCAATCTTGCTACATTGTTGTGTCTTTCAGTATACAGGCCTTCTGCCATGAGTACTTCACATCCAGCCACGAGATGCACAACTGTTTCTAATTCTGTACTACAGAACCTGCACTTGTCTGTTTCTCCTGTTTTTCTATGGATTTTGTGAACCATCTGTGCGTAGCCCATATCTTGGGCTGCCATTATTAGTCTCTCATCTCGTGCCTAAATTCACCCTTTAACCACTCATGGGTCAGGGCTTGATCGACCTGTGGTTGCTCCAGTAGCTCCCTGTATTTTCCACTATAATTATGGACTTTCCAATTGTTTTTTCTTTTCTGTTGATCTTTATCCTTATACTCCTTTTTCTGATTCTTTGCATTTTCTGTTGCTGACAATTCCTTATCTACTTTTGGATTGACATCAATCTCTGCTACCCTTCTGAAGGCTTCTCCTAATTTGATGAGTGAAGTCATTTTAGACTTATTTTCTTCATGATGCAAGACCTTGGTTATATTTGGGTCCAAGGATGTCAGCAAGTATGTATGTAGCCCCACTATTGTGGCTCTATATGTGTAATCAATCTCAATGAGACCCATGCCTCCCTCTGCCCTTGTGATGTATAATCTTGGTATGCACTGATTTTTGTATATTAATTGGTGAGCATGAAACATTTTTCTTGTTTTCATATCTAGCTGGTTCAACACTTTCTGTGGCCAGTCTATCACACCAAAGCTGTATGATATCACTGGAAGGGCAAGTTGATTTATAGCTTGGACTTTATTTCGTGTTGCCAAAGCAGTTTTCAAAATTAGCTTTAACCTTCTAAAATATTCCTTGCTTACTTTTACTCTCATTTGTTCATATTGTGCTGTTAGTCCTTCATCTATTCCCAGGTATTTATACACTCCCTCTTGCTCAAGTTCTTTTATGTCACAAACCTCTGCCAGATTCACGTTTTCTTTACAAGTTAACTTTCCTGCTACAAATGTTGCTTTGGCACATTTGTCTAGGCCAAACGTCATCCGTATTCATCAGAAAAGTTCTTAACAATTTGTAGTTGTTCTTTCAAATGTTTGTCAGATGAACTGTAAAGTTTTAGGTCATCTACAAATAGAATGTGAGATGTTAGTTGTTGATTGTTTTTGTTTCTGGGGTTCAAGCTGTATCCATAGCCTAGGTTGTTGCTTAGGCTTCTCAAGGGATTGAGGGCAAGGCAAAACAGAAGTGGTGACAAACAGTCACCTTGAAATATCCTTGTTAGATACTTATATTTGGGATGGTGATTTGACCTTTCTCATGATTTAATTGCAGGGTGGTTTGCCACTGTCATTGTTGTTGTGATGGCGTTTATCAGTGTAGGGTGTATCCTGTAGATCCGGAAGCACTCAGTGATCCAGGAGTGTGGGATACTGTCAAATGCTTTTTTGTAGTCGATCCATGCTACACTAAGATTTCAGCATTTTTTGCAGCTCTCCATAATGGCTATGTTCAATAAGAGATGGTCCTTTGTGCCATATGATTTTCTTTTATTACCTTTTTGTCCTATTGCCATGAGTTTATTGCAGTCTAAATGATTGTAGACTCTATCTGCATCGATTCCAGTATATAGTTTATATGTTGGTAAACAGGTTATTGGGCGATAGTTCTTGGGGAGACTGGCAGGTTCAGATTTAATAAGAAGTGTGGTATTCCCTGTCGTTAACCAGATAGGTGTTAAGTCAGGATGTGCGTATAAATAGTTTTTTGAGGTAGCTAAATCTTGGTGCAAAGATGTTAGTATTTTCAACCAGAAGTTGGGTACTGCATCTCAACCTGGGGTTTTCCAATTGGAGGCCTTCCTTATCTTCATTTCTATCTCCTTAGCTGTTACGTCAGGCCACTCCATATCTCTAGTAGTACCATTTCTAATGCTGTCTTTTATTTCCTGTATCTACTTTGCATCCCTATTATGTTCAACTGGATCTTCATAAATACTTCTCCAGAATTCCTCAATTTCTTTCTTTACTGGTGGAGTTTTTATGTTGGCTGTTTTCTTTCCCAGCTTCCTATAGAATTTCTTTGGGTCTTCTCTAAACCATCTATTTTGCATTTTTTCATTGTTCCTTTCTATGTATCTCCTGAGCTTCTCGGCTTGAGCAGAGATCTTAAGCTTGTTATTTGAGATGGTAAAATTTAGGTCCTGATCTGTTTTAATACAGCATTTTTGTTTGATTTCATCCACTTTCCTGATGACTTTCATTGATTTATTACCTTTTCTAAACTTCTCCAGCAGCGATACTTCTGATCTTAGTTCCATAATTGTCCCTTCTATCCACTTTTTCCATGGTGGTATGCTGAATTTCCCTCTCTTTTTGTTCTTCATTCCTTGCTTTTTTGGCACTGCTCTATTTGTTATTAGTCTCACTGCACAATAATGTATTCTGTTTATTTCAGTGACATCATATGGATCCCTCTGGATGGTTCCAATAACTTTGTTTATTTGTTTTATGTGTTCCCTAACTGTGTATGTCAGGCGTAATTTTTGCAGTCTTTCCCTTTGATGTATTTTGATATATCTGTCTATGTCAATTAGGTCCAACAAGTCTTCTCTCATGTTTTCTTCCTCTTGGTTGAGGGTTGTTCCTATAATTGGCATTTCCTGCTCTTCCGCTCTCTGTATGGGTTGACCTGGAACTTCAGCTGTTTTGCTCGGATATGGCACTTGATGTGCACTTTGCTGGGTGTCTTTAGGAGGTGTGTCATGTTTCGTTTTATGTACCAATATTGGCTGAGCAGTTGTCTACTGTAACGGCTTACCAGACGATATTGATGTAGGCTGAGTCTCTACCTCAAATCCTTCTTTCTTTAACTGTTCAAGGACTTCTATTTCAATGTGTTGCCTTTCTAGATCACTAAACTGTGCACTTTTCATTACATTCCACTTTTGTGTGGTTATTCTTTTCTTTGTGATATTTGCCATATCTGGATGTCTCTGTCTATATGTCTGTTCAAATATATTTATGATTTTTGTTGCTGTGCTGGTAAGAGCTGCTTTCTTTTGGCATAAATGCTACACCATATCAGATCCCTTTTCTTTGCTGTGTCCCATGTATCTGCTCTTCCTGCTATGAAGCCTCTGGTACCTCTTCCTTCTCTTTTGCTACCTCTTCACCTGCTTCCTTCTGTAGTCTGCCTAAGTTAATTTCATCTATGTACTTTTTTGTTTTTATTTGTCCTATTAGGGATCTAAAGTTTGCATCTGTCACAGTGTTCAGTTTGTCTGTGACAACTATTCCTTTCTGCTGCAATTTGCTTCAACATTTAATGGTATATCCTCTTACTGGAAATTCAGGTGCCTTATAATAATAACAATACATAATTTCTAGTTTGTCCTCGTAAGTCCACTTAACTGTTTGCAGTCCTCTGGGCTGGCCTATCAGTCTTTTTACTGTTTGTGGCTTGCTGGCTTCTGCTACCACTGTGGGACAATGCACTCCATGGTCTGACACTGTGACAGGGATGGTACTATTACTCGAGGATGCGGCACTATCACATTGTCCAACCCTTGCCCTAGTGCCTAGGCTAGGGTTGTGCACTTTGTTATGCTGGGATCTGTGTGCCCAGCTTTCAGTTTCATTTTGTCTCTTTCCATAATATATTTTGTCTATACAGTAGTATCGCCTTGGTGAGATTCTGTTAAAACAGAGCCCACCATGAAGGTACTCACTAAGACTTGAGCAGAAATAACTCTGGCTTGTCACTAGTGTCACAAATTGCTCCACCAACAATTTGTCACTCTCACTTCATCACTCCATCTGAGCCCCTCTGTCCAGAGTGAATTTGCTGATGATTTATCAGGTTACTCTTATGGACAAAGCTCTTTTCACATTCAACACATTTATATGGTTTAACTCCAGAGTGATTCCACTGATGTTTTGTCAGGGCACCCTTCTCAACAAAACTCTTGCCACATTCAGCACATTTATATGGTCTATTGCCAGAGTGAATTCGTTGATGTTTTATCAAGTCACTATTTTGGCCAAAGCCCTTGTCGCATTCAGCACATTTAAATGGTTTCTGTCCAGAGTGAACTCGCTGATGTGCCATCAGATTACCCTTCTGGTTAAAACTGTTGCCACATTCAGCACATTTAAATGGTTTCTGTCCAGAGTGAATTCGCTGATGATTTATCAGGTTACTGTTATGGACAAAGCTCTTTTCACATTCAACACATTTATATGGTTTATCTCCAGAGTGATTTCGCTGATGTTTTGTCAGGGCACCCTTCTCAACAAAACTCTTGCCACATTCAGCACATTTATATGGTCTATCGCCAGAGTGAATTCGCTGATGTTTTATCAAGTCACTCTTTTGACCAAAGCCCTTATCGCATTCAGTACATTTATATGGCCTCTCTCCAAAGTGAATTCGCTGATGATTTAGCAGGTTAGTCTTTTGGCCAAAGCACTTGTTACATTCAGCACATATATGTGGCCTCTCTTCAGAATGAATTAATTGATGTTTTTTCAGGTCACTCTTCTGGACAAAGCTCTTTTCACATTCAGCACACTTATATGGTTTATCTCCAGAGTGAATTTGCTGATGCTTTATCAGGGCACCTCCGAGACAAAACTCTTGCTGCAATCAGTACATTTATATGGTTTCTCTCAAAGTGAATTAGCTGATGATTTATTAGGGTACTCTTTTGGCCAAAGCACTTGTTGCATTCAGCACATTTAAATGGTTTATCATCAGAGTGAATTTGCTGATGTTTTATCAAGTCACTCTTTTGGCCAAAGCCTTTGTCGCATATAGCACATTTAAATGGTTTCTCTCCAGAGTGGATTTGCAGATGTTTGGTCAAGTCACTCTTCTGGACAAAGCTCTTTTCACACTTAGTACATTTATATGGTTTATCTCCAGAGTGAATTCGCTGATGTTTTGTCAGGGCACCCTTCTCAACAAAACTCTTGCCGCAATCAGCACATTTATATGGCCTCTCTCCAGAGTGAATTAGCTGATGTGCTTTCAGGGTACCCTTCTGGGCAAAACTGTTGCCGCATTTAGCACATTTATATGGCCTCTCTCCAGAGTGGATTCGTTGATGTGCTATCAGGGTACCCTTCTGGGCAAAACTGTTGCCGCATTCAGCACATGTATATGGTCTCTCCTTAGAGTGAATTTGTTGATTTGACATCAAGTTATCCTTCTTGACAAAACTCTTGTTGCATTTAGAATGAATTTGCTGATGTTTTATCAGGTCACTCTTCTGGACAAAGGTCTTTTCGCATTCAGCACATTTATATGGCCTCTCTCCAGAGTGAATTCGCTGATGTGATATCAGGGTACTCTTCTGGTCAAAACTCTTGTTGCATTCATCACAATTATTTGGGTTCTCTCCAGAGTGAATCAGCTGATGCCTCTTGAAGATACTTAGGGCTGTAAAATGCTTGTCACATTGAGCACATTTATGTGGACTCTTGTGAATTTGGTGTGTTACAGTTTTATGCTGCCCAGTTAAACTCTTGTCAGCATATTTAACTCCATTTAGCTTGCTTAAACTCCTCTGATGTTTGGTAGATTTAAATTGCCCCTCCTTCAGGATTCTGTTGTTGAATAGTGATGAGATGTGAGTCATGGAACTCATCCTGCGCTGAGGGTACTGATGAGCTTTCTCTGTTGTGCCACTCAGCAGGCAATTCTCAAATGACTGCTGTCTCAATTCACATTGCACTCAGACTTCCTGCTGACTAAAACAGATATTTATTTACTTTTTCTTACAGTGAGGCAATAAATGTGTCAGTTGTTTTTATCTAAATCTTTTCAACAGCTTCACCAACTTTCCTGAGATTTAACTTCAGAAATGTGTTTTCAGGCAGTCCATTTACACATATTTTACTCTGGAATAAATTATTCTTAATGCAACATTTCAATTTATTGTTTTATTGAAAATATGCATTAGTTAGTATGTTCAGATACAACTTTGAGCATAGCTTGTTTACAAGGGTCCCGTCTGAGGTGATAACAGTACTAACAGTTACATGTGACAACAAATACATAGATTGTACAGCGTTCACAGTTATTCTTAATTATACTATGGCAAGAAAAAATCCTGGACTCTGATTGGTCAATCTTGGGTTGGACCCAAGATGCTATCCCAGCACATCATCACGGGTCTAGTCTCAGCCTCACTGTAAACCTGGAGATGATTGTTTGCTTGATTTGTTTCTGCCTGATTGTTTCATTTTCTTTAAAAAAAAATATTTTTCCACACAAAAACATCTTTAAAATTATTTTTGATTTGTATAACAATGAGCCATTGTATAATAGCAATAATGCCCTCCAGGGTGTGTATCATTTCGGATAACATCACAACTCAGTCATAGGACTAACTCAGCCTGTGGCCTCGTGCCCAACCACCTGTGGTGTGATGTTATTCCAGCAAGACACACACCCTGTTGGGCATTATTGCTTAATTGCTACATTCAGTTACAAACAAATTGTTTTTACATCACAGTCAAATTGCTTTAGAGAAGATGGGTAAGTAGTGCCTATGCATAGTGCATAAGTGCTCGTGGAAGTTAAAGCATTAGAAATACCGAGGAAAGGGCCAGGGCTTAGACAAGAGCCAGTGTACTAGGCATGTTCAGTAACAGTAAGCAGGGCCCCAAGATCAATTCTTAGTAGGGGAAACAGAGCAGTAGCCACGGGACTACCTTGTTGGAAAATGTTGGGTAGTTAGAATAGGGGAGTGCTAGATGGGGAAGTGATAAGTACTGAGCTGAGTAATGTGCTGTTTAAGAGCTAGCTTGAACTGGTTCAATTCAGGAAGCCCAGTGATTGCAAGGGGTAGTTTGTTAAGACAGGTTAGGGCCTCAAGGTTGAAGTTCCTCATGGCCTGTGTAGTTGTGCAGTGTGGAATGTGCAGAGTGTTTCCTGTTACACTCCTAGTGGCATGGTGGGTTTTGGGGGTGTAGTAGGGATTGGATGTATGGAGGGTAGGGGGGCCTTCTTCCCAAGAAGACAGGTTTGGTACATAATCCTATGTTCTAGCATTAGCCAGTAAGTGTTTCCATAAAGCTTGCAGGTGTGTGTGAGCCAGTCTGCTGCTAGGACCAGGCAGCATGCCTTGTTTAGGATGGTCTCAATGCTTGAGAGGATGGTGTGCATTGCAGTTCCATAGATTACTGTGCCATAGTCCAGTGTGGATAGAACTGAGGAGGCCACAACAAGTTTTCTTGTTTCAGGTGTCATGTAGTCCTTGTGGTGGTACTGAGCCCTAACTTTTTACTAGCTATGCTCACCACATGGTCCACATGTTTCGTGAACATTAGAGAGCTGTCTAAGTAAATGCCCAGATATTATAATTGTTGACCTCTTCCAAAGTCTCACCAAGTTGGTTGTTTATGGCCAGGGGAAATAGTTTATTTATTCTCTAGAGACTAGCAAATTGTACAGATTTTGTTTTTTTATGGTTTCAAAGCAGTTTCTTTTGCAGGAACCAGTGCTCTAGTGATGTAATGTTTTTCTACACCACCAGGTTGTACATTGGAGAAAGAGTAATGTATGCTCTTGGACAGCCCAGGTTTCAGTTGCCTTGGTAGTACAGCTGGTTAGCATGACTGAATCGATATTATGGGTGGCCTGGGTTCAAGTCCAGCTGAGGCAGTTACTTTTTTCTCCGCACTTTTTGTATGTGTTCCATAAATATGCTCACCACACCCACTTAATGGAAAATAAGGTAGTAAATCCATTTTATGAAGGATGAGGAAGAGAAGTATGTAGCCAGATGTACAAAAGGAGGTAGTAGAGTACTGGGAAAGAGCAGCTAATGAGAATTCTGGTAGAATGGAAAATAGGAAACACCTAGTTCGGGTAAAGAAATAAATCAATTTCAGATACTCTAAGGAAGGTGATGTAGTTAATTAAGCATAGACAGAAGACAGAAGCAGACAAGGCAGCTTCAATAGAAAAAGGCTTAAGCAAGCAACAACATGGGAGTGGTGCAAAGATGTGGAGCCACAGTCTTTGGGAACTACTTCTGGAGTATGAGGTTCTGCACCATTGCACTCACCTCTTTGTGTTGAAGGCAGAGGTTGCTGGACTCCAAGACAAGCTGGCAAGGATGAAGAGAATCCTTTTCCCACCCAGGGGCCACCAAGGATGCCACCACTACACCAGGGATGCATAGACAAAGGCATAATGGCTGGACCATTGAGGGCTCTGGCAGGATGGTGGTGACAATTTGGGTACATATTCTTCAGCTGTGCCAGTACAAAATTCCTTCATCATATTGGTGGAATAGGACAGCTGAGAGGTGGTACTTAAAGTAGTGGCTACGGAGGATATGGGGTGGCCCTCAAAAGGGAGGGTCTCAAGGTGGGAGGATGAGTCCCCCAGATGAGGAGGAAGCAGCTGCTGGCAAGGGGCTTTATCATTAGGAAGACAGACTTGGTGGAGAGAGCTACAGAGTAGAGAGAGAGGTAAAGTGCTTCCTGGAACTTTGGCTTAGTTGGAAAGTGTGCTGATCAAGTGACTGCTAGGCCAACAGGTCACAAGTGGCAACTAGATGCCATTAGAAAAGCAGTACAAGAGACAAGAATCCCAGAGCAAATGCCTTGAGGCAAGGGTTACCTAGAAGGGTATCAGCAGTACAACCAAATTTTAAAGAGAGCCACTACTCCACATACCCCAACATTGCAAAGCATCATTGGAAGCATATACATATGTCTTTTGCATTGCTTCGCTACTATGGCTCCCCATGACTCAACACACAAGACTGTCCTGAGTCTGGCTGGCACCCTGCCTCTGGACTGAGACACAGATATGGCAATCTGATGAGTCTTAACAAGGATGAAGCACATGCCTAGTGTTTTCAACCTTTGCTGGTTATATTATGAGGCCTTCTGGCACCAGGCAATTCTGTTTAAGTTGAGCCAGTCCAAATTCTTTCATGGGTATTTGCATATGCTTCCCATAAAGTTTTGACTTATTGAGATATGTGCAATTGTGTTTCGTTAGATGCCACTGTCCCCAGGGAACAAATGGCATGGCAAGGGATGAGGTAAGAGCAGTGCAATGATTTCTGGCAGCTGGATAGTGGTCTTTTTTGTAGACTTTGCTTCTGCACCTTTCTGAGGGAACTCTCTTCAGCTATCTACCAGTCTTTGTCTCTACATCCCTCTGTGGCACTGTGTCCTTGCTCCTCACCCCAACCTTATGCATCACCTGGATATGAACCCCCACAGGGAAGGGCCACCCTATCCTCCCAGGGCACTCTATCTTGTAGTATAGATTGCTGAACCAGAGTGTCGGGGGACAGAGAGGAGAGTGCCCAGCAATGGGAGTGTGGACCAGGAGATGGTGCCTTTGCCTAGCTCCAAGGGAAGGGGATTTTACCTGCATTATTGGTCTCCCAAGGAGCTCAGATGTGCAATGGTGGCAGGGCACTACATGCCACCACCTGCTAAGCTCCTCCCCTTCTGAAGCATGCACCATCTGCTTGTGCTGCACCAGACTGCTGCCTGGTGCCACTGCAGAATGGTGCAATCCCCAGAACCCTCCCAGGAAGGAGAACTGTCCTTTTGGTTGATCAATCCCCTTTCTCCCCTGCTGATGCCTGGCAGACCTGGCTCATTCCTGAACCTGGGTTGTGGGCATGGCACGAGGTGTGGCATCCAATGTCTCAGCATTCAGTGCTGCTGAGCTAGCCTGGGCAGGGATCTTAATCAGGTAGTGTGTACAGTGGCATTGTCTGAGGATAAGATGGCCAGATGATTGGAAAAGTGGCTGAGGGACAGAACCAAGAGAGTGGTTGTGAGGGAGTAGAGTTATCTGCCACCAGAGAAGTTACCAGTGGTGTTCTTCAGAGCTTGGTGCTGGGGCTGGTGTTGTTTAATGTCTTCATCAATGACACTGGGGATGGCATTAAGGGAAAATGAGCCTATTTGTGGACAACACCAAGCTCTGCAGGAGAGTGGACACAGCTAAAGGGATACAGGACCTATATGATGATCTGTAAAAGCTGGGGAAGTGGTCTAAGATCTGGCAGCTTGGCTTCAATGCCAAGAAATGCAAAGTTACTGTTATTGGAGCCAAGAATCTCAAGACAGAGTACTACCTGGGTGGAGTCCATGTATCTGCATTAGAGCAAGAGAAGGACCTGGGAGTGATGATCACTAGTGATCTGATGCACTTCATGCAGTGCAAGGAAACAGCAGCAAGGAAAATAAGATGCTGGGATTCATAGCTAGAGATCAATAGCAGAAGAGAGAGATTATACTGCCATTGTACAGGTCACTGGTGAGACCACATCTAGAGAATGGAGTTCAGTACTGGTGCCCACACTTCAAAAGGACATTAACCTGTTGAAGAAAGTACAGAGGAGGGCTACAAATATGATAGCAGGTCAGCAGGGTAAGGCATATGAGAGAGGTTGACGGCACTTAATATATACTCCTGGAGGACAGGAGAGAGAGGGAACATGTGTGTGGGACCTTCAAAGTACTACAATAGGATAAATAAGGTAGACAAAAATGGTTTATTTAAGCTGGTGACAACCCATAACACAAAGAGAACAATCACCCACAGTACATGCATCAACACCACCATTTTGTGAGTGACCCACAGTACATGCATCAGCAGCACCACACTGTGAGAGCCCCTCAGTACATACATCAGTACCCCTACACTGTGAGTGACCCACAGTACATGCAGCAGCACTGCCACTCTGTTAGTGACCCACACAACATCATGCAGCACTACCACACCTGAGTGTGACCCACAGTACCTGCATCAGCACCAACACACTGTGAATGACCCTCAGTACATGCAGCAGTAGTACCTCTCTGAGGTGACCCACGGTACATGCATCAACAATATCACGGTATCAGTGACCACAGTACATGCATCAGCACTATCACACTGAATGATGCAGAGTACATGCATCAGCACCAGTATGCAGGTAACCCATAGTACCTGCTTTAACACTACCTCACTGTGATTGATGCACAGTGCATGCATCAGCACTACCATACTGTGAGTTACCCACAGTACATGCATCAACACTACCGCACTGTGAATGACGCAGAGTACATGCATCAGCACCATGATGCAGTGGTAACCCACAGAACATGCATCAGCACCACCACACTGGGTGACCCACTGTACATGCATCAGCACCTGCACCCTGGTGACCGCAGTTCATGCATCAGAACCACCACACTGTGAGTGACCAAAAATACATGCATCAGCACTACCATGCTATGAATGTCTCACAGTCCATGCATCAGCACTATCATACATTGAGTTACCACAGTACCTGCCTCAGCAGTACTGCACTGTGAATGACGCCAGAGTGCATGCATCCAGCACCACCATACTGAGGTAATCCACAGTACATGCATCAGCACTACCACGTGAGTGACCTAGCACAGCACATCAGCACTTCCACACGTGAGGTGACCCATAGTACATGGATCAGCACTACCATACTGTGTGTTACCACAGTAGATGCATCAATATTACTGCACTGTGAATGGCGCAGAATACATGCATCAGCACCACCATACTGTTAGCATCCCACAGTACATGCATCGGGATCACCCACGCATGGTGACCCACTATACATGCATCAGCACTCCCATGCTGTGAGAGTCCATCAGTACATGCATCAGCAGTACCACCTCTGTGAGAGACCCACAGTACAAGCATCAGCATACCATGCTGTGAATGATGCAGAATACATGCATCAGCACCACCATGCTGTGAGTAATCCACAAGGTGCATGCATCGGCACTTCCACAGTGTGAATGTCCACAGTATATCTATCAGCACTATCACACTGTGGGTGATCAACACGACATGCATCTGCACCACCATAGTGTGGTGACCCAGGTACGCATCAGGACTCCCACACTGTGGGTCACCCATGGGGCGTGCATCAGAACCACCACATTGTGAGTGACCCACAGTACATGCATCAGCACCACCACCCTGTGGGTGACCCACAGTACATGCACTTGCACCACCACATTGTAAGTGACCAACAGTACTTGCATCAGCACTACCACACTGTGAGTGACCCACAGTACATGCATCTGCACCACCACATTATAAGTGACCCACAGTACATGCATCAGCACTACCACACTGTGAGTGACCCACAGTACATGCATCAGCACTCTCACTGTGAGTGACCCATGGGACATGCATCAGCACCACCACACTTTAAGTGACCCACAGTACATGCATCATTACCTCCAGACTGTGGTGACCCATGGGACATGCATCAGCACCACCATACTGGGGTGACCCACAGTACATGCATTGCTGCCTGCAGACTATGGGTGAGCCACAGTCCTGCGTCAGCATTACCATACTGGTGGTGACTCACAGTACATCATCAACACTACCGCACTGTAGATGACCCCCGGTATAAGCATTAGTAGTACCACACTGTGAGTGACCTACAGTACATGCATCAACACTACCACACAGTGAGTGACCCACAGTATATGCATCAGCACCACCATACTGTGAGTGACCCACAGTACATGCATCAGCACTACCACAGTGTGAATGACCCACAGTACATGCTTCAGGACCACCATGCTATGGGTTACCCATAGTACATGCATCAGCATTACCACACTGTCGGTGTCCCCCAGTGCATTCATAAGCACCACAGCACTGTGAGTGACCCACAGAAGTTTCTTCAGCACCACTACACTGTGGTGACCCACAGTACATGTATAAGGACTCCTTTGCTCTTAGTGACCGCGGTACATGCACTAGCACCACCACCTGTAGAGTGACCCACGGTACACACAGAGCTACTGCACAGTGAGTGACCCACAGTACATGCAACGGCACTGCACCGTGATGACCCAGTACATACATCAGCACTACCATACTGTGAGGTGACCCATAGTACATGCATCAGCACTACTGCAGTGTGAATGACCCACAGTACATGCTTCAGGACCAACATGCTATGGGTTACCCATAGTGCTACATCAAGCATTACCACACTGTCACTGACCCCAGTGCATTCATCAGCACCACCTCTGTGGTGACCCACAGTACATATATCAGCATCACCGCATTGTGAGTGACCCACAGTACATGCATCAGCACTACCACAGTGTGAGTGACCAACATAACATACATCAGCATCACCACACTATGGGTGACTCACAGTAAAAGCATCAGCACTACCACCCTGTGACTGACCCACAGTGCATATGTCAGCACTGCCACACTGTGAGTGACCCACAGAACATGCATCCACACCACCAGACTGTGGTGACCGCAGTACAGCCATCCAGCACTCCCACTGTGAGTGACCCACAGTACATGCATAAGCACTACCACACTGTAGTGACCCACAGTACATATGTCAGCACTACCACACTGTGATGACAAACAGTACATGCATCTGCACTACCTCACTGTGAGTGATCCGCAGTACATGCATCTGCACTACCACATTGTGAATGATGCACAGTGCATGCATCAGCACCACCCCACTGTGAGTGACCCTCAGTACATGCAGCAGTAGCCCCACACTGTGAGTGACCCACAGTACATGCAACAGCACTACCACACTCTGAGATACCCTCAGTACATGCATCAGCACTAACACTCTGTGAGTGACCCTCAGTACATGGATCAAGACTTCCACGCTGTGAGTGACCCACAGTACATTCATCAGCACCACCACCCTGTGAGTGACCCACAGAACATGCATCAGCACTCTCACACTGTGAGTTACTCACAGTACATGCATCAGCACTAATGCACTGTGAGTGACCCACAGTACATGCATCAGCAAAACCACACTGTGAGTGACCCACGATACATAAATCAGCAAAACCACACTGTGAGTGACCCACAGTACATACATCAGCACTACCTCAATCTGAGTGACCTACAGTACATACATCAGCACTACCACCCTGTGAGTGACCCACACTACATGCGTCAGCGTTACCACACTCTGAGGTACCCACAGTCCATGCTTCAGCACTACCACACTGTGAGTTACCCATAGTACATGCATCAGTACTCCCACACTACAAGTGTCCAACAGTACATGCATCAGCACTACCATACGCGGTGACCCACAGTACATAAATCAGCTCCACTGCGCAGTGGTGGTGCACAGTACATGCATCAGCACTACCGCATGAGTGACCCACAGTTCATGCATCAGTACTCCAACACTGTGGTGACCGACAGTACATGCACCAGCATTACCACACTGCAAATGACCCACAGTACATCCATCAGCTCCACTACACTGCACTGGTGAGTGCATAGGTACATGCATCAGCACTACCACACTGTGGTGACCCACAGTACATGCACCAGGACTACCGCGCTGGTGACCCACAGTACATGCATCAGCACTCCCACTCTGTGAGTGTCCAGCAGTACTGAATCAGCACTACTATACTGTGAGGTTATCCACTACTTGCATCAGCACTACTGCTGTGAATGACACAATTGCACATGCATCAGCACCACCATGCAGTGAGAAAATCACAGTACATGTATTAGCTTTCGACACACTGTGGTGACCCACTGTACATGCATCATCAGCGCACCCTGTGGGTGACCCACAGTACGTCCATCAGCACTACCACCTCTGGTGACCACAGTACATTGATCTCACTGCCACACTGTGCATGCATCAGCACCATCCCACTGTGAGATGACCCTCAGCACATGCAGCAGTAGTTCCACTCCGAGAATGACCCACAGTACATGCATCAACACCACCACACTGTGAGTGCCCCTCAGTACATGCATCAGCAGTCCCACAGTGTGAGTGACTGACAGTACATGCATCAGTACTACCATACTGGGAGTGACCCACAATACATGCATCAGCACTCCCACACTGTGAGTGTGCCACAGTACATGCATCAGCACTACCATACTGTGAGCAACCCACAGTGCATGCAGCAGCACTATCGCACTGTGAATGACACAGAGTACATGCATCAGCACCACCATGCACTGAGTAATCCACAGTACATGCATCAGCACTACCACACTATGAGTGACCCACAATATATGCATCAGCACTGCCACTTGTGAGTGACCCTCAGTTATGCATCAGCACTACCACATTGTGCGTGACCCACAATACATGAATCAGCATTCCCATGCAGTGAGTGTCCCACAGAATATGCATCATCAGTACCATACTATGGAGGCCCACAGTACATGCATCAGCACCACCACACTCTGGGTGATCCACAGTATGTAGATCTGCTCCACCACATTTAAGTAACCCACAGTACATGCTTCAGGACTTCCGCACTGTGAGTGACCCACAGTACATGCATCAGTACTCCACACTGTGAGTGACCACGGGCATGCATCAGTTCCACCACACTGTGAGTGACCCACAGTACATGCATCATTACCTCCAGACTGTGAATGATCCACAGTCCATGCATCAGCATTACCATACTGTGAGTGACTTACAGTACATGCCCATCAGCACTACCGCACTGTGAATGCCCAGTATGCATTAGTACTACCACACTGTGAGTGACCTACAGTACATGCAACAACACTACCACTCTGTGAATGTCCCAGAGTACATGCATCAGCACTACCACACTGTGAGTGACCCACATTACATGCATCAACACTACCACATTGTGGTGACCCACAGAACATGCATCAGCCCCACCACTCTTGAGGTACCAGAGTACATGCATCAGCACTACCACAGGTGGTGACCTACAGTACATGGATCAGCAACACCACCTTCTGGTGACCCACAGTACATGGATCAGCACTCCCACACTGTGAGTGATCCACAGTACATGCATCTGCACTACCACACTGTGAGATGATCACAGTGTTTGCATCAGCACCTCCACACTGTGAATGACCGTCAGTCACATGCAGTAGCCCCACACTGTGAGTGACCCACAGTACATGCAGTAGCACTGCCATACTGTAGGTTACCCACAGTACATGCATCAGCACTACAGCACTGTGGTGACCCACAGTACATGTATCAGCACTACTATACTGTGAGTTACCCACAGTACATGCATCAGCACTACCATGCTGTGAGTTACCCACACGGTACACATGCATTAGCACTACACGCACTGTGAGTTACCCTACACCACAGACATCAGCACTACTGCACTGTGAATGATGCAGAGTACATCAGCACCACCATGCTGTGAGTGATCCACAGTACCGCATCAGCACCTTCACCCTGTTAGTAACCTGCAGTACACACACAGATACACTACACTGTGGTGACCCAGAATACATGCCTCAGCACTAACACACCGTGAGTGTCCTACAGTGCATGCATCAGCACCACCACACTGTGAGTGATCCACAGAACATGCACTAAAACTACTGCACTGTGAATGCCGCACTGTACAAGCATGAGCACCACCGTACTGTGAGTGACCCACAATACATACATCAGCACTACCGCACTGTGAATGACCCACAGTGCATGCTTCAGGACCACCGTGCTATAAGTTACACACAGTACATGCATCAGCACTTCCACACAGTCAGTGACCCCCAGTACATTCATCAGCTCCACCATACTGTGAGACACCCAAAGAACTTTCTTCAGCACTACCACACTGTGAGTGACCCACAGTACTTGCATCAGCACTATCACACTGTGAATGACCCACAGTAAGTGCATCAGTACTCCTATGCTCTGACTGACCTGCAGTACATGCATGAGTACCATCACACTGCGTGTGACCCACAATACATGCATCGGCACTTCCACACTGTGAGTGTCCACAGTACATGCATCAGCACCACCACACTGTGAGTGACCCACAATACATGCATCAGCACTTCGCACACTGGGTGATCCACAATACATGCATCAGCACTTCCACACTGTGAGTGTCCCATAGTACATGCATCAAAACTACGCTATGCAGTGAATGGCAAAGAAGACATGCATCAGCACCACCATGCCATGATTAATGCATAGTACATGCATCAGCACCACCACACTGTGAGTGACCCAGAATACATGCATCAGCACTCCCAAACTGTGAGTTACCCACAGTACATGAATCAGCACCACCACACTGTGAATGACCCACAGTGCATGCTTCAGGACCACCGTGCTATAAGTTACACACAGTACATGCATCAGCACTTCCACACAGTCAGTGACCTCCAGTACAATCATCAGCTCCACCGCAATGTGAGAGACCCAAAGAACTTTCTTCAGCACCATCACACTGTGAGTGACCCACAGTACATGCATCAGCACTACCACACTGTGAATGACCCACAGTACATGCATCAGCACTCCTATGCTCTGACTGACCTGAAATACATGCCTGAGTACCACCACACTGTGTGTGACCCACAATACATGCATCAGCACCACCACACTGTGAGTGACCCAGAATACATGCATCAGCACTCCCAAACTGTGAGTTACTCACAGTACATGAATCAGCACCACCACAATGTGAGTGACCCACAGTACATGCATCAGCACCAGCACACTGAGAGTGACCCACAGTACATGCATCAGCACTACCACACTGTGAGTGACCCACAGTACATGCATCAGCACTACCACACTGTGAGTGACCCACAGTACATGCATCAGCATCACCACACTGGTGACCACAGTACATGAATCAGCACCACCACAATGTGGAAGTGACCCACAATACATGCATCAGCACTTCACTTTTTTGCATGAGTGAGTCACAATACATGCATCAGCACAGCCACCTCCGGTGACCCACAGTACATGCATCAGCACTACCTCACTGTGGTGGCCCACAGTACATGCATCTGCACTACCACACTGTGAATGATGCACAGTGCATGCATCAGCAACACCACACTGTGACTGACCCTCACCATTGCAGCAGTAGTCCCACACTGTGAGTGACCACACACAGCATCAGCAGTACTATACTGGAGTTACCAACAGTACATGCATCAGCACTCACTGCACTGTAATGACACAGAGCACATGCATTAGCACAACCATGCTGTGAGAGACCCAAAGTCGCATCAGAACCACCACCCTGTGAGTGACCCGTAGTACACGCATCAGAACCACCACACTGTGAGTGACCCAGAATACATGCCTTAGCACTAACACTCTGTGAGTGTCCCACAGTGCATGCAACAGCACTACCATACTGTGAGTTCCCCACAGTACATGCATCAGTAGAACTACACTGTGAATGACACAGAGTGCATGCATCAACACCACCATGCTGTGAGTAATGCACTGTGCATGCATCAGCACTACCACACTGTGAGTGACCCACAGTACATGCATCAGCAACACCACCACTCTGAGTGACCCACAGTACATGCATTAGCACTCCCACACTGTGAGAGACCCACAGTACATGGATCAGCACTACCTCACTCTAAGTGATCCACAGTACATGCATCTGCACTAGCACACTGTGAATGATGCACAGTGCATGCATCGGAAACACCACACTGTGAGTGACCCACAGTACATGCAGCAGTAGTCCCACACTGTGGGTGACCCACAGTACATGCATCAGCACCACCATGCTGTAAGTGACCCAGAATACATGCCTCAGCACTAACACGGCATGAGTGTCCTACAGTGCATGCATCAGCACTACCCAACTGTGACTGACCCACAGGACAGGCATCAGCAGTACCACACTGTGGTGACCCACAGTAAATGCATCAGCAGTACCATACTGTGGGTGACCCACAGTGCAACAGCAGCACCTTCACCATGTGAGCAACCTGCAGTACGCACAGATCCACCACATTGTGGTGATTCAGAATACATGCCTCAGCACTAACACGTCAGCAGAGACTCCCTCAGTGCATGTAGCACTACCATTCTGTAAGTTACCCACAGTACATGCATCAGCAATACTGCACTGTGAATGATGCAGAGTTCGTGCGCAGCACCACCATGCTGTGAGTAATCCACGGTACATGCATCAGCACTCCCACACTGTGAGTGACCCACAGTACATGCATCTACACTAAAACACTGTGGAGTTACCCACAGTACATGCATCAGGACTCCCACACCGTGAGTGGCCCACAGTACATGCACGGTTACTGACCACACTGTGAATGATTTAGAGTGACGTATCAGCATTATCACACTGTGCGTGACCCACAAAACATGCATCAGCACTACCACACTGTGATGATGCAGAGTACATGCATCAGCACTACTACACCGTGGGTGACCCACAGTACATGAATCAGCACCACCACACTGTGAGTGACCCACGGTACAAGCATCAGCAGTACTGCGACTGTGAATGATGCTGACTGCATGCATCATCACCACCATGCTGTTAGCATCCCACAGTACATGCATCAGCCTCCCCAAACTGAGAGTGACCCACAGTACATGCATCAGCATCACCACATGGAGTGACCCACAGTACCAGCCATCAGCACTCCTCGCTGTGAGTGACCACAGTACATGGTCAGCACTCTCACTGTGGAGTGACCCACAGTGCGTACATCAGCACTCCTCACGCTGTGAGTGTCCCATAGTACATGCATCAGCACTCCTATGCTGTGAGTGTTCACAGTACATGCATGGAAAGTACTACAATGTGAGATGCCCACAATACATGCATCAGCTCTACCATACTGTGACTTACCCACAGTACATGCATCAGCAATGGCAGCACTGTGAATGACCCGCGAGTACCGCAGAAACCACCACACGTGCGTGACCAGAATACTTGCCTCAGCACTAACACACTGTAGGTGTCCCCAGTGCATGCATGCATCAACACTACCGTAGGTGACCCACAGTACATGCCTCAGCACTACCGCAGTGTGAGTGACCCACAGCACATGCATCAGTACTACCGCACTGTGAGTGACCCACAGTACATGCATCTGCACTACCGCACTGTGAGTGTTGCACAGTACATGCATCAGCAGTTCCACATTGTGAGAGACCCACAGTACAGGCATCAGCACTACCATGCTGTGAATGATGTAGAATACATGCATCAGCACCACCATGCTGTGAGTAATCCACAGTGCATACATCAGCACTCCCACACTGTGAGTGACCCACAGTGCATGCATCAGCACTACCTCACTGTGAGTGACCCACAGTACATGCATCTGCACTACCACACTGTGAATGATGCACAGTGCATGCATCGGCAACACCACACTGTGAGTGACCCTGAGTGCATGCAGCAGTAGTCCCACACTGTGAGTGACCCACAGTACATGCATCTGCACTACCACACTGTGAGTGCCGCACAGTACATGCATCAGCAGTTCCACATTGTGAGAGACCCACAGTACATGCATCAGCACTACCATGCTGTGAATGATGCAGAATACATGCATCAGCACCACCATGCTGTGAGTAATCCACAGTGCATACATCAGCACTCCCACACTGTGAGTGACCCACAGTGCATGCATCAGCACTACCTCACTGCGTGAGTGACCCACAGTACATGCATCTGCACTACCACACTGTGAATGATGCACAGTGCATGCATCGGCAACACCACACTGTGAGTGACCCTGAGTGCATGCAGCAGTAGTCCCACACTGTGAGTGACCCACAGTACATGCATCAGCACTGCCATACTGTGAGTTACCCACTCTACATGCATCAGCACTACCGCACTGTGAATGACGCAGAGTACACGCATCAGCACCACCATGCTGTGAGTGACCCAAAGTACACGCACAGAACCACCACACTGTGAGTGACCCAGAATACTTGCCTCAGCAGTAACACACCGTGAGTGTCCCACAGTGCATGCATCAGCACTACCACACTGTGAGAGACCCACAGTACATGCATCAGCACTACCGCACTGTGAATGACGCAGAGTACATGCATCAGCACCACCATACTGTAAGTAATCCACAGTACATGCATCAGCACTTTCATCCTGTGAGTGACCCGCAGTACACGCACAGAACTACCACACTGTGAGTGACCCAGAATACATACCTCAGCACTAACACGCGGAGAGTGTCCCACAGTACATGCATCAGCAGTACAGCACTGTGAATGATGCAGAGTACAAGCATCACCACCACCATGCTGTAAGTAATCCACAGTACATGCATCAGCACCACCACACTGTCATTCAACCACGGGACATGCATCAGCTCCACCACATTGTGGGTGACCCACAGTACATGCGTCAGCACCACCACAATGTGGGTGACCCACAGTACTTGCATCTGCCCATCTCATTGCAAGTGACCCACAGTATATGCATCAGCACTACTGCACTGTGATTGACCCACAGTACATGCATCAGCACCACCATCTTGTGACCATCTCACAGTGAGGTACCCACAGTAAAGGCCTCAGCAGTACTGCACTGTGAATGATGCAGAGCATATGCACCAGCACCACCTTGCTGTGAGTAATCCACACTACATGCATCAGCACCACCACACTGTGAGTGACCCGCAGTATATGCATCAGCACCACCACACTGTGAGTGACTTACCATACATGAATCAGCACTCCAACGCTGTGAGTATTCCACAGTACATGCATCAATAGTGCCACACTGTGAGAGAATCACAATACTTGCATCAGCACTACCATGCTGTGAACGATGCAGAATAAATGCATCAGCACCACTATGCTGTGAGTAATCCACAGTGCATGCATCAGCACTTCCACAGTGAGAGTGTCCCACAGTTCATGCATCAGCACTACCACACTGTGAGTGACTCACAGTACATGCATCAGCACTATCACACTGTGAGTGACTCACAGTAAATGCATCTGCACCATCACATTGTATGTGACCCACAGTACATGCATCAGCACTGTCATATGGTGAGTGACCCACAGTCCATGCATTAGCACTCCCACAATGTCAGTCACCCACGGGACATGCATCAGCACCACCACATTGTGGGTGACCCACAGTACATGCATCAGCACCCCATTTTGTGAGTGTCCCACAGTGCATGCATCAGCACTACCATACAGTGAGTTACCCACAGTACAGGCCTCAGCAGTACTGCACTGTGAATGACCCAGAGTACATGCATCAGCACCACCATGATGTGAGTAATCCACAGGACTGCATCAGCACTCCCACACTGTGAGTGGCCCACAGTACATGCATCGGCACTGCCACACTGTGAATGATGCAGAGCATGTATCCAATCACCACACTGTGCATGACCCACAATACATGCATCAGCACTACCATACTGTGAGTGACCCACTGTACATGCATCTACACCAACACACTGTGAGTAACCCACAGTACATGCATTAGCACTTCCACACTGTGAGTGACCCACAGTACATGCATTAACACTACCACACCGTGAATGCCCCACTGTACATGCATTAACACTACCACACCGTGAATGCCCCACTGTACATGCATCAGCACCACCATACAGTGAGTTACCCACAATACATGCATCAGCACTACTCCACTGTACATGACCCACAGTACATGCATCAACACTAGCACACTGTGAGTAACCCACAATGCATGCATCAGCACTTCTACACTGTGAGTGACCCACAATACATGCATTAACAGTACCACACTGTGAATGCCCCACTGTACAGGCATCAGCACCACCATACTGTGAGTGACCCACAATACATGCATCAGCACTACTTCACTGTGAATGACCCACAGTACATGCCACAGGATCACCATACTATAAGTTTCACACAGTACATGCATCAGCACTTCCACACTGTCAGTGGCCACCAGTCCATTCATTAGCTCCACTGCACTGTAAGTGAACCACAGAACTTTCTTCAGCTCCATCACACTGTGAGTGACCCACAGTACATGCATCAGCACTACCACACTGGGAATGACCCACAGTACATGCATTAGCACTCCTACGCTCTGACTGACCTGCAGTACATGCATGAGTACCACCACACTGTGTGTGACCCACAATACATGCATCAGCACCACCACACTGTAAGTGACCCATGGTACATGCACCAGCAATAGCATACTGTGAGTGATCCATAGTATATGCATCAGCACTACTGCACTGTGAATGACCCACAGTACATGCTTCTGGATCACCATGCTATGAGTAACCCACAATACATGTTTCAGCACTACCAGACTGAGTGACTCACAGTACATGCATCTGCACCACCATTATGCGTGGCGCACAGTAGCATGAATCTCACTACGCGCATGGTGATGCACAGTACATGCATCAGCACTACCACACTATGGGTGACCCACACCATGCATCAGCACCGTCATACTGAGGTGACCCACAGTACATGCATCAGCATCACCACCGTGGGTGACCACACTAGCATCAGCACAGTCATACTGTGGTGACCCACAGAACATGCATCAGCATCACCACACAGTGGGTGACCCACACTACATGCATCAGCACCATCATACTGTGGAGTGGCTCACAGTACGTACATCAACACTCCCACACTGTCGGTCACCCACAGGACATGCATCAGCACCACCACATTGTGGGTGACCCAGACAACATGCACGAGCACCACCACAATGTGGGTGACCCACAGTACATGCAACTGCACCACCACACTGTGGGTGACCCACAGTACATGCATCTGCTCCACCACATTGTAAGTGACCCACAGTACATGCATCAGCAACACCACACTGTGAGTGACCCACAGTACATGCATCATCACCGCTATGCCGTGAGTAATCCACAGTACATGCATCAGGACTCCCACACTGTAGAGTGACCACAGTACATGCATCAGGACTCCCACACTGTGAGTGACCCACAGTACATGCCAGGACTCCAACACTGTGGTGACCCACGGTACATGTATCAGCATCAGTTCACTGTGCATGACCCACAATACATGCATCAGCACTACCACTCTGTGAGTGACCCAAAGCACATGGATCAGCACTACCATACTGTGAGCTACCCACAGTACATGCATCAGCACCACCATGCTGTTAGCATCCCACAGCACATGCATCAGCACCCCAACACTGAGAGTGACCCATAGTAGATGCAGCAGTATCACCACACTGTGAGTGACCCACAATACATGCATCAGCACTCCGACGCTGTAAGTATCCCACAGTACATGCATCAGCAGTACCACACTGTGAGAGACCCACAGTACATGCAACAGCACTACAATGCTGTGAATGATGCAGAATACATGCATCAGCACCACCATGCTGTGAGTAATCCACATTGCATGCATCAGCACTTTCACAGTGTGAGTGTCCCAGAGTACATGCATCTGCACTACCACTGTGGGTGACCCACACAAGATGTATGCGCCCACCATAATGGAGACCCACAGTACTAGCATCAGCACTCCACACTGTGGTCACCCACCCTCGTGCATCAGCACCGTCACACTGTGAGGACCATAGTACAGAGCATCTGCACCACCACATTGCCGTGACCCACAGTACGCCATCAGCACTACTGCATTGTGAGTGACGACAGTATGCATCATCACCACCACACCTGTGGGTGACCCACACTACATGCATCAGCACCATCATACTGTGACTGACCCACAGTACATGCATCAGTACTCCCCTACACTGTCGGTCCACCCGGGATATGCATCAGCACCACCACATTGTGGGTGGCCAGAGTACATGCATCAGCACCACCACAATGTGGGTGACCCAAAGTACATGAATCTGCTCCACCACATTGTAAGTGACCCACAGTACATGCATCAGCACTACCACAGCAGTGAGTGACCCACAGTACATGCATCACACCCACACACTGTGAATGACCCATGGGACATGCATCAGAACTACCACACTGTGAGTGACCCACAGTACATGCATCAGCACCACCACACTGTAAGTGACCCACAGTACATGCATCAGCACCACTGTGCCATGAGTAATCCACAGTACATGCATCAGGACTCCACACTGTGGGTGACCCACAGTACATGCATCGGTACTACACACTGTGAATGACCAGAGTACATGTATCAGCATCACCAAACTGTGCTTGATCTACAATACATGCATCAGCACTACCACACTGTGAGTGACCCATAGTACATGGATCAGCACTACCATACTGTGAGTTACCCACAGTACATGCATCAGCAGTACTGCACTGTGAATGACGCAGACTACATGCATCAGTACCACCTTGCTGTTAGCATCCCACAGTACATGCATCAGCACCCCCATACTGAGAGTGACCCATAGTACATGCAGCAGTATTTCCACACAGTGAGTGTCCCATAAATACATGCATCAACACTCCTACACTGTGAGTGTCCCAAAGTACATGCATCAGCAGTGCCACACTGTGAGAGACCCACAGTACATGCATCAGCACTACCATTCTGTGAATGATGCAGAATACATGCATCAGCACCACCATGCTGTGTGTAATGCACTGTGCATGCATCAGCACTTCCACAGTGTGTGTGTCCCACAGTACATGCATCAGCACTACCACACTGTGGGTGACCCACACTACATGTATCAGCACTACCGCACTGTGAGTGACCCCCAGAATATGCACCCACACTGTGAGTGACCCACAGTACATGCATCAACACTACTGCTGTGTGAATGCCCCACAGTACATGCATCAGCAGCACAATACTGTGAGTAACCCAGAGTACATGTATCAGCACTACCATACTGTGAGTGACTCACAGTACAGGCATCTCCTCCACTGCCTTGTGAATGACACACTGTACATGCATCAGCACTACTGCACTGTGAGTGAAACACAGTACATGTATCAACACTACCCCACTGTGAGTGACCACAGTAGATGAATCAGTACTCCCACACTGTGAGTGACCTGCAGTACATGCTTCAGCACTACCACACAGTGAGTGACTCACAGTACATGCGTCAGCACTACCACACTGCGAGTGACTCACAGTACATGCATCAGCACAACCACCCTGTGAATGACCTACAGTACATGCATTTGCACTACCACACATGAGTGACCCACAGTACATGCATTAGCACTACCACACTGTGAGTCACCACAGCATACATCAGCTCCCCCACACTGTGAGTGGCCCACAGTACATGTATCTGCACCACCACATTGTAAGTAACCCACGGTACATGCATCAACACCACCTCACTGTGGGTGATGCACACAACATGCATCAGCACCACCATACTGCGAGTGACCCACAGTACATGCATATGCACTGCCACACTGTGGATCACCCCTGGGATATGCATCAGAACCACCACATTGTCAGTGACCCACAGTGCATGCATCAGCACCACAACACTGTGGGTGACCCACAGTACATGCATCAGCACCACCACACTATTGGTCGCCCATTGGACATGCATCAGATCCACCACATTGTGAGAGACCCATAGTACATGCATTAGCACCTCCACACTGTGGGTCAACCACACTACATGCATCTACACCACTACACTGTAAGTGACCCACGGGACATGCATCAGCACTACCGCACTGTGTGTGACTCCCAGTATATGCATTAGTACTACCACACTGTGAGTGACCCCCAGAATATGCATTAGTACTACCACACTGAGTGGCCCACAGTACATGCATCAACACTACCACGGTGTGAATGCCCCACAGTATATGCATCAGCACCACCATACTGTGAGTGACCTACAGTACAATCATCCGCACTACCATTAGTGTGAGTTACCCACTGTACATGCATCAGCACTACTGCACTGTGAATGAGGCAAAGTACATGCATCAGCACCACCATGCTGTGAGTGACCCGCAGTACACATATCAGCACCTCCATCTTGGGAGTGACCCGCTGTACACGCATCAGAACCACCACACTGTGAGTGACCCAGAATTCATCCCTCAGCACTAACGTGCTGGCAGGTATCCCAGTTCATGCATCAGAACTACCATTCTGTGCATCACTCCGTATACAGCCATCCGCAGTACAGCACTGTGAATGATGCAGGTACATGCATCAGTACCACCATGCAGTGAGTAATCCTCAGTATATGTATCTATGGTACCACACTGTGAGTGACCCAGAGCACATGCATCAGCACTACCGCACTGAGAGTGACTCACGGTACATGCAACAGCACTACCTCACTGTGGGTGATGCATACGACATGCATTAGTACCACAACACTGTGAGTGACCCAGAGAACATGCATCAGCACTATCACAGTGTGAGTGATCCACAGTACATGCATCAGCAACACCACCCTCTCAGTGACCCACAGTACATGCATCAGCACCACCACAGTGTGAGTGACCCACAATACATGCATCAGCACTACCACACTGTGAGTAATCCACAGTACATGCATCAGCACTACCACACTGTGAGTGATCCATAGTACATGCATCAGCACCACCACACTGTGAGTTACCCACAGTACATGCATCAGCACCACCACACAGTGAGTGACCCCCAGTACATGCATCAGGCCTACCACACTGTGAATGATGCAGAGTACATGTATCAGCATCACCTCACTGTGAGTGACCCACAATACATGCATCAGCACTACCATACTGTGAGTTACCCACAGTACATGCATCAGCACCACCATGCTGTTAGCATCCCACAGCACATGCATCAGCACCCCCACACTGAGAGTGCCCCATAGTACATGCAGCAGCACTACCACACTGTGAGTTACCCACAGTACATGCATCAGCACCACCATGCTGTGAATAATCCACAGTACATGCATCGGTACTACCACACAGTGAATGACGCAGAGTACATGTATCAGCATCACCAAACTGTGCTTGACCCACAATACATGCATCAGCACTACCACATTGTGAGTGACCCATAGTACATGGATCAGCACTACCATACTGCGAGTTACCCACAGTACATGCATTAGCAGTACTGCACTGTGAATGACACAGACTACATGTATGAGTACCACCTTGCTGTTAGCATCCCACAGTACATGCATCAGCAGCCCAATCCTGAGAGTGACCCATAGTACATGCAGCAGTATTACCACACAGTGAGTGTCCCATAAATACATGCATCAGCACTACTACACTGTGAGTGTCCCAGAGTACATGCATCAGCAGTGCCACACTGTGAGAGACCCACAGTACACGCATCAGCACTACCATTCTGTGAATGATGCAGAATACATGCATCAGCACCACCATGCTGTGAGTAATGCACTGTGCATGCATCAGCACTTCCACAGTGTGTGTGTCCACAGTACATGCATCAGCACTACCACACTGTGGGTGACCCACACTACATGTATCAGCACTACCGCACTGTGGTGACCCCAGAATATGCACCCACACTGTGAGTGACCCACAGTACATGGCATCAGCAGCACAATACTGAGAGTAACCCACAGTACATGCATCAGCACTACCATACTGTGGTGACTCACAGTACATGCATCTCCTCCACTGCCTGTGGTGACACACTGTACATGCATCAGCACTACTGCACTGTGGTGACACACAGTACAGCATCATCACTACCCACTGTGGTGATCACGGTACATGAATCAACACTCCCACACTGTGAGTGACCTGCAGTACATGCATCAGCACTACCACACAGTGAGTGACTCACAGTACATGCGTCAGCACTACCGCACTGCGAGTGACTCACAGTACATGCATCAGCACAACCACCCTGTGAATGACCTGCAGTACATGCATTTGCACTACCACACATGTGTGACCCACAGTACATGCATTAGCACTACCACACTGTGAGTCACCACAATACATACATCAGCTCCCCCACATTGTGAGTGACCCACAGTACATGCATCAGAACCACCACATTGTGAGTGACCCACAGTACATGCATCAGCACCACCACACTGTGGGTGGCCCACAGTACATGTATCTGCACCACCACATTGTAAGTAACCCACAGCACATGCATCAACACTACCTCACTGTGGGTGATGCACACAACATGCATCAGCACCACCATACTGCGAGTGACCCACAGTACAGGCATATGCACTGCCACATAGCAGATCACCCTGGGACCATCAGAACCATCACATTGTCAGTGACCCACGGTACGCATCAGCACCACAACACTGTGGGTGACCCACAGTATGCATCAGCACCACCACACTGTTGGTCGCCCATTGGACATGCATCAGATCCACCACATTGTGAGACCCACAGTACGCATTAGCACCTCCACACTGTGGGTCAACCACAGTACATGTATCTGCACCACCACACTGTAAGTGACCCATGGGACATGCATCAGCACTACTGCACTCTGTGTGACTCCCAGTATATGCATTAGTACTACCACACTGTGAGTGACCCCCAGTATATGCATTAGTACTACCACACTGAGTGGCCCACAGTACATGCATCAACTCTACCACGGTGTGAATGCCCCACAGTATATGCATCAGCACCACCATACTGTGAGTGATCTACAGTACATGCATCCGCACTACCATACTGTGAGTGACCCACAGTACATGCATCTGCTCCACTGCACTGTGAGTGACACAAAGTACATGCATCAGCACTGCCACACTGTGAGTGACTCACAGTACATGCCTCAGCACAACCACACTGTGAGTGTCCACAGTAGATGCCTCAGTACTCACACTGTGAGGGTAGTCCAAGCTACATGCATATGCACTGCCACACTGTGGATCACCGCTGGGATATGCATCAGAACCACCACATTGTCAGTGACCCACAGTGCATGCATCAGCACCACAACACTGTGGGTGACCCACAGTACATGCATCAGCACCACCACACTGTTGGTCACCCATTGGACATGCATCAGATACACCACATTGTGAGAGACCCGCAGTACATGCATTAGCACCTCCACACTGTGGGTCAACCACAGTACAAGCATCTGCATCACCACACTGTAAGTGACCCACGGGACATGCATCAGCACTACCGCACTGTGTGTGACTCCCAGTATATGCATTAGTACTACCACACTGTGAGTGACCCACAGTACTTGCATCAGCACTACCAAACTGTGAGTGACACACAGTACATGCGTCTGGACTACCGCACTGCGAGTGACCGCCGGTACATGCATCAGCACTAACACACTGTGACTGACTCACAGTACATGCATCAGCACTACTACAGTGTGAGTGACCCACAGTACATGCATCAGCACCACCAGACTGTGAGGGACTCATAGTACATGCAGCAGCACTTCCACACTGTGAGTGACCCACAGCACATGAATCTGCACACTACACACTCTGAGTGACCCACAATATATGCATCAGCACTACCTCACTGTGAGTGACCTACAGTACATGCATCTGCAATACCACACAGTGAATGATGCACAGTGCATGCATCAGCAACATCACACTGTGATTGACCCTCAGTACATGCAGCAGTAGTCCCACCTGTGAGTGACCCACAGTACATGCATCAACACTACCATACTGTAGGTTACCACTGTACATGCATCAGCACTGCACTGTGAATGAGGCAAAGTACATGCATCAGCACCACCATGCTGTGAGTGACCCGCAGTACACATATCAGCACCTCCATCTTGTGAGTGACCCACTGGAGATGCATCAGAACCACCACACTGTGAGTGACCCAGAATTCATCTCTCAGCACTAACGCGCGGTGAGTGTCCCACAGTTCATGCATCAGAACTACCATTCTGTGCATCACTCACAGTACATGCATCAGCAGTACAGCACTGTGAATGATGCAGAGTACATGCATCAGTACCACCATGCGGTGAGTAATCCTCAGTATATGTATCTATGCTACCACACTGTGAGTGACGCAGAGCACATGCATCAGCACTACCACACTGAGAGTGACTCACAGTACATGCATCAGTACTACCGCACTGAGAGTGACCCACGGTACATGCATCAGCACTACCTCACTGTGGGTGATGCATCGACATACGTAAGTACCACAACACTGTGGTGACCATAGAGAACATGCATCAGCACTATCACAGTGTGAGTGATCCACAGCACATGCATCAGCAACACCACCCTCTCAGTGACCCACAGTACATGTATCAGCACCACCACACTGTTAGTTGACCACAATACATGCATCAGCACTACCACACTGTGAGTAATCCACAGTACATGCATCAGCACCACCACACTGTGAGTGATCCATAGTACGTATCATCACCACCACCACACTGTGAGTTACTCACAGTACATGCATCAGCACCACCACACAGTGAGTGACCCCCAGTACATGCATCAAGACTCCCACACTGAGAGTGACCCACAGTACATGCATCAGGACTATCACAGTGTCAATGATGCAGAGTACATGTATCAGCATCACCTCACTGTGCGTGACCCACAATACATGCATCAGCACTACCACTTTGTGAGTGACCCACAATACATGCATCAGCACTACCATACTGTGAGTTACCCACAGTACATGCATCAGCACCACCATGCTGTTAGCATCCCACAGCACATGCATCAGCACCCCACACGAGAGTGCCCCATAGTACATGCAGCAGCACTACCACACTGTGAGTTACCCACAGTACGGCATCAGCCCCACCATGCTGTGAATAATCCACAGTACATGCATCAGGACTCCCACACTGTCGTGACCACAGTACATACGCCGGGACTACCACAGCGAATGATGCGAGTACGTATCAGCATCACCAAACTGTGCTTGACCCACAATACATGCGTCAGCACCACCACGCCGTGAGCAATCCACAGTACATGCATCAGGACTCCCACACTGTGCGTGACCCACAGTACATGCATCGGGACTACCACACTGTGAATGATGCAGAGTACATGTATCAACATCACCAAACTGTGCTTGACCCATAATACATGCATCAGCACTACCACACTGTGAGTGACCCATAGTACATGGATCAGCACTACCATACTGTGAGTTACCCACAGTACATGCATTAGCAGTACTGCACTGTGAATGACGCAGACTACATGTTTGAGTACCACCTTGCTTTTAGCATCCCACAGTACATGCATCAGCAGCCCAATCCTGAGAGTGACTCATAGTACATGCAGCAGTATTACCACACAGTGAGTGTCCCATAAATACATGCATCAACACTCCTACACTGTGAGTGTCCCAAAGTAAATGCATCAGCAGTGCCACACTGTGAGAGACCCACAGTACACGCACCAGCACTCCTTCTTTGAGATCCTGCCAGTCTGGGAGAGGGGAGCAGATGGACGGAAGGTCAGAGAAGGGGAGATAGGGGAGCTAAACACGTGGCTGAAGGACTGGTGCCAGAAAAAGGACACAGATTTGTAGGGAACTGGCAACATTTCTGGGGCGAAAGTTCTTTAAATTTGATGGACTGCATCTGACTAAAGAAGTCAGTGCATTGGGGCAGAAGTTTGCGTCTTTGCAGAATATTTAAACTAGCAAATGGGGAGAGGTGCAGCACTACATCGTCGAATAGGAAGAACACCCTCCCCACAGCTAGTGGTCAAACAGGAATTCAGCATGTTTGCCGTTCATTTGCATCACCAGGTAAGAAAAGAAGGTTTGTCTCCCACTCCGGCGCTGGGGTAATGCCAAACTTCACCCAACAACTAACACACCAAAATCTGGCCAATGGAAAATCATGTACACAAATGCTCACAGCCTGGAAATAAGATCCCAGACCTGCAGGCAATAATGTCAGAGCTAAACTGGACATAGTAGCAATTAGTGAGGCGTGGTTTACCAGTAACCACACAGGGAGACTTCAGTACCTGGCTGCCATTGTTCAGAAGAGACCAATGTGCAAGGGGAGGTAGCCCTGTATATTAATAGAAAATATCAAAGCTACAGAAATTCAGAATACACATAAGGAGCCAGAAGAACTGTGGGTCACCCTGGAAACAGGAAATGGGACAGCCATAAGAACTGGGGTTGTCTACAGGCCCCAGACCAGAGGGAGGACATAGACACATTACTGTTAGAAGATATACAAAACATGACAGCTAAAGGGAGGTTCTGATAATGGGAGACTTCAACATGCTGGATACAGATTGGTCAATACCAGCAGGAACATCTGCCAGAACTAGACTCATAGTGGATTCCCTGCGGGGAGGCCTCAAACAACTGGTACAGCAACCCACAAGGGACAGGGCTGTCCTAGATCTAGTACTGACTAACAAAGAGGGATCACAGATCTCCAGGTAGAAGGTCACCTGGGGGCCAGTGACCATCACATGGTATGGTTCAATTTGGCTACTACATCTAAATCATCCCATTCCAAGGAAAAATATGGGACTTCAGAGGGCTGACTTTGATAAGATGGCCAAAAGAGTTAAGCTAGCCCTGGCAAAAGAAACACAGGTGAGGGGTACAGGCAAAGTGGGCAAGCATTAAGGATGCAATACTTGAAACAACATCCCATTGTGTTAGACAGAAAAGGAAGTGCAAAGAAGAAGGAACCACTTTGGTTCTCAAATACAGTAGCAGAAAGGTCAGAGCCAAAGGCTGGCCTTCAGGAAATATAAGGAACACAGCGGGATGAAGATAGGGAGGCATACAAACTGCCTAAGGGAAGCAGGTAAGGCAGTAAGGCAGGCAAGTCCCAAACTGAGGAAACACTAGCACGAACAGTAAAAGAAGGTGACAAGACTTTCTATAGATACATTAGTGAAAGGAGAAAGTCAGAGAGTGTGCTAAGCAATGGAGAAAGGGCATGTGAGGAGGAGGACCATGTAAAGGCATCTATCCTAAATAGATACTTTTGCTCAGTATTGAAGAGAAGGTAGGGCAGGGCCACAGCTCAGCATCATGGACACAGGGGAGGGAGGGGACACTACTCCCTTCACAAAGAAAGGGTCCTACAAGAGCTTGCTAAGCTCAGGGTGGATAAGGCAATGGGACCTGATGGCATACATCCCAGGGTACTTAAGGAGGTAAAGGAGGAACTAGCAGAGCCATTAGCAGAATTGTTTAGTGAGTCTCTGAGCACAGGAGAGGTCCCAGAAGACTGGAGAAGGGCTCATGTGATCCCGCTCCACAAGAGTGGTAGCAGGGAGGCCCGGGGAACTACAGACCGGTCAGTCTTACCTCAGTAGTGGGCAAGATTATGGAGGCACTCCTTAAGGAAAGGATAGTGCAACACCTGGAATCCATAGGGCACAGGATCCAAGACAGCATGGGTTTACAAAGGAAGGTCCTGTCAAACTAATCTCATAGATTTCTTTGACTGGGTAACCAGAGTGGTGGACCAAGGGGAGCAGTTGATGTTGCCTACCTTGACTTCAGCAAAGCTTTTGACACTGTTCCACATAGAAGATTGATAAATAAGCTGGGTAGGCTTAGGGTGTGTCAAGTTGGTCAACTGGGTGGCAAACTGGTTGTGGGCAGAAAACAGAGAGTGGTGGTAAATGGTATGCAGTCAGAAGAGATGCAAGTCACAAGTGGGGTACCTCAGGGATCAGTCCTGGGGCCAGTCCTCTTCAACATCTTCATTAGTGACCTTGCAGATGGACTAGAGGTAAGGCTTGTCTGTTTGCAGATGACACCAAGATCTGCAACAGAGTAGATGATCCAGATGGGGTGGGCAGAATGAGAAGAGATCTGGATAAACTAGCAGAGTGGTCAGAAGAGTGGCAACTGGGATTTAATGCAAAGAAGTGCAAAATCATGCACATGGGAAGAGAAACCCTGAAGCCACCTATAGGCTGGGAGGAGTTGCTAGCAGTCACAAAGGAAGAAAGAGACTTGGGCATCATCATCACTGATGACCTAAAATCATCCAAACAGACCTCTAAAGCAGTAGGTAAGGCTAGAAGTTAGGGGGCGTATTAGGGTATCACAAAGTCGTAAGAGGAGTAATAATTCCTCTGTACAAGACACTGGTTAGGCCCCATCTGAGTACTGCGTGCAGTATTGGAGGCCACACCTTCACAAGGACATTAACCAAATTGAGGCAGTCCAGAGGCAGCAAAATGGTGCAGGGACTGCATCAGAAGACATATGAGGGACAGGTAGCAGACTCAATATGTATACCCTTGAGCAAAGGAGGGAGAGGTGATATGATGAGGCATTCAAACACCTGAAGGGCATAAACAAGGTGAAAGAGTCTAACATGTTTAAATATAAGAAAAACAGCAGGACAAGAGGACACAGCATGAGATTAGAGGAGGCGATTAAGGAATGTGAGGAAATTCTTTTTCTACAGAAGGGTGGTGGATGCATGGAATGGCTACCACGAGAAATTAGTGACTATGAATACAGTGCAGGGCTTCAAACAGGCATGGGATAGGCATAAGGAGCAATACAAATGACTATGAATAGATAGGCCACTGACAGAGCAAAGGCCGATGGCACATTTATAAGGTAGAAAAGAAATGGGTAGACTGGATGGGCCTTGCGGTCCTTATCTGCCGTCAACTTCTATGTTTCTATGATTCTATTCTGTGAATGATGCAGAATACATGCATCAACACCACCATGCTGTGAGTAATGCACAGTGCATGCATCAACACTTCCACGGTAGTATTGTGTCCCACAGTACAGCATCAGCACTACCACACAGGGTGACCCACCCTGTATCAGCACTACCGCGCACTGGTGACCCCCAGAATATGCACCCACACTGTGAGTGACCCACAGTACATGCATCAACACTACTGCTGTTTGAATGCCCCACATTACATGCATCAGCAGCACAATACTATGAGTAACCCACAGTACATGCATCAGCACTACCATACTGTGAGTGACTCACAGTACATGCATCTCCTCCACTGCCCTGTGAGTGACACACTGTACATGCATCAGCACTACTGCACTGTGAGTGACACACAGTACATGCATCAGTACTCCCACACTGTGAGTGACCTGCAGTACATGCATCAGCACTACCACACAGTGAGTGACTCACAGTACATGCATCAGCACTACCACACAGTGGTGGCGCACAGTACATGCATCAGCACTACCGCGCGATGACTCACAATACATGCATCAGCACTACCACACTGAGGGTGACCCACACTACATGTATCAGCACTACCGCACTGTGAGTGACCCCCAGAATATGCACCCACACTGTGAGTGACCCACAGTACATGCATCAACACTACTGCTGTTTGAATGCCCCACATTACATGCATCAGCAGCACAGTACTGTGAGTAACCCACAGTACATGCATCAGCACTACCATACTGTGAGTGACTCACAGTACATGCATCTCCTCCACTGCCCTGTGAGTGACACACTGTACATGCATCAGCACTACTGCACTCTGAGTGACACACAGTACATGCATCAGTACTCCCACACTGTGAGTGACCACAGTAGATGAATCAGTACTCCCACACAGTGAGTGACTCACAGTACATGCATCAGCATAACCACCCTGTGAATGACCTGCAGTACATGCATTTGCACTACCACACATGAGTGACCCACAGTACATGCATTAGCACTACCACACTGTGAGTCACCACAGTAGATACATCAGCTCCCCCACACTGTGAGTGGCCCACAGTACATGCATCAGAACCACCACATTGTGAGTGACCCACAGTACATGCATCAGCACCACCACACTGTGGGTGGCCCACAGTACATGTATCTGCACCACCACATTGTAAGTAACCCAAGGCACATGCATCAACACTACCTCACTGTGGGTGATGCACACAACATGCATCAGCACCACCATACTGCGAGTGACCCACAGTACATGCATATGCACTGCCACACTGTGGATCACCCCTGGGATATGCATCAGAACCACCACATTGTCAGTGACCCACAGTGCATGCATCAGCACCACAACACTGTGGGTGACCCACAGTTCATGCATCAGCACCACCACACTGTTGGTCACCCATTGGACATGCATCAGATCCAACACATTGTGAGAAACCCACAGTACACGCATTAGCACCTCCACACTGTGGGTCAACCACAGTGCATGCATCTGCACCATCACCATAAGTGACCCACGGGACATGCATCAGCACTACCGCACTGTGTGTGACTCCCAGTATATGCATTAGTACTACCACACTGTGAGTGACCCCCAGTATATGCATTAGTACTACCACACTGAGTGGCCCACAGTACAGGCATCAACACTACTACGGTGTGAATGCCCCACAGTATATGCATAAGCACCACCATACTGTGAGTGACCTACAGTACATGCATCCGCACTACCATACTGTGGTGACCCACAGTACATGCATCTGATCCACTGCACTTTGAGTGACACAAAGTACATGCATCAGCACTGCCACACTGTGAGTGACACACAGTACATGCCTCAGCACTACCACACTGTGAGTGTCCACAGTAGATGCCTCAGTACTCACACACTGTGAGTGATCCAAGCTACATGCATCAGCACTACAACACTGCAAGTGACCCACAGTACTTGCATCAGCACTAGCAAACTGTGAGTGACACACAGTACATGCGTCTGGACGACCGCACTGCGACTGACCGCCAGAACATGCATCAGCACTAACACAATGTGACTGACCCACAGTACATGCATCAGCACTGCTACAGTGTGAGTGACCCACAGTACATGCATCAGCACCACCAGACTGTGAGGGACTCATAGTACATGCAGCAGCACTTCCACACTGTGGGTGACCACAGCACATGGATCTACTACACCTCTGAGTGACCCACAATATATGCATCAGCACTACCTCACTGTGGTGACCTGCAGTACATGCATCTGCACTACCACACAGTGAATGATGCACAGTGCATGTATCAGCAACACCACACTGTGAGTGACCCACAGTACATGCATCAGCACTACCATACTGTGAGTTACCCACTGTACATGCCATCAGCACTACTGCACTGAGATGAGGCAAAGTACATGCATCAGCACCACCATGCTGTGGTGACCATGATACACATATCAGCACCTCCATCTTGTGGTGACCGCTGTACCGCATCAGAACCACCACACTGTGGAGTGACCCAGAATTCATCCCTCAGCACTAACGGCTGTGAGTGTCCCACAGTTCATGCATCAGAACTACCATTCTGTGCATCACTCACGAAGTTACCGCCGCATCGTAATTACAGCACTGTGAATGATGCGAGTACGGCCATCAGTACCACCGCGTTGGTAATCCTCAGTATATGTATCTATGCCACGCAGGTGTTGGGCACATGCCTCAGCACTACCACACTGAGAGTGACTCACAGTACGTGCATCAGCACTATGGCACTGAGGAGTGACCCACGGTACATACATCAGCACTACCTCACTGTGGGTGATGCATCACGACATGCATTAGTACCCACAACACTGTGGTGACCCAGAGAACATGCATCAGCACTATCACAGTGTGAGTGATCCACAGTACATGCATCAGCACCACCACACTGTGGTGACCACAGTACATGCATCAGCACCACCAGACTGTGGGGACTCATAGTACATGCAGCAACACTTCCACACTGTGGTGACCCACAGCACATGAATCTGCACTACACACTCTGGGTGACCACAATATATGCATCAGCACTACCTCACTGTGAGTGACCTACAGTACATGCATCTGCACTACCACACGAGTGAATGATGCACAGTGCAAGCATCAGCAACACCACACTGTGGTGACCCTCAGTACATGCAGCAGTAGTCCCACACAGCGGGTGACCCACAGTACATGCATCAGAACTACCCCACTGTGAGTTACCCACTGTACATGCATCAGCACTACTGAACTGTGAATGAGGCCAGTACATGCATCAGCACCACCATGCTGTGAGTGACCGCGGTACACATATCAGCACCTCCATCTTGTGGGTGACCCGCTGTACCGCATCAGAACCACCACACTGTGAGTGACCCAGAATTCATCCCTCAGCACTAACGGCTGTGTGGTGTCCCAGTTCATGCATCAGGATACCATTCTGTGCATCACTCACGAAATACAGCCATCAGCAGTACAGCACTGTGAATGATGCAGAGTACATGCATCAGTACCACCATGCGGTGAGTAATCCTCAGTATATGTATCTATGCTACCACACTGTGAGGACGAATACTGCATCAGCACTACCACACTGAGAGTGACTCACAGTGCATGCATCAGCACTACCTCACTGTGGGTGATGCATACGACATGCATTAGTACCACAACACTGTGAGTGACCCAGAGAACATGCATCAGCACTATCACACTGTGAGTGATCCACAGTACATGCATCAGCACCACCACACTGTGAGTGACCCACAGTACATGCATCAGCACCACCAGACTGTGAGGGACTCATAGTACATGCAGCAGCACTTCCACACTGTGAGTGACCCACAGCACATGAATCTGCACTACACACTCTGAGTGACCCACAATATATGCATCAGCACTACCTCACTGTGAGTGACCTACAGTACATGCATCTGCACTACCACACAGTGAATGATGCACAGTGCAAGCATCAGCAACACCACACTGTGAGTGACCCTCAGTACATGCAGCAGTAGTCCCACACTGTGAGTGACCCACAGTACATGCATCAGAACTACCATACTGTGAGTTACCCACTGTACATGCATCAGCACTACTGAACTGTGAATGAGGCAAAGTACATGCATCAGCACCACCATGCTGTGAGTGACCCGCAGTACACATATCAGCACCTCCATCTTGTGAGTGACCCGCTGTACACGCATCAGAACCACCACACTGTGAGTGACCCAGAATTCATCCCTCAGCACTAACGCGCTGTGAGTGTCCCACAGTTCATGCATCAGAACTACCATTCTGTGCATCACTAACAGTACATGCATCAGCAGTACAGCACTGTGAATGATGCAGAGTACATGCATCAGTACCACCATGCGGTGAGTAATCCTCAGTATATGTATCTATGCTACCACACTGTGAGTGACCCAGAGCACATGCATCAGCACTACCACACTGAGAGTGACTCACGGTGCATGCATCAACACTACTACCTCACTGTGGGTGATGCATACACATGCATTAGTACCACAACACTGTAGGTGACCCACACAACATGCATCAGCACTATCACAGTGTGAGTGATCCACAGTACATGCATCAGCAACACCACCCTCTCAGGGACCAACAGTACATGCATCAGCACCACAACACTGGGTGACCCACAATACATGCATCAGCACTACCACACTGTGGTAATCCACAGTACATGTATCAGCACTATCACACAGGTGATCCATAGTACTGCATCAGTACCACCACACAGTGAGTGACCCCAGTACATGCATCAGGACTCCCACACTGAGTGACCCACAGTACATGCATCAGGACTACCACACTGTGAATGATGCAGGTACATGTATCAGCATCACCTCACTGTGCGTGACCCAATACATGCATCAGCACTACCACTATGTGGTGACCACAATACATGCATCAGCACTACCATGCTGTTAGCATCCCACAGCACATGCAGCAGCACCCCCAATCTGAGAGTGTCCCATAGTACATGCAGCAGCACTACCACACTGTGAGTTGCCCACAGTACATGCATCAGCCCCAACATGCTGTGAATAATCCACAGTACATGCATCAGGACTCCCACACTGTGAGTGACCGACAGTACATGCATCGGTACTACCACACAGTGAATGACGCAGAGTACATGTATCAGCATCACCAAACTGTGCTTGACCCACAATACATGCATCAGCACCACCACGCGTGAGCAATCCACAGTACATGCATCAGGACTCCCACACTGTGCGTGACCCACAGTACATGCATCGGGACTACCACACTGTGAATGATGCAGAGTGCATGTATCAGCTTCACCAAACTGTGCTTGACCCACAATACATGCATCAGCACTACCACGCAGTGTGACCCATAGTACATGGATCAGCACTACCATACTGTGAGTTACCCACGAGTACATACATTAGCAGTACTGCACTGTAGATAGCGCGCAGACTACATGTATGAGTACCACCTTGCAGTTAGCATCCCCAGTACAGCATCAGCAGCCCAATCCTGAGAGTGACCCATAGTACATGCAGCAGCATCACCACACAGTGAGTGTTCCATAAATACATGCATCAGCACCCCTACGCTGTGAGTGTCCCAAAGTACATGCATCAGCAGTGCCACAGTGTGAGAGACTCACAGTACATGCATCAGCACTACCATGCAGTGAATGATGCAGAATACATCTTTCAGAACCACCATGCTGTGAGTAATGCACTGTCCATGCAACAGCACTTCCACAGTGTGAGTGTCCCACAGTACATGCATCAGCACTACCACACTGTGGGTGACCCACACTACATGTATCAGCACCACCATACTGGGACTAACCCACAGTACTTGCATCAGCACTCCCACACTGTAGGTCACCCATGGGACATGCATCAGAACCACCACATTGTGAGTGAACCACAGTACATGCATCAGCCCCACCATGCTGTGAATAATCCACAGTACAAGCATCAGGACTCCCACACTGTGAGTGACTGACAGTACATGCATCAGTACTACCACACAGTGAATGACGCAGAGTACATGTATCAGCATCACCAAACTGTGCTTGACCCACAATACATGCATCAGCACTACCACACTGTGAGTGACCCATAGTACATGGATCAGCACTACCATACTGCGAGTTACCCACAGTACATGCATTAGCAGTACTGCACTGTGAATGACGCAGACTACATGTATGAGTACCACCTTGCTGTTAGCATCCCACAGTACATCAGCAGCCCAATCCTGAGAGAGACCCATAGTACATGCAGCAGTATTACCACACAGTGAGTGTCCCATAAATACATGCATCAGCACTACTACACTGTGAGTGTCCCAGAGTACATGCATCAGCAGTGCCACACTTGAGAGACCCACAGTACACGCATCAGCACTACCATTCTGTGAATGATGCAGAATACATGCATCAGCACCACCATGCTGTGAGTAATGCACTGTGCATGCATCCAGCACTTCCACAGTGTGTGTGTCCACAGTACATGCATCAGCACTACCACACTGTGGGTGACCCGCACTACATGTATCAGCACTACCGCACTGTGGTGACCCCAGAATATGCACCCACACTGTAGGTGACCCACAGTACGCCATCCATGCACACAATACTGAGAGTAACCCACAGTACATGCATCAGCACTACCATACTGTGGTGACTCACAGTACATGCATCTCCTCCACTGCCCTGTGGTGACACACTGTACATGCATCAGCACTACTGCACTGTGGTGACACACAGTACATGCATCATCACTGCCCACTGTGGTGATCACGGTACATGAATCAATACTCCCACACTGTGAGTGACCTGCAGTACATGCATCAGACTACCACACAGTGGTGACTCTGAGTACATGCGTCAACACCTACGCCTACGAGTGACTCACAGTACATGCATCAGCACAACCACCCTGTGAATGACCTGCAGTACATGCATTTGCACTACCACACGTAGTGACCCACAGTACATGCATTAGCACTCACCACACTGAGTCACCACAATACATACATCAGCTCCCCACATTGTGGTGACCCACAGTACATGCATCAGAACCACCACATTGTAGGTGACCACAGTACATGCATCAGCACCACCACACTGTGGGTGGCCCACAGTACATGTATCTGCACACCACATTGTAAGTAACCCACAGCACATGCATCAACACTACCTCACTGTGGGTGATGCACAACATGCATCAGCACCACCATACTGCAGGTGACCACAGTACGGCATATGCACTGCCACTGTGGATCACCCTGGGATATCCATCAGAACCATCACATTGTCAGTGACCCACGGTGCGCATCAGCACCACAACACTGTGGGTGACCCACAGTATGTCATCAGCACCACCACCACTGTTGGTCGCCCATTGGACATGCATCAGATCCACCACATTGTGAGAGACCCACAGTACACGCATTAGCACCTCCACACTGTGGGTCAACCACAGTACATGTATCTGCACCACCACACTGTAAGTGACCCATGGGACATGCATCAGCACTACTGCACTCTGTGTGACTCCCAGTATATGCATTAGTACTACCACACTGTGAGTGACCCCCAGTATATGCATTAGTACTACCACACTGAGTGGCCCACAGTACATGCATCAACTCTACCACGTGTGTGAATGCCCCACGTATATGCCATCAAGCACCACCATACTGTGGTGATCACAGTACATGCATCACACTACCATGCTGTGGTGACCCACAGTACATGCATCTGCTCCACTGCACTGTGAGTGACACAAAGTACATGCATCAGCACTGCCACACTGTGAGTGACTCACAGTACATGCCTCAGCACAACCACACTGTGAGTGTCCACAGTAGATGCCTCAGTACTCACACACTGTGAGTGATCCAAGCTACATGCATATGCACTGCCACACTGTGGATCACTGCTGGGATATGCATCAGAACCACCACATTGTCAGTGACCCACAGTGCATGCATCAGCACCACAACACTGTGGGTGACCCACAGTACATGCATCAGCACCACCACACTGTTGGTCACCCATTGGACATGCATCAGATACACCACATTGTGAGAGACCCGCGGTACATGCATTAGCACCTCCACACTGTGGGTCAACCACAGCCTGCATATCTGCCCACCACACTGTAAGTGACCCCGGGACATGCATCAGCACTACCGCACTGTGACTGCCCAGTATATGCGCTAGTACTACCACGCAGGTGACCCACAGTACTTGCATCAGCACTGCAAGCTGTGGTACACACAGTACATGCGTCTGGACTACCGCTTTCACAGTGGCCGCGGTACGCCATCAGCACTAACACACTGTGACTGACTCACAGTACATGCATCAGCACTACTACAGTGTGAGTGACCCACAGTACATGCATCAGCACCACCAGACTGTGAGGGACTCATAGTACATGCAGCAGCACTTCCACACTGTGAGTGACCCACAGCACATGAATCCACTACACACTCTGGTGACCCACAATATATGCATCAGCACTACCTCACTGTGGGTGACCTACAGTACATGCATCTGCAATACCACACAGTGAATGATGCAGTGCATGCATCAGCAACATCACACTGTGATTGACCCTCAGTACATGCAGCAGTGGTCCCACTGTGAGTGACCCACAGTACATGCATCAACACTACCATACTGTAGGTTACCACTGTACATGCATCAGCACTACTCACTGTGAATGAGGCAAAGTACATGCATCAACACCACCATGCTGTGAGTGACCCGCAGTACACATATCAACACCTCCATCTTGTAGTGACCCACTGTAGATGCATCAGAACCACCACACTGTGAGTGACCCAGAATTCATCCCTCAGCACTAACGCGCTGTGAGTGTCCCACAGTTCATGCATCAGAACTACCATTCTGTGCATCACTCACAGTACATGCATCAGTAGTACAGCACTGTGAATGATGCAGAGTACATGCATCAGTACCACCATGCGGTGAGTAATCCTCAGTATATGTATCTATGCTACCACACTGTGAGTGACCCAGAGCACATGCATCAGCACTACCACACTGAGAGTGACTCACAGTACATGCATCAGCACTACCGCACTGAGAGTGACCCACGGTACATGCATCAGCACTACCTCACTGTGGGTGATGCGCCGACATGCATTAGTACCACAACACTGTGGTGACCATAGAGAACATGCATCAGCACTATCACAGTGTGAGTGATCACAGTACATGCATCAGCAACACCACCCTCTCAGTGACCCACAGTACATGTATCAGCACCACCACACTGTTAGTGACCCACAATACATGCATCAGCACTACCACACTGTGAGTAATCCACAGTACATGCATCAGCACCACCACACTGTGAGTGATCCATAGTACATGCATCAGCACCACCACACTGTGAGTTACTCACAGTACATGCATCAGCACCACCACACAGTGAGTGACCCCCAGTACATGCATCAAGACTCCCACATTGAGAGTGACCCACAGTACATGCATCAGGACTATCACAGTGTCAATGATGCAGAGTACATGTATCAGCATCACCTCACTGTGCGTGACCCACAATACATGCATCAGCACTACCACTTTTTGAGTGACCCACAATACATGCATCAGCACTACCATACTGTGAGTTACCCACAGTACATGCATCAGCACCACCATGCTGTTAGCATCCCACAGCACATGCATCAGCACCCCCACACTGAGAGTGCCCCATAGTACATGCAGCAGCACTACCACACTGTGAGTTACCCACAGTACATGCATCAGCCCCACCATGCTGTGAATAATCCACAGTACATGCATCAGGACTCCCACACTGTGAGTGACCGACAGTACATGCATCGGGACTACCACACGAGTGAATGCATAAGTACATGTATCAGCATCACCAAACTGTGCTTGACCCACAATACATGCGTCAGCACCACCACGCCGTGAGCAATCCACAGTACATGCATCAGGACTCCCACACTGTGCGTGACCCCACAGTACAGCCATCAGGACTACCACTGTGAATGATGCAGGTACATGTATCAACATCACCAAACTGTGCTTGACCCATAATACATGCATCAGCACTACCACACTGTGAGTGACCCATAGTACATGGATCAGCACTACCATACTGAGAGTTACCCACAGTACATCCATTATGATACTGCACTGTGAATAGCAGACTACATGTTTGAGTACCACCTTGCTTTTAGCATCCCACAGTACATGCATCAGCAGCCCAATCCTGAGAGTGACTCATAGTACATGCAGCAGTATTACCACACAGTGAGTGTCCATAAATACATGCATCAACACTCCTACACTGTGAGTGTCCCCAAAGTAAATGCATCAGCAGTGCCCACTGTAGAGACCCACAGTAACGCACCAGCACTCCTTCTTTGAGATCCTGCCAGTCTGGGAGGGGCAGATGGACGGAAGGTCAGAAGGGAGATAGGGAGCTAAACACGTGGCTGAAGGACTGGTGCCAGAAAAAGGACACAGATTTGTAGGGAACTGGCAACATTTCTGGGAGCGAAAGTTCTTTAAATTTGATGGACTGCATCTGACTAAAGAGAGTCAGTGCATTGGGGCAGAAGTTTGCGTCTTTGCAGAATATTTAAACTAAGCAAATGGGGAGAGGGTGCCACTACGCCGTCGAATAGGAAGCACCCCTCCCCACAGCTAGTGGTCAAACAGGAATTCAGCATGTTTGCCGTTCATTTGCATCACCAGGTAAGAAGAAAGGTTTGTCTCCCACACGACGACAGGGGTAATGCCAAACTTCACCCAACAACTAACACACCAAAATCTGGCCAATGGAAAATCATGTACACAAATGCTCACAGCCTGGGAAATAAGATCCCAGACCTGCAGGCAATAATGTCAGAGGCTAAACTGGACATAGTAGCAATTAGTGAGACGTGGTTTACCAGTAACCACACTTGGGAGACTTCAGTACCTGGCTGCATTGTTCAGAAGAGACCAATGTGCAAGGGAGGTAGCCCTGTATATTAATAGAAAATATCAAAGCTACAGAAATTCAGAATACACATAAGGAGCCAGAAGAACTGTGGGTCACCCTGAAACAGAAATGGGACAGCCATAAGAACTGGGGTTGTCTACAGGCCCCAGACCAGAGGGAGGACATAGACACATTACTGTTAGAAGATATACAAAACATGACAGCTAAAGGAGGTTCTGATAATGGAGACTTCAACATGCTGGATAGATTGGTCAATACCAGCAGGAACATCTGCCAGAACTAGACTCATAGTGGATTCCCTGCAGGGGAGGGCCTCAAACAACTGGTACAGCAACCCACAAGGGACAGGGCTGTCCTAGATCTAGTACTGACTAACAAAGAAGGGATCACAGATCTCCAGGTAGAAGGTCACCTGGGGCCAGTGACCATCACATGGTATGGTTCAATTTGGCTACTACATCTAAATCATCCCATTCCAAGGTAAAAATATGGGACTTCAGAGGCTGACTTTGATAAGATGGCCAAAAGAGTTAAGCTAGCCCTGGCAAAAGAAACACAGGTGAGGGGTACAGGCAAAGTGGGCAAGCATTAAGGATGCAATACTTGAAGCAACATCCCATTGTGTTAGACAGAAAGGAAGTGCAAAGAAGAGAAACCACTTTGGTTCTCAAATACAGTAGCAGAAAGGTCAGAGCCAAAGGCTGGCCTTCAGGAAATATAAGGAACACAGCGGGATGAAGATAGGGAGGCATACCAAACTGCCCTAAGGGAAGCAGGTAAGGCAGTAAGGCAGGCAAGTCCCAAACTGAGGAAACACTAGCACGAACAGTAAAAGAAGGTGACAAGACTTTCTATAGATACATTAGTGAAAGGAGAAAGTCCAGAGGTGTGCTAAACTAATGGAGAAAAGGGAGCATGTGAGGAGGAGGACCATGTAAAGGCATCTATCCTAAATAGATACTTTGCTCAGTATTTACTGAAGAGAAGGTAGGCAGGGCCACAGCTCAACATCATGGACACAGGGGAGGAGGAGGTGACACTACTCCTTCACAAAGAAAGGGTCCTACAAGAGCTTGCTAAGCTCAGGGTGGATAAGGCAATGGGACCTGATGGCATACATCCCAGGGTACTTAAGGAGGTAAAGGAGGAACTAGCAGAGCCATTAGCAGAATTGTTTAGTGAGTCTCTGAGCACAGGAGAGGTCCCAGAAGACTGGAGAAGGGCTCATGTGATCCCGCTCCACAAGAGTGGTAGCAGGGAGGCGCGGGGAACTACAGACCGGTCAGTCTTACCTCAGTAGTGGGCAAGATTATGGAGGCACTCCTTAAGGAAAGGATAGTGCAACACCTGGAATCCATAGGGCACAGGATCCAAGACAGCATGGGTTTACAAAGGAAGGTCCTGTCAAACTAATCTCATAGATTTCTTTGACTGGGTAACCAGAGTGGTGGACCAAGGGGAGCAGTTGATGTTGCCTACCTTGACTTCAGCAAAGCTTTTGACACTGTTCCACATAGAAGATTGATAAATAAGCTGGGTAGGCTTGGGGTGTGTGTCAAGTTGGTCAACTGGGTGGCAAACTGGTTGTGGGCAGAAAACAGAAGTGGTGGTAAATGGTATACAGTCAGAAGAGATGCAAGTCACAAGTGGGGTACCTCAGGGATCAGTCCTGGGGCCAGTCCTCTTCAACATCTTCATTAGTGACCTTGCAGATGGACTAGAGGTAAGGCTTGTCTGTTTGCAGATGACACCAAGATCTGCAACAGAGTAGATGATCCAGATGGGGTGGGCAGAATGAGAAGAGATCTGGATAAACTAGCAGAGTGGTCAGAAGAGTGGCAACTGGGTTTAATGCAAAGTGCAAAATCATGCACATAGGAAGAGAAACCCTGAAGCCACCTATAGGCTGGGAGGGAGTTGCTAGCAGTCACAAAGGAAGAAAGAGACTTGGGCATCATCATCACTGATGACCTAAAATCATCAAACAGACCTCTAAAGCAGTAGGTAAGGCTAGGGGGTGTTAGGGCGTATTAGTGAGGTATCACAAATCGTAAGAGAGAAGTAAATTCCTCTGTACAAGACACTGGTTAGGCCCCATCTAGGTACTGCGTGCAGTATTGGAGCCACACCTTCACAAGGACATTAACCAAATTGAGGCAGTCCAGAGGGCAGCAAAATGGTGCAGGGACTGCATCAGAAGACATATGAGGGACAGGTAGCAGACTCAATATGTACCCTTGAGCAAAGGAGGAGAGAGGTGATATGATCGAGGCATTCAAACACCTGAAGGGCATAAACAAGGTGAAAGAGTCTAACATGTTTAAATATAAGAAAAACAGCAGGACAAGAGGACACAGCATGAGATTAGGGGAGGCGATTAAGGGGAATGTGAGAAATTCTTTTTCACAGAAGGGTGGTGGATGCATGGAATGGCTACCACAAGAAGTGGTGGCTATGAATACAGTGCAGGGCTTCAAACAGGCATGGGATAGGCATAAGGGAGCAATACAAATGACTATGAATAGATAGGCCACTGACAGAGCAAAGGCCGATGGCACATTTATAAGGTAGAAAAAGAAATGGGTAGACTGGATGGGCCTTGCGGTCCTTATCTGCTGTCAACTTCTATGTTTCTATGTTTCTATTCTGTGAATGATGCAGAATACATGCATCAGCACCACCATGCTGTGAGTAATGCACAGTGCATGCATCAGCACTTCCACAGTGTGTGTGTCCCACAGTACAAGCATCAGCACTACCACACTGAGGGTGACCCACACTACATGTATCAGCACTACCGCACTGTGAGTGACCCCCAGAATATGCACCCACACTGTGAGTGACCCACAGTACATGCATCAACACTACTGCTGTTTGAATGCCCACATTACATGCATCAGCAGCACAATGCTATGAGTAACCCACAGTACATGCATCAGCACTACCCCACCTGTGGTGACTCACAGTATGCATATCCTCCACTGCCCTGTGAGTGACACACTGTACATGCATCAGCACTACTGCACTGTGAGTGACACACAGTACATGCATCAGTACTCCCACACTGTGAGTGACCTGCAGTACATGCATCAGCACTACCACACAGTGAGTGACTCACAGTACATGCATCAGCACTACCACACAGTGAGTGACGCACAGTACATGCATCAGCACTACCGCACTGCGAGTGACTCACAGTACATGCATCAGCACTACCACACTGAGGGTGACCCACACTACATGTATCAGCACTACCGCACTGTGAGTGACCCCCAGAATATGCACCCACACTGTGAGTGACCCACAGTACATGCATCAACACTACCTTGTTTGAATGCCCCACATTCACACATCAACCGGCACAATACTGTGAGTAACCCACAGTACATGCATCAACACTACCATACTGTGAGTGACTCACAGTACATGCATCCTCCACTGCCCTGTAGGTGACACACTGTACATGCATCAGCACTACTGCACTCTGAGTGACACACAGTACATGCATCAGTACTCCCACACTGTGAGTGACCACAGTAGATGAATCAGTACTCCCACACAGTGAGTGACTCACAGTACATGCATCAGCACAACCACCCTGTGAATGACCTGCAGTACATGGATTTGCACTACCACACATGAGTGACCCACAGTACAGGCATTAGCACTACCACACTGTGAGTCACCACAGTAGATACATCAGCTCCCCCACACTGTGAGTGGCCCACAGTACATGCATCAGAACCACCACATTGTGAGTGACCCACAGTACATGCATCAGCACCACCACTGTGGGTGGCCACAAACCACATGTATCTGCACCACCACATTGTAAGTAACCCAAGGCACATGCATCAACACTACCTCACTGTGGGTGATTCACAACATCATCAGCACCACCATACTGCGAGTGACCCACAGTACATGCATATGCACTGCCACACTGTGGATCACCCCTGGGATATGCATCAGAACCACCACATTGTCAGTGACCCACAGTGCATGCATCAGCACCACAACACTGTGGGTGACCCACAGTTCATGCATCAGCACCACCACACTGTTGGTCGCCCATTGGACATGCATCAGATCCACCACATTGTGAGAGACCCACAGTACACGCATTAGCACCTCCACACTGTGGGTCAACCACAGTACATGCATCTGCACCATCACACTGTAAGTGACCCACGGGACATGCATCAGCACTACCGCACTGTGTGTGACTCCCAGTATATGCATTAGTACTACCACACTGTGAGTGACCCCCAGTATATGCATTAGTACTACCACACTGAGTGGCCCACAGTACAGGCATCAACACTACTACGGTGTGAATGCCCCACAGTATATGCATAAGCACCACCATACTGTGAGTGACCTACAGTACATGCATCCGCACTACCATACTGTGGTGACCCACAGTACATGCATCTGATCCACTGCACTTTGGTGACAAAGTACATGCATCAGCACTGCCACACTGTGGTGACACAAGTACATGCCTCAGCACTACCACACTGTGAGTGTCCACAGTAGATGCCTCAGTACTCACACACTGTGGTGGTCAAGCTACATGCATCAGCACTACAACACTGCAAGTGACCCACAGTACTTGCATCAGCACTACAAACTGTGGTGACACACAGTACATGCGTCTGGAGCGACCGCACTCGAGTGGCCGCCAGTACAGCATCAGCACTAACACAATGTGACTGACCCACAGTACGCCATCAGCACTGCTACAGTGTGAGTGACCCACAGTACATGCATCAGCACCACCAGACTGTGAGGGGACTCATAGTACATACAGCAACACTTCCACACTGTGGGTGACCACAGCACATGAATCTGCACTACACACTCTGAGTGACCCACAATATATGCATCAGCACTACCTCACTGTGGTGACCTGGTACATGCATCTGCACTACCACACAGTGAATGATGCACAGTGCATGTATCAGCAACACCACACTGTGAGTGACCCACAGTACATGCATCAGCACTACCATACTGTGGTTACCCACTGTACATGCATCAACACTACTGCACTGTGAAATGAGGCAAAGTACATGCATCAGCACCACCATGCTGTGGTGACCGCAGTACACATATCAGCACCTCCATCTTGTGGTGACCGCTGTACCGCATCAGAACCACCACACTGTGAGTGTGCCCAGAATTCATCCCTCAGCACTAACGCTCTGTGAGTGTCCCACAGTTCATGCATCAGAACTACCATTCTGTGCATCACTCACAGTACATGCATCAGCAGTACAGCACTGTGAATGATGCAGAGTACATGCATCAGTACCACCATGCGGTGAGTAATCCTCAGTATATGTATCTATGCTACCACACTGTGAGTGACCCAGAGCACATGCATCAGCACTACCACACTGAGAGTGACTCACAGTACGTGCATCAGCACTATGGCACTGAGAGTGACCCACGGTACATACATCAGCACTACCTCACTGTGGGTGATGCATACGACATGCATTAGTACCACAACACTGTGAGTGACCCAGAGAACATGCATCAGCACTATCACAGTGTGAGTGATCCACAGTACATGCATCAGCACCACCACACTGTGAGTGACCCACAGTACATGCATCAGCACCACCAGACTGTGAGGGACTCATAGTACATGCAGCAGCACTTCCACACTGTGAGTGACCCACAGCACATGAATCTGCACTACACACTCTGGTGACCCGAAATATGCATCAGCACTACCTCACTGTGGTGACCTACAGTACATGCATCTGCACTACCACACGATGAATGATGCACAGTGCAAGCATCAGCAACACCACACTGTGAGTGACCCTCAGTACATGCAGCAGTAGTCCCACACGTGGTGACCCACAGTACATGCATCAGAACTACCCTACTGTGAGTTACCCACTGTACATGCATCAGCACTACTGAACTGTGAATGAGGCCAGTACATGCATCAGCACCACCATGCTGTGAGGTGACCGCGGTACACATATCAGCACCTCCATCTTGTGAGTGACCCGCTGTACCGCATCAGAACCACCACACTGTGAGTGACCCAGAATTCATCCCTCAGCACTAACGGCTGTGTGGTGTCCCACAGTTCATGCATCAGAACTACCATTCTGTGCATCACTCACGAATACAGCCATCAGCAGTACAGCACTGTGAATGATGCAGGTACATGCATCAGTACCACCATCGGTGAGTAATCCTCAGTATATGTATCTATGCTACCACACGTAGAGTGACCCAGAGCATGCATCAGCACTACCACACTGAGAGTGACTCACGGTGCATGCATCAGCACTACCTCACTGTGGGTGATGCATACGACATGCATTAGTACCACAACACTGTAGGTGACCACAAACATGCATCAGCACTATCACAGTGTGAGTGATCCACAGTACATGCATCAGCAACACCACCCTCTCAGGGACCAACAGTACATGCATCAGCACCACAACACTGAGTGACCCACAATACATGCATCAGCACTACCACACTGTGAGTAATCCACAGTACATGTATCAGCACTATCACACTGGTGATCCATAGTACGTGCATCAGCACCACCACACAGTGGTGACCCAGTACATGCATCAGGACTCCCACACTGAGAGTGACCCACAGTACATGCATCAGGACTACCACACTGTGAATGATGCAGAGTACATATATCAGCATCACCTCACTGTGCGTGACCCACAATACATGCATCAGCACCACCACCATGTGAGTGACCCACAATACATGCATCAGCACTACCATGCTGTTAGCATCCCACAGCACATGCATCAGCACCCCCAATCTGAGAGTGTCCCATAGTACATGCAGCAGCACTACCACACTGTGAGTTGCCCACAGTACATGCATCAGCCCCAACATGCTGTGAATAATCCACAGTACATGCATCAGGACTCCCACACTGTGCGTGACCCACAGTACATGCATCGGGACTACCACACTGTGAATGATGCAGAGTGCATGTATCAGCTTCACCAAACTGTGCTTGACCCACAATAGCATCAGCACACTACACTCTGATGACCCATAGTACATGGATCAGCACTACCATACTGTGAGTTACCCACAGTACATGCATTAACAGTACTGCACTGTGAATGCGCCAGACTACATGTATGAGTACCACCTTGCAGTTAGCATCCCCAGTACATGCATCAGCAGCCCAATCCTGAGAGTGACCCATAGTACATGCAGCAACATCACCACACAGTGAGTGTTCCATAAATACATGCATCAGCACCCCTACGCTGTGAGTGTCCCAAAGTACATGCATCAGCAGTGCCACACTGTGAGAGACCCACAGTACATGCATCAGCACTACCATGCAGTGAATGATGCAGAATACATCTTTCAGAACCACCATGCAGTGAGTAATGCACTGTCCATGCAACAGCACTTCCACAGTGTGAGTGTCCCACAGTACATGCATCAGCACTACCACACTGTGGGTGACCCACACTACATGTATCAGCACCACCATACTGGGAGTAACCCACAGTACTTGCATCAGCACTCCCACACTGTAGGTCACCCATGGGACATGCATCAGCACCACCACACTGTGGGTCACCCACAGTACATCAACACTACCGCATGGTGGTGACCCCAGAATATGCACCCACACTGTGAGGACCCACAGTACACGCATCAACTCTGCTGCTGTGTGAATGCCCCACAGTACATGCATCAGCACCATCATACTGTGAGTGACCCACAGTACATGCATCTGTACTACCACACTCTGAGTGACTCACAGTACATGCATCAGCACAACCACCATATAAGTGACCCACAGTACATGCATTAGCACTACTGCGTGGTGACCACCAGTACATGCATCAGCACTACCACCTGTGAGTGACTCACAGACACAGTACATGCATCAGCACTACCACACAGTGGGTGACTCACAATAAATCGCGTCAGCACTACCGAACTGCGGTGACCCACAGTACATGCATCTGTGCTACCACACTCTGGTGACTCACAGTACATGCATCAGCACAACCACCCTGTGAGTGACCCACAGTACATGCATTAGCACTACCACTGTGAGTGACCCACAGTACATGCATCAGCACTACCACACTGTGAGTGACCCACAGTACATGCATCAGCACTACCACACTGTGAGTGACCCACAGCACATGCATCAGCACACCCACACTGTGAGTGGCCCATAGTAGATGCATCAGCACTACACGCACTGTGAGTGACCACAGTACATGCATCAGCACCACAACACTGTGGGTGGCCCAGGGCTGCAGCTATGAATCCTTGGGCCCCGGACAAGTCACTTGGAATAGGCCCTCATTTCCCAAACCAGCAAATGACAGGGGTAATGCCAGATCCTCAGGAGGGCCCCTCCTGAACTCAGGGCCTCGGACAACTTCACCACTTCCCCCCATTACTGCGGCCCTGGGGTGGCCCACAGTACATGCATCTGCACCACCACATTGTAAGTAACCCACAGTACATGCATGAGCACTACCTCAATGTGGGTGATGCACCGACATCCATCAGCACCACCCCTACTGAGGTGACCCACAGTACATGCATATGCACTCCCACACTGTGGACAACCCTGGGATATGCATCAGAACCACATTGTCAGTGACCCACAGTACATGCATAAGCACCACCACACTGTGGGTCACCCATTGGACATGCACCAGATCCACCACATTGTGAGAGACCCACAGTACATGCATTAGCACCTCTACACTGTGGGTCACCCACAGTACATGCATCTGCACCACCACATTGTAAGTGACCCACGGGACATGCATCAGCACCACCATACTGTCACTTTACCCACAGTACATGCTTCATCACCTCCAGACTGTGGTGACCCACAGTCCATGCATCAGCACTACCACACTGTGAGTGACCCCAGTATATGCATTAGTACTACCGCACTGTGAGTGACCCCCAGTATATGCATTAATACTACCACACTGTGAGTGAACCACAGTACATGCATCAACACTACCGCGGTGTGAATGCCCCACAGTATATGCATCAGCACCTCCATACTGTGAGTGACCTACAGTACATGCATCTGCTCCACTGCACTGTGAGTGACCCAGAGAACATGCTTCAGCACTATCACAGTGTGGTGATCCACAGTACATGCATCAGCAACACCACCCTCTCAGTGACCCACAGTACGCATCAGCATCACCTCACTGTGGTGACCCACAATATATGCATCAGTACTACAACACATGTGTGACCCATAGTACATGCAGCAGCACTACCATACTGTGGGTTGCCCACAGTACAGGCCATCAGCACCACCATGCCATGAGTAATCCACAGTACATGCATCAGGACTCTCACTCTGTGGTGACCACTGTACATGCATCGGTACCACATACTGAATGATGCAGGTACGTATCAGCATCGCAAACTGTGCTTGACCACAATACATGCATCAGCACTACCACACTGTGAGTTACCCACCAGTACATGCATCAACAGTACTGCACTGTAAATAGCACGGACTACGGCCATCAGTATCACCTTGCTGTTAGTATCCCACAGTACATGCATCAGCATCCCATACTGAGAGTGACCCATAGTACATGCAACGTATTACCACAGTGAGTGTCCCATAAATACATGCATCAACACTCCTACACTGTGAGTGTCCACAGTACAGCCATCAGCAGTGCCACACTGTGAGAGACCCACAGTACGCATCAGCACTACCATTCTGTGAATGATGCAGAATACATGCATCAGCACCACCATGCTGTGAGTAATGCACTGTGCATGCATCAGCACTTCCACAGTGTGTGTCCCACAGTACATGCATCAGCACTACCACACTGTGGGTGACCCACACTACATGTATCAGCACTACCACACTGTGAGTGACCCCCACAATATGCACCCACACTGTGAGTGACCCACAGTACATGCATCAACACTACTGCTGTGTGAATGCCCCACAGTACATGCATCAGCACTACCATACTGAGTGACTCACAGTACATGCATCTCCTCCACTGCCCTGTGAGTGACACATTGTACATGCATCAGCACTACTGCACTGTGAGTGACACACAGTACATGCATCATCACTACCCCACTGTGAGTGACCACGGTAGATGAATCAGTACTCCCACACGTGAGTGACTCACAGTACATGCAGACTACACTCAAGACTGCTAGTGACTCACAGTACATGCATCAGCACAACCACCCTGTGAATGACCTACAGTATATGCATTTGCACTACCACACATGAGTGACCCACAGTACATGCATTAGCACTACCACACTGTGAATGACGCAGACTACATGTATGAGTACCACCTTGCAGTTAGCATCCCACAGTACATGCATCAGCAGCCCAATCCTGAGAGTGACCCATAGTACATGCAGCAGCATCACCACACAGTGAGTGTTCCATAAATACATGCATCAGCACTCCTACACTGTGAGTGTCCCAAAGTACATGCATCAGCAGTGCCACACTGTGAGAGACCCACAGTACACGCATCAGCACTACCATGCAGTGAATGATGCAGAATACATGTATCAGAACCACCATGCAGTGAGTAATGCACTGTCCATGCAACAGCACTTCCACAGTGTGAGTGTCCCAGTACATGCATCAGCTCCCCCACCCGTGAGTGGCCCTAGCATCAGACATCAGACTCTCACAGCCTGTGGGTCACCCATGGGACATGCACTCAGAACCACCACATTGAGTGACCCACAGTACATGCATCAGCACCACCATGCTGTGGTAATGCACTGTGCATGCATCAGCACCTTCCACAGTGTGTGTTTCACAGTACATGCATCAGCACCACCACACTGTGGTTGACCCCACTATGTATCAGCACTACCGCACTGTGGGTGACCCCCAGAATATGCACACTGTGGTGGCCACAGTACAGTCATCAACACTACTGCTGTGTGATGCCCCACAGTCATGCATCAGCACTACCATACTGAGTGACTCACAGTGCCATCTCCTCCACTGCCCTGTGGTGACACACTGTACATGCATCATCACTACCCCACTGTGGTGACCACAGTAGATGAATCCGTGCTCCACACTGTGAGTGACCTGCAGTACATGCATCAGCACTACCACACAGTGAGTGACTCACAGTACATGCGTCAGCACTACCGCACTGTGAGTGACTCACAGTACATGCATCAGCACAACCACCCTGTGAATGACCTACTTTACATGCATTTGCACTACCACACATGAGTGACCCACAGTACATGCATTAGCACTATCACAGTACATACATCAGCTCTCCCACACTGTGAGTGGCCCACAGTACATGCATCAGCACCACCACACTGTGGGTCACCCATGGGATATGCATCAGAATCACCACATTGTGAGTGACCCACAGTACATGCATCAGAACTACCACATTGTGAGTGACCCACAGTACATGCATCAGCACCACCACACTGTGGGTGGCCCACAGTACATGTATCTGCACCACCACATTGTAAGTAACCCACGGTACATGCATCAACACTACCTCACTGTGGGTGATGCACACAACATGGATCAGCACCACCATACTGCGAGTGACCCACAGTACCTGCATATGCACTGCCACATTGTGGATCACCCCTGGGATATGCATCAGAACCACCACATTGTCAGTGACCCACAGTGCATGCATCAGCACCACAACACTGTGGTGAACCACAGTATGTCATCAGTACCACCACCTGTTGGTCACCCATTGGACATGAATCAGATCCACCACATTGTGAGACCCACAGTACATGCATTAGCACCTCCACGCACTGGGTCAACCACAGTACATGCATCTGCACCACCACACTGTGAATGACACAAAGTACATGCATCAGCACTGCCACACTGTGAGTGTCCACAGTATATGCAGTAGTACTACCACACTGAGAGTGACCCCAGTATATGCATTAGTACTACCACACTGAGTGGCCCACAGTACATGCATCAACACTACCACACTGTGAATGACTCACAGTACATGCCTCAGCACTACCACACTGTGAGTGTCCACAGTAGATGCCTCAGTACTCACACACTGTGAGTGATCCAAGCTACATGCATATGCACTGCCACACTGTGTATCAGCACCACCTTACTGCGAGTGAACTACAGTACATGCATCCGCACTACCATACTGTGAGTGACCCACAGTACATGCATCTGCTCCACTGCACTGTGAGTGACACAAAGTACATGCATCAGCACTGCCACACTGTGAGTGACTCACAGGATGTGCCTCAGCACTACCACACTGTGAGGTCCACAGTAGATGCCTCAGTACTCACACTGTGAGTGAGTCCAAGCTACATGCATATGCACTGCCACACTGTGGATCACCCTGGGATATGCATCAGAACCACCACATTGTCAGTGACCCACAGTGCATGCATTAGCACCTCCACACTGTGGGTGACCCACAGTGCAGCCATCTGCACCACCACAATGTAAGTGACCCACCGGGACATGCATCAGCACTACCGCACTATGTGACTCCCAGTATATGCATTAGTACTACCACGCTGTGAGTGGCCCCCCCATTGTATGCATTGTGCTACCACACTGGGTGGCCCACACAGTACATGCATTAACACCACCACGGTGTGAATGCCCCAAGATATTGCATCAGCACCACCTTACAGTGTGTGACCTACAGTACATGCATCCGCACTACCATACTGTGATTGACCCACAGTACATGCATCTGCTCCACTGCACTGGGAGTGACACAAAGTACATGCATCAGCACTGCCACACTGTCAGTGACTCACAGTACATGCCTCAGCACTACCACACTGTGAGTGTCCACAGTAGATGCCTCAGTACTCACACACTGTGAGTGATCCAAGCTACATGCATCAGCACTACCACACTGCGAGTGACCGCCGGTACATGCATCAGCATTAACACACTGTGACTGACCCACAGTACATGCATCATCACTACTAAAGTGTGAGTGACCCACAGTACATGCATCAGTACCACCAGCCTGTGAGGGACCTCAATAGACATGCAGCCACTTCACACTGTGAGTGACCCACAGTTCATGAATCTGCTACACACTCTGGTGACCCACAATATTGCATCAGCACTACCTCACTGTGGGTGACCTACAGTACGCATCTGCACTACCACACAGTGAATGATGCACAGTGCATGCATCAGCAACACCACACTGTGAGTGACCCTCAGTACATGCAGCAGTAGTCCCACACTGTGAGTGACCCACAGTACATGCATCAGCACTACCATACTGTGAGTTACCCACTGTACATGCATCAGCACTACTGCACTGTGAATGAGGCAAAGTACATGCATCAGCACCACCATGCTGTGAGTGACCTGCAGTACAGGCTTCAGAACCACCACACTGTGAGTGACCCAGAATTCATCCCTCAGCACTAACGCGCTGTGAGTGTCCCACAGTTCATGCATCAGAACTACCATTCTGTGCATCACTCACAGTACATGCATCAGCAGCACAGCACTGTGAATGATGCAGAGTACATGCATCAGTACCACCATGTGGTGAGTAATCCTCAGTATATGTATCTATGCTACCACACTGTAGATGACCCAGAGCACGGCATCAGCACTACCACACTGGTGACTCACGGTGCGTGCATCAGCACTACCGCACTGAGGTGACCCAGTACATGCATCAGCACTACCTCACTGTGGGTGATGCATCGACATGCATTAGTACCACAACACTGTGGTGACACAGAGAACATGCATCAGCACTATCACAGTGTGGGTGATCCACAGTACATGCATCAGCAACACCACCCTCTCAGTGACCCACAGTACATGCATCAGCTCCACCACACTGTGAGTGACCCACAATACATGCATCAGCACTACCACACTGTGAGTAATCCACAGTACATGCATCAGCACTACCACACTGTGAGTGATCCATAATACATGCATCAGCACCACCACACTGTGAGTTACCCAAAGTACATGCATCAGCACCACCACACAGTGAGCTACCCCCAGTACATGCATCAGGACTCCCACACTGAGAGTGACCCACAGTACATGCATCATTACCTCCAGACTGTGAGTGACCCACGGGATTTGCATCAGCACTACCACACTGTGAGTGACCCACAGTACATGCATCAGCACCACCACACTGTGAGTTACCCACAGTACATGCATCAGCACCACCACACAGTGAGTGACCCCCAGTAAATGCATCAGGACTCCCACACTGAGAGTGACCCACAGTACATGCATCAGGACTACCACACTGTGAATGATGCAGAGTACATGTATCAGCATCACCTCACTGTGTGTGACCCACAATACATGCATCAGCACTACCACTCAGTGAGTGACCCTCAATACATGCATCAGCACTACCATACTGTGAGTTACCCACAGTACATGCATCAGCACCACCATGCTGTTAGCATCCCACAGCACATGCATCAGCACCCCCACACTGAGAGTGTCCCATAGTACATGCAGCAGCATTACCACACTGTGAGTTACCCACAGTACATGCATCAGCCCCACCATGCTGTGAATAATCCACAGTACATGCATCAGGACGCCCACACTGTGAGTGACCGGCAGTACATGCATCGGTACTACCACACAGTGAATGACGCAGAGTAGATGTATCAGCATCACCAAACTGTGCTTGACCCACAATACATGTATCAGCACCACCACGCCGTGAGTAATCCACAGTACATGCATCAGGACTCCCACACTGTGCGTGACCCACAGTACATGCATCGGGACTACCACACTGTGAATGATGCAGAGTACATGTATCAGCATCACCAAACTGTGCTTGACCCACAATAGGCATCATCAGCACTACCACACTGTGAGTGACCCATAGTACATGGATCAGCACTACCATACTGTGAGTTACCACAGTACATGCCTACTTGATACTGCACTGTGAATGCGCAGACTACATGTATGAGTACCACCTTGCTGTTTGCATCCACAGTACGTGCATCAGCAGCCCAATCCTGAGTGACCCATAGTACATACGGTAGCATCACCACACAGTGGAGTGTTCCATAAATACATGCATCAGCACTCCTCGCTGTGAGTGTCCCAAAGTACATGCATCAGCAGTGCCACACTGAGACCCACAGTACGCATCAGCACTACCATGCAGTGAATGATGCAGAATACATGCATCAGAACCACCATGCAGTGAGTAGCACTGTGCATGCATCAGCACTTCCACAGTGTGAGGTGTCCACAGTACGGCATCAGCACTGCACACCGTGGGTGACCCACAATGATCAGCACCACCATACTGGGAGTAACCCACAGTACTTGCATCAGCACTCCCACACTGTGGGTAACCCATGGGACATGCATCAGAACCACCACATTGTGAGTGACCCACAGTACATGCATCAGCACCAACACACTGTGGGTCACCCACAGTACATGCATCTGCACTACCGCACTGTGAGTGACCCCCAGAATATGCACCCACACTGTGAGTGACCCACAGTACATGCATCAACACTACTGCTGTGTGAATGCCCCACAGTACATGCATCAGCACCACCATACTGTGAGTGACTCACAGTACATGCATCTCCTCCACTGCACTGTGAGTGACACACTGTTCGTGCATCAGCACTACCGCACTGTGAGTGACACACAGTACATGCATCATCACTACCCCCACTGTGAGCGACCACAGTAGATGCATCAATACTCCCACACTGTGAGTGACCTGCAGTACATACATCAGCACTACCACACTGCGAGTGACCCACTGTACATGCATCAGCACTACCACACAGTGAGTGACTCACAGTACATGCATCAGCACTACCGCACTGCGAGTGACTCACAGTACATGCATCAGCACAACCACCCTGTGAATGACCCACAGTACATGCATTTGCACTACCACACGTGAGTGACTTACAGTACATGCATCAGCACTACCACATGGTGAGTCAGCACAGTGCATGCATCAGCACCCCCACACTGTGAGTGGCCCACAGTACATGCATCAGCACTACCACAGTGTGGGTCACCCATGGGATATGCATCAGAACCACCACATTGTGAAGTGACCCACAGTATATGCATCAGCACCACCACACTGTGGGTGGCCCACAGTACATACATCTGCACCACCACATTGTAAGTAACCCACGGTACATGCATCAGCACTACCTCACTGTGGGTGATGCACACGACATGCATCAGCACCACCATATTGCGAGTGACCCACAGTACATGCATATGCACTGCCACACTGTGGATCACCCCTGGGATATGCATCAGAACCACCACATTGTCAGTGATCCACAGTACACGCATCAGCACCACCACCACTGTGGGTGACCCACAGTACATGCATCAGCACCACCACACTGTTGGTCACCCATTGGACATGCATCAGATCCACCACATTGTGAGAGACCCCAGTACATGCATTAGCACCCTCACACTGTGGGTCACCCACAGTTCAGCATCTGCACCACCACATTGTAAGTGACCCACAGGACATGCATCAACACCACCATACTGTCACTGACCCACAGTACATGATTCATTCGCCTCCAGACTGTGAGAGATCCACAGTCCATGCATCAGCACTACCACATTGTGAGTGACCCCCAGTATATGCATTAGTACTACCGCACTGTGAGTGACGTCCAGTGTATGCATTAGTACTACCACACTGTGAGTGACCCACAGTACATGCATCAACACTAGCACGGTGCGAATGCCCCACAGTTTATGCATTAGCACCTCCACACTGTGAGTGACCCACAGTACATGCCTCAGCACTACCACACTGTGAGTGTCCACTGTAGATGCATCAGTACTCCCACACTGTGAATGATCCACAGTACAAGCGTCAGAACTACCGCACTGCGAGTGACCCCCAGTATATGTATTAGTACTACCACACTGTGAGTGACCCAGAGTACATTCATCAACACTACCGCAGTGCGAATGACTAACAGTTTATGCATCAGCATCACCATACTGTGAGTGACCTACAGTAGATGCATCAGCACTACCATACTGTGAGTGACCCACAGTACATGCATGTGCTCCACTGCACTGTGAGTGACACAAAGTACATGCATCAGCACTATCTCACTGCGAGTGACCCACAGTACATGCCTCAGCACTACCACACTGTGAGTGTCCACAGTAGATGCATCAGTACTCCCACACTATGAGTGATCCACAGTACATGCATCAACACTACCACACTGCGAGTGACCCACAGTACTTGCATCAGCACTACCAAACCGTGAGTGACACACAGTACATGCATCAGCACCACTGCACTGTGAGTGATGCCCGGTACATGCATCAGCACTACTACACTGTGAATAACCCACAGTACATGCATCAGCACTACTACAGTGTGAGTGACCCACAGTACATGCATCAGCACCACCAGACTGTGAGTGACTCACAGTACATGCAGCAGCACTTGCTCACTGTGAGTGACCCACAGTACATGAATCTGCACTACCACACTCTGAGTGACCCACAGTATATGCATCAGCACAACCTCACTGTGAGTGACCTACAGTACATGCATCTGCACTACCACACTGTGAATGATGCACAGTGCATGCACCGGCAACACCACACTGTGAGTGACCCTGAGTACATGCAGCAGTATTCCCACACTGCGAGTGACCCACAGTACATGCATCAGCACTACCGCACTGTGAATGAGGCAAAGTACAAGCATCAGCACCACCATGCTGTGAGTGACCCGCAGTACACACATCAGCGCCTCCACCCTGTGAGTGACCCGCTGAACACGCATCAGAACCACCACACTGTGAGTGACATAGAATTCATCCCTCAGCACTAACGCGCTGTGAATGTCCCACAGTTCATGCATCAGAACTACCATTCTGTGAGTCACTCACAGTATATGCATCAGCAGTACAGCACTGTGAATGATGCAGAGTACATGCATCAGTACCACCATGCTGTGAGTAATCCTCAGTATATGTATCCACACTACCAGACTGTGAGTGACCCACGGTACATGCATCAGCACACCTCACTGTGGGTGATGCTGCGACATGCATCAGTACCACAACACCGTGAGTGACCCAGAAAACATGCATCAGCACTGTCACAGTGTGAGTGATCCACAGTACATGCATTAGCAACACCACACTGTGAGTGACCCACAGTACATGCATCAGCACTACCACACTGTGAGTAACCCATAGTACATGGATCAGCACTAACATACTGTGAGTTACCCACAGTACATGCATCAGCACCACCATGCTGTTAGCATCCCACAGTACATGCATCAGCACCCCCACACTGAGAATGAGCCATAGTACATGCAGCAGCACTTCCATACTGTGAGTTACCCACAGTACGTGCATCAGCATCACCACACCGTGAGCAATCCACAGTACATGCATCAGGACTCCCACACTGTGAGTGACTCACACTACATGTATCGGTACTACCACACTGTGAATGATGCAGAGTACATGTATCAGCATCACCAAACCGTGCTTAACCCAGAATACATGCATCAGCACTACCACACTGTGAGTGACCCATAGTACATGGATCAGCACTACCATACTGTGAGTTACCCACAGTACATGTACGTAGCAGAGTACTGCACTGTAGAATGCGCCCAGACTCCATGTATGAGTACCACCTTGCTGTTAGCATCCCACAGTACATGCATCAGCACCCAATCCTGAGAGTGACTCATAGTACATGCAGCAGCATCACCACACAGTGAGTGTCCCATAAATACATGCATCAGCACTCCTCGCTGTGAGTGTCCCAAAGTACATGCATCAGCAGTGCCACACTGTAGAGACCCACAGTACACTCATCAGCACTACCATGCAGTGAATGATGCAGAATGCATGCATCGGCACCACCATGCAGTGAGTAATGCACTGTGCATGCATCAGCACTTCCACAGTGTGGGTCACCCATGGGACATGCATCAGATCCACTATATTGTAGGTGACCCACAGTACATGCATCAGCACCACCACACTGTGGGTCACCGCGATGCGTGCATCAGCACTACCACACTGTAAGTGACCCCAGAATATGCACCCACACTGTGAGGACCACAGAACACACGCATCAACACTACTGCTGTGTGAATGCCCCTGACATGCATCCTTTACCACAATGCTGCCGGTATACACATTGCCTTCCAGCACCATCATACTGTAGGTGACCCACAGTATATGCGTGAAATACTACCACTGTGAGTACCTCTGATATATGCATTAGTACTACCGCACTGGAGTGGCCCCACAAGTACATGCATTAACACTACCACGGTGTGAATGCCCACAGTATATGCATCAGCACCACCTCACAGTGTGTGACCCACAGTACATGCATCCAGCACCATGCTGTGATTGACCCACAGTACATGCATCGCTCCACTGCTCGGGGTGACACAAAGTACATGCATCAGCACTGCCACACTGTCAGTGACTCACAGTACATGCCTCAGCACTACCACACTGAGTGTCCACAGTAGATGCCTCAGTACTCACACACTGTGTAGTGATCCAAGCTACATGCATCAGCACTACCACACTCACGGTGACCGCGGTACATGCATCAGCATTAACACACTGTGACTGACCCACAGTACATGCATCATCACTACTAAAGTGTGAGTGACCCACAGTACATGCATCAGTACCACCAGCCTGTGAGGGACTCAATAGACATGCAGCAGCACTTCCACACTGTGAGTGACCCACAGCACATGAATCTGCACTACACACTCTGAGTGACCCACAATATATGCATCAGCACTACCTCACTGTGAGTGACCTACAGTACATGCATCTGCACTACCACACAGTGAATGATGCACGAGTGCATGCATCAGCAACACCACACTGTGAGTGACCCTCAGTACATGCAGCAGTGGTCCCACACTGTGAGTGACCCAGACACATGCATCAGCACTACCATGCTGTGAGTTACCACTGTGCACATCAGCACTACTGCACTGTGAATGAGGCAAAGTACATGCATCAGCACCACCATGCTGTGAGTGACCTGCAGTACAGGCTTCAGAACCACCACACTATGGTGGCCAGAATTCATCCCTCAGCACTACGTGCTGTGGTGTCCCACAGTTCATGCATCAGAACTACCATTCTGTGCATCACTCACAATACATGCATCAGCAGCCAGCACTGTGAATGATGCAGAGTACATGCATCAGTACCACCATGTGGTGAGTAATCCTCAGTATATGTATCTATGCTACCACACTGTGAGTGGACCCAAGCACATGCATCAGCACTACCACACTGGTGACTCACAGTGCATGCATCAGCACTACCGCACTGAGAGTGACCCACGGTACGTGCATCAGCACTACCTCACTGTGGGTGATGCATCCGACATGGTTAGTACCACAACACTGTGAGTGACACAGAGAACATGCATCAGCACTATCACAGTGTGAGTGATCCACAGTACATGCATCAGCAACACCACCCTCTCAGTGACCCACAGTACATGCATCAGCTCCACCACACTGTGAGTGACCCACAATACATGCATCAGCACTACCACACTGTGAGTAATCACAGTACATGCATCCCACTACCACACTGTGAGTGATCCATAATACATGCATCCAGCACCACCACTGTGGAGTTACCCAAGTACATGCATCAGCACCACCACGATGAGCTACCCCAGTACATGCATCAGGACTCCCACACTGAAGTGACCCACAGTACATGCATCATTACCTCCAGACTGTGAGGTGACCCACGGTTTGCATCAGCACTACCACACTGTGAGTGACCCACAGTACATGCATCAGCACCACCACACTGTGAGTTACCCACAGTACATGCATCAGCACCACCACACAGTGAGTGACCCCAGTAAATGCATCAGGACTCCCCATTGAGTGACCCACAGTACATGCATCAGGACTACCACACTGTGAATGATGCGAGTACGTATTATCAGCATCACCTCACTGTGTGTGACCCACAATACATGCATCAGCACTACCACTCAGTGGTGACCCTCAATACATGCATCAGCACTACCATACTGTGAGTTACCCACAGTACGTCCATCAACACCACCATGCTGTTAGCATCCCACAGCATGCATCAGCACCCCACACTGAGAGTGTCCCATAGTACATGCAGCAGCATTACCACCACTGTGAGTTACCCACAGTACATGCATCAACCCCACCATGCTGAATAATCCACAGTACATGCATCAGGGCGCCACACCGTGCGTGACCCACAGTACATGCATCGGACTACCACATCAGGAATGATGCAGAGTACATGTATCAGCATCACCAAACTGTGCTTGACCCACAATACATGCATCAGCACTACCACACTGTGAGTGACCCATAGTACATGGATCAGTACTACCATACTGCAGAGTTACCACAGTACATGCAGTACATGATACTGCACTGTGAATGGCGCAGACTACGTGTATGAGTACCACCTTGCTGTTTGCATCCCACAGTACATGCATCAGCAGCCCAATCCTGAGGTGACCCATAGTACATGCGGTAGCATCACCACACAGTGAGGTGTTCCATAAATACATGCATCAGCACTCCTCGCTGTGAGTGTCCCCAAAGTACATGCATCAGCAGTGCCACACTGTGAAGACCCACAGTACGCATCAGCACTACCATGCAGTGAATGATGCAGAATACATGCATCAGAACCACCATGCAGTGAGTAACGCACTGTGCATGCATCAGCACTTCCACAGTGTGAGTGTCCCACAGTACATGCATCAGCACTACCACACTGTGGGTGACCCACACTACATGTATCAGCACCACCATACTGGGAGTAACCCACAGTACTTGCATCAGCACTCCCACACTGTGGGTAACCCATGGGACATGCATCAGAACCACCACATTGTGAGTGACCCACAGTACATGCATCAGCACCAACACACTGTGGGTCACCCACAGTACATGCATCTGCACTACCGCACTGTGAGTGACCCCCAGAATATGCACCCACACTGTGAGTGACCCACAGTACATGCATCAACACTACTGCTGTGTGAATGCCCCACAGGTACATGCATCAGCACCACCATACTGTGGTGACTCACAGTACATGCATCTCCTCCACTGCACTGTGGGTGCACACTGTTGTGCATCAGCACTACCGCACTGTGGTGACACACAGTACATGCATCATCACTACCCCACTGTGAGCGACCACAGTAGATGCATCAATACTCCCACACTGTGAGTGACCTGCAGTACATACATCAGCACTACCACACTGCGAGTGACCCACTGTACATGCATCAGCACTACCACACAGTGAGTGACTCACAGTACATGCATCAGCACTACCGCACTGCGAGTGACTCACAGTACATGCATCAGCACAACCACCCTGTGAATGACCCACAGTACATGCATTTGCACCACCACGTGAGTGACTTACAGTACATGCATCAGCACTACCACATGGTGAGTCAGCACAGTGCATGCATCAGCACCCCACACTGTAGTGGCCCACAGTACATGCATCAGCACTACCACAGTGTGGGTCACCCATCGGATATGCATCAGAACCACCACATTGTGAGTGACCCACAGTATATGCATCAGCACCACCACACTGTGGGTGGCCCACAGTACATACATCTGCACCACCACATTGTAAGTAACCCACGGTACATGCATCAGCACTACCTCACTGTGGGTGATGCACACGACATGCATCAGCACCACCATATTGCGAGTGACCCACAGTACATGCATATGCACTGCCACACTGTGGATCACCCCTGGGATATGCATCAGAACCACCACATTGTCAGTGATCCACAGTACATGCATCAGCACCACCACACTGTGGGTGACCCACAGTACATGCATCAGCACCACCACACTGTTGGTCACCCATTGGACATGCATCAGATCCACCACATTGTGAGAGACCCCCAGTACATGCATTAGCACCTCTACACTGTGGGTCACCCACAGTTCATGCATCTGCACCACCACATTGTAAGTGACCCACAGGACATGCATCAACACCACCATACTGTCACTGACCCACAGTACATGATTCATCGCCTCCAGACTGTGAGAGATCCACAGTCCATGCATCAGCACTACCACATTGTGAGTGACCCCCAGTATATGCATTAGTACTACCGCACTGTGAGTGACCCCCAGTATATGCATTAGTACTACCACACTGTGAGTGACCCACAGTACATGCATCAACACTAGCACGGTGCGAATGCCCCACAGTTTATGCATTAGCACCTCCACACTGTGAGTGACCCACAGTACATGCCTCAGCACTACCATACTGTGAGTGACCCACAGTACATGCATGTGCTCCACTGCACTGTGAGTGACACAAAGTACATGCATCAGCACTATCTCACTGTGAGTGACCCACAGTACATGCCTCTGCACACCACACACTGTGAGTGTCACAGTAGATGCATCAGTGCTCCACACTATGGGTGATCCACAGTACATGCATCAACACTACCACACTGCGGTGACCCACAGTACTTGCATCAGCACTACCAAACCGTGAGTGACACAGTACATGCATCAGCACCACTGCACTGTGAGTGATGCCGGTACATGCATCAGCACTACTACACTGTGAATAACCCACAGTACATGCATCAGCACTACTACAGTGTGAGTGACCCACAGTACATGCATCAGCACCACCAGACTGTGAGTGACTCACAGTACATGCAGCAGCACTTGCTCACTGTGGGTGACCCACAGTACATGAATCTGCTACCACACTCTGAGTGACCCACAGTATATGCATCAGCACAACCTCACTGTGGGTGACCTACAGTACAGCCATCTGCTACCACACTGTGAATGATGCACAGTGCATGCACCGGCAACACCACACTGAGTGACCCTGAGTACATGCAGCAGTATTCCCACACTGCGGGTGACCCACAGTACATGCATCAGCACTGCCGCGCAGATGAGGCAAGTACAAGCATCAGCACCACCATTATGTGGTGACCACGAGACACACATCAGCGCCTCCACCCTGTGGTGACCCGCTGAACGCATCAGAACCACCACACTGTGGTGACGCAGAATTCATCCCTCAGCACTAACGCTGTAGATGTCCCACAGTTCATGCATCAGAACTACCATTCTGTGAGTCACTCACAGTATATGCATCAAGCAGTACAGCACTGTGAATGATGCAGAGTACATGCATCAGTACCACCATGCTGTGGTAATCCTCAGTATATGTATCCACACTACCAGACTGTGAGTGAACACGGTACATGCATCAGCACTACCTCACTGTGGGTGATGCACGACATGCATCAGTACCACAACACCGTGGTGACCCGAAAACATGCATCAGCACTGTCACAGTGTGAGTGATCCACAGTACATGCATTAGCAACACCACACTGTGAGTGACCCACAGTACGCCATCAGCACTACCACTGTGAGTAACCCATAGTACATGGATCAGCACTAACATACTGTGAGTTACCCACAGTACATGCATCAGCACCACCATGCTGTTAGCATCCCACAGTACGGCCATCAGCACCCCACGCAGAATATGAGCCATAGTACGGCGCAGCACGTCCATACTGTGAGTTACCACGATGCGTGCATCAGCATCACCACACGTGAGCAATCCACAGTACATGCATCAGGACTCCACACTGTGGTGACTCACACTACATGTATCGGTACTACCACACTGTGAATGATGCAGAGTACATGTATCAGCATCACCAAACCGTGTTAACCCAGAATACATGCATCAGCACTACCACACTGTGAGTGACCCATAGTACATGGATCAGCACTACCATACTGTGAGTTACCCACAGTACATGTAGTATCAGAGTACTGCACTGTGAATGACGCAGACTCACGTATGAGTACCACCTTGCTGTTAGCATCCCACAGTACATGCATCAGCACCCCAATCCTGAGAGTGACTCATAGTACATGCAGCAGCATCACCACACAGTGAGTGTCCCATAAATACATGCATCAGCACTCCTGCTGGTGTCCCAAAGTACATGCATCAGCAGTGCCACACTGTGAGAGACCCACAGTACACTCATCAGCACTACCATGCAGTGAATGATGCAGAATGCATGCATCGGCACCACCATGCAGTGAGTAATGCACTGTGCATGCATCAGCACTTCCACAGTGTGGGTCACCCATGGGACATGCATCAGATCCACTATATTGTGAGTGACCCACAGTACATGCATCAGCACCACCACACTGTGGGTCACCCGTAGTACGTGCATCAGCACTACCACACTGTAAGTGACCCCAGAATATGCACCCACTGTGGTGACCCACAGAACCGCATCAACACTACTGCTGTGAATGCCCCACAGTACATGCATCAACACCACAATACTGTGGTATCCCACAATACATACATCAGCACCATCATACTGTGAGTGACCCACAGTGCTACGTGCATGTCCTCCACAGCACTGCAAGTGACACACTGTACATGCATCACCACTACCCACTGTGGTGACCACCATAGATGCATCTGGTACTCCTACACTGGTGACCTGCGGTACATGGCATCAGCACTACCACACTGCGGTGACTCACAGTACGGCCATCAGCACTACCACACCAGTGAGTGACTAGCAATACATGCGTCAACTGCCGCTCTGGTGACCCACAGTACATGCATCTGTACTACCACCTCCTGAGTGACTCACAGTACATGCATCAGCACAACCACCTGTGGTGACTCACAGTACATGCGACGTACTTGCCTACCGTGGTAACCCACAGTACATGCATCCGCACTACCACACTGTGAGTGATTCACAGTACATGCATCAGCACTACCCCAGTGTGAGTCAACCACAGTACATTCATCAGCACCCCCACACTGTGAGTGGCCCACAGTACATGCATCAGCACTACCGCACTGTGAGTGACCCACAGTACATGCATCGGCACTCCCACACTGTGGGTCACTCATGGGACATGCATTAGAACCACCACATTGTGAGTGACCCACAGTACATGCATCAGCACCACCACACTGTGGGTGGCCCACAGTACATACATCTGCACCACCACATTGTAAGTGACCCACAGGACATGCATCAGCACCACCATACTGTGAGTGACCCACAGTACATGCATATGCACTATCACACTGTGGAACACCCCTGGGATATGCATCAGAACCACCACATTGTCAGTGACCCACAGTGCATGCATCAGCACCACAACACTGTGGGTGACCCACAGTCCATGCATCAGCACCACCACACTGTGGGTCACCCACAGTACATGCATCAGCACCACCACATTGTAAGTGACCCACAGGACATGCATCAGCACCACCATACTGTCAATGACCCACAGTGCATGCTTCATCACCTCCATACTGTGAGTGACCCACAGTCCATGCATCAGCACTACCGCACTGTGAGTGACCCCCAGTATATGCATTAGTACTAGCACACTGTGAGTGATCCAGACATGCATCAGCACTCGCACTGTGTGACCTAGTACATGCATCTGCACTACCACACTGTGAATGATGCACAGTGCATGCATCTGCAACACCACACTGTGATTGACCCTCAGCATGCAGCAGGTATCCCACACTGTGAGTGACCCACAGTATATGCATCAGCACTACCATACTGTGAGTTACCCACTGTACATGCATCAGCACTACCGCACTGTGAATGAGGCAGATACGCATCAGCACCACCATGCTGTGAGTGACCCGCAGTACACACATCAGCACCTCCACCCTGTGAGTGACCCACTGTACATGCATCAGAACCACCACACTGTGAGTGACCCAAAATTCATCCCTCAGCACTAACGCGCTGCGAGTGTCCCACAGTTCAAGCATCAGAACTACCATTCTGTGAGTCACTCACAGTTCGCCATCAACAGTACAGCACTGTGAATGATGCAGAGTACAGCATCAGCACCACCATGCTGTGAGTAATCCTCAGTATATGTATCCACACTACCACACTGTGAGTGACCCAGAACATGCATTAGCACTACCACACTGGAATGACTCACGGTACATGCATCAGCACCACAAACTGAGTGATGCACGGAACATGCATCAGCACTCCCACACTGTGAGTGACCCAGAGCACATGCATTAGCACTACCACACTGAGAGTGACTCACAGTACATGCATCAGCACTACCGCACAGAGTGACCCACGGTACATGCATCAGCACTACCTCACTGTGGGTGATGCACATGACATGCATCAGCACCACAACACTGTGAGTGACCCAGAGAACATGCTTCAGCACTATCACATTGTGAGTGATCCACAGTACATGTGTCAGCAACACCACCCTCTCAGTGGCCCATAGTACATGCATCAGCACCACCACACTGTGAGTGACCCACACTACATGCAACAGCACCACCATGCTGTGAGTAATCCACAGTACATGCATCAGCACTACCATACTGTGAGTTACCCACAGTACATGCATCAGCACTACCGCACCGTGAATGAAGCAGAGTACATGCTTAAGCACCACCATGCTGTGAGTGACCCGCAGTACATGCATCGGCACCTCCACCCTGTGAGTAACCCACAGTACCGCGCGCCGGAACCATCACGCAGTGAGTGACCCAGAATACATGCCTCAGCACTAACAAGCTGTGAGTGTGCCACAGTGTATGCATCAGCACTGCCATTCTGTGAGCTACCCACAATACATGCATGTGCAGTCCTGCACTGTGAATGATGCAGAGTACATGCATCATCACCACCATGCTGTGAGTAATCCACAGTACATGCATCAGCACTCCCACACTGAGAGTGACCCACAGTACTTGCAACAGCACCACAACACTGTGAGTGACCCAGAGTACATGTATCAGCTCTATCACAGTGTGAGTGACCCACAGTACATGCATCAGCAACACCACCCTCTCAGTGACCCACAGTACATGCAGCAGAACTCCCACACTGTGAGTGACCCACAGTACATGCATCTGCGCAACCACACTCTGAGGGACCCACAGTACAAGCATCAGCACTACCTCAGTGATAGTGACCCACAGTACATGCATCTGCACTACCACACTGTGAATGGTGCACAGTGCATGCATCAGCACCATCACACTGTGAGTGATGCACAGTGCATGCATCAGCACCATCACACTGTGAGTGACCCACAGTACATGCTTCAGCACTACCATGCAGTGAGTGACCTGCAGTACACGCATCAGTACCTCCACCCTGTGAGTGACCTGCAGTACATGCATCTGAACCACCACCTTGTGAGTGACCCGCAGTACATGCATCAGAACCACCACACTGTGAGTGACCCAGAATACACACCTCAGCACTAACGCCCTGAGAGTGTCCCAGAGTGCATGCATCAGCACAACCATTCTTTGAGTTACCCACAGTACATGCATCAACAGTACTGCACTGTGAATGACGTAGAGTATATGCATCAACACTACCACAGTGTGAGTGACCTACAGTACATGCATCAGCACCACCAGAATGTGAGTGACTCACAGTACATGCAGCAGCACTCCCACACTGTGAGTAACCCACAGTACATGAATCAGCACTATGACACTCTGAGTGACCCACAGTACATGCATCAGCACTGCCTCACTGTGAGTGACCCACAGTATGCATCTGCACTGCAACACTGTGAATGATGCACAGTGCATGCATCAGCACCACCACACTGTAAGTGACCCAAAAGTACATGCATCAGCACTACCATACTGTGAGTTACCCACATTACATGCATTAGCAGTACCACACTGTCAATGATGAAGAGTCTCTGCTTCAGCACCACCATGCTGTGAGTGACCTGCAAGACACGCATCAGCACCTCCACCCTGTAAGTGACCCGCAGTACATGCATCAGAACCACCACACTGTGAGTGACCCAGAATACATGCCTCAGCACTAACATGCTGAGAGTGTCCCACAGTGCATGTATCAGCACTACCATTCTTTGAGTTACCCACAGTACATGCATCAGCAGTACTGCACTGTGAACGATGCAGAGTACATGCATCAGCAACACCATGCTGTCAATAATCCACAATACATGCATCTGCAGTGCCACACTGTGAGTGACCCTCAGTACATGCATCAGCATTACCACATTGTGAGTGACCACAGCACATGCATCAGCACTACCGCACTGTGAATGACGCAGAGTGCATGTATCAGCACCACCACACTGTGAGTGACCCGGAATACATACATCAGCACTACCACACTGTGACTGACCCACAGTACATGCATCAGCACCACCATGCTGTTAGTATCTTACAGTACATGTATCAGCACCACCATGCTGTTAGTATCTCACAGTACATGCATCAGCACTACCACACTATGAGTGACCCACAGTACATGCATCAGCAGTACCACACTGTGAGAGACCCACAGTACATGCATCAGCACTACCATGCTGTGAATGATGCAGAATACATGCATCAGCACCACCATGCTCTGAGTAATCCACAGTGCATGCATCAGCACTCCCACAGTGTGAGCGTCCCACAGTATGTGCATCAGCTCTACCACACTGTGAGTGACCCATGGGACATGCATCAGTACTCTCACACTGTGAGTGACCCACGGGACATGCATCAGCACTCTCACACTGTGAGTGACCCACAGTCCATGTGTCAGCACTCTCACACTGTGAGTGACCCATGGGGCATGCATCAGCACCACCACACTATGGGTGACGCACAGTACATGCATCAGCACCCTCACACTGTGAGTGACCCACGGGGCATGCATCAGCACCACCACACTATGAGTGACCCAGAGTACATGTATCAGCACTCCTTCACTGAGAGTGACCCACAGTACATGCATCAGCACCACCACACTATGGGTGGCCCACAGTACATGTATCAGCACTCCTTCACTGAGAGTGACTCACAGTACATGCATCAGCACCACCACACTGTGAGTGACCCACAATACATGCTTCAGCACTTCCATGCTGTGAGTGTTCCACAGTACATGCATCAGCACTACCATGCTGTAAATGATGTAGAATATATGCATCAGCACCACCATGCTGTGAGTAATCCATATTGCATGCATCAGCACTCCTACAGTGTGTGTCCCACAGTATGTGCATCAGCTCTACCGCACTATGACTGACCCACAGTACATGCATCAGCACCACCATTTTGTGAGTGACCCAAAGTACATGCATCAGCACCAGCACACTGTGGGTGACCCACAGTACATGCATCTGCAGTACTGCACTGTGAATGAAGCAGACTGCATGTATCACCACCACCATGCTGTTAGCATCTCACTGTACATACATCAGTACCCCCACACTCAGAGTAACCCACAGCACATGCATCAGCACCACCACACTGTGAGTGACCCACAGTACATGCATCAGCACCACCATACTGTGAGATACCCACAGTACATGCATCAGCACTACCATGCTGTGAATGATGCAGAATACATGCATCAGCACCACCATGCTGTGGGTAATTCACAATGCATGCATTAGCACTTTCACAGTGTGAGTGTCCCACAGTACATGCATCAGCACTACCACACTGTGGGTGACCCATGGGACATGCATCAGAAGCACCACATTGTGGGTGACCCACAGTGCATGCATCTGCTCCAGCACATTGTAAGTGACCCACAGTACATACATCAGCACCACCATTTTGTGAGTGACCCACAGTACATGCATCAGCACCACCACACTGTGAGTGACCCACGGTACATGCATCAGCACCACCATTTTGTGAGTGACCCACAGTACATGCATCACCACTCTCACACTGGGTGACACAGTACATGCATCAGCACCACCACACTGTGAGTGACCCACAGTACATGCATCAGCACCACCATTTTGTGGTGACCCACAGTACATGCATCACCACTCTCACACTATGGGTGACACACAGTACATGCATCAGCACCACCACACTGTGAGTGACCCACAGTACATGCATCAGCACTACCATGCTGCGGAGTTATCCACAGTACATGCGTCACACTGCCACACTGTCAATGATGCAGAGTGTCTGCTTCAGCACCACCATGCTGTGAGTGACCTGCAGTGCATGCATCGGCACCTCCACCCTGTAAGTGACCTGCAATACATGCATCAGAACCACCACACTGTGAGTGACCCAGAATGCATGCTTCAGCACTAACACACTGAGAGTGTCCCACAGTACATGCATCAGCAGTACTGCACTGTAAACGATGCAGAGTACATGCATCAGCAACACCATGCTGTCAGTAATCCACAATACATGCATCAGCTGTCCCACACTGTGAGTGACCCACAGCACATGCATCAGCTCTACCACACTCTGAATGACGCAGAGTGCATGTATCAGCACCAGCACACTGTGAGAGACCCAGAATACATACATCAGCACTACCACACTGTGACTGACCCACAGTACATGCATCAGCATTACCATACTGTGAGTTACCCAGAGTACATGCATCAGCTGTACTGCACTGTGAATGACGCAGAATTCATGCATCAGCACCACCATGCTGTGAGTAATTCACAGTACATGTATCCACATTACCACATTATGAGTGGCCTACAGCACATGCATTAACACTACCACACTAGAGTGACTCACAGTACATGCATCAGCACCACATCACGGTTAGTGACCCAGAGTACATGTATCAGCACTATCACAGTGTGAGTGATCCACAGTACATGCATCTGCACCACCACATTATAAGTGACCCACAGTACATGCATCAGCATCACCACACTGTGAGTGACCCACAGTACAAGCAGCAGCACTCCCACATTGTGAGTGACCCACAGTACATGCATCTGCACTACCTCACTGTGAATGATGCACAGTAGATGCTTGCACCACCACACTGACTGGTGACCCACAGTACATGCATCAGCACCACCATTTTTGTGAGTGATGCACAGTAGATGCATCAGCAGTCTCACACTGTGATGACACTGAGGACATGCATCTGCGCGGCCACTGTTGGTCTGCCAGGGCGTGCATCAGCACCACCACATTGTGGGTGACCCACAGTACATGCATCAGTACCACCACACTGTGGGTGACCCACAGTACATGCATCTGCAGTACTGCACTGTGAATGACACAGACTGCATGTATCACCACCACCAGCATGCTGTTAGCATCCCACAGTACATGCATCAGCACCCCCACACTGAGAGTAACCCACAGTACATGCATCAGCATCACCACACTGTGAGCGACCCACAGTACATGCATCAGCACCACCAGACTGTGAGTGACTCACAGTACATGCAGTAGCACTCCCACACTGTGAGTGACCCACAGTACATGAATCAGCACTACCACACTGTGAATGATGCACAGTGCATGCGTCGACAACACCACACTGTGAGTGACCCACTGTACATGCTTCAGCACTACCACACTGAAAGTGACCCACATAGTACATGCATCAGCACCACCACACTGTGAGTGACCCAGCATACAAGAATCAGCACTACCGCAGTGTGAATGAGGCGGAGTACATGCATCAGCACCACCATGCTGTGAGTGACCTACAGTACACGCATCAGCACCTCCACTCTGAGTGACCTGCAGTACATGCATCAGAACCACCAACCTGTGAGTGACCCACAGTACATGCATCAGAACCACCACATTGTGAGTGACCCAGAATACATGTCTCAGGGCTAACATGCTGTGAGTGTCCCACAGTGCATGGATCAGCACTACCATTCTGCGAGTTACCCACAGTACATGCATCAGCAGTACTGCACTGTGAATGATGCAGAGTACATGCATCAGCACCACCATGCTGTGAGTAATGCACAGTACATATATCCACACTACCACAATGTGAGTTACCCATAGTATATACATCAGCACTATCACACTGTGAGTGACCCAAAGCATGTGCAGCAGCACTACCACACCGAGAGTGACTCACAGTACATGCATCAGCACTACCGCACTTTGGGTGAGCCACAGCACATGCACCAGCACTACCACACTGTGAGTGACCCACTGTACATGAATCAGCACCACAACACTGAGTGACCCAGAGTACATATATCAGCACTATCACAGTGTGGGTGACCCTCATACATGCATCAGACCCTCACAGTGTGACTGACCACAGGACATGCATCTGCACCACCACACTGTGAGTGACCCTCCGGTCCATGCGTCAGCACTCTCACACTGTGATGACCCACAGGACTTACATCAGCACTACCACAGCAGGTAAGCCCACATTCATGCATCCTTTCGCACTGTGAGAGACCCACGGGACATGCATCAGCACCACCACACTGTGAGTGATGCACAGTACATGCATCAGCACCCTCACACTGCATGAGCGCCCGCAGGGACATGCGTCAGCACTCTCACACTGTGAGTGACCCACGGGACTTACATCAGCACTACCACACTGTGAGTGACCCACATTCCATGCGTCAGCACTCTCACACTGTGAGAGACCCACAGGACATGCATCAGCAGCACCACACTGTCGGTCACCCACGGGACATGCATCAGCACCACCACACCGTGGGTGACGGACAGTACATGCATCAGCACCACCACACTGTGGGTGACCCACAATGCATGTATCTGCTCCACCACATTGTAAGTGACCCACAGTACATGCATAAGCACCACCATTTTGTGAGTGACCCACAGTACATGCATCAGCACCACCATTTTGTGAGTGACCCACAGTACATGCATCAGCACTCTCACACTGTGAGTGACCCACTGGATATGCATCAGCACTACCACACTGAGAGTGACCCACAGTACACGCATCAGCACTACCACACTGAGAGTGACCCACAGTACACGCATCAGCACCACAACACTTTGTGTGACCCAGAGTACATGTATCAGCACTATCACAGTGTGAGTGACTCACAGTACATGCATCAGCAACACCACACTCTCAGTGACCCACAGTACATGCAGAAGCACTCCCACACTGTGAGTGACCCACTGTACATGCATCTGCATTACCACACTATGAATGATGCACAATGCATGCTTAAGCACCACCATGCTGTGAGTGACCAGAAGTACACGCATCAGCACCTCCACCATGCTGTGAATGATGCAGAATACATGCATCTGTACCACCACACTGTGAATGACCCACAGTGCCTCATCAGCACTACCATACTGTGAGTTACCCACGGAACATGCATCAGTACTACCGCACTGTGAATGATGCAGAGTACATGCTTCAGCACCACCATGCTGTGGTGACCTGCAGTACGCATCAGCACCTCCACCCTGTGAATGACCTGCAGTACATGCATCAGAACCACCACACCGTCAGTGACCCTGAATACATGCCTCAGCACTCACTCGCTGGAGTGTCCCTCAGTGCATGCATCAGCACTACCATTCTTTGGAGTTACCCACAGTACATGCATCAGCAGTACTGCACTGTGAATGGCCCAGAGTACGTACATTAGCAACACCATGCTGTGAGTAATCCACAATATATGCATCAGCACTCCCACACACGAGTGACCACAATTTTTGTACCATCCAGCATTACCACACTGTGAGTGACCACAGCACATGCATCAACAACTACTGCACTGTGAATGATGCAGAATGCCTATCAGCCACCACACACATGTGTATACCAGAATACATACATCAGCACTACCATACTGTGAGTTACCCACAGTACATGCATCAACAGTACCATACTGTGAGGTGACCACAGTACATGCATCTGCACTCACACTGTGAGTGACCTACAGGACATGCATCTGCAGTACCACAATGGCAGTCACCCACAGGACATGCATCAGCCCCACCACACTGTGGGTGACCCACAGTACATGCATCTGACCTGCACACTGTGGGTGACCCACAGTACATCATCCTGCAGTACTGCACTGTAATGAGAAGCAGACTACATGTATCACCACCACCATGCTGTTAGCAATCTCACTGTACATGCATCAGCACCACCACACTGAGAGTAACCCACAGTACATGCATCAGCACCACCACACTGTGAGTGAGCCACAATACATGCATCAGCACTCCCATGCTGTGAGTGACCCACAATACATGCATCAGGAGTACCACACTGTGAGATACCCACAGTACATGCATCAGCACTACCATGCTGTGGGTAATTCACAGTGCATGCATCAGCACTTCCACAGTGTGAGTGTCCCACAGTACATGCATCAGCACCACCATGCTGTGACTAATCCACAGTACATGCATCATCACTACCACACTGTGAGTGACCCACAGTACATGCATCAGCACTACCACACTGTGACTCTCACAGTACATGAATGAGCACTACCACACTGTGAGTGACCCACAGTGCATGCATCAGCACCACCACACTGTGAGTGGCCCATCGTACCATCAGCAATAGCATACTGTGAGTGACCCACAGTATATACATCAGCACTACTGCACTGTGAATGACCCACAGTACATGCTTATGGACCACCATGCTATGAGTAACCCGCAGTACATGCATCAGCACTACCACACTGTCAGTGACCCCCAGTACATTCATCAGCACCACCGCTCTGAGTGACCCACAGTACATGCATCAGCAGTACCACACTGTGACTGACCCACAGCACTTTATTCAGCACCACCACACTGTGAGTGACTCACAGTACATGCATCAGCACCACCACACTGTGTATGTCCCAGAGCACATGCATCAGTAGTACCACACTGTGAGAGACCCACAGTACTTGCATCAGCACTACCACGCTGTGAATGATACAGAATACATGCATCAGCACCACCATGCTGTGAGTAATCCACAGTAGATGCATCAGCACTACCACATTGTGAGTGTCCCACATTACATGCACCAGAAGTACCACACTGTGAATGATGCACAGTGCATGCATCAGCACCTGCATACTGTGGGTGACCCTCAGTACATACAGCAGTACTCCCACTCTGAGAGTGACCCACGGTACATGCATCAGCACTACCACACTGTGAGTGACCCAGTGTACATGCATCAGCACTACCACACTGTGAGTGACCCACAGTACATGCATCAGCACTACCACACTGTTACTGTCTCACAGTACATGAATGAGCACTACCACACTGTGAGTGACCCACAGTGCATGCATCAGCACTACTGCACTGTGAATGACCCACAGTACATGCTTATGGACCACCATGCTATGAGTAACCCGCAGTATCAGCACTACCACACTGTCAGTGACCCCCAGCACCACCGCTCTGTGAGTGACCCACAGTACATGCATCAGCACTACCACACTGTGACTGACCCACAGCACTTCTGTTCAGCACCACCACTGTGGCATCATCATGCATCAGCAGTAGCATGCAGAGTGACCACAGGATATACATCAGCACCACGCACTGTGAATGACCCACAGTACATGCTTATGGACCACCATGCTATGAGTAACCGCGAGATACATGCATCAGCACTACCATACTGTCAGTGACCCCAGTACATTCATCAGCACCACCGCTCTGTGAGTGACCCACAGTACATGCATCAGCAGTACCACACTGTGACTGACCCACAGCACTTTTATTCAGCACCACCACACTGTGAGTGACTCACAGTACATGCATCAGCACCACCACACTGTGTGTGTCCCAGAGTACATGCATCAGTAGTACCACACTGTGAGAGACCCACAGTACTTGCATCAGCACTACCACGCTGTGAATGATGCAGAATACATGCATCAGCACCACCATGCTGCGAGTAATCCACAGTAGATGCATCAGCACTACCACATTGTGAGTGTCCCTATCACATGCACCAGAGGTACCACACTGTGAATGAGAGTACAGTGCATGCATCAGCACCTGCATACTGTGGGTGACCCTCAGTACATACAGCAGTACTCCCACTCTGAGAGTGACCCACGGGCATGCATCAGCACTACCACACTCAGAGGACCCATGTACATGCATCAGCACCTACCACACTGTGAGGACCCACAGTACATGCATCAGCACTACCACACTGTTACTGTCTCAGACACATGAATGAGCACTACCACACTGTGGAGTGGCCCACAGGTGCATGCATCAGCACTGCTGCACTGTAGATGACCACAGTGCATGCTTATGGACCACCATGCTATGAAGTAACCCGCAGTATCAGCACTACCACACTGTCAGTGACCCCCAGCACCACCGCTCTGCGAGTGACCCACAGTACATGCATCAGCACTACCACACTGTGACTGACCCACAGCACTTTATTCAGCACCACCACACTGTGAGTGACCCATCATACATGCATCAGCAGTAGCATACTGGGAGTGACCCACAGTATATACATCAGCACTACTGCACTGTGAATGACCCACAGTACATGCTTATGGACCACCATGCTATGAGTAACCCGCAGTACATGCATCAGCACTACCATACTGTCAGTGACCCCCAGTACATTCATCAGCACCACCGCTCTGTGAGTGACCCACAGTACATGCATCAGCAGTACCACACTGTGACTGACCCACAGCACTTTATTCAGCACCACCACACTGTGAGTGACTCACAGTACATGCATCAGCACCACCACACTGTGAGTGTCCCAGAGTACATGCATCAGTAGTACCACACTGTGAGAGACCCACAGTACTTGCATCAGCACTACCACGCTGTGAATGATGCAGAATACATGCATCAGCACCACCATGCTGGAGTAATCCACAGTAGATGCATCAGCACTACCACACTGTAAGTGTCCCACATTACATGCACCAGAAGTACCACACTGTGAATGATGCACAGTGCATGCATCAGCACCTGCACACTGTGGGTGACCCTCAGTACATACAGCAGTACTCCCACTCTGAGAGTGACCCACGGTACATGCATCAGCACTACCACACTGTGAGTGACCCAGTGTACATGCATCAGCACTACCATACTGTGAGTGTCCCACAGTACATGCACCAGAACTACCATATTGTAAGTGACCCACAGTACATGCATCTGCACTTCCACACTGTGAATGACCCACAGTACGTGCATCCGCACTTCCATACTATGAGTGACCCACAGTACATACATCAGCACTACCACTCTGTGAGTGTCCCACAGTATATGCACCAGAACTACCACATTGTGAGTGACCCCCAGTACATGCATCAGCACTTCCACACTGTGAGTGACCCACAGTACATGCATCAACACTTCCACATTGTGAGTGACCCACAGTACATGCGTCAGCACTAACACACTGTGAGTGACCGCTTGTTCCAATTGCTTTTGTCTGCAGGTCCATTAACATTTGCACTGCCTTTCTTGTGCCAGCAGCTCAATTTCGAAACATGGAAACAGACAATATTGCTAAAGAAAAAAACATGGTCCTTACAGTCTGCACAGTTTCCCTTCTTGCCCTGGGACCTACAGTCTCTCCAGGGTCCAAGCTCTCCCCAGACTCCCTACTTTCTCCTTCCAGTTTCTGCCACTCTGAGCAGGCAATCTCCTTTAATTCGGTACCAGCCATGCTTGAATCCACCAGTAATTGTTGCACCCACGACTTTAACTGGTAGATTGTTCCATGGCTGCTCCACCCTTTCTGTGAATGTACCTCCTCAACTTCTCTCCTGTTGGTTTTCACTGATGTCCATATAACCATAAGCTAGTACTCAGGCTAAATTGCTCCTCACAGTTCACTTTGTTAATTCATTTTAGGAACATGATGGTCTCTGTCTTAGCTCCCTTCTGGTCTCCAGCAATTACTTGTTCAGTGTCTTGTGATTAGGGATGTGCAGTTCAGCCTGCTCAAAATCAGACTCCCCCCCAGCCAGCCCAGAGGCATTGAGGGCTGAGAAGCTGGATGCCTTACCTCATGCCACGTTGGCAACCCGAGTTCAGGAACTAACTCGGGTCACCGGGGAGCCAGCTTAGGTGGGAGGCTCGGAGCGTGCTGGAGCTGTTATGCAGTTCTCCTCTCCCAGAGTGGCAGCCCACTCAACCATAGTTCTGCTCTGGTGGGAGTGCAGGTGAGAGGCAGTGGTGACATAAGTCTGGGGTGTGGTGTAAGGGGCCACTGGATCCTGGCATGCACGCGTGCCTCCACACGCATGGACGAATACAAACATCGCAGTCCCAGGCGCGGTGAAAAAGATAAAAATAATAAATAAAATATGGTGGGGGAGAAATCAGATCCTCTCTGGATCTAATATAGTGCAATGAACTCAGGTAGATACAGACTTTATTGCTTTAGTCTTTTACCCGGTCCATCTCTCTTCTTGCAGCCACTTCAGTTTTTTCTAGTCTGTTTCTTTCTGCAACAGCAAAAATGCCCTATTAAAAGGTTCCCATGCCACCATTGCCACTGATGTTCCTTCTGCTCTGTTGCAAATAGTGGTGGATTTACAATGGCGTCAAGGCACCAGGCCCTACAGTGGCAAGCAGCCTGATTGAGTCCCATCCCATTCATTGCTGAAAAAGGTGCAAGTCTGGCAGTTTCAGTGAGAGACGGACCCCCTCCCCTTGACTTGTGAGCAGGTATAAAGTATAGAGCTGGTGGGCAGGGATATGCAGATGCCTCCCCCCCAGAACCCCAGCATCATCCTCATCAGGTTATGTAACAAGGACAGGAGAAAGACCACATATGCTGCTGGATGGTGTGAGTTTGATACCAGAATTTGTTGCAACTTAAGACTCCTCCTTTCTTTTCCATGGCTCAGCTTTACATTCAAGTGGCTGGTGGTGTGTCTGGAAGTTGGATTCTCAAGAAGTCGCTGGATGGGTGGACACAGTTAGTGTGTGGAGCAGCAGACAGACTAGCAGAGGCCAGGGACCTTCCTAGAACTGGTCCTTCCTGCTCCCATCACTTTCAGCTACTCTCCGGTCCCAGGTCATCCTGTATCGAGTTCCGTTCCCACGTCCCCAGTATTCAGCGCCAGTGAGCCACACGGTAAAACCCAAGGACAGAGAATGACGGCTGATTGGCGTGATTGACGGGACCCTTTCTGGCAGCCTCTCCTCATCATCATCATTCTCCAAGCCCTCCAGTGGTCAGGTCTGTCATCTGGCAGGGCGGTGATCTACCCCAGTCTACCCTCCAGTCTTCACTTCTCTGCTTGGTCAGTAAGTTGTTAAGAGAAGACTAGTCACTGTCTGGGATGGGGTGGTGTGCTGCAGGCTGCAGCTGCTGGTATTAAGGAGGTTAAAGAGGTGAGTGACATTCAATAGGATTATTACGTTTCAAAGCGTGTGGGCTAGATAAACGCAGTAAACAAGGAGTAACAAATCAAGCGCTGGAAATACAAACTGATTTACTGGGGTTTGTTAGAACTTTAATATATATTAATGAGCTTGTTGGTGTGATTCAATAAAATACAATAAAGTGGCATTTGCATTCAGTAAGGAAATAAAAAAGGATATGAAATTGTGTTTATGAGCATGAAACAACAGAACTGGGGTGGGGAGAGGATCTAAGTGCTATTTTCAACCCATGTCTGACAGAGATGTGCAGGAAGGAGGGATGGGATACCTGGGAGAATGGGGCCTCTCTTGGAGGGATAGAAGTTTATTGAAGTGGAATGACCTTCCCAACTGTTAGCTAGCACTTAGGAATTGGTGGTGGTGTTCGTGTATGTAAAAATTACTCTTAACCTTCCTCCTTCCACACACACACACACACACACACACACACACACAAACAATATCCCTATAGGGGTCTGTCTGCCCCATACCTCTCAAGCAGATCTCAGCTGTGACACATTCAAAGCCTGGAGATACCATGCATGGGAAAAATATATTCTGCATTTCTCACTGAGACTTTAAAGCAGAAATTCTTTATAAGGTTCCATTATGCTGCTCGGGTATCACAAACCTGGACATCAGTGCAGTGACAGCATAATGTTTTGAGCTTGCACTACCATGTTTGATATAGGAACATAGGAAAGTGAGGGCAGAAATGAACTGCCAGGCCCACTTAGTCTGCCCATTTGCCTAGCATCCTCTAGGCTTGCTCCAATTTCCTTGCCCCTCCCTTCAACAGCTCTCTATGTCTGTCCCAAAATCCTCTTGACCCCTCCCAATGTATTCTCACTCACCACTTCTTTAGGCAGCCCATTCCAGGTGTCTACCACCCTCTCAGTAAAGAAATATTTCCTGATGTTACCCCTAAACTTACCCCCCCTCGAGCTGGAGATCATGACTCCTTTTCCTGGGACACCCCTTCAATTGGAATAGGTTATCTGTTGGTGCTCTGTTGATCCCTTTTAGGTACTTACAAGTCTCTATCATGTCCCCCTCGCTCTCTTCTCTGTTTCACAGAGTACATGTCAAGGGCTCCCAGTCTCTCCTGATACAGCAAGTAGTCAAGCCTCTTCACCATCTTGGTTACCCTCCTTTGTACCCACTCCATCCTCTCAACATCCTTTTTTTGGTAAGGCCTCCAGAACAGGGCCCCATATTCCAGATGAGGCCTGACCAGCTGGGTGTACAAGGGTATCAGGACCTCTTTCCTCCTGCTAATGATCACCCTCCCATTACAACCCAGCAAACTGATGGCTTTTGGCACTGCCCTACCTCACTGCCCAGCCACCTGGAAGTCTTGTGAGATGATGATGCCCAGGTCTCTCTCCTCCTTGGCTTCTGCCTGCTCTCCCATTTTTTCAGCCCAGGTGCATAATTTTGCATTTTGCCATGTTGAGCAATAACTTCCACTTCCTGGCCCACTCCTCTAATTTCCCCAGGTTGCTCTGCATCCTCTCAGCTCCATCCTACATGTCAACTCTATTGCAGATCTTTACATCATCTGCAAACATTCTCACTCTTCCCTCCAACCCCTCTTCTATGTCTCTTATAAAGACGTTGAACAGCAGAGGTCCCAGCACTGACCACTGGGGATTTGTTTTTGTTTCTACTTTCCATGACTGAGGGGAGGTTATGCCTTTGGTTCCTCCCCCCATCTAGCCATCTACCCTGGCTGCTGCCCCAGTCACAGACAGAGCTCTGACCTCCCCGTCACTACCCTCCCTGGTCACTTTGCAGGGGGTACTTAGCCCACCACCATGGAGACCAGGAGGGTAGAACCAGGAGGGAGCGGACTTGCATGCGACCGCAGCGATGCCGGCGAGCAGCCTTCATGCTGCCGAGGATTTTCTGGTGTGTGGCTCCCCCTGCAGGAAGAGCATGCAATAACACCAATGGATGGAGCGCACACACACTGCTGCACGCACATCCCTCCCAGCATCTGCCTTCTCCGGCCCTACTTCTGCAACATTGGTGGTGTTGTCCCCTAATCTCCATCAGGGACCAGCCGCGTGCTGACTACTGATGTCCCCTCTCCCCAAAAAAGGAGAGCAAACCTCTGGACACTCAATCCTTCCCCGTCCCTGCTAACCCCCAGCAGTCTGTGCTTGTTCCTGAACATGGGTCGCTGGCATAGCATGAGGTAAGGTGACCAGTGCCTCAGCCCTCAGTGCTGCCAGGCTGGCACCCCTGGGGATGTTTGATATTTTACACATTTCGCTCATGTTTCACACACATTGGACTTAGTGAAGTAATGTTGAGATACAGCCTGCCCTGTTATGATTTGGTGTATTTCCAGCTGCTAACAGCCGTCATACATCCCAACCCTCTTTACTGAGTTTGCACATTATAAGGCAATTGTGGTTCATGCAAGCTCAAGGGGGTGTTCCTGTGTGCTGTGGTGTGGCAGCCTTACTAAATATTTCCAACAATTTTAAAAGATGGATTTCATTACCATGGACCTTAAGAGGAGAGTTAATATTAATAAAATGTCTATGCTACCAAAACATGTTGAATGTCTGTTTTACAAGAGAAGGAACAGTTTCTTGCTTTACACTGGAAATTGCAGAAAACCAGGATACCTGATATTTTGTACTTCCAATATATACTGATTATATTAACTGTCTACATTATTGTATTATTTCTACCATGTCTGTATTGGTCTAGTCCAACTATGTCTGACTTTGTACTGCTATGTCTGTTTTGCCAGTTTGCAATTGTACCCTCCCGGGTCGTGCCTGAAAATAGTCAAATGTGTGGTATTACACTTCGGCCACAAGAATAATACATTTTTATATACTATGGATGGGCAGCTCATTAGATCAGTCACTAATGAAAGAGATCTAGGAATCTTAAGAAACAATGCCCTTACCTCAGCAAATCATTGTAGGCAGGTAGCTCTTACTGTAAATAGATTGATTTTTTATATCAAGAAACAGTCAGTGTATTATGAGGCTTTTAAGACCTATGTTATCCTCATTTGGACTATGGTTTCCCGGTTTGGTGTCCGCTTTGAAATGAGATATTAATTTACTAGAAAGGGCACAAGAAGAATAACAAAATCAATTCTGAATTTATCATTACTCAGTTATCAGGATAGGCTTGAATCATAAATTATTCCCCTACAAATTTGTCGATTAAGGGTGATTTGTTGATGCTGTACAAAATTTTACAAAATCAAGATCTAATGTGGTTTACAGTTCAAATCCATTAATAATAATCTTAGATCGTAATAGACAATTACTAATATCAAGATCAAATACAGTTAAGCGTCATCATTTTTTTTTTACAGTTCGAGCTCCAAGAGTATGGAATACGTTGACAGATTTTATAGTTATGGCTCCATCCTTTGTATCTTTTAAGAACATGTTGGATGGTTTCTTTCAGAATAGTACCTATTAATAGTCCCACTGTGGTGTGGGAGACAATTTAATGGGCTTTATAGCCTACTTTGTCTTAAATATCCTACGCATGTCACCCCATCTGCCTTCTTTCCTCAAGGGTATACATTTTAAGCTCCTTTAGACTCTCTTCCATGATGACTTCTGGTGCAGACCCTGCACCATTTTAGTTGCCCTCTTCTCGACTGCCTCTATCCTGTCTATGTCCCTTTAGAGGAGGGGGGTCTCCAGAACTGCACGCAGTACTCCAGATGGGGCCTCACTAAATGTCTGCACAGAGGGATAGCAACTTCCTGTTTTCTACTGGTGATGCCTTTCACTATGTGTCCCAGTATCCCCTCAGCCCTCCTTACTGCCTTCTTACATTGCTTGCCTATCTTAAGGTCATCTGGTATGACTATCCTCAGATCCCTTTCCGTTTTGTTGTTGTTAGTACCTCCCCCCCATTGTGTACTTGTCCCCTGGGTTTTTGTTTCCCAGGTGCATTACTTTGCATTTCTTTGCATTGAATCTGAGCTGCCATAATTTTGACCATCCTTCCAACCTTGCCAAGTCCCTTCTCATCCTTTCCACCACCCTTCCTCATGTATCAACCCTGTTGCAGATCTTGTCATCTGCAAAGAGCATATGCTTCCTCCTAGCCCCTCTGCATTGTCTTCTAGAAAGACATTAAAGAGGACAAGTCCCAGTACTGAACCCTGCGGTACCCCACTAGTAACCATCCTTTCTTCAGAGTGTACTCCATTTACTATTACCCTCTATATCCTATTGTCCTGTCAATTTGTTACCCAGGCTACCAGGCTGGCTAATTTGTTTATTAATCTTTTGTGTAGGACTATGTCAAATGCCTTGTTAATGTCTAGGTAGGCCATGTCCACAGCCCATCCCTGGTCTACTACTTTGGTCACCCAGTCAAAGAAATCTGTTAGACTCATCTGACATGACCTTTCTGCTGTGAATCCATGCTGCCTTGGGTCCTGTGCCCCACTGGCCTCTGGGTACTCAACAATTCTTTCTTTCAGAAGTGATTCCATCCTTTTCCCTACCACTGAGGTTAAACTAACAGCTCTGTAGTTTCCTGCCTCTGCCTTGCTCCCACTTTTGTGAAGGGCAATCACATCCACCATCCTCCAGTCCTCCAATGATTTGTTAAAAAGGGCAGTCAGTGGTGTCACTAGTTCTCCCCTTAGTTCTTTTAGATTCTGGGGTGAATATCATTAGGTCCCATTGCTTTGTCCACCTTGAGTTCTTGGAGTTCTTTCAGGACCCTTTCTTCTGTGAATGGACTGGTAACGCCCCCCCCCATCCATAGTGCTTCTATTGTTTGGATTAGGTACCTACCTCTCTTCTTCTTTTGTGAATACTGAGCAAAAGTGTTTGTTCAGTATCTCTGCCTTTTCACTGTCACCCTCTGCCCACCTTTCCTCCCCTTTATTAAACCTCACTATCCCTCCCTTGGTCTTCCTTCACTCCCTGATGTACCTATAAAAGGTTTTAGCCCCCTTTTTAACTGAGTTGGCTATCTTTTCCTTGGTTTGGGCCTTCACTATTCTGACTGCCTTCCCCACTTCCTTCTTTAACTGATACAGTTCCCTGTCCTTGTCCTACTCCTTTTGTGATTCCTTATACTTCCTGAATGCTGTCATTTTCTCACTAACCTTCAGGGTTGGATTTACACTGCCAAGGGTTCCATGCACAGTACTGTGTAAGGGCTCCCCCTTACACCGTGTAGCAATGGCGCACCATGTTGGCACCCCACAACAAACATATACCAGACAGTCAAGTGACAACCTGCTTTCTCCAAAATGTATTCCTGCCAAGATGAACACAAACAAAATGTATGCATGGCAGCCTCACTAAAGGCAGCAGGCTGGTGGTGGGAAATGTCAAATAAATCTTACAAAATGTTGGCTGGTTTAGGACTCGAGCAGGCATGCATTTCATTGTACACTCATCAGCTCAGTGCAGACACGGTCCCATGGTTCCCGCTGGTCGTCTTCACTCCCGCCCACCCTGCCCAGCTCTAAGTGTAATCATGGCCACCCAGCTCTAAGTCTAACCACCACAATTCACAAGTAACATCAACTAGCTTGTGGGTGGTCACACACGGACAGGGTACAAGCAGTTCAAACAGACAGTCATCATCCCCATAGCATTAACAACCCCTGCACATAGTTTAGTTTAGCTAAGCCGAGCGAGATGTGACACTAAGAGATGATAAAAGATCAGCCCCAAGGCTGGCCCTGTCAAATAAATACTCATCCGATCCAGTCCAAACAACTAAGTGTGTGGGTCCGGGGAAGGATGACATTGTGGCGAACTAAGATGAAAAGCCAGCCGGGGTCGGGGGGGGAATCATGATGTTTTGGAGACCTCTATTCTGCTCTCTAACTTTAAGGCAAGCTGTCTGTCCAACTCACTCTCAGAAACAGAAACAAAGCAAGTTTCTTCAAAATTAAGCAGAAACCACAAGGAGGGGAAGGGAAAAGTAAGAATCTAGTAGCCAGGTTCAAAACAAAGAGAAAGAGCAAATTCAATTCAACATAAAAACAAAATTAATAAAAATTATAATATAATGTGTGGTTAATTTGAGCTCTCACCTCCCTCAGTCTGTCTGACTGAATTACTCAGTTCTCCTCGACTCATCACTTCACTCTTCTAGGGGCTCTGGCTTCTTTCCAAGGGCCAAGACATGAAGTTGAAGTTAAGTTCGAGAACAGAACAATAAGCGAGTGGTGAGGTGACAAGCCACCAGCCAGGCAAGGCAGGCTGAGTGAGTGACCAAGTGCCAACTCCAAGAGTGATTCAGTGACTGGGAGGATGGGGACACCAAAATTAAAGATGCTTGGAGCCAGGAAAGCGCAGGCTCAGCAGGCAGGCGAGGCTGCAATCGATCTCAAACCAACTGGGCAATTCTTCAGTTTCTCTGCTCTCTACTGTGGAGTCCAATCTCTGATGACCCCTCTTGCACATTGGATCCGAGCTGAAATGGTGCCAGATGAAAAGTTGCAAAGGCACTAGGCTGCTCCCGCTCCAGCTCCACCCTCTGCGTATGCTCCCCTGCACCTAGGTATGCTAATTATATGGTGGCAGCCTCAGCTCATAGGTCAGTGTCAGTTGGGTGAGGGAAAAGGTAGGTTGTGTGTGCTCAATGGCTCAGAATATTACTGGTGGGAAGCAGCAAGCCGGGGAGGGGAACAATCTGTGCTCACTAGCTAGTCTGACTGTCTAGACACAGCAGTAGTATAGTAGCATGCATGACAGCACAATGACTCAGTAAATATTTTTTAACACAATGAATGAGAATAATGTGATCACGGATGGATCACATGGTGACGGGCTGGCAAACGCTCTTTGATCTGACACCCCCTCTTACACACACAGTCAGACATCCATCAGGGTGGGCAGGTGAAAAAAAAGATTTAAAGTGGTGGCTGGCTCTGTGGGAATCAGGCCCCCCTAACAGCATGGGCACTACACACAGGTGTACTTGGCATTGTGGTAAATCTGGCCCTGGTAACCTTCTCCTTCACCTCTTTTGAGAACCATAGTGTTTTTTCCCTTTGTTTTGTTTCACACAAAGGCTTATTGCCTCCGTGATGGCAGTTTTGATTTACCCCATTGTTCCTCCACCCCTCCTTTCTGCCCATTTGCTGGTATATTCTTTAGGCACTCACTCATTTTGCCAGAGTCAGCCCTCCTAAAGTCCAGTACCTTGGCTTTTGTATGACTTGACTCTACGGCTGGGTTTATCATAAACAGTAGTTCAGTGGTTGCTTGTTCCCAGATGGCTACCCACTTCTAAATCTGTGATCCTCTCTCCATCTCCATTTGAGAGAACAAAATTTACAAGATATACAGCACACTAATAGAGAATATAGTCACATTAAGAAATCTGAAAGTTTCAAACATGAAAGTATAAAAGGAAAAGCACTAACTGAATGGACTTAAAGTTCTTACCCCCAGCCATCAGAACAGCTTTGCTAATGCCGGAGTCCATTTTCTACTGGAATCAACTCTCACTTCTGACTGTAAAATATGTTCATTTTCAACCTTGCCCTGATCACTTCATCCATGCCTGATGCATGGAAAACTGTGAAGGTCATTCCCATTCATAAAGCCAGGGACCCACAATCCACAGAAAATTATAGCCTAATCTCCATCCTTCCTCACCTAAGCAAACTGCTTGAAAAAGCCGTCCACCACCAACTTGCTGACTACGTAGGTAAATACGACCTACTATGTAGTCAACAACACAGCTTCCACAAGAATTACTCACCACTACTGCCCTCGCACTCCTAACTGACCACATCCTCACAAACATGGACCATGGCAATGCAACTGGTACAGTCTTCACTGACCTCTCCAAAGCCTTAAACCTGGCCAATTACTCACTCCTCCTCTCCAAATTGCATCACCATGGCTGGTCTGCAGAGGTAACCACCTGGTTCAGAAGCTGCCTTACAGGGCGCTCCCAGTTTGTGTGCATTGGCCTGGCCCTCTCGCACACCCTGCCTGTCTCTACTGGGGTCCCCCAAGGGTCTATCCTGGGACCCCTCCTTTTCTCCTTATTCATTAACTACCTTCTAGTGGATAGTCTCAACTGTCATCCAATCCTTAATGCCGATGACCTTGTACTCTTCTTCAGTGGAAAATCTCCTACCCTCAACTCTGCAGCCCTCTCACAAAACTACACCACAGCCTACAACTGATTCTCTGACAACCTCCTTCTGGTCAATGCCAAAAAAACCAAAACAATGTTGTTTGGATCTAAGCCCTTCCTAACTAAATGCAAATCTAACCCACCCCTAATCATCATGTCCCCTGATGGCCTTGCCCTAGAGGATGTCAAATGCTTCAAATATCTTGGAGTTGTGTTTGACCCCTCCCTTTCCTTTACAGAGCACATAAACGTCCTGGTTCTAAGATTTCAACAAAAACTAGGGGCTGCCTACAGATACCAGCAATACCTCACCCCTGAGGCCCGCCGTGCCATCATCCAGGGAAAACTGCTACCTGTCCTGGACTACTGCTCTCCTATCTACTCCAGAACCTCCGCAGCCATCATGACAAAACTATCAGTAGCATACAACAGTGCCTACCACTTCTCCCTGTTGGCCCCTTTCTCCACACACCACTGTACACCCTACACTACACTGGGGTGGCTCCCACTACAAGCCCAGTTTGACCTTACACTATAGAGTTTTATTGATTCTGACATCCGTATTGGCCAGAACTCCCTCTTGCTCCCCTTCTCACCATCCAAACCTCACACCGCTGCCTGTGCTCTTCCAATATCCCCTTCCTGAAAATCCCCAGGGTAGCCACAAACATGGGTGTTAGAGCCCTGTCTGTAGCAGCCCACTGAACTGCACATCATAAACACTCAATGCCAGTTCAAAACTTGCCTCAAAGATTTGCTCCTGTTGGCATCCACCTGCCACTGCTTTAAGGACTAATAACCCACCATAGGTTCCAGGGGTAGGGCCAAACAGGTTCTTTTACTGAAACTGTACCACTGTGAGCCTTACTTTGCTTTGTTATTTGTTGTCCCTCAACTACTGCCGCCATGTACTGCCAAAATGCAACAACTGTAACCTTTTACTCTGTATTACCTGTGCAACCTACCTACAAGAAGAAGAAGAAGCCAGAAGGGGAAGGAAGGAAACATATTCAATTCAGTGCTTTAGAGTAACTGGTAATTGCTATTTTTCTTTTAAACTTAGATTGTGGGCGTTTAGTGACACTATACTTTCTTTGTTGTCTTTACTTATAATTGTTTTTGGGCTGTTGAAAATTTAAAACATAGTGGTGGTGTAATCCTGTGCTGTCTTTAATTGCTGCAAATTTTGCCCCTCCCTCCCTCCTTCCCCAACTCTTAATTATATGCCCTGATAAATCTGATTGACAGGAGCTAAACACAGGAATAGTAAGGGGTGTGAAGTAGGAGGGGCATAAGAGGAAGAAGCCCACCCTCAGCACAAGTGTTTTGACTCATTTATTTATTTATTGGTTTCTTTTTCCTAAAAAAAATATCTGAGGATTAGTGACAGGATTTTTAGTACAGTAAATTAATAAAAGAGAACTAGGAGAGCTTCAGTAGCAGACAAGTAGTGGAATTGCAGTATAATGTGGGGAGTGGTGCAATGCAGTGGCTGTGGGGCCAGCCATATTCAGAGCAGACCTTCTGGACACTGAGGTGCTGCCCTATCTGCATGCATCTCTTGGACTGCGGGATGAGGTAGCCAGACTCAGAGCAGAAGTAAACTGGGTCAGGAGTACCATCACCCCTATCCAGGGACCACCCAGTCCAATGCAGCTGCATAAAAAGATGCTGAGAATGAGGAGCACTTGGATGACAGTGGGCTCAGGGAGGGTTAGTGCAGTCAGGCAGAGGCACATCCCAGATCCTATTCCACTCAAGAACTCATATGCCACACTGGCAAATGAGGACAACCAAATAGAGGTACCCAGAGAAGTGGAAGGAAAGGATGTGGAGGTTAGCCAAGGAGGTGACCTCAGCCGGGAAAGCAGTGGACCCCAGAGGAGGAGGAAGCGAATCCTGGTGGGGACTCCATCATAAGAGGATCCAGCTAGGAACACAGGAGGGGAAGGACAGGAGGTGAGGTGCCTACCAGGTGCTACGGCCTGGAGGGATGGAAGGAAGATCCTGGGGATCACTGGGAAGGCAAGACAGGAAGGTGAGCTGGATGTCATTATCCACCTAGGTACTAATGACCTGGCAAATGGGGAGCCAAAGGAAGTTCAGGAAGAGTTTAGGAAACTGAGGAGAGGTCTCAAGCAAGTAGCTACTTCTGTCACTTTCAGAAGTACTACCTGTGAGAGGCAAGGAGTGGCACCAGGAACTTTAACTCATGGTTGAAGAACTGGTGCTGTGAGGAAGGGTTTGGATTCATTGGTGACTGGGGACCCACCTGAGGGATGGAGGTTTGTTCGCACGGCCTGCATCCATCCTGGAGGAATCCACACTCAATGATAGTTTAAATGCTACATTGACAAGCATTTAAACTAGCAAAAGGAGGTGGCAGGCCAGCAAGGAGGGTACCTACTTGCTCACCCCCAGCTAGCAGTGGAACCAGTGAACCAGAGGAGGGCTATCTCTGCAAAGCAGTGTGCAAAGATGGAGATTAGTGCCCAAGAGGTGGATACAGAAAAGGCAAAATTCAGCAGAAGGGCAGACAGCAAGGAGAACCAAGGATAAATGACAACCAAGGAAGGGCTGGAGTAGAACAGCGAAGCAGTCTAGGGAGGTCAAATCATGAAAGCCATGTATGCAAATGCCAGAAGCCTTAGCAACAAGATGGAAGATCTGGAGGCTGTCATGGTACAGTCAGACCTGGACATTGTGGCCATCACTGAAACCTGGTGTAATGATAACCATGACTGGGAGATGGCCATACCTGGCTACAACATATTCAGAAGAGACAGAGCAGGCAAGAAGGAGGAGGAGTGGCACTGTATGTGAAAAATGACATAAGGGCCACAGAGATCCAGGAGGAACAAAATGGGGGAGATATACTGTGGGTTAAGCTGGAAAGGAAAATGGGGACAGCCATCCGCACAGGTGTGGTCTATAGACCACCAGCCCAGAAGGAAGAAATAGATAGGGAGCTGATGCTAGCCATCCAAAGGATGGCAGACAAGGTGAGGTAGTACTGGTTGGAGACTTCAATATTCCAGACGTGGACTGGAGCATCCCAGCAGCAGCATCAACTAGAGCAGATTTATCCTGACTCCTTCAGGGTGCCTTCCTCAAGCAACTGGTCATGGAACCAACTCGGCAGAAGGCAATATTGGACCTTGTGCTCACAAACAGGGACAGTGTGATAGGGGTAACAGTGGGGTAGCACCTGGGTAACAGTTACCACCAGTCATTGTGGTTTGAAATCACAGAAAGAGCAGAACCAAACCACACAAAAACACGTAGCCTGGATTTTAGGGGGGCAGACTTTGGGAAAATGGGGAGATACTTAAGAGGCATTAAGGGAATGGGACAGGAATCAGGGGTTGAGGAACAGTGGGCAGTATTTAAAATGGGGATTACAAGAACAACAGAATTATGCATTAAGCAGGTTAGCAAGAGGAAAAGGAAGAGGAGACCATTATGGTTTTCCAAAGAGGTAGCAAAGAAAATGAAAGCCAAAGATTGCATTCAGGCAATACAAAAAGACACAGGTAGAAGGGGATAGGAGATACCAGGAGAAGCAAAGGAGGCAGGGAGGTCAGTAAGGAAGCCAAGCTCAGACAGAAGAACACATTGCAAAATCAGTGGGTAGAGGGGACAAAATCTTTTACAGGTACATAAGTGAAAAAAGAAAGACAAAGGGAGGGATAGTGAGACTGAAGGGGGAGGATGGGAGCCGCGTGGAGGATGACAACAGTAAAGCTGACATATTGAACAAATATTTCTGCTCAGCCTTTACTGAGGAAGAGGGGGGTAATGGGTCTGAAGGAGTACAAGGGTGAGAATGGTGCAGAAATGGACACAAGTCCCTTTACACGAAAAGGGTCCTGAAGGAACTGGAAGTAATAAGAGTTGATAAAGCAATGGGGCCAGACGGGTGCACCCAGGGTCCTTAAAGAACTAAGAGAGTGGTGGCTGAACCTCTGGCTATCCTGTTTAGCTGATCACTGGAAACAGCGGAGGTACCCAAAGACTGGAGGACAGCAGATGTAGTCCCCTTATACAAAAGTGGGAACAAAGAGGAAGCAGGGAACTACAGACCAGTCAACCTCACCTCGGTAGTGGGGAAGATCATGGAAGCACTACTGAAGGAGAGATTGGTGGAACATCTGGTTGTCAATGGACTACAGGACCCAAGGCAGCATGGTTTCCCGGGGAGGTCATGTCAGACCAACCTTGTTGAATTTTTGACTGGGTGACTAGGAGGTGGATCAGGGGAGGGCAGTGGACATGGCCTATCTGGACTTCAGCAAGGCCTTTGACACTGTGCCACATAGAAGACTATTACACAAACTGGGGACTATGGGTGTGGGCAGGACAGTAGTGTGGTGGGTAGGTAACTGGCTGGGTGGCAGGACACAGAGGGTGGTGGTAAATGGCTGTCACTCCACAGAGAAGAGTGACCAGTGGGTACCACAGGGATCAGTGCTGGGACCGGTCCTATTCAACATTTTCATCAGTGACATTACGCAGGATCTAGAAGGCATAATTTCACTGTTCAGCTGATGACACAAAGCTCTGTAACAGAGTAGACACACCAGAGGGTGTAGACAGAATGAGAGCGACCTGCAGAAACTTGAAGAATGGTCAAGGGTTTGGCAGTTGAAATTCAATGCAAAGAAGTGCAAGATAATGCATATGGGGCACAAAAACCCTGGCACAATATATCAGTTGGGGGTGAGGATATAGCATGCACCAAGCAGGAAAGGGATCTTGGGGTTGTCATCTCTGATGACCTCAAGGTAGGGAAGCCGTGTGACAAGGCAGCAGGTAAAGCAAATAGGATGCTGGGATGTATAGGCAGGGCATCACCAGCAGGAAAAGGAGGTCATAATTCCGCTATACAAGACACTAGTGAGGCCCCACCTGGAGTACAGTGTACAGTTCTGGAGACCATACCTACATAAGGACACAGACAGGGTAGAGAAGGTTCAGGAGGGCAACAAAGATGGTGCATGGATTGCATCACAAGTCCTATGAAGACAGGTTGAAGGAACTGAACATGTACTCCCTGGAGAGAGAGGAGGAGAGGGGATATGATAGAGACATACAAGTATCTTACAGGGAGGAACAGGGTGCAGGAAAACACTATTTTTAAGCAAAAGATGTTCCAGGACTAGAGGCATGGGATGAAGTTGGAGGAGGGATTCAGAGGAAACATGAGAAAGAATTTCTTCACATAACGGGTGGTGGACAAGTGGAACACCCTGCCAGAGGAAGTGGTGGGGGCTGAAACAATCACGGGATCTAAGAATGCATGGGATAGACATAAAGGACATAAAGGAATTCTAGAGGTCAGGGGGTAAGGGGCAACAGACTTCTAGGAAAACAAACTGAACTTACAAGCTCAAATGGGCAGACTGGGTGGGCCATAGGCCCTTATCTGCCGCCACTGTCTATGTATCTATGTAAATGGGAGTTCCTAAAGTATCTTTCTGAGCTAGCCTAATGCCCACTGCCAGGCTGGTGTCTGTGTTCTGTTTAAAAAGTGCTTGCATGCGAGTGCCCTGTTAGCCTCTGTGCCTGTCTCTTTAAGAGATATTATTTTTGTAGTGTATAATTAATCTGGGTAGGGGCCGAGTGTTTCCAGGCTTCAGTCCCACCTGGGCTGCAGTGTTTTTGCTTCCTTCTGCCATTGCTAGTTGCACAGAAGGAGCTTTATTAGAATCTGAGACGGTTTGTCGATTATCTGCTGTAATAGTAATAATATTGCAGTTTGTCTAACCTGCCTTCCTTTGCAGCATGGACTTTCTGTATTGCACCACCATCTTGGTTCTGGACTGCCAGTCTGGGCCAATCAGTACCTTTGGGGACCCTAAAATGGAGTCTGTCCTCAGGGGTCTTGTGGGAGTGAATTCTGTAGGAATGGTAGTTTTTTCATTTTGGCACCTAAATGAACCTGGAGGGGGAGCCCTTGCTGTGACAGACAGATGGATCAACCAACTGAACCTTTTTGGATCTCCAGGAAGTCCTGATTCTGCCTGCAGCACTGTGTCAGTGTGAGAGAGGAGTTGAGAGAGTGAATAGCTCAAGAGATTCGAGCAGCTGCTCCTGCATGGTGTGCAGGGGGAAATTGTCGGGAAGTCTGTGTCTGGCCTGCCTGGTACCATCTTCCCAAGTGAGCTGAAATCAGATTTTATCTGAAATTGCAGTTTTGCGATCGGAACCTGAATTGTGACAAACTGAATTTCTCTTGAAGTGGACTGAAGATTTGCCTCAGTGCGATTGGCCTGTCAGGACTTGAGACTGACACAGAGCATACTGGTTTGCACAGAGACACTGTGAATTGCAACTGGATTGTCATCCGAACTGTGGTATTTACTAGCTTTTATTATAAGTGTGCTGATTGTGAAGTGTTGGCTGCGATTTGGTTCCCCACCTTGCTTAATGTGTCACGCCTGCTGGAAGCTGCCTTCAGCACTTCACCAGACTGAATCCAAACTGTTTACCCAGTCTGAGCCTTGCTGTCCTTGCCCAGATAGCCACTCACGCAGCAGAGAAAAAAACAATGAGAGACTTGCCTGGGGAGTCTGCTCCCTGCTCTACACCAGCAAACAAGATCTACACCATGGTGCTTCACGTGGGCCCTGCTTCTCCTGACAATCCAGTTCTTCATCCTGAAGTCTCCATTTCATCCATGCTGTATCCTGTACTGGGTAGCGTGATTAAATACCAGGGTAACTCCCTGCAACAAAGCTCAAATCAAAGTGCATCAACTGATTTAATTGTTGTTGCTAATCATTTTGGACTAAGCCATCCGGCTCCGGATTACAAATTAAGGGTTAAAGTGCATGTTGTTTTTCTTTCTTCCTAAGGGCCCCAACAACAGCTGCAACTCCGGCCTACCCTGAGCAATACTTCAGGCTAGCCTGTAGTTCCAACTGGGTACCCAGAGTGTGCGTGACTGTGTTACAGGGACCTTTGAGTACATGCCTTATAACCTGAATCTTTCCGATATCAAATGAACCACTAGATTACTGCCCCTTCCTTGTTCGCCTCCCTCTAATAAATCAGATCTAAATTTTTTTGCATCGAAACTGGTTGTGGTGTACCTCTGTATTGAAAGTACTGTGATATTGCTGCTTACTGTTACAGGCCTTGCTTTACATGGGGGTCTCCAGGGCTGTTCCAGCCAATCCAGCCCTGGTGGTAAGTGTGGTACAAGAGGGGTTAACAGTGCATTACAATGTGTATTGGGATTGTTACATTTCAGATTTGCTTTGGTCACTAGAGGGGAAAGAGGGGAGTATAAGTGTCTCAGAGGACTGTACCCAGAATAGTCACACTGCCATTAACCCTGTTCTTCAGGTGTAGGTACTCTTTTCAAGAGCTCAGGCCCCTCAACCTGCAGTTAGTCATGCAGGCAGGAGTAGTATGCCTTGGGATAACGCCACCTAGGGGTGACACCTGCTCTTGTTATGTTCTTGTTATTCTGATTTTTCTATTCTGTGCCATCTTACATGGCCCAGGTCATGCCTGAAAATGGTCCCTGGGATCAGTGCACCTACCCAGTTAAAGTCATAAATAAATAAGAAAATAAAAGTTGTTCACAGCTACAGCAAAATAACTTGTCCTTCTCTTAGTGCACACAGCCAACTCAGTTTAGAGCCTGTCTCTCCAGCACTAGGAAGAGAGAAATTGATTCTCCTTCTCCCTCCCAGTTAAAACACTACTGAGAGCTGCCAGGATAAAAGTGTCTTTGTCCCAGATGTCACCTCTTGGTTCAAAACCTCCTTGGTTATCAGAAAAGTTACAAGAGGAGCACAAGAATGAGGAGGTATAACATGAAATTGGAAGGTCGGAGGTTAAGAGGGAATGTTAGGAAGTTCTTCTTCACAAGGAGGGTGGTGGACATGTGGAATGGTCTGCCTCAGGAGGAAAACTGGTGAAGTCAAGAGCATGCATAGAAACTGTACAACGCACACCCGTAATTTTGTTGATTTTTTACACCAGATTTTCAGCATAGGCATTTTGGGACCTCTGCTCATGGACAGTGGCACTGTGATTTTCTCAATCTGTCCCGAACACCGATTTCCCACAGCGACCACATTATTCTGTGCCAGAAGTGCAAAAACACATTGTGACCAGGATGTGAAAAATGACAGCTGTACTGTTTAGAAGGAGGTGTGTAAAAATGCAAATGTTGAAAATCTGGAGTGAAAACATTACAAATTCATGAAGTTAAGAGGGTGCATGGAAACTGCAATTTGGTGAAACAATTCCCAGAAATGGCTAAGATATCCACCAAAGCTGAAAAAACCCTATTAATGCCATTATACAGCTTACCAGCATTTCCTCAGTTTGCAATCAGCTTTGAAGAGTGCAGAGGTGTTCTCGGTCCAACGAAGATCATCGCGCTGGGCTACGGAGGTAAGTATGGGGTGGGGGGTAGTGTGAGGAGGTAGGGTGCGGGTTGGGGAAGAGGGCATGAGAGACTGCGAGGGACATTTTTTCTGTTTTTATAGGTTTAAGGATGCTTTGTTGCATGCTGGGGTGGGCTCCCAGTGTGCCAGTACTCCTTGGTGTTTCTTTTGGAGGGGTCTGGAGCCAATGGGGACTGGGCACCCCCGTCGGCCATACAGTGTGCTTGGGGGGAGATGGAAGTGTTTAGCCAAGGGGGATTGGACACTCCCTCAGCACACGACAAATGGGAGGGGCGCATCACGCCAACGGGGATTGGACTACCCCATCTGCAAATGAACCGGGGAGGGGGCATGCCGACAGGGGGATTGGGCACCCCCGTTTGCTTTAACAACTGTGAGAGGTGGGCAGCAGCTTTCCATCAGCTTTGTGGGGACTGTAAGAGGTGGATGGGGAAGCCGTCACCATGGGAACTCCACACAATGCAGCTTGTAATTGACTGCTGCAGTCAGGGACACCCCGCAACAAAAACGGATGATTGCGTAGTGATGGTGCGCTCCCCGATTGCAGTGGCTGAGTTTCTATGATCGTAGTGGCATGCTCACTATCTGCCGTCATCATCGGCAGCATGCTCCTCTATTCGCCGCAGTAGAGACCCGCTCCAGAACTGACTGCTGCCGTTCAGCACAACCTGCTGACGAAGGAAGCTGATGCAGTGTGTTTCATGCACATGCGTGCAAGGAACACAACAATTTCCACGGCACTGGCTTTCATGAATTTGTAATCTCCACATGTGCTAAGTCCAAAAATCCATATCTTGCACTGTTTCTGAGACACAGGTGCCAAAAATCGGGCACTGCAGTGAGCCTATGGGAAATTTCTCAACTTCGGAGCGCTGTAACTATGGGCCCATTGAATGTTTGGAGACCAAATCAAAAAAATGCACATCTGTGTGACCAGAGCCACCCCCCCAGCAAATTTCAGGCCAAAATGCTGAATCATTTTAATGCAGTGGGATGGCAAAGATTTTGGGGGGGGGGGCAAAGTACTTTTCACAAATTGCGACAGTTTAGCAAAAACAGACATGACACTTTCATGATTTGCGAAAGTGTCACAACCATTTCTGTTGCAATTTGCCTTTGAGAGTGTCCCACCAAAAGATAGTGCTGTGATCCTCAAGACACAACTAGGTAAACAAAACAGTAAGTGTTTACCTAGGGGTCCAAATATAAATGCCAAGCATTTTTCTCTTGCTAACTGAAAACAAAATGGCCACCGCACAACAGTAAAAGGACCATTTGCAACAGTAAAGTACAATGGTGGCAGCAGCTTTCAAGAGACGCATACATTTTTCTCCCATTGACTGTAATGGGAAATTTGTTTTTTGAATAACTTTTGAACAGTTGAATATTTTTTCACCAAATCTTCAAAAGGCACATCAGTGACCCAGACTGCATCTTCCCTGAAGATTTCTGACCAAACGAACAAATCATGCAGGCTATAGCCTCGAGCAAAGAAACACACTAAGCCCTCATTTATTTTCATTTTCGGGTGCTCTGCAGTAATGCAACCGCTCATCAGACATAATGCAACATGCCAGATCCAGAGATGTATGATACCAGACCGCACATGCCAAATTTTATGCAAATCTGTCATTTGGTGCCAAAGTTATTAAAGTGCAAAATCTGGGGTTTGAAACAGAAGTGGCTGGGCAACCATAATTATACTGGCACTACCATGCCAGTAATAAATACATATACATACATATATACACACACAATCTCAAAGTCATTGTTGTCTCAACTTGTAGCTGATGGAACAAAGATCAGTAAAATAACAGAACATGTTGGTGTTCATATCACTGATGCCAACTCTAGCTAATCATTTTGTCCTAGCCACCACAAGACTGCCAATTCATACATCCAGTAGGCCTCCTTGACAGCTTTTCTGTCTTATATCACCCTGTTTCAGTCCCATGGTCACCCTTTCAATGCCCAGGGACACCAGGGAGTGTTCCTCCATGTTGCCTGTTGCATCAGCATGGATTGCTAGGGTCTATCTTCATTTTCTGGTCTATATGGCCCTAATATGATTTTTAGACTTAACCCCTAATGCTGCCAACATAAAAGGCCCCACAAGGACAAGAAGGGGACCACAATGTTTTAGTTCTGGAGTTTTTCTGTACAGTGTGTACTAAGGTATCTTAGATGTTTAGCCCTATGGTAGACACTGTGATGTGGACAGCCAGTTCTGAGTGCTGTATGATCATTTTTTGTAATATAATAAAAAAAAATGTGTATGGACTGTCTCCTATGAGAAAGGCTGAAACAGCATGTGAGATCTCTCTCACACACACAGGTTTTAGATACTAGGTGTTACATGGCAGGCCAGAAGCTAATTACAGACCAGGCCTTAATCAAGGATCTCCTGTTTGTCTGAGTTAATTATAGCTGTAGTTGCTAAGAGGGAAGATCATATCCATTTTATGATGTTTGGAGGGAAACTCAGATTATTACACACGGGTGCAAAGTTGTAAATGTTCCTTTGAAGCCTGTGTGAGACAGGATGCAGCATAAGATCAAAAAAAGTCATTAGAAGAACATGAGCCATGCTGAGGTAGCAGAATGTAATACTTGGAAAGGACATCCAGTTTCTATATAGATATTTGTATTATATATATCCTGACAGGGAGGAACTAGGTGACCTCATGCAAAGAGAAGGGCAAAGCCAGCTGTTAGACAATATTCTGTTTTACTTCACAGACACACGTTTTATCTAGACTCTGACAAAAAAATATGTGAGCACTTTAAGCAAGGTATTTAGAGAAAGAGACAAATTTAAGTACTTTAGTAACAATTGCACTGTTTAAAATCTTGTTCTTTTGTAAGATTTATGTCTTGTGATACAATAGCTCTGTATTGTATGTTTTATGTATTATCTATTTTAGTAAAACTCTTTTTAGAGCTTACTTGGTCTGTCTTTGATTTCTTTCTCTTACAAGTAGAGTATATATGGTTACAGCAGACACTGGGCATAAGCTTGAATGGTGATACCAAACTAGAAAAGGCAAGAATAATCTGAGGTCTTCATTAAAATTTAAGGGTTCATTTTTGTACACCTGGTTAGGTACCCATAGGCAAAGATATCTTCCCCCGAAGACAGACATATCTGAGCCTGTGCATTGACACGCTAGCAAGAGGTTCACAGGTTGAATCCCTCCAAGACTTGAGACCAATGGTTGATTCGAACCACAAAAACAGACAAGAGGGTTACCTTGTTCTGTTAAACTGTTCACAAGACTACGCTCGGAGGTTGGCTCATTGGGAGTAGAGGCTGACCTGGAGTGGGTTTGTGACAGACACATCTAGGAGTGGTTGTTAACACAATCCCTCAGGCCAGACTTGGCCTTCAGTACAGTATGTCTCGGTTCTTCATCACATGGTTGCCACAGTTTTTGCATCCATAAAATAGGTAATGTCAAAATTCATTCAATTGATTGCCTCCCTTAAGTTTTCCTGGACATCTAATCAACCTGAGTATTGGATCTCTGAATCACATCCCCCCAGACTTCAAAGATGGGTTACAGGGGGCTACTCACCTTGACAAAGCATCAGGAGTGTAGGGTGTGAAATGTGATGGTGCCAGTGAATCCTCTTGTTGTTTGGACTTCCACTCTGCTTGTGCTTTCATATTTGGAAATGCAATCAAATGCTTCCTACAACTTACAAGATACAGCCTAAGGCCTTTTCAGAGTGTGGACTGAGTGCTGGATCCACTTTCTTGCTGTACCTGTATTATGGGCCTGCGGCACAGACACTGAGTTAGCAGTCCTTCCAGCTTGCATGTAGGTGATCAGTAGCACAAAATGTTCATAAAAAACACATCCCTGGTGTTTAGTGGACACCCTCCCTCCGATTGCCCCTGTTGTAGAGGCAATCTGTTATCCATGGTAGTGGAGGAAAAACAGAAAATTGTGTCTCTAACTCACGCCAAGAACTAAGGCAGCCAATAAATGTGATGATAAAAACCTTTATTACAATATTCAGCATGACCAGGATCTTCACCACCCCAACCCAGAGAAACACAACGCTTACACAGGCATACTGCACTTTGTCAAGAGATTCAGCACTAGTGCATGAAAACATTAAAATAGTGAACATAACCACTTAAAACCAGGTGCAAATAATAATACTGTGAATTAATATCAATCAAAACCATAGGGTCCATATAAGATAGCTGTTAAATGCAATATTATCCAATTAACCTTAAACGAAAGGGGAATCCAGTGCACTCTGAAAGCATCCTGTGTTTCTATACCGTGGTACTGGTGCAAGTAACGATCTGCAATGGTCCGTACGAAAAAAAGAGGTTCTTTGTTAGCCAAAATGGCTTCAGTAAATTCACGGGCAGACAGTTGGCAGGCCTCAGCCCAGCTCCCTCGTGTTCATCAGTGCTTTCAGCATCGGAACTGAAGACTGTGTTCAGATTCCGGCTATAGAAAACCCAAGCAGAATCGAGGAAGATTATTAAGCTTCTGCATAAGATTGATGCAAGGTATCAGACATTCAGAGGACTTTAAAAGCTGGAATCTAGAACCACAGCAGTGGGACAGCATTTAGAGGGCTGCAAGCCGAGCATATGGCCTCCACGGTAGATCACTGGCATTCCTATATAGGGCAGGAGAAAGCACTGACAGCAAAAGCAGAGGATGCTGAGGCACGCTCCAGGCCAACAACATAAGGGTAGTTGGTATCCCAGAGGGCGCCGAGCAGGCTGATATGGTGGCCTTTATGGACTGTTGGCTGAAAATGGAGTTGCAGATGAGGGAAGATCGCCCTGCTCAAACCCAGACGGGCGCCGCCCCAAGAGCCATTATAATCAAATTTTGATGTACACTACTAAGGATATGGTCCTGCGTTTGGTATGGGCAAAGAGAGATCTGAATTTTGACAGAGTAAAGGTGTTTGTGGATCAAGATTCCCCCCTGCCTTGGCCCAGTGTCAGAGAAAAGTACTTGGGGCGGTGAAACAGCTCAGAGAAAAGGGCTTGAAAGCCCAGCTACGTTACCCTGCTAGACTGTGGGTAGAGCTGCCTAATGGTCCAAAAATTTACGATTCCTTACTAATGGCCACAACTTTCTGATCTCAAAGCACATCCAGGTCCCAGATACAAAAGAAGAGATCACAGAGAGGAGATAGAACAGCTTCTTTGGGCAGTGGTTCCAGGCTCAAAGAATAGTAATTGACCCCACCTCAGAGCGGATTCAGTTCTGCCCTTACACACTGATTTATCCAAATGGATTGCTAAAGGGAAGCACCCAGAGAAGACTGTTTGAATTTTAGTAACTGAATGCATGTCTTCTTCTCTCCCAGTTCTACTGGGGGACCTACTGTTTAAAATGTGCTTATTTCGAACAATTGAAAATGAAGCACCCTTAGAGCATAGAAAAATGGTGGTCAAGGGGCTTAACTGGGTGTTTTTCTTCCCCCTCTTGTTTTTTCTGTTTTTTCAGTGGTGGCCCTGGTCCTGGAAGGGGTGCAGTTGGGGGGTCTCTCTCTTTCTTCGGATGTGCTGCGAGTCTACAACTGCACAGCGGAGGGTTGAGAAGGTGGCCCTTTTGGTTTCAGACTCCAGGGTGGGTGGGATCCCTTTTTAGGGTGGCGCCTTCCTGGAGTCTGACTTAGATATCAGTCCCTCTGCTCTCACGGGGCTTTCTCAGTTTTACATCTTGTCCCCTCCATGCGAAGGATGCTGATCAAATGGGGAGTTTTTGGTAGAAGTCTGGGATATCTCGGTGGCCATGGCCTGGATACTCTCAAGAGGGACGACTTTTCTAATTTAAAGTATGATAAACAGTTCAATTTGGATGGATTTTGGGTTTGTTGTTTACACTTCACCCCGATAGTATTAACAACAATTAGTCCCATTCCTTTTTGGTTCAGGGATTGGGGGCAGGAAGAGGAGAAAGGGGGAAAAAGGGGATACTTTTTTTTCTTCTTTTGCCTTGTAATTTGTTTTTGCTGCCCCCCCCCAGAGAACAGAGTGGAGAGTGGGTTACTCCCTTGCGATCTAAATTATTGCTGCAGACCTCATGTTGGGGTGGTGTTTGATAGGAATATACAGTTCCCAACTGTGCTAGGTCCTCAACAAATGGTCAGTCCCAACAGGGAGAAGTGAGTACATATTTTTCTATTATTATTTAGATTTCTGAGGAAGAGACTCCCATCTGAGGGCCTATTTTTTATTTGAGTGGGACTCTGAGTTGGGGTGCCCCCATATTTTATGAGGGCCGACCACTTGAGAGTGAGGATCTATCAATTATTAATCCTGGTGTTTCCCCCACTCCCCATCCCCTTCCCTCCCCTTTTCTTTCCTCTCTCCTGCAGTTGGTGCTGCATTGGATTCTCCACTATAGGAGTGTGTCAGTTTTTGTGTTTATGTTGGAGACCCGAAGAGTGTTTTTTCCCAGCCCCTCCCAGAAGTTTTTGCTGCTAGGAAACTCAGAGGGCACAGGCTGGTGACTCTCCAGGTGTCTGGGGAGCCCTCTAACCTTTTCACTTCTTGTGGAGTGTTGTTCCCTCGAGGGGGTGCAAGTTGCTTCCCCCTTACCCTATGCTGGAGCACCTACCTAGCTGACTATTATTGGTATGGATGGGCGCTTCGGATGGCAAGCCAGGTTCATGCAATGACTTGGTGTCATTGCGCTTCCTTATGGGAGGCAAGTCCTGTGCTCTTAGTGCAGGGTATGCAAGGTCTTTAGATTTATTAGGTGTTATGGTGGTTGTGTTATTAGTTGCTCTGTTTCTTCTCTACTCTTTCTCTCTTTTCTGCCTTTACTTGTTTTGGGGAGAGTGCCTTTATGTACGAGTAGGTGTCATGACTGTACCACTGGATAAAGGGCGTATAAATTAGTTGTCGAAGTTTTCTTGGATTTAAAATATGGGTGATTTGACAATTTGTTCACTTAATGTTAAGGGTATTAATAATGTTGTGAAAGCAAGCTAAAATATTAGCTGATTTTAAAAGGGAAAAGTGTGATACTGCTTGTTTATAGGAGACTAGGCTGACCCTGGGAGAGCACATGAAATTGCGCAGGGATTCGGTGAATACGGTATGCTCTGACAAGCATCCACAATCCAAAAAGGGGGAAGTAGCCATTTTATTTTGTAGGGGCCCCCCACTTCAGATTCAGTCTGTAACCAAATCAGGCTCGGGACACCAACTGATGGTCTCTGGCAATTATAAGGGTCGAACAATACACTTTGATTGGGGTTCCCCACCCCACCTTCAGAGAGTTTTTTGCTCCTTTTCAATTCGGTAGCCAGTTTACCGCCCAAACAAGTTATTTTAATGGGGATTGGAATTGTGTGGATGATGTCAGCTTGGACAGAAGTTCTGCCAAAATTCCAACTTCAGGTTCTGCTCCTGGTTACTTTGCAATTTGCTGGCGGAAGCAGGACTAATCGACCCCTGGAGGCTGTTTAATCCCTCGGTGAAAAATTTCACCTTTTCCTCTCCAACTTCCAAGATGTATTCCAGACTTGACAGATTTTATACACATAGAAATGCTTTGCATTCATTTAGGGATATCTCTATTCTCCCGATCACGATCTCTGACCATGCTATGGTTAAGGCACAACTTCGATGGGACTCAACGGACTGGAGTGGTCTTTGCAGGTTCGATCCAGGGCTGCTCAATCACAAACAGTATATAGAATCTACCAAAAAAGTTATTCAGTGTTATCTAAAAGAGAACACAGAGACGCTCTCTAAGTCCAAGTACTTGTGGGATGACTTAAAGGCGGTGGTGAGAGGGCACACAATAGCATTTTCCTCTCATAAGCATAAACTGCATCAGGCTCATATACCAGAAGCCCTCGCCTTAATTGCTGATCTAGAGGCATCACACAAATGTCTGGGTCTAACTCACACTCAAAAGTAAAGAGAAGCCAGGGATCCTATAACTCATTATTACATAGGCGGTGCGGGGAGAACACAAGGAGACTAGGTTGGGGGACAGCCACAGGTGGCGGCTGCTGTAGTTGCGCCTGCAGTACGGCAGCCCCGCCTGTGGGTGACCCTAAATAGCCTTTTTTGGCTCAAAGTTGTGCAGGCGCGGGTTGGGGTTGCGCCTGCACAACTCTGCACAGCCCGGCTGAATATTGGGCTGTGCAGTTTATGCATGGTTCCTCCCCCTCCAGTTGAGCATGCATTCATTTTCATTGCGCTGTTGCTCAGCCTGTTTTCAGTGGCGCAACTGCCTCCTGCTGAATATCGCAGAATGGCGCAATTTCGGACTTGCACATGCGCAACCCTATTGCGCATGGCGCAATCCTTTTGAATATCCAGCCCTATGTTTCTATGTTAACTTTAGAATGGACTATTATTTTATAATGAAATCAATGCTGGCTTGTTCTTTGGAGCAACCTCTTTCTACCCTGAAAATATCAGGACAAAATTCCAAACAGTGTGGCTGCAGCAGGATGAGGAAATAACAGCCAAAACAGGCAGATAAAAACAGCATTTACAGTGTGTTCACTATACACTGCATCAAATCTGAAAATCTGATTGAAACAAAACTTGGTATGTCAAGAAATCAACCCCACAGAATGGTGCATATCAGATTTTGTGCAAATCTGTTTAATGGTTGCAAAGTTATTAAAGTGCAAAATTTGAGGTTTCACATTAAACTGCCTACTCAACCCTAACTAGTGGCACTAGTGGCACTACTGCACCACTATACTCAACCCTAACTAGTGGCACTACTGCATCACTATACTCAACCCTAACTAGTGGCACTAGTGGCACTACTGCACCATTAAACTCAACCCTAACTAGTGGCACTACTGCATCACTATACTCAACCCTAACTAGTGGCACTAGTGGCACTACTGCACCATTAAACTCAACCCTAACTAGTGGCACTACTGCATCACTATACTCAACCCTAACTAGTGGCACTAGTGGCACTACTGCACCACTATACTCAACCCTAACTAGTGGCACTAGTAGCATTACTGCACCACTATACTCAACCCTAACTAGTGGCACTACTGCACCACTATACTCAACCCTAACTAGTGGCACTACTGCACCACTATACTCAACCTTAACTAGTGGCGCTATTGCACCACTATACTCAACCCAAACTAGTGGCACTACTGCACCACTATACTCAGCCCTAACTAGTGGCGCTACTGCACCACTATACTCAACCCTAACTAGTGGCGACTGCGCCACCATACTCAACCCTAACCAGTGGCACTACTGCACCACTATACTCAACCTTAACTAGTGGCGCTATTGCACCACTATACTCAACCCAAACTAGTGGCACTACTGCACCACTATACTCAACCCTAACTAGTGGTGCTACTGCACCACTATACTCAACCCTAACTAGTGGCACTACTGCACCACTATACTCAACCCAAACTAGTGGCGCTACTGCACCACTATTATATATATATTCATGACAAAAAAATCCATTTAATGCATCAGTTAGGGTTGTTCCACAGTGACAAAAGTGAGGAAATTTGGTGTTAGGGTTGCTACCCCTTGCACCCACGCCCACCCCGTCCCCACCAACGGGCATTGGTGTGTGTGTTGGGGTCATCAGCCTAACTCTCACCCCATTCCATTGTAAATAAGCTGAGGAGGTGCAGTGTAGGAGAATGGGGTGAGGATTAGGAAGGATGACCCAACACACCCGATGCCTGTTGGTGAGACAGGGTGGCATGGGCAGAGGAGTGAGGGTGGCAACTAACATTGAATTTCCTGCTTTGTTGCTGTGGAACAACCCTAACTGATGCATTAAACTGAGTTTTTGCCATGAATTTCCCTTCTTTTTGAGAATGAGCACTATAAATAGTGAGTGAAATGTGATTTTTTGTCACATAGTAGCGCTAATGGTAACACAAACTCAAACGCAAATGGTAATGCACACAGTGACGCAAATGTAAACGATAATGCAAATGGTAAGAGAAATGCAAGCAAAAACGTTAATGAAAGCAGAAATGGTGACACAAATGGTAACACAAACACTAACGGCAACAGAAACACAAATGTTGACAAAAACAGTAACGCAAATGCTAACGCCAATGGAAATGCAAACAGTAACAAAATTGCAAACAGTAACACAAACACAAACAGAATTGCAAACGATAAAGTCAAAGGTGATGTAGAAGGAAACAGTAATGCAATTGACAACAGAAATGCTACCGAAAACGCAAACGGTAAGACCAACAGAAATGTAAACGGTGATGAACACGCAATCAGTAACGGTAACCCAATTGGAAATGCAAATGGTTACAGTAACAGCAACGATGACACCAAAGTGAACAGTAATGCAAACAGAAATGCAAACGCAAGCGTGTACACAAACGCAAATGGTAATACACACGGTCATGGTACTGCAATTGGAAATGCAAATACTTACGGTAACACCAACGATGACCCCAAAGGAAACACAAACAGAAACGCAAACGGAAGCTCGTACGCAAACGCAAATGGTAATGCACACGGTGATGCAAAACAAAACTGAAACAAAAACAGTAATGGAAATGCAAATGGTAACAGTAACGCAAATGCAAATTAAATGAAAGCATAAAAGATAGCAGCACACAGTGGCATAGGCACGGAGCACTAAAGCAAACGGTTATGGAAACGTAAGTGGAAATGCTAACTGTAACAGTAACGAAAATGCACACCCTTTTTTTCCCCCAAAAGCTGCATTGAGAAACACAGTGAATACAAAGAATGTATGCTTAATAATGGGCCTCGGAGCAGAAAATGAAGACTTGGAATACTAAATTGCTTATATCTCAGGAACCATATTAATTAAAATGTCATATAATTTATGACTTTCCTGGCTAGTTTTGCACTTAGCCCTCATTTGGAGGGCTAAGCATTTTTAAAGTCTGTATCTCGAAGCGTTTCCGAGATACAGGCCCCGAAAGGTGTGGCGGACGCTGTAATGTTAGCCTATGGGGGAAAAGTGTCAACTTCAGAGTGCCATAACTTTGCAGCCCTCTAATATTTTGTCACCAAAAGGCAAATCTCTGAGATCTTGGCTTTCTTCCCTCCAAATTTCAGCCAAAAACCAAAACCGTTCTTTTGCAGCAGGGTGGCAAATATTTCCTACTATTTGGGGCATAGTGTCGTAAAGTAGCGCGTTGCAAATCATGATACTTCGCAAACAAATATGAAAGTGTCACAAGTGTGACACTACTTTGTGACACTACAGTTTATAAAAATTGAAAAACATATTTCTGGGGTGTTTAACTTCCCAAAAAGACATTGCTAGCATCCTCAGGGCTCGACTAGGTGAACACAAAAAGAATTGTGTCCCTAGAGGGTCCCAAATTTAAATGCCAAGTATTTCTGTGACCAGTAACTGAAAACAAAATGGCTGACTCATGACACTACAGGGGTCATTTGCGACACTAAAAACTGCATTTGTGACTTTGTCGAACTTTTTTGTTAACTTTTCCCATTGACTATAATGGGAAACTTGTTTTTTGAATAACTTTTGAACTGTTTCATATTTTTTCATGAAATCTTCAAAAGACACCTCGAGAACAGTGCCTGCATGTTCCCTGAAGGTTTAAGGCCAGTCACACAAACCATGCGACCTGTAGGCGCGAGCAAAGAAAGCACAAAAAAGCATAAATGTAACTTTCTATTGTGCTTTATAGCTCTACAGCTGTATATCTGACCATTACAAAACTTGACAGGTCTAGAAATCTATGGTACTGCTCTGTGCCTGCCAAATTTCAGGAAAATCTGCCATACAGTGGCAAAGTTATTAAGCTGCAAAATTTCACTCTTTAACCTTAAATGGGGTACTCAACCCTAACTATAGTGGCACTACCTTATCACTATAATGTATGTCTGTGTGTGGCGGTCTTGCCAGTATAGTTAAGGTTGAGTAATGCGGTTCTATGTTAAACACTAAATTTTGCTCATCAATAACTTTGTCACTGTATGACAAATTTGCCTGAAATTTTGCATGTGCAGTCTGGTACCATAGCTCTCTGGATCTGGCAAGTTGCGTTGTGTCAGTTGAGTAGTTGCGGAGCTGCAGAACACTGACAAACACCCCAAAAAATAGACGTTTATCGCGTTTCATTGCTCACAGCTACAGCCCACACAGTTTGTCCATTTTGTCTGAAACCTTCAGGGAAGATGCAGTCTGTGTCACTGATGTGTCTTTTGAAGATTTGGTAAAAAAATATTAAACCGTTCAAAAGTTATTCAAAGAACAAGTTTCCCATTAAAGTCAATGGGAAAAAATATACTTGTCTCAAAAAAGCTGTTGCCACTGCATTTTACTGTCACAAATGTCCCTTTTATTGTCATGCTGCATCCATCTTGTTTTCAGTTAGTGAGAGAGAAAAATGCCTGGCATGTAAATGTGGGACCCCATAGGTAAACACTGACTGTTGTGTTTACCTAGTTGGGTCCAGAAGATCACAGCACTATCTTTTTTGGGGGGAAACCCCCCCAAGAAATGACTTTTCAAGATCGGACCCCTAGTACTGTCGCAAAATTGCAATAGAACAGATGTGACACTTTTGCAAATCACAAACGTGTCATGCTTATTTTTGCGAAAGTGTCGCAATTTAAGACAGAACTTGGTCCCCCAAAAAACAGTTCTTTGCCATCCCATTGCAGCAAAACAGTTAGGGCCTTTGGGCTGAAATCTGCAGGGTGGTAAGACCTGGTCCAACAAATCTGCCTTTTGGTGGTTTGGTCCCAAAACATTTAATGAGTTCATAGTTACTGTGCTCTGAATTTGAGAAAATTCCCATAGACTAACATAGACGTCTCTGACCTTCTGCCATATGTGTCTTGGAAACGATGAGCAAAGGGATTTTTCGTTCACTGCAGCTTAGTCCCGTTTAGGTCAACTAAGTATGCATGGAGGTATGGAAGTTGTGATTACAACTGCAGTGGATATTTTTTTCACTACTTGCTATGGTTACAGAGATCTTGCCACAAATGTGTTACAAGGGTTCCTTTGGAGTACTATCGGCTACTGTATGGCTCTGTACTCATGTGTAAGTGGAAGCGCATGGTCTGGAGGGCCCCACTCCCACATACGCATACCATTACACAAACAAATAAGCAATATGAAGGGAGCACAGTGCCCAGAGGGCTCACACTCCCACAAACACGTATCACTAACCACTTACGTTGCACTTTCTCAAAAAGAAGGGAAATTCATTGCAAAGAACTCCATTAATGACTCAGTTAGGTTTGATGTCATAGCAACAAAAGTTTGGACATGTGCTGTTAGGGCTACCACCCCTACCACCCCAACCCCACTCCACCTCTGCACACCAACAGACATCAGGGTGTGCCATGGGGTCATCGGGACTAACTCTTGCCCCATTATCCTATACTGTAGTGTGTCAGCTTGGTTACACATGGACTGGGGTGAGAGTTAGGCCTGATGACCCTGTGGCATATACCCCGATGCCTGTTGGTGTGTGTGTGTGTGTGTGTGTTCATGAGGTGGTGGTAGGAGTGGTAACCCTTACAGCACATTTCCAAACTTTTGTTGCTGTGGACGTCAATCCTAACTGATGCATTAATGGAGTTTTTGTAATGACTATATATGTATGTGTGTGTGTGTGTGTGTGTGAGTGTGTGTGTGTGTGTATATATATGTATGTATTAACAGTGAATTGCACTTTACATAAGTTGTCACAGTTCAGATCACAGTTCAGTTTCAGGAGACACAGCCAACAGAATAAGAATGACCTCATTAATTTTTGTAATGCTCAAAGAGTTACAGCATTCACCAGAGTCTCAAGGTAAGAAAGATGCAGACCCCTCTGCCAGATGAGTTTAAATCTTTACAGTTTGACCAATGATCAAAACAAGGAGTTTCTTCAAAAAGAAAGACACCAAATTTCATAGAAATAGTTCTTTTCCTGCTTGGATTCTTCTGGATAAGTCCTTACCTCCACCTCTTGTGATGTAGCACTGTCAGTTCACTCAATTTAAGCTGTGGAGATGCGAGGGGAGAGCAAAAACTGGAAGTAATCACTGCAGAAACAATACCCTCCCCCCATCTTCAGCCTTTATCGACAATAAAAAGATAATAACTACCACATGTATGTCCTAATACAAAACATCTGTTTAATCTAAGGTTCTAGTCAGGATTGTAACAACACTGTAACATTTTAAACTGGCATGCATTTAGTTATATTTCCTGTAATGTTTTAGGACAATCAGTTTTAACAGTTATAACGAGTTATTAACAGATAGTGAGCATATATAAAAGCGCAGCTTTACATCAGCCAGTTATACACAGCTAAATATTAACACACAGTCTGTACCTGCATATTGATTTTTTTACTAGGAAGACATGCTAAAAGTCCAATGCCATGTTTTCAGACGAGATAAAAATTGTCTTTCCTTGTTAGTTTTTTTGCCTTTTATCAGTCTTTATCAGGCGTTAACACCTGTGCAAAGTGAAATGGTCACAGCAAAATTATTGAGGTTGTAATTTAAAAGCTTGAAGCTTAAAGCTAAATAAAAAATAAATGTAACTTTACGCTTCTTTAAAAGCTTGTTATTTAGCTTATACTTTTGAATAAAATTAATAGAAAAAGAAAAAAGTGGTCCATATAGCTTGATGCAGAAACACGCTCAGTATCAGCGGAGTGGGCAGCCTCAGGTGTGCACAGGTAATGACTATGCTGAGGAATGCCCATGCATGCTCATTAAGTACTCAGAGTGGCACGGATTTTAAAACTGCTTGAGAGCTGCTGTATAAATTAGAGAACAGCCCCGTTTGGCAAAGTACATTTTGTAAAATGTTTAGATTTAAAGGAAAAGTCTAAAAGGATAAGTATGAGTCATACTTACTAAAACAGAGAAAAAAAACAGTAAGAATAAGTCACTCAAAGCCACACAATAAAAATACTTATAATCACAAAAGCTTAGACAAAATTAACAGGGCCATATTTCAAAACCACAGACCTTTTTATATTTTGCTAGCAACACTAGGAAGGTTCAACAACAAAAGTTGTTGATCCAAAAGGGAAAATAGTGCAGTTACTGTTTTCACCTTAGAGCGACCAGCCCACCATGGGGTAGCACATAATAATGGTAACTAAAAAACAGCAACTGCAATAAGGATGACGGCAGTTCAGAGACTGCAAAAACGGCACTGGTAAATTATGGCAACTGTATTAATGACAATAATCACTTCCCCCTTCCCCAAGGTGCTATGACCTCGGATTTGGTTTAATTAATAAGGGGATGTGGGTGGCAAAGCCCCCAGCATAAATGCAAATGTTGCCATTAATACAGGTGCCAACATTTACTATCACCGTTATTGCAGTCGCTGAATTGTACTCGCTATTATTACTCACCGTTTTGGCATGGAGCCCACCATGGCTGCCCCAAAGTTTATCCTCCAGCGTGGGCTCCTCCATCATATCGACTCCAACACTAGAAGTGAGACTCAGGAACAATAAGGCATAAATCAGTAGAGCATACAGCAGAAGTCAGTCTGGAAAGGACACTGAGTTCAAACAGTACGGTCTGCTGTCACCAACTGTTCTTCCTCTTTTTCCTTGCAATCCTGCCAGCTCAGCTGAATATGATGATAGTCACCACAAAAGTGAAGAAGAAAATAGCCAACTCCCACAGGAAGTCCTATCTTATGAAACACTTAAAGCTACAAGCTCCTAGAATTGCCTGGCTACTCCTTCTACTCTTGGGGAACGTTCACCCAAACCCTGGACCTAGTACTAGTGCCTCAGTGCCACCAACAGACCGCAAGGCTGGTGCAATAACTATTGCATCTCTTAACATTTACAGCCTGCTAACAAAATTTGATGCTCTCCAGGTATGGATGGCCCAACATAAACAAGATGTCATTTCAGTCATGGAGACCTGGCTCACTCCTAGAATCCCTGACTCTGCTATCCAGCTTGAGGGCTACACAACTTTCAGGGTGGACAGGTGAGAGAAATGAGAGGGAGGATGTGTCATTTATGTTAATGACTCAGTTCGGCGCAAGGCACTCCCCATCCCACCACAGGGTGGAAGATCACAAATTCTCTCCATCCAGGTACAACTTGTATCCCAGTGAAAGTGTTTAACTATAATCTCGGTGTACATACCTCCTAAAGATCAAGAGGCTGGTTTCAAACTAGCACTTGATTATTTATCTAGTAATCACCATCAATCTGAAATCATAATGTTAGGGGACTTTAATATAAATTGGTTATCCCCAGATGCTGCACCTTACCAGGATGCAATAGCAGCCATAGACATGGTCCAACTCGTTCAATCCCCCACTCGTGTAAACTATCGCACTGGTTCAAGTACTCTTATAGACTGGGTACTAGCCAACTGGCCACAAAGAATAACTAGAACCACTGTACTAGCTGACTCTATCAGTGACCACACACCAGTCTTATGCTCTTGGACAAACAAGACCCTGACCCCCCCCAAAACAATAACCTTCAGAATTATAAAAGCTGGACATCTTGCCTCTCTAAAATCCTACCTCTGCCAGCTAGACTCGGAGGGGGTCTATGCTGCCGGCATGAATGCTGCTCTTGAGTGCTTTATCGACAAGTTTAACTTGGCCTGTAACATTTTTGCCCCTCTAAAAATGAGGAAAATCAAAGGAACCAGCAAATCATGGATCACACCACAGCTTCTTGAGCTCATGGAAGTCAGGGATAACCTAGGGCTAAGAGCACTGGATCCCCCTCTGACATACAGAAATACAAAGCGGTAGGTAATAAGTGCACTCAAGCCATCCACCTTGCAAAAAAATCTCACTTTAAAAGTGAACTGGACGACTTCCGGTGCAGCTCTGGACTGAATGGCAGCATACTCCGAGTGTCTTTGATTTTAATGGTATTTGTTGTAATTGTTTGATTTTTATCTATCTGTTCAGTGCCTTGATATTCAAAAGATGCTATATTAAATAACATTTATTATTATTATTAAGATCGGAGCTCCGCTCAGACCTCCCCCCAAAAATACACCAAAAAGCCAGAATCATATGAGAAAACCAAGTAAATGGAGAAATTCTTACAGATGACATTGAACACGCAAAAGGGAACCATGAATAGTTATGAAGTATTGCCAATAGAAGAAGAAAAATCGGGAGCTGAAAAATCGGACTCGGAGACATCAGAAATATCACAGGCCCAGATGACGTATTCAGGAAAGAAACCTAAATGTAGGAAACTAAAAAATAAAGATTTAATCCTAAATGACAAACTTGACAGAATAATAACTGACTTACAAGAAATTAAGAAAGACTTTCAGGACTTTCGGTCACAACATGATCTTTTAAGAATGGATGTATTGAATTTGCAAAATCAAGTAAAGACGCTGGAACAAAAAGAATTGGACCAGGCCACAGAGATTACGACTATTCAAACAACCATAACTCAACTTCTTGAGATTACCAAGGCACTGGGGGAGAGACAAGAAGATGCTGAGAACAGACAGAGATGCCAAAATATAAGAATTTACGAAATTCCAGAAGATAGCGAGGGCAGAGATTTGACAGAATTCATTGAAATCTTGCTAAGAGAAGAATTAAGCCTTGAACAAGACTGTCCCATAGAAATAGAGAGAGCCCAAGGAGCACTTGGCCTTAAACCACAAGATCCAGAACAGCGGCCCCGCTCAATAAAAGTTTGTTTCCTAAGTTACCATACTAAAGAGAAGATACTCCAGAAAGCATGGTCAAAAGTGAAATATTCAGGGGGAAACAGAGACTCTTTTTTGGTAATAACTGCGAGAATCACAATGCAGAGAAGAAGGGAATATGTACCTTTATTTCCAATCCTAAGGCAGTTGCAGCTGAAATTCTGAACACTATCCATCCAGACTTTTAATCCAATATCCCAAAGGACAGACAACATACAATTCAGTGGAGAGAGCAATGGAAGATTTAAGAGATAGAGGATTCGTGCTACCCACAAAATTACCAGGGAAACCGAATGGACTAAACTCGGGACTGAGTAAAGAGAGAAGACCAGAAAGAGAATCACAGTAAGTAGTATTAGATGAGATAAAGAGACTACTGGGGCAATTTTGCAAATAAAAAAAAATATTGAGTTTCTCCTGATGATAAATCGGTCGAAGGGCGAGAGAGCAGCACTAAGGTGAAAGGGAAAGACAACACTCGAGGAGGTAGGCCCTCAGCTTAGACTGCAATGGTTATCTGGGAGGGGCGATACCGAGCTGGGTCGGGGATAGACATCCCCGCAGGGAGTAGTACACAATTCTCTCCATAAATGGAGAGGGGAACCTGACAGGCAAGATAGGGATTCTCTAGAAGTTATCTCTTACCAGAGAATGCCAAAGAGACCCTCTATGAGAGATCACACTCAGAGAAGGAGCTAATGGGCCCTGAGCTAAAAAATGGAAAATGCTTAACAGTCTGAGAGAGATGACAGGGGAGCCGATCGCTGCTTCTTCAGCTTGCAGAGAGGCATTACATAGTGACCTGGGAAAAGGGTTGAGTGGTAAGGGTGGGTGCACCCGAGGTGATGAACACAGAAATGGTGTCTCAATGGGGGCACACTTAGGAGAGAGGATTAAGGAGAGTGTGACCAGCTGAATTTGGGACCATTAGGTGGAAAAATCTCAGGGGAGACACCCAGACTGGGCCTGGAAAGCTCTACAGAACCGAGCAGACATGAGTGTGGACTGCCTGAAACTCGAGTGAAGGCTTGGAAAAGGAGGTTAAGGCCCTCCCAGTGGGAGGAGAGGGCAATCACCTAAAATTCAGCCAGGGGCACTCTGCTCTAAGACCGAGAATTAAGGAAACTCCAGATAGAATAGCTCTAGGAGCTCAAAGAGCTAAAGTCAAGATTAAATAATTAGCTAATGGACATAATAAGGCAAGAAGATTACAGAAAAGACAGAAACTGGAAACCAGAATAATTTAAATATAAGACATGGACTGATGAAAATAAAATGTTGTATACCCCAGTAATTAAGAAGGAGAGGGAAGAGCAATGAAGTGACCAGAGCTAAGCACCTGCATATTTTATCTTGATTTTTTATATTTTTGTTAGCAATTACAGATATCATTTAGTTATTTATTTAAAGGGACTGGTGAGACGAATGGGAACAGAAAAGACCCAACTGGATTTTCATTTACATTCTGGGAGATATGTACAACCCTCGTGGCAAGCTTACTGGGTAAGGCAAATAGCCCAAACCAGACGGATTATTCCAACCTTGTCAGAGATGAAATTGACATTGGAAGTCACTATGTATATAGTTAATAATCAGAAGAAAAGAGACAATCAGTTGGGGAGGCAGGAAATAAGGAGAAGGTACAGAACTACAGAAGAGCAAAAATGGTTGAAAAGTAGGTCGGGAAAAAGAAAGTTAGAAGTAAAGATATCCAGGAGCATAAGCACAATAGAAGAAGTACATTTTAACAGATACCAGCGAATGCTGATGCAGATATGGGCGGATATTCAAAGGGTTTAGCCATGCAACAAGGGTTAACGCATAGCAAGTCAAAAATTGGCGCCATTTTGCTATATTCAGAAGGAGGCAGTTGCGCCACCGAAAACATGCTGAGCAACAGTGCAATGAAAATGAAGGCATGCGCAACCGAAAGGGGTGGATCCATGCATAAAGAGCGCAATGCGATATTCAAAGACTTGCGCAATGCGCAATAGCGGCACAGCCGGAAATTGCGCACTAGCGGAAATGAGCCAAAATAAAAAGGCTCAAGGAAGTGGCGCAAGAACGCTACAAGGCTGCCAAGTGGGAGAGAGAGACAGACAGACAGACAACAGACAGGCTAGGGCAGGCAAGGAAAGCGTGGGCCATAGGCTGTAGAGGCCAGCGCGGGGTGCCTGGTGCAGTGGAAGTAGCAGTGAGGACAGCGGGGTAACACAGCAACACCAGCCGGGGGGGGTCAGAATCCAGGGAGATGGACAGTGCCACTTCCACATGGAAGCTGTAATGAGGGGGGTGAGAATGCATGCTGCAGGGGGACGTGGCCGTGGAAGGGTCCGTCGGCGATGCGCCCCAACAGGCAGTACCGTGCCTGCATCAGCTTTGAGCTGTACACAGATGTAGAGATCGTGGGCCGGTACCGCCTGAACAGGGCAATACTGAGATGGCTCTGTGAGCTGTGCAGTGATGTGATGCAGGCACCCTCACGACGGAGTCACGCTCTGTCGGTGGAGACCAAGGTGACAGCCTACGTGTGCCTGCTCGCCACGGGCACCATCCAGAGGCCGACAGGTGACACCACAGGCATCACACAGTCAGCCACGTCACGCATCCTTACCCGATTCCTCAGTGCACTGCTGCCACATGCTGCGGAGTACATCCATTTCCCCAGCACCGCGGCAGAGCGTACAGCAAACATGCAGGAGTTCCACAGGGTAGCACATATGCCTGGCGTGCTAGGGGCCATAGACTGCATCCATGTGGCCATTCGCACGCCACCTGACCCTGATGGGCTCGCATATAGGAACAGAAAGGGATTCTCCAGTGTCAACTGCCAGGTGGTGTGTGATGCCACTGGGCGCATAATCAATGTCTGTGCCACACACCCTAGTGGAGCACATGATGCATTCATATGGTATCAGTCCACACTGTGCCATCGATTCGAGAGTGGGGACATCCCCACAGGACATCTAGTGGGTGAGTACACCTGTATGGAATGCAAACTCGGGGCAAGGGTGGGAATGCCACAGGTGCCATGGTATTGATGGCACACAGGGATATGGGCAATATGGACCTGAACATGAGACTGATCTCCACTATCTCCACACAGGTGACAGCGGATACCCACTCCGTCCTGGCTGCTCACACGTACCCGGCGCCCCATGACCCATGTAACAACGCTATATTGAGGCACATGTTCCACCACGCCCAACATCATAGGCGTGTGTTTGGGATGCTCAAGGCACGCTTCCGATGCCTAGACACCTCCGCGGTGCCCACAGTACAGCCCCAAAGGCCTGTGGGATATTCCTGGCCTGTTTCATCCTGCACAACATGGCCAAAGACTATGGGATAGCCGTACAGGTTGAAGAGGGGACAGCGATGGGGATGCCAGTGGCGCGGTGTTGATGGTAATGAGCAACCCCCAGGACAGCGGGACCCCGACTTATCCGGCAGGCCCAGCTGCACCGGGACACCATCACAGAGGAGCACTATGCAGAACACAGGTAAGTCAAGGGGACATGTGCAACCAACACTGTCCATGCGCAAACCACAGGCACACAGGGTAACACACTAGGGGTGCATGACGGCCAGGGGAGTGGAAGGGTCCAGGCATACAAACACAACATCAGGGAGGGGTGAGCACTCATATGGACACACACACACCAGGCACAGAGCGTACATGGGCACATGCACAGCACAGCACAGCAGAACTGACATTGCTAACACACAGCACCACCGACCACCCCCACCACCTGTACTGTCCAAGTACATGTGTCAGATGCTGGGCACCCTTGCACCTTGGTGTATAGTACAATGCAGGCATCATCATGCACACGCACCTGTGGACAGCAGTTGGGAGGGTGTGCAGGTGGTCCGTGTGTCGGCGTGGTGAGCAGAGCACCCAGCAGTGCACTGCCCACCATGACACACATTGCACACATGGCAGCACCAGACAGAGCCCGCACTGGGAGACAGCTCAGTCATGTAGCACTGTCCCACGGCCACCGCGGATGCGTGGGTGGCCCCGCCGTGACCCAACAGCACTGGCAGGCTGAGCAGGGGCCACATGGGGTGGCACTGTTGCACCACCAGGGGTCCCACTGCGCGAACGCGACCTTGCCCGCACAGGGGTCTGCAGCATGCCGAACAAACCTGCACCAGGGGTGCTCAGGATGGCCACAGCAGAACCCGGCGTCGACAGGCCTGGTGTCGCATTACGCCGGGAACGGGAGTGGAGAGTGAACTGTGTGGGTGTGGCGGCACAGGGGCACCTGACTGTGTGCCCAATGCATCCACGACAGAGACCACTGCCTGGGTCAGCCTGTCAATGGCAGCGGTCACATCCGTCCATACACACCAGCTCTGCATGGTCCAGAGCACACTCCCTGCTATGCGGCTCCAAAGCCACAGACAGTGCCTCCACGGACATTGCAACCTGCCTCTGCAGCTGTACTGATTCCCGCAGCAGGCAGGTGTGCTTGTCAATGGGTACTGTGCCCCAACAGCATCCTGTCCCCAGGGTGGGAAGGTCCTGATGCACAACACCCTTGAGGGTGGGCTGTTCGCCAGGACCAGGAATGGGTGGATCAAAGGGTGGCAGACATGTGCCACCGCTTGACACTGTACCCCAGACCTGGTGGGTGACTGCTGCTGCTGCCCGCCAACTGCTGCGCCAGGGTCCACTTGTTCCACTGCTGTGCTGCAACAGTGCCAGACACCTGCACAGCCACCGGTGCTGCCCCACCGGTGCTGACAGGCACAGCCTGGGACTGTGCCAGCATGCTGGTACACAAGTTGGAACCAGAATGGCCCAGGGGCACGTGCTGGCCTGCTGCGTGTCCGTCATGGGACACACACCTATCACTGCCCATTGCAGTCCTTGCATCATCAATGGTGCAGGTATGTGTTACAGCCATAGTCACAGCGTGCTGGCATGCTTTCATGCCAGACTGCTGAGACACAGGCCATACCCCTGCACCAAATCACCGACACCAGAGTTGGCGGCCCAGCGTGCATGCTGCTGCAGGTGCCTGCTGGCTGGTGATAGAGGTGGATGGACACTCCTCCATGTCCAGCAGGTCATCATCACTGCCTGGACCCACCACCACCATCTCCTGAAGATGAACAGGATCTGTAACAGAAAGAGTACATGTGAGTGCATGTGAACAACCTTTCCCCAACCCCCAACACCACCACCATGTCATACCGTTGCAGTGATGGGCTTCCACCTGTCTGGAATCCACCTCCTGATACGCCCTCAATAGCGCTCTGCTGCATTGATGCAACCAGTGTCTCCTCAGCGGGGTCAGCTCCAACACCACTGGTGGGCCCCGCCAGTGCCAGCAGTGCCGCCCTGGAGGCTGCCACCTTCTCCTTCAACCTCCTGCGGTCTGTCCCCATCTTCTTCTGCATTCCTGCATGGGCGCTGGTGGCTTCGTGCAGGTTCACGCCTGAAACTACCCAGCCAGCTGCACGGGACTGAGGGTGCCCTCCGATCCACTCAGTACTGGCTCCTCATCCAGGTAGGCCTGGAAGAGGGCCTCTGTCTCTGCTGCTGTAAAGTTGGGCCTCCTCTCACCCCACCGTCCTCCACCCTCACCTTGGCTCTGCTTGCGTCATGGCGATCTGTATGGGGCAAGTGGACACCTGTCACTGTGCAGTCTACAGCATTTTCCCTGACCATTGTCCAGAACATCACACAGCATGCAACTCACCTCTCACCTGCAGTAACCAAATCTGGCCAGCACAGCCAATGTCGCACATTTATAGCGCAATGCATGCAAATTAGGGTGGAGCAACTATAATGACATAGCAAATCGCGCCACTGCACCTTTGAATGGCTGATCAGATGATTGGCATGTGTCACTGAATATCGCGAATCTGCGCTTGCGCAACAGAGTTGAGTTGACTGAGCCAATGGCCGATCTGTGACTGTGTGGTACACTCATTGCGCATGCCCAGATAGCTTACGCAGGCATCTGCTGCGCTGCTGACGTGCTTGTCGTGATCGGCAATTCAGGCCATGGCCACCATTGTGCCAGTGGCGCTACAGCAATGGGCACTATATGGGCTGTGGCACTACGGCAATAGTCCACAATGGCACTGGTACGCAGCTGGTCCAGTCGCGCAGGATGCCTATATGTCAGATGGCACTGTCAGGTGGCCTTGCATCATTGCCCATGACCTTGTGTCCGACCTTTGCCCCTGGCTGTTAGCCCTGCCGTAGTATGCGTCCCTATTGTGCTGTCTGGTGACAGCGCTATGTGATATGACGGCTGTTCGAACAACGCGATTAAGCGTGATGTGCTGTGCCAGCTTATCTCCACGTGGGTTAGGGTGCAGCGGGCGCCATATTGCCTGCTGTAAAGTTGGTACCATGGCTGGGAAGAGCTGTTCCTGGAACCAATGGAACTAGCCAACTTGGTGGCTAGTGAAACCCACTATGGGGCACTTTATGGAGGCCCCTCGCCCATTGCCCGCACAGGTGTGGCATCAAGTAGCAACTGACCTGGTGGGGTCACTAAGACGGTGCCGGTCTGATGAGCAGTGCCGCACCGTCCATGTGACCTCCGCCGGAGGATCTGGACCTTCTGGATGAGCTGCGGTCACATGCCAGGCGGGCGTGGTGCCCTAGGCCAGGTGGGTGTACCATCTATGCACCTGTATTCTCTGTAGGTGTGAGTGTGTTTTGATGGCTGTGTATAGGTGATGGCTCTTGCCATGGTTGGCTGTGTCAGTGTGTGCAGCTGTGAGATGAATGGGTCTGGCTGTGTGGGCAGGCACTCTCACTGGGGCAGGGGCAGTCTGCTTTGGAGTCACACTGATGTTTGTCTCAACATATGTCTCCCACAGGCCGGGATGTGAGGATGCAGGCCCGGGTTGAGGAGGGCCGTGCCAGGGCCCCGGTGCCAGTGGGAGTTGCACCCCAGCAGCAGCAGCAGCATCAGCAGCAGCGGCAGACACAGCTGCTTGAGCAGTGTGAGTATCATTACTTCAGGATGCTATTGCATGCTGGGAGAGAACCACTAGCCCTGCACAACACAACCATGCGGGAAGGGAGGTCATAATTCCACTATACAAGACACTAGTGAGGCCCCACTAGAGTACAGTGTACAGTTCTGGAGACCATACCTACGTAAGGACATAGACAGGGTAGAAAGGTTCAGAGGAGGGCAACAAAATGGTGCATGGCTTACATCACAAGTCCTATGAAGAACAGGTTGAAGGAACTGAACATGTACTCCCTGGAGGAGAGGAGGGAGAGGGGATATGATAGAGACATACAAGTATCTTACAGGGAGGAACAGGGTGCAGGAAAACACTATTTTTAAGCAAAAATATGTTCCAGGACTAGAGGGCATGGGATGAAGTTGGAGGGAGGATGATTCAGAGGAAACATGAAGAATTTCTACAGAACGGGTGGTGGACAAGTGGAACACCTGCCAGAGGAAGTGGTGGGGCTGAAAACAATCACTGGATTTCAGAATGCGAGGATAGCCATAAAAGGAATTCTAGAGGTCTCAGGGTAGGGCAACAGACTTATAGGAAAACAAAGTGAACTTACAAGCTCAAATGGACAGACTGGGTGGGCCATAGGCCCTTATCTGCCGACACTGTCTATGTATCTATGTATGTATACATGACACAGGTGACATGCATCACTGTCCAATATCACAGCATGTCTGTGTATGCATCACTAGTAGTCCATGCATGCACTGGGCACATAGCTGTGTAACTGGCATCGCACCACGTGCCACGTCACTTGACAACCTTGTTTGTGCTATGATGGACATGGGCGTATGTGTAATGCAGTGGTATGCATAGCTGGTGCCGCACTGTTTGTGATGGCCATGTGCATGTTCACTGTGGGTGGGTGCATGCTGCATCACAGGTGCTGGACATTGGGCCATATGGCTTGCAGGTTGGGTGGTGTTCAGGGTTGTGGTCGATCACAGCCATTGACTGTGTTCCCATTTTCCTAGGCCTCGAGGTTCTCCGGGAGGATTGACAGGATATTCGGGGCCTCACACAGGTGTCCATGGAGAACCAGGCCTATCCTCCAGTCCATCAGGCACCATGGCCTCGCGAGGAGCGTCTCAGGACAGTGCAGAACCAGGCAGAGGATGAGCAGCCGGCTGGGCCTTGCGGAGATACCTTCCACTTCTCCCATCCTACCACCTGCCTTCCCTCTCCAAGTTGTTCATCCCTACCCCTTAACACCCCTACCTTGTGCCGTCCCCCCTTGTAAATAGTTGTTATTGTTTTGGTTCTTTAGTATTTTGAAATTTTAATATACATTTATATTTTGATATGAATACTGTATTTGGTCTCTGATTTGCAGCTGGCTATGGGTGCTCAGTTGCAGTGGTGTACATACCGTCTGGGGTGGTATGGTCCTGGGTATGTGTGTGTGTGTGTGTCGTGTGTGTGTGTGTGTGTGTGTGTGTGTGTGTGTGTGTGTGTGTGTGTGTGCATGTGTGTGCATGGGAGATCTCCAGCATGGCAGTGACTTTCTGTTGGTCTTGCCGTCTGCTGCCACCCACTGCTGGGTGCACAGGGTATGTCCTACTGCATGCTTCTGTGCTGCATGGGGTTGGCGTGTGCTGGGGGATGCATGGTTTCCTGCAGTGCCAGTCACTGCACATGGGTGGTGTCTTGGGGTTCTGAGTGCAGGGTGTGCTGTGCGTGCAGGAGCTGATGTGCACTGTGGTTGTCAACCCCTGTGGCACTCTCAGCCTGCCAGTGGTTGTGCTGGGTGTCATGGCTCTGCTGTGCTTTGTTGGCTTGTCCCCATGGGCCAGTAGATCATCCGTCACACCCCAGTGATGCTGTGCTTGGGGTGTGCAGGTGTGGTGTTGGTTCTGGTGTGTTCCTGTGCCCATGTGGCATGGCTGGCGGTGGGCCCCAGCCTGCCTCCCTGGATGTGCAGTTCCATTGCTCTGGGGGGGGCTCTGCTGGCTATGGCACCTCTGGACTGCTCAGCTGGGCTGCCCTGGTTGCGCTATAGCGCAACATTTTCCTGCTCAGCTTCTCCTTCCTGGTTGCAGCTATGGTGCAGTTAGTGCGATGTTCAGGCGTTGGCTGCTTACGCAATTGTTCTGCTCCATGTTTGAATACCGCACCTGTTGCTGCTATTGCACGAATTGGTTTGTGCTTGCTCCTGCTGTTGCGCACATTTGGGAGCAGTTTGAATATCCGGACCATTGTCTTCATTGAAAGTTAATGTCCCAGATTAAGAAAACCTAGAAAGTGTTCCCAGAATGTCAATGGATTAAGCAACCTTATAAAAGATCCAAATAATTTCCCACATTGATAAAATGCATCCCCAAATCATTCTTCTTCAAGAGACTCCTCTATCAAAGAAGAACACCAGAAAATAAATATGGAATGATGGAGTTGTGGCCAGTACACATACAAGAGGGGCAGAGAGGCACAGCTATATTTATTCCACGATATCGACATTTCAAATTCTAGAATCATATCAAGACTGTGAGGGAAGGTTATCCTTAGTAAAGGAAATTGGGAGGGCCAAACAGATGCAGTAGGAAGTATATATATACCTCCAGGCTCAGAGAATACAGCATATCAGGCAGTCTTTGATAAAATAATTGCTTTTAAACAAGAGAAAACTAATCCTAGGAGGAGACTTAAATCTTCTAATGAACCCAACAAAGGATAGTTCAAGCTCCAATACCCCCAGAGCCACTAAGGGACAGAAACATGGCAAGAGATTAATAAAGGACCTTGCTTTAATAGATACCTGGAGGCATTGTCACCCAGCAGCACGGGGATACACACATTTCTCAGGGGTCTATAACACTTACTCTCGGATTGACTATATTTTGGTAGAGGAAGAATCACTTGATATTATACATAAGACAAAAGATTTTCCAATTTACCTATCAGACCAATTAATTATCACCATAGAAGGCAGAGCAGAAACAAGGATAAAACAATGGAGGTTTAATAATAGTTAATAAGAGACAAACAATTTAAAGAAAAATACAACTATGGATCCACAGAATAATAGAAAGAAAATGCTATAAAGGAGGTACAAGCGGGAATACTGTGGACACTTTAAAATCAGTATTAAGGTGAAATCACAGCATATGCAGCTCATCAAAAGAAAAGAGATAGAAAACCAAAGAGTTGGAAAAAGAATTAGAAAGACTACAACAAGACCATGCAGAGGAGAGGACAGATAAGATTAAACAGACTAATCAGATAAATCAGGTAAAGAGCAAAGCTACAAGATATATTAAATCAGAAAACAGAACAAGCATTGATGTATGAGCAAAAATATTATGAAGGAGGAAGCAGAACAAGCTAAACTACTTGCATTATAGATTAAGAAAACAACAGGCATTAATAACAATTTCTAAACTAAAGCACCTGACACAAGGCAACATACTTAATAAAACAAAAGAGATATTAGAAGGCTTTAGAATATTTTATTCAAAACTATACCATCAACAACAAGAACAAAAGAATAATAATATAATAAGTTCTTTGCAAAAATGAAACTACTTCAAATTACGGAGGAACAAAGTAAACTATTAACATGTCTCTAATTTCTCCCAAAGAGATAAATAATACTCTACAAAACTCCAAATCAAATAAGCCAGAGCCAGATGGATATATGGCTGAATTCAATAAAACATTTAAAAAAACTTTATTCCACCACTAACTAAATTAATTAATGCAATACAAGATAATGATTGCCCTATCCCAAATAGCTGACATTATGCTAACTTATCGGCAATACTTAAACCAGATAAAGACCTGTTGAACTGTGAATCCTATAGGCCTATTTTGGTTCTAAATCAAGATTACAACTTCTTTACAGCCATTATGACCAAATATCAAAAATATACTTCCTCATATTATAAAGCAAAGACCAAGCAGGTTTTATAATAAAAAAGCAGACAGCAGATAATGCTAAAGAACAGTATACTTACTAGAAGAAATACAAAAGGAAAAAAACACTTTTATATTAAGTATGGACACTCAGAAAGCATTCGACAGAGTTTCCTGGAATTTCTAAGATACATCATGGAAAAATTCAACTTCCCATTAGATTTCTTAAACACTATACAAAGCATATATACATCTCCACAAGCAATGATAAAGGTAAATGGCTCTTTTTCAACCTGTTTCCCCCTAAACAGAGGAACTCGACAAGGCTTCCCCTATCTCCCTCATTATTTGCTATATATGCAGAACCGTTGGCACAAGCTATTAGAGAAAATGAAAAATTGCAGGATAAAATATCTTAATACCACCCACAAAACAGCATTCTTTGCCGATGACTTGCTGATATATTTAACTGAGCCAGAAACTTCAATACCAAAATTATTCTCCCTTTTTGGGAGATGGATGCCCTCTCAGGCTAAAAATTAAATACAAGTAAAACAGAGTATTATGTCTAAATTATCAACAAAGTGAATCAGTACAGGCAAGATACCCATTGAGGTGGAAAAGCAATAAATTCAGATATTTGGGAATAATATTAACAAAAGAAACCAGGTTTATATGAAGCTAACTATGGCCCACTACTACAATCTATTAGGAAGATTTTCTGAGATAGGACCCTTACCTCTCTCACTGAACCAGAGAATAGAGGTCATTAGAATGAACATATTTCCAAGGTTCTTATACCTCTTTCAGACTCTACTGATATATCCGCAACATACAGATTTAAAAAATGAAATAGTATGATATCCAGATTGGTATGGCAAGAAAAACACGAGAATAAAATACAAAACCTCCAGATGCCAAAAACAATTGCCTTCAAACCTAGAACAATATGCACAGGCAACAGTAACCTCACACATATTACAATGGCTAGATGACAGGGCAGATCCCATTGGAAAGAAATAAAGCGAGGAGCTCAACCAGAGGGATAGAAATACTTATTTGGACAAACTATACCAAGAACAATTATGTGTCAGGAGAACAGATTAAAACTAAACTATACAATTGTTGAAAGTATGGAGATCAATAATCAAACAAATTAATGATTCCAAAATTAATTTAATACAAAAAATAACAGCAGATCCTAGATTTCAACCCCACCAGACAGGACTATAATTTCACCAGATGGCACCAACAAAGCCTAACCAGATTCTACCAACTATATGAACAGGAGCTTTCTGCCAATTCAGGACACTACAAGAAAAATTCCAGCTAGGAAACAAGACTTCTTTAGATTTCTTCAGATAAGGCATTATTGCAAGAGCATGTTAGGCAAAGAATGGGACCCAAGGAGATACACCCATTTATGAAAATCATAATCAACACAATAGAGATAGCAATACCAGAACATGTAATATCTAAAACATACCAAGCTCTAACAAATAACCAGAAAAAAACAAGATAAATTCCCAGAAACGCTCTGACATGAAAGTTAGGTATCAATCTAAAGGAGGAGAATTGGGAAGAGATATACACAACAGTACATAAAATTTCAAGATCCTTAAACTGCAGAGAATTTGGATGGAAATGCCTGATAAGATATTTCAGTACCCACAGATAGTGATGAAATACAATCCACAACTAGGCAAGACATGTTGGAGAGGATGTGGTGAATGAATAACTAACCATAAACACATATTTTGGAGCTGTCCAACACTGAAATTATTTTTGGAGGAGTGGGAGAAGTATTAAGAGAATTATTCCCAGAAATAGGGATCCTGACACCATAAATAGCACTTATATTAAATCTAACAAAGGAAATAGGAAGAGGAACACAAAGCACTTAGTCACATTACTCCTGGCAGCCAATAAAGCAGTCACGGGAGGTGGTTACAAAGTGATCCACCTACTCCCAGGGAATGGGAGGATATAGTATATCAAATATACAGGATGGAACTCAAGACCACCAGATCAATCTAAAACACAGAAAACTATTAATTTTTGGGCTAAATGGTGGCTCTGGATTTCAGGACATAGACTAGATTTGCTCCCATGAAGGGAAATCTCCATTGACAGGATAAGGACTACCACAAGGGACAAAAGTATGTAAATATCATGTACATTTCTGAGTAATGACAACATGAGTTTAATTTCAACAGACCAGTATGCAAGATGTAACTAATGTAATGAAATGCTATATAAGAATATACAAAACTGTGCTTGTACCTCTCCTGAAAAAATTGAAACAATAAAAAATACAAAATAAAAAGTGAACTGGACAACCCTTAGCGCGACAGCGCAGATTCTAGGACAATATAAAACCTAACAGGCAGAGCAAGTAAATCACCACCATCATGAATAGACTTTGAGGTGTGATTACCCAGGATCTAAAACTATTGCAGAAGGCTTCAACAAGGCCTTCAGTTACCTTAGTGGGGTCCTTCGTCCAGACTATCTCTGACCTGTGCCTAGCTCCGCCATTAGTTGTACTGACATCCCACCAACACACACAGCACCTCCCTTCTATCTGAAGGTAATCTCTACATCTGAGGCAAATAAATACTTGGAAAAAGTTCTCGGGAACACTAGATCCAGTGGGGACTCGCATGGCCTATAGATTGTGACTCTCACCCTGGATGTATTACTCTCCCCTCTAACCTGGATACTAAATCTCTCACTAACCACTGACATTTTCCCTCAATGCTGGAAAGCTGCAGTGGTCACCCCGGTCTTTAAAAGTGGGGACAGAACCTGCCTGGTCAACTACCAGCCAATCTCAATTCTGCACCCCCAAGGCACTGGAGAGGATAGTACATGATCAGTTAGTACATGCCTTGATAAGTACAACCTTCAATGCCAGGAACAGCATGGCTTAGGAAGGCAAATAGTACTTCAACAGCATTGGTTGATTTTACCAGTAATATCCATGAAGCACTTGACTGAGGGCTCTTGGTGGGGGGCCACTTTCATTGACCTCGTCAGGGCCTTCGACACAGTCAATCATGACTTGCTTCTCACACAGCTCTCTAACATTGATGTATCTTCTGTCTCTCTAGGCTGGTTCCAGAGTTACCTCTCTAACAGGACCCAGCAGATTCTTGATGTTCTATCCGATCATCGACAGGTCAGCACAGGGGTGCCCAAGGTTCCATTTGAGACCCCTGCTGTTCAGCCTGTTTCTAAATAAACTCCCAAAGTCTGCCAGAATAAGATCCTTCTATATGCAGATGATGCTGTTCTCTACACGTGTCACTCTACTCCAGAAGAGCTGGAAAAAGACATGCAAGACTACTTTACTGCTGTGGAAAAATGGTTCCTTCAGTCTAAGCTCTTGCTCAACTATTCTAAGACTAAAACAATGTTGTTTGCCTCCCATCAAAACCATCATAAGTCCCATCACCTCAATATCTACAATAACAAGTTTGATACACTTGAAATGGTCACCACCTTTAAGCACCTTGGTGTCTACCTTGACAGCTTTCTCTCCTACAGCCAGCATATAGACCATGTTGCCAAGGCAGCTAGTGCCAGACTACGTCAGCTGTACCGGCATAGAGCAGTGCTTCACGAAAGTGCCATCAAGCTTGCAGTTAACAGCTCTGTGCTCTCTATCATAGATTATGGACTGGTGATCTATGGAGCCAGGACCAATACAGCACTTAGGCGAATCAAGATTGTCCTAAACAAAGCCTGCAGACTAGTCCTGGGTGTGGACCATTTAACTCACACTTGTGAACTATACTCAAGCACTGGTTGGTTAAATCTGAATAGCAGAATTCAGTACCAAGTCTGTCTATTAGCGAAAAAATCCCCCCCCTCAGTCTTGCTCCTCTTGGCATGAGGCAACTGCTAAGAAACTCCACTTCCTCCAGACTAACTAGGGTGTCAAGTAGAGCTGCCTTCATTATCCCATTCTGCCAGACCTCACTAGGGCAATGGTCCTTCAAATACAGGGCCCCTGCTGGCTAAATTCTCTTAACTCTGAGCTGATTGAGGAAATGAAACTACGCCCATTTAAGGACAAGCTGCTGCAGTACCTGGCCACTCTTAGTAATTGCAACTGTGTCACCTGTGCATAATCCTACTGTTCTTGGTAGTGTATGTGTCCTGCATAGCACCCATTCCCCCCCCCACTTCCTCCCCTGCCTGGTGTGTTCCCACTGAGCACTTACTCCCATGTCCTCTCTTTATCCCCGCTGCCTTCCTGCTTTCTCTTCACAAATACTAATCCCCCAATTTTCACCCCTCCCCTGGTTTCCTCACCACCCCCACTTTAAAACCCTTTTCCATATCCCTCTCCCCACATGACCCAGCCCTGTCCTATCACCTACTTACGGTAGCCCTGGGTAGATTCTTATCCAATCCCACCCACTGACTACTCAACCCTCTTATTCTGTCACCCCCTTTGTCTCTGCCCCCACCCACCCCTGCTCTTGTCTATTCTGTCCTCCCCCTCCTTTGGTCACCACCACTGACCCTCCATAACTCTACCTGCACTCTCTAAAGCTCAGCTACCACTATAAATTGCTTGTCCTCCTTAGGTATGCTCTTAGTACTGTTGCAATAAAGTTGACCTCTCCTACCTGATGTATTTTAACTGTACTTGCTTTAATCTGTATCTGTATGTATCATAATGTACTTGCCTGCCGTATATACCCTATCTGTTTTGTAATGTCTGCATATCTTGTCTATTGCCTTATGACATGGAACCTTTGTAAATGAGCTTTTAGCTCAAAGGTGTTATCCAAGATTCAATAAATAAATAAATAAATTGTGGCACACAGGCAACAGTGGTATACTTGTTATATAGAAGGAGTAAGCCTCTAAATGTCACTGCTCCTTCTTCTTCTCTGCAGTATAGCATGCAGCTGTGCTGTCAAACCATCTCCTCAGCCAGTGGCAGTGGTGGAGGCTAAAACAGTGGGAAGCTTCTGGCATAAGTGGGAAAGACATAGGGGTATGTTAGAGAAAAAGGCAGGGAAGACATAGGGTTAGCTGGAGATCAGATAGGGTCTGCAGAGACAGATTAGACAGGGAACATCTCCGTAGAATTGCTGAGCCAAGTAGTACTTTTCTACTGACAAATTATATGTTACTATGTATTACCAGGTATTTCTATATTTATTTATTTGAGTTTTGGAAACCGGGTAAGATCGCTGAGACATTTACAGTCCCTTTTTCAGGGTAGACCCGGGGTACAATGAAGCAAAACAAATTGTACAGAGATACAGTACCATATAGCAGCAAACAATGACAATAACTACAGCAGTGTAAGGTTAGACAAGAACACTGCGGTTACATACCTATAGGTTCTATATACATCATGAATAGGATGTACAAAGGTAGTTTGTAATATCTGCCACATTAGGGCATTAAGAGCTGTCAGTTAAGGTTGACGGGCTAGGGTGGGGAGGAGTAGATGGGAGAACGGAGTGAGGGGGTAGAGGTAGAGGTTAAGTGAGATAGGCAATGTAGGGTGTTTCAGTGGAAGCAAAAGCAGGAGGAGGAGGAGGCTGCAAGGAAGGCAAGCAGGTTGGACTTGAAAAGAGGAAGAGAGGGACTGGTTGGGATGTGAGGAGGGAGGGAGTTACAGACAGAGGCAGCAGCAAAAGAGAAAGCCCTCCTGGTGAGGGAAAGGTGAAGATTGGGGAGGACTAGCAGGGGGAGGGAGGAAGAGCAGAGGGAGCGAGGCACTTGCCTTGAGCAAATCAGATCTCTAAGGCAGGGGAAGTAAAGAGGTGGACAAGTTTAAACATGAGACACATGGAGAGGTATTTCAATTTAACTTCATAGGGTAACCATCCTAGAGAGGAGTGAACATCACAGTGGTGAGATGGGAGTTAGCCCCAAGGCAAACCTACCAATCCTATGGTAGGTCTGGGAGAGGAGGAGGAGATGAGATATTGGCAGAGAGTAGCAGGGGGCTCCATAGGTTAGGAGGGGAGTAAGGGAAGGAGAAGCAATTCTTAGGCAGGAGGCAGAGGTGAGATACGGGCAAATCCGATAGAACAGACCAAGCTTCTGATTCATGGTTTTAACTATATTGGAGATATGAATGCTAAAAGAGAGCAAAGGGTCCAGGGTGAAGCCCAAATATTTGAAGGCAGGCACTGTCTCCAAGGTATCTCCCAAGGTCGATGTAATGTTAAGGGTAGGAGGAAAAAACAGTTCCACAGGAAATGGATAAAGTCCTTTTTATATGTTTAGAAGCTGCCTCTCCCGATGTGTGAATGCTGTAGATGTCATCTCCCAAAATAGAGTAAAGGAATTATGAGGGTGCTTCAAACAAATATATATCCGCAGACAGTCTTCTTTTATGTTTTCAAACTTCCTTTTTATTGCTTTGACATGTGGCAATCCTCAACGTTTCCAAAGTATCTTGGCTTTATCAAGAGATGCCCTTATAAAAATATATATAAATACACAAAGTTAAAAAGACTGTCTCCACCTATACATATAATCTTCTAACTTGTACAAATGTATAAAAATAAAATTAAATATCCACTGATGCCACTTACTTCATGAGGTCTTATCATTTCAATAATATTTTCTTTTCCATTTGCATGGATTTCTGATCCTATGCAAAACAAAATGAGACAAACATCCATATATGTTGTACCCATGTCTCTTATATCGAGTATAAAGAATGGAACCCAACACCAAAACACCAAATCGTGATGCACTATGTTACCAATATTTCAAACAGGTGCTTGTTTAATAACTGTTCAGTCCCAACAATATCCTAAACTCTAATATGTGCCATCAAATGTGGCCTCATCATTGTCTGTCTCTTCATATATCTTCTCCAGCTAAAAACAAAAAACAAAAAGAAGAACATCCCTTTCAACCTTATTCTATAATCAGGATATCCTTTTAATAAGTTTAATTCAAACTAAAGTGAGGACATCTCAATTTTTATTCCCACTACCTCTTCTTATCAAAGTTTTTCACTTTACTATATTTATGTCTAATGGATTCTTAATTCATTTAAACCAATATGTCTTTATTTCACAAATAAAATCCTCATACTTTTTATTTTTCTATATATTACCACGGATTATTCATTTCCATGACCTTTTAAAACCCTAGAAAACCTTTTAAAACTTCTGTTAACATTAACAAACTGCCTTCTACTTTTTATATTTATTAGAAACCTTTCTGAACCCCATCGCTAATATTGTTCCATCTTGGAAAATTTTTTACTAATTCATAACCATCTTTGGTCTTTAAATCTTTTAAAGCCTTCAGCAACAGTGAAGTTCTTCCATTTACTTTCAGACAAATGTGGCTAAGCGTGATGTTTGTACTCGGACTAGCATTATTTGCTATAGCATAACTTCCATTTCCTCTAACTAGGTCGCATGATTTTTAAAACCTTTATTTTTCTTTTTCTCCCCTCAGTGCTTTCTACAGTCGTTTGTCTCCTGTATTAATTTATCGGTTATGCATAAACAAGCACTGTGTCCCTCAAACACCCAGTATCCACGTAGAGTCTTTACCTGCCATCTCCATGCGTTCACCGCTGTAAATTTCAAAGTAGAAGGAAATATTTCTTATCCTCTCCATCCTTCTTCCTGCATCTAATGCTATGATATTTTTCTTTCTAATTTTCAGCTCGGTGGCTCCCTTGCATGACATCGCTCCTTTGATGTCGCACACAATCCCCTCTTAAGGTAAATCTCCTTCTCTCGTTCTACTTGTAAGCGTATATTACACGTTATGACATCTTTTGTGACTCATCTCTAATACTCCACCTAGGATCTCTCTCAGACCATATTAAATATTATCGTCCAAGTCTCAAATAAGCGAAAGTTTTTATAGCAAAAATGGATAGGTTAATCACCCCTGAATAAATTTAAATGTCCTCGATTTTAAATGCATTCCATATATATTTGAAGTGAGACAATATGAAGAAACGGGGGGAGGGAGGAAAAGGTGAAAAGGAAAGAAGCCAGGGTCAGAGAAAGGGTGGGGGAAGGGGAAGGGAGAAGAAAAAGAAGGAAAAAGGGACAGGAAAAGAAAACAAAGAATAAAAGCCTGATTTAAAGAAAAGAAAAGAATGAAAATGAATAGGATCAATCCAAAAAGGTGGGGGTGAGAAAGGGGGAGGTGGGGAAAGGGTGGGGGAAAGAATTAGAGTAAGAATCAAAAGGAAATTAAGGAAATTAAGGAAAACATCCTTATCTCATGCAGCAATTCCAGTTAATATCTTTATTTAAACCGATCTTTGGATCCAGTACCTTCATTTCATAAATCCATTTTGTCTCTGCCCTTTCCACTATCGTATTATAGTCTCCTCCTCTATCTGATGGTTTAATCTGTTCCAGTCCCAAAACCTCAGAGACACCTCTGTGTCCTGCTTCCAAAATGATCTACCACAGAGTGGACTTCTTATTTCTAATATTAGATTTATGTTCCTGGATCGTTGTTTAAGGGTCTTATCGTTTTACCAATATATATTTTATCACATGGGCATTGTAACACATATACCACCCTACTGAATCACATGTAATCGACTGTCTAATCTCATATTCTTTATTATTGTATGGGTGTTTATATCTTTGTTTCTTGCTAGTGTGTCCACACACTGAGCACCTACCACAAGGCACCATACCAGGTTGCAGAGGGCCCAGTAATAGCTGTCTGTTTTCCAGGGCCTTTCCTTGTTTATGATCAGTGTGCACTAGTCTGTCTTTTAGAGTTGATACTCTTTTTCTGCTATTCTTGGAAATACTTGGAAGGCGTTCTTTTCCATAGGGTAATCTTTAAGATTGACCAATGCTTATTTATTATCCTTCTTATTTCTCCCATCTTATGATTATGTTTCATGCTCAAGACTATAGGCCCATCAGACTGCATATTACTTTTACCATTCAATGCTTCAGCTTGTGTAATACTCATAACATTCATTCATAACATTGATAACTCATTCAGGGTGCCTTCCTCTAGCAACTGGTCATGGAACCAACTCGGCAGAAGGCAATACTGGACCTTGTGCTCACAAACAGGGACAGTGTGATGGGGTAAGAGTGGGGGAGCACCTGGGGAACAGTGACCACCAGTCACTGTGGTTTGAAATCACAGAAAGAGCAGAACCTAACCACACAAAAACACGTATCCTGGATTTTGGGGGGCAAACTTTGGGAAAATGGGTAGATACTTGAAAGAGGCATTAAGGGGAATGGGGCAGGAATCAGGGGTTGAGGAACAGTGGGAAGTATTTAAAATGGGGATTACAAGAGCAACAGAATTATGTATTAAGCAGGTTAGCAAGAGAGGAAAGGAAGAAGACCATTATGTTTTCCAAAGAGGTAGCAAAGAAAGTGAAAGCCAAAAGATTGCATTCATGCAATACAAAAACACAGGCAGAAGGGGATAGGAGAAGTACCAGGAGAAGCAAAGGGAGACAGGGAGGTCAGTAAGGAAGCCAAAGCTCAGACAGAAGAACACATTGCAAAATCAGTGGGTAGAGGACAAAACCTTTACAGGTACATAAGTGAAAAAGAAAGGCAAAGGGAGGGATAGTGAGACTGAAGGGGAGGATGGGGCTGTGTGGAGGATGACAACAGTAAAGCTGACATATTGAACAGGTATTTCTGCTCAGTCTTTACTAAGGAAGAGGAGGGTAATGGGTCTGAATGGAGTACAAGGGGTGAGAATGGTGCAGAAATGGACACAAGTCCCTTGACACGAGAAAGGGTCCTGAAGGAACTGGAAGTAATAAGAGTTGATAAAGCAATGGGGCCAGATGGGGTGCACCCCAGGGTCCTTAAAGAACTAAGAGAGGTGGTGGCTGAACCTCTTGCTATCCTGTTTAGCCGATCACTAGAAACAGGGAGGTACCCAAAGACTGGAGGATAGCAGATGTAGTCCCCTTATACAAAAGTGGGAACAAAAGAGGCAGGGAACTACAGACCAGTCAGCCTCCACCTCGTAGTGGGAAGATCATGGAAGCACTACTGAAGGAGAGATTGGTGGAACATCTGGTTGTCAATGGACTACAAGACCCAAGGCAGCATGGTTTCACCAGGGAAGGTCATGTCAGACCAACCTCATTGAATTTTTGACTGGGTGACTAGGGAGGTGGATCAGAGGAGGGCAGTGGACATGGCCTATCTGGACTTCAAAAGGCCTTTGACACTGTGCCACATAGAAGACTATTGCACAAACTGGGGAATATGGGTGTGGGCAGGACAGTAGTGCAGTGGGTAGGTAACTGGCTGGGCAGCAGGACACAGAGGGTGGTGGTAAATGGCTGTCACTCCACAGAGGAAGAGTGACCAGTGAGGTCCACAGGGATCAGTGCTGGGACCGGTACTATTCAATATCTTCATCAGTGACATTGCACAGGACCTAGGAGGCAGAATTTCACTGTTCGCTGATGACATAAAGCTCTGTAACAGAGTAGACACACCAGAGGTGTAGACAGAATGAGAAGGACCTGCAGAAACTTGAAGAATGGTCAGGGGTTTGGCAGTTGAAATTCAATGCAAGGAAGTGCAAGATAATGCATATAGGGCACAAAAACCCTGGCACAATATATCAGTTGGGGGTGAGGATATAGCATGCACCAAGCAGGAAAAGGATCTGGAGTTATCATCTCTGATGACCTCAAGGCAAGAAACAGTGTGACAAGGCAGCAGGTAAAGCAAATAGGATGCTGGGATGCATAGGCAGGGCATCACCAGCAGGAAAAGGAGGTCATAATTCCACTATACAAGACACTAGTGAGGCGTGCATTGGAGTACACTGTGCAGTTCTGGAGACCTTACCTACGTAAGGACATAGACAGGTAGAGAAGGTTCAGGAGGGCAACAAAGATGGTGCATGGATTGCATCACAAGTCCTATGAGGACAGGTTGAAGGCACTGAACATGTACTCCCTGGAGAGGAGGGAGAGGGATATGATCGAGACAAACAAGTATCTTACAGGGAGGAACAGGGTGCAGGAATGCACTATTTTAAGTGAAAAGATGTTCCAAGACTAGAGGCATGGGATGAAGTTGGAGGAGGACGATTCAGAGAAGCGTGAGGAAGAATTTCTTCACAGAGCAGGTGGTGGACAAGTGGAACACCTGCCAGGAGGGCCAGAACTGATTTATTGCGCTTGGATATTATGTTCATTCTGGTCTTCCCCTGTACATAGTTTTTGGATTTTTGTACCTTTTGCTGGTTTTGGGACTTAGGGTCAGGGGTTGGATTGGTTACTAAAGACATTTTTAGGATTAAGAGTCAGGGTGGGGGTTGGAATTTATCACAGATTGGTTTATATAGGACACTTGGGAGACTGATTTTGGTCGGGGGGTCAGGTGGGTTGCTGACTGTCTCTCCTTGTTGGGCTCGAGTCTTATTTTTCAAGGGTGTTTATGGTTTCGACAGTGGGGGTGGGTTTGTTTTGGGGTTGGTCCCTCTTGGATTAAGTACAGTGAATTTCATGGGTATAATGTTGGGGTGCACTCTACCTTTTCTATAGTTATATGATTATGGTTATTTCTAACTTGTGTACAGTACCTTAAAATACTAAAATGTCTCTGAAAATTGCTTCTTGGAATGTATGTGGACTCCGGGACCGGGTCAAAGCGTCTCAGATGTTTCGACACTGTTCACTAATGCAATTGACATTCTCTTTCTCCAGGAGACACCTCACTCAGTCTGATGTTAATTTATTATCTCGGTCAGTTTCTCTTATTCTTATCTGGCTGGTAACTCCTGTTATAGTGGGGGTCATGATTCTTATTAAAAACAGGTCTTATTTACTGTAGAGAGACGGTGGCAGATGTGGAAGGAGATTTGTCTTGGTTCAAGGGTTCTTAACGGTGAGAGTGTTGTTCTAGGATCTATATCTGGTCCAGTTGGAGGAGATTCCAGTTTTTAGGTCTCTTATGGAGAAATTGATTAGTTTCCTCCAGGCTCAATTTATACTAGGAGGAGATTGGAACCTTCCTTGCTCGTTGACTTTGGACAGAGACCCCAAGATAAGCACCCACCTTCTCCAGCCCATACAGCTTTTTCAGATTTGAGCACTGCCTGCTTTGTGCGATCCTGGAGACTTACTAACCCCGCTCTTGAGGCTATACTTTTCTCTTTTAATCTCATGCTACAAATCTCGTCTGGACATGATTTTGATTAGTGTTTCTTTTCTCTCAGGTTTTGGTCTAGCTGGTATTGACCCAATTATTCTTTCTGACCATGCAGTTGTCTGGATTAAGCTCTCCCTTAACCCTGAATACTCCAGGTTCGGTTTGGAGGCTGAACACACAGCTCTTAAAGACTGCTAGACTGTATCTAATATAAGCTCCATGATATCAATATTCTTGCAGAGAATCTCAACTCTGTTTCTAGATTGGATCTGGTCTGGTCTGCTCTTAAATGTTTTTAAGGGGTGAGTTTATCAAACAGCTTCCTTCAGAAAAGAAGGGACTTGCTGACTCTTTAGTTTTGATGGGTAGAATTGGGATCTGGGCTAAATATCTCTCAACTTCCTCCTTGACTGATCTTAAGCAGCTTTGGCAGTCAAGGATGAATATATGGATCTCTTAAGGAGAAAACTGAATATGCTCTTATTAAGACCCAAGCAAAGTATATCGACCAGGGAGAAAAGTCTGGTAAGCTCTTGGCACAGCGTCTCTGGGTACTTGAGAGTTCTAGGCTTATTCCTTCTCTGATCTCTCCTTCTGGGGAAGCTGTCACGGCACCCTGGAAAATTGCCCATGTCTTCAAGGAATTCTATTTGGATTTGTACAGCGAGCTGGAGAGGTCGTATTCTGTTTCTGACTTAGACAACTATTTAGGTGAGATTGACATTCCCTGCTTATCTGAGGCTCAGTGGGCTACTTTGTCTGCCCCCATTTCAGAGGAGGAAGTTGAGAGGGCTATTGCTTCTTTCACTCGGACATACGCTGGGGCCTGATGGGTTCCCAGCTAATTTTTATAAGACTTTCGCTAAGGACCTGGTACCCCCCTCCTCAAGCTGTATGACTATCTGGCTCTAGCCTCGAAGTAGACCCATCGCTTTTGAGGCAACCATTGTCTTAATTCCTAAGCCTGACAAGGTTCTCACGGATCCAGCTAGTTACAGACCCATATCACTTCAGAATTATGATATGAAGATCCTTGCTAAGATTCTGGCTGACTGTATTAAGAAGGTATGGTCTGAACTGCTGAGTCCTTATGCAGGCTGGATTTGTGCCGGTAGATCTCGGCTGATCATCTGAGGACCTTTAGCATTTTATAGTATGCTCAATCCTTCGCACCAGCGATTTTGGTTTCTCTTGATGCCAAAAGAGCTTTGATACACGTGGACTGGGGGTTCCTTTGGGCTGTGCTCAAGAAGATGGGCTTCCGTCTGCCTTTGTTAATAGAATCTGGGTGTTTTACAGTTGTCCTTCTGCCAGAGTATATTGTAATGGGTATTTTCTTCTCTTTTCCGTCTTTATGCAGGTACCAGACAGGGTTGCCCACTCCCTCTCTTATTCAATTTGTATTTGGAACCTCTACTCAGAAGGATTAAGGCTTCAGCCCTGATCAGAGAATTACTTTGTACCAAAAGAACTGGTCCTCTCAGCATATGCTGATGACATCCTTCTACATCTGGTGGATCCAGTTGAGTCTCTTAGGGAGGTGCTAGGGCTGATCGAGAGTTTGGGTCTTTTCGAGTTACAGGTTGAATGTTTCCAAATCCAAAATTTTCCCTCTTAATGTTTATGCCAACAAGGCTGAGTTTTCCTCCTTTGTCATGAAGTGGGCCCCTAGATACATTAAATATTTAGGGATCTTTTTTCCACTGACTCTTCCCTCTTGAAGAAGTTAAATCTGGACCGGCTCAGGGACTCGGTTGCACAGGATCTCCAACGTTGGTCAGCCCTCCCATGTCACTCTGGGGTTGGATAAATGTGATTAAGATGAATGTCCTTCCCAGAGTGTTCTATCCACTGAACTTGGTGAATCTTAGATTATCTGTCTCCTATATTCAGCAGTTTCACACGCTCTTCTCTCAGTTCATCTGGTCCAAGAGGGCAATTAGGCGCTCTTCACGGTAATATCTCTTTCTAAAGATAGAGGAGGTCTCAGACTGCCCAATCTCCTGCTGTATTACTGGGCTGCGCACCTCTCTAAGCTGGGAAGATGGCTCTCTGATGAACGGATGTATCTTGTCCTATCTGGCTTCAATTAGGCGTCTTTCCTAGCTGCAATCAAATTTGATAAGCATGCCTCTTTTACCTACCCCGAAATTGCTTGCTAAGTGGATCCGGATAATGTCATAAGGACTGTTATTGCAGTCTTTTGGCAATGTCGAGGCATTTCCATGTTTCCACATCGGATTTGGGGCAGCGGTTATTGCTAATCCTAATATTAAGTTAGCAATTCATGGATTGGTCCAGACTGCTGCCACAAATTAGGGAGGCTAGTCTGGAAACTCTTTAATATTAATTCCTTCTCTCCTCTGGTGATATTCTAGAAGTTTTGCATACCTAGTAGGTCTATTTTAAGGTTTACCAAATGAGGCACTTAATCAATTGGAGATTTGGCTCTTCCCGAGAGTCAGTGGTCTCTCCTTTTCTTTCTGAAGTGGTTAGACTTGCTTCTCAGTCTCATTCTGTCTCTTCGATATACTCCTTTCTTCTGGACTATAATTTACCTGATGGGGCTGTTGGTTCGGATGTTTGGACTCATCTTCTGCCTGGGAATTCATTTGACTGGTTTAGGGTTTGGAATGATCTTCATAGATACCATACCCAAGACAGGTTTCAGCTAACCCAGTACTACATTGTTAATAATTTGTATTACACCCCAGCTAAGTTATCTCAGTTTGGGAAGGTTTCTCATCCTAGCTGTTTCAGGTGTTTGCACAGGGATGGCAATATTGTTCATATATTCTGGGACTGTCCTAAAGTGGCTCTGCTGTGGTCATAGATTAAAAACTATCTTGATCCTTTATTAGGTCTGTCTGGCTTTTTCAGTCCTGAGGTGTGTGTCTTTGGGGATTTTTCCCGGGTTGACAGTGCTGGCGAAGATATCACATGCCATGGTGACTATGGCTGTTAAAAATGGTGTTAAGACATTGGACTGACCAATTGGTCCTATCATTTGCCAATTGGTTAACTGAATTATTATCATATTTCCAGTCCGAAAAACTAGCTGCTAGTCTTAGAGGCAGTTGGATCTGTTTCACAGGAGATGGGGTAAACTATAGGCTCTATGTCTGATGTAAATTGGGTCTCCTTTATTATGACCCGAGTCCCTATGTCCACATGCACTTTTGTCTCTATTTTTTCTGTTAGTTCAAATATAATCAGTTTGTTTTCTCTGATGTAGCTATACCTATGTCTGTTTGCTATTATGATTTTGACTTACTGTTAGTTGATGTTTATTCTATTATTGTAGCGATGCATGGTGGGTGCACCCTGGGGGATGGGGTTTGAGTTGGAGGGATGGGTGGTTTTGGGGAGGGTTTCTGTTAAGTTGTCACGGTTTATGTTGCAGATCTTGTGTGATTTTCTTTGGTGGGGTTGGGTGGATGCTTTTTATATTTCTTGGACATGTCTGGGGATGGGAATTTCGTTTCTATTTTTTTTTGTTTATTTGTTTATATTCTGATTTATTGAGAAATGTTTTTCCAGATATACTTGGATACTGTTTTCCCTTTTATATTCTTAAAGAAATAAAATTCAAATTTCAAAAAAAATGTCTGCTGAGTCATAGGAAGATCTTAAGCCATGTTACCCCATGTCAAGATCAGATTGCAATATGTCCAGGAGCACAGTTTTGTGAGGAGTCTGGTTGTTTCAGGACCAGTTCAATGGCCTTTGCCAAAGCGATTTTGATACATCATGTGTGCCAAAAAATATAGTGAGCACATGGTGCAAGTGGCTGTCGAATACACCTTCTGACCAAGGTGGTCCAGCACTCATATGTCATGGCTGCTTGGGTCTGCCATGGGTGACATTGAGGACCATACAATTGGTCTTGGAGATTTCACAGAAACATAGAAATTGATGGTAGATAAGGACCACTTGGCCCACCTAGTCTGCCCATTTCCCCTACCTAATGGATATGCTGCAAATTCTAGTTAACCAACAGCCTACTTTTCCTACCCCATTAGCATTGATTATGTCTGTCCCATGCATTTCTGAATTCTCTCACTGTTTTTGACTCAAGACCTCCTCAGGAAGGCTGTTGCATGCATTCACAACCTCTCTGTGAAAAAATACTTCCTCACATTACCTTTGAGCTGTCCCCCTCTTCAAATTGTGCCCCTCATTCTTGCACATCTCTTTTCTGAAAGATGCTACCATCTTGGACTTTGTTGATTCCCTTGAGATACTTTAAAGTTTCAATCATGTTCCACCCTCCTCCTTTCCTCAAGGGTATACACAGTAATCTTCTTTAGTCTCTCTTCATATGTCTTCTGGTGCAGACCTGCACCATTTGGTTGTCCTCCTCTGAAAGCCTTCATCCTATGTCCTTGTGGAGATGGGGTCTCCAGAACAGCATACAAAACTCCAGATGTGGTCTCACCAACTGATAGTACAGAGAGATAACATCTGTTTTCTACTAATTAAGCCTCCCTATGCATCCCAGTATCCCTAGCCTCCTTACTGCATTCTCATATTGCTTGTCCACCTTTAGGTCATCTGATATAACTACCCCCAGGTCCCTTTCCATTTTTGTTGTCAGCATCTCACCCCCATTATGTACTCTTTCCCCTTGGTTTTTGTTTCCCAGGTGCATTACTTTCCACTTCTTTGTGTTGAATCTAAGCTGCAATACATATGACCAATCCTCCAACCTTGCCAAGTCCATTTTTTCACCCAGGAAGTGCTCATTCTTGGGGTCTGGTATAGTGTATACACTTTCTTGGGGACAGCTGAAGTGGATTCTGGGTGCTTCGAAGCTAGTTTGGTGATGTCTTGTAATGGAGCCACCATGGGAGGTGCCAGCAGTGGCTTTAGGTCATTCATGCCCAGAAAGTGGGCCAGGCACTGCCTCTCAGGTCTAGATCTTCTGTGTCCCACTGGTTTAAGAACTGGATGTGACACATCACATCCATAAAGTTGGGACATCCAGGGGAGACCTAGGCAAGTCACCTTGGATGTCTGGTCTGAGATGGGAAGCACATCCCTACAAAAGCTGAAGATGAGGAGGAACTCCTGCCAGATGAATCAGAAGAGGAAGATCTGGAAAAGGTGTGTGGGCTAGATGGCTACAGCTGCAGCAATGGTGCCTGGGCAGATCTGCATGATTACTGGCACCATCATCTGTGGCATTGCAAGAAGACGTCATTGGAGGGTTCATAAAGGGCTTCATTTAGGAAGGACAATGACCTCCTGGGTGGTGAGTTGGTGATCTTGGTAATCTCCTTGGTGGAGGGTAAAGGACCTCAAGGGTCTCAATGGGACATGCCAGGAGCCAGATCTGGTGACAGGGTCAGACAATCCATAGGCAGGAGATTGCCCTAATGGTGTTCCACCATGTGGAGAAAAGCATACTGCCAATGAAACTAAGGGGCACTGGTACATCTGGTTTTGGTGGAGGGATGTTGGGTTTATCCAGTGCCGGAGGGGGACATCGGGGTTACCCAGTGTCAGTTCCAAAGGCCCTAAAGGTCTAGTTGTCAGGTCTGGGGACACTGGCGTGTGAGGCAGAGATCCTGCTAGTGGCAAGGAGGAGTGTGCCTGGTCATCCTGTAGATCAGGGATATCTGACAACCCATATTCTAGTGTTGGTGGCAGAGGGCACCGGCTTGGTAGTTGGCAAAACCCCAGACAGCGGCTTAGGTGAAGCTAAAGGAGGTATTGTCACTTGATCTCAACCCTGAGAAGGTGGAAGATGAGGACACTGGGGTCTGATGATGAGAGTCCATCATCTGTAGTTTTGGGGAGTGGACTCTAGCCTGGAGATCCTGCTCCTTGCATCTTTTCTGGTTGCCAGGTGCAGACAGGTGGACTGAGAAGTAGGGTGTTTGGTAAATGGAAACTGCAGCTTATCAGCTAGGTAGGAGTTAGGCAGACTAGGTGGGCCAAGGCCTTTATCTGCGGTCAAAGTCTACATTTCATAAGAAGGACAATGCTGCAGCCAGGCGGGCACCAGGTTTCTGCCCGATGTCCATCAGAGAACCAGCTGACACTCCAGTCTAAGGATCAGGTGAGTGGAAAGGCTGAAGAGTAAGGGGTGGGGGCCAAAGGCCCTTGCCCAGAAGCCACTGCACCCAGTGTCTGGATATAGGTGACGGCCTTCATTGATGGGAACCCAAAAGGAAGGAGGGCTGCCAGAGAGGCTAAGTATGCCCGTCCACTGGAGTGCAGACTGAATGAGGAGGCCATCTTGTGGTGTGGGGATGTGCAGTGGGAATCTGAATGGTGTCTTTCTTTTACTCTGAGGTGATGCTTCCCTCTAGATATCTTGTGGGAAGTGGTTGAGGTCCTGGGGACCAAGGAAGAAGAAAGAACTGGTGGGGTCTGTTGCATGGCAGCCAGCTGCTGTTCAGGAGGAGAGTCTTCAGTGCTTTCAGGTGGCGAATCTTGATGTTCTGGTTGAAACTTCGGCAGTGTGAGCAGGCCTCAGAATCATCTGACAGCCAAGACAAATTAGACAGGCCGTATGGCCGTCTTCCACCATAATTTGTTTTTGGCAAGCACTCTTTGATTTACATTGCTCTGAAAAGGATGGAGAAGACATACACAAAGGAGGAAATCAGAAGATAAAGCAGAAAAATGAATGTGGTAGTCAAGAAGTAGCAGGAGGTGTCCGTGGAACTGAAGCATATGGGTTGACAGTGGAAAAGGAACTGAGGTGGGGCTGGGAACTGTCCCCTTTATACTATTAGCCAGTGTTGGAGGTGGTCCAATGTCAGGGCGGTTCCCACTGTATACTGCTAGCTAGAAGTTTTCCTTGAGGTTCTTGTGACTAGTGACTTAGTCCTCATTGTGTAGCCTGCTGCAAGAGCTCCAACTCAAAGTAAGATCTTCTCTGCTGGCAAAACTTCACATAGACTGAATCAGTAACACTGTAATGTGAAAAGGAAAAGGTCCAGTTTTCCTCTTGTAATATAGGCCTGCTTTTTTTAACCAAAAGGCATTCTGACATCTTGTCAGTCTGAAGCTATAACCCCAAAATGCTTCACAAAGGAATGTTCCAGTTTTCAAAGATTATTTATATATTCCTTAGCTGGTAGTAACACCAATATAGGAAAAGAGTTTTAAAGGACATGAAAATATGTCCTAGTAATTTACATGCAGTTACACTCATGTAAAGCACAATTTCCCATACAGGTAGCAAACTGTCTAAGTCCTATAACTACAGACTGGCTCTGTATAACTATTTTAACACATACTGCACTACAGGGCAATTGCAGCCTAATACTATGTTACGCTGTAATTGGGGATGTGAGGGTGGAGGCACTGTGACCAGCACCAGAATATAAAAGGATGTAGAAGAGGAAAGAAAGCAAAAAAAAAGATTAAAGGCTTTGCAACTCTGGGTGGCCATACCACAGTTAGAAGGAAGAAAAAACAAGCTTTTGGCAATGCCGAATGTTATCTCACTGGCATTGGCTTTGGTAGTACCAGAGGCAGAGATACATAATCAGTTGTGATCAGTTGTGTTCCAGGACAGTAGCTGCTGTTGTTGTTTTCACAGGGTTCTTGTGGATTTTACTTGGTAGGTTAGTTCTTTACTTTCTTACTTCTAAGGGGCTAGCAGGGTATTGTTTTGGGGGATGCTGGATGTTTGTAAACTGATTTGGTGGCTGTAAGTGGGGCTCTTTTTGTGGATGTTTCACTGTGTAACAGGCTGTGCTGGTAGATACCTATTTCTTCTGATTTAAAACCTATTTGGTGGGATTTGCTTGGGCCTGGTTCTTTAGCTGCAGGGCTTGGAGGGGAGACACAGGGCTGATACACTCTCTCTTGTCAGGTGTCTGCCCAAGACCTGCCCTCCCCCACTCCTCCTTCCCCAGAAGTCTGCAAATTTATAGGGGAACACCTGCCCTGCAATTGGAGGAAAAGGCTGCTGGTGCAGCTCATGTAGTTCTAGCCACTGGGGTTGGATTTAAAGGCTGGGAGAGGAGCTTAGGAGTTGTTCATTTCCTTATAAGTTTAATGTGTTGTACTGCACCTAGTAACAGAGTTACTGGTGTACAGTGGGACTGTCTCTAAGATTAGTGGGTGACCTGATTAGGCAGTAGGGGTGTCTTGGACTAGGGGGGAGCCTGGTGGCTCACCCAAGGAAACCTATTTGGAAGGGGATGGAACCACACATCATTAGGGCTGGCATCTTTGGGAGGGTGGTGGGGTGCACAGGGTGTGGAGCAGCCATGATACTGGACTGGGCTTGGAAGTTGGGTGGTTGCTCAGTGTGCTACCAGCTAGCACAGCTTAGGGAGGAGGTTACAGGGATGAGGAGAAAGCTGGGGGAAGGGGGGTGGTATGGTTGGGGAAGGGGCTGGAAATCTCCACAGGGCTGCACCAAGCACTGGGGTGGGGGTATAGGGAAAGGAGTGCAGGAGAATACTCAGGGGTCACATAGGGACCCTGGCAGAGGGTCCAAAGGACACTACCAAGGAAGCAGGCAGGTAACTGGGGACCCTCACAAGGGGGATGGAGGGACAACATTCTCAGGGAAGTAGGCAGATGGCCAGTGCTGGACAGAAGGAAGCAAGGCGGGAGGTGGATCAGACCTTACACTCAGTAACTGCTTCAATCCTCTTCTTCTGCTCAAGGATGAGGGGTGATGTAGCCAAGACAGGAGTGGTTAGAGATGAAAGAGGGAGTGGGAGGCAGGAGGCAGGGCCAGATAGCAGGAAGAACAGAGGACCTGGAATGCAGGAAAATGAGGAGCAGTGAATCAGAGCAGGATGGGCAGGGGAAGAGGGAGGAAAGCGCAAGGAGAAGGACCAGTTGGGAGGAAAGGTAAAGGAGAAGGACCAGAAGTACAAGGAGGATTCAGTAAAGGGAGCTGAGGGTTTAGGCCAGGGAGCACGACGGAGCAAGGAGGAACTAAATGGAGACAGGAAGGAAGGGAGGATGAGCCAGGCTAGTTTAGCAGATGGGGAGAAGGACCAGTTGTGAGCAGTGAGGGGAATTAGCAAGGTACAGAAGGATACTCAGGAGGAGGAGGCATAGGATTGGAGGGAGGGTGTGCATGGCAAATAAGGAGGGGTGGCATGTGGCACCCAGATAGAAGTAGGAACAAGAGCCAGCTGGGTGGAGGGGCCAGTAGAAAGGATAAGGGACATGGAAGGGGAATGGAGGAAAGGAGTGGTTAGAGTGCTCCTGCTGGGGGATTCTATGATCAGGGTATCAAATGGGATAGGGAGGAGAAGCCTGGCCAGTTAGAACAAGATGCTTCTCTGACTAACAGTGCACAGGGCTAAGCACGAGTATATCAGCTGGCAAGGATCATGGGGTTCCCCAGACATACTGGTCCACCTGGGTACAAATGACATTGAGGGAAATAGTGAGCTAGAGATACAGGCAAGATTCAGGAAACCGCCAGGGACTGTTATGACATAGGATGCACAGTTTCTCAGAAATCCTGCCAGTGCCAAGGGCTAGTGGGAACACAAAGGAAAATTAGGGAGATAAACCAGTCGCTCAGGAGTGGTGTGAGGCCAGAGGGTATGGTTTGATGGGGATGGGGGAGACCTGGGAGGATAAGGAGCTGTATGCTAGAGATAGACTACATCTCAATTTGGAGGAGGGAATCCTAAGTTGAAAATAGAGGAGTGCATTGGTGAAAAGTGGGGTTTAAACTTGTGAAGGGGTGGGATGGGAGAAAAGGCTGTCAGGGGGTGCCGATAAGGAGGGACTCTGTCTCCACCCCTGGGGACCAGGAGGATTGCAGGAAAAGGCCAACTGGCAAAGTGCAGACCAGGAGAAACAGAATCCCCATGGGAACACAGGCAGGGGAATGGAACTATAGGAAAGGGTGGAAGGTAGTCCTGCTAAATGCCAGGGCTTGGGCAATAAAATGCCTGTGCTCCAGGCTGATGCTAACTGAGGGAGCAGTGGATGGCAGCGGTCACTGAGACCTGGGCCACTGCAAGACATGACTGGGACCTGAAACTGAGGGTTACACTATGTTCAGGAAGGACAGGGGAGAGGGAAGGGGAGGAGGAGTAGCAATGATAGTCAAAAACTGCATTGACATGGGGGAGTAGAGGAGGGAACCGTGGAGGCGATTTGGGTCACCTTGATAACAAGGGGAGGCAAGAGAGTAAAAATAGGAGTGGTGTATAGATCCCCTGCCCTGGTGGAGGAGCTGGATGACAGTCTGGTGGCAGATGTTAGGAGACACTGCAGACTGGGCAGAGGAAAGGTGGTGGTGTTAGGGGACTTAAACATGCCAGGAACAGACTGGGAGACTATGACATCCTCTGTGACCAGGGAACAGAGGTTGTTGGATGTCTTTCAAGACGCATTCCTAACTCAGCAAGTGAGGGAACCGACCAGGGAGGCATGGTACTGGATGTGGTCCTGGCAGACAGTGACCAGATTGGGGAGCCTGGGTAAGGGACCCATTGGCGGGGAGTGACCATGCCATGGTCTGGTTCTTCCTGGACCCTAGGAGGGGTAGAGAGGCTGCACAAAGCCGGAGTAACCCGACTTCAGGGGGCGGATTTTAAGGAAATGGGAAGGATCCTAAGGAGCATTTGGATGGGATTGGGTCAGACATGGACGCTGATAGTAGGTGGAAATCATCAGGAGAGGGTGCAGGATGCTACCAGCACCTGTGCAAGAGTAAGACGAAAATGTGGTAGGGCCCAAAACCCTGCTGGTGGACCAGGGAGGTCCAGGAGGTGGTGTGGGGAAAAAGCAGCCTATAAGAAATTCAAGTGCTCAAGGAGTGAAAGGGATCGAGGGGAGTATGAGGCTGATGCTAGAAGGGCCACTAGAGTGGTAGGCGGCTAAGGCAAGGAAGGAGCAGAACCTGACCAGGGAAATTAGAGAGGGAAAAGGGTTCTTTAGATACATTGGGGAAAGATGAAGGTGAAGGGCAGATTAGCAGGATTAAATCAGAGAGAGATGGGCACAAGACCGGGGAGCAGGCTGAGGTACTAAATGAGTACTTCACCTCAGTTTTCACCAGGGAAAATGGGGGTGCTGCATCATACATGGGAGGAGACAGAGATAATGAGGAGGGGGGGACCCTTACCAATCGACAGGTCTGGGGAGAGGGGGAGGCATCACTGGCAGGTTGGTGGAGGGCTAAGCAGGGAGAAGAGGTACGAAGTGGAAATCACAGCAGAAAGTGAGGGAAGCCCTCAGCTCCCTTAAGACAGAGAAAGCACTGGGGCCGTATAAATTACATCCTAGAGTGCTGAAGGAACTTGCAGATGTCCTGTCGAAACCCCTGGCAGAGCTTTTCACCATCTCTCTGAGGACAGGGTGGGTGCCCCAAGACTGGAAGGTGGCGCATGTAGTGCCTATCCATAAGGGGGGATCAAGGGAGGTGGCAAGGAACTACAGGCCTGTCAGCCTGACATCGGTGGTGGGCAAGGTGATGGAGGGCATTGTCAAGGAGAGGCTGGGGGGACCTGGATAAGTCAGGGTGCCTGGACGATAGACAGCATGGATTCATCCCGGGGAAATCATGTCAGACAAACCTGGTGGAGTTCTATGACTGCGTGACAAGTGCCTTGGACCTGGGTAGACCAGTGGATGTCCTCTTTCTAGACTTCAGCAAGGCATTTGACTCTGTTCCTCACGTGGGCCTGTTGGATAAGCTAGGAGAAATGGGGGTGGGAAACCAGATGATCAGATGCAGGGATTTATATAACTCTAAAAATTGATTAGCGTTTTGCTCATAAAAGTGCTAAATCTTTGTGAAAATGCATAGCTCTTGCCTCACTGTGTTTAACAAACACAGCACTTCTAGAAAACCTATATAAATACTTTCTGTACAGTTAGTATAGTCCCAAGAAAAATCTGCTAATCAATTATTTAAAACCCTGAGATGGATAGGCAATTGGCTCCAGGACGGACAGAGGGTCATAGTTGGTGGGATAGTCTCATCCCCAAGGAGGGTCATTAGTGGGGTCCCACAGGGATCAGTCCTTGGGCCCTTCTGTTCAACTATGTATCTGACAATCAGGAGTGAGATGAGTCTCTTTGCAGATGACTCAAAACTGGGGCGGTGGTGGAGGAGGAGGGAGGTGGACCTGCAGGGGACCTGGAGGCTCTGAAAGATGGTCTAGAAAGTGGAAGCTGAGGTTCAATGCAGGGAAATGCAAGGTACTCCACCTGGGGCCAGAAACCCAGGCCAAGTGTACACCCTGGGGAAATACTACAAGTCTCAATGGCTGAGAGGGACCTGGGGATGGTGGTGGATGTCAAGATGAACAACTCTGAGACTTGTAGGAGGGCAGCAGCCAAGGCCAACAGGATGCTGAGATGCATCGCTAGAGGATCACCTCCAGAAGGAGGGAAGTGATACTCCTTTGTATAACTGCTTGGTGAGGCCGCACCTGGAGTACTGTGTGCAGTTTGGAGGCCACACTTAAGAGAGACATTAACCTCCTGGAGAGGGTCCAGAGGAGGGCAACCAAAAATTATTTGGTGATTGGGGACAGGACCCATGAGGAGAGGCTCAAGAGCTAAATATGTACACATTGGAAGAGAAAGGGACTGGGGACATGATAGAGGTCTTCAGATACATGAAGGGTAAATAGGGAGGAACAGTCGGGTGCTTTGAAGGAAGGAGGAAGGGGGCCACTAGAGGGCATGGGTGGAAGCTGGAGGGGGAAGATTCAGGGAGAAAGGAGGAGGTGCTACTTCACTGAGAGGGTGGTGGAGCCATGGAATGCACTACCTAGGGGGCTGGTGGAGGCAGAGACAGTGGAGGGTTCAAGAGGGGTGGGACAGTTACAGGGAAGGGTTCTGGAAGCAAAATCCAAAGCAGCTAGAATATCCAGAACTGGGAAGGAGAAGCCAGAGAAGGCGGGGGACAGCAAGGTCAGCACCCAGGGTGGGGCTGACCAAATGAGCAGACACAAAGACCGTTAGGCCTATTCTGCTGGCATTTAGTATGTTAGTATAATAGAATAGCAGTGAAGTATTGAAGTGATGCTACCTCACCCTCACCCTGTAGAGTGTAACAGGCATTGGGGTGTGCTTTTAGGCCATCAGCTATAACGCTCATGCTATTGTACATCACCCTACCCTGTAGACACTGACAAGTGCCGTGGTGTGCTTTGGGGTCTTTGTGAATTATACTTACCCTATTCCATAAGGAAATATGCTGACGTGGGTGCAGTATAGGAGAATGGGGTGAATTTTGTGGCTGAACAGTGCAAGGCACACCACGATGCCTGTCAGTGGCTGGAGGGTGGGGGTGGGGGTGCAATGGCATGAGCATTACATCCGGTGATCCCAGGTCACAGCCCTAGCACCTGTCAGTCTGTACTGGGTGGGGTGCTACAGTTGGAAACCCCAACACCGTAGGGGTGCGGTGGTATTTTCACTCCAGATTTTCAACATGGGCTGTTTGTGAGGCTACCTCATGAGTGGCACAATCAGTTTGTGAGTTGAAAGGTGGTTTTGCACGCGACTATGCCATTTAGCGACAGGGGTGAAAACACATTTTGGGCAGGATGTGAAGAATGGCAACTGTATTGTTCATGAGGAAGCGTAAAAATGGCAACGCTGAAAATCTGGAGTGAAAATATGAAAAACTGGTGAAGTCTTTAGCATGCATAGCAACTCACAACACATGTCCGTAATCTAATTATCTGTGGAGCTTGTTAGCCACATTTTAACATAGGCATTTTGGGACCTCCCTCATGAACAATGATGCTGTAATTTTGTTAATCAGTCCCAAAAGTTGATTTCCACAGCAACCATGCCATTGGGGCCAAAGGTGCAGAAACACATTTTGGGCAGGATGTCAAAATGGCAGCTGTACTGTTGATAAGGAAGTGTGAAAAATGCCAGTGTTGAAAATGTGGCATGAAGATATTGCAGATTAGCGAAGTTGCAAGAGAGCATGGAAACTGCACAACACATGCTTGCAACACAGTCATTCTGTGGACTTTTGGCAGCAAATTTTCAACATAGGCATTTTAGGACCTCTGCTCATGAACAGTGTCACCGTCATTTCCTCACACTGTCCCAAAAACTGATTTCGCACAGCGACCGTGCTATTCTGCCCTGGCCATACGAAAATACATTTCAGCCAGTATATGTAAAATGACAGCTGTCCTGTTCATAAGGAGGTGTGGAAAATGCCAATTTGAAAATCTGGATGAACATATTACAAATTCATGAAGTTAAGAGCGTGCATGCAAATTACACAACACACTCAGAAAACACTCATTTTATGGACTTTCATCACCAAATTTTCAGCATAGGCACTTTAAGACCTCTGCTAATGAACAGTGCCACTGTCATTTCGTTATCTGTCCTAAACATTGAATTCTTGCAGTGACCACACTATTCTGCGTTGGGAGTTTGAAAACACATTTTGGCTAGGATTTTAAAAATGACAGCTGTACTGTTCATAAGGAGGTGTGAAAAATGCCAATGTTGAAAATCTGGCATCAAAATATTGCACATTTCAGCGAAGTTACAAGCTTGCGTGGAAAATGCGGCGCACGCCGTAAAACAAATTTTTTGATTTTTCCCACCAAATTTGCAACACAGGCCCAGATATTCAAACTGCGCCCAAGCTGTATGCTAAAGCTTGGGCACAGCTCAACTTGGCTGCGCAGGGGTGTGGACTGGGCGATATTCAACGGAGCTGCGCCATGGCTCAGCAGCATTGAATATCGCACCCTGGCCAACCCCAGTGTGCATGGCACAGTGGCACTGCACCAGCGCAAGTGGCCAGAGTGGAGCATGGAGATGTGCTAGCGCAAGTTCCATTGCACCATGCACAGCAACCACGTATATTCAAAGCTTGACAATCAAATGGAGCTATAATGTATGCAGGCACACATGGGGGCCATTTGCATGTCATTATGGCCCCATTTGCATGCAGGTGCGCTGGTCCCCGATGACTTGCACCTGGCACCCTGCCAGGCAGCAGCCATCAGGGACCGACGCCCCCTGCAGCCCGATCATGGGCATCTGTAAAAAAAAAATAAAGGAATGTCCATCCAATATCCCTGGTGGTCCAGTGGACTGCTATCTGCCTGATCGTGGGCATCTGTAAAAAAAAAAAAATAAAGGAATGTCTGTCCAATATCCCTGGTAGTCCAGTAGACCACTATCTGCCTGATCGTGGGCATCTGTAAAAAAAAAGAATAAAAGAATGTCTGTCAATATCCCTGGTAGTCAATAGACCACTATCTGCATGATTGCAGGCATCTGTAAAAAAAAAAGGAATGGCCATCAATACTCCTGGTGGTCAGTGGACCACTATCGCCCGATCACAGGCATCTGTACAAAAAAGGAATAAGTCCTATATCCCTGGTGGTCCAGTGGACCACTATCTGCCCGATCACAGGCATCGGTACAAAAGGAATAAGTTCTATATCCCTGGTGGTCTAGGTACTCCCTCCCACCCGCCCTGTGCCCCACTGCCCTGCTCCCCCACCATCAGCTGGCGGGCGGCAGCACCCACCACCTGCCGCCCCACCACTCCCCGACTGACACAGTCAGTAGGGTTGCTCAGCCATTGGTTCACAGCTTGAGCTAATGGGCATGAAGATTCATACCAGTACTACACATTCCAAAATGTGAAAATTAATTCCCATATCTGGAATGTGTAGTGCGGTATGGGCTGCACGCCCATTGGCTCACTGTGAACCAATGGGCATACAGCCCTACCAATGGTAGGTGAGTGGGGTGCTGCTGCCTGCTGGCTGATTGGGGGGAGCAGGACAGTGGGCAGGTGGAGAGGGGGTACCCTAGACCACCAAGGATATAGGACTTATTCCTTTTTTTTTACTGTTGCCTGCGATCAGGCAGATAGCAGTCCACTGGACCACCAGGGATATTGGATGGACATTCCTTTTTTTTTTACAAATGCCTGCGATTGGGCAGATAGCGGTCTACTTGACTACCAGGGATATTGGACAGTTTATTGTTTTTTTTTCACAAATGTCCATGATCGGTCATGGGGGGGCACCGCTTGGTGCTGCTGGAGCTCTGGTGGCCACCCACAGGTGGCAGCTGCCGTGTTGCACCCTGCAATGTGGCAGCTCACCTGTGGGTGGCCATCAGTTGTTCCTTTTTTTTTGGATCAACTTTGTGCTGATGCAGGTAAGGGTTGCACATGCATGGCTCTGGACATCCCTGGCTGAATATCGGCTGTGCAGGGCGCATGCATGGAACGCCACCTGCGCCGGCATACGTACTGATGCACTCCGGCATCAGAGTTTATTAGCGCTACTTTCCCTTTGAATATCACACTGGGGGTGCATCAGCGGGATGCGCATGGCACAATATTGTTGTGACATGTGCAACCATTTTGAATATCTGGCCCATAGGCTTTTTGAGAGTTCCACCATGATATTTTGCATTGAATATGAGATAATTGGTCCCGAAGGTGATTCCACAGTGAACGCAAAATCATATTTTGGGACCAATTAATGCAATGACAGTGAAAGAATTCATAAGGAGGGGTCCAAAACACCCCATGTTGAAAATTTGGTGCCAAAATTCCAAAAAATGCCTGAGATATGTATCAAAGTTGAAAAAACCCTATTTATTCCATTATACAGCGTACCGGCATTTCCTCAGTTCGCGTTTGGCTTTGAAGAGTGCAGACATCTTCCCGGTCCACCAAAGATCATTGTGCCAGACTCCAGAGGTAAGTATGGGGGTGGGAAGGCAGGGTGGGTTGTGGGAGGGTGGAGGGAGACAGCGAAGGATCATTTTCATTTTACAGAGTTTAAAAAAAAAAAGACATCACAGGATGGTTTTCATTTTTCAGGTGGGATTTCCCCAGCGTGCCACCTCAGTGTTTGTGGGTGGAGGGGGTGCTTTAGCTGATAGGGGACTGGGCATCCCCATCTGCACATAACAAATAGGGGAGAGGGTGCATGATGCCAGTGGAGAATGGGGTCCCCCATCGGCAAAATACAGGTGGTAAAAGCCGACGGGGATTGGGCCCACCGTCAGCAAAGAAAAATTGTTGGGGGGGGACGCATGATGCTGAGGGGGATTGGGCACCCCCCTCGGCAATCAACAAAAGGGGGAGGAGACACATTATGCTGATGGGGAGTGGGCTCCCCTGTCAGCATTGTGACAGGCAGCAGCGGCGGCAGTCACTGTTGCCATGTTGCCTGCACCACAGGAGGCATGTAATGGGCAAACTGCATGAGAGCTTCACTCTCATTGCAGCGGACCTTTTCTCTGTTGTGATGGCCACATTAGGCATGCATGAGGTTAGTGCCTCCTGCTGCCTGATTGGGGAATGAGGGACGCACCTTCTGATGCATGCCCTGCATTCACCCAACAGTGACCACACCTCCAAATCTGCTACTACTGCAATATGTTGACTGCGCAAGTGTGAGCCAACAAAAAAAAGAAAAAAGGATGGATCATAGATGTTGCAACAGACTTAAAAAGGCTGGTATTTCTTAGCTTTTTACTTCTTTGTTCAACATAAATTTTCTTTATTTGTGTTTATTTCTCTGGTCCATACCTTGTTATACTGTACCTAAGAAAAGGGCCTTGCTGCAGCAGTACAGCTATCACTAACACCCTATTTTAGGGTTAGACACAACCTCACTCTGTCCATGTCTTTCAGTGTACAGGCCTGCCAGGAGCAATTCAGATCCACCCAGAAGATGTGCAACTGTTTGTAATTCTGTATTACAGAACCTGCACCTGTCTGTCTGTATTATGGATTCTGGGAATCATCTTGTGCATAGATCAGTATTTTGGGCCATCATTATCAATCTCTCATCTTGTGGTTTAAATGTTCCTCTTTTCAACCACATGTGGGTCTGTTTTTACTTGAACTGTGATTGTGCAGTGCCCTGTATTTTCCACATGTATTTATGGTCTCTCCAGTTGTCCTTTCTTCTCCTCTGTTGATCTCTGTCCTTATATGCTTTTCCTGCTTCTTTGCACTTTCTGTTGCTGGCTGTTTCTTAACTATTGATGGCTTCACACCCCTCTCTTCTACCCTCCAGAAGGCTTAACTTGATGACTACTCATGGGGTTAGTGTCTCCAAATGTTTAGGGATTTCTAATACCGTGGCAAGAATCGACCCCATTCTTTAGCCAGAGGATATTCAAAACTCAAGAATTTAGTACTGTATTAATCTTTGATGTTTGCTGAGAGCGCTCTTCTCAGCACATGCAACATCCCCAAAATAGCTTCCTTTTGAAGTTCATAAGGTGTCACAAGTGTTGGTAGCATATTTAAATGTGCTTAAAAGTTCTTTTGAATTAGTCCTGTTGCTCCAAGCACTACTGGAACAATTTGTGTGTCCTTATTCCACATCAGTTTGGTTTCTGACTGTAGATCTTGGTATTTCATGATTGTGTGTCTCTGTACCCAGGACACTGTAATCACTGGGGTGGCTATTTCAATCAGCAATGCTACCTTTGTTCTCTTTTCTTGTATTACAATATCGGTTTTCTTGCTTCCACTTTCTTGGCTGTTGGTATTGGGTGATCCCATGTGATCATTACTTCTTCATTCTCTGTGATTCTTTGTGGTTCATGTTTCCAGTGTTTCTCTGCTACCTGTAGGTTATAGTTAGGGTTGCCACCTGTCAGGTTTTTACCTGGTGGTCAGGTTTCAGGGTCCAGATCAGGTAATCCGGTTTTGCTCTGTGCTGGACAGGTTTTGAGCCATTTGAGTGCTCACATACTTTTGAAACATATTTTGTCATCTCATTCATTGTTTTAACTACATGTCCAGGTTATAAACAAGTTATGTTGTCAGTATTGCCTTTTGTTTGTGAAAGCAGTCAACCTGGGAGGTGTAAAGTATGGCCATTAACACCATTAGCACTTACTTAACCTAATCTTTTCCACAGAATCTTAAAGTGGCATACCAGCAAAGCTGTCCCAACCTTTTGTAACACCAACACAGCCACTTGTCTTTTTGTTGAACTGCATTAAGTGTTGTATTTTATTGATATAACCATTGGCTTTCTAGGAGGAGCAATGCATGATGAGTTATGAAAAGGGGTGGGGCTAGGGGCGGAGCTTGGGATCTGTTTATTTTCCTCATCCAAGGTGGCAACCCTAGTTATAGTGTTTGCACAGTTTCCAGTGGATCAATCTTGCTATGTTCTTGTGTCTTTTGGTATACAGGCCTTCTGCCATGAGTACTTCACATCCAGCCATGAGATGCACAACTTTTTCTAATTATGTACTACAGAACCTGCACTTGTCTGTTTCTCCTGTTTTTTCTATGGATTAATGTGAACCATCTTGTGTGTAGCCCACTATCTTGGGCTGCCATTATTAGTCTCTCATCTCATGTCCTAAATTCACCTCTTTTTAACCACTCATGGGTCAGGGCTTGATTGACCTGTGGTTGTTCCAGTAGCTCCCTGTATTTTCCACTATAATTATTGGCTTTTCAATTGTTTTTTCTTCTCTGTTGGTCTCTGTCCCTATACTCCTTTTTCTGATTTTTTTTCACTTTCTGTTGTTGGCTGTTCCTTATCTACTAGTGGATTAACATCCATCTCTGCTACCCTCCTAAAGGCTTCTCCCAGTTTGATGAGTGAAGTCATCTTAGGCTTATTTTCTTCATGATGCAGGACCTTGACTATATTTGGGTCCAAGGATGTCAGGAGGTATGTATGTAACCCCACTATTGTGGAGCTATACGTGCAATCAATCTCAAGATGACCTTGGTATGTATAATCTTGGCATGCACTGTTTTTGTATATTAACTGGTGATCACAAAGCAATTTTCTTGTTTTTAAATCTAGCTGGCTCAACACTTTCTGTGGCCAGTGTATCACACCAAAGATGAATGATATCACTGGAACAGCGAGTTGGTTTATAGCTTATACTTTATTTCATGTTATTAAAGCAGTTTTCAGTGTGAGCTTTAACTTTCTGAAATATTCCTTGCTTATTTTTACTCTCATTTGTTCATGTTGTGTTCATGTTAATTGCTTCATTGGCAAGCTTTTAAACTAGTCAAGGGGGAGGCACTGATAAGCAGCAGGAAAATCCCAGCCTCTCCCTACAAAAAAGGGTACTAAATGAGAAAAAGACAGAGGTAGAAAGGTCAGTGGGGGATGCTGCAACAGAAGGTAAAGCCATCAAGAAATGGAAACCAGAGAGTACCAATGCCCATAGTCTGGGTGAAGCTTCCTGAATTAGTGGCATTGATGGAGGAGGAACATCTGGATATCTGGCGAGTCACAGAAACATGGTTCACACAAAACCATGACTGGGACATAAACATACCAGGATACACTATCTACAGGAGGGACAGAAGCGTAAAAGAGAGGGGAGTAGCTCTTAACATAGGGAAGGAATCAAAGCAACAGAACAAAAGGGAAAACAGGGAGGAGAAGAAGCACTGTGGTAAATTTGAAGACCGGCAATGGCACCACAATCCGCACAGGGGTTAGATACAACCTTCTCAGGGAGAAATGGACAAGGAAATGATAGAAAGTATACTTAGTATGGCAGAAAAGGGAGATATTGCTGATGGGCGATCTGAATCGCCAGATGTTAACTGGAGTGCAGTTGCAGCAGCCACTTTGAAGAGTGGGGTTATTCTAGATGCCCTACAGGGGGCATGCCTTAGACAACTAGTATTGGAGCCCACTCAAGAGGGAGCAATCTTAGACCTGGTTCTCTCAAATGGAGATGAAGAGAGGATCACAGATGTAGAAGTGGGTAGCCATCTGGGAACTAGCGACCATCGAACAGTATGGTTCACAATAAACACAGCAATAGAGTCAAGCCATACAAAGGCAAAGGTACTGGACTTTAGGAAGGCTGACTTTGCAAAATGGGTGAGTGCCTAAGGAATGCACTAGCAAATGGGCAGGAAGGAGGGTGGAAGAACAATGGGAATAATAAAACTGCCATAACAGAGGCAACAAGCCTTTGTGTGATGCAATAAAACTAAACGATGTAAGAAACCACTATGATTCTCAAAGGAAGTGGTAGTGACATTGCACAGGATCTAGAAGGCAGAATTTCACTGTTCGCTGATGACACAAAGCTCTGTAACAGAGTAGACACACCAGAGGGTGTAGACAGAATGAGAAGGGACCTGCAGAAACTTGAAGAATGGTCAAGGGTTTGGCAGTTGAAATTCAATGCAAAGAAGTGCAAGATAATGCATATGGGGCACAAAACCCAGGCACAATATATATCAGTTGGGGTGAGGATATAGCATGCACCAAGCAGGAAAGGGATCTTGGGGTTGTCATCTCTGATGACCTCAAGGTAGGGAACGTGTGACAAGGCATCAGGTAAAGCAAATAGGATGCTGGGATGTATAGGCAGGGCATCACCAGCAGGAAAAGGAGGTCATAATTCCGCTATACAAGACACTAGTGAGGCCCCACCTGGAGTACAGTGTACAGTTCTGGAGACCATACCTACGTAAGGACATAGACAGGGTAGAGAAGATTCAGAGGAGGGCAACAAAGATGGTGCATGGATTGCATCACAAGTCCTATGAAGACAGGTTGAAGGAACTGAACATGTACTCCTGGAGAGAGGGAGGGAGAGAGGGGATATGATAGAGACATACAAGTATCTTACAGGGAGGAACAGGGTGCAGGAAAACACTATTTTAAGTGAAAAGATGTTTCAGGACTAGAGGCATGGGATGAAGTTGGAGGGAGGACGATTCAGAGGAAACATGAGAAAATTTCTTCACAGAACGGGTGGTGGACAAGTGGAACACCCTGCCAGAGGAAGTGGTGGGGGCTGAAACAATCACGGGATTTAAGAATGCATGGGATAGACGTAAAGGAATTCTAGAGGTCAGGGGTAAGGGGAAATAGACTTCTAGGAAAACAAACTGAACTTACAAGCTCAAATGGGCAGACTAGGTGGGCCATAGGCCCTTATCTGCCGACACTGTCTATGTATCTATGTATCTATGTATCAGTGAAGGTACAAGAAAAGAAAGCTTTCAGGAAGTACAAGGAATCACAGAAGGAGCAGGACAGATAACTGTATCAGTTAAAGCAAAAGGAAGTTGGGAAGGCAGTCAGAACAGCAAAGACCCACATTGAGAAAAAGATAGCCAACTCAGTTAAGAAGGATAAAACCTTTATAGGTACATCAGGAGCAAAGGAAGACCAAGGGAGGATAGTGAGGCTTAATAAGGGGAGGGGCAGAGGGTGACTGTGAAAAGGCAGAGATACTAAACAAATATTTTTGCTCAGTGTTTACTAAAGAAGAGGGGAGTTACCTAAAACAAACAGTAGAAACACTCTGGATATAGAAGTTGATACCAGCCCATTTACAGAAGAAAGGGTTCTGAAAGAACTCTTAAAACTGAAGGTGGACAAAGCAATGGGGCCTGATGGGATTCATCCCAGAATTCTAAAAGAACTAAGGGTGGAATTAGTACACTACTGACTATCCTGTTTAACAAATCATGGGAGGATGGGTGGTACCCAAGGACTGGAGGAGGGCAGATGTGATTCCCTTTACAAAAGTGGGAGCAATGAGAAGCAGGAAACTACAGACCTGTTAGTTTAACCTCAGTGGTAGGGAAAATGATGGAATCACTTCTGAAGGAAAGAATTGTCAAGTATCTAGAGGGCAGAGGGGCACAGGACCCAAGGCAGCATGGATTCACAGCAGGAAGGTCATGCTAGACAAATCTGATAGATTTCTTTGACTGGGTGACCAAAGTATTAGATCAGGGAGGAGCTGTGGACATGGCCTACCTAGACTTTGGCAAGGCATTTGACACAGTCCCACACAAAAGATTAATATACAAGTTAGCTAGCCTGAGAGTGGGTCCCAAGATGACAGCCTGGGTAAAAATTGGTTGAAGAATAGGACACAGAGTAATAGTAAATGGAGTCCACTCTGAAGAAAGAGGGTTACAAGTAGGTACCTCAGGGTTCAGTATTAGGACCGGTCCTCTTCAATGTCTTTATAAGGACATTGCAGAGGACTGGAAGGAAAAGTATGTCTCTTTGCAGATGACACAAAGATCTGCAACAGAGTTGATACACAAGGTGAGGTGGAAAGGAGGAAAAGGGACTTGGCAAGGTTAGAGGAATGGTCAAATGTATGGCAGCTTAGATTCAATGCTAAGAAGTGCAAGGTAATGCACATGGGAGACAAAAACCCAGGGGAAGAGTACACAATGGGGGTGAGATACTAACAACAAAAATGGAAAGGGACCTGGGGTAGTCATATCAGATGACCTAAAGGTGGGCAAGCAATGCGAGAGGCAGCAAGGAGGGCTGGGGGGATATTGGGATGCATAGGGAGGCATCACCAGTATTATCCCTCTGTACAGACACAGATGGTCAGACCTCATCTGGAGTACTGCATGCAGTTCTGGAGACCCAGTCTTTGCAAAGACATAACAGGATGGAAGCTGTCCAGAGGAGGGCAACTAAAATGGTGCAGGGTCTGCACTGGAAGGCAGACGAAGAGAGACTTAAGGAGCTTAATATGTATAGCCTCGAGGAAAGGGGGAAGAGGGGACATGATAGAAACTTTCAAGTACCTCAAGGAATCAATAAAGTCCAAGAGGGTAGCATCTTTCTAAAAGAGGTGTGCAAGAACAAGAGGCACAATTTGAAGATGGGGGGTGGTTCAGAGGTAATTTAAAGAAGTATTTTTCACAGAGAGGGTTGTGGATGAATGGAACGGCCTTCTGGAGGAGGTTGTGGAATCAAAAACAGTGGTGGAATTCAAGCATGCATGGGACAGTCATAAGGCAATTCTAGGGGGTGGGGGTAGGAAGAAGTAGGCTGCTGGTTAACTAGGATCTTCAGCTTATCCAGTAGGTAGGGAAATGGGCAGACTGGGTGGGCCAAGCGGTCCTTATCCGCCGTCCAATTCTATGTTTCTATGTTGTGTTGTTGCTCCTTCATCTATTCCCTGGTATTTATACACTCCCTCTTGCTCTAGTTCTTTTATGTCACAAACTTCTGCCAGATTCATGTTTTCTTTATGAGTTAACTTTCCTGCTACAAATGTTGCTTTGGCACATTTTCTAGGCCAAACGTCATCCGTATGTCATTAGAAAAGGTCTTAACAATTTGTAGTTGTTTTTTCAAATGTTTGTCAGATGAACTATAAAGTTTTAGGTCATCTACAAATAGAAGGTGAGATGTAAGCTGTTGATCATTTTTGTTTCTGGGGTTCAAGCTGTATCCATAGCCTAGGCTGTTGTTGAGGCTACTCAAGGGATTGAGGGCAAGGTAAAACAGAAGTGGTGACAAGGAGTCACCTTGAAATATCCTCGTTGGATACTTATATTTGGGATGGTGATTTGACCTTTCTCATGATTTAATTGCAGGGTGGTTTGCCACTTTGTCATTGTTGTTGTGATGAAGTTTATTAGTGTGGGATATATCCTGTAGATCCATAAACACTCAGTGATCCAGGAGTGTGGGATACTGTCAAATGCTTTTTTGTAGTCGATCCATGCTACACTAAGGTTTCAACATTTTTTGCAGCTCTCCATAATGGCTTTGTTCAACAGGAGATGATCCTTTGTGCCATATGATTTTCTTTTATTACCTTTTTGTTCTACTGCCATGAGTTTATTGCAGTCTAAATGGTTGTAGACTCTATCTGCATCGATTCCAGTATATAGTTTATATGTTGCTGGTAAACAGGTTATTGGGCAGTAGTTCTTGGGGAGACTGGCAGGTTCAGATTTAACAAGGAGTGTGGTATTCCCTGTCATTAACCAGATGGGTGTCAAGTCAGGATGTGCGTATAAATAGTTTTTTGAGGTACCTAAATCTTGGTGCAAAGATGTTAATACTTTTAGCCAGAAGTTGGGTACTGCATTTGGACCTGGAGTTTTCCAGTTGGAGACCTTCCTTATCTTCACTTCTATCTCTTTAGCTGTTACATCAGGCCATCCATATCTCTAGTAGTACCATTTCTTATGCTGTCCTTTATTTCCTGTATCCACTTTGCATCCCTATTATGTTCAACTGGGTCTTCATAAATACTTCTCCAGAATTCCTCAATTTCTTTCTTTACTGGTGGTGTTTTTATGTTGGCTGTTTTCTTTCCCAGCTCACTATAGAATTTCTTTGGGTCTTCTATAAAGCATCTGTTTTGCATTTTTTCATTGTTCCTTTCTATGTATCTCCAGAGCTTCTAGGCTTGAGCAGAGATCTTAAGCTTGTTATTTGAGATGGTAAAATTTAGGTCCTGATCTGTTTTAATACAGCATTTTTGTTTGATTTCATCCACTTTCCTGATGACTTTCATTGATCTATTACCCTTTCTAAACTCCTCCAGCAGTGATACTTCTGATCTTAATTCCATAATTGTCCCTTCTATCCACTTTTCCATGGTGGTATGCTGAATTTACCTCTCATTTTGTTCTTCATTCCTTGCTTTTTTGGCACTGCTCTATTTGTTATTAGTCTCGATGCACAATAATGTATTCTGTTTATTTCAGTGACATCATATGGATCCCTCTGGATGGTTCCAATAACTTTGTTTACCTGTTTTATGTGTTCCCTAACTGTATACTGTATGTCAGGCGTAATTTTTGCAGTCTTTCCCTTTGATGTATTTTTATATATTTGTCCATGTCAATTAGGTCCAGCAAGTCTTCTCTCATGTTTTCTTCCTCTTGGTTAAGGGTTGTTCCTGTAATTGGCATTTCCTGCTCTTCCGTTCTCTGTATGGGTTGAACTGGAACTTCAGCTGTTTTGCTCGGATATGGCACTTGATGTGCACTTTACTGGGTGTCTTTAGAAGGTGTGTCATGTTTCGTTTCATGTACCAGTATTGGCTGAGCAGTTGTCTGCTGTAATGGCTTACCAGATGATATTGGTGGAGGCTGAGTCTCTACCTCAAATCCTTCTTTCTTTAACTGTTCAAGGACTTCTGTTTTAATGTGTTGCCTTTCTAGATCATTAAACTGTGCACTTTCCATTACATTCCACTTTTGTGTGGTTATTCTTTTCTTTGTGATGTTTGCCATATCTAGATGTCCCTGTCTATATGTCTGTTAGAATATATCTGCAACTTTTGTTGCTGTGCTGGTAAAAGCTGCTTTCTTTCTGGCATAAATGCTAAACCATATCAGATCCCTTTTCTTTGCTGTGTCCCATGTATCTGCTCTTCCTGCTAGAAAGCCTCTGGTACCTCTTCCTTCTCTTTGCTACCTCTTCACCTGCTTACTTCTGTAGGCTGTCAAGTTAATCTCATATATGTACTTTTTGTTTTATTTGTCCTATTAGGGATCTAAAGTTAGCATCTGTCACACTGTTCAATTTGTCTGTAGCAACTATTCCTCTCTGCTGCAATTTGCTCGAAGTCTGAGGGTGCATCACATAATAATAACAATACATCATTTCTAGTTTGTCCTTATAAGTCCACTTAACTGTTTGCAGCCCTCTGGGCTGGTCCTCAGTCTTTTTACTATGTGTGGCTTGCTGGCTTCTGCTGCCACTGTGGGACAATGTCCTCCATGGTCTGACACTGTGGCAGGGGTGGTACTATTACTCGAGGATGCGGCACTATCACATCGTCCGACCCTTGCCCTAGTGCCTAGGCTAGGGCTGGACACTTTTTTATGCTGGGATCTGTGCGCCCAGCTTTTAGTTTCATTTTTCTCTCTTTCCATACTACATATTGTCTATACAGTAGTATCGCCTTGGTGAGATTCTGTTGAAACAGGGCCCACCACATGAAGGTACTCACCAAGACATGAGCACAAAATAACTGTGGCTTGTCACTAGTGTCACAGATTGCTCCACCAATGATTTGTCACTCTCACTTCATCACTCCATCTGAGCCCCCAGTGTGAATTTGTTGATGTTTTTTCAAGTCACTCTTATGACCAAAACTTTTGTCACATTCATCACATGTATATGGTCTCTCTCTCGGGGTTAGTGTCTCCAAATGTTTAGGGATTTTTAATACCGTGGCAAGAATGGACCCCATTCTTTAGCCAGGGCATATTCAAAACTCAAGAAATTAGTACTGTATTAATCTTTGATGTTTGCTGAGAGCGCTCTTCTCAGCACATGCAACGTCCCAAAAATAGCTTCCTTTTAAGTTCATAAGGTGTCACAGTATTGGTAGCATATTTAAATGTGCCTGAAAGTTCTTTTGATTAGTCCCATTGCTTCAAGCACTACTGGAATGATCTGTGTGTCCTTATTCCACATCAGTTTAGTTTTGACTGCATATCTTGGTATTTCATGATTTTGTGTCTCTCTGTATGCAGCACACTGTAGTCACTAGGGGTGGCTATTTCAATTAGTAATGCTACCTTTGTTCTCTTTTCTTGTATTACAATATCAGGTTTTCTTGCTTCCACTTTATTGGCTGTTGGTATTGGGTGATCCCATGTGATCATTACTTCTTCATTCTCTGTGATTCTTTGAGGTTCATGTTTCCAGTGTCTCTCTGCTACCTGTATGTTATAGTGTTTGCACAGTTTCCAGTGGATCAATCTTGCTACATTGTTGTGTCTTTCAGTATACAGGCCTTCTGCCATGAGTACTTCACATCCAGCCACAAGATGTGCAACTGTTTCTAATTCTGTACTACAGAACCTGCACTTGTCTGTTTCTCCTGTTTTTTCTATGGATTTTGTGAACCATCTTGTGCGTAGCCCACTATCTTGGGCTGCCATTATTAGTCTCTCATCTCGTGGCCTAAATTAACTTCTTTTTAACCACTCATGGGTCAGAGCTTGATCGACCTGTGGTTGTTCCAGTAGCTCCCTGTATTTTCCACTATAATTATGGACTTTCCAATTGTTTTTTCTTTTCTGTTGGTCTTTATCCTTATACTCCTTTTTCTGATTCTTTGCATTTTCTGTTGCTGACAGTTTCTTATCTACTTGTGATTGACATCAATCTCTGCTACCCTTCTGAAGGCTTCTCCTAATTTGATGAGTGAAGTCATTTTAGGCTTATTTTCTTCATGATGCAAGACCTTGACTATATTTGGGTCCAAGGATGTCAGTAAGTATGTATGCAGCCCCACTATTGTGGATCTATATGTGTAATCAATCTCAATGAGGCCCATGCCTCCCTCCGACCTTGGGATGTATAATCTTGGCATGCACTGATTTTTGTGTATTCACTGATGTATTATTAGGTTACTCTTCTGGCCAAAACTCTTGTCACATTTATCACATTTGTATGGTCTCTCACCAGTGTGAATTAGGTCATGTTTTTCAGGGTAGCCTTCTGGCCAAAACTCTTGTTGCATTCAGAACATGTATATGGTCTCTCCGCCATGTGATTTGCTGATGACTCATTCACGATATTCTGTGTAAAACTCTTGTCAAAATCACTACATTTATATCATTTATTGTACATTTGCTGTCTTGTAGTATTATTCAGTGCAGTGAAATTTTTGTTAGTACATGCAACTGCATTTAGCTTGCTTTGATATTTGGTACCTTTCAATTGCCCATCTCCTTCATGAATCTGGTGTTGTGCAGTGATAAGATGTAGGTCATGGAAAGTCTTCCTGCACTGAGGATACTTGTGGCATTTCTCTGTTGTGTGACTTGGCTGGCAGTTCTCTAGTGATGATTGCTGGCTCCAGGTTTCACTGCACTTAGACTTCCTGCTGACTAAAGACAATACATATTTAATTAGTATTTTCTTCCAATAAGCTAACAAATATGTTGGTTCCTTTTCCTTGATTGTTTTGTAAGTGCTCCATCAATTTTCCTGCAATTTAATGTCAGAAATGTTTCTTTCAAGCATTTCCATTTTAAACTAATTTAGATTAAATTATTCTTTCTGTGACAATTAAATTTATTGCTTTAACTGATAATATTGATAGAATGGGTCTGACCAGTTCTGGCTTCTCACTGGTCAACACCTGGTCACAAGGGAATATTTTAACAGGTAAAAATCATGGCTGGAGGGTATGCTAATGAAGTCCAGTAGTAAACAGGACAAAGATAATTAAACAAATGACATGCAGCCACACAGAAAATATCCAGCAAAGAAAAAATGTAATTACTTTTCAATAACCACAGTAAGAGTAGAGTAAGTAAATTATCAATTTGCAGCTATCTATTACCACAGCAAAACAAGCAAAACCTCATTTTAAATGCAGGCAGGCTTGATGTAAAACAACAGAAGGCATAATAGGGAGTCAAGTTGAGAGAGAGAGAGACAGAGACAGAGAGATGGAGAGAGGGTGCAGTGCAGTATATTATGTCTACATAGTCCAAGACGGACATGATCATCTTTGCCAGGAGCTCTCAACGTATGGGTAGGAGGGAGGAGAGTGCCTCCATTTCAAAGAGGATTCCAAGCTTAGGGCAGAGTTTGGTGATTACATGGTCAATGTGGACTGCAAAGTTTAGATGAGGGTCAAGCCAGATGCCTATGTATTTGTAAGGGGGGAAGCCTTTAGTGGGTTGCTGCCAAGAGATGTGACAGCTGAGGCACTGTTTTCTTTTGCCAGTCTTTGAGTGGTACAGAAGGTCATACAGATAGTTTTAGTAGTGTTTAGTTTGAGTGTTTCAAATGGAACCAAGACTGAATCAAGTTAAAGTCTTTCTGCAGCACAGCATAGATAGTAGTTAGGTCTGGGCTGGGTGAGAATAGTATGGTATTATTCGCATACATATGGATGAAGGAGGAGGAACAAGCAGATGGAAGACTATTTATAAATATAGAAAACAAGATAGAGCTGAGAATGGAGCTTTGCAGGTCACCAGCTAGGATAGGAAGGGAGGGAGAGATGGAGTTTGCGATTTTAACTGACTGATGTCTGTTATTCAGAAAAGAGTCAAACCACCGTAGGGCAGGGGAAGCAAGCCCAGCATCCTCAAATGTGTTTAAAAGGAGAGGGTGGACTTGCCAACTGAAGCATTCTGATGCATAGCGACGTTAGTTTATTATTTGGTGTTGTTTTAATTAATTTTAAATTGTTTTATGTATACTATGGTCTACAGTTGTTTTGTGAATTAGTGGTAGGTAGATAGGGGTGAAGCAGTAAGTTATTTAGTGTGAAAAGTGTATCAGGACTGTATCAAGTCGCAAGCTGCAAAATAAATTATTCTCCCATTTGTTGCCCTGTCTGTGTCACTGCTGGGGCACTGGCTTACTTGCTGTCATCCTGATAATAGTGGTGACTGTGAATAATGTCTGTGAATGACTTTTGGTTTTCTTACCTGGCCAGTTGTCTTTTGGCCAGTTGAGAAAAGTGAAGGAGAGCTGCTCTGACCATCCTGAGTAGTGCAGAGTTCAGTGTTGTTCTGTGTTACTGGAGCCTGGAGAGGTGACTGTGAGTTCCATTGGAACAGTGGTGTGGAGAACCCGCTGAAGGTGGTACCAAAACTGAAGGGCGAGGACTGGAACCTCACTGCAGGTGTGTCTTCACAGAAGGACTGCAGATTGAGGTGTGAGACCTTTGGTTTGGCCTCACTAGTACCTGCTAATTTTCCTGATGGGACTGGAGTGCAACTTTGCCTCAACCCAGGGAAGGAATCGTGGGGGTGACTGCCGGGAGCCTGGGCTCAATCACCGCTGGACAGTGAGCACTGTATAGTCTATTGCTACAAGGATTCTTGGGGGTGGGCAGGAGTGCCTGCTCTATACCAAGACCAGTGATGGCCAAGGCCTTGATGTGATGACCTCTTGGAAAATGGTAGGATCAGTGTGGTGTCCTCTTTCTGGGAGACTTTTTCGAATGAACTGAAGTATTGTAGGTTCCTGATGAGTACACCTGAAAACCAGTGGAGGACTTATTTCTGAACTGTGCTATTCTACTTGATGGATGGCCAGACTCTTGTTATGTTATATAACCTGGACTTGGTGGGCAGTGAGAGTGCTCATTTTTCCTATACTGCTTGGTTAATCTGCAAAATTGCTTAACTGTTCATAGCCTAGGTGGGAATACAGCCAGGTGACAGTTTTACTGGGAGGTGAGAGCTCCTTGGAGATCATTAATATCCTTTTGAGAGATTATTTATGACCTCTCTTTTCAGTGATCACCTTTATCCTACCATACTTTGTTGTTTGCCGTGTCATTCTTTGGGTTCTGGGAGGGATTGTTTTATAGTCTATATTATTTGTTCTTTTTATTTAAATATAGTTACTTAGAGGGGGTGTTTATTTAGGGGTTGGTGTGATTTGGGGTTACTTTTTGGGGGGATTTGTTATTAATAAAGATATCATGATTGTTTATGTTATGTGGAGAGTGTGTGGTTTAGAGTTGTACAGAGAGTGGTGTGTGTTGTGTTTGTGGGTTTGGCACTGTCTGGGGGCCAGGCCTACATAGTCAGGAGGGATGTATGTGGGAAGGTCAGATGGTCTGGGGTGGGCTAAGATAGTGTATGGGGCATCCCTGCTGCTTGATCTCTGGTCCCCCTTTTTTGTATCTCCTCTTTATTTCTTGCATTTGCTGACAGGATAGTCTAAATACTGTCATATCACTCCGATACTGCGTCAGCTGCACTGGCTGTCAGTTAGGTGGAGGGTTCTCCTTAAGGTGGGTTTGCTCACCTTTAAGGCCCTACATGGCCAGGGCTCTAGTTACCTGAAGGACCTCCTTACACCTGCTGTCTCGATCTGCCCCCTCCCCTCCTCCTTTAGGGGTCTCCTAGCAATTCTCAGGACGATGTTAAAAACAACTGGGGATAGAGCATTTAGTGTTGCCACCCCTGTCCTGTGGAATTCACTTTCTCCAGCTATTAGAGGGGCCCCATCTGTTCAGGTATTCAAGGCCCACCTTAAGGCCTTCCTATAAAATCATACCTTCCCAGACTGTGTGTTACATCCCTAACCTGACTTCAGAATCATATGTTTAAAGTAATTTCTGGTTTCCTTCAGACTATTGCTGCTGCTGTTGGGGGATTATTTTAATTTTAGTAATTATATGTATTGATGCTATAAATGTGTTATTTATTTATGTATAGTGTTTTGTATATATAGATATAGATAGATAGATGGAATTTTAACATGTACGGTGCCCAGAGCCTCTGGGATGGGTGTCTTTCAAATAGAGAGTGTGCCGTGCCTTGCCATGGGATACGGAGTCAAAAGTTTTAGCCACATAAATAAAGGCTGCAGGGGTGAGGTGACCAATGTTGGCAGCAGATTGGATGTAGCCAGTGACACAGAAAAGGGAGGATAAGATGGAGTGTTTTTTTTCTGAAACCAGATTGATAGGGGGATAGGAAGTTTGTATCTGTAAGGAACTCAGTTAATCTGGATTGTATGAAGCATTCTGGTAGTTTAGCAAAGGCGGGGAGGAGGGACATAGGTTGGTAGTTTCAAGGAGTGGTGAGGTCACCTCCTTTATGGAAAGATATAGCACATACCATGTTCCTGGCATTTGGAACTAAGCCTGAAGAGAAGGACAAATTTATGATGTAGGTGGGAGAGAGAATGATAGTGGGGCAGAAAGACACTGGAGACTAGGATGTAATCCATCAGGGCTAGATTTGGAGCTGTTGAGGGATGGAATGGCACACAGTACTTCATTCGTGGAAGCAGATGCTAGAAGGAATTTATTATTAGTTGTTTGCTTTAGGGAGGGGTTGGAAGCAGGTAAAGGAGGGATGGTTGCAACTGGGGAGGCATAAATAGTAAGAAAGTTGTTCAGGAAAGTAACAACTTGGACGGGTTAGTAATTAAAGTGCCGTTGTGCTTGAGAGTAGTGGTTCTGAACTGTGGAGGAGGGTCGACAATGGAGTGTGCTATGTTGTAGAATAAGGACGTATGTGCAGAACTGAATTGGTCTTTAAAGTAGTCCTCCTTAGCCCAAATGGATGACTTTGGTACAAGTGTTTCTTGCAGTGCTGTAGGCTTGTCTTGTGATGATGGTTTGGCAGGATTTAAAAGTGGACCAGACTCTGTCGTGGGCTTTTCAGAGAGTGGTTATGAGGCAGTAATCCAGGAGGAGTGGCATTTCCTGATCCTGACTTTTTTTAAGGGGTGTTGATCCCAGGCACTTTTTAAGATATATAAGTGAACTGGACTAGGGCAGTAGCAATAGTAGCAGCAGAGTACACCTGGTGCCCAATTTGCAAAATGTAAGTCCGAGAGGAGTGAGTTTGTGTCAAAAGAATGTTGTGTGTATGTTTCAATATATTTTGGTGGGGATTTGGGTAGGGTGCATTTTTCTAAATGCAGTAAGTGATACAGTGGTCACTCAAGGAGGGACCAAGGATTCCAGCTGTGGATATACGGTGGGGGTGGGATATAAGGACCCAATCTATGAGGGAGTGATTTGAGGAACGGAAGTTGTAGTGGGTCAGTTCCAAGATTAGCTGTGTTAGATTTAAGGATTCCTGTTTGAATTTTGTGAGTTTAAATGAGAGGGACAACCAATTGAGGTTATCATCCTCGGGTAACATTAGTCCACCAGAGGTAGCAAGAGGTGTGAGCACAGAGATGCATGCTTCAAAGGCATCTTGAACTAGCTGAGAAGAGGCATAAACCACCCCAAAGAAGGTGGGGACAGTGCTGGGAAAGAAGAGTTTGAGTACAAGAACCTCATGGGATCCAAGGCAGGATTCTTTTTTCATTCCCAAGTAAAGTAGGTTCTGTCTTGATCATAGCTACACCACCTCCTCTTTTTCCATGATCTTGCTGGATGAGGTGGTAGCCTTGCATGGAGATAGAGTCAGGTGTTTGGGCAGATAGCCATGTTTCAGAGGCATAGGATGTCGAGTTCATTCTAGGCTATCCAGCAGTTTAGAAGGTCTCATTTTGGGAGGAGTCTTCTAATGCTGATGTGCATGACCTTTAGGCATTTGTGTGAGGATGACAGTTGGGTAAGCTTAGGAGGGCCAGTGTTCCTTTCAATGTCACCAGTGAGGAGCAAAAGGAGAAAGAGCACAGAGAAGGTAGCGAGATGTACGACCTCTTGTTGTGTTTACAGCATATTGTTTGTGCCTGATGTAGCATATTAGAATGGCACAGAGGTTTATGCTAGGAGGAAGAAAGCTTGGAGAAATTGGAGTGAAAGTGTAGCAAGTGTGGTTGGAACAAAATTGATTGGGATGGAGTGGGTGGGGATGCAGGGGAATGGTGAGTAGGAAGCAGGAGGATGGGAGGGTAGAGCAACCTTGGGGTGGTTGGGGGAAGGAATAGGAAAGAAAGTAATAGGGGGTGCATATGAAAAGGAGTGATTAGGTGGGATGCATGATTGTCTGAGAGGGGATTTCTGGAGTGAACTAGAGTACAGACTGGTGTAAGAGACAGCTGAGGGATAAAGATGAAGGAGGGGGCAGGGAGGTGAGAGAGAGGATAGATTCCAGCTAGGAAAGCAGAGAGATGGCCCATTTAAGATTTAGGCTTGGACTTGGGAGTCAACCAATAAAATAGTGGCACTGCAATGGAGGAGGCAGAAGAGTATTTAAAAGTTGGTGGGGGCAGGACAAAATGTAAGTGAAGAAACAGCAGGCTGGAATGGTATATAATAGCAGCAAGACAGTGCGTAAATAAGAAAAACAACAACTACATAAGCTAAGCCAATCATCAGAATCCTGCTGTAGGGTGCTGAAATCTGAAAATCCAGGAAAGATTCATACCTGTGTAAGCGACTGGAGGAGCAGGCTTAAGTGGTGGAAGAAAGGAACCTATGCTCCACAGGGAGAGGAGCATCTGGTGTAGTGGGGGCTCCAAAGTTAGAAGGAAGAAACAAAGAAGGGGGATTAATATCAGAGATAGGTGGGCAGGGGGTAGGCAGACAGCAGGAGACAGTAACACAGCAGGGGGCTAACACAACGTTTAATCGAGGGGCAGGTTGCAAATTGCAGCTGAAAGAGTAAAATATAAAAATAAATAATGGTGGCTGGGGGGGCAGTACCTAGCTCTGTAGATAAGAAAAACAGGCTGGAGCACGAGGAAAAATACAACAAAGCCAGCAATGAAAATCACAGCATCATTTCATACCAGGTCAGAAATGAACAGCACATTTTTCTTACCCTAGCTAATCTAGAACAATTTGGTTATAAATATTGAAAGCAAGGCCGTCTAGAGACAAAATATAAGTAAAGAAACAGCAGGCTGGAATGGTGTGTAATAGCAGCAAGATAGCACACAAATCAGAAAACAATAACTGTGCAAGCCAGCCAATCATCAGAATCCTACTGTAGGATGCTGAAATCTGAAAATCCAGGGAAGACTCATACCTGTGTAGGCGGCTGAAGGAGCAGGCTTGAGTGGGTGGCAGCGAAGGAATCAATGCTCCGTGGTGAGAAGGAGTGCCTGGTCTTGGTTGGGGGGGCTCTGAAGCTATGTAAGTGGCTGGAGGATCCAGCTTGAGTGAGCAGCAGCAAAGGAATTGCCACTCCGCTGAGAGAGGGAGCACCCGATCTTCATGGTAGGGGAACTCCAAAACTTTGTTTTTTTTCTAGTTCAGAATTAGCTTATGCTGGAGGAACCAGGCTTTGATGGCTGCAAAGTTATGTTGTAGGGTTTAAGGGGAGAGGGTCAGGGTGACTAGTAAATGATACCAAACTGTCTGCATGGAGGAGAAGATTACTGGTGCAGATTTGAGGAAGGGTATTAAGGAAAAGCTAAAGAGTAGGGGATCCAGTATGGAGCCTTGAGGAACTCCTGAGTGGACTAGGTGGCTGATAGATAGGGTGTCATGGATTTTTACTTGTTGGGTTCTGCCTTCTAGGTAGTTTTCAAACTAGATTGTAGCTCCATGGGAGATTCCAAGGGCAAGGAATGACTCAAGAAGGAGAGTGTGACTGTCCACGTCAAAAGCCTTAGTGAAGTCAATGTAATTGATCCCACTAAGTGACCCTCATCTAGTGCCTTGTGACTGTAATCAGTGTACTCTAGAAGGGCAGTGTTACTGTGACTCTTTCATAAATCCATGTTGCTCCGGACATTGGATGCTGTACTTGGTCAGGTAGTCTAGAGAGCTATTCAGATACAATCCTCCCCAGGGTTATGGAAAGGGGTGGGAGGATGGAAATCGTGTAGTAGTTTGAGTACAGAGCACTGTCTCCATTCTTGCGAATGGAGTCACCACTGCTGCTTTCCTGCTTTCCACAGTAGTAGGAATCATTGAGGGCAAAGTGATAAGTAGTAGATCAGGGAGGGGCTGTGGACATGGACTACCTAGACTTACATAAGGCATCTGACACAGTCCCACACAAAAGATTACTATACAAGTTAGCCAGCCTTGGAGTGGGTCACAAGATGGTAGTCTGGGTAAAGAATGGCTGGAGAACAGGACACAGAGGGTAATAGTAAACACAGTGCACTCTGAAGAAAGGGGGTTACTAGTGGGGTACCATAGGGCTCAGTATTAGAATCGGTCCTCTCAATGCCTTATAAGTGACATTGCAGAGGGACTGGAAGGAAAAGTATGTCTCTTTGCAGACAACACAAAGATCTGCAAAAGGGCTGATTCACAAGTTGAGGTAGAAAGGATGAGAAGGGACTTGACAAGCTTGCAGGAATGGTCAAATATATGGCAGCTTAGATTCAGTGCTAAGAAGTACAAAGTAATGCACCTGGGAAACAAAACCCAGGGAAGTGTACACAATGGTGGGTGAGCTACTAACAACAACAAAATGGAAAGGGACTTGGGGGTAGTCATATTAGATGACCTAAAGGTGGGAAAGCAATGTGAGAGGCAGTGAGGACTGGGAGTTACAGGGATGCACAGGAAAAGGCATCACCAGTAAAAACAGAAGTTGTCATCCCTCTGTACAGACAACTGGTGAGACCCCATCTGGAGTACTGTGTGCAGTTCTGGAGACCCAGTCTCCGCAAAGACATAGACAGGATGGAGGCAGTCCAGAGGAGGGCAACTAAAATGGTGCAGGGTCTGCACCAAAAGATATATGAAGAGAGACTTAAGGAGCTTACTATGTATACCCTTGAGGAAAGGAGGTAGAGAGGGGACATGATAGAAATTTTCAAGTACCACAAGGGAATCAACAAAGTCCAAGAGGGTAGCATCTTTCAGAAAAAGATGTGCAAGAACAAGGGGGCACAATTTGAAGACAGAGGGGGCTCAGCTCAGAGGTAATGTGGGAAAGTATTTTTCATGGAGAGGGTTGTGGATGTATGGCCGTCCTGAGGAGGTTATGGAGTCAAAAAGAGTGGTGGAATTCAGTCATAAGGCAATTCTAGGGGTTGGGGGTAGGAGGAAGTAAGCTATTGATTAACTAGGATCTACAGTGTATCCATTAGGTAATGAAATGGGCAGACTGGGTGGGCCAAGTTGTCCTTATCTGCTGTCAAATTTGATGTTTCTATGTAACCCACTTTACCTTCAGGGACCATAGCGTCAATGATCTTTCTGTTTGTGTGTTGATCATATTGTTTTCCAGATTTACTTTTTGTCTTGCCATTTATTTTTTATTTATTTTTTACTTTTCTCTCTCCTTGAGTGTTCTGCCTACATCTAACGTTCCCCGTGCAGGCTCGGGTATGAGACCCCCTACCCGTAACCCCAGACTTACCCTTCATGGCAGGGGGTGGGGCGATTCTACCCACTGGACCAGATTAGCTTTCTGGGAGGTGTCTTCCTGGGCTGTCATGGAAGGACCATCGTCATCCTGCAGAGGTCTCATTATTTTCTATGTTTTCCTCCACGCTTTTCCCCTTGAGGTTGGGGCGCAGTGGCACCAGCAGCAGGAATGCGCATGCTCCCATGAATGACCCGCCAAGTGCCTGCCGCAACTCTCACCCAATGTCCAGGGCTGATGTGCCACTTCCCAGCCTCTGCTAGGTGGTAGGCAATCGCTGAGCCCTGCAATCCCCTTCCCCGGAGAAGGAGAGCAGTTCAAGGGATGCTCGATCCTTCTTCTCCCTGCCAGCCCCTAATGACCCATGTCCATTCCCAAACACGGGTCGCTGGCGAGGTAAGGCATCCAGTGCCTCAGCCCTCAGTGCCACCGGGCCGGCCCGTCTTGCCATTTATCACTTCTTATGCCAGAGCCTCCCCTCCTTTTCTTTCCCCACATATATATGTCCCTTACTTTCCTTCACCTCTACATTAACTTTATTTCTCTTTTAGATATTTCATGAAGACAACCCATGGTTGACTTGTCTATCTAAACTCTATTTTCAGCACACTTTTACTACCATTTTGTTTGGTTTTTTTCAGACCACATGCTGATGCAGTGCCTTGTTTTTATTGTCCAGAGAGAAGCAGATATTCCCCTTCAGCTCATCCATGATGTCAGTTATGAAGACACTGAAGAGGACCAATTCTAGCATCAATCCCTGTGGCACCCTACTAGTAACTCCCCTACATCCTGAGAGTCTACCATTTACTACCAGCCTTGGCCTCCAATCCTTAATCCAGTTTGATACCAGGCTTGTCACTTTCTCCTTCACCTTCCACTAACCATAGCATGATCACTAGAGCCCAATGGGGGTAGTGTTATGCAGTTATGAATTTTATTGGTTACATTGCTTAATACTAAGTCAAGTATGTTAGGCCCTCTGGTGCTAATATGTAACTAATAGCACCAGGGGGCACAACATACTTGATTTAATGTTAAGCAATGTAACCAGTAAAATTCATAACTTCATAACACTACCCCCATTGGGCTTAAGTGATCATGCTATGGTTAGTTTTGAGTATTTGGGAGATTTGGGTAAATGCACAAGTAGTACAATAATCCAAATGTATAATAAGGCACACTTTGGGTTAATGAGAAAGAAGCTGGCAGCCTGGAATTGGCAACAAGAATTTATTAACATATCAGCATCAGATATGTGGAATAAGCTTAGTGCTACGATTAATGCATTGGTCCATAAGTATGTACCATCAAAAAGGAAATATAATGGTTGTAAAAAAACTCTTCCCTTATGGATGACCCCCTCAATTAGGAAACTAATAAAACAGAAACATAAAGCATATTTAAGGGCTAAAACAAGTAAAAATAAGTTATGTTGGGAGATTTACAAAAAGTACTTAAAAAGTACCAAATCAGCAATCAACCTTGCAAAAAAAAAATATATATGAACACAAATTAGCAGTTAAGGTTCAGGATAATTATAAATCCTTTTACTCATACATTAGATACAAAAAAGTACAAACAGTGGTATTTCATCTTTGAAAGATCCAAATGGATGTGTAATATCAGACAATCAAGAAATGTCTGAAAAGTGTAATCTTTCTTTTTCATCTGTCTTTAATAAAGGTTTGCCTTTTCAAACAAAACAACAAAAATTGACTCAGGCTTCCACCTTCACACTAAATACTTCTGATGTATTAAAAAGTTTTAAAGAAATAGACCCTAATAAAGCACAGTGTCCAGATGGGATACACCCAAGAGTCATGAGGGAACTGGCACATGAACTAGCAACGCCTGTAACCCATATCTTCTAAAAATCCCCAGATACATCCATTGTGCCCGATGACTGGAGACAGGCCCTAGTCATACTTATTTTCAAGAAGGGATCTCAACAACTAGTTGAAAATTATCGCCCAATTAGCCTGACTTCAGTCTTGGGGAAAATCTTGGAAACCCTCATCGAGGAATATATCCTTGATTATTTAAGCAAAAATGGCCATTTAAACAAATCACAGCATGGGTTCACTACGGGAAGATCATGCCAGACAAACCTTTTGGAGTTTTATGGTAGAGTCAACAGGGCTATGGATTCAGGCAGTTTGGTGGATGTTGTTTACCTTGACTTTGCAAAGGCACTTGACAAGGTGCCTCTTGTGGAACTGATCAGTGCTCTTAGAAAATCTGGACTACATGAAAAACTTTCTACTTGGGTGGAATCATGGTTGGCTAATAGAAGGCAGAGAGTTTGTGTGAGGGGGGCATGCTCTGGTTGGGCTGAGGTGTCGAGTGGAGTGCCACAGGGGTTGATGTTGGGACCGTGCCTATTTTAATATACATCTAATATGAGAGTAACTAATAAAGTATGGCTGTCTAAATTTGCTGGATGACACATGGCTGGGGTTCCCCGTCAACAACATATATGAAGCCACTAAATTACAGACAGCACTTTTTGAATTGGAGGACTGGGCAATGATAAGGGATCAACTTTCAATATAGATAAATGTGTGGTTATGCATTTCGGTAGAAATAATAAGCGTTTTAAATATAAACTTGCCAACAAGGAATTTAGGACTGTACAGGAGGAAAAGGACATGGGAGTGGTGGTAGATAATGAACTAAAATTTGTACAGCAATACATCCATATGATAAGGAAGGCAAGTGCTATTCAAAGTTGCATACGTAGACATATTGTAAGTCGTGAAAGTGCGGTGCTGTTGCCCCTGTACATGTCACTGGTCCACCCTCATCTCAAGTACTATGCCCAGTATTGGGCACCAGGTTTTAGGAAGGATGTGGCAGCACTTGAGAGGGTGCAGAGAAGGGCAACAAAAGGTATGAAGGAGGTTTGGGGTTTGGATTATGACCAAAGATTGGAAAGACTAGGTCTGTTTTCCTTGTAGTATCGTAGACTACGTGGGGACATGTGTCAAACATATAGGGCACTCAGTGATGGAAAAGTATGGGAACAACTGGATATCAATATCAAGCTACAAATTTATGATACTAGAACACATTCTTTTCAACTGACTAAAGATAAATATAATACTAAAAAAAGGGGGAACTGGTTCAATATAAAAATAACAATTATTTGGAATACACTACCAAGCAAAGTAGTATCCAGCCCTACCATGAATATCTTTAAGAAGAGGTTGGACACTTACCTGATTGGTAAGGATATTTTGGGGGTATTGTTATTAATTAAGTGAGCTGTATGGACATATGTCTTCTATGCTCTGAAAAAACCTATGAACTTTCAGGATGCTTAGTTTCTTAACAAGTCTCCAGTGCAACACAAAGCTAAAAGTGCTACTGAAGTCCAGAGAGAAGACATCCATTGCTATCACTTAACCCACCTCCCTAGTAATCCAGTCAAAGAAATCTATAAGAGTGGTTTGGCAAGACCTCTTTCACATGAAACAGTGCTGTTGCTGGTAATCCTACAGCTTACCAGGTGAGGACCTCAGTCCTTAATGGGAGGCATAAATGCTACTTGGATGACCATTTAAACTAGCTGCAGGGGGTGGCTGAATTAACAAGAAGGCATGAACTGCCCCTGCCACATGATGAAGAAAGAGGGAGGAAGGGCCTGAGGAGGGAGAGATCCTCTAGGGCAGAGGTGCAAAAAGTAAAGGATAGACACATGGCAGAGGGCAGTAAAGGTATAAACCAAAACCAAAGTTGCAAACAGAGACAAGAAGCAGGGGAGATAACATGAGAACAGACGGGTCAGGAGAAGAGGCAGGGAGCAGCATAAGCAGTAAGGAAAAGGGGAAAATGAGTTGCAGGCAGTCAGCGATCAAGGTATGGAAAGTCATGTGTGTGCAACACAGGGAGTCATTTCCAAACAGCAATCATTAGAAGAAGCCAGAAGGAGAAGGAAGGAAACATATTCAATTCAGTGCTTTAGAGTAACTGGTAATTTGTATTTTTCTTTTAAACTTAGTTTGTGGGCTTGTAGTGACAATATACTTTCTTTCTTTGTTGTTTTTACTTATAATTGTTTTTGGGCTGTCAAAATTTAAAACATAGTGGTGGTGTAATTCTGTGCTGTCTTTAATTGCTGCAAATTTTATCTTGGCTTGTCTGACTGTCCTGTAGCTGGGTGAAGGGTGTTAATTGTCTGGCCTCTGAACTCAGCTACGTGATAACTGGAGGTGGGGCTTAGTCAGAGTTAAAGTTGCAAGCAGAGATTGATCTTCTCAGAAGAAGCCAGAAGGAGAAGGAAGGAAACATATTCAGTTCAGTGCTTTAGAGTAACTGGTAATTGGTATTTTTCTTTTAAACTTAGATTGTAGGTTTGTAGTGACAATATACTTTCTTTCTTTGTTGCCTTTACTTATAATTGTTTTTGGGCTGTTGAAAATGTAAAACATAGTGGTGGTATAATTCTGTGCTGTCTTTAATTTCTGCACATTTTCGCCCCCTCCCCCCTTCCCCAACTCTTAATTATATGCCCTGATAAATCTGATTAACAGGAGCTAAACACAAAGTATAGTAAGAGGTGTGAAGTAGGAGAAGCATAAGAGGGAAGAAGCCCACCCTCAGCACAACAAGTGTTTTAACTCATTTATTTATTGGTTTCTTTTTCCTTAAAAAAAAAATCTGAGGATCAGTTACAGGATTTTTAGTACTGTAAATTAATAAAAAGAGAACTAAGAGAGTTTCAGTAGCAGACAAGTAGTGGAATTGCATTATAATGTGGGGAGTGGTGCAATGCAGTTGCAGTGGGGCAGCCATATTCAGGCAGACCTTCTGGACACTGAGGTGCTGCCCTATCTGCATGCATATCTCTGGACTATGGGATGAGGTAACCAGACTCAGAGCAGAAGTAAACTGGGTCAGGAGTACCATCACCCCTATCCAGGGACCACCCAGTCCAATGCAGCTGCCTCAAAGGATGCAGAGAATGAGGAGCACTTGGATGACAGTGGGCTCAGGGAGGGTTAGAGCAGTCAGGCAGAGGCACATCCCAGATCTTATTCCTCTCAAGAACTCATATGCCACACTGGCAAATGAGGACAACAAATAGAGATACCCAGAGAAGTGGAAGGAAAGGATGTGGAGGTTGGCCAAGGAGGTGACCTCAGTGGGAAAGCAGTGGACCCCAGAGGAGGAGGAAGTGAACCTGGTGGGGACTCCATCATAAGAGGATCCAGCTAGGAACACAGGAGGGGAAGACAGGGAGGTGAGGTGCCTACAGGTGCTGGCATGGAGGGATGGAAGGAAGATACTGGGGATGCACTGGGAAGGCAAGACGGGAGGGTGAGCTGGATGTCATTATCCACCTAGGTACTAATGACTTGGCAAATGGGGAGCAACAGGAAGTTCAGGAAGAGTTTAGGAAACTGGGGAGGGGTCTCAAGCAAGTAGCTACTTCTGTCACTTTCTCAGAAGTACTACCTGTGAGAGGCAAGGGAGAGCATAGGAGTGCATGCATCAGGAACTTTAATTCATGGTTGAAGAACTGGTGCGGTGAGGAAGGATTTGGATTCATTGGTAACTGGGGACCCACCTGGAGGGATGGAGGTCTGTTCAACCCTGACGGCCTGCATCCATCCTGGAAGGGAATCCAAGCACTCAATGATAAGTTTAAATGCTACATTGACAAGCATTTAAACTAGCAAAGAGGGGTGGCAGGCCAGCAAGGAGGGTACCTACTTGCTCACCCCCCACAGCTAGCAGTGGAACCAGTGAACCAGAGGCGTGGCTATCTCTGCAAAGCAGTGTGCAAAAGATGGAGATTAGTGTCCAAAAGGTGGATAAGCAGAAAAGGGGCAACATTCAGCAGAAGAGACAAGCAACAAGAACCAGGGATAAATGACAATCGAGGAAGGGCTGGAGTAGAATAGTGAGACAGTCTAGGGAGGTCAAATCATGGAAAGCCATGTGCAAATGCCAGGAGCCTTAGCAACAAGATGGAAGATCTGGAGGCTGTCATGGTACAGTCAGACCTGGACATTGTGGCCATCACTGAAACCTGGTGTAATGATAACCATGACTGGGAGATGGCCATACCTGGCTACAACATATTCAGAAGAGACAGAGCAGGCAGGAAGGGAGGAGGTGGCACTGTATGTGAAAAATGACATAAGGGCCACAGAGATCCAGGAGGAACAAAATGGGGGAGATATTGTGGGTTAAGCTGGAAAGGAAAATGGGGCCATCCTCACACAGGTGTGGTCTATAGACCACCAGCCCAGGAGTAAGAAACAGATAGGGAGCTGATGCTAGCCATCCAAAGGATGGCAGACAAGGGTGAGGTAGTACTGGTTGGAGACTTCAATATTCCAGACGTGGACTGGTGCATCCCAGTAGCAGCCTCAACTAGGAGCAGATTTATCCTGGACTCCCTTTAGGGTGCCTTCCTCAAGCAACTGGTCATGGAACCAACTCAGCAGAAGGCAATACTGGACCTTGTGCTCACAAACAGGGACAGTGGGGGAGCACCTGGGTAACAGTGACCACCGGTCATTGTGGTTTGAAATCACAGAAAGAGCAGAACCAAACCAGACAAAAACATGCATCCAGGATTTTAGGGGGGAAGACTTTGGGAAAATGGGGAGATACTTGAAAGAGGCATTAAGGGGAATGGGACAGGAAGCAGGGGTTGAGGAACAGTGGGCAGTATTTAACATGGGGATTATAAGAACAACAGAATTATGCATTAAGCAGGTTAGCAAGAGGAAAAGGAAGAGGAGACCATTATGGTTTTCCAAAGAGGTAGCAAAGAAAGTGAAAGCCAAAAAGATTGCATTCAGGCAATACAAAGGGAGGGATAGTGAGACTGAAGAGGGAGGATGGGAGTCGCATGGAGGATGACAACAGTAAAGCTGACATATTGAACAGGTATTTCTGCTCAGTCTTTACTGAGGAAGAGGGGTAATGGGTCTGAAGGGAGTACAAGGGGTGAGAATGGTGCAGAAATGGACACAAGTTCCTTTATCAGAAAGGGTCCTGAAGGAACTGGAAGTAATAAGAGTTGACAAAGCAATGGGGCCAGATGGGGTGCACCCAGGGTCCTTAAAGAACTAAGAGGTGGTGGCTGAACCTCTGGCTATCCTGTTTAGCCAATCACTGGAAACAGGGAGGTACCCAAAGACTGGAGGACAGCAGATGTAGTCCTCTTATACAAAAGTGGAACAAAGAGGAAGCGAGGGAACTACAGACCAGTCAGCCTCACCTCGGTAGTGGGAAAAGATCATGGAAGCTCTACTGAAGGAGAGTTGGTGGAACATCTGGTTGTCAGTGGACTACAGGACCCAAGGCAGATGGTTTCACCAGGGGAGGTCATGTCAGACCAACCTCATTGAATTTTTGACTGGGTGACTAAGGAGGTGGATCAGGGGAGGACAGTGGACATGGCCTATCTGGACTTCAGCAAGGCCTTTGACACTGTGCCACATAGAGACTATTACACAAACTGGGAATATGGGTGTGGGCAGGACAGTAGTGTGGTGGGTAGGTAACTGGCTGGGCGGCAGGACACAGATGGTGGTGGTAAATGGCTGTCACTCCACAGAGGAAGAGTGCCCAGTGGGGTACCACAGGGATCAGTGTTGGGACCGGTCCTATTCAACATCTTCATCAGTGACATTGTGCAGGATCTAGAAGGCAGAATTTCACTGTTCGCTGATGAACAAATCTCTGTAACAGAGTAGACACACCAGAGGTGTAGACAGAATGAGAAGGGACCTGCAGAAACTTGAAGAATGGTCAAGGGTTTGGCAGTTGAAATTCAATGCAAAGAAGTGCAAGATAATTCATATGGGGCACAAAACCTGGCACAATATATCAGTTGGGGGTGAGGATATAGCACGCACCAAGCAGGAAAAGGGATCTTGGGGTTGTCATCTCTGATGACCTCATGATGAGGAAACAGTGTGACAAGGCATCAGGTAAAGCAAGTAGGATGCTGGCATGTATGGGCAGGAGCATCACCAGCAGGAAAAGGAGGTCATAATTCCGCTATACAAGACACTAGTGAGGCCCCACCTGGGTACAGTGTACAGTTCTGGAGACCATACCTACGTAAGGAAATAGACAGGGTAGAGAGGTTCAGAGGAGGGCAACAAAGATGGTGCATGGATTGCATCACAAGTCCTATGAAGACAGGTTGAAGGAACTGAACATGTACTCCCTGGAGGAGAGGAGGGAGAGGATATGATAGAGACAAACAAGTATCTTACAGGGAGAAACAGGGTGCAGGAAAACACTATTTTTAAGTGAAAAAGATGTTCCAGGACTAGAGGCATGGGATGAAGTTGGAGGAGGACGATTCAGAGAAAACATGAGAAAGAATTTCTTCACAGAATGGGTGCTGGACAAGTGGAACACCCTGCCAGAGGAAGTGGTAAGGGCTGAAACAATCACGGGATTTAAGAATGCATGGGATAGACATAAAGGAATTCTAGAGGTCAGGGGTAAGGGGAAACAGACTTCTAGGAAAACAAACTGAACTTACAAGCTCAAATGGGCAGACTGGGTGGGCCATAGGCCCTTATCTGCCAACACTGTCTATGTATCTATGTATTACCCATTTATTCAACCTGTCTCTCAAACAAGGGGTCTTCCCATCTTCTTGGAAAACAGCACAAATAATTCTCTAGGTCTGGTGATCCCTGAGATCTAAATAGTTATCCTCCCACATCACTGCTTCCCATTTTATCTAAATTACTTCAAAAGTTAGTTAAAATGCAACTCAGACAACATTTGGACAACTATAACATTCTTAATCCCCTACAGTCTAGGTTCAGATAAAAACACAGCATGGTATCCGCATAGGCTAGGGTGACTAATGATTAGCAAACTGTACTTGACTCGAAAATCTATATCAGTGCAGTATTTTTGGATCTGAGCAATGAATTTGACACAGTGGACCACACATCACTACTTTTTATGTTAAACGGTATCGGCCCTGATGCTGTTGGTATGCAATGATTTTCGTGTTACCCAACAGGTAGACAACAACAAGTAAAAGCGCAAGGTGACCCTCCCCACTAAAACTTTGCCAAGAGGAGTACTCAGACCTCCATTCTGGGCCCCTTTTATTTGTAATATACATCAGTAATATCAAGTCCAACATCAGGACAGCTAATGTTTACCTTTTTGTTGACAGCACAGGATTGTACGTCACCAGGCTCTCTCTTGGAGGTCACCTGCATAGGTCTGGAACAGGACTTTAACTTAATGCAAAATAAGTCATGATCCTTTCCCTTTACGCTCATGGTGCAACCGCAGCTACCGCTAGTGCCATTTATCAGATAACAACCATCCTTGGTGAATTCTCAAGGAACTGGATCAGTTCAAATATCTGGGTTTTTGGCTTGATTGTTACCTATCTGCCGCAACCCACGCTGAGTAACAGTCCAAAAAACTAAAGCTGAGGTTAGGTCTATTCTTCAGAATAAAGTAATGGGGCATGACGGGATTCACCCAAGAATTCTAAAAGAACCCCTCAGTTTTTGGGAGGAGTGCTTCTAGCTGAATGCTGGCATAGTAAGGAGACTTGAAGGATTTTCTTAGCTGATTTCCTGTGTGTTTCCAGTAGACAATTTGGTGTTTATCTGTGTTTAAAAGCTGGAGGCTGGCATAGTAAGCAGACTTGAAACATTTTCTTAGCTGGTTTTCTGTGTGTTTCTAGCAGATTATTTGTGTGTGTGTGTGTGTGTGTGTGTGTGTGTGTGTGTGTGTGTGTGTGTGTGTGTGTGTGTGTGTGTGTGTGTGTGTTTAAGCTGCTAGATAAGTGCAGGCATCATATTACAGGGGATTAGTGAAACATAGAATTTGACGGCAGATAAGGACCGCATGGCAGGCCAACCCAGTCTGCCCATTTCCCTACCTACTGGATAAGCTGCAGATCCTAGTTAGCCAGCAGCCTACTTCTTCCTACCCCCACCCCCTAGAATTGCCTTATGACTGTCCCATGCATGCTTCAATTCCACCACTGATTTTGACTCCACAACCTCCTCTGGAAGGCCGTTCCATGCATCCACAACCCTCTCTGTGAAAAAATACTTCCTTAAATTATCTTTGAGCAGCCCCCCCCATGTTCACATTGTGCCTTCTTGTTCTTGCACACCTCTTTTTTTGAAAGATGCTACCCTCTTTGACTTTGTTGATTCCTTTGAGGTACTTGAACGTTTCTATCATGTCCCCCCCTCCCTCCTTTCCTCGAGGTTATACATATTAAGCTCCTTTCATCTCTCTTCATATGTCTTCTGGTGCAGACCCTGCACCATTTTAGTTGCCCTCCTCTGGACAGCTTCCATCCTGTCTATGTCTTTGCAGAGATTGGGTCTCCAGAACTGCACACAGTACTCCAGATGGGGTCTCACCAGCTGTCTGTACAGAGGGATAATAACTTCCTGTTTTCTACTGGTGATGCCTCTCCCTATGCATCCCAGTATCCCCCCAGCCCTCCTTGCTGCCCTCTCACACAGCTTGCCCACCTTTAGGTCATCTGATATGACTACCCCCCAGGTTCCTGTCCATTTTTGTTGTTGTTAGTATCTCACCCCCATTGTGTACTCTTCCCCTGGGTTCTTGTTTCCCAGCTGCATTACCTTGCACTTCTTAGCATTGAATCTAAGCTGCCATGCATTTGACCGTTCCTCTAACCTTGCCAAGTCCCTTCTCATCCTTTCCACCCCACTTTGTGCATCACCTCTGTTGCAGATCTTTGTGTCATCTGTGAAGAGACATACTTTTCCTTCCAGTCCCTCTGCAATGTCGCTTATAAAGACATTGAAGAGGACCGGTCCTAATATTGAACCCTGCGGTACCCTGAAAGTAAGGTGGACCTCCCAGCTCAGTCCTCAGTTAGATGGGGAGGGTAAAGAAGCATCTAGCTGGATGCTGGCAGAGTAAGGAGATTTGAAAGATTTCCTTAGTTGGTAACGCTTGGAGGTGCAGTGAGGGGCAGACACAGGGCTGATACACTCTCGTGAGAGTCAGGTGTAGGCCCTAATCCCACCCTCACTCTCCAGAGCTTGGCTCCTTTATAGGGGAACACCTGCCCTGCAATTGGAAGAAAAGGCTTCAGGTGCAGCTCATGTAGTTCTAGCCACTTGGGGTTGGGTTTAAGGGCTGGGAGAGAGGAGCTAAGGGAGTTGTACACTTCCCCTATAAGTTTACTGTGTAGTACTGCACCTAGTAATGGGGATACCTGTTTATTGTTGGACTGTATCTGGGATTAGTGGGTAGGGATGTATCTTGGACTAGTGGGGAACCTGGTGGTTCATCCAAGGAATCCTATTTGGAGGGGGATGGGACCACATGTCATTAAGGCCAGCATCTTTGGGAGGGTGGTGGGGTGCACAGGGTGTGGGGCGGCCATGATACTGGACTGGGCTTGGAAGTTCGGTGGTTGTCCAGTGTGCTACCAGCTGGCACAGTTTAGGGAGGAGGTTGAGGGGATTAGGAGACAGCTGGAGGGAAGTGGGAAGTATGGTTGAGGAATAGGGCAGGGGCTGTCCCACAGGGCTGCACCAAGCACTAGAGGCAGAGGCATAGGGGAAGGAGTAAAGGAAAGTACTCTGCGGTCACATAGGGACCCTGGCAGAGGGATCCAAAAAGGAGGACACTACCAAGGAAGCAGGCAGGTATCTGGGGACCCTCACAGAGGGGGGCCAAAGTGAGGACATTCTCAGGGAAGCAGGAAGATGGCTGGGGCTGGACAGAAGGAAGCAAGAGGGAGAGTTGGATCAGACCTTAAGCTCAGTAACCACTTCAATTCTCTTCTTATGCTTGAGGATAAGAGGGGTGAGGTAGCCATGACAGGGGCAGTTAGAGATGGAAAGGGATTGGGGCACAGAAGGCAGTGGCCGGATAGCAGGAAGAACAGGGGAGAACTTGGAACACGTGAAAATAGGGGGAGCAGTGGATCAGAGCAGGAGGAGGAGGAGAGAGTAGAGGGAGGAAAGTGCAAGGAGAAGGACCAGTTTGGAGGAAAGGGCAGGAGAGGGACCAGAAGTACAAGGAGGATACAGTAAAGGCAGCTGAGGTTTATGCCAGGGGAGCATGACAGGCAGGAGGGGCTGAGCGGAGACAGGAAGGAAGTGAGGATGAGCCAGGCAAGTTTAGCACATGGGGGAAGGACCATTTGTGAGCAGTGATGGGGGACAAGGGTACAAAGGATACTCATGAGGAGGAGGAGGCATAAAATTGGAGGAGGGGCTGACCAGGGGTAAATAAGGAGGCAGGAGCACCCAGATAGGGGGAGAAGCAAGGAGCCGGCTGGGGGGAGGGGGCAATAGAAAGGATGAGGGACAAGGAAGGGGGGAAATGGAGAAAATGGGTGGTCAGAGTGCTCCTGTTGGGTGATTCCATGATCAGGGGTATCAAATGGGATAGGGAGGGGGAGGTCTGCCCGGTTAGAACAAAATGCTCCCCTGGACTAAAGGTGCACAGGGCCAAGCACGAGTTATATCAGCTGGCACAGGATAGTGGAGGTTCCCCAGACATACTGGTCCACCTGGGTACCAATGACATTGAGGGAAATAGTGAACTAGAGATACGGGCAAGGTTCAGGGAGCATGCCAGGGTCCATCATGACATAGGATGCACAATTTCATTCTCGGAAATCCTGCCGATGCCAAGGTCTGGTGGGGAACCCAAGAGGAAGATTAGGGAGATAAACTGGTGGCTCAGGGAGTGGTGTGGGGCCAGAGGGTATGGGTTGATGGGGGATTGGGGGGAGACCTGGGAGGATAAGGGGCTGTATGCTAGAGATAGGCTCCATCTCAGTTTGTAAAGGAGGGAAATCCTTAAGTTGAAAAATAGAGGGGTTTATTGGTGAAAGGGGGGGGTTTAAACCTGTGAAGGAGGAAGGATGGGAGAAAAGACTGTCGAGTGGAGTCCGATAAAGGAGGGACTCTGTCTCCACCCCCCTGGGGAGCTGGAGGAATGCGGGAAAAGGCCAACTGGTAAGGCGCTGACTGGGAAGACTGAATCCCCATGGTAACACAAGCAGGGGAAGTGGAAGTATATGGAAAGGGTGGAAGGTAGTCCTGCTAAATGCCAGGAGCTTGGGCAATAAAATGCCTGAGTTCTAGGCAATGCTAACTGAGGGAGTGGTGGATGTGGCAGCAGTCACTGAGACCTGGACCACCACAGGGCATGACTGGGACATGAACCTGGAGGGTTACACCATGTTCAGGAAGGACGGGGGAGGGAAGGGGAGGAGGGGTAGCAATAATAATCAAAAGCGGCATTGGCATAGGAGGAGTGGAGGAGGCAGAGGGAACTTTGGAGGTGATTTGGGTCACCTTTATAACAAGGGGGGGCAAGAGAGTAAAAATAGGAGTGGTGTATAGACCCCCTGCTCTGGTGAAGGAGCTTGAGGAGAGTCTGGTGGCAGATGTTGGGAGACACTGCAGATTGGGCAGGGGAAGGGTGGTGGTGTTGGGGGACTTAAACATGCCAGGAACAGACTAGGAGAATATGTCATCCTCAGTGGCCAGGGAACAGAGGTTGTTGGATGTCTTTCAGGATACTTTCCTAACTCAACAGGTGGGGGAACCAACCAGGGAGGCATGGATACTGTATGTAGTCATGGCAGACAGTGACCAGATTGGGGGCCTGGAGGTAAGGGACCCATTGGCAGGGAGTGACCATGCCACGGTCTGGTTCTTTTCAAGAAGCATTTGGATGGGATTGGTCCAGACATGGACGCTGACAGTAGGTGGGACATCATCAAGAGGGGGGTGCAGGATGCTACCAGCACCTGTGCAAGAGTAAGATGAAAATGTGGAAGACCCCGTAAACCCTGCTGGGGGACCAGGGATGTTCAGGAGGTGGTGAGGGGAAATAAGGTGGCTTATAGGCATTTCAAGGGCTCAAGAAATGAAAGGGATCAAGGGGAGTATGAGCTGATGCCCAGAAGGGGCACTAGGGTGGTGAGGGCAGCTAAGGCAAGGAAGAAGCAGAACCTGGCCAGGGAAATTAGGAGAGGGAACAAGGGGTTCTTTAGAAACACTGGGGAAAAGCGAAGAGTGAAGGGGAAGATTAGCAGAATTAAAACAGGGGAGAGATGGGCACAAGACCCAGGGGAGCAGGCTGAGGTACTAAATGAGTACTTCACCTCAGTTTTCACCAAGGAAAATGGGGGGGGGCTGCATCATACATGGGAGGAGATGGTGAAACTGAAGGGGAGACCCCTTGCTGATCGTCGGGTCTGGGGAGAGGATGGGCCATCACTGGCAGGAGGGGGAAAGGCAAGGCAGGGGGACGAGGTAGCAGAGGTGGAAATCACAGCAGAGAGATTGAGGGAAGCCCTCAGGTCCCTTAAGATGGAGAAAGCACTGGGGCCAGATAAATTACATCCCAGAGTGCTGAAGGAACTGGCTGATGTCCTCGTGAAACCCTTGGCAGAGCTTTTCAGCATCTCTCTGAGGACAAGGTGGGTGCCTCAGGACTGGAAGGTGGCGCATATAATACCTATCCACAAGGAGGGGATCAAGGGAGTTGGCAGAAAACAACAGGCCAGTCAGCCTGACATCGGTGGTGGGCAAGGTGATGGAGGGCATTGTCAAGGAGAAGCTGGGGGGAGCTGGAAAAATCAGTGTGCCTGGATGATAGGCAGCATGGATTCATCTCGTGGAAATCGTGTCAGACAAACCTTGTGGAGTTTTACGACTGGGTGACAAGTGCCTTACACCTGGGTAGACTGGTGGATGTCCTCTATCTTGACTTCAGCAAGGTGTTTGACTCTGTTCCTGAAGGGGACCTGTTGAATAAGCTGGGAGAAATGGGGGTGGGAAACCAGATGATCAGATGGATAGGCAATTGGCTCCAGGACCAGATGGTTGGCAGGATAGTCTCATCCCAAAGGGTGGTTATTAGTGGGGTCCCTCAGAGACTAGTCCTTGGGCCCCTCCTGTTCAACACCTACACCTCTGACATAAGGAAGGGTATTGAGTGAGTTGAGTCTCTTTGTGGATGACTCAAAACTGGGGGCGGTGGTGGATGGGAGGAGGGGAGGGTGGCCCTACAGGGGGACCTGGAGGATCTGGAAAGGTGGTCTAGAAAGTGGAAGCTGAGGTTCAATGGAGCGAAATGCAAAGTACTGCACCTGGAAGCCATAAACCCAGGCCAAGTGAACAACCGGGGGGAGGGGGTGCTACAAGTCTCAATGGCTGAGAGGGACCTGGGGGTGGTGGTGGATGTCAAGATGAACAACTCAGACTTGTAGGAGGGCAGCGGCCAAGGCCAACAGGATGCTGGGATGCTTCGCTAGGGGGATCACCTCCAGAAGGAGAGTGATACTCCCTCTGTATAACTGCTTGGTGAGGCCATACCTTGAGTACTGCTTGGAGGCCACACTTAAAGAGGGACATTGAACTCCTGGAGTGGGTCCAGAGGAGGGCAACCAAAATGATCTGGGGCCTGGGGGACAGGACCTATGGGGAGAGGCTCAAAGAGCTAAATATGTACACACTGGAAGAGAGAAGGGACTGGGAGGACATGATAGAGGTCTTCAGGTACATGAAGGGGTTAAATAGGGGAGGAGCAGTCAGGGTGCTGTGAAGAAAGGGGGAGGGTAACTAGAGGGCATGGGTAGAAGCCAGAGGGGAGAGATTCAGGGGAGAAAGGAGGAGGTGCTACTTCCCTGTGAGGGTGGTGGAGCCATGGAATGCACTACCCAGGGGGCTGGTGGAGGCAGAGATGGTGGAGTAGTTCAAGAGGGGGTGGGACAGGTACATGGGAAGGGTTCTGGAAGCAAGGTCCTGTGCAGCAGGAATATCGGGACTGGGAAGGGAAAAGCCAGAGACAGCGAAGGGGCAGTGAGGTCAGCTCCCAGGGTGGGGGCTGACCAAACGAGCAGACACGAAAGACCATTAGGCCTATTCTGCTAGCATTTTAGTATGTTAGTAACTAAGGGGAGAACTAGTGACACCACTGACTACCGTTTTTAGCAAATCATGGGAGGATGGTGTGGTATCTGAGGACTGGAGGGCAGATGTGATTCCCCTTCACAAAAGTGGGAGCAAAGCAGAGGTGGAAAACTATAGACCTGTTAAAATTAAATCTGTTATTTAATATATGAGTTCAACAACTCTACAAGCAGCATTACATCACAAGGTAATACCAGTTAATTACATCACAGTGCATTACATATAGGTTTTGACAAATAAAATGGGGGAAAAAGAAACTAACAACTTATTACATCAGCTTCCAAGGAATCATTATTACTTAGTTTTAAACTCTGTCTCGGCACAATTGAAAATGAACCCAGCATGGCACAGTGAGTCCCCCTTCCCCCCCATATTTTAGTCACGTTAGGAATCAAAAACAATCTCTGGTCAAGGCCAAAATGACACTTCTGGACAAAGGAAGAAAAGAATTTAAAGGTCAATCGACAGCTTCAGGAACAAAATCATCATAATGATCTAGTTGGTAGGATATCCATTTCTGCCACTGAACATCAAATGCTGGATTTTATCCATCATCTTGGTAAAGAGCTGCTCACGGGCATATATCTCCCTGAATAAAGTGAGCCAGGCTTCTTTGGTGGATATTTTATTTGTGAACCACAGTCTGGTAATAATTTTGTGGACTGCTATTATAAATTCTGAAATTTGTTTCAATAATTTCTTGTCAATTTGTAGACCGTCTGGTTTAATAAGGGTCAATACATAAGTGGGGGTGAACAGATCAGAGGTATCATAGATGACCTTCAGCTTCTCGAGGATCTCCGTCCAAAACTTGGGTATCTTTGGACATGACCAAAGCACATGACTCTGCTTTGTTCTATTATCCTCACAATCTCTCCCCCAATTCTCCCATTCTAGCCAATAGGGCTGGAGTATGAATGAAATGAGTCCGGAGTTTGCACGTGTATTCCTGCCAGTATGGTGAGGGAAAATCTTTAACACTGGAAGTGCAGAATCGTTCCAAGCCTGCTCTGTTATTAGTACCTGCAGTTCCTGTTCCCGTCTAAGCCTGACTAAATTAGTCAAGTCTCCCTGTCTCTCATTTAAGGCCTTATATATTTTACTAATTAAGTGATTTAATGTAGTTTCTTTGATGTGTGCTTGTAGGAGCTGTTTTATTTGGGGGGGTTCACAGTCAACACCACCAGTGTCTGTTAGTATGGCTGAAGATGTGATTTAAGATGTAAATAAGAAATAAAATATTTATGGGGCAAATTATATTCCCTCTGTATGGAAACAGAGAGGAGAAGTGTATTACCCACTAGCTGAAAAATGAAGGAAATACTGTAATATCTCTGCCACTGAGCTAGATATGATCCTGAAGTAAGGTCTGCATTGTACTTCAATGTTCCCAGGAATTTTGTTTTCTAGCAATGTTAAATAATCATTACTGATTTTAAGCCATGGCCCAGATATTCAAAAGGGTTGCGCCATTCTGCGATATTCAGCAGGAGACAGTTACGCCACTGGCAACAGGTTGCGCAAAAGAGCAATGCAAATGAATGCATGCTCAACAGGAGGAGGAACACGCATAACCTGTAACCCGAGTATTCAGTTGGGTTGTGCAGGATTATCATCATAACCCCAACCTGCGCCTCACAACCTTGAGCCAAAAAAAAGGCTTAAGTTGAGGCCACCCACAGGTGAGCTGCTGTATTGCAGGCGCAACAGCAGCTACCACCCTGGCTGGCCCCTAACTCAGTCCCTGTGCCCCCCCACCAGCCCGATCGCGGGCATAGAGTAACATGAACCCCCCACACATCTCCCACAGCCCGATCGCGGGCATCACAGTTACAGAAACCCCACACATATCCAAGCCCGATCGGCGGGCAGTACAGGTACATGAAACCCCCACACTTATCGGCCGATTGCGGGCAGTACAGGTACATAAACCCCCCACACACATCTCCCACAGCCGATCACGGGCAGAACATGTATGAACCCCCCAAACATCTCCCTGGTGTCTAGTCCCCCACCACCACAAAGCCCTCACCCCGCACCCCACAGCCGTGGTGACAGCATCCACCCGCCTGCCTTCCCGCCCGCCTGCCGACTGACTGTCAGTAGGGCTGCACGCCCATTGGTGCAGAGCTACAGCCAATGGGCGTGCAGCCCATACCGTACATGACAGTCCAGATTTGTGAATGAAGTCCTGAACTCCTGCAACTCTGTTAGGATAGTAGTGTTACAGGGTTGCTGAGATGAGGCCCGTTTGAAGCCATGATGTCTAGTGGGACTGCTGTAGGGCTTGGCGGAGGATGAGAAAATCCTGCTGATTCCTTGGTTCGGTGGGTACATGCAGTCCATTTTTTGCCTCCCATTCAATGCTGTGAATCTCCCTGATGTTTTTGTTTTTAATTATTTTAGGGTTTTATTTGTGGGAAGAGTCTGTTTTTAGCCCAGAATCTGTGGAGCTAGATTTTACCCTCGCATCCTAGTCAATGACATCACCGAGTCTATTAACTACAGACCTGTTAGGTTGTCCTCAGTGGTAGGGAAAATGATGGAATCACTTCTGAAAGGAAAAATTGTTGAGCACCTGGAGGCCAGTGGGGCACAGGACCCAAGGCAGCATGGACTTCCAGTGAGAAGGTCATGTCAGACGAATCTATCATATTTCTTTGACTGGGTGACCAAAGTAGTAGACCAGGGAGGGGCTGTGGACATGGCCTACCTAGACTTTAGCAAGGCATTTGATGCAGTCCCACACAAAAGATTAATAAACAAGCTAGTCAGCCTGGGAGTGAGTCCCAGCATGGTAACCTGAATAAAAAATTGGCTGGACAACAGGACACAGAGAGTAATAGTAAACAAAGTCCACTCCGAGGAAAGGGGGGTTACTAGCGGGGTACCACAGGGTTCAGTACTGGGACTGGTCTTTTTTAATGTCCTTATAAGTGACATTGCAGAAGGACTGGGAAGAAAAGTATGCCTCTTTGCAGATTACACAAAAATCTGCAACAGGGCTGATACATAAGGAGGGTGGAAAGGATGAAAAGGGACTTGGCAAGGTTGGAGGACTGGCCAAAGGTATGACAGCTTAGAATCAATGCAAAGAAGTGCAAAATAATGCACCTGGGAAACAAAAACCCAGGGGAAGAGTACACAATGGGGAGGGGGGTACTAACAACAACAAAAATGAAAAAGGATCTGGGGAAGTCATATCAGATGACCTAAAAGTAGGCAAGCAATGTAAGAAGGCAGTAAGGAGGGCTGGGGGATACTGGAATGCATACAGAGAAGCATCACCAGTAGAGAACAAGAACTTGCTATCCCTCTGTACAGACAGTTGGTGAGACTCCATTTGTAGTATCACGGGCAGTTCTGGAGACCCCATCTCCACAAAGACAAAGACAGGATGGAGGCAGTCCAGAGGCGGGCAACTATAATGGTGCAGTGTTTGCTCCAGAAGCCATACAAAGAGATGGAGACTAAAGGAGCTTAAGATGTATAGCCTCAAGAAAAGGGGGGAAGAGAGGGGGCATAATAGAAACTTTCAAGTACCTGAAGGGAATCAAAGTCCTAGAGGGTAGCATTTTTCTGAAAAAGAGATGTGTAGGAACAAGGGGCACAGTTTGAAGATAGAAGAGGGATGTGAGGAAGTATTTTTTCATGGAGAAGGTGGTGGATGCATGGAATGGCCTTTCTGAGGAGGTTGTGGGGCCATAAACAGTGGAGGAATTCAAGAATGCATTGGACAGACATAAGAAACAATTCTGGTGGGGGTTGGAAGAAGTAGGCTGTTGGTTAACTAGGATCTCCAGCTTATAAAACCGGCAGGGAAATAAGCAGAGTGGGTAATCCAGGCAGTCCTTATCTGCCATCAAGTCTATGTTTCTATGTATCTACTTACCCATGAAACAAAAATAAGGCTGGTACAGACTACTTTCCTTCCCCTTATGGATTACGCTGACTTTCTCTAAAGTGACTGTCCCAAAGTAGCTCTTTTCAAAATGGACACACTTTATCATTCAGTGCTAAAATGTATCCTTTATGCCCAACTCGACTGGTCATCACTTCACACTAGAAGGCTAACAAATGCTGCAATACGGGTCTATAGAGCAGTTACAAATAAACCCTTTCTTACATCTCTATACTCTAAGTGTACACCAGGCTTCAATTCACTGAGATGGTACTCCTACATATTATTTGACATACCTATGAAAAGACTGATTCACGGCAAAGCAGCAGCCAGGTATGCTCTCCCAGCTATACGGAATACCCCCCAGAAGTCATGTAAACTCACCAAAAGTATCTGCCTGCAGACCTTTAAATCCCTGTTGGACCACTTGTAGGAGGAATGTAATTGTTTCATATAAGCTGCACTCAAATCTCATTGGTGGATGCCTTCCCTGTGATGCATCACCTTGACAGCCCCTGATAATCTGTACCAGTTCTGTCACAGTATGTCACGTATACTCTTTTTCCTTCCTTTTTCTCCCGCCAACAATCAGTTATGTCTTAAAACATTGCATATAGCTTGTTAAGGCTGTTTCTGTCTTGTGCTATATAGTCTCATTAAGCTGAAATACTCGTAGTTGGGTTATGTCTTATGTTATGCCTTCAAACAATGTACGTATTGAAACCTTTTCTCTCATATGTATTGTGACTACTTTTTCCCTCTTTCCTCTCTTGCCATATAAGTCAGACTAGGTTGTTAGAAATGTATATTAATGTTGCACCTGTAACCTCCTTGCAAATGGGGGTTCCTGATTGCTTCCTCCAGGCTTGTTTGAATGCTCCATGCCTGGTTGGCGTCCGGCGTCTAAGCCGCTTTAAATGAGTAGCCTGTGAGTGCCTGTGTGGCCTCCGCGTATTTGTCCCTTTAAGGGCTGCTTTTTGCAGTCACCTTTAATTGACATGGAGGGGGGCTGTGTGGTTGTATGCCCGAGTCCTGCCTGGACCACTGAGAAATAGCTCCTTTGCTGTCACCGCTAATGGTGCTAAGGGAGCTCTGCATGGGGATGTGATTGATGTGAGAAATAACATGGAATAATAATAATGTAGTTGTTCTAACCTGCCTTCCTTTGCAGCAAAGATGGTTTCAATTGCCTCCTCCATTTTGGCCCAGAACTATTGAATTGGACCAGTCAGTACCGTGGGACTCTACAGAGTCGGCTGACCAATAGAGGAACTGTTTGTATTTGAGAAAGGTATTATGGGCTGTGGTGCTTTTTTGCACAATTGAGAGCTGAAGGAAGTGACTGACAGGTTCAGCCAGCCAATGAAATTGGGTTGCACCCGAATTGAGAGGAGTGCCCCAAGCTGTGAGGGGTCAGAGTTGTTGTGGCTGAAGAGAAGAGAGGAGCTGTATGGTTCTGTGCCGAGAAAGTGTTCACACGGGAAGCGCGTGAAGGCCTGGAGCGGCCATTTTCCTTTTGTGTCAGTCGGATTAAATCCGTCAGTGGGTGGTCAGAGGAGACTGTGTTCTGCACGGCTACCCACCAGGCTCAACCTGAATGGAGGACTGGAGAATCTGCTAAATCGCGCTCGGTCCGCGGGAGGTGTGAAAGCTGCCGTTGCAGTGCTTTAGTGGCTGTGAAATCTGGAGAGCCTAGAAGCAGCTGCTTGGTGTGGTACCCCTCTGTTATTGCTGTTAGCATTTGCCATTAAAATGTGTGAGAAGGCTCGTGGAGCTCAGGTTCAGCCCTGCTGGTGGTGAAGGACTCTGTCTTGTCTGGAGGTTGTGAGTACTGAATCAGGGTAACTCCCTGCTAAATGTGCAACAGTGGTTCCAAATGGCACTGCTATACTGCTGACTGCTTAATTAAACTTTCTTTCTTCTCTGTGTGAAGGGCCCCAACCAGCTGCCATGTTTTGGACTAGCCATTAGGGCTTGGGTATCCAGGGACAGTAAATCATAGGGATAGGCCTGTGCACAGAGCCCTAGGTATATAGGAATAGTATAAGCCAATTAACCAGGTTTCCCCTTTCCTTGTTATCTGCCCTTTAATAAACCAGATTACTGTGTTACAACTACACCCTGGTTGGATTGTGCATTCCTGACAAACTACTGCTTGGTGACTGTGATATAACTATACCTTACTTTACAGAGGGTCTCTGGAGTGAGCCAGAAGATAGTATCCGGGGGGTAAGTGTGGGGAAAAGAATTATTGGCACCCAGTGTGAGCCACTAGTGGGACAAAAGGGGGTTGCTGTAGCCCAGAGTGCTGTAATCAAAGTAGTCCTAACTGTACTAACCCCGACCTCTGGGTGGAGGCACCCGTCAATGGATCTGGGCCCCCTCACCCTGCCTCAGCTGGGGGCAGACAGGGGTAGTAGCCCTAAAGGCAGTTCCCCTGGGGTTAAAAATTGGAGGCATCACTGGGATTAGTGTCCCCTAGTGGCTTAGTGAGGAAATACATCAGCAATGGAAAAAATGGAAGGGGATATGTTGGAAAAAATTAAACTGGGACCCATTAAAACCATGGTACACAGACTGATTGGTTGGGGTGAAGCTGAATAGCTAGATTCCCAGAAGATTGTATTACTGTTAGATGTGCCCTTTGGTACCTCAACTACTGATATTGTCTCTGTTGTCGAGCGAGTAAAGTGTTTGGGTAAGGTTGAAGTGAAAGGGTGTATGGCTGATCTGCTTGACCAGACATTGCAGGTGTTACTCCTATGCAGTGTGGCCATCGACCCTGAGAAGGTACCTCCTGTGATTTACCCAGAGGGTGCGTCCCAGGGGTGGAGGCTAATTCATATCTGAAGTGGGTCAGTCACTCCTTGGGGGGGGTCTCTCCCCAAATGAACAGTTTTAAAGACAAACTGCTTAAATTGTTAGCGGTGGAAGGGAGGACTACCCAGGAGTTGTTGCAAGCCTTGGATTTGTCCAGTGATACTACCCCTCGGGGTACCCGGGGCACCTCCCCTTTCCCACCCAAAAGTCCCGTGCTGGCTTCTTTGCCCCTGGCAGTCCGATCCATACAGCTCGATTCCTACCATAAGTTAAAACTTTTCTCTGGCATGGTGCTGGTGCCTTCCAGGGAGGATGATCTGGAGGCTTGGATGGACTATGCAACCCCTTTAGTCCAGGAGTGGCAATGCTCTGAGGGGGGAAAAAGGAAGAGGCTGATGGAGGGTTTGCAGGGTCCTGCCTTGGAAGCCATTAGATTCTTCCAGCCCACTCGTACAGAAGCCACTGTTGCAGAGTATCTCTCTGCTTTAGAAGGGGTTTTTGGGAGTACAGAGACTGGTGAAGATTTACTATGGAAATTCATGTCTGCTAAGCAGTGGAGAAATGAAAAACTGTCTGCTTTTGTTACTAGAGTGGAGCGGGCATTGCAGAAGGCTTAGAGAAAAAGGGGAATCACTGCTACAGCCCTGAATCAGGTGCAGTTAGAACATGTCTTAAAATCTGCCAGATTCTCTAGTGTAACCATGCTGAAACTCAAGTTACATGATCGGCAGGCCACCCCACCTGAATATTGTCAATTGATGAGGGAAATTTGGGAAGTGGAGACTGATGAAGAGGGGTGGGAACCCTGTGTGGGGGCAGTGAACCCTAGTGGGACCCCTGAGTCTAACACCCCTGAGGAGACTGGCTCGCCTGGAGGGTCTGAGGGTTCCCCAGATTTTCCAGGCACTGTGGGAATGTGAGTTGTTTCCTCTGATCCCTACGTAGAGGGTGAGTTGAGGGCTGAGATCAGGAATTTATGAGAACTGGTGAGGGACTTAAAGCAGTCTACTGTGTACCCTAGTTGGCTCAGTGCCCCTGAGTCATGTAGAACCCTGAACCCCAGCTCCAGAGAGCTTTCTCACTCCCCTCAGGGCCCCCTCAGAATAGTGGCCCCCAGGACCCCAAGTTTTGTTATCATTGTGGGGAAGATGGGCATTTCCAGCCCGAGTGCCAGAGGCCAGAGAATTTAAGGAAAGTTAACAGCAGACTAATCACCCAACACCACCAGACTCAGTCTCAGGGCCCCCAAGAAAAGTTTAGTGACTCAGGCCCATGCCCACCGGGCTACCAATGCTGCTACTCCCAACTGGTCTGATGTGATTGGGTCGTCTATGGAGACCCGGGTGCAGGTAAATGGAATTCCCACTCGAGCTGTATTGGACAGTGGCTCCCAGGTAACAATCATGTTTCAGAACTGGTAACAGGCACACTTATCTAAGGTGCCTCTGCAGCCTCTGACTGGTCTACATGTAAGGGGGTTGAGCGACAAGGCCTAACTGTATTTGGGGTACATCCGTGTCTGGTTATCTTTCCCTGCAACTGTGGATGGAATAGATGAGCAAGTGGAAACCTTAGTTTTGGTTTGTCCACCCACTGGACTGTACGATGGGGTGTCCTTGTTGATTGGAACAAATGCACACATGTTTGGATGACTGACCCAATTATGCCAGAGAAGCAGGCTTTCCAGATTGGACAAGCTTTGAGCATACCTGCTGTGATTCAAAAGGTCAGGGCCACTCAGAAGAAGGGTGGTCTGGAGGAACCCAAACACCCTGTGGGGGTGGTGTGGAAAAAGGATCCGGCCCCAGTGGTACTTGCAACAAATGCACAATGTGTTCTGCATGGAGAGGTACGACTAAAAAACAGATGTCAAGAATAAGTTGTTGATGCTGGATGCGCCTGTGGAGGGAGGATTACCTGAGGGGTTGTTGCTCAAACCCAGCATTCTGCCAGCTAGAGCTCATGCTTACGTTAAGAGGGTGATGGTTCAAGTGCACAATGTGTTTGATAAAGAGATTCGACTAAGAAGGGGGTGTACCCTGGCTAGCGTCCATTGTGCAGATACTGCTGTACTACCAAACAGAAAGAGTTCCCGGATGGGTGATAGAGTTACTCCTGATCTGTTTGACTTCAGTGACTCCCCACTGCCACCAAATGGAAATGAAGGGTCAGTGAGAGGCGTGCCAAGAGAGACCAGGTTTCTCCCTGAAAGAGTGGGATGTGGGATGTGTGCAAGGGGCTGAGCATCACATTCGGCTGCACGACGAAAGACCTTTCCGAGAGAGATCCCAACGTCTGGCTCCGCTGACATAGATGATGTAAGGTGGCATCTGCAAGAAATATTGGCTGCTGGTGTAATTCAAGAGTCTAGGAGCCCCTATGCCTCCCCCATAGTAGTGGTAAGGAAGAAGAATGGGGCAGTTCAGATGTGTGTAGACTATCGCACTTTGAATCGGCGGACTATCCCGGATCAGTATACCATGCCACGCATACAGGATGCATTGGATTGTTTGAATGGCAGTAAGTGGTTCTCTGTTGGATCTTTGGAGTGGATACTACCAGATCCCGATGGCCCCAGACGACCGGAAGAAGACTGCTTTCATTTGTCCCCTAGGCTTCTATGAGTTTGTCTGGATGCCTCAAGGAATTTCGGGTGCCCCAGCCACTTTTCAGCGCTTGATGGAATGAGCTGTGGGAGACATGAATCTACCCGAATGTTTGGTCTATTTAGATGATGTTCTAGTGTTTGGCCAATCATTGAAAGAACATGAGCAATGATTATTCAAAGTCCTGGATCATTTGGAGGATTTTGGCCTTAAGTTGTCTACAGACAAGTGTCAATTTTTCCAGACTTCCGTGAAATATGTGGGCCATATAGTGTCCACTGAGGGCATAGAGACTGACCCTGACAAAGTGAAGGCATTGACCACTTGGCCTCAACCCAGGAGTTTGAAAGAGCTGCAACAATTCTTGGGGTTTTGTGGATACTATAAGCGGTTTGTCAGAGACTATTCCTGAGTGATTCGCCCCCTCCTTAACCTCACTCAGGGGTATCCGCCTACTCACAAAAGGTATAAGGGTGTGCACACCGACATAGAAAAGAAGTATTTTCAGCCAAATGATATGTTCGGGGATCGATGGACTGCTGAGTGTGAGGAAGCTTTTCATGACATCATATATCAACTTACCCATGCTCCAGTACTGGCCTATGCTGACCCAGTCAAGCCCTACACTTTTCATACCGATGCCAGTCTACAAGGATTGGGGGATGTGTTATACCAGGAGCACTCGAATAGGCTGAGACCTGTAGTGTTTGCCAGTAGAAGTCTGACACCATCAGAGAAGAATTACCCCGTGCACAAATTAGAGTTTCTGGCTCTGAAGTGGGCCATTGTTGATCAGCTCCACGACTATTTGTACAGTGCCAAGATATTAGTAAAGACTGATAACAATCCTCTGACTTATGTTCAAACCTCTGCCAAATTGGATGCTACTGGGCATAGGTGGTTTCTCTGCCCACCTACGATTATGCTGTAGAGTACCGGGTGGGCCTCAACCATATAGATGCAGATGCTCTCTCTCGGAGGCCTGCGTATCAGACTGAATGGGTCCAGTTGTCTGAACCTGACATAAGAGCCCTCTGCCAGAAATTTGATAAAGAACAACAGGTGTCTCCTGGCGCGGTGGACTGTGTGGTAGATTGTTTGGGGCCACTGGAAAACTGTATACCTGCTGCTTACTGTCATTTCTCTGCCTTGGACACCAGCTCTCCCCCAACTCAACAATGATGATCTCAACAGGCTCGATCCTGTGATCCTATGATAAGACGGCCGTGAGGGTTTTGCGGGCCGGGAGGGCGTATCTAGCTCGTTCCACTGACTACGGACTACCTTGTTGAATAAAGTGCCCAAATTAAAGCTGATCAACCAACTACTATGTAGAGACTGTGAATAAGGAGGGCCGGGTACACCACAACAACTGGTGCTGCCATCAGCCTTCAGAGAACTAGTCCTAAGGTCATTACATAATCAAATGGGGCACCTGGGTATAGATGGGACACTTGACCTGTGCAGGCTTGATTCTATTGGCGAAGATGAGTGCAGATGTGGAACAGTATGTCAAGACCTGTGAGTGTTTGCAAGAAAAGCCTTACCCCAGAGCTGCTCCCTGGTCAACATTACCACTAGTGCCCCTATGGAACTGGTCTGTATTGATTTCTTGAGTTTAGAGCCTGATCTGAAAAGTGTCAGCAACATATTGGTGGTCAAGGATCATTTACACGGTATACACAGGCTTTCCTGACTAAGGATCAGAAAGCAACCACGGTGGCTAAGATACTTGTTGAGAATTTTTGTCCACTATGGGGCCCTGCAGCAGATTAATTCCAACCAGGGAAGGGACTTTGAGAGTCATTTGATTAAAGAGATGCTAATTTTGTGGGGGGGACGAAAATCACAAACCAGCCCCTATCATCCGTAGGGAGACACTCAGCCTGAAAGGTTTAACTGTACATTGCTTGACATGCTGGGCAATTTACAATCACAAGATAAGCTGAGATGGAGCCAAAAGATTAGCACTTTAGTTCACGCCTACAATTGTACGAAAAGTGATGTCACAGGGTTTTCCCCCTATCGACTGATGTTTGGGAGAGAGGCTAGATTGCCAGTGGATATGTGTTTTGTGGTTTCCCCTGATGGGGTGCAAGCAGAAAACCATCTACAGTACATACAGAGATTAAAGGCCCAATTAAATCATGCCTACCAACTGGCTCAGACCATGGCTGCTAAACGAAATCTGGCTAACACGGAGAGATATGACAAGAAAATGAAAACAGTAGAGTTGAGAGAAGGAGATAGAGTGTTGCTGAGAAATCTGGGACTGCATGGCAAACATAAAATTGCTGACAGATGGCATCACCTCCCTCATATTGTTGTGGGACAGCTGGCAAACCTACCAGTATATAAAGTGCGGCCTGAAAACAATTCAAAAGATGTGAAAACCATACACAGAAATCATCTGCTGCCAATTGGGCAGATCTTGATTGAAGCTGAACCTTCCACTGCCACTCCTTCCTGGCCTGTGACTAGATCTGTTGCTAAGAGAAGAACCAAGCCCGTGGAGCCTTTAACAAGCCCACCAAGGGGGCCTTGTCCAACCCTTCCTGCAGAAGGTGATGATCAACACTCAGTGTTGGAAGACAGTGACAATGATACTGAATACTTATCCTCTTATGAACTGAGTCAATTGTTTCGGGGCAATCCCCTTGTTAACTCGGGTACTGAAATCGGCCAGTCTGGGTTGATTGAGCCCTCTACTTTGTCCCTGGAGGCGATGCCTCCAGAAGATGAATAGGGTAGCAGATAAGCTCAAGAGGCAGAGTCCTTAGGCCTAGCTGAACTGTCTGGCCTGGCTGAATTATCTGACTTTTAGAAGAAGAGTGAGATGGAGAACAAGCCAGTGATATGCCAGAATCAGAAGAATATTTTGAATGCCCTGATGGTTCCCCTCTAGTTCCTAAACAGCACCCAGATGAGCCCAGTGGGGTGGGTTCAGGGATAGAAAGTCAAGCCCCTAACAGTATTATGAACACTGAGCCTGTTTCCTTTGAAGAGATTCCCATTGCTAATGCCACTGATACAGAAGTGAAGTCAGGGCCTGGTTCAGAATCCCCCCGAGACCCCGACAATCTGGCCAACAAATACGGCCAGTAATAAAGTGGAAGTATGAATCTCTGGGTCAGCCAGTGGACCTGCCCTTAAATGTGGTCCACAAGGGGGTATATGTGTCCCTGAGTTCTTTGCCTAAGTTAGCCTTGGGGGATAACTCCAGATTGTTAGTGATGCCCTTTGAGTGTGGCGTCCCCGCTTCGGGGGACCTGCCTGTCATTTAAAGAAAGGGATTTCCCTCAGTCCCAGTGTCATGAGTGGGAGCTAATGCCTTGATTTAAACAAAAAAAAAAGGAACAAGAATTTGTGTGTATAGCGATGTATAACTCATAGTATATTGTAGGTGCAATCTCCATGTAGGTAGTGCAGAATGAGATATAGTGTTAACTAAAAATTTTGCCTGGAAGTAATTCAAGGGTGACTATTTGACATGGATGCCAAGTTTTTCCAGGCCAGGGAGGGTGTAACCCCCTTGCAAATTGGGGTTTCTGATCGCTTCCCCAGGGCTCGTTTGAATGCTCCATGCCTGGTTGGTGTTCGGCGTCTAAGCCGCTTTAAATGAGTAGCCTGTGAGTGCCTGTGTGGCCTCTGCTTATTTGTCCCTTTAAGGGCTGCTTTTTGCAGTTGCATTTAATTGACATGGAGGGGGACTGTGTGGTTGTATGCCTGAGTCCTGCCCGGACCACTGGGAAAAAGCTCCTTTGCTGTCACCGCTAATGGTGCTAAAGGAGCTCTGCAAGGGGATGTGATTGATGTGAGAAATAACATGTAATAATAATGATAATGTAGTTGTTCTAACCTGCCTTCCTTTGCAAAAGATGGTTTCAATTGCCTCCTCCATTTTGACAGAACTATTGAATTGGACCAGTCAGTACCGTGGGACCTACAGAGTCGGCTGACCAATAGAGGAACTGTTTGTATTTCAGAAAGGTATTATGGGCTATGGTACTTTTTCGCACCATTGAGAACTGAAGAAAGTGACTGTCAGGTTCAGCCAGCCAATGAAATTGGGTTGCACCAGATTTGAGAGGAGTGCCCCAAGCTGTGAGGAGTCAGAGTCGTTGTGGCTGAGGAGAAGAGAGGAGCTGTGTGCTTCTGCGCCGAGAAAGTGTTAGCGGGAAGCACGTGAAGGCCTGCAGCGGACATTTGCCTTTTGTGTCAGTCGGACTAAATCCATTGGTGGGCAGTCAGAGGAGGCTGTGTTCTGCATGGCTACCCACCAGGCTCGACCTCTATGGAGGACTGGAGAATCTGCTAAATCACGCTCAGTCCGCGGGAGGAGTGAAAGCTGCCGTTGCAGTGCTTTAGTGGCTGTGAAATCAGGCGAGCCTAGAAGCAGCTACCTGGTGTGGTACCCTCTGTTATTGCTGCTGTTGGCATTTGCCATATAAATGTGTGAGGAGACTCGTGGAGCTCAGGCTCAGCCCTGCTGGTGGTGAAGGACTCTGTCTTGTCTGGAGGCTGTGAGGACTGAATCAGGGTAGCTCCTTGCTAAATGTGCAACAGTGGTTCCACATGGCACTGCTATACTGCTGACTGCTTAATTAAACGTTCCTTCTTCTCTGTGTGAAGGGCCCAAACCAGCTGCTACATTTTGGACTAGCCGTTAGGGCTTGGGTACCCAGGGACAGTAAATCATAAGGATAGGCCTGTGCACAGAGCCCTAGGTATATAGGAATAGTGTAAGCCAATTAACCTGATTTCCCCCTTTCCTTGTTATCTGCCCTTTAATAAATCAGATTGTTGTGTTACAACTACACCCTGGCTGGATTGTGCATTCCTGACAAACTGCTGCTTGGTGACTGTGATATAACTATATCTTGCTTTACAGGGGTCTTTGGAGTGAGCTGGAAGATAGTATCCGGGGGGTAAGTGTACGGGTGAAAAGAATTGTTGGCACCAAATGTGAGCCACTAGTGGGATGAAAAGGGGTTGCAGTAGCCCATAGTGCTGTAATCCAAGTAGTCCTAACTGTTCTAACCCGACCTCTGGGTGGAGGCACCTGCAACTGATCTGGGCCCCTCACCCTGCCTCAGCTGGGGGCAGACAGGGGTAGTAGCCCTAAGGGTAGCACCCCTTGGGGGTTACACACCCATTTTAATCTATGTATTTAAATGCCGTAATCAGTTTATGTACTCCAGGACCGTCTTGTAAATGAGCCTACTCCATGGTGTTATTTCTGGTAAAACAACAATTGATTGGACTCTGGATAATAAAATGATGGACCTGGAAGTCATTGTGGTGGAGGCTGGTCTGGATTTGGCGGCCATAACTGAGACATGGTGCACTGATAATCATGTCTGGAACATGGTCATACAAGGCTGCTGTGCATTCAGGAGGGATAGGAAGGGGAGGAGGGGTTCTTGCATATGTATAGAAGACAATTAAAGCTACAGAAATACAGGGGAACCAAGAAGAAAAGGAAGAGCTGGAGGCACTAAGGGTCATCCTGAAGACAGGAGCTTGGGCTGCTATCTGTGCAGGGGTAGTATACAGACCTCCAACTCAGGGAGCGTAGCTGGATAAGGCACTAGTGGAAGCCATAATCAGGATATTAAATAAATGGGGAGTCACGTGATGTCTCATCATGGGTAGATGCACTTTTCATTAGCTCCCGATCTTCAGATTCATTTAAACCCATTTATAATATTTATCATATTTTTCCAGTGGGTTATTCCTACTTTCTGGAGTGCTTGGAAGTGTTACTTACTCACCTGAAGAACTTCCGTTGACAGATCTGGGTGACATGGATGCTGAAATGAAGTTGGTACCTCTGTGCCAGTTGTCTCCACAAGCCCTAGACAAGGCTGCAAAAGATCTGAGAGCCAAGGAGGAGCAGTAACCAATCTCCTCCACAACCACCTACTGCAGTCACTCTGATGGAAGATGTTTCATCCACTTCAAGAATCTATAAATAGCATTGCAGATTAACTAAAATCTCTGTGGACCAAACTGGGGGACCTGAACCACAGGGTTGGAGATACTGAAGCTTGGATGTCCTCACATGAGTGAGAGAGAGAGAGAGTGTGTGTGTGTGTGTGTGTGTGTATATGTGTGTGTGTGAGAGAGAGAGAGAGTGTGAGAGAGAGAAAGATAGAGAGTGCCTTGAACCTGACTAATATCTGGCACAAACTGAATAAAGTGAATGCAAAACTGGAAGGGAGATCCCAAAGAAATAATTTAGTGATAATTGGCTTCCTGAAGGAGGTGGAAAGTACTACCCCAATTTTATTTTCTCAATAGCTTCTGGAGAAAATTGCAGGTCCCTCTTCTAACAACTCTGTCTATATTGTGGAGAGGGCACACCGCTTGCTTCGTCCAAAGCTGCTGGAAGGATCTCCACCTCGACCCCTCCACCTCGACCCCTGATTCTCTGACTCCTCAATTATTTAAACATGTTCTAACCAGAATCAGAGAGCTTAAAGAAATTACATGGGAAGGGAGTAAACTTCATGTCACCCAGGATTTGCCAGCCTCTACTAAACAGAAGTGTGCCCCCTTCCATCCTGCTGTCTCTTGGATTCTGGCAGCTGGTATTCAGTTCAAGATGCTGTATCCTGCACGCCAGCAAGTTTTCTTTTCTGGTACCTGGCATTCATTTGAAGATCCGAAACAGGTGAAGCTGGAGTTAAAAAAAAAAAATTGCTGCTCGATCTGTTTAATGCCAGCTGAAGATGTAAGTAGACCAAAGTCAGGTTCGACCCAGGATTGTGAGCCAAATGGGGACTACAGCAATTGGGCTGCTTTTGCCTCTTGGGTTTCCTGTTTGGAATTGCAAGTTTTAATTTTTTTCCCTCCAGAGTAACTCATGGTCTTTGAACTTTTACTATTCATATACTGTACCAGCTCCTGAGTCATTTTTCAACCTGCTTTGGCAAATAATCCTTGCTCATATTTGCGGGAACTTCAGTGGCTCCTCCCGCACTGTAATACAATCCTACCCCATTGTGAATCTTTCTTCAAGCTACGTTTTGCACTTCTTTGGGGGTACAAGATGGAGGTCTGGATGTTCCTAGACCTTGTTTGCTGGCTTTGGGTCACCCCCTCTTTTCCTGGGTAGATCTGGTCTGGCTACATATGGGGCTTGGTTGCTGCACATCTTATTTTTACTTCCTGCCTAGATAGGATCCCAAATCCTGGTCTGTTTGAGGAATTCAGCATAGGCACTTTATAGCTCCATGTTTTAACTGCTCCTAAGTTTCTGGTCATGATAAAGGCTCCAGGGCCAAATTTGTGGGTTTACTAGTGGATTTCTGTAGCCTGTCATAATTAACTTGTTTTATATCGGACCATAGGTTGGTGGCAGACTGGTATCTCTGTACCGACTTTAATAAGTTTGAGCCACCAGTTCAGACAAGGATTAGTGGTTGAATACATTCTTTTTCCTCTGACCATTTCTCTCTGCCATGTGGGGTCCCTCAGGGTTCAGTGTTGTCCCCCATGTTGTTTGCGATGTACATGCTGCCCCTCGGAGACATTATAAGATGGTATGGACTGAGGTTTCACTGCTATGCTGATGATACTCAGCTCTGCCTGTCATTCACACCCAACCAGGATAGTGCACTCTCTGCATTTAATAATTGTCTCACTGAAATCCAGGGTTGGATGAATTCCAGCTGGCTGAAGTTGAACTCAGGCAAGACTAAGGTGATGGTTGTGGATCCAGGTCACTGGATAGAGGGATCAGGGGTTGGCCAGCTGATGGGCTTCTCTTGGAGGGTGCCCAGCTCCTTGCCTCTGAATGGGTGTGGGACCTTGGGGTGATTCTTCATGATGGGCTGACACTGCGATCTCAGGCATCGGCTGTCATCAAGTCTACCTTTTACCATCTGAGGAACATCACCAGGGTCAAGCATCTAGTTCCATCTAGTGATCTTTCTACACTGATCCATGCCTTAGTAACCTCGCGCCTTGATTATTGCAGCTCCCTGTACCTAGGGCTACCAGGAGTTGATATCTGCCACTTACGGCTGGTGCAAAATGCTGTAGCCCAGTTGTTGACAGGGACCCCTCGGATGTGTCATACCACTCCAGTGCTATGCAAACTGCACTGGCTGCCGGTTCAGTGGTGAATCACCTTCAAGGTCAGAATGTTGACTTTCTCTCATCAGGGCAGTTTTACAGGCTGCTGACCAAAGCCACCAACTCCGGCCACCAACACGGTCCCTGGAACTGAATCGCACACCTCAGGTACTACCGATGACTTCTACTTGGGGAACCAGCATGCCTCAGCAGTCTCCCATTGGTGCGACATTCTACAGAAGGACTCTGATTGATCTGCCTGCATCCCACGGCTAAGCCGATTGGTGTGCCTTTCTCATAGACCCTAACAGCGGTGCCTCGGCGCTCCTGACTGCAGCTTACTTCAGGTTCTCTTTTTCCCACCCTCCCTGGCTGCTTTAAATACGCTTTGTACTGCTCACTTCTGAGATCTCTCTCCCCCTACTGGTTCAACCCATCCAGCTCAACTCCAATCCTCTCTACAGAAGACGCACAACTGATCTGCCAAAAGCCAGTTTAATCACCTATATTACTCTGTCCATTTCTGCTCCACACTATAAACTGCCCTGTGTATTTCTGCCTTACATATTCCCCACCGTACCAGTTGTTTTCCTTTCTCAAACTACCCAGTTTTCAACAGCATGTCTCCTTAAATCTACTGAGCTCTAAACCAGCTAGTCTCTTTAAACTAACTAGATAACCTTTAGTTCTGTAAGCTTTGAGCCTAGTCTATTCTAGGATCCTTACTTGAAGACACTCACCTTATCTACCAATATAAGGGGAATTTATTTCAAGTTCAGTTACAGTCCTACCTCTATTCCCTAACCTTGCGGGAGTCTACTGATTCTTCTCTGGCAAATCTGTCTGCCCTTACGACATCCTACCATGAACCAATACATACTACTGTCATTTCCTGCATTCTCACTACCTCTATTTCACCTATCTATGCCCATAGTATCCACAGCTGCCTCAGCTAACCCATCCTTTCTGACCAATGTTTACCTCTACTCGAACCTTCTTCTCATGCCCACTACCCAATATGACTCCACTCCATTACTATTGAACAGGATGTGGATCAACATGGCAGCATGCACGTTAAAAAATTGTCACTGCATATAAATACTCTATGCCCCTTCTTGCACCACAAATTATGGTATCTCTTCCTACTGGCCATATTGCTCTCAGGCAATGTTCACCTCAACCCTGATCCAGTAAATGTTACATCCAGTCTGTTTACAAATGCCAATGGTCTAATTGTGGCTTACTACAACATAAGGAGTCTCGAGCACAACTTTGCCGAGTTGGAATCCTGGACCTCGCTCTACAAGCCAGATATAATATGCCTAACTGAAACGTGGCTCAGACCCTCTACCCCTGACTCCTTTTGCTCCATCCCATCTTACAGTCTCCTGTGATGCGACAGACAAGCACCTAAGGAGTGGCTGTCTACTTTAAAGACCACCTTCAACTCACCTCCATCTCCTCACCATCTCTAACCCACTGTGAAGCGCATGCTCTTCTCACTCTCGGCACCAAAAATGACACATCGTGGTGCATACAACTCTGCTAGCAGCTTCAAAGGGTTCATGAGCTGCTGATCAAACTTCATTCTCTCTGGGAGAAACAAGGTACTTATACTTGGGGACTTAAATATCAGCTGGTTGGGCAACTCACAATGCACATCCCTATCCAAGCTACAGAACCACAGCTTGCACCAGCTGATTCAGAACCCACCAGAACTGCCCTGCGCTTGAACACTGGTACATTGCTGGATTGATAAAGACTAACCACCCTGAACATACAATCACCTCAGGGGTACTAGCTGATGCCATCACCAACCACTCCCCTACCTTCTGTATCTGGGGCAAAAGCAGACCATCTCCGTTGAAGCTACGTTTTATCACCTTCTGCAAGTATGCAAACTTCGACCCTCAGGCCTTTCTTCTTGATGCTGGTACTATTAATTGGTCCTCCCTCTTCTTAACCAACAACGCTCCAGCAGCTCCAGATCACTTCATGACCCAGTTTCTTGCTCTTCTGGATAAACACTGCCACCTTACTACCCGTTGGGTAAAAAATAAGCATACCCACTGGCTAAACTCTGACTTCTTTCTAAACTCAGGCAGAGGGACAAAAGTTGGCATCAGTCCAAAAGCTCTGGGCAAATACCTGATCTAAATACCTATAGACCACTGCGAAATTCCTGTAAAAAGGAAATAATTGGGACAAAAGCGACTACTGCAAAGATCTACTAACTACCTCCTATGGTGACTCCAAAACATTCTGGTCAGATATAAAGTTCCTCCTGGGTTCAAATCCAGCCCCTACCCCTAAGGACATGTTGCTAAATGGAGTCCACTGCATCAGTCCCCTAACCAGTGCAAACTTTTTCAACTCTCATTTTTCAGACCTAACCAAATACACTTCTGCTTTCACCACCCTACCTCACTCAAGCACCCTGCCTGTCTATACAGGCCCTAAATTATTCTTCAAAAAGAATCTCTAACCACAAGGTACTACGATTGCTGAATAACATCTCTGATTTCATTGCAGTAGGGTCCAACAATCTGGAACCTGAACTACTGAAACTGGCTGCTCCTTACATTGCTGCTCCTCTAGCTAGGATTTTAACCCTCTCCCTATGCCAGGGTTTAATCCCTGACATCTGGAAGACTGCTAGAATTACCCATTTTTAAAAAGGGAGACCACAAGGATCCAGCAAACTACAGACCCATAGCCATTTTGTCAGTTCTCAGCAAACTCCTCAAGAAGCTTGTAGCTACCCAAACTATCAAATTCCTCCATAAATATAACCTTCTAACATCTGCACAGCATGGTTTCCACTAGGGTCACAGTACCACCACTGCCCTCCTCAAATTTACGTTGGATGCCCTAGCAGCCATGGACTCTGGTCATCTCACAGGAGCCATCTTTATCGACATGACTAAGGCATTTGACTTAGTTGACCACCCCATCCTCTTAGCCACCCTCACATCTCTAGGCTCTTCATCCAATGTAGTCAAGTGGTTTGACAGCTACTGATCTGATAGGATACAAATGGTTAAATTTAATTCCACCCTCTCAAATAAAACAACTATAAATATTGGTGTGCCACAGGGTTTATTTTAGGACTGCTGTTTTACCATCTTTATCAACATATCACCTCTAACCTCCTGCAAACCTCATCCCTGTTATATGCAGATGACATTGTCCTATACAGGAGTGCAAAACTGTTGAAGAGATCAACCAAAGTCTCTCCCAAGATTTCCAACTAATACAAAACAATGGCTGTTGAGACACAAACTTGTCCTGAACAAATCTATGATCCAAGCCATGCTATTTGGGTCCATTATGAAACTTGAAAACTCCCAACCAAATTTCAGACTCTCCTCCTCTAATGGAACATCACTTGGGGTGGTTGACTCATTTAAATACCTAGACATAACACTTGACCCGTTACTTAACTTCGATATCCATATACAACAGACCTGCAAGCAGGTCAACATGAAACTCGGTATTGCTTACCGAACCAGCCACTGTATGTCCTTAACCCCTCAGCAAGGCTTGCCATAGCACGAGGCATACTCCTACCAACCCTCACTTATGCTGTTGCAACATATGTCTCTGTGGGCAAATCATACCTTACAAAATGGGATGTTACCTACAACAACGTCTGTCATTATGCATCCTCCTCTCACCGACTAAAACATCATTGCCTCCTTTACTCTGATCTGGGGTGGCTCTCACCACAAGCATCAAGGTACTATACATATGGCACCATCATTGACAACATTATCAGATCACAGATACCCAAGCCACTGGCAACTGTCTTCCGAAACCACACTTCCTGCTACGACTTACGATCAATGGAAAATGCCCTTGTCCATATCCCCAAACACAGCACCTCCAAAGGTGCGGGTGCATTTGCCTGGCATGCCCCCTGTACTGGAACTCCTTCCCTCTACAATTATGCCAAGCCTCTTCCCATGTCACATTAAAGAAGGAGCTACATAATCATCTCACCACTTGCAGCATGTTCTCCTGTTTCAAACTGTCTTAGCTTACATAACATTTCCTAACCTTTACCACCCAGGCCATTTCTGTTAGCCCCACTTAACACTCTGCACTTGCTTCTACCTTCTCTTACTGCCCTTACAACAACTAAATCCTCCCTCTTATCTTGCTCTTAGCCCTACCCTATCCCACCCTCTACCCTCCATGCCTCATTTTCTCTGCTACAGCTACCCGATATTGGCTATTTCATAGATTATAGCTATCATTGTATTCTCCTCCCCAATTTTTTGAAATAGTTATGATTTAATGTAGAACTACCAGTATTTTTGCTGTACCTTCACACTGTTATGTATTTACCCTACTTTGTTGTTTACACCTGCAGACACTGTTCAAATGATATGCTGTTATCTACTGTGTACTGTAATTAGTATGTACTGTAATTTGTTTTCTGTTTGCTCTGTACCCTCCCAGGTCATGCCTGAAAATACTCATTACTATGGCTAGTGCACCTACCCAGTAAACAAAAACTACATAAAGTCCTACACGGACTGGGCCCAGACTACCTGAAAGAGCCCCTGTCCCCCTACTGCCCTGGACAATCATGCTGCTCAGCTGACTTGAGGGTTGCTAGAGATTCCAAGGGTACCTCTAAAGTCATCGGGGGCCAGTGCATTTATGTATATGGCCCCAGCCCTATGGAATTCTCTACTCTGTCAACCATGGGCATGCACGATCATAAGGGGCTTCAAACAGACCTTGAAAACTTACCTGTGGTGCCAGGCCTATTCTGGTTGGTCTGATTTTATTGATTATTTATACTGTATTTTATCCTATTCTATCCTGTCTCATTTCATTTTTATATTAAAGCGCCTTGGTAGTGTGAAAGGTGCTTGATAAATAAAGTTGTTATTATTATTATTTATTATTATTATTATTATTTTACAGAGACAATGACTTTGGAGTTGTGGTCCTTTGCAGTTCACAGCTGGAAATTCATATATGTATTCCCATCTTATCATACTGGACAAAAGAGACAGACCAGGGTCTATGTAATACCAATGTGCTCACTCTGGATTGGACCTCTTTTTGTTTATAATGTCCAGAGTAGTATGGCAAACACTTTCTCAATTTTCTAGTTTTGTTTCAGTTTTTTATTATTTGTTCATTGCTGATTCTGTTACAGATAAGATCCTCTGGGACTTTTGGATCCCCCTATTTTTCTTTTCGTATTGCTGTTTATAAATTTTGCCCTCATTACTGGGGGAGTTGTTATGGTAATATTTTATTTTTTGGTCATACATTCTTTTTGGGTCTTCATTAAGGCTTGCTTCTGTTATGCTGAGGTCCATATTTTCTCCTTTCAGTTACTCCCTGGCAGTTCTTTTGCTTAGAATACGCTATATTAACATTCATTGCTTTGTAATCATTAGCTTAGACACTCTAATCTGTGGGCTTATCTGCTTATAGTGGGTTACTGAAATTTATAGCCAAGACTCTTATTTGTCATTTCTGGAGGAATGTTTTTTTATTTAGCTTTGTTGGTAATGGGTTACAGTTTCCTCCTTCTAATATATATACTAGCTTTATTTTCCTTGGAGAGTGGGAGGGAAAGGCTTGCTCAGGATCGAGGATGTCACGCAATAAAAAGGTTGGGGTGGACTTCGGCGGCTTGCTAGAAAACAATCTTGTTCAGTGTGTGGGAAACTCTGGATTGTTCAATTTTTGTTTATTATTATGGGACATCAATTAAGCCTCAGCTTTTCTCTTTTATATGTTTTAATCAGTTCCTTAAGGATGCAAGATTATTTTAATAAATAAATAAGTAAATAAAATAAATCCTTCAGATAATATTCTGTGTGTTACGGACTCCTCTCTAGCTAGTAGTGCCTGGACAGAACATTATGAACACAAAAGGTATACCTGGAAGGAAGTACAGGTACAGAGACAGAGACTGGCATCCTAGTATAGTACAAATAAATGTGCATAGAGTGGGGACAGAACATTATGAGCAAAAGGTATACCTGGAAGGAAATACAGGGACAGAGACTGGCATCCTAGTATAGTACAGACAAATGTGCATTCAGCAGGGACAGAATATTATGAAGCAAAAGGTATACCTGGAAGGAAGTACAGGGACAAGGACTGGCATCCTAGTATAGTACAAATAAGTGTGCATACAGCAGGGACTGAACATTATTCAGCAAAAGTATACCTGGAGGGAAGTACAGGGACCATCCCCCTTTAAAACTGCCCACCATCCTACAGGATACCACCTCGTTGGGCAGAGCATTCCACTTTGCCACAAGCCTCTCTGTGAAAAAATGTCTCGTCATCTCTCTCTCTCTGTCATAGAAACATAGAATTTGATGGCAGATAAGGACCGCTTGGCCCACCAGATCTGCCCATTTCCCTACCTAATGGATAAACTGCAGATCCTAGTTAACTAGCAGCCTACTTCTTTCTACCCCAACCCCCTAGAATTGCCTTATGACTGTCCCATGCATGCTTGAATTCCACCACTGATTTTGACTCCACAACCTCCTCCGGAAGGCCGCTCCATGCATCCACAACCCTCTCTGAGAAAAATACTTGCTTAAATTACCTCTGAGCCACCCCTATCTTCAAATTGTGCCCTCTTGTTCTTGCATACCTCTTTTTGAAAGATGCTACCCTCTTGACTTTGTTGATTCCCTTGAGGTACTTGAACATTTCTATCATGTCCCCTCTCTCCCTCCTTTCCTCGAGGCTATACATATTAAGCTCCTTTCATCTCTCTTCATATGTCTTCCAGTGCAGACCCTGCACCATTTTAGTTGCCCTCCTCTGGACAGCTTCCATCCTGTCTATGTCTTTGTGGAGATTGGGTCTCCAGAACTGCACATACTACTCCAGATGTGGTCTCACCAGCTGTCTGTACAGAGGGATAATAACTTCCTGTTTTCTACTGGTGATGCCTCTCCCTATGCATCCCAGTATCCCCCCAGCCCTCCTTGCTGCCCTCTCACATTGCTTGCCCACCTTTAGGTCATCTTTAGTCTCTCTTCACATGTCTTTTGGTGCAGACCCTGCACCATTTTAGTTGCCCTCCTCTGGACAGCTTCCATCTTGTCTATGTCCTTGTGGAGATTGGGTCTCCAGAACTGCACACAGTACTCCAGATGGGGTCTCACCAGCTCTCTGTACAGAGGGATAACAATTTCCTGTTTTCTACTGGTAATACCTCTCACTATGCATCTCAGTATCCCCCAGCCCTCCTTACTGCCCTCTCACATTGCTTGCCCACCTTTAAGTCATCTGATATGACCACCCTCAGGTCCTTTTCCATTTTTGTTGTTGTTAGTATCTCACCCCCCCCATTGTATACTCTTCCCAGATGCATTACCTTGCACTTCTTATATCTTCCTCCCTCCAATCTGAGATCATGCTCTCTTGTGTCCCCTCCCCATCCTCAACTTAAATATCCCTTCTGTATTTGTCTTGTTTATCCCGTTATGTATTTAAAGGTTTAAATCATATCCTCCCAATCCCATTTCTCCTCCAGAGATACATATTCAGCTCCCTCAGCCTGTCCTCATAGGGTCTGTCCCCAAACCCTGAATAATCTTTGTTGCCCTGTGCTGTATCCCTTCTAGTAATCTGACATCCTTCTTCAGAAATGGATGCCAGAACTGCATGCAGTACTCCAGGTGTGGTGTGACAAGTGACTTGTACAGAGGCAGAATCCCGTCCCTCATTCTGAAGGAGACACACCCCTTGCAATATACCCCAGCATCCTGTTGGCTTTAACTTCTGCCTTCCTGCACTGAGCAATGTTGTTCATGTTCCCTGTTATAAGCACCCCTACATCCTTTTCTTCCTCGGTGGTACCTAGCTAAAGCCCTCTCAACTGGTAGCTCCTCTCATGGTTCTTTGCTCTTAAGTGTAGTACCTTGCACTTTTTAGCACTGAACCCCAACTACCACATTCCTGACCACTCCTCCAGTTTAGTTAGGTTATTCTGTAGCCTTTCCCACACTACTATGTCATCCACCACTGCCCCCATATTGCCATCATCGGCAAACAGACTGATCTTACTCCTGATGCCATGTGAGATATCCAATATGAAAATCCCAAACAGCATCAGGTCCAGTACCAAGCCCTGTGGTACACACTCATCACAGTCCTTAAAGGGAAACAATCAGTGATGAAAGTGAACAGGAATGTACAGGAACTCTGTTCCTGTACCTTTTTTGCAGCAGGAACAGAGTTCCTGTACTTCTTCCCACTGACACTGGAACAGAAATTCTTAAACCAACAACATAATGACAGTTTCTGGCCCTGTGACCCTAAAATCAGAGTTTTCATAACAACATTTGACTTGTACAACAGTGCAATTTTGCTAGAAATACTTCAGTATCTCTAACTGAATCTACTAGTGTCTAAACAGACAGACGTGTTCACACAGTTATCCTTCAGATTGAAGATCTTCATTCTGCATTTCATATTTGACAGTGCCTGAGTTCCTGTTCTTCTTGTCTACCACTTGCACCACTGGAAACAATGGAAAAGGTACAGCTTTACCCAGGCACTACAAACATTCCTGATTAGTGCTTTCAGACAGTACATTATTTTTAAATTCTTCAATTGCTTTTTTAATGATTTAAACAGTGACCTTCAGCTTCCACTTCCTGTTACTGGCAGCCACCATTTCATGAGCAGCAGAGAGCTTCCTGAGCTTACTGTATGCTAATATGACCTGCCAACCAATAACAGAGGTCAAACAGGCATATTAGCATACAGAGAGCTCAGGAGGCTCACTGTTGCTCATGAAATGGCTGCTGTCAGCAACAGAAAGTGGAAGTTGTTGGTAGCTGTTCTAAATAATTTAAAAAAGCTGTTACTGTCTGATGGCACTAATTGAGAGTTTCTGTAGTGTCTGAGGAAAGCTGTGCCTTTTCCATTGTTTTCCCTTAAGGAAGAGAGTCCCCCCGCCACAACCACCAAACTTTGTTGACTCCCCTTCAGCCAGCTTACAATCCAGTTCACCATCATTGTTCCCATTTCCACATACTTCAACTTTCCCCCAACCATCCATGAGGCACCAAATCAAAGGCTTTGCTGAAGTCCAAATACAGGACATCCACTGCATGGCCTTTGTCCAGTTCCCTTGTCACCCAGTCCTAATACTCAACTAGGTTGGTCTGGCAGGATCTCCCTGAGATGAACCCATGTTGCTGACTGTCCTGGAGTCCACTGTGTTTGAAAAAATTCACCAGCCTCTCTTTCAGGATTGTCTCCATTAGTTTCATTACAATGGATGTGAGGCTTACTGGTCTGTAATTGCCTGGTCCATCCTTTGGGCCACTTTTGTGGAGCGGCACCAAGTGAGCCATCTTCCAGTCCTGTGGTATGCATCCTGTGTCCAGGGAGGTATTGAACAGTTCTGCCAGTGGCTCCGCCAGGACCACCACCAGTTCTTTCAGCACCCTAGAGTGAATGCCGTCCGGTCCTAATCCCTTACCCACTCTTGGAGCCTTCAGACCCTCCAACACCCTGCTCTTTGTAATTATCTCATATGTCACCCCTCCCCCTGCCCCCCTTTCCCACCCCCTGAGGTAGCTGCCCACCCTTCTCTTTCATGAATACAGAAGTACTCATTTAGTGCTTCTGCATACTCCACCCCTTTCTCCATCCCCTCCTTCCTAACCCTATCTGATCCTTACAGCTCCTTTTCTCAATTATGTACCCCAATGAGTCCTTTCCCCATCCTTAATGCCCTTGCCAGCCTTAGCTCTCTGTACTGAAAGGTGTCCCACGAGTCCTAATCAGAAGCAAGACCCAACTGTCTTTTGATTTTCCAGAAAGGTTATTGTTCTCCAGGCCCAGACTGTGTGATTACTAAGCCACGTCCCCGTACACCTCCATCTGGCCCTATCCTCCCTACACACTGGGGGGATAGATCCACCAGCTTCTTCCCAGTGAGGCAATGCCTCTCCCTCCAGAGTACACATATCGACAATTGCCTTACCAGATGGAGTGGGAGTATGAGTCCAGGTGTCTGGGCAGGGATCCATGTATCCTGGTCTGCTCAGTGTTCCGCCACGTCTTCCTTCCCTAAAGCTCTCAGAGCCTCAGCAGTACAGAGGATACATATATGTAGGTATATGTAGGTGCTAAATGTTATAGAACTGAGGGTTCCTCCACCCACTGACCTATATCTGCCTCCCGACATCAGTGCTGCAACAGTGCAACCAGGCCTCCAAATGGTGGAAGCCAAGAGCTGGGAAGGTCCACCACCCCCCTTCTGTGGACATGACCTACCTAGACTTTAGCAAGGCATTTGACACAGTCTCACACAAAAGACTAATAAACAAATTTGCCAGCCTGGGAGTGGTTCCTAGGGTGGTAGACTGGGTAAAACACTGGTTGGACAACAGGACACAGTGGGTAATAGTAAATGGAGTCCACAGTGAAGAAAGGAGTGTTACTAGTGGGGTACCTCAGGGTTCAGTACTGGGGCCGGTCCTTTTTAATGTCTTTATTAGTGACACTGCAGAGGGACTGGAAGGGAAAGTATGTCTCTCTGCAGATGACACAAATATCTGCAACAGGGTTGACACAGAAGGTGAAGTGGAAAGGATAAAAAGGGACTTGGCAAGGTTGGAGGAATGGTCAAATGTATGGCAGCTTAGATTCAATGCAAAGAAGTGCAAAGTAATGCACCTGGGAAACAAAAACTCTGGGGAAGAGTGCACAATAGGGGGTGAGATACTGACAACAACAAAAATGGAAAGGGACCTGGGGGTAGTCATATCAGATGACCTAAAGGTGGGCCAGCAATGTGAGAAGGCAGTAAGGAGAGCTGGGGGGGATACTGGGATGCATAGGGAGAGGCATCGCCAGTAGAAAAGAGGAAGTTGTTGGCCCTCTGTATAGACAGTTGGTAAGGCCACATCTGGAGTACTGTGTAGTTCTGGAGACCCCATCTTCGTAAGACATAGACAGGGTGGAGGCTGTCCAGAGCAGGGCTTCCAAAATGATGCAGGGTCTGTATCAGAAGACATATGAAAAAAGACTAAAGGAACTAAAGATGTATAGCCTCGAGGAAAGGAGGGAGAGGGGGGACATGATAGAAACTTTCAAATACCTCAAGGGAATCAACAAAGTCCAGGAGGGTAGCATCTTTCAGAAAAAGAGATGTGCAAAAACAAGGAGGCACAATTTGAAGATAGAGGGGGGATGGCTCAGAAGTAATGTGAGGAAGTATTTCTTCACAGAGAGGGTTGGGGAATACATGGAACAGCCTTTCTGAGGAGGTCATAGAGTCAAAAAAAGTGGGGGAATTCAAGAATGCATGGGACAGACATAAGGCAATTCTAGTGGGGGTAGAAGGAAGTAGACTGTTGGTTAACTAGGATCTGCAGCTTATCCATTAGGTAGGCAAATGGGCAGACTAGGTGGGCAAAGCGGTCCTTATCTGCTGTCAAATTCTATGTTTCCAAGACAGGAGAGGCTGCCAAGTGGCTGCTTATTCCTCTACCAAATCTCCCCCAGCAGACCTCCAGCAAACTAAGCTGGTTCATGAACTTGGGTCACCGACAGGGTGAGAGATGTAGCACTTGACAGCACCTCAGCCTTCTGTGCCACTGAGCCAGCCCACAATTGATTTTTTTTCTTTTTGAATACACAGATATACTATATTAGCAACATTTTAATACAAAACCAAAGAAAAATACCACCTCATATTTATAAAAGCAAATCATAAAAGTAATTTCTGGAGTCTTTGGTCCTATAGGAACATAGACATTGCTTCAGATAATGACTAACCCATGTTGAGGGAGTTTAGCCATGATGTCAACCCTTGAACCCTCTCCCTCATTCCCTACCTCCACATCTCTAGCTTCTCCTCTTGGAATTATCAACCCTCCATAATATACTGGTCCCAGCTGTTCATTGACCCATTTATAGTCCTTTCCCCTCCATTTACACAGGCAATCTGTTCTACCACTACCCTGCCCCTCTCTCCCCACCTACTCATCCCTAGCTTCTCTTCTTGGAATTATTAGCCCCCTATAATATATTGGCCCCAGCCATCCATGAACCTGTTTATAGTTCTTTCCTAACCACGTACACAGGCAATTTTTACATCCAAAAAGATTTGTTACACAGTCAACTCCAGGAGTCACTGGTTGTCTTGAGTCTATGCTAACCTGTGCTCAAGGTCCAGAAGCCAGGTTGAGGTTTATAATATGGCCCTAACCGAGGCTGTGGACCTGATAACACCTTTGCACATTCACTCCTTGACCTCACAGCATAGCTCACCATGGTACTGTGCTGAGATACGTCGGCTGAAAACTAAGGGGCATAGGTTAGAGCACTCCTGGTGGCAGTCACACTCTGAAGAGGACAGGTTGGTGCTGTGACTCCATTAGTTGGAGTATCAGTGGGCAACTGATCTTAAGAAGACTGAATTTTTGTCAAGATCAATTGCTGCTGCAAGGAACTGTCCAGCTGTGCTGCTCTGCACTGCTGACAGTTGGTTAAATCCCTCCTGTCTTCAGTCTGGGACAGTGCTTTCCATGGAAAGGTGTGAGCAGTTTAGGCAGTTGTTTTGATGATATAGTGGCCTCTATGAAGGCATGTATTACCTTCTCTGGTCCAGTCTTTACTGGAGTTGATTGGCCTGCTGGTGAACATCGTCTGCCATCTTACAGCGAGTTTCAGATGGTTTTGGTGGATGAGGTTCTTTGGGTACTCACCAGCATGCGTCCCACCACCTGTGCCCTGGACCAGGGTCTGATGTGGCTTATCATCAGCTGCTTTGATTTTCTGGGAACGCTGTTTGTGGAGATCTTCAATGGATCATTACATAAGGGAGTCTTTCCTGGATATCTGAAACAGGCTGTAGTGACACCCCTCCTTAAGAAGTCATCTCTTGACCCTGACATTCTTGAAAACTATAGGCCTATCTCTAATCTTCCTTTTCTGGGGAAGTTTATTGAGAAGGTGGTGGTTGACCATATAGTTGAGAACCTGGAGAAATGATCCATCTTTTAGCCTCTCTGGTTGGGTTTTCAGCCATGACACAGCACTACGATGGCATTGGGTCTGGGTTGCACATGATCTCTTCATGGCGAGAGACCAGGGACACTATACTATTCTGGTGCGGTTGGCACTATCTTCAGCATGTGACATGGTTTATCATGGGGTGCTGTAGGATTGTCTGTGGAATTATGTGGGTGCTACTGGTGCAGTTTTGCACTGGTTCTGCTCATATTTAACCAGAAGATTGTAGCGTATTGTCCTAGAAAAATTTTCTTCAGGTTCCTTTGCGGTGCCTTGTGGTGATCCATGGCTCCAGCTTAGCCCCCTGTTGTTCTCTGTGTATATTCTGCCACTGGTATAGATCATTAGGTGATACAATATGGGGTTTCACTGTTATTCAGATGATACCCAGTTGTACCTATCCTGTCCCCGTTGTTCTCTGTGTATATGCTGCTGCTGGGAGAGATCATTAGGCAGTACAATATGGGGTTTCACTGTTATGCAGATGATACACAGTTGTACCCATCCTGTACCCTGTTGTTCTCTGTGTAAATGCTGCCGCTGGCAGAGATCATTAGGCAGTACAATCTGGGAGTTCACTGCTATGCAGATGGGATCCTTGCACCCTGAATGGGTCAGCTCCTCACATCCCTCCAGGCATCAGCTACTTGCCTGCTCCCCACTGCCTAAGGGGATCCTTTCACCCTGAATGGGTCTGCTCCTCCACATCCCTCCAGGCGTCAGCCGCTTGCCTGCTCCCCACTGCCTAAGGGGATCCTTTCACCCTGAATGGGTCTGCTCCTCCACATCCCTCCAGGCATCAGCTACTTGCCTGCTCCCCACTGCCTAAGGGGATCCTTTCACCCTGAATGGGTCTGCTCCTCCACATCCCTCCAGGCGTCAGCCGCTTGCCTGCTCCCCACTGCCTAAGGGGATCCTTTCACCCTGAACATGTCTGCTTCTCCATATCCCTCCAGGCATCAACCACCCACCTGCTTCTCACTGCCTAAGGTACAGTGCAATTTGAAACTGAAGTTGCTTTACTGAACCTTAAGGCAGTTTAACAGACTACCTCTCCAACTGAGCAGTTCCCTCGGATTATCCCTATTTTTATTTCATTACCTTGGGGAAAGTCCTTAAGCAGGGTGAAGAGCTGAGATTACTGAAGCTTTTTCTCTGTGTAGCTGTCTGGGTGATTTTTACATCCCTCCCCCCTCCTCCTTTCTTTATTAAAAGCACTTTCTCTCTCCCAGTGACCTGCTCCTACTTCTCTCAGATTTCACTCTCTCTGTCTCTCTCTCTCTCTCTCTCAATGGGGAAGTGCCTCATTCCTGAGGCTTGTGTATCTCTGTATTTTGCTGTCAATACACTATAATTGTCTCCCTAGCCTTGCCCAGCAGCTGCTGACACTGCTCTTCAGGCTATCAGCCTCCTCTGTCCTGCGATATTCTGAAAGCTGTTGCACCCCTCCTTCTACACCTCTCATCATGAAGTCCATCTGCATATCCCTCATGGCTGCTGCACTGCTAGACACCTTAACAATCACAGACTGCTGTGCCCAGGTACTTTCAGATGAGCAATCTGACCTAAGGCACTTTACTGTAACCTCACATCCGTACATCCTTCCGTCCCCTTCCCTGATCAGGTGGGACAGAAGCTTGACCAGTCACCTCACAATTGCCTTTTCATCCAAATTGGAGCACCGGCTGCTGGGCTTCTCACTAGTTACCACGCCTGTCTCCTCCCTGGCACCTGGTTGACAGCTCCTACAACTCCTACTGCTCTCCTTTCTACTCCTAGGAGGTGATATTGAACCCAACCTGGGCCCCACAAATTCACCCATCACCCCCTCTTGCAATATCCAGACCTGCCCCTTTGTACTTAAAATTGCCCATATAAATATACAGTCTCCCAGCTAAATACCCTGACCTTGAGGCATGGGTTTTCCTCCACAATCCATGTATCCTTTGCCTAACAAAGACATGCCTGAAGCAGTAGCACTCAGACTTCCAGTACCAACTTGATGGTTATGCCATGCTGTGCAGAGACAGACCCGGGAAAAAGAAGGGAGGCAGTGCTGCCATGTATGTAAAGGAATCTCTTTCTGCCTCATCTGTCTTCTGTTCTGACAAGGATTCCACCAGTGACTGGATCATTGCCGAGCCTACGATGGGATCTACCAAGAAACTCTATCTGAGCTGTTGTTACAGCCCTCCACGGGGGGGGTGTAGCTGTTCTACAAAGCCTGCTTAATGGATACAAGTCTCTCTCTCCCCATCCAGGGATACTATAATTCTTGGAGACCTTAACCTCAACTGGCTGGGTACTCATGAAACTGAATATGCCAGCATGCTTAAGGTGTACAACCTGACTCAAATCATCACCCTCCCCACTCGACTCAACACTTGAACCTCCACCCACTCTCTAATTGACTGGATAGTCACTAACAGTGAAGAAAGAATTATTCAGGCAGGCACCTTGTTCGACTCCCTGAGTGATCACTCCCCTACGTGTACCATCTGGTTCACCAAGGCCTCCCACCAACCTACCAAGTACCTGTCCTTTCACAACTTCAATCGAGCAGACAAATCCCTCCTCCTCAAGGATGGTAAGGCCATCAATTGGCAGGGCCTATATGCCCTTATAACACTGCTGCAGCCTACTTCACCAATGCCCTCCTAGACATCCAGAACCATCACTTCCCCATCACCACTAGGCAAGGCAGAGGAGGGTGTACACGCTGGATAACCCTCAAACTCCTCACACTCATAAAAGAGAGGGACCATAAGTGGGCTGCTTGTAAATCAGAATCCTCCTTAGTCCTGTGGCATGAATACCACCACCTTTGCAATCAATGTAAGCACTTGATAAGGTCTCTAAAATAGAACTATCACCTCAAGACACAGAGGGACAGTTTCAGCAATCCAAGGACATTCTGGGACTCCATAAACTGCCTGCTCCACCCCCACACCCAAGTTCCCATGGATTTACTATCTCACCTCGGATGTAGCTACATGCTTAACTCCCATTTCACCAACCTGTCGCCACTCTAGCAAACTCCATTCCGCACCACCACCCCTCGCCCCAGTCCTTTCACTGCCTCCACCTCCCCCTCCCCTGCTCACACTGCTAGACTGTCCTCCAACCCTGGTGCTAGCTCTAACCCCCATCCCTCTCCTGATCTTCCCCACTCCTCCACCACCCACCCCCATTCTACTTTAAGAACATCTCCCTTAGGGACACTAAACAAGCTCCTCCGGGGCCTACCACATCAGGGCAGCCCAGGCGCTGATGGCCTCTCCCCATGCTTTCTAAATCTCATCTCCTTGGTCATCTCCGAACAGCTTACCTTCATATTCAATCTCTCTCTGTCCAACTTTATACCCCACTCCTGGAAGTTTGCCAAAGTGGTCTGTATCTTTAAAGATAGTGACCTCTACTCCCCCGACAACTATCGGCCAATATCTATTTTCCCCCACCTTAGTAAACTCTTGAAAAGATCATCCACTGCCACCTGAATACATCACCAAATATAACCTCTTATGTGCCCAACAACATGGCTTCTGAAAGTATCACAGTATAATTACTGCCTTGGCTCTCCTCACCAACCATATCCTCTCTAATACGGATCGTGGCTGTGACCACTGATGCCATCTTTGTTGACCTATCTAAAGGCATCGATCTTGTAAACCACACCCTCCTCTTCTTTAAATTGCAATTGATTGGCTGCTTGGCTGAGATCACTAAATGGTTTCAGTGCTACCTCTCTAATAGTTTCCACTCAGTTTGTATTGGCTCAGTGTCTTCTCCAGCCCTTCTGGTCACCATAGGGGTCCATCCTAGGCCCCTTCCTCCTTTCCATCTTCATAAACACCCTCCTCTCTGACTGTCTCAATTGTAACATGCTCCTCTACGCTGCCTCAGTGTTTACGCACAGAGGTTCTTTGTCTTTTAAATAGTTTTTTTTATTTTAATGGGTTCACCACAATATATCCCAGGCACACTGCCTTAGGGGTAGCTGGTCCATCCTACTGGGGTGGCAAACAGATGAGGCATACTAATGGGTCCTGGTAGGACTAAACACGTGTCTATGTCTTCTGTTCGCACCCTTTGCAAACTGTGTGAGAGGCCTTTTGGCACCATGCAATTCTGCTTAAAGTTGGACCAGCATAACATTCTGTGGTGATTTGCATATGCAGCCCATGATGCTTTGCATTGGGGGGGGTATGTGTGATATTGTATTTTCTTGAAACTTGGCTTCCCAGCCAAATGCCCTTTGGGGTAACCCTTGCCTCAGTGTTTACGCACAGAGGTTCTTTATCTTTTAAATAGTTTTTTATTTTAATGGGTTCACCACAATATATCCCAGGCACACTGCCTTAGGGGTAGCTGGTCCATTCCACTGGGGTGTCAAACAGATGAGGCATACTGATGAGTCCTGGTAGGATGAAACACGTGTCTATGTCTTCTGTTCGCACCCTTTGCAAACTGTGTGAGAGGCCTTTTGGCACCATGCAATTCTGATTAAAGTTGGACCAGCGTAACATTCTGTGGTGATTTGCATATGCAGCCAATGATGCTTTGCATTGTGGGGGTATGTGTGATATTGTATTTTCATGCCACCAACAAATGCAAATAATAATAATAATAACTTTATTTTTAAAGCTCCTTTCAAAATATCCAGGCGCTTTACATAACAAAAGCCACAATATACAATGCCAATTAAGAACATATAAATAGGATAAATACATAACAACATCATATGTTAAAACTAAACAGTAAAATCATCCATACAATCAACACATAATGTTAGCACTCAGATTTCATTACTCTTCTGAACAGGCCATATTCCACAGGTAAGTCTTCAAGTTTTTCTTAAATACCTAGACGGAGGTGCACTCCCTTAACCAGCGAGGTAGAGAATTCCAAAGAGTGGGTGCAGCATAAGAAAATGCTCTACTGCCAGAAGATTTTAGACTTACTTTTGGAATCTCTAACAACCCCTTGTCAGTCGAGCGGAGCGATCGGCCGGGGCAGTAAGGCACCAGAAGTTCTTTCAGATAGGTCGGACCCTGATCGTGAAGGGCTTTAAAAGTCAATAAAATGACTTTAAAGGTAATCTGCCACCGTATAGGAAGCCAGTGCAGTTCGCACAGTACCAGGGTAATATGACTATATCTCTTTGTCCCAGTCAACACCCTGGCTGCAGCATTTTGCACCAGCTTAGACAATGGATTTCAACCCCAGAAAGCCCAAAGTAAAGGGCGTTGCAGTAGTCCAGATGCGAGGACACAAAAGTGTGGACCAACGTTGGCAAAGATTCAGATGGAACAAGGTGATGCACCCTGGCAATATTCCTAAGATGGTAAAAGGAAGTCCTGACAATGGCCGACACCTGAGATTGAAGGATCAGCCTGTCGTCAAGGACAATCCCAAGGTTGCACACCCATTCAGAGGTCGGAAGTGACACACCATCAAGAAAAATTCCAGAGGGCGTGTCATTATGCAACCTCGCTATCTGACCACCAGGGTCCAGCACCTATGCCTTTGTCTTCTCCAAGTTCAACTTTAACCAACTAGAATCCATCCACCCTTGGATTTCTTCCAGACAGTTATTAAAGACCGAGAGAGCTCCATCCTGGTCAGGGAGCAAAGACAGGTATAGCTGAGTATCGTCTGCATAGCAGTAAAACCTCAGCCCATACCGCTTATAATGTCTCCGAGGGTAGCATATACACTGTGAATAACATGGGTGACAGCACTGAACCTGAGGCATTCTGGCACAACAAAGATAGTTGGGCCGGAGGAATAAACTCCCGACACAACTCTTTGTGATCTCCCAGTAAGGAATGAAGTGAACCATTTTAAAACAGTTCCCGACATTCTGCAGAGTAACCTCAGGTGTGCTAACAGCACCAGGTGATCCACAGTGTTCAAAAGCTGATGAGAGATCAAGAAGAACTAGAATGGAACGTCTCTTCTGATCCCTCGCCCTCAGAAGATTATTAAGCACCCGAACCAGCGCGGTCTCGGTGCTGTGTCTTTTACAAAAAACAGATTGGAAGGATCCATAGACATTATGAATGGTTAAATGGTCTTCCAATTGGGCTGCCACTACCTTCTCAATAACCTTCCCAATAAAGGGAAGGTTAGAGATAGGTCTGTAGTTTGAGAAACTTTCTGGGTCCAAAGTAGCTTTTTTCAGCAGGGGTGTAACCACTGCCTCTTTCAGGGAGTTAGGAAACTCACTTGACTCTAAGAAGCACCAGACTATTTGCACCATAACTGGACCAATGATCTCAGAACAACCCAAAATTAGGGGAGTTGGTCCAGGGTCCAAACTACAGCTCGTAGGTCGCACACTATGGATGATCCTCATAATATCCACAACCTCCAGTTGGCAAAGGTACTCCAAGAGAACTGAGGTATTGTAAACTCACACTGTTCCACAACATCACCCTTAGAGACTGCCGGATAAGCTCCCCTGATGTCAGACATCTTAGTTGCAAGAACCGAGCGAGCTCCTCGTGACTCCAATTGCGAAAAAGCTTTTCGGACTTGCAGACAGGCTGGGTTGCACAGTCTGTCTACAGTCCAAAACAACTGAGCTGGTCGATTCTGTGCAACTGCAATCTCCCTGGACAGGAATTCTGCCTTCTTATGGGTGATTTCAGATTGATAGATAGAATAATGTTCCATCAATCTAAGGTGGTTGGCATCAAGGGCAGACTTGCGCCAGCAATGCTCTAACCTCTGCCCAGGTCTCCGCAACTCCCTCAGTGTTCCATCAAACCAAAGGGACCTGGGGTGAAGGGATGGGGGCACTCATGAACAGGAGCAATAAGATCCAGGGCCACCATAACGGCTGTATTATAAGCCAACACCAGTGCCCCAGGGTTACTGCTAGCCAACACAGGGGATGGCAGGTCAAGGACCGCTGCAAGGCCCTTGGAAGTAATATTCCGTAATGGGCAGTACCTGACCATCTCCACAGGGGAAGGCCTTCTCGGGAGGGTGCAAAAATTGAACCTCAAGGTGTGGTGGTCAGACCAAGTGATTGGTTCCACCCCCATGTCGGATGAATCAATCCCCAAGAGGAAGACTAAATCCAGAGTGCACCCAGATTTATGTCTAGCAGTGGAAACTACCTGTGCAAGGCCCAAAGAAGACATAAGTTGGAGGAAGTGATTACCAAATTGTGAGAGTAACGCCTGGGTTGACAATGGAAAGTCACCCAGAACCATCAATCTGGGTGACTCAAATGACATATCAATGAGGATGTCTGCTACTTCCTGTAAGAAACGTTTCTCATCTCTGGGTGGATGGTAAATGAGAACAATTGGAACGCCTACACCTGCTACAACTGTACACTCAAAGGATTCAGCCTCACCTACTACCACATTTATGAGGCCCAATTTAGACTTAAAACAGACTGCAACCCCACCACCGTGGTCCAATCTCGGGCCGGTGTATCACTGAGTACACAGCCGGAATCATGGCTTCCAATATGGAGCCTGAATTTTCATCCAGCCAGGTCTCGGTGATGCAAGCCAGGTCAGCTGAACTAATAAGATCAGCTATAATGGCGGTCTTATTCCTAACAGACCTGGCATTGCATAGCACTGCCCGAGTTGGACAAACCTTGGAGGCTGTCCAGCCTTTCTGCCCACCAAAATCAGCAGTGCCCTTGGGTATGGGCACCAGATATGGGAAACCCTGGTCTGGATTCCATTTTGCCCCAGGGCGCCTTCTGGATTTAACAACCCCGATATGGTGGCCCCGCTCATTCATCCTCTCCTGTTCACCCACCCCCGCCCTCCTCACTCTCCCAGGAACAATCCCCAGTGCTCTACACCACTGGTAGGTCTCAAATTGCAAGGCAGGAGTATAAAAGAGTGGAGGGTGTGAGAGAGGAGGATGAATAGGCACTCCATGGAATCTGCAGGCCAACACATATTCCTGCTGAAACTAAACAATATATGTCAAAATAATCAAAAAACTAATCTAATCAAAGACTCTCACTACCCCTAAACAAAAATTAAAAAACTTCCCCACTCCAAAACCCTCTCACGGCTCTGAGGAGGAGAAAGTTAAACTAAACAAACATAAACATAATATTTAAAATAAAACAAAATAATACATCTAAAGAACATAGTCCAAGTCCCGATGGTGCTCTCACTACCAGCAGGACTATAAAAGTACTCAAAAGCAGGAATTAAATAATCTTTCATCCAGTATTTTGGCACTCTAACTGCCAACGATGATAAGAAGATAAACAGAATCCAAGGACACAGGAATGATAAGGCACTCTCACTGCTCACACTCTCCTTCACAAAGTCAATAATAAAAAATCCAGTGAGATCGAATGATGTACCAGCAATCCAAAAAAAGGTCAATAACTGCTCCAACCGACTTCAGAATCATAAATCCACAAATAATGCATACAGTCTCGATACGAAATTAATAAAAGGAGCAAGGGGACCCTTGACAAAGGCCAAAAGTGTGCAAATACCAGCAAAGAGAGTGAAGACTCCCCTCCCCCACCTCCAACCTACCTAATCAGGTCTTACACACACCATCCAAGACCTGCAACTACAGGTACCCTGAGGCTAGACCAATAAGACCAACCCCCAGATACCTTAGGAGTGCCCCACAAAATGCCTCCAGCTCCCCAGGGCAAGTGAAGCAAATCCCGCTCGGTCCTGGGCAGCGAGACCAAAATCACCTGGGCAAAAAAGGGGGAGAGGTAAAAGCCTCCTTCACCTAGCACACTGGCCCTGGCACCCAAAAGTACAATACTACTTGCCCCAAACAATCAGGACGATCTGGCTCAATTCAGAAAAGGAGAAGGACACCAATCAGCAAATCAGGTCCCACCACTCACGGCACTCCAGGACAACACCACCAATTCTTTCAGTCAGCTCTCCAAGATGATCTTTCGTTCAAAACTTCAAAGCAATGCTGTCAGTACTTCCAATCCTGCACTTCTTCCTACGAATCCAGTGCAGCGAAAGGTCCAAACATCAAAGGGAAAATTAAAAAGGCTCCAAACTAGGACATCCAAGGAGCATCAATTCAAGCAGCAGAACACTAAGCCCCCTCAACTCGCAGCCCGCACCAATACCCAAAAATGCAAGAAATGAACCGGGTCCAAGCCCACGGCGAAGCTCAGCCATATATTGCACACAACCCACCAAAAAACGCCGAAAAAGCAGTCGACAACAAAGAGATGCAACAAAGCATTCGAACCTCTAAAAACATAAAGTTAAAACAAAATCCAAGCGATAAAACGGCACAAAAGATAAAGTGGCTTCAGAGTAGGTTCACTGAGAGAAATTCAGCGTGACCACCCTCATACCAATACCTCATGAACCGTAAGTGCTACATACAAAGTTCGAGCAGCAAAGTTGTTCAGCACAAAATTATCATTCCAACAGTGTTATGCAATTAATTGTAAGCAATTTTGTTTTTCTGTATACTACATACTCTAAACACCCTATATCATGAGGATAGAGTAGGTAAATGTGGCGGTGGTTGTGCTTTTTACGCTCATGACACCATAGTTGGCCACGCCCTCCCTGCCCCCAAGGTAGTACACGGTGCCCAGGCCCTTAACCTCAAACTCACCCCAGACCCATCCAAGAGCCCACTCTATCTCATAGTCTCCTACGTACCCCCAAGGAACCAAACCCCAGCAATATTGTCTCTCACTGAAAATCTCTCCTCCCTCCCCCATAAAGCTCAACAAGTCCTAGTAGGAGACCTCAACATGAGCAGGCTCAGTCCCTTTGCCTCACTGATAAGACCTTTGCTGCATTAGACCTGACCAAACTCATCTCACAACCCACTAGGCATAACCACACTATAGGGACACGCACACTCCTAGATGTCATGGTCTCAAACCGCCCCCAAAAGATTCAAGATATTTAAGTCCTCCTAGATTCCTTAAGTGACCACTCCACTCTCCTATTCCTCTGGTCTACCCCCACCCCCAAACCTGTTGCCCAAACCACATGCCGCAGGTGTCTCCACCCAGGATGACTGAAAAAAGTCAAACAGTTCCTCGCTCACATTGATTGGTCTCCCATCCACCATGCAACGAACATTGACACTGCCCTCGACTTCTTCTCACAAGCTTTTAACAAGACCTGTGATCTTTTTGTGCCCTTCACCATGATCCGCTCCAAAAAAAATGCACCCCGGGTCACCCCCGCCCTACTCCAACTACTCAAGGACAGGGATAGCCTTTGGCATATTGCCACCGAGACTGGCTGGACTGCTGACAGACAGGCATATAACACTGCACGTAACAGGTGCACATGGGCCATCCGCAAAGCCAAGGCTAACCACTACCAGGCCACCATCACCTTCTCATGGCAGTCGCCCGTAACTTCTGGGACAATATAAAAGAAATAACTAGGAAATCACATCCCCCCCAGCCCACCTTACAGTCAATGGCACCACCGTTACTGACCCCACCAACATTGCCAACTGCCTTAACTCCTCCTTTACAGATCTTAGTCCTGTCCTCCTGAGTAACTTTTTTGACCCTACTCACGATCCGCCGCCCTCAGATCCTCAGTGCCCCCTGTTCTGCCTACGCAAGGTATCCATTCAGGAAGCCAAACCACTCCAGCTTTAAGTGCTAAATGGCACCAGTCCTAGCAGCGACTCCCTGGATCCAAAAATACTCCGGCTGGTCCTGGATGATGTCCTGGTCCCACTCACGGACCTACTAAATTGATCCCTCTGTCTGGGGCAATTCCCCACAGCATGGAAAACTGCGATAGTCACAACTATTCACAAAGGTGGTGACAGGTCTGCCCCCAGCAATTATCATCCAATCTCCATTCTCCCCCCCCCAAAGCCTTAGAAAAAGTGGTGGCCACCCAACTCACCAAATATCTAGCAAAATACAACATTCTGTGTCCGGAACAGAATAGCTTCCATGCTGGTCACAGTACAGGTACAGCTTTAATGGAGTTTTCCAATTTTCTACACTCCTCCCTGGACCTTGGCTCCCTAGCTGGGGCAGTGTTCATTGACCTCTCTAAGGCCTTTGACACTATTTCCCACCCACTCCTACTAAATGCCCTCAACCATATGGGTTTCTCTGCTGGCCCCTTCTCCTGGTGTGTGAGCTGCCCATCAGCCCACTCCCAGAGTGTCAAAACCAACGGGATACTCTCAGAAACCCATCTCATCCACTCAGGGGTTCCCCAGGGCTCTATCCCGGGCCCACTGCTCTTTAGCCTCTTCTTAAATGCCCTGTTTAGTGCTTGTTCTGGCAATATTCTACTATACGCTGACGATGCCGTTATTTATGCAGCACATAAAAAATCTCGCCTCCTTCCAAGACTCCCTCCAACGCTCATTTAGTGATGTTGAGAACTGGTTTAAGGAGAGCAGACTAGTTATTAACCTAAAAAAAAATAAGGCAATGCTCTTCGCACAACACCAAAACAAAGCCAGCGACAAAGCCCTCCAAATCTTCCCCAGCACTCAACAACTTGAACCAGTTTACTCTTACAAATACCTTGGAATCACATTTGACTCAGCCCTCACCTTTCATGTCCACATTACTGCCCTCGCTTGCACCGCTAACGCACATTTTGGCATCCTCTACCATCTCAAGGACTGCCTCCCACCTGATGCCCTCAGGCTTGCCATCACATCTGCAGTAATGTCTCTTGTCAATTATGGCCTTCCAGTATATGGAGCCACTGACTCCACAACTCTCAACAAGATTTAGACTCACACTAATCAATGCTTGCAGACTACTGACCAGTGCCCCTAGGCTCACCCACACTTGTCAGCTCTATGACATGGCCAAACTCCTAAACCTCAACGAATGCATCCACTACCAAACCAGCCTACTAACCAAGAAGATTCTACTCGGGTCCCCCCCCGGGGTGTCTGTTGCCATCCAACTAACACCCTCCAGAGCCACTACCCGAACCACTGACAAGGTCACCCTACTAGTGCCCAGAACTAGGACCACCCAGGCACAGAGGTCATTTAGCTACAGAGCCCCTACCTGGTTCAACTCACTCCCGCAGCCATTTCCAACACCACTAAAATTCCACTTTCAAAACTGCCCACGGGACCTGCTGTTCAACACCCACTGCTGCACCTGTCACTAACAGATACTCTACTGCTCTCCTGGCAATACTGTCATGGCCCACTGGCTGAACTACCACCAACCCCACCCACTCCCCTTGGGCCTCCCTCTCCACTGCCAGTACCTGCTGGTACTATTCCAATCCATCTTGAAATGTTTGTTAATGATGCATGTGTTCAAGCAATTTTATGTAAAACTATAATTCTGTTCAAGCAACTTATGTAAAACTCTGTTATTGTGTATGACTGTATTCTGTAAGTATGTTAACTCTTTGTGTCCTCTCTGTGATGAGGTACCTTTGTAAACGAGCATCTGGCTCAAAGGTTGTAAGTCCAATTATAAAATAAATAAATTAAAACCCCTTTCATAGTCCCTCCCCTACCACTTACACAGACAATTTACTTCATTGGTAACCCACCCGTAACCATCTCCCTTGCTCCCTACCTCCACATTCCAAGTTTCTTCTCTTGGAATTATTAGCTCTCTGTACTGTACTAGTCCCAACCATTCATGAATCCCTTTTATAGTTACTCCCCCACCACTTACACAGATGATTTACTCCATGGGTACCCCATCCATGACCCTCTTCTGCACTCCCTACCTCCACATCTCAAGCTTTTCCTCACGGAATTAAAATCTTATTAGAGGACTGCAGAGACAGAAGTATCCATTCTTGACATTTCATATATTAGTAGACACAGACAGACATTGTTCTGCCTGTCATGTTTTGGACGTCAAGTTCTTTATCAAAGGCTGAGGACTAACAGCTAAACGCAACATTTAAATACAAATTTCATATCATGATCCTAGGACTTCATCATCACCATAGTGCACCCATGGTTAAGATTTCAACACTTTAACTGCTTTCACATATAAAAACATATCAACACATAAAGTAATGTCATTAAAAAAAACTGAGTTAATAAATTAGTTGTAAACTAGAATAAATACATCAGTTCTAGTTCCATTAAAAGCCTGAGCTGTAGCTACTTAGGCTAAAAGAGATGTCAGAAAAGAGCTTAGAAAAATGAAAACAGGGATGGGACAGATGGGTGGAGGGAGACAGAGGTTCCATGTGGAACTGGAAACAGATACATGAAAAGGAAAGGACCAGGGATTACAAAAAAGTCAAAATAGATGGCATCATATTATATCTGCCAATGCAAGATTTCCTTTTCAGCAGTATTTACAGATGGATTGAAATTATTATCTTATCACCATGCTTTGCAATTGTACTAGACCTCTAAAACTGTTTCTTTTCATGACTCAAATAAATGTATCGTTATAACAATGAAGATACACCGAGCAACAGTACACAGTGGACCATAGTCAATGTTTTTTTAGATATGGGAACACATCCATTAGTGAATTTAGCCCTGGTTTGTCATTTGCTGATAATGTCAAGATCCAAAAATTCTCCCTAATCAGCATCAGGTTGTCAAAATCTCCACTTCTTAGATTCTGACTCATCCTATCAATTGCTGTGAAGCTAAAACTATGGGGCAGATTTGTGGTGGATTCTATAACATGTGCTGCTGTGGTTAAATGTCATCTTTCTTCATCATAGCCCTCATGTGCTCCCCTACTCTTCTTTTAAAACACTGGGCAGTCTTATCCACACAGAATGACTTACAGTTACAGGTAGCCGCACATCCTAAACAGTTCCTGCCAATAGCCTGTAATACCATATCTGCGACTAAAACATGCCAGTCTTTGTCTTCCCACTCATGGTCACCAAACTCTCACATGGTCACGTTGGGGGTCTACCTCCTCTGGGGGATTGGCCCCATGTCCCACCAACCCCTCCCACCTCAGGGCAAACAATGGCTCCCCGCCACTATCTCGGTTACTTGCACAGGAGCTTCAAGCCAGGGATCATCTGAGCCCATCAGGCTCCTGCTGCTTAGGCCCATCACATCCTCGGGTACACAGCAGAGTGGCCCTGTTGGTGTCCCCCTGCTGTTCAACAGATACAGGAGCACCTTTGTCACCCTAACCCATCACTCGCTTCGCTGGCATCAGACACCTCACGTTGGTCTGCACTCCCTCTGGAGATGAGCTTCTCACCAGTTCTCAGCCCTCACTCTACCCCACACAGGGCTCACCCTTTGCAGGCCCCTGTATCACTTGTTCTTCTGTAAGGCCTCACTGGCCTATGCCCAAGAGTCCATATTAAGCTCACCTGGTTCCCATGAGGCATTATTCTGGCTTCCATCTACCTACACCAGGGGCTCCCCCGGGTTACCCTTATCCACCTCCATCAGGCCCTACACTGGTCATGGTGGATATTTATGGACTGGTGTCCTTCCTTTGAGGGGTCTTGCATTCTTAGTTACCAATGCCAGCTGTGCTACCTCCCCCCAAAGGACACACTGCAGGGGCCTACTGTTTGTCCCCCCCAGCACCCCCAATGCCCCAGCCATCCTTTTCCCCTACTCACCTGGCCAACAAAGGGGACCACCATGACATGGTGCTCCCTGATTCTGGGGATAAGGGTGCCCTGGATGAAGGGGATGATCTTCAGGCTCCCCCTCTGCCTCATCCAGGTGTTCTGAAGGGTCTGTGCATCTAAGGACATTACATGGCCCCCCCCCGGATGACTCTTACTTTTCTGCGGTCGTGCACCCCATCCAGGCAGTAATGGGCTTCGGCTCAGAGAAACAGGACCCCAAACATAGGCAGTTGGTTAATTACCTATGTAAGTCTGATGCCCCACCATTGGTGGTTCCCCAACTTATCGATATTTATGAGGATGTGACAATGGTAGCCTGGCATCAACTCCATCTCCTCCCAGACAGACTATGCCATGCCCCTGAGGGCAAGCCTTTTTGTGGGGAACAAACTGAGGCAGACTCAGTGGTCATCAGTACTGCTCATGAAAACTCCAAATGACTGATACACTTCAGCTTCCTAACTCCAGACCAAGAGTTCCACCATTTGGATCTTTTTGGTAAATGGATGTTTGCTTCTTCCACTCTTGCCATCTGGGCCTTCAGCTACCTTAGCCACATCCTGCAATATTCAAATTCTTTGTGGATCGAGGTCCAAGAGGTCATCCTCTCCCTCCCTCCCTCCCAGAGGGGCCTCCCAAGAAGGAATTGCAGGAAAACCTCAAAGTGATCTCTGATGTCGGTGACCACCTTCTCAGAACCACCTACAATGCTGTAAATGTGTCAATTAGGGCTATAGCCACCTGCATCTGCCTTCACTAGTATTCTTGGCTCAGGGTCTTGGGATTCACACAGGATGAGAAGAAATCCATCCCGAATGCCCCCTTCAGGAGTTATCTGCTCTTCAGTGGGACGTGGAGGTCATCCTCACTAAGATTCAAGCTTTGGGGAGAGCCATTAGATCACTCCACTCCATTTATCATACTCAGCCCAGGACTACCTGGAAGTAGCCCTTTCATCATCAGCCTCCCCACCTAGCCCAGCAGTCAGCTAGAACCCTGGGGAAATGCAAGACTATAGCACTCACCTTGCCTACCTCAGCCGCCTCTACTAGCAAAATCCACAGAGGTGGGCCAGCAGCTCCCACTGTGTCCTCTCCCCCACCTCCTGACTCCTTTCCCAACCCCTCCCTCAGGCAGGGCTGGAGGTGGTTGTAGGGGGATCATTTCTCCTTCCTCTAGCCCAAGTGGAGGAAGATCACATCAAACAGCTGGGTATGTCAGTTAATTGAATAGAGTCACTCTTTGGTGTTCCTGAAGTGGCCTCCAGACAATCCCCCCATCTCTGTCCCACACTGCCCTCCCCATCAGAAGAAGCCAGAAGGGGAAGGAAGGAAACATATTCAATTCAGTGCTTTAGAGTAACTGATAATTGCTATTTTTCTTTTAAACTTAGATTGTGGGCTTTTAGTGACACTATACTTTCTTTGTTGTCTTTACTTATAATTGTTTTGGGGCTGTTGAAAATTTAAAACATAGTGGTGGTGTAATTCTGTGCTGTCTTTAATTGCTGCAAATTTTATCTTGGCTTGTCTGACTGCCCTGTAGTTGGGTGAAAGGTGTTAATTGTCTGGCCTCTGACCTCAGCTACGTGATAACTGGAGGTGGGGCTTAGTCAGAGTTGAAGTAGCAAGTAGAGTTTATTTTCTCAGAAGAAGCCAGAAGGAGAAGGAAGGAAACATATTCAATTCAGTGCTTTAGAGTAACTGGTAATTGCTTACATACTTACATACTATTTGCCAGCAGATTAGGCCTTACGGTCTATCGAGTCTGCTCGAACTTTAGATCCTTAGTTGGGTGCCGAGACCCTCCCATCCCTTGTGATCCAGAAACCCATGTCATCCATCCCCACCCCCCTGGGACAAGACATCATCTGATACATCCACTTTCTGTGTCTGTCCCATCCTCTCTTGAAGCCCTCCACTGTGGATCTCTGAACTAGCTCACCAGGCAGTGCATTCCAAGGGTCCACCACCCTCTCAATGAAAAACCTCCTCCTCTTTTCCCCCCTTACCCTTCCACCTTCCAACTTCAAACCATGCCCTCTGGTGATGCCTCCCTGCTTTAGTTTAAAGATCCCCTCCATGTTTACCCTATGTATTCCCTTGAGGTACTTGAAGACCTCAATCATGTCCCCCTGTCTCTCCTCTCCTACAGTGAAAACAGGCAGAGCTCCTTAAGTCTGTCCTCATACGTCAAATCCCCTAGCCCTCGTATCATCTTTGTTGCCTTCCTCTGTACCCTCTCCAGGAGCTGTATGTCCCTCTTTAAGTGTGGTCTCCAGTACTGTACACAGTACTCAAGGTGTGGTCTAACCAGTCCATTGTACAGTGGCAGAATCACTTCCTTGCTCCTAGAGGTGATCCCCCTTATGATGCATCCCAACATCCTGTTTGCCTTGCTAGCCACTCTCCTGCACTGCTCAGAGTTATTCATACATGCATCCACCATCACCCCTAGGTCTTTTTCCCCTATTGAGGCCTCCAGCGCCTCCCCTCTCAGGGTGTACCTGTGTTTAGGGTTTCCCTGACCAAGATGCAACACCTTGCACTTGGTGAAATTGAAATTTAATTTCCATGTGTGAGCCCAGCTTTCCAGGGTGTCTAGGTCCCCTTGCAGGGCCAACCTCCCCTCTTCTCCTTCAACTACTGCTCCCATCTTGGAGTCATCCACGAAGAGACTCATTTCACACCCTATACCCTCCCTGATGTCCGATATGTATGTATTAAACAGGATCGGACCCAGGACCGAGCCCTGTGGTACCCCACTACCAACCTCTCTAGGGTTCGAGAGCTCCCCACAGACCACTACTCTCTGAGTGCATCCAGCTAGCCAGTTTTCAATCCATCTGGCCATCAAAGGGCCTACTCCTAACCCCATCAGTTTCTCCACTAGACCATTGTGGGGGACAGAGTCAAATGCCTTGCTGAAGTCCAAGAATAATACATCCACAGGCTTACCCCTGTCCAGTTCTGATTTTACCCATTCATAGAACTCAACAAGGTTGGTTTGACAAGATCTACCTGACACAAACCCATGTTGCCGACTATCCAGACCTCCCACCTCCTCCAAGTACACCACCAATCGTTCCTTTAGTATACTCTCCATTAATTTTCCCACCACCGAGGTCAAACTGATGGGTCTATAGTTACCTGGTACTTCCCTTGACCCCCCTTTATGGATTGGTACCACATGTGCCTCTCGCCAATCCCTAGGTACCCTCCCTGTCTCAAGTGACCTGCAGAAAAGCTCCGCCAGGGGTGCAGCCAGTATGTCCGCCAATTCCCATAGTACTCTCGGATGAATGCCATCCGGCCCAGGAGATTTGTCTTTCTTTAGGGCCTTGAGGGCTAACCACACCTTTTTGGCAGAAATAGCATCATCCATCCCCTCCACCTTACTGGCGTTTTTATCTTTACCCAGATGTGACACCTCTGGGGTACCTCTCTCTCTCCCTCTTGCTCCATTTTTGTTGCTTCTCTGATCCCACTTACTGATGTTTCTATCCCCTTCATGCCTTGCTTTGTAGATATCCCACCCCCCTCCCTAGTGAACACAGAGGCAAAGTACTTGTTAAATACCTCTGCCTGGTCCCTCGCCTCTTCCACCCACCCTCCTTCTGATCTCAATCTGCTGAGATGACACTTAGTTTTTCTCCGCTCCCCAATGTACCGGAAGAACCCCTTTTCCCCTCTATGTATCCCCTGTGCCAGCCGCTGCTCTTTACTGGACTTTGCTCCCCTCACTATACAGGTGACTTTTCTAGATGCAAGCTGGTACATTTCCTTATCCCTATCCCCTCTTGTTGTTTTATATTTTTTGTAGGCTGCCTTCTTTTCTCTGACTGCTACCTGTACCTCACTGGACCACCAGCATGGTTTATGTGACCTTGCTCCCTTACGTTTCAACTTAGTGCAGATCCTGACTGCCTCATGAAGTCCCCGTTTTATGACCTCCCATCTCCTTTCCACACTTGTCATTGAGGTAATCCCCATCAAGTGATCCCTGAGAATATTTCCCATGCCCATGAAGTCTGCCCCCCTGAAGTCCACTGCCAGTGTCCTACATCTCACCCCCACTCCCCCATGCTTATTTGAAACCAGACAGTATTGTGGTCACTCCCAGTCAGGGGCTCTTGTACAACCATGTCCCTTACCAGATCCCCATCTGCCAGAACCACATCCAGGACATGCCCCTCCCTTGTGGGCTCCAGCACATGCTGTGTTAAGAAAACATCCTGGAAGCCATCCAGCAGCCTCTGCTCCTTGGCCACCTTAAAGGACATAGTTCCCCAGTTTGTACCTGGCATATTAAGGTCCCCCATCCACACCACTCCTTCCCCTTTTGGTCCACACTGGGCAATGATGTTGTCCAGCAAACCATCCTCTAGAACCTCACTCATCCCGGGGGGCCTATATGCTACACCCAGCTTGACCTTATTTCCTGCTGAGGATCGTAAAGTGACCCATAAGGCCTCCACGTTTCCCTCTGCCTCTTCTACCCTAGCAATTTCTATGTCATCTCTAATGAACATAGCCACTCCACCCCCTCTGCCCTCCTTTCTATCCTTCCTGAGCATAGTGTACCCCCATACGTTTAGGTCCCAGTCATGGTTTTTGTTGGCCCACATTTCCATGACCGCCGCCACATCCACCACCCCCCTCGAACAGCATGGCCTGGAACTCTGGCAACTTGTTTCCCAAGCTCCTGGCATTTGACAGTGTCAGTGGCTCAGTAGGTAGCACACTCGCCTCTGAGGCCAGGAGATCAGAGGGCTGTGGGTTCAGTTCCCACATCTGGCACTTGAGTTAATATCCCAGTACTGACATTGTAGTGCAGCATGAGGGGGTGCTGCACTTCTGAGGTGCCATCTTTCAGATGAGAAGTTAAACTGAGGTCCCATCTGCCTGGATTGGTGGTAGTTCACGTGGATGTTAAAGATCCCATGGCACTTATCGAAAAGAGTAGGGGAATTTTTTATTGAAATCCAAACAGATCAAAACCAAGTTAAACAAGAATCAATATTATAACATACATAACATAATAAGAAAAGAATCACAAAAAACACAAATAAATATCAGTTCATACAACTTTTTTTCTTTTTTCTTCCCTTCCCTTTTTTTCTTTTTCCCCCTTTCTTTTTCTTCTCTTTTTTCCCCCTTTTTCCCTTTTTTCTTTCCCCTTCTTTCAATTTTCATTTTATTTATTATCTTAAAAGTCAAACTAAATATAATCAAAAAACCATATCCAAAAAAAAGAAAAACATCTCTAACCCCAGCTTCATGTACCTATAAAACCATTATATTATACAATCAAAAAAATTCCACAATGCAAACCAGTAATCATGTGGGAGACTAGACTGCTCAGAAATTTTCAATTTCCGGATTTCAGCCTCGATGGTATACACTAAGTTAAGTGGATGAATTTCCTGCTGTTGCAATAACAGCTTACATCTACTGATCGAGATCCAATATAAAAAAAAGGAATGTATCACTTGCAAAGTACTATAATGACCCCCAAAACCACCTACCCCAAAGGATCCATAATACAAACCCTCACGTGGAGGAGGGATAATCAAAACATCCTTCCATCTATGTTTCACAACATCCCAAAATTCCATAGCATAATGACAATTAAAATAAAGATGATCCATAGTTTCTAAAATTAATATACATTTTTCCCTCGGACAATATCGCTCTCGCACTAATTTATGTTTCTGGTTACTCCGCACGTTTATCCTCCCATGAATACCCAACCATGTAGTATCCCACATATGGAGAGGAATACGAGGGTTAACAATATAATGAAAAATATCCAAACGTACTTTCTGAGGAAGGTGTAAAAAAGGATTGTCAAAAAAAAAGGTATTCAAAACAGATCTATATAAAACCTTCCTAGAAGTACTCAAAACAACGTCCCAAACAATGTTTCATCCCTTTATCTTATCAAAAACTTCACCCCAACGCTCCATCAATGGTGGCTTCCTTTTATTTTTATGCATAAATAATGCTAATTTCCATTCCAACAGTATACCTTTTAAATGTCCATAAAGTAAGGAACCCCAAATCTTATCAGACTCCTTAATTATAGGGATCAAATTTGAATACAAAAAAATCAAAAAGAAAAAAAGAACAGGATTAACCATACCCAAACCCCCATCTTTAACATCTAAATACAAAATATTTCGTTTAATAGGATTCAAACGACTACCCCATACCCCACAAAAAAAACATCTCATCAAAGAAGTCTCCATAGATTTTGGCAATAAATAAACATTACTTAAAACCAAAAAAACAGGTATTAAATAAGTTTTAATAAGGTATACTCTCTTTTTCTTAGACAATCTATGTCTGTTCCAATTTGCAACCTTAGAAACCCCTTCCTTCAGAGCTATAGTCCAGTTATCCAGTGCGCTATCCCTACCTCCAAAATAAATACCCAAGATTTTGCATGGCTGTTGTTCAACCAAAAAATCTCCCACATTAGTCGGAGATGCTGGAAAACCAGAAATACTAAGGCATTTCATTTTTGAATTATTTAGCCGTGCACCCATAATCTTTTCCAATTCCATAATGGTTTGACAAGCTAACAGAATAGAGGCTTCGTCGGCCAAAAGAAGACACAAATCATCTGCATAAGCAAAGATTTTAGTCTGACATACCCCATTAATCTGAATGGCCTTTATCTGGGGAGATCTGTTGATAATGCGTAATAAAGGATCAAGAGCCAAGACATACAAAAAAGGGCTGAGAGGGCAGCCTTGCCTAACACCTCTCAAAATCCTATGTTTATCACCCTTCCACCCATTTTCTAGCGGAATCGCATATGCCAAAGCATAGCACAGTTGTACCCATTGTACAAAAATAACAGGAATACCAAAAGCCTTCAAGCAGTCCCACAAATATTCCTGGGACACTCCATCAAAGGCTTTGGCTTGATCAAGGCTAACTAAATAACCTGCCAAACCACCTACAGCCCTAACCCTATCGACATAACTTCCTAATATAAATCAAAGCATCAAAATGCTTCTCCCTGGAACCGCACAATATTGAAAACTACTCACTAAATCCGGCATAACCATGGACAACCTATTCCCAAAAGTTTGGAAAAAATTTTAAAATCCACGTTCAAAAGTGTCAAAGGCCTCCAATTTCCTATGACAGAACGATCCCCTTTCTTAAATAAATATATTAACAACCCCTCATACATTTGAATTGGTAAACACATATCCGAAATAAAAGTGTTATACAAAGCCAATAACTCCTTAGGCATCAATTTCCAAAGAATCTTATAAAGTTCACCCGGCAAACCATCAGAGCCAGGGGAAGTCTCATTTTTAAGGGACGTAATTACCGTCTCTAGTTCACCCTCTGTAAATGCCTTAACCATTGTATTCTGGGCATCTAAACCTAACAAAGGAAGATCGGCCGCCTGCAAGAGCTGGGACGCATATCCAGAGTCCAGAACTCGTGCCCCAAAATTAGTCTCAATATGATGATTCAAAAATGTCATTATACTAACATTATCAGTAAGCAGCATACCATTATCATCCTTCAATTCTGAAAATAATCTTGTATCAATACGTGCTTTACAGGCAAAAAAAGGATTGACCTGTGCAGCTTTCCCCTGAGTCCCAAAAGATTGTTCCTTAATCAATGAACCCAAATGATCATATTGCTGCTGAGACATATCGTGCTTTATACAGGTAATATCCTCAGACAAATCACGCCATATTCTATTTGAGTTGAAATAAGGGATTGCAAAGAGTGCCTAAGGGATAAGTATTTCTCCTGTCTTGCAGCAGCATACTGTCTGCCCTTTTCTTGGAAATACCCACTTAAACAGATCTTAAAAGCATCCCACCAATGAATCATATCATCATACAAAAATATCGTAGTAATTTGGTCTTGAATTATTATCGTTAGGTCTTGTAAAATATCAGGTTCCCTCAATAGTGACACATTTAATTTCCAAAACCCTGGTCCCTTCTGCCTACTAAAGGAGGTATCTATCATAATACCAATCAAAATATGATCTGATGTTTCTATCGGTACATATATCAAACTAGAAATTTGCAATAACTTTTTAACAAAAATAAAATCAATTCGAGACGACAAACCCTCTTTAAAAAAATGGGTTTAACCTTTTGTCGGCCTATTTGATGCGAATCTTTGAGGCCTGCTAAAAAAAGAATAGACTTTAAACTGGTTTTGTCACAATATTGTTTCCCAGTATCAGTCTTATGCTGGAAATTAATATTAAAATCCCCACAAAAAAATAACTGTCTACTAGTATGTAAATAAGGTTGGATTTTCTGTAACAACTCAATTCTTAAAGCTTTCATTTGAGGACCATAAATAGAGATCAACCTACACGAAAAACCCTTAATAATGACATCCACCAATAACGCCCTTCCAGGTACAATATCTACCAACCGCAAACATGTAACATCAGGGTGCGTAAAGCAAATGCCTACCCCACTACACTTTTCTTCCCCAAAAGACCAAAAAGATTGACCCCAATACCAATCTTTAGCAGCCCTAGAAGATTCAAATACAGAATTAAAGTGCGTATCTTGCAATAAAAAAACATCATACTTTAACTGGGATAGAATTCCGAAAGTTGTTTGACGTTTCACATGAGATTTTAAGCTATTCACATTCAGTGAAACAATCGATAATGGAAAAGGTGTCAAGGAGGTGGTTTAAAGGTCTTAACACTCGATCTGGTCACCCTTTTCCTAGCCTCGGTATTTTACTAACCAAAGCTTTGTCCTGGAGAGGCAATACTAGTGGGGAAACCTCCACTTCGTGTACAGAATCAACCAAAGGATGAACAGACTCCACCTGCTCTCCCCACGTCGCTAGAACAGAAAATCTGTTCCCTAAAGGTAAGGGGGAAACAGGAATATTCCTGTTATCCCCATCTACAGCAACACACATTGAGGAGCTCACTGGAGAATCCTGTAGGGCTGCTGAAACTCCCGTCCCAGGAATATCATTATCCCTCTCCACAATACAGGAAGGGGTATCCAGCAAGGTAATCGTCCTACCTGGGGACCCTTGCGGTGTTACAAAGGGAGTTTCTTTATCCTCTCTATGAGAACCCAAAGAAGATTCTGAAGGGGCAGTCACTACCTGCTCCAAGTGCTGTACCTCAGAAGAAAGCCCAACATCAGAAGCTTCAGGAGTTCCAATCTGTCTAAAATCAGCAACTAGTCCCCCTCTTCCCCTACCTCTCCTTCTCCCTCTGAAAAAAGTGTCAGCTGTAGTCCCATCTGAAGTGAAATGGGGAGGTCGTGCTAAGGATAAAAAATATTCCTGGTCTGAAGAAACATCAGTATCATCACTTCTCCACGGACAATCTGAAAAAAAATGATCTGATTCATTGCAAAGATTACAAATTGGAGGTGCTACACATTCTGACACTGAATGTCCTAGCATGCCGCACTGAAAACATCTGATCTGTGCACAAGAAGTGTTTAAATGTGACAATGACCCACATTTAAAACAACTTTTCAGCTGACCAGCATAAAAAATTATACCCCTATCCCTCCCCCAAAAAAAGGAGCTAGGTAAATGCTGTATGCCTGCCTCATCTTGCGTCAGCTGGACACGAATCGTCCAACCTCCCGTCCAAAAACCATTGCCGTCCATAATAGGCTTAGGTTTATCTTGTACAGAACACCTCTTTTCCAACCAAAAAAGAATATTCGCAATATTCACCCCCTCATTACAGAAAAGAATGGTAACTGTTTTGATGGTCGGTTTCATAATTGGAATAGCCTGAAAGTCCCTCCAGTCTTCAGTATCTTTTAAATCATAATACAACCTCCAAAATTTGTCCAAAGAAATAATGGAACAAAAACTCACATCATAATTTAGTTCACTAGGAGGATGAATAAAAGCATAAACCTCAGTAGGAGAAAAACCCATAGAATCAATCAACAAAGTTTTCCCCACCCAAAGTCTGTCCGGTGGCAAAGGGGCTTTACCCCGATATCTGAGTCTTACCAAAAATCTTCGTTTTGCAGTTTCTGCAGGCTTCTTAAACAAGCCAGCATAAGTTTTAATCCCCGTACGTACAGGTGTCCCAATAGTTGCAGACTTCTGAAAAAACTTACTCCTGTCCCCGTTGCTAGCTTGACTTGCAGTTCCGGTCCCTGCACTGTGGAAACCAGTCTCAGGAGAGATAAGGGGACGATAGTTCATCGATGAAACCATTAGTTCCTTAACACCGCCGGCGTCTTGCGCATTAGATAATTCAGTAGCCTCTTCTTGACACTGCGCACCCGCATTGATCTCAACCAAAGACTTAGACAGATGACCAGCCTCAGCAAGCCCAGAGGTAGTAGAAAATGGAACAGAATTAGACACATTCAAAGTAGCAATACCAGAACTGGGGAACGAGGGGTCCGGAACCCATTTATCTCCTACCCACATCCATCCTGCTTGTTGCAGAGCATCACCAGGAGACCAAGTAGACAACGAGCAAGACTGCTCTAAAAAATCTTTAGTATTGTTACATCCCAATTCTGCTGAAAATTGTAAATCTTGAGCAATATCACCGTCTTGGTGCTCAAAACGTTTCCCTCCATTTGCAAACGGACTAGCCGGGGAACGTTTCCATTTCGTACGTTCTGCATCCAATCTCAACTGGCAAGAATGAAAATCTCTCTCCGCCGTATTAATTAAAGTCCATTAAATGAGTTTTCTTCCTGTCCAATTCTGCCTGTAAATTTAATTCAGCAGACATATCCATCTCTATTCGCTCTGCATCCACTGGTAAATCCACAACTTCATCTCGAATAGTGCAATCAATCCGACTTTGCTCAGTCAACAAATTCTCTCCCGCAGAAGGTTCCTGAGCTCTCAGCACACATCCATCCTCTTCTACAGCCTCCTGCAGACTGAGGTCCTCCATCTCTGCGGGTAGATGGACTGCTCCACCCACCTACAGAGTAGGGGAATTTCCCTGGTGTCCTGGCCAAATTTTCCTCATTCACTAAAAATACCACGAACAGCTTAATCTGGTTCAAGGTCAGTTGGCATTCATCTGTATCCCCCTCCCCCGGGTCATGCCTGAAAATAGGCAGGATTTGTCTAGTGCACTTACCCGGTCAACAAAAGCTAAATAAATAAATAAAAATAAACTAACACCAACCCCCACTCCTTGTCCCTGATTCTCTTTGTCGAACCCCACCCAGATTCCTTATACTTCCATCCTCCCTCTGCTCCTCCTGAAAGCTCCATCCCCAATCTGTTCCCCCCTTCCCCCCTTGGGTGTGAAGGCTACTCCCTCATCTGGAGGAGAGGGCTTGGTCAGCCCTTCCTTATCCCTTCCCCTCACAAGTTTAAACCCCACCTTTCTTGTATGTAGTCAGTCATCCCTGTTTAAGGACTTCCTTCCCTAATGGGGCAGATGAAACCTGTCCTTGGCATATAGTCCCTTATCCTCCCAAACTCCATTCCAGTTCCTTAACACCCCAACCCACTCTCACCCACTTTCTGAGCCAGTTATTAACCTCTGTGAGCTTCATTTTTTCTCCACTGAGGCCTTTGGTATTGGCAATATCTCTGAAAAGGAAATGTTGCATCCATTATCCCGACAGACTCTGGCAAGTTCTTGGAACCTTGTTTGGATTTCCAAAATGCTATTTCCCTCTAGATCATTAGTTCCCAAATGCACCAGGAAATCCGGTTTCCCTCCACAATCCCCAACCATTTCATACACCATGAACTTTGCTCTGTGCAGTGTCAGCCCATAGATACACACTACCTTCACCTGGCTATGGCATCCACCCCCCTGTCCCTCCCACTGGATACCCCTAATCATGGAGTCTCCCAATAACAGAACCTTAACACCGCCATCATCCTTATGGTTACCTCCACTATGCCCTCTCAGCCCCCCTTCCCCCCCTTTATTCATGATCTCATTTCGTGGAGTCTTCCTGCCTTACTAGAGACCCCTTGTCACCCTCCCTTTCTGCCTCCCTTGCTATTTTGCCCACTTAACTCAAACTCCCTCTGAATAGGTGTCCCTTTAACCTCTCTCATCCAAACCATTTATCCTGGCCCTGATGGTTTCTCCTTCCCCCACCGCCATCCTCCCTTGTATAGTACCCTGCCTCCAGAGGCTCTCTGTGGGTCCCCTAGCTAGGGCCCCATCCTTGGTACTGCCCCCTGCTGAAAGGGCTCCTCTCCCACCTCCTTGTCTCCCAGTTTCTCTCAATCATGCTCTCCTCTCATGTCTGGAATATGTTGCATCTCCCCCATTTGCTTAACAATATGTTTCCCCTTCTCCCTCTGGGACTATTTCAATCCTTTCCATTGCCAGTCTGTGATGCCCTATGGGTATCAGACTCCCTCCCCGGCCTCTGTATAAGTTTTCTCATTTCCACCAACCCATTCCTCTCCCTCTAGGTTACTTAGTAGCTCAAATTTATTGCGACACTCTATGTCAGCCTCCATCAAGTAACCCGAGATTCCCCTGATTGCACCTCTAAACTGCCCCTCTTGCTCTGTTCACCTTAGGAGCTCCCTTCCCACAGTCTGCTGTTTTAGGCTTCCACACAACAGCCCCTCCTGACTCTTCTGCCTCCACTATCTTTGTATTCAGAAAGTTCACCCCGTGACGCTTTCCCCTTAGCATCAACTTCCTATCTAAGGGTCCCTGTCCAACATCCCCCCTCCTGCTTGCTGTAACATAACGCCCTGTAATTTCAGAGCGTTGCCCCAGCCTCCCTCAGCCCCACCCTTCTGCTGCCCATATCCACAACCCTTATCCTTGACACCCCCAGCTCCCCAGCTTACTCCTTAACAATATACCTCACTCCTGATACAAGATAACTGTCTACAGAGTGGGCAGCCTCCCTCTCTCAGGCCCAATTTAGAATTATTGTCATCCCACAGCCTGTACAGCCTACAACCCTTCCAAAGATGCCTGCCATGGCGAAATAAGGCCACCCTGTTTATCCCCTCTGTTTATAATGGCACCCCTTTCTCAGTCCCTTCCCTGGAATACAGTTTCTTTCTATACTGACTGTAGTTATTTACAAACCCAATTTCAACCCCATCAATAGTTCCAAAGTCTCACAAACACATACAGTCCAGTGTGTGTTCGGTCCCACTAACAGTGTGTGTAAGCAGACATCAGGTACCGTATGATGTCACAGGCCCACCAGCTGCTGTTGCTTCAAATTTCAGTCCTAAAACAGAAATACTCAGCCTTTCAATCCCAACCCCCAGTGGTTTTTCAGTATTTAAGAACACCAGGCAAACAACACATTTAAATTTCCCTCTCATTAACCCTGACAAACAACTGTCCCCAAACCTCAAAAAGTTACAATATCACAGCCCAAGTAACAGTTCTAATTCATGGTAATAATGTTTACTACATAGAGCTAATTTCACTTACAAACTATTCCAATATTTCAGTTAAAAACAGAATATAAACCCAGAGCTCTGTCCAACCAACCTGCTGCTCTGAGTTCCCAAGTGAACAATGGAGGCCAGGGTAATTCCTGTTTAAAGACAAGGTAATTGCAGCTAATGTCCCTTCCCCCAAACACCAGGCAAACAACACATTTAAATTTCCCTCTCATTAACCCTGACAAACAACTGTCCCCAAACCTCAAAAAGTTACAATATCACAGCCCAAGTAACAGTTCTAATTCAGGGTAATAATTTTTACCACATAGAGCTAATTTCACTTACAAACTATTCCAATATTTCAGTTAAAAACAGAATATAAACCCAGAGCTCTGTCCAACCAACCTGCTGCTCTGAGTTCCCAAGTAGTGTTGCTATTTTTCTTTTAAACTTAGATTGTGGGCTTTTAGTGACACTATACTTTCTTTGTTGTCTTTACTTATAATTGTTTTTGGGCTGTTGAAAATTTAAAACATAGTGGTGGTGTAATTCTGTGCTGTCTTTAATTGCTGCAAATTTCACCCCTCCTCCCCCCTTCCCCAACTCTTAATTATATGTCCTGTTAAATCTGATTGACAGGAGCTAAACACAGGGTATAGTAAGGTGTGAAGTAGAAGGGGCATAAGGGAAGAAGCCCACCATCAACACGACAAGTGTTTTGATTCATTTATTTATTTATTGGTTTCTTTTCTTTAAAAACAATTATCTGAGGATCAGTGGCAGGATTTTTAGGACAGTAAATTAATAAAAAAGGGAACTAGGAGAGCTTCAGTAGCAGACAAGTAGTGGAATTGCAGTATAATGTGGGGAGTGGTGCAATGCAGTGGCTATGGGGCAGCCATATTCAGGCAGACCTTCTGGACACTGAGGTGCTGCCCTATCTGCATGCATCTCTCTGGACTGCGGAGGAGGTAGCCAGACTCAGAGGGAAGTAAACTGGGTCAGAGTACCATCACCCCTATCAGGGACCACCCAGTCCAATGCAACTGCCTCAAAGGATGCCGAGACAAGGAGCACTTGGATGACAGTGGGCTCAGAGAGGGTTAGAGCAGTCAGGCAGAGGCACATCCCAGATCCTATTCCACTCAAGAACTCATATGCCACACTGGCAAATGAGGACAGCCAAATAGAGGTACCCTGAGAAGTTGAAGGAAAGGATGTGGAGGTTAGCCAAGGAGGTGACCTTAGCGGGGAAAGCAGTGGACCCAGAGGAGGAGCAAGTGAATCCTGGTGGGGGACTCCATCATAAGAGGGATCCAGCTAGGAACACAGGAGGGGAGGACAAGGAGGTGAGGTGACTACCAGGCGCCACAGCATGGAGGGATGGAAGGAAGATGCTGGGGATCACTGGGAAGGCAAGATGGGAGGGTGAGCTGGATGTCATTATCCACTTAGGTACCAATGACCTGGCAAATGGGAAGCCAAAGGAAGTTCAGGAAGAGTTTAGGAAACTGGGGAGGGGTCTCAAGCAAGTAGCTACTTCTGTCACTTTCTCAGAAGTACTACCTGAGAGAAACAAGGAAAGCATAGGTGCATGCACAGAACTTTAACTCATGGTTGAAGAACTGGTGCTGTGAGAAAGGGTTTGAATTCATTGGTGACTGGGGACCCACCTGGAGGGATGGAGGTTTGTTCAAGCCTGATGGCCTGCATCCATCCTGGAGGGGAATCCAAGCACTCAATGATAAGTTTAAATGCTATGTTTACAAGCATTTAAACTAGCAAAGGGGGGTGGCAGGCCAGCAAGGAGGGTACCTACTTGCTCACCCCCCACAGCTAGCAGTGGAACCAGTGAACCAGAGGAGTGGCTATCTCTGCAAAGCAGTGTGCAAAAGATGGAAATTAGTGCCCAAGAGGTGGATAAGCAGAAAAGGGGCAAAATTCAGCAGAAGGGCAGACAGCAAGGAGAACCAGGGATAAATGACAGCCAAGGAAGGGGCTGGAGTAGAACAGTGAAACAGTCTAGGGAGGTCAAATCATGGAAAGTCATGTGTGCAAATGCCAGGAGCCTTAGCAACAAGATGGAAGATCTGGAGGCTGTCACGGTGCAGTCAGACCTGGACATTGTAGCCATCACTGAAACCTGGTGTAATGATAACCACGACTGGGAGATGGCCATACCTGGCTACAACATATTCAGAAGAGACAGAGCAGGCATGAAGGGAGGAGAAGTGGCACTGTATGTGAAAAATGACATAAGGGCCACAGAGATTCAGGAGGAACAAAATGGGGGAGAGATACTGTGGGCTAAGCTGGAAAGGAAAATGGGGCCAGCCATCAGCACAGGTGTGGTCTATAGGCCACCAGCCCAGGAGGAAGAAACAGATAGGGAGCTTATGCTAGCCATCCAAAGGATGGCAGACAAGGGTGAGGTAGTACTGGTTGGAGACTTCAATATTCCAGATGTGGACTGGAGCATCCCAGCAGCAGCATCAACTAGGAGCATATTTATCCTGGACTCCCTTCAGGGTGCCTTCCTCAAGCAACTGGTCATGGAACCAACTCGACTGAAGGCAATACTGGACCTTCTGCTCACAAACAGGGACAGTGTGATGGGGGTAACAGTGGGGGAGCACCTGGGTAACAGTGACCACCAGTCATTGTGGTTTGAAATCACAGAAAGAGCAGACCCAAACCACACACAAACATGTATCCTGGATTTTAGGGGGGCAGACTTTGGGAAAATGTGGAGATACTTGAAAGAGGCATTAAGGAGAATGGGACAGGAATCAGGGTTGAGGAACAGTGGGCAGTACTATCATACCCCCCCTCTCCCTCCTCTCCTCCAGGGAGTACATATTCAAGTCCTTCAGCCTGTCATCATAGGACTTGTGATACAATCCATGCACCATCTTTGTTGCCCTCCTCTGAACCTTCTCTACCCTGTCTATGTCCTTACATAGGTATGGTCTCCAGAACTGTACACTGTACTCCAGGTGGGGCCTCACTTGTGTCTTGTATAGCGGAATTATGACCTCCATTTTCCTGCTGGTGATGCTCCTGCCTATTCATCCCAGCATCCTATTTGCTTTACCTGCTGCCTTGCCACACTGTTTCCCTACCTTGAGGTCATCAGAGATGACAACCCCATGATCCCTTTCCTGCTTGGTGCATGCTATATCCTCGCCCCCAGCTGATATATTGTGCCAGGGTTTTTGTGCCCCATATGTATTATCTTGCACTTCCTTGCATTGAATTTCAACTGCCAAACCCCTGACCATTCTTCAAGTTTCTGCAGGTCCCTCTTCATTCTGTCTACACCCTCTGGAGTGTCCACTCTGTCACAGAGTTTTGTGTCATCAGTGAACAGGCAAATTCTGCCTTCTAGTTCCTGCACAATGTGACTGATGAAGATGCTGAATAAGACCAGTCCCAGCACCGATCCCTGTGGTACCCCACTGGGCACTCTTCCTTCTGTGGAGAGACAGCCATTTACCAACACCCTCTGTGTTCTGCTGCCCAGCAATTACCTACCCACTGCACTACTATTCTGCCCACTCCCACATTTCCCAGTTTGTTTAATAGCCTTCTATGTGGCAGTGTCAGAGACCTTGCTGAAGGACTTCGCTTCCGCTCCCCTCGCTGATGGCAGCTTAATCCTCCCACTCCATCCCCTCTCTGCTTAAAAACACTTGCACTGCCAGGAAAAAAAGAAAAATTCAGCACTTGAAATTGACAGAAACGACTATGGCAAACAATCGAACAACAGGGGGCACAAAGAAATTTAGGCGCCAATATTCAGACTGCTCCTGGCAATGGTGCAAGTGGTGGAGCAGCACAACTGAGGTGCACCATAGCAAGACAGGGAGATATTCAAAGGTGACGCCCCATGGTGCATCACCTTTGAACATAGCACAGAATGTGCAGGGTGCATATACAATGCGAAGCCACATCCCCCAGACAGGTACGACTGGGAACATTCCAGCGCAACTGTAGCTGAGCTGGGTGCAAGTCCCAGATATTCTGACCTGGATATGCAAATGGGGCCATAATGTATGTAAGGTGCAAATGGGGCCATTTGCATGTCATTATGCAGTGCTCTCTATGCTGGGCGGACAGCTTGAACTGCCCCCACGGACGCCACCTGATCCCTAGCCAAATTTCTGCCAACTTTGGATCCTGCTCTGCGGATCCAGCATACAGGCACTCATGCCTAAGTGGCACTCTCTACACTGGGCAGACAGCTCGAACCACCCCCACGGATGCCACCCAACCCCTAGCCGAATTCCTGCAGACTTTGGATTCTGCTCTTCGGATCCAGCATACAGGTACGACCGCTGTTTGTTCATAGAGCCATCCTGGTTTGGCAGAACCCGACTGGTGCTTTGAGATCATCGGAAGGCTCTGATTGATACGCTCACTTTCCTCTTGCACACTGATTGGTGCGCCTTCTGCCACTGACTTATACAGGGATTTAGGTGGGACCTTTGACTGCTTTTCCCCTGCTAGCTGCTGGCTGAATTTTCTCTTGCCCCCCCAACCCCTCCCAGGCCTCCTTTAAATACAGCTTTGCTCTGCCCTTACAGGCTCTAAATCTTCTGGCTGACTTATTGGTCTTCATCTGGTAGTGCTGAACCCAACTAGCCGATACCACATGTAGCAGCACTACAGCACCTAGCCCACTCTTAAGCTCTCCTTATCTACTTCTCTTTATTTGCCAGAAATTTAGTTTTTACTACACTTCTACTTCACTCTCGCTGAAACTGAGGGCTACTGTTTGCGATCCTGGTGGTATCCATTTAGTAGTACTCCCCAACCCGCTCTAATGGCTGGTCTCAATCATCTTGGCAAGATGGGTTGCCTCTTTGTCCTTCTGCTAATGCTTGGGAACAGTATACCACATGCCCTGCTGCACCTTAAAGTGTCAGGCACTAATCCCGTTGTTAATTCCCTTATTACATCCTTTACTAACCCCGCACACTGTACCTCCACCCTCTCGCCAATCCATTCACCGAACATATATACCTCACACTCTTCCGCCCACCCCTTCCTGTACCCCTCATCCATGACTATCCGAGCTCTGTTTCTCATTTACTCAAAACCTCAATTCCTCATTACGCTCTCACACCCTAAACGTACACCCCTGACAACCTATCATATGCGACTACAAAGGAAAAAAGTCCTCTCTTTTTTAATATATTCCCTGCAGAAAATGCTGTTGCTACTCCTTCTTTGCTCAGGCAATGTGGAGCTAAATCCTGGCCCTCCACTTCAATTTTCCTCTCCATCGGACTTTGCAGCTGCCCCTGGTCTGAAGATGATGTAAGTAAACCTCCTAAGCCTGACTAAAAAATTTGACCAACTTCAAGCCTGGGCTGCACATACTAACCCAGATCTCATCGTTATTACCGAGTCATGGCTTAAAAAGACTACTCTTGACCAACAAATTACTCTTCCAGACTACAAACTATTTAGGGCAGACAGGAGTACGGGGGGGACTTATATATGCCAAAAATAAGTTTGCAGTTACCGACATCCTTTACAAATCCAAATCTAAAGAATCTGAGGTTGTTTCACTGAAGCTTCACCTTTCCTCCATGGAATGCATTACCATTATAGGTAGCTATAGGCCCCCGTCTGATGGCACCAAAATCATCGACATTCTAAAATCCCTAAACTTAGCCACCAACTCAGAAACAATAATCCTGGGGATTTCAACATGGATTAGCTCGCTACAAAATGTCACTGCTTTAAATCCTCTGTGATGAGCTTGGCTTTGTACAATTAGTTACTGAACCCACAGGAACAATACCTCCAACTCTGCTAACAGCTCCATCTTAGATATTATTCTAACCACCCACTCATAAAATCTCACATTCAGCAGTATTCCAGAATGATATGAGCGACCACGTATGGTGGTATGCACAAGATCACAAAGTAAAATGTCCCAACAGTCCAAATTTAGAACTAAGAGGTCTTTTCGCAAGTTTAATATGTCAAGCTTTCTGTGTGACCTGAGCAGGATCAGATGGCAAAGAGTTATATCTTGTAAAAACTGCAGACGAAGCTGTCTCCATCCTTAGTGACAGCCTTACTACCCAGGTAAACAAGCATGCCCCCATTATCAATGTCAGGGTGCGTAACATTTCCCACCCCTGGTTTACCCCAGGCCTAAAGGCAGTGCTTACCAGCAGAGACAAACTTTGGGCTCAGGCTAGGTACTCTTAAGAGCCCTGCAGACTGGCAGGCCTTCAGAACTGCTAGTAATGCCTGTGTCAAAAGCATTCGTGCTACAAAAGCAAACTTCTATATCTCCACCATGGAACAAGCCAAAGGAGCCCCAAAAATCTGGAGGACACTTAAATCTGTGAGACTGTCCTCCACCATCCCAACTAAGATATTTACCAGTGGCAGAGTGGTGGAAAACAACACCCAAATCCTTGAAGAACTCAACTTACATTTTGTTACCGCTGGACTTGCTGCTGACTCAACCTACGCTAACCATGTGAATACTAGTGAAAGCTCCACCTCCTCTACCTGCAGTCCATCCCATCTCCTCCAGCTCCGTACTATTACTTATAAAGAAGTTGAAGATTCTCTCCTTAATCTAGATCTCAGTTAGAGTGCCGGGGATGATGGACTTGAACCACTTTTCCTGAGAATAGGCTCTACCCATCTCACTGCACCTATCCTACTTATCTTTAACCTATCCATTACCTCTGCAACAGTTCCATCTAGCTGGAAGTATGCCCACATTCTTCCTCTTTTTAAATCATGAGACCCCTGTGATTTAAACAATTATAGGCCTATCTCCATCTTGCCTATTCTCACTAAAGTTCTCAAAAAGCTGATCTATAATAAATTGAAACAACATATTGAATCCTACTCTCTCCTGAACCCTGCACAAACAGGTTTCCGGTCTAAACACAGCACAGTCCTGCTTCTTTGGCTCAGGTCACTAATGACTGGATTTCCGCCGTGAATTCCAAGAAGGTCACTGGTGCAGTCTTCCTGGAACTTAGTAAAGCATTTGATACTGTTGACCACCCCCTCCTAATTAACTGCCTTTCTAACCTAGGTGCCACTCCATCTACCGTACAGTGGTTTACCAGTTATCTCTCTGGTAGGATGCAGAAAGTCAAAGCAGATGGTTGTCTCTCAGCCCCCTTTCCGATTGTTAGGGAAGTCCCCCAAGGCTCCATATTAGGCTCAATCCTATTCTCTGTATACATCAATGATCTTGATTCCTACATAAAGAACTCCAGTATTCACTTCTTTGCAGACAACACTATATTGTATACCTCTGGCACAACTCTAACAGAACTTAGGAACATCTTGCAAGCTGACTTTGCTCAGCATGAAAGTAACCTTATTAAAGCTAAGCTCCTGCTGAACGCTAAGAAAACCAAGGCAATGTTCATCTCACGTAATTCCGCCTTTGGATCCCCCACTTTGCTGCCAAAGAACTTTATCATCACTTCACTGGTTAAATCCCTGGAAGTTGTTCCTAAATTTAAATATCTTGGCTTTTGGATAGACAGCAAGCTCACTTACAATGACCACATTGAAGACCTATCCAAGAGGCTCAAAGTACGGCTAGACTTCTTCTTTAGAAACAGGTCTCTCTTCCCTTTTGTGACCCGAGCTAAGCTTGTACTGGCCACATTTCTTCCCCTACTTGATTATGGAGATTTAATCTACGCCACCACTGCAATCATGAGCCTAAGTAAACTGGATGTTCTCTACCACCATGCTATATGGTTCATCACCAGTGCCCCCCACAGAACCCATCACTGCAATCTGTACACAGCTGTTGGTTGGATTTCACTCCCCACCAGATGCCTGCTCCATGCTGGGATCTGGACCCTTAATATACTCCTTCACAAACTATCAAGCTACATAATGTCTCTTATCTGCATCTCCTGCAGTGCTTACTCAATCAGGAAATCAAACCATCCTGCTCGACGTCCCACGAACTCATACTACCTTTGGACAACGTGCCATTTCATTTGCACTTCCTACATTCTGGAACCAATTCTAATCAGTACTGAAACTAACGAGCATTGTCTCAATTAATCTCTACAAAGCTTTATCTTCATCTAAAATAAAAGATAGCTGTCGCTGCCACTAAACCTCCCCCTCACCCTTACGTTAGCTACTCGTGCACCGACTGCCCTTGCTCTGTCCAAATCAGGTCAGCAACCTCACAGGAAGTTCAAGACTAAGTTTTAAAGAGCCATAGACTTGATTCCCATAACCTGCTTTTTACTGCCCATTACCTCTAGACCTCCTCATCACATCTTTCTCCCCTTTACTCTTCTAGCTCCTAGCCTCATCTTCTTACTTTTACCCTTCCTCCCTACCTTCCCTCTTAAATTCACCCTGCCATCCCTGCACACTAACCTTTTCTTTTAATGCACTTATCAGTATTATGTGTACAATTCTTCGCATACATTTGCTGATAAAGTATCAAACTTTCATCTACCGAACCCTGCTATACCTGGGTGTATCATATCATGAATTGTCATTTGTGAACCATGTATGTACTTTCATTTCGATTGACAATGATACCTTGTATGTAATGTCCACATGTCTGTGTAAATGACCCAGGATCTCCTTGTGAATGAGCTTGCTCAATGGAATTTTTCCTGCAGTAAACCTGAACTTGAAATCTACAAATCATCCAAACAGTTACATCCAATGCAATAAGGCGAATGCAGAGGACATGGAAATATCCTATCAGATGAAGAATGGAAGGGGAAATATTATATAAATATAGTATATATATATATATATATATATATATATATATATATATACACATATATATAATAGAGGTGTGGTCACGCCCCTATAGTTATAGTCGAGTAGGCACTTTAATGTTAAACCTCACATTTTGCATGTTAATAACTTTGCAACCGTTCAAAGGATTTGCACACAATTTGGAATGCACGGTCTGCCATGGTACATCTTTTGATTTACCAAGTTGAGTTTCAGTTGGACATATGGTTTTATCGCAGCAAAGTGCCAAAAAATGCACTTTTTATCACTGTTGACATGTTTTTTTGCCTGTGGTGCTGTGCGAACATCGTGTAGTCTTTTGGTCTGAAACTTAGAATGCAGAAAGAGGTAGGGTCAAGGAACAATCCAGCATTTTTTATTTATTTATTTTAGTCTTTGGTAACCAGGTAAGGCCCACTAGGCACAAGTACCTGTTTTCAAGGGTGACCTGGAGCACTGGCCAGTTAAATGACTTGCTCAGAGTCACATAGTATGCAAGTGGAGGCTTTGAGAATCAAACCCAGGTCTGGTCTGCTGGATGTACTAAGCTCATTCACAGCTTGTTACTCTAACCTCTAGGCTATACTGCCAGCCCAACAATATTAATCTGTTCCAAAGTTATTACATTTTTAATTTTTGGGTTCTGAGCATGCTCAGTTCACTCAAACATTTATATGTATATTTTGTGAAAGAAGAATGGTTTCACGGGAGAAGATTTTGCATGGTCGTGGCAGATAATCTTCCACCATGAGAAACATTCTTCGTTCATGAGCCACCATCTTGTTTTTAGATTTTCCGTCAAACAAAATGTTGTAGCGTTCTCCACGGGTGACTTTTAGGGCAAATGAGGCATGGGGTTTTGGTCAGTGGGACCCCCTCTATCGAGCCATGCATTTGGTTTGCTTTGTGTCAAAAAATAGATTTTTAAAAGATAAAAATTCTTTCATGACTTGCTAATGATGTTTGTTCATGAGCCTTGGCCACGAGATGGTCTTTTGTCGTGAGCTTCCTTCATAAGGGGACAACCAAATAGCCAGATTTTTATGACCAGATATTCCTGGAGAAGACCAGATGTCCCTGGGGATGACCAGATAGCCCAGATTGGCAAGACAAGATGTCCACTTGGGGATGAAAATTTTATTAGCTCGCGGCCTAGGATTTTTTAGCGGATGATAAATTTGCTGTCTCATGGCAGAAACATTTTTAAAGGTGTAAAAACATTAGAATTGCATATCTCAGTAACGGTTTGGTCTTTTTACTTGAAATTTGCAGGGCGTTGAGGGGATGTCCTAGAGATGTGAATTAAGCTGTTTAGGTGTTGGGGAATTAATTGGTTGCAGAGATATTCCATGTTGAAGTTGACATTTTTCCCATAGGATTACACTGCTGTCTGTGTCATGGCTTTCTGCGCTATTATCTCAAAAACAAAGCGAGATACATAATTTTCACAATGGCAGCTTAAGTATGCCACTGGGAAAAGATTTTAAACCATACAGTAAGCCCACAGTGGAATTCTTTTTGTAGGTTGCACGGTTCATGACATATTGTTATGTTTGTGTTCCAAGGGTTTGTTGCCGTATAGGGATGCTGTATAGCTATGTGTAAGTGGCAGTGCCTATGCAGTAATGGGCAACTTGGTGGGAGCGTGGGTCCAGAAGGGTCCCGTGCTCCCACCGGGCCTCTTGCTCCCACCGATACATGTTTTTTACTACTTATATTACACTTTTTCAAAAAGTAAGGACATTTATGACGAACAAACTGCGTTTAATGCATCAGTTAGGGTTGAAGCAACAAACGTCAGAAAATAAGACATTGGGGTGAATACCTAACCCCCCACACCCCTTTACGCCACCTGGGGGGGATGTTTGGGGTGCAAGTTCCTAGAGGATCTTCTTTGGGGCAACACTGTCATAGGGCCAATCACCGAAGGGTTGACACCAGCCCTCTGTCGCCTCTTCCATATAACAAACCGGAGGAAACTGTAAAGGATCAGGGGGACCCATGCTCACCTTTGGCAGAATAACCAAGTCTGAGGTAAGACCTTGCATATCCTTATTAATCACCTGTATAGGCTTACTGTTAACCAGGACCTTGTCTTTTGACTTCCCTTCCAATTCAGTTTGTTTCCTAACTGGGGGAAGTTTTAACTGAATAGTAGCAGAAGGAGGAGGGGGACAAGTGGGAGCGAGGGGTGCCTGAACTATGGCTTCCTGTGCTTTCTGAATAAGCAAATCAGAATTAGAACAGGAGGAATTGTTTTTGGCAGCCAAGGGGCATACTTTAAACACATGACCTTTTGCTTCACACAAATCACAAGAAGATTGATTATTACAAAACATGGTCAAATGCCCTACCTCCCACAATTATCACAGCGAGGTTGGTCACAGACACTAGAAAGATGTGTCCTGGCTCCACACTTGTAGCATGCACGGGGTTGCCTGCTATAGAAACATACGCCCCTATCCCTCCCCAGTAAAAAGGAGGTAGGCATGTGCTCAGTCCCTGCCTCCGATTGCCTTAGTTTAATTTTGTACTTCCAACCCCCATCCAGAATTTTTCTGAATCCAGGATGGGTTCTGGCTCACTCAACACCTCACATTTTTTGGTCAACCAAAAGGTGATATCCTCTACCTGAACCCCTTCATTCGAAACATGACTGTAACAAATTAAATCAGAGGTTTGGAAAGAGGGATGACAAAAAAAGGGGTCCACACAGGATAAAACTTAACCTGACCATACCTGACCCAAAATAGATCTAAAGCATGTTGCGTACGAAAACTTAAGTCAAAATTATCCTCCCCTGAAATATTTATAAAGGCATAAATATCATGTGGAGTAAAATGCAATGAGTCTTTTAGCAGTGTTTTCCCCACGTAGTGCCTGTTTGGCCGAACTTCCAATCCTCCTTTATACCTCAGCCGCACAGCATTACGTCTGGGAGCTGCTTCCCTATTGGAGTTAGAGAAAGCTCTGACATCAAAGGCTTCTGGGATGGAGGGGTTGTAAAATAGCCATAGTTTGACCCTTATGTAAGATCTCCTGAGGTTGTTTATTCAGGCTTGAAATTACGGGAAATGATTGGCTGACCCAAGTACCAAGGGAGATACATAGACAGTGTCAGCAGATAAGGGCCTATGGCCCACCCAGTCTGCCCATTTGAGCTTGTAAGTTCAGTTTGTTTTCCTAGAAGTCTGTTGCCCCTTATCTATGACCTCCAGAATTCCTTTATGTCTATCACATGTATTCTTAAATTCTGTGATTGTTTCAGCCCCCACCACTTCCTCTGGCAGGGTGTTCCACTTGTCCACCACCTGTTCTGTGAAGAAATTCTTTCTCATGTTTCCTCTAAATTGTCCTCCCTCCAACTTCATCCCATGCCCTCTAGTCCTAGAACATCTTTTTCACTAAAAAATAGTGTTTTCTTGCACCCTGTTCCTCCCTGTAAGATACTTGTATGTCTCTATCATATCCCCTCTCTCCCTCCTCTCCTCCAGGGAGTACATGTTCAGTTCCTTCAACCTGTCTTCATAGGACTTGTGATGCAATCCATGCACCATCTTTGTTGCCTTCCTCTGAACCTTCTCTACCCTGTCTATGACCTTACATAGGTATGGTCTCCAGAACTGTACACTGTACTCCAGGTGGGGCCTCAGTAGTGTCTTGTATAGCAGAATTATGACCTCCCTTTTCCTGCTGGTGATGCCCCTGCCTATACATCCCAGCATCCTATTTGCTTTACCTGCTGCCTTGTCACACTGTTTCCCTACCTTGAGGTCATCAGAGATGACAACCCCAAGATCCCTTTCCTGCTTGGTGCATGCTATATCCTCACCCCCAACTGATATATTGTGCCAGGGTTTTGTGCCCCATATGCATTATCTTGCACTTCTTTGCATTGAATTTCAACTGCCAAACCCCTGACCATTCTTCAAGCTTCTGCAGGTCGCTTCTCATTCTGTCTACACCCTCTGGTGTGTCTACTCTGTTACAGAGCTTTGTGTCATCAGTGAACAGTGAAATTCTGCCTTCTAGGTCCTCTGAATGTCACTGATGAAGATGTTGAATAGGACCGGTCCCAGCACTGATCCCTGTGGTACCCCACTGGTCACTCTTCCTCTGTGGAGTGACAGCCATTTACCACCCCTCTGTGTCCTGCCACCCAGCCAGTTCCTACCCACCACACTACTGTCCTGCCACACCCATATTCCCCAGTTTGTGTAATAGTCTTCTATGTGGCACAGTGTCAGAGGCCTTGCTGAAGTCCAGATAGGCCATGTCCACTGCCCTCCCTGATCCACCTCCATAGTCACCCAGTCAAAAATTCAACGAGGTTGGTCTGACATGACCTCCCCTGGCAAAACCATGCTGCCTTGGGTCCTGTAGTCCATTGACAACTAGATGTTCCACCAATCTCTCCTTCAGTAGTGCTTCCATGATCTTCCCACTACCGAGGTGAGGCTGACTGGTCTGTAGTTCCCTGCTTCCTCTTTGTTCCCACTTTTGTATAAGGGACTACATCTGCTGTCCTCCAGTCTTTGGGTACCTCCCTGTTTCCAGTGATCGGCTAAACAGGATAGCCAGAGTTCAGCCACCACCTCTCTTAGTTCTTTAAGGACCCTGGGTGCACCCCATCTGGCCCATTTCTTTATCAACTCTAATTACTTCCAGTTCCTTCAGGACCCTTTCTTGTGTAAAGGGACTTTGTCCATTTCTGCACCATTCTGCCCTTGTACTCCCTTCAGACCCATTACCCTCCTCTTCCTCAGTAAAGACTGAGCAGAAATACCTGTTCAATATGTCAGCTTTACTGTTGTCATCCTCCATGCGGCCCCCATCCTCCCCCTGCAGTCTCACTATCCCTCCCTTTGTCTTTCTTTTTTCACTTATGTACCTGTAAAGGTTTTGTCCCCTCTACCCACTGATTTTGCAGTGTGTTCTTCTGTCTGAGCTTTGGCTTCCCTTATTGACCTCCCTGCCTCCCTTTGTTTCTCCTGGTACTTCTCCCTATCCCCTTCTGCCTGTGACTTTTTGTATTGCCTGAATGCAATCTTTTTGGCTTTCACTTTCTTTGCTACCTCTTTGGAAAACCATAATGGTCACCTCTTCCTTTTCCTCTTACTAACCTGCTTAATGCATAATTATGTTGTTCTTGTAATCCCCATTTTAAATACCTCCACTGTTCCTCAACCCCTGATTCCTGTCCCATTCCCCTTAATGCCTCTTTCAAGTATCTCCCCATTTTCCCAAAGTATGCCCCCCTAAAATCCAGGATACATGTTTTTGTGTGGTTTGGTTCTGCTCTTTCTGTGATTTCAAACCACAATGACTGGTGGTCACTGTTTTCCAGGTGCTCCCCCACTGTTACCCCCATCACACTGTCCCTGTTTGTGAGCACAAGGTCCAGTATTGCCTTCTGCTGAGTTGGTTCCATGACCATTTACTTGAGGAAGGCACCCTGAAGGGAGTCCAGGATAAATTTGCTCATAGTTGATGCTGCTGCTGGGATGCTCCAGTCCACGTCTGGAATACTGAAGTCTCCAGCCAGTACTACCTCACCCTTGTCTGCCATCCTTTGGATGGCTAGCATCAACTCTATCTGTTTCTTCCTCCTGGGCTGGTGGTCTATAGACCACACCTGTGTGATGGCTGTCCCATTTTCCTTTCCAGCTTAACCCACAGTATCTCTCCCCAATTTTGTTCCTCCTGGATCTCTGTGGCCCTTATGTCATTTTTCACATACAGTTCCACTCCTCCTCCCTTACTGCCTGCTCTGTCTCTTCTGAATATGTTGTAGCCAGGTATGGTCATCTCCCAGTCGTGGTTGGCATAACACCAGGTTTCAGTGATGGCCACAATGTTCAGGTCTGACTGTACCATGACAGCCTCCAGATCTTCCATCTTGTTGCTAAGGCTCCTGGCATTTGCACATATGGCTTTCCATGATTTGACCTCCCTAGACTGTTTCACCGTTCTACTCCAGCCCTTACTTGGTTGTCATTTATCCCTGGTTCTCCTTGCTGTCTGCCCTTCTGCTGAATTTGGCCCCTTTTCTGCTTATCCACCTCTTGGGCACTAATTTCCATCTTTGCACACTGCTTTGCAGAGATAGCCACTCCTCTGGTTCACTGGTTCCACTGCTAGCTGTGGGGGTTGTAGTAGGTACCCTCCTTGCTGGCCTGCCACCCCTTTGCTAGTTTAAATGCTTGTCAATGTAGCATTTAAATTTATCATTAGTCTTGGATTCCCCTCCAGGATGGATGCAGGCCATCAGGCTTGAACAAACCTCCATCCTCCAGGTGGGTCCCCAGTCACCAATGAATCCAAACCCTTCCTCACAGCACCAGTTCTTCAACCATGAGTTAAAGTTCCTGGTGCATGCACTCTATCTCCCTTGCCTCTCACAGGTAGTACTTCTGAGAAAGTGACAGAAGTAGCTACTTGCTTGAGACCCATCCCCAGTTTCCTAAACTCTTCCTGAACTTCCTTTGGCTCCCCATTTGCTAAGTCATTAGTACCTAGGTGGATAATGACATCCAGCTCACCCTCCCATCTTGCCTTCCCAGTGATCCCCAGGATCTTCCTTCCATCCCTCCATGCTGTGGCACCTGGTAGGCACTTCACCTCCCTGTCTTCCCCCTCCTGTGTTCCTAGCTGGATCCCTCTTATGATGGAGTCCCCCACCTGGATTCACTTCCTCCTCCTCCTCTGAGGTCCACTGCTTTCCTTGCTGAGGTCACCTCCTTGGCTAACCTCCACATCCTTTCCTTCCACTTCTCTGGGTACCTTTATTTGGTTGTCCTCATTTGCCAGTGTGGCATATGAGTTCTTGAGTGGAATAGGATCTGGGATGTGCCTCTGCCTGACTGCTCTAACCCTCCCTGAGCCCACTGTCATCCAAGTGCTCCTCATTCTCAGTATCCTTTGAGGTAGTTGCATTGGACTGGGTGGTCCCTGGATAGGGGTGATGGTACTCCTGACCCAGTTTACTTCCGCTCTGAGTCTGGCTACCTCATCCCACAGTCCAGAGAGATGCATGCAGATAGGGCAGCACCTCAGTGTCCAGAAGGTCTGCCTGAATATGGCTGCCCCATAGCCACTGCATTGCACCACTCCCCACATTATACTGCAATTCCACTACTTGTCTGCTACTGAAGCTCTCCTAGTTCCCTTTTTATTAATTTACTGTACTAAAAATCCTGCCACTGATCCTCAATCATTTTCTTTTTTAAAGAAAAAGAAACCAATAAATAAATAAATGAGTCAAACACTTGTCGTGCTGAGGTGGGCTTCTTCCCAATTATGCCTCCTACTTCACACCCCTTACTATACCCTGTGTTTAGCTCCTGTCAATCAGATTTAACAGGGCATATAATTAAGAGTTGGGAAGGGGCAAAATTTGCAGCAATTAAAGACAGCACAAATTACACCACCACTATGTTTTAAATTTCTACAGCCCAAAATAATTATAAGTAAAGACAACAAAGAAAGTAAAGTGTCACTAAAGCCCACAATCTAAGTTTAAAAGAAAAATAGCAATTACCAGTTACTCTAAAGCACTGAATTGAATAGGTTTCCTTCCTTCTCCTTCTGGCTTCTTGATGTAAAATTTCCTTCTCAGCCTGTTTATTCTGCAGGTTATCTGTCCCTTTATGCTGCTGACCAGCTGGTTTCCACTCAGGAGAGTGTTGCGAGAGAGTCAAATCAGAATCCCATGTTGGATCAGGCTTCCATACACCTGTTTCTGCCTGTTTCCAGCCAGCCTCACATAGAACTTTATGAGGAGACCAAGAGTCTCGAATGCCATCTTCCTGAAAATGAGGGGCTCGGTCATCCGAGAGTGCATGTCTAGGGTCAGTGTTTGTTTCGGTGCTGTTTTCTTAGGAAAATAAAAATTTGTAACCCCAAGTTGTGAGCCCTCGGATGATTGGTAAGTCACAGCAGATAAAGCTGACGTTTTTTCCTGCATCTGGTGTTTAAATACAAAACCAGCCACTTTGTTCAAGGGAGCCGACTCATTCTGGGCAAAAGTCATAGAATCAGCATCTTGACTTTTAGTCATAACATCACCTCGCTGAAAGTTATCAGGCACCAGAATAGGCTGTAGGCACTCGCTATTCTCAGTGATGAAATTGCCAGCCTGTAAGGAAGTCAGAAAACCCAAAGGTGTCCTAGGTTTAACAACAGAGTTATGCGGTTCAATGCTCCGCCCCACGGGACCTCCAGCGCTTCTGAGGTCTACGGAGGAATTGTCAATTCTCTCTTCACAGCTGTCACTGGGGTAAGCATTGTAATCAGATGACTCAGCTCTGGGCTGTGAAACTTCGGAATACAGCGAAACAGGTTTTTTTTTGTTTGGGCAGTTTCTCTTGTTATTAACTCCAACCCGCCTGATTTAACATCTAAGGGAGTCACAGTACCTGTAGACCCAGCAGTCTCCTTCTCCAGAGCCACCGTCCAGCTGACCCTATGCTTTGTCACCTTTCCAAGTCCTTTCACAGAAGCTTGAAGCTGCAAAACACTGTTGCACCCCTCAGGCCCTCCCGAGGGAGCAGAGTCTTTCCTCACATCAGGCAAAGTAGTCGCAACACTTTCACGGATCTGGCAACCGCTCTGCAATCCAGTATTCACCTCTTCAGTATCCGGCATTGAGACTGCTCCAGACATGTCGACTTCCATCTCAGGCAGCACTGTTTCATGTAGACAAAGCTAAGCGTTTACTTTTTTAACTATAGTTGGCACCTAAAGCTCCAAGTTTACTACTGCATCATGAAATCCTGCTTAAGAATCAGTTTCAGCCATAACCTTGGCTGGAGCCTCCATAATACCTAGAGCAGGAGCTGAGGCTAGCTCTCCCACTCTGCAGACATCCTCCTCCTTCGATAGGCCACTTCGAGTGGCCATCTTGGCAATGGCCTGTCCCCCTACTGGCAGCAATGCAGCAACCGAGTAGGGGAATTTCCCCGGTGTCTTGGCCAAATTTCCCTCTTTCACTAAAAATTCCACCAACACCTTAATCTGGTTCAGGGTCAGTTGGCATTTCATCTGTATCCCCCCCTCCCCTGGGTCGTGCCTGAAAATAGGCAGAATCTGCCTAGTGCACTTACCCAGTCAACAAAAACTAAATAAAAAATACAATAAATAAATGGTACATCCTGTTGTCTGTCAGTCTGTGGAGGATGAGGGTGTGGGGATATATATATATATATATTGCACAGCATGAAGCCTTGATGTCATATGTATGGAAGGAATACGATTGGAAGTGTTCATCTAGATACTTCTGCACACCCCAAATTACAGGAAAATATTATACTTTTCATAGGATAGGATGTTGGAGAAGGTCTGGGAAGAAAAAGGCAGCCCATACTCATGTTTTTGGAGTTGCGTCATCCTTAGACCATTTTGGTTAAACATACAAAAAGCAGTTAAAGAACTGTTCCCAGAATTGCAAGAATGAACTCCAAAATGTACTATACTGCATTTCCCACAACACAATAGAAATATTCACACCAGAAAGATACTAGCCATTCTTTTGATTGCTGCAAAAAAAAGAAATCACCACTAGGTGGCTCCTGGATAACATTCTGAACCAGAAAGACTGGGAAGATACAGTACAGAGAATATAGTGCATGGAAAAGTTTACAGCTAAGCTAAACCTCAGGGAGAAGACATTTAATCAGTTTGGGAAGAGGTTTATATGGTTTATGCAGCACAGGTTAGATATTATCCCATAATAAATAAATAGTCCTCATACGAGAAAGATGACATGGGACACATGACCCAGTTATTAGACAGAAAATTATGAAATATTACAGACTGAATATGAATGAGAATGTAAGATTCCTCCTGGCATTACTCACTTGCAACAATGATGTATTATCTTCCTCTAATCTTTGTATGTTCTGGCTGTCATTCATGCTGTTTGCTCCAAAGAAACCTGAACAAAAACTTTAATGGAAAAAAGAAAAAGACTGTGCGAAGTCCAAACAGGCCATGTCCACTGCCCACCCCTGATCCATCTCCTTTGTCACCCAGTCAAAATTCAATGAGGTCGGTCTGCATGACCTCCCTAGTGAAACCATGCTGCCTTGGTCCTATAGTCCACTAGCACCCAGATGTTCCACCAATCTCTCCTTCAGTAGTGCTTCCATGATTTTACCCACTACCGAGGTCAGGCTGACTGGTCTGTAGTGTCCCGCTTATTCTTTGTTCCTGCATTTGTATAAGGGGACTACATCTCCTGTCCTTCAGTCTTTGGGTACCTCCCATTTCCAGTGATCAGCTAAACAGAGTTGCCAGAGGTTCAGCCACCACCTCTCTTAGTTCCTTTAGGACTCCGGGGTGCACCCCATTTGGGCCATTGCTTTGTCAACTCTTATTCCTTCCAGTTCCTTCAGGATCCTTTCCCATGTAAAGGGACTTGTGTCCATTTCTGCACCATTCCCACCCCTTGTATTCCCTTTAGGCCCATTACCCTCCTCTTCCTCAGTAAAGACCAAGTAGAAGTACCTGTTCAGTAAGTCAGCTTTACTGTTGCCATCTTCCATGTGTCCCCATCCCATCCGATCAGTCTCACTATCCCTCCCATTGCCTTTCTTGTTTCACTTACATACCTGTAAAGGTGTTGTCGCTGCTAGCCACTGATTTTGCAATGTCTTCTTCTGTCTGATCTTAGGCTTCCCTTATTGACCTCCCTGCCTCCCTGCCTCCCTTTGCTTCTCCTGGTACTTTTCTGTATCCTCCTCTGCCTGTGCATTTTTGTATTGCCTGAATGCAATCTTTTGGGCTTTCACTTTCTCTGCTACCTTCTTGGAAAACAATAATGGCCTCCTCTTCCTTTTCCCCTTGCTAACCTGCTCAATGCATAATTCTGTTGCTCCTGTAAACCCCATTTTCAATATTGCCCACTGTTCCTCAACCCCTGATTCCTGCCCCTTTCCATTAGTGCCTCTTTCAAGCAACTCTCCTTTTTCCCAAAGTCTGCCTCCCTAAAATCCAGGATATGTGTTTTTGTGTGGTTTGGTTCTGCTCCTTCTGTGATTTCAAACCACAGTGACTGGTGGTCACTGTTACTACCACCACACTGTCCCCATTTGTGAGCCCAAGGTCCAGTATTGCCTTCTGTCGAGTTGGTGTCATGACCAGTTGCTTTGAAGGACACCTTGAAGGGTCAGGATAAATCTGCTCCTGGCTGCTGCTGCTGCTGCTGCTGGGAGGCTCCAGTCTGCATCTGGAATACTGAAGTCTCCAACCAGCACCACCTCATCCTTGTCTGCCATCCCTTGAATGGCTAGCATCAGCTCACTAGCTGTTCCTTCCTCTTGGGATGGTGGTCTTTAAACTACCCCTGTGAGAACAGCTGACCCCATTTTCCTTTCCAGCTTAACCCACAGTATCTCACCCCAATTTTGTCCCTCCTGGATCTCTGTGGCCTTTATGCCATCTTTCACATAAAGTGCCACTCCTCCTCCCTTCTTGCCTGCCCTGTCTCTTCTGAATATGTTGTAGCCAGGTATGGCCATCTCCCAGTCATGGTTATCATTACTCCAGATCTCTATGATGGCCACAATATCCAGGTCCGACTGCCCCTTTACAGCCTCCAGATCCTCTATCTTGATGCTAATGCTCCTGGCATTGGCACACATGGCTTCCTATAATTTGAACTCCCTGAACTGTTTAGGTGTTCTATTCCTGCCCCCTCCCTGGTTGTCCTTTATACCCGGTTCTCCCTGCTGTCTGCCCTTCTGCTGAATTTTGTCCCTTCTGCCTATCCACCTCTTGGGTGCTTATCTCCTCCATTTGCCCACTGCTTTGTAGAGATATCCACTCCTCCCATTCACTGATTCCACTGCTAGCTTTGTGTGGGGGGGGTTAGGTACCCTCCTTGTTGCCCTGCTACCCCTTGGCTAGTTTAAATGTTTGTTCATGTAGCATTTAAACATGTTATTGAGTGCTTGGATTCCCCTCCAGGACAGATGTAGGGTATCAGGCTTGAACAAGCCTCCATCCTTCCAGGTGGGTCCCCAGTCACCAATGAATCCAAACCCTTCCTCACAGTGCCAGTTCTTTAACTATGAGTTAAAGTTCATATGCTCTCCTATACCTTACACAGGTAGTACTTCTGAAAAGATGACAAAAGTAGCTAGTTGCCTGAGACCCTTCCCCAATTTCCTAAATTCTTCCTGAACTTCTTTAGGTTTCCAGTTTGCCAGGTCATTAGTACCTAGGTGGATAATGACATCCAGCTCACCATCCCATCTTGCCTAGAGATACCTTCAAATGTCTGATGAGCCACCCAAACAGGGGCAGTCCAAATAGCAATGGACTTTACCCCTACTTTCTTAAGCCATAACCCCTGCATCTCCAAACCCCTTCCTTTATCTCTAACTTCACCTTTGGCCTATTTTATCCATGCTCGCTATATAGAATAACACTATAGTTGTCCACATCTTTAAGGCAGATGATCTTCTTCTCCTGACAGCTACAAGCCTATCTCTATGCTCCCTCATTTTAGCTAACTCCTTAAAAAGGTAGTCCACCGCAAGCTCCCTGAGCACATAGATAAATACAAACTGCTTTACCCATAACCAGACAGCTTCAGGAAACACCACAACACCACATCTGCTCTGGGCCTTTTCACCAACCATGTCCTCAGGAACATGGACAGTGAGTACACCATGGGTGCCATGTTTGCAGACCTAACAAAGGTGTTCGACCTGGTTAACCACAACCTCCTCCATGTTAAGCTGATGAAGTCTGGGTGCTCAGTTTGTACATCTTTGTGGTTTCAGAGCTACCAAATCAGTTAACATTGGGACAGCCACCTGCATGGCCATGGCAGTATACACTGGAGTTCCCCAGGACTCCATCCCATCCTGTGTCCTCTGCTATTTTCCATTTTTATAAATTTCCTGCCTGCAGTTGGCCTCTCAAGTGAGGCCCTATTAAATGCTGATGATTTAGTATTGTATCCTGTGACAACTCCTTGGAAATTCTATCCACCACCTCACCAAAATTGTGGGACAGCCCACAAATGGTTTCCGACCAATGGGATACTAGTCAACAACAACAACAAAAACAAGAAAACAACTAAAGTCATGCTCCTGGGGTCCAAACACAATCTTTAAAAACTCTCCAAAACAAATTCTGCCTTCATAGCTCTAACTCCTGAAGCCCCTCCACCCACGCTGAATGTACCTAGTTTTAAATACCTGGATGTCACACTATACCTCTCCCGAACATTCTCAAAGCATATTAATATCACTGTATGGCAGATCACCCAGAAACTAGGGGCTAGTTTTTGACTCAAACACTACCTGGCCCTATAGGCACACCTCGCCATAGCCCAAGGTAACCTTCCCCTATTAAATTACTGCAGCCCTATATACACCTATGCATCCTTCTCCTACAATAGCATCTGTAGATTTGTACTTCTGACACCCTACTGCACGTACCACTGCACCTTGTATCAGTCCCTAGAATGGCTACCACTACAAGGAAGGTATAACTATGCCCTTGGATGCATCCTAGATAATGCCATTAGAAGTGGTAACCTGTCTTCTTACTTATCCCTGCTCAAACACAAAGCCACTCCCAGGTGCCTCTGACAATTCCCAGTCCCATCTTTAGAGGTTCCTAGGATTTCTATGTCTGTGGGTAGTAAAGCCCTGTCCTTAGTAGCTCCAAGGCTTTGGAACAAACTTCCTGCCTCCCTCCATTCTCCAGACTCACACCTCACTTTAAAAAAAAACTAAAGCCTGGCTGCTGGCAGAAGCCAAATGTACTTGCTCAGTCAGGTATCCTACAGATGGGAGTCCTTCCCCTGCTCCTAGACCAAAACTGTCCTGTTATTCTGAGCTGGATATTCTTACCACTGCTGGACTGCACCTGCATACATATTGTGCTTCCACCTTACATTACTGTATTCAATTTGTGTATCTTCCATTCCATAGTATTCTTACACCTTATCTGTATGCTACTGTATTTCTAGTTTGCTTTATAACCTGCACCACTCCTAATTGCTGCATTCTCCAGATTCCTACGTGTTATCTTCATGGCCCAGGTTGTGCCCGAAAGCAGTACATGGGATGAGTACACCGTACCTGGTAAACAAACAAATAAAATATATAAATAAATTAGTCTGTAGAGTTTGAGTCTCTAGAGCATGCTCAGTGTGTATTCAAAAGTGAGTTCTTGGTCCAGTCAGACAGCAAGGTACTTTACTGTGTCTTCCATCTCCCACTGGGCATTTCCAGAGGAGCAGATCTGCAAGAGTTTACTTATATCTGTGCCTAACTTTCTGGATCCAAATGGCAGGGTGATTAAATTATTTCCTACCATCTATGCAACACTGCTCGATTAATCACTTTCTAGACTCCTCTGCAGTTGAAACCTTTTTTTGCATGACTTCTCCTCTCATTTTGACAATATTTCAAAAGAAACTTTTTCTGTAGCTTAAAATACTGTAGTGTGCCTTGAACATTTTCATGGAAATGCACTATATTAAAAGAAGAGATTCATTCACTATCACCTTTAAAACACCGCTTGTGTCATTATCACTTCCAGACTTAACTACAATCCATTCTCTCCTCTGCATTTCTTAACTCCCTCTTCTCTGAATGGCTGAATATTTATAAAACAGAACCTCGCCTGCCCACTCACGCCTAGAATCAGTTCATTCCCTCCTCTGCGCACTTTTCATGACCCTCCTCTCTGAATGACCAAAATGCAGACACTTCCCTGCTCACCCACACCTGGAATCAGTCCATTCCCTCCTCTGTGCACTTCTCATGTCCTTCCTCTCTGAATGACCAAATGTTTATAATGCAGACACTTGCCTGCTCACCCAGCCTGGATCAGTCTATTCCCTCCTCTGTGCATTTCTCATGTCCTTCCTGTCTGGATGACCAAATGTTTATTATGCAGACGTCTGACTGCACACCTTGTCCTGGAATCAGTCCTGTCCCTCCCCTGTGCACTTCACAAGCTAGATATTCTAAAGTGTGCCTGGCAGTGGCTCAAGTGTTTGCTCTGTGCAACTGAACTGTGCTGGAGCAACAAAGGGATATATTCAAAAGAGATGTGCCATGTCGCAGTTTGTCTGAATATATAAAGCAATGCCTGCAGCACAAATACAATGTGTGGGTGCATCCCCCAGGCAGCTCTGAATACCAGGAATGGGAAATTTGCCAGCACATCAGAGATACACTGTGCGCACATTCCCGCTATTCAGACACAAATATGCAAATGAGGCCATAATGCATGCAAGGCACCAATACAGCCATTTGCATGAGTTGTGCAGGGACAGCCAGTGAAATGCACCTGGTGACCTACACAGCATGCAGTGCAATCACTGGAAGTCCAGTGGTACCCCCTTCCCCACCCACAACCCCGATCACCTGAAATAAAGATATCATTACTTCCCTGTGGTCCAGTGGTACCTCCTCCCCACCCGTAATCATGAGCACTGTATTTATTTATTTAGTTTTTGTTAACAGGGTAGGTACACTAGACAGCATAGCTGCCTATTTTCAGGTATGACCCGTATGTAAGACTGTTTTAATTCCCTGGTAGTCCAGTGGTACCCCCCCCACACACACACACACGATCCCCAGCCCATCCAGCTCCTCCCTGCACATTGTCGGGCAGCAAACCCATTTGCATACCTCTGGGACTGCCCACTGAATAACAGCTTACAGTATCTGCTGCAAACGCTGTGAGCCAATGAGCCTGCAGTCCATACTGTGACAGGCATTTATAAAGTTGTGAATGACTATTACAGTATGCACAGCAAGTCAACTGGTTCACAGTGTGCACCAATGTGCTTCCAGCAGACACTGGGAGCTGTTATTTGGCAGGCAGCCACAGAGGTATGCAGGTGGGTTTGCTGCCTGCCGATGACCGGGAAGCTATGTGGGCTGCAGGTCCTGGGTGGTGCCACTTAACTACCAGGACATTACAACATTATTTTGTACAGTGATCAGAGTTACGAGCAGGGAGGTGGGTACCACTGGACCACCAGGGAGGTAGAGAAATCTTTATTTTGGGCAATCAGGTTACAAGCAGGGAGGGAAGATGCACTGGACCACTAGGGATGGTTTAAATGGTTTGTAATGGGAATCGGGGTATGAAACAAGGAGGGAGGATCCACTAGACTACCAGAGCATACCGTGGGAGATTGTGAATGGTGGTCTGAGGGGTTGCCACCCATGGCTGGCAGCTGCTGTGTTGTGCCCTGCACTACAACAGCCCACCTGTGGGTGGCTACCAGTTAAGCCTTTTTTTCTGACTATTTGTGCATCCATGTATGCGGCACATGTCTGGGCTGTGCCACAGATGCACTGCACATCCCAGGCTGAATATTGGGATGTGCCACATATGCATGGGCACACTCCTGGAGATACACCACATGCATTATCTTCTTAGTGCCACAGTGCATCGGAAATTGCACAGTGCAATTCTACCTTCTGAATATAGCCTCATGGAACATTTCTGTGGTTGCACCAGGTACAACCCCTTTGAATACTGAGGTCCATGTTCCTCTTTCTGAGTAACCCTTACCAAATGTTTATAATGCAGACATTTGTCTGCTCACCCATGCCTGGAATCCATCCATTCCCTCCTCTGTGTATTTCTCATGTCCTTCCTCTCTGAATGACCAAATGTTTATAATGCAGACACTTGCCTGCTCACCCACACCTCGAATCAAGACCAATGACTTGATTTTTAATTGCTGGCTCAGGGCTTGTGTTAAGCTTTGCATCACACCCATTTTTTGATGCAGTTGCACAAAACTCCTTTTACTCAATTGAACCCAATTTTAGTACATTGGACTCAGTAAGCAATAATAGCCTAACAGGGTGGGTGATATTGGTTATACTGACCCCTGCCCAGGGCAGGCAAGGGCCTCATAACCCCTGGAAGGTCCAGTATAGCACAATACCGCCCACCCTGGAGGGTATTATTGCGCTTAGAAAATGGGCACTGTAAAAAAACCCTAAGTTTCATGGAAAATTACTAATAAAAAAGAGAGTATATTAAGTTTTGTAATAAAATAGTTCCTCCACCTGCATAGGAATGATTTTTTGGGGGAAATGGTAAGGAGTTTTGTCCTATGGGAGATATTACAGTAAAAAAAAAAAAAAGAGAAAAGAAAGAAAGAAAAGCTGGTTGTATAGTGTAGGACCTGTGAGACTCTTGTGTTGGTCACCATTAGAGAATCAGAGATATAAAAAGGCTAGAGGACTGGCAGAGGAGGTGGATGTGATGAATGGGTAGGCTGAGAGGAGCGGTACTGCGCCCCCGCCGTATCATTTTAAATTGCCCGTTGTTGCCACAGCTTGCAGGAGAATGGATAGATGGAGGAAGCGGCATCGTGAGTAGGGGATAGGAGCTGGAACCACTGATGGCGCTATGGTAACTGAGAGGAGCGATTCTTTCAATTTCCGTAGTTTAGATGCATTTGCGGAATGAAATATGGAGAAAGTGGTGCTCACCTCATGAACCATACTAGTAGATGAGCTTCCGGTCTCTTACAGCCTATTGGCATGTCAGCAAGCAAGAGACAAGTGTAACAGACAGACGGTCCGGGAAACGAATGAAAATACCACTGCTCATACATACAGTGCTGTCCCGTTTAGCTCAGCTGGCAACTCTGCAGGTGAGTGAAGTGTTTTTTACTGGACTAGAAAATGTTGCGATACAGAGAAGGAAAACCACTGTTACTCAGAGTGAATGTGGGCGGGAGGCAGTTGTTCAGGCTGCATTTTTTAACGTTCTCCGGTCCTCACTGCCTGCCATAATTACTGGAGTTATTTCTGGTTTCTTTTTGTTTTGTTTGAGTTCCCAGTCCTTGTTACCTTCATAACTGGCACACAGTGGGGAGGGGGGTAGAATAAAGCAGGAGGCTTTGAGTATGGGCAAGCACTCAGGAGTGTACCTGATGCGCAATGCTGGTAAATAACTAAAAAATAGAAAAAGGAAATAAAATGCTTAGTGCAGTGTATGTGACCATTTTTTTTGTACTATCCATTTCTGTGTTTGTGTGTGTGGGATTTTCGGTTTCTCTCGCTAACTGGTAAAAATGGGGAGTTTCAAATTGTGCCCAGTTGCTCAGCCAATGATGAAGTCTGCCGGCATAAGGATATTTGGCTTGGCATGAGGCAGGTTTACACTGGGACAAGCCCCATAAAAAGGGTCCCCAAATGATGCAAGTTTTTTTTATTTAGTTGTTTAACCAGGTATAGCACACTAAGCTGAAAGCTTTTTTACAGGAGCAACCTGGGAGCACATGGAGGTTAAGTGACTTGCTCAGGGTCACACAGTATTCAAGTGGAAGGTGTGGGATTCAAACCCAGGTCTGGTCTGCTGAATATCATTAGATTTGCAGCTCAGAGCCTTAGACCACTGCGCTATACTGCCTCCTTAGACCAGGGAAAAGCTGATCTAACTTGTGGCATTTGTGCTGGCCAGGAGAATGCTGCAAGCGCCACTTGCTTGACACACAAAGGACTTGCTGCTTTATAGGGATTTTAAAATCAAGCCCATGTGACTCCATCTCCTGTCATGTTCACCATCTACCAATGTACTTCTTATCCATTATAGCACTGACATGCTTCTTTCTAAAATACTCACTAGATTTACTTCTTTCAAGCTTTCCGACATTATAGTCTACTCGTAACTCCATATTCCCTTCCCACTCTACATTTTTTCCATTTTCTTTCCAATTTACTCTCAATCATAGCTGAAAAACATTCCAAATAAAACATTATCTATCCATCTACCATACATACTAGTGGGAATAACTTCAAAGTGATCCTTCTGCTCTGCAGTCTCTTCCCTCTTCACATGAGAAAAAAGGAGTTTGTCATTCCTCTCTTCCTCCTCTACATCAACAAGAGGGAGCTCCCCACCTCCTCTTCCACCTTCACATCAACTAAAGGGAGTTTGCCATCTCTCTCAGACAGCAGTAGCAATTGTTCATTTGGGGCGTTGTAGCCTCTACATTAAAAATCACAATACATAGAAATTGCTGGCAGATAAGGACCGCTAGGCCCATCCAGTCTGCCCGTAGGCCCTATACATTGTATATGGCCCCTGACCCTATCTGATCAATGGTTTGTCATCACTCCCTCCCTCTCAGGCTTCTCTTGTGCCTGTCCCAAGTGTGCTTAAACTCTCCACTGTGCTTGCCCCCACTAGCTCCTGTGGCAGACTATTCCAAGTGTTGACTACCCTTTCTGTGTAGAAAGATTTCTTCACATTACCTCGAAATCTCCCCTTTTCCAATTTCATATCATACTTCTCTTGTTCTAGTACTTTTCAACATTGGAAAAGGTCCCCCACCTGCACCTTGTTTATGCCCTTGAAGTACTTGAAAATTTCAATTATATCCCCCGCTGACTCTTCTACTCCAGTGTGTACATATTGAGGTCCTTAGTCTCTTCTCATATGTTTTGTATTATACAATGGCAGAAAATTTCCTGGACTTTGATTGGTCAGTGTGTACCTGACACAGTGATGATATTCAGCTATAACATCACTGTATTAAGTTCAGGCACACAACTGGCCTGACAACACTGAAAATCCCTCCGTGCCCACACAAGCCACCAGCAAGTGAACATTCCCTCAACCCATCACAGCGTACACAAGCTCGCCCCCCCAAACAACAAACACACTTTTCTTTATCACCGCCACACTCCTTCAAGAAATTAAAGCAAACAAACAACATTAAAAAAAAACACTGGCTCCGTATGTTCTACTGCATCCTAGCTGTCTCCGAATATGAAAGCGCCTGCTCTGATGTTTGAAAAACACAGAATCACTCCCAATACGATTTGAAACCCTCGACAGCTTTTTTAAGCCCAAAAACTTCTGCGTTTTACAAAAACCACTTATTTCAACATAAAACGACCTGTAACTTACAGGTTCTGCTGTTGTCCAGTTATGAAGCACGCGCAACTGGAAGTAAACACTCTGCCTCGATCTTTTTCCGACTGTCCATTCCTTTCTCTGAGCGCTAACAAAATAAAAAATACCTATTCAAAATACCTATTCAACTGCTTCCAAAACAAAAAGCGCCAGCACAATAATTAAATTCAAAAGATGCCACACGATGACTGTGTTGGGTTGGGGGGGTCCATCTACTACAAAGACATATATTACCAGCAGCACCACCTAGTGGACTACTTTTTCTCTTATTGCTGAAATAGACCTGTCATACAAAAAACAATAAAAATATTAATTTTTTTTACTTTTTAATATTATTTGAAAATGAGCCATTGTATAATAGCAATAAGGCACTCCAGGGATGTGTGTTATCGTGTAATAAAGTCACTCCTGGGGTGGTGGAAGCACTCGGCTTCGCCTCGTGCTTCAACCCACCCCAGGAGTGACATTATTACACGATAACACACACCCTGTCATGCCTTATTGCTTAAGTATAAACCCTGTATCATCTCTGTTGCTCTTCTCTGGATAGTCTCCGCCTTATTTATGTCTCCAGAACTACATGCAGTACACCAGGTGAGACATAACCAGTGTTTTATAAACTGGAATCACCACCTCCTGCCTCCTGCTAGTGATACCTCTGCCTGTGCATCCCAACATGCCACCCCTGCCACCTTTGTACACTGCTTTTACACCATAAGGTCATCAGAGATGATAACCCCGACGTCCCTTTCCTCTTTTGTGATAGTCATCTCATCCCCCCAACCTGTAGCTCTCCCTAGGGTTCCGGCTACCTTGGTGCATTATTTCACACTTCTTTGCACTGAACCTCAGTTGCCACATCTCTGACCATCTTTCAAACTTCTCCAGGTCCCTCTTCATTTTCTGCACCTCTTTGAGTACCCACACTGTTGTAGATCTTGGTGTCATCTGCAAACAGGCAGACCTTTCCTTCTAGCCCCTTTGCCATGTCACTTTTGAAGACAATGAATAGGACTGGCCCTAGTACTGATCCCTGTGGTACCCCACTGGTGTTCCCTCTCTCCCCCAGATTATATCCTGTTTACCACCACCATCTGTCTCCTGTCTGTTAATCAGCTCCTAACCCAGTTCGCCACCTTATCTCCCATGCCCAGACTACTCACATTGTTAATCAGTTTCTATGTGGGATGGGGTCAAAGGCTTTGCTGAAATCTAGGTAGGCGACATCTACCGCCCTTCCCTAATTAAGTTCCCTAGTCATCCAATCAAAAAAAACTATTAGAATCATTTGACATGACATTCCTGCTTTGAACCCATGTTGCCTCAGATCCTGAGCACCACTGGATTCCATATGTGACACCATCCTTTCTTTCAGCAGTGTCTCCATGATCTTTCCCACCATTGAGGTGAGGCTGACTGGCTGTGTTCCCAGTCTCCACACTACTGCTGCTTCTGTGCAATGGGACTACATGTGCCCTCCTCCAGTCCTCTGAACCAGCACCCATGTTGAGTGACTCTATGAACAGGTTACAGGCGCCTGCTAGTTCCTTGCAGCTCCTTTAATATCCTCAGGTGGATGCTGTCTGGCCCCATGGCTTTATCCACCTTCAGCTTTGTGAGTTCTTCCAGAACTCTTTCCACTATGAATGGGCTGGTGTTCACCTCCCCTCCGCCATCACCTCTGCACCCCAACTGTGGTCCTTGACTCTTCCTTCCTTAGTGAATACTGAGCAGTATTTGTTCAGTGTTTCTGCCTTGTCCAGAGCCCCCTCCTTAGTGAATACTGAGCAGTATTTGTTCAGTATTTCTGCCTTATCCAGAACCCCTCCTTAGTGAATACTGAGCAGTATTTGTTCAGTGTTTCTGCCTTGTCCAGAGCCCCCTCCTTAGTGAATACTGAGCAGTATTTGTTCAGTATTTCTGCCTTGTCCAGAACCCCCTCCTTAGTGAATACTGAGCAGTATTTGTTCAGTGTTTCTGCCTTGTCCAGAGCCCCCTCCTTAGTGAATACTGAGCAGTATTTGTTCAGCATTTCTGCCTTGTCCAGAGCCCCCTCCTTAGTGAATACTGAGCAGTATTAGTTCAGTATTTCTGCCTTGTCCAGAGCCCCCTCCTTAGTGAATACTGAGCATAGAAACATAGAAACATAGAAGTTGACGGCAGATAAGGACCGCAAGGCCCATCCAGTCTGCCCATTTCTTTTTCTACCTTATAAATGTGCCATCGGCCTTTGCTCTGTCAGTGACTTATCTATTCATAGTCATTTGTATTGCTCCCTTATGCCTATCCCATGCCTGTTTGAAGCCCTGCACTGTATTCATAGCCACCACTTCTTGTGGTAAGCCATTCCATGCATCTACCACCCTTTCTGTGAAAAAGAATTTCCTCACATTCCCCCTTAATCGGCCTCCCTCTAATCTCATGCTGTGTCCTCTTGTCCTGCTATTTTTCTTATATTTAAACATGTTAGACTCTTTCACCTTGTTTATGCCCTTAAGGTGTTTAAATGTCTCGATCATATCACCCTCTCCCTCCTTTGCTCAAGGGTATACATATTGAGTCCGCTAATCTGTCCTCATATGTCTTCCTGATGCAGTCCCTGCACCATTTTGGTTGCCCTTCTCTGGACTGCCTCCAATTTGGTTAATGTCCTTGTGAAGGTGTGGCCTCCAATACTGCACCAGTACTCCAGATGGGGCCTAACCAATGTCTTCCTACAGAGGGATTATTACCTCCTCTTACGACTTGTGATACCCCTACTAATACACCCTAACACCCCTAGCTCACTCTACTGCTTTAGAGGTCTGTTTGATGATTTTAGGTCATCAGTGATGATGATGCCCAAGCTCTTTCTTCCTTTGTGACTGCTAGCAACTCCTCCCAGCCTATAAGTGGCTTCAGGGTTTCTCCCTATGTGCATGATTTTGCACTTCTTTGCATTAAATCCCAGTTGCCACTCTTCTGACCATTCTGCTAGTTTATCCAGATCTCTTCTCATTCTGCCCACCCCATCTGGATCATCTACTCTGTTGCAGATCTTGGTGTCATCTGCAAACAGACAAGCCTTACCCTCTAGTCCATCTGCAGGTCACTAATGAAGATGTTGAATAGGACTGGCCCCAGGACTGATCCCTGAGGTACCCACTTGTGACTTGCATCTCTTCTGACTGTATACCATTTACCACCACTCTGTTTTCTGCCAGTCAACCAGTTTGCCACCCAGTTGACCAACTTCTGACCCACCCCGAGCCTACCTAGCTTATTTATCAATCTTCTATGTGAACAGTGTCAAAAGCTTTGCTGAAGTCAAGGTAGCGACATCAACTGCTCCCCTTGGTCCACCACTCTGGTTACCCAGTCAAAGAAATCTATGAGATTAGTTTGACAGGACCTTCCTTTGTAAACCCATGCTGTCTTGGATCCTGTGCCCTATGGATTCCAGGTGTTGCACTATCCTTTCCTAAGGAGTGCCTCCATAATCTTGCCCACTACTGAGGTAAGACTGACCGTCTGTAGTTCCCCGCCTCCTCCCTGCTACCACTCTTGTGGAGTGGGATCACATGAGCCCTTCTCCAGTCTTCTGGGACCTCTCCTGTGCTCAGAGACTCACTAAACAATTCTGCTAAAGGCTCTGCTAGTTCCTCCTTTAGCTCCTTAGCTACCCTGGGATGTATGCCATCAGGTCCCATTGCCTTATCCACCCTGAGCTTAGCAAGCTCTTGTAGGACCCTTTTTTGTGAAGGGAGTAGTGCTCACCTCCCTCCCTGTGTCCATGATGCTGAGCTGTGGGCCCGTGCCCTACCTTCTCTTCAGTAAATACTGAGCAAAAGTATCTATTTAGGATAGATGCCTTTACAGGGTCCTCCCTCCTCACATGCTCCCTTTTCTCCATTGCTTAGCAATACCCCTCTGACTTTCTCCTTTCATTAATGTATCTATAGAAAGTCTTGTCACTCTTTACTGTCCGTGCTAGTGTTTCCTCAGTTTGGGACTTTGCCTGCCTTACTGCCTTACCTGCTTCCCTTAGGGCAGTTTGGTATGCCTCCTATCTTCATCCCGCTGTGTTCCTTTATATTTTCTGAAGGCCAGCCTTTTGGCTCTGACCTTTTCTGCTACTGTATTTGAGAACCAAAGTGGTTTCCTTCTTCTTTTACACTTCCTTTTCTGTCTAACACAATGGGATGTTGCTTCAAGTATTGTATCCTTAATGCTTGCCCACTTTGCCTGTACCTCCTCACCTGTGTTTCTTTTGCCAGGGCTAGCTTAACTCTGTTGGCCATCTTATCAAAGTCAGCTCCTCTGAAGTCCCATATTTTTGCCTTGGAATGGGATGATTTAGATGTAGTAGCCAAATTGAACCATACCATGTGATGGTCACTGGCCCCAGGTGACCTTCTACATGGAGATCTGTGATCCTTCCCCGTTAGTCAGTACTAGATCTAGGATAGCCATGTCTCTTGTGGGTTGTTGTACCAGTTGTTTGAGGCCCTCCCTCACAGGGAATCCACTATGTGTCTAGTTCTGGTGGATGTTCCTGCTGGTATTGACCAATCTGTATCTGGCATGTTGAAATCTCCCATTATCAGAACCTCCCCTTTAGCTGTCATGTTTTGTATATCTTCTAACAGAAATGTGTCTATGTCCTCCCCCTGGTCTGGGGGCCTGTAGACAACCCCAGTTCTTATGGCTGTCCCATTTCCTGTTTCCAGGGTGACCCACAGTTCTTCTGGCTCATTATGTGTATTCTGAATTTCTGTAGCTTTGATATTTTCATTAACATACAGGCCACCTCCCCTTTGCACCTCGGTCTCTTCTGAACAATACATAACCAGGTACTGAAGTCTCCCAAGTGGTTACTGGTAAACCACGCCTCACTAATTGCTACTATGTCCAGTTTAGCCTCTGACATTATTGCCTGCAGGTCTGGGATCTTATTTCCCAGGCTGTGAGCATTTGTGTACATGATTTTCCATTGGCCAGATTTTGGTGTGTTAGTTGTTGGGTGAAGTTTGGCATTACCCCTGTGCATCGTATGGGGAGACAAACCTTTTTTCTTACCTGGTGATGCAAATGAACGGCAAACACGCTGAATTCCTGTTTGACCACTAGCTGAGGGGGGAGGGGTGTTCTTCCCATTCGACCTATGGGGTGCTGCACCCCTCTCCCCATTTGCTAGTTTAAATATTCTGCAAAGACGCCAAACTCTGCCCCAATGCACTGACTCCCTCTTTAGTCAGATGCAGTCCATCAAATTTAAAGAACTTCGCCCCAGAACTGTTGCCAGTTCCCACAAATCTGTGTCCTTTTTTCTGGCACCAGTCCTGAGCCACGTGTTTAGCTCCCCCTATCTCCCCTTCTCTGACCTTTCCGTCCATCTGTCTCTTCTCCCAGACTGGCAGGATCTCAGAGAAGGAGATGCGACGAAATAGATGATAGTTGTCACCCAGCCTAGTCAGGTGTTCCTTGGTCTCCGCTAACTGACCGGCTGACGAGATCATTAGTCCCTATGTGTACTAGGACATCAATGTTTTCTCCTGCTTTGTGAACAATTTAGTAACGCGTCAGTGTCTCTCCATGCTGATGTACCTGAGACATCTGACCATCACCCTGGCTGGAGATGGGTATCAACTCCCTGAATCATGGAGTCTCCTATGATCAGAAGTTTTTGATTTCCTTTGTGCTTGTTTAGTTTTGGTTCCTGATTTGGGTGAGTATTGTTGTGCCAGCTCCTGTGCTCGAGTGTCCTGCTCTGCAGTGTCTTCTGCCTTTATTTGATTTCAGAGATAGAGGCAGATACCTGTTTGAAGTGTTTATATGGTTTTGGAGGTAATGTGTTGAGAGCAGAGAGTGATGGGGCACCTGATTTGCTCCTCCTAACCACCTGCCAACCCTCCTGGACCAATCTACCCTCTGCGGTCGCAGGTTTTCTCTGTTGGATGCTGGCTTAACATGGGTGGTTCTTATAATGTATTTCCTCTTCAATATGAAATTTGAGGAATGCAATCTCTGCCCATGCTGCCCGGAGCTGAGACCTAAGATCTCCAAAGGCCCAGCACGTAGGACAGTGTCCTAAATCCTGTAAGAGCAGTATTTGTTCAGTGTTTCTGCCTTGTCCAGAGCCCCCTCCTTAGTGAATACTGAGCAGTATTTGTTCAGTGTTTCTGCCTTGTCCAGAGCCCCCTCCTTAGTGAATACTGAGCAGTATTTGTTCAGTGTTTCTGCCTTGTCCAGAGCCCCCTCCTTAGTGAATACTGAGCAGTATTTGTTCAGTGTTTCTGCCTTGTCCAGAGCCCCTCCTTAGTGAATACTGAGCAGTATTTGTTCAGTGTTTCTGCCTTGTCCAGAGCCCCCTCCTTAGTGAATACTGAGCAGTATTTGTTCAGTGTTTCTGCCTTGTCCAGAGCCCCTCCTTAGTGAATACTGAGCAGTATTTGTTCAGTGTTTCTGCCTGTCCAGACCCCCTCCTTAGTGAATACTGAGCAGTATTTGTTCAGTGTTTCTGCCTTGTCCAGAGCCCTCCTTAGTGAATACTGAGCAGTATTTGTTCAGTGTTTCTGCCTTGTCCAGAGCCCCTCCTTAGTGAATACTGAGCAGTATTTGTTCAGTGTTTCTGCCTTGTCCAGAGCCCCTCCTTAGTGAATACTGAGCAGCATTTGTTCAGTGTTTCTGCCTTGTCCAGAGCCCCCTCCTTAGTGAATACTGAGCAGTATTTGTTCAGTGTTCTGCCTTGTCCAGAGCCCCCTCCTTAGTGAATACTGAGCAGTATTTGTTCAGTGTTTCTGCCTTGTCCAGAGCCCCCTCCTTAGTGAATACTGAGCAGTATTTGTTCAGTGTTTCTGCTTTGTCCAGAGCCCCCTCCTTAGTGAATACTGAGCAGTATATGTTCAGTGTTTCTGCCTTGTCCAGAGCCCCCTCCTTAGTGAATACTGAGCAGTATTTGTTCAGTGTTTCTGCCTTGTCCAGAGCCCCCTCCTTAGTGAATACTGAGCAGTATTTGTTCAGTGTTTCTGCCTTGTCCAGAGCCCCCTCCTTAGTGAATACTGAGCAGTATTTGTTCAGTGTTTCTGCCTTGTCCAGAGCCCCCTCCTTAGTGAACACTGAGCAGTATTTGTTCAGTGTTTCTGCCTTGTCCAGAGCCCCCTCCTTAGTGAACACTGAGCAGTATTTGTTCAGTGTTTCTGCCTTGTCCAGAGCCCCCTCCTTAGTGAACACTGAGCAGTATTTGTTCAGTGTTTCTGCCTTGTCCAGAGCCCCCTCCTTAGTGAACACTGAGCAGTATTTGTTCAGTGTTTCTGCCTTGTCCAGAGCCCCCTCCTTAGTGAACACTGAGCAGTATTTGTTCAGTGTTTCTGCCTTGTCCAGAGCCCCCTCCTTAGTGAACACTGAGCAGTATTTGTTCAGTGTTTCTGCCTTGTCCAGAGGCCCCTCCTTAGTGAATACTGAGCAGTATTTGTTCAGTGTTTCTGCCTTGTCCAGAGCCCCCTCCTTAGTGAATACTGAGCAGTATTTGTTCAGTGTTTCTGCCTTGTCCAGAGCCCCCTCCTTAGTGAATACTGAGCAGTATTTGTTCAGTGTTTCTGCCTTGTCCAGAGCCCCCTCCTTAGTGAATACTGAGCAGTATTTGTTCAGTGTTTCTGCCTTGTCCAGAGCCCCTCCCTTAGTGAATACTGAGCAGTATTTGTTCAGTGTTTCTGCCTTGTCCAGAGCCCCTCCTTAGTGAATACTGAGCAGTATTTGTTCAGTGTTTCTGCCTATCCAGAGCCCCTCCTTAGTGAATACTGAGCAGTATTTGTTCAGTGTTTCTGCCTTGTCCAGAGCCCCTCCTTAGTGAATACTGAGCAGTATTTGTTCAGTGTTTCTGCCTTGTCCAGAGCCCTCCTTAGTGAATACTGAGCAGTATTTGTTCAGTGTTTCTGCCTTGTCCAGAGCCCTCCTTAGTGAATACTGAGCAGCATTTGTTCAGTGTTTCTGCCTTGTCCAGAGCCCCTCCTAGTGAATACTGAGCAGTATTTGTTCAGTGTTTCTGCCTTGTCCAGAGCCCCTCCTTAGTGAATACTGAGCAGTATTTGTTCAGTGTTTCTGCCTTGTCCAGAGCCCTCCTTAGTGAATACTGAGCAGTATTTGTTCAGTGTTTCTGCTCTGCCCAGAGCCCTCCTTAGTGAATACTGAGCAGTATTTGTTCAGTGTTTCTGCCTTGCCCAGAGCCCCTCCTTAGTGAATACTGGAGCAGTATTTGTTCAGTGTTTCTGCCTTGCCCAGAGCCCCTCCTCCTAGTGAATACTGAGCAGTATTTGTTCAGTGTTTGCTGCCTCAGAGACCCTCCTTAGTGAATACTGAGCAGTATTTGTTCAGTGTTTCTGCCTTGCCCAGAGCCCTCCTTAGTGAATACTGAGCAGTATTTGTTCAGTGTTTCTGCCTTGCCCAGAGCCCTCCTTAGTGAATACTGAGCAGTATTTGTTCAGTGTTTCTGCCTTGCCCAGAGCCCCCTCCTTAGTGAATACTGAGCAGTATTTGTTCAGTGTTTGCCTTGCCCAGAGCCCCTCCTTAGTGAATACTGAGCAGTATTTGTTCAGTGTTTCGCCTTGCCCAGAGCCCTCCTTAGTGAATACTGAGCAGTATTTGTTCAGTGTTTCTGCCTTGCCCAGAGCCCTCCTTAGTGAATACTGAGCAGTATTTGTTCAGTGTTTCTGCCTTGCCCAGAGCCCTCCTTAGTGAATACTGAGCAGTATTTGTTCAGTGTTTCTGCCTTGCCCAGAGCCCTCCTTAGTGAATACTGAGCAGCATTTGTTCAGTGTTTCTGCCTTGCCCAGAGCCCCCTCCTTAGTGAATACTGAGCAGTATTTGTTCAGTGTTTCTGCCTTGCCCAGAGCCCTCCTTAGTGAATACTGAGCAGTATTTGTTCAGTGTTTCTGCCTTGCCCAGAGCCCCTCCTTAGTGAATACTGAGCAGTATTTGTTCAGTGTTTCTGCCTTGCCCAGAGCCCCTCCTTAGTGAATACTGAGCAGTATTTGTTCAGTGTTTCTGCCTTGCCCAGAGCCCCTCCTTAGTGAATACTGAGCAGTATTTGTTCAGTGTTTCTGCCTTGTCCAGAGCCCCCTCCTTAGTGAATACTGAGCAGTATTTGTTCAGTGTTTCTGCCTTGTCCAGAGCCCCCTCCTTAGTGAATACTGAGCAGTATTTGTTCAGTGTTTCCTGCCTTGTCCAGAGCCCCTCCTAGTGAATACTGGCAGCATTTGTTCAGTGTTTCTGCCTTGTCCAGAGCCCCTCCTTAGTGAATACTGAGCAGTATTTGTTCAGTGCTTCTGCCTTGTCCAGAGCCCCTCCTTAGTGAATACTGAGCAGTATTTGTTCAGTGTTTCTGCCTTGTCCAGAGCCCCTCCTTAGTGAATACTGAGCAGTATTTGTTCAGTGTTCTGCCTTGTCCAGAGCCCCTCCTTAGTGAATACTGAGCAGTATTTGTTCAGTGTTTCTGCCTTGTCCAGAGCCCTCCTTAGTGAATACTGAGCAGTATTTGTTCAGTGTTTCTGCCTTGTCCAGAGCCCTCCTTAGTGAATACTGAGCAGTATTTGTTCAGTGTTTCTGCCTTGTCCAGAGCCCTCCTTAGTGAATACTGAGCAGTATTTGTTCAGTGTTTCTGCCTTGTCCAGAGCCCCTCCTTAGTGAATACTGAGCAGTATTTGTTCAGTGTTTCTGCCTTGTCCAGACCCTCCTTAGTGAATACTGAGCAGTATTTGTTCAGTGTTTCTGCCTTGTCCAGAGCCCTCCTTAGTGAATACTGAGCAGTATTTGTTCAGTGTTTCTGCCTTGTCCAGAGCCCCTCCTTAGTGAATACTGAGCAGTATTTGTTCAGTGTTTCTGCCTTGTCAGAGCCCCTCCTTAGTGAACACTGAGCAGTATTTGTTCAGTGTTTCTGCCTTGTCCAGAGCCCCTCCTAGTGAACACTGAGCAGTATTTGTTCAGTGTTTCTGCCTTGTCCAGAGCCCCTCCTTAGTGAACACTGAGCAGTATTTGTTCAGTGTTTCTGCCTGTCCAGAGCCCCTCCTTAGTGAATACTGAGCAGTATTTGTTCAGTATTTCTGCCTTGTCCAGAGCCCCTCCTTAGTGAATACTGAGCAGTATTTGTTCAGTGTTTCTGCCTTGTCCAGAGCCCTCCTTAGTGAATACTGAGCAGCATTTGTTCAGTGTTTCTGCCTTGTCCAGACCCCTCCTTAGTGAATACTGAGCAGTATTTGTTCAGTGTTTCTGCCTTGTCCAGAGCCCCTCCTTAGTGAATACTGAGCAGTATTTGTTCAGTGTTTCTGCCTTGTCCAGAGCCCCTCCTAGTGAATACTGAGCAGTATTTGTTCAGTGTTTCTGCCTTGTCCAGACCCCTCCTTAGTGAATACTGAGCAGTATTTGTTCAGTGTTTCTGCCTTGTCCAGACCCCTCCTTAGTGAATACTGAGCAGTATTTGTTCAGTGTTTCTGCCCTGTCCAGACCCTCCTAGTGAATACTGAGCAGTATTTGTTCAGTGTTTCTGCCTTGTCCAGAGCCCCCCTTAGTGAATACTGAGCAGTATTTGTTCAGTGTTTCTGCCTTGTCAAGACCCCTCCTTAGTGAATACTGAGCAGTATTTGTTCAGTGTTTCTGCCTTGTCCAGAGCCCCTCCTTAGTGAATACTGAGCAGTATTTGTTCAGTGTTTCTGCCTTGTCCAGAGCCCCTCCTAGTGAATACTGAGCAGTATTTGTTCAGTGTTTCTGCCTTGTCCAGAGCCCCTCCTTAGTGAATACTGAGCAGTATTTGTTCAGTGTTTCTGCCTTGCCCAGAGCCCCTCCTTAGTGAATACTGAGCAGTATTTGTTCAGTGTTTCTGCCTTGCCCAGAGCCCCTCCTTAGTGAATACTGAGCAGCATTTGTTCAGTGTTTCTGCCTTGCCCAGAGCCCCTCCTTAGTGAATACTGAGCAGTATTTGTTCAGTGTTTCTGCCTTGCCCAGGGCCCCTCCTTAGTGAATACTGAGCAGTATTTGTTCAGTGTTTCTGCCTTGCCCAGGGCCCCTCCTTGTGAATACTGAGCAGTATTTGTTCAGTGTTTCTGCCTTGCCCAGAGGCCCCTCCTTAGTGAATACTGAGCAGTATTTGTTCAGTGTTTCTGCCTTGTCCAGAGCCCCTCCTTAGTGAATACTGAGCAGTATTTGTTCAGTGTTTCTGCCTTGTCCAGAGCCCTCCTTAGTGAATACTGAGCAGTATTTGTTCAGTGTTTCTGCCTTGTCCAGAGCCCTCCTTAGTGAATACTGAGCAGTATTTGTTCAGTGTTTCTGCCTTGTCCAGAGCCCTCCTTAGTGAATACTGAGCAGTATTTGTTCAGTGTTTCTGCCTTGTCCAGAGCCCCTCCTTAGTGAATACTGAGCAGTATTTGTTCAGTGTTTCTGCCTTGCCAGAGCCCCTCCTTAGTGAATACTGAGCAGTATTTGTTCAGTGTTTCTGCCTTGCCCAGAGCCCCTCCTTAGTGAATACTGAGCAGTATTTGTTCAGTGTTTCTGCCTTGCCCAGAGCCCTCCTTAGTGAATACTGGCAGTATTTGTTCAGTGTTTCTGCCTTGCCAGAGCCCCTCCTTAGTGAATACTGAGCAGTATTTGTTCAGTGTTTCTGCCTTGCCCAGAGCCCTCCTTAGTGAATACTGAGCAGTATTTGTTCAGTGTTTCTGCCTTGCCCAGAGCCCCTCCTTAGTGAATACTGAGCAGTATTTGTTCAGTGTTTCTGCCTTGCCCAGAGCCCCTCCTTAGTGAATACTGAGCAGTATTTGTTCAGTGTTTCTGCCTTGCCCAGAGCCCCTCCTTAGTGAATACTGAGCAGTATTTGTTCAGTGTTTCTGCCTTGCCCAGAGCCCCTCCTTAGTGAATACTGAGCAGCATTTGTTCAGTGTTTCTGCCTTGCCCAGAGCCCCTCCTTAGTGAATACTGAGCAGTATTTGTTCAGTGTTTCTGCCTTGCCCAGAGCCCCTCCTTAGTGAATACTGAGCAGTATTTGTTCAGTGTTTCTGCCTTGCCCAGAGCCCCTCCTTAGTGAATACTGAGCAGTATTTGTTCAGTGTTTCTGCCTTGCCCAGAGCCCCTCCTTAGTGAATACTGAGCAGTATTTGTTCAGTGTTTCTGCCTGCCCAGAGCCCTCCTTAGTGAATACTGAGCAGTATTTGTTCAGTGTTTCTGCCTTGTCCCAGAGCCCCTCCTTAGTGAATACTGAGCAGTATTTGTTCAGTGTTTCTGCCTTGCCCAGAGCCCCTCCTTAGTGAATACTGAGCAGTATTTTTCAGTGTTTCTGCCTTGCCCAGAGCCCCCTCCTTAGTGAATACTGAGCAGTATTTGTTCAGTGTTTCTGCCTTGCCCAGAGCCCCCTCCTTAGTGAATACTGAGCAGTATTTGTTCAGTGTTTCTGCCTTGCCCAGAGCCCCCTCCTTAGTGAATACTGAGCAGTATTTGTTCAGTGTTTCTGCCTTGCCCAGAGCCCCCTCCTTAGTGAATACTGAGCAGTATTTGTTCAGTGTTTCTGCCTTGCCCAGAGCCCCCTCCTTAGTGAATACTGAGCAGTATTTGTTCAGTGTTTCTGCCTTGCCCAGAGCCCCCTCCTTAGTGAATACTGAGCAGTATTTGTTCAGTGTTTCTGCCTTGCCCAGAGCCCCTCCTTAGTGAATACTGAGCAGTATTTGTTCAGTGTTTCTGCCTTGCCCAGACCCCTCCTTAGTGAATACTGAGCAGTATTTGTTCAGTGTTTCCGCCTTGCCCAGAGCCCTCCTTAGTGAATACTGAGCAGTATTTGTTCAGTGTTTCTGCCTTGCCCAGAGCCCTCCCTAGTGAATACTGAGCAGTATTTGTTCAGTGTTTCTGCCTTGCCCAGAGCCCCCCTTAGTGAATACTGAGCAGTATTTGTTCAGTGTTTCTGCCTTGCCCAGAGCCCCCTCCTTAGTGAATACTGAGCAGTATTTGTTCAGTGTTTCTGCCTTGCCCAGAGCCCCTCCTTAGTGAATACTGAGCAGTATTTGTTCAGTGTTTCTGCCTGCCCAGAGCCCCTCCTTAGTGAATACTGAGCAGCATTTGTTCAGTGTTTCTGCCTTGCCCAGAGCCCCTCCTTAGTGAATACTGAGCAGTATTTGTTCAGTGTTTCTGCCTTGCCCAGAGCCCCTCCTTAGTGAATACTGAGCAGTATTTGTTCAGTGTTTCTGCCTTGCCCAGAGCCCTCCTTAGTGAATACTGAGCAGTATTTGTTCAGTGTTTCTGCCTTGCCCAGAGCCCTCCTTAGTGAATACTGAGCAGCATTTGTTCAGTGTTTCTGCCTTGCCCAGAGCCCCTCCTTAGTGAATACTGAGCAGTATTTGTTCAGTGTTTCTGCCTTGCCCAGAGCCCTCTCCTTAGTGAATACTGAGCAGTATTTGTTCAGTGTTTCTGCCTTGCCCAGAGCCCTCCTTAGTGAATACTGAGCAGTATTTGTTCAGTGTTTCTGCCTTGCCCAGAGCCCTCCTTAGTGAATACTGAGCAGTATTTGTTCAGTGTTTCTGCCTTGCCCAGAGCCCCTCCTTAGTGAATACTGAGCAGTATTTGTTCAGTGTTTCTGCCTTGCCCAGAGCCCCCTCCTTAGTGAATACTGAGCAGTATTTGTTCAGTGTTTCTGCCTTGCCCAGAGCCCCCTCCTTAGTGAATACTGAGCAGTATTTGTTCAGTGTTTCTGCCTTGCCCAGAGCCCCCTCCTTAGTGAATACTGAGCAGTATTTGTTCAGTGTTTCTGCCTTGCCCAGAGCCCCTCCTTAGTGAATACTGAGCAGTATTTGTTCAGTGTTTCTGCCTCTGCCCAGAGCCCCTCCTTAGTGAATACTGAGCAGTATTTGTTCAGTGTTTCTGCCTTGCCCAGAGCCCTCCTTAGTGAATACTGAGCAGTATTTGTTCAGTGTTTCTGCCTTGCCCAGAGCCCTCCTTAGTGAATACTGAGCAGTATTTGTTCAGTGTTTCTGCCTTGCCCAGAGCCCTCCTTAGTGAATACTGAGCAGTATTTGTTCAGTGTTTCTGCCTTGCCCAGAGCCCCTCCTTAGTGAATACTGAGCAGCATTTGTTCAGTGTTTCTGCCTTGCCCAGAGCCCCTCCTTAGTGAATACTGAGCAGTATTTGTTCAGTGTTTCTGCCTTGCCCAGAGCCCCTCCTTAGTGAATACTGAGCAGCATTTGTTCAGTGTTTCTGCCTTGTCCAGAGCCCCTCTTAGCGAATACTGAGCAGCATTTGTTCAGTATTTCTGCCTTGTCCAGAGCCCCTCCTTAGTGAATACTGAGCAGCATTTGTTCAGTGTTTCTGCCTTGTCCAGAGCCCCCTCCTTAGTGAATACTGAGCAGTATTTGTTCAGTGTTTCTGCCTTGTCCAGAGCCCCCTCCTTAGTGAATACTGAGCAGCATTTGTTCAGTATTTCTGCCTTGTCCAGAGCCCCTCCTTAGTGAATACTGAGCAGCATTTGTTCAGTGTTTCTGCCTTGTCCAGAGCCCCTCCTTAGCTGAATACTGAGCAGCATTTGTTCAGTATTTCTGCCTTGTCCAGAGCCCCCTCCTTAGTGAATACTGAGCAGTATTTGTTCAGTATTTCTGCCTTGTCCAGAGCCCCCTCCTTAGTGAATACTGAGCAGTATTTGTTCAGTATTTCTGCCTTGTCCAGAGCCCCCTCCTTACACTCTCCCTTCTCCCCTCTGAGTCTCACAATCCCCCCTCCCCGGTTCTTCTTTCTCTGATGCACCTATAACAAGCCTTATCCTCTTTGCTCACAGACTATGATAAGCCCTCTTTTATCTGCACCTTTGCCCTCCTAACAGCTTTCCCTGATTTCCTTACACATTCAAGGTACACTTCCCTGTCTTCCTCCTTTTGTCGCCCATTATATTTCCTGAAGCTCAGCCTTTTAGCCCTGACTTTATCCCTCACCTCTTTGGAGAACCATAGTGGTTTCCTCCTTCTTTTCCCTTTGGCCACTATCCTAATGCACTGGTTTATTATATCCACTATGGCTCCTTTCTGTTTCTACCATTGTTCTTCCACCCCCTCTGCTACCTTTCCCTTTCCCAGGACTGTTGTTACATCTACCCATTTCACTGAAATCCACCTTCCTGAAATCTAATACTCTTGCCCTTGTGTTGCTTAACAGAGTCCATGTCTCCATGCTGAACCTCACCATATGGTGTCACTGGACCCCAGCTGCCTTTCCATCTGTAATTCTTTGACTCTGTTCCCACTGGTCCACACCAGGTCCAGAACTGACTTGTCCTTGGTTGACTCATGCACCAGTGGCCCGAGTCCAAACCCTTGCAGGGATTCAAGGATGGCTGTGCTTCTGACTGAAACAGCCATCTGGGTAGCCCAATCCACATCCAGCATATTAAAATCCCCCAGTAGAAGGATTTCATCTTTAGCTGCCATGTCATGTATGTTCTCCACTAGTTCCTGGTCTACTTCCTCCCTCTGTGTATTGCTGTTCCATTCTCTGGCTCCAGAATGACCCACATTACCTCAGCATCCCACCATCTTCAATGAACTTCTGTAGCCTTTATACCATGGTTGATGTGCAATACTAATGTTATTTATAATCAGAGGTACATAAAGGTAATAAGTGACTTTTCCAATAATATATGCATTATACCAGCTGCTCTATAGTTGAAAACTGATTGACCATAACCATGAAACCTTTCACCACAAATTTCTGGATAAAATCCAGCCACCTCTGAAACCAATTAATTAATTTCTATGATTGTATATACCCACCCAGTTTTCTCCATACTTACATCAGTGTACTCCTGTTCCTCTGTACTTCTATATTCCTGCACCCTTTTCTCTTCATACTAACACATCCCTGCACCCTTGTTCTCTCTATAATTACATATTCCTACACCCCTTGTTCTCTCCATACTTATATTAGTCCTGCACGCCAGTTCTTTTCATACATATTACTGCACCACTGTTCTCTCCACACAGTATATATTCTGGCACCCTGTTCTCTGCATACTTGTATATTTCTGAACACCTGTTCTCTTTATTATTTACTATATTCCTGCAACCTCTGTTCTCTTCATACTTATATACTACTGTACACCATGTTCTCTCTATACTACATAGTCCTGCACTCTGTTCCTCCATACACATATTCATTACTCCATGTTGTCTACACACATACATATCCCTGCACTCCAGTTCTCTCTGTACTTGTATATTCCTGTGTGGTGAGCTATGCCCACTGCAATTCAGATTACAGATGTATGGTGTTCAGTTCTGTTTTATTTTGAGTATGTTTAACGTGCCACAAGGAAAATGGATAAAAGGGTCACACGGAACAAGGAATTCATTTTTTTCCCCCAAAGGTCTGTAAACTCCCTGTAAACTAAGAAAAACTGGTTTTCCCAGGGAAGCTGGAAAGTGCATTTCAAAAAGTCTTCCTGGCTAACTAACACAGAGGTCCTAAATCTATCACCTGTAATAAAACTGTCACTTGAAGAAGCCAGGATGCTTCAGAAGACAGCACTGGGGAAATAAGTATTAGTGACAAGCTAGTGTGAACTGTCCTGCAGCTGCCATGTGTTGGGGAGATGGGACTTCATGTTCATTATTATTATTTTTATTATTACTATTCTATGTGCCAAGAAATTATGAAAAGGACCAAAATGATGGAGGTAATTATTTCACTGGGATTTTTGGAAAAGCAAAACAGTGACATCTCCAGGCCTGATGGAGTTCTTTTTGAGAACTGGGTGATGATGACACTACAGCAGAGGGGTATAAAACTCCTCTTAACTGAGATTCAGTGCTTTTGGCTTTTTGGACTCATTCTTCTGACTGACCACACACACAGAGGATAATGTATGGTCCTCTGTTGGTAACCGGTTTATTAATTGTTGAGAGGTTGCCAGGATGACCATGTAAACCTCGAGAGGTTTACATCACCATGACAACCTCGAGACAGTTAATAGTAACCAGTTGCCAATAGAGGGACCATACATTGTTTTTTATAGTGTATGGTCCCAAGAAAGATTGAAGAGGGCTCCTTACTTTTTAAATAAGTCACCACCATGGCTGTTTGGTCATTCCATCACCGCTGCGTGCATCCATTGGTTCCTGAGAGAAAAAATGTGAGCACATGCGCAGACTGTTCCCAGTTGTTAACTGAACGATGTGACGTACCACTGATGGGGTAACAAGGATGCAACGTCACATTGATGGGTTAACAACACTGGGAAATGATGATTTTTGTGAGTTAACAAAGTTCTACCATACATTAAAAAAAAACTAAGCTTGGGTTTTCCGCTTGCGACGCTGGCGACAGGTTGAGAATGGACCCATGTTGTGGGAGAGCTGGCGGGGCTAGAGGATGGCGCATCCTTTGGACAGCTCTCCTTCTCTGGGGCATGGGAAGCACTTGGAGCACTGAGGATTCCTGGCAGAGGCCGGGAGCTCTAGTGCTGCTGACGCTCAGTATCTGGAGAAGTGGGATGGAGGCTGGCATCATTGCACTCCCTGCCTCCATGGAGAAAAAAGAGAAAATGGAGGCAGGCAGAACCACCGTGAGTATAAAGTCCTCCCCAGAGGATCTCATCTCATCACCACCGCTGCAGGACACCGACCAGACACTGACCCATGATCACAAAGGTGGCCATGGCCCCATCCTCTGGGGGTAAGCCGGGGGTGACTGAGGGTCCCCGGCAGCCATAGATGGTGGTGGAGGTCTCTGGGGGCCATGACCAGAGCTGATGTATACGGGGTCCTGCCAGATAAAGAGAAAATAAAAAAAAAGAAACTAAGCTGCCAGGACAAAGGAAAATAGGAACTTTCAGCCATTCTCTGGACTTTGGAATCTCTATACCCAAGTGAGAACTCAGCCAACAGTTTTAAGCATTTTTGCCTGCACATTGTCCGCATTTATTTTTCTGTTTATTTCTGTGACCACATTTCTAAATATTTTAGTTGTAAATGTATGACAATTATTTAAGTATTTAGTAAAAACACTTGTTCTTAAGAAACCTGCCTGAGTGAGATTTTTTTTATATTGTGTGTGATTTTGGGAGGTTATTAATAATCTGTGACCAAACTGCTATTGAAAAGGGGTGCCACCATAAACTACCAATCAACAAGGATCTGAAAAGAAAAATCTGGGTAAAGACAGGAAGAATACAAAAGTCTCAGGGAAGTGTCTGTAGGGATTTGAACCAGATTATTGTATGTCCTGAGGGAGAGGACAAAATCAGGGTTTCATGACTATGCCAAAGAGAGTGTAATGCCTGGACCTTCCCCCCTTGTGCAAAAAACAAAGAAGGGTTTGAATTTGGTTACAAGACTCAAGACTGCTATTGCACCCTTATCCAGATTATAGAGAGGATCCTGGGACTTAGTGGTGAGTATTCAGTTGTTAACTCAGCGAGCACTACAGTTCTCCCCCCATGACAGACTGCACTTAGGGGTGGGCACTCTGAGCTTAATGGGCCAGACCCCCGAGGAGTGGGTCTGTGACATCCTACACACCTTTTCTATCAATTCTAAAACATTCCTGCACAATGGGCCAGACCTCCCAGGAGTGGGTCTGTGACATCCTACACACCTTTTCTATCAATTCTAACACATTCCTGCACCCCTGTTTTCTTTATGTTTACATATTCTTGCACCCTATTGACTCCATACTTACATATTTCTGCCCTGTTGTCTCCATATTTACATATGCCTGCACTCCAGTTCTCTTCATGCATCGTGTTCCTATACCCTCTGTTCTCTCCATATTACATATACTGGCACACCTCTTCTCTCCATACTTACGTATTCCTGAACTCTTGTTCCCTCCATGCCCACATATTCCTGCACACCATGTTGTCTCTATACTTTTACATACTCCTGCACCCTCTGTTCTCTCCATACTTATATATACAGTTTCTCTAGTCCCCCCAAGGGTGGTCTCGAGGGCCAAGATTGAAGGAGCCCTCCCCAGAGCTCCAAAGTTGCTGTTCTGCCCATCTGAACACAGATATGCTTACAGGACATAGGAGAGATGCAGGCGAGTCCCAGTTGGACTGAGGAAGACTTGTTTGGGGCAATTTTTCAAACCTAAAGAAACATAGACTTTGACGATAGATAAGGACTGCTTGGCCCACCTAGTCTGCCCATTTCCCTACCAGAGGATAAGCTGCAGATCCTAGTTAACCAACAGCCTATTTCTTCCTACCCCCACAAAAATTGCCTTATGTCTATCCCATGCATTCTTGAATTCTCCCACAGTTTTAGACCCCACAACCTCTTCAGGAAGGCTGTTCCATGCATCCACTACCCTCTCTGTGAAAAAATACTTCTTCACATTGCCCCCGAGCCATTTCCCCTCTATCTTCAAATTGTGTCCCCTTGTTCTTGCACATCTCTTTTTCTGAAAGATGCTACCATCTTGGACTTTATTGATTTCACTGAGGTACTTAAATGTTTCTATCATGTCCCCCTCTCCCTTCTTTCCTCAAGGGTATACATAAGAAGCACCTTATGTCTCTTCTCATATGGCTTCTCTTGCAGACCTTGCACCATTTTAGTTGCCCTCCTCTGGACTGCTTCTATCTTGTCTATGTCCTTGCACAGATGGGATCTCCAGAACTGAACGCAGTACTCCAGATGGGGTCTCACCAACTGTCTGTACAGAGGGATAACAACTTCCTGTTTTCTGCTGCTGATGCCTCTCCCTATACATCCCAGTACCCCCGGCCCTCCTACTGCTTTCTCACATTGCTTACCAACCTTAAGGTTATCTGGTATGATTACCCCAGGTCCCTTTCCATTTTGTTGTTGTTAGTACCTCCCTGCTATTGTGTACTTGGGTTTTTGTTTCCCAGGTGCATTACTTTGCACTTCTTTGAATTGAATCTAAGTTGTCATATGTCTGACCATTCCTCCAACCTTGCAAGTCTCTTCTCATCTTTTCTACCCCTCTTGTGTATCAACTCTGTTACAGATCTTTGTGTCATCTGCAAAGAGCATGCCTTTCCTCAGACCCTCTGCAATGTCACTTATAAAGATGTTAAGAGGATTGGACCCAGTACTGAGCTCTGAGATACTCACTAGTAACCCCCTTTCTTCAGAATGTGTTCCATTCACTGTTACCTTCTGTGTCCTGTTGTGCAGCCAGTTCACTACCCAGGCTACCACCCTGGGACCCACTCTAGGCTGGCTAACTTGATTATTAATCTTTGTGCGGGACTGTGTCAAATGCCTTGCTAAAGTCTAGGTAGGCCATATCACAGCCCCTCCTGGTCTATTACTTTGGTCACCCAGTCAAGAAATCAATTAGATTAGTCTGACATGACCTTCCTGCTGTAAATCCATGTTGCTTTGGATCCTGTGCCCTTTAACCTCTAGGTGCTCAACAATTCTTTCTTTCAAAGTGATTCCATCATTTTCCCTACCACTGAGGTCAAACTTACAGGTCGGTAGTTTCCTGCTTCTGCCTTGCTCCCACTTTTGTAAAGAGAATCACATCTGCCCTCCTCCAGTCCTCAGGTACCACCCCATCCTGCCATGATTTGTTAAAAAGTGGGGTCAGTGGTGTCACTAGGTCCCCCCTTAGTTCTTTTAGGATTCTGGGGTGAATCCCGTCAGGCCCCATTGCTTTGTCCACCTTGAGTTTTAGGAGTTCTTTCAGGACTCTTTCTTCTGTGAATGGACTGGTATCAACCTCCCTACCCAGAGTGCTTCTATTGTCTGGTTTAGGTAACTGCTCCTCATCTTCTTTTGTGAATACTGAGCAAAAGTATTCATTCAGTATCTCTGCCTTTTCACTGTCTCCCTCTGCCCACCTCCCCTCTCCTTTATTAATCTTCACTATCCTTCCCTTAACCTTTATATGCTCTCTAATGTACCTATAAAAGGTTTTATCCCCCTTTTTGACCGAGTTGGCTATTTTTCCTCGGTTTGTGCCTTTGCTATTCTGACTGCCTTTCCTACTTCTTTCTGCTTTAATTGAAACAGTTCCCTGTCGTGCTTCCTCTGTGATTCCTTATACTTTTAGAATGCAGCCTTTTCCTCCTTAACCTTCCCTGCCACCTCTTTTGAGAACCATAGTGGTTTTTTTACTCCGCTTTGTTTTCTTTATTTGTTTTACACAAAGACTTGTTGCCTCCATGATGGCAGTTTTGATTTTTCTCCATTGTTCTTCCACCCCTCCTATTTGGCTATTTACTAGTGCATTCTTCAGGTGTTCACCCATTTGCCAAAGTCAGCCTTCTAAGTCCAGTATCCTTGTTTTGTATGGCTTATCTCCATGGTTGTGCTCATTGTAAGCACACTGTGAGTGGTCGCTTGTTTCCAGATGTCTACTGACTTCTAAATTTGTGATCCTCTCTCCATTTGAGAGTACCAGGTCTAGTATTGCTCCCTCCCAAGTGGGTTCCAGCACTAGCTGTCTAAGGTCTGCCCTCTGCAGGGCATTGAGAATGACCCTGCTCTTGGATGTGGCTACAGTACATGTCCTCCAGTTAACATCTGGCATATTCAGGTCCCCCATCAACAGTATCTCCCCTTTTTCAGCCATTTTGAGAATGTCCTCTATCATTTTCTTGTCCATTTCCTCCCCTTGAGATTAGGGTCTGTATGCAACCCCTGTACAGATTGCGATGCCATTCCCCATCTCCAAGGTAACCCAGAGTGCCTCTTGTCCTTCCCCTTTACTTTTTAGTTCTGTAGCTTTGATCCCTTCCCTTATGTATAGAGCTGCTCCACCTCCTCTTTTGCCTTCCCTGTCCCTTCTGTAGATTGTGTACCCTGGTATGTTGACATCCCATTCATGGTTCTCGGTGTACCATGTTTCTGTGACTGCCACAATATCCAATTGTTCATCTTCCATCAAAGCTACTAGCTCAGAAAGCTTGTTTCCCAGACTACAGGCATTAGTAGTCATTGCTCTCCATTTACTGTTGGCTTGATCCTTTTTTCCCCCATCCCTGCTCTTATTGCTCTTATCTTTTTTACCATTTACCCCCATTCTGCCCTGTGTTGAGCTCTGTACCTCACTGTTTGCCCTACTACCTGCCCTGTTTTGTGGGGAGACTTTTCCTGCCTTTTATCAGTACCTCCCCTTATCTAGTTTAAAAGCTTGCCAAGGAAGCCTTTAAACCTGTCACCTAGGAGCTTGGTCCCCTTTGTGGACAAATGCAGACCATCATACCAGTATAGACCTTTATCTCTCCAGGTGGACCCCCAGTCCCCAATAAAGCCAAAACCTTGTGCTCTGCACCAGTTTTGCAACCGTTCATTAAACTGCATGGTGTGCAGTACCCTAGCCTCATTCCTGCCATGGACTGGTAGCACCTCTGAGAAGGTTACTGTGCTTGCTACCCATCTGAGACCCCTCCCCAACTCCACAAATTCATTCTGCACTGCACTGATCCCATGCTTAGCTAGGTAATTTGTCCCAAGGTGGACAATGGTATCTAGTTCTCTCTCCTGTGATGCTGCTTCTACAATTGTGAGGATTCGCTTCTTGTCCCTCAAGCCATGGCACCAGGCAGGCAGCTTACTTCCTTCTCTCCCTTCCCCAGTTCTACCCCCTAACAATTGGGTCCCTATCAGTAGCTGTTTCCTTCCCTGTGGTGTCCCTTGCCACCCTTTTGTGGGTCTCCCTTGTGGATGTCCTCAGCATTCTTCTGGGTCTCCACTGAGGGTGCCATCATAGAGGAACCTTGCTCTGCCAGAATGGCATCTGATTTGTGTAGAGGTACAACTGGGGGCTTCACCTCTGGTCCACCATCTGCACCCTCCCAGAACCCACTGTGGTCCTACTGCTCTTCATACTCCGAAACCTCTGATTAAGTGGTTGTGGTAGTGGTGCTCTTTGGGAGGGGAGGCCTCCTTAGTCCTTGCTAGTTCAGCCTGGAGGTGGGCAACCTCCTCTCTCAGAGCTGACAGTTGCCTACAAATAGGACAGCAATGCAGTTTCCAGAATGTTTCCTGGAAAACTGCTACCCCACAGCCAGTGCATTGCACCACTCCCCACATGTCCCGCTCCCTTAATTCTATACAATATGTAATTATATATGTATTATTATTTGTTTTGTGTAACTACTTTCTATGCATGTTGCAGGGTTTTTAGGAATATGACAATTCTTTCCCAAGACCTGTTGAGGAAGTGATGTCAGAACTGTGGCTATAAAGGAAATGCCATGCCTGGGGCTGGGGAGGGAAGGGTGGGTGGGTAGTGCACAGCCACTGGTGACTGTTAGAAACAATCAAATACACAACTGCTCCACCACCCTGGTGAGTACTGTCCTTTAGTAATACAACTAACATCACAATTTACTAGACCATGGCTCTAATACAAACCACTCTACTGAGTCCAGGGATAAAAATGAACTCACTCCTCAGCCAGCAGGACACTTAAAATGTTACAAAAATATCCTTCCAAATGCTAGGTCTCAACCCCCGCACTCAAGCAAATTCAGTTGCATCTCACTCTGGTTATAAAATTACTACCTTTTTAAAGGAATCCTGCAATTCTCTGCTTAATGCCAATAAGGAAAAATACAAATAAAACTTTTTGTAGAAAGTGTATCTCACTTCTTACCCAGTGCTCTGCAGTATTATGCCTTAATCAGGTTTCCAGGTCCTAAATGGAGTTGCAGTTTGTTCTTTGCAGCAAGTTTGAGCTTCCAACAGACACTTTAAAGTCAGTTTCCCCATTGTTGCTCCACCCCTCCTTCTAGCCTGTTTGCTAGTGCTTTTCTAAGGCACTCCCCATCTTGCCAAAGTGAACCCTCCTGAAGTCCAGAACCCACACTTTTGTATGGTTTGACTATGTAGCTGAGTTTATCATGAACCACACTGTTTGGTGGTCACTTGTTCCCAAATGGCTACCCACTTCTACATCTGAGATCCTCTCACTGTCCCCATTTGAGAGTATGAGGTCTAAGAAAATAGATTGAGCCAGACTTCCTGTTTTTCAGTCAACAGACCAATACTGACAGTTTATTTTAAGTCATCTCTGGCTAAAATCTGATGTTTACACTGACTTCAGTAGTGTACTTTAATTATTAGTACTATTCTGGTTTCGCTGACCCCCCCCCCGAGAGTGGTCACAAGGGCCAAGATTGAAGGAGCCCTCCCCAGAGCTGCAAAGCTGCCATTCTGCACATCCAAACACAGGAACACTTACAGGATGAAGGATAGGCATGAACGAGTCCCAATCGGACTGAGGAAGAGGCCCCACCAATGCTCCACACTGGCTGCCAGACCACCCCCTCCACCACCCTTGGTGAACATCACTCTGTATAACTGGCATCACATGCTGGCTGAAACCTATCAGCCTATTTTCCCATCTGCAGAATATCTGCTCCTGCCACTAGTGGCCACTACGAAAAAGCACAAAATACATCTCCCACTTCTAAGAGTGCCACCATGCTGCCCATTTCTAACTGTAATATACGTTCTTACTTCACTGGCATCACCACCATCTTCATACTCCGAAACAGAAACAAGACTGCTGGCACCCAGCACCCCGACTGCTCCTGCCCCTTTCTCCGCCACCTCCCATGGTGGTCTGCCTCATGTGGCACACCTCCACTACCATTTTTCTGGTCCATCCATTCTTTCTCCTTTCTTCCATGTTGGCGTGAAGGCTCAAAAACTCCCTGCACAGGCACCTGCCTCTCCACACAAGCTTCTATGGACCTGATCGTTCACTAAACTCATGTTAAACCTCCTCCTCCTCATGTCTGGGAACACACAGCCAAATCTCAGACCAAACCCCATCCAAGATATTTACCTCCCAATGCTCCCAAAGGGCCTTAAACTGGTCCATCTAAACATCTGCAACCTTCTGCACAAACTAATCCTGCTACAACCAATTGCCCTATCCCTAAGCCCTGACATACTGATAATCTCAGAGAACTGTCTAAAATTCCACATCAAAGATGCTGAAATTAGTACTCCTGGCTACACTGTCAATTGTCAGGACCATCCTGGGGCCAAAAAAAAAGCAGTAGCATAGCCATATACATTGCATACTTAAATTCAACCATGTCCTGGTACCTGCTCCCACGCAGTCCATTGATGCTATATTACTGAAATTATCCCTCCCCAACTCTTTACCAATATAGATAGCAAGGTTCCTACTGCCCACCTAATGCCACCATACCCAACATCTCAACACACCTCAGCAACATAAAACACCAGCATTGCGGGCCAAGCTTTACATCCTCAGAGATTTCAACTGGAACTGGTGCTTCAGCACTAGCTCTAGGCTGTACAAGCAAGCGACTGCTCTCAACTTGTCCCAGGTGATCACTGAGTCCACGTGGCTAAACCCCAACTCTCTAAATCACGCTCATTGACTAGTCCCTCACCACCCGGCCACAATGGATACCAACTCTCTAAATCATGCTCTCATTGACTAGTCCCTCACCACCCGGCCAAAATGGATACCAACTCTGTAAATCATGCTCTCATTGACTAGTCCCTCACCACCCGGCCACAATGGATACCAACTCTCTAAATCACGCTCTCATTGACTAGTCCCTCACCACCCGCCACAATGGATACCAACTCTCTAAATCACAGCTCTCATTGACTAGTCCCTCACCACCCGGCCACAATGGATACCAACTCTCTAAATCACGCTCTCATTGACTAGTCCCTCACCACCCGACCACAATGGATACCAACTCTCTAAATCACGCTCTCATTGACTAGTCCCTCACCACCCGGCCACAATGGATACCAACTCTCTAAATCACGCTCTCATTGACTAGTCCCTCACCACCCGGCCACAATGGATACCAACTCTCTAAATCACGCTCTCATTGACTAGTCCCTCACCACCCGGCCACAATGGATACCAACTCTCTAAATCATGCTCTCATTGACTAGTTCCTCACCACCCGGCCATAATGGATACTAGCCACCGGCCTCTTAGCCGACTCCATTAGTGATCATAACATGATCTACTCAGTAAGGACAATCCACAGGCCAAAGGCACCTTCTCCCAAAACCTTTCTAACCAGGTCCTTTAAATCCTTGGACCTTGCCTCTCTGCTAAATGACCTGCCCAACACAGATTGGTCAGACATCCTCCAAGCCACCTCCATCGACTCCGCCCAGGAATACTTTAAATCAAGGTTCACTGCTGTCTGGGACCACTACACTCTCCTCCGATGGACACGTGTGTGAGGTGTTCATCTGCCTTGGATCACAACCATTGTCATGGCCCAACTCAGAGGAAGAGACCAGGCATGGAAGTCCTTCAAGGTCTGTGTGCTACCCAGAGATCATCTACGGTATTGTGCTTTATGCAATGCCTGCAAGTGGCAAATCAGGTAGGCAAAAGCCCACTATTTCAAATCCGCCTTCCTCACGAACCTAAAACACCCATGTAAATTTTGGAAGGTAGTCAAATCGCTCATCTCCTCACCCTCACAGCCACCGATGCCAGCCTTAAACATTGGGAGCTCCACTACTACCGACCCTCTTACAGTGGCCTCTGAATTCAACTCTTACTTCACAAGCTGCACGGCATCCTGCCTGTCCTCAAACCCCCTTCACCCCCTTCCACCCCGACCAAGCCCCTCTTCACATCTCTCCCTTCTTTCTACCATGTTACCTCGCAAGAAGTACTAACTGCACTGTTAGCCCTAAACCCACCCAAAGGTAAATGCCTCACTGGCCTGGACTCATAAATGTGCTATCAGCTCCTGCCATAGCCTTCTCCCTGGCCATGCTTTCCAATCTCTCCTTCTCACCAGTTTCAATCCCATGTGAGTAGAAGCATGCCACTGTCATCCTACTTTCTAAGGGAGGTGACCCATCCACACCTGGAAACTACTGTACCTCCTCCCCTTCTGTCTAAGCTTCTTAAACAACTAGTCCTCTCGCAGCTCTCCTCCTTCCTTGACTCTTCAGCTTTTTTCACTACTTACCAGTCTGGTTTTATGTACACCCACTCCATCACCACCTCCCAGTTAATGCTCACAGATGCAATCCATCAGGTATGGATAAAGGTCACATCACCTCAGCAATTTTTGTTGATCTGGCTAAGGTGTTCGACACGGTCTCTCACTCATTCCTCCTATCCAAACTATCTCTTGCAGGATTTTCCAATGAGGTGACCAACTGGTTCCACTCCCACCTGATGGGTGGATCTCAAATGGTCCAAACTGTCAACATTACCTCTGTCTCCCACCCCGTCACTACTGGTGTGCCCCAAGGCTCTGTCCTTGAACAACTGTTGTTTTCTATCTTCCTCAATGACCTGCCTTCTGCTTGCCCTCACACATCAATTTACATGTATGTGGATGACACCGTGCTGTATACTTCCGGCCCCACATCAACCACTGATGTGGGAACCAGACTCCAGCAAGACTTAAAAAATGTTCAGCTCTGGTTTCATGCAAATCAGCTTTCCCTCAATGCCAAGAAAACAGTCTCCATGACTTTGGCACCAAGTAGAGACTCTCATGGCTCCCTCACTTCTACTTTCCACACCCTGGATGAAACACCTCTGGAAGACTGTACCTCCTTTAGATATCTTGGGGTTTGGCTTGACCAGCACCTCAAATTTTCCATACATATTGATGCCAACCACAATAAGTTCCATCCCAGGTTGGGTGCCCCATACTGTAATTGTGGTTGCATCCCATTGCCAGCTCAATGTGCCATTGTACAGAAAATGATCCTCCCTGTCATTGACTATGGGGATGTAGTCTACCGTGCCACACCCAAATCCACCCTAGCCAGACTGGACCCAGTCTTCCACTCTTCTGTCATTTTGCCCTTGACCATCTTCCATCATCCACCATTGCACTCTCTACCAGACCCCGGGCCTCCCCTCCCTCTAGAGCCAAAGACTGTCCCAGTGTGCCCGGTTTATGGCCACGTTCTGGACCCAGTCCCTGCCCACTTACCTCACCTCTGAATTATCCACTCCTACCCTTCCAGTGTATTCTCTGAGGAATAATGATGCCAGGCCTATCAGTACTGCACATGTCCACCACTGCTGGCCAGGCAGCTTTCAAATACTGCATGCCCAAACTGTGGAGCTCCCTCCCTATGGATGTCTGGCAAGCCACCCACACCCAGCACCTCAATGCCCTCCTCAAAGCTCACTGCCCTCTCACCTGCACATGCATCTAAATACATGTCTGCCCAGGCAAGGTCCTCCTACATGACTATACTAAGTGTTGATATGATTGTGCTCAGTAGTGTGTGTGTAGCCTAAATGACTGACTAATTGACTTTGCTACTGCACTGTATTTTGCACTGTGTTCTGTAATCTTGTGCTGTATTTTGCATCTATTCTGTTTTCTGTTGCACTCTCTCTGTAACACAGAAACATAGATGTTGACAGCAGATAAGGACCGCAAGGCCCATCCAGTCTGCCCATTTATTTTTCTACCTTATGAATGTGCCACAGGCCTTTATTCTGTCAATGTCCTATCTATACATACTCATCTGTAGTGCTCCTTTATGCCTATCCCATGCCTGTTTGAAGCCCTGCAGTGAATTTATATCCACTACTTCATGAGGTAGGCCATTCCATGCATCCACCACCCTTTCTGTGAAAAAAGAACTTCCTCACATTACCCCTTATTTGGCCTCCCTCTAATCTCATGCTGTGTCCTCATGTCCTGCTATTTTTCTTATATTGAAACATGTTAGACTCTTTCACCTTGTTAATGCCCTTAAGGTGTTTGAATGCCTCGATCATATCACCTCTCTCCCTCTTTTGCTCTAGGCCTAGGGTATACATATTGAGCTCTGTTAATCTGTTCTCATATGTTTTCTGATGCAGTCTCTGTGCCATTTTGGTTGCCATTCTCTGGACTGCCTCCATTTTGTTAATGTCCTTGTGCAGGTGTGGCCACCAGTACTGCACACAGTACTCCAGATGGGGCCTAACCAGTGTCTTGTAAAGAGGGAATATTACTTCCCTCTTATTGCTTGTGATACCTTTACTATTACACCCAGACATCCCCCCAGCCTTACCTACTGCTTTAGTGGTCTGCTTGGATGATTTCAGATAATCTGTGATGATGATGCTCAAGTCTCTTTCTTTCTTCCTTTGTGACTGCCAGCAACTCCCCTCCCAACCTGTAGGTGGTTTCTGAGTTTCTCTTCTCTATGTGCATGATCTTGCACTTCTTTGCATTAAACCCCAGTTGCCACTCTTCCGACCATTTTGCCATTTTATCCAGATCTCTTATTTTGCCCACCCCATTTGGATCATCTACTCTGTTGCAGATCTTGGTGTCATCGGGAAACAAACAAACCTTACCCTCCAGTCCATCTGCAATGTCACTGATGAAGATATTGAAGGGGACTGGCCCCAGGACTAATCCCTGAGGTACCCCACTTGTGACTTGCATCTCTTCTGTCTGTATACCATTTACCACTACTCTCTGTTTTCTGACCGTCAACCAGTTTGCCACTCAGTTGACCAACTTCTGACCCACCCCGAGCCTACCCAGCTTATTAATCAATCTTCTATGTGGAACAGCTTTGCTGGAGTCAAGGTAGGTGACAACTACTGCCTCTTGGTCCACTACATATTATACTTGTATGTGTTCTATATCACATTGTACTTCTCCCCTACCCTCACCCCAGGATGCAGCTGGAGTCCAGCAGTACTCTGCTCAGTATGCTTTCCTGTTCAAACTTTTAAATAAATTAATAAAGTATACTCCTGCACATCCATGATGGGCAGACTAGATGGGCCTAGCGATCCTTATCTGCCATCAATGTCTATGTTTCTATCCTGTTTTGTCCATACTTACATATTTGTGCACGTCATGTTGTCTGCATACTTACATATTCCTACACACCTGTTCGTACCATACTTAAATGTTCCTACATTCCATTTTCTCCCCATACTTCTATATTCTTCCACTCCTGTTTGCACCATACTTAAATGTTGCTGCATCTCATTTTCTCCCCATATTCCCACATTCCTACACCCCTGTTTGCGCCATACTTAAATGTTCCTACATTCCATTTCCTCCCCATACTTCCATATTCCTGCACTCCTGTTTGCACCATACTTAGATGTTCCTGCATCTCATTTTCTCCCCATACTTCCATATGCCTGCACCTCTGTCCTCTTCATGCTCCCATATTTATTTTATAAGTTAATAACTGGGAAAGGCAGCATGAGCCAAGGCTTGTTTCCTGGTGTGACCCAGGGAGAGGAGGTAACAGGAAGGTGACAGATATATAGCAAATAAAACAAGCATTTGTCAATGCTGAACATTCGCTTGCAGGTATTTGCAGTGGTGTTTGGCAAGTATGGTGCTTTACCCTAATGCCCTGTGTGATTGCTGGTATTTGCACAATAACTTGTCAGCATGACCTTGTTGTTACCCCCATTGTGCGCTACATAGGCGGAAAACACGTTTTGGGCAGGATATGAAAATGACAGCTGTACGCACAAGGTATGGTAAAATGCCAAGGTTGAAAATCTGGAGTGGAAATATGAAAATTCGCAAACCTACAAGCATGCGTGGGAACTGTGCAATGCACGCTTGTAAAGAGTCATTTTTAGGAATTTTTTCACCAAATTTTCAACATTGCCATTTTAAAACCTCTGCTAATGAACAGTGTCACTGTGATGTTCTTACTGTGTCCCATACATTGATTTCACACACCGACTGCGCCATTGTGCACTACATGGGGGAAAGATGTTTTGGGCAGGATGTGAAAAATGACAACTGTACTGCTCATAAGAAGATCTGGTAAAATGCCGATGTTGAAAATCTGGAGTGAAAATATTGGAAATTCGCAAACTTACCAGCGTGCATAGGAACTGCACAATGCACGCTTGTAAAACAGTTATTTGTAGGAATTATTTCACCAAATTTTCAACATAGCCATTTTAAGACCTCTGCTCATGAACAGTGACACTGTGATTTTCTTACTGTGTCCCATACATTGATTTTGCACACTGACTGCGCCATTGTGTGCTACATGGACGGAAACACGTTTTGGGCAAGATGTGAAAAATGACAGCTGCAGTGCTCATAAGGAGGTGTGGTAAAATGGCAATGTTGAAAGTCTGGAGTGAAAATATAGAAAATTCACAAACTTACGAGAGTGCATAGGAACTGCACAACGCAGAGTCATAAAACAGTAATTTTTAGGAATTTGTTCACCAAATTTTCAGCACAGCCATTTTAAGACCTCTGCTCATGATCAGTGTCACTGTGATTTTCTTAATGTGTCCCATACATTGAGTTCGCACACCGACTGTGCCATTGTGCCCTACATGGGTGGAAACACGTTTTGGGCAGGATGTGAAAAATGACAGCTGTACTGCTCATGGGGAGGTGTGAGTAAATAGCAATGTTGAAAATCTGGAGTGCAAATATTGAAAATTAGCAAATGTAATGGTAGGAACTGCACAACGCACGCTTGTAAAACAGTCATTTTTAAGAATTTTTCCACCAAATTGTCAACATAGCCATTTTAAGACCTCTGCTTATGAACAGTGTCACTGTGATTTTCTTAATGTGTTCCATACATTGAGTTCACCCACCGACTGCGCCATCATTGTGCACTACATGGGCGGAAAGACATTTTGGGTGAGATGTGAAAAATGACAGCTGTACAACTCATAAGAAGGTGTGATAAAATAGCAATGTTGAAAATCTGGAGTGAAAATATTGAAAATTCACAAATTTATGAGCCTGCGTAGGAACTGCGCAATGCATGCTCATAAAACAGTAATTTATTTGGAATTTTTGCACCAAATTTTCAACATGGGGTTTTTGGGGCCCCTTCTCATGGATGATGCCACTGTCATGGCGTTATTCAAGGCCAAAGAGTGAGTTCATGCAGTGACTGTGCAGTGCCTGAAAAATCACTCTTCTGGCCTGAATAATGCCATGACAGTCACGCTTGAGCCTATTAACATTGAAACAAAACTTCAAATGACTGAGATATGCAATAAAGTTGAAATCCCCTATGTAGCCAATTATACAGCTTACGGCATTTCCTCAGTTCGCGGTCGGTTTTGAAGAGTGCAGACGTGTTCCCTGTCCACCGAAGATCATTGCGCTGGAGTCTGGAGGTAAATATGGGGTGGGGGGGTGTTAGGAGGCTGGGTGCACAGTGAGTGGGTGGGTGGGTGCCGGTTGGGAGATGTGCCATGGGACCGTTTTTGTTTTACAGGGAAAAAAAGACAATGTGGGATGTTTGCCACAGTGGGGTGAGCTCCCAGTGTGGCAGAAGAGATGTGGGGGGGGCTAAGGAGCTAACAGTTGAACCCATTGTAAACTCACGTGGGGGTGAGGAGCCAGCGGGATTAGGCACCCCATGGCAAAACAAACCAATGGTTTGCCAGCTGGGTGGGCACCAGTGTGGCAGCAGGATGACTTGGGGGCCATGGAGCTGATGGGGATTGGGCAACCCGTCAACAAAACAAACAATGTTTGCCATGCTGGGGTGGGCTCCTAGCATGGCAGGAAAGTTTTGGGGGGCGGCGTAATGGGGGAGCACATGATGGATGGGACGGCGGCAGCACTCAGTATGGCAGTGGTGTTTTCCTTTGAAGCAGAAGAACACTGCTGTCATACTGAGCTCCTGCACCCATTGGTGCAGGACCACCATACCTGCTCAAGGGAGCAGTGCATTGGATGCTAGAGGCACACCTCCAAGTGTGCTACTCTCCCAAAACATTCCTTGTGCATGCGTGCAAGCAAACATAAAAACACAATAGCAGTCAAATGACAGAAGAAGTGACAGGCCAGGAAAAGTATATTAATACAAAACTAGGAGACTATGTACAATTCATAAATGAAAACTAGGAACTATGTACAGATATATATACATTAGAGAAACTATACAGTTAACTACAATGAGGATCAGCATTTGTACTGAGAATTGTCCTAGGGCAGACTGAAAATTGGGTATTTTGAGGTTGTGTGTTAGGATGGGGTACAGCTGCAGGAAGTAACAGGGGTTGGTCTGAGTAAACACTTGATATGGAGGAAGGAGGGTGAAAGATGGGTTGGGAGAGGAAGACTGTTCCAGAGGGAGGGGAACTTGTAGGGGGAGAGTTTACTAGCTGAGGCATGGATGTGAGGAAGAGAAAACATATGGGCACAGCAAGAACTGGAGTTATAAGCAGAGGGAGCTGCTGGAGAAAGGTGAGGTAAGAAGGGAGAGAGAAGGTCAGGGCACAGCATGACCAAGAATTATAAGCAGAGGGAGCTGCTGAAGAGAGGTAAGAGTGAAGAGAAAGAAGGTACAGGCACAGTTAGACCAAGAGTTATAAGCAGAGGAGTTCCTGGAGAGAGGAGAGGTAAGGTAAGAAGGCAGACAGAAGTACGGGCACAGCTAGACCTAGAGTTATAAGCAGAGGAGTTGCTGGAGAGAGAGGAGAGGTGAGGAGAAGGAGAAAGAGGTATGGGAACAGCTAGACCAAGAGTTTTATGTGTAACCCCAGGTGGCACTATCCCAGGGGCTACTACCCCTGCCTGCTGGCTAGTAGCAGGTTAAGGGGCCTAAATTCTGAAATGGGTGCCTACACCCAGAGGTCAGGTTTGGCAGTGGTCAAGCTAACCTAGGAATAGCCCTCCGGGACACTGTAACCCTCCTCTTTCTTTACTAGTGGTCAGAACAATTCACAGTAATCACATTCACAATACCTTGCTGCTGGTAGCTTCTGTAAGACAGAAATCTTGTTTGTAGAGCAGAAAGCAGCTAACTGAAAAAAAAAACTACCATTTTTCTTACTAATTTAACACTTCTATCTCAGCAGGAGTCCATGTCTGTTGAGATTAAGCAAACAGATACTTTATTAGAAGTAGAGGGGTTCTCATTTAGGGTTAAAAGTGATGAGTACCAATGCCCGTAGTCTGTGTAACAAGCTCCCGGAACTAGTGGCCTTGATGGAAGAGGTTGCCTGGATATTGTGGCAGTCACAGAAACATGGTACACAGAGAACCATGAATGGGATGTCAACATACCAGGATCATAATCTACAGAAGGGACAGGGAAGGTAAAGAGGAGGAGGAGGAGTAGCTCTCTATGTAAGGAAGGGATCAAAGCAACAGAACTAAAGAGTAAACAGGGAGCAGATGAGGCACTTTGGGTCACCCTGGAGACAGGAAATGGCACCACAATGCATGGGGGTTGTATACAGGCCCCATCTCAGGGGAGGGAATAGACAAAGAAATGATAGAAGGCTTTCTTAGAATGGCAGAAAAAGGGAGATATTGTTGATGGGGATCTGAATATGCCAGATGTTAACTGGAGCACCTTTGCTGCAGGCATCAAGAGCAGGGTCATTCTTGATGCCCTACAGGGGCATGTCTCAGACAGCTAGTATTGGAACCGACTTGGGAGGGGCAATCTTAGACCTGGTACTTTCAGGAACAATGGGGATGGAGAAAGAATCTCAGATTTAGAAGTGGGTAGCCATCTGGGAACAAGTGACCACCAAACAGTGTGGTTCATGATAAACACAGCCATACAATCAAGACATACAAAAGCAAGAGTACTAGACTTTAGGAGGGCTGACTTTGGGAAAATGAGAGAGTGCCTCAGAAAAACACTAGCAAACAGGCAAGAAGGAGGGGTGGAGGAACAATGGGAAGTGATCAAAACAGCCATCACAGAGGCAACAAGCCTTTGTGTAAAAAAAATCAATAAAACACAACGAAGGAAAAAAACGCTATGGTTCACCAAAGAGGTGGCAGGGAAGGTTAAGGAGAAAAGGGCAGCATTCAGGAAATATAAGGAAACACAGAAGGAGCAGGACAGAGAACTTTATCAGTTAAAGCAGAAAGAGGCTGGGAAGGTAGTCAGAATAGCAAAGGCCCAAACCGAAGAAAGGACAGCCAATTCTGTTAAGAAGGGGGATAAGACCTTTTATAGGTACATTAGGGAGCGAAGAAAGACCAAAGGAGGGATAATGATGCTTAATAAAGGAGAGGGAATGTGGGTAGAGGGTGACAGTGAAAAAGCAGGGTTACTGAATGAATATTTCTGCTTAGTATTCACAAAGGAAGAGGAGGGGAGTTACCTAAACCAAACAAAGACACTCTGAAGGCAGTGTGCGATACCAGTCCATTTACAGAAGAAAGGGTTCTGAATGAACTAATAAAATTGAAGGTGGACAAAGCAATGGGGCCTGATGGGATTCACCCAAGAATTCTAAAAGAACTAGGGTGAAAGCTAGTGACATACGCTGACTACTCTCTTTAACAAATCATGGGAGGATGGGTGGTACCCAAGAACTGGAGGAGGGCAGATGTAATTCCTCTTCACAAAAGTGGGAGCAGGACAGAGGCAGGAAACTACAGACCAGTTAGTTTGACCTCAGTGGTAGGGAAAATGATGGAATCACTTCTGAAGGAAAGAATTGTTGAGTACCTTGAGGCCAGTGGGGCACAGGACCTGAGGCAGCATGGATTCACGATGGGAAGGTTATGTCAGACGAATCTAATAGATTTCTTTGACTGGGTGACCAAAGTAGTAGATCAGGGAGGGGCTGTGGACATGGCCTACCTAGATTTTAGCAAAGCATTTGATACAGTCCCACACAAAAGATTAATACACAAGATAGCCAGCCTTGAATGGGTCCCAAGGTGGTAGCCTGGATAAAAAATTGGCTAGACAACAGGATGCAAAGGGTAGTAGTAAATGGAGTACACAGTGAAGAAAGGAGGGTTACTAGTGGGGTACCACAGGGTTCAGTACTGGGACCGGTCCTTTTTAATGTCTTTATAAGTGACATTGCAGAGGAACTGGAAGGAAAAGTATGTCTCTTTGCAGATGACACAAAGATCTGCAACAGGGTTAATACACTGGATGGAGTGGAAAGGATGAGAAGGGACTTGGCAAGGTTGGAGGAATGGTCAAATGTATGGCAGTTCAGATTCAATGCAAAGAAGTGCAAGATAATGCACCTGTGAAACAAAAACCCAGGGGAAGTGTACACAATGGGGGGTGAGATACTGACAACAGTAAAAATGGAAAGGGACCTGGGGGTAATTATATCAGATGACCTAAAGGTGGGCAAGCAATGTGAGAAGGCAGTAAGTAAGGCTGGAGGGATACTGGGATGCATAGGAAGAGGCATCAATAGTGAAAACAGGAAGTTGTTATCCCACTGTACAGACAGTTGGTGAGACCCCATCTGGAGTACTGTGTACAGTTCTGGAGACCCCATCTCCGAGAAGCATAGACAGAGTGGAGGCTGTCCAGAGGAGGGCAACAAAATGGTGCAGGGTCTGCACCAGAAGACATACAAGAAAGACTAAAGGAGCTTAATATGTATACTCTTGAGGAAAGAAGGAGAGAGGGGACATGATAGAAACATTCAAGTACCTCAATGGAATTAACAAAGTCCAAGAGGGTAGCATCTTCCAGAAAAAGAGATGTGCAAGAACAAGCAGGCACAATTTGAAGATGAGGGGATGGCTCAGGGGGTAATGGCCGGAAATTTTTTCACTGAGGAGGGTTGTGGATGCATGGAACAGCCTCCCTGAGGAGGTAGTGGAGTCAAGAACAGTGGTGGACTTCAAGAATGCATGGGACAGGCATAAGGCAGTCCTAGGGGTGGGTAACAGGAAGTAAGCTGTTGGTTAACTAGGATCTGCAGCTTATCTGTTAGGTAGGAAAATGGGCAGACTAGGTGGGCCAAGCGGTCCTTATCTGCCATCAAATTCTATGTTTCTATGTTTCTATGTTTCTTAAAAGAAAGTCAGGGTGTGTTTCTGTGTTGGGAAGGGCACTGTAATACTGTATCAACTTACTTTGCTAAATCAGTAAGAGGGGAAAGAGGTTAATTGGGGTGTGTGGCTTAGGCAGTATAAAAGCAGGCGACTCCAATTACAACTTCCTGCAGGTAGCTTCTGGAAGACAGAAATCTCATTTGTAGAGCAGAAAGCAGCTAACTGAAAAAAAACTACCATTTTTCTTACTAGTAGCCCTCCATCCCACCCTAAGCCAGTTCTACTTTTATAGCCACTGGATTTGACTGACAGCAGGAATTTTCTGTTTGGCAGTATGAAGGGAAGGATCGCAGAGAAACAGTTTTTTCAACCCTAAAGGAAAAAAGTAGCTCTTTCTCCCACCACCCAGCTGCTGGTGGTCTGACTCTGAGCAAGGAAGAAGGAGGCTACTGAATAATACAGGAAGTTGCTGTCCCAGGACAGGAAGAGTGAGAGTTGTAAGGAGAGGAGACAGTAAGCATACAGAGAAACAGGAGTGGGGAGACAGACTAAGACATGATGGGGGTGGTGCAGTGCAGTGCAATGGCTGTGGGGTGGCAGTGTTCCAGCAGACATTCTGGAGGCTGCGGTGCTGCCCCATTTGCAGGCATCTCTCAGGACAGAAGGAGGAGGTTGCCCATCTTTAGGCTGATCTGGCTAAGATTCGTGAAACCTCCTCCCCCACCCAGGGACCACCAGGGCCACTGCCGCTACCTCAGAGGTTGCCAAGAAAGAGGAGTGGCCAGACCAAGGTAGGCTCAGGGAGGGAGAGGCTGGTGGAACAGAGGATCATCCCTCTAGCTGTACCTCTCCACAATCCATACGCTGTTCTGGTGGATAGTGGTTCTTCTATGGAGGCACCTGCAGTGGAGATCAAGGCGGATGCTTGGAACCTCCACAAAGGAGACCCACAGGAGAGTGGTACGGGACCCCACAGGGGAAGGGAAAAACTCCTGGTGGGGGACTAGATCATTAGGGGGGTAGAAGTGGGGGAGGAAGGGGAGAGGGATGTACGGTACCAGCCTGGCGCCGTGGCTTAGAGGGACAGGAAGCGAGTTCTCAGGATCGTGGGAGCAGCTGCAAAGGGAGAGGGAGCTGGATGTCATTGTCCACCTAGGGACAAATGATCTGGCTAGGAATGGGATCAGAGCAGTGCAACAGGAGTTTGTAGAGTTGGGCAGGGGCCTTAGACAGGTGGTGCATATGGTAACCTTCTCAGAGATGCTGCCTGTCTATGGCAAGGCTGATGCTAGGGTACTCCTCACTCTGGAATTCAATGAATGGTTGAAAAACTGGTGTGGAGCTCAGAGTTTTGGCTTCATTGGGGACTGGGGAGCCACCTGGAGGATGCTGGCCTATACTGGTGTGATGGTCTGCATCTGTCCAGGGTGGGATCCAGGATCCTATATGATAGGTTTAAATGCTTCATTGGCAAGCATTTAAACTAGCCAAGAGGGGAGGCACTGAAAAGGAGCAGGGAAATACCAGCCTCCCCCCACAAAACATGGCAATTAGTGAGCTAAACACCAAGGTAGAGAACTCATTAGGGAGCAGGACAGAGGTAAATGCAAAAAAAGGCAAAGGCAGTAAGAACAGGGATGGGGCAGAAAGGGGTAAGGCCATCAAAAAGTGGAGGATGATGAGTACCAATGCCCATAGTCTGTGTAACAAGCTCCCTGAACTAGTGGCCTTGATGGAAAAGGGTTGTCTGGATATTGTGACAGTCACAGAAACATGGTACACAAAGAACCATGACTGGGATGTCAACATACCAGGATACACAGTCTACAGGAGGGGCAGTAGCTCTCTATGTAAGGGAAGGGATCAAAGCAACGGAACTAAAGAGCAAACAGGGAGCAGAGAAGGTGCACTGGGTCACCCTGAAGACAGGAAATGGCACCACAATCTGCATGGGGGTTGTATACAGACCCCTATCTCAGGGAGAGGGAATGGACAAGGAAATGACAGAAGGCATCCTTAGAATGGCAAAAAAAAAGGGGAGATATTGTTGATGGGGGACCTGAATATGCCAGATGTTAACAGGAGCATCTTTGCTGCAGACACATCCAAGAGCAGGGACATTCTTGATGCCCTACAAGGGGCATGTCTCAGACAGCTAGTATTGGAACCCACATGGGAGGGAGGGAGGATTCTTAGACATGGTACTCTCAAATGAGGATGGAGAAAAGAGGGTAGCCATCTGGGAACAAGTGACCACCAAACAGTGTGGTTCATGATAAACACAGCCACATAGTCAAGCCATACAAAAGCAAGAGTATTGGACTTTAGGAAAATGAGAGAGTGCCTCAGAAAAGCACTAGCAAACAGGCAAGGAGGAGGAGTGGAGGAACAATGGGGAGTAAGTAATCAAAACAGCCATCACAGAGGCAACAAGCCTTTGTGTGAAGCAAATCAACAAAACACAACCAAGGAAAACAATGTTATGGTTCTCAAAAGAGGTGGCAGGGAAGGTTAAGGAGAAAATAATAGCATTCAGGAAATATAAGGAAACACAGAAGGAGCAGGACAGAGAACTTTATCAGTTAAAGCAGAAAGAGGCAGGGAAGACAGTCAGAATAGCAAAGGGCCAAACCAAGGAAAGGATAGCAAACTGTTAAGAATGGGGATAAGACTTTTTATAGGTACATTATGGAGTGAAGAAAGACCACGGGAGGGATACTGAAGCTTAATAAATGGGAGGGAATGTGGGCAGAGGGTGACAGTGAAAAAGCAGGGATACTGAATGAATATTTTTGCTCAGTATTTACAAAGGAAGAGGAGGGGGAGGTACCTAAACCAAACAAGGGAAACACTCTGGAAATGGGGGTCGATACCAGTCTATTTACAGAAGAAAGGGTTCTGAAAGAACTAGTAAAATTGAAGGTGGACAAAGCAATGGGGCCTGATGGAATTCACCCAAGAATTCTAAAATAACTAAGGGTAGAACTAGTGACATCACTGACTACTCTGTTTAACAAATCATGGGAGGATGGGTTGGTACTTGAGGACTGGAGGAGGGTGGGTGTAATTCCACTTCACAAAAGTGGGAGCAGGGCAGAGGCAGGAAACTACAGACCAGTTAGTTTGACCTCAGTGGTAGGGAAAATGATGAAATCACTTCTGAAGGAAAGAACTGTTGAGTACCTATAGGACAGTGGGGCACAGGACCCAAGACAACAAGGATTCACAGTGGGAGGGTCATGTCAGATGAATTTAATAGATTTCTTTGACTGGGCGACCAAAGTAGTAGACCAGGAAGGGGCTGTGGACATGGCCTACCTAGATTTTAGCAAGGCATTTGATACAGTCCCCCACACAAGATTAATTTCTCCCGCAGAGACCACCCCCCTCCCCTGAGGAGACCGGAGGTTGTGAGGGCCTGCTCTGAAGCTCTCCCTGCCCACAGAAGCCCCGAACCCGAGACACACCAGAGACCACCCCCCTCTGAGGAGATTGGAGGTCACGAGGGCCTGCTCAGAAGCCCTCCCTGCCCACAGAAGCCCTGAACCCGAGACACACCAGAGACCACCCCCTCCCCTGAGGAGATCGGAGGTCGCGAGGGCCTGCTCTGAAGCCCTCCCTGCCCACAGAAGCCCCAAACCTGAGACACACCAGGTAATTTCTACCTTGATCCAGGCTGTTGCCACCATCATTGGCCATCTGGCATCTTTTCTGAAATGGCCACAAGCTCCCCTGCTCAGCGCATGAATCCCGGCCAGAGTAGCACCTCGAGTTGCTGCCCAGGCTCAAACAGAGAAGAACTGTTACTTTTGTGCCTGATTTTGAAACTATTTCCATTTTTTTTTTTTAAACACCCAACTTCTCCATTAGCTCCTTATATTGTTTTTCCACTAGAGGGAGCCTGATTAAGTTTGAACAATTTGCTCCCAGTACCTCACTCGTCACATTTTACTGCTCTCTAGTAGCTGTTTTCACTTGGTGATCACCCCCTCATCACTTCCTCATCATCCCCTCTCCAATCATCGAAGGCTATCCCACCATTGTGCACTCCCCAGATCAGCCCTCCTCCTCCTGCTCCTGTCAGGCAATGTCCACCCCAATCCCGGGCCTGGCAACACTGGTCCTCCCCCTGAAATCTCCTGGGCTGTGCATTGCTTCTATGAACATCTGTAGCCTCCTGAAAAAACTGTCTCTTTCCCCGGCTACACTCTCCACCAGTTGGACCGTGTCGGCAGGAGAGGTGGGGGCTGTGTCTTCTATTTGAAAGATTCTCTCATGGGGCTACCACTCCCCCCGCCTGACCTCGACCATAAGGCCCAGGCACTTACTCTAAAGCTGTCCCCTGACCCAGCTAGAGGCCCGTTATTCCTAACCGTAGCCTACATACTCCCCAAGAACCAATCCCAGGCCCTGGGCCCACTAATTGACTACCTCACCTCCCTACCCAACTCGTCGGACCAAATCTTGGTGGGCGACTTGAATATAAACTGGCTCTGCCCCTCATCTTCCCCCCACTGTGAGGCTTTCAGTTCAACTGACCTAACTCAACTGGTCTCACAGCCTACTAGAAAAAACCCTAGGGGGGGGACAAGCACCCTCCTGGATGTTGTCCTCACCAACAGGCCAATCCGCATCCACAACATCCAAATCCTCCCTGACTGCCTCAGTGACCACTCCCCTGTGCTTTTCAACTGGGAAACCCCTCGGCTCTCATCCCCGGTCAAAACCACCTCTAGAAGGTGGCTTAGGCCTGGGGGACTCATAGGTCTTAAACGCTTCCTTGACCACACTGATTGGTCCCCTCTGACGAGGGCAACCAACATTGACTTGGCCCTGGCCTTCTTTGTAAGCACTTTCAACTTTGCCTGTGATATCTTTGCTCCCATAACTGCTAGGAGGTCCAAAGTGAAACATGCCCCTTGGATCACCCCTGCCCTTCTGTGGCAACTTAAGCAACATGACAATCTTTGGCACCTTGCTGTTGCTACTGGCTGTTCAGCTGACAGGCAGTCCTATGCTGCCGCCCGCAACCAGTGCACCTGAGCCATCCGCAAAGCAAAGGCAGAATACTACCAAGCCTCTCTTACCTCCTCCTGGGGGAACCCCAGGTGCTTCTGGGACAACATCAAGCAACTGAATGGTCTCTCCCAGTCCCCCTCTCCTTCTCTTCTCAGCATCAATGGTACCGTCTCCTCTGACCCTGCCCTCATTGCCACCCACCTCAATAACTCCTTTACCGACCTTAGCTCAGTACTTCCTGGTAACTTTTTCAGTCCACCTCCTTCATCTGTACCACCACCCATTGCCTGCCCCTCTTTCCACCTGCATCGTGTCACCATGCAAGAAGCTAGGCCTTACTTGCTAAAAGCCCTAAAAGGTAACACCATCGGTAGTGACTCACTTGATCCCTGCCTTTTACGTCAGGTCCTGGATCAGGTCCTCTCACCTATTACATGCATTTTCAACAAATCACTCTGTCTCGGACAATTCCCCTCTGCCTGGAAGATTGCCACAGTTACCCCTGTCCATAAAGGTGGTGACAGGACTCTTCCGGGTAACTACCGAACCATCTCAATCCTCTCCTCCCTCTCTAAGGCATTAGAGAAAATTGTGGCATCCCAAGTCTCTGACTACCTCTGTAAGTACAATGTTCTCTGCCCTGAACAACACGGGTTCAGAGCAGGTCATAGTACCAATACAGCATTCCTGGAATTTTCCAGCTTCCTCTATGCCTCCTTGGACTCTGGTGCTCTGGCTGGTGCTATATTCATTGACCTGTCTAAAGCATCCGATACTGTTTCGCATCCTCTTTTGCTCTCCACCCTCGACCTAATAGGCTTTGCCTCAGGACCTGTTTCCTGGTGCACCAGCTATCTCTCTGCCCGCTCCCAATGTGTGAAAGTCAATGGTACTCTCTCTGAAACATGCCCCATTCACTCTGGGGTTCCACAGGGCTCAATTCTTGGACCCCTATTATTCTCACTCTTTCTTAACTCCCTACCCAGCAGTTGTATGGGTAAGATGCTTCTCTATGCTGATGATGCTGTTCTCGTTGCCTCCCACAATGACCCCATGCTGCTACAGAACCCTCCAACTAGTCTTTGACTCTGCAGCTACCTGGTTCACTGAGCACCGACTTGTTATCAACCTTAAGAAAACAAAAATGATGCTCTTCTCCCACCCCCAAAATAAGTACAGCAAGTTTCCCTTAGCTGTCCACTCCACACCCAATCTCATCATTGACCAGATGCAGTCCTATAAATATCCTGGTATAAACTTTGACCCTGCACTTTCATTCCATGGACATATATCTGCCCTAAATTCTGTTGCCAACTCATGGCTAGGCATTCTTTACCGGCACAAGAAATACCTCCCTCCTGATGCCCTCCGCCTGGCTGTCACCTCCTCTGTCATGTCTCTCATTGACTATGGCCTTCTGGTCTATGGCTCAGCAGATCAGACTGCCCTCAACAAGGTTCATCTTACAGTTAATAAGGCCTGAAGACTTATCACTGGTGCTCCCAGACTCACTCACACATGTGAGCTGTACACCTTGGCTACCCTACTCAACCTAGAAGAGCGACTCATGTATCAGACATGCCAGCTCACCTTTAAAGCCCTGCATGGCCTATCCCCATAGGCCTATCCAACTCCATTCACCGTACTGCACAACCCTGATCATGCACAGCTCGTCAAGAGCTACCCTAGTTATTCCGAGAGCCAAGACCTCACAAGGTCAGAGGGCATTCCCCTACCGTGTACCCCACTGGTATAACTCCTTCCCTGCCAGTGTCTCAAACTCACTAACATTAGCTTGCTTTAAGCCCAGGCTCAGAAACTTCCTGCTTAGCTCTCGCAAATGCAACTGCCACTAGCCTAGTGTAAAAAAAAAATATATATATATATATTTATATATACACTCTGTTTGACAATGCTCACTGAGTGGCTCCCTCCTTCCTTTCCCTACTAATTCCTCCTCCCCTATCTCCTTCCCTTCTACCCCCACCAGCTCTCCCCCAACCATAAGTTTTGCACCTTTTGTTATCTTTTGCTCGTTGGAGACTGTACTCTATTGTAACAAAATTGTAATTGAACTGTAACTTTTTTGTTTGTAAGTACTGTGTCCCTTGTACTACTGTTCTAATGTCCTCTTTGTGACGAGGTACCTTTGCAAATGAGCCTCTGGCTCAAAGGTTTCTAAACTGATGTTTAACTAAATAAATAAATAATAAACATGTTAGTCAGCCTTGGAGTGGGTCCCAAGGTGGTAGCCTGGATAAAAAAATGGCTGGACAACAGGATGCAAAGGGTAGTAGTAAATGGAGTCCACAGTGAAGAAAGGAGGGTTACTAGTGGGGTACCACAGGGTTCAGTACTGGGACCGGTCCTTTTTAATGTCTTTATAAGTGATATTGCAGAGGAACTGGAAGGAAAAGTATGTCTTTGCAGACGACATAAAGATCTGCAACAAAGTTGATACACATGATGGTGTGGAAAGGATGAGAAGGGACTTGGCAAGGTTGGAGAAATGGTCAGATGTATGGCAGCTTAGATTCAATGCAAAGAAGTGCAAAATAATGCACCTTGGAAACAAAAACCCTGGGGAAAAGTACACAATGGGGAGTGAGATACTGACAACAATAAAAATGGAAAGGGACCTGGGGGTAATTATATCCGAGGACCTAAAGGTGGGCAAGCAATGTGAGAAGGCAGTAAGGAAGGCTGGGGGGATACTGGGATGCATAGAGAGAGGCATCAACAGTAGAAAACAGGAAGTTGTTATCCCTCTGTACAGACAGTTGGTGAGACCCCATCTGGAGTACTGTGTGCAGTTCTGGAGACCCCATCTCCACAAAGACATAGACAGAGTGGAAGCTGTCCAGAGGAGAGCAACCAAAATGATGCAGGGTCTGCACCAGAAGACATACGAAGAAAGACTAAAGGAGCTTAAAATGTATACCCTTGAGGAAGCAAGGGAGTGGGGGGGACATGTTAGATACTTTCAAGTGCCTCAAGGGAATCAACAAAGTCCAAGAGGGTAGTATCTTTCAGAAAAAGAGATGTGCAAGAACAAGGGGGCACAATTTGAATATAGAGGGAGGATGACTCAGACATAATGTGAGGAAGTATTTTTTCATGTAGAGGGTTGTGGATACATCGGACAGCCTTCCTGAGGAGGTTGTGGAGTCAAGAACAGTGGAGGAATTCAAGAATGCATGGGACAGACATAAGACAGTCCTAGTGGGATGTAGGAGGAAGTAGGCTGTTGGTTAACTAGGATCTGCAGCTTATCCATTAGGTAGGAAATGGGCAGACTAGGTGGGCCAAGCAGTCCTTATCTGCCGTCAAATTCTATGTTTCTATGTACCCCTGATACACCACACAAGTACCCACACTCAGTGTCAGTGGCTCAGTAGGTAGCGCACTCACCTCTGAGGCCGGGAGATCAGAGGGCTGTGGGTTCAGTTCCCACATCTGGCACTTAGGTTCATATCCCAGTACTGACACTGTAGTGCAGCATGAGAGGGGTGCTGCAAATCTGAGGTGCTGTCTTTCAGATGAGACATTAAACCGAGGTCCCATCTGCCTGGATTGGTGGTAGTTCAGGTGGATGTTAAAGATCCCATGGTACTTATCGAAAAGAGAAGTGGAATTTCCCTGGTGTCTTGGCCAAATTTCCCTCATTCACTAAAAAAATTACCACCAACAGCTTAATCTGGTTCAAGGTCAGTTGGCATTCATCTGTATCCCCCTGTATCCCCCTTCCCTGGGTCGTGCCTGAAGATAGGCAGGATTTATCTGGTGCACTTACCCGGTCAACAAAAAACAAACAAAAAAAAACACTGTTTGCAGTTACCACCAGGTCTTTCCTCTGGCCTGGCCGTGGGGACCCCCTGTAAAACAAGGTCTGTAAACAGCAAATAACAGCAGTACAGTACTCTTGCACAAACTGGAACCACAGTCAGGGTAAATGCAAAGAAGAGTTAGATCTGATTTACTTAAGGGACTTGAACAAGGGAGGAGCATAATCAGGTTAATTTACTTACAGGCAGTATCAATCAAACAGTTATGCATGCACTACAGGGTCTGTAAACAGTCACACACTCTGGGTACCCAGTTGGAGAATGGTGGGCTAGCCAGCAACGTTGCAGCTGGCTGGGGCCCTGTGATGAAGAAAACAACATGCACAACACACACTATTTGTAATCTGGAGCCGGACGGCTCAGTTTGTGAAAAGAAAAACAACAAGACAATCAGATGACACACTTTTAGATTGGGCTGTTGTTGCAGTGAGCTACCCTGATGATTACTCATGCTACACAAGACTGGACACAGGCTGGATGAAAATTGAGACAGCAGGTGGTTAATCTGGAGTGCCAGGAGAAGCAGGGCCCACACGATTCGCCAAGGCATTATTCCTGTTCAAGCATGGAGAAGGGGGCTGATCCCTAGGCTGGTCTCTCATCGATGGCTTTCTCAGCGCAGCGGGTAGTCTGGCTTGGCCAGTGTGGCAAGGCCCAAGCCAAATGGAGACAAATTTGGATACAGTCCATTTTGGGTTGGATACAGCTTCCAGCAAGCAGAACACAGTTCACGCAGTGGGGGACCAAATCACAACCCGCTTTCCGTACACAGCACATTTACATGTAAGGAAATTCAACTGTACCAAGCAAACCGCTCTCCGGTCATGATCGCAAAGTCTCTGCATAAACCAGAGATTCAAAAGTAGCTGGAAATCCTGACAGGCTGATTGCATTCAGCAAAATCTTCAGTCTTCTTCAGGTATAAGCCTGGTTAAAAAATTTGTGACTTGCTTCATTCTCACAAACTTGGATTTAGTCCAAAATAATTCTCTTCTCTCCCTCTCAGGGGCAGCAGGCAGACATGCAGGCCAAAAACTCAGCCCTTTCACAGTTCTCCCATGCGAATCCACTCAGGATTGCTGCCCAAGATTGCTTCGACCTCTTTCTTCTTCAGCTTCCAACTTAGATCTAACTGAAAATTGCAAGCAGTCTGGCATTTCCCCAAGATCCAAAAGGTCCGGTTGGCTGATCTGTCTGTCAGTCACAACAAGAGTTCCCCCTTCAGTTGCAACAAGGCGCCAAAAGCCCAAAACTACAATTCCTACAGATGTTGACTCCAGACAGCTCCTGTAGTCTGGCTTCAGTTTAGGTCCCACCAGTACTGATTGGTCCAATTTGCAGTCCAGGACCAAGATAGTGGAGACAAACAAAACAGTCCTTGCTGCAAAGAAGGCAGGTTAGACAAACTACATTATCAATATCACTCTAAATGATTTTCAGAAAATAATTACATCTTTCAACAGACCTCCCTCTCAGATTACTTATGCTGCAATTCAGGCAGCTCTTAAAGAGACAGTACACAGAGGCTATACAGGCTCTGGGAATCACATTTAAAATGCTGAAACACAGGACACCAGCCTGGCAGTGAGCATTTAGGAAAGCTCAAAGAAGACTTTTTGGGAAGCCCATTTGTAAGGGGGTTACATAAGCAGAGGGAGTGGCAGAAGAGAGGAAAGAGGTGAGGTAAGAAGGGAGAGAGAGACAGTACGGCCACAACTAGACCGAGAGTTATAAGCAGAGGGAGTTGCTGGAGAGAGGTATGGTAAGAAGGGAGAGAGAAGGTACGGGCACAGCTAGACCAAGAGTTATAAGTAGAGGGAGTGACTGGAGAGAGGAGAGAGGTAAGGTAAGAAGGGAGAGAGAAGGTATGGGGACAGCTGGACTGAGAGTTATAAGCAGAGGAAGTGTCGGGAGGGAGAAAAAAGGTACAGGCACAGCTAGACCAAAAGTTATAAGCAGAGAGAGTTGCTGGAGAGAGGACGGAGGTAAGGTAAGAAGGGAGAGGCAAACTAATGCTTGGCAATAAAGGTAGAGCAGCGAGAGGAGCATCTCTGTGCAAGTGACTGGAGGGAGAGGGGGGAGGAGGAGTAGAGGCCACAGAGGTGTGTAAGCAGGGGAGAGTTGGTGGCGAACTGACAGAAGGCATGGAATAGGACATCCAGTTTGGCAAGAGAGGTGACAGGGGCAGTGCTCTAAACTATGTCAGCATAGTCAGATGCAAGGAGGGCATCTTTGACTAGTAAGTCCTGTCTTACGGGGAGGGACAGATTGGCTTTGTGCTGAAGGAGAAAGCCAAACCATACTCACACATTCCTGCACTCCATATTTTCTCAATACTTACATATTCCAAGCATACTATTCTTCCCATATTTACATACCCTGCACTCCTGTTCTCTATGTACTAACGTATTCCGGCACCCCTCTTCTCTCCATACTAACATATTCCTACACCCCAGTTCTAGCCATACTAACATATTGTGCACCCCCCTGTACTCTCCATACTTTCATATTCCTGCACTTCTGTTCTCTTCATAGTAACATGTTCCTGCACTGCTGTTCTCTGCATACTTACTGCACATATTTCTCATTTATTTATTTATTTGATGACCAGGTAGGTGCAATCATCCAAGAACTATTTTCAGGCACAACCCAGGCCACTCAGAATAGTGTAGGAATACAGCAAGTATGTAATAGTGGAGTACAATGCATTAACTCTAGAAATATCAGTAAGCAAAGAAAGCACAGGATAGTTACAAAAATATATAAAACATGAACACAAATGACATTAAGAACTGCAGCACAGTAAATAAATACAATACAGATTCAAGGAGTTACAGACAAGTTGTGGTACAAATAAGGCACAACAGGTGAGGGATATAGGGAAAAGAGGCACCTCAGGTTTATTAGTGTTGACCAAGAAAAAAAGGGGGGTTAAGGAGCACTTCAATTAGCCAGGGGAACAGAAGCATAGGGTAATGGGTAGTACAACCTGAGCAGCGAGTCGAAGTAGCCTGGTGAGTCTGAAGTTCTAAGCGGAAGGGGGGTAGATTATTTCAGAGGGAAGGGGCCACAGATGAGAAAGCCTGTTTGCCCATGCAAGTGGAGACCTGGGGACAGTCAAACCAGGGACCAGCAGTGAAGTGGTTCTCCAAGAGAAACAATCTAGGCCGGGGGAGGGAGGAGGGTGGAGAATAAGAAGCTCAGTTTTGAATGGCCTTATCGAATGTACTGACTGGAAGATAGAAACACAGAAACATAGACTTTGACAGCAGATAAGGACTGCTTGGCCCACCTAGTCTGCCCATTTCCCTACCTGTTGGATAAGCACATATCCAAGTTAACCAACAGCCTACTTCCTCCTACCACTCATTAGAATTTAATTATGTCTGTCACATGCATTCTTGAATTTCCTGATGCTTTTGAAGTAGATAGTTCATTTTTTACAACTACAACAGCTCCTCTTTTGCCCTGACAACAGTAACTTCAATACACTTAGAGAGCTCCTTTGTTGCACGCTGTTAACTGCCTACTGAGACAACTCCTGGTCAGCACAGCGGAAAGAGATCCTGAGTCCTAACAAGTCAGTTGGAGAAGGCAGTAGTAGTGTCAGTCACATGGGTCGCCTTACGGCAAAACAGCTGACCAAGGGGCACTTGCATGTAAACTGCCAAGGAGTCAGCCCTGAGCCATAGAAGGAGCCCTGACAGCCATGCCAAGAGGTTAAAATGGCACACTCCATGCTCCTGCCTTCCTGCCAGGGATTGGAATCCTGCCTCCCCGCCAGAGATCGGAATCAACAGTGTCGCTGTGGAGGGAGTTGCTCCTGCATGCCACCAACCACCTGAAAACTTAAGAAAACAGCAAGCAATAGCACTTCCAGACAGAAATGCAGAACCAGTTCTTACATTTCCAGCAGCCTGACCGCATTTCCATGGAAATAGAGAATTGCTACATTTCAAGCCCTGAAGTCCCTACTCTCGCAATCACAAAGCATTTATAATGCTGACACATGGCTGCTATATCTCCTCTCGTCATGGCTACAGTAAGTATCTCCTCTCAGGATATGCTAAATCCCTACTCTCTTAATAACAATTTGTTTATAATGCAGACACCTGACTGCTCACCCACTGCTGGAGTAAAGATCCCATGTATTTAAACCTCTGTCATGTGCTCCAACTCCCAGTAAATCTCACATCCACTATAAGATTTACCTGTTTCTTTTAACAGTAATTATTGTTTTTCTCCTTCTTCAACCGTCATCCACCCTGCTAATTTGTAATCTAATAATTTCTACCCCTCCGGTTCATAACTGTTTCCCAATTCTTCATAACTCCTTCCCCCAACAACAGTTGGAAAATGCATTTATCGAGCCATCTACTTACTGCTGGGAGTATCTTCAAGGAGATCCTTCTCTTGTGCTCTCTCTTCCAGCTTCACATCATCAGAATGGACTTTCTCATCCCTCTCAATAAGCAACAATAAGCTGGGAGCAACTGGGTCTAGGAAGCGAGTGGTTATGGTCATAATGAGTTGGGAAGCATTCACCACCACGTTGGTAAGTGAGCATTTAGGTCATGCTGGTGAATGGTGGTGAACATTCTGGAGAGCTACTGGATCCTTCACATACTGCAGGGGGCATCTGGTAAAGGACTGGTTAAGGGATGTTGTGGATGACATGCTGCCTGACGTGCTGACCAGTGTGTGCAACCATCAGCTAGTAGGATGATGTGTCACCAGAAGGCAGTTGGTATGACTGCATTTGTAGACAAAAACTAGCACCACGCAGTAGAAGGCCCAGTAACCACAGCCTAAACACTTGAAGAGGCAGTTTAATTGGGAGTATAGTGACACTTTGACCCTAAAAGATTGTGTTCTCAATAGGTGCACCACAATGATGATATGCAGCAAGGGTATGTCTATTTTAATGTAGTGCCATGTGATGGGAACCCGGCCAATGGGGGCCCACAATAAAGCTGTGCCCATTTTATACAACAAGACCCTGTCATGAATATCTGCATTCTACTTGATGATGCTTATTATTGAAAACTGATGGATAACCTCAACAGTATTACATCACAAAGTTATGGCTAAAGATTGTAATCCTCACAGGCAAAATTACTAATTTCCAGACGGATTTATTCCTCAACCCACAGTCTTGCGATACATAGCCCTGCACTCCCTGTTCTCTCCATACTTACACTCATGCACCCTATGATTTCTCCATACTTGCATATTCAAGCACCCTACATTTTCCCCATACTTACATATTGCTGTCCCCCAGTTCTCTCCATGTGTGTATATTCCTACAACCTCATGATCTTGCTGTACTTACATATCCCTGCACCCACTGTTGTCCCCATATTCCAGTGCCCCATTCTCTCCGTTACATATTCCTGCACCCAATATTCTCTGTATACTTACATATTCCTGCACCCAATATTCTCTGTATACTTACATATTCCTGCACCCACTGCTGTCCCCATATTCCAGTGCCCCATTCTCTCCAACGTTACATATTCCTGCACCCAATATTCTCTGTATACTTACATATTCCTGCACCCACTGCTGTCCCCATATTCCAGTGCCCCATTCTCTCCAACGTTACATATTCCTGCACCCAATATTCTCTGTATACTTACATATTCCTGCACCCACTGCTGTCCCCATATTCCAGTGCCCCTATTCTCTCCAATATTACATATTCCTGCACCAAATATTCTCTGTATACTTACATATTCCTGCACCCACTGCTGTCCCCATATTCCAGTGCCCCTATTCTCTCCAATATTACATATTCAAGCACCCAATATTCTCTGTATACTTACATATTCCTGCACCCAATATTCTCTGTATACATACATATTCCTGCACCCACTGATGTCCCCAAATTCCAGTGCCCCTATTCTCTCCAATATTACTTATTCAAGCAGCCAATATTCTCGGTATACTTACATATTCCTGCACCTACTGTTGTCCCCATATTCCAGTGCTGCTATTCTCTCCAACGTTACATATTCCTGCACCCAATATTCTCTGTATACTTACATATTCCTGCACCCACTGCTGTCCCCATAATCCAGTGCCCCTATTCTCTCCAATATTACATATTCAGGCACCTAATATTCTCTGTATACTTACATATTCCTGCACCCACTGCTGTCCCCATATTCCAGTGCCGCTATTCTCTCCAACGTTACATATTCCTGCACCCAATATTCTCTGTATACTTATATATTACTGCACCCACTGTTGTCCCCATATTCCAATGCCGCTATTCTCTCCAACGTTACATATTCCTACACCCAATAGTCTCTGTAAACTTACATATTCCTGCACCCACTGCTGTCCCCATATTCCAGTGCCGTATTCTCTCCAATATTAAATATTCCTGCACCCAATATTCTCTGAATACTTATATATTCCTGCACCCACTGCTCTCCCCATATTCCAGGGTCCCATTCTCTCCAACGTTACATATTCCTGCACCCAATATTCTCTGTATACTTACATATTGCTGCACCCACTGCTGTCCCCATATTCCAGTGCCCCTATTCTCTCCAATATTACATTATCAAGCACCCAACGTTCTCTGTATACTTACATATTCCTGCACCCACTGCTGTCCCCATATTCCAGTGCCCCTATTCTCTCAAACGTTACATATTCCTGCACCCAATATTCTCTGTATACTTACATATTCCTCCACCTACTGCTGTTCACATATTCCACTGCCCCTATTCTCTCCAATATTACATATTCAAGCACCCAATATTCTCTGTATACTTACATATTCCTGCACCCACTGTTGTCCCCATATTCCAGTGCCGCTATTCTCTCCAACGTTACATGTTCCGCACCAAATATTCTCTGTATACTTACATATTCCTGCACCCACTGCTGTCCCCATATTCCAGTGCCCTATTCTCTCCAATATTACTTATTTAAGCACCAATATTCTCTGTATACTTACATATTCCTGCACCCACTGCTGTCCCCATATTCCAGTGCCCCTATTCTCTCCAATATTACATATTCAAGCACCCAATATTCTCTGTATACTTACATATTCCTGCACCCACTGTTGTCCCCATATTCCAGTGCCCTATTCTCTCCAATATTACATATTCAAGCACCTAATATTCTCTGTATACTTACATATTCTTGCACCCACTGCTGTCCCCATATTCCAGTGCCTATTCTCTCCAACGTTAAATATTCCTGCACCCAATATTCTCTGTATACTTATATATTCCTGCAACCACTGTTGTCCCCATATTCCATTGCCACTATTCTCTCCAACATTACATATTTCTGCACCCAACATTCCATGTATACTTACATATTCCTGCACCCACTGCTGTCCCAATATTTCAGTTCCCCTATTCTCTCCAATATTACATATTCCTGCACCCAATATTCTCTGTATACTTACATATTCCTGCACCCACTGCTCTCCCCATATTCCAGTGCTCCATTCTCTCCAACGTTACATATTCCTGCACAATATTCTCTGTATACTTACATATTCCTGCACCCACTGCTGTCCCCATATTCCAGTTCCACTATTCTCTCCAATATTACATTATCAAGCACCCAATGTTCTCTATATACTTACATATTCCTGCACCCACTGCTGTCCTGATATTCCTGTGCCCCATTCTCTCCAATGTTACATATTAATGCACCCAATATTCTCTGTATACTTACATATTCCTGCACCCACTGTTGTCCCCATATTCCAATGCCCCTATTCTCTCCAATATTACATATTCCTGCACCCAATATTCTCCGTATACTTACAAATTCCTGCACCCACTGCTGTCCCCGTATTCCAGTGCCGCTATTCTCTCCAACGTTACATGTTCCCGCACCCAATATTCTTTGTATACTTACATATTCCTGCACCCACTGCTGTCCCCATATTCCAGTGCCCCATTCTCTCCAATATTACTTATTCAAGCACCCAATATTCTCTGTATACTTACATATTCCTGCCCCCACTGTTGTCCCCATATTCCAGTGCTGCTATTCTCTCCAACGTTACATATTCCTGCACTCAATATTCTCAGTATACTTACATATTCCTGCACCCACTGCTGTCCCCATATTCCAGTGCCCTATTCTCTCCAATATTACATATTCAAGCACCCAATGTTCTCTGTATACATACATATTCCTGCACCCACTGCTGTCCCCATATTCCAGTGCCCCTATTCTCTCCAACGTTACATATTCCTGCACCCAATATTCTCTGTATACTTACTTATTCCTGCACCCACTGCTGTCCCCATATTCCAGTGCCCTATTCTCTCCAACATTACATATTCAAGCACCCAATATTCTCTGTATACCTACATATTCCTGCACCCACTGCTGTGCACATATTCCAGTGCCCCATTCTCTCCAATATTACATATTCTAGCACCCAATATTCTCTGTATACTTATATATTCCTTCACCCACTGTTGTCCCCATATTCCAGTGCTGCTATTCTCTCCAACGTTACATATTCCTGCACACAATATTCTCTGTATACTTACATATTCCTGCACCCACTGCTGTCCCCATATTCCAGTGCCCCTATTCTCTCCAATATTGCATATTCAAGCACCCAATATTCTCTGTATACTTACATATTCCTGCACCCACTGCTGTCCCCATATTCCAGTGCCCCTATTCTCTCCAATATTACATATTCAAGCACCCAATATTCTCTGTATACTTACATATTCCTGCAACCACTGCTGTCCCATATTCCAGTGCCCCTTTTCTCTCCAACGTTACATATTCCAGCACCCAATATTCTCTGTATACTTTCATACTCCTGCACTCACTGCTGTCCCCATATTCCAGTGCCCCTATTCTCTCCAATATTACATATTCAAGCACCCAATACTCTTTGTATACTGACATATTCCTGCACCCACTGCTGTCCCCATATTCCAGTGCCGCTATTCTCTCCAACGTTACATGTTCCCACACCCAATATTCTTTGTATACTTACATATTCCTGCGCCCACTGCTGTCCCCATATTCCAGTGCCCTATTCTCTCCAATATTACTTATTCAAGCACCCAATATTCTCTGTATACTTACATATTCCTGCCCCCACTGTTGTCCCCATATTCCAGTGCTGCTATTCTCTGGAACGTTACATATTCCTGCACTCAATATTCTCAGTATACTTACATATTCCTGCACCCACTGCTGTCCCCATATTCCAGTGCCCTATTCTCTCCAATATTACATATTCAAGCACCCAATGTTCTCGGTATACATACATATTCCTGCACCCACTGCTGTGCACATATTCCAGTGCCCCATTCTCTCCAATGTTACATATTCTAGCACCCAATATTCTCTGTATACTTATTTATTCCTTCACCCACTGTTGTCCCCATATTCAGTGCCCCTATTCTCTCCAATATTACATATTCAAGCACCTAATATTCTCTATATACTTACATATTCCTGCACCCACTGCTGTCCCCATATTCCAGTGCAGCTATTCTCTCCAACGTTACATATTCCTGCACCCAATATTCTCTGTATACTTATATATTCCTGCACCCACTGTTATCCCCATATTCCAGTGCCCCTTTGCTCTCCAATGTTACATATTCCTGCACCCAATATTCTCTGTATACTTACAAATTCCTGCACCCACCGCTGTCCCCATATTCAAGTGCCCCCATTCTCTCCAATAATACATATTCTAGCACCCAATATTCTCTGTATACTTACATATTCCTGCACCCACTGTTGTCCCCATATTCCAGTGCTGCTATTCTCTCCAACGTTACACATTCCTGCACCCAATATTCTCTGTATACTTACATATTCCTGCACCCACTGCTGTCCCCATATTCCAGTGCCCCTATTCTCTCCAATATTGCATATTCAAGCACCTAATATTCTCTGTATACTTACATATTCCTGCACCCACTGTTGTCCCCATATTAAAGTGCTGCTAATCTCAACGTTATATATTCCTGCACCCAATTATCTCTGTATACTTACATATTCCTGCACCCACTGTTGTCCCCATATTAAAGTGCCGCTATTCTCTACAACGTTATATATTCCTGAACCCAATTTTCTCTGTATACATACATATTAGTGCACCCACTGTTGTCCCCATATTCCAGTGCCCCTATTCTTTCCAATATTACATTTTCAAGCACCCAATATTCTCAGTATACTTACATATTCCTGCACCCACTGCTGTCCCCATATTCCAGTGCCCCTATTCTCTCCAATATTACATATTCAAGCACCCAATTTTCTCGGTATACATACATATTCCTGCACCCACCGCTGTCCCCATATTCCAGTGACCCTATTCTCTCCAGAATTACATATTCAATCACGCAATATTCTCTGTATACTTACATATTCCTGCACCCACTGTTGTCCCCATATTAAAGTGCTGCAATTCTCAACGTTATATATTCCTGCACCCAATTTTCTCTGTATACTTACATATTCCTGCACCCACTGCTGTCCCCATATTCCAGTGCCCTATTCTCTCCAATATTACATATTCAAGCACCCAATACTCTCTGTATACTGACATATTCCTGCACCCACTGCTGTCCCCATTTTCCAGTGCCCCTATTCTCTCTAACGTTACATATTCCTGTACAAAATATTCTCTGTATACTTACATATTCCTCCACCCACTGCTGTCCCCATATTCCAGTGCCCTATTCTCTCCAATATTACATATTCAAGCACCCAATATTCTCTGTATACTTACATATTCCTGCACCCACTGTTGTCCCCATATTCCAGTGCCGCTATTCTCTCCAACGTTACATGTTCCGGCACCCAATATTCTCTGTATACTTACATATTCCTGCACCCACTGCTGTCCCCAAATTCCAGTGCCTCTATTCTCTCCAATATTACTTATTCAAGCAGCCAATATTCTCAGTATACTTACATATTCCTGCACCTACTGTTGTCCCCATATTCCAGTGCTGCTATTCTCTCCAATGTTACATATTCCTGCACCCAATATTCTCTGTATACTTACATATTCCTGCACCCACTGCTGTCCACATTTTCCAGTGCCCCTATTCTCTCCAATATGACATATTCAAGCACCCAATATTCTCTGTATACTTACATATTCCTGCACCCACTGCTGTCGCCATATACCAGTGCACCTATTCTCTCCAATGTTACATATTCAAGCACCCAATGTTCTCTGTACACTTACATATTCCTGCACCCACTGCTGTCCCCATATTCCAGTGCCCCTATTCTCTCCAATATTACATGCTTCAAAGCACTAAAATTCTCTGTATACTTACAAATTCCTGCACTCACTGCTGTCCGTATATTCCAGTGCCCCCTTTCTCTCCAACGTTACATATTCCTGCACCCAATATTCTCTGTATACTTTCATACTCCTGCACCCACTGCTGTCCCCATATTCCAGTGCCCCTATTCTCTCCAATATTACATATTCAAGCACCCAATATTCTCTGTATACTTACATATTCCTTCACCCACTGCTGTCCCCATAATCCAGTGCCCCTATTCTCTCCAATATTACATATTCAGGCACCTAATATTCTCTGTATCCTTACATATTCCTACACCCACTGCTGTCCCCATATTTCAGTGCCGCTATTCTCTCCAACGTTACATATTCCTGCACCCAATATTCTTTGTATACTTATATATTACTGCACCCACTGTTGTCCCCATATTACAATGCCGCTGTTCTCTCCAACGTTACATATTACAACACCCAATATTCTCTGTATACTTACATATTCCTGCACCCACTGCTGTCCCCATATTCCAGTGCCCGTATTCTCTCCAATATTAAATATTCCTGCACCCAATATTCTCTGTATACTTACATATTCCTGCACCCACTGCTCTCCCCATATTCCAGGGTCCCATTCTCTCCAACATTACATATTCCTGCACCCAATATTCTCTGTATACTTACATATTGCTGCACCCAATGCTGTCCCCATATTCCAGTGCCCCTATTCTCTCCAATATTACATTATCAAGCACCCAACTTTCTCTGTATATTTACATATTCCTGCACCCACTGCTGTCCCCATATTCCAGTGCCCCATTCCCTCAAACGTTACATATTCCTGCACCCAATATTCTCTGTATACTTACATATTCCTCCACCCACTGCTGTCCCCATATTCCACTGCCCCTATTCTCTCCAATATTACATATTCAAGCACCCAATATTCTCTGTATACTTACATATTCCTGCACCCACTGTTGTCCCCATATTCCAGTGCCTCTATTCTCTCCAACGTTACATGTTCCGCACCAATATTCTCTGTATACTTACATATTCCTGCACCCACTGCTGTCCCCATATTCCAGTGCACCTATTCCCTCCAATATTACTTATTTAAGCACCCAATATTCTCTCTATACTTACATATTCCTGCACCCGCTGCTGTCACCATATTCCAGTGCCTCTATTCTCTCCAATATTACATATTCAAGCACCAAATATTCTCTGTATACTTACATATTCCTTCACCCACTGTTGTCCCCATATTCCAGTGCCCCATTCTCTCCAATATTACATATTCAAGCACCTAATATTCTCTGTATACTTACATATTCTTGCACCCACTGCTGTCCCCATATTCCAGTGCCACTGTTCTTTCCTAACGTTAAATATTCCTGCAACTAGTATTCTGTGTATACTATATTCTGCAACCACTGTTGTCCCATATTCCTTGCCACTATTCTCTCCAACATTACATATTCCTGCACCCAATATTCTCTGTATACTTACATATTCCTGCACCCACTGCTGTCCCCATATTCCAGTTCCCCTATTCTCTCCAATATTACATATTCCTGCACCCAATATTCTCTGTATACTTACATATTCCTGCACCCACTGCTGTCCCCATATTCCAGTGACGCTATTCTCTCCAACGTTACATATTCCTGCACCCAATATTCTCTGTATACTTACATATTGCTGCACCCACTGCTGTCCCCATATTCCAGTGCCCCTATTCTCTCCAATATTACATTATCAAGCACCCAACGTTCTCTGTATACTTACATATTCCTGCACCCACTGTTGTCCCCATATTAAAGTGCCGCTATTCTCTCCAACGTTATATATTCCTGCACCCATTTTTCTGTATACATACATATAGCAATCTACTGTTGTCCCCATATTCCAGGCAGTTCTATTCTTTCCATTATTACAGGTTATTCAAGCACCTAATATTCTCAGTATACTTGCATGTTCCTGCACCCACTGCTGTCCCCATATTCCAGTGCCCCTATTCTCTCCAATATTACATATTCAAGCACCCAATGTTCTCGGTATACATACATATTCCTGCACCCACTGCTGTCCCCATATTCCAGTGACCCTATTCTCTCCAGAATTACATATCCAATCACGCAATATTCTCTGAATACTTACATATTCCTGCACCAACTGCTGTCCCCATATTCCAGTGCCCCTATTCTCTCCAACGTTACATATTCCTGCACCCAATATTCTCTGTATACTTACTTATTCCTGCACCCACTGCTGTCCCCATATTCCAGTGCCCTATTCTCTCCAACATTACATATTTGAGCACCTAATATTCTGTGTACTACATATTCCTGCACCCACTGCTGTCCCCATATTCAGTACCCTATTCTCTCCAATATTACATATTCAAGCACCCAATATTTTCTGTATACTACATATCTTTGCACCCACTGCTGTGCACATATCCAGTGCCCCATTCTTCCAACGTTACATATTCCTCACCCAATATTCTGTATACTATTTATTCTTTCACCATTGTTGTCCCCATATTTCAGTGCCTCCATTCTCCAATATTACATATTCTAGCACCAATATTCTGTATACTATTTCCTGCACCCACTGTTGTCCCTAACTCAGTGTTGCTATTCTCCAACGTTACATATTCTCACACAATATTTTCTGTACTTATATTCTCACCCACTGCTGTCCCCATATTCCAGTGCCCTATTCTTCCAGTATTGCATATTCACACCCAATATTCTTGTATACTTACATATTATGCACCCACTGCTGTCCCATATCCAGTGCCTTTGTTCTTCCATTATTATTCCAACACCCAATATTCTGTTACTTACATATTCCTGCAACCACTGTTATGCCCATATTCCAGTGCCCTTTCCAACGCTATATATTCCGCACCTAATATTTCTGTATATTCATACTCCTGCACTACTGCTGTCCCTATATTCAGTGCCCTATTCTTCCAATATTGTTATTCAAGCACCCAATACTTCTGTATACTGACATATTCCTGCACCACTGGTGTCCCTATTCCAGTGCCCCATTCTCTAACGCATTCTGTACCATTATTCTATGCTTATATATTCCTTCACCACTGCTGTCCCATGTTCCAGTGCCCTTATCTTCCACATATTCAAGCAATCTAATTATTCTCTGTACTTACATATTCTGCACCACTGTTGTCCCTATATTCAGTGTTGTTATTCTCTCCAACGTTATATGTTCCTGCACCAATATTGTCTATACTACATATTCCTGCACCCACTGCTGTTCCTAAATCCAGTGCCCTATTCTCCAATATTATTTTTATTCGTGTTAATTCCTTGTTACATATTCTGCACCTACTGTTGTCCCCATATTCCAGTGCTGCTATTCTCCCACGTATATATTCCTCTAATATTTCTGTGTACTTGTATTCCTGCACCACTGTCAATATTTTCCAGTGTCTTATTTTCCATATGCGTATCAGCACCCAATATTCTCTGTATACTACATATTCCTGCACCACTGCTGTGCCATATACCAGTGCACCTTGTTCTTCCAATGTTACATATTCCCAATCTAATGTTCTCGTACACTTAATATTCCTGCACTCACCGTCCCCATATTCCGAGCCCTATTTTCTCCAATATTATGTATTCAAGCACCTACTCTTTCTGTATACTTGTATATTCCTGCACCTACTGCTGTCCTAGATTCAGTGCTGCTATTCTCCATTCCATATTCACCCAATATTCTCTGTATTCTTATATATTCCGCACCACTGTGGTCCCATATTCCAGTGCCCTATTCTCTCCAATATTACATATTAGCACCATTTCTTGTATACTGACATATTCCCTGCACCCACTGCTGTCCCCATATTCCAGTGCCCATTCTCTCCAATGTTACATATTCTTGCACCTAATATTCTCTGTGTACTACATATTCCTGCACCCACTGTTGTCCCTATATTCCAGTGCCCCTATTCCTCCATTACTATATATTCCACCAAATATTTCTGTATACTTACAATTCCTGCACCCACTGCTGTCCCCGTTTGCAGTGCCTTATTCTCCACATACATATTCAAGCACCCAATATTCTTGTATACTTATTATCTTGCACCCACTGTTGTCCCCAAATTCAGTGTCTATTTTTCTAACGCTACTATTCCTGTACCCAATATTCTCTGTATACTTGCATATTCCTGCACCCAATATTTCTGTATACTTACATATTCCTGCACCCACTGATGTCCCCAACTAGTGCCCCTATTCTTCCAATATTATTTATTCAAGCAGCCATTCTCGTATACTATATATTCCTGCACCACTGTTGTCCCGTTCCAGTGTTGCTATTCTCCAACGTTATATATTCCTGCACCAATATTCTCTGTATACTTACATATTCTGCACCACTGCTGTCCCCATAATCCAGTGCCCCTATTCTTCCAATATTACATATTCAGGTACTCAATATTCTCTGTATACTACATATTCCTGCACCCACTGCTGCCCTATTCCAGTGTCGCTATTCTTCAATTTATATTCTTGCACCAATATTCTCTGTATATTTATATATTATTGCACCCACTGTTGTCTCTATATTCCAATGTCGTTATTCTCTCCAACGCATATTCCTACACCCACAGTCTCTGTAACTTACATATTCCTGCACCCACTGCTGTCCCATATTCCAGTGCCCGTATTCTTCCATTTAAATATTCTGCACCCAATATTGAATACTTATATATTCCGCACTCACTGCTCTCCCATATTCCAGGGTCCCATTCTTCCATCGTTATTTCTTGTAATCTAATATTCTCTGTATACTTATATATTGCTGCAACCCACTGCTGTCCCCATATTCCAGTGCCCTATTCTCTCCATGTACTATCAAGCATCCAACGTTGTCTGTATATTTACATATTCCCACCTACTGTTGTCCCTATTCCAGTGCCCTATTCTCAAACGTTATATATTCCTGTCCATTCTTGTATAGTTTATATCTCCACCTACTGCTGTCCATATTCCACTGCCCTATTCTCTCCATTATTACATATTCAAGCACCTAATATTCTCTGTATACTTGTATATTCTTGCACCCATTGCTGTCGCTATATACCAGTGCACCTATTCTCCAATGTTATATATTCAAGCACCTAATGTTCTCTGTACACTCATATTCCTGCACCCACTGCTGTCCCCATATTCCAGGTTCTATTTTCTCCAATATTATATATTACACCTAATATTCTCTGTATACTTGCATATTCCTGCTCCCTCTGCTGTCCCCAGATTCCAGTGCTGTCTTCCAACGCCCATATTCCTGCACCTAATATTCTCTGTATTCTTATATATTCCGCACCCACTGTGGTCCCTATATTCCAGTGCTCCTATTTTCCAATATTACATATTAGCACCTGGTACTTGTATACTGACATATTCCTGCACCTACTGCTGTCCCTATATTCCAGTGTTCTATTCTCCAACGTTATTTATTCCTGCACCTAATATTTTCTATACTTATATATTCCTGCACCACTGCTGTCCCTATATTCCAGTGCCCATTCTCTATACATATATCTGCACCAAATATTCTCTGTTGGTTTACAAATTCCTGCACCCACTGCTGTCCCCATATTCCAGTGCCCCTCTTTTCTCCAATATATATTCACACCCAATATTCTGTATACTATTCTCTGCACCCACTGTTGTCCCCAAATCCAGTGCCGCTTTCTCTAACGTTATATCCTGTACTAATATCTCTGTATACTTCATATTCCGCACCCAATATTCTCTGTATACTTCTGATATTCTGCACCCACGATGTCCCAAATTTGTGCCTTTATTCTCTCCAATATTATTTATTCGTTGTTCATTCTTTTATATTTACATATTCTGCACCTACTGTTGCATTTATTCCAGTGCTGCTATTCTTCCAACGCTATTCCTGCACCAATATTTTCTGTATACTACATATTCTGCACCCACGCTGTCCCTATAATCCAGTGCCTTATTCTTCCAATATTACATATTCAGGCACCTAATATTTCTTTATACACTTATTCCTGCACCCACTGTTGTCCCCATATTCCAGTGCCGCTATTCTCCAATGCATATTCCCACCCATTATTCTCTGTATACTTATATATTGCACCCACTGTTGTCCCCATATTCCAATGTCGCTATCTTCCAACGTTATATATTCCTACACCCAATAGTCTCTGTAAACTCATTCTGCACCACTGTGCCCTATATTCCAGTGTCTGTGATTCTCCAATATTAAATATCTCACCCAATATTCTGAATACTTATATATTCCTGCACCCACTGCTCTCCCATATTCCAGGGTCCCTTCTTCCAACGTTGTGTTCCTGCATCCAGTATCTCTGTATACTACATATTGTTGCACCCACTGCTGTCCCCATATTCCAGTGCCCTATTCTTCCAATATTAAATTATCGTTCCAACGTTTTCTGTATACTCATATTCTGCACCCACTGCTGTCCCCATATTCCAGTGCCCTATTCTCTCAAACGCTATATATTCCTGCACCCAATATTCTCTGTATACTACATATTCTCCACCTACTGTTGTCTAGATATTCCACTGCTCCTTATTCTTCCAATATCATATTCAAGACCTAATATTCTCTGTATTATATATTCCCACCCACTGCTGTCCCAATATTTCAGTTCTATTCTTCCAATATTGCTATTCCTGCACCCAATATTCCTGTATACTTATTATTCCACCCACTGCTCTCCCATTCCAGTGCTCCATTCTCTCCCAATGCTATATATTCCTTACATTATTCTTGTATACTTATTATTCCTGCACCCATTGCTGTCCCCATATTCCAGTTCCCTATTCTCCAATATAATATCACACCCAATGTTTCTATATACTTCATTCCTGCACCCACTGCTGTCCTGATATTCCTGTGCCCTATCTTCCATGTTATATATTAATGCACCCAATATTCTCTATACTCATATTCCTGCACCGACTGTTGTCCCTATTCCAATGCCCTATTCTTCCATATTACATATTCTGCACCATATTCTCCTGAGACTTACAAATTCTGCACCCACTGCTGTCCTTTATTCCAGTGTCGCTTATTCTCTCCAACGTTATATGTTCCCCACCCAATATTCTTTGTATATTCCTCCTGCCCACTGCTGTCCCCATATTCCAGTGCCCCATTCTTCCAATACTTATTCAAGCACCCAATATTTCTGTATTAATGTCTTGTCTCCACTGTTGTCCCCATATTCCAGTGTTGCTATTCTCTTAACGTTATATATTCGCACTCAATATTCTCAGTATATCATATTCTGCACCCACTGCTGTCCCTTATATTCAGTGCCCCTATTCTCCACATTACATATCTACACCCAATGTTCTCGTATATACATATTCCTGTACCACTGTTGTCCCTATATTCCAGTGCCCTGCTCTCTCAAACGTATATTCCTGCACCCAATATTCTCTGTATACTTATTTATTCTGCACCCACTGCTGTCCCATATTCCAGTGCCTATCTTCCAATATTATATATTCAAGCACCAATATTCTCTGTATACTTATTCTTTCGCCATCACGCTGTGTATGTATTCCAGTGTTCTATTCTTCCAATATTACATATTCTAGCACCCAATATTCTCTGTATACTATTTATTCTTCACCCATTGTTGTCCCATATTCCAGTGCTGCTATTCTTCCAACGTATATTCCTGCACACAGTCTTCTGTACTTTCATATTCCCACCCACTGTCCCCATATTCCAGTGCCCCTATTCTCCATTGTATGTTCAAGCACCCAATATTCTCTGTATACTTACATATTCATGCACCACTGTGTCCCATATTCCAGCCCTATTCTCCAATATTATATGTTCACACTCAAGATTCTTGATACTCATATTCTGCAACCACTGCTGTGCCTATTCCAGTCCTTTCTTTACATATTCCAGCACCCATATTCTCTGTATACTTCATACCCTGCACTGCTGTCCCTATTCCAGTGTCTCCTACTTCCAATATTACATATTCACACTCTAATACTCTTGTATACTGACATTCTGCACCCACTGTTCCTATATTCCAGTGCCGCTGTTCTTCCAATTATATGTTCCCATTCCATATTCTTTGTATACTTACATTCTGCGCCCACTGCTGTCCCCATCCAGTGCCCCATCTTCCAATATTACTTATCTGGCACCAATATTCTCTGATACTTACATTCCTGCCTCACTGTTGTCCCATATTCCAGTGCTGCTATTCTCTGCAACGCACATATTCCTGCACTCAATATTCTCAGTATACTTACATATTCCTGCACCACTGCTGTCCCCATATTCCAGTGTCTTTATTCTTCCAATATTACATTCAAGCACCCAATTCCTTTGTATACACATATTCCTGCACCCACTGCTGTCCCCATATTCCAGTGCCCCTATTCTCCAACGTTATATATTCCTGCACCCAATATTCTCCTCTGTATACTTACTTTATTCCTGCACCCACTGCTGTCCCTATTCCGTTTCTATTCTCTAACATTACATATTCACACCCAATATTCTGTATCATTATTTGCACCCATCCAGTACATATTCCAGTGCCCTATCTTCCAATATTATATATTCTAGCACCCAATATTCTCTGTGTACTTATTTATTCTTCACCCACTGTTGTCCCCATATTCCAGTGCCTCTATTCTCCAATATTATATTCACACCCACATTCTATACTTACATCTTGCACCCATTGCTGTCCCCATATTCCATGGTCATTCTATCCAACGTTACATATTCCCACCCAATATTCTCTGTGTTTATATATTCCTGCACCACTGTTGTCCCTATTCCAGTGCCCCTGTTTCCATGTTACATATTCCTGCACCCAATATTCTCTGTATACTACAACCCTGCACCCACCGCTGTCCCTATATTCATGCCCCATTCTCTCCAATACTATATTCTAGCACCCAATATTTCTGTATACTATTTCTGCACCCACTGTCCCTATATTCAGTGTTGCTATTCTCCGCTATATATTCCTGCACTCAATATTTCTGATACTTACATATTCCTGCACCCACTGCTGTGCCTCATATTCCAGTGCCCTTTCTTCTCCAATATTGCTATTCAAGCACCTAATATTCTGTATACTTACATATTCCTGCACCTACTGTTGTCCTCATATTAAAGTGCTAATCTCAATGTTATATATTCCTGCACCCAATTATCTCTGTATACTACATATTCCTGCACCCACTGTTGTCCCCATATTGCGCTATTCTCTACAACGTTATATATTCTGAACCCAATTTTCTGTATACATACATATTAGTGCACCCACTGTTGTCCCTATATTCCAGTGCTCTTATTTTTCCAATATTACATTTTCAAGCACCCAATATTCTCAGTATATTTACATATTCCTGCACCCACTGGTCCCCATATTCCAGTGCCCTATTCTCCAATATAACATATCCAAGCACCCAATTTTTTTCGGTATACATATTTCTTGCACCCACCGCTGTCCCCATATTCCTGTGACCCTATTCTTCCAGAATTACATATTCAATCATTATATTCTCTGTATACTTGCTATTCTCAATCTACTGTTGTCCCATATTAAGTGTTGTAATTTCAACGTTATATTCTGCACCTAATTTTCTGTATACTATATTCCTGTTCCACTGTTGTCCCCATATTGTCGCTCTTCTCCACCGTTATATATTCCTGCACCTAATTTTTCTGTATACATACATATTAGTGCACCCACTGTTCCTATTCCAGTGCCCTCATTCTTCCAATATTACATATTCAAGTGTCTAATATTCTCAGTATTTACATATTCCTGCACCCACTGCTGTCCCTATATCTAGTGCCCCTATTCTTCCAATATTATATTCACACCCAATGTTCTGATACATACATATTCTGCACCCACTGTTCCCATATTCCAGTGACCCTATTCTCCAGAATTACATCCAATCACTTATTATTCTCTGAATTATATTCCTGCACCAACTGCTGTCCCCATATTCCAGTGTCCTATTCTCCACCATATTCCTGCACCTAATATTCTCTGTATACTTACTATTCTGCACCCACTGTCCTATATTCCAGTGTCTTATTTCTCCAACATTACATATTCTCAATCTAATATTCTGTATACTTACATTTCCTGCACCACTGCTGTCCCCATATTCCAGTGTCTCTTTCTTCCACACAAGTATATTCAAGCACCCAATATTCTCTGTATACTTACATATTCCTGCACCCACTGCTGTGCACATATTCCAGTGCCCCCATCTCTTCCAACGTTACATATTCTGCACCCATTATTCTCTGTATATTTATTATTCCTTCACCCACTGTTGTCCCATATTTCAGTGCCCTATTCTTCCAATATTACATATCTAGCACCTAATATTCTCTGTATACTACATATTCCTGCACCCACTGTTGTCCCCAAATTCAGTGCTGCTATTCTTCCAACGCTATATTCCTGCACACATTCTCTGTATACTTATATATTCCTGCACCACTGCTGTCCCCATATTCCAGTGCCCCTTATTCTCTCCATTATTGCATATCTGGTACCCAATATTCTGTATACTTACATATTCATGTACACACTGTCCCTATTCCAGTGTCCCTATTCTCCAATATTACATATTCACACCCAATATTCTGTATACTTACATATTCCTGTAACCACTGCTGCCCATATTCCAGTGCCCCTTTTCTCCAACTACATATTCCAGCACCCATTCTCTGTACTTTCATACTCCTGCATTCACTGCTGTCCCATATTCCAGTGCCCTATTCTCCAATACATATTCACACTCAATACCTCTGTATACTGACATATTCCTGCCCACTGTTGTCCCCATATTCCAGTGCTCTATTCTAACGTTACATATTCCTGTACCCATATTCTGTGTTACTATATATTCTCCACCCACTGTTGTCCCATATTCCAGTGCCCCTATTCTCCAATATTATATTCAAATTCAATATTCTCTGTATACTCATATTCCTGCACCTACTGTTGTCCCCATATTCCAGTGCCGCTATTCTTCCAACGTTACATGTTCCATCTACTGTTCTCTGTACTTCATATTCTGCACCCCACTGCTGTCCCAAATTCCAGTGCCCCATTCTCCACATTACTTATTCAAGCAGCCAATATTCAGTATACTTACATATTCTGCACCTACTGTTGTCCCTTATTCCAGTGTTGCTATTCTCTCCAATGTTACATATTCCTGCACCCACATTTGTGTATATTACATATTCCTGCACCCACGTTGCCCATATACCAGCACCTATTCTTCCAATGTTACATTTCTACACCCATGTTCTCTGTACACTTACATATTCCTGCACCCACTGTCCCCATATTCAGAGCCCTTATTTTCTCCATTATATATTCAAGCACCCAATATTCTCTGTATACTTGTATATTCCTGCACCCACTGTATCCCTAGATTCCAGTGCTGCTATTCTTCCAACGTTCCATATTCCTGCACCTAATATTCTCTGTATTCTTATATATTCCGCACCCACTGTGGTCCCTATATTCCAGTGCCTCTATCTTCCAATATTACATATTAGCACCCAATATTCTCTGTACTTACAATTCCTTACTCACTGTTGTCCCTATTTCAGTGTAATTTTTCCAACGCATTATTCCTGCACCCAATATTCTCTGTATATCATACCCTGCACCCACTGCTGTCCCTATATTCCAGTGCCTTATTCTCCAATATTACATTCACACCCAATATTCTCCGATACTTACATATTCCTTCATCCATTGCTGTCCCATAATCCAGTGCCCCTATTCTTCCAATATTGCTATTCAGGCACCTATTCTCTGTATCGTTATTATTCTGCACCCACTGTTGTCCCCATATTTCATGTCGTTCTCTCCAACGTTAATATTCCTGCACCCAATATTCTTGTATACTTATATTATTGCACCTACTGTTGTCCCCATATTAAATGCCGCTGTTCTTCAGGCTCCAGATTACAAATTGTATCTGGTTGTGCATGCTCCTTCTTTTCATCACAGGGCCTCGACCAACTGCAATGCCGGCCTACCCCAGGCAACGTGTCAGGCTAGTTCACCTTTTCCAACTGGGTACTCAGGTGTGTGACTCTGAAGGGACTCTAAAGTGCATGCATGATTGCCTGAATGAATCGGTTACAGAACTAATCAGCCAAATTACACCCCTCCCTTGTTCATTCCACCTGAATAAATCAGATCTAATTCTTTTTGCATTTAACTTGACTGTGGTTCCATTTTGTACAAGAAGCACTGTACTGTTGTTACCTGCTCTGTCTAACCTTATTTTACAGGGGGTCCTCAGGATCAAACTGGTGGAATCAGTCCTGGTGGTAAGTGCAGACAGAGTGGGGATTTGTATGCTGATTATGGGTTATTATAACTGTCTGTTTTCATTGCTGGGGTCACTAGAGGGGAAAGGGGGTTACAGTGTCCAGAAGGGCTGTACCCAGGTCAGCTATGCTACCAATAACCCTGTCCTCCAGGTGGAGGCACCTGTTTTCAGTACCCAGGCACCTTAACCTGCACCTAGTCATGCAGGCAGGGGGAGTAGCCCTTGGGATAGTGCCACCTAGGGGATACATCTTGAAGGCAACTGCTGGCATTAGTGCCCCTGGTGACCAAAATCAAGGATTATTGTTAAAGATTAATGGCTACCCCAGTAGAAATGGCTGTACTCAGTTGGTGGGGTGGTGTACAGGGCACAAGATAGAGCCCCCATAATGTACCGCTCATACTGGATTCCCCTAAGGTACCAGTAAGGACACTGTAGAGGAGCACTCTCAAAGTTGAATGTTTAAAAAATACTGTGGTGGTGGGTCGACAGGCTGATTTTGATCGCCCAAACTTTCATGGCCTTGGTAGAGTGTAGTGACCTCATAGACACCTCCAAAGTGCCACAGACTATTACCTCAGAAGGGGTCCCAACCACCTGGAAAGTGATAAAAAAGACAGTAAAGATCACAGGAGGATGAGTCCACACCATTATCAGAGACTTTGAGGAGAAATTTGCTAAGTTGTTGCTGGAGGAAGGAAAACCTTAGAGGACTTTAAGCAATTATTCCTGCTACTTGGGGAGTATCTTCTCTCACAATCCCACCCACTCCAGTGCTGGCTGTAATGTCTGCATCTGTGCTGGCACCCACATCAGTGCCTGCAGTTAGACATGACACATCATCGAAGTTGAGGATGTTCTCAGATACCCTCCCACCCACAGGGGAGGATGACTGGGAGGAGTGGATCGACTTTGTTGCCCCTTAGTACCCGAGTGGCAGTGTGCAGAGGCTGAAAAGTGAAAAAGGAGCATGGAAACTTTGAAGGGTCTGGTCCTGGAAGCCATTCGATTTCTGATGTCCACGAATCCTGAGGCATCTGCCCAAAAGTACCTGTCTGCACTTGAAGGCAATTTCAGAAGTATTGTGTCAAGGGAGACTTTGGTGTGGCAATTCAAAGGTACCAAACAATGGAAAGGGGAAGGTTTGTCTGTGTATGTTACTCACCTGGAGAGGGCCCTGCAGAGAGCTTATCAAATGGGTGGGGTAGCCGTCAGTGACTTGACCATGTGAAACTGGGCACATACTTCAACATGCCAAGCACTCTAAATTGCAGATTATCCTGTTAAGGCTCCAGAATAGGAGTGATAAGCCACCTAACTACTGCGACTTGATAAAAGAACTCAGGGAGGTTGAAGGTGAAGAAAGAGACTATGATTATGGGGTGGGCTCAGCCAGTGATCACGACACAGGAAGACCTCTCTGAAATGGAGACCACTAAAGATATTCCACCACAGGCTGAGCAGTGGAGAGATGAACTGCTGAAGGAAGTCAGACAAGTATAAACAGGGGCCTTACGAAGGCCTCCACCACAGACAAGGCGCTGGTCCCTCTCAGGATGTGACTGCCATCAGGGGTGAGGTGCATCCTCAGGCATCCTCTCCTGAAGGTGGCTCCCAGACTGAGATCAAAGTGTTGACTGCTACCCTAAAGGAACTGTTAAGACATGTTGCACCACCTAATGCGCTGCAAACAGATATTGGACCCCAATCTCCTGCTACTACTTCAGTCTGTCATGCAATGTTCTCTCCAAGGATGACCCAGGAGTGGGTATAATTTGTCACAACTGTGGAAAGAATGGTCATATGAAGAGATAATCCCGGTCTCAGAAAATCTTAGAAAAAGTAGTAAACAGACTCCAAGGGGAGCTTCGAAAAGCAAATCAATGACCGAGAGGTGCCTGAAATGACTGCAGTGAGGGCTCAAGAAATACTAAATCAAACTTCTTAGTGGCTAAATTGTCTGTCCAGGTCCCTGCTACCATCCCTTCAGACTGGTACAAATTGGTGGGCCATTCGATGGAGACTACCGTGACTGTCAGTGGTATCCAAGCTCAGGCTGTGTGCAACAGTGGGTTGCAAGTGACCATTGTATTCCAGGACAGATATGACAAGCACTTCTCTGATGTGCCATTTCAATCTCTAGAAGGCCATGTTTGGGGCCAGAGTGACAAGTTTTATCCCTACCTAGGATATGTCTGGCTCTGGCTGTCTTTTTCTGCAGCTGTAACTGGTGTAGATGAACAAGTAGAGATGCTGGCCCTGTGTGCCCTCCTACAGGGATGTATGATGGGGTTCCCCTACTCATTGGAACCAACTCCCACATGTTTTGGAGGTTAGCACAGTTGTGCCAAGAAAAACGAGACTGACAAACTGGTCGGGCAATGAGAATTCTAGCTCTGATCAAGAAAGCTTATGACCTGCAGAGGTAATCTGTGGCAGAAGACCAGGATGAACCCATTGGAACTGTCTGGAAGAATGACCCTGGTTCCTTGATATTGCCACCCAACACTCAGTATACTGGTAATGGAGAAGTCCGTCTGGAAAAGAGATGTGAAAAATAAAATATTAATGCTGGATGCACCAAGTGAAGGAAAATTGCCAGAGGGGCTACTGGTTAAACCCAGTATTCTACCATACTCTTGCCCATTCCTATGCACGACGATTGATGATCCAGATTCAAAATGTGTCAGATTGAGACGTCCGAGTGAACAGAGGGTGTACACTAGCTACAGTACACTATGCAGATGCTGCAGTATTACCCAGCAACAAATATTCTGGCAAGAAGGAGGAGGTGACCCAAGACCTATCTGACTTTGGTGATACCCCCTTGTCTGCTGAATGGAAGACTCAGATCAGTAGGAAACTTGCCCAGAGAGACCAAGTGTTTTTGCTAAAAGAATGGGATGTAGGGTGCACCCATGGTGCTGACCATAATATTTGGATGCATGATAACAGGCCTTTTCAAGAGCAGTCCGCATCTTGTTCCAGCTGATATAGATGTGTATTCAGTGGTACCTACAGGAGATGCTCACTGTCAGAATTATTCAAGAGTCAAGATGCCTATGCATCTTTCATCACAGTTGTGTGCAAGAAAAATGAGTCTGTGAGGATGTTTGTGAATTATTGTACCTTAACTGACGGACTGTCCCAGAGCGATACACCATGCCCCACATACAGGATGCCCTGGACTGCCTGAACGGAGTTAGTGGTTCTCAGTACTGATCTTCACAGCAGATATTATCAAATCCCGATGGCCTTGGAGGACCAGGAGAAAACACCCTTCATCTGTCCTTTGGGGGTCTATGAATTTCTAAGAATACCACAGGTGATTTCGGTGCCCTACTACCTTTCAGATGTCACTGGAACATGCAACAGGAGACATGAATCTGCTAGAATGTTTAGTGTACATAGATGATGTCACTGTTTTCTGTAATGCAGCTGGAAGAACATGAGGCCAGGCTGTTCAAAGTCCTCGATTGCTTGGAAGAATTTGGCCTCAAGCTATCCATTGACAAGTGCCATTTTTCAAGCATCTGTAAAATATGTGGGACATATAATGTCAGCTGAGGGATACAGACAGACCCCAGTAAAGTAGAGTCCCTGACCACCTGGCCCCAGTCCACCAACCTGAAAGAGCTGCAGTGTTTTCTGGGGTATTGCGGCTACTATCGCCGATTCATTAAAACTATTCAAAGGTATCTGACTGATCCTTAATCTTATCCAAGGCTGTCCTCCCACCAACCACAGATACAAGAAGGGTCCCTCAGAGAAGACAAGGTGTATTTTCAAACAGGTGAACCTTTAGGAACCACTGGACCCCCAAGTGTCAGGTGGCATTCTTCAAAGTCGTCTATCAGCTTACCCATGCCCCAGTCCTTGCATATGCTGATCCCACCAAACTATACATCTTGCACACAGATGCCAGTCTGAAAGGACTTGGGCTGTGCCATATCAAGAATATGAGGATGGCCTGAGACCTGTGGCCTTCACCAGTCACAGCTTGACACCCTCCGAGCAGAATTATCCTGTGCATAAGTTGGAGCTCCTCACTCTAAAGTGGACCACAGTCAATCAGTTCCATGAGTACCTCTATGGGGCCAAGATATTAGTAAAGACTGATAACAATCCTGTAACGTATGTACAGACTTCAGCCAAGTTGGATGCCACTGGGCACCGGTGGCTTTCTGCCTTGTCAACTTACGATTATGGTGTTGAATACCGGCCTGGACTGAACCATATTGATGCCGATGTCCTTTCCCGGTGGTCAAGTTCCAAAGACCATTGGGTAAGGCTGTCTGAACCTTCTATTAAAGCATTGTGCCAAACATTTGACAAAGATGAACAATTGTCTGCAGACATTGTGGACTGCCAGGTGGACTGTTTGGGGCCTCCTGATACATTCATACCTGCCACTTATTGTTATTTTCTGCATTAGATAGCAGTGCTTTGCCCCAGTTTGGCAGTGACTGCATTCAGTGGACTCAATCCCATGACCCTATGATTCAGATTCTATTGGCCAAAAATGGCGAGGGGCAGATGTTGAGAATAATGTCAAAACTTTCAGTCACTGCCTCCAGCAGAAAGTTTTGCCCCAGAAAGCTGTCCCACTTGTCAACAACACTACCAGTGCCCCCATGGAAGTGGTTTGTGTAGACTTCTTGTGTCTGGAGCCAATCAAAAGAACATTGGCAGTGTACTGGTAGTACTTACATAGAAACATAGAATTTGATGGCAGGTAAGGACCGCTTGGCCCACCCAGTCTGCCCATTTCCCTACCTAATGGATAAGCTGCAGATCCCAGTTTACCAGCAGCCTACTTCTTCCTACCCCCAACCCCTAGAATTGCCTTTTGACTGTCCCATGCATGCTTGAATTCCACCAATGTTTTTGACTCCACAACCTCTTCTGGAAGGCTGTTCCATGCATCCACAACCCTCTCTGTGAAAAAATACTTTCTTAAATTACCTCTGAGCAGCCCTCCATCTTCAAATGGTGTTCCCTTGTTCTTGCACACCTCTTTTTCTGAAAGATGCTACCCTCTTAGACTTTGTAGATTCCCTTGAGGTATTTGATAGTTTCTGTCATGTCCCCCCCTCTCCCTCCTTTCCTCAAGGCTATACATATTAAGCTTCTTAAGTCTCTCTTCATATGCCTTCCGGTGCAGACCCTGCACCATTTTAGTTGCCCTCCTCTGGATAGCTTCCATCCAGTCTATGTCTTTGTGGAGACTGGGTCTCCAAAACAATCAAGCCAGGTAGAGTCAGACCTACAATCTTCTGATCCATAGTAAGATGCATTATCCATTGAGCCACTGGCCCCATGGTCAGTTGCTCAAGAACATTGATTCCCAACTTCTCCATGTCCCCCACATGTCCTTCACTTCCAGCCAGGCTGCCTTTAGCTACTGGATGGCAAAATTATGGAACTCCTTGCCGGTTGATATTAGGCACTCCACCAGCACACCTCATCTCAACTCCCTACTCAAGATACACTTCTCCACTACATGCTCATCCGCTCATGCAACTTGCACTGCTAAGAGCCAAGTAGTCATGACTGTTTCTATCTATTTCTGCCCAGCTTACTGAGCTGTTCTGCCCCATACTTGTCTCACTCCATTGTATTTTTCTGCTGTTGCCTAATCTGTGGATAGATTTGTATTATTTTCTGTTGTTGTTGCCTACTCTGTATATATGATTGTATTCTATATATTATTTCTACTGCATTTCTTCCTATCCCCTCACTCCCCTAGGGTGCATCTGGAATCGAGCAGCACCCTGCTCAGTATGCCTTCCTAGTAAAACTCTTAAATAAATAAATAAATGAATTTTACCTGATACGCACAAACTTTCCTGCCCAAGGATCAAAATGCCTCTACGGTGGCCAAGGTGTTAGTAAAAAAGTTCTTTGTCCACTATGGTGCACCCCAAAGTATCCATTCTGACCCAGGAAGAGACTTTGAAAGTAGACTAATCAAAGAAATTCTCTCTCTCTCTCTCTCTATGGGGGGATGTGGAAGTACAGAACCACTCCCTATCACCCTCAAGGGGAACCCCAGCCAGAACACTTTAAGAGAACCCTTCTAGACATGTTGGGTACTTTCCATCCTAAAGACAAGTCTAGGTGGAGTTAGCAGATTAGCACCTTGGTACATGCTTATAATTGCACCAAAAGTGATGCCAATGGATTCTCTCCCTATCTTCTCATGTTCAGGAGGGAAGCACAACTGCCCATAGATGTTTGCTTTGGGGTTTCCCCAGATGGGATCCGAGCTGAGAACTGTTTACAATATGTACAGAAGCTGAAAGCTCAATTGAACCATGAGTATCAACTGGCTCAAACAATGGCCACCAAGAGAAACCTTGCCAACAAAGAGAGACATGACAAAAAAGTGAAGGCTGAAGAGCAACTGCCCGGAAACCCTGTATTGTTGCACAATTTGGGACTGCATGGAAAGCATAAAATTGCTGACAGGTGGCATCACCTTCCACACATAGTGATCAGTAAACTGGATGAACTGCCTCTGTACAAAGTGCACCCTGAGAACAACTCTAGAGCTGTCAAGACTACGCACCACAATCACCTACTGCCCATCGGTTAAGTGATCATTGATGCTGAACCAACACCTGACACTTCCCTTGGGCTGGTGACTCATGCTGCTGCCAAACAGAGACAAAGTCAACCTGCCCCTGTTTTTCCAGACCTAATACCTTCCCCTGGCAGGCCCTGAATGATGATGACTGTCAGTGCATTTCTGATGAAAGTGAATGTGACAATGCCTACTATCCTTCTTATGAACTGAGCCAGTTGTTTTGAGGCAATCCCCTGCAGAATTGTGGGGATGAAGCTGGGCCTTCAGAGCTGCCTAACCCCCAGCTTCATCCCTGGAACCAATGCCCCTGAAGGTGAGGTGCAGAGCATTACGTCTGAAGCAGCAGATTCCTTGTGCCTAGTGGAACTGTTTGAATTACCTGAGAATGAATCTGCTGTGGAAAATCTCCCTGGTGACACCCCAGAACCTGCAGAGTAATATGACAGTGTTGACAGCACCCCTTCAGTGCCACAAAATTCAATGATCCCAGAGTTCTTTCAAGATGAGCAACCTGGGCCCTCTTCAGGGGAGAATAATGAGCAAAGTATTGTGGAAGCAGAATCTGCCGTGCAAGGAGCTGATAATATTCCACTACTGGAGACTCTGCACAGTGCAGATGTATCACTTTCTACTGAATAAGAAACTGATGCAAATGCTGGTACTCCCAGAGACTGTCACGGCTTCCCCAAGGAAGTCTGGGAAAGCAGTTAAACCCGTAATACATCTAAGCTCGACTCCCCTGGAAGACAAGTAGATCTTCCTTTAAATGTTGTCTACAAGGGTATCTATGTTTCAAAGATCCCTGCCCAAACTGAGCCTGAGCCTTTCTGCTACTTCCAAGTAGATTGTCTATCCTTCAGGACATGGAGCCCCTGCCCATCTAGCCCCAAAGTTAGCTGATAGGGATGGGACCCCATCTATGTTGTTTAGAATGCAAGAAACTATAACATGAATGAGTACAGTAATATTATTGTGAATCATAGTGAAATTATTATTGAATGTATAAAAACTGCTTAACTGTTGCCATAACACATATCTATCTATCTATCTATCTATCTATCTATCTATCTATATAAATACATATATAATCATATGAATTAGCTATTTTGGATACATACAGAAATGGTAGCAGACATATATACTTTGTATAAGTATAATGTCTTCAAATAATGTTGTTGTGAGCATGGACTAAATGCAGACACCAAGTTCTTTCCAGGCAGGGAATGGGTGTAACCCCTTCTATAAATGGGGGTTCCCAAAGTCTTCCTTGGGTATGCTTAAATGTGCACTACCAGGAGGGCATTCTGTGTCTTTGCAGGTGTAAAATTGCTTGCATGAGAATGCCGTTAGCCTCCATGCCTGTCCCTTTAGAGACATTATTTTTGTAGTGTATAATTAATCTAGGTAGGGGCAAGTGTTTCCAGGCTTGAGTCCACCAAGCTGCAATAATATTGTTCTGTTCTGCCATCACTAATGGTGCAGAGGAGCTCTGTTAGAACTGGCAATTGTTTGCTGATTAGCTGCTCTAATAATAATGGTATTATAGTTTCTCTAACCTGCCCTTCTTTGCAGCATGGACATTTCTGTATTGCACCAATCAGTACCTTTTGGGGATCTTGAATTGGAGTCTGTCCCTGTGGGTCTTGTGGAATGAATTTCTGTAGAAATTGTAGTTTTTCATTTGGCACCTAAATGGACCTGGAGGGTGCCCTTGCTTTGACAGACAGATGAATCAACCAACCAAACCCTTTTTGGATGAGAAGGAAGTCCCAGTGCTGCCTGCAGCAGAGAGTCAGTCTGAGTTTGGAGTTGAGAGAGTGAACTGCTCAAGACATTTGAGCAGCTGCTCCTGTGTAGTAGCACAGGAAACTGGTGGGAAGGCTGTGTCTGGCCTGCTTGCTTCATCTTCCTTCTGAGGGATCTGCTAGTGAAATTAATTGGACTAAATCTGAACTGGCTTGTGACCAGAAATACTGAATTGTGACTGCCCTGCTACTGAAGAAGACTGAAGATTTGCTGTAAGTGATCGGCCTGTCAGGACGTCTGAATCACCACAGAAATCATGGTTTTGCTCAGGAAAACTGAAATTGCAACTGGACTGTTATCCAACCTGTGGTATTGTGTTTTGCTTTATTAGAAATGTGCTGTAAGCTGTTAGTGGATCACGATTTGGTTCCCCACTACTTAAGTGTGTCACGCTTACTGAAAGTTGTCTCCAGCACCAATCGAACTGAATCTGAACTGTTTTAGCCTGGACTCTGCCACCTTGACCCAATCAGCTACTTCAGATGCAGAGATCACCATCAATGAGAGACTTGCCCGGGGATCAGCCCCCTGCTCAACATCTCAAACAGGAATGACACCTTGGAGAATCGGGTGGGCCCTGTTTCTCCTGGCATACCAGCTTGTCAACTTGCTGTCTCCATTTGGTCCCTCCTGTGTTTAATATTGGGTAGTGTGAGTAAACACCAGGGTAGCTCCCTGCAACATCAGCTGAATCAAAAGTGTTGCCTGCTGATTCAGTTGTTGTTTTCTTGTCATGAACTGAGCCTCCAGGCTCTGGATTACAAATTGTGTGTGGTTGTGCATGCTCCTTCTTGCCATCACAGGGCCCCAACCAGCTGCAACGCCGCCTACTCTGGGCAATGAGTCAGGCTAGCTCACTTTTTTCCAACTGGGAACCCAGAGTGTGTGACTGTGAAGGAACTCTAAAGTGCATGCATGATTGCCTGATTGAATCAGTTACAGAACTAATCAGCCAAATTACACCCTCCCTTGTTCATGCCCCTAAATAAATCCGATCTAATCATTTTGCATTTAACTTGACTGTGGTTCCATTTTGCAAAGAAGCACTGTACTGTTGTTACCTGCTGTGTCTAACCTTATTTTGCAGGGGCTCTCAGGGTCAAACTGGTGGAACCAGCCCTGGTGGTAAGTACAGACAGAATGGGGTTGTATGCTGATTATGGGTTATTGTAACTGTGTCTGTTGTTCATTGTTCCAGGCTACTAGAGGGGAAGGGGTTACAGTGTCCCAGAGGCTGTACCCAGGTCAGCTATGCTATCAATAACCCTGTCCTCCAGCTGGAGGCACGTGTTTTCAGTACCCAGGCACCTTAACCTACACCTAGTCATGCAGGCAGAGGAGTAGCCCTTGGGATAGCACCACCTAGGGCTTACACTTGTATAGTGATTTAGTGAAATTGTCACTGTCTTTATTTTCATGCTAATATGGAACTAGCAAACATAGTGAAAATAAAAACAGTGAATATTACCCATTATACAGAATTTCCTAGTCCCCTTTCAATAAAAACAAGTACATCTAGAAATAGTCCAAGGGCAAAACATTCAAAACATTGCGCACGGCGCAAACCCATAGTGCTTGAATACCATTGGAATTGCAGCAGGCTGCAATATTCAAAGGCACTAATAGAACAGGTGGTGAATGATACCACCAGCAATATAAGTTAATGTTAGTTAAGTTAACTATAAGTTAAGTTAGTGCTGGCAGTATAACCTAGAGGTCAGAGTAATGAACTGTTAATAAGCTTGGTACATCCAGCTGACTAGACCAGGCTTTGATTTTCACAACCTCTACTTGCATACTGTGTGACTCTGAGCAAGTCACTTAACCTCCCAGTGCTCCCAGGTGGTCCCTGAAAACTGGCATTTGTGTCTTGTGGGCCTTACCCGATTCTGAAAGACTAAAATAAAAAATGTATGCAGGGAGGGTCCGTGAATGATAGAGCAGTGGCATATTCAAAAGTGCAGCGCTTTTAGCACCACCCATAACACCGCACTAAACCCTGCCTGCAAAAAGCATGTGGTAGTGGGGTGATGGCAGAGGTCCAGTTTTGAAGTGTAACTTTTGCTATAGTTCGAATTACTGCTACGTTACCCCTGGTAGTCTAATGGTTCCCCCATCCCCGAGCCTCATCACTGACCCCCTCTTGTCCCCATAATATTTATAAATTCCTGGTAGTCTAGTGGCCTGACCCCCCCGTCAGCATGATCCCTGACCCCAAAACAATTACTTCCCTGGTGATTCAGTGACCCCCCCACCCAACAGTTATAACCCCCTGCCACTCTGAATGGAGCCGGCAAGTGGCTCAGCCCTCCTCTCACATTCACGGCTGCCCACCAACTGCATGTGAATGAGCGGTAGTGAGTGAATGGGGGTTTGCCCATTCATTTCACTACCCCTCAGTCATAACTCAGATGGTGGCTGGCCACTAGAATGAGAGGAGTGCTGAGCCAGTCGCCAGTTTTGTTCAGAGTGATGGGGGTGGGGACCACTAGACCACCAACATATTTCTGGGCTGTTTTGCCCCAAAATAAAGACATGCCTTGCATCCGCAGGGTCCGACTAGGTGAATACAAAAAGAATTAGGTTGCTAGAGGGTCCCAAATTTAAATGCCAATGTTTTGGGGTCTGGGATCATGCTGGGGGTCAGTGGGGAGGCATACCTCTCAACTGTCCCTGATTTACAAGGACGTCCCTGATTGTGCTTCATATATATCCTCTGTCTCATGCAATAAATGCACCTGGGCTGTCTGCAGGGCTAAATCAGATTACTACAGATGCACCCTAGCCTCCTGCTGGGGATTTGCCTGGAAGTTCTGGGATGATATTAAGGAGCTGAATGAAAAATTCAAGTCGCCACCCCCCGCCCAGTTAGATGTCAATGGCTCGCTCACCACTGACCCACAGAGTATTGTTGATAGACTCAATGAAGCATTATTGGACCTCAGTACAGTCCTCTCCACCAATTTCTTTGACCCTGCTCCTGCTCACCCCCCACACCTCCACCACCACTCCATCCTTTTCAGGACCCTCGCACCATTGGAAGCCAAACCTTACCTACTTAAAGCCATCAATGGTACTGGTTTTATTAATGACACTCTCGACCCCAAACTGCCTTGCTTAATGTTTGATTCAGTCCTTACATCACTTACTAGTCTTCTCAACTGCTCACTCTGCCACAGCTAATTCCCTCATGCCTGGAAGACTGCAGTGATCATCCCTATACACAAAGGGGGGAACGTACCACCCTAGGAACTAAAGGCCAACCTTGATACTGCCCCCTGTCTCGAAAGCCTTAGAAAAAATTGTGGCTGACCAAGTTACAGAACACCTTAATTAGCTTGAGCACCTCTGTCCTGAACAACACAGGTTCCATAGCGGACACAGCACCACTACCACCCTTATCAAGTTCTCCAACTTCTTACACTCTCCCCTGGATAAAGGACACATTGTGGAAGCAGTCTACATTGATTTATCAAAAGCTTTTGATACCGTCTGCCACCCAGACCTCATTTCCACACTTTCTTAGCTAGGTTTCACACACAGCCCAGTATTCTGGTTCTCCAACTACTTCTCTGCCCAGTCATGGTGTGTAAAAATCAACAATACCCTCTCCAGCATGTGGCAGGTCTGCCCAGGCATCCCTCAAGTTTCGATTCATGGACCACTGCTCTTCAAGCTGTATCTCAATTCTCTCCTCAGCTCATGTGATGAGAAAATGCTCCTCTATGTGGACGACGCTGTTCTTTTCAAATCCCACCAGACCCCCTCCCTCCTTCAAAGTGCCCTTCAACACTCTTTTAATCAGGCTGGGCACTGGTTTCTGGAACAACATCTTGTAATTAACATTAAAAATACTAAGCATATGTTCTTCTCACACTCCTAAAACAAATCTAGGGACACCCCATTCACCATCCTGTTTGGCTCCCTCCTTCCCCTAGAGCAGGTAAAAACTTACAATACCTGAGAATCATTTTTGACTCTTCCATCTCCTTTCATGACCATACTCACAACCTCGCCACAGCTATAAACACTTGTGTTGACTTACTGTACCACCACAAAAACTGACTTCCTCCTGCTGCCCCAAGATTGGCCATCACTCCTCTTATCTGTCCCTAGCTGACTATGGTATACTGGTGTATGGTGCAGCTGACTATGGTATACTGGTGTATGGTGCAGCTGACTCTGGTATACTGGTGTATGGTGCAGCTGACTATGGTATACTGGTGTAACTGGTGTATAGTGCAGCTGACTATGGTATACTGGTGTATGGTGAGCTGACTATGGTATTCTGGTGTATGGTGAGCTGACTATGGTATACTGCTGTATGGTGCAGCTGACTATGGTATGCTGCTGTATGGTGCAGCTGACTATGGTATACTGGTGTATGGTGCAGCTGACTACGGTATACTGGTGTATGGTGCAGATGACTATGGTATACTGGTGTATGGTGCAGCTGACTACAGTATACTGGTGTATGGTGCAGCTGACAATACCACACTCAATGAAATAAAACTGTCCTGGAACAAAGCCTGCCATTTACTCACAGGCTTCCGCAGACTCAGCCACACATGTGCCCTAAATAAGCTCGCTGAGCTCCTCAACCTTGATGAGAGGCCGTGCTACCATACCTGCCTCCTAACTAGGAAAATTGCTGCAGGCCTTGCCCCTCCAAGCCTAAGTACCATTCTCACCCCTTCATCCCCACTGTCTCCACCAGGAACACCCTCAAGTACCCAGGGTTAGGACTTCCCTGGCACAAAGATCCTTCCGCTATAGGGCTCCGTCCTGGAGCAGTGCCCTCCCCCTGTTATCACCACTCTACCTAGATAAGGGCCCTTCAAATCGGCCCTCAGACAACACCTCATCCCCCCGGCAGCTGTAAATGCACATAACCACTGCTCAAGCTGCCTAGCTAGTCTGCCTTTAGCATCCTCATGTTACCTGCTAGTTGCTTTGCTGCACTGGTACTGCAGTCTCTTGTTTGTTACATGAAAATTATCTACCACATAGTATAGGACCTACATACAGTTTCTCCACTGTTAGTCTTGTTTCCCCGTAACTATGTACATATATATCAATTATTTTCCCTATAACTAGTCTGCATAAAATGTTCTACTGTGTATGTAAGTGTCTTTGTCGACCTGTATTTTGATGAAGAGACTTTGAAAATGAGTCCATGACTGAAAGGGTTGTAATTCTGATTTTATAAATAAATAGATGATTGCGTTTTTGTCACTGAACAGTGACAATTGTAACCTCAAAATAATGTCACACATTATATTTACAGAAATGTTCTTCTTCTTCAGAAAATGCATCTTACGATACTCCCCTATTCTATCAGCTTTCTGAATAAACATTGTCATTTTTTTAAATATGATCCTGGTATTGGGTCTTCAACCCTGATTTATGAGGTAAGAGGTTGAGAGGTATGGTGGGGGGCCTAAAATACCAGAGATTTCATTACATTACGGGACAACAGGGGTTGGGGTGTGTTGGGATGGGGGTCCCTAGACCACCAGGGGCATACCCTATAGAGGCATAGACCTTGCTGGCAGTTAAGGACTGCTTGGCCACCCTGTCTGCCCATTTCCTACCTACTGGTTTGGCTTCAGAGCCTAATTACCAACAGCCTGCCCTTCCCAATACCAGCCTTGCCTTCTGCCTGTTCTTGGTGATCTTGCTGCTGGTGTCTGATGCTTCTGTTGGTGTTGGGGTTGTCTTCCTCCCAGGATGTTCTGTGGGATGGGCAAAATGTTGTACAGTGTACTTTCCTGGTGGGACATTTCAATTTATAGCTACACAATGCATCACATATAGCTTGGCAATATTGTCTGTGTATATGTGTGTGTATATATCTATATCTATGAATATATATATATATATATATATATATATTTTAGAAGCAAAACATTCTATTTAATGCATTAGTTAAGGTTGTTCCACAGCAACAAAAGCAAGGAAATTTAGTGTTACGGTTGACAGCCCTCTAGGACCCCCTGCCCACACCCCCAACCAGCATCGGGGTGCACATTGGGGTTGCCGGCCCTAACTCTCATCCCATCAGATGTGTGAAGAAGCAGAGGTATAGGAGAATGGGGTGACAGTTAGGTCCGAGAACCCCAATGCATACCCCAATGCCAGTTGGGGGTGTGAAAGGGTCCTGGGGAGCTTTCAACCCTAACACTGAATTTCCTCACTTTTGTTGCTATGGAACAACCCTAACTAATGCCTTAAACTGAGTTTTTTGCCTTTAATTTCCCCTATTTTTGAGAATTAGTCTGAGAAATATTGAATGTAATGCGATGGGCCCCGTGCTCCCACCACGTGATGTCTTGTCATAGTAACACGGTGCCCACAAAGCATAAATGGTAATGTGCATGGTGACACAAAATAAACAGTACTGTAGACACAAATGGTTAAAATAATGCAAATGCAAGCGTAAATGAAAATGCAAAGGGTAGTGTACATGGTGGCGATGGCGAGAGTGGAACAGTAAACAAAACGGTACAGACCTCATAAGCAGAAGAGTGGCTAAGAGTAATGGTGCACAGGCTGGTTTTCCCAAAAGCTGCATAAAGAAAGACAGTGAGTACAAAGAATGTGTGCATAATAATGGGTCTTAGAGCAGAAAATGAGGATTTGGAATGCTAAATAGCTTTTATCTCAGGAACCGTATGAGTAAACAATTTTTTTAAAGTCATATGATTTATGACTTCCTAGCTAGTTTTGTATTTAGCCCCATTTTGCTGATGAAAAGTCTGTATCTGCACCGTTTCGAGATACAGGCCCTGAAAGGATTCAATGACGCCCGTAAATGTTATTCTATGGGAAAAGAGAAGTTCGGGTGCCATAACTTTGCCTCCTGTAATATTTTTTCACCAAACCACAAAAGGCACATCTGCATGCTGTTGGCTTTTTTCCTCCAAATTTCAGTCCAAAATACAAACTGTTATTTTGCAGCAGGCGGCAAATGATTCCTGTAATGAGGCAGACACGGTAATGTTATCCTATGGAAAAAGTGTCAACTTTGAAGTGCTGTAACTATATCGCCCTGTAATATATTTTAACCAAAACACTGAAAGGCACATCTGTGAGATATTGGCTGCATTCCCTCCAAATTCTAGCCCAAAAGACCAAACCATTCTTTTGCAGCAGGGTGGTAAGAATTGCTGTCATTTTGCCACAGCCTATAAAAATACTGTCAAACTTTGAGAAAGCTTTTGCAAATTCATGCAACAGTGTCACAAATGCAAAAGTACTTTGTGAAAGTACTTTTTCCAGAAATGTGAAAAACATGTTTCTGGGAGGTTTTTCCCCAAAATAAAGACATGCCTAGCATCCTCAGGATGGTGAATGCAAAAAGAATTAGGTTGCTAGAGGGTCCCACATTTAAATGGCAAGCATTTTTCTGATAGCCAACAAAAAAAAATGGTGGATTTGCAACAGTGAAAGGGCCATTTGCAAAAGTAAAAACCGCATTTGCGACACTTCCGAACTTTTTAACTTTTCCCATTGACTTATAATGGGAACTTGCTTTTTGAATAACATTTGAACCGTTCAACATTTTTTCATGAAATCTTCAAAAGGTACATCGGGAACCCTGGCTGCACATTCCCTGGAGATTTCAGACTAGTGGCACGAACCATACGACCTGTAGAGATGAGCACAGAATTCTAAAAAAGCATAAACGCGCATGCCGATCACGCTTAATAACTCCATCCGTATATCCCAACAGTACAAAAGTTGGGAGATCCCAAGATGTATGGTTCTTGATTGGGTATTCCAAATTTCAGGCATATCTGTTGAACAGTTGCTAAGTTATTAAGGTGCAAAATTTTAGGTTTAACAGGTAAATGGCTCCTCAACTAACTATGGTAGCACTACCATGCTACCATAATATATATGTGTGTGTGTATATATATATATATATATATATATATAAAGAGAGAGAGGGGGAGATGTAACACCCAACCCCTGTTATTTGGGGGCTTACCTTAATTTTGCCGTTGGGCATTCTCACACTGCTGCTGGCGTCCTTGGCCATCTGTGGCTCCTTCTGCCACTTTTAGATGTCCCCAGTGTCTCCATTAAATAAGCCCAGCAGAACATAAATTTAATATTATTAACAACTGCTAAAGCCACTGCTCACACATTCGAGGAGGTGCATTGAGTACCACACCGCCGTTGTGGTCTAAAGCAAGAAAGTGGGTCTCCAGTGGTTCCCGGTGTCAGTTTAGGATAAAAGAGGCACCAGGGATATGTGACAGTAGGGAGAAATATTTTTTAAATACATTTCTTTATTTAATTATTTATTTGAATTTTGGTAATTGGTAAGTCCACTGAGACAATTACAGTCCCTTTTTCAAGGCTGACCCGGGAGGAAACAGCAATGAAAAGACAATACATTTAGCAACATTAAAGATTAAAAATACAAAAGCAAACACTTGAGAAATGCCACTTGATAATTCAGCACAGGTTACAGAATAGCAAATGCATAAAGAGCAATTATGTAATAAATGAAAATTACGTATCTACCGTAATACTTGATCTTCTCTTGTATCTTCACCATTCATTACTGTTGGGTGTAAGCCATAGGCATGTACCCGCCATGGAGTTTGTTTTTTAAAGAGGAGTTGGCGCGATGACACCACCCCGAAGTGCGCACCACGTGATCGCAAGGGCAGCCGTTAGTGTAGTGAGACTCTTCCTCCATCCCAGTTCTGTTATCGAAGAGGCAAAATAAGCATAAGAAAAAAGAGCAAGACAAGAGAACCGAGGGATAGAAAAGAAAGGATATAAACTGAAAAGGGTTAAGCTGAGGACAGTAAAGGATGCCTACACTAAGGGATCATGAGCCTCACTCCTAGGGCGGCTCCAAGGGAGGAACAGATAATGGAGAAAAGAAGAAGGTAGAAGAAGAGAGAAAAAGAAAGAGGGATGTTGGGAGGGAAGAAAAAGCCTGCCAGTTGAGGAAATGGTTTAAGGCTTATAAGCTTGGGACCAAAAACAAGGAGCAAGGATCCCATTTGGTAAAACTGAAGAAGAGATTTAACCAAACCACTTAAACAGCTTGGACACAAAGGGAGATTCTCTACCTCCTGCCATCCTCAACCCTTAAACTCTAGCTGAGAATTCCCAGACTGCCAAGGCAGAAATTCTGTTCTGAAAAGCGTGCCCAACTAGGAAGGGAGAAGCCCACTAGCACCTTGTTACGTGCTAACACAGAAGTGTGTGTGTGTGTGCGTGGGGTGTCCTACACAGAGACATTCCTTTACGTGATGGGTAGAGTGGGAACTCAAGCAGACTCCCTGGAGGCAAGGCAAAGAACACTAACTCAAGAAATTGTAGTGCCAGAACAGCACCAAGTAGCAGAAGCTGACATAGTAGGTGATTGAGAGCTGCCAGTCGGTATCTGGAAAAGGGGACCATGCCGAGTAAGGAGGCGGTCTCTTTAACTGTGAATTGAACAACATGACTAAAAAGAGCCTCTGAGCCAGCCACAAGAGGATTGTGTGGGCAGTGACTCTGGGAGATGTAGTTTGGACTTAGCGCCTTTTTGGACCAACAGGGGCAGTCTATTGTGAGTGACAGCCAATCCAGCCAAGAACTGGGAGGAACTCAAAGAAGTGCCGGTTTTGTCTGCTGGAGTTTCAGTTGAGCTCTGGCAGTGAAGAGAGAAGAAGCACTGTGCTTTTTCGGTGTGCAGTTTTAGTCGGGAAATGCGTGTAAGGCCCCAAGTTCCGGTCTGCAGCTTGTGTAACTGCTTGTTAGGACTGAATCCATCCTGTGAAGAGAATCAAAGGACATATGAAGAGTAGAAACCAGGCTCACCCTGTAGAAGACTGGAGAAATTGCTGAATTGCGCTCGGTCTGTCAGGAACTGAATCTGCTTTGTGTTCTCCCGGGTATTGTGCAGTAATTGCGATTGGGATAGAGAAGCAACCTGCCTGGTATAGTACTTTCTTTTTACCACATAAATGTGTGAGGAGGCTTGTGTAGCTCAAGTGAATCCTGCTGCCATTAAAGGACTTTTGCCTGTTACTGTTTACCATATAAATGTGTGAGGAGGCTTGTGTAGCTCAAGTGTATCCTGCTGCCATTAAAGGACTTTTGCTTGTTGCAGTTTGTCATATAAATGTGTGAGGAGTCTCGTGGAGCTCAAGAGTAGCCCTGCTGACGTTGAAGGACCCTATCTTGTTTGGAGGTTGTGAGTACTGATTCAGGGTCGCTCCCTGTTGAATTGCCACATTGAATCCAAATGGAATTACTGTACTGCTGACTGTTCAACTAATTTTTCTTTTCTCTGTGTGAAAGGCCCTACCAGCTGCCACGGTTTGGACTAGCCACTAGGGCTTGGGTACCCAGGGACAGTAACTGGTGGGATAGGCTGTGCACAGAGCCATAAGTAGATGAGTAAAGTGATAAGCTAATTAACCTGATTTGCCCCTGTCCTTGTTATATCCCCCTAAATAAATCACAGCTGCTTGTTTCAGCAAAGTTATACTGCCTGAGGTATTTGTCTATGTTAAAGTATTGTACTGTGATTGTTGCACTGTATCTTCTTATTTTACAGGGGGTCCCAGTGCCTGAACCAGTCCTAGGGGTAAGTGTATACTGTGAAGGTAATTCTGATATACTGTGTGGGCCACTAGTGGAAAGAAAAGGGGGTTGCAGTGTCCCAGAGGGCTGTGACCAAGTTAGTTTAACTATTGTAAACCCTGACCTCTGGGTGGAGGCACCCGCCATCGGATCCAGGCCCCTCAACCTGTTAGTGGCAAATCAGGCAGGGGTAGTAGCCCCTGGGATAGCGCCATCTAGGGGTTACACATGTATTGGCTTGTTTTTGCCTACTATACTCTCCTAGCTCATACCTGTAAACAGACATTTATTTGCCTAGTATACACTACCGGGCAAGAACAAATCCAAATAAACAAACAAACAAACCAGGGGGTAGTCACCAACTCTGGAGGGGCCCTCCCTCTTCCACCACCTGCAAAGATTATGCGTGCTCCCTCCAGCTGCACCCCTCCCCACCACCACCACTAACTGAGTGGGAATCCACCCCCTCCCTCCCTCTTTCCAACCCTCAGCTCCACAGCTTTGGCCCTACATGGGGATGAGGCATATATTCAATCAATCAATCAATCAATCAATCAAAATCTTTATTTAACCAGGCAGACACCGTTGAGCAAGCTCATTTTCAAGGTGGACCTGGGACAAACAATAGGTAATACAATATAGGTGAGAACAACATACAATTTCAAGTATTGTGTACAACAAATTACAATTTAGGTGAGATCACCATACAATGTCAGTTATGTGTACAATAATTAGGCAAAGGCAGTAAAAATGCAAGTATAATGGTACAAAAGATTGTAAAAAACAAAACAAACAGACAAACAAAGGGCTTGAAAGTCATGGGTAAGAGGATATAAAGTGGATATAAAGTGTAGATGTGGGGATGGGAGTGAAGGAGGAAGGGGTGGGTATGGCAAAGAGTGGCGTCAACAACAGAGAGAGACCTAAAGTCATGACAAGGCAGGGCAAAGGTCAGAGAAAAAACAAGTAGCTCTGATATTTTAGCCAGTCTCCCAAGCACCCTACCCACCACAGGAAGCACACAAAACTCTTGTCTGTGATCTGTCCCACCAACAAAATCTCCTTGTCAGTCTCAACACTGGCTGCAGACATTCCAATCCATAATAGATTCTAGCATGTTATATATTAAGAGATCGATATGTTGCATCTGATGTCTGACAAGGTGGTCTCTGTTCCTCTGGTAAGGCATCAAACATGCTGTCAGATTTCCCTTGTGTGCCATGGCTGTGCCGCCTGTCCAGCATATAAAGTTATACATGTCCTTATTCAAGTTAATCCATGCCCACTCAATGACCTTAGGCTATAAAACATGGCACCAACCCAAGCGTGGCATCGTGTCTGACCCCACCATGACAATGGGACTCACTGGGCAGTACTATCCAACTTTATGAACAGCAAGAGCTCCAGCGTGGCCTGCGCCCCCATGTTGTTCATTCAAGATGCCCATTACCCCAAAGTTTTGTTTCCTAAATAAATGCTGAGTGTGATCACCAGGGAGTAGCAGGAATGGGGTGAGAGATGGATATGAGTCCACTTTCAGAGAAGAAAGTCCCAAGGTGGCTTGCAGGTCTGAAGGAGAAAAAGGCTATACTAAAAGAACTCAGAGGGATGCTGGCTGACCTCTGGTGGCCTTATTAAACAGCTCATTGAATCAGACATGGTTCCAAAGGGCTGTAGGAGAGTGAACGTGGCCCCTCTACATAAGAGTGGCAGCAGGGAAGAGGCTAGCAACGATAAGCTGATGAACCTCGCCTCAGTGGTGGGAAAATTAATGGAAACACTGTTAAAGGAAAGGCTGACAGTGTACTGTATTAGACCCACTCAGGTGGGCCTCTCCTGCACTCAGAAACCTAGCATGGAAAGGAACTCTGAGAGGCTTCTAGGAAAAGGAGGGCATCAGGTTCTGGCACCTCTTCTGTGTCCTCTGGTCTGTCGAGTTTCTGGAGTGACAGTCCCACCCACAAACCAAGACAGTGTAACAATTTAATGATGTACCATTTTTTTGTGTGTGGGGAATGTGCACTAGGGCCCGGATATTCAAACTACGCCAGGCTGTGGCGCAGCTCAGCTTTCCAGCTGCACTGGGGTGTGGCCTGGGCGATATTCAAGGAGCTGCGCCATGGCTCAGCAGCTGAATATCACCTATACACCCAGTGCTGCATAGCTGCAGTGGCACTGTGTCAGCGCAAGTGGCCAGAGTGGAGCATGGAGATGCGCTAGCGCAAGTGTCATTGCGCCATTCACAGCACCCGTGATATTCAAAAGGTGACATGCAAATGGGGCCATAATTTATGCAAGGCACACATGGGGCCATTTGTATGTCATTATGTCTCCATTTGCATGCAGGGTGCGACGATCCCCGATGACTTGTGCCTGGCACCTTGCCAGGCAGCAGCCATCAGGACCGACGCCCCCTGCAGCCCGATCGCGGGCATCTGTCCAAAAACAGAATAATCCTATATCCCTGGTGGTCCAGTGGACCACTATGTCCCGATTAGGGCATCTGTATCAAATAAACCCAGTCCTATATCCCTGGTGGTCCAGTGGACCGTTTCAGATCCGATTGCGGGCATCTGTATTAATATAAAAAAAAGCGGTAATATCCTGGTGGTCAGTGGACCACACTCTGCCCGATTGTGGGCATCTGTAAAACAGAAAATGTCCTATTACCCTGGTGATCTAGGTACCCCCTCCCCACCTGCCCACTGAGCCCCACGCCCCTCCCCGGTCAGCGGTGGTGGCACACCACCGCCTGCCGCCCGCTGCCGCCGACTGACACCTCGGTAGGGCTGCATGCCCATTGGTTCACAGTGTGAGCCAATGGGCATGCAACCACTACAATACTACACATTCAGATATGTGAATGAAATCATGAGTATGTGTAATGCGGTATGGGCTGCCTGACCATTAATCACGCTGTGAACCAATGGAAGTGCAGCCGAAAATGTCATTGATAAGCGGTGGGGAATGGCGAAGCGAGGCTCTACCACCACCGGCTCTGGAAAGCGAATGGTAAACTCAGCTCTTGAAACAAGAAAGAAGTACCATAGACCTGAGGTAATAGAAGACATTCTATTTGAATGCCATAATCAATGAAAATGCGGTCCACTGGACCTCCAGATAACCGACCCCACGTAAACAGATGCCATCGATAGGCTTGAAATCGTCCGCACCTAATTCCTGAATAACCAATTTTTTTATATTAATGCAGATGCATGATCGGGCTGGGAAATGGAAGTCCGCACTGAACCGCAGGGATATGGACAGGGTTTCATAATGAGATGCCGCCAATCGGGCATATAGTAGTCACTGGACCACCAGAGATATAAGGGCAGGGTTTTGAGTTTCACAGAATGCCCATGATCGGGCATAGAGTGCCGCCAGGTGCAGCGAACTCAGGTGACCACACAGAAGTGGCAGCTGCCGTGTTCGCGCCCTACAATGCAGCAGCTCACCTCTAGGTGGCCATCAGCTGTTCCTTTTTTAGGCTTAACTTTGTGCTGGCACAGTAGGGTTGTACATGGCTCTGCAAACCAGGCTGAATATCAGGCTGTGCAGGTTATGCATGGGCATACCCCCCATACCTGCCTACACACATTACTGATGCCTCGGCGCATCGAGTTATGTCAATGCACTTTTCCCTTATGAATATCGTGCCAGGGCGCATCAGTGGGTTCTGCTTGGTGCAACACTGTTGCGCCATCGCATCCCGCTTTGAATACCTGGACCATAGCCTTTTAGGTTAACGATGTCTGTCATAACTGGCAGCACCTCAACAAGATAAGCAATTTGGAGTTTGTGAAAGTGCTTAGGTAGAACTGCTAATCTTGGATTTGTTCATTGTTTAGAAATATGTGTCTGTCGCCATTAGCTGGCTCTCACCAATCACCAGTACATTGTCTAGGGGACTGTACACTGAGCCAATGCTCATTTCCAGGTGTGACTCGAGGGATGGAAGTGGAAAGTGCAGTTGCAAAATACAAACCAGGTTGGTATGAAAGTTACAAGATCAAGTGCATTGTATGGTACAGTACAGACAGTAATATTATTCTCAATTTTCATAAATGCCCTGCCATTGAACTGTGGAGAGCACTGGTAGCAACTCTATGCAGATGGCGCAATAAATATAAAGACCAGCAGCAATCATAGCCTTCTCCATCAGGTCTGAACTGGTACCTTCACTGCATTCTTTACGACTGCGTCTAGTTTACTTGGTTTGAGTTTATGGCAGGTAGGCCAGGTGAGTGTCTCAGCAGTCACTGCTCTCCTCCTGTGCCTTGGCTTCACATATTGTTGCAGAGTTTTCTTGCAACCTTCCCACAGCATTCCCGCTAGAGGGTTTGAGTGAGAGCCTTCCTCCAAATTGGTATATTTTCCACCTCCCTTCAATTGGGTTTTCCAAACTGCAGCTGCTGAGCTGTCACTAAATAAATTATCCCAAGCCTGGAGGGAGAAGGGGACCTAGGCCTTGGATCCCCAGAGATTTCCTCCTCGTAGGGGTGTCTTTCTCTCCTCTGTTTCCTCAGGTCATAACTATTAGTTAGCATAAGTAGTGTCCTCTAGTTTCTTTAGGTAGATTCCACTGTTGGATGGAGGTGGAGAATGCCCTGCCATTCCCTCTTTCCTTAGAGGATCCCCTAATCTCAACGCAAACCATTAGTATCATGCTATGCAAACCTGGGCATTTTATTACTTTATCAAGCTGAGCATCTCATTACGTTATCAAACTGTCTATGCTTCTCTACTACTACGTCACAGTTACTGCTACTACATTACAGTTACTGCTTGCTCATATGCTTCGTGTTACCTCCTTCTTTGGGATATGATTGTACTACATTTCTTTTGAGGATTCCTAAGGTACCTTTAGCCACAGGAATCATCCTGTGACACTCTTTCATACGCCTACAGGGTGGTAATTCCTCTGGAATAGAGAGTGCAAACAGTCAAAACCAAACTAACACAGTTGCACAAGCATAACACTATACTGGCCCACATAGCACAGTGAACTAATGTTATTAAGGCAATGAATCAAAAACTCATCCTCTTATATCACACTGCCCCCCTACCTCACACTTAATGCAAGGAAGACTACTGCCTCGGCTACCCTTCTTCCAGGCTTATTCTATGGGGCACCCATAACTCAGTCTGTTAAGGCTTCTATTCTGGCCCAACTCAAACATGTCTGTCATAGAGTCGCACGCGCTGCTGCTGAGCCTCCTGCATGAACCCAACTCTGCGGTGTGCTCAATACCCTAGGTTGGCTTGTCTTTGAGGCTAAATTAGGCTTCCTTGTGCTATGCACCATCTTCAAACTCATCCACCTTCCATCACCTCCCATCCTCTCTGATCGCCTCAAGCTGAACCCTTCCCCTAGGACCATCCCATCCTCTCACCTATCTATCCTAACTATACCCAAAACCCAACTAGCCATTGGAAGAAGACTTTTCATTTCAGCAGCTCTGCAAAAATCAAACAACCTCCCTCATAATCTTCTTTCACCTCTATCTCTTCCCCAGTTCAAGAACTATTTCAAGAAATCTTTGTTCCTCCTTCCTCCGTTACTGCTCTTAACCTGCCTGTTTCGAGTGGTGTCTCCTCTCACTCCCCCTCTCCTTTCACCCTTCCCTACCCGATACTCGATCCTAACCACTCCTCCCCTACTCTGTCCTCTCCTTTTCTCCCCCCCTCCACTGACCCTCATCTTTTTGCTCCTCTCTGTCCATGCCTATGTAATATATTGTAATATATGGTATTTATTTAAATATATTGTATTACATTGATCTACAATGTATACTGTGTTTCTGAAATGTTGATTTGTTTCCATGTCCTCACTGGACTATCACCATTATTGCTTCACTGAGCTGTTCATATTTTCCTTTTGTAATGTGCTATTTTCGCTCTGTATACTTGGAATGCTTCTTATTCCCAGGTTGCCCCTGAAAAGGGACATGTTTGTCTCAGTGGGCTCACCCAGTCATCAAAATTCAAATAAAATAAATAAATAAAATAAATTTATAGCAACAGGGTGCCAAATAAATAGAGAACAAAAATCAAATGCAAAGGTGCCAAATTAGGTAGAAATCAAAAGTGCAGGAACCTGGATAATGGGCTGCTGAAACCAGTGCTGAGAGGTGAGGCTGGGAGAGATAAGGAAGGGTTCATGGAGAGTGTTGGCAGAAACAAGGAAAGGAGGGTGTCTGAGGTAAGGAAATGAGGGATAGAAACCAATGGTGGAGAGAAACTGATTTCAGAGGAAGGGGAGACAGTATGAAAAAGCAAATTTCCTAGCTGCTGAGAGAGGGTGAAGAAAGGAGAAAGTGTGCTGGTCTCTGGAGTACAAGGAGTAGGATGAGGAGGGGCTGGGGAGAGAAGATGGGATGGATTGGAGGGATGTAATCAACCAAAAACAAAAAGCCGCCCCACCCGGCTGAGTGTGCTAGTGAGAGAGCAAATCACCAATGGTACACCAAAACTCCAGCACCACTCACTGCATTGAAAAAACAATCAAATAAGACCCAGAATGAAAATCACTCAACAGGCAAACTGCATGTTGAAAAATTATTTTAGTATAGAAATTCAGTACTTACACACATTAAAAATAGTCAAAGCAACACAATATGCAATCTAAAAAGAGGGGCTCAGATCGGACCCTTAAGCCTCCTACCGGTTTCGCTTCACAGCATCAATGCGTGTAAGTACTGAATTTCTATATTAAAACTATTTTTCAACATGCAGTTTGCCTGTTGAGTGATTTTCATTCTGGGTCTTATTTGTTTTTTTCACTGCAGTGAGTGGTGCTGGAGTTTTTTGTGTACCGCCAGTGATGTGATCCAAACCAGTAGATAGGAGGGCACTGATGCAAATCAGTATTTAGAGATGAGGTAAGTACAATGGACCTGGCTGCACGCAGAGAGTGGCAGAATGGATAGGAAGAACAAAGGCAGCAGTGGGGGTGTGTGAAGATTAGTTTGCAGCAAGCAGAAGGCATTGCAGAGGGTGTTCTTTCTGGTCATGGAAGTTTACAGGGCAGTACCATAGACTAAATCAGCATAGTCAAAGACCAGGAGAATCAATCTGATGACTATCTCTTGGTGGTCCAGCAAAGAGAGGCATTCCTTGTTGTTTTACTGGTCACAGAGTTTGAGGCAGAGCTTGGCATGGGCAGCATTGATATGAGCGAAATGTTGATTCTGCTATCTAACCACACATGAAAATACTTGAAGATGAGACAACCTCAAGCAGGAAACCATCGAGCGTGGAGAAAATTGGGAGGATAGTGATGAAGTTTGTGCCAACACTGCTCAAGCTTGCATATGGCCTACAGGAGAATACATATCTAAAATGGGATAGCACCAAGACTCCTTGGACCAAATTTAGCCCAGGCCTGAAAATTAGCTAATTGGTAATGCAAGGCATTACAGGACCATCCGCTTGCCTATTATGGGCTCATTTGAATAGGTGCAACAGGCCCCTAACACCATTGCAGGACAGCAGCAGATGTTCCTTGGCTGTCTAGTGGATCTCCTCCTCTGTTACCACCATTTATGTATATCTCCATTCTCTCTAGCAGTCTACAATTGCCCTGGTCATATGTGCAGCTAAGATCTCTGGTAGGATAGCATGCCCCCTACACTCAGTGCCACTGACCCATCCGTGTAAGTGCCACCCCCAAAGTGCACCCTAAACAGCACCCCTCACTTCAGTCATTGCTCACACCAAAGCTCTGAATCAGATTGGTTGCCAGCACAGCCCTTCACTCACATCCTGGACTAGTCACAGTGCACCCCTGACCTACACCCCTCACCCCAGTCATCACCACCCACAGCTCTGTTTCAGATTAGTTGTCAGCACAGCCCTTCACTCACCTCCTTGGCTGGTCACAGTGCACCTCTGACCTGCACCCTCACCCCAGTCACCGCTCACACAAAATGCTGTATCAGATTGGTTGCCAGCACAGCCCTTCACTCACTTCATGGGCTGGTAACAGTGCACCCCTGACCTGCACCCCCATCACCCCAGTCATCGCTCACCCCAAACTCTGTATCAGATTGGTTGTCAGCACAGCCCTTCACTCATCTCCTGGGCTGGTCACAGTGCACCCCTGACCTGCACCCAATCACTGCTCACCCAAAACTCTGTATCAGATTGGTTGTCAGCACAGCCCTTAACTCACCTCCTGGTAAGGTCACTGTGCACCTCTGACCTGCACCCCATCACCCAAGTCACCACTCACCCCAAACTCTGTATTGGATTGGTTGCCAGCACAGCCCTTCACTCTCCTCCTAGGCTGGTCACAGTGCACTCCTGACCTGCAGCCCCGTTACCAAGTCATCAGTCACCCTAAAATTTGTATTAGACTGGTTACCAGCACAGCCCTTCACTCACCTCCTGGGCTGGTCACAGTGCACCCTTTCATTTTCATTTCATTTTCATTTCAATTTTATTTTGTTAACCCAGAAGGAGCACTGGAACAAGTCCATTTTCTGGCACCATCCAAACAAATAACTGAACATAATCAAACATACAGTAGTAGAACATTACATACCAGAACAAACATCACATTCCAAAAAAAAACATTTTAGTTTAGCTTTAAAGAGAAACAGTGAAGATGCAGACCTTACAGTTTGAGGAAGTGAGTTTCAAAACCATGGAGCAGCATGCAGAAATGAGCGTGAGCCTGCTTTAGAATTTGCAAATCGAGAAGAGAGAAGGATCCCTTTAAAGGATCATAAGTTTAAAGATGCTGCGCATATCGACAAAAAAACTGCTTAATGGAAAAAGAGTCTTAGGGTAGGATATTCAGACTGTGCCACGCAGGGGCGCAAGCCTGGGCACAGTGCAACTGGGCTGCGCCAGGGCAGGGACCAGAGATTATTCAATGGTGCCATGCCATGGCTCAGCACCATTGAATATGGCACTGAGGGCACATGCACAGCACACGGCGCAGTGGCACTGCACCAGCGCATGTGGCAGGAGGGGAGCCGGGGGATGCGCCAGCGCAAGTGCGGGTGCACTAGGTGCATCAACTGTGATATTCAACACTGGGCATGAAAATGAGTCCATTATGCATGCAAGGCACAAATGAGGCCAGTTGCATGTCATTATGGTCCCATTTGCATGTGGTGTGCCATTCTCCAGCGACTTGCAACTGGCGACCTGCCAGGCTGCAGTCATCAGGGACCAACACCCTCCTGACCCTCAACAGGCTCCGCTCCCATTTGCTCGATCGCAAGCATGTGTAAGTTAAACCCTGGTGGCCCAGTGGACCGATCCCCATCACCCGATCACAGACATAAGATTAACATCTCCCTGGTGGTCCAGTGGACCGAACCCCATTGCCCGATTGTGGGCATAAGATTAACATCTCCCTGGTGGTCCTGTGGATGGTCCCCCTTCACCTGATCATGGGCATAAATGTAATATCCATCCCTGGTGGTCCAGTGGAATGCCCCCATCACCCAATCGTGGGTGGACATAGCAGCTGAAGCCCTGGTGGTCCAGTGGACCCCTCCCCACCTGCCCATTGAGATCCCCACCACCCAGCACCCGCCCGCATGCCTCCTGGCCTCCTGCCGACTGACAGCATACAGTAGGGTCTGTACCCTATTGGTCCACCGCATGGACCAATGGGTGTGCACCCATATGCTATACTACACAGAACCCGATTCATGAATGGGTTCATTCATGACTTGGGTCTGTGTAGTACAGTATGGGCTGCATGCCCATTGGTCCAAGTAGTGCTTTCCTTATTCTAGGGGTGCCATGGGGACAGATATTTATTAAATAGCTCTCAGGGGTAAATAGTGATTCAAGGCCCAACAAGGGATCTAGCACCCATTTAATCGCAGTCCAAAAATCTTGGGTCTTTGGGCAATGCCACAATAGATGAAACAGCGTGCCATTGGCCTCACCACATCGGGAGCAAGAGGGGGAAGGGAGTCGACCCATCTTATATAGTTTAGTAGAAGTGCAATATAAATTCTGCATAATATTAAATTGGACAAGCCTAAGTCTATCTTGCTTAATAAATCGAGATACTGAGTCCCAGGATCTCTTCCAGTCCTTCTCCTCAGTAGGGAGAGACAGAGCTTGTACTCAATAGGAACATATGCTCAGAGGAAGATGGGGGTCCAGGGATTGGAGAATTTTGTAAATCCTAGAGACCACATGTGGTTGGTCAGCTGCCTTGAACAAAGAAGAGAGTGTTTCCATAGGGGAAGGGGGCCATGGTTTCTTACCCATGAATGAAAGTATGGTCCCTCTAATTTGTAAAAATTTAAACATGTCCTTATTCGAAAGATTAAGTAAGACTTGAAGTTAACGGAAGGAGACTATGGCATCACCCTTCAGGAATGTAGACAATGTACAATTCCTCAAGGGGAGCTAGAAAGAATAGGTTGGTTATTTATCCAGAAATGGGGATTGTTTAAAATAGGCTGTTCACCTGACCTGTGCCAGTTTCTTGAGAGGTGCCCCTGGATTTGAGAAAAGGCTTTTATTGACCACCCAGTTGGGGAAGTTCTTTTTTTTTTTTGATATTCTTTTTACCCCACCGACACTCTGGAGTCCACCTCTCCTTCAGGCCTCCTAGTCCCCACTGACCTGCAATCCTCTTCAGGAGCTCCCCATCCACAGATTGCAGCCAACCCCTGAGTTGGTCCTGGCATATCCCATTGCTAGAGCAGGTTCACCTCCTTTGAGGGGAAAGGCACCGGGGAGAGGGAAACCCAGCACACTATTACTTTTTCATGGCCTCAGGGCACCGCTGTTGAGGAGGATACTCCCAGAGGTCCCGTTGGTGTGGAGGGCCGAAGCTGTCATCCGGTGTGTTCCAGAGCTGTTTTCTTGAGTCCCTCCTGTGCCACTATTTGTAGTGCCCCTGGTCTCCACCAGGGGCTGCTACAGAATGGGGCTATCCCCTAACCCACCCCAGGAGAGGAGAGCAGTCCTCTGGATGCTCAATCCTCTCCTTCCCCTGCCAGCCTCCGGCGCCCCGAGTCCGTTTCCGAACCCGGGTTGCCGGCGTGGTTCGACATATGGCATCCAGTGCCTCAACCCTCTGTGCCACCCGGCCGGCCATGGGGGAAGTTCTTAGAATCCTCGGGACTTGTGAGGGAGATAAGTAAGCCAGTGACATAAGGGATCACTGAGTCTTACTGGCCAGAGCCCTTTCTATATCTAACCACAGATGGGTATACTCCTTAGTTCCTCCAGCTACTGACTGACTTGACCATAATGCAAGTCTGCTAATATGATGGGCTTCATTGTAAAGGAAAAAGGAAGAGAGCACCATACCACCTTTAGATTTTGGGGCAGTAAGTTTTACGTAGGCTCTACGGACTCCCTTTTTCTTCCACATAAATGCATTAAGAGTATTCTGGAGGCGGGTAAACCACACTTTGGGGAAGTGGAAACCTAGCATGTTCATAGGATATAGGAGTCAGGGAAGTACATTCATCTTTATGATACTGATTCTTCCCCATAAGGAGATAGGAATAACCTCCCACCTCTTCAGATCTTGTGCTATGGTATGGATTAATGTGGTGAAATTCTCTTTAAGCATGACTGAAAGGTTTCTTGCCACCTTGATACCCAAGTACATTAATGTGGTAGATTCCCAAGTGAGACCTGTATTACTAACACTAGCTTGAACCATGTGAACATTTAGAGGGAAAGCCTTAGATTTAGAAAGGTTAAGTTTATAGTACAAAACTACTGAGTATTCTCGTATTTCTTTAAGGACAATGGGGACAGTAAGATGCGGGTTTTCCAAGTGCAGTAGTAAATCATCTGCATAGGCTGAGAGGGTGTAATGCCTGTCTGCCGCTTGGATACCTATTAAGGTAGGCGAATTAATTAGTCTACGAATGAGAGGTTCTAAGTAAATATTAAATAGCAAAGGTGAGAGTGGACATCCTTGTTGGGTGCCATGCTGGAGGGGGAAAGAGTCTGACAGACAACCGTTGCACCATATACGTGCTGTAGGGGAAGTGTATAGAATTTTGATCCATTTAATAAAATCAGAGGGGAAGCCAGATTGGTGGAGGGACTCAAATATAAATACCCAAGAAACACGATCAAATGTCTTCTTGACATCTAATGAAATCAATGCCACAGGTCTATCAGAGTTCTTGGTTGTCGAGATAAGGTGGAGCAACTTTCTCATATGGTCACTGGATGAACATCCATATAGCCCATCTGCTCAGACCAATGATTTCTCCCTAGACTGGAGAAAGGTGGTTTGCCAGGATTTTAGCTAAGATTTTTATGTCTGTGTTAAGCAATGAGATGGGATGATAATTTTCAGGTGATTGAGGGTCCTTTCCTGGCTTTGGGAGAAGAGTAATCAGGACTTCCAAAAAGGTAGGGTCTGCCATTCCTTCTTCGAACTAGAAGTTGAAAACTTCTACAAGAAAAGGAGCCCACTGGGCACAGCATGACTTATATAAATTATCTGAAAAAACACCTGGGCCAGGGGCTTTGTCAAGGGGTAGCCGTTTAATTGCCTGCTGCACCTTATGTAATGAGATACGAGCCCCCAGGCAACAGTAGAAGTAGTCAATAATTTAAGGAGGTTAGCAGACTCTAGGTAAGCAGTTATTGTTTGGGGGATGGACATGATTCAGCTTGTGTTGAGTAAAAGACCCAGAAAAAAGTCTTGAATGCTGCAACGATTGCCCTGGAGTCCGTGAGTACTGCCCCAGCTTGTGAAGGCCGGAGAGCACATATAAATCTACTCACGTCCAGCTGTCATAATCTAAGGGCTAAGAGTTTGTCTGCCCATTCCCCAGACTCTAAATATTTAAGTTAAGTATTACGTAGAGCTAACTCTGATTTTTGGGCCATGAGTTCAAAATATTGGGATTGGAGGGAATGTAATTTGGACCAGGCTGAGTTATTAGATGAGCGACTAAGAGAATGCTCCAAGTGGTCAATTTCGGAGAGCAGGGATGAGAGGTGATCACGGGCTCTTCAGGATCTCGTCACTGCCAGACAGATAAAATCGCCTCACAGTGTGCATTTGAGGCTACCCAGACTATATCAAGCTTTCCACAGTGCCCCTGTTTCATTCTAGAAAAGCAGGAGTAATGTCTTGAATATGAGTAAGTATTGGGGTTTGAGAAGCTGGTTGTTCAGCCACCAGATGGAGTCACGTTTAATCCCAGACCCTAATAAGTAGGAGCAGCTAATAGGAGAGTGGTCAGATATCACCCTGGCTTGTATTGTAGTATCTAATAGTCCAGGAAGACCTAATGAGCTAACAAGGAAGTAGTCGATTCGGGAGAGTGTATGGTGTGTGGGAGAGTAGTAGGTGTACTGCCTTTCCATGAGGATGTAGGACTCGTCAGACATCTATAGTACCTGTACCCATCATGAGGTCTCTTGGGGCTCGCTGGGCAGGGTTAACTTAATCTTTACTATCTGATCTATCTAGGTCAGTTTGGGGCACAAGGTTCCAATCTCCCCGAAATTGTCAGTTTGGGAGGATCCAAAATAAGTATTGATAATAGCTGAGAGAAAAAATGAGGAGTCTATGTTGGGTCCATATATCGAACCTAATAGGATAGATTGGGATTCTAATTTGCCATGAAGGATAATGTATTGCCCTTCTGGGTCATGGCATTCCTGTACCAAAGTGAAGGAACAGCTCTGGTGACAAGAATTGCAACACCTCTTCTCTGCAAGGAAGATCAGAGCCAAAACCTGTCCCACAATTCCTTCGGAAGAACATTATGGGTGGGATATTCAAAGGTTGCGCCATGCGCAATAGATTCTTGCCTCCAAGACCAAAAGTCGCCATTCTGCGATATTCAGCAGGAGGCAGTTCGCCCCGAAAACATGCTGAGCAACAGCACAATGCAAAGAAGGCATGTGCAACAGCGTGGGTGGAGCCATGCATAAAAGCGCAATGTGAAATTGAAAGACTTGCGCACTGCATGAAGCGGAACTGCGGAAGTGCGCACTAGTGAAATGAGCAAAATAAAGAGCTCAAGGAAGCGGCTAAGAAGCGCTACAAGGATGCCAAGTGGGGTAGAGAGAGAGAGACAGACAGACAGACAGTGACAGGCTAGGGCAGGCAAGGCAAGCATTGTGGGCCATAGGCTGCAGAGGCCAGCGGGGGGTGCCCGGTGCAGTGGAAGTAGCAGTCAGGACAGCGGGGTAACACAGCAACACCAGCCGGGGCAGAAGCCAGGGAGATGGACAGTGCCAGCTTCCACATGGAAGCTGTAATGAGGGGTGAGAATACAAGCTGCAGGGGACGAGGCCATGGAAGGGCCCGTTGGTAGTCTGACCCCAACAGGCAGTACCGTGTCCGCATCAGCTATGAGCTGTACAGATGTAGAGATGTCGTGGGCTGGTACCGCCTGAACAGGGCAATACTGAGGCGGCTTTGTGAGCTGTGCAGTGATGTGATGCAGGCACCCTCACGGAGTCACTCTCTGTCAGTGGAGACCAAGGTGACAGCCTGCATGTGCCTGCTCACCACGGGCACCTTCAGGAGGCCAACAGGGGACACCACAGGCATCACACAGTCGGCCCGTCCGCATCCTCACCCAATTCCTCAGTGCACTGCTGCCACATGCTGCGGAGCACATCCATTTCCCAGCACCGCGGCAGAGCGTACAGCAAACATGCGGGAGTTCCACAGGGTAGCACATATGCCTGGCGTGCTAGGGGCCATAGAACTGCACCCATGTGGCCATTCATGCCACCTGGCCCGATGGGGCAGCGTATAAGAACTGAAAGGGCTACTCCAGTGTCAACTGCCAGGTGGTGTGTGATGCCACTGGGCGAATAATCAATGTCTGTGCCACACACCCTGGCGGAGCACATGATGCCTTCATGGCATCAGTCACACTATGCCATCGATTTGAGAGTGGGGACATCCCCACAGGCCATCTAGTGGGTGAGTACGCATGTATGGAATGCAAACTTGGGGCAAGGGTGGGAATGCCACAGGTGCCATGGTAGTGGCACACAGGGATATGGGCAAAATGGACCTGAACATGACACTGATCTACACTATCTCCACACAAGTGACAGCAGGTACCCTCCCTCCTGGCTGCTCACACCATACCGGCGCCCCATGACCCCATCGCAGCAACGCTATAATGAGGCACATGCTGCCACACGCAACATCATAGAGTGGGTGTTTGGGATGCTCAAGGCACGCTTCCGATGCCTAGACACCTCCGGCGGTGCCCTACAGTACAGCCCCCCAAAGGCCTGTGGGATATTCCTGGCCTGTTGCATCCTGCACAACATGGCCAAGGACTGTGGGATAGCCGTACAGGTTGAAGAGGGGGACAGCAATGGGAACGCCACTGGCGCCAGTGTTGATGTTGATGAGCAGCCCCCTAGGATGGCGGGACCCCGACTGATCCGCAGGCCCAGCTGCACTGGGACACCATCACAGAGGAGCACTATGCACAACACAGGTAAGTCAGGGGACATGTGCAACCAACACTGTCCATGCATAAACCACAGGCACACAGGGTAACACACCAGGGGTGCATGATGGCCAGGGCGTGGAAGGGTCCAGGCATACAAACACACACCATCAGGGAGGGGTGAGCACTCATATGGACACACACACCCAGGCACAGGCGTACATCGGCAGATGCACAGCACAACAGAACCGACATTGCTAACACAGCACCACGACCACCCCACCACCTGTACTGTCCAAGTCACGTGTGTCAGATGCTGGGCACCCTTGCACCTTGGTGTACAGTACAATGCAGGCATCATCATGCACATGCACCTGTGGGCAACAGTTGGGAGGTGTGCAGGTGGTCCGATGTGTCGGCGTGTTGAGCAGAGCACCCAGCAGTGCACTGCCCACCGATGACACACATTGCACACAGGGCAGCACCAGACAGGACCCGCACTGGGGACAGGTCAGTCATGTAGCACTGTCCCATGGCCACTGTGGATGCGTGGGCTGCCCGCCGTGACCAACAGCACTGGCAGGCTGAGCAGGGGCCACATGGGGTGGCACTGTTGGACCACCAGGGGTCCCACTGCGCCAAGCGTGACCTTGCCGCTGGGGTCTGCAGCATGCCGAACACCTGCACCAGGGTGCTCGGGATGCCCACAGCAGAATCCGGCGTCGACAGGCCTGGTGTCGCTGGCGCCGGGAACAGGAGGTGGAGGCGTGAACTGTGTGGGGTGTGGTACAGGTTCACCTGACTGTGTGCCCAATGCATCACGACAGAGACCACTGCCTGGGTCAGCCTGTCAATGGTGGCGGTCACATCCATCCGCATGTGGACCATCTCTGCACGGTCCAGAGCACACTCCCTGCTGTGCTGCTCCACAGCCACACACAGTGCCTCCACGGACATTGCAACCCATCTCTGCTGCTGTACTGATTCCGCAGCAGGCGGTGTGCTCGTCCAATGGGTACTCTGCCACAGCGGCAGCCTGTCCCCAGGGTGTTGAAGGTCCTGATGCACAACACCCCTTGAGGGTGGCGCTGTTTGCCAGGACCAGGAATGGGCGTATCACAGGGGCGGCGGGCATGTGCCACTGCTGGGCACTGTACCCCATACCTGGTGGGTGACTGCTGCTGCTGCTGCCTCCAACCACTGTGCCACAGAGTCCACTTGTTCCACTGCTGTGGCGCAGCAGTGCAGACACCTGCACAGCCACGGTGCTACCACGGTGCTGACAGGCACAGCCTGGGACTGTGCCGACATGCTGGCGCACAAGTTGGAACCAGCAAGGCCCAGGGCACGTGATGGCCTGCTGTGTGTCCGTCATGGGACACACACATGTCACTGCCATTGCAGTCCTTGCATCATCAATGGTGCAGGTATGTGCTGCAGCCACAGTCACAGCGTGATGGTATGCTTGCATGCCAGACTGCTGAGACACAGGCTGTACACCCCCCACACCCAAATCACCGACACCAGAGTTGGCAGCACAGCGTGCATGCTGGTGCAGTGCATGCTGGCTGGTGACAGAGGTGGATGGACCCTCCTCCATGTCCAGCAGGTCATCCTCACTGCCTGGTCCCACCACCACCGTCTCCTGGAGATTAACAGGATCTGCAACAGAAAGAGAGGACATGTGAGTGCATGTGACCAACCTTCCCCCCCCAACACCACCACCATGTCATACCGTGCAGTGATGGGCTTCCACCTGTCTGGAATCCACCTCCTGGTATGCCCTCAATAGCACTGCACTGCATAGTTGCAGCCAGTCGGTCCTCAGCCGGGGTCAGCTCCACCACCGCTGGCTGGCCCCCGCCAGTGCCAGTGCGTGCCGCCCTGAGGGCCGCCACCTTCTCCTTCACCCTCCTGCGGTCTGTCCCAATCTTTTTCTTGCATTCCTGCGCGCTGGTGGCTTCCGTGCAGGTTCACTGCCCGGGCTACCCCCTCCCATGCAGCCGCATGGGCCTGAGAGGTGCCCCGGCTTCCACGCAGTAGTGCCTCATCCTCCAGGTAGGCCTGGAAGAGGGCCTCAGTCTCTGCCGTGGTGAAGTTGGGCCTCCTCCTTTGCCCACCATCCTCCACCCTCACCTTGTCTCTGCTCGGTCATGGCAATCTGTGAGGTGTAAGTGGACACCTGTCACTGTGCAGTCTACAGCATTATCCCATGCCCATTGTCCAGAACATCCCACAGCATGCAACTCACCTCTCACCTGCAGTAACCACTCTGTCCAGCACAGCCCACTGTCGCACTTTTATAGCGCAATGCATGCAAATTAGGAAAGAGCAACTGTAATGAGATGCAATTGCGCCACTGCGCCTTTGAATAGCTGATCGGATGATTTGCATGTGCCGGCTGATATCGCGCCATTGCACTTTTCGCAAGGCAGTTGATCCGGCTGATCCAATAAGCGCAGATCTGTGACTGTGCGGTACACTGCATTGCACATGCCCAGGTAGCTGCACGGCGTCTGCGCGCTGATGGCGATGCTGTCGCGATCGGCAATTCAGGCCATGGCCACCATTGTGCCAGTGGCACTACAGCACTGGGCACTATAGGGCGCTGTGGCACTACTGTGCAATAGTCCACTGTGGCACTGGTACGCAGGTGGTCGGTCGCGCAGGATGCGTATACGTCAGATGGCACTTTGGTGGCCTTGCGTCATAGACCCCTGACCTGGTGTCCGACCTTTGCCCCCTGGCGCTGTTCGGCTGCCATGTGTACGGCCCTATTGCACTGTCTGGTGACAGCGCTATGTGAACTGACGGCGCTGTTCGAACAGCGCGATTGGAACCTATGGTGGTCTATTGCACAACATCTCCACGTGGGGTTACTGCGCGCGCGGGCGCCATATTGCCTGCTGTAAATTGGTAGCATGGCCACACAGGAGGGCAGTGCAATGGAGCCCGTGGAGTGGCACAGGTGGCCCTGGTGGAGCCCCACTATGGGGCACTGTATGGTGAGGTGCCCCTCACCATGGCAAGGACCCAGGTCTGGCAGCAAGTGGCCAGTGACCTGGTGGGGGTCACTGGGCAGCGCCAGTCTGCTGAGCAGTGCCGGCACAGATACAGTGACCTCCGCAGGAGGGAGCCTGAGCTGCATGAGCAGCTACGTTCATGTGCCAGGAGGGGCGTGGTGCCTAGGCCAGGTGGGTGTACTGTCTATGCACCTGTATTCTCTGTAGGGGTGTGAGTGTGTTTTGGTGGATGTGCATAGGTGATGGCTCTGACATGGTTGGCTGTGTCAGTGTGTGCAGGTGTGAGATGCATGGGGCTGGCTGTGTGGTGGGCACTCTCACTGGGGCAGGGGCAGTCAGCTTTGAGTCACACTGATGTTTTTCTCAACATATGTCTCCCACAGGCCGGGATGTGAGGATGCAGGCACATGCTGAGGAGGGCCGTGACAGGACCCCGGTGCCAGTCGGTGGTGCAGCAGGAGGTGGGCCACAACAACAGCGGCAGCAGCAGCAGCAAGACACACCTTCTTGCGGAATGTGAGTATCATTACATCATGGATGCTATTGCATGCTGGAGGGGGTGGGCATGACCACCAGCCATGCACAACACAGCCATGCATGACACAGGCAACATTCATCACTGTCCAGTGTCACTGCACGTCTGTGTGTGCATCACTGGTGGTCCATGCATGCACTGGGCACATGGCTGTGTAACTGGCATTGCACCACATTGCCACATCACTTGACAGCCTTGTTTGTGCTGTGATGGACATGGGCAGTGTGTGTGTGCAGTGGTGCACATAGCTGGTGCCGCCTGTTTGTGATGGCCATGTGCATGTTCACTGTGGGTGGGTGCATGCCATCACAGGTCGGGACATTGGGCTATATGGCTTGCAGGTTGGGTGGTGTTCAGGGTTGTGGTCAGTCACAGCCATTGACTGTGTTCCCATTTTCCTAGGCCTCAGTGTCTCAGGAGAATACAGTGGGAACTGCATGGGCTGGCCTAAGTGTCCTTGGACAACCAGGCCATCCTCAGAGACATCCAGCGACATGGCCTGCGGAGGAGGCATCGCCAGGCACAGCGGCACCGGGCAGAGGAGGACCAGCCTGCTGGGCCTTAGGCCAGATTCCCTTCCCACTACCATCCCTCCCACCCTGCCTTCCCTCTCCAAGTTGTTCATCCTACCCTTGCCCACCTACCTTGTACCCCTACCCCTTGTAAATAGTTATGGTGTTGATTGTTTTGTGATTTACATTTTTATAATACATTTATATTTTGTTATGAATACTGTGTTGGTCTCTGATTTGCAGCTGGCTATGGTTGCTCAGTTGCAGTGGTGTGCATGCCATCTGGGGTGGTATGGTCCTGGTATGTATGTGTGTGTGTGTGTGTGTGTGTGTGTGTGTGCGGCGCATGGGAGAATATCTCCAGCATGGCAGTGACTTTCTGTTGGTCTTGCCGTCTGCTGCCACCCACTGCTGGGTGCACAGGGTGGGTCTGGCTTGTATGCTTCTCTGCTGCACGGGGTTACGTGTGCCGGGGGGGATGCATGATGTTTCCTGCAGTGCCAGTCACTGCACATGGGTGGTGTCTTGGGGTCATGGTGCAGGGTGTGCTGTGTGTACGGGGGGCTGATGTGCACTGTGGTTGTCAACCCTGTGTGTGCACTCTCAACCTGCCAGTGGTTGTGCTGGGGTGTCATGGCTCTGCTGTGCTTTGTTGGCTTGTCCCCATGGGCAGAAGATCATCCGTCCCACCCCAGTGATGCTGTGCTTGGGGTGTGCAGGTGTCTTGTTGGTTCTGCAGTGTGTTCCTGTGCCCATGTGTGGCATGGCTGGCGGTGGGCCCAGTCTGCCTCCTGGTTATTGCACTTCCATTGCTCTGCTGAGGGGCTGTGCTTGCGCTATGGCACCTCTGGACTGCTCAGCTGGGCTGCCTTGTTGCGTTATGGCAGCCTTACTGCTCAGCTTCCCCTTCCTGGTTGCGCTATGGCGCGGTTAGTGCGATATTCAGATGTTGGCTGTTGAGCAATTTTTCTGCTCCATGTTTGAATATCGCGTCTGTTGCGCATATGCGCAATTGATTTGAGCTTGCTCCTGCTGTTGCGCACATTTTGAGCGCAGTTTGAATATCTGGCCCTATGTCTTCCCTACGAAGGTGTGTCTCCTGTAAGCACACTATAGTGGCTTTAAGAAGTTGAAGATGACAGAGTATCATTTGCCTCTTACTTTTGTTCTGGGCTCCTTTTACATTCCAACTGATAAAGGTATAGGGACCTACCATCTAACCAATGTTTTGGTTGGATGTATAATGTAAGCAAAAGGCTTCCTCGTAGCCTCTTTTATTAGCCTCTACACTGAGAGAGAAAACAGTACTGTAGCAAACTTATTCCCTTCCTCCCCATATGTGTAATATACAATGATTTATTATGTGTATCATAACGCTGTACCACCCTGGCCCCTTTACCTCAATAGAACCCCATACAAATAATATTTTACTAAGCGTATAACACTAACCTATCTCACCCCAGTTCTTTCCAACTGCCTCACCAAATGCTTACCATCAGGTGATGTTTCTTAAACTAACCAGAGAAAAACCAGCCACAAAGACCCCCCATAAAACAGGTTGCCTTACTAAACTTCAAAAATTGTGCAGTGCACTAGCGAGTCAGGCAATTACAATAACTCATACCTAATTTAAAGAAAAAATAGTATTAACAGCACTAATCTTGATTTAAATAAACAGGATTCACAAAATAATTTTACTGTGGGCTCATAACTGTGAGCAAAGAGACCTGCTGGTGCATAATAAGATTATCATTAAGTCTATAGACTACTTTGGTATTATAAGCTACCCTGCCCTAAAGAGAATGACAATAGTATACCCGTTTGAGTGACTTAAATAAAAATCTGGCTGTCAGTCAGTGAACTACTAATTCAATTGCTAGACCAACTGTATTTCTTGTAGTTACTGTCTTTTAAACCTGGAAAAATAAAAGGGATTTTTTAGGTTTTCCTGGTCCTACTTAAGGTGCAGGGTTATAATTAGCTTAAGCATTACTCACAAAACAACTCGGTAATACAATAAAATTCAGTTCTCTCGAGTCCAATAGCAGGGTTAATTTCTGTCTGCAAGACCCTCTATCCGACCGTGGAAAAACAAAGAATGGTGCTAGCACGAATGATTTACTCGCATCAGCCGATTTCACTAACAACCGCTGCGTTCCCATGGTAATGGAGACAATTTACTGAAATTCACTGCAGCTCTTCATTTAAAGAGATCAGGGAAAAGAGACTGGAGCTCTGCTGCCGCCTGCTCAGTAGAATCAAAAGGCCCCCATGCTTTTCCTGATGTTTGACCTGTAGTATCACTGGGTACTGAATGGCTTGCCCGCTGCTATCAGTTTGGAGATCAGGGATGAAGCTCCTGTATTCTGGTTCTCACTGACGGGAAAATCTTGCGCTATTCGAATCTTGTGGCCCTTCCAAAGTAAACTCTGTATTTCCTCTGTATTCATGATGATGTGCTGCTTATCTTGAAAGTTCAGAAATTTGAAAATGAGGGGTCGAGGATGCGTACGGCTGGGGAGGGTGCAATGAGTGGTGTGCCCTTTCAATGATGTACTCATTTCCATTTGGAGATGGCCATACAATTTTGTTACAAAATCTTTGAAGGAAAGTTATGGGGTTAGAGCTGTCTTCGTTCTCTGGCAGACAAAGAATGAGAAGATTATTGCACCGACTGCTCCCCTCTAAATCCTTCACTTTTTCTTCCAATTTTTTGAGTCTACGCTACATGGTATTAGAGTCATGCTCTGCCCTCCCTTGCCATTTTTCTATGGAGGAGATTCGGGTTTCGGGGTTGTTGGCTCGCATCGCGAAGGTGTCCACTGAAGTGCGGAGCTGCTGGAGATCCATGGAGATGCCAGAAATGGCCTCCTGCAGTGGCTGCATTATTTCTAGAAAATGCTCCTCAATAAGTGCTGTAGCCATTGGCAAAGTTTGGGCAACATTGCGGCCTGTTGATTTGACTTCTTGGCGGTCTTATCCTTCCCTAGAGTTGTAGGAGGGAATGGAATGGGAGCACTTTTTCATCTCGATGTCCAATTTTGTTATTCTTTTTCCTTTCCACCTCTTCGGGGTTTGTCCTATGGTTTCCGCTGTCCAGTCCCCACCTGGTAGCACCCCAATGGACACAGCACCCATGCTCACCCTCCTTCTACACACACAATGCAGGTCTCTACCTAATGGGTATGTACCCCACGCACTGGGGAGTTCCTGGTGATTCAGATTTGGAAGGAGCATCATGGTGTGTCTGGTGTGGCGCTGACAGGGCAGGACCCTAATGCACGCACCAGAGGACTGTGTGTAGTTCCCTTATATGTGACCCCCATGTCACAGGCATGCAGTGACATCAAAGATGCCACTGCACTTGCTTCCATGTACGATCTCTGCTCTTGCTAGTCCCACACTAGCGCACTTGAATGTTCTAGCCCTCGGACACCACCAGGAGGCAGTGTTGTGGTGCTTTTTCTCCCACCCTCCCCAGAGGAGGACAGCAGTCCTTGGGACACTCAATTCTCTTCTCCCCAGCAGACCCCTCCCCCACTCCAGGGATTACTCCCAGCTCCTGATAGTTGGTGCTACAAATGGTGGCTCTACCGTAGCACTGGTGGGTTGGCTTCAAGAATGGAGGGGGGCAAGCCAAGCTATCTCAACTTTATTTAGAAACAGTTACTGAGAGACCAAGTCAAAGGCCTTAGCCAAGTCTACAATAACTGCAGCCATTAAGTGCCCTTGGTTTGCTGCTGAGTGGATGTGTCTTGTGACTCAGAGGAGGGAAAAATATAGTGGAATGATGCTTTCTGAAACCAGATTTGTATGGGGAGAGAAAATTGGAGTCTGTGAGGAAATCTGTCCACCTGGATTGGATTTAAGCTTCCTGTAATTTGGCATGGGCTGGGAGAAGGAAAATTGGCTGGTAGTTTCCAGGCACTGAGAGGTCGCTACCATTATGCAGAGGGATGACGCAGACTGATTTGTGGGACTCTGACAGAGGAGGACAGGTTTAATAGGAAAGTAAGAAGAAGGGCAATAACAGGTGTAGATATATGTAGGAGAATAGGGAAAATACCATCTGTCCTAGATTTTGAGGTGTCAAGAGAGTCTAAGGCTTCAGTACTTCTTCAGTAGTGGTGGGAGCGATGAGGAATATGTTATGAGGGGAGCTTTGGGGCAGTTTTAGCTCCCAGGAGAGGGTTACGGATGGTCAGAGAGAGCACAAGTGGTGAAGAATTTATTTAGGGTTTCTGCTATTTTGACTGGATCAGAAATTGTATGGCCATTGTTCCTAAATATGGGAGTGTTGGTTGGGGGTGATGAATGAGTGGATCAACTTCTAGAAAGATGTGCTCCTCCTGGCATCTTCCCATCTCTGCTTCTCTTTTGCAGCATCAACCACTGCCTCCCAGCCTCCGCCAGGGGCCAGTCTTGAACGACCACCAGCAGTCCTCAGACCTCTTGATCCTTCTTCTCCATTGCCAACCCAAAGATGCCTGTGCTCATTCCTGAATATGGGTCGCTGGTGCAGGGTGAGGTAGGCATCCAGCGCCTCGCCCTCAGCACCACTGGGCCGGTAGCATTTGTTTTTAATGTTTATTTTAAGTTATTCTTTTCCTTTCCACCTCTTCGGGGTTGTCTCATGGTTCCCCTGCTCCAGCTGCCACCGTGTGGTGCCCCAGTGGACACAGCACCCATGCTCGACCCTCCTCCTACACACAATGCAGGTCTCTACCTATGGGTACATACCCCACACACTGAGAGTTCCTGGTGAGTTGGGTTGGAGGAGCACCCTGGTGTGTCTGTGGCACCGACAGGGAATGATCTTAATGCATGTGCCAGAGGACTGTGTGTTATTGCCCTTTATATGTGACCCCCATGGCACAGGTATGAAGTGATGCCAAAGACACTGGTGCACATGCTTCACATGCTGCATGTCCAATGTCTGCCCTTGCCTGTCCCCAATCTAGGCCACTTGTGTATACTAGCCTCAGCCACTACCAGGAGCCAGTAGTGTGGCTGTCTTTCTCCCACCCTCCCACTGGAGGAGGAGAGCAGTCCTTGGGATGCTCAATCCTCATCTTCCCAGCTGACCTTCCAGTTCTGGACATCACTTCAAACTCTAGGTCACTGGCACTGTAAATGGCAGATCTATGGTTGTGCCAGTGGGCTCACTTCAAGGATGGAGGGTGGAAGCCAAGCTATCTCAAGTTTATTTAAAACAGTTACTGAGAGACTGAGTCAAAGGCCTTAGCCAAGTCTACAATAACTGCAGCCATTAGGTGGCCTTGGTCTGCTGCTGAGTGGATGTGTCTTGTGACTCAGAGAAGGGACAATAAGTGGAATGATGCTTTCAGAAAGTAGATTTGTATGGGGAGAGAACATTGGAGTCTGTGAGGAAATCTGTCCACCTGGATTAGACTAAAGCTTCTTGTAATTTGGCATGGTCTGGAAGGAGAGAAATTGGCCGGTCGTTTCCAAGCACTGAGGGATCATCACCTTTGTGGAGAGGAATGATGTGGACCAGTTTCCAGGCTTGTGGGACTGTGCAGGAGGAAGACAGGTTTAATACAAAAGTGAGTGCAGCTATGCACAAGAGACTTTGATGAATACTGTCTGGGCTAGATTTCAAGTTATTTAGAGAGTGTAAGGCCTTAAGTACTTCTTTAGCAGGGGTGGGAGTGAGCAAAAATGTGTTCTGAGGGGAGTTTTGGGGGGGCAGTGTTTGCTCTCTAGAGGGTTTGAATGGTAGGAGAGAGTACAAGTGGTGGAGAATTTATTGAGGGTTTCTGTTTTGATGGGGTCAGAAACTGTATGGTCATTTTACTTCAGTGTGGGAGTGTTGATGGGAAGGAGGTTGATGAGGAAGTGGATCAACTTCCAGAAGGAGGAAGGGCGAGTATCATGCAGATAGGACCTGAAGTAATTGACTTTACCTTGCCTTATGGCCTGAGTGCAAGCATTTTTGATGGTGTTGTCGGTTTGTCTGGATTGAGGGGTCTGTAGGTTTTAAAGAGGGACTTCATGCTGTCGGTTTTCCATAGGACAGTTATTGGCTCACAGACCCAGGACTTGTGGCATTTATTGAATCGGGCTCACCAGAGGGTGTGGGAGTTCCAGACTTGTGTGAAGATTTGCAGCCAGGGCTGTCAGCTGCATACAGCAGGAAGTATTGCAATCGTGACTCGTGGGGTGGGCGATGTGCTGGCAGTGCTGACATTCAAGTTCTGAATAGGTATGTTGGCCATGGCTAACCAGAGCTACAGTTTGAGGGTAGACACCACTGGTTCTACCCCCACTGCTTCCAGTAGAAGAATGTTCCAGGCATCCACCACTCTTTCTGTGGGAAAGTATCTCCTCGTGTCTCTCCTGAATTTACTCCCAAATCCAGCTTCATTGCATGTCACTTAGTTCTTGGGCATATTTTCCTGAAAATACTCCTCCCTGCACCTTATTTAGTCTCATGAGCTATTCAAAGGTCTGCATCATACTGCCTTCATTTCCAGGGTGCACCTTCATATTATTGCCCTGACACAGCTTGTGTCTCTGTCAGATTTGGATGAGGATGGACAGAACAGCCTCATGGAAGCAGGCAGTGGACAACTGCACACACGAGCAGGAACCAGGATACTGGAATATTATGTGAGGGTGGACCTCATACGAAATCACTTCACCTGCAGGACACCAGCATCCCAAGGATGGCACCAGCAGCAGTACCAAACAGCCATAATCAGCAGTATCAGGACCATGTTGATGTCAATGGCTGTGGGACCAAGCAACAGCAAATGGAAATAACATACCTACCATAATTCTGATCTTTCTGTGTATCTTCACCATTCATCACCTTTGGATACTTGGCTGGAGGTCATGACCCACAAGCTCTTTTTTGATGGGTGGAGTCAATGACCATTGGCACTGCCCTTGAGGCCAAAGCACTGTGTGGTGCTTGCAGGTTGGCCATTAGGTGTTGTCGACTCCACCCTCCTGCCAGCTTGAGTCACCGTGAGAGGCTAGAGAAAGGGTTGGGAGAGGGGACAAGGAAGTCCAAGGACAGACAAAGGAAAAGCTATAAAACTAAAAGGAGAAATGAATGACGGAGAAGACAGAAGAAGTTTGAAGATTGACGGGACTGGGTAGGGGCCCCACTTTGGAAGTAGAAAAGGAGGAGGGAGGGTTAAGAATTTAGGAATCAGGAAAAAAACTGAGAGAGGGAACCAGGAGAAACATACCATGTAACCTTGACCTGTCTCCAGTTTATATAAGAACTGCGAAGGGGTAGCCAAGAGGCTAACTGCCAGAATTGCAGGCACAGAATTATTGCCAAAAACTCCTACAAGCAGAATTGGCTATTCTGGAAGAAAAGACAGGAAAACAGGGACATCTCTCCCACCCCAAAGGAGATTTTGGTGCAAAAAACCTAGTTTCTTAAATTAATTGAGGTTATGTCTACAGGGCAAGGGAATAAAAGGAAATCAAGGGTTGACAGGTAGAAGGGGAGAAGGGAAGAAAAGGGGGCAACTGCCAACCCTCGATCCCACAGGGTGGAGCCGAGCACTGAAGGAGTGCCCCAATCCTGACCACTCTACAAGGGAAGAAGGAAAGAAAGGGGCAACTGCCAACCCCATCCCACAGGGTGGAGCTGAAGACTGAAGGAGTGCCCCCATTCCTGACCACTCTACAAGGGAAGAAGGAATGAAAGGGGGAACTGCCAACCCCATCCCACAGGGGTGGAGCCGAAGCACTGAAGGAGTGCCCCCATTCCTGACCACTCTACAAGGGAAGAAGGAAAGAAAAGGGGCAACTGCCAACCCCATCCCACAGGGGTGAGCTGAAGCACTGAAGGAGTGCCCCATTCCTGACCACTCTACAAGGGAAGAAGGAAAGAAAAGGAGCAACTGCCAACCTCCATCCCACAGGGGTGGAGCTGAAGCACTGAAGGAGTGCCCCATTCCTGACCACTCTACAAGGGAAGAAGGAAAGAAAAGGGAGCAACTGCCAACCCCATCCCACAGGGGTAGAGCCGAAGCACTGAAGGAGTGCCCCCAATCTTGACCACTTTACTTCCAAAGAAAACTATCCCCCTGTGCACCCCAGTTTACTCTGCTCCTGACTAACAGAAAGAAGGGGAGACAAGAGAGGGGACACAGAGAGGGAGGGGGGCCTAGAGACCGAGGCCCCAGGGGATGGAGGATGAGATTGTGATGAATGCTGAAGATACAAGGTAAGATCAGAATTATGGTAGGTACATCATTTCCATATCTTATCTGTGTCAGTCTTCACCCTTCATCACCTTTGGGTGAGTGCCGAGCCTTCCCCAAAGGGTTTTTTTAACCCTAAGGGTCTGAGTCCCTTAGCTCTCAGTGGGTAACATACTAAGAGGGAGACAGTGTTGTTATCTGAGATGAATTTTTATTAATTTGTTAAGCCTCTTCACTCTCCCAATATAAATTAAGTCTCATTATTTAGATATTGTTGATTTATATTATCCTTTTCAGATGTCTTTATTCAATATTTAAGCAACTTATCCAATGTCACTTTGACAAAAAGGATCTCCCGTCCTCCTCTTGATCAACTCAAGTGTTTTTTCCCTTTGTACTCTTCACTATTTACTTCTACAATGTTTATCCATTCTTTGCAACAAAGCTTATTGCTGGCTGAACATCCTGGATTGTACCGTCTTCCTGAGGGGGTAGAAAATTGCTCCGACAGACACCGCCTAATTCAACTGGAGAAGAGATAGGTTCTCTGGTGGGCGGAGTTAATCACCCTATGCTGGGCCAAGGGTGACAACTGGGAAAGACACAGCCATGACATCTGCCTAGTGCAAATCGCAGTCTCTACAACCCCTGGTAGCTACCTATTGGCATCTACGATGCCCTTGCTTGGTGCTTTGTTGGTCCAGGCCATGTGCAGAGAATGCAATGGCTTGTCTGGTTTGTTCCATGTCAGGCATGGAGACTATGAGCTGACACCGCCTAGACCACAGGAACCTATCATAGGTTGCATAGTGGGCCTAATGTGCTGCAATAGAGAGCAGCAACCATACGAGTAGAACATCCTCCTCCCCCAGAAGTCAAAATCTGAGGAGTCTTGATCTGGGGGTCGGTCATGGTGAGGGCGCAAAGCCATCAGGAGTGTCCAGTTGTATCAATCCTAACTGAGGATGAGGCATGGAACCTGAAGACTCCAGGAGGGTACAATACTGCTGGCAGAGATTCCTAGGGCAGAAACTCTGGAAAAGGGTCTCTGTCAGATACGCAACAACGTCTCCTGAAGGGAGCAGGCCAGAGGCGCTCACAGGGTGTCCTCACTGAAATCACCCAGAAAGGTGGGCAGAATGCTCTGGATTGTGTTGAGTGGGAGTGGTGTTGTGTAGATCCTCTAACATCCTCATGAGGAATCGCAATACTCAGTGAGATCAGCAGCTGGAGAGATGTGAACAGATGGCTTCTCTCCCAGAATAGGGGAATGAAGAGTCAGAGGACCTCAAAGTTCGAAGCTGGCTGCTCAGGGGAGGTTGAAAAATCTGTCTGCCCATAGCTGAACTGGTCCCAGGAGAGAGGCCTGCTAGGACCACAAATGCCTGGGAGCACAGGAGAATGTGGCAGAGGGATGGGGCAGAGCCAACAAACGGGATCGGCAGACATCCGCCTGCACTAGAGAGCACATCAGAAGCCCTAGGAAAGGAAAGAGCTACAGAAAACTCCACAGCCTACAGCTGATCAACCAAACTGGAACTGCCTAGGCTGCACCCTGAAGAATCCCACTTTTGAGGCAACCAGGGCTGTATTGGTCCAGAAGGACCATCCCTACCTCCAAATAATGGGGTCCTCTTGAAGAAACTGAAAGGGAAAGGTGGAGATCTGCACTACGGCTTCTCCCAGAGCCTGGGTGGGCTCTAGAAAAAGGCCGCTGCATAGACCCCATGCCCCTTGACTCCTTGGAATCTGAGAGTGCCCTTCTTGAGAGACAGCCAGCCTAGGCAGCTGGCAGCCCTGGTCAGCCCCCAAAGGGGCTATCCAGGGAGCAGCACCCTCCCCTCTTGTGGGTGTTCTGAATGGCCCCAAAATTGGGCAATCCAGGCACACCACCTGAGGGGGTACCACTACTGAGAGGTCAAAGAACCTTCTGAGACCAGGTTGCAGGGCAATGGTGGCCTGCACTACTGCCTGCTGACTCTGACCCTGGCAGTCACTGTACACTCCTCAGGGGGACTGACACTCGCCTGTTGAGTACACTACCAGGGTGTCCATGGCAGCAGCCAACTCCAAGGAGCCAGACTGCATGTCTGACTCAGAGTTTGACTCCTCCTCCTCCTCCAAAGAGGTGGAGATCAAGTCCCATGCCAAACAGTGTGTATGCTCGCTGCCATTCCTACTGAACAGGGCACCAGAACCAGACACTGCACCAGAGTCAACTCTGGTACCCCTCCGCAACATGAACAGTGCCAGAAGAGGAGGACAGACCCAAAAACGGCAGCAGCCTCAGTGTCAGAGCCTGTCATGGTGCTGTCCTGACCCACAGTGCCACAAGCAACATAGAGACCAGCAATGGTGCTGACGATGGCTCCAACTTTGCTCTTGGTGCTGCGAATGGCTTTGAAGCCAGAGACCCCCACGGTGCCATGAGCTGCACTAAGGGCAGAGACATCGTGGATGATGGTTATGTTTTGAAGAAGCTCTGAATTAGTGTTTGACTCTGGTAGAGCTTCCACCATTTGTTTGAGTGAGTGCCAAAGAAAATACTCGTATTGAGAGAAATGGCCCCGGTAGCTGGCAATGCACATGCCCAGGGTGGATACAACAAAGACTCTCTTATCTAAAATATCTATCTTGTGAGATTCTTTGTTTATAGGTCGAGCTGTAGTAGTCTGAGGAAGGAAGACCTTATCATTCTCTGCCAGGACTACAGTAGGGTCCACAAAGGCTTGAGAGGCAAAAATGGGTCGATCCTTGGGAGCAGCATACTTTCTATCTATGGATTTAGCCACAGAAGGAATGAGAGCAGGATTATTCCACACCATTTTAGAAAATGTCTCAAAAGAGGGCTGTACCAGGGAGTTAAATCCACAGAGATGTCCAGAACATGAAGATACTGGAGTCTTAAAAGTTTCCCAGGATCGATATCCATAGTCTGAGAGAAAGAGTGGAATTCAAATTTTCAGCAGATTGAATGACAGGTCTTTAACCACAGGCTCTGCACCAGGATTAGATCCTGTTCCTTCCACATCATCACCCAGCCTAAGGTCTGGGTCAGGCTCAATATCATCTTCTGACAGCTCAGAAGGGTCTGTATGGACAGGAAAGGAAAATTACGTACCTACCGTATTTCTTGATCTTCTCTTGTATCTTCACCATTCATTACTTCCTGGGTGTAAGCCGGAGGTGCGCACCCGCCACGGGAGCTTTTTTTTTTTAAAAGTTTGCTAATGGCCCATCCTCGAGAGTGACGTCATCGTCATGCGGGCGGCCGTTAATGTGACAAACACCTCCTCCAACTCAGTTCTGTGAGCGGAGAGGCAAAAGTGAAAGCAGAGAATATAGATAGCGAGGCAAGATAGCCGAGGGATAGCAAACAAGGAAGAATGAACTGAAAAGGAATAAGCCGATGGAGGAAGGACAGAGATGAGAGTATCCTAGCCTAGGAACTGCAGGGCCTCCTTACCTGGGCGACTCTAGGAGGAGAGATAGAAAGAAATGAGAAATTAGAAGAAGTAGAAGAAAGAGAGAGGTGGGATGTTGAGAGGGACCAGAATGCCCAGAGCATAGTTAGCGATACAGCTGAGAAGCTCGACTAAAGGGAAGGAAGAATCCCGGGATAGAGCTGAAGAGAAGGTTCACCAAACCCGCTAGACAGACTCAGGAGGGCATAGTCCTCATCTTCAACATGCCATTGTTCTTGATACCCACTTCGGGCTCCTGGCCACGGAAGGCCTTTAACTGGAGGACACCCGAGGAGGGAAGAATAAAACCCAGGCAGCATGAGAGCGCTGCTCAGGGGTTTAGAAATGGAAAATGTAAGCCTTTCAGGTGTTCTAAGATAGAAAAGGGACTCAGACTGACTGGCCATGGCAGGCCAAGGCTTAGGCTGGCTGGGATTGGATATGGTCAGTACTGCTCTTCTGTCAAAATTGTCCAGGGGGACACTTAAAGGGAGAAACCAATATGCAAACTAGCGAGAAGGATAGCCTACCTTCTCATTTCCCTTCTAGTTTGTTTTTCCCTTTTTTTTACAGATAAAATATTTTAGACTAGATGCATGACCCCAATACCAAGATGCCTATAGTAGTCGAGAGAGTTCCCTCAGCATTTTTCCTTCTCTTTTTTTTTTTTTTTTTGCAAAAAGAAAAAAAGGGATAGACGTGCCCGTTCCTCTGCTCTGCAAGGCAAGAATAGGGATGGGGGGGGATTTTGATTTCAGGGCAACTATCTGGACACGGGATTGCAGGATCAAAACTGAATAGCCTGAGCCAGGCCAAAACCCCAGAGGTATCTCGCCAGAGAATGGCAAGAGATAGTTGTGCAGTCTGATCGCCAATGCAATCCACGAGATGGCCCATGAATCTTAGAGTAAGTAATTTTTCTGGAAAATTAGAGCCCCAGATTTTTTTTTTTTTTGGAAAAAGAGAGCAATTTTTCCCTATATTTTAAGAAAAAAATTTTTTTTCTTTTTCTTTTTGCAGAGAGAGGAAGGAGGCGGAGGTGGAGAAGCCACAGGAAGAGGCCACTGAGGGGATGGTGGGCGGGTGTAAGTAATGAATGGTGAAGATACAAGAGAAGATCAAGAATTACAGTGGATGCGTAATTTTCCTATCTTCCTTGTCAATCTTCACCATTCATTACTTCCTGAAGTGATACAAGCTCCTCTTCCCTGGAGGAAGAGGCCATACCTTAGGAACAAGACCCCAGCCTTCTGTTGGTGAGAACAGAAGGAGAAGACCTAGCTTATTCAGAAAGCCTAAGTGGGAGAAGAGCAGGGAGGTGTCTCCCGGGGCGAGGAGATGGATGGAGACCCTGTAAAAGTCTCCTAGCTCTGGATGAGAAAGGCGGGTCCCCGGAAGGTGAGATCAATCACCCTCGCCCGGGCCAGGGTGACAACCTGGAAAAGATGAAGCCATGCCGTCCGCCTGATGCAGATCGCTGTCCCCGCAAGCCTGGAAGCCACCTCGTGGCATCATAAGATGCCCTTGCTTGTGTCTGCCAGCTCCAGGCCTACAGCGGAGAAGGCAACGGCTTGTCTGGTTTGCTCCGTGTCAGGCATAGATGCCAGCAGCTGGGACATCATCGACCACAGATGCGGTTGAGGCAGCGTGGTGAGCCTGATGTGATGCAATACATGCACTGCGCGAGAGAAGAGAACACTCTTAGCCCCTAACGGTCGAACTGAGAGAGTCCGAATCGTGGGGGCGGTCATGCGCCAGGCAATGCGCCCAGAAGGAGTATCCAGGTATACCAAACCTGAGGACGGGTTGGGAAGGGAACCTAGAGACTCAGAGGGGGCACAATACCTACGCTGGCAGTCCGCCGGGGCTGGGGAAGAAGCGGCAGGGAACTGCCAGGACTGGATAGACGCCTCCTGGAAGGGGATAGGCCAGGAAGGTACCACCAGATGCTGGGCACTGAATTCACCAAGGAATTCACGCGTCACCCATTCGGTATTGTCTCTCCGAACGTAGGAAATCCGGAGATCCCTCACCATCCTCGGAGGAAATGCTGATATTCTGGAAATCAGCATCGGAAGACAGATGAGCAGGGGTTCCTCTCCTCAGAGGAGGAGGCGAGGATGATGGGGAACTGGAATGTCCAGAGGATTCCTGCGGCAGTGGGAGAGTCGAAGACCAGCTCATGCATGTAAGTAACATATGAGGGAAGGCGCACGCAGGAACCCTGAACTGCTCCCAGGATATGCGGACCCGTGGGACCGACATGGCCGAGAGCGGGGTGGTGAAGGCAGAGAGATTGGAGAGGGGCACCTCCGAGGAGGCAACTGCTCTCTGCGAGGGCTCTGGAATCCGAGGAAGGGAGCCCTAGTAGGAGGGATCCCGGATATCAAACCAGGCCGCAGAACGGAACTCTGGGGAAGCGGAGCCTGGAAGAGCCCTGGGGAGAAACTCCTGTGATGGCCTTGGACTGCATGGATCCAGAAGGGCAGTCCGCTAAAAGCGCCGCTAGAGGACACCTAGAACCCTGAAGGGAGGCGGGGGCTCACTTCTGACTCCTGGCCATCCCCTGGGGTGGCCAAAAGAAGACCGGGCAGCAGGCCGCCTGCCCTCAACCCCTCAGTTCAGAGGCCCTCCTCCTCGTCTGCAATGTCCCGTAACCCTAGAAGGTAACAGCACCCGGGGGTAGCTGTCACCCGAGGCCTCAGAGGGAGCCTCCCCTCAATCACCCACGTCTGCCCCAGGACTCTCAGCCACCCGCCCGAGGAACCCTCAGGAGACAACGGCAGGGGGACAGAGGTGAGGCCGCTGCACCGCCTGGTACCTAGCCACCGAGGACCCAGATTCCGAAGAATGGGGTGCCAGGATGGGTCCACATCTGAGTCATCATCCTCCGGAGGAGAGACCAACAGAACCTCGATGCTGGCCACCCCGGGGTCCCAGGCCCAGGGCCATGAAACCCAGTACCAAGTCCGGCCTGCTTTCGTCCCCACGCTGGCAGCATGAAGGCTTACACCCCAGCCCAGCTCCAGCAGGCCCAGCACCGCCCGGAGGGAAGGCCAGCATGCCGCCAGCGTCGCGGGGCGGCGGCACCGTCGGCAGCGCCACCACGTCCATTGGCACCCTGGCAGTGCGAGGCCGAAAACAGACCCTGCTGGCGCCCGCTCGATCACCGGCACCATGAACAGCGCCCGGATCAGCCCAGGCGCCCTGTAGTCGCGCCGCTCCGATCCACCGGCACGAAGCGGCGCCAGGATCTGAAACAACACGAGGAACGCGCGCCGATCACTGGCACCGCGAACGGCGCCGGGATCCGAAACGGTGCCACGAGGCGACGTCGAGGGTCCACCCGAGCCGGGCCCAGCCAAGGACCTCGACACGGGGGGAGCCTGCACCTCCGAAGAGGTGACTGCCGAGGCGGTGTCAGTGCTGCGGCCCCGGGAGGGGCTACTACACTCCCCCAACACCGCGGAAGGGGCCTCCTCCTCGGCAAGAAGGGATGAGGAGACCCCCTCCTACTCGGACCGTATAGGCCCGGGAGGGGACCCGGGAAAGGCCTAGAGATATCGCCCGAGATTCCCGCGCGAGTGACGCCTATCCTCGAAGTCGGCGGGCCTGCCGAGCTTGAATGCTGCTGACTCGAGGACACGACGGTCCATCGAGAAACAGGCGTCGCACGTAATCCATTTCATGGTTGGGTCCCAGGCAACGAAGACAGACGCTCATGCTGGTCCGAGACAGAGAAATGCCGCCACAGGAGCACCGACGCGATAGGGCGCGTCTGCTCGACAAACGCTTAGCTCCAGAACCGGACATAACGCCAAAATAACGAGATCAAAACACAGTAGGAAATACACCGACGCCGAAAGAAAGAAAAGGAACAGTCTTAATGATCGGGCCGAAAGTGATGAAAAAGGAGTCGGTACACTATACCACGCAGACGCCGAAGTGAACAGTGCTGCCTCGGACCAAGCAGAGAAACAGAACTGAGTTGGAGGAGGAGTCGGTCGCTATTAACGGCAGCTCACGATGACGCATGACGTCACTCTCGAGGGCGGGGCCATTAGGCAAACTTTAAAAAAAAAAAAAAAGCTCCCGTGGCGGGTACGTGCCTCCGGCTTACACCCAGGAAGTAATGAATGGTGAAGATTGACAAGGGAAGATAGGAATGAAAATCAGAAGGAAAATATGAGGGAAAGGGGTCAGAGTCGATGAGCCCTGGAGACTGGAAGACATCACACCAAGTCTCAGTGCCAAGGCAGAGCATTGCGTTGCCTGACCCAGTACAGCACATGGTGCGACAGAGCCCCAGCACTGAGGATGGTGCTGACAAGTAACATGGCACCGAGGACAGTGCTGACAGCCTCAACTGCACCGAGGACGTCAACAGATGCATCGATGCTGAGGACAGCAATGAGCGTCCCATCAAAGTCAATGGTGCTGAAGCCAATGTAGGGCCCGGAAAACCAATATTTGAGGCAAAAGAAGGAAAAGAAGAAGGAGAAAGAGGCATCAGTGTGGCCCTCTGTGCCGCAGCCATGTGAGGAGGTGAAAACACCTGAGTACGGAGTCAATGATACCAAAGAAGGCACTGTATGACTAGAGGCCTATCTGCTCTATCCGATCACCTGAAGGGTCCGAAGGCCCCTGAGTGACTGGGTCAGGCAGCTGGACCAACCTCCAAGCCCACTGCTCCATCAGAGCTTCCCACTGATGAAACTGCTCATCTGAAGCCCTACTAGAAGGCGGGGAAGGGCTCTGATGTTGAAGAGGTTGGAAACCGGAGAGAGAAAATGAAAATTACGTACCTACCATAATTATGATCTTTCTGTGTATCTTCACCATTTATCACATTTGGGTACTCAGCCAGAGGTCAGGACCCCGTGGGAGCTTTTTTTTTTTTTTAGTAGGTGGGAGCGATGCGCTCTTGTTGCCCCACTTAAGGCTGACGTTCTTTGTGGCGCTCGCGGGTTGGCCATTAGGCACCGCCAATTCCACCTGCCTGCCAGTTCTGAGTAGCTAGAGAGGTGAGGAAAGAAGAGGGTTGGGAGGTTGGGACAAGAAAATCCAAGGGACAGATAATGAAAAAGATATAAAAACCAAAAGGAGAAATAAATGACTAATAGGACAGAGCAGGAAGAAAAATCGAGATGCTAGGGAGATTGGGAAGGGGGTCTCAATCTCTGGAAACAGAAAAGGGCGAGAGTTAGAGAGGGATAGGGAATTTATGAAACATAAAAGTTTAGCATGGGGGAGGAGCACCAGTAACATGTTGGATTCTGCCCTGCCTCTAGATTGTATAGGAACTGCAAGGAGTAGCCAAGAGACTTAATCACCAGAATTCAAGGCACAGAATCATTGGCAAAAGAAACTCCTTTAGGGGCAGAAAATTGATCTTCTAAAGAAGACAGGCAACAGAGGTTTTGCCTCCTCTCACATGGAAAAAATAAATTTTTAATTGGGATAAATCAACTTTAAAACATGTCCAGTGGACAAGTACACTGAGGTTTGAAGAGGAAAGAAGGAGGCGAGGATGGAGAGCAAACACCCTCACTTTACAGGAGTGGAGCCAAAGCAGTAGAGAGGAGTGCCACCCCATCCCACCCACTCCCACTCAACAGGAGTGGAGTCAGAGCACTAGAGAGGGAGTGCCACCCCATCCCGCCCACTCCCACTCCACAGGAGTGGAGCCACAGCAGTAGAGAGGGAGTGCCACCCATTCCTAAATACACTCCAACCAGATATACCATCCCATCATGGGCCCAGATTACCCTCCGACAGAGACAGGGGAGGGGACAAGGAAAGGCACAGAAAGGGAGGGATATCCAGAGACTGGAGCCCCAGGGGCATGGAGGGTGGGGTTGTGATGAATGGTGAAGATACACAGAAAGATCATAATTATGGTAGGTATGTAATTTTCATATCTTATCTGTGTCAATCTTCACCATTCATCACAGATGGGTGAGTGCCAAGCCCCACCCCTGAAGGGGGCTTTTAAAAAACTCTAAAGGACAGAGTCCCTTAGGTCTCAGTGAGTAACACACTAAGAGGGAGAAACTTCTGGGCCTAGAGAGGTCCAAGAGTGGGGAGAGTGAGACAGGGACCCTCAGAGGGGAAGGAAGTTGCCCCGACAGACACAGCCTCACTCTGTGGGAAAAGAGATAGGTCCTCTGGTGCACGGAGTTAACCACCCTACACTGGGCCAAGGGTGACAACCAGGAAAGATGCTGCCATGCCGTACCGCTTAATGCAGATCGCTGTCCTTATGACCCTGGTAGCTAACTCATTGGTGCCATGTGATGCCCTTGTTTGGTGCTTTGCTAGCTCCAGGCCACATGCAGAGAGTACAATGGCTTGTCTGGTTTGCTCCATGTCAGGCAATGAGACTAGGAGCTGACCCAGCCTGGACCACAAGAATCTATCATAGGCTGCATAGTGGGCCTGATGTGCAGAAATAGAAAGCAGTAACCGTGCCAAGTAGAAAGTTCTCCTACCCCAGAAGTCAAAATCTGAGAAGTCTGGGGACTGGTCACGGTGAAGGGTGAGAAGCCCATCGGGGGTGTCCAGCTGCGTAAATCCTGACTGAAGATGAGGCATGGAACCTGGAGACTCCAGGAGGGTGCAGTGCCACTGGCAGAGATCCTTAGGGGCAGGAACTCCAGAAAAGGGTCTCGGCCAGGAATGCAACACCACCTCCCTAAAGGGAGCAGGTCAGAGGGCACCACAAGGGTGTCCTCACTGAAGTTGTCCAAAAGGCATGTGCTGAGTGCTCCAGATTGCTCTAAGTGGCAAGAGTGCAGGTCCTCCAACATCCTCACGAGGAATCACTGATACTCATGAGATCAGCAACTGGGGAGATGTGGACAGAAGGCCTCTGCCCCAGAAGAGGGGGATGAACAATTAAAGGACCTCAATTGTTCAGAGGATGGCTGTTCAGTGGGAGGTTGAAAAAGCTGTCTGTCCATTGCCCTGATGTAAGCGGGAAAGCGAGCAGCCACGGCTCTAAACTGCTCCCAGGAGACAGGCCTGCTAGGACTAAGGATACCTGGGAGCAGAAGAGAGTGTGGTAGAGGGATGGAGACAGAGCTCAGAAGAGAAGTAAGCTGACCTCCACCTGGGCTACGGAGCAGATCAGGAGTGCTAGAAGATGAAGATGCTCTGGAAGACTCCATAGCCAACAGCTGAACAACCATTTTGGAACTGCCCTGACTGCACCTGGAAGAATCCCCTGTGAGGTGACCAGGGCCATATAGGTCCAGAAGGACGGTCTCCTACCTCAAAAGAACAGGGCTGTCTCAAAGAAAGTGAAGAGGAAGAGCGGAGATCTGCACTGCAACTTCTTCCAGAGCCTGGATGGGCCAGAAAAAGGCCTCCACACAGACCCCATGCCCCTCGACCTTCAGAATCCAAGAGTGTCCTCCTCCTTGAGATGGCCAGCCTAGGTTACTGGCAGCCCTGGTCAGCACCAAGGAGCTATCCAAGACACAGTACCCTCCCTCTCATAGGTGCTCTGATCAGTCCTAAAGTTGAGCGATCCAGTGCCACTCTTGCTATGCTGGTGACCCTCAGGTGAAGTGATTTCACAAATGTCCACCTCACATGATGTCCCACTATCCTGCTCCTGCTTGTGTGTACAGTTGTCTGTTGCTTGTCTCCGTGGGGCTGTTCTGTCCATCCTCATCCACCTGGACAGCATCCAGATCTGGCAGTGGCACATGCTGTCCAGGCAATATGATGCAGGGTGCACCCTGAAAATGAATGGGGTATGAGACAGACCTTTGAATAACTCATGGGAGCAAATAAGGTGCAGAAGGACAGTATTTTCAGGAAAATATGCCCAAGGACTAGGATATATGCAATGAAGCTGGATATGGGAAAAATTCAGGAGAGGTGCAAGGAGATACTTTCCAGGAAAGAGTGGCAGATGCATGGAACATTCTTCCACTGGAAGTACTGGGGCAAAAATAGTGGTGGGCTTTGGAATTCATGGGATATGCAGAAATGAATTTGCAATTGCACACCTCACATCAGTGCCCCATCTGCAATTCTACGTGTGCAGCAGCGATGGAATGCTGCCTGCAGCTCATTCAAATGATGAACTATTGGCTGGAGATGTTTTAGCAAGCCCTTTCAATTGCTGAGTGGTCTGCTGGTGTACTTCTTCCCAGCTGAAATCAGTGTCCTCTGTGCTGCATCTCTGATTTACATCTCTATGGATTTAGACCTTCCAGGCCTCCATTTTATGAATCTAAATTTTCCTCCATGAACCTGGTTCAGGATCTTCTATTTTGTCTTGTCTGGCACCTGCAACACAGCAGAAATCACAACATCAGTGTGCATACTGAAGAGGGGACCATGCATGCTGGACAGCATGTTCAACATGTACCATACACCACCCAAAAAGCAACATGCATGTTACATAGAAACATAGAATTTGATGCAGATAAGGACCGCTTGGCCCTCCCAGTCTGCCCATTTCTCTACCTGATGGATAAGCAGCAGATCCTAGTTAACCAGCAGCCTACTCTACCACCCCAACCCCTAGAATTGCCCATGCATGCTTCAATTCCACCACTGTTTTTGACTCACAACCTCCTCTGAAGGCCATTCTATACATCCACAACCCTCTCTGTGAAAAAATACTTCTTAAATTACCTCTGAGCTGCCCTCTTCTATCTTCATGCAAGTCATGGCCGTGCAATTGGGACAATGAAATAGCTCATGCAGCTGCTACATCCACATCGCTACTCCTGCACCAGTGGCGACAGTGCTGATGCAGCCAACACACTATTTCCTTCCAGATCCTTGATGATGTGCCTACCTTCAAAAACATGGTGTCTGACTTGACTACCGTCCATTTCTCACAGCACATACACACAATTCAGAAAAACTCCACCTTAAACATGGGGTCCTTTACAGGCATAAAGATGCATTCCTCCTTGCCCACTTTGACAGCCTTACAAGATGATCCTCTGTAGCTTTGATTAGAGAGATCTCGCCCATCGTGTTGCCCTAAATCCACCCTGGCAGGACTGGACCCTCTTTATTACTCTTTTGCCACTTTGTCCTCAACAGCCCTTACTTCACTCAGTACTGTATCCTCTACTCTTCCTTTCCTCCCTTCCTTGAGGATTGCCATCTGTCCCACATTGCCTCATTCACCTCAGAATTCTGGCTAATCTCTTTCCCTCCGGTCTTGGCTCCTTACTGTCTCCCATCTTCACTTCCTCCTATTCTTTGGCAGATCTGTTCAGCACCTCACTGGAGTCGGGATGTGCCACTTAACTGAAGGATGGCACGTGTAGTACCATTACACAAGACTGGATCAAGGGATGAACCAGGTAATTATCGTCTGGTAAGTTTCACTTCCATAGTGTGCAAACTCATGGAAATGATACTAAAGGAAAGACTGGTGTCATAACTGTAGGCAACAGCCTCCAGGATGTGAGGCAGCATGTGTTTGTTTTAGGGAAGACTTGTCAAACCAACCTGATATAATATTATGACTGGGCGACAGGCGAGTTGAATAAAGGTCATGCGGTGGATGTTCTTTTCTTGGACTTCAGCCAGGCCTTTCAGCTTGGGGGGGGAAGCTAAGTGGTGTAGGGGTAGGGGCAAAAATGACAAACTGGATTACAAGTTGGCTGAGGGGGAGGCTGGTGGTAAGAGGGGAGCTGTTAGCTCCATGGCGAGTGACAAGCTGGGTGCTACAGGGCTCTGTGCTGGGGCCAGTATTATTTGGGCTGTTCACATCAGACATCGCAAATGGAGAGGGTGAGCAACGAAGTCTGTTCACTGACGACACCAAAATCAGAGCAGTGGTGGATGGCAGGGAGGAATGGAAGCAGCTGCAGGGGGACCAAGCAGGCTTGAGGAGTGGTGAGAGAGGTGGCAGTGAGGTTCAATGCAAAGAAGTGTAAGGTTATGCACTTCAGGCAAAGAGCCAAGAAGAGAATACTAGCTGTGCGGGGGCGGCTGTGGGATCACTAGGAGGGAAGGACCTGGGGTAATAACAGGGACCATGAACAACACTGTCCAGTGCAGGAGAGAAGCTGCAAAAGGACCTGGGATAATAACAGGGACCATGAACAACACTGTCCAGTGCAGGAGAGAAGCTGCAAAAGGAACAAAATGTTGGGGTGCATAGTGAAGGGTTTTCATCCAGGTGAAGAGGGTGATCATGCCCCTCACAGGTCACTGATAAGGCCACACTTAAGAGTGTGCATGCAGTTTTGGACGTCATACCTAAAGCGTGATATTAGGGTACTGGAGGCATGCAGAAGAGGACAACAAAGATGATATGTGTAATGAAGGGCGATACTATGAATGCAGGCTGGAAGACCTGATTATGTACACCTTAGAGGATAGAAGGGACGGGGGTGACACGATAGAGACATTCAAGTATCTGAGGGGAATCAATAAGGATGGAGCAGATGGGGTCTTTAAGCTAAGGAGGGGCGGTACACTGGGGCATGGGCTAAGAATACAGAGTGGAAGATTTAGGAGGAAATGAGGACGTTATTTCCCAGAGAGGTGGTAGCAAATAGAATGCACTACCAGAATGGGTGGTATCATATAAATCTGTGAACAGCTTCAAAAGAGGCCGAGAGGAATAGGGAAAGTGAGGAGGGAGGTGGGTGGCAGTGGGATGACAAAGGGAGGGGGTAGGGCAGCTGAAAACTAGGGAGCTAGCTGCACACTCAAGCAGACATAAATAGACAGGGTGGTCCATTTCTGCTGGTACATTCATATGTTCATAAGTATATTCTCTTCTTAACACCAGATTTCACTTTCTCAAACTCCCTCCCATAAAACTTGCTGGCCAATTTGCTTTTTCTTTCCGCTTTTCAAACCTCCAGAATTCTTTCCCTTAAACATTCACTCTGCTCCTCTAAATCCTCCCTCACTTCTCTACTCACCATGAGCCTCCCTCCAGTCATTGTCACGAATGTCCAATCCTTGCTTTTCATTGCTACATGTTGCAAATCGTCTGTAACTGTTGTCATTGTATCCTGCACTTGTTGTATTTGTATTGTCATTAACTGCTGACAATGTTTATTGCATATATCTTGATTATATGATAATAATTAATGGCTTCCTTTTTCCATAGGGAAACTGTGCATAATTTCTCATTATACATGAGTGTGTATAACGGCAAACCATGCAAAGCCACACTAAGTCGCAAAAGCTGTGCAGACAGTGCACATCACCATTAATCATAAAAATTAAATATGGGGTGTTCTAGGTAACTGAGTTTACACACCCTTGGGGTAAGATGGTTGCACAAATCTCTCGAGCTTTGCTCTCGGGGTTTAAGTAGCATCTTACCATCGGGTGTATGTAAACTTCTCGCTACACACACCACACCATGCATTATTCTCGGTTTTAGTATGGTTACTTTTTGTTGCAACTGTAAATCACACATGCTGTATTTACTGCACCTGTCTTCTTATCAGTAGAACTGCGTGTTACTTTTCCAAGTGTTCTCTCTGTATGCTACATTTTGTGCAATCTCTATTTATACTGTATCCAACCGTCTCCCCCCCACTGGGAACATCTGAAAATGAACTATCTGAGCTCAGTGTGTTTTTTTTTTCCTGTTGAAACTTTTAAATAAATAAATATGGCCCTGTGCATCCCAGCAGCTAGAGACATGAGTGCTATGACCTCAGAGTGTGTGTATGTGTGTGTGTCTGTGGAAGTGTGTGGGAACCAGAACCTATGGGCAGCTGAATGTATCATACGTACAGTTGCCACAGGCCCTGGATTGGAATTGGGCCCTTCAGTGGATTGGTGGTTGGTTAACATGGCCACATGTTCAATGTTCACTTGGCATTGCAGATGTCTGCACCACTGCTGTGTGTGTGCACTGTGAAGCAGCTAGGATGCAGGGCGATAACAAACATAACAGGTATGGGGTCTAAATGTGTACGCAATATGTAAGGCCAGTAGTCAGGGAACCAGGGCATGTGGCACTGGGGAATAATGACCACGTACCCCAGTGTGTACACCTGGTGTTAGGAAGTGTGAGGGGGGAGGATATGATAGAGGCCTTTAATACCTTACAGAGGTGAATCAGTAAAATGGGCGGGACTCACTCAGCTGATCCACCTAGGTCTTTTGGAGTCCATCAACCATTTCATTTGAGAGGTTATGGTTGTACTAAACCCTTTGTACTTAGGGAAATAAAGGTGGAAACAGTAATTGAGACTTAATAGGTTTAAACAACTCCAGAGATATTGGTTTGGATAACATTCCATCAAAACTATTAAAGTATGTTGCCCTCAGTCACAGCCCGTCCCTAACATACATGTATAACAAGTCATTGACCACAGGAGAGTACCCATCAGCGTAGAACCACTCAAAGGTTATTCCCACATATGTAGGAGGTAATGGATGGAGATGAGTAATTATCGGTCAGTGACACTCCAGCCCCGGATATCTAAGATATTAGAAAAAATAGTGGCGGCTTAGCTAAGGGCACACTTGGATACTGCTAGTTTAATTAATGACATGCAATCAGGTTTTTGAAAATTTCATAGCACAGTTTCAGCCCTTGCTAAAGTAGTGAGCCATGTGCAGGCGGCCCTGGACAGGAGGACACCAGTAGGTACAGTTTTTGTTGCTCTATCAAAGGGTGTTCCTTCTTTGGACCACTATGTCTTCCCGTCCAGCGCTACATCACTTGGGATAGTGGGGCAGAGTTGGAAGTGCTTAGATTTGTATTTGAGTAATAGGAGTTCGAAAGTCTCAATGTGTGGGACTCATGTTTTTTGCCTACTGGATCGGGGGGGTCACACAGGACTCCATCCTGAGTCCTTTACTGTTCAATATTTAAACGAATGGCCTGTCTTTCTTGGATTCTAAGGTGTTTTTCACCTTTATGCTGATGATCTCATCATCTATACATCCAATAAATCTATAGAATTAATACAAAAGTGGCTTCACTTAGCCTTTCTAGTGGACAGTAGGCTTGTTCTGAATGTGAAGAAAACACAGACCGTGTCGCTCCACTGAAGAAATGATGCTTTGGACAGTTCAGCCCTGGGAATGGTTGCTTTTGGTGGTGGTGGGGGGTCTGATCCAACAGGCACATATATATAAATATCTTGGTCTTTGGATGGACAGTTTACTGTGCTGGGATACACATATTACTAACCGGGTCAAAAATGTTAATCAGAGAATAGGGGTACTGTACTGGGTTAGATCAACTATGAGTACAGAAGTAAGAAACAGCGGGTGAATGCAATGATTATCCCCATGTCTGAATAAGGGGACATATTTTATTCTTTGGGCTTAAAGGGGATCTTAAAAGCCAGAAGCTCGTTATAGCAACATTGCCAGATTTATACTGGGACTCCTTGGTTAACCCACAAATGCCAATTATATGATCAACTGGCGTGGAACAGCCTACCTGAGCACAGCAATGAACTTCGCTGGCCTTTATATATTGAGAGTTGATGAGTAGATACCTGAGCTATATTACAGACAGGTTGATTAATACGAATAAACTGGACTCATTGAGAAATTGTTGGGTGCCAAACCTGGAGTTTCCCAGATGTGACTTTGAAATTGGATGCCAATCTGTCTACTATAGAGGGGTACTGGGGTGGAATGTGATTCCTGCAAGTGTACTAATGGGGAATGTAACAAATGTATGGCCTTGTATAAAATGCTGGTATATATATGTTTTTAGCTTATTTGTTTAACCAGGGGTAGCACACTAAGCTGAAAGCTTTTTACAGGAGCAACCTGGGAGCACAGGGAGGTTAAGTGATTTGCTTAGGTCACACAGTATGCAAGTGGAAGCTGTGGATTCAAACCTAGGTCTGGTTTGACGGATGTCACCAGATTTGCAGCTCAGAGTCTTAAACCACTATGCTATACTGTCCATACATATAAATCATATGTGCCAGAAAACACAATGTTGTGCAGTCACATAATTGGCATTTCTAGGTAAGACCATGCAGTGGGTTTAGATAGCTTAACTTATATTGTAAGAACAGAAAGGAAGTGAGAAATGCATGTAAATTAAGAATATACATATTGTTGTTGTATTAGTTATTGTGATGGCTATGTAGTGTATTGTGCTGTACACTTCCTCCCTCCTACTGATATTGTATAGTATGTTTTATAATTGTGTTTTTAGTGTCTGTTACTTTCTAAGCTGATTGTATTCTGTATGAGACCTCACTGAAAATGAGTTGCACTCAATCCAGTTCATCTCTTATTTACATGATTTTCATTGAATAAAAATATTTTACTTACTAAATAAGATAAAGTGGGGAAGAATCTTTTGAAAAGAAGGATCTCAAGAACAGAGTAAGTGATATGCTATGAACCTGGAGGAGAATAGATTCAGGAGAGATGTGAGGAAGCACTTCTTCACTGAAAGAGTGGTGAATGGCCAGAACAGCCTTCCAGTGGTGGTGGTGAGGGTGAAGTCAGTCGTGGGGTTCAGGAATGCATTGGGTAGGTATAGGAAATATTTCTGGAAAGCAAGGGGAGGAGAAAGAGAGAGAGAGAGAGATCAAGGAGGATCTCGGTGATAGTAGGTGGAAAAAAACTGGCAGACTAACTGGGCATTGTGGTCCTATCTGCAGTCAGATTCAGTGTTTCTATGGGCCTGATTCTCAAAGCTCCCAAATGACACAAGGAGCTTGCATTAAAAGGAATGACACAAGTTGTGGTTTGCACTATAAATTGTGCCACACAGTGATTCTCAAATGCAGCCCCACATCAAACATAACCTCATGCTCATCAGAGGATGCTTGCAATACCCTTTGCACCACAGAAAGGGCTGTGCCATGGTGCAATATACCTTGTGTCAAAAACAAATGCTGCAACATCCCCTTTGTGGGGCTTCTTAAAGGTGTAACATGCAGATAAAAGCAAACACGTGCTGTGATCAGCATGAGTGATCTAAGGACATTTAGAGCATATACTAGGAGGTACACAGCAGGTAGACACAGTTCAATTACCACTGAGGCTATACTGCAGCAGCAGCAGAGGAGACAGGAGGTCAGGGACAGTGGCATTACTGAGCACCTCGGTTAGTCATGTATTTACTGCGCAGCAGCAGCAGAGGGAAACAAGAATGTCAGGGACAGTGGCATCACTGGGCACCAGGTTAGTCATGCTATTTACTGCTGCCAGCAGCAGCAGAGGGGAGACAAGAAGGTCAGGGACAGTGGCATCACTGGGCACTAGGTTAGTCATGCTATTTACTGCTGCAGCAGCAGAGGGGAGACAAGAAGGTCAGGGACAGTGACATCACTGGGCACTAGGTTAGTCACGCTGTTATGCCACAGATGTGCCCATCAACAGCATGGCACTGCAAAAGGTCATACCAGTCAGCACAACCCAGAAGATTTGGAAAGCGGGTCTATAGTAGGCAAACATCTTACCAGGACCTGACTGAGGAGCAATGCATTGCTCATTATTTGCTGCGCAAGACTGCAGTTGCATAGCTGTGCCAGGAGCTGCACAAATACCAGCAGAGCAGGAAATGGAGAAGCCGGCATTACCCATTAAGGTGAAGGTGAGCACACGGCCCCACGCCCCAGCTAGTGAGGGTTTCAGACCTTGAGTGTTGATACTGTGGGAATTTTCCAGCCCTTTGTGTCCAGGTGCCTGAATTGGTCTGTGGAAACACTTGTACACAGGGCACACAATTATGACATGTTCCCCCACCAACACGCAGCAGCAATAAGCAGTGAAACAAGACTTTCACAACACTGCTAATTTCCCATGTGTGTTGAGTGCACAGATTTCACCCATCCTTATAAAGGCACCATTAGTGGACAGGAAAGCCTATGGGAACAGGAAGGGTTTACCACCCATGAATATCAAGGTAGTGTGTGATAGTCAGAGATGCATCGTTGATGTACTGTAGTTGCACAATATCCAGGATAATGTCATTATACTGAAGTAGCACCAGTATATTAGGTTGAGTGCAAACTTCTATGCTGAACCAGAAAGTTTGTACCTTAATAAGTCTGGAGCCATTCAATTGATTTGGATGAAATTTGGCATGCATAAGGCTGGCCCGCCAATGCAGCAGCAGAGCTACTATGTCTAATGCCAGTGACCTGGGTTCAGGAACAGACTCAGGGCAGAGGAGGATTGAACACCCACTGGCTGCTCTCCTCTCCTCTCCAGGGAGGGTTGGTTTGCTTATCCCGCTGCTCTTCCACCATCTGGGTGAGCATGGGTGGAGGTGCAGCGGGGAAGGCATAAAGTGTGGGGGTAGGAGGATGTTGGCTGGGAGCTGCAGTGATAAGCACATTGCTACATGCTCCACCCTTAGATCCCCAAGCATGCCAACATCCCAACAGACTAAAGAAAATACCCACCATGGTGGTGTAGAAGGAACCGGCTGCTCCAGATATCATAATGGGTGCCTGACATAGATCACCAGGACCTCCTGATGCACACTCTAACGGACTAGGAGAGGACTGGGCATCTTCCTCCTGTCAGTAGGGGCAGGCTGAGGCAGGATGGAGATAGATCCAGTGGTTCTGGGGAGTTACCCAGGGAGGGACTAGGGATCACCAACCTTAGGGTACCCAGAAGGAATTGCTTAGGTGGAGAGAATGGAGTATAAAAGAAAAAATTACTCACCTTAGTAATTGCTTTTCTTCTCATGAGTCTTACTATAGGACCTTTGCAGTATGCCCATGGCTTTTGACTGCCCCGAGATGAAATAGATAACTCCAAAGTAATCTGGAGTTCCACAGCCGAGGGTGCTATTGAAAGCTCTACTGCATACACTCTGCGCAATATCTGACCCTTTTAGAGAAACGTCCATCCTCATATTTACCATCACTGCAGCATCTGCTACGAAATGACAGGATACCAGTCCACATGTGGGATCTACACTGGTTGTCCTGTCATGATAAATTAAATATTAAACATAACCATAAGCATAAACAAGTAAAGGACAGGCTTTGCAGTCATCCGCAATGTATTCAAACAGAAGAAACCACAGAAGGCTTATTTTTTCAGTGTTCCTTTATTAAAAATGTCTGGTCTTATTTAGCCATAACATGGCAAGAATCTGTATTTAAAACTGTTACTTATCAGAATATCATGAATGGGTATTTTCCACTTCAGTGGAATAGATGGAATTTAAGTACTTTGTACCTTTTATTTAAAGTTGTGAAATGGAATATCTGGATGGCAAGATGTATTCTTACTTTACAACTGAAAAATAGTTCTTACCCTGAAATAACAGGGAAAATTGTAAAAGATATGCAGAACATTTATGTCTCAGAATGTTGACCAAAAAACAGGACTGAGCTCTTAGAATTGTGGAAAAGTATGCCATGGATTACTGATTTAGATTCAGCAATTACTTAATATAGTACGTAGACATCCTGGGCCAGATATTCAAACTGCGCTATTTTGTGGAGCAAGCCCTTGCGCTGCACAAAATAGTTGCGAAGGGGTGTGGCCAGGCGATATTCAAGGAGTTGCCCTTGAGCAACTCCTTTGAATATCATCTCCGGCCACAGCCACTGTGCATGGCGCAGTGGAACTTGTGCCACCGCAAGTGTTCAGAGTGGAGCATTCAATTTGCGGTGGCACAAGTACCATTGCACCATGCGCAAAATCCCGATATTCAAAAGGTGACATGCAAATGGGGCCATAATTCATGCAAGGCACGGGGGGGGCCATTTGCATCTGATTATGGCCCCATTTGCATGCCATTAGCATGCAGGAGCGCAATCCCGAGGACTGCGCTGACACCCTGCCAGGCAACAGCTGTGGGGACCGACACCCTGCAACCGTATACGAACAAAAGGTAGCCAAATCCCACTACCACCCCACTAGGCGATCGCGAGCATAGCTTTAATTCCCCCCACCAGCCCTATCGCAGGCAGCAAAGTGTCTCCCCTCCGAACATATCCCTGGTGGTCCAGTGGACGATAGGCCTGATCGTGGGCTGGAGTAAATAAACACACCCCCCTCCCCGAACATATCCCTGGTGGTCCAGTGGACCGATAAGCCTGATCGCGGGCTGGGTAATTAAACACACACACCCTCCCCGAACATATCCCTGGTGACCTAGTGTCCCCACCCCACCACCCATGAAGCCCCATCACCCGCTTCCCCCGCGGCGGTGGGTGGTAGCATCCCACCCACCTGCCGCCCCGCTGCCCGCCGACTGACTGCCCGGTAGGGCTGCACGCCCATTGGTGCAGAGCAAGAGCCAATGGGCGTGCAGTCCATACCGTACAAGACAGTCCAGATTTGTGAATGAATACACTAGGTCACCAGAGATATGTTCGGAGGGGGTGTTTAATTACTCCAGCTCGCGATCGGGCTTATCAGTCCACTGAACCACCAGGGATATGTTCGGGGGGAGGAGACACTTTGCTGCCCGCGATCAGGCTGGTGGGGGATTAAAGCTATGCCTGTGATCGGGTGGTGGGGGATTTTACACTCTTTTGCCCACGATCAAGCTGCAGGGGGGGCACAGGGAGTGGGTTGAGGGCCAGCCACAGGTGGCAGCTGCTGTGTTGCGCCCTGCAATTTGGCAGCTCACCTGTGGGTGGCCCTCGACTTGATCCTTTTTTTTTGGCTCAAAGTTGTGCAGGCGCAGGTTGGGGGTTGCGCCTGCACAGCCCGGCTGAATATCGGGCTGTGCAGTTTATGCATGGTTCCTCCCCTCCAGTTCAGTATGCATTCATTTGCATTGCACTGTTGCTCAGCATGTTTTCAGTGGCGCAACTGCCTCCTGCTGAATATCGCAGAATGGAGCAATTTTGGACTTGCGCAGGTGCAACCCTATTGCGCATGGCGCAACCCTTCTGAATATCTGGACCCCTATATATTCTACTAGATATTCTATGTTCCTTTTATGATATTGTATAAGACTATACTATTGATTTGTAATTTGTGATTTTCACCAATCTTGGTTTCAATAAACTTTCCTAGTGTTTTGAGATGTGCCATGGGATCTTTAACATCCACTTGAACTACCACCAGAACAGTCAGATGGGACCTTGGTTTAATGTCTCATCTGAAAGATGGCACCTCAGGAGTGCAGTACCCCCCCCATGCTGCACTACATTGTCAGAATTGGGATTTAACCCATGTGCCTGGTGTGGGGATAGGGCCCACAGCCTTCTGATCTCCCAGTATCAGAGGTGAGTGTGCTACTTGTTGAACCACTGATATATCTATAGTGGCATGATAGTGCCACTATAGTTAGGGTTGAGTACCCCATTTAAGGTTAAATCTGAAATTGTGCACCTTAATAACTTTGCCGCAGTATGATGGATTTGCCTGAAATTTGAAATGCACATTATGGTAGGATGTACGGTTGTGGAGCTACAGAGTGCCAAAAAAATGCATACATTATGGGTTTTTGCACATTTCGTTGCTCGCGCCTACAGCCCGCATGGTTTGAGATTGATCTGAAAACTTCAGGGAAGATGCAGCCAGGGTCCCCAATGTGCCTTTCAAAAATTTCGTGAAAATATATTAAACGGTTCAAAAGATATTCAAAAAACACTGAATCCCATTATAGTCTATGGGAAAAGTTAACAAACTATGCAAAAGTGTCGCAAATGTAGTTTCTACTGTCACAAATTACCCTTTTATTTTCATGATTCAGCCATTGTTTTCAGTTGGTGGTCAGAAAATGCTTGGCATTTAAATTTGGGACCCTCTAGGGACACAATTCTTGTTGTGTTCACCTAGTTGAGCCCGGAGGATGCTAGTCATGTCTTTTCTTTGGGGCGGTAAAATATTTTTTAATTTTTGTAAAAGTAGTGTCACAAAGTACTTTCACAAATGTGACACTTTCATGATTTGTTTTCTGATGGTCGTGATTTGCAGTAATTTGCGACACTGTTGCTAAACAATAGAAATCTTGCCACCCTGTTGCAAAACAACAGTTTGGTATTTTGGGCTGAAATTTGCAAGGAAGAAAGCCAACATCACACAGATGTGCCTTTTCTTGTTTGGAGTAGACAAAGAAGGCATATGCCCATTTAATTGTCTCCTACATTAGTAGATTGATTTGTCCAAAGACTCTGTTAACAATAGTTCATCTAAGGAGGTTTTAAAGCTTTCAAAGTTAATAGCTTGTACTAAGTTAGATGATAAGGAGTTCCAGATCCTAGGCATTCTAACCATATAAATTTTTTTTATTTTCATTCTATTAACTCTTGGCACATATAGTTGTTTTTTTATGAGACTTAAGATTGTTATTCATGCGTTGAACTCAATGCCACATTGTTTCATTAAAGTCTAATTTTGCAATATTTTATAGAGTACAAAAACACAAGTCCAGGCACTCACCACCACAAAATAACTTAGCCCAGAAGGGAAACATTTTAAAGGGATTTATTAAAATGCCTGACACGTTTCTGGTCCCACTGGACCCTTTATCAAAGGCTACAATTTTATAGAGTAGTAGCAAATCGCCCCTTTTTCTTCTTGTCTCTCATTTAAATAAATTCTGTTGATTTAGGTGTTTTTCATATGATAACCTTCTTATACCCTTAATGGATTTAGTCAGTTTCCTTTGTATTTTTTCAATAAGGAAAATGTCTCTTTTGTGGTATGGGTTCCATAATGGGGAACCGTAATCTACATGTGGTATGATATACATCTTCTATAACTTAAGTAAACATTCTTTAGTCCTAGTGACAAATGCCTTCTTTAAAGATCGTATACTCTATTTGTTGCAAGTGAAATCTGACAACACTGGTCAACTGATAAACGTTCTTTATTACTTAGAATCCCTAGGTATTTTTCTCTTATAGATGATTTTAATATTGAGCCATTCAACACATAATTATTGCTAGGATTTTAATTTCCAAAATGCAATGCAGTACATTTAGACTCATTGAATTTCATGTTATTTTTAATTCCCCATTCTTAGATCTTTTTTAAATCGGTACATATGATTTGATGCTGTTCTAAGGAGGAGACAGCTCCACCAACCATTGAATCATCAGTAAATTTTCATATAAAACTGCAAGATCCTTTGCCCATATTACTAATAAATAGACTGAACAAAACAGGCCCCAGGACAGATCCCTGGGGCACTCTGCTGCTCACAGGTCCCTCATCCAGTAAGACTCCATTTATTCTGACAGATAGTTTCCTTTAGCCAGTCTAATGTCCCATTGACAGTGCAACTATTAAAACCCATTTTGATTAGTTTATTGATTAGTAAATTGTGTGGAACCATATCAAATGCCTTTCTTATGTCAAGTAAGATGACATCGACTGGTATTGCTTTATCTAGGTTCACACTTACAAATTCATAGAAAGAAATCAGATTTGTGGTGCAAGGCAACCCTTTTTGAAATCCATGTTGAGAGTAGTCAGTTAGGCCAAGTCTAAGTATTTCCTTATCAGTCTCTTTTTTTTAGTAGTCTTTCCAATAGCTTCCCACAAATTGAAGTGAGGCTGATTGGCCTATAGTTTGCAGCACTAACTCTGTTACCTTTCTCAAATATCAGAACAACAATGGCCCTCTTCCAATCTATGGGAACAAACCCAGATTGAACTGATCTATTAAATATGATTGACAAGGGTTTAGACAGTACACTGGCTAGTTCTTTGAGTGTCTTTTGGTGCCAAAATATGACAGGGCTGCAAAGTTACGGCACTCCGAAGTTGACAATTTTTCCCATTGGATAACATTGTGCCTTCGGGTCCGTATCTAAAAACAGTTCAAGATACAGACTTTTCATCACAAAATTATTAGTCCCCATTGGCGGGCTAAGTTGAAAACTAACCTGACAATTTGTAAATAATAGGAGATTTTATTTTTCTGCATCATATGGTACCTGAGTTATCGCAATTTGATATTCCAGTTGCTCATTTTCCTGTCCGAGGGCCATAGCTATGCCCACAGTATTTGTATTCACTGTGCTTCTGGGTGCACCTCTTTTGAACACAAAATGTGTGCGATTGCATTACTATTATCGTTAGCATTTGCGTTTATGTTTCTGCTTGTGTTTGCATTACCGTTTGCGCTAGTGTTTCCGTTTGTATCACCGTGTGTGTTATCATTACTGTTTACATTTGCATTACTGTTTGCATTACTGTTTCTTTTTGCCTTACCATTTTCCTTAGCATTTCCTTTTGCGTGACCGTGTGCGATACCGTTTGTGTTTGTGCTTGCATTTGCATTATCGTTTCCTTTTACGTTTCTGTTTGCGTTAGCATTAGTGTTTGCATTTTCATTACTGTTTGTGTTAGCATTTGTGTTTGCATTTCCCTTACCATTACCATTTGCATTTGCACTTGCATTTATGTTATTGTTTGCATTACCATTTCCATTTGCATTACCATTCGCACCAGCGTTACCGCTTCGCGTTCCCGTGAACATTACTGTTACGGTTACTGTTACTGTTTGCGTTTACCTGTGTGCTTGTGTTTCTGTTACTGTTTGCATTACCATTTCCATTTGCATCACTGTTACTGTTACCATTTGCGCTTGTGCTTGCATTTCCATTACCATTTGCATTACTGTTTCATTTTGTGTCACCGTTACTGATTCTGTGTACATTTATACTTGCATTAAGCGTTTACATTTGCATTTCCATCACCATTTGCATTACAGTTTGCATTATTCCCATATTCTTTGTATTCACTGTGCTTCTGGGTGCACCTCTTTTGAACACAAAGTGTGTGTATTGCATTACTATTGCTATTACTTAGCATTTACATTTACGTTTCTGCTTGTGTTTGTGTTACCGTTTGCTAGCATTTCAGTTTGCATCACTGTGTGTTACCATTTGCGTTAATGTTTGCATTACTGTTTCCTTTTGCGTTACCATTTTTAGCATTTCCATTTAGCATTGACCGTAATAGAGTTACCATGTGTGTTTGTGCTTGCATTTGCATTTCATTTGTGTTACCATTTCCTTTCCATTTCTGTTTGCATTACCGTTAGCATTTGTGTTTTCATTACTGTTTGTATTAGCATTTGCATTTCCCTTACCCGTTACCGTTTGCATTTACGTTATTGTTTGCATTACTATTTCTGTTTGCATCACTGCTAGCGCCAGTGTTACCACTTCACTTTATGTTTCCCTCAACGTTACCATTATGGTTACCGTTACTGTTTGCACTTGCATTTCTGTTACCATTTGCATTACCGTTTCCATTTGTGTCACTGTTACTGTTACCATTTGCGCTTGCATTTCTGTTACCATTTGCATTACTGTTTCATTTTGTGTCACCGTTACCATTTCTGTGTACATTTATATTTGCGTTTACATGTATATTTCCATCACCATTTGCATTACAGTTTGCATTATTCCCACATTCCTTGTATTCACTGTGCTTCTGGATGCACCTCTTTTGAACACAAAGTGTGTGCGTTTACGTTACTGTTACCGTTGGCATTTGTGTTTATGTTTTTGCTTGCATTTCTGTTACCATTTGTGTTAGCATTTCCATTTGCATCACCGTGTGCATTACCATTTGTGTTGCATTTGCGTTTTCATTTGCATTACTGTTTCCTTTTCTGTTTCTGTTTGCGTATCCATTTGTGTTTTCATTATTGTTTGTGTTAGCATTTGCGTTTCCCTTACCATTATCATTTGCATTTGGTCTTGCAATTCTGTTTTTGTTTGTGTTACCATTTCCATTTGCATCACTATTGGGCTAGTGTTACCGCTTAGCTCTGCGTTTCCCTCAATATTACTATTCAGGTTACTGTTTGCGTTTCGTTTCTGTTACCATTTGTATTACCAGTGCCATTTGAGTTACTATTACTGTTTAGCTTGCGTTTCCATTACCATTTGTGTTACTGTTTTGTTTTGTGTCACCGTTACCATGTCTGTTTCCACATGTGTTTGCGTTACCATTTATGTTTGCATTTGCGCTTCCATTTCTGTTACCATTTACATTTACATCACCGTTACTGTTAGCGTTTGCAGTTATGGCACCATTACCATTACAGTTTCCTTTCCTGTTTGAATTTGTGTCACTATTACAGTTAGCGTTTGTGTTTGCATTCATGTTTGTGTTGCATTATAGTTACTGTTACTCTTAGTGTTAGTGTTACTGTTACAGTTATTATGCAGACATGGACAGCATGGTGGGGAGCGCAGGGTCCCGCGCTCCCACTACCACATACCATTCTCTATGTATATTGTACATTTTCATTTTCAGTCCGACATACAGTTTTTGTGCAGCGAAGTAACAAAAATCCAGTTTATATTTTGTGCACTGTGTTGCCTGTGGCACTGTGGTTCCATTCTGTAGTTCATTACTCTGAAACGTGGGATGTAGACAGCCCTTTCTTCAAGGAACATCCCACCTTTTGTTTGGTGAAAAAATATTGTTCTGTTACAGATTTATTACCATTTTAAGTTGTCCCCCCTTATAGTTAAAGATTTTTTTGTCCGCCAGGTCCGCCATTTTATCGCATTGTCATCTGCAAGGTCTGCCATTTTGTGGTGGAAGAATTCTTAATGGTGCAAAAACTTTAGAATTGAATATCTCTTAAATGGTTTGGTATTTTTGCTTGAAATTTGGAGGGTGTTGAGGGATGTCCTACAGATGTGAATTATGTGTTTAGGTGCTGCGAAATTAATTCATTGGGGAGATATTGACTGACGTAGTTGATGATGTTTTCCCATTGGCTTATGCATGTTGCTATTGACTTGTAATTTATAGAGTGGGTAGCCCTAATGTCACAGATGTGCGTTGCAGTGGTTTGGTGTGTTAAACTTAAACAGGTGTGGAATTATGCCACTATAACAAATGAAAATTGGATTTGTTATGCTTCAATAACTTTTCAACCATGTGTCCAATTTGGAATGTAAAAAAGATTTGTCATATGTCTTCAATTGTGCAAATGTTTGGGTTGCTGGCAGTTTGAGTTGCTGAATTGTGGCTGCTCACTTGTTTGCTCATGGTCCTGTGCAACCATTACACAGATGTTCGCAAAATGTTGGACACACAGTGTGCTGTGGTACATGTATTATTTTAACAATATTTGGTTCATCAGATATATGGTTCTTGTGCAGTGCCCAGCAAATATTTTCTTTTAGGCACTCCTGTGCAGTTTTCTCATTGTGCCTGTGTGCAACCGTTGAACAGATTCAGATAACATTTGGTATACATGGTCTGGTATGGTATGTGTCTTCATTTACCAATTTCAATTTCAGTCAGACATACAGTTTTAGTGCAGCAAAGTTACAAAAATCCAGTTTTTCATACTTTTGCGCACTGTGTTGCCTGTGGTGCAGCGCAGCCATTGTGTGGTTCATTGCTCTAAAACCTGGGATGTAGACAGCCCTTTCTTCAAGGAACATGCCACTTTTGTTTGCTGAAAAATATTGTTCCGTTCCAGAATTATTACCATTTGAAGTTGTCCCCTCGTAGTTAAAGATTTTTCAGCTGCCAGGTCCACCATTTTAGAGTATTTTGGTCACGAGTTCCACCATTTGTGGTGGAAGATTTCTTAAAGTTGCACAAACTTTAAAATTGAATATCTCTTAAACGGTTTGGTCTTTTTACTTGAAATTTGGAGGGTGTTGAGGGGATGTCCTACAGATGTGCATTCTGCTGTTAAGGTGCTGCAAAATGAATTCTTTGGGGAGATATTAACTGATGTAGTTGATGATTTTCCCATTTTATTAGGCATGCTGCTATTGGCTTGCAATTTCTAGGGTAGGTGGCCCTAGTGCCCTGGACATGCCTTGCAGTGGTTTGGTGTGTTAAACTGAAACAGGTGTGGAATTATGCCACTCCAATGAATGGTAATTTGGTTCATTTCACATTAATAGCATTTGGACCGTGTGACCGATTTGCCTGAAATTTGGAATGTAGAAATATTAATCATAGATCTTCGACTGTGACAATATTTGGGTCACTGGCAGTTAAGGTTGCTGAACTGTGGCACATGTGCATTGTGAAAACTATGGTCAGAACAGTATGGGGTGTGCAGAAAGATCCTTTTATAAGGTATAGGACAGTTCAAAAGGTATGGCACATGTATATTGTTCTGCAGTGCTGGGAAATGTGGCGGGAGCGTGGGGCTCACCCACCAATACATGTGATTCACTACTTATAGTGTGATGCTATTGAAAAATATGCAGGTTGGTGGGAGCATAGGGCTCCACCAACTTGTGCCACAATGAACTTATCTATGCTTTTTCAAAAAGCGAGGAAATTCTTTGCAAAAAACTGTGTTAATGCAACAGTTAGACTTGTTCCACGGTGTCAAAAGTGAGGAGATTTGGTGTTAGAGTTGAAAACCCTAACTCTGCATTCCCCCCACCACCACCACCACACACACACATGCAGGCAAGTAGGGAAGGACCAAGGCAACACAACCAGCAGCAGGTAACAGAAATAACATACCGCTATCTAAAGCATGGAACCACACAGCCATGCTCCCATCTTCCTCATACCAACAAATCTTGGGCTGTGGCATGCAGTCATGACTGCTAACTCTGATCCCAAATGTTCCATGCACTGCAAAACACATATTCCTATGGACAACTGGGCATGTTGGGCAACTACATCGCACAGACTGCACATATGGTATTTTAGGGGTTCTAAGGCCCAAAACAGGATTTTGCACATTCCTGAAATATTTTAAAAAATCTATTTCACAAATGTGACAGCACATGTGCCACAGTGCTATGCATTTGTGACACATTCATGTTTGCAACAGTGTTTTGCAACACTGTTTTACATACTTTTGCAAATGTAACATTGTTGTGTCTTCCGTTTATGACACTCTCATGTTTGTGACAGTATTTTGCAACACTATTTTACATACTCTCACAAATGCAACACTTGTGTCTTCCATTTACAGTGCTTTCATGTTTGCGAGGGTATTTTGTAAAAGTATGCTCCTGATGGTTGCACATCTTTGCCATCCCTCCTGCAAGCAAATGGCTGGGTCCTTTGGGTTGAAATTTTCAGGGTGAAAAGCCAAGGTCCCACAGATGCCTCTTTTCCTGCTTTGGTGCTAAAATAGTTAAAGATGACAAAGGTACAGCATTACAAAATTCAGCAGTGTCCCTTAAACTAATACTGCAGTGCCCATGACACAGTTCACAGCCAATATCTTGAAAAAGAAGTGAGGTACTCAGTTTTCACTACTGGCAGCTTGGCTCACCTTTACATGGATTTACCTTGTAGAACAACTTTGTAAATAATGTATGATACTTGAAGTTGGATTTCTTCACTTACTACAGTAACACAGGTACACACCTCCTGCTGGTTGTGTGCGATTGGTTGTGCTGCCTTGGTCCTTCCCCTACTTGCATGTATGTATGTGTGGTGGGGGTGGGGGGATGTGGATTTAGGGTTTTCAACCCTAACACCAAATTTCCTCACTTTTGTCACTGTGGAACAACCCTAATTGTTGCATTAATGCAGTTTTTTGCAAAGAATATATATATATAAATATATATTATAGAGGCACAGTAGTGCCACTATAGTTAGGTTGAGTAGCCACTTTAACGTTAAACTCAAATTATGCACCTTAATAACTTTGCAACCATATGATGGATTTGCCTGAAATATTTCATGTTCAGTCTGGTACCAAAGATTTCTGGATCTGGCAAGTTGCTTTATGGTCAGATGTATGGTTGTGGAGTTACAGAGTGCCAAAAATGCAAGGACATTTACATTTTACATTTCTTTGCTATAGTCCACATGGTTTAGCATTCAGTCCAAAAACTTTAGGAAACATGCAGCTGGGGTCCTCTGTGCCTTTCGAAGATTTCATGAAAAAATATGAAATGGTTCAAAAGTTATTAAAAAAACTGTCTCCCATTATAGTCTTTGGGAAAAGTTAACAAATGCGAAAGTGTCACAAATGGCTGTTTTTACTTTCACAAATTACCTTTTTACTTTCACAAATCAGCTATTTTGTTTTCAGTTGCAGCTCAGAAGAATGCCTGGCATTTAAAATTGGGACCCTCTAGGAGCGATTCTTGTTGTGTTCACCTGGTCGGGGCCTGAGGATGCTAGGCATATCTTTTTTGGGGGGGGGTTAAACCCCTCAGAAATATGTTTTTTAAATTTTTGGAAAAAGTACTTTCGTAAATGCAAAAGTGTCACAAAGGTTTTGTGAAATGTTCATGATTTGCGAAAGTTTGGCCAAAACAATAGGAAATGTTTGCCACCCTCCTGCAAAACAATGGTTTGGGCTTTGGGGCTGAAATTTGCAGGGAAGAAAGCCAAGATCCCACAGATGTGCCTTTTTGTGGTTTGATGCCAAAATATTACAGGTCTCCAAAGTTACTGCTCCAGAGTTGACAGTTTTTCCCACAAGATAACATTATGGCGTCTGCTGTGCCTTTTGGGTTCCGTATCTCAAAAGCGGTTTGAGATACAGACTCTATCTCAAAATTATTAGCCCCCACTACAGAACTAGCCTGAAAGTCATAAATTATAATGAAATGTTAACTTTTCAACCTCATAAGGTTCCTGAGATATAAGCAATTTAGTTTTCCAAGTGCTCATTTTCCTGTCCGAGGGCCACTATTATGCCCATATTCTTTATATTCACTGTGCTTTTTGATGGACCTGTTTTGGACTCAAAGCATCTGCATTAGCGTTACCATTAGTATTTGCATTTATGTTTGCACATGCGTTAATCTTTCCATTTGCGTTTCTGTTTGCGCTTGCATTTTTGTTACTGTTTGTGTTAGTGTTACCTTTACGATTAAGCATGTGCATTATCATTACCATTAGTGTTAGCATTTGTGCTTGTTTTAGCATTATGTTTGCATTACCATTTGTGTTTGTGCTTGCGTTTGTGTTACCATTACTGTTTGCATTACCATTTGCATTTGCATTACCGTAACAGTTATCATTTCCATTTGCATTCATGTCTGTGTTGGTGTTACCATTTGCATCACTGTTACCAGTAGCATCAGCATTTGCGTTTGCATTACGTTGCATCACCATTTGCATTTGTGTTACGTAACCATTACCGTTTGTATTTCCTCTCATGTTTTCATTGGCGTTACTATTACCATTAGCCTTTGCATTTGAGTCACAGCTACTGTTTGCATTTCTACTACTAATACCACTAGCATCTCTGTTTGCATCATGGTTATCGTTAGTGTTTGTGACACAGTTACCATTACCATTAGCATTACTGTTTGCATTATAATCTGCGTTAACGTTACCATTAGCGATAGTGTATGCATTTGCACTTCTGTTACTGTTACCATTACTGTCATCATCACTGTTACTGTAACCCTTTGCGTTACTGTTACCATTCGTGTTACCATTAGCATCAACATTACTGTCAGCGTTACCAATACCGTGATCATTAGTATTAGCATTACTATTACTGTTAGGGTTATTATGCAGAAATGGCTCAGCGCTCCACCACCACATACCAGTTACTATTTCTAGTGCACATTCTCAAAAAGAAATTCATTGCAAAAACTCCATTAATGCATCAGTTAGGGTTGTTCTACAACGACAAAAGCAGGGAAATGCACTGTTAGGGTTCAAATCCCTAACTCTGCATTCCCAACCACCACCACCACCACACACACACACATACATGCAAGTAGGGGAAGGACTAAGGTAGCACAACCAATCACACACAACTAGCAGCAGGTAACATAAATAACATACAACTATCTAAACCACAAAACCACACACCCATGCTCCCATCTTTCTCACACCAACAGATGTAAGGATGTGGCATGGGGTCATGACTGCTAACTCTGATTCCAGGCGTTCCACACACCACAAAACACATATCACTATGAACAACTAGGCATGTTGAGCCCCGCGCTCCCACCAACTTGCATAGTTCTCCATACCATCACAATATAAGTAGTGAATCACATGTATTGGTGGGCGGCCCTGTGCTCCCACCACATTGCCCAGCACTGCATAGCAATATACATATGCCATACTTTTGGCGCTGTCTTATACCTTATAATAGGATCTTCCTTAGCACCCCAAAATGTGCTCAGCATAGTTTTCACAATGCACATACTTTCCCATTAACTATAATGAGCATGTGGCACAGTTCAGCAACTGTAACTGCCAATGATCCAAAAAGTGCCACAGTCAAAGATCTATGACAAATCTTTCTAGATGCCAAATTTCAGGCAAATCAGACACATGGTTCAAAAGTTATTGAAGCAGAACTAACCACATTTCCATTTGTCAGAGTGGAATAATTCTGCACCTGTTTAAGTTTTGCACACCAAACCACTGCAAGGCATGTCCAGGGTACTAGGGCTACCTACCCTATAAATTGCAAGCTAATAGCAGCATGCCTGATCCAATGGGAAAACATCAACTACAGTCAGTATCTCCCCAATGAATTAATTTTGCAGCACCTAAACATGATAATTACCAGCTGTAGGACATCCCATAAACACCCTCCACATTTCAAGTAAAAGACCAAACCATTAAATAGATATTCAGTTTTAAAGTTTGTGCACCTTAAGAATTATTCCACGAAAATGGCGGAAGTCATGTCGAAAATGCGCTGAAATGGCAGACCTGGCAGCCACAAAATCTTTAACTGCAAAGGTGGGCAATCTCAATTAGTAATACCTCTGAAACAGAGCAATATTTTTCATCAAACAAAAAGTGGCATGTTCCGTGAAGAAGGGCTATGTCCCAAGTTTCAGACTAAGCAACCACACAATGGCTGCACGCACCATGGGCAACAATTGCACAAAATTAGCAAGAACTGATTTTTTGTCACTTCACTGCGTAAAAATTGTATGTCTGATTGAAATTAAAATTGGTAAATAAAGACATATGCCATACCAGAACATATATACCAAATGTTATGTGAATCTGTTCAATGGTTGCATAGTGGCTTGACTGGAAATCTGTGCAGGAGTGCCAAAAAAAAATGTGTGACACTTCAGTACACAAGGACTGTATATCTGATGGAACCAAAACTTGGTAAAAGAAGTCATGTACCATAGCACACCGTGTGTCCAACGTTTTATGATCATCCATTCAACAGTTGCACAGTGCCACGAAAAAAGAACTGTGCAGCCACAGTTCAGCAACCTTAACTGCCAGTGGCCCAAAAATTGTCACAGTTGAAGATCTATGGTAAATCTTTCAACATTCCAAATTCCAGGTAAATCGGACACATGGTTCAAATGTTATTGAAGCAGAACAAACCAAAATGTAATTTATCGGAGTGGCATAATTCCGCACCTGTATAAGTTTTACACACCAAAGTACTGCAAAGGCACATCTAGGGCACTAGGGCTACCTACCCTATAAATTTCAAGTCTATAGCAGCATGCATTGATCCAATGGGAAAACATCAAATATGTCAGCCAATATCTCCCTGACAAATTAATTTTGCAGCACCTAAACAGGATAATTCACAGCTGTAGGACATCCCCTCAACACCCTCTGAATTTCAAGTAAAAAGACTAAACCATTTAATAGATATTCAATGTTAAAGTTTGTGCACCCTTAAGAATTCTTCCACCACAAAATGGTGGACCTCATGGCCGAAAATTCACTAAAATGACAGATCTGGCAGCTGAAAAATCAGTAACCATAAGGGGGGCAACTTCAAATGGTAATAATTCTGGAATGGAACAATATGTTTTCACCAAACAAAAAGTAGCATGTTCCTTAAAGAAAGGGCTATAGCCCAGTCAACCACACAATGGTTGTGCAGCACCAGGGGCAGCACAGTGTGTGAAAGCAACAAAAACTGAAGTTTTGTCACTTCGCTGTGCAAAAACTGTATGTCAGACTGAAAATGGAAATGTGCAATATACACGGTGAATGGTATGTGGTGATGGGAGTGTGGGGCCACCATGCTGCCCATGTCTGCATAATAACAGTAACAGTAATTCTAATGCTGACAGTAATTGTAATGGCAACTGAAACACAAACACTAATGGTGGGTGTAACACCAACACAAACATGAACGCAAACAGTAACTGTTACAGTAACGCAAGTGGAAATGCAAATGGTGACGCAAACGATAGTGCAAATGCACATGGTAACAGTAACGGTGACACAAATGCGAAAGGAAATGTAAGCTAACGGTAACATAACTGCAAACGCTAACAGTAATGGTAACGGTGACGCAAATGTAGATGGAAACGCAAACGGTAGCATAAACGCAAGCACAAATGGAAACCGTAACACAAACAGTGATGGAAATGCAAACACAAACAGTAATGCAAGTGCAAATGCAACAGAAATGGTAACAGTAATGGTAACGGAAAAGCAAGTGCAAATGTAAACTCAAACAGTAACACCAACCGTAATGCTAACATTAACAAAAACACAAAGTGAAACAGTAATGCTAACACTAGCACTGCCGCAAACATATACTCAAATGATAGTGCAAACACAAGTGCAAACCCATACAGTAACAGTGATGCAAACAGTAACGGAAACACAAGCGCAAATGCAAACAGTAATGCTAACCATAACAGTAATGTTGAGGGAAACAGAAGGTGAAGCGGTAATGCTAGTGCTAATGATGATGCAAATGTAACACTAATGCAAACGATAATGGAAACGCAAATGCAAACGCAAACAAGAAGAGTAAGGAAATGCAAATGGTAACACAAGCGGTAATGAAAATGCAAATGGAAATGGTAACGCAATAGAAACGCAAAAGGAAATGGTGACACAAACAAAACGCAAACACAAGTGTAGACGCAATGGTAAAACACACGGTGATGCAAACAGAAAGGCAACACAAACAGTAACAGAACGCATAGCGCACATTCTTTGTGTCCCAAACAGGTGCATCCAGAAGCACAGTGAATATAAAGAATGTGGCCATACTAATAGCCCTTGGAGCAGAAAATTAACACTTGGAATACTAAATTACTTATATCTCAGAAACCGTACAACATAGGAAAAAAAATAAAATCACATATTATTTAGGACTTTCTAGGCTAGTTTTGTAGTTAGCTCCCCAATGAAGGGCTAAGAATGTTTGTGATGAAAAGTCTGTATCTCAAACCGTTTTCGAGATACGGGACCCGAAAGGTGCAGCAGATGCTGTAATGTTACTCTGTGGGAAACACTGTTAAACTCGGAGTACTGTAATTTTGCAGCCCAGTAATATTTTGGCACCAAACCACAAAAAGGCACATCTGTGTGATGTTGGCTATCTTCTCTGCAAATTTCAGTCCAAAAGATCAAACTGTGGTTTTGCAGCAGGGTGGCAAACATTTTCATTGTTTTGGCCGTTGTATCTCAAATACTTTTGCAAATCACGACACTTCTGCAAAAAAATCACAAAAGTGTCACATTGAAAGTACTTTGCAATACTACTTTTCACAAAAATTTAAAAAACATATTTCTATGGGTGTTTTACCCCAAAAAAGACATGGCTAGCATCCTCAGGGCTCGACTAGGTAAACACAGCAACTGTATCGCACATTTTGTTAACTTTTCTCATAGACTATAATGGGATTCAGTTTTTTTTTAAACTTTTGAACCGTTTAATATTTTTTCATGCAATCTTCAAAAGGTATATCGGGCACCCTGGCTGCATGTTCTCAGACGTTTTTTGACCAATCACACAAAGCATGTGGGCCTTAGGCGCGAGCAAAGAAATGCTAAAAAATACATAATGTATGCATTTTTTGGCATGCTGTAGCTCTGCAACTGTACATCGACCATAACACAACTTGCCAGGTCCAGAGATCTGCAGTACCATACTGTGCATTCCAAATTTCAGGCCAATCCATTGTACTGTTGCAAAGTTATTAAGGTGCAAAATTTCAGATTTAACCTTAAATGGGGTACTCAACCCTAACTATAGTGGCACTACCGTGTCACTATAATACATATTCATGGCAAAAAACTCCATTTAATGCATCAGTTAGGGTTGTTCCGCAGTGACAAAAGTGAGGAAATTCAGTGTTAAGGATACCACCCCTTGCCCACACTCACCGCCCCACCAACAGGCATCAGGCTGTGTGTTGGGGTCATCGAGCCTAACTCTCACCCCATTCCATGTGTAAAGAAGCTGAGGTGGTGCAGCATAGGTGTATGGGGTGAGGTTAGGCTCAACAACTGGCACAGCCGGTCACTGCCGAATGAGTGTGTGAAGTGGTGGTAACCTAACACCCAATTTCCTCACTTTGTCACTAAACAACCTAACTGATGCATTAAATGGACTTAATTGCCATAATTTCACTTCATTTGAGAATGTGCAATATAAATAGTGAATGTAATGTGGTGGGGGCCCCACACTCCCACCGTGCTGCCCATGTCACTATAATAACTGTAACAGTAACGGTAACTCTAACAATAATAGTAATGGTGAGTAAAATGCAAACACTAAAGGTTACTAACACCAACAGAACGTGAATGCAAATGCAAATGGTAATTTTACGGTAACACAAATGGAAATGCAAATGCAACTGGTAATGCAAACAGTAATGCAAACACAAATGGTAATGGTAATGGTGACGCAAATGCCAACACAGAAGGAAATGGTAATGGTAACTGTAACGTAACCGCAAATGCTAACAGTAACAATGATGCAAACATAAATGGAAATGCAAATGATAACAGAAACACAAATGCAAACACAAACCGTAATGCAAATGATGATGGAAATGCAAACATAAACAGTAACGCAAACGCAAGTGAAAATGGAAATGCAAAGTGAAGCGGTAATGATAATGCTAACATTGATACAAACATAAGCACAAACACAAACAGTGAGCAAATGCAAGCAGAAACACAAATGGTAAAGGTGACGCAAACAGAAATGCTAACACAAACAGTAATGGAAACGCAAGCACAAACGTAAATGCAAATGGTAACGGTAACCGTAATGCTAACGTTGACAGACAAGCAAAGCAAAAAGGTAACAGCAGGGTTTTAAATAATTGATTAGCAGTTTTTTTATTGGGACTATGCTAACTGTACAGAAAGTATTTATATAGGTTTTCTAGAAGTGCTGTGTTTGTTAAACACAGTGAGACAAGAGCTATGCATTTTCACAAAGATTTAGCACTTTTATGAACAAAACGCTAATCAATTTTTAGAGTTATATAAATCCCTGTAACAGTAACACTAACAGTGACACAAACATAAATGCAAATGGAAATACAAACAGTAATGGTAAAGGTGATGCGCAAACAAAAACGCTAACGCAAACAGTAACGGAAATGCAAGCACAAACTTAAATGCAAATGGTAATGCTAACCGTAACAAAGCATTGACAGAAATGCAAAGTGAAGCCTAATGGTAATGGTGACAGAAACAGAAACAGAAACGGAAACAGTAACACAAATGTAAACAGTAACGGTGATGCAAATGGAACCAGTAATGGAAACACTAATGGAAATGCAAGTGCAAATGGTAATGCTAACGTTGATGGAAATGCAAAGTGAAGTGGTAACATTAATGGTAACAGTGATGCAAATGTATACATTAATGCAAAACGCTAAAACACATGCAAAAGCAAATGGTAACAGTGATGCAAAAGGAAATTTTAAGGCAAGTGATAATGCAAACGTAAATGCAAACAGTAAGGGAACTCCAAATACAAATGGTAATGCAAATGGTTGCAAGAATGAAAATGGTAATGATAACGCAAACAGAAATGCAAAAAGAAAACAATGCTTATGAAAATGTAACCAAAAAGCGCAAATAGTACGGTGATGCAAATGGAAACACTAATGCAAATGGTATGGAAACAAAAAGTAACCAGAATGCACATGCAAACGGTAATGCCAATGGTGATGCAAAACTTAACAGTAATGCAAAAGGTAACACAAGTGCAAGCAGAAACGCAAACAATAACAGACAAGGTGATGCAAACAGAAACGCTAACACAAACAGTAATGGAAACACAAGTGTAAACATAAATGCAAATGCTAACGTAAACGCACACACTTTCTGTCCCAAACAAGTGCATCCACAAGCACAATGAATACAAAGAATGTGGGCATAATAATGGCCCTCGGACCAGAAAATGAGCACTTAGAATACTAAATTGCTTATATCTCAGGAACTGTACGATGTAGAAAAAAGTTAAAATCTCATATTATTTATGACTTTCCAAGCTAGTGTTGTACTTAGCACCCCAGTGCTCTGTAGCTCCACAACCATACATCCGACTGTAACACAATTTGCTAGATCCAGAGATCTATGATACCAGACTCAGTATTCCAAATGTCAGGCAAATCCGTCACACAGTTGCAAAGTTATTAAGCTGCCAAATTTCAGACTTAACCTTAAATGGGGTACTCAATCCTAACTGTAGTGGCACAACCATGCCACTAATACATATATATATATATATATATATATATATATATATCATGGCAAAAAAACTCAATTTAATGCATCAGTTAGGGTTGTTCCACAGCGACAAAAGTAGAAAATTCAGTGTGGGATTGGCACCTCTTGCCCCTACACCCCACCCCCACCAACAGGCATCAGAGTGTGCACAGGGGTCATTGGCCCTCTCAGCCCATTCCATGTGTAAATAAGCTGAGGTGGTGCAGTATAGGAGAATGGGTAGAGAGTTGAGCCCATTATTGCGCATACCCTGATGCCTGTTGGTAGGGACGGAGTGGGTGTGGGGTGCAAGGGGTGGCAACCCTAAAACTGAATTCCCTCACTTTTGTTGCTGTGAAACAGCCCTAACTGATGCATTAAACAGAGTTTTTTTGCCATGAATTTCCCTTTTTTTTTGAGAATGTGCACTATAAATAGTGAATGGTATGTGGTGGTGAGAGCGTGGGATCCTTTGGACCCCACGCTCCCACCATGCTTCCTATTTGTGCATAATAACCCTAACAGTAATGGTAACACTAACAGTAACAGCAATGGTAACGGTAATCCTAATGGGAACGTTAACACTAACAGTAACACCAACGCTAATGGTTGACAGTAACAGTAACAGAAATCCACATGCAAATGGTAACACAAACGGTAGTGCAAATGCAAGCAGAAACAGTAACACCAATGGTGACATGAAAGGAAACAGCAGTGCAATGGTAATACAAGCACAAATGATAACTCAAACGGTAATGGAAACACAAGTGTAAATGTGAACGCAAACACAGATGGTAACGCAAATGGCAACCAAACTGAAAACAGTAATGGTAACACAAATGGAAATGCAAATGCAATCGCAAATACAAATGGTAAACATATGCAGTCATGCAAATAAAAATGCTAATTAAAACGGTACCGGAAACTCAAACAGTATCGGTAATGCAAACACAAACAGTAACTTCAACAGCGATTCAAAAGGAGATAGCAGCACAAACGGTAATGCAAACATAAGTGCAAACGGTAACACACACGGTGACGTGAATGGAAATGATTACAGAAACACAAGCGCAAACATAAATGCAAACATTAATGGTAATTCAAACAGTAACTGAAACGCAAACGGTAATGGTAATGTATAAGTAAATGCAAATGGTAACAGCAATGGTGACGCACAAGGAAACAGTTATGCAAGCGACAACGGAAATGCAAGCGCCAACACAAAGCGCTTAATGGTAACAGTAACAGAAACGCAAAAGGTAATGATAATCGCAATAGTACTAAACGCGACATGCTTTGTGTGCGAATGAGGTACATCCAGAAGCACAGTGAATACAAAGAATGTGGGCATAATACTCTGACAGGAAAATGAGCACTTGGAATCTGAAATTTAAATCTCATATTATTGACAACTTTCCAGGCTAGTTTGCACTTAGCCCCCAGTGGAATATTAAGAATATTTGAGATGAAAAGTCTATCCTGAGCCATTTTCGAGATATGGGACCGAAGAGTGCAGCAGAAACCATAATGTTATCTTGTGGGAAAAAATCATCAAATTTGGAATGCCATAACTTTGCAACCCTGTTATATTTTGGCACCAAACCACCAAAAGGCACATCTGGGTGATGTTGGCTTTCTTCCTGCAAGTTTCAGCCCAAAAGAACAAACTGTTGTTTTGCAGAAGGGTGGCAAAAGAGTTCCTATTGTTTTGAGGCATACTGTCACAAATTACTGTGGCAAATCATGACACGTTCGCAAAAAAATATCATAAAAGTGTTGCATTTGCAAAAGTACTCTCGACACTACTTTTACAAAATGTAAAAAACTTATTTATGGGCTGTTTTACCCCTAAAAAATACATGGCTAGCATCGCCATGGCTCAACTAGGTGAACACAACAAGAATTGTGTCCCTAGAAGGTTCCAAGTTTAAATGCCAAGCTTATAAAAAGCCATGCAGACTTTTTAGAGAAAGACGCCTATAACAGGTATCGCATTGAACCCATTTCTAATTTATTCATATTTACAGATGAATACTCACACTAATTAGTACAGAGCACTAGAAATATAACTGTGTTTACTCTGTGATTCACAGGTTTAAAATTTTAAAAATGGCAACAGTCAAACTTTGAAAAGTTCGCAGACTTTTTACACTTTAACGTCTTGTGCCAGGAAGCAAGTTTGCTATACAACTGTAAGCTTCATATAAGAAAGACGTGCTGGAATAGGTATGAGCATTGAACTTCATTTTAACCCATTCCCTTTCATAAACTCTCACACTAACCAATGGTAAATATAAGAAATGTAAATACATTTGTTCTGTTATTTACATGTTTGGAGTACTAAAATAGCAACTTACATACTTTGAAAGGTTTGCATATTTCTGTGTATTAGGAAGGCAGAATAAACCTTACTTCAAGAATATACAGAGTGATTATTTATGTTGTTTGAGCACAACTTGTTTCATATGAATTTCTATAGAATATTAATTAAAACCTGAATACTGTTTTTATGACCTTTAGGTCTGATTGTGAACAACGTTCATATCATAGAAATTTGGAGAAGTTGGCAGCACTACACTTCAAGTGTTATTTAAGGTATTTAATGTGTTTAAGTATTTCATGAGAGGCTGCTGTAGTTATAAGAGTATTATCTGATTGGAAACAATCTCACCGTGGTGGCATTAGCACTCTTGCATCAGTGATGAGCAGGTAGCCTTAGGGCACAAAGAAAGATTTAGGGCCATAAGCACTCTTGGATAGGCGACTTATATTATTATTTTTTGTATGTTATTATTTATTGTATGTTGGTTTTGACGCTTATAAAATTACAGGTATTGGACATTAATGTATTCACTTCCTGTAGTAGAACTAATGGTATAGGCATATTAAAAATTGTTAAAATTATAACAGATAAACATTTTTATTAAAATGATTCTTATATTGATTTATAATATATGGGTGAGTAAAATAACAGTATCAAAAATCATACAAACAAATCCCTGTAATACACTACTCTCTTTCCCATAATACTACCCTTCCTCAAGTGATAATGCTATCGTTCACTGCTGATAATACTATCATTTCAGCTCTCAACAATAGTATTAGCATTCAAATCCTACAGCGCATGCGCCAGTCAGCCTGTCACACAGACTCAGTTGCCATGGTGCCATATTTCTTCCTGCGCAGTCAAGTGGCAGCATGCATTGTTATTGGCTGCTTTCCTCTGTGGGGGCAGGAAGAACAATCCTAAAACTTGATGGCTGTTTACCCTGCTTAGGGACGGTCAGTCGTACTTCTTCACTTTTTAAATCGCTTACTTCATCCTCCATTCAGTGAAGGATACCAAAACAAAAGTGGGACTAACTGCCTCACAAGCGAAAATGTCAAATTAAACTACAACAGATTCGTGAGAGGGTGGGATGAGCAAGCGAGGAAGAGAATCTTCAGCTGGACAGCACAGCGAACAGTAGTGGCTCAGTAGGTAGCACACTCACCTCTGAGGCCGGAAGATCAGAGGCTGTGGGTTCAGTTCCCACATCTGGCACTTGGGTTAATATCCCAGTACTAACACTGTAGTGTAACATGAGAGGGGTGCTGCACTTCTGAGGTGCCTTTTTCAGATGAGACGTTAAACCGAGGTCCCATCTGCCTGGATTGGTGGTAGTTCAGGTGGATGTTAAAGATCCCATGGCACTTATCGAAAAGAGTAGGGGAATTTCCCTGGTGTCCTGGCCAAATTTCCCTCATTCACTAAAAATACCACCAACAGTTTAATCTGGTTCAAAGTCATTTGGCATTCATCTGTATCCCCTTCCCCTGGGTCGTGCCTGAAAATAGGCAGGAATTGTCTAGTGCACTTAGCTGGTCAACAAAAAATAAGTACATAAATAAACAGTCGGAAGCCCTGCACAAAAAGAATAGAATTTGTAAACGGATCCATTTATTACAAAAAATAAAAAATAGATGAGGGTGTATTTCATGGCAGTAAGACCGTCTCAAAGTTTTGGGGTCTTTGGAAACCTCTTGAACTTTACTCTCGAGGTTCCAAGTCCCAAACCCTCTCAATAGTCTTACTGCCTCGTAGTTCATCCTCACCTATCCATTATTCTGTTTATCTTTTACAGTCTCCCAGAGAAGCCAATATGTGGTGAAATGTTGAGGCATCTATTAGTTAAATAAAAAATATACAAGAAATACACAATTGGTGCATGTTTGGTGTTTACCAAGAGTGGCTGAACAATTTTTGGCTTTCAAGAATTCATACACACACCAGCTCCACATCTAAGAACTTTCTACACAGAACTGAATTTCCTTTGGATCTCTGGATTTTAAGCGTAATAATTTTGCCACCATAAAATGGATTTGCCTGAAATTTGGCATGTACTGTCTGGCATCATAGGGCTCTGGATCTGGCAAGTTGCATTATGGTCAGATGTACAGTTGCGGAGTTACAGAGTGCCAAAAATGCATAAATTACGGGTTTTTGCATGTTTCTTTGCTCATGCCTACAGCCCACACAGTTTGATCAGTCAGTCTGAAAACTTCAGAGAACACGCAGCTGGGGTCCCCAATGTGCCTTTTGAAGATTTCATGAAAAAATCTTAAACGGTTCAAATGTTACTCAAAAAACACTGAATCCCGTTATAGTCTACGGGAAAAGTTAAACTATTCGAAAGTGTCACAAATGCAGTTTTTACTGTCGCAAATGACCCATTTACTTTCGTGATTTAGACATTTTGTTTTCAGTTGGTGGTCAGAAAAATGCTTGGCAATTAAATTTGGGATACTCTAGGGACATAATTCATACTGTGTTCACCTACTCGAGCCCTGAAGATACTAGCCATGTCTTTTTTGGGGGTAAACACCCACAGAAATATGTTTTTAATTTTATAAAAAGTAGTGCCATAAGTACTTTCGCATATAGGGACACTTTTGAGTTTGTTTTCAAAGTGTTGTGATTTGTGAAAGTACTACATTTCTCTGAAAAAGTAGGAAATCTTCACACCCTGCTGTTAAGCAACAGTTTGGTCTTTTGGGCTGAAATTTATGGGTAAGAAAGCCAATATCCCAGAGATGTGCCTTTTGGTGGTTTAGTGCCAAAATATTACTGGGCTGCAAAGTTATGGCTCTCTGAAGTTGACAGTTTCTCCCATAGGATAACATTGCAGCATCTGCTGCGCATTTTGGGTCCCGTATCTCGAAAACGGTTCAAGATACACACTTTTTGCTGCAAAATTCTTAGTACCTCACTGGGGGCTAAGAGCAAAACTAGCCTGGAAAGTCATAAATAATACAGTATGAGAATTTAATTTTTTCTCGCCTACTCGGTTCCTGAGATATAAGCAATTTAGTATTCCAAGTGCTCATTTTCTGGTCCGAGGCCATTATTATGCCAACATTCTTTGTATTCACTGTGTTTCTGAATGCACCATTTTGGGATTCAAAGCAGGTGCGTTTGTGTTACTGTTACCATTAGCATTTCCGTTTGCGTTTCCGCTTGCTGTATCGTTACTGTTCGCATTACCATTTCTGTTTGCGTAAATGTGTGTGTAACCATTTGCAGTTGCATTTGTGCTTCTGTTTGCATTGTCGTTTCCATTACTGTTTACTTTTATGTTACCATTGGCGTTACCATTACCGTTTACATTTGCGTTTGCATTTCCGTTACTGTTTCTGTAACCGTTTGCGTTTACATTACCGTTTGTGTTACCATTTACGTTTGTGCTTGCATTTACGTTAACGTTTGCATTACTGTTTCTGTTGCATTTGCACTTGCATTTGTATTACCATTTCCATTACTGTTTCCTTTTGTGTCAACGTTGCCATTACTGTTTCCGTTTCTGTTTGCATTACCATATCCATTTGCATTTCTGTTACTGTTTGCATAACCATTTGTGTTGACGTTATATTTCCACTTGTGTTAATGTAACGGTTGCATAACCATTTTTGTTTGCACTTCCATTTCCATTACCATTTACATTTACATTTCATTTTGCATAATCGTTGGCATTACCATTTACATTTCTGTTTCTGTTACCATTTGCCTTTCCATTGCCGTTTGTGTTACTGTTACCATTACCGTTTGCGTTAATGTTTCCACTTATGTTTCCACTAACGTTTGTCTTACTGTTTCCGCTTGTGTCACCATTATCGTTACCACTTGTGTTTCTGCTTGCATTACCGTTTGCGCTTCCATTTGCATTATCATTAACGTTTGCTTTTTGTTACCATTTTTGTTTACGTTTGTGCTTTCATTTCTGTTACTGTTTGTATTATTGTTGCCATTTGCGTTACCTTTCGCATTACTGTTTGCATTTGGGCTTAAACATCACATTCTTTGTGTGATTATAACTACAACTATTAAACAGATTTATATGACATTTGTAATACTTGGTCTACTATGGTACTTCTGTGCATTTACCAATTTTCATTTGACATCTTCATACACTTTTTGCACAGTGAAGCGTCAAAAATTTATTTTTTGCCACTCATGCACAGTTTTATGCTCGTGCTGCTCTGCGACCACAGAAGTGATTTGGATAACATTTGGTATACATGGAGTGGAATGGTACATCTATTTATTTACCAATTTATATTTGACTGGTACATACGGTTTTTGTGCAGTGAAGTGCCAAAATAGCAGTTTTTGCTATTTTTATACACTATCTTGTACGACACATAGCGCAGCCAATATGTAGCTTATGGGCCTGAAGCATGGTACATAGAAAGCCCTTTGTTCAAGGAAGATGTCAGTTTTTGTTTGGTGACAAAATATTGTTCCGGTCCAGAGTTATAGCGTTTCACATTGGCTCCCCGTTGTGTTACTGTTTGCATTTGTGCTGAAACAGCACATTATTTGTGTGATTATAACTTTACAACTGTTAAATAGATTTGTGTGACATTTGTAATACTATGTCTACTATGGTACTTCTGTGCATTTACCAATTTTCATTTGACATCTGTGTACGCTTTTTGCACAGTGAAGTTCCAAAAATTTATTTTTCGCCACTCATGCGCAGTTTTAAGCTCATGCTACTCTACAACCATAGAAGAATTTTGGATAAAATGTGGTATTCATGGAGTGGAATGGTGCATCTATTTATTTAACAATTTCTATTTCACTGGTACATATGGTTTTGCTCAGTGAACTGCAAAAAATGCAGTTTTGCTATTTTTGTTTTACACTATCTTGCACAATGCGTAGCGCAGCCACTGTGTAGTTTAATGATCTGAAACTTGGGACATAGAGAGCCCTTTCTTAAAGTAACATTCCACATTGTGTTTGGTGAAACAATCTTGTTCTGTTCCAGAGTTATTACCATTTGAAATTGCCCCCCTCTCATGGTTAAAGATTTTTCGTCCACCAGGTCTTCCATTTTAGCATATTTGCGGCTGCGACTTCTGCTATTTTGTGGTGGAAGACTTCTTGAAGGTGCACAAACTTTAAAACTGAATATTTCTGGAATGGTTTGGTCTTTTAACATGACATTTGGAGTGGATGTCCTGGAGATGTGAATTATGCTGTTTACATGTTGGGTTACTAATTTGCTGAGGAGATACTGCATGACGCAGTTAACGTTTTGCGCATAACATTGTACATGGTGCTAGTGGCTTGAAATTTATAGCATGGGTAGCCCTAGTGGTATGGACGTGCCTTTCAGTGGTTTGGTTCACATTAACCTTAGTGCCGTTATCTCAGAAATGAAGCAATATACAGACTTTTCACTACTGTTGGCTCAGATCAGCTTTGCGCCATTATTTATTTATTTGCTTTTGTTGACCAGGTGGGTACACTAGACATAGGAATGCCTATATTCCGTGGCAATGGCCTTAGGAGGATACAAAATGACATATTAAAACATCAGTGTGATTTAGCACACACAAACCATACAATAAATAGTTAGCCAGAAGAGTACAAAACAACTCAAACCTTAATAAGATTATGATAATACATGAGCAAGCAAAATAGGTTGTATGGAGACATGGATAACAGGATCATAGAGAAGAAATGAGATAAGTGCAAACAAAGTGAGATACAGAGTTTTTGCTGCTGTTGACTCACATCGCCTTTGCACCGTTATCTCGGAAACAAAACGAGATACAGACTTTTCAGTACTGTTGGCTCAGATCACCTTTGTGCCGTTATCTCGGACACAAAGCGAGATACAGACATTTCGCTACTCTTGGCTCAGATCACCTTTGCGCAGTTATCTTGGAAAAGAAGTGAGATACAGACTTTTCGCTACTGCTGACTCACATCACCTTTGCGCTGTTATCTCATAAGCAAAACAAGATACAGACTTTTCGCTACTGTTGGCTCACATTGCCTTTGTGCTTTGATCTCAGAAATGAAGCGAGACACAAACTTTTCACTAATGTTGGCTCACATCACCCTTTCTGCTGTTATCTCATACAGGAAGTGAGATACAGATTTTTAATTACTGTTACCTTATATCAGTGTACTGTTACTGTTTCTGTTTCCGTTTGCATTTCCATTTGTGTTTCCCTCACCGTTTGCGTTATGGTTTGTGCTTGCATTTCTGTTACCATTTGTGTTTCTATTTATGTTTGTGTCACTGTTACCGTTTGCAGTTACATTACCATTACCATTGTGTTTTGCTTTTGCTTTTTTGTATAATCCTTTCTATTGTTTTCAGTTATAAAAACACATACACAGCACATAAACATACAGATACACATACTAACAGATACTAATACAAAAGGACAAATGCACTTCTGTACAATTAATTTTATATTCAGAGATTATTTCCCCAATCAGTTGATTCCTATCACTCACTGACAATGTTAGGAATAAGGTAGGCTAATGTCCAGACAATTACAAGTTAGTTATCATGTGGATAGCAATATATAGCATCATTATATGGCATAACCACAAGAGGGGGGGACACTTATCCGGTTAAGTCCCACCCTTCTAGGCCAAGCCCTCACACAGGGTGATCATCTCTTGTCTATTAAGTGAAGAGAGAAGGTGCCCACTCTCTATAGAATGCCTCTGATCTGTTCTTTAATACTAATGATAATCTTTCTAACACAAGATTTTGCAGTGTCAATTGTCACCATTGCTGGATGGTAGGTGCAACATTGTTAACCCAAGTATTTTGGATACAGTGCCTGGCCAGTACCATGAGAATTTTAATCCAACACAGCATTGTTTCCCACTCCTCTGTCCCATCCACACTCATACCAAATAACCCTTTAATAGGGTCCATCGGGATGGGGTTCCCCGCCATTAACTCTTTTTCTTTAAATATTTTTCCCCAGAAAAAAACGCAGGATACAACAGTTCCAAAAACAGTGCATATATGTTCCTACTTCTTTTCTGCATCTCCCACGTAATGGAGAGACAGCCACATAGACCCTATGCACCACAACTGAGGGATAATATAGCCTATGTAAGAACTTAAAATAGGCTTCCTTAAATTTATTACAAACCAGCAGGCCCCTATGTCCCAAGAGCTGTTTTTGCCAGTTCTCTTTAGAGATTTCCCTTTCTAAATCCTTACTCCATTGTTGTCTTACCTTCTGTATATAATCAAGGCCACCTTGTTTACCAACTTTGCAGCCTTTCCAATAAACCCTTTAGGATCACTCTGTATCCCCAATATTGTTATTTCTATAGAGCCCCATCCGTGCCCTTCCAGTTTTTCTCTCTCCATTTTGACTATAAATGTTTTAAGTTGGAGATATCGATACATCTGCTGCCCCCGCAGATTCAGATTCTTTTTAATATCCTCTAATGGGAGTAACGCCCCTCTGCTAATCATATTACCCGCACATTTGGCCCCCCTATTTCCCACTCCTTAAATCCTCTATCTTCTAACCCTGGCAAAAAGAAGGGGTTCCTTGCTAATGTCATCAGTATAGCTTCTCCTTTAGTTATCCCCCTGGCTTTCTTAAGCAACCCCAAGGCTTCCAAGGCCATTCCGACCAGAGGGTTCCGACTCGCTTGGGTCCTATATGCCTGTGATCCTTTACTGTGCAAGTAGGCAGATAATTGCCCTATGCATCCCTCTTGCTCCAGTGCCACCCAGCTTGCTACCTCTGGTCGAAACACCCAGTCAGCTATATATCTCTGTCGGATGGACAGATAATAATTTAGCAGGTCTGGGAAATTGAGACCACTCTTAACTGCCTCAGCTTTGAGTCTTTGAAGCCACATTCTTGGCTTCTGTCCCTTCCATATATACTGAGCAAATGCTTTTTCTAACCTACCAACATCCCCCCACGTAATTCGCATAGGGAGCATCTGCATAGGATACATTATTCTAGGTAGAATGTTCATTTTTAATACATTAATCCATCCCATCCATGATATTGGCAACTGCATCCACCTTCTCAGGTCTGTTTCTATTGTTCTGATTAAAGGCGTATAGTTCAGGCCATACAAAGACCCAATTGTTCTCCCCACCTTAATACCTAAGTACATTATGCTTGTAGATTTGCACTGTATACCCCATTGCTCATCTCCTTCTTCTGGTTTAGGGGAGCACAATGTTTCTGACTTATTCAAATTTATTTTATAACCAGAGAATTCGGTGAAGTCTTTTATCAATTGCAAGAGAGACATCATGGATCCCTCTGGCTCCCTTAGGAACACCAGCATGTCGTCCGCATATAATGTAACCTTGTGCTCAGTGTTACCCACCCCTTTAACTCCTCGGATACTCTGACATTGCCTAATCGCTGCTGCTAGTGGTTCCAGTGCCAATGCAAACAGCAATGGTGAAAGCGGGCAACCCTGCCTGGTGCCTCTTTCCAACCTGAAAGGTTCCGTGGGGACTCCATTAACCAAAACACCAGCTCTCGGGGACTGGTACATTGCCCTAATCCACCGTACGTAAGGATCACCCAGACCAAACTGGTCCAATACCTCAAAGAGGTAATCCCACTCCACCCTATTAAAGGCCTTTTCAGCATCCATTGATATAACATAGGTCTTTTCTAAGTCTTGGCCAGCCCTCCACACCACATTAAGTAACCTATGCACATTATGATTTGATAACCACCCCTTTATGAATCTGGTCTGGTCTGGGCGAACCAACGATGGCAGATATTCCTCCAGTCACATGGCTAACGCCTTAGCGAGGATTTTAAGATCACAATTCAACAAGGAGATTGGCCTGTATGAGGCGCATTCCAGGGGATCCCTGCCCACCTTAGAAACCAGACAGATTGTGGCATCATAACATGTATCTGGCAGACAGGGTTCCTCCTATCCTTCCTCTACTTGAAACACCTCACTCAATGCCTCAGCCATCTGGCCCACCAGAGCCTTATAAAACTCTACAGGGCAGCCATCTGGGCCACATGCTTTCCCATGCTGAAGCTTCCCAATAGCCTTCAATATTTCTTCCTTTGTTATGGGTTGACTCAACCATTTCCTTTGGGCTTCTGTGAGGCTAGGTAGCTCCACCGTATTCAAAAAATTCTGCATCCTCTGTCCTCCCCCATCCCTTCCACTTTATACAGATGAGCATAAAACTCCCGAAAACATGCTCTCATCTGCTCTGTATCCCCTTTGTACCTTTCCCTCCTTATCCTTAATCCCGGTTAACCTCACAGGGCACTTTCCCCCTTCATTAACCTGACCAAGAGTGGACCTGGTTTATTAGCCCATTGAAACACCTGCCTCTTACAGTAGAACCAGGAAACTTGGGCCTTCCCTCTTACCAGAGAATTTAGTGCCTCTCGTGTAGCCATCAAAAAGTGTTCCACCTGTCCCCTCTCTCCCCTTGCAACTCGCTTTTCTAGCTCCTTTAATTGCTTTTCCAACACTTGTTGCTTGTCTCTTTTCTCCTTTTTAATTTTAGCCATGTATACTATTATAAAACCTCTAAGGAAGGCTTTACCAGCATCCAGTAAACTGCTTAGGGACCCTGAACTCCCATTGGTCTCTTTATATAATTTCCACTGGTTTTCCAAATACTCTTGAAAATCTTTATTTTGAAGCATATATGAGGGAAATTTCCACTGCGGCCTCGCGTCCCTCTCTTCCTTCATTTTAATCCTTCCCACTACCATAGCATGATCAGATATATGAATAGGACTATGTGAAACATCTACTGTATTACTCTGTCATGCCATGCTCTGGGTATCAAGATGTAATCTATCCTCGTCCATGTCTTATGAGGATTGGAATAGACCGTGTATTCTCTTGCCCTGGATATACCATTCTCCAGCTGTCTATTAAGTCCAACTCTGACATACCCACCCTCCACTGGACTACTGCCTCTGGCGCGCCCCTTACCTTCTGAATGGTCCAATATAGGATCCAGAGTGCTATTCAAGTCTCCCCATGATTAAGCCTGGAAATTATTCTCTAGTAATTAAATCCAGAAACCCCGAAAAAACTGTAGGTCATATGAGCCATGCAGATATACATTCCCTAGCGTGATTTATAAGGATAGCTACCCTCTCTCTTACTTAGATGAGTAAGAGGCCACAAAGCATCTGCCCACCCATCCCTGTGTCAATTTTGTGTGCTCAATATCCGACAAGTGCATTTCCTGTAATAGGAGTTTATTTGTGCCCCCTTTTTCCATAGTGCAATCAGAAGCATCGTACGCTTAATTGGGTTTGCAATCCCCTTTACATTCCAGGAGACTATCACCACTTCCTGTTTGTTAGCCATCTAAGCTTATTATATATTCCCACTTTCCACTTAGCTGATTCTACCATGAGCCCCTTCCGGGTCCCCACACCCCTTGTCCCGCCATCAGCTCTCTACCCACACATTCCTTTTAGCCTTCATTTTACATGAAATGCATTTGCCAATGTACAGTAGAAAACACATTTAAACAGCCCAACTATTATAACAGTAACAAGAACACCACTACCCCCACCCTATCCCCCCTATAGTTACTCTCTTCATCCCTCCATTTCCATCTCCCCTTCCCCCTACCTCTCCCAGTCTTTATACCACTTTTAATATATCCTACCACATATCTAATTCCCCTTGACACTAATTGCAGGTTTAAGCATAAGTGTCATGCCTCACCCTAACAATATATCGCCCCACTGCTCCATCCATGGACAACCCCTATTTAGTTGACTTACTTTATATAACCATAATGCATAACGCTTATCATTTTAACATCAACATTTATATTAACAAATGAGCTCATGAAAAGAAGAACAAACAGACCCCTTTAAACACCACCTTCTTGAAACTCGCCGAGTGACCTCCCAGGATCAGGGAACACCTACCCAAGCTTCCGTGACTGTCTTGCAATATTTATATCGCAGCTCATATCTCTCTCCCTCCTTCTATCCCCCCCCAGCTGAAGCTCCAGACAAGCAAGATGGCAGTTTAAACCCCACAAGTGCAGCACAGCTGTGACCCAAGGGCAGCAGTTTACACCATGATGGCATATGCTTGGAATGTTCCCGTCTATGCCTCCCATCACCCTCTTCTTCCAAGCCGACAAAGTACTTGCCACCATGCCATCTTATCTGCAATCAGACATCTTCTTTGCCCTTCCTAGTTCAGTTCCTCCAGCCAAGTCAGGTCACGAGGCAGTGCCATTCACAGCTTCCCGTCGGCTTCCCACCTGCCGAGTGCCACCTCGTGGTCCTCTGTTCCATTCGCCATGTCTCTGCCAGTCCTGAGAGCGATTTTCCCATCCACCCTCCCCCATAGTCCCTCGTGTCACTGGGAACTTTGGTGGCATTAAGAGGACTCCTATAAACTGCTAACACTGTAACTTTCCTGGAACTAACATAACGTTCATCAGTGCACCCGTAAGTTCAGACAGTCCAGCACTTATTTGTTTATTTTCTTTTGCAAGTTGGCCATGAACTGCTCCGCCTTATTCAGTTCCCAAAAGGAGTATGTCGCTCTGTCATACTTTATCTTCAGTATCGTGGGGTACACCATTAAGTTTTAAACTTTTAAATTTCTCAATTGGGCCATCAAACCATTAAACACCTTTCTTTTCTCTAGCAGCCTCATCGAGTAGTCTTGAGAGATAAACAATCATGTGCCTTGGAATTCCAACGTTCCAACTTCTCTATATGCATGAAAGGTCACCTCTCTGTCTTGATACGAATGATAGCAAATAATAACTTGTCATGGAGGTTGACCTCCAGGGGGCCTGGGCATCACAGTGCGATGGGGTCTCTCTAGTTTAAATTTCCCTTTTAGGCTGCAATCCCAGGAGCTCCGGCAGGATCTTTGCACAAAAGCCCATAATATTCCTTCTCCACTCCTTCTGGCAGCCCTTTAGGCACAAATTCAGCCTTCTATAATAATTCTCTTGGTAGTCCATTACATCTTTTAGCTCATCAAGCTCTTTTTGCAAGCGTGTTACCTGACTCGGTAGCTCCCCTGTATCATCCTCTAGACGGGAAATTCTCTCCTTGGCCTCAGCAATTCTATTCGTGTGTGCTGCTTGTTGCTCCAGTATTTCTTGTAACTTGAGGTCGATCTTGCCCTCCAGCTTAATCAATCTGGGCTCTAAGGCTTCTATTATTTGGCCCGTCACCTCGCAGCCTAGGGCTCCAATTTCGGCTGCCAACAGTGAAACTACTCCCATGTTGTCTTCTGCAGAGGAGGTCGCCACTTTCTTCCTGGGTTTACCAGTCTGCCTTTGGCCCGTCCCTCCACCAGATACCAGGTACTCCTCCATCATAACTGTAGATACAAGCTGTACTGAACATTTTACCGAAAATGCTGATTTTCTTTAATTTATTTTACTTTTGGTTGCCCGCTACGACAGAGCAGCGTGAAAGCACATCTGTTCACCTAGCTGCTCATCAGCGTCCCCCGCGTTTTGCTTTTTCATTTGCGTCACTATTACTGTTACCACTTGCATTTGCATTCACATGTATGTTTGTGTTAGTTACCATCAGTGTTTAAATTTCACTCACTGTTACTGTTACTATTAGCGACTGGGTGACAAGTGTGCTGCCCACAATTCTAAAAGATTATCAGCCTGGTGCAGTGTACAATGCTGATAAAATGGGGCTCTATTACAGGGCTACCCGATCATGGGCATGTACACAAGGAGACATAGCTTCTGGGTGGGAAAAAGCAAAGGACAGAGTATCACTGCTTTTATGTGCCAATATGGATAGCACTGATAAATGTCCAGTGTTGCTAATTGGTAAAAGTAAAGGGCTGAGATGTCTCCCCAAAGATCTAGTAACCATACCTGTCTCCTACCATGCGTCATCTAATGCCTGGATGACCGGGTGGATTTTCATGGACTGGTTGAGTCAGTGGGAGTGAGAACTGAAAAGATGATGCTGGTATGTTCTCCTGCTTGTGGATAACTGCTCAGCCCGCCCTCCATAGACAGTCGGTAACATCCCCCACATATAGGTTGTCTTTCTGCCACCGAACACAGCAAGCCTTATCCAACCATTGGATATGGGTGTCATAAGGAACGAAGGGGCACTACAGGGCACAGATGTCAACCAAATTGCGGGTGTAAATGATGAAGGTGGGTTACAGTATGCATCAACCATAAGCGGAGGCAGTCACAATTCTGGATGCCATTTACATGGTGAGCAAAGCTTAGCAGTCAGTTTCCTCAAGCACAATCGGCAATTGTTTTAAGAAGGCTGGCTTTGTTGTTGGGGAGGTATGTTAGATCAGGAAACTGACTTTGGCCAATTGACCAATAATGATGCTCTTTTGATGTGGAGCCACCATCATTCATGACCCCAATGAGTTCTCTGATTTCGTTGACATTGATGTGGACCTGCCAATGGAGGGTGAGGCTACTGACAGCAACATCTGTGAGCAGGTAAAGACACTGAGAATTGATGAGACAACTGTAGAATCAGATGCTAAAGCTGATGAGCCACCGCCTGAGCCCATAACACACAAAGAGGTGCTAGATCATCTTCAGGTCTTGATGTCCTGGTGCACACAGAATGGGAATGTGTCTGAGTGGGATACGCTAGCAACTTTGGAGCAAACTATCACAAGAAAGGTTTGCAGTGAAGCAAAACAGAGTAAAATTGTCAATTACTTCAAAGCGCTTTAAGCACATTTCCGAATAATGTCACTGTGTTTATTTGGTTTTCAAAATGTAGTACTGAATCACAAGCAGATAAAACAAAACAAAAAAAAGGAAATAACTTTTTAGCACTTAAAACATATAGTTTGTGTCGTTTTTTATGTTATTGATGTTAAAGGCATACCACGCATTTTGCTAGGTTACATTCTGATAAATGGGACAATCGGTTAATAGGAATGAAAGTCTGTCCACAGGGGTGTCCCTATTAAGCGGCTTCATCTGCACTGTTACAGATGGTTCTTACACAGACATGGGCAGCACGTTGGGGGGGGCCCTGTACTCCCACCACCACATTTCATTCACTATTTATATTGCACATTCTCAAAAAGAAGGGAAATTCATGGCAAAAAAATCCATTTAATGCTTCAGTTAGGGTTGTCCCACAGCGACAAAAGCAAGGAAATTCAGTGTTAGGGTTGAAAACCTACTGCATTCCCCTACCCCCACCATCATTACACACACACACACACATCCATGCAAGTAGGGGAAGGACCAAGACAACACGACCAAGCACACACAACCAGCAGTAGGTAACAGAAATAACATACAACTATCTAAACCATGAAACCACACATCCATGCTCTCATTGGGCTGTGGCATGGGGCGTCCTGCTAACTCTGATCCGGATGTTCCATGCACCACAAAACACATATCACTATGGACTGCTGGGTATCTTAGGCCACATGCTGCCACCAACATGTAACACAGACTACACATACGGTATTTTGGGGTGTTCAAGACCTAAAACAGGATTTTGCACATTCCCTGCAATACTTTCGAAAATCACAGTGTCGTGCTATTCATTTGCTACACTTTTGTGTGTGCAACAGTATTTTTCAACACTATTTTGCATGCTTTCAAATGCTACACTGTCATGTGTTCCATTTATGACTCTTTCCTGTTTGTAACACTATTTTGAGAAAGTATGCTCCTGATGACTGCACTTGTTTTCCATCATCTTGCAAGCAAACGGTTGGGTCCTTTGGGCTGACATTTGCAGGGTGGCAAGCCTGGTCCCACAGATGTGCCATTTCTTGCTTTGGTGCTAAAATACTGAAGGATGACAAAGTTATACTGTTCCAAAATTGAGCAATTTCCCATTGACTAACACTGCAGCACCCATGATGCCTTTCACCACACATGTCGATAGCGTAGCTAGGTATACACAGTTTTTGCTACTGCTGCCTTGTTTCACTTTTAGGTGAACTAACCTTGTGGAACAAGTTTGCAAATATTGTATGATACTGGAACTTGGATTTCTTCCTACTTGCTGTGGTAACACAGGTATTCATCTCCTACTGGTTGTGTGTGATTGCTTGTGTTGCCTTGGTCCTTCCTCTACTTGCATGTATGTATGTGTGTGGTGGTGGTGGTAGAGGGATGTTCAGTTAGAGTTTTCAACCCTAACACTGAATTTCCTCACTTTTGTCGCTAGCAACAACCATAACTGATGCATTAAACAAGGTTTTTTGCCATGAATATATATATGTGTGTGTGTGTGTATATATGTGTATATATATATATATATATATGTGTGGTAATAGATAACCCACTGTAAGGTGTGCAGTCTCACTCTGATATGCACACCATGGTGTGCATCCAACCACCCAAGGTGTGCATATATCAGACTGTGACCACACATCCTGCAGTGGGTTATCTATCTTATAAAATGACTAAACATACAAACATAGACTTTGACAGCAGATAAGGACCGCATGGCCCACCTAGTCTGCCCATTTCCCTACCTAGAGGATAAGCTGCAGATCCTATTTAACCAACAGCCTATTTCTTCCTACCCCCCCACAACAATTGCCTTATGTCTGTCCCATGCATTCTTGAATTCTCCCACAGTTTTAGACCCCACAACCTCCTCAGGAAGGCTGTTCCATGCGTCTACCACCCTCTCTGTGAAAAAATACTTCTTCACATTGCCCCTGAGCTGTCCCCCTCTATCTTCAAATTGTGTCCCCTTGTTCTTGCACATCTCTTTTTCTGAAAGATGCTACCCTCTTGGACTTTGTTGATTCTACTGAGGTACTTTAACATTTCTATCATGTCCCCCCTCTCCCTCCTTTCCTCAAGGGTATACATATTAAGCTCCTTTAGTCTCTCCTCATATGGCTTCTCTTGCAGACCCTGCACCATTTTAGTTGCCCTCCTCTGAACTGCCTCCATCCTGTCTATGTCCTTGCTGAGATAGGGTATCCAGAACTGGATGCAGTACTCCAGATGGGGTCTCACCAACTGTCTGTACAGGGGTATAACAACTTCCTGTTTTCTGCTGGCGATGCCTCTCCTGTACATTCCAGTATCCCCCAGCCTTCCCTACTGCCTTCTCACATTGCTTGCTAACCTTAAGGTCATCTGATATGATTACCCCCAGGGCCCTTTCCATTTTTGTTGTTGTTACTACCTCCCCCCATTATGTAATCTTCCCCTGGGTTTTTGTTTCCCAGGTGCATTACTTTGCACTTATTTGCATTGAATCCTAGCTGCCATACTTCTGGCCATGCCTCCAACCTTGCCAAGTCCCTTCTAATCCTTTCCACGCCTCCTTGTGTATCAACCCTGTTCCAGATCTTTGTGTCATCTGCAAAGAGGCATACTTTTCTTTCCAGTCCCTCTGCAATGTCACTTACAAAGACATTAAAAAGGACTGAACCCAGTACTGAACCCTGCGGTACCCCACTAGTAACCCCTCTTTCTTCAGAGTGGACTCCATTTACAATTACCTTCTGTGTCCTGTTGTTCAGCCAATGTTTTATCCAGGCTACCACCTGGGACCCACTCCCAGGCTGGTTAATTTGACTACTAATCTTTGTGCTGGGACTGTCAAATGCCTTGCTAAAGTCTAGGTAGTCCATGTCCACAGCCCCTCCCTGGTCTACTACTTTGGTCACCCAGTCAAAGAAATCAATTAGATTCATCTGACATGATCTTCCCACTGTGAACCCATGCTGCCTTGGGTCCTGTGCCCCACTGGCCTCTAGGTACTCAACAATTCTTTCCTTCAGAAGTGATTCCATCACTTTCCCTACCACAGAGGTCAAACTGACAGGTCTGTAGTTTCTTGCATCTGTCTTGGTCCCACTTTTGTGAAGGGGAATCACATCTGCCTTCTTCCAGTCCTCAGGGACCACACCATCCTCCCATGATTTGTTAAAAAGGGTTGTCAGTGGTGTTATTAGTTCTCTGCTTAATTCTTTTAGAATTCTGGGGTGAATTCCATCTGGCCCCATTGCTTTGTTCACCTTCAGTTTTAGGAGTTCTTTCAGAACCCTTTCCTCTGTGAAAGGACTGGGATCGACCCCCGTCTCCAGAGTGCTTCTGTTAATTGGATTAGGCACCTACTCCACTTCCTCTTTTGTGAATACTTAACAGAAGTATTCATTCGTATCCCTGCTTTTTCACTGTCACTCTCTGCTCACCCACCATCCATTCTATTCAGCCTCACTATCCCTCCCTTTGTCTTTCTATGCTCCCTGATATACCTATAAAAGGTTTTATCCCCCTTCTTAACTTAGTTAGCTATCTTTTCCTCAGTTTGTGCCTTTGCTATTCTGACTACCCTCTCTGCTTCCTTCTGCGTTAACTGGTACAGTTCTCTGTCCTTCTCCTTCTGTGTTTTCTTATACTTCCTAAGTGCGATCTTTTTCTCCCTAACCTTCACCGCCACCTCTTTTGAGAACCATAGTGTCTTTTTCTTTCATTTTGATTTGTTTATTTGCTTCACACAAAGGCTTGTTGCCTCTGTGATGGCAGTTTTGATATTTCCCCATTGTTGCTTCACCCCTCCTTCTAGCCTGTTTGCTAGTGCTTTTCTAAGGCACTCTCCCATCTTGCCAAAGTCAGCCCTCCTGAAGTCCAGAACCCTCACTTTTGTATGGCTTGATTCTGTAGCTGAGTTTATTGTGAACCACACTGTTTGGTGGTCACTTGTTCCCAAATGGCTACCCACTTCTAGATCTGAGATCCTCTCACGGTCCCCATTTGAGAGTACGAGGTCTAAGATTGCTCCCTCATGAGTAGGTTCCAAAACTAGCTGTCTGAGGCATGCCACCTGAAGGGCATCAAGAATGGCCCTGCTTTTGGATGTGGCTGCCTAAAGGTGCTCCAGTTAACATCTGGCATATTAAGGTCCCCCATCAACAGTATCTCCTTTTCTCTGCTATCCTAAGTATGCCTTTTATCATATATCGGGATTTATTTAACTCAAAAATTGATTAGCATTTTGCTAATAAAAGTGCTAAAACTTTGTGAAAATGCATAGCACTTGCATAATTGTGTTTAACAAACATAACACTTCTAGAAAACCTATATACAGTAAATACTTTCTGTACAGTTAGCATTGTTCCAAGAAAAACACTGCTAATCAATTATTTTAAACCCTGTATAATTGTCCATTCCCTCCCCCTGACATGGGGGTCTATATACAACCCTTGTGCAGATTGTGGTGCCATTTCCAGTCTCTGGTGATCCTCAGTGCCTCCTCTCCTCCCCTCCCTTTTACTCTTTTGTTTGGCTGCTTTTATCCCTTCCCTTACATAGAGAGCTACTCCCCCCCCCCTCTTCTGCCCTCCCTGTCTCTCCTGTAGGTTGTGTACCCTAGTATGTTAACATCCCAGTCATGGTTCTCTGTATACCATGTTTCTTTGACTTCTGCGATATCCAGGCATCCCTCTTCCATCAAGGCCACCAGTTCAGGGAGCTTGTTGCCCAGACTACGGGCATTGGTACTCATTACTCTCCATTTCTTGATGGCCTTACCCCTTTTTGCCCCATCCCTGTCCTTACTGCATTTGTCACTTTCTCCATTTACCCTTGCGCGTCTCCCTATCGACATCTCTATGTTGGTGTCTACCTCACTTAGTATCCTGATATTTTGGGGGACTAGGATTTCCCTTCTCTTTTCTAGTGCCTCCCCTTGGCTAGTTTAAATGCTTGTCAATGAAGTATTTAAAACTTTCACCTAGGATCCTGGTTCCCCTCCTGGATATATGCAGACCATCATACCAGTATAGGCCTGCATCCCTCCAGGTGGACCCCCAGTCCCCAATGAAGCCAAATCCCTGTGCTCTACACCAGTTTTTCAACCACTGATTGAATCCCATGGCGTGGCACACCCTAGCCTCACCCATGCCATAGACAGGCAGCACCTCTGAGAAGGTTACCGTGTGGGCTATTTGTCTAAGGCCCATCCCCATCTCTACAAATGCTTCTTGCACTGCCCTGATCCCTTTCTTAGCCTGGTGATTTGCCCCAGGTGGAAAATAACATCCAGCTCCCTCCCCCCATGCAGCTGCCCCTGCGATCCTGAGGATTCGCTCCCTGTCCCTCCAAGCCATGGCGCCAGGCAGGCACCTTACCTCCCTCTCCCCTTCCTCCCCCAGTTCTACCTTCCTAACAATGGAGTTCCCCACCAGCAGTTGTTTCCTTCCCCCTGTGGGGTCCCATGCCACCCTCCTGTGGGTCTCCTGTGTGGAGGTTCCCAGCATCCTCCTTGGTCTCCACTGTGAGTGCCTCCATAGAGGAACCACACTTTTCCAGAATGGCATAGAAATTGTGGAGAGGTACAACTGGAGGGATGCACCTCTGTTCCACCACCCTCAGCCTCCCTGAGCCCACTGTGGTCCAACCACTCCTCTTTCTTGGCAACCTCTGAGGCAATGGCAGTGACCCTAGTGGTCCCTGGGTGGGAGAGGAGGTCTCACAAATCCTGGCCAACTCAGCCTGGAGATGAGCAATCTCCTCCCTCAACCCAGAGAGGTGCCTGTAGATGGGACAACACTGCATCCTCCAGAAAATCTCCTGAAACACTGCTGCTCCACAGCCACTGCACTGCACCACTCCCAACATGTCTTTTTTCTGGCCCCCTAACTGTTATTTGGAATACTTACTCTTTCCTCTGTTTGTTTGTTTATTTCTTTTTTTTGTTCTTCTCTCCCCTACTTACTTACTGTCTCTGCACCCTTTTAGAGGTTTTGGAGGCGGGTGAAAGTGCAGGTGTGCAGTTGCATTCTGATATATGCAGTCATGTGATGTGTTTCAGCCAACCAGCAGAGACTATTTTCCCTACCCATTTTATATTTTATAGTGGCACGGTAGTGCCACTATGGTTAGGGTTGAGTACCCCATTTAAGGTTAAATCTCAAATTTTGCACCTTAATAACTTTAAAACTGTACAACAGATTTGCATGAAATTTGGAATACATAGTCTGGTATCATAGGTCTCTGATCTGGCAAGTTGCATTATGGTCGGATGTATGGTTGCAGAGCTACAGCATACCAAAAATGCAGAAAATACAAATTTTTACATGCTTCTTTGCTTGCACCTGCAGCCCGCATAGTTTTGCGTGATCGGTCTGGATACATCAGGAGAGATGCAGCCAGTGTCCCTGATGTGCCTCTGGAAGGTTTCATGAAAAAATATTAAACGGTTCAAAAGTTATTCAAAAAAAACTGAATTCCATTATGGTCTATTTAACTATTTGACGCTGTTGCAAATGTAGTTTTTACTGTCACAATTTACCCTTTTACTTTTGTGATTCAGCCACTTTTTTTTCAGTTGGTGGTCAAAAGAATGCTTGGCATTTAAATTTGGGACCCTCTAAGAACACAATTCTTGTTGTGTTTACTAGTTGAGCTCTGAGGATGCTAACCATGTCTTTTCTGGGGGTAAACACCCAGAAATATGTGTTTAAATGTTTGTAAAAAGTAGTGTCATAAGTACTTTCGTAAATGTGGCACTTTTGTGATTTGTTTTGTGAAAGTGTTGTGATTTGCAACAGTACTTTGAGACACTGGGTGGGATATTCAGAAGGGTTGTGCCCCAGCATGATATTCAAAGGGAATGTGCCTGGCACAAATCGATGTGCCTCAGCGCATCAGTAATGTGGCGCGGTGCAAGTGGGTGACCATGCACAGCCCACATCCTGATATTCAGCCTGGGATGTGCTGAGCCCAAGCAGGCACAACCCCCACTTGTGCTGCACACAGGTGAGCCAAAAAGGAAGAACTGCTGGCCACTCACAGGTGAGCTGCAGTATTGCAGAGCTGTCGAGCAGCTGACAGCTGTGAGTGGCCACCTGAACTCCAGCGGCACCTGTGTGGTAGCGACCCCCGATGTGCAATCGTGGACATATGTAGTAATAGGAGAACGTCCCATATCCCTGGTGGTTCAGTGGACCACTTGCAGCCTGATCACGGGCAGGAGTACATTAATATAAACCCTCCAATATCCCTGGTGGTCCAGTGGACCGCTCGTAGCTCGATCGTGGGCGTCAGAAATAATATATGACAATCCAATCCATCCCTGGTGGTCCAGCAGTACCCCCCCCTCCCCATCCGCCCACTGAGCCCCACCACCCCGCTCCCCCCCGGCAGCGGCGGGCGGCAGCTCCCCACCCGCCAGCTGAATGACTCTTATGGCGGGGCTGTCGTCCACTGGTCCACAGCGTAGCCATAGATGCAGCCATCCCACTACACAGACCAGATAAGTGAATGGATCCATTCACATTTCTGAGACTGTAGTACGGCATAGTGCACTGCACGCCCACTGGCGACACTGTGGACTAATGGGCATACAGCCCCACTGCACGGAGTCAGTTGGCAGATGGGAGGGAGCTGTCACTGCTTGGGGAGAGCGGGGTGGTGGGGCCCAGTGGGCGGGTGGGGAGGGGGGTACCGCTGGACCACCATGATCGATTGGATTGTCATATATTATTACTGACGCCCACGATCGGGCTGCGAGCAGTCCACTGGACCACCAGGGATATAGAATGTTCATTTACAATCCCTATACCTGTGATCGGGCAGTGGGGCACATTGCCGCTTGTGCAGGGGGTGTCAGTCCCTGACGGCTGCAGCCTGGCAGGGCGCCAGGCACAAGTTGCCGGGAATTGGTGCACCTGCATGCAAATGGGTCCATAATGACAAGCAAATGGCCCCATTTGCTCCTTGCATGCATTATGGCCCCATTTGCATGTGCAGTTTTGAATATCGCGGTTGATGCACCTAGCGCAATGGCACTTGCACTAGCCTATCCCCCTGCTCCACTCTGGCCACTTGTGCTGGTGCAGTGCCACTGCGCCATGCACACTGCAGGTGGCCAAGGAGCAACATTCAACAATGCTGTGCCATGGCACAGCTCCGTTGAATATCACTCTGTCAACAACCAGGTGCATCCCAGTTGCGCTGCGCCCAGGCTTGCACCACAGCCTGGCGCAGTCTGAATAGCCCATCCACTATGTCCAAAACAACAGGAAATCTTTGCCACCCTGCTGCAAAACAACAGTTTGGCCTTTTGTGCTGAAATTTGCAGAGAAGAAAGCCAGCATCGCACATATGTGCCTTTTGGCAGTTTGGTGACAAACTATTACTGGGCTGCAAAGTTATGGCACTCCGAATTTGACACTTTTCCCATAGGATAACCTTACAGCATCTGCTGTGCATTTCGGATCCCGTATCTCAAAAACGGTTTGAGATATGGACTTTCGTTAAAAATGCTTAGTCCCTGCTGGGGTCTTAAGTGTAAAACTAGCCTGGAAAGTCATAAATTATATGAGATTTTAATTTTTTTGTATGTTGTATGATTCCTAAGATATAAGCAATTTAGTATTCCAAGTGCTCATTTTCTGGTCGAAGGCCTGTACACATTCTTTGTATTCACTGTGCTTCTGGATTCACCTGTTTGGGACACAAAGCGTGTGCATTTGTTACTGTTACTGTTAGCATTTGCATTACTGCTTCTGCTTGCATTTCTGTTACCGTTTGCATTAGCGTTTGTTTGAGTCACCATGTGCGTTGCCGTTTGTGTTTGCTCTTGTGTTTGCATTTTTGTTTGCATCATTGTTTTCTTTTGTATTTCTGTTTGTGTTTTTGTTACCATTATTGTTTCTATTTGTGCTTGCATTTCCGTTATCGTTTGTGTTAGGGTTTACATTTGCATCACCGTTAGTGCTAGTGTTACTGCTTCGCTTTGTGTTTCCCTCACGTTAGTGTTATGGTTAGCGTTACCATTTGTGTTTACGTTTATGTTTCTGTTACCATTTCCATTATCGTCACTGTTACCATTACTGTATGCATTTGGGCTTGTGTTTGTGTTACCGTTTGCAGTACCCTAGCGTTAGCACTACAGCTTTGCTTTGAATTTTTGTCAGTGTTAGCATTACGGTTAGCATTACCATTTGCATTTCCATTTGCGTTTGTGTTTCCATTGCCATTACCATTACCATTACCATTTCTGTTGCGTTTGCGTTACTGTCTGCATTGCATTTACATTTGCATTTCCATCACCGTTTGTGTTAAGGTTTGCATTTGAGCATGTTTTCCATTGCTGTTTGCATTTCCATCTATGTTTGCATCACTGTTACCATTACTATTAAGCGTTTTGTGGTTACATTACGTTAGCATTACTGTTTCCTTTCACATTTGCATTTGTCACCATTACCATTGCCGTGTTTGTTTGCGTGCCGTTTGCGTTACCATTTGCATTTCCATTTGCGTTACTGTAACAATTACCATTTGCATTCATGTTTGTGTTACAGTTACCATTAGTGTTTGCATTCCAGTCACCATTACTGTTACTGTTAGCATTACTGCTACAGTTATTATGCAGACATGAGCAGCATGACAGGAGCATGGGGCTCGAAGGGCCCCATACTCCTGCCACCCCATACCATTCACTATTTATATTATACATTTCCATTTTCAGTCTGACATGCAGTTTTTGTGTAGTAAAGTGTCAAAAATTCTGGTTTTGTTACTTTTATGCACTGTGCTGCCCTTGGTGCTGTTCAGCCATTGTGTGGTTGATTGAGCTGAGACTTGGGAAGTAGACAACCCTTTCTTCAAGGAACATGCTGCTTTTTGTTTGGTGAACAAATACTGTTCTGTTCCAGAGTTATTACCATTTGAAGCTGCCCCTCCTCATGGTTAAAGATTTTTTGGATACCAGGTCTGCCATTTTAGTGCATTTTTGGTAGCGAGGTCTACCATTTTGTGGTGGAAGAATTATTAAGGGTGCACAAACTTTAAAATGTAATATCTGTTAAATGGTTTGGTCTTTTTACTTGAAGTTCAGAGGGTGTTGAGGGGATATCCTACAACTGTGAATTATGTTTAGTGCTGCAAAATTAATTCATTGGGGAGAAATTGACTGACGTAATTTATATTTTTCTCATTGGATTAGACATTCTGCTGTTGGCTTGCAATTTATTGGGTAGGTAGCCCTGGATGTGCTTTGCAGCGGTTTGGTGTATAAAACTTAAACAGGTGCAGAATTATGCCACACTGACGAATGAAAATTTGGTTTGTTACACTTCAATAATTTTTGAACTGTGTGTCTGATTTACCTGGAACTTGGGATGTCGAAAGAGTTATCATAGATCATCAACTGTGACAATTTTCAGGTCACTGGCAGTTACAGTTGCTGAGTTGTTTGCTTGTGGTGTGCAATTGTAGAATGGATGTTAACAAAAGGTTGGACACACAATGTGCTATAGTACATGTCTTCTTTGTCCAATTTTTGGTTCTGTCACATATACGGTTTTTGTGAGGTGAAGCAGCAAAAATGTTCTTTTTGGCACTGCTGCACAGTTTTCTGGTCGAGCCGCTGTGCAAACATTGAACAGATTCACATGAAATCTGGTATACATGTTCTGGTATGGTACATATCTTCATTTACCAATTTTAATTTCAGTTGAATATACAGTTTTTGTGCAGTGAAGTGACAAAAAATCAGTTCTTGCTAATTTTGCGTAGTGTGTTGCCTGTGGTGATGTGCAGCCAATGTGTGGTTGATTGGTCTGACACTTGGGCTGTAGACAGTGCTGTTCTTCAAGGAACATGCCAGTTTTGTTTGGTGAAAAATGTTATTCCATTCCAGAGTTATTACCATTTGAAGTTGACTGCCAGGTCCGCCATTTTAGCACATTTTAGCCTCAAAGTCTGCCATTTTGTGTTGGAATAATTCTTAAAGGTGCACAAACTTTAAAATTGAATATCTTTTAAATGGTTTGGTCTTTTTCTTGAAATTTAGAGGGTGTTGAGGGGGTGTCCTTCCGCTGTGAATTATGCTATTTAGGTTTTGCAAAATTCATTCTTTGGGGAGATGTTGACTGACTCAGTTGATATTTTCCAATTGAATCAGGCATGCTGCTATGGGCTTGAAATGTATAGGGTAGGTAGCCCTAGTGCCCTGGACGTGCCTTGTAGAGGTTTGGTGAAACAGGTGCAGAATTATGCCACTTCAATGAATGGAAATGTGGTTCATTCCACTTCAGGAACATTTGAAACGTGTGTCTGATTTGCCTAAAATTTGGAATGTAGAAAGATTTATCATAGATCTTTGACTGTGACAGTTTTTGGGTTGCTGGCAGTTATGGTTGCTGAACTGTGGTGCATGCTGATTACAGTTAATGGGAAGTACTTATGTGCATTGTGAAAACTATGGTCAGCACATTATGGGATGAGCAGGAAGACCTTATTGTAAGGTATAAGACTGCTCAAAAGGTATGGCATGTGTATATTGCTATGCAGTGCTGGGCAATGTGGTGGTAGCGCGGGTCCCACCCACCAATACATGTGATTCACTACTTATATTGTGATGCTATGGAAAACTATGCAAGTTGGTTGCAACTAGCGTGACAATGTGCTTATCTATGCTTTTTCAAAAAGTAAGGAAACTCTTTGCAAAAAACTGCATTAATGCAAAAGTTAGGGTTGTTCCACAGCAACAAAAGCCCAGAAATTCTGTGTTAAGGTTGAAAACCCTAACTCTGCATTCCCCCAACCCCCACCGCCACCACACACACATATACATGCTAGTAGGAGAAGGACCAAGGCAACACAACCAGTGTTATTTAAAATTCTGTGTTCATAACTCCCTAACAATCCTTATTCATGAGGTAACAGAATCCCAGTTCGTGAGCTAATTCCCTTTCGCAATTCTTAATCACCATTTCATGACCAGACCCTTTCTTGTGAACAAGGACTGGGTGGTGAATGGGGATTTTGTCAGCTCTCTAAAGGGGATTGGCTCACGAAGATAAAACTCTAAGCTCATGAAAGGGATGATTTTTGAATCCTTCACGAGCTGAAATCCTCATTCACCAGCTGTCAAAATCTCTGTTCACTGAGCGATCCCTTTCACAATCTTTGATCGCTATTTCATAACTAGATAGCTATTTTCATGAAAGAGGATTGACTGATGAATGAGGATTTTGTCAGCTACGAAAAGGAATAGCTTGCAAATGGGGATTTTGTCAGTTTACAAAGGGGATTCGTGTTTGCAATTACTCATTCTCTAGCAGCCAAATCCAGTTTTGCAAGTTGTTCCCCTTTTGCGAGCTAACAAAATCCTTGATCGTCATTTCATGACCAGATAGAAAAACTCTTAACAATCAAGAATTACTCATGAACGGTGATTTTGTCAGTTCGCGAACGCAGATTGACCTCATGACTGGGGATTTTGCTACCTCAGGAACTAGGAATTTTAAAAGTTATAAAAACTTTGCCACTGTACTGTAAATTAGTGGTTTTGTTTTTTGGCTTGAAATTTTCTGGGTATAAAGGAGGTGTCCCAGAGATGTGAATTATGCTATTCTGATATTTAAAAAATAATCAGTCAGAAGATATGCCATCACAAAGTTCAGATTTTCCCCATAGGATAACACTGCTGTAGCTGCAGCTAAGCAACTTTCACTGTCTGTGTCGAAACAAAGCAACATATGGATTTTTCGGTAGGTGAAGCTTTTAGGTGGACTAAGCACGCTAGGAGGTTTTGAAGTCATGATTTCAGCTGCAGTGGATTATCTCATAGCTTGTATGGTTACTGAGATACTTGCAAATCAGTGTTACAAGGGTTCATTTTCACCAATTAGGCTACTGTATGGCTACTTTTTTATGTGTAAGTGGGAGTGCAGGACCTGGAGGGCCCACACTCCCACATGTGCATATCATTATACAGGTTGGTGGTCAGGCCTCGCACTCCCACCAACATATACCATTTATTACCTATATTACATCAGAGCCAATCACAATACAGTTGCATTGTACTGTGACTGACTGGTGACTGTCTGTATTACAAAGATAAGATTGGTGTTTTATTCAGAGGAGGTGGCAGCTGCAGTTTGAATTGAATTCTGACAGGCTCTGGTGACTATCTGCAATAAAAAAATGTGCTTTTTCTCTTGGGAGAGGTAACTGCAGTTGTATTGTATTCTGTCTGACTTTGGTGACTGCATTTTAAAAATTAAATTTTGTTTTTACTTGAGGAAGCTGCAGTTGTATTGCATTATGACTGGCCCTGATGACTGTCACAAGCTAGCCAGCTGCCAGTCATTATTTGCAACATGTACAGGCACAGAACACCAAGAGGAAGGAGCTGGTGTTATAACTATACTTCTACTGGAACTAAAGAACTAGAACTCTACTACTGGGACCTTCAATTTAGGGTAAAAACAAAACAAGAAAAGTTAATGTGTTTGTTTGAGTTGGCTGAAGTGAATTGATATCTGTGCAGTTATCTAGGTGTTTGTCTCAGGTGGCTGAAGGGAATTGTCTCTGCATTAACTAAGTGTAGAAAGTTGTTAAGTAGGGAAAGTGGCTTAGTTAGAAGGAAGTCAGGTTAAGGACAGATTTAAAAACTGCCCTAGATAGCTTCTGCCAGAGAACAGGCAGAGAACTCTGAGAGGAAGAAGCTGCTGTTATAACTATGCTTCTCTACTGGGACTATATTGCCCTCCTTCCCTCCCCTCCACCCTCAACCAGTTCTACTTTTATAGGCACAGGATTTGACTGACAACAAGAACTTCCTGTTCTGTAGCAGTAAGTGATGATCACAGAGCCACAAAAGATTCACATTCTAGAAGGAAAAGAGTAGCTGTCAGCCCCCCAGCTGCTGGAGGTCTGACTCTGAGCAAGTAAGGAGACTACTGAGAAATATAGGAACTTCTTGTCTCAGAACAGGAAGATCAGGAGCTTAAAGGGCACAGAGGCAGTAAGTAAGTAGGGAAACATAAATAAATACATAAAGAGAGAAAACAGTAAATATTCCAAACAACAGTTAAATGGCCAGAAATAAGACATGATGGGAGTGGTGCAGTACAGTGGCTGTGGAGCAGCAGTCTTCCGGGAGACATTCTGGAGGATGCCATGTTGTCCCATCTGCAGGCAACTCTCTGTGCTGAGGGAGGAGGTCGCTCATCTCCAAGCTGAGTTGGCCAGGATTTGAGGGACCTCCCCTCCCACCCAGGAACCACCAGGGCCACTGCCATTTCTTCAGAAGTTGCCAAGAAAGAGGAGCGGTTGGACCACAGTGGGCTCAGGGAGGGTGAGGGTGGTGGAACAGAGGGGCATCCCTCCAGTTGTACCTGTCCACAATTCATATGCCATTCTGGAAAAGTGTGGTTCCTCTATGGAGGTGCCCACAGTGGAGACCAAAGAGGATGCTGGGAACCTTTACAAAAGAGACCAAAAGGAGGGTGGCATGGGACCCCACAGGGGAAGGAAATAACTCCTGGTGGGGAACTCCATTGTTACAGGGGTAGAACTAGGGAAGAGGGGAGGTAAGGTGCCTGCCAGTCACCATTGCTTGGAGGGACAGGGAGCGAATCCTCAGTATTGCTGGAGCAGCTGCACGGGAGAGGGAGCTGGATGTCATCATCCACCTAGGGACAAATAACCTGGCTAAGAAAGGGATCAGAGCAGTGCAGGAAGAGTTTGTAGAGTTGGGAGGGGCCTTAGAAAAGTAGCACACATGGTAACCTTCTCAGAGGTGCTGCCTGTTTATGGCATGGGTGAGAGCAGGGTGCTCCACACCATGGGATTCAATCAGTGGTTGAAAACAGGTGCAGAGTTCAGGGATTTGGCTTCATTGGGGACTGGGGATCCAACTGGAGTGATGCAGGCCTATACTGGCATGATGGTCTGCATCTGTCCAGAAGGGGAACCAGGATCCTAGGTGATAGGTTTAAATGCTTCATTGGCAAGCATTTAAACTAGCCAAGGGGGAGGCACTGGAAAGGAGCTTGGAAATCCTAGCCCCCAAAAAAATCAGGGTAGTAAGTGAGGTAAACAGCAAGATATAGATGTTGATATGGAGAAGGGCAGGGGTAAATGGAGAAAATAACAAAGGTAATGAGAACAGGGATGGGGCAAAAATGGGTAAGGCCATCAAGAAATGGAGAGTAATGAGTACCAATGCCCATAGTCTGGGCAACAAACTCCCTGAACTGGTGGCCTTGATGGAAGAGGGATGCTTGTATATTGTAGCAGTCACAAAAATATGGTACACAGAGAACCATGACTGGGATGTTAACACACCAGGGTGCACAACTTACAGGAGAGACAGGGAGGGGAGAAGAGGGGGAGGAGTAGCTCTCTATGTAAGGGAAGGGATAAAAGCAATGGAACAAAAGAGTAAACAGGGAGGAAAGGAGGCACTGTGGGTCACCTTAGAGACTGGAAATGGCACCACAATCCACACAGGGGTTGTATACAGACCCCCATGTCAGTGGGAGGGAATGGACAAGGATATGATAGAAGGCATCCTTAGGATGGCAGAGAAATGGGAGATACTGTTGATGGGAGACCTGAATATGCCTGATGTAGACTGGAGCACCTTTGCTGCAGCCACATCCAAGAGCAAGACCATTCTCGATGTCTTACAGGTGGCATGCCTCAGACAGCTAGTTTTGGAACACACTCATGAGGGAGCAATTTTAGACCTCAGTACTTTCAAATGGGGACAGTGAGAGGATCTCAGATCTAGAAGTGGGTAGCCATCTGGGAACAAGTGACCACCAAACAGTGTGGTTTAAAATAAACTCAGCTACAGAGTCAAGCCATACAAAAGTGAGGGTACTGGACTTCAGGAGGGCTGACTTTGGCAAAATGGGAAAGTGCCTTAGAAAAGTACTAGCAAACAGGCTGTAAGGAGGGGTGGAGCAACAATGGGGAAACATCAAAGCTGATATCACAGAGGCAACAAGCCTTTGTGTGAAGCAAATAAACAAATCAAAATAAAAGAAAAAGCCACTATGGTTCTCAAAAGAGGTGGTAGGGAAGGTTAGGGAGAAAAATATAGCATTTAGGAAGTATAAGGAAACACAGAAGGAGCAGGACAGATAACTGTACCAGTTAAGGCAGAAGGAAGCAGGGAGGGAAGTCAGAATAGCAAAGGCCCAAACTGAGAAAAAGATAGCCAACTCAGTTAAGAGTGGGGATAAAACCTTTTATAGGTACATCAAGGAGCATAGAATGACAAAGGGAGGGATAGTGAGGCTGAATAGCATGGATGGTGGGTGGGCAGAGAAGGACAGTGAAAAAGCAGGGATACTGAACGAATAGCATGGGCGGTGGGTGGACAGAGAGGGACAGTGAAAATGCAGTGATACTGAACAAATACTTCTGCTCAGTATTCACAAAAGAGGAGGAGGGGGAAGGTGCCTAATCCAGTTAACAGAAGCACTGTGGATAGAGGGGTTGATCCCAGCCCTTTCACAGAATAAAGGGTTCTGAAAGAATGCCTAAAACTAAAGATGGACAAAGCAATGGGGCCTGATGGAATTCCCAAAATTCTAAAATAATTAAGGGGAGAACTAGTGACACCACTAACTACACTTTTTAACAAATCATGGGAGGATGGTGTGGTACTTGAGGACTGGAGTAAGGAGGATGTGATTCCCCTTCACAAAAGTGGTAGTAGGACAGAGGCAGGAAACTACATATCTAACAGTTTGACCTCTGTGGTCGGGAAAGTGATGGAATCACTTCTGAAGGAAAGAACTGTTGAGTACCTAGAGGCCAGTGGGGCACAGGACCCAAGACAGCATGGGTTCACAGTGGGAAGGTCATGTCAGATGAGCCTAATTGATTTCTTTGATTGCGTGACCAAAGTAGTAGACCAAGGATGGGCTGTGGACATGGACTACCTAGACTTTAGCAAAGCATTTGCTACAGTCCCACACAAAAGATTAATAATCAAATTAACCAGTCTGGGAGTGGGTCTCAGGGTGGTAGCCTGGGTAAAATATTGGGTGGACAGCAGGACACTGAAGGTAATTGTAAATGGAGTCCACTCTGAAGAAAGAGGGGTTACTAGTGGGGTACCGCAGGGTTCAGTACTGGGTCCAGTCCTTTTTAATGTCTTTATAAATGACATTGCAGAGGGACTAGAAGGAAAAGTATGCCTCTTTGCAGATGACACAAAGATCTGCAACAGGGTTGATACACAAGGAGGCATGGAAAGTATGAAAAGGGCCTTGGCAAGGTTGGAGGAATGGTCAGAAGTATGGCAGCTTGGATTCAATGCAAATAAGTGCAAAATAATACACATGGGAAACAAAAACCCAGGGGAAGATTACACAATGGGGGGAGGTAGTAACAACACCAGAAATGGAAAGGGACCTGGGGGTCATCATATCAGATGGCCTAAAGGTTAGCAAGCAATGTTGGAAGGCAGTAGGAAGGGCTGGGGGGACACTGGGATATATAGGGAGAGGAATCACCAGCAGAAAACAGGAGGTTGTTATCCCTCTGTACAGACAGTTGGTGAAACCCCATCTGGAGTAATGTGTCCAGTTCTGGAAACCCCATCTCCACAAGAACATAGACAGGATGGAGGCAGTCTAGAGAAGGGCAACTAAAATGGTGCAGGGTCTGCAAGAGAAGCCATATAAGGAGAGACTAAAGGAGCTTAATGTGTATACCCATGAGGAAAGGAGGGAGAGGGGGACATAATAGAAACTTTTAAGTACCTCAGTGGAATCAACAAAGTCCGAGAGGGTAGTATCTTTCAGAAAAAGAGATGTGCATGAACAAAGGGACACAATTTGAAGATGGGGCACTGCTCAAGGGCAATGTGAGGAATATTTTTCACAGAGAGGGTGGTGGACACATGGAACTGCCTTCCTGAGGAGGTTGTGGGGTCTAAAACTGTGAGGAGAATATGTGCCTTATATCTGTCATGGGAGACAGACATAAGGCAGTTCTTATCGGGAGTAGGAAGAAATAGGCTGTTGGTATCTAGGATCTGCAGTGTATCCTTTAGGTAGGAAATGGCCAGACTATGTGGCCAAGCAGTTCTTATCTGCCAAAGTCTATGTTTCTATTTTGGTTACATATTGTTTTATGGGATTTAAATACTAATGTGCAAAGAAGGGAATGTTTTGTTTTCAAAATGGCTGAGGTCCTGTAAACTGTAAAAAAAAAAAAAACTTTGCTTGGCAGGAAGATAATTACATTTCCTGACTAGTTGACTAGCAGTCATACATCCCCTCATATAGTTATAAAACATACAGGGTCATAGAAACATAGAATTTGATGGCAGATAAGGACCGCTTGGCCCACCCAGTCTGCCCATTTCCCTACCTACTGGATAAGCTGCAGATCCTAGTTAACCAGCAGCCTACTTCTTCCTACCCCCACCTCCTAGAATGGCCTTATTGACTGTCCCATACAGGCTTGAATTCCACCACTGTTTTTGACTCCACAACCTCCTCCGGAAGGCCGTTCCATGCATCCACAACCCTGTCTGTGAAAAAATACTTCTTTAAATTACCTCTGAGCCGCCCCCCATCTTCAAATTGTGCCCCTTGTTCTTACACACCTCTTTTTCGAAAGATACTATGCTCTTGGACTTTGTTGATTCCCTTGAAAGTGCCAGTTTCTATCATGTCCCCTCTCCCTCATTTCCTCGAGGCTATACATATTAAGCTCCTTTAGTCTCTCTTCATATGTCTTCCAGTGCAGACCCTGCACGATTTTAGTTGCCTCTTGAACAGCTTCCATCCTGTCTATGTCTTTCGAAGATTGGGTCTCCAGAACTGCATGCAGTACTCCAGATGGGTCTGACCAGCTGTCTGTACAGAGGATAATAACTTCCTGTTTTCTACTGGTGATGCCTCTCCTGTGCATCCCAGTATCCTCCCAGCCCTCCTTGCTGCCCTCTCACATTGCTTTCCCACCTTTAGGTCACCTGATATGACTACCCCAGGCCCCTTTCCATTTCTGTTGTTGTTAGCATCTCACCCCCTATTGTGTACTCTTCCCCTGGGTTTTTGTTTCCCAGGTGCATTACCTTGCACTTCCTAGCATTGAATCTAAGCTGCCATACATTTGACCATTCCTCTAGCCTTGCCAAGTAAGCCGGTTCAGAGGCACAGGATGTGTTAGCCATGATTTGGGTCAGTAAGTGACAATTATAGCAGTACTGTGTAAATATTCACTTCAATGTGGTACTGTGGGAACCTAGACTTCAGTGCTTAATTCTGAACCATCATAAACCATGCTCTGTGGGTCTCTGATAGGAAATTAGACTTGTTTATGTTGATGACACTGCATTTCAGAAGGATGGGTAAACTATCAGCTGAGCCACTCAGAGGCCGTTCTGGTTTTGGACATTTTCCTGAGCATAGCAGAACACTGTCAAGCTACTATACAGAAAAAGTACTTTAAATTAGTTCATCTTTAAGGTAGAGATATAGTTAAAGCAGTTTTATGGTTTTTAAATTGTATACGTTCCAAAATTTATCATGCTGTAACCTAAAATAATATACTGTATGATTTCTTTTAGTTGTACTGCATTTATTTAAATATTTTTAGTAAAACATTTGTTTCCTGGAGAAATTCTGGCTGCATGAGAGCTTTTATATTGTATGTGTGACTGTAAAACGTTTTATTAATAATCTGTGACAACTCTTACTTGCTGAGAAGGTCACCAATTGCAGTCAGATTGAAAGGGAGCTGTAGGGACTTCCAGATGGATTTGGAGGAGAATACCAGACTCTTGTATAAGTCTACCAGGGGTGTGAACATGGCTATTGCATGCCCTGTAGGGTAAAGACCAAATTAGGTGCTGTGTTGCTACCTGAAGAGGGTGTAACAATGTGGCCTTACTCCTGTGTGTAGCAACTATAGAAAACATTCATATTTAGTTGCAAGACTCAAAACTGGTATTGTGCACTGATCCAAAGTATAGCGGGATACTCTGGGATCAGGTGATGAGTGTTCAGTTGTAAACCCAGTGACCATTCTGGACACACATGAGGAGGGTATCCCTGTTTTCCCCTACCCTGTCATGGATTGCTCTTAGAGGTGGCACTGTGAGTGCAGTGATCTGACCCTCATGAGTGGGTTCATGACAGTTCTGGTGTACAGTGTTGGAATCCAAATGATTTGGTTGCAGTGCATTTTGAAAGATTGGTGGTTATAGGCATAACAGTTGGGCTCGATTCCAAGTCCAGTGTATCAGATTGATAAACTGAAAACAGTCAATACACAATCAAGGCAGCAATTTTAAAAATATATTTAATTTAATTACAGTATCATGTTCCCTACCTGTTTTTTTCCTCGGTGCAAGCTAGTGTAATAATAGGGAAGAAAGATGACTTCCAGCTATAACTCATACACTGCAGACTGCCTAAGGCAGTTGTGTTGGGACAGAGGGGTTCAGTACAAGGTGTAACCAAAAAGAACCTCATGAAGGCTCTTGTGACAGTAGAGCTAGCACTTGCCTTGGACTTTGAGTCACAGCTGGTGACTGAAGGGGATCAGATGTTGGGAATGGGGGTGCCAAGGGACATTGCACTGTCCAGTCCCAGGGAGGAGGAAAATGAGACCAAGAGAACCCAGAGTCACAGCAGCAGGAGATGGTTACCACAATGCTGGAGCCAGAAGGGATCATGTTGTAGATAGAGTTGAGGAGAATGGGGCTGGAAATTGAGCAGAAAAGGTTTGAAGCCCAGCAGCAAAGGGAACCTGAGCAGACGTGGTTCGAGCTGGAGATGCAAGAAAAGGAAAATCAGCATCAGACAGAGGCTGAGAAAAGAGAAAAGCAGCTTCAGAGAGAGAGGCCAAGGAAAGAGAAAAGTGGCTTCAGTGAGAGGCAGAGAGAGGAAAGAGAATGCCAGAGAGAATTTGAACTGCAGAAGCTAAAACTCCAATGAACAACACCAGAGGATGTAAGTGGCAGGGGTGAACCTGAAGCTCCAGGACTGGGATATAAGTTAAATTCAGAATTAATTGCTGAATGTAAAGAGGGGGAGGATATGAATGCATTTATTAATTTATTTTAAAAAGTCTGTATTCAGGAAAAATTACCTAGGAGTCCTGGAGCTTCCAATTATCCCTGCCACTTACTGGATGGGGTTGCGAAGCATTGGGTCAATTGAACAATCAGGGCAGTAGTGATTATAAGAAACATAAAGCTGCATTGGTTAAAAAGTATGCATTAACTCTGGAAGCATACAGGGTTAAGTTCTGTAAGCTCCAAAGAAGCCCTGACATGAGCTACGAGGAACCGACCACAAAGCAACATCAGGTTTTTTAAATATTGGTGGGAGGGAGTGGAAGCAAACTCTATAGAGAAAATCAAGGAGATTCTACTCTTGGAGCAATTCTTTTGGGCTTTCCCAGTACAGCTAAAAACCTTGTTGGAGGACCGAGACCCAAAAACAGAGCAGCAGGCTGCTGAGTTCTCGGACCACAATGCTAGGAGCAGGCCTGTTCTAAAAGAGAGTGGGGCAGGCATGGCAGCACAGAAGGGGAAAAGCATGCCTTCAAGACAGCTAAAACCCCTCACTGCCTCCACAGAAAGGGTCAAACTCCACATTACAAAAAATGGAATTGCTCAGAAAAAATAAATGACGATTGTTGCTTTTGTAAATAGTCATCTTGCAAGACAGTATCTTAAAAGGCACAGAGTGGACAAAGTGGTGCTCAAAAATAGTTGGGTATATTGTGTATTCCTGAAGGGCTGCCTACAAACATGAGGACATACACACGGTTACTGTAAATGTGGTGCACACTCATGGGTTAAGGGACACAGGGCATTGCTTACTTAAGAAAAAGGGGATTTGATTGAGCCTTAACAGTTTATACCTAATTTTTGCAATAGTATGATTCACAGGGGAGGATAAAACTCTGCCACTTGCTAGTATTCTCTTGGACTAGAGTGAGACAGGAGAGAGGGTATAAGAGATGGCAGTTGCAGACAATCTCCAGAAAGGGTGGTATGTGTGGGTACATGCAGTCAGATGGCAAAGATCAATTGTAGCTCCTAGAACCCCATAGAAGCCCTGTGGAAAGTAATGGGAGGCTGGTTCCCAGCCTGTGTCTCCTGACATGGAGAATAGTGAAGGGGGTAAACTTTCCCACTTAGCAGTTGACAAAACAACTACAGAAGGTTACTTTAAGGAGGAAGGAGTAACCAGTGGTCAAACAGTCAGGGATGGCAGTAACCCTGAATGCCCTGATGCTAGAGCTATGGACCCTAATTTATAAAGTGAAAGGGGTCATGTCCTATGCCTTAGGAAAATGCACAGATTTTGTAGCAGCTCAGAGAACTGACCCTAGTTTAGAGAGGCTGAGGGTCTGTGCAGAATCTGATGGGACACAGAGAGGTGACAGGAGACATAGGGTATTTTGGGACAATGGACTGTTGGAACGGAATGGAATGCAGGATGTAAAGATGGGGGGTGATGGACAGGGAGCTTCTCATTCCCCGGGGGTACCATAAGCAGTTGCTCAAGATTACTCATGATATCCCTATGTTCAGACATCTGGGAATCACATGCACCATGCCACGATTGGCCCAGAATTTCTGATGGCCCAACTTCAACTAGCAGGTGACAGAATATTGCAGGTCTTGTCACTGGTGCCAGCAAATAGGGAAGGTGGGTAGTAAAACCCAAGCCACCTTAATTCCCTTGCCCATTGTGGAGGAGCTATTCCAGAGGGTAGAAATGGATATTGTGGGACCTTGGAGTACCCCAGCTTCTCCTGGAAGAGGTTTATCCTAACGGTGGTCAATTATGCCACCAGATACCCAGAAGTAGCCACCCTTTCCTCACTTAGGACAGACAAAGTGGCTGATGCCTTTCTGGGGATTTTGCCCTGTGTAGGGTTTCCACAGGAGGCTATCACCAATCAAGGGGGTTACTTCATGTCTGACCTGATGAAGTGTTCATGGGAGAAGTGTGGAATAGTGTAGTGATGCATGACACCTTATCACCCACAAGACAGTGGGCTTGTAGAAAGGTTAAATGGTACCCTAATAATGCTCCAAGCATTTGCTGAACAGCATGGAAGGGACTGGGAGAAATACCTTCCCCACCTGGTGTTCACATAGAAAAGGTTCCCCAAGAGTTGACAGGGTTTTCCCTCTTCAAACTTTTATATGGACACAGGGTGCATGGGCCCCTAGACTTGGTCTGGGAAGATTGGGAAGGTAAGCACACCATCCAGGGAATTCTCATAGTGGAATATGTCATAATGTTTAGGGAAAAGCTGAAGGAGCTTATGGGAACAGCCCAGAGCAACTTCTCAGCCACCCAGCAGAAGCAAATGGTCTGGTATGACCACAGAGCCAGAGCTCACTTGTACAGTGTAGTTCAGAAAGTCATGGTCCTAATCCAGGTCCAGAAGAATACGCTGCAGGCTAAGTGGGCAGGACCATACAAAGTAGTCCGAGAAGTAAATGACATAAACTACATTGTAGAACTGCCTAACAGGAGACATACCCGTAGAATGTACCATGTCAACATATTGAAGCCATATGCAGATATGGCTGACATGGTATTTGCAGTGTGTAGTCCTGAAGAGGGGATGGACAAAGAACCCCCCCACTGGACTTGCTGGCAGAAGACAAGCTGGAGTCCTCTGTGGAGACAATCAAACTGTCACTCCAGTTGACTCCAGAACAGTCTCAGAAAGTGAGAGAGGTTTTAGGGGGCTTTGTCCCTTTGTTTATGGCCAAACTGGGACATACCACCTTAGTGACACATGACGTAGAAACAGGAATTCAAGCACCCATCCAACGGATAGCCTACTGGGTGTCTGAGGCTATCCTAAAGAACATCAGGAGGGAGGTGGAGGAAATGCTGGATTTAGGGGTAATCCAGAAATCCCACAGTCCCTCGGCCTCACCCATAGTCCTTGATTGCAAGCTGGATGGCTCTACTAGCTTCTGTGTAGACCATCAGGGTCTCAGTTAAAATCACGAAGTCTGATGCCCACCCAAAGCCACAGATGGATGAACTATTGGATAATTTGGGAGGGGCAACTTATCTCACCACCATTGACCTGACGAAAGGGTATTGCCAGGTGAAGCTAACTGACAGAGCTAGGGAGAGGTCGGCCTTCATCATTCAAATACAGTTATTTGAGTTCAGGGTAATGCCTTTTGAAATGAAGAATGCCTCTGCCACTTTACAAAGGTTGGTGAATCAGGTGTTTATAGGGTACTGAAGAGTATGTTGTGGTGTACCTGGATGATATTGCCATCTTCAGTGCCAGCTGGAAGGAACACCTGTTCCACCTGATGGAAGAGTTGGGCAGGATACAGAGGGCAGGGCTCACTGTCAAGGCTGAAAAGTGCCAGGTGACCATTGCAGAGGTGGCATACCTAAGACATGTAGTAGGGTGGGTGCAGCTTCATCCTAATCAAGTCAAGGCTGAGATAATAGAGGCATGGCCAAGACCAGATATCCAGAAGCAGGTTCAGACTTTCCTAAGGACCTCTGGGGACTATTATAAGTTTGTACAAAATTACAGTGCCCTAACTGCTCCCCTATCTTGCCTGCTAAAGAAAAGAATGCCTAAAAAGGTAAAATGAGAACCATCCTGTGAATGAGCCTTTACACGGCTCAAGGAGACTCCTGTGTTGGCCAGTCCAGACTACAGTAAGCCATTTGTAGTCTAGACAAATGCCTCAGAGGTGGGGATTGGAGCAGTCCATAGTCAGACCTCTAACCAAGGGAGAGATCACACATTAGTGCACATTCTAGTTTTGGACATCCTCCTGAGCACAACAGAACACTGCCAAGCTGCTACACAAAAATGGGCATTGAAAATGTTCATCTTTAAGGCAGAAAAGTAGTTAAAACAGTTTTAAGGCATTTAAACAGCATATTTTCCAAAATTTATCATACTGTAACCTAAAATAACTTATGTTCTCTTTAGTTGTACTACATTTATTTAAATATTTTAGTAACACATTTGTTTCCTAAAGAAATGCTGCATAAATGAGAGTTTTTATATTGTATGTGTGACTGTAGCAGGTTTTATTAATAATCTGTGACAAGTGTTACTTCCTCAGAAGGGTCACCAATTGCAACCAGACTGAAGAGGCTAGTCGGGACATCTGAATGGAATATGCAGAGATTTATTTATTTATTGAGATCTTGGATTGACACCTTTGAGCAGAAAGCTCTTTCATAGGTTCCACATCAAGTATGACACAAACAGGAATACAGATATGTTCCACAGCTATAGATTTACCAAGACACAATTGAAAAAATGTCTCCAGGCATAAATTCTAACAATAATTACACAATCTAAACGCATACAAGGTGCAGAGTCAAAACAAAGGCTAACGGTTCACTAGGTAACAGTAATATAACATGAGGATGCTTGTTTAAAAAGGAGAACTATAGAACTAAAATTGGATTAAGCCTTAGTCAAAGAAAGAAGGAAGGTCTCATGCCACTAGGGAGGGAGGAGAAAAGTGCAGGGAGAGAGAAGAGTAGGATTGTGATAGGAGAGAAAGGGAAGGATAGCTGTGTAGTCAAAGTGTACTAAAGGAGATGAAGGTGGAGAAGGAGGGGTGGAGGAGAGTAGGGAGGACGAGGCAGTGTAGGTAGTGAGGTGATGAAGATTTACTAAGATGGTAGAGAGGAAAGAGGTATGGAATGATGGAGGAGCAATAAAGGGAAGAGGAGGTGGAGGGATATAGGAGGGAAAATAAATAATTTAGGCAGGGATAGAAAGTCCATGAAATTGTTAACTTGACCAGGGGCCCAAGAAATGGACATGAAGCATAAAATGTTCCTAATCAATAGAGATCACAGAGATTGCAAATGGTAGGAGCAAGGTAAAGGCAAATTAGCAGTAGCTGGCAGAGGTTGCTAATGAGGTTAGATACTACTGGAGTGTTTTCTTAAAGGAGCCCAGCAAAGTAGCATTGGCTATGTCAGGAGGCAGGGAGTTGTACCACTGTGGAGCTGCCTATGCAAATGCACGCTTTCCAAAGGTGGTGCGGCATGATGGGATTCTGAAAGCCTGTTTATCAGAGCTTCTGGTACTGCATGGGTTACGTACGGGGAAAGAAGGGCCATTATGCCTGGGGGTAGCAGTCCCAGGGTGACTTTTGGACAAGCAGGCACAGTTGGTATTTGAGCCTGCTATCAAATTGTAATCAGCTAATCTGGGCATAAAAGATTGCACATGTGCATCAAGCATGCAACACCAGTAAGAAGGCTGTATTCTTTATTTAAGGCCATTTTGATATGTCGGAGGGTAGTGTCTGTAGCCGCATCATAAATGACAATATCATAGTCCACAGAGATATCACAGAACTGTGGATGGCCATGTTCAGTATATCTGGAGTAAGATTATGTTTGTTCCTGAATAGAACTCCTAAACACTGGTTAATAGCTTTGGCTGTTTGGTCGATGTGCTGAGTGAAAGACTGGGTAGAGTCAATAGTTATACCCAGATACCTGAAATGGTGAACCAGTTCAAGAGGTGAGCTAGTGTCATTAATGATGGTAAGCAGAAGGGGGTACCAGAGTCTTGTACAAGGTATGCCAGGGGTGTGAACTGGGGTATTGCATGTCCTGTAGGTTGAAGACCAAACCAGGTGCTGCCCTTCTACCTGAAGAGGGCATAACACTTGGGCCTTCCTCCTGTGTGTAAGCTCTGTCTTATTTGCTAGGCTATTTTTGCACTGCATTCTCAGCCCTGTTTACACACCTTTGTTTACTTGCTGTATTTAACTGGTTTAGCCCCTGTGCTGTTCCTTTGAATAGAGCATCCAGATGGTTACAGGCTATTTTTGCATTTTGGGAAGTGCCAGTTTTGCTCCAGGCTATAATTTGAATATTGGGCCTCAGGAATCTTGATGGAGCTCTCGAAAAGATTAAGAAAAGACAGCTGTCACATTTGTGCCCATACTGTAAAAAGATACTGTACTAATTATCTATTTTAGTCAGCAGGACGTTTGAGTGCAATGACAGCTGGTGCCGACAATCATCGCTTGAGAATTGCCAGCTGAGTCACACAACACAGAAACCTCATCAATACCCTCAGTGCAGGAACACTTTCCATGACCTACATCTCATCACTGTACAACAACAGATTAACGAAGGACTGGGGCAATTTAAATGTACCAAATATCGGAGGAGTTTAAGTAAGCTAAATGCAGTTACATGTACTGACAAGAGTTTTACTGTGCAGCATAAAAGAACAACATGCCAAATTCACAGAAAACCGTATAAAGGTGCTCAATGTGACAAGAGTTATACAACACAGAGTATCTTCTTGAGATATTACAGTGGGAATAGGCCATATGAATGTGTTCAATGCACCAAGAAATTTAGTCGAAAGGGCCACCTGATGGTATTGCGCTCTGGAGAGAGACTATATAAATGTGCTGAATGCAGTAGGAGTTTTAGCCTGAAAAGTCATCCGCAAATTCACTCTGGAGAGAGGCCATATAAATGTGTTCAATGCAACAAGAGTTTTGGCCACAAAAACTCTCTAGGACATCAGCAAACTCACTGTGAGGAGATGCTAACCCTAAATGAGACACCATATAAATGTGCTGAGTGCGGCAAGCAGTTTCACAGGAAGGGTAACTTGTTGCGACATCAGAAAATTCACTCTGGAAAGAGACCATATAAATGTGTGGAATGCAACAAGTGTTTTTACCAGAAGCGTGTCCTGGCAAAACATCTGCGAATTCACTCTGGAGAGAAGCCATATAAATGTGATGTATGCAGCAAGAGTTTTCCCTGGAAGGGTAATCTGTTGCTACATCAGAGAATGCACTCTGGAGATAAACCATATAAATGTGTGGAATGCAACAAGTGTTTTTCCCAGAAGAGTGACCTGGCAAAACATCAACAAATTCACTCTGGAGAAACCATATAAATGTGTGTATTGCAACAAGTGTTTTTACCAGAAGGGTAACCTGGTAAAACATCAGCGAATTCACTCTGGAGAGAAACCATATAAATGTGATGTATGCAGCAAGAGTTTTCCCTGGAAGGGTAATCTGTTGCTGCATCAGAAAATGCACTCTGGAGAGAAACCATATAAATGTGTGGAATGCAACAAGTGTTTTTCCCAGAAGAGTGACCTGCAAAACATCAACAAATTCACTCTGGAGAGAAGCCATATAAATGTGTGGAATGCAGCAAGTGTTTTTACCAGAAGGGTAACCTGGCGAAACATCAGCTACTTCATTCTGGAAAAGAGCATATAAATGTGGTGAATGCCATAGGAGTTTTAATCAGAACAGTAACTTGAAAAGACATCAGCAAATTCACTCTGGAGAGGCCATATAAATGTGTTGAGTGCAACATGAGTTTTGGCCAGAAATGTTCTCTGATAAGACATCAGAAAACTCACTCTGAAGAGAGACAACCAACATAAAAACACCACCAGTAAAGAAAGAAATTGTGGAATTCTGGAGAAGCATTTATGAAGACCCAGTTGAACATAATAGGGACGCAAAGTGGATACAGGAAATAAAAGATAGCATAAGAATTGGTACTACTAGGGATATGGAGTGGTCTGACGTAACAGCTAAGGAGATAGAAATGAAGATAAGGAAGGCCTCCAACTGGAAAACCCCAGGTCCAGATGCAATACCTAACTTCAGCTAAAAGTACTAACATCTTGCACCAAGATTTAGCTACCTCAAAAACTATTTATACGCACATCCTGACTTGACACCCATCTGGTTAACAACAGGGAATACTACACTTCTTATTAAATCTGAGCCTGCAAGTCTCCCCAGGAACTATCGCCCAATAACCTGTTTACCAACAACATATAAACTATATACTGAATCGATGCAGATAGAGTCTACAATCATTTAGACTGCAATAGACTCATGGCAATAGAACAAAAAGGCAATAAAAGAAAATCATATGGTACAAAGGACCATCTCCTGTTGAACAAAGCCGTTATGGAGAGCTGCAAAAATGCTGAAACCTTAGTGTAGCATGGATCGACTACAAAAAGCATTTGACAGTATCCCACACTCCTGGATCACTGAGTGTTACGGATCTACAGAATACATCCCACTGATAAACTTCATCACAACAATGACAAAGTGGCAAACCACCCAGCAATTAAATTATGAGAAGATCAAATCACCATCCCAAATATAAGCATCCAACGAGGGATATTTCAAGGTGACTCCTTGTCACCACTTCTGTTTTGCCTTGCCTTCAATCCCTTGAGTAGCCTAATCAACAACCTAGGCTATGGATACAGCTTGAACCCCAGAAACAAAACAACCAACAGCTAACATCTCACCTTCTATTTGTAGATGACCTAAAACTTTATAGTTCATCTGACAAACATTTGAAAGAACAACTACAAATTGTTAAGACCTTTTCTGATGACATACAGATGACGTTTGCCTAACAAATGTGCCAAAGCAACATTTGTAGCAGGAAAGATTAACTCATAAAGAAAACATGAATCTGGCAGAGGTTTGTGACATGAAAGAACTTGAGCAAGAGGGGTGTATAAATACCTGGGAATAGATGAAGGAGCAACAGCACAGCATGAACAAATGAGAGTAAAAGTAAGCAAGGAGTATTTTAGAGGGTTAAAGCCAATTCTGAAAACTGCTTTGACAACATGAAATAAAGTGCAAGCTATAAACCAACTTGCCCTTCCAGTGATATCATACAGCTTTGGTGTGATAGACTGCCCACAGAAAGTGTTGAACCAGCTAGATATAAAAACAAGAAAAATGTTTCTTGCTTACCAATTAATATACAAAAATCAGTGCTTGCCAAGATTATACATCCCAAGGGCAGAGGGAGGCATGGGCCTCATTGAGATTGATTACACATATAGATCCACAATAGTGGGGCTACATACATACTTACTGACATCCTTGGACCCAAATATAGTTAAGGTCTTGCATCATGAAGAAAATAAGCCTAAAATGACTTCACTCATTAAATTAGGAGAAGCCTTCAGAAGGGTAGCAGAGATTGATGTCAATCCACAAGTAGATAAGGAATTGTCAGCAACAGAAAATGCAATGAATCAGAAAAAGGAGTATAAGGATAAAGACTAACAGAAAAGAAAAAACAATTTGAAAGCCCATAATTATAGTGGAAAATACAGGGAGCTACTGGAGCAACCACAGGTCAATCAAGCCCTGACCCAGAGGTTAAAAGAGGTGAATTTAGACCATGATATGAAAGACTGATAATGGCAGCCCAAGATAGGGCAATGCACAAGATGGTTCACAAAATCCATATTAAAAAACAGGAGAAACAGACAAGTGCAGGTTCTGTAGTACAGAATTAGAAATAGTTGCACATCTTATGGCTGGATGTGAAGTACTCATGGCAGAAGGCCTGTATACTGAAAGACACAACAATGTAGCAAGATTGATTCACTGGAAACTGTGCAAACACTATAATGTACAGGTAGCAGAGAGACACTGGAAACATGAACCACAAAGAATCACAGAGAATGAAGAAGTAATGATCACATGGGATCACCCAATACCAACAGCCAAGAAAGTGGAAGCAAGAAAACCCGATATTGTAATACAAGAAAAGAGAACAAAGGTAGCATTGCTGATTGAAATAGCCACCCCTAGTGACTACAGTGTGCTGCATACAGAGAGGCACAAAATCATGAAATACCAAGATATGCAGTCAGAAAACAAACTGATGTGGAATAAGGACACACAAATTGTTCCAGTGGTGCTTGGAGCAATGGGACTAATCAAAAAGAACTTTCAGGCACATTTAAATATGCTACCAATACTTGTGACACCTTATGAACTTCAAAAGGAAGCCATTTTGGGGACGTTGCATGTGCTGAGAAGAGCGCTCTCAGCAAACATCAAAGATTAATACAGTACTAATTTCTTGAGTTTTGAATATGCCCTGGCTAAAGAATGGGGTCCATTCTTGCCACGGTATTAGAAATCCCTAAACATTTGGAGACACTAACCCCCAAGAGAGATACAAATAAGGATAAAGACCAACAGAAAAGAAAAAAACAATTGGAAAGCCCATAATTATAGTGGAAAATACAGGGAGCTACTGGAGCAACTACAGGTCAATCAAGCCCTGGCCCATGAGTGGTTAAAAAGAGGTGAGTTTAGGCCATGAGATGACAGACTGATAATGGCAGCCCAAGATAGTGGGCTATGCACAAGATGGTCCCCAAAATCCATAGAAAAAACAGGAGAAACATATAAGTGCAGGTTCTGTAGTACAGAATTAGAAACAGTTGCACATCTCGTGGCTGGATGTGAAGTACTCATGGCAGAAGGATTGTATACTGTGCAAACACTATAACATACAGGTAGCAGAGAGACTCGGGAAACATGAACCACAAAGGATCACAGAGAATGAAGAAGTAATGATCACATGGGATCACCCAATACCAACAGCCAAGAAAGTGGAAGCAAGAAAACCTGATATTGTAATACAAGAAAAGAGAACAAAGATAGCATTGCTGATTGAAATAGCCACCCCTAGTGACTATGGTGTCCTGCGTACAGAGAGACACAAAATCATGAAATACCAAGATATGCAGTCAGAAACCAAACTGATGTGGAATAAGGACACACAAATTGTACCAGTAGTGCTTGGAGCAATGGGACTAATCAAAAAGAACTTTCAGGCACATTTAAATATGCTACCAATACTTGTGACACCTTATGAACTTCAAAAGGAAGCCATTTTGGGGACGTTGCATGTGCTGAGAAGAGCGCTCTCAGCAAACATTAAAGATTAATACAGTTCTAATTTCTTGAGTTTTGAATATACCCTGGCTAAAGAATGGGGTCCATTCTTGCCACGGTATTAGAATTCCCTAAACATTTGGAGACACTAGCCCCGAGAGAAATATTATGTTGCGTGTGCTGAGAAGAGCGCTCTCAGCAAACATCAAAGACTAATACAGTACTAATTTCTTAAGTTTTGAATATGCCCTGGCTAAAGAATGGGGTCCATTCTTGCCATGGTATTAGAAATTCCTAAACATTTGGAGACATTAACACCGAGATAAATATGTCCTGGCTTAAGAATGGGTCCATTCTCATCACAGTACTATAAATCCCTGAACATTTGGAGACACTAACCCCAAAGAGAGCCCTGGTTTAAGAATGGGGTCCATTCTTATCATGGTACTATGACTCCCTGAACATTTGGAGACACTACCCTTGAGAGAAACCATATAAATGTGTGGAATGCAGAAGTGTTTGGGCCAGAAAAGTGCCCCAACACATCATAGAAGTCATACTGGAGAGATATTATATAAATGTGCTGACTGAGACAAGAGTTTTACACTAAACAAAACATCAGAGAATTCATTCTAGAGACAGACCATATAAATTTGCTGAATGTGACAAACATTTTGGTGTGAGTGTTCTAATAAAATATCAAATTCACTCTGGATAACTGTGTGGAATGCAAAAGGTATTTTGGTCAGAAGAGTGACCTTACAAGACATCAGAGATTTTATAGAAACAGAAAAGTGCTGGTTCTGTAGTACAGAATTAGAAACAGTTGCTCATCTCATGCCTGGATGTGAAGTACTCATGGTAGAAGTCCTGTATAGCAAAAGACACAGTAACATAGCAAGATTGATCCACTGGTCCGAATGCACAGTCTGCAGTTTGTATTGTATTTATTTCTGCCTGCAGGTTAAAGTTTAGTTTGTGATGTTTTAATTTTCTTGTTGATTACTTATTGCTGACTCCAAGTGGTGGTTCCACATTCTGAGGAACGGTCCAGGAGGAAGAGCTGCAGTGGGCACATGCATAGACAGAGGAAAAACCATGCACATGTTTGCTTCTTGCTCCATGCACAAGCTCCTTGACTTGCTTGTGATAAAAAGGATGTCCCATTAATTATAGGCTAATTACTGTGGGGCTACAGACATATTTATCAATATTCTAGGACTCAAACATAGTCAGAGTTGTGAATTATGAAAATAACTATTCTAGAACTACTTCCATTACAAAATTAGGGAATGCCTTCAGGGGAGATGAAAGCTTTGAATGGCAAAGACTGACAGCACAGAAAGAAGAACTGAAGATATTACTTTGAGAGGGTTCCTGCAGTAGGTCACAACATGTCAGACTAGCTCCACCTGGCATCTGGACCGCAAGGAAGACTTTTCCAGCAATGCCTGATGGGGGACCGCCCACCCGACATCACATGACCGACGTCCATGTGACCCTATATAGTTGGTGGTCCCCAAGCCCACCCTCCAGTTCTTTCCTGCTGTCACCTCATGCACGTTACCTCATGGTAGACTTACACAGTGATCACCATTAGTTCCTTTGGTCTTTTGTCAGTTTTTTCCTCCTTGCCCAGTTTTTCTTGGCCCTCTATGTCTTTTCCAACCTAGAAGAAGACGTTTGAGGTCTGTGACACCCGGATTCCTCACAAGGACATCTGTCTAGGCTCCAGTCTTCCCACCACGACTTGCCCAGATTGCCAGCCCTCCAAACAGGCCACCCGCAAATGGAGGCAGCAGGCTTTGGAGGCCCAGTTGCTCAAGTAACAATTGGCATCACTCTAAAAACAGATGGAATGCATCAAGGAGTCATCTTCTTCTTCTTCTCCAGTGAAGCATGAGAAAGAAAAACACAGAGAGCAGGAGCACTCTTCAGACAGCTTCCGGGCTGAGTCCAACAGGCCCTCCACCAGTAAGGCCTCTCCCCTGCTGCCTCCAGCTTCTGCTACTCCGGCTGTGTCCAGGGATGCTGGAAGAACCATGAAGACTCAACTCTCCACCTCAATCAGTAAGATGGCCACTAGCTTCTCCGGCAACCATACCGTATTTGCTGCTAAGTCAGCCCCTGGCTCCTCTGGGGACTACCCAGCTGCTGATAACTCAGCTCCCCATTCCCCGAAGACCCTCCTAGCCACAGTTGATAAGTCGGCAGGGGATTCTTCCCCCTCCCGCCCAGCTCTTTCATCTGGCAAGTTGGCCACCTCTGGCAACCACACAGACTTGGCTCTACCATCGGGGATGTCTGTCAACCCACCCAACATCCGGATGAGTCTAGGGAAGACTGCACTGTACCCCCCCTTTCCCTCGCGTGGCCCAACCTTCAGTTCCAGCTACTCCAAGAAAAGAGAGCGCTGGTCTCCCGGACATGGAGCACACCTTCAAGTCCAACCTCCGCTCACCCTCTGAGGTCTTGGAGATCGAGGTCCCTCCACCACCATCTGGTCCTGCACTGGAGGTACCTCCCATCACTCCCAGGAGGACTATACCTGTTCCAGCTCTGGTTCCTATGCCAGGAACCCCTCCTCCATTGGAGCCAGGGAGGCCTTTCCCAATGCCGGACCCTCCAACTTCTGTCTTCATGTCGGAACCTTCTTGTCTGCCTCTGCTGTTGGTTACTTTGGCAGATCAGGTTCCAACATCGGTTCCCCTGTGTTGGGTCTTGATGCCAGCCTCTCCAACACTAGATCCTTTTCCGATGATGGCCCTGACAACTGTGGTCCTGACATTGGCTGCCCCTACACCTGACCAGCCTCTGATTTATCCACAGCAGCACTCACATGGGCCCCCCAATGTCAGGGTCCTTGACATTGGGCCTTTATTCCAGACCTTGCTCTGTTCCACACTACCCTTCGGGTACCCTGTGGACCACCCCAGCAGGTCCACCTCCTGATTGGAGTGCTGTGGGACATTATTTTTCTGGCTACTCTCCGTACCCGGGATATACCTATTTGGGATATCATTGGTACCACTACCCACCTCCCCATGCTGTCCATCCTCCTCCTCCACCCCCTCCTACTACCTTATGTTTCTGTAAGGGGGCACAATTTGACGATAGAGGGGGGACAGCTCAGAGGTAATGTAAGGAAGTATCTTTCCACAGAGAGGGTTGTAGATGCATGGAACAGCCTTCCTGATGAGGTTGTGAAGTCGGGAACAGTGGGAGACTTCAATGCATGGGACAGACATAAAGTAATTCCAGTGGGGGTAGGAGGAAGTAAGCTGTTGATTAACTAGAATCTGCAGCTTATCCATCAAAGTAGGAAATGGGCAGACTGGGTGGGCCAAGTGGTCCTTATCTGCCATCAAATTCAATGTTTTTATGTTTCTACCCAGCTGGACTTCAGGACTTTTATTTTATTTATTTATTTAGTTAAACATCAGTTTAGAAACCTTTGAGCCAGAGGCTCATTTACAAAGGTACCTCGTCACAAAGAGGACATCAGAACAGTAGTACAAGGGACACAGTACTTACAAACAAAAAAGTTACAGTTCAATTACAATGTTGTTTCAATAGAATACAATCTCCAACGAAGCAAAAGATAACAAAAGGTGCAAAACTTATGGTCGGGGGAGAGCTGGTGGGAGTAGAAGGAGGGAGATGGGGAGGAGGAATTAGTAGGAAAGGGAAGGGGGGCCGCCAGTGTGCATTGTCAAACAGAGTATATATATATATATTTTTTACACTAGGGCTAGCTGCAGTTGCATTTATGCAGAGCCAAGCAGGAAGTTTCTGAGCCTGGGCTTAAAGCAAGCTAAGGTTAGTGAGTTTGAGACACTGGCAGGAGGGAGTTATCCAGTGGGGGCAGGTAGGGGAATGCCCTCTGACCTTAAGGGTCCTGGCTCGGAATAACTAGGGTAGCTCTTGATGAGCTCTGGCGTGATCAGGAGTCGGTGCAGTGCAGCCCGAATGGGTTGGATAGGCCTATAGGGATAGGCCACGCAGGGGCTTTAAGGGTGAGCTGGCATGTCTGATACATGAGTCGCTTCTTCCAGGTTGAGTAGGGTAGCCAGGGTGTATAGCTCACATGTGTGAGTGAGTCTGGGAGCACCAGTGATAAGTCTGCAGGCCTTATTAACTGTGAGGCGAACCTTGTTGAGGGCAGTCTGATCTGCTGAGCCATAGACCGGAAGGCCATAGTCAATGAGAGACATGACAGAGGAGGTGACAGCCAGGTGGAGGGCATCAGGAGGGAGGCATTTCTTGTGCCGGTAAAGAATGCCTAGCCGTGAGTTGGCGACAGAATTTAGGGCAGATATATGTCCATGGAATGAAAGTGCAGGGTCAAAGGTTATACCAAGATATTTATAGGACTGCACCTGGTCAATGACGAGATTGGGTGTGGAGTGGACAGCTAAGGGAAACTTGCTGTACTTATTTTGGGGGTGGGAGAAGAGTATCGTTTTGTTTTCTTAAGGTTGATAACAAGTCGGTGCTCAGTGAACCAGGTAGCTGCAGAGTCAAAGACTAGTTGAAGGGAGTTCTGTAGCATGGGGTCATTGTGGGAGCACTTGAACAGCATCACAGCATAGAGAAGCATCTTACCAGCATAACTGCTGGGTGAGGAGTTAAGAAAGAGTGAGAAATAGCGGTCCAAGAATTGAGCTCATGCACCCTAGAGCGAATGGGGCATGTTTCAGAGAGAGTACATTAGGCTTCCACACATTGGGAGGCTGACGGAGAGATAGCTGGTCACCAGGAAACAGGTCCTGAGGCAAAGCCTATTAGGTCGAGGGTGGAGACAAAGGATGAAAGCAGTGTCGAATACACTAGACAGGTCAATGAATATAGCACCAGCCAGGGCACAGAGTCCAAGGAGGCATGGAAGTTGGAAAATTCAGGAGTGCTGTATTGGTACTAGCAACCTGCTCTGAACCCGTGTTGTTCAGGGCAGAGAACATTGCTACTACAGAGGTAGTCAGAGACTTGGGACGCCAGCAATTTTCTAACGCCTTAGAGAGGGGGAGAGGATTGAGATGGGTCAGTAGTTACCCGGAAGAGTCCTGTCACCACCTTTATGGACAGGGGCAACTGTGGCAATCTTCCAGGTAGAGGGGAATTGTCCGAGACAGAGTGATTTGTTGAAAATGCATGTAATAGGTAAGAGGACCTGATCCAGGACCTGGCGTAAAGGCAGGGATCAAGTGAGTCATTACCGATGGTGTTACCTTTTAGGGCTTTTAGCAAGTAAGGCCTAGCTTCTTGCATGGTGACACGACGCAGGTGGAAAGAGGGCCGGGCAATGGGTGGTGGTGCAGATGGAGGAGGTGGACTGAAAAAGTTACCAGGAAGTCCTGAGCTAAGGTCGGTATTCAGTCTAGGTGGAAGGAGGCACGTTTGGAGTTCGTGACGGACCTGGAGAGCCAACTCCCAGTTCCTTGTTCTTCTCCCAAGTACTTGTCTCCTGTGAGCTCGCCCCCATCCACAGTTCACATCCTGGGGACTACCTTTCATGATATCACCCTTCCCGATCTTGGTTCTGGAGACAATCTGGACTGGGGGGATGATTCATCTGAGGAGCCATTGGATCAAGAGCCTCTGGTCCCTAGAAGAAAGGCCTCTCCTAAGTCCCACACCCCCAGAGGATCCTTCCTTTTTGCACCAATTGAAGTCCATTCAACAGTATAATAATTGGGAGTACAAAGAACAGGATCCCAAGCAATAGGGACTCGCCAAGCACCTCAGTCTTGAGTCTCTGTCCCTGATTCCTGCTCTTCCATGGATCGACCTCATGAAGACCTAACCACAACCATCTGGCAACTGCCCCACTCTATCCCGGCTGTCCCCAAATGGGCGGACAGGACTTACCAAGCACCTAAGAATGCTCCCTCTCTGAGCACGTACTCTGACATATAAACATAAAAGTTGACGCAGATAAGGATAGCCACGCCCATCCAGTCTGCCCATTTTTTCTACCTTATGAATATGCCATAGGCCTGTACTTTGCCAATGGCCTATGTATTCATACTCCTCTGTATTGCTCCTTATGCCTATCCCATGCCTGTTTGAAGCCCTGCACTGTATTCATATCCACCACTTCCTGAGGTAGGCCGTTCCATGCATCCACCACCCTTTCTGTGAAAAGAACTTCCTCACATTCTCCCTTAATTAGCCTCCCTCTAATCTCATGCTGTGTCCTCTTGTCCTGCTGTTTTTTTTATATATTGAAACATGTTAGACTTTCACCTTCTTAATGCCCTTAAGATGTTTGAATGTTTCAATCATATCATCTCTCTCCCTCCTTTTTTCTATTTAGGGTATACATATTGAGCTCTGTTAAACTTTCCTCATATGTTTTCTGATGCAGTCCCTGCACCATTTTGATTGTCCTTCTCTGGACTGCCTCCTTTTTCTTAATGTCCTTGGGTAGGTGCAGCCTCCAGTATTGCACACAGTACTCCACATGTGGCCTAACCAGCATCTTGTAAAGAGGGATTATTACCTACCTCTTACGACTTACAATACCCCTACTAATACACCCCACCATCCCTCTAGCCTTACCTACCACTTTAGCGGTCTGCTTGGATGATTTCAGGTCATCTGTGATGATGATGCCCAAGTCTCTTCCTTCCCTTGTGATTTCCAGCAACTCCCCTCCCAGCCTATAGATGGCTTTAGGGTTTCTGTTCCCTATGTGCATGATCTTGCATTTCTTTGCATTAAACACCATTTGCCATGCTTTCAACCATTATGCCAGTTTATCCAGATCTCTTCTCATTCTGCCCACACCATCTGGATCATCTACTCTGTTGCAGATCTTGGTGTTATCCGCAAACAGACAAACCTTACCCTCCAGTCCATCTGCAGTATCACTGATGAAGATATTGAAGAGGACTGGCCCAGGACTGATCCTTGAGGTACCCCACTTGTGACTTGCATCTCTTCTGACTGTATAGCATTTACCACCACTCTCTGTTTTTTGACCAGCAACCAGTTTGTCACCCAGTTTACCAACTTCTGACCCACCGTTAGCCTACCCAGCTTATTAATCAATCTTCTATGTGGAACAGTATTGAAAGCTTTGCTGAAGTCAAGGTAGGCAACATCAACTGCTCCCCCTTGGTCCACCACTCTGGTTACCCAGTCAATGAAATCTATGAGATTAGTTTGACAGGACTGTCCTGCTGTAAACCCATGCTGTCTTGGATGCTGTGCTCCTATGGATTCCAGGTGTTAAACTATCCTTATCCATAATCTTGCCCACTACTGAGGTAATACTGACTAGTCTGTAGTTCCCTGCCTCCTCCCTGCTACTGCTCTTGTGGAGCGGGATCACATGAGCCCTCCTCCAGTCTTCTGGGGCCTTTCTTGTGCTCAGAGACTCACTAAACAGTTCTGATAATGGCTCTGCTAGTTCCACTCCTTAGCTCCTTTAGTACCCTGGGATGTATGCCATCAGGTCACATTGCCTTGTCCACCCTGAGCTTAGCAAACTCTTGTAGGACCCTTTCTTTTGTGAAGGGACTAATGCACACCTCCCTCCTCCCTGTGTCCATGGTTCTGAACTGGAAGCCCTGCCCTACCTTCTCAGTAAATACTAAGCAGAAGTATCTATTTAGGATAGATGCTTTTCCTTGGTCCTTCTCCACACACTCCCCCTTATCCCCTTTGATCTTAGCAATACCCCCTCCGGACTTTCTCCTTTCACTAATGTATCTATAGACAGTCTTGTCACCTTCTTTTACTGTTCATGCTAGTGTTTCCTTGGTTTGGTCCTTTGCCTGCCTTACTGCCTTCCCTGCTTCCTTTAGGGAAGTTTGGTATGCCTCCTTATCTTCATCCTACTGCATTCCCTTATATTTCCTGAAAGCCAGCCTTTTGGCTCTGATCTTTTCTGCTATTGTTTTTGAGAACCAAAGTGGTTTCCTTCTTCTTTTGCTCTTGCTTTTCTCTGTAACACAATGAGATGTTGCTTCAAGTATTGTATCCTTAATGCTTGCCCACTTTGCCTGTACCCCCACATCTGTATTTCTTCTTGCCAGGGCTAGCTTAACTCTGTTCACCATCTTATCAAACTCAGCTCCTTTGAAGTCACATATTTTTGCCTTCGAATGGGATGATTTAGTTCTAGTGGCCAAATAGAACCATACCATGTGATGGTCACTGGCCTCAAAGTGACTTTCTACCTGGAGATCTGTGATCCATTCCCCATTAGTACTAGATTTAGCCCTGTCTCTTGTGGGTTGTTGTACCAGTTGTTTGAGGCCCTCTCACTGCAGGGGAATCCACTATATGTCTAGTTCTGGCAGATGTCCTCGCTAGTATTGACCAGTCTGTATCTGACATGTTGAAGTTTCCCATTATCAGAACCTCCCTTTAGCCATAATGTTTTGTATATCTTCTCACAGTAATGTGTCTATGTTCTCCACTTGGTCTGGAGCCTGTAGACAACCCCAGTTCATATGGCTGTTTCATTTCCTGTGTTCAGGGTGACTCACAGTTCTTCTGGCTTCTTAAGTGTATTCTGAATTTCTGTAGCTTTGATATTTTCATTGACATAAAGGCTACTCCACCCCACTTTTTGCAGCTCGGTCTCTTCTGAACAGTTCATAGCCGGGTACTGAAGTCTCCTAATTGTGGTTACTGGTGAACCATGTCTCGCTAATGGCTACTATGTCCAGTTTTGTCTCTGTCATTGTTGCCTGCAGGTCTGGGATCTTGTTTCCCAGACTGTGAACATTTGTGTACGTGACTTTCCATTGGCCAGATTTTGGTGTGTTAGTTGTTGGATGAGGTCCAGCGCTTCCCCTGTGCATCATACGGGAGCTGAACCTTTTCCTTTACCTGGTGATGAAAATCAACTACAAACGTGCTGAACTCCTGTTTGGTCACTAGCTGAGAGGGGAGGGGTGTTCTTCCCATTCAACGTATTGTGTGTTGCACCCCTCTTCCTATTTGCTAGTTTAAATATTCTGCAAAGATATCAAACTTCTGCCCCAATGCACTAACTCCCTCCTTAGTCAGATGCAGTCCATCGAATTTAAAGAACTCTCACTCCCAAAACTGTTGACGGTTATCTACAAATTTGTGTCCTTTTTCCTGGGACCATCCATTGAGCCACATATTTAACTCCCCTATCTCCTTTTCTTTGACCTTCCATCCATCTGCCCCCCTCTCCCAGATGGCAAGATCTCAGAGAAGGAGATGCCAGATGAAATGGGTGACAGTTTGTCATCCAGCCTGGTCAGGTGTTCCTTGGTCTCCACAACTAACTGGCTGGTGAGGTCGTTAGCCCCTATATATACCTGGACATTGGCGTTTTCTCCTGCTTCCCGCATGATTTCAACAATGCAGTCAGTGTCTCTCCATTCTAATGTACCTGGGAGACATCTGACCATTACCGCCGGCTGGAGGTAGGTATCAACTCCCTGAATCATGGAGTCTCCTATGACCAGAAGTGTTTTGGATTTCCTTTTCTTTTTGCTTTAGTCCCTGTTTTGGGTGAGTTTTGTTGTGCTAGCTCCTGTGCTGCAGTGTCCTGCTTGCAGTGTCCTCTGCCCTTCACTTGATTTTGGGTGATGGAGGCAGATACCTGTGTATTAGTTTTTATATGGTTTGAGGGTGATACATTAGAGAGCACTGAGTGATGGGGCACCCAATTTTTCCCTCCTAACCACCTGCCAACTTCCCAGACCAACTACTCCCTGTGGTCGAGGTGGTTCTGTTGGATGTTGGGGAAATGGTGGGTAGTTCTTATAATATATTTTCTCCTGAAATATGCGATTTGAGGCACGTAATCTCTGCCCATGCTGCCTGGAGCTCAGTCCTTCGATCTCCAGTGGTTCAACATGAAAGACATTGTCCTAAATCTTGTACAACAGCCCTTTTGAAAAGTGTCCCACAGTATCTGCAGGTAATAATAGCCATTTCAGGTGAGTTGCTGGGTTTATAACCTGATCAGAGTATCCTCCGATAGTTGTGAGGGCATCAGATCTCTTGCCCTCCCCCTAGCAAACATAAAGAAATCTCCCCAGCTTGCCCCAGCTCCTCCGGTGGTTGCGAGGCATCGGATCTCACCCCCAGAGCAAACCAAGAAATCTCCCCAGATGCGGATCGGAAAGGGATAAGGCTGAGCAGGCACTTGCTTGTGTTGCTGTGTGTTTGGACTTTGGCGCCTTCGAACAAAGACTCTGATTTTCTATCGGCAGAGCCTAACTGATAGTTTTTCTATGAACTTCCAACACTTTTGTGCAGGGTTTGTGGAAAGCTGGGGAGTACTTTAAGTCATTATTTGCAGCTTCTCTACTTATTGTATATACTTCTTGATGTTAATCAACGTGTTGTACTGCATCCTGCATGTTTGAAATACAGGCTTAATTACAAAAGCATTACCTGGTACCAGCGAGAGTAAATTTGCAGCTGCAGTCACTTTAAAAGTATTTATTTGCATGCACTGTTTTACTATACCCAACCTGCTGATATCCCACTTCAACTGCAGTAACTGTAGTGGCAAATTTGCTAATACCATAATTTGGACCATGGTGCCACATATTAATTCAGATTCAATCAGTGCTGTACATTCAGGAGCCCTCCTCTCCCTACCTTATTTAATGGTGTGTTTCTTCTCTCCCCAGCTTGCCTTAGTTCCCTCATGGTGGTGGTGCTGATGCGACTGTGGTACCTTAGTGTGGTAGTGATTATGCATGTACTGTGGGTCACCCACAGTGTGGTGCTGCTGATGTATGACTGTACTCACAGTGGGACTGTTGCATTACTGTGGGTCACTCACGGTGGTGGTGGTCTGGTTCTGTGGTTCACTCACAGTGTGGTAGTACTGATGCATGTTCTGTGGTCAGTCACAGTGCCGTCTGCTGAAGCTACGTACTGTGGTCACTTACACTGTGGTAGTGTTATTGAATGTACTGTGGTCACCTGTTGTGTGGTAGTGCTGAGTATGTACTTGGGGCCACCAGTGGGGGTGTTGATTCTGTTCTGTGGCTCACCATGTATGATAGTGCTGATGCGTACTGTGGCCACCACAGTGTGGTTGTACGATGCATGTACTGTGTCATTCACAGTGTGGTGGTGCTGATGCATGTACTGTGGTCGCCTGCTGCGTGGGTGCGATGCTTACTGTGGTCACTGCGTGGTGGTTCTGATGCATCTACTGAGATCACCTGTGTGAGTGCTGATGCACTGTGGTCACCACAGTGAGGGTGCTGATGCATGTACTCTGGGCCTGCAGTGGTAGTGCTGATGCCATACTGTGGTCACTTGCGAGGTGGTGCTGATGCATGTCCTGTGGGCTACCTGCGGGAGTGCTGATGTATGTCCTGTGGTCTCTCAGTGTGGTAGTGCTGATGGCTATGTCGTGTGATACCTCCATTGTGGTAGTACTGATGCATGTTCCGCGGTCACCCGCTGTGCAATGGTGTTGAAGAATGTATGTGTCAATCATGGTGTGGTTGTGTTGATGTTTCTGTGGGTTACCACAGCAGATTTGATGCCCGTACTATCGTCGCTTACAGTGTGGTGGCACTTGATGCACGGACTTTGGTCACCACAGTGTCGAGAGTTGATGCAAACACTGTGGTCGACTCACAGTGTGGTGGTGCTGATGCATGGACCGCTGGTCACCACAGTGTGGCAGTGCCATGCACGTCCTGTGGGTCACCTCACAGTGTGGTGGTGCTGATGAATGTACCGTGATCATTCACAGCGGCATGCTGATGCATGTTCTGGCGGGTCACCTGCATGAATGTTGTGGTTCTGATTCATGTATCGCCAATAATTTGCTATGTGGCAGAGCTGATGCATGTACTTTGGCCATTACCTACAGTGTGGTAGTGTTGATGGCCGTACTGTGGTCACTCAAAGTGTGGAAGTGCTGATGCATGACTGTGGTAACTCAGTGTGGTGGTGCTGATGCATCTACCGTGTGCTCATCGGTCAGTGTGGTGGTTCCGATGCATGTACTGTGGTCACCTGGCTGCGTGGGAGCGCTGGATGTATGTACTGTAGATCACTCACAGTGTGGTAGTACTGATGCATGTCCTGTGTGTCAGTCACAGTGCCGTCCTGCTGAAGCATGTACTGTGGGTCACTTACACTGTGGTAGTGTTAATGAATGTACTGTGGTCACCCACAGTGTGGTAGTGCTGATGCAAGAACTGTGGGTCACTCACACTGTGGTACTGCTGATGCATGTACTGTGAGCCACTCACAGTGTGGTGGTGCTGATTCTTGTTCTGTGGCTCACTCACAGTATGATAGTGCTGATACATGTACTGTGGGCCACTCACAGTGTGGTTGTACTGATGCATGTACTGTGGGTCACTCACAGTGCAGTGGTGCTGATACATGTACTGCTCAGTCACTCACAGTGTGGAGGTGCTGATGCATGTACTGTGGGTCACTCTCAATGTGGTATCGCTGATGCATTTACTGAAGGTCAATCACAATGTGGGAGTGCTGATGTATTTACTGTAGGTCACTCACAATGTGGTAGTGCTGATGCATGTATTGTGATCACTGACAGTGTGGTGGTGTTGATGCATGTCCTGTGGGACACTCACAGTGTGGAGGTGCTGATGCACGTACTGTGGGTCACTCACAGTGTGGTGATGCTGATGCATGTACAGGGGGTCAGTCACAGTGTGGTGGTGCTGGTACATGTACTGTGGGTCACTCACAGTGTGGTGGTACTGATGCATGTACTGTGGGTCACTCAAAGTGTGGTGGTGCTAATGCATGTACTGTTGGTCACTCACAGGGTGGTGGTGCTGATGCATGTACTGTGGGTCACTCACAGCACTTGTGCTGATGTACGGCGGTGCTGATACGTATTGCGGGCTCTGATGCATGTACCCCTACACCACAGTGTGTAGTGCTGATGCATGTACTGTGGATAACTCACAGTGTGGTAGTGCTGATGCATGTACTGTGCATCACTCACAGTGTGGTGGTGCTGATCCTTGAACTGTGGGTCACTCACAGTGTGGTAATTCTGATGCATGTACTGTGGTTAACTCACAATGGGGTGGTCCTGATGCATGTACTCTGGGTCACTCACAGTCTAGTGGTGCTGATGCATGTACTGTGGGTCATTCACAGTGTGGTGGTGCTGATGCATGTACTGTGGGCCATTCACAGTGTGGTAGTGCTGATGCATGTACTGTGGGTCACTCACACTGTAGTAGTAGTACTGGTGCAGGTACTGTGGGTCACTCACAGTGTTGTGGTGCTAATGTATGCAGTGTGGGTCACTCCCAGTGTGGTGATGCTGATGCATGTTCTGTGGGTCCCTCACAGAGAGGTGGTGTTGATGCATGTACTGTGTGTCACTCACAGTGTGGTAGTGCTGATGCATGTACTGTGGCTCACTCACACTATGGACATGCTGATGCACGTACCGTGGATCATTGACAGTGTGGAAGTGCTGATGCATGTCCTGTGGTTCACTCACAGTGTGGTACTACTGATGCATGTACTGTGCGTCAGTCATAGTGCCGTCCTGCTGATGTATGTACTGGGATTCACTTACACTGTGGTAGGGCTAATGAATGTACTGTGGTCACTCACAGTGTGGTAGTGCTGATGTAAGTACTGTGGGTCACTCACACTGCGGCACAGCTGATGGCATGTACTCGTGGGTCACTCCGCCAGTGTGGTGGTGCTGATCCTTGTACTGTGGGTCACTCGCAGTATGGTAGCGCTGATGCATGTACTGTGGGCCTCTCACAGTGTGTTGGTACTGATGCATGTACTGTGGGTCACTCACAGTGTGGTGGTGCTGATGTATCTACTGTTGGTCACTCACAGCGTGGTGGTGCTGAAGCATGTACTCTGAGTCACTCACAGTGTGGTGGTGCTCATGCATTTACTGTGGGTCACTCACAGTGCGGTGGTGCTGATGCATGTACCGCTCAGTCCCTCACAGTGAGGAGGTGCTGATGCATGTACTGTGGGTCACCACAATGTGGTATCGCTGATGCATTTACAGTAGGTCACCACTGGTGTGGTATCGCTGATGCATTTACCGTAGGTTACCCGCAATGTGGCAGTGATGATGCATGTATTGTGGTCCGTGACGTGGTAGTGCTGATGCATGTACTGTGGGTGACCTCATAGTGTGGTAGTGCTGATGGCATGTACTGTGGGTCACTCACAGTATGGAAGTACTGATGCAGCGTACCTGTGGGTAACTCACAATGTGGCGGTGCTGGATTACGTACCAGGTCATCACAGTGTGGAGGTGCTGATACGTACTATGGTTATCTCACAGTGGTAGTTCTGATGGATGTGCCTTGGGTCACTTTACAAGTGTCGTAGAGCAGATGTATGTACCGTGGTGATCACTCACAGTGTGGTAGCACTGATGCATGTACTGTGGGTCAGTCACAGTGTGTAGAGTGGATGTATCTGCTGCAGATCACTCAGTGTGGTAGTACCGGCTGCATGTACTGTGGGTCATCGCTGCGCCGCCCCTGCTGATGCACGTACTGTGGGTCACTTTAAACCATGGTAGCGCTTAATGAATGTACTGTGGTCACCACAGTGTGGTGCGCTGATGCAAGTACCGTGGGTCACCACTGTGGTACTGCTAAAGCTACGTACTGTGGGTCACCTAAGTGGTGGTGCTGGATCCTTGCACTGTGGGTCACTCTGCGTGGTAATTCTGATGCATGTACTGTGGGCAACACAGTGGTGTGGTCCTGATGCATGTACCTGGTCACTCACATTCTGGTGGTGCTGATGCCGTACCGTGGGTCACCAATATGGTGGTGCTGATGCATGTACTGTGGGCCATTCACAGTGCGATAGTGCTGATGCATGTACTGTGGGTCACCACAGTGTGGTAGTACTGGTGCAGGTACTGTGGATCACTCACAGTGTTGTGGTGTTAATGTATTGCAGGTCACCCCAGTGTGGTGGTGCTTGATGCATGTTCTGTGGGTCACCACAGTATGGTAGTGCTGATGGCTGCATGGGCTCACCACACTGTGATGTGCTGACGTACCGCATCGCGTGATCATTGACAGTGCGGAAGTGCTGATGCATGTCCTGTGGGTCACTCACAGTGTGGTAGTGCTGATGTATGTACTGTAGATCACCAAGGCGTAGTACTACTGCATGGCTGTATCAAAGGGCTGTCATAGTGCCGCCCCGCTGATGCATGTAACTGGGGGTCACTCTACACTGTGTTAGTGCTAATGAAAGTACTGTGGACACTCACAGTGTGGTAGTGCTGAGGCAAGTACTGTGGGTTACTCACACTGTGGAAGTACTGATGCATGTACTGTCCAGTCACTCACAGTGGAGGTGCTGATGGCTGTACTGTGGGTTACCTGCCAATGTGGTAGCGCTTGATGCATTTACTGTAGGTAACTCTACAATGGTAGTGCTGACGCGTGTATTGTGCTCACTCACAGTGTGGTAGTGCTGATGCATGTCCTGTGGGACACTCACAGTGTGATAGTGCTGATGCATGTCCTGTGAGACACTCACAGGTTGGTAGTGCTGATGCATGTCCTGTGAGACACTCACAGGCTGGTAGCTGATGGCTATGCTGCAGGTCATTCACAGTGTGGTGCTGCTGGAAGCTGGACCGGGTTGTTATCGCTGCGTGGCAGTGCTTATGCATGTACTGTGGTCACCCACAGTGTGGTGGCGCTGTTGCACGTACCGCGGGTCACCCCAGTGTGGTAGTGCTAATGCATGTACTGTGGGTCACCACCTGTGTGGTACTTCTGATGCATGTCCTGTGGACACCTCACAGTGTTGTAGTATTGATGTAGGTATTGTTCAGTCACCACAGTGCGGTGGCTGATGCATGTATTGTGGTCACCCGCGTGGTAGTGCGATGTATCTGCAGGACTTACAGTGCCAAAGATGATGTCATGCACTGTGGTCACCACAGTGTGACGGTGCTGATGCACATACTTTGGTCACGCACAGTGTGTTAGTGCTGATGCATATACTGTGAGTCACTCACAGTGTGGTGGTGCTGATGCATGGACTGTGGTCACTCATAGTGTGGTAGTGATTATGCATGTACTGTGGGTCACTCACAGTGTGGTGCTGCTGATGCATGGACTGTGGTAACTCACAGTGTGGTACTGCTTGTGCATGTACTGTGGGTCACTCACAGTGTGGTGGTGCTGGTTCATGTTCTGTGGTTCACTCACAGTGTGGTAGTACTGATGCATGTTCTGTGTGTCAGTCACAGTGCCGTCCTGCTAAAGCATGTACTGTGGGTCACTTACACTGTGGTAGTGTTAATGAATGTACTGTGGTCACCCACAGTGTGGTAGTGCTGATGCATGTACTGTGGGCCACTCACAGTGTGGTGGTGCTGATTCTTGTTCTGTGGCTCACTCACAGTATGATAGTGCTGATACATGTACTGTGGGCCACTCACAGTGTGGTTGTACTGATGCATGTACTGTGGGTCACTCACAGTGTGGTTGTGCTGATGCATCTACTGTTGGTCACTCACAGCGTGGTGGTGCTGAAACACATACTCTGAGTCACTCACATTTTGGTGGTGCTGATGCATGTACAGGGGGTCACTCACAGTGTGGTGGTGCTGATGCATGTACTGTGGGTCACCCACAGTATGGTAGTGCTGGTACATGTACTGTGGGTCACTCACAGTGTGGTGGTACTGATGCATGTACTGTGGGTCACTCAAAGTGTGGTGGTGCTAATGCATGTACTGTGGGTCACTCACTGTGTGGTACTTCTGTTGCATGTCCTGTGGGACACTCACAGTGTTGTAGTATTGATGCAGGTATTGTTCAGTCACTCACAGTGTGGTGGTGCTGATGCATGTATTGTGGTCACTCTCAGTGTGGTAGTGTTGATGTATCTACAGTGGGACTTTCACAGTGCGGTAGTGATGATGCATGTACTGTGGTCACTCACAGTGTGACGGGTGCTGATCCACACACTTGGTCATGCACAGTGTGTTAGTGCTGATGCATATACTGTGAGTCACCTGTTTTTGTGGTGGTGCTGATGCATGGACTGTGGTCACCTACGTGGCAGTGATTATGCATGTACTGTGGCTCTCACAGTGTGGTGCTGCTGATGCATGGACTGTGGTCACTCACAGTGTGGTACTGCTTGTGCATGTACTGTGGGTCACTCACAGTGTGGTGGTGCTGGTTCATGTTCTGTGGTTCTCTCACAGTGTGGTAGTACTGATGCATGTTCTGTGTGTCAGTCACAGTGCCGTCCTGCTGAAGCATGTACTGTGGGTCACTTACACTGTGGTAGTGTTAATGAATGTACTGTGGTCACCCACAGTGTGGTAGTGCTGATGCAAGAACTGTGGGTCACTCACACTGCGGTACTGCTGATGCATGTACTGTGGGCCATCCTGCGTGGTGGCGCTGATTTTGACTCTGTGGCTCACCACAGTATGATAGTGTTGATATGCACTGTGAGCCACTCACAGTGTGGTTGTACTGATGCATGTACTGTGGGTCACTCACAGTGTGGTTGTGCTGATGCATCTACTGTTGGTCACTCACAGCGTGGTGGTGCTGAAACACATACTCTGAGTCACTCACATTTTGGTGGTGCTGATGCATGTACTGTGGGTCACTCACAGTGCAGTGGTGCTGATACATGTACTGCTCAGTCACTCACAGTGTGGAGGCGCTGATGCATGTACTGTGGGTCACTCTCAATGTGGTATCGCTGATGCATTTACTGAAGGTCAATCACAATGTGGGAGTGCTGATGCATTTACTGTAGGTCACTCACAATGTGGTAGTGCTGATGCATGTATTGTGATCACCATGCGTGGTGGTGCTGATGCATGTCCCGTGGGACACTCACAGTGTGGAGGTGCTGATGCATGTACTGTGGGTCACCACAGTGTGTGGCATGCTGATGCACGTACAGGGATCACCAGTGTGGTGGTGCTGATGCATGTACTGTGGGTCACTCATAGTATGGTAGTGCTGGTACACTACTGTGGGTCACTCACAGTGTGGTGGTACCTGGATGCATGTACCAGGGTCACCAGCGTGCTGCGCTAATGCATGTACTGATGGTCACTCACAGGGTGGTGGTGCTGATGCATGTACTGTGGGTCACTCACAGCACGGTGGTGCTGATGCATGTATTGTGGGCCACTTTCAGTGTTGTAGTTCTGATGCATGTACCCTGGGTCACTCACAGTGTGGTAGTGCTGATGCATGTACTGTGGATAACTCACAGTGTGGTAGTGCTGATGCATGTACTGTGCATCACTCACAGTGTGGTGGTGCTGATCCTTGAACTGTGGGTCACTGACAGTGTGGTAATTCTGATTCATGACCGTGGTAACTTACAGTGGGTGGTCCTGATGGCTGTACCTGGGTCACCACAGTCTAGTGGTGCTGATGCATGTACTGTGGTCATTCAGTGTGGTGGTGCTGATGCATGTACTGAGGGCCATTCACAGTGTGGTAGTGCTGATGCATGTACTGTGGGTCACTCACAGTGTAGTAGTACTGGTGCAGGTACTGCGGGTCACTCACAGTGTTGTGGTGCTAATGTATGCAGTGTGGGTCACTCCCAGTGTGGTGATGCTGATGCATGTTCTGTGGGTCCCTCACAGAGAGGTGGTGTTGATGCATGTACTGTGTGTCACTCACAGTGTGGTAGTGCAGATGCATGTACTGTGGCTCACTCACACTATGGACATGCTGGATGCACGCATCGTGGATCATTGACAGTGTGGAAGTGCTGATGCATGTCCTGTGGTTCACTCACAGTGTGGTACTACTGATGGGCGTACCAAAGGGCCAGTCACAGTGCCGCCCTGCTGATGTATGTACTGGGATTCACACTTTACACCGTAGGGCTAATGAATGTACTGGCATACTCGCAGTGTGGTAGTGCTGATGGGTACTGTGGGTTACTCACACGGCGGCACAGCTGATGATATACTGTGGGTCACTCACAGTGTGGTGGTGCTGATCCTTGTACTGTGGGTCACTCGCAGTATGGTAGCGCTGATGCATGTCCTGTGGGCCTCTCACAGTGTGTTGGTACTGATGCATGTACTGTGGGTCACTCACAGTGTGGTGGTGCTGATGCATCTACTGTTGGTCACTCACAGCATGGTGGTGCTGAAGCATGTACTCTGAGTCACTCACAGTGTGGTGGTGCTCATTCATTTACTGTGGGTCACTCACAGTGCGGTGGTGCTGATGCATGTACCGCTCAGTCCCTCACAGTGAGGAGGTGCTGATGCATGTACTGTGGGTCACTCACAATGTGGTATCGCTGATGCATTTACAGTAGGTCACTCACTATGTGGTAGCGCTGATGCATTTACTGTAGGTTACTCACAATGTGGTAGTGATGATGCATGTTTTGTGGTCTCTCACAGTGTGGTAGTGCTGATGCATGTCCTGTGGTACACTCACAGTGTGGAGGTGCTGATGCACGTACTGTGGGTCACTCACACTGTGGTGGTGCTGATGTATGTACAGTGGGTCACTCATAGTGTGGTAGTGCTGATGCATGTACTGTGGGTGACTCACAGTGTGGTATTGCTGATGCATGTACTGTGGGTGACTCATAGTGTGGTAGTGCTGATGCATGTACTGTGGGTCACTCACAGTATGGAAGTACTGATGCATGCACTGTGGGTAACTCACAATGTGGTGGTGCTGATACATGTACTGTGGGTCAGTCACAGTGTGGAGGTGCTGATGCATGTACAGTGGGTCACCCACAGTTTGGGGAGTGCCATGGACGTACTGTGGGTTGATCTACAGGTGGTAGTTCTGATGCATGTGCCTTGGGTCACTTACAGTGTCGTAGTGCAGATGTATGTACTGTAGATCACTCACAGTGTGGTAGTACTGATGCATGTACTGTGGGTCAGTCACAGTGTGGTAGAGTGGATGTATCTGCTGTAGATCACTCACAGTGTGGTAGTACCGATGCATGTACTGTGGGTCAGTCACAGTGCCATCCTGCTGAAGCATGTACTGTGGGTCACTTAAACTATGGTAGCACTAATGAATGTACTGTGGTCACTCACAGTGTGGTAGTGCTGATGGGTACTGTGGGTCACTCACACCTGCGGTACTGCTAAAGTCACGTACTGTGGGTCAATCTGCTGTGTGGTGGTGCTGATCCTGTACTGTGGGTCACTCACAGTGTGGTAATTTGATGCATGTACTGTGGGTAACCTGTGGTGTGGTCCTGATGCATGTACTGTGGGTCACCACATTCTGGTGGTGCTGATGCATGTACTGGGCCATTCACAGTGCAATAGTGCTGATGCATGTATCAGTCACCTACAGTGTGGTAGTACTGGTGCAGGTACTGTGATCACCACAGGTGTTGTGGTGTTAATGTATGCAGTGTGGGTCACCCCAGTGTGGTGGTGCTGATGCATGTTCTGTGGGTCACTCACAGTATGGTAGTGCTGATGCATGTACTTTGGCTCACTCACACTGTGGATGTGCTGATGTACGTACCGTGGATCATTGACAGTGCGGAAGTGCTGATGCATGTCCTGTGGGTCACTCACAGTGTGGTAGTGCTGATGTATGTACTGTAGATCACTCACAGTGTAGTACTACTGATGCATGTACTGTGCGTCAGTCACAGTGCTGTCCTGCTGATGCATGTAAGGGGGGTCACTTACACTGTGTTAGTGCTAATGAAAGTACTGTGGACACTCACAGTGTGGTAGTGCTGAGGCAAGTACTGTGGGTTACTCACACTGTGGAAGTACTGATGCATGTACTGTTCAGTCACTCACAGTGTGGAGGTGCTGATGCATGTACTGTGGGTTACTCACAATGTGGTAGTGCTGATGCATGTATTGTGCTCACTCACAGTGTGGTAGTGCTGATGCATGTCCTGTGGGACACTCACAGTGTGGTAGTGCTGATGCATGTCCAGTGAGACACTCACAGGTTGGTAGTGCTGATGCATATGCTGTGGGTCATTCACAGTGTGGTGCTGCTGAAGCACGGTCTGTGGTTGTTACTCACAGTGTGGTAGTGCTTATGCATGTACTGTGGGTCACTCACAGTGTGGTGGCGCTGTTGCATGTACCGTGGGTCACTCCTAGTGTGGTAGTGCTAATGCATGTACTGTGGGTCACTCACTGTGTGGTACTTCTGATGCATGTCCTGTGGGACACTCACAGTGTTGTAGTATTGATGCAGGTATTGTTCAGTCACTCACAGTGTGGTGGTGCTGATGCATGTATTGTGGTCACTCTCAGTGTGGTAGTGTTGATGTATCTACAGTGGGACTTTCACAGTGCGGTAGTGATGATGCATGTACTGTGGTCACTCACAGTGTGACGGTGCTGATCCACATACTTTGGTCTGCACAGTGTGTTAGTGCTGATGCATATACTGTGAGTCACTCACAGTGTGGTGGTGCTGATGCATGGACTGTAGTCACTCACAGTGTGGTAGTGATTATGCATGTACTGTGGGTCACTCACAGTGTGGTGCTGCTGATGCATGGACTTGGTCACTCACAGTGTGGTACTGCTTGTGCATGTACTGTGGGTCACTCACAGTGTGGTGGTGCTGTTTCATGTTCTGTGGTTCACTCACAGTGTGGCAGTGCAGATGCATGTTCTGTAGGTCACTCACAGTTTGGCAGTGCTGATGCATGGACTGTTTTAACTCATAGTGTGGTAGAGCTGATGCATGTACTGTGGGTCACTCAGAGAGTGGTGGTGCTGATGCATGAACTGTGGTCATTCACAGTGTGAAAGCGCTGATGCATGTACTGTTTGTCCCTGTCAGTGTGGGGGTGCTGATGCCTGTACTATGGGTCACTCAAAGTGTGGTAGGGCTGATGCTTCTACTGTTGTTCACTCACAGCGTGGTAGTGCTGATTTCTGTACTGTGGGTCACTCACAGTGCCCTAGTGTTGATGTATGTACTGTGGTTCAATCACAGTGTGATGGTACTGATGCATCTATTGTGGGTCACTCACAGTGTGGAAGTGCTGATGCCTGCACTGTTGGTCAATCATAGTGTGGTAGTGCTCACACAAGGACTGTGTTCACTCACAGTGTAGTGATGCTAATGCATGTACCCGGGTCTCTCACACTGTGGTAGGGCTGATTCATGAACTGTGCAGTCACTCACAGTGAGGTAGCACTGATGCATGTACTGTGGTTTACTCATAGTGTGGTTGTGCTGATGCAGGTACTGTAGGTCATTCACAGTGCGGTAGTGCTGATGCATGTACTGTGGGTCAGTGAAAGTGTGTTGGTACTGACAAGGGCGTCGGCAGGCGTACGCAGTGTACGCACTCGCGTACATTTTTCTGTATTGGGGTGCCAACGCCAGAACGTTAAGTAAATTAATGCCTGCCTAGCTAGACCCGTTTTTTTTTTACTGTATGGCTCAGCTGCTGGAAGAAATCCTAAATGACTAAAGCGGGGTATTACCTTCACTTCTCCTTCTGGTCCTGAGTCCGACTCCAGTCCGAATCCTGGTCTGGCTGAGCTGAATCCCAGTCTGTGCCCACTGCCTCCCCCGAGTCCCACATCGTGAATCGCGGTTCATTTCCACACCTGAGCAGCAGCAGAAGTGCCACTGACTCATCTACCATGCCCCGCAAGAACATTGCCATTTCTTCTTCCTACTGCGTTAAAGTTCCTTCCCTATAGCATGGACCGAGCAGTTAAGAACGCCACACAGGTAGTGGCGATGTGTGTCCCGCTCAGACCAATGATAGGGTGCCACTCGGTCCGCTGCTGTTTCTACCTCCGCCTCGGACCTGAACTTCTTCGGTCCCCACTCAGGTCCGAGGCAGTACAATAAAAGGGCTCCCTTCTGTGCAGCTCTTCCCAGTTTTCAGACCACAGAGGAATTCCAGATTTGAAAGACAGCCGCAGACTAGTGACTGGAGCTCAGCAGCCAGCCATGACACCGTTGGTTTCACCGAGTTGGATTTTGCCGTTGCTTCTTCCGCCAGGGAGAGTAGAGTCGCATCAGAGTGACATTTTCTGCAATCAGCTGCTAGTCGAGAGATACCCAGGCCAGTGCCTAGTGCTTAGCGCATTGCGCATTGAGAACTGTCTGACTGGAAGTAGTTGGCTGCTGGGCTTGCTGGCTGCTAACAAAAATAAAAAAAGAGCTGTTTCCACTTTGTCCAGGACAGGTTCAGCGCCTAGAACACTGCACAGTAGAGGAGCCAGACGCCTATCGACCGTCTGGCGAGAGTGAAAGACACTGACCATCAACTCTCCTCCTCCTTTCTGACCAAGGTTTGTGCCAAATTGCCAATCTATTTTTTTTTTATAGTATTGCAGCTGAACTAGTGTAATATGGAGGCTTTTGAGTACAGCTATTGTGTGTGACTGTGGGGGGCAGGGGGATTATTGTGTGTGTGTGTGTGTGTGTGTGTGTATATATGTGTGTATGGATAATAGCATGTTTGAATTTTTCTTGTTGGTGCAGCAGCCTGCAGCCATGGGTGGGGGTGGACTGGACAGATGAGTCTTATTCTTAGTTTTCTGTGTCCTATTTTTGGATGTGGCTTGAGGCTGTCTCTGTCTGTGGTGTGTGTTTTATTATTTGCAACATTTCTGGATGGGGGTGGGGTGTTGGTGGGGTGGTATGGCTGGTTTCGGAGTGGAGATATCTGTATGGGGAATGGGCTTATCTGACTGGCTGTGCCTGTGGCAGGTAGACTGGCTGTGCGGTGTGTGTGTGTGTGTGTGTGTGGTGTGTGTGTGTGTGTTTGTGTTTTATTTATTTAGTTAGTTTTTGCTGACCGGAGGTACACGACCTGAGGGAGGGGATACAGAGGAATGCAAACTGACATTAAACCAGATTGTTGGAGGTAATTTAAGTGAATGAGGGAAATTTGGCCAGGACACCGGGGAAATTCCCCTGCTCTTTTCGATAAGTGCCATGGGATCTTAAACATCTGCCTGAACTACCACCAATCCAGGCAGATGGGACCTCAATTTAATGTCTCATCCAAAAGACGGCACCTCAGAAGTGCAGCACCCCTTTCATGCTGCACTACAGTGTCAGTACAGGGATATTAACCCAAGTGCCAGATGTGGGAACTGAACCCACAGCCCTCTGATCTCCCGGCCTCAGAGGCAAGTATGCTACCTACTGAGCCACTGACATGCAACTGTGATTGTTTACAGGGTGTTTAGACAAATCTGTATTAGCCTACCACATGGTGGATAATATAGTCCGTGATTGCTTGCCTCCCGCCTTCTTCCACCCCTTCAAACACTGCACCCTGGCTATCAACATAGGTCCAGTTCAACTTTGGTTTGCAAGGTCCCTAGTGCCCCAAAACTCTGAACTCCCTCCTGCCCCAGTCTGAGCCCCCTTCCCACCCGGCTTCAAAACGCCCCTCGAAGTTCCTCAAAGCTGCCGCCACCTGTCTTTGTGCTAACTAACTGCTGGCACTAGCGGCCACCTGACTCTCTCCCATAAGCATGATTCGACTCTGCCTCTCTTCACTTTAGCAGCTGCTCAACACCTCTCCCACTAGCTCTATTCAGCCTGTGCCCACCATAGCACTTCCCAGCCTACTCTGACAGGCTCCCTCATTTGTAACATCTTGAAGTCCAAACGCTATTTTTTGACCTGTTCCCGGGCATGCAACTGGATTAGGCAGTTCTTTCCCTGCAGTTCGAGCCTTACTCCACCGGGGTTGTCCCCCAGGTTGTGTTCCTCCCCCTCTCCTCACCCACTAGTTCCATGCTGCCCTACAGCACTGTTTACTCTCCTCCCTGCCTGTTTCCTGACACACACCTGGTTTGTTCACTGATCCTGCTCTCCCTTAGTTACCTGTACCTGTAGTCTCCTACCCCTTGTTACCTTATTGGGTTTATGTATTTGAGTTGTAGTTGTAATCATGTTTGTTAGCTCTGTCTCTGTACCATGTCTATAGATTGTACTTGTGGCCCCACGGTGTGGGTGGAGTATGTCACTCTGTCTTGCATCGTGTTTCCTGTACTACTTCTCTGGCCTAGCCTCCATATTGTGGGCCTTTTGTGTTTATTCTGTTGGTGTTGCATCTTGGCATGTTTCATAGTTGCATTTTACATTGTAAATGTTGAAGTAACAAAGTCTGAGGTACTGGATAGTTAGTGTGAACGGGTTAGGTGGTTAAGGTGATTGGTTTTGGTGTTCTGGTTTAGGTTCAGAGCACCATCTAGCTTACACACCATCTTATATGGTAAGTAATGTAACAAGTTACTGTCATTTTCATGTAATTGGTAAGGGTACACTGCTGATGGATGTTACTGATTGAGTTTGATTTGACTACTTGACTTATTTTGGTGTGGTGATTCAGCTTGAGTGAGTGGATAGAGTGTATGAGCACAGGCACTGGCATGAATGCACCTCTGTGGAACTGGCTACCTTGATGTGGTACAGAGGTTTGTCACAATGCAATATTGTAACCAAAAGCCAGTCTTGTTGCCATGTATGTAGTACTGAGCCTTGTCACAATGTTACATTGTAACCAAAAGCCTGTCTGTGAGTCTGACACAGAGTGTGATGGAGGTGTATAAGAACAAGAGTGGACTGGGGGTTGCCCGAGTGGACCGGGGTGGGGCTCAAGTGTGGACTGGGGGCGGGCTTGACATGAGGGGGGTGCAGTGTGGCTACTCTGTGTACAAATTTTAAATCCCTAGCTACACCCCTGGGTACTGATGCATGTACTGTGGGTCTCTCACAGTGTGGTAGTGCTGATGCATGTACCGTTGGTCACCCAAAGTGTGGTAGTGCTGATGCATGTATTGTGCAGTCACTCACAATGTGGTAGTGCTGATGCATGTACTGTGGTCACTCACAGTGCAGTAGTGTTGATGGATGTACTGTGGTCACTAACAGTTTGGTAGTGCTGATGCATGTAGTGTGGGTCACTCACAGTGTGGAAGTAGTGATGCAGGTACTGAGGATCACTCACAGTGTTGTGGTGCTATTGTATTCACTGTGGGTCACTCCCAGTGCTGTGGTGCTGATGCATGTACTGTGGGTAACTCACAGCATGGTGGTGCTGATGCATGTACTGTGGGTCACTCACAGTGTGGTGGTGCTGATGCATGTACTGTGTGTCTCTCACAGTGTGGTAGTGCTGATGCATGTACCGTGGGTCACTCACACTGTGGTAGTGCTGTTGCATGTACTGTGGATTACTGACAGTGTGGTAGTGCTGATGCGTGTACTGTGGGTCACTCACAGTGTGGTAGTGCTGATGTATGTACTGTAGATCATTCACAGTGTGGTAGTACTGTTGTGTGTACTGTGGGTCAGTCACAGTGCTGTACTGCTGATGCATGTACTCTGGGTCTCTCACACTGCGGTACTGCTGATGGATGTACTGTGGATCACTCACACTGTGAAAGTGCTCATGCATGTACTGTTCAGTCACTCACAAAGTGGTAGTGCTGATGCATTTCTGTAGGTCACTCACAATGTGGTGGTGCTGATGCATGTATTATGGTGACTCACAATGTGGTAGTACTGATGCAGGTACTCTGGGTCATTCACAATGCGGTAGTGTTTATACATCTGCTGTGGTCACTCACAGAGTGGTGGTACTGATGCATGTACTGTGAGTCACTCACAGTGTGGAAGTGCTGATGCATGTACTGTGGGCCACTAACAGTGTGGTGGTACTGATGCTTGTACTGTTGGTCACTCACAGTGTGGTGGTGCTGATGCATGTACTCTGGGTCACTCACAGCGTGGTGGTGCTGATGCATGTACTCTGGGTCACTCAAAGTGCTGTGGTGCTGATGCTTGTACTGTGGGTCACTCACTGTGTGGTAGTTCTGATGCAAGTACTGTGTGTCACTCTCAGTGTGGTAGTGCTGATGCATGTACTGTGGGTAACTCACAGTGTGGTACTGCTGATGCATGTACTGTGGGTGATTCACAGTGTGGTAGTGCTGATTGATGTACTGCGGGTGACTCACAGTGTGGTAGTGCTGATGCATGTACTTTGGTCACTCACAGTATGGTAGTACTGATGCATGCACTGTGGGTCACTCACAGTGTGGTGATGGTGCTGATGCTTGTACTGTGAGTCACTCACTGTGTGGTGGTACTGAGGCATGTACTCTGGGTCACCCACAGTGTGGTAGTGCTGATGCATGTACTGGTGGTCACTCAAAGTGTGGTGGTGCTGATGCATGTACTGTGGGTTGCTCACAGTGTGGTAGTTCTGATGCATGTACTGTGGTTAACTCACAGTGGGGAGGTGCTCATGCATGTACTCTGGGTCACTCACAGTCTGGTTGCGCCGTAGCATGTTATGTGGGTCATTCACAGTGCGGTAGTGCTGATGCATGTACTGTGGATCACTCACACTGTGAAAGTGCTCAAGCATGTACTGTTCAGTCACTCACAAAGTGGTAGCGCTGATGCATTTACTGTAGGTCACTCACAATGTGGTGGTGCTGATGCATGTATTGTGGTCACTCACAATGTGGTAGTACTGATGCAGGTACTCTGCGTCATTCACAGTGCAGTAGAGTTGATGCATCTGTTGTGGTCACTCACAGTGTGGTGGTGCTGATGCATGTACTGTGAGTCACTCACAGTGTGGTAGTGCTGATGCATGTACTGTGGGCCACTCACAGAGTGGTGGTACTGATGCTTGTACTGTCGGTCACTCACAGTGTGGTGGTGCTGATGCATGTACTCTGGGTCACTCACAGCGTGGTGGTGCTGATGCATGTACTCTGGGTCACTCAAAGTGCGGTGGTGCTGATGCTTGTACTGTGGGTCACTCACAGTGAGGTAGTTCTGATGCATGTACTGTGTGTCACTCTCAGTGTGGTAGTGCTGATGCATGTACTGTGGGTAACTCACAGTGTGGTAGTGCTGATGCATGTACTGAGGGAGACTCACAGTGTGGTAGTGCTGATGCAAGTACTGTGGATCACTCACAGTATGGTAGTACTGATGCATGCACTGTGGCTCACTCAGTGTGGTGATGGTGCTGATGCTTGTACTGTGGGTCACTCACTGTGTGGTGGTGCTGATGCATGTACTCTGGGTCACCCACAGTGTGGTAGTGCTGATGCCTGTACTGTGGGTCACTCAAGGTGTGGTGGGGCTGATGCATGTACTGTGGGTTGCTCACAGTGTGGTAGTGCTGATGCATGTACTGTGGTTAACTCACAGTGGGGAGGTGCTCAAGCATGTACTCTGGGTCACTCACAGTGTGGTTGTGCTGATGCATGTTATGTGGGTCATTCACAGTGCGGTGGTGCTGATGCATGTATTGTGAGACATTCTCAGTGCGGTAGTATTGACGGATGTACTGTGGTCACTCACAGTTTGGTAGTGCTGATGCTTGTACTGTGGGTCACTCACAGTGTGGAAGTACTGATGCAGGTACTAGGGATCACCCCAGTGTTGTGGTGCTATTGTATGCACTGTGGGTCACTCCCAGTGCAGTGGTGCTGATGCATGTACTGTGTATCTCTCACAGTGTGGTAGTACTGATGCATGTACTGTGGGTCACCACACTGTGGTAGTGCTGCTGCATGTACGTGGATTACTGACAGTGTGGTAGTGCTGATGCGGTACTGTGGGTCACTCAGTGTGGTAGTGCTGATGTATGTACTGTAGATCACCACAGTGTGGTAGGAGTGTTGCATGCACCGTGGGTCAGTCACAGTGCCTACTGCTGATGCATGTACCCTGGTCACCACACTCGTGGTACTGCTGATGGCTGTACTGTGGATCACCACACTCGTGAAAGTGCTCATGCTACTGTTCAGTCACTCACAGTGTGGTGGTGCTGATGCAAGTACTGTGGCTCACTCACTATGTGGTAGCGCTGATGCATCTACTGTAGTCAGTCACAATGTGGTAGTACTGATGCAGGTACTCTGGGTCATTCGCAGTACGGTAGTGTTGATGCATCTGCTGTGGTCACTCACAGTGTGGTGGTGCTGATGCACGTACTGTGATTCACTCACAGTGTGGTAGTGCTGATGCATGTACTGTGGGCCACTCAAAGTGTGGAGGTACTGATGCATGTACTGTTGGTCACTCACAGTGTGATCGTGCTGCTGCATGTACTCTGGGTCACTCACAGCGTGGTGGTGCTGATGCATGTACTCTGAGTCACTCAAAGTGCAGTGGTGCTGATGCTTGTACTGTGGGTCACTCACAGTGTGGTAGTTCTGATGCATATACTGTGGGTAGCTCAGAGTGTGGTAGTGCTGATGCATGTTCTGCGGGTGACTCACAGTGTGGTAGTGCTGATGCATGTACTGTGGGTCACTCACTGTGTGGTGGTGCTGATGCACATACTGTGGGTCACTCACAGCGTGGTAGTGCTGATGCAAGTAAAGTCGGTCACTCAAAGTGTGGTGGTGCTGATGCTTGTTCTGTGGGTTGCTCACAGTGTGGTAGTCATGATGCATGTCCTGCGGTGTAAGTCACAGTGGTGTGGTGCTGATACTTGTACTGTGGGTCACTCACAGTGAGGTAGAGTGGATGTATCTGCTGTAGATCACTCACAGTGTGGTAGTACCGATGCATGTACTGTGGGTCAGTCACAGTGCCGTCCTGCTGATGCATGTACTGTGGGTCACTTAAACTATGGTAGCGCTAATGAATGTACTGTGGTCACTCACAGTGTGGTAGTGCTGATGCAAGTACTGTGGGTCACTCACACTGCAGTACTGCTAAAGCATGTACTGTGGGTCACTCACAGTGTGGTGGTGCTGATCTTTGTACTGTGGGTCACTCACAGTGTGGTAATTCTGATGCATGTACTGTGGGTAACTCACAGTGGTGTGGTCCTGATGCATGTACTCTGGGTCACTCACATTCTGGTGGTGCTGATGCATGTACTGTGGGTCATTCACAGTATGGTGGTGCTGATGCATGTACTGTGGGCCATTCACAGTGCGATAGTGCTGATGCATGTACTGTGGGTCACTGACAGTGTGGTAGTACTGGTGCAGGTACTGTGGATCACTCACAGTGTTATGGGGTTAATGTATGCAGTGTGGGACACTCCCAGTGTGGTGGTGCAGATGCATGTTCTGTGGGTCACTCACAGTGTGGTAGTGCTGATGCATGTACTTTGGCTCACTCACACTGTGGATGTGCTGATGTACGTACCGTGGATCATTGACAGTGCAGAAGTGCTGATGCAGGTACTGAGGATCACTCACAGTGTTGTGGTGCTATTGTATTCACAGTGGGTCACTCCCAGTGCTGTGGAGCTGATGCATGTACTGTGGGTCACTCACAGCATGGTGGTGCTGATGCATGTACTGTGGGTCACTCACAGTGTGGTGGTGCTGATGCATGTACTGTGTGTCTCTCACAGTGTGGTAGTGCTGATGCATGTACCGTGGGTCACTCACACTGTGGTAGTGCTGTTGCATGTACTGTGGATTACTGACAGTGTGGTAGTGCTGATGCATGTACTGTGGGTCACTCACAGTGTGGTAGTGCTGATGTATGTACTGTAGATCATTCACAGTGTGGTAGTACTGTTGTGTGTACTGTGAGTCAGTCACAGTGCTGTACTGCTGATGCATGTACTCTGGGTCTCTCACACTGCGGTACTGCTGATGGATGTACTGTGGATCACTCACACTGTGAAAGTGCTCAAGCATGTACTGTTCAGTCTCTCACAAAGTGGTAGTGCTGATGCATTTACTGTAGGTCACTCACAATGTGGTGGTGCTGATGCATGTGTTGTGGTGACTCACAATGTGGTAGTACTGATGCAGGTACTCTGGGTCATTCACAATGCGGAAGTGTTGTTGCATCTACTGTGGTCATTCACAGAGTGGTGGTGCTGATGCATGTACTGTGGGCCACTCACAGTGTGGTGGTACTGATGCTTGTACTGTTGGTCACTCACAGTGTGGTGGTGCTGATGCATGTACTCTGGGTCACTCACAGCGTGGTGGTGCTGATGCATGTACTCTGGGTCACTCAAAGTGCTGTGGTGCTGATGCTTGTACAGTGGGTCACTCACAGTGTGGTAGTTCTGATGCACGTACTGTGTGTCACCTCAGTGTGGTAGTGCGATGCATGTACTGTGGTAACTCTGGTGGTAGTGTTGATGCATGTACTGTGGATGATTCACAGTGTGGTAGTGCTGATTGATGTACTGTGGGTGACTCACAGTGTGGTAGTGCTGATGCATGTACTGTGGTCACTCACAGTATGGTAGTACTGATGCATGCACTGTGGGTCACTCACAGTGTGGTGATGGTGCTGATGCTTTACTGTGAGTCACTCACTGTGTGGTGGTGCTGAGGCATGTACTCTGGGTCACCCACAGTGTGGTAGTGCTGATGCATGTACTGTGGGTCACTCAAAGTGTGGTGGTGCTGATGCATGTACTGTGGGTTGCTCACAGTGTGGTAGTTCTGATGCATGTACTGTGGTTAACTCACAGTGGGGAGGTGCTCATGCATGTACTCTGGGTCACTCACAGTGTGGTTGCACTGTAGCATGTTAAGTGGGTCATTCACAGTGCGGTGGTGCTGATGCATGTACTGTGGGACATTCTCAGTGCGGTAGTGTTGATGGATGCACAGGGTGACTCGCCAGTTTGCAGTGCTGATGCTTGTACTGTGGGTCACTCACAGTGTGGAAGCATTGATGCAGGTACCTGAGGATCACACACAGTTGTGGTGTTATTGTATCCACTGTGGTCACCCCGTGCAGAGGTGCTCGATCGCGTTCTGTGGGTCACCTGCAGTAGTAGTACTGTGCAGGTACTGTGGGTCACCCTGCAGTTGTGGTGCTAATGTATGCAGTGTGGTCACCCCGTGTGGTGATGCTGATGCATGTTCTGTGGGTCCTCACAGAGAGGTGGTGCTGATGCATGTACTGTGTGTCACTCACAGTGTGGTAGTGCAGATGCATATACTGTGGCTCACTCACACTATGGACATGCTGATGCACGTACCGTGGATCATTGACAGTGTGGAAGTGCTGATTCATGTCCTGTGGTTCACTCACAGTGTGGTACTACTGATGCATGTACTGTGCGTCAGTCATAGTGCCGTCCTGCTGATGTATGTACTGGGATTCACTTACACTGTGGTCGGGCTAATGAATGTACTGTGGTTACTCACAGTGTGGTAGTGCTGATGGAAGTACTGTGGGTTACTCACACTGCGGTACAGCTGATGCATGTACTGTGGGTCACTCACAGTGTGGTGGTGCTGATCCTTGTACTGTGGGTCACTCGCAGTATGGTAGCGCTGATGCATGTACTGTGGGCCTCTCACAGTGTGTTGGTACTGATGCATGTTCTGTGGGTCACTCACAGTGTGGTGGTGCTGATGCATCTACTGTTGGTCACTCACAGCATGGTGCTGCTGAAGCATGTACTCTGAGTCACTCACAGTGTGGTGGTGCTGATGCATTTACTGTGGGTCACTCACAGTGCGGTGGTGCTGATGCATGTACCGCTCAGTCCCTCACAGTGAGGAGGTGCTGATGCATGTACTGTGGGTCACTCACAATGTGGTATCGCTGATGCATTTACAGTAGGTCACTCACTATGTGGTAGCGCTGATGCATTTACTGTAGGTTACTCACAATGTGGAAGTGATGATGCATGTATTGTGGTCTCACAGTGTGGTAGTGCTGATGCATGTCCTGTGGTACACTCACAGTGTGGAGGTGCTGATGCACGTACTGTGGGTCACTCACACTGTGGTGGTGCTGATGTATGTACAGTGGGTCACTCACAGTGTGGTGGTAGTGCTGATGCATGTACTGTGGGTGACTCACAGTGTGGTAGTGCTGATGCATGTACTGTGGGTGACTCATAGTGTCGTAGTGCTGATGCATGTACTGTGGGTCACTCACAGTATGGAAGTACTGATGCATGCACTGTGGGTAACTCACAATGTGGTGGTGCTGAGACATGTACTGTGGGTCACTCACAGTGTGGAGGTGCTGATGCATGTGCCAGTGGGTCACCACAGTTTGGGAGTGCTAATGCATGTACTGTGGGTTACCACAGTGTGGTAGTTCTGATGCATGTGCCCTAGGTCACCTGCTGTGTCGTAGCAGATGTATATACTGTAGATCACCTGCGTGGTGGCACGATGCCGTACTGTGGTCAGCCACAGGGTGGCAGAGTGATGGTCTGCTGTAGATCACTCACAGTGTGGTACCGATGTACGTATCAGGGGTCAGTCACAGTGCCATCCTGCTGAAGCATGTACTGTGGGCTCGAAACTATGGTAGCACACGAATGTACTGTGGTCACCACAGTGTGGTAGTGCTGATGGGCACTGTGGGTCACTCACACCGCGGCACTACAAAGTACGTACTGTGGTCAATCCAGTGTGGTGGTGCTGATCCTGTACTGTGGGTCACCTCAGGTGTGGTAATTTGATGCATGTACTGTGGGTAACTCACAGTGGTGTGGTCCTGATGCATGTACTCTGGGTCACTCACATTCTGGTGGTGCTGATGCATGTACTGTGGGTCACTCACAGTATGGTAGTGCTGATGCATGTACTGTGGGCCATTCACAGTGCGATAGTGCTGATGCATGTACTATGGGTCACTCACAGTGTGGTAGTACTGGTGCAGGTACTGTGGATCACTCACAGTGTTGTGGTGTTAATGTATGCAGTGTGGGTCACTCCCAGTGTGGTGGTGCTGATGCATGTTCTGTGGGTCACTCACAGTATGGTAGTGCTGATGCATGTACTTTGGCTCACTCACACTGTGGATGTGCTGATGTACGTACCGTGGATCATTGACAGTGCGGAAATGCTGATGCATGTCCTGTGGGTCACTCACAGTGTGGTAGTGCTGATGTATGTACTGTAGATCACTCACAGTGTAGTACTACTGATGCATGTACTGTGCGTCAGTCACAGTGCTGTCCTGCTGATGCATGTACGGGGGGTCACTTACACTGTGTTAGTGCTAATGAAAGTACTGTGGACACTCACAGTGTGGTAGTGCTGAGGCAAGTACTGTGGGTTACTCACACTGTGGAAGTACTGATGCATGTACTGTTCAGTCACTCACAGTGTGGAGGTGGTGATGCATGTACTGTGGGTTACTCACAATGTGGTAGCGCTGATGCATTTACTGTAGGTAACTCACAATGTGGTAGTTCTGATGCATGTATTGTGCTCACTCACAGTGTGGTAGTGCTGATGCTTGTCCTGTGGGACACTCACAGTGTGGTAGTGCTGATGCATGTCCAGTGACACTCACAGGCTGGTAGTGCTGCTGATGCGCGTCATTCACAGTGGCGCTGCTAGCTAACGGTTCAGCCGTTACTCACAGTGGTGGTGCGTTGCGCATGTACTGTGGGTCACCACAGTGGTGGCTGGTTGCATGCACCGTGGGTCACCCCAGTGTGGTGGCAGTGCCAATGCATGTACTGTGGGTCACCACCGTGTGGCACTTCCATGCATGTCCTGGGGACACTCACAGTGTTGTGCATTGATGCAGGTATTGTCTGACACTACAGTGGTGGTGGTGCTGATGCATTGTGGTCACTCTCAGTGTGGTAGTGTTGATGTATCTACAGTGGGACTTTCACAGTGCGGTAGTGATGATGCATGTACTGTGGTCACTCACAGTGTGACGGTGCTGATCCACATACTTTGGTCACGCACAGTGTGTTAGTGCTGATGCATATACTGTGAGTCACTCACAGTGTGGTGGTGCTGATGCATGGACTGTGGTCACTCACAGTGTGGTAGTGATTATGCATGTACTGTGGGTCACTCACAGTGTGGTGCTGCTGATGCATGGACTTTGGTCACTCATAGTGTGGTACTGCTTGTGCATGTACTGTGGGTCACTCACAGTGTGGTGGTGCTGTTTCATGTTCTGTGGTTCACTCACAGTGTGGCAGCAGCAGATGCACGTTCCGAGGTCACCCACAGTTTGGCAGTGCTGATGCATGGACTGTTTTAACTCATAGTGTGGTAGAGCTGATGCATGTACTGTGGGTCACTCAGAGAGTGGTGGTGCTGATGCATGAACTGTGGTCATTCACAGTGTGAAAGTGCTGATGCATGTACTGTTTGTCCCTGTCAGTGTGGGGGTGCTGATGCATGTACTATGGGTCACTCAAAGTGTGGTAGGGCTGATGCTTCTACTGTTGCTCACTCACAGCGTGGTAGTGCTGATTTCTGTACTGTGGGTCACTCACAGTGCCCTAGTGTTGATGTATGTACCGTGGTTCAACCTGCGTGATGGTACTTGATGCATCTATTGTGGGTCACCACAGTGTGGAAGCGCTGATGTCGCACTGTTGGTCAATCATTGTGTGGTAGTGCCTCACACAAGGACTGTGTTCACCACAGTGTAGTGATGCTAACGCCGTACCGGTCTCTGTACTGTGGTAGGGCTGATTCATGAACTGTGCAGTCATCACAGTGAGGTAGCACTGATGCATGTACCTGTGGTTTACTTCATAGTGTGGTTGTGCTGGATGGCAGGCCTGCAGGCTGGTCTACAGTGCGGTAGTGTTGATGCACTGTACTGGTCAGTGAGTGTGTTGGTACTGATGCATGTACTGTGGTCTCTCACAGTGTGGTAGTGCTGATGGCTGTACCGCTATCACCCAAAGTGTGTAGTGCTGATGGCACGTGTTGAGCAGTCACCACAATGTGGTAGTACTGATGGCTGTACTGTGGTCACCACAGTGCGGTAGTGTTGATGGATGTACTGTGGTCACTAACAGTTTGGTAGTGCTGGATGCATGTACTGTGGGCTCACAGTGTGGAAGCAGTGATGCAGGTACTGAGGATCACCACAGTGTTGTGGTGCTATTGTATTCACTGTGGGTCACCCCCAGTGCTGTGGTGCTGATGCATGTACTGTGGGTAACCTGCAGCATGGTGGTGCTGATGGTACTGTGGGTCACTCACAGTGTGGTGGTGCTGATGCATGTACTGGTGTCTTCTGCAGTGGTAGTGCTGATGGCCGTACTGTGGGTCACCACACTGTGGTAGTGCTGTTGCACGTACTGTGGATTACCGACAGTGTGGTAGTGCTGATGCGTACTGTGGTCACCTGCTGCGTGGTAGTGCTGATGTGTGTACCTGTAGATCATCTCACAGTGTGGTAGTACTGTTGTTTGTACTGTGGGTCAGTCACTGCGCTGTACTGCTGATGCATGTACTTTGGCCCCCTGACACCGCGGTACCGCTGATGGATGTACTGTGGATCACCACACTGTGAAAGTGCTCGCGCATGTACCGTTCAGTCACCTGCCAGCGGTAGTGCTGATGCATTTCTGTAGGTCACCTCACAATGTGGTGGTGCTGATGCATGTATTATGGTGACTCCACAATGTGTACTGATGCAGGTACCTGGTCATTCACAACGCGGTAGTGTTTATACATCTGCTGTGGTCATCACAGAGTGGTGGTATTGATGCACGTACTGTGAGTCACTCCAGTGTGGAAGTGCTGATGCATGTACTGTGGGCTACCAACAGTGTGGTGGTAATTGATGCTTGTACTGTTGGTCACCACAGTGTGGTGGTGCTGATGCATGTACTCTGTGTCACCCGGGCGGTGGTGCTGATGCATGTAATTTGGGTCACTCAAAGTGCTGTGGTGCTGATGCTTGTACCGTGGGTCACCACCGTGTGGTGTTCTGATGCAAGTACTGTGTGTCACTCTCAGTGTGGTAGTGCTGGATGCATGTGTATCGTGGGTAACTCACAGTGTGGTAGTGCTGATGCCTGTACTGTGGATGATTCACAGTGTGGTAGTGCTGGATTGATGTACTGCGGGTGACCGTCCAGTGTGGTAGTGCTGATGTGGTGTACTTTGGTCACCCCGTTGCGCATGGTAGTGTCTGGATGCATGCACCGTGTGCTGACCTCAGTGTGGTGATGGTGCTGATGCTTGTACTGTGAGTCACTCACTGTGTGGTGGTACTGAGGCATGTACTCTGGGTCACCCACAGTGTGGTAGTGCTGATGCATGTACTGTGGGTCACTCAAAGTGTGGTGGTGCTGATGCATGTACTGTGGGTTGCTCACAGTGTGGTAGTTCTGATGCATGTACTGTGGTTAACTCACAGTGGGGAGGTGCTCATGCATGTACTCTGGGTCACTCACAGTGTGGTTGCGCTGTAGCATGTTATGTGGGTCATTCACAGTGCGGTAGTGCTGATGCATGTACTGTGGATCACTCACACTGTGAAAGTGCTCAAGCATGTACTGTTCAGTCACCTCAAAGTGGTAGCGTTGATGCATTTACTGTAGGTCACACAATGTGGTGGTGCTGATGCGCTGTATTGTGGTCACCACAAGTGTGGTAGTACTGATGCAGGTACTCCGGGCCATTCCAGAGTGCAGTAGTAGTTGATGCTTCCATTGTCGGTGCCTCACAGTGTGGTGGTGTTGATGCGCATGTACTGTGAGTCACTCAGCGTGGTGGTGCTGATGCATGTACTTGGGTCCACTCAAGAGTGGTGGTGCTGATGCTTGTACTGTGGGTCACCACAGTGTGGTAGTTCTGATGCATGCACTGTGTCACCTCAGTGTGGTAGTGCTGATGGCATGTACTGTGGGTACCTCACAGTGTGGTAGTGCTGATGCATGTACTGAGGAGACTCACAGTGTGGCAGTGCTGATGCATGTACTGTGGATCACCCACAGTATGGTAGTACTGATGCATGCACCGTGGCTCACCCAGTGTGGTGATGGTGCTGATGCTTGTACTGTGGGTCACCACTGTGTGGTGGTGCTGATGACTTATTTTGAGTCACCCACAGTGTGGTAGTGCTGATGCAGCACCGTGGGTCAGCCGGCGTGTGGGCTCGATACGTACTGTGGGTTGCTCACAGTGTGGTAGTGCGTTGATGGCCGTACTGTGGTTAACTCACAGTGGGGAGGTGCCTGCTACGTACTCGGGTCACCAGTGTGGTTGTGCTGATGGCCGTTATGTGGGTCATTCAGTGCGGTGGTGCTGATGCATGTATCAGAGACATTCTCAGTGCGCGTAGTATTGACGGATGTACTGTGGTCACTCACAGTTTGGTAGTGCTGATGCTTGTACTGTGGGTTACTCACAGTGTGGAAGTACTGATGCAGGTACTAGGATCACCCCAGTGTTGTGGTGTTATTGTATGCACTCGTGGGTCACCCCAGCAGTGGTGCTGATGCATGTACTGTGTATCTCAGTGTGGTAGTACTGATGCATGTACTGTGGTCACCCGCACCGTGGTAGTGCTGTTGCATGTACCGTGGATTACTGACAGGTGGTAGTGCTGATGCGCGGTACTGTGGGTCACCTGCGTGGTAGTGCTGATGGCTGTACTGGATCACCACAGTGTGGTAGGAGTGCTGCATGCACCTGGGTCAGTCACAGTGCCTACTGCTGATGCATGTACCCTGGTCACCACACCGCGGTACTGCTGATGCATGTACTGTGGATCACCACACCGTGAAAGTGCTCATGCGTGTACCGTTCAGTCACCACAGTGTGGTGGTGCTGATGCAAGTACTGTGGCTCACTCACTATGTGGTAGCTCTGATGCATACCGTAGTCAGTCACAATGTGGTAGTACTGATGCAGTACCTGGGTCATTCGCAGTATGGTAGTGTTGATGCATCTGCTGTGGTCACTACAGTGTGGTGGTGCTGATGCACGACTGTGATTCACCTGAAGTGTGGTAGTGCTGATGGCCGTACTGTGGGCCACCCAAAGTGTGGAGGTACTGATGCATGTACTGTTGGTCACCACAGTGTGATCTGCTGCTCGCGGCGTACCTGGGTCACCACAGCGTGGTGGTGCTGATGCATACCTGAGTCACCAAAGTGCAGTGGTGCTGATGCTTGTACTGTGGTACCTCAGCTGCGGTAGTTCTGATGCATACCGTGGTGTAGCTCACAGTGTGCAGTGCTGATGCATGTTCTGGCGGTGACTACAGTGTGGTAGTGCTGATGGCTGTACCTGGGTCACCCACTGGCGTGGTGGTGCTGATGCACATACTGTGGGTCACCACAGCGTGTAGTGCTGATGCGCAAAGTCGGTCACCAAGCGTGGTGGTGCTGATGCTTGTTCTGTGGGTTGCTCACAGTGTGGTAGTCATGATGCATGTCCCGCGTGTAAGTCACAGTGGTGGTGGTGCTGATACTTGTACTGTGGGTCACCTCTGTGAGGTAGAGTGATGTATCTGCTGTAGATCACCTGCGTGGTAGCACCGATGGCATGTACTGTGGTCAGTCACAGTGCCGCCCTGCTGATGCACGTACTGTGGGTCACTTAAACTATGGTAGCGCAATGAATGTACTGTGGTCACCATAGTGTGGTAGTGCTGATGCTACTCGTGGGTCATCACTCGCAGTACTGCTAAAGCATGTACTGTGGGTCACTCACAGTGTGGTGGTGCTGATCCTTGTACTGTGGGTCACTCACAGTGTGGTAATTCTGATGCATGTACTGTGGGTAACTCACAGTGGTGTGGTCCTGATGCATGTACTCTGGGTCACTCACATTCTGGTGGTGCTGATGCATGTACTGTGGGTCATTCACAGTATGGTGGTGCTGATGCATGTACTGTGGGCCATTCACAGTGCGATAGTGCTGATGCATGTACTGTGGGTCACTCACAGTGTGGTAGTACTGGTGCAGGTACTGTGGATCACTCACAGTGTTATGGGGTTAATGTATGCAGTGTGGGACACTCCCAGTGTGGTGGTGCAGATGCATGTTCTGTGGGTCACTCACAGTGTGGTAGTGCTGATGCACGTACTTTGGCTCACCTACACTGTGGATGTGCTGATGTACGCACCGTGGATCATTGACAGTGCAGAAGTGCTGATGCAGGTACTGAGGATCACCACAGTGTTGTGTTATTGTATTCACTGTGGGTCACCCCAGTGCTGTGGAGCTATGGCATGTACTGTGGTCACCACAGCATGGTGGTGCTGATGACGTACTGTGGTCACCACAGTGTGGTGGTGCTGATGCATGTACTGTGTGTCTCTGCGTGGTAGTGCTGATGGCCGTACCGTGGGTCACCACACTGTGGTAGTGCTGTTGCACGTACTGTGGATTACTGACAGTGTGGTAGTGCTGATGCGTACTGTGGTCACCCACAGTGTGGTAGTGCTGATGTATGTACTGTAGATCATTCACAGTGTGGTAGTACTGTTGTGTGTACCGTGAGTCAGTCACAGTGCTGTACTGCTGATGCATGTACCTGGGTCCTCACACCGCGGTACTGCTGATGGATGTATCAGGATCACCACACTGTGAAAGTGCTCAAGCATGTACTGTTCAGGTCTCCTCACAAAGCGGTAGTGCTGATGCATTTACCGTAGGTCACCACAATGTGGTGGTGCTGATGCATGTGTTGTGGTGACTCGCAATGTGGTAGTACTGATGCAGGTACGTGTCATTCTACAATGCGGAAGTGTTGCTGCATCTCACGTGGTCATTCACAGAGTGGTGGTGTTGATGCATGTACTGTGAGCCACCACGTGTGGTGGTACCGATGCTTGTACTGTGGGCCACCCAGCGTGGTGGTGCTGATGCTTGTACCTGGTCACCTCACAGCGTGGTGGTGCTGATGGCAGTACTCTGGGTCACCACAGCATGGTGGTGCTGATGCATGTACCTGGGTCACTCAAAGTGCTGTGGTGCTGATGCTTGTACAGTGGGTCCTACAGTGTGGTAGTTCTGATGCATGTACTGTGTGTCACCAGTGTGGTAGTGCTGATGCATGTACTGTGGGTAACTCAGCGTGGTAGTGTTGATGGGCCGTACTGTGGATGATTCACAGTGTGGTGTGCTGATTGATGTACTGCGGGTGACCTGAAAGTGTGGTAGTGCTGATGCATGTACTGTGGTCACCAGCATGGTAGTACTGATGGCTGCACTGTGGGCCACTTCACAGTGTGGTGATGGTGCTGATGCTTTACCGTGAGTCACCCACCGTGTGGTGGTGTTGAGGCATGTATTTGGTCACCCACAGTGGTAGTGCTGATGGTGTACCGGGGTCACCAGCGTGGTGGTGCTTACATGCATGTACTGTGGTTGCTCACAGTGTGGTAGTTCTGATGCATGTACTGTGGTTAACTCACAGTGGAGGTGCCCATGCATGTACCGGGCTCAAGGCGTGGCTGCAATCTGCAGCATGTTGCGTAGTCATTCACAGTGCGTGGTGCTGATGCATGTACTGGTGACATTCTCAGTGCGGAAGTGTTGATGGATGTACCGGTAAGACCACAGTTTGCAGTGCTGATGCTTGTACTGTGGGTCACCTGCTGCGTGAAGCACTGATGGTGGTACTGAGGATCGCACACAGTGTTGTGGTGTTATTGCATCCACTGTGGTCACCCTGCGCAGTGATGCTGATGGCCTGTTCTGTGGGTCACCTGCTGCGTGGAGGTGATGATGCATGTACTGTGTATCTCTCACAGTGCAGTAGCTGATGCACGACTGTGGGTCTCACACTGCGGTACTGCTGATGCATGTACAGTGGATCACCACACTGTGAAAGTGCCTGCCATGTACTGTTCAGTCACTCACAAAGTGGTAGCGCTGATGCATTTACTGTAGGTCACACACAATGTGGTGGTGCTGATGCATGTATTGTGGTCACTCACAATGTGGTAGTACTGATGCAGGTACTCTGCGTCATTCACAGTGCAGTAGAGTTGATGCATCTGTTGTGGTCACTCACAGTGTGGTGGTGCTGATGCATGTACTGTGAGTCACTCACAGTGTGGTAATGGTGATGCATGTACTGTGGGCCACTCACAGAGTGGTGGTACTGATGCTTGTACTGTCGGTCACTCACAGTGTGGTAGTGCTGATGCATGTACTCTGGGTCACTCACAGTGTGGTGGTGCTGATGCATGTACTCTGGGTCACTCAAAGTGCGGTGGTGCTGATGCTTGTACTGTGGGTCACTCACAGTGTGGTAGTTTTGATGCATGTACTGTGTGTCACTCTCAGTGTGGCAGTGCTGATGCCTGTACTGTGGGTCACTCAAAGTGTGGTGGTGCTGATGCATGTACTTTGGGTTGCTCACAGTGTGGTAGTGTTGATGCACGTACTGTGGTTAATCCACAGTGGGGAGGTGCCTGCTACGTACTGGGCTCACCTACAGTGTGGTTGTGCGATGCATGTTATGTGGTCATTCATAGCGGTGGTGCTGATGCATGTATTGTGAGACATTCTCAGTGCGGTAGTATTGACGGATGTACTGTGGTCACTCACAGTTTGGTAGTGCTGATGCTTGTACTGTGGGTCACTCACAGTGTGGAAGTACTGATGCAGGTACTAAGGATCACCCCAGTGTTGTGGTGCTATTGTATGCACTGTGGGTCACTCCCAGTGCAGTGGTGCTGATGCATGTACTGTGTATCTCTCACAGTGTGGTAGTGCTGATGCATGTACTGTGGGTCACTCACACTGTGGTAGTGCTGTTGCACGTACTGTGGATTACTGACAGTGTGGTAGTGCTGATGCGTGTACTGTGGGTCACTCACAGTGTGGTAGTGCTGATGTATGTACTGTAGATCACTCACAGTGTGGTAGGAGTGTTGCGTGCACTGTGGGTCAGTCACAGTGCCTTACTGCTGATGCATGTACCCTGGGTCACTCACACTGTGGTACTGCTGATGCATGTACTGTGGATCACTCACACTGTGAAAGTGCTCATGCATGTACTGTTCAGTCACTCACAGTGTGGTGGTGCTGATGCAAGTACTGTGGCTCACTCACTATGTGGTAGCGCTGATGCATCTACTGTAGTCAGTCACAATGTGGTAGTACTGATGCAGGTACTCTGGGTCATTCGCAGTACGGTAGTGTTGATGCATCTGCTGTGGTCACTCACAGTGTGGTGGTGCTGATGCACGTACTGTGATTCACTCACAGTGTGGTAGTGCTGATGCATGTACTGTGGGCCACTCAAAGTGTGGAGGTACTGATGCATGTACTGTTGGTCACTCACAGTGTGATCGTGCTGCTGCCTGTACTCTGGGTCACTCACAGCGTGGTGGTGCTGATGCATGTACTCTGAGTCACTCAAAGTGCAGTGGTGCTGATGCTTGTACTGTGGGTCACTCACAGTGTGGTAGTTCTGATGCATATACTGTGGGTAGCTCACAGTGTGGTAGTGCTGATGCATGTTCTGCGGGTGACTCACAGTGTGGTAGTGCTGATGCATGTACTGTGGGTCACTCTCTGTGTGGTGGTGCTGATGCACATACTGTGGGTCACTCACAGTGTGGTAGTGCTGATGCAAGTAAAGTCGGTCACTCAAAGTGTGGTGGTGCTGATGCTTGTTCTGTGGGTTGCTCACAGTGTGGTAGTCATGATGCATGTCCTGCGGTGTAAGTCACAGTGGTGTGGTGCTGATACTTGTACTGTGGGTCACTCACAGTGAGGTAGAGTGGATGTATCTGCTGTAGATCACTCACAGTGTGGTAGTACCGATGCATGTACTGTGGGTCAGTCACAGTGCCGTCCTGCTGATGCATGTACTGTGGGTCACTTAAACTATGGTAGCGCTAATGAATGTACTGTGGTCACTCACAGTGTGGTAGTGCTGATGCAAGTACTGTGGGTCACTCACACTGCGGTACTGCTAAAGCATGTACTGTGGGTCACCTCGGTGGTGGTGCTGATCCTTGTACTGTGGGTCACCACAGTGTGGTAATTTGATGCATGTACTGTGGGTAACCCACAGTGGTGTGGTCCTGATGCATGTACCTGGGTCACCACATTCTGGTGGTGCTGATGCATGTACTGTGGGTCATTCACAGTATGGTGGTGCTGATGCATGTACTGTGGGTCACTCACAGTGTGGTAGTCCTGATGCAGGTACTGTGGGGACTACCACAGTGTTGTGGTGTTCTGCATGCAGGTGAGTCACCCCAGTGTGGTGGTGCTGATGCAGTTCGTGGGTCACTCGTGCGTGGTAGAGCTGATGGCCGTACTTGGCTCACCACACTGTGGATGTGCTGATGTAATGTGACTGCGGATCATCAGACAGTGCGGAAGTGCTGATGCATATCCTGTGGGTCACCCGCTGGTGTGGTAGTGTTGATGTATGTACCAGATCACCCGCTGGTAGTAATACTGATGCATGTACTGTGCGTCAGTCACAGTGCCATCCTGCTGATGCATGTATGGGGGGTTACTTACACTGTGTTAGTGCTAATGAAAGTACTGTGAACACTCACAGTGTGGTAGTGCTGAGGCAAGTACTGTGGGTTACTCACACTGTGGCAGTACTGATGCATGTACTGTTCAGTCACTCACAGTGTGGAGGTGGTGATGCATGTACTGTGGGTTACTCACAATGTGGTAGCGCTGATGCATTTACTGTAGGTAACTCACAATGTGGTAGTGCTGATGCATGTCCTGTGGGACACCCACAGTGTGATAGTGCTGATGCATGTATTGTGGTCACTCACATGTTGGTAGTGCTGATGCAAATACTGTGGGTCATTCACAGTGTGGTGCTGCTGATGCATCGACTGTGGTTGTTACTCACAGTGAGGTAGTGTTTATGCATGTACTGTGGGTCACTCACAGTGTGGTGATGCGGTTGCATGTACCGTGGGTCGTTCCCAGTGTGGTAGTGCTAATGCATGTACTGTGGGTCACCACTGTGTGGTAATGCTGATGCATGTATTGTGGCCACCACAGTGTGGTAGTGTGCATTACATGCCCAGATAGCTTACGCATGCATCTATCGTGCTGCTGACGTGCTGAGCATGATCTGCAATTCAGGCCATGGCCACCATTGTGCCAGTGGCGCTACAGCAATGGGCACTATATGGTGCTGTGGCACTACTGTGCCATACTCCACTGTGGCACTGGTTCGCAGCTGGTCTGTCACGCAGGATGCCTATACATCAGATGGCGCTGTGCGTATCCTTGTGTCATTGCCCATGACCTTGTGTATGACCTTTGCCCCCTGGCACTGTTCGCCTGCCATGTGTATGTCCCTATTGTGCTGTCTGGTGACAGCACTATGTGAAGTGACAGCGCTGTTCAAACAGCGCGATTGGAGCCTGTGGTGGTCTATTGTGCAACATCTCCACGTGGGGTTATGGTGCAGCGGCGTGCCATATTGCCTGCTGTAAAGTTGAGACCATGGCTCGCAGAAGAGCGGTTCAGTGGAGCCCAGTGGAAGTGGCCAACTTGGTGGCCCTAGTGGAGCCCCACTATGGGGCACTTTATGGTGAGATGCCCCTCATCATAGCCTGGACCCAGGTGTGGCAGCAAGTGGCCACTGACCTGGTGGGGGTCACTGGATGGTGCCGGTCAGCTAAGCAGTGCCGGCACCGGTACAGTGACCTCCGCCGGAGGGATCCTGATCTGCTGGATCAGCTGCGGTCACGTGCCAGGTGGGGCGTGGTGCCTAGGCCAGGTGGGTGTGCCATATATGCACCTGTATTATCTGTAGAGGTGTGTGTGTGTTTTGGTGGCTGTGCATAGGTGATGGCTTGGCCACAGTTGGCTGTGTCAGTGTGTGCAGCTGTGATATGACTGGGTATGGCTGTGTGGGCAGGCACTGTCACTGGGGCAGGGGGCAGTCTGTTTTTGAGTCACACTGATGTTTGTCTCAACATATGTCTCCCACAAGCCGGGATGTGAGGATGCGGGGCAACAGTGAAGAGGTCCGTGCCAGGGACCCATTGCCAGCAGGGGTTGGAGCCCACCAGCAGCAGCAGTGCCAGCAACAAGCGCCAGCTGGGGCTGCTAGAGTGTGAGTATCATGACTTCATGGATGCTATTGCATGCTGGGGGGCCAGTAGCCATGCACAATACAAACATGCAGGAAAGGGAGGTCATAATTCCACTATACAACACACTAGTGAGGCCCACCTGCAGTACAGTGTACATTTCTGGAGACCATACCTACGTAAGGACGTGAGTGGGCAGAGAAGGTTCAGAGGAGGGTAACAAAGATGGTGCATGGCTTGCATCACAACTCCTAGGGAGACAGGTTGAAGGAACTGAACCTGTACTCCCTGGGAGGAAGGAGGAGAGGGGATATGATTGAGACATACAAGTATCTTACAGGGTGGAACAGGGTGCAGGAAACACTATTTTGAAGTGCAAAGATGTTCCAGGACTACAGGGCATGGGATGCAGTTGGAGGGAGGATGATTCAGAGGAAACATGCGAAGACTTTCTTCACAGAATGGGTGGTGTACAAGTGGGACACCCTGCCAGAGGGAGTGGTGGGGCTGACACACTCATGGGATTTCAGACTGCAGGATAGACATAACGGAATTCTTGAGGTCAGGGTAAGAGGCAACAGACTTATAGGTAAACAAAGTAACACAGGCTGAAATGGACAGACTGTGTGGGCCATAGGCCCTTATCTGCTGACACTGGCTATGTATCTATGTCTGTAGGCACGACACAGGTGACATGCATCACTGTCCAGTTTCACAGCATGTCTGTGTATGCATCACTGGTGGTCCATGCATGCACTGGGCACATAGCTGTGTAACTGGCATCGCACCATGTTGCCACGTCACTTGCCAGCTTTGTTTGTGCTGTGATGGACATGGGCAGTGTGTGTGTGTGCAGTGGTGCGCATAGCTGGTGCTGCCTGTTTGTGATGGCCATGTGCATGTTCACTGTGGGTGGGTGCATGCCATCACAGGTGTGGGACATTGGGCTATATGGCTTGCAGGTTGGGTGGTGTTCAGGGTTGTGGTCAGTCACAGCTATTGACTGTGTTCCCATTTTCCTAGGCATTGAGGTTCTCCAGAGGATGGCGAGGGATGTCAGGGTCATCCGACGGCTTGTGGGCCATAACAGCGACATCCTGCAATACATTCACCACCATGGCGTGCGGAGGAGGTGGCAGAGACCTGCAGGACACCGGCAGGAGGATGGGCGGCCAGCTGGCCCATGACATCTCTACCCTTCCCCACTCCTACCACCCTGCCTTCCCTCTCCAAGTTTGTCATCCCTACCCCTTGACCAACCCTACCTTCCGTCCCCCTTGTAAATAGTTGTACTTGTTTTGATAATGTTTGTTGCTGTGAAATACATTTTTATGTTTTTATATGAATAATGTGTTGCTCTCTGATTTGCAGCTGCCTATGGGTGCTCAGTTGTAGGGGTGTACATGCCATCTGGGCTGGTATGGTCCTGGGTATGTGTGTGCATGTGTGTGCATGTGTGTGCATGGGGAGGGATCTCCAGCATGGCAGTGACTTTCGGTTGGTCTTGCCATCTGCTGCCACCCACTGCTGGGTGCACAGGGTGTGTCTGGCTTGTAGGCTTCTGTGCTGCATGGGGTTGACGTGTGCTGGGGATGCATGGTTTCCTGCAGTGCCAGTCACTGCACATAGGTGGTGTCTTGGGGTCACAGTGCAGGGTGTGCTCTGCATACGGGGGGCTGATGTGCACTGTGGTTGTCAACCCCCTGTGTGTGGCACTCTCAGCCTGCCAGTGGTTGTGCTGGGGTGTCATGGCTCTGCTATGCTTTGTTGGCTTGTCCCCATGGGCAAGTAGATCATCCGTCCCACCCCCAGTGATGCTGTGCTTGGGGTGTGCAGGTGTGGTGTGGGTTCTGCAGTGTGTTCCTGTGCCCATGTGTGGCATGGCTGGCAGTGGACCCCAGCCTGCCTCCCTGGATGTGCAGTTGATTGCTCTGGGGGGGCTCTGCTTGCTCTATGGCACCTCTGGAATGCTCAGCTGGGCTGCCCTGGTTGCGCCATAGCGCAACATTTCGGCTCAGCTTCTCCTTCCTGGTTGCGCTATGGCGCAGTATGTGCAATATTCAGACGTTGGTTGCTTGCACAATTTGTTCTGCTCCATGTTTGAATATCGCACCTGTTGTGCAGTTGTGCAACTGGTTTGTGCTTGCTCCTGCTGTTGCGCTCATTTTGAGCGCAGTTTGAATATCTGGGCCAGTGTATATAACTATGCAATGTTACTTAATTATTACTTGGCACTGAGTGTCTCTTTTCTCTATTTTGTTTTTTAAACAGATGTCTGAGTCTAATATTACATTTTACAAGACTGTTTTGAAATTGGACAGAAGAAAATGCCATTTAAACAGAGATGCACTGCTATGCAAAGATAAAAGAGGTATAATAGTAGTAGTGTTGTATAACAGTGACTACAATTGCACAGATCCTACATTGAAACATGTGCAGAGTGCTCAGTCTCTACATAGGGTTAGTTTAGCGGCTACACCTTCCACAGACATTTTACAGACTTGCTCAACTACAAGAAAACAACATACAGGTGAGCAGCAGGTTAAGAAATCTTAGATGTAAGAAATCTGTTGCAAAGCCGATCATTAAAAGACACACTCAGCAACAGCAACAATGTCTGACTGTTGCTAGTCACCTGAGGAAGCAAAAGTATTGTCGATCACTGGCGTCTGTAACTAAGGTTGATAGACTTATTGCGGCTATGATGAGACATGAACACAGAAAATGTAAGGGTCATCTGTCATTGATGAAATTGTGTCTCAGAGTTTGCACATTTGTCAATAGAGCAATATTTGCTCTTCAACGCTTGTGACGGAAAATGGCAGATGTACTGGAACAATTTAGGAAAGTTGCCTATGGTATAAAGATGAAGTTACAACGCTACCCCATTTTGAACCAACACAACTTCTGTGACATTTTCACAGGTAACTGGCTACATACACAGCACTCAGAGGCATATTTCTGGGAGGCATCATATAACACACAGAAGGACAGCAATTTCTGTGTTGATGAGAATGAAAAACTATATAATGTGCTGACAGTCTGTCATGACAGAGCAACTGACTCAGATGATGAATCTCAGTCAACTGTTCAGCCTCGTAGGTGTCACTGTCTAGCTTGGACATGTGATGAGACATGCAATCGAAGGCAATCATCGTTTGATAAAGGTGAGTACTTTATTAATCTGTCATTACTGGTCAGAAGGACAGAAATACATTGTTTGAGACTATAGTCCTTTGTGAGATCCATCCACATACAGGACTTATGGGTCATTCACTAGCATGCTTAGATAGTGGTGTTTGTGACAGCATTTTTCACCACATGCGCATGCTAACGGTACATCATTCTGCTATGTGTAACTTTGTCTATAGGGTGTATGATGTGCACAGAGCTGTTGCTCAGTACAGTCATCTTAATGAGTTGTTGCAGTCTGGTGACATGCATAGTGCCATGGCATTTATGAAAGATATACAGTGTGACAGGACTGTCACTGATACTGTTCTTGATCAGGTATCAAGTGTTACTGGCAATTCATTCTCTGTCTTGGAAGCAGACATTCTGAAAGTGTTTGGGAAATCCACTGCCAAATCTGAGTTGGCAAAGACAGAGAAATTTGACTCTGTATGTGTGTCGTGTGATAGGCTGTGTTATGAGACACTGTCAGAGTTAGTCTGGAAACCTTGTCATCGTACTATGACACGTGGCTTAGACTCTTGGCATAGTTGCTATTCAAGAGTGACTTTCAGTTGCAGTCAGTCATTATAATGTGTAAACACTGTTTTTGCAAGGTGAAAAATAAGTCTGCCATCAAGGTCAGTGTTGAACAATATGGAGGCAGATGCTACACCTGCTGACATTACCGCATTGAATATGTTTGAATGGATTCTTATTCAGACTATGAAACCATTTCAAACTATTCTATGCTTAAAGGATTGTAATTCCGATTCTATTCAATAAATAAATAAAATAAATACTAGGCTACAGAATATTCCACAGAAAGAGCTAAGTATCTTAAGGGTTCCGTTATGTATCTTCCACTTCCTTTGCAGGAGAATGTGGAAGCAATCTCCAGTGAGAACAGTTTGGTGATTTTTGTGAATGGTGTAACAACAAAGTCAAAGGTCATCTGGTAGGATGCTGTCGATGTGCAGAAGGTGAAGCAGGCTCTCACTTACTTGAAGAGCAACAATCCCTTCTATGCAGACCTTGACATCGATCACATGAGCAATGTATCTGCTCAGTACGGTGTGTTGGAGACCAGTAAACCAATCATTGAGAAGATCAATGTACAAACAACTGACAATGTGTATGAACAATACACAATACATCTGCTACATGGCAGAGATCTAGTTGGAGATAACACTGATCTGTATCAGATGAAACAGGTGGAAGGCAACCCCGTTTGCATTTGAGAAGCAACTTTGGAAGTGTGCTGCTCTCCAGATTTACTTCCAAAAGGGTCAGGTGAATGTTTAGATGATAGAGAAGTACATGTACAAGGTGCAGAATACCATACCAGTTGGGTGCTCAGTAAGGATGGCAAATTCAGATGCAATATACAGTACTTGTTTCACCTACTATGGAAGAGTGAGCTTAGCATACTCTGCACCAATTGCACATACTATACGGCTCATGACTCCACTTGATGTAATCACTGCTGTACAGTTTTTGCAGAAACTAAAAGAAAAGGATGAATCTGTACAGGTCAATTTGTCCATACTGTGAAGTCTATGAGGCACCAATGAAAACTGGTATAGCAGACACTCTGAGGTGATGACCATGCTGCATGAGTGTGGTGTAGCAACATGGTTTGTGACACTCAGCTGTGTTGAATATACCTGGGATGAGCTGACTGAACTCTTGAAGTGGGCAAATTCTGATGTCGAGGGCATTTCATCAGTGACTCTCAGACAGATGTGCTCACTTGACTCAGTGTCTGTGAGTAGTAATTTTCACAAGTGATTCCATGATATTCTGACTTTCATTTTATCTAAGGACAATCCACCTCTTGGTATTGTTGAACATTACTTCTGGAGAACGGAGTATCAGGCACAAGGTGCTCCTCATATTCACATGCTACTACGGATCATGGATACCTTGTGCATAGGTGAACTTGAATCAGCAGAACTGCTAGTGTTCATAAAGCGTCACATTACTTGCCACATACCAGACAAGTATGATGATAGTCCTACACTGTTGAAGTTGGTGCAAAAGTTCCAATGACATATTTGTGTCAAATATTGCCATTGTACAGTGGAAAATAAATCTGATTGGTACGCGAGATATCGCTTTGGATTTCCTAGATGTGTGTCAGAATGGTCACATGAATTAACTCCTTTCAGCAATGTGACATCACTTGAAGGCAAAATCAACCAAGAGGGTATAAGAGTTACCCAAAGAGGAGAAGGAGGTGTACATCAATGATTACAACCCTGCACTTCTTCTGATGTAGCAAGTTAACATAGATCTTCAGTTTGTAGCTGACAACTCATTGGCTCTTGTTCAGTACATCACTTTGTACATCACTAAATAAGAACAGACTAGCTTGCAAGATCTTTGGGAAAATATTGCCAATTGAGGCAAGTCACTGACGTCTCAGTTGTGGTCACTTGGGTTGAAGACTCCGTCACACAGAGAATGTGGTGCATATGAGGCCAGTGATCAACTGATCAGTACACAATTATACAGCAAATCTGATGCTGTGCACTTTCTCAGTGTTAACTACAAAGAGAAGCGCAAACATGTATTAATACCTCACACTGAGATTGAGGAACTAACCCTAAACAGACCTTCTTCTAAGCAGATATTGAAGAATAATCTAATTGACATGTACTACCCCCAGAAGACACAGTGACATGGATGATATGCATCTATTTGAGGTTGCTAAGTGGTATGACTTCAAGACTGATGTCTCACCTGATTGTACACAAAACAGTTAGAAGGTCACAGGAGTGTATGGTTGTCTTGTAAGAGACCTAAGCCTTGGCTCATTGACCACTGCAAGTTACATCTAGGCACATCTGAGAGCAGACAACATTATTACTTTGCTCTACTGTTCTTATTCAAACCCTGGAGGAACAAAGTTGAATTGAAAGGTGACTGTGACACATTTGAGGAACAATTTAATCACAGTTATGAGACATTCAAAACTGAATACTCTGAGACACACACATACAGAGGCTAGATGCTGAGAAGGAACAAGTTGAAAAATGCACATAAACAACTTGAGGAGGATACTCCAGTTAGTTCACAGGATAACCTTGATCTGGAAGGACAAGGTACACTTGGAGTGCCTCTGCCTCTCAATGCCACAGAAGTACTCATGTCGGAAGTGGAAAGTGCTATGGGGCATGGCACACAATGCACTGTTGATCCAGCAGAATTGAAAAACAGACTCAATGAGCAGCAATGTGTGGCTCACTGTGCAGTCACAGATGCTGTTCAATATGATATACTACACGAACAGAAGAAATGTAAGTGTCATGAGCATATGCCACTACTAATATTTGTCAGTGGCTCAGTAGGTACAGGTAAGAGTTTCCTTACAGAGGCTATTGCAGCTGAAATAAGGACACTGACAGACTCACCAATGTCTGTTGCTGTTACTGCTCCCATTGGAATGGCTGCATACAACATTGGTGGAGTAACTCTACACCATCTTTTCATGTTGCCAGTGGAGCATGGTAACACAGGAGAGTATCATTTGAGGTTGCAACTTCATTCTGTGTTTACTAAAATGAAGCTAGTGATCATTGATGAGATCAGCATGGTATCTAATGTGATGCTTGCCTGTATACACCTTTGTCTACAGGAGATTTTGGCCACTGACTATGGAGATGCATTTAGTGGTGAAAGCATCATTATATTTGGAGACCTTTTACAACTTGCACCAGTTAATGCAGAGCATGTCTTTGCAATTCTGTCTGTCAAGCAGGCAAATAATACAGTGGGCTGCATTGGAGGTTGTAACCTGTGGGAGTTATTCATGTATGCTGAGTTGTGTGAGAACATGCGGCAGAGTGGTGATCTAGCTTACAAGGCACTGCTGGATCAAGCTCGTACAGGTACATTGTCACCAACACATCTTTGGATGCTGAATACCTGAAGAATCACTACAGATACAACATCCATACATGCAGTATGTGATGTTTTCAGTGATGTCTGCTCCAATGGCACACAAATTGTCTGTCTTATGCCATGACTTAAGAAATGTCCTGACTTCAACAGTGTTATGTTGCAGAGAAAGAATCAAGAAATGGTCACACTGCATGCTGTTGATACAGTTGACGGTGTTATTTTAAGTTGTACACTGGTTGCAAAGATGACTGAGTGCCTGTCTGAACTTAAGTCAGATGTATCGTGTACAGCTGGACTAGAAGTTGTTCATACCATTTGTAAGAATGCATGTGTCATGCTACATCAAAATCTGGATGTTAGACATGGCATGGTAAATGGTGCAATGGGTCACCTCATAGACTTTCAGTACAATGTTCAGAAGACATTTATTGAGGCACTCAACAATAATAACTTTATTGTGCATAAGCATCTTTCAAAACATCAAGGCACTTTACAACAAGATACAATTAAATAAAATAAAATAGGATGAGACAATAGTAAAATCAGTAGACAACAAAATAAAAACAGTCGAGGATCATCCTATTTGGTGTCCAAAAATGCTTGATGCCATAAATGGGTTTTGACAACATGCAATAGTCTGTTGAGATAGACTGGACCTGTGTTAAGTTCCAGGTCTTCAAGGATATATATATGTCAACAGGAAACAGTTCCCTATATGTGTTGCATATGCTGTTTCCATACACAAGTCACAGGGCTTGAGTTTGGATTCAGTGATGGTGGACATAGGCACTGACATTTTCAAGGATGGCATGACCTATGTCGCACTTTCACGCATTCGTGGTCTGTCTGGGTTACACATCATCACACTAGCACTATAGAAGATATGTGCTGACAAGCAGTATACTGTTGAGTACAATAGATTATGCACTGTATACCAGCCACAGATACTTCTCATACCACTGCCTATGTAAGTGGTTGGATCAAATGCCACAGTTGGAGCTTCAGCTGGCAAGAAGAGGAAACGAGCAATCACTACTGAATTAACTACACAGAGTACCAACAAGATCACAATGTCAAATATGGATGCAACATCACCTGCTCACAAGAAGTCAGTTGGTATGGTTGTTGTCCCAGCATTTGATAACAGTACTGGAGTTAACTGCTATACTAATTCAGCTATGCAAGCATTTCTCCACATGCCACACTTTGTGCAGGCTAAATCAGCTTGTGAAGAAAGTGCCCTATCAAATGCATTGAAACTAGTTGTGAATGTCACTTCTGAGCAGTTACACAATGCACACTCTTTGACACCTCTCCGGCAAGTTCTAGGTACATATGATGGACAGAGTAGATTTTCAGGTAACATGCAACAGGATGTCACTGAGTTTATGATGACCATTATAAACACTATGGATGAAGACAGCATTCCAATGAGACAGTACTTTACTGCCTCCTATGTTACCAGATATGAATGTGTGTCATGCGGCCATTCACAGAGAGAAACCACTGAAAACATGCTTTGGATTTCTTTGTATGTTTCTCACTTGAAAAGTGTAAAATTCTGAAAGCTGTTTATGAATGCAGAAATGTACTCAATCTATACAGCTCAGGACTTCATCTCAATATCTTATGCTTGTCCTGCATAGGTTGGACTCTCACGGTCTCAGAGATGACACACCTATCACATATTGTACAGCTGGTAGAGTGACACTTAATCAAACAGTGTTTGACACTCATGCTGTGATTTACCACCAAGGACAGTCTGTACATTCAGGACATTACATTACTTTGTTGAGGTACAGAACAGGGTGGGTTGAATGCAATGACTCCATGAGCAATGTTAAGCAGAGGCTACCACGCCACTTAAAAAATGCTTATGTACTGATTTTGAACAACTATGAGAATTTTCATCAGTCAGAGGAGTAGTCACACAACATGTGACATACACTGCTGTCCTATTATGTACCACAGTAACTGCTCAGAAACTACTCCTGTTCTTTCTTCTGCACATCTATGTGCAACATTACATTTACTATACATCTTGGGTGGGATATTCAAACTGCGCCATTCATAGGCGCAAGCCCTTGAGCTGCGCAAAATAGTTGCACAGGGGTGTGTCCGGGGCGATATTCAAGGGAGTTGCACTATTGAGCAACTCCTTTGACTATCACCCCCCAGCCACAGCCACTGTGCATGGCACAGTGGAACTTGCACCACCGCAAGTTGACAGAATGGAGCATTCAACTTGCGGTGGCGCAAGTACCATTGCGCCATGCACAAAATCATGATATTCAAAAGGTAACATGCAAATAGGGCTATAATTCATGCAAGGTGCTGGGGGGCCATTTGCATGTGATTATGGCCCCATTTGCATGCCATTAGCATGTAGATGTGCTGATCCCCGAGGACTTGTGCCTGGCGCCCTGCCAGGCAGCAGCCGTCGGGGACCGACGCCCCCTGCAGCCCGATCGCGGGCAGCCGACTGTAAATCCCCCCACCACCCCCCACTGGCCCAATTGCAGGCATAGTGTACTCCCCCCCCACCAGCCCGATCGCGGGCAGCAATGTAGCTCCCCTCCCGAAAATCTCCTGGTGGTCCAGTGGACCAAAATGCCCAATCGCGGGCAGTAAGTCAAATGAAACCCCCTCCAGAACATCTCCTGGTGGTCCAGTGGACTGAAATGTCGATCGCAGGCAGTAAGTCAAATAAAACCCCGAACATCTCCCTGGTGGCTAGTGTCTCTCACCCACCCACCCACCACGAAGCCCACCACCCGCTCCCCCTGGCAGCCAGCGGGCGGCAGCATCCACCACCTACGGCCCGTCCCCGCTGACTGACTGCCGGTAGGGCTGCACGCCCATTGGTGCAGAGCAGAGCCAATCGGCATGCAGCACATACCGTACATGACAGTCAGATTTGTGAGATGATTCATTCACAAATCTGGACTGTCAGTTGTATAGCTATGCCCATTGGCTCTTGCTCTGCACCAATGGCTGCAGCCACCAGGCAGTCAGTCAGCGGGCGGCGGGCGGCAGGTGGGTGGATGCTGCCGCCCGCCAGCTGACGGGGAGCGGGTGGTGGGTTCTGTGAGGGTGGGGTGGGGACACCAGCCACCAGGGAGATGTTCAGAAGGGTTTTTTGACTTACTGCCTGCGATTGGGCATTTCAGTCCACTGGACCACCAGGGAGATGTTCAGGAGGAGGGGGAGCCACACATTGCTGCCCGCGATTGGGCTGGTGGGGGGAGTTACTATGCCCGACATCGGGCCAGTGGGGGTGGTGGTGGGGATTTACAGTTGGCTGCCTGCGATCGGGCTGCGGGGGGGCACAGGGACTGGGTTGGGGGCCAGCCACAGGTGGCAGCTGTTGTGTTGCGCCCTGCAATACAGCAGCTCACCTGTGGGTGGCCCTCGACTTAAGCCTTTTTTTTTGGTTCAAAGTCGTGCAGGCACAGGTTGTGGGTTGCGCCTGCACAACTCTGCACAGCCCAGCTGAATATCGGGCTGTGCAGTTTATGCATGGTTCCTCCCCCTCCAGTTGAGCATGCATTCATTTGCATTGCACTGTTGCTCAGCCTGTTTTCAGTGGCGCAACTGCCTCCTGCTGAATATCGCAGAATGGCACAATTTCGGACTTGCGCATGGCGCAACCCTTTTGAATATCCCACCCCTCATGTTTACACGCACATGGTTTTGCCAACCTGAAACCTAAGGTAGTTGTGTTAATCAGTGATAAAGTAAATGCAGTTGCAATCTGTGTGTCTCTGTAAGCAGGACATTGTAGTCACTAGGTGTGGCTATTTCAGTCAGCAAATTGCTGATTTAGGTTACTCTTACTACCAAAACTCCTACTACATTTAGTACATTTATATATTGTAGTCTCTCTTAGGTTAGTGTCTCCAAATGTTTAGGGAGTTCTGATACCGTGGCAAGAATGGACCCCATCTTGGTATTTCATGATTTTGTGTCTCTCTGTACACAGAACCCTGTAGTCACTAAGGGTGGCTATTTCAATCAGCAATGCTACCTTTGTTCTCTTTTCTTGTATTACAATATCAGGTTTTCTTGCTTCCACTTTCTTGGCTGTTGGTATTGGGTGATCCCATGCGATCATTACTTCTTCATTCTCTGATTCTTTGTTCATGTTTCCAGTGTCCCTCTGCTACCTGTATATAATAGTGTTTGCACAGTTTCCAGTGGATCAGTCTTGCTACATCATTGTGTCTTTTGGTATACAGGCCTTCTGCCATGAGTACTTCACATCCAGCCACGAGATGAACAACTCTTTCTAATTCTGTACTACAGAACCTGCATTTGTCTGTTTTGTCCTGTTTTTTTCTATGGATTTTGCAAACCATCTTGTGCGTAGCCCACTATCTTGGGCTGCCGTTATCAGTCTATCATCTTGTGACTGAAATTCACCTCTTTTTAACCACTCATGGGTCAGGGTTTGAGCGATCTGTGGTTGTTCCTGTTCTCTCTCTTGGGGTTAGTGTCTCCAAATGTTTAGGGATTTCTAATACCGTGGCAAGAATGGACCCCATTCTTTAGCCAGGGCATATTCAAAACTCAAGAAATTAGTACTGTATTAATCTTTGATGTTTACTGAGAGCGCTCTTTTCAGCACACGCAACGTCCCCAAAATGTCTTCCTTTTGAAGTTCATAAGGTGTCACAAGTATTGGTAGCACATTTAAATGTGCCTGAAAGTTCTTTTTGATTAGTCCCATTGCTCCAAGCACTACTGGAACAATGTGTGCGTCCTTATTCCACATCAGTTTGGTTTCTGACTGCATATCTTGGTATTTCATGATTTTGTGTCTCTCTGTACACAGCACACTGTAGTCACTAGGGGTGGCTATTTCAATCATCAATGCTACCTTTGTTCTCTTTTCTTGTATTACAATATCGGGTTTTCTTGATTCCACTTTCTTGGCTGTTGGTATTGGGTGATCCCATGTGATCATTACTTCTTCATTCTCTGTGATTCTTTGTGGTTCATGTTTCCAGTGTCTCTCTGCTACCAGTATGTTATAGTGTTTGCACAGTTTCCAGTGGATCAATCTTGCTACATTGTTGTGTCTTTCAGTATACAGGCCTTCTGCCATGAGTACTTCACATCCAGCCACAAGATGCACAACTGTTTCTAATTCTGTACTACAGAACCTGCACTTGTCTGTTTCTCTTGTTATTTTCTATGGATTTTGTGAACCATCTTGTGCGTAGCCCACTATCTTGGGCTGCCATTATGAGTCTCTCATCTCATGGCCTAAATTCACCTCTTCTTAACCACTCATGGATCAGGGCTTGATTGACCTGTGGTTGCTCCAGTAGCTCCCTGTATTTTCCACTATAATTATGGGCTTTCCAATTGTTTTTTATTTTCTGTTGGTCTTTATCCTTATACTCCTTTTTCTGATTCTTTGCATTTTCAGTTGCTGACAATTTCTTATCTACTTGTGGACTTGACATCAATCTCTGCTACCCTTCTGAAGGCTTCTCCTAATTTGATGAGTGAAGTCATTTTAGGCTTATTTTCTTCTTGAAGCAAGACCTTGACTATATTTGGGTCCAAGGATGTCAGTGAGTATGTATGTAGCCCCACTATTGTGGATCTATATGTGTAATCAATCTCAATGAGGCCCATGCCTCCTCTGCCCTTGGGATGTATAATCTTGGCATGCACTGATTTTTGTATATTAATTGGTGAGAATTAAACACTTTTCTTGTTTTTATATCTAGCTGGTTCAACACTTTCTATGGCCAGTCTATCACACTAAAGCTGTATGATATCACTGGAAGGGCAAGTTGCTTTATAGCTTGCACTTTATTTTGTGTTGTCAAAGCAGTTTTCAGAATTAGCTTTAACCTTCTAAAATATTCCTTGCTTACTTTTACTCTCATTTGTTCATGTTGTGCTGTTGCTCCTTCATCTATTCCCAGGTATTTATACACTCCCTCTTGCTCAAGTTCTTTTATGTCACAAACTTCTGCCAGATTCATGTTTTCTTTATGAGTTAACTTTCCTGCTACAAATGTTGCTTTGGCACATTTGTCTAGGCCAAACGTCATCCGTATGTCATCAGAAAAGGTCTTAATAATTTGTAGTTGTTCTTTCAAATGTCTGTCAGATGAACTATAAAGTTTTAGGTCATCTACAAATAGAAGGTGAGATGTTAGCTGTTGATTGTTTTTGTTTCTGGGGTTCAAGCTGTATCCATAGCCTAGGTTGTTGATGAGGCTACTCAAGGGATTGAGGGCAAGGCAAAATAGAAGTGGTGACAAGGAGTCACCTTTGAAATATCCCTCGTTGGATACTTATATATATTTCTCTCGGGTTAGTGTCGCCAAACGTTTAGGGATTTCTGATACCGTGACAAGAATCGACCCCATTCTTTAGCCAGGGCATATTCAAAACTCAAGAAATTAGTACTGTATTAATCTTTGATGTTTGCTGAGAGCGCTCTTCTCAGCACACGCAACGTCCCCAAAATGGTTTTCTTTTGAAGTTCATAAGGTGTCACAAGTATTGGTAGCATATTTAAATGTGCCTGAAAGTTCTTTTTGATTAGTCCCATTGATCCAAGCACTACTGGAACAATTTGTGTGTCCTTATTCCACATCAGTTTGGTTTCTGACTGCATATCTTGGTATTTCATGATTCTGTGTCTCTCTGTACGCAGCACACTGTAGTCACTAGGGGGTGGCTATTTCAATCAGCAATGCTACCTTTGTTCTCTTTTCTTGTATTACAATATTGGGTTTTCTTGCTTCCACTTTCTTGGCTGTTGCTATACGGTGATCCCATGTGATCATTACTTCTTCATTCTCTGTGATTCTTTGTGGTTAATGTTTCCAATGTCTCTGCTACCAGTATGTTATAGTTTTTTCACAGTTTCCAGTGGATCAATCTTGCTACATTGTTGTGTCTTTCAGTATACAGGCCTTCTGCCATGAGTACTTCACATCCAGCCACGAGATGCGCAACTGTTTCTATTTCTGTACTACAGAACCTACACTTGTCTGTTTCTCCTGTTTTTTTCTATGGATTTTGTGAACCATCTTGTGCGTAGCCCACTATCTTGGGCTGCCATTATTAGTCTCTCATCTCGTGGCCTAAATTCACCTCTTTTCAACCACCCATGGGTCAGGGCTTGATCGACCTGTAGTTGCTCCAGTAGCTCCTTGTGTTTTCCACTATAATTATGAGCTTTCCAATTGTTTTTTCTTTTCTGTTGGTCTTTATCCTTATACTCCTTTTTCTGATTCTTTGCATTTTCAGTTGCTGACAATTCCTTATCTACTTGTGGATTGACATCAATCTCTGCTACCCTTCTGAAGGCTTATCCTAATTTGATGAGTGAAGTCATTTTAGGCTTATTTTCTTCATGATGCAAGACCTTGACTATATTTGGGTCCAAGGATGTCAGTAAATATGTATGTAGCCCCACTATTGTGGATCTATATGTGTAATCAATCTCAATGAGGCCCATGCCTCCCTCTGCCCTTGGGATGTATAATCTTGGTATGCACTGATTTTTGTATATTAATTGGTGAGCATGAAACATTTTTCTTGTTTTCATATCTAGCTGGTTCAACACTTTCTGTGGCCAGTCTGTCACACCAAAGCTGTATGATATCACTGGAAGGGCGAATTGTTTTATAGCTTGCACTTTATTTCATGTTGTCAGAGCAGTTTTCAGAATTAGCTTTAACCTTCTAAAATATTCCTTGCTTACTTTTACTCTTATTTGTTCATGTTGTGCTGTTGCTCCTTCATCTATTCCCAGGTATTTATACACTCCCTCTTACTCAAGTTCTTTTATGTCACAAACCTCTGCCAGATTCATGTTTTCTTTATGAGTTAACTTTCCTGCTACAAATGTTGCTTTGGCACATTTGTCTAGGCCAAACGTCATCCGTATGTCATCAGAAAATCTCTGGGTTAGTGTCTCCAAATGTTTAGGGATTTCTAATACCGCGGCAAGAATGGACCCCATTCTTTAGCCAGGGCATATTCAAAACTCAAGAAATTAGTACTGTATTAATCTTTGATGTTTACTGAGAGCGCTCTTCTCAACACATGCAACGTCCCCAAAATGTCTTCCTTTTGAAGTTCATAAGGTGTCACAAGTATTGGTAGCATATTTAAATGTGCCTGAAAGTTCTTTTTGATTAGTCCCATTGCTCCAAGCACTACTGGAACAATTTGTGTGTCCTTATTCCACATCAGTTTGGTTTCTGACTGCATATCTTGGTATTTCATGAATTTGTGTCTCTCTGTATGCAGGACACTGTAGTCACTAGGGGTGGCTAGGAGTAAGACGTTGGCTATATTTGGGTCCAAGGATGTCAGTAAGTATGTATGCAACCCACTATTGTGGATCTTTCTCCAGAGTGAATTCTATGATGTGTTATCAGGTAACACTTCTGGGCAAAACTCTTGTTGCATTGAGCACATTTATATGATTTCTTGTGAATTTGGTGTGTTATAGTTTTCTGCTGCACAGTAAAACTCTTATCAGTACCTTTATCAACATTTAGCTTGCTTGATCATTTCTGACATTTGGTACATTTAAATTGCTCCTCTTCTTTATAAATCTGTTCTACAGTGATGAGATGTAGGCTACAGAAACTCTTTTTGCATGAAGGATACTGATGAGGTTTCTCTGCTACGTTACTCAGCTGGCAATTTTCAGTCAATGATTGCTGGCTCCAACTCTCATTGCACTCAGACTTCCTAATGACTGAAAATAGATATTTAATTAGTAATTGCTTACATTAAGGAAATGCATTTGTTAGTTGTTTTATCTTAATCTTTTGGAAAGCTCCAACAACTTTCCTGAGATGTAACCCCAATTTGCTTTTTACAGACATCTCTATTTTACAATAATATACAGTACTTTGGACTATATTATTATTTTACAGCATTTCAATGTTGTGTTTTTATTGATAATATTCAAAAAATCAATCTGACCAATTCTGGCTTCTCACTGGTCAGTACCTGGTTACAAGAGCGTATGTTGATAGGTACTAAAACATGGCAGTAGGGTATGCTAATCAGAAACAGTATTGATACAGGACAAATGATCATTAAGCAACTCAAGCAGAACCACATGGAAAATGTCAAGCAGAGAAAAATATATTTTCAAACTGCACATAGAAATCAGAGTCAGAGTAGAACATAGTAAAATATCAGTCTGCAGCTACCTTCTGCCTAAGTTAAAAAAAGGCAAAACAACATTTTAAAATATGGACTGTCACATATTATATGACAGACAGAGCACAATACAACTATAGCTACCCCCTCCAATAAAATTTAGTTTTAAAGCATGTAGTCATCAGAGCTGGTCAAAATAAAAAAACTAATGCAGCTACTCCAATTAAGAAACAAAAATCTATTTTTTTTTAAATGTAGACTGTCACAAAAGTCAAACAGAGTAGAAAATATCTGCATCTCACCCCCTTGTAGAGAGGTTGTGGGATAACAGATGAACCAGGCACAGAACTTCAGGTTTAACATATAATCTCTGTGTGATGTTTATTTAAAAAACAGGGATAACCATCAGCAATGGCATATCACTTCTTCAACATATCAGTTAGCAGCAACAGACTATGACTGTCCTTACTCTCCACTTAGCATCTACTAACCCACTGATCTAATGTTTTAGTGAAACCATTTCATCCCAATGTCTGTCTTGTTTGTTTGGGTGTTTGGGAGTGGCAAAAAAAAGCTAAAGACAAAGAACCTTAGTGCAGAAGCACTGAAACAAAGGTTACCTCAATGGGCATTAGCAAGAAAGCCAAGTTTCAAAGCTACACAACATTACACATACCCCCATAATGCAAAGCATTATGGGACAAATATGCAAAGCACCATGACATTTCAAACTGGCTCAGTTTACAGCAGGAATGCATGGTACCAAAAGGACCTCTCAAACAATTTGCAAGTTACATGCATTTAACACAACAGGGGGTTTTCTGATATGTCTAGCCGGTAACTTAATTTCTATAATACAGTCACCCAGTACTTTTTACCTTTATCAAACACACCTACTGCCATGGTATTTTCAACATTTACAGGTTTCATACATATACAGTACATCAAGGTATTTTATGACATAGTACCATTGCATACCAAATTTAAAAATGAGGAACACAGCCTGTTGTTCTACATTGTTCAGAGGCCACAACAGTAACCTCCTTGTACAAGGACCTGGAGGTGGTACTCATACATGTTCAACCTTATGGACTAGAAATTGTAAAGCATAGATTAGGCTAAGAAATAGTAGAACTGTTGAAACAGATTCAAGGTCAGTTCTCAAGAATGGCAGGATCTCCCTATCACACCCTCCCAAGTAAAAACAGAAAACAACACTTTTTTTGTAATGCAGTCACCAGAGCCAGTCAATTTATGTAATACAGATAGTCACCAGTCACAATGCAAAGCAAATGTATTCTGATTGGCTCCAGTGACTGTATTATAAAAATGTGATTCTCTTATGTGAAAAACAAAATTACGTTTTTAAAATGCAGATAGCTATTATAGTCACAGTACAATGGAACTGTATTCTGACTGGCTCTGGTAACTATCTGCAATACACAAATGTGATTCCACTCAAGTAAAAAAAAAAAGCAAACTCACATTTTCAAAATTTAGACCATTAAGGTCAGAGTAAAAATCAAAATCACATTTTTATTCTTTGGGCCGGATGTTCAAAAGGGTTGCGTCATGCGCAAGTCTGAAATTGCGCCATTCTGTGATATTCAGCAGGAGGCAGTTGCGTCACTGAAAACAGGCTGAGCAACAGTGCAATGCAAATGAATGCATGCTGAACTGGAGGGGGAGGAACCATGCATAAAATGCACAGCCCGATATTCAGCCAGGCTGTGCAGAGTTGTGAAGGCGCAACCCACAACCTGCGCCTGCACAACTTTGAGCCAAAAAAAGGCCTAAGTCGAGGGCCACCCACAGGTGAGCTGCTGCATTGCAGGGTGCAACACAGCAGCTGCTACCTGTGGCTGGCCCTCAACCCACACCCTGTGCTTCCCCGCAGCCCGATCACGGGCAAAAGAGAGTAATATCCCCACCACCACCCCCACTGGCCCAGTACTGGGCATAGCAGAAATTCCTCCCCCCCACCAGCCTGATTGTGGACAGCAAAGTGTCTCCCCCCCAACATATCCCTGGTGGTCCAGTGGACCGTAAATCCCAATTGCTGGATTGTGTATTTACAACCCCACCTCCTGATTATATTCCTGGTGGTCTAGTGGACTGAACATCCCGATCGCGGGATGGATTGTGTATTAACAACCCCCAAACATCCCTGGTGCCTAGTGTCCCCTTCCCCACCCATCCACCGCAAAGCCTCCCCACCCGCTCCCCGCTGGCGGTGGGTGGCAGCATCCACCTGCCTGCCACCCTGCCACCCACCGACTGACTGCCCGGTAGGACTTCACTCCCATTGGTGCAGAGCAAGAGCCAATGGGTGTGCAGCCATACCGTACAAGACAGTCCAGTTTTGTGAATGAATGTATTCATTCACAAATCTGACTGTCTTGTATAGTATGGACTGCACGCCCATTGGCTCTTGATCTGCACCAGTAGGCGTCGCCTACCAGGCAGTCAGTCAGTGGTGGCAGGGCAGCAGGTGGTGGATGCTGCCGCCTGCCGGCTATGGGGAGCGGGGTGGGGAGGCTTCCGCAGGTGGGTGGGGGGGACACTGGGCACCAGGGATGTTTTGCGGGGGTTGTTAATACACAATCCATCCCACGATTGGGATGTTCGGTCCACTGGACCACCAGGGATATAATCAGGAGGTGGGGGGGTTGTTAATACACAATCCCGCGATCGGGATGTTCGGTCCACTGGACCACCAGGGATGTTATTGGGAGGTGGGGAGGTTGTTAATACACAATCCCGTGATCAGGATTTACAGTCCACTGGACCACCAGGGGTACATTCTGGGGGGGTTTCACATTCCTGCCGGCGATTGGGCTGGTGGGGGGGATTAAACTATGCCCACGATCGGGCCAGTGGGGGGTGGTGGATGGGGATTATACACTGTTTCACCCGTGATCGGGCTGCAGGGGGGCATTGGTCCCCAACGGCTGCTGCCTGGCAGGGTGCCAGGTGCAAGTCCTCGGGGATTGGTGCAGCTGCATGCTAATGGCATGCAAATGGGGCCATAATAAGATGCAAATGGCCCCCCTGTGCCTTGCATGAATTATAGCCCCATTTGCATGTCACCTTTTGAATATCGGGATTTTGCACATGGCGCAATGGTACTTGCACCACCGCAAGTTGAATGCTCCACTCTGTCAACTTGCGGTGGTGCAAGTTCCACTGCGCCATGCACAGTGGCTGTGGCTGGGGGGTGATATTCAAAGGAGTTTCTCAATAGTGAAACTCCTTTGAATATCACCCCAGACACACCCCAGCGCAACTATTTTGTGCAGCGCAAGGGCTTGCACCTATGAATGGCACAGTTTGAATATACAGCCCCCTATGTATTTGAAATTACTCCAAGCTGGACAATCCCATGAGATACAGCAGCTCATTTTCATGGGGGGTGGAAGGGGAACACAGCATCAGTTGGCAGGTTAACATAGTACAGTAGGAATAGTTATCTAAAGGCTAACAAAGACAGAGGAAAAACAAACAAGCTGTAAATATAAGTAAATATGAACAGTAATCAAAACAAGCACACACAGCGAATTCAATGCTTTTTATAATACAGATAACATGTCACTAAAGCCAGACAGCACAGCAGCAAATATCCCAACAAGCATTTATTAATGCAGAACAAATTTTCTTACATAACGTTACTAGTTTCGGTAGCCACTGTCCTGTGGACTTTGGGTTCCACTGAGCTAAGTGGTATAGGTCCCTATATTCATCGACAGCCATGTGTGTTGTGTGAACAGGAGTACTGTGTGGCAATTGGTGAGCAGATAGCTTGGGGTAAATATTCAATTACTACACTACAACAAAAGCCTGCTGTTTGAATATGGGGCCAGGCTGACACAGTGCTGTCTATAGCTCCATAGTACCCATTGTTGACTATGGGCTGGTTATCTATGCCTCAGCTTACACCACTACTCTCCGCAGAATTTCAGCGGCACTCAATAACGCATGCTGACTTCTGACTGGAGCAGCACAGCTTACCCACACAGGTGAGCTCTATGTTCAAACAGGTCAGCTTCAGCTAAATGGGAGGATTCACTATCAAACCTGCTTGTAGACTATAAAGACACTTCTTGGGCTCCTGCCTGCTGGTGTTACAGACTTACTCAACCCATCTTGCAGCTCCCAGCACACATGTAGCTCAGTCAACCAACTCTTCTTTGTCCCAAGGTGCCAGACTACAGAAGGGCAATCATCTTTTGCATATAGAGCACCTCTATGGTTTAATGCGCTGCCCAGAGATCTCTCTTCCTTACCAAAATTGGGACCATTTAAAGGCACTCTTTGTCAGCATCTTGCAGCTAACAGTTCCTGTGACTGCTTTAATTGATACGACACTACCTCATTAGTATTGACACATCCTTGTGTACCTACTGTATTTCTCCCCTTTTCTCTGTGAATGACCACTTTCACCATAACAGCTCTGCCCTATTTCCTGCTTCGTTCGCTGATCCTTCTTTCACCTCACTCCTGTCATGCTCCACCTTCTTTCCATTGTTAATCTTCACTTATCTGAACTTTTGTTCTTCCAGATCTAACTATATCTACTTAATAAAGCATCTTGGGCTATAAAATATCAACAAGAAAGTATTTAAAATGACAATATAATGTTAACATTGCAACTAAAATTTAAACTATTAAATGGTAGAAAATCAAAAATAACCTAATAAAGGGAACTTTATTAGATTTTTTGATTTCTTACCAATTCATAGTTTTATTTTTAGTTGCAACATTGTCGTACTGTCATTATAAATACTGTCTTGTCAATGTTTCATGTAATACCATCCATTATATGTCTGTCACCCTTCCCACTAATGTGGAACCTTTGTAAAAGAGCTATTATGTGCTCCAAGGCATTGTAATTCGAGAATGAATATATAAATTAAAATAATGACTATGCATTTTGCTGACACAGCCTCAAACAGAATATGGCCCACAGAAGCCTAATGAGGATAGCACAGCCAAACAGGATAACACCAGGGTTCCCGTGGGTCATATTCAGCCTAACATGTTGGGATCTTTGGACATGCAAGGGATCTAAGAGCCATTTTCATGCCAGTTATGGGCTCATTAGCTTGTATGCATATCCCCCCATGAGCACCAATTCTATAGCTGTCTTGTACTACAGTGCCATGGTAGCAGCACTATAACAAGGGCAAAGTGCAATAACTGAAGATGGAGAATGTTATTTTTTGTACTTGTATGTGAATATATGTATTTTGTATTGTCTATTTGTAATGACTTGCCAGTCAAACAATAAATTAATTTTGAACATAAACACGACTATAGTTAGGGTTGAGTAGTAATGTTAAACTCCTAGTTCTGCACTTCAATAGCTTTTCGCCTGTTCAACAGAATTTCAAAGTTTGCATGTTAAGTTGGGGGGGGGGGCAAAGTCTCTTGAACTGCCAAGTTTCTTTTCAGTCCAATGTGCCTATTTTCAGATCCAGATAGTGCAAAACGAGTAAAGAGTTTGTTCCTACAGTAGTATTCTGTCACAATCTACAGCCCAGACAGTTTGGAATTTTGCTCTAAAATGTTCAAAGTAGAAAGGGCCTATCCAAGAATTGTTTTTTACTGGTTTGATGAAAAAACAATATTCTTTCCAGAGGAGCAGCTAGGAAGAACTCAAGATGCTCATGAGGAAAGTCAGATGTCAGTACGTGCTGATGCTGTACGTTCCAAGATGGTCAGGAGGAGAGAATGCTGAACTTCAGATTCCCACATCCTAACTTTTGCTGTAACCTCATTTTTATAATTTACCACTGAAAGGGAGGACACAGTTAACCATAGAAAATACCTAAAATCCTTTCTCAAATGCCTAATACCACTGTTGCTACTTTTCTCAGGAGATATTCACCCCAACCATGGATCTCCACAATCTGGCATCAGTGAAGTCCAACAGTTCTGCTACTCTATCCATGGCAAGTATAAATATCTGCAGCCTCCTTCTGAAACTTGATACCATCACTGCATGGATCTCCCAACACAACCCGGACATACTACCGGTGGTTGAGACATGGCTGTCTCGAAAGATCCCTGCCTCCACTAGTGCCATTCCTGGTTACACAGTCTTAAGGCATGACAAGCTGACTAAGAAAGGTGGGGGCTGTCCCCTCTACCTTAAAGACACACTTGTGGGCCATGTTCTGGCCCTACCTAACACTGGAAATGACATTCAGATTCTAGCCATTAAGGTACTACTAGGTGCTCTCAATAAGGCATTGACCATTGCGTCACCATATATCCCACCTAAGCTGACTAATCAGGGTTTTCCCTCCCTCATCGACTGCATCAGCTCCTGTGGGTGAAACTCAAAAGTGATTCTGCTTGATGACTTCGATGTCAACTGGCTGGCCCCCTGTGCAAGCACCTATAAGGATGCCTTAGCAGCTGTCAACCTGGCACAAATGGTACAGTCACCCAACTGGATAAACTACAGGTTATGGACCTCCTCTCTCTTGGACTGGGTCCTCATTAATCGACCTGAACACATCACTAAGTCTGAAGTACTCCCAGACACCATAAGTGACCATTCTCTAGTCATTTCCCTTTGGTCTAACAAAATCAACAACCTCCCACCAAAATTCATTGTCAGTACAATACTTCTACCTGGTTGATTAGGTCCATTAAACATGCACGTTCTGATCACTTGACAGGTCTCCAATTGATGATGCTTAGGATATGGACTCAGTCCTAGAATACTTTATCACTACCTTTAACGCAGCATGTGATGTTCATACTCTGTACAAGAAATGAAAGATTAGGGGATCAGTAAACCCAAGGGTGTCTCATGACCTCTTTGAATGGAAGAAATCCTGTGATGAACTATGGTACTGTGCTAAAGCATCCAGCACCCTAGGGAATACTCAGGCCTACAAATCAGCATGGAATGCTTGCGCAAGAGCTATCCACCAGGGGAAAGCCTCCTACTATAGGCATGCCCTTGCAAACACCTGGAACGATGGTAGGTAGTTCTGGGACAATCTATCTGAGGGAAATGGGGCAAAAAAACAAAGTTTCACTGGCAATACTCAACACTGATGTAAGTATCACCCTGGATAAAGTAACCATTGCTAATGCCTTCAACTCAACATGTTGTGACCTTAGTCATGTGCTCTCACCTAACGTCTTTGATCTTACACCAACAGTTACCAATCCCACCATCCGTCAGGAAGCCCAGCTGTGCCCCCAATTTTTTTTAAGGCCATCACTGAAGGTCTAGCCAGGAAATATCTACTCAAAGTACTCAGGAAGTCTAAGCATGGTGCTGACTCCCTTGATCTGAAATTCATCACCATCACCTTTGATGAAGCTCTGCCACCCCTTATAAAAATTCTCAACCGCTCTTATGCTGTCACAATTCCCAAGCAAATGGAAGTCCACTGTGGTGACTCCTATCCTCAGAAAGGTGACAAGACTCTCACAGGCAACTACAGGCCTATATCAATCCTTCCCCTACTCTCCAAGGCTCTGGAAAGGATAGTTGCTGAACAACTTGTAGACTACCTGGAAAAATATAATCTCCAATGTTCCCATCAACATGGTTTTCTTCAAGGTCACAGCACCACCACTGCACTACTAGACTTTGTCTCCTTCATCCACCAAACACTAGACCACAACCAACTGGCCGGCACCACCTTTATTGATCTGACTAAGGTATTTAATACAGTTAACCACTCCCTACTAACTGGACAACTATCACATCTTGGCCTTTCGCCTGACACCATTCGCTGGTTCCAAAGATACCTTAGTGACCACTCTCAGCAGGTCAGAATTGGAGACACCATCTCGACCCCTACCTCCCAGTCCATTCGGGTCTACAACAAGGTTCCATCCTTGGTCCCCTACTCTTCAGCATCTTCATGAATAACCTCCCTGCCACTTGCCATGACCAAATTCTACTCCATGCAGATGTTGCAGTTATTTTCTTGAGCCACTCTGACCCCCCATCACCTCCAGCAACAGCTACAGCATTGTTCCTCAGAAGTTTAAACTTGGTCCAGGTCACATAAACTCATTCTAAGCTACTCAAAAACCAAATCAATACTGTTTCATGGTACTCACAACACAAACAAACTCCAACAACTGCTAATCAACAATAGTGGTGGCACTGTGCTGGAACAGGTAGACCAGTTCAAATACCTGTGAGTGACTCCTCGATTCTACTCTTTCATACTCCACGCATATAAATAAACTTGCTAAAGCTGTGAATACACACATAGGCCTGCTATATAGACATATGCACTGTCTGACAGATGAAGCATTAAAACTTGCCATCCAGAGCTCAATCATTTCTTTAATTGACTATAGCCTCATAGTTTATGGATCAGCTACTGACACTGCTCTCCAACATATAGCCATAGCCTTAAACAAGGCCTGCCAGCTCCTCACCATAGCCTCTAGGCTCACACACATGTGATCTCTATGAACAGGCTAACTAGCTACAACTTCAAGGCAGAATTAAGCATCAGACCTGCTTACTTGCAAAGAAGACAATGCTAGGCCTCTTTCCACCAGGGGTTCAGTCTATAATTTCCCTTCACTGTGCTACCCACCATACCAGGAGTTCTGGAACATTACTCTTCACAGTTCCCCACTGCTGGACCACTCAAGGGCAGTGTTCTTACAAAGTTAGGGCCTCTAATTGGTTCAACACACTCCCAATGGATATCACCAATGTACCGAATCTCACCTCCTTTAAGCACAAACTATGACAGCACTTTGGGGCCAGTGCCTACTGTGGCTGCTACACTTAAATTCCCTGCTTGCCCTCCTGGTCTTTCCATTACTTATGCACTCTCCCCACACTCCACTCCCTCCCTATTAACTCTTTCTAATATCTCATGTCAGCCACCTCAGCCTCCTCCCTTGCCCCCCAGATTTCACTCCTCCCTCTCACATCCTTGTCCTTTCCCATATCTATTACCCTGCACCTCCTAGCTCTCATATTTTCTCTCTCCTAAATCCCCTAGCCCTCCTTAACTCCCTTCTACTTCTCATTTCTCTCTGTCTCTTCTCATATTTGCCCATCCTAACTCTTCTCTCCTCCCCACCCATCTTGTTACCCCACTTACATATTCCATCTCTTTTCCCCTCCCCTCCATCACCACTCACTCCTCTCCTTCACTGCCTACCTTATCCCTCCAATCCCACCTCTGTCCCTTACTACCTCGTCCTCTCACCAACTACCTCTGGCCCTCTCATGCACTTGTCAGATCACTGTTTCAATTGTAAGCACCCCAGGCTCTCTTCGTATAATGTCTGGTGATACTGTACTATTGCTTCTGTCCAGGTTGATCTGGACAAAGCCGTTGGCAGCTCATGCATTCTGTACTGTTTTACCTGTTATTAATTCTATTGCCTTGTCTTATCTGGACAAAGCTCCTGACAGCTCATGTACTGTAATTGTATTGGCTGTTATCTACCTGCCTGTTCTTGTCTATACTTGCCTATTGTCCATGATGTGGAACCTTTGCATAAGAGCACTGTTTTGCCCAAAGGTGTTATCTGAAATTGTCATAAATAGATAAACACACATCATGGAAGAGTGTGAGACATCATACTGTTTGTTTGAGTAAACACAGCTTATAGGTCATGTAGGGTAAAAGAAATGCCCGTAATGTGTGGAAGTTTGATTTAGCATAAGGAAAGGTTTTATTTTGTCATTTAAATATAATTCAGTTTGAAACACAGCAATAATCACGTAAGTATGCAGGAGTTAAAGAGATATTTCGGGCATGTATCTGTTTGAATAGGTACATGCTTTTCTCAAGGCACCTGGTTTAAAAAGAATGTAAGATGTGAATCATCAATTCAGCATGTCCAAATCAGTTCGGCGAACAAAATAAATCATGGAATCCAAAGGAGAAAAGAAAGTTGAGCTATGCTGTCAAAAATAAGAGAAGGTCTGTTAATTTCACCTGATTTTCACCCATTGTCCGAAGGTATACCTGCAATATTGTCCCCACTGGTAAGCCCAGTTAGAGGGAAAAAACGGATAACGTGACTTTATTTTATTTTGTTTTTTTTGTGCAAAAAGAATATGGCTGCACATAGTGTGCTGGGATAACATTTTGTATTAGTCCAAGTGGGAAACAGACAAATTTAGGGGGATGACTTAAAAGGTGATGTACCAATGGCAGGTATTTCTGCCAGTCCTTCCCATGAAATGCTGCCTATTTTGGCACAATATGCTGCTCAAACAGGCCCCATATATACTCAGATCACCTTTGATGGTGTACAACATTTAGTTGAGTATTCTAGCATCAATGCAGCTTCGGCTGGCTTACAATCCTAAGGCCTATAAGAAAAAAGCGGGGATAGCTTACATTTTAAAATGGAAGTATTGCAGGATATGAAAGGTCCTTTGCAATGAGTTACCATTGCTCTTTTAGATATGAACACCAAATTTCAAGCACTGACCTCCAGAATGGAACACTTAGAGAAAAGAGTTTTCCAGACAGAAGACTCCACGCAAGGGGCTCCACAGTAGATACAGCAATTTGAAAAATGGATGCAGGCCTTGATACTGAAACTTACAGAACAAGATTGGGTAAAAAGAGTGAATATTAAGCTAGGTAAACTCCCAGAGGTAGTAGAAGGAATTGAAAATCCAGTGGTCTATTGTGAAATGATTCTAACTAACCACGCCATGGAATTCAATGAATGGTTGAAAAAGTAGTGTGAAGATTAGGGGTTTGGCTTCACTGGGGACTGGGAAGCCACCTGGAGGGATACAGGCCTATACTGGTGTGATGGTCTGCATCTGTCCGGGGGGAGCCAGGATTCTAGGTGATATGCTTAAATGCTTCCTTGGCAAGCATTTAAACTAGCCAAGAGGGGAGGCACCAAAAAGAAGCAGGGAAATCCCAGCCTCCCCCACAAAAACACAATAATTAACAATGTAAGCACCATGGTGGAGAAGTCATTAGGGAGCAGGACAGGGGTAAATCAAAAAAAGACAAAGGTATAAGGACAGGTACAGGGCTAAAAGGTGTAAGGCTTCAAAAAATGGAAGGTGATGAGAACCAGTGACCATAGTTGGGGTAACAAGCTCCCTGAACTAGTGGCCCTGATGGAAGAGGGATGTCTGGGTATAGTGTCAGTCACTGAAACATGGTACATAAAAAATCTTGACTGGCATGTCGACATACCAGGATGCACAATCTACAAGAGGGACAGGGAGGGTAAAAAAGGAGGTGGAGTAGCTCTTTATGTAAAGGGATGGGATTAAAGCAACAAAACTAAAAGGGCTGGATATTTAGACTGTGCCAGGCAGTGATGCAAGCCTGGGCACAGTGCAAGTGTTCTGCGCTGGGGCCATGTCTAGGGAATATTCATGCGTCATAGTTCAGCACCGTTGAATATGGCATGGAGGGCAGACATTCTGCACATGGCACAGTGGCACAGTGCCAGTACAAGACAGACAGGGAGCATGTTCATTCCCATATCTGGTCCTGTATAGTACTGTATGGTCTGCAAGCCCATTGTTGCACACTGTGGACCAGTGGGCATATAGGTCATACTGTACGCTGTCATTCGGTGGGTGGCTGGGTGGTTTGCAGGAAGGGTGCTGCCACCCACCGATAACAGGGGGTGCTGGGTGGCCGGGGCCCTGTGTGGGTGGGTGGGGAGGGGGCACCACTAGACCACCAGATACATCTAGTCTATACAACAGTCCGTGATCAGGTGTGGGGGGACCCCTAGACCAGCAGAATTTCATATTTATTATGACTGCCTGTGATCAGGCATGTGGGGTGGGGGGCACTGGACTATGGGGGGGACAGGGTGCTTGTGGATGGTGGTCCTGCTGTGCCGGTGGCTACCCATGGCTGGTGGCTGTTGTATTGTGCCTAGCAATACAGCCGCCCACCTGTGGGTGGCCAGCATTTGAGCCTGTTATTTTTGGTTCAACTTTGCGCACCAGTGTGCAGCGCATGTTGGGGTTGCACCAGCATATGTGCTGCGCATCCTGGGCTGAATATCGGGATGCACAGCATATGTATGGTCACACCCTCTGCATCTGTGCCGCATACATTACTGATGTGCCCCAGCGTATCGGATGTTGCACTGCACAACATTCCCCTTTGAATACATAGATACATAGACAGTGTCGGCAGATAAGGGCCTATGGCCCACCCAGTCTGCCCATTTGAGCTTGTAAGTTCAGCTTGCCTCCCAGAAGTCCGCCTCCCCCAACCCCTGACCTCCAGAATTCCTTTATGTCTATCCCATGCATTCTTAAATCCCGTGATTGTTTCAGCCCCACCACTTCCTCTGGCAAGGTGTTCCACTTGTCCACCACCCGTTCTGTGAAGAAATTCTTTCTCATGTTTACTCTGAATCGTCCTCCTCCAACTTCATCCCATGCCTCTAGTCCTGGAACATCTTTTTCACTTAAAATAGTGTTTTCCTGCACCCTGTTTCTCCCTGTAAGATACTTGTATGTCTCTATCATATCCCTCTCCCTCCTCTCCTCCAGGGAGTACATGTTCAGTTCCTTCAACCTGTCTTCATAGGACTTGTGATGCAATCCATGCACCATCTTTGTTGCCCTCCTCTGAACCTTCTCTACCTTGTCTATGTCCTTACATAGGTATGGTCTCCAGAACTGTACACTGTACTCCAGGTGGGGCCTCACTAGTGTCTTGTATAACGGAATTATGACCTCCCTTTTCTTGCTCGTGATGCCCCTGCCTATACATCCCAGCATCCTATTTGCTTTACCTAATGCCTTGTCACACTGTTTCCTACCTTGAGGTCATCAGAGATGACAACCCCAAGATCCCTTTCCTGCTTGGTATGCTATATCCTCACCCCCAACTGATATATTGTCCAGGGTTTTTGTGCCCCATATGCATTATCTTGCACTTCTTTGCATTGAATTTCAATTGCCAAACCCTTGACCATTCTTCAAGTTTCTGCAGGTCCCTTCTCATTCTGTCTACACCCTCTGGTGTGTCTACTCTGTTACAGAGCTTTGTGTCATCAGCGCACAGTGAAATTCTGCCTTCTAGATCCTGTGCAATGTCACTGATGAAGATGTTGAATAAGACCGGTCCCAGCACTGATCCCTGTGGTACCCCACTGGTCACTCTTCCCTCTGTGGAGTGACAGCCATTTACCACCACCCTCTGGGTCCTGCCACCCAGCCAGTTACCTACCCACCACACTACTGTCCTGCCCACACCCATATTCCCCAGTTTGTGTAATAGTCTTCTGTGGCACAGTGTCAAAGGCCTTGCTGAAGTCCAGATAGGCCATGTCCACTGCCCTCCCCTGATCTACCTCCCTAGTCACCCAGTCAAAAAATTCAATGAGGTTGGTCTGACATGACCGCCCCCTGGTGAAACCATGCTGCCTTGGGTCCTGTAGTCCATTGACAACCAGATGTTCCACCAATCTCTCCTTCAGTAGTGCTTCCATGATCTTTCCCACTACCGAGGTGAGGTTGACTGGTCTGTAGTTCCCTGCTTCCTCTTTGTTCCCACTTTTGTATAAGGGGACTACATCTGCTGTCCTCCAGTCTTTGGGTACCTCCCCTGTTTCCAGTGATTGGCTAAACAGGATAGCCAGAGGTTCAGCCACCACCTCTCTTAGTTCTTTAAGGACCCTGGGGTGCACCCCATCTGGCCCCATTGCTTTATCAACTCTTATTACTTCCAGTTCCTTCAGGACCCTTTCTCGTGTAAAGGGACTTGTGTCCATTTCTGCACCATTCTCACCCCTTGTACTCCCTTCAGACCCATTACCCCCCCTTCCTCAGTAAAGACTGAGCAGAAATACCTGTTCAATATGTCAGCTTTACTGTTGTCATCCTCCACGCAACTCCCATCCTCCCCCTTCAGTCTCACTATCCCTCCCTTTGTCTTTCTTTTTTCACTTATGTACCTGTAAAAGGTTTTGTCCCCTTTAACCACTGATTTTGCAATGTGTTCTTCTGTCTGAGCTTTGGCTTCCCTTACTGACTTCCCTGCCTCCCTTTGTTTCTCCTGGTACTCTCCTATCCCCTTCTGCCTGTGTCTTTTGTATTGCCTGATACAATCTTTTTGGCTTTCACTTTCTTTGCTACCTCTTTGGAAAACCATAATGGTCTCCTCTTCCTTTTCCTCTTGCTAACCTGCTTAATGCATAATTCTGTTGTTCTTATAATCCCCATTTTAAATATTGCCCACTGTTCCTCAACCCCTGATTCCTGTCCTATTCCCCTTAATGCCTCTTTTAAGTATCTCCCCATTTTCCCAAAGTCTGCCCCCCTAAAATCCAGGATACGTGTTTTTGTGTGGTTTGGTTCTGCTCTTTCTGTGATTTCAAACCACAATGACTGGTGGTCACTGTTACCTAGGTGCTCCCCCACTGTTACCCCCATCACACTGTCCCTGTTTGTGAGCAGAAGGTCCAGTATTGCCTTCTGCCGAGTTGGTTCCATGACCAGTTGCTTGAGGAAGGCACCCTGAAGGGAGTCCAGGATAAATCTGCTCCTAGTTGATGCTGCTGCTGGGATGCTCCAGTCCACATCTGGAATATTGAAGTCTCCACCAGTACTACCTCACCCTTGTCTGCCATCCTTTGGATGGCTGGCATCAACTCCTATCTGTTTCTTCCTCCTGGGCTGGTGGTCTATAGACCACACCTGTGCAGATGGCTGGCCCCATTTTCCTTTCCAGCTTTACCCACAGTATCTCTCCCCCATTTTGTTCCTCCTGGATCTCTGTGGCCCATATGTCATTTTTCACATACAGTGCCACTCCTCCTCCCTTCCTGCCTGCTCTGTCTCTTCTGAATATGTTGTAGCCAGGTATGGCCATCTCCCAGTCATGGTTATCATTACACCAGGTTTCAGTGATGGCCACAATGTCCAGGTCTGACTGTACCATGACAGCCTCCATATCCTGCATCTTGTTGCTAAGGCTCCTGGCATTTGCACACATGGCTTTCCATGATTTGACCTCCCTAGACTGCTTCATTGTTCTACTCCAGCCCCTTCCTTGGTTGTCATTTATCCCTGGTTCTCCTTGCTGTCTGCCCTCCTGCTGAATGTTGCCCCTTTTCTGCTTATCCACCTTTTGGACACTAATCTTCATCTTTTGCACACTGCTTTGCAGAGATAGCCACCCTCTGGTTCACTGGTTCCACTGCTAGCTGGGGGGGTGAGCAATGGGTACCCTCCTTGCTGGCCTGCCACCCCCCTTTGCTAGTTTAAATGCTTGTCAATGTAGCATTTAAACTTATCATTGAGTGCTTGAATTCCCCTCCAGGATGGATGCAGGCCGTCAGGCTTGAACAAACCTCCATCCCTCCAGGTGGGTCCCCAGTCACCAATGAATCCAAACCCTTCCTCACAGCACCAGTTCTTCAACCATGAGTTAAAGTTCCTAATGCATGCACTCCTATGCTCTCCCTTGCCTCTCACAGGGAGTACTTCTGAGAAAGTGACAGAAGTAGCTACTTGCTTGAGACTCCTCCCCAGTTTTCTAAACTCTTCCTGAACTTCCTTTGGCTCCCCATTTGCCAAGTCATTAGTACCTAGGTGGATAATGACATCCAGCTCACCCTCCTGTCTTGCCTTCCCAGTGATCCCCAGTATCTTCCTTCCATCCCTCCATGCCGTGGCACCTGGTAGGCACCTCACCTCCCTGTCCTCCCCCTCCTTTGTTCCTAGCTGGATCCCGCACGATGGATTCCCCACCAGGATTCACTTCCTCCTCCTCTGGGGTCCACTGCTTTCCCACTGAGGTCACCTCCTTGGCTAACCTCCACATCCTTTCCTTCCACTTCTCTGGGTACCTCTATTTGGTTGTCCTCATTTGCCAGTGTGGCATATGAGTTCTTGAGAGGAATAGGATCTGGGATGTGCCTCTGCCTGACTGCTCTAACCTCCCTGAGCCCACTGTCATCCAAGTGCTCCTCGTTCTTGGCATCCTTTGAGGCAGCTGCATTGACCGGGTGGTCCCTGGATAGGGGTGATGGTACTCCTGACCCAGTTTACTTCCGCTCTGAGTCTGGTTACCTCATCCCGTAGTCCAGAGAGATGCATACAGATAGGGCAGCATCTCAGTGTCCAGAAGGTCTGCCTGAATATGGCTGCTCCACAGCCACTGCATTGCACCACTCCCCACATTATACTGCAATTCCACTACTTGTCTGCTACTGAAACTCTCTTAGTTCTCTTTTTATTAATTTACAGTGCTAAAAATCCTGTAACTGATCCTCAGATTTTGTTTTAAGGAAAAAGAAACCAATAAATAAATAAATGAGTCAAAACACTTGTCATGCTGAGGGTGGGCTTCTTCCCCTATGCCCCTCCTACTTCACACACTTCTTACTATACCCTGTGTTTTAGCTCCTGTCAATCAGATTTATCAGGGCATATAATTAAGAGTTGGGGGAAGGGGAGGGGGGGGCGAAAATTTGCAGCAGTTAAAGACAGCACAGAAGTACACCACCACTATGTTTTAAATTTTCAACAGCCCAAAAACAATTATAAGTAAAGACAACAAAGAAAATATAGTGTCACTACAAGCCCACAATCTAAGTTTAAAAGAAAAATACAAATTACCAGTTACTCTAAAGCACTGAATTGAATATGTTTCCTTTCTTCTCCTGGCTTCTTCTCCTGAATATTGCACTGGGGCACATTTGGGAGTTGCACATGGTGCAACCCCATTGCGTCAGGTGCAACCCCTTTGAATATCCAGGCCAAAGAGTAAAGAGGGAGTAGATGAGTTTCTATAGGTCACCCTGGAGACTGGCAATGGCACCACAATCTGCATGGTGGTTGAATTGAATGGCCTTACATCTTTGCAGTGGAACAGGAGATGGGCCTGGTTGCAAGCTCAGCAGATGGGTAAAATTAATTTATGATACACTTATAGCAATACAAGCTCAACAAAGATACCTCTGAAAAGAGGAACTAGACAAGGATGTCCTTTATCCCCTTGATTTTTGCCCTTATTATTGAACCCCTAGCTATCAAAATTAGAGAAAATAAAGAAACCTATGGTATAATACTTAATTCGAAGAAAGAAAAAAATAAGATTATATGCTGATGATATTTTAGTCTACATCACCAAACCAGAGATATCAATTATGCATATAATTCAAGTAACAAATGCATTTGGTCAGTTCTCAGGCTATAGAATAAATTGGGACAAAACAGCCTTGTTAAAACTAAATACATATCAGATATTTTAGGGGATACCAGGAGTACAAATGAAAAGTGCAGATGATAATATTTGATATTTAGGAGCCAAAATAAGATTGAACACCTTTATGAATTAAATTATGAAGAACTATTAACACATATTGACTCGGATCTTAAAAAGTGGAACTCACTGTATCTAACACTGATTGACAAGGTTAATCTAATTCAAATGCAAATTTTGCCTGAGACACTCTTTTTTGTTTGAAGCTCTGGCAATTCCAGTCCTAACTTTTTTTTTTTTTTTTGCAAAACTTAAAACTTTAATTATGAAATTTTTAATAGAAAAATAATAGTGTGAGGACAGTCATTACTAGATTTTTATTTATATTATATTTCAATTAGTACAAGTTTGGCATTAGCTTCATAAAGACAAATTGGACTTCCCCTTCATGCAAACAGAATTAAAAGCTCAATTGTATAAGTCATTTATTAATTTGCTTTACTCTGGTATCCCTATTAAGGGTCTAAAATCAGCAATAATAACTAAGACCACATAGCAATGTTACATCTATACTTAAAACAGGATGAATAATATAGGAGATATATCCATGTATACCCCAATTTATAAAAATTATAATTTTATCCCATCAATATCATCACATATTTTTAAAACTTGGAAAGAAAGATTGGCTATACAATTAGGGAATATCTCTTATAATAATGAAATATATGTACAACCCCACTCAGCAGGTCAGCCCTCTGCTCCCACAGTGTCAACCTCCGAGCGCAGTATTGTGAACAGGTAAACAGAACAGTGTAACCCTCCTGTCTGTTTTGTGGGTTCGAATCACCTTTGGTCTCAAGTTCTGTAGGGATTCAAACTGTGAACCTCTTGCCAGCATACCCAATGTACAGGCTCAGATAATTCTGCTCTTCAGGGAAATGCCAGATATCTTTTGCCTACGGGCACCTAACCAGGTATACAAAATGAACCCTTAAAAACTCTATGAAAGACCAAAGATAAACTGTAATCTTTTTCCCAGTTTGGTAAACCAGTAAGCTTATGCACAGTGTCAACTTTAACCATATATGCTCCACTTGTCAAAGAAAGAATTTTGAAGGCACACCAAGCAGTCTTTTTAAAATAGAGATTTACTTTAAAAATGAATAAAAATGCAAACACAAAACAGTATATCACAATGCATACAATCACTTAAAATAAGGTTTAAAAAAAGTGTAAATTCCTACAACAAATACAATTATACTTATCTATCTAATGTATATCTTCTTATATTCTTGTTTGGACTCTTGAAGAAATAACATCTATAAGCAATGTATTTCTAAAGGTCAGCCACAGGATAATTAAAAAAACTGTCTTGAACCTGCCTTCTCCATGATGTCACCCAGCTCCTCTGCTGTTTATTAAAAATTATACAACCAGGACGTGTTATCATTCAGGGTGTAAATTAAATAAGAAGACATCAGCAAAGAAAACTTGTTTCCCCATATGACCCTTTTGATCTAGTGTGTCTTCCAGCCCTTCACAGACATCAGAGAACATTTATGAATTAGCACCAAAGTGACATAACCTGGTTTCTTCCTCTAAATGTCATAAAAGCTTATGATCTCTATCCTGCCAGCTGGCAAGCTACAATTAAGACACATGAACAGGAGATCCTTAATTTATATCTCATCTAGTCTTTAATTATCTCCTGGCTTTTCAGGTTAGCATCTTGTATTTGAAATCCTGGGGGTGTCATCCCAGGAACACAGCATGTCTCAAGAGAGACACTCAATAACACATTTTTATTTTAGAAAAAGCATAGTGTAATCAGAACCAGCTGTCCAAGTGTCACAATTCTCCCCACCTAGACTGAATTTGGGGACTCTATCCCCTGCATGGGATAAGCTTCCCAAATCAGTCCTCATAGACACGAGACAAACCATGTGAGTTCTGATTTTTCACTCCAGCCCTATGTAGAATTGTCATGTCATACCCTTGCAAAGCAAGACTCCATCTTAACAATCTACCATTAGTTTTTCCCATTTGCGTCAGCCAAACCAGGGGGTTGTGGTCAGTCTGTACCACAAAATGCTGCCCATATAAGTATGGCTCTAACTTCTTTAGGGCCCACATTATGGCAAGACATTCTTTTTCCATAGTAGAGTATGCCTGCTCCCTGGGAAGTAACTTTTTACTCAGGTACACTACTGGGTGATTTTTTCCCCTTGGTTGGATGTCTGACTCAGTACTGCCCCAATACCTACGTCTGAGGCATCAGTCTGAACTATAAAGGGTTTGCTATAGTCAGGACTTGTCAATACAGGAGCACTGCACAGTGCCTCCTTCAATCTGGTAGAGGCTTTCTCACAGGCTGGGTCCCAGGTAATTTTCTTTGGCATCCTTTTGTTTACCAGGTCAGATAGGGGAGCAGCCAGGGCACTGTAATTGAATATGAATTTCCTATGGTACCCTGCTGTCCCAAGAAAACTCTTGACCTACTTCTGCATTTCTAGTCTGGGCCACACCCAGATTACCTCTATTTTTATTTGGTTAGGATGGAGCTCTTCCTGGCCTACCACATGCCCGAGGTATGCCACTTCTCCCATGGCCACCTGACACTTCTCAGCTTTGACAGCGAGCCCGGCCCTCTGTATCCTGCTCAGCACTTCCCTAAGATGGGACAGGTGTTCCTCCCAGCTGGCACTAAAGATGGCAACATCATTCAGGTATGTCACGCCGTACTCCTCAGCACCATTTAACACCTGGTTCACCAACCGTTGGAAAGTGGCCGGGGCATTCTTCATTCCAAAGGCATTACTGTAAATTCAAATAAGTCAGAGTAATGAAGGCTGACCTCTCACAAGCTCTGTCCGTTAACTCTATCTGCCAATGCCCCTTGGTCAGGTCAATGGTCATAAGGTAGGTCGCCCCTCCCAACTTGTCCAGGAGCTCATCTGCCTGGGGCATCGGGTGGGCATCTGACTTTGTGACTGCATTCAGTCCATGACAGTCCACACAGAAACAAGCAGAGCCATCTGGCTTGGGCACAAGGACTATGGGTGAGGCCCAGGAGCTGTAGATCTCTGGATTACCCCTAAATCCAGCATCTCTGCCTCTTCCCTCCTAATGTCCTTCTGGACAGCCTCTGACACCTGATATGCTGTCTGCCGTTTGGGTGTCTATGTCCCTGTCTCCACATCATGCGTCTCTCTAAGGGGGTTAGTCCAAGCTTGGTGCTAAACAATGGGGCAAAGTCTGCTAAAATCTCCCTTACTTTCTGGAGCTTGTCTGGGGTCAGCTGCAGGGACAAATTTACTGCCTCCACAGAGGACTCCCACTTGCTTTCTTAGAGCAAGTCCAGAAGGGGGTCTACTTTGTCCATCCCCTCCCCAGGACTACACACTGCAAACACCATGTCAGACCTATTAGCATATGGCTTCATCATGTTGACATGGTGCATCCTTTCCATCTGTCTTCTGTCAGGTAACTCAATGATATAGTTCACGTCATTTACCTACCTAACTTCTTTGTGATGTCCTGCTCACTCAGCCTACAGCTTGTTTTTTTAGAACCGGAATAAGGACCATGACTTTCTGATCCACCATGTACACGTGAGCTCTGGCTCTGCGGTCATACCACACTTTTTGTTTCCATTGGGCAGCTGCCAGGTTGCTCTGGGCTGTCCCCATGAGCTCCTTCAGCCTTTCCCAAAACCTAAGGACGTAGTCCATTATGGGAATTCCCTGAGTGGCGTGCTTGCCTTCCCGGTCCTCCAGGATCATGTCTAGGGGCCCACGTACCAAGCATCCATATAAGAGTTTGAAGGGGGAAAATCCTGTTGACTCTTGGGGCACCTCCCTATATGCAAACAACAGGTGGGGAAGGTATTTTCTTCCAGTCTCTCCCATGCTGTTCAACAAACACCCGGAGTATTGACTTCAGGGTACCACTGAATCTTTCCACAAGCCCACTGGCTTGTGGGTGATACGGTGTTTTGCATCTCTGCACCACCCCACACTTCTCCCATAAACATTTCATCAGGTCCGACATGAAGAAACCCTCTCGATCGGTAATAACCTCCAGCGGAAACCCAACACAGGAGAAAATCCCAAGTAAGGCATCTGCCACTTTGTCCTCAGTGAGGATAAGGTGACTGCCTCTGGGTACCAGATGGCAAAATCTACCATAGTCAGGATGAATCTCTTCCCTGAGGAGCTGGGGGTATTTAAAGGCCCCATAATATCCATTCCCACCCTCTGGAATGGCTCCTCCACTATGGGAAAATGGAATCAGGGCAGCTTGGGTTTTCCATGCTCTCTCCCCAGCCTACCCACCCTGGACTACTCCACCTTTACACAGTAGTACTTCCTCTTGCTGCACAGGAGCAGGTGATTACAGTACATATTATATACATTTACATATCTATATAAACTTTATTAATGCACAAGTTAGGGTTGAAGCAACAAAAGTAGGGAAATGAGATTTTAGGGTTGAGCCCCAATACCCCCCATCCAAACCCACCCACCCTCTATAGAATAACAGGCATTGGGGTGTGCCTTGGGGTGTTGGGCCTAACTCCCATCCCATTCCATGTATAAGAAATTTGACATGGTACAGTATAGGAGAATGGGGTGAAAATTAGGCCCAAAGTCCCAAGGCACACCCCAACATTTGTTGGGCTGTGAAAGGTGTAACAGTTGCTCAGAATTATGATATGACAGGGATGTGAACGTGTTCTGTACTAGGTACATGCATTCTCACAACCTCCACTTACATACTGTGTGACTCTGAGCAAATCACTTAACCGCCCAGTGCTCCCAGATCGCCCCTGAAAACAGGCACTTGTGCCTAGTGGGCCTTATCCGGTTACCAAAGACTTAAAAAAAAGTAAAATAAAAAGAAAAATAAATAAAAAGGTGGGTGAGAGGGTAATTAGGGGCTCGATCCGAATGTCTAATTTCCCTACGTTTGTCACTTTAACCCAAACTAATGCATTACCAAAGTTTTTTGCAATTTATTGCCTCACCTTTTGAGATAGCATAATAGTATCTTTATTTTACTGGCGGAGCGCAGGGTCTCCCATCCCTCCACAGATGCACATATGTATTTAGCTGTGGAAACATAGGGGTCTCTGTCCCCCATGCTTCCATACATTAAGTTACCAGCAGGTGTACTGAAATTGTCACATATAGTTATAAATGTGCCATCTTAAGTAATTTTCACACCAAATGTTCAACATAACCATATCACCTCACTGCATGTACCCAGTACAGAACACTTTCACATCCTTGTCAAATCGTAATTCTAAGCAACTGTTACACCTTTTTGCGTCACAGGTGTGGAAAAACATTTTGGCAGGATTTGAAAAATTACAGATGTACTGTTCATGAAGTGGTGTGAAAAAATTGTAATACTGAAAATCTGGAGTGAAAATATGAAGAACTGGCAAAGTTATGAGCATGCATAGAAACTGCAATGCATGCTCGTAAAGCAGTCATTTGGGGGACTTTTTTCACCAGACTTTCGACCTGGGCTTTTTGGGACCTTCCCTCATGAACAGTTGTACTGTGATTTTGTTAATCCATCCCAAAAGTTGATTTTTTGCTCAGCAACTGTGCCACAGGTGTGAAAACATGTTTCAGGTAGAATGTGAAAAATGACAGCTGTACTATTCATAAGAAGATGTGAAAAAATGGCAATGTTGAAAATCTGGAATGATTATATGAACAGTTGGCAAAGTTACAAGTGTACAAAGAAACTGCACAATGTTTGCTCATAGCAAAGTTAATTTTTGGAATTTTTTCCACCAAATGTGGGGTCCCAAAATGCCCATGTTGCACCTCATGAACAGTGGCACTGTTGTTCTGTTACTCATTCCTGAAAGGTGATTCTACGCACGACCATGAAGTCACCTTTCAGGAAAGAGTAACAAAATGACAGTGCCAGTGTTCATGAGTTGGGGTTCCAAGAACCCCATATTAAAAATTTGGGATAAAAATTCCTACTAAAAATGGCTCAGATATCAAGAAAAGTTGAAAACCCCACTGACTGCCATTGTATGCCACTTACCTTATTCTTCAGTTTTCAGTCTGGCTTTGAGAGTGCAGAGGTGTCCGGTCCCCAGAAGATGACAGCGCCTGACCTCTGGAAGTAAGTATAGGGTAAGGTGGGATGCAGGGGATGGGTGGATAGAGGGAGGGTCAGGATGGGGGAAGGTAGCCTCGGGGATGACGAGGGAATGTTTTCTTTTTTCAGGTTAAAAAAAAGACTGGTAGTTTTCTTAAACAGTCTTTGTTTTTTATATCACATTTAAGCACACTGGGATGGGCTTTCAATTTGTCACATTAGTGTGGGGGAAGGATACATGCTGACACAGGGATTGGGCATCCTGATGGAAGCAACGCATGTATACGGACTTGGGGGTAGGGCTTCCCAGTGTTGGAAACATCAATTAAATATTTCTGCACACTGGGGTGGGCTCCCAATGTGTCACAGTAATGGAGGTGGGGACATATGCTGACACATGAATTGGGCACCCTGATGTTGGCGGACAACAGAGGGGCAGTTCAATGCAAGATTCTGCATAAAAAATCTTGGTGCAGGATTCTGCATATAAATAAAGATGCTGGGGGACTGTTTTCTTTATTTCAGTTACAAAAAAATTAACAACAAAATGGGAGACATTACAACATTTTGTTTTCTCCCCTCATGAAGTGAGAAAACAAAATAGTGGCTGACGAAGATGGATTTTCCTCGCGAAGAGGGATTCGGTGCAATTTCTGAATCCCTCTTTGCGATTCCTCTTTACTAGTCATTCACGACCAGAGATTTTTGATTGAAACTGTCTTTCCCAAAGACGGAACTGAGCATGCTCAGAACCTGAAATTTTAACATGTCATTTTACCAGAGCTAACACTTCCACCCCGTTAGGAATTAACACATATAAGGCCCCTATTACAACATATTGTAAGGGAGACACTGACAAAGAGCAGTGAAGTTACCAATATTACAATACTAGCATCAATACAAATTCCTAACCGGTACAGTAGAGTAGCACTCCAAATAGTTTCAGCAGTCTACAGGCATACTGATTCAGCATCCGGCAACCCTGGAGAAGTGGACCACACCAAAAAGGCATTAAACAATACAATTTTGTCAGCTTTGCTACAAAACCTGAAACACATACAGCTTTTTTAGCAATGTTTTGTGCATGGTACTGCCTGTTTTACTTTTGAGGACTATTTTACATGATCTATCCTTACAACTTCAGAGAAACAGGTTATATAAGCTTGCTGACAGGGAATGCTAGGCTGTGGGACCCACTGGATGACATCGGCAGCAGCTCTACACTGAAACAGGCTGTTTTGAACAGGTAGTGGTGTCAGGGGGGAAAGCTACAGCATGTTTTTACTCTCCAGCACTGTGCCCCTTGTGGCAGTGTTTGGTAATGCAGCCTCAAGAAAAGAAATGGGCTACATGCACTTCAGTGCATGCAGGAAACAAAACTACATGCAGCAGCCTGTTCTTGCTTGCACTGGGAACAGGCTGGGTATGTTAATTTTGGCCCCTGGAGCTTTACAACTTCAGAGAAACAAGTCCTATACACTTACTGACAGGGATTACTAGACTGTGAGTCCCCTAGATGACATCAGAAGCAGCTCTTCACCGAGACAGTCTGTTCTGAACAGGTAGCAAAATCAGGGTCATAAAATGGGTAATAACTTTAAAATGATGTAACACAGAAATCTAGTTTTTGGTTGAGATTTACTAGGGATATACTAACATACTATAATGCCAGCAGAATAGGCCTAATGGTCTTTCATGTCTGCTCATTTGGTCAGCCTCCACTCTGGGAGCTGACCTTGCTGCCCCATCACCTTCTCTGGCTTCTCCCTTCCCAGTTCCGGATATTCTCGCTGCACTGGATTTTGCTTCCAGAGCCCTTCCCCTCTACCTGTCCCACCCCCTCTTGAACCCCATCCACCATCTATGCCTCCACCAGCCCCTGGGCAGCACATTCCATAGCTCCACCACCCTCTCAGTGAAGTAACACCTCCTCCTTTCTCCCCTGAATCTTCCCCTCTCCAGCTTCCACCCATGCCCTCTAGTTGCCCCTCTTCCTTCCTTCCTTCAAAGCACCCTGATTGCTCCTCCCCTATTTACCCCCTTCATGTACCTGAAGACCTCTATCATGTCCCTCTGGTCCCCTCTCTCTTCCAATGTGCACATATTTAGCTATTCAAGCCTCTCCCCATAGGTCCTGTCCCCCAAGCCCCAAATAATTTTGGTTGCCCTCCTCTAGACCCTCTCCAGGAGTTTAATGCCCATCTTTAAATGTGGCCTCCAAAACTGTACGTAGTACTCAAGGTGCGGCCTCACCAAGCAGTTATACAGAGGGAGTAACACTTCCTTCCTTCTGGAGGTGATCCCCCTAGTGATGCATCCCAGCATCCTGTTGGCCTTGGCTGCTGCCATCCTACAAATCTCTGAGTTGTTCATCTTGGCATCCACCACCACCCCCAGGTCCCTCTCTGTGTATTCAGATTCTGCAAAGTAGCACTTTTCTCATCAATGGCTTTTTAAGTATTTTATCTTCTCTTGATACCTTTAATAATTTGCTGAAAGGGGTTTTATCATAGGGCTGTGAGTGACAACTATGGGTGTGTGATCAGTTTGATCTTTTTTGCCTGTATTCCAGCAGATTTTCTTATGGTTTTTGTATGGCCCATTCAATTTATCTGTCAATTTGTCACAGGGTGTGACCCTGCTGGATTAGGGAATTCTGAAGTTAGGAGAGCTGACTGCTCTTGTTCTCTCATTAGATCAGATTTCATGGGATAGAATTGCCTGACTGTAGATTAAAGATTTTTTGTATGCCTATGATGGAAGCTGGAATCATGCAGGTAGTGGTGTCTGTTAGTGGGTTTTCTGTGTTTTGTTTACTAAGCTGAGTCTACAAGTGAATGCAATCTTGTTAGAATGAAATGAGTTAAAGGGCATACTGGTAGGATGCAGGCATGGGTTCACCTGTGCCTCGTTTGCAATATTCCCAATATCGCCCTAATATGATATTAATAAGTTTAGCCATCTAACTACAGATGGTTACAGAAGTTAAGTTATGCATCTACTCTATGTGATATGCATGCCAGTCTCCCTTTATGAATGGGTTTAGATTTCTAACTACAGGGGACTACAGAAGTGAAGTAATGCACCTACATGATATGCACGCCAGTCTCCCTTCATGAATGGGTTTAGCTGTCTAACTACAGGAGATTCACAAAAGTGGGAGCAAGACAGAAGCAGGAAACTACAGACCTGTTAGTTTGACCTCAGTGGTGGGGAAAATGATGGAATCACTTCTGAAAGAAAGAATTGTTGAGCACCTAGAGGCCAGCGGGGCACAGGACCCAAAGCAGCATGGATTCACAGCAGGAAGGTCATGTCAGATGAATCTAATTGATTTCTTTGACTGGGTGACCAAGTAATAGACCAGGGAGGGGCTGTGGATGTGGCTTATCTAGACTTTAGCAAGGCATTGACACAATCCCGTAAAAGATTAATAATTAAGTTAGCCAGCCTGGGAGTAGGTCCCAGGGTGGTAGCCTGAATAAACTGGCTGCACAACAGGACACAGAAGGTAATAGTGAATGAAACACATTCTGAAAAAGGGGGGTTACTAATTGGAGTACCTCAGGGCTCAGTACTGGGTCCAGTCCTCTTTAATGTCTTTATAGGTGACATTGCAGAGAGTCTGGAAGGAAAGGTATGCCTCTTTGCAGATGACACAAAGATCTGTAACAGAGTTGATACACAAGGGGGGTTAAAAAGGATGAGAAGGGACTTGGCAAGGTTTGAGGAATGGTCAGACACAAGGCAACTTAGATTCAATGCAAACAAGTGCAAAGTAATGCACCTGGGAAATAAAAATCCAGGAGAAGAGTACACAATAGCAGGGGAGGTACTAATGACAACAGTACTGGAAAGGGATCTGGGTGTAGTCATATCAGATGACCTAAATGTGGGTAAGCAATGTGAGAATCAGTAAGGAGAGCCAGGGGGATACTGGGATGCATAGGGAGGGACATCACAAGTAGAAAAAGGGAAGTGGTTATCCCTCTATACAGACAGTTGGTGAGACCCCATCTGGAGTACTGCGTGCAGTTTTGGAGACCTCATCTATGCAAGGACATAGACAGGATGGAAGCAGTCCAGAGGAGGGCAACTAAAAATGGTGCAGGGTCTACATCAGAAACCATATGAAGAGAGCTTAATATGTATACCCTTGATGAAAGGAGGGACAGGGGGGACATGATAGAAACTTTTAAGTACCTCAAGGGAATCAAGCAAGTCCAGGAGGGTAGCATCTTTCAGAAAAAGAGATGTGTAAGAACAAGGGGACACAATTTAAAGTTAGAGGGGGGACTGCTCAGGGGTAATGTAAGGAAATTCATTTTCACTGAGAGAGTGGTGGACTCATGGAACTGCCTTCCTGGAGAGGTTGTGGGGTCTAAAACAGTGGGGGAATTCAAACATGCATGGGACAGACATAAGGCAATTATAGTGGGGGGTTGTAGGAAGTAGGCTGTTGGTTAACTAGAATCTGCAGCTTATCCAATAGGTAGGGGAAATGGGCAGACTGGGTGGGCCAAGTGGTCCTTATCTGCCGTCAAAGTCTATGTTTCTATGTAATAACTTTGGAATGGATCAATATTTTTTCACCAAACCAGTACTGGATTGTTCCTTTGGATAACTCTGATCTACCCTGAACATTTAGTCCACAATTCAAAACAGTGTGGGTGCAGAGGGATGAAGAAAAAATGGAAAACTGGCAAAACATAGAGCAAAATGCATTTTTTGATGATTCACTGCACAAAATCCACAAATCTGACTGAAAGAAAATTGGCAAATCAAAAGATACAGTACCTGACACTGTCTATTCCAAATTTTGAGCAAATCCATTGAACTGTTGCTAAGTTATTTTGGTTTTTTCCTATTCTATTTCTCACTTTGTGGTATTGGGCATCCTTCTGAGGAGCTCACTTGGCTAATACCTCTCACTGCTGCCTGAACTCTCACTGCTGGTATTCTGCCTACCCAAGTCCAGATAGGTCAGTCCCCTGGCTTCCATGTTACCCCTGGGAAGGGCTCACCCACCCATGGTGACCTGCAGACTCAAGGCCCTACCTGGACATCGGGCTGGTGCCTGATGAGATCTCTGGTGCGTTGAGTCGACCTTGGGATGTGGGCCTTGCCACTGGAGCCCTCATAATCACCACAAGACTGCAGAGGGTATTTTCACTTTTTCCCCATGAGTGTTCCCCCCTCCATCAAATGCGACATGCAATGATGCCATAGCACACGCCAACCCTACCGGCATCTGCAGTACGTGCCCCTCAAATTAGTTGGTCATTCCGTAATACCCCTGATCTCCATCAGGGACTGCAAGGACAACAGACAACCCCATAGCCCTCCCTCCCCCGGAGAGGAGAGCTGTCTACAGATGCTTTATCCTCTCCTTCCCCTGCCAACTCCTGGCAACCTGAGTCTGTATCCAAACATGGGTCGCCAGTATGGCGCAAGGTGTGGTGTCCAGTGCCTCAACCCTCAGCACCACTGGGCCAGCCAGTTACAAAGTTATTAACATGGAAAATTTGGGGTTTAACATTAAAGTGCATAATATAAGTCTCCACGGCTTTGGTTTCCCTGGACGCTGAAAAGGCTTTCAATCATGTATCCTGGCAATTCCTGTTCTCCTCCCTTTGTTGATTTGGAATTCCAAACTATTTTATTAAATGGGTCTAACTTCTCTACTCCTACACAACAGCTCAGGTGTGGTGTAATGGGTGTTTCTTGGATCCGTTTCCCCTAGAGAGAGACACTCGACAAGGATGTCCCCTCTCCCTTCTTCTTTTTAACTTCCACGTGGAGCCCATGATACATAAGCTACTCACTTCCCCTACTCTCAAGGGTATCCAGATAGAATCAAATCAAATCATCTTTATTTATAAAGCGCCTTTCAGAACCAAGGCGCTGTACAATAAATACATATATACGCATAGATTAAAATAATCATAAATTAAGAGCCATAACTAGGATATGCTAAACTGAATAAATATGTCTTTAACTCCTTTTTGAATTTCTCGATGGTTGGACATTCTCTCAACCAACGAGGTAGAGAATTTCACAGGGTCGGTGCTGAAAAAGCAAAGGCACGAGATCCCAGTGTTTTTAATCGAACCCTGGGAATCTCCAGCAATCCCTCATTGGTGGAGCGGAGAGGATGGAGGGGTGCCAGGAGATCTTTCAGGTAGCCGGGTCCCTGATCATGTAGGCACTTTAAAGGTTAGTAAACCAACCTTATAGGTGATCCTTCACCTAACAGGCAGCCAGTGCAGTTTGCGGAGCACAGGCGTAATATGGCTGGATCTAGAGATCCCAGTCAAAAGCCTTGCCACCGCATTCTGCACCAGCTTCAGGCGACGGATATCAACCCCCAGATAGCCCTAGGTTGAGGGAATTACAGTAATCAAGACGGGTAGTGATAAAGGCATGGACCAACGTTGCCAGATCATCTGGTGGGACCAGGTGATTCACCCGGGCGATATTCCTCAGATGAAAAAAAGAGGATTTGACTATGGCTGATACCTGAGATTTTAAGGTCAAGCCATCGTCAAAGATAACGCCCAGGTTTCGTGCCCGATCAGAGGCAGTGAGTGACATACTACCGAGCAATAAGCCCGGTGGTTGGCCAGCCCCCAAACTCACCACCGGATGACCCGGGTCCACTACCAACACCTCAGTCTTATCAGGATTCAGTCTCAGCCAGCTAGAACGCATCCATAATCTGATTTCAGTAAGGCAGTTATCTAGCACGGAGAGAGCACCATCTTGCCTGGGCGGAAAGGACAAATACAACTTGGTATCATCTGCATAGCAGTGAAAACCCAGACTGTATCATCTAATGATATCTCCTAAAGGCAGCATATACACTGCAAACAACATGGGTGCTAAAATGGAACCCTGCGGTACCCCACAAGGCAGGGAGTGAGTACCAGAGGAATAAATTCCAGCGGTAACTCTCTGAAACCTCTTTGTGAGGTAAGACTGAAGCCATTTGAGGACTGTTCCAGACAGTCCGCAATAAATCCGCAGATGCTCCAACAGCACACCATGGTCTACAGTGTCAAATGCTGCAGAGAGATCAAAAAGGACCAGAATGGTACATGCCTTTTGATCTCTAGCCACTAGGAGGTCATTCAACACCCGGACAAGGGCAGTCTCCATACTATGCTTCTTCCTAAAACCAGATTGGAGAGTATCATAGACATTGTGAGTTGTAAGATGGTCATCCAATTGTAACGCAACTGCCTTCTCAATAACCTTACCAACAAAAGGCAGGTTAGAGATAGGCCGGTAGTTAGCTAGACAGTCTGGATCCAAGGAGTTTTTTTTAGGAGTGGTCAAACTACCGCCTCCTTAAGGGGATCAGGAAAGACCCCCCTCTCCAAGGATTTCCAGACAATGTCAGCAAGGATCAGGCAGATAACCTCTACACATCCTACTAAAAGGGGTGTAGGACCCGGCTCCAAACTACAACTAGATGGTCACAATGTTTGGATGATCTTCACAATGTCAATGAACTCCAGCCGGCAAAAATCTGACCAGACAGACCGGGTGGATAGCACTTCCTCTCGACAGCTGTAATCCCTTAAAGGAGGAGGAGCTGGACCGATCCCAGACCTGATGCTAGCAACCTTATCTGCAAAGAACCGAGCAAACTCCTCGCATCTTAGCTGAGAAAAAGCCTCCCTGGGCTGAAGACAGATTGGATTGCACAATCTGTCAACAGTCTGTAAAAGCTGAGCCGGTCAATTCTGTGCAGCAGAAATCTTTCTGGACAGGAACTCTGCCTTCTTACAGTTGATTTCTGATTGATAGCCATCATAATGTGCCATCAACCTAAGCCTGTCAGCATCATTACCGGACTTCCTCCAGACTCCTTCCAACCTTTGGCCAGCTCTCCTTAACTCCTTCAAGGAGCCATCAAACCAAGGGCTCCTTGAGTGGAGGGTGAGAGGCCGAACACCAACAGGAGCAATCTTGTCCAGAGCATCTCCCACAGCCTTATTATAGGCTAATACGAGATCATCTGGACTCATGCATTCACCAGACGTGCATGATAGATCCAGTACCGCCATCAGGTCACTGGGACTAATACCCCTTAAAGGGCAGTACTGAACCATCTCCATAGGGGCAGACCTATTAGGGGGAGCCCTGAAACTGAACCTTATGGTGTGATGGTCCGACCAACTAACTGCTTCCACCCCCAAGTCAGGGATCTCCATATCCAAAAGGAAGATTAGATCCAATGAACGACCTTTTATATGGGTTGAGGAGGTAACAACCTGTGTTAGGCCCAGTGAGGTCATCAACTGGAGGAGATTTTGACCAAAATGAGAGAGTTCATCATCGACCCAGGCATTGAAGGCCCCCAGAATTAACAATCTGGGGGACCGCAATACCAGGTCAACGATGAAGTCTGCTATCTCCTGCAGGAATTCTCCACCATCTCCTGGTGGACGGTAGATGAGGAGAATTCCGCAACCTACACCCTCACCCAAGATATATTCAAAGGATCTGGTACTTCCTAAAGGCACATCCATAAGGCCCAGCTCAGTTTTAAACATAATGGCTACACCCCCACCCCTACGATCCAGCCTTGGATGGTGTATCACCGAGAACCCGGCTGGTGTTGCTGAAGCCAATACAGGTCCTGGATTTTCATACAGCCAAGTCTCGGTGATGCAAGCCAGATCAGTTGATCCAACAAGATCAGCTATTATAGCTGTCTTGTTTTTAATATATCTGGCATTGCATAACACCGCCAAGGCTGGATGAGCTGTCTGGGAAGACCTCGGCTCCTGCCTACTAAAATCGGAACCCTTGGGTATGGGAACAAGACAAGAATGACCTCTATCTTGGCCCCATTTTGCCCAAGGGCGTCTCCTGGATCCCTCCACCCCAATCCGCCCTCCTGTCCCCCACCAGGCTCCGCTCTCCATCTTCTTTTACGTTTCCTTAAAATGCCCAAAGCAATTCACCTAAAATAGGCGTCGGATGGTAATGGTGAACAGTCAAAGGGACGCAGTTCCCTGAGTCTGGTGGGGGAATAATGCCCAACCGTCGCTGAATCACCCCAACACATTATATAAATAATACAAAAACAATATACAATAAACAAATCAAATACAAGCAAATAATATATAATCAACCACTTATATAAAAATAAAATGAGCATTAATACATACATAAATCTCAATTGTCCAGCATTCCCAGATATAGACAACTTAAAACTATTACCTTAAAATGATCAATTAAAACAATCCAAAATAAATTATAAATCAAACATACCAAAAAAAAGAAGGAAAGAATCATACCCTATCAGCATATGCAGATGACCTCCTTTTACATCTGGAAGACCCTAAAGTCTCTCTCTCTCTCTCTCTCCCTGTCTTATTAGAGGAGTTGGATCAGTTCTGTGCAGTCTCATCCTACAGGTTAAATCTCTCGAAGACAAGAATATTTCCTCTCAATAATCATACTAGGAAGGTGGACTGTAACGCTTTTGGTCTTGCTTGGGAACCTAAAGTTCTAACATACCTGCGGATCAATATTGCTAGGGATATGCCTACCATGGTAAAAGAAAATTTTACCAAGTTACTGAAAGTATTGCAATCTGATCTGGACCGTTGGGGTGCACTTCCTGTATCTCTCTGGGGTTGTATCAACATTCTGAAAATGAACATTCTACCGAGACTACTATATCCGCTGGGTATGCTGGGTCTCATTTTCCCTAAGGTATGGTTTATGAGACTGCAGAGAAAGTTCAACACCTTTCTGTGGAAAAACAAAATGATACGGAGGATGTACTTCAAATTAACAGCTTCTAAGGTACAAGGTGGGCTTGCCCTCCCTTCCTTTTTTACTTATTATGGGGCTCAGCACATAAGCAGAATTCCCCATTGGGGCAAAACAGATACTCCAATAGCAGATAATACTTATCTTCCCATCTGATTAGATATAGAAACATAGACTTTGACGGCAGATAAGGACCGCTAGGCCCATCTAGTCTGCCCATTTCCCTACCTACAGGATAGGCCGCAGATCCTAGTTAACCAACAGCCTATTTCTTCCTACCCCCCACAAGAATTGCCTTATGTCTGTCCCATGCATTCTTGAATTCTCCCACAGTTTTAGACCCCACAACCTCCTCAGGAAGGCTGTTCCATGTATCCACTACCCTCTCTGTGAAATAATACTTCCTCCATTGCCCCTGACTCATCCTCTTTCTATCTTTTAAATTGTGTCCCCTTGTTCTTGCAAGTCTCTTTTTCTGAAAGATGCTACCCTCTTGACTTTGTTGATTCCACTGAGGTACTTAAAAGTTTCTATCATGTCCCCCTCTCCCTTCTTTCCTCAAGGGTATACATATTAAGCTCCTGTAGTCTCTCCCTCACGCTTCTCTTGCAGACCCTGCACCATTTTAGTTGCCCTCCTCTGGACTACCTCTATCCTGTCTATGTCCTTGTGGAGATGGGGTCTCCAGAACTGGACACAGTATTCCAGATGGGGTCTCACCAACTGTCTGTACAGAGGGATAACAACTTCCTGTTTTCTGCTGATGATGCCTCTCCCTATACATCCCAGTATACCCCCAGCCCTCCCTACTGCCTTCTCACATTGCTTGCTAACCTTAAGGTCATCTGATATGATTACCCCCAGGTCCCTTTCCTTTTTTGTTGTTATTACTAACTCCCCACCCACTGTGTATTCTTCCTCTGGGTTCTTGTTTCCCAGGTGCATTATTTTGCACTTCTTTGCATTGAATCCTAGCTGCCATACTTCTGACCATTCCTCCAACCTTGCCAAGTCCCTTTTCATCCTTTCCATGCCTCCTTGTGTATCAACCCTGTTGCAGATCTTTGTGTCATCTGCAAAAAGGCATACTTTTCCTTCCAGTCCCTCTGCAATGTCACTGATGAAGACATTAAAAGGACTGGACCCAATCTGAACCCTCTGCGGTACCCCACTAGTAACCCCCCTTTCTTCAGAGGACTCAATTTACAATTACCCTCTGTGTCCTGTTGTCCAGCCAATGTTTTACTCAGGCTACCACCCTGGGACCCACTCCCAGGCTGGTTAATTTGACTAGTAATCTTTTGTGTGGGACTGTGTCAAATGCCTTGCTAAAGTCTAGGTAGGCCATGTCCACAGCCCCTCCCTGGTCTACTACTTTGGTCACCCAGTCAGAGAAATCTATTAGATTCGTCTGACATGACCTTCCCACTGTGAACCCATGCTGCCTTGGGTCCTGTGCTCCACTGGCTTCTAGGTACTCAACTATTCTTTCCTTCAGAAGTGATTCCATCACTTTCCCTACCACAGAGGTCAGACTGACAGGTCTGTAGTTTCCTGCCTCTGTCTTGGTCCCACTTTTGTGAAGGGAATCACATCCGCCTTCCTCCAGTCCTCGGGTACCACACCATCCTCCCATGATTTATTAAAAGTGTAGCCAGTGGTTTCACTAGTTCCTCCCTTAATTCTTTTAGAATTCTGGGGTGAATTCCATCAGGACCCATTGCTTTGTCCACCTTCAGTTTTAGGAGTTCTTGCAGAACCCTTTCTTCTGTGAAAGGACCCTATCAAGAGTGCTTCTGTTAATTGGATTAGGCACTTCCCCCTCCTCTTTTGTGAATACTGAGCAGAAATATTCTTTCAGTATTCCTGCTTTTTCACTGTCCCCCTCTGCCCACCCACCGTTCATTCTATTCAGCCTCACTATCCCTCCCTTTGTCTTTCTACGCTCGCTGATGTGCCTATAAAAGGGTTTTATCCTCCTTCTTAACTGAGTTGGCTATCTTTACTCAGTCTGGGCCTTTGCTATTCTGACTTTCCTCCCGCTTCCTTCTGCCTTAACTGGTACAGCTCTTTGTCCTGCTCCTTCTGTGTTTCCTTATACTTCCGGAATGCTTTCTTTTTCTTCCTGACTTTCACAGCCACCTCTTTTGAGAACCATAGTGGCTTTTTCTTTCATTTTGATTTGTTTATTTGCTTCACACAAAGGCTTGTTACCTCTGTGATGGCAGTTTTGATAATTCCCCATTGTTGCTCCACACCTCCTTCTAGCCTGTTTGCTAGTGCTTTTCTGAGGCACTCAACCATCTTGCCAAAGTCAGCCCTCCTAAAGTCCAGTACCCTCACTTTTGTATGGCTTGACTATGTAGCTGAGTTTAACGTGAACCACACTGTTTGATGGTCACTTGTCCCCAGATGGCAACCCACTTCTAGATCTGAGATCCTCTCACTGCCCCCATTTGAGAGTATGAGGTCTAAGATTGCTCCCTCACGAGTGGGTTCTGAAACTAGCTGTCTAATGCCTGCCACATGAAGGGCATCAAGAATGGCCCTGCTCTTAGATGTGGCTGCAGCAAATGTGCTCCAGTTAACATCTGGCATATTCAGGTCTCCCATCAACAGTATCTCCCCTTTCTCTGCCATTCTAAGAATGCCTTCCATCATATTCTTGTCCATTCCTTCCCCTGACATGGGGTCTGTACACAACCCTGTGCAGATTGTGGTGCCCTTTCAGTCTCAGGTGACCCACAGTGCCTCTCTCCTCCCTGTTTACTCTTTTGTTCAGTTGCTTTTATCCTTCCTTTACATAGAGCTACTCCTCCCCTCTTCTCCCCTGCCTGTCTCTCCTGTAGGTTATGTACCCTGGTATGTTAACATCCCAGTCATGGTTCTCTGTGTACCATGTTTCTGTGACTGCTACAATATCCAGGCATCCCTCTTCCATCAAGGCCACCAGCTCAGGGAGCTTGTTGCCCAGACTACGGGCATTGGTACTCATTACCCACCATTTCCTGATGGCCTTACTCCTTTTGCCCCATCCCTGTCCTTCTTGCCTTTGTCACTTTCTCCATTTACCCCTGCCCTTCTCCCTATCGACACCTCTATGTTGGAGTTTGCTGCACTTACTACCATGATTATTTTGGGGGGGGCTAGGATTTTCCTGCTCCTTTCCAGTGCCTCCCCCCTTAGCTAGTTTAAAAGCTTGCCAATGAAGCATTTAAACCTATCACCGAGGATCCTGGTTCCCTCCCGGACAGATGCAGCCCATCATGCCAGTATAGGCTTGCTTCCTCCAGGTGGACCCCAGTCCCCAATGAAGCCAAATCCTGAGCTCCACACCAGTTTTCAACCACTGATTGAATACCATGGTGTGGAACACCTAACCTCTCCTATGCCATAGATGGGTAGCACCTCCGAGAAGGTTACCGTGCGTGCTACTTGACTAAGGCCCCTCCCCAATTCCACAAACTCTTCCTGCACTTCTCTAATCCCTTTCTTAGCAGGTCATTTGTTCCTAGGTGTACAATGACATCCAGCTCCCTCCTGTGCAGCTGCTCGGCAACTCGAGGATTCGCTCCCTGTCCCTCCAAGCCATGGCGCCAGACAGGCACTACCTCCCTCTCCCTTCCTTGCCCAGTTCTACCTTCCTAACAATGCAGTCCCCACCAGGAGTTGTTTTTTCCCTGCAGGGTCCCCTGCCACCCTCCTGTGGGTCTCCTTTGTGGAGGTTCCCAGCATCCTCCTTGGTCTCCACTGCAGGTGCCTCCATAGAGGAACCACACTTTGCCAGAATGGCATAGTAATTGTGGAGAGGTACAACTGGAGGGATGCACCTCTGTTCCACCACCCTCACCCTCACCCTCCCTGAGCCCACTGTGGTCCAACCGCTTCTCTTTCTTGGCAAGCTCTGAGGCAATGGCAGTGGCACTGGTGGTCTCTGGATGGAAGAGGAGGTCCCACAAATCCTTGCCAACTCAGGCTGGAGATGTGCAACCTCCTCCCTCAGCCCAGAGAGGTGCCTGCAGATGAGACAACACCACATCCTCCAGAACATCTCCTGGAAGACTGCTGCTCCACAGCCACTGCACTGCATCACTCCAATCATGTCTTATTTCTGGCCCCTTAACTGTTTGCAATCCTTACTCTTTCCTCTGTTTTTTTTTCTCTCACTCCTTACTTTCTGCCTGTGTGCCCTTTAAGCTCCTGATTGTCCTGTTCTGAGATAAGAATATCCTATATTTCTCAGTAGACCACTTACTTGCTCAGAGGCAGACCTCCAGCAGCTAGAGGGGGCCAGAGAGCTACTCTTGCCCTTCTAGGATGGTGGGTCCTTGGTGGTTCTGTGATCACTCACTTCCTGCCCCCAAACAGGAAGTTCCTGTTAGTCAAATCCTGTGCCTATAAAAATAGAACTAGCTTTGGGTGGAGTGGAAGCAGGGCAATATAGTCCCAGCAGAGAAGTCCAGTCACACAGCAGTCCTTTCTCCTGGTGTCTTCTGCCAAGCTATTAGCAGGATCTTTCTAAGGCAGTCTTTAAATGTAGCTTCCTGCTAGCTAAGCCACTCCCCCCACTTACCAGATCTTTCTACAAGTAATTTAAACCTCACAGCAGTTAAGTCCTTTCAATCACCTGAGAGAACTCTTCAGATACCCATTCAGTTCAGTTAACCCAAACACACACTTTTTTTTGTATTTTAGTTTCTTTTTACCTAAATTAAAGGTCCAAGTACAAAAGTTCTTCTACTTTAGTCCCAGCAGAGAAGTTCAGTTACACAGCAGTCCTTTCTCCTGGTGTCTTCTGCCAAGCTATATATATAGAGAGACATCTGGCATGTACATTCTGTAACTCATTGCCTATGCTTCCTTATATGTCCCCCTCTCAGTTTCCCTGATTGGCTGGTCTCTTAGGGCCTTAAACCAAGTGTAAAGCCATTTCTCAGAGAACTAGCATTGTTCTCCTGCCCAACCCATACTGAATTACTTGCATTTCTGGATTGATCACTGCCCTTTACCTCCCTCTTTCTGGCCCAGCTTAAATATGAGTACCTTGGTATACTTTCTCCAAGGAGATGAATTAGCCCCCTTTCCTGTTCTCCAAAATAAACTCCAGCTTCGGCAAGCAGATATCTTTAAATTTGTGTAGGTTAAAAACACAATTCTCATCTTTCTGGGACCCAAACCCTGAGCTATGCAGCCCCTGTAAGGCCTGCTTTTGGTTTTTCAAATAGCAGACCAACCCCATGCAGTCTCCAGGGTGTATAAACAACTGCAACCACTTAACCTTTGTCTCCCCTCTGGAATTTGGTACTACTGAGTTCAAGAACTGTCTCTCCCATCACAGAAAGAGTTCTGGAAAAACATGTGGGTCTCAGTTTATAAATACATTAAACAAGACCGGCTTCGCTAGACCCAGTTCAACATTATGCACAATTTGTACTATACCCTGATAAAGCTACATAGAATAGGTTAACTCCCATCTCCTCTCTGCACTCGCTGTAAACTGGTTCCAGGGTCATTGCACCACATCTTCTGGGACTGTTCCCATACTCGGGCCTTTTGGGATCTATAAAACAAACCTTAGACCCATTATTGAGTTTGGAATCTCTATTCACTCTGGAATGTTGCTTACTGGATATATACAGGGTTTTAAATAATTGATTAGCAGTTTTTTCCTTGAGGCAACACTAACTGTACAGAAAGCATTTATTAGGTTTTCTAGAAGTGTCATGTTTGTTAAACACAGTGAGGCAAGTAATATGTATTTTCACAATGTTTTAGAACTTTTATGAGCAAAATGCTAATCAATTTTTAGAGTTAAATAAAACCCTGATATAGCCCCTGGAACACCAAGAACACGTAAATCCCATCTTGCCCTAGTTGCCTCCACGGCAAAACTGGTCATGTCAAGACACTGGAAGGAGGATACTCTTCCCTCAGTGTTGGAGTGGTATTGCGAGGCCAGAGATGCAAAAACACATTTTTGGCAGGATATGAGAAATAACAGTGATACTGTTAATGAAGAGGTATGAAAAAATGGCAATGTTGAAAAGCTGGAATGAAAATATTAAAAACTGGTGAAGTTACAAATATGTGTATAAACTGTGCAACACACACTTGTAGCACAGCTGTTTTCAGGATTTTTTGCATCAGATTTTCAACACAGGCTTTTTGGGACCTCCCTTCATGAACACTGGGACTGCCATTTCGTTATTCTGTTCTGAAAGGTGATTCTGTGCCGCGACTGTGAAATCATTGTTGGGGACCGAGTAACAAAATAACAGTGACAGTGATCATATGGTAGGGCCCCAAAATGCCTATGTTGAAAATTTAGTGAGAAAATACCAAAAAATGGCTGAGATATCCACATTTAAATTCTTTGTATCAGAGCCATACAAAGCAGGCTCTTAGTTTGTATGACTAGATATGAACTAAGATCCTACTTTTTATGACTCACAAAGTAGGATTCTAGCTCGTATCTTATCATACAAACTAAGATCCTATGTTGTATGATGTTGATATGAACAAAGAATTTAAAGTGAAATAAAACACATTCTAAGGGCATTTTATGAGCAGTAAAGTGCAGAATGCACCTAGGGGTCCCAATAAGCAAGATATATGTTTGTTCCTCCTCAGAATATCATTTTGGCAGGTTTCCAATTCTGAATTTTTCAGGCAAAACTGAAAACAAGATGGCAGCCCTATGAAAGAGGATTTTTTTTCACACAATGCAGGATTCTTCTTTTGTATCATAGAACTATATTGAAATGTCTACTGAGCATGCTCATAATTTTTTTTTCAGATTTTTTAATTGCAATAACTTAAAAGTGGCTTATTGCCTTTTCACCAAACTAGCAAAAGGCACATTTGTGGGGTAGTCCCTTTCTGTCCTGAAATGTTCATACAAAACAAGCAAACCCTCTTGACTGTAGGCAAGTTCAAAGAAAAATCCCAGCAAAGTCAATGGGTAAAAACATGATGTTTCACCTCACCATAACTTGGGGACTGCACATCTGACCAGAATACAACTAACAAGATTAAAAGATCTACCCCACAGGAAGCTGCATACCAAATTCCGTGCAAATTCGTTCAACAGTTGCAAAGTTGTTAAAAGTGCAAATTCTTGAGTTTAACATTCAAGTGCCTACTCAATTCTAACTATTGGGGTGTGAACCCACATATGGTGGGCAGGATCTAACTGGTCAACACTGAAAAACAATCTGTTTCAGCGATGTCTGTAATGTGCCTTACATCCCTCCTTTCTCACTGACCAAATCTATATAATGCAGACAATTGCCTGCTCACTCACACCTGGAATCAGTCCATTCCCTCCTCTGTGCACTTCTCATACCGCTGTTCTCACAATGATCAAATGTTTATAATGCAGACACTTGCCTGCTCACCCATGCCCTCAATGTGACGTGTGCGTGTGAAGACGCGCATATGCACATCTAGCAGGATTCTACCCAACCTACCTTTTGCACTGATACTGCCTATGCCTGTCACCAGACCTCCATCTTGTGATGTCGGGACTATGGGCAGGTGACCCTCCCTTCCCAGGAGAGGAGAGCTACTGTTCAATCATGCTCCTACCTCCCCACCCCAACGTTGGCACCTTGGTGGCCCGAGGTCGTTCCTGTACCTGGGTCACTGACGCAGCATGAGGTAAGGTGTCCAGCACCACAGCCCTCAGCATCACTGGGCTGACCATGGTCAAATGTTTAGAATGCCAAAACCTGCCTGCTCATGCTTCCACCAACCTGTTCTGACAACTTTGTTGACAACCTCTTCAGCAACAGTCTACAGCAGTAGTCAAAATTGTCGACAGTCAATATTTCGCCGGTCAAGATAACACTGTTTTCTGGGGGTACTGTGCTCATGTGGGAAGCTATGTCCACCCCCAATCTTGAGATAATCAACTCTGAGACAGAGTTGATTTGAAGCCAGCAAAACACCAGTGAAACTGCAGCTGGTGTACAGCAAGACCTTTACGGCAACAATCTTGAATCTGCTCAAAATTGTCACTGTAATGGTCTTTTGTTTAAGGGTTTCACTACAATAACGTGATACCCCTGTTCATCTATGCTTAGAATCAGTCCATTCTCTCCTCTGTGCACTTCTCATGTCCCTCCTCTCTGAATGACCAAATGTTTATAATGGAGACATCTGCCTGTTCAAATATGCCTGGAATCAGTCCATTCCCTCCTCTGTGCACTTCTTATGTCCTGCTTCTCTGAATTACCAAATGTTTATAATGCAGATACTTGCCTGCTCACCCACACCTGGAATCGAGAGCAAAGGCTCAAGTTTCAAAGGGTGATGCAGGGCTTGCATTAAGTTGTACCTGTTGTTTGGTGCAGTTGCATGAATCTAAATGCAAAAAAAACAATGGCCATACTTTTCTCACTTTCTGCCATAAGTCAAAAACCTTCCCTATGTAGCTTAACTATGCAGATTATATCACTTCTGGGAGAACCTACTGAATATGTGACAAAATGTAACTATCTGGGGCTTTTGCTAGACCACAAGCTTACATTCTGTGGCCATACTGAGGAACTTTCAAAGAAGCTTAGGCAGAGACTGGGCCTTTTCTTCTGGATCAAGCATCTCATCCCATGACACCAAAAAAAAAAAAAAGACTGGTCCAAACCACCTTTCTATCCTTACTGGAATACACCGACTTCCTCTATGGCCAAGGCTCTGCCTCCGCACTCTTTAAACTTGACTCAGTCCATCACCAAGCTTTGAGATTTATCTCTGCTCTACCATACCTCACCCACCACTGCTCTCTGTATGCTGCAGTAGTCCTCAAGTTCAGAAGGCAAAGAAAGACACCTTATGGACTTTTACAGCTATCACACACAAGCTTCCCCAGTATATCTCTGACTGCTTGCTCCTATGCACTGTAGGCAATTACTCCTTGCCCAGTCTGTCATTTATTTAGTTTTTGTTTACTGGGTAAGTACCATAGCCATGAAATGACTATTTTCAGGCACGACCCCGGAGATTACAGTACGTAGGCAGGGAGTTACATTATGAGTACAGGTAGAAACAAAATACAGGGCAAACAGGATTACATGATAATTGAGTAGGTACACAATCAGGCAATTACAAGGGTAGGTAACAGGTTGAGTTAGAGTTTACACACAGTAACAAAAAATTCAGTTGATAACTATGACATGTCACAAGCACAGCTGGGTTAAAACCAGCTAAAGGCAAAAGCCAATGGAGACATAAGTGCTAAAACCTATCTGGATAGTGTAGAAAGAGTGGAGAGCAGTTTGCAGCAGTGGAGAAGTGAGACTGGGTTTGAAATGCAAATTCAAGGGGGTTTGAAGCAGGCACAGGAGACCTGGCTAAAGAGGAGGGAGCAGAAGCTGGTTTTAAACTGAGCATGACATGGGGCTAAACGAACGTCAAGAAGCAGGGAGTTCTAGAGTTTTGCTGCTGAGTGAGAGAAAGCAAGGGTACCTTTGTTTGATTTACATCTAGGTATCTGTAGCAGCGATTTGTCAGTAGATCGGAGACCATGGGAGGAGGACAGCAGAGGAAACATAGAATTTGATGGCAGATAAAGACCGCTTGGACCACCCAGTCTGCCCATTTGCCTACCTAATGGATAAGCTGCAGATCCTAGTTAACCAACACCCTGCCTTTTTCTACCCCCGACCTTTTAGAATTGCCTTATAAATGTCCAGTGCATTCTTGAAATCCACCATTGTTTTTGACTCCACAACCTCCTCAGGAAGGCTGCTCCATGCATCCACAACCCTCTCTGTGAAAAAATACTTCCTCACATTGCCTCTGAGGCATCCTCCCCTCAATCTTCAAATTGTGCCCCCTAATTCTTGCACATCTCTTTTTCTGAAATATGTTACCCTCTTGGACTTTGTTGATTCCCTTGAGGTACTTGAAAGTTTCTATCATGTCTCCCCTCTTTCCTCCTTTCCTCGAGGCTATACATATTAAGCTCCATAAGTCTCTCTTCATATGTCTTCTGGTGCAGACCCTGCACCATCTTAGTTGGCCTCCTCTGGACCACCTCCATCCTGTCTATGTCTTTGCAGAGATTGGGTCTCCTGAACTGCATGCAGTACTCCAGATGGGGTCTCACCAGCTGTCTGTACAGATGGATAACAACTTTCTGTTTTCAACTGGTGATGCTTCTCCCTATGCATCCCAGTATCCCCCAGCCTCCTTACTGCCCTCTCACATTGCTTGCCCACCTTTAGGTAATCAGATATGACTACCCCCAGGTCCCTTTCCATTTTTGTTGTTGTTAGTATCTCACCCTCCATTGTGTACTCTTTCCCCTGGGTTTTTGTTTCCCAGGTGCATTACTTTGCACTTCTTAGTATTGAATCTAAGCTGCCATACATTTGACTATTCCTCCAGCCTTGTCAAGTTCCTTCTCATCCTTTACACCCCATCTTGGGTATCAACTCTGTTGCAGATCATTGTGTCATCTGCAAAGAGACATACTTTTCTTTCCAGTCCCTCTGCAATGTCACTTATAAAGACATTAAAGAGGACCGATCCTAGTACTGAACCCTGCGGTACCCCACTAGTAACCACCCTTTCTTCAGAGTGGACTCCGTTTACTATTACCCTCTGTATCCTGTTCTCCAGCCAATTTTTTACCCAGGCTACCAACTTGGGACCCACTCCCAGGCTGGCCAACTTGTATATTAATCTTTTGTGCAGAACTGTGTCAAATGCCTTCCTAAAGTCTAGGTAGGCCATGTCCACAGCCCTTCCTTGATCTACTACTTTGGTTCATCTGACATGACCTTCCCACTGTGAATCCATGCTGCCTTGGGTCCTTTGCCCCTCTGGCCTCTAGGAACTCAGCAATTCTTTCCTTCAGAAGTGATTTCATCATTTTCCCAATCACTGAGGTTAAACTAACAGGTCTGTAACTTCCTGCTTCTGCCCTGCTCCCACTTTTATGAAGTGGAATAACATCTGCCCTCCTCCAGTCCTCAGGAACCACACCATCCTCCCATGATTTGTTAAAAAGGGTAGTTAGTGGTGTCACTAGTTCTCTGCTTAATTCTTTTAGAATTCTGGGGTGAATTCCATTTGGCCCCATTGCTTTGTCCACCTTTGGTTTTAGGAGTTCTTTCAGAACCCTTTCTTCTGTGAATGGACTGGTATAGACCCCCACTATCCAGAGTGCTTTTGTTAATTGGATTAGGCACCTCCCCCACCTCCTCTTTTGTGAATACTGAACAGAAGTATTTATTCAGTATCCCTGCTTTTTCACTGTCCCTCTCTGCCCACCCACCGTCCATTCTACTCAGCCTCACTATCCTTCCCTTTGTCTTTCTATGCTCCCTGATAAACCTATAAAAAGTTTTATCCCCCTTCTTAACTGCATTAAACCGCTTAAATGCATGGAACAGCCTTCCTGAGGAGACTGTGGGGTCTAAAACTGTGGGAGAATTCAAGAATGCATGGGACAGACATAAGGCAATTCTGGTGGGGGTAGGAAGAAATAGGTTGTTGGTGAAATAGGATCATCAGCTTATCCTCTAAGTAGAGAAATGGGCAGACTAGGTGGGCCAAGTGGGCCTTATCTGCCATCAAAGTCTATGTTTCTATGTTTTCTGAATGCTTTCTCTTACTCCCTAACATTCACTGCCTCCTCCTTTGAGAACCATAGTGGTTTCTTACATCATTTTGTTTTGTTTATTTGCTTCACACAAAGGCTTGTTGCCTCTGTGATGGTAGTTTTAATTATTCCCCATTGTTCTTCCATCCCTCCTTCCTGCCCATTTGCTAGTGCACTCCTTAGGCACTCACCCATTTTGGCATAGTCAACCCTCCTGAAGTCCAGTACCTTTGCCTTTGTATGGCTTGACTCTACTGCTGTGTTTATAGTGAACCATACTGTTCGATGGTCACTAGTTCCCAGATGGTTACCCACTTCTAAATCTGTGATCCTCTCACCATCTCCATTTGAGAGTAGCAGGTCTAAGATTGCTCCCTCTCAAGTGGATTCCAATACTAGTTGTCTAAGGCATGCCCCTGGTAGGGCACCTAGAATGCCCCCACTCTTAGAAGTAGCTGCTGCAATGGACAAGTTAGTAGGGAGGCCAGCGAGACAGACATCCCTGATCTAATAACATTGACAGTCAGGGAGCCCAGGGCAAGAGTTCGAGCCGAGGCAGGGGGTAGCCAATTTAAGTCGGCTTAGAGCTGACAATGGTGTTTTGACCAAGGAGAGGCCAAAGCATACCTGACAATGCTGTTATAAGTTGTATCCCATTTCCTGAGGACAGTAGTGGATAAGCAAAGATAAGTGACTACCCCGTAGGATAATGACAGGAGCAAGATCCCCCAAGCTATAGCTAATCTAGCTGCCTGCGTAAGGATGTGGCTGGTTTTGTAGATTACTGCAATTTTAACATTAACTGATTTACATGTGGACATTACATGCTTATCAAAGTTAAGATTTTCATCAAGAAGTACTCCAAGATACTTGAAAGAGCATACTGGTTTGAGGACTATGCCACCTTGACCTGATACTGTAAACAGATCCTGGTTTTTGCTTAATTTGACTCCTGAACCAAACAGCATTGTTTGTGTTTTAGCAGCATTGAGGATTAACTTATGATGGAGCAGCCAGGATTGAATAGACTTAAAAGCAGCAGTAAGGGTCAGGTTTATATGGGGAATGTTCTTATCATGACAGTACAAGACCAGGTCATCTGTGTAGAGGATGCCTGAGCAATCAGAGCTATTCGACAAGATACTATTTATAAAAATGAAGAAGCGGAGGGGTCCTAATATCGAACCCTGGGGAACACCTAGGTTAATGGCCATTGGGCTAGACATAGTGGAATTGAATCTATCAGTCTGAGTTCTATTAGACAGCTATTGAACCAGGTCACAGAGTTTGGTGAGAAACCAAGGGCTAGGAGACTATCTAGTAGAAGAGGATGATCAACAAGGTCAAACACCTTTGTCAGGTCAATAAAAACCACCCCGTGAGAGGTGGCCTTTGTCCATTGCAGTTAATGTATCATTTGTAAAGTGGAGCAAGGCCATGGAGGTGCTGTGACCTTTGCAAAAGCCATATTGAATTAGGGAGAGAAGTTTAAATTTAGTCATGTACTCTGTAACTTGTATTGATACTAGCTTTTCTATTATTTTACTTAGCACTGCTAGAATAGCTATAGGCCTATAATTCTCCATATCACTTTTGTCACACTTCTGAAAAGCTGGGGTGATTTTATCCATTTTCCAGACATCTGGGACAATTCCCTGACAAAGGGAGAGGATATAGATCCGTAATAATGGCTGGGCAATGAATGGTGCAGCCTGCTTTAAAAGTTTGGGTTCAATACCATCAGAGTCTACACTAGTGTTGTCAGAAATGGTATAAAGCAGGCCTAGGACATCAGATTTAGAAATCATCTTGAAGTACAATGGAGGGTGAAATGCAGCAGGTGGGGGTGGACTGGTTGGAGGTAAGGGCTGACCTAGGAGGAAGGCAGATTTGAAGCTGGTCAGGTCAGAGAATTGTTTATTAAATGCTTCCACAATTGTCCTTGGGTTGTTACAGTGAACCCCGCTAATGATCATATCATTTATCAAGGGCCTATTTTTTGCAGCTAGGAAAGATATGACGTGGGTCCAGAATTTCCTGGAGTCACCTGATGCTTCCAGGAGGAGCCTCTTACAATATGTGCTTTCTGCTACTCTTATCTGCTTTTTGCAATCTTTTCTCTGTGTTCTGTAGGTATGATAGTCTAAAATAAGTCCAGTATTTCTGAAACACCTCCAGCTCTTATCCCTAACATGTAATGCAGCCAGGAGGTCTTTGTGTAACAACTTGGTGGGTGCCATGCGCACTCACTGGGTCAAAAGGGGTGTATGTCTATCCTGAATTTCATGAAATTTGTCTAAGTAGTAGTCTAGTGCCAATTGTGCATCAAGAGATTGAGAAAGACAGGACCAGTCAAAAGCTGAAACTTCATACTGGAACTGCACCTGATTCAGATTAGCATAATTCCTGAAGGAGATATAGTGTGGGGGTTGAGACTGGGAGCTGGAGTGTTACCACACACAGAAAATAGGGGAGTGATCAGATATGCTATCTGGCAAAGTTCCAGCGATCCACGATTCTGTCAACCCTATTTGTTAATACCCAATCCAGTAGCGTGCTTGACATTGCCGTAGGGGAGATTCTCGTTGGCTCAGTTATTTATTTATTTATTTATTGTTAACCGGGTTAGGTACGCTACCCAAAGTTGACTATTTTCAGGCATGATCCAGGTGAATACATACACAAAATGAGATGAGATTATACAATACATACTATATAGTACAGGTACATAGTATATAGTACAGGTAGGTTAGAATACAGATCAAGTCAGACAGTACTCGAGATAATACATATAGCCATGCAGAGATGACAGAAGTGACATTAGTACATGCAAATAACTGAAACTGGGCTAAGTGGCAGCTATAAAGACATTTTATAGCAAAGCTTGTTTAGAAGTACAGCAGTGTCTTGGGCGAAATAGGGTGGTTAGCTGTGAGGCATTAAGTGGGATCAAAGCATGTGCAAGGGTCCCAGGATAGGTGGCGATATAGTTCTTTTTTGAAGATTGGGTGGGAGTTGGCTTGCCTCAGGGCAGGAGGGAGGGAGTTCCAGGTGACTGGGGTGGTGCAGTGAAATGATCCAGAACTTTTTGAAGTAAGACACCTGGGTATGGTGAGTAGAAATTTGTTTGCCGAGCATAGTCCGTAGGCAGGTGTCTGTGGTACAAGTAGAGGTGCAAGGGAGGAGGGGGTTTGGTTACAGATTACAGAGTCTATGAGGGTCCCTAGGGAGTATAGTCGGTAGGCAGTTGGGGAGAGCCAGCCTAGGTTGCTATACAGTGTGCAGTGGTGCTTGAGACAATGGGAAGAGGAGGCATGCTGACATACGTTGTTATACGTGACATCCCATTTATGGAGAGCAGTCTTATGGGCATTACCAAAAGTAGAGACACCATATGTCAGCACTGGAAGCAGAATACCCTTGGCAATTGCCAATTTGGCAGATGGTGTTAGCAGGTGACAAGTCTTATAGGCGATTCCAAGTTTGGCATTTGTTGCTTTACAGGTTGACTGGATGTGCAGACTGAAATCAAGGGATTTATCAAGGAGGACTCCCAGGTATTTGAAGGATGTGACATAGTCGATGAGAGACCCCCCAGAGTCATGGACTAGGAGGGGTTCCTTACAGGCCCTGAGTTTGGGGGCAGTGCCAAATAGCATGGCTTGGGTCTTTTTAATGCTGAGGATGAGCTTATTAGCATTTAGCCATGTTTGCACTTTCCTGAAATCTGAGGAGAGGATTTTGTTACTGATGTTAACTCTGTCAGCGCTGGAGTAGAGTACGAGATCATCAGCGTATAAGATAGCTAAGCAGGAGAGTATGGTATAATCTATGTTGTTGATGTATAGCAAGAAAAGAAGGGGTCCCAGGATGGAGCCCTGGGGTACTCAGATGTCAGTGCTGATCACATCCGAGAGAGCGGAGTTGAATTTAACAAGTTGTAATCTGTTTGATAGGCATTTGTTAAACCAGTCAACTACTGAGGATGAGAAGTTAAGTCTATGCAGGGTTGAGAGAAGCAGGGGATGATCAACAAGATTGAAAGCTTTGGTAAGATTGATAAATACTGCTCCAGTGAGTAGGGCTTTGTCCATGTTGCAGAGTACATCGGTGGAGAATTTGAAAACAGTGGTTTATGTACTGTGCGCTTTTCTGAAACCATGCTGAGTGTCTGAGAGAAGGTTGTTCTTTGTGAGATAGTCAATGGTTTGAGTTGCAACAAGCTTCTCCAGTAGCTTACTTAGCACAGAGAGGATGGCTATGGGCCAGTAGTTGTTGATATCCTTTGGGTCTCCTTTTTTAAGGATAGGCGTAACTCGGGCAATCTTTCAGAGATCTGGGACAATGCCAAGAGAGAGAGAGACAGAGTAAAAATCTTGGCCAGTGGTGAGGCAATCAATGGTGCCGCTAGCTTCAGGAGTCGTGGCTCGAGTGAATCTGAGCCGGGACTAGTGTTGTCGAATTTGTTTTGCAATAGCCTTTGGACCTCGGATCTAGATATAGCTTTAAAGTGGAAAGGGGGGGTAGTAGTTAGTTGGGAGTAGTCAGCACCAGATGCAAATCTCTGGGGTGTGCAGTAAGGCTGAGATGCTATGGAGGTGAAGCGAAGGACGAGGTGTACTGAGACAGGTCCATGAATAATCTGTTAAAGGCATTCGCTATAGTGTTCGAGTCGTTGCAATGTACATCATTTAGGATTATATCCCTTGGGGTCTATTACTGGGTAGCCCCAAGAAAGGTCTTGATGTGTGTCCAGAATTTTCTAGGGTCACCGGCAGAGTTTGTGAGCAGTTCCTTGCAGTAGATGCTCTTTGCTGTTCTGATTTATTTTTTTACAGGCGCTCCAAGAGGCCCTGTAGGTATTGTAATCCTCCGGTAGTCTGGACACATTATACTTCTTCGAGAGTTTGTCCCATGTGCGCAGGTTAGCTAGCAGGTCCTTGTGTAGCCATCTTGTTTGTTTACCTCTGACCCTTCTGGTGACCTTCGGGGTATGTTTATCCTGAAGTGCTGAGAAATTATCAATGAAGATATCAAGAGCTATTTGAACATCATGGGAGTGATAGATGTCAGACCAGTTGATACAGGATACATCATAGAGGAAAGCTTCCACATCCAGTTTGGCAAAGTTTGTAATTGTGGTGTAGCGTGGAAGGGGTGGGGGAGCAGTCTCTGGGCTCCATACACAGAAAGTGGGGGAGTGGTCTGTGATAGCATCTGCCAAGATGCCTGCAGTTTGCGCATGGTCAAGGCGATTCACCAGTACCCAGTCTATGAGGGTGGAGGTAGTTCGAGAAGGGGTGGTTCTAGTGGGTTCAGTTAAGACTATAACTTGATGCAGGTTATAACTTTGGATTACAGATTGCAGTGACCCCTGAGTGTGTCCAAGACAGTTTAGATGTATATCCCCTAGGATAAGCAGTTTATTTTTGCCTGCTCGTTTCACCATATCATCCAGTAGATTTGTAAAGGCTGACAGCCCTCCCTAGGGAGGGTTATAGGCAACCACTATATGTAGATTGTTTTGCACCCAGATGGAGAAGAACATGAAGGGATTCACAGCTGGAGGATTGGGGTTTATTTTTCTGAGAGATGTTTAGATGCACTTTGTAAAACAGCACAAACAGCACAACACCCCCACTCCACTTAGAGGATAACCTGTCATTCCTAATAAGACTATACTTTTGTATCGCACAGGTAGAGTCAGGAGTGGAGGGCTTAAGCCACGTCTCAGATAGGCACAATATATCCAGGTTGTGGGTGGAAACCCAAGCCTCCAGCTCTGTGCCGTTACGTGTAAGGCTCCTAATGTTTAGGTGGGCTATGCAGAGCCCTGAAGTTGTAGACCAGGAGGAATATTTGCATGGCTGGGGATACGAGGGGACATAGAAACATATAAACATAGAATTTGATGGAAGATAAGGACCGCTTGGCCCACTCAGTCTGACCATTTCCCTACCTAATGGATAAGCTGCAGATCCTAGCCAACCAGCAGCCTACCTCCTCCTACCCCAACCCCCTAGAATTGCCTTATGACTGTCCCATGCATGCTTGAATTCCACCAATGTTTTTGACTCCACAACCTCCTCCAGAAGGCCATTCCATGCATCCACAACCCCTCTCTGTGAAAAAATACTTCCTTAAATTACCTCTGAGCTGCCCCCCCTCTATCTTCAAACTGTGCCCCCTTGTTCTTGCACACCTCTTTTTTTGAAAGTTGCTACTCTCTTGGACTTTGTTGATTCACTTGAGGTACTTGAAAGTTTCTATCATGACCCCCCTCTCACTCCTTTCCTTGAGGCTATACATATTAAGCTCCTTAAGTCTCTCTTCATATGTCTTCTGGTGCAGACCCTGCACCATTTTAGTTGGCCTCCTCTGGACAGCTTCCATTCTGTCTATGTCTTTGCGGAGACTGGGTCTCCAGGACTGCACGCAGTACTCCAGATGGGGTCTCACCAGCTGTCTGTACAGAGGGATAATAACTTCCTGTTTTCTACTGGTGATGCCTCTCCCTATGCATCCCAGTATCCCCCCTGCCCTCCTTGCTGCCCTCTCACATTGCTTGCCCACCTTTAGGTCATCTGATATGACTACCCCCAGGTCCCTTTCCATTTTTGTTGTTGTTAGTATCTCACCCCCCATTGTGTACTCTTCCCCTGGGTTTTTTGTTTCCCAGGTGCATTACATTGCACTTCTTAGCATTGAATCTAAGCTGCTATACATTTGACCATTCCTCTAACCTTGCCAAGTCTCTTCTCATCCTTTCCACCCCACCTTGTGCATCAACTCTGTTGCAGATCTTTGTGTCATCTGCAAAGAGACATACTTTTCCTTCCAGTCCCTCTGCAATGTTGCTCATAAAGACATTGAAGAGGACCGGTCCTAATACTGAACCCTGTGGAACCCCACTAGTAACTCCCCTTTCTTCAGAGTGGACTCCATTTACTATTGCTCTCTGTGTTCTATTCTCCAGCCAATTCTTTACCCAGGCTGTCATCTTGGGACCCACTCCCAGGCTGGCTAACTTGTATATTAATCTTTTGTGCAGAACTGTGTCAAATGCCTTGCTAAAGTCTAGGTAGGCCATGTCCACAGCCCCTCCCTGATCTACTACTTTGGTCACCCAGTCATAGAAACCTATCAGATTTGTCTGGCATGACCTTCCCACTGTGAATCCATGCTGCCTTGGGTCCTGTGCCCCTCTGACCTCTAGATAATCAACAATTCTTTCCTTCAGAAGTGATTCCATCATTTTCCCTACCACTGAGGTTAAACTAACAGGTCTGTAGTTTCCTGCTTCTGCCTTGCTCCCACTTTTGTGAAGGGGAATCACATCTGCCCTCCTCCAGTCCTCGGGTACCACCCCATCCTATCATGATTTGATAAAGAGGGTAGTCAGTGGTGTCACTAGTTCTACCCTTAGTTCTTTTAGAATTCTGGGATGAATCCCATCAGGCCCCATTGCTTTGTCCACCTTCAGTTTTAAGAGTTCTTTCAGAACACTTTCTTCTGTAAATGGGCTGCTATCAACTTCTGTATCCAGAGTGTTTCTACTGTTTGTTTTATGTACCTCTCCCTCTTCCTTTGTAAATACTGAGCAAAATATTTGTTTAGCATCGCTGCCTTTTCACAGTCACCCTCTGCCCACCCTCCCTCCCTTTATTAAACCTCACTATCCCTCCTTTGGTCTTCCTTCACTCCCTGATGTACCTATAAAGGTTTTATCCCCCTTCTTAACTGAGTTGGCTATCTTTTCCTCGGTTTGGGCCTTTGCTGTTCTGACTGCCTTCCCAGCTTCCTTTTGCTTTAACTGATACAGTTCTCATGTCCTGCTCCTTCTGTGATTCCTTGTACTTCCTGAATGCTTTTTTTTTCTCTTGAACCTTCACTGCCACTTCCTTTGAGAACCATAGTGGTTTCTTACATCGTTTCACTTTGTTTATTTGCTTCACACAAAGGCTTGTTACCTCTGTGATGGCAGTTTTATTTTTCCCATTGTTCTTCCACCCCTCCTTCCTGCCCATTTGCTAGTGCATTCCTTAGGCACTCACTCATTTTAGTAAGTCAGCCCTCCTAAAGTCCAGTACTTTTGCCTTTGTGGCTTGACTCTATTGCTGTGTTTATTGTGAACCATACTGTTCGATGGTCGCTAGTTCCCAGATGGCTACCCACTTCTACATCTGTGATCCTCTCTTCATCTCCATTTGAGAGAACCAGGTCTAAGATTTCTCCCTCTAGTGGGCTCCAATACTAGTTGTCTAAGGCATGCCCCATGTAGGGCATCTAGAATAACCCCACTCTTGAGTGGCTGCTGCAACTGTACTCCAGTTAACATCTGGCATATTCAGATCACCCATCAGCAATATTTCCCCTTTTTCTGTCATTCTAAGTATGCTTTCTATCATTTCCTTGTCCATTTCCTCCCCCTGAGAATGGGGTCTGTATACAACCCCTGTGCGGATTGTGGTGCCATTGCCGGTCTCCAAATTTACCCACAGTGCTTCTTCTTCTCCTCCCTGTTTGCCCTTTTGTTCTGTTGCTTTGATTCCTTCCCTTATATAAAGAGCTACTCCTCCGCCTCCTCTTTTACCCTCCCTGTCCCTCCTGTAGATAGTGTATCCTGGTATGTTTACGTCCCAGTCATGGTTTTGTGTGTACCATGTTTCTGTGACTGCCACGATATCCAGATGTTCCTCCTCTATCAAGGCCACTAATTCAGGAAGCTTGTTACTCAGACTATGGGCATTGGTACTCATTGCTCTCCATTTTTTGATGGCTTTACCTTCTGTTGCAGCATCCCCCACTGACCTTTCTACCTCTGTCTTTTTCTCATTTAGTACCCTGTTTTGTAGGGAGAGGCTGGGATTTTCCTGCTGCTTATCAGTGCCTCTCCCCTTGACTAGTTTAAAAGCTTGCCAGTGAAGCATTTAAACCGATTCCTCAAAAGACTTGTTCCCTTCCTGAACAGATGCAGACCATCCTGCCAGTATAGGCTGGTGTCCCTCCAGGTGGAACCCCAGTCCCCAATGAAGCCAAACCCCTGTGCTCCACACCATTTTTGCAACCATTTATTAAACTGCATGGTGCAAAGTACCCTTGTCTCACTCATGCCATTGACAGGCAGCACCTCTGAGAAGGATACTGTGTGTGCTACTTGTCTTAGGCCCCTCCCCAATTCTACAAAGTCCTTCTGCACTGCTCTAATCTCATGTTGAGCCAAGTCATTTGTCCCTAGGTGGACAATGACGTCCAGCTCAGACTCCTGTGCAGCTGTTCTCGTGATCCTGAGGATGCGCTTCCTGTCCATCCAAGCCATGGCACCAGGCAGGCACCTTACTTCAGTTTTCCCTGCTCCCCCAGTTCTATCCCCCTACTAATTGAGTCCCCCACCAGGAGCTGCTTCCTTTCCTTGTGGTGTCCTCTGCCTCCTTCCTGTGTGCCTCCCTTGTGACAGTTGTCCTCAGCCTCTTTAGTCTCCTCTGCGGGTGTATCCATAGGGGAGCTATGCTCCCCCAGAATGGTGTATGGATTGTGGAGTGGAACAACTGACTGGGTGTGCCTCTATTCCACCATCCTCACCCTCCCTGAACCCACTGTGGTAAAATGTCTATAAGCTATGTACTCCCTTACCTATGGAACAAATTACAAAAAACTCAGAAAATGGCTGCCCTGACAACCTTTTCCTCCTTCTTCTAAAAGCTTTTGTCTCATTCCTTTATTGTATCCTGTAACCGCCTCTTCTGGAGGCCAGTGAAATAAGTGTTGGATATCCATCACCAGGCCTTGTGATTCCCTGTTTATCACTCCTTCTCCCTTCTTCTTCCCATCACCCTTCCTACCCTTTTACCTGAATTGTTCATGTACATACTGTATAATAATGTATATATCCCTTGAGCAAAGGAGGGAGAGAGGTGATATGATCGAGACATTTAAACACCTTAAGGGCATAAACAAGGTGAAAGTGTCTAACATGTTTAAATATAAGAAAAATAGCAGGACAAGAGGACACAGCATGAGATTAGAGGGAGACCGATTAAGGGGGAATGTGAGGAAATTCTTTTTCACAGAAAAGGTGGTAGATGCATGGAATGGCTTGCCACAAGAAGTGGTGGCTATGAATACAGTGCAGGGCTTCAAACAGGCATGGGATAGGCATAAGGGAGCAATACAAATGACTATGAATAGATAGGTCACTGACAGAGCAAAGGCCGATGGCACATTTATAAGGTAGAAAAAGAAATGGCCAGACTGGATGGGCCTTGCGGTCCTTATCTGCCGTCAACTTCTATGTTTCTATGTTTCTATATTTACAATATTTTTTCTTAGTCTCTTGCATATTTGCCTGTATAGACCTTGCCTAATACTATACTATGTTATAAGTCCTCTTCCACATTGTATTTCTTGATTGTACACCCATCTTTTTCCTTTGCATATTGATTACTTTTATGTGCGTTTGTCCAGGTCCACCTTGCAAATAAGCTCGCTCATTGGTACTTTGCCTGATAAAATAAAGACTGATTGAAACTCCTTTGGCACAAGTGAACCTGATTTTAGTACATCGGGCACAGTTGTGACAGTTCCCTCATTTTGTGGCAGCTCACACCAAAAGATTTATTTCAAGCCCCATAAAAAAGTTCACCCAAATGGTAAAAGTTAGACCAGGAAAAAGCTGGCCTAACTTGTGGCGTTTGGTGCTCGGGATTAAAAATCCAGATTGCTGGCTGGGAGAATCCACAAACTGCAAGTGCCACATGCTCGGCACACCAGGGGCTTACAACATTCTCTGGGCTTTAAAAAGTAGAACCCACGCTGTGACTCCAATCTCAGTACAAAGGCGCGGCAGGATGACGTAGTGAAATGCATCACAGAGCATTTTCAGGTACTGGGGGTGCCAAGGGTGTCACGCCAATGTAAAGTCAAATGTAAAGTAATAATGCCTGCCTAGCCAGCCTCGCTTTTTTTTTTTTTTTCACACTCAGAAATCCCATGACTAAAGCGGGGGCTACCTCTCTCTCCATCTCTGGTCCGACCTTGAGCTGCTGGAGTCCAAGTCCGACTCCAGTCCTGTCCGAATCCTGGTCTGGCTGACTGCTGAATCCCAGTCTGTGCCCACTGCCTCCCCAAGTCCCACATCGCGGCGAATCGCGGTTCATTTCCCATCTCACAGACACCTGGGCTCGCGGTCTAACTAAGTGCCACTCACAGTTCCTTCCCTAGCACGGACCGAGCAGTTAAGAGCGTCCACACAGGTAGTGGCGTGTGTGTGCCGTCAGACCAATGATAGGCGCCGCTCAGTCCGTGCTGTTTTCACCTCCGCCTGGACCTGAACTTTTCGGTCCCCACTCAGGTCCGAGGCAGTACAATAAAAGGTCCCTTGTGCAGCTCTTTCTTCACAGTTTTCAGACCACAGAGGATTGAGGAATTCCACCGTCGGTTATTTCATCGAGTTGGATTTTGCTTCTTCGACCAGGGAGAGTAGAGTCACGTCACAACAGTGCACATTTTATTTTTCTGCAATCAGCTGCTGCTACCTACTAGCCGAGACGGAGATACCCAGGCCAGTGTGTCGGTGTGTGCCTAGTGCTTAGCGTACTGCTGCATTGAACTGGAAGTAGTTGGCTGCTGCTGGCTTGCTGGCTGCTAACAAAAAAATTAAAAAAGAGCTGTTTCACTCATTGTCTAGGACAGGTTCAGCACCTAGAACACTGCACAGTAGAGGAGCCAGACGCCCCTCAGACCGACCGTCAGTTGTAGAGTGAAAGACACTGACCATCAACTCTCCTTCTCCTCCTCCTTTCTGATCAAGGTTTGTGCCAAATTGCCAATCTATTTTTTTTTTGTATAGTATTGCAGCTGTACTAGTGTAATATGGAGGCTTTTGAGCACAGCTATTGTGTGACTGTGGGGGGATTTGTGTGTGTGTGTGTGTGTGTGTGTGTAATAGCATGTTTCCTTGTTGGTGCAGCAGCCTGCAGCCATGGGTGGGGGTGGACTGGACTGGACAGATGAGTCTTAGTTTTCTGACATTTCTGTGTCCTATTTTTGGATGTGGCTTGATGCTGTCTCTGTCTGTGGTGTGTGTTTTATTATTTGCAACATTGCTGGATGGGGTGGGGTGTTGGTGGGGGTGGTATGGCTGGTTTCAGAGTGGGAAATATCTGAATGGGCTTGGTCTGACTGGCTGTGCCTGTGGCAGGTAGACTGTGTGTGTGTGTGTGTGTGTGTGTGTGTGTGTGTGTGTGTGTGTGTGTTTTATTTATTTAGTTTTTGTTGACCGGGTAAGTGCACGACCTGAGGGAGGGGGATATAGATGAATGCAAACTGACATTGAACCAGATTGTTGGAGGTAATTTAAGTGAATGAGGGAACTTTGGCCAGGACACCGGGGAAATTCCTCTGCTCTTTTCGATAAGTGCCATGGGATCTTAAACATCTGCCTGAACTACCACCAATCCAGGCAGATGGGACCTCAGTTTAATGTCCCATCCAAAAGACGGCACCTCAGAAGTGCAGCACCCCTCTCATGTTGCACTACAGTCAGTACAGGGATATTAACCCAAGTGCCAGATGTGGGAACTGAACCCACAGCCCTCTGATCTCCCGGCCTCAGAGGCAAGTGTGCTACCTACTGAGCCACTGACATGCAACTGTGATTGTTTACAGGGTGTTTAGACAAATCTGTATTAGCCTACCACATGGTGGATAATAGTCTGTACTGCTTGCCTCCCTCGCCCTTGCCCCACCCTTCAAACACTGCACCCTGGCTATCAACATGGGTCCAGTTCAACTTTGGTTTGCAAGGTCCCTAGGCCCCAAAACTCTGGAAGTCCCTCCCTGCCCAAGTCTGAGCTCCCCCTTCCCACCCGGCTTCAAAACGTCCCTCTGGAAGTTTCTCAAAGCTGCCGCCACCTGTCTTTGTGCCAACTAACTGCTGGCACTAGCGGTCACCTGACTCCTCTCCCATAAGCATTATTCAGACTCTGCCTCTCTTCACTTTAGCAGCTGCTCAACACCTCTCCCACTAGCTCTATTCAGCCTGTGCCCACCATAGCACTTCCCAGCCTACTCTGACAGGCTCCCTCACTTGTAACATCTTGAAGTCCCCACGCTATTTTTGACCTGTCCCCGGCATGCAACTGGATTAGGCAGTTCTTTCCCTGCAGTTTGAGCCTTACTCCACTGGGGTTGTCCCCAGGTTGTGTACCCTCCTCCTCACCCACTAGTTCCATGCTGCCCTACAGCACTGTTTACTCTCCTCCCTGCCTGTTTCCTGACACACACCTGGTTTGTTCACTGATCCTGCTCCCCCACTTAGTTACCTGTACCTGTAGTCTTCTACCTCCTTGTTAGCTTGTTGGGTTTATGTCTTTGAGTTGTAGTTGTAATCATGTTTGTTAGCTCTGTCTCTGTACCATGTCTATAGATTGTACTTGTGGCCCCACGTGTGTGTGGGTGAGTATGTCACTCTGTCTTTGCATCGTGTTTCCTGTACTAAATTCTCTCTGGCCCACCTGTATTGTGGGCCTGTATGCTACCTTGACTATGTACCATGTTTTTCTGTATTGTACCCTCCCGGGTCACACCTGAAAATAGGCACTTGTTGTCTACTGTGCCTACCTGGTTAACAAAAACAAATATGTAATATGGTTCTTGTGGCCCATGCTGCCCATTGGTGTTGGGGGGACAGAGTGAGCCTCCTGCTTTATTTATGTTGTTTTATTGTTTGGTAGGTAATTTTTGGTCTGGCAGTTGGACTGCCATGGGTGTGTTTGGAGTGGAGGCTGTAGCACTGTGATGTCAGAAAATGAATACTGAGAGTGTGTTTCATTAACCTGTATGTATGCTTATACTTGTGGCTTTTAGTACTATTGAGATGTGCCATTTAGAAAAATCAAAGCAGATGCTGAGTAACTGTCCTTTACACTGGAGTGTTTGCTTTCATTTTTCCGAGTTCCAACTCTAAATAGTGCCAACATACATTGAGAAATGGCATCAATATAGGTCTATGGAACACACAGAGGCTTCATTTTCTGACCTCACAAACGAGGGCTCAGGTACTTTCATATGCTGTGGTTCTTGTTGCCCATTGGGGTAGAGCCGACCTATCGACTGACATGCCAGTGGTCAGAAGTACAGGTGAAGAGCCCTTGATTTCTGTTATAAGTTATGATGACCACAAACAGACAAAAGTTGCCAGCAGAAAAAGACCGTCCTTATCTGTGTAGGCTGCTCCAGATCACAACCATCTCTCTTTTCAGCAGCTGCCCCACCCCATCCATCTGCTCTGTCTCACCCTTTCTTGAAGCATTCCATGTTTACATGCCACCACCCTCTCTGTAAAGAAATGCCTCCACAACAAGTGATTTATCATTGTTCTTTTGTCATTAAAGTGCACATCTCTGGTACAGCACTGCTTTCAGTTACGGCCAATCAAGTGCTATACTAGGAATTTGAGTTTTAGACCACTGCACTACACAGTACAGTGTTACAAACTGTATCTTCATGCTGTTGACAGCTCAGTACCCTTGTATGTGGTCACTGGCAGTATATGATTGCTTGGCCTCTCATGCATGTGTGTGCATGTGTGACTCATTCAAGCCCTGGTATTGTCATCAGGGAAGTAAGGAGTGCATAGGCACCTGGCAGTATGCAGATGCATATGTATAACATGCGGAGGCATATGTACCCTGCCAGATGCCAACGCAGGGTTTTAAATAACTCTTAAAATTGATTAGCGTTTGTTCATAAAAGTTCTAAAACGTTGTGAAAATGCATACCACTTGCCTCACTGTGTTTAACAAACATGACACTTCTAGAAAACCTATATAAATGCTTTCTGTACAGTTAGTATTGTCCAAAGGAAAACTGCTAATCAATTATTTAAAACCCTGCAACACAATCCTTTACTGTCCCGCTTACACACAAAAATCCTCCCTATGCCTCTCTGTGCTCCTTCTGCCCACTCGACCCACATGAAGCCCACTCTAGAACAGTTTTCCAGGCTGTCACAGTAGGTTTAGACTACCTCCTGGCAGGTCTAGGTGGAGCCATTGAGATTGCAACTGCCACGGGTGACTTTTTGGAATCAAAAATGAGAAACCTTGAAATAAAAACACACAGGCCACTGTCAAGTTTTAATTTTATTAAACAGTAAATTACAGCAACAATTTGTAGCTCCTTTAAAGGTCAACTTCTGTTTAGAACAAAGTGTAAACAGTGGATTCACACTAGTTATATTTTAGCTTTACTGCAACATCACATTCAGGAATACTGAAACTGAATACTGCTTAGTAGTAATCCAACTCTACTTACTGGATAAAATGTTGAGGCACAGTCATTTGCTGCTCATTATGAACTTTCTAAATGTGTGAGGCATTGTGTTTTCTCTTACTCAAAAACTCATTAACAGTTGCTTATATGCACCCAGGAATTGGTAACAACACAATCAACGTAAAATATGGTGCTAACTGCTACTAAGTAATCCTAAGGAGAAAAGCATTAACACATATGCATGATAGTATGCTGCATCTGCATCAAGACCAATAGCTTTCTGTACAAAGTGTTTCTGGAACTTGGCCCTATAGTTTGATTTTCATAGTGCAGGACATACCATTACCTTCTGGTTTCTATCCCAAACGCTTCTGGCACAGCGAGTGAAAACAGCTAACTGGAAAAGCTGTGGTCTCTTATACCAAACATGTAAGTTGAAATTAATTGCATGTGTATTAGAATTCCCAGCCCACAAGATTTTCTGCTAGATTTCTAACTGGTTTTGTACTTGCCTTTCTAGGATGGAATCCGCACAGAAGAGAAAACTGTCTGGTGCCCAACAGAGGAAAGCTAAACGTGCCCGGCAAGAGGAGACGGCACAGCTGTCTAAGGGTTTGGCCTCTTTTCTAATTCGGTAAGTGATTACATGTAGTAGTAATAAACCCTTGCGTTTTTAACAGCATCAAGATGGCAGGTATAGTTGTGATATAACTAGTTCACCTCTGTGACTGTCTTTCTCTTGTAGGACTTTTGTTGCCATATTTTACACTAGCCCCCCCCCACCATATATTTTCAGTTGGACTTGTGTAAGTGGCCATAAGCTTTGTCAGCTTATGTTTTCATACCAGTAAGAGGTAAATTAAAAGGCATCTTTCGTACATTGCAACTTCTATGTCACTGCATTTTGTATGTGCTTTTTGCTGCAGTTCACATCACTGTTATTTACTTTCAGGCACGTTGAAAACCGGCATCTGCTGTGACACCAGTCGAGCACCTTGAAGGACCGCCTCAGCTTGGTAAGCTAGAGATACCAGTCATTAACATTCATTGAAATGGCTGTTATATTCATCACAGTATAATTAGTTTACATCTGCATCTCTTTCACTTCTAGGTCTTTTTATGTCCATGTTAATAGTACACTAGAGGCATTTATTTTATTGTTCATTGCATTGTGCTTCTGTGTAATGTGCTATACTGTTTGGTAAGTTTATGGCCTAATACTGGTAAAAGATATGATATAATAGGTGAAGTATGCTAATAATGACATTTTATTGCCCTTCAACACACCGTTGTTCTACAGTGTATATCTAACACCGCTGTTTCATTTTAGCCACGTTGAAACACTTGCATCTGCTGCACACCAGCACACCTCCATGAAGGACCATCCTCAACTCGGTAAGTAATTTTGATGGCTTGCTTTAACTGGTTAAAGTCCACTTGGAATAAGTGTATAGTCCCATAGTCCTCAGTGTTATACATCCAACCTTATAAGGATGGGGTGGTGGACTGTGTGATAACCTATCTGATACAGTTACCTATGAATGCCCGATGCCCTTATGTAAGTGTAATGAGAAGTCATAGGCTAGTGTATCAAATGAGTTATCACACACCCCAAACCTTATGTTGATTTATGCAACCAGCTCTTCACTGGTTTTCTTTATTTTCATTGTTGTAGAACAGCAGTCTTTATGAGGCAGCGATTGTAATTCATGTGTTTGGTGAGGACTTGTAATTTGTGTATCATGGTTCCATGCTATGGCGATACTTTTTGTGCCTGTGATATAGTTCTGGAGTGTTAGTTGCTGGCTATAGAATTCTGACTTGGTGGTGCAGGCACTTGCTATGGTGTGTATAAAGTTGTCTGTCTTTTTTTTTTCTCGGACGTAGAATGGTATGTAATGATTGGTGCTTGTTATTTTGGTATTCACTTCAGGACCCTGGTGTGAAGTCGCCAGCTACCATCGTCTAGGTAGACCACACATCAGCTGGGTCCGTGAACACAACCTGCGCCTGCCTACAATGGTTTACGTTATATAGGTGCATTGGTCACAAATTGGCAAGGGACAGAGTACCCTGTTGAGTGAACAGTGTTTTGTAGGCATTGAAAGTGACAAATTATCATTCCTCTAATGTTACTTTTTCTTTTATCTTGTTTTTGTTATAGGCAAGTCCTTGGCAATGGATCCGAATCGGCTGTGGCAGCTCAACTTTATGTCCCTGAAAAGCCAACTGAAATTTCTGTAGTTGGAGCCTTAAATATTGATATTGCAGCAGGACCTGTACCTGGGACCACATCTTTGGGTGAAGAACCTGTTACACCACAGAGCAGCAAGACAGAGAGCCATTTAAGAGGAGATCTGCATGTGCACGATGAAGGAGACATCGGTTTATGACCGCCAGACACTGACAGAAGTGCAAAAAAGAAAATCTTAACAAGCCAATGGCAACCACCGTAAAACTTCCAGTTTCAAACGAATGATGAAATCTTGCAGTGGCAGCAGCAGCAGTATCGACGTTTCAACTTCAGCTTCTGCAAGAGTACAATTTTGCACGATACTCCAAGCATCTGGATGCAGTCTTCTGTGGACCATGTTTTGTGTTTAACACCTGCAAGGAAACGGTGTTGGTATCTATACCAATGATGGACTGGTCAAATGGGAAAAAGATTCTAGACAGGCACAGCAATTCAAAAGAACATGGGAATGCCACTGCAAGGGCAGAAGCATTTGTAAGCGTATGTGATGGAAGACAGACAACGGCTTATCAGTGCCTTTTAAAGCAGGATCAGAAAACAACGGAACGAGCAAGGCATGCTCTCATGACGATTATGAGCATCATTCTCCTTTGTGGAAGGTACAATATAGCACTGAGAGGAAGGCTTCCAACCACTGGAAAGTTCAGTGCACTTGTGCAATACACAGCTGAGTTGGACATGCTCTTCAAAGAACACCTGGATTGTGCACCACGGAACGCACAGTATACTTCGCACAAATTCAGTGAGTAGATACAGTTGATGGGTCAACAGATTCAAAGAAAAATTCTGGCACAGGTCAAAGTGGCAAAATTCTTCAGCTTGATTGCAGATGGGACCACTGATATTGCCACAAAGAGCAGATAACCCTTTATGGTGCGATACGTTCACCGAACTGAAAATGGAGCTGTGCAACTGCTAGAAGATTTCATCGAGTTTGTGGAAGCCTTCCAGACAACTGGACAAGCACTTGCAGAACTGTTCTTGCAAAGACTTACTGCTTGGGGTATTGATAAGGAATACATGAGAGGACAAGGCTACGATCGAGGCAGCAACATGAGTGGGCAATTTAATGGAGTGCAAGCCAGAATACGGCAGTCCTTCCTGAAGCTACCTACAGTGCCTGCAAAGCACATAATTTGAACACTGCAATTGTTCACCTCCTGTAAACACGCCAGATTTCAAATATGTTTGACACATGCAGAAAAGTAATTGCAACACTGGAAATCCTCGCCAAGTGCTGCAATGTGTATCTGACAGAACTGAAAGAATTCGCAAACTTGCTATGTAACTGGGAAGACGAGGAGGAGGAGCAAGACCAGAGTAAGTCCTGCCTCGCCCCAGGGAATACATGATGGATGAGCCAAGCAGATTCACTTAGATGTTTCAAAGCAAAATATCTTTGATAGTCAGCACCTTGGAGAAAGTTGCTGATTTTGATGAGGATGCCGACAGATTTAAATTTTCCATCACGAAATTTGATTTCCTTGTTTGTTTGGTGTCTGTGGAAGCAATTCTGGAACTTACTAAACCGCTTCATCTGTATCTGCAACATGAGGATATTGACTTGATTCAGGTATGTAAGAAGCAAATGTTGTGGTTCAGACACTTCAAGCATGAGAGAAGATGCGATACCAGATTTTGTGCTCTGTATGATGAGGCAAAACAGCTAGCAAGTTGTGCATTTGTTGAAGAATCCATGCCAAGAATATGTGGACGTACAAACGCAGAGGAACAATATTGCTGCATCGGATCCACAGGAATACCACAGAAGAAACATCTTCATTCCTTTCCTGGACCATGTTATTTCAGAGCTGTCGGAACAGCTGATTGAATGCCGCCACGCTTTCTTGCGAGTACTTGATGCCACATAAACTACATGCTATGGACTCTGAAGAAATGGTGACTGCTGTACAGTGCATACATAAGGGTGACCTCCAGCCTGGACAGCTTTTAGAGCAGAACTGCAGAGATGGAAAACTAAGTGGATGTCTGTCCCAAAAGAAAAACAGCCATACAGCATCATCTCTACATTATCTGAGGTAAATCCTGCATTCTACCCAGATATTAACACAGCTCTTGTGTTTTGGCCACAATGCCAGTCAGTGTTTTCACAGCAGAGAGATCATTTAGTGCACTGCGAAGAATAAAGACCTGGCTACGGAACAGTATGGGTGAAAGTTGATCGACCGGGTTAGCACTGCTGCATCTACATCACGATATACCAGTCAACGTGAGCAAGTACTGAAGGATTTCACCCATGCAATGATCGTCGGATTAACTTTGTGACAAGGTGACCTCTACCAGAGGAGCTTGTTTACTGTCTGGGCTGTGGTTTGATGTACTGCTTGGTTTGTGCTGTATTTGTAAATTTAGAAGAAATGTATTATATATTCTTCTATTGACGGAGTGGTTATTTGGCTGTGTATGAGTAAGTATACTAATTCTGATTACGTGGTGGTCAACTTTGTGTCTTGTTTTGTTAGATTTGTTGCCCATTCTTAAATGAAACACTAGTGTACACAATTTGCAATTTTAAACTGAAATGTACACAATTCTGTAAAGTATGGGACTAGTTTGTACTAGCACAATGCTGTGGCTGTTACCATTTGTTGAGTGGGTGATTTTGGTTACTTTGGGTATGAGTGGGCTTTGTTGGTGTCAGGCTGTGCATTCTTTGTGTTTATTCTGTTGGTGTTGCATCTTGGTATGTTTCTATAGTTGCATTTTACATTGTAAATGTTGAAGTAACAGTCTGAGGTACTGGGATAGTTGGTAGTTAACAGGTTAGGTGGTTCAGGTGATTGGTTTTGGTGTTCTGGTTTAGGTTCAGAGCACCATCTAGCTTACCCAACCATCTTATATGGTAAGTAATGTAAAAAGTTACTGTCATTTTCATGTAATTGGTAAGAGTACACTGCTGATGGGATGTTATGATTGAGTTTGATTTGACTACTTGACTTATTTTGGTGTGGTGATTCAGCTTGAGTGAGTGGATAGAGTGTATGAGCACAGGCACTGGCATGAATGGACCTCTGTGGAACTGGCTACCTTGATGTGGTACAGAGGCTTGTCACAATGCAATATTGTAACCAAAAGCCAGTCTTGTTGCCATGTATGTAGTACTGAGCCTTGTCACAATGTTACATTGTAACCAAAAGCCAGTCTGTGAGTCTGACACAGAGTGTGATGGAGGTGTATAAGAATAAGAGTGTGGACTGGGGTGCGCGGCTAGAGTGGACCGGGGGGTGGGGCCCGAGTGTGGACTGGGGGGCGGGGCTTGACATGAGGAGGGTGCAGTGTGGCTACTCTGTGTACAAATTTTAAATCCCTAGCTACACCCCTGTCTCAGTATAATCTCACATCAATTGTAACAGTAATATCTTTCTTTCTAAAATACATACTGGCTTTACTCCTGTCAAGCTTTCTAACATTATAGCCTACTTGTAATTCCATACTCCCTCTCCTTCCAACTGTTTTTCCTTTTCTTCCCAACTTCCTTGCAATAATAGCTGAAAGAAATCCTATATAAAACACATTATCTAGCTGTCTGTGATACTCACTGATTGGAATGACTTCACAATGATACTTCTGCTCTGCAGTCTTTTCCACCTTCACATCAACAAATGGGAGATGGCCGTTGCTGTTTTCCTCCTTCACATCAACAAATGGGAGATGGCCGTTGCTTTTTTCCTCTTCACATCAACAAATAGGAGGTGGCCATTGTTGTTTTCCTCCTTCACATTAACAAAAGGCAGTTTGTCATTCCTCTCTTTCTCTTTCACATCAATACATGGGAGTTCTTCCTCCCTCTCAGACAGCAATAACAATTGCTCATTTTGGACTCTGTAGCCTGTACATTAAACAATCACAATACAATACAAATGTTATTTATAATTGAAGCTACATACAGGTAAAAGAAGACTTCCAAGAATGTATGTATTGTACCAATAGTTGCTTATAGTTGAAAACTGACTGATGATGGTTCATAATCACAACACTTTTTATGGCAATAGCCATTTCTAAAGCCAGATTATATATTTCTATACTTATATATTCCTGCACACCCTGTCTTCTCCATACTTACATATCCCTGCACTCCTGTTCGCTATATACACATATATTCCTGAACCCCTTTTCTCTCCATACTAATATATGCCTACATCCCGTTCAATTCATTCTTACATATTTCTGCACCTCCTGTTCTCTCCATATTTACATATTCTTGTACACACTGTTCTCTGCACATTTACATATCCATGCACTTCAGTTCTCTCCATACTTACATATTCCTGCACCCCGTCCTCTCCATGCTTAAATATTCCTTTGCACGCTGTTCTCTCTATACTTACATATTCCTGCTCCTCTTTTCTCTCCATACTTACAAACTCCTGCACCTCCTGTTCTAGCCCTACCTACCTACATATTCCTACACTCCTTGTTCTCTCCATACTTACATATTCCTGCACTCTATGATCTCTCCATACTTACATATTTATGCACCCCTGTTCTCTCCATACTTACATATTTCTGCACCCCATGTTCTCTTCATACTTACATACTCCTGTACATACTGTTTTCTCCATACTTGCATATTCCTGCACCCCTCATTCTCACCATACTTGCATGTTCCTGCACCCCTTATTCCTTCCATACTTACATACTCCTGCACCCTCTGTCCTCTCCACACTTACATATTCATGCACCCCATGTTCTCACCATACTTACAGTCCATTTTCCTGCACCAGTGCTCCTTGTATACTTATATAATTCTGCACTCCTGTTTGCTCAGCTCTTACATATTCTGTCACACTGGTTCTCTTCATACTTACATATTTCTGTACTCCTGCCCTCTTAATTCTTACATATTCTTACAGCTCTGTTCTCACCATACTTACATATTCTTACACCTCTTTTCTCACCATACCTACATATTCTTCCAGCCCTGTTCTCTCCTCACTTACATATTCCTGCACCCCGCTCTCTCCATACTTACATATTCCTGCATTGCCTGTTTTCTTCACACTTACACATTCCTGAACTCAATCTCTCCAAACTTATATTTTCACATACACTCTGTTCTCTCCAAACTTGCATATTCCTCCAGGCACCCCATGTTCTCATTATGCATACAGACCATAATCCTGTATAACTGTTCTCGCCATACTTACAGATGTGATAGCCAGGATGCAATGCAAAGATGCTGCAGAATATCACAGAATGCTGCAATTTACTGCAGGGGCCATTGTAAGTCAATGGCAATTAAGCCATTTTTTTCATGCAGGATTTTCTGACATGTCATTACTGTAAGTTACTGTGCTTCATCATGGCTGACTCTGCTGTACTTATTCCTGCACCCAATGGTCTTACCATACTTACAGTCCATATTCCTACACCAATAGTCTATGCATACTTACATATTTCTACACTCCTGCTCTCTCCACACTATTTTGGCACCCCTATTCTCTTCATACTTGGATATTCCTGCACCTCCTGTTCTCTCCATACTTGCATATACCTCCATGCACCTCATGTTCTCACCATACTCACAATAGATATCCCTGCACCCCTGTTCTCTTAATTATTACCTATTCCTGCACCTCTGGTCTCTCCATACTTACATATTGAACAAATACAGCACTTCAAGTACCTAGGGGTTACCTTTGATAGACACCTCACCTATTCACCGCACATCAAAAATGTTGCCAGAGCCGTCAATACCAGGATTGGGCTCCTCTATCAACTGAGAAAGTCTCTAACACCTGAAGCCCTAAATCTTGCTGTCCACAGCTCAGGGCTCTCCTTAATCGACTATGGCCTTGTCATTTCCGGAACTGATTCCAAACACTGCACTCGAAAGGCTCACTGTGGCACTAAACAAGGCCTGTAGACTCCTAATTGGTGCACCATGCCTCACCAACACCTGCAATGTCTATATGAAGGCTGGATGGCTCAACTTGCATGGGAGAATTAAATACCACACCTGCTTACTTGCCAAAAAGATTATCCTTAGACTCATGCCTTCAGGATTAGGATGCTTACTTCACAAATCCCCCAAGACCCAACACATGCGCACCTCATCTTCTGCACTCCTACTAGTCCCAATGTGTCAGACCGCCCAATACCAATGCTCCTTTTGTATCAAAGTGCCATACTGGTTAAATGGCCTCCACAATGGTTTGGCTAATCTTACTAGTCTCAGTGAATTCAAACTCAAACTTTGTCAGCACATCCTAATTGAAAACTCCTGTGATTGCACCACTTAACATCCTTGTCCCTCTTCCCGGGACCTCACCCCCCTCCCCACCATTCTTCCACTGTTCTCTCTACTTGTTTGGCCTCTCACTGTCTTCTCCCTTCCTGTCCTCCCATCTCCCCCTCTTTTTCTCCCCCAACTGTCTTCCTTGCTTTTCATCCCTTACTATCTTAGCTGCTACTTGACAATGTGACCTGGTTACTCTCGCCTTCCTTGATCTGGTTCCCTTTCTAATTCCCTCCTCTTCTGACTCCCTGCCTTAAATCACGTGCTAAACTAATGTGTATTTATTTGCTGTTCTCTTATTCTGTATTTTGTAATACAAATTGTTTAATTGTTTGTGAAGACAGTCTGTTTTCCATTATGGATCTGTACCCCCCTATTGATGTGGAACCTTTGTAAATGAGCTGCTTGGTGCTCAAAGGTACTTGTAATCCTAGACTGAATAAATAATAAAAAAATGTTCCTGTACCCCTCCATTCTCTCCATACTTACATATTGTTGAAGCCCTGTTCTCTCCATACTTAAATATTCAGCACCCCCAGTTCTCGCCATACTTCCATATCATGCCAGTCCTACATGGTCTTCACTGTCTGCCAGTGAGGTCACAGACTGCCTCCTAGTTCAGATTACTGACCTATAAAGCTCTGCATGGCCTGGGGCCAAGCTACCTGCATGACCTACTGTCTGCCTACCAACCCTCCCCACCCTCTCTGTTCTTCTGAAGATGGCCTCCTGCCAGTTCCCAGGCCCAAAATTAAATCATCTGGTGAGCATGCTTTTTGGTTGCTGGTCCAGCCCAGTGGAACTCATTTTCCCAGTCTCTGAGAGAGGTCCCCTTGAGAAGAGCTCTTGCAGCAGGCTACAAAATAAGGAATAAGCCAGCATGCACCAGAACCCAGTGGAACAATTCTAGCTAGCAGTACCTGTGGGGACTGCCCCTGATGTCAGACTGCCTCCGACATCAGCCAATGATATAAAGGGGTGGTCCTAAGCCACACCTCAGTTCTTCTGCCAGAGACTCAACAGAAAGTACACAGGACAGCCAAGAAGGTTCCAAAGTTCCCAACAAGGGAAGGAAAAATCAGGGCAAAGGTGGGATGGAAAGCAGTGCCTGCTGCAAGAGCTCTTCTCAAACATCTACTACTATGGTAAATTCTTACATAACTGTACTATCTTACTTCAAGTTGGAGCTCTTGTAGCAGACTACACAATAAAGACTGAGTACCAAGCAGTAGAAGTCACTCAGGTCTGCAAAAGAAACGAAGGAAAAGATAAGTGGGAACCTTCAAGAAAAGAGGCCCTGTAATATGCAGAATCCTGCTCACCTCCTTGAGGCAATATCCACGCTGTAGTGCTTCATGAAAGTGTGCACAGAGCTCCAAGTGGCTGCAGTGCAAATGTCCACTGCTGAGACATTGCGTAGGGTAGCAAGGGAAGTGGCAACCCCTCTGGTGGAGTGCTCTTTCACCGAGCCTGGCAAGGGCTTGTCATATTTATTGTAGCAGAAAGTAATATAGTTAACCAACCATCTAGGTAATGTCTGCAGAGACGCTGGTGCTCCAAAAGTCTTGGGAGCAAAGGAAATAAACAACTGATCCAAGTTATGGAAGGAACAAGTGCAATCAACGTAATACCTAAGCACCCTATGTACATCCAGTGAATGAAGAAGGACCTCCTCCTGCCTGGAATATTCTGAATAATATACAGATAAGTGGATTTATTTTATTTTTTTATTTCCAGCTAGGATTATAATACCTTTGAGAGCAAGGCACTCTTTCGCAAATGTTACATGTCAGTCAATGAGGGTAACAAACAGACAAAGGAATACTAAACAGAGGTAATCTAAAATGACAAACTAACACCCAGGAGAACCAACAGTGGTAGTCTAAATGACACAATAGCAACTCAAATCAAGGAAAATAATAGGTAAACTCAGTAATTATAACAGCAGTTAAAGAGATGTGAGGTAAAGAGCAGTTATGGTGAGGGGAAGGGTAGCAGTCCATGATAGCTATGGGTGGAACTAGCAAAACCATTATCAGAAATGTTTTGTAAGTCTGTGAGCACAGGAGAGGTCCCAGCAGACTGGAGAAGGGCTCATGTGATCCTGCTCCACAAGAGTGGTAGCAAAGAGGAGGTAGAGAACTATAGACCAGTCAGTCTTACCTCAGTAGTGGACAAGATTATGGAAGCACTCCTTAAGGAAAAGATAGTGCCACACCTAGAATCCATTGGAGCACAGGATCCAAGACAGCATGGGTTTACAAAAGGAAGGTCTTGTCAAACTAATCCCATAGATTTCTTTGGGTAACCAAAGTGGTGGACCAAGGGGGAGCAGCTGATGTTGCCTAGCTTGACTTCAGCAAAGCTTTCGATACTGTTCCACACAAAAGACTGATTAATAAGCTGTGTAGGCTCAGGGTGGGTGAGAAGTTGGTCAACTGGATGGCAAACTGGTTGGCCAGTAGGAAACAGAGTGGTGGTAAATGGCATATAGTCAGAAGAGATGCAAGTCACAAGTAGGGTATCTCAGGGATCAGTTCTGGAGCCAGTCCTCTTCAATATCTTCATCAGTGACATTGCAGATGAACTGGAGGGTAAGGTGTGTCTGTTTGACAAGACACCAAGATCTGCAACAGAGTAGATTATCCAGATGGGGTGAGAAGAATGAGAAGAGATCTAGATAAACTAGCAAAATGGTTGAATGAGTGGCAAATAGGGTTTAACGCAAAGAAGTGCAAGATCATGCACATAGGGAAGAGAAACCCTGAAGCCACCTATAGGTTGGGTGGGGAGTTGCAATCACAAGGGAAGAAAAAGGCTTGGGCATCATCATCACAGATGACCTGAAATCATCAAAGTAGACCACTAAAGCAGTAGGTAAGGCTAGAGGGATGCTGGGGTGTATCAGTAGAAGTATCGCAAGTCTTAAGAGGGAGGTAATAATCCCTCTTTACAAGACACTCGTTAGGCCCCATCTGGAGTACTGCATGCAGTAGTGGAGGCTGCACCTGCACAAGGACATTAACAAAATGGAGGCAGTCCAGAGAAGGGCAGCCAACATGGTGCAGAGACTGCATCAGTAAACATATGAGGACAGATTAACGGAGCTCAATATGTATACCCTAGTTCAAAGAATGGAGAGAGGTGATATGATTGAAACATTCAAACATCTTAAGGGCGTTAACAAGGTGAAAGAGTCTAACTGGGAGGGAAGTCAGAATAGCAAAGGCCCAAACTGAGGAAAAGACAGCCACTGGAAAGGAGCAGGGAAATTCTAGCCCCCCTTCAAAGAAAAATCATGGTAGTAAGTGAGTAAACACCAAGATAGAGATGTCAATAAGGACAAGGGCAGGGGTAAATGCAGAAAATGACATGGGCAATAAGTACAGGGATGGTGCAAAAAGGAGTAAGGCCATCAACAAATGGAAGGTAATGAGTACCAATGCCCATAGTCTGTGCAAGAAGCTCCCTGAACTGGTGGCCTTGATAGAAGAGGTATGCCTGGATATCATAGCGGTCACAGAAACATGGTACACAGAGAACCATGACTGGGATGTTAACATACCAGGGTACATAACCTACAGGAGTGACAGGGAAGGGAGGTGAAGAGGGGGAGGAGTAGCTCTCTACATAAGGGAAAGGATAAAAGCAACAGAACAAAAGAGTAAACAGGGAGGAGAGGAGGCAATGTGGGTCACCTTAGAGACTAGAAATGGCACCACAATCCACATAGGGGTAGTATACAGACCCGCATCTCAAGGGGAAGGAATGGACAAGAATATGATAGAAGGCATCCTTAGGAGGGCAGAGAAAGAGAGATACTGTTGATTGGGGACCTGAATATGTGAGATGTTAACTGTAGCACATTTACTGCAGCCACATCCAAGAGCAGGGCTATTCTTGATGCCCTCCAGGGGGCATGCCTTAGACAGCTAGTTTTGGAACCCACTCATGAGGGATCAGACTTAGACCTTGTACTCTCAAATGGAGACGGTGGAGGATTTCAGATCTAGAAGTGGGTAGCCATCTGGAAACAAGTGACCACCAAACAGTGTGGTTTATGATAAACTCAGCTACAGAGTCAAGCCATACAAAAGTGAGGGTACTGGACTTCAGGAGGGCTGACTTTGCCAAGATGGGAAGAGTGCCTTAGAAAAGCAGTAGCCAACAGGCTAGAAGGAGGGGTGGAGCAACAATGGGGAAACATCAATACTGCCATCACAGAGGAAACAAGCCTTTGTGTGAAGCAAATAAACAAATCAAAATGAAAGAAATAGCCACTATGGTTCTCCAAAGAGGTTGTGGGGAAGGTAAGGGAGAAAAAGATAGCATTTAGGAAGTATAAGGAAACACAGAAGGAGCAGGTCAGAGAATTGTACCAGTTAAGTCAGAAGGAAGCAGGGAGGGTAGTCAGATTAGCAAAGACCCAGACTGAGGAAAACATAGACAACTTGGTTAGAAAGGGGGATAAAACCTTTTATATGTACATTATGGAGCATAGAAAGACAAAAGGAGAGATAGTGAGGCTGAATAGAATGGACGGTGAGTGGGCAGAGAGGGAGAGTAAAAAAGCAGGGATACTGAATGAATACTTCTGCTCAGTATTCACAAAACAGGAGGAGGGGGAGGTACCTAATCCAGTTAACAGAAGCACTCTGGACGGGGGGGGGTCAATCCCAGTCCTTTCACAGAAGAAAGGGTTCTGAAAGAACTCCTAAAACTGAAGGTGGACAAAGCAATGGGGCCTGACTGGATTCACCACAGAATTCTAAAAGAATTAATGGTAGAAATAGTGACACCACTGACTATACTTTTTAGCAAATCATGGGAGGATGGTGTAGTACCTGAGGACTGGAGGAAGTTGGATGTGGTTCTTCTTCACAAAAGTGGGAGCAAGACAGAAGCAGGAAACTACAGACCTGTCAGTTTGACCTCTGTGGTAGGGAAAGTGATGGACTTGCTTCTGAAGGAAAGAACAGTTGAGTACCTAGAGGCCAGTGGGGCACAGGACCCAAGGCATCATGGGTACACAGTGGGAAGGTCATCATGGTTGATACAAAAGGAGGCATGGAACAGATGAGAAGGGACTTGGCAAGGTTGGAGGAATGGTCAGAAGTATGGCAGCTTGGATTCAATGCAAAGACGTGCAAAATAATGCACCTGGTAAACCAAAACCCAGGGGAAGATGACACAATGGGGGGGTAGTAAGAATAACAAAAATGGACAGGGACCTGGGAGTAATCATATTAGATGACCTTAAGGTTGGCAAGCAATGTGAGAAGGCAGTAGGGAGGGCTGGGTGGATACTGGGACATATAGGGAGAGGCATCACCAGCAGAAAACAGGAAGTTGTTATCCCTCTGTACAGACTGTTGGTGAGACCCCATCTGGAGTACTGCATCCAGTTCTGGAGACCCCCATCTCCGCAATGACATAGAGAGGATGGAGGCAGTCCAGAAGAGGGCAACTAAAATGGTGCAGGGTCTGCAAGAGAAGCCATATGAGGAGAGACCAAAGGAGCTTAATATGTACACCCCTGAGGAAAGGAGGGATGGGGGACATGATAGAAACTTTTAAGTACCTCAGTGGAATCAACAAAGTCCAAGAGGGTAGCATCTTTCAGAAAAAGAGATGTGCAAGAACAAGGGGGGACAATTTGAAGATAGGGGGGTGACGGCTCTGGGCAATGTAAGGAAATATTTTTTCACAGAGAGGGTGTTGGATGCATGAAACAGCCTTCCTGAGGAGATTGTGGGGTCTAAAACTGTGGGAGAATTCACGGACGCATGGGACAGACATAAGACAATTCTTATGGGGTAAGAAGAAATAGGCTGTTGGTTAACTAGAATCTGTAGCTTATCCTGTAGACAGGGAAATTTGCAGACTAGGTGGGCCAAGCGGTCCTTATCTGCCATCAAGGTCTATGTTTCTATGTAACATGTTTCAATGTAAGAAAAATAGCAGAACAAGAGGACACAGCATAAGATTGGAGAGAGGCTGATTAAGGGAGAAAGTGAGGAAGTTTCTTTTCACAGAAGTGGTGGTAGATGCATGGAATGGCCTACTTCAGGAAGTGGTGGATATAAAAATATATACCTGGGGGGCCAGTGACCATCACATGGTATGATTCAATTTGACCACTACAACTAAATCATCCCATTCCAAGGCAAAAATATGGGACTTCAGAGTAGCTGACTTTGATTAGATGGCAAACAAAGTTAAGCTAGCCCTAGTAAAAAGAAATACAGGTGAGGGGGTACGGGCAAAGTGGGCAAGCATTAAGAATGCAATACCTGAAGCAACATCCCATTGTGTTAGACAGAAAAGGAAGTGCAAAAGAAGAAGAAAAACACTTTGGTTCTCAAGAACAGTAGCAGAAAAGATCAGAGCCAAAAGGCTGGCCTTCAGTAAATATAAGGGAACACAGCAGGATGAAGATAGGGAGGCATACCAAAGTTTTGTAAGGGAAGCAGGGAAAGCAGAAAGGCAAACAAAGGCCCAAATCGAGGAAACACAAGCACAAACAGTAAAAGAAGGTGACAAGACTTTCTATAGATACATTAGTGAAAGGAGAAAGTCTAGAGGGGGTATTGCTGAGATCAAAGGAGATAAGGGTGTGTGTGAGGAGGAGGACCATGTAAAAGCATCTATCCTAATAGATACTTCTGCTCAGTATTTACTGAAGAGAAGGTAGGGCAGGGCCCACAGCTCAGCACCATGGACACAGGGGGGAGGGAGGTGAGCACTAGTCCCTTCACAAAAGAATGGGTCCTATAAGAGCTCAATAAGCTCAGGGTGGACAAGGCAATGGGACCTGATGGCATACATCCCAGGATACTAAAGGAGCTAAGGGTGGAACTGGCAGTGCCATTTTCAGAACTGTTTAGTGAGTCACTGTGCACAGGAGAGGTCCCAGAAGACTGGAGAAGGCTCATGTGGTTCCTGCTCCACAAGAGTGGTAGAAGGGAGGAGGCAGGGAACTACAGACCAGTCAGTCTTACCTCAGTAGTGGGCAAGATTATGGAGGCACTCCTTAAGGAAAGGATTGTGCAACACCTGGAATCCATAGGTGCACAGGATCCAAGACAGCATGGGTTTACAAAAGGAAGATCCTGTCAAGCTAATCTTATAGATTTCTTTGACTGAGTAACCAGAGTGGTGGACCAAGGGGGAGCAGTTGATTTTGCCTACCTTGACTTCAGCAAAGCTTTCGATACTGTTCCACATAGAAGATTGATTAATAAGCTGGGTAGGCTTGGGGTGGGTCAGAAGTTGGTCAACTGGGTGGCAAACTGGTTGAGGGGCAAAAAACAGAGAGTGGTGGTAAACGGTATACAGTCAGAAGAGATGCAAGTGTAACCCCCCCTGTTTCCCGGGGTTACTAGAATCCCAGTAAGACCTAGTGGTAGGCAGGAAGGCAGCTTATGAAACTCCAGTTAAATGGATTTCACACTGTCTCACTCTGTTCTCGGTCTCAGCTGAGACTGAGGGATGACATCATTTATAACTGTTGCAGCTGCATAAGCCACACTGGAATGTTGCAGTTGGAGGTTAGAGTAGAACGTTGGGGATTTTTTGAAGGGAGTCTGTAGAGTTCAGAAGAGTGTTTGCAGGCTGAAAGAGGTGCTCTGCTGAGAGCAGACCCTCAGAGATTTAAGCTCTGTCAAAAAGCTACCTTTTGTTTTGTAGGTGTGTGTTCTCACCTGAAGAGGAACACAGTAAGAGCACTTTTGAAGTGGTGGAGACCACTTTCAGTGGTTCAAGGAATCAGCCTGCTTCCAGGGGCAATCCCCCTGGTCTGGCTAGGGAAAAGAAGCTGCCTGGTTTAAGTTCATGCTGAGGCACCAGAAGCTCTGAAAGAGTTCCTTGAGGAGGAAACGCCTGTGGGGCACCTGCAACTGAAGGGTGAGTTCGCTCTGCTAAAGGGCCATGTGTTTTCACCTGAATCAAGATGAAACTAAAGGGACTGTTACTGTGGGGTCAGGAAAAGACAGCCAAGTACAGTTTGGAAGATGTGGGGATTGGACTGCTTAACTCTGTGGGGGATCTAGAGTAATAGACAAAGCCACTTTTTAAGTATGTTCAAGTTCAGCACAAATGGGATGCAAAGACAGTAGATTGAATGTGAATATATATTATAAAAGAATCTACCCAGCCAAGTAATTTTAAAGGATGAGGTGTTACAGTCCAGAGAAATGGCCGGGTATGAATTATGGGAGCGAGAGGTGGGAGACACCCCATCAGTAGTAACCAATTTCACCTCTACGGATTTGCTCTCGGACACCTGTTGCTTTCTTTCAGGTACTTGGCCAGTGCCTGAGGAAAGTATCCAGAGATGGAATTGATGAGGAAGATTCCCTGATGGAGCAGAATTGCTCAAAGGTGGTTTAGGGAGCCACCAGTAAATGTTTCCATGCTATATGGAAAGTGCCCAAGTGGCTGGCAAGGGAGCAGAGCCAGGGAAATCCCAGAGCAGAGTACAAGTTCGGGCTGTGTGCTCAGTGTGTTTTAGAGCCTGAGGGCTAAAGTGATAAGAATGTGTATGGGTCTCCTTAAATCTGCATTACCAGGAGTGTAGACCAGTGGGGGTCCATCTATGCTTTGTTTATTCTGTTGTATGTGAATAAAAGCTACACTTTAAAATCCCACTTCTGGTATTGGACATTATAGTTATTGCTTCCTTTGTCTGGAGTTACTTGGGTGCCCCTGTGCAGAGTAACCAAACCTAGCCAATGTGCCGAGTGACATATTCCTCCCTGAACCCAGCCCACCAGGTAGAGCTGCCAGATAGAAACGGCATACCTGGGTGGGGGTTACACAAGTCACAAGTGGGGTACCTCAGGGATCAGTACTGGGGCCAGTCCTCTTCAATATCTTCATCAATGAAATTGCAGATAGACAGGAGGGTAAGGTTTGTCTGTTTGCAGATGACACCAAGATCTGCAACAGAGTGGATGATCCAGATGGGGTGGGCAGAATGAGAAAAGATCTGGATAAACTGGCAAAATGGTCAGAAGAGTGGCAACTGGGGTTTAATGCAAAGAATTGCAAGATTATGCACATAGGGAAGAGAAACCCTGAAGCCAGCAATAGGCTTGGAGGGGAGTTGCTGGCAGTCACAAGGAAGAAAGAGACTTGGGCATCATCATTACTGATGACCTGAAATCATCCAAGTAGACCACTAAAGCAGTAGGTAAGACTAGCGGGATGTTAGGGAGTGTTAGTAGGGATTTCACAAGTCAGAAGAGGGAGGTAATAATCTCTCTTTAAAAGACACTGGTTAGGCCCCATCTGGAGTACTGCGTGCAGTACTGGAGGCCACACCTTGCACAAGGACATTAACTTAATTGAGGCAGTCCAGAGAAGGGCAACCAAAATGGTGCAGGGACTGCATCAGAAAACATATGAGGACAGATTAACGGTGCTCAATATGTATACCCTGGAGCAAAGGAGGGAGTGAGGTGATATGATCAAAACATTCAAACACCTTAAGGGCATTAACAAGGTGAAAGAGTCTTACATGTTTCAATATAAGAAAAATGGCAGGACAAGAGGACACAGCATGAGATTAGAGGGAGGCCGATTAAGGGGTAATGTGAGGAAGTTCTTTTTCACAGAAATGGTGGTGGGTGCATGGAACGGCCTACCTCAGGAAGTGGTGGATATGAATACAGTGCAGGCTTTAAACAGGCATGGGATAGGCATAAGGGAGCAATACAGATGAGTATGAATAGATAAGCCATTGACAGCACAAAGGCCAATGGCACATTTATAAGGTAGAAAAATAAATGGACAGACTGGATGGGCCTTGTGGTCCTTATCTGCACTGTATTCATATTCACCACTTCCTGAGGTAGGCCGCTCCATGCATCCACCACCCTTTCTGTGAAAAAGAACTTCCTCACATTACCCCTTAATCAGCCTCTCTCTAATCTCATGCTGTGTCCTCTTGTCCTGCTATTTTTCTTATATTGAAACATGTTAGACTCTTTCACCTTGTTAATGCCCTTAAGGAGTTTGAATGTTTCAATCATATCACCTCTCTCCCTCCTTTGCTCTAGGGTATACATATTGAGTTCGGTTAATCTGTCCTCATATGTTTTCTGATGCAGTCCCTGCACCATTTTGGTTGCCCTTCTCTGGACTGCCTCAATTTTGTTAATGTCTGGATCATCTACTCTGTTGCAGATCTTGGTGTCATCTGCAAACAGACAAACCTTACCCTCCAGTCCATCTGCAATGTCACTGATGAAGATATTAAGAGGACTGGCCCCAGGACTTATCCCTCAGGTACCCCAATTGCGACTTGCATCTCTTCTGACTGTATACCGTTTACCAATACTCTCTGTTTTCTGCCCGTCAACCATTTTGCCACCCAGTTGACCAATGTTTGACCCACTCTGAGCCTACCCAGTTTATTAATCAATCTTCTATGTGGAACAGTATCGAAAGCTTTGCTGAAGTCAAGGTAGGTAACATCAACTGCTCCCCCTTGGTCCACCACTCTGGTTACCCAGTCAAAGAAATCTATGAGATTCGTTTGACAGGACCTTCCTTTTGTAAACCCATGCTGTCTTGGGTCCTGTGCTCCTAAGGATTCCAGGTGTTGCACTATCCTTTCCTTATGGAGTGTCTCCATAATCTTGCCCATTACTGCGGTAAGACTGACTGGTCTGTAGTTCCCTGCCTCCTCCCTGCTACCACTCTTGTGGAGCGGGATCACATGAGCCCTTCTCCTGTCTTCTGGGATCTCACCTGTGCTTAGAGACTCACTAAACAGTTCTGATAATGGCTCTGCTAGTTCCACCCTTAGCTCATTTAGTACCCTGGGATGTATGCCATCCAGTCCCATTGCCTTATCCACCCTGAGCTTATTGAGCTCTTGTAAGACCCTTTCTTTTGTGAAGGGACTAGTGCACACCTCCCTCCCTCCCCCCTGTGTCCATGGTACAGAGTTGTGGGTCCTGTCCTACCTTCTCTTCAGTAAATACTAAGTAAAAGTATCTATTTAGGATAGAGGCTTTTACACAGTCCTTCTCCTCACACACACCCTTATTCCCTTCGATCTTAGCAATACCCCCTCTGGACTTTCTCCTTTCACTAATATATCTATAGAAAGTCTTGTCATCTTCTTTTACTGTTCATGCTAGTGTTTTCTCTGTTTGGGCCTTTGCCTGCCTTACTGCCTTCCCTGCTTCCCTTAGGGAACTTTAGTATGCCTCCCTATCTTCATCCTGCTGCGTTCCCTTATATTTCCTGAAGGCCATCCTTTTGGCTCTGACCTTTTCTGCTACTGTGTTTGAGAACCAAAGTGGTTTCCTTCTTCTTTTGCACTTCCTTTTCTCACTAACACAATAGAATATTGCTTCAAGTATTGCATCTTTAATGCTTGCCCACTTTGCCTGTACCCTGTCACCTGCATTTCTTTTTGCCAGGGCTAGCTTAACTCTGTTGGCCATCTTATCAAAGTCAGCTACTCTCAAGTCACATATTTTTGCCTTGGAATGAGATGATTTTGTTCTAGTGGCCAAATTGAACCGTACCATGTGATGGTCACTGGTCCCCAGGTGACCTTCTACCTGGAGATCTGTGATCCTTTCCCTGTTAGTCAGTACTAGATCTAGGATAGCCCTGTCTCTTGTGGGTTGTTGTGCCAGTTGTTTGAGGCCCTCCCCTTCAGGGAATCCACCATGTGTCTAGTTCTGGCAGATGTCTCTGCTGGTATTGACCAATCTGTCAATATCTGTATCTGGCATGTTGAAGTCTCCCATTATCAGAACTTCCCATTTAGCTGTCATGGTTTGTATATCTTCTAACAATAACGTGTCTATGTCCTCCCCCTGGTCTTGAGGCCTGTACACAATCCCATTTCTTATGGCTGTCCCATTTCCTGTTTCCAGGGTGACCCACAGTTCTTCTGGCTCCTTATGTGTATTCTGTATTTCTGTAGCTTTGATATTTTCATTGACATAAAGGGCCACTCCACCCCCCTTTCTGTACCTTGGTCTCTTCTGAACAGTACATAGCCAGGTACTGAAGTCTCCCAAGTGTGGTTACTGGTAAACCATGTCTCACTAATGGCTGCTATGTCCAGTTTAGCTCTGTCACTATTGCCTGCAGGTCTGGGATCTTGTTTCCCAGACTGCGAGCATTTGTGTACATGATTTTCCACTGGTCAGATTTCGGTGTGTTAGATATACAAAACATGACAGCTAAATGGGAGGTTCTGATAATGGGAGACTTCAACATGCCAGATACAGATTGGTCAATACCAGCAGGGACATCTGCCAGAACTAGACAAAACAGTCATTTTTACGTTCACTTGCGCGCATGCGCAAGGAATGTATTGGGAGAGTAGCACGCAGAGGTGTGCCTCTCCCACCAATGCACTGCTCAGTTGAGCAGGCGTGGTGAGTCCTGCACCAATGGGTGCAGCAGCTCAATATGACAGCAGTGGTCTTTGCTTCAAAGAAAGCACGATGCCATACTGGCGCCGCCCACGTCGCATCACGCTACCTCCCCAGCGCATGTTGCGTCGCCCCAAGCTTCCATTGCCACACTGGGAGCCCACCCAGTAGCAAAACATTATTTATGACTGGGGTGCCCAATCCCCCATCGGCTCCATGACCCCAAAGCCATACTGCTGCCACTGAGGCCCACCCAAGCATAGCAAACCATTTGTTTAGATTGCAGGCAGGGGTGCCCAATCCCCCATCGGCTCCTGGCCCCATAGTTTGCCGACAGGGGTTCCCAATCCACGTGACTCCTCGGCGGCCCCCTATACATCTTCTGCTGCACGCTAGAGGCCACCCCAGTGTGGCAAATATCCCTCAGTAGTCTTTTTTCTTTTTTAACCTGCAAAACAAAAATGGTCCCAGCAGCACGCCTCCAGCCCCCTCCACAACCTGCACCCACCCACTGTGCACCCAGCCTCCCCATACACCTCCCACCCCATACTTACCTCTGGACTCTGGTGCGACAATCTTCGGTGGACTGGGAACACGTCTGCGCTCTTCAAAGCTGACCACAATCTGAGGAAATGCTGGTAAGCTGTATAATGTGCTAGATAGGGGGGTTTCAACTTTATTGCATATCTCAGTCATTTTTTTGGAATTTTTGCATCAAATTTTCAACATGGGGTTTTTGGGACCCCTTCTCATTAATGATGTCACTGTCATGGTGTTATTCAGGCCCGAAGGGTGATTTCGAAGGCACTGTGCAGTCACTGCATGAAATCACCGCTGGCTGGATAACGCGCATGACAGTGACATCTTATGAAGGGTCTAAGCTGTGGTGGTGCAAATTCAAAAAACTCGACTGTTCTGAGTGTGCATTACGCGGTTCCTCGTGAGGCTCGTAAGTTCGCTGAATTTTCAATATTTTCACTCCAGATTTTCAACATTGCCATTTTATCACACCTTCTTATGAGTTGTCCAGCTGTCATTTTTCACACCTCACCCAAAATGTGTTTTCACCCATGTAGCACACAATGGCGCAGTTGGTGTGCAAAATCAATGTATGAAACACATTAAGAAAATCATAGTGACACTGTTCATGAACACAGGTCTTAAAATGGCTATGTTGAAAATCTGGTGAAAAAATTCCTAAAAATGACTGTTTTACGAGGCGTCGTTGAGCAGTTCTCGCGCAAATGCGTTTATCAATTTTCAATATTTGCACTCCAGATTTTCAACATTGCCATTTTACCACACCTCCTCATGAGCAGTACAGCTGTCATTTTCACATCCTGCCCAAAACGTGTTTCCGCCCATGTAGCGTGCAATGGCAGAGTCGGTGTGTGTGAACTCAATTATGGGACACATTAAGAAAATCACAGTGACACTGTTCATGAGCAGAGGTCTTAAAATGGCTGTGTTGAAAATTTGGTGAAAAAAATTCCTAAAAATGACTGTTTTATGAGTCTTCATTGCGCAGCTCCTATACACGCTCATAATTTTGCAAATTTTCAATATTTTCACTCCAGATTTTCAACATTGCCATTTTACCACACCTCCTTATGAGCACTGCAGCTGTCATTTTCACATCTTGCCCAAAACTTGTTTCCACCCATGTAGCGCACAATGGCACAGTCGGTGTGCGAACTCAGTGTATGGGACACATTAATAAAATCACAGTGTCACTGTTCATGAGCAGAGATCTTAAAATGGCTATGTTGAGAATTTGGCGAAAAGATTCCTACAAATAACTGTTTTATGAGCGTGCGTTGTGCAGTTCCTACGCATGCTCGTAAGTTTGTGAATTTCCAATATTTTCACTCCAGATTTTCAACATTGCCATTTTACCACACCTCCTTTTGAGCAGAACAGCTGTCATTTTTCACATCCTGCCCAAAACATCTTTCCCCCATGTTGTGCACAATGGCGCAGTACGTGTGCGAAATCAATATATGGAACACAGTAAGAAAATCACAGTGACACTGTTCATTAGCACAGGTTTTAAAATGGCAATGTTGAAAATTTGGTGAAACAATTCCTAAAAATGACTGTTTTACGAGCGTGCGTTGCACAGTTCCCACGCACGATTGTAGGTTTGCCAATTTTCAATATTTTCACTCCAGATTTTCAACATTGGCATTTTACCACACTTCCTTATGAGCAGTACAGCTGTCATTTTTCATATCCTACCCAAAATGTGTTTCCGTCTATGTAGCGCACAATGGGGTTAACAAACAGGTCATGCTGACAATTTATTGTGCAAATACCAGCAATCACACAGGGCATTAGGGTAAAGCACCATACATGCCAAACACCACTGCAAATACCTGCAAGCGAACGTTCGGCATTGACTAATGCTTGTTAGGAATTTGTTCACCAAATTTGCAACATAGGCTTTTTGAGAGCCCACCTTATGAACACTGGCACTGTCATTTTGTTAATCAGTCCCAAAAGGTGATTTTGCACAGTGACCATGAAATCACCCTTTGGACCCGATTAACACCATGACAGTGACAGACTTCATGAGGAGGGGTCCCAAAAACCTCATGTTAAAAATTTGGTGTCAAAATTCAAAAAAATGCCTGAGATATGCAGCAAAGTTGAAAAAAAACTATCTATCTATCCCATTATACAGCTTATGGCATTTCCTCAGTTCGCTGTCGGGTTTGAAGAGTGCAGATCATGTTCCCGGTCCACGAAGGCGTCATGCAGAGTCAGAGAGGTAAGTATGGGGTGGGGGGTGGGGAGGCAGGTGGAGTGGGTGGGTGCAGGTTGTGGGAGGGGCAAGGGAGAGCCGAGGACAGTTTTTTATTTACAGGTTTTTTTAATAAGACTACGAGAGACGTTTGCCACGCTGGGGTGGGCTCCCAGCGTGGCAGCTGGAAGGCTGAAGCCGACAGGGGATAGGGCACCTCCATCGGCCATAACATCATTTTGCCACCTGCTGCACCTGGATGCTTTGGGGGGGCGTGGAGCTGACAGGGGATTGGGCACCCCGTCCAGCCATACAGTGTGGGGAAGGGAGGCGCATGAGCATACAGTATCGTGCATATGTGTGTGTGTGTGTGTGTGTGTGTGTGTGCGTGTGTGTGTGTGTGTGTGTGTGTGTGTGGAGGGGATCTCTGCTCACTGAAGTGGAGCTCTCCTTTCAACTGTACAACCACTGCATTTTCAACTGCTGTCATAGACAGCTGCAGCAGTGATTGGGGAACTGGGGCCGCGTCTGCAAACACACTGACTGCATTGGAAGATGGGTGCCACACCTCAGAAAACTCAGATGATGGCACTATGTTTCTTGCACATGCGTGCAAGCAACATAAAAAGACAAAACACAAAACAATATCAAGTTTAAAAATTCAAAGTTAAATAAGGTAGACTTCCCTCAAATGTGAGCAGGAGTCAGCTTTCTTGCAGTTTGCTAGTATCTCCCTACAGTTTCCAGTTGTTTAAAAGTAGCTTGTATACACTCTCAAGAAGATGGACTATAACCTCCTAGCATTTAGTGATTCCTCTGTATATATGGCTATACTCTCTCCTCTCCTCTCCTATGTACCCTAGACTTACAACATGGGTTGCATTCCTCAATGTTTTTTCCCCACATACCGTCCTTTTCCCACCAGGTTTCTGTTATTAATGTAATCTGAATGTCATGGATATCTAATAATTGTTGAAATTCTTCAAATTTATTTACCATGCTCCAGGCATTTATTAGGATGCCTCATCATCCTGTCTGATGGGCACTGATTGTCTTCTAGGGCTTTATATCTTTTCCTGTTAACTGCCCCTTCCCCCCCCGTTTTGCCAGTTTAAATGAAATGCAATGACGCCATTCATTTTTTTGGCCAGCACTCTGATACCAGCTTTATTTAAGTGCAGTCCATCCTGCTTATATACCAGTTTATTACTAAAGCTGCTTGAATTTGCCATGAACCTAATGTTGTTTAACTTGCAGAAGGAGCGTAACCACATATTCATGTTGTCTATGGCCAACTGCTTCTGTCTGTATCTCCCATACACTGGGAGGATGCTGACCCTTTTTACTATTTTATGATAGTCTTCTTGAATGGATGATACCTTGCATCTTCTCCACATCATTCGTTCCTACAGGCAGTAAAACCAAAGGTTTTTTTGTGCCTTTCATTAATCCATCTTGCAGTTTATCTATGTTAGCTAACTGGACCACTGGGAGTGTGCTCACTGTTGTGTGCATTTTCCTCCTATTGCACACTAGGGAGTCTATGCCTCTTGTGGTGGAGGCCCAAACTATAAGGATATCTCTCTCTTATTCATAGAAACACAGAAACATAGACTTTGACAGCAGATAAGGACCACTTGGCCCACCCAGTCTGCCCATTTCCCTACCTACTGGATAAGCTGCAGATTCTAGTTAACCAACAGCCTATTTCCTGCAACCCCCCACTATAATTGCCTTATGTCTGTCCCATGCATGTTTGAATTCCTCCACTGTTTTAGACCCCACAACCTCTCCAGGAAGGTGGTTCCATGTGTTCACCACTCTTTCCGTGAAAAAGAATTTCCTCACATTACCCCTGAACCGTCCCCCCTCTAACTTTAAATTGTGCCCCCTTGTTCTTACACATCTCTTTTTCTGAAAGATGCTACCCTCCTGGACTTTCTTGATTCCCTTGAGGTACTTAAAAGTTTCTATCATGTCCCCCTGTCCCTCCTTTCATCAAGGGTATACATATTAAGCTCTCTCAGTCTCTCTTCATATGGTTTCTGATGTAGACCCTGTGCCATTTTAGTTGCCCTCCTCTGGACTGCTTCCATCCTGCCTATGTCCTTGCGTAGATGAGGTCTCCAAAACTGCACGCAGTACTCCAGTTGGGGTCTCACCAACTGTCTGTATAGAGGGATAACCACTTCCCTTTTTCTACATGTGATGCCCCTCCCTATGCATCCCAGTATCCCCCTGGCTTTCCCTACTGACTTCTCACATTGCATACCCACCGTTAGATCATCTGATATGACTACACCCAGATCCCTTTCCATTATTGTTGTTGTTAGTACCTCCCCTGCTATTGTGTACTCTTCTCCTGGATTTTTATTTCCCAGGTGCATTACTTTGCACTTCTTTGCATTGAATCTAAGTTGACATATGTCTGACCATTCCTACAACCTTGCCAAGTCCCTTCTCATCCTTTTTAACCCCCCTTGTGTATCAACTCTGTTACAGATCTTTGTGTCATCCACAAAGAGGCATACCTTTCCTTCCAGATCCTCTGCAATGTCACCTATAAAGACATTAAAGAGGACTGGACCCAGTACTGAGCCCTGAGGTACTCCACTAGTAACCCCCCTTTCTTCAGAATGTGTTCCATTCACTAGTATCTTCTGTGTCCTGTTGTGCAGCCAGTTTTCTATCCAGGCTACCACCCTGGGACCCACTCCCAGGCTGGCTAACTTGATTATTAATCTTTTGTGCGAGGCTGTGTCAAATGCCTTGCTAAAGTCTAGGTAGGCCATATCCACAGGCCCTCCCTGGTCTATTACTTTGGTCACCCAGTCAAAGAAATCAATTAGATTTGTCTGACATGACCTTCCTGCTGTGAATCCATGCTGCTTTGGGTCCAGTGCCCGCTGGCCTCTAGGTACTCAACAATTCTTTCTTTCAAGTGATTCCATCATTTTCCCCACCACTGAGGTCAAACTAACAGGTCTGTAGTTTCCTGCTTTTGCCTTGCTCCACACTATTGTGAAGGGAATCACATCTGCCCTCCTCCAGTCCTCAGGTACCACCCCATCTTCCATGATTTGTTAAAAGTGTGGTTAGTGGTGTCACTAGGTCCTCCCTTAGCTCTTTTAGGATTCTGGGGTGATTCCCGTCAGGCCCCATTGCTTTGTCCACCTTGAGTTTTAGAAGTTCTTTCAGTACTCTTTCTTCTTTAAATGGACTGGTATCAACCCCAGTATCCAGAGTGCTTCTACTGTTTGGTGTAGGTAACTCCTCCTCTTCTTCTTTTGTGAATACTGAGCAAAAGCATTCATTCATCTTTGCCTTTTCACTGTCTCCCTCCACCCACCTCCCCTCTCCTTTATTAATCTTCCCTATCCCTCCTTTAACCTTTCTATGTTCCCTAATGTACCTATAAAAGGTTTTATCCCCCTTCTTAACTGAGTTGGCTATCCTTTCCTAGGTTTGGGCCTTTCTTTTTCTGACTGCCTTCCCACTTCTTTCTTGCTGGTTGATACAGTTCCCTGTCGTGCTCCGTCTGTGATTCCTTATACTTTTTGAATGCAGCCTTTTTCTCCTTAACCTTCCCTGACACTTCTTTTGAGAGCCATAGCGTTTTTTATTCCGCTTTGTTTTCTTTATTTGTTTCACACAAAGGCTTGTTGCCTCCATGATGGCAGTTTTGATTTTTCTCCATTGTTCTTCCATCCCTCCTTTCTGGCCATTTGCTAATGCATTCCTCAGGTATTCACCCATTATGCCAAAGTCAGCCCTTCTAAAGTCCAGTATCCTTGTATTTGTATGGCTTGTCTCCATGGTTGTGTTTATTATGAAGCACACTGTGCAGTGGTCGCTTGTTCCCAGGTGTCTATTGACTTCTAAGTTTGTGATCCTCTCTCCATTTGAGAGTACCAGGTCTAATATTGCTCCCTCCCGAGTGGGTTCCACCACTAGCTGTCTAAGGCATGCTCCCTGTAGGGCATCGAGAATGACCCTGCTCTTGGATGTGGCTGCAGTTAATGTTGCCCAGTTAACATCTGGCATATTCAGGTCCCCCATCAACAGTATCTCCCCTTTTTTGGCCATTTTGAAAATGCCCTCTATCATTTTCTTGTCCATTTCCTCCCCCATATTGTAATTTTCATTTAGGTCCTGTTTATTAAGCATCTTATAGGATTTCAGGAGGGCTGACTTTGACTAGATGGGAGAGTGCCTTAGAAAAGCACTAGCAAAGAGGCTAGAATGAGGGGTGGGGCAACAATGGGGAAATATAAAAACTGCCATCACAGAGGCAACAAGCCTTTGTGTGAAGCAAATAAACACATCAAAATGAAAGAAAAAGCCACTATGGTTCTCAAAAGAGGTGGCGGTGAAGATTAGGGAGAAAAAGATAGCATTTAGGAAGTATAAGGAAACACAGAAGGAGCAGGACAGAGAACTGTACCAGTTAAGGCAGAAGGAAGCAGGGAGGGTAGCCAGAATAGCAAAAGCCCAAACTGAGGAAAATAAGGGGGATAAAACCTTTTATAGGTATATCAGGGAGTGTAGAAAGACAAAGGGAGGGATAGTGAGGCTGAATAGAATGGTCGGTGGGTGGGCAGAGAGGGACAATGAAAAAGCAGGGATACTGAACAAATACTTCTGCTCAGTATTCACAAAAGAGGAGGAGGGGTAGGTGCCTAAGCCAATTAACAGAAGCACTCTGGATAGAGGGTCAATCCCAGTCCTTTCACAGAATAAAGGGTTCTGAAAGAACTCCTAAAACTGAAGGTGGACAAAGCAATGGGGCCTGACAGAACCACCCCAGAATTCTAAAAGAATTAAAGGAGAGAACTAGTGACACCACTGACTACCTTTTAACAAATCATGGAGGATGGTGTGTACCTTAGACTGGAGGAAGGCGGATGTGATTCTCTCTCAGAAAGTGGGAGCAAGACAGAGGCAGGAAACTACAGACCTGTCAGTTTGACCTCTGTGGTAGGGAAAGTGATGGAATCACTTCTGAAGGAAAGAACTGTTGAGTACCTAGAGGCCAGAAGCACAGGACCCAAGGCAGCATGGGTTCACAGTGGGAAGGTCATGTCAGATGAATCTAATTGATTTCTTTGACTGGGTGACCAAAGTAGTAGACCAGGGAAGGGCTGTGGACATGGCCTACCTAGACTTTAGAAGGTATTTGATACAGTCCCACACAAAAGATTAATAGTCAAATTAACCAGTCTGGGAGTGGGTCCCAGGGTGGTAACCTGGGTAAAACAGTGGTTGGACAACAGGACACAGAAGGTAATTGTAAATGGAGTCCACTCTGAAGAAAGAGGGGTTACTAGTGGTGTACTGCAGGGTTTAGTACTTGGTCCAGTCCTTTTTAATGTGTTTATAAGTGACATTGCAGAGGGACTGGAAGAAAAAGTATACCTCTTTGCAGATGACACAAAGATCTGCAACTGGCTGATACACAAGGAGGTGGAAAGGATGAGTAGGACTTGGCAAGGTTGGAGGAATGGTCAGAAGTATGGCAGCTTGATTCACTGCAAATATGTCAAAATAATGCACTCTGGGAAACAAAACCCGGGAAAGATTAACAGTTGGGGGGGAGATAGTAACAGCAACAAAAATGGAAAGGGACCTGGGGGTAATCATATCAGATGACCTTAAGGCTGGCAAGCAATGTGAGAAGGCAGTAGGGAGGGCTAGGGGATACTGGGATGTATAGGGAGAGGCATCGCCAGTAGAAAACAGGAAGTTGTTATCCCTCTGTACAGACAGTTGGTGAGACCCCATCTGAAGTACTGTGTCCAGTTCTGGAGACTCCATCTCCACAAGGACATAGACAGGATGAAGGTAGTCCAGAGGAGGGCAGCTAAAATGGTGCACAGTCTGCAAGAGAAGCCATATGAGGAGAGACTAAAGGAGATTAATATGTATACCCTTGAGGAAAGGGGGAGGACATGATAGGAACTTTTAAGTATCTCAGTGGAATCAATGAAGTCCAAGAGGGTAGCAACTTTCAGAAAAAGAGATGCGCAGGAACAAGGGGACACAATATGAAAATAGAGGGGGGACAGCTCAGAGGCAATGTGAGGAAGTGTTTTTTTCACAGAGAGGGTGGTGGACGCATGGAACAGCCTTCCTGAGGAGGTTGTGGGGTCTAAAACTGTGGGAGAATTCAAGAATGCATGGGACAGACATAAGGCAATTCTTGTGGGGGGTAGGAAGAAATAGGCTGTTGGTTAACTAGGATCTGCGGCCTATCCTTTAGGTAGGGAAATGGGCAGACTAGATGGGCCTAGCGGTCCTTATCTGCAGTCAAAGTCTATGTTTCTATGTTTCATCTCTTTATTAGGACAGTTTTCCTTTAAGTAATGAGCCGGCATCCACTAAGGAAACCAGAGCGGTCTTCAGAGTCTCTGGTTTTGGTCTAGGTACATCAGAGGGGCCTGCTGTTGGGCCTGCGCAGTGACTGGGCCCTAGTGTCACGTCTGGAGCCTCAGATGTACCTAGTGTCAGGTTATCTGTGGTCAGATCTGGTGGCGCCAGTTCGTCCATCTGATCTGGTGGCATTGTGATGTCTGATGGCAGCTGGCCTGGCTTCAGAGGGGTCACTGGTTTAGCTGCTGAATGGTTTTCAGCAGGTAGAGGTAGTGGCACCGGCTTGGCTGGTAGATGAGCCTCAGATGACAGAGTCACCACTAGCGGTGTGGTAACATGCACTGGAGGAAGTGTTGCCTGCAGAGACCTCAGAGAGGTCTAAGTAGAGGACATCAGGGACTGGTGTTGGGTGTCTGGCATCCTCTGCTTAAGTGAGTGAACTCCGGACTGGCGGATCTGCTCCAGATGCTTCTTCCCAATGTCAAACTTAGAAGAACAGCCCAACAAAGATGTCCCAGTCAAGTGGGCAACAGAAGACCTCCTGCAGTTCAATGAAGAGCTGACTGCTTCCCTGAACCTAGACCCAGCGGTGTGTGGAAGGGCCTAAGACTCAGAGGAGTGCCCACAGGCCCTTGCCCCACTGTCCCTCCACCTGATGTCTGGATATCGGTCAGAGGCTTCATCAACAGTAGCCTACAAGAGGATAGGGCTGCCAGAAGAGCAGAATCCACTCTCCTACAGAAGCAGAGACTCAAGGAACGTGCCTTGCAGTGAGGAGACTTTGAACAGGAATCAGATCTGTGCTTCTCGGTCTCCCTGTGGTGGTGTATCCCACTGGTCTTTTTGTCGCTGTTGGAAGATGGAGACCTGGCTGTCAAGGAAGAAGAGGGTCCTGCAGGGGTTTGCTGCAGAGTGGCAAGCTGTTGTTCATTGAAACAACTCTGTAAGTTCTTCAAGCAGTGGGTGCAGCGGCTAAAATTACAACACTGTGGGAAGGCCTCCAAGTCATGGTTAAGGCCTAAACAAGTGAGACAGGCTGAATGGCCATCTTATCCCGGAATTTGTTTCCTGCAAGTGCACTTTGATTTCCACTGCTCCAATGCAGAAGACAGTGATGACATGCACTAAATACTGCAAAATAAATAAAGAAATAAGAAACACAGAATTGCAGTAAAGATGACAATCGACTGGTAGCAAAAGGTGTCCTTGAAGCTGAAGTGCACTAGTCAACAGTGGGAAAAAGCTGAAGTGGGGGCTGGGGATGAACCCTTTTATACCACTGGCTGATGTTGGAGGCAGTCTGATGTCAGGGGGCATTCCCTGCTGGATACTGTCAGCTAGAATTTTTTCCATGGGGTCCTAGTGCCTATCAGTATAGTCCTTATTTTGTAGCCTGCTGCAAGAGCTCCAACTCACAGTACGATCTCATGAATTCAAACCTCATTCATGTACTCCTACTCCGAGCCAGTCCCACATTCATTATTATACTGAACTGTTTCTTTTAACAGTTTTGATTTTCTCCTTCTCATCCATTTGTCATCCACAATGTTAATTGATATTTATATGACTACCCCTCCAGTTTTAACTGTATCCCAATTCTTCCTAACCCCTCAACAAATGTTGGCAATTTCCCCTAGAGACTCACTATCTAGACATCTACTTACTGCTGGGAGTGTCTTCGAGGTGATCCTCTTCTTGTGCCATCTCTTACAAGTTCATACCAACATAATAGACTTTCTCCTCCCTCTCAACAAGCAATAGCAATTGTTCCTTTGGGATGTTGTAGCTTATACAGTAAAAAAACAGCCAAGGCAATAAAGATGTCATTTATAATCAGAGCTAGACAAGTAAGGAATAAGGCATGGCAGAGGGGGGGATTATGCTATCATACTGATTGGTCCAAATTATTTAAAAACAAAGGAGTAAACGAAATATATACATGTCTTATAAATATTATTCATGAACTAGAGGATAAATATATTCCCCATGGTCAAATTGTAATAAAAAAGGTAAAATACCTGTCTAGTTCAACAATACTATTAAAAAATAAATTAAAACTAAAGAATATTTATTTAAAAAATTAAAGACAAATTCTAACATATTACTTAGAGACAAATACAGAATTGCTCTGGCAACATTAAAAAAAATCAATCAAAGCTGCAAAATTAAAATTTGAATTTAAATTAACACACTCAAAAAACAACCTGAAATCCTTATTTTCTTATATGAATGGAAATAGAGTTAATAATAGAAATATAGGACCACTCTGTAATGATAGAATCACTATAAATACAAACAAAGATATGGCAGATCACTTCAATATGTACTTTTGTTCAGTCTTTAATCAATCAGGAAATTCTGTAATCAATACTAATAGTAATGATTCCTGTATTCCGTTATTTGAACTATAAGAAACTAAAAATTCACTATCCAAATTTAAAAGATCAACTAGTTCCGGACCGGACAATATTAATGCTATATTTCTTTTGGAAACACTGGATTCAATCATTATTCCTTTACAAATATTATTTAATAAATCTTTATTGGATTGTAATATAGCTGAAGTATGGTGTACTGCTTTGGTTACACCAATTTATAAAAAAGGGCCAAAATCTGACGTTCAAAACTATTGTCCAATTAGTCTAACCTCTATTTTGGGGAAAATGATGGAACGATTAATTAAAGATAGGTTGGAAAACGAATTGGAAAAATTGAACATTCAGGATTTATCTCAGCATGGATTCAAAGCCGGTTTCTCATGTACAACAAATCTCATATCATTTTACCAACATGTTGCTAAATTATTGGATAGCAATGTAGCTACTGATGTAGTGCTACTAGATTTTAGTAAAGCATTTGATCATATATCACATTCCTTACTAATAAATAAATTACATAATTTTAAAATTCCACTTTGTTTAGTAAACTGGATATCTGAATGGCTGTATAATCGTACTCAATCAGTTAGAATAAATGGAGCTCTTTCAACATCTGGAGCAGTTACAAGTGGGGCTCCACAGGGTTCTGTTTTGGGCCCGATTTTGTTCAACTTTTTCATTCATGATATGGTAACAGAATCTAAAAATTACTTATCCAAGTTTGCTGATGATACTAAACTGGGTGGAAGAGTTGATACCATAGAAAAATTTAAAATTCTAGAACAAGACTTGTATACAATTGAACAATGGGCTAAAAAAAATTAATGTTATTTAACATCAATAAATGCAAGATCTTGCATGTTGGTAAAAATAATACATTGCACAACTACTATTTAAATAACCAGTTATTGGAATCATCCAGTTGTGAAAGAGACTTGGGTATATTAGTAAATAATAAACTGACATCAGATGACCATTGTAGTAAAGCAGTTAGATCCGCTAATATTGTAATAAGACAAATTAAAAAAACTTTCATTAGTAAATCAGAACATAATTTGATCCCACTATATAGAGCATATGTCAGACCACACCTGGATTATGGTTCTCCTTTATGGAGTCCTTATACAAAAAATGACATAAATCGCCTGGAACAGATAAAAAGAAGATTGACTAAATCTATTCCAAGATTAAAAAATAAGTGTTTTGAGACCAGGTTACAACAAACTGGTCTCTACCCCTTAACATTAAGAAGAGAAAGGAGAGATTTACTTCTAATGTATAAATTGGTTAACAATCCTAAATTACTTAATATACGTGGATTGGAATTTGCAAAATAAAGAATTGTAGGAAGGTTACACTCTAATCAACTAAAAGTAGAATGGACCAATAACAAAAAATATGACAACTTTTTCAATATAAGGGCAGCAAAATCTTGGAATTCTTTACCACCCACAGTTGTAGATTCAGCTAACTTTGAGATTTTCAAAACTAGGCTTGATCTCTGGTTATTGGCCTAATAATAATAATAATATTTAGCCAAATGTCCCACTATTGAGGGAGGACAATCTAGATGGGCCTTGAGCCTTCTTTTGTCCTAATTTTATCCAGTAAATCCAGTAAATGTACTGTACCAAGGTAATAAAGGCATCATTTATAATCAAAGCTAGACAAGTAAGGAATAAGGCATGACAGAGATGGGATTATGCAAGGTAATGTATTGTATCAAGGTAATACAGACATCATCTATAATTAAAGCTAGACAAGTAAGGAATGAGGCATGAGAGAGGCAGGATCATGCTATGGTAATCTAGTGTACTGTACCAAGAGAACACAGATCTCATTTAGAATCAGAGCTAGACAAGTAAGGAATAAGGCAAGACAGAGTGGGGATTATGATATGGTAATGAACTGTACCAAAGTATTACAGACACGATTTATAATCAGAGCTAGACAAGTAAGGAATAAGGCATGACAGAGGTGGGATAATGCTATGGTAATGTACCAAGGTATTACAGACACCATTTATAATCAGAGCTAGATAAGTAAGGCATGAGGCATGACAGAGGTGGGATTATACTATGGTAATGTACTGCACCAAGGGAATACAGACATAATTTATAATCAGAGCTAGAGAAGTAAGGAATGAGGCATGACAGAGGGGAGATTATGCTATGGTAATATACTGTACCAAGGTAATACATGCATCATTTATTATCAGCGCTAGACAAGTAAGGGATAAGGCATGACAGAGGTGGGATTATACTATGGTAATGTACTGTGCCAAGGGAATACAGACATCATTTATAATCAGAGCTAGACAAGTAAAGAATGAGGCATGACAGAGGGGGGATTATGCCATGGTAATGTACTGTACCAAGGTAATACAGACATCATCTATAATCAGAGCTAGACAGCTCAGGAATGAGGCATGACAGAGGTGGGATTATGCCATGGTAATGTATTGTACAAAGAAAATACAGGCATTATTTATAATGACAGTTAGACAAATAAGGAATGAGGCATGACAGAGATCGGATTATGCTTTGGTACTGTATTGTACCAAGGTAATACAGACATTTATAATCAGCACTAGACAAGTAAAGAATGAGGAATGACAGAGGGGGGTTTATGTAAGCAATAATACCCAACAGGGTGGGCGGTATTGTGCTATACCAGACCACCAAGGGGCGTAATGAGGCCCGACGCCGCAGGCGGAGGGTCTTATAGCCCCTGGAAGGTCCTGTATAGCACAATACCGCCCACCCTGGAGGGTATAATTGCGCTTAGAAAATGGGCACTGTCAAAAAATTACGTTTAATAAGAAAAAGTTAAGAAAAGATTAGTTTAAAATAACTTTTAAAATAAAATAGTTCCTCCACCTGGTTGTCATGGTTAGTTACTCTGTCCCACACAGAGGCACACATACAGGCAGAAATAATGTAAAACACTTGCTTAGTTTGAAAAACTCCCCCCCCCCCAGCACAACACACTTAGACCGGCACACTGTGATTTTGTTTTTTCTTACTGGTATGAGTCCGTTCTCCCCCCAGCACAACACATTAAGACCTACAGGCTGTGAATTATTTTTCTTACTGGTATGGGTCCGTTCTGCCCCCCTCCTGCCATGCATTGCCAACAAGTAGGAAATAATGAGGCTAGGACAGAGAAGTTACCTTTCAATTTTGCTACAAAAAGATGAAACGGTGTTTTCTGCCCTTTCTTTTTCTTTACGATCAGGAAAAGCAGCATCAGAAAGGCGGTATTAGCGGGAGACAAGAGTCATGAGAAACAATCGAGGATTTGGATAGGAAAGGAAGATGGAAGGGAGGAGTACAGAAACACACTACTGCAGCTGCTACAGAGACAGACATAGACATGTACTGCTGCTGTTGTTGAGCCTCCGAGCGTGGTGAGCTGTGCACCCACTGTAGTCTGAGCCTACACAAAGCCGTTTTTGAAAGGTAGCAGTCAGTATAGCAACACAGTTTGCTTTTTGCTGGAGTGCCCCGATCGTGGTAAGCTGTGCAACCAAGGTGCTCTGGCTCTACTCAAAGCTGTTTTGGGGAGGTAGCAGACAATATAGATTTTTTGGTAAGCACCATACGTAAGGCAGCTCAGCCAAGCAGCACTTTTGAGTCTAGCTGCTGGGAAGAGTCGCGTGTTGCACCTTTTAAAAGTCGCAGTGAGAACGGACAGTTCCGTAAAGCTGATCCTCTGACTGGTTCCCTTTTGTTTTGTTTCTTAGCATGTGTGGCTACGCTTTATATTAAATTTTCACTGAACTAAGGCAGACTGAGATGTGTGGTATCTTCTGTCACGGGAGTGGGGGCTCCTACTGCCTCATTCAGTTGACCACTTTCTGTGAGATGCTTCAGCATGAGGTGAGACTGTGATGTATAGAGTTTTGTGTCTGCAGTGGAGGCAAAGAGAAAGAAAAATCACAGTCACAGAAAAGGAAAGTGTATATTTGTTTTAATTTGACATAAAAGGCAGCAGGGGTACTGGTTAGGTTTATAATTGTATATGGAGAACGTGTTGTGGACTGACGTTGGGTTTGAGCTCTTGGTGAGCGAGAGAAAAAAATGGTGGATATTTTGAATCGTTAATGAGGGTTTTAGCCAATGAGATTGCTGGCTGGGAAGCAGGATTCTTGTGATGGGGTTGGCTGGGCTGGTACTTTTAATAGGTGGGCATCTGTTGTCTGATAGATGCCCACCTAGAGAAGTCCCTCAGCCAATCATAAGTGACAAATAGCTTTACTCATTTTCTAAGCCATAGTAATGTACTGTACCGAGGTAACACATACACTATTTTTAATTAGAGCTACACAGGTAAGGAATGAGGCATGACAGAGGCGGAATAATGGTACGTTAATGTACTGCACCAAGGTAATACAGATGTAATTTATTATCAGAGCTAGACAAGTAAGGAATAAGGTATGACAGAGGTGGGATTATGTCATAGTAATGTACTGTACCAAGGTAACATAGACATAATTTATAATAAGAGCTAGACAAGTAATGAATAAGACATCACAGAGGTGGGATCATGTTATGGTAATGTACTGTACCAAAATAATACAGACGCCATTTATAATCAGAGCTAGACAAGTAAGGAATGAGGCATGACAGTGGTGGAATAATGGTATGTTAATGTACTGCACCAAGGTAATACAGACATCATTTATAATCTGAGCTAGACAAGTAAGGAATAAGGCATGACAGAGGTGAGATTATGCTGTGGTAATGTACTGTACCAAGGTAACATAGACATCATTTATAATCAGAGCTAGACAAGTAAGGAATGAGGCATGACAGAAGTGGGATTATGCCATGGTGATGTACTGTACCAAGGTAACACAAGCATCATTTATAAGCAAGCAATAATACCCGACAGGGTGGGCAGTATTGGGCAATACCGGACCGTCCAGGGGTGTAATGAGGCCCGACGCCATAGGCGGAGGGTCTTATAGCCCCTGGAAGGTCTGGTATTGCCCATGCCGCCCACCCTGGAGGGTATTATTGCGCTTAGAAAATGGGCACCATGAAAAAAAAATGCTTAATTAAAAAATGTTGTTTCTAAACTAGTTCAAACTGAGTTTTTTAATAAAATAGTTCCTCCACCTGTATTTTTCATGGTGTCACACACACACACACACATTGCCCCCCCATGTGTTTGCTTGTCACTGAGACAGGCATGAAACAGCGCTGGCAATCATCTGCTGCTCCCCCCACACCCACACACACACTTCTAACACCAGAAGTCAAGAGACACTCCAGAGTGTTTTGTTTCAACTTTATTTGATCGAGGAAATCCATTACTTAAGTGGCCAATCTGCAGCTGTGGTTATCTGTGCACCCTGGTAACATTTGAATATAGGAAAAGGTTTTCGGGTGGTGACCGTCAAGTAAATCTAAGCACTTTAGGTTTTGTTACTGCTTTCGTAATCTTGGAAGGTCCAGGAAACTGCAATTCTGCGTTTAACTGTGGTGAGGTGTCTTGAGTCGCATGTACGTGAAGCCGATTAGTCTAACGGTTTCTATTTTGTTGTCCTTTTTTTTTATTTGTGGCTGTTAGTTTCAAATTCTTAAAAAGGAAAAGCAGACTGGGGGGAGCACTTGACTGACTGGCTGATGAGAGGGCAGCATAACTTCCGGAAGTGAGCGAGCGGGTAGCCGGGTGGCTGGCTAGAGCAGGAAGGAGAGAGAGAGAGAGAGCGTAATCAGCTCTAGAAATGTTTTAAAGTTATTTTTGAACCTGTACACTGGGACAGCAGGTGGGGGAAGGTGGCGCATGAGATGCTATGGACTGACCGACATCTAGGTGATCTAGCGAGGGCAAAGAAAATGGTGGCTGGTCAGTATGCCAGTTCAGGGTGCCCAAGGAGATTCTTAGGTAATGGGGCACCTCGAATCGGTACTTGTTTCAAAGCAGGCGTCTATCGTAACTTAATGTACCCCCCCCTGTTTAAGCTGTCAGCCAATCAGCGAGCTGATAGTATTTTGCCCATTTTCTAATCAGAGACAGACAAGTAAGGAATGAGGCATGACAGAGGTGTGATTATGCTATGGTACGTTAACGACCAAGGTAATACAGACATCATTTACAATCTGAGCTATACAAGTAAGGAATGAGGCATGACAGGGATTGGATTATGCTATGGTAATGTACTGTACCAAGGGAATGCAGACATCATTTATAATCAGAGCTAGACAAGTAAAGAATGAGGCATGACAGTGGGGGGATTATGCCATGTTAGAAAATGGGCTAAGAAATCTCCGAGCTCTGATTGGCTGATAGCCCTGGCAAGGTGGGCATCTATCAGACAATAGAGCCCAGGTTAAAAAAAGTGCCAGCCCAATCGACCTGATTGACAGTATCAAGGTGATAATTTTCAAAAGCAAATTCTGTCATGTTTTTCTTCTCGAATAACGAGCAAGCGAGAGCGCCGCTCCCAAAAGAAACTGTCACCAGACACATGGACACTCGCAGCACTTAATACACTTCACATTTCATTTAACATGTCACACAGCCCTTCTCCTGCTTATTTCCCAGAAACTGAAAGTCCTGGTGCTCAGTCATCCAGTCGTACCCTGACCGGTCTGCGTGGCACTTGCTCTCCGCTGACACATACAGTATAAGCGGGCATAGTATAGAATGCTACACATTTTTCAAAACTTGTTTTCATAAAAAAAAAAGCAGCTTTCGTTTGTTCAAAAGTGTAGCGCTAGCATGTCGCGTGCTCAGCGCTACTGTCAGCTTCCCAGCTCACCTTGACTGCAGCCCCGTTTGACTCAAGAACATAACAGTCATTTTCTTTTTAATACCACACCACGAGAACCGAAATGGGCAGCTGGTGTAAAGCTTTGAATCTGCCAGCAGGTGAGATGAAGGAGGGGGATCTCCCGGATGAGAAATGTGCCACTGATTTTTAAGAACAAAACTCTCATTTTTATACTGCACCCCGAGAACTGAAATAGGGAGTCAGCATAAATCTTTTCATCTGCGGGCAGGCGAAATGCAGGAGCGGGATCTCCCTGACCAGAAATGTGCCACTGAATTTTTTTTTTCTAAAAAAAACTCGCAGCCCTTTCCCTCTAAAACAAACAAAAAACGACTTTTACAAGGAAAGCAGGAACGCTGCAGCATATCGCCTGCTTAGTGCTAGTCTGACCTCCTTATGTTAACTAAACTCTTTTTTTTTTTTTTTGAAATTCATACTTTATTTGTTTTAACAAGCAGGTAAACAAGCATAAATCGAAATACCTACGTAGCAAGTAACATGGTAGAACAGTGAAATAAAAAGTAACAGAACATCTAAAAGGAACAAAACAAAACAAACCCCCAAACCCACCCCCTCCCTCCCCTCCCAGGAGGATCCGCCACCAACAGCCAATGAGCCCTAATAAAGCAATTCATGTCTAGGTATAAAAAGGGAAAGGGGGGTAAGAAGACTAACCAAGTCGGGTTTATAGTACTGGTAACAAGGAGGAGGGGAAAATATAAGGAACCCCAAGTAGGGTCTTAGTGGAGATACAGGACGTATAGTTTGCCCCATTTCTTGTGGAATGCTGACAAGGCATGCCTGAACTGGCGATCAATCTTTCAATTTTAAAGTCTTGGGACATTTCCTCCACCTATTCCTGATATGAGATTTCGGATTGATCTAACCAGTGGCGAAGAACTAATCTTTTGACAGCCATTGGAATTAAGGCCATGTGGTATTTCCTTTCATTAACTTTGATACTGGAATAAATTCCTAGTATACAAATTTCGTGTGTGAATAGATCCTTTAAACCTAATAGTGGATCCAAGCTACCCCAAATGTGTCTCCACAAAGGAGCAACCTTCTCACAGGCCCAGAATATATGTAGTATATTACCCTGATCCTCTCCACATCTAGTACATTTAGGGGAACTTGCTTTCCCAAGTTTAAATAATTTCACCGGAGTATAATACATGTTGTTGACTATGTAGAATTGTGTAAGCTTGTTCCTATCCAGAGAGAAAAATCTACGTAGATCTTTCCACACCTGACTCCAGGGTAAAGGAGAGTTGGCAATCAATGGTTCCCACACCTTGGAGCCAGATAGAACTTCAGGGGCTTTACTAAGAAGAAGCTGCGCGTAGAGTTTAGCTATGGTATGGTATGGGGCTTATTTGCCTGAGATTTAAGCGATTCCAGAAAGGGTCGAACACTGGACGTCATTTTCACCGAACCAAAATCTTAACTATGAGGTGTCTCAATTGGTATACCTTAAAGATGTACTGTGAAGGGATATCAAATTTGGTCATCAGGTCTCCGGAGGAACCAAGTAAGTCTTGAAAATAGAAATCTTCCACAGCACAGTCTCGGATTTGCGGTAACCAAGAGGGGAGCAACCAGTGTGAACCAAGCCTGATGTTAGGATTAAGAACCAAAGGTTGGAATGGATCCTTAGAATTATTAGTTCTGACTGAGGTGCAGTGCTGATTGAAAACCTTAACGGAGGTCCCAATCACGGAGCTGCCTATTCGGGTTGGTAGAACTGAGAGATTGCAGTAAAACAAGGATTGAGGGTCTATGTTATGATTCCTCAGAAGTTCGATCTCGAGCTGCAACCATTTAGGCTTATAAAGATCATGGGAGGGACAAAGCCATTTACCCATTTTTGCCAGGTGACTGGCCCGATAATAAAGCTCAAAATTGGGTAGGCTAAGGCCCCATTAGCTTTAGGCACACACAGTTTGAAAAGGATCTTCTTGGTTGTTTACCTTCCAGAAGAATTTAATTAAAGATGAGTGGACTTTTTGGAAAAGGATTTAGGTAGCCATATGTTTAACAGACTTAAAGGATAAAAGATACGCGGGAGTATATTCATCTTAATTATGTTGATTCTCCACCTATAGATAAGGGAAGGTTTGTCCATCTACTAAGATCACTCTGAACCCTATCTATCAGATCGTCTGGATTAAGTTTCTTAATTGTGTTAGTATCTCGGCTAAATAGATACCTAGGTATTTAGGTGATCAGGTGTCCATTTCATACCGAAATGGGCTACATCGGCCTGGAAAACAAATGGGTTAAGCGGAAAGATTTCGGATTTGGTCAAGTTCAACCTGTAATTTGAGACCTCACCAAATTGTGTGACAATCTTTAACACCCCTTGGATAGATCTAGCTGGATTCGTGAGGTGTAACAGGATATCATCTGCAAATACCGATATGGCTAGTGATTGCTGGCCAATAAGACATCCCGTAATATCAGGTGAAGATTTGATACGCACCAATAGAGGTTCCAGGTAAAGGTTAAATAGATACGGTGATAATGGGCAACCTTGGCGAGTACCCGAGTATAGGGGAAATCTGGAAGAGAACACCCATTACAATAGACTTTCCGGAGGGGAACTATAGATCGCCTTGACCCACTGAATAAATTGTGCCGGAAAGCCCATCCTATCCAGGGTAGCCCACAAAAATTCCCAGCTCACACGATCAAAGGCTTTTTCAGCATCTAAGACTACCAAAGCCATAGGGAGTTGGGTATCTTGGGCAGCGTGGAGAATGTGTGCGAGAGTCCTCATGTGATCAGCTGCAGATCTCCCCTGAACAAAGCCCACTTGTTCCACACTTAGGAGTGCTTGCCAGACTTGTTTAATTCTCAATGAAAGGATTTTAGTCAAAATCTTGATATAATAATTAAGCAAAGAAATTGGTCTATAGTTAGCAGGGTCTAAAGCCGACTTATTTGATTTAGGTATTAAGATGATAGTTGCTTCTAACAAAGAGGGATCTAAGGGTTCAGAAGTAAGAATATAGTTAAACAATTTTAGTAATGCGGGGCTAGCTCGCTACAGAAGGATTTGTAGAAGTTTGGAGAAAATCCATCTGGGCCAGGGGCCTTGTCCAGGGTGAGACCATGGATAGCTTCTGTGACTTCCTCTAGAGTGATAGGGCCTAATAAGACTTCACAATGGCCAGCATTGAGCTTGGGAAGGGGGGATATTCTCAAGGAACTCTATTATACTTGGAAGAACCGCTGGAGGTGTTTTGGTCTTGTAAAGGTTCCTGTAAAAGTCTTCAAAGACCCCAGCGATATCTCTCGGGTTGGTTTTGATGGATCCATCACCAGCTTTGATACCGGGAATCAATCTCGAACTCTCCAATTCTTTAAGCCTAAGAGCTAGTAGTCTACCTGGCTTCTCGCCCTGATCGAGATATTTTGTTTTGGATTTCAGAATGATATATTCTGTTTTCTCTTGGATTAGATCCTCGTATTCGTCTTTAAGCCTATACAAATTTTCTAGAACCCCTTGAGAGTGTGAGGCCGAGAGTTTCTCCTCGGCTGCTTTGATCTGATTAGCTAAGGAATTGATTTTTTCTACCCTCGATCTTTTCCGTCTAGATGATTCTTTAATAAATTCACCCCTGAGGAAGCATTTCAGTGAGCACCAAACTAGATCGTACCTGGAGACCAGGCCTTGGTTAATCTCAAAAGGATGAAATCAAAGCTTTGTAAAGTGAAGTAATCTGCTCGTCTTTTAAAATCTGATTGTTGAGCTTCCAGGTGGTGTCCGTTGACTAGGAGGTCCGGAGCAAGCTTGACCCATGTCATAGCATGATCCGAGATAACAATAAGCTCAATGTTGGTGGAGGAAATATTAGCTAACAAGTTGGTGCTCACTAAAATGTAGTCTATCCGTGACCAAGAGTTATGAATTGGGGAATAGAAGGAATAAGTCCTGGTAGAAGGGTTCAGGAGTCTCCAGGATCTTCCAAACCCAACAACGAACATAAATCCGCTAGAGCTAGCTGAGCGGACGACGTGGTTCTAGTACAACCAACAGACCTATCTAGTATCTGTGAAGGTGCAATGTTCCAGTCCCCCTAAAACAAAGTTAGATGGCAGGAAAACACTCAGTAGGTCAGCCAGACCCATCAAGAATTGAGTCACCCCAACAGGACCAGATATAGAACCTAACACAACCTCAGTGTTATAGAGCTACCTTGAACAAATACATATCTGCCATTTGTATCTTGGACAAGCTTCTTCATCGCAAAGGGTACATTGCGTCTGATCAAAATAGCAACCCCTTTACTGTTGGTAGTCTGACCTGATGCAAAAACTTGTGAGAAACCTTTAAACCATAGTAAACTGGTTTCCGTTACCATGATATGAGTCTCTTGAAGGAAAAGTATATCTACCCCTACCAATGAGCAATTTAGAAAAATCTGACCCTTCTTGGACACATCCCTTAATCCCCTCACATTCCAGGTGGCAAACTTAACATGGTTTAACGCCATCGTTACCAGTAAACGAACTATTCGAAATCGAGATTAATACTTGGTACCTCTTAAGAGGTTGAATGGCGGCAACATCCTCCCCCCCCCCAGAATACACAGCTTTGACCAACCCAAAATACTTATATTGCAAGATACAACCAGCTTCAGAGCATAATAAAGCATAACATAGACTGGTTAAACAGAATATCCTCAAAGTTATGGACCAAAGTACAATTAGTTCGTAAAACACTGAGTTTACTCTTCTGGTCCCTAACCCACCCCTCCCTATCCCCCCACTTAAACACAAACAGCTATATACAAACCACCCCCATAACAGATAACATTGTAAGGCCAAAAACATCAAACTTGGTTTCAGAATCCCACCCTCTCGATACCATGGCATGGTGCTTGATTCTCTGAGTACCTGAATGAAAATTAAACTAAGATACCAATTGCCAAGGCCATTAGGCTCAGGATTAAAACAGCTAGGTTTAATAACATAGGAAGGCCATGGTATCCAAAACCCCCATCCACAGTCGTGATGCAAGTTCCAAAAGCTTGATTCGCCTCCTGGCCCCCCCCACCCACAACAATCTAAGTAAGCAACATCTTTAAAAGAAAATAAATATTCCAGAGTAACAACTATGTGGATCGAGAAAGTGGTACGCAGACTACATCCGCCCGTTGATCCGATAGAAAGGCAAACTTTACAACAAACAGCAGCTGAATCGAAACAGCAAAACCAATAGGATGGAGTCTTTACCTGTGAGGAGACCCTCAAGCATGCTGGCCAGAAGATGACCTCTGTAAGGCCTAGACCCTAGATCGGAGCGGTGCCAAGGAGGAAGCGCAAGTCGGAATTAACCGGGGCGGACCAAAACGGTCCGAGCGCTAAAGATTCCCCCCGGAAACTCGAACCCACACTCATATTCCGGCCCCCCAGACTGAGCCAGCAAGCGTGGAACCTCCGAGCTTCGGGCCTAGCTAACTACATAGGCCTCGCGGGCTATCCCGGCCTCCACTAATCAGCTGCCCCAGATTGGTCATGACCCTCCCGGGCCCAGGTAAGCCAGACCGGTAGCTAACCTCGCATAGCTGGGGAAAGAGAATGGAAGGGTAGCATTTGGGACAAGAGTACCTATTTATATAAAAACCACAAATATCCTATAGCATAACTAAGCAAATCAGTCCCCTTTAAATAAGTTTGGGAGCCTCTTCGAGAGATCAGCCAAAGCATAGTCCGGGTCCTCGTAGGATTGCCAACTGCCGTCCAGGGAGACCACAAATTTCGCTGGGTAGAGCATCCTGAATCTGATTTTGGCAGCAATTAATTTTTTAATAATTGGATGGAATGCAGCTCTCCTCTTTCGGACCTCGTAAGGTAAGTCTTGAGTGATTCTCAGCTTAACATGGCTCCATTGTACAGAGTCCAGTTCTTTGATTTTCATTAGAACGTGTTGACGTTCGATATAGCTTAAGAATTTAATGATGAGTGGTCTGGGAGGAGAGCTTGGTGGAGGTTTAGGTTTCAGTGATCTGTGGGCTCTCGTGTATAGCACTGGTTTATCGGAGAGGGACCGACGACTTTGTCTAGAAAGTGCTGGACAAATTTGATGGTGTCATTCCCTTCTTCAGCTTCCGGTAGCCCCAAAATAAGAACATTATTCCTTCTGCTCCTTCCCTCAAGATCTTCTGTTTTAGCCTGTAGTTTCTGTATTTGTTGTTTTAATTTGACAATCTCTGCCTCTGCTTTATTTCTCCAACGGTCCAGCGAAGTGACATTGGTTTCCAGATCCCCAACTTGCCTAGATAGGTCTGAGAAGTCCTTTCTAATAGATTTGATTTCGCTTGATATCTCTTGCAATGCTTCCTTGAAAGGTACCATTTCTTGAAGAAAACGATCTTCAGTTAATGGGGTATTTGAAGTTGTAGGAGTAGTTTGTTTGGCAGAATGAGCAGGATTGGCATTCCTAGCTTTTTTAGAAGCCTTTTCAGGCGTTGTTGGTGGAGTGTGTTCCACACTGGTTGTCTTCATGTCAGCCTCCATCGTTGCTAATCACTGGAAACGACTTTAAGCACCCTAAAAATCAGCCCAAAGACACTGAAAGTAGTCAGGAAGCCTTTAGGGTCGCTATAGTTTAGAAAAATATCGATATTGCAGTTGAAAATTGTGATTTTAGCAGGTAGAGGAAGGGAGCTCAGGAGAGAGCTGCTTTCAGTCACACTGCATCACGTGACTGACTCCATGTTGACTAAACTCCCACTGAAGCAAAACACAGAAACACCACGGAACAACATTTTTTCTTTTATTTCCTTTTTGTAAAAAGATAGCCAGTTACCTAACCTTCCTTCAACCTCCATGTCTGATCTTCCTTTGCAGTCTGCTCCATTTTCTTATGGAAACTCCCTATAAACTATGACATCCAAGCACATGATCCCCGACACACACACACACACACACACACACACACACACACACACACACACACAAACTTCAGTGGTCAGTTTGGAGCGTGGACCAGCTGCAAGACAGCAGAGAACAGTAAAATAATAAAGAACAAAGCAGATTGTAAAATACTACAGAAAAAAACACTGGGCATACAAGAGTACAGTACCCTCTACTGGAAAGCCATGTAGAGGAACTATTTTAGTACAAAACTCATATTAGAATAATTTTTTAATTACAATTTCTTTTACTACATTTATGTTTTTTTACTGTGCCCATTTTCTAAGTGCAATAATACCCTCCAGGGTGGGCGGTATTGTGTTCTACTGGACCTTCCAGGGGCTATAAGGCCCTCTGCCTCATTATGCCCCAGGGCAGTCCGGTATAGCACAATACCGCCCACCCTATCGGGTATTATTGCTTACATAATGTACTTTACCAAGGTAACACAGACATCATTTATAATCAGAGCTAGACAAGTAAGGAATGTGGCATGACAGATGTGGGATTAAACTATGGTAATGTACTGTACCAAAGTAATACAGGCATTATTTATAATCAGAGCTAGACAAGTAAGGAATAAGGCATGACAGAGGTGTGATTATGCTATGGTAATGCAATGTACAAAGTTAATACAGACATCATTTATAATGAGAGTTAGACAAGTAAGGAATGAGGCATGACAGAGATCGAAGCATGGCATGGTACTGTACTGTACTAAGGTAATACACACATTTATAATCAGAGCTAAACAAGTACAGAATGAGGCATGAGAGAGGGGGGCTTGTGCCATGGAAATGTACTGTACCATGGTAACACAAACATCATTTATAATCAGAGGTAAACAAGTAAGGAATAGGCATGACAGAGGTGGGATTATGCTATGGTAATGTACTGTACCAAGGGAAAACAGACTTCATTTATAATCAGAGCTAGACAAGTAAGGAATAAGACATGCCAGAGGTGGGACTATACTATGGTAATGTACTGCACCAAGGTAATACAGACTTCATTTATAATCAGAGCTAGACAACCAAGGAATAAGGCATGACAGAGGTGGGATCGTGTTATGGTAATGTACTGTACCAAGGGAATACAGACTTATAACCAGAGCTAGACAAGTAAGGAAAAAGGCATGACAGTGGTGGGATAATGTTATGCTAATGTACTGCACCATGGTAATACAGACGTCATTTATAATCACAGCTAGACAATAAAGGAATGATGCATGACAGAGGTGGAATTATGCTATGATAATGTACTGTACCACGGTAATACAGATATCATTTATAATCAGAGCTAGATAAGTACATGGAAACATAGAAACACAGACTTTGGTGGCAGATAAGGACCGCTTGGCCCACCTAGTCTGCCAATTTTCCCTACCTACTTGATACACTGCAGATCCTAGTTACCAACAGCCTATTTCTTCCTTCACCCCCCGGAAGAATTGCCTTATGTCTGTCCCATGCATTCTTGAATTATCCTACAGTTTTGGACCCCACAACCCCCTCAGGAAGGAGGTTCCATGTGTCCTCCGCCCTCTCTGTGAAAAAAGTCCTCCTCACATTACCCCTGAACCATAGCCCCTCTATCTTCAAATTGTTTCCCCTTGTTCGTGCACATCTCTTTTTCTGACAGATGCCACCCTCTTGGACTTTGCTGATTCCCCTGAGGTGCTTAAAAGTTTAAATCATGTCTCCCCTCTCCCTCCTTTCCTCATTGATTTACCTTTTAAACTCCTTTAGTTTCTCCTCATATGACTTCTCTTGTAGACCCTGCACCATTTTAGTTGCCCTCCTCTGGACTGGTCTCATCCTGTCTATGTCCTTTCTGAGAAGGGGTCTACAGAACTGGACACTGTACTCCAGATGGGGTCTCACCAACTGACTGTACAGAGGGATAACAACTTCCTGTTTTCTGCTAGTGATGCCTCTCCCTATACATCCCAGTATCCCCCCAGCCCTCCCGGCTTCCTTCTCACATTGCTTGGTAACCTTAAGGTCATCTGATATGATTACCCCCAGGTCTATTTCCATTTTTGTTGTTGTTACTACCTCCCCCATTGTGTACCCTTTCCCTGGGTTCTTGTTTCCCAGGTGCATTATTTTACACTTCTTTGGATTGAATCCAAGCTGCCATATTTCTGACCATTCCTCCAACCTTGCCAAGTCCCTTCTCATCCTTTCCACTCCCTTGTGTATCAATCCTGTTGCAGATATTGTGTCATCTGCAAGGAGGCATACTTTTCCTTCTAGTGCCTCTGCAATGTCACTTATACGGACATTGAAAAGGACTGGACCCAGTACTAAACTCTGCAGTTCCCAACTAGTAACCCCCTTTTCTTCAGAGAGGGCTGCATTTATTATTACCCTCTGTGTCCTGTTGTTCAGCCAATGTTTTTCCAAGGCTACCACCTTGGGACCCTCTCCCAGGCTGGCTAATTTCTTTATTAATCTTTTGTGTGGGACTGTGTCAAATGCCTTACTAAAGTCTAGGTAGGGCATGACCACAGCCCCTCCCTAGTCTACTACTTTGGTCACCCAGTCAAAGAAATTGATTAAATTCACCTTACTTGACCTTCCCAATGTGAATCCATGCTGCCTTGGGTCCTGTGCCCCACTGGCCTCTAGGTGGGATCATGTTATTGTAATGTACTACACCATGGTAATACAGACGTCATTTATAATCACAGCTAGACAAGAAAGGAATGATACATGACAGAGGTGGAATTATGCTATGATAATGTACTGTACCACGATAATACAGATATCATTTATAATCAGAGCTAGACAAGTACATGGAAACATAGAAACGCAGACTTTGGTGGCAGATAAGGACCGCTTGGCCCACCTAGTCTGCCAATTTTCCCTACTTACTCAATACACTGCAGATCCTAGTTACCAACAGTCTATTTCTTCCTTCACCCTGGAAGAATTGCCTTAGGTCTGTCCCATGCATTCTTGAATTATCCTACAGTTTTGGACCCCACAACCCCCTCAGGAAGGAGGTTCCATGTGTCCTCCGCCTTCTCTGTGAAAAAAGTCCTCCTCACATTACCCCAGAACCGTAGCCCCTCTATCTTCAAATTGTTTCCCCTTGTTCGTGCACATTGCTTTTTCTGACAGATGCCACCCTCTTGGACTTTGCTGATTCCCCTGAGGTGCTTAAAAGTTTAAATCATGTCTCCCCTCTCTCTCCTTTCCTCATGGATTTACCTTTTAAACTCCTTTAGTTTCTCCTCATATGACTTCTCTTGTAGACCCTGCACCATTTTAGTTGCCCAGCTCTGGACTGGTCTCATCCTGTCTATGTCCTTTCCGAGATGGGGTCTACAGAACTGGACACTGAGCTCCAGATGGGATCTCACCAACTGACTGAACAGAGGGATAACAACTTCCTGTTTTCTGCTAGTGATACCTCTCCCTATACATCCCAGTATCCCCCCAGCCCTCCCGGCTTCCTTCTCACATTGCTTGGTAACCTTAAGGTCATCTGATATGATTACCCCCAGGTCTATTTCCATTTTTGTTGTTGTTACCTCCCCCCATTGTGTACCCTTCCCCTGGGTTCTTGTTTCCCAGGTGCATTATTTTACACTTCTTTGGACTGAATCCAAGCTGCCATATTTCTGACCATTCCTCCAACCTTGCCAAGTCCCTTCTCATCCTTTCCACTCCCTTGTGTATCAATCCTGTTGCAGATATTGTGTCATCTGCAAGGAGGCATACTTTTCCTTCAAGTGCCTCTGCAATGTCACTTATACGGACATTGAAAAGGACTGGAGCCAGTTCCCAACTAGTAACCCCCTTTTCTTCAGAGTGGGCTCCATTTACTATTACCCTCTGTGTCCTGTTGTTCAGCCAATGTTTTTCCCAGGCTACCACCTTGGGACCCTCTCCCAGGCCGGCTAGCTTGTTTATTAATCTTTTGATTGGGACTGTGTCAAATGCCTTACTAAAGTCTAGGTAGGGCATGTCCACAGCCCCTCCCTAGTCTGCTACTTTGGTCACCCAGTCAAAGAAATTGCTTAAATTCACCTTACCTGACCTTCCCAATGTGATTCCATGCTGCCTTGGGTCCTGTGCCCCACTGCCCTCTAGGTACTCAACAGTTCTTTCCTTCAGAAGGGATTCAATCATTTTCCCTTCCACAGAGGTCAGACTGACAGGTCTGTAGTTTTCTGCCTCTGTCTTGCTCCCACTTTTGTGAAGGGGAATCACATCCACCCTCCTGCAGTATTCTAGTCATTATCCACCACACAGCTATAATTTATAATCAGAGCTAGACAAGTAAATAAGGCATGACAGAGGTGGGATTATGCTATGGTAATGTACTGTACCAAGGTAATACAGGCATTTATAATTAGAGATTGACAAGGAAGGAATAAGGCATGGGGGGGCTATGGTAATGTACTGTACTAAGGTAATACAGACATTATGTATAATTGGAGTCAGACAAATAAAGAATACGACATGACAGAGATGTGAATATGCTATGGTAATGTACTGTACTGTACCAAGGTACTAGAGACATTTATAATCAGAGCTAGACAAGTAAGGAGTAAGGCATCACAGAGGTGGGGTTATGCTGTGGTAATGTATTGTACCAAGGTAACACAGGCATCATTTGTAATTAGTGATAGACAAGTAAGGAATAAGGCATGACAGAGGTGGGATAATGCTATGGTAATGTACTGTACCGAAGTAATACAGACATTATTTATAATGACAGACACATAAGGAATGAGGCATGACAGAGATTATATCATGGAATGGTACTGTACTGTACCAAGGTAATAGAGACATTTATAATCAGAGCTAGACAAGTAAAGAATGAGGAATGACAGAGGGGGGATTATGCCATGGTAATGTACAGTACTGCACCAAGGTAATACAGACATCATTTATAATTAGAGCTACAGAAGTAAGGAATAAGGCATGACAGTGGTGGAATAATGGTATGTTAATGTACTGCACTAAGGTAATACAGACGTCATTTATAATCAGAGATAGACAAGTAAGGAATGAGGCATGACAGAGGTGTGATTATTCTATGGTAATGTACCATACCAAGGTAACACAGACATCATTTATATTCAGAGCTAGACAAGTACACGGAAATGTAGAAACATAGACTTTAGTGGCAAATAAGGACTGCTTGGCCCACTTAGTCTGCCCATTTCCCGACCTACTGGATAAGCTGCAGATCCTAGTTAACCAACAGCCTATTTCTTCCTACACCCCCACAAGAACTGCCTTATGTCTGTCCCATGCATTCCTGAATTCTCCTACAGTTGTATACCCCACAACCCCCTCCGGAAGGAGGTTCCATGTGTCCACCACCCTCTCTGTGAAAAAATACCTCCTCACATTGCCCCAAGCCGTCCCCCCTCTATCTTCAAATTGTGTCCCTTTGTTCTTGCACATCTCTTTTTCTGAAAGATGCTACCCTCTTGGACTTTGCAGATTCCCCTGAGGTACTTGAAAGTTTCAATCACCTACCCCGTCTCCCTCCTTTCCTCAAGGGTATACATTTTAAGCTCCTTTAGATTCTTTTCATATGACTTCTCTTGCAGACCCTGCACCATTTTAGTTGCCCTTCTCTGGACTGCCTCCATTCTGTCTATGTTCTTATGGAGATGGGGTCTACAGAACTGGACGTAGTACTCCAGATGGGCTCGCTCCAACTGTCTTTACAGAGGGATAACGACTTCCTGTTTTCTGCTGGTGGTGCCTCTCCCTATACATCCCAGTATCCCCCCAGCCCTCCTGACTTCCTTCTCACATTGCTTGGTAACCTTAAGGTCATCTGATATGATTACCCCCAGGTCCCTTTCCATTTTTGTTGTTACTTCCCCCCACTCATTGTGTACCATTCCCCTGGGTTTCTGTTTCACAGGTGCATTATTTTGCACTTCTTTGCACTGAATCCAAGCTGCCATACTTCTGACCATTCCTCCAACCTTGCTTAAGTCCCTTCTCATCCTTTCCACCTCCCCTTGTGTATCAATCCTGTTGCAGATCTTGTGTCATCTGCAAGGAGGCATACTTTTCCGTCCAGTCCCTCTGTAATGTCACTTATAAGGACATTAAAAAGGACTGGACCCAGTAGTGAACCTTGAGGTTCCCCACTAGTAAACCCCCTTTCTTCAGAGTGGACTGTATATACTATTACCTTCTGTGTCCTGTTGTCCAGCCAATGTTTTACCAAGGCTACCACCTTGGGACCCATTCCCAGGCTGGCTAATTTGTTTATTAATCTTTTGTGTGGGAATGTGTCAAATGCCTTGCTAAAGTCTAGGTAGATCATGTTCACAACCCCTCCCTAGTCTACTACTTTTGTCACCCAGTCAAAGAAATCAATTAGATCCATATGACATGACCTTCCCAATGTGAATCCATGCTGCCTTGCATCCTGTGCCCCACTGGCCTCTAGGTACTCAACAATTCTTTCCTTCAGAAGTGATTTAATCATTTTCTCTACTACAGAGGTCAAACTGACAGGTCTGTAGTTTCCTGCCTCTGTCTTTCTCCCATGTTTGTGAAGGGGAATCACATCCGCCCTCCTGCAGTTCTCCAGTCATTATCCACCATACAGACATCATTTATAATCAGAGCTAGACAAGTGAGGAATAAGGCATGACAGAGATGGGATTATGCTGTGGTAATGTACTGTACCAAGATAATACAGATATTTATAATTAGAGTTAAACAAGTAAGGACTAAGGCATGACAGAGGGGGGAGTATGCTATGCTTATATACTGTACAAAGGTAATACAGACATTATGCATAATTGGAGTTAGACAAGTAAAGAATAAGGCACGACAGAGACAAGAATATGCTATGGTAATGTACTGTACCAAGGTAACACATATATCACAAATAATCAGAGCTAGACAAGTAATAAATAAGGCATAACAGAGGTGGCATTATGTTATGGTATTGTACTGTACCAAGGTAATACAGACATCATTTATAATCAGAGCTAGACAAGTAAGGAATAAGGCATGAGTGAGGTGGGATTATGCTATGGTAATGCACTGTACCAAGGTAACAAAGACGTCATATATAATCTGACCTAGACAAGCAAGGAATGAGGCATGACAGAGGTGGGTTATGTTATGGTATTGTACTGTACCAAGGTAACACAGACATCATTTATAATCAGAGCTAGACAAGTAAGGAATAAAGCATGACAAAGGTGGGATTATGCTACGGTAATGTTCTGTACCAAGGTAATACAGACATCATTTATAATCAGAGCTAGACAATTAAAGAATGGGGCATGATAGAGGTGTGATTACGCTAGGGTAATGTACTGTACTGAGGCAATACAGACATCATTTATAAATCAGAGCTACACAAGTAAGGAATAAGGCATGGCAGAGGTGGGATCATGTTATGGTAATGTACTGTACCGAGGTAATACAGACATCATTTATAATCAGAGCTAGACAAGTGAGGAATAAGGCATGAGAGATATGGATTATGCTATGGTAATGTATCAAGGGATGGATTGGTGTCCCCAGCCTGAAGGTCTTCATCCACCTCGAGGTACATTAGCTAGAATAATCCTTACAAAGGTATGGGTGTCTCTCTGCTGTCTCTGAGACTTCATGCGTCTTTCTGGGAGAAGAGGAAGGAAGAGCTATTTACATAACTTAACAGCATTGAAGTCTCTCTGCTTTCTCAAAGGGTACTTAAGGCTGTGCAGGGGGCAGTCAGTTGGTAAGTAGTTGCAGTCATTGTGGGAGTGACTGCATCTTCTAGCAGTTGGTCAGTTTCCAGGTGTTGTGAGCAAGCAGTTCTTGCTGGTGAGTGGTTGTGGTCATATTGTGCTGGTAAGTATTTACCACATTGGTGAGTGTTTAGGTCATGCTGATGAGCGGAGTCAAACATTTTGGAGAGCAATCACATCTTTCATGTACTGCTGAGGGATTCTGGGAGAGGACTGGTTCAGGGTGTGTGCTGTGCTACCATTGGCTGGTATGACGATGCCTCACAGGGAGGCAGTTAGATACGAACATACAAACATAGGAATGTGCCTGCAGAAACAGACCACCTGGTCAATCTAAGTCTGCTAGAGTATGCAGCTAGCACCTATAGTTTGCAGCTGCTCCCCCATTTGTCATCCCACTGCCACCCTCACTCTCCCCTGTACCATGCAGTAGGTTTGGCTGGACTGGTGGATGAGCATTAATAGCTTGCAGTGGAAGGCAAAGTAACCCCAATCCGAAGGCTTGAGGAGGCAGTTTACTTGGGAGTGCAGTGACATTCTGACTATGAAAGATTGTGTGCTCAGTTAATGCACCCCAATGATGTAATGTGGCAGGGATATGTGCTGTTTTAATCTGGTGCCATGTGATGGGGTCTGGACCAGTGGGGACTCAGAATACAGCACTGCCCATTTTATACAAAAGACCTCTCAAGAATATCTGCATTCTACTTGTTGCTGCTCATTATTGAAAACTGATGGATAACCACAACACTATTACATCACAACATTATGGGTAAAGATTTGAATTCTCTTAGGAAAATTGACTAATTTCCACACTTTTATATTCCTCCACCGATGATCTCCCCATCCACCCATCCATCCATCCACATTCCTGCATTCCCTGTTCTAGACATACTTACATAACTGCCCCCTTACTCTCTCCATACTTACATGTTCCTGCACCCCGTTCCCTCTATAGTTAGATATCCCTACAATCCTGTTCTCTCCATACTTACATATTCCTGCACTCCATGTTCTCTCTGAACTTACCTATTCTAGCGCCCACTGTTCTCTCCAAGTTTGCATATTCCTGCCTCAGCTATTCTCTCCATTCTTGTATGTCCTCGATCACTTCTCATGAGACCAACAGCAAGCTTCTCCTTCTAGGAGATTTCAGCCTGGACTGGCTCTCCCCACCTACAAGCCCACCTTCCCCAAGACTGAGTCATTCAACCTCCCCATTTTGCTCTAAACCCACCTGCTACAATCTTTATTCCCTGAATCATTCCTTCTTAGACTGGGTGCCTCCTTCTCACCCATACCACAGAAGTGCTGCTGGCATCCTTCCTGATGCCCTTGGTAATCATTGCATAACCTATTGCATAAGGAAGGTGCATATCCCCCATTCAGCTACTAAATATATTGGGTATCACCTGCTCTGTGCCCTGGCCCCCAGGTTTCTTAGCCTCTGATATCAGCTCTGCCCATTACCACTTTACAACCACCCTCACCTGGATCTGAGATCTTCACGCCCCCCCCCAGAATAAAAGGAACATCACCCTGGATAACATCGGACCTTCTAACCATGTGCAAATCTTGGGATCATTATCTTTATAAATCCTCCTGGTCCCCACAAACCTGCGCTTGTACAAATCTCTGAGGAACACCTGCACCAAGGTATCTTTGGTGCAGGCTCAGCAAATGCCAGATATTTCAAGACATGCTTTCACAATAACCTCATTAAGCCTGACTCCTTCTGGAATGTTATCCACTACCTCATTGACCCTCCATCACAATCTGCCACTCCTGTCCTCAGGTTAAATAGTTCACATGTCTCTGACCCCTCCTCTATTTCAGATGTCTTAAATAAGTTTTTCGCCATCTGTGCACTGCCTTGACTATCCTCTTTCTGCCTCCCCTGGCCCTCTCCATTCCCCTTCTTCTGGTGGCTATTGCTTCCCCCGGTTCCCCTCCCAGAAGTCTTTCAGGCACTAAAGTAAGTCACTTATTCCTAAAAAAACCAGCCCAGATGGACTCAACCCAAAGCTCCTCTGCATTTCTGCTCCAGCTGTACCAATCCCTCTCACACCCCTCTTAGACCTCTCCTTCTCCAGATGCACTGCTCCACAGGCCTGGAAGGTTGCCAAAGTGTTGTCCCTTCACAAAGGTGGAGACACATCTTTTTCCAGCAATTTCTAACCTAACTCTCCTTCCCTCACTCACAAAACTACAAGAGTCCCTTGTCTACTCAGAACTTTCAGACATCCCATCCTTTACTGGAGGTCTTTCTCCCTTTCTGTCAGGTTTCAGGAAACATTATTCTTCTATCTGTCCCTGCTGCGAGTCATTGACTTTGTACTCTCAGCTATGGACAAGGGTAATAAAACTTCAGCTGTTTTCATAGATATGGCTAAAGCTTTTGATTCTGTTTCCCACCCACTCCTGCTAAAAAAGCTTCACTCAGTCAATCTAGCAGCTCCCAATATTAACTGGTTCAGCTTCTACCTCCTTGGAAGGTAGCCATCCTTCTAAGTGGGTAACTCCTTGCCCCTCCACCATCCTCGCTGGTATTGCTCAAGAGTCCATTCTCAGCCCTATTCTTTGGTCTGAGTTCATAAATGATCTCCCCTCTGTCTTCTGTAACTCACACAGTCACATATCTGCAGACAACACCATAATCTATACTTCAGGAACATCGGATCCATGATGGGAGCGCGACAAAATTTTTGTTGAACGCCCTGTCAGCGACACCGGCAGGTTGACCGCATTCTGCAGTCGGCTGCCAGTTCACAGTGTCCATCCTTGTTTTCTAAAGGGGGTTTTGACCCCCGAACCCTCCACATGGGGGGACTGTACCCCCCGACTTAAGGATTATCAACTCCAAGTCGGAGCTGATTGGGGGGTTGCAGGACCCCAACAGGCAGCGCCTGGTTCCAGCAGGTTTCCCACAGTGGGATGGCACTGTAGTCACCGTGGGGGACCTTGCTGGCAAAATGTCACTGTCAGGGGGGAGGGTAACCGAGGAACATCCACCATAGAAGTGCAAGCCCCACTCTAACAATATTTTAACAGTCCAAAATTGGTTTCACACAAACCAAATAAGACTACAGTAAACACTAAGCACACAGTTACTATGACCTTCTGCTCCAGTCAGAAGCTAGCTAGACTCCAGATCCCTCCAGTGTTCTCTATCCCACTTCGGCGTCTGACTAGACAGCCACCTCAAATTCTCCATCCATACTGATGCCATATGCTGTAAAATCTGCCCTAAACATGGCATTCTCATAGAAACATAGAATTTGACGGCAGATAAGGACCGCTTGGCCAGGGGTTGACCTTAACTTTTTTTTGCACTAGCCAGCAGGACAAGTCAGACTAAAATTGCACTAGCCCGCAGTCGTATGCACTAGTCTGCAAAGTCACCATGTGCTTTCGACCCACGACACAATGAATAAAATTATGAAAGCAGCACAGTTTAAACACTTATTTACATTTATACAATAAAAAAGTAACACACAAAATGACCAAATGACCAATCATTTCCAAATATAAGCATTCCATGACTCATAAAAATTAAAAAATGTATCCCCGCAAACCCTCTCCATGTCCTTTTCAAGGATTGCCATGACATGAGGATCAGATTCATGCATCAGCATCTCCATCTGGGAGTCTGACAGAATCTGCATTCTTCAAAGTAGTAGTACACTATTGCTCTTCCCTGGATTCAGGATTCACTGTACACAAGTTGTTGTTCTTCCCTTCCCCAAACACCACCAGACACTGTTCACATTTACACCTCTCCCCTTTGCAGGCAACGAGGATCTGGATTACTAGGATTGACTAAGGTGGTGGCAGTACACAATATGTTGTTCTACCCCTCCCCAAACACCACCAACCCCACAGCAAGCCACAGAATGCCCAGCCCCACAAGACATGGCTCCCCTATTATTTTATTTTTTTTACAGGTAACGAGGATAGAAAGCATAGGAGAATTTCAGTTTTGTTTACATACAGTTATCACACACATCCAGCCCCCCCCACCATATGCTGCAGTCAACAATGTGGCAGATTGGCAATAAATGATTGATGAACACAGAGAACACAGGGGAATGTTATTGCCAGTCTGATTCAACAGCAAACTGGTTAGTGAGGAAACCCAACATCAATTACAGCATACAGTAAGGAATAAGTGTAGGGGTAAGCCACCAAACATTTTTGCAGACCACAGCCAGCAAAACTCAGAATAAGGCATAGGCACCCCCCCACCCCACATATTTGCAGGCAATGAGGCAAATAGGCAAATAAAATAGGCAATGTATGGATGGACTGGACTGGAGAACAAAACAGAACACAAAAAAGCTGAAGAATTCTGAATGTTACACTCTGCCCCCCCTCTCCTTGCAGTTACTGGGTCATATTTACTTTAACCAGCTTTGTGTAACTTAGTAAAATTTAACACAACAAACAGAGGTTTATTTTCACAAAAAGGCAGAGCAGACACCCCCCTCCCAATCCCACACAACCTGTACCTGAACCAGAGGGTAGCGTTCTGATGACAAGTGTTTTTTCTGAAGTCCCGACAGTTTGCCTTGAAACACCACTCTCCATTTCTCTGCCACAACAGTTATGGCCACTGTAACTCCTGTAAACACCGAATCTTCATTGCTGAGCTGTGCATTCCTCTCAGATGCTGCCGAAGACCAGGCTGTTGAACACCACGCCGTATCACTTCTCAACACTTCCTGCACGATGTTGAACACCACTTTGCAGCACTTCTCATCAGCACTTCCTGATCGCTCGCTTAATTTCAAATCTTCTGGGATTTTACTGCTCAAAATAGGCTGCTTATATCCCCCATTGCCGAACAGTGAAGCCTCACCCCACTCCCGTCTACTGCCAATGACCGCAGCAAACTTGCCCAAAGGACCAATCATGTCCTCAGACTTGTGCTGTGCCCACCCATATCCAGCATCATCACAGGGCTATTTTACATTCCTGCCTCTACTCCCAGCACTGCTGTAGATTACAAGATACTCATTGGTGCCCCCCTGGTGACATCAGGCTCTCAGAGCTCCCGGAGCAGTTACCACAGCCACCGTTGCCGCCTCCCTGATGGCTTCCAAATAAATGGCTGCCCAATAGAATGCCACCATACACTGCAGTACTGAAACTGGAACTACCAGCCATTCAGGACTCCAACTAGTAGTTTGGCTGACTTGTGGCTGATCAGGGCTCCAGGCGCTCGGTACTCTTTCTTAGCCTTACACCGCTAGTAGTCTGAGCAGAAACTGCACACAGGATTGTAGGACAAAAACTGCACTAGCCCACATGGACAGGTAGGGAGGCATCTGCTCTAGTCCGAGGAAATCTGCACTATGCCCCGGGCTAGTAAACATATGTTAAGGTCGAACCCTGCACTTGGCCCACCCAGTCTGCCCATTTCCTTACCTACTGGATAAGCTGCAGATCCTAGTTAACCAGCAGCCTACTTCTTCCTACCCCACCCCCCAGAACTGCCTTATGACTGTCCCATGCATGCTTGAATTCCACCACTGATTTTGACTCCACAACCTCCTCCGGAAGGCCGCTCCATGCATCCACAACCTCTCTGTGAAAAATATTTCCTTAAATTACCTCTGAGCCACCCCCTCTATCTTCAAATTGTGCCCTCTTGTTCTTGCACACCTCTTTTTTTGAAAGATGCTACCCTCTTGGACTTTGTTGATTCCCTTGAGGTACTTGAACGTTTCTATCATGTCCCCCATCTCCCTCCTTTCCTCGAGGCTACACATGTTAAGCTCCTTTGGTCTCTCTTCATGTCTTCTGGTGCAGACCCTGCACCATTTTAGTTGTCCTCCAATGGACAGCTTCCATCCTGTCTATGTCTTTGCGGAGATTGGGTCTCCCAACCAGTATGTGGCAGTGAATCTAACGAAATAAGGACAGCCTCTCCTTTCCTGTTAGTTGGGAGCTTACTATCTTTGACTATGTAAGCATAGTGTATGGCATTGCCCCTGCCATAACACTCTCCACAATTGACAACCTTCTAAACTCCTTTTGCTGCTTTGCTATCAACTTCCTTCCCCATACTCATCATTGCTCTCTCTAGTCCTCTCTTTCTCTCACTCCTCTATATCACAAAAGGCTAGTCCACTCCTTGTCATTCACTGCCAAATACTGGTTTGGGACTCTTCTGTCTTATCTCTAACTCTTGCCTATCCCCTGTAATCCCTTCCTTCTACTTTTTGTGCTCCATGACCCCCACTCCCTCTCTCTCATATATCCTCACTCTATGGTCAGTCAGTCTGCTTTCTCCTGCTATCTCCCTCGCTGATAGAATCAGCTCTCCCTGGACCTTCAGAATTCTCACTCATTCCATGCCCTCAAACATCTCCAACTCCTTCCTGCTTACTCTTGCTCATATCCCTCGTCTTCCTCTGTCTCCACCCCCACTTCCCATCCCAAACCCTTCTGTTTGACCAATAATTTAGATTGATTCATTTGGATTACTGTAACTCATGCTTACTGTACTTTTTAATGTAATTTAAATTCCTTTTTTTATTCTGACTGTATTGTATTTGTTCTGCTATCATGACCTTTGTATTCCCAATGATTGTATCATTCCTACCCCATAGATCACACCTAGAAATGAGCCTCAGCTCAGTGTGCTATTCCCGGTTACTATGTTTTAAAATCAGTCAATACATGCACGCATACTACATACATATATTCTTGCACTCAGTGTTGTCTTAATAATTACATATCCCTGCACCCTAGTTCTACACATGCTTACATATTCCTGCACTTCCATTCTTTCCATACAGTGGGTATACATTTACATTTGTAACATGGCAAAGATGCAGGACAGTAAAGTAAGAGTACTCATTGGACGAAAACGATCACGTTATACTTTGGAGAAGGTATTAATTCTGCAGTAATACCATCTCCAAAGTGAAGTACCGTAGTGATCCGCACAGTAGAAAAAGCACTGCAACAGTAAACGTTATTTTGCAATGAGCAAACAGTGCCCGTCTTTCCTACCCATCAACCTAAATGCCCGTGACTATTCTTATAAAACAAAATGTGCAGCACCAGAACAAAATGAGTATTACAGAGCTTGAAAAGTGAAATATCGAAGGTCAGAATATCACAAGCAGGCACATAAAATGTAAAGGGGCCCACAGCCACAATGACCACTCATGCGCAGAACAACAGTGGAAGTAGCACAGAACTCGTTCTGGAGCACAAGGCATCAGTACACACACTGCAGCTGAAAATGTGTTTTTGATTTCATTTGCAGTTCTTCACAGTGCATGGCACTGTAAATGACCATTACTGCAGTGCTAGACAGAGTCCCAACAGCCCGAAATAGAGAGAAATGACCACAGATTTGTTCACCGGTGATACCAACGAGCACTGAACGCAATGTAGGAAACATTGCAGTGAAGAACATCAGAGAGACATGGTACACACAAAGCAAAGGTCAGGCAATATACAAAGTAGTTACAATGCCAGATAGCGGAACCGATAGATCAGCACATCGTGAACCTCCTACGCAGGTTATGAAAATAATAGCTGTGCAGATTCATATAACACAGAAACATAGACTTTGATGGCAGATAAGGGCCACTTGTCCCACTTAGTCTGTCTATTTCCCTACCTACAGGATAAGCTGCGGATCCTAGTTAACCAACAGCCTATTTCTTCCTACCCCCCACAAGACCTGCCTTATGTCTGTCTCATGCATTCTTGAATTCTCCCACAGTTTTTACCCCACAACCTCCTCAGGAAGACTGTTCCATGTGTCCACCACCCTCTTTGTGAAAATATACTTTCTCACATTGCCCCTGAGCCATCCCCCCCCATCTTCAAATTGCGTCTCTTTCTTCTTGCACATCTCTTTTTCTGAAAGATGCTAACCTCTTGGACTTTGTTGATTCCACTGAGGTACTTAAAAGTTTATATCATGTCGCCCCTCTCCTTCCTTTCCTCAAGGGTATACATATTAAGCTCCTTTAGTCTCTCCTCATATGGCTTCTCTTGCAGACACTGCACCATTTTAGTTGCCCTCCTCTGGATGCCTCCATCCTGTCTATGTCCTTGCAGAGATGGAGTCTCCAGAACCGGACACAGTACTCCAGATGGGGTCTCACCAACTATATGTACAGAGGGATAACAACTTCCCGTTTTCTGCTGGTGATGCATCTCCCTATACATCCCAGTATCCCTCAGCCCACCCCTCCCCAACTGTCTCATTCACAGTGCGGTGGTGCTGATGCATGTACTGCTCAGCCCCTCACAGTGAGGAGGTGCTGATGCATGTACTGTGGGTCACTCACAATGTGGTATCGCTGATGCATTTACAGTAGGTCACTCACTATGTGGTAGCACTGATGCATTTACTGAAGGTTACTCACAATATGGTAGTGATGTTACATGTATTGCGGTCACTCACAGTGTGGTAGTTCTGATGCATGTGCTGTGGGTCTCTCACAGTGTGGTAGTGCTGATGCATGTACTGTGGGTAACTCACAGTGTGGTAGTGCTGATGCATGTACTGTGGGTGACTCATAGTGTGGTAGTGCTGATGCATGTACTGTGGGTCACTCACAGTATGGAAGTACTGATGCATGCACTGTGGGTAACTCACAATGTGGTGGTGCTGATGCATGTACTGTGGGTCACTCACAGTGTGGAGGTGCTGATGTATGTACAGTGGGTCACTCACAGTTTGGGAGTGCTAATGCATGTACTGTGGGTCACTCACAGCGTGGTAGTTCTGATGCATGTGCTGTGGGTCACTCACAGTATGGTAGTGCTGATGCATGTACTGTGGGTCTCTCACGGTGTGGTAGTGCAGATGTATGTACTGTAGATCACTCACAGTGTGGTAGTACTGATGCATGTACTGTGGGTCAGTCACAGTGCCATCCTGCTGATGCATGTACTGTGGGTCACTTAAACTGTGGTAGTGCTAATGAATGTACTGTGGTCACTCACAGTGTGGTAGTGCTGATGCAAGTACTGTGGGTCACTCACACTGCGGTACTGCTGAAGCATGTAACTGTGGGTCACTCACAGTGTGGTGGTGCTGATCCTTGTACTGTGGGTCACTCACAGTGTGGTAATTCTGATGCATGTACTGTGGGTAACTCACAGTGGTGTGGTCCTGATGCATGTACTCTGGGTCACTCACATTCTGGTGGTGCTGAAGCATGTACTGTGGGCCATTCACAGTGCGGTAGTGCTGATGCATGTACTGTGGGTCACTCACAGTGTGGTAGTACTGGTGCAGGTACTGTGGATCACTCACAGTGTTGTGGTGTTAATGTATGCAGTGTGGGTCACTCCCAGTGTGGTGGTGCTGATGCATGTTCTGTGGGTCACACCCAGTGTGGTGGTGCTGATGCATGTTCTGTGGGTCACTCACAGTGTGGTAGTGCTGATGCATGTACTTTGGCTCACTCATGCTGTGGATGTGCTGATGCACGTACCATGGATCATTGACAGTGCGGAAGTGCTGATGCGTGTCCTGTGGGTCACTCACAGTGTGGTAGTGCTGATGTATGTACTGTAGATCACTCACAGTGTGGTACTACTGATGCATGTACTGTGCGTCAGTCAGAGTGCCGTCCTGCTGATGCATGTACGGGGGGTCACTTACACTGTGGTAGTGCTAATGAAAGTACTGTGGACACTCACAGTGTGGTAGTGCTGAGGCAAGTACTATGGGTTACTCACACTGTGGAAGTACTGATGCATGCACTGTTCAGTCACTCACAGTGTGGAGGTGCTGATGCATGTACTGTGGGTCACTCACAATGTGGTAGCGCTGATGCATTTACTGTAGGTAACTAACAATGTGGTAGTGCTGATTCATGTATTGTGCTCACTCACAGTGTGGTAGTGCTGATGCATGTACTGTGGGTAACTCACAGTGTGGTAGTGCTGATGCATGTACTGTGGGTGACTCATAGTGTGGTACTGCTGATGCATGCACTGTGGGTCACTCACAGTATGGAAGTACTGATGCATGCACTGTGGGTAATCACAATGTGGTGGTGCTGATGCATGTACTGTGGGTCACTCACAGTGTGGAGGTGCTGATGTATGTACAGTGGGTCACTCACAGTATGGGAGTGCTAATGCATGTACTGTGGGTCACTCACAGCGTGGTAGTTCTGATGCATGTGCTGTGGGTCACTCACAGTATGGTAGTGCTGATGCATGTACTGTGGGTCTCTCACAGTGTGGTAGTGCAGATGTATGTACTGTAGATCACTCACAGTGTGGTACTACTGATGCATGTACTGTGCGTCAGTCAGAGTGCCGTCCTGCTGATGCATGTACGGGGGGTCACTTACACTGTGGTAGTGCTAATGAAAGTACTGTGGACACTCACAGTGTGGTAGTGCTGAGGCAAGTACTATGGGTTACTCACACTGTGGAAGTACTGATGCATGCACTGTTCAGTCACTCACAGTGTGGAGGTGCTGATGCATGTACTGTGGGTCACTCACAATGTGGTAGCGCTGATGCATTTACTGTAGGTAACTAACAATGTGGTAGTGCTGATGCATGTATTGTGCTCACTCACAGTGTGGTAGTGCTGATGCATGTACTGTGGGTCTCTCACAGTGTGGTAGTGCAGATGTATGTACTGTAGATCACTCACAGTGTGGTAGTACTGATGCATGTACTGTGGGTCAGTCACAGTGCCGTCCTGCTGATGCATGTACTGTGGGTCACTTAAACTGTGGTAGTACTAATGAATGTACTGTGGTCACTCACAGTGTGGTGGTGTGCTGATGGCGCTGTGGGTCACTCACACCGCGGTACTGCTGAAGCATGTACTGTGGGTCACTCACAGTGTGGTGGTGCTGATCCTTGTACTGTGGGTCACTCACAGTGTGGTAATTCTGATGCATGTACTGTGGGTAACTCACAGTGGGGAGGACCTGATGCATGTACTCTGGGTCACTCACATTCTGGTGGTGCTGATGCATGTACTGTGGGTCATTCACAGTGTGGTAGTGCTGATGCATGTCCTGTGGGACACTCACAGTGTGATAGTGCTGATGCATGTCCTGTGAGACACTCACAGGTTGGTAGTGCTGATGCATATACTATGGCTCATTCACAGTGTGGTGCTGCTGAAGCACGGACTGTGGTTGTTACTCACAGTGTGGTAGTGCTTATGCATGTACTGTGGGTCACTCACAGTGTGGTGGCGCTGTTGCATGTACCGTGGGTCACTCCCAGTGTGGTAGTGCTAATGCATGTACTGTGGGTCACTCACTGTGTGGTACTTCTGATGCATGTCCATTGGGTCACTCACAGTGTTGTAGTATTGATGCAGGTATTGATCAGTCACTCACAGTGTGGTGGTGCTGATGCATGGATTGTGGTCACTCTCAGTGTGGTAGTGTTGATGTATGTACAGTGGGACTTTCACAGTGCGGTAGTGTTGATGCATGTACTGTGGTCACTCACAGTGTGGTGGTGCTGATGCATGGACTGTGGTCACTCATAGTGTGGTAGTGATTATGCATGTACTGTGTGTCACTCACAGTGTGGTGCTGCTGATGCATGGACTGTGGTCACTCACACAGTGTGGTACTGCTTGTGCATGTACTGTGGGTCACTCACAGTGTGGTGGTGCTGGTTCATGTTCTGTGGTTCACTCACAGTGTGGCAGTGCAGATGCATGTTCTGTAGGTCACTCACAGTTTGGCAGTGCTGATGCATGTACTGTGGGTCAATCACAGTGTGGTAGTGCTGATGCATGTGCTGTGGTCACTCAAAGTGCGGAAGTGCTGATGCATGGACTGTTTTCACTCATAGTGTGGTAGTGCTGATGCATGTACTGTGGATCACTCAGAGAGTGGTGGTGGTGCTGATGCATGAACCTTGGTCATTCACAGTGTGAAAGTGCTGATGCATGTACTGTTTGTCCCTGTCAGTGTGGGGGTGCTGATGCATGTACTATGGGTCACTCAAAGTGTGGTAGTGCTGATGCTTCTACTGTGGTTCACTCACAGCGTGGTAGTGCTGATTTCTGTACTGTGGGTCACTCACAGTGCCCTAGTGTTGATGTATGTACTGTGGTTCAGTCACAGTGTGATGGTACTGATGCATCTATTGTGGGTCACTCACAGTGTGGAAGTGATGATGCCTGCACTGTTGGTCAATCATAGTGTGGTAGTGCTCATGCAAGGACTGTGTTCACTCACAGTGTAGTGATGCTAATGCATGTAACCCAGGTCTCTCACACTGTGGTAGGGCTGATTCATGAACTGTGCAGTCACTCACAGTGTGGTAGCACTGATGCATGTACTGTGGTTCACTCATAGTGTGGTAGTGCTGATGCAGGTACTGTAGGTCATTCACAGTGCGGTAGTGCTGATGCATGTACTGTGGGTCAGTGAAAGTGTGTTGGTACTGATGCATGTGCTGTGGGTCTCTCACAGTGTGGTAGTGCTGATGCATGTACCGTTGGTCACCCAAAGCGTGGAAGTGCTGATGCATGTACTGTGCAGTCACTCACAATGTGGTAGTGTTGATGGATGTACTGTGGTCACTCACAGATTGGTAGTGCTGATGCATGTACTGTGGGTCACTCACAGTGTGGTGGTGCTGATGCATGTACCGTGGGTCACTCACAGTGTGGTAGTGCTGATGTATGTACTGTAGATCACTCACAGTGTGGTAGTACTGTTGTGTGTACTGTGGGTCAGTCACAGTACTGTACTGCTGATGCATGTACTCTGGGTCTTTCACACTGCGGTACTGCTGATGGATGTACTGTGGATCACTCACACTGTGAAAGTGCTCATGCATATACTGTTCAGTCACTCACAAAGTGGTAGTGCTGATGCATTTACTGTAGGTCACTCACAATGTGGTGGTGCTGATGCATGTATTGTGGTGACTCACAATGTGGTAGTACTGATGCAGGTACTCTGGGTCATTCACAATGCGGTAGTGTTGATGCATCTGCTGTGGTCACTCACAGTGTGGTGGTGCTGATGCATGTACTGTGGGTAACTCACAGTGTGGTAGTGCGGATGCATGTACTGCGGGTGACACACAGTGTGGTAGTGCTGATGCATGTACTGCGGGTGACTCACAGTGTGGTGATGGTGCTGATGCTTGTGCTGTGGGTCACTCACTGTGTGGTGGTGCTGAGGCATGTACTGTGGTTAACTCACAGTGGGGAGGTGCTCATGCATGTACTCTGGGTCGCTCACAGTGTGGTTGTGCTGATGCGTGTTATGTGGGTCATTCACAGTGCGGTGGTGCTGATGCATGTACTGTGGGACATTCTCAGTGCGGTAGTGTTGATGGATGTATTGTGGTCACTCACAGTTTGGTAGTGCTGATGCTTGTACTGTGGGTCACTCACAGTGTGGAAGTACTGATGCAGGTACTGAGGATCACACACAGTGTTGTGGTGCTATTGTATGCACTGTGGGTCACTCCCAGTGCACTGGTGCTGATGCATGTTCTGTGGTTCACTCACAGTGTGGAGGTGCTGATGCATGTACTGTGGGTCTCTCACACTGTGGTACTGCTGATGCATGTACTGTGGATCACTCACACTGTGAAAGTGCTCATGCATGTACTGTTCAGTCACTCACAAAGTGGTAGCGCTGATGCATTAACTGTAGGTCACTCACAATGTGGTGGTGCTTATGCATGGATTGTGGTCACTCACAATGTGGTAGTACTGATGCAGGTACTCTGGGTCATTCACAGTGCGGTAGTGTTGATGCACCTATTGTGGTCACTCACAGTGTGGTGGTGGTGCTGATGCATGTACTGTGAGTCACTCACAGTGTGGTAGTGCTGATGCATGTACTGTGGGCCACTCACAGAGTGGTGGTATTGATGCTTGTACTGTCGGTCACTCACTGTGTGGTGGTGCTGATGCATGTACTCTGGGTCCCTCACAGCATGGTGGTGCTGATGCTTGTACTGTGGGTCACTCACAGTGTGGTAGTTCTGATGCACGTACTGTGTGTCACTCTCAGTGTGGTAGTGCTGATGCATGTACTGTGGGTAACTCACAGTGTGGTAGTGCTGATGCATGTACTGTGGGTCACTCACAGTATGGTAGTACTGATGCATGCACTGTCGCTCACTCACAGTGTGATGATGGTGCTGATGCATGTACTGTGGGTCACTCACTGTGTGGTGGTGCTGATGCATGTACTCTGGGTCACCCACAGTGTGGTAGTGCTGATGCATGTACTGTGGTTAACTCGCGGGGAGGTGCCCGTGCATGTACTCTGGTCACCACAGTGTGGTTGTGCTGATGCATGTTGGTGGGTCTGGCAGTGCGCGGGTGGTGATGATGGCATATATTGTGAGAGACATCTCAGCGTGTAGTATTGATAGATGTACCGTGGTCACCACAGTTTGGTAGTGCTGATGCTTGTACTGTGGGTCACTCACAGTGTGGAAGTACTGATGCAGGTACTAAGGATCACTCACAGTGTTGTGGTGCTATTGTATGCACTGTGGGTCACTCCCAGTGCAGTGGGGCTGATGCATGTACTGTGTATCTCTCACAGTGTGGTGGTGCTGATGCATGTACTGTGGGTCACTCACACTGTGGTAGAGCTGTTGCATGTACTGTGGATTACTGACAGTGTGGTAGTGCTGATGCGTGTACTGTGGGTCACTCACAGTGTGGTAGTGCTGATGTATGTACTGTAGATCACTCACAGTGTGGTAGTACTGTTGCGTGTACTGTGGGTCAGTCACAGTGCCGTACTGCTGATGCATGTACTGTGGATCACTCACACTGTGAAAGTGCTCATGCATGTACTGTTCAGTCACTCACAGTGTGGTAGTACTGATGCATGTACTGTGGGTCAGTCACAGTGCCGTCCTGCTGATGCATGTACTGTGGGTCACCTAAACTGTGGTAGTACCAATGAATGTACTGTGGTCACCACAGTGGTAGTGCTGATGGGCACTCAGGGGTCACTCACACTGCGGTACTGCTGAAGCATGTACTGTAATACTCTCAGTGTGGTGGTGCTGATCCTGTACTGTGGTCACTCACAGTGTGGTAATTTGATGCATGTACTGTGGGTCAGTCACAGTGCCGTCCTGCTGATGCATGTACTGTGGGTCACTTAAACTGTGGTAGTACTAATGAATGTACTGTGGTCACTCACAGTGTGGTAGTGCTGATGCAAGTACTGTGGGTCACTCACACTGCGGTACTGCTGATGCATGTACTGTGGGTCACTCACAGTGTGGTGGTGCTGATCCTTGTACTGTGGGTCACTCACAGTGTGGTAATTCTGATGCATGTACTGTGGGTAACTCACAGTGGGGTGGACCTGATGCATGTACTCTGGGTCACTCACATTCTGGTGGTGCTGATGCATGTACTGTGGGTCATTCACAGTGTGGTAGTGCTGAAGCATGTACTGTGGGTCACTCACAGTGTGGTGGTGCTGATCCTTGTACTGTGGGTCACTCACAGTGTGGTAATTCTGATGCATGTACTGTGGGTAACCAGCGGGGGTGGACCTGATGCATGTACCTGGGTCACCTCATTCTGGTGGTGCTGATGCAGTGCTGTGGGTCACTCACACTGCGGTACTGCTGAAGCATGTACTGTGGGTCACTCACAGTGTGGTGGTGCTGATCCTTGTACTGTGGGTCACTCACAGTGTGGTAATTCTGATGCATGTACTGTGGGTAACTCACAGTGGGGTGGACCTGATGCATGTACTCTGGGTCACTCACATTCTGGTGGTGCTGATGCATGTGCTGTGGGTCTCTCACAGTGTGGTAGTGCTGATGCATGTACCGTTGGTCACCCAAAGTGTGGAAGTGCTGATGCATGTACTGTGCAGTCACTCAGCATGTGGTAGTGTTGATGGATGTACTGTGGTCACCACATGATGTAGTGCTGATGCATGTACTGTGGCTCACTCACAGTGTGGTGGTGCTGATGCATGCACCGTGGTCACCACTGCGTGGTAGTGCTGATGTATGTACCGTAGACTCACCACAGTGTGGTAGTACTGTTGTGTGTACTGTGGGTCAGTCACAGTGCTGTACTGCTGATGCATGTACTCTGGCCCTTACACCGCGTACTGCTGGATGGATGTACTGTGATCACCACACGTGAAAGTGCTATGCATATACTGTTCAGTCACCTGCAGCGTGGTAGTGCTGATGCATTTACCAGCAGGTCACCACAATGGTGGTGCTGATGCATGTATTGTGGTGACCCACAATGGTAGTACCGATGCAGCAGTACCTCGGGTCATTCACAATGCGGTAGTGTTGATGCATCTGCTGTGGTCACCACAGTGTGGTGGTGCTGATGCATGTACTGTGGGTAAGCCAGTGGTAGTGCGGATGCATGACGCATGGTGACACACAGTGTGGTAGTGCTGATGGCCGTACTGGCGGGTGACTTCAGTGTGGTAGTGCTGATGCATGTACTGTGGGTCACTCACAGTATGACAGTACTGATGCATGCTCTGTCGCTCACTCACAGTGTGGTGATGGTGCTGATGCTTGTGCTGTGGGTCACTCACTGTGTGGTGGTGCTGAGGCATGTACCGTGGTTAACCAGCGTGGGGGGTGCCTGCATGTACTCTGGCTCGCTCACAGTGTGGTTGTGCTGATGCGTGTTATGTGGGTCATTCACAGTGCGGTGGTGCTGATGCATGTACTGTGGGACATTCTCAGTGCGGTAGTGTTGATGGATGTATTGTGGTCACTCACAGTTTGGTAGTGCTGATGCTTGTACTGTGGGTCACTCACAGTGTGGAAGTACTGATGCAGGTACTGAGGATCACACACAGTGTTGTGGTGCTATTGTATGCACTGTGGGTCACTCCCAGTGCACTGGTGCTGATGCATGTTCTGTGGGTCACTCACAGCGTGGAGGTGCTGATGGCTGTACCTGTGGGTCTCACACTGTGGTACCGCTGATGCATGTGTTGTGGATCACTCACACCGTGAAAGTGCTCATGCATGTACCGTTCAGTCACCAAGTGGTAGCGCTTGATGCATTAACTGTAGGTCACCCACAATGTGGTGGTGCTTATGCATGTATTGTGGTCACCAATGTGGTAGTACTGGATGCAGGTACTTGGGTCATTCAGCAGCGGCAGTGTTGATGCACCTATTGTACGCCACAGTGTGGTGGTGTTGATGCATACGTACTGTGAGTCACTCACAGTGTGGTAGTGCTGATGCATGTACTGTGGGCCACTGACAGAGTGGTGGTATTGATGCTTGTACTGTCGGTCACTCACTGTGTGGTGGTGCTGATGCATGTACTCTGGGTCCCTCACAGCATGGTGGTGCTGATGCTTGTACTGTGGGTCACTCACAGTGTGGTAGTTCTGATGCACGTACTGTGTGTCACTCTCAGTGTGGTAGTGCTGATGCATGTACTGTGGGTCACTCACAGTATGGTAGTACTGATGCATGCACTGTCGCTCACTCACAGTGTGATGATGGTGCTGATGCTTGTACTGTGGGTCACTCACTGTGCGGTGGTGCTGATGCATGTACTCTGGGTCACCCACAGTGTGGTAGTGCTGATGCATATACTGTGGGTCACTCAAAGTGTGGTGGTGCTGATGCACGTACTGTGGGTTGCTCACAGTGTGGTAGTGCTGATGCATGTACTGTGGTTAACTCACAGTGGGGAGGTGCCTGCGCATGTATCGGGTCTACCTCACAGTGTGGTTGTGCTGATGCATGTTATGTGGGTCATTCACAGTGCGGTGGTGATGATGCATATATTGTGAGACATTCTCAGTGCGGTAGTATTGACAGATGTACTGTGGTCACTCACAGTTTGGTAGTGCTGATGCTTGTACTGTGAGTCACTCACAGTGTGGAAGTACTGATGCAGGTACTAAGGATCACTCACAGTGTTGTGGTGCTATTGTATGCACTGTGGGTCACTCCCAGTGCAGTGGTGCTGATGCATGTACTGTGTATCTCTCACAGTGTGGTGGTGCTGATGCATGGACTGTGGTCACTCACAGTGTGGAAGTGCTGATGCATGTACTGTGGGACCCTGTCAGTATGGGGGTGCTGATGAATTTACTATGAGTCACTCAAAGTGTTTTAGTGCTGATGCTTCTACTGTGGTTCACTCACAGTGCGGTAGTGCTGATGCATGTACTGTGGGTCACTCACAGTGCCCTAGTGCTGATGCCTGTACTGTGGTTCAGTCACAGGTGGTGGTACTGATGCATGTATTGTGGTCACCACAGTGTGGAAGTGCTGATGCCTGTACTGTTGGTCAATCATAGTGTGGTTGTGCTCAGGCAAGGACTGTGTTCACCACAGTGTAGTGATGCTAATGCATGTACTCCTGGGCCCTCACACTGTGGTAGGGCTGATGCTACACTGTACATACACCACGGTGTGGTAGCAAATGATGCATGTACTTGTTCACTCACAGTGTGGTAGTGCTGATGCAGTTACTGTAGTCACCACAGTGCGGTAGTGCTGATGACAGTCTGTGGGTCAGTCAAAGTGTGTTGGTACTGATGCATGTACTGTGGTCACCACAGTTGGGTAGCCAATGCATGTACTGTTGGTCACTTAAAGTGTAGTAGTGCTGATGCACTGTACTGTGCAGTCACACAACAAAGTGGTAGTGCAGATGCATGTACTGTGGCCACTCACAGTGTGGTGGTACTGATGCACATACTGTGGGTCACCGCTGCGTGGTGGTGCCAATGCACGTACCGCTGTGTGTCATTCATAGGGTGGTGGTGCTGATGCATGTACGGTGGGCCATTCTCACTGCGGTAGAGTTGATGGATGTACTGTGGTCACTCACAGTGTGGTAGTGCTGATGCATGTACTGTTGGTCACTCACAGTGTGGAAGTACTGATGCAGGTACTGAGTATCACTCACAGTGTTGTGGTGCATTGTATGCGCTGTGGGTAACTCCCAGTGCAGTGTTGCTGATGCATGTACTGTGGGTCACTCACAATGTGGTAGCGATTATGCATTTACTGTAGGTAACTCACAATGTGGTAGTGCTGATGCATATACTGTGGTCAGTCACTGTGCTGTACTGCTGATGGCTGTACTGTGGGTCACTTACACCGTGGTAGTGCTGATAAATGTACTGTGGTCACCATAGGTGCTAGTGCTGATGCAAGTACTGTGGGTCACCACACGCGGTACAACTGATGCATGTACTGAGGGTCACTCACATGGTGAAAGTACTGATGCATGTACTGTTCAGTCACTCACGGTGGAGGTGCTGATGCATGTACTGTGGGTCACCACAATGTGGTAGCGCTGTTCCATTTACTGTAGGTAACTCAATGTGGTAGTCTGATGCATGTATTGTGCTCAATCACTGTGTGGTAGTGCTGATGCATGTCCTGTGTGACACCCACAGTGTGGTAGTGCTGATGCATGTATTGTGGTCACCACATGTTGGTAGTGCTGATGCAAATACTGCGGGTCATTCACAGTGTGGTGCTGCTGATGCATGGACTGTGGTTGTTACTCACAGTGAGGTAGTGTTTATGCATGTACTGTGGGTCACTCACAGTGTGGTGATGTGGTTGCATGTACAGTGGGTCACTCCCAGTGTGGTTGTGCTAATGCATGTACTGTGGGTCACTCACTGTGTGGTAATGCTGATGCATGCATTGTGGTCACTCACAGTGTGGTAGTGCTGATGCATGTCCTGTGGGACACTCACAGTGTTGTAGTGTTGATGCGTTTATTGTTCAATCACTCACAGTGTGCTGGTGCTGATGCATGTATTGTGGTCACTCACAGTGTGGTAGTGTTGATGCATGTACAGTGGGACATTCACAGCGCGGTAGTGTTGATGCATACCGTAATACCACAGTGTGGTGGTGCTGATGCATGTACTTTGGTCACTCACAGTGTGGTAGTGCTGATGCATATACTGTGGGTCACTCACAGTGTGGTGGTGCTGATGCATGGACTGTGGTCACTCATAGTGTGGTGGTGATAATGCATGTTCTGTGGGTCACTCACAGTGTGGTGCTGCTTATGCATGTACTGTGGGTCACTCACAGAGTGGTGGTGCTGATTCATGTACTGTGGTTCACTCACAGTGTGGCAGTGCTGATGCATGTTCTGTGGATCACTCACAGTGTGGCAGTGCTGATGCATGTACTGTGGGTCAATCACAATGTGGTAGTGCTGATACATGTACTGTGGTCGCTCAAAGTGTGGACGTGCTGATGCACAGACTGTTTTCACTCACAGTGTGGTAGTGCTGATGCTTGTACTGTGTGTCACTCAGAGTGTGGTGGTGCTGATGCGTGGACTGTGGTCATTCACAGTGTGGAAGTGCTCATGCATGTACCGTGGATCCCTGTCAGTGTGGGGGTGCTGATGCATGTACTATGGGTCACTCAAAGTGCGGTAGTGCTGATGCATGTACTGTGGGTCCCTGTCAGTGTGGGGGTGCTGATGCATGTACTATGGGTCACTCAAAGTGTGGTAGTTCTGATGCTTCTACTGTGGTTCACTCACATTGAGGTAGGTGCTGATGCATGTACTGTGGGTCACTCACAGTGCCCTACTGCTGATGCATGTACTGTGGTTCTGTCACAGTGTGGTGGTACTGATGCATGTATTGTGGGACACTCACAGTGTGGAAGTGCTGATGCCCGTACTGTTGGTCAATCATAGTTTGCTAGTGCTCAGGAAAGGACTGTGTTCACTCACAGTGTAGTGATGCTAATGCATGTACCCTGGGTGTCTCACACTGTGGTAGGGTTGATGCATGTACTGTGCAGTTGCTCACATTGTGGTAGTGCTGATGCATGTACTGTGGTCACACACAGTGTGGTTGTGCTGATGCTTGTATTGCGGTTCACTCACAGTGTGGCAGTGCTGATGCATGTTGTGTGGGTCTGTCAAAGGGTGGTGGTAGTGATGCATGTACTGTGGGTCTCTCACAGTGAGGTACTGCTGATGCATGTACTGTGGGTCAGTCAAGGTGTGGTGGTAGTGATGCATGTACTGTGGGTCTCTCACAGTGTGGCAGTGTGGATCCATGTACTGTGCATCACTGACAGTGGGATAGTACCAATGCATATACTGTAGGTCACTCAAAGTGTGGTAGTGCTGATGCATTTACTGTGCAGTCACTCACAGTGTGGTAGTGCTGATGCATGCACTGTGGTCACTCACAGTGTGGTGGTGCTGATGCATGTACTGTGGGTCACTCACAGTGCGGTGGTGTTGATGCATATTCTGTGGGTCACTCACACTGTGGTAGTGCTGATGCATGTTCTGTGGTTAACTCACAGTGGGGTGGTGCTGATGCATGTACTCTGGGTCACCCATAGTGTGGAAGTGATGATGCCTGTACTGTTGGTCAATCATAGTGTGGTAGTGCTCAGGCAAGGACTGTGTTCACTCACAGTGTAGTGATGCTAATGCATGTACCCTGGGTCTCTCACACTGTGGTAGGGCTGATGCATGTACTGTACAGTCACTCACAGTGTGGTAGCACTGATGCATGTACTCTTGTTCACTCACAGTGTGGTAGTGCTGATGCAGGTACTGTAGGCCACTCACAGTGTGGTAGTGCTGATGCATGTACTGTGGGTCAGTAGTCAAAGTGTGTTGGTACTGATGCATGTACTGTGGGTCACTCACAGTAGGGTAGCACCAATGCATGTACTGTTGGTCACTCAAAGTGTGGTAGTGCTGATGCATGTACTGTGCAGTCACTCACAAAGTGGTAGTGCTGATGCATGTACTGTGGTCACTCACAGTGAGGTGGAGCTGATGCATGTACTGTGGGTCTCTCACAGTGTGGTAGTGCTATTGCATGTACTGCTGTGGGTCATTCACAGGGTGGTAGTGCTGATGCATGTACTGTGGGCCATTCTCAGTGTGGTAGTGTTGATGGATGCACTGTGGTCACTTATAGTGTGGTAGTGCTGATGCATGTACTGTGGGTCACTCACAGTGTGGAAGTACTGATGCAGGTACTGAGTATCACTCACAGTGTTATGGTGCTATCGTATGCGCTGTGGGTAACTCCCAGTGCAGTGGTGCTGTTGCATGTACTGTGGGTCACTCACAGAGTGGAGGTGCTGTTGCATGTACTGTGCATCTCCCACGGTGTGGTAGTGCTGATGCATGTACAGTGGGTCACTCACACTGTGTTAGTGCTGTTCCATGTGCTGTGGATTACTGACAATGTGGTAGTGCTGATGCGTGTACTGTGGGTGACTCACAGTGTGGTAGTGCTGATGTATTTACTGTAGATCACTCACAGTGTGGTAGTACTGTTGCGTGTACTGTGGGTCAGTCACAGTGCCGTACTGCTGATGCATGTACACTGGGTCACGCAAACTGCGGTACTGCTGATGCATGTACTGTGGATCACTCACACTGTGAAAGTGCTCATGCATGTACTGTTCAGTCACTCACAGTGTGGTGATGCTGATGCATGTACTGTTCAGTCACTCACAAAGTGGAAGCGCTGATGCATCAACTGTAGGTCACTCACAATGTGGTGGTGCTGATGCATGTATTGTGGTCACTTGCAATGTGGTAGTACTGATGCAGGTACTCTGGGTCATTCACAGTGCAGTAGTGGTAATGAATCTTCTGTGGTCACTCACAGTGTGGTGGTGCTGATGCACATACTGTGATTCACTCATGGTGTGGTAGTGCTGATGCATGGACTGTGGGCCACTCACAGTGTGGAGGTACTGATGCATGTACTGTTGGTCACTCACAGTGTGGTGGTGCTGATTCATGTACTGTGGGTCACTCACAGCATGGTGGTGCTGATGCATGTACTCTGGGTCACTCAAAGTGCGGTGGTGCTGATGCTTGTACTGTGGGTCACTCACAGTGTGGTAGTTCTGATGCATGTACTGTGGTCACTCAAAGTGTGGAAGTGCTGATGCACGGACTGTTTTCACTCACAGTGTGGTAGTGCTGATGCATGTACTGTGTGTCACTCAGAGTGTGGTGGTGCTGATGCATGGACTGTGGTCATTCACAGTGTGGAAGTGCTGATGCATGTACTGTGGGTCCCTGTCAGTGTGGGGGTGCTGATACATATACTATAGGTCACTCAAAGTGCGGTAGTGCTGATGCATGTACTGTGGGTCACTCAGAATGTGGTGGTGCTGATGCATGGACTGTGGTCACTCACAGTGTGGAAGTGCTGATGCATGTACTGTGGGACCCTGTCAGTATGGGGGTGCTGATGAATTTACTATGAGTCACTCAAAGTGTTTTAGTGCTGATGCTTCTACTGTGGTTCACTCACAGTGCGGTAGTGCTGATGCATGTACTGTGGGTCACTCACAGTGCCCTAGTGCTGATGCCTGTACTGTGGTTCAGTCACAGTGTGGTGGTACTGATGCATGTATTGTGGGTCACTCACAGTGTGGAAGTGCTGATGCCTGTACTGTTGGTCAATCATAGTGTGGTTGTGCTCAGGCAAGGACTGTGTTCACTCACAGTGTAGTGATGCTAATGCATGTACCCTGGGTCTCTGACACTGTGGTAGGGCTGATGCATGTACTGTACAGTCACTCACAGTGTGGTAGCAAATGATGCATGTACTCTTGTTCACTCACAGTGTGGTAGTGCTGATGCAGTTACTGTAGGTCACTCACAGTGCGGTAGTGCTGATGCATGTACTGTGGGTCAGTCAAAGTGTGTTGGTACTGATGCATGTACTGTGGGTCACTCACAGTTGGGTAGCGCCAATGCATGTACTGTTGGTCACTTAAAGTGTAGTAGTGCTGATGCATGTACTGTGCAGTCACACACAAAGTGGTAGTGCAGATGCATGTACTGTGGCCACTCACAGTGTGGTGGTACTGATGCATATACTGTGGGTCACTCACAGTGTGGTGGTGCTAATGCATGTACTGCTGTGTGTCATTCATAGGGTGGTGGTGGTGCTGATGCATGTACGGTGGGCCATTCTCACTGCGGTAGAGTTGATGGATGTACTGTGGTCACTCACAGTGTGGTAGTGCTGATGCATGTACTGTTTGTCACTCACAGTGTGGAAGTACTGATGCAGGTACTGAGTATCACTCACAGTGTTGTGGTGCAATTGTATGCGCTGTGGGTAACTCCCAGTGCAGTGTTGCTGATGCATGTACTGTGGGTCACTCACAATGTGGTAGCGATTATGCATTTACTGTAGGTAACTCACAATGTGGTAGTGCTGATGCATATACTGTGGGTCAGTCACTGTGCTGTACTGCTGATGCATGTACTGTGGGTCACTTACACTGTGGTAGTGCTGATAAATGTACTGTGGTCACTCATAGTGTGCTAGTGCTGATGCAAGTACTGTGGGTCACTCACACTGCGGTACAACTGATGCATGTACTGAGGGTCACTCACATGGTGAAAGTACTGATGCATGTACTGTTCAGTCACTCACGGTGTGGAGGTGCTGATGCATGTACTGTGGGTCACTCACAATGTGGTAGCGCTGTTCCATTTACTGTAGGTAACTCACAATGTGGTAGTGCTGATGCATGTATTGTGCTCAATCACTGTGTGGTAGTGCTGATGCATGTCCTGTGTGACACCCACAGTGTGGTAGTGCTGATGCATGTATTGTGGTCACTCACATGTTGGTAGTGCTGATGCAAATACTGTGGGTCATTCACAGTGTGGTGCTGCTGATGCATGGACTGTGGTTGTTACTCACAGTGAGGTAGTGTTTATGCATGTACTGTGGGTCACTCACAGTGTGGTGATGTGGTTGCATGTACAGTGGGTCACTCCCAGTGTGGTTGTGCTAATGCATGTACTGTGGGTCACTCACTGTGTGGTAATGCTGATGCATGCATTGTGGTCACAGTGCGTGGTAGTGCTGATGCATGTCCTGTGGGACACCACAGTGTTGTAGTGTTGATGCGTTTATTGTTCAGCCATCACAGGTGCTGGTGCTGATGCATGTATTGTGGCTGACCAAGGTGGTAGTGTTGATGGCCGCACAGTGGGACATTCACAAAGCGGTAGTGTTGATGCATACTGTAGTCACCACAGTGTGGTGGTGCTGATGCATGTACTTTGGTCACTCACAGTGTGGTAGTGCTGATGCATATACTGTGGGTCACTCACAGTGTGGTGGTGCTGATGCATGGACTGTGGTCACTCATAGTGTGGTGGTGATAATGCATGTTCTGTGGGTCACTCACAGTGTGGTGCTGCTTATGCATGTACTGTGGGTCACTCACAGAGTGGTGGTGCTGATTCATGTACTGTGGTTCACTCACAGTGTGGCAGTGCTGATGCATGTTCTGTGGATCACTCACAGTGTGGTAGTACTGTTGCGTGTACTGTGGGTCAGTCACAGTGCCGTACTGCTGATGCATGTACACTGGGTCACGCAAACTGCGGTACTGCTGATGCATGTACTCCGTGGATCACCCACACTGTGAAAGTGCTCATGCATGTACTGTTCAGTCACCACAGTGTGGTGATGCTGATGCATGTACCGTTCAGTCACTACAAGTGGAGCGCTTGATGCATCAACTGTGGATCACCCACAATGTGGTGGTGCTGATGCATGTATTGTGGTCACTGCAATGTGCGGTAGTACTGATGCAGGTACTCTGGGTCATTCACAGCAGTAGTGGTAATGAATCTTCTGTGGTCACTCACAGTGTGGTGGTGGTGCTGAATATACCGTGATTCACCCATGGTGGTAGTGCTGATGCATGGACTGTGGGCCACTACAGTGTGGAGGTACTGATGCATGTACTGTTGGTCACCACAGTGGTGGTGCTGATTCATGTACTGTGGGTCACTCACAGCATGGTGGTGCTGATGCATGTACTCTGGGTCACTCAAAGTGCGGTGGTGCTGATGCTTGTACTGTGGGTCACTCACAGTGTGGTAGTTCTGATGCATGTACTGTGGTCACTCAAAGTGTGGAAGTGCTGATGCACGGACTGTTTTCACTCACAGTGTGGTAGTGCTGATGCATGTACTGTGTGTCACTCAGAGTGTGGTGGTGCTGATGCATGGACTGTGGTCATTCACAGTGTGGAAGTGCTGGATGTACGTACTGTGGGTCCTCTGTCAGTGTGGGGGTGCTGATACATATACTATAGGTGATCACCAAAGTGCGTAGTGCTGATGCATGTACTGTGGGTCACCAGAATGTGTGGTGTTGATGCATGGACTGTGGTCAATTACAGTGTGGAAGTGCTGATGCATGTACTGTGGGACCCTGTCAGTGTGGGGGTGCTGATGAATTTACTATGAGTCACTCAAAGTGTTTTAGTGCTGATGCTTCTACTGTGGTTCACTCACAGTGCGGTAGTGCTGATGCATGTACTGTGGGTCACTCACAGTGCCCTAGTGCTGATGCCTGTACTGTGGTTCAGTCACAGTGTGGTGGTACTGATGCATGTATTGTGGGTCACTCACAGTGTGAAGGCTGATGCCTGTACCGTTGGTCAATCATAGTGTGGTTGTGCTCTGGGCAAGGACTGGTGTTCACTCACAGTGTAGTGATGCTAATGCATGTACCCTGGTCTCACACTGTGGTGGGCTGATGCATGTACTGCGTAGTCACTCACAGTGTGGCAGCAAATGATGCATGTACCTTTGTTCACTCACAGTGTGGTAGTGCTGATGCAGTTACTGTAGGTCACCACAGTGCGGTAGTGCTGATGCATGTACTGTGGGTCAGTCAAAGTGTGTTGGTACTGATGCATGTACTGTGGGTCACCTACAGTTGGGTAGCGCCAAATGTAATGTACTGTTGGTCACCTCTAAAGTGTAGTAGTGCTGATGCATGTACTGTGCAGTCAACAATAAAGTGGTAGTGCGCAGATGCATGTACCTGTACACTACAGCGTGGTGGTACTGATGCATATAATTGTCACTCACAGTGTGGTGGTGCTAATGCACGTACTGCTGTGTGTCATTCATAGGTGGTGGTGGTGGCGCTGATGCATGTACTGTGGGCCATTCTCAGTGCGGTAGAGTTGATGGATGTACTGTGGTCACTCACAGTGTGGTAGTGCTGATGCATGTACTGTTTGTCACTCACAGTGTGGAAGTACTGATGCAGGTACTGAGTATCACTCACAGTGTTGTGGTGCAATTGTATGCTTGGGGTAACTCCAAGTGCAGTGTTGCTGATGCATGTACTGTGGGTCACTCACAGAGTGGAGGTGCTGATGCATGTACTGTGTATCTCTCACAGTGTGGTAGTGCTGATGCATGTACATTGGGTCACTCACACTGTGGTAGTGCTGTTCCATGTGCTGCGGATTACTGACAATGTGGTAGTACTGATGCGTGTACTGTGGGTGACTCACAGTGGCAGTACTGGATGTATTTACTGCAGATCACTCACAGTGTGGTAGTACTGTTGCATGTACTGTGGGTCAGTCACAGTGCCGTACTGCTGATGCATGTACACTGGGTCGCACACACTGCGGTACTGCTGATGCATGTACTGTGGATCACTCACACTGTGAAAGTGCGCATGCATATACTGTTCAATCACTCACAGTGTGGTGGTGCTGATGCAAGTACTGTAGGTCACTCACAATGTGGTAGCACTGATGCATTAACCGTAGGTCACTCAAAATGTGGTGGTGCTGATACATGTATTGTGCTCACTCGCAATGTGGTAGTACTGATGCATGACCTGTTCAGTCACTCACAGTGTGAAGGTGCTGATGCATGTACTGTGGGTCACTCACAATGTGGTAGCACTGATACATTTACTGTAGGTAACTCACTATGTGGTAGTGCTGATGCATGTACTGTGGGTTAGTCACAGTGCTGTACTGCTGATGGATGTACTGTGGGTCACTTACACTGTGGTAGTGCTGATAAATGTGCTGTGGTCACTCACAGTGTGGTAGTGCTGATGCAAGTACTGTGGGTCACTCACACTGCGGTACTACTGATGCTACGTACTGTGGTTACCTACACCGTGGAAGTACAGATGGCCGTACTGTTCAGTCACTGGCAGTGTGGAGGTGCTGATGGCCGTACCTGTGTCACTCAAAATGTGGTAGCGCTTGATGCATTTATTGAGTAGGTAACCTTACAATGTGATACCGCTGATACATGTATTGTGCTCAAACACGGGTGGTAGTGCTGATGCTGCATTGTGGGTCACCCACAGGTTGGTGAAAAGCTGATGCATATACCGGTCATTCACAGCATGGTGCTACTGATGCATGGACTGTGGTTGTTACTCACAGTGAGGTAGTGTTTATGCATGTACTGTGGGTCACTCACAGTGTGGTGGTGCTGTTGTAAGTACCATCGATCACTCACAGTGTGGTTGTGCTAATGCATGTACTGTGGGTCACTCACTGTGTGGTAGTGCTGATGCATGTATTGTGGTCACTCACAGTGTGGTACTGCTGATGCATGTCCAGTGGTCACTCTCAGTGCTGTAGTACTGATGCATGTATAGTTCTGTCACTCACAGTGTGGTGGTGCTGATGCATGTATTGTGGTCACTCACAGTGTGGTAGTGTTGATGCATCTAAGGTGGGACATTCACAGTATGGTAGTGTTGATGCAAGTACTGTGGTCACTCACTGTGTGGTGGTGCTGATGCACATACTTTGGTCACTTACAGTGTGGTAGTGCTGATCCATATACTGTGGGTCACTCACAGTGCTGAGCTGCTGATGCATGGACTGTGGTCACTCACAGTGTGGTAGTGATTATGCATGTACTGTGGGTCACTCACGGTGTGGTGGTGCTGATTCATGTACTGTGGTTCACTCACATATTGGCAGTGCTGATGCATGTACTGTGGGTCAATCACAGTATGGTAGTGCTGATGCAAGTACTGTGGTCATTCAAAGTGTGGAAGTTCTGATGCATGGACTGTTTTCACTCACAGTGTGGTAGTGCTGATGCATGTACTGTGTGTCACTCAGAGTGTGGTGGTGCTGATGCATGTACTATGGGTCACTAAAAGTGTGGTAGTACTGATGCATGCACTGTGGGTCACTCAGAGTGTGGTAATGTTGATGCAAGTACTGTGGATCACTGACACTGCGGTAGTGCTGATGCATGTACTGTGGGTCACTCACAGTATGGTAGTGCTGATGCATGTACTGTGGGTCACTCACAGTGTAGTAGTGCTGATATATGTACTGTAGATCACTCACAGTGTGGTAGTACTGGTGCATGTACTGTTGGTCAGTCACAGTGCCGTACTGCTGAAGCATGTACTGTGGGTCACTCACACTGTGGTAGTGCTGATAAATAAACTGTGGGTCACTCACAGAGTTGTAGTGCTGATGTATCTACTGTAGATCACTCACAGTGTTGTAGTACTGCTGCATGTACTGTGGATCTATCACAGTGCCATACTGGATGGATTCATTTACTTGTGGTCACTCACTGTGGTAGTAATGATAAATGTACTGTGGCCAATGACAGTGTGCTAGTGCTGATGCAAGTACTGTGGGTCACTCACACTGCGGTACTATTGATGCATGTACTGTGGTTCACTCACACTGAGGAAGTACTGATGCATGTACTGTTCACTCACTCACAGTGTGAAGGTGCTGCTGCATGTACTGTGGGTCACTCACAATGTGGTAGCGATTATGCATTTACTGTAGGTAACTCACAATGTGGTAGTGCTGATGCATTTACTGTGGGTCAGTCACTGTGCTGTACTGCTGATGCATGTACTGTGGGTCACTCACAGTGTAGTAGTGCTGATATATGTACTGTAGATCACTCACAGTGTGATAGTACTGGTGCATGTACTGTTGGTCAGTCACAGTGCCGTACTGCTGAAGCATGTACTGTGGGTCACTTACACTGTGGTAGTGCTGATAAATATACTGTGGGTCACTCACAGTGTTGTAGTGCTGATGTATCTACTGTAGATCACTCACAGTGTGGTAGTACTGATGCATGTACTGTGGATCTGTCACAGTGCCATACTGATGATTCATTTATTGTGGGTCACTTTCACTGTGGTAGTAATGATAAATGTACTGTGGCCAATGACAGTGTGCAAGTGCTGATGCAAGTACTGTGGGTCACTCACATTGCGGTACTATTGATGCATGTACTGTGGTTCACTCACACTGAGGAAGTACTGATGCATGTACTGTTCACTCACTCACAGTGTGAAGGTGCTGATGCATGTACTGTGGATCACTCACAATGTGGTAGCGATTATGCATTTACTGCAGGTAACTCACAATGTGGTAGTGCTGATGCATATACTGTGGGTCAGTCACTATGCTGTACTGCTGATGCATGTACTGAGGGTCACTTACACTGTGCTAGTGCTGATGCAAGTACTGTGGGTCACTCACACTGCGGTACTACTGATGCATGTACTGAGGGTCACTCACATGGTGAAAGTACTGATGCATGTAATTGTCTGATATACCACGGTGTGGAGGTGCTGATGCATGTACTGTGGGTCACTCACAATGTGGTAGCTCTGTTCCATTTACTGTAGGTAACTCACAATGTGGTAGTGCTGATGCATGTATTGTGCTCAATCACTGTGTGGTAGTGCTGATGCATGTCCTGTGGGACACCCACAGTGTGGTAGTGCTGATGCATGTATTGTGGTCACTTCACATGTTGGTAGTGCTGATGCAAATACTGTGGGTCATTCACAGTGTGGTGCTGCTGATGCATGGACTGTGGTTGTTACTCAGAGTGAGGTAGTGTTTATGCATATACTGTGGGTCACTCACAGTGTGGTGATGTGGTTGCATGTGCAGTGGGTCGCTCCCAGTGTGGTTGTGCTAATGCATGTACTGTGGGTCACTCACTGTGTGGTAATGCTGATGCATGTATTGTGGTCACTCACAGTGTGGTAGTGCTGATGCATGTCCTGTGGGACACTCACAGTGTTGTAGTGTTGATGCATGTATTGTTCAGTCACTCACAGTGTGGTGGTACTGATGCATGTATTGTGGTCATTCACAGTGTGGTAGTGTTGATGCATGTACAGTGGGACACTCACAGTGCGGTAGTGTTGATGCATGTACTGTGGTCACTCAAAGTGTGGTGCTGCTGATGCACGTACTTTGGTCACTCACAGTGTGGTAGTGCTGATGCATATACTGTGGGTCACTCACAGTGTGGTGGTGCTGATGCATGGATTGTGGTCACTCATAGTGTGGTAGTGATAATGCATGTACTGTGGGTCACTCACTGTGTGGTGCTGCTTATGCATGTACTGTGGGTCACTCACAGAGTGGTGGTGCTGATTCATGTACTGTGGTTCACTCACAGTGTGGCAGTGCTGATGCATGTTCTGTGGGTCACTCACAGTGTGGCAGTGCTGATGCATGTACTGTGGGTCAGTCACAATGTGGTAGTGCTGATGCATGTACTGTGGTCACTCAAAGTGTGGAAGTGCTGATGCATGGACTGTTTTCACTCACAGTGTGGTAGTGCTGATGCTTTGTACTGTGTGTCACTCAGAGTGTGGTGGTGCTGATGCCTGGACTGTGGTCATTCACAGTGTGGAAGTGCTGATGCATGTACCGTGGGTCCGTGTCAGTGTGGGGGTGCTGATGCATGTACTATGGGTCACTCAAAGTGCGGTAGTGCTGATGCATGTACTGTGGGTCCCTGTCAGTGTGGGGGTGCTGATGCATGTACTATGGGTCACTCAAAGTGTGGTAGTGCTGATGCTCTACTGTGGTTCACTCACATTGAGGTAGGTGCTGATGCATGTACTGTGGGTCACTCACAGTGCCCCACTCATGATGGCATGTACCGGTTCTGGTCACAGTGTGGTGGTACTGATGCATGTATTGTGGGTCACTCATAGTGTGGAAGTGCTGATGCCCGTACTGTTGGTCAATCATAGTGTGGTAGTGCTCAGGCAAGGACTGTGTTCACTCACAGTGTAGTGATGCTAATGCATGTACCCTGGGTCTCTCACACTGTGGTAGGGTTGATGCATGTACTGTGCAGTTGCTCACATTGTGGTAGTGCTGATGCATGTACTGTGGTCACACACAGTGTGGTTGTGCTGATGCTTGTATTGCGGTTCACTCACAGTGTGGCAGTGCTGATGCATGTTGTGTGGGTCTGTCAAAGGGTGGTGGTAGTGATGCATGTACTGTGGGTCTCTCACAGTGTGGCAGTGTGGATCCATGTACTATGCATTACTCACAGTGGGATAGTACCAATGCATATACTGTTGGTCACTCAAAGTGTGGTAGTGCTGATGCATTTACTGTGCAGTCACTCACAGTGTGGTAGTGCTGATGCATGCACTGTGGTCACTCACAGTGTGGTGGTGCTGATGCATGTACTGTGGGTCACTCACAGTGCGGTGGTGTTGATGCATATTCTGTGGGTCACTCACACTGTGGTAGTGCTGATGCATGTTCTGTGGTTAACTCACAGTGTGGTGGTGCTGATGCATGTACTGTGGGTCACTCACAGTGCGGTGGTGTTGATGCATATTCTGTGGGTCACTCACACTGTGGTAGTGCTGATGCATGTTCTGTGGTTAACTCACAGTGGGGTGGTGCTGATGCATGTACTCTGGGTCACCCACAGTGTGGAAGTGATGATGCCTGTACTGTTGGTCAATCATAGCGTGGTAGTGCTCAGGCAAAGACTGTGTTCACTCACAGTGTAGTGATGCTAATGCATGTACCCTGGTTCACTCACAGTGTGGTAGTGCTGATGCAGGTACTGTAGGTCACTCACAGTGTGGTAGTGCTGATGCTTGTACTGTGGGTCAGTCAAAGTGAGTTGGTACTGATGCATGTACTGTGGGTCACTCACAGTAGGGTAGCGCCAATGCATGTACTGTTGGTCACTCAAAGTGTGGTAGTGCTGATGCATGTACTGTGCAGTCACTCACAAAGTGGTAGTGCTGATGCATGTACTGTGGTCACTCACAGTGAGGTGGTGCTGATGCATGTACTGTGGGTCTCTCACAGTGTGGTGGTGCTAATGCATGTACTGCTGTGGGTCATTCACAGGGTGATGGTGCTGATGCATGTACTGTGGGTTATTCTCAGTGTAGTAGTGTTGATGGATGCACTGTGGTCACTTATAGTGTGGTAGTGCTGATGCATGTACTGTGGGTCACTCACAGTGTGGAAGTACTGATGCAGGTACTGAGTATCACCCAGCAGTGTTATGGTGCCATTGTATGCGCTGTGGGTAACTCCCAGTGCAGTGGTGCTGTTGCATGTACTGTGCATCTCTCACGGTGTGGTAGTGCTGATGCATGTACAGTGGGTCACTCACACTGTGTTAGTGCTGTTCCATATGCTGTGGATTACTGACAATGTGGTAGTGCTGATGTGTGTACTGTGGGTGACTCACAGTGTGGTAGTGCTGATGTATTTACTGTAGATCACTCACAGTGTGGTAGTACTGTTGCGTGTACTGTGGGTCAGTCACAGTGCCGTACTGCTGATGCATGTACACTGGGTCACGCACACTGCGGTACTGCTGATGCATGTACTGTGGATCACTCACACTGTGAAAGTGCTCATGCATGTACTGTTCAGTCACTCGCAGTGTGGTGGTGCTGATGCAAGTACTGTGGGTCACTTACAATGTGGTAGCACTGATGCATTAACTGTAGGTCACTCACAATGTGGTGGTGCTGATGCATGTATTGTGGTCACTTGCAATGTGGTAGTACTGATGCAGGTACTCTGGGTCATTCACAGTGCGGTAGTGGTAATGCATCTGCTGTGGCTCACGTGTGGTGGTGCTGATGCATCATAATACTGTGATTACTCCACGGTGTGGTAGTGCTGATGTATGGATCAGGGCCACTCACAGTGTGGAGGCACTGATGCATGTACTGTTGGTCACTCACAGTGTGGTGGTGCTGATTCATGTACTGTGGGTCACTCACAGCATGGTGGTGCTGATGCATGTACTCTGGGTCACTCAAAGTGCGGTGGTGCTGATGCTTGTACTGTGGGTCACTCACAGTGTGGTAGTTCTGATGCATGTACTGTGGTCACTCAAAGTGTTTAAGTGCTGATACACGGACTGTTTTCACTCACAGTGTGGTAGTGCTGATGCATGTACTGTGATTCACTCAGGGTGTGGTAGTGCTGATGCATGTACTGTGGGCCACTCACAGTGTGGAGGTACTGATGCATGTACTGTTGGTCATTTACAGTGGGTGGTGATTCATGTACTCTGGGTCACTCACAGTGTGGTGGTGCTGATGCACGTACTCGTGATTCACCACCCAGGGTGTGGTGAAAGCTGGATGGCTGTACCTGTGGGCCACCTGCTAAGTGTGGAGGTACTGATGCATGTACTGTTGGTCACTCACAGTGCGGTGGTGCTGATTCATGTACTCTGGGTCACTCACAGTGTGGTGGTGCTGATGCATGTACTCTGGGTCACTCAAAGTGTGGTGGTGCTCATGCTTGTATTGTGGGTCACTCACAGTGTGGTATTTCTGATGCATGTACTGAGGGTAACTCACAGTGTGGAAGTGCTGATGCATGTACTGTGGGTCCCTGTCAGTGTGGGGGTGCTGATGCATATACTATAGGTCACTCAAAGTGCGGTAGTGCTGATGCATGTACTGTGGGTCACTCAGAGTGTGGTGGTGCAGATGCATGGACTCTGGTCATTCACAGTGTGGAAGTGCTGATGCATGTACTGTGGGACCCTGTCAGTGTGGGGGTGCTGATGAATTTACTATGAGTCACTCAAAGTGTTTTAGTGCTGATGCTTCTACTGTGGTTCACTCACAGTGCGGTAGTGCTGATGCATGTACTGTGGGTCACTCACAGTGCCCTAGTGCTGATGCCTGTACGTTGTGGTTCAGTCATTGCGGTGGTACCTGATGTACGTATTGTGGTCACCACAGTGTGGAAGTAAGATGCCCGTACCGTTGGTCAATCATATGTGGTAGTGCTCAGGCAAGGACTGTGTTCACCACAGTGTAGTGATGCTAATGCATGTACCCTGGGTCTCTCGACCGTGGTAGGGCTGATGCATGTACTGTACAGCCTAGTCGCGCATCTCCTCAAAGTCCCATCAAACCATGGGGACTGAGGGTGAAGGAGAGAGGGCAAACCCGGACTGGAGCAAAGACATCCAGAGCCGCTGAGATGGCTGGATTATAGGCCACCACAGAGTCTCTGGGTCACTGCTTGCCACTGGGATGGTCGATAGGTCAAGTACCACCGCCAGCCATCAGACCTCACATCTCATAAAGGGCGATACCTGACCATCTCCACAGCGGTAGGCTCACAAAGGGGGCACTAAAACTAAACCCCACAGTGTAATGATTAGACCATCCAACTTATTCCACCCCAAATAAGAGGCCTCAATCCCCAGGAGGAAGACTAGGTCAAGAGAGTGACCGTGTTTGTAGGTAGCAGTAAAAACTATCTGAGTAAGGCCCAGAGGAGTCATCAACTGGAGGGAGAGTTGTCCAAACTGCGAGAGTTCATCATCAACCCAGGCACTGAAGTCACCCAGGACCATCAACCTGGGCGACTCAAATGCCATGTTGATGACGAAGTCCGCAACTTCCTGAAGGAACCGCTTCTCATCACCGGGTGGACGGTAGATAAGGGCGACCCTACAACCTACACCTGTTACCATGGTACACTCAAATGACTCAGCCTTCTCAACTGGTACATTCGTGAGGTTAAGTTCGGTCTTGAAACAGACCGCAACCCCATGATCCAATCTCAAGTGGTGAATCACCAAGTATCCAGCTGGAGTTAAGGCCTCCAAAATTGGGCCGGAGTTCTCATCCAGCCAGGTCTCGGTGATGCAAGCCAGGTCCACTGTTCTAACAAGATCTGCAATAATTGCAGTCTTATTTTTAGTGGACCTGGCATTGTATAACACTGCCCAAGTTGAATGAGCCTCCCGGGCCATCCAAACCACCTGCCCACCAAAATTGGTGGTGCCCTTGGCTATGGAAACCAGACATGGAGGATCACGATCCTGGTTCCATTTCACCCAAGGGCATCTTCTGGATCCCACAACCCCTGATACGGTGGCTCCGCTCGTTCACCCCCCCCACTGTTCACAACCCCCTGCCCTCCTTCTCCCCCTGTGAGCAATACCCTGCACCCTACAGTGCTAATAAGTTATAAACTGCAAAGGAGGGGAGAAAAACAGATGGGGGCACAGAGAGCAGAGGGTGAATAGCGCACAACCATGGGGACAGGGCTCCAACACAGTCTGGTGACTAAAATGCCAGCCAACACTCCTCAGCAAGTCTACTATCAACCTAAGACAGCATACACAATAGAATAAAATTACACAACTCACTTACTAGAGAATAAAAATCCTCTAAAACTCAACCCCCATAAAAATAAAATTAACCATTCAAAACAAACAAACCAAAATAAAACAAACTACAAACTAGATCAACAAAATCTTCACCTCCCCCAGCCCCAGGAGATAAACAACAATATTAAACTAAATCATAAAATCCAAAATAACACATAAAAACAATATCAATCAAAATCAGCAAATAAATGTTACTGTATATTCCTGCACCCCGTTCTCTTAATTCTTACATTTTCTTACACCTCTGTTCTCGCCATACTTAAATATTCTTCTAGCCTTGTTCTCTCCATACTGCACCCCTTATTCCCTCCATACTTGCATATTCCCACACCATGCTCTCTCCATACTTACATATTCCAGCACCCCTATTCTCTTCATACTTATAAATTCCTGCATGTCATGTTTCACCTTACTTATATATTACCACATGCCCTGTTCTTCCATACTTAATACCCTTGTGCCCACTTCTCTCCATACTTACATTTTCCAGCACCTCCTGTTCTCTCCACATGTACATATTCCTGAACTCATTTTCTCCATACTTACATTTCCTGTACCTCCATTCTCTCCATACATACATACATATTCCTGCACCCCATGTTGTCTCCATACTTGCAAATTCCTCCAGGCGCCTCATATTTGCACCATCCTGTACAGTGCCTGCTACAGATAAGTTGAATGGTACCTCCATGTACCAGTCGGTACCTCCTCCTGCCATTCATTAGACAGCCCCTATTGATCAGTAGCAGTGTAGTAGACAGTGTTTTGCGGTATATTCAATGGTTTTATATGCATTAAAATGATCTTTCCTAATCAACCACTGGTTGGCTGCCGTGATCTATCAAGGTACAGCTGCCTTGATTTCACTGTAACATATGTTGTCTCCCCTAATAACACTGCAGATGGTGTTAGGTGTTTTTGAAAATATACAGTATGTTCCTTGTTCCGTTTCCCATTTTAATACTGATGTTGGTATTAGCCTTTCTGTCTTCTACATTGCACTAATTTGAATAAAAAATAACTGCTGAAAGTAATGTGTCACTGTTTTTTTACGGGAATGTTGTCATTTTTTTATTTAAAGGGACACCGTCAGCTACTGTACATTGTGATTGTTTTAAATTTTACTTTTTATTATAATAAATTAAACTGATTCAAAATGTGCCAGTGGTGTGTTATTTTTATGTGCTATACTCAGATTTACACTAAACTGAGCAAGAAATTTGGTTTTAATTGATTTCTTTATTGGAGCAGACCCCCCGTAATACCACAAGACATACCAACTTGAAGCGTATTCTCACTGCTGAAGTGCTGATGGTCTGCAGTGAGAATGCACTTCCAGCATGAAGCAGACAACACTAATATGTCCCAAACCAGCTCACTTCATCCAACATTGTGATGTCAGACTATGGAAGGAACAGAAAACGATAAAGGCTGGGACAGCACAGAAACACCCACAAGGGTGCGCACATTAACCTCAGCACCCTCCTCACACCGATCTTACTTGCACAACATTTATACAGTCACAGAACTTGCATGACTGACCAACTTATTTATTAAAATCATTATATAACTTGCCCTACTCAAAACCAGCTGTAACATTATTTAATTTATAGTCCGGGCAGATTTTGAAGCTGAACAGTGAACCTGTCATTCTTTGTTGCAATCTCAAAAACTTGGAGGAAGAAACAGCGGACAGACAGCATGGTTGGTTCTGGTTTGGTAGCCCAACATTTTCATATATCCTGAAACAGATCTCTAACATGACATCAAAAAAGGTTAAATTTCACACTACAAGGAGACAAGAGCAACTAGAAGAGAGAATAATTTTTTTTCTCCTGTGGCTAGTTACTGTAATTTTCAAGACTCAATAAAACTGTTAGTGTATGAGACTGTGTCCATTTGTGTGATGGGAGGGTTAAACATTTGGCAAAATGGGACCTCGGCTTGATAAATATAAGCCAGCAAGACAATATGATATGGGACAGGTCGACATGAAAAAAAAATGCTAACACTACAAGAAAAACTCATCTTCCCCATATCTAAACCACTGGGCTAACACTACATACAACGGCATTAATTAAAGAATGAAAACATTTTATTCTCTGAGTAACAGTAGATACCTGTACATCAGAAACTCAAGAAGACTTACATTGTTTCAATACGTTTTCACTTTATTACAGTTAAAAAAAAATGCTGATTTTCTTTGACAGTGTCCCATTAAAAATATTGAAAATGTTATTATGAGAGGCTGCATGTTTTGATCAATTTAGTGATTTGCTCCCATGATGGGTGTATTGCTGACTGTCCTTATATTTTGATTTTTTTTTTGTATTCTACTGTATATGGCTGGTTTATTTGAGATTTTTCTGATGGGCATGGCCTGTTTTCCTTCAAGCTGTGTCCAGATTCTGTGAAAGTAATTAAGTAGCATCACACTGTCTGGCAATAAATCAACTAATATGAATAAGACATTCAGAAGACCGTGTTAAAAAATAATAAATAATGGGTAAAGAAAAAAATGCAAGACAAAAAAGTATGGACGGAAAGTATGACTCCAGCACCTAATTGTAAATGCATCGGCAAACCGTCGTGCTGAGCCATAACTGTTGAATGAGACTCTGTGAAAAATCACATTGCAGGTGTCTGTTTATGCATAAATTAGACCCAATTCTACTCATAATGATAAAAGCTCTCTGTTATTCCCATTATCACTTTGTCTGTCCTTTTATTTTTGTCTTGTATTTTTACTTTTCCTTTATTTATTTACTTTTAACATGGTCTTCTGAATATCTTATTCAGATCTGCACCAATTCATAGCATGCATGGATGCTTCATCAATTCATTTTGTACAGGCTATTCTTCAAATTACATTACTCTAGTACTGGCCTACTACAATTGTTGCAGCTGTTATGGGCTATGGTCGCCTCTGTGTTTAGTTATTTTTATGTACATGAGGGGAACATACATAAATTACATAAAATAAAACATGCAATTTAATCAGATAAATGGTTGCACAGTGAATGTACAGTATTGACATTTCTGATGGACTGCAATGATATGAGTGGTTCTATTGTTATTGCATTCATTGGAAACTAGATCCGCTTTTCATGCTACAGTACACGCTCCAATTTTTAGAATGTAAACAGATGCAGACTAAGCATAATTTATTACATAAGTGGAAGGTATAAAAAGAATAAAAGAGCTGATGCACTCATCAGCAAATTCATAAAAATATATTAGCAGGCTAATTGACATACTGGTGTCCTGACTGAGTCCCCTGGAATGCTGGATCCTCTCTAGTTTTACCTGTTGAACAGTTTACTCTCATATTCACACGTATTTTTGAGTCAAAACTGTGGACTCCAGCACTTATGTTTGTGTGCACAAACAACTCATAATGCACCATTTTCTGTACATATTATAATGGTGTGGTGATGTCACCATGGTAGGTTAAGAAGACATGTTTATGTTAAAATCCTGATTTTATTTCCACAGTACTGTATTTCCACATTATTTGCAGCAGGCTTCTGTGCTGTGTGTACCATAAGAAGCAAATGTAGCCCATCTTTGCCAGAAATGAATGTGCACCCAATCCCTAATAGAGGCGAGGTACCCCAAAGCACCAGAGCCTGCACCTGTTTGCCACAACACCTGTTTGCCTGTTTGTCTGTTCGGATAATGAATCATGAATCTACCCTTATGTTTCTTCACTCTTTTTTTATTTTCCGCTGGTTGTCAAATACCCCCATTTATTCAAGGCAAAAATGTGGACTCCAATGCTTCAGGGTGCACTAACCCATCATCAGGGAACTAATCTGCTACTGTACTACAAAAGCAATGAAGCCCTGCACTTTTTTTGCCACAAATAAATGTGCAGACAACCCCTGATTTTCTTTGTCACCAGATACTGCAGCCAACCACACAAACTACTTGTCAACACACACAGATACTGTACAATTAAGGAACCAAGAACTCGAGCACACATTTTTTTCCAGAGTCCATCGCTTTGGAGGGTGGAGGAGTCCAACATACTATACAATGGAACCAAAAAACAAATGACTGAAAATATGAAAATAGAAATGGTCATCTTGTATACTAGCATAGAGTGTAGCCTGAGATCAAATATTCAAGTTATTTCCATGTGTGAGGGGCAAAACTATTATACTGTAGCTCACTCTTTACTTTGCACTTGTGTGGTACGGCCTTCCCCCTCATTCATTGAAATATATTGCATATTTGAATGTATGTTATTGTCTATCCTTTTATTATTAATTGTATTAAGGTATTAGCAGTATTATACAGTACGTGTGTTCCTATATACAATCCCAACCCAAACACAGGAAATTATGATCAACTCCAAAAGTCAGGCGTTCAAACATTCAAACACTACAAAACCTTTGCAAGCTGCCAAGCCACCAATAAAATGTTCATGACTTTAACTACTGCAATGCTTATGGAAAATGTTATCATATCTCCCCCATGCAATGTCTGCAACAGCAACCACTTTTATTTTATAAGTTACCAAACCCAATGCATAAGATACAGTATTATAAAAAGTCTATCCTTAGAAGGTGTTCCAATCTATTTAAATATCTATGTTTTGGCACTAGAGAAGTTTGTAATGTTAAATACAGAACTCATTGGGGAAATACCTGCTGAAATGAATGCTGAATTAAACCTGAGCATTTTATACATAAATGAAGAGCAATCACCGTTGAACTCATGTGTTGTTTCTCTTTGTCCTGCACGGTTTTGACCACCTGTATTGATTCTACAGACTGTAGTCTCTCAACCCCAGTACATCATTTCTTTTCCTTTCAGGTCTGGGCTAGCGCCAAAAACAATGTTCACTTTTAACACCCAGCAGCACTGGGGTATCCCTATTTAGTAAAATAACTGGAAATGGGCTTGAAAAGGGTCTCTTTAATACCTCGACATACACATCCTGCATATTGCTTGATACAGTCCGAAATACAAATAGAGATACATTCCAAAAATACAGAAATGCTTCATTCCATGCCATCACATAATGATACTCTTGCAAGTAATATACAGTACAAGTAATTAAAAAATGTATACTAATTGGAAAAACTTAGCATAAACATGAAACCATAAAAAAGTACAAAATAACACTATTTTAAAACAAATACATTCACCAGTACACTGTGGAGATTAAATCAACTGTATACATGCACAGGTGTTTAATTATACAAATAAATATGAGGATTATGTGCCCTTTAGATGCAGTGAGAGTAAATGACTTGTTCATGGTCACCCAGGGGTAACAGATTGAACTGGGGTCCTTTTTTGTGTGTGTGTGTGTAGTCTTTACCTTCCTCTCACACACTCCGTCCACCTCTACTTTGGGCCACCCTAGTGCTCCACACCCTAGCAGTCCTCTACTGGAAGCTCCCCCCTCTCACCCACATATTGCAGCCGACCCACGAGTTGTTCCCGGCATATCCCATCACCGGGCGGGTCCCCCTCCTCTGAGGGAGAAGGTGCGGGGAAAGGAACCACACTATTTTTCCATGGTCCAGTTGTGCTGCTGTGGTGGAGGAGGCTCGTGGAGGTTCTGAGGACATGGAGAATGGGGGCCGTCATCTGGTGGTGCTGAAGTTGTTTTTCTGGCTTTCTTGTTCCCTCCTGCGCTACTATGTGCAGTACCCCTAGTCTTCACCGGGGCCACTACAGAGTGAAGCTACCCCCAGCCCTCTCCAGGAGAGGAGAGCAGCCCTTTGGATGCTCAATCCTCTCCTTCCCCCTGCCAGCCCCTGGTGCCAGAGTCCGTTCCTGAACCCGGGTCACCACCGTGGTTTGAGGTGTGATGTCCAGCACCTCAACCCTCTGTGCCATTGGGCCAGCCTGGGGTCCTTTTTGATAGTTTAGTGGTGTTGAGTATGCTGCATGGTGTGTGGGTTAAAATTTGGTGTTTCTATATAAACTGACAATGTTCAGCACCTCCAAATATCCTTCTTCTTTCAGGCTGGTGCAGATCTATTTATTTATTTTATGTTATTTACGTGCAGATCTAATGTTGCAGAAGACAGTGTGAGCTCATCATTTGAAAGTGAGCCAATAAAGAGTAGTTGGAGATGAAGAATGCAGTGGTGCTGAGAACATCATGAGACCCCATAACTATCCAGCAGTACCAATTCTGCTCTATTATAAAAACATGCTACAGTCTCACTGATTGAATCAGAGCCAAGTACAGTATGCATGTCCCAGCTGTACCTCATTCTGCTCTATTATTTAACAATGCTACAGTCTCACTGATTAAATCAGAGCCAAGTACAGTATGCATGTCCCAGTTGTACCCCATTCTTCTCTATAATTAAAAGATGCAACAGTCTCACTGATTAAATCAGAGCCAAGTACAGTATGCATGTTCCAGCTGTACCCCATTCTGCTCTGTTATTTAACTATGCTAGTCTCACTGATTGAATCAGAGCCAAGTACAGTATGCATGTCCCAGCTGTACCCCATTCTGCTCTATTATTTAACAATGCTACAGTCTCACTGATTGAATCAGAGCTAAGTACAGTATGCATGTCCCAGCTGTACCCCATTCTGCTCTATTATTAAAAGATGCTACAGTCTCACTGATTGAATCAGAGCAAAGTACAGTATGCATAAATCATGGGAGGATGGTGTGGTACCTGAGGACTGGAGGATGGGATGTGATTCCTTCACACAAGTGTGTGACCAAGACAGAGGCAGGAAACTACAGACCTGTCAGTCTGACCTCTGTGGTAGGGAAAGTGATGGAGTCACTTCTGGAGGAAAGAACAGTTGATTACCTAGAGGCCAGTGGGGCACAGGACCCAAGGCAACATGGGTTCACAGTGGGAAGGTCATGTCAGACAAATCTAATAGATTTCTTTGACTGGGTGACCAAAGTAGTAGACCAGGGAGGGGCTGTGGACATGGCTTACCTAGACTTTAGCAAGGCATTTGACACAGTCCCACACAAAAGATTAACAGTCAAATTAACCAGCCTGGGAGTGGGTCCCAGGGTGGTAGCCTGGGTAAAACATTGGCTGCACAACAGAACACAGAAGGCAATTGTAAATGGAGTCCACTCTGAAGAAAGAGGGGTTACTAGTGGGATACCGCAGGGTTCAGTATTGGGTCCAGTCCTTTTTAATGTCTTCATCAGTGACATTGCAGAGGGACTGGAAGGAAAAGTATGCCTTTTTGCAGATGACAAAAAGATCTGCAACAGGGTTGATACACAAGGAGGCGTGGAAAGGATGAGAAGGGACTTGGCAAGGTTGGAGGAATGGTCAGAAGTATGGCAGCTAGGATTCAATGCAAAGAAGTACAAAATAATGCACCTGGGAAACAAAAACCCAGGGGAAGAATACACAATTGGGGGTGAGGTAGTAACAACAACAAAAATGGAAAGGGACCTGGGGTAATCATATCAGATGACCTTAAGGTTAGCAAGCAATGTGAGAAGGCAGTAGGAAGGGCTGGGGGGATACTGGGATGCACAGGGAGAGGCATCAGCAGCAGAAAACAGGAAGTTGTTATCCCTCTGTACAGACAGTTGGTGAGACCCCATCTAGAGTACTGCGCCCAGTTCTGGAGATCCCATCTCCACAAGGACATAGACAGGATAGAGGCAGTTCAGAGGAGGGCAACTAAAATGGTGCAGAGTCTGTAAGAGAAGCCGTATGAGAAGAGACTAAAGGAGCTTAATATGTATACTCTTGAGGAAAGAAGTGGGGGGGGACATGATAGAAACTTTTAAGTACCCCAGTGGAATCAACAAAGTCCAAGAGGGTAGCATCTTTCAGAAAAAGAGACGTGCGAGAACAAGGGGACACAATTTAAAGATAGAAAGGGGGGCAGTTCAGCGGCAATGTGAGGAAGTATTATTTCACAGAGAGGGTAGTGGATGCATGGAACAGCCTTTCTGAGGAGGTTGTGAGGTCTAAAACTGTGGGAGAATTCAAGAATGCATGGGACAGACATAAGGCAATTCTTGTGGGGAGGTAGGAAGAAATAGGCTGTTGGTTAACTAGGATCTGCGGCCTATCCTGTAGGTAGAAAGCGGGCAGACTAGATGGGCCAAGTGGTCCTTATCTGCCGTCAAAGTCTATGTTTCTATGCATGTCCCAGCTGTACCCCATTCTGCTCTATTATTAAACGATGCTACAGTCTCACTGATTAAATCAGAGGGAAGTACAGTATGCATGTCACAGCTGTATCGTATTCTGCTCTATTATTAAATGATGCTACAGTCTCACTGATTAAATCAGAGACAAGTACAGTCTGCATTGAAGCTAAGAGACTCACAAGGCTTTCAGACATTTGCTACAGAGATCTGTCAGCAACCTTGTCAGCAGTCCATAAGGTATTCATAGCACCTGCGGTTGGTTATGGGAGTCACAATGGGGATGGGGGCAACACCAAAGATATTCCTGCATTTGCTGTTTACACAATGAGACCCCACAGCACCTTCACCATTTGCCAAAAATGCAGTACAACCAGGATGCTACACAGCTGGTTACCAAAACTCAGATAAATAAATAAGCTGTACCCCATACTGTTTTACTATTAAAACAAGACATAGTCTCGAACATACAAAGTGTCACTATGTAAGTCATAGGCATATCTTCAGTCACACTGATGATATGCCTATGACTCACAGATTCATACAGCTGACCTCCTGACTCTGGGGTTGTGTGGCAAAACATTTTCTTCTCTCTCCCTTGGGTCAGATTTTGGAGCACCTCTGCATATCTTTTCCTAATGACTAAATGTTGTCAGCAGCAGCCTACATGCTTATCCTGCAGAAGGTGTGTTCTTCTGTGTTCAGAGGGGTTGGGGTGGATGGAGATACTTAAAGAGAAGACTCCTGTATATTCATGATTTGATATGTCTGATGTATTTATTATACATTACATCAAGTACTATACATATGTCAATAAGAGATCAGTCACTTTTCTGTTGCAACACATATCTAGAGTCTGAGGCTCTGACACAAGGTAGTAAAGTGTCAAGCAAGCCTCCATTTACATGCAAATGAGTCACCTGTAATACAGCCCTCCCATTCCTTGATGTCACTGCAGCAACAGTACAGAAGAAAACATAAGGGTATCAATGTTATCTATCCTGATTTTAGTTTTTTGTTTGCAATGGCTTGAGAGTTCTGTCATGCAACTCACACAGAGAGTAGTACATGTAGCCTTGATACTGTATGTGTAGAGCAAATAATACATCTAACAATATTTAATTCACAGGAAACAAAATATGTTTCTTTGTACTGCTCATTTCTCTCTGTGAGACAGTTGTAACATGTTGTAGAGAACAGTAGACTGAATCAGTCAGTCAGTTAGTCTGTACTGAACCAGGTGAACACCCTTGAGAAGATTTATTTACTAAGTGGGCCTGGGCAGTTTCCCAAAGATCACACAAGACTGAATTCCTCCTTTGCACAATGATACACACCCTTTCAGCAGCCTGAAAGTGGAAAGCTAGATCACTTACTTTATAAAGTGTACTGTTTTACATTTCAAATGTTCCTTAAATCTGAGTTTCTGACTGGAAATACCAAGACACCAAATGCATATGACAATGGGAGGAATGAGCTAAGCAAATACAGAGCACTACAAACACTGAGACAGATTAATTTATTTTCCTACAACAGCTAAAGTGCAGCATCTGATTTGTGAGAGACATGCTACTTCAAAAACTGGCATTACAAAGTGTGGGGAGGGGGCTGCCACAGCTTGTCCTCAGTTGCTTCTAAGTGAAATGCTGTAGCTCTCACATCACTGCTAATGATTTATAATGGGAATGGGGGCACTTTTAAAGTCATGGACCTGAGGGACCATCACCGTTCCCAAGGAGGTTAGGGAAACTTATTAAGAAATAGAGAGTAAAGGACTCTACTAGGATTTGAACCAGAGTCTCCCAGTTCTTGTGCCTGTGCTTTAACCACTAGATTACCCTTCTTCCATATGCTGCAGCTGATACTTTCCTGGTAACCTATGCCTTGTTATAGCTGAACTCTATATTGCCTTACAGCAGCCATCCAATCACTGACTGCCTAGTTACAAAGGGAAAGGGGCATATTTGCAAGATTGTTTCTCACTGCTGGTGTCAATCAAGACAGAGAATGCTATCACACACAGAACATAATACAATAGGTGTATAATACCACTTAAAACTCTTGTTGCAGGTTGGTCCGTTGGCGCTGAGGCACTGGATGCCACACTCGTGCCACGCTTAGGAACCAAGTTCAAGAATGAGCTGGGGTTGACATGGGAGGACTGGGATTGAGCATCTGGAGGACAGCTCTCCTAGTCCTGGAGAGGGTTGGGGCTCCTCCAATGCACTGGTGACCCTTGTGGAGGCTGGGGTTTCTGCAGTGCACAGTAGCAGAGGCATGGGGATAGGGCAGCAGCGGATGTCTTCCTGGTGTGTGGGAGTGCACATGCTGGGCAGGATTTTATTATACGTCCATGCTCAGGGGAAAACAAGGAAGAATCCTCTACCTTCAGGTGAGGTGACGGCGAGCATAGGCAGTTCGACCCACCACATGCAAAATGTCGGCTGACCCTCCAGTCCTCCTTGGGGTGTGGGAGCCTCTCCATGGGTAAATCAATAAAGAACGGAGACTCTCAACTCAAAAACTGTTTCCAAATATTTTACTGAGTAGATTTCATTCCATGTATTCCATGCACAAGGTTTTTTTTTGTATGCTTTATTTATGCACCCTACGTTAAGGGCATCTTTCAGGGTCCCATCTGCAGACGCCTCACTCAATCACCCGTTTGAACTAACAACTCCGGGAACTTCATTGGGTATGCAAGGTCCAGGGCTGTCTTGGCCTCATGGAGAGGCTAAACATATGTAGAACAGGTCGCCTCTCGCTCCCTTTTAAATGTCTATTAATATTAACTAGTTATTTAATTGAAATAGGGAGAGTCCACTGACCGTGAATCCAAACTTGTGTAAATCAATAAAGAACGGAGACTCTCAACCCAAAAGCTGTTTCCAAGTGTTTTACTGAGTAGATCTCTATTCCATGTATTCCATGCACAAAGTATTTAAAAGTTCTTTGTTACAATATCCATCGAAGTAAAAGTGCACTTGTACTCATATTTCATTAAGTAAATGCTTTTGGAACTAGCATGTTCCTTCCTCAGACCAAAAGACAAGTGCTGTTTATATAGCAAAAAGAATAACTATTACTAATAATGAATAATAAAGATTTTACAAAATAAATAAATACATTGGTTTTGTAATATAAATAATAATACAGGGGGAACACACCTGTTAGCTGTCTTGTATTCATTTAAAAAAACTCAATTATTGTTTGTATTGCATCTCTAGACTGGTTGGGGCTGAATAAACAAAAGAGAAATATCACATTTTTAGTTTCCCATGATGTTAAAAAACATCAAAATTCAAACTTCCCAAGGATAGATCCAGAAGCAAATGATTTGATACCTTTTAATGGACCAACATAGATGTAACAACAAGAACAAAGTGCTCTAGCTTTCGGACCAACCAGTCCTTCTTCAGAAGCTCAACTTCCCAAGGATAATTACTTTAGAATACCTGGGCGATAAAAAATGCGGTCTCTGCTTAAGTCTGAATAAAATGAGTTTCACAGCTTGCAACTATATGTAAAGATGTTTAAAGATTCAAAAAAATGTCTTAAGTAAGATTATAGTAGTAAAGTAGATGAATCTACAAAAAATTGTTTTTGCCTAAAATAAAAAAAATACTGGGAAGTAACATTCCCATGTAAAATAAAGTTCTTAGTTTCTCACCCCAATTTAATAGTGGTTTCACAAAGAAAAGGCGAATCCACTTTCACACTGGATTACGCTTTGTCACACGGGCTAACCAGAAGAAGCCAGAAGGTGAAGGAAGGAAGGAAACATATTCAATTCAGTGCTTCAGAGTAACTGGTAACTGGTATTTTCTTTTAAACTTAGATTGTAGGCTTGTAGTGACACTATACTTTCTTTCTGTGTTGTCTTTACTTATAATTGTTTTGGGCTGTTGAAAATTTAAAAATAGTGGTGGTGTAATTCTGTGCTGTCTTTAATTGCTGCAAATTTTCGCCCCCCCCTTCCCCAACTCTTAATTATATGCCCTGATAAATCTGATTGACAGGAGCTAAACACAGGGTATAGTAAGAGGTGTGAAGTAGGAGGGGCATAAGAGGGAAGAAGACCACCCTCAGCACGACAAGTGTTTTGACTCATTTATTTATTTATTGGTTTCTTTTTCCTTAAAAATATATATCTGAGGATCAGTTACAGGATTTTTAGTACTGTAAATAAATAAAAAGAGAACTAAGAGAGCTTCAGTAGCAGATAAGTAGTGGAATTGCAGTATAATGTGGAGTGGTGTAATGCAGTGGCTGTGGGGCAGCCATATTCAGGCAGACCTTCTGGACACTGAGGTGCTGCCCTATCTGCATGCATCTCTCGGACCGCGGGATGAGGTAGCCAGACCAGAGCGGAAGTAAACTGGGTCAGGAGTACCACATCACCCTGTCCAGGAACCACCCAGTCCAATGCAGCTGCCTCAAAGGATGCTGAGAACGAGGAGCACTTGGATGACAGTGGGCTCAGGGAGGGTTAGAGCAGTCAGGCAGAGGCACATCCCAGATCCTATTCTCTCAAGAACTCATATGCCACACTGGCAAAATGAGGACAACCAAATAGAGGTACCCAGGGAAGTGGAAGGAAAGGATGTGGAGGTTAGGCAAGGAGGTGACCTCAGTGGGGAAAGCAGTGGACCCCAGAGGAGGAGAGGAAGGAATCCTGGTGGGGGACTCCATCGTAAGAGGGATCCAGCTAGGAACACAGGAGGGGGAGACAGGGAGGTGAGGTGCCTACCAGGTGCCACGGCATGGAGGGATGGAAGGAAGATACTGGGGATCACTGGGAAGGCAAGACAGGAGGGTGAGCTGGATGTCATTATCCACCTAGGTACTAATGACTTGGCAAATGGGAGCCAAAGGAAGTTCAGGAAGAGTTTAGGAAACTGGGAGGGGTCTCAAGCAAGTAGCTACTTCTGTCACTTTCTCAGAAGTACTACCTGTGAGAGGCAAGGGAGAGCATAGGAGTGCATGCACCAGGAACTTTAACTCATGGTTGAAGAACTGGTGCTGTGAGGAAGGGTTTGGATTCATTGGTGACTGGGGACCCATCTGGAGGGATGGAGGTTTATCAAGCCTGACGGCCTGCATCCATCCTGGAGGGGAATCCAAGCACTCAGTGATAAGTTTAAATGCTACATTGACAAGCATTTAAACTAGCAAAGGGGGGTGGCAGGCCAGCAAGGACGGTACCTACTTGCTCACCCCCCCACAGCTAGTAATGGAACCAGTGAACCAGAGGAGTGGCTATCTCTGCAAAGCAGTGTGCAAAAGATGGAGATTAGTGTCCAAAAGGTGGATAAGCAGAAAAGGGGCAAAATTCAGCAGAAGGGCAGACAGCAAGGAGAACCAGGGATAAATGGCAACCAAGGAAGGGGCTGGTAGAACAGTGAAGCAGTCTAGGGAGGTCAAATCATGGAAAGCCATGTGTGCGAATGCCAGAGCCTTAGCAACAAGATGGAAGATCTGGAGGCTGTCATGGTACAGTCAGACCTGGACATTGTGGCCATCACTGAAACCTGGTGTAATGATAACCATGACTGGGAGATGGCCATACCTGGCTACAACATATTCAGAAGAGACAGAGCAGACAGGAAGGGAGGAGGAGTGGCACTGTATGTGAAAAATGACATAAGGGCCACACAGATCCAGGAGGAACAAAATGGGGGAGAGATACTGTGGGTTAAGCTGGAAAGGAAAATGGGGCCAGCCATCCGCACAGGTGTGGTCTATAGACCACCAGCCCAGGAGGAAGAAACAGATAGGAGCTGATGGTAGCCATCCAAAGGATGGCAGACAAGGGTGAGGTAGTACTGGTTGGAGACTTCAATATTCCAGACGTGGACTGGAGCATCCCAGCAGCAGCATCAACTAGAGCAGATTTATCCTGGACTCCTTCAGGGTGCCTTCCTCAAGCAACTGGTCATGGAACCAACTCGGCAGAAGGCAATACTGGACCTTGTGCTCACAAACAGGGACAGTGTGATGGGGGTAACAGTGGGGAGCACCTGGGTAACAGTGACCACCAGTCATTGTGGTTTGAAATCACAGAAAGAGCAGAACCAAACCACACAAAAACACGTATCCTGGATTTTAGGGGGGCAGACTTTGGGAAAATGAGGAGATGCTTGAAAGAGGCATTAAGGGGAATGGGACAGGAATCAGGGATTGAGGAACAGTGGGCAGTATTTAAAATGGGGATTATAAGAACAACAGAATTATGCATTAAGCAGGTTAGCAAGAGGAAAAGAAAGAGGAGACCATTATGGTTTTCCAAAGAGGTAGCAAAGAAAGTGAAAGCCAAAAGATTGCATTCAGGCAATACAAAGACACACAGGCAGAAGGGATGAGGAGAAGTACCAGGAGAAACAAAGGGAGGCAGGGAAGTCAGTAAGGGAAGCCAAAGCTCAGACAGAAGAACACATTGCAAAATCAGTGGTTAAAGGGGACAAAACCTTTTACAGGTACATAAGTGAAAAAGAAGGACAAAGGAGGGATAGTGAGACTGAAGGGGAGGATGGGAGCCAGGTGGAGGATGACAACAGTAAAGCTGACATATTGAACAGGTATTTCTGCTCAGTCTTTACTAAGGAAGAGGGGTAATGGGTCTGAAGGAGTACAAGGGTGAGAATGGTGCAGAAATGGACACAAGTCCCTTTACACAGAAAGGGTCCTGAAGGAACTGGAAGTAATAAGAGCTGATAAAGCAATGGGGCCAGATGGGGTGCACCCAGGGTCCTTAATGAACTAAGAGAGGTGGTGGCTGAACCTCTGGCTATCCTGTTCAGCCAATCACTGGAAACAGGGAGGTACCCAAAGACTGGAGGACAGCAGATGTAGTCCTTATACAAAAGTGGAACAAAGAGGAAGCAGGGAACTACAGACCAGTCAGCCTCACCTCGGTAGTGGGAAAGATCATGGAAGCACTACTGAAGGAGAGATTGGTGGAACATCTGGTTGTCAATGGACTACAGGACCCAAGGCAGCATGGTTTCACCAGGGAGGCATGCGTCAGACCAACCTCATTGAATTTTTGACTGGGTGACTAGGGAGGTGGATCAGGGAGGGCAGTGGACATGGCCTCATCTGGACTTCAGCAAGGCCTTTGACACTGTGCCATAGAAGACTATTACACAAACTGGGGAATATGGGTGTGGGCAGGACAGTAGTGTGGTGGGTAGGTAACTGGCTGGGTGGCAGGACACAGAGGTGGTGGTAAATGGCTGTCACTCCACAGAGGGAAGAGTGACCAGTGGGGTACCACAGGGATCAGTGCTGGGACCGGTCCTATTCAACATCTTCATCAGTGACATTGCACAGGATCTAGAAGGCAGAATTTCACTGTTTGCTGATGACACAAAGCTCTGTAACAGAGTAGACACACCAGAGGGTGTAGACAGAATGAGAAGGGACCTGCAGAAACTTGAAGAATGGTCAAGGGTTTGGCAGTTGAAATTCAATGCAAAGAAGTGCAAGATAATGCATATGGGGCACAAAACCCTGGCACAATATATCAGTTGGGGGTGGAGGATATAGCATGCCAAGAGGAAAGGGATCTTGAGGTTGTCATCTCTGATGACCTCAAGGTAGGGAAACAGTGTGACAAGGCATCAGGTAAAGCAAATAGGATGCTGGGATGTATAGGCAGGGCATCACCAGCAGGAAAAGGAGGTCATAATTCCGCTATACAAGACACTAGTGAGGCCCCACCTGGAGTACAGTGTACAGTTCTGGAGACCATACCTACGTAAGGACATAGACAGGGTAGAGAAGGTTCAGAGGAGGGCAACAAAGATTGTGCATGGGTTGCATCACAAGTCCTATGAAGACAGGTTGAAGGAACTGAACATGTACTCCCTGGAGGAGAGGAGGGAGAGAGGGATATGATAGAGACATACAAGTATCTTACAGGAGGAACAGGGTGCAGGAAAACACTATTTTTAAGCGAAAAGATGTTTCAGGACTAGAGGGCATGGGATGAAGTTGGAGGAGGACGATTCAGAGGAAACATGAGAAAGAATTTCTTCACAGAACGGGTGGTGGACAAGTGGAACACCCTGCCAAAGGAAGTGGTGGGAGCTGAAACAATCACGGATTTAAGAATGCATGGGATAGACATAAAGGAATTCTAGAGGTCAGGGTAAGGGGAAATAGACTTCTAGGAAAACAAACTGAACTTAAGCTCAAATGGCAGACTAGGTGGGCCATAGGCCCTTATCTGCCGACACTGTCTATGTATCTATGTATCTATGTAACCACAAAATACTTCAAACAAACCTAATGTGCTCGATAACTTTTTGAAGCCAATGCCATTGTCTGGAATGCCAACCCTCCTCTCTTACAGGATATAGGAAAAGAAGGGGCTGGGTTGCTTATCATCATATTCCAGGAAGGAGCGTGATGATGTCACATTAGTGACATGCTTTGCAGCCCAGCTGCTATTTGAATCAATGATGAAAGGTACGTTGATCCCCCTTCAATTCACAAAAGCTCTCAAGGCTAAAATGTTCATTTAGCATATTACTAAAGACCAAAAGGGGTTCTATTTCTTGAATTAGAGCAAACATGAAGCAAGAAGTATAGCTGAAATTATAATTCAAGGGAGGTTATCATAATACTCAAAAACAAGTGGTCGTGGTGGGAGTTGAGGCTTGACCGCTAATGACATGCAAATTAGTTTGTTTTGAGGGTGCTTGTAATATTAATTATGTAAAATAATTTTTATGTAATTAATATTACAAGCTCCATCAAAACTAACTCATTTGCATGTTATTAGTGGCTAAGCCTCAACTATACTTCTTGCTTCATGTTTGCTCTTTCAAAAAGTAAAAGAGCATATTAGATTTGTTTGAAATATTTTGCTGTTAGCCAGTGATGACAAGCTAATCCAGTGTGAAAAGTGGATTTTGTCTATTTCTTTGTGAAACCCACCATTAAATTAGGGTAAGAAACTAAGAACTTTATTTTACATGGGAATGTTACTTCCTAGGTTTTGTTTTAAGGCAAAATAGTTTTTAGTAGATTCATCTACTTTACTACTATAATCTTACTTCAGACATTTTTTTGTATCTTTAAAAATCTTTACAGATAGTCACAAGATGGGAAACCCATTTTATTTGAACTTAAGCAGAGACCACACTTTCTATTGCCCAGGTATTCTAAAGTAATTATCCTTGAAAGGTTTGAATTTTTATTTTTTTCATCATCAGTTGAAAGGTAATGGGAAATTAAAAATGTAATATTTCTCTTTTGCTTATTCAGCCCCAACCGGTCTGGAGATGCAATTCAAACAATAATTGAGTTTTTTGAAATGAATACGAGATATCTAACAGGTGTGTTCCCCCTGTACTATTATTTATATTACAAAACCAATTTATTTTGTAAAATCTTTATTATTCATTATTAGTAATAGTTATTCTTTTTGCTTTATACACAACGCTTGTCTTTTGGTCTGAGGAAGGAACATGCTAGTTCCGAAAATGTTTACTTAATGAAATATGAGTACAAGTACACTTTTACTTCGATGGATATTGTAACAAAGAACTTTTAAATACTTTGTGCATGGAATACATGGAATGAGATCTACTCAGTAAAACACTTGGAAACAGCTTTTGGGTTGAGAATCTCCGTTCTTTATTGATTTACACAAGTTTGGATTCACCGGTCAGTGGACTCTCCCCTATTTCAATTAAATAACTAGTTAATATTAATAGACATTTAAAAGGGAGCCGAGAGACGACCTGTTCTACATATGTTTAGCCTCTCCATGAGGCCAAGACAGCCCTGGACCTTGCATACCCAATGAAGTTCCCGGAGTTGTTAGTTCAAACGGGTGATTGAGTGAGGCGTCTGCAGATGGGACCCTGAAAGATGCCCTTAACGTAGGGTGCATAAATAAAGCATACAAAAAAAAACCTCTTGTTACACCCAGAGTCATTTATTGCATAAACTGTTTTTGCTAAAAGAAACAGTAACACAACACATACAGGCACTTCCTTATATGAATATTATATATACCTCAGATCAGTGCTGCAACACACACATGGTCCCTGTCCCTATTAGACCTGCACTTCAGGATGTGCACAACACTTAAAAGGTTCCTCCATTACTCAAGTGGGGAACCAAACATGGTGGGTTTGGTTTACTGGTGGAACTGCATTTAGTGCAGCACTATTATCTGTTGTTCTGATGACATCATTCTCCAGCAGCATTAATGGTAAAATGGAGGACAAACACATTGATAACTTCTGGGGGCTGTATATTTTTCTTTATAATCTCTAGATTCGGACAGCAATAGGACTGCTGGCAACTGGAGGAGGCACACAACAGTTACACAATATGGAGTTGGGAAAATATTGGTGTGAAACTATGGGAGACTTCCCTTTAATACAGGATTTACCTTGAATGGGGATGGCCATCAGCTAGTTAGACATCATGCTGAGAAGAACAAAGAGCAAAGCTTGACAAACATTGTGCCAATCTAAGAAGGAAGAATTCTCACTTTATGAAGCACAGGTCCTCCTAAATGCCAAAGTGGTTTGGGAGGCAGCTGAAATGTTGTAGTGAATTTGGAAGCTGGATGTTTTCAGATCCTGAAGCGGGCAGAATTCAGTGTGTGCTGTTTGGTTTGATATGGGGATGAAATATTGGTATGTTTTACATACATACAGTATTTTTCAGACCACCAAACTGTATTCTCCTACTTATTAATAAAATCCCCACAACTGACCACATATATAAACAAAAGTTGTCTTCTTCCCACTGCATCTCCTTCAGTCACTATACTGTATGTTCAAATCAAAAAGCTAAACTCTACATTCATATGCACAATGTTCTCCACTTACACAACACCCTCCACGACAGCTACTCACATGCAAGTAGAAGTGGTTGTAAAATAGGATAACCATGAAAATAGGAGACAGCATTTTATCCATTTGTAATGTACTATATACACAGTGAGTACACTAAATGTAATTGGTGTAATTAGGCACTTTTTCTTTTTTTTTTCTTTGTTTGGAGAAGGGATATTAGTAACCTGTTGAAATGCTTTACAGGGGATGACCTTTACAGTGCCATGATGCCAGACTAGTCAAGATGATTCTATGATGTCACCAAAATTAAAGGGGTCAGGAAAGCAGGTTTTGGCTCTAATATGGTTTATTGTGTGTTTTTAATGCTGAATAAAACTATTGTCATACAATTTGTTGTGTCTGTGTACAGTAGCAGATCCAGGGGGTCTTAGAAGATGCAGATGCACCACCCCATTGTAACTTACTTGCTTGCTGCTGCTGCATTTCACATTGCTGTAGAAGTATTGTAAGACCATATACATTCAAATCTATAGATTATGTTTATATTTTCAGTCAAAATGTAATGAAAAGGACAGTATAAAGGACTAAAAACATTATAAAAAGGCATATCAAGTAGGCCAACCACCACAGCACCCCCCATTTTAAAATCCTGGATCTGCCACTGTCTGTGTATCATTTTTTATATTTTCTGTACATTTTGGGGCTACTAATGGTACAGCCTCTATGTTCTTTTACTGCTTGAGCTTCCTGCCTGTAGCTGATGAAGACTCAACTTATGCATTCTATCGGCTGTCCATTCAAGAACAGCACTGTAAACATATTTTCACTTTTCAAAACTGCTGTCCAGTTTCACATACACACACTGTACATTTTATTACTGGAGTATGTGTTGTATGTGGTACGTCTAAATTTCAGACTCGATTATCATTCTTATTCTGATAAGGGCCCTGTATTATATGATTTTGAAGTGTACGGGCTAGAAGGGGACTGATATTTTGTAAAGTGAAATGACAAATAAACACTCGTCTTTGGGGAACATTTTTGGCTTTGACCATACAAGCTAGTTTTGGAACCCACTCATGAGGGAGCAATCTTAGACCTTGTAATCTCAAATGGGGACAGTGAGAGGATCTCAGATCTAGAAGTGGGTAGCCATCTGGGAACAAGAGACCACCAAACAGTGTGGTTCACGATAAACTCAGCTACAGACTCAAGCCATACAAAAGTGAGGGTACTGGACTTTAGGAGGGCTGACTCTGGCAAGATGGCAATGTGTCTTAGAAAAGCACTAGCAAACAGGCTAGAAAAAGGAGTGGAGCAACAATGGGGAAAATCAAAACTGCCATCACAGAGGCAACAAGCCTTTGTGTGAAGCAAATACACAAATCAAAATGAAAGAAAAAGCCACCGTGGTTCTCATAAGAGGAGGCAGAGAAGATTAGGGAGAAAAAGATAGCATTTAGGAAGTATAAGGAAACTCAGAAGGAGCAGGACAGAGAACTGTACCAGTCAAGGCAGAAAGAAGCAGAGAGAGAGAAGTCAGAAGAGCAAAGGCCCAAACTGAGGAAAAGATAGCCAACACATTAAGAAGGGGGTTAAAATCTTTTATAAGTACATCAGGGAGCATAGAAAGACAAAGGGAGGGATAGTGAGGCTGAACAGAATGGATGGTGGGTAGACAGGGACAGGGAAAAGCAGGAATACTGAACAAAGACTTCTGCTCTGTATTCACAAAGTGGAGGACAGGGAGGTGCATAATCCAGTTAACAGAAGCACTCTGGATGGGGGGTCAATCCCAATCCTTTCACAGAAAAAAGGGTTCTGAAAGAACTCCGAAAACTGAAAGTGGACAAAGCAATGGGACCTGATGAAATTCACCCCAGAATTCTAAAAGAATTAAGTGGAGAACTAGTAACACCACTGACTACCCTTTTAACAAACCATGGGAGGATGTCATGGTACCTGAGGACTGGAGGAAGGTGGATTTGATTCCCTTCACAAAAGTGGGGGCAAACAGAGGCAGGAAACTATAGACCTGTCAGTTTGACCTCTGTGGTAGGGAAAGTGATGGAATCACTTCTGAAGGAAAGAACTGTTGAGTAGCTAGAGGCCAGTAGGGCACAGAACCAAAGCAGCATGGATTCACGGGGAAGGTCATGTCAGATGAATCTAATTGATATCTTTGACTGGGTGACCAAAGCAGTAGACCAGGAGGGGCTGTGGACATGGCCTACCTGGACTTTAGCAAGGCATTTGACACAGTCCCACACAAAAGATTAATAATCAAATTAACCAGCCTGGGACTGGGTCCCAGGTGGTGAGCCTGGGTATAACATTGGCTGGACAACAGAACACAGAAGGTAACTGTAAATAAAGTCCACTCTGAAGAAAGAGGGGTTACTAATGGGGTACCACAGGGTTCAGTACTGGGTCCAGTCTTTTTTAATGTCTTTATAAGTGACATTGCAGAGGGACTGGAAGGAAAAGTATGCCTCTTTGAAGATGACACAAAGATCTGAAACAGGGTTGATATACAAGGAGGTGTGGGAAGGATGAGAAGGGACTTGCTTGGCAAGGTTGGAAGAATGGTCAGAAGTATGGCAGCTTGGATTCAATGCAAAGAAGCGCAAAATAATGCACCTGGGAAACAAAAACCCAGGGGAAGAGTACACAATGGGGGGGGTAATAACAACAACACAAATGGAAAGGGACCTGGGGGTAATCATATCAGATGACGTTAAGGTTAGCAAACAATGTGAGAAGGCAGTAGGGAGGGCTAGGGGATACTGGGATATATAGGGAGAGGCATCACCAGCAGAAAACAGGAAGTTGTTACCCCTCTGTTGGTGAGACCCCATCTGGAGTACTGTGCCCAGCTCTGGATACCCCATCTCCACAAGGACATAGACAGGATGGAGGCAGTCCAGAGAAGGGCAACTAAAATGGTGCAGAGTCTGCAAGAGAAGCCATACGAGGAAAGACTAAAGGAGCTTAATATGTATATCCTTGAGGAAAGGAGGGAGAGGGGGGACATGACAGAAACTTTTAAGTACCTCAGAGGAATCAACAAAGTCCAGGAGGGTAGCATCTTTCAGAAAAAGAGATGTGAAAAAACAAGGGGATACAATTTGAAGATACAGATGGGGCAGCTCAGGGCAATGTGAGGAAGTATTTTTTAACAGAGAATGTGTTGGACACATGGAACAGCCTTCCTGAGGAGGTTGTCATGTCTAAAATTGTGGGAGGATTCAAGAATGCATGGGACATACATAAAGCAATTCTTGTGGGGAGTAGGAAGAAATAGGCTGTTGGTTAACTAGGATCTGCAGCTTATCCTGTAGGTAGAGAAATGGGCAGACTAGGTGGGCCAAGCGGTCCATATCTACCGTCAAAGTCTAAGTTTCCATGTTTCTTCAAGACCACAGAGGGTTTCCCCACTTTTGCCCCATGAGTGCTTCCCCCCTTTCAAACGCGATGTGCCATGATGCCATGGCACACAGCAACCCTGACAGCATCTGCCGCATTTGCCACTGATGTTAGTTAGTCATTCTGTAATACCTCTGATCTCCTTTGGGGTCCGCAAGGACACTGGACAACCCCATAGCCCTCCCTCCAGGAGAGGAGAGTTGTCTACAGATGCTTTATCCTCTCTCTCTCCCCTGCCAACCCTCAGCAACCCAAGTCTGTATCCGAACTTGGGTCGCCGGCGTGGCTCAAGATGTGACGTCCAGTGCCTCAAACCCTCAGCACCACTGGGCTGGCCAGTTGCAAAGCTATGAAAGTGGAAAATTTGGGGTTTAACATTAAAGTGCATAATATAATCCCCTCGGCTTTGGTTTCCCTGGATGCTGAAAAGGCTTTCGATCGTGTATCCTGGCAACTCCTGTTCACCTCCCTTCGTCGATCTGGAATTCCAAACGATTTTATTAAATGGGTCAAACTTCTATACTCCTCCCCAACAGCTCAGATGTGGTGTAATGGGAGTCTCTTGGATCTGTTTCCCCTAGAGAGGGGCACTCGATAAGGATGTCCCCTCTCCTCTTCTTTTTAACTTCAACCTGGAGCCCTTGATACATAAGCTACTCGCTTCCCCTACTCTTGAGGATATTCAGATAGAAGGAAGAAAATACCCTATCGGGATATGTAGATGATCTCCTTTTACATTTGGAAGACCCTAAAGTCTCTCTCCCTGTCTTATTAGAGGAGTTGGATCAATTCTCTGGAGTCTCATCCTACAGGTTAAATCTCTCCAAGATGAGAATATCTCCTCTCAATAATGATACTAGGAAGGTGGACTGTAACGCTTTTGGTCTTAGTTGGGAACCTAAAATTCTAACATACCTGGGGATCAATATTGCTAGGGATATGCCTACCATGGTAAAAGAAAATTTTACCAAGTTACTGCAAGTATTGCAATCTGATCTGGACCGTTGAGGTGTGCTTCCTGTATCTCTCTGACACCTTTCTATGGAAAACCAAAATGGTACAGAGGGTGTACTTCAAGTTAACAGCTCCTAAGTTACAAGGTGGGCTTGCCCTCCCTTCCCTTTTTACTTACTATGGGGCTCAGCACATAAGCAGAATTCCCCTTTGGTGCCAAAGGTCACCCTAATAGCAGATAATACATATTGTCCCATTTGATTACATATAGGGAGACATCTAGCACGTAGTTCTCTACCCCATTGCCTGCGCCATACACCCTCCATTTCCGCTCCATCAAAGCCTTCCCATTGGCTGGTCTCTTAGGGCTCCACACCAAGTGCAAAACCATTTCTCAGAGAACTGGCATCGCTCTCCTGCCCAGCCCATACTGAATAACTTGCACTTCTGGATTGGTCACCACCCTTTACCTCCCTCTTTCTGGCCCAGCTTAAATAAGAGCACCTTAGCAGACCTTCTCCAAGGAGATGAATTAACCGCTTTCCTGTTCTCCAAAATAAACTCCAGCTTCAGCAATATACCTTTAAATTCTAGTAGGTGAAAAACACATTTCCCACCTTTCTGGGACCCAAACCCTGGGCTATGCAGCCCCTGGAAGGCTCGTCTTTGTTTTCTTCAAATAGCAGACCAACCCCATGCAATCTCCAGGGCGTATAAACAACTGCAAGCACTTGACCTTTGACTCCCCTCTGGAATTTGTTACTGCTGGGTTCGAGAACTGTCCCTCCCATCAGAGAAAGAGTTCTGGAAAAATATGTGGATCTCGGTTTATAAATACATTAAAGAAGACCGGCTTCACTTGACCCAGTTCAACATTATGCACAATTTGTACTATACCCCGATAAAGCTATATAGAACAGGTCAACTCGCGTCTCCTATCTGCTCTCGCTGTAAACGGGTCTCAGGGTTGCTGTACCACCTCCTCTGGGACTGTTCCCATACTCAGGCCTTTTGGGGATCTATAAAACAAGCTTTAGACCCATTATTGGGTTTGGAATCTCTATTCACTCCGAATGTTGCTTACTGGCTATATAGCCCCTGGAACACCAAGAACACGTAAATCCATCTTGCCCTATTTGCCTCCACGGCAAAACTGGTCCGATTAAGACACTGGAAGGAGGATACTCTTCCCTCACTGTTGGAGTGGTACTGCGAGGTCTTGCTTGATATTCAGTTGGAAAAGCATATAGCGAGTATGCAACATAGGCCGCATACCTTTCAACAGATTTGGGAGACTCTTTTGGCCTTACTCTCCCTATGGAAACCTTAGACTATTCACATGCCCCCTTTTCTTCCTTTTTTCTATTTTTTGTTTTCTCCCAATTTATTGACAGTGTATTTTCTTTCTTTTTTAAAGTTGCACAGACTGCTTGGAGTGGGGGGGTAGGAGGGAGCAGGGAAAGAGAGAGAGTGGGATGTTTATTGTTTGTATTGTAGTGTTTTGGAGGGTTTGATTTTTTGTATAATTGCAGCTTCCTGACATACACACTGTTAATTATGATTCTGTATGCGGCTTACAAAATGTAATAAAGCACATTAAATTAAAAAAGTGCATTATTATATATTATAGTGGCACAGTAGTGCCACCATAGTTAGGGTTGAGTACCCCCATTTATGGTTAAAGTGTGAAATTTTGCAGCTTAATAACTTTGCCACTGTATGAGGTATTTGCCCGACATTGGGCAGCCACAGAGCAGTGCCACAGATTTCTGGATCTGGTAAGTTTCATAATGGTCAGACATACAATTGTGGAGCTATAAAGTGCAACATAAAGTCACATTTACACTTTTTTTGTGCAATTTGTGCTCACGCCTACAGGTCGCATGGTTTGTGCGACTGGTCCGAAACCTTCAGGGAACATGCAGCCTGGGTCCTCGATGTGCCTTTCGAAGATTTCGTGAAAAAATATTTAACAGTTCAAAGGTTATTCAAAAAACAAGTTTGCCATTATAGTCAATGGGAAAAGTTAACAAAAAGTTCAACAGTGTCGCAAATGCAGTTTTTAGTGCCGCAAATGACCTCGGTAGTGTCGTGAGTCAGCCATTTTTTTTTCAGTTACTGATCACAGAAATGCTTGCCATTTAAATTTGGGACCCTCTAGGGACACAATTCTTTTTGTGTTCACCTAGTCGAGCCCTGAGGATGCTAGCCATGTCTTTTTTGGGGGGTTAAACACCCCAGAAATATGTTTTTAAAATTTTTGTAAACTAGTGTCACAAAGTAGTGTCACACTTGCAACACTTTCATGATTTTTTTTTGCAAATGTGTCATGATTTGCGACATTACTTTGCAACACTATGCCCAAAACAGTAGGCAATCTTTGCCACCCTGCTGCAAAAGAACAGTTTGGTCTTTTGGGCTGAAATGTGGAGGGAAGAAAGCCAGCATCCCAGAGATGTGTCGTTTGGTGGTATGGTGACAAAATATTAGAGGGCTGCAAAGTTACTGCACTCCGAAGTTGACATTTTTTCCCATAGGCTAACATTACAGCGTCCGCTGCGCCTTTCGGGGCCCGTATTCGGAAACGCTTCGAGATACGGACTTTTCGTTGGAAAAATTCTTAGCTGTAAAACTAGCCAGGAAAGTCATAAATTATACGAAATTTTTATTTTTTTCTACGTCATACGGTTCCTGAGATATACTGTAAGCAATTTAGTATTCCAAGTCTTCATTTTTTGCTCCGAGGCCCATTATTAAGCATACATTCTTTGTATTCACTGTGTTTCTTAATGCAGCTTTTGGGGAAAAAAAGGCTCTGTGTTTTTGTTACTGTTACAGTTATTGTTTCCACTTGCATTTCTATAACCATTTGCGTTAGCGTTCCCTTCTATGTCACTGTGTACGTTACCTTTGCACTTCATTTGTGCTTGCATTTGCATTACTGTTACCATTTGCATTTCCAGTACTGTGTTTGGTTCAGTTTCATTTTGCGTCACCGTGTGCATTACCATTTGTGTTTGCGTATGCGCTTCCGTTTGCATTTCCTTTGGCGTCATCATTGGTGTTACCATAAGTATCTGAGTTTCCATTTGCGTTGCTGTAACTGTTTGCATGTTCGTCGCCATTTGCGTTTATGTTGGCTTTACCTTTTGCATTTTCGGTAGCATTTCTGTTGTCGATTGCGTTACTGTTTTCTTCTGCGTACCATGCGCTTTTACTGTTTGCATTTTGTTTGCATTTGTGTTACCATTTGCATTTTGCTACTGTTGCGTTCCCACTGGCGTTAGCATTTCGTTTATATTTTAGATTGCGTTTGCTTTCTGTTGCTGTTAGTTTTATGCTACCACTTGTGTTACCATTTCTGCTTTCATTAACATTTGTGTGCACTTGTGTTTCTCTTACCATTTACGTTATTGTTTACGCTTGCGTCACCATTTGCGCTTGCGTTTCGGTTACCATTACTATGTGACAAAAATCACATGGTGGGAGGGCGGGGCCTTTATGACCACATTCCACTCACTATTTATAATGCTCATTCTCAAAAAGAAGGGAAATTCATGACAAAAAACTCAGTTTATTGCATCAGTTAGGGTTGTTCCACAGCGACAAAAGTGAGGAAATTTGGTATTAAGGTTGCCACCCCTTGCACCCTACGCCCACCCCGTCCCCACCAACAGTCATCGGGGTATGAGTTGGGGTCATCGGTCCTAATTGTCACCCCATTCCATGAGTAAATAAGCTGAGGTGGTGCAGTGTAGGAGAATGGGGTGAGAGTTAGGACCAATGACCCCAACGTACACCATATATATATATATAAAAACAAAGAACCTTAGTACAGAAGCACTAAGCCAAGGATTACCCAAAAGGGCATTAGCCGGGAAGCCAGGTTTCAAAGAAATACAAAATCAAACATATCCCCATAATGCAAAGCATCATGGGCTGCAAATGCAAATCCCCACAAAATATTATACTGGTTCAACTTTAAACAGAACTGCATGGTGCTGAAAGATCCTTCACACAGTATGCATTTTGTATTTCTTTGAAACTTGGCTTTCCGGCCAATGCCCTTTGGGGTAACCCTTGCATTAGTGCTTGCGTACTGAAGTTCTTTGTCTTTTAGCTTTTTTTGTTTTTATTGGGCTCACCACAACCCAACCCGCACAGACCAACTTAGGGTGGCTGGTTCATTCCACTGAGGTGTCATACAAATAAGGCATACTGATGAGTCCTGGCAGGACGAAACACATGTCTGTGTCTTCTGTTGGCACCCTTTGCATATTGTGTAAGAAGCCTTTCAGTACTATGCAGTTCTGCTTAAAGTTGAACCAGCATGATATTTTGTGGAGATTTGCATATGCAGCCCATGATGCTTTGCATCATGGGGGTATGTGTAACTATATATATATATATATATATGTACACACACACACACACACACACACACACACACATATATATATTCATTGCAAAAAATACGTTAATGCATTAGTTAGGGTTTTTAACAATGCGTAAAAGCTGGGAAATTCATTGAGTTATAACCCACCACCCCACCCTTCATACACCAACAGGTGTTGTGGTGTGCCTTGGTCATCAGCTCTAACCCTCACCCCATTCCTTCTGTAGACAAGATAAATGGTACAAACAGGAGAATGGGGTGAGAGGCCCACTGACTCCAAGGCACACCTCAATGCCTATTGGTGTGTGGAGGGTTGGTAACCCTATTGTCAAATTTCCTAGCTTTTTACATTTTCATAAAAACCATAACGGATGTATTAATGTAATTTTTTGCAATGAATTTCCCTTCTTTTTGAGAAAGTGTAATGTAACTGGCATGTGGTTGTGGGAGCACGCACCCTCCGGGCCCTGCACTCTCCTCATACTACCTATTGTTGCATAATGATATGCTTAAGTAGGAGCGCAAGGCCCCTATTTACACATAAGTACAGACATACCACAACCCTATAGCCATGAAAAGCAACCATTGTAACACTAATCTGGCAATATCTCAGTAACCGTAACACCTACAGAAAAACATTCCACTGCAGTTGTAATCATGAGTTCGAAACCTCCAAAGGTGCTTATGCCACCTAAAGATGCAGGTAGCAAAAATCTGATCTCAAATAATTTTATAGCAGGCGCTACAATTAAAGGTATTCACATAACTCATGCATTTTCAGGATTTTTTCACCTAATTTTCAACATGGCATTTTGGGGACCCCACCTCATGAACAATGTCACTGTCATTTCATTAATCTGTCACAAAAGTTGAGTTTGCACGGCAAACATGCCACTCTGTGCCACCAGTGCAAAATCATGTTTTGGACAGGATGTGAAAAATTCCAGATGTATACTATTCATGAAGAGTTGTGGAGAAGGGTAATGCTGAAAATCAGGAAGGAAAATATATAAAATAAGCAAAGTTACGTGCGAGCGTAGAAACTGCGCAACGCATGCTCATAACCTGACAATTTGGGGGGAATTTTTTAACCAAATTTTCAACATGGGATTTTTGGGAAATCTCCTCATGAACACTGACACTGTGATTTTGTTAATTCATCCCAAAAGTTAATTGCACACATTGACTGTGTCATTATGCACCAGAGATGCGAAAACACATTTTTGGCAGGATACGAGAAATGACAGCAATACTATTAATGAGGAGGTGTGAAAAAATAGCAATGTGGAAAAGCTTGCGTGAAATATTAAAACTGGTGAAGTTACAAGTGTGCATAGAAACTGCACAACGCACACTTGTAACACGACTGTTTTCAGGATTTTTGCACCAGATTTTCAATTTGGCTTTTAGGGTTTCCTTCATGAATACTGGGACTGTCATTTCATTATTCTATTCTGAAAGGTGATTCTGTGCAGTAACCGTGAAATCACCACTAGAGACTGAGTAATGAAATAACAGTGACAATGTTCATAGGTAGGGCCCCAAAATGCTTTTGTTGAAAATTTGGTGAGAAAATACCAAAAAATGGCCAAGACATCCACATTTAAATTTTCTGTATCAGAGTCATGCAAAGTAGGCTTTTAGTTTGTATGATGAGATGTGAACTAAGATCCTACTTTGTATGACTCACAAAGTAGGATCCTAGTTTGTGTCTTATCATACAAACTAAGATCCTATGTCATATGACATTGATATGAACAAAGAATTTAAATGTTAAATAAAACACATTCTAGGGGCATTTTCTGAGCAGTAAAGTACAGAATGCACTAGGGGAGTTCCAATAAGCAAGATACACGTTTGTTCCTCCCCAGAATATCATTTTGTCAGGTCTCCAATTCTGAATTTTTCAGGCAAAACTGAAAACAAGATGGCGGCCATATGAAAAAGGATTTTTTTCCTACAATGTAGGATTTCTCGTGTATCATATAACTTTAGAAAATGGGCTTTTTGTTTCCTGGCATCTGATTGGCTGGTACCCTTGCCAGGGGGGTACATTAACTTACAATAGATGCCCAGGAAATAAAAAGTACCAGCCCCAGTGCCCCTCCACCCACAGAGGTATCTTTTTGCCCAGCCTGCTTTCTCATTAGGCAGAAGCATAAAATTTACTTTCAAATCGCTGCCATTTTTTTACTCGCTTAGCAAGCAAAACTAACCCCCATGACTCCATAGTTTATTGCTTGCCTGTCTGATTAAACCTCACACAACTTTCCTGAGCTCATTCCTAGCTAAATGTGTTTTTTTTTTTTTTAGTTTATTTACGGCAGTCTTCTCCGTGACAACTGACTCCATAACAACTCCACTCTCACAGAGCTGACTGTGCTCTAGCTCCACCAGCTATCGTCCCCCTCTGTCCAGAAAGTGAAGCTGTTTCACATTTGTACACATAAATTGTTTCGTTCTCTTCACTATGATCACACACCCCTCTGAACCGTAACCCTGTAGCCCTAATTTTTAATGTTTTTTTTTTTCCTGAGTGTGCATACACGCTCCCTCTGTCTCTCACGGGGCTTTTTTTTTCATGTGACAGCTGCTCAGTGTAGTGCATCGGTTGTCCTGCTCTCTCTTGCAGCACGCACGTACATCCCTCCCAAATGCAGCCCAGTATTGCACTTACTAGAGTCTCCACTCACTAAAATTAAACTGAATTCCACCTTTGTTGCTAATAAAAATAAAACAATTTAAAATTACTCCCAATTCAGCAGCCACAGCTCTCCACAGACTCTGTGCTCGCGGTCAGCTTCAAGTATCTCTCTCTGCCTCCTGGTGACTTTGCACTCACTACTGACACTGCGCTTCATCTACATTCCTGCTAAATGAAGTACAGTACTCACAAAACATACACACAGTAGTGACAAGGAAAGGTTGCTTCTGTGCCACAAAAACAATCAGCGATTTTGTAGCAGTGGTAGTGGGGCGGGGAATCGACTTCACACAGCTCCAGCATAAACAGAAATACAAAATAAAAGTCTTCACAAACCAAAAAGAAACAGGGCTGTAGAAGTTGAGAGAGAGAGTAGGTGTGTGTGTGTGTGTGTACACACACACAGCGCCACACATCAGGTAACCATGACAATCAGCAAAAAAAATATGGAGGCTTTAGTAGGACAGGTGGATGAACTACTGTATTTTATTAAAAAACTAACTGGTTTAACATTTAAACATAATTTATTTTATTGGAAATATAAAATAACAGTTACCCATTTTCTAAGCGCAATAATACCCTCCAGGGTGGGCGGTATTGGGCAAATGCGGACCTACCAGGGGCTATAAGGCCCTGGGCGGTCTGGTATTGCCCAACACCACCCACTTTGTCAGGTATTATTGTTTGCATATTGAAGTGCCTACTGAGCATGCTCAGAGATTATTTTTTTCTAATATTTAAACTGCAATAACTTAAAAAAAATGGCGTATTGCTTTTTCACTAGACTAGCAAAAGGCACATCTTATGGGTAGTCCCTTTCCGTCCTGAAAATGTCTTACAAAACAAAAAAAACCTCTAGGCTGTGAGCAAACTCAAAGAAAAACCCAAGCAAAGTCAATGGGTGAAAACATGTTTTTTCACCTCTCCATAACTTGGAGACTGCACATCTGATCAGAACAAAACTAGCAAGATTAAGAGATCTACCCCACAGGACATTACAAACCAAATTTCATGCAAATTCATTCAACATTTGCAAAGTTATTAAAGTGAAAATTCATGAGTTTAACATTCATGTGCCTACTCAACCCTAACTATAGGGGTGTGACTACATGTATGATGGTCTGGGGACAGTGGGCAGGATCTAACTGGTCAACACTGAAAAACAATCCGCTTCACTGATGTCTGTAAAATGCCTTCATCCCTCCTCTCTCACTGACCAGATCTGTATAATGCAGACAATTGCCTGCTCGCCGTGCCTGGAATCAGTCCATTCCTCCTCTGTGCACTGCTCATGCCCCTGCTTGAGGAAAGGTGCCCAGTGCCTCAGCCCTCAGCACCACTGGGCTGACCATGGTCAAATGTTTATAATGCATAAAACTGCCTGCAGATGCTTCCACCAATGTGTTTCAACAACTTTGTTGTCAACATCCTGTACAGCAACAGTCGAATTACCGACAGTCAGCATTTTGCCTGTCAGGATAACACTGTTTTTGGGGGGCTGTGCTTATGGGGGGCTATGTCCCCACAGCCCCTCATCTTTAGATAATCAACTCTAAATCAGAGTTGATTTGAAACCAGCAAAACACCAGTGAATCTGCAGTTGGTGTACAGCAGGACCTTTACAGCGACAATCTTGAATCTGCTAAAATTGTCGCTGTAATGGTCTTTGCTGTAAGTGTTTCACTACAATAATGTGATACCCTGTTCACCCATGCCTAGAATCAGTCCATTCTCTCTCTTCTCTGCACTTCTCATGTCCCTCCTCTCTGAATGACCATACCTTTATAATGCAGACACTTGCCTGCTCACCCATGCCTGGAATCAGTCCATTCCCTCCTCTGTGCACTTCTCATGCTCCACTTCTCTGAATTACCAAATGTTTATAATGCAGACACTTGCCTGCTCACCCACGTCTGGAATCAAGAGCAAAGGCTCAAGTTTCAAGGGTGATGCAGGGATTGCATTAAGCCCCTGTGTCACACCTGTTGTTTGGTGCAGTTGCATAGAGTTCAAATGCAAAGAAAAAAAGGCCATTCTTTTCTCACTTTCTGCCATAGGTCAAAACCTTCCCTACATAGCTCAGCAGATTCTACTGCTTTTGGGAGAAACTACTGAATATGTGACAACATTTAAATATCTGAGGTTTTGATAGACCACAAGCTTATATCCTCTGCCCATACTGAGGAACTTTCAAAGAAGCTAAGGCAGAGACTGGGCTGTTCTCTCTTGGATCAAGCATCTCCTATTCCATGACACCCAAAAAAAGACTGGTCCAAACCACCTTTCTATCTTTATTGGACTATGCCGACTTCCTCTATGGCCAAGGCTCTGCCTTCGCCCTCTCTAAACTTGTCTCACTCTATCACTGAGCTTTGAGATATATCTCTGCTCTACCATACCTCACCCACCACTGCTCTCTGTGTGTCGCAGTAGGCTGGACATCCCTCAAGTTCAGAAGACAAAGAAATTCCACCTTTGGACTTTTAGAGCTATCGCACATAAGTTTGCCCAGTATATTTCTGAGTGCCTTTCCCTATGCACTGTAAGCAATTACTCCTTGTGCAGCCTCTCATTTATCTCCTTATATATTTCTAAAGTTAAGTCACATTTTGGTAAAGAGTCTATAAGCTATGTACTCCCTCATCTATGGAACAAATTAATAAAAAAACTCCGAGGCTGGCTGCCCTGAAAACCTTCTCCTCCTCCTTCAAAAAACTTTTCTTTCATTCCTTTATAGTATCCTGTAACCGCCACCCCCCCCGGACGCCAGTGAAGTAAGTGTTGGACATCCGTCCCCAGACCTTGCAATTCCCTGTTTATCACTCCTCCTCCATTCTTCTCCCTATCACCCCTCCTACCCCTTTACCTGAACTGTTCATGTACACACTGTATAATAATATATATTTACAACATTTTTCTTCTTAGCCTCTTGCATATTTGCCTGTATAGACCTTGCCTAGTACTGTACTATGTTGTATGTCCTCTTCCACATTGTATTTCTTGATTGTACACCCATCCTTTGCATATTGTTTACTTTTATGTGCATTCGTCCAGGTCCACCTTGCAAATGAGCTCGCTCAATGGTACTTCGCCTGGTAAAATAAAAATTGATTGGTTGATTGAAACTCCTTTGGCACAAGTGAACCTGATTTTAGTACAACGGGCGCAGTTGTGACAGTTTCCTCATTTTGCGGCAGCTTACACCAAAGATTTGTCTCAAGCCCCACAGAAGGAGTACCCCCAAATGGTGCAAGTTAGACCAGGGAAAAGCTAGCCCTAACTTGTGGTATTTGGTGCTCAGGACTGAAAATCCAGATTGCTGGCTGGGAGAATCCACAAGCTGCAAGTGCTACATGCTCAGCACACCAGGGCTTGCAACATTCTCGGGGCTTTGAAAACGAGCCCTATGTGACTTCATTCTCAGTATAATCTCATATCGATTATAACAGTAATATGTTTCTTTCTAAAATACATACTGGCTTTACTCCTGTCAAGCTTTCTAACATTATAGCCTACTTGTAATTCCATACTCCCTCTCCTTCCAACTGTTTTTCCATTTCTTGCCAACTTCCTCGCAATCACAGTGAAAGACATCCCACTCAAACACATTATCTAGCCATCTATGATACTTACCAGTGGGAATGACTTCAAAGTGATCCTTCTGCTCTGCAGTATTTTCCACCTTCACATCAACAAAAGGCTGCTTGTCATTCCTGTCGTCCTCCTCCAAATTAACAAAAGGAAGTTCATCATTCCCCTCTTCCTGCTCCACATCAACAAAAGGGAGTTCATTGTTCCTTTCCTCCTCCTTCACAGCAACACAAGGGAGTTCATCATTCCTCTCTTCCTCCTTCACAACAACACAAGGGAGCTCCCAACCCCCCTCTTCCATCTTCACATCAACAAAAGGCAGTTTGTCATTCCTCTCTTCCTCTTTCACATCAATACATGGGAGTTCTTCGTCCCTCTCAGACAGCAATAACAATTGCTCATTTGGGATGTTGCAGCCTGTACATAAAAAATTACAATACAATACAAATGTTATTTATAATCAGAGCTACATCAAGGTAAAAGAAGACTTTCATGAATACATGTATTGTACCAACTGTTGTTTATAGTTGAAACTGACTGATGATGGTTCATAACCACAACACTTTTTATGACAACAGCCACCTCTGAAGCCAGATTATTCATTTATATACTTATATATTCCTCCACATCCTGTCCTATCCATACTTACATATCCCTGCACTCCTGTTCTCTATATAATAATATATTCCTGAACCCATTTTCTCTCCATACTAATATATGCCTAAACCATTCTTACATATTTGTGTACCTCCTGTTCTCTCCATATTTACCTATTCCTGTACACATTGTTCCCTGCACATTTACATTTCTATGCACTTCAGTTCCTTCCATACTTATATATCCTGTGCACATTGTTCCCTGCACATTTACATTTCCATGCACTTCAGTTCTTTCCATACTTAAATATTCCTGTGCCCCTTTTCTTTCAATACTTACATATTCCTGTACACGCTGTTCTCTCCATACTTACATATTCCTGCACCCCCAGTTCTCTCCATACTTACATATTTCTGCATCCCTGTTCTCTTCACACTTAACACATTTCTGCACTCCCTGTTCTCTCTATACACTCGAGGAGAGGAGGGAGGGGGAAACATGATAGCAATGTTCAAGTACATCAAGGGAATCAACAGAGTCCAAGAGGGTAGCATCTTTCAGAAAAAGAGATGTGCAAGAACAAGGGGGCACAATTTGAAGATATAGGGGGATGGCTCAGAGGTAAAGTGGAGAAGTATTTTTTCACAGAGAGGGTTGTGGATACATGGAACAGATTTCCTGAGGAGGTAGTGGAGGGAAAAACAATGGGGGAATTCAAGAATGCATGAGATAGACATAAGGCAATTCTAGTGGGGGGGGGTAAGAGGAAATAGGCTGTTGGTTAACTAGGATCTGCAGGGTACCCCATGAGGTGGGCACATGGGGAAGGGTGCTGTCCGTAATGACGACTCCTTCCTGGTGCAATCTCTCATGGTGATGGAAGGGTAGAGTGACCGGATGGGGGATGGGCGAACTGGGCAACAGTTGCAACCACTTTTATTCCATGTTACCAAACCCAATGCATAAGATACAGTAAATCTAAAAAAGTCCATCCTTAGAAGGTGCTCCAATTTATTTAAATATCTATGTTTTGGCACTAGAGAAGTTTGTAATGTTAAATACAGAATATATTAGGGAAATACCTGCTGAAATGAATGCTGTATTAAACCTGAGCATTTTATACCAAAAATGAAGAGCAATCACCGGTTGAACTCCCAGTGTTGCTTTTTTGTCCTGCACGGTTTTGACCGCATACTTGATTCTACAGACTGTAGGCTCTCAACCCCAGTACAGCATTTCTTTTCCTTTCAGATCTGGGCTAGGGCCAATAACAAAGGTCACTTTTAACACCCAGCAGCACTGGGGTATCCCTATTTAGTAAAATAACTGGAAATGTGGGCTTGAAAAGGGTCTGTTTAATACCCCCAACATACACATCCTGCATATGGCTTGATACGGTCCAAAAATACAAATACAGATACATTCCAAAAATACAGAAATGCTTCATTCTGTGCCATCACTAAATGATACTCTTGCAAGTAATATACAGTGCAATTAATTAAAAAATGAATACTGGTTGGAAAAACTTAACATTAACATGAAACCATAAAAAAGTATAAAATAACACTATTTTAAAACAAATACATTTACCAGTACACTGTGGAGAGTAAATCAACTGTACACATGTGCAGGTGTTTAATTATACAAATAAATACAAGGATTGTGTCCCCTTTAGATGCAGTGAGAGTAAATGACTTGTTCATGGTCATACAGGGGTAACAGACTGAACCGAGGTCCTTTTTTTTTTTGTGTGATCTATTCACTTTCCTCCCACACACGCCTGCATCCACCTCTACTTTGGGCCACCCTAGTGCTCCACGACCCAGCAGTCCTCTTCTAGAAGCTCCCCCCCTCTCACCCACATATTGCAGCTGACCCCCGAGTTGTCCCCGGTGTATCGCATCGCCGGGCAGGTCCCTCTCCTCTGAGGGGGAAGGCACCGGGGGGGCAGGGAAACCCAGCACACTATTTTCCATGGTCTGGGGTGCTGCTGTTGTGCAGGTGGCTCCCGGAGGTTCCGGGACATGGAGAATGGAGGCCATCATCCGGTGGCATTAGAGTTATTTTTCAGCTTTCTTGGTCCCTCCTGCACCTCTATGTGCAGTACCCTGGTCTCCACAGGGGCCACTACAGAGCAAAGCTACCCCAGCCCTCCCCAGGAGAATAGAGCAGTTCTTCGGATGCTCGATCTTTCCTTCCCCTGCCAGCCCCCAGCACCCAAGTTTGTTCTTGAACCGGGTCACCAGAGTGATTCGAGGTGTGACGCTCAGCGCCTCAACCTCTGTGCCACCAAGCCAGCCTGGGGTCCTTTTTGATAGTTCAGTGGTGTTGAGTATACTGCATAGTGTATGGGTTAAAATTCTGGTGTTTCTATATAAACTGGCAATGTTCAGCACCTCCATAGATCCTTCTTCTTTCAGACTGATGTAGATCTATTTATTTATTTTATGTTATTTAGGTGCAGATCTAATGTTGCAGAAGTCAGTGTGAGCTTATCATTTAAAAGTGAGCCAATAAAGAGTAGTTGGAAATGAACAGTGCACTGGTGCTGAGAACATCATTGCTACAGAGATCTGTCAGCAACCTTGTTAGCAGTCCATAAGGTATTTGTTTGGCTATATATCCTACCCTATTATCTCTCCCTAGGATGCACCATAAGACGAGCAACTTGTTGTTCAGTGCACCCTTCCTAGTGAAACATTTTTGATAAATAAATAACTTATATATTCCTGAACTCATTCTCTCCATACTTACATATTCCGGCACCCCTGTTCTCTCCATACTTGCATATTCCTGCACCACCTATTCTCTCCATTCTGTTATAATAAAGGTACTTACTGCATTTTGGTACATCTGTAAAAATGGGAACTCTTGATCTTGTTCCTTCATTACTCAATTCAGTTAAAAAACCTGGATTACTTCCCTGACCTCAAAGAGAGCAGTATAATCTTGTTGGCTGAGGAAAACTACCTTAATTTTCCTCTAATTTTGGCTGTAGACTGAAAGAGGGAGTTTTTTACTGTTTTACTTTGAACAGTTCTGCTGCAAAGTTACAGGGGCTCAAACAGTAAGTTTCTCTGTGCTATTCTGCTAGGGAAGGAAGTAGGATTACTGATTTCCTTAGGCATGTCTGCTGGGGATGGGGCTAAACTGATTGATTTTCATTTACCTTTTTGGAATTCATAAGGGGATAAAATACAGCTTTTTTATTTGTTAGTTTGCTACTTGATGTTCTAAATTGCCTTTGTTTTTTGGGTGACATTTTGCATCAACTTCAGTACTATTTAACTGATTTTTTTGTTTGTTTAATTTCAGACATGTTGTTCAGTGAGGTACACCTGGCCCATACAGTGAGGCTCAGACTGCATCTGGCTGGTTTGCACCAATTGGTTCTACAACACAAGGCCAGCTGGGGATGAAGAATGTGGACCTGTACAATGGAGATGGCCTACCTCTGTCCAGGAAGGGGACCGTTGTTCTCAGTGAATGGTTTACCTTCCTTACTGGCAAGTATTTAAACTAGCTGGGGGGCAGAAGGAAGCAGGGAGAATCAAACTGCCCACTCCAACAGGATAGTGCAATCAACATGGAGGACCATAAAGTTATGATATATCCAGCGGTAACTAAACTCATAAGGGGATGGGAGAGGACAGGAGGAAGGAGGTGAAAACAGAAGGACAAATGGAGGAAGCAAAGAGGGGTGATAAAAGGAGAAATGGCAAAACTAGAAAGGCCATCAAGGCTAATGCCCACAGCCTAGAAACAAAATCCCAGACCTGGTGGCCTTGATGAAGGTGACTGACCTGGACATTGTGACTATTATTGAGATATGATATTGGAAACCATGACTGGGATGTAGCAATACCAGGTTATACTCTGTTTAGGGGAGCAAAACAGAGAGTAAAAATGGAGTGGGTTTGCTTTTTACATCAGGGAGGATATTAGACTGACTGAGAAACAGGGGATGCAGGGGGTCAGAGGCAATGTGGGTCACCCTTGAGATGGGCAATAGCACAGCTATTCACATGGGCATGATATACAGACCTCCAGCACAGGGGGAGGAGGTGGACAGGACTCGAGTGGAATCCATCCACACAATAGCAGCTAAAGAAATAGTGCTGCAGGTAGGTGATGTCAATCTGCCAGTTGTGGACTGAAGCATCCCAGCTACTGCCTCAACCAGGAGGAGGGACATCCTGTACTCCATGCAAGGAGCAGGCCTCAGGCAGCTTGTACTAGAGCTCACCTGGGAGGGTGCAGTTTTGGACCTGGTACTCTGCAACTGGGACAGAGCTGCAGAAGTCAGGGTGGGCAGACACCTAGGGTCCAGTGATCATCATGCAGTTTGTGTCAGTATGGAGTCAAGCCACACAAATGTGAGGTCCTGGATTTCAGGAGGGCAGACTTTACTAAGATGGGGATATGTCTAAAAATGCCCTGGCAGGGAGGAATGAATGGGGGAGTTGAGGAGCAGTGGGCCCATCTGAAAGGAGTCATAGTGGAGGCAAAAAACAAGGGCAGGAGAAAGAAAGAATCACTATGGTTCTCGGAGGAGTGGCCAGGAAGGTAAGGGCAAAAAGATGGCTTTCAGGAAATACAAGGAAACACAGACAGTGGAGGACACAGTAGTATACCTGGGTAAACAGGAGGAAGGTAGGGAAAGCAGTCAGGAATATAAAGGCACAAATGGAGGTGAAAAAATTGTACAGAAGGTAAAAAAGGGGACAAGACTTTTTAGAGGAATATTAGTGAAAGGAGAAAACCAGGGGTGGGATTGTAAGGCTGAAGGGGGGGGAGGGGAGTGTTTGGAAGGGGAACTGGAAAAAATATCAATACTGAACACATTTTTTTTGTTCTGTATTCACAGAAGGAGGAAGTGAGAGACCACAGTTAGGCAACATGAGCAAATATGGGGGTGGGGTGGGGAGAGAGGCGGACACCAGTCCATTTACGGAAGAGAGTGTTCTAAAAGAACTCACAAAACTGAAAATGGATGAAAATGGACAAGGCAATGGGACCAGATAGGATACATCCTAGAACATTAAGAGAACTACAGGAGGTAATGACAGCACCACTGGCAGCCTTCTCAATTAATCACTCCATATGGGAGTGGTTTCAGAGGACTGGAGGAGGGCAGATGTAGTCCCACTTCACAAAAGTGTGAGTAAGGAGGAGGAGGCTGGACCAGTGAGCCTCAACTCAATACTGGGGAAAATTATGGAATCACTACTTAAAGAAAGAACTGTGGACCACTTTGAATCCAGTGGAGCACTAGGACCAAGACATCATGGATTCACAGCAGGAAGGTTATGTCAAACAAATCTAACTGATTTCTTTGACTGGGTGACTAGGGAAGTGGATCAGGGAGAAGCAGTGGATGTGACCTACCTGGATTTCAGTAAGACCTTCTATACCATTCCACATAGAAGACTGTGAACAAGCGGGGCAGCCTGGGAGTGGGTCACAAGGTTGTAAACTGGACTAGGAACTGACTGAGTGATAGAAGACAGAGGGTGGTGGTAAATGAAGCTAAATCTGAGTAAAGGAAGGTGACTAGTGGGGTGCCACAAGGATTAGTTATGGGGCCAGTCCTGTTTAATGTCTTCATAAGTGACACTGGGGAGGACTGGAAAGGAAGATGTGCCTCTTTGCAGATGACAATATGATCTCAACAGGGTGGACATTCTGGGAGGGATGGAAAAGTAAGAAGGGACATAGGTAAACTGGAGGAATGGTCTAGAGTGAGGAGATGAGCTTCGATGTAAAAAGTGCAAAGCACAAGATCCCATGAAAAATTACATGATTCGGGTGGGGGGACAGATACTGAGGGTCACCAAACAAGAGCGAAATCTTGGGGTAATCATATCTAATGACCAATCAATGTGTCAAGGCTGTGGGAGAGTCAGTGGAATGCTGGGGTGCATAGGAGAGGTATCACCAGCAGAAGAAATGTGTGGTGATGCCACTGTACAGATAATTGGTGAGGCCTCATTTGGAGTACTTCTGGAGGCCACATCTCCATAAGGACAGAAACAGGGTGAAGGCAGGTCAAAGAAAGGCATCAAAGATGGTGAAGTGCCTGCACCAAAGGTCATACGAGGAGAAATGGGGAGACCTCAATATGTATACCCTGGAGAAGAGGAGAGGTAAGGGAGATGTGACAGAAACCTATAAAATATCTAAAGGGCATAAACAAGGTAGAAACAAAGAAAGTGTGTTGGCAGAAGGAGACCTTGGGTCCACTGAGTCTGCCAAAAGATTTACCTGGAGCCTGGGGATGCTCTAGACACCTATTACTCCTTAGGGTGCCTTGGCTTTGCACTCAGTAGTGCTTGCCGACTGTGTCCGTAACTTATCCCTTAAACCTGCCACCGTGGTAGCACTAACCACTTCAGAGGGCAGTTTGTTCCATGGCTCAACTACCCCCTCCATGAAATATTACTTCCGATGTCCTTTCTGAATGCCCTCTCTTCACTTTCCAGTTGAGACCAGACCACATGTAGAGAAATTTATGCTCCTAGTGAACAGTTCTTTGTATGACATTGAGTTTATGCCCTTAAGGAGCTTATAGTTTTCAATCATGTCTCCTCTGTCTCTACGTGTCTCCAGTAAATACATACCCAATGCCCTGACCCTCTCCTCATAAGCTAACCCTTGCATGCCAAGAATCATTTTTGTTGCTCTCCTTTGGATAGTCTCCAACCTATCCACCTGCTTCCTATGATGCAGTCTCTGGAAATGGATGCAATATCCAAGGTGCGGCCTCACCTGGGATTGATAAAGAGGAACTACCACCTCCCCGTCTCTGCTATCTTTGCCTCTTGCTATGCAGCTCAACATTCTATTTGCTTTACTATTGGCCTTATTGCACTGACTCTGCTACTTGAGGTCTGCACAAATGATGACCCTTAGGTCCCTTTCCTCTGTGGAAGAGGTCCGCTTGACCCCTTTAATGTAGTATTTGATTCTGGTTGCTATTCTTGCGTCCATTTTTCCAGTGTCCTGAGGTCCTTGGTCATGTCCCAGACTACGTCAGTGCTATCCACCCTGACACTGACCTTGGTGTCATCTGCAAATAGGGAAAGGTTATCCTTTATACCTACACATGTCATTGATGAACACGTTGAAAAGGATCGGTCTAAGGACTGACCCCTGAGGCACTTCAATAATGACACACTTTACTGAGGATTTGACCTAATTAATGACTACCCTCTGTTTCCAGTCTGCTAGCTTGTTTCTCACCCATCTAACAATTTCCCTTGCTGTACCCAAGTCTTTCTTCTTTTTTAGAAGACACCTGTGTGAGACTGTATCAAAAGCTTTGCTGAAAATGAAGTAAAGGAAATTCACTGCAAGGCCTTTATCCAGTCCCTTGGTCACCTGGTTGAAGAACACTAAGATATGTTTGACAGATCTACCTGACACAAATCCATGCTGTTTGATGTTCTGTAGTTGATTTGCCTCTAAGTACTCTGTAAGATCCAGTTTGATAAGGAATTATACCAGTTTGCCTACAATAGATGTTCGGCTAACTGGTCTGTAATTTATTTTCTCTTCCCTATCACCTCCCTTATGGGATGGCACTGCACTGGCCACCCTCCAATCCAGCGGTACAACCCTTATCATGAGAGTGATTTATAGGATAAGTGTCTCACTGGGTCTGCCAGTTCCCTCAATTCTAGGCTGTAAGCTGTCTGGGCCTGGGGCCTTGTCTGGTCTGATGGCCAAGAAGCCTTCTTTTACTCTGGCTGTAGTGAATTCCTGAATGTTCATACTTGTGATTCCCCTTGCTGAGGCTGTATTACCACAGTCTGGCAGTGGACCAGGCTTCTCCTTGTTAAATACTGAACAGAAGAATTTGTTTAGGGGTTTCAACCTTCTGCTCATTGTCCTCCAAAACCATGTCTTCATCATTCAGCCTTACGACCCCACCTCCTTTCTTCCTTTTCTTCCCGATATATCATTTTCCCCCAAGTTTTAATCCCTCTCATGATCTGGAGCCTCTTGTCTGCCCTGGCCTCCCTCACTGCTCTCTTAGCCTCTCCACTTCTTTGAATGTATTCCTCCCATTTTACCTCACTTTTCATTTGTCTGCATGCTGTATATGCCTGTCATTTTGCCCTAATTGCCTCCCAACTTGACCTGAGACCATAGTGATCTGTCATGTCTGTTTCTCATTGCTACTGTTTTGATGCAGAGTCTAGTGGTTTCTAGGACTATCTCTTTCATATTTTTCAATATGTCCTCCAATTCTGAGGTCTCCGAGATGTTTGTCAACTATTCTTTCATCAACTGTCTTAACCAGAAAAAGGGTTCTGGAGGATAGCATCTTTCAGAACAGGAGAAGTTCAGGAATGAGTGGGCATGACATGTGGTTGCAATGGGTAGACTAAGGGTTATGTAAAGAAGAAGAATTTCTAAATGGAAAGGATGGTGGATACATGGAATAGACTTGTCTCCCAGTGGAGGTGGTGGGGGCCAACACAGTGGGGGAATTCAAAAATGCATGGGACATGCATAAGGAAACTCTAGTGATAGAAACAAGAAGGTAAAGTCAGAAATCAAATAGGGTCTGTGGCTTTTGCAGTGGGTAGGGAAAATGGGAAGACTGGATGGGTCTATCAGTCCTTATCTGCAGTCAATTTCTTTGTAGCATCTCCACTCAGTCATATTTTCATTATCAATTTCCTGTTCCCAGGATGAAAACCTCAACTGGTCAAAACACAATGTTTTACAAATTGCCATCTTTTTACAATTCTCTACCTCTGTCTTTTCTTTGAAACGTAATACGGTTAACAATACCTCACTGTTAACTATCAATGTACCTGCTTCTCTAGATAGACATATTTGACTGTGTATTTGTATATGTCTGGTTGTATTATTAGCTGAAAAAGCTAATATTCTTCAGGTGGAATCTACCTCTAACTGAAAGCTGGAAAGGTGAAATACCGAACTTAGAATCAGCAGGAAAGATAGTCTTGCTCACATCAGAGGTAGGTGTACCTTACTTTACATTTTACACGTTATTGTTCGTTTGAATGGAGTGGCTTGCAATACTGCTTTGAGACAGGGAGTTTAAACTATTTTTCCTTGTGCACAGCTGACTTGTTTGAGGGCCAATTGCTTTCAGAGCACAAATCACCAGGCTGTATTGGGGCTGGGGAGGTTTACCTGTGTTTGACCTAGCTGCTTGAATTTTCTCTGTTTGCATAGCAGGGTATTTTCTCTGTTAAATTGTTTGTAGGTTGTCTTGCTGACAGGAAGGTAAACACTCATCATAGTATGTGGGTCAGAGCTTTTAGTTAATTGTTTTGAGAGGGCACAGTTTGGGCCCAAATCCCCCCTTCCCCTCACCCACCCATGGTGCCATTTCCTTTATACCAGGGGTTCTGACATCATTTCCTCAGGAGGACAAGGTGCATACCACTGTCATATCCTTACCAGCACACTGCACTGACAATATAACATACACTATATATCTATCTATATCTATATATTTACATAAAACAAAACAATAATAGGAAGAAACAAACTTACACAGGATAAACAGAAAGGTAGACATGTGGGGAGTAGTGCAATGCACTGGATGCAGGGCAGCAGTCTTCTGGGAGTCTTTCTGGAGGCTGACATACTGCCCTATTTGCAGGCAATTCTCTGCTCTGAGGGAGGAGGTTGCCCATCTTCAGACCACACTGGACAGTAGTAGGGGAACCTCCCCCACCCAGGGAGCACCAGGGCCACCACCACTGCTTGTGAGATTGACAGGAAAGCACAGCTGTTGGACTACAGTGGACTCAGGGAGGGTGAGGGTGGTGGAACAGAGGCACATCCAGTCAGTTGTACCACTCCACAATCCATACACCATTCTGGTGGAGCATAGTTCCCCTATGGATGCACCCACAGAGGAGACTAAGGAGGCTGTGGACAACTGTTGCAAGGAAGGCCCACAGGAAGGAGGCAGAGGACACCACAGGGAAAGGAAGCAGCTCCTGGTGGGGGACTCAGTTATTGGGGGAGAGAACTGGAGGGAGCAGGGAAAAGTGAAGTAAGGTGCTTGCCTGGCACCATGGCTTGGAGGGACAGGAAGCGTATCCTCAGGATCACGAGAACAGCTGCACGGTAGATGGAGCTGGACGTCATTGTCCACCTAAGGATGAATGACTTGGCTCAACTTGAGATTAGAGCAGTGCAGGAGGAGTTTGTGGAGTTGGGGAGAGGCCTTAGGCAAGTAGCACACAGACTTCTTCTCAGAGGTGCTGCCTGTCTATAGCATGGGTGAGACGAGGTTACTCCGCACCACGCAATTCAATGAATGGTTGAAAAACTGGTGTGAAGTACAGGAGTTTGGCTTCACTGGGGACTGAGGTTCCACCTGGAGAGATAGCAGCTTATACTGGCAGGATGGTCTGCATCTGTACAGGAAGGAAATAAGTCTTCTGGGTGATCAGTTTAAATGCTTCATTGGCAAGTTTTTAAACTAGTCAAGGAGGGGAGGCACTGAAAGCAGCAGGAAATTCCCAGCCTTCCCCTACAAAACAGGGTACTAAATGAGGTAAAGACCAAGGTAGAAAGGTTAGTAGGGAGCAGGACAGGGGTAAATGGAGAAAGCAATGTCAATGAGGACAGGGATGGTGATACAAGAGGTAAGGCCATCAAAAAATGAAGAGTAATAAGTACCAATGCCCATAGTCTGGGTAACAAGCTTCCTGAACTAGAGGCCTTGATGGAAGAGGAACATCTGGATTTTGTGGCAGTCACAGAAACATGGTACACATAGAACCATGACTGGGATGTAAACATAGCAGGATACACTATCTACAGGAGTGACAGGGAGGGTAAAAGAGGAGGATGAGCAGCTCTCTACACAAGGGAAGGAATCAAAGCAACATGACAAAAGGGTAAACAGGGAGGAGAGAAAGCACTGTGGGTCAATTTAGAGATGGGCAATGGCACCACAATCCATAAGAGGTTGTATACAGACCCCATCTCAGGGGGGAGGAAATGGACAAGGAAATGATAGAAGGTATCCATAGAATGGCAGAAAAAGGGGAGACATTGTTGATGGGGGATCTGAATATGACAGATGTTAACTGGAGTGCATTTGCAGCAGCCACTTCCAAGAGTGGGGTCATTCTAGAGGCCCTATAGAGGGCATGCCTTGCTTAGACAACTAGTATTGAAACCCACTTGACAGGGAGCAATCTTAGACCTGGTACTCTAAAATGGAGATGGAGAGAGGATCACAGATTTAGAAGTGGGTAGCCATCTGGGAATTAATGACCATCGAACAGAATGGTTCACGATAAACACAGCAGTAGAGTCAAGCCATACAAAAGGCAAAGGTACTGGACTTCAGGAGGTCTGACTTTGCCAAAATGGTTGAGTGCCTAAGGGAAGCACTAGCAAATGTGGAGGAAGGAAGGGTGGAAGAACAATGGGGAATAATCAAAACTGCCATCACAGAGGCAACAAGCCTTTGTGTGAAGAAAATAAACAAAACATAACAATATAAAAAAACACTATGGTACTCAAAGGAGGTGGGAGGGAAGGTTAGGGAGAAAAAGAAAGCATTCAGGAAGTACAAGGAATCACAGAAGGAGCAGGATAGCGAACTGTATCAGTTAAAGTAAAAGGAAGCAGGGAAGGCAGTCAGAACAGCAAAGGTCCAAACTGAGGAAAAGATGGCCAACTCAGTTAAGAAGTAGGATAAAACTTTTATAGGTACATCAGGGAGTGAAGGAAGACCAAGGGAGGGATAGTGAGGCTTAATAAAGGGGCGGAGGGGTGCTCAGAGGATGACTGTGAAAAGGCAGAGATACTAAACAAATAGTTTTGCTCAATATTCACAAATGAAGAGGGGGAGGTACATAAACCAAACAACAGAAACACTCTGGATATGGATGTTGGTACCAGCCCATTCACAGAAGGAAGAGTTCTGAAAGAACTCTTAAAGCTGAAGGTGGACAAAGCAATGGGGCCTGATGGGATTCATCCCAGAATTCTAAAAGAACTAATGGTAGAACTAATGACACCACTGACTACTCTCTTTGACAAATCAGGGGAGAATGGGGTGGTACCTGAGGACTGGAGGAGGGCACATGTTATTCCACTTCACAAAAGTGGGAGCAGGACAGAAGCACGAAACTACAGACCTGTTAGTTTAACCTCAGTGACAGGGAAAATGAAAGAATCACTTCTGAAGGAAAGAACTGTTGAGTACCTTGAGGTCAGAGGCCCGCAGGACCCAAAGCAGTATGGATTCACAGTGGGAAGGTCATGTCAGACAAATCTAATAGATTTCTTTGGTGACCAAAGTAGTAGATCAGGGAGGGGCTGTGGGCATGGCCTACCTAGACTTTAGCAAAGCATCTGACACAGTCCCACACAAAGATTAATATACAAGTTAGCCACCCTTGGAGTGGGTCCCAAGATGGTAGCCTGGGTAAAGAATTGGCTGGAGAACAGGACACAGAGGGTAACAGTAAAAGCAGTCCACTCAGAAGAAAGGAGGGTTACTAGTGGGGTACCGTAGGGTTCAGTATTAGGACCGGTCCTCTTCAATGTCTTTATAGTATGCCTCTTTGCAGATGACACAAAGATCTGTAACAGGTTTGAGACACAAGGTGGGGTGGAAAGGATGAGAAGTAACCTCGCAAGGTTTGAGGAATGGTCAAATGTATGGCAGCTTAGATTCAATGCTAAGAAGTGTAAAGTAATGCACCTGGGAAACAGAAACCTAGGGGAAGAGTACACAATGGGGGGTGAGATACTAACAACAACAAAAATGGACAGGGACATGGGGCTAGTCATATCAGATGACCTAAAGGTGGGCAAGCTATGTGAGAGAGTAGTAAGGAGGGTTGGGAGGATACTGGGATACACAGGGAGAGGCATCACCAGTAGAAAACAGGAAGTTATCCCTCTATACAGACAGCTGGTGAGACTCCATCTGGAGTACTTCTTGCAGTTCTGGAGACCCAATCTCTGAAAAGACATAGACAGAATGGAGGCAGTCCAGAAGAGGTAACTAAAGTGGTGCAGGTTTGCACCAGAAGACATATGAAGATAAACTTAAGGAGCTTAATATGTATACCCTTGAGGAAAGGAGGCAGAGGGGGACCATGATAGAAACTTTCAAGTATCTCAAGGGAATCAACAAAGTCCAAGACGGTAGCAACTTTCAGAAAAAGAGGTGTGCATGAACAAGGGGGCACAATTCACAAATAGAGGGAGGATGGCTCAGAGGTAATATGAGGAAGTATTCTTTCATGGAGAGGGTTGTGGATGCGTGGGACGGCCTTCCTGAGGAGGTTGTGGAGTCAAAAACAGTGGTGGAATTCAATAATGCATGGGACAGTCATAAGGCAATTCTAGGGGTTGGGGGTATGAGGAAGTAGGCTGTTGGTTAACTAGGATCTGCATCTTATCCATTAGGTAGGGAAATGGGCAGACTGGGTTGGCCAAGCGGTCCTTATCTGCCATCAAATTCTATGTTTCTATTACTTATATTATTTGTCACAGGCACCTTTTTTGTACTCTGTTACATCTTCTGGTTGTATTACTTGTATTATTTGTCAGATGCATGTTTTGTACTCTTTCCATACTTATAGTCCTACACCTCCGTTCTCTCCATACTTACATATTCCTCCACCCATGTTCTCTCCATACTATATATTATCATACCCTGTTCTCTTCATAACATATTCTTGAACCCTGTTCTCAACATATTTATGTATTCCTACACCTCCTGTTCTCTCCATCCTTACATGTTCCTGCACTACCTTTCTCTATAATTACATATTCCTGCAGTCGCTGTTCTCTCCATATTTACATATTCCTGCACACAGTTCTATCTATACTTACATATTCCTGCACTCCTGTTCTTCCTATAATTACAGATTCCTGCACCCCCTCCTTTCTCCATACTTAAATATTCTTGCACCCCTATTCTCTTCAGACTTGCATTGCCCTGCATCCCTATTCTATCCATTTTTTTCTGTGTGAGCTCTGTTTTCAAATGCATTTATTATCTGTGTAGAAATATTCAACTCCCTATAGTCTTTACTGTGTATTGTCCTGTAACATATGTAAATATCATGGAGTATTACATATTATTTTTATATATGTCATGCTTTCTGTGACAGTTTTATTTCAGTTACAGTTATCCAGGGTGTGATCTGTTTACAAAGAGCCAGGCTACAGTTACCATATCTAATGCAAAGTGTTCTCATCTGTGACAAAAGGGGTGGGTTGCTTGCGCTTTGAGAAAGAGCACTGTGCTGTGTAATCAGAAGCTCTATTGGGATTCAAACCTCCAGATACCCAGAGTGAGAGTCATGCTAAGTGGTCACAGTACTCCAAAGTAACCCTTTAGGTGTCTGAAGAGTAGTAAAAGTGGTAGCAGTGCCGAATGAGTTCTGGGAGAGAACAAGTCTGTGACAAGTGTATTATCCTGTAGCATATGTTAATACTACAGATATTTATATACTTCATGCTTTTTGTGACTGAATACTTTCAACGATAGATAATCAGGGTAAACTGGCAAGTCTGTGATCCATTTCCAAAGAGACATGCAAGCTACAGTTATCACATGTAATTCAAAAGTTTTCTCAACTGTGATGAAAGGGGTTGGTCACTTGCCTTTTGGGAAATAGCACTGAACTGTAGTACAGTGGATCTGGATCTAGAGATACCCCGAGTGATACTGCAGCTGGGTGGCATCAGAACACCAAGTTAACCCATTCAGGTGTCTGAACTGTTGTGAACTCTGGAAAGAACCAGTCCTTGACACCCACCTAGAGTACTGCATGCTGTTCTGCTATCATAACATGAGGACCGGTGGGGATAGAGTGGAGTCAGTCTACAGGAGGGCTACCAAGGTGATTCAGGGACATCAAGATACACCCTACAAAGAAAGGCTAATGGACCTTAAGATGTACTTGCTGTAAACCAGGTGCAGGAGGCAGAGAATGAGAGGACATGATAGAAAGATTCACATTTCTAAAAGGGATAAAAAGTTGACAGCAGTAAATGGTTTATCTTCAGTGTAAACTCATTTACTTGCAGTAACATAAAGAAGCTGGTACAAGGCAGGTTAAATAAGAATGCCAGGAAGTACTTTTCTATGCAGAGGGTGGTGGACAACTGGAACAGACTGCCTAATGAGAATTGTATCAGTTAAAGCAGAAGGAAGCAGGGAAGACAGTCAGAACAGCAAAGGCTCAAACTGAGGAAAATATTTTTTTTTTTATTTTTTTTTTTTTAATTTAGCTTTTTGTTGACCGGGTAAGTGCACTAGACAAAGCCTGCCTATTTTCAGGCACGACCCGGGGGAGAGGGATACAGATGAATGCCAACTGACCTTGAACCAGATTAAGCTGTTGGTGGTATTTTTAATGAATGAGGGAAATTTGGCCAGGACACCAGGGAAATTCCCCTACTCTTTTCGATAAGTGCCATGGGTTCTTTAACATCCATCTGAACTACCACCAATCCAGGCAGATGGGACCTCGGTTTAACGTCTCATCTGAAAAGCGGCACCTCAAGTGCAGCACCTCTCATGCTGCACTGCAGTGTCAGTACTGGGATATTAACCCAAGCGCCAAGATAGCAAGTGCCAACCCAAGATAGCCAACTCAGTTAAGGAGGGTGATAAAACCTTTTATAAGTACATCAGGGAGTGAAGGAAGACCAAGGGAGGGATAGTAAGGCTTAGTAAAAGGGAGGGTGGTGGTCAGAGGGTGACTGTGAAAAGGCAGAGATGCTAAACAAATATTTTTGCTCAGTATTCAAAAATGAAGAGGGGAGGTACCGAAATTAAACAATAGAAACATTTTAGATATGGGGGTTGATAGCTGCCCATTCACAGAAGAAAGATTTCTGAGAGAACTCTTAAAACTGAAGGTAGACAAAGCAATGGGGCCTGATGGGAATCATCCCAGAATTCTAAAAGAACTAATGGTAGAACTAATGACACCACTGACTACCCTCTTTAACAAATAATGGGAGGATGGGGTGGTACCTGAGGACTGGAGGAGGGCAGATGTCATTCCACTTCACATAAGTGGGAGCAGGACAGAAGCAGAAACAACATACCTGTTAGGCATTTGACACAGTCACACAAAAAGATTAATATACAGTTAGCCAGCCTTGGAATGGGTCCCAAGATGGTAGCCTGGGTAAAACTGACTGAAGAACAGGACACAGAGTGTAATAGTAAATGGAGTCCACTCTAAAGAAAGGGGGTTACTAGTGGGGTACCGCAGGGTTCAGTACTAGGACTGGTCCTCTTCAATGTCTTTATAAGTGACATTGCAAAGGGACTGAAAGGAAAAGTATGTCTCTTTGCAGATGACACAAAGATCTGTAACAGCGTTGATGCACAAGGTGGGGTGGAAAGGATGAGAAAGAGACTTGGATTTGAGGATGGTCAAATGTATGGCAGTTTAGTTTCAATGCTAAGAAGTGCAAGTAATGCACCTGGGAAACAAAACCCAGGGAAGACTACACAATGGGGTGAGATAATAACAAAAAAAAAATGGAAAGGACCTGGGGATAGTCATATCAGATGACATAAAGGTGGGCAAGCAATGTGAGAGGGTAGTAAGGAGGGCTGGGGGAATACTGGGATGCATAGGGCAAGGCATCACCAGTAAAAATCAGGAAGTTATGCCTCTGTACAGACAGCTGGTGAGACCCCATCTGAGTACTGCTTGCAGTTCTGGAGACCAATCTCTGCAAAGACATAGACAGGATGGAGGCAGTCCAGAGGAGGGCAACTAAAATGGTGCAGGGTCTACACCAGAAGGCATATGAAGAGAGACTTAAGGAGCTTAATATATACCCTTGAGGAAAGGAGGGAGGAGGGACACAATAGAATCATTCAAGTACTTCAAGGAATCAACAAAGTCCAAGAGGTAGTATCTTTCAAAAAAAGAGGTGTGCAAGAACAAGGGGACACAACATGAAGATAGAGGGGGGACGGCTGAGAGGTAATGTGAGGAATTATTTTTTCACGGAGGGTTGTGGGTTCATGGAACAAGCTTCCTGAGGAGGTTGTGGAGTCAAAAACAGTGGGGGAATTCATGAACACATGGAACAGACATAAGGAAATTCTAGGAGGTGGGGGTAGGAGGAAGTAGGCTGTTGGTTAACTAGGATCTGCAGCTTATCCATTAGGTAGGGAAATGGGCAGACTGGGTGGGCCAAGTGGTCCTTATCTGCTGTCAAATGCTATGTTTCTATGTTAATGAAGCTGTCGGTTCAAAATCAGTGTTAGGGTTCAAGAATAATCAGGACAGACACATGAGTATGGGGGGCAGTGAGGATAAAATGAGGAGGGAGAAGACAAGTGACAACTAGGGACTTTCTTATCGGTTAGGCAATGATAAGGGCAGAACAGATAGATAAAATGGTCATCCTCTGCTGTCGAGTCCTATGTTTTCATCTCCTGCAAAGTCCTTCCTCTGACAACACAAAAGTATCCCAAAATGAAAGTGGAAGGCTAAGCCCACAGTGGCGGAGTTCAAGAATGCATGGGACAGGCATAAAGGGAATCTTATGGGAAGGAAGGGGGTTATGGGCTAAACATCAAGCAGGATATGCAGTGATACTATATGCAGGAAATTTGGGCAAACTGGGTAGGTCAACTGGTCCTTAACTGTTGAAAATTATATGTTTCTAAGTGTCAATGTACTTTACATACTGCATTTTCAAAAATATAGAAGAGTGTTATAACGAAGCCCCATAGCCACTGTTTTCATCATTTCTCCCAACATGTTATCAGACTTGAAGTTGCTAAAAGTAAGCCCATCCCCCTCAGAATAAATATTCCTACTCTGAGCCTTGGTTGATTCTTACCTACTGAAACCATGGTTTCATAGTTCTGCACCATCACTTCCATGTGAAGTTCCTTCTCCTGTTTGCTTAACATCTTCCATTCCTCTTTAGAAGAATCAACAGCAACATTTTCAAAGGTTTCTGGTACCTGAAAGAACATGAGACATCTTTAATTGCTTCTGGTTTCACATTATACATTGTGTGTACATGACACATTGATAAATCAGTAACTTTTAAACAGGATGGTGCTAGGCAAGGTTAAGATCCACAGTCTACAAGACTAAGAGGCGTTGCTGGCACTCCCAGAACAAGTGAAGACAGACAGAGATTGTAATGTAGGGCAGACAAGGAGGAAGCAGAGATGGAATAAGGAAATTAGGAAGGGGATAGGTGGAGCCAGTCAAGTGAGGGGACTGATACCTAGCTAGAAGAAGAAGGCAGCCTGTCTGAACATCAGGCATCTTGGGAATAAAATGGGGGACCTACAGACAATGGTGATGGAAGCCCAGCTGGACATAGTTGTCATCATGAAAATGTAGGTGACACAAAATCCCATCTGGGATCTGGCTATCCAAATATGTGTCCTACTTTGAAGGGATATGAAAAGGGGCAGGAGAAGGGGTTATGCTATACACCTAAACTGTAAAAAAGCAATAGAGGAGAAGAATGTTCGGGGGTGGGGATAGAATGAATATGGGTTCAGATTATAGTTAAAATATGTAAGAACCTCAGAGTGCTGGTGATGGTGGTATAAATATCACCAAATCAGTTCAGGGAGGGCTGCAGGGCATTTGCAAGACCACATCAGAAAGGCAACCACTATGGAAACACAATCTTGATGGAGGATCTCCTACCAGATTGGGAAGTGTTAGGGGTTAGGAGTGCCAGGAACCAGGTTGTTGTAGACCCAATACAGGATGGCTTCCTTGTACAATGGGTGATGGAGCTAACCAGAGATGGAGCCACCCTCGGCTTGGCATTGTCAAATCAGGACATAGTAGGATAGGCCAGAGTAAAAGGACCCTGGGGATGGTGACAGTTATTCAGTGTGGCACAGTATTAGCCTAGAAAGTCAGCACCTCAAGTCAAGGACGATGGTGCTGGATATCAGGGCAGCAGTTTTGAAGCTATAGGAAGATCCTCCATAAGAAACTGGAGAAAGGCAGGGACAGAGAAATGGGAACATCAATGTTAGTCTGACGGAGGTCACCCAAGCTTGTCTGAAGCAGGAAGGGAAAAGCACAAAATGAATAAATCCAATTTGGTATACAAGAGAAGTTAGAAGCAGTAAGAGCAAAAGGATAGCATGAAAAATGTACAAGGAGGATCAGTTTGAGGGCAACAAGGAGGTATACACAGAAACATAGAAACATAGAATTTGATGACAGATAAGGACCGCTGGCCCACCCAGTCTGCCCATTTCCCTACCTACTGGATAAGCTGCAGATCCTAGTTAACCAGCAGCCTGCTTCTTCCTACCCCATCCCTAGAATGGCCTTATGACTGTCCCATGCATGCTTGAATTCCACCACTGATTTTGACTCACAACCTCTCCGGAAGGCCGTTCCATGCATCCACAACCCTCTCTGTGAAAAAATACTTTCTTAAATTACCTCTGAGCGCCCCTCTATCTTCAAATTGTGCCTCTTGTTCTTGCACACCTCTTTTTGAAAGATGCTATCCTCTTGGACTTTGTTGATTCCCTTGAGGTACTTGAACATTTCTATCATGTCCCCTCTCCCTCCTTTCCTCGAGGCTATACATATTAAGCTCCTTCGTCTCTCTTCATCACGTCTTCTGGTGCAGACCCTGCACCATTTTAGTTCCCTCCTCTGGACAGCTTCCATCCTGTCTATGTCTTTGCAGAGATTGGTCTCAGAACTGCAAGCAGTTCTCAGATGGGTCTCACCAGCTGTCCGTCAGAGGAATAATAACTTCCTGTTTTCTAATGGTGATGCCTCTCCTATGCATCCCAGTATCCCCAGCCCTCCTTGCTGCCCTCTCTATTGCTTGCCCACCCTTAGGTCATCTGATATGACTACCCCAGGTCCCTTTCATTTTGTTGTTATTAGTATCTCACCCCCATTGTGTACTCTTCCCTGGGTTTTGTTTCCCAGGTGCATTTCCTTGCACTTCTTAGCATTGAATCAAGCTGCCATACATTTGACCATTCCTCTAACCTTCAAGTCCCTTCTCATCCTTTCCACCCCACCCTGTGCATCAACTCTGTCGCAGATCTTTGTGTCATCTGCAAAGAGACATACTTTCCTTCCAGTCCCTCTGCAATGTCACTTATAAAGACATTGAAGAGGACCGTCTAATACTGAACCTCTCGGTACCCACTAGTAACCTCCCTTTCTTCTGAGTGGACTCCATTTACTATTACTCTCTGTGTCCTATTCTCCAGCCAATTCTTTACCCAGGCTGTCATCTCGGGACCCACTCCCAGGCAGGCTAACTTGCATATTAATCTTTGTGTGGGACTGTGTCAAATGCCTTGCTAAAGTCTAGGTAGACCATGTCCACAGCCCCTCCCTGATCTACTACTTTGGTCACCCAGTCAAAGAAATCTATCAGATTCATCTGTCATGACCTTCGCTGTGAATCCATGCTGCCTAGGGTCCTGTGCCCTCTGGCCTCTAGCTCCTCGCAATTCTTTCCTTCAGAAGTGATTCCATCATTTTCCCTATCACTGAGGTTAAACTAACAGGTCTGTAGTTTCCTGCTTCTGCCTTGCTCCCACTTTTGTGAAGGGAATCACATCTGCCTCCTCCAGTCCTCGGTACCACCCATCCTCCCATGATTTGTTAAAAGGGTAGTCAGTGGTGTCACTAGTTCTACCCTTAGTTCTTTTAGATTTCTGGGATGAATCCATCAGGCCCCATTGCTTTGTCCACCTTCAGTTTTAAGAGTTCTTTCAGAACCCTTTCTTCTGTAAATGGGCTGGTATCAACTTCTGTATCCAGAGTGTTTCTACTGTTTGTTTTATGTACCTCCCTCTTCATTTGTAAACACTGAGCAAAAATATTTGTTTAGTATCTCTGCCTTTCACAGTCTCCCTCTGCCCACCCTCCTCCCGTTATTAAGCCTCACTATCCCTCCTTGGTCTTCCTTCACTCCTGATGTACCTATAAAGGTTTTATCCCCTTCTTAACTGAGTTGGCTATCTTACCCTCGGTTTGGGCCTTTGCTGTTCTGACTGTCTTCCCAGCCTCCTTTTGCTTTAACTGATACAATTCTCTGTCCTGCTCCTTCTGCGACTCCTTGTACTTCCTGAATGCTTTCTTCTTTTCTTGAACCTTCACTACCACTTCCCTTGAGAACGATAGTGGTTTCTTACGTCGTTTTGTTTTGTTTATTTGCTTCACACAAAGGCTCGTTACATCTGTGATGGCAGTTTTTATTATTCCCCATTGTTCTTCCACCCCCTCCTTCCTGCCCATTTGCTAGTGCATTCCTTAGGCACTCACCCATTTTGGCAAAGTCAGCCCTCCTAAAGTCCAGTACTTTTGCCTTTGTATGGCTTGACTCTATTGCTGTGTTTATTGTGAACCATACTGTTCGATGGTCGCTAGTTCCCAGATGGCTACCCACTTCTACATCTGTGATCCTCTCTCCATCTCCATTTGAGAGAATCAGGTCTAATATTGCTCCCTCTCAAGTGCTAAAGGAGACCAATAATTTAATTTATTAAATTTGAAAAGTTTCACCAGGAAAGACATACTGAGAGCTCATTTCTAGATGTGTCTTCGGGTAGAGGGTAGAAGGGAAAATAGACATTTGCAAATCAGTACAAAAGTTTTACATGTGCATTAAGAGTGCAAAATTATACAGGGTAGCATAAAACACAAGCACAGCATTATACCACAAATAAACATCAGGGTGCACACTGAGAGGTACAGAGCGATTACAAAGTGTTACATACTGGTCAATGCATAATCAGACATACAGCAGCCCTCAAGAATGAGGTAGAGGAGGGTCTAGTAGCCAGAATGGCTAACCTGCCATGGTGGAGAACAATCAGAGGGGAGGAGTTGAAAGAGAAGAGGCAGGTGACAGGAGAAGGACAGGAAGAGTGGAAAAGAAGAAGAAGCAGAAGGCAGGTGGGGGAAAGAGGCTAAGGGGAGGTTGTAAGATCATAAAATGTGGAGGGGGAAGGAAGAAGGAGGAGAAAAGGGAAGCAGTCAGGGCAGGTGCAGGAGGGGGTGGTGTGAGCACGAAGAAAGAAGGAAAAGAGGTGGCAAAGCAGGTGGGAAGTAGGAAAGATTTCCAGAGTTTGGGAAGATGGTTGGAGAAAGCAGCTTGACCAGTTGAGGACTTTCTAGAAGGGAGAGCTAGAGTGTGTTGACTAGAGTGATGGAGGGATTAGGCAGAGTTAGAAGCAGTGGAGAGAAGAGGCAAGATGGGATGGAGTTCAGCCAGTGTTTAGCAATAAGGGCAGAGCCATGAGCTTTGACTTTCAGAGAAGGGGAAGAGAGAGAGAGGGGGAGTAAAGTTGGCAGTGGTGGGCCTGGAGGGGTGGCAATCCAGGGCAAACCTGCAGAAAGAGTGGAAGGTGGTGTCCATTCTGCCCAGGGTAGACTTAGGAACACTGCTGTAGATAATGTCACTGCAGATGAAGAGGGAAAGGATCATTTTCTGAACAATCACTTTGCAGGCAAACAAAGGAATACAACTATGGTACCATGAGTCAATGTGCCTGTCACACAAAGCCCTAATGTTCCATTTTCCTGTTTTGCTGTAGGACATTAACATGAGCTTTTGAATGTGGCAGTACTTTGCACATGCAAAGGAGACTGAAGCCCCGCCACCACTATCAGACATAGATGAGGCTCTTCTGCAACCATCTGCATAGACATTTGCAATGTTGATGAGAAGTATTCTATGCTGCTAATAACCGTGGCACTCAGCAGCTGGCAAGAGAATACTGTGGACATGGGAATGTTCCTCAGTGTTTCGGAATTTGGTAACAGCAACATTTAATCAATATGAATGAAATGAAAACATCAGCATGAGTCATGAAACCTTTTACTTTAAATGTAGCAAAATGCAACATATAATAAGAAGACAGAACACCAATATGCATCAAGCTATTACATCTGAAATAAAACTGGCTACATGATTTGGAGATGGGACACAAACAAGTATCGGTCCATTGGGCACTTGTCTGGCATGTCTAGGTGGTAGTCTGCTCTGTTGTGTGTGAGGTTTGCAGTGCTGACACTGACACCTGCATGCACATGATAACATCCTACAGGCACACAGCTACAAGACATCTTAGATGGCTTTGAGGAAAAGATTTAGTTGATCACAGACAGCCAGTGTAATAGATGGCACACACATACCAGTTTAGGCACCAGCAAAGATGTGGCAGACTTCTTCAACCATAAATGCTGGCATTCTATAGCGATATAGGCAGTGCTGGACCACCAGTACTGCTTTCAGATATTAACATTCGATGGCCTGGTAAAGGTCACTTGCCCTTATTCTTGCAAGGAATGGACTGTATGTGAAGTCTATGGATGGGCTTTTTTCCCCAAGTGTGATACGTGAAATATGTGGTGTAGAGGTGCTCATTCATTTACTTGGTGACCCAGCCTACCACCGTTGATGTCATGGCTGATAAAGCCAGTACCTGACATCAGAAACCTCACAATTGAGCAGAAACACTTTAACCACTGTCTGTCAAGTGGTGGTATGGTAGTGAAAATGCCTTTGGTTGGCTAAAGGGAAGATGGGAATGCCTGCTGAAAAGGCTTGATACACACATTTCCTTTGTTCCATCTGTGGTGCTTGTGTGCTGCATTCTACACAACATTTGTGAGCAAAAGGGGATGTTTTAATTTGGAATGGATTAGGGAGGCTGATGGCAAGGACTTGCAAAAGCCGTCAGGCAATGAAATGCAAGACACGCAAAGAAGCACAGCTAGGGATCAAGCAAGACAAATCAGAAATGCTGCTGCTCAACATCTCGGCCAACAGTGCAATGACTAAGGTAATTTGTGGCATGTACATACATTGGGCAATAAAGAGAACTGTGAAGGTACACCACAACGGTTGTTTTCTGTGTTTCATTACTGCACTGTTCTTGCTACGAGTCTAAAAAAGATCACGTGTGTGGCCTGACAAGCAAGTATGGAGTCACTAGACATGCTGGCTGCAGACAGTCATCCAGTGTATGACGTGGTTCTTGCATATCTGCAAGTCTCACAGAGGTGGTTACACTTAACACGTATAGTGTGAAAGTTGTCATCCTGCTGTTGGTAGATGGATGTGCAAGGTTCGTTGCTATGTGTGCCATGCATGCCATTATTGTCTCACAGAATGCACACAGTGTTGACGTCCTCCTGCCATTCAGTTCAGCTGGGTTCCAAGGGAAGTCACTTATCGTTTCTTAGTATATAGTTTATGGTGGAGCAAACCAAAGTTCAGTCCTCCTGCCATCGATACCAACATGCTAGTGTAGGGATAGTAGTCATGAAGAGGAGAGAGTGAGGGGCATTACTAGTGGAGAGACTGGGCGTGGCATGGCAGGGGAGGATAATACTGTGAGAGGTGAGGAGGACAAGAAAGGTTGACAGTCAAACAGAAGGAGGAAGAGGGTCTCAATTGAGAGGGCGGGGAAGACACAGGAAAATGGTAAAAGCACCATCTTGAGTGGCCCGGGTGAGAACCTGGATGGGGGGGTGGCAATAGGCATGAGGAAAAAGAAGGGGGGTGTACTGGTGTTGAGGGGACAGGCACAGTCAAATATGGGTGGAGTCCATACTGGGATTAAAGGCAGACAAAGCAGGACAGGCAATTCTAAGGTGCACAAGGAGGGGTAAGAGGAATATGCACATTGTGGTACATGTGGGGACAAATGACACAGGAGGGGAAATGGTAGCAGTAGAAAGGGAGAGTTTACAGGAAGTGGGAAGGTTGTGTGAGAAGAATGGGGAGTCTGTGACCTTTTCGGAGGTGCTCCCAGTACTCCGTACAAGCACAGTGAGAAAAGAGAGGATTGGGGAGTTGAACACATGATTGGTAGAATGGTGTCAAACTAAGGGGTATGGGGTTGCGGGCGGCTGGGGCAGTACCTGGAATAATAACAATTTGTTTGCAAGGGATAGGCTGTACCTGAACAGGGAGGGGAAGGAGGTATTAAAGCAAGGACTGGGGAGGTATACTGCGACAAAGGTGGATTTAAACAAATTAGGGGGTGGCAAGTGGACAACAGGTAGGCAGGGATCTGACAGAGTGGAGTCACAGCCTACCCCCCAGGCTAGCTGGGAAGGATTCAGGGTGGCTGAAAAGGGAGTGAGTAGAAGAGAGGGGATGAAGGGTGATGAAGAGAAGGGGGCAGGATGGAGGGTGGTTTCGCTAAATGTGAGAAGCTTAGGCAACAAACCCACTGAGTTACAGGCACTCTTGTCAGTGTGGAGGGTGGATATTGCGGCTGTCATAAAAATGTGGGCAACCGAGCACCAGGACTGGGATCTGGCAATCCCAGGGTACAAATTATACTGGAAGGACCATGAGGAGGGGGAGTGGGGTGGCAGTCTATGTGAGGGACAGGATCAAATGTACAAGGGACAAAGGGGAGGAACAGAGAACAGAGGCAATCTGGCTGCAGCTCATACACTCAAGAGGTAGGAAACTGAGGTTTGGGGTGGTATACAGGACACCGTCCCAGTCTGAGGAGTCTGACTGGGAATTAGTGGGACAAATTAGAAAGGTATGTAAAAAAGGGAAAGTGGTCATCGTGGGGGATTTCAACTTGCCGGGGGTTGACTGGAGCATTCCAGTTACTGCCACTGTTAGGGAGCAAGTGCTCCTGGGTGCGATTCAGGAGGGTTTCGTGATGCAGTTGGTTAGTGGGCCTACCAGGCTAAAGAACACTTTAGATCTGGTATTGTCAAATGGGGAGGCAGTAAGGGAAATAATGGTGGAAGACCCACTAGCTGACAGCAATCACCAAATGGTGTGGTTTAATACCATGATGTACAGGGAGCCAAAGAACTCAGTAACCCGGATGGTAAACTTCAAGGGGGGGGTGGAATTTGGGAGGATGCTGGAAGTACTGAAAGGGAAACTGGAGGGCATAAGACAGGAGCTGGACATAGAGCAAACATGGGATATTATTAAACAGAGGATTACAGAGATGAAGGAAGCCTGCACTGAGACACAGAGGAAGAGGGGCAGACAAGGAAACCAGGTTTTTTTTTATTTTTAAATTATGTGACTCAGAGTGTGGGTGCTTCACTCTTTTTAAATTTCTTGACGACTTCATGCAACATCACCACCATATAATTTTTAAAGCCAATTTTAATTTTATACCAAATTAAACAAATTTTGCTTAAAGGGAGACCATATTAGATTGTGTGTCTTTATCACATTTTCAGATGTACACACAGCTCTGTCTAGCATAGCAAACTCCCATCATTTTTTCCCTCCATTCTTCCTTAGAAGGAGCTTCCACTTGTTTCCAATTCTGGAGTATTACCTTGCCAGCAATTAATATACCAATATTAAGGATCCTTTGTGTTTCCTGTGAGTCCCAACTTGGCTCAAATCAATTTTATAGCCAAATATTGCAATTCCATGATCAAGGGGAACAACAGACCAGTGGTCTCCCAATAAAGACCATATATATTTCCAAAGTGGTATACAGTTTTACACAAACAACATATGGGATAACGAACCCTTTTATTCTGACATCTTTGGCAGAACTGTGAAATAATGTTATCTATTTTATGTAATCTAGTAGGTGTAAGGTAAGTTCTATAAACTATATTAAAGTAAATTTGGCAAGGAAACCATGCTGCTTGAACAGAGAGGTAGTGGAGGTGGTGAGAGTCAAAACAAGAGCCGCACTCAGAGGTATGGGGGACTGGGAAGGAAGGGGACAGGGAGGAGCATGCAAGATGGTCCAGGGAGGTGACCAGAAACGTGGAGAGAAGCCAAGGACTACAGGGAGCTGAGATTAGCACAGAGAATTGAGGGAGGGGAAAGACTCTTTCAGATACAGCAGGGAGAAAAGGAAGTGCAAAGAGACAATAGTGAGGATAAAAAGGGTGGAGAGTGGATGGAAAGGGGAGGAGCAGGCAGAAACACTGAATGAATACTTCTGCTCAGTGTTCACGCGGAAAAGGGGACCACTACCACTATGGTCTGGGAGTGTGGGGATGGGGCTGGGAGAGGAGGCGGCAGATGTAAGGATTGAAAGACGTAAAGTCCTCAAGGGACTGAGGGCACTGAGGGTAGACAAGGCACCAGGGCCTGACAGTATCCACCCTGGGTACTAAGGGAGATGGCAGTGGTGTTGGCAGAGCTGCTGGTGGATCTGTACAGCACCTCACTGGAGTGGGAGGTGTGTCACTGGATTGGAGGATGGCACATTTATTTATTAACTGAATTTTGTTGACCCAGTAGGCACACTGAGACTGGAAGTCCCTTTTTCGGGGGTGACCCGGGGGGGGGGGATACAGATGGTAACCAACTGAAACTGAACCAGATTAAGCTGTTGGTGGTATTTCTAGTGAATGGAGGAAATCTGGCAGGACACTGGAGAAATTCCCCTACTCTTTTCGAGAAGTGCCATGGGATCTTTAACATCCACCTGAACCACCACCAGAGCAGGCAGATGGGACTTCGGTTTAACATCTCATCGAAGATGGCACCTCAGGAGTGCAGCACCCCTCACGCTGCACTACAGTGTCAATATTGGAAGCTTAACCCAAGTGCAATGCAAGAGCAGACCAAAGGATGAACCGGGTAATTATCGTTCGGTAAGTCTCACCTCCATAGTGTGCAATCTCATGGAAATGATACTAAAGGAAAGACTGATGCTGTACCTAGAGGACAATGGCCTCCAGGATGTGAAGCAGCATGGGTACATTTCAGGGAAGTCCTGTCAAACCAACCTGATACAATATTATGACTGGGTGACAGGTGAGCTGGATCAGGGTCATGCGGTGGATGTTCTTTACTTGGACTTCAGCAAGGCCTTCGATTCGGTGCCTCATGGACGGCTTAGTGAGATGCTAACTGGTATAAGGGTAGGGGCAAAAATGATGAACTGGATTACAAGCTGGCTTATTGGGAGGCTACAACAGGTGGTGGTGGTGGGAGGGGAGCTCTCAACTCCAAGGCTGGTGACAAGTGGGGTGCCACAGGGCTCCGTGCTGGGACCAGTATTATTTGGGCTCTTCATATCAGACTTTGCACACAGGGTGGTGAGCAAGGCAAGTCTGTTCACAGACGACACCAAAATGGGAGCAGTGGTGGATGGAGAGGAAGGATGGAAGTAGCTGCAGGAGGACCTAAGCAAGCTAGAGGAGTGGTCAGAGAGGTGGCAGCTGGGGTTCAATGCAAAGAAATGTAAGGTTATGTACTTCAGGGTGAAGAACTCAAGGACAGAATACTGGCTGGGGGGATACGCTAGGGATCTCTGAGGAGGAGAAGGACCTGGGGTAATGGTAACATGGACCATGAACAATACTGTCCGGTGCAGGAGAGCAGCTGCAAAAGTGAACAAAATGCTGGGGTACATAGCGAGCGGGAATTCATCCAGGCAAAGAGAGGTGATCTTGCCCCTCTACAGGTTGCTGGTAAGGCCGTACTTTTGAGTATGGTGTGCAGTTTTGGAGGCCATACCTAAAGCATGATATCAGGCTACTGGAAGGGTGCAGAGGAGGGCAACAAAGATGATATGTGGGTTGGAGGAGAGATACTATGAGACCAGGCTGGAAGATCTGACTATGTACACCCTGGAGGATAGAAGAGATAGGGGACATGTAGAGACATTCAAGTTTCTGAGGGAATTAATAAGGATGGGGCAGGTGGGGTCTCTAAGCTAAGGAGGGTGAGGGACACCCAGGGGCATGGGCTAAGAATGGAAGTTCAGGAGGAAATGAGGAGACACTGTTTCACAGGAGGGCGGTAGCACAATGGAATGCACTACCAGAATAGGTAGTATCATGTAAATCTGTGAACAGCATTAAAGGGCATGGCACAGAAAGCAGGGGAGAGTGAGGTGGGGAGGTGGGGCAGAAGTGGGATGACAAAGGGGGGTGAGGCAGCTGCAAACTAGGAATACTAGCTGCACACTTGAGAAGACAAAGATAGACCGGGAGGTCTGTTTCTGCTGGCACATTCGTATGTTCATATGTGCAACCACCTTTCAGTGTGCCACCAAAGGGCATGTGTTGACATCCTAATCACTAATGGTTTTGGTTCATGGAAAAAGTCATTACTGGAGCCCTTGCCATTGCACATACTTAGATCTGCCATTCTTGAGGTGAGTATGGATCCCATCAGGACACTGGTGCACTGAGGCATAGCAAGCTGTATTGAATGGGAAGGTGCACACTATTGAACATATGCACAATGCAGGGTTTTATTTAACTCTAAAAATTGATTAGCGTTTTGCTCATAAAAGTCCTAAAACACTGTGAAAATGCATAGTACTTGCCTCATTGTGTTTAACAAACATAACACTTCTAGAAAACCTATATAAATACTTTCTGTACAGTTAGTATTGTCCCAGGAAAAAAACTGCTAATCAATTATTTAAAACCCTGCAATGTGGTGTGAGGAATCACTCGCCTAGCATCCACAGCTCCCTCTGCTATTCACACATTGTCAGGCTCCCCACTACTGTGATAGACTCCCTTATGCAGCAATGCCAATCATCACTTTTGCTTCCCACTCATTCTCACGCTCTCTCTCCCTCGTTTTCCCTCACTCACCCTCCAGTGGCAGAGCCAGGTTTGTGAGGGTTTGGGAGCCAGGGGGTGCCATTCAGTCAATCACGGGCTCCACAATGGGCACTAAACAGTGAATAAAGATGGTGAGAGAGGGCCACTACTCACACTTCTTTCCTGCCTCTCTCCCAAATCCCACTACCCCTTGTACCTTGACCTGTTCACTGTCTGTATTCCCCTTTGCCTATTTCTGCTCCCCTCCTCTACCTGCTAATTGCTCTCAAACTACCCTCCTGACACCACCTTACTGCACACCAGCCACAGATATCTAGACAAGGCTCCATTTGGGTTGCAATAACGACAAGGCCTTTGGCCACACAATGTTCTTTTAATTTCATCTAAAGCATTACTCTGCTGTTTTCTGTTGTTGCACTTCTTGAAACTACTTGTATTATTGTCCTGTATTAGTTTGTCTGTATTCATCTCCATTGTATGGCGTGGAACCTTTGTAAATGAGTCCTTACTCAAAAGGTTGTTTTCCGAATTACCAAATAAATAAATAAATAAAATGAACATCGAAAAAAGCACAGTACATAAATAAGTTACAGTACTGGACAGAAACTTTTTCAGCCAAGAAATGGAGTTTGAAATCAGGAACTGCTATGAACTAGTTACAGACTACATGGCAGAGATTGAACACAGTAATGTATTTAATATGGAAACACAGTGACAAACACAGAACAAGAAAAAAAAAAAACAGACTGCACACTTAGAAAAAATACACTGCACACTTAGAAAAAATATACTGCACACAATTCCACAGTATAGCAGTACCCTGTAAAACACCAGTGATCCCAGTCCATCATTCAGTGGTAATACAACCCCTGTTCTGGCATGTTCCACCACCAAAAGAATCATTGTGACTTCACTCATCATTTCTGTATATGTCCCCACCACTCTGATACATAAAGCAAACTTGCTGCTAAACAGAAAGGGATAGTGGAAGTTGACACAGAAGCACACCAGCGCTGTGTGCAGTCCCTTTGCATTGACCACACGTTTAGGCAATTGCTGAGAGAGAGAGAGAGAGAGAGAGAGAGAGAGAGAGGAGAATGTCTGCTGGGAAAGCCAGAATTGTTGTCGCTGGGTCCCGTGTGGTTGCAGTCAGGATTCCATGGTTGGGATAGTTGAAATACATGAATGTGGGGAGTTGATGCATAGGGTCATACGCTAGTATTGTAGTAGTGGTTGCCAATCCCATTCAGTCAGGACTACAGCACTGTGCACTCATGATCCATGTGAAAATGTTCCATGCACTCACTGTGCTTGATGCATCACTGCTCCATTTCCATGATAAACTGCATATGCTGACTCTTCATGTCAAAAGATTTTGCATCAGACTGGGCCATATACTGTCCTTAAAGTGTTCCGACATCACTGAAACAACAGAATCAGCATAATGTTTGCGATCACGGTGCATGCTAAGTGTGGGCCAAGTATCTTGACACTGGGGTGCCAGTACATTTACTCAACATCAATGGCTAAAACTGCTGTGGAGTGACCTTTATCTGGATCAGGGCTTGCTGGATTTTGGTTCTCTTCAGTATCTGCCTGATCCCTCAATTTGTTAGCATCATGATCATCTTCAGCAGCCTGACTGAGGCCACCGGAAGTATCCATCACCACTGTTGGCAAGGTAGCAGAGTAGGTTCCAAGAATGGCATTGATGGAACAAGGTCGGGGAGGGGCACTATGATATGGGAGGAGAAGAGGACAGCCACACAGTACTCTCTGATAGTTGCACACTCAAGAAGAGTTGACAGACCATATACACTGTATCTGCTGGGCACATTTTGTATGTTCATATGTTTGGTATTGGAATTTGGCACTCCCCCACCCAGAGGTGACACTGCAGTCTCTGGATGTTCATTCTTGGGTGCTTTCATTGTAAGATAAAACCAAGAAATGGCACTGTACAGTTATTTAACATCTGTTTTGGTGGGTAACGTATGCATTGGGCATGGAGTTGAGTCCTTTGCCAGAGAGTTACAATACTGGCAATGCCCTCCACCACTGTGACTCGATCAAAACATTAAGAAACACTGGCTACAAAATTCACAGGTAAAGGCTAGCTAAGGGTCAGACCACCATCACCCAGCATTAAATTATGGGTTTCCAACTTGTTTGGTGACTAAAGACAAGCCCTGCTTCTTCACCACTCTGCTCCTCTTTACGCATTTTCTTCTAGACCTATATATTGAGCAAGTGACTAGACAAGAAAGCACAATCTGCACTGGTGTGTAAAACAAAAGGCCTGGAGTTGACTGTAATCAATCCACCAGGAGAGTCACTAGGTGCCTACCTAGCATTGCTCACGTGCCTTATTTTAATAAGGCTTGGAATAGTGACCTTGTATACTGCCACAGCAGCCGACTAACAAAAGTGGCATCATATGGGCAAGTCACCATGAGCATCCATGGCCATACAAATTGTGCATTGTTTAGTCCATACTGTGTTTCTGGGGAGTGCAGTGCCAGCAGGAAATTGTGACTATGGAATGCCCATACTTGCAGTACCACAGTATCCCACCTCCGTCTGGAAAGGAGTGGGGAGTTGGTAGCCATGTTAGAATACTCACAATTGTGCTGTGATACAAGCCAGTTACACACAGGAGAATAAAATGGCTGTGGTCCAGGACTGCACAATGACACTTGCATATATTACAACCTTAAGGAGAACACCAAACAGCCGAAAGGCATCCTGAGTATATACTTGGCATATGACAGAGTAGCTAGCGATCTTGAGGGACAGCATATATTTCAGCTGATCACTGCTAAAGTGAAATGGGAGATGCCCAATCAATAATGGTACAGTGATGTTGACAGCTCACATCAAAACACACATGCAGTACATCCAGATTTAAGGGTACACCAATGCAGCACTGCTTCATTGCTGTGGCCAGATACTGTGCATATGAGGTGCCCAGATGCATGCTGTGGTAAGTGCTCATTGATACTGTGCATATGAGGCACACCAAGATGCATGCTGTTGGTAGAAGTGCCCATCCTGAACAGTACTAAACAGCACTGAAACTGATATATATATATATATATGTATATGTATATATATGTATATATATATATATATATATATATATATACACATATATAAATTGGCTCTTAGCGATGATTCAGTGAGGACTGGCTGATTGAAACATAACTCCTTAGTTGCTGTGATGGTTGGAGGCTGCGGCATGGTTTCTTTCTTGCAGAAGGAAATCAGGTGGTCACAAGAATACATTTTCTTATTCTGTGATTTTGGTAGCAAACAATCTGAAAAGTTGAATGACACACCACTGGATGAACACTGATTGGGCAGCACCAGAGGGCTGGAGGACTATTTCAGGCCTAACAGGCGCCAGACAAATGTATGGCAAGCACCATGAAACAACAGTGAATAAAGTTTAAATCACCCACTTGTTTACCCCTTGACAGGATGCAACATACGCAGACTTCCCTCCCTCACCACCTCTTCCACCCCAGTTTGCAACTGGAACAGTGACCACGCCAGAACTTGAATGTGGACTTTCAACATCGGTGTACAATGTGCACAATGGTGCCATCTGAACAGTGGTCATTCAGCATTTCTGAACAACAGTGACCAATGCTGGAACTTGAATGTGGGCCTTCAACATTGGTGTACAATGTGCACAATGGTACCATCTGAACAGTGGTCATTCGGCATTTCTGAACAATAGTGACCATGCTGGAACTTGAATGTGGACCTTCAACATCGGTGTACAATGTCCACAATGGTGCCATCTGAACAGTGGTCATTCAATATTTCTTAACCAGCTGAGGAATGACTTGTTGGGCTGCACTATAGCAAACACCCATGTGAACCAGCTTAAAAACAACAAACTGTACAGCACCAGGAGGCAGATCACCAGCCCTAAAGTTTCACACCACAACACACTTCTAGAGGAGCCCTGGATCTCAGCTTTCACTGCAACATTTAAGTACCATAGGGATCAGTGCTGGGACCGGTCCTATTCAACATCTTCATCAGTGACATTGCGCAGGACCTAGAAGGCAGAATTTCACTGTTCACTGATGACACAAAGCTCTGTAACAGAGTAGCACACTAGAGGGTGTAGACAGAATGAGAAGCGACCTGCAGAAACTTGAAGAATGGTCAGGGGTTTGGCAGTTGAAATTCAATGCAAAGAAGTGCAAGATAATGCATATGGGGCACAAAAACCTTGGCACAATATATCAGTTGTGGGGTGAGGATATAGCATGCACCAAGCAGGAAAGGGATCTTGGGGTTACCATCTCTGATGACCTCAAGGTAGGGAAACAGTATGACAAGGCAGCAGGTAAAGCAAATAGGATGCTGGGATGCATAGGCAGGGGCATCACCAGCAGGAAAAGGGAGGTCATAATTCCACTATACAAGACACCAGTGAGGCCCCACCTGGAGTACAGTGTACAGTTCTGGAGACCTTACCTACATAAGGACATGGACAGGATAGGGAAGGTTCAGGGAGAGCAACAAAGATGGTGCATGGATTGCATCACAAGTCCTATGAGGACAGGTTGAAGGAACTGAACATGTACTCCCTGGAGGGAGGAGGAGAGAAGGATATGATAGAGATATACAAGTATCTTACAGGGAGGAACAGGGTGCAGGAATACACTACTTTTAAGCAAAAAAGATGTTCCAGGACTAGAGGGCATGGGATGAAGTTGGCGGGGGGACCATTCACAGGAAACGTGAGGAAGAATTTCTTCACAGAACAGGTGGTGGACAAGTGGAACACCCTGCCAGAGGAAGTGGTGGGGGCTGAAACAATCATGGGATTTAAGAATGCATGGGATAGACATAAAGGAATTCTGGAGGTCAGGGGTAAGGGGCAACAGACTTCTAGGAAAACACAAACTGAACTTACAAGCTCAAATGGGCAGACTGGGTGGGCCATAGGCCCTTATCTGCCAACACTGCCTATGTATCTCTGTATCTATGTAGTCAGATAATTTAAAGTCACAGCAAACCTTTTATCAGTACAATTAGATGTGGCTTGCTACTGATGGCATTACTGAATAACCAACTCTTGTAGTACTATTATGGGCAGCAGCTGTTTTTTTTTTTTTGTTACTGTTGGTAGTGGTTGTACCATGTCATGGCTGCGGCCAATCAGCTTGCAACATTTTCCTACCTGTTTTACAAGTGGAGTTGCATGCCTTAGCCTTTCAGTCTCGAGCCCCTTTCACCACCTAGGTATTTCTGTATATTGCAGCAAACTGAGCATTATTACTTAAATATGTGCTGCTAAAGTTAAGATTAATACATTTCATAAACTAGTCAGAAAACACTTGATTCAAATGTCAATCATTTTCTTTCTCTACCTACCTTTAGGGCCTCCAGCGTGGCAACAGCACTGTGGCACTCATGCATAGGAGACTTTTCACAGGCTGCACAGACAGGTCTATGTTCATCTGATTCCTCACAAACCCGACCCAGTGGCTGATGCTGCTGTTGGTCACAGGTGTTGCTCTTTCTGGGCTCCTCTTTATTTCCAGTCAGATGTTTTACAATCTCCACTATAACTGCAAGTTTCCTGTTCGCTCGTAGTACCTTCTGCTCTAACACACCATAGCATTCACCACAGGAGACATTTCCTTCTATAGACTCCCAGTACTTTGTGATACAGGCTCTGCAAAAGTTGTGCCCACAATCTATTATGACAGGATAATTAAATTAATCCACACAGATGGGACACATCACTTCATTTCTCAGTAGTTCCTGATCTTTTGTTGCTGCCATGTTCACTGTTGTCTGTTAAAGATGTCTACTTCCCTTGTGTTTCCTGGAATACAGAAACATATAAATGTAGAAAGGGTTTGTTCCTCTTTCAGTACTGATCACGTCATGCACAGTTAAAAACAATTGCACTGCTACTGAACCTTATTATGGTGTTTTATTATTGCTTTCAGTACTGACTACATCATGCACAGTTAAAAACACCTGCACTACTACAGAACATTACTATGGTGTTTTATTGCTAAGCTGGTGGGCCGATTTGCATCTTTTTACAAAGGCATCCCCTTATGTCAAACATCTCCCATTATAGAAATCTGAAAACAGTCACAGGCTCACTGGGTATTTGGATCTCCACAACACCACACATTTAGTCCCTTTAGTAATGGCTAGTAGTTCCAAAATCTACATTTCCGTGGTTCAGAGTTTTTTCTGCAATATAATTTCACAAATACTGATATCAAAGTTCCATGCTCAGATGTTACAAATAATTACTCGTGTCATTTATGGTAAATAAGCATGTAAGACTGTAAGAGAGTGTCTTTTATGTTCTGTTGCTGTCTACAAGGTAAGAAACTTTCCTGCCATTCATGAAGGAGACTGGCGTGCATATCACGTAGGTGCATTACTTCACTTCTGTAATCCCTGTAGTTAGACAGCTAAACCTATTCATGAAGGGAGACCAGTGTACACATCATATAGGTGCATTACTTCACTTCTAATCCCTGTAGTTAGATAGTTAAACCCATTCATGAAGGGAGACCAGTGTACATATCATGTAGATGAACTACTTCACTTCTGTAACCCCTGTAGTTAGACAGTTAAACTTATTAATATCGTATTGGTGAGATATTGGGAAAATTGCAAACAAGACACAGGTGAAACCATGCCTGCATCTTACCAGTATGCCTTTTGAATCACATAATTTGAGCAAGATTTCATTCACTTGTAGACTCAGCTTAGTAAACATATAACACAGAAAACCCACTGACAGACACTGCTACCTGCATAATTCCAGCTTCCACCCTAGGCATACAAAAAAATCTTTAATCTACAGTCAGGCAATTCTATAACATCAAATCTGATCTGATGAGAGAACAAGAGACAGTCAGCTCTCCTCACTTCAGAAATCCCTAATCCAGCAGGGTCACACCCCATGACAAATTGACAGAGAAATTGAATGGGCCATACAAATACCATGAGAAAATCCACTGGAATATAGGCAAAAGATCAAACTGATCACTCACCCAGCTGTCACTCACAGCCCTATGCTAAAACCCTTCAGCAAATTATTAAAGATGCTGAGCAGAGATGAATACTTAAAGAGCCAATGATGTGAAAAGCTACATTGCAGAGTCTGAATAAGCATACCCCAGTACATCTCGTACCAAAAACTAGATTTTTGCATTACATCGTTTTAAAGTTATTAGCCATTTTATAACTGAGTTCACTACCTTTCAAAACAGCCTGTTTCAGTGAAGAACTGCTGCCAATGCCATCTAGGGGACTTACAGCCTAGTATTCCTTGTCAGTAAGCTTATAGGGCCTGTTCCTCTGAAGCTGTAAAGAAAAGATTATATGAACTAGTCATTAAAAGTAAAACAGGCAGCACCATGCATAAAACATTGCTATAATTTAAAACCATAACACAAAGGGGCACAGTCTTAAGCTGGAGGGTGGGAGGTTTAGGAGGGAGATCAGGAAGCACTTCTTCACAGAGATGGAGACGGACACTTGGAATGCACTGCCAGAAGAGGTACTCTCATTGAAGACAGTGGGCAGCTTTAAGAGAGGCTGGGACAGGCATAGGGGGAAGGTAAGGATCATGGGTAAGGAGGATGGGAGGAGTGGGGAGGGAGGGAGGGCAGGGACATTAGCTCAAGCTGTGAACCCTGCAATATAAGCAGACTTGATAAACCAAATGGCCTTCCTCTGTTGGCTTCTTCATATGTTTGTATAAAACCTATACGCATTTCAGGTTTTGAACCAAAGTTGACAAAACTGTATTGTTTAATGCCTTTTTCATGTGGTCCATTTCTCCAGGGTGGCTGGATGCTGAGTTATTATGCCTCTGGGCTACTGAAGCCATTTGGAGCGCTACTCTATTGTGCCCATTAGGAAACTGTGTTGCTGCTAGTATTGTAATATTGGTAACTTCACTGCTCTTTGTCAGTGTCTGCCTGAAAATATGTTGTAATAGAGGCCTTACATGTGTTAATTCCTACTAGGGTGGAAGTGTTAACACTGGTAAACTTATCAATTTAATTAAGAGTAGAACATAGATGAGCATGAATGTAGGTCAAAATGGCATAATAGGGAGAAAGAAATGTGCTGGCTAAAATTACAAACTACTAGTAAGGTTACAAAACAACATTACCTCTCCACCCCATTTACAAGGAGATGGAATAATTGTTTCAAAGTGCCATTCTTAGAAATCACCTCAATTGAATGAGAGGTGTGAATGATCTCAGCCTTTCACTACACTTGACATATATTCAGTCTGCAAATTTCACAACAGTGTGTTATGACCCAGCATCCAACAACCCTGGAAAAAAGGACCACAACAAAAAGGCACCCACACAAAATATTGTTAGCTTTGTTACAAAACCTGAAACACACATTATTTAAAGCAATGTTTACTGACTGGTGCTGCCTGTTTTACTTGTGAAAACCACAGCACATGATCTTTACAGCTTTGGAGAAACAAGTCGTCCTATAAGCTTGCTGACAGAGAGTACTAGACTATGAGTCAGCAGATGACATCACCAGCAGCACTTCACTGAAACAGGCTTTTTTAAACAGGTAGTGAAATCAGGGTTACAAAATAGTTCATAACATTAAAATGAAGTAATGGAGAAATCTAGTTCTTGGTATGAGATTTACTGGGGTACACTTATTCGAATTCTGCAGTGTAACACTTTTGGTCAGATGGTGTCAGCTGCTCTTTAAGGACATCTTCCCTGAACCACCTGTAATTGTTTATAAACAGCCCCCTCCCGACCTCTCCAACATAATAATCCATAACTCCCAGATCAAAATAACTGGGAAACAAGAGAGACAACACCATGCAGGATGGCAAGATGTAAGACTTGCACCCACATATGCTCACAGACCACCATCAAGACAATCCAGAACAGCACAATAAAAATCAATGGATCCAACATGTCAATCCAGTAATGTGGTTTACCTAATTCAATACATGAAGTTCACAGATGAAAGCTATATTGGGAAAACTAGGCAACCACTGACACACAATAGTAAACCAGGTTAACAGCACATCAGTAGGACACCATTTGTCACAAATAAATCATTCCCTCTCTGATGTTTCTGTCCTGATACTAAGCGGCAACTTCAAAAACACACAGCACAGAAGGACATGGGAAATGAAATATATCAAGCAATTACAATCTAATATTTGTGGACTGAATAGGGATATTGGATTTATGATACACTCTTTTGTTACTTGTTTACCAAGTTTTTTTCTGTGTTCCTCACAGCTCTGTTTTTAATTGCATGTTCCTAGCATCCTTTCTGCCTCTCCTATAAATATCTTTTCAGCTTCAGTGCTGCCCAACCCCTATCTAACCGCTTGATTAGTTCTTCTCACACATCACTGTGTAAATACTGTGTATGCTTTTTTCCCCTCTCTACATCACTGTGCATACAAACCTTACACTCCGTTTATCAAGGCCATCGAGTTCAGATGAGATGCATAGCGAATTCCTGGATGCGCCACACATCTCTGGTCTTGCATGGGCCATTGGGGGCGCAACCATATTCAAAGACCATCAATGTACCCCTCCAGCTGCACCGCTGTGCACAATACTGTGATGCACTTATGCAAATGAGGGGTGTCCCCCATGCATAAGCCACGCATCACAATATTGAGACCCCCAAAGTGCAACTACAGCCAGTTGTGCCAGTGCATAGTTACACTGTTGAAACCCTACTTTACTATGCATGGGGCAGATTGGTGCCCTGTGCACCGTCTAGGGCCAGGTACACCTTTTCCCCTTCCCCAGCCCTGATCACTGTACAAAAAGTAGAATCCTGTAGCCCTGTTTCCATAGCGTGGGGACCCCCCCAGCCCTGATTGCTGTAATATACAATCCCTTCTGAGATTACCCTGGTAGCCTAGTGTGCCCCCCGGACATCATGAAATGAAACATCCGCCCTCATCGCCTGGTACTGAAGCACCGCCCCCAGTCCCAATCATAGATGTCAAACAAAAATCCACTTTCTATTCCTGGTAGTCATATGCCCTCCCAGCCTGTTAGCCAGTGACCCGCCACCTCATTCCTCCAAACCTAACCGGAGCCGTCAACTGGCACAGCCCACCCACCTTGTCCCTGCCTACTCCTGCCCCTTATTCTAAGTCCACACCTCTTTTCTCCAATGGCAGGGATTCCCGCACTCTGAAGGGGCCAGTTACAGGTATGACTCATCCTTCCCTACCCTATCTCTTACCCCCACCTCTCTCCTGCCCTCCTGTCTACCCTCTGGGAGCTAGTTCACTTGAGCTAATAACTAATACTTTTTGTTCTGTCTGAGGTGCTCCCAGATTGCATTAGCCATGTGTTAACTTGCACCTCGCAACTGATTTTTTGCTCACTTTGCTCTGGTATGTTCTCCCCATCATTATCCTCTCCTTCCCCAGCTGGTTTCCCCATCTACCCCTGTACCCTCCTTGTTGTCACCACACTGCACTTCATTCATTCAATAACTGGTAAATAATCTGCCTCTTAACTGTGATCCATTCCTACTAGGAGTTGGCTCCAAGACTACATTAAATGGCTGTACTATGTTCCTCAGACATGCCACTTGTAATTAAATGCATATTCCACAGGTATGATATATTTAACTGTATGTTATGTCACAAATGTGATTGTATGATTATATTTCTCAACTGTATGTCTTGTTATAAATGTAACAATGTTTAATGTCTCAGATATGTTAAATGCTAAACTGTATATCTAATTTTTCATCCAACTGTACCACTCCTCTCCCCCCTGGTTGCACCGGGAGACAAGCAACTTGTTGTTTAATGTATCTTCATGGTGAAACATTTAAATAAACAGATAAATAAAAATAAATAGACCTCACATTGCACCTGCCAGCCACCAACTGAACCATACAGGAGTGCTGTGCTGTACTGTATATAGTATACACCCACTGGATGATGGGTCAAGCTCTAGGCATGTATCATATACTGTACAGAACTGCCGCACAGTTCGGTCAGTGGCTGGCTGATGCAGTGTGAGGTGGGCTATGACAGTCACCAAATCTGGTCGTGCTGAGGGGGATCAGGGTGGTGGGTCACTAGCTAATGGGGTGAGGTAAATACTTGACTACTAGGAACGGGAGCAGTTTTTTTTTTTTTTTTTTTACATGTATGATCTGGGCAAGGGAACACTTCTCCACCTAGAGATCAAGCAGATGTTTTATTTTATGGTGATTGGGGCTGAGGAAAGGGCGTCACTTCACCACCAATCAACCAGGGTGGATGTTTATGGGGTGGAGGGTCACACTAGACTAACAGGGTAATCAGGAAGGGGATTTTATGTTATGCCAATCAAAGCTGGGGAAGGGGGTCCCTACGCTATGGAAATGGGGCTACAAGATTCTACTTTTTGTACAGTCATCAGGGCTGTAGGGAGGGCTGGCTTGATACATTCTGCCAGGTACAAACAAGCAAATAACCCATAATGGGCAAGCAAATGGCCCCATCGCATCATAGAAACATAGAATTTGATGGCAGGTAAGGACCGTCTAGCCCACCAGTCTGCCCATTTCCTACCTAATACATAAGCTGCTGATCCTAGTTAACCAACAGATTACTTTCTCCTACCCCCACTAGGACTGTCTTATGTCTGTCCCATGCATTCTTGAATTCTCCCCCACAGTACTTGACTCCACGACCTCCTCAGGGAGGCTGTTCCATACATCCACAACCCTCTCCATGAAAAAATAATTCCTCATATTTTGCATGCCAAACAGGCTTATTTGTAAGTTTGGGCTGAATATTGCCCATGGGAGCTGCAGCACATAGAGGAAAGTGCCATACATTCTGCTATGGGCACTTCAGCCCTGCACACTGGATGCACTGTGTGGGACTTGGCACCCCTGCTATGCTGTGCGCATCCAGGGTCCAATGTTCAAAAGATAGCACAATCTGTTCAGATTGCACAGTTCATCTGAATATGGCATCAGAGTCAGCTGGCCAATTTATTTGTGCAGTACATCGTTTTGCATGTGCATCTGGCTGGCTTTGAATATAGGGCCCCTAGGCCTTTGTTGTTTTCTGTTTCTTCATTTCTTCATCACTTCCATTAATTTCTTATCACCTCCTAGCTATCTACGCTTCCTGCCTACTGTAAACATCTTATATCTCAATTGTTTCTTATCTGTGTTCCTGTCTGGTTACCTTCTTATTACCTCTTCCTAGCATCCCTTCATCTTCACATGACCTGTTCCTATTAACTGCTACCCCTCCATAGTCCTTCTCACATCCTATTTTATTACTTTGTAACTTATACAGACTCTTCTCTGAGGGCTTTATTGCTCTGTATTCCTTTCTTCACTTCTGAGCTTCACACTGCCTACCATTCTACCCTTCCTGTAATGTTCTTCAATTATTTTTATACTTTGCTTCACAACACATATAAATACTGCTTATGTTGCTCAGTTGTGTTATTCACCTGAATAAGGGACCTGTGAGGCCCTGAAAGCCTGTGCATAATTCCATCTTTGTACAAGACACTTGTTGATCTAATAAAAGGTATTAAACCTTCCACAGTCTCCTTAGTAAACATAGAAATGCATAAATATGAAATTTATGGCAAATAAGGACCACTTGGCCCACGCAATGTGCCCATTTTTTCCTCCTGCCTATAGTGTCATTACAGACCCTACTTGATCTCTGCCCCCCGAAACATTTTCCTCTGAGATGCCCACTATTTTCGCAACCACCATCTATGCTTTAGGAGGCAGTATAGTGCAGTGGTTTAAGGCTCTGAGCTGCAAATCTGGAGATATCCAACAAAACAGACCTGGGTTTGAATCCCACGGCTTCCACTTGCATGCTGTGTGACCCTGAGCAAGTCACTTAACTTCCCTGTGCTCCCAGGTCACTCCTGTAAAAAACTTTTAGCTTAGTGTGCTACTCTGGTTAAAAACAACTAAAATAAATAAAAAAAAGACTATTCAGGGATCCACCACCCTTACCTTGAAGAAGTACTACTTCCTCACATCGCCTCTGAATTTACCCACATCTGGTATTTTTTTTTATTTTTTTTGCAGTTGGTCAAGTTTTTCTCACAGTGTCCAAGCCACCCTACAGACGTTAACTGCCCCAGCTCCACTTTCCTGCATTCCACCAGGACTTGGGTTCACACTTGAGACAATGTGACCTGGGTGCTCAATAGACTGCAGAGAGTAGTCAGTGTCAGTAGCAGCTCAGTAAGCTACGGATTCTTCTTGTGTTCTCCCTTGAAGATCAGAGTGCAATGCCACCTGGATGCTCAAAGCATGCTTCTGCGTGAGTGTCAGCAGCCACCACTCAGCCTGCCTCACCCCAGCTAACACTAACAGGCAGGCAAGTGCTGGGAACTGAAACACTCCCTCCCGATACAAACAGTCACAGCCTGCCTCACCTTCAGTCAATGCTAAGAGCCAGGTGAGTGCGAGTGAACTCTCCCTCCACCAATGCATGCAGTCTCAGCCTGCATCACCTCCAGCCAACGCTAGGGGCTAGGTGAGAGCCGGAAACTAAAACCCTCTCTCCACCAATGCATGGATTCTCAGGCTTCTTCCACCCCAGCCAATCCTAGGGGCCAGGCAAGTGCCAGGAACTGAAACCCTCTCTCACACAATGCATACATTCTCAGCCTGCCTCACCTCCAGTCAATGCTAGGGGCCAGGTGAGTGCCGAGATCGGAAACCCTCCCACCCACCAATGAATGCATTCTCAGAATGCTTTACCTTCAGCCAATGATAGGGGCCAGGTGAGTGCTGAGAACTGAAACTCTTCTTCCCCTGATGCATTCAATATCAGCCTGCCTCACCCTCAGCCAATGCTAGAGGCCAGGTGAGAGCTGAAAACTAAAAAACCCTTCCTCCCCCAATGCATACAATTCCAGCCTGCCTAACCCCCAGCTAATGCTAGGGCCAGGCAAGTGCTGGGAACTGAAACCCTCCCTCCCTTCTCCAATGCATGCAGTCTCAGCCTGTCTCACCCCCAGCCAGTGCTAGGGGCCAGGAGAGTGCTGGGAACTGAATTCCACCCTCCCTTCACAAATGCATACAGTCCCAGTCTGCCTCACCTGCAGCCAATGCTAGGTGTCTCACAAATACCGAGAAATGAAACTATCTCTCCAAAAATGCATGCAGTCTCAGTCTGCCTCACCCACAGCCAATACTAGTGGCCAAGCAAGTTCTGGGAACTGAAACCCTCCCTCCCCTAATATATTCAATCTCAGCCTGCATGACCCCCAACCAATGCTAGGGGCCAGGCAAGTACTGGGAACTGAAACCCTCCCTCACCCAGTGGATGCAGTCATAGCCTGCATCACCCTTAGCCAATGCTAGGCACCAGGTGAGTGTCAGGAATGGAAACCCTCCCTCCCAAATGCATAGTCTCAGTCTGCCTCACCCCTATCCAATGCTAGGTGCCAGGTGAGTGTCAGGAACTGAAACCCGCCCTCCCCAATGCATGCAGTCACAGCCTGAGTTACCCTCTGCCAACGTCAGGCACCAGGTTAGTGTTAGGAACTGAAACCCTCCCTTCCCCAATGAATGCAGTCTCAGCCTGCCTCTCTCCCAGCCAACACTAGGGACAAGGCCAGTGCTGGGAACTAAAACTCTTCCCCAGCCACAGCTCGACTAATCACCACTCTCCTCAACTTTTCCTTCTCCCTGACCTCTGTCCCTGACACTTGAAAACATGTTATTGTTACTCTTTCCAAAGGTGGTGACCCCTCCTGCACTTGCAATTACTCCCTCTCCCTAACTCCCACCCTTGCTAAAATGGAGGAGCATATTGTACTCTCTCAGCTTCCCTTCCTTGACTTAACCTCCTTTTTCATCTGTTTCCATTCTGGGTTCCCTAAATTCCATTTCATCATTCCATCCATCCTCAGGCTTACTGACTCCATTCTCTCAGGAATGGGTCAGGGCCTTATCACCTCTGCCAACTTTGTCGACTTGCCAAAGCCTTCAACATGGTTGCCCACCCTCTACTATTTGACAAACTAAAAGCAGCAGAGCTTTCCATCTCTGCTTCCAACCAGTTCCTCTGCTGCCTTGAGGGCAGGACTGGTGATTCCATATCCCTTCCTCTACCCATCAGTAATGGTGTCCACCAAGGCTCCCTCCTTGGCCCTATACTCTTCTCTGCTTTCTTGAATGACCTCCCTGCTGCCTGTATCTCTGTATCCATATATATGTACGCAGATTATACAGCTGTTTTTAACCTCTGGTTCCACCACCTCTTATCTCTTGGCCAAGTTCCAACAAGACTATGGTAACATCCAACACTGGTTCCATTCAAATCATCTGTCCCTCAACACCAAAAAAAAAAATCAGTCTCAGTGACCTTTGGCTTGAGAAGAAGCTCTCCCAGCTTGCTGCCCTCCTATCCTCCCACATCCTTGATGTGATTTACCCCAGAATTCTAAAAGAATTAAGGGGAGTACTAGTGACGCCACTGACTACCCTTTTTAACAAATCATGAGAGGATGGTGTGGTACTGGAGGACTGTAGGAAGGCAGATGCAATTCCCCTTCACAAAACTGGGTACAAGACAGAGGCAGGAAACTACAGATCTGTCAATTTGACCTCTGTGGTAGGGAAAGTGATGGAATCGCTTCTGAAGGAAAGAATTGTTGAGTACCTAGATGCCAGCGGGGCACAGGACCCAAGGCTGCATGAGTTCACAGCGGGAAGGTCACATCAGACGAATCTAATTGATTTATTTGACTGGGTGACCAAAGTAGTAGACCAGGGAGGGGCTGTGGACATGGCCTACCTAGACTTTAGCAAGGCGTTTGACACAGTCCCACATAAAAGATTAAGAAACAAATTAACCAGCCTGGGAGTGGGTCACAGGGTGGTAGCTTGGGTAAACATTGGTGGACAACAGGACACAGAAGTTAATTGTAAATGGAGTCCACTCTGAAGAAAGGGAGTTACTAGTGGGGTACCGCAGGATTCAGTACTAGGTCCAATCCTTTTTAATGTCTTTATAAGCGACATTGCAGAGAAACTGAAAGGAAAAGTATACCTCTTTGCAGATGACACAAAGATCTGAAACAGGGTTGATACACAGGGAGGCATGGAAAGGATGAGAAGGGACTTGGCAAGGTTGGAGGAATGATCAGAAGTATGGCAGCTTTGATTCAATGCAAAGAAGTGCAAAATAATGCACCTGGAAACAAAAATCCAGGGAAGATTACACGGGGGTAGTAACTACAACAAAATGGAAAGGGACCTGTGAGTAATCATATCAGATGACCTTAAGGTTGGCAAGCAATGTAAGAAGGCAGTAGGAGGGCTGGGGGATACTAGGATGTATAGGAGGCATCACCAGCAGAAAACAGGAAGTTGTTATCCTCTGTACAGACAGATGGTGAGACCCCATCTGGAGTACTGTGTCCAGTTCTGGAGACCCCATTTCTGCAAGGACATAGATGGGATGGAGGCAATCCAGAGGAGGGTAACTAAAATGGTGCAGGGTCTGCAAGAGAAGCCATAAGAGGGGAGACTAAAGGAGCTTAATATGTATACCTCTGAGGAAAGGAGGGAGAAGGGGGACATGACAGAAACTTTTAAGTACCTCAGTGGAATCAACAAAGTCCAAGAGGGTAGCATCTTTTAGAAAATGAGATGTGCAAGAACAAGGGGACACAATTTGAAGATGAGGGGGACAGCTCAGAGGCAATGTGAGAGTATTTTTTCACAGAAAGGATGGTGGATGCATGGAGCAGCCTCCTGAAGAGGTTGTAGGGTCTAAAACTGTGAGGACTTAAAAATTCATGGGACAGACATAAGGCAATTTGTGTGGGGGTAGGTAGAAATAGGCTGTTGGTTAACTAGGATCTGCAGCTTATCCTGTAGGTAGGAAATGGGAAGACTAGGTGGGCCAGGCGGTCCCTATCTGTCATCAAAGTCTATGTTACTATGTTTCACTGCTCAACAATTTGCACTCCTCCTGCTATTTTGCTCTGGACAGCCCCCCCCCCCAGCACCCACCATTGCTCCATAGAAACACAGAAACATAGAATTTGATGGCAGATAAGGACCCACCCAGTCTGCCCATTTTCCTGCCTACTAGATAAGCTGCAGATCCTAGTTAACCAGCAGCCTACTTCTTCCTACTCCCACCCCTAGAATTGCTTTATGACTGTCCCATGCATGCTTGAATTCCACCACTGTTTTTGACTCCACAACCTTCCTCCGAAGGCCGCTCCATGCATCCACAACCCTTCTGTGAAAAATACTCTTTAAATTACCTCTGAGCGCCCCTCTATCTTCAAATTGTGCCCTTGTTCTTGCACACCTCTTTTTGAAAGATGCTACCTCTTGGACTTTGTTGATTCCTTGAGGTACTTGAAAGTTTTATCATGTCCCCTCTCCCTCGTTTCATGAGGCTATATAAATTAAACTCTAAGTCTCTTCATATGTCTTCGGTTAGACCCTGCTACTCATTTTAGTTCTCTCTGGACAGCTTCCATCTGTCTATGTCCATTTATATATCTCTCCACACCCCCCCCCTTGAAGTTAGGTGCCTTGCTCACTGTTCCTCCTTGTAGCCAAATGCTGGCTAGGCTCTCTCCTTCATATCAGGGATTTATTTAACTGTAAAAATTGATTAGCGTTTTGCTCATAAAAGTGCTAAATCTTAGTGAAAATGCATAGCTCTTGCCTCACTGTGTTTAACAAATGCAGCACTTCTAGAAAATCTATATAAATACAGTACTTTCTGTACAGTTAGTATAGTCCCAAGAAAAAAACTGCAAATCAGTTATTTAAAACCCTGCATATCCACTTCTTTCCTTGCCCCTTCCTTCTCATTACCCCCTTCACAACTCTGGCTTCCATTCCCTGGCACCCTGTCTAGGTCATGCTCTGCTGGACAGGCTTCCTTTTCCTATCATTTCCCCAAACTTTGATATTCTTTTACACTTCCTATCTGCTCTGCCGCTTGCTCCTCCTAAATTTCTTGTCCCACTCCTGCAACTCCATCTTATCCCACCTCTGTTCCACTCTTACACTTCCTTCCTGTACCTCATCCCTTTTCCTGCCCAGCTTGTCTTCCACTGCAAACATTTAATGCACATTGCACCTTAACTGAACCTTATTGCTACACTCCTGATGTTTTTCTCTGCACTATCCCATTCCAGCTGTATATAATACTTATACAGACTGCCTGTTATAGCCTGTATTGATGCTTCTCCACTTGTACATATTTTTGTCTAAAACTTGCCATATGTCCTCTTTTAACTCCCCGGACTCATCTAGAAACGAGCATCTATTGGCTCAGTATGTCTTTCCTGGTAAAACATTTGAAACAAATATATTAACAGGTGAGGAGGGGAGATATTTCAGCAACCCTCCCCCTGCCCTGGAAATGAGACCAGTAACCTTGAGAAGCACTATGGAACACACTGATTCTCACTCAGCTTCTTCAGAAGCACGGAGGGACCTGCCAGCAAAGAATCACAGCTCACTCTCAATGAAGTTTATTTTATTTATTTAGGAAATCAGAATTACAATCATTTGAGTCATAGACTCGTTTCCAAAGGCTCCACGTCAGAACAAAACATAGACATTTATACAGTACATGCATAGAATCAATGTGGGTGAGCAATCACACAGAGGGCTGGATATTCAAACTGCGCCATTTTGTGGTGCAAGCCCTTGCCCTGCACAAAATAGTTGTGTTGGGGTGTGGCCAGGGCGATATTCAAAGGAGCTGCGCTATTCAGCAACTCCTTTGAATATCGCCCGCAGGCCACAGCCACTGTGCATGGCGCTTGCGCCACCGGAAGTGGTCAGAGTGGAGCATTTAAGTTGCAGTGGCGCAAGTACCATTGCGCCATGCACAAATTTCCCATATTCAAAAGGTGACATGCAAATGGGGCCATAATTCATGCAAGGCATGGGGGGGCATTTGCATCTATTTATGGCCCCACTTGCATGCCATTAGCATGTAGGTGCGCCGATCCCCGAGGACTTGCACCTGGCACCCTGCCAGGCAGCAGCCATCGAGGACCGATGCCTACAGCAATAGTGGGCAAAAGTGTAAAAATCCCCAACCCCGACTGGCGATTAGGCCATTAGTTAACCACCCCACCCCGACTGGCCGAGCGTGGGCAGCAATTGTGTCAACCCTCCCCCAAGGACATATCCCTGGTGGTCCAGTGGACCGTGAAGCCCGATCGGGCTAAAGTGTAAAGTACCCCCACCCCAGCCCGATCGCGGGCAAAAGTGTACAGTACAACTCCCCCACCAGCCCGATTGCGGGCAAAAGTGTTGAACCCCAAGAACACATCCCTGGTGGTCCAGTGGACCTCGAAGCCGCTCACGGGCTGCAAACTCTTCAAACACCCCCAAAGGGACCACCTACCCTGGTGATCTAGTTGCCCCACCCCACCACCCTCGAAGCCCTACCATCCCGCTCCCCAACAGCAGCCAGCAGGCGGCATCCACCAGCCTGCCACCCATTTATTTACATATCTGTACTGCCTTATGCGGTATGGGCTGCACACCATTGTCTCTTGCTCTGCATCAATGGGCATGCAGCCCTACCCGGGCAGATCAGGTAACCAGGCGGTGGTGGTAGGCTGCCAAAGTACTGCCGGGGAACGAGGTGGTGGGGCTTCATGGGTGGTTGGGGTGAATACTAGATCACCAGGGTAGGTGATCCTTGGGGGTTGAACAGTTTGCAGCCCACGATCGGGCTTCAAGGTCCACTGGACCACCAGGGATGTCTTCTTGGGGAGCGGGTTCAAACACTTTTGCCCACGATCAGGCTGGTGGGGGGGTACTTTACACTCTGGCCTGCGATCGGGCTTCACGGTCCACTGGACCACCAGGGATATGTCCTTGGGGGGTTGAACACTTTGCCTGCGTCCGGGCTGGTGGGGGAGTACTTTACTTTGGCCTTGATCGGGCTTCATAGTCCACTGGACCACCAGGATATGTCCTTGAGGCGTTGACACTTTGCTGCCCATGATCGGGCCAGTTGGGGGTGGGGGGCTATTTACACTTTTGCCTGCGATCGGGCCAGTCGAGGGAGGGTTGCCATATGCCCGTGATTGGGCTGTGGGGGGCACAGGGAGTAGGTTGAGGGCCACCTACAGGTGGCAGCTGCTGTGTTGTGCCCTGCAATGCGGCAGCTCACCTGTGAGGGCCCTCGACTTCTCTTTATGTGGCTCAAAGTTGTGCAGGCGCAGGTTGGGGGTTGTGCCTGCACAACTCTGCACAGCCCACTGAATATCGGGCTGTGCAGTTTATGCAGGGTTCCTCTCCCTCCGGTTGAACATGCCTTCATTAGCATTGCGCTGTTGCTCAGCTTGACTTGGGGGGGGGCTAAACTGCCTCCTGCTGAATATGGCAGAATGGCACAATTTTGGACTTGCGCAGGCGCAACCCTATTGCGCATGGCGCAACCCTTTTGAATATCCAGCCCAGAGTATAAGTACAATGAGCACTGGTTAATGCCTATACATTTGGTAGCTAAAACAGGGCAGAGCTAGTGTCATATTTACCTAATGAGAGGTTAAGACCTATGCAATTGGTAGCTAAAGCAATGCATGATATGAGCTGGTAGTAAGGCGCCTAAGGGAGGCCTTGTCTTATACATAATACAATGCATTCATAGTCCAGTGCAACTATATGGTAACCAAGGGAGGTGAGGAGCCTGTAGGCTAGAAATAGTGAGGGCTCTCCACTGCCAGACCAAGGGCGGGTGTGTGGCCTAGTGGCATGGTGCAGGATCCACAAGTTACCGGTTACACTGGCATTGACATGAGGAGAGGATATGGGCTCTCAAGGCAGCTTTAAAAGGATCTAGATTGGTGATTGATGTGACAGTCAGTGGGAGGGCATTGTACCAGGATGGAGCTCTAAGGGGGAAAGATCGCTGGGCCAGGCACCTTGCAGATAGTTATTGGGGCAGCCCATGTGGACGCAGAGATGGTAGCTGCCTGAAGAGAAGCCATGACACCTATTGGGGTTAAACCCAGGTGCACTTTTTTGGTGAAGAGACAGGTCTGGTATAATGGTCTTTCCTCAAGGAAGAGGATATTGGTGAGCGCATATAGGGTGCAGGTATGTGTATTTCTGTTGGCACCAAAGAGGAGCTAGCAGGCCTTATTGATGACTACTTGTGTTTGATGAAGCACCACATTGTCGGCAGGCACCATAGATTGTGAGGCCATAGTCCGCGAGCGATAAGACTGAGGAGGTAATGGCTACGTGAAGTGCTTCAGGTGACAGGCAGTCTTTATGTCTGTAAAAGGAGACCAATGCAGGTGTTGGTGGTGGAGATGAGGATTTTTATATGTTCGTGGAACGAAAGGGAAGAGTCAAATGTAATACCTAGATACTTATACTTTTGGACCTGTTCCAGTGGGATGAGAGAGGCAGAGAGGATGTCCAGGGGGAAATCCTTTGATCTGGTTTGGCGGTGGGCATAGAGCATCCTCTTAGTTTTTTTAATGTTGACCACCAGTCTGTGTTCAGCAAACCAGTGTTCAATCTGAGAGAAGGAGTTTTATAAGGTACGTTGGAGAGAGAAAGGATCAGGATGTGCAGCATAAAGAACAGCGTCATCCAAGTAGAGGAGAAGTTTGCCAGGGCAGGATTTAGGCAGGGCATTGAGGTAGATGCTGAACAGCAGAGGAACCAGGATAGTTCCCTGGGGAACTTCTGAGCACACTGGCAGCATAATAGATATGGTATTATTAATTATAACATATTGGGTTCTAGATGAAAGATAGCTGGAGAACCATGAGAGTGGACAATGGGAGACCCCAATTTGTTGTAATGTGTTAAGAAGCAGGTGAGAAACCGTGTTGAAGGCCTTTGAGAGGTCTATAAACACGGCCCCTGTGAGGTGCTCCTTGTCAAGCGTGGAGTGCAGAATGTTAGTGCAGGGTTTTAAATAATTGATTAGCGGTTTTTTTCTTGGGACTATACTAACTGTACAGAAAGTATTTATATAGGTTTTCTAGAAGTGCTGTGTTTGTTAAACACAGTGAGGCAAGAGCTATGCATTTTCACAAAGATTTAGCACTTTTATGAGCAAAACGCTAATCAATTTTTAGAGTTATATAAATCCCTGCAGCGAATTCTGTGAGGGCAGTTATAGTGCTATAACCAGCTCTGAAACCATGTTGCTCCCTACATAAGGCGTTATGTGCGAGGAGGCAGTTAGTGAGCTGATTGGACATGATCTTTTCAAGGGCTTTAGAGTGAAGGAGAACTGAGATGGGCGGTAGTTGTTTGGGAGGAGCTGTCACTACATGAGGTTGGGAACTGGCCGGGTGCAGGGACAAATTTAGAAGGCCCGTGAGTGGAAAGATAACCAAGTCTAGCGCAATATAGAAACATAGACTTTGACGGCAGATAAGGACCGCTAGGCCCATCTAGTCTGCCCATTTCCCTACCTACAGGATAGGTCGCAGATCCTAGTTAACCAACAGCCTATTTCTTCCTACCCCCCACAAGAATTGCCTTATGTCTGTCCCATGCATTCTTGAATTCTCCCACAGTTTTAGACTCCACAACCTCCTCAGGAAGGCTGTTCCATGCATCCACTACCCTGTCTGTGAAATAATACTTCCTCACGTTGCCCCTGAACCGCCTTCCTTCTATCTTTAAATTGTGTCCCTTGTTCTTGCAAGTCTCTTTTTCTGAAAGATGCTACCCTCTTGGACTTTGTTGATTCCACTGAGGTCTTTAAAAGTTTCTATCATGTCCACCCTCTCACTTCTTTCCTCAAGGGTATACATATTAAGCTCCTTTAGTTTCTCCTCATATGGCTTCTCTTGCAAACCCTGCACCATTTTAGTTGCCCTCCTCTGGACTGCCTCTATCCTGTCTATGTCCTTGTGAAGATGGGGTCTTCAGAACTGGACACAGTACTCCAACTTCCTGTTTTCTGCTGATGATGCCTCTCTCTATACATCCCAGTATACCCCCAGCCCTCCCTACTGCCTTCTCACATTGCTTGCTAACCTTAAGGTCATCTGGTATGATTACCCCCAGGTCCCTTTCCTTTTTTGTTGTTACTACCTCCCCACCCATTGTGTATTCTTCCCCTGGGTTCTTGTTTCCCAGGTGCATTATTTGCACTTCTTTGCATTGAATCCTAGCTGCCATACTTCTGACCATTCCTCCAACCTTGCCAAGTCCCTTTTCATCCTTTCCACTTCTTCTTGTGTATCAACCCTGTTGCAGATCTTTGTGTCATCTGCAAAAAGGCATACTTTTCCTTCCAGTCCCTCTGCAATGTCACTGATGAAGACATTAAAAAGGACTGGACCCAATACTGAAACCTGCGGTACCCCACTAGTAACACCCCTTTCTTCAGAGTGGACTCCATTTACAATTACCTTCTGTGTTCTGTTGTCCAGCCAATGTTTTATTTCCAGGCTACCACCCTGGGTCCCACTCCCAGGCTGGTTAATTTGACTATTAATCTTTGTGTGGGACTGTCAAATGCCTTGCTAAAGTCTAGGTAGGCCATGTCACAGCCCTCCCTGGTCTACTACTTTGGTCATCCAGTCAAAGAAATCTATTAGATTAGTCTGACATGACCTTCCGCTGTGAACCCATGCTGCCTTGGGTCCTGTGCTCCACTGGCCTCTAGGTACTCAACTATTCTTTCCTTCAGAGTGACTCCATCCTTTCCCTACCACAGAGGTCAGACTGACAGGTCTGTAGTTTCCTGCCTCTGTCTTGGTCCCACTTTTATGAAGGGGAATCACATCCCCCTTCCTCCAGTCCTCAGGTACCACACCATCCTCCCATGATTTATTAAAAAGAGTAGCCAGTGGTTTCACTAGTTCCTCCCTTAATTCTTTTAGAATTATGGGGTGAATTTCATCAGGACCCATTGCTTTGTCCACCTTCAGTTTTAGGAGTTCTTGCAGAACCCTTTCTTCTGTGAAAGGACTGGGATCGACCCCCCTATCAAGAGTGCTTCTGTTAATTGGATTAGGCACTTTCCCCTCCTCTTTTGTGAATACTGAGCAGCAATATTCGTTCAGTATTCCTGCTTTTTCACTGTCCCCCTCTGCCCACCCACCGTTCATTCTATTCAGCCTCACTAACCCTCCCTTTGTCTCTCTACGCTCGCTGATGTACCTATAAAAGGTTTTATCCCCCTTCTTAACTGAGTTGGCTATCTTTTCCTCAGTTTGGGCCTTTGCTATTCTGACTTCCCTCCCTGCTTCCTTCTGCTTTAACTGGTACAGCTCTCTGTCCTGCTCCTTCTGTGTTTCCTTATACTTCCGAATGCTATCTTTTTCTTCCTGACTTTCACAGCCACCTCTTTTGAGAACCACAGTGGCTTTTTCTTTTGTTTTGATTTTGTTTATTTGCTTCACACAAAGGCTTGTTGCCTCTGTGATGGCAGTTTTGATGATTCCCCATTGTTGCTCCACACCTTCTTCTAGCCTGTTTGCTAGTGCTTTTCTGAGGCACTCTCCCATCTTGCCAAAGTCAGCCCTCCTAAAGTCCAGTACCCTCACTTTTGTGACTGGCTCTGTAGCTGAGGTTAACGTGAACCACACTGTTTGATGGTCACTTGTCCCCAGATGGCAACCCACTTCTAGATCTGAGATCCTCTCACTGCCCCCATTTGAGAGTATGAGGTCTAAGATTGCTCCCTCACAGTGGGTTCGAAACTGGCTGTCTAATGCCTGCCACCTGTAGGGCATCAAGAATGACCCTGCTCTTGGATGTGGTTGCAGCAAATGTGCTCCAGTTAACGTCCTGGCAAATTCAGGTCTCCCATCAACAGTATCTCCCTTTCTCTGCCATTCTAAGAATGCCTTCTATCATATCCTTGTCCATTCCTTCCCCTTGACATGGGGGTCTGTACACAACCCTGTGCGGATTGTGGTACCCTTTCCAGTCTCAGGTGACCCACAGTGCATCCTCTCCTCCCTGTTTACTCTTTTGTTCAGTTGCTTTTATCCTTCCTTTACATGAGAGCTACTCCTCCCTCTCCTCCCCTGCCTGTCTCTCCTGTGGGTTATGTACCCTGGTATGTTAACATCCCAGTCATGGTTCTCTGTGTACCATGTTTCTGTGGCTTCTACAATATCCAGGCATCCTCTTCCATTAAGGCCATCAGCTCAGGAGCTTGTTGCCCAGACTACGGCATTGGTACTCATTACCCTCCATTTCCTGATGGCCTTACTCCCTTTTGCCCCATCCCTGTCCTTCTTGCCTTTGTCACTTTCTTCATTTACCCTGCCCTTCTCCCCATCAACACCTCTATGTTGGTGTTTGCCAGACTTACTACCATGATTATTTGGGGCTAGGATTTTTCCTGCTCCTTCCCAGTGCCTCCCTTGGCTAGTTTAAAAGCTTGCCAATGAAGCATTTAAACCTATCACCTAGGATCCTGGTTCCCCTCCCGGACAGATGCAGCCCATCATGCCAGTATAGGCTTGCATCACTCCAGGTGGACCCCCAGTCCCCAATGAAGCCAAATCCCTGAGCTCCACACCAGTTTTTCAACCACTGATTGAATCCCATGGTGCAGAACACCCTAGCCTCTCCTATGCCATAGATGGGTAGCACCTCGAGAAGGTTACCGTGCGTGCTACTTGACTAAGGCCCCTCCCCAATTCCACAAACTCTTCCTGCACTTCTCCTAATCCCTTTCTTAGCCAGGTCATTTGTCCCTGGGTGGACAATGACATCGAACTCCCTCCCTGTGCAGCTGCTCCGGCAATCCGAGATTCACTTCCTGTCCCTGCAAGCCATGGCGCCAGACAGGCACCTACCTCCTCTCCCTTCCTCCCCCCAGTTCTACCTTCCTAACAATGGAGTCCCCACCAGGAGTTGTTTCCTTCTCCTGCAGGGTCCCCTGCCACCCTCCTGTGGGTCTCCTTTGTGGAGGTTCCCAGCATCCTCCTTGGTCTCCACTGTGGGTGCCTCCATGAGAGAACCACACTTTGCCAGAATGGCATAGGAATTGTGGAGAGGTACAACGGGAGGATGCGCCTCTGTTCCACCACCCTCACCTCCTGAGCCCACTGTGGTCCAACCGCTCCTCTTTCTTGGCAACCTCTGAGGCAACGGCAGTGGCACTGGTGGTCCCTGGATGGAAGAGGTCCCACAAATCCTGGCCAACTCAGCCTGGAGATGAGCAACCACCTCCTCAGCCCAGAGAGGTGCCTGCAGATGGGACAACACCGCATCCTCCAGAACATCTCCCGGAAGACTGCTGCTCCACAGCCACTGCACTGCACCACTCCAATCATGTCATATTTCTGGCCCCTTAACTGTTTGCAATCCTTACTCTTGCCTCTGTTTTTTTTTCTCTCTCTCTCTCCTTACTTTCTGCCTGTGTGCCCTTTAAGCTCCTGATTGTCCTGTTCTGAGACAAGAATATCCTATATTTGTCAGTAGACCACTTACTTGCTCAGAGGCAGACCTCCAGTAGCTAGAGGGGGCCGGAGAGCTACTCTTGCCCTTCCAGGATGGTGGGTCCTTGGTGGTTCTGTGATCACTCACTTCCTGCCCCTAAACAGGAAGTTCCTGTTGTCAGTCAAATCCTGTGCCTATGAAAATAGAACTACCTTTGGGTGAGGGGGTGGAGGGGAGGGAACGAGGGCAATATAGTCCCAGCAGAGAAGTTCAGTCACACAGCAGTCCTTTCTCTTGGAGTCTTCTGCCAAGCTATTAGCAGAAACTTACTAAGGCAGTCTTTAAATGTAGCTTCCTCCTAGGTAAGCCACTCCCCCTACTTACCAGATCTTTCTACAAGTAATTTAAACCTCACAGCAGTTAAGTCCTTTCAGTCCCCTGAGATTTACACCTAGATAACTCTTCAGATACCCATTCAGTTCAGTTAACCCAAATACACACTTTTTTTTTTGTATGTTAGTTTTTTTACCCTAAATTACAGGTCAAATACAAAAGTTCTTCTACTTTAGTCCCAGCAGAGAAGTTCAGTCACACAGCAGTCCTTTCTCCTGGTGTCTTCTGGGCAAGGTATAGGATATGCATATCAGGCGTCTTTTCAGTAATTGGAGCTCTGGAGGGCTTTGGACAGGTAGCTTTCACTTCTGTAGGGTAATGACTCCAAGTTTGAAGGGGTGGAACTCAGCCAGTGGGGTAGGCTGAACTGGATTGAAAAAGTTGTTAGGGAGGACTGGAGCTGAGGTCTGAGAAGGTGCAGTTGAGGCAGTTAGCTATGTGAAGTGTGTCTGTGGTGGTAGTACCAATAACACTAAGTTGTGAGGGGGGAGCAGGATTACCATTAAGCTCCTTTATGTTATTCCAGAACTTTCTTGTGCTACCCCAGGAGGTGGCTAGGGTGGTTCTGTAGTGCTCCGCCTTGGCCTTGCAGAGTGCCTAGGTACACTTATTGTGGGTAGCAATATAGGCCTGCCTATCATTTAGCAAACCGGTGGCAGTGGCATGATGCAGAGGTTGTTACGTATTTTGAACTGTTGTAGGAGTTCTGGGGTGATCCAGGGGGCACTATGTTTCTTAGCGGTCACTTTGATGGTCAGTGCAAAAGCATCATAGGCAGCATTAAAGGTGGTGGTGAAGTAGTGCAATGCATCATCTATGTGCTGGGCTTGGGAAATAGGGGACCAGTACCAGTTAGTTAGATATTGTTTGAGTCTGGCTATGCCTCCTGAGCGTAGTCGATGATGAAAGGTGATATTTGGTGTCTGAAGTGTCCCCTTCATACAACTTGTACAGCTCTCTATGAAACACGATGGCTTTCTGAGGTCATCAGTCTCTCAGACAGTAGAAGGGTTTTATACAGTGGAGAGTTCGCCCTCTTCCCATCATGTCTGCCCCCTCCTCCATCCCATAAGTGCCATCATGTGCGGCTTCACTTGCACAAATAACAAGAAAGCCTGATTGATGACTCAGTGGCAGGAAAACACTTCTCCCCCATGGTAACTTGTTTTGCTCTTTTTACCACTGTCTAAATGCCTCTTAGTATTAGTGACAAAATGAGCCAACACATGATGTCACCACCTCAGCCACACAATCAGAGTCCACAATCAAGGCCTTTGCGACCATGAGGCTTGGTGCCTCCTGCTACATCACCGACTGCTATCATTACAGTGGGACTAAACAACTGCCACCAGAGAAGCTACTTTGCAACAAGGACATGCATGACCAGAACGCTGCCTGGTGGCAGGCTATACGTAACCAGACCACTGCCCTGTGGCAGGCTATGCATGACCAGACCTCTGCCCTGTAGCAGGCAAAAATGAAAAAACAGAGATAACTTACATAACTCAGCCCTACAGGGAAACACAGTGTCTCTGCTTGTAGGCGCATAGGGTGCCTGGCAATGTTCCCTATGAGCTGAGTGACAGCCTCTGGTACCAATCAAACAGAGATAACTTACATAACTCAGCCCTACAGGGAAACACAATGTCTCTGCTTGGAGGTGCAGAGTGTGCCTGGCAATGTTCCCTATGAGTTAAGTGACAGCCTCTGTTACCAGTCAAACAGAGATAATTTACATAACTCTGCCCTACAGGGAAACTCAATGTCTCTGCTTGTAGGTGCAGAGAGTGCCTGGTAATGTTCCCCATGAACTGAGTGACAACCTCTGCTACCAATCTGAAGTAAAGTTTACAACTAATAGCAAAACACACTGCTAAATACTAACACCAACAGAAATAGCCCTCGCATGCCTCCAGGGATACTCACCCAAGACGAACTGGCAAGGATCTCACCTGATGTCCCTTGCTGTTCCCACAGATGTAGTAATAGCTGGTGTTTTGGTGGGAGCAGCTGGCTTTCATGTCATAGGAGACACCCTCTTACCTGCTCAGCTAGATAGGGTGTTCCTTTGTTACCCACAGGAGAGGGCTGTTTCCTCTAAGCTGACTACCAGCAGGATGGCAGGATATGGAAATGACAAGGAAATGAAGATAACAGCAAGCACAAAACAGTTTGGGGAGAGCAATTATAAAGTCAGGACAGGATTAACTCAGCTCAAAAAGGTAGAGTGCAGGGAAAACAATGGAAAGTATGGTACCTAGTGATGGAAGGAGGTCTGTATCCAGATCAAGAAATGCAGTGTCCACCAGGAAGAGGCTAAGTGTATGGGGGGGGGCGAGGGGAGATATGTCCAAAGCAAATCTACCCCATTTTAGGAGTTGTGTGAATATCCCTTTAAGAGTGTCTGTCAGCCTCTAGTGCAATGCCAGTTCCTATGCTCTTGAAGGACAGGGTCAGCTAATCTGCCCTGGCTTTCCAAAAGGGGAGGAGTCAGTGTTGTCTGCTGGAGGGCAGAGATTCTGCTGAGCAGGAGTGTGGGAGGCTAGCGCCTGACACACAGTGCTAGCTCTCATTGTCTTTAAGTTTCTCAGTTGAGGTTGGCATCATGAAAAAAGTGTTCATTTGTGGCAGCTACCATCAAACATGGACCTGGGAGGGGGGGGGCCTCTCCAGAAGGAGAAAAATCCATTTTGAAAAATAGTTTCAGAGGTCTGTCTGTGAGGAAAAGTGTTCCAGAGAGTACTGTGGGCCAAAGATCTGAGGTGATATTTAATCTTTACCTGATGTACAGGTTTGGGTGGCACTCAGCAGTGCCCACCTTCCTCAAAAAGAGAGACTGTCGCTGACAGGATGCCTGTTCAAGTCAGCAGTGGAGTGACACCTCGGAAAATGTGTGCTGTAGGCAATTCTGCCCGTAGTGAAGATGAGCTGTGCCCAGTAGGCACTTCAGCTTTGCCCAGAAGGGCTTGGAGTCTGTGATTGTGAGTAACACAGAAAAGTATAAAACAGGATCAGGAAAGGATGTGCTTTGTTAAGGACAGAGTGGATCCCTGAGAAACCCTCACTGGATCAATTAGCACCAAAATGTTGCCAGTTGAGAGAATGTGAATTAGCCCAGTGGCTAGTGTCAAAGAAAACAGGCTATCAAAAGTCTGTTTAGATTGTCATTCAGGCTCAGGAGTGGGGAACCCCAGGAGCAAATGTGCTTCCTCAAGGCCAGAAAGATGTGAATAAAGTACCCCACCAGGGTTGTTTCTAACCCAGAAGAGTCAATAAAATACCACCTTTTAGAAAATGGCAACAATCAATTCATAAACCTGATTGGCTGAGACAGGTTCCAAGCTGGGCATTTATTTTTCAATAGATGCCCAGCTAAAAATAAAAGCCAGTCCAAGTTCCTCTTCACAGAGTAACATTCTCCGATGGGCCATTTTCTAAGCGCAATAATACCCTCCAGGGTGGGCATTATTGGGAAATACCGGACCTTCCAGTGGCTATAAGGCCCTCCGCCTGTGGCGTTGGGCCTCATTACACCCCAGGCAGTCTGGTATTTTCCAGTAATGCCCACTCTGCCTGGTATTATTGCTTACACAGTAACTGAGAAATGCACTGTGCCAGCTTTAAAAAGGATAACATCATTGGAGCTCAAGAAAAGAAAGGATCTGGTATGTTTTTACAAATAATTCCTGTTTGGACAATCCATCTGTTTGTTTCCAACTTATGCTAACCCCCTTAAATCTGCAGCCGAGCCAGCCCTGCCATGTGTCTATGGATGCCCTGAGGTCACCACAGTACTTGGGAGATCAAATACATGTACTTTTTTTTTCTTTAATCTATTTATGACCCTAACGTGCAGCCTAGCCGCACACTCCTTTGGGCAGCTAAGCCCTTTTTCCACTGCTCCGACCTCCCAGATGTCGTGTGCTGCTACGCTAACCCCGGTTGTCCCAGTGTATCCCTTCACTGGCGGGGCTCCCCTATATGCCTGCAGGGAGACTCGCTCAGTGCCCAACATCATCAGATTCCATCTTTACTGGGGCGGGTACGGCATCAGGGCTAATCAGCTTCACAGCAGTAGGAAAACATAGAATTTGATGGCAGATAAGGACTGCTTGGCCCACCTAGTCTGCCCATTTCCCTACCTGATGGAAAAGCTGCAGATTCTAGTTAATCAACAGCTTACTTCCTCCTACCCCCCCCCAGAATTGCCTTATGCCTGTCCCTTGAATTATCCCACTGTTCCTGACTCCACAACCTCCTCAGAAAGGCTGTTCCATACATCCACAACCCTCTCTGTGAACAAAATACTTTCTAACATTACCTCTGAGCCGTCCCCCTCTATCTTCAAATAGTGCCCCCTTGTTCCTGCACATCTCTTCTTCGGAAAGATACTACCCTCTTGTACTTTGTTAATTCCCTTGAGATACTTGAAAGTTTCTATCATGTCCCCCCTCTCCCTCCTTTCCTCAAGGATATACATATTAAGCTGCTTTAGTCTCTCCTCGTATGTCTTCTGGTGCAGACCCTGCACCATTTTGGTTGCCCTCCTCTGAACAGCCTCCACTCTGTCTATGTCTTTGCGGAGATGGGAGTCTCCAGAATTGCATGCAGTACTCCAGATAGGGTCTCACTAACTGTCTATACAGAGGGATAAACACTTCCTGTTTTCTACTTTTGATGCCTCTGCTAATGCATCCCAGTATCCCCCTAGCCCTCCTTACTGCCTTCTCACACTGCTTGCCCACCTTTAGGTAATCTGATATGATTACTCCTAGGTCTCTTTCCATTTTTGTTGTTGTTATTAACTCACCCCCCATTGTGTACTCTTTTCCTAGGTTTTTGTTTCCCACATGCATTACCTTGCACTTCTTTGCTTTGAATCTGAGCTGCCACATATTTGACCATTCCTCCAACCTTGCCAAGTCCCTTTTCATCCTTTCCACCCCACCTTGTGTATCAACCCTGTTGCAGATCTTTGTGTCATCTGCAAAGAGACATACTTTTCCTTCTAGGTGCTCTCCAATGTTACTTATAAAGACATTAAAGAGGACTGGTCCCAGTACCAAACCCTGCGGTACCCCACTAGTTACCCTCCTTTCTTCACTGTGGACTCTGTTTAATATTACCCTTTACGTCCTGTTGTCCAGCCAGTTTTCTATCCAGGCTACCACCTTGGAACCCACTCCAAGGCTGGCTAACTTGTATATTAATATTTTGTGTGAGACTGTGTCAAATGCCTTGCTAAAATCTAGGTAGGCCATATCCACAGCCCCTCCCTGGTCTACTACTTTGGTCACCCAGCCAAAGAAATCTATTATGGTCATCTGACATGACCTTCCTGCTGTGAAACCATGCTGCCATGGGTCCTGTGCCCCACGGGCCTCTAGGTACTCAACAATTCTTTCCTTCAGAAGTGATTCCATCACTTTCCCTACCACTGAATTCAAACTAACTGGTCTGTAGTTTCCTGCCTCTGCCCTGCTCCCACTTTTGTGAAGCGGAATCACATTTGCCCTCCTCCAGTCCTCAGGTACCGCTCCATTCTCCCATGATTTGTTAAAGAGAGTAGTCAGTGGTGTTACTAGTTCTACTCTTAGTTCTTTTAGAATTATTGGGTGAATCCATCAGCCCCATTGCTTTACACCCTCAGTTTCAGAGTTCTTTCAAACCCTTTCTTCTGTGAATGGACTGGTATCGACCCCCTATTCAGAGTTTCTCCCTTGTTTGGTTTAGGTACCCCCCCCTCCTCTTCCGTTGTGAATACTGAGCAGAAATATCCGTTCAGTATCCCTGCTTTTTCGCTGTCATCCTCTGCCCACATTCCCTCCCCTTTATTAAGTCTCTGTATCCCTCCCTTAGTCTTTCTTTGCTCCCTAATGTACCTATAAAATGTTTTATCCCCCTTTTTAGAGTTGGCTATCTTTTCCTCAGTTTGTGCCTTTGCTATTCTGATTGCCTTCCCTGCCTCCTTCTGCTTTAACTGATAAAGTTCTCTGTCCTGCTCCTTCTGTGTTTCCTTATATTTCCTGAATGCTGTCCTTTTTCTCCTTAACCATCCCTGCCACCTCTTTTGAGAACCACAGTGGTGTTTTCCTTCATTTTGTTTTGTTGATTTGCTCCACACAAAGGCTTGTTGCCTCTGCGATGGCTGTTTTGATTATTCCCCATTGTTCCTCCAGCCCTCCTTCTTGCCCATTTGCTAGTGCTTTTCTGAAGCACTCTCTCATTTTCTCAAAGTCAGCCTTCCTAAAGTCCAATGTTCTTGTTTTTGTATGGCTTGACTCTATGGCTGTGTTTATTGTGAACCACACTGTTTGGTGGTCACTTGTTCCCAGATGGCTACCCACTTCTAAATCTGAGACCCTTTCTCCTTCACCATTTGAGAGTACCAGGTCTAAGACTGCTCCCTCCCAAGTGGGTTCCAACACTAGCTGTCTGAGGCATGCTCCCTGTAGGGCATCACGAATGACCCTGCTCTTGGATGTGCCTGCAGCAAAGGTACTCCAGTTAACATCAGGTATATTCAGGTCCCCCATTAACTAAAAATCTCCTTTTTCTGCCATTTTAAGGATGCCTTCTATGATTTCCTTGTCCATTTCCTCCCCTTAGATGGGGGTCTGTACACAACCCCCATGTGGAATGTGGTGCCATTTCCTGTCTCCAGGGTGACCCATAGTGACTCATCAACTTCCTGTTTACTCTTTAGTTCTATTGCTGTAATCCCTTCCCTTATATAGAGAGCTACTCCTCCTTCTCTTCTACCCACCCTGTCCCTCCTGTAGACTGTGTATCCTGGTATGTTGACATCCCAGTCATGGTTCTCTGTGTACCATGTTTCAGTGACTGCCACAATATCCAGGCATCCCTCTTCCATCAAGGCCACTAGTTTAGGGAGCTTGTTGCACAGACTGTGGGCAATGGTACTCATCACCTTCCATTTATTTTTTATGACCTTACCCCTTTTAGCCCCATCCCTGTCCTTACCGCCTTTTTCTGCATTTATCCCTGTACTGCTCCCAACTGACTTCTCTTCCTTGGCGTTTACCTCTCTAACTACTGTGTTTTGTAGGGGGAGGCTGGGATTTCCCTGCTCCTTTTCAGTGCCTCCCCCTTGGCTAGTTTAAATGTTTGCCAATGAAGCATTTAAACCTATCACCTAAGATCCTGGTTCCCCCCTGGACAGATACAGACCATTGCACCAGTATAAGCCTGCATCCCTCCAGGTGGTTCCCCAGTCCCCAATAAAGCCAAATCCCTGAGCTCCACACCAGTTTTTCAACCATTCATTGAATCCCATGGTGTGGAATACCCTAGCATCATCCTTGCCATAGACAGGCAGCACCTCAGAGAAGGTTACCGTACTTGCTACTTGTCTAAGGCCCCTCCCCAACTCCACAAACTCCTTTTGTACTGCTCTGATCCCATTCACAGCCAGGTCATTTCTCTTTAGGTGGACAATGACATCTAGCTCCCTCCCTCATGCAGCTGCTCCCGCGATCCTGAGGATTTGCTTCCTGTCCCTCTATGCTGTGGCACCAGGCAGGCACCTTACCTCCCTATCCCCTTCCTCCCCCACTTCTACCCCCCAATGATTGAGTCCCCCACCAGGAGTTGTTTGCTTCCCCTGTGGGGTCTCATGCCACCCTCCTGTGGGTCTCCTTTGTGGAAATTCCCAGCATCTTCCTTGATCTCCACTGCAGGTACCGCCACAGAGGAACCACTCTTTGCCAGAACAGCATAAGAATTGTGGAGACGTACAACTGGATGGATGCACCTCTGCTCCACCACTCTCTCCCTCCCTGAGCCTACCTTGGTCCAACTGCTCCTCTTTCTTGGCAACCTCTGAGGTAATGGTGGTGGCCCTGGTGGTCCCTGGGTGGGGGAAGAGGTTTCATGGATCCTAGCCAGGTCAGCCTGGAGACGGGCAAACTCCTCCCTCAGACCAAAGAGGTCCCTGCAAACAGGACAGCATCGCAGCCTCCAGAATGTCTCCCAGAACACTGCTGCCCCACAGCCATTGCACTGCACCTCTCCCATCTTGACTTTTTTTGTCTCCCCTCACCTGTTGCTTTGTATGATTACCGTCTCCTCCCTCTATGTATTTTTACACCTTCTTTCTGACTGCCTACGTGCCCTTACAGCTCTCGCCCTTCCTGTTCTGGGACAGGAACTTCCTGCAGTCTTCAGCAGTATCCTTCTTCTGTGCTTGGATTCAGACCTCCAGCAGCCGGGGGGGGGCGGGGAGAAAGAGTTATTTTTCAGTTCCTTCAAGGTTGATGAAACTAATTGTCTCAGTGATCTTTTCCTTCCTACTGCCAAACAGGAAGTTCCTGTTGTCAGTCAAATCCTGTGGCTATAAAAGTAGAACTGACTTTGGGTGGGAAGGAGGTCAATTAGTAAAAAATCTGTAGTTCTAGACTTCTGTTTCTTGCTCTGAAACCAAAATTCTCTTCTGTCAGAAACAGTAGGAAGCAGTAACTGTAGACAGCTGCTTTTATACACCTAAGCTGCTAAGCCACACCCCAAATTAGATTCACCCGATGCTCTGACTCGGTAGATTAAGCTGATACAGACCCTTTCCTCAGAGAAACATAGTGACTTTCATCATCTATGTGGTCGGGTAGCCTTTTCCTTGTTCTGTTGCCCCACCTCGAGCGCATGCTGTGGCGTCCTTGCGTAGGCATGCATGTGGTACATGGTCACCCATGCCACAAAGCACATCTTGGCTGAACCCGGCCACAAGGAGTCACCAGATAGTGATGTGCTCCAACCGTGATGCTCTGGATCACTCCCTGCCAGCCTCTGTGCCCAACGTCCCAGGTTCGGAAGCGAACCCAGGTCACCAGCATGCCAGGTGAACACCTTCGCTCAGTACCAAATAAATGAACTTTGATTGTTTCTTAATGAAGAACCCCTCCCAGGTGACCATAACCCCAGTGATACCCCTAAACATGCTGGGAGGGCCCATGGCCCACCCTACACAAAAGTAAAGTTTACCTTTTATAGGTGGAGGTTAATGAGGGTAATGGCAAATGTAGCCAGACTCTTGAGCCCAAAGAAACTATAAAATAAATAAATAAAAGTTTGGCAAAGCACAAAAAGCCTTTAAATAATACTGCCTGCTTGTGTGTACAAAATAACCCTACTCTGCACTGTTTCTGCTTTGCCTTTTGTTTTTAGCACAGGTAAACATATTTTCTTCTCATCTCAAACTTCGTGATCCTCATTTACTCTCTAACACCACCTCCTGATATTTAAACACTGCACTGTTCAGAATCATTAGGGATCCTTTAGATTCAGGAAACGATTGGTATCATGTCCACAGAAAACAAGGTAATTCTCCAGCTCCTCTGTTTGCTGTCTACAGGTTGCCACTGCAGGCAGAGTAAGGGAAATGACAAATGCAGCCATAATACACCAGGCAGAAAAGGTAGAAACAAAATAAATAACGCAGGTTGTCAGCAAGCCTTGTAATAACACTGTCTGTTTCTGCATACATGCAATTATAGTGATTTGAAAAGCACTGCAAACTGATCCCATTTTGCCCAGTTTCTGCCTTGCCTTTTTAAACACGCTTTGACCCAGTAATCTCTGCAATCAATAATTACCTCCAACTTCACAATCCCGTTTCAGTCTCCAACACACTACCTCCGGATAATGTTTCAAAACCACACAGAAGTGTGAGTAGCTTCAGTTCTTCAGCACTTGGAAGCCTCTGGACTAGGGGAACGAGAGATGTCCACAGTTCCTTCTGCAGCCCCCTGTGTGCTCCTGTCTGTGGCTGCTGTAAGTCTGAAGTAATTTCCTGTCCGACTCTGAAATGTCTCCTACACCACGCAACTCCAGCCATTAATGTGCTGGTATATACTGAGAAACAGTAAACTATAAGAAAATGTGATATAATTGAGTGTAAAGATTGTATCTTCTAAGATTTTTTGAGGCATCAGCTGGCTATAAATGAACTGTCACTGCTGACTTGCATCTCCAGGATACCCTGGAAATACACTTTGTTTGGCTCAATGTACCTTGCAGCTACCAAATTCTAAATAAAAATAAAATTGCCCTCTCCTAATAGTGACAAGTCAAAACAGGGTCTGCTAGCATGTAACTGTAAATATTTAGCAACCCTTTCATCTCACTCTCCTTGCTGCTGCACACTATGACTATTGAGTTGTTTTGAATGGGGGGACACATAACAGAAGGAGACAGGAAGTAAACTTGATGTATGAAAACTGCTGGAGAAAGGAGCACAGAGGACAGAGGACAAGTAAACATGTTTTTCAGTTGATCGGAGCACAGAGGACAGAGGATGAGTAACTATTTTTTTGTGGGGCTCGACATCCTTTGTTCTTCTAGTCCAAAACTCTGAGGAGCAGCAGCTGCTTGTGTTTCTGAATAGTGCAGTTTGTGGTATTGGAGACTGAAACATAGGACCATGAAGCTGGAGGTAAGAAATGCTCAGCACATGGGGAGCTGCAGAGGAAAATGGTTTTCTGTGGATAGATATCATTCGTTCGTCTAGTCCCAAACTCTGAAGGGCAGCAGCTGCTTGTGTTTCTGAACAGTGCAGTCTGTGGTGTTGGAGACTGAAACAGATGATCATGAAGGAACACTGAGCTGCTGCGTAAACCAACCAAAGGAAAACTTTAAAAAGACAAAAGGGGTCAGGTAGTATTTATAAATGTGTGCAGAAAAGTAATTATAGAAACATGTCAGACTGAAAACTACAAATGAATCATTGTGACAGATTTATTTTTACCAGGGTAGGTTCATTAGTTCTTACAGATTGTTTTTTTCCCCCACCACATCTGCTTGAAGGCTATTCCAGGTATCCACTGCCCCTTTTGTGGAGAAATGTTTCCTTGCATCCCTCTAACCCCCAGCTTCATTGCATGCCCCCCCCATTCTGGTACTTTTTCTCCCCTGAAAGAGTCAACCCATCTTCACATTCTTCTCCCCTGTGAAGTACATATCTTGATCATGTCCCCTCGCACCTCTTCTCATGTGGCTTTTTGTGCAACCCCTCTTAGGTTCTGGTAGCCTTCCTCTTGACTGCTTCCACCCTGTCCATGTTCTTTAAGAGGTACAACCTCCAGACCTGGATACAGTACAGTACTTGAGGTTGGATCTCTAGTGAGTGATGCAGTGGCAATACCACCTCCCTTCTCCTGCTGGAAATCTTCTTCCCTGTGCACCCTAGCATGCCACTAGCCTTGCCTACTCCCTTGTCACCCTGCTCTGCCAACTTTGAATCATCAGATATGAGTACCATGAGGTCTCTTTCTTGTGTGATGACTGTCAGTACCTCCCCCCATCTTATACACAGCTCCTGGATTTCCCTGTTCCTGGTGCCTGACTTTGCATGTTCTAGCATTGTACCATCACTGCCACTCCATAGATTATTCTCTAGGTTACCCAGTTCCCTTTGTATTCTCTCAACCCCTTCCTGAGTATCCAGCTTGTTGCAGATTTTTGTGCCACCACAAAGAGATGCATCTCCCCCCCAGTTTCTCAACAATGTCACTTATGAAGACATTGAAGAGGATCTGTCCCAGCACTGATCCCTGTAGTACCTTGCTAATTGGTCTCTCATCCCCCGAGTGTCTGCCATTTACCACCACCTTCTGCTTCCTAGCCTTCAACCAATTTAATACTCGGCTTACCACTTTCTCCACAATCCCCAGCTGCTTTGTGTCTTTACTAGCCTCCTGTGCTGCACTGTGTCAAAGGCCTTACTGAAGTCCAGGTAGGCCACATCTATTGCCCTCCCCGATCCACCTCCCTTGTCACCAAGTTAAAATATCTATGATATTTGTTTGGCATGACCTCCCCTCTGGAACCATGCTGATGGTGGTTCTGCAGCCCGTGTGCCCCCAGGTACTCTATCAGTCTCTCCTTCAGCAGGGTCTGAATTAATTTCCCCACCACTGATGCAAGACTGACTGCCCTGTAGTTACTAGCCTCCTACCTACTGACGCTCTTGTGCAGAGGGACCATATCAGCCCTCTTCCACTCCTCCAGAACTACCTTCATCTTCAATAGGGGTGCTGAACAGCGTTGCCAAATGAGTGACTTGCACCATGTTCAGTTCTTTTAGAACCCTTGATGAATCCTATCCAGTCCTGTTTTCTTGTTCTACATTAGAGCTTCCAGTCTGTTCTGAGCTCTTTCCTTCAAAAATTAACTTGTTTCCACTCCCTCCAGTGTCTGCTGATACATATTCTTCCATCCCCCAACTGTGAAGAGCACTCCCACCCTCCTAATTCTCACCATCCCACCCCTTTCTTTCTTCTTTTCATACATACATCTGAGGAATGTTTTACCCCCTTTTTTGACCTCCTTGGCAATCCTGTCCTATGTTTGTGCCTTAGCTGCCCTCACCCTCCCTCCTGCCACTCTTTGTTTTTCCAGATATAGCTGTCTGTCCACATCCATCTGGGTATCCTTGTACTTCCTGAATGTATTTTTTTTCTCCTTCACTACCTCCTCTGAGAACCAAAGCAGCCTCGTCCTCCTCCTTTCCCTGCTTACTTCCTTCAAACATCATGCTGTTGCCTTAGCTAATTCCCTCTTTGATATTTTTCCATTGGGTCTTTGCTCACCCCCTGGCAGTCACCCCTAAGGTATTCACTGAGACAAGGCAAAGTTTATTTCTAAGGAGCCCAATCCCAGAGGTTCTGGGTGCCATGCATAAAACAAACAATAAGCAGGGTATCAAATAAAACAAACAATAAGCAGGGTATCATATAAAACAAACAATAAACTTGGTATCAGATAAAATGGCATATATAAAATAAACAATAAAAACAGCAGCAATATCAAAATATTAAAACGGTCATATCATAAACAGCAGATTTTCTTCAGAATTTTTTGGTAGAGCAGCTCTTGACCCTGGGAAGGCCAAAGGGGAAAAAAGATGACTTTTTAGGTCCGTCTTGAACCCCCTCTATCAATGGGGCCTCCCTGATATCAGCTGGCAACTCATTCCATAGGACCGGTCAGGTGACACTGAAAGCCCAGTCACCAGAAGCTCTTAACCTAGTCATGGGATCTTCAAGGAGGCCCCTGGTCAAGGAACAGAAGGAGTAGACTGAGGTGGAAGGTGTTAGAAGATCATACAGGTGCCCAGGGCCGAGTCCGTGTAGGGCCTTATAGGTGAGTATGAACTCACCTTGAGGATAACCGTCTACCTGACCTGCAGACAATCAGCAATTGCAGTACTGGGGTTACATGGCTAGACCTAGGAAGGCCAGTCAGCAGCCTGGCAACTGCAGTTTGCACCAGCTGTAGCTGGTGAAGGATATCTGCAGAAACCCTGGTCCCCAAAGTAGAGAGCATTAAATTAGTAGTGTCTGGATGTCACAAAGGCATGCAGCAGCAAGGGCATGTCCTTGGGCAGAACTAGGGGTTTGATCCTGGTAATGTTTCTTAAGTGGTAAAAAACACTTTTGAGGACAGCCAACACCTCAGTATCAAGTGTCAGTCTGTCATCAAGGATCATGCCAAGAACTCACACTTTATGGGTGGCCATAAACAGTGTGGGTCCCAGGGATAATCCACGAACCTCATTGGAGGCACTTCTATTGTGCTCTCATACTGACCCAATCACTAGTACCTCCATCTTGTCTGAGTTAGTCGCAGCCCTCTGGAGAACATCCAATCATTGGTCTCAGCCAGTCAGCTATTAAGCACTTCCACAGCATCCATTGATTCTGGTACAAAGGACAGGTACAGTTGGCTGTAATCTGCATAACAGTAACATCCCACACTAATTAGCTCAAACAGGGGAAGCATATACACTGCAAATAACATTGGCAACAAAATTGACACCTGAGGTACTCCACATGGGAGGAGCTTTGGGAGGAGAAGAAATTTCCCATCACCACGTTTTGCTTCCTGCCAGAGAGGAGGAATTCAATCCAGCCGATGACAGTGCTGGTGAGGCCACATTACTCTCTGAGGCAATCAAGAAGCACAATGTGCTCTACAGTGTCAAAGGCTGAGGAGAGATCAAGGAGCACAAGAATTGACGTGTCTCCTCTATCTCTCAACCTGAGGAGGTCACTATGCACATTAACACCATTTTGGTGCTGTGCCTAGCTCTGAAACCTGATTAGAGCAGCGTATAGATGTCAAAGGACATGAGATGCTCCTCAAGTTGCTTTGCCATGATTTTATCAACAGCCTTACCCTAAAAGGGGAGGCTGGAAATAGGACAGTAGTTCACCAGGGTGTCAGAGTTGAGTGATGGCTTCTTCAGAAGGGGCCTCATGAGAACCTCTTTCAAGGCTTCCAGAAAGACCCCTTCTGGCAGTAAACACCAGACAATCCTGGTGAACACCAGGCCAACAAAACCAACGCATCTCACCAAGAAATGAGTTGGAGCTAGGTCCAGTTCACAGTATGTGTGCTTCAGTTATAAGATGACCTCAGAGACCTCGGCCACCTCCACCGGTTTGAACTTGTTCCAGGTAAGTGAAGTGCCTCTTTTCCTTCCAAAATGACCACTGTGAGTCACTGTGCAGCTTGCTAATGTGATCTCCTGTCAGATAGAGGACACTCTGTCCAAAGAGAACCGAACAAACTCATCACATAAAGTGATTGAAAATGCTTTTTTTTTTGGCTTTAGACAGACAGTATGAAGAAGTCTGTTGACAGTCCTAAAAAAGCTGTGCAGGTCAGGTTTTCCCAGTGGCAATATCCCTAGACAGAAACTCTGCCTTCTTATGGTTGATTACCTCCTGGTAATCAGAATAATGAATATGCAGGGACGGTTTGTCCACATTTGACTGGGTCTTCTGCGAACAATGCTCCAACTTCCAACCCCTGATCTTCATCACTTTCAGATCCCTATCACACCATGGAGATCTCGAGTGAGATGGTCTAGGTCATACACAGACCAGTGCAAGAGTATTAAGTGTTCTGGAGACCACCCTGTTATATGTGGCCACCACCTCGCTCACACCCCTCACACATGCAGCATCTATACTAGATACATCATCTACCATCAATAGTCTCTCCAGGGATGATCACCTTAATGGGTGATAACTGACCATCTCCACAGGGGGAGGACTCTCGGGGGGGGGGGGAACTGACCAGGAACTTCAACATGCTGTGATCAGTCCATACAACCTGATCAACCTTGAACCCCAGTGTGCACACCAGGTCAAGTGCGTGGCTGTGGTGATGGGTTCTAGAAGTAAATGCTTGTGATAGCCCCAGTGATGACATCAACTAGAGGAGGTGGGGACCAAAATGTGAGGCTTTGTCATCAACCCAGGCAGTGAAGTCACCCAGTAGTAAACATCTGGGGACTCCAACACCATCAAAGTTACAGTTCACTACCTCCTGCAGGCATTCTTCCCATGTCCCAGGAGGGCAGTACATAAGAAGAACCCTGCATCATACGCCCAGACCCTCACTCACTACCATACACTCAAAAGACCTGGTTGTCCCCACCAGGTGCAGAGTGAGTCCTATGTCAGATTAAAAACACATGGCCACTCAGTCACCCTTGCATTACCACCAAGGGCAGTGCACCACTGAGTACCCTGTGGGGACTAGTGCCTCCAAAATCAGCCTGGCATCATTACCCAACCAGGTCTCTGACACAAGTCAGATCAACCGAGGAACTCAAGTCAGCCATAACTGGGGACTTGTTCCTTATCAGTGTGGCATTACATAGCACTGCCTGCTGGGGACTGGTAGGCAATGCAGCCCTTTTGGCCATCTGCCTACTCAGTCTGTTGGAAACCCTGGACCCAGAGACCAAGCACATCTGGCCTCTCCCTAGGGTCTGCGTAAACCCGAGACATTTCTTACACCTCACTGCCTTAATTCCTCTCACCTCTTTCTGGGCCTGCAGCTTCCCACCACCGACAGCCTTCACACCTCCTGGCGATGCTGACATCCTGACTGTGCCTTGCTATCGTAGCTGACACAGGAAGGTCAGCAAAAGGGTGGTGGTCACACAGCTGGGAAGCATTATAGGCAGTCCACAAGGGTACAAAGCCCCGGCATATCCCATGTGACCAGCATTACAACCACTACTTTCTTACTCACTCTTAGTTAAAAATAAAACAAGCACAACCACATCCACCCAAACTAATACAAAGACAACTACCCAGCCAAATATACCTGTCACACACACATGCATACACCAAATATACCACTCACACGCACATACATACACCAAATATACCACTCTCACGCACGTACATACACCAGATATACCACTCACACACATGTACATGCACCAAATATACCACTCACACACACATACATTCACCAAATATACCACTCATGCACACGCATACATACATACACCCTCTATAAAACTAATACACAAAAACCTACCTAACCAAATATACTACACACATACACCCTCTGTACCACACACACATACATACACCCTCTATAAAACTAATAAAAAACAACTACCTAATCAAATATACCACTCACACACACACATGCATACATACATACACCCTCTATACAACTAATACACAAATACCTACCTAACCAAATATACCCCTCACACATACATACATACACCCTCTATAAAACTTATAAAAAAAACTACTTAACCAAATATACCACTCACACACATACGTACATCCCCTATAATTTATTTATTTATTTTTTTAGTTTAGTCTTTGGTAACTGGATAATGCCCACTAGGCACAAGTGCCTGTTTTCAGCGGTGACCTGGGAGCACTGAGCGGTTAAGTGACTTGCTCAGAGTCACACCATATGCAAGTGGAGGGTGTGAGAATTAAACCAAGGTCTGGTCTGCTGGATGTTCCAAGCTTGTTCACAGCTCATTACTCTAACCTCTAACTATCTAACCGAATATACCACTCACACATACATAAATACACCATCTATAAAACTAATATCTACCTAACCAAATATACCACTCACACACACACACACATATACAGTAAATACACCCTCTGTAAAATTAATACACAAAAACAACCTAACCAAATAAACCACTCACACACACGTACATACACCTTCTATAAAATGAATACACAAAAACTATCTAACCAAATATACCACTCACACACACAAACATACACCCTCTATAAAAATAATACAATAATACTACATAACCAAATATATCACTCACACACATACATACATACATACATACATACATACACTCTCTATAAAACTAATACAACAAACTACCTAACCAAATATACCACTTATACACACATACATATGCCCTCTATACCACTTACCCACACATACATACACCCTCTATGAAACTAATGCAAAAAAAACCTACTTAATGAAATATACCACTCACGCACACATACACCCTCTATAAAACTAATGCAAAAAAACTACCCAACCAAATATACTAACATACTAAAATGCCAGCAGAATAGGCCTAACGGTCTTTCGTGTCTGCTCGTTTGGTCAGCCCCCACCCTGGGTGCTGACCTTGCTGTCCCCCTCGCCTTCTCTGGCTTCTCCCTTCCCAGTTCCGGATATTCTTGCTGCATTGGATTTTGCTTCCAGAACCCTTCACCTGTACCTGTCCCACCTCCTCTTGAACCCCTCCACTGTCTCTGCCTCCACCAGCCCCCTAGGCAGTGCATTCCATGGCTCCACCACCCTCTCAGTGAAGTAGCACCTCCTCCTTTCTCCCCTGAATCTTCCCCTCCAGCTTCCACCCATGCCCTCTAGTGGCCCCCTCCTCCTTCCTTCGAAGCACCCTGACTGTTCCTCCCCTATTTACCCTCTTCATGTACCTGAAGACCTCTATCATGTCCCCCCGGTCCCTTCTCTCTTCCAATGTGTACATATTTAGCTCTTCGAGCCTCTCCTCATAGGTCCTGTCCCCCAAGCCCCAAATCATTTTGGTTGCCCTCCTCTGGACCCTCTTCAGGAGGTTAATGTCCCTCTTTAAGTGTGGCCTCCAAAACTGCATGCAGTACTCAAGGTGCGGCCTCACCAAGCAGTTATACAGAGGGAGTATCACTTCCCTCCTTCTGGAGGTGATCCCCCTAGTGATGCATCCCAGCATCCTGTTGGCCTTGGCTGCTGCCCTCCTACAAGTCTCAGAGTTGTTCATCTTGACATCCACCACCACCCCAGGTCCCTTTCAGTCATCGAGACTTGTAGCATTTCCCCCCCAGGGTGTACACTTGGCCTGGGTTTCTGGCCCCCAGGTAGAGTACCTTGCATTTCCCTGCATTGAACCTCAGCTTCCACTTTCTAGACCATCTATACAACACACACACACACACACACATATACATGTCTATAAAACTAATACAAAAAACTACCTAACCAGATATATCACTCACGCTCACATACATACACACTCTATGAAACTAATGCAAAAAAAAACTATTTAATAAAATATACCACTCACACACACATACACCGTCTATAAAACTAATACAAAAAAACTACTTAACTAAATATACTATTCACACACACATACAAACACCCGCTATAAAACTAATACAAAAGCTACCTAAACAAATATACCACTCACATACATACATACATCCTCTATAAAACTTATACAAAAACTATCTCACCAGATATACCACTCACACACACACATACTTTCATACACACATACATACACCCTCTATTAAACTAATGCAAAAAACTACCTAACCAAATATACCATACACACACACACACACACATATATACATAAACCATCTATAAAACTAATACAAAAACTACCTCACCAAATATACCACTCACACACACATACATACATACACCCTCTATAAAACTAATACAAAAAAAAGACCTAACCAAATGTACCACTCACAGACACATACATACACCCTCTGTAGAACTAATACAAACAAAATCTACCTAATCAAATATACCACTCGCACACACATACATACACCCTGTATATCACTCACACACAGACACACCCTCTGTATCACTCACACATTTGCATACACCTACTTTAAAAGTAATACAAAAAACTACCTAACCAAATATACCATTCAATCACACACATACATGCATACATACAGTATATACGTACACCCTCTATAAAACTAATACAAAAAAATATCTAACCAAATGTATCACTCACACACACAGGGTGAAGTTTTACAACTGCACATACATACACACTTTGTAAAACTAATACAAAAAACTACCTAACCAAATATACCACACACACACACACACACACACACATATATACACCCTATATACCACTCCCACATGCATACATACACCCACAGACACACACATACATACACCCTCTATACCACTCACACACACATGCATACATCCTCTATACCATTCACAGACACATACATACACCCTCTTTAAAACTAATACAAAATAAACTACCTAACCAAATATACCACTCACACACCCATACATATATCTTCAATAAACTAATACACAAAAACTACCTAACCAAATATACCACTTACACACACATACATATATACACCCTCTATAAAACTAATACACAAAACCTACCTAACCAAATAGACCTCTCACACACATGTACATACACCCTCTATAAAACTAATACACAAAACTTACCTAACCAGATATACCTCTGACACACCCATACATGCACCCTCTATATATCTAATACACAAAAACCTACATAACCAAATATACCACTCACTCACATACATACATACATCCTTTATAAAACTAATACACAAAAACACTGCCTAACCAAATATACCACTCACACACACATACATACACACACACACCTTCTGTAAAATTAATACACAAAACCTACCTAACCAACTATACCACTCACACAAACATACATACATACATACACCCTCCATAAAACTAATATACAAAAACTACTTAGCCAAATATACCACTCACACACACATACATACATACATCCTTTATAGAACTAATATACAGAACCTACCTAACCAAATAGACTATTCACACACACACACTTACATACACCCTCAATAAAACTAATACAAAAACACTACCTAACCAAATATACCAATCACACACACATACATACATAGACCTTCTGTAAAACGAATACACAAAAACTACCTAATTAAATATACAACTCACACACACATATATACACCAAATGTACCACACACACACACCAAATATACCAGTCACACACACTTACATATACCAAATATACCACTCACTCACACATACATACACAATCTATACCATACACTCACATGCATACACCAAATATACCACACACACACATACATACACCAAATATACCACTGAAACACACACACACATACATATATATGCCCTCTATAACCCAACTCCAAACACTCCCCCTCCCACAGGCCACAAGCTGCCCCACCTCAAAAACAACCACACCAGTGCACAGCAATAACATACTAAAATGGAGAGATCTAATAATGTGTGCAGTGTTGTGACAGCAATCCGAAACTGCTAAGGGATTTAAAAAAAATATATAAAGTAAAGTGATGTCAAACCAAAGGGCACCAGCAGGCAGTTCAGTCAATCCAGTCCTGGTATAAAACATCAGTTCCAAAGCACTGAAGGAGAGGAAAATGACCCTCACATCACCATAACCCAGAAGAAGCTTCTCTACTGTTGGGACTAAAGAATATAGCCAAGAATCACACTCCACTCCTCTCACAAGTACAAGAATCAAATTCAGTATAGACTCTTCATGTTTCATCTCTCCTCCACCAGGGCCAATTGCAGTTCCAAATAGAAGAAAAAAGTTCAGCTCTCACAGGTAATAATTTCATAATCCAGAGCTTCAGAATCAGAGATGGATCTGACCATACAACACTGGGACCAATGCTTACAAGGCCACCAGGTGCACAGTCCAAGAACAGGAACAGATCTTCTAGTCATCAAGTTCACACCAGACAAAAGGCAGCTCCACAAGCACAGCTGCCAAACCTTGGCCCACTCAGAGCTAAACGGGGAACTGATGCAAAGGAGGGCCACTCCTCTCTGACCAGCAGAGGGCCCAAGTCCAGGTGGAAGTGGTATCAAATGGAGTTCTTTCAGGGGCAGTGGAGCTCTCACTTCTATATTGTCCCAGTTATCCCTGCCATTCACCGCAACTCCATGCCTCCAAGCACCTTCACCAAACTCTTTTGACCAGGATCACTGCAAACAACCAAATCCCCCATATGTCCAAGAATGATGGAAAGTCCTCAGCAGATGGCTAGGCTTAAAGGGCTGTGACTACCATGTTCTGATCCTCAGAAAACTCTTCCTTGGTCTGAGAGGTGACAGTTATAATTCCAGTTAAAATTAGTCTAGCTAAAAGTTTCCCTTCAGATGTAACTTGATGAGGGATATTGGTACAGCACACACAAATGACCATCCTCACTAGAAAATAAAACTCTCACATCTATATACTGCCTCACTGAATTTCCCTGACTAATGCTATGTCCCTGCACCTTAGCTAACTAATAAAATAAAATACTGAACACTTTGATCTCCCATTACTGAATAAGGTTCAGTAGTACTGCAAGAATTTTTAACTGTGACCAACTAAGGCAGAGCTCACAGCCTGGTGTGGGTGCTCGGTGACAAAGCAGGTTACAGCTTAGTCATGGCACACCCTACATGTTTTTCCATAACAAAAAATCTCAAGCAAATGGTTCTTTTTCCAAAACATTTTTCAGGTTTTATTTTCTCACCACAGGAGTGTAGCCTGTGATGCTTGGCTAGCTGGTTATGATTATTGTATGCTATTTGTAATATAAAAATATAATATGTGATTGTCTCACATAAGGCAGCCTGTGCCATGGGTGCCACCCCAGGTTTCAGTTACAGGATGTAACTGACCAGGAGATGTCCGCAATGTAATTAACTTCCTTGAGAAATTGCATTTTATGGCCTTTTTATGACCTGTTGCTGCCTCTGAAGTTAGGATGCTAAATATGCATTTTATTACAGGACAGGACATAACTGAGCTGATTCCTGTTGGCTATATTCGCACCTAAGTGATGTATGGCAGAGTTGTAAAAACCTTTGATGTTCCTTGGGAAAATAAGAAACCAGCCACCAGTTCAAAGGAAAGGCTTGATTGAAGACTGTCATAATTTTGGAAATTAGTTTTTGCTGAAGTCACATTATTTAAAATATCTCCTGGCATTAAATCATGTTTGTATTTTTTTTGTTCTAAAAGGAGGAGCTAGATGACTCATAAAAGGGGTGTGGAGACACAGAGTTTTAAACTGAATACAGTGTCTGAATTTTGATATATTCCATCTTGGGACACTAGAAAGACAGAGCTCCCTGATAAGCACTTAGAGGTAATACTTTAGATAGAAAAGATCTTAATGTGTTTTGGTAGGAGTTTGTTCTGTAGATTTCTTTGCTTTTCTTTTAAGTGATTGTATGCTCTTTGATGTATTGTTCTGTGCTTACATTTTTCATATTTTTATCATCTTTTAATAAAATTTTTATTTGAAAGATACTGTCTGGGTGTGTCTTCCAAGTTCTTTTGCATGTGATGAATACGAGGTGCAGTTTGACAGCTGTTCTGGGTAGCTTGATGGTGTTACTAAACTGGAAAAAGGTAAGAACATACCTAAGGTCTCTTATAGAGTTTTAAGGGTTCATTTTGGAAGCCTGGCTTGGTGGCCCTGGCAAAAGATTATACTGCAAACCCCGAAGAGGGTACATATCTGAGCCTGTATATGGGGTGTGCTAGAATAAGATTCGCAGTTTGAATCCCCCCAGAACTTAAGACTAAAGGTGATTCAGACCCAAAAGCAGACAGGAGGGTTACCCTGTCTGTTGCCTGTTCACATTTTTGTGCTCAGAGGTTGGCACTGTGGGAACAGAGGGCTTGACCTGCTGAGTACATTTGTGACATAGCCTATTCAGGTTCAGGTACAGGAATGTAGCAGCAAAGCTTCTAGCATTTCACCAAACCCTTGGATTTAATGGAGATCTTTGTAAAACACAAGGGTTTGGTGAAACACTAGAAGCTTTGCTGCTATAATCCTGTACCTGAGCCTGAATAGGCTACACTCATGTGGTGAGAAAATAAAATCTGAAAAAACCTTTTGGAAAAAAAGAAAACACTTTCTTGAAACATTTTCTTGTGGAAAAATGTGTGGGGTGTGCCTTGACTTCTGATACTGAGTTTTTAACAGTGCATGATGTGGTCAGCACTGAAAGCAATAATAAAACGCCATAATAACGTTCAGTAGCAGTGCAAGTAAGCAATAACCCATGATAGGGTGTGTGTTTATTGGGGATTAATCAACACCCTCAGTGCACTGTGTGCTACATGTCTACAGATCAAATGTCCTCACAGTGCTTGGAGTGGAGTGCACTGTGTAGTACATGACTACAGGCCAAATGTCCTCACAGTGCTTGGGGTGGAGTGCACTGTGTGGTACATGGCTACAGGCCAAGTGTCCTCACAGTGCTTAGGGTGTTGATTAATCCCCATTAACTGCACACCCTGGAGTGTATTATTGTTCTTATAACATGGGTATAACAGAGGTGAAATAATATGAGTAAAGCATGATTAAGTCATGAAAACGTAGGGACTTCAGACTTTCAGACAGTAACAACTTGTTTAAATCATTTAGAACTGCTACCAACAACTTCCACTGCTGCTCATGAAATGGCTGCTGCCAGCAACAGAAAGTCAAAGTTGTCGGTAGCGGTTCTAAACGATTTAAACAAGTTGTTACTGTCTGAAAGCACTAATTGAGAGTTTCTGTAGTGTCTGAGGAAAGTTGTGCTGTTTCTATTGTTTTCCTTTAAAAATCATAGCACTGGCCTTCACAAATCATAGCAAAGGGCCAGATTGTGTAGCACTTTCTTATTTTAAACAGTATTATGTCTAAAGATAGTGGGCCCCATATAGTTAGTGATAAGGAATGTTTCTATCAACTTTGTTTAATGATTTAAAAGTGTGTGTGTCCATAAATACCTCTAACATTATGAGGAACATCAGTAAACCTGTGAGGAGCAAGGGTAAATTTGAGTGTGAAAATCATAGCGCTATGCGGAATTCATAACAGTTGAGATGTATGTGTTCTGCCACCGCCACAACTACTGTGGTGCTGACCATGCTGAATTGCTGCTACATAGACACTGCTGATACTGCTGAATCAACACAAGCAACTCATCAAGAACTTTTGCACCCTACACATATAAAAAAATAAAACAAGTCATGTATCACAGGAACAACTCACTGTAGCTTCACAGAGAGTCACTGTGAAGCACAGCTGCTGTGATCTGCTGTATCTGGGGAACTTAGCCATCCATCTGGCATGACAGAAAGAGAGAGAGAGAGAGAAACAGAGAGCAAGTGACACTGGGACAGGGAGATGCAGACACTCAGTGTCCCACATCTGCTGCAATGTCCTGTGTGATTATGTCTAATTGTGTCTCTCTCACTTTTCAGTATACAGAAATTCAGCAATGTTCACCCTGAATCACTGTCTGCTCGGGTCAGCAGCAACACACACAGACTGTACACCAGGGAGCAATGCAGAGGGAGAGAGCGAGAGAGAGAGAGAGAGAGAGAGAGACTGCGTAAGAGGCACACATGGATTCCCACAACCTGTGGCTGTATCTGCACACCCCGTGGTCCTTGGTCTACATGAGGTGGCTTTTTTCAGAGGGTAGCTGCAGGATGCCCCACTGTTTGTCTGTCTCTGTCTCTCTCTGTGTCTCTCTCTTTCTCTTTCAGGACACTGGTGATACTGCTTCTGTCTCTGTCACTGCTTTGATGTCAGAAGGGGGAAACAATGAACTCTGGTTGCATGCTGAACACAGCATCACACAGTCCCTGAAGTCTGTGGCTCCTGCTCTGACCAGATAACATGTGAGTGGTGTCATAGGACTGTGGGCAACATTTAGTGATTTATGGACAAGGTGGCATGCTCGCATTTCTGTACCCATGCAGTAAAATGGTGATCTGAAGGATCGGTGGGTATCCCTGCGGTGCTGCCAGAACACCTACTGCTGGAGTGCCACTCTCTAACAGGATGTATGTGATACATAGACACACTGCCTGGTGCCAGCAGCTTCTGCTGGGATATTACCACTGGGTAGTGGAGTTGGGAGGTGGTGGGGGTTAGCAAAGACACACACAGATGATTCCATTGCAAGCAATGGGGATGTAGACTAGGAACCTCACACACACACGTAAGGCACAGCAACATGTTCAGCGGTTGTATGCTCCTCACTCTGCCACAGTGCACCTAATGGCTGTACTAGCAGAAACAGATGGGGATAATAAAATGCTGCATAGCATTGCATATGTAACCCACTAGGTGCCACTACCCCTACAGTTACTACCCCTGCCTTCTGTTCCCATACAAGGTTGAGTGGCCTGGGTTACCAGATTTACTTTAAAACTGGTTATTTTCCAAAATATTACCTTTGCACAGGACCTCCACCCTGAGTTTAGCTTTGAAATATACTAGCTGTTATGTAGTACAACCCCCAGGATGTCATACCACCCACTGTAACCATTAGCCACCCCAACACATGACCTGATAGACATTCCCCCATGTTTCAGACATTCTACATTTAATGACTCTCTTTAATAATATGCCCACAACACCATCATTTGCAAACAACAGTTTATTTATAGGGGGAATAGAGCTTAGGAATGGGGAACCCGAATGAGTAGAGGCTATGCAGTCAGTATCATTATTATTTACAGTATGTACAGAGGCTGTGCAATCAGTATCTTTATTTACAGTATGTACAGAGGCTGTGCAATCAATATCATTATTTACAGTATGTACAGAGGCTGTGCAATCACTATCATTTACAGTATGTACAGAGGCTGTGCAATCAGTATCATTATTTACAGTATGTACAGAGGCTGTGCAGTCAGTATCATTATTTACAGCGTGTACAGAGGCTGTGCAATCAGTATCATTATAATTTACAGTATGTACAGAGGCTGTGCAATCAGTATCATTATTTACAGTATGTACAGAGGCTGTGCAATCAGTGTCATTATTTACAGTACATACAGAGGCTGTGCAATCAGTATTTACAGTATGTACAGAGGCTGTGCAATCAGTATCATAATTTACAGTATGTACAGAGGCTGTGCAATCAGTATTATTTACAGTATGTACAGAGGCTGTGCAATCAGTATCATCATTTACAGTATGTACAGAGGCTGTGCAATCAGTATTATTCACAGTATGTACAGAGGCTGTGCAATCAGTATTATTCACAGTATGTACAGAGGCTATGCAATCAGTATCATCTACAGTATGTACAGAGGCTGTGCAATCAGTATCATTATTTACAGTATGTACTGAGGCTATGCAATCAATATCCTTACTATTTATAGTATGTACCAAGGCTGTGCAATCAGTATCATCATTTACAGTATGTACAGAGGCTGTGCAATCAGTATCATTACTATTTACAGTATGTACAGAGGCTGTGCAATCAGTATCATTATTATTTACAGTATGTGCAGAGGCTGTGCAATCAGTATCATTATTTACAGCATGTGCAGAGGCTGTGCAATCAGTATCATTATTATTTACAGTGTGTACAGAGGCTGTGCAATCAGTATCATTATTTACAGTGTGTGCAGAGGCTGTGCAATCAGTATCATTATTTACAGTATGTACAAAGGCTGTGCAATCAGTATCATTATTTACAGTATGTACAGAGGCTGTGCAATCAGTATCATTATTTACAGTGTGTACAGAGGCTGTGCAATCAGTATTATTTACAGTATGTACAGAGGCTATGCAATCAGTATCATTATTTACAGTACATACAGAGGCTGTGCAATCAGTATTATTTACAGTATGTACAGAGACTGTGCAATCAGTATCATCATTTACATTATGTACAGAGGCTGTGCAATCAGTATTATTCGCAGTATGTACAGAGGCTGTGCAATCAGTATCATTATTTACAGTATGTACAGAGGCTGTGCAATCAATATCATTATTTACAGTATGTACAGAGGCTGTGCAATCAGTATCATTTACAGTATGTACAGAGGCCATGCAATCAGTATCATTATTTACAGTATGTACAGAGGCTGTGCAATCAATATCATTATTATTTACAGTATGTACCGAGGCTATGCAATCAATATCCTTACTATTTACAGTATGTACCAAGGCTGTGCAATCAGTATCATTATTTACAGTCTGTACAGAAGCTGTGCAAACAATATTATTATTTACAGTATGTGCAGAGGCTGTGCAATCAGTATCATTATTTACAGTATGTACAGAGGCTGTGCAATCAGTATCATTTACAGTATGTGCAGAGGCTGTGCAATCAGTATCATTATTATTTACAGTATGTACAGAGGTTGTGCAATCAGTATCATTATTTACAGTGTGTACAGAGGCTGTGCAATCAGTATTATAATTTACAGTATGTACAGAGGCTGTGCAATCAGTATCATTATTATTTACAGTGTGTACAGAGGCTGTGTAATCAGTATCAATATTTACAGTATGTGGAGAGGCTGTGCAATCAGTATCATTATTATTTACAGTATGTACAGAGGCTGTGCAATCAGTATCATTATTTACAGTGTGTACAGAGGCTGTGCAATCAGTATCAATATTTACAGTATGTGCAGAGGCTGTGCAATCAGTATCATTATTTACAGTATGTACAGAGGCTGTGCAATCAGTATCATTATTTACAGTGTGTACAGAGGCTGTGCAATCAGTATCATTATTATTTACAGTATGTACAGAGGCTGTGCAATCAGTATCATTATTTACAGTATGTGCAGAGGCTGTGCAATCGGTATCATTATTTACAGTATGTGCAGAGGCTGTGCAATCAGTATCATTATTTACAGTGTGTACAGAGGCTGTGCAATCAGTATCATTATTTACAGTATATACAGAGGCTGTGCAATCAGTATCATTATTTACAGTGTGTACAGAGGCTGTGCAGTCAGTATAATTATTTACAGTATGTACAGAGGCTGTGCAATCAGTATCATTATTATTTACAGTATGTACAGAGGCTGTGCAATCGGTATTATTATTTACAGTATGTGCAGAGGCTGTGCAATCAGTATAATTATTATTTACAGTATGTACAGAGGCTGTACAATTAGTATCATTATTTACAGTATGTGCAGAGGCTATGCAATCAGTATAATTATTATTTACAGTATGTACAGAGGATTTAGAGTTTTGGGGTGTGTGCTGGTGAAAATCCTCCAACTGGGTGGATACCTCTTAGACGAGTCAGACAGAAATCACATTATGCCAACCTAGATGACCAGAGCCCTGGCTATCTTACTAACTACAGTTAATCAAATGGAACCACAATATAATATTACCCACAATCTGGTACCAGTTCTCCAAACTTAGCATGAGACCCCTCAATCCCACACATTTAAACCTGGGTACCCAGTTGGCAAGACAGTCCCCTGATGGTTGCAGACCTGGTGGATGGTGCAGCTGTTTGTTGGCCGGCTTGCTTCAAGAAAGAATCAGTGCTTGAACTTGAAAACAATTAGGCAGATAAAACTATTTACTGTCATTTGAGTCCAATACCACATGTAGGGATTGCCCTACATGTTGCAGTTGGACACACTCGGTAGGTGCATGAGAGCCTGGTACACTGGGTTTGGAAATCAGTTGTTTCTTTCTGAATATCCATCACATTTATATGTGTAACCTCTAGGTGATGCTATCCTAAGGGTTTCTACCCCTCCTTGCATGACTAAGCACAGTTTAAGGGGTCTGAGCTTGTTGAACGGGTGCCTCCACCAAATAGAATGGTTCTGGGGTAGTGTAACTGCTGTTGGTATAGCCCTCTGGGATGCTATAACCCCCCACCAACCTCTCTAGTGGCCTAAACAGTATAGCAACAAAACATTCACATGGACTGTATGGCAGTAATGACTTGTGCACACCCCTTGCACTTACCACCAGGACTGGATCAGCTGTAAGTGCCCTGGAGACCCCTTGTAAAATAAGACCTGTAATGCAACAGCTCAATGGTAGTATAATATCCCCACCAAAAAGGTACACATTAGCCAGGTTAAACGCAGAAACAACACAATCTGATTTATTCAGGGGGATGTGAACAGGGGTGGGGCATGAATCTAGTGGATGATTAATAGATCTGATTATTTCAGGCTGAATATGCATGCACACTGAGTTCCTTGTATACAGTCACTCAACCCTGGCTACCCAGTTGTTAAGCAGGCCAGCCTGAAGCATTGCCCAGGGTAGACCAGCATTGCAGCTGTTGTTGGGGCCCTTTGGAAAGAAAACAATTACATGCACATCGACCCAATATTTGTAACCTGGAGCTAGATGGCTCAGTTCATTGTAATAAACTTAATCAAGTAAATGAGATGACACAGAGTGATTACAGCTTTGTTGCAGGGAGCTACCCTGTTTAGTATTCATGCTACCCAAACCAGGAGGCAGGACTGATGAGAGGAAGACCTTTGGATTGCCAGGGGAAGCAGGGCCCACATGACTCACCATGGTCGTCACTACCTGCTCGATGGTGTTGAGCAGGGGGCTGAATCCTTGAGCAGGTATTTTGTCAGAAAATTCTCTGCTGTGGGAGTGGCAGTCTAGGCTGAGATGGCAAGGCCCAGACAGAGTGAACAGTTTGGATGCAGTCCGTGACAGATGCTGGAGCAGCTCCCAGCTAGCATAACACACTTGGGGTGGGGAATCAAATCGCGACCAACACAGCTCATTCAGTACATTTATAAGCAACACAGTAATTAGTCACAGTTCTGATAACAGTCCAGTTGCAATAAAGCAGGGTCTGTGTGGAAACCTCTCAGTCCGTGACTCACCTAGCGGGCTGATCACTTCAGGAGCAATGAGCTGCAAATTTGGTGACATCTAGCAGACCAGACCTGGGTTTGAATCCCACAGCTTCCACTTGCATACTGTGTGACCCTGAGCAAGTCACTTAACCTCCTTGTGCTCCCAGGTCGCTCCTGTAAAAAAGCTTTCAGCTTAGTGTGCTATACCTGGTTAAACAACTAAATAAAAAATAAAAAGTCTTCAGTCCACTTGCAGGCAACAATTACACACTTTTTTCTTCAGATTTCAGGTTCTGATCAGGAAATCAGATAAAATTTGAGTTTCTCACTCACAGCAGTTCTTCACGCTGAAAGATGTAGCAGGCTAGCCAGTGCAGCCTTCCCAACAATTCTCCCATATTCCTACGCAGCAGCAGCTGCTCAATGTCTCGAGTTGTTCACTCTCCAAGCTCTATCTCTCAACTGACTCTACTACAGGCAGTTCTGGGGATTTTCTGTAAGATTCAAAAGGTTAGGATGGCTGAGGGAACTGTCTAGCACAGGTAGGGCTCCCCCTTTAGGTCCAATTAGGCACCAAACCTTAAAAACTACAATTCCTACAGAACTCAATCCCACAAGACCTCTGGAGACAGTCTCTATTTTAGGTCCCCTGAGGTTTGATTGGTCAAACTCTGGCAGTCCAGAGCAGAAATGGTGGCTCTTATGCAAAAAGTCCAAACTACAGGAGAAGACAGGTTAAACACACTTCGATATTATTATTAATAAGGCAGATAAACAGTAAATGAACACAGTTCCTAACAGAGCTCCCTCTGTGCATATAGCAACTGCAGAATGGAGCAAAAATACCTCTCATCTGGCCAATCACAAGCCCTAAACTTCTTGGACCCAGCGCAGACTAATTCCTAACACAGCATAATGACGCTCTTAAAGAGACAGGCATGGAAGTTTACTATAGCGCTCTCATGCAGTTACATACAGCTACTGCAGATGCAGAACACCATCCTGATGGTGGGCATTAGGCAGCCCAGGAAGACATCTTAGCAAACCCCCAATTTGTAGGGGGGTTATGTATGTTCTGGTACATTCCACACATTTATATTTCAGACACATCTGGTACAATCAATAAAGGAATAGCATCTTCAACCAGTGACCAGTATGGTTGCCCTGGTCTGTTTGATTAAGAAAAGTCATTTCCAGGTTACAGTAGTCAAATTCAATAGACTTGGGGTCTCAGTCCAATTTGTGGTACATGGCTGCAGATTGCAGCTCCACTGGACATCTTGACCAGACAATTCAAAAAATACTGGACCTCCCAGGTGAATTCAGGTTGAGCCCCTCTACTGAGTGTTCCCCTTCCAGTCCTGTAGGCTGCATAGCAGACAACAAATTAGCACATTTATATGATATGCTGGACTCACTTGGATCCCCCAGAATAGTCAGGTCAACTTGCACTGGGCAAGACAGGCACAGCAGATGCAAGGTGAAGACCAATTGGTCTGTTTCAAAACAGTACAAGATCCATAAGGAGTCCCCCATGCTGGGCTAAGGTTAGGTGCAGCAGGATGCAGGGTGCAGACCAAATGAGCAGTACAAATCAGTGGAGTCACTAAGAGCATTGGCAACCCCAATTAAGCACTTTCTTTCATTCTTTGCACTGGAGGTACAAGAGTATTCATTCAGGCTCCTCACGGTAGGATCTCCACAATCAAGGTTCCTGATGTCTTCAGTTCTCTCACAGCTGAGGTAAAATCAGTTCTCTCACAGCTGGCTTGATGTTGTTGTAGGTCCACATCTTTCCCTAATGTGGAAGGGAGGCCTAGCACCTGGAGGACATTCTGGCAACCCCCAGGCTTGCAGATTCTGCATAAACTAAATTACTTTGATACCTACACTGCCTCTGGTGAATGATAATTCAATTTTGACACCTATTATTCCGACTACTTTGAATAATAGTCAAAATGACTTATTACATTTTGATCAGTGTATAAATAATGAACAACAAGAGAATTTGATGGATTTTACTTCTATAAATCAGAAACAAATTTATGTCCTGGGAGATTCAATCATCTCTAATCTTGCTAGACAAATATGTAACGTTGATAAAACCACTCATACACTTTGTAGCTTTAGGGGTGCAAAAATCCAGGATGTTTCAAAGATGACTAAAAATATATTACACAATTGTGGAACTAAGCCCATAGTACTTATTCATTTGGGTACAAATAATATTAAATATCAGACTGTACAGCAGATTAAAGAAGCGTATGTTGGACTAACGAATCTTCTAGCTGATAAGGGAGCACAGATGATTTTTTCTGAAATTTTGCCTATTTTTGGAGCCAGTGACAGAATTATCGAAAAAATTAAGAATATCAATAATTGGCTTAGACAATGGTATGTTAGGCAAAATCTAAAATGTCTAACAAACTGGGAAGTATTTATTAAACATGAGGATTTTTTTGCATCCGATGGTTTACATCTTAAAAGAAAAGGTTCAAATATGCTTGGGGAAATTTTCAATACAGCTATTTCAGACTGTTTATACTATTAAATGGGTGGGAGGGGAAAAGTTCCATTAGCCTAAACCCAAATTATGTACCTGCTCCCTTAAAAAGTAACTTGTCATTGCCAGTAAAAAAAGGAAAATCCTTCCTAACTGTAATATTATTGAATGCTAGAAGTCTTGCCAACAAAATTTCTGAGTTACAATTTATTATTATCTAAAGATATTGATATCTGTGCTATCACTGAGACTTGGTTTTCTGATAATCAATGGGGTTTTGAAATTCCTGGCTATTTTCTCTTTAAATAAAATAGAGAATTTTCAAGAGGAGGTGGAGTCGCTTTTTACATAAAAAAATGTTATGACTGTTCTGAATTCAAATTTGAAACTCCTGAACCTTTGGGAGTTGAAATATTCTGGTTAACAATTAAGCTAAAAATTGAGACTTTCACCTTTGGTTTATGTTATAGACCTCCATCATTGGATAATATTAAATTTGAATCCTTTTTTGTCTTACTTTCAAAGTATTAAATTGCCAGCAAATACAATATTATTGGGTGACTTCAACTTCCCGGGAATAGATTGGAGTTCCTTTAGTGGCATATCACAGAATGAGAGAGATTTTTTGGAAATTATTTTTGTTTTAGGGTTGGATCAAATTGTAACTCTGCCTACTAGAAATAATAATATTCTAGATTTAATATTTACAAACACTAAACAATACTATAAAGACCCAATAATTTTGGAACCTATTGGTTTATCTGATCATAATACACTTTATTGGGAACTATCTGTTACTGTCCATGAAAATAGAGGAATTACTAAAATGAAAAATTATAATAAAGCAAATTATGCTGAAATCCAAAACTATTTACTAAATTGGAACTGGAAAAAAGAGAATTAGAACATCTTTCCGTTGAGGAAGTCTGGAAAAATATAAAAACTAATTTGCAATTTTGTATTAATACTTGGGTACCTGATCGAATTAAATATATAAATAATAAACGTAATCCTGTTTGGTTCAACAACTCCATAAGGAAATCCATACTGAGAAAGAAAAAGGCCTTTAATAAATATAATAAAAATAAAACTGCAGAAAATTGGCAAAGGTTTAAAATAAAATCAAAACAAACTAAGCTAACGATACAGACTGCAAAGAAGAATCTTGAAAAAAAACTTGTTAAACAAAAAGATAACAAAAAGTCCTTTTTTAATTACATGGGTTCATTAAAAAAGTCACAAACCAATGTTGGACCTCCTATTGTCGATGACATATTGATATCCAATGAATTAGAAATGGCAAGTGCCTTTAATAAATAATTCTCAAGTGTTTTCAAAATCCAGGAAAATCTAGATCTATCATTTACCCCTGTTAATAATTCAGATATTATATTTTCATCTTCAGAAGTCCTATCTACGATAAAAAGTTTTAAAATTTCTACTTCGGTTGGCATTGACAACATTCCTTTTATCTTTATAAAGATTTGGCAGCTGAGTTCGTAGATATTCTTACCTTTCTTTTTAATAAATCTTTACAATAAGGTATCGTACCTATGGAATGGAAATCAGCTAAGGTTATACCCATTCACAAAAATGGGTCAAAGTTTTTTGCCAAACATCATAGACCTATTAGTCTTACTGCTAGCATTGGTAAAATTATTGAAAAACTCATTTTGCATAAACTTGAAAAGCATTTTCAAGGTTCTATGAACATAGATATTTTTCAGTATGGTTTTTGCAAGGGACAATCACGTCAGGAAAATTTAGTGAATTTTTTTAAACCAGTGAGCCAGGCATTGGATGCTGGGTTTCCAGTTGATGTAATTTTCCTGGACTATGAAAAGGCTTTTGATTCTGTTTCACATAAAACAATAATAGAATGTTTATATAATCAAGACATATGCATAAATATAATAAAATGGGTTGTATCATGGTTACTAGTAAGAAAACAGCAAGTTGCCATCAGAGGTTATGTTTCTGATTGGAGTAATGTGACGAGTGGAGTACCCCAGGGCTCGGTGCTGGGACCTTTTTTGTTTAATCTAGTGGTCGCCAGCATGTCTACATCAAATGGTGTGGATAAATAAGTATGCTGGATGATGTTAAACTGGGCTGCATTGTTAATGATGCAGCCTCAGTTTATAATTTCAGTCAAACTTAAATAATATATTAATTTGGGCTAGTGAAAATAATTTATCCTTAAATATAAATAAATGCAAGGTTATGCACTTTGGAAGAAATAATTTAAAAGCACAATATATGTTGAAAAATGTACCCTTGACTGTAGTTTCATCCGAAAATGATTTAGGAGTAATGATTACGGATAATTTAAAATTTACTGATCATAATAATTTAATGGTTAAAAAGTGCCATTTCCTAATTAATTGTATATTTAAAATCTTAAAAGTAGAGACCCTGAGGTATTAATTCCCTATACAGTAGTCTGATTAGATCTAAGTTTGACTACTGTTCATCATTATTGCACCTCGTTTGTAAAGGATAAAATTAAAAGAGAAAGGGTACAACGTAGATTCACTAAAATATAAAGGGCTTTAAACATACTCCATATCTCGAAAGATTAAAAACTTAAACTCTACTCATTGGAATACAGATCTATAAGAGGATCTGTGTCTAATTTTAGGGCAACAAAAGATGTTTCCTTATTTGAAACTCTTGGTTTAGAAAAAGGAAATAGTTTAAGTATCACCAGGTCTCATAATGTCAAAATTAAGACATTTAACATACAGACTACCAAAAGGAAAATTTTATAACCCAGAGAGCTGTCCCAATTTGGAATTCTCTTCCTTTAAATGTAGTAAATAGCCCCAGTTTTAATGTTTTCAAAATTAATTTGGATAATTTTATGGGAGACAAAAAATACTATTTCCATCCTAGTTAATGGATGGTGAAGTAAAAATGGGCTCGCTCCCTCGACTTTGTATTTTTCCTATGAACCTATGAATGTACTTTAAACTGTTACTGCTAATAAGTCACTAACCACCTCCTGGGTGGAGGGGCTTAACTGGATCACCAGGTCCAGTTGCATGGCTAGGGGCCTGCCTACTACCCCTGTGTGGGGTTCCTGCTTGAATCTGGAAAAATGCTGTAAACTTAGTCTTTTATGGGGCTCTTCTGATGCTCCTAAAATGCTGAAGCTATTGGGTACTTGGCCTCTGATTGGCTGGATGGCTTGTCAATCAAGAAAATGTATTATGCATGAACCTCACTTGATGCACAGTTGGTTTTCTGCTAAGTTGCCTGCAATTAGAGCCCAGCAGTTCCTTGTGAGTGAGCACTGGGTAGTTTCTCATGAGCTTTGGTTAATGTCCCTCAAGTCCTGGTTTACAAATTATAGCTTTCTGATTGGCTGTCACTGCTTGAAAATGGCTACTTAACACACAGTCCCTTAAGCAGATTTGATACAGTCCTAAATAAAGTCCTGGTGCAACCAGAATAAACAAAATATTTGCCCAAATGCCCCAACAGTTCAATAGCCGTTAGTGTGTTCTTGCTGTTGCTGCCCAGAACAAGAACATTTCTCAGTCCTCATGCCTGTTGCTACTGCCAGTATTTAAGGATGACTTGCAGTAGGAAGACCATCTCTCTGAGTCCCAACATGTTACTGGTGTAGCCAGGATTGAAGGATTTATTTTATTTAAACACTTTTCCCCCCTTTCACATTTGTTCCCATCCCCACACAGCAGTTGCATTATTCATTTTTAGTTGGAACACATTTTCTTTTCTTTTTGGCAGCAGCGGAAACACATCTTTCCTTTGGGCAAAAGCTCCCTTATGAATATTTATTATATCGGGGCTCTGAGCTTATTAATATTCATGAGCCCCGATCTGGACACCACGTAGATCTTTTTATTTAATTTAATACATGGGCTCTCAGGGTCCTCCTCATAGTCACCAGGTTTCACTTAGCAGCTGGGGGCACTGGAACTGCTGAATCTCTCTCCCGATCAACAGCAAGTTGAGCAGTCAGAAGATCAAAAGCACCACCTGTGCCTGTGCAATCCCCACTGCACTAGAATACATACACAAAGCGGGAGATCATGGTCTAGATTTTTGAGCCCTGCAGGGCTTGGAATTATGCTGGGGCTGCTTTCTGGGGCACAGGGGCACAAACAAAAACTTGGGCCAGAGCAGGGACCATTAAAGAAAATAGCAGGCATTTCTGGAAGCACCACATAGGAGAACAAAACAGAAGTTATGGGCTACAGGTACACCACCATATTGGTAAGGGGGGGTTACACATATTATAATATGGCCAGGAATAATGAAGGGTGTGGTTGCAGTTTCCTTTTGGTGCCCTGAGATCCACGGGCGGTTGAGTTGGGAGACACCCACTACCTAGGGGTACTACTGATTTCTGGTGGTGGACAAATTGGGAGGGGAACTGTTGACTTCTCCTGTCGCACATTTTAAATCAATCAATCAAAATCTTTATTTATGTAGGTGGACACCATTGAGCAGAGCTCATTTTTGAGGTGGACCTGGGTAGAATAAGGAGTCAATACAAAATACATCACATGAGGTCAACACACAATACAATTAGCAGAGCCATTATCAGAACTGTTTAGTGAGTCTCTTAGCACAGGAGAGGTCCCAGAAGACTTGAGAAGGATGCATGTGATCCCGCTCCACAAGAATGGTAGCAGTGAGGAGGAAGGGAACTACAGACCAGTCAGTCTTACCTCAGTAGTGGGCAAGATTATAGAGGCACTCCTTAAGGAAAGGATAGTGCAACACCTGGAATCCATAGGAGCACAGGATCCAAGACAGCTTGGGTTTACAAAAGAAAGGTCCTGTCAAACTAATCTCATAGATTTCTTTGACTGGGTAACCAGAGTGGTGGACCTAGGGGGAGCAGTTGATGTTGCCTACCTTGACTTCAGCAAATCTTTTGATACTGTTCCACACAGAAGATTGATTAATAAGCTGGGTAGGCTCAGGGTGGGTCAGGCGGTTGGTCAACTGGGTGGCAAACTGGTTGATGGGCAGAAAACAGAGAGTGGCGGTAAATGGTATACAGTCAGAAGAGATGCAAGTCACAAGTGGGGTACCTCAGGGATCAGTTCTGGGGCCAGTCCTCTTCAACATCTTCATTAGTGACCTTGCAGATGGACTAGAGGGTAAGGCTTGTCTGTTTGCAGATGACACCAAGATCTGCAACAGAGTAGATGATCCAGATGGGTGGGCAGAATGAGAAGAGATCTGGATAAACTAGTAAAATGGTCAGAAGAGTGGCAACTGATTTAATGCAAAGAAGTGCAAAACATGCACATAGGGAAGAGAAACCCTGAAGCCACCTATAGGCTAGAGGGGAGTTGCTAGCAGTCACAAAGGAAGAAAGAGACTTGGGCATCATCATCATCACTGATGACCTGAAATCATCCAAGCAGACCTCTAAAGCAGTAAGTAAGGCTAGGGGTGTTAGGGTGTATTAGTAGAGATTATCACAAATGCGTAAGAAGGGGTAATAATCCCTCTTTACAAGACACTAGTTAAGCCCCATCTGGGTACTACGTGCAGTATTGAGCCACACACTTCACAAGGACATTAACCAAATTGAGGTAGTCCAGAGAAGGCAACCAAAATGGTGCAGGGACTGCATCAGAAGACATATGAAGACAGATTAACAGAGCTCTATATGTATACCCTTGAGCAAAGGAGGGAGAGAGGTGATATGATCGAGGCATTCAAACACCTTAAGGGCATTAACAAGGTGAAAGAGTCTAACATGTTTAAATATAAGAAAAATACCAGGACAAGAGGACATAGCATGAGATTAGAGGGGGGCCGATTAAGGGGGAATGTGAGGAAATTCTTTTTCACAGAAAGGGTGGTGGATGCATGGAATGGCTTACCACAAAAAGTGGTGGCTATGAATACAGTGCAGGGTTTCAAACAGGCATGGGATAGGCATAAAGGAACAATACAGATGACTATGAATTGATAGGCCACTGACAGAGCAAAGGCCGATGGCACATTTATAAGGTAGAAAAAGAAATGGGCAGACTGGATGGGCCTTGCGGTCCTTATCTGCCATCAACTTCTATGTTTCTATGTTTCTATTCTGCCCCACATCATTCATTTTCACGCTTAGATTATTTCCTTGTAAGTGTTGAACACCTCCATGGGGTTGTATCAGTTTTTTACTCCTCTAAGGTTTTTTTCTGATCATCATGTGGCGCAGTTAATATTAAATGTTGTACCTAATGTTCAAAAGAATAAATTATGGAAAATTAATAACCAAGTCTTAAAATCTGAAGATACTACTCAACGTTTAAAATCTTTTATTTCAGACTTCATGGAATATAACTCCCCATCTGCGTCTAAAATGGATGTTTTATGGTGCACGTTAAAATGTGCTTTAAGAGGAGAACTGATCCGTATAGCATCGAAGGGTAAAAAACAACAAAATCAGACCCTTTCCTCTTTATTTAACCGGATCACAATAGCTGAAGCCAACTTATCAGCTTCATCCCCGGAAGAGGACTGGAAAACAGCGGAATCCTTGCGGGCACAATATAATTTACTGTTAGCCGAAAAAGCCGAATTTCACATGCTTAGGTCTAAGATCTCTTATTTTGACCAAGGAGAAAGAGCTGGGAAGTTCCTGGCCCTCCAACTTAGGTCTCAAACATCAGGCAGAATTATTACCTCTATTTATTCTCAAACAGGTAACATTCTCACATCCCCCATGGATATTAGTAAAGCCTTTCGAGACTATTATAATTGTTTATATACACTGCCCACCTCTTCCTTTTCTCAGCAAACGCTAGATTCCTTTATGACAGATATTAATATCCCAACACTTTCCGAATCCCAAATTCTCATTCTAAAGGCCCCTATAACAATTAAAGAAGTAATTGATGCCATTGAATCACTCCCCTTAGATAAAGTGCCCGGCCCAGATGGTTTCTCCTCAAACTTTTATAAAACATTTAAAAATATAATAGCACCTATTCTCCTGAACACCTTCCAATACCTTTATGCTAGTGGCATATCTGACTTCTCCCTTACCCAGGCCACTATAGTAGTCCTTCCCAAGCTGGGTAAAGACCCTCTGCTCATCACTAACTATAGACCCATCTCTCTTATTAATGTGGACTTAAAAATCCTCGCCAAGATCATTGCATTAAGACTGAACTGAGTCTGGGACTCACTGATTAGTCCTGAGCAGGTAGGTTTCGTTAAAGGCCGCCTTTCCTCTGACCATCTTCGGAAAGTGACCTATCTCTTTTCTGTGTCCAAGGATTCCCTTACACCTGCTGTATTACATTCTGCATTGCCAGTATTGTAACTCTGTGGCAAAGGACTCAACTCCATGCCCAATGCATATATTACCCACTGAAGCAGATGTTAAACAACTGTACAGTGCCATTTCTGGGTTTTATCTTACAATGAAAGCACCCAAGAATAAACATCCAGAGACTGCAGAGTGGCATCTTGAGGGAGGGAAGTGCCAAATTCCAGTACCAAACGTATGAACATACAAAATGTGCCAGCAGCTACAGTGCATATGGTCTAATGAGTCTGCTACGATCATATTCAGGGGGGCAGACTTTGTGGGCATAGGAAATATTCTCAAGGATCACTTGAAGGGGATTACATCAATGACAAATGTGGAAAAGAGATGGGAGGTCATAAAACGGGGACTTCATGAGGCAGTCAGGACCTGCGCTAAGGTGAAACATAAGGGAGCAAGGTCACATAAACCATGCTGGTGGTCCAGTGAGGTTCAGGTAGCAGTCAGAGAAAAGAAGGCGGCCTACAAAAATTATAAAACAACAAGAGGGGATAGGGATAAGGAAATGTACCATCTTGCATCTAGAAAAGTCACCCGGATGGTGAGGGGGGCAAAGTCCAGTAAAGAGCAGCCACTGGCACAGGGGATACATGGAGGGGAAAAGGCGTTCTTCTGGTACATTGGGGAGCGGAGAAAAACTAAGGGCCATCTCAGCAGATTGAGATCAGAAGGAGGGTGGGTGGAAGAGGCGAGGACCAGGCAGAGGTATTAAATGAGTACTCGCCTTTGTGTTCACTAGGGAGGGGGGTGATATCTACAAAGCAAGGCATGATGACGAGATGCAGTGAGGGGATCAGGGAGCAACATAAATAGCAAGAGGGAGGGAGAGAGGTACCAGGGGTGTCACATCAGGATAAGGATAAAAGGCCAGTAAGGTGGAGGGATGGATGATGCTATCTCCACCGAAAGGGTGTGGTTAGCCCTCAAGGCCCTAAAGAAAGACAAATCTCCTGGGCGGATGTCATTCATCTGAGAGTACTATGGGAATTGGCGGACATACTGGTTGCACCCCTGGTGGAGCTCTTCAACAGGTCGGTTGAGACAGGGAGGGTACCTAGGGATTGGCAAGAGGCACATGTGGTGCCAATCCATAAAGGGGGGCCGAGGGAAGTACCAGGTAACTATAGACCTATCAGTTTGACCTCGGTGGTGGGAAAATTAATGGAGAGTATACTAAAGGAACGATTGGGAGTGTACTTGGAGGAGGTGGGAGGTCAGGATAGTCAACAACATGGGTTTGTGCCAGGTAGATCATGTCAAACCAATCTTGTGGAGTTCTATGAATGTGTAACTTCAGAAGTGGACAGGGGAAAGCCTGTGGATGTATTATTCTTGGACTTCAGCAAGGCGTTTGACTCTGTCCCCAACAATGGTCTGGTGGAGAAACTGACAGGGTTGGGAGTAGGCCCTTTGATGGTTAGATGGATTGAAAACTGGCTAGCTGGACACACCGAGACAGTAGTGGTCAGTGGGGAGCTCTCGAACCCTAGAGAGGTCGGTAGTGGGGTACCGCAGGGATCGGTCCTGGGTCCGATCCTGTTTAATGCATACATATCATACATCAGGGAAGGTATAGGGTGTGAAATGAGTCTCTTCGCTGACGACTCCAAGATGGGAGCAGTAGTTGGGGAGAAGAGGGGAGGTTGGCCCTGCAAGGGGACCTGGACACCCTGGAAAGCTGGGCTCACACATGGAAATTAAATTTCAATATCATCAAGTGCAAGGTGTTACATCTTGGGTGGGGAAATCCTAAACACAGGTACACCCTGGGAGGAGAGGCATTGGAGGCCTCAACAGGGGAAAAAGACCTAGGGATCATGGTGGATGCATGTATGAATAACTCTGAGCAGTGCAGGAGAGCGGCTAGCAAGGCAAATAAGATGTTGGGATGCATCATAAGGGGGATCACCTCTAGGAGCAGGGAAGTGATTCTGCTGCTGTACAATGGACTAGTTAGACCACACCTTGAGTACTGTGTACAGTACTGGAGACCACACTTGAAGAGGGACATACAGCTCCTGGAGAGGGTACAGAGGAGGGCAACTAAGATGATACGAGGACTAGGGGATTTGACGTATGAGGACAGACTTGAGGAGCTCTGCTTGTTTTCATTGGAGGAGAGGAGAGATGGGGGGACATGATTGAGGTCTTCAAGTACTTCAAGGGAATAAATAGGGTAAACATGGACTGGCTCTTTAGACCAAAGCAGGGAGGTATCACCACAGGGCATGGTTTGAAGTTGGAAGGTGGAAGCGTAAGTGGGGAAAAGAGGAGGAGGTTTTTCACTGAGAGGGTGGTGGACCCTTGGAATGCACTGCCTGGCGAGCTGGTTCAGAGATCCACAGTGGAGGGCTTCAAGAGAGGGTGGGACAGACACAGAAAGTGGAAGTATCAGATAATGGCCTGTCCCGGGGGGGTGGATGATAGGGGTTTCTGGAACACAACGGGGGGGGCCTTGGCACCCAACTAGGGATCTGAGGTTCGAGCAGACTTGAATGACCGTAAGGCCTAATTTGCTGGCAATTAGTATGTTAGTATATAGTACTCTGTGACTGCCCCTCCCCCTGTATCGTAGTTACCCTCCCTCTGACCCAGTCCCATTCCATCTTAAAACTGCCCATCCTCTCTACTGCTACCACTTACTCTGCCAGTTCAGCATCTGGCGATCACCCTGTGCATGAAGCAATGCCTTCTCATTTCTCTCCAGAACCTTCCCCCTGTAAATTTTAGACTGTGCCCCCAGTGTCTCTCATGGCCTTTGATCTAAAAAAACACCTCTGTACATTCCTTATTTTTTACATCATATATGAGAAGTTCTCAATCATGTCTTCTGCATCCCTTGTCCCCTCCAGAGATTACCTGTTGAGATCCCCAAGCCAGTCCATGCAGGGCTTTACCCTCTGTCCCAAAGATCGTCCTGGTTTCTCAGTGCTGGATCCTCTCCAGTAGGCTGATAGCCTTCTTTCGATTTGGACACCCGAGCTGCATGTAATACTTTCTATCTCTGACCAGTGACCTGTACATTGGCAGGATAGCTTCATAGGTGGTAATAATACAGGTCCAATAGCTGCAAAAGCCATGTACGAGCCTGCCACTTGTCAGTGGACATGTTCCCATTTTTTGTTCCCCATATATCTGTCAAACTAGCATTTGAAAGTAGCCAGACTGACCACATTCACTACCTCTACTGCAGTGCATTCCATATATTCACCACTCATTGGTTAAATCATCTTCCCCTTCTAATTGTATTATATTTCTTACCATGTAATTGCAGTGGATGGACCCTAATCCTTATCCCTGCTTTTCCTTCCCATAATGTAACATTTTTTGTTGCATTATAAGCATGGCATCAATCCCCTCTTATTTTTCTATAGGTCATTAAGTACATTTTCAAGGACTGTAATGTGACATGGTATGCCATGTCCTTTGTTGTATGGACTTTTTGTAAACCTTCTCTGAACCTGCTCCATCTTCCTGCCATTCATTATGGACTGAGCAGTACTAAATGGAGCCCCATACTTGAGTACTGATTGGACCAGTGATCTATACAAGGGCACCAGAACCGCGTTACTATGCCTCTTAATATTTCTCAGGATGTTCCCTATGAATCTGTTGGCTCTTTTTGCTACTTCATTATTATATTCAGCAAAGCTTAGGGTATTGGATATCACTACCCCAAGTCTCTCTCATTTTCAGTGCATACTATTGGTATATTATTTAGACTATATTGTGTTGGATGACCTGCTCCCTCCTGGAGGCAATTTGTCTGGCAGTGTACCCCAACATCAGATTTGCCCTAGCTGCTGCCCTCTTTCACTGTGCTGAGTGGTTTATTTGCACTGTGATTAGCACCACAAAATCTTTTTGTGCCGCTGTATTGGAAAAGCCCCCAGCCCCCAAGCTTGTAACAATACCTGGGGTTTTTGGCTCCCAAGTGCATGACTTTACACTTTTATGCATTGAATCCCAGCTGTCATGTATCTGACCAGCACTACATCGTTTCCAGGTCCTTCTGCAGTCCTAACTACCCCTCTGTGTTTGATTCCCAGTACTGGTCCACTCTGTGTCATCAGCAGACAGGCTGCTGTTTTTCCTAATCCTATCTGAGATAATAATAATATTTTCTATTTTTATAGCGCAATTCTAAAACCAGAGTGCTTTACATAGTTAAAATACATATAAATAACAGAGTAAACAATCCATAAGATACAAATGATAAAGAGTGCCAACAGATGAAATAAAATAATCACTGAATGCTTGCTGAAATAAGTGGGTTTTCAGGGCTGCCTTAAAACTCTCCGCGGTCCTGCACTCTTGAATCTGGTCAGGTAGAGATGTCAGCAATTAAGATGCCAGGCAACACAGGTTCCAGTTCTGAGCCCTGAGGACCTGTGTTAGTTATAGCCCTTGCAGTTGTGAGTTTGCCACTGACAACCACCCTCTGGTGCCTAGCCTGCCGCCCCCACTTCACCACTCTTTGAAATTCCACCAGCCTGGGCACAGTGCATGTGAAGTCAATGTCAGTCACTTCACTACCAGTCTAGCATTGCTTGTAAAGTGCTTTGGGATACACTGTGTATGAAAAGCGCTATATATTTGCTGATTCTTCTTCTTCTTCAATGTGCTAACAATCCTTTGGCATGTTCAGGCATTAAAAAAACAATAATTTTTCCTGAGAACATCTAACTCTCTAAAAGAAAACCTGCCAGCTCCTTCTTGTTGCTCCCAAGGGCTCACAAACTATTTTATATTCAAGTTTAATCGCATTTATCTTTTCACAGAAATATAGAAATGTGTCAGCAGAAAGGGACTCCATTGGACCATCTTGTCTGCCCCCTCCCCTCCCTATATGTAATTCAATGTACCCAAACAGCATCATGTGTTTTCATTTACCTAGTTATCTATTTTATAAGTGCATTATGACACTCCAGGATGCTAGCAGTCATGTCATAACTGCACCTTCAGCGGTGGAAGGAAACTGGCCTGTGACCTTCTATCTTACTATGCTGCAGGGGTATGCAGTTGTAAAATAACAACTAATGCTCTCTCATGCCCTATTGCATACACAGTAGCCAGCTGCTATGAAAAGTATACCAGTTAATTGAATGTTATTACTAGTATACAGTATTTCTTCAAATAATAAAACATTTTACTGGATTTGGTTAATAAATGAAAGGAAAATAAAAGATCAGAGGTGGCAAAAACTTTAAATATTGCTGTTTCAATATTTTAGAATGTGAGACTCAGTTACCTGATTAAGGGCCCATGGTTTTTATCTGAATAACTATTTTTGGAGGCTAAATACTCTGCTACCCAGGTTTTGGTGTGTAGTACTGATGATATTCTACACTGTTATTCACTACGTCCCCTTCCCCCAGGTATTGATGTGTTGTACTGATGATTTTATGCACTGTTATTCACTACTTCCCCTTCCCCCAGGATGCATCTGGAAAGGAGCTGTTACCAGCTCAGTATGCCATTCCTGGAGAACTGTTTGACATAAATACATTGAAAATCCTGTTTGGGGTGGTTGCCAAACTGAATATCTGGGCATGTGTGTTGTGTAGTGAGTTTGCACAGTATTTGGCTGACTTGTAGTTCTCCCAAAAATAGAAACATATAATGTTTCAGCAGAAAAGAACCTTTTGGCCCACCCAGTCTACCCAAGGGTTTCCCAGTCTGCTGTAGCTTCGCAGACCCTAACTGGTCTTGGGAACATTCCCCTCCCTGTTTCTGTACTAATATGTCTCTGTGCCTATTGTAGCTCTGCAGACCCTAACTGGTTTCGGGAACGTTCCCCTCCCTGTTTCTGTACTATTATGTCTCTGTGTCTATTGTAGCTACGCAGACTGTAACTGGTCTCAGGAACTTTCCCCTCCCTGTTTCTGTACTAATATGTCTCTGTGTCTGTTGTAGCTACACAGACCGTAACTGTTCTCAGGAACTTTCCCCTCCCTGTTTCTGTACTAATATGTCTCTGTGTCTGTTGTAGCTATGCAGACCGTAACTGTTCTCAGGAACTTTCCTCCTGTTTCTGTACTAATATGTCTCTGTGTCCGCTAGCTACGAGATCGTAACTGTTCTCAGGAACTTCTCCTCCCTATTTCTGTACTAATATGTCCTTGTGTCCGTTAGAAGCTACGAGATCGTAACTGTTCTCAGGAACTTTCCCCTCCCTGTTTCTGTACTAATATGTCTCTGTGTCTGTTGTAGCTACTGAGGGCGTAACTAGTCTCAGGAACTTTCCTCCTGTTTCTGTAGTAATATGTCTCGTGTCATTTGTAGCTCATGAGGACCGTGAACTGGTCTCAGGAACTTTCCCCTCCCTGTTTCTGTACTAATATGTCTCTGTGTCTGTTGTAGCTCTGCAGACCCTAACTGGTCTCAGGAATGTTCCCCTCCCTGTTTCTGTACTAATATGTCTCTGTGTCTATTGTAGATCTGCAGACCCTAACTGGTCTCGGGAACATTCCCCTCCCTGTTTCTGTACTAATATGCTCCTGTGTCTATACCATGCATGCTGGAAGCCTTCTACAATTCTAGATTTCACAATTTCAAGTGGCAGTCTGTTCCATGCTTCTTCCACCCTTTCTATGAAGAAAAATTTCCTCACATCCTTTCTGAAATTTCCCCCCTTCAATTTCATGGCATGTCCCCTAGTCCTGGAACTCATCCTCTTGTGGAAGAGGCTTTCTCCTTGCACTCTGTTCACCTGTGTGAGGTATATAAAGGTCTCAGTAATTGCCCCTCACTCTTCTGTCCTCCAGAGTGTACATAGTGAGATCCCTCAGTCTTTCCTCATAGGGCTTCACTTGTAGCTCTGCACCATTGTGTTTACTGTTCTTTGCTGCTCAATATTAAACTCCTTTGGGTATTATTCTCTCTTTTTCTTGTCCCTTATTGGCTTCAGATAGATACTTATTGAATAATACAAGATACTTTCTATTTCAAATCTACTAATGATTGTTGTGTACTAATTCGGATAATGCCATATTATAAAATGGGTAGGCTGTTCCAGCCAATCAGAAATGTTCCTCAGCATGTATGAAATCTGTTCCATGCATGGGTAAAAAAAAAGAGCTGGCAGTAAAAAGGCCAAGATTCTTGTGCCATAGAATGTGGGCATTTTTACTGGCAGTCATCTTTTCTTTACTCACTCCGGTGTGGGGCCAAAAAAAAAACAATCAAAAAACACACAAGCTGCTTTTACAAACAGCAATGCTGAGAGAGAGAGCACACGAGAGTACCCACTCAAGTGTGGGGCCAAAAAAGAGAGAAAGTGGTGACCGCGATAATTGATTTACCTTTGGTAGTATTTGCAGGTGCAAATGGTTGTTTCCCAGCACTGCCCTTTTTGCTAATCAACGTGAAGAAATATCCACAGTTTCCCCACCACTGTACAGCATGATTTACCTTCTAAACTGCTATTGGGTACCGACGGATGTCCGTGAAAGCGCCACCCTCACTCTGAGTTAGGTTGTTCCCCTCGCTGAGCTAGAGTAGAATTTCTTCCTGTGGTAGCCGTTTTTGCGCTTTAAAAAATTGAATTTGACTTTGTGTTCTCCTTCCCTCCATGTTTCTTGGGAAGATATTCTTGTGCTTAACATCGTAACAAAATGAGTGGAGATACCCAGCTGAGTACTGGATGACCTCTGCAGGTAAACAATAATATTCGCTCTGCCAGCACTATACTATAGTACGAATTTACAGTAGCTATTTACAGTAACGAATTTACAGTGAATTAAATGGAGTTCCCCTTCCCCCCATTTTTTATTTCTCTACACATTCTCTTAATTACTGACTTTGTTCAGTACAGACATGACATCATAATGACATCATTATGTGGTAGGCGGAAGGACTTTTTTATGTTAAAGCAGCATAACTAAATGCTGTTTATCACATATAAAAATTATTTTTTTAACTGCAAAAGGTTTTTTTTTTTTAAAAGCAGCCCATATTATAAGTGCAATAAAACACTCCAGGGCTGTGTATGGAACAGATTTTACCGCACGCCTTGGGCTAAAGGCACTTGGCCAAGGCCTCGTGCCTTATTATGCCCCTGGCCATGCGGTAAAATCTGTTCCATGCACACCCTGTCATGTCTTATTGCTTACTTACCTCACAGTGCACTGGATATGTTTATTAAATAGTATGATAATATCAAGGTTAGATGTAAAACCAACAAACGTAAGTTCATGGTTAGCTGTGTAACATCCCCCCAATACACTTTGAGATTAATAAGTACACAGTACAAATATATGGGTGATAATCCACTGTCCTAACTGCAGGAGGTTCCTGTCCATGTAACATTCCCCAATACGCTTTGAATGTTGAGATTAATAAGTATTCAGTAAACCAGTGGCTGATCATCCACTGTTTCAATTGCAGGAGGTTTCTGACCATGTAACATTCCTTAAATACACTTTGAAACTGTGATTAACAAACATACAGTACAAACATGTGGGTATTCAGCCACTGTCCCAACTGCAGGAGGTTCCTGGTCATGAAACATTCCCCAATAAACTTTGAAAACTGTGATTAATTAGTATGCAGTACAGACATTTGGCTAATCAGCCACTGTCCCAACTTCAGGAGGTTGCCGACTATGTAACATTCCCTAATACACTTTAAAAGTTGTGATTAATAAGTATACAGTACAAACATATGGGTGATCAACCACTGTCCCAACTTCAGGAGTTTCCTGTCCATGTAACATTCCCCAATACAATTTGAATGCTGAGATTAATAAGTATACAGTAAACCAGTGGTCAATCATCCACTGTCTCAACTGCAGGAGGTTACACGTAACATTCCCTCAATACACTTTGAAACTATGATTAACAAGACAGCACAAACATGGGCAATCAGCCATGTTCCCAACTACAGGAGCTTCTTGGCCATGTAGCATTCCTCAACACTCTTTGAAAGCTGCGATTAATAAGTATACAGTATAGACATGTGGGTGATCGGCCACTGTCTCAGCTGCAGGAGGTTTCTGACTATGTAACATTCCCAAACACACTTTGAAAGCTGCAATTAATAAGTATACAGTACAGACATGTGGGCAATCAGCCACTGTCTCAACTGCAGGAGGTGCCTGGCTATGTAACATTCCCCAATACAGTTTGAAAGCTATGATTAAAAAAGTATACCGTACAAATATGTAGGCGATCAACCAGTGACCCAACTGCAGGAGGTTCCTGACCATGTAACATTCCCCATATTCCCCAAAACAGAAATACAGGAAAGTTGTGTGGTCATAGGGATTGTGGGTTACCCTTGAGTTGGGAAATGGAACCTCTGTTCACAGAGTTATGATCTACAGGCCTCTGCAGCTGGGGAGGAGTTTGATAAGGAAATGTTAGAAGTATCTTGCAAACTGATTGAATGGGGGAGGTCTTGTTTGTGGTGGACTGCCATCTGCTGGATGTAGATTGGATCCTCCCTTCTGTGGCTTCAGCTAGAGGCAGGGATATCCTGTACTCACTGCAGTGGGTGTTCCTCTGGGAACTAGTCAGTGAACCACTTATTTTATTTAGTTTTTGTTGACCAGGTAAGTGCACTAGACAAATTCTGCCTATTTTCATGCACGACCTGGGGAAGGGGGATACAGATAAATGCCAACAGACCTTGAACCAGATTAAGCTGTTGGTGGTATATTTAGTGAATGGGGGGAAATTTGGCCTGGGTACTGGGGAAATACCCCTACTCTTTTCAAGAAGTACCATGGGATCTTTAACATCCACCTGAACTACCACCAGAACAGGCAGATGAGAACTTGGTTTAGCATCTCATCCAAAAGACAGGACTTATGATGGGGCAATACTGGACTTGGTGGTTACTAACAAGGACAGTGTTGCAGACTATAAGGTGGGAAGACATCTGGTGACCAGTGATCATTGTACAGTGTGCTTCAATATAGGAACAACTGCAGAAGCCAATCACACAATTGAAGGAGTCCTGGACTTCATAGGAGTAGATTTTACAAAAATGAGTGAATGATGAATGCCTCAGAAATTACCTGGTGGGGAGATGACATGGGGGGTGGAGGAAAAAAAGGGCCAATCTAAAAGAGAGCATAGTTAAGGCAACAGACCTCTGTGTCAAGCAAGGAAGCCAAAGTAAAAGAAAGAGAAGACTGTTATGATTCTCAAAAGAGGTAGCAGAAAAGTTAAAAGCTAAAAGAGCTGCATTCTGAAGGTATAAGGAAATCCAGGAGAAAGGAAGATAAGGAACTATATCAGGAAAATCAGAGGGAGGCAGGCAGAGTAATAAGGAACGTAAAAATGCAAAGTAAAGTAAGGAAAAATAGCTCATGGAGTATTAAAAGAGGACAAGATATTTTTACATATTTTTGCGAAAAAAGGAAGGCAAAGGGAGGAAGGGATTGTATGGTTGAAGAGGGAGGGTGTGACTGTGGAGGGGGGTTAAGAAAACGCAAACATCTTGAACCAATACTTCTGCTCAGTGTTCACAGTAGAAAGGGAAGAGCAGGGACCACAAAAAGGCACCAGGAGCTTTGATGGGAGGGGAGTGGACTCTAGTCCAGTTTCTGAGGAAAAAGTCTGGAAAACTCCTGCTAACCTGAAGGTGGACAAAGTCATGGAGCCAGATGGAGTACGTTGAAGGGTGTAGAGGGAGCTTAGGAAGGTACTAGCTGCACCTCTGGCAGACCTATTTACTAGATTACTGGAGACCAGCGTGGTCCTAGAGGACTGGAAAAGGGCAGATATTGTCCCACTTCACAAAAGTGGTAGCAGGGAAGAGGCAGACGATGATAGGCCTGTCAGCCTGATATCGGTAGAAGGTAAATTAATGGAAACAGTACTAAAGGAAAAGATTTTGTTGCATGTCTTTTATCCAAAGGGTTATAGGATCCAAGGCAGCATGTTTTCGTTAGGGAAGTTCATGCCAAAAACATTTGATAGTTTTTTTTTGACTCGGTGACCAATGAGTTGGATCAGGGAGGAGCAGTGGACATTGCCTAACTGGATTTCAGCAAGACTTTTCACACCGTTCCACATAGGAGACTGGTAAACAAGTTGGGTAATCTCTGGGTGGGTAATAAGGTGGAAACCTGGGTAAGAAACTGGTTAGGGGACAGAACGCAGAGGGTGGTGGTAAATGGAGTTCACTCTGAGGAAGGAAGGGTGACTAGTGGGGTGCCTCAAGGATCAGTGCTGAGATCAATCCTCTTCAATGTCTTTATAAATGACATAGTGGAGGGATCATGTGATACAACCCACTGAGTAGCTACTCCCTCTCGATCAATCAATTAATAACAATTTATTTTATCCTAAAGAGTTGCGAGTAAGTCATTAAGGGCTGGTGGAGAGTATTGAGCAGCAGCAGAGTGATTTTTGGCAGTTTCAGCTAGTATGGATGCAGAGATGCAGTCGTCTCTCCCTTGCCACACACCACCATCCACGCTAGAGAAGGCCAGTAAGAAATCAAAGGTCCAGTCAGGACCAGCTGCATGACAGGCTGTAGAATTGCAGGAACAAACCCTCCTGACCCTTGATTGTTTCCTGGAGGAGTTTTGTCCGTTTCGAGAGGAGGTGCACTCCTTAGCATCAGAGGTGAATGCGATTTCCAATGCACTGGAGGATCTCTCCTAATGTACAGGAGATAGTGAGACTCGCATCACCTCCCTAGAAAGGAAAATGGAAATGACCACTCCTGCCCTAGCTGCATCCAGGCAGCATATCTCCAAGCTGGAGACCAAGGTCGAGGGCCTGGATGGAAGGAGACACTGAAATAATGCTGTTCTCATCAGGCTACCGGAATGAGAGGAGGGAAATGATCCAGTGCAATTTTCGCAGAAGTTTGTTGCGAAGTTAGCATGCCCCTCGCTCTTTGGGGCAACATACATAATTGAGCGTGCTCAGCACGCCTTGCATACTATGCCCCCCCCCCCCAGGAGCACAACCGAGAACCTTTATTTTCAAGTTCCTTAATTATCAGGAAAGGCATCATTTTATGTCAAAGCACAAAGAAATTAAGGCAGTACAGTGGGAAGGGGCCCCGATCTGAGTGACTTAATATTTACCCTTGTCAGTTCACCAAAGGAGACCTGCCTCTCATAAGATAGCAACCAAACTACTGGTGGCAAACATCACATTTTGGATGGGGTATCCAGCCAAATTTGAAGTTTTTCTGGATGGGAGCTGGGTCACCTTCAAGGATCCTAAAGGAGCAGAAGAAGCACTTAAGGCAGCTTTTCCTGATCTGTTCCTGAATTGCGAATGAGCTACCTGGGAGACCTTACTGGAGTCAGTCTTCAAGAGGCATATTGAGAGAGTAAGTCTGCGATTGTATCATGTGCAATAAACTGCATCTTAGCAGCCCAGAAGAAACCTTGGAACATATTTGGAACTTGGAGTGAGGCCCCACCTGGAGTACAGTGTACAGTTCTGGAGACCATACCTACGTAAGGACATAGACAGGGTAGAGAAGGTTCAGAGGAGGGCAACAAAGATGGTGCATGGATTGCATCACAAGTCCTATGAAGACAGGTTGAAGGAACTGAACATGTACTCCCTGGAGGAGAGGAGGGAAAGAGGGGATATGATAGAGACATACTAGTATCTTACAGGAGGAACAGGGTGCAAGAAAACACTATTTTAAGCGAAAAGATGTTCCAGGACTAGAGGGCATGGGATGAAGTTGAAGTGAGGATGATTCAGAGGAAACATGAGAAAGAATTTCTTCACAGAACGGGTGGTGGACAAGTGGAACACCCTGCCAGAGGAAGTGGTGGGGCTGAAACAATCACGGATTTAAGAATGCATGGGATAGACATAAAGGAATTCTGGAGGTCAGGGGTAAAGTGCAACAGACTTCTAGGAAAACAAACTGAACTCACAAGCTCAAATGGGCAGACTGGGTGGGCCATAGGCCCTTATCTGCCGACACTGTCTATGTATCTATGTATCTATCTGGTAGTTTTTATTTTCCTGTTTGTTCCGAAACTCTGGCTATTATTTTGGACTTGGAGTTGAGTTTTCCCCAGGTGGTGTGGGACAATACCAGGACCGCTTACTTTTATCACAGGGCTGAGAAGCAGCTGCTGAGATACTGTATCATTTTATTCTCTGTTTTTGAGACTTCATGGAGCTGGACTTTACTTGCTGCTCGATATCTTTTATTTTATGCTGTTTTTTGCATTAGATTGGTTATATGCCCTAGGGTACATCTGGGTACAGGATGTTGTTATATTTCATGTTACTGGTTAATCTTAGTGGGGAACGGGACAGAAGCTAAACCTTTCAGCTCCTGAACACTCCTAGAGAGGGGCATTTTGGTCGCTGCACGTCTTTTGCCCGAACTCTCTTTTGCTCATACAACTTCCAGAGCTAGGTGTGTTATGGCCTTCTTGTGAGCAAGTTGAGATTCCGGTGGGTAGAATGGGAGTGATTACCGCTATGTCCTCCAGGACATGCAGGGAAAAAGGGAGTCCCAGGATTGACATGGGACCCATCTGGCTTAGTCACGTCCTGACCGTCCTGACTATGGATACCAGGTTCCTAAGTTTTGGGCCTTACTGAGCATTACTAGCTTTCATGGTGCTACTTGGGCACATAGCCTAGCAGGAGCCCCAGGAAATGACTTATTTGGTCAAACAATAACAGGGGGAGGGGGGGTCTTTCCCTACTTGCCTCTACCATGTTTTACCACTTGACAGGGCATGAAACATGCACCTTTTTCTTGGATTGATGGGAGGGGGTGGCGGGAGGTTGGCTATAGGAGAGGGTACATCACATACTGTAATGATGTTGAGCTATTTGGGGGGTATATTTACCTGCTCATTCTGGCTCATGACATGCTTACAAGTTCACAGGGAGGGAACAGGGCCGTTTTTGTGCATAGGCTAACTAGGCTGCAGCCTAGTGGTGCCAGCCATTTAGGGGCACCTGCAGAATGAGGCAGCAAAAAAAAAAATTTTTCTGGGCCGGCTGCTTGCTTTGTTTGTGGTGCTAGGCTTGAGAAGCCAATAAGTAAGTCATCTTGCAAAAAAAATTAAAGACGCTCCAGACTCCTGCCTCATTTAAACAATGGTTCCCATCCCACCCTCCTCTACCCTTTGTCTTTGCAGACATAAATGTTTATTGCTCACTGCCTCACCCAGAGTCCTGCTGCTGACGAGTTATTTGCTGCCTCGCCCCACCCCCGCTTGCTTAGTTGCTTAGGCAACAATGGCCACAACGTGATGACACGCTGCCGCTGCCGACATGTACTCCAACTGTTGGTGCCCCCCTCCCCTATCCTCCTCAGCAGCGCCCCTCCCCTTATCCTCCTCAGTCAGCAGCCCCCACGGACCTTGTAAGTTAGGATTTCAATCAGGTCTGCAGTGGGCATAGTGCTCATACTGTGCTGTGCCTGAGTGCATCCTCCAGTTGGCTGCTGTTTAAAGAAGGAGGTGTGGCTAGTGAGGGGTGGAAAATTTAAATAGCCCCAGACCATACAGGTACAGCAGTATTTCGAGTTGCTTGCAGTAGTTTGAGCCACCCACGCATGAACACAACTGGCATTTCGAAAGGAGGACAGGACTGTATTTGCCGCCAAGCGTCAGCTGGATTTAGGAGTGAGTGACAGCTATCGCAAGACCGCAAGCAACCATACAAACTGCTGTTGACTGAGTGACAAAGAGAACGCGAGGAGTGAGGACACCTGAGTTTCCAGATAGGCAGTGAGTGCAGTGACTGTCCCAGACTCCCAGTGTGCTGCCAGCCCAGTGGTTGTGGCTGTTCTTCTGGTTTGCCGTCGGCCTGGGGAGAAGTAAGTTTGGAGGCAAGCCGAGAGACTGAGAGAGACAGACTCGCACACGCAAGGCAGTCAGCACCGGACCCACACTTTTGGTTGTTCGCTAATATTTCATAAAACAAGCTGTTCACTTTTTTGAGCGAGTAGTGCTACAGTGTGTGTGAGATCAGTCGGTGTACCGTGTTCCAAATCGATCGTCATTTCGCCAAGACTGGGACGCAGTCCTACTCCTCCTCCAACTGTTCTGCTGCCAGTTGGCTTCTCTGGATAAGGATACTTGCTGCCTGCAACTTCTTCTGGGCTATATTTACCTGTGTCCCTTCCCACAGAACCCTTCAAGGCATATCAGGTACCATTTTGCTTTATTATTGCACACAACAGTTGTCTGAGACAGTGTTAGTTTGACTGATGAAGCTTATTTGATTTTATTAGTAGTAGCAAAAATAAGTGCATCACCAGGTAAGAAAAAAGGTTTGTCTCCCCATACGACGCACAGGGGTAATGCCAAACTTCACCGAACAACTAACACACCAAAATCTGGCCAATGGAAAATCATGTACACAAATGCTCACAGCCTGGGAAATAAGATCCCAGACCTGCAGGCAATAATGTCAGAGGCTAAACTGGACATAGTAGCAATAGTGAGACGTGGTTTACTAGTAACCACACTTGGGAGACTTCAGTACCACATGTATTGTTCAGAAGAGACCAAGGTGCAAAAAGGGGGGAGGAGGCCCCAGGTAGTTAATGAAAATATCAAAGCTACAGAAATTCAGAATATACATAAGGAGCCAGAAGAACTGTGGGTCACCCTGAAACAGGAAATGGGACAGCCATAAGAACTGGGGTTGTCTACAGGCCCCCAGACCAGAGGTAGGACATAGACACATTACTGTTAGAAGATATACAAAACATGACAGCTAAAGGGGAGGTTCTGATAATGGGAGACTTCAACATGCCGGATACAGATTGGTCAATACCAGCAGGAACATCTGCCAGAACTAGACTCATAGTGGATTCCCTGCAGGGGGAGGGCCTCAAACAACTGGTACAGCAACCCACAAGAGACAGGGCTATCCTAGATCTAGTACTGACTAACAAAGAAGGGATCACAGATCTCCAGGTAGAAGGTCACCTGGGGGCCAGTGACCATCACATGGTTATTCAATTTGGCTACTACATCTAAATCATCCCATTCCAAGGCAAAAATATGGGACTTCAGAGGAGCTGACTTTGATAAGATGGCCAACAGAGTTAAGCTAGCCCTAGCAAAAAGAAACACAGGTGAGGGTATAGGCAAAGTGGGCAAGCATTAAGGATGCAGTACTTGAAGCAACATCCCATTGTGTTAGACAGAAAAGGAACAAGAAGAAGGAAACCATTTTGGTTCTCAAATACAGTAGCAGAAAAGGTCAGAGCCAAAAGGCTGGCCTTCAGGAAATATAAGAAACACAGCGGGATGAAGATAGGGAGGCATACCAAACTGCCCTAAGGGAAGCAGGGAGGCAGTAAGGCAGGCAAAGTCCCAAACTGAGGAAACACTAGCACGAAACAGTAAAGAAGGTGACAAGACTTTCTATAGATACATTAGTGAAAGGAGAAAGTCAGAGGGTATTGCTAAGCTTAATGGAGAAAAGGAGCATGTGAGGAGGAGGACCCTGTAAAGGCATCTATCCTAAATAGATACTTTTGCTCAGTATTTACTGAAGAGAGGTAGGGCAGGGCCCACAGGCTCAGCATCATGGACACAGGGGAGGGAGAGGTGAGCACTACTCCCTCACAAAAGAAAGGGTCCTACAAGAGCTTGCTAAGCTCAGGGTGGATAAGGCAATGGGACCTGATGGCATACATCCCGGGTACTTAAGAAGCTAAAGGAGGAACTAGCAGAGCCATTAGCAGAATTGTTTAGTGAGTCTCTGAGCACAGGAGAGGTCCAGAAGACTGGAGAAGGGCTCATGTGGATCCCGCTCCACAAGAGTGGTAGCAGGAGGAGGCGGGAACTACAGACCAGTCAGTCTTACCTCAGTAGTGGGCAAGATTATGGAGGCACTCCTTAAGGAAAGGATAGTGCAACACCTGGAATCCATAGGGCACAGGATCCAAGACAGCATGGGTTTACAAGGAAGGTCCTGTCAAACTAATCTCATAGATTTCTTTGACTGGGTAACCAGAGTGGTGGACTAGGGGAGCAGTTGATGTCGCCTACCTTGACTTCAGCAAAGCTTTTGACACTGTTCCACATAGAAGATTGGTAAATAAGCTGGGTAGGCTCGGGTGGTCAGAAGTTGGTCAACTGGGTGGCAAACTGGTTGACGGGCAGAAAACAGAGAGTGGTGGTAAATGGTATACAGTCAGAAGAGATGCAAGTCACAAGTGGGGTACCTCAGGGATCAGTCCTGGGGCCAGTCCTCTTCAACATCTTCATTAGTGACCTTGCAGATGGACTAGAGGTAAGGCTTGTCTGTTTGCAGATGACACCAAGATCTGCAACAGAGTAGATGATCCAGATGGGGTGGGCAGAATGAGAAGAGATCTGGATAAACTAGCAGAATGGTCAGAAGTGGCAACTGGGATTTAATGCAAAGAAGTGCAAAATCATGCACATAGGGAAGAGAAACCCTGAAGCCACCTATAGGCTGGGAGGGAGTTGCTAGCAGTCACAAAGGAAGAAAGAGACTTTGGCATCATCATCACTGATGACCTGAAATCATCCAAGCAGACCTCTAAAGCAGTAGGTAAGGCTAGGGGGTGTTAGGGTGTATTAGTAGAGGAGTATCACAAGTCGTAAGAGGGAGTAATAATCCTCTGTACAAGACACTGGTTAGGCCCCATCTGGAGTACTGCATGCAGTATTGAGGCCACACCTTCACAAGGACATTAACCAAATTGAGGCAGTCCAGAGAAGGGCAACCAAAATGGTGCAGGGACTGCATCAGAAGACATATGAGGACAGATTAATGGAGCTCAATATGTATACCCTTGAGCAAAGGAGGGAGAGAGGTGATATGATCGAGGCATTCAAACACCTTAAGGGCATAAACAAGGTGAAAGAGTCTAACATGTTTAAATATAAGAAAAATAGCAGGACAAGAGGACACAGCATGAGATTAGAGGGAGGCCAATTAAGGGGAATGTGAGAATTCTTTTACAGAAAGGGTGGTGGATGCATGGAATAGCTTACCACAGAAGTGGTGGCTATGAATACAGTGCAGGGCTTCAAACAGGCATGGGATAGGCATAAGGGAGCAATACAAATGACTATGAATAGATAGGCCACTGACAGAGCAAAGGCCAATGGCACATTTATAAGGTAGAAAAAAAAATGGGCAGACTGGATGGGCCTTGCGGTCCTTATCTGCCGTCAGCTTCTATATTTCTATGTATGTTTCTATGTTTCCTTGTCTGATGTGCAGTGTACCCATTTTTTTAGAAAGTTTATGACCTGCAGTGAATTTGAACAGTTTTTCTTTCACCAGTAAGTTAAATTAATAACTGCGGGAGGTCACGTGATGCAGTGTGCCTGAAAGCAGCTCTCTCTGAAGCTCCCTGCCTCTTCCTGCCAAAATCAATATTTTCAACTGCACATTTGATATCCTTATCATCCTTAACGACCCTAAAGGCTTCCTGACTGACTACAGTGTCTGTGAGCTGATTTTTAGGGTGTTTGAAAGTTTTTCCAGGGACTTACATCGATGGAGACAGAAATGAAAGCAGCTGGGGTGAAACACACTCCACCATCAATGCCTGAGAAGGCCTCCAAAAAAGCTAAAATACTATCTGCTTCTTCTAAGCAAAATACTTCTGCTGCAGCCAATACACCACTAACTGAGAACGCTTTCTTCAAATGATGGAACCTTTTAAAGAACGCTGCAAGAGATCTCAGGTGAAGTTAAATCTATTAGGAAGGACTTTGTAGACCTATCCAGGCAAGTAGGAGATCTGGAAGCTAATGTCTCTTCAATAGATCGATGGAGAAATTCAGTCGACCAGAAATTACAAATTAAAGCAACAAATACAAAACTAAAGCCAAAACTGAAGACCTTGAAGGGAGGAGTAGGAGGAACAACATTCTTATCCTGGGTCTACCAGAATCTGGGAAGAAATGATACCATCAAGTTTGTCCAGCATCTCTTGAATAAAATCGTGGGTCCATCTCCAATAAATCAAGCCTATCACATTGAAAGAGCCCACAGATCATTGAGACCCAAGCCTCCACCGAATGCCCCCCCGAGGCCAATTATCATTAAATTTCTGAGCTACATCGAGCGTCAACATGTGCTTGCCAAAATCAAGGAACTGGACTCCGTGCTTTGGTCCCATGTTAAATTAAGAATTACATAGAAACATAGACTTTGACGGCAGATAAGGACCGCTAGGCCCATCTAGTCTGCCCATTTCCCTACCTACAGGATAGGCCGCAGATCCTATTTAACCAACAGCCTATATCTTCCTGCCCCCCACAAGAATTGCCTTATGTCTGTCCCATGCATTCTTGAATTCTCCCACAGTTTTAGACCCACAACTTCCTCAGGAAGGCTGTTCCATGCATCCACTACCCTCTCTGTGAAATAATACTTCCTCACATTGCCCCTGAACCCCTCCTTCTATCTTTAAATTGTGTCCCCTTGTTCTGCAAATCTCTTTTCTGAAAGATGCTACCTCTTGGACTTTGTTGATTCCTTGAGGTACTTGAAAGTTTCTATCATGTCCCCTCTCCTTCTTTCCTCAAGGGTATACATATTAAGCTCCTTTAGTCTCTCCTCATACTGCTTATCTTGCAGACCCTGCACCATTTTAGTTGCCTCCTCTGGACTGCCTCTATCCTGTCTATGTCCTTGCGGAGATGGGGTCTCAGAACTGGACACAGTATTCCAGATGGGGTCTCACCAACTGTCTCTACAGAGGATAACAACTTCTTGTTTCTGCTGCTGATGCCTCTCCTATACATCCCAGATACCCCAGCCCTCCCTACTGCCTTCTCACATTGCTTGCTAACCTTAAGGTCATCTGATGTATTACCCCAGGTCCTTTTCCTGTTTTGTTGTTGTTACTACCTCCCCACCCATTGTATTCTTCCCTGGGTTCTTGTTTCCAGGTGCATTATTGCACTTTTGCATTGAATCCTAGCTGCCATACGTCAGACCATTCCTCCAACCTTGCCAAGTCCCTTTTCATCCTTTCCAGCCTCCTTGTGTATCAACCCTGTTGCAGATCTTTGTGTCATCTGCAAAAGGTATACTTTCCTTCCAGTCCCTCTGCAATGCCACTGATGAAGACATTAAAGGACTGGACCCAATACTGAACCCTGCGGTACCCCACTAGTAACTGTCCTTTCTTAGAGTGGACTCCATTTACAATTACCTTCTGTGTCCTGTTGTCCAGCCAATGTTTTAACTCAGGCTACCACCCTGGGACCCACTCCCAGGCTGGTTAATTTGACTAATAATCTTTGTGTGGGACTGTGTCAAATGCCTTGCTAAAGTCTAGGTAGGCCATGTCCACAGCCCTCCCTGGTCTACTACTTTGGTCACCCAGTCAAAGAAATCTATTAAATTGTCTGACATGACCTTCCCGCTGTGAACCCATGCTGCCTTGGATCCTGTGCTCCACTGACCTCTAAGTACTCAACTATTCTTTCCTTCAAGTGACTCCATCACTTTCCCTACCACAGAGGTCAGACTGACAGGTCTGTAGTTTCCTGCCTCTGTCTTGGTCCCACTTTTGTGAAGGGAATAACATCCACCTTCCTCCAGTCCTCGGTACCACACCATCCTCCCATGATTTATTAAAAAGAGTAGCCAGTGGTTTCACTAGTTCCTTCCTTAATTCTTTTAGAATTCTGGGGTGAATTCCATCAGGACCCATTGCTTTGTCCACCTTCAGTTTTAGGAGTTCTTGCAGAACCCTTTCTTCTGTGAAAGGACGAGGATCGACCCCTATCAAGAGTGCTTCTGTTAATTGGATTAGGCACTTCCCCTCCTCTTTGTGAATACTGAGCAGAAATATTCGTTCAGTATTCCTGCTTTTCACTGTCCCCTCTGCCCACCCACCGCTTATTCTATTCAGCCTCACTATCCTCCTTTGTCTTTCACGCTGATGTACCTATAAAGGTTTTATCCCCTTCTTAACTGAGTTGGCTATCTTTTCCTTGGTTTGGGCCTTTGCTATTCTGACTTCCTCCCTGCTTCTTTCTGCCTTAACTGGTACAGCTCTCTGTCCTGCTCCTTCTGTGTTTCCTTATACTTCCGGAATGCTATCTTTTCTTCCTGACTTTCACAGCCACCTCTCTTGAGAACCATAGTGGCTTTTTCTTTCGTTTCGATTTATTTGCTTCACACAAAGGCTTGTTGCCTTTGTGATGGCAGTTTTGATAATTCCCCATTGTTGCTCCACACCTCCTTCTAGCCTGCTTGCTAGTGCTTTTCTGAGGCACTCTCCCATCTTGCCAGTCAGCCCTCCTAAAGTCCAGTACCCTCACTTTTGTATGGCTTGACTCTGTAGCTGGTTAATGTGAACCACACTGTTTGATGGTCACTTGTTCCCAGATGGCAACCCACTTCTAGATCTGAGATCCTCTCACTGCCCCCCGTTTGAGAGTCACGAGGTCTAAGATTGCTCCTCACGAGTGGGTTCTGAAACCAGCTGTCTAATGCCTTCCACCTGTAGGGCATCAAGAATGGCCCTGCTCTTGGATGTCGCTGCAGCAAATGTGCTCCAGTTAATATCTGGCATATTCAGGTCTCCCATCAACAGTATCTCCCTTTATCTGCCATTCTAAGAATGCCTTCCATCATATCCTTGTCCATTCCTTCCCCTGACATGGGGTCTGTACACAACCCTGTGCGGATTGTGGTGCCCTTTCCAGTCTCCAAGGTGACCCACAGTGCCTCCTCTCCTCCCTGTTTACTCTTTTGTTCAGTTGCTTTTATCCCTTCCTTTACATAGAGAGCTACTCCTCCCCCTCTTCTCCCCTGCCTGTCTCTCCTGTAGGTTATGTACCCTGGTATGTTAACATCCCAGTCATGGTTCTCTGTGTACCATGTTTCTGTGACTGCTGCTTACACAAGACTTGCCCTTTGAAGTCCGAAAAAGAAGAGCATCATTCCACCCAGTAATTAAGAAGTTAATCGCGGCGGGTATAAGGTTCAGAATGGCGTACCCGGCGAGGCTTGGGGTCTCCCTGGAAGGTAGCTGGCTGCACTACGAAGATCCCGAAAATGCCCTGACTGACTTATCGAAAAGGCTTCCCAGCCTGTTTAAAGGAGACTGATATGCTGGGTTTACCTGCCTGTTATGAGACTTATTAGTGGGCTGTTTGGATTTGTCCATTACTCTTTTAAGTAAGTTTTCCCCCAAAGAAACGCGATAGTGCCTATTCGGCTTACCTGGTTCCGAGGGGTCTGGCCTTGTCTGGGATGGAGGGCTGGGTTAGTTCGGTGTAGGCCGCGTGGCCTAGACGGCTCCTTAGGCCCCGAGGATCATTGGCTTTACGTTGGCTGCGCTCCTCGGAGGTGGGAACAGGAAGTGTGGTTGTCGTTTCCGGGGGTTTTTTTTTTAGTGTACGGACCGGTTAGGTCCGTCCAGAGTCCTTCCAACGCGCACTTCCTCCCAATGGTCGCCCAGAGCCAGATCTGTTCTCCTGAAGGCCAGCTACTGATAGTTAGCCTGCGGATCTACTGGCAGGTAACTTTTTTACTTCGGAGAGGTGACTCTTTTATACTTATGGAGGTTAAAGAGGGTGACTGTCCGATCCCAATGCAGAACCCTGGAGTTGATTTCTGTGCCTGGGCTTATTGGATCCAGTGATCTGGCAGCAGGGTTCTTGTGCTATTTTGGGATATCACTCCTGGCTTGGAGTTGGTGGGGGGGAGGAGCGGGAGAGGATTCTGCCTTCTAGAACCTGTTTCACGACCGCGGATGGTCTTGTGGGTCACCATGGCTACCCCATTTATCTAATTATTATGGTGGCATTTCTGAGCTTATGACCATAGGGCAGAAGACTCTAACCTAAATGCTATTTGAGTTTTGGTCAATAGAGGTGAAACCATGGTACTGGGGTGGGGGCTTACTCTACACGTTGCTGTATTTGCTTCGTTGTTGTTTCTGGACGGGGAGGGTTTTGTACATAGTTTGTTGTATTTTGGGGATTGGGGATCGGGATCAGAACTGTTCGATCAGATACAAGGTTTTGGACTTTAATTGTTCTAGGGAAAGCGTCGATGGGATGCATAACTGTCTTGCACTGTATGTTATATTCTAATATGCTATACAGGACTTTTTCTATTTGGATGTAATGGTTTTGGAGGGATTGGGCTAAGTGCATGGGAGGGAGGGAGGTATACTTCCGCCAATGTTTCCTTTGGATCGGGTGATCGTCATTTTGCTTCCAAATTCATTTGAATGCTAGTAACAATGACATTGAGCCATATTACAACTTGCACGATGGAGCGTGAGGGTTTAAGGAAATCTCGAAGAGGCCGGGTTTTACTGAACTGCTCGTTATTAGGGGTGGACATACTTTTTCTTCAGGAGACCCACATTATGACAACTGAATTGAATCTACTAAGATTCAAAAGCTTTGCGCAGGTTTACGCATCAGGACAATCTACTAATAGTAAGGGGGTGGCTATATTAATCGGAAGGAATGTGCCTTTTGTGATGAAGAAGCATGTGCATGATCCAGAAGGTAGATACATATTTGTTCAGGGTACGTTATATAATTTGGAGGTAGTCTTAGGTTCTATATACGGTCCTGTGGGAGGGGATCCCGCATTTCTGATGGCCCTAGTTGGTTGGTTGAGTGCCTTTCTCCCATCCAATTTTATTTTAGGGGGGATTGGAATGTCGCACCGTCGCAGGGGCTGGATAGATCCGGTAGTGGCCCTAAAACTGAATCGCCCGCTCAATTAGCTCTGGTGGACCTGTGTTCGCTGCTGGGTCTGGAGGATCATTGGAGGTTTCTTAACCCTGGGTTGAGATCTTACTCCTTCTACTCCTCAATGCACAACTCATGGTCCCAGATAGACTATATTTTAGTGAGCACTAGCTTGTTATCTAATATCTCTTCGGCCAATATAGAGCCGATAGTTATATCTGACCACGCTATGGCATGGATCAAACTATTTCCGGGTCCTGCAGGCCAGCGAGACACTATTTGGAAACTTAACAATCAGATTTTGAAGGAGGAGTGGATCATCTCATCTTTCAAATCACTGATTTCGTCTTTCTTGGATATTAATCAGGGCTCGATCGTGAGATATGATGTAATCTGGTGCTCACTGAAATGTTTTCCTTAGGGAGAGTTCATCAAAGAAGCTTCTGGGCAGGAGCCCCGAGTAAGGGTAGGAAAGTTAATTCCTTATTACAATCGAATTAAGTGCTGAGGAGGCTCTCAGCTTCTTACCTCAGGGGGCACTAGAGAAATTGTATAAGCTTAAAGATGAATACGAAGATTTAAATAGGGAGAGAACAGAGTATGCCTTACTGAAGTCCAGAACAAAATATCTTGAACAAGGAGAGAAGCCGGGCAGAATTCTAGCCCTAAAACTTAAAGAAACGGAAAACTCGAGGTTGATTCCCAGTATTAGGGCCGGAGATGGTTCTATTAGAACTAGTCCGTGGGATATTGCTGGGGTCTTTGAAACCTTTTTCAGGAATCTTTACAAGACTGAAGCTTCTCCGGTGTCTCTTGTGAGTATAGCAGAATTTCTGGAGAGCTCTCCTCTTCCCAGGCTGGACACTAGCCAGGAGGAGCTACTGTTAGGTCCCATAACTCCCGAAGAAATCATAGGTGCCATCCAGTGATTTGACTTGGGATAAAGCCCTGGACCAGACGGTTTTTCCCAAATTTTACAAAACCTTTTGTTCGAACTTACCCTCCATTATTGAGGTTATTTAATTATATCCTCTCTTCGAGTCTTAGATCCCTCCTTGCTAGAGGCAACCATTATCCTAATCCCCAAATCCAATAAATCGGCTTTAGACCCTGCTAATTATAGGCCAATTTCCTACTTAACTACGATGTTAGATTTTAACGAAAATTCTTTCTTTAAATTAATAGTATGGCAGACACTCCTCAGCGCCAGAACAGTGGGCTTTGTGCAGGAGAATCTCACGGCTGACCTATAAGGACCCTAGCAACATCTTTCATACCGCTCAAGATTCTCAACTCCCTATGGCCTCTAGTATACCCGATGCGAGAAGCGTTTTTGATCGGGTAAGTTGGGAATTTTTGTGGGCTACCCTGCATAGAATGGGTTTTCCGACCAGTTTATCCAATGGATTAAGGTGTTCTATAGCTCTCCCTCAGCGAGAATCTATTGCAATGGGGTGCTCTCTCCCAGATTTCCCTTATATTCTGGTACTCGCCAGGGTTGCCCGTTATCACCATACCTTTTTAATCTCTACTTAGAACCTTTACTGGTGCGTATCAAGTCCTCTTCTGATATTAAAAGCTGTACTATTGGTCAGCAATCATTAACTATCTCTGTGTTCGCAGATGATATTCTGTTGCATCTTGCGAACCCAGCTCAATCTATCCAAGGGGTACTTAAAATCATTACTCAATTTGGACGGTTCCACTACCGGCTGAACCTATCTAAATCTGAAATTTTCCGCTCAATTCACGAGTCTTTCAGGCGGAGGTTGCCCAATTTGAATGATAATGGTAACCACATTAAATATTTAGGTATATATTTAACGAGACCCTTATACAACTAAGAAACTTAATTTAGAAGACCTAATGGATCGGGTCAGGAGGCGACCTCAATAGATGGTCAACCCTCCCCTTACTATAGGCAGGAGGATTAGTGTGATTAAGATGAATATACTCCCGTCTTTTCTACCCTTTAAGCTTGCTTAACATTTGATTACCAAATCCTTTTCCAAAAGATTCATTCCTCTATAGTTAAATTTATCTGGAAAGACAAGCAACCAAGAAGGTCTTTTTCAAAACTGTGTGCACCTAGGACCAATGGGGGTCTTCGTTTACCCAATTTTGAACTTTATTATAGGGCCAGTCATCTGGCGAAAATGAGTAAGTGGATCTGTCCACCTCAAGGCCCCTATAGGCCTAAGTGGCTGCAGATTGAATGTGAGCTCCTTAAGAGCTTTAAGATAGACCCCCAATCTTTATTCTATTGCAACTTATCAGTGCTTCCAAGTCAGGTGAGTAGTTCCGTGATTGGTACCTCAGTAAAGGTCTTTAATCAGTACTGCAACTCAATTGGAATTAACAACTCCAAAGACCTGACCCAACCCTTAGTCTGTAATCCTAACATTAAGTTGGCCTTGTGTTGGCTGACCCCCTCATGGCTGCCACAAATTAAAGATTGTGCTGTGGAAGATTTTTACTATCAGGATCTCTTATGTCCCTCAGATAAGCTGATGACCAAATTCACTATCCCCTCGCAATATATTTTCAAATTATATCAGTTAAGACATCTCATAGTTAAAGGTTTTGGCCCGGTGAAAGCGGGGTCAGGTCTTCGGTCTTTGTTGGACCTGCTCAAGTCCCTGGCTAACAAACCCCACAATATTGCTATATTTTATCCACAGCTTCTACTCGACAAAATGCCTGAAGCCCTGCCAGGCTCCAAGGTGTGGGAATCGCTGGTTGCCAATTATCCTTCACCCTGGAAGCAGGTGTGGATGGATTCGAATAGGTTCCTATCCTTGGACAGATATAAGCTTACACAATATTATATAATTAATAACATGTACTACACTCCAGAGAAACTTTTTAAATTTGGGAAAATTAGCTCTGCCACTTGTACCAGGTGTGGAGAAGACCAAGGGGACATATTGCACATATTTTGGACCTGTAAAAAGATTGCTTCTTTGTGGAAATGCATTCAGGACAATCTAGATCCCTTGTTAGGCCTAAGGGACCTATTCACACCTGAAATCTGTATACTAGGGGTCTATGCGGATATTAAAGTGAAGGAAAGGAAATACCACATAGTTTTAATTACTATGGCAGTCAAAAGACTAATCCTTTGCCATTGGTTAGATCAATTGGAGATTGTTATCAGGATTGGATAGCAGAAATGTCCCAATGTTTTAAAGTTGAAAAACTGATTGCTAGTTTCAGACATGCTTTACCTGCATTCCACAAGAAATGGGGCAAGTTATATGCCCTATATCTTCACTAGGACTATATCTGGGGCCTCTTAAAACTCCCTTTCCTTTATTATGGGGCATAGGCCTTAAGACATGGCCAGTGACCTTTGTTGTATTCCCTTAACCCCTATCTACATTTAGGTGAGATCGGTTTTACCAAGATCCTTAGGTCGTTGGTGGCGGCATTCCCCCCCCAGGGTAAGGGGGAGGAGGGGGGAGGGTGGGAGTTTTGTTCTTTTTTCACCTTCAGTACTGTCTTATTTCTCGGTTGTTGTGTTTTCCTTACCCTTTTTGTGATACCGAGCTTCTGGTTATGGAACATGGTACTGTACATTCATGTTTTTTGGATCTGTAAAAGCTAATAAAGCGTTAATTTCAAAAAAATAAATTAATAACTGCAGCAGCTTCAGCGTTCAAACTGTTTCTGTGTTATCAGACACTGACTGGCACAGTGACGCTGCAGTAGTTTCCATTGTTAAATAATGTTACCACCACCCTTAGTAACAAAAATGCTGCCCCCCTGACCTTTGGGCCACTTGGATAAAAACATTTTTAACCACTAACCTTCATTTTGAAATACTCCCCCCCCCCATGACCTGCCGAATTCCTCTAACTCTTAAAGAAGCTAAGACAGGGAGTTTTGGGCAGTGCATTTATTCTTGCTGCTTGTCTAGACTGTTATGACACTAACTATACAGTAGCTTTGAAATGCTACCCATGGGCCTGAATGACTTGCAGTGAACATTGAGGTAAAAGTGACTGCTGTTGTCCTGTTCAGTGCATTACATTTTTCTAACTGGGGAGACTCTGAATAAGAATGCACACATGTTCTGAGGAAGGTGTCAGTTGTGATGCAGAGATTTAAATGTGTGGCTACTCGAATGCTTGATTGGCCCGAAGTTTTATATGTTAAACCGCTACAGGACTAAATCTAAATGAAGTGCTTGTTGCTAGAGTTCTTGAATGCCTGCTGCTGCTGTTGTAAGATTTTAAATATTAAAAGAACTTGAATACTTATGGAGTGCTGACCAGTTCCTTCTAGAGTGTGGTGTGATTTTTAGTCTCTGTAAGGTGCACCCTGTTTTGATTATTGGATGCATGTCAAAGAAGATGCACACTGTTTGGCCTTGTTCAGATCAAATGCATAAATAAGCAAGTTTGCTTGTGTGCCTGTGTGCTGATAGACTCTTTTTTCCCACCTCTAAATAAGTGTAAACAGTTTATTAAAAGGCATTTGAACATTTTTGACTCTGTGTGTATAAAAAAAAAAAATCATATTCTGGAAAGATTTTATCCAAGTTTAGCTTTCAAAAGGGTATGAGTGGGACCAGGTAGGGACTTTGTGGTGTGGATGTAACTCAGCAGGACATGGCAGGGAGGTGTGGGTGTGGGTGTGTGTGTGTCTGTAGCAAAGGTCTATGCCCGCTGCCTAGTAGTGACTGACCTGGGGGGGGCATGGTTCATCCCAATTTTGTTTTACTCAATTAAAACTTAAGTTATAGCAGCAGTACTATGAAATCAGGAAGTGAGTTATCAAAATTCTATTTCAGCTGTAAGCATGCGGCCAACGTTCCAGTTTCCATACCTGTAAATGTAAATTTTTTCCAGTCATTTTTAGTTTTTTTAGATATTTGCAATTTATTTGGATTGTTGTAGCGCTCTAACAAATATGGCGGCTGACTAATTTTCAGGTGCGCATTTCCTGCCAGTCGCATCTCGTCTTTTGACAACAACAGAGGGATCCTCTGCTGACCATTCCCGATGTCCCTGCAAGTCATACACATGTGCAGTTGGCAGCAGAGGGGGTTCCAGTGCAACATGATCAGTAGCAGAAATGTAAACAAAGCAGAGAATAACTGAGGAAATTGCTCGGAGATGGCACAATGCCGGTGAGAAAGAATACCAGGTATACGATTAGCAGGGCTAACAGGGAGTAAACTGTCAAACTGCAATTTTTTTTCGTAGTACTGCTGCTTTAAATGCTCATACTGTAGCTACCAACATTATCTGGTGTATTATTGGCACTTCAACAATTTTTACCCAGAAAAAAAATCTACGTTGTGTTTAAATGTTCTCCTCAGTCCACTGTCCAGACATATAGGCATCTGAATTTTGCTTTCTCTCCTCTTTCAAAATGAGGAGCGCAGTACTCATGCCAAAAAATCTTATCCGGTGCCCTGTGCGTGAGTACTTGTACTAGTGTGAATGGATCTCTGTGGGACTGGCTACTTTGATGCGGTACAAAGGCTTGTCACAATGCAACATTGTAACTAAAAGCCAGTCTTAATCTGACACTTGTCTGATGATGATGATAGAATGGCTAACATTGTCTGTGAATGGACCTCTGTGGAACTGGCTACTTTGATGTGGTATAGAGGCTGTGTGACTGGCTACCTAGATGTGGTACAAAGGCTTGTAACTGAAAGCCAGTCCATTAGTCGGTGTGTTTGGAGGACACTGGCACTTGGTTACCTGCTGGAATGCAAATGCAATGACACCTATCAGGAAGACAGTTGTCAGACAGAAGTATATGCCTGTGTTGAAAATAATGCGGATTGTTAGTGTGATTCTTGTAATTAGGGGTCTCTGCCCCCCACCCCCTGTCAATAATTACATTAATTGATATTTCATAATTATTGCCGGGGGAGGGGGTTGGGGTGGAGTCCCCCATTACAAGAATTACAATGAGACTGTTAACCTCCCCATACAACACAATGCAATATTTGCAACTGAATTTGCTGGACCACATTCTAATGTGACAGACTGCCAAACAGGCAGAGGTAAATGAAGATCTGCCTAACTACAATAGTTGCAAGGTTACTTTATGTGTTGTAAAATTCTATGATCTTCTTCTTTCTGTGAGGTAGCTCCTCCCCTCACACCCCTGGGGGGGGGGATACAACTTCATCTGTGTACCAGGGGGGGTGTGGGGGGCAGAACGCCCCCACAGAAAGAATATCATGGAATATCACTACATAAGACCAGATACCAAGCTAAAGCATTGCTGTGAATGTAATTCCGATTTGCCAGTAATGTAATGGGTAAACTGCCAATAAGAGAAAACAGTGGTGTCGGATGTGCTTGTAAGTACATTTTGTTGGGTGGGGGGCTCTTTGCAAGCCAGCAAAGAGTAAGACTGAGAAATGGATTTAAACTAGCCATCATCTGAGTTTATATTAAAATATTTTAGTTACTATATTAACCACAAACTCATGTTTCTGCTTGTTACAAAAATAATTTACTTGTTGTGCAGACTGTGCAGTTGCTCTGATCCTTAAGACCAAGACCTCTGTCTTGGCCTGGCCCAGTAGAAAGAATCAAAGACTGTGATGTTTACAAGTCTCAAACTTTGTGGGGGAAAAACTTAGTTGTTTGTTTATTTCATTTTTAACTGGGTAGATGCACTAGCCATGAAATGACTATCTTCAGACATGACCCAAATGTTAATGTTTGTGTGTGTGTGTTCTTTTTTTTAATGACTAGGTCAGCCCTGTCCAATACAGGAATGATGGTATTTTATGCTTTCTTGTGAACAGCTGAGCAAGGAATGCAAAAATTCAGCTTGTCTCAGGAGCGAGTATTGAGGGTTGAGAACCTTTTTCCCAAACGAGCATTATTTTTTTGTTTGAGTACGTGCTAAAATGCACTTATCAATTACCAGTGCCTTCAGTTTTTTTTGCAAGTGGGGTGTGTCGACTGGACTGGAGTTTCTTTTGTAGAATTTAGTCAGACTCCCAATAACTTGTACTCAAACTGAGCATTCATCTTCATCAGCCTGTTTCAATAGTGTGTAATTCTAGCATTTCAGTCATATGCCTGAAATACTGAAGAACACTAAAATCTTTGTTTGTTTTAAACTGTATCTAATGTCATTCCTAAGGAATGCCGGTTCATCTTTGTCCTCACTTTTATATTAGAGGAATCTCTGTGCAGACTAATTTACAGCCATTAGATTTGTTCCCACAATCATTCTCAAGGTCTGTGTAGTCTGGTAATTCTACTATTGGGGAAAGTTTCTCCCATTATCAGATCCAGAAGCAAATGATTTGATACCTTTTAATGGACCAACATAGATGTAACAACAAGAATAAAGTGCTCTAGCTTTCGGACCAACCAGTCCTTCTTCAGAAGCTCATGGCAGTTGTTTAGAAAATACAATACTTATAACAGCTAGATAATGCAGAGAAAAACAGAAAAAAATCCCCATTGGTTTAAAATACTCATTTAAAAAAAAAAAAAAAAAAACCAGAAGATGATGTCAGAGAAGTTAAACAGTACAATACTGCCCTCAGTCCGAATGAACCTTGGGTTAAGATGTGCTTGGTGCAACAAACATAAATAATCCTACTGCACATAAATTTAATTGACATAAGATAACACTGCTGAAGCAGATAACTCCCAAATCAAGCCATGAGTATCACAGTCAGTATAAGGATGTGATTACTGAAAGGCAACCCCCACCCAGCTTAAAGACAAACTAAGATAGTTATAGGGCTCATGAAATTACAATGTATGCATTAAAGACAAGAATACCAGTAAAGTTGTCTAAAAACATCAGTGCACACTGTGTGATGTGTAAACGTAGCTAGACATGTCACCCAGCTGTATTCTCAAGCTAAATAAAAGGCCCAAGAAATTACAAAAACCTCAGGACTATATAAATGATAATATAAATATAAATTGATAATATTAGTGTTAAACAAAAACTCTAGTAGAGGAACCTCAAGAATTCAGACCATGCATCCTGATATGTACTGATGTCAATATATACTGAGAATGTAGCAACTACATGTACCACAAGTGTCTAGGAATCTGAAAAAGAGATAAAAAAGTAATTTATCTCCTCCTGCTCATACAAACAGTACAACCTAACCCACCCCACATCACAATAATGTGGGTGGGGGAGATACATAGCTTAAACGAGATGTTGTCTCTCTCTCTCTCCCCCCTCCTTTTCTCTCTCTCTCTCTGTCCCCCACAGACACACACACACACACACACACACACACACACATACACATACACACTCTCAATCTCTCTCCTAGTGAACCTATATTAACTTCAGTCACTGTAATTGTTCCCCAAAGGAATACAACTTGTAATGAAATTCTGAGTAAATTACTACATTAGCCTAATGTAAAAAGATATGTGCAGGACCCCCAAGCAAATGAGATCACACATCCCAATATGTACAGAGTTACAAAAATTATATATAACAGCATAAGATAACACTCCTGTATGTACACTAGCAGGCTGGGTAAACTGAATATGGTGCAATGGAATCAATCCCCCCCCCACACACAGGCAAAGATAAAAAGTAAGGAGAAATTTGTTGTGTGTGAAATGAAAATAGTAACACATTATACCTCCATATAGCTAAATAGAGACTTACCTCAATGTGACAGCAAGCCCCACATCTATTATATCACATACCTCACAGCACATACCACACACATACATACACAGCATCCATCTCACACATGCTGAAGTCCTATAATATGTCAGCTTGAAGAAGAAAAGGTCTGTGGATGTTAATTTCTGTAGTGTCCCATAAAGCCAATATCCAAGTTCATCCCATCTGCTACCATATTGAGATGTAAAATAAGTTTAATCTCAAAAGCTCGTCTCTGTTGTGTGTTTTGAGATTTCCTTTTAAGACCATTACTGACATATCTGAGACTGAGTGGTCAGGCTGGGAGAAGTGATGCCCACTGGTTTTCAGTCTTCCTTGCTGTAATAGTATGCCTGTGTGAGTTCATCCTAGTGCGGAGCTGTTGGCGTGTCTCTCTACATAACCTGTTTGTGGACATCTCTTGCACTGAATGAAATAAACAACATATCGTGACATGCATGTATAACTCCCATGCACCTGGAATTGTCTGTTTTGTGATGTAACCACACAGTCTGAGGTAGAAATTAGCCCACAAGTCTTGCAAGGCGTTGATTGCAGGGTCGTGTGCCATTGTGTGACATGGTATTCTGTTCCGGTGAAAGTTTACTCCTAATAATTAGGCTGGATAAATTTGCGGTTGTTTAAAAGATAGTAGTGGGAGTTCCTTAAAAATACAATTAAGGGTGTCATCCTCACTAAATATTGGGTGGAGATCTTTAATAATCTTACATGAGCGTTCCAAGGTCTGGATGATATGTGACTACCAAGAGTATTCTTTCTGTAGCTGTCTTTTCTTTATATTGAAGTAGTTGTTGTCTTGGTACTTGCATTGCCTGTTCTGTTATCCTGTCAATTTCCCTGGAAGAGTGTCCCTGCTCCATAAAGGTGTTTTTCAACATAGCCAAATGTGTATCTGTCATCCTCATTTGAACAAATCGTTGACAACGAAGTGCTTGACTGTATATGACAGATTTTTTGTATGATTAGGGTGGTTACTTTTCCTGTGCAGGTATCTCTGTCTGTCTGTTGGCTTCCTGTAAATACATGTATGTGAGTTCCATCCTTAATGATGAATGTGGTGTCCAGAAAGTTAACCTTGGTGGTAGAGTACTCCAAGGTAAGCTTTATAGTAGGGTGGAGATTGTTAAGTTTGTGATGAAAATCTTTGAGTGCATCTGTGCCTTCCGTCCAGATGATAAACAAATCAGCAATGTAACGGAAATAAGCCAGTGGTTTGTGGGGATACTGCCTTAAAAAATCCTCCTCCAAGTCACAAGCTAACAGATCTTACATACTATGTGACTTAACTAAAATTTTTCCTGACCATGTCCGAAAGAAACTAGCTCACCTCATTCCTGCTGAACCAAAGCCAGGGACATTCTACATGCTGCCTAAAATACATAAACCTGGCAATCCAGGGAGACCCATAGTCTCTGTTAATGGTACCTTGACCGAGGGGATCTCAGGGTTTGTAGAGACCATTTTGAAACCGCTGGTTATGGAAAGAGACAGTTATATCCAGGACACTACGACTTGTTTGCGTGTACTTTCTGGTTATAAGGATTTACCACCTGATACCATTTTAGTGACAATGGATGTAACATCCCTCTACACTAATATTCCACACACAGATGGCATTGCAGCATGCCTTAAATACATACGTGAGAAAGGACCTGACCAAAACATCAACCCTGGGTGGTGGAGGAACTTATGGAATTCATTTTGACACATAACAACTTCAACTTCAATGGTAAACATTATGTTCAAACTATAGGAACAGCAATGGGCACCAAAATGGCTCCACAGTATGCTAACCTCTTTATGGCTGACTTGGAGGAGGATTTTTAAGGCAGTATCCCCACAAACCACTGGCTTATTTCCGTTACATTGCTGATTTGTTTATCATCTGGACGGAAGGCACAGATGCACTCAAAGATTTTCATCACAAACTTAACAATCTCCACCCTACTATAAAGCTTACCTTGGAGTACTCTACCACCAAGGTTAACTTTCTGACACCACAGTCATCATTAAGGATGGAACTTACATACATGTATTTACAGGAAGCCAACAGACAGACAGAGATACCTGCACAGGAAAAGTAACCACCTAATCATACAAAAAATCTGTCATATACAGTCAAGCACTTACGTTGTCAACGTATTTGTTCAAATGAGGATGACAGAGATACACATTTGGCTATGTTGAAAAACACCTTTATGGAGCAGGGACACTCTTCCAGGGAAATTGACAGGATAACAGAACGGACAGCATAAGTACCAAGACAACAACTACTTCAATATAAAAAAGACAGCTACAGAAAGAATACCCTTGGTAGTCACATATCATCCAGACCTTGAACGCTCATGTAAGATTATTAAAGATCTCCACCCAATATTTAGTGAGGATGACACCCTTAATTGTATTTTTAAGGAACTCCACTACTATCTTTTAAACAACCACCAAATTTATCCAGCCCTAATTATTAGAGTAAACTTTCACGGAACAGAATACCATGTCACACAATGGCACGACCCTGCAATCAACGCCCCTGCAAGACTTGTGGGCTAATTTCTACCTCAGACTGTGTGGTTACATCACAAAACAGACAATTCCAGGTGCATGGGAGTTATACATGTGCACACGATATGTTGTTTATTTCATTCAGTGCAAGAGATGTCCACAAACAGGTTATGTAGGAGAGACACACCAACAGCTCCACACTAGGATGAACTCACACAGGCATACTATTACAGCAAGGAAGACTGAAAACCAGTGGGGCATCACTTCTCCCAGCCTGACCACTCAGTCTCAGATATGTCAGTAATGGTCTTAAAAGGAAATCTCAAAACACACAACAGAGACGAGCTTTGAGATTAAACTTATTTACATCTCAATATGGTAGCAGATGGGATGAACTTGGATATTGGCTTTATGGGACACTACAGAAATTAACATCCACAGACCTTTTCTTCTTCAAGCTGACATATTATAGGACTTCAGCATGTGTGAGATGTGGATGCGTGTGTGTATGTATGTTGTGTGGGTATGTGCTGTGAGATTATGTGATATAATAGATGTGGGGCTTGCTGTCACATTGAGGTAAGTCTCTTTAGCTATATGGAGGTATAATGTGTTACTATTTTCATTTCACACACAACAAATTTCTCCTTACTTTTTATCTTTGCCTGTGTGGGGGATTGATTCCATTGCACCATATTCAGTTTACCCAGCCTGCTAGTGTACATACAGGAGTGTTATCTTATACTGTTATATATAATTTTGTAACTCTGTACATATTGGGATGTGTGATCTCATTTGCTTGGGGTCCTGCACATATCTTTTTACATTAGGCTAATGATGTAGTAATTTACTCAGAATTTCATTACAAGTTGTATTCCTTTGGGGAACAATTACAGTGACTGAAGTTAATATAGGTTCACTAGGAGAGAGATTGAGAGTGTGTGTGTGTGTGTGTGTGTGTGTGTCTGTGGGGACAGAGAGAGAGAGAGAAAAGGGGGGGAGAGAGAGAGACAACATCTCGTTTAGGCTATGTATCTCCCCCACCCACATTATTGTGATGTGGGGTGGGTTAGGTTGTACTGTTTGTATGAGCAGGAGGAGATAAATTACTTTTTTATCTCTTTTTCAGATTCCCTAGACACTTGTGGTACATGTAGTTGCTACATTCTCAGTATATATTGACATCAGTACATATCAGGATGCATGGTCTGAATTCCTTGAGGTTCCTCTACTAGAGTTTTTGTTTAACACTAATATTATCAATTTATATTTATATTATCATTTATATAGTCCTGAGGTTTTGTAATTTCTTGGGCCTTTTATTTAGCTTGAGAATACAGCTGGGTGACATGTCTAGCTACGTTTTACACATCACACAGTGTGCACTGATGTTTTTAGACAACTTTACTGGTATTCTTGTCTTTAATGCATACATTGTAATTTCATGAGCCCTATAACTATCTTAGTTTGTCTTTAAGCTGGGTGGGGGTTGCCTTTCAGTAATCACATCCTTATACTGACTGTGATACTCATGGCTTGATTTGGGAGTTATCTGCTTCAGCAGTGTTATCTTATGTCAATTAAATTTATGTGCAGTAGGATTATTTATGTTTGTTGCACCAAGCACATCTTAACCCAAGGTTCATTCGGACTGAGGGCAGTATTGTACTGTTTAACTTCTCTGACATCATCTTCTGGTTTTTTTTTTTTTTAAATGAGTATTTTAAACCAATGGGGATTTTTTTCTGTTTTTCTCTGCATTATCTAGCTGTTATAAGTATTGTATTTTCTAAACAACTGCCATGAGCTTCTGAAGAAGGACTGGTTGGTCCGAAAGCTAGAGCACTTTGTTCTTGTTGTTACATCTATGTTGGTCCATTAAAAGGTATCAAATCATTTGCTTCTGGATCTATTCTTGCAAGGACCAATACGGCAACTACTAAATCAAGATTTCCCATTATCAGAGGGATTTCTAATGCAAAAAGGCATGCAGCACATGTCACTAGCCAAGGGTTTCTACTTTACTTGGTGCACTACTACCTGCCTAGCCTGTAATATGCACCACATCTAGTCCCCCTCCAGACTCCCTCAGACTCAGAGGTTTGGGAATTTTTTTTAAATGTGTGTAGGGTTGACTTTCACTCAGCTCTGTTTTGCCCAACTGGCCTTTATCCAGCTCTGCCCCCCCCACCCTTTCAACTATAGTTAATCTCTTAGCAAAGCATCTTTCTTGGCTTTAGTTCTTTCACTTTTGTGCAGTGATTATTGCCTGATTTTTTTTTCTCCATTCTCCACAGACCAACTCAAAACCTATACTTATGTAGTTTTTTGTATTCCTTCAGCAATACTACAAAATACCGTAACACCACATGCTGCATATAATGCAACAGTGACACCACGGTACACAAACGGGTTTGTATACCAGTTTTCAAGATGGAATACCAGATCTTGGGTAATGGTATTCTGTGAATATTGCTCTTCAAAATTTCTAGCCTTGATGAGTATTGGACAAGCTGTTGCTCTGGGTATGGGAGAAAGATTTGATTTTCATCAGGCACACCGCACATATGCATGCCGGATTCAGAGGTGCAAGCAAGTCTGGCTTCAGGCAACTCCCAGTAAACCAGAAGAAAGTGAGCCATCCCTTTCCCCCTAGAAAAAGTAATCTTGTTAATCAGTTCAAATAGATTGTGGCAGCAAATAGCTGTAAAATGTTACTTTAAATGAATTCTCTTGCACAAGTGATAAAAAAATACAAGGCAAATACCAAGAGTAGCATATAAACTATGTAGTTTATTTCTTAATCGCAGGGCTTCTATACTGGGCTACATACCAAAGTATCAAACTTGAGCTAAATCAATGGCACTCTGTCTAGTTAATTTTCCAATTTCTATCCCAGTACACACAAGTTCAATCACAATCGCTGACAGTTAATTCCGTCTTAGAATTTTAAAAAGGAACTTTTGCAAAAGCAATGTCCTGTCATTCATACTGTTAGGGATAACATTTTTTACACATTTAAGAAGCTGAATTGATGCATTTTACAAATGTTTGTTCATTGCTTAAAAGGGCGCATGGGGGGTGGCAGCTGTAGCAGAGCATAGGTTCCAACACTTCCAGAAGACCCACAAAACAATGTGAAGCAGGGCTCCATTGAGTAGACCAGAAGAGATGCTGAAATGGATTGGTGCCTCAACCTTCTCCTCTACAAAAACTCCACATTAGTCTCCCAGTGTCTGCAGCTGAAGACTACCAGGCCATTCAGAAGCCGAGCAAACGGTGATCACTGAACAACAATAACTGTCACCAGACCTGCAAGGTAAGGAATTAGTTCAGTAATTTCTTTAGTGGGGGACAGGGTATGGAACTGACAGTTTGGACCTGGGGATATGGAGTGCAAGAAATGGAGCATGTTTAAATTTCTAGTGGGTTATGGAATTGTACCCTGCATATGTGGAATAATGGCCCATGGGCACAGCATGACAATTTTATAACCTCCTAGAGTTTTAAACCAGCTGCATTTATTGTACCCTTTACCCATTAGCCTGACAACCCACACCCCCAGATATGTTACATATGCAAGCAATAACACATGATGAGGTGTGGGTTACATGCTGATAAGAGCATGCCCAGGGGTGTACTTAGGCACGAGGCACTTGCACCGAGTGCCTTATGCCCCTGGGCGTGTTTTATCAGCACGTAACCCACACCTCGGAGTGTGTTATTGCACTTATAAAATGGGCCCCTGTAGTAATTATTTAATCAGTAAAACAAAAAAAAGATGAAGAAGTCAAAAATATAAAAAAGAGGGTTTAATAATTGAAATAGAAAAAATAGTCCCTCTATAAAGTTTCTGTAAAAAGTGTTTAATTGGCAGTACTAGGTTTCTATGGATTTCTCAGGGTATCAGTCACTGTTTTTAGTAGTATGGAGTCCTCTTTAACATTTTGTTTTTCGTATGTTTAAATGGAGAGGTGTCATTTTCCTTAGAGGCAGCATGTGTTTTTACTCACAGGTGGCAAAGTGTTTGTCTATGTTGTTGCATCAGTGTACCCATTCTCCATAGTCATTGGCACAAATAAAGGACATTTATTTTAAAATAGGTAGTGAAGTCACCGAATGGCGAACTGATAGCAGTGTCAGTAGGGAGCGTGTTCTTTGTTGGGTGCTGGGAGCGAGTGTGTCGGTTAGCGGGTGCCGTAGACGACAGCTTCTTGCTTTTTTGAAATCGTGATGGACGGTATAGAAAAGTAAATGTTTGGCTATACCCATTCTCCATAGTCATTGGCACAAATAAAGGATATTTATTTTATTTTGTTTTAAAAGAGGTAGTGAAGTCGCCGAATGCTGAACTGATAGCAGTGTCAGTAGTGAGCGTGTTCTTTGTTGGGCACTGGGAGCGAGTGTGTCAGTTTGCGGAGTGCCGTAGACGACAGCTTCCTGCTTTTTTGAAATCGCGATGGACGGTGTAGAAAAGTAAATGTTTGGCTATATGGTGACAATGATTGTGCTGCACAGATTATTTGTGAATTAGTTATGCTGCAGGACATGATAAAGTTTGGGGCGGCGTGGGGGAGCGTTGAGCTCAAACTAGGCAAAAGTGAGCGAGGATGCACAGGATTTGACAGACACTGAGACTTGCGAGGTTTATTTTGAACAGCGCGGTTTGCCGTGAATGACAGGTTTTCTTTTTGACTATTTTTTGCCGTTTTTTAAAGTATTTCCTTTATTTCTGCATGTTGCTTTGAGTTTCTGATGGTGTGTTTGGTTTGAGGGAACTGCGATAGCTGTCATTGAGTTCGCGGTCTGAGGAGAATGTATTTCACGCTATGGCATCAGTGAGCTCTGCCAGTCAGCGTTCTTGTTTTCAGTTGGCAAAGCTCACTGATTTGATGTTGTCATGCATCGTGCTGGTGGCTGGTAGTGCCGGTTGGCTACAATATCATCTGATAAGGACGCAGCTGAGATGATGTTGTAGTCAATCAGTGGCTTGGAATTTTTAAGCCCATTTTATAAGCTGTTATATTGTCACCTTTATCCCATAGGCCCAGTGTGCCAGTTCCAAAACCTCTTAATTTTTTTATTCATTTTTATTTAACAAGGGAAAGTACATTGGGTCAATATTCATGTATGCAATCTGTTAACCTCCTAAACCTTTAAATATACTGTACATATTGTTCCCTTTATCTCACAGGCTGAGCGTGCCCATTACACAGCTGTCATATGCTCTAAGGGTAGGTAGTTATTGGCAAGCTGGGACAAGGGGGAAGAGAATGTCTTCTATCAACATTAAGTATATAAAGAGAATCAAATCTGCATGGTGGAGCTAGTTGTTTGAAATTTTTTTGGGGGGGTGGGTTATGTTTGAATCTGTCAGTGGGAGGCTAGGTGGGTGGGGGGGGACTGCCAAGCTGGGTCTGGGCTAGTATTTCAGTTCTCCTTTCTGAGAGTTCAGAAATCAGGCTGAAATCTGAGTGGTGTCCAGCACTCTTATTTGTTGAAAAACAGTAGGGGCATATGAAGATGCTGTTAAGCAAGGGTCCATCTTATTCCCCATACATACCTCCTTGTTGCTTAGAAGCATGTCTAGGGGTGGGGTGGGGGGTGCTGTTAGGCGTGGAGCTATCTGTGTTGCATATGCATGCTGTGCACTATTAAAATGGAAGTTAGCAAGCCTGTCAAGCCTACTTCCCTATCTCCCTTCATGCTATTACAGAATCATGGATATTCCCAATCCAAAGAAAAAAGTGGTGCCCAAAGACGGAAGTTAGCCAAGGAGCAACAAGCAAAAGAAGAGAAGTTACTGGAAAAAATCCCCAAATTGCACCACTTTTTTACTGGTGCAACATGTGGATCTGAAAGTGTCCCTAGCATGACTCCCAGCTTTAAACCTACTACAACTTCAGTGCCACTGACAGATGAAGGGATTAATTCTAACATGATGCAGGCAGATGACTGTGATGTGTGTTTGGCAGCACCTTAGATGCAATTTGTGAAAGCACCACCACCACCAGGTCGCCTAAGCATGATGGATTTGCAGAAGCTGAGGTCCAAGCAAACACCTTTAGCAGTGATCCTGTAGACTAGAATCCAAAAGACAGTTCATTGGTGGAGTATTTGATTTTGCATCCACCAAAGCAAAATCTTAATTCTGATTTCTTCAGATCAGAAAGGCAGTACACCCATCAAAAATGTTTTGCCACCAAGGAGATCTTTCAAAAAAGCTAGTGAATGGAGAAACTAAGCTAAGAGATTGGCTATTATACTCTTCCCAAAAATGGATCTGTTTATTGCATTCCTTGCACTTTGTTTGGAAATTCACAAAATGCATTTGGACAGGGAGCAGGGGTCAATGATTGATTGGAAAAATGCTTCTCGAAGGCTAATCGAGCATGAGCAGTCATCTAACCATAGAGTAGCTGTGCATGCATTTGTGTCCCGAGGCTCAATTGTTGGAAGAATCGATACAGAACTTGCAGGGCAGTGTTAAGCCAACAAAGAATACTGGAAAAATGTCCTCAGAAGAGTTATTGCCGCAATAAAATTTCTTTCTTCTAGAGGACTGGGAATTCATGGGACCAGTCAAACGCTAAGCTCCCCTCATAATGGAAACTTCTTAGGAGCTTTGGAACTGATATCACAGTTTGAGCCATTCCTTGCAGAACACCTCACAAAGTTTGGAAACCCTGGAAAAGAAAACACCTTGTATTTGTCTTCCACAGTCTGATGAATTCATTGCATTAATGGGACAAAAACTTCATTGTTTCTGAGCTGAAAAATGCTAAATACTATTCCATCATTGTGGATTCCACACCTGATGTTGCACAAACTGATCAGCTGGTACTTGTACTAAGATATGTCCTTGAAAATGGATTGCCAATAGAAAGATTCCTGTTGTTTGTACAGATGTTTGGCCATACTTCAGCTGCAATTGCAAACATTGTACTTAAGACACTTGAGAAGTTTGGTATCAACATCGCAGACTGCCAAGGACAGTCATATGATAATGCGAGCAACATGGTTGGACAGTACAGTGGATTGCAAGCCAGAATAAAAGTTGAAAACAGTCTTGCATTATTTGTTCCCAGGTCGCATCTGGAAACAAGCGGATCCCGCTCAGTATGCTAATCTGGTAAATCTCTTAAATAAATAAATGTGCTGGCCACTCTCTTAATTTAGTTGGCACATGTGCTTCTGAGTCATGTCTTACTGCAGTTTCTTTTTTTGGCTTTTTACAAGAGCTGTACAACTTCTTTGTAGCCTCAACCCATCAGTGGGCTGTCATGAAAAAGTATTTGAATCAAGAATCCTGTAAAGTGCAAAAATCCTATCAAAAACAAGGTGGTCAGCACGTGCAGAAGCTGTTGAAGCCTTAAATAAAGGATACAGAGGATTTCAATCTGCATTGAGAGAGTTGTTTGAAGATAAAACTCAACCTCCTGGTACAAGGAATGAAGCCAATGCACTTCTTGGAAACTTCAAACAGCTTGAAACAGTCTTTATGATATTAATTTGGAGTGCCATGATGGAGAGATTTGACATTACAAATAAGTTGTTGCAAGCAGTAGAATTCGAACTTGGTTCAGTAGTGGAGTTATACAAGTCACTAAAAGAATACATTCAGAGAGTCAGAGATGGCTTTCTTCAGTATGAGGAAGAAGCAAAAAAGTCATCAGGAACCAATGGTTATGTAATAGACTTCAAGCGAAAGAGAAAAAGGAAGAGGCAGTTTGATGAGTTGGATGAAGACACTGAGACTCAGTTTACTGGACAAACTAAAATGCGTTCAGAGATTAATATCATGCTTGACACTCTTATAGCTGAACTTGACAGATGGAAGGCTGCATACATGTCCCTTCATGCCAGGTTTGTGTTTTTAACACTACTCCGAGAAATGGATGCCCAAGACATTAAACACCATGCACAAAATCTTGTTCATCTGTACAACAATGATTTAGATGATTCATTTTGTAATGAATGCTTTCATTTCATGAGCTTCATTCCACTACCTGTTACAACTGGAGCAAGAACAAAGCAAGCAACTTTAATGGATCTTTTGCAGATTATAAGCTCAAAAGGCTTGGACTCCACTTTCCCAAATATAGATACCGCTCTACGCATATTTCTGTGTACACCAGCAACAAACTGTTCTGGGGAGCAGTCATTTTCGACTCTGAAAAGAAATAAAAATCGAATGCGCTCTACCATGGGTCAAGATCGACTGACTACTTTGTCAGTAATGTCAATAGAACATGATATTGTTGCAAAGATAGAGTTTTATGACCTCATCAATGAATTTGCATTGAAAAAAATCATGACGTAAAGTCTTTCAACAAGCTTTCTTTTTAGTACACAATTTGCTCAATCAGTATTTCTTGAATGGCAACATTTTGTCCTTGCATGCACAGCTATCTATTTTCAGATCGCTAAGGAGTGGTGTGCTAACCTTTACATCGGGTACATGTATGGTAGGATTTCTCAAATGGTGAGGCCTGCATCCATGGGGAGGCCTAAACCAGTTCAAGGGGAGGGCAGCTCAAGCAAATCTGAAAGTACTGCACAGTGCACCCTCTATCTGCCAACTTTGCTGCACAGACTTTTTGGCATATAATAGTGGTATTATTTTGCAGTGGTGAAATATGTGAAGATGTGCACAGTATGGCTATGAGAAAATGGACAAATGGGAGGTAAGGTAACAACTGACCAGTCTGATGGATAGCAGAACTAATTGCCAATTGAAAAGGTTACGCAGGAAGACACTGTACTAAGAGCAAGAATAGGAGGGAGCAAAAGGAACCATGAAGTTGCTTATATGAGCAGGGTATGTGAGGAGACTGGGACAGAGGTGGGTTGGAGGTTTATTCCAGAGGGAGGAGAAACAGAGCAGTGTGACCCATCAAGGTACTGCAGCAAGGGGTAACAATAGTTCAAGAATCAGAACAGCAAGTGGGCTGTGTTAAAAAAAAAATGCTATTTTTCCCAAGTGGAGGTCCACTGACAGTCTAATGATATATGGACAGGACAACAGTATTTTGGTGCATAGTTGTATTATTCTTGGTGTGCTTTCTTAGTCTGTAATCCAAATAGCAGATATCTGTGCCATCCAGGGATGTAGAATATGTAATATAAAGTATATGGACATGCATCGCATTGTTTTGTGCACAATTGTATTAATTTTGGTGTGCTTTCATAGTCTGTAATCCAAGGAGCAGATAGCTGTGCCGGCCAGGCTCAGGGATAGCATGTAGAATATTTAATACAGTATTTTGTAAAACCTCAATAAACTGAGTTAAGTCTGTATTCTACTCTCTTCTTTTGTAACATGAATATATGTTGCCATCCCCCCGAATTGAGGTGTGTGCGTGAATGTGTGGTGCACACCTGGTTCACACACTGGGTGCACCACGGGCCAGTGGTGGGGGGGGCACCTGAAGCTTAAAGCCTATGAGCACTATCTATGTAAACACAGCCCTGGCTCCTCCAACTGAAACACAACTGCCTTCTCAAAAATCTCACTGTATTATTGTATCTCACTTAATTTTTATTATTATTATTTTCTTGTGTGTTGCATCCCATGTATATTGTCCTTTGTTGACAAACCCAGGTCCTCCTCGAAAATGGACTTGCTCAACGGTGATCACCTGGTTAAATAAATACTTTGATTGATTGATTGATCTTACCCAAAATGGAAGATTGGATATGGGACAGTAATTTGCCTTGATGGCAGGGTCTGAAGATGGTTTCTTCAGAAGGGGTCTCACAAATGCCTTCTTCAAGACATCGGGGGGAAAAAACCTCCAACAAATAACACCAGACAATCAAGGCAAACACTGAGTCGATGGAGTCAACACATCCCATTAAGAAATTTGTCGGTACTGGGTCCAGCTCACAGAAAGTGTGACTCAGTTTGAAAGCAACCTCAATGACCTCTGCCACTTCCACTGGTCTTGACTCACCCCAACTAGGTTGCGTGCTCTCTGGACACCCACGGTGACCACTTTTGGTGACAGTGTGGCTCACTGGTGGGATTCCTTGCCAGACACCCTGTCTGAGAAGAACCGATCAAACTCTTTGCATAAAGCATTAGAAAATGCTTTTTTTTCCCCCTGTAGACAAGCTGGATGAAGAAGCCTGTCCACAGTCTGAAAAAGCACAGTTGGTCAGTTCTTCCTGGCAGCAATCTCCCTGGACAGAAACTCTGCCTTCTTATGGTTGATTGCCCCCTGGTACACACCATAATGTGTATGCAGGGCCAGTTTGTCTGCGTCCAGAATGGTCTTCTGCCAGCATCACTCTAATCTCTGACCCATAATCTTCATCACCTTGAGCTCCCCATCATACCAAGGGGACCTCAAGTGAGAGAATTTGGGTTGTACGTGGACCAGCATGAGGGAATCGAGCACACCAAACATCACTTTATTATATGCAGCAACTGCTGTGCCCCCCCCCAATGCATGCAATGTCCACATTAGATAGATCAGCTACTGCCAGAAAACCCCTCCAGGTCAAGCCCCTCAAAGGGCAATAGCTAACCATCTCAGCAGGAGTAGGGCTCTCAGGGGTCCCCAAACAGGAACTTCACCATGCACTGATCAGACCAAATGACCAGATCAGCCCTGAGATTATTTATCTCAAGCCCCAATGAGAAAACCAGGTCAACATGTGTCCGCCATGGTGGGTCACGGAAGAAACTTCTTGTGACAAGCCCAGAGATTACATAATATGGAGCAAGTTGTAACCAAACTGAGAAGATTCTTCATTGGCCCAAACATTAAAGTTCCCCTTCACTTGGCATACCTCTTTGTCTTCCTCCCTCTGCATTTCTTTGTAACTCCTGAATGCCACCCTTTTTCCTTCACCACTGTGGCCTCTTCTTTAGAGTACCATGATGGTCTTTTCTTCTTTTTTCTTTTGCTCACCTCCTCCATGCAGAGGCTGTTTGCCTTAATTATTCCCTCCCTAATTTTTCCAACTGTTCCTCTTCTCCTTCATGGCAACTCCCCTACTAGGCAGCTTCTGAGGCAGTCTCACATTTCTTTCTATTAAAATCTGTGCTCCTAACATCAAGGACTCTCATCTTTGTGTGGTTAACTTCGACACACATCTTAATGCCGAACCACACTGTATGGCAATCACTAGTCCATGGATGACTGCACACTATGATGTGTGCAATGTTGTTAGAAAGAATGAGGTTCAGCATTGCCTCATCTCTACTGGACTCACTGGCTAGCTGGCTGTGAAATGTCCCTTGATGGGAATCAAGGATGGTCCAGTTTCTTACTGAGGCTGCAGCTGGAAAGCTAAATCCATAGTTGGTAGATTATAGTCCCCCAACTAGCAGTGCCTCTTCTTTGTTTGTCATCATGGCACTGACTTCCACTAGTGCCTTATCCAACTCCTGTCCCTGTGTTGGAGGTCTGTGTACTATCCCTATACAGATAGTGACCCAAACTTCTGCCTCCAGGATGACCCAGAGCACCTCCATCCCTTCCTTTTCCTCCTGGTTCCCCTGTGTTTCTTTAGTCTTGATTCCTTCCCTCACATATAGAAAAAAACATCATCCCCTCCTATCCCTCATGAACAGAGATTAGCCTGGCATGGTCATGTCCCAGTTGTGATTGTCTGTACACCACAACTCAGTTATGGCCATTAAGTGCAGACCAGCCTCCACCATGAAGACCTCCAGATCCAGAACTGTATTTCCTAGGCTCCTTGCATTGCCTGCACTTGCTGTTTCTCCCTGTCTGCAACCTCTTTTCCCTCCTAGCTACTGACTGTGCTGCTCTCTGACCCCACGCTCTTCTCATGTTATCTTTTGTGCTTCTTGTCTCATTTACTTCTTTTTGCATCCTTGGTTTATACCCTGCTTGATCTCTGCCTTGTCTGCACCCTTTCCTTTTTGTTTACCTTCCTTAGGGGCATGCCCTCTCTTCAGGTCCTTCCTCCCTGTTTCTTCATAATGCAGTGGAGAAGCAGTTCTTGCCACCTTTGTTAATATAGTCACCCCTGCTAATTTAAATTGCCGTACAAGTAACATTCAGTTTATTAGTTTAGTGTATTAGTTTGTTAGAGTTCTGTATCTCATTGTGACTCTAGGTGCTCGAGATATCTGGATAATATTCTAACATACTAAAATGCCAGCAGAATAGGCCTAATGGTCTTTCGTGTCTTCTCGTTTGGTCAGCCCCCACCCTGGGTGCTGACCTTGCTGCCCCCCTTGCCTTCTCTGGCTTCTCCCTTCCCAGTTCTGGATATTCTTGCTGCATTGGATTTTGCTTCCAGAACCCTTCCCCTGTACCTGTCCCCCCTTGAACCCCTCCACCATCTCTGCCTCCACCAGCCCCTAGGCAGTGCATTTCATGGCTCCACCACCCTCTCAGTGAAGTAGTACCTCCTCCTTTCTTCCCTGAATCTCCCCCCCTCCACCCATGCCCTCTAGTGGCCCCCTCCTTCTTCCTTCGAAGCACCCTGACTGTTCTTCCCCTATTTACCCTCTTCATGTACCTGAAGACCTCTATCATGTCTCCCCGGTCCCTTCTCTCTTCCAATGTGTACATATTTAGCTCTTCGAGCCTCTCCTCATAGGTCCTGTCCCCCAAGCCCCAAATCATTTTGGTTGCCCTCCTCTGGACCCTCTCCAGGAGTTTAATTCCCTCTTTAATTGTGGCCTCCAAAACTGCATGCAGTACTCAAGGTGCGGCCTCACCAAGCAGTTATACAGAGGGATTATCACTTCCCTCCTTCTGGAGGTGATCCTCCTAGCGATGCATCCCATCATCCTGTTGGCCTTGGCTGCTGCCCTCCTACAAGTCTCTGGTTGTTCATCTTGACATCCACCACCACCCCCAGGTTCCTCTCAGCCATCGAGACTTGTAGCATCCCCCCCCAGGGTGTACACTTGGTCCCAGGTTTCTGGCCCCCAGGTGGAGTACCTTGCATTTCCCTGCTTTGAACCTCAGCTTCCACTTTCTAGACCATCTTTCCAGAGCCTCCAGGTCCCCCTGTAGGGCCACCCTCCTATCCTCCCCATCCACCACCACCCTCAGTTTTGAGTCAACTGCAAAGAGACTCATCTCACTCCTAATTCCTGTCCTTATGTCAGAGACATCGGCATTGAACATGAGGGGCCCAAGGACTGATCCCTGTGGGACCCCACTACTGACCCTCCTTGAGGATGAGACTATCCTGCCAACTACGACCCTCTGCGTCCAGTCCTGGAGCCAGTTGCCTATCCATCTGATCATCTGGTTCCCCACCCCCATTTCTCCCAGCTTATCCAACAGGCCCATGTGAGGAACAGAGTCAAAGCCCCAGAGAAAACCGTAGGGGAGGCGGTGTAGCTAATTGTTTTAAATCGAGCCTGGACTTCACTGTGCACCCGGTGGGAACCCCAGGTTCATTTGAATGTGTGGCTGTTCGAGGAGGACTCGGTGTTGGCTGCAGGATCCTCCTCATCTATCGCCCTCCTGGACCGATGGGGGGGTTCCTGCAGGAATTCGCCGAGTTTGTTGCTGGTGAAACATTGAATTCCCCAAGATGTATTTTTCTTGGGGACTTCAATGTTTGGGCCGAGGATAGAGGTCAAAGGTGTGCCGACGAGTTACTGCAGAGTATGTCCCTTTTGGGGCTGGTGCAGTCTGTCGGCATGCCTACTCACCAGAATGGCCACACATTGGACCTGGTGTTCTCACTGGGACTTGAGATCGCTAATCTTGACGTTGGTCGAGTGGCTTGGTCTGATCATTGCACGGTGAGGTTCATGTTTAGTGCTCCCGTCATGAATTCTTCCCTCCTGAGATATTTCGCTGCGCCCATTAAAAGATCTTACCCTGAGGTTGTTGGCGGCATTGTTATCAAGGGTGTATTGATGACATGTGTCGGAGCAGTTGGCGCGGGGTAGATGCCTATAATGAGGTACTATCTGGCGCCATTGACTCCCTCGCACCTGTCTGTGCGACCCAGAACTTCTTACCTGAGGTTGCCTTGGTATGATAGCGATCTCAGGAAATGAAGAGCTGGGTCGGAGATTAGAAGCGTCGCTGGAGGAAATCCCATCTGGGGGCTGACAAACTGGTCATGTGTGCGCATTATTGCACATATCAGGAGGCAATCAACCGAAAGAAGACAATATTTTTGTCTCGGGAGATTGCTGCTGGAAGAAGCCGACCAGCCTCACTCTTCAGGACTGTCGATAGACTTCTACATCCACTCTGTCTTCAGCCCAGAAGAGTTTCCTCGAATGAGGATTGTGAGGAATTTGCTCAGTTTTTCTCGGACAGGGTGTCTGCGATCCGGCGGGAGGTCTCCTCAGCCAGTAATATCATTACTGTCAGTGGTCACCAGTCGTGTTCTAAGAGCACTTTCTCTGGGTGGGGAGTTAAGGCCAGTGGAGTTTGTGAGGTCACTGAGATAGTGGCTAGACAGGGGTATACCTTTTGTGAACTGGATCCCGTGCCAGCGCTTCTTGATGAGGTGCATTGACACTGTTGGCCCAGTGTTTGCCCTGATTGTCGGTGCTCCTTGAGTCAGGGTGTCTTTCTGGATGCCTTGAAGGAGGCTCTGGTGAGACCCTTTTAGAAAGCTTCTCTGAACCCAGAGATTAGGGCAAATACCGTCCTATCTCCAATCTTCATTTCTGGGAAAGATTGTTGAGAAGGTGGTATCACTTCAGTTGAGAACATCTCAGGACCCACAGTTGTATGATCCCTTCCAGTCAGCTTATCGGGCCAGACATAGCACTGAAACTGCATTAGTTGGGTGCAAAATGACCTCCTCAGGGCTAGAGATCGGGAGACAAGACAATTCTTGTTCTCCTCGATCTCTCTTCAGCATTGATACTGTGGACCATAGTGTATTGCTTTCCGCCTGAGGGAGTTATGTAGACTCACGGTGTTGTCATCAAATGGTTTGAGTCATTTCTTACTAACAGGAGGCAGCAGTTGTGATGGGTAATTTCTCATCTGCACCTACCTCCTTCGTGTAGAGTCCCTCAGGGTTCGGTATTGGCTCCTATGCTGTTCACAGTGTACATGCTGCCCCTGGGAGATCATTAGGAGGTATGGTTTGATTTTCATTGCTATGCTGATGATACTCAACTATACCTTTCCTTTGCCCCAGGAACATCAAATGCAGTGGATGTGTTAAATATCTGTCTGGCTGAGATAAATGACTGGATGTCTTCCAGCTGGCTGTGACTGAACCCTAACAAGACTGAGGTATTAGTAGTGAGGTCGAACAGAGTTCGTGATGGGATGGCCTCTGACTCTGTGACTGGCATTGTGCTAGGAGCTGTGTCATTGATGGCCTCCCCATGGGTGCGTAATCTTGATGTGATCTTTGACAGGAATTTGTCCATGGAGGCTCAAATATCCTCTGTGGTTCGTTCCTGTTTTTTTCATCTGAGAAATATCACCAGGATTAAGCCCCTGATTCCGGCTCTGGACCTCCCTACTTTGGTACATGCCTTAATCACTTCTAGGCTTGACTACTGTAATGCCCTCTATCTCGGGGTCTCTGGAACTTCTCTTCACAGACTGCAGCTAGTGCAAAATGCTGCTGCCAGGTTTTTGACTGGACAAAGTAAGTTCAGTCATATTACTCCGGTACTGCGCGAATTGCACTGCCTGCCGGTCAGGTGGAGAGTATTGTTCAAGGTGGGTTTTCTCACCTATAAGACCCTACATGGACAGGGCCTGGTTACCTTTCTGATCTCCTGGTACCGTCCACCTCTATCACGTGATCTCCGCTCCTCTAATAGTGGCCTCCTCAAAGCCCGAGAGCTAGATTGAAATCAGCTGGGGACCGATCGTTTGGAGTTGCTGCTCCAGTTCTCTGGAACTCACTGCCGTTGGAAGTGAAAGGGGCCCCTACTATAGAAGCTTTCAAGAGCCGTGTGAAGACCTTTTTATTTATGCAGACTTTTGGAAATTGAATTTTATGTATGTCATTTTAAGGAATGTATATGGTATGACACACTGTATAGTTTTGTGCGGCGCCCAGAGCCTTTGGGATTGGGTGTCTTTTTAAATAAAGTTGACATTGACATTGACATTGACAAATGCCTTGCTGAAGTCTAGGAAGAGGATGTCCACTGGTCTACCCAGGTCCAAGGCACTCGTCACCCAGTCATAGAACTCCACAAGGTTTGTCTGACACGATTTCCCCAGGATGAATCCATGCTGTCTATCATCCAGGCACCCTGACTTTTCCAGGTCCCCCCTTAGCCTCTCCTTGACAATGCCCTCCATCACCTTGCCCACCACTGATATCAGGCTGACAGGCTTGTAGTTCCCTGCCACCTCCCTTGATCCCCCCTTGTGGATAGGCACTATATGTGCCACCTTCCAGTCCTGGGGCACCCACCCTGTCCTCAGAGAGATGGTGAAAAGCTCCACCAAGGGTTCACCAGGACATCTGCAAGTTTCTTCAGCACTCTGGGATGTAATTTATCCAGCCCCGGTGCTTTCTCCATCTTGAGGGAGCTGAGGGCTTTCCTCACTCTCTCTGCTGTGATTTCCACTTCCAGCACCTCTTCTTCCTGCATAGCCCTCCCCACTCCTGCCAGTGATGACTCTCCCTCTCCCCAGACCTGCCGATCGGTAAGGGCCCCCCTCTCAGTATCTCTATCTCCTCCCATGTTTGATGCAGCACCCCCATTTTCCTTTGTGAAAACTGAGGTGAAGTACTCATTTAGTACCTCAGCCTGCTCCCCCGGGTCTTGTGCCCATCTCTCCCCTGGTTTTAATACTGCTAATCTGCCCTTTCACCCTTCATTTTTCCCCAATGTATCTAAAGAACCCCTTGTTCCCTCTCCTAATTTCCCTGGCCAGGTTCTGCTCCTTCCTTGCCTTAGCTGCCCTCACCACCCTAGTGGCCCTTCTAGCCATCAGCTCATATTCCCCTTGATCCCTTTCACTCCTTGAGCACTTGAATTCCTTATAGGCTGCCTTCTTTCCCCGCACCACCTCCTGGACCTCCCTGGTCCAATAGCAGGGTTTTCGGGCCCTACCGTATTTTCGTCTTACTCTTGCACAGGTGCTGGTAGCATCCTGCACCCCTCTCCTGATGATTTCCGGCCTACTATCCGCATCCATGTCTGACCTAATCACATCCAAATGATCCCTAAGGATCCTTCCTATTTCCTTAAAATCCGTTCCCCTGAAGTCAGTTACATCCATCTTTGTGCAGCCTTCTAGCCCTCCTAGGTCCAGGCAGAACCAGACCATGGCAATGGGTCCCTTACCTCCAGGCCCCTAATCTGGTCACTGTCTGCCAGGACCACATCCAGTACCTGTGCTTCCCTGGTCGGTTCCCCCACTTGCTGAGTTAGGAATGCATCTTGAAAGACATCCAACAACCTCGGTTCCCTGGTCACAGAGGATGTCATAGTCTCCCAGTCTGTTTCTGGCATGTTTAAGTCCCTCAACACCACCACCATTCCTCTGCCCAGTCTGCAGTGTCTCCCAACATCTGACACCAGACTCTCCTCCAGCTCCTCCACCAGGGCAGGGGGTCTATACACCACTCCTATTTTTACTCTCTTGCCCCCCCTTGTTATCAAGGTGACCCAGATCACCTCCACAGTTCCCTCTGCCTCCTCTATTCCCCCTATGTAAATGCAGTTTTTGACTATCATTGCTACCCCATCTCCCCTTCCCTCCCCCCTGTCCTTCCTGAACATAGTGTAACCCTCCAGGTTCAGGTCCCAGTCATGTCCTGCAGTGGCCCAGGTCTCAGTGACTGCTGCCACATCCACCGCTCCCTCAGTTAGCATTGCCTGGAGCTCAGGCATTTTATTGCCCAAGCTCCTGGCATTTAACAGGACTACCTTCCACCCTTTCCCTATACTTCCATTTCCCCTGTTTGTGTTCCCATGGGGATTCTGTTTTCCCCTGGTCTGCACTTTACCAGTCGGCCTTTTCCGCAGTCCTCCAGCTCCCAGGGGGTGGAGACAGGTGCCTCCTTTATCGGCACCCTTGACAGCCTTCTCCCATCGCTCCCCTTCACAAGTTTAAACCCCACCTTTCACCAATGAACCCCTCTATTTTCAACAGGATTCCCCTCCTCCAAATTGAGATGGAGTCTATCTCTAGCATACAGCTCCTATCCTCCCAGGTCTCCCCAATCCCCATCAACCCATACCCTCTGGCCTCACACCACTCCCTGAGCCACTGGTTTATCTCCTAATCTTCCTTTGTGTTCCCCACTAGCCCTTGGCACTGGCAGGGATTTCTGAGAGAAACTGTACATCCTATGTCATGACAGACCCTGGCAAGCTCTCTGAATCTTGCCTGTATCTCTAGCTCACTATTTCCCTCAATGTCATTTGTACCCAGGTGGACCAGTATGTCTGCAGAACCCCTACAATCCTTTGCCAGCTGATATACCTCATGCTTAGCCCCGTGCACCGTTAGTCCAGGGAAGCATTTTGTTCTAACTGGCCATGCTTCTCCCTCCCTATCCCATTTGATATCCCTGATCATAGAATCCCCCAACAGGAGCACTCTGACTGCTCCTTTTCCTCCATTCCCCCCTTCCATGTCCCTCATCCTTTCTACTGGCCCCTCCACCCAGCCGGCTCCTTGTTCCTCCCCCTATCTGGGTGCCACATGCCACCCCCTCCTTATTTACCCTGGCCACCCACTTCCCTCCAATCATATGCCTCTTCTCCTCCTGAGTATCCTTCTGTACCTTGCTAACTCCCCCCTCACTGCTCGCGACTGGTCCTTCTCCCCATCTGCTAAACTAGCCTGGCTTGTCTTCCCTTCATTCCTCTCTCCATTTAGTCCCTCCTTGCTTGTCGTGCTCCCCTAGCCTAAACCCTCAGCTCCCTTTACTGAATCCTCCTTGTACTTCTGGTCCTTCTCCTTTACCTTTCCTCCCAGTTGGTCCTTCTCCTTGTGCTTTCCTCCCTCTTCCCCCTGCCCCTCCTGCTCTGATTCACTGCTCCCCCCATTTTCCTGCATTCTAGGTTCCCCACTGTTCTTCCTGCTATCCAGTCCCTGCCTCCTGCCCCCCACTCCCTTTCTATCTCTAACCACCCCTGTCATGGCTACATCACCCCCTCATCCTTGAGCAGAAGAAGAGAACTGAAGCGGTGACTGAGTGTAAGGTCTGATCCACCTCCCTGCCTTGCTTCCTTCTGTCCAGCCCTGGCCATCTGCCTACTTCCCTGAGAATGTTGTCCCTCTGTCCCTCCTTTGTGAGGGTCCCCAGTTACCTGCCTGCTTCCTTGGTAGTGTCCTTTTGGACCCCCTCTGCCAGGGTCCCTTTGTGACCCCTGAGTGTTCTCCTGCACTCCTTTCCCTATGCTGCTGCCCCCAGTGCTTGGTGCAACCCTGTGGGAGTTCCCCTGCCCCCTTCCCCAAGCTGTCTCCTAATCCCCACAACCTCCTCCCTAAGCTGTGCCAGCTGGTAGCACACTGGGCAACCACTGAACTTCCAAGCCCAGTCCAGTATCATGGCTGCTTCACACCCTGTGCTCCCCACCACCCTCCCAAAGATGCCCTCCCTATTGACGTGTGGTTCCATCTCCTTCCAAGTAGGTTTCCTTGGGTGTGCCACCAGGTTCCCCCCAGTCCAAGATACACCCCTACTGCCTAATCAGGTCACCCACTAATCTTAGATACAGTTCCACAGTACACCGGTAACCCTGTTACTAGGTGCAGTACAACACAGTAAACTTATAAGGGAAATGAGCAACTCCCTAAGCTCCTCTCTCCCAGCCTTTAAATCCAACCCCCAGTGGCTAGAACTACATGAGCTGCACCTGCAGCCTTTTCCTCCAATTGCAGGGCAGGTGTTCCCTATAAATTAGCAGAACTCTGTGGAGGGAGGGGTGGGGAGGGTGGGTCTTGGGCAGACACCCGACTCGAGAGAGTGTGTATCAGCCCTGTGTCTCCCCTCCAAGCCCAGCAGCCAAAGAACTAGGACCAAGCAAGTCCCACTAAATAGGTTTTAAATCAGAAGAAATAGGCCTTCACCAGCGCAGTCTGTTACACAGTGAAACATCCAACAAATGAGCCCACTTACAGCCACTAAACCAGTTTCCAAACTTCGAACAGGCCTCAAAACAATACCCTGCTAGCCCCTTAGAAGTAAGAAAGAAAAGAAATAACCTTCTACCAAGTAAAATCCACAAGAACCCTGTGAAAACAAGAAGAAGCAGCTACTGTCCTGGAACACAACTGATCTTGTCCCCTTCCAGTTCCTTCTGAGAAGACAAAACAGCTAACACCACAAACCTGATTCAGCTCTGCCTCCAGTCAATTAACTGAGTGAGACCTGGCCAGACCATTAACACCCTTCCCTCACTATGCAGTAATCTTTGCAGCTACTGAAGTCAGCAACAAGGAATCAAAATTCAACTCAAAGCCCCCAAAATATGTTTGCTGCCAAAGGAAACAGGTCTCCAATTTAATTAGCTTCACTAACAACACATCAAAATAGGCTTGAAATTAACAGATATAGGTCTCCAATTCAAATAACAGGCCCAAGCAAATCCCACCAAATAGGTTTTAAATCAGAAGAAATAGGCCTCCACCAGTGCAGCCTGTTACACAGTGAAACATCCAACAAATGAGCCCACTTACAGCCACCAAACCAGTTTTCAAACTTCCAACAGCCCCCAAAATAATACCCTGCTAGCCCCTTAGAAGTAAGAAAGAAAAGAAATAAACTTCTACCAAGTAAAATCCACAAGAACCCTGTATAAACAAATTAAAATAAAGCATATATAAAATATAGACAAAAATAGTAAATTAAAAGGAGGGAAAGCTTTATTAAATAAAAAGGTATTCAGATGCCTCTTGAAGGCACTAATCAAGGGGGCCTCTCTAAGCAACCGAGGCAGTGAATTCCATGGGGTAGGCACTTCAACCAAAAAAGTACAGGTGCCAGATGACTTTAAATGAGCCATGGGAAGCACTAGGAGGCCCTTGTCTGCTGACCAGAGGGGATGAGATGGGTGATAGAGCTATAGGAGGTATTTCAGGTAACCGGGACCCAGACATGTAGGGCTTTGCAGGTCAGGAAGCCAATCTTGAAGGTGATCTGCCACCTAATAGGGAGCCAGTGCAGAGAGTGCAGCACAGGCATAATATAACATGACCACAGAAGGCCAGTCAACAGCCTGACTGCTGCATTCTGTACTACCTGTAGGTGGCAATAATCAGCCCCTGATAGCCCTAAGTAAAGGGTATTGCAGTAGTCAAGCTGTGCTGTCACAAAGGTATGGACATTAATTTGTTTTGAAAAGGATAAAAAAAATACTTATTTTTTTATTGAAATACACTGGGCTCTTAAAGAGGAGGTGTTTACTTCTAATAAATAGAAACCTGGCTATTTTATTTATTGTATTTTGATGTGTTAGTAATTACTTTCTACTTTTATAATAACATATTTATTAGTGCAGTGCAACAAGTAAATGTTCACCTTTGCTTTTCACACTACTAGTAAAAAATAATTCAGTAGAATGCTGGCATTGTGATGTCAGAAACTGGTAGCTACTTAAGAGCTCAGTGTATTTCAATGAGAAACTAATTATATTTTTCATACTTATTTCATCAACAAACTTTGCCTTTTGAATGTTTGCACTGTAGTGCTCCATCTGTGTGATTTTACATTTTTGAATAAAATAATTAGCTTTTCTTTACTTCTTTCCAAGTAAAATCTGGTTGTGAAGAAAATGTCACCTGCTAAATTACACCAAAAGGTCATGTTATCAAAAATTACATATTTCTATTAAATGTGTAGGGCAGGATTCTCAAAGGACTTGCGCTTGGTGCATCTCGGATGCCCCGGTGCAAATGAAATGTGCCAAGCGCCAACAGTCATATTCACAGAGGATGCCCCAGGGGATGCTGCTGGCACATCCCCTCTGTGAATACCACAGTTGCGCCCAGCCTCAGATGCACCAGTGCAACCCCGGTGGGCTAGGGAAACCAGTGGGGCAATGATGCACTGCACCCAGTGTTGCTGTTCAGAGCCAAGAACATGCAAATGGGGCCATTAGGCATGCATGGTGCAGTGGGACCATTTGCATCTCATTATGGCCCCATTTGCATGTGCCTAGCAGGGTTACACCCTGTAGAATGCACAGGGGAGCACTCTTTGCCCCCACCAATCCCTGGCCTGTTCACCAGTCATGAGGATGCCCATGACTGAGCCAGGTGGTCCACTGTTCCCCCCTCCCTGCCCAACCCCTGTTCTGAGTACTGCACCCTGCAGCAGTAACACCATGTCCATAAAGGAGGAGCAGGACAGAGAACTGTATCAGTTAAAGGAAAATGAAGCTGGGAAGGCAGTCAGAACAGCAAAGGCCCAAACTGAAGAAAAGATAACCAACTCAGTTAAGAAGGGGGATAAAACCTTTTATAGGTACATCAGGGGAAGAAGGAGGACCAAGGAGGGATAGTGAGGCTTAATAAGGGGAGGAGGGTGGCAGAGGGTAACTGTGAAAAGGCAGAGATACTAAACAAATATTTTGCTCAGTATTTACAAATGAAGAGGGGGTACCTAAAACAAACAGTTGAAACACTCTGGATACAGAAGTTGATACTAGCCCATTTACAGAAGAAAGGGTTCTGAAAGAACTTTTAAAACTGAAGGCGGACAAAACAATGGGGCCTGATGGGATTCATCCCAGAATTCTAAAAGAACTAAGGGTAGAACTAGTGATACCACTGACTATGCTCTTTAACAAATCATGGGAGGATGGAGTGGTACCCGAGAACTGGAGGAGGGCAGATGTGATTCCCCTTCACAAAAGTGGGAGCAAGGCAGAAGCAGGAAACTACAGACCTTTTAGTTTAACCTCAATGATAGGGAAAATGATGGAATCACTTCTGAAGGAAAGAATTGTCGAGTATCTAGAGGCCAGAGGGGCACAAGACCCAAGGCAGCATGGATTCACAGTGGGAAGGTCATGCCAGACAAATATGATAGATTTCTTTGACTGGGTGACCAAAGTAGTAGATCAGGGAGGGCTGTGGACATGGCCTACTTAGACTTTAGCAAGGCATTTGACACAGTCCCACACAAAAGATTAATAAACAAGTTAGCCAGCCTGGGAGTGGGTCCCAAGATGACAGCCTGGGTAAAAATTGGCTGGAGAATAGGACACAGAGAGTAATAGTAAATGGAGTCCACTCTGAAGAAAGGAGGGTTACTAGTGGGGGTACCGCAGGGTTCAGTATTAGGACCGGTCCTCTTCAGTGTCTTTATAAGCAACATTGCAGAGGGACTGGAAGGAAAAGTATGTCTCTTTGCAGATGACACAAAGATTTGCAAAAGAGTTGATGCACAGGGTGGAGTGGAAAGGATGAGAAGGGACTTGGCAAGGTTAGAGGAATGGTCAAATGTCAGCTTAGATTCAATGCTAAGAAGCACAAGGTAATGCACCTGGGAAACAAAAACCCAGGGGAAGAGTACACAATGGGGGGTGAGATACTAACAACAACAAAAATGGAAAGGGACCTGGGGGTAGTCATATCAGATGACCTAAAGGTGGGCAAGCAATGTGAGAGGGCAGCAAGGAGGGCTTGGGGGGGATACTGGGATGCACAGGGAGAGGCATCACCAGTAGAAAACAGGAAGTTGTTATCCCTCTGTACAGACAGCTGGTCAGACCCCATCTGGAGTACTGCATGCAGTTCTGGAGACCCAATCTCTGCAAAGACATAGACAGAATGGAGGCTGTCCGGAGGAGGGCAACTAAAATGGAGCAGGGTCTGCACCAAAAGACATATGAAAAGAGACTTAAGGAGCTTAATATGTATAGCCTCAAGGAAAGGAGGGAGAGGGGAGACATGATAGAATCTTTCAAGTACCTCAAGGGAATCAACAAAGTCCAAGAGGGTAGCATCTTTCAAAAAAAGAGGTGTGCGAGAACAAGGGGGCACAATTTGACAATGGGGGGGTGGCTCAGAGGTAATTTAAGGAAGTATTTTTTCACAGAGAGGGTTGTGGATGTACAGAACGGCCTTCTGGAGGAGGTTGTGGAGTCAAAAACTGGTGGAATTCAAGCATGCATGGGACAGTCATAAGGCAATTCTAGGGGGTGGGGGTAGGAAGAAGTAGGCTGCTGGTTAACTAGGATCTGCAGCTTACCCATTATATACAGTCATAAGGCAATTCTAGGGGGTGAGGTAGGAAGAAGTAGGCTGCTGGTTAACTAGGATCTGCAGCTTATCCATTAGGTAGGGAAATGGGCAGACTGGGTGGGCCAAGCGGTCCTTATCTGCCGTCAAATTCAATGTTTCTATAGAAACCCCTTCCCTGCCTGTATTCCAGTCTCCAAGCCACACCCTGCAGCTGAAGAGAGATTTGCATAGAATGACCCCACCCTGTCCATAGTCCTGGTGCAAAGCCACAAACTGTTGAGGTGGCTTCCTGTACAAAGCACCCCCTTCCCCACTCTAACATGCATGCATCACCGATAGCCATCCAAACTACCCCCCATCATTCCAGCAGCCCCCCACCCACTCAGGCACCCTTTCCCACCCTCCTCACCCATCCCAGGAGGTCCCAAAGGTTGGTGGGCAGCACAACCTAGCTGCACACCACCCTGGCTGCCCACCGACAGAGCTGTCTGAGACTGACAACTACTGTACTACTAAAAGACCATTGGTGGATCCTGTTGACCAATGGGCTTGCAGTGAGTACTGTACACTGTCATTCACAAAGATGTGACAGGGACCACCAATGGGCTTTCAGTAATACATATCTGTCAGTCTCTGAGAGCTCTGTTGGTAGGCAGCCATGGTGGTATGCAGGTGAGTTGTGCTGCCCTCCAACATTTGTGACCTGCTGGGATGGGGGAGCAGGGTGGGGAGAGAGTGCCTGAGTGGGTGGGGGGCTGCTGAAATAATGGGGTCATTCGGAGGGCTGTCATTGTGTATGTGTGTGTTTGGTGTGTTGGGGGGGTGCTTTGTACACAGAGCAGCCGCAGCAGTGTGCAACTTTGCACCAGGACTCCAGGCAAGGTAGGGGGATTCTATGTACATGTCTCTATCAATGCAGGGCATGGCTTGAAAACTAAAATATGGGTGGGATGGTGGGTTTCTGCACATGGTTCTACCACCACAGGGTGCAGAATACTACACGGGGGTTGGGCAGGGAGGGGCACACTCTAGACTGGTAGGGTGGGCAGGCTGCTGTGCTGCTGCCTGTTGGTGGCAAGCTACTTAAGCCTACTTGTAGACTCTTCTTTTGGGGGGCATATCCAGACTTGCCTCAGAGATGCACCTCCTGGTCGGGCTGTGAATGGGGTTGTGCACCATATGATGGGCATGCCTTCTTCATAGCCCCTCCAGATGCACTGCATATCATTATTGGTAGTATGTGACACATCTGTGATGCGTTGGTGCATCGGCCCCCTGGCAGAATCACGCCAATGTGCAAGTTGGGGATGCACTGGTGCATCTCAGATGCACTGGACACAATCATTTTGAGAATTCTGCCCGGAATAATTTGTTGGCAGAAAGTGCTATTTCTCTATAAAAATCTGAAAACAGATTTGTAGTTTCCCATTGAATACACTGGCAGCCTTGCCAGTAAGGATTTTATGATGATATCATACAGGATTCCATTGGATTCTTTTTTCACTAACAGTTGACAAAATACAAATTAAATAATGAAAAAGTAAGTAAAGAAACAAATAAAAGCAAACTGAATGATTGCACAGGCATCTAAAGTCCGCACACCTTGATTTTTTAAGATGTACACCGTTACTAAGCACTGGATCTTTAAAAGTGATTTATCATGTCACCCTAGACAATACTTATGTCTTGGTGTGTTCCCCATTTGCTGTTAACCCACTACTTTTAGTTATTTACCCTGCTCCCAATAGGATAGTCTACACAGCACTGTGTTTTATTCCACCTGTTCTTGTGGCTCTCTAGCAGAGCCTCTTGTGGATTGTGACCAATCTGCAGATACCCGCTGATTCCTTATATTCAATATTCAAGACAGCTAAAGAGTTGGTGCTCATGGAGGGCTGTGCATGTATGCTAATGAGCCCATAATAGAAACATAGAATCTGATGGCAGATAAGGATCACTTGGCCCACCTAGTCTGCCCATTTCCGTACCTAACAGATAAGCTGCAGATCCTTAGTTAACCAACAGCCTACTTCCTCCTGCCCCCACTAGAATTGCCTTATGCCTGTCCGATGCATTCTTGAATTTCCTAACCGTTTTTGAATCTACGACCTCCTCAGAAAGGCTGTTCCATGCATCTACAACCCTCTATGAGAAGAAATACTTCTTCACATTACCTCTGAGCCATCCCCCCTCTAACTTCAAATTGTCCCCCTTGTTCTTGCACATCTCTTTTTCTTAAGATGCTACCCTCTTGAACTTTGTTGATTCCCTTGAGGTATTTGAAAGTTTCTATCATGCCTCCCCCCTTTCCTCAAGGCTATACATCTTAAACTCCTTTAGTCTTTCTTCATATGTCTTCTGGTGCAGACCCTGAACATTTTGGTTGCCCTCCTCTGGACAGCCTCCACCCTGTCTATGTCTTTGCGGAGATGGGGTCTCCAGAACTGTACACAGTACTCCAGATGTGGTCTTACCAACTGCCTGTACAGAGGGAAACAACTTCTTGTTTTCTACGGGTGATGCCTCTCCATAAGCATCCCAGTATCCCCCCAGCCCTCCTTACTGCCTTCTCACAATTCCTGCCCTCCTTTAGATCATCTGATATAACTACCCACAGGTCCCTTTCCATTTTTGTTGTTGTCAGTATCTCACCCACTATTGTGTACTCTTCCCCTAGGTTTTTGTTTCCCATGTGCATTACTTTGCACTTCTTTGCAGTGAAGCTAACCTACCATACATTTGGTCATTCCTCCAATCTTGCCAAGTCCCTTTTCATCCTTTCCACCCCACCTTGCATATCAGCCCTGTTGCAGATCTTTGTGTCATCTGCAAAGAGAAATAATTTTCCTTCCAGTCCCTCTGCAATGTCACTTATAAAGACATTAAAACGGACCGGCCCCCATACTAAACCTTATGGTGCCAGTCTAGTAACCCCCCTTTCTTCACTGTGGACTCCATTTACTATTGCCCTCTTTGTCCTGTTGTCCAGCCAGTGTATTACCCAGGCTACCACCCTGGGACCCATTCCCAGGCTGGCTAATTGTTTATCAATCTTTTGTGCGGGACTGTGTCAAATGTCTTGCTAAAGTCTAGGTAGGCCATGTCCACAGCCCCTCCCTGGTCTACTACTTTGATCACCCAGTCAAAGAAATCAATTAGATTTGTTTGACATGACCTTCCTGCTGTGAATCCATGCTGACTTGGGTCCTGTGCCCCACTGGCCTCTAGGGAATCAACAGTTCTTTCCTTCAGAAGTGATTCCATCATGTTCCCTACCACTGAGGTCAAACTGACAGGTCTGTAGTTTCCTGCCTCTTCCTTGCTCCCACTTTTGTGAAGGGGACTCACATCTGCCCTCCTCCAGTCCTCAGGTACCACACCAACCTCCCACGATTTATTAAAAAGGGTAGTCAGTGGTGTTACTAGTTCTTTCCATAGTTCTTTTAGAATTCTGGGGTGAATCCCATTGGGCCCCATTGCTTTATCCACCTTCAGTTTTAGGAGTTCTTTCAGAATCCTTTCTTCTGTGAAAGGACTAACATCAACTCCCCCTATCCAGATTGCTTCTATTGGATTAGGTATCTCCCCCTGCTCTTCCATTATGAATACTGAGCAGAAGTATTTGTTCAGTATCCCTGGTTTTTTACTGTCACTCTCTGCCCAACCACACTCCTCTTTATTCAGCCTCAGTATCCCTGCTTTAGTTTTTCTTTGCTCCCTAATGCACCTATAAAACATAGAACATAGAAACGTAGAAGTTGACGGCAGATAAGGACCGCAAGGCCCATCCAGTCTGCCCATTTCTTTTTCTACCTTATAAATGTGCCATCGGCCTTTGCTCTGTCAGTGACCTATCTATTCATAGTCATTTGTATTGCTCCCTTATGCCTATCCCATGCCTGTTTGAAGCCCTGCACTATATTCATAGCCACTCTCTTGTGGTAAGCCATTCCATGCATCCACCACCTTTCCGTGAAAAAGAATTTCCTCACATTCCCCCTTAATCGGCCTCCCTCTAATCTCATGCTGTGTCCTCTTGTCCTGCTATTTTTCTTATATTTAAACATGTTAGACTCTTTCACCTTGTTTATGCCCTTAAGGTGTTGGAATGCCTCGATCATATCACCTCTCTCCCTCCTTTGCTCAAGGGTATACATATTGAGCTCCGTTAATCTGTCCTCATATGTCTTCTGATGCAGTCTCTGCACCATTTTGGTTGCCCTTCTCTGGACTGCCTCAATTTGGTTAATGTCCTTGTGAAGGTGTGGCCTCAACTGCACGCAGTACTCCAGATGGGGCCTAACCAATGTCTTGTACAGAGGGATTATTACCTCCTCTTACGACTTGTGATACCCCTACTAATACACCCTAACACCCCTAGCCTTACCTACTGCTTTAGAGGTCTGCTTGGATGATTTTAGGTCATCAGTGATGATGACGCCCAAGTCTCTTTCTTCCTTTGTGACTGCTAACAACTCCCTCCCAGCCTATAAGTGGCTTCAGGGTTTCTCTTCCCTATGTGCATGATTTTGCACTTCTTTGCATTAAATCCCAGTTGCCACTCTTCTGACCATTCTGCTAGTTTATCCAGATCTCTCTCATTTTGCCCACCCCATCTGGCTCATCTACTCTGTTGCAGATCTTGGTGTCATCTGCAAACAGACAAGCCTTACCCTCTAGTCCATCTGCAAGGTCACTAATGAAGATGTTGAATAGGACTCGCCTCAGGACTGATCCCTGAGGTACCCCAGATGATCTCCTTGTGACTTGCATCTCTTCTGACTGTATACCATTTACCACCACTTTCTGTTTTCTGCCAGTCAACCAGTTTGCCACCCAGTTGACCAACTTCTGACCCACCCCGAGCCTACCCAGCTTATTTATCAATCTTCTATGTGGAACAGTGTCAAAAGCTTTGCTGAAGTCAAGGTAGGCGACATCAACTGCTCCCCCTTGGTCCACCACTCTGGTTACCCAGTCAAAGAACTCTATGAGATTTTTGACAGGACCTTCCTTTTGTAAACCCATGCTGTCTTGGATCCTGTGCCCCTATGGATTCCAGGTGTTGCACTATCCTTTCTTTAAGGAGTGCCTCCATAATCTTGCCCACTACTGAGGTAAGACTGACCCGTCTGTAGTTCCCGCCTCCTCCCTGCTACCACTCTTGTGGAGTGGGATCACATGAGCCCTTCTCCAGTCTTCTGGGACCTCTCCTGTGCTCAGAGACTCACTAAACAATTCTGCTAATGGCTCTGCTAGTTCCTCCTTTAGCTCCTTAAGTACCCTGGGATGTATGCCATCAGGTCCCATTGCCTTATCCACCCTGAGCTTAGCAAGCTCTTGTGAGGACCCTTTCTTTGTGAAGGAGTAGTGCTCACCTCCCTCCCCTGTGTCCATGATGCTGAGCTGGGCCCTGCCCTACCTTCTCTTCAGTAAATACTGAGCAAAAATATCTATTTAGGATAAATGCCTTTACAGGGTCCTCCTCCTCACATGCTCCCTTTCTCCATTAGCATAGTACCCCTCTGGACTTTCTCCTTTCACTAATGTATCTATAGAAAGTCTTGTCACCTTCTTTTACTGTTCGTGCTAGTGTTTCCTCAGTTTGGGACTTTGCCTGCCTACTGCCTTCCCGCTTCCCTTAGGGCAGTTTGGTATGCCTCCCTATCTTCATCCCGCTGTGTTCCTTATATTTCCTGAAGGCCAGCCTTTTGGCTCTGACCTTTCTGCTACTGTATTTGAGAACCAAAGTGGTTTCCTTCTTCTTTGCACTTCCTTTTCTGTCTAACACAATGGGATGTTGCTTCAAGTATTGCATCCTTAATGCTTGCCCACTTTGCCTGTATCCCCTCACCTGTGTTTCTTTTTGCCAGGGCTAGCTTAACTCTGTTGGCCATCTTATCAAAGTCAGCTCCTAAAAGATGTTATCCCCCTTCTTGACCAAGTTGGCGATCTTTCCCTTGGTTTAGGCCTTTGCTATTCTGACTGCCTTCCCTGCTTCCTTCTGCTTTAACTGGTACAGTTCTCTGTCCTGCTTCTTCTGTGTTTCCTTTTATTTCCTGAATGCTTTTTCTCCCTAACCTTCCCTGCCACTTCTTTTGAGAACCATAGTGTTTTTTTCTTTCATTTTGATTTGTCTGTTTGCTTCACTTTGATGTTTCCCCATTGTTGCTGCACCACACCTTCTTGCCTGTTTGCTAGTGCTTTTCTGAGACACTCTCCCATTTTGACAAAATCAGCCCTCCTGAAGTACAATACCTTCACTGTTGTGTGGCTTGACTCTACAGCTGAGTTTATCGTGAACCACACTGTTTGGTAGTCACTGGTTCCCAGATGGCTACCCACTTCAGGATCTGAGATCCTCTCTCTCTGTCCATATTTGAGAGTACCAGGTCTAAGATTGCTCCCTCCTGAGTGGGTTCCAAAATGAGCTGTCTGAGGTATGCCCCCTGTAGGGCATCAAGAATGGCCCTGCTTTTGGATGTGGCTGCAGCAAAGGTGCTCCAGTTAACATCTGGCATATTTAGGTCCCCCATCAGCAATATCTTCCCTTTCTCTGCCATCCTAAGGATGCCTTCTGTAATTTCCTTGTCCATTTCCTCCCCCTGAGATAGGGATCTGTATATAATCCCTGTGTGGACTGTGGTGCCATTTCCATTCTCCAGAGTGAGCCACAGTGCCTCCTCTCCTCCCAGTTTACCCTTTAGTTCTGTTACTTTGATCCCTTCCCTTACATAGAGAGCTATTCCTCATCCTCCTGCTTTTCTACCCTCTCTGTCTCTCCTGTAGATTGTGTACTCTGGTATGTCGACATCCCAGTCATGGTTCTCTGTGTACCATGTTTCTGTGACTGCCACAATATCCAGGCATCCTTTTTCCATCAAGGCAACCATTTCAGTGAGCCTTTTACCTAGACTATGGGCATTGGTACTTATTTTTCTCCATTTTTTATGGTTGTATTTCTTTTTGCCCCATCCCAGTCCTTGCTGCCTTTGTCTTTTTCTCCATTTACCCCTGCCCTTCTCCCTATCAGCTGCTCTATCTTGGTATTTACCTCACTAACTACCCTGATTTTTTGGGGGGGCTAGGATATCCCTTCTCCATTTCAGTGCCTCCCCCCTTGGCTAATTTAAATGCTTGCCAATGAAACATTTAAACCTGTCACCTAGGATCCTGGTTCCCCTCCTGGACAGGTGCAGACCATCGCATCAGTACCAGCCTGTATCCCTCCAGGTGGAGCCCCAGTCCCCAATGAAGCCAAATCCCTGAGCTCTACACCAGATTTTGAACCAGTCATTGAATCCCATGGTGTGGAGTGCCCTAGCCTCATCCATGCCATAGTCAGGTAGCACTTCTGAGAAAGTTACCATGTGTGCTACTTGTCTAAGGCCCCTTCCCAAATCCACAAACTCCTGTTGCACTGCTCTGATCCCATTCTCAGCCAGGTCATTTGTCCCTAGGTGGATAATGACATCCAGCTCACTCCCACTTGCAGCTGCTCCCACAATCCTGAGAATTAATTTCCTGTCTCTCCATGCCATGGCACTGGGTAGGCACCTTTCTTCCCTTTCCCTTCCCCTTCCCTCCCCCAGTTCTACCTCCTTACAACTGATTCCCCCACCAGGAGTTGTTTCCTTCCCCTGTGGGGTCCTGTGCCACCCTTCTATGGGTCTCCATTGTGGAAGTTCCCAGCATCCTCCTTGGTCTCCACTGTAGGTGCCTCTATAGAGGAACTATGCTCTGCCAGAGTGGCAAATGAATTGTGGAGAGGCACAACTGGAGGGATGCACCTCTGTTCCACCACCCTCACCCTCCTTGAGCCCACCATGGTCCAACCAGTTCTCTTTCTTGGCAACCTCTGAGGTAGTGGCAGTGGTCTGGGTGGTCCCTGGGTGTTGGGGCAGATTTCCTGAATTCTTGCAAATGGCTCATTGAGCCTGGCAAGTCCAGTGGTTTCATTAATGTCACAAACACACTCAGCAGGTCAGGCCCTCTACTCCCATAGTGCCAACCTCCAAGCACATTAATGTGAACAGGTGACAGAGTAACTCTCCTGTCTGCTTTTGGGTCTGAATCACCTTTAGTCTCAAGTTCTGGGGAGATTGAAGCTGTGAACCTTATGCTAGTGTACCCAATGTACATGCTCAGATATGTACCCTTTTCGAGGATTGTGGTACAATCTTTAACCGGGGGCACCAAGCCAGGCTTCCAAAATGAACCCTTAAAACTCTATAAAAGACTTTAGGTATATTCTTACCTTTTTCCAATTTAATAACACCATCAAGCTTTTGAGCAGTTTTTGTCAGTCTTAACCCGCTATACATCACATGCAAAAAGAACTGGCAGACACCCCAGGCAGTATTTTGAAAAAAAAAAATACCATACTACAAGATGATAAAAATATGAAAAATGTAAACGCAGAACAATATATCAAAGATCATACAATCACTTAAAAGAACAAGGGCAAAGTACAAAACAAAAACTCCTACCACAATACATTTAGACTTTTTCTATCTAATGTATTACATCTGTAGTACTTATAGTTAGATTAGAGAGCTGTGTCTCTGTCTAGAGTTCCAAAATAATGTATCAACAGGTCAGGCACAGTATAGTTTAAACTGTGTCTTTCCACACCCCTTTTGTGAGTTATCTAGCTCCTCCTTTTAGAATATAAAAAAATTACAAGCAGGATGTCCTATCAGGAGGTATAATAAATAAGGTGACATCAGCAAAAAAACATTTCCCAAAACTGAGTCTTTTTGATCCACCTGTTCCCTTGATGTTTTACAACCCTGCAATCCCTCACCTAAGTGTGAGATATTCATGTCCTGTCCTGTAATAAAATGTATATCTAGCTTCCCAACTTCAAAGCATGTCATAAAAAAGCCATAAAATGCAATTTCTCAAGGAAGTTGATTATATTACAGAGCTGTCCTGGTCAGTTATATATCCTGTAGTTTTTACTGAAACCTGTGGGGGGGGGCACCCATGGTGCACAGGCTGTCTTATGTGAGACAATCACATACTATATTTTTATATTACAAATAGCATATGATAATCATAACCAGATGGCCAAGCATCACACTTAGTATAGTAGGGATGAATATGGAACACAAGAGCATTAGTGCTATCCTGTTTGCATTGTACTATCCCCTTTGGGCACATGTGAACAATATTAAACCTGGTACTGTAAACACAGTCCAGTCATAACTCAGTGTGGTCCCATATTCCAACAGCACACTCTGGTCAGAGTGCAGTTGTCTGAATATTCCCCCAAGGTTGCTGTGCACTAATTGATGCACAGCGCTTCTGTCAGCACAGCACAAATGGCTGGCTCTGAGTATTGGTACATATACCACTTTGCTCAGTGGAACGAAATGTCCACAAGATGGTGAATACTTGAGGTAAGAAAGATCTGCCCATAGTCCAAAGACACGGTTGTTCTAGCTTGTAACATCCTGCAAGCAAACATATTTAACAATGATAAGGGGTTCAGATGGAGTGATGAATCATTGGTGGAGCAATTTGTGACACTAGTGACAAGCCACAGTTATTTTGTGCTCAAGTCTTGGTGAGTACCTTCACGTGGCGATCCCTGTTTTAACAGAATCTCACCAAGGTGAGACTACTGTATAGATAACAACTATATAGTATAGAAAGAGAGAAGAAAGAAACTAGAAGCTGGGCACACAGATCCCAGCATAAAAAAGTGCCCAACCCTAGCCTAGACACTAGGGCAAGGGTTGGACGATGTGATGGTGCCGCTTCCTCGAGTAATAGTACCACCCCTGCCACAGTGTCAGACCATGGAGAACAGGGTCCTACAGTGGCAGCAGAAGCCAGCAAGCCACAAACAGTAAAAAAACTGATAGGCCAGCCCAGAGGACTGCAAACAGTTAAGTGGACTTACGAGGACAAACTAGAAATTATGTATTGTTATTATTATGAGACGCACCCTGAATTTCCAGTAAGAGGAATTACCATCAGACTCCATAGCAAATTGCAGCAGAGAGGAATAGTTGCCACAGGCAAACTGAACAGTGTGACAGATGCTAACTTTAGATCCCTAATAGGACAGATAAAAACAAAAAAATACATAGATGAGATTAACTTAGGCAGAATACAGAAGGAAGCAGGTGAAGAGGTAGCAAAAGAGAAGGAAGAGGTACCAGAGGCTTTCATAGCAGGAAGAGCAGATGCATGGGACACAGCAAAGAAAAGGGATCTGATATGGTGTAGCATTTATGCCAAAAAGAAAGCAGCTCTTACCAGTACAGCAACAAAAATTGCAGATATATTTGAACAGACATATAGACAGACAGAGACATCCAGATATGGCAAACATCACAAAGAAAATAACCACACAGAAGTGGAATGTAATGAAAAGTACACAGTTTAGTGATCTAGAAAGGCAACACATTGAAATAGAAGTCCTTGAACAGTTAAAGAAAGAAGGATTTGAGGTAGAGACTCAGCCTCCACCACTATCATCTAGCAAGCCATTACAGCAGACAACTGCTCAGCCAAAACTGGTGCATGAAACAAAACATGACACATCTCCTAAAGACACTCAGCAAAGTGCACATCAAGTGCCATATCTGAATAAAACAGCTGAAGTTCCAGTTCAACCCATACAGAGAGCGGAAGAGCAGGAAATGCCAATTACAGGAACAATCCTAAACTAAGAGGAAGAAAACATGAGAGAAGACTTGTTGGACTTAATTGACATGGACAAATATATCAAAATACATCAAAGGGAAAGACTGCAAAAATTACGCCTGACATACACAGTTAGGGAACACATAAAACAGATAAACAAAGTTATTGGAACCATCCAGAAGGATCCATATGATGTCACTGAAATAAACAGAATACATTATTGTGCAACGAAACTAATAACAAATAGAGCAGTTCCAAAAAAGCAAGGAATGAAGAACAAAAAGAGAGGGAAATTCAGCATACCACCATGGAAAAAGTGGATAGAAGGGACAATTATGGAGCTAAGATCAGAAGTATCACTGCTGGAGGAGATTAGAAAGGGTAATAGATCAATGAAAGTCATCAGGAAAGTGGATGAAATCAAAGAAAAATGCAGTATTAAAACAGATCAGGACCTAAATTTTACCATCTCAAATAACAAGCTTAAGATCTCTGCTCAAGCCGAGAAGCTCAGGAGATACATAGAAAGGAACAATAAAAAAATGCAAAATAGATGGTTTAGAGAAGACCCGAAGAAATTCTATAGGGAGCTGGGAAACAAAACAGCTAACATAAAAACACCACCAGGAAAGAAAGAAATTGAGGAATTCTGGAGAAGTATTTATGAACACCCAGTTGAACATAATAGGGATGCAAAGAGGATACAGGAAATAAAAGACAGCATAAGAAATGGTACTACTAGAGATATGGAGTGGCCTGACATAACAGCCAAGGAGATAGAAGTGAAGATAAGGAAGGCCTCCAACTTTAAATCCCCAGGTCCAGATGCAGTACCTTACTTCTGGCTAAAAGTACTAACATCTTTGTACCAAGATTTAGCTACCTCAAAAAACTATTTATACGCACATCCTGACTTGACACCCATCTGGTTAACGACAGGGAATACCACACTTCTTATTAAATCTGAACCTGCCAGTCTTCCCAACAACTATCGCCCAATAACCTGTTTACCAACAACATGTAAACTATATACTGGAATCGATGCAGATAGAGTCTACAATCATTTTAGACTGCAATAAACTTATGGCAATAGAACAAAGAGGTAATAAAAAGAAAATCATATGGTACAAAGGACCATCTCCTGTTGAACAAAGCCATTATGGAGAGCTGCAAAAATGCTGAAATCTTAGTGTAGCATGGATCGACTACAAAAAAGCATTTGACAGTATCCCACACTCCTGGATCACTGAGTGTTTATGGATCTACAGGATACATCCCACACTGATAAACTTCATCACAACAACAATGACAAAGTGGCACACCACCCTGCAATTAAATCATGAGAAAGGTCAAATCACCATCCCAAATATAAGTATCCAATGAGGGATATTTCAAGGTGACTTCTTGTCACCACTTCTGTTTTGCCTTGCCCTCAATCCCTTGAGTAGCCTCATCAACAACCTAGGCTATGGATACAGCTTGAACCCCAGAAACAAAAACAATCAACAGCTAACATCTCACCTTCTATTTGTAGATGACCTAAAACTTTATAGTTCATCTGACAAACATTTGAAAGAACAACTACAAATTGTTAAGACCTTTTCTGATGACATACGGATGACATTTGGCCTAGACAAATGTGCCACGGCAACATTTGTAGCAGGAAAGTTAACTCATAAAGAAAACATGAATCTGGCAGAGGTTTGTGACATAAAGGAACTTGAGCAAGAGGGAGTGTATAAATACCTGGGAATAGATGAAGGAGCAACAGCACAACATGAGCAAATGAGAGTAAAAGTAAGCAAGGAATATTTTAGAAGGTTAAAGCTAATTCTGAAAACTGCTTTGACAACATGAAATAAAGTGCAAGCTATAAATCAACTCACCCTTCCAGTGATATCATACAGCTTTGGTGTGATAGACTGGCCACAGCAAGTGTTGAACCAGCTAGATATAAAAACAAGAAAAATGTTTCATGCTCACCAATTAATATACAAAAATCAGTGCATGCAAGATTATACATCCCAAGGGGCAGAGGAGCATGGGCCTCATTGAGATTGATTACACATATAGATCCACAATAGTGGGGCTACATACATATTACTGACATCCTTGGACCCAAATATAGTCAAGGTCTTGCATCATGAAGAAAATAAGCCTAAAATGACTTCGCTCATCAAATTAGGAGAAGCCTTCAGAAGGGTAGCAGAGATTGATGTCAATCCACAAGTAGATAAGGAATTGTCAGCAACAGAAGACACAAAGAATCAGAAAAAGGAGTATAAGAATAAAGACCAACAGAAAAGAAAAAAACAATTGGAAAGCCTATAATTATAGTGGAAAATACAGGGAGCTACTGGAGCAACCACAGGTCGATCAAGCCCTGACCCATGAGTGGTTAAGAAGAGGTGAATTTAGGCCATGAGATGAGAGTCTAATAATGGCAGCCCAAGATAGTGGGCAACGCACAAGATGGTTCACAAAATCCATAGAAAAAACAGGAGAAACAGACAAGTGCAGGTTCTGTAGTACAGAATTAGAAACAGTTGCGCATCTTGTGGCTGGATGTGAAGTACTCATGGCAGAAGGCCTGTATACTGAAAGACACAACAATGTAGCAAGATTGATCCACTGGAAACTGTGCAAACACTATAACATACATGTAGCAGAGAGACACTGGAAACATGAACCACAAAGAATCACAGAGAATGAAGAAGTAATGATCACATGGGATCACCCAATACCAACAGCCAAGAAAGTGGAAGCAAGAAAACCCGATATTGTAATACAATAAAAGAGAACAAAGGTAGCATTACTGATTGAAATAAGCACCCCAGTGACTACAGTGTGCTGCGTACAGAGAGACACCAAATCATGAAATACCAAGATATGCAGTCAGAAACCAAACTGATGTGGAATGAGGACACACAAATTGTTCCAGTAGTGCTTGGAGCAATGGGACTAATCAAAAAGAACTTTCAGACACATTTAAATATGCTACCAATACTTGTGACACCTTATGAACTTCAAAAGGAAGCCATTTTGGGGATGTTGTGTGTGCTGAGAAGAGCGCTCTCAGCAAACATCAAAGATTAATACAGTACTAATTTCTTGAGTTTTGAATATGCCCTGGCTAAAGAATGGGGTCCATTCTTGCTACGGTATAAGAAATCCCTAAACATTTGGAGACACTAACCCCAAGAGAGACAAACCATATACATGTTCTAATTGCAACAAGAGTTTTGTCAATAAGAGTGACCTAATAAGACATCAGGCAATTCACTCTGGAATTGTCAGCAACAGAAAACGCAAAGAATCAGAAAAAGGAGTATAAGGATAAAGACCAACAGAAAAGAAAAAACAATTGGAAAGCCCATAATTATAGTGGAAAATACAGGGAGCTACTGGAGCAACCTCAGGTCAATCAAGCCCTGACCCATGAGTGGTTAAAAAGAGGTGAATTTAGACCACAAGATGAAAGACTGATAATGGCAGCCTAAGATAGTGGGCTATGCACAAGATGGGTCACAAAATCCATAGAAAAAACAAGAGAAACAGACAAGTGCAGGTTCTGTAGTACAGAATTAGAAACAGTTGTGCATCTCATGGCTGGATGTAAAGTATTCATGGTAGAAGGCCTGTATACTGAAAGACACAACAATGTAGCAAGATTGATTCACTGGAAACTGTGCAAACACTATAATGTACAGGTAGCAGAGAGACACTGGAAACATGAACCACAAAGAATCACAGAGAATGAAGAAGTAATGATCACATGGGATCATCCAATACCAACAGCCAAGAAAGTGGAAGCAAGAAAACCCGATATTGTAATACAAGAAAAGAGAACAAAGGTAACATTGCTGATTGAAATAGCCACCCCTAGTGACTATAGTGTGCTGCATACAGAGAGACACAAAATCATGAAATACCAAGATATGCAGTCAGAAACCAAACTGATATGAAATAAGGACACACAAATTGTTCCAGTAGTGCTTGGAGCAATAGGACTAATCAAAAAGAACTTTCAGGCACATTTAAATATGCTACCAATACTTGTGACACCTTATGAACTTCAAAAGGAAGCCATTTTGGGGATGTTGCATGTGCCGAGAAGAGCTCTATCAGCAAACATCAAAGATTAATACTAATTTCTTGAGTTTTGTATATGCCCTGGTTAAAGAATGGGGTCCATTCTTGCCATGGTATTAGAAATCCCTAAACATTTGAAGACACTAACCCCAAAAGAGTTTTGAACATGCCCTGGCTAAAGAATGGGGTCCATTCTTGCCATGGTATTAGAAATCCCTAAAGACGCCCTCAGGGTTCATGTAGCATCCTGCATCTCGGGTGCACATGGTTTCTCATTATGCACACTATCCCATGCATTATTGTATACGTTATGCCATCATTATGACATCATTCTGTTGTTAACCCTTCTTTAGTATGTCATATCAATGGTATAACAAAATGGAATGCTCACAACGATCAGTGTTCTGTAAAGTAATTAAATCTGTGATTGCACAATCTTGGTAGCCCATACACTAAAATATAATGTATGGTCTTTGGTTGACAACCGCACTGAAAGCACTTCTTGAGGTTGCCATGACATCTGAAAACCTCTTGAGCTGCGCACTTCAGGTTTACAATGATGTCATGGCAACCTCTTGAAGTGTTTAAAGCGTGGTTGTTAACCAAAGACCAAACATTATCCTCTATATAGATATTAATTAAGTCAGTCTGAGTTTTGTTTTTGTAGTGCTACCCAAGAAGGTATGGCAACAGAAAGCCTATAGCAGCCATATGTACTTTTGAAGCTAGGTAAAACAAATTGGGGAAGATCAGAAGAATGCAGAGTATTTACTTTGCTTATTTTTGAAAATCAGAATTAATAATTAAAGGGGACATTTTTGCAGTATGAATTTATAAACAAATAATAGCCAGTGCGTCTGCCTCCAGGTGGACTGTGACCGCCAACCTACAATGGAATACAGGTTGTAGCGATGGGGGCACGGTGTCATAATGTCACAAGACATTATGCTGCATGGTAAAAACAAGCTGCCAATACCCGGTCCCAGAAGCAGCACCTGGGTTCCTTGCTGCAGTGCCTCAGTCCATTGAGCCATGGCAGCTGCTCAGAGGAACCCAGTCCCAGCAGAGGTCTTATCCTCTGCCTGGGATAGTGTGAATGGTGCAATACCGCGCAGAGCAGCATTAGCGATATTGCACCATTTGCTTTCAGCTACAGCACTATTCCGAGTTAGCTGAAATGTCGTACGCTATTAAGCATATGGCATTCTGACCCGGTAGGGTGATGGGTACAACATGGCAACCCAGAAGCAAATCTCGGGGCACTATGGTATAATGAATCAAGTGGTCTCAGCATAGTATCTGTTATCCTCATGTACTGTATATACAGTCTCCATAATCAATCAGGGACAAAAACAGTGAATTAACAAGCTGTTTATGAATAACAAGATGGAAACATATCCTGTTTTTATAGAAGAAGGATAAAGGTTTTTTCAATTTAGTAGACAGCATTTGAATATGTAAGTCAAACTTCATAGTCTCATCAAGCATAATACCAAGGTACTGCCCTGGTTCTTCTCTCTGACTCTACTTGAAAACAAAACCAGTGGGCAGGATTCACAAAAGAGATGCGCTGAGTGCAAGTGAAATGCACCAATGCAAATAGGATGTGCCCATCAAATGCCGGGCAACACAAAGGGATGCGCCAAGTGCAGCCCCACTGTGAATAGTGTGGAAAGTGCATGGCGCAAGTGGAGAAGTGCCAGTGCATTCGGGATGCGAACAACCACCCAGGGGCACAACACAGTGAATACGGAGCAACCCAGAAAGGCAAGTTGGAGCAACAGGGGACAATGCAGTGGGACAAAGGAGAGAGGAACACATGAACAATGGGACAAACCAGAGAGGGCAAGGGCACGACAGTGGCCAAAATAGGCACAATACTGAGACTGGGCAAACAGAACAGCACCCAGAGGCCCAGTCCACAACCCACACAGGCCCATGGCAGGCACACAGAACAAGTAGACTGGAGCCGGCATGGTGCCACACAACAGTGGGCAAATACAAGGAGCACGGTGATGGCCACTGAGTAAGGCCAGCACCACAGGTGACCAAGACTATGGCCATGGGGGGGTCACACAGGGTGATACCATTCCACACATTGTGCAGCACACCATGCCATCACAGTACCACACAGCCAGGACAGAGCCCCAACCACAGGACACTACACAAAGTGCCCCAGACCAATAGTGCAGCAGTGCAATGTATGCAGGCTACAAGCTGCACACACAGACTGGAGGCAGGGACATGAGCAGCAGGACATGAGGCCCATGCACATGCCACAGGCAATGGTGGAGCCCCACGGAGGCAGGAGGATGAAAGGGGGGAGCATACCATACATAGACGGGGGCACACAGGGTCATGGCAGCAAGAGGACAGTGAACAGTCTCTGACAGTATACAATCCCAGGATCATGGAACAGTGAATGACCACAGACACCATGTCAGGGAATCAAAAGTTTTATATAAATAACAGTAAGAACAGTAGCAATGAAAACACAATAGCTGAAACTTTGTACAAAAAAAACCTATACAAAAGGAATGGGGTGCAAGGGACTGTTTACATGAACAGGTGAGAAAAAGGGGAGAGGGGGCAGGGACAGCATCATAGGTAGGGAGGGTGGGGGAAACAGCAGACTGTATACAATATACACAGTCTAGCACATGACAGAGGGCTACAGGCATGGCCGTGCCCCTCTGCGCCTCAAACCCACGTGACCACGCACCGTCAGGAGATGCAGGATGGCCACTAGGGTGTGCTGAAGGTGTCCCTGCATCCTTTGGATGGGCCTGAGTGACACCTCGATGGCCTGTTGTGTCTGCTGGTCCAAGGCATCTCCACCACCGGCTGCTGCTTGATGAAGGGAAGTGGTTATCCCTCTATACAGACAGTTGGTGAGACCCCATCTGGAGTACTGTGTGCAGTTTTGGAGACCTCATCTATGCAAGGACATAGACAGGATGGAAGCAGTCCAGAGGAGGACAACTAAAATGGTGCAGGGTCTACATCAGAAACCATATGAGGAGAGACTGAGGGAGCTTAATATGTATACCCTTGATGAAAGGAGGGACGGGGGGACATGATAGAAACTTTTAAGTACCTCAAGGGAATCAACAAAGTCCAGGAGGGTAGCATCTTTCAAAAAAAGAGATGTGTAAGAACAAGGGGGCACAGTATAAAGATAGAGGGGGGACGGCTCAGGGGTAATGTGAGGAAATTCTTTTTCATGGAGAGAGTAGTGGATACATGGAACAGCCTTCCTGAGGAGGTCATTGGGTCTAAAACAGTGGGGGAATTCAAACATGCATGGGACAGACACAAGGCAATTATAGTGGGGGGTTGCAGGAAGCAGGCTATTGGTTAACTAGAATCTGCAGCTTATCCAGTAGGTAGGGAAATGGGCAGACTGGGTGGGCCAAGTGGTCCTTATCTGCCATCAAAGTCTAAGTTTCTATGTTTCTATGAACCTGGGGACCTACAGCAAAGACACACAGAACACATACTAAGTCCCATTGCAGATGCACAACCCCCACCGAGCAGTAGCCCGCCCCACGAGATGGACAATGCACACACAAGGTTGCCACCTACCTACTTCCATATGGCCAACATGAGAAGCTCCAGCTGCAGCCCCCTGTTGCCACACCTCAGTGGCCACTGTGGGCAACCACTTGGCTTCCAGCCCTGCAAGACACAACAGACAGACCGCCATAAGTAGACACATCGGTGCACAAACTGTCCCCCAACACCAGTGTGGGCATCCAGTGCTGGTGTACACATGCAGCGCAACACCGGTGAATGGCCATGCAGTCAGCAGCTGCACACAGTAGCTGTGCATGATCCTCCAAAGTGCCCATCCATGGATTTGCATAGCATATAGTGATCCCACCACATGAGCAACACAGGGTACCTGTCCCACACACACATCACAACAGAGAGGCCCAGACCATGCCAAGAGGGTAGCATCTTTCAAAAAAAGAGGTGTGCAAGAACAAGAGGGCACAATTTGAAGATGGGGGGGTGGCTCAGAGGTAATTTAAGGAAGTATTTTTTCACCGAGAGGGTTGTGGATGCATGGAACGGCCTTCCGGAGGAGGTTGTGGAGTCAAAGTCAGTGGTGGAATTCAAGCATGCATGGGACAGTCATAAGGCAATTCTGGGGGTTGGGGGTAAGAAGAAGTAGGCTGCTGGTTAACTAAGATCTGCAGCTTATCCATCAGGTAGGGAAATGGGCAGACTGGGTGGGCCAAGCGGTCCTTATCTGCCATCAAATTCTATGTTTCTATGAGACATTAACCCCAAAAGAGACCATATAAATGTGACAAGAGTTTTTGTGAAAAGGGAGGCTTGAGAAAACATCCAAAAATTCACTCTGAAGAGAAAGAGAAATTATATAAATGTAATGACTGCAGCAAGAGTTTTTATGAGAGGAGTACCCTGACAAACCATGAGCAAATTCACACTGGAGAGAGACATGACAAGACATGAGCAAATTCACGCTGGAGAGATGACTTCACTCATCAAATTAGGAGAAATCTTCAGAAGAGTAGCAGAGATTGATGTCAATCCACAAGTAGATAAGGAACAGTCAGCGACAGAAAGTGCAAAGAATCAGGAAAAGGGGTATAAGAACAAAGACCAACAGAAAAAAAAAACAATTGGAAAGCCCATAATTACAGTGGAAAATAAAGGGAGCTACTGGAACAACCACAGATCGATCAAGCCCTGATCCATGAGTGGTTAAAAAGAGGTGAATTTAGATCATGAGATGAGAGACTGATAATGGCAGCCCAAGATAGTGGGCTACGCACAAGATGATTCACAAAATCCTCAGACAAAACAGGCAAAACAGACAAGTGCAGGTTCTGTAGTACAGAATTAGAAACAGTTGCGCATCTCGTGGCTGGATGTGAAGTACTCATCATGGTAGAAGGCCTGTATACCGAAATACACTACAATGTAGCAAGACTGATTCATTGGAAACTGTGCAAACACTATAATATACAGGTAGCAGAGAGACACTGGAAACATGAACCACAAAGAATCGCAGAGAATGAAGAAGTAATGATAACATGGGATCACCCAATACCAACAGCCAAGACAGTGGAAGCAAGAAAACCTGATATTGTAATACAAGAATAGAAAATAAAGGTAGCATTACTGATTGAAATAGCCACCCCTAGTGACTACAGTGTCTTGCATACAGAGAGACACAAAATCATGAAATACCAAGATATGCAGTCAGAAACCAAACTGTTGTGGAATAAGGACACACAGATTGTTCCAATAGTGCTTGGAGCAATAGGACTAATCAAAAAGAACTTTCAGGCACATTTAAATATGCTACCAATACTTGTGACACCTTACAAACTTCAAAAGGAAGCCATCTTGGGGACATTGCGTGTGCTGAGAAGAGTGCTTTCAGCAAACATCAAAGACTAATACAGTACTAATTTCTTGCATTTTGAATATGCCCTGGCTAAAGAATGGGGTCAATTCTTGCCACGGTATTAGAAGTCCCTAAACATTTGGAGACACTAACCCTGAGAGAGACAAGTGCAAATTCTGTAGTACAGAATTAGAAATAGTTGCACATCTCGTGGCTGGATGTGAAGTACTCATGGCAGAAGGCCTGTATACCAAAAGACACTACAATGTAGCAAGACTGATCCATTGGAAACTGTACAAACATTATCATTTACAGGTAGCAGACAGACACCAGAAACATGAACCACAAAGAATCACAGAGAATGAAAAAGTAATGATCACATGGGATCACCCAATACCAACAGCCAAGAAAGTGGAAGCAAGAAAACCCAATATTGTAATACAAAAAAAGAGAACAAAGGTAGCATTACTGATTGAAATAGTCACCCCTAATGACTACAGTGTGCTGCATACAGAGAGGCACAAAATCATGAAATACCAAGATATGCAGTCAGAAACCAAACTGCTGCGGAATAAGGACACACAGATTGTTCCAATAGTGCTTGGAGCAATGGGTCTAATCAAAAAGGCACATTTAAATTTGCTACCAATACTTGTGATACCTTATGAATTTCAAAAGGAAGCCATCTTGGGGATGTTGCATGTGCTGAGAAGAGCACTGTAAGCAAACATCAAAGACTAATACAGTACTAATTTCTTGCATTTTGAATATGCCCTGGCTAAAGAATGGGGTCAATTCTTGCCACGGTATTAGAAAGCCCTAAACATCTGGAGACACTAACCGTGGGAGAGAGACCATATAAATGTGCTGACTGTGACAAGACTTTTTACAGAAAAGTAACCTAAGACATAAGCAAATTCACTCAGAATAGCTAGACAAAACCAAAGCAACAACATCACCCGCAGAAAATAAAGAAGTTGAGTTCTGGAGAAGCATCTACAAAGACCCAATTGAACACAATTGAGACAAAAAGTGGATACAGGAAGTAAAAGACAACTTAAGAAATGACACTGCCAAGGAAATGGAATGGTCTGATGTAACAAATGAGACAGATGTGAAGATAAAGAAGGCTTCCAACTGGAAAACCCCAGGCCCAGATGCTGTGCCCAACTTCTGGCTAAAATTATTAACATCCCTACACCATGACTTAGCCACCAATAAAAATGATTTATGTGCACATCTCGAGTTAACACCCACCTGACTAACAACATTAAAGTGCCATATTCTTGATCAATTCCAAACTGTCCAATCTCCAAGAGAACTATCTCTGAATCACCTGTTTGCCAACAACATATACACTATGCAGTGGAATTGAAGCAGATAGCGTTTACAACCATTTAGACTATAACAAGCTCATGGCAATAGAACAAAAAGGCAATCAAAGAAAATCATATGGTACAAAGGACCACCTTCTACTGAATAATCCCATGATGGAAAGCTGCAAAAAGTGCTGAAACCTTAGCACAGTATGGATCGACTACAAAAAAGTGTTTGACAGAATCTGACACTCTTGGATCATTGAGTGTTTACAAATCTACAGGCTACATCCCATACTGATACATCTCATCACAACTATGATGAGAAAGTGGCAAACCACCCTGCAATTAAACCATGAGAAAGGACAAATCAAAGTCTCAAGCATAAACATCCAAAAGAATATTTCAAGGCTACTCTTTGTCACCACTTCTACCTTGCCCGCAACCCTTAAGTAGCCTAATCAATAACTTAGGCTATGGATTCAACTTGAACTCCAGAAATCAAAATGATCAACAGCTGACTTTTCACCTGCTCTTTACTGATCACCTGAAACTTAATAATTCATCCAAGGAACACCTGAAAACACAACTACAAATTGTCTAGATCTACACTGACATATGGATGACATTTAGCCTAGATAAACGTGCCAAAGCAACATTTATAACAGGAATAATAACTTGTATAAAGAAAACATCAGCCAGACAGAGGGCTGTGACATAAAATAACTAGTGCGAGAGGGAGTTAATAGAGAAAGAAGAAATTATGCAACATGAAAAATGAGAACAAAAATCAGCACGGAGTATTTTAGAAGGCTAAAAGCAACTTCTTTGACATTGTAGATAAAATGCAAGGTAGAAATCAACTTTCCCTTTATTTGAAATTGTACCACTTTGGAATGATAAACTGGATACAGAAAGTGTTGAATCAGCTAGATAGAAAAACAAGAAAACTACTCCATGCCTACCAAGTAGCATACAAAAACCAGTGCATGCCAAGAGTATATATTCCAAGGTCTCAGGGAGGCATGGGCCACTTCAAGATTGATTACATATATGGGTCCACAATAGTGGGGCTGCATACATGCCTACAGACATCTTTGGACCCAAATGTAGTCAAGGTCCTACATCATAAAGAGAATAAGCCTAAGATGACTTCCATCAAAAATTAGAAGAAGCCTGCAGGAGAATGGCAGAGATGGACGTTAAGCCACCAGTAGATAAAGAACAACCAGCAACAGAAAATGCAAAGAAACAAAAAAGACTATAAGGACTGGATCAAAAGAGAAGACAGGACAACTGGAAAATCCGTAATTACAGTGGAAAATATACGGAGCTGCTTGAACAACTACAAGTTGATCAAGAACTAACCCATGAGCGGCTAAAAAGAGGTGAATTAAAACCATAAGGAGAGGTAAGCAATAATACTTGACAGGGTGGACGATATTGTGCTATACCAGACCACCCTGGGGTGTAATGAGGCCCGACACCACAGGCAGAGGGCCTTATAGTCCCTAGAAGGTCTTGTATAGCACAATACCACCCACCTTGGCAGGTATTATTGCACTTAGAAAATGGGCACAGTAAAAGAGAAGAACTTTAATAAACAAAATGTTAATTAAAAATTAGTTTAAAACAAGTTTTGTAATAAAATAGTTCCTCTGCCTGGATTTGAATGCTGTATGTTTTATCTGTAGTTGTGTCCTATGGAGCTCGTTGTCATAGTTACACACAGACACACACACACACACACACACATACGTCTTTTGGGAGCAGTGAGAGTGACCTAGTGTAGCACTTAATTTGCACACCACTAAAAGTATGTTGGGAGAAGGAGGTGGTTGCATAATAAAGAATGACTTTATCTGCAAAAGAGAAAATGAGTTGATACAGAGAGAGAGAGAGAGAGAGAGTGCTGTGTCCAGTAGCGCTGCTTTGTGTGATGTAAAACCATTGCTGGTTTCCATATGGAGTGCCCAATCACTGATAGCAGTAAGGTGTGCATTAATTTGAAAACTGCATTATAGCATCTGGGCAGACAGCAGTCAGGAGACTCTATGATTTCTGCAGCAAGTGACGGAAGGACTGGCCGCAGTGGTGGCAAAACTAAGAAGCCAGCAGTACACACTTTAATTACATTACAATCACCAACTTTGCCCCTCCATGGCTCTTTTTTTCTTATGATTCTATGAAAGGGTATGAAAGGCCAATGAAATTAAGTCTGCAGATGGTAGTTTTAAATGCAGTGCCGTTTAAGAATGGTTGTGCTAAAATGTCAGCATGACTGTGTGCTGCACTATTAAGTTAAGCCACAAGTGCTTACGTTACTGCCATGCTGTAACAGGACGGAGAAGAAACTAGTGAGGTAATGGTACAGAGAAGAAAACAAAGTTTTAGGTTTCCCTGCCAAAAAAAAGGACAAAGCAACATGAGGTTTATTGAAATCTAACATGCAAGATGGGGTTTGCTGAACTTGGACATGCCAGGCAGGGATTACTGAAACTGTGCGGTTGGCAGTTTGAATTTCAGTGTGATTGTGTTTGGTAAGCAGTCTGTGTGGTAGACATAGTTGCTAATTTATGAGAAATTTGAATTATCAACCTTGGATGGGACTGTTACAAGAATGAAAAATGCTTGTATTATATGATTTGTTTTTGCACTGTTGATTGTGTTAACTGGCTAAGATGGGGAACTCTCGCTAAGCGACAAAGCAATATGGCAGTACTCACCTTTCTGAACATTCTACTTGCCTAGGGATTTAGAACTATATGAGGCAACAGAGACTGGACTAGTTATTTTCCAGTCTCTGTTGTCTCATACCAGACTGGCAGACTGACTGTTACAGCCAATCAGAAACAAGAATACTCTGCTCATTTTCTAATGATTGATAATGGCAGCCCAAGACAATGAACTGTGCACAAGATGGTTTATGAAATCTATAGAAAAAAGCAGACAGGTGCAGGTTCTGTAATACAGAATCAGAAACAGTTGCACATCTTGTAGCTGGATGTGAAGTACTCATGGTAGAAGGCCTGTATACTGAAAGGCACAACAATTTAGCAAGACTGATCCACTGGAAACTATGCAAACACTATAACATACAGGTGGCAGAGAAACACTGGAAGCATGAACTACAAAGAATCACAGAGAGTGAAGAAGTAATAATCACATGGGATCACCCAGTACTGACTGTCATGAAAGTGGAAGGAAGAAAAACAGATATTGCAATATAAGAAAAAAGAACAAAGGTAGCATTATTGATCAAAATTGCTGCCCCCTAGTGATTACAGTGTCCTGCGCACACAGAGAGACAAAATCATGAAATGCTAAGACATGCAAACAGAAAGTAAAATGATGTGGAATAAGGACACACAAATCATTCTAGTAGCATCTGGGGCAACAGGGCTAATTAAAAAGAACTTTCAGGCACATCTAAATAAGCTACCAATATGCATGACACTTTATAAACTGCAACAAGTCATCCAGTAGACGATGTACATGCTGAGCAGAGCATTCTCCGCAAACATAAAGGAATAATGCAGTACTGATTTCCTGATTTAAAAATATACTCTGGCTTAAGAATGGGGTCCTTTCTTCATCACAGTATTATAAATCCCTGAACATTTGGAGACAGAGACACTAACCAAGAAGAGAAAACCAAAGCAACAACACCACCAGAAAAGAAAGAAATTGAGGAATTCTGGAGAAGCACCAATGAAGACCAGTTAAACATAATAGAGGCACAAAATGGTTGCAGGAAGTAAAAGACAGCTTAAGAAATGACATTGCCAAGAAAATAGAATGCCCATGAGGAAACAGATAAGGAGATAGAAGAGAAGCTAAAGAAGGCCCTCAACTGGAAAACTCCAGGTCCAGATGCTGTGCCCAACTTCTGACTAAAAGCATTAACATCCCTACACCATGATGTAGCCAATTGTAAAAACCATGTACTGTATATGCACATCCCGAGATAACACTCCCTTGGCTAATAACAGGGAATATCATACTCCTGGTCAAATCCGAACATGCCAATCTTCCCAAGAACTATCACCCACTAACCTGTTTGCAACAACAAATAAGCTATACACTGCAACTGTTACAGGCAGAGTCTACAGCCATTCAGACTACAACAGGTTTATGGCACTAGAACAAAAAGATGATGCAAGAAAATCATATGGTACAAAGGACCACCTCCTGGTGAACAAAGTTATAATGGAGAGCTGCAAAAAATGTTGAAACCTTGGTGTAGCATTAATTGAGTACAAAAAAAAAACATTTAACAGCATCCAACATTCATGGATCATCAAATGGTTACAAATGTACAGGATACATCCAACACTGATAAACTTAATAACAGTCACTGTGAAAAAGTGGCAAACCATCCATCAATTAAATCACAAGAAAGACCAGTGCACCATCCCAAGCATAAAGATCCAACGGGGGATATTTTAAGGTGATACCTTGCCAGCACTTCTGTTCTGCCTTTTCCTCAATCCATTAAGTAGCATAATTAATAATCCAGGCCATGGATACAACTTGAACTCCAGAAATCAGAATAATCAACAGTTAACATCTCACCTCCTCTTTGTAGATGACCTGAAACTGTGTAGTTAATCTGACAAACAACTAAAAGCATAACTACAAATTGTTAAGACCTTCTCTGATGATATACAGGTGACATTTGGCCTAGACAAATGTTCCAAAGCAACATTCATAGCAGGACATTTAACTTCTACAAAAAGCATCAACCTAACGATGGGTTGTGACATGAAAGAACTCGTGCAAGAGGGAGTGTACAAAGATCTGGGAATAGATGAAGGAGTAACAATAGAACATAAACAAATGAGTACAAAAATCAGTAAGGAATATTTCTGAAATGACTTTATAAGTGACATTGCAGAGGGACTGGAAGGAAAAGTATGTCTCTTTGTAGAAGAAACAAAGATCTGCAACAGGGTTGATACGCAAGGTGCGGTGGAAAGGATAAAATGGGATCTAGCAAGGTTGGAGGAATGGTCAAATGTATGACAGCTTAGATTCAACACAAAGAAGTGCAAAGTAATGCACCTGGGAAGCAAAAACCCAGTGGAAGAGTACACAATGCGGTTGAGATACTGACAACCGCAAAAATGGAAAGGGACTTGGCAGTAATCATATCAGATGACCTAAACGTGGGCAAGCAATGTGAGAAGGCAGTAAGGGGGGCTGGGGGATGCTGGGATACATAGGGAGAGGCATCACCTGTAGAAAAAATGAAGTTGTTGTCCCTCTGTACAGACAGTTGGTAAGACCACATCTGGAGTATTGTGTACAGTTCTGGAGACCCCATCTCCGCAAAGACATAGACAGGGTGGAGGCTGTCCAGAGGAGGGCAGCCAAAATGGTGCAGGGTCTGCACCAGAAGACATATGAAGAAAGACTAAAGGAGCTTAAGATGTATAGCCTCAAGGAAATGAGGGGGGGCATGATAGAAACTTTCAAATACCTCAAGGGAATCAACAAAGTCCAAGAGGGTAGCATCTTTCAGAAAAAGAGATGTGTAAGAACACGGTGGTACAATTTGAAGTTAGGGGGGATGACTCAGAGGTAATGAGAGGAAGTATTTCTTCATAGAGAAGGTTGTAGATGCATGGATCAGACTTCCTGAGGAGGTCATAGAGTCAAAAACAGTGGGGGAATTCAAGAATGCATGGGATAGACATAGGGAAATTCTAGTGGGGGGTAGGAGGAAGTAGACTGTTGGTTAACTAGGATCTGCAACTTATCTGTTAGGTAGGGAAATGAGCAGATTAGGCGGGCCAAGTGGTCCTTATCTGCCATCAGATTCAGATTCTATGAAGGCAGAAACTTAACCTGAAACTGCTTTAACAATGAGAAACAAAGTGCAAGCTTTGCCCTTCCTGTGATTTCATGTAGCGTCAGTGCGATAGATTGGCCACATGAAGTGCCGAACCAGCTAGATATAAAATCAAGAAAACTAGTCCATGCTTACTAGTTAATGCACAAATGCCAGTGTATGCCAAGACTATACATTCCAAGGTGTGAAGGATGCATGGGCCTCTTTGAGACTGATTACACATACAGGTCCAATAGTAGGGTTACATAAATACAGTATCTACTGACATCATTCAACCCAAACATAGTCAAGGTCCTGCATCATGAAGAAAATAAGCCTATGATCACTTCTGTCATTAAATCAGAGGAAGCCGTCAGAGTCTCATTTAGACCCCTTATTCAGTCTTCAGGATAAATTTATACCCAAACTGCAACTCCTTGGTCCTCACAGATACCATCTGGTTCTCATTTCAGGTGGTAGCCAAACAGGTAATCCTGAGACATTGAGTAGATACTATAATTCCTAGTTATAGGGAATGGCACACTGAAATGTTAACCTTCTTGAGGATGGAGAAGTCAGTGGCTAGTCTGAGGCATAACCTTCAGGCCTATAAGAACAGGTGGGAAAACTGGACATTTTACTTCAGGTGTCATAGAATGAAGCTCTTGTTCTTGGCATCTATTTTGCTACCCTGCCATTGGGTATTGTTATTCTGTGTATTGCCTCAGTTTGCTATATATTTTGAACCTTCCTCTTTTTGTGTATTTGTTTAATGGTTTTGTACTACCCTCTGTTGTGCAATTATTTATTTAGGTATTTTATTCTGTTTGATGCCTGCCTTATAGTTGGGTTCTTGTTGTATGAAATCATTTTTCTAACAACACTTTTAGGTTGTTATATTAGTCACATGCCTGCTGACATGTCCTGCTGAACTTGACTGTGTTTTTTTGTACTGTATTGGTGTCTGTTTCTGTACCCTGTGCTCTCTAAACAAAACCTTAAAAAAGTTGATTCAGTAAAAAAAAAAAAAGAAGAAACATTCAGGAGGGCAATAGAAATATATGTTAAGCCACTAGTAGATAAGGAATAGCCATCAAGAAAAGGAACAATGAAGCAGAAAAAACAATACAAAGACAAAGATCAACAGAGAAAAAAGGACAACTGGAAAACCCATAAGTACAGTGGAAAATACAGAGAGCTGCTGAAACAACCACAAGTCAGTGAAGATCTGGTCCATGAGGGGTGAATTTAAACCATAAGATGAGAGATTGATAATGGCAGCTCAAAACAGTGGACTATGCACAAGATGGTTCACAAAATCCATAGAAAAAACAGGAAAAACAGACAGGTGGAGGTTCATGGTACAGAATTAGAACAGGTGCGCATCTTGTGTTTGGGTGTGAAGTATTCATGGCAGAAGGCAAGTATACTGAAAGACACAACAACACAGTGAGAATGATCCACCGGAAACTATGCAAACAGTAAAAACAAGAGCAGAGAGAGGTTAGGCTGTAAAACATGGAAAGCCATGGTAACAAATGCCTGCGGCCTGGGAAAGAAAGTCCCAGACCTGGATGTAGTGGCACTAACAGAGACATGGTACGCTGGTAATCATGGGTGGGACATATGTGTACCAGGTTATACTCTGGGATAGGGAGAGTAAAAAAGAGGGTGGGGTGGCCTTGTACATCAGAGAGGGTATAAAGGCTACAGAAGTGCAGCATGTGGCAAGCTAGGCTACGCACTTTCCACATTCTCTGTCCTCACACTGTCACTGGCCAGTCTGCCTTCGTGTACCGTCTTCCTCTCCTCTGGAATAATCTCCTCCTGGCCTCCCCTCTCTCATCCATTAGATGACTCCTCAGACTCCTTCCAACCTCTCACTGCCCTGTATGCTCTAAATGATTCTGCATGCTCTTCCCACCTCCCACTTGGCTCCACTCTCACTGTTCTTCACTAGCCCTTGTTCTGTGTTTCTCCACCCTATTCTTTATTCTCTAGCCCCCAGATATGTGTTTTTAGTCATGCTGACCTGAGTTGTCTTCCTCCTGGTCTCAATCCCACCCCTACTCAATCATAACCCGCCATAAGGAGCCCCATAGGGGCTCAACATATAATATATAATTTCTAGCATGTCCAATGTAATCTTGCCTTTATTCCTGCACATAAACTCTGTATATGTTGTTTTTGTATACAATCCTTGTACATTATTGTTGTAACCTACTCGTTATGTAACTCTGTTTCACCTCTGTGTACACTTGTACCCGGGTCGCACCTGGAAACAAGCCTCGGCTCAGTGTGCCTTTCCCGGTCATCAATTTTAAATAAATATCCTTTATTAATGTTCCTATGTATGTGCTGTAATGTAAAGCAAAGTTAAGACACTGTGGGCCAGATATTCAAAACTTTGCCACAGAGCTAACTTAGCACTGCCCAGTGTGTTAAATTAGCCCAGACCCAATAGCCCACTATATTCAAAAGGGATAGTCCCGGTGCTAAACCTGCTGATTATAGCATGCTAAGAAAGTTGGGCAAACTGGGCTGGGAGTGCAGTGCAAAAATAGCCTAGGAATAAGACAGCTCTGAATATAGCAACCAGGAAGTGCAAACCACAGCAGCATCCCAGTTCACAGTGACATGAAGGAAGGTAGAGGTGAACTATGTGGCCAATGTGTGTGCTAGCAAAGGAGTGGAGTCAGTAAAGCTGCAAGCAGCAGCGCATGTGAACATTGTGCAAAAATGTATAATATTTCTGAAACATTTGTGTGGCACAAATACATTTGTGCAGGTTTAGTGCAGAGCTAAGCTGTTTGCCTGGTGCAATCATGATTGCCTGGAGCAAAATTTTGCTATATTCAAAAGTGACATGCAAATGTGCCTACTTAGGTAGTCTGTTGGCAAACATCCAGATTGGCATATCATTATGACCTGATTTGCATGTAGTTTGCCCAGCGCTATTGCAGGGTCCCACAGCTCCACCTGTAGGTCAGTCTGGAAGTACAGGGGCTGGCTGGGTCTGCCCACAGCTCCACCTGTAGATCTGTCTTGGAGTGCATGGTGGTAGCTGCAGGCTACATCTGTTCAGTACAGCATAGAATATTGTGCCCCAGGGGACTACACAACACAGGCACAGGTGGTGGTGCTGCATGCAATTGTCAAACTGTAGATCTTGGGTAATACTTTTCAGTATCTAGCAGAGGTTGCTGTGGTGCATGGCAGCTCTTCTAGCAGTTTTTCACCAGGGACCATCTTCTTCCAAGTTGTGTACTGGGTGTGCTTTGAAACAACTGAGAAGCTGCATGGAATATACTATATTGGACTAGATATCAGTAACTAATCTCTCTCTCTCTCTTGCTTACATCTGAGAGAAGTTTTCCTAACTTTTACAGTGGTATTGCTTTGTGTTTAATTATTTTAGTTTTTAATTCAGAAAGGGGTTTTCAAAACTGCTTATCTTGTCAGCATCTTCAGAAGGGCTGAAATAACTGCATATTTGATTTTCCTTTGTGCTAACAAACCACCAGGCTGTTTTGGGGCTGGAGAGGTTTACCTGTGTCTGACTTGGATGTCTGGATTTTTCTCTGTTTGATTAGCAGGTATTTTTCTCTGTCAAATTTTTGTAGGGTATCTTGCTGACAGGAAGGCACTCATCGCAGCGGTGGTGAGAGCTTTTAGCTGATTGTTTTGTGAGGGGCACAGTTTAGGCCCAACCCTTCCCACCCTCACCCCACCCACCCCTGGAAATAGTTCCTTTATACCTGAGGTTCTGACATCATTTCCTCAAGAGTGCAAGGTGCATATCACTGTCATATCCTCTCTAGCACACTGCACTGACAATATAAGCATACACATTGTATAACATATATATTTCTATATAACCAATCACACACACATGCGAGCACACACACACACACACACACACACACACACACACAAAAACAAACAAACAAAAAAAAGTAGATAAACATGTGGGGAGTAGTGCAATGTAATGGCTGTGGGGCAGCAGTCTTCTGGGAGTCTTTCTGGAGGCTGAGATGCTGCCCTATTTGCAGACAACTCTCTGCCCTGAGGGAGGAAGTTGCCCGTCTTCAGGCCACACTGGACAGTAGTAAGGAAACCTTCTCCCAGGCCACACTGGACAGTAGGAAGGGAACCTCCCCCCTCCAGGGAGCACTAGCACCACCACCACTACCTCAGAGGTTGCGAAGAAAGCACAGCAGTTGGACCACAGTGGGCTCAGGGAGGATGAGGATGAGGATGGTGGAACAGAGGCACACCCAGTCATCTCACAAATCTCCCTTCCAAACCATATATGGCATATTCCTTCCAGACAGACACCCCATATTATGGCACCCAGTAATACCTTCACCATCCTAGTATTACATTATGTTGAGTGTCTGCCATGCCCCCCCACTGGGATATGTATATACTGTACATACTGTAAATATTAGCTTAACTTTCCTGTAACCATTTTTTATCATGTGAATTTACTGTACATCACTGTGTTTATAAACGTTATTTTCCCCTGTATGTATAACTGTCTTATATAAGTGTATGATGTATCTGTTGTGTATCAACTATTGAACCTTGACCTTATCAGGTCCATCTTGTAAATGAGCCTTGCTCAATGATGTCCGCCTGAATAAATAAAGATTTGATGATGATGATGATGATGAATTGTTCCACTCCACAATCCATTCACCATTCTGGGGGAGCATAGCTCCCCTATGGATGCACCCACAGAGAAGACTGATGACAACTGTCACAAGGGAGGCCCACAGGAAGGAGGCAGAGGACACCACAGGGAAAGGAAGCAGCTCCTGGTGGGGGACTCAATTATTAGGGGTATAGAACTGGGGGGAGCTGGGAAAACTGAAGTAAGGTGCCTGCCTGGTGCCATGGCTTGGAGGGACAGGAAGTGCATCCTCAGGATCACGAGAACAGCTGCAAGGGAGTCTGAACTGGACATGATTGTCCACCTAGGGACAAATGACTTGGCTCATCATGAGATTAGAGCAGTGCAGGAGGACATTTCAGAGTTGGGGAGGGGCCTAAGATAAGTAGCGCACATAGTATCCTTCTCAGAGGTGCTGCCTGTCAAAGGCATGGGGGAGGCGAGGGTAATTAGCACCATGCAGTTTAATGAATGGTTGAAAAAATGGTGCAGCGCACAGGGGTTTGGCTTCATTGGGGATTGGGGGTTCCACCTGGAGGGACACCAGCCTATACTGGCAGGATGGTCTGCATCTGTCCAGGAAGGGAACAAGTCTTTTGATCAATCGGTTTAAATGCTTCATTGGCAAGTTTTAAATTAGTCAAATGGGATGCACTGACAAGCAACAGGAAAATCCCAGCCTCTCCCTACAAAACAGGGTACTAAATGAGAAAAAGACCGAGGTAGAACGGTCAGTGGGGTATGCTGCAACAGAAGGTAAAGCCATCAAAAAATGGAGAGCAATGAGTATCAATGCCCATAGTCTGGGTAACAAGCTTTCTGAATTAGTGGCCTTGATGGAGGAGGAACATCTGGATATCATGGCAGTCACAGAAACATGGTACACACAAAACCATGACTGGGACGTAAACATACCAGGATACACTATCTACAGGAGGGACAGGGAGGGTAAAAGAGGAGGAGGAGGAGTAGCTCTTTACATAAGAGAAGGAATAAAAGCAACAAAACAAAAGGGTAAACAGGGAGCATAAAAAGCATTGTGGGTAAATTTGGAGACAGGCAATGGCACCACAATCCGCACAGGGGTTGTATACAGACCCCCTTCTCAGGGGGAGGAAATGGACAAGGAAATTATAGAAAGTATACTTAGAATGGCAGAAAAAGGGGAGATATTGCTGATGAGTGATCTGAATATGCCAGATGTTAACTGGAGTGCAGTTGCAGCTGCCACTTCAAAGAGTGGAGTTATTCTAGATACCCTACAGGGGGCATGCCTAAGACAACTAGTACTGGAGCCCACTCGTGAGGGAGCAATATTAGACTTCTTTCTCTCAAATGGAGATGGAGAGAGGATCACAGATGTAGAAGTGGGTAGCCATCTGGGAACTAGAGACCATCGAATAGTATGGTTCACAATAAACACAGCAATAGAGTCAAGCCATACAAAGGCAAAAGTACTGGACTTTAGGAGGGCTGACTTTGCCAAAATGTGTGAGTGCCTAAGGAATGCACTAGCAAATGGGCAGAAAGGAGGGGTGAAAGAACAATGGGGAATAATAAATACTGCCATCACAGAGGTAACAAGCCTTTGTGTGAAGCAAATAAACAAAACAAAACCACTATGGTTCTCAAAGGAAGTGGCAGTGAAGGTTCAAGAGAAAAAGAAAGCATTCAGGAAGTACAAGGAATCACAGAAGGAACAGGACAGAGAACTATATCAGTTAAAGCAAAAGGAGGCTGGGAAGGCAGTCAGAACTGCAAAGGCCCAAACCGAGGAAAAGATAGCCAACTCAGTTAAGAAGGGGGATAAAACCTTTTATAGGTACATCAGGGAGCGAAGGAAGACCAAGGGAGGGATAGTAAGGCTTAATAAAGGGAGGAAGGGTGGGCAGAGGGAGACTGTGAAAAGGCAGAGATACTAAACAAATATTTTTGCTCAGTATTTACAAATGAAGTGGAGGAGGTACATAAAACAAACAGTAGAAACACTCTGGATACAGAAGTTGATACCAGCCCATTTACAGAAGAAAGGGTTCTGAAAGAACTCTTAAAACTGAAGGTGGACAAAGCAATGGGGCCTGATGGGATTCATCCCAGAATTCTAAAAGAACTAAGGGTAGAACTAGTGACACCACTGACTACCCATTTTAACAAATCATGGGAGGATGGGGTGGTACCCGAGGACTGGAAGAGGGCAGATGTGATTCCCCTTCTCAAAAGTGGGAGCAAGGCAGAAGCAGGAAACTACAGACCTGTTAGTTTAACCTCAGTGATAGCGAAAATGATGGAATCACTTCTGAAGGAAAGAATTGTTGAGTATCTAGAGGCCAGAGGGGCACAGGACCCTAGGCAGCATGGATTCACAGCAGGAAGGTCATGCCAGATGAATCTGATAGATTTCTTTGACTGGGTGACCAAAGTAGTAGATCAGGAGGGCTGTGGACAAGGCCTACCTAACTCTTAGCAAGCGCATTTGACACAGTCCCACACAAAAGATTACAAGTTAGCTAGCCTGGGAGTGGGTCCCAAGATGACAGCCTGGGTAAAATTGGCTGGAGAATAGGACACAGAGGTAATAATAAATGGAATCCCTCAGAAGAAAGGAGGTTACTAGTAGGGTACATGAAGTTCAGTATTAGGACCGGTCCTCTTCAATGTCTTTATAAGTGACATTGCAGAAGGACTGGAAGGAAAAGTATGTCTCTTTGCAGATGACACAAAGATCTGCAACAGAGTTGATGCACAAGGTGGGTGGAAAATGAGAAGGACTTGGCAGGGTTAGAGGAATGGTCAAATGTATAGCAGCTTAGATTCAATGCTAAGAAGTGCAGGTAATGCACCTGGGAAACAAAAACCTAGGGGAACAGTACACAATGGGGGGTGAGATACTAACAACAACAAAAATGGAAAGGGACCTGGGGTAGTCATATCAGATGACCTAAAGGTGGGAAAGCAATGTGAGAGGGCAGCAAGGAGGGCTGGGGGATACTAGGATGCATAGGAGAGGCATCACCAGTAGAAAAGGAAGTTATTATCCTCTGTACAGACAGCTGGTGAGACCCCATCTGGAGTACTGCGTGCAGTTCTGGAGACCCAATCTCCACAAAGACATAGACAGGATGGAAGCTGTCCAGAGGAGGGCAACTAAAATGGTGCAGGGTCTGCACGGAAGACATAAGAGAGAGACAAAAGGAGCTTAATATGTATAGCCTCGAGAAAGGAGGAGAAGGGGACATGATAGAAACGTTCAAGTACCTCAAGGGAATCAACAAAGTCCAAGAGGGTAGCATCTTTCAAAAAAGAGGTGTGCAAGAACAAGAGGGCACAATTTGAAGATAGGGGTGGCAGCTCAGAGGTAATTTAAGGAAGTATTTTTTCACAGAGAGGGTTGTGGATGCATGGAACGGCCTTCCAGAGGAGGTTGTGGAGTCAAAATCAGTGGTGGAATTCAAGCATGCATGAGACAGTTATAAGGCAATTCTAGGGGGTGAGGGTAGGAAGAAATAGGCTGCTGGTTAGCTAGGATCTGCAGCTTATCCAGTAGGTAGGGAAATGGGCAGACTGGGTAGGCCAAGCAGTCCTAATCTGCCGTCAAATTCTATGTTTCTATGACCGCCCACACATGACATCAGCTTCCTGTTTCCTATATAAGTGTGGGCGGTCCCTGGTATCCTCAGTTCATTTTCCTGCCGTCTTCAGTTCATGCAGCAGCTAGTGCAACTTCTGTGCAACAGTCATCAAAGAGAAATTTGGAACTAAGATGAATGTCTACAGATTCTTCAAAGAAACAAGCTTTATTTTGTTCCTGCCATTGCAGTTGGAAAATACACCAATTTGACAATCACGCACTTTGTGTACGGTGTCAGGGTCCCACACATGACACCAGTTCCTGTAGTTTATGTCAGGAATTTAATCAGGCAACTCATTGAAGATGGTTGCTTGAAATTCAACACCTTTAGATGGAGCAGGAAATGTCTCTCTTGGAGAACCAGGGGGCTCATACCAAGGTCTCCCCCTCTACTGGTTTTCATTCCAGGCAGAAAAAGGAGAAGGAAAAACCCTCCTCACACTCCCTGCCTCGTTGTCTGTTGATGGCCACCATTTCTGGTGTCTCTCCATCAACAGGGCATCCTCTAAACACTTCTACACTGATGGGGGGTTCATACCCTCTCATCAAAGGCTCTTTCCAATGCTTTAAATTCAATTCAGATAATAACTGCTCCATCATGGGAGGCTTATACCCTCTTGTCGATGCTTTCCACCACTTTTCATGTAGTTAAATATACTGCTGCTCCATTGACAGGTGCTCCTCTCCCGTCAATGGCATCTGACAATCTAAATGAAAATAACTCTCTTTCCTCAGTGGGCCCATCGACAAGACCCTGCATTCCTCAGGGGAAACCTATGGCTTATACCTTATTGACTGCCCCTCCGGTTACACAGATGCTTTCTTTTAGGGGTCAGGCCTACAGACATCGGGACCCTGGTCTTTGCCACCCAGACACGAGACCTGCTTATACTACATGTCCCATTCCCTCAATCACCCCCCCTTGTTTCCCAACATGCCCCCCTTCTCACCCCACCTCCTTCCCAGGAAAGGGACCTCACCAATGTAGTCTGACAGGTCTTGCATGCCATGTGGCATTCTCAGCCCTCTGAAGAGCTGGGTGATCTTATTTGATCTCCTCTCCCTCCTCTGCCTAAAACATTTTATAGTGACAGAGATACCATGCCACCCTGGTCTCCTCCTCCATTCACAGAAGACTATTTGTTAGATGACCAAGATTTGCCACCTGATTTTGCTGGTGATCTTGAGGATGAAGAGTTTCAAGATTTGGATTTTCCAAATCCTGAGTCCCCTATTCAGAAATCTCTTTCCTGGAGGGATCTGCCTCTGCCTTCGGCAGCCTCTCCCCCAGACGACCCAACTTTAGTGAAATGATGGCTCAAATCCAAAAGGTCATGGAATTCTCCACTACAGAACATGACAAACAATGTATGGATAGGGCAGAATATCTTGAATTACCTGAGGAGCCTGTCGTAGTGGTTCTCCCACTAATACCAACCTACTAGAATGCCATACTGGCTGCTTGGCATCAGCTTTCAGCTATTACAGCTGCTCCCTGCAAAGTGGATCATCTATATCAGACTCCTCTAGACCAGCCCTTTCTGTCTAGTATTCCAGAGGCAGATTCAGTGGTCATTACTGCCGCTCATGACCATACCAAAAAACCTAAGCACATGAGCTCCTTATCCCCTGATAAGGAATCCTGAAGAATTGACTGTCTGGGGAAAAAGGTATTTTCCTCAGATGCTAGAAATATCAGAATCTTAAATTATATGGGTCATATGATTAAACATCAGCTTCCCCTGAGGTCCTCTGCCATTGAGCTTATCAATAAACTCCCTCCCTCCCTCACAAGACAGGGATAAATTATTGGCTACAGTGATAACTAGTAATTCTATTTCCCGTCACCTTCTCAGGTCGGGATATCATGCCTTAGATACCTCAGCCCAACTATCAGCCACTGGTATCACTCTGCGTTGCCATGCCTGGCTTCACATTTCAGGCTTTGCATCTGATATACAACATAAAGTAGCTAATGCCCCCTTTAACGGGTCCAAGCTGTTTGGGCCAGGTGCTCAAACTATACTGGATGACTTACAGGCATCAGGCAGAACCCTCCGTACGGTCCATGGCATATATCATACTCCAGTTACAACCTACTGTACTCAACACTCATCTTATTCCAAAAGAGGCGGAAGATACAGAGGTAATAATAAAGGCGGCTTCAGAGGTCATGCTCAATCCACCAGAGACAACACCTGTAACTCCCACAGTGCCCACTCCCACCCTTCAGGTGGAGCTGTGCAGCCTGCCTCCCAGTGACCCACTAGAGCATTCTCCCCACCTCCTCAACCAGGCCTCGGAGGCTGTGGGGGTTAATTTTGCCCTCCATCTGGAGGCCTGGAAGACAGTCACTTCTGACAATTGGGTACTTCAGATTATACAGAAGAGTCATACTCTGGAGTTTTTCTCAATTCCATGCCCTTGGCCTCCACAGAAGAGTCATTATTCTCCAGATCCTATACCCATCTTACAGGAGGAATTGACCACCCTTTTGACCAAACAGGCCGTTGCACCAGTGCCCCTTCTGGAACATCAAACAGGATTTTACTCCCACTTCTTTCTGAAGCCCAAACGCCAAATGAACGGGAGACTTCAGATCAATACTGGATCTCAGACAACTGAATCTTTACATTCAGTACAAATATTTCCACATGATCACTCTACCTGCCATAATGCCGATCCTGAAACAGGGTGATTGGCTTTGCACCTTAGACATGAAGGATGCTTACCTTCATATTCCCATCCACCCTGCCCATCACACATTTTTTGTACTTCACCTACTGGGTTAAAATTATCAGTTTCAAACACTCCCTTCCAGCCTCTCATCAGCCCACAGAGTGTTTACCAAGTACCTAATAGTGGTAGAAGCAGCCTTACGAAGAGAAGGGCACCTCATCTTTCCATATCTAGATGATTGGCTAATAAAAGCAGACTCCAAAGTAGCTCTGCTTGCCTCTCAAGATGTTACCTTGAAATTGTTCGCAGATCTTGGGATCACTGTCAATTGGCCAAAGTCCAGTCCAAATCCGACACAGTCTTGCCAATACATTGGAGCTGTACTACATACAGTTACAGCCGAGGCTTACCTCCCACCTGCCCAGTAGGACACACTTATAGCTCTGACATTACATATACAGACTCAGAAAATAGTCACAGCCAGACAAATGCTACACCTTCTGGGTCACATGTCTGCTGCCATCCCTGTGGTGACATTCATCCATCTCCACATGAGGCCTGTCCAGTGGACCCTCCAGAATCAATGGTCCCAAAAAACAGGACAGTTCAAAGACAAAATCAGGATCACTCTATCTCTGAAATCTACCTTGACATGGTGGACAATCAGAATCAATCTGAATCAATGAATGCCTTTCTGCCCTTCCCCCATGCAAATGTTGACCATGGATGCTTCACTGCAGGGCTGGGGAGCACACTTCGGACCTTATCAGACCCAAAGCCAATGGCTCGCTTCTCCCTATCTGTCTCATATCAACCTCTTAGAGATGAAAGCAGTCCTTCTAGACCTCCAGGCATTTCGGCCCTACCTCTAGCCAGGATCGTTACTGATCCAATCAGACAACACTGCAGTAGTGTTCTACCTCAACAAGCAAGGGGGTATGAAACCTCACACCCAATGCAGAAAGACCCTTGCAGTTTGGCAAGAAGCCATATGGCAACAATTGGCATTAACAGCTGTCCATCTACTGGGGCATTGCAGCCAGTTAGTCGACCGACTGAGTTGCCAGTCCACAACTCATGAATGGACACTTCATGGGCAAGTGCTCCAAGAAATCTTAAACTTATGGGGCACTCCACATATGGATTTGTTTGGCTCCCCAGAGAATTAGTCTTTCCAGATGTTTTTCCATTATCCGGAACAGAAAGGGATGATCTATAGATGCCCTGTCCCAACCCTGGGCAGGTCTGTTCTTACATGCTTCCCCCCATCCCTCTCCTGCAATGGACTCTGCTGAAACTACAGTTTGAGCCAGCCATCATGATTCTCATAGCACCACTGTGGCCTCACCAGACGTGGTTTCCCCTATTCCTACAACTGTCAGTACAGGACCCCGTCACGCTGCCAATCAGACCAGACCTCTTGACTCAGTGTCACAGGTCTCTCCTACACCCCAACCTGAAGGCTCTACACCTTCATGCTTGGCTCCTGAGGATGCTTTCATAACTCAATTACAAGTGTCCTCTCCTGTTGCCAATATTCTCTTGGCCAAGCTTCATGCCCTCATGTGTAGGGAACCTTACTTGATTTTCCACAAAGACAGGGTGGTCCTTCATACCAACCCATCCTTCCTTCCTAAAGTAATCTCTGAACATACTTTAAATCAGTCCTTGGAGCTTCCAGTCTACTATCCAGACTACTCCAATCAGGGTGAACATCTACTACATACTTTGGATGTCGATCGTATATTACGCTACTAAACTAATCAGACACAATTGATTAGAAAGACATCTCAACTGTTCATCTCTTTTACCCCGGGTCACAAAGACCTCACTGTTGCTAAACATACTCTTCCATCCTGGTTGGCACATTGTGTTTCATTTTGTAACAACAAATACAACAAGCCTTTACCTGGACCTGTTCAAGCCCACTCTACTACAGCTATGGCCACCACTGCAGCTTGCTTTAAAGGAGCCTCCATTTCAGATATCTGAAATGTGACTACCTGGTCCACAATCCATACATTCATAAGGCACTACAATCTGGATATTGCCTCATGACATAGGACAGCCTTCGGCCATGCAGTCCTACAAGGTCTCTTATCATTACTGCTTGGGATTCATCCCAAAAGTATTACCTACTACAAGAGACAACTCTGTGGAAGATAATACATTTACATAAAAACTTACCTTAACAGTAGATATTTGAGGTGTGTCTCTTGCAGCAGGTTTGTTCCAGCCCTCCATCCCCCTCCTTCTCTAAGAAAGCAAGTTCTGGTCCAATGACTAGGGTTGGGACTCCTTTGGTACCTTGGCTTCCCCTCGGTCCTTTCTTTGTGAGCTGAATCCAGTGGGGGAATTAAGGATACCAGGGACTGCCCACACTTATATAGGAAACAGGAAGCTGATGTCAGAGCTGCCGTGCACCACAGCGACCTCTGCTGGATACCCAAAAGTATTACCTCCTGCAAGAGACACTCCTCAAAGATCTGCTGTTATGATAAGTTTTTACATAACTGTGCTTTCATGCTACAGTGCACAGTAGACACTACAGTAGAAAGGGGGTCAGTAGTGTGAGGGACACAACAATGCCTATGGTGTGTAGGGCAGTGATGACCACTGCACTGTACACAGTGACAGGCTCAACTTGCAGGTGTTTACTGACAGTGGACATTACTGTTATGCTGTTGTGTGACCCACAGATGCTGTACTGCTAGCATGAGATGCTCACAGTGACATATACATGGCTGGCTGTGTGTGCTGTAGTGTCTGTACAGATGTGCGGTATGTGGCTGTGGGCACATACCATCACACAGGCTCACTGGTGTTGGGGTATTCCCAACACTGGCCCATGTGCACTACGTGGCTTGTCCCAGCCTTGTCGCCGCACCGAGTCTGTGGTGCAGACTTGCCACTTGTACACCCTACCTTCAACACCCTCCATGCCCACAGTGCTGCATGTGTGTGCTGGCATCTGTTGGTGTTCACAGAATGGTGGTCTGCAGGTGTGTGTTGTATGGTCACACTGCCATGGTGTCCACTGGGAGCTGGATCACCACTTACTGCCTGGCATGGTTGGGACTGGTGGCAGATGATGGCATCATAGGGATGCCATCAATGAGCAAAATGTTTCCTCTAAGTCTGGTTTATTTCTATGTGTCATACTTACTGGTTAGGGTTGCACCAAACCACATAAAAGTTACACAAAGCCGCACAAAGCCACAAAGTTGCATAAAGCTGGTTTGCCCAGAGTTAAGACTACCTTTTTCTAGGCTGTAATTTGCACTGCACAAAGTGTTACCCTAAGTCACACAAAAACACTTTATGCAGTGCTATTCACTGAATATATCATTGTTTCTGTATTCATGTACATGCCCCCCTCAGTTTGCTCCTTGCATACATTATAATTTTGACCAGCACTAATGCAGTTTACAAGCGCAATTTGACCTTTTGAATATAACAGACCCGCACTAACCTGGTGCTAACCCTGTGCAAACGGTTTGTGCCCAGTGCAAAGTTTTGAATATCTGGTCCTGTCTCTTTAAAAGGCCAGAAAGAGCTGAACAAAATAACAAGAATTTCTGTTAAAGCCAGCATATGCCTGGCACTTAGCTAGAAAAGGAACAGACAGGTTTATGACCATAAAAGTCACGACTCTTAGCTAAAACTGGGCATTTAATTTACAATAACAGAAAAAAAATCAGGAGAATGGCCTAGGGTCAAGGGCTCAAGCCAAATGCATAGACCAGATGTTACAGGGGTTTGACATGGAGCCACAGTGACACCTGCAACATAAGGGTAAACTGTTGCACCCCAAACCCCATTGCAAAAGTGATAGGTGGGGCTTGAAGATGACCAGGCTTTATGTAATGGACCCATCTTGAAATCAGGACACTCTCCAGAAGGTTTTCAGAGGAGAAGATAATTAGGTTAGAATTGAAACCCTGAGACAAACTTTTTTTTTCCTGTGGGCATCTCAGAGCAGTGAGAACTTAAGCTGTTTTATATACTTCTGTTGAAGTATATGATATATATTGTACTATCCTTTAGAACAAGACCTGTGCTTTGTGTAAAACTGATTTTTCACATGCTAAATAGAAATTCTGCTAGCCTGGTGGTGCTGATGGTTGAGGCACTGGATGCCACACCTCATGCCATGCTGGCGACCTGAGTTTGGGAACAAGCCTGGGTCATCAGAGGTCGACTGGGCAGAGAGTGAAGATGTGATCGGCTGCCAGCTGAAAGCCCTCTGCCTCAGGAGGGAGTATTTGGTCACCTCGGAGCTTGGCTTCCCCTTGGTGGAGGCCAGGTGGCTGCTTTGTGTCCAAGGCATGCCAGCATTAGGCTGAGGGAGAGTGGAGGGGGCTGTGACTGGAGCTGCTGTGCTCATGTTCTGGGGCCTCGGGTAGGAACAGATTGGTGAAAACAGAGAAAAAGTCAGAGGCCACCTAGGATGAAGCCTCTGGAACAGCTCTGGGGTTCCACTGGGATGCGCATAGTGCCATAAGTTCCCAAATGACCCCGAGTCCAGTAGGTTGTCAGACAGGCTAGTGGCCTGCTGAGGAGGATAAATACAATTGTAAAAAAAATGGAAATTCTGACTTTTAAGTCAGAATTTGGGAACAAGGACTTCACTTTTCAAGATAAACCCTGAGTTTTGTAAAAGGACACTCAGAGACTGATTTTTAATTCCAACAAATCTTGTGTTTCCAAAGAACCTTTCTTCACCTACACAGACAGGTTACTCTCAAAAAGGGCACTTTTCTGGACTTTGAAACCTCAGAATAAGGTATAGTTTAAAACAACAGTATATAGTGTTTTCTATAAATCATCTAGTGTTATTTTTGGTATTGTCTGCAGCTCAAAGATCTTCCAAATTTTAGAATTTAAGGTGTTTTTATTTAAGTAAATGTTTATGATTTTCTTATCAACTCTGCCTGGGGTCTGATTATGTGATCTAACATTTTACCAGATGGGGTTTGCAAAGATTGTGCACCTTGTTAACGAAGATAGCAAAGCAGAGCAAACTTTATGTATTTAAGACACCCTTCCAAAGCTCAGGGTGCCTTTACAAAGAATATCATAGAAATTTTAAAACTCAGTACATAAAAAAAATCTTAAAAATAAAATAGACTATGTTAAAACCATTCACCCCACAATGCAGCAGCTAGCATATATCACATTTTCAGTGAGTCAGCACTGATCACCAAATGCTTGTGCAAACAAATGTGTTTTCAGGGATTTCTTAAATTCTTCTACAGTCAGGCTATCATGTGTTCAATGCAGTAGAGAATTCCAGAGTGTAGGCACCATAAAGGCAAAGGATCTACCTCCAGATGTTTTCAAATGTATCCTGGGAATCTCTAGCAATCCTATGTTGGAGGATCAGCACGAGTGGGAGGGACAGTAGGGTAACAGCAGATCTTTCAGGTATTGAGGTCCCTGGTTGCATAGGGTCAGCAATGTGACCTTGAAGGTGATCCACCACTGCACTGGCAGCCAGTGCAGTTCATGCAGCACTGGTGTTATATGGCTGGACCTGGAAGCTCCAGTTAACAGCCTTGCTGTTGTGTTCTGCACCAGCTGCAATCAGTGGATATCCACCCCTGGAAGCCCTAAGTAAAGGGTATTGCAATAATCAAGATGCGTGGCAACAAAGGCATGGACCAGAGTAGATAGATCTTTTGATGGGACCAGGTGCTTCACCTTGGAGATGTTCCTTAGATGGTGAAAGGAAGACTTGACTACAGCCAACACCTGAGCCTTCAGGGTCAAGCCTGCATCAGATATCACCCCCAGATTCTTCACCTGGCCTGAGACATTGAGCAGGCCTCTCCCAAGATATAAGCTGAGGGCCTCCCCCCATGTCCCAACCATCCTCAGATCTGGGTCCACAACCAGTACCTCTGTTTTTCCAGAATTTAGCCTCAGCCAGCTTGCACTCCTCCAATCCTGTATCTCCTGGAGGCAGTTGTTAAACACCAAGAGGGTGTCACACACCTGGTCATGCACAAAAGACAAGTAGAGCTGAGAATCATCTGCATAGCGGTGAAAACTCAGCCCATACTGTCTTATAATATCTCCCAATGGCAGCATATACACTGTGAACAACACGGGGGACAGCACCGAGCCCTGTGAAACTCCACAGGGCAGGCCCCTAGGTATCGAGGAGTACACCACAGACTCCACCCTTTGGGATCTGCCCTTGAGGAATAAACAAAACCAACTGAGGACTGCCCCTCTCTGCAGACAGAAAAAACACAGGTGCTCAAGCAACATCTCATGGTCCACAGTGTTGAAAGCTGCTGAGAGATCCAGGAGAACCAAGATGGAACAAGCTCTCAATCTCTAGCCATTAGGTGATCATTAAGTACATGTACCAGGGCTGTCTCAGTGCAGTGCCTTTTCCTGAAGCCTGACTGGAGAGGGTCATAGATATTGCGGATCGTGCAACCGCCTTCTCAATAAAGTTACCTACAAAAGGCAAGTTAAAGACTGATCTGTAGTTTGCTGGACAGTCTGGGTCAAAAGAGGGTTTTTTCAGGAGGGGACATACCACCACCTCCTTTAAAGGATCTGGAAAGATCCCTCTCTCCAATGATACCCTTACTATTCCAACAAGGATTGGACCGATAACTTCAAAACACCCTACAAGAAGGTGAGTTGGGCCCAGATCCAAACCGCAGCAGGTCGGCTGCAGAGTCTGGATGGTCCTCATTATCTCCATGACTGCCAGCTGGCCAAAGGTAAGCCAGATCACCTGGGCATTTGTACCACCTGAATGATCACTGCAAGGTCCAATGGGGAGGCATTGGCTGATCTCGGTCCTAATGGAGGACATCTTGTTAGCAAAGAACTGCATAAGCTTCTCATACTTTTCTTGTGATAATGCTCAATTGGACCTCAGACAATCTGGATTACACAGTCTGTCCACAGTCCCGAAGAGTTGAGCTGGCCTGTTCCTTGCTACAGCAATTTCTCTGGACATGAACTCTGACTTCCTATGAGAAATTGCTGATTGATAGACCTCACAATGGCTTAGCAATCTAAGTCTATCCTCCTCCAGGTGAGTTTTCCACCAGTGTCTCTCCAACCTTTGCCCCCACCTCTTCAACTCCCTTAGTGCACCAGTGACCCAGATCTGAATCCTTTTCCTCTGTTCCTTTGGTAGATGGACCCAGTTTTTTGTTTAAGGAAGTAACATCAAATGAAGTTTTTCATCTTCTACAGTCTCTCCCAAATAAAGGGACTGACTGCAGGGAAGGGCTGAATGCCCACTTCTTAAAATTGGCTATCCCCTTTATTACGGATCCCCTTTGTTATTTTTTTAATATGTCATTGGCTACAGGTGTTTTTCCCCTGTCCTGGAAGAAAGCTAATGTGGTTCCAATTCCAAAAAAGAGCTGTGCTACTTCCATGGATGATTATAGGCCAATATCAATACTGAATCCCCTTAGCAAACTATTTGAGCATTTAGTGGCTAAGCAAATTGATGCCTATTTGGTTACCCATGATTTGTTGTCAAGGCAACAACACGGGTTCCATAAGCACTTTGGTACAGGCACGGCTTTGGTTGGGTTTGCGAACACCGTCCTACATGGATTTGAGAAGGGTTTGATGACTGGAGCGGTGTTCGTGGACCTAACCAAGGCTTTTGATTTGCTTGATCAGGGTTTGGCATGCACAGAATTGAAAGATCTGGGGTTTTCTGATGTTGCTGTTTCTTGGTTCTATGATTATCTGAGTAACAGGTGTCAATTTGTTCAAGTACGTTCTGTGGTTTCTAATGTCTTGCCAGTCAGTTGTGGTGTGCCTCGGGGGTCCATTTTGGGACCCCTGTTATTTTCTATTTTTATTAATTCACTTCCTGGAGTTTGTAAGTTTAATGAATCACTGCTTTATGCAGTTGGTCTTGTAATTTGTACTTAGTCAAATTCTGTGTCTGAACTTTCTCGTTCCCCAGAAAAGGATTTTGGTGCCGTTTGTGCTTGACTTACTTTAAATGCTATGGTTTTGAACTCAGCTAAAACAAAAGTTATGTTATTTGGCATGCAATTTATGTTGGTGGACACCCTGGAATTGAGGCTATCTGATTTTCAGGGTGGTCTGCTTGAACAAGTGTCTCAATTTAAGTATTTGGGCACACTATTGGATCCCAGTTTGACCTTTTCACCTCAGATTCAGTCAATGGTTAAGAAAGTAAATGAAAGAATAGGGGTGTTATACAAATTCAAGTCATTCTTCTCACAAGCAACTAGATTAGCAATTGCTGTTGGTTCTCTTCTTCCATATTTTGATTACAGTTCTTGTTTATATTATAATATAGGTACAAAAGAAATGCAAGCTCTGACTGTGGCCTATAATAATATTTGTAGATTTATTTTAGGAGCCCTCATTAGGACACATTGGTGTAATCTTTATTTTTGGTTGGGATGATTTTCCCCTTGTTGCAGAATAGAATATTTTGTTGGCTGTCTGATGTACGAATGTTTTTACTTTGGTTCCCTTTTTCCTCTTTCTGAACTTGTTGTAATGAGAGAATTGCTTCCCAGCCTGAGTTTGGCTGATGGCCCCCTATATTTTGTCCCCAGGTCTTGGCTTAGATTAAGCGCTACAGCTTTTTCAATAGCAGTACCCTTGTATTGGAATTCACTCCCACTTGATGTTAGGATTGCTCCCTCTGTTTTTACCTTTAACCATAGGTTAAAAAGTTATTTATTACATAAATCTGTTTATAACTGCAATTTGTAATTTGTATTTTTTGGTCTTGTATTGCTGTTGATTGTATTTGTGTATTTTTGTATGTTTTTTTGTCTGGGACGGGCCTGAAAAGGGATCTTTGGTCCAATGCCTTTACCCGGTTACCAAAGAATAAATGAAAATGAAATTAAATTAAACCATGGGTCACCCAGGTGAAGGGTACGGGGGTGAATGTGAACCAGAGCAATGACATCCAAGGCCCTGGTCACCACCCTATTATAGGTGGGAACCAGGGCTCCTGGATCAGAGTTATCAGTTGAAATACTGGAAAGGTCCATCACCGTCATTAGGCCTTCAGAGGTAACACCTCATAAAGGATGGCACTGTACCATTTCCTTTGGGGCAGGCCTACTTTAGGGTGTCGCGAAACTGAACCTCAGGGCATCATGGTCAGACCAACCAATAGGATCCACCTCCATATCAAAGAATTCCATCTCCAAGTGAACACCAAGTCCAATGAGTGCCTCTCAATGGGTTGTGGTGGTAATAACCCGTATCAGGCCCAATTAATCCATCAACTGGAGGAGGACTTGACAAAAAAATTATTATTCATCGTTGACCCAGGCATTGAAGTCCCCCAGAATCAACCATCTGGGAGCCTTCAGCACTAGGTTGGCAATGAAGTCCGCTACTTCCTTCAGAAAGCCCTCCCATCATCTGGTAGATGGTAAAGGGAAAAGGATCCTGAAACCTGCACCCACTCCCAATATGCACTTAGAGGAGAAGGTCCGCCCCACTGGCAACTTCCTGACATCCAATTCCTGTCTAAAATAGACAGCGACTCCCCCACCACTACAGTCAACTATCAGGTTGTGTACCACCAAGAATCCGTCTGGAATTGCAGAAGCCAGAATCAGTCCCGCATTTTCATCCAGCCAGGTCTCGGTGATGCAAGCCAGGTCTGTGGTGGCAGCAAAATCTGCTACCACCACAGTGTTATTTTTAACAGACCTGGCATTGAATAGCACCACCCAGTAATGACAAGACTCCGAGAATGACCCCACTACCTGTCTGTCCAAGACAGAGCCGTTGGGTATGGGCACAAGACAAGGAGGACCTTGAACCCATGTCCATTTCACCCCAGGGTGTCTGCTGGCCCCCACTGTCTCTATCTGATCACCCCACTCAGCTATCCTACAAAACTACTTAGGCAACAGGCTGCCAGTGGCAGTGATGGGATTTAAATCTGAACATAGTACAGAGTCAAGGGGACTTGAAACTACTGTTTCCACCCTCCCACTAGGAAAAAAGGAAGGTTAGTAATGCTCTCTGAACCCTAAAACTGCTCATGAGTTCTATATACTGTAAATCCTACCATGCCCCTGAGTTTGGGCTCATGACACAAGGAAGACTGGGGAGGCTGAGGCACTGTGGGTCACCCCCTGAATTGGGCACCAGCACAGCAATATGCACAGGAGTGATCTACAGATGACCGTCACATGGGGAAGAAGTGGGCAAGGAACTAGTGGAGGAAATACATTACATGACATCTAAGGGTGAAATCCTACTGCTGGGGAATTTTAATATGCCAGATGTGGATTGGATCACCCAGGCAGCTGCTTCAGCCAGAAGCAGAGCCATCCAGATTCCCTACAGGGGGTTGGTCTCAGACAGCTGGTGCTTGATCCCACCAGTGACAAGGCAATTCTGGACCTGGTATTCACCAATGGAGACAGAGTCAAAGAATTCCAGGTAAAAGGACAGTTGAGGTCCACCACGTAGTGTGGTTTAGCAAGGAGCCAGGGATTCAGTTAAGTCACACAAGGGCAAAAGTATTATATTTCAGGAGGGCAGATTTTGCTGAAATGGGTAGATGTATTGAAATAACCCTGGGGAAGGGGGAGATAAAGGAATGGATTGAGGAATAATGGGGATAACTGAAGGGGACCAAAGTGGATGTAACAAACCAATGCATCAGGGTGGTGGCCAAAGGGAAATGAAGAAGAAAGCCTCTGTGGTTCTCTAAAGAGGTGGCAGACAAAGTAAGGACTAAAAGAGTGAGTTTCAAGAAGAATAAGGGGACTCAAAGTGAGGAAGGCAGAAAGATGTACCTTGAGTGTCTAAGGGAAGCAGAGAGTGCTGTTAGGAGTACTAAGGCATGGACAGAGAAGGGATTAGCACAGACAGTAAAGATAGGGGACAAGACATTCTATAGGTACATCAGCAAAAGAAAAACCCGGGGAGGGATTGTAAGACTCAAAGAGGAGGAGGGGGGAATGTAATAAGGGAGACCTAGACAAGTCGTAAATACTGAATAAATACTTCTGTTCAGTATTCACTGATTAGGGGGAAGGTTATGAATCACAGCTGGGTTGCAGAGGCAAAGTAGGGGGAGGGGACCCCAGTCCTTGCACAGTGGAGAGAGTTCTGGAACAACTCATGAAACTGAAGGTGGACAAGGCTATGGGACTAGATGGCATGCACCTGGGGAAATTAAAGCAGCTGAGAAGGGAACTAGCAACACCTTTGGTAGCCTTGTTCTGCAAGCCACTCAACACAGGAGTGGATCCAGAGGACTGGAGGAGGGCACATGTAGTCCATCCGCACAAAAGTGGCAGTAAGGAGAAGGCAGCAAACTGCAGGCCGGTCAGCCTCACCTCAGTGGAAGGGAAGATCATGGAGACAGTGCTGAAAGAAAGAATAGTGGCATACCTGGAATCCAATTATGCCCAGGATCTAAGGCAACATGGATTCACAGCAGGAAGGTCATGGCAAATGAATCTGATAGATTTTGTTTGATTGGGTGACTAGGAAAGTAAATCAGGGAGAGGTGGTGGACATTGCCTACCTTGATTTCAGCAAAGCCTTTTACACCACCAACACAGAAGGATGATTAACAAGATGGGTAGTCTGGACATGGGACAAAAGGTGATACACTGGGTTAGAAACTGGCTGATGGATAGTAGGCAGAGGGTGGTGGTAAATGGGATCAAATCCAAGGATGGGGTGACCAGCAGGGTACCTCAGGGATCAGTCCTGGGACCAGTCCTTATCAATATCTTCATTAGTGAAATTGCAGCAGGGCTGGAATGAAAATGGCTGCCTATTTGCAGATGTCACCAAGATCTGCAACAGGGTAGATACTCCAGAAGGGGTGGAGAAAATGAGGAGGGACTTGGGGAAGCTTAAAAAATGGTTGGAGGTGTGACAACTGAGGTTCAGTGCAAAGAAATGCCAAATAATGCACCTGGGTAGAGGGAATCCTTGGGAGAGCTACAGGATGTGGGGAGATGCTCACAGTCATCACAGAGGAAATGGACATATGGGTTATTTTTGATTACCTAAAGGTGTCAAAGCAGAGCACAAAGTCTGTAGGAAAGGCCAGTGGCATGCTGTAGTGCATAGGTAGAGGTATCACTAATGGAAGGTGGTAATGCCATTGTATAAAACACTGGTAAGGCCTCACCTAGAGTACTGTGTGAAATTCTGGAGACCACACCTGTGCAAGGACATTAACAAGGTGGAGGTGATCCAGAGAAGGGCAACCAAGATGGTGCATGGCTTGCACCACAAAAAATGAGGAGAGACTAAGGGACCTCAGTATGTACTCACTGGAGGAAAGAAGAGAGTGGGGTGACATGACAGAAACTTTCAAGTACCTCAATGGCATAAACAAGGCACAGAGGGGAAACCTTTTCCATGTAGAAGGAGTACTAGAATGAGGGGGCATGATATTAAATTGGAAGGGGTAGATTAAGAGGAAATGTGAAAATATTTTTCTTCAGAGGATGCTGGTGGATGCTTGGAGTAGTCTGCTACAAGAGGTGGTAGACGCAAGCACAGTGGAGGATTTTAAACAGCCTGGGCAAGCAAAAGGGAACATTGAGGTGGGAGGGGTGATGAAAAGCCACTGACCACATAGGTTCAGAGGCTGTATACAAGTATGGGGCTTACAGGCAGATTGGATGGGCCTAGTGGTCATTATCTGCCGATAATTTAATGTTTGTTTGTTTTTTAACATACTGGTAGCAGAGAAACACTGGAAGCATGGACCACAAATAAATCAAAGAAAATGAAGAAGTAATGTTCACACATCCTTCCAGGTTACCCCAAACTCCTCAAAAAATTAGTAAATCGCTAAAAGAGTACCTGAAAATTTCAAACTTCTTCAACCCATTGCAATCTGGCTTCAGACAGAGTTGTAGCACTGTCTCAGCTTTGGCCAAAGTCACCAGTGACTGGTTTGCAGCACTAGAGGCCAAACAATCCACAGGCACTGTCTTTTTAGACTTAAGTAAGGCATTTGATACTATCAACTACAATCTCCTCCTCCAGTGTCTTAGGAACCTGGGTATTGCCAGCTCCTCAGTAAACTGGTTTTCTAGTTATCGTAAAGATAGAATGCAACAGATTAAAGCTGATGGGCTTCTGACCCCCTTCCTGTCAGAAGAGGAGTACCCCAAGAGTCCATTATAGGGCTTCTATTCTCCATTTATATTAACTCCTTGCATAGCAATATCCACAAATCTAAGCTGCACTTTTTTTGTGGATGACACCGTCTTGTATACTTCCAAATTCACTCTGACAGAAGTGTGTGCTGAACTACAGTGTGATTTTAATCGGTTGCAGCATGACTTAATTAACTCTAAGTTGTTGCTGAACACACAAAAAAAAAAACCTAAAGTGATGTTTTTCACTTCTACCCATCCTTCAGCAACCCTACGTAACTTGGCTGTACCAACACCCATCACAACAACCTTTGGGCACTCTCAAGAGGTGGTGGATAAATTTAGGTACCTGGGAATCTGGCAGATAGCAAATTGTCATTTGGAGTTCACTTTGATTGCCTTTCCTGGAAGTTAAAGGCAAGGTTAGCTCTTTTTAATAGGAATAAAATACTATTTCCTACAGACATAAGATATAGATTGATACAAACCACCTTCCTACCCCTACTAGATTATGGGGACATCATTTACAACAGTAACACGGTAACTAATCTACATAAACTTGATATACTCTTTCACCGCACCCTGAGATTCATAACAAATGCACCTTCTAGGACACATCATTGTGACCTTTATCAAGCAGTAGGCTGGACTTCCCTCAACACAAGGCGGTTGCTTCATATTAGTACCTGGGTCCTGAAAATTCTATGGAACAAACTGCCTGCACACATTTCCTCACTCTTTCATACGTCCCATAGTTCTTACTGACTGAGGAAATCTGCCCACTAGCTACTGGATATACCCAGAGTGCACAGTTTGCATGGCAGTGGTGCAATCAGTTTTTCTATCCCTTCAGTCTGGAACAGCATACAGTCTGTGCTTAGGTTCCCTGATCTTGTCTCCTTGACTGTATTTTAGAGTTTGGCCAACAAATACTTCAAAGATACTTGTCATTGTCACAATAGCTATAGTTTCCCAACCCCCCACAACTCTGATGCTGAATATTTTGCACTAATCTCACCATTACCCCTGAATCCTCTCCTCTTCCCCTCTTGTTTGCACTTCCAAAGGGTATTTGATGGGCCAGGATCTGTATGGTCATGTGTCTCATGCCTGTTTTTTGATAGTAGTTATCCTACTGATTTTCTTCTTGCCAGTGTTATTTTTCAACAGTTGGATGTACTGCATATTGATTGTCCTATGTCCATTGAATTGTTACCAGAATGTCTGAGCCTTTTGTAATATACAAGAGAGTGTGAATCTGGATCTTTGTTTGGATATCCGTACCTTGATGTATGTCTTTTCCCTTGTATGTTGTTGTTTCCGTACTACCTGTGCCTCTCAGGACCTCCTTGTGAATAAGCTTGCTCAATGGAGTACTTCCTGCAGTAAAATTGAATTCAACATGGGATCACCAGATAACAACCACCAATAATGTGAAAGCAAGAAAACCAGATATTATAATACATGAAAAAAGAACAAAAGTAGCATTGCTGATGGAATTATAGCCATCCCTAGTGACTAAAGTGTCCTGCGTACAGATAGTCACAAAACCATGAAATACGAAGATATGCAAACAGAAGCTAAAATGATGTACAATAAGGGTACACAAATAATTTTTGTAGTGTTTAGGGGCAATGGGGCTAATCAAAAAGAACTTTCAGGCACATCTAAATATGCTACCAGTATGCGTGACACCTTATGAACTACAAAAGGAAGTCATCCTGGGGATGCTATACGTGCTGAGAAATGCTCTCAACAAACATCAGACTAATACAGCATGTATTTCCTGATTTTTTAAAATATGTTCTGGCTTAGGAATGGGGGCCCTTCATGTCGAAGCACTATAAATCCCTACACATTTGGAGACACCATATAAATGTGCTGAATGCAACTAGAGTTTTGGCCAAAAGAGTAACCTGATAACACATCAAAAGTCCCTCTAGAGAATTGCCACAAAAAAAAGGACTGAAGAACATAAAGAGAGGGAAAAACAGCATACCACCATGGCAAAAGCAGGTAGAGAGGATAATCATGGCGCTAACAGCAGAAGTATCACTGCTGGAGGAATTTAGAAAGGCTAATAGATCAAAGAAAGTCATCAGGAAAGTGGATGAAATCAAAGAAAAACACTGCATTAAAACAGATCAGGACCTAAATTTTACCATCTCGAATAACAAACTCAAGATCTCTGCTCAAGCCGAGAAGCTTAGGAGTTACGTAGAAAGGAACAAAGAAAAAACATAAAGTATATGGTTTAGAGAAGACCCAAAGAAATTTTATGGGGAGCTGGGAAAGAAAACAACCAAAGTAACACCACCACCAAAAAAGAAAGAAATTGAGGACTTCTGAAGAAGCATCTATGAAGACCTAGTTGAACATAATAGGGATGCAAAGTGGATACAGGGAGTAAAAGACAACGTAGGAAATGGCACTACCAGGGTTATGGAGTGGCCAGATGTAACAGCTAAGGAGACAGAAGCAAAAATAAAGAAGGCCTCCAACTGGAAAACCCCAAGTCCAGATGCAGTACCTAACGTCTGGCTAAAAGTACTGACATCTCTACACCATGATTTAGCCACCTGTAAAAATTATCTTTACACATATCCCGAGTTGTCACCCATCTGGCTAACAACAGGGAATGCCACACTTCTTATTAAATCTGAGCCTGCCAGTCTCCTCAAGAACTATCACCCAATAACCTGTTTGCCAACAACATATAAATTTTACACTGGAATCGATGCAGACAAGAGTCTACAACCATTTAGATTGCAATAAGCTCATGGCAATAGAACAAAAAGGCAATAAAAGAAAATCGTGTGGTACAAAGGACCATCTCTTGCTAAATAAAGCTATAATGAACAGTTGCAAAAAAATGCTGAAACCTTAGCGTAGCATGGATTGACTACAAGAAAGCATTTGACAGCATCCCACACTCCTGGATCATGGAGCGCTTAAAGATCTACAGGATACATCCCACACAAGAAAGTGGCAAACCACCCTGCAATTAAACCACGAGAAAGGTCAAATTGCCATCCCTAATATAAGCATCCAACGAGGGATAATTCAAGGCGACTCCTTGTCACCACTTCTGTTTTGCCTTGCCCTCAGTCCATTCAGTTATGTAATCAACAACCTCAGTTATGGATACAGCTTGAACCCCAGAAACAAAAACAATCAACAGCAACCATCCCATTTCCTCTTTGTAGATGACCTGAAGCTTTATAGTTCATCTGACAAACACCTGAAAGAACAACTACAAATTATTAAGATCTTCTCTGATGATATACGGATGACATTTGGCCTAGACAAATGTGCCAAAGCAACATTTATAGCAGGAAAGTTAACCCATAAAGAAAACATTAATCTGGCGGTGAGCTGTGATATAAAAGAATTTGAGCAAGAGGGAGTATATAAATACCTGGGAATAGAGGAAGGGGCAACAACACAACATGTACAAATGACAGCAAAAATAATCAAGGAATATTTTAGAAGGTTGAAGCTCATACTGAAAACTGTGTTGACAACACAAAATAAAGTGCAAGCTATAAACCAGCTCACCCTTCCAGTGATATCATACAGCTTTGGTGTTATAGTCTGGCCACATAAAGTATTGAACCAGCTAGAGATAAAAACAAGAAAACTGCTTCATGCCCACCAGTTAATATATAAAAACCAGTGCATGCCAAGACTATACATTCCAAGGTCAGAGGGAGGCATGGGCCTCCTTGAGATTGATTACTCATATAGATCCACAATAGTGGGGCTACATACATACTGTACCTACTGACATCCTTGGACCCACATACAGTCAAGGTCCTGCATCATGAAGAAAATAAGCCTAAGATGACTTCACTCATCAAATTAGGAGAAGCCTTCAGGAGGGTAGCAGAGATGGATGTTAATCCACTAGCAGATAAGGAAAAGCCAGCAAAAGAAAGTGCAAAAAATCAGAATGAGTATAAGGACAAAAACCAACAGAAAAGAAAAAACAACTGGAAAGCCCATAATTATAGTGGAAAATATAGGGAGCTATTGGAACAACCACAGATCGATCAAGCCCTGACCCATGAGTGGTTAAAAAGAGGTAAATTTACGTCACGAGATGAGAGATTGATAATGGCAGCCCAAGATAGTGGACTATGCACAAGATGGTTCACAAAATCCATAGAAAAAACAGGAGAAACAGACAAGTGCAGGTTTTGTAGTACAGAATTAGAAACAGTTGCACATCTCTTGGCTGGATGTGAAGTACTCATGGCAGAAGGCCTGTATACCGAAAGACACAACAATGTAGCAAGATTGACCCACTGGAAACTATGCAGACACTATAACATATAGGTAGCAGAGAGACATTGGAAACACGAACTACAAAGAGTCAGAGAATGAAGAAGTAATGATCACATGGGATCACCCAATACCAACAGCCAAGAAAGTGGAAGCAAGAAAACCCGATATTGTAATACAAGAAAAGAGAACAAAGGTAGCATTGCTGATTGAAATAGCCACCCCTAGTGACTACAGTGTCCTGAGTACAGAGGCACACAAAATCATGAAATATCAAGATATGCAATCAGAAACCAAACTGATGTGGAATAAGGGCACACAAATTGTTCCAATAGTGCTTGGAGCAATGGGGCTAATCAAAAATAGCTTTCAGGCACATTTAAATATGCTACCGATACTTGTGACACCTTATGAACTTCAAAAGGAAGCTATCTTGGGGATGTTGCATGTGCTGAGAAGAGCGCTGTCAGCAAACATCAAAGACTAATACAGTACTAATTTCTTGAGTTTTGAATATGTCCTGGCTAAAGAATGGAGTTTTGGCCATAAGGACAACCTAACAGAACATGAAAAAAAAAAGTTTTCACTCTGCAGAGAGACCATATAAATGTGATGAATGTGACAAGTGTTTTCACCAGAAGAGCACATTGATAAGATATAAGCAAGTTCATTCTGAAGAGAGAAACCCCCCTGACTAACAACAGAGAATACCATATTCCAGATCAAATCTGAACCTGCCTATTTCCCCAAGAACAATCACTCATTAACCTGTTTGCCAACAACATATAAACTATGCACTAGAATGGATGCACATAGTGTACAGCTATTTAGACTACAACAGTACTGCATAGTATTTCCTGATTTGTTTTAATGTGCCCTGGCTTAAGAATGGGATCCATTCTTGTCATGATATTAGAAATCCTTGAATATCTGGAGACACTACACAACTGTCCCACACTCCCCCAGCTAACAACAGGATGCATGGGCTCTGACTCGCTGCAATAAACATGTAGCCTGCAAAAAAAAAGTTCACCTTATTCAAAGGGTGGCTAGCCCAGTATTTCCCAGACATACTGGCCCTACCCAAGACATGACTCTCCCATGACATCCCAGACTCGGCTGTGATCCTGCCTGGCTACTCCCTTTTCCATGATGACAGATTGTGTAGATGAGGCAGTGACTGCACCCTGTACATTAGGAACACCCTCCAATTGTTGTCAGTTCACCCCCGTGCACAGCACCTAAACACTCACAGCCAAGATACCCTTGGCAACCCTGGCAAAACACAATAGGCAAGATGTTCACAAAGGTTGCACTCCACGAACTGAGTTGGTATTCAGTGCAACCCCAGAAATGCTACTTCTGGGCAGTATTCAAAAGGGGGAATTGCACAGCGCAGTTACCAATGCGCCGGGTTGCCAAGATAATGTTTGTGGCACATTTCCTGGGGGCATGCCCATGCATATGCGGCACATCTTGATATTCAGTCCGGGACATGCAGTGCATCTGCCAGCACAACCCAGAGATGTGCCGCATACCTAGGCACAAATGGTGAACCCATAAGAAAAGAATCAAATGCTAGCCACCCACAGGCCTGCTGCTGTATTGCAATGTGCAACACAGCAGTCACTAGTCATGGGTTGCTACCCCACCCCAGAATACCATTCTCAAGCACCCACATATGTTCCTGGTGGTCCAGTGGTTCCACCCTCCCTGCCTGTAACACCAATCACTGTAAATCTGTTCCAATCCCTTCCCTGGTAGTCTAGTGGAACCCCCCTGCCAGTAACCCCAATCACTGTAATAATCTTATTGTACGCTCCCTGGTAGTCTACTGGAACCCCCAACCCCACCATTAACCATGATCACTAAGAAAACAGACCAATATTGGTCTCTGTAAGTCATTCACAACTTTGTGAATGAATGTCTTCATTCACAAAGTTGTGAATGACTCTTACAATATGCACTGCAAGCCCATTGGTCCGCAGTGTGGACCAATGAGCTTGCAGCATTTACTGTAAGCTGTCATACGGTGGGTAGCCGAGGAGGTATTTGGGTGGGTATGCTGCTCACCGATGACTGGGGGAGCTGGGTGGGCTGGGGGTCCTTTGTGGGTGGGGGTGAGGGACCACTACACTACCAGGGACTGATATTGGTCTGTTTTCTCTGTGATCGAGGTTACCAGCGGGGTGGGAGTACCGCGGGATGGGGGTACCACTTGACTGCCAGGGACTGTATGGAGCAGTATATATGGTGATCACTGGTACGTGATGGGAAGAGGTACTACTGTGGTCCCTGGTACAGGGATCGCATACTGAGCAGGGTACTAGGCGCATTTCGCTGGTCAGCCTTGCACAACTCATGCAAATGGGGCCATAATGACATGCAAATGGCCACATTTGCACCTTGCATGCATAATGGCCCCATTTACATATCCAGGTCTGAATATCTGCATTTTGTAGATGACACAGCTCCAGGTGTACTGGTGTACTCCCAGTCCAGGTATTCAGGCCTGTCTGAGTGTTGTGCCGGTGCATTGTATTCGTATCGTGCGCATTATTTGCTATATTCAGAAGAAAGGCGCCATGGCACATCTCTTTTGAATATATCCCTTAGTTGCTCCAGCGCAACTCAGTTACGCTGCACAACCACTTACGCCATTGCCAGGTACAATTCTAAATTTCAGGCCTCATATGTCATGGCTGTCTGCATCCTGCTATGCAATCAGAGACTTGCCTTCCCTTCAGTCATGTCATGTATCTCTCAACTCCCCTCCAACAGTGAAGTCATCACCATGGGGGACTTTAATGTCAATTGGCTATCCCTGCCCTATGTTCCCTATAAGGACTCGGCTTCTGCGCTCGACCTCACTCAGGTTATACTGTCTCCTGTTAGGCCAAACAACAAATTGGGCACCTCCTCATTGCTGGACTTTATTCTCATGAGTCACCCCAACAACATCACTAAAGTCTCAGTACTCCCTGATGCCCTTAATGACCATGGTCTAATAAAACTCCCACTGCTCCCCCCACTGTCTCTTACTGTAGACGCCTAAAAAAGGGTATGCTTCACCAATTCAAAGCCTACCTAACTCTGAATGGTCCCCCATGTATAACACCCAATCAGTTGATACCACCCTCTCCCACGTTATAAATACCTTCAATGCTGCTTGTGACATCTTTGCCCCTTTTTCGAAGCATAATACTAAAAACTGTAACACCCCCTGGATATCTTAACAGTTGCTTGAATAAATGCAACACCATGATAATCTCTGGCATAAGGCCTTAGACTGACAACTCCCACTGGATAGATAATGATATTGTGAGGCCAGAACAAATGTACCTGGGCCATTCACCATGCCAAGGCAACCCTTTATCAACAGGCACTCCCCTCCACCTGAGGCTCAGGAAGACATTTCTGGAAAAACATGAACTAAATGGGAAATATGCCACCCCCTTGCCTGCCCAGCTCTTGGTTAATGGTAACCTAACACAGGACCCCCAGTCCATTGCAGACACCCTAAACACCACATTCTGGGATATCCGTGGTGCCCTACTCCCTCCAACTTCTTCTCCTCACTAGATCCCATCCCTGGTTGCAGCCCATTTCCCAAGGTCCCCTTTTTTTTGTCTCTGAATCATCTCAACATGGGAGGCTAGAAGATACCTGTCCAAAGCCCTTGCCAAGCCCCACATCAGTGGTGACTCCATTGACCTGACGCTCCTCCATCTAGCCCTCAAGGAGGTCCTACAACCCCTCACCAAACTATTGAATCTGTCCCTCAGCCTAGGGTAATACCCTACCCACTGGAAATGAGCTATCATCACCCCTATTTTCAAAAGTGGCAACCACCTGTCCCCCAATAACTATCATCCCATCTCCCTTCTACCTCACCTCTCCAAGGCTCTCAAAAAAATAGTGGCTGATCAGCTGATGGACCATCTGTCTAAATATAACCTACTGTGCTCCGAACAGCATGGTTTCCACCAGGGCCACCACTGCCCTCCTAGAATACTTCTCCTACATCCATGGTGCCTTCAAATGTGGTCACCTTGTGGAGTCAGTGTATATCAACCTCACAAAAGCATTTCATACTGTTAATCATGCTGTGCTTCTTGCCTCCCTGCCCTCCCTGGTGCTCTCAGATGAAACAATAACTTGGTTCAAAGGTTACCTCTCTGACAGATCCCAGCAGGTGAAAATAAACTCCATTCTATCAACCATCCTCCAAGTCTGTTCAGGAGTACCTCGAGGCTCCATCTTGGGACTCTTCATCTTCAGCCCCTTCCTAAACCCCTTCCCCCACTCATGCCCTTGAAAAATTCTGCTCTATGCAGATAACACATTAATGCTCTGGAGCCACCCCACCCCTGTTTCTCTCCAGCGCGCCCTGCAATTTTGTCACTGAAACTGAGACATGGTTCAGTTCCTACCACTTAGTTCTAAACTATAAGAAAACAAAATCAATGATCTCTGCCCACCATCAGAGTCCTCATTGTAACTTCCCACTGACCATCATCAACTCACTAGGATCCCTACTTGAGCAGGTCGATTTGTTTAAATATCTAGTTGTCACCCTTGACACGTCCCTCACCTACCATGCACATATCCAACAACTGTCCTCCGCTATCAGCTCCAGACTTGAGCTTCTGTAACATCACAAACACTGCCTTCCCCCAATGGCTATCTGCCTGGCCGTTAGCTATTCAGTCCTCTCCCTGGTAGATTGCGGCATAGTCATATACGGCACTGCTGACCCCACTGCATTGCAACACATAAAAGTCACCCTCAAAAAAGTGTACAGACTGGTCATGGGTTGTGACAGATGGACACACTCCTGTGATCTCTACAAGTCTGCTGAATGGTTGCCATTTGGCACCCATCTTGGGTACCATACTTGCCTCCTGGCCAAGAAAACCCACCTTGGTCAAGTCCCCCTGGTCAGCATAGCCTCATTCAACCTGCCCAATAGGTTAGAACCTACCTTAGCTCTACTGGAACCTCCCAACTAGTCCCCCACTGCCGAACTTCCCTTGGTCAAAGAGCCTTTTTATACAGAGCCGCCTGTTGGCTCAATGCCCCCCCCATCTCCCTGGAGACCAGGATCAGTCTCTTAAAGACCAGTCTCAGAGCTCTTCTGCTAGAATCTTCAGTCTGTGACTGTCCCTAACCCTCTCTTCCTCCTGCTCTCCCTCCTGGTGGGGCTCTGCAGTATAAACTTACCTCATAAATGTTATGCTATATATGGAAATCAAAATGTGTATTCATGTACTACCTAAATATTATACGTATTATGGATAACACTAGGTCCTCCTCTCCCAAAGACTATTATTTCAGTATCCCCCGTCTGTTTGATTTTGTGCATTATCTTTCTTCCATGATCACTGTACTTTTAATATTGTATAATTTTTTTGTATGCGTAACTTCCATTACTTGTTTTCTCTCTAGTTTCTATTACCTGAACACTATACTGCTTAATACTACATAGATACATAGACAGTGTCAGCAGATAAGGGCCTACGACCCACCCAGTCTGCCCATTACTATATGAATGTCCTTATTGTTGTTTGACGTGGAACCTTTGTAAAGGATTCTATGACTCAGAGGGTCACAATTATGAAAGTTATTAAATAAGTAAAATAAATAAACAATAACACTTCCTAACAAGCACTGTACAGTAGCACACCAAATGGTATCAGCAGGCTGGAGACATGTTGAATCAGCATACAGCAACTCTAGGGACATGAATCACACCAAAAGGCACTACAAAATGCAAATGTGTCCACTTTGTTACAAAACCTGAAACACACATAGTTTTTATAGCAATATTTTTAGAATGGTGCTGCCTGATTTTGTTTTTCTCCTGAAAACCATTGCACAATGCTCTTTAAACTTTGGAGAATCAGTTCCTATACACTCGCTGACAGGGAAGACTAGGCTGTGAGTTCAGAAGATGGCATCAGCATCAGCTCTTCACTGAAACTGGCTTTTTTGAATGGGCAGTGAAATCAGGGTTACAAAATAGCTCATAACTTTAAAATGAAGTAACAGAGAAATCTAATTTTTGGTATGAGATTTATTGGGGGTATGCTTATTCTAATTCTGCAGTGTAGCACTTTAGGCCGGAGTCCCTTTTTAATGTATGCACAGGGATGAGTGAGGGGCAGGGACACGCATACAGGTGCAATGGTATATTCAACATTATAGCACCATGCAACATATGTTAGCGTGACTTGTAGTGCAGCACTAATTACTGCCTATGAAAAGGTAGTCTTATCTCCAGGCAAACCAAGGATGGGGGTGTAGACACAGCTGCAGCATGCTGCAAAGCTGCCTAGACCAATGGTGGCATGAAGCACCAGATGGCTACAACCAGTGATGAGGCAGGGACGGCTGTTGGCCTCCCTGGACTACCCAACATGCCATGACCAAGGCATGCTGCACACTGCAGGCACTGGACATGTCACCATCATCTGGTACCAGACCCAACACTGCCATTTATTTGTGGGTGCCCCTGTACCCAGTGGATACCATGGCAATGCATCCATGCAGCATACACCTCCAGAGCCCTCATTGGGGTGCACCACCACATTACATCACACACATGCAACACTGGGGGACTGGAGGGTGTTGTGGAGAGGGTGAGCAGGTGGCAAAGCTACACCACAGAGTAGATGCTGCCACACATCTGGGGCCATCCACACAGTGCACATGTTCTATTGATGGGAATGCCCTGACATCAGTGTGCCTGTCAGATGGTATGTGTCTGTCCCCCTGGGGCACATACCACACACCTGTACAGACACCATGACACACATGGCCAGCAATATGTATGTCACTGTGAGTATCCCATGCCATTGGTGCAGCATATGTGAGTCACAGGAGAGCATGACAGTGGTGTCCACTGTCAGAACACACCTGCTAGCTGGGCCTGTCACTGTGTGGAGAGCAGCAGTCATTGACGCTTGACACACTATAGACATTGCTGTGTCCATCACAATACTGACCACTACGCTACTGTAGTGTCTGATATGCACTGTAGCAGGAACACCAAAACGTGTATAGAAACATAGAAACATAGAATTTGACTGCAGATAAGGACCGCTTGGCCCACCCAGTCTGTCCATTTCCTTACCTAGTGTCTAAGCTGCAGATCCTAGTTAACCAGCAGCCTACTCCTTCCTACCCCCACCCCCTAGAATTGCCTTATGACTGTTCCATGCATGCTTGAATTCCACCAGTTTTTGACTCCACAACCTCCTCCGGAAGGCCGTTCCATGCATCCACAACCCTCTCTGTGAAAAAATACTTCCTTAAATTACCTCTGAGCCGCCCCCCCATCTTCAAATTGTGCCCTCTTGCTCTTGCACACCTCTTTTTTTGAAAGATGCTACCGTCTTGGGCTTTGTTGATTCCCTTGATGTATCTGAACGTTTCTATCATGTCCCCCCCTCCTTTCCTTGAGGCTATACATATTAAGCTCCTTTCGTCTCTCTTCATATGTCTTCCGGTGCAGACCCTGCACCATTTTAGTTGCCCTCCTCTGGACAGCTTCCATCCTGTCTATGTCTTTGCGGAGATTGGGTCTCCAGAACTGCACGCAGTACTCCAGATGAGGTCTCACCAGCTGTCTGTACAGAGGGATAATAACTTCCTGTTTTCTACTGGTGATGCCTCTCCCTATGCATCCCAGTATCCCTCCAGTCTTCCTTGCTGCCCTCTCACATTGCTTTCCCACCTTTAGATCATCTGATATGACTACCCCCAGGTCTCTTTCCATTTTTGTTGTTCTTAGTATCTCACCCCCCATTGTGTACTCTTCCCCTGGGTTTTTGTTTCCCAGGTGCATTACCTTGCACTTCTTAGCACTGAATCTAAGCTGCCATACATTTGACCATTCCTCTAACCTTGCCAAGTCCCTTATCATCCTTTCCATCCCACTTTGTGCATCAACTCTGTTGCACATCTTTGTGTCATCTGCAAAGAGACATACTTTTCCTTCCAGTCCCTCTGCAATGTCACTTATAAAGACATTGAAGAGGACCGGTCCTAATACTGAACCCTGCGGTACCCCACTAGTAACCCCCCCTTTCTTCAGAGTGGACTCCATTTACTATTACTCTCTGTGTCCTATTCTCCAGCCAATTCTTTACCCAGGCTGTCATCTTGGGACCCACTCCCAGGCTGGCTAACTTGTATATTAATCTTTTGTGTGGGATTGTGTCAAATGCCTTGCTAAAGTCTTTCTTCATACAAAGGGATGCAAATACAGTCTTAAATCTGTATTCCTGAGGTAGAATCCTTTCAGCCACTGTACCACAAACTAGAAGGCCACAGGTGTGTATAGGCCCTATACACCTGATTATGTTTCTTTTCCCAGAAATACAGCACTCGGTTCAAATCCCACCACAGGCTCCTTCTGAGACCCTTCATAGTTCCTCCCCTCCCCTCCTTTCATCACGAAGTCCCCAATGGTACTTTACCCTGGTAGCTTTAAGCCTTAAAACAGTCACACAGGTGTGGTATCAGTCAAACAACTCTTACCCAGGCAGCCATGCACAAACAGCATGGCAGAATTATTTTTAAATAAAGCTAAAAGCTTTACTAATTGAATTAATAAGTAAACAGTAAATAACAAAGACAAAATAATTTAGACCTTGGTTACAGGATATGGAAAATATACATAAAAACCTACACACCAAACTTTGAGGTTAAAAGTCTGCCTTGAGTCCTTAGTTGGAATTCTGAAGTGCAGAAGTCTCCTTAAAAAGTGTGGTAGGTTGATTATTGGCTCTCAGTGATCCAAGAGAAAATTGTCTCTGCTCATGACAGCAGGTAGAAAAGGTCCCAAATGCAAAATGGCAAAACAGAGGCTTCAGCAAAACCCTCTCCATCCTGGTTTTAAAGGGGTTATGAGGGCAGGTCCAGTTGATAGTGGCTGGATTGCAACTGGCTAGCATTTCAGTTTCTATGGTTATCCAATCAATCAGAGTTCAATATGTTATTACAATAATATATGCAGTTTTCTGAACATAGAAAAAAACATGAGCTTAGCTGGCTCAAACTAGATTCTCTGGGGGACATTCCAGGCCTCCCTGCAGGAAGATGGCCGTCATTTCTCAACACTTGAATACAACTACTTACAAAAACTGTAGCACTATTCAGTTGAAATGAGCTTAAAGGGGCACTGTCAGCTTTGCCCCTTCGTTTACCTTAAGTTCACAAATGCTGACCTGTGGATACAAACGAGCATTATGTATGCTCTGGAATGGCCCTGCATCAAGGTAAAAGTGATCAGTTTACCTGATTTCTGATAATTTGCACTTATTTCTTAATATTCGTCCCGACTGAAGTTTCCATTCCCGAGGCTTAGATGCCATGCCGAGGGAGCGCGAGGCAGCGTCTACTATTCCTCCGTGCTGAGGTGGACCTTTTCACACACATCACAGCACACACGTAATACAGCATTAACAATAAAATTAAAGAGCTGCTGGTATGTACGACCATAAAACAAGCGCTGGATTAGCTTTAAAATCCCATTGGAATCTGAGGCCGAAATCCCGCGCATGTGCACTTGTGGTCACAGGAAAGATCTTGCGCATGCGCCAGAAAGTGCCACTAGTGCGCATGCGCTGGATTTCGGCCTCAGACTCCAATGGGATTTTAAAGCTAATCCAGCGCTCGTTTTATTGTCGTACATACCAGCAGCTCTTTAATTTTATTGTTAATGCTGTATTACGTGTGTGCTGTGATGTGTTTGCGAAAAGGTCCACCTCAGCACGGAGTGAACAGTAGACGCGCGTTCCCGGCATGGCATCTGCTTCCGGGGAATGGAAACTTTCAGTCGGGACGAATATTAAGAAATAAGTGCAAATTATCAGAAATCAGGTAAACTGATCACTTTTACCTTGATGCAGGGCCATTCCAGAGCATACATAATGCTCGTTTGTATCCACAGGTCAGCATTTGTGAACTTAAGGTAAACGAAGGGGCAAAGCTGACAGTGCCCCTTTAAGTCACTGCAGACCTCTCAACACAAAGGATGCCCAGACATCTTGACTCTTTGTGAGGTCCTGTCCTTTCACAAACAGACCTACAGTATCTTGCCTCCCAGCTAGGCTTAATCATTCTTTTGTCTCCTTTTAAATAATTTAATTAACTCCAGTGTCCTGGCTAGCAACAGTTTTTCTGCTCAGTAACAAGAGTTCCAACATTATTCTAGGATCCATGTACCCATACCCATGATTTCTTGCCCTTACACTGGCTACTATGGGCATCTGATGCATTCCTCGCATGAAGTTATATAAAACATGTCCTAAGATAATAAAATATGGCCTCATCTTGCCACACAACTCACAGACCAATTGATCATGTGACCTGCAATGACACCATATGCAGAGAGTAAAGTAGCCATTTCAGGCAGTGCAGCAGTGACATTTGAAATAAATCATATGCAAAAGGTGGTATTTACCAGTTCCTGTGTTAGTCTTTCCCTGGAGAGGGAGAAAGGGCAACGCTTCAAATAAGCAATTTTGAGAGGACTCTTATTTCCAGTCATACAGAGATTGGAACCAGTTTTCATTCATTTTATGCTACCCTCTATATATCCTATGATGTATGCTCCCTAGGGGTGATTTAGGCCTTTTTGTGCAAGTGCGAACTCCTGCAAATTTTATACTCTGCTAAGACAGATTTAGAGGCTCCAGTATTCTTTTCTGAGATAGTTCATGTCACTTAAGGACTGCAGGAAGGATGGGCACAGTGACTGGATGGATTCTTGTTTGAATGTTCAGGTTTTCTGTGAAGCACTATGGGTTCTTTTGTTCAACATGATCGCTGAGAGGCTCCTTAAAGGAGAATTGCCCTCTTAAAGAAGTTCATAACTATTACAATCCTTCAGAGAGGTAAACAACTGACCTTCTGTGTCTCCTACCTCCCCATCTCTTTAACAACTGATTACAAAATCATGGCTAGGCTCCTTGCTAACAGACAGGAGAAGGTTTTTTGTTTATTTTATTTATTTGGATTCAGAAATACCTTTGAACCATAGCCTCGTTTACAAAGGTTCTACATCACAGAGATTAGAAACAGACAGACATTATTAACAATTTAACAGAGAAACAGTTCAGCAGTGGTTACAAAGATCAGAAAAGGCTAATATTCAAATGCAAGGGTTACATAGTACAGGCCTTACACAATTCAGATTGAACTCTGATATGAGTCTGAGCCTGACAGACTTCGGTTAGGCTCAACAGCTGGGGGGGGTGTCAGGCCAGTGGCCATTGTCAGTGGAGAAGGAAGAAGGTAGGGGCAGAGTTCAATTGCAGTCACACTCGTTTGATGTCAGGAGATGGGTCCCAAGTTGGGTTTTGAATGGGCCAAGTCTAGGTTCATTTAAAAGAGAGGTGGGTAGGCTATTCAACCACATGGGGGCCCTGTAGCTAAAGGACCTTTGGAATTGGGAGGTCCGGTAGGAGGGAACCGCAAGGAGATGTTTGTTTGAGCTACAGGTGTGCTTTATTTTAAGAACTGGGTGGACTAAAGGCATGCGCCCAGGAGGGGAGATGCCAAGGGCAACCTTTTTAGCCATGAGGCAGGTGTGGAACCTGATTCTGTTGTCGAGATTAAGCCAGTTGCTAGCATTATAAAGTAAGCAGGTATGGGTGAGATGGTCACATCCCAGGATGAGGTGGCATGCTTTATTTAGGGAGAGATGGAGTCTCCCTAGGGCTGAGGTGTTTGCTGTGCCACAGATAAGTATGCCATAATTAAGCAGAGAGAGGACTGAGGAGGAGACAGCAAGTTTGAGGGCATCTGTGGTAAGACAGTGTTTGAATCAGTACAACAGCCCCAACCTAACATTGAGGGATTGGATAGGAGGTGGCAATGATGGTGGAAATTAAGCGCTGGGTCCAAAGTAATGCCCAGGTATTTAAAGGAGTCCACTTGCTCCAGAGGGGGCTGATTAGAAGTTAGTACTTGAGAAAAAAACTCCTTCCGGGTGTTTAGAGGGTGCGAGAATAGCATAACTTTGTTTTTTTTATAGTTGAGAATAAGGTGCTGTGCAGAGAAGCAGCTTTCAGCACAGCTAAAGGAGGACTGGAGTGAGCAGTTGAGTTGAAAGGGGTCAGAGTTGGAGAAAAAGAGGACAGCATCATCCGCATAAAGTAATAGGTTTCCAGGGCAGTACTTGGGAAGGGAGATGAGGAAAAGGCTAAAAAGTAGAGGTCCAGGAATGGACCCCTGAGGGACACCAGAGAGGACAGGCAGTCTATCGGATAAGGCGTTACCAGTTTTGACCTGCTGGAACCGGTGCGAGAGGTAGTCTGAAAACCACCACAAAACATCCTGAGAGAAACACAAATTGGCCAAAGTGGTTAGCAGGAGGGAGTGGTTGACAGTGTCAAATGCCTTTGTGAGGTCTATGAAGACAGCTCCAGGGATATGACCCTTGTCCGGAGCAGAGTGGATGTGTGTGGTAAACTCGAGCAGGGCAGTGGTAGTACTGTGCCCTTTGCAGAAACCATATTGCTGTTTCCAGAGTAGGTTTATTTGTTGAGGTGATTAGTGAGCTGATCAGATACAATCCACTCTAAAGCTTTGGAAAGGGGTGGAAGTATGGAGATGGGGGCGGTAGTTATTGGTAGTGGAGCAGTCCCCACTTTTAAATATAGGGGTGATGGAGGCAGATTTCCTCCTAGAGGGGAATTTACCTAGACATAGGGAGCAATTTAAAATGTGGGTAAGGGGGTAGAGTACCTCATGAGGGTGAGCCAAAGGAACTTCAAATTTAGGGAGTCATTACTGTAGGAGGAGGAGTGGCTTAGGCCTTTTTTAAAGTATGGCTGCGCAGACTTAGGAGTAATTCAGCGCAGGTAAAAGGGGGCCTCTAGGGGGGAAATAGGGGAGCTGGAAGTAGGTGGGTCAAAGAAATTTGGAGGGAGAACATGATTGAGGTTAGTAAAGGTATTATTGAAGGCTGTGGCAATATGGGTGGGATCAGAAGACAAGGATCCATCAACCATGATCTGATTAGGAACCGGGTTAGGGTCTTTAACACAGATTTCCTTAATATTGTTCCAGAACTTGCACCCTGTACAAGGCACTGTAGGTACAATAAGAAATTGTTTTCCAGCTCTCTTACTGTGAGGTGTAGTCTCATATCTCTGTAGTGGCTTCAACAATAGAAGCACTAATATATTTATTTTCCATACAAAGGATTGTGCATATAGTATCTAGCTGACAAGAGTTCTCTTTACTAATAAGAATACAGTGCAGGGCTTCAAACAGGCATAGGACAGGCATAAGGGAGCAATACAGCTGAGTATTAATAGATAGGCCATTGACAGAGTTAAGGCCTATGGCAAATTCATAAGGTAGAAAAAATTAGCAGACTGGATGGGCCTTGCGGTCCTTATCTGCCATCAATTTCTATGTTTCTATGTAGAGCCAGATATTCAAAGCTTTGCCCCTGTGATAAGCTAACACTGCCTAGCGAGCAAACTCTGCTTGGAGCACAAATCAAGCTATATTCAAAAGGAATAGCCCTGGGCAAACAGCTTCTGAATATTTATTTAGCTTTTGTTTACCGGGTAGGTAGACTAGACAAGTAGTATGCCTATTTTCAGGAACGACCCGGGAGAGTACAGAACATACAGAATACATACAAGGCAACTTAGGAGACACATCTTATAACAGGAGGTACTAACAAATTGTGGTAAGACATATACACAGGCAGTAATAGCATCATATGACAGTCAATGAGTAGATAGACATTTGTGACAGCTGAGATTCATCAGTGGAGAATAAAAGAGGCATCCCCCTATGGAGGCTTGAAACAGTTACACTGATGATAACTTATGCACCACAGGGTTGGAGCGAAAAGTCCATGGGAGGGGGCCATGGACATGATCAGGTAGGGAGTTCCAGAGTCTCAGGCACGTAGGCAGCAAAGTCTCAACCCCCATGAGGGACCGAGTGGGAGGGATTTTGAGCAGTCCAGACTGTGACCTAAGCTTATAGGGCAGAGTGTCCATAATTGGGAGGAGATCCGCCAGTCCCTGGGGAGCCAGTAGCAGCACCTCTTGGCAGCATCCAACCCCAAAGTCCAGGTATTCAGCTGGGGCAACCAGCGGAGTCTATCATAGAGATCACATCGATGGTGAGTTTGGGCGGCAAGTGCAAACTGACATATATTGTTATAAGCCGTGCTCCACCGGGCAAGGTGGTTTTGGGGACCGGGCAAATAGGGGAAGTCCGTAGTGAGAGGGGAAGAAGCACACCTCCCGAGCAAGCGCGAGTCTTGCCCTGGGGTCAGGTTGTATTTGACCTTATAGGCCATACCCAACTTACAGTGTGTACTTCTACAGATGTTGAGGATATGACTCCCTGTCAAGTTGGGGTCGAGAACTCCAAGATATTTGATGGAGTTCACAATGGCAGCGGGGATCCCCCATCACAGGTTATGTGGAGCGAGGATGATGCGACTTTTATCTTGGCTGCGGAGCCAAAGAGCATGGCCTACGTTTTATTGGTGTTCAATACCAGCCTATGGTGAGTAACCCAGGCCAGGACTCTTCTGAAGTCATCAGTCAGGCTCTGGTTTAGTACAGCAACATTGGGGGAATGGGCCACTAGTATCAGATCATCTGCGTATAAAGTGGCTTGGCAGTGAGAGGTCACCAGTGGCAGCTGATTGATAAAGAGCGAGAAAAGGAGGGGGCCCAGCACTGATCCCTGGGGGACTCCCATAGTCATCTCCCTTGGCTCCGAGAGGACCTTGTTGAAGCAGGTACGCTGCTGTCTACCCTTCAGATAATCCGTGAACCAATTTAGGGCATGGGAGGAGAGACCAACGGCCCTTAGTTGCTCTCCAGGAAGGTCGTGATTAACAAGGTCAAACGCTTTTGATAGGTCTATAAATATTGCACCAGACAGTTTACCTTGGTCCATGGCAGACCTTATACTGGAGGTTACTGTGATCAGTGCAGAAGTGGTACTGTGACCCTTTCGAAATCCATGCTGTGCTCTGGAGAGCAGTGCATGAGAGTGCAGATACTCAGAGAGTTGCTCAGCCACCACCTTTTCAAGAAGTTTGCTAAGGGATGGAAGGATAGCAATGGGGCGGTAGTTGTCAGGAAGCGTAGGATTGCCCTGCTTCAGAACTGGAACTATCCTTGCTTCCTTCCATATGACGGGAATGGTCCCTGAGTTAAGGAATAGATTGAAGATGTGTGCAACCGGGGAGGCAATGATGGGCGCTCCTAGTTTGAGAAGTCGGGGTTCCAGGAAATCGAGGCCAGGGCTGGAATACTGGGCCAGGGCAGCAAGAAGTTTCTGGACTTGGAGGATTGATACAGCCCTAAGATTAAACACGCCTCGATGTTGAACTCCCTGACTCGATAGGGACGGGATCGTGGGCGAGCTCCCCCAGCTCGTTGAGAGTCAGGGAGGTGAGGGCCGAGTGGTCCGAGAAGTGACGGTTTAGGGCGTCATCTATGGTTTGGGGGTTATTGCAAGAGACGCCGTTTAGGACCATATCCGTGACACCCGTGCTGGAGGACCCACTGACTAAGGTTTTAATATTACTCCAGAACCTCCTGGGGTCACTGGCAGAGCTGAGTAATGTAGACTTACAAAAGTCGCTTTTTGCTACCCTGATAGCCTTCTTACACTGGTTCCTGAGGTGCCGATATCTCTGGAGATTAGAGAGATCACTGGATCGCCTGGCCTGGGCCCAGCATTGGTCTCTTTCACGCAACTTGGCCTGCAGATTTCCATTCAGCCAGTAGGTGGCCGTTCCCCTCACCCTCCGGGTGATCATGGATGCGTGCCTGTCCTGGATGTCACCAAAGGTATCAATGAAGCAGGAGGTTGCTACTGTGGAGTCAGTGGCCTCCAATACCCTGGTCCAGTCAGTAGATCTTAAGTCTGCCATGAACCTCTCTTGGTCAAACCTGGAATAGTTTCTAACTCGAATAATTTGTGAGGATTTTATAGGAGGAATTTTCCAAACACAAAACACTGGGGAGTGATCAGAGATGGAGTCCGGTAGGGTACCTGAGGTAGATATTCTTCCGGACGGTTGGTAAGAATCCAATCCAACAGGGTACCTAGGACCCACTGGCGGACTGCCTGGTCGGGTCCTTAATGGAGTTGGGTGAGGATAGGGGCAAGAAGAGATTCATATTTCTTAATGTTACCACTCTCCCAGTTTAGGTTGGTATCACCCATAATAATATGTTTGTTGTCTCCTATACTGGCCATTGACCGTGTCTAGGAGATAGGTAAGCCTTCTAGGCCTCCTCTGGAGGATATATGCACATACCAAATGCAGCTTCTTTGTATCCCCTAGCAGCAGAAGTCCATGCAGGATCTCACAGGGAGGGTGAGCGGCGGCACCATACGTCACCAGGGAGAATTTCAGGTGGGCTCTATAGTAGATCAGGATGCCCCCCCTCCTACCCCCTGGCCTGTCAAGGCGGATAAACTCATAACCTGTTAAGGAGCAGGCGGAGTCAGGGATAGAGAATTTAAGCCAGGTCTCAGTAATCCCTAGAATATCGGGTTTGTATAGGTCAACCCATGCTCTCAGTTCATCATGACTGGGTAGCAAACTCCTGATATTCAGGTGAGCTATTTTTAGCCCCTTTCTCACACTCCAGGTGGCGGGAGGGTTTTTGGCCATTGTAGCAGGCCCTGGGTTATGTTCTATGTCCCCTGCCCTGAGCAGAGCAAGGAGGAAGAGCCAGGGGAGGTGCCACCTGTGGAGTGGATGCCCTCCCGTGTTCTTTACGGGTCTGATTCTCTTAACCCTGGCCACATACATAATACATTTGATATCAAGACTGAGTGAGGTACTGTAGTGCATTACAAAGGAGGAGATGAGGTTAGAAAAGAAGAAGTCAGTGTCGTCCAAGGGGGGGACCGCTTCCAGGTCACCTCCAGGGATGGGGGGGAGAGGTAGCCCAGAGTAGGAGGACTGAACCCTAGTGCCACCACTACAAGGGAGGGCCATACTGATAATGGACAGCAAGACTTAGGCACTGAAATAGGACCGCTTGACCTCAACTGCACCCAGCCGAGGTCAAGCGGGCCCGGCAAGGCATGACAGACCAGGTAGTCCACTCCTCCAGGTGGGACAGGGGACGGTCACTTGGTCACTGACAGGCAGCCCCAGTCACTGCGGACAGCTCGGTCAGGGCAATATAGCATGGGAATGAGGCCATGCAATCTGGGCTGGGAGTGTAGGGCAAACGTAACCCTGGAATAAGACACCACTGAATATAGCAACCAGGAAGTGCAAACCACAACATCAACACTGTGCACAGTGACATGAGGGCAGGTAGAGATGAACTATGTGGCCAATGTGCATGCCAGCAGATGCGCGGACCCAGTACAACAGCAGGCAGCAGCAGATGTGAAAGAACAGTGATCAAAACTGTATAAATATCCCCAAACCATTAGCACCGCGCTCAAGTTAGCACGGCTTTAGCACGGAGCTATGCTGTTAGCCTGGTGCTAACATGTTTGTCCGGTGCTAAGATTTGTCATATTCAAAAGTGACATGCAAATGAGCCTACTTAGGTAGTCTCTGTGCAAACAGCCAGATTAGCATCTCATCATTCTCTGATGTGCATGCAGTTTGATCAGCATTACTGTAGAGTCCCACAGCTGTAGGTCAGTCTGGAAGTACAGGGTCTGGCCAGGTCTGGCCACAGCTCCACCTTTAGGTCAGTCTGACAGTGCATGATGGTTGCTGCAGGCTAAATGTATGCAGTACAGCATAGCATTGTGTGCCCCAGAGGAGAACACAGCATAGGCACAGGTGGTGGTGGTGCTGTATGCAACCGTCACACTGTAGGCCATGCCACAGTGCACAGCAGATACTACAGTAGCAAGGGGGTTGGTAGTGTGAGGGACACAGCAATGCCTATGGTATGTAGGGCAGTGATGACCACTGCACTGTACAGAGTGACAGGCCCAGCAAGCAGGTGATTACTGAAGGTGGACAGTACTGTTTCATCGTTGTGTGCTCCACAGATGTTGCACCTGTGGCATGGGATGCTCACAGTGACATTTGTGTGGCTGGCTGTGTGTGCTGTGGCTTCTGTACAGTTGTGCAGTATGTGGCTGGGGGGGCATGTATGCTCCGACAGGCACTCAGGTGGTGGGGTATTCCCACTACTGGCCCATATGCACTGCATGATGTGTCCCAGCCACGTGGCCACACTTGGGCTGTGGTAAGGTCTGGCCACCCATACACCCTCCTCTCAATGGCTACCGTGCCCACAGTGCTGCATGTGTGTGCTGGCATCTGTTGGTCACCACAGGTGTATGGTCTGCAGGTGTGAGCTGTATGGCCACACTACCTAGTTGTCTCCTGTGGGTCAGATCCCCCCTTACTGTCTGTGCTTGGCTTGGACTGGTGGCAGCTGTTGACATCATGGTGGTGCCAGCAGTGAGCAGCATGTGTCCTCCATGTCAGGCATTTTCTAAGTGTCATGCTCTTATGTTAGGGTCTTGCAAGCCATGCTAATCCTGCACAAACACTGTGCTATGCACCAATGACATGCAAAGCTGTTTGCCCAGGGTTAAGACCAGCTTTTCCTGGGTGGTAATTTGTTCTGCGCTAAGGGTCACACTATGTTGAGCTAAACACCTTAGCGCTGCACTAGTCACTGAATATCTCATAGCACCTGTATTCATGTTCACTTTGCCCCTTGCATATAATTATGGTTTGCTCGGCTCTAATACACTTTGCTCACACTATGTGGCCTTTTGAATATGGCAGTCCCACGCAAATCCCATTCTAAACCCATGGAAACTGTTTGCGGACTGCGCAAAGCTTTGAATATCTGGCCCGTAGTCTCCTAAGTCAGTAATGTAGATGTCTGCAAATACCAAGACTGACCAACAGAGGTCTCTGTTTCAAAACAGTGCTTAAAAAACTTTGTTTGCTTTGCATTATGTTACACTTGGGAGATATAGCACTGAGAAAAAATGGAAGGGTTATGCAACTGAAGCAGAGCACACAAATAAAAGCATTTATTTCATGGAAAAAACACATTTTTTGCCATTTTGAATGGTAGGAGATTGAATTCCAACTCCCATAGGTTAGTAGAGTTTACTACTCCCATTTCCTATGAAAAAGCTTGCTAAATAACTAAAAAACACTTTGTTTCCCTTGCAAGATGTAAAGGTTGAGGGTTGCAGCACTGAGAAAAAAGGGGCAGAGCTATGCAAATAAAATGGAGCACTGAAAGGAAAGGATTTTTTTTCATGCAACCCAGTAATTTTTGGCAGTCTGAATGGTAGGAGACTGATTCACAACACCTACATAGAATTTGAAACATATAGAAACATAGAATTTGACGGCAGATAAGGACCGCTTGGCCCACCCAGTCTGCCCATTTCCCTACCTACTGGATAAGCTGCAGATCCTAGTTAACCAGCAGCCTACTTCTTCCTACCCCCATCCCCCAGAACTGCCTTATGACTATCCCATGCATGCTTGAATTCCACCACTGATTTTGACTTCACAACCTCCTTCGAAGGCCGCTCCATGCATCCACAACCCTCTCTGTAAAAAATACTTCCTAAATTACCTCTGAGCCGCCTCTATTTTCAAATTGTGCCCTCTTGTTCTTGCACACCTCTTTTTTTGAAAGATGCTACCCTCTTGGACTTTGTTGATTCCCTTGAGGTACTTGAACGTTTCTATCATGTCCCCCCTCTCCCTTCTTTCCTCGAGGCTATACATATTAAGCTCCTTAAGTCTCTCTTCATATGTCTTCCGGTGCAGACCCTGCACCATTTTAGTTGCCCTCCTCTGGACAGCTTCCATCCTGTCTATGTCTTTGCGGAGATTGGGTCTCCTACAGGTAACCTACAGGTTACTATGCTCATTTGCTATGGTAATCTTCCATAAATCACTCTAAAGTCTGGAGAAACAAGTCCTACTGTATAAGTTTACTGACAGGAAAGCCTAGACTGTGAGTTCAGGAGATGACATCAGCAGCAGCTGTTCACTGAAACTGACTTTTTTGGCCATGCAGTGAGATCAGGGTTACAAAATAACTCATAACTTTAAAATGAAGTAATGTAGTAAGCTAATTTTTTTGTATCGTATTTATTGAGGGTATGCTTATTCTAATCCTGCAGTGTAGCACTTTTGGCCAGAGTCCCTCTTTAAAGATCATATGTGATGCAGTTTACAGAACTTAAACTATCAGCATCATTCATTAAATATTGTTATGACAACAGTGTCTGTCTAGTGTTTTATATGAAAATCTACCATTTCATATCATTCATTGTGTGGTGTGTTTCAACAACACTGCTAGATGCTGAGAGTTTCTGTTCCCTGTGGTAATCAGCATGTCTCTGTCCTGGTGATGTCATTTGGGATACTATTCTCTTTCTTCAATATGTAAGCTATGGAGGCAGTCACATTGCTGATGTCTGTAAAGATTTCTCTTTCCTTGCACTGTGCCTGTTGTAAGAATCTGAAAGTTGTTCGATTGTGGTTGTGTCATGCTCAATGCCAGTAATGCACAATAAGTTTAGAAGAATTGTCTGATGTATCTCGGATGCCTTTTTCTCATAGTATGCCATTGTTGCCCATAATTCAGGTATTGAAGCTGCAATTTGTTTAAAAAAAAAAAAATCTGTCCTAGTCATTTTATTCTTAGGTTTTCTCAGCACTTAATTTCTGTCTGTCTTCCAGTTTCTTTGTGTAGCCACACCCCAGAGTGATGTCATACCAGGGCACTAACAATGTTTTACATACAGCAACAAAGGATTCTGGGAAATGTATCATGTTGATTTAAATGGGCCTTACTCAGAAGTACAGTCCTGTATGTTGATAGTAGTAAGCACCTTGCATGTGAATATCCATAACAAGGCATTGTGAGTAAAATAAGACACTGTTTTCCAGTTTCCTTACTGTGAGATATAGTCTTATATTTCTGTAATGGTGTTAATTGTATCAGCTCTTGTATGTTTAATTGCAAAGCAAGGCATTGTTCATGCAGTATCTAGCCATAAGGCTTCCATACTAAGAGATATAGTCTCCTATTTCTGCAGTGAGCACAGAAATATAATAGCCTCTATACTAATTTACATAAGTGAGATATTGTGGGTACAGTGATTAGCTGTTTTTTCTTTCTAAAACTAGAAACTGACAGTGTCCCTTTAATAATTTAGTTTCCCTGGTATGATGTCACAGTTGGGGGTTGCAGCACTGAGAAAACCAAGGGATGAGTTATGCAAATGAAGCATAACACAGAAATAAAAGCATTTTCCTGGAAAACAGCACTTTTTGGCTATTTGAATGGCAAGACATTGATTCACAACTCTTATAGGTTACTATCCCATCTTTTATGGCACATGTCAGAAAATTACTTTAAATTAAATTTTATGCCTGTGCAGAAGTTAGGGAGAGTAGCACACATTGATGTTAAAGTAAATGTTGATGGTTCCCCAAATGCCCGTTATACATGGCATGCTTCAAATGTTGAAGCTACAATTTGTTTTGTGAAAAAAAAACTGTCATTCTCATTTTTTGACTGTTTTATCTTCCAGTTTCTTGTGTCTGGCCACACTCCCAAAATGATGTCCTACCAGGAAACTGTCATTGTTTTATATACAGTAACAAGAAGTTCTGGGTAATTTATAATGTTGCCTTACATAGATATACAGTCCCTTATGTTGCATGTGGTGAACAGTAATATGTAAATAACTGTAGCAAGGCATTGTGTGTAAAACATGAACCTGTTTTACAATTTCCATACTCTGAGATGCTGTCCCATATGTGCATGGTGGTGTCAACAATGTAAGCTTTTGTTTGTTCATTTTCACAACAATGCATTGTATGTACCGTATCTAACTACAAGACTTCTGTACTGAAAAATGTTGGCTCCTAGTTCTTCAGTGAGAACAGAAAATCAAAAGCCTGTGTACTAATTTATGCAGTAAGGTATTGTGGGTACAATAGAGAACACTCCTAAAGGTCATGTCTCACATTTTCTATGGTAAAATTCAATAAATCACATTCAAATTATCTTTTTACTAGAGCTAGCACAGCCATCTCTAGTAGGAATTAGTGCAGATAAGGTCTCTATTAAATCTACATTATTGTAAAGCAGACACTGACCAGCAGCAAAGTTACCAGCATTGTATTACTAGCAGCAATACAACTTCCTAACAGGCAAACACCCAAAATGATGTCAGCAGCAACAACCTTAGGGAAATGGGCCACAGAAAGATGACACTAAAACTGCATTAATTTGTTGACTTTGATACAAAACCTGGAACACAAATATGTTTTATAGCAGTGTTTATTAAATGATTCTGTTTCTTTTACTTTTAAAAACCCTTGCATATGACCTTTAAAGTGATTGTGTGAACTTTGCCATAGAAATTGGGATTAATAATAAGATAAATTTCAGTTTGTGATTCCAAGGATCAAAAAAGCCTATGGTGCTGTCGGCCCAGTGGTGCTTAGGGTTGAGATGCTGGACACCAACATTGAGCCAATCCAATGATCCAGGTTTGAGAATAGGCCCAGGTTATCAGGGGAGGAGAGGGATTGAGCATCTGATGGGCTGTTCTCCCTCTCTGGGGTGGGGTGTGTGAACTGGTGGCTTCTAGAGGAGGCTGGGGATGATGCAGTGGCACAGGCAACACAAGGGGTGAGATGGGGTACAGCACTAGGGGGAGCACATGCAGAAGCATGCTCACCCTGTCCATTGGTGTCATAGCAAGCCTCACTCACAAGGGGACCAGAGTAGGGAGTACGGCAACCGGTTATGGTGGCTTGATAGTCATTTCCATGGGGGGCACCTGGCTCTGAGGGCACTGCAGCACATTATTGGATCCAATCCTGGTGGGTGAGTGTAGGAGGGGCTCTCCACCACCCCACGGTGGGGGCAAAGCCATGGGGGTAGAGCTGTGAGCAGTCCAACTGGGAGCTGGGTTCCTTGGGATGGGAGCCAGAGGATTTAGGATGCCTAGATGCAGGTAAGCAGACCGGGAGCCAAAGGCAGAAAAAGGGTTAATAGAAAAAGCTTATGGTAAGAAATCATTCTCATTCAGAGCAGTGCTCTTCTTTAATTCCATTCCTACATCTGTTAGAGTATCTTTCTTACTTATCTTATGCAAATCTAGATAAAAATCATGGTTAGATAGCATGACCCCTAGCTGTTGCTCCAGTTGTATTTTAAGAAATGAACACTATTGTTTCTATTTAAGTATTTGTTTGTACTGTGTGCATTGTTAGTACTTTTGTACTTGCTGGTATAATGTATATTGATTGTATCTAATGGTTGTATTTGTTTTGTATTACTTGCCACTTGTGAAAATGGGCAGTCATGCTCATCAAGTATAAAAAATAAAAATAAAAAAGATACAAAAATAACCTGTAGGAGTTGTGATTCAATCTGTTACCACTCAAACTGCCAAAAAGTGCTGTTTTCCATGAAATAAATGCTTTTATTTCTGTGCTCTGCTTCATTTGCATATCCCGTCCCTTTTTTTCTCAGTGCTGCGACCCCATGGTTGACATCATACAAGTGAAACAAAGTTTATAAGCACTGTTTTGAAACAGTGACCTGTGTTGGTCAGTCTTGTTATTGCAGACATTTTCACTACTAATGTAGGAGACTACATCTCTCAGTAAATAAATCCTGTCAGTTAGATACTATATGCACAATGCCTTGTTTGGAAAATAAACATATGAGAATGTTTATTGTTGAAAACCCCACAGAGATCTGAGACTGCACCTCACAGTAAGGGAATTGGAAAACAATGTCTCATTGTACCCACAATGTCTTACTATGTATATCTACATATTAGGTGCAGTCACCATGACCAAAATAAGGGAATGCACCTCTGCGTAACTAACATTTACATCAATATGATAATGTGCTCAGAATGCCTTGGTGCTGTCTGTAAAATATTGACAGTTCCCTTGCATATCATTCTGGAGCTGTGATTGCACACAAAAAATTGGAGAACACAGTGCTGATAAAACACAAATAAAAGTGACTACGTCTGATTGTTTTTATAAACAAATTGCAGCTTCAGCACTTGAAGCATAGGGCAACAGCATTCTATGTGAAAAATGCATCTGTGAAAGCTTACATAATCACTTTAAATGTGCTTTGCTCAAAAGTATAGCCCAGCATGGTGGTATTGGTGAGCACTAATTTGTAAATGTCTATAGAAAATCATTGTGGGCAAGATAAGAACCTGTTTTCCAGTGTCCTTACTGTTAGATGCTGTCCCATATTTATGTAGTGGTGTCAACAATGTAAGCTTTTATATGTTTATGTTCACAATAATGCATTGTGGATATTGTATTTAGCTACAAGACTTCTATACTGAGAGACGTTGTCTCCTATTTCTACAGTAAGCACATAAAATTAATAGCCTGTAGACCAATTTACATAGTGAGCCATTGTGGGTAGAGTACATGGCTGATTTGTCTATCTAAAATCAAAACACAGACACTGTCTCTTTAATAACTTTGTTTCCCTGGTATGATGTCACAGTTGGGTGTTGTAGTACTGAGAAAAAAGGGCAGGTCACACAAATGAAGCAGAGCACCAAAATAAAATTATGTTTTTCATGGAAAAGAGCACTATTTGGCAGTTTGAATTGTAAGGGTCTGATTAGCAACACCTACAGGTTAAGGGATTGTCTAATGTATCTCGGATGCCTTTTTCTCATAGTGTGCCATTGTCGCCGATGCTTCAGATGTTGAAGCTGCAATTTGTTTTGTAAAAAATTCTGTCATTGTCATTTTATTCTTAGGTTTTATCAGCACTTCATTTGTGGCTGCTTTCCAGTTTCTTTGTGTAACCACACCCCCAGAGTAATATCATACCAGGGCACTATCAATGGTTTATATACAACAAGGAATTCTGGGTAATTTATCATGTTGACTTAAATGTGCCTTACTCAGAAGTACGGTCTTATATGTTGGTAGTGGTGAGCACCTTGCATGTAAAGTCCATAGCAAGGCATTGTGGGTAAAATGAGACACTGTTTTCCAGTTTCCTCACTGTGAGATGCAGACTCATATTTCTGTAGTGGTGTCAATGATATGAGCTCTTGTATGTTTATTTTCAAAGCAGGGCATTGTCCATACAGTATCTAGCTATGAGACTTCCATACTGAGAGATGTAATCTCCTATTTCTGCAGTGAGCACAGAAATACAACAGCCTGTATACTGTTTTACATAGTGAGGCATTGGGGGTACAGTGAATAGCTGATTTTTCTTTCTAAAACTAGAACCTGACAGTGTCCTTTTAATAATTTAGCTTCCCTGGAATGATGTCACTGTTAGGGGTTGCAGCACTAAGAAAAAAGGTGCGGGTTATGCAAATGAAGCACAACACAGAAATAAAAGCATTTTTTTTCTTGGAAAGCATCGCTTTCTGGCTATTTGAATGGCAGAAAATTGATTCACAACTCTTACAGGTTACTATTCCCATTTGTTGTGGCACATGTTGAAAAATTACTTTAAGACAACATTATACATTTCCCAGAATTCATTGTTGCTGTATGTCAAACTTTGCCAGCTTCCTGGTATGACATCATTCTGGGTATGTAGCCACACACAGAAAACTGGAGGACAAAGCACTGATAAAACATTACTATAACAGATTTTTTTTTTTACAAAACAAATTGCTGCTTCAACATCTGAAGCATGGCTGGCAATGGCTACTATGTGAACAAAGGCAGTTGGGGAACCACCATCATTACTATAAAAATGTTGTTTCCCTTGCATGATGTTATGCTTGGGATTGTGGGCACTGAGAAAAAAAGGGGGTGGGTTATGCAAATAAAGCTGAGCACAGAAATAAAAACATTTATTTAATGGAAAACAGCACATTTTGGCAATTTCACAACTCCTACAGGTTACTAATCCCATTTGCTATGGTGAAGTGCACAAAAAAATTCTAGCGATTTGATTGGCTGAAAGCAGTTTAGAGCCATTTAATTACTGACCCATAATTACACTCCCGAACTACTTACAGCCATTCAAGTCCTATAACACAAACATAGAAAGGTATCGTCACTCTCCCACATTCTGATATGAGCTGTCACTTCAGACCTGTCACTTCATCAGCTGGCAGTAAAAGTGAAACAGCATCCACACAGAATGGCAATTGATCTTTTTTTGGCCTACTTGCATCACAAAGACATTTTTCCAGAAACATTTCTACAGCTTGTACTGATGTAAACATTACCAAAAATAGGATACTTTACTTTGATTAGTGAGACAGAAAAATCAGCTATTTACTGTATCCAGAATGCCTCATTATGTAAATGAGTATACAGGCTATTATATTTCTGTGCTCACTACAGAATTAGGAAACCACACCTCTCAGTAAATAAATCATGTAAGCTAGATACTGTACGCACAATGCCTTGTTTTGAAAATAAATATATGAGCGTTTATACTGTTGAAGCCACTACAAAAGTAGTAGATAGTACAGTAGAGTAAGAAAATTGAAAGCCAGCTTTGTATTATACCTACAATACTTTGCTGTGTATATCTATATATTAGGTACTATATTGCAGTTACCACTGTTTAAGTAAAAAACTGCACCTCTGAGTAAGGAACATTTAAAGAGATTATGCAGATGTGTATTTCATGTAGTATGCCATTGCTGCATATGTTGAAATTGTAATTTGTTTTTTTAGAAAAAGCTGCCAGTGATTTTTATTTCATCAGTACTGTGTTCTCTAGTTTGCTGTGTTGGGCCACACCCCTTGACTGAAGTCATACAAGAAAATTGTCAGTGTTTTACATAAAGCACTAAATAATTATCAGTAAAGTATGTTGATGTACATGTTAGTTACTCAGAGGTGCAGTCCCTTATTTTGGTGGTGGTGACTGCACCTAATATATAGATGTACAATAAGAAGTTGCTTTCCAATTCCCTTAATGTAAGGTGCAGTCTCATATCAATGTAGTGGTTCAACAATAAAAGCTCTCGTATGTTTATTTTCCAAACAAGGCATTGTGCAAATAGTACCTAGCTGACAAGATTTATTTATTGAGAGATGTAGGGTCAGATATTCAAAACTTTGTCCCAGGGCTAAATTAGCACTGCCCAGCAGGCAAACGTAGCCCAGAGCAAAAAGCAAGCAATACTCAAAAGGAATAGCCTGGGGCAAACAGCCTCTGAATATAGCATGGGAATGAGGCCGGGCAAACTTAGCCCTGGAATAAGACAGCTGTGAATATAGCAACCTGGAAGAGCAAACCACAGCAGCAACACAATGCACGTGATGTGAAGATAGGTAGAGGCGAACTATGTGGTCAATGTGTAGGCAGCAGCACATGTGAAAGTACAGTGTTCAAAACTATATAATATTCCCCAAACTATTTGCACAGTGCTAAAACATTTGCATGGGTTTAGCGCAGAGCTAAACTGTTTGTCTGATGCAAACACTTTTGCCCAGCCCTAAACATTGCCATATTCATATTGTTGTGTTAGGGTCACGCAAATGCTGTGCAAAGCCAATATGTTGTATAAAGCTGATTGCCCACGGTTAAGACTGCTTTTTCCTGGGTGGTAATGTGCTTCACGCTAAGTGTCGCAAAACCACTTTGTGTGGCACTAGTCACTGAATAGAGCATTGCGCTGACATGTCCCCTCACTTTGCCCCTTGCACACATTATGATTTTGCCTGGCGCTAATGTAGTTTGCGTGTGCTATTTGGCCTTTTGAATATAGTGGACCCACTCCGATCCCCAGCACAATGTTTTGAATATCCGGCCTTGAGTCTTTTATATTGGTAGTATAGATGTCTGAAATATAAAGACTGACCAACAGAGGTCTCTGTTTCAAAACAGTGCTTATAAACTTTGTTTCCTTGCATGATGTCACACTTAGGGGCTGCAGCACTGAGAAAAAAAGGGACTGATTACACAAATGAAGCACAGCACAGAAATAAAAGCACTTATTTCATGGAAAACAGCACTTTTTGGCAGTTTGAATGGTAGGAGATTGAATCAGAACTCCTGCAATTTACAACAGGTTATTAATCCCATTTTTAATGGCAAAGAACACAAAATCACGTTAAAGTTGCAAGATTCCCCAAATGCCCTTTACACATATTATGCCATTGTCAGACATGCTTTAGATGCTGAAGCTGAAATTTGTTTTGCAAAAAAACCTGTCATATGCATTTTTTGCAATGTTTTGTTCTCCAGTTTTCTGTGTGTGTCCACACTCCCCAAATGATGTCCCACCAGAGAGTTGTCAATGATTTACATATAGCAACAAGGAATTCTGGGTAATTCATAATGTTGATTCTTAATGTGCCTTACTTAGATTTACAGTCCCTTATGTTGTTGGTAGTGATCAGTAATATATAAATAACAGAAGCAAGGCATTGTGGGTAGAATATGAACCTGTTTTACAATTTCCTTACTTTGAGGTGCTGTACCATATTAGTGTGGTGGTAGTGTCAACACTATAAGCTTTTGTATGTTTATTTTCACAACAATGCATTGTCCATTCCAGATATATAACTACAAGACTTTTATACTGAGAGTTGTAGTCTTCTATTTCCTCAATAAGCATGGAAATATAATATTCTACATAGATACATAGGCAGTGTCGGCAGATAAGGGCCTATGGCCCACCCAGTCTGCCCATTTGAGCTTGTAAGTTCAGTTTGTTTTCCTAGAAGTCTGTTGCCCCTTACCCCTGACCTCCAGAATTCCTTTATGTCTATCCCATGCATTCTTAAATCCCGTGATTGTTTCAGCCCCCACCACTTCCTCTGACAGGGTGTTCCACTTGTCCACCACCCGTTCTGTGAAGAAATTCTTTCTCATGTTTCCTCTGAATCGTCCTCCTCCAACTTCATCCCATGCCCTCTAGTCCTGGAACATCTTTTTCACTAAAAATAGTGTTTTCCTGCACCCTGTTTCTCCTGTAAGATACTTGTATGTCTCTATCATCCTCTCTCCCTCCTCTCCTCCAGGAGTACATGTTCAGTTCCTTCAACCTGTCTTCATAGGACTTGTGATGCAATCCATGCACCATCTTTGTTGCCCTCCTCTGAACCTTCTCTACCCTGTCTATGTCCTTACGTAGGTATGGTCTCCAGAACTGTACACTGTACTCCAGGTGGGGCCTCACTAGTGTCTTGTATAGCGGAATTATGACCTCCCTTTTCCTGCTGGTGATGCCCCTGCCTATACATCCCAGCATCCTATTTGCTTTACCTGCTGCCTTGTCACACTGTTTCCCTACCTTGAGGTCATCAGAGATGATAACCCCAAGATCCCTTTCCTGCTTGGTGCATGCTATATCCTCACCCCCCAACTGATAGATTGTGCCAGGGTTTTTGTGCCCCATATGCATTATCTTGCACTTCTTTGCATTGAATTTCAACTGCCAAACCCCTGACCATTCTTCAAGTTTCTGCAGGTCGCTTCTCATTCTGTCTAAACCCTCTGGTGTGTCTACTCTGTTACAGAGCTTTGTGTCATCAGCGAACAGTGAAATTCTGCCTTCTAGGCTGCGCAATGTCACTGATGAAGATGTTGAATAGGACCGGTCCCAGCACTGATCCTGTGGTACCCCACTGGTCACTCTTCCCTCTGTGGAGTGACAGCCATTTACCACCACCCTCTGTGTCCTGCCACCCAGCCAGTTACCTACCCACCACACTACTGTCCTGCCCACACCCATATTCCCCAGTTTGTGTAATAGTCTTCTATGTGGACGGTGTCAAAGGCCTTGCTGAGTCCAGATAGGCCATGTCCACCGCCTTCCCCTGATCCACCTCCCTAGTCACCCAGTCAAAAAATTCAACGAGGTTGGTATGACATGACCTCCCCCTGGTGAAACCATGGTGCCTTGGGTCCTGTAGTCCATTGACAACCAGATGTTCCACCAATCTCTCCTTCAGTAGTGCTTACATGATCTTCCCCACTACCGTGGTGAGGCTGACTGGTCTGTAGTTCCCTGCTTCCTCTTTGTTCCCACTTTTGTATAAGGGGACTACATCTGCTGTCCTCCAGTCTTTGGGTACCTCCCCTGTTTCCAGTGATCAGCTAAACAGGATAGCCAGAGGTTCAGCCACCACCTCTCTTAGTTCTTTAAGGACCCTGGGGTGCACCCCATCTGGCCCCATTGCTTTATCAACTCTTATTACTTCCAGTTCCTTCAGGACCCTTTCTGTAAAGGGACTTGTGTCCTTTCTGCACCTTTCTCACCCCTTGTACTCCCTTCAGACCCATTACCCTCCTCTTCCTCAGTAAAGACTGAGCAGAAATACCTGTTCAATATGTCAGCTTTACTGTTGTCATCCTCCACGTGGCCCCCATCCTCCCACTTCAGTCTCACTATCCCTCCCTTTGTCTTTCTTTTTTCACTTATGTACCTGTAAAAGGTTTTGTCCCCTCTACCCACTGATTTTGCAATGTGCTCTTCTGTCTGAGCTTTGGCTTCCCTTACTGACCTCCCTGCCTCCCTTGCTTCTCCTGGTACTTCTCCTATCCCTTCTGCCTGTGTCTTTTTGTATTGCCTGAATGCAATCTTTTTGGCTTTCACTTTCTTTGCTACCTCTCTGGAAAACCATAATGGTCTCCTCTTCCTTTTCCTCTTGCTAACCTGCTTAATGCATAATTCTGTTGTCCTTGTAATCCCCATTTTAAATACTGCCCACTGTTCCTCAACCCCTGATTCCTGTTCCATTCCCTTAATGCCTCTTTCCAAGTATCTCCCCATTTTCCCAAAGTCTGCCCCTAAAATCCAGGATACGTGTTTTGTGTGGTTTGGTTCTGCTCTTTCTGTGATTTCAAACCACAATGACTGGTGGTCACTGTTTCCCAGGTGCTCCCCACTGTTACCCCCATCACACTGTCCCTGTTTGTGAGCACAAGGTCCAGTATTGCCTTCTGCCAAGTTGGTTCCATGACCAGTTGCTTGAGGAAGGCACCCTGAAGGGAGTCCAGGATAAATCTGCTCCTAGTTGATGCTGCTGCTGGGATGCTCCAGTCCACATCTGGAATATTGAAGTCTCCAACCAGTACTACCTCACCCTTGTCTGCCATCCTTTGGATGGCTAGCATCAGCTCCCTATCTGTTTCTTCCTCCTGTGCTGGTGGTCTATAGACCACACCTGTGTGGATGGCTGTCCCCATTTTCCTTTCCAGCTTAACCCACAGTATCTCTCCCCCATTTTGTTCCTCCTGGATCTCTGTGGCCCTTATGTCATTTTCACATACAGTGCCACTCCTCCTCCCTTCCTGCCTGCTCTGTCTCTTCTGAATATGTTGTAGCCAGGTATGGCCATCTCCCAGTCGTGGTTATCATTACACCAGGTTTCAGTGATGGCCACAATGCCCAGGTCTGACTGCACCATGGCAGCCTCCAGATCTTCCATCTTGTTGCTAAGGTTCCTGGCATTTGCACACATGGCTTTCCATGATTTGACCTCCCTAGACTGTTTCACAGTTCTACTCCAGCCTCTTCCTTGGTTGTCATTTATCCCTGGTTCTCCTTGCTGTCTGCCCTTCTGCTGAATTTTGCCCCTTTTCTGCTTATCCACCTCTTGGGCACTAATCTCCATCTTTTGCACAATGCTTTGCAGAGATAGCCACTCCTCTGGTTCATTGGTTCCACTGCTAGCTGTGGGGGTGAGCAAGGGTACCCTCCTTGCTGGCCTGCCACCCCTTTGCTAGTTTAAATGCTTGTCAATGTAGCATTTAAACTTATCATTGAGTGCTTGGATTCCCCTCCAGGATGGATGCAGGCCGTCAGGCTTGAACAAACCTTCATCCCTCCAGGTGGGTCCCCAGTCACCAATGAATCCAAACCCTTCCTCACAGCACCAGTTCTTCAACCATGAGTTAAAGTTCCTGGTGCATGCACGCCTATGCTCTCCCTTGCCTCTCACAGGTAGTACTTCTGAGAAAGTGACAGAAGTAGCTACTTGCTTGAGACCCGTCCCCAGTTTCCTAAACTCTTCATGAACTTCCTTTGGCTCCCCATTTGCCAGGTCATTAGTACCTAGGTGGATAATGACATCCAGCTCACCCTCCCATCTTGCCTTCCTAGTGATCCTCAGGATCTTCCTTCCATCCCTCCATGCCGTGGCACCTGGTAGGCACCTCACCTCCCTGTCCTCCCCCTCCTGTGTTCCTAGCTGGATCCCTCTTATGATGGAGTCCCCCACCAGGATTCGCTTCCTCCTCCTCTGGGGTACACTGCTTTCCCGCTGAGTTCACCTCCTGGTTAACCTCCACATCCTTTCCTTCCACTTCTCTGGGTACCTCTATTTGGTTGTCCTCATTTGCCAGTGTGGCATATGGGTTCTTAGTGGAATAGGATCTGGGATGTGCCTCTGCCTGACCGCTCTAACCCTCCCTGAGCCCACTGTCATCCAAGTGCTCCTCGTTCTCGGCATCCTTTGAGGCAGTTGCATTGGACTGGGTGGTCCCTGGATAGGGGTGATGGAACTCCTGACCCAGTTTACTTCCACTCTGAGTCTGGCTACCTTCTCCTGCAGTCCAGAGAGATGCATGCAGATAGGGCAGCACCTCAGTGTCCAGAAGGTCTGCCTGAATATGGCTGCCCCACAGACCTGACATTGCACCACTCCCCACATTATACTGCAATTCCACTACTTGTCTGCTACTGAAGCTCTCCTAGTTCCCTTTTTATTAATTTACTGTCCTAAAAATCCTGCCACTGATCCTCAGATATATTTTTTCTTTTAAAGAAAAAGAAAACAATAAATAAATAAATGAATCAAAACACTTGTCGTGCTGAGGGTGGGCTTCGTCCCCCTTATGCCCCTCCTACTTCACACCCCTTACTATACCCTGTGTTTAGCTCCTGTCAATACGATTTAACAGGGCATATAATTAAGAGTTGGAGGGGGCAAAATTTGCAGCAATTAAAGACAGCACAGAATTACACCGCCACTATGTTTTACATTTTCAACAGCCCAAAAACAATTATAAGTAAAGACAACAAAGAAATTATAGTGTCACTAAAAGCCCTCAATCTAAGTTTAAAGGAAAAATAGCAATTACCAGTTACTCTAAAGCACTGAATTGAATATGTTTCCTTCCTTCCCCTTCTGACTTCTTCTGAGAAAATGAACTCTACTTGCTACTTCAGCTCTGACTAAGCCCCACCTCCAGTTATCACGTAGCTGAGATCAGAGGCCAGACAATTAACACCCTTCACCCAACTACAGGGCAGTCAGACAAGCCAATATAAAATTTGCAGCAATTAAAGACAGCACAGAATTACACCACCACTATGTTTTAAATTTTCAACAGCCCAAAAACAATTATAAGTAAAGACAACAAAGAAATTATAGTGTCACTAAAGCCCTCAATCTATGTTTAAAAGAAAAATAGCAATTACCAGTTACTCTAAAGCACTGAATTGAATATGTTTCCTTCCTTCCCCTTCTGACTTCTTCTGAGAAAATGAACTCTACTTGCTACTTCAGCTCTGACTAAGCCCCACCTCCAGTTATCATGTAGGTGAGGTCAGAGGCCAGACAATTAACACCCTTCACCCAACTACAGGGCAGTCAGACAAGCCAAGATAAAATTTGCAGCAATTGAAGACATTCTGTATGCTAATTTACATTGTGAGGCATTGTGGGTACAGTACATAGCTGATTTGTCTAAAACTAAAGACTATTACTGTCCCTTTGAAGAGCAGGTGCTTAGTAAGGTGCATATTCTGAAGAATGAACATTTTGGGGCCTTTAGATGCCTCAGCAATCATTCAGTTTGCTTTTATTTGTTTATTTACTTACTTTTCCCATCTTTGTATTTGTACTTTGCCAATTGCTAGTGAAAAAAGAGTCCAGTGGAGTCCCTGTTTGATGATGTCATACAATCCTTACTAGCAAGACTGCAAGTTTAATCCCATGAAGCATAATAGTCTATGCAACTGAGTATAAATGTAGCCTATAGCTACTGCTATGCTCTTCCAGACTGATCTACGAGGGGAGCTGTGAATAGACCCAGCCTGTCCCTGTACTTCCAGACTGACCTATAGGTGGTGCTGTGAGCAGACCCAGCTTGCCCCTGTATTTTCAGACTGATCTACAGGTGGAGGTGTGGGACCCTGCAATAGTGCTGTGTAACTTAGGCCATAATGAGATGCTAATATGGATGTTAGCCCACCGACTGTCTAAGTAAGCTCATTTGCATGTCACTTTTGAATATAGCAAATGTTTTCCCTGAGCAAATGTGTTAGCTCTACGCAATGCTACACAAATGTATTTGTGCCGTGCAAACTTGTCTGAACCATAGCACAGTTCTGGTTTATTTGGCCTGCACTGTTGTTTTGTTGCTTGCAGCTTTAGTGCATCCACTTCTTTGCCAGCACACACATTGAGCATGTAGTTCACCTTTACCTTCCTCCACGTCTGTATATACTGGGCTGCTGTTTTGGTTTGCATTTCCCAGTTGCTATATTCAGAGCTGTCTTATTTGCTGGGCTATTACTGCACTGCACTCCCATTCCTGTTTGCATGGCTTCATTCGCACACTCTATTCAGCTGCTTTAGATCAGAGGCTATTCCTTTGAATATAACATAAAAAGAGTTCCGGGCTAATTTAGCACACTCTGCAGTGCAAATTTTGTCCAGGGGCTACGTTTTGAATATCTCACCTCACATGTTATCAAAATCAAATATCGTTATTGTGGTAGGGTCGGTGACCCCCCAAACTTGGATATGCTCTCATGGATACAGAGCATATGTAATTACCTGCCTATGTTTTGGAGGTAATTTGAGAACATTGTGGGCTAAAATATTAAAAATAAAATCTGTTGCAACAGTCTCCTGCTCTTCTAATCTCTTCCTTTTACTATCGCTCCTTCTCTGTCATTCCCCTACTCAAGCTTGGCCAGCTTTGAGCAGTCTTTCTGTCCCTTTCCTTATTTCCAGCTTGTTTTCTCTAAATAATAAAGCCCCAATGTTTAGAATGTTCTGTGCTTGCAGTACAAGCTGTTTGATTAATTTTCCTGCACAAATGTGCGCACGTTCGACTGTGCGATTGTGTGACTGTGCGATCGTGTGAATGTGCAAAGATGCCGAAAAAAGAGTTTGTTATGGCGTTTTCATTATCTGGTGAATTGTGAACAAATTAACTGCCTTTGTGCTAGTTTTAGGATGAGAAGCTTAGAATTATGGTACATATCAGAATTGTAACCAAGAATCATTTAAAAAGTGGTGTTTATTTGTTTGCTTAAATAAAAAGGTTAAACTAGTACTTTTAAAAGGGAGAAGGCAATTCATGCCACTGTTAAAAGGAGAGAGATAAAACTGTTTAACTTAAAAGGACTAAAGTCTCCTAATGTGATGCAGAAATGCCTTAGACTTACAACTCTCTAGTAAAGTGCTTCCAGCTCCTCTCAGTCCAATCTCCTTATAGGACTGAGCGGCCCTGGCTGACCCACTTTTATGATGCAAGTTGGGGAGGAGCTAATCTGTCATGTGCTCCTCCACTGGTATAAAAGGAGGTGAATGTGGAGGTTGAGTCAGTGTGAAGGAAGGCAAACCTACCAGATGCCTAGCCAGATTTGAAGTGCCTTTTTGGCAGGAATTTTCTTTCTTGTTAAAGATATGATTTCCTGTGCCTTATGTTTTTTGTTATGTACAAGTTCTGCTTTAAGTCCATTTTATTTTTTTCTGCTTCTAATAAATTTTGAAATATCAGATCCTGACTGCTCTCTGGACTTTATTGGACAACCCCATGTCCACATTTGGTGTCAGAAGTGGGATATCACAAGGGAAAGAGAGCCGCCTTTCTTGTGGATATTGTCCAGAGTCATTATGTAGGAGCAGAAGAAGATGGAGAAAGCGGAAATGTCTGCACCGGAAGGTACATGGACCAGAACCATGGTGGACAAATTTCAACTACCCCTAGCAGCTGGATTAGGTGATGTCAGAAGGAAAGAGACTGAAAGAAAGAGAAAGAGACCAGAGGCAGCGGAAGAAGCTATTGGGGTGAAGATGTCAAAGAGAAGGAAAAGGAACCCCCTTCTGAAGTACATGATTTGCTGAGATGGTTATGTGTGAGACAGCTCGAGCTGGAGAAGCAGAGAGAGAGAGACCATCTACAAAATGAGAGAGACTGTCTACAAAATGAGACCAGGTGGGTGGAGACTCTTAAGGCTATTCAGGCTATTGGAACTACTAGACCTATTCTACCTAGTGGGGGCCCAAAGGACATTAACATTTCCAGACTAATGGACAGATGATATTGAAGCATACATTACAACATTTGAAAGAGTGGCAACAGCTTGTGGGTGGCCTAGGATCAGTGGGTTATTCGTTTAGCCCCGTATCTCACAGGCAAGGCTCAGCTAGCTTATAGTCACGTAGAACCTGCAAATGTTACCAACTATGATCGTGTTAAACAAGCAATATTAAAAACGTATGACATCTGTACAGAGACTTATCGTCAAAGGTTTCGAGCATTCAGATATCATACTGTTGAGTCCCCACAAGAAGCTTGTGCTCGATTGCAAGACTTGTGCACAAAATGGCTACAACCTGCAACTTGTACCATACATCAAGTGGTTGAGTCAGTTGTGTTAGAACAATTTGTAAAAATACTACCTTATGAGGTTCAAATGTGGGTAAGAGAACATCGACCTGACACAGTAGAAAAAGCTGTCAGTTTAGCTGAAGATTATATTACAGCTCACCCACATCGTCAGAAAGGGTCTCATGGAACAAATACTTCCCAAGTATTAGTAAAACATCCACCCACTCATCCTTCTACTAAGCCAAAAGAGGAAAGAAAAAGTATGAGAACATTTAACCCAGATATTATTTGCCACGAGTGTCAGACCAAGGGACACATCGCTAGATTCTGCCCCAAGAAAAAATCTGATCCTTCTCATCTGGCCTTAGCAAACTGGGGGCAATATACTGTGTCTGTTAATGTTGGAGGACAGGATGTGATGGCATTGATTGATTCAGGAAGTAAGCAAACCCTGGTACGTGCTGATTTACTCAGTGGTGCTCTTACAAAGAAACACTCAGAGAAAACTGGGGTGACTTGTGTTCATGGGGACACTCATTTTATCCTGTACAGAAAGCTACTATTACTGCATCAGGCATGGACATCATCTGAAGATAGGCGTGGTTCCTAGACTACCTGTACCTGTGATATTGGGACATGACTTTCCTGTATTTAACAATTTATTGACTGCTTCTTCTTCTATATCTGCTGTGACTACCGATCTCAAGCATCTCAGGAACAAATGGACAGTGAATTGTTTCCTTTGATGATACCTTATTTGATGTTCCTGGAAAAACTGTTAAATCAAAAAAACAAAAGAGACTAGAAAAATGGACATGGAATAAAACAAAGGACTTAGGTTGTGATGATGCCATGGTAAAAACTGTAAAGTCGGACTCTTTTATCAGTGACCAAAAGAATGACCTACACTAACCCCTTTGTTTTCCCAGGTTATTGCTGATGGGATGGAAGGTACACCTCCAATGTATAAATTGCAACATGATAAATTGTATAGAGTTTGTCAAAATCCAAAAACTGGGGAAATGGTAGATCAGCTGGTGGTTCCAAGTCAGTACAGAGAACAGTTAATATTCTTAGCGCATGATGTACCATGTGGGGGACATGCAGGAAGGGATAGAACTTTAAAAAGGTTACTATATAGATTATTTTGGCCTGGCATTCATGAACAAGTGGCTGAATATTGCAAAAGTTGCAGCCAGTGTCAAAGGGTGGCGCTGTTACAAGAAAGGACAAAGTCCTCTTCAACCTTTACCATTGGTTGCTATGCCTTTGAAAGATTGGCCATGGATATTATAGGACCTCTCCCAAAAGTACTAAAGGCAACAGGTTTGCCCTTGTGTTGTGTGACTATGCTACAAAATATCCTGAGGCTATTCCTCTACGCACAATAACAGCGGATAAAATAGCAGAGGAGTTGCTCAAGGTATTTAGCAAAGTGGGCATACCAAAAGTTATTTTAACGGATAGGGAACCAATTTCTGTTCAGTTATTTTGAAACGTCTCTACCAAGCTCTGGGGTAGAAGCTGTCTACACATCTCCATACCATCCCCAGACTGATGGCTTGGTCGAGCGCTTCAACAAAACACTGAAGAAATGATACAAAAGTATGTGGAAGATGAGGGTAAACACTGGGACCTATATCTGCCACTGTTACTTTTGCATATCGTGAGGTACCTCAAGCACGACTGGACTCTCACCATTTGAACTATTATATGGTAGGAATCCCAGAGGTCTCCTAGACGTAGTTAAGGAACAGTGGCAGGATATTACCACCTGGAAAAATCCCACTATCCTTGATTATGTTACGCAGCTACGTAAAAAAATAGCTAAGTATACTCAGGTTGCACAAGAACAGAATCAAATCAAGCAAGACTATCAGAAAGAAAGATATGACATAGGGGTGGGTGAAAAACACTTTAGCTCTGGGGATCGTGTCTTATTGTTGCTTCCATCCACTGAAAACAAGTTAACTATGAAATGGCAAGGGTCTTATGTGATACAGAAACAAATTAGCCCCACTCACGTATTTGGTGTGTACCAGACAGAAAACAAAACTAAAGTGTACCATGCCAATTTATTGAAAAGATGGCATGATAGGCCTACTGAAGTCATGTATGTATGTTCCAACCCATTGGACAATGAGATGGAGCTGGCATATGATAGACTGGAAGGAGAACAATTGTCTAAGATTTGACAATAAATCCTCTTTACTAGACAGTCAAAAACAAGAACTAGCCCACATTCTAAGTCAGTTTCATGATACTTTTACAACAGTCCCAGGAAAACTATGGAAATGTGTCATCAGATCCATACATTTCAAAACACACCCATTAGAGTAAAGCCGATCGGATTCCTGAGAAATTAAAACAAGAAGTCGTCAAAGAGATAGAAAAGATGAAAGCAATGGGTATCATAGAAGAAGCTAATAGCAATGGCTGTTTCTATGGTCCTTGTCCTTAAAAAGAGGGAGGGAAAAGAATTTGTCTAGACTTCCGAAAACTCAACGCAATATCAAAGTTTGATGGATATCCAATGCCCCGTATAGATGACATCATAGACCAACTTGGGCAAGCAAGATATGTTAGTATACTTGATTTAACTAAAGGATACTGGCAAATTCCACTTGAGAAAGCATCAAAAGAGAAAACTGCTTTTTGCACTCCTTTGGGGTCTTTTCAGTTCACAATGATGCCATTTGGACTTCACGGAGCCCCAGCTAGTTTTCAAAGGTTGATGGATAAACTCCTGAGACCTCACGCTGGATATAGCGCAGCTTATTTAGATGACGTAATCATTTATAGTCCAACATGGGAAGACCATGTTAAACACCTTACTGCTGTTTAAAGGACTATAAAACAAGCTGGTCTCACCATCAACCCCAACAAATGTTCCTTTGCTATGGAGGAAGCCCGGTATTTGGGATTTATAATTGGTAATGGGCAGGTAAAACCAGAGGTAGGAAAGGTGGACGCCGTAGCCAAGAGTCCTCGTCCCCTCACAAAAAAACATGTGCATTCATTTTTAGGCCTAGCAGGCTACGTTTTGTGCCTCAGTTTGCTACTTTAGCTAGCCCTCTAATTGAATTGACCAAAAAGAACAAACCCTTAAAAGTAATCTGAATTCAGAATGTGAAGAATCATTTCTTGCCATAAAAGCAATACTTTGTTCCTCCCAGTGTTAAAAAGTCCTGATTTTGATAAACCATTTTGTTACAGACGGATGCTTCTAATGTTGGTTTGGGGCTGTGTTATCTCAAATCCATCATGGAGAAGCACATCCAGTACTGTATATCAGCCGTAAATTACATGTCAGGGAAACCAAGTACTCCACAATAGAGAAGGAGTGTTTAGCACTCAAATGGGCCATAGAATCCTACATATTATTTATGGGGAACTCAATTTACAGTATGGACAGATCATAATCCATTACGATGGATACATAACATGAAAAATAGTAATCCAAGGGTTATGAGATGGTATCTAACATTGCAACCATATAAATTCACTGTCAATCATAGAGCTGGAACTGCTAATAGTAATGCTTGACTTTATGTCTCGATTTGGGGCAGACATAATGTTAGAACCAAATGTAGACCTCGGGGAATGAATATATTTGTATTTTGAAAATGCATTGTATTTAAGTAAAAAGAGAATATTAAAGGGCCCCAAGGTGGAGCTTTGGGAGTGGGTGGGCTAAAGCTCCATCTCTTTTTGTTTTACAAAAGAGATCTACATGCTATTTCAAGTAGTGAAAACTACTAGTTTTCATCTTGAGTGGGGAGGACTCTGGTGGGGTCGGTGACCCCCCCCCAAACTTGGATATGCTCTCATGGATACAGAGCATATGTAATTACCTGCCTATGTTTTGGAGGTAATTTGAGAACATTGTGGGCTAAAATATTAAAAATAAAATCTGTTGCAACAGTCTCCTGCTCTTCTAATCTTTTCCTTTTACTATAGCTCCTTCTCTGTCATTCCCCTACTCAAGCTTGGCCAGCTTTGAGCAGTCTTTCTGTCCCTTTCCTTATTTCCAGCTTGTTTTCTCTAAATAATAAAGCCCCAATGTTTAGAATGTTCTGTGCTTGCAGTACAAGCTGTTTGATTAATTTTCCTGCAGATATGCCGTTGCGACGTGCGATGCAAGGACTGTCTATCGCTGATCGATATAATGTGCAAAGACGCTCGAAAAAAGAGTTTGTTATGGTGTTTTCATTATCTGGTGAATTGTGAACAAATTAACTGCCTTTGTGCTAGTTTTAGGATGAGAAGCTTAGAATTATGGTACATATCAGAATTGTAACCAAGAATCATTTAAAAAGTGGTTTTTATTTGTTTGCTTAAATAAAAAGGTTAAACTAGTACTTTAAAAAAGGGAGAAGGCAATTCATGCCACTGTTAAAAGGAGAGAGATAAAACTGTTTAACTTAAAAGGACTAAAGTCTCCTAATGTGATGCAGAAATGCCTTAGACTTACAACTCTCTAGTAAAGTGCTTCCAGCTCCTCTCAGTCCAATCTCCTTTTAGGACTGAGCGGCCCAGTTGACCCACTTTCATGATGCAAGTTGGGGGAGGAGCTAACTAAGTCATGTGCTCCTCCACTGGTATAAAAGGAGGTGAATGTGGAGTGTTGAGTCAGTGTGTGGTAGGAAGGCAAACCTACCAGATGCCTAGCCAGATTCTAGGTGCCTTTTTGGCAGGAATTTTCTTTCTTGTTAAAGATATGATTTCCTGTGCCTTATGTTTTTTTTGAAAGTTATGTACAAGTTCTGCTTTAAGTCCATTTTATTTTTTTCTGCTTCTAATAAATTTTGAAATATAGGATCCTGACTGCTCTCTGGACTTTATTGGACAACCCCACGTGCACAGTTATTAAATATATAATGTTATGGTGGCAGGAAGTGTTATTTCTCCATACAAATCTGAAACCAGATTTGTAGTTTCCCACTGAAATACACCGGCAGCATTGCTCGTAAGGATTTTATGACATCATCACAAAGGGACACCATTGGACTCTTTTTTTTTCACTAGGCATTGGTAAAATACAAATACAAAGATGGAAACTTGAGTAAATAAACAAATAAAAGCAAACTTGAATGATTGCAGAGGCATCTAAATGCCCCAAACATTAATTCTTTAGAATATGCACCTTACTAAGCACCTGCTCTTAACTTTGTTTCCCTAGTATGATGTCACAGTTGGGTGCTGTAGTACTGAGAAGAAAGGGTAGGTTATACAAATGAAGCAGATCACCAAAATGACATAATTTTTTTCATGGAAAACAGCACTATTTGGCAGTTTGAGTTCCCCCTACCTGCCTCAGTGACTTGCTGGTCACCTGTCTGATGAAATATTACAGTACATTTACTACCTCGTCTCATTGACCCCTTCCCCTTCCTCTTTAACCTTTCATAGCATTCATTTTTTGCTTTTCCTTGTATAGCCTGCTCTCTTGCGTAGGTTTCAGTTGTCTTAAAGTAGCATACCTCTTGTTCACATGCCCCCTACCTCCCTGACCCTGGGGCATTCACCTTACCTTCTGCCTCTCACTACTCCCCTTATCTGGAGTCTGTCCTTTCCCATGGCCCTGGTATCACGTTTTGCTGCTAAGACACTTATGGGTTCCCCTGCCTACCCTCCCCCTCCCTCTTTAACCTTCACAACTCCCTTCCATTTCTTATCAAATCTTATCCAAACTTCCCTTGTTGCCCCCTCACTTGTGTTTGTTCTTCTGCCTTCACCACACCATAGTGTCCAGTCTTGACTATAACCTGTATTTAGCTGCTCCTGTGTCTATATAGTACTCATGCACTACTACTGTCATTACCCTGTGTATTATATTCACTAAAAATATCACCAACAGCTTATCCTGGTTCAGTTTCAGTTGATTACCACCTGTATCCCTCTGGTCGCTCCTGAAAAAGGGACTTCTAGTCTTAGTAGGCCCACCGGGTCAACAAAATTCAGTAAATAAATAAATAAATATTTAGCCCTGACTATGTTAGTTAGTTAGTTAGTTAGTTAAATATTGTGTGATTTTACTGTGTTCAATGTGCTGTGTATTGTTCTTGTATCCTGTACAGGTCTATCTCGCAAATGAGCAGTGCTCAATGATGTTCATCTGCTTTTTTATTTTATTTATTTATCAAGTCTAGGATTACAAATACCTTTGAGCCAAGGCTCTTTTACAAAGGTTCCACATCAGAGAAACACAAATTATGGGGAACATCAAGACAGACGTTACAACAATGTGGATATTGCAAACAGATTACAGATTAATACAATTCAAGGGTAGCATTGTAAGCAAGGCAGCCAGCGGCATTTGTCAGAAAATCTGCTTAAATAAGATTTTGATTCATTGATTGAATGAATTGTAAGAGTCTGATCAGCAACATCCACAGGTTACTACTCTGATTTGCTATGGCAAATTTGCACCTTTACTTTAAAGGGATTGTCTGATGTATCTCAGATGCTTTTTTCTCTTAGTATACCATTGTCTGTGGCCCCATGGCCATGCCAAATGTGATAAATCCATTTATAACCAACACCCTAACATGGTTTATTGCTTAACATTCCCACCTAATAATCAGGAAAATTATTTGCCTCAACATGTGTACTAGTGCTTGGGTCACATTGTACATAATCTACTGTGCATATGCTTCATACATTACCTGTTAACACTCTTATCTCACTATTACCTCCTTCTCACCTCACCACTGCTGTTTTTAATATAGAGGATTGTGCATGAGCAGTCATTTACCCTTGATGAAAGGAGGGACAAGGGGACATGATAGAAACGTTCAAGTACCTCAAGGGACTCAACAAATTCCGGGAGGGTAGCATCTTTCAGAAAAAGAGATGTGTAAGAACAAGGGGACTCAATTTAAAGATAGAGGGGGGACGGCTCAGGGGTAATGTGAGGAAATCTTTTTTCGTGGAGAGAGTGGTGGATGCATTGAACTGCCTTCCTGGGGAGGTTGTTGGGGCTAAAACAGTGGGGGAATTCAAACATGCATGGGACAGACACAAGGCAATTGTAGTGGGGGGTGGCAGGAAGTAGGCTGTTGGTTAACTAGAATCTGCAGCTTATCCAATAGGTAGGGAAATGGGCAGACTGGGTGGGCCAGGTGGTCCTTATCTGCCATCAAAGTCTATGTTTCTATACACAACAAGGATATTCTTGCATCAAGAGTTTTCCTTGGTAACAGATGACCTCAAGAGTGCAACTTGAGAAGTGCTCTGTTACCAAGGGAACCTCAAGATACAAGAATATCCTTGTTTGTGTATGACTGCTCACACACAATCTTTTATAGTGTATGGGCAGTCACAGCATACAAAATCACACAAAACCAGCTAGTGAAGCAAATTACAATAGAAATTTTAACATCTTTTTTAACTGACACTGTGTGCTGCAGATGGTTTCTGCAAGCTCAAGTTAAAAAAAACAAAAACTTCCAGCTTAAAGTGATTTTGTCATGTTTGCCATATGCAATCAGGCTTTAGGCCACACCATAGCACAATCACAGCTCTGGCTAAAGTCACAAATGACTGGCAGAGAGCCCTTGACTTAAAGAATCACATATGCATGGTATTCCTTGACTTAACCAAGGCCTTCGATACCACCGACCATGCATTGCTCTTAGTTACTCTCTGCAACACTGGTCTGGATGCAGCTTCCCTAAAATGGTTCTCATGCTACCTAGCAGAGTGGTAGCAGCAAGTAAAAGCAGTAGGAGATCTCTCCACTCTAAAACAGATTAGCAGAGGCATACCTTAGGGCTCCATCTTGGGGCCCCTACTTTTCTCACTTTATATCAACAAGATCGACCATGGAATCAGACTTTTTCAGTGTACCTTTCTTTGCAGATGACACAGTCCTTTACACTGCCTGGCCTACTCCTGAAAGTGCCTGCTCACACTTGCATGCAGATTTCCTTATGCTGCAACAAAACCTCCTGAGTCAAAAGCTCCTATTGAATGCCAAAATGACCAAAGCTATGCTGTTATCCCCAACAACCAAGTCCATAAACTCCCTTAAGCACGACAATATTCCCACTATCACCCACCCTGCTTGGTAAGTCACTTGACTATGTGACCAAGTTCAAGTACCTAAGTATGTGGATTGACAACAGACTTTCTTTTGCTGATCATATAGATGAGCTCTCAAAAAAACTAAGGCAGAGGATTGAACTTTTATTTAGAATCAAGTATCTGCTTACCCAGGAGGCCAGAAAAAGCTTAGCTCAAACCACATTCCTGGCTTTCTTGGACTATGCAGACTTCCTGTATGGCAAAGTCCCCAAAACTGCCCTATCTAAGCTTGACACCCTTTATCATGGGACCTTACGTTTCATCTCGGGTGCGGCATATAATACCAATCACTGTGTACTCTATTCCATGGTAGGATGGACCTCACTTACATTCAGGAGGCAAAGGAACACTATACTATGGACCTATAGAGCTATATCCAAGATGCTACCCTCCTACGTTTCTGACTGTCTGCCCTCCTGCACGTTTTGAAACTATGCCTTGAGAAGCCATTCGTACATCTCACTATTTGTGCCTAAAGTATTTTCCCATTTTGGCAGAGTCTCCTCCAGCTGTGTGCTGCCCCAGCTGTGAAACATTCAGAAATCCATAAAATTGGTGCATACTATTGGTTTTGCGGAATTCAAGTCACTCTATTTGAGATACTTCTTGGAACCTTGTCAATGTCCTCCCTGTCACTAAACTGTAGCCATACATTGCTATTCTTACAGTTAATCCTCTACACTTTCTATCCTCTCATTAGAATTACCGCAAGCCATGTTTCTGGATTCACCTTTGCTTTCTACTTGCTGCTGAGCCCCCAGCTTGCACTGTCACTAGCATTAACTCTGCTCTACTAGAGCTATCAGTGTCTAAAATCACTGGTTCAGCACATTGGTGCTGACTTGCTTCTACCTCTCTACTGTACTATTTACTGGGATGAGGCTTCACCTTACAGCCGGGCCTCATTGATTATCCTTGTACCTTGTTTTCATTGCCATGTATCATATTACTATACCCATTTGTGCTATGTTCTATTGTGCTACTGTATTATTTATTCTGTATCTACCAGGCCCCCCTTGAAAATGAGCTTGCTCAATGGAGTTTCACCTGGCTAAATAAAGATTGATTGATTGATTGATTTGAATATGAATAGTAACCTGTAGGAGTTGTGAATCAGTCTCCTACCATTGAAACTGCCAAAAAGTGCTGTTTTCAGTGAAAAAATGCTTTTATTTCTGTGCTCTGCCTCATTTGCATAACCCTGCCCTTTTTTTCTCAGTGCTGCAACCCACAACTGTGACATCATGCAAGGGAAACAAAGTTTTTAAGCTCTGAGTTGAGACCTCTGTTGGTCATCATTTTTCTTTCACAATTTTGGATTCATGGCAGAAACTAGACACCAAAGAAAAATAAAAATAGTCTGGCCCATAATTACACTCCTTATACTTGGTTCTGAACAGAAGGCATTTTAGCCCATTTTCACCATTCCTCACATTAGTGGGACCATTTTAGCCTGTTTTTCATTAACCATAAATCAAACCCTTTCTTACAGCTTTCTAGGAAATTGCTGCACACTAAATCAATTGGCAATATATTCCATAATATGCCTGTTCTATTCAGAAACATATAATATGTACTATTTTTCCTTGCAGTTTCTATTTTTATTTGCATCTTATGCCCTCTTAGGCCTAATGGTTTACCCCATATAATAATTTCCATTTCTTCCAGCAGTTCTGGTTCTCTCATTATTTTATGCATATTTACTCTCTCATTATTTTATACATATTTAGAAGGTCACCCCTCAATCTTCTTTGTTGTGAAAATAATCCTAATTTTTGGAGTCTTGTTTCATAGCTATATGTTCTTAATGTCCCCATCGTTTTTATATGCCTTCTTTGTATCTTCTCCATTCTATTGTTTTCCCCTACTGTATTTGGGCTCCATAATGAAGAACCACAATCCATATGTGATCTTACATATGTGTTGTAAAGTGGTGCTAAACACCCTTTTGATTTGTTAATAAAGCTTCTCTTTATATTTCTAATCATTTAATTTGTTCTCCTAATTACATGGTTTCTGTGTTGTTTAAAGACTGATTTATTATCAATTATTATGCCACAGTCTTTCTCTAGCATTTCTGTTTTTAATACATTTCCATTTAGCCTATAGGTCTGTTCTACTTGTTGCCTACCCAAATGCATTACTGTATACTTTTCAATGCTAAAGGGCATCTTATTTTTAACTGACCATTACTCAATTTTCTCCAAATCTTCTTTCACCATTTGTTGGTTTTCTTTAGTTTCCATTGGTCCACCTAGTTTTATTTTGTCAGCAAACTTTACAAACACATTGTTTATATTATGGTGCAAGTCACTTAAATAAAGTGAAAACAACACTGGTCCCAACACCGAACCCTGTGGCACTCCGCTTGATATTTCCCTACTTTCTGAGTATTCACCTAAAATCCACACTATTTCTTTTCTATCCTTCAGTTAGTTTGTTATCCATTTAATTATTCTATTATCAATCCCTAAAACCCCCATTCTCCCAATCAGTCCTATATGAGGGACCTTATCAAAGGCTTTGGAGAAGTCTAAGAATAAGATGTCCACTGATGTATTTGTGCTCAATTTTTTATTAATATACTCACAGAAACAGAGCTGATTAGTTGTACAACCTCTATTTTTCTTGCATCCGTGTTGTTTTTTATCCTCATATCCTATATGTTTAAAATTTTCTTCTGATTTTTCCTTCAACAGGGTTTCTGCAATTTTGCACAATATAGCCGTCAGGCTTACTGGCCTATAATTTGAATTTTTTGTTCTATCTCCCTTCTTATGTAAGGGGACAATTGCCAATTTCCAATCCTCTGGAATCTCACCTGTGCTAAATAACAAATTAAACACATTTTCTAATGGTTTCACTATTTGATGCTTAATTTCTTTAATTAACCTAGTATTTAAGGAATCTGGGCCTGCCGATTTATAAGATTTTAGTTTATTTATCATATCCAAAATATTATCAGCATTTGTAGGTAAGTCTAAGCCTGACTCTTTAATGGTCTTTTCCCCAATAATATTCTGATCTTTTTTTTTCAAACACTGAACTAAAATAGCTGTTGAAGTTTTCAGCCATTTCTTTTGGATATGTTATTTCTTTTCTATTCTCCACTAAGGGTCCTATTTAATTATTGTTTTGACTTTGATTATTTATATATGCATACAAGCTTTTATCATTGTCCTTACTATGTGATACATTAAACTCAAACTTCCTTCTTTCTGCTTTTATTGTACCCATTAATTTTTTAAGGCAGCTTTATAATTGATTATGTCTATTAATGATCCAGTTTTTTTCATGATGTCGTACTTCTTTTTTTTCTGTACTATTAATTTCATTACTTTACTTGTACACCATCCTGGTCTCTTCCCCCTCTTTGTGTAAATTTTTTTTGTTTGGAACATATATATCCTCTATCTACCTCAATTTACTTTTAAGTACAAGCCATCTTTCACATACATCTTTACCTACAGAGTCTTCACCCCAATTCCATTCTGCCAAGTGTTGCCTAAGCTTTCCAAAATCAGCTTTTTATGGCTTTTTACAATGGTAGATCCCTTTGTACATATCAGGTGTTTATTTATCTCAAATTCTATGGTATTATGATTACTATTCCCAACATTTTCTTTTATTTTAATTCTATTTACCATTTCCTCTCTATTGGTGATAATAAGATCCAAGACAATTTCGCTCTGTGTTGGCTTGTATACTAATTGGGTTAAACCAGCTGTATGGAGCATTTCCAAAAAATGGTTTGCACTGGCACTATGGGCTATATTTTCTTTCCAGTTTATCTCTGGGTGATTCAAATCACCTGAAACTATTGTATCTCCCTTTTTTCCCATGTATTCAATCTCCTCCTCAATGTTTTTGTCCATGTCTTTATTTGTGTTTTGTGCCCTATAGTATACTCCCATAAATAATTTCTTCTCATTTTTACTTTGCACAGCCACCCATAGTGATTCTGTGTATGAATCATCCAATCTATATAGTACTATCTATAGAATTTCTAATATACATTGCAACTCCACCACCTTTTTTTATTCTATCTTAGTAAACAACTTGTAGCCAACAATTTCCTTATTCCAATCAACTCCTTCATCTCACCATATTTCTGATATCATAGAGATATCCACATTCTCTGTTGCTAATAATATTTCAAGTTCTGATTTTTTGCTTGGTGTTCAGACTTCTTGCATTTAATGACCATATCTTTATTTTAATTTTTTTCTTTTTTTGTATTCAAAGTCTCATTTTTACTTTTATTATTTACCTTGCCTTTATTGGCACTTTTTGTTTTTTGGGCTTCCCCTTGCCCTCATTCTTCAGTTTAAACTGCTAACTATTTTTTTTTTCAATTTTAATTCTAATTTCTTGCTCCCTTTTTATTAAGGTGCAGTTCATCCTGACAAAAATATGCAGGTTCATTTAAAAACTCTTCCCAATGCATCACACACCCGCTCCCCTCTTGTAATGTCTACTGCCTTAACCAATTATTTATATTCTTGATTTTATTTATGTTCAACTGGCTTTCTGTTGGTACAGGTAATATTTCTGAGACATGACCCCTACAATTTAACCTGTGTGCTTCTTCCCCAATGTTTTTAAATTCTTGTTCAATTTCTTTTTACTCTGACTTCTAATATTATTTACCCCCAAATGTACTATTACTGTGACATTGCTGTCCTTGTATTTCACAATACCCCCGCCCCTCTCCACACCCTTGACAGGTCTGTGATTGAAAGTTGCTCCACTTTCAGGTACCTTGGAGTCTGGCTTGACCAGCACCTTAACTTCTCTGCACACATCAATGCCATCCACAAAAAGCTGCACCCCAAGCTCGGAGCACTGTACTGAAATCATGGATGCATCCCTTTGCCAGCCAGACTGGCCACTGTACTGGTCATTGTACAGAGGATGATTCTCCCCATCTTCGACTATGGGGGCATAGTCTACAGTGCCGCTCCAAAGTCCACTCTGGCCAGACTGGACCCCCTCTTCCATTCCTTCTGTGGCTTTGTTCTTGACTGCTCTCCTAGTATACATCACTGTATCTTTTACCAGAATCTGAACCTTCCCTCCTAGCAGGGCCAGCATCTCTCCCATTGCGCTAGTCTCACGGCCAAATTCATGGTCCCTCCCCTTGTATCTGACCAGAGTCCTCTAGGCCCTCACCCCCAGGGCTATGTACTGAGGAATAAAGGCTTTCATCTACTGACCATCCCATGCATGTCAACTTCTGCAGGTTAGCCAGCCTTCAGATTCTGCTTGCCCAGCCTTTGGAACTCTCTCACATCTGACATCCAGCATGCCACAACTGGAAGGTACCTCAGCCCTCTCCTCAAAACAAACTTCCACCCTACCTGCACTTGCACCCCTGGGAGCTCACTGACAGGGAGCCCCCACCTTTCCCAGAGGTCACTGCTCCATCTACCTACCTGATGACGTAATCCTCACAAATGTCTCCTAGCATATGGCATGTCCTCCTCTTATCATAAAACCCTGCTACCATGAATCTGGCACCTTGTACATATTACCTCTTGGAGCCATGGCTATCTACCTGCCTGTAGTGATTGTACTCTATCTTACTTATGTTTACTCTATGCTTATCATGTAATTGACAGTACTGTATATGTTTGTACAGCCTCCTATTCACTGAAGTACATTTCTAATGGACCTTACTGTTTATGTGCATGTTCTCCTACTTCCCCCTTCCCCCAGGGCACATCTGGAATCGAGTAGTAGTCTGCTCAGCATGCCTCCCTGGTTAAATGCTTAAATAAATAAATAAATATCTAGCCAACAGGATTAATTTACTGAGAGATCTAGTCTCCTATGTCAGTAGTGAACATGGCTGCAATACCAAGACTGACCCACAGAGGTCTCTGTTTCAAAATTGTGCTTATAAACTTTGTTTTCCTTGCATGCTGTCATGCATGGGGGTTGCAGCATTGAGAAAAAAAGGGGCAGGTTATGCAGCTGAAGCAGAGCACAGAAATAAAAGAATTTATCTCATGGAAAACAGCATTTGGGGGCAATTTTAATGGTAGCAGATTGAATCGCAACTCCTACAAGTTAGTACAGGTTATTAATCCCATTTTCTATGGCAAAGTGCATAAAATCATTTTGTAACATGGCATCGATAGTGTGCCTGTGATCTCGCGCTGCGATAGGCATAGGAGGGTCACAAGATGGCAGCCGAAGCAGGCATTAACCCAACATATATGCCGTGCCCGCTTCGGCAGTACCGTCACCATCCAGACCCCCTGCCTAGCAGCACTGAGACCAAGCTCAGCAGAGAGAGGAATGCCAACACCGCGAGTCATCCGCCGGTGGAAAGGGGCATGGGGGAGCAGTACTAGGGGTGGACATCTGTGACAGGCAGCCAACCAAACTCAGGAGCAGCAGCGAGAGCTGACCTGGAGCAGGGCACCACTGAAGAAGTGTGCGGGAGGGAAGAGGAAGGGAAGCCCCCCCAGCATGCACAGTGTGAGAGTCCAGCACTAACAGTCCTCACCGGAGACCTCCCGGGGTGCTCATCAAGGCAACAGCTGCAGCGAGTCGCACAGGAGTGCAACAGAGAAGTTGGCTGCAGACATGTGCTCGACTCCAGGGACAGCAGGTAAGGACTGCATTGGCACCTATCCAGGCATGTGCACTGCACTGTGAGAGCACAGCACAGGGTGACAGGTCGTGCAGCCCCTCCATGTGCCACTGTTCGCCTCGCACACTGGGACCCCTCCAGATGCCTCCACCAACCCGCGGCCCATGTTACAAGTGCATTAAGCCGCCGTCGGTGGGCTCTAATGTGATTGATGCATGGGGGCGGTTGGTAGCCCTCAGCCCTGGACCTCGGGCACGCACCACCCCCCCATGCATCAATCCAGCATTAGAGCACACCTCCGTTGTGGCTTAATGCTCACTTAAGGAATGTGCCCCCTCATGCTGAGAGGTAATAAACAGGGATGGAAACAGAGATACAAAGTGAAAGTGGATCTCACTGGAGGATCTTCACTAAAAATCTAGTAAAATCATTTTTTTTTATTTTACATAGCAACAAGAAATTGTATAACAGCAATGATGCACTCCAGAGTGTGTGTCTTGCTCATATAACTTCACTTCTGGGGACATTATCTTGCACTATTGTTTAATTATCCACACTGTGTTAGTGCATTCTTACAGCCCCGAGTTCAGGGACATTCAAAAATTAAAGATCTTCTTTGAATAGGATATCTCTTATATGGACGAAATAGAATATCTTTTTTTTAGTGGAGATTTCCAAGTAAGATGGAAACATTATTTAGTTACACTGTGGGGACCAGTGAATGGGGCAGTTTCTTTTCTTTATTGGAACAACATTTAATCAGAATTACATTGCACCATATTTAGACTGGGGAATTGGTTAGAAACATCTGATTTATCTGTTTTACTCCCACTTTATTGGGATACATGTCATGTGTTAAAGCACTGCATCATGGGTATGCAGATAACTTGCATGCCCTCATCTAACACTTGACCATGCCTCCTAGTTTCATAGACCATGTTTCCTGACCAGTAAATGTAAATACTTAGGGTTTTTTACCAGATTACTTCACTCCTTACTTCGCTTCTCCACCATGTTCAGACTCACACAGCTGCACTATAAGTAGTGACTATAGGGTTCATGTTTCTACCTGAATATTGGGATATGTAGTTAAAGCAGGGACAGCAAAACAAGTTTCAAACACAGCACTAGATTCAAATATTACAAATACCAGCATGCTTTGATTCCTGAGCAATTGGCTTTGGGGCAATGTATTTATGCCAAGTTCGCCAACAGTAAAATACAAACGTTTATCTGGTATACATCTATTTTATTTTGTAACATTAATACTGCAAAATAAATATATAATAAATAATTAAGACAAACTCATTTTTTATTAATTTGTTTGTTTGTTTATTTGGATTTTGTTACATGGGTAAGCTCACTGAGACAAAAAGTCCTTTTTCAGGGGCATCCAGAATCAAAAAAGACAGTCATAAATAAATGCATATAACAGTTGTAATTGTGACGCAGATAGCAAACACATTCAATAGGGTAAAAATACAATTAGCAGGTGATACAAAGCTTTGCCAAGGAAAGGAATGATCCACAGGCTTGGACATTACATATAATTTAACAGTACTATGTTAAAAGGGTACAACAGGGGAAAGCTTGTTTCCAGATGCATCCTTGGAGCATAAGGAAGGTAACTGACTTGCTCAGGATCATAGAGTATTCACCTAGGTGGCTGTGGGATTCAAACTCAGTCTCCAGAACTGCACTATACTGCCTCCTATCTCCTGCCTCCAATAAAAATGTATCAGTGTAAAACAATAACTCCTGCAGAACAATAAGAAGAACAATTGTAGTATAATGACAGCACTACACTTTTTTTCTATAGAAGAATTCCATTATAATTTGCCATTATAACCAGCTGGTTATAACAACATTCACACATTGGCTTCTCCTCAAAAAGCACATAAGCACACTTGCACTGCTGCAGCTGAGCGTGATTGCAGCAAAAGTGAAAGTGTCTGCCAGTTTAACTGCCAGCCCATACAGAGCTCTGGCTGTGGCCTGCTCTGTGTGGGTAAGATTAGGGTCATGCTATGAGAGTCAGGTGATAGATGAGGCTGTGCCTAGAGCGTCTCCTTCCACTGACACAGTCTGCTGGGCTTGTAGCTATGTTTAAATGCCCCGATGGGCTTTTTTTGTCAGATGTGAAGGCAGTTAGCAGAGTAGTGTAGCTGGAGCCACATAACTGAAGCTGCTCTGCACATAGGTAGCTAGGTAGGTAGATAGATAGACAGACAGACAGATAGAGATTTTATTTGTAAAAGCACCCATTTCTGGAGACTCTGGTGCTGTGCAAAACAACAACAGTACAATTATTTTGAATCGTACACGAACTATATATATAAAAATTCAACTGGGAGCATACAATTGATCTATTCCAATTAAAACCACACAGTTAATCAATAAATACTTGCTGGAACAAATACGTCTTCATGCCCTTCTTAAAAGCTTTGACTGAAGAAACCTCCTTTAAATAAGCAGGTAAGGAGTTTCAAAGGGTAGGCACAGCCACTGAGAATGTCCTGTCCCTGTAATGCCACAGCCTAACCCTGGGAACTCTAAGGAGGCCTTCTACACCAGAATGGAGTGCCAGGGGTGAATGGTAAAGGATAAGGAGATCTTGCAGATAGACAGGTCCCTCTTCATGCAGGGTCTTGTAGGTCAGGAGCCCAACCTTAAAGACAATCCTCCACCTGACTGGCTGCCAGTGCAGTTCGTGAAGGACCAGAGTAATATGCTCACACCTTCTCACCCCCATCAGCAATCTTGCCACTGCATTCTGCACCAGCTGCAGCCTGCGGAGATTGCCTGAAGATAACCCTAGGTATGGGGCATTATAGTAGTCCAACCTGGAAATGAAGAAAGCGTGTACCAGCATGGTCAGGTCCTCAATCGGGCTCAAGACTCGGATTCAGGAGATCTGTGGTAAGATGATAAAATCCACTCTTGACCATGGCTGACACCTGAACATGAAGCATCAGGCCATCATCTAGGATCACACCCAAATCCTTCACCTGTCTAGATGGGGCAAGAGGAACACTCCCAACACTAGGCCAGGGGGTAACCCCACCATCCCCTCTCTAATTACCTGGATCTACAACCAGTACCTCAGTCTTGTTCTCCAGGTTAAACGTAAGCCAATTTTGAGTCATCCATGACTGGATTTGCTCAAGGCAGCTATTAAATGGAGAAGTTGACACCTAGGTATCAGGCACACAGGATAAGTACAGCTGGGTATCATCTGCATAGCAGTGAAAACCCAACCTGTACCACCTGATAATGTCCCCCAGTGGTACCATATACTTCGTGAACAAAAAGGGTGACAAGACTGAACCCTGTGGAAGCCCACAGCACAGAGGCTTTGGGTTAGATGAGACTAATCCCATTGTCACCCTTTGTACTTTGTCTGTTAGGTATGACCTAAACCGGTTGATGACATTACCAAACAGGTCACACCAGAACCGCAGGTGGTCAAGTAACACCTCATGGTCAACAGTGTCAAATGATGCAGAGAGGTCCTGGAGGACAAAAATGGTACAGGCTCTATTGTCTCTTGCCATCAGGAGATCATTTAGCACCCATAACAGGGCAGTCTCTCTACTATGCCTTGCATGGAACCCAGACTGGAAAGACTCATAGGTGGAGGTAGAGGCAAGCTGTCTCTCAAGCTGAATGGCCACCACCTTCTCAATAACCTTCCCTAAGAATGGGAGGTTACAGACTGGCTTGTAATTATTTTTAAGATTGTATTTATTGAAATGTTTCACCAGGAATGCACACTGAGCAATAAGTTGCTCGTCTCCCAGTGTGACCTGGGGGGAGGGGGTAAAATGAGGATAGAGCAGTAAAATATGCTGTACATTCAAGCTACATAAGTCAACATTTACATTCATATGCATAAGACAGGTGAATATACAGTATACCATACAATAAGTAAGCATTAACACATGGCAGAATGTGCTGATAATGTGGAATAATGCACATTTCGGGGTGTTGTGAGGCACGGGGCTGCAGGCTGAATGCCCTCACAGCCCTCAAGTAGTATGTTAATCCACGTTATCAGCACACCCTGGAGTGCATTTATGCATTTATTACATGGGTTATGTTTAAACAGCCACAAAACATTAAAACACAAATTTCTTTTCCTGTTTATACAGGGAAAGGGTACTGTATCCTGCCACCTTGCAAAATAGTCCAAAAAAAAAACATATCATGGTACTTACACTGTACATACAGAAATGCAAAAAAGGCACTACTGACATGCATGTGTCACTTTTCTTTACTAAACATTCTGTGCAGTTTTGTGTAATAAAGACCACTGGAACCCCCCCAACACACATGTTGTGTGTGTGTGTGTGTGTGTGTGTGTGTGTGTGTGTGTGCGTGTCTCGGTGCGAGTCTTTGCTGCTATTGACTACAATTAAAGCACAAAAGTAAGCTCTGATAACAATAAAGAATGTAGGTGTCTCTGATCTCACTCTCTCACTCCAAGACACCAGCAGAGAGAGATAGTGAAACAGGGCCACACAGGAGTGCACTGTCTCTCTCGTCCTGTGACAAAATTGTTCAGCTACTCACATTCTGTCTCTCTCATGCACTTGCAATGTTTGGCCTTGGACGGCAATACAGTTAACATGCAACATTCCACAGAGGAACCCCCACTGTACATTAATGCTGATACTGCAGTTGCTGCCTTTTTTTCCTGTACTGACGGGGTGAGATGGGAGGATGCTGCTATGAGTAGTGGACAGTTCATGCGTGGGTTGCAGTGGGCAGCTGCAGCTGTGAATCTATGTCTCTCCCTACTCTTTGTCCCCAATGTCCTAAGAGCTGCCGGCTACTGCTCACAAACTGCTACAGTCCCCATGTGCCAAACCCTCCAGCAGCAGGAGCCTCCTTACCACAAGAAAATAAATTTATTTGTAGTGTTCCTCTCTCTCTCTGTTGCTCAGCAGGTTTATTGGCAGGACCACACACAAACATTACAGTGTAACTGCGTCTCTCTCTCTCTCTTTCTCTCTCTCAGGGGTGCACATCACCAGGACCACACCGAGACACAGATCAACTGCTCTGACCTCCACTCCCTGTTGCTCTCACTCTCACCACTCTCCCTATGTGTAGCTTTTCTTGTGGATAGTGATCAGTCAGGGAGAGTGACCACAGGAGAAGTGCAACCATACCACCAAGAGAGAGAGAGAGAGAGAGAGAGAGTGTGAAAAATGGGGACACACACAGCCGGTCTGTAAATATGCAGCTGTGATCCCCCCACAGACAGCATGTTTCACAAGTTGCCACAGTGTGTAGTGTGTGGAGGTTCAGCAGCACAGCAGTATGGCACTGCTCTAATACACATCGCTGTTGGCCCCACTTAGCAAGCTTCAGCAATGGCTGCTGTTGTCCATTTGGGACTGTGCCATCAAAAGGACTTTTCTGCCCATTGATCTTCCTCATGGTGGACCTCATCACCCTAACAGTGCTGATAATGTGCATTATCGCACTATCAAGTGATGCTTGTGATTCAATTACATCAGTCTCTCAGCAACACCATGTCAACACCATGTAATAAGGAGCAGTGATAGAGCAGGCAATTGCATAAGACAGGCGATATATACAGGTGATACATTTAAGTTACATAAGTCAACATTTACATACACTTGCATAAGATAGGCGAATACACACTGCACCATGTAATAAGGTGCATTTTTAGATCAGGTATTTTGTATAAGACAGGTGATATATACAGTGTACCATACAATAAGGTTAATGTGAGAGAACAAACATAAGTGTAAGGGGAGGTGGGGGAGGGTCTGCACAGACACACATAAATATGGAAAAGTAAGTAAAGAGAGAGTTTAGCTATTATGAAAAAGGAAGGAAAGACAGAGCAGGGAGAGGCAGCAAACTGGAGATCATACAGAAAAAAGTAAAACGATACAAAAGTTCAAGAGGGATAGGTGGATCTAAATGAGTGTAGCTAGAACAAAAAGTTAATTGGGGCAAAAGAAGTAAGTATCGAAGCACAGATCCAAGATAGAAAGGGTGAACTGAGAAGGAATGGAGGAGCCTAGTCCCTGAATACTCCTTCAAAATGCTGAGAACCCTGCAATGGGATTGAGAGGGCTAGAGTGAAAGGTGGGGAGGGATGGCAGAGGCACTTTAGTAAGGGTAGGGATACAGGACATGAAATGAGAGATAACATCTAGGAGATGCATAGGACCAACCCAAAAGAACTCTTCAGGATGCAGAGAACTCTACAAGGGGTGAGGAAGGCCAATAGAGGTGAGTGAAGGTGGGAGAGAAAGGGAAGCCTATCTCAAATGGACCCCTTCAGGATGCAGAGAACACTGCAAGGGGACTGAGAAGGCTAGAGAAAATGGAGGAAGAGAGAGATGTGTGTAGGAATATTTAGAAGGCAGAGGAGAGAGGCAGGAAGTGATAACTTAGAGTGGTTTTCTAAGGTTTGCCATAACAAATGGGACTAGTAACCTGTAGGAGTTGTAAATCAATCTCCTACTATTTAAATGGCCAAAAAGTGTTGTTTTCCATGGAAACAATGTTTTTTTTTTATTTCTGTGGTCTACATTTGCATAACTCTGCCATTTTTTTCTCAGTGCTAACAACTAATATTCTTCAGGTGAAGTTACCTCTGGCTGAAAGCTGCAATACTGAACTTAGGATCTGCAAGAAAGCAAGTCGTACTCACAGCAGAGGGAGGTGAACCTTACTTTACAATTTGCAATTGTTCTTTGGTTTGCAGCAGATTCATCAGAAAAACTAATATTCTTCAGGTGGAGGCTACTTCTAACAGAATGGTGAAATAAGGAACTTAAAATTATCAGGAAAGATAGTCTTGCTCTCCTCTCAGCAGAGGGAGGTGTACCTTACTTTACTTGTTACAATTGTTATTATTGTTTGCAGGGCAGGGATTTGCAATTGCTACTTTGCAGATTGGGAGGTTGAACCCACAGTGATTGAAATACTGTTTACTATGTCTGTCCTTGTGCACAGCTGACTTGTTTCGGGGCTGATTGATTTCAGAGCACAAATCACCAGGCTGTATTGGGACTGGGGAGGTTTACCTGTGTCTGACTCAGACGTTTGGATTTTTTTCTATTTGATTTGCAGGGTATTTTCTCAGTCAAATTGTCATGTAGGGCATTTTGCTGACAGCAAGGTCAACACTCATCCAAATGGGGGGTCAGAGCTTTTAGCTGATTGTTTGATGAGGGCACAGTTAAATGGTGCAGAGCACAGGGGTTTGGCTTCATTGGGGACTGGGGTTCCACCTGAAGGGATACCAGCCTATACTGGCAGGATGGTCTGCATCTGTCCCGGAAGGGAACAAGTCTTCTGGGCAATTGGTTTAAATGCTTCATTAGCAAGCTTTAAAACTAGTCAAGGGGGGATGCACTGATAATCAGCAGGGAATTCCCAGCCTCCCCCTACAGGGTACTAAAGGAGGGAAAGGCCAAGCTACAAAGGTCAGTAGGGAGCAGGACAGGGGTGAATGGAGAAAGCAAAGTCATTGAGGACAGGGATACTGCTACAAGAGGTAAAGCCATCACAAAATGGAGAATAACGAGTAATAATGCTCATAGTCTGGGTAACAAGCTTCCTGAATTAGTGGCCTTGATGGAAGAGGAGCATCTGGATATCATGGCAGTCACAGAAACATGGTACACATAGAACCATGACTGGGATGTAAACATACCAGGATACGCTATCTACAGGAGGGACAGGGAGGGCAAAAGAGGAGGAGGAGGAGCTCTCTACATAAGGAAAGGAATCAAAGCTACTAAACAGAAGGGTAAACAGGGAGGAGAGGAAGCACTGTGGGTCAATTTGGAGACAGGCAATGGTCTCACAATCTGCACAGGGGTTGTATACAGACCCCCATCTCAGGGTGAGGACATGGACAAGGAAATGCTAGGAAGTATACTTAGAATGGCAGAAAAAAGGGAGATATTGCTGATGGGGGATCTGAATATGCCAGATGTTAATTGGAGTACATTTGCAGCAGCCACTTCTAAGAGTGGGGTCATTCTAGATGCCCTACAGGGGGCATGCCTTTGACAACTAGTATTGGAACCCACTCGAGAGGGAGCAATCTTAGACCTGGTACTCTCAAATGGGGCAATTTTTATGCTAGCAGATTGAATCGCAACTCCTACAAGTTAGTACAGGTTATTAATCCCATTTTCTATGGCAAAGTACATAAAATCATTTTAAGGAATGTACTCCCTCATGCTGAGAGGTAATAAAGATGGATGGAAACAAAGATACGAAGTGAAAGTGGATCTCACTGGAGGATCTTCACTAAATATCTAATAAAAACATTTTTTTTTTTTTATTTTGTATAGCACGAGCCATTGTATAATAGCAATGATGCACTCCAGAGTTTGTGTCTTGCTGAGATAACTTCACTTCTGGGGTCAGTGGATAAACTGGGCCTGCAGACTCATCTCCAACCACCCCAGGAATGAGATTATCCCAACACAAAAATACCTTATTTTGCACTATTGTTTAATTAGCTGCATTCAGTTAATGCTTGCTTATTAGATCTATTTTCACATATTCTCACAGCCCCTTTTTCAGGAGCATCCAAAAATTAAAGATCTTCTTCGAATAGGATATCTCTTATATGGACGAAATAGAATATTTTTGTTTAGTGGAGATATCCAAGTAAGATGGAAACATTATTTAGTTACACTGTGGGGATCAGTGAATGGGGCAGTTTCTTTTCTTTATTGGAACAACATTTAATCAGAATTACATTGCACCATATTTAGACTGGGGAATTGGTTAGAAACATCTGATTTATCTGTTTTACTCCCACTTTATTGGGATACATGTCATGTGTTAAAGCACTGCATCATGGGTATGCAGATAACTTGCATGCCCTCATCTAACACTTGACCATGCCTCCTAGTTTCATAGACCATGTTTCCTGACCAGTAAATGTAAATACTTAGGGTTTTTTACCAGATTACTTCACTCCTTACTTCGCTTCTCCACCATGTTCAGACTCACACAGCTGCACTATAAGTAGTGACTATAGGGTTCATGTTTCTACCTGAATATTGGGATATGTAGTTAAAGCAGGGACAGCAAAACAAGTTTCAAATACAGCACTAGATTCAAATACTACAAATACCAGCATGCTTTCATTCCTGAACAATTGGCTTTGGGGCAATGTACTTATGCCAATGGTAAAATACAAACATCTATCTGGTATACATCCATTGTATTTTGTAACATTAATACTGCAAAATAAATAATAAAGACCAACTCATTGTTTTATTAATTTATTTATTTAAATTTTGTTAAATGGGTAAGCTCACTAAGACAAAAAGTCTTTTTTCATGAGCGTCCCGGAATCAAAAAAGACAGTCATAAATAAATGCATGTAACAGTCATAGTTGTGATGCAGATAAACACATTCAATAGGGTACAAATAGAATTTATCAGGTGATGTAGAGCTTTGCCAAGGAATGGAATGATCCACAGGCTTGGACATTACATAGAATTTAACAGTACTATGTTAAAAGGGTACAACAGGGGAAAGCTTGTTTCCAGATGCATCCTGGGAGCATAAGGAAGTTAACTGACTTGCTCAGGATCATACAGTATGCACCTAGGTGGCTGTGGGATTCAAACTCAGGTCTTCAGATCTGCAGGTCAGATCCTAAACCCACTGCACTATACTGCCTCCTATCACCTGCCTCCAATAAAAATGTATCAGTGTAAAACAATAACTCCTGCAGAACAATAGGAACTACAATTGTAGTATAATGACAGCGCTCAATTTTTTTTCCCATAGAAGAAGCCCATTATAATCTGCCATTGTAACCAGCTGGTTATAACAACATTCACGCACTGGCTTCTCCTCAAAAAGCACATAAGCACACTTGCGCTGCTGCAGCTCAGCGTGATTGCAGCAAAATTGAATGTGTCAGCCAGTTCAATTGCCAGCCCATATGGAGCTCTGGCCTGCTCTGTGCGGGTAGGATTATGGTCATGGTATGAGTGTCAGGTGATAGATGAGGCTGTGGCTAGAGTGTCTCCTTTCTCTGACCCAGTCTGCTGGGCCTGTGGCTATGTTTAAATGCCCCAATGGGCTTTTTTGTTAGATGTGAATGCAGTTAGCAGAGTAGTGTAGTTGGAGCCACATAACTGAAGCTGCTCTGCACATAGGTAGGTAGGTAGGTAGATAGATAGATAGACAGACAGAGATTTTATTTGTAAAAGCACCCATTTCTGGAGACTCTGGACACTGTGCAAAACAACAACAGTACAATTATTTTGAATCGTACACAAACTATATATATAAAAATTCAACTGGGAGCATACAATTGATCTATTCCAATTAAAACCACACAGTTAATCAATAAATACTTGCTGGAACAAATACATCTTCAGGCCCTTCTTAAAGGCTTTGACTGAAGAAACCTCCTTTAAATAAGCAGGCAAGGAGTTTCAAAGGGTAGGCACGGCCACTGAGAATGCCCTGTCCCTGTAATGCCACAGCCTAACCCTGGGAACTCCAAGGAGGTCTGCTCCAGCAGACTGGGGTACCCGGGGTGAATGGTAGGGGATAAGGAGATCTTGCAGATAGACAGATCCCTCTTCATGCAGGGTCTTGTAGGTCAGGAGCCCAACCTTAAAGACAGTCCTCCACCTGACTGGCTGCCAGTGCAGTTCGTGGAGGACCAGAGTAATATGCTTACACCTTCTCACCCTGTCAGCAATCTTGCCACCGCATTCTGCATCAGCTGCAGCCTGCAGAGATTGCCTCCAGATAACCCTAGGTATGGGGCATTATAGTAGTCCAACCTGGAAGTGAAGAAAGCGTGTACCAGCATGGTCAGGTCCTCAAGCGGGCTCAAGACTCGGATTCAGAAGATATTTGGTAAGATGATAAAATCCACTCTTGACCATGGCTGACACCAGAACATGAAGCATCAGGCCATCATCTAGGATCACACCCAAATCCTTCACCTGTCTAGATCGGGCAAGGGGAACACCTCCAACTCTAGGCAAGGGGGTAAGCCCACCCCCCACTCTGATGACCTGGATCTACAACCAGTACCTCAGTCTTGTTCTCTGGGTTAAGCTTAAGCCAGTTTAAGTCCTCCATTACTGGATTTGCTCAAGGCAGCTATTAAATGGAGAAGTTGACACCTAGGTATCCGGCGCACAAGATACGTATAGCTGGGTATCATCTGCATAGCAGTGAAAACCTAGCCCGTACCACCTGATAATGTCCCCAATGGTAGCATATACACCGTGAACAACAAGGGTGACAAGACTGAACCCTGTGGAAGCCCACAGCACAGAGGCTTTGGGTTAGATGAGACTAATCCCATTGTCACCCTTTATACCCTGTCTGTTAGGTATGACCTAAACCGGTTGATGACATTACCGAACAGACCACACCAGAACCACAGGTGGTTAGATAACACCTCATGGTCCACAGAGTCAAATGATGCAGAGAGGTCCTGGAGGACAAAAATGGTACAGCCTGTACTGTCTCTTGCCATCAGGAGATCATTTAGCACCCTTAACAGGGCAGTCTCTCTACTATGCCCTGCATGGAACCCAGACTGGAAAGACTCATAGGTGGAGGTAGAGGCAAGCTGTCTCTCAAGCTGAATGGCCACCACCTTCTCAATAACCTTCCCTAAGAATGGGAGGTTACAGACTGGCCTGTAATTATTTTTAAGATTTTATTTATTGAAATGTTTCACCAGGAATGCACACTGTGCAATAAGTTGCTCGTCTCCCAGTGTGACCTGGGGGGAGGGGGTACAATGAAGATAGAGCAGTAATATATACATTCAAGCTACATAAGTCAACATTTACATACATATGCATAAGACAGGTGAATATACAGTGTATCATACAATAAGTAAGCATTAACACATGGCAGAATGTGCTGATAATGTGGATTAATCCACACCTCGGGGTGTTGTGAGGCACGGGGCTGCAGGCTGAGTGCTCTCACAGCCCTCGGGTAGTATGTTAATCCACGTTATCAGCACACCCTGGAGTGCATTTATGCACTTATTACATGGGTTATGTTTAAACAGCCACAAAATATTAAAACACGTGTTTTTTTCCCCTGTTTATACAGGAAAAGGGTACTGTATCCTGCCACCTTGCAAAATAGTACACAAAAAAAAACATATCATGGTTCTTATACATATAGAAATATGAAAAAGGCAATGCTGACATGCTTGTGTCACTTTTCTTTACTAAACATTGTGTACAGTTTTGTGTAACACAGACCACTGGGCCCCAACACACATGTATATATGTGTGTGTGTGTGTGTGTGTGTGTGTGTGTGTGTGTGTGTGTGTGTGTCTCGGGGTGAGTCTTTGCTGTTATTGACTACAATTAAAGCACAACAGTGTGCTCTGATAACAATAAAGAATGTAGGTGTCTCTGATCTCACTCCCTCACTCCAAGACACCACCAGACAGAGAGAGAGATAGTGAAACAGGGCCACACAGGAGTGCACTGTCTCTCTTTCTCTCTCTTGCCCTTTGACAGAATTGTTCAGCTACTCACATTCTGTCTCTCTCATGCACTTGCAATGTTTGGCCTTGGACAGCAATACAGTTAAAATGCAACATTCCACAGAGGAACCCCCACTGTACATGTTTTTTTTCCCTGTTTATACAGGAAAAGGGTACTGTATCCTGCCACCTTGCAAAATAGTACAAAAAAAACATATCATGGTTCTTATACATACAGAAATACGAAAAAGGCAATACTGACATGCTTGTGTCACTTTTCTTTACTAAACATTCTGTGCAGTTTTGTGTAACACAGACCACTGGGACCCCCACACACATGTGTATGTGTGTGTCTCGGGGTGAGTCTTTGCTGTTATTGACTACAATTAAAGCACAACAGTGTGCTCTGATAACAATAAAGAATGTAGGTGTCTCTGATCTCACTCCCTCACTCCAAGACACCACCAGACAGAGAGAGATAGTGAAACAGGGCCACACAGGAGTGCACTGTCTCTCTTTCTCTCTCTCGCCCTGTGACAGAATTGTTCAGCTGCTCACATTCTGTCTCTCTCATGCACTTGCAATGTTTGGCCTTGGACAGCAATACAGTTAACATGCAACATTCCACAGAGGAACCCCCACTGTACATTAATGCTGATACTGCAGTTGTTGCCTTTTTTTCCCGTACTGCCAGGGTGGGATGGAATGATGCTGCTATGAGTAGTGGACAGTTTGTGCGTGGGTTGCAGTGGGCAGCTGCAGCAGTGAATCTATATCTCTCCCTAATTTTTGTCCCCAATGTCCTAAGAGCTTCTGGCTACTGCTTATGAACTGCTACAATCTCCATGTGCAAACCCCCAGCAGCAGCCTCCTTACCACAAGAAAATACATTTACATGTAGTGTTCCTCTCTCTCTGTTGCTCAGCAGTCTCATTGGCTGGACCACACACAAACACTACAGTGTAACTGCATCTCTCTCTCTCTCTCTCTCAGGGGTGCACGTCACCAGGACCACACCGAGACACAGATCAACTGCTCTGACTTCCACTCCCTGTTGTTCTCACTCTCGCCACTCCTCCTATGTGTATCTTTTCTTGTGGATAGTGATCAGTCAGGGAGGGTGACCACCGGAGTAGTGTGACACATACCACAGAGAGAGAGAGTGCGAGAGAGAGAGAGAGAGAGAGAGAAAAAGGGGCACACACACAGCCGGTCTGTAAATATACAGCTGCGATCCCCCCCACAGACAGCATGTTTCACAAGCTGCCACAGTGTATAGTGTGTGGAGGTTCAGCAGCACAGCAGTATGGCACTGCTCTAATACACATCGCTGTTGGCCCCACTTAGTGAGCTTCAACAACGGCTGCTGTTGTCCTTTTGAGATTGTGCCATCAATAGAGGGACTCTTCTGCCCATGGATCTTCCTCGTGGTGGACATCATCACCCTAACAGTGCTGATAATGTGCATTATCACACTATCAAGTGATACCTGTGATCCAATCACATCAGTCTCTCAGCAACACCTTGTCAACACCATGTAATAAGGTGCAGTGTTAGAGCAGGCAATTGCATAAGACAGGCAATATATGCAGGTGATACATACATTCAAGTTACATAAGTCAACATTTACGTACACTTGCATAAGACAGGTGGATATACAGTGTACCATGTAATAAGGTGCATTTTTAGATCAGGTATTTTGTATAAGACAGGTGATATATACAGTGTACCATACAATAAGGTTAATGTGAGAGAACAAACACAAGTGTAAGAGGAGGTGGGGGAGGGTCAGCACAGACACACATAAATATGGAAAAGTAAGCAAAGAGAGAGATTAGCTATTATGAAAAAGGAAGGAAAGACAGAACAGGGAGAGGCAGCAAACTGGAGATCATACAGAGAAAAGTAAAAAGATACAAAAGTTCAAGAGGGATAGGTGGATCTAAGTGTGTGTAGTTAGAACAAAAAGTTAATTTGGGGCAACAGAAGTAAGTGTTGAAGTACAGATCCAAGATAGAAAGGGTGAATTGAGAAGGAATGGAGGAGCCTAGACCCTGAATACTCCTTCAAAATGCTGAGAACCCAGCAATGGGTTTGAGAGGGCTAGAGTGAAAGGTGGGGGGGGGTGGCAGAGGCACTTTAGAGAGGGTAGGGATACAGGACATGAAATGAGGGTTAACATCTAGGAGATGCATAGGACCAACCCTAAAGTACTCTTCAGGATGCAGAGAACTCTACAAGGGGTGAGGAAGGCCAATAGAGGTGAGTGAAGGTGGGAGAGAAAGGGAAGCCTATCTCAAATGGACCCCTTCAGGATGCAGAGAACACTGCAAGGGGACTGAGAAGGCTAGAGAAAATGGATGAAGAGAGAGATGGGTGTAGGAATATGGAGAAGGCAGAGGACAGAGGCAGGAAGTGAGAACTTAAAATGATTTTCTAAGGTTTGCCATAACAAATGGGACTAGTAACCTGTAGGAGTTGTAAATCAATCTCCTACTATTTAAACTGCCAAAAAGTGTTGTTTTCCATGAAAACAATTTTTTTTTATTTCTGTGGTCTACATTTGCATAATACTGCCATTTTTTTACTCAGTGCTAATAACTGATATTCTTCAGGTGAAGCTACCTCTGGCTGAAAGCTGCAATACTGAACTTAGGATCTGCAAGAAAGCAAGTTGTACTCACAGCAGAGGGAGGTGAACCTTACTTTACAATTTACAATTGTTCTTTGTAGCAGATTCATCAGAAAAACTAATATTCTTCAGGTGGAGGCTACTTCTAACAGAATGGTGAAATAAGGAACTCAAAATTATCTGGAAAGATAGTCTTGCGCTCCTCTCAGCAAAGGGAGGTGTTCCTTACTTTACTTGTTACAATTGTTATTATTGTTTTCAGGGCAGGGACTTGCAATACTACTTTGCAGATTGGGAGGTTAAACCCACAGGGATTGAAATACTGTTTACTATGTCTGTCCTTGTGCACAGCTGACTTGTTTTGGGGCTGATTGATTTCAGAGCACAAATCACCAGGCTGTATTGGGACTGGGGTTGTTTACCTGTGTCTGACTCAGACGTTTGGATTTTTCTCTGTTTGATTTGCAGGTATTTTCTCTGTCAAATTGTCATGTAGGGCATTTTGCTGACAGCAAGGTCAACACTCATCCAAATGGTGGGTCAGAGCTTTTAGCTGATTGTTTGGTGAGGGCACAGTTAAATGGTGCAGAGCACAGGGGTTTGGCTTCACTGGGGACTGGGGTTCCACCGGAAGAGATACCAGCCTATACTGGCAGGATGGTCTGCATCTGTCCAGGAAGGGAACAAGTCTTCTGGGTAACTGGTTTAAATGCTTCATTGGCAAGCTTTTAAACTAGTCAAGGGGGATGCACTGATAATCAGCAGGGAATTCCCAGCCTCCCCCTACAGGGTACTAAAGGAGGGAAAGGCCAAGCTACAAAGGTCAGTAAGGAGCAGGACAGGGGTGAATGGAGAAAGCAAAGTCAGTGAGGACAGGGATACTGCTACAAGAGGTAAAGCCATCATGAAATGGAGAATAACGAGTACTAGTGCTCCTAGTCTAGGTAACAAGCTTCCTGAATTAGTGGCCTTGATGGAAGAGGAGCATCTGGATATTGTGGCAGTCACAGAAACATGGTACACACAGAACCATGACTGGGATATAAACATATCAGGATATGCTATCTACAGGAGGGACAGGGAGGGCAAAAGAGGAGGAGGAGCTCTCTACATACGGAAAGGTATCACAGCTACAGAACAGAAGGGTAAACAGGGAGGACAGGAAGCACTGTGGGTCAATTTGGATACAGGCAATGGCATCACAATCTGCACATGGGTTGTATACAGACCCCCATCTCATGGTGAGGACATGGACAAGGAAATGCTAGGACGTATACTTAGAATGGCAGAAAAAGGGGAGATATTGCTGATGGGGGATCTGAATATGCCAGATGTTAATTGGAGTACATTTGCAGCAGCCACTTCTAAGAATGGGGTCATTCTAGATGCCCTACAGGGGGCATGCCTTTGACAGCTAGTATTGGAACCAACTCGAGAGGGAGCAATCTTAGACCTGGTACTCTCAAATGGGGCAATTTTTATGCTAGCAGATTGAATCGCAACTCCTATAAGTTAGTACAGGTTATTAATCCCATTTTCTATAGCAAAGTACATAAAATCATTTTAAGGAATGTGCCCCCTCATGCTGAGAGGTAATAAACAGGGATGGAAACAAAGATACGAAGTGAAAGTGGATCTCACTGGAGGATCTTCACTAAAAATCTAATAAAAACATTTTTTTTTATTTTGTATAGCACGAGCCATTGTATAATAGCAATGATGCACTCCAGAGTTTGTGTCTTGCTGAGATAACTTACATAGAAACATAGATTTTGACGGCAGATAAGGACCGCTTGGCCCACCCAGTCTGCCCATTTCCCTACCTAATGGATAAGCTGCAGATCCTAGTTAACCAGCAGCCTACTTCTTCCTACCCCCACCCCCTAGAATTGTTATAACCGAGTATCGCATCTAGATAATAATTTTGTGTTAGTTCTTTGATGTATGCATTGTAAATGATGGATATGTTGTATTTTATTCACATGTAACCATCCTTTTGTACAATGATACCCAGGCCATGTCTGAAAAAGGTGCTTTTGGCTTTAGTCCACTTACCTGGTAAACAAAATAAAAATAAATAAAACATATGGTCTACCTAGACTTTAGCAAGGCATTTGACACTGTCCCACACAAAAGATTAATAATCAAGCTAGCCAGCCTGGGAGTGAGTCCCAGGGTGGTAGTCTGGGTAGTGAACTGGCTGCACAACAGGTCACAGAAGGTAATAGTGAATGGAACTCACTCTGAAGAAAGGGGGGTTACTAGTGGAGTACCTCAGGGTTCAGTCCTCTTTAACATCTTTATAGGTGACATTTGCAGAGGGTCTGGAAGGAAAGGTATGCCTCTTTGCAGATCTGTAACAGAGTTGATACACAAGGGAGGGTGTGGAACTTCACTTCTGAGGTCAGTGGATACACTGGGCCTGCTGACTCATCTCCAACCACCCCAGGGATGAGATTATCCCAGCACAATAAACACCTTGTCTTGCATTATTATATAATTAGCAGTATTATGTTAATGCTTGCTTATCAGATCTATTTTCACACAGCCCCTTTTTCAGGGGCATCCAAAAATTAAAGATCTTCTTCGAATAGGATATCTCTTACACGGACGAAATAGAATATCTTTTTCTTTTTTTTAGTGGAGATATCCAAGTAAGAAGGAAACATTATTTAGTAACACTGTGGGGACCAGTGAATGGGGAAGTTGCTTTTCTTTATTGGGACAACATTTAATCAGAATGATATTGCACCATATTTAGACAAGGGAATTGGTTAGAAACATCTGATTTATCTGTTTTACTCCCACTTTATTGGGATACATGTCATGTGTTAAAGCACTGCATCGTGGATATGCAGATAACTTGCATGCCCTCATCTAACACTTGACCATGCCTCCTAGTTTCATAGACCATGTTTCCTGACCAGTAAATGTAAATACTTAGGGTTTTTTACCAGATTACTTCACTCCTTACTTCGCTTGTCCACCATGTTCAGACTCACACAGCTGCACTATAAGTAGTGACTATAAGGTTCATGTTTCTACCTGAATATTGGGATATGTAGTTAAAGCAGGGACAGCAAAACAAGTTTCAAATACAGCACTAGATTCAAATACTACAAATACCAGCATGCTTTGATTCCTGAGCAATCGGCTTTGGGGCAATATATTTATGCCAATGGTAAAATACAAACATCTATCTGGTCTACATCTATTGTATTTTGTAACATTAATACTGCCAAATAAATAATAAAGACCAACTCATTGTTTTATTAATGTATTTATTTGTTTATTTAAATTTTGTTAAATAGGTAAGCTCACTGAGACAAAAAGTCCTTTTTCATGATTGTCCCGGAATCAAAAAAGACAGTCATAAATAAATGCATGTAACAGTCATAATTGTGATGCAGATAACAAACACATTCAATAGGGCACAAATAGAATTTTCAGGTGATGTAGAGCTTTGCCAAGGAAAGGAATGATCCACAGGCTTGGACATTACATAGAATTTAACAGTACTATGTTAAAAGGGTACAACGGGGAAAGCTTGTTTCCAGATGCATCCTGGGAGTACAAGGAAGTTAACTGACTTGCTCAGGATCATTCAGTATGCACCTAGGTGGCTGTAGGATTCAAACTCAGGTCTTCAGATCTGCAGCTCAGATCCTAAACCCACTGCACTATACTGCCTCCTATCTCCCCTGCCACCAATAAAAATGTATCAGTGTAAAACAATAACTCCTGCAGAACAATAGGAACTACAATTGTAGTATAATGATAGCGCACAATTTTATTTCCCATAGAAGAAGCCCATTATAATCTGCCATTGTAACCAGCTGGTTATAACAACATTCACACACTGGCTTCTCCTCAAAAAGCACATACGCACACTTGCGCTGCTGCAGCTCAGCGTGATTGCAACAAAAGTGAATGTGTCAGCCAGTTCAATTGCCAGCCCATATGGAGCTCTGGCCTGCTCTGTGCGGGTAGGATTAGGGTCATGGTATGAGTGTCAGGTGATAGATGAGGCTGTGGCTAGAGTGTCTCCTTCATCTGACCCAGTCTGCTGGGCCTGTGGCTATGTTTAAATGCCCTGATGGACTTTTTTGTTAGACGTGAATGCAGTTAGCAGAGTAGTGTAGCTGGAGCCACATAACTGAAGCTGCTCTGCACATAGGTAGGTAGATAGATAGACAGACAGAGAGATAGACAGACAGACAGACAGATTTTATTTGTGAAAGCACCCATTTCTGGAGACTCTGGATGCTTTGCAAAACAACAATAGTACAATTATTTTGAATTGTACACAAACTATATATATAAAAATTCAACTGGGAGCATACAATTGATCTATTCCAATTAAAACCACACAGTTAATCAATAAATACTTGCTGGAACAAATACATCTTCAGGCCCTTCTTAAAGGCTTTGACTGAAGAAACCTCCTTTAAATAAGCAGGCAAGGAGTTTCAAAGGGTAGGCACGGCCACCGAGAATGTCCTGTCCCTGTAATGCCACAGCCTAACCCTGGGAACTCCAAGGAGGCTTGCTCCAGCAGGATGGAGTGCCCGGGGTGAACGGTAGGGGATAAGGAGTTCTTGCAGATAGACAGGTCCCTCTTCATGCAGGGTCTTGTAGGTCAGGAACCCAACCTTAAAGACAATCCTCCACCTGACTGGCTGCCAGTGCAGTTCGTGAAGGACCAGAGTAATATGCTCACACCTTCTCACCCCGTCAGCAATCTTGCCACCACATTCTGCATCAGCTACAGCCTGCAGAGATTGCCTCCAGATAACCCTAGGTATGGGGCATTATAGTAGTCCAACCTGGAAGTGAAGAAAGCGTGTACCAACATGGTCAGGTCCTCAAGCAGGCTCAAGACTCGGATTCAGGAGATATTTGGTAAGATGATAAAATCCACTCTTGACCATGGCTGGCACCTGAACATGAAGCATCAGGCCATCATCTAGGATCACTACCAAATCCTTCACCTGTCTACACGGGGCAAGGGGAAAGCCTCCAACACTAGGCCAGGGGTTAAGCCCGCCACCCCCACTCTGATGACCTGCATCTACAACCAGTACCTCAGTCTTGTTCTCCGGGTTAAGCTTAAGCCAGTTTAAGTCCTCCATTACTGGATCTGCTCAAGGCAGTTATTAAATAGAAAAGTTGACACCCAGGTATCAGGCGCACAAGATAGGTATAGCTGGGTATCATCTGCATAGCAGTGAAAACCCAGCTCGTACCACCTGATAATGTCCCCAATGGTAGCATATACACCGTGAACAACAAGGGTGACAAGACTGAACCCTGTGGAACCCCACAGCACAGAGGCTTTGGGTTAGATGAGACTAATCCCATTGTCACCTTTTGTACTCTGTATGTTAGGTATGACCTAAACCGGTTGATGACATTACCAAACAGGCCACACCAGAACCACAGGTGGATAGGTAACATCTCATGGTCCACAGTGTCAAATGATGCAGAGAGGTCCTGGAGGACAAAAATGGTACAGCCTGTACTGTCTCTTGCCATCAGGAGATCATTTAGCACCCATAACAGGGCAGTCTCTGTACTATGCCCTGCATGGAACCCAGACTGGAATGACTCATAGGTGGAGGTAGAGGCAAGACGCCTCTCAAGCTGAATGGCCACCACCTTCTCAATAACCTTCCCTAAGAATGGGAGGTTACAGACTGGCCTGCAATTATTTTTAAGATTTTATTTATTGAAATGTTTCTCCAGGAATGCACACTGCGCAATAAGTTGCTTGTTTCCCAGTGTGACCTGGGGGAAGGGGGTACAATGAGGATAGAGCAGTAATATATACATTCAAGCTACATAAGTCAACATTTACATACATATGCATAAGACAGGTGAATATACAGTGTACCATACAATAAGTAAGCATTAACACATGGCAGAAAGTGCTGATAATATGGATTAATGCACACCTCGGGGTGTTGTGAGGCACGGGGCTGCAGGCTGAGTGCTCTCACAGCCCTCGGGTAGTACATTAATCCACATTATCAGCACACCCTGGAGTGCATTTATGCACTTATTACATGGGTTATGTTTAAACAGCCACAAAATATAAAAACACGTGTTTTTTTCCCCTGTTTATACAGGAAAAGGGTACTGTATCCTGCCACCTTGCAAAATAGTACAAAAAAAAACATATCATGGTTCTTATACATATAGAAATATGAAAAAGGCAATGCTGACATGCTTGTGTCACTTTTCTTTACTAAACATTGTGTACAGTTTTGTGTAACACAGACCACTGGGACCCCCAACACACATGTATATATGTGTGTGTGTGTGTGTGTGTGTGTGTGTCTCGGGGTGAGTCTTTGCTGTTATTGACTACAATTAAAGCACAACAGTGTGCTCTGATAACAATAAAGAATGTAGGTGTCTCTGATCTCACTCCCTCACTCCAAGACACCACCAGACAGAGAGAGAGATAGTGAAACAGGGCCACACAGGAGTGCACTGTCTCTCTTTCTCTCTCTTGCCCTTTGACAGAATTGTTCAGCTACTCACATTCTGTCTCTCTCATGCACTTGCAATGTTTGGCCTTGGACAGCAATACAGTAAACATGCAACATTCCACAGAGGAACCCCCACTGTACATTAATGCTGATACTGCAGTTGTCTTTTTTTCCGGTACTGCCAGGGTGGGTTGGAATGATGCTGCTATGAGTAGTGGACAGTTTGTGCGTGGGTTGCAGTGGGCAGCTGCAGCAGTGAATCTATGTCTCTCCCTAATTTTTGTCCCCAATGTCCTAAGAGCTGCTGGCTACTGCTTATGAACTGCTACAATCTCCATGTGCAAACCCCCAGCAGCAGCCTCCTTACCACAAGAAAATACATTTACATGTAGTGTTCCTCTCTCTCTGTTGCTCAGCAGGCTCATTGGCAGGACCACACACAAACACTACAGTGTAACTGCATCTCTCTCTCTCTCTCTCTCAGGGGTGCACGTCAGCAGGACCACACCGAGACACAGATCAACTGCTCTGACTTCCACTCCCTGTTGTTCTCACTCTCGCCACTCCTCCTATGTGTATCTTTTCTTGTGGATAGTGATCAGTCAGGGAGGGTGACCACCGGAGTAGTGTGACACATACCACAGAGAGAGAGAGAGAGGAGAGAGAGAGAGAGAGAGAGAGAGTGAAAAAGGGGCACACACACAGCCGGTCTGTAAATATACAGCTGCGATCCCCCCCACAGACAGCATGGTTCACAAGCTGCCACAGTGTATAGTGTGTGGAGGTTGAGCAGCACAGCAGTATGGCACTGCTCTAATACACATCGCTGTTGGCCCCAGTTAGTGAGCTTCAACAACGGCTGCTGTTGTCCTTTTGAGATTGTGCCATCAATAGAGGGACTCTTCTGCCCATGGATCTTCCTCGTGGTGGACATCATCACCCTAACAGTGCTGATAATGTGCATTATCACACTATCAAGTGATACCTGTGATCCAATCACATCAGCCTCTCAGCAACACCTTGTCAACACCATGTAATAAGGAGCAGTGATAGAGCAGGCAATTGCATAAGACAGGCGATACATACGGGTGATACATTTAAGTTACATAAGTCAACATTTACATACACTTGCATAAGACAGGTGAATATACAGTGTACCATGTAATAAGGTGCATTTTTAGATCAGGTATTTTGTATAAGACAGGTGATATATACAGTGTACCATACAATAAGGTTAATGTGAGAGAACAAACACAAGTGTAAGGGGAGGTGGGGAAGGGTTAGCACAGACACACATAAATATGGAAAAGTAAGCAAAGAGAGTGATTAGCTATTATGAAAAAGGAAGGAAAGACAGAGCAGGGAGAGGCAGCAAACTGGAGATCATACAGAGAAAAGTAAAAAGATACAAAAGTTCAAGAGGGATAGGTGGATCTAATTGTGTGTAGCTAGAACAAAAAGTTAATTTGGGGCAACAGAAGTAAGTGTTGAAGTACAGATCCAAAATAGAAAGAGTGAATTGAGAAGGAATGGAGGAGCCTAGACCCTGAATACTCCTTAAAAATGCTGAGAACCCTGCAATGGGACTGAGAGGACTAGAGTGAAAGGTGGGGGAGGGATGGCAGAGGCACTTTAGAGAGGGTAGGGATACAGGACATGAAATGAGAGATAACATCTAGGAGATGCATAGGACCAACCCAAAAGAACTCTTCAGGATGCAGAGAACTCTACAAGGGGTGAGGAAGGCCAATAGAGGTGAGTGAAGGTGGGAGAAAGGGAAGCTATCTCAAAAGGACTTCAGGATGCAGAGAACACTGCAAGGGACTGAGAAGGCTAGAGAAATGAAGGAAGAGAGATGGGTGTAGGAATATGGAGAAGGCAGAGGACAGAGGCAGGAAGTGAGAACTTAAAATGATTTTCTAAGGTTTGCCAGAACAAATGGGACTAGTAACCTGTAGGTGTTGTAAATCAATCTCCTATTATTTAAACTGCCAAAAAGTGTTTTCCATAAAAACAATTTTTTTTTTTATTTCTGTGGTCTACATTTGCATAACACTGCCATTTTTTTATCAGTGCTAATAACTGATATTCTTCAGGTGAAGCTACCTCTGGCTGAAAGCTGCAATACTGAACTTAGGATCTGCAAGAAAGCAAGTCGTGCTCACCTTACTTTACAATTTACAATTGTTCTTTGTAGCAGATTCATCAGAAAAACTAATATTCTTCAGGTGGAGGCTACTTCTAACAGATTGGTGAAATAAGTAACTTAAAATTATCAGGAAAGATAGTCTTGCTCTCCTCTCAGCAGAGGGAGGTGTACCTTACTTTACTTGTTACAATTGTTATTATTGTTTTCAGGGCAGGGACTTGCAATACTACTTTGCAGATTGGGAGGTTAAACCCACAGGGATTGAAATACTGTTTACTATGTCTGTCCTTGTGCACAGCTGACTTGTTTTGGGGCTGATTGATTTCAGAGCACAAATCACCAGGCTGTATTGGGACTGGAGAGGTTTACCTGTGTCTGACTCAGATGTTTGGATTTTTCTCTGTTTGATTTGCAGGGTATTTTCTCTGTCAAATTGTCATGTAGGGCATTTTGCTGACAGCAAGGTCAACACTCATCCAAACGGTGGGTCAGAACTTTTAGCTGATTGTTTGGTGAGGGCATGGTACAATGGTTAAATGATGCAGAGCACAGGGGTTTGGCTTCATTGGGGACTGGGGTTCCACCTGAAGGGATACCAGTCTATACTGGCAGGATGGTCTGCATCTGTCCAGGAAGGGAAAAAGTCTTCTGGGCAATTGGTTTAAATGCTTCATTGGCAAGCTTTTAAACTAGTCAGGGGGGAGGCACTGATAATCAGCATGGAATTCCCAGCCTCCCCCTACAGGGTACTAAATGAGGGAAAGGCCAAGCTACAAAGGTCAGTAAGGAGCAGGACAGGGGTGAATGGAGAAAGCAAAGTCAGTGAGGACAGGGATACTGCTACAAGAGGTAAAGCCATCACAAAATGGAGAGTAATGAGTACTAATGCTCATAGTCTGGGTAACAAGCTTCCTGAATTAGCGGCCTTGATAGAAGAGGAGCATCTGGATATCATGGCAGTCACAGAAACATGATACACACAGAACCATGACTGGGATGGAAGCATACCAGGATACGCAATCTACAGGAGGGACAGGGAGGGTAAAAGAGGAGGAGGAGGAGCAGCTCTCTACATAAGGAAAGGAATCAAAGCTACAGAACAAAAAAGTAAATAGGGAGGAGAGGAAGCACTGTTAGTCAATTTGGAGACAGGCAATGGCATCACAATCTGCACAGGGGTTATATACAGACCCCCATCTCAGGGGGAGGACAAGGACAAGGAAATGATAGGAAGTATTCTTAGAATGGCTGAAAAAGGGGAGATATTGCTGATGGGGGATCTGAATTTGCCAGATGTTAATTGGAGTACATTTGCAGCAGCCACTTCTAAGAGTGGGGTCATTCTAGATGCCCTACAGGGGGGCATGCCTTAGAAAACTCGTATTGGAACCCACCCGAGAGGGAGCAATCTTAGACCTGGTACTCTCAATGGGGCAATTTTAATGGTAGCACATTGAATCGTAACTCCTACAAGTTAGTACAGGTTATTAATCCCATTTTCTATGGCAAAGTGCATAAAATCCTTTTAAGGAATGTGCCCCCTCATGCTGACAGGTAATAAATAGGGATGGAAACAGAGATACAAAGTGAAAGTGGATCTCACTGGAGGATCTTCACTAAATATCTAATAAAAACATTTTTTTTATTTTGTATAGCAACGAACCATTGTATAATAGCAATGATGCACTCCAGAGTGTGTGTCTTGCTGAGATAACTTCACTTCTGGGGGTCGTTGGATACACTGGGCCTGCAGACTCATCTCCAACCACCCCTGGAATGAGTTTATCCCAGCCCAATAAAGACCTTGTCTTGCATTAGTGTATAATTAGCAGCATTCTGTTAACACTTGTTTATTAGATCTATTTTCACAGCCCCTATTTCAGGTGCATCCAAAAATTAATGCTCTTCTTTGAATAGAATATCTCTTATACAGACACAATAAAATATGTTTTTTAGTGGAAATTTCCAAGTAAGATGGAAACATTATTTAGTTACACTGTGGGAACCAATGAATGGGGCAGTTGCTTTTCTTTATTGGGACAACATTTAATCAGAATGATATTGCACCATATTTAGACAGGGGAATTGGTTAGAAACATCTGATTTATCTGTTTTACTCCCACTTTATTGGGATACATGTCATGTGTTAAAGCACTGCATCATGGGTATGCAGATAACTTGCATGCCCTCATCTAACACTTGACCATGCCTCCTAGTTTCATAGACCATGTTTCCTGACCAGTAAATGTAAATACTTACGGTTTTTTACCAGATTACTTCACTCCTTACTTTGCTTGTCCACTATGTTCAGACTCACACAGCTGCACTATAAGTAGTGACTATAGGGTTCATGTTTCTACCTGAATATTGGGATATGTAGTTAAAGCAGGGACAGCAAAACAAGTTTCAAATACAGCACTAGATTCAAATACCAGCATGCTTTGATTCCTGAGCAGTTGGCTTAGGGGGCAATGTTCTTATGTCAACAGTAAAATACAAACATTTATCTGTTCTCCAGCTATTGTATTTTGTAACATTAATACTGCAAAATAAATAAATAATAAAGACCAACACTTTTATTTTATCACTTTGTTTATTTGGATTTTGTTAAATGAGTAAGCTCACTGAGGCAAAAAGTCCTTTTTCATGAACGTCCCGGAATCTAAAACTACAGTCATAAATAAATGCATGTAACAGTCATAATTGTGATGCAGATAACAAACACATTCAATAGGGTACAAATAGAATTATCAGGTGATGTAGAGCTTTGCCAAGGAAAGGAATGATCCACAGGCTTGGACATCACATAGAATTTAACAGTACTATATTAAAAGGGCACAACAGGGGAAAGCTTTTTTCCAGATGCATCCTAGGAGCATAAGGAAGTTAACTGACTTGCTCAGGATCATACAGTATGCACCTAGGTGGCTGTGGGATTCAAGCCCAGGTCTTCAGATCTGCAGCTCAGATCCTAAACCCACTGCACTATACTGCCTCCTACCTCCTGCCTCCAATAAAAATGTATCGGTGTAAAACAATAACTCCTGCAGAATAATAGGAACTACAATTGTAGCATAATGACAGTGCTCAATTTTTTTTCCTATAGAAGAAACCCATTATAATCTGCCATTGTAACCAGCTGGTTATAACAACATTCACGCACTGGCACATAAGCACACTTGCACTGCTGCAGCTCAGCGTGATTGCAGCAAAAGTGAATGTGTTAGCCAGTTTAACTGCCAGCCCATACGGAGCTCTGGCCTGCTCTGTGCGGGTAGGATTAGGGTCATGGTATGAGTGTCAGGTGATAGATGAGGCTGTGCCTAGAGTGTCTCATTCCTCTGACCCAGTCTGCTGGGCCTGTGGCTATGTTTAAATGCCTCAAGGGCCTTTTTTGTCAGATGTGAAGGCAGTTAGCAGAGTAGTGTAACTGGAGCCACATAACTGAAGCTGCTCTGCACTTAGGTAGGTAGGTAGATAGATAGATATGATAGATAGATAGATAGACAGACAGAGACAGACAGACAGATAGAGATTTTATTTGTAAAAGCACCCATTTCTGGAGACTCTGGATGCTGTGCAAAGCAACAACAGTATAATTATTTTGAATCGTACACAAACTATATATATAAAAATTCAACTGGGAGCATACAATTGATCTATTCCAATTAAAACCACACATTTAATCAATAAATACTTGCTGGAACAAATATGTCTTCATGCCCTTCTTAAAGGCTTTGACTGAAGAAACCTCCTTTAAATAAGCAAGCAAGGAGTTTCAAAGGGTAGGCACAGCCACTGAGAATGCCCGGTCCCTGTAATGCCACAGCCTAACCCTGGGAACTCCAAGGAGGCCTTCTCCGGCAGAATGGAGTGCCCGGGGTGAATGGTAGGGGATAAGGAGATCTTGCAGAAAAACGGGTCCCCCTTCATGCAGGGTCTTGTAGGTCAGGAGCCCAACCTTAAAGATAATCCTTCACCTGACTGGCTGCCAGTGCAGTTCATGGAGGACCAGAGTAATATGCTCACACCTTCTCACCCTGTCAGCAATCTTGCCACCGCATTCTGCACCAGCTGCAGCCTGTGAGGATTGCCTCTAGATAACCCTAAGTCTGAGGCATTACAGTAGGCCAACCTGGAAGTAAAGAAAGCGTGTACCAGCATGGTCAGGTCCTCAAGTGGGCTCAAGACTCAGATTCAGGAGATATTTGGTAAGATGATAAAATCCACTCTTTACCATGGCTGACACCTGAACATGAAGCATCAGGTCATCATCTAGGATCACACCCAAATCCTTCACCTGCCTAGATGGGGCAAGTGGAACACCAACACTAGGCCAGGGGTAAGCCCACCACCCCCGCTCTGATGACCTGGATCTACAACCAGCACCCTAGTCTTGTTCTTCAGGTTAAGCTTAAGCTTAAGCCAGTTTGAGCCCTCCATTACTGGATTTGCTCAAGGCAGCTATTAAATGGAGAAGTTGACACCTAGGTATCAGGCGCACAGGATAGGTACAGCTGGGTATCATCTGCATAGCAGTGAAAACCCAGCCTGTACCACCTCATAATGTCCCTCAATGGTAGCATATACTCCGTGAACAACAAGGGTGACAAGACTGAACCCTGTGGAACCCCACAGCACAGAGGCTTTGGGTTAGATGAGACTAATCCCATTGTCACCCTTTGTACTCTGTCTTTTAGGTATGATCTAAACCGGTTGATGACATTACCGAACAGGCCACACCAGAACCACAGGTGGTTAGGTAACACCTCATGGTCCACAGTGTCAAATGATGCAGAGAGGTCCTGGAGGACAAAAATGGTACAGCCTGTACTGTCTCTTGCCATCAGGAGATCATTTAGCACCCTTAACAGGGCAGTCTCTGTACTATGCCCTGCATGAAACCCAGACTGGAAAGACTCATGGGTGGAGGTAGAGGCAAGATGCCTCTCAAGCTGAATGGCCACCACCTTCTCAATAACCTCCCCTAAGAATGGGAGGTTACAGACTGGCCTATAATTATTTTTAACATTTTATTTATTGAAATGTTTCACCAGAAATGCACACTGAGCAATAAGTTGCTCATCTCCCAGTGTGATCTGGCAGGAGGGGGTACAATGAGGACAGAGCAGTAATATATACATTCAAGCTACATAGCGCACAGATGTTTTTTTGTCTTTTAAATAATTTTTTATTTTAATGGGTTCTCCACAATATATCCAAGGCACACTGTCTTAAGGGTAGCTGGTCCATTCCACTGGGGTGTCAAACAGACGAGGCATACTGATGAGTCCTGGTAGGATGAAACACGTGTCTATGCCTTCTGTTAGTACCCTTTGCAAACTGTGTGAGAGGCCTTTCAGCACCATGCAATTCTGCTTAAAGTTGGACCAGCATAACATTCTTTGGTGATTTGCATATGCAGCCCATGATGCTTTGCATTGTGGGGGCATGTGTGATTTTGTATAAGTCAACATTTACATACATATGCATAAGACAGGTGAATATACAGTGTACCATACAATAAGTAAGTATTAACGCATGGCAGAATGTGCTGATAATGTGGATTAATGCACACTTCAGGGCATTGTGAAGCACGGGGCTGCAGGCTGAGTGCCCTCACAGCCCTTAAGTAGTATGTTAATCCACGTTATCAGCACACCCTGGAGTGCATTTATGCACTTATTACATGGGTTATGTTTAAACAGCCACAAAATATTAAAACACGTGTTTTTTTTTTCCTGTTTATACAGGAAAAGGGTACTGTATCCTGCCACCTTGCAAAATAGTCCAAAAAAAAACCAAACAATATAATGGTACTTATACATACATAAATGTGAAAAAGGCACAACTGACATGCTCGGGTCACTTTTTTTTACTAAACATTCTATGCAGTTTTGTGTAATACAGACCACTGGGACCCCCCCCCCAACACACATGTATATGTGTGTGTGTGTCTCTCGGGGTGAGTCTTTGTTGTTATTGACTACAATTAAAGCACAACACTGTGCTCTGATAACAGTAAAGAATCTAGGTGTCTCTGATCTCACTCCCTCACTCCAAGACACCACCAGACAGATAGAGATAGTGAAACAGGGCCACGTAGGAGTGCACTGTCTCACTTTCTCTCTCTCTCTCTCTCACCCTTTGACAGAATTGTTCAGCTACTCATATTCTGTCTCTCTCATGCACTTGCAATGTTTGGCCTTGGACGGTAACACAGTTAACATGCAATATTCCACAGAGAAACCCCCACTATACATTAATGCTGATACTGCAGTTGCTGCCTTTTTTCTGTACTGCCGGGGTGGGATGGGAGGATGCTGCTATGAGTAGTGGACAGTTTGTGCATGGGTTGCATTGGGCAGCTGCGGCTGTGAATCTATGTCTCTCCCTAATCTTTGCCCCCAATGTCCTAAGAGCTGCTGGCTACTGCTCACAACCTGCTACAATCTCCATGTGCAAAACCCCCCAGCAGCAGCCTCCTTACCACAAGAAAATAAATTTACATGTAGTGTTCCTCTCTCTCTGTTGCTCAGCAGGTTTATTGGCAGGACCACACACAAACATTACAGTGTAACTGCATCTCTCTCTCTCTCTCTCTCTCTCTCAGGGGTGCACGTCACCAGGACCACACTGAGACACAGATCAACTGCTCTGACCTCCACTCCCTGTTGGTCTCACTCTCACCACTCTCCCTATGTGTAGCTTTTCTTGTGGATAGTGATCAGTCAGGGAGGGTGACCACAGGAGAAGTGCAACACATACCACCAAGAGAGTGAGAGAAAGAGAGAGAGAGAGAGTGTGAAAAGGGGGCACACACAGCCGGTCTGTAAATATGCAGCTGCGATCCCCCCCCCCCACAGATAGCATGTTTCACAAGCTGCCACAGTGTATAGTGTGTGGAGGTTCAGCAGCACAGCAGTATGGCACTGCTCTAATACACATCGCTGCTGGCCCAACTTAGTGAGCTTCAACAATGGCTGCTGTTGTCCTTTTGGGACTGTGCCATCAAAAGAAGGACTCTTCTGCCCATGGATCTTCCTCGTGGTGGACCTCATCAACCTAACAGTGCTGATAATGTGCATTATCGCACTATCAAGTGATGCTTGTGATCCAATCACATCAGTCTCTCAGCAACACCTTGTCAACACCATGTAATAAGGTGCAGTGATAGAGCAGGCAATTGCATAAGACAGGCAGTATATACAGGTGATACATACATTCAAGTTACATAAATCAACATTTACATACACTTGCATAAGATAGGTGAATATGCAGTGTACCATGTAATAAGGTGCATTTTTAGAGCAGGTATTTTGCATAAGACAGGTGATATATACAGTGTACCATACAATAAGGTTAATGTGAGAGAACAAATATAAGTGTAAGGGGAGGTGGGGGAGGGTCAGCACAGACAGATAAATATGGAAAAGTAAACAAAGAAAGAGTTTAGCTATTATGAAAAAGGAAGGAAAGACAGAGCAGGGAGAGGCAGCAAACTGGAGATCATGCAGAGAAAAGTAAAAAGATACAAAAGTTCAAGAGGGATAGGTGGATCTAAGTGTGTGTAGCTAGAACAAAAAGTTAATTTGGGGCAAAAGAAGTAAGTATCGAAGCACAGATCCAAAATAGAAAGGGTGAATTGAGAAGGAAGGGAGGAGCCTAGACCCTGAGTACTCCGTCAAGATGCTGAGAGCCCTGCAATGGGACTGAGAGGGCTACAGTGAAAGGTGGGGGAAGGGTGGCAGAGGCACTTTAGAGATGGTAGGGATACAGGACATGAAATGAGGGTTAACATCTAGGAGATGCATAGGACCAACCCAAAAGAACTCTTCAGGATGCAGAGAACTCTACAAGGGGTGAGGAAGGCCAATAGAGGTGAGTGAAGGTGGGAGAGAAAGGGAAGCCTATCTCAAAAGGACCCCTTCAGGATGCAGAGAACCCTGGAAGGGGACTGAGAAGGCTAGAGAAAATGGAGGAAGAGAGAGAGAGAGAGAGAGATGGGTGTAGGAATATGGAGAATGCAGAGGAGAGAAGCAGGAAGTGAGAACTTAAAATGATTTTCTAAGGTTTGCCATAACAAATGGGAATAGTAACCTGTAGGAGTTGTAAATCAATCTCCTACCATTTACACTGCCAAAAAGTGTTGTTTTCCATGAAAAAAAAAGTTTTTTTTTTTTGTTTCTGTGATCTACTTCATTTGCATAACCCTGCCATTTTTTCTCAGTGCTAATAACTAATATTCTTTAGGTAAAGCTACCTCTGGCTGAAAGCTGCAATACTGAACTTTGGATCTGCAAGAAAGCAAGTCATGCTCACAGTAGAGGGAGGTGAACCTTACTTTACAATTTACAATTGTTCTTTGGTTTTAGCAGATTCATCAGAAAAGCTAATATTCTTCAGGTGGAGGCTACTTCTAACAGAATGGGGAAATAAGGAACTTAGAATTATCAGAAAAGATAGTCTTGCTCTCCTCTCAGTAGAGGGAGGTATACCTTACTTTACTTGTTGCAATTGTTATTATTGTTTTCTGGGCAGGGGCTTGCAATACTGCTTTACAGATTAGGAGGTTAAACACACAGGGATTGAAATACTGTTTACTGTGTCTGTCCTTGTGCACAGCTGACACGTTTTAGGGCTGATTGATTTCAGAGCACAAATCACCAGGCTGTATTGGGGCTGGGGAGGTTTACCTGTGTCTGACTCAGATGTTTGGATTTTTCTCTGTTTGATTTGCAGGGTATTTTCTCTGTCAAATTGTCATGTAGGGCATTTTGCTGACTGGAAGGTCAACACTCAACCAAACGGTGGGTCAGAGCTTTTAGCTGATTGTTTGGTGAGGCACAGTTTAGGCCCATACCCTGCCCACCCTCACCCCACCCACCCGTAACATTTTCTTTATACCTGGTGTTCTGACATCATTTCTCAAGAGGGCGAAGTGCATATCACTGCCATATCCTTTCTAGCGCACTGCACTGACAATATAAGCCTACACATTGTATAGTATATATATATATATATATATATATATATATATATATATATATATATATATATATATATATATATCTATATATATATATATATATATATATAATAAAAAAGCAATCACACACAAAAAAATTAAACAGGATAAACAAGAAGGTAGATAGACATGTGGGGAGTAGTGCAATGTAATGGCTGTGGGGCAGCACTCTTCTGGGAGTCTTTCTGGAGGCTGAGATGCTGCCCTATTTGCAGACAACTCTCTGCCCTGAGGGTGGAGGTTGCCCATCTTCAGGCCACACTTGACAGTAGTAAGGAAACCTCCCCCATCCAGGGAGCACCAGAACCACCACCACTACATCAGAGGTTGCAAAGAAAGCACAGCAGTTGGACCACAGTGGCCTCAGGGAGGGTGAGGGTGGTGGAACAGAGGCACACCCAGTCAATTGTTCCACACCACAATCCATACACCATTCTGATGGAGCATAGTTCCCCTATGGATGCATCCACAGAGGAGACTAAGGAGGTTATGGACAACTTTCACAAAGGAGCCCCACAGGAAGGAGGCAGAGGACACCACAGGGAAAGGAAGCAGCTCCTGGTGGGGGACTCAATCATTAGGGGGATAGAACTGGTGGGAGCAGGGAAAACTGAAGTAAGGTGCCGCTTGGTGCCATGGCTTGGAGGGACAGGAAGCTCATCCTCAGGATTGCGAGAACAGCTGCACAGAAGACTGATCTGGATGTTGTTGTCCACCTAGGGACAAATGACTTGACTCAACATGAGATTAGAGTAGTGCATGAGGAGTTTGTGGAGTTGGGGAGGGGCCTAAGGCAAGTAGCACACATAGTATTCTTCTTGGAGGTGCTGCCTGTCTATGGCAGGGGTGAGGCGAGGGTACTTCACACCATTCAATTCAATGGATGGTTAAAAAAATGGTGCAGAGCACAGGTGTTTGGCTTCATTGGGGACTGGAGTTCCACCTGAAGGGATACCAGCCTATACTGGCAGGATGGTCTGCATCTGTCCAGGAAGGGAACAAGTCTTCTGGGCAATTAGTTTAAATGCTTCATTGGCAAGCTTTTAAACTAGTCAAGGGGGGAGGCACTGATAAGCAGCAGGGAATTCCCAGCCTCCCCCTACAGGGTACTAAATGAGGGAAAGGCCAAGGTACAAAGGTCAGTAAGGAGCAGGACAGGGGTGAATGGAGAAAGCAAAGTCAATGAGGACAGGGATACTGCTACAAGAGGTAAAGCCATCACAAAATGGTGAGTAGTGAGTACTAATGCTCATAGTCTGGGTAACAAGCTTCCTGAATTAGTGGCCTTGATGGAGGAGGAACATCTGGATATCATGGCACTCACAGAAACATGGTGCACACAGAACCATGACTGGGATGGAAACATACCAGGATACGCTATCTACAGGAGGAACAGGGAGGGTAAAAGAGGAGGAGGAGGAGCTCTCTACATCAGGAAAGGAATCAAAGCTACAGAACAAAAGGGTAAACAGGGAGGAGAGGAAGCACTGTGGGTCAATTTGGAGACAGGCAATGGCACCACAATCTGCACATGGGTTGTATACAGACCCCCATCTCAGGGGGAGGACATGGACAAGGAAATGATAGGAAGTATCCTTAGAATGGCAGAAAAAGGGGAGATATTGCTTATGGGGGATCTGAATATGCCAGATGTTAATTGGAGTACATTTGCAGCAGCCACTTCTAAGAGTGGAGTCATTCTAGATGCCCTACAGGGGGCATGCCTTAGACAACTAGTATTGGAACCCACTCAAGAGGGAGCCATCCTAGACCTGGTAATCTCAAATGGGGATAGTGAGAGGATCACAGATTTAGAAGTGGGTAGCCATCTGGGAACCAGTGACCATCGAACAGTATGGTTCACAATAAACACAGCAGTAGAGTCAAGCCATACAAACATAGAAACATAGAATTTGACGGCAGATAACGACCGCTTGGCCCACCCAGTCTGCCCATTTCCCTGCCTACTGGACAAGCTGCAGATCCTAGTTAACCAGCAGCCTACTTCTTTCTACCCCCACCCTCTAGAATTGCCTTATGACTGTCCCATGCATGCTTGAATTCCACCACTGTTTTTGACTCCACGACCTCCTCCGGAAGGCCATTCCATGCATCCACAACCCTCTCTGTGAAAAAATACTTCCTTAAATTACCTCTGAGCCGCCCCCTCTATCTTCAAATTGTGCCCCCTTGTTCTTGCACACCTCTTTTTTTGAAAGATGCTACCCTCTTGGACTTGGTTGATTCCCTTGAGGTACTTTAAAGTTTCAATCATGTCCCCCCTCTCCCTTCTTTCCTTGAGGCTATACATATTAAGCTCCTTAAGTCTCTCTTCATATGTCTTCCAGTGCAGACCCTGCACCATTTTAATTGCCCTCCTCTAGACAGCTTCCATCCTGTCTATGTCTTTGCGAAGACTTGGTCTCCAGAACTGCACACAGTACTCCAGATGGGGTCTGACCAGCTGTCTGTACAGAGGGATAATAACTTCTTGTTTTCTACTGGTGATGCCTCTCCCTATGCATCCCAATATCCTCCCAGCCCTCCTTGCTGCCCTCTCACATTGCTTGCCCACCTTTAGGTCATCTGATATGACTACCCCCAGGTCCCTTTCCATTTTTGTTGTTGTTAGTATCTCACCCCCCATTGTGTACTCTTCCCCTGGGTTTTTGTTTCCCAGGTGCATTACCTGCACTTCTTAGCATTAAATCTAAGCTGCCATACATTTGACCATTCCTCTAACCTTGCCAAGTCCCTTTTCATCCTTTCCACCCCACCTTGTGCATCAACTCTGTTGCAGATCTTGTGTCATCTGCAAAGAGACATACTTTCCTTCCAGTCCCTCTGCAATGTAACTTATAAAGACATTGAAGAGGACAGTCTAATACTGAACCCTGTGGTTCCCACTAGTAACCCCTTTCTTCAGAGTGGACTCTATTACTATATTACTCTCGGTGTCCTATTCTCCAGCCAATTTTTATCCAGGCTGTCATCTTGGGACCCTCCCAGGCTAACTTGTATATTAATCTTTTGTGTGGGACTGTGTCAAATGCCTTGCTAAAGTCTAGGTAGGCCATGTCCACAGCACCTCCCTGATCTACTACTTTGGTCACCCAGTCAAAGAAATCTATCAGATTTGTCTGGCATGACCTTCCCACTGTGAATCCATGCTGCCTTGGGTCCTGTGCCCCTCTGGCCTCTAGATACTCGACAATTCTTTCCTTAAGAAGTGATTCCATCATTTTCCCTACCACTGAGGTTAAACTAACAGGTCTGTAGTTTCCTGCTTCTGCCTTGCTCCCACAGTCCTCGGGTACCACCCCATCCTCCTATGATTTGTTAAACAGGGTAGTCAGTGGTGTCACTAATTCCACCCTTAGTTCTTTTAGAATTCTGGGATGAATCCCATCAGGCCCCATTGCTTTGTCCACCTTCAGTTTTAAGAGTTCTTTCAGAACCCTTTCTTCTGTAAATGGGCTGGTGTCAGCTTCTGTATCCAGAGTGTTTCTACTGTTTGTTTTAGTACCTCCTCTTCCTTTGTAAATACAGAGCAAAAATATTTGTTTAGTATCTCTGCCTTTTCACAGCCACCCTCTGCCCACCTCCCCTTTATTAAGCCTCACTATCCCTCCCTTGGTCTTCCTTCGCTCCCTGATGTACCTATAAAAGGTTTTAGTCCCCTTCTTAACTGAGTTGGCTATCTTTTCCTCAGTTTGCGCCTTTGCTGTTCTGACTGTCTTCCCAGCTTCCTTTTGCTTTAAACTGATACAGTTCTCTGTCCTGCTCCTTCTATGATTCCTTGTACTTCCTGAAAGCTTTCTTTTTCTCTTGAACCTTCACTGCCACTTCCTTTGAGAACCATAGTGGTTTCTTACATCGTTTAGTTTTATTTATTTGCTTCACACAAAGGCTAGTTACCTCTGTGATGGCAGTTTTTATTATTCCCCATTGTTCTTCCACCCTCCTTCCTGCCCATTTGCTAGTGCATTCCTTAGGCACTCACCCATTTTAGCAAAGTCAGCCCTCCTGAAGTCAGTACCTTTGCCTTTGTGTAAGCTTGACTCTATTGCTGTGTTTATTGTGAACCATACTGTTCGATGGTCGCTAGTTCCCAGATGGCTACCACTTCTACATCTGTGATCCTCTCTTCATCTCCATTTGAGAGAACCAGGTCTAAGATTGCTCCCTCTCGAGTGGGCTCCAATACTAGTTGTCTAAGGCATGCCCTCTAGGGCATCTAGAATAACCCCACTCTTCAAAGTGGCTGCTGCAACTGCACTCCAGTTAACATCTGGCATATTCAGATCACCCATCAGCAATATCTCCCCTTTTTCTGCCTTACTAAGTATACTTTCTATCATTTCCTTGTCCATTTCCTCCCCCTGAGAAGGGGGTCTGTATACAACCCCTGTGCAGATTGTGGTGCCATTGCCGGTCTCCAAATTTACCCACAGTGCTTCTTCTCCTCCCTGTTTTCCATTTTGTTCTGCTGCTTTGATTCCTTCCCTTATGTAAAGAGCTACTCCTCCTCCTCTATTACCCTCTGTGTCCCTACTGTGGATAGTGTATCCTGGTATGTTTACGTCCCAGTCATGGTTTTGTGTGAACCATGTTTCTGTGACTGCCACGATATCCAGATGTTCCTCCTCCATCAAGGCCACTAATTCAGGAAGCTTGTTACTCAGACTATGGGCATTGGTACTCATTGCTGTCCATTTTTTGATGGCTTTACCTTCAGTTGCAGCATCCCCCACTGACCTTTCTACCTTGGTCTTTTTCTCATTTAGTACCCTGTTTTGTAGGGAGAGGCTGGAATTTTCCTGCTGCTTATCAGTGCCTCCCCCCTTGACTAGTTTAAAAGCTTGCCAATGAAGCATTTAAACCTATTACTCAAAAGACTTGTTCCCTTCCTGGACAGATGCAGACCATCCTGCCAGTATAGGCTGGTGTCCTTCCAGGTGGAACCCCAGTCACCAATGAAGCCAAACCCCTGTGTTCCACACCATTTTTTCAACCATCAAAAGCAAAGGTACTGGACTTTAGGAGGGCTGACTTTGCCAAAATGGGTGAGTGCCTAAGGAATGCACTAGCAAATGGACAGGAAGCAGGAGTGGAAGAACAATGGGGAATAATCAAAACTGCCATCACGGAGGCAACAAGCCTTTGTGTGAAGCAAATAAACAAAACTAAACAATGTAAGAAACCACTATGGTTCTCAAACAAGATGGCAGGAAAGGTTAAGGAGAAAAAGAAAGCATTCAAGAAGTACAAGAAATCATAGAAGGAGCAGGACAGAGAATTGTATCAGTTAAAGGAAAAGGAAGCTGGGAAAGCAGTCAGAACAGCAAAGGCCCAAACAGAGGAAAAGCTAGCCAACACAGTTAAGAAGGGAGATAAAACCTTTTATAGGTACATCAAGGAGTGAAGGAAGAGCAAGGGAGGGATAGTGAGGCTTAATAAAGGGAAGGGGGTGGGCAGAGGGTGGCTGTGAAAAGGCAGAGGTACTAAACAAATAATTTTGCTCAGTATTCACAAATGAAGAGGGGGAGGTACCTAAATCAAACAATAGAAACACTCTGGATACAGAAGTTGATACCAGCTCATTTACAAAAGAAAGGGTTGTGAAAGAAAACTTAAAACTGAAGGTGGATAAAGCAAAGGGGCATGATGGGATTCATCCCAAAATTCTAAAAGAACTAAGGGTAGAACTAGTGACACCACTGACTACCCTTTTTAACAAATCATAGGAGGATGGGGTGGTACCTGAAGACTGGAGGAGGGCAGATGTGATTCCACTTCACAAAAGTGGGAGCAGGGCAGAAGCAGGCAACTACAGACCTGTTAGTTTAACCTCAGTGATATGGAAAATGATGGAATCACTTCTGAAGGAGAGAATTGTTGAGTACCTAGAGGCCAGAGGGGCACAGGACCCAAGGCAGCATGGATTCACAGCGGGAAGGTCATGCCAGATGAATCTAATCGATTTCTTTGACTGGGTGAATGAAGTAGTAGATCAGGGAGGGGCTGTATACATGGCCTACCTAGACTTTAGCAAGGTATTTGACACAGTCCCACACAAAAGATTAATATACAAGTTAGCCAGCCTAGGAGTGGGTCCCAAGATGGTAGCCTGGGTAAAGAATTGGCTGGAGAACAGGACGCAGAGGGTAATAGTAAATGGAGTCCACTCTGAAGAAAGGGGAGTTACTAGTGGAGTACTGCAAGGTTCAGTACTAGGACTGGTCCTCTTCAATGTCTTTATAAGCAACATTGAAGAGGGACTGGAAGGAAAAGTATGTCTCTTTGCAGATGACACAAAGATCTGCAACAGAGTTGATACACAAGGTGGGGTGGAAAGGATGAGAAGAGACTTGGCAAGGTTGGAGGAATGGTCAAATGTATGGCAGCTTAGATTCAATGCTTAGCAGTGCAAGGTAATGCACCTGGGACACAAAAACCCAGGGGAAGAGTACACAATGGGGGGTGAGATACTAACAACAACAAAAATGGAAAGGGACCTGGGGGCAGTCATATTAGATGACCTTAAGGTGAGCAAGCAATGTGAGAGGGCAGTAAGGAGGGCTGGGGGGATACTGGGATGCATAGGGAAAGGCATCACCTGTAGAAACCAGGAAGTTTTTATCCCTCTATACAGGCAGCTGGTGAGACCCCATCTGGAGTACTGCATGCAGTTCTGGAGACACAGTCTCCACAAAGACATAAACAGGATGGAATCAGTCCAGAAGAGGGCAACCAAAATGGTGCAGGGTCTGCACCAGAAGACATATGAAGAGAGACTTAAGGAGCTTAATATGTATAGCCTCAAGGATAGGAGGAAGGGGGGACATGATAGAAATTTTCAAGTACCTCAAGGGAATCAACAAAGTTCAAGAGGGTAGCACCTTTCAGAAAAAGAGGTGTGCAAGAACAAGGGGGCATAATTTGAAGATAGAGGGGGTGGCTCAGAGGTAATGTAAGGAAGTATTTCTTCGCAGAGATGCTTGTGAATGCATGGAACAGCCTTCCTGAGGAGGTTGTGGAGTCAAAAAAAGTGGTGGATTTCAAGAATGCATGGGACAGTCATAATAAGGCACTTCTAGGGGGTGGGAGTAGGAAGAAGTAGGCTGTTGGTTAATTAGGATCTGCAGCTTATCCATTAGGTAGGGAAATGGGCAGACTGGGTGGGCCAAGCGGCCCTTATCTGCTGTAAATTCTATGTTTCTATGTTTCTACTGCAAACCTCAGTCATGACATCATGCAAGCGAAACAAAGTTTTGAAATAGAGACCTCTGTTGGTCAGTCTTAGTATTGCAGACATCCTTTTTCTTTCACAATTTTGGACTCCTAGCATAAGCTCGACACCAGAGAAAAAGAAAGGCATTCTGACCCATAATTATACTCCTGAACTACTTACAGTCATTCAGATCCTATAACATAAACATAGAAATGTATCACCATGCTCCTACATTCTGACAGAAGCTGTCACTTCAGACCTGTCACTTCAGCAGCAGTTAATAAAAGTCAAACATCTACACAGACTGGTAAATTATCTTTTTTGCCTACCTACATCACAAAAACATTACCCAAAAACTTTTCTACAGACTGCACTGTTTTAAACACTACCAAAATAAACTGCACTTTGATTAGGTAGACATAAAAATCATCTATTTCTATGGTCACTACAGAAATAGAAGACTACATCTCTCAGTAAAGAAACATTGCCAGCTAGATCCTGTATTCACACTGCTTTGTTTTCAAAATAAACATATGGGAGCTTTTATTATTGAAGCCACTACAGAAATATGAGTCTGTATCTCACAGTAAGGAAACTAGAAAACAACTTCTTCTTCTTCTTCTTCTTCTTCTTCTTATACCCACAATGTCTTGCTACATATGTGCCTACTGTGTACCCCTCTACCCCAGGGGCACATCTGGAAATGAGGTTACTTGCTCAGTATATCTTTTCTGGTGAAACATGTTCAGTATGTCTTTTCTGGTGAAACTTGTAAATAAATAAATATTTCTACATATTAAGTGCTATACTGCAGTCACCACTACCAAATCAAATGACTGTACCTATGAGTAATAAACATTTAAGCCAATTTAAAATTTACCCAGAATTTCTTGTTGCTGTATGTAAAACATTGATCGTTCCCTTGCATGATATCATTCTGGGGGTGTGACCACACACAGAAAATTGGAGAGTGGGCAGAAACAAAGTGCTGCTAAAACATAAAAAAAATGACATTGACAATATTTCTTACAAAAGAAACTGTAGCTTTAACATCTGAAGCATGGCATACCCTGTGAAAAAGGCATCTGCAAAACCTTAGAAAATAATTTTAAAAATCATATGAGATGAAATTTACAGAAATTAAACTGTCAGCATCATTCATTAAAGTTATTACATGAGCTGTCGCATATGTTTGCTACTGCATTTCATGTCCTGCAATTTGTTTCTTTAAAAAAAAAAACTATCATAATCATTTTCATTTTATCAACACTGTATTCTCCAGTTTTCAGTCATATCCCAGAATGATATCATACAATGAACTGTCCCCAGTTTGCTTACAGCACGAAAAATGATAAGAACATTATGCTGTTAATATTAGTTATTCAGAGGTACAGTCCTTTATTTTAGCAGTGGTGACTGCACCTAATATGTAGATGTACATAGCAAGGCACTGTGGGTACAATAAGAAGTTGTTTTCCAATTACCTTAATGGAGTGCAGTCTCAGATCTCTGTAGTGGCTTCAACAATAAAAGCACTCATATGTTTATTTTCCAAACAAGGCATTGTGCATATAGTATCCAGCTGAAAGAATTTCTATACTGAGAGATGTAGTCTCCTATGTTGGTAGTGAAAATGTGTGCAATACTAAGACCGACCAACAGAGGTCTCTGTTTCAAAACAGTGCTTATAAACTTTTGTTTCCCTTGCATGATGTCGACTCATGCAAGGGGTTGCAGCACTGAAAAAAAAGGGTACAGGTTATGCAACTGAAGCAGAGCACAGAAATAAAAGCATTTATTTCATGTAAAACAGCAGGTTTTGGCAGTTTGAATGGTAGCAAACTAAATCTCAACGTTTACAGGTTACTACAGATTATTAATTCCATTTTCTATGGCAAAGTTCACAAAATCACTTTAAAGATCATATGCAATGAAATTTACAGAAATTAAACTGTCAGCATCATTCATTAAATATTGTTATAACAATAGCCTCTGCCTAGTGTTTTATATGAAAATCTACCATTTCATACAATTTATAACTAGTTATTGTGTGGTGTGTTTCAACAGCACTGCTAGATGCTGATACTTTCTCTTCCCTGTGGTAATTAACATAGAAACATAGAAACATGGACTTTGACATCAGATTAGGAACACTTGGCCCACCCAGTCTGCCCATTTCCCTTCCTATTGGATAAGCTGCAGATTCTAGTTAACCAACAGCCTACTTCCTGCATGTCTCCACTCTGGTGATGTCGTTTGGGGTGCTATTCTCTTTCTTCAATACGTTAGCTATGGAGGCAGTCACATTGCTGAAGTCTGTAAAGACTTCTCATTCCTTGCACTGTGCCTATTGCAAGAATCTGAAAGTTGTTTGATTGTGGTTGTGCCATGCTAAGAGTTTAAATTTAATTGTATAGCATGTGCAGAACTCAGGGAGAGTAACACATTGATGTTAAAGTAAATGTTGATGGTTCCTCAAATGCCTGTTACACATGGCATGCTTCAAATGTCGAAGCTGTAATTTGTTTTGTAAAACAATCTGTCATTCTCATTTTTTTACTGTTTTATACAAGTTTTGTCCTCCACTATCTAGTGTGTAGCCACACCCCAACACAACATACAACAACAAGGAATTCTGGGTCATTTATAAGGTTGCCTTAAATGTACCTTACTCAGACATACAGTCCCTTATGTTGCTGGTGGTGAGGTGTAATATGTAAGTAGTATACGTGTATACTAACTGTCAAAATTTGATTGCCGGAAATGACATACGATTGCTGGATATGACATAATGTCCCACCCCTTCCGCTTCCCGTGTGTGCCGGAAATGATGCAGCATCCTCTTTTCTCACCTTTGTGCACTGGATATGGCACAGCCCCCCCTCCATATTGTGATGCTGCTATGGGTGAAGTGAAGTTTGGTATGTTTAGGCTTGCCCAGGACATGTCAGATCAGCTAAAAGGTGTGCTTCTGTATTTTTTGAATAAATGAGTAGAACTTTTGTTTATGTGCACAATGTTTAAAAATATGTTGTGCACTATTACCTGTTTCTAAAATGCTGTTTTGCACATTTTAGTATGTAAGTAAGTAAAACTGTATTTATAAAAAGCACCCTTCCAATGCTCAAAGCACCTTTACAATGAAACTACAAACAATACAATAAACATATTAAAATACAAACTATTATTCACTAAAACGACTCCTATGCCAGTATGCTTTATATAGACATTGAATGCCTACTGCTGTTGTTCCCTTACAGTTTTCATATTTTTATTTTGTCTCAGCCTAAATGGCTTATAGTGGTTGAGTTATGTTTTCCCTGCTCATTTATTTCTTTTTTTAATAAATTGAGAGGTTCTTTAATAAATGGGGTAAAGCCTCTGATCAGATGCTGCCTTTAAACTGTTTAAAAGTTGTGCTTTTGTATTTTTTGAATAAATTGGTAAAACGTTTGATCAAGCGCACAATGTTTAAAATATGTTGTGCAGTATTGTTATTTGTTTCAAAAAATGCTGCTTTTCACATTTTAGTATGCTTTATATCAACATTAAATGCCTACAAATGTTGTTCCCTTACAGTTTTTATATTTTTAGTTTGTCACAGCCTAGAAGACTTATAGTGGTTCAGTTATGTTCCCCCTGCTCATTTTATTATTTTTAGAAATTGAAAAGTCCTTCTTTCTATGACCATCAGTCTCCCCACCCCCAAATGCAAAATGTTTTCAGTGTGTTATGTATCCTTCATTATTTAACATTTTAAAAATAGTTGCATACATTGTTTTTGCTGATCTCTTTTTGCAAGAAAAGACAGGCATTGTTTTGCAGGTTATCAAAAAGTACATGTCTTTATAACATGTTGTTTAGTGCATGCTGATATTTATTTTATGTAAAACTGTAGCCTGTTTTTCTTAAATATGCATGCCTTGAACTATTGTCTTTTGAATTACTTTATTTTAAGAGCTGAATTTAAAACTCACATTATGGTGGTCTAGGGTGCATACAGTATGTCATGCTGGAAATTTATCTGTTGAAGTTATCTGTTATGCCCTGTGAAACACAATGCTGTCCATTGTTGCTTGGGCTTATGTTTGCGTGAAACCTGTTGTGTCCAAACCGATAGGAGAGGACTACTGACTAGTTTGAACTGTTAACACACACACACACACACACACACACACACACACACACACTGAATTATGAGCATCTACATCACATGTCAATTATTTTAGCTTTGTAGCTAAAATTATTACAGTGATAAGCAATAAAATGTTATAATGAGAGTGTATATTTTGTTAAACAGCAGGCATGGTTATTCTAAAATTAGTCTATACAATGAACACCTACTGCAAAGGTTTTTATTAGAGACACACACACACACACACACACGTTTGTGCTTTAACATTTGTAAATATGTGTCAGAAGTGTTGCATCATATCATAGTTTTACTTCTGGTTCTTAAATAAAGTTTCAGAACAACCCCTCTTAATGTTTATTTCCATTTAAAACAAAGGCTCTATTCATTTTAGTGGAAACAAGTTTGAATTATTTCATCTGCTTCTCTTTTACTATACATAGTTTTTGCTTTAACATTTGTAAATATGTATTAGATGTGTTATATTATATAATAGTTTTATTTCTGGTTCTTAAATAATTAAGTTTTAAAACATCCCCTCTAAATGTTTTTCCCCATTTAAACAAAGGCCCCATTCATTTTAATGGAAAGAAGTTTGGTTTATTTTATCTGCTTGTGTTTCATACAGTTTGTGCTTTAACATTTGTAAATATGTGTTGTATCATATCATAGTTTTATTTCAGGTCATATCCATTTTAAACCATTTACATCTAAAATATATTTGTGCTTCTATTGGCCAAGACCACCCCCAACTATTTAAATATAATGATTACTAATCAATGAGTCTTCTAGGCCATTATTGGTCTATGTTACACTGGTTCTTGGTTTCTGCCCCTGCTTGGGGGGGTGTTTAGATCCTGTGTACCTCATAAAATTTGGCACATTAGGACACAACAGTCCATTTAGAGCCAGCAAACCAGGGGTCAGTAAGACTTTTGAATAGTTTCAAGTTTTTAAAAACGTTTGTGGCTTAGACTTTTAAATGGCTAATCATTTTGCAAAACAGCTTTCTCAGGTTGACTTTCATGATCTTGTTTTAGAATCAAAAGGCTCACAGGGGGTGACGGTAAGTGCACTTAATTTTATTGTTTTTATTAATTTGAGTGGGTAAAATGAAACTTATAAAACTATAACCTAATTTTTCTATATAATTTAGGTTTCCTGGCCTTGTCTATAGCAAGCAGTTATCCATCAGTGCCTGATACAGCTTCACATGGTATGCCAAAGTAAGTTTATCACACATGTTATAATTGCATGTATAGTAATGAATTTACTTTAAAATGTTTTGCTGTTCATCATACAGAGAACCATAGTCTATTTTACAGATGTAAATATGACTAGCAATAAGATGTCATGCTTAATCTTTTGTGCATTTATAACTATCGTTGTATACAGTGAGCCAGGGGTCTTAAACCTCTGACAAAATGGTTTCTTAAAGGTCAGAACTTTGTAGAAAGATGTTTTACATTTTGCTGCTATAACATAAAAATCTGCTAAAGTTTGTTCTTTAATATGTAAAACTGTAAAAATAAACAGCAGTCTATACAGTAATCAGTGCTGACTTATAAACCGTTTTAATTTTTGTAATAGAAACGGAGCAACCAGGGCCATAATCCAAAACTATAACACTAAGGAATGAGAACCAAAAAGCAGATATGTTGCAGTTAAAGTAGCCACATTTGTGGTACTACATTACCAAAAGTGTTTACAGTTTTTTTTACATTACAGGTTAATAATGGGGCAGATGCTGACATTTTGCATGTTTTTATTGAGAGCACCAATCAACTAAAATAGATCAAAACACAATAAAGGAAATGTATATCTGACATGAAATATGCCTAATATAATAATCAGCCTGCAAAAAACAGTACTATTATAAAGCAGTATGCATTACGGGGCTATATATTTATGTATTTTTTTTATTTAATGTTTCCTAGATTATATAAATTTTAAGCCTCCAGAAGAAATATTTCCAAAGCATGCAAGAGGCCACCACTCACATTCAAGGCTATCCAGACAGAAAAAGAGTCTTCCTGACCAGATAAGACTGCTGCTACCACCAGTGACTGCACCCCCAACAGCAAACAAAAGGGATGAGGGCTGTGTGAAAATCTGTTCAGTCCTACCCCGAGAATCTTTATGGACAGACCAATCACCCCCCCAACAAACAGAAGAGAAAAACGGGAACACTGTTGCTATATAGGTATTGGGGGTAAGCGCTGCTGCAAACATAACAATAAGCAAACACAAACACCTGTAGCATTAACCAGTGCCCCTGATAGTGTATCTACAGAGCTGTTGCACATTAAATCACCTGCTGTGTGTATGAGTAAAGCTGACCCTGTAATTATGCATGCAACTTTGACACCCCAAAAAGTGTCACCACATGAGCAATATTCAACTGGTGGCACCCTTGTATATACATATAGTTATAATTTAGATCCTTTTTGCATACTTGTGATGGTTTCTTCACATGTGACGCTGCCCCCTGATTACAAACCAACATTTGAAATTTTTAATAACACATTCTGTGGTTATTATCGGCATTTCATCAAGGACTATTCAAGAGTGATCCGCCTTTTATTTAACCTTACTCAGGGGTATCCCTCAACCCACAAAATGTACAAAAACCAAGCCATAATAATACAAGATTTAAAACTGTAAATATACATTTTGGCAGTTGTTTAAATACCAGAAATGGTGAGCACTACAAAACTAATTAAAACATTAGCCTGTAGTGGTGCAAACATTTCTACTATACAAAATGACTGTGACAAAATTATTGATAAAATCATACAATGTGGGTGGGTCATTAGAAACACTAGGCATAATACAGGTGTAACCCATCTGCAAATGGGAGTTCCCAAAAGTCTCCAGGAACTTGCTTGAATGCTCCAAGCCTGGATGGTGTTCGGCATCTAAGCCATTTATCTGTGAATGCTTTTAGAGCCTCTGGTGCTGTTTCTTTAACAGCTGTCTGCCTGCAGACATAATTAATTTGGATGGGTATCTGTGTGTTTCTCTGCTCAAGCCCCACTCAAGCTACTGCCAAGTCACTCCATTTTTGCAGTCACTAAGTGGGCAGAAGGAGCGCTCTTCAAAGATGTAGTTGTTTGCTTGTAACCTGTTAGAGTAATAATGAAAATGCAGTTTGTTTTAACCTGCTTTCTTGTAGCAAGGACAGTGCAGAGTAGCTCCCTCATATTGGTTCTGAACTGCCGAATTGGACCAATCATTGTGGGGATCTTTTAAAATTGAGCCTGCTCTGGGTGAATCAGAACTTGGACTCTTCTCTGGAGCCAGCCACAATGGGACTGTATGGCAGATGCCTCTGGGAATTGTAGTTTGGACTTTGGTGCCTTTTTGCACCAACGGGGGGAGTTTGATCGTGAGCGACAGCCAAACCAGCCAACTGAACTGGGAGGAACTCAAAGGAAATGCCCGGCTCTGTCTACTGGAAAGATCAGATGAGTTGGGGCAGGGAAGAGACAAGGAGCTGTGTGCTTCTTCGGTGTGTAGTTTTAGTGCGGGAATCACGTGTAAGGCCCTAAGTTGGTCTGCAGCTTGTTCAAGTGCCTGTTCAGACTGAATCCAACCTGTGAAGAGAATCAAGGAGATCTGAAGAGTAGAAACCAGGCTCACCCTGTAGAAGACTGGAGAAATTGTTGAATCGCGCTTGGTCTGTCAGGAACTGAATCTGCTGTGCGTTCTCCCGGGTTTTGTGCAGTAATTGCGATCGGGATAGAGAAGCAGCCTGCCTGGTATAGTACTTTCCTTTTACATATAAATGTGTGTAGTGCTTGTGGGGAATTGCATTTCAAATCCCCTGTACAGTGAATTGAGTGCATGAAGCTGGAAGTAAACCCCAGCTTAATCCAGACTACATCCATTTGCCCTAAACTGCAGTGGGGCCCAGTCACAAGGACCTTGTCCACAGGGTCTGCTCCTCCTGGCAATCCAGCACAATCTGCCTTCCATCCAGTTCCCATCATTGAGTTTGTGAGTACAAAGCAGGGTAGCTCCCTGCCATCTGTTTATCAAATTGCAAGTGTGTCATCTAATTGTTTTTTTTTTTCATTTCTTCATGAACTGAGCCAACCGGCTCCGGATTACAATTTGGGTATTGTGCCAGTATTTTTCCATCACAGGGCCCCAACCAGCTGCACTGATCCTGGCTAGCCCCCCCCCCCATCCTGGGTACCCAGCGAAAGTGACATTTTGGGACTCTGAATATGCGCACAATGTATTTAACCTATTTAACCTGATTTCCCCCTTCCTTGTTACAGCTCCTTAAATAAATCAGATCTGTTTGTTTCAGCAAAATTACACTGACTGAGGTATTTGTTTATATTAAGGTATTGTACTGTGGCTTTTTCACTGTGTCATCTTGTTTTATAGGGGGTCCCCAGAGTCCAGTCGACAGAACCAGCCCTGGGCATAAGTGTACATTGTGAAGATATTCCTGATGCATTGTGTGGGCCACTAGTGGGAAGAAAGGGGGGTTACAGTGTCCCACAGGGCTGTGACCAAGTTAGTTTAACTACTGCAAACCCTAACCTCTGGGTGGAGGCACCTGCCATTGGACCTAGGCCCCTCAACCTGTTAGTAGTTAAGCAGGTAGGGGTAGTAGCCCTTGGGATAGTGCCACTTAGGTGTAATATAGTGAATCAGCATATTATGTGTAGAATTAGAAAGGCTAAAAAAAATTGGCTACCTGTAAGAAAATTCAGCAGCATCAGGCATCCCTGCAAAAACACAGTGCACCACCACAGAACAATGTGGTATCTGGGTGTGTCACGCCATGCTGTGTGTGTGATTGTTGTGCAAGTTCCCCATTTCAAAAATCTCCTGAGTGTCAAAGTAGCGTATGTGAAACTGAGTGTTTAATGTGTGAATAGTGTGGGTGGGGGCAATGTGATAACTCTCATGTGTACACAGATTTGTCAGACAGTGAATATTTTATGAGTCCTGCACAAGATAGAACCCCTGAAGACATACAGATAAGGGGCAGTGCCACACCAAGTCATGAAGAAGACATTTGTAGTCAGGAGGGTCAGCAATTAATGGAAGAGGGTCTAGCAGAACCTGTCTTCACAGATCTGACAGACAGTGAATATTTTATGAATCCTGCACAAAATAGCACCCCTGAAGACATGCAGATAGGGGACAGTGCCACACCAAGCCACAAAGAAGACATTTGTTGTCAGGAGGGTCAGCAGTTAATGGAAGAGGGTCTAGCAGAACCTGTCTATTCAGAATTAATAAATGAATATGAAGTTCCCAGAAATAATTTCAATGGTGTTGAGTATTGCCAGCAGTTTTGCTTTGCCACTCTAGACAGTATAACATCCACAGATCAATACTTTTCTGCCATTCATACAGCTGTGCAGCAGTTGTTGGACAGAATAAGGCCTACTTTAGGTAGTGATGATTTTGTACAGCTACACTTGGATAGTGACAGTTTAAATTACCCTGTGTTTTCATTACATAGAAATACCCAGGAGTTAAATGCTGATGAATTTTTAGAGCATATTGCAAATTTATTAAACAGCAAGATGGAGTTGTGTGCTAGTGACGCATTATTGTTGGTAGTCACTGTTGTGAGAAATGTGCGTGGGGGAGTTCCCAGAGATGTTAAAAGTGTTTTATCTAGCCATATTGTCAAGAAGAAAGCAAGGCATCTAGTTAATTTGGTGAATCAAAATAATCCATTATGCTTTTCCAGGAGTGTAGTGGTTTTGCTATACCCTCAACTAGTTGACCAACAGATATTAGCAAAAGCTAGAGATTTACAGAGAAGGGTAGGGCTGTCAGAACAAATAATGGTAGATTTGAGCCATATACATCTATTTGAGGCAGAGCTAGATGTGACCATCTTTGTTTTTCAATGAACAGAGCTGGTGCATGTCAGAGGTTTCTTGCATCTCCTAATAAATGATAAAATTTGTATTTATTCTTTTACATGAAAAAACATTACTATGGTATTAAAAACCTCAAAAGCTTTTTGGGTCCAGAAATGTTTGCGAGCATTGTAACACCCTTTTCACACACAAAGGTTCACACACATGCTCTAACATGTGCTATGCATGCAGATCATTTGGCTATAGTAAAATACAAAGTGAGGTGGTACAGTGCCCTGATTGTCGTAAATACTGTAGCTCCACAGCCTGCGATGGACGGCATAAACTGGCATACCCCAATTGTCATTTATCTCAATTGTGCACATCACGTGGAAAACCTCATGGTGAAAACCATATTTGTTTTAAGCCAAAGTGCCATAATTGTCATACAGCTGTACACCCTTTTGAAACTCACTTATGCTACATCCAGCCCTTAAAACCACCACCTTGTTCAGCTAGTTATATACATATTATGATTTTGAATGCATGCAAGATGTCAGTCCAGGTGACTCTAGACATATTCCAAATTATATCTATGACACTGAAAGAGCTCAAAAGTGGGAGTTTGAAGGCACTGACTGTTGCCAAATTTGTAAACATTTTTATCCAAAAAGGGTTTCAGGGGTACACTTTCATAGCTCACAACTCAAAGGGGTATGATGGCCACTTCATTTTAAACCAGCTTGTAAAAGAAAAAATGGAAGTGGAGTTATTGACTCAGGGAAGTAAATTGATGTCCATAACTGTAAAACGGTTAAATATCCAATCTATAGACAGCTTACTTTTCCTTCCAATGAGGCTCGCAGCAATGCCCTGGGCTATGGGTTTGAAGGAGTAAAATGCTACTTTCCACACTTTTTTAACAGACTGGAAAATTAGAGTCATATAGGTCCTATGCTGCAACACAAAGATTATGGTGTAGACTACATGATGGCCGATGGAAAAAAAGTTTTTGGAGTGTTATGAAATGCATAAATACAATGTATTTGACTTTAAAAAAGGAATTACATCATTACTGCAAATCAGATGTGGAGATTCTAAAGCAGGCCTGTGAAATGTTTCAAGATGGTGATGAGCAGATGTTTCAAGATGATGCAAAGGAAAGGGGCCAAACTGACCCCTTTCAGTACATCACTATAGCATCAGTTTGCATGGCCATGTTTCGGTTTACATTTTTAGAGTCAGGCACCACAGGGATTATACCCACTGACAACTATCATCGTCACTGCAAGTGCTACTCCACACCGGCCATATAGTGGTTGATGTACATCAGTAAACAAGAAAACATTTCCATACAGCATGCAATAAATGATGGGGAAGTACAGGTTGGTAGGCCCTTATTTTCTTGATGGTTATTCTGTAATAAACGGTGTCCCCACAGCCTTTGAGATTTTAGGCTGCTTTTATCATGGCTGTCAGGTGTGTTACTTTGAAGACCTGTTGAACCTGGTGCTTAACACAACCTACAGACATTTATATTACCTAACCAGCAAGAAATTAAACTCTCAGACATGAAAAAGGTTGGCATGTTAGGGTTAAGTGGGAGCATGAACAGAAGCAGTTGGTGTGTGACAAACCACAGGTGCATGATTTTTTGAAAGTAACCCACTTTCCAGAGCCGATGGGACCCCCCCATGAATCACTTTATGGAGGACGCACAAATGCACTGCATTTATATTACCATGTGCAGCCTGATGAGAAAATCCATTATTATGATTTTACCAGTTTGTATCCCTATGTGAACAAGACTAGACATACCCCATAGGGCACACAGTGGTCATATATGATAATTTTAGGAATCTCAGACATTATTTTGGACTTATTAAAACTGATGTGTATCCATCCCATGGCCTCCTCTTACCCATACTGCCCAGCAGTATAGGTGGAGGATTGGTGGAAAGATGATGTTTACACTGTGTCGCACATGTGCTGAGACAGCACAACAGTCACAGCCTTGTACCCATTTAGATTATCAGTGATCTCTGGAGGGTACATGGTGTTCTGAGAAATTAAATCTGGCTTTAGAGAGGGGACACAAGGTGGCAGAAGTGTGTAAAGTATGACACTACCCAAAGAAATCTGACAGTCTTTTCACAGAGTATATTAAATTACACCTAAAGGTTAAACAGGAAGCTTCAGGGTATCCAACTTGATGTACTACTGATGTAGAATGTAAAGCATATATTGATGAGTATTATGCTAAGGAGAGTGTTTTAGAGTCAGAAAATATAGCATATAACCCTGCACAAAGACAGATTTTGAAGCTGTTTTTGAATTCATTGTAGGGAAAATTTGGTAAACGACCCAATTTGATGAACACTGCCATTGTCAAGGATGCTGAAGATCTCTTTCAGTATCTTTTTACAGATCACTACCACGTATCTGGTCTGTATTTTATCAATGATGATACAGCATCAGTACACTGGAAATACACTGAAAAACACTATGCTAATGCTACGAACATTAATGTTGTTACAGCAGCCTTTACCACAGCTTATGCCAGACTTAAACTGTACAGTTTACTTGAAAGCCTACAGGACCGCTGTCTGTACCATGACACAGACTCTGTCATATTTGTTAGCAGGCCAGGTGATTGGGATCCACCACTGGGTAACTACTGTATTTGAGTGATCTGACCAGTGAACTACCACCTGATGAACACATTGTGGAGTTTGTGTCAGCTGGTCCTAAAACCTATGGTTACAAACTGATCAATGGCAAAATTTGTATGAAGTGTAAAGGAATTACACTTCATGTGACAAATAATGAAAAGGTTAATTACAGCTGTCTCAAATCACTAGTTGACCAGTTTGTTAAGGACAGGGGTGTGAATGAAGGTGTTGGGGTACAATCAGTCAGTATAGGATTGAAAAAAATTGTGTGTAACAAAAAAAAAAGCATCACTATTGAAAACAAGCCAAAAAAAAAACTTTCAGGGTTGTATATAACAAAAGGGTTTTAACTGAGGATTTTAAAACACTGCCTTATGGCTTCTGACCATGGTATGGATATATGCTTGAAGCACCCATTTTCCTGTATGTTGGTGAGTCCATCAAACTCTGGAAAAAGTTACTTTATTAAAAGCATGCTGGATGCAGGTCTCAATGCTTTAACCAAATTTCCAGAAAATATTATCTGGTGTTATATTTGCTGGCAACCTTTGTATACAGACTTACGTGGCAAATGTCCTCAGTTGAAATTTATAGAGGGTATTCCTAGCACTCTTCAAGATGACAAACTATTACCTCCCCAAAAAGTAAATCTTTTAATTATGGATAACTTAATGGAAACAGCGTCTGAAAATTGTGAAATTCAAACATGTTTTACTCAGTGCTGCCATCACAGAAATGCTAGTATCATGTATGTCACTCAAAATTTGTTTGTCCAGGGTAAAAAAAGCCAGACCATAAATTTAAGTGCAAATTATATAGCATTATTTAAGAACCCCAGAGATAAGCTACAGGTTAGTGCACTGGCTCGCCGGATGTATCCTGGAAAGATGACATTTTTTGAAGAGACCTTTGAGGATGCAACTCACAAGGCCTATGGTTATCTTTTGGTTGACTTAAAAGCCTCAACACCTGAATCTTACCGCTTAAGGTTTGGCTTGTTTTCCCTGATTGAACTGTTGCATACACCATGAAAAGAAGAGCCCCACAAAAATAAGAGATGTGACAATTGTTTATTCTAGCCAGATGTTCATACTACTGAGACATGTCAGCACGTCGAAAAGAAACCTTGCATTGCTTAAGCTACTGATGAAGGGGCCACCACAGCAAAAAAAAGCTATATTGTGTTCAGCCTCTGATGATTTAATAGCAGCAATTGCTGAAGTGGCACTCAATGCTAATAAAGGGACTATACCTCTCACAGCTTACCAGACTAAGATGCTGAAGAGGAGGCACAACATTATCAAAAAATTAAGTAATAATAATCTGTCTGTAAAACTTAAAAAACAACTTGGAACACAGTCTGGGGGATTTATAAGCACCTTGCAAAGTGTTGCTATACCCCTTTTAGCCAGTCTTCTAACAAGCAGGTGAATAGACATGGATTATGCACAAAAGATATATTTAGTACCATAACAACAGCTGGACTTGCTAAGAGGTCATCCACCAAGGGGATAAAGATGTAGCAAACTTGTCATTATCTTCGACACCACATGTGAGCTAAGGCAACCACAAGATAGCACAGCAAAGCCACCTTGCACCAACAATATGTACAGTGACATATTACAGGGTGTTTGTGTACATGCCAGAAAACACACTGAAGCATTGTTAAACAAATTGAAAAGGTCTTTTGATGTTACAGACTGGAATGATCTTGGAGAATTTATATATCACAGTGTCCTGTTGAAGGGTCTTATATGTATGACTCAGTCTAGGCTTTTACTTCACAAAGACACACATCTGATGCTAAAAAACCTAGGGGGAGGGAACATTTTGTCAGAGCTTTAGCAGAAATTAACACTCCTGAATCAGTGGAGCCTAACATCCAAAACAGAAACATAGAAACATAGAATCTGATGGCAGATAAGGACCGCTTGGACCACCTAGTCTGCCCATTTCTCTACCTAACGGATAAGCTACAGATCATAGTTAACCAACAGCCTACTTCCTCCTACCACTCACTAGAATTGCCTTATGTCTGTCCCATGCATTCTTGAATTCCCCCACTGTTTTTGACTCTACAACCTCCTCAGGAAGGCTGTTCCCTGCATCTACAACCCCCTCTGTGAAGAAATACTTCCTCACATTACCTCTGAGCCATCCCCCCTCTATCTTCAAATTGTGCCTCATTGTTCTTGCATATCTCTTTTCTGAAAGATGCTACCCTCTTGGACTTTGTTGATTACCTTGAGGTCTTTGAAAGTTTCTATCATGTCCCCCCCTCCTCTTTTCCTTGAGGCTATACATCTTAAGCTCCTATAGTCTTGTTTGTTAGAAGACTGGTTAGAAAGGGTATAGCAACACTTAGCAAGGTGCTTATAAATCCCCCAGACCCTGCACCATTTTGGTTGCCCTCCTCTGGACAACCTCCACCCTGTCTATGTCTTTGTGCAGATGGGGTCTCCAGAACTGTACACAGTATTCCAGATGTGGTGTTACCAACTGTCTGTACAGAGGGCCAACCACTTCCTGTTTTCTACTGGTGATGCCTCTCCCTATGCATCCCAGTATCATGTCAGCCCTCCTTACTGCCTTCTCACATTGCTGCCCCACCTGTAGATCATCTGAAATGACTACTCCCAGGTCCCTTTCCATTTTTGTTGTTGTCAGTATCTCACCCCCCATTGTGTACTCTTCCCCTGGGTTTTTGTTTCCCAGGTGCATTACTTTGCACTTCTTAGCATTGAATCTAAGCTACCATACATTTGATCATTCCTCCAACCTTGCCAAGTCCCTTTTCATCCTTTTCACCCCACCCTGCATATCAATCCTGTTGCAGATCTTTCTGTCATCTGCAAAGAGACATACTTTTCCTTCCAGTCCCTCTGCAACGTCACTTATAAAGATATTAAAAAGGACCAGCCCCAGTACTGAACCCTGTGATACCCCACTAGAAACCCTCCTTTCTTCACTGTGGATGCCATTTACTATTAACCTCTGTGTACAGTTGTCCAGCCAGTGTTTTACCCAGGCTACCACTCTGGGACCCACTCCCAGGCTGGCTAATTTATTAATCTTTTGAGCAGGACTGTGTCAAATGCCTTGCTAAAGTCTAGGTAGGCCATGTCCACAGCCCTTCCCTGGTCTACTACAATGGTCACCCAGTCAAAGAAATCAATTAGATTTGTCTGACATGACCTGCCTGCTGTGAATCCTTGCTGCCTTGGGTCTTGTACCCCACTGGCCTCTAGGTACTCCACAATCCTTTCCTTCAGAAGTGATTCCATCATGTTCCCTACCACTGAGGTCAAATTGACAGGTCTGTAGTTTCCTACCTCTGTCTTGCTCCCACTTTTGTGAAGGGGAATCACATCCACCCTCCTCCAGTCCTCAGATACCACACCATCCTCCCAAGATTTATTAAAAAGTGTAGTCTGTGGTGTTACTAGTTCTTCCCTTAGTTCTTTTAGAATTCTGAGGTGAATCCCATCAGGCCCCATTGCTTTATTCACCTTCAGTTTTAAGAGTTCTTTCAGAACCCTTTCTTCTGTGAAAGGACTAGCATCAACCCCCTATCCAGAGTGGTTCTATTGACTGGATTAGATATCTTCCCCTGCTCTTCCATTGTGAATATTGAACAGAAGTATTTGTTCAGTATCCCTGCTTTTTGACTGTCGCTCTCTGTCCAACCACCTTCCTCTTTATTCAGCCTCAGTATCCCTGCCTTAGTCTTTCTTTGCTCCCTAATGTACCTGTAAAAGATTTCATCCCCCTTCTTAACTGAGTTGGCTATCTTTTCCTCAGTTTGGGCCTTTGCTATTCTGACTGCCTTCCCCACTTCCTTCTGCTTTAACTGGTACAGTTCTCTGTCCTGCTCCTTCTGTGTTTCCTTATGCTTCCTGAATGCTATATGTTTCTCCCTAACCTTTTCCACCACTTCTTTTGAGAACCATAGTGTTTTTTTATTTCATTTTGATTTGTTTATTTGCTTCACACAAAGGCTTGTTGCCTCTGTGATGGCGGTTTTGATGTTTCCCCATTGTTGACCCACCCCACCTTCTTGCCTGTTTGCTAGTGCTTTGCTGAAGCACTCTCTTATTTTGAGAAAATCAGCCCTCCTGAAGTCCAGTACCTTAACTTTTGTATGGCTTGACTCTACAGCTAAGTTTATCATGAGCCACACTTGTTGGTGGCTGCTTGTTCCCAGATGGCTACTCACTTCAGGATCGGAGATCCTCTCCCTGTCCACATGTGAGAGTACCAGGTCTAAGATTGCTCCCTTCTGACTGGGTTCCAAAACTATCTGTCTGAGGCATGCCCCCTGTAGGGCATCGAGAATGGCCCTGCTCTTAGATGTGACTGCAGCAAAGGTGCTCCAGTTAACATCTGGCATATTCAGGTCCCCATCAGTAATACCTCCCCTTTCTCTGCCATCCTAAGGATACCTTCTATCATTTACTTCCATTTCCTCCCCCTGAAATGGGGGCTGTATACAACCCCTGTGCGGATTGTGGTCCCATTTCCACTCTCTAGGGTGACCCACAGTGCCTCCTCTCCTCCCTGTTTACCCTTTAGTTCTGTTGCTTTGATCCCTTCCCTTACATAGAAAGCTACTCCTCCTCCTCTTCTTCCCTCCCTGTCCCTCCTCTAGATTGTATACCTTGGTATGTTGACATCCCAGTCATGGTTCTCTGTGTACCAAGTTTCTGTGACTGCCACAATATCCAGGCATCCCTCTTCCATCAAGGCCACCATTTCAGGGAGCTTTTTACCTAGACAAGGGGGATTGGTGCTCATTATCCTCCATTTTTATGGCTTCATTTCTTTTTGCCCCATCCCTGTCCTTACTGCCTTTGTCTTTTTCTCCATTTACCCCTGCCCTTCTCTCTATCAACTGCTGTATCTTGGTGTTTACCTCACTAACTACCCTGATCTTTTGGGGGCTAGTATTTCCCTTCACCTTTTCAGTGCCTCCCCCTGTGGCTCTTTTAAATGCTTGCCAATGAAGCATTTAAACCTATCGCCTAGGATCCTGGTTCCCCTCCTGGATAGATGCAGACCATCATGGCAGTATAGGCCTGCATCCCTCCAGGTGGAGCCCCAGTCCCCAATGAAGCCAAATCCCTGAGCTCTGCACCAATTTTTCAACCAGTCATTGAATCCCATGGTGCGGAGTACCCTAGCCTCATCCATGCCAGGTCTTTGATTCAGAGTTCTAAGAACAACCTTTCAAAGGTTCTGACAGATGTTTCTACAGCACTAATACCTGAAACCCACACACCATCACCTGTGGCCAAAATAAGAAAAAAACATTAAAAAAAGGCATGGTTGATAGTGTAACACCTTGGATAGGGCACCACACATTTCTAGTAACATTGTGTTTTTGTAATTTTTTTTATAAATTATGTACATGTTGACTTTGATTTTGCTGTCACATTGTAAAAAATAGACTGTCTGATGCATTGTATAAATAACTGTGTTTTATTGTCTTCTTACATTAAGAACATTTAGTAATCATACGCTATAAAAGTAAACTACATTTGTTAGCTGGAACATACAGCATGCTTTATTTCTATACATACCAACAGTAATAGTGCTGGTTATAATCATAACATGAAATTACTGACTGTGAACTAAAAGAAAAAGAAGGCTTTAACCTTTTAACAATTCTCCATTGACATACATAAACTTTTTGATCATTTGATATTAAATTATTAGGATACAAGCTAACTACATCAATAAAGGTTGCACCTTTGCACTTATGATGAAAGAGAAATATACAATATTGGTCACAGGTCATAGATGTTATATCTTGAAGCTGTTTAGGGTTAAACAGTGTTTCTGCAACATTTCGCCACAAAAAATTAACAATTACTGGTGGAAGATATGTGAAGTCTGGAGGAAAGCCATAAAAGTGAAAAAAAAAAACTCCACAGAAGTATAGTCAGGAAGATAAATAGCTAACCAGTGTTCACCAGACATAGACTGGGGCTACATATTCACAACTAAAGAAGCTGGCACACAAGTTAGTATCTCTGAAGGTAGTTGACCACTTGCAAAAAAAAACAAAAAAAAAAAAAACAGAAAACTGTCTCTGGTAAAAGAATCTGCCTGGAGAAAGGTTTCCAGTTGTTGAGTGTTCATATTTAATTGAAGTCAAACACAGCATTTCATCTTTGATTAATTTCTACCACATTATCAAAGACAGCATACACCAACATATTCACAGTAGCTGGTAGAGGGCCAGCAAAACGTATTTCAGCTCTCAAATTGCCAAAGCGGATTAGTGAATAATGGTCACCATAGCCTTGTTCAGGGCTTAGGTCAAAAGCAAATAATGTGTACCGCTGACAAAACCCACATGGTCTATTAGCAATGGGCTGTCTTTCATATGTTTTCCACTAACATGGACCAGGTTGATATATTCTCTTACAGCATTACCATTTGCAAAGTGTTGCAGCGGTCAATGTAATCTTCATTGTTACCAGCCACATAAAATTCCAAGTGTACATTATCACTTATAGTTGACAAGGAAGGATTTCAACGTACAGGTTTTTCTCTATACTGGTTTGGGTTGGTGGTAACACAAAAAGGTCTAATTCTGACTTTCCACATTCTTGAGACATGCAGTGTACCAGAGCCATGACTTAAAATAAGTCTCTTTGACTGCTAGTTTTACGAGGGTTTCTCTCCTTGAGCTTCTGTTTAACAACTGTTCTTTTCTTTTGAACAGGCCACCTTTTAATAACACTTTCATGGGCCCCTGATAGGACCATTCTCCTCTTCTTATTGGGCCTCTTGTAAACAACCATTCTTTACCCATCTTGCTGTTGTTCTGGATCTAGAATTGTGAAGAAACTCACAAAGTTTCCCACAACATCTTTTACAATATTTTTAGCAGCTGTTTTAAGGTGTGGTTTTACTGTTTGGAAGCCTGTTTGTAATAGTGGTACAGCTTTTCTAAATAAAGTTCTAAATATACAGCCTATACCAGCACCATTCATAACAGAGGCACCATGAAAACCAGATAAGACATAAGCTTGTGCTTTATAATAGACTACATAAAGATATGGGTCACCGTACAATGTTTGTGACATGGTTGTCATTCAGCAGACTCCTTTAACAGGTCAGAAATTAAGCTTCACAATCACCTTTGCCAAACAAGAATAACACATTTTTGTCTTCATCATTCTTTAGCACAATAGTTATGGTGTCAAACTGTTGTTTGCTGATTGGTGTATAATCCAGCTTATTATAGCGGATGGTTATGATTGCATTATTCTTACCGGATATTTCCACACACTGGAGTGGGGCACATCACTGACTATTGGGTGTTCAACAATGTCTGTATACACATACAGTGTGTAAAACCCCCCACTGATGTCAGCATAATATAGTCCTGTGCTTGCTTTTAGTTGTGGTATACCATGTCGTACCCCCAAAATCTGAGGCAGATTATGGTGAGTAATAAATGCTCCACCACTAATGTTGTTGAATTTTGTTTTCAAGTTTTCGACTGTCGTATTCTAAAAACATGCCTAGTTGTACCTGGTCCATGGCCTCATTGATGGCTGCTGTGACATGACCAGCATTGTGGTAATAACCTCTGGGAACTGATAATGGTAGTAATGGCTTCGAAGTTTCACCTGCTTGAAATATCCCATCTTGTTGTGTAATATTGTCCCAAGACCTTGGGTACTGTATTTCTGACATGCCGACTTTGTACACCCCTACTAAATTGATAGGTTTCACCAGTTTCACAGTATATTCTGAAATAGTATTTTTGGGAAACATTTCAAAAGATGCATTGCTGGGCAATGTAACATAAAACTCATTCTCAGACATTGTTTTACCAATAATGTCTTCTCTCAACTGATGTCATACAAAACATGGGAGCACCCTTATAATTTTACATTTTTCAGCTGTTTGGATTCTACCCAGCTGTTAAATTTTGATGGCCAGCCTAGCCATTTTACTAAAACCAGTTTTTTTCCTTGCCTTTTCTGTGACACTATTTTTTCAACCGTGTATACATGGTTTGCAGTATCTTCGACTGTTACTAGTTCTTGCTCATAAAATGCACCTCTTATTTCTTCTCCTTCATAACCTTTTAATTTGTAAATGGGTGCACGCTTAGGTATATATTCAGAAATAATAAATATCTCGCTTGTAAAGTTTTGCTCATCACCTTTTTAGAATGTTTTCTTAATTCTAGAAACCCGCACATGATCACCCACTTGAAATTTAAAAGGACTTTTCACTCTGAGTGTAAGATCACCATATAGAATTTTCCAGACATGTAAAGAATTGGCCACTGTCACATCGTTGGGCCTCATTTTGATGGATCGGTGATAGCTCTGATTATAGGCCATTTTTAAAGCATGTAATACATCAATCAATCAATCAAAACTTTATTTTTAAAAGGCGCTTTTCTCCAACCAAAGCACCTGTACAATTTCATAAAACAATAAATAAACAAGATTTAAAATTATTATAAATCATTAAAAACTATATTAAAAAGGTGGGTCTTCAAAGCTCCTTTAAAACTTAGGACAGTCGGGCAATTTCACACCTGACGAGGTAGAGAATTCCACAGGGTCGGGGCCATAAAACTAAATGATCTAGCCCCTGAAGTTTTCAAATGAACCCTGGGAATCTCCAGCAATTCCTAGTCAGTGGATCGGAGGGGGCGGGAGGGACAGTAGGGGCAAAGGAGCTCTTTCAGGTAAGTAGGTCCCTGGTCGTGTAGGGCTTTATAGGTCAGCAAACCAACCTTGAAGGTGATTCGCCAAAACACTGGCAGCCAGTGCAGTCCGCGGAGCACAGGCATTATATGGCTAGATCTAGAAGATCCAGTCAATAACCTGGCCGCCGCATTCTGCACAAGCTGCAGACGGCAAAGTTCAACCCCCGATAGCCCTAGGTACAGGGAGTTGCAATAGTCAAGGCGGGAGGTACCGAAGGCGTGGATCAACGTTGGAAGATCCTCTGGAGGAACCAGGTGCTTCACCCTGGTGATATTCCTCAGATGGAAAAAGGAAGTTTTGACCACCGCTGACACCTGGGATTTAAGCGTCAAGTGGTTGTCAATTATTACGCCAAGATTCCGCACCTGATCTGAGGTTGTCAGCTGAACGCCCTCAAGCCATAAGCCTGAGGGCTATCCATCCGGCAGACCCGCCTCACAGTGACCTTTATCCATGACTAACACCTCAGTTTTCTCTGGGTTTAACCTCAGCCAGCTCCCATTCATCCAGTCCTGGATTTTGGCAAGGCAGTTATTAAATACCGATAAGGCAGCATCCTGGTCGGGCCCAAAAAGACATATACAGCTGGGTATCATCTGCATAGCAATGAAAACCCAAACTGTATCATCTAATAATCACTCCCAATGGCAGCATATACACCGCAAACAACATAGGCACTAAAATAGAACCCTGCGGTACCCCGCAGGACAGGGAGATTGATGCCGAAGAAAAGATTCCCGACACCACCCTCTGAGTCCTACCCTCGAGGTAAGATCGAAACCACCTGAGGACCATACCAGATAATCCACAGATGGACCGCAGATGCTCCAACAGCACACCATGGTCAACAGTGTCAAATGCTGCAGAGAGATCGAGAAGTACCAAGATAGAACGGGTCCTACGATCTCTCGCTATTAGGAGGTCATTTAGTACCCGAACAAGTGCTGTCTCGGTACTATGCCTTTTTCCTAAATCCTGACTGGAGAGAATCGTAAATATTGTTGTTGGTCAGATGATCTTCCAACTGTACTGCGACCACCTTCTCAATAACTTTACCCACAAAGGGTAAGTTAGAGACTGGTCTGTAATTTGCTAGACAGTCTGGGTCTAAGGAGGATTTCTTTAAAAGAGCCTTAACTATAGCCTCTTTAAGGGATCTGGAAAGATCCCCCTCTCTAAAGACTTCCAGACTATCAAAACCAGGACTAGGCCAATTTTATCCACACAATCCACTAAAAGACGTGTGGGGCCAGGGTCCAAATCACAGTTGGTTGGTCGCAGCGCTCGGATGACCATCACAATATTATCGATTGTGGGGAGACTGAAGTCAGACCATACAAACTGAGTGTTCGACATCTCCCGCCGACCATCACCGCTCCCATTGGAGAGGGAAGGACAGACGTCTGATCTGATTTTGGCAACCTTATCTGCGAAAAAGAGAGCAAACTCCTCACACCGTTCTGGAGAAAAGGCTCTTCTGGGCTGAAGACAGGCTGGACTGCACAGTCTGTCCACAATCCGAAAGAGCTGAGCTGGTCTATTCTGTGTAGCCGCTATCTCTCTGGACAGGAATTCTGCCTTCTTACAAAGAGATTGCAGATTGATAGGCCGTATAATGGTCCATCAAACTAAGGTTGTCATCATCCAGATCGGACTTCCGCCAACGCCTCTCCAGCCTTCGTCCAACCCTCCTCAACTCCCTCACGGTCTCATCAAACCATGGAGACCTGGGGCGAAGAGTGAGAGGATGAACACTAACAGGTGCAATAGAGTCCAGGGCCCCTGTCACCGCCTTATTATAGGCATGTACCAGGTCACCTGGATCCAAGCAATCCATCGGTAGGCCCGATAGGTCCAGCACCACCATCAGGTCATCCGGGGACACACCCCTTAAAGGGCGGTACTGTACCATCTCCGAAGAGGCTGACCTAATAGGGGTGGCCTCAAAACTGAACCTAATGGAGTGATGGTCAGACCATCTGAGTGGTTCCACCACCAAATCAGATATCCCCATCCCCAGAAGGAATACCAGGTCCAATGAGTGTCCACCAATATGAGTCGAGGAGGAAACAACCTGTGTGAAGCCCAGTGATACCATCAACTGGAGGAAGTCTTGACCAAAGCGTGAGAGTTCATCGTCGACCCAAGCATTGAAGTCCCCCAGAACCAACCATCTGGGGGACCCCAATGTCAGGTAGACAATGAAGTCTGCGACTTCCTGCAGGAAGACATTCTCGTCACCTGGTGGATGGTATAAGAGAAGTATCCTGCACCCCACACCCTCGCCTAAGACACATTCAAAGGATCTGGTGACTCCCACTGGTACCTCCACCAGGCCCAGTTCTGACTTAAAACATATGGCAACACCCCCACCCCTACGATCCTGCCTCGGGTGGTGTATCACCGAGTACCCGGCTGGAACTGCTGCTGCTAAAATTGGCCCAGCATTTCCATCCAGCCAGGTCTCGGTGATGCACGCCAGGTCAGATGACCCAATAAGATCGGCTATAATGGCCGTCTTGTTTTTGATAGACCTGGCATTACACAACACCGCCCGAGTAGAATGAGCCTCTGAGGATGACCGCCTTGCCTGCTGATCATAATCAGAACCCTTGGGTATGGGAACCAAGCAGGGAAAACCCCTTTCCTGTGCCCATTTTTCCCCAGGGCATCTCCTTGACCTCACTAACCCTATCCGCCCGCTCCTTTCCATTCCCCCCCCAGGCCCGGCACCAGCCCTCTTCCTCCCCCTCACAATCCCCAAAGCCCTACATCTTCTATAAACTCCGGGTGACGGGGGGGACAGGAAAAAGGACGAAGGTCCCTGAGCCTAGAGGGGGAGTAATACCCGACCGTCCTATTTTCATTCCGACACATAATTAACACCACAATCCACAATAATAAACCCCACAAACTTATATAAAATTCTAAATAAAACTAAAACACTACACTCAAATATCAAAATATAAATACAACAATAAACAAAATTATACCCTATCAGTGTGTCAATATTTGTACTTTAAATTTATCAGAACATTTTATCCATCTACCCCTCACCCCCAGTGCTCTCACCACTGCGGGGTGAAGGAGCTTTACACCTATACAAAACCCCCTAACATAAAATTGGCTTTTTTTTTCTCTCATTATCCTAAAACCAATATCCTCATTTACCCAAGACGAACACAAAACAAGAGTTCAAAATCTTTTTATGTCCACACTTATGTGCTCTCACCACTTCAGCATGGGCCAAACTTTAATCAGTCTCCTCTCACGAGACTGAAACAGTTATAAATGAACTCAGTTTTAAGTTCTTCCAATAGTTCTCACACGCTGGCTAAAGCAGAAAAAAAAAAATTCAGATATGCTTCACCAGTTCGAGCAGTCCACACCGTGGTCTACACAGTTCCAACTTCCATCCAAAATTTCCCAGTGACCAGAGACCAAAAACCAGAATCCTGCAGGCAGTAAGCAGACAAACATCAAATATACCTCTACTGCAGGTTCCAACTCCACCCGACCCTCGCTGTGGAGAGGCAGGCAGGACCACCCTCCGGTGGTACCCCTGCCTCAACTAGGGAGCAGAGTAACCCCCACCGCCCTCCAGAGGCAGGGAAACCTGTCACCCTCTCTGAACCAGGGAATCAGAACCCACAAATCTGTAGAGGAGATCAGTAAGCATTTTTCACTGCCTGCTATCCTGCAGACCACTTCCTCTTTCCAGCAGGTCCGCTCAAACTATGGAACCAGCAACCCTCTCCTGCGGTCCGGCCAGATTGTTCCTCCGAGTCGAAACTGGTACTCTGTCACTACTCCACCGCTAATCGTTCCTCCTTTTTCCTACACCATGTAGAGCCACGCCAGGTAGAGCAGCCACTAAACTTCCAGGGCCAGCCACTGAATCCTCGACAGAGCAACCAGAGACCAGCACCCGACAAAACAGCTCACAACGAGCAGCCTATGGCAAAACCAGACGCCAACCAGTCAGAAAGTCCACTCAGGCAAGTCTCTCTAGTCTTTCTTTGTGTTTGTGAAAACGACTCAGTTTTTAAACAGCAAAAAAAAATAATTAAAACAATAAATAATGAAATAATACAAAATACTAAACGATAATGAAACGATAACAAAAGTAGTCCAAGCCAAAAGTCAAGAGCTCACAGACAACTCACAGACGGCAGCCCAGCATGGCCGCCATCTTCTAGAAAGTGGAAATAGGACTGAACATCTATGTACCTATATGTGTTAAATGCTGTAAAGTATCTCCACATTTTGGTTTTTGTACAGTTAAATGTGTAGCCAATACTTGTTATGTAATGTAATGTACTGCGATCTGTAACAAATATTGTCCCTGTTCCTTCTATGTATGACATGGAACCTTTGAAAATGAGTCATTGGCTCAAAGGTCTTTCTGAATATCTCAATAAATAAAAAAAAAATCTTTCCACAATACAAGCCTTAACATCATTTGATGTCGTAAAATGGTGCACATTTTGTTCTTGTAAAAATAATTGAAAATTAGCATTAACAAATGCAGCCCCTTCATCTGTTTGTAACTTTTTAGGCTTGGGGTCCTCTCTGAGTATCATTTTAAAAGCCTCTGTCACATCTCTTCCATATTTTGTTTTTAGCAATTTGGTCCATGAGTATTTTGATAGGACATCAATAACAGTTACAGTAGAATAAAAAGAAAGCCATCATTGTCTTTGGAAAAACTAGCCATATCGACCAAATCAGCCTGCCATTGTGCAGCAATGTTGTTAACAACCACTGTTTCTAAGAAATCATTTCCACACAGGTTTGTGCATAGTGTAGGCATCTTGTAAAGACAGCCACTGTGTTACCTGAGTGTGAGTAATTATTTTCCCCTGTTTTGCAGTAGCACCATGTAGTCTCTGAACACCTCCTAAGCTACCAGGTGTATGAGGGTCATAATAAATTGTTTTCCATAATTTCGTAACCATGACTTCTGTTTAGTAATACGGCCAGGATACAGGTGTTTTTTTCAGATGTGAAAATGTTATTATGAAAGACCACACAATGTATACATCTAATTATATAACAACACAGAGCATATGTTAGCCATTGTGATAAACTGATGTTATATTGTGTTATAAATATTACAACAAAAAAAAAGCCAGGCCTTGTTTTGTTGTGTAACAAGAACATTGGATGTAAATTCAATTACATTGCTAACATCTTCCTGTCTTTGACATTTTAAACTATAACAACAAATATCAACAATGTAGGTCACAGCTACCAATAGTCGACCATGAGAAACCACATTCATTTTTTCAAATATTAGTGGTAGAACATTTTGAACAGTTTCTAACACATTATTGTTTAAGCACCTGCTCATGTTCATTATTTCACAGCAGCATACAATCAATGTCACTCATTAAAATCTGTATAAACTGAAGTTTTTCACAGTTGACAGGGTTACATGGAGTTTGAGCAGCATGGTTTAAACTTTGCATGGTTATCAAAGTCTGTACAAGATTTTTTATTTTCTGCTTTTCAAAATTTTTTTGGTGATTTCCCCACGGGTTACCCATCTTAACAGCTTTCACCATGCAGCACTGTGTTCCTTGTCAGAACTCCCAGCATCATGCAAGTACATATAATATGGCACAAGGCTTCCTTTTTGCATTGGGCTTTTAAAATATTTTTTACAACTTCCTGATGAAACTGCTTCTTCAACAGCACTCCGTAGTGTTACACTCAACTGTTCATACAATGTGTCAAGTCCCTTAGCAATACATAGCATCTCTTTAAATTCAGACAAAGTGTCATTTATAGCTTGTATTGTATCAAAATAGGATGCTGTGCACCCGAGTGTCCACGCTGTCTATCTGTCTAGTAGCTTGATCCAATGTGGGCACAACCTCTCACAGACTTCAGGAAAAGCATGCTCCCAGTACTCTGGTTCATATAAACAATCATGTCTTATCTGCGAGGGGTGTTCTATGGTGCGTCCTTCACAGTTTATCTTCAAGTCCTGAGCCATCAAGTCTTTGCAGTAACTGTAGTAGAATACCCTTTATCAGGTCCAACATAATACTCTTTTCAGGTGACACTTGAACTGCTGTCATGGCCACATCATACTTTATATCAGGGCATTTTTCAACATCTGGTTCTTCCCACTGTTCATCCATATTATAAGAAGGGTCTGAAAAATGGAGCTTTCTGATTGGCTGCAAACATTCTAACAGCCTTATGTTAATCTTTTATTAACATACATGTAGAGCTTAGCCATATGCAGAACAAGGTTTAACACTGCTTGAAAACATTTTTTATTATAATAGCAATAAGGCACTCCCAGGTATTATGTTAATGGTCAGTTAATCACCTTCTAGGGGCATGTGGCACTCGGCTACACCTTGTGCCACAGTACATCCCTAGAAGGTGATTAACAGACCATTAACATAACCCTTGGTCATGCCTCATTGCTTAATTAACACACTTATGATTATCATGCAAACCAAGTCTCAAGAATGATTCAATCAATACAGTCATACCATAATCCTCAGGTGTAGCACTAGCAGATGTTGCAGAACAAAATTGGCTAGGTTCATTCATTTTGCTGTTTTCCTCAGGCAATCCACACACACAGGAGCAAAACATAAAGCAAAACACTATGGAGGCAGAGCGGTAAATGTTTTTAGCAGCATTAAGCCTACTTTTAACTGCTCTGACATGTCCTGGGCAAGCCTGAATGTGCCAACCTTTGTTCCACCCATAGCAGTATCACAATATAGAAGGGGGGCTGCATCATATCTGGTGCACAAAGGTGAGAAAAAGTGGTGGAGTGTATCATATCCGGTGCACACAGAAGTGGCGGGATGTTGTATAATTTCCAGCACACACAGGAAGCAGAAGGGGTGGGATATTGCATTATTTCTGGCACACTCGGGAAGCAGAAGGAACAGGACATTGCATAATTTCTGGTAATCAAATTTTGACAGTATACGCATACACTACTTATGTAAATAACTGTAGCAAGGCATTGTGGGTAAAATATGAACCTGTTTTACAATTTCCTTACTCTTAGATGCTGCCCCATATTTGTGTGGTGGTGTCAACAATATAAGCTTTTGTTTGTTTATTTTCACAAAAATGCATTGTACATACCGTATCTGGTTACAAGACTTCTATACTGAGAGATGTTGGTTCCTATTTCTTCAGTGAGCACAGAAAAATAAAAGCCTGTATATTAATTTACATAGTGAGGCATTTTGGGTACAGTAGAGTACACTCCTACAGGTCACTTCTTCCATTTTCTATGGCAAACCTCACTAAATCACTGTAAAATGATATTTTTACCAGGTCTGGCACAGCCATCACTAGTAGGAATTAGTGCAGATATGGTCCCTATTAAATATAAATTATTGTAAAGCAGACACTGACCAACAGCAGTGATGTTACCAGCATTGTATTACTAGTAGCAATACAACTTCCTAACAGGCAAACACCTCAAATGATGTCAGCAGCCTGGAAGCATGTTAACACAGCATTCAGCAACCTTGGTGAAATGGACCACAAGAAAAATATACTAAAATGCATTCATTTGTTCACGTTTGTTACAAAGCCTGGAACACAAATAGGTTTTATAGTAGTGTTTATTGAATGTTGCTGTTTCTTATAGTTTTAAAAACCTTTGCATTTGACCTCCAATAAATCACTTTACAATTATATTTCTTCCAGGGCTAGCACAGCTATCCTTAGTAAGAATTAGTGCAGATAAAGTCCCTATTAAATATAAATTATTGTAAAGCAGACACTGACCAACAGCAGTGAAGTTATCAGTATTGTATTAGTAGCAGCAATACAACTTCATAACAGGCAAGCAACCCCAAATGACATCAGCCTGGGGGCATGCTGATTCAGGATCCAGGAACCCTGAGAAAATGGACCACAATAAAAAGATACTAAACAATGCATTAATTTGTTGACTTTTGCTACAAAACCTGAAACACAAATAGGTTTTATAGCCATGTTTATTGAACGGTGATGTTTCTCTTAGTTTTAAAGAGCAATTGACACAATCTGGCTAAAAGTGGTACATTGCAGAATTAGAATAAGCATACCCCCAGTAAACCCCATACCAAAAACTAGATGTCTGTGTTACTTCATTGTAAAGTTATTAGCCATGTTGTAACCCTTATTTCACTACCTGTTCAAAAAAAGCCTGCATCAGTGAAGAGCTGTTGCTGATGTTATCTAGGGACCTTACAGTCTAGTATTGCCTATCAGCAAGTTTATAGGATCTGTCTCTCCAAAGTTGTAAAGATCATGTGCAATGGTTTTCGGAAGTAAAACAGGCAGCACCAGACAGTAATGTATGTGGGATCTTTTGTTCACTTGGTCTATGAAAGCTTTTTTCAAGGGTCTTGATTCAGTACATTTGGAAATTGATCTAAATATGGCTATAGCATTATTTCAAAGCCATCTGTTGGTCTGTCAAGGGAACTGTAAAAACAACTACCAGAGCTGAACTCTTCTGTGCACTTTAATATATGAATTTCCCATAATGCACAGCAGTCAAATCCCAAATGGCAAACACAGCAGAAAAACTGAGATGGTTCCACAGTTCACATAAGTAAATCAGACAGAATAAACACATATTCTGAACTGTTGATCACATCTGCATATAATCAGTAATTCACTGACTGTTCACTATTGCACTCACAATATACAAAATTCAGTTAAATATATGCATTTCCCATAATGCACAACAGCCAAATCCCCAACAGCAAACACAGCACAATAAGGGATATGATTCCACAGTTCACAAATGTAAGTCAGCCAAAATAAACAAAATGTTGATCACACCTTTATTTAATCAGTAATTGAATGACTGTTCACCATTGCACCCATAATATACAAAATGCAGTTAAATATATGCATTTCCCATAATGCACATTAGTCAAGTCCCAAACAGCAAACACAACAGAAAAACAGAGATGATTCCACCTATTTGTGTCTGTATCTGTGTTTTATTGTACTTGCTAATATGGGATGTCATGTTACAATGTCTTATAATGCATAACTCCATTTCTGCACTTGCCATGTTGCAAGCACATTAACCCACTCCAGAGTATGGTTCTACTGTGGAATTAACTTTGTTACAAAACCTGACACATATAGTTTTATACCAATGATTTTTGAATGGTGCTGCCTGTTTCACATGTGAAAACCAGATCCTATAAGCTTCCTAACAGGGACTACTAGACTATGAGTTCCCTAGATTACATCATCGGCAGCTCTTCACTGAAACAGGTGTTTTTTTTTTTTTACAGGTAGTGAAATCAGGGTTACAAAATGGCTACTACCTTCAAAATTAAGTAATGTAGAAATCTAGTTTTTGGTATGAGAGTTATTGGGGGTCTGCTTATTAGGATTCTGCAAAGTAGCACTTTTGGTGTCAGTGGCTCTTTAAAAACCTTTGCATGTGACCTTTGATGTTTGCCATAGGAAATGAGAGAAGTGACCTGTAGGGGTGTACTCTGCTGTACCCACAGTACCTCACTATGTAAATTAGTATACAGGCTTTTATTTTTCTGTGCAAACTAAAGAAATAGGAACAGTCATCTCTCAGTATAAAAGTCTTGTAGCTAGATATGGTATGTACAATGCATTGCTGTGATAAACAGATAAAAGCTTATGTTGTTGATACCACCACACAAATATGGCAAAGCATCTCAGAGTATGGAAATTATAAAACATGTTTGTATTTTGCTGATAATGCCTTGCTAGAATTATTTACATATTATTGCTCACTGCCAGCAACATAAGGGACTTTACATCTGAGTAAAGCACATTTAAGGCAGTGTAATAATTTGTCTGTAATTCCTTGTTGCTGTATGTAAAACAATGACAGTGTCCTAGCATGACATCATTTTTTTTGTTGTGGGGGCACACACACACAAGAAACTGGAGAATAAAACAGTAAAAAATAAGAATGACAGATTTTACAAACAAATTGCAACTTCAACATTTGAAGCCTGCCTGGCAATGGCATACCACGTGTAACAGGCATATAATGGAACATTGTTATACAGCAATTTGCATCTTTTTACTCAGTTGTTATGCCATTGATGTGACATCACTTTGTTATTAACCCATCAATAGTCATCACATTGATGGTATAACAACCGTGATCACTCTGCACATGTGCCCATCATGATGCAACAGCCTGACTAAAATGTCCGTGGCAGTGAGAGGATGACCTCATGTGGAGTGTCAGTTACAAAATTTGAACAGTAAGGATCATCCTGCTTAATTTTTTTAAAACTAGAAGTGTATGACCATACACTATAAAATATAATGTATGGTCATACATTGGCAATCAGTTTGAATAACTGGTTTGAGGTTGCCATGGTGATATAAACCTCTCGTGCTTCAATCTTGAGGTTTACATGGTCACCATGGCAACCTCTTGTCAGTTAATGAACTGGTTACCGATGTATGCCCATACATTATCCTCTATTTGGGGAACCTTGTGACTACCTCCATAGCTTATGCATTGAAGAAAGAGTATAGCATCCCAAATGACATCAGCCCTCAAACACACAGACAGCAGAGTCAGCTCTTCAGAAAATGTTTATTTAAAACCACATGGTTACACCAAGATGCTACTTCTGTGTTCAGTGTTAGATATTCAGTGTGCAGCATTATGGTGTCTGCCAGACCATGAGAAAAATGACTTTCTGTTTTAGCTAGCTAAAGATTCCTGAAGTCAGAAGCTAAGCAGAGTTATTGTGAAAAGTGTATACCACATGGTCACACTGAGATGCTATGACAGTGCTTGTCTAAATTTTGGCATCTGCTCTCTTCCAATAACTAACAGGTACTGTAAAGACAAATAATAGCACTTAAGTGAAAGACAAACAGAATCTTGTTTTTTGGGGGAGGGTAGGGTCAGATTGTAGCAGGTTGGTGATAATCAGCTTAATCTGGTTCAATGTCAGTTTGCATTCATCTGTATCCTTCTCCCCCGGGTCATGCCAGAAAATAGACAGGATTTGTCTAGTGCACTTACCTGGTCAACAAAAACAAAATAAAAAAAATCATGAACACTACTTGAAGTGATTTTGTGAACTACCATTCAAACTGCCAAAAAGAGCTGTTTTCAATTAAATAAATGCTTTGATTTCTGTGTTCTGCTTCATGTGCATAACCTGCCCTTTTACTTTTAGTGCTGCAACTCACTTGTGTGTCATCATGCAAGGGAAACAAAGTTTATAAGCACTGTTTTGAAACAGAGACCTATGTGGCCAGTCTTGGTATTGCAGACATTTACACTACCGACACAGGAGTCTACATCTCTTAGCATAGAAATCCTGTCGGCTAGGTACTATATGCACAATGCCTTCTTTGGAAAATAAACATAAGAGAGCTTTTATTGTTGAAGCCACTACAGAGATTTCAGACTGCACCACACTGTAAGGGAATTGGAAAACAACAACTTATTGTACCCACAATGCCATGCTATGGACATCTGCATAGTAGGTGCAGTCACCACCACCAAAATAAGGGACTGCACCTCTGAGTAACCAACATTTACATCAACATGATAATTTACCCAGAATTCAATGGTGCTGTATGTAAAACATTGATGGTTCTATTGCATACAGAAAACTGGAGGACACCGTACTGATAAAACATAAATAAAAATGACTATGACAGATTTTTTTATAAAAAAAATTGCAGCTTCAGCATCGAGGGCATGGGGCAGTGGCATGCTATGTGAAAAAGGCATCTGCGAAAGTTCACATAATCACTTTAACTTGAATCCTGCTACAGGTCTCCAAAGTAGTCATTAAAGAGCCACTGACACCAAAAGTGTTACATTGCAGAATCCAAATAAGCAGACCCCAATAACCCTCATACCAAAAACTAGATATCTATGTTACTTTATTGTAAAGATATTAGCCATTTTGTAACCCTAATTTCACTACCTGTAAAAAAAAAAAAGCCTGTTTCAGTGAAAAGCTGCCAATGATGTCATCTAGGGAACTCATAGTCTAGTAGTCCCTGTTAGAAAGCTTATAGGAACTGTTTCTCCAGAGTAGTAAAGATCATGTGGTAATGGTCATCACATGTAAAACAGGAAGCACCATTCAAAAATCATTGGTATTAAACTATATGTGTCAGGTTTTGTAACAAAGTTAATTCCACAGTAGAACCATGCTCTGGAGTGGGTTAATGTGCTTGTAACATGGCAAGTGCAGAACTGGAGTTATGCATTATAAGTCTTTATAACACGACATCCCATATTAGCAAGTACAATAAAACACAGATACAGACACAAATAAAGTGGAATCATATCTGTTTTTCTGTTGTGTTTGCTATTTGGCTGCTGTGCATTATGGGGGAAATGCATATATTTAATTTCATTTTGTATATTGTCAGTGCAAGGGTGAACAATCATTCAGTTATTGATTACATGAAAATGTGATCAACGTTTTGTTTATTTTGGCTGATTCATATTCGTGAACTGTGGTATCATCTCTATTATTGTGCTGCATTTGCTGTTTGGGATTTGGCTGCTGTGCAATATGGGACATGCAAATATTTAACTGCATTTTGTATATTGTAAGTGCAATGGTGAGCAGTCAGTGAATTACTGATTACATACAGATGTGATCAACAGTTTAGAATATGTGTTTATTCCATCTGACTTTTGTGAACTGTGGAATCATCTCAGTTTTTCTGCTGTGTTTGCCATTTGGGATTTGGCTGCTGTGCATTATGGGAACTGCATATATTAAAGTGCACAGAAGAGTTCAGCTCTGGTAGTTGTTTCTTCAATTCCCTTGGCAGACCAACAGATGGCTTTGAAACAATGCTACAGCCATATTTAGATCAATTTCCAAATGTACTGAATCGAGACATTTGAAAAAAACTTTCATAGACCAAGTGAACAAAAAAGCCCACATACATTACTGTCTGGTGCTGCCTATTTTACTTCTGAAAACCATTGCACAAGATCTTTACAACTTTGGAGAAACAGATCCTACAAGCTTGCTGACAGGCAATACTAGACTGTAAGGTCCCTAGATGACATCAGCAGTAGCTCTTCACTGACACAGGCTTTTTTTGAACAGGTAGTGAAATAAGGGTTACAAAATGGCTAATAACTTTACAATGAAGTAACACAGACATCTAGTTTTTGGTATGGGATTTACTGGGGATATGCTTATTCTAAGTCTGCAATGTACCACTTTTAGCCAGATTGTGCCAGTTGCTCTTTAAGCAATGCTTTTTGAACAGTGCTTCTCATTCTATATGTGAAACCCATTGCACGTGATCTTTACAGCTTTGGAGACACATGTCCTATTAGCTTGCTGACAGGGAATAGTAGACTGTGTGTTCCCAAGATAACATCATCAGTAGCTCTTCACTTTTACAGGGTTTTTTTGTACAGGTAGTGAAATCAGGATTACAAAATGACTAATAACTTTAAAATAAAGTAACGTAATAATCTAGTTTTTGGTATGAGATTTATTAGGGGTATGCTTATTCTAATTCTGCACTGTAGCACTTTTGATCAGATGGTGTCAGTTGCTCTTGAAACTTGATTTACTGCAGCGATTTCAGAAGGTAGACAGGAGTACATACAGAATAGGACACAGCACAGCGAACAACATCACAGTACGACTCCAAGATAAAAAAAATTTTGCTGCACATGATCTTCGAAGAGCAGCTGACACCTTCAGGAGAACCTTAACAAAACATAATATTTAGACACAGTTCAGTTTATATTTCACATTAGTTTTGTATCTTTCCTCACAATATTTACTACAGAGGTCATGTGAATGAAAACAGGATCTTTATTCTGAAGACTTTATTCCTGTTGCTTTCTCTCTACCCAAGGGCATAATGCACTGCATGTGACATCACAGTTACTCCCATGGCAACTGGTTGTGATGTCACAACAGAGGATTATGATTTCCATTAGGGAGTAAGTGACAGAGGCAAATGAACTCTATGGGACAACAGTCATGTAGTCATACACATTTCTTCAGCAACAGCTAATGTGAAAGAGAAACCTATATAATCTATATGGAATGCAACCTGAACTGTACCTAAATATTATGTTTTTCAAAGTTTTCTTTGAGGTGTTACTCTATTTAAAACTATAAAGAGGCACTGTCCCTTTAATAACTATGTCTCCCTGGTATAATGTCACAGTTGGGTGTTGCAGTACTGAGAGAAAAAAAAAGGTCAGGTTATGCAAGTAAAGCAGAGCACCATAACTAGTGTTTTTTTTTTTTTAATGGAAAACAGCATTATTTGGCAGTTTGAATGGTAAGAGACTGATTCACAACACCTATAGGTTACTATACCCATTTGATATGGCAATGGTTGGTAAATCCTTTAAACTTTTAAGTTACCATTTACTGTGCTTGTATTAGTTTTTACAGTAGCTGTTACTTAACAGAAGAGAGCAGATGCCACAAATTAAATACTTTATTGTGGAACATTGTTACAAATGGAAATCCATCCATTCAAAAATGTTGTTATGCTGCACTAGCTACATCAGCTAGTTTGATATTCTGCACTAGCTACATAGCTAGTGCAGCACAACTTAGAACATGGCCATGCATGCTTGGTCCAGTGACATATGATCTGAGGGAATGTCTGTGATAGTGAGAACAGTCCCAGAAAGCAAAAAGGAGTGAAAAAAACTCAAAGGTAAGGACACCCTTCATTATATGGGTGACCATACACAATAAAATATTCTGTATCATCGCTCGTATACTCCAAAGGTATGTTTTGACTCTCGAGGTCTCCAGATAACATGGGAACCTTTCGAGTAAAAAGTATCTTTGTTGTGTATGAGCGATTATACACAATACTCTACGTTTCCCTTTTGTGATGTCATGCTTCGGGGTGGCAGCACTGAGAAAACAAAATGGGCGGAATATGCAAATGAAGCAGAGCATGGAACTAAAAGCATTTATTTCATGGAAAACTGCACTTTTGGGCAGTTTGAATGGTAGGAGATTGAATCACAACTCCTGCAGGTAACTAATCCCATTTGCCATTGCACAGCTCTCTAAATCACTTTAAAAGTTGGTAACTGGGAAAAAGTGCACTGAGCCAAGGCTCATTTCCAGGTGCGATAAGGGGAAACAAACAGGGTAGGAAAACAAAAGAGTACTTTGTTAGATGCAGAAACTGTAGAATGCAAAATAATATAACTATTAATGTTACAAATAAATAGTTGGAGACCAGATACATGTTTGTATTTTACCGTTGGCATAATATCATTGCCCCTTTAAGTATGCCAATTACTCAGGAATCAAAGCATGCTGATATTTTAGTTGTAACCCCCTCCTCAAGGGTTACTAGAATCTCGATTAGAATCAGTGGTAGGCAGGGAAGGCAGCTAGTGAAATGGCAGTTAAATGGATTTCACGCTGCCTTACTCTGTTTTCAGTATCAGCAAAGATCTGGAGGGATGATGTCATTTACAGCTGTCGCAGCAGCATAAGCCACCACATAGCTAGCAGCTATGGGGAGTTTTGGAATGTTCAATTGGAGTGTCAGAGTGCTGAGTAGAAGGCTGCTGATTGCAGTGCAGCTCCTCAAACAGCTCTGCAATAGAGTTACCAGTCCATTTTTCATCAGAATTTCTCACCCTAGTGGAGGACAGCTTTGCCTACCTAGTGAAGTGGTGGAAACGTGCTTTTGGGTTTTTTTTGTTTTGGGAGCTCCATTCCAGGTGGAATGGAGCAGGACTCTGGGATTCTCTGGGCAATCCCCTGATCCTGCATGGACAATGGAAGCTGTCTGGAATTTCATTTGTCTGTGAGTACTATGTGTTTATTTTATGTTTTCCCAGGAGCACCTGCAATCTCATTTAAAGGTAAATCTCTGATAAAAGGACCTTGATACCTTAACCAGTGTGTATAAAAGCGTTTGCCTACAGTGGAGTCCAGTATGTGACCATCCATGTACAGAACTTTTCTTTGATACCCCAGTGGTGTCCTAAAGTAGTATGTGAAATGTGATATACATTTCAAAATAGCATCAACAGTTGTATCAGTTTCTATATTGTGTGAGGTGTTGTTTACCAGTTGAATGACTGAGTATAAACCAGGAAGCAAAATGTGGGAGGCCCCCCCATTTGGAGTGACCAGTTTACCTCTACGGGTTCTGATGGGCACCTAATTCTTTCATCTTTGTGCATGTGGCCAATGCCTGAAGAAAGTTTACCAGGAAAGTGGGTTATTTTCCAGTTTTGTCCCAGTGAGTGTGTTTTCTTCTAGTTCTACCTCATTGAAGGGGTTGCTCAAGTTTACCTGAGAGTATGGATTCTGCTGGCTTTTAGCCTTATGTGCTCTGGTGGTCGTGTGTGTGACTAATATCCTGTGCCAGATAGGAAGTGTCCTAGTACTGGCCATGTGTGCTTAGTCATGGAAACCTGCTTGTTTGTGTTCTACAGGTGGCAAGTCTGCACATTTCTACAGTTACCTATGCTAAATGGGAATTCATGACGTTCTGTACCACAGTATCTGCATTTACCATGTGTGTAGCCCTTACGGGTCCATCTTCACTTTGTGTTTATTCCTACTCTGTTATGTGAATAAAAGCCACACTCTAGAATCCTAACCTGGTTTTGACATCATGGTATTGCTTCCTAATGTCTGGAGTTACTTGGGGTGCCCCTGTCCAGAAGTACAAACCTAGCATATCCCTGAGCAAATGTTTTCTCCATGGGACCCTGGTTGGATGACCATTGTATTGGTCCCTACCAAGTGTGTGCCAGGCAGTAGTTGCACTTGGCTTTGGCTGTGTTGTACAACAGTCCTTCCAGCTGGCAAATCCCACCTTGCATATGGTGGCACAACAAAACATCTTCTTTTTCACAATGTAACCCCCATCACTCTCTTTTCCCCTAGACTGTGGGAGGTGTGTCCACTGGTTAAATAAGGGCTGGTGGGGGGGGCTACAAGACATGGGGGCTTATCCGAGGATGTTAAATTTAGGGAGAAAACGCTGGATAGTTTGCTTTGGGTATGGCTAGCGTTTTGTCTGTCTGGCAGTTGGTAGCCCAAAACTGTAAGCTTTGCACAAAAGGATCTGCCAAGGATATTGCTGTATGTATGTGCTGCTGTGTGCCTGCTGTTCATGTGCTGCTGTGTGTTTTGCCACCATTTACCAAGGGACTATAAAGCCAAAATGTGTATGCCCTTGTCCTGCATCAAAAGAGCATTACAGATCTTTTAAATTTTAATTTTCAAGTGATAAAAAGTATTGTGGACTTTGGGAAACAAAGAGACAAATGTGCCCAAAAAGTTTCATGTGCTTATTGTGTAAATTGGAGGAGTCGCTAAAGAAATAGCCAAGTTCTATGCAAAGAAATGGTCAAAAATGGCACTCCCACCATGAAATTTCAGCCAAGAAAAAAAGTTAAATTTGCAGTTTAAATTTTGCCCTGCTCAATGATCACCATGAAGGAATTGTTCTGAGAGGAAAAGAGGCTCAATTGCATGGTGTCGAGTGAATGGTGAGACTGCAATCAGTCCAGCCCCCTAGCCAGCTTCAGAGTGAAGCCCAGTGTTCGACAGGGAGAGAGCTAGTGACGTGCAAGCTGGTCAGCCAGGAGAAACCATCGAGGGGACTGTGAACATTCTAAGGGCCAGATATTCAAAACGTTGCACTGGGTGCAAACCATTTGCACAGGTTTAGTGCGGGATTAGTGTGGGTCCGCTATATTCAAAAGGCCAAATAACATGTGCAAACTGCATTAGTGCTGGGCAAAATCATAATGTATGCAAGGGGCAAAGTGAGAGTGTATGTAAGTGCAATGCTATATTCAGCGACTAGCACTGCGCAAAGTGGTTTTGCGCAACTTAGCGAGACACTTAGCGTGGTGCAAATTACCATCCAGAAAAAAGGTAGTCTTAACCCTGGGCAATCAGCTTTGCATGACATTTTGGCTTTGCACGACATTTGCGTGGCTTTGAACGACCCTAACAAAACAAAATTACACATAGACAAATTCAGACAAAGAGAAAATATGCTGCTCACAGATGGCACCACAATGATGCCATCATCGGCCACCAGTCCCCGCAATGCCAGGCAGTAAGTGGTGACCTGGCCACCAGTGGACACTATGGCAGTGTGGCCATACAGCACACACCTGCAGACCACTCTTCAGTGGACACCAACAGATGTCAGCACACACATGCAGCACTGTGGGCATGGAGGATGTTGAGGGGAGGGTGTACGTGTGGCCAGGCTACACCAGAGACCAGGTGTGTCTACAATGCTGGGACACATCACACAGTGCACATGGGATAGTATTGGGAATACCCCAACACCAGTGTGCTTTTCTGATCATATGTGCCCCCCAGCCACATAACGCACAGCTGTACAACTGCCAAAGCACACACAGCCAGCCAAGTATATGTCACTGTGAGCATCCCATGCCTGAGGTGCAGCATCTGTGGGTCACATGACAGCGTAATAGTAATGTCCACTGCCAGTAAACACCTGCAAGTCGGGCCTGTCACTGTGTACAGTGCAGTCATCAGCACTGCCCTACACACCAGAGGCAGTGCTGTGTCCCTCACCCTGCTGGCCCCCTTGCTACTGTAGTGTCTGCTGTGCACTGTAGCATGACCTACAGTGTGACAGTTGCATGCAGTGCCACCACCAGCTATGCCTATGCTGTGTTTCCCATGGGGTACAATATTCTATGCTATGCTGTACTGTTTACATGTAGCCTGCAGCTATCATCATGCACTGCCAGACTGACCTACAAGTTGAGCAGCAGTCAGACCTGGCCAGCCCCCTGTACTTTCAGACTGACCTACAGGTGGAGTTGTGGGACCTTGCAGTAATGCTGGGCAAACTGCATGCAAATCAGGGCATAATGACATACTAATCTGGACGTTTGCCCAGAGACTACCTAAGTAGGCTCATTTGTATGTCACTTTTGAATATGGCAAAGTTTAGTGCCCGGCAAATGTGTTTGCACCAGGCAAATGGCTTAGCTCCACGCTAAACCCATGCAAACGTGTTAGCGCTGCGCAAATGGTTTGGGGAATATTATACAGTTTTGAACACTGTACTTTCACATGCACTGCTGCCTGCAGTTGTACTGGGTCCATACATTTGCTGGCACACACACATTGGCTACATAGTTCACCTCTACCTACCTTCATGTCACTGTGCACTGTGTTGCTGTTGTGGTTTGCACTTCCTGGTTGCTATATTCAGAGCTGTCTTATTCCAGGGCTAAGTTTGCCCTGCACTCCCAGCCCAGTTTGCCAGGCCTCATTCCCATGCTATATTCAGAAGCTGTTTGTCCCAGGCTATTCCTTTTGAATATAGCTTGCTTTATGCTCTGGGCTATGTTTTCCCACAGGGCAGTGCTAATTTAGCCCTGGGGCAAAGTTTTGAATATCTGGCCCTAAATCTGAAAATACAGACTATTTCTGTTCAAAATCTGGCTCAACTCATTATCCAACTGATTGGGAAGTAAGCGTATTGTTTGTTGTGACAATTGGTGGGATCGCCAACCCATTTCAACCCAGAGGCCTTCCAGGATTGGCTTTAGGCTGAAAAATTTTCCATCAGAGCAAGCCAGCTACTGATTCAGTGAGTACTATTCAGAATAACTGAGCTCAAAATGTGTGTGATTTTAAAAGCCAAGCTAGATCTGTTTGTAAACAGTGAGATTGTTTTGCAAAAGAAAGACTGTCAAGTACAATCAAAGCAAACAAGAATTCTGAGCAATAGACTGTGAACATATATTATGGATTCAGCAACAGTATAATGTTCTAAGCAAGTGAGAGACTGAGAGTTGTGTTTGGGCTGCAACAAACAGGCAATCCTGTAAAGAAATACTGTGGTGTCAGTAACTTTAAGCATATTTAAATAGTTGATTTGAGTGCTAATCATAAAGTCCTGTGTAAAATCATATGAATGTGCTGATAGATGAAAAAGTAGTGCAATCATTACAGTCTGAGCAGAAATCAGTAGCAGAAAAAGTCAAATGCGCAGTTTTTTGAGTCAGAAACAGATTTGATGCAACAGGAGTGCTGCCTCCGCCATTACAGGGCGGAGCAGTAAATGTAAACACAGCAGCAAGGAGCCATTTTGAGAGACTGTTCCAAGTATAGTGAACTCTGTAGTAATGATTAACTTTAATGTGTTTTATTTACAGACATGTCTTCAGGAACATCCCGCTACCGAGATCATGCCTCTGCTATGATAGCAGAGGAGCTTGCCAAATGAAAGGAAATAGAGCAAGTTTTCTATGGTGACAGTTTGTCTCCACATGTGGCAATTACCAACTACCCTGTGAGAGTATGCTTAATGTGTCTCAAGGCTGGAAGGCATGTGTTCTTAATTCCTCACCATTCAGGTTGCTTAATGAAGTATGGTCTGTATAGAGCAACAACAAATTTGTCTGACTCCCACCAGGACAAATGTAGAGAATTCTGCATGTAGCAGCACACAGCACCAGATTGAACCTGTTGGGGGGGCAGCAGAGTGTGGCACAAAAGAAGAGAGTGTGGAGTTACTGCAGATGCAGACATTTTGTGATGTTTCTTCACCTGTGTCTAGAATGGACAGTGTGGTGGAAGGCTCTTTGGACCCATGGAAAGAGGGTCCTTGTCCTAGCCTAGTTGGAGAGGATGAAGTTTGAGACACGTTAGAATGGGAGGTGTCTACCTCCATGCCCAGTGAGGAGTGGACTGTCCCAGGAGTGAAGATGACTGCTCGCTCCTGGGCCCAGGTCTTAATTGAGGAAAAGGAGGATGAGGATATGTATCTTCATGTTGAGGGTCCCAGTGAGTTGCCTCAAGCTCTTGCCATGGAGCAGCCAGAGAGAGAGAAGTTGGCAACTCCACTGCCCTGCCTGCAAAAATGATCGAGGACGAGTTCTGTCATGCTTTAAGTATACGGCACTGGCTGAATCAGGACTGGCTGCCCCCAAGCCATGCCAAGGATCGTGTACCGATGAAGAGTAGTAAGGAGGAGAGACTAGTTCATAGGAGGGCTGATGCCATATATGGGAGGTCCTTTTCTACCTTTCCTTGAAGAGTATGGGAGGAGATTGAGCGAAACAGAAAAGTCTGGTTACTGGAGGAAGCAAGCAAGAATCTGCATCCAGGTGTGACCCCTTGTGTCAGAGATAGAGGTATCAGTGATAGACTGAAATTTTGGAAATTGGGCAGGACATTGTTTGTGGACACTGTACAATATGTGAACAATGTGGCCTGGAATTCCATCCTCGGGTCCCTCTTACTTCCCCTCCTGATGTCTGGTAACTTCCACTCTAACCCTGGCCCTCTTGTTACCCCTACCCCCAACATCATCCTCCCTAGCGGGATTCACATTGGATCCCTTAACATATGTAGCCTTCTAAAAACAATGGGACTCCTATCATGGCTAGGTCCATCAACACCAGCCTGACGTCATTGCCCTGGGTGAAACCTGGCTCTCTCCCTTGACTCCTGACTTCACAGTAGCTCTGTCCGGGTACAACTTATACTGGGCTAATAGGTGGGGTAAGTGTGGAGGAGGCTGTGCCATCTACTTTAAGGACACACTACATGATCAACTACTACTCCCACCAGCTTGTACCTGGACCACAGGTCCTTATACTCAAACTCACCCTGGGTCACTCCCAAACCACCCTTCTTATCATGGTGGTCTACATTCCCCCCATGGACCAGAAAGTGGCCTTCAACTCTACCTTGTCCTACCTCACCACCCTCACATCACAAAATGAAAAAATTGTTCTTGGTGACTTCAATATAAATTGGCTGGCTGAAACCATCACTCCATTTATTGATGCGGCTACTGCCCAAGACCTTACACAAGTAGTCCACTCCCCCACCTGACTAAATCAACACTCTGGATCCTCTTCCCTTCTGGAGTTGGTCCTTACAAACCATCCCCTCAAAATCACAAGTACCACCATGCTGCCGAATGCCCTGAGTGACCACTCCCCAGTTCTCTGCTCCTGGTCCTGCAAAGCCCCAAAGACCCCACCAAAAATAATCCACCAAAGTAAGCTTGGCCCTGGTAAACTTGCTCTTCTAAAATATCACCTCAGATCAGTGGAATAGTCTTTCTTTTTTTTAATTCAATATGTTTTATTCATTAACACCACAGTACAATAATATGAGAAGTGACAGGTGAGCCTCCTATTACAGAGCATAAATTAACATTTAATGATGAGGCTTTAATATCCACGGTATCAGGCATTACAAAACAGTTTTAACACAGTTCAAAACCCATTCCTCAAACCCCACCCACCAGAACCAAGCATAGAGATCTGGAGAAGTAATAATAGTAGGAAAATAGAAAACACAGTAAAGGCAAGAACCTTCACTATTGACCCAGATTATGAGTTTATTAAGGGTTCCATGTTGCAAGTAAGGCATCCAGGATACCCCATTTGGTAAGATAAAATTGCAGCCTATCATTCATTTTGGCTATGTGCCTCTCAAGTTGCAAGGCCAACAGGATTCCTCTATGCCACTCAAGGATGGAGGGGATAGAATCATCTGTCCAGTGTCTCATGATTATCAACTTGGCCACATCCAATATGACAGTCATAGGTTTTCTGCTGTCTAATCATCTCTGAAGGGAAATAATTAAGTAGACAGATTTCGGGCAAATAGAAAGGATCCAATCCCAAGTGGTTGTCTAATGAACTTTGTATAGCTTTCCAGAATATCTGGACCTTTGGACATTCCCATATCATGTGATATAGATCCCCATTATCATCATTACGCAGATGACATCGTGGGGATGAAAGCTTCCCAATCCTATTTGATTTAACTGGAGTAAAATAAAGATTGTGCATGGTATTCTATTGCTGCAATCTGAGTCTATCCTGTTTTATAAACTTATATATGTTACACCAAATTTGTTGCCAGAAAATCGGATCATCTTTGAGAGACAATTTCTGAACCCAGTAATAACAGGTTCCCTGAGGCAACCATGGATTCAATACTTGCAGTTCTTGATATACCATAGAAACAGAATGTGGTTGGTCAGCTGTGTGTAGAAGAGAGGATAATTCTATCTTGGCAGGTTCTACATCCACTGTTTTTTGCAGAAAGGCAATCACAGTGTGTCTAATTTGCCAATATTTAAAGGCATTCCCACTAGCAGCGGGGACATTATGATAAATTGTAGATAAGATAAGACTCTACCTTGGGGGGCTATGTCTTCTAATCTAAGCCCTACCAAAGGGGCCCAGAATGTGGAAGGGATAGGAGCATTTTGAATTTGCAAATGTGGATTATGCACCAGAGGCTGTTTCAAAGATTTATGCCAATCTATACTCAGAGAAGTCTGAACCTGGTGTAAAGCTTTGAGAGACCAGACAATAGGATTGTTTCTCAGTTCCTTGGGAATTGATTTTGGAGAAGAGTAAACAAGAGCTGGAAGGGCGCAGGAACACTTAGCCACTAGAACTTCCTCAATTGCTATCCAGAGGGGTAAGTATGAATCAGAGTCTGTTGTATTTAATGAACAAACCCGATATGCCAATTTACTAATATTAGCTACCGCATAATATTTAAAGAAGGCAGGAAGGGAAAGACCACCATGTATTTTTGAGACTGTAAGTTTGAAGTAAACTCTTCTGACTCCCTTCCCTTTCCATACAAATTGATTTATTTTTGTAAATTGGAGAACCATGATTTAGGCAGATAAAACCCTAGCATATTCAGGGGATAAAGAATCCAAGGTAGTACGTTCATTTTGACCATATGAATTCTGGCCCAAAGAGGTATAGGTAACATCCCCCATCTCTCCAGATCAACTTTTATAGTGCTTAGTACTTTGATGAGGTTTTCCTTTACAATTATTGCCATTTCCCTCGAGACTTTAATACCCAAATATGTCAGGGAGTTCAAGTCAAGCCATGATCCCCTATTTCGCTCGACAAGCATCTCCCATTTAAAGGGAAAAGCTTAGTTTTAGAAAGATTGAGTTTGTAATAGGATACCTTTGAGAAGTACTCAATTTCTTGTGGTAAAGCTTGTATACTGGCCGCAGGATTCTCAACATGTAACAATAAGTCATCAGCATAAGCTAAAATAAGATGTCATTTGTTACCAATTGAGATACCCTGGATATTGTGGGAAGATAATAATCTTTGAATCAATGGCTCCAGATAGAGATTAAATAGAAGGGGGGGGGGGAAGAAGGCAGCCCTGTCTGGTACCACAAAATAGAGGGAATTATTTGGAGAGGACCCCATTACACCACACTCAGGCAGTTGGAGAGGTATATAATAATTGTACCCAATTTGTGAACCCTGTTGAAAAGCCAAAATGTGACAAAGTGGCAAAAAGAAAGTCCCAAGAAACCCAGTCAAACACTTTCTCTGCATCTAATGCAAGGAGAGCAGCTGGAGTATCTAAGCTTTTGGTGTGGGCTATTAAATGAAGTAATCTATGCATTTAATCATTAGAGGATCTACCAGCCATAAAACCAACTTGTTCATCACTAATGAGCTTATCCATCAGAGGCCCTAAGCGATTCGATAATATTTTAGCTAATGTTTTGATATCAATGTTTAATAGTGATATGGGACAATAATTGTCAGGATACAAAGGATCCCAATCTGACTTGGGAATTAGGGTGATGAGTGCCTCTATAAAGTTGCTTTCGTAAAAGCCATATGTATACCAGCAAGTGAAAACCTTTGTTAAAAAGGTGTGAGCTCCTTGGAGAAAGCTTTATATAGATTAGTTGAAAGGCCATCTGGCCCTGGGAATTTATCAGGGGAGAGCTGTGCAATTGCTTGCTTGACTTCCCATTCTTGAATGGAGTGATCTAGGAAAGAGGAGACACTTGGTAATAGCTTGGGGAGAATGACCAAATCTAAATACCTCTCAATGTCCTCCAGTACTAATTTATCTGCTATTGGGATTGCATATAGGGCTTGGAAGTATTGCTGAAAACCAGAAGCAATTTCCCTTGGATCATTGGTTATAGGGCCCTCCTGAGTTATTTGTAGTGTGAATATAAATCTTGTGATTTCCATTTGTTTGAGCTGGAAAGCATGTAATTTACCTGCTCTATCTTCAGTTTCCAAATATTTGAGTTTGGTTCTTTTGAGAACGAGCTCAGCCTTTTGGGACATAAGAGCTAAGAATTGGGCCTGCAGTTTGTGTAACTGAACCAAATCCTCCTCCACTGAGCGACAGCTAATATTTCATTCGATGACCTTAATAGAATCTAAGAGGTCCTGGGCTTGAGCTTTAAACTTTTGTAAGTCTGGTGGTTGTTAACCAAATGCATTCGCCTCTTAAGGTACATTTTAAAGCCGCCCAAACAATATCCATTTTGGTGACCAAACCAATATTAGTACTTAAAAAGTGGAAGATACATTTTTTAAGGTGGTCAGAAGTGCTTGGGTCTTGAAGGAGTTGGTTATTGAAGCGCCAAAGAAAATCTCTCCATGTCCCAGATCCTAACAAATAAATGAGAGAGACCGGAGAGTGATCTGATAATTCTCGAGTGTGAATACATGCATCAATGATATCCGGAAGAGTATGTGAACTGATTAGAAAATAATCAATCCTTGAACATGTTTGTTGTGGGGCAGAAAAGAAGGTAAATTTTTGGGAATCTACATTTAAGACTCTCCACATGTCTATCAGACCCGCTCCCTCAGTAAGTTCCTTGACTGCCCTTTGGGCTGGTGACAAACCAGTTTTCTTATTGTCAGATCTGTCTAACTGCAACTGGAGTGTGATGTTCCAGTCCCCTCCTAGAGAAATTGTTCTAGGTAGATTAGTAATTACCAAGGTAAGGAGATGTGGGGAATCTAGATTCAGGCCATATACAGATCCCAATAATAGTTGCCGTGAAGCTAGGAACGCTTCAAGTGATATGTAACATCCATTAATATCCCATATTTCTTGTTCTAATTTAAATGGGGTATTTTTATTAATTAAGATAGCCATTCCTCCTTTATTGGTGGATATTCCTGCCCCAAACACTTGCCCAACCCATTGCTTGCAAAGTAGGGAAGCATCTTCTCTTCTAAGGTGAGTTTCCTGCAAACACACTATATCCGCTTTAAGTGAGAGTAAGTGTTTCCAAACCACCTGTCTTTTACATCTGTCCTGAGCTCCTTTGATATTCCAGCTAAAGATATTAAACATACCAGACATTAGTTAAGGAATATAACAAGATTGAACAATCCAGTAGAGATAGGAAATATAAGTCCTTTTGTGCCTCTAACACTTGGTTCTGCCCATAATGATATAACAAAAAAATTAGTAACACTTCCATGCCCAGTTCACCCCCAAACCCCATTTAAACAATTTAAAATAATAACCAAACACCCTATATTCTACCCATAGTTCTTCAAACTGCACTGACATGTTACTCCTGTCAGGTGATGTTTCTGCACAGCAAAGCAATAAGCCCTTCCGCCCCACTCCCGGTAACAAAAATATTTTATAAAATTTGTGCTATTTTAATAAGATCAGAAATTACCTTGCCAAAGACCAGGAAATATCTTTCCAACTTCACTACTCATTTGTGCACTTAATTAACCTCTAATTAACCATAGTAGCTTCATATTCGTCCAACCATTAAGAATATACCTTTTAAATGATTCTTTTGCTGACTGTAGTACGTCCATAGCAGGCATAATGTTGATACAAGCAGTTGGTTCCCAATACAATTCCACCATCTAGTGGTTAAAATAGATAGCGCAAATACACACTTATTGCTTGAGATTGCATATATCTAGTAGCAATCACAATATTTAAGCTCTAATTATTGAAATTAACAACAAATTATGCGAATTGAATGAGTTTGCCAACAAATTATACAATAAAATGACTCTTTAAATACATTCTTTAATCTTCAAGAATGATCCGAGCTAATACATTCACTTCATTGCTTGTCCAACTAGAACAAGTGTTCCTTAAGTCCATGAGCCAGTTGTGAATGCAACTAGCGTCTCAGAATATTATGCAACAGAAAAATACAGCCAAATCCAGTACATCTCGTCTACCTCAAAATAAAAAGAGGGAGAGAGACAATAAAGCAATGCGTAGAATAAAGATTCTGCATCTGAGTTTCTGTGAAACCAATTGGATCCTATCCAGGAAAGGCTACTTCAGTGAACCAGCAAAATGAATTCGCCATGAGACTGAACCCTGCATTACAATAATGCTCAAAGGATCCCAGGAGGTTGAACTTTAGATCCGGACTGATCAATCCTCAATCAAGATGGCGATGGGTAATTTCGATCAGACTCTAGGCATCCTTATCTGCCAAAATCAGATTACTCCAGACACATACAGCGCGAGGGGTCAAACATATTAATTTATATAAGTCTGGGAGCAGCTTCTTAAACTCAGTCTGAGCCTGATCACAACTTTCAAACAATAGCCACTGCTCGTTTATTTTAACTTGTAAAAGGGCTGGATATTTTACCCTAAATTGCTTTCCAGCTGCAATTAGCTTGAAGACTAGAAGGTGCAGCTCTTGGCACTTCACCTGAACAGATTGGGTCCTGGGTTATTCTGATCCTCCTACACTCCCACAGAACCTCTTGCAGAGATTTTACCTGGGCAAGAATGTGTTGTTTATCTAAGTAATTAAGGAGCTTGTAGATAATCAGTCTGGGTGGTGAGCCAGGTGGAAGTAGAGGACAAAGCGCACAGTGAGCTCTCTCCACAACATAAGTTGTACCATTCGGGGAGGGACCGGTGATTTTCTCACAGACTTTCTGTACAAACAATATTGGGGAAGTACCTTCTTCCTTCTCTGGGATTCCAATGATGATAGTGTTGTTCCGTCTGCTCCTCCCTTCCAGATCCTCCAATTTTTCCTCAAGCTTCTTAATTTGCCTGGTAGTTAGTGTTGGTGTGATCTAACTCAGCCCTGTCTGCTTTTTTCTCCAAGGAAAATATACAAGTTTCCAAGTCCCCGACTCTGAGGTTCAGTGAGTCCATAGTGGTTTTGATACCATGTAGCTCTGTTGAAATGTCCACAATCGTACTCTGCAGAGGCATGATTATTTCCAGAAATCTCTCTTCCATCAGCACCATGGATCCCGAGGCAGATTTAGTAGTAGCCTGTTTAGGCTGCTTTGGGACCTGATCTTTCTCGGGCGATAGCGGGGGAGTATATTTGGGTGGTGCTTTGCGCATGTAGACCTCCATGGCAGGACTTCTGGAATCTCCTGGTAGTTGACAATACAAAGAAGTGCAAAGTAATGCACCTGGGAAACAAAAACCCAGGAGAAGAGTACACAATAGCAGGGGAGATACTAACAACAACAAAAATGGAAAGGGACCTGGGGGTAGTCATATCAGATGACCTAAAGGTGGGTAAGCAATGTGGAAAGTTGGTAAGGAGAGCCAGGGGGACACTGGGATGCATAGGAAGGGGCATCACAAGTCGAAAAAGGGAAGTGGTTATCCCTCTGTACAGACAGTTGGTGAGACCCCATCTGGAGTACTGTGTGCAGTTTTGGAGACCTCATCTACGCAAGGACATAAACAGGATGGAAGCAGTCCAGAGGAGGGCAACCAAAATGGTGCAGGGTCTGCAGCAGAAGCCATATGACGAGAGACTGAGAGAGCTTAATATGTATACTCTTGATGAAAGGAGGGACAGGGGGGACATGATAAAAACATTTAAGTACCTCAAGGGAATCAACAACGTCCAGGAGGGTAGCATCTTTCAGAAAAAGAGATGTGTAAGAACAAGGGGGCACAATTTAAAGATAGAGGGGACTGGCTCAGGGGTAATGTGAGGAATTTTTTTTTTCACAGAGAGAGTGGTAGATACATGGAACAGCCTTCCTGAGGAGGCCGTTGGGTCTAAAACAGTGGGGGAATTCAAACATGCATGGGACAGACACAAGGCAATTATAGTTGGGGGTTGCAGGAAGTAGGCTGTTGGTTAACTAGAATCTGAAGCTTATCCAGTAGGTAGGGAAATGGGCAGACTGGGTGGGCCAAGTGGTCCTTATCTGCCGTCAAAGTCTATGTTTCTATGTTTCTATGTTTGACGACAAGATTGTAGTCAGTTTCTAATGAAATCTGGTGAGTAGTGAGACAAATAGCAGTATTTTTGACCAGGAGAGGAGCAGAACAATGCAAGCTTCCTGCTTCTTGCTAGGCTGCCATCACGTGACCCCAGAATAGTCCTTCTTAACTAACACCCTTGACCCTTACCGAGCCCTTGACCTCTTCATACAAGCCTTCAACAAAATCGGTGACAAATTTGCTCCACTTACTAAAAAGGTTGTTAAGGGAAACCCTGCCCCCTGGATCATGGACCACCTCCTGGCCCTGATGAGGACCCATGGCTCACTCTGGCACCTCCAATCTCCAATGAGACTGGCTGGCTAGGCAATAGACAAAGATATAGGGAGGCATGGAACAAATGCATGTGAGCCCTCTGAAAAGCCAAAATGGAATATTATAAATACTCCCTAGCCTCTGCTTGGGGCTCTGGGCATAGATTCTGTATAAATATCAAGGAAATCTGTGGCAAAGACCCAAATCCACCCCCTAACCAGATTATGCTTGGCTGATGCCTGACCTTGGACCCCAGCCACAGCCTTAAACCAAGCTCTTACTAACCTAGACCACGTACTCCCTCCTAACGTCTTTGACACACCCCCTGCCAGGTCTCCCCCATCCCCCAATACTCCTCCCTTTCACTTACAATGCATCACCCCCATGCTCACTGAGCCTTATCTTAAAAAAGCCCTCAGTCACTCACAGTACAGCAGTGACTCCTTAGTCATAAGACTTCTCCGGCTCACCTTACCCTATGTCCTTAAACCCATCACCCACATTCTTAACCACTCTCTCTCTCTCTGCCAAGGGAAATTCCGCACCTGCTGGAGATCTGCTTCCATCGCACCCATCTTAAAGAGCGGGCACCGTACTGTCACCAACAACTACTGCCCCATCTCTATCCTCCCTCCCCTACCTAAGGCACTCAAGCTCATTGTCTCTGATCAGCTCACTGACCACCTTAGCAAACACGACCTGTTCTGTAAACAACAACATGGCTTCCGCAAAGGGCACAGTACTAATACAGTCCTGCTAGAGTTCACCAGTCACATTCACTTCACCTTGGACAAAGGTCATATCAATGGCACTGTATTCATTGACCTCTCTAAGGCATTTGACACCATAAACCACTCCCTCCTACTAAACACTCTCTTCAATATGGACTTCTCATGGGATGTCCTAGGCTGGTTTGCTGACTACTTATTGGGCCAGTATCAAAAGGTAAAGATTGGAGCCACACTATCCAACAGGCTCCCAGTCCACTCTGGGATCCCTCAGGGGTCTATCCTCGGGCCCCTACTCTTCAGTCTGTGCCTTAACTCCATCCCCTTGTCCTGCACATGAAACCTTCTACTATATGCTGATGATGCTGTACTATTCTCATCCAACCATGACCCCTTGCAGCTCCGTCAATCCCTCCAATCCTCCTTCAGTAAAGCTGAACAGTGGTTCTCCACTCAGGACTTTACACTAAACTACAAGAAGACCAAGGTCATGCCCTTTTCCCACCCCCAAAATTCCCGGATCTCTGCCCACAAATTCTCCCAACGGGGACCCCCCACGAGCAAGTGGGCTCCTTTAAATACCTGGGGATCACCCTTGACCTGACCTTTAACTTCCACCTACATATCCACCACCTATCCACTGCCCTTAACGTCTGTCTCAGAAGTCTGGTTCAAACACTGCCTTACTCCTGATGCCCTCCAGCTCACTGTCACATCCTCAGTCCTCTCTCTTTCCTTGATTATGGTATTCTTATATATAGTGCTGCGACCACCTCGGCCCTTGACAGACTCCATCTCTCCCTTAACAAAGCATGTCACCTTGTACTGGACTGTGACCTTCTCACCCACACCTACTCACCATATAACTCTGCTAACTAGCTAAACCTTGATAATAGGATCAGGTTCCATGTCTGCCTTATGGCCAAAAAGATCACCCTCAGTCCCCGGGTCTCACCTCAATAATCCGGTCTGTCCTGGTCCAAAGAGCCACACGTAGCTACAGCAAGCTGCTCCTCTTGGTTCCCCACTGTAGAACCTCCAAATTTAAAAGATCCTTTAGCTGCAAGGGCCCTTCTTGGATGAACGAGCTGCAAACCTTCCTCCGCTCGTATAATTAGACTTGGCCACTTTAAAACCTATCTTAGGAACAATCTCATGTCATCCAACATCTGTGACTGCCATTAAACCCTCCCATTCACCCAGTAGCACATAGGGTTGAGGCATTGGACACCACACCTTGAACCATGCCAGCGACCCGGGTTCAGGAACGGACTCGGGGCACCAGGGGCTGGCAGGGGAAGGAGAGGATTGAGCATCCAGAGGACTGCTCTCCTCTCCTGGGGTGGGTGGGTTGGTTAGGGAGCCTTGCTCTGTAGTGGCCCCCAGTGGAGACTGGGAGTACTACAAGTGGCGCAGGATGGACAACCAGAAAAAGCAGAAAAACAATTTTGGCGGCTGCCGGATGATGGCTACTGTGCTGTATGCCACCGGAAGCTCTGGGAGCCTACTCCTCCACAGCAGCACCCTGGATCAATAAAAAAATAGAGTTCGCTGGGTTTCCCCTGCCCCCCGGTGCCTTCCTCCTGGGAGGAGGGGGACACGCCTGGAGAAGGGATACACCAGGACACCTGGGGGTTGGCTGCAGATCTGTGGTAGGAGAGAGCTTGGGAAGAGGATAGCCAGTGCAGTAGCAGCACCAGGAAGTCCGAAGGAGAGGGGGACGCTGGAGTGTTGGAGGTAAAAAAGGAAAAAAAAAATCCCATTCTTGCCCCCCCCCCAACAATTGCCTCTGACCTGCTTACTCCTCCCCTCTCCTCTGGGCCCCCAACATGTATGCTTGTTTATGCATATTCTTAGGGATTGTATGCTAATTTTGTGCTATGCACTCTAGAAAATTACCATTAGCCTTTAATGTATTGTCTCTGAATTCATATGTATCTATTATCTGCATTGCATTTTCTTGTTGTAATTTCATGACGTGGAGCCTTTATAAATGAGTCCCTGACTCAAAGGTATTTTCCAAATCTTCTATAAATAATAAAACAAAGCAGGGAAAGAGATTTTCCATTTCATCAACTATGTACACCCAGATGGGGTCACAGTTTCTGCACCTGACCCAATGTGGTTTTACCCTTAATGGTGCCACTCCCTGTGAATATGCCCATACCTACCCTGAGAGAAGCAGAGCAGTGGTAGCAAAGTGTCTGCCATCCAGCAGTTCCCATACCCATGTGTTCCAATAGTCTGGTGCTCCAGGATCCAAGGTGCATCCAGATTCCTCAACCCAGCAGTGTGCCTTTCCAGTTTCATTGCCTGACCTTCCAGATGACCTCAACCTGATTCATCACCTGGTATCCAAGATGACATCAACCCAGCTGTTTTCCTGTTCCATGGTTCATTTTCCAGATGACATCACCCAGCTGTTTTCCCAGTATCGTCAACTGTTTTCTGGAAGATATCTACCCAGTTGTTTTCCCAGTATCGTCAACTGTTTTCTGGAAGATGTCTACCCAGCTGTATCCGAACAATGCTGCCAGGGAGGGAGACTCTTCAGCTAGATAAGTAGGTGGTACCCCTTATTCGTACTTCAAGGGACTGGTAAGTCCACATTTTTCCTATAATCTAACTGACTTTGCAATACACATCCTACACCTGCAGACTACAAACTGTTTGAACTGTCCATAAAGACTGTCCCTTTTAGGACTGCAGTACTTCAAGGACTGTGTTTCAGCAGGCTCTGGCCCAGGAGAAACTCTTTCTTGGACTTTGTCTTCAGGCATATCAGTTCTGTCACTAGCTGGGACTTTTAGGGCATTCCAGCCTCCAAAAGTGTGTTGCAAATAATGTCAGTATCTTCTATTGTTTTTCTACTTTTATACCTTTCTGTAAAATATTTTTTGGGGTTCTCCAGTGTTTGATGGGGGGGTTGTTATACTGTGGTTATGCAGATATGGGGTGTGTTTTTGTTGTCTTTTCTCTTTCAGGTGTTCCTAATGAAGAAAGAAGAGAAGACCAGAAGAGGATGTGTGGGAACTCATCAGAGTTCTCCTGTTCTGTAGTATTTTAGTACTGTGTAGTTGTTAACATGTGTTAACCTTTTTCCTTCCACAGGTGTATTTGTGGGGGAGTGTAGGAGTGTAATGCTTTGTACAGCATTATTGCTTGTTTTCATTGATAGATTTTCCCTAGAGGGCTAGGGGTATAGATAGGCTGTGGCCATGGCTGGCCGGAGGGCCCACAGCTCTGGTCTATTAGGGCATGCATTGGGCAGGTCTCCCAGAACCACTGATTCTCTATAGTAAGATCTTAGAGTAGGGGCTGTTGCATCAGCCAAAGGCCTCTGTCCCATTAGTGTTACCTGCCAGTGCTGGAATATGGTAGTGGAGAAGGTAGCACTACCTCCCCAAAGTCAACACATAGGGTAGGATGGTCTGGTGCCAGGTAAGTTAATGACTGGGACAGTCATTTCTCTGGCTAAGAGTGGGTGTAACCCCCTTGTCCCCGGGGGTTACTAGAATGTTGGTTAGAATCAGTGGTAGGCAGGGAAGGCAGCTAGTAAAATGCCAGTTAAATGGATTTCACTCTGTCTCACTGTTTTCAGTCTCAGCTAAGATCTGGAGGGATGATGTCATTTAGAACTGTCACAGCAGCATAAGCCACAATCCAGCTAGCAGCTGAGGGGGAGTTTCAGAATGTTCATTTGGAATGTCAGAGTGCTGAGTAGGAGAAGGCTTCAGATTGCAGTGCAGCTACTCACACAGCTCTAAAATAGAGCCACCAGTCCTTTTTTCATCTGAATTTCTCACCCCAGTGGAGGACAGCTTTGCCTACCAAGTGAAGTGGTGGAAACCTGTGCTTTTGTTTTTTTCTGTTTTGGGAGCTCCATTCCAGATGGAATGGAGCAGGACTCTGGGATTCTCTGGGGCAACCCCCCTGATCCTGTATGGCCAATGGAAGCTGCCTGGAATTTCATCTGTCTGTGAGTATTGTGTGTTTATTTTAAGTTTGCCCAGGAGCACTTGATACCTTAACCAGTGTGTCTAAAAGTGTCTGCCTACAATGGAGTACAGAATGTGACCGTCCATGTACAGAACTTTTATTTTTGATACCCCAGTGATATCCTAAAGTAGTATGTTAAATGTGATATACATTTCAATATAGCATCAACAGTTGTGTCAGTTTCTGCAGTGTGTGAGGTGTTGTTTATCAAATGAATGGCTGAGTATAAACCAGGAAGCAAAATGTGGGAGACTTCCCATTTGGAGTGACCAGTTAACCTCTATGGGTTCTGATGGGCACCTAATTCTTTCCTTTCAGTGCATGTGTCCAATGCCTGAAGAAAGTTTACCAGTAAAGTGGGTTATTTTCCAATTTTGACCCAGAGAGTGGGTTTTCTTCTAGTTCTACCTCATTGAGAGGGTTGCTCCAGTTTACCTGAGAGTATGGATTCTGCGAGCTTTTAGCTTTATGTGCCCGGGTGGTAGAGTGTGCCACTAATATCCTGTGCCAGATAGGATGTGTCCTAGTACTGGCTGTGTGTGCTTAGTCATGGAAACCTGTTTGTTTGTGTTCTACAGGTGGCAAGTCCACAGATTTCCACAGTTACCTATGCTAAATTGGAATTCATGATGTTCTGTACCACAGTATCTGCATTTACCATGTGTGTAGCCCTTGGGGCTCCATCTTCACTTTGTGTTTATTCCAACTCTGTTACATGAATAAAAGCCACACTCTAGAATCCTAACTTGGTTTTGGCATCATGTTATTACTTCCTAATGTCTGGAGTTACTTGGGTGCCCCTGTCCAGAAATGCAAACCTAGCATAACCCTGAGCAAACGTTTTCTCTCTGGGACCCGGGTTGCATGGCCATTGTATTGGTCCCTACCAGCTGTGTGCCAGGCAGTAGTTGCACTTGGTTTTGACTGTTGTGTATAACAGTCCTTCTAGCTGGCAAATCCCACCTTGCATATGGTGGCACAACAAAACTTTTTCTTTTTCACAATGTAACCCCCACCCTTCTCTTTTCTCCTAGACTATGGGAGGTGTGTCTACTGGTTAAATAAGGGGCCAGTGGGGGGCTACATAGTATTTTAATCTAGTGCTATATTTGACACTTGTTCAACTACAGACACGAGCCCTACAGTCTCTATGTACAGCAGAGCTGTGAGAAGCTTCTGTTCAGAGACCAGTGAACATGCTGTAGAGCATGTAAGCAATAAGGCATGAAGGGTATCCATAAATCATATTTTACAGGGGCATAGTAAAGCATGAGGCTGAAGGCTGAGTGACTTCAGCTGCTGTCCATGCTGTAAAATATGGTTTACACACACACTCCTGAGTGCCTTATTGTACTTAAAAATTAGATACTTTTTTTTTACTTTTGACTATTGGGAAAAGCATGTTTATTTGTAGAAAAATAGATTTACTTTTGTGCATTTGTGATACAATAGACTTTCCACCCACTGCAAGTGATGTCATTGATGATATAATTGTATTATTGCCTACTCTCTTCTTCCTGTTTTTTCTCTGTTGTTCTCCACATTCAAGACATGGAATGTGCATCGTGGAATGTTTACCATGGAATACAGGGATTCAAAATTTTGCTCAGTTCCACTAGCAGAATATTTTTCTCCCAACACACTGTACACACATACATCAAAGGCCTTTGTTACAGCCAGAGACTCAGTTATCTCACTGTCAGGGCAAGAAGAAGACAGTTCCCTGATAAGCAGGTAAAGATAGAAGGGGGATTTTTCACTGTCAGCAAAGAAACAGTTGTAGTGAAAACTATAAACAATACTTTTATTTCTAATTTGTTTATATATGTAAGAAGTGTGTGATAATCAGGTAACCAACGTGTAATTATTTTGTGTTATAGTTTATTTAAAATAGTTTTGTACAGTGTAAAGATAGCAGCCATGTTTGCAGTGGAAGATCATTTATGTTAGTAGGGGGGCTAAATTTATTTATTAAATTTTGATAATCGAGTGAGCCCACTGGGCCCTAAGAGTCCCTTTTTCAGGGGTGACCCGAGGATTACATAGATTATTACATGGGATTGAGTGCAACAAAATACATAACATGTGTCACATAGATACATTACAGAGTAAACATGGTAGCAATATAACAAGTTCCAACGGTACAGGAGTTGGACCACAGAGTATTGGCTAGCGCTTGGGAGTCCCTTAACTCAACAGTTGCAATTTGAGGAGGTATTCAGGTGTGCCTTAAACCTAGTGCGGAAGTTGTAGGAGGAGGAGGTTTCCTGAATACCTTGTGGCAGGGAGTTCCATAGGATGGGGGCGGCAAAGGTGAATTACTTCCGGCCCGCCTTAGTTCTCACCCTGGGCATCAAGAGGAGAGTCCTGTCAGTCGTACAGAGTTGCCTTGGGTTGCTCTTAATGGAGATGAGCCCAGCGAGGCTGGGTGGGGGGGGAGTGGAGTAATTTGTGGGTGAGGCAGAGCGAGGGGTAATGAAGCCTATCCTCCCAGGAGGGCCAGTTTAATAGAGACAGCGTGTCAGAGTGGTGAGTCATTGGGCCCATTAATGTGGCGAAGCAGGCCACCTTATGGTAGAGAACCTGTAGCTTGTTTAGCTCTTGCCTAGCTGCTCCTTCGATGACAGGGCAGCGTAGGTGATGGTAGGGAGCAGAACGCTCGCGACGATGGCGACCCGGGCTGCTGGTATCAGCTGGTCTTTCAGCCTGTAAAGGGTCCCAAGTTTGGAGTGGATATTTTTGGTCACTTGGTCTATGTGCTCCTTGAGGGTGAAGCCCTGATCCAAGGTGAGACCAAGGTATTTTATAGAAGGGACCACCTTGAGCCTCTTGCCTGATGTGGTTGTAAGTTGGAGGAGTTGGCCTCTATCCTGATTGAGGGATCTGGGGCTGAACAGCATGGCCTTGGTCTTGCTCGGATTGATGACCATTCTATTGGTGATTAGCCATTCCTCAAGGGATTCCAAGTCATCTTGGAGCCCTGAACATAGTTTTCCCATGTTGGTGGAGGGCCGGTAGAGGTCTGCATCATCCGCATACTGTACTACTGAACTCTCACCACAGTGGTTGCAGAGGTCATTGGTGAAGAGCGAGAAGAGAAGGGGTCCAAGTATAGACCCTTGAGGCACCCCCTCAGTGAGAGGAAGTGGCTCGGACAGGGAGTCGTTCCATTTTACCTTCTGTGACCTTCCAGTTAGGTAGCTGGAGAACCATGACAGGGAATGACTGTCTAGTCCAATCTCCCTCAATTTAGAGAGCACCAGGTTGTGGTTGATGAGGTCGAATGCTTTGGATAGGTCTATAAAGACTGCTTCGGTGGGGGTCCCCTTGTCCAGTTCTCTGAGTACATCTGTAGTGAAATTGATGAGATCAGTGTCAGTCCCATGATTGGTTCTGAAGCCATGCTGTGAGGGGGCTAGTAGCTGGTGGATCTCTAGGTAGTCTCGGAGTTGATTGTATATCAATCTCTCTTGGATCTTACTGAGGCTACAGAGTATAGAGATTGGCCTATAGTTGTTGGGTGATTCCCTCATTCCACCCTTATGGACAGGGACTATGTGGGCCATTTTCCATGTACCAGGGATGACCCCTTCGAGGATGGAACAGTTGAGGACCCAGGTTAGGGGCCTAGTGAGTGCTGAGGCCCCTTCCTTGAGAATTTGGGGGGGTATACTGTCGGGTCCAGTGGATCCTGTTACGTTGAGGGATTTTAGTAGCGGGAGGACTTCCTTAGGTCTAACTAGCCTGAGGTGGAAGAAGAGATGGTCTCTTATGGTGGGAGGGGGGTCATAAGAGCCTGGGGGGTGGGTGGGCAGACCTGCTTTGATCTGATCCAGATTAGTGAACTGTTGGTTAAGTGACTTAGCGATGACTGAGTCATCACTCGTTAGATGGCCGTTCACCTCTATGTGGCCATGTACAGTCTTTCCGCTGCCCTTTAGTAGCCCGTTTATGTGGGCCCAGAAGAGTCTGGGGTTACCTAGATTCTTCATTTGTAGGTTAGTGACATACTCTCGTTTTGCCACTTTTATGGCCAGTTTGCATCTGTTTTGGAGCTCCTTATAGGCTGTGAGATCAGCTGGTAATGAGGACAGTTTATATTTCTTCCAGGCTGAGTCCCAGTGTTTCATGAGATATTTCACATTGGGGGTGATCCACTTATAGCAGCTCACCTTGGTGTGGAATTTCTTCATGGGGGCCAGCCGGTCAACCACCATGGTGATTGCTCCTTGGAAGAAGACAACAGCTTCATCCAATGTGGGGAGTAGTTTGATGGGACTCCAATCTATACTGTTAAGGCCACCTAACAGATGTTCTGGCAGTAGATGGGAGAAATCCCATGATGCCAGGATTCGTGGGCGGACTCTGGGGGCCTTGTTTTTCCAAATGCAAAAGATAGGGGAGTGGTCGCTTAGTGCATCAGCTAGGGTGCCTCCCGCCTGTACATGGGAGGGATTACTTGTGAGTATCCAATCGAGAGTGGTATGGTTACCCATCTTATAGTTCATTCGGATGGGCCCAGTGATAATCTGTTCTAGGTTAGCATCCTGGACCAGTCCTATTAAGGAGTGGTTGCCTTGGGGGGCCCAGTTTAGATTGAAGTCCCCCAGTATGAGTAGTTCCGTGGAAACCTCCTTGGATATATCCTTTAGGACCACTTCCAGGCATGTCCACACATTCATCAGGGGATTGTATATGCATCCTATGTTAAGGTGCCTACAAGGGCCAAGGGTGATGCGCACAAAGGTTGAGTCGCCTTCTGTATGGGTGGCTTGTTTTGGGTTTATCTGTAGGGCATTAAGGGAGTCTTTCATGTAGATTAGCACCCCTCCTTCCCTTTTGCCCTGTCTATCCCTTCTATGAGAGGTATATCCTGTGGCGGCTACCTCATGTGGTAGAATGTGAGGTTTGAGCCAGGGTTTTGGATACCATCAGGATGTCCGGGTTGTACTGATCTAGCCATGATTGTAGTTCATGAACCTTTGGTCTAAGGCTACATATGTTCATATGCGCTATACGTAGACCCTTGGAGGATGCCCAGCGGGGGTCAAGCGGAGAGGAGACCAAGGGGTTATGTGAGGGGGGTCCTGGGTTGGGCTAGATGTCCCCGGCCATGAGCAGGAGGGTTGCGAGGAGGCCAAGAGTGGGGATCCTTTCCAGGGGTAGGGTCTTAGCCCTGAGTATCTGCTTGCCGGTGAGTAGAGTGGAGTATAGGATTCCTCATTTGCAGAATTCATGTACAAACAGGAGTCCTTCCAGGTTGCTGGGGAGAGGGGGTGGCACCCCAGGAATGAGTGGGGAGGTCCCAAGGAGGTGAGATCTGGGGTCCTGTTCACCTATGGTCATGACTGTCGGTCCATAGGAGGGTTAGTATGTACAGTACAGCCAGGAGGAGCCATCTATTAGGGTCTGCTGGGAGCAGGGGCCAGACTTGGGCTCATTCTGCCTCTTCCAAGCAGAGTCAGTCCTATGGCCTAGTGAGAAGAGGTACCGAGGCTAGGTCGAATTTCCCTTACTAATGGGATGATTTATGGTGGGGAGATGATTAGTCAGCTATCCAGTCAAGTAACAGAACATTTATCAGGTACAGATTTTGCTTATAGGCCACTTGGGACACTTTTAAGCAAAGTCCCAATTGGAAGGGGGCTGTCTAGTGAGGGGCAGGCTAGCATAAAAATACAGTCTAAAAGCAGCAAGTCTATCAAGCTCAGTTATTCAAAGCCCCTTGGACATATTTAAACAGATAAGAATATAGAGTATAATCTGGAAGTGCAAGTTTGCAGAGAGGTTATTAGCTCACTGGAGGGTACAGATAACATAGAAACATTTCAGTAAGATGGTATTGTAATCAAATGCATTTGTTTAGGCAGTTAGCAAGTATAAGATTGACTTTTATAGGGAGAGGTCCGTTGGATCAGTTCAGTTCAACTGCTATCCCCATATAGTGGAGGTATGGGAGGTGTCCCGTAGGTAGAGCTGTCTCCCCCTAGTTTATGACAGTTCCATCAGTGGGCGGGGCAACAGAGTATTTAATGGGAGGAGCGAACAGGATGGGTGGGATGGTGGAAAAAATCCCTTCTGGTCCCTGCAGTAGTTGGTGGAGCGGGAAACACCGCCAGAGTCCTGCATCGGGGAGGAGTCCACCCGGTTCGTGAGTCGCTGCGGTGCCTCGCCCATGAGAGAAACACTTCAGGAGGTCACAGAGAGTTAAACTGGGAGTTCTGGTGTAGGGGCCGAGTCAAGCAGCCCCAGTCACTCTCTCCTCCCCCTGGTGTCCTGCGATGTCTGTGGAGCCGGCAGTCATGCTCTCAGCCTTAAGACCAGGCTGGGAGAGCATTGTCACTGGCTCAGGATCCAATCAGTGAGTTGCTGATATTTGAAAAGTCTGTGCGCCACTTCCTGTAGTTAACAAGGCATGGGTCGGTAGCCATTGGAGTCCGGGGGGCAAAGGAAAGTCTGTGGAGGGGGGTGTTCCTGGTGAAAGTAAAGATCCCTTCAGGTCCCTGTGGTAGTTGGTGGAGTGAGGAAACACATGGGGGAGCTCTGCTGCGTCGGGGGTCTACCGGTTCATGGTTAAGCACCGGTACCTTGACCCTGAGGAAACACTTCAGTAGGTCACGGAGAGTTAAAACTGGGAGTTCTGTAGGGGGAGTCACAGCCCCAGCCACTCTCTCTCCCCCGTGTCTCAATGACAAAGCGAATGAAATGAAAATGCCTGTGCTCCAAATGCCCATTGATCTGTGTTGCACATTCTTTACTGCTGAGCATTCCTTTTTCTAACCATGTGAAAACCAAATTTTACACATAAATAAGAGCCAATCAGATTACATGATTTTACTCTGCCATTTTATAAGGTAGGAATGCTCTATGAAACTAGAAGGCATGGTCAAGTGTTATGTGAGGGCAGGCTATTTATTTACATACCAATGATGCAGCTGTGGCCACAGATGACTGTTGGGGTGTGGGGATGGGGGGACCAAAGGGGACAGACATAAGGAGATAAAATCATAATAACAATTGTGAGACCTTCATCTGCTTTCCAAAAAGTTTACCAGTAAAAGAACACTCTAAAAAGTTTTTCAAATGGCAACACAATCTGGTGAGCCCTCTGTCTGCCATCTGACACGAGGCATCAACTAGCGTAAAATTGCCTAAAGAAGGTAGTGTGGTCATGCGGTTACTGAAATACTGGAGATAACAGATTTATAAGAACAAAAGAATATCACACAGAAGCTGGCACATGTGCCTATAGCAGCTGTCTCCTGCTTCTCAGTAGTTATATTTATACCCTTGAGGTTCTTGAATGTTTCTATCATATCTCCTCTTTCCCTCCTCTCTTTCAATGAGAACATATTGATGTCCCTTAATTTCTCCTCATAAGTCTTGTGTTGCAAGCTCTGTACCATCTTATTTGCCCTTCTCAGGACCATCTCCAGCTTGTTAATATCCTTACAAAGGTGCGATCTCCAGAACTGCACACAGTACTCCATGTGAGGCCTGACCATGGTTTTGTATAATGTCATCACTACCTCACTCTTTATGCTGGTGATACCCCTGCCTATGCACCCCAGCATGTCACTGGCCCTCCCGGCTGCCTTAGCACTTTGAGATTTTCAGGTCATCTGAAACAAGAACTCCCAGGTCCCTTTCCTTCTTTGTGACTGTCAGCAACTCCCCTCTCCACCCATCCTGTAGCTTTCCCCAGGGTTTCTGTGTCCCAGGTGCATCATTTTGTACTTTTTTGAATTAAACTTCAGTTGCCAGTCCTCAGACCATTTTTCAAGCTTCCCCAGGTACCTCCTCATTTTCTCCACCCCCTCTGGGGTATCCACAGTGTTACAGATCTTGGTGTCATCTGCAAACAGGCAGACCTTTCCCTTCAGCCCTTCTGAAATGTCACTAATGAAGACATTGAACAGGACTGGCCCCATGACTGATCCCCGTGACACCCCACTGCTCACCCCCTCTTCCCAGACTGCACCCCATTTACCACCACTCTCGTCCTCCTGTCTGTTAGCCAGTTTCTAATCCAATTTACCACCCTTTCCTCCATGCCCAGCTACCCAGCTAGTTTATCAGTTTCCTATGCGGGACAGTGTCAAAGGCTTTGCTGAAATCAAGGTAAGTGTTGTCTACTGCCCCACCCTGATTTACTTCATTTGTCACCCAGTCAAAGAGCTCAACCAGATTTGTCTGACATGACCTCCTCACTGTGAATCCATGTTGCCTATGGTCCTGGGCTCCGATGGCTTCTATCCTTTCTTTAAGCAATGTCTCCATGATCTTCCCCACTACTGAGGTGAGGCTGACAGGCCTATAGTTCCCTGCCTCCTCCCTGCTGCTGGATCTGAGTAGACGGACCACATGTGCCCTCCTCCAATTCTCTAGTACCACCCCTGTGTTGAATGACTCAGTGAACATTCAACTGACAGAGGTACTGCTATCTCCCTTTACAGTTCTCTTAATATCCTTGGGTATATGCCATCTGGTCCCATCACTTTGTCCAACTTCAATTTACATAGAAACATAGAGGTTGATGGCAGACAAGGACCGCAAGGCCCATCCAGTCTGCCCATTTCTTTTTCTACCTTATAAATGCGCCATCGGCCTTTGCTCTGTCAGTGGCCTATCTATTCATACTCATCTGTATTGCTCCCTTATGCCTATCCATGCCTGTTAGAAGCCCTGCACTGTATTCATAGCCACCACTTCCTGAGGTAGGCTGTTCCATGCATCCACCTCTCTTTCTGTGAAAAAGAATTTCCTCATTCCCCTTAATCGGCCTCCTCTAATCTCATGTTGTGCCTCTTGTCCTGCTATTTTCTTATATTTAAAACATGTTACACTCTTTCACCTTTTAATGCCTCTTAAGGTGTTTGAATATTTTGATCATATCATCTCTCTCTCCTCTCTTGCTCAAGGGTACACATATTGAGCTCCATTAATCTGTCTTCATATGTCTTCTGATGCAGTCCCTGCACCATTTGGTTGCCTTTCTCTGGACTGCCTCAATTTGATTAATGTCCTTGTGAAGGTGTGGCCTCCAGTACTGCGCATGAGTACTCCAGATGGGAGCCTAACCGGTGTCTTGTAAAGAGGGATTATTACCTCCCTCCCTCTTACGACTTGTGATGCCCTACTAATACACCCTATCATCCCCCGAGCCTTACCTACTGCTTTAGAGGTCTACTTGGATGATTTCAGGTCATTGGTGATGATGATGCCCAAGTCTCTTTCTTCCTTTGTGACTGCCAGCAACTCCCCTCCCAGCCTATAGGTGGCTTCAGGGTTTCCCTTCCCTATGTGCATGATCTTGCACTTCTTTGCATTAAATCCCAGTTGCTACTTGTCTGACCATTTTGCTAGTTTATCCAGATCTTCTCATTCTGCCCACCCCATCTGGATCATCTACCTGTTGCAGATCTTGTGTCATCTGCAGACAGACAAGCCTTACCCTCTAGTCCATCTGCAATGTTACTAATGAAGATATTGAAGAGGACTGGCCCCAGGACTGATCCCTGAGGTAACCCCACTTGTGACTTGCATCTCTTCTGACTGTATACCATTTACCACCACTCTCTATTTTCTGCCTGTCAACCAGTTTGCCACCCAGTTGACCAACTTCTGACCCACCCCAAGCCTACCCAGCTTATTTATCAATCTTCTATGTGGAACAGTGTCGAAAGCTTTGCTGAAGTCAAGGTAGGCGACATCATCTGCTCCCCCTTGGTCCACCACTCTGGTTACCCAGTCAAAAGAAATTCATGAGATTAGTTTGTCAGGACCTTCCTTTGAAACCCATGCTGTCTTGGATCCTGTGCCCTATGGATTCCAGGTGTTGTACTATCCTTTCCTCAAGGAGTGCCTCCATAATCTTGCCCACTACTGAGGTAAGACTGATTGGTCTATAGTTCCCTGCCTCCTCCCTGCTACCACTCTTGTGGAGCGGGATCACATGAGCCCTTCTCCAGTCTTCTGGGACCTCTCCTGTGCACAGAGACTCACTAAACAGTTCTGCTAATGGCTGTGCTAGTTCCACCCTTAGCTCCTTAAGTACTCTGTATGCCATCAGGTCCCATTGCCTTGTCCACCCTGAGCTTAGCGAGCTCTTGTAGGACCATTTCTTTTGTGAAGGGAGAGTGCCCATCTCCCTTCCCTGTGTCCATGGTGCTGAGCTGGCGCCCTGCCCTACCTTCTCTTCAGTAAATACTGAGCAAAGGTATCTATTTAGGATAGATGCTTTACAGGGTCCTCCTCCTCACATACCCCTTTCTCCTTTGAGCTTAGAATTCTCTCTCGACTTTCTCCTTTCACTAATGTCTATAGAAAGTCTTGTCACCGTCCTTTACTGTTCGTGCTAGTGTTCCTCAGTTTGGGACTTTGCCTGCCTTTACTGCCTTCCCTGCTTCCCTTAGGGCAGTTTGTATGCCTTCATATCTTCATCCTGCTGTGTTCCCTTATATTTCCAAGGCTAGTCTTTGGCTCTGACCTTTTCTGCTACTGTATTTGAGAACCAATGTGATTTCCTTCTTCTTTGCACTTCCTTTCTGACTAACACAATGGGATGTTGCTTCGGCATTGCATCCTTAATGCTTGCCCACTTTGCCTGTATTCCCTCACCTGTGTTTCTTTTTGCCAGGGCTAGCTTAACTCTGTTGGCCATCTTATCAAAGTCAGCTCCTCTGAAGTCCCATATTTTTGCCTTGGAATGGTATGATTTAGATGTAGTGGCAAAATTGAACCATACCATGTGATGGTCACTGACCCATAGGTGACCTTCTACCTGGAGATCTGTGATCCCTTCCCTGTAAGTCAGTACTAGATCTAGGATAGCCCTGTCTCTTGTGAGTTGTTGTACCAGTTGCTTGAGGCCCTCCCCCTGCAGGGAATCCACCATGAGTCTAGTTCTGGCGGATGTGCCTGCTGGTATTGACCAATCTGTATCTGGCATGTCGAAGTCTCCCATTATCAGAACCTCCCCTTATGCTGCATTGTTTTGTATATCTTCTAACAGTAATGTGTCTATGTCCTCCCCCTAGTCTAGGGGCCTGTAGACAACCCCAGTTCTTATGGCTGTCCCATTTCCTGTTTCCAGGTGACCCACAGTTCTTATGGCTCCTTATGTGTATTCTGAATTTCTGTAGCTTTGATATTTTCATTGACATACATGGCCACTCCACACACCCCTTTTTGCACCTCGGTCTCTTCAGAACAGTACATAGCCAGGTACTGAAGTCTCCCAAGTGTGGTTACTGGTAAACCATGTCTCATTAATTGTAACTATGTCCAGTTTAGCCTCTGACATTATTGCCTGCAGGTCTGGGATCTTATTTCCCAGGCTGTGAGCATTTGTGTACATGATTTTCCATTAGCTAGATTTTGATGTGTTAGTTGTTGGGTGAGATTTGGCATTTCCCCTGTGCCTCGTATGGGGAGACACCTTTTTTCTTACCTGGTGATGCACATGAACTGCAAACATGCTGAATCCCTGTTTGACCATAGACTTTGAAACATAGACTTTGATGGCAGATAAGGACCACTTGGCCCACCCAGTCTGCCCAGTTCCCTACCTACTGGATAAGCTGCAGATTCTAGTTAACCAACAGCCTACTTCCTGCAACCCCCCACTATAATTGCCTTATGTCTGTCCCATGCGTGTTTGAATTCCCCCACTGTTTTAGACCCCACAACCTCTCCATGAAGGCAGTTCCATGCGTCCACCATTCTCTCCGTGAAAAGGAATTTCCTCACATTAGCCCTCTAACTTTAAATTGTGCCCCCCCTTGTTCTTACACATATCTTTTTCTGAAAGATGCTACCATCCTGGACTTTGTTGATTCCCTTGAGGTACTTAAAAGTTTCTATCATGTCCCCCCGTCCCTTCTTTCATCAAGGGTATACATATTAAGCTCTCTCAGTCTCTCTTCATATGTTTCTTGATGTAGACCTGCACCATTTTAGTTGCCTCCTCTGGACTGCTTCCATCCTGTATATGTCCTTGTGTAGATGAGGTCTCCAAAACTGCATGCAGTACTCCCAGATGGGGTCTCACCAACTGTCTGTATAGAGGGATAACCACTTCCCTTTTTCTCTTGTGATGCCTCTCCCTATACATCCCAGTATCCCCCTGGCTCTCCTTACTGACGTCTCACATTACTTACCCACCTTTAGGTCATCTGATATGACTACACCCAGATCCCTTTCCATTATTGATGTTGTTACTACCTCCTCTGCTACTGTGTACTCCTCTCCTGGATTTTTATTTCCCATGTGCATTACTTTGCACTTCTTTGCATTGAACCTAAGTGGCCATATGTCTGACCATTCCTCAACCTTGCCAAGTCCCTTCTCATCCTTTTCTAACCCCTAGTGTATCAACTTGTTACAGATCTTTGTGCATCTGCAAAGAGGCATACCTTTCCTTCCAGACCCTCTGCAATGTCACCTATAAAAGATCTGCAAAGAGGACTGGACCCAGTACTGAGCCCGAGGTACCCCACCAGTAACCCCCTTCTTCAGAATGTGTTCAGTTCACTATTACCTTCTGTGTCCTGTTGTGCAGCCAGTTTGCTACCCAGGCTACCACCGTGGGACCCACTCCCAGGCTGGCTAACTTGATTATTAATCTTTTGTGCGGGACTGTGTCAAATGCCTTGCTAAAGTCCTGGTAGACCATATCCACAGCCCCTACCTGGTCTATCACTTTGGTCACCCAGTCAAAGAAATTGATTAGATTCATCTGACATGACCTTCCTGCTGTGAATCCGTGCTGCTTTGGGTCCTGTGCCCCTCTGATCTCTAGGTACTGAACAGTTCTTTCTTTCAGAAGTGATTCCATAATTTTCCCCACCACTGAGGTCAAACTAACAGGTCTATAGTTTCCTGCTTCTGCCTTGCTCCCACTTTTGTGAAGGAGAATCACATCTGCACTCCTCCAGTCCTCAGGTACCACCCCATCTTCCCATGATTTGTTAAAAAGCATGGTTAGTGGTGTCACTAGGTCCTCCCTTAGCTCTTTTAGGATTCTAGAGTGAATCCCATCAGGCCCCATTGCTTTGTCCACCTTGAGGTTTAGGAGTTCTTTCAGGACTCTTTCTTCTGTAAATGGACTGGTGTGAACCCCACTACCCACAGTGCTTCTATTGTTTGGTTTAGGTAACTCCTCCTCTTCTTCTTTTGTGAATACTGAGCAAAAGTATTCATTCAGTATCTCTGCCTTTTCACTGTCTCCCTCTGCCCACCTCCCCTCTCCTTTATTAATCTTCACTATCCCTCCCTTAACCTTTCTATGCTCTCTAATGTACTATAAAAGGTTTTATCCCCCTTCTTAACTGAGTTGGCTATTTTTTCCTCGGTTTGGAGCTTTGCTTTTCTGAGTGCCTTCCACACTTCTTTCTGCTTTAATTGATACAGTTCCCTGTCGTGTTCCTTCTGTGATTCCTTATACTTTTTGAATGCAGCCTTTTTCTCCTTAACTTTTCCTGACACCTCTTTTGAGAACCATAGTGGTTTTTTACTCTGCTCTGTTTTCTTTATTTGTTTCACACAAAGGCTTGTTGCCTCCATGATGGCAGTTTTGATTTTTCTCCATTGTTCTTCCACCCCTCCTTTCTCACCATTTGCTAATGCATTCCTCTGGTATTCACCCATTATGCCAAAGTCAGCCCTTCTAAAGTCCAATATCCTTGTCTTTGTATGGCTTGTCTCCATGGTTGTATTTATTGTGAAGCACACTGTGCAGTGTGCTTGTTCCCAGATGTCTACTGACTTCTAAATTTGTGATCCTCTCCATTTGAGAGTACCAGGTCTAATATTGCTCCCTCCTGAGTGGGTTCCACCACCAGCTGTCTAAGGCATGCCCCCTGTAGGGCATCGAGAATGACCCTGCTCTTGGATGTGGCTGCAGTCCATGTCATCCAGTTAACATCTAGCATACTCAGGTCCCCCATCATCAGTATTTCCCCTTTTTCAACCAATTTGAGAATGCCCTCTATAATTTTCTTGTCCATTTCCTACCTTTGAGATGGGGGTCTGTATACAACTCCTGTACAGATTGTGATGCCATTCTCTCTCTCCAAGGTGACCCAGAGTGTCTCTTGTCCTCCCTCTTTACTTTTTAGTTCTGTAGCTTTGATCCCTTCCCTTATGTAGAGAGCTACTCCACCTCCTCTTTTACCCTCCCTGTTCCTTCTGCAGATTGTGTACCCTGGTATGTTGACATCCCAGTCATGGTTCTCCAAGTACCATGTTTCGTGACTGCCAAATATCCAAGTGTTCCTCTTCCATCAGGGCTGCTAGCTCTGGAAGCTTGTTTCCAAGACTGTGGGTATTGGTACTCATTGCCCTCCATTTAATGTTGGCTTTATCCTTTTATACCCTATCCCTGCTCTTATTGCCCTTGTCTATTTTTCCATTTACCCCTGTCCTTCCCTCTGTCAAGCTCTGTACCTCAGTGTTTACCCTACTGCCTGCCATGTTTTGTGGGGGGAGGCTTTAACTTTCCTGTTTCCTATCTGCACCGGAGGCTTTAACTTTCCTGTTTCCTATCAGCACCTCTCCCCTTGGTTAGTTTAAAAGCTTGCCAAGGAAGCCTTTAAACCTGTCAGTTAAGAGCTTGTTTCCATTCCTGGACAGATGCAGACCATCATGCCAGTATAGACCTTCATCTCTCCAGGTGTACCCCCAGTCCCCAAAGAAGCCAAAGCCCTGTGCTCTGCACCAGTTTTGCAACCATTCATTAAACTGCATGGTGTGCAGTACCATAGCTTCACCCCTACCATAGACTGACAGCACCTCTGAAAAGATTACAGTGCTTGCTACCTGTCTGAGGGCCCTCCCAACTCCACACATTCATCCTGCACTGATCTCATGCCTAGCTAGGTCATCTGTCCCAAGGTGGACAATGATATCTAGTTCCTCTCCACCTGATGCTGCTTCTGCAATCCTGAGGATTTGCTTTCTGTCCATCCAAGTCATGGCACCAGGCTGGCAGCTTACTTCCCTCTCCTCTCCCTTCCCCAGGTCTACACCCCTAACAATTGAGTCCCCTATCAGAAGCTGTTTCTTTCCCCTGTGGTGTCCCTTGCCACTCATGTGTGGGTCTCCCTTGTGGATGTCCCCAGCATTTCTTGGTCTCCTCTGGGGTGTCATCTTAGAGGACCTTGATTTGCCAAACTGACATATGATTTGTTTGGGGTACAACATGGGGCTATGCCCTGTTCCACCACCACTTCTTACCTCCAGAACCTACTGTGGTCCATCTGCTCTTCACACATGGCAACCTCTGTGAGGCAATGGTTTGTGAACTGGTGCTCTTTGGGTGGGGAGGCCTCATGGTCTTGCCAGTTCAGGCTGGGGTGGGCAATCTCCTCCCTCAGAGCTGACAGTTGCCTGCAAATAGAAGGCAGCAACGCAGGTTCCAGAATGTCTACTGGAAAACTGCTGCCCCACAGCGATGCATTGCACCACTCCCTACATTTCTCTCTTCCTTATAATATACAATGAGTAATATATAATTTTTTAATTTATTGTGCCCACCCTTTATGCACTGTGCTGGGTTATTAAGTATATGTAGCTCTGCCCCCAAGACCTGTTGAGAGTGGTGTCAGAGACAGCAACTATAAAATGCCACCTGGGGTGGTGTGAGGAAGGGGTGGGTGGTAGGCCATAAACCACTGGTGACTGTTAGAAACAATCAAATACACCACTGCTCCACCACCCTGGTGAGTACTGCCCTTTATAGTAAGTCAACCAACACCACAATTTACTAGACCATTGCTCCTACACAAACCACTCTACTGAGTCCAGGGATAAAAATGAACTCACTGCTCAGCCAGCAGAACACTTCTGAAATGTTGCACAAATATCCTCCCAAATCCTAGGGCCCAGATATTCAAAAGGGTTGTGCCATGCGCAATAGGGTTGCTCCAGCGCAAGTCCAAAAATGCACCATTCTGCAATATTCTAGCGGAGTGATGAGCCCCAAATCACACTGGAGCAAGAGCGCATAATAATGAATGCATGCAAGCTGAAGGGAGGAACTATGCATGAATGGCGTGAGGCGCTATTCTAACAACATGTACCATGCGCAATGGGGAGCAAGTGGAAGTTGTGATAGGCGGAAATGAGCCAAAAATAAAAGGAACAAGGGAGAGGTGCAAGAACGCTACAGGGAAGGCACATGTGGCTGAACTCTAGCCAGACAAACAGGGCAGGAGGGACACACAGGGCAGGACAGGGAAAGGGCACCCTGAACCCATAGGCACAGGGAAGGTGTGGGGAGCCACAGCCAGTGCAGAAGGGGAAAGTGCCACACAGCACTGAGGCCACCACAGTAAAGTGTTCCCGGTGTAGGGGAAGTAGCAGCCAGGACAGCAGGGGAAACACAGAAACAGCTGCCCGGGGGAACACAAGCCAGGGACATGGCCAGTGCCACCATCCAGATGGAGGCAGTAATGAGGGGGGGTGAGAAGGCAGGCAGCAGGAGGGCACAGCCATGGAAGGGCCCATAGGTGGTATGCCTCCAACAGGCAGTACCGAGCCCGCACCAGCTTCGAACTGTACAGCGATACCGAGGTTGTGGGCTGGTACCACCTGAATTGGGCAATTCTGAGGTGGCTCCATGAGCTGTGCAGTGATGTGATGCAGGCACCCACATGACGGAGCCATGCTCTGTCAGTGGAGACTAAAGTGACAGCTTGCATATGCTTGCTCGCCACAGGTACCTTCCAGAGACCAACAGGGGACACCACAGGCATAACCCAGTCAGCCGTGTCACGCCACCTCACCCTTTTCCTCAGCACACTGCTGCCACATGCTGCAGAGTACATCCATTTCTCCAGCACACCGGCGGAGTGCACAGCAAACATACAGGAGTTCCACAGGATAGCACATATGCCTGGTGTGCTAGGGGCAATAGACTGCACCCCTGTGGCCATCCACACACCACCTGGCCCTGAGGGGCTGCATATATCAATTGGAAGGGCTATGCAAGCATCAACTGCCAGGTGGTGTGCTATGCCAGGGGGCGCATAATCAATGTCTGTGCCACGCACCCTGGGGGAACACATGATGCCTACATCTGGCACCAGTCGGCACTGTGCCATAGATTTGAGAGTGGGGACATCGCCACTGGCCACTTAGTGGGTGAGTATGCAAACCACATGGAAAAAACATAGAGCTTGGGAGGAGCATGGTCAGAGGTGACATGGGTAGTGCCTGCATGGCCCAAGGCAGGTTGACGCTGATCACCAAACTAACCTCCTCCACTCTCCACACAGGTGACAGTGGATACTCACCCATCCCTGGCTGCTCACATATACCGGCGGGCTGTGACCCGCAGCGCAGCAACACTACAATGAGGCACATGCCAGCCACATGCAATGTCATTCGAGGGTGGTTTGAGATGTGCTGGAAGGCCACATTTCATTGCATGGACACCTCTGAGTGGTGCTCCTATAGCACAGCCCCTCAAAGGCCTGTGGGCTATTCCTGTCCTGTTGCATCCTGCCAACATGGCCAATGACTGTGGGATAGCCATACAGGTCAAAGAGGGGGACAGTGATGGGGACGATGAGGACGCCAGTGATGATGGTGATGGGAAGCCCCCCCTTGGGCAACAGGACCCCCGACTGCTCCGGCTGGCACAGCTGCACTGGGACACCATCACAGAGGAGCACTTCAGCCAACCCAGGTAAGTCATGGGACCATGTGCAACCACCAGTGGCAAAGGCACAACCCACAAACATGCATGGACACACACCAGGGGTGCACATGCCATTATGGGAAGTGGAAAGCATGGAACCACACACACCGCCAGGATGGGTGGAGGTCTAACATGGCACATAGTCACATACACACACATACACACACACACGCACACACACCTCACAAGACATGCACAAAGGGTAGGAGGCACGCTGACCCAGACCACCACCCCTAGCCACACACATGTCCACAGACCACCACGCCCACTGCCTGTCATTGTGCATGTGTCAGATGCTGGGCACCATTGCACACTGGTGTATAGTGCAACACAGGCATCATTATGCACATGCAACAGTGGACAGCAGCCGGGAAGGTGTGCAGATGGAATGTGTGTGTGCGTGGAGGGCCGGGTACCCCACCCGTGCATTGCCTGCTGAATGACACAATGCACACAGGGCAGCATCAAACAGTAGCCTTGCTGGGAGACTGGTCAGTCATGTGCCACAGTGCCACGACCACCACGGATGCATGGGTGGCCCTGCTGAGACCTGCCAGCAGTGACAGGCTGACCACTGGCCTCATGGGGTGGCACCGACAGTCCCCCAGGGGTTCTCACTGCATGAACATGACCGTGCTCATTCAGGGGTCTGCAGCACAACGAACATGCCTGCACCAGGCATTCTCAGGATGCCCACAGCTGAACCCGGTGTTGACAAGGATGGTGTCACACGATGCTGGGAATGGGGGGTGGACATTGCACTGCATGGTGTCTGCGACGCATGGGCAAATAACTGTGTGCCCACTGTGACCATGACAGCTGTGAATGCCTGTGTCTGCCTGTCAATGGCAGCGGTCACATCCTCCTGCAACTGATCCATCCCTGCCAGGAGCAGAGAGGTGTCTCTGCTGTGCCGCTCCTCTGCCTGGTGCAGAGCTGCACTCAGTGCATCCACCGCCATCACAAGTCACATCTGCTGATTGACTGATGCTTGCAATATGCAGGTGTGCTCATCTAAGAGGTCATCTGCCTGATCGGCATGCTGTCCCTCAGGGGTGTTGAGGGGCGCTGATGCTCATCACCCTTGAGGGTGGGCTGCACACCAGGCCAGGCCTGGTGATGTCCACAGGTGGTCACTGACGCCACCCCTGACACTGTACCCCCTGCCCATTGGCTGACTGCTGATGCTGCTCCGCCACTCTCAGTGCTCAATGGTGCCACCGCGGTGGCTGCACATAGTCCCACTGTCCTGGCACACACCAGTGCTGACCCTCTGGTGGACAGGCACAGGCTGGGACTGTGGTGAGACGTGAGGCTCCGCATAGCCGCACCACCCACATCCATGGCTGCGATGTCACCTGCTTTGTGGCCATCCTGTGGCACTAACGGGTCACTGCTCATGGCGTTAGCTCCATCATCATCGGTGATGGATCCGGCACCAGCCCGAGTCTCAGCATGCTGGCATCCATGGACGCTGGCATGCTGGGACATGGGCAGGGCCTCCTCTGCACCTGCTCCACCAACATCAGTCCAGACATCCAGGCGGGCCCACTGTCACCCTGACCCCCGTATTCCTGTGGAGCTAGATGGGCCCTCCTCCATCTCCATGTTACTTGCCTCGGTGGAGAAGCCCACAATCGCTGACCCATGCAGATGCTCAGGAGCTGTAAGGGAAAAAAGTAGCATTACTGCATGTGACCTACCCTGTTCCCCCCAATAGACAGACCATGACCTACCATGCAGTGACAGGCTACCACACATCTGGAACCCACCACCCAGAACATCCTCAATGGCACAACGCTGCATGCTGCCAGCAACCCACTCTTCCTGTGGGGTCAGGCATTGCACCTCTGGTTGTCCCTCACCGGTCGCAGACTGTGCTGCCCTGATGGCAACCACCTTCTCTTTTATCCTCCGCCTGTCCGTGCCCATCTTCTTTTTGCACTCCTACACGGAGCACTGATGGCTGCCATGCAGGTTGACAGCATGCGCCACCTCCTCCCATGCAGCAGCATGGGCCTGTGGTGTTCCCTGGCATCTGCTGAGAAGTGGCTCCTGGTCGAGGTAGGCTTCAAACAGGGCATCTGTCTCGGCCTTTGTAAAGTTTGGCCTCCTCTTCCTCCCACGACTCTGTTCCTCTTCCTCCACCACACGATTGGTCAAGATTCATCCTGTGAAAATGACAGGTGTTATCTGTGACTGTGCAGTATCATGCATGTCCCAAACATCACAGTCCACACTCCCAAACAGCCTGCAACTCACCGCAATAGACTGCAGTAACTGACTATGGCCAGTGCAGCCCAATGTCACATTTTTATAGCGCAACCCATGCAAATGAGGTGAGGCACATCTTTTAAGTGGATGCAAATGCAGTGACTGTGCCATTGAATGGCCAATTAGATGATTTGCATATGCTGGCAGAATATCACTCTGTTGCACTTTGCGCAATTGTGTTGAATGTGTTGAGCCAAGGGCGCAGTTCTGTGACATGAGCAGTACACACCTAACTGCGCATGCCTGGGTTGATGATACAGGTGCCTGCTGCGCTGCTGACATGCTGTGCATGGGAGGCAATGCAGGGTACAGCCAGCATTTTGCCAGTGGTGCTACAGCGCTGTTCACCTATATGGCGCTGTGGCACTGGGGCGTCGTAGGCGCACTGGGGCAACAGCGCAGTAGGCCACTACAGGAGGTGGCACACAGGCACCCAATTGTGCTACACGCATTGGGTTCCAATCGTGCTGTGGCTGTCCGTGTGCCAGAGACCCTTGACCCTGTGCCCGACCTTTGCCCCCTAGGCGCCATGCATCAGGCATGGGTGCACCACTATCGTGTGGTTTGGTGACAGCATGATAGGGAACAGCAGCGCTGTACTGTGCAGCATCTGCACATGGCAGGACTGTGCTGCAGAGTGCCATTTTGCTTGAACCAGACAGCAGAGATGGCATGGAGGCATGCTGTGGTTTGGAGCCAGGTAGAGCTTGCCAACCCAGTGGTGATAGTTGAGCCCCATGCTGGGGCTTTGTTTGGAGATGCACCCCTGGACAGGGCCAGGAGTGCGGTCTGGCAGGAGGTGGCCGACGTCCTGGAGGAGGCCACTGGTATGGGGCGGATGGCAGAGCAGTGCCGCCACCATTATGGGGACCTGAGGCACAGGGACCTGGACATGCTTGCCCACCTGTGGGCACATGCCAGGAGGGGCGCAGTGCCATGGCCAGGTAGGTGCAACAACCATAGTCTTTTATCGTCCATACGGGTTTCACAGTAGCATGTGTCCAGCACATGGGGGGCCATCCGGTGTTGGCCATGGTGGTGGTATCAGGGTGTGGGGTGGATGGGTATGGCTGTGTGGGATTGCACACACACATGAGGGCAGGGGGACTTTGTTACCAGATTGTACTGATGTTCCTCTCTCCATGTTTGTACCTTAGGGCCAGAAGAATTGCGGCTCAACAGGAACAGCAGGTGCCGCATGGAGGAGCAGAAGGACAGGATGGGTGATGGTGGTCCGCGGCGTGTGGACCAGCCTGATGATGGTGAGTGCCTTACATCCATGATTACTACTGCATGCTGTATAACTGGGCAGGCAGTGGGGCATGGCCACCATCCATTGACACCACTGCCATGCACACAACTTTTTACAGTCAGCACTGTCCAGTGGCACTGCATGTCCAGGAGTGTGTCAATGGTGGTCCATGCGTGCACTGGCCACATGGCTGTGGCACTGCCTTCACACCGCATAGCCAAGTCACTGTACAGCCATGGTGGTGCTGTGCAGGACATGGGGGGTGGGTGTGTGTAGTGGTCCACATGGCTGTGGCTGCCTGGGTGGGCAGGTCTTGTGGACACAGTCACTGTGGGTGGTTGCACACCATCACAGGGGTGTGGCACATGGCTGTATACCATGCACAATGGGTGGGCTGCAGAGGGATGGACAGTCACACCTATTGACTCTGCTCCCTCATCCTAGGTGGCCGGCGACTCCTGAAAATATAGCAGGGTATTCAAGAGCTGCTCCAGGTGGCAAGGGAGACATTGCAACTCCTTCAGCGCATACACTGCCACGGGGTCAGGAGGAGATGGAGGAGCACACATCGGCACCAGGAAGAGTAGGACCGGGGTGGTCGTTGATGTCCCCATGCCCCGACTACCACCTTCTCCCTTTGACCCACCCTCACACCCCTTCTTCCCTCTCCCATATGTTCACCCCTGCCCCTTACCGGCCCCCGCCTGTTATGTGACCCTTCCCCTCCTCTTGTAAATAATTGTACATAGTTTTGTTTACATCTTTTAAATATATGCATTTTGTTATGACAACTGTGGTGGTCTCTGATTTGCAGTGGGCTATAGGTGCTCAGCTGCAGTGGTGTGCATGGCATCAGGGGTGGTGCACGCATGGGTGGGTGTGTGTGTGTGTGTGTGTGTGTGTGTGTGTGTGTGTGCAGAGGTGAACCGCCTATAGTGTGGGCAGGGGGATCAGTCACTGTCTGTGGTTTGTGTGTTGTACTCTGTGCACTGGATGCCTGTGTGCAGTGGTCCATGAGGCCTGCACTGTGTGCATAGCACCCCTGTCAGACCATCCATGGCCTGTGCAGCTGGCACCCTTGCATGTCTGTGATATGCACGGTCTGCTGGCATGTCAGTGGTGGCTGTCCATGCTGGATAACAACTGTACCCAGCACAATGCCAGGTTGCCTGCCATCACCAGTATGGTGCATGTCTCCTCCGGTGGCACTGTGGCCTCCGCTGTTGTTGTCCCCATCCATGCTGTTGCTTGTGTCTGTTGCAGGGGATGTGCTCCTGTGTCTGTTACTTGTACTCCGGCAGCATGCTGGTGGCATACAGCTTCATGGTGCCTGTGCAGGGTGGCTGGCACACCTGTGCAATGTAGGGGTGCTAGCCATGTGTACACATCACCGTGGCCACATGCCAGTGGCTTGGTTGAGCTGCTACTGTGTTCCTGTGTTGGTGTGCCCTAGGGTATGGGTGGGTGTTTGTCCATGTACTGTGTTGCATCCTGTGTGGTGCATGCTTCCATGCACCACTGTGGGTGTCTTTGCTGTCTGTTGTGGCCAGTGCTGGGATGGGATGTGTCCTTGGGAGGGTATGCAGGGTGCTGTACCACTGGAGGTGGGGTCCAGGGCATGCCCTGTCACATGTGGGGTACCTCATGTGCTGATGCATGGCCAGTCTCTCAGCTGTACCGCAGGGGGGATGTGCAGAGCGGCACTGTGTATGCATCTGTTGCATCGCTGTCTGCTGCTGCCCACTGCAGGGTGCTCATGGTGGGGCTGCCTTGCATGGCTCCATGGTGCACAGGTTTGCATTGTCACGGTGAGGGTGGTGGCATGCATGGGGTGTCCTGCACTGTTGTGTGCTACTCTTGGGCAGGGTGAATGGGGGATCATGGTGCAGGGTGTGCTTTGCATTGATGGGATGGTGTGGTATGGGGTGGTTGGCCCTCCTTGTGTGCCAGTCACAGCTTGCCAGGATGTGTGCTGAGGCACCATGGCCTGGCTGTGGGTTGGTTGCTGGTATCCATGGGCCAGTGGTTATTCCAGCTCTCCCCCAGTTGTGCAGTGCATGGGGTGTGGTGGATGATGTCTGTTCTGCTGTGTGTCCCTCTGCCCATCTGTGGCATGGGTGGTGGGCCCCTGCATCCCTGGTTGTGCTGTTGCATTGCTGCCCTGCTGCAGGGGGCATCCCTGGTTGCGCTATGGTGCATCTGGACTGCTCAGTTGAAAATCCCTTGTTGCGCTATGGTGCATCAGATATGCTCAGCTTCACCTCCATAGTTGCGCTATGGTTCCAGGTTGGGCAATATTCAGTCATTGGCCGTAGGCACATCTTGGCCTGCGTAGTTTTTGAATATCGCACTTCTTGCGCCTGGGCACAGTGGACTTGCACTTGCTCCTGCTGTTGTGCACTTTTTGGGTGCAGTTTGAATATCTGGGCCTAGGTCTCTAGCACAGAAATCAAGCAACTTCAGTTGTATTTCACCCCCTTTGGTTGTAAAATTACTACACTTTAATGGAATCTTGCAATTCTCTTCTTAATGCCAATAAGAAAAAATGAAACTTTCTGTAGAAAGCGTAGCTTACCTTCCTAACAAGTCCCCAACAATATTATGTTTTACCAGGTTCCCAGTTCCTCAAATGCGTTCTAGTTTGTTCTCTGCAGTATAGCAAGTTTCTCAGCTTCCAACAGAAGCAGGCAAGTCTTTTCTGACTGGCTTTTCACTGTGTAAAATTGTTTCTCTACATCTGGTTAAAGTGTTGCTCTTTCTCATTTGCACAGTATGATGTTATAATTCAGATACAGTACAAATTAAGGACAAAGATTATTTGGAGAATACAGGCATCGATCCTGCTACCTCTTGCATGCTAAGCAAGTGCTCTATGATTTGAGCTAATTCCTCGCTAGCTGAGGGGGTAGGGGTGTTCTTCCTATTCGACATATGGGGTGCTGCACCCCTCTCCCCATCTGCTAGTTTAAATGTATTTAATCACCCATCATCAGGGTGGCTAGCTGTTTGTGTTTGTCTCTGTCAGTAGTTTAGTTTTTGTGGTTTTTCATGTGTTTCTTCTTGGAGGAACTGGACCATTCTTGGACATAACATCTATGAACATTTCCTGGACTGAGAAACTATAAAACATCGCCACCAGGTATAGGCATTCTCATCATAAATCAATTTTTTTGGAAGACATCAAAAAGCAAAAGTTTGGTCAGTAAATCTTTTATACAAGTTTCTGGGTTGTGGAGTGCTGCATTGAATCTACATTTCCATCTGACTTTCTTAAAGGATGTGTGCTTGTCTTTGAGGTCTATTCACAACTGTTTTGGAGAACAAAGGGAAGATTCTAACAAAGGATTTTTACATCCTGCATATGCCCTAGGCTAATGTTCATCACCTTCAGGAATTTAACACTTTCTGGGTCTTTGATCTACAGCAACAATAAGTTTTCTGGTCCACAGTAGCTCACCATGAGTAACTCAGGAACACTCACCCTTGCTACAGTAAACATTTGCAGTCTCCTGCCAAAACTGGCAACTCAAAGATTGGGAGGACGAATCCTGCTTCCGATACTGCTATTATGCTTACATGGGGCATCTACTTCTGTTCCAATCAACAACCACTATGGAGAGAATACCTCTCAACACAATGACTTTACTTTCTCTAACCAAATTGCTGAAACACAACACGTGTGTGCCTACGCCACCCTTATACTTCTGAAGGGTTGTACCTACAACTCGTTTCGTATGCACAGAAAATACAAAATGACACAACTGGTTCATCTCCCATTCAACACTATTAAACTGTGGTTTCTCCTACTCCTCATCATCCTATTGTCGGGGGACGTAGAACTTAACCCTGTCCCCCCTGTCCACCACTCTCCCACTGACCTATCAGCTGTCTCAGGAAAAGGACTTCTCATTGCCCATATGAATATTAGGAGCATTACCAGGCACTTTGCTGATCTTGAGGCATGGATGAAAGTGTACAGTCCTGACCTACTGTGCCTATCTGAAACATGGCTCAAGCCTCACATTCCAAACTCCTTATGTTCCTTGCTCAGTTATTCCTTGATATGGAGAGATAGGCCTTCCCCAAAATGTGGAGGTGGGGTCGCTATCCTCTATAAAAACCTTCTTGATGTTACAGTCTGCCCACCCACTGGCTCACCCTCAGTCTGTGAGTCCCTACACACAACCATTGCCCTTGGTGCAAAAAAACTCCACATTATCTGCACCTACAACCCACCCACTGGAGGTATCACAGGTCTTCAGGATTCACTTAATCAAACTGTCACAAACGCCAAGCAAGATGAGGTCATAATCTTGGGTGACTTTAACCTAAACTGGCTGAGAGCAACTCACAGCATACTGGTGACACTAACGCAGAGCTATAACCTGCACCAGATCTTAACTGAACCCACTAGAACCACCCCTTCTCTGACTACCTCCACCCTCATAGACGGTACTAGTGAATCACCTTGACCATGTGCAAACTGCAGGCATCTTGGCAGATGCTATCACAGACCACTCCCCCACTTTCTGTGTATGGAGCCCAGAGACTGCTCCCCCTTCCCCTCCACGCTACATCACAGTTACCAACTTTGCCAAACTGGATGTGGAAGCTTTCCTCTATGATGTGTCCTGTATCAACTGATCTGACATCTATCACTCCCATGATGTTCATATAGCCCTTGATATCTTCATTGATAATTTCACAGCACTTCAGGATAAACATACCCCAAAGGTCACCAGAAGGGTCGGGGTAAACAAACAAGATGGCTACACAAGGACCTGCTGGCTAACCTGCACACACGGGACAAACTCTGGAAGAAGTATAAAGTGTCCAGACTACTGGAGGATTACAATACCTACAGAGCCTCCCGGAGTACCTGTAAAAAACAAATCAGAACAGCAAGAGCATCTGCAAGAACTGCTCGCAAACTCTGCTGGTGACCCTAGAAAATTCTGGACACACATCAAGACCTTTCTTGGGGCTACCCAGTCATTGACCCCAGGGGATATGATCCTAAATGGTGTACATTGCAATGACTCAAACACTATAGTGAATGCCTTTAACAGATTATTCACGGACCTATCTCAGTACACCTCATCCTTCGCTTCACCTCCCACAGCATCTCAGCCTTACTGCACACCCCAGAGATCTGCATCTGGTGCTGACCACTGCCAACTAACTACTACCCCCCTTTCCACTTTAAAGCTATATCTAGATCCGAGGTCCAAAGGCTATTGCAAAACATATCCGACAATACTAGCCCCGGCTCAGATTCACTCGAGCCATGACTCCTGAAGCTAGTGGCACCATTGATTGCCTTGCCACTGGCCAAGATTTTCACTCTGTCTCTCTCTCTCTCTCGGCATTGTCCCAGATCTCTGGAAGATTGCCTGAGTTATGCCTATCCTTAAAAAAGGAGACCCAAAGGATATCAACAACTACAGGCCCATAGCCATCCTCTCTGTGCTAAGCAAGCTACTGGAGAAGCTTGTTGCAACCCAAACCATTGACTATCTCACAAAGAACAACCTTCTCTCAGACACTCAGCATGGTTTCAGAAAAGGGCACGGTACCTCAACCGCTCTTCTCAAATTCTCCACCGATGTACTCTGCAGCATGGACAAAGGCCTACTCACTGGAGCAGTATTTATAGATCTTATCAAAGCTTTCGATCTTGTTGATCATCCCCTGCTTCTCTCAACCCTGCATAGACTTAACTTCTCATCCTCAGTAGTTGACTGGTTTAACAACTACCTATCAAACAGATTACAACTTGTTAAATTCAACTCCGCTCTCTCGGATGTGACCAGCACTGACATCAGAGTACCCCAGGGATCCGTCCTGGGACCCCTTCTTTTCTCACTATACATCAATAACATAGATTATGCCATACTCTCCTGCTCAGCTTCTTATATGCTGATGATCTCGTCATCTACTACAGCGCTGACAAAGTTAACATCATTAATAAAAACCTCTCCTCGGATTTCAGGAATGTGCAGACATGGCTAAATGCTAATAAGATCATCCTCAACACAAAAAAGACCCAAGCCATGCTATTTGGCACTGCCCCCAAACTCAGGGCCTGTGAGGAATCTCTCCTAGTCCATGACTCTGGGGGGGGTCTCTCATCGACTGTGTCACATCCTTCAAATACCTGGGAGTCCTCCTTGATAAATTCCTTGATTTCAGTCTGCATATCCAGTCAACCTGTAAAGCAACAAATGCCAAACTTAGAATCACCTATAAGACTTGTCACCTGCTAACACCATCCACCAAACTGGCAATTGCTAAGGGTATTCTGTTTCCAGCACTGGCATATGGTGTCTCCACTTTTGCTAATGCCCATAAGAGTGCTCTCCATAAATGGGATGTCACGTATAACAACATATGTCGGTATGCCTCCTCTTCCCATCACCTCAAGCACCACTGCACACTGTATAGTGACCTAGGCTGTCTCTTCCCAACTGCCTACTGACTATATTCCCTAGGGACCCTCACAGACTCTGTTATCCATAACCAAACCCCCTCCTCCCTTGCAGCTGTACTTGTACCACAGACATCTGCCCACGGACTAAGCTCGGCAAACAAATTTCTACTCACCATACCCAGGTGTCTTACTTCAAAAGGTTCTAGAGCATCTCACTGCACCGCCGCAGCCACCTGGAACTCCCTCCCTCCTGCCCTGAGGCAGGCTAACTCCCACTCAATCTTCAAAAAAGAACGATATCACCACCTATCCCAATATCCCTGCACATGCTTTGATCCCACTTAATGCCTTACAGCTAACCACCCTATTTTGCCCAAGACACTGCTGCACTTCTAAACAAGCTTTGCTATAAAATGTCTTTATAGTTACCACTTAGCCCAGTTTCAGTTATTTGCATGTACTAATGTCACTTTTGTCATCTCTGCATAGCTATATGTATTATCTCGAGTACTGTCTGACTTGATCTGTATTCTAACCTACCTGTACTATATACTATGTACCTGTACTATATACTATGTATTGTATAATCTCATCTCATTTTATGTATGTATTCTCCCGGGTCGTGCCTGAAAATAGTCAGATTTGGCTAGTGCACCTAACCCGGTTAACAAAAACTAAATAAATAAATAAATATTTTGCATTTAGTCAGCTTCTGAAGATCCTTTTGCCTGTGAATGGACTATTGTCCATTCACAGGCAAAAGGGACAGTCATGGGACAGCCATGGGACAGTCATAAGGCCATTCTAGGGGGTGGGGGTAGGAACAAGTAGGCTGCTGGTTAACTAGGATCTGCAGCTTGTCCATTAGGTAGGGAAATGGGCAGACTGGGTGGGCCAAGCGGTCCTTATCTGTCATCAAAATCTATGTTTCTATGTTCTCTTCTTCATTGCCTTGGCAACTGCTGTACTGCTGTGTCCCTTTCCCCTCCCCCTCTTCTGTGAATACTGAACAAAAAGACACAGTGGATGTCTTGGGGGGCACATGACAGTTCTTAGACATGGTACTGTCACTTCCAAATACCTAAACAGCACATATAAGCAAGGCAAGCAACATTCAGCATTGACAAATGCTTGCATAAGGTAGGAATGCTCTATGAAACTTGGAGGCATGGTCAAGTGTTATGTGAGGGCAGGCTAACTATTTGCATACCCATGATGCAGTGCTTTAGGACATGAAATGTATCCCAATAAAGTGGTGCAAAAAAGGTAACCAACTCATTAGTGTATATATAGGTCTGTGTGCTTCTGATTACATGTAGTTTCAGTAAAGAAACATAAATGCACCATATGTGGTCCCTACAATGTAACTAAATAGGGATTTACTCTTAGTTAGAGGTTTACAGCCTTATTTATACTTTTTTTTGCCCACAGGCAGGAACAAATCTCTGCAGGACATCCAGTCTTCCTAAAGCAGTTCATTAACTAATTATACAATTTTTGGATTCCCTGCTCATGTGGGGTGCAAGTAAACAAAATACAGAAAATAATGTAAAGATTCTTCTAATAGCTAGTCTTGTTGCTACTTAGAATGGTTATCAAAACTATTAAAATGCTGGCTCAGTGGCATTGAGGTACTGGATGCCATGCCAGTGGTTTGGGGATGAACTCAAAGTCAGCAAGGGGAGAAAAGGTTTGAGTACCCAATGGCAGCTTTCATTCTCTGGGGAGGGTTCTGTGCAAGTCTCACTGCTCTATTGCCATCTCTCTGGTGAATCCGGGGTTGACAGCGCAGATCGGTCATGCAGGGGGTACAGGACAGCATTGGCCAAGAGCCCTGGGAGGAGTTGTAACTTCACGCCTACCTCTCAATTGGCTCTCCTAGAGTGCCAATGTCTGCAGGGAAGAGAACATGAAAAATGGTGGCCTGTCACTCCTAGGTGATGACCCCTCACTGAGTGCAACAATAACTGCCAAGACAGGAGCAGACTCCACTGTGCAATACCCATGCCACCGTTGTGTGGGGAGAAGGTAAAAGGGGGGAACCTCTCCTTGCCCCACCCGGGGGATATCCGGGGATACCTAGGCTACCGAGGGGTGAAAACTCTAGGGTCAGATTCCTGTGTCAGGGCACTGATGTAGTGAGGCATGTGGGGGCTCTGATTAAGTGAAGTGATGTGGCAGGAAGGAGCCAAAAAGACCAAAGATAAAAAAAAAAAAACAATTAAGATATTTGCCATGGCAAACAGTAGTAGTGAGAGTAGAGTGGTTGATCAATGCCCATACATTGTCTTTTACAGTGCATGGACATCAAACCTTTCAATTTTAATTTAAAGTGATTTTGTCAGGTTTCGCAGATGCTTTTTTCACATAATATGCCATTGCCGCCCATGCTTGACATGTTGAAGTTGCAATTTGTTTTCTAAAAAAAATCTGTTATAGTCATGTTATACTGTATGTTTTGTCAGCACCCTGTCCTCCAGTTTTCTGTGTGTGGCCACTCCCCCCAAAATTTGGCAAGCAAGGGAGCTGTCAATGCTTGTACATACAGCACCAATCCAGAAGAAAATGATTTGATACCTTTTATTGGACCAACATAGATGTGACAAAAAGAACAAATTACTTAAAATAAAAATGCACGTTTACCATAGCGAATAGGAATTGTAACTAGTAGGTATTACTAAATCAGACTCTTACCATTCAAACTGTCAAATAGTTTTGTTTTCCATGAAAAACAAAATAATTTTAAGTGATCTGCTTCATTTGCACAACCTGCATATTTCTTCTCAGTGCTGCAGCACCCAACTTTGGCATCATGCCTGGGAAACAAAGTTATTAAAGGAACAGTGTCAGTTTTTAGTTTTAGATAGAAAAATCAGCTACGTACTGTATCCATAATGTCTCATAATGTAAATTAGTATACAGGATATGATATTTCTGTGAAGAAAACACAAATGCACATATCCCAATAATGCAAAGCATCATTGGAAATATATGAAAATCCCAATGAGAGAATTTGGACTGGCTCAACTTTAAGCAGAACTACATGGTGCCAGAAGGCTTTGCACTGCAATCAGCAAAGGCTAAGAACAGCAGACACATGCATGTGTTTTGTCCTCATTTGGACACATCAGTGTGCCATATCTGTGTTTTTATAAAATGGATCTATATTTTTCTGAATCCTGAATAGCTGAGAGGTACCTTTATCTATGTCTGTATCAGAGCATATTCTGCCAACTGGCACCTTTTCAGCCTGTCAGGACTTACGACAAAAGAAATCACTGTTCCACCACTGCAGAAGTCTGAAGCCAAGCTGGAGCTCTGTACCAAGCAGGAGCTCTCGCCGCCCCCCCCCCGCACAACAAATATCTCTCACTATTGTCACTTTCTAACAGTGTACAGCTTCATACTGTTTGAATCGACTGCCAGTCATTTTAAATATTAAATGTATCACCTTTTTCTCCTTCTCTTCACAAAGTCACCTCGCATCAAGTGACCGCTGAGTAAGTGCCACCAAGATGTGGCTTTCAAATAATAGCCAGAAAAAAAAATGCTTTTCCATCTTCACCATCAACTCTTCTGAATAAAACAGTTTCAGCTAAAATAAACTTGACATGTTCACCGGAAAACAGCTGATGAAAAAAAAAAAGCAGCTGTTTCCTACAATACAGAAAAATGCAAACTCCTTACTAGGGTGGCTTGTGAGCAACATGCTCATTCCTGGAAAACCTGGCACTACACATAAAATCACAGGATGCTCTCAGTCTTTCACCCTCAATAAAAACAAAAAAACAGTAATACTAAGTGTGTGTGTGGTGGGGGCAGCTACACTATCCTCGCAAAACTGTATGGGCCACTTAGTTGCTCCGTGGCACAAAAAACATTTAAAAAGCAAAAGCTACACAAACATACATAAATAAAAAGACAGCCATAAAACTGTGTTTAACAGCTGGGCATAGAATTTCTTTGTAGCAGTGATAGGCACACAACGTGAACAATATACTGTATAGGAAACCCACTACTTAAAATAATGATAATACTTTTAAAGAGGGAATATTTTGTAACTATTTCAGGTATTAAAACCTTTTTTTTTATATATATATTTTGACTTTTTTTTGTTCTTTTTTTTTATGAGTACTTGGGGACCCATTTTATAAGCACAATAAGACACTCTGAGGTGTGGGTTATGGCCTAATAAGAGCACTTCCCAGGTGCCAAAGGCACTCAGTGCAAGCACCTCGTACCTCTAACACACCTGGGGCGTGTTCTTATGAGGCCTTAACCCACACACACCTTGTTGTATCTTATTGCTGGCTTAGGCCAGACAGAAGGAGCTAGCCATCCCTTAAGGGGGGTATTATTTGTTTGGGCCATGAGGATCCCAAAATAGAGAAAAGAAAGAACTGCAAATGCACTGAAACATGAGTTATCCTGGAAAATATAGGTCATAAACCAAATTTTAAAGAAAACACAGTAGCACGTATCCTAATAATACAAATGCCCACAGCAATAGTTGGACTGGCTCAGCTGTAATCAAAAATGCATGGTACCAGGGGAAAAAACCTCACAATACAACAAGCAAAAGCCACAAACACATGTTTTGTTCTAATCTATGTCTTAATCCAAGTATGGCCAGCCAGCCACTACTTAAGGGGGAATGTTATTTGTTTGGGCCATGGGGACCCCAAAATAGAGAAGGGAAAGAACTACAAAAGAATCCCAGAGCAAATGCACCGAGGCATGGATTATCCTGGAGGATATTGGCCATACAGCCAAATTTTAAAGAAAACACAATTGCAAATACCACAATAATACAAAGTGTTATGGGAAACAGATGCAAATCTCCATGAGAGAATTTGGACTGGCTCAACTTTAAGCAGTACTGCATGGTACCAGAAAGCCTCTCAATGCAATCAGCAAAGACTAAGAACAGCAGACAAATACAACAGAACATTATATTTCAGTGTTCACTGCAGAAATAGGATACAGCACCTCTCAGTATAGAAGTCTTCTAGATAGATATGGTGTGCACAATGCATTGTTGTGAACATAAACACAACAGCTTAAATTGTTGACACCACTACAAAAATATGGGACAGCATCTCAGAGTAAGGAAATTGGAAAATAGGTTCTTATTTTACCCACAATGGTTTGTCATGTACATTTGCATATAAATGCTCATCATTACCAACATACAGGCCTGTTTTCTAAGTAAGATATACTTAAAGAGATTTTCTTGTTTACCATAGCAAACAGGAGTAATAACCTGTAGGAGTTGTAAATCAATTTCCTACCATTCAAACTGCCAAAAAGTGCTGTTTTCCATGAAAATAATGTTTTTATTTCTGTGCTGTATTTCATTTGCATAACCCTGACCTTTTTTTCTCAGTACTGCAACCCCCAACTGTGACATCATGCAAGGGAAGCAAACTTTTGAAACGGAGACCTCTATTGGTCAGTCTTGGAATTGCATGCATCCTTTTTCTTTCATAGTTTTGGACTTCTAGCATAAGCTTGACACAACAGGAAAAGAAAAGCATTCTGACCCATAATTACTTTCCTGAACTACTTACAATCATTCAGGCCCTATAACATAAACATATCACCATGCTCCCACATTCTGACAGGAGTTGTCACTTCAGACCTATCACTTTACCAGCAGTTAGTAAAAGTCAAACATCTACATAGACTGGTAAATTAACTTTTTGGCCTACTACCGTCACAAAAACATTTTCCAGAAAATGTTCCACAGACTGTACTGCTGTAAACACAACCAAAATAGACTGCACTTTGATTAGATAGACATAAAAATCAGCTGTTTCTGTGGTCACTAGAGAAATAAGAGACTACATCTCTCAGTAAAGAAATGTTGTCAGCTAGAGCCTGTATGCATACTGCCTTGTTTTCAAAATAAACATATGAGAGCTTTTTTGTTGAAGCCACGACAGAAATATGAGTCTGCATCTCACAATAAGGAAATTGGAAAAACAATTTTTTATTGTACCCACAATGCCTTGCTACATATGTGCTTACTGTGTACCCCTCTGCCCAAGAGGCACATCTGGAAATGAGCTTATTTGCTCAGTTTATCTTTTCTGGTGAAATGTGTTTAGTACGTCTTTTTTGGTGAAACTTTTAAATAAATAAATATTTCTACATATTAAGTGCTATACTGCAATCACCACTACCAAAATAAGTGACTGCACCTCTGAATAAGAAACATTTAAGCTAACTTAAAATGTATCTAGAATTCCTTGTTGCAGTATGTTAAATATTGATAGTTCTCTTGTGTGACATCATTCTGAGATTATGGCAGCACACAGAAAATTGGAGAAAAAGCAGAAACAAAGTGCTGCTAAAACAATAACAGAATTTTTATAAAACAAATTGTAGCTTTAATATCTGAAGCATAGATGGCAATGGCATGCCATATGAAAAAGATATCTATGAAACTTTAAAAAATAATTTTTATAAATTTGTGATCCTTGCTATAGAAAAAGGGATTAGTAACCTGTAAGAGTTGTGATTCAGTCTTGCACCATTCAAACTGCCAGAAAAGTTCTGTTTTCCATTCAATAAGTGCTTTTATTGCTTCATTTGCATAACCCACCCTGTTCTTTTCCTCACTGCTGCAGCCCCCAAGCATGGCATCACGCAAGGGAAATAAAGTTTACAAGCACTGTTTTGAAACAGAGACCTCTGTTGGTCAGTCTTGATATTGCAGATGTCTATGTTATTTATTTATTTATATAAGTTTAGGAATTACAACCCTTTGAGTCAGGGATTCATTTGCAAAGGATCCGCGTCATACATTGAACAGTGGACAATATAGAGTTATAAATGGTACATAGATAAACAGAGATAAAGAAAAAATAGGGTAATCCATAAGTAGAGAAGAAAAAAAAAACTACACCACAGATACACACATTATAGAAACATAGAATTTGATGGCAGATAAGGACTGCTTGGCCCACCCAGTCTGCCCATTTCCCTACCTAATGGATAAGCTGCAGATCTAGTTAACCAGCAGCCTTCTTCCTCCCCACCCCCTAGAATTGCCTTATGACTGTCCCATGCATGCTTGAATTCCACCACTGTTTTTGACTCCACAACCTCCTCCAGAAGGCCGTTCCATGCATCCACAACCCTCTTTGTGAAAAAATACTTCCTTAAATTACCTCTGAGCTGCCCACCTTCTATCTTCAAATTGTGCCCCATTGTTCTTGCACACCGCTTTTTTTTGAAAGATGCTACCCTCTTGGACTTTGTTGATTCCCTTGAGGTACTTGAATGTTTCTATCATGTCCCCCCCCTCCTTTCCTCGAGGCTATACATATTAAGCACCTTAAGTCTTTCTTCATATATCTTCCAGTGCAGACCCTGAACCATTTTAGTTGCCCTCTTCTGGACAGCTTCCATCCTGTCTATGTCTTTGCAGAGATTGGGTCTCCAGAACTGCATGCAGTGCTCCAGATGGGGTCTCACCAGCTGTCTGTACAGATGGATAATAACTTCCTGTTTTCTACTGGTGATGCCTCTCCCTATGCATCCCAGTATCCCCCTGCACTCCTTGCTGCCCTCTCACATTGCTTGCCCACCTTTATGTCATCTGATATGACTACCCCCAGGTCCCTTTCCATTTTTTTTGTTGTTAGTATCTCACCCCCATTGCGTACTCTTCCCCTGGGTTTTTGCTTCCCGGGTGCATTACCTTGCACTTCTTAGCATTGAATCTAAGCTACCATACATTTGACCATTCCTCTAACCTGCCAAGTCCCTTCTCATCCTTTCCACCCCACCTTGTGCATCAACTCTGTTGCAGATCTTTGTGTCATCTGCAAAGAGACATACTTTTCCTTCCAGTCCCTCTGCAATGTCACTTATAAAGACATTGAAGAGGACTGGTCCTAATACGGAACCCTGCAGTACCCCACTAGTAACCTCCCTTTCTTCAGAGTGGACTCCATTTACTATTACTCTCTGTGTCCTATTCTCCAGCCAATTCTTTACCCAGGCTGTCATCCTGGGACCCACTCCCAGGCTGGCTAACTTGTATATTAATCTTTTGTGTGGGACTGTGTCACATGCCTTGCTAAAGTCTAGGTAGGCCATGTCCACAGCCCCTCCTTGATCTACTACTTTGGTCACCCAGTCAAAGAAATCTATCAGATTTGTCTGGCATGACCTTCCCGCTGTGAATCCATGCTGCCTAGGGTCCTGTGCCCCTCTGGCCTCTAGATACTCGACAATTCTTTCCTTCAGAAGAGATTCCATCATTTTCCCTACCACTGAGATTAAACTAACAGGTCTGTAGTTTTCTGCTTCTACCTTGCTCCCACTTTTGTGAAAGGGAATCACATCTGCCCTCCTCCAGTCCTCGGGTACCAACCCATCCTCCCATGATTTGTTAAAGAGTATAGTCAGTGGTGTCACTAGTTCTACCCTTAGTTCTTTTAGAATTCTGGAATGAATCCTATCAGGCCCCATTGCTTTGTCCACCTTCAGTTTTAAGAGTTCTTCAGAACTCTTTCTTCTGTAAATGGGCTGGTATCAACTTCAGTATCCAGAGTGTTTCTACTGTTTGTTTTAGGTACCTCTCTCTCTCTCTCCCTTTGTAAATACTGAGCAAAAATATTTGTTTAGTATCTCTGCCTTTTCACAGTTACCCTCCCTCCCCTTTATTAAGCCTCACTATCCCTCCCTTGGACTTCCTTCACTCCCTGATGTACCTATAAAAGGTTTTATCCTGCTTCTTAACTGAGTTGGCTATCTTTTCCTCGGTTTGGGCCTTTGCTGTTCTGACTGCCTTCCCAGCTTCCTTTTTGCTTTAACTGATACAGTTATCTGTCCTGCTCCTTCTGTGATTCCTTGTACTTCCTGAATACTTTCTTTTTCTCTTGAACCTTCACTGCCACTTCCTTTAAAACCATAGTGGTTTCTTACATCATTTCATTTTGTTTATTTGCTTCACACAAAGGCTTGTTACCTCTGTGATGGCAGTTTTATTATTCCCCATTGTTCTTCCACTCCTCCTTCCTGCCAATATGCTAGTGCATTCCTTAGGCACGCACCTATTTTGGCAAAGTCAGCCCTCCTAAAGTCCAGTACTTTTGCCTTTTATGGCTTGACTCTATTGCTGTGTTTATTGCGAACCATACTGTTCGATGGTCGCTAGTTCCCAGATGGCTACCCACTTCTACAGCTGTGATCCTCTCTTCATCTCCATTTTAGAGAACCAGGTCTAACACCAGGTCTAACATTGCTCCCTCTCGAGTGGGTTCCAATACCAGTTGTCTAAGGCATGCCCCCTGTAGGCATCTAGAATAACCCCACTCTTCGAAGTGGCTACTGCAACTGCACTCCAGTTAATATCTGGCATATTCAGATCACCCATCAGCAATATCTCCCCTTTTTCTGCCATTCTAAGTATACTTTCTATCATTTCCTTGCCTATTTCCTCCCCCTGAGAAGGGGGTCTGTATACAACCGCTGTGTGGATTGTGGTGCCATTGCCGGTCTCCAAATTTACCCACAGTGCTTCTTCTCCTCCCTGTTTTCCCTTTTGTTCTGTTGCTTTGATTCCTTCCCTTATGTAAAGAGCTCCTCCTCCTCCTCCTCTTTTACCCTCCCTGTTACTCCTGTGGATAGTGTATCCTGGTATGTTTACGTCCCAGTCATGGTTTTGTGTGTACCATGTTTCTGTGACTGTCACAATATCCAGATGTTCCTCCTCCAACAAGGCCACTTATTCAGGAAGCTTGTTACTCAGACTATGGGCACTGGTACTCATTGCTCTCCATTTTTTGATGGCTTTACCTTCTTTTGCAGCATCCCCCACTGACCTTTCTACCTCGGTCTTTTTCTCATTAAGTACCCTGTTTTGTAGGGAGAGGCTGGTATTTTCCTGCTGCTTATCAGTGCTTCCCCCCTTGACTAGTTTAAAAGCTTGCCAATGAAGCATTTAAACCGATTGCTCAAAAGACTTGTTCCCTTCCTGGACAGATGCAGACCATCCTGCCAGTATGTCCCTCCAGGTGGAACCCCAGTCCCCAATGAAGCCAAACCTCTGTGCTCCACACCATTTTTTCAACCATTCATTAAACTGCATGGTACAAAGTACCCTCGCCTCACTTATGCCATTGACAGGCAGCACCTCAGAGAAGGATACTGTGTGTGCTACTTGTCTTAGGCCCCTCCCCGATTCTACAAAGCTCTTCTGCACTGCTCTAATCTCATGATGAGCCAAGTCATTTGTCCCTAGGTGGACAATGATGTCCAGCTCAGATTCCTGTGCAGCTGTTCTTGTGATCCTGAGGATGCACTTCCTGTCCCTCCAAGCCATGGCATCAGGCAGGCACCTTACTTCAGTTTTCCCTGCTCCATAGGAAATAGTGGTAGACAGTTTTCAAATGGATACTAGCACAAATATGGGAGTTATATGCAAGTACAGTAGCAGTTTGATATAATATGTGTACACAGCACAGGTTTAAATGGTCCCAATCTAGGAATGGAGAGGACAGTGTCAGGGAGGGAGTTCATCCATTGTGGCATCCTGTAACAAAAGAATATTTGGAAGGCAGTGGTCCTGGTGAATGGGATATGAAAGGTAGTGGAGTTAGAGTGTCTTGTAGCCCACATACTACCAACATAGGAGACTACATATCTCAATGAATAAATCTTGTTAGCTAGATACTATATGCACAATGCCTTGTTTGGAAAATAAACAAAGAAACATAGACTTTGAGAGCAGATAAGGACTGCCTGGCCCACCTAGTCTGCCCATTTCCCTACCTACTGGATACGCTGCAGATCATAGTTAACCAACAGCCTATTTCTTCCTACCTCCACAAGAATTGCCTTATGTCTGTCCCATGCATTCTTGAATTCTCCCACAGTTTTAGACCCCACAACCTCCTCAGGAAGGCTGTTCCATGCGTCCACCAACCTCTCTCTGAAAAAAATTCTTCCTCACATTGCCCCGAGCCATCCCCCTCTCTATTTTCAAATTATGTCCCCTTGTTCTTGCACATCTCTTTTTCTGAATGATGCTACCCTCTTGGACTTTGTTAATTTCACTGAGGTACATGTTAAGCTCCTTTAGTCTCTCCTCATATGACTTCTCTTGCAGACTCTGCACCATTTAAGTTGCTCTCCTCTGGACTGCCTCCATCTTGTCTATGTCCTTGTGCAGATGAGGTCTTCAGAACTGGATGCAGTACTCTAGATGGGGTCTCACCAACTGTCTGTACAGAGGAAAAACAACTTCCTGTTTTCTGCTAGTGATGCCTCTCCCTATTCATCCCCCGTATCCTCCCAGCCTTCCCTCCCTACTGCCTTCTTACATTGCTTGCTAACTGTAAGGTCATCTAATATGATTACCCCCAGATCCCCCCCTTGTTTTTTGTTAGTTGTTTAACCAGAACTAGCACTAAGCTGAAAGCTTTTTTACAGGTGCAACCTGGGAGAACATGGAAGTTAAGTGATTTGCTTAGGGTCACACAGTCTGCAAGTGGAAGCTATGGGATTCAAACCCAGGTCTGGTCAGCTGGATGTCACCAGATTTGTAGCTCAGAGCCTTAAACCACTGCGCTAAACTGCCTCCCAAACTACCTTTCTTTTTCTTTCCTTTTTTTTTCCCATCCCCCTAATTTTGCAATCTTCCCCTGGGTTTTTGTTTCCCAGGTGCATTATTTTGCACTTCTTTGCATTGAATCCAAGCTGCCATACTTCTGACCATTCCTCCAGCCTTGCCAAGTCCCTTCTCATCCTTTCCACGCCTCCTTGTGTAACAACCCTGTTGCAGAGCTTTGTGTCATCTGCAAAGAAGCATACTTTTCCTTCCAGTCCCTCTGCAATGTCACTTATAAAGACATTAAAAAGGCCTGAACCCTGTGGTACCTCACTAGTAACTCCCCTTGCTTCAGAGTGGACTCTATTTACAATAACCTTCTGTATCCTGTTGTCCAGCCAATGTTTTACCCAGGTTACCACCCTGGGAACCACTCCCAGGCTGGTTAATTTAATTATTACTTTTTGTCTGGGACTTTGTCAAATGCATATGCAAGCTTTTATTGTTGAAGCCACTATATAGATTTGAGACTGCACCTCACAGTAAGGAAATTGGAAAATAACTACTTATTTTACCCACAATGCCTTGCTAATTGCATCTACATATTAGGTGCAGTCACCATCACCAAAATAAGGGACTGCACCTCTGAGCAACTGACATTTACAGTAACATGATAATTTACCCAGAATTCCTTGGGGCTGTATGTAAAATAGTGACAGTTCCCTTGCATAATATCATTTTGCAGCTGTGACCACACACAGAAAACCGGAGGACACAGTACTGATAAAACATAAATAAAAATGACTATAACAGACTTCATTTACAAAACAAACTGCAGCTTCAGCATCTGAAGTATGGGTGGCAATGGCATACTATGTGAAAAAAAGCATCTGAGAAAACTTACATAATCACTTTAAAGTGATTTTTCCAATGTTTGCTATAACTATTATGAATAGTAACCTGTAGAAAATATGGCTCAATCTCCTACCATTCAAACTGCTGAAAAGTAATGTTTTCCATGAAAACGTGTTTTTTTTTTATTTCTATGTTCTGCTTTACTTGCATAGCTCAGACCTTTTTTCCCCTCAGTGCTGCACTGCAAAATAGGAGACTACATCTCTCAGTATAGATGATTTGTAGCCAAGTACTGTATGCACAATGCCTTGCTTTGAAAATAAACATATACAAGCTCATATCATTGACACCACTATAAAAATATGAGACTGTAGCTCATAGTACAGAAGCTAGAAAACTGTCTTATTTTACCCAAAATGCCTTGCAATGGACATTTACATATTAAATGCTCACCATTACCAACATAAGGGACTATACTTCTGAGTAACGCACATTTAAGTCAACATAAATTACCCAGAATTCTTTGTTGCTGTATGTAAAACAGTGACAGCTCCCTGGTATGATATCACTCTGGGAGTGTGGCTGCACAGAGAAACTGAAAGGCAGCCAGAAGCAAAGTGCTTATAAAACATAAAAATAAAATGACTATGACAGCTTTTTTACAAAACAAATTGCAGCTTCAACATCTGAAGAATGGGTGGCAATGGCATAGTATGTGAAAAGGCATGTGCAAATTAAACAATCCCTATAAAGTGATTATGTAAGTTTTTTTTCAGATGCTTTTTTTCATATAGTATGCTATTGCCACCCATCTCAGTGCTAGCTGCAATTTGTTATAAAACTGTCATAGTCATTTCTTTTGTTTTATTAGTACTGTGTCTTTCTGTGTGCAGTCAGACCTCCAGAATGATGTCATGCAAGGGTACTGTCAATGTTTTACATACGGCACCAAGGTTAAGCACTGTTTTGAAACAGAGACCTCATTTGGTCAGTCTTGATATTGCAGACATTTACAGTACTGATATGGGAGACTGTATCTCTTCAGTAAAGAAATCTTGTCAGCTAAATACTATATACACAATGCCTTGTTTGGAAAATAAACATGTGAGAGCTTTTATTATTGAAGCCACTACTGAGATTTGAGACTGCACCTCACAGTAAGGGAATTGGAAAACAATGTGTTATTGTATACACAGCGCCTTGCCATGGACATCTACATACACCTTCTTACTAGGACAATTTGTGACTGCCACTAGGACTCTAACACCCATAATGCCTACTCATCCACATTCTCCTTCCCCTTCCTTTAACCCCCACTCTTCCTTCTTGCTCTATCCCTCTGTCTTCCTCTCCTCCCTGTGCCTTTTCTCCCACTGGATCAACCTTAAAACCAATCTACTACCATGACCTCCCAACCTCCTTGACAAAGCCACTTCTTTTGGCCACCCACTCTCCCCTCCCCTTGAGTCCTCCTTGGACTCTCACACTAGGTGTCACACCACTTTATCTCCTTCGCTACATATAAACACTGTCCTTTACCCTAGTTGAATGCTCTTGATGCTGTACTATCACCATTGGTACTATGAATGACATTGTAACCTTATTGTATACTAGCTACCTACTATTCAAGTATTGTATGTAAACTGTTTGTTATTGCTGTCATTGTCACTGTTTGACATAGGACCTTTGTAAAAGAGCTCTGAACTCAAAGGTATGATCCGAATCCCTAAATAAATAAATAAAATAAATATTAGGTGCAGTCACCACCACCAAAATGAGGGACTGGACCTCTGAGTAACTAACATTTACATCAACATGATAATATACCCAGAATTCCTTGGTGCTGTATGTAAAACATAGACAGTTCCTGTGCATGACATCATTCTGGAAGGTGTGACTGCACAGAGAAAACTGAAGGATATAGTACTGATAAAACAAATAAAAATGACTGTGACAGATTTTTTTTTTAATAAAACAAATTCCGCTGGCCTGGTGGTGCTGATGGTTAAGGCACTGGAAGCCATTCTTCACGCCAAGCCAGCGACCTGGGTTCACGAGTCAGCTCAGGTTGCTGGGGTCGGCAGAGGATATAGCATCCATAGGACAGCTCTCTAATCCCAGGGAGGGATGGGCCACAAAGACTGCCATAGCCTGACACCTAGTGGAGGCTAGATGTTGAAACGCTTGGTCCTGTTAGACTGGGGTCACTAAGTGGGGCAGCATGCAGACACGTGTGGCATGCCCACTGCTGGCAATCCGTGCTCTGCCTGCAAAAGACAGAACAAGGAGAGACAGAAGGGGATCACCAAGTGTGGATCTGGACTCAGCGAGGGAGTTGGTCGACCCCAGCTGCCTCGCCGTGGGGTAATTGGGTGATCACTCTCAGTGGAGACCAGCACAGGTCAGACGGCAGACAGAGGACAAGGATGCATTGACACGAGGGCTGACTGGGGGCCCCAGGGGGAGAAAAAGGCATTAAAAATATATATATATTTTTTTTCTTTCAATTGTTTAGCCAGGAATGGCACACTAAGCTGAAAGCTTGCTTACAGGTGCAGCCTGGGAGCACAGGGAAGTTAAGTGACTTGCTCAGGATCACACAGTATGCAAGTGGGGGCTGTGAGATTCAAATCAAGATCTCCAGATTTGCAACTCAGAGCCTTACACCACTGTGCTATACTATGCTATAACTAAAACAAATAGCAGTTTCAGCATCTGAAGCATGGGGGCAACGACATACTATGTGAAAAAGGCATCTGCAATAGCTCACATAATCACTTTAAAAGCTTTATAGTGTAAGGTGGAATGTTGTTATGAATGGAAATCCATACATTTAAAAATATTGGTATGCTGCACTAGCTACATCAGCCAATTTGTTATGCTGCACTAACTACATAGCTAGAGCAGCTTAACAGCTTAAAACATGGTCACGCATGTGTGGTCTCTTGACATGCAATCTGGGGAATGGCCAAGGCAGTGACAACACTCCCTGAAGACAAAAAAAGGGTGAAAAATCTCAAAAGTAAGGACACCCTTCATTGTATGAGTGGCCATACACTATAAAAGATTATGTATGATCACTCGTATACTCCAAAGATATGTTTTGACTCTTGAGGTCTCTGGTTACCATGGAAACCTCCCGAGTAAAACATGCTTGCTTTGTTTGAGTGATCATATACAATCCTTTGTGTTTCTCTTGCATGATGTTATGCTTGGGGGTGGTAGCACTAAGAAAAAAGGTGGATTATGCAAATGATGCAGAGTACGGAAACAAAAACATTTATCTAATGGAAAACAGCTCTTTCTGGCAGCTTGCCTAGTAGGAGATTGGATCACAACTCCTACAGGTTGCTACATGTTACTAATTTCATTTGCAATGGCACAGCTCTTTAAATTACTTTAAAATTTGGTAAATGAGAAAAGCACACTGAGCCAAGACTCATTTCCAGGTGCAACAAGGGGAAACAAACAGGGTAGGAAAACAAGACAGTACTTTATTAGATACATAAACTGTAAAATGCAAAATAACATAACTATTAATGTTACAAGTAGCTGGAGACTAAATATATTTTAGTATTTTACTGTTGGCATAATATTATTGCCCCTTTAAGTAAGCCAATTGCTCAGGAATCAAAACATGCTGGTATTTTAGTATTGGGATCTGGTGCTATGTTTCAAAGTTGTTCAGCTACAGACATGAGCCCTACAAGTCACTACTTATAGCAAAGCTGTGAGAAGCTTCTGTTCAGAGACCAGTGAACATGCTGTAAAGTACGTAAGCAATAAGACACGAAGGCGTGTGTGTAAACCATATTTCACAGTATGACCGGGGTATAGTAAGGCATGAGGCCAAAGGCTGAGTGACTTCAGCAGCTGGTCGTGCTGTAAAATATGGTTTACACATCCAACGCCATTGACTCCCTTGCACCTCTCCGAGTACGCCCCAGATCTTCCTACCTGAGGTCCCCATGGTTTGATGAGGACCTCAGGGAGATGAAGAGAAAGGGTCAGAGGTTGAAATGCTACTGGAGGAGGTCCAGTTTGGAGGAGGACAAACTGGCCCTGCATGTGCATTATAATGCATACCAGGGGGCATACAACCATAAGAAGGCAGTGTTCTTGTCCAGAGAGATTGCTGCTTGGAAGTACCAACCAGCTATACTCTTTCGGACTTTGGACAGGCTACTTCATCCAGCTTGTCTACAGCCGAAAAAGTTTCTTTCTAATGCTGAATGCAAAGAGTTTGCTCGGTTCTTTTCAGACAGAGAGTCCAGGATCCAGCAGGAAGTTCCCCAAGTCAGCAATGCTCTAGCTGGCAGTGGTCACCCAAAGTGTTCTGAGTGCACTTCGCTTGGTTAGAGGGAGTTTAGACCAGTGGAAGTAAGTGAGGTAATTGGGGTGGCGACCAATCTGAAGCACACTTTTTTTGAACTGGATCTGGTACTGACATGTTTCTTGATGAGATGCATCAATACCATTGACCCGGTGTTTGCTCTGATAGTCCGGTGTTCCCTATCTGAGGGGGTCTTCCCCGATGCCTTGAAGGAGGCATTGGTAAGACCACTCCTAAAGAAACCATCTTTGGACCCAGAGGTTAGGGTAAATTGCCAACCTATCTCCAACCTTCCCTTTTTGGCTATGATTGTGGAGAAGGTAGTGGCACTTCAGTTGGAGAAGCACCTTGTGACCCATGAGTTGTACGAACACTTCCAGTTGGGGTTTTAGGTGAGGCATAGCACAGAAACCATGATTGTTCAGGTGCAGAATGATGTCCTCAGGACTAGAGATCGAGGAGAAAAGACAATTCTTGTTGTCCTTGATCTCTCTCTCTCTCTCTTCAGCATTTGACACTTTGGACCATTGTGTGTTGCTTGACTACCTCAGGGAACTCTGTGAACTCACCAGCAGTCAACTGCTGGCTTGAGCCCTTCTTAACCAACAGGAGGCAACAGGTTGTGATGGGAAATTTCTCCTCCACCCAGCCCTCTATCTTGTGGAGTACCTCAGGGGCGATGGTAGCTCCAACGTTGTTTGCAGTGTACATGCTACCCCTGGGAGGGATCATTAGGAAGTATGGCTTGGGTTTTCATTGCTATGCCATTGATACCCAGCTATACCTATCCTTTGCCCTAGGAACATCCAATGTGGTAGATGTGCTAAACAGCTGCCTTGCTGAGATCAACAACTGGATGACCTCCAGCTGCATGCAACTGAACCCCAATAAGACAGAGGTATTGGTGGTGGAGTTGAACAGAATGCATGATAGAATGGCCTCAGGACCAGAGACTGGACTTGTTCTGGGATCTGTTCCATTGAAGGCCTCCTCTAGGGTGCGAAATCTTGGTGTCATTCTGGATAGGAGTTTGATGATGGAGGTGCAGATATCTTCCACCGTCCGCTCCTGCTTTTTCCATCTCAGAAATATCACCAGGATAAAGCCCCTTGTTCTGCCTCTGGACCCCCTCACTTTGATGCGTGCCTAAGTTACATCAAGGCTTGACTACTGTAACGTGCTCTACCTCGGGGCAACGGGAGGATCTCTCTGCAGAACGCAGCTGCTTGGTTACTTACTGAGCAGCCAAAATTTTGTCACCTTACACCGGTGTTGGGTGAGCTGCACTGGCTGCCAGTCAGGTGGAGGATCCTCTTTAAGGTGAGTCATCTCACCTATAAGGCCCTACATGGGTAGGGGCCAGGTTATCTGTTAGACCTTCTTGCACCTGCTCTCTCAGTTTATCCCCTCTGTTACTAATGTGGCAGCCCCCTGACAATTCCCAGGATGAGGTTGAAATTGGCTGGCTATGGGGCCTTCAGTGTCATGCCCCTGTCCTGTGGAATTTGCGGCCCCTTGGGGTTAAGGGGGCCCCCACTTTGGAGGTATTCAAGACCCACCTTAAGGCCTTACTATTCACCCAGGCCTTTTTGGATTAAGCTGTCAATTTACAGATTTGATTGTAGTAGTTGGTAATTTGATGTTTCGTTTATTACTTATGGGAACTGTTTTTTATGAGACGTTAATTATTTATTTGCTTATATTTATCTTTTTGTTTTTTATTGATTTGTTTTTGAAATATGTGTTTATTTATCTGTATAGTGCCCAGAGCCCCTGGGATTGGGCGTCTTTTAAATAAATTTTGATTTGTCTTGCCTTATAAAATTGGCTCCTTTTTTTTACTTTTGACTACTAGGAAAAGTATGTTTCTATGTAGATAAAATTGATTTACTTGTGTACATTTGTGATAAAATAGTCCTTCCGCCCACTACAAGTGATGTCATTGAGAATGTCATTGTATCATTATCTGCTCTCTTCTTCCTGGTATTTTTTCCTCTGTTGATGTTCACATTCAAGATATGGAATGTTTAGCACGGAGTACGTGGATTCAAAATGCTGCTCAGTTCCATTGGCAGAATGTTCTCTCCCAGCACACTGTACACACAGACAAAAAAGGCCTTTGTTACAGCCAGGGACTCACTGTCAGGGCAAGAGAGTTCTCTGATAAGCAAGTAAAGATGGAAAGGGAATTTTTCACTGTCAGCAAAGAAACAGCTATAGTGAAAACTATAAACAATACTTATTGTTTCAAATGTGTGTCTGTAAAAAAGAGTGTGATAATCAAGGAAACAACATTTAATTAATTCATTTATGTTTTATTCAAGGTAGTTTTATTGTTATGGCCCAGTAGAAGTTTCTTTACAGTGTAAAGGTAGCAACCATGTTTGTAGTGGAAGAGCAGGTCTGGCAGTAGGGGGCTAACTGAAATGCCTGCATTCCAAATGCCCATTGATCTGTGTTGCAGACTCTTCACTGTCGAGCAGTCCTTTTTTTTAACCATGTGTAAACCAAGTTTTATATATAAATAAGACCCTATCAGATTACATGGTATTACCCTAACATTTTATAAGGTAGGAATGCTGTATGAAACTAGTAGGCGTGGTCAAGTGTTATGTGAGGGCAGGCTAGCTATTTGCATACCCATGATGCAGTGCTTCAGCACATGAAATGCATCCCAATAAAGTGGTGTAAAGCAGATGTTTCTAATCAACTCCTTTGTGTACATATATATCTGTGTCTTTCTGATTACGTGTAGTGTCAGTAAAGAAAAGCAAATGCACCATCTGTGGTCCCTACAATGTAACTAAATAGTGGTTTCCTCCCAGTTGAAGGTTTACAATATTAATAGTACTATTATTCATCTATAGGCAAGAACAAATTTGTGTAGAATGTTTACTCTTTTCTCTTAAAGTTAAAGACTTGTACAATTTTTATGTTTGCTTGCACAAGGAACATTTTTTGGGAGAGTAGTTAGTATACTTTGGAAGTGTGCCTCTTCTTTTCAATCCAGTGTTCTGTTGAGCAGGTGTGGTGGTCCTGCACCAATGGGTGCGGGAGCTCTGTATGACAGCAGTGGTCTTCTGCTTCAAAGAAAACCACCGCTGCCATACCGCGCACCATGTCATGCTGCCCCCCCTTGTGTCATGCGCTCCTCCCCTGCGCGTGTCACACTGCCCCCCCAAAGCTTTGGTGCCACACTGGGAGCCCACCCCAGCATAGCAAATGTTGTTTGCCAATGGGGGTGCCCAATCCCCTGTCGGCTCCATGGCCCCCCTCAAGCCATCCTGCTGCCACACTGGGAGCCCACCCCAGCGTGGCAAACGTTCACTTTGTTTTGCCGATGGGGGTGCCCAATCCCTCGTCATCTCCTCGGACCCCCTTGTAGTTTGCCCACAAGGGTACCCAATCCCCAGTCGGCTCCTCTGTCCCCCAGCCATCTTCTGCCATGCTGGGAGCCCACCCCAGCATGGCAAACATCCCACGTCGTCGGTGTTTTTGGTTTTTAACCTGTAAAAAAACGGTCCCGCGGCTTGTCTCCCAGTCCCCCTCCCACAACCCACACCCACCCACTGCGCACCCAGCCTCCCCACACCCCCCTCACCCCATACTTACCTCTGGACTCTGGCACGACGATCTTCAGTGGACCGGGAACAAGTCTGCACTCTTCAAAGGCGACCGCGAACTGAGAAAACACTGGTAAGCTGTGTAATGGGCTAGATAGGGGGGTTTCAACTTTGTTGCATATCTCTGGCATTTTTTGGAATTTTTACACCAGATTTTCAACATGGGGTTTTTGGGACTCCTTCTCATGAATGATGTCACTGTCATGGCGTTATTCGGGCCCGAAGGGTGATTTCGCAGTAACTGCTTGAAATCACCCTTGGACCTGAATACCATGGACAATGACATCATTCATGAAGAAGTCCAAAACCATTTTGAAAATTTGGTGCAAAAATTCAAAAAAATGACTATTTTACGAATGTGCATTGCGCAGTTCCTAAGCACACTCATAGGTTTGCGAATTTTCAATATTTCCACTCCAGATTTTCAACATTGCCATTTTACCACACCTTCTTATGAGTAGTACAGCTGTCAATTTTCACATCTCACACAAAACATGTTTCCGCCCATGTAACGCACAATGGCGCAGTCGGTGTGCGAAATCAATGTATGAGACACATTAAGAAAATCACAGTGACACTGTTCATGAGCAGAGGTCTTAAAATGGCAATGTTGAAAATTTGAAATCCTAAAAAATGACTGTTTTACGAGCGTGCATTCGCTGTTCCTACGCACGCTCGTACGTTTGCGAATTTTCAATATTTTCCCTCAGATTTTCAACATTGCCATTTTACCACACCTCCTCATGAGCAGTACAGCTGTCATTTTTCACATCCTGCCCAAAACATGTTTCTGCCCATGTAGCGCACAAGGGTGCAGTCGGTGTGCGAACTCAATGTATGGGACACATTAAGAAAATCACAGTGACACTGTTCATGAGCAGAGGTCTTAAAATGGCTGTGCTGAAAATTTGGTGAAAAAAATTCCTAAAAATGACTGTTTTACGAGTCTGCATTGCGCAGTTCCTACACATGCTTGTAAGTTTGCAAATGTTCAATATTTTCACTCCACATTTTCAACATTGCCATTTTACCACACCTCCTCATGAGCAGTACAGCTGTTATTTTTCACATCCTGCCCAAAACATGTTTCTGCCCATGTAGCACACAATGGCGCAGTCGATGTGCGAACTCAATGTATGGGACACATTAAGAAAATCACAGTGACACTGTTCATGAGCAGAGGTCTTAAAATAGCTATGTTGGAAATTTGGTGAAAAAATTCCTAAAAATGACTTTTACGAGTGTTCATTGTGCAGCTCCTATGCACGCTCGTAAGTTTGTGAATTTTCAATATTTTCACTCCACATTTTCAACATTGCCATTTTACCACACCTCCTTATGAGCAGTGCAGCTGTCATTTTTCACATCTTGCCCAAAACCTGCTTCCGCCCATGTAGCGCACAATGGCGCAGTCGTTGTGTGAACTCAATGTATGGGACACATTAAGAAAATCACAGTGACACTGTTCATGAGCAGAGGTCTTAAAATAGCTATGTTGAAAATTTGGTGAAAAAATTCCTACAAATAACTGTTTTATGAGCGTGCGTTGTGCAGTTCCTATGCACACTCGTAAGTTTGCGAATTTCCAATATTTTCACTCCAGATTTTCAACCTTGACATTTTACCACACCTCCTTATGAGCAGTACAGCTGTCATTTTTCACATCCTGCCCAAAATGTCTTTCCGCCCATGTAGTGCACAATGGCACAGTCGATGTGCGAACTCAATGTATGGGACACAGTAAGAAAATCACAGTAACACTGTTCATTAGCTGAGGTTTTAAAATGGCAATGTTGAAAATTTGGTGAATAAATTCCTAAAAATGACTGTTTTACGAGCATGCGTTGCACAGTTCCCACGCATCGTGTAGGTTTGTGAATTTCCAATATTTTCACTCCAGATTTTCAACATTGGCATTTTACCACACCTCCTCATGAGCAGTACAGCTGTCACTTTTCACATCCTGCCCATAACGTGTTTCCGCCCATGTAGTGCACAATGGCGCAGTCAGTGTGTGAACTCAATGTATGGGACACATTAAGAAAATCACAGTGACACTGTTCATGAGCAGAGGTCTTAAAATGGCTGTGTTGAAAATTTAGTGAAAAAATTCCTAACAAGCGTTTGTCAATGCTGAATGTTCGCTTGCAGGTATTTGCAGTGGTGTTTGGCATGTATGGTGCTGTACCCTAATGGCCTGTGCGATTGCTGGTATTTGCACGATAAATTTTCAGCATGACCTTTTTTGTTACCCCCATTGTGCGCTACATAGGTGGAAACATGTTTTGGGCAGGATGTGAAAAATGACAGCTGTACTGCTCATAAGGAAGTGTGGTAAAATGGCAATGTTGAAAATCTGGAGTTGAAATATTAAAAATTCGCAAACCTGCGAGCGTGCGTGGGAACTGTGCAACACACGCTCGTAAAACAGTCATTTGTAGCATTTTTTTCACCAAATTTTCAACATTGCCATTTTAAAACCTCTGCTAATGAACAATGTCATAGTGATTTTGTTACTGTGTCCCATACATTGATTTCGCACACCGACTGCGCCATTGTGCACTACATGGGCGAAAAGATGTTTTGGGCAGGATGTGAAAAATTATAGCTGTACTGCTCATAAGGAGGTGTGGTAAAATGGCAATGTTGAAAATCTGTAGTGAAAATATTAAAATTTGCAAACTTACGAGCGTGCGTAGGAACTGCGCAACACAGAGTCATTAAACAGTCATTTTTTAGGACTTTTTTCACCAAATTTTCAGCACAACCATTTTAAGACCTCTGTTCATGATCATTGTCACTGTGATTTTCTTAATGAGTCCCATACATTGAGTTCGCACACCGACTGTGCCATTGTGCGCTACATGGGCAGAAACACATTTTGGGAAAGATGTGAAAAATGACAGCTGTACTGCTCATGAGGAGGTGTGGTAAAATGCTAATGTTGAAAATCTGGAGTGCAAATATTGAAAATTCGCAAACATACGAGAGTGCATAGGAACTGCTCAACGCGTGCCCGTAAAACAGTCATTTTAAGGAATTTTTCACCAAATTTTCAACATAGCCATTTAAAGACCTCTGCTCATGAACGGTGTCACTGTGATTTTCTTAATGTGTTCCATACATTGATTTCGCACATCGACTGCGCCATTGTGCGCTACATGGGCAGAAACACATTTTCAGTGAGATGTGAAAAATGACAGCTGTACAATTCATAAGAAGGTGTGATAAAATGACAATGTTGAAAATCTGGAGTGAGAATATTGAAAATTCATGAACTTACGAGCCTGAGTAGGAACTGCGCAACGCATGCTTGTAAAACAGTAATTTTTGGAATTTTTGCACCAAATTTTCAACATGGGGTTTATGGGACCCATTCTCATGAATGATGTTACTGTCATGGTGTTATTCGAGGCCAAAGGGTGATTTCGGTCAGTGACTGCGAAATCACCCTTCGAGCCTGAATAATGCCATGACAGTGACATCATTCATGAGAAGGGGTCCCAAAAACCCCATGTTGAAAATTTGCTGCAAAAATTCCAAAAAATGACTGAGATATGCAATAAAGTTGAAACCCCCAAATGTAGCCCATTATACAGCTTACAGGCATTTCCTCACTTCGCGGTCAGCTTTGAAGAGTGCAGACGTGTTCCCGGTCCACCAAAGATCGTCGCACCAGAGTCCAGAGGTAAGTATGGGGTGAGGGGGGTGTGGGGAGGCTGGGTGCGCAGTGGGTGGGTGCAGATTGTGGAAGGGGAGCTGGGAGATGCGCTGTGGGACCGTTTTTGTTTTCCAGGTTTAAAAAAAAAAAGATGACGTAGGACCTTTGCCATGCTGGGGTGGGCTCCCAGCATGGCAGAAGATGGCTGGGGGGGCTGAGGAGCTGACGGGGGATTGGGCACCCCCATCGGCAAACTACATTTGCCACGCTGGGGTGGGCTTCCAGAGTGGCACCAAAGCTTTGGGGGGGCGGCATGACGTGCACGGGGGGGAGGTAGTGCGTGACGCAAGGGGGGCGGTGCTCAGTATAGCAGTAGTGCTTTCCTTTGAAGCAGAGGAACACCGCTGTCATACTGAGCTCCTGCACCCATTGGTGCAGGACTGCCATGCCTGCTCAAGGGAGCAGTGCATTGGGTGGGAGAGGCACACCTCCAAGTGTGCTACTCTCCCAACGCTCCTCATGCGCATGCGCGCAAGTGAATGTAAAAATGACTGTTTTACAAGTGTGCGTTGCGCAGTTCCTATGCATGCTTGTAAGTCTGCGAATTTTCAATATTTTCACTCCAGATTTTCAACATTGCTATTTTACCACACCTCCTCTTGAGCAGTACAGCTGTCATTTTTCACATCCTGCCCAAAACTTGTTTCCACCCACGTAGCGCACAATGGCACAGTCACTGTGTGAACTCAGTGTATGGGATACATTAAGAAAATCACAGTGTCACTGTTCATGAGCAGAGATCTTAAAATGGCTATGTTGAAAATTTGGTGAACAAATTCCTAAAAATAACTGTTTTACAAGCGTGCGTTGTGCAGCTCCTACGCACGCTTGTAAGTTTGCAAATTTTCAATATTTTCACTCCAGATTTTCAACATTGCCATTTTACCACACCTCCTTATGAGCAGTACTGCTGTCATTTTTCACATCCTGCCCAAAACGTGTTTCCACCCATGTAGTGCACAATGGCGCAGTCGGTGTGCAAAATCAATGTATGGCACACAGTAAGACAATCACAGTGACAGTGTTCATTAGCAGAGGTTTTAAAATGCCAAAGTTGACAATTTGGTGAAAAAATTTCTAACAATGACTGTTTTACGAGCGTGCATTGCACAGTTCCCACGCACGCTCCTAGGTTTGTGAATTTTCAATATTTCCACTCCAGATTTTCAACATTGCCATTTTACCACACTTCCTTATGAGCAATACAGCTGTCATTTTTCACATTCTGCCCAAAACGTGTTTCCACCTATGTAGCACACAATGAGGGTAACAAAAAGGTCATGCTGACAATTTATTGTGCAAATACCAGCAATCGCACAGGGCATTAGGGTACAGCACCATACATGCCAAACACCACTGCAAATACCTGCAAGCGAACGTTCGGCATTGACAAATGCTTGTTAGATGTTCTGCTAATGTCGGGTACAAATAGTCAAAACACAGAAAATAATATAAATACTTTTGTAATGGCCTCTGCTATTACTACTTAGAGTGCTTGTCAAAACCATTAAGATATTTGACATGGTAAACAGAAATAGTGAGAACAGAGTGGTTGATCAATACCCATACATTATCTTTTACAGTGCATGAGCATCAGACTTTTCTATTTAAAGTGATTTTTTCAAGTTTTGTAGATGCTTTTTTTTCACATAGTATGCCATTGCCACCCAATTTGACATACTGAAGTTGCAATTTGTTTTCTAAAAAAATCTGTTACAGACATGTTATTGTTGTTTTGTTGGCACTCTGTCCTCCAGTTTTCTGTGTGCGGCCACTCCCTCAGAATTTGTCATGCAAGGGAATTGTCAGTGCTTGTACATGGAGCACCGATCCAGAAGAAAATGATTTGATACCTCTTATTGGACCAACATAGATGTGACGAAAAGAACAAACAGCTTAAAATAAAGGTGCATGTTTGCCATAGCAAATGGGAGTAGTAACCAGTAGATGTCACGAATCAGACTCTTACCATTCAAGCCATCAAATAGTTCTGTTTTCCATGAAAAAAATCTTTTCAAATGCTCTGCTGTATTTGTACAACCTGCCCATTTTTTCTCAGTATTGCAACACCCAATGTTGACATTATGCCTGGAAAACAAATTTATTAAAGGGAGATTGTCAGTTTTTAGTTTTAGATAGACAAATCAGCTATGTACTGTATCCACAATGTCTCACAGTGTAAATTAGTATACAGGATATTATATTTCTGTGTTCACTGCAGAAATATGAGACAGCATATCTCAGTATAGAAGTCTTGTAGATAGATATGGTGCGCGCAGTGCATCATTGTGAACATAAACACAAAATGTAAAATTGTTGACACCACTACAAAAATATGGGACAGCATCTCAGAGTAAGGGAATTTGAAAACAGGTTCTTATTTTACCCAGAATACCTTGTCATGTACATTTGCATAGAAATGCTCATCACTACTAACACACAGGACTGTTCTTCTGAGTAAGGCACACAAAGTGATTTTCTTGTTTACCATAACAAATTGGAATAGTAATCTGTAGGAGTTATAAATCAATCTCCTACCGTTCAAACTGCCAAAAGTTGCTGTTTTCCATACAAAAATTTTTATTTTGTTTCTATGCTCTACTTCATTTGTATAACCCTACCTTTTTTTTCTCAGTACTGCAGCCCCGAATTGTGACAGCATGCAAGGGAAATAACGTTTTTTGAAACAGAGACCTCTACTGGTCAGTCTCGGTATTGCAGGCATTGTTTTTCTTTCACAATTTTGGACTCCTAGCATAAGCTTGACACCACAGAAAAAGAAACGCATTCTAACCCATAATTACACTCCTGAACTACTTACAGTCATTCAGGCTCTATAACACAAACATGGAAACATATCACCATGCTCCTACATTCTGACAGGAGTTGTCACTTCAGACCCATCACTTCTCCAGCAGTTAGTAAAAGTCAAACATCTACATAGACTGGTAAATTAACTTTCTGGCCTACCAGTGTCACAAAAACATTTTCCAGAAACTTGTCTACAGACTGCACTGCTGTAAACACAACCAAAATAGGCTGCATTTGATTAGGTAGACATAAAGATCAGCTGTTTCTGTGAAGAAATGTTTTCAGCTAGATTCTGCATGCGCACTGCCTTGGCGCACTATGTGAAAAAGGCATCTGAGAACGCTCACATAATCACCTTAAAGTAATTGTCCAATGTTTGCCATAACAAATATGAATAGTAACCTGTAGGAGTTGTGGATCAATCTCCTACCATTCAAACTGCCAAAAAGTGAAGTTTTCCATGATTTTTTTTATTTCTATGCTCTGCTTCATTTGCATAGCCCATCACTTTTTCCTAAATACTGCAAGCCCTAACTGTGACATCATACCAGGGAAAACCCAGAATGCCTCACTATGTAAATTAGTATACTGGCTATTATATTTCTGTGCTTACTGCAGAAACAGGAGACTACATCTCTCAGTATGGATGTCTTGTAGCAAGATACTGTATGGACAATGCCTTGCTTTGAAAATAAACATATAAACACTCATATCATTGACACCACTACAAAAACATTAGACTGCATCTCACAGTAAGGAAACTGGAAAACAGCATGTTATTTTACCCAAAATGCCTTGCTATGGACATTTACATATTAGGTACTCGCTACTGCTAATATACAGGACTGTACTTCTGAGTATAGTACATTTAAGTCAATATTATAAATTACCCAAAATTCCTTGTTACTGTATGTAAAACAGTGACAGCTCCCTGGTATGATATCACTCTGGGAGTGTGGCTGCACAGAGAAACTGGAAGGCAGCCAGAAGCAAAGTGCTTATAAAACATAAAAATAAAATGACTACGACAGCTTTTTACAAAACAAATTGCAGCTTCAACATCTGAAGAATGAGTGGCAATGGCATAGTATGTGAAAAAGGCATGTGCACATCAGACAATCCCTTTAAAGTGATCATGAGAGCTTTTCCAGATGCCTTTTTCTTATAGTATGCCATTGCCACCCATGCTTCAGATGCTGAAGCTGCAATTTTTTTTATAAAAAAATCTGTCATAGTCATTTTTATGTTGGCATGCTTGTGCAGCCAACATCTTGCGAGTAGTGCAGATTTGGAGGCGCAGTCACTGTTGGGTGAATGCAGGGCACACACCAGTAGGTGCATCTCGCCTTCCCCAATCAGCCAGCAGCAGGGGCCGACACTCTGCCTAGCTAATCAGGTGAAGACATCACAGAAATGGTCTGCTGCAATGACAGTGAAGCTCTCATGCAGCGTGACCACAACACGTCTCTCCCTAAGTGCAGACAACATAGCGACATTGACTGCCGCTGTTGCCTGTCAACCCTCCCTTCCTTTATTGTGTGCCGATGGGGGTGCCCAATCCCAGTTGGCATCATGTAACCCCCCCTTTCTTTGATTGCCGAGGGGGTGCTCAATCCCCTTCAGCATCATGCGCCCCCCTACAGTTTTTCTTTGCCAAAGGGGGCCCAATCCCCATCAGCATGTATCCCTTCCATCCCTTGAATTTTGCTGACAGGGGAGCCCACTCCCCGTCAGCATGATGTGTTCTCCTCCCTTTTTGTGGATTGCTGAGGGGGTGCCCAATCCCCCTCAGCTTCTGTGCCCACCTTTACTTGTTTGCCAATGGGGGTGCCCGATCCCCCATCGGCTAAAGCACCCACCCACCCACACACACAGGTGGCATGCTGGCAGCCCACCCCCACATGCCAAAGCACCTATTAAAGTGAAAATGGTCCCCAATGTCTTTTATTTTTGTTTTTTTACCTATAAAGCAAAAAGGTCCCTCGTAGTCTCCAATCCCTCCCCAACCCTCACCAACCCACTGTACACCCTGCCTTCCCACCCCCTTCACCCCATACTTACCTGTGGAGTTCAGTGCAATGATCTTCGGTGGACCGGGAACATGTTTGCACTCTTCAAAGCCGACCATGAACTGAGGAAATGCTGGTAAGCTGTATAATGGACTAAATAGGGTTTTTTCAACTTTAATGCATATGTCAGGCATTTTTGGGAATTTTTACACCACATTTTCAACATGGGGTGTTTGGGACCCTTCCTCATGAATTCTGTCACTGTCATCTTGTTAATGGGTGCTGAAAGGTGATTTTGCAGTCACTGCGCAGAATCACCTTTTGGGACCCATTAACAAGATGACAGTGCCACTGTTCATGAGGTGGGCTCTGAAAAAGCCTAGGGCCCAGATATTCAAAAGGGTTGCACCATGGCACAACAGTGTTGCACCATGCACAACCCACTGATGCACTCCGGCACGATATTCAAAAGGGAAAAGTGCGCAGCACAAATCCCGATGCACTGGAGTGCATCAGTAATGTATGCAGGCACAGGTGGGGGGAGCGTGCCCATGCATAACCTGCACAGCCCAATATTCAACCCAGGATGTGCAGAGCCAAGCATGCACAATCCCTACCTGCACCAGCACAAAGTTAAGCCAAAAAAAAAAAAGGAACAACAGATGGGCACCCACAGGTGAGCTGCCCCATTGCAGGGCACAACATGGCAGCTGCCACCTGTGGGTGGCCACCGAAGTTCCAGCTGCACCTGGAGGCACCCCCAATGCCCAATCATGGGCATTTATAAAAATAAATCCAATATCCCTGGTGGTCCAGCGGACCGCTATGTGCCCAATCGCGGGCATCTGTGTAAAGATACAAAAACCCATCCAATATCCCTGGTGGTCCAGTGGACCGCAATGTGCCTGATCGCGGGCATCTGTAGTAATAAAAATAGTCCAATATCCCTGGTGGTCCAGTGGACCGCTTTCTGCCCAATCGCGAACATCTGTACACAAGAAAGGACCAATATCCCTGGTGTTCTAGTGGTACCCCTCCCACCCACCCACCCACTGGGCCCCACAAGCCCGCTCCCCGGTCAGCCGGCGGGCGGCAGTGCCCACCCATCTGCCCCCCGCACCCGCCAACTGACGGCTCGGTGGGGCTGCCGCCCACTGGTTCACAGTGTGAGCCAATGGGCATGCTGCCCATACCATACTACACATTCCAAGATATGTGATTCATTCCCTCTGGAATGTAATTACAACATAGGCTGCACGCCCATTGGCTCATGCTGTCATGCAGCCTACTGAGCTGTCAGTCGATGGGCAGGGGGAGGCAGGCAGGTGGGTGCTGTTGCCTGCCGGCTGACTGGGGGCGAGGTAGTGGTGGCTCCAGTGGATGGGTAGGGGCCACTAGACCACCAGGGATATTGGTCCTGTATTTGTGTACAGATGCCGTGATCAGGCAGAAGCGGTCCACTGACCACCAGGATATGAACTATTTAAAATAATACGGATGCCCGCAATTGGGCAGAAAGTGGTCCACTGGACCACCAGAGATACTGGACTATTTTTAATACTACAGATGCATTCGATTGGGAACATAGCAGTCCACTGGACCACCAGGGATATTGGAGTATTTTTAATACTACAGATGCCCGCGATTGGGCACATAGCAGTCCACTGGACCACCAGGGATATGGGACGGTTTTCTATTTTTACACAGATGCTGCAATCGGGCTGCAGGGGGCGTCGGTCCCCAATGGCTGCTGCCTGGCAGGGCACCAGGTGCAAGTCATCAGGGATCGGCGCACCTGCATGTAAATGGAGCCATAATGACATGCAAATGGCCCCATGTGCACCTTGCATAAATTATGGCCCCATTTGCATGTCAACTTTTGAATATCGTGGGTGCTGTGCATGGCACAATGGAACTTGCGCTAGCGCATCTCCATGCTCCACTCTGGCCACTTGCGTGGCACAGTGCCACTGTGCCATGCATAGTGGGGGTGACCAGTGTGTGATATTCAAAGCTGCTGAGCCATGGTGCAGCTCCTTTGAATATCGCTTAGTCCACGTCCCTGCACAGCCACATTGAGCTGCACCCAAGCTTGTACCACAGCGTGGTGCAGTTTGGATATCTGGGCCTATGTCTCAAATTTGGTGGAAAAAATCCAAAAAATGGCTGTTTTACAAGTGTGCATTGCACAGCTGCTATGCAGGCTCATAACTTCATGAATTCACAATATTATAATACCAGATTTTCAACACTGTCAGTTTTGTACACCTCCTTGTGATCAGCACAGCTGTCATTTTTCACATCCTGGCCAAAATGTGTTTCCACACTACTGGCGCACAATAGCCCGGTCGCTGTGGGAAATCAGTGTTTGGGTCAGATTATGAAAATGACAGTGACACTTTTCATGAGCAGAGGTCCTAAAATGCCTATGTTGAAAATTTGGTGATGATACTCCGTAAAATTACTGTGTTACGAGCGTTGATTGGTAGATTGTGCACACACTGTAATGTCATGCATTTGTAATATTTTCACTCTGGATTTTCACCATTGGCATTTTTACGCATCTCTTGATGAACAGTACAGCTTTTATTTCACATATCCTGCCCAAAATATATTTTTGAACGTCCGGTGCAAAATAGCACGGTCGCTGTGCGAAATCACTTTTTGGGACAGTTTGAGGAAATAACAGTGACACTGTACATGAGCAGAGGTGCTAAAATGCCTATGTTGAAAATTTGGTGCTGCACGTCCATAAAACGACTGTGTTACAAGCGTATGCTGTGCATTTCCCATGCACCCTTGCAACTTTGAAAATTTGCAATGTTTACATGCCACATTTTTAATAGTGGCATTTTTTTGCACCTCCTTATGAACTGTACAGCTGCCATTTTTCACATCCTGCCCAAAATGTTTTTCTGCACTGCACTACCAAAGCCAATGCCAGTGCGATAACATTTGGCATTGACAAATGCTTGTTATTTATGTTTTATTTTGAACTTAAAGGGAAAATAAGTGCATTCCAAGATGACCTACCTGGTCACTTCTTTTTCTTATTAGCTGATAGTTTATCTCTACCCCTTGCATTACTATATGAACACTGTATTAACTAAAATTATGTTCCTGAGCTTTGGAAAATGGCAAGCATAATTCCGATTCATAAAAAAGATTCAAAGACTCAGTGGGAGAACTATAGACCAATTAGTCTAAATTCTCAATGTGTAAGGTCCTGGAAAGTCTGATCAAGGATATGATTAGCCCCACCCTTGTCAAAACTGACAATGAGCAACATGGCTTGCTTTAAAAAGGGCAAACGATGTCTGATGAACCTATTATGTTTTTATGAAGATGTCAGTATTAATTTGGATAATCGACTCCACTATGATGTTATTTATATTGACTTTAGTAAGGACTTTGATATCCTTCCACACTGGGCCTTGCTACATGAACTTTATTCATTTGACATCAATCCTACTTTTGTTAAATTGATTGCTAATTGGTTAAGTAAATGAACACAGAGTGTCCTAATTAATGGTGAGATGTCAGATGTAGGGATTGTTTCAAGCAGGGCCCCTCAGGTTTCCATATTGGGCCCCTGCCTCTTCCAACTTTTTATAGCCGACATAACAAGTACTTGTTATTCAAACACAATCAAATATGCAGATGACATTAAAACGATGACGATGCGCTAACATGGATTAAATATCATCCATTCAGAAAGACCTTGCTGAAATAGCCAAATGGGTTACAACATGAGGAATAACATTGAATCATTCTAAGTGCAAAATTATGCACCTTGGACCAAACAATCCCTCCCATGCTTATATCTTAGATAACAGAGTTTTAATAAGTACTGACACAGAGAGGGATTTGGGGGTCCTGGTTACTGATGACTTTCTTCCCAATTCTCAGATTAATAGGATTATCCTTAAATCTAACTGGATAATCTGGTCTATAAAAAGGACATTTAAATTATGCAATAACAGAGTATTGATGCCATTATACAGAGCATATATTCGCCCTGTCTTGGATTTTTCCTCACAATTATGGAGCCCCTATAAGAAACAGGACATTTCTCTACTAAAAAAGGTACAGAGAAGATTTACAAAAATAGTCAGAGGCTTAAAAAATGTTTCATATGAAACCTGGCTTAGTTCACTAAGTTTGATGTCTATTTCTACTAGACGATTAAGAGGGGATCTTCTTTTAATGTTTGACATCATCAACGATCCCTATTTACTAACCATATTAGGACTCAAATTTAAGGAATATATGTATAATCTCAGAGGCCACCCACTTCAATTACAACATAGAAGATTTAATCTTATGCCATGTAAATTATTTTATACATTACGTGTTATTAAGCCCTGGAATGCGTTACCTGTAGAGGTGGTTATTAGCAGCACTAAGTCTATATTTGAGTCCAGATTGGACAATCTTCTCATTTCTGACACCTCCATTTATTTTTAGTACACAGGAGCAATCATGGGCCTCATGGCTTACTAGTTTCTGACAGACCTAAGTATGAACCTTAATAAAACAATTGCAGTTTCAGGCATCTGAAGCATGGGGGCAATTACATACTATGTGAAAAAGGCATCTGCAAAAGCTCACGTAATCACTTTAAAAGCTTTATAGTGTATGTTAGAACATTGTATTCATTAAAAATCTAAAGTTCCCTAGTCTTGTTGTACCATTAATGTGACGTCATGATGTTGTTGTACCATCGTGGGCATGTCACATCGATGGTACAACAGCTCTGCCCACTTTTGCGCATGTGCAAGTCGCGCTTCGTATTTGTCATTAACGTGGCCATGGCACTTCAGGGTAGGCACTGGAGGACCTCCTAACTTAAAAGTAAATACAGTTTTGTTGAAATCTGAGCCGGCACACATCACAGAGCCCAACTAATATTAATTTAAAATGCAGACCGGAGTAACAGGAGAGTTGTCACCATCACGGGCTCAGTGTGGGTTTCCCCTACATCACAGCGCGACTGGGAAAGAATCCACAAGTTGTTTTTTCGTTACTTTTGCCGATACGCTATAAAAGACAGTGTATGGGCAACAGAGAACAACAACAGCTCTATTCACTTCTCGAGGTGTCATGACACCTTCAAACCTCTCGAGCTTCACTCTCGAGGTTTCAATGGTTGTCATGATAACCTCTCGCCTTGAACAACACTGTTGTTGTTCACTGTTGCCCATATACTATCCTCTATTTTATACATAAGCTGTAACTCAATATTGCCATCTAATAAATACATCTTGATACAACGATAATCTTTTATGGCTCAGAGCAGTGAGCACTAGGCTGGTGGCGCTCATACAAATAATTCTTAACTAAGCAAAAGAAAAAGCAGAGCACTCACCCCTGACAAAAAGCCATAAAAAAAATCACACTCAAAATGAGTTTTGTTTGTTCATTTTTACTCCAATTCAGCACTGAAACAGTACAGTTATAGGATGTCTTATGCTTCACCCAACCATTTGGGCTTCATCAGTGATAATGAGAACAGAGTTTGCTGTGCTTAAATACATCCCAAGATACAACTGTTTAATCATCTAACCAATAAAAACAATGGGTGGAAAATTCAAAATAGTTGCGCATGGCACAATAAGGATGCGCATGTGCAACTGTGGAGATGCGCCATAGACAGATATTTAGTGGGAACAACTGCGCAGCGCAAGTAGCAGTGCGCCAATGTGCAGTAGTAACGTATGCATGCGCAAGGGCAGGAGGTGGAACCATGAATATAATGGCTCAATGTGATATTCAAACCCAGCCCAATGGTGCAAGGGAGGAACAACTGCCACCTGCACAGAGCTGACTTGAGCCTATAAAAACAGGGAGCAAGGAGGAGGGCACAAGCACCAGAGGGGAGCAGGACAGATGGAGACAGACAGGCTGGCAGACCAGGAAGGAGCAGACAGGGACAGAGAACGAGACAGACACAGAAGGCAGAGAGTGTAAGAGACTGTGTGAGAATGAGAGAGACTGTGGGAGTGGGTGAGACAGTGTGGGACAGTGTGTGAGACAAGGAGGTCGACAGTGGGTGTGAGAGCATGTGGGTGCAAGACAGAGCCACAAGGCCCAAGGGGAGTGACACAGACACCCAAAGGGGTGGGCGACAGATCACGCAGGCAAGAGGTAGCCAGGCAGGGGAGGAGTACGCAGGAGGGTGCCGTGCTGACTGATACACACCACCACACAGAGCCAGGTGAGCCAGTGGAGCATAACGCCCAGGAGGTGACAGGACAAGAGGGGTGATGGCCAGTGCAATATTCCAGATGGAGGCCCAGGTGAGCCAGTGGAGCATGACGCCCAGGAGGTGACAGGACAAGAGGGGCGATGGCCAGCGCAATATTCCAGATGGAGGCCATAATGAGGGGTGTGGGGAGGCAGGAGGCAGAGTGAAATGGCCATGGAAGGGCCCACTGGCAGTATGCCTGGAACTGGCGGTACCAACCCTGCATCAGCTATGAGACCTACAATGACAGAGATTGTGGGTCAGTACTGCCTGAACTGGGCAAATCTGAGGCAGTTGTGTGAGCTGTGCAGTGAGGAAATGCAGGCACCCACAAGACGGAGTCACACCCTGACAGTGGAGACTAACGTTAACAGCTGTCACGTGCCTGATCACCATGGGCATCTTCCAAAGACCAAAAGGAAACACCACAGGCATAACCCAGTTGGTCACATCATGGCTCCTCACACAATTCCTCAATGCCCTGCTGCCACATGCTCCAGAATACATCCACTTCCACAGCATACAGGCAGAGCATACAGCAACCATGCAGGACATATGCCTGATGGGCTAGGAGCCATCGACTGCACCCACATGGGCATCCGCATACCACCTTGCCCAGAGAGAGTAGCCTACATCAACAGAAAGGGCTACCCCAGTATCAACTGCCAGGTGGTGTGTGATGCCAGTGGGTGCATAACCAGTGTATTTGCGACACACCCTGCGGGGAGCATGACACCTTCATCTGGCACAGCTCAGCACTGTGCAACAGGTTAGAGTTTTGGGACATCTCCACTGGCCACCTAGTTGGTGAGTATGCAGAGACCACAGGCAGCTGGGAACAGCAGGGCATGGGGGGCAGACATGGTATTGGCACTGCCAAGTGTGGCTGTGAAGGGCATGGGGCACAGTGACAGAGGACACCAGGCTAACCATATCCCCATCCACACAGGTGACAGTGGCTACCCACTCACACCTTGGCTGCTCATCCCCTACCACCGCCCGTCGTTCCCGGTGGAGGAGCGGTACAATGAGGCACATACCAGCATGTGAAACATCATTAAGCATGTGTCTGGACCACTGAAGCATGTTTCTGTTGCCTGCACAGGTCTGGTGGTGCCGTACAGTACAGCTCCTCAAAGGCCTGTGGCATATTCCTGGCCAGCTGCATGCTGCACAACATGGCCACTGGCCGTGGGATAGCTGTCGAGGTCAAAGAGGGGAACAGCAGTGGGGACGACATGGACAATGGTAGGGGAGGTGGTAGGAAGGCCCCCCAGTGGAGGGATCCCCAGCTGACCCGGATGGCATGCCAGCATTGTGACACCATAGCAGAGGAGCACTACGGCACACGTAGGTACGTGGAGAGACACCAATGCACAGAATGGACATAGTGGCATGGCACACAGGCATGAGAAGGCGTGGTCTACGGCATGCAGACATGCGGAGGGTAGGGTTGGGGCAGGGGTGGGGCCCAGCCACATGGCCACTCGCAACACCATGCAGCACTTCACAGCAGCCAACTCACACACACACACATTCGCACACTGCTGCCCACAGGCACTCACCCAGGTGGTAGCACCTGGCGTGGATCAGATGCAGGGCACTGGTGCATGTGTGCAACCAGTGCAGTGATGGCATCATCATGCCCAAGCCAGATGGGCCAGAGACTGGGCAGTTGCTCACAAGGGCAGTGTGTGGCACAAACCACATGTGCCACTAATGTGGCATACACACACACACAAAATTATATGTGCACGCAGGGTGGTGGCAGCAGATGGGGGACAAGGTGGGAGCACCTTAGGTCTGCCGCGCAGGCACACGGTCACCATGGACTTGAAGACAGCTGTGCTTTGACCGCCCAGCAGACCCAGGCTGTGCAACAGCCACAGGGGGGTCTGAGACTGCACCCCAGGTCTAGTAGTGAGGGAACGTGACCGTGTTCCCTCAGGGGTCCACAGGTTCCCAAACAGGCCCACACCAGACATGCCTGGGATGCCCACAGCAGAGTCTGGCATTGAAGTTGTGGGGGTTGCCAGACACTGGGTCCATGGGGTCAACATTGCACTCCATGGTGTCTGCAGCAGCTGGCCATGTCCTGTTGTGGCCAGTGGGGCAAGGCCAACTGTAATTGTAGTGGCTATGCGGTGCAGGGCAGCGACCGATTCCTCACACTGCTGATGTATGGCTTCCAGGATCTGTGCGATGTTCCTGTCATGCTGCTTGGCTGCCTGTCACAACTCTGCATGGAGTGTATGCACCCCAGCCACTAGCTGCACCTGTTGGTCCATGGAGGCCCGCAGCAATCAGGTGTGCTTGGGCAAGGAGGTCAGTGCCCAGGGGTGCATGGGTGCGGCACCGACACACCAATGGCAGATGACCACACTTCCCTGCCCCCCACGCAGTGGGATCCCCATGGTGTTGGTCAGTGACAGGTGCACCGGTGGTGGAAGCTGCACCCAGCCGCGTACCATCCACGGCCGTCAGCTGCTGCTGCCACCCCTCCGGTCCCTGTGCACTGGCCAACGCTTGTGTGGTTGCACCTTCACCACCACCCCTTGTGCCACAGTGCCCATGCATGTAGCAGTGCCTGGGGCAGTAGCGGGCAGCTGTCCCACTGCTGACAGGCCACTGGCTGTGATGCCAGTTCTGGTGGGTGGTATGGGTGATTCACTCATGACTAGTCCTCCATTATCCAGCATAAAGGTCATATCGGTATCAGTGTCAGACCTCACCCTGATCTGTGTCTCCACACAGAGCACGCCATGGCTGGTGTCCCACTGGAACACAGTCATAGCCTCGTCCACCACCACACTGATGTCATCCAGCAGGACGGCAGTGCTGTTCTGCATCTGATAGGGCCCCAGATGCCAGTGGAGGTGGATGGCTGCTCCTCTGAGGCTGGACATGCCCCATGGCAGATGCAGGCACCTCTGCCACTGCATGCTGATGGTCAGGTGCTGTGAGGGAACATGGATGCGTTAGTACCACCAAGTCAATGACCCCCAACCCACCGCCTTGGTCCGCCGTACCTACCATGTAGTGATAGGCTTACTCCAGTCTGGAAGCCACCACCCAGAACACCTTCTATAGCACTGCCCTGCATGGTGGCCATCAACAGTTCCTCCTGTGCTGTGAGGTGTGACACTTCGGCCTTGTCCCCACCAGTGGCAGACCTTGAAGCCCATATGGTTGCTGCCTTTGCCCTGATCCAACACTTGTTGGTGCCCATCTTCTTGTTGTACTCCTGTGCTGGATGCTGGTGGCTGCCCTGCTGGTTCACAGCCACCGTAACCTCCTCCCAGGATGCGGCCTGGGCCTGTGGCATGCCAGTGGTGCCACTAAGCAACAGCTCCCTGTCGAAGTATGCCTTGAACAGGGCATCTGCCTCTGCCTTAGCAAAGCTGGGCCTGTGCTTGTGGCCAGGCAAATGCTCCTCAACCTCCTTACACTTGGACATGCTGCTACCTGTGGACAGGAACATGTTTCTCTGTACTGTAACCTCCCAGGTCACACCTGAAAATAGGCACTCATCTAGTGTGCTTACCTGATTAACAAAAACAAATAATAAATAATAATAATAATAACATGTGGTCAGTGGCTGCAGCAGTCCACCCTAGCCTGACATCCCCTTGTGCTGTCCATCCCCATGGCATGTGCAACTCACATCGGAAGGTTGCAGTACCAGTCCATGGCCTGTGCTTTCATGCGGCACCTTTATAGCACTTTGCATGCAAATGAGCCGATGTACAATGGCAATGACATGCTAATTTCCCCATTGCACTGTGGATAGGCTGATGAGTTAATCGCATACGCTGGCTGAATATCATGTTCTTGAGCCTTGTGCAATGGACTTGCTCCGGCACAAGCTATGGTGCAATACTGTGATGTGCACAGTCCCCACAGCAACATGCAAGCACCTCAGCATGTGATCCTGTTTATTGCACAGCATGTGCTGGGAGCACTACTGGTGTCCGATGTCCCCAACGTGCTACTGAGGCTATACTCGCCTTTGCTGTGGGCCCCATGGCGTTCTCATGTTATGGGCCTATGGTGCTCGGGTGCTATTGTGCCCATGGATATATCATTATCGTCCTATATAGTGTTTGGCACTATTGGCCTATATTTGCTCGGGCGCTATAGGCTCAATAATGCAAGAGCACCATGAGCACAATAGTGCATGAGCACTATTGGACCCTTGGCGCATGTGTGTTTTTGGGCCTAAAACTCAATAGCGCACATGCACAGTGTGCATGCTGACCCCTGACTCCTACTCTGCTCTATGCTCCCAGGGACCTCTGCCCCTGGTGCCAGTGTGGCCATGTCCATACCATGCATCCCCGGAGATGCATGATTGACACAGATGGCACATCTGATTGCAAGGCGCACATACTGAGCTCATTCTGCACGTGTGCTACTGGGCACCATTTTGGACAGCTCCATTACTGGTGCATGATGTCACACCACACAAGGCCCTATGCCAGAAACTGGACCAATGCTGAGCTGGTCAACCTGGTGGCCCTGGTTGAGCCCCATGTTGGCTGTCTGTTTGGGCAACAGCCCCTTGCCAGGCCAAGGACAGAGGTCTGACAGGAAGTAGCAGATGGTCTGATGGTGGCTACTGCTGTGCAGTGCACATGAGAGCAGAGTCAGCACCGTTAGGGTGACCTGCACCAGAGGGACCCAGAGTGGCTGTGGGCATTGCAGGCGCAAGTCCAGAGGCAGTCGGTGCCACTACCAAGTAGGTGGGCTCCAACTGCATCTGTGCACATCCACTGTTCCATGATGCAGGCAGGGCTGCATGCCATGCAGGGAGGGGGGACTGTCATTGTGTGCCCTGTGATGTTCTGGTGCCAGTCACTGGGTGTGCTGTGACAGTGCCCTGTGGCATTGCCAGGCCGGAATGCACACTGTGCTTGGGGGGTGGGGTCAGTGGGATCATGCTGTGGCTGTTACCTGATGTGTACCTGTCTGTGTTCACAACCTAGGACTGGAGGAGAGCCAAGGCAGCGGGTGCATCTGGTGGGCCACAGCAGGCCACTTTGGGCCCTGCTGCTGGGAGTGGAGTATCACGTGGTGGAGCTGCAGGATCATCGCACACAGTGCCACAGTGGGCAGGTAGGCACTGTGCATTTCAACATTGCTGTGCAGGTGGTCTGCGGGGGTTGGGGTTTGACCTCAGGCCCCTGTGCCCTGTGCTGTGGCAGCTGTGTTCAGCATGCAGTGTGCATGGCACCATGGGGTGGACATTGCACGTGTGTGGCAGCTGTTGGTGGGCTGTGTGCATATCCAGCCACTACCAGTACTGCTTTGGTTCCGTTGCAGCACCATGTCCCCTGCCTGTCACTGTGCTGGTAGGAGGCCCTTGGGTAGCAGTGTCCAGTGCTGTGCACATCTGTGGCATGCCAGGTTGGCGGCAGTCATGGTCCACCCACTGAGGGTGGCCAGGGTGCCACCCCAGGTTCATGTATCCCCACTGTATGCTGTGCACAATGGAAGGGCAGCGGTGCCCTAGACATGCACTGATCACCTGTTCTTTTCTTTGTCATAGGTGTCCAGTGGGGTGGTCAACTGCCACTTTACTGCAGCCTCCTATGGCAGATAATTCTGATAATGTCGATGACACTGGAAATAGCATGGCAGACCAGGTGCATCCTGCTGTGGGGGCAGCATCAGGCCCAATGCCAAACTGCAGCCAGTTGTGGCTGGCCCTGAGGACCTTCATCCCCATTCACACCCATGCCTTCTCATGCCCCACCTTCCCCATCCCGTTGTGCAGCCCCATCCCTCCCTCACCTTCCCTATCCCTCCATTGTACATACTTACCCTTCCTTGTTTTCTGTTTTCTGCAAATAGCTGTTTTATAATGTTTCATTGCTTACCCATTTGTGTCTGTGTCTGCTTTGCAGTTGGTGAGTGGAGGCATGCTGCAGTGTTGTTGTGGTTGGCTGTATGGGGTGCCTGTGTTGTTGTGTAGGTCATGCATGGTGAAGCTTGCCCCTCGGTCAGTGGCTGTGCTTTGGGGTGACCATGGGCTGGCTGTGTGCCGTGTGTGTTGGGTGCTGTCTGCAAGGGTGTGTCTTGCTGTGGTCCAGGTGGGTGGGGGCATGCCATCCAGTAGGGGGGTGGCTGGTGGGGGCTCCGCCTTGGACATTGGGGCCATCTGGTTCATACATCCACTGTACCAGTGCTCCATGGGTGGTGTTCTTCTGTGGGCCAGCTGTGCCTCCCAGCCTGACCTAACTGCCTCCCCAGGTGCTACCCTCCATTCTCAGTGCTCTGCTCCCTGCTGTGCCTGTGGCTGGTCCTTTTGTGCCTTGGTCCCTCTTCCTCTGCCCCTTCTGCATCCCTGGTTGCACTACTGCACCTGTTGGGTTGCTCCATGGTGCACCTCAGACCACGCTGGTGCTCTATGAGTGGTGTTCTTCTGTGTGCCAGCTGTTCCTCTCAGTCTGGCCCTACCGCCTCCCCAGGTGCCACCCTCCCTTCCCAGTGCCTGTTCCCTGCTGTGCCTGTGACTGGTCCTTTTGTGCCTTGGCTCCTCTTCCTTTGCCCCTTGTGCATCCTTGGTTGCACTACTGCACATGTCGGATTGTTCCATGGCACATCTCTGACTGTGCTGGTGCTCTGTGGGTGGTGTTCTTCTGTGGGTCAGCTGTGTCTCCCAGCCTGGCTCCACCACCTCCCCAGGTGCCAACCTCCCTTCCCAGTGCCCTGTTCTCTGCTGTGCCTGTGGCAGGTCCTTTTGTGTCTCGTCCCCTCTTCCTCTGCCCCATGTGCATCCATGATTGCACTACTGTGCATGTTGGGTTGCTCCATGGCACACCTCTGACTGCACTGGCACTCTGTGAGTGGTGTTCTTCTGTGGGTCAGCTGTGCCTCCCAGCCTGGCCTCACTGCCTCCCACTGGTGCCACCCTCCCTTCTGAGTGCCCTGCTCCCTGCTGTGCCTGTGGCTGGTCCTTTTGTGCCTTGGCCCTTCTTCCTCTGTGCCTTGTGCATCCCTGACTGCACTACTGCACATGTGGGGTTGCTCCATGCTGCACCTATGACAGCGCTGGTGCTCCATGGGTGGTGTTCTTCTGTGGGCCAGCTGTGCATTCCAGCCTGGTCCCACCATCTCCCCAGGTGCCAAACTCCCTTCCCAGTGCCCTGTTCCCTGCTATGCCTCTGACTGGTCCTTTTGTGCCTTCTTCCCTCTTCCTCTGCCCCTTGCGCGTCCCTGGCTGCATTACTGCACATGTTGGGTTGCTCCATGGCACACCTCTGACTGCACTGGTGCTCTGTGGATGGTATTCTGTAGGACAGCTGTGCCTCCCAGCCTGGCCCCACCACCTCCCCCGGTGCCACCCTCCCTTCCCAGTGACTTGCTCCCTGCTGTGCCTGTGGCTGGTCCTTTTGTGCCTTGGCCCCTCTTCCTCTGCCCCTTGTGCATCCCTGGTTGCACTACTGCACATGTTGGGTTGCTCCATGGCGCACCTCTGACTGCGCCATAGTGCAATGTGTGTGACATTCAGTCATGCTACACTGGTGCATGTTGCCATATGCAACATTTGAATATCACGCACATTGTACCATTGTGCATCGGATTTGCACTGCACCGGCCTTACGCTGGCTTATGGAACATTTCTGAATATCTCACCCAAAGGGTCAATTAAGTGAACAACCCTTGCAAAATTTGTGTCATTACACCTCAGTGTCTATAGAATTAACCTTAATAATATACAGAGTTCCTATATGTGTTGTATCAGATCCATCTAATACATAGGAAACTTTAAGGGAAACATAAACAGGATGCTTGGTGCAGCACAACAAAACCCACAGTATGGTAGCTTAAAGATTTACCATTATTTAGATATGGTCCCTTTGCCACTGTTATGTGTTTGAATCCATTTTTGAAGTTCCGTAAAAGTTTCAAACAATGTAAACAAATCAACGGTACTTTTCAAAGTTAGCACTGCATCACAAGCCTAAAATGGTGGCGACGTCCTGAACTTGAATATGTCATCTGAGTGACAGTGTTTCATGGCAGTAATATAGACGTAATAGGGACTTATTAATGAAGTGTTATAATAACCTTAGCAAAGCGCTTCTCCTCAAAATCCATTACTGTGCATGTACGAACGTTCTCACCTACATACATAGTAAGGGATTTTGAGAAGAAGTGCTTTGCTAAAGTTATTATAATACTTCATTAATAAGGTCACTATTAAGGCTACATTACCATTATGGAACACTTTTGTTCAAATGAATTTATCACGTTCAAGACGTCACCACCATTTTAGGCTTGCGCTGCAGTGCTAACTTTGAATAGTGCCATAGATTTCTTTACGTTGCTTGGAACTTTTACAGAGCTACAAAAATAAATGTAAACACATAACAGTGGCAAAGGGACCATATCTTCATAATGGTAAGCCTCCAAGCTACCATGCTTGGGGTCTCACCAACTGTCTGTACAGAGGGATAACAACTTCCTGTTTTCTGCTGGTAATGCCTCTCCCTATACATCTCAGTATACCCACAGCCCTCCCTACTGCCTTCTCACATTGCTTGCCAACCTTAAGGCCATCTGTTATGATTACCCCCAGGTTCCTTTCCATTTTTGTTGTTGTTACTACCTCCCCCCCATTATGTAATCTTCTCCTGGGTTTTTGTTTCCCAGGTGCATTATTTTGCACTTGTTTGCATTGAGACCAAGCTGCCATACTTCTGACCATTCCTCCAACCTTGCCAAGTCCCTTCTCATCCTTTCCACGCCTCCTTGTATATCAACTGTTGCAGATCTTTGTGTCATCTGCAAAGAGGCATACTTTCAGTCCCTCTGCAATGTCACTTATAAAGACTTTAAAAAGGACTGGACCCAGTACTGAACCCTGTGGTACTCCACTAGTAACCCCTCTTTCTTCAAAGTGGACTCCATTTACAATTACCTTCTGTGTTCTATTGTCCAGCCAATGTTTCACCCAGGCTACCACCCTGGGACCCACTCCCAGGCTGGTTAATTTGACTATTAATCTTTTGTGTGGACTGTGTCAAATGCTTTGTTAAAGTCTAGGTTGGCCACGTCCATAGCCCCTCCCTGACCTACTACTTTGGTCACCCAGTCAAAGAAATCAATTAGAATCATCTGACATGACCTTTCCACTGTTAATCCATGCTGCCTTGGGTGCTGTGCCCCACTGGTCTCTAGGTACTCAACAATTCTTTCCTTCAGAAGTGATTCCATCACTTTTCCCATCACAGAGGTCAAACTGACAGGTCTGTAGTTTCCTGCCCCTGTCTTGGTCCCACTTTTGTGAAGGGGAATCACATACACCTTCTTCCAGTCCTCAGGTATCACACCATCCTCCCATGATTCGTTGAAAAGGGTCATCAGTGGTTTCACTAGTTCTCCCTTTAATTCTTGTAGAATTCTGTAAGGAGTTCTATCAGGCCCCATTGCTTTGTCCACCTTCAGTTTTAGGAGCTTTTTCAGAACCCTTTCTTCTGTGAAAGAACTGGGTTCGACCCCCCTATCAAGAGTGCTTCTGTTAATTGGATTATGCACCTCCCCCTCCTTCTCTTTTGTGAATATTGAGTAGAAGTATTTGTTCGGTATCCCTGCTTTTTCACTGTCCCTCTCTGCTCACCCACCGTCCATTCTATTCATCCTCACTATCCCTCCCTTTGCCTTTCTATGCTCGCTGATGATGCATCTATAAAAGGTTGTATCCCCATTCTTAACAGAGTTGGCTGTCTTTTCCCTAGTTTGGGCCTTTACTATTCTGATGGCCCTCCCTGCTTCCTTCTGCCTTAACTGGTACAGCTCTCTTTCCTGCTCATTTTGTGTTTCCTTATACTTCCTGTATGCTATCTTTTTCTCCCTGACCTTCCCGGCCAACTCTTTTGAGAACCATATTAGCCTTTTCTTTCATTTTATTTATTTGTTTCACACAGAGTCTTGTTACCACTGTAATGGCAGTTTTGATGTTTCCCCATTTTTGCTCCACCCCTCCTTCTTGCTTGTTTGCTAGTTCTTTTCTAAGTCACTCTCCCATCTTGCCAAAGTCAGCCCTCCTGAAGTTCAGAACCCTCACTTTTGTATGGCTTGACTCTATAGCTGAATTTATCATGAACCACACTGTTTGATGGTCACTTGTTCCCAGATGGCTACCCAATTCTAGATCTGAGATCCTCTCACTGTCCCCATTTTGAGAGTATGAGGTCTAAAATTGCTCCCTCATGAATGGGTTCTGAAACTAGCTGTCTGTGGCATACCACCTGTAGGGCATCGAGAATAGTCCTGCTCTTGGATGTGGCTACAGCAAATGTGCTCCAATTAACATCTGGCATATACAGGTCTCCCACCAAGGGAGAGTATCTCTCCCTTCTCTGCCATTCTAAGAATGCCTTCTATCATATCCTTGTCCATTCCCTCCCCCTGACATGGGAGTCTGCATACAACCCCTGTGCAGACCATGGTGCCATTTCCAGTCTCTAAGGTGACCCACAGTGCCTCCTCTCCTCCCTGTTTACTCTTTTGTTCAGTTGCTTTTATCCCTTCCCTTACATAGAGAGCTACTCCTTTCCCTCTCCTCCCCCCATTCCCTGTCTCTCCTGTATGTTAAGTACCCTGGTATGTTAACATCCCAGTCATGGTACTCAGTGTACTATGTTTCTGTGACTGCTACGATATCCAAGAATCCCTCTTCCATCAAGGCCATCAGTTCAGGGAGCTTGTTGCCCAGACTATGGGCATTGGTACTCATTACCCTCCATTTCCTGATGGCACTACTCCTTTTTGCCCCATTGCCTTTGTCACTTTTTCTATTTACCCCTGCCCTTCTCCCTATCGGCATCTCTACCTTAGTGTTTGTCTCACTAAGGACCCTGACTTTTTTGGGGGACTAAGATTTCCCTGCTTTTTTCCAGTGCCTCCCTTGTTGGCTAGTTTAAATGCTTGCCAATGAAGCATTTAAACCTATCACCCAGGATCCTGGTTCCCCTTCTAAACAGATGCAGAGCATCATGCCAGTATAGGCCTGCATCACTCACGGGGAACCCCCAGTCCCCATTGAAGCCAAATCTCTGAACTCTGCACCAGCTTTTCAACCACTGATTGAATCCCATGGTGTGGAGCACCCTAGCCTCACCTATGCCATAGACAGGTAGTACCTCCAAGAAGGTTACCGTGCATGCTACTTGTCTAAGGCCCCTCCCCAACTCCACAGACTCTTCCTGCACTTCTCTGATCCCTTTGTTAGCCAGGTCATTTCTGCCTATTTGGACAATGACATCTAGCTCCCTCCCCCGTGCAGCTGCTCTGACGATCCTGAGGATTTGCTCCTTGTCATAGAAACATAGACTTTGACGGCAGATAAGGACCACTTGGCCCACCCAGTTTGCCCATTTCCCTACCTATTGGATAAGCTGCAGAGACTAGTTAACCAACAGACTACTGCCTCCTACCCGCCCACTATAATTGCCTTATGTCTATCTCATGCATGTTTGAATTACCTCACTATTTTAGACCCCACAACCTCTCCAGGAAGGTGGTTCCATGCGTCCACCACTCACTCCGTGAAAAAAAATATCATCACATTACCCATGAGCCATCCCCCCATCTTTAAATTGTGCCCCCTTGTTGTTACACATCTCTTTTTCTGAAAGATGCTACCCTCCTAGACTTTGTTGATTCCCTTGAGGTACTTAAAAGTTTCTATCATGTCCCCCGTCCCTCCTTTCATCAAGCGTATACATATTAAGTTCTCTCAGTCTCTTTTCATATGGTTTCTGATGTAGACCATGCACCATTTTAGTTGTCCTCCTCTGGACCGCTTCCATCCTGTCTATGTCCTTGTGTAGATGAGTCCTCCAAAACTGCATGCAGTACTCCAGATGGGGTCTCACCAACTGTCTGTACAGAGGGATAACCACTTCCCTTTTTCTACTTGTGATGCCCCTCCCTATGCATCCCAGTATTCCCTGGCTCTCCTTACTGGCTTCTTACATTGCTTATCCACCTTTAGGTAATCTGATATGACTACCCCAGGTCCCTTTCCATTATTGTTGTAGCTAATACCTCCCCTGCTATTGTGTACTCTTCTCCTGGGTTTTTAGTTCCCAGGTGCATTACTTTGCACGTCTTTGCATTGAATCATATGTCTGACCATTCCTCCAACCTTGCCAAGTCCCTTCTCATCCTTTCTACCCCCCCTTGTGTATCAACTCTGTAACAGATCTTTGTGTCATCTGCAAAGGGGCATACCTTTCCTTCCAGACCCTCTACAATGTCACCTAAAAAGACATTAAAGAGGACTGGACCCAATACTGAGCCCTGAGGTACTCCACTAGTAAACCCCCCTTTCTTCAGAATGTGTTCCATTCACAATTACCTTCTGTGTCCTCTTGTGCAGCCAGTTTGCTACCCATGCTACCACACTAGGACCCACTCCCAGGCTGACTAACTTGATTATTAATCTTTTATGGGGACTGTGTCAAATGCTTTGCTAAAGTCTAGGTAGGCCATATCCACAGCCCCTCCCTGGTCTATTACTTTGGTCACCCTGTCAAAGAAATTGATTAGATTCATCTGACATGACCTTCCTGCTTTGGATCCATGCTGCTTTGGGTCCTGTGCCCCGCTAGCCACTAGGTACTCAACATTTTTTTCTTTCAGAAGTGATTCCATCATTTTCCCCACCACTGAGGTCAAACTAACAGGTCTGTAGTTTCCTGCTTCTGCCTTGCTCCCACTTTTGTGAAGGGGAATCACATCTGCCCTCCTCCAGTCTTCAGGTACCACCCCATCCTCCCATGATTTGTTAAAAAGTGTGGTTAGTGGTGTCACTAGATCTCCCTTAGTTCTTTTAGGATTCTAGGGTGAATCCCGTCAGGCCCCATTGCTTTGTCCACCTTGAGTTTTAGGAGTTCTTTCAGGACTCTTTCTTCTGTAAATGGACTGGCGTCAACCCCACTACCCAGAGTTTTTCTATTGTTTGGTTTAGGTAACTCCTACTTTTCTTCTTTTGTGACTACTGAGCAAAAGTATTCATTCCTCTGCCCACCTCCCCTCTCCTTTATTAATCTTCACTATTTTCTGGGCTCCCTAATGTACCCATAAAAGGTTTTATCCCCCTTCTTAACTGAGTTGGCTATCTTTTCCTCAGTTTGGGCCTTTGCTTTTCTGACTGCCTTCCCCACTTCTTTCTGCTTTAATTGACACAGTTCCCTGTCGTGCTCTTTCTGTGATTCCTTATACTTTATGAATGCATTTTTTTCTCCTTAACCTTCCCTGACACCTCTTTTGAGAACCATAGTGTTTTTTTATTCTGCTTTGTTTTCTTTGTTTCACACAAAGGATTTTTGCCTCCATGATGGCAGTTTTGATTTTTCTCCATTGTTCTTCCACCCCCTCCTTTCTGGCCATTTGCTAATGCATTCCTTAGGTAGTCATCCATTATGCCAAAGTCAGCCCTTCTAAAGTCCAGTATGGCTTGTCTCCATGGTTGTGTTTATTGTGAAGCACACTGTGCAGTAGTCACTTGTTCCCAGATGTCTACTGACTTCTAAATTTGTGATCCTCTCTCCATTTGAGAGTACCAGGTCTAATATTGCTCCCTCTGGAGTGAATTCCACATCTAGCTGTCTAAGGCATGCCCCCTGTAGGGCATCGAGAATGACCCTGCTCTTGGATGTGGCTGTAGTACATGTTGTCCGGTTAATATCTGGCATATTCAGGTTCCCCATCAACAGTATCTCCCCTTTTTCAGCCATTTTGAGAATGTCCTCTATCATTTTCTTGTCCATTTCCTCCCCTGGAGATGGGGGTCTGTATACAACCCCTGTGCAAATTGTGAGGCCATTCCCTGTCTCCAAGGTGACCCAGAGTACCTCTTGTCCCCCCTTTACTTTTTAGTGTTGTAGCTTTGATCCCTTCCCTTATGTAGAGAGCTACTCCACCTCCTCTTTTACCCTCCCTGTCCCTTCTGTAGATTGTGTACCCTGGTATGTTGACATCCCAGTCATGGTTCTCCATGTACCATGTTTCTGTGACTGTCACAATATCCAAGTGTTCCTCTTCCATCAGGGCTACTAGCTCAGGGAGCTTGTTTCCCAGACTATGGGCATTGGTACTCTTCGCTCTCCATTTAATGTTGGCTTTATCCTTTTTTCCCCATCCCTGCTCTTATTGCCCATGTCTATTTTTCCATTTACCCCTGTCCTACCCTCTGTCAAGCTCTGTACCTCAGTGTTTACCCTACTACCTGCCATGTTTTTTGGGGGGAGGCTTGAACTTTCCTGCTTCCTATCAGCACCTCCCCCCCTTGGCTAGTTTAAAAGCTTGCCAAGGAAGCATTTAAACCTGTCACCTAGGAGCTTGGTTCCCTTCCTGGACAGATGCAGACCATCACGCCAGAATAGACCTTCATCTCTCCAGGTGGACCCCCCGTCCTCAATGAAGCCAAAGCCCTGTGCTGTGCACCAGTTTTGCAACCATTCATTAAACTGCATGGTGTGCAGTACCCTAGCCTCACCTCTGCCATAGATTGGCAGTACCTCTGAGAAGGTTACCGTGCTTGCTACCTGTCTGAGGCCCCTCCCAAGCTCCACAAATTTATCCTGCACTGCACTGATCTCATGCCTAGCAAGATCATTTGTCCCAAGGTGGACAATGATGTCTAATTCCCTCTCTTGTGATTCTGCTTCTGCAATTCTGAGGATTCACTTCCTGTCCCTCCAAGCCATGGTACCAGGCAGCCACCTTACTTCCCTCTCCTCTCCCTTCCCCAGGTCTACAACCCTATCAACTGAGTCCCCTATCAGAAGCTGTTTCCTTCCCCTGTGGAGTCTCTTGCCGCACATTTGTGGGTCTCCCTTGTAGATGTCCCCAGCATTCTTCTTGGTTTCCACTGAGGGTGTCATCATAGAGGAACCTTGATTTGCCAGACTGACATATGATTTGTGTAGCAGTATAACTAGAGGGCTATGCCTCTGTTCCACCACCCTCACCCTCTCAGAACCCACTGTGGTCCAACTGCTCTTCACACTTGGCAATCTCTGAGGCAGTGGTTGTGGCACTGGTGCTCTTTGGGTATGGGATGCCTCCTTAGTTATTGCCAATTCAGCCTGGAGGTGGGCAACCTCCTCCCTCAGAGTTGACATTTGCCTGCAAATAGGTCCCTCCAAGTCATGGTGCCAGGCAGGCACCTTACCTCCCTCTCCCCTTCCTCCCCCAGTTCTACATTCCTAACAATGGACTCCCTACGTAGAGTGTTATTTGTGGATTTGATAGCTCTTTGTGGAAGCAGGGTGCATTCACTTGTTTTTATCTTTTAATAAAATGAAGCACTTTTAGCACCCAGAAAATTGCTTCCTTAGTCTGATTCAAACCTCGGTTGGTGCAGTTGGAGATACTTGCTATAAGACCAGTGCTGGCTTATCTGTACTCTTTATTCTACTTGTTGTTTGCCTAAGCATGGTTCCCAGGTGCAGACCTGCATTTTTCTTGTTCAAAACTTTCCCTACGTAGAGTTGTTTCCTTCTCCTGTGGGGTCCCATGCCACCCTCCTGTGGGTCTCCTTTGTGGATGTTCCTGTGCCAGAAAGATAATTTATAATAGGCATTCCCTTACAGTTTTCTATTTTCACTCTGTCCTTTCTTCTTCTTTTTCTGACTATCCTTTCTTTTTTCATATCAGGGTGGCCAACCTGATATCTTATTCTCTGTACTTTTCTATCCCTGTATTAAAAGAAAAGTCTGTGTGCCCAGTTATAAAGCAGCTCCTGTAAAATATAAATTGTGCCTTAAAGAAAGAAAAGTGGTCCCCTGCTGGTACAAACAGTATGCTAAATTTGGTCCCAGTTGTGCGATCGTGATGTGTGCATATTCGCATGATCACATAATTGCACATTCGTGCAGGCATTCGTGCGCATGATCACGCAGAAAAAAATGGAGAAAACAGGGAACTGTTTATTTAATCACCAGGTACAGTTTCTTCTGTAAATGATCGGGCTTGGAAGTAGATAAAACAGCCACAGAGATCAGGAAAATAATGAGAATTGCCCCAAATGGTTCAATGCTCCTGTGTCTTGCAGTGAGTGTGTAGACTGAGTTAACTCCATCAGAAAACATAGAAAAACACTCCCTAGGAAAGAATGAAGGGAGTTCAAGCATATAAAGCCCTAGGATGCCCATAGAAAGAGATGCTGCATGTATCAGGTACAGCAAAGAAGCTGGCTTTGCTGTCAAGCAAAATAAGGCTGAAACTGAGATAGGAATTGACTGCTGAAAGTTTTCAGCCAACAACTGTTGTACAAATCTAATTAAAATGAATGAAAAGGATGGCTGTTAAATAAATGTGTTTGTACAAGCCACACGCAAGTACGGTAGAAACCATTTAGAGATATATGCTCTACTCAAGTTTCATTTATATGTTACCATTACAAATCATTGTTTTATTTTTATAAAATAGTGCAGTAGGTACCTCGTTCTTGCGTGCCCTTATCTATTTACCTTTTCCAAGACTAGTGATACCTCCTGAACCCTGAAAACAAAGCTTACAGTTGTTATAATGAGCTTATCAGAATAAAAAATACAAGGTCATTACCAAGTAATGTTTCCAGAGGTCCTGCTATAGGGCTGGCAGCCCCTGAGCTAACTGTATTTATGGAGCACTAAGGTAGTAATGTCACCATAGGGGAGGAGTTAGCTGCCAGCTGTGATGTCATGCCCTGATAATTAAGTATGTTTCAGCTCTTTCCTCTCATTATAGAGACTTTTTAAGAGTCAGACTGGTGGACGTATAGGATAGCATTATGTCAGAAATGTCAATACCTAATTTTAAGAAACATAGAGGTTTATAGGACTGTTTTTCTTCTAATTGATGTTGTCACCTGACTGCTGATGTCACATCAGGCTGCCATAAAAAGGATGTCCACCAGAGGGCTAGAGATATAGGAGATCAGATAGAAGAGTGAGAGGAGAGAGAGTGAAATGGCCAGTTGCTTTCTGATGATGAACGGAGTAAGAGCTGAAAAGAGAAAAGTGTGTAAAGTTTCCACACTGAGAGAGAAAGGAAGATTTTCAGGAATTCTTTTATTGCTATTTTCATGTGGAGAAGAATGATATCCTGATGATTTGTGTTGGTGTGAAGGACTCACAATTACTTATTTTCCTTTCTGTTAAGTTTCTTTATTTTCTTTATTTGGACAAGTAAAATGTTAAATGCATACCAGCTATTTTTTATGCACTGTCTGTTTGATCTGTTATAGAGAAGTCTCACTACCACAACTCGTGTCAGAAGTGGGATTCTCTTTCCCTGGTACATCGAGGCTGCCCAGGAGGTGTTGCCATGGGGGTGTTGCTACAAAAACACACTAACAGATGAGTAAGAGTGAGCAAACAGACATTAGTGCATTTCATCTGACACTGTCCATAAGTCAGAGAACTGGTATACAACCATTACCAGGTTTGAATCCAGTAACCAGACCTAAAATGATGCAAACTGAGGATGAGGAGAAAGTGGAAGGAGCCACAGCAGTGGCTGTCAATCCTGAAAAAGAGAAGAGGGAAGAAAGTCAGACCTTCTCAGCACCAGATTACCCTAGTGAGTTGTTAAATTGGCTTTGTCTATGCCAACTCAAGATGAAGCGCCAAAGAGAGGAGGACCAGAGGCAGAAGGATGAGGATCAGAGTATACAGGCTGAGGGGAGATGGAGACATGATGAGAAGTGGACATCAACCCTAAAAGCCATCCAAGATATGACACAGGGACAGCCAGATAGACTTGCCCATAGAGACATAAAACTGACTAAATTAACAGAGGTTGATGACGTTGAGGCGTGGTTGACAACCTTTGAGATGGTGGCCCAAAACTACATCTGGCCCAGAGACCAATGGGTGATTCCATTGGTCCCATAACTCTCAGGAAGGGTACAACTGGTGTACAGTCAGCTAAGTGGAGCTGACAGTACGAACTATGATCAAGTCAAGGAAGAAATCTTATGCCGGTACAATATAAGTACAGAGACATACAGGCAGTGTTTTCACTCCCAGAAAATGACCAGCCTAGATACTCTCAAGGAAATGTATGCTTGCCTAAGAAACTATTGTGGAAAATGGCTGAAGCCTGCTACCAAGACCGTGGATCAGATAAAGGAGCTAATAGTGATCAGGCAGTTCATTCAAGTGTTACCAGTGGATGTACAATTGTGGGTAAAAGAGCACAAGCCTGAGACAGCTGAGGACACCATCAAGCTTGCAGAGGACTACTTGGCAGCACGGACCACCAGAGCCAGGGGTATCCAAGGTAACACAGGACAATCCAGCACACTGGTAAGGAATCAATTTTCTGATTCTAATCCCCAGAAACAGATCTATTGAAGGGAGAGAGGTGGTAGGATCCCTTACTCGGAGACTATTTGCCATGGTTGCCTAGGAAAAGGGCATATCATGAGGAACTGCCCCAATAAATGATCTGACTTAACCCACATAGCCCTAGCTAATTTTGGATATGTGACATTTGTATGAACTGGGGAACAGCAAACCTTGGGTCTACTAGATTCAGGGAGTCATCAGACATTGATCAGAGCAGATCTGGCCCTGGATGTACCCAAACATGACTGTGATACAACTGTTTGTTGTGTTCATGAAGACATCTATCAATATCATACAGCTTGTTTAGACATCACTGTGAACAACAAGAGTAATAATATGTTGGTGGGATTAGCCCCACATCTACCAGTGCCTGTTATTGTTGGTCAGGATTTCTCTCACTTTGATTTCTTGATGGAAACCCATCATACCTTGCAAGAACCTGTACATGTGGTTACCAGGTCCCAGGCTAAAACACAGCTATTACAGGACATCTTTCCTTTTGATACAGACTATTGGCAGCAAGACCAGAAAGTCAAGAAAAGCTAGAAAAAGGGTAAAAGAAGCCTGGAAGGACTTGCATCAGGTTGGAAGTCAGCCTTATATACCAGGTGCTCCAGTGCAGGACATTGCACAGGAACAGAAACAGGATGTGACTTTACAAACTGTGTTTTTGCAGGTGAGCAAGGATGTACTGCCATGACAATCACACTTTATCCTTAAAAATAACATATTGTACTGTAGTATTGTTGATCCAGTAATTGCTGAAGAAAAGTACAGTTATGTAGGAATTTAGCGTAACAGTAAATCTTTGAGAGAGGCTCTTGCAGTAGGTAATTACATATAGAACTGAAGACAGCAGGTGTCAGGACCCCACAGAAACATTTCTAGCTAGCAGTCTCTGACAGGGCACTGCCCCCACGTCAGGTGACCGACGTCAGCGATGTCAGTATAAATGGGCGATCCCCATGCCCGCCTTCCAGGTCTTTCCCACCAAAGGCCAAAAAGGCAAGACGAGAGAGAAACAGATATTTTCCTGCCAGAAAAAGGAGCTGAGAAGCTAAGGGAAATGGAAGGTGGGAAGGCATTACCTACTGCAAGAGCCTCTCTCGAAGATCTACTGTTACGGTAAGTTCTTGCGTAACTGTACTATCTTACTTCGAGAGAGCTCTTGCAGTAGGTAATTACATATAGGACTGAGTCCCAAGCAATCTGGAACAAGGAAAAGCAGTTGGAAGGAAAAAAGCTACCACCAGTAGCCTCCCGCTGTTTAGGTCTTATGAAAGACCTCGGAGGACAGCCAACCTGAAGCCCACTCTGCGGCGAGAGGCAATGTCCAAACTGTAGTGTTTTGTAAAGGTGTGGAACAAAATTCACATGGCGGCAGCACAGATGTCCCCCGCAGACACATCCCTGAAACAAGCAGCAGAGGTGGCCACTCCTCTAGTTGAGTGACCCCGGACCTGACCCGTCAGGATCTTGTACTTGTCATAACAGAAAGTGATACAATGTGCCAACCACTTAGATAGGCATTGCTTGGAAACAGCATTGCCCTTCCTTTTTGGAGCAAAAGAGACAAAAACTGGTCAGACTTTCTGAGATCCTTAGTCCTATTGGTGTAGTATCTCAGGATCCTGTGTAAATTCAGAGTATGCAAGAGGAACTCTCCATGATTGGAGTGTTGCATAAAAAAGGCAGACAACTCGATGGATTGATTCAGCGTAGATTCTGCCACAACCTTGGGAGAAACTTAGGGTTAGTCCACAGAGCCACTTGCTCCTTGTGAAAAATCAAATAAGGGATTTTACACATCAAGGTCTGAAGCTCGGAAATGCACCGAGCTGAAGTAATGGCCACCAGGAAAAGAGTTTAAGGAGAGGAACTTGAGGTATGTTGTAGCTGCCAGCTCAAAGAGAGGTAGAGTAAGTTTCTCTAGGAAAAAGTTCAAGTCCCAAGGAGGGGAAGGAATGCAGATAGGGGCCATCAGATGCAGGAACCCTTGAAGGAAGGTCTTAGAGACCTCTTAATGAGCAAAGGATCTGTCACCCAGAGGGACATGGTAGGCCAAAATAGCCACCATGTACACTTTCAAGGAGTAATGACTGAGACACAAGTTGAAGAGATTATGCAAGTAGTTCATGACTCTCCCCATGGGGCAAGAGAATGGCTCGAGGCCTTTGGATGAAGCCCAGATTGAAAACCACTTCCATTTCACGGCATAGGTAGATCTGGTGGAGGGCTTTCTAGCCTTCACCAAGATATCAGTCACCAGCGGGGAAACTCCAAAACGGGCCTGGGCTATGCTACATCTGCAGGAGCCAGGCATGCATCCAGAGGGATTTGAGTCCTGGATTAATCAGGGTCCTCTGATCCTGGGTCAACAAGTTCTGAGACAGAGGAGGAGGAAGAAGTGGAGGTTCCTCAGAAAACTGTTGCAGAAGAGAGAACCAAACTTGCCTGGGCCAGAATGGAGCAATGAGAATCATCTGAGCTCCTTCAGAGCTGAATTCGTGTAGTACCTTGGTGATCAAGGGAAGAGGAGGGAAGACATAGATGAATCTGTCCCTCCAGTCTAGAGACAGATCATCCCACCAAAATATGCTTCACCCTGGAGCGAGCGAGCAGAAGGCAGGAAGTTTTGCATTTAGAGAAGATGCAAACAGGTCTACCTGAGGAGTCCCCCAACACCGAAAGATGTTGTCTGCCACCCCTTGATCTGACTCCCATTCATGGGCCTGGGCAGATGACATACTGAGGTGGTCTGCCATAGTGGTCTCCACTCCCGGGACATGGATCGCTGTCAGATGGAGTTTGTGCTGAACCACCCAGCTCCAGACTCTCATGGCCTCCCTGCACAGAGGGTAGAAATGTGTTCCCCCCACTTGTTGATGTACCAGACCACACACATGTTGTCCATCTGCACCATCAGGTGACCAGGAAGCACGAAAGAGTCCAGAGTCTGGAGTGCATACAGAACAGCCCTGAGCTCAAGCACGTTGATGTGGAGGGACTGCTCGAGTCTGGACCAGGAGCCCTGAGTCCTGCAGGACCTCAGGTGAGCTGTCCAACTTTCCTCTGAGGTGTCCATCTTCAATATCTGAGATGGGTTTGAGACAAAAGGGAACACCCCGACACTGGTTCTCTCTCACCATCCACCAAAGTAAGTCCTGGACCATTGGATCAGAGACCAAGACTGGCCAAATTTCCCTCATTCACTAAAAACACCACCAACAGCTTAATCTGGTTCAAGGTCAGTTGGCATTCATCTGTATCCCCCTCCCCCGGGTCATGCCTGAAAATATGCAGGATTTGTCAAGTGCACTTACCTGGTCAAACAGAAACTAAATAAATAAGACCAGCTGATCTAGGTCATCCACAGTCTGGTTCCATTGGAACTGAAGAGTCCATTGAGAAATCCTCATTTGGAGTCTTGCGCCTGGAACTGTTGAAATAGCAGCCATCATAAGCCCTAGGAGGCACAGGACTGACCTGGCCCTGACTCATCTGCGACCCATGAGTAGACGAACATGCTTCTGAAGGGAGTCCGCTCTATCCAGCGGCAGAAAAGCCATGCCACAGGTCATGTCCAGAACTGCCCCTATAAACTGAAGCCATTGGGTAGAGACCAGATGGGACTTGGCCTGGTTGATGGTGATTCCAAGGCAGGCAAAAACCTGCAGGGTGAGGGAGAGAGAGTGCAGAATATCCTCCCTGGACAGGGCTGCCAGGAGTCAATTGTCCAGGTACAGGAAAACCTGCACTTCCTGAGTATTCAGGTGAGCTGCAACCATGGACAGGCACTTGGTAAACACTCAGGGCACTGAGGAGAGACCAAAAGGGAGTGCCTTGAACTGGTAGTGGTCCCCCTGGAAAGCAAAATGAAGGAATTTATGGTGGGAAGGGCAGATGGGAATATGCAGGTACATATCCTGCATATCCAGAGCACAAAGCCATTGCCCCTGCCGAAGTAGTGGAAGAAGGCTCTGAAGAGAGAGCATTCTAAACTGTTTGTACTATACGAGCAGATTCAGGGAGCTGAGATCCAGGATGGGTCTCATGTCCCCTGACTTTTTCGGAACCAGGAAGAAATGCGAGTAGCAACCCATTCCCTGAAGGGGCAGGGGGATGGGCTCTATTGCCGCCTTCAGAAGAAGGGATGAAATTTCTTCCTGGACCAGGAAAAGGTGTTCTGTGGAGTAGGACAACTTGGGGGGTGGGTGTCTGGTGGTTTCTGAAGAAACTCTATTGAGTAGCCTGCAGCTATCAGCTGGAGCACCCAAGCATCCGAAGTAATCCTCTCCCAGCCCTGTAAATGGAGGAAGAACCTCCCTCCTACTGGTTCCTCTGGACTGTCCAGAGGCTGTGAGACAGGAAAGGAGTCAAGCAATGTGAGGTAGCATCCCAGCTGAAACTCCCACTGCTTTTTGGATAGGGGGGCTTAGCAGACGGAGGGGCCCGTTGTTTGTTGGCCCGCCTACCCTGTGCCTTCACTTTGGGCCAAGCGCATCTGCAAAAGAGGCAATGCTGCCCTTGAGGGGCCCTGTACATGGAGTCAACAGACTTCAGAGCAGTGCCCCTCTCCTGCAGATCACTGATGATGTCCTTGACATCCCCACTGAAAAGCACCAAACCCTGAAAGGCTGCGTCCTGTATAGCAGACTGCACTTCAGGGACCAAACCTGACACATGGAGCCAGGAATAATGCCACAGGCTTACGGTGAAAGCTGAGCTCCTCCCAGTAGTGTCCACTGCTTTGTAAGTGGCACAAAACATGTGCCAACTGGCAGAATGAGCAGACCGGACCAGGTCAGCCACTTCCTGTTTCGTTTGAGAGTCAGGAAGGGAGTCCAATTTAGATTCCACTTGATACAAGGTCGCCTTCTGGAAATCCCCCACGAGTGCTACATAAATCAGGGTCCTGATACCCAGTGTGGAGGAAATGTAGACCTTCTTGCCATACTGGTCCAGGAGGCGAGACTCCTTGTCCAGTGGAAATGAACTGAGGTGCTTAGGATTAGCTGACCTGCCATGGATGGCACTGATCATGACAGAGTCAGAGTTGGGGTGTGTGTGTTCAAAAACTCCACACCCTCAGGAGCCAGATATAGCCAATCTACCTTCCTGGGAAGGGGGTCTAGAGCCGACAGTTGCTTCCAGATAGTGGAAATCAAGTCAGCATGAGGCACGATCCAGGGTGGAATTAAAGATGGAGCAGTCTCAGGCAGATCCAGATGGGCAATGAGTTTTTGATGCTGTGGAACAGGATCCAGAGATTTCCACTGATGAAGCTCCTGGATTTTCCTCAGCAGCTCCAGAAAGGTAGGATCCTCCGGAGGAGACTTTGGAGGAGTCCTTGGCCTGGGCCTGTCTGGAGTGCATGGCTCATCATTGGAGTTGAAGTATCCATCAGAATCTGAGTCAGAAGACTCCAATGAAGAAGAAGAGAAAGACTCCTCCTAACGTGGGGGAGGAATGGTCCTTTTGGGTAAACCTCAGGGGAGCATGTCCAACCCCTCCCGGGCACCAGAGGGCTCACCCCTGCTGTCAGACAAAGGGGAGGGAGTTTCATGTCCCCAATTATGGGTATCTGGCATGGGACCAGCATTGGGAGATGACTTTCCACCTCCTTGGTGATCTGAGCCCTAGCCTCAGCCCACCAGGAGGCTAGAGTCTCCTTCAGATCCACCAGCGACTGCACGGCCAGTGAAGGAGGAGAAAGAGGGGGAGGGAATGGGTATTTGGGGTACCCGTACGGAGAGTATCCATTACTTGATGGTGGGTAAACCAGCATCGGGTAGGATGGCATCTGATAAGCCGGTGTCGGGTACTGCGGTGCAGGTTACTGTGGACACGGGTAGGACAGTGTCAGATAAGATGGCGTCAGATACCTGGGGTCCAAGGTGTCTTCTGGAGCAGAGGGTCCTGGCAAGGGCCCAGCAGGGGGGCCAGGTATAGGCAGCCCAGCTGGTGTCAGACCTTGCATACAGATGGCATTCGGGATTGGGATGTCATCCGGCATCAGGTAGACCGGCGTTGGTGCCTGTCTGTCCAGCATCAGGGAATCTGGCCCAATGGGATGGAGATCTGACAGGAGTACACCCATGTCCCTGGCATCATCCAGGGAAGGAGGACTGAATTCCCCAGGGTCCCGCATGAGAGAGCCTCTACCCTCGGAGGCAGCAGTGATGGCTGTGGTGAGACAGTGATGTCAGACTGAGGAAGGAGATCCAGCATTGGCTCAAGCACTAGACGGGCATTGAAGGGGCCAGCATCCAACTTACTTGCAGGGTCTGAGTGGACGTGGGAGGAGCCAGCATCTGACTTATGAGACCCGGCATCTGGCAGAGGCCTACTGGAGGAAGACGCCTTGGCGGGTGCTGAGGGGGTCGTGCATTCCCCCCAAAAGGAAAATGACTTACCGTCCCTGTCCAGGTGGATATCGGGGGTACCGGCTTCTGACTTAATGGACCAGCTCGACCCAGAAGGGTGCATGGTGGTGGCCTTCCCCGGAGTGAATGTCTCCTTTGACCCAGGGCTCCCAAAGGGCCCAAGCACGAGCCAGATGGGAGGGTCGATGCCATCTTAGACACTGCTAAGACGGCCACCGAAGGTTGGTCCTCTGGAGAGGACATTACCTGCAGTACCACAACTCCAGCTGGAGTTGCAGATGCCGAGGTGGAGTCCAGGTCCTGGTGCTTCTCCTTCTTCTTTCAGTGGCCCTCCAGAGAAGTGGAGCCTGCCTGAGTTTCTTAAGCTTCTTTTCTATGGAGGACATCTTCTTCTTCAGCAAAGGGGCCTCCAGAGACTGCTGTCTCCGTTTACAAGTGGTCACGTTGAACTGCTGACAGTGCTGGCACTTCTTGATGGGATGGTCTGGGCCCAGGCAGAAGAGGTATAGGGAGTGGCCGTCCTTATGCTGGGGCTGAAAGCTGTATGAGTCGCACTTGTTTTTATGCAATTCAGAGGGAGTAGGGGACGACACATGTGGCAATTTGGCAGAAAAAATTTGAATAGATGTGGAAAAAACATTGGTAAAAAACGACAAAAGACTGACGAGCAGTGAACTTTACCGTGAGGCGCTATCGCAAGCTAATGGCAGGAAAGAACTGGAAGGGGTGCATGGAGGACCACCCATTTCTACTGACATCAACTTACATCGGTCACCTGACGTGGAGGTGGTCCCCCGCCAGAGACTGCTAACTAGCAATGATTCCGTGGGGTCCTGACGCCTACCAGCTTCAGTCCTATATGTAATTACCTATTGCAAGAGCCTTCCCAAAGTAAGATCTGAACAGTTAGTAGTACCAGTAAAGTACAGGGATAAAATGATGTGTTTAGCACATGACATCCCCATGGGGATGTCCAGCCATGACATCCCCATGGCTGGACATGAGGGAAGAGATTGAACAATGCAGTGCATTCTGTCTCAATTCTGTTCGCCAGGGGTTCACCAAGATGCAGCTGCATACTGTCGGGCCTTCCCGAAATGCCAACTAGTGGCTCAAAAATGGAAGAAAGACTCAGCATCCCTGCAGCCTATACCTCATGTTACTACCCCATTTGACAGAGTGGCTATGGATGTGGTTGGTCCACTCCTGAAGAGCTCTAAGGGTAACCAGTATATCTTAGTGAAGTGTGATTATGCCACTCGGTACCCTGAAGCCATTCCAATGAGGACTGTTACTACTCCTCTCATTGCTGCGGAATTAGCAAAGATGTTCAGTCAGATGAGAATTGCAAAAGTCCTTCTAACTGACAGAGGTCGCAACTTCACCTCTGTAATGTTGCAGGAGTTATATAAACTGTTGGGAGTATCAGCTATTAGAACTTCTCCCTATCATCCCCAAACTGATGCTCTTGTAGAGTGCTTTAATAAGACTCTATAAAGCATGCTACAGAAGTGTGTGCATGATAAAGGCAGGGATTGGGATAAGTTCCTTCCCTGTTTGTTATTTGCCTACAGGGAAGTGCCCCAATCCACCACAGTATTCTCTCCTTTTACCCTATTACATGGACAGAATCCTCGAGGTCTGCTTGATGTGGTCAAAGAACATTGGGAGGCAGGAACCAATGTGGGGTGCAAAAACATTTTAGAGTACATTACCTCTCTAAGGGAACAGCTGGTCAAATATATAACAATAGCACATCAGAATGTAGACCACACTTAGTGTAAACAAAAACAACTATATGATGTTGGGTTAAAAACTGAAATGTTTGAACCAGGTGAAAAAGTGCTACTGTTACTGCCATCTTCTGAAAATAAATTGCTGTTGTGATGGCAAGGGCCTTATATGGTACTCTGCCAGACTGGTGTAGTCAGTTATGAAGTAGAAATGCCTGGCCATAGACCCTTGAAGAAGATCTACCATGCCAATTTGCTATGAAAATGGGTAGAAAAGACACAGGCCCCAACACTTTTCATTAACCCTGAACAGGGAGGAACTGAGACAGATGTAACTTGTGAAAGGCTAGAGACAACGGGAAATGAGGATGGCATACAGATAAACCCTGAGTTAGACAGGACACAGAGGCAAGAGATTGATCATCTCTTAAAATATTTTTCAGACACCTTTACTAAGACCCCAGGTGGAGCAAAGGGGCTGGTACATAACATAAAAGTCACGCAGACCAAGCCTATCCATCAGAAACCGTATAGACTCTCAGGAAAAAATCAGGCCTGAAGTTATTACTGAGGTGATGAAAATGGAGAAGGCAGGGGCTATTGTTCCTTCTGGGAGTCCCTGGTCTTCCCCTTTAGTAGTAGTACACAAGAAGGAGGGAGGACTTAGATTATGTTTGGATTTTCAGAGGATAAATGAAGCGTCAGAATTCAATGGCCATCCAATGTCTCGAATTGATGATTTATTAGGCCAGATCAGTTCTGCCAGATACATCAGCAAACTAGATTTGACAAAGGGGTACTGGCAGATACCATTAGCACCCCGAGCCCAAGACCTAACTGCATTCTGTACCCCAGTTGGACTGTATCATTTTACCACCATGCCGTTTGGCTTGCACAGAGCTCTGGCTACCTTTCAACAGTACGTGGACCATGTCTTAAGACCACATAAACAGTAGAGTGCAGTGTACCTAGATGATGTTGTCATCTACAGCCCAAACTGGAATACACATTTGATACACCTCAATGTAATCATTCAGAGCATTAATGATGGAGGCCTTACCATCAACCCATCCAAATGTGCCATAGCCAAAACTGAGACCCGTTATTTAGGTTTCATTATCGGTCATTGGATGGTGAAACCTGAAATAAATAAAGTTGAAGCTGTAGTAGACAGCCCTGTGCCAACCACAAAACATCACGTCTGGTCCTTTCTAGGTCTGGCAAGTTACTACCAATGCTTTATTCCTGACTTCTCTACAATTGCTACTCCCTTGACTGACTTAATGAAAACCAAAAACCCAAATAAAGTAAAATGGAGTTCAGCATGTGAGGGGGCATTCACAAAAATAAAAGTCATCTTGTGTTCTGCCCCAGTTTTACATAGCCCTAATTTCACCAAGACCTTTGAATTTCAAACAGATGCTTCTGATACAGGCATAGGGACTGTTCTAAGTCAACATGACCACCAAGGAGACCATCCTATCCTGTTTATTAGTAGAAAGCTCCATGAGAGAGAGAGAGAGAGAGGAAATATTCTATTGCAGAGAAGGAACGTTTAGCTATCAAGTGGGCGATAGAAGCCCTCAAATATTACCTGTGGGGGAATTAATTCATTGTTGTTACTGGTCACAACCCCCTAAGTTGGTTGAACCTGATGAAGGACAAGAATTCACACATTTTAAAATGGTATTTGTCGCTCCAGCCATACAAATGTTCGGTTAGGTATACAGCTGGAAAGCAACATCAAAATGTTGATTTCTTGTCAAGGTTTGGAGCAGACCATGTTCCTAATGGTACTGCTCAGTCAGTGGAAAACATGACTGTGCATAATACACATAGTACAGACCTCAAGGAAATGAACATATGAAAAATGGTATTTGTTATATTGTATAAACTGAATGCTTTATACCATTTAGTTGTTTAAGGGGTCCCTGAGGGGAACTTCTGGAGATGGGTGGGTGGAAGTTCCAACCCTTCCTAGGGTGGAGGAGTTTACGGCAAACATCTGTATGGTTGCCTTCTTGTGTGGGGAGGAGTGTGCCAGAAAGAGGATTTATAATAGGCATTCCCTTACAGTTTTCTATTTTCACTCTGCCCTTTCTTCTTCCTTTTCTGACTATCCTTTCTTTTTTCATATCAGGGTGGCCAACCTGATATCTTATTCTCTGTACTTTTCTATCCCTATATTAAAAGAAAAGACTCTGTGCCCAGCTATAAAGCAGCTCCTGTAAAATGTAAATTGTGCCTTAAAGAAAAAAAAGTGGTCCCCTGCTGCTACAGCAGTATGAGTATGGTAACGTTGGTCCCAGCTGTGTGATCGCGAGTGTGCACATTTGCACGATTGCACATTTGTGCAGGCATTCGAGCGCATGATTGTGCAGAAAAATGGAGAAAACAGGGAACTGTTTATTTCACCACTGGGTGCAGTTTCTCCTATAAATGGTAGGGCTAGGAAGTAGATAAAACAGCCACAGAGCCCAGGAAAATAATGAGAATTTCCCCAAATGGTTCAGTGCTCCTGTGTCTTGCAGCGAGTGTGTAGACTGAGTTAACTCAGGCGGGAAACAAGAAAAACCCTCCCTTAGGAAAGAATGAAGGGAGTTCAAGCATATAAAGCCCTATGATGCCTGTAGAAAGAAGCGTTGCATGTATCAGGTACAGCAAAGAAGCTGGCTTTGCTGTTGTACAAAGCTAATTAAAATGAATGAAAAGGATGGTTGCTAAATAAATGTGTTTGTACAAGCCACACGCAAGTATGGTATAAACCACTGAGAGATATATGCCCTGCTCACATTTTATTTATATGTTATAATTAAAAATCATTAATACATTTTTATAAAATAGAGCAGTAGGTTCCTAGTTCTGGCAAGAGTAAATAGATAAGGAGCGTGCCCTTATCTATTTACCTTTTCCAAGACTAGTGATACCTCCTGAACACTGAAAACAAAGCTTACAGTTGTGATAATGAGCTTATCAGATTAAAAAATATAAGGTCATTACCAAGCGATGTATCCAGAGGTCCTGCTATATAGGGCTGGCAGCCCCTGAACTAACTGTATTTATGGAGCATTAAGGTAGTGATATCACTGTAGGGGAGGAGTTAACTGCCAGCTGTGATGTCATGCCCTTGATAAGTATGTTTCAGCTCTTTCCTCTCATTATAGAGACTTTTTAAGAGTCCAGTAGGTGGACATATAGGATAGCATTATGTCAGAAATGCTAGTACCTAATTTTAAGAAACACAGAGGTTTATAGGACTGATTTTCTTCCAAATTGATATTGTCACCTGACCTCTGATACCATGTCAGACTACCATAAAAGAATACAAAAATCACACATGCCCTCACAATGCAAAGTATCGTGGGCTGCATATGCAAATCACCACAAAATGTTATGCTGGTCCAATTTAAAGCAGAATTGCATGGTGCCGAAAGGCCTCTCACACAGTTTGCAAAGGGTGCTAACAGAAGACATAGACACGTGTTTCATCCTACCAGGACTCATCAGTATGCCTCATCTGTTTGACACCCCAGTGGAATGGACCAGCTACCCCTAAGGCAGTGTGCCTGGGATATATTGTGGTGAACCCATTAAAATAAAAAACTATTTAAAAGACAAGGAACCTCTGTGCGTAAACACCGAGGCAAGGGTTACCCCAAAGGGCATTTGGCTGGGAAGCCAAGTTTCAAGAAAATACAAAATCACACATGCCCCCACAATGCAAAGCATCATGGGCTGCATATCAATCACCACAGAATGTTATGCTGGTCCAACTTTAAGCAGAATTGCATGGTGCCGAAAGGCCTCGCACACAGTTTGCAAAGGGTGCTAACAGAAGACATAGACACGTGTTTCGTCCTACCAGGACTCATCAATATGCCTCATCTGTTTGACACCCCAGTGGAATGGACCAGCTACCCCTAAGGCAGTGTGCCTGGGATATATTGTGGTGAACCCATTAAAATAAAAAACTATTTAAAAGACAAAGTGTCTTTGTGTCATGTGTGATTTTGTATTTTCTTGAAACTTGGCTTCCCAGCCAAATGCCCTTTGGGGTAACCCTTGCCTCGGTGTTTACGCACAGAGGTTCTTTTGTCTTTAAATAGTTTTTATTTTAATGGGTTCACCACTACATATCCCAGGCACACTGCCTTAGGGTAGCGGTCCATTCCACTGGGGTGTCAAACAGATGAGGTATACTGATGAGTCCTGGTAGGATGAAACACGGTTCATGTCTTCTGTTAGTACCTTTGCAAACTGTGTGAGAAGCCTTCGCACCATGCAATTCTGCTTAAAATTGGACCAGCATAACATTCTGTGGTGATTTGCATATGCAGCCCACGATGCTTTGCATTGTGGGGGCATGTGTGATTTTGTATTTTCTTGAAACTTGGCTTCCCAGCTAAATGCCCTTTGGGGTAACCCTTGCCTCGGTGTTTACGCACAGAGGTTCTTTGTCTTTACCATAAAAGGATGTCCACCAAAGGACTAGAGATATAGGAGATCAGATAGAAGAGTGAGAGGAGAAATAGAAAAATGACCAGTTGCTTTCTGACTATGAACAGAGTAAGACCTGAGAAGAGCTAAGTGTGTAAAGTTTCCACACTGAGAGAGAAAGGAAGATTTTAAGAATTCTTTCATTGCTATTTTCATGTGGAGAAGAATGATATCCTGATGATTTGCATTAGTGTGAAGGACTAACACCTACTTATTTTCTTTTCTGTTAAGTTTCTTTATTTTCTTTATTTGGACAAATAAAATGATAAACACATACCAGCTATTTTTTATGCACTATACTAAACTGTCTGATATAGACCCAGTAGAGAAGTTCAGTCACAACACCAACTCCTGCCAGCAATGGGGATGAAGAAAACATGGATATACAAGTGGGTGGGATACCTATTCAAGCAACAGATTCAGTTTTTTTTTTTTGCACAATCTTTTTATTAGTTTATCTTTTCGTACTACAGTAGAACAAAGATACACATCTCCACCGGCACTTATTAGTCTTATACATATCGTGCAGGCCTCACCCATTTCATCCATCAGTTATCAACAGTTAATTCAGGTACTATTCTTATAGACCTTACACATACATCTCAGATTAAGTACATGTCGCTATGTTTTATTCTAATGATGCACCTCCTGGTGGAGATATAACAGAAGAAGGAAAACAAAGAAGAGAGATAGAAGAAGGCAGAGGACAGAGATAGAAAGAGAAAGAAAAATCCCTTCCCCCCACTCCTCCCTCCCATATCACCCTCCTCCTCCCCACTTCCCCCAACCCCCCAGCTAATCGAGAATTCACTTCATCCTATATGGATATCCCTATCTTGTTATCTTTAGCCACATCTAAGTATCTCCTGTTCCAAGGGCTGCATAGAATGTAAACAGGGTGCCCACATATTCACAAACTGATTTTTCTCGCCCCTTAGCCTTATATGTCAGACATTCTAGTTGCAGCGCATCCCATGCAAGATTCTTCCATTGCCTAATTGTAGGCTTATCCCCAGAAACCCATGTGTTCAGAATAAACTGCTTTGCCAGTACCAGAAGTATTCTCACCCATATCTCTAGCATCTCCCATTCATCCTGGTATGTGCCATCTATACCAAACAACATTATAAGTGGTTCTACTCTAACCTGCTGTCCCTTCTTGCTTGTCAACTCCTTTGCTATGTCTCCCCAAAAAGCTTGGAGTATCGGACACATCCAAAATGAATGCAAGTAGGTACCCAGGGCCAGCCCACATCTCTGACAGATAGCCAAAATTGTTGGATTGTACCTATTCACTGCAACAGGTGGAGTATACAACCTGTGGCCGAATTTATATGCTGCCTCTTTATACTTGTTACAAAGTAACAACCCCTGGTGTGTCCCTTTCATTAAAGCCCACTGCTTCTCAAAAAGTACAACTCCCAGATCCCTTTCCCACAGGTGTTTGGTCTTACTTGTCATATCTGGCCACTGGAGATGCAGGAAACATGCAGCCTTCCTGACAATACCTACAGGTTTCTGTTTAACTTGCTGTAGCAATTCCTCCACATTCTGTATCCGGGCACCAGGGACGCTTTGCTTTTCAATACTCTGCACGTGTTTCCTCGCTTGAAAATATCTAAACATGTGACGTGCTGGTAGGCCCAGGTCTTCCCTCAGTTCATTAAATGGACGAGTCACTCCTTTTTTCCTTAAATCATTAAGGCACATTACTCCCTTCTCTTCCCAACTCTGAAGTACTGGGTCCCTTACCCCGAGGATAAAAAAAGGGTTCCCAGCCAGAGGTAGAATAAAAGATTCCCCCTTTTGATGCTCTATCACCCTTCTTAATGTAGTCCCAGGTATCTACTACCTCCTTCACTAAAATACTTGAAACCTATTTATCCCGCAGTCCCCTTTTGCTTGCTTCTACTAACAGAGATGAGATTTGAACCCCAAATCCCTCCTCCTCCAAATCCATCCAACTGGCTTCTCTTGGTCTATACACCCAGTCTCTAATAATCCTCAATTGTGCCGCCCAAAAATATAACTTCACATCTGGGTAGTTCAGTCCTCCTTTAGATTGGTCAGCTTTTAACTTATTTAAACTAGCCCTGGGCTTCTTCCCTTGCCATATAAATCTAGAACAATCCTTTTCAAATGCCTTTATATCTTTCCCTGTCAGTCCTATTGGTAGCATCTGTAATGGGTATAAAATTCTAGGGAGAATGTTCATCTTAAGTAGATTAATACATCCTAACCATGATATAGGCAGGTTTCTCCATCTATTCATGTCCTCTCTTAACACTTCTAATAGTGGGGTGTAATTCAGTCTATAAAGTGATCCCAAATCCCTTCCTATTTTGATCCCTAAACATGTGAGGTGCGTACCTACCCTCTTCAAACCCCATGTATCACCCGCATCCCCTTCTCTTCTCCCAGAAGCATGATTTCAGACTTCCCCAGATTCAATTTATATCCTGAAAATGTGACAAATTGACCTGTGATTCCCAACAAAGCAGGCAGACTGTGAAAGGCTCCTCACATATAACATCATGTCGTCAGCATACAGTGTAATTTTATGCTGTCCTCCAGCTTTCCCTTTCATCCCTTGTATTCTTGGATCCTCTCCGATGGCAATAGCCAGTAGTTCTACCGCCATTGCGAATAGCAGAGGGGAGAGAAGGCAACCCTGCCTTGTCCCCCTATGAAGCATAAATTGTTCAGTTATGTTCCCATTAACCAGGACTGCAGCCTTGGGTGCCCGATACAGTGCTCATACCATTTTAATGAAACTTTCCCCTAAATCAAAGTGTTCCAAGACTGTGAACAAATATGGCCATTCGATCCTGTTAAATGCTTTTTTGGCATCCATTGACAGTACAGCCGTCCTCCCTCCTGATTTCTTGGCCTGTTCCAAAACATTAAGGACCTTCCTAATATTATGATACGAGTGCCTACCTTTTATAAATGTGTTCCCTGTCTCCACATATTTAGTAACTGTCTGCCCCTTTTTATTTTTGATCCCCAGGATGTGCACCACATTTTTTTAACCCTTTACAAGGTTTACCAACAATGGCCCTGGTTTATTCCCCCATTCATATACTCCCTGTTTCAGGTAGGACAGCTTTTTCCGAGTCTCATCCATCAATAATGTGTTAAGCGCCTGTCTGGTTGTTACCAGCTCCTGCCTTGCCTGTTCACCTTCTTTCCACCTTGCTACCCTCCCCTCTAGTATTCTCAGTTCTTGTTGTAGAGTTTTCTGTCTTTCCATTCTGTTTTTTATATTTTGCCATATACCCTATGATTGCTCCCCTCATGTATGCCTTGCCCGGGTCCCATAACATTTGTTTAGAAGTGGCAGTCGGTGCATTTACATCCATATAGAGTTTAAATTGCTCCTTCACATATTCTTGAAACTCCTGTGAGCCTAGCATATAAGTAGGAAATCTCCATGTCTGCATTTCTCCCCTCTCACTCGGAGACTGAAAGGATGCCACTACTCCTGCGTGGTCTTATATATGTATGGGGCCATGTGCCACCTTCCTAAGTTTCTCATACCAATCAAGCGTTACATAGACATGGTCAATCCTCAACCACATTTTGTGGGGGTTTGAATAAAAAGTATATTCTCTATCCTGAGGGTGCACTGTTCTCCAGGCATACACCAGATTCAGTTCTGCCAACCCTTCCCTCCATCTCCTAATACAAGGATCCCTGCGTCCCTTCCCCTCCGAGTGATCAAGGGCAGCATCAGGTGTGCAGTTAAAGTCCCCTCCCAGAATCAGATTCTCACACTGTTCCCTCATCAATATGGACAAAATATTGTTATAGAATCCTGGGTTCAAATTAGTTGGTTCATACATACTCCCAAACGTAACCTTCAGGCCATGGAGAACCCCTGCAACAAACATATATCTGCCTTCCTTTGGATCTACAAGGACTTTTGTGATCTGAAATGGCAAATTTTTGTGCACCAGGACTGTCAATCCTTGTTTACGTGGGCTAAAAGAGGCCGTATAACAAGCACCCACCCACCCCCGTTTAAGTTTTGCATGTTCCCCTGATGTCAAGTGTGTTTCCTGCAGGAGAGCCACCTGCACTTGTGCTCTCTTTAACACCATTAACACTGCATTTCGCTTAATCAGAGAAGAGAGACCATGAACATTCCAAGATTGTATTACCAAATCACCTCACACCATTGTCTTTTTCCATTATCCCTTTTCCTCTGCCTTTCCAAATACTTCCCACCTCCGGCATTCCTCTTGCTCCCCCTTCATCTCCTTCCATATTTTGTCCAAGCCCAGCTGCCAACCTCCCAGCAGCCATATCAGCAACCCTACTATCCATACATGCCCTCCTACCCTTCTCTCTCGAATGTGAATCTCGATAGCTCCCAGCTCTTCCCATTAAGGCTACCACAAATCCCCTTTTACCCCTCTCTTCCCTGTACCACTCCTATTCCCAAACATCCCAAACTGTTTCCTTTCCTCCCAACACTCCTTCTTCCAGCATATCAGCCATCATTCCTCATTGCTTTTTCCTGCCATCCCAGCAGCACCTCCCAAGATCTGCTATTTGAGCAGCTACCTCACCTCACCCTCCCCAAGACCCTTCATATGTGGCCTAAACTGGCCCCTCTAATTCATAACATACCATCATAACCTATGTACATTGTAAAGGTGGGATTACTGCAGTTTAATCTCCGTCAATCCATGCCTAGTCACCTTAAATTCTACCCTCCGTCCCAGCGCTCCCCTCTCCTTTCCATGAACCAACACTGTAACTCCATGTTCAGTCCCTTTCAGCTGTAAGGCCTCATTTTCATCAGTTGATCTGGTCGGAGGCTGGTGGAGTAGGCCACATGATTTCAGACTTTCTCACACGTTAGGCCCAGTCCACAAGTCACTCATCCCAGCTCATCTTCTCCACAGGAGATCCTCTGGCACTTTCTCCAGCATCTGCGAGCCTTCTCCTCCGCAGTTTCAAAAACCTCAGGATACACCAATAAACAGTCGCATTTAACCATAGGCTTTTTGAGTTTAAAACTTTACAAAATTAAAACATGAACAGTTCAGCTTATAACTGGGGGTTTACCCCCTACCAGAAAAGACAGTTAATATCTCAAGTCTTTCTCGCCTCTCCCATCATGTTGCAATTCCCTTCAGCCCACTTTCTTCTTAAGTTCCTTTATAAAGGTGTTCACCTTTTCCACCTCCCAAAATGAGTACACTGCACCTTCATGTTTTATTTTAAGGATCACAGGGTAGATCATGTGATGCTCCACTTGCATCTCTCTCAGCTGAGCCATCGCAGTAGCAAACACCCGCCTCTTCTTAAGTGGCCTGTTCGAGTAATCCTGGGTAACATGGATTCTCACTACCTCAATTTCAACAGGTTGGTTCACCTTAAAGGTTTTTATCACTGCCTCTCTGTCCTGGAAGTTATGGTACCGGATAACAATACTTCTCTGGGGTTGGCCCGCGGGCCTGGCTTTGGCAATACTGCTCTGTGCACCCTTTCGATCTTGTGCTTTCCCCCTTTAGGTTGCAGTTTCAGGATATTTGGCAGTTTCTCCGCACAGAATTTCAATATGTCTGGACCCTCTTTCCCTTCTGGGAGCCCTCGTAAGCGCAGATTGGTACGTCTAACATAGTTCTCCTGGTAATCGAAAGCCTCTCTCAGATCCTCCAACTCTTTCTCTAAAGCTATTATTTTCTCCGGCAAAGATTGTATTACATCTTCAACTCTAGCTGTATGCTCCTCGACCTCCGTTAATCTCTCACCATGCGCTGCAGTTCTCTCTGTTATCTCCTGCAATTTTGCTTCGATCTGGTTCTCCAATTTCTCAAAGCAGGGATTCAGGGCAGCCAGCACCTGCGTTGTCACCTCTCGCCCCAGTACAGCTAATTCTGCTGCCCGAGAAGGAGATTGGGCCTGTAGGCTCTGCTGTGGGCCCAGCTGGTTGTTTCTTTAAGTTTTAACCAGTGTTTCTAGCGTGCTTCCCTGTTGCATTTGCGAGGTAGTCATCCATCATTTTACGCTTCAGGACAATAATACAGTCATATCCGAGTCTCTTTTTCTTAGTTTTTATATACAAATATTATATTTAGGTCTCTGGGGTGTGGAGCTCGGGGAGAGTGTGTCTTACTTCTTAGCTGCTCATCAGCGCCCCCCAGATTCAGGTTTTAAGCCCCCTCCACATTTTGCCCACCACTACACTCTAAAGTATCATTGTTTTTAGAATGCTGCATAGGAGATATGGAAAACACCTTTAAGGAGATTCCAAAACTACCTTATTGCAATTTCATGAAAGAGGAGAGGCTAGCATTGAAAACACTAATCAGCAACTCCTCCATAGTTATTAAGCCTGCTGACAAGGGGGGCAGAATTGCTGTGCAGAATGCATCTCAGTATGAGTCTGAAATATTAAATCAGCTTTCAGACTTTAAATTTTACAAACTTCTCACTTTTGAACCTACACAGCAAATTAAATAGAGCGTTGAGTTATGTTTATTGGAACTATATCAGAACAGCCTCCTCAGTACTAATGAACTGTTCTATATGACAGTCCAATCTCCTGAACAAATCTGCCCTTTATACACTGCCCAAAATACATAAGAATCCAATAAAACCTCCAGGTCACCCAATTGTTTCAAGGATTGGGTGGGTCACTGAACCCATATCTAAATTTGTGGATAGTTTTTTGTGTCCAATTGTGCCTCTTTCTAGGAGCCATATCAGGGACACTCCCAGATCCTTTCCTTTCTGAAGGATATACAAAGAAAGCAAGAATGGTGGCTTGTCATCTTAGATGTGGATGCCCTGTATACAAACATCCCCCATGGTGGGGGTCTTTTGGCAACAGAAGAGAGCCTATTATAACATACCACATTATCACAAAGGAAAATTAATATGTTGGTGAAACTCACTGAGATGGTGTTTGAAAATATGTTTATGTTCAAAGATAAAATCTATAAATAAGTAAGTTGCACAGCCATGGAGGCAACTCTAGCCCCTAGTCTTGCAAACTTGTATTTGGCAAGATGGGAGGAAGAATATGTGTTTAACCCTGATACAAACACTTACTTTGAAAAGATAGACTTTTTCAAGCACTTTATTGATGACATCATTTTGATATGGAAGGGCACAGAGCCCGAGTTGGATGATTCTGTAAAACATTTGGTGGGATCAAATGAGAACGTGCAGTTTAAAATAAGTGCAGATCAAAAAGAGATTCACTTCTTAGACTTAAAAATCATGAACCGTGGACTAGATGGTCCCTCAGATTAGGGCCTCTTCTATATGACACTCTTAAGTATTTTTTTTTTTACGGACAGTACAGACAGCTAGTGATACCCCATCTGGAGTACTGTGTGCAGTTCTGGAGACCCAATCTCCGCAAAGACATAGACAGGATGGAAGCTGTCCAGAGGAGGGCAACTAAAATGGTGCAGGGTCTGCACCGGAAGACATATGAAGAGTGACTTAAGGAGCTTAATATGTATAGCCTCGAGGAAAGGAGGGAGAGGGGGGACATGATAGAAACTTTCAAGTACCTCAAGGGAATCAACAAAGTCCAAGAGGGTAGCATCTTTCAAAAAAAGAGGTGTGCAAGAACAAGGGGGCACAATTTGAAGATAGAAGGGGGGCAGCTCAGAGATAATTTAAGGAAGTATTTTTTCACAGAGAGGGTTGTGGATGTATGGAACGGCCTTCCAGAGGAGGTTGTGGAGTCAAAATCAGTGGTGGAATTCAAGCATGCATGGGACAGTGATAAGGCAATTCTAGGGGGTGGGGGTAGGAAGAAGTAGGCTGCTGGTTAACTAGGATCTGCAGCTTATCCATCAGGTAGGGAAATGGGCAGACTGGGTGGGCCAAGTGGTCCTTATCTGCCATCAAATTCTATGTTTCTATGTTTCTATGAAAGAAAGTGATGGCTTACTGACCTATATAAGAAACCCACTGATCATAATAGTCTGCTGTTAGCCACAAGCTGCCAATTTGGATATGTTGTTAGAAACCTGCCCAGGGGGGCAGTTTATGAGAATGAGGAAAAATTGTGGGACTGATGATTTGTATAGAGTCAGAGCAAGTGAATTATCTGACAGACTGAGGGAAAGGGGGTACAAGGAGAACAATATTGTTCAGGCAAATGCAATGGTATATTCTGTGTCAAGAGAAAATTTGTTGCAGACAGAAAAAGGACTACAAGACCCAGAAGGGGAACCAACATGTGTTACTACATTTGGGAGTGGATCCAGAGAACTCACCAACATTGTAAAAAAATTTGCAAATGCTGAGAGGACTGCTGCCACTCAACTCTCTTAAAAAAAAAAAATACTTAGAGTGTCATATAGAAGAGGCCCTAATCTGAGGAACCATCTAGTCTACAGTTACCAGTCAAAAGACAGTACTAAGATTAAGACTACAAAATGGGGTTCAAAACCCTGTGGACTCTGTAACACATATTCTATGATGCAGAGAACAGTAACTTTTGTGAACTCTAGAAATGAAAAAAGTAAGGGTTCTATTGACTGTAATTCTGAGAGGATGGACTATAAATTAACTTGCTTGTGTGGCAAATCTTATGTAGGCTGAACCAAACGAAAGTTATGTATCAGACTAAATGATCATTTACTAGCTATCTGATGCATTGAGCGACCACTGGCCAGTTCCCTGTTGATGGTCCTACTTGGCAAAAAAGCCCCTACCAGTATCCATCAGCGACACCTCAAGCTGGGCAAACTATGGCCCCTGAAACATTGCCTCCTCACCTGAGACTGGTCACTCATTGCTGCCTCACCTGTTACTTATTTAGCTCTGGAGTACTTTGTTAACTCCTTCAATGTTGTTTGTGACCTCTTTGCACCCTAGTGCAAATGGGCCATCAAAGGAGTTGACACCCCCTGGTTGTCGCAATCCCTCCTGGACCTAATGCATGATGATGACGATCTCTGGCACATTGCACTGGAGACTGGGAGGTCGGCTGACCAGTAGTGCTATTGTGATGCCAGGAACCACTGCACCTGTAGGGTCTGACAGGCAAAAGTTAAGTACTATCGAGCAGCACTCACTGCCTCCTTGGGAATGGGGCACAAATTCTGGGACTCCCTCAAAGAACTCAGTGGTAAAACCTCTACTGCCCCCCTCCCAGATGTCTGTCAATGGCAGTATTTCCACGGACCCCGAGATAATAGCCAACACATTGAATTCCATGTTCTCAGACCTCAGTGGTGTGCTCCCATTCAACTTCCTTTGCATCCACCCCCAATATAACCCTACCCCACCCAAGTGCCACCTTTTTGCATCAAAGTTATTTCCCAGCATGATGCTGCCCCGCTCCTGCTAAGGGCTCTTGGCAAGTCTAGGTTCAGCAATGACTATCTTGATCTTAAATTGCTAAGGCTGACCCTCTCAGAAGTACTTTATCCCCTCACTGCACTGCTAAATCACTGCCTGGCCCTTGATCAGTTCCCCTCCATATGGAAAATGGCCCTCATCACCCCTATCCTGAAGAGTGGTGACTGCACCATGTCTGGAAACTATCAACCCATGTCAATTCCACCCCCCCCTCTCTCTAAGGTGCTCAAAAAGGTAGTTGCTACCCAAGTCACAGACTACCTTGCCCAACACAATTTCCTCTGCCCCAAATAGCATGGTTTCCAGAAAAGCCACAGCACCACAACTGCTCTTTTGGAATATACCAACACCATTCACTCCTCCCTTGATGCAGGCTAGATTGCTGGTGCTGTCTATATAGATCTTTCCAAAGCATTTGACACCTTTCATCACACACGTCTCATAAACTCTCTGACCCAAATAGGTTTCTCAAAGAATGCCACTGCCTGGTTCTTGAACTGTCTCTCTGACAGAACCCAGAGAGTCAGAATATCACAAACCCAGTCATCTCCCCTCAAAGTCACATCTGGGGTCCCTCAGGGGTCAGTCCTTGGCCCCCTGCTATTTATTCCTTAACTCTCTGCTCACGGCCTGTATAAGGAACCTCCTCTTACATGCGGATGATGTGGTGCTATTCAGCATCCACACCAACTCTGCCACCCTCCAATCAACTCTCCAAAGATCATTTAGTGAGGCCAAATCCTGGTTTGCTGACCACAGGCTAGTCCTGAACTACAAAAAAACAAAGTCCATGCTGTTTGCCCATGCCCAAAATAAGCTTGGGGCCACCCCTGCTCATCCAGAACTCCTGTAATGAAACCTTTGAACAAGTTTCTACTTTTAAATACTTAGGTGTTACCCTGGACTCTGGGATCACCTTCCACAAGCATACCCGCCATCTTAGTGCAGCTATCAACTTGCGTATTGGTCTGCTCCACCTGTACAAGCATTTTCTCCCCTCTGAAGCCCGACAACTAGCCATCTCATCCTCTGTCCTGCCTCTCATAGACTACAGAATCATTATCTATGGGGCTGCTGACAACACATCCCTTAACAAAATTAGGGTTGTGCTGAACAAAGCCTGCAGGCTGGCTACTGGCTGTGATCGGCTGACCCACACCTGCACCCTCCACGCCAGGAGCAAATGGCTAAATCTTGACCACCACCTAAAGTTCCAGATCCGTCTTTTTGCCAAGAAAATCTCAGCTGGCTTCACACCCACTGACCTAGCTGCCCTACTCCCCCCACCTACTGTATTACCTCCAGACACACTCGTCACTCTGAGAATACCAACTACCAGGTCCCCCTTTGTAGAACCTCCCTGGAACAGAGAACCTTTAGGCACCATGCTCCCCTTTGGTTGAATTCCTTTCCCAAACCAGTCCTCATGGCACCTACTCTGGGACTGTTCAAATCCCTCCTCCGTAACCACCTCTCTCAGGATTCAGTCTGTAACTGCACCTGACCCCCCATAACCCTTATCTTATTATGACAATGGACCTGACTTGGTCCTGCCTCCAGAGTACTTGTCCCTGGCCTCTGTCTCTTACCTAGGCCATGGACCAACTGTCACCCAAAGGGTGGCACTGTTTGTACATGCCGTTCTTACATGCACATTAAGTAACAACTGCTGTATTGTCTGTCACTTCTGTTACTTCTGTACATTGTATATGCCACTGCACTGCTTTGTCTCTGACTGCTGTAATATCTTGTACCACAGTTGCCTGGATGTACTATACCCTGTATGTTTGGTATGATGTGATATTTTCTCATGCCTTTCATCGCACTGTAATGCCTGACACTGTATGCTTTATATTATATTCTATGACATGGAGCCTTTGTAAAGGAGTCTCTGACTCAAAGGTATTAATTCCGATATGTTTCAATAAATCAAAAATAAATCAAATAAAGAATGATAACTGTAGATACGTTATGGCCCTACATATAAAAAACAGTGGGAATAACAAGAGACATAATGTTTCTGCCATGGGCCTTGAATACACCCCTAAAAATATTATGGGTAGAGATATTGAGAATTTGTTGAATGAGATAGAACAGTTCTGGATTTATAAATTAGGAGCCACAAAGGCACATGGACTGAATGACAAATTTGAGTCAAAGCCTTTTTTGATAAAAAATAAAAAATTAAATGGGCATTAATCTCATGGGTGTAGTTAGAATGTCAGATCACTGGAGTAAAGTAAGAAAAGGAAATTGCAATTTTTATATCATTCCTTGCCTGATTACAATGTTATAACTATTCTTCTTCTCCTTCCCCTCTGTTTCCCTCAGAACTCCAGTATATGAAATAGAAGGGTTTATATCTCAATGAGAAATTTATTTTTTATCACTTCTGAAATCATTACAGAGGCTTCTGACAGAAGGAAAGAGGACCATTGAATGCACAATGGACTTAAAATTTTCCTATGTATTAGGTGGAACTGATACAACACATATAGGAACTTTGTATATTATTGAGATAAATTCACTAGACACTGAGGTGTAATGACACAAAGTTTGTGATGTGTTGTTCACTTAATTGACCCTTTGGTTTTTATTGGTTGGATGATTAAACAATTGTGTATTGGGATGTATTTAAGCACAGCAAACACTGTTCTCATTATCTCTGATGAAGCCCAAATGGTTGGATGAAATGTAAGACATCCTGGAATTGTACTGTTTCAGTGCTGAATGGGAGTAAAAATGAACAAAGAAAACTCTTTTTGAGTGTGATTTTGTTCTTTTATGGCTTTTTGTCAGGGGTGAGTGCTCTACTCCTTCTTTTGAACAATGATAATATTTTTGTTGCACAACAAAGTTTAGATGAATTCTTATAATACATTTATTATCAATTAGGTACATCTATGTTAAATTATTTAATAAAAGAAGGGGCAAATGAAATGTTTGGAATTCATTCAGTTAAGTTTAATTCAAAAACTGAATTAATTCTAAATATTGTTTGTTACTTGGTTACTTGGTATTAAGGACAAAAGGAGGCCGAAGCCCATCGTGATTGTCCCCCACATTATGGGACATTGTACCTCATAGTAATTTAACTAAAGAACCAGTTATCCAGGTGAATTTTAAAAGTAGTTAGGTTGGAACAGTCCACTAGTGCTTGTGGTAATTTGTTCCTCAGTTTCGGGGTTCTGATAGAGAAGAAGTTCAGTTTCTTGTTTGTCCTAGCCTTGTCAACATTTAACTGTGTACTGTGTAGTCTTGGTACAATTTTCCTTGTGTCATATGAAATGCCACATTGATTCATTAGGGTGAGGGATTGAAGGAGTTTAAATAGAAACATAGAAACATAGAATTTGATGGCAGATAAGGACTGCTTGGCCCACCCAGTCTGCCCATTTCCCTATCTACTGGATAAGCTGCAGATCCTAGTTAATCAGCAGCCTACTTCTTCTTACCCCCACCCCCCAGAATTGCCTTATGACTGTCCCATGCATGCTTGAATTTCACCACTGATTTTGACTCCACAACCTCCTCCAGAAGGCCGTTCCATGCATCCACAACCCTCTCTGTGAAAAAATACTTTAAATTACCTCTGAGCCGCCCCCCCCATCTTCAAATTGTGCCCTCTTGTTCTTGCACACCCCTTTTTTTGAAAGATGCTACCCTCTTGGACTTTGTTGATTCCCTTGAGGTACTTGAAAGTTTCTATCATGTCCCCCCTCTCCCTCCTTTCCTCCAGGCTATACATATTAACCTCCTTAAGTCTCTCTTCATATGTCTTCCGGTGCAGACCCTGCACCATTTTAGTTGCCCTGCTCTGGACAGCTTCCATCCGGTCTATGTCTTTGTGGAGATTGGGTCTCCAGAACTGCACACAGTACTCCAGATGGGGTCTCACCAGCTGTCTGTACAGAGGGATAATAACTTCCTGTTTTCTACTGGTGATGCCTCTCCCTATGCATCCCAGTAACCCCCCAGCCCTCCTTGCTGCCCTCTCACATTGCTTGCCCACCTTTAGGTCATCTGATATGACTACCCCCAGGTCCCTTTCCATTTTTGTTGTTGTTAGTATCTCACCCCCCATTGTGTACTCTTCTCCTGGGTTTTTGTTTCCCAGGTGCATTACCTTGCACTTCTTAGCATTGAATCTAAGTTGCCATACATTTGACCATTCCTCTAACCTAGCCAAGTCCCTTCTCATCTTTTTCACCCCACCCTGTGCATCAACTCTGTTGCAGATCTTAGTGTCATCTGCAAAGAGACATACTTTTCCTTCCAGTCCTTCCGCAATGTCGTTTATAAAGACATTGAAGAAGACCGGTCCTAATACTGAACCCTGCGGTACCCCACTAGTAACCCTCCTTTCTTCTGAGTGGACTCCATTTACTATTACTCTCTGTGCCCTATTCTCCAGCCAATTTTACCCAGGCTGTCATCCTGGGACCCACTCCCAGGCTGGCTAACTTGTATATTAATCTTTTGTGTGGGACTGTGTCAAATGCCTTGCTAAAGTCTAGGTAGGCCATGTCCACAGCCCCTCCCTGATCTACTACTTTGGTCACCCAGTCAAAGAAATCTATCGAATTTGTCTGGCATGACCTTCCCGCTGTGAATCCATGCTGCCTAGGGTCCTGTGCCCCTCTGGCCTCTAGATACTCGACAATTCTTTCCTTCAGAAGTGATTCCATCATTTTTCCTATCACTGAGGTTAAACTAACAGGTCTGTAGTTTCCTGCTTCTGCCTTGCTCCCACTTTTATGAAGGGGAATCACATCTGTCCTCCGCCAGTCCTTGGGTACCACCCCATCATTCCATGATTTGTTAAAAAAGGTAGTCAGTGGTGTCACTAGTTCTACCCTTAGCTCTTTTAGAATTCTGGGATGAATCCCATCAGGCCCCATTGCTTTGTCCACCTTCAGTTTTAAGAGTTCTTTCAGAACCCTTTCTTCTGTAAATGGGCTGGTATCAACTTCTGTATCCAGAGTGTTACTACTGTTTGTTTTATGTACCTCCCCTCTTCATTTGTAAATACTGAGCAAAAATATTTGTTTAGTATCTCTGCCTTTTCACAGTCTCCCTCTGCCCACCCTCCCTCCCTTTATTAAGCCTCACTATCCTCCTTGGTCTTCGTTTGCTCCTGATGTACCTATAATATCTGAAGGAGGTCCCCTCTAACCCTTCTGGTTACAAGTGAGTAAAGGCCTGTTCTTTTTAGTCTGTTTTCATATTCGAAATGTGCTAAGTATGGAACAATTTTTGTTGCCCTGTGTTGTATCTGCTCGATCCTCTTTATTTTAGAAATCAGATGGGGACTCCTAAAGGGGGGACCCATAGTCTGCATAAGGCCGAATGTGGGATCTATACAGAGTGATTATACATTGTTCTGTTTTAGAAGTAAAAGTGTGATTAATTCATCTAAGAAGTGCATTAGCTTGGTTAGCTACTTTATTGCAATGGTCTGCTGATGATAATTTGTGATTAACTATTATTCCCAGGTCTTTTTCACTATGGGATGATTTAATAATTTTATTGTTAAGGGTGTATGTTTGTTTGGGGTTGTTTTTGCCCATATGCATGACTGAGCATTTGATTACGTTAAATAGCATTTTATTAGTTATTGCCCACTATTCGATGGTAGCTAGATCTAACTTTAATTCTTTTTGATTGATTAAACTGTCTACTCTTCTTCCCAATTTGGTATCATCAGCAAATTTTGTGATAATATTTGACATAGAATGTCACATGCAAAGATTCTTAACTATGGCAATGTTTTTAAGTCCCAAATTATGGGTACATTGACAATTTTGAGTAAATAAGGGAATTTAATAAAACATATAGCCAAATCATAGTAAAGAATTATGCATATTTTTTCTTTTTTTCTTTTTTAAGATTTAGGTAAAGTCAAACATAAATTTCAACCTACAGTTGAATCCTTACTGCACATTTGTAGGACCAAAAACAAAGTTTAAGTAGAGATAGAGAAAGAAGCTTATAGACGTGATATATAGAAGCATATCTTCAAAAAAACATCTGGTACTGTGATCATCCTTCTCGATTCCATGGCTTGAACTTCTAGGGGATTTACAACTGCCATGGCTTTTATTAAATAAACATTTAAAATAAATGTATCTGTTTGATATTAAATATTTTTTGTATTATAAGACTTCATCTAAACTTTGTTGTGCAACAAAAAATATATATAATTTTTGTATTGGAATTTACTTTTATTTGTAAAGTTAGAAGGTTCAAATCCCCTGTCAGCCACTGATAAAAGTACTTACGAAATGTATCATGCAAATGTGCTAAACTGACACTAGATGGCAATATTGAGTTACATGTTGTGTATAAAAAGGGGTTTCCTAAGCCATAATCCGCATTTTTTCACAAATACGTTTGGGCACACTGCGGTGGTTTCCCAGTGTGCCACCTAGTTTTTTTTTTTTTGGTGGGGTGGGGACTGGGCATCCTGTTGGCAAAGAAATCATGTCTGTGTTGGGGGCATGATGCCAATGGGGATTGGGCACCCCCATCAACAAACAAATTGAACCGGGGAGGGGGCATGCCAACAGGGGGATTAGGCACCCCTGAAGTTGGCTTTCTAGGGATTGTGAGAGGCAAATGGTGGCAGCCACCATGTTTATTGAAAAGTTTCATCACAGCATCAGCATTTGTTGACAAACTGCATATATGACTGGAGGAAAACATTTGGAAAAGAATAGAGTTTTTTTCCCTGACACAATCTGCAAAGGGTCCCCTAGCCTGACTGTCTTCCCAAACATACTGCCACATCTCCAGATCTATCTGCTAATGTCTCAAAAGTTGATCAGGGAATGCCCCCGCATCGCAGTGTCGGCTTCTGTCAGCAAATTGCATATGTGAATAGGGGAGAAGGTTTAGAAATTTAGTCCAGAATACGATTTTTTTGCTGAAGGAATTTGCAAAGGTCCCCCCTGCCTGGCTGTCTTCATGAACATACTGCCACATCTCCACATCTATCTGTATGCAGACTGTTAAGAACAGAACAAGAAGCTGATGTTCCAATGACGGGGCACTCCCTGACTGCAGCAGCAAATTTCTTTCAAGTTGGTGGCAAGTTTCAAAACTGCTGTCATAAACAGCATGCTCACTCATTGGTGCCACACACATGAGCCCAGAAAAGCAGTGGTGGTATTGGCCACAACACTGGCACACCTCTACAACCTGCTACTACAGCAAGATGCCACAAATTGTTTCTTGTGCATGCACTTAAGCAAACATAAAAATGGGTTGGGGGGTAATTATTTCAGATATTTTGTTTTGGTTGCAGCAGCGATGCAAGGTGTTAGACACCCCCATACCAATAATAGATTCAGAACAGATTTGGATGGGGGTTGGAAAATAAGGGTAAAGTTAAAACAAACTGACATGGGGCTAATGCAACTTCCAGGGTTTTTTTAAAGGAAGGGATAGAGGTTCATTGTTTTACATAGAGCAGTCAAAGTCATATTTAAATTGTGGCTCTAGAGGAGACTTGGGTAGTGCATGGGATAGCACAAAGTACAGTCACTGCTTTGAATACAGGCATATAGCAACAGAATGCCAGAATAATTTTAAGTGTAATCTTTATGAAAGGAGAGGGCATTCATATGCCAAATGTCCATGGACCACCCACAACAGAGGGGACAGCCTTTCACCAGAAACACTAGTCTCACAAGCAGAACAAAAAGGGTAAATCCAAGTCTCTGAAAAAAAGGTTGGAAACAATGCTGAGTAGTATAGAAATACCAGAAACTGACTGTGGTATGCAGACAAAAAAAGTAGAGAAAGAAAGTGAAACAGTAGTGTTAGAATAAGAAGCAGAACTAGAGCAGCAGATGGAAGAGGCAGTAACAGGAGAAAAACAGAACTAAGAAATGACCACATGGAAGTAGAAAACAACATAGCAGAGGCAATACAAATGCCCACCCCCCAAGCACAGATGACTTTAAAACAGTGAAGATGTAATAGAATGGGGATACTGTTCAATAAGCCTAACTAAAAATTGACCAAGCTGCTAGAAATAATGCCTGGTAGAGCGTTGGCACTGGATATAACATACAAAGAATAAGAACAATAATGCTATATGCACCTCAAACTAAAGCAGCCAGGGTAATTCTATTTTAAGACATTCAGCCTTATTTTCACACTTTCAGAACAATAATATGGTCAGGGGATTTCAATTGTGGAATAGCAAAGGAGAATAGAGGTCTAAATACACAAAAATTGTATAGTGACACTAACTGTCTAAATTAAATTATGAAAACTGCTACATTAAAAGATTCCTTTAGATGAATACACACAACTGGTGGGGCACATATTTCAGAGGGTCCCTGTCAACAAGAATTGACTATGTATTAGTCTTTGAACACTTAAATATAGTATCCTGTCAGGTAATTAGCTATGAATATGCTGATCATCAGATGGTACAATGTACTCTGCAGTGGGGGCAGGTTCCAACTCATGGAAAGAGAATACGGCAAATAAACAACAGCACTTTAAACAAAGAACAAATGACCAGACATTGGAATCAATTATGGGAAGCGAGAGTATCAGTTATGTGTTTTTATGATAAGACTGAAACTTGGTGGGAAGACAGTAAAAGAGATATAAGTAAACTGTTTAGTATATACGTGGGACACAAAGCAGGTAAAGAATATTTAAAGTACAGTACCTGCCGTTCAGAAATCAGTTACAAACCTTAATGTACAGAACAGAGTCTGAGAGATTAGATTATAATGTACACATTAATAACATACAAAATAAAGTGAAAGAGTCGCTGTGTGACAGAGCACAGTCCCTCAACCAGGAAATGAGATTGGGCATGCAATGTACAGAACAGAGTCTGAGAGATTAGATTGTAATGCACACATTAATAGACCATTATTGGATATAAGATCTATGAAAGTTTCCCGGACTAAGAAACTGGAAAATATCACCAGCAAATATTGTGATTCTCATTACAAATCAACTTTTTTGGAAGCCATCACAATCAAAGTAAGTACAGCTAAAAAATTCTACAAGCTCTGACCTAGGGAGAGAAAACTGAATCCACATTTCCATCTACCTTGTTGCTAAAGGGATCTGCATGTCTTTGAGAACCATTCACAACTATTTAAACAAAGGGAAGACACTGACAAAGGGTTTTAACTTCCTGCATATACCCCAGGCCTGTGTTCCAGGAATTTAACACATCCTTTGTCTTGTTACTGTAGATCAAACAGTTCACTAGTCCTTTTCCTGTGGATTTGATTATTTTACATCATTTGGCAATGAGGCAAATCCTCCCCCTGGAGGCACACCACCGAAATTGATCTGTCCCTGCTCATGTGTGAGCCTTGGGCTCATCTAACCAGATCGTATACAACTATTCCAATGTTGCATTTTTGACATTACCACCTGACATGCTACTGTTCAAAAAAGAAACGCAACCTCTCTCTGACTGAACTCTGTCTATGCACCCTGAAACTTGTGCTCCTCCTCTTGCTGCTATCAGGGACTGTTCATCCTAACCCCAGACCAAACACCTCCAACCAAAACAATCAAACAGGTACTCTCTCAATCACTCAACAGACTGGAAATTGTGTAGGGAGCGGGCGGCTCTTGCCCCCTGCATCCATGAAACTACATACTGCAGGGTTGAGGCACTGGGAAACTGGGCGGACCTCCCCTGCAGACAGAAAAACAGATGTAATTGCTGGGACACTTTCTGCCAATTAGTAGGGAACTGATGGAATTGTGGAGGGTCTGGGAGCTGCACACAGGAGCTCTACTGGACTTGATTTTGCCATTCTTCCCGAGTCACTTACCTGCTGTACGACGCCCTGGCCAGCCATTGGTGACTTCAGATCATACCCCTGCTGCAGTTTGAATTCTGGTGCCATCTTCTGCCGAGCTGAAAGGCAGAAGTGCCAATTGGCCCCAAATCTTTTGATGATACTGGGCTAGGGGATTTAAAGCAGCGCAGACTGCTGCTGATTTTTACAACAGACTGGAACTTGTGTAGAGAGCAGGCGGCTCTGGCCCCCTGCATCCAAAAAGCCACACACTGTGGGGTTGAGGCACCAGAAAACTGGGCAGACCTCCCCTGCAGACAGAAAAACAAGTGTAATTGTTGGGACACTTTCTGCTGATTAGTCGGGGACTGAAGGGGTTGTGGAGGGGCTGGGAGCTGCACACAGGAGTTCTACTGGACTTGATTTTTCGGCCCACTTGCCCACCCCATTCCCTCCTCCCATTAAATGCCAAGTAACCATGCCCTCAGTTTAACATTGGCCAATTAAACTGAGTTAGGGTAGTACGGAGCAGCTGTCAAAGGATCACCCTGTAGTCTCTTGGGTGTTTCCCTTCTGGCTACAGTGCAGTGCCTACTCACCCAGACTGCTAACTGTCTGACAGTCTGAACCCTGTGATAAAATTCATAGTGGTGATCTCCTCTTGCCAGTGTAATCAACTTAAAGCCAGACTTATTGCATTATTCATAACTTATATATTTCAATCCAGTTTGTCTGCTGTGTACCAGTATAACTACATCCTGTTCAGCCTAACTCATGCCTGCAGAAGTAATCACTGCCAGCATAATTTGTATTCCTATTTGCCTATCTCATGCACGCAAAATAAATCTAGTTGCCTCTAGAATGTTAACCTGCATGGTATCCTCTAGTCTCATGGTGGGGAAACCTGCAGGGTAATTCTCTGATCTCTTGGTGGCAAACTAGACACATGCCAAAAAGGTGGCACTGTATTTATTATTCTGTTTACTTGCCTGCCCAGACCTATGTCTGACGTCTCCCATATGATTAATACTATTGCTATGGCTCTACTATTTAGCTAACTGTCTTTATCACATAATAATACACTAGTTGTTCTTGAGATAAGTGCCAGTAAAGTACAAATAATCTATTTCCTGCCATTTGCCAGGTTACTAAATACCCGTTTGGCACTGTCCTGTGTCCATTGGCGACCAATGGCAGAAATCCCCTTCCTGTCTCAGCCAGACAACCATACTGGGGCAATCATGGGACTTCCTGAGCTCCCATCAAAGCTAGTCCTGTGCCAGTTACTCCTGGGCACTATCGCCACTGTGATCCTTACTGCGTCATGGATCCTCTGGATCTCAAGGGTGGGTGACCCCTTGAAAAGAGACCCCTGGTGTACGTGTGTCCAGCCGGTGGAGTCTGACTTCATCTTATCAAACATTCTAGCAGATGGCTCACCCCTGACCGGGGTCCTCAGTGGTCTTAACCTGAGGAGCCTTCTGAGACCTGCTCGAAAGGTCAGACATTACGACTGGAAGTCACAGAACAAGGATAGATCTCCCCCATTAAGGCATCTATTCTGGCTCCTGCTGGTGACCCTTGTGCTAGCAGGGGACATAGAACTAAACCCAGGACCATCACTCCGTCCACACCTACACTGGTGGGCTGGTCGGCCTTAAAAGGGCTGAAGGTAGCCCATCTTAATATCAGAAGTCTGCTGCCAAATCTGACGGAACTTCATGTCTGGGTAACTCATCATAGTCCAGACATTGACAATGTGAGTACCAATGCCCGTAGTCTGGGAAACAAGCTTCCAGAGCTAGTAGCCCTGATGAAAGTGGAACACTTGGATATTGTGGCAATCACAGAAACATGGTACATGGAGAACCATGACTGGGATGTCAACATACCAGGGTACACAATCTACAGAAGGGACAGGGAGGGTAAAAGAGGAGGTGGAGTAGCTCTCTACATAAGGGAAGGGATCAAAGTAACAGAACTAAAAGGTAAAGGGGAAGGACAAGAGGAACTCTGGGTCACATTGGAGACAGGGAATGGCATCACAATCCGCACGGGGTTGTATACAGACCCCGTCTCAAGGGAGGAAACGGACAAGAAAATGATAGAGGGCATTCTCAAAATGGCTGAAAAAGGGGAGATACTGTTGATGGGGGACCTGAATATGCCAGATGTTAACTGGGCAACATGGACTGCAGCCACATCCAAGATCAGGGTCATTCTCGATGCCCTACAGGAACATGCCTTAGACAGCTAGTGGTGGAACCCACTCGGGAGGGAGCAATATTAGACCTGGTACTCTCAAATGGAGAGAGGATCACAAACTTAGAAGTCAGTAGACACCTGGGAACAAGCGACCACTGCACAGTGTGCTTCACAATAAACACAACCATGGAGACAAGCCATACAAATACAAGGATACTGGACTTTAGAAGGGCTGACTTTGGCAAAATGGGTGAATACCTGAGGAATGCATTAGCAAATGGCCAGAAAGGAGGGGTGGAAGAACAATGGAGAAAATCAAAACTGCCATCATGGAGGCAACAAGCCTTTGTGTGAAACAAATAAAGAAAAACAAAGTGGAATAAAAACCACTATGGCTCTCAAAAGTGTCAGGGAAGGTTAAGGAAAAAAGGCTGCATTCAAAAGTATAAGGAAACACAGACAGAGCACGAAGGAACTGTATCAATTAAAGCAGAAAGAAGTGGGAAGGCAGTCAGAAAAGCAAAGGCCCAAACCGAGGAAAGGATAGCCAACTCAGTTAAGAAGGGGATAAAACCTTTATAGGTACATTAGGAACATAGAAAGGTTAAGGGAGGATAGGGAAGATTAATAAAGGAGAGGGAGGTGGGCAGAGGAGACAGTGAAAAGGCAGAGATAATGAATGAATACTTTTGCTCAGTATTCACAAAAGAAGAAGGAGGAGTTACCTAAACCAAACAGTAGAAGCACTCTGGATAGTGGGGTTGATACCAGTCCATTTAAAGAAGAAAGAGTACTGAAAGAATTTCTAAAACTCGAGGTGGACAAAGCAATGGGGCCTGACAGGATTCACCCTAGAATCCTAAAAGAGCTAAGGGAGGACTTAGTGACACCACTAACCACAGTTTTTAACAAATCATGGGAAGATGGGGTGGTACCTGAGGACTGGAGGAGGGCAGATGTGATTCCCCTTCACAAAAGTGGGAACAAGGCAGAAGCAGGAAACTACAGACCTGTTAGTTTGACCTCAGTGGTGGGGAAAATGATGGAATCACTTCTGAAAGAAAGAATTGTCGAGTACCTAGAGGCCAGCGGGACACTGGACCCAAAGCAGCATGGATTCACAGCAGGAAGGTCATGTCAGACAAATCTAATCGATTTCTTTGACTGGGTGACCAAAGTAATAGACCAGGTAGGGGCTGTGGATATGGCCTACCTAGACTTTAGCAAGGCATTTGACACAGTCTCACACAAAAGATTAATAATCAAGTTTGCCAGCCTGGGAGTGGGTCCCAGGGTGGTAGCCTGGGTAGAAAACTGGCTGCACAACAGGACACAGAAGGTAATAGTGAATGGAATACATTCTGAAGAAAGGGGGGTTACTAGTGGAGTACCTCAGGGCTCAGTACTGGGTCCAGTCCTCTTTAACGTCTTTATAGGTGACATTGCAGAGGGTCTGGAAGGAAAGGTATGCCTCTTTGCAGATGACACAAAGATCTGTAACAGAGTTGATACACAAGGGGGGGTAGAAAGGATGAGAAGGGACTTGGCAAGGTTGGAGGAACTGTCAGACATATGGCAACTTAGATTCAATGCAAAGAAGTGCAAAGTAATGCACCTGGGAAATAAAAATCCAGGAGAAGAGTACACAATAGCAGGTGAGGTACTAACAACAACAATAATGAAAAGGGATCTGGGTGTAGTCATATCAGATGACCTAAAGGTGGGTATGCAATGAGAAGTCAGTAGGAAAGCTAGGGGATACTGGGATGCATAGGGAGGGCATCACAAGTAGAAAAAGGGAAGTGGTTATCCCTCTGTACAGACAGTTGGTGAGACCCCATCTGAGTACTGCATGCACTTTGAAGACCTCATCTACGCAAGGACATAGACAGGATGGAAGCAGTCCAGAGGAGGGCAACTAAATGGTGCAGGGTCTACATCAGAAACCATATGAAGAGAGACTGAGAGAGCTTAATATGTATACCCTTGATGAAAGGAGGGACGGGGACATGATAGAAACTTTTAAATACCTCAAGGAATCAACAATGTCCAGGAGGGTAGCATCTTTCAGAAAAGAGATGTGTAAGAACAAGGCTAATTTAAAGTTAGAGGGGGCGGTCAGGGGTAATGTGAGGAAATTCTTTTTCACGGAGAGAGTGGTGGACGCATGGAACTGCCTTCCTGGAGAGGTTGTGGGGTCTAAAATAGTGGAGGAATTCAAATATGCATGGGACAGACATAAGGCAATTATAGTGGGGGGTTGCAGGAAATAGGCTGTTGGTTAACTAGAATCTGCAGCTTATCCAGTAGGTAGGGAAATGGGCAGACTGGGTGGGCCAAGTGGTCCTTATCTGCCGTCAAAGTCTATGTTTCTATTCTTGGCATTACAGAAACCTGGCTGAAACCTTCCACCCCAAACTCTGTATGTGCCTTCCCTGGTTATGACCTCATCTGTCATGATCGTCCGGGAAGAAAGAGAGGTGGTAGTATCCTGGTCTACTACAGGAGCCATCTTAACCTATCTGCCCTACCTCATCAACAGTCAGTGCAGTCCCCCTGTGAGACACTGCACACGATGCTGTTACTAGGGATGACAAAAAAGATACACATTGTATACACCTACAATCCTCCAAAGGGAGACATAGAGGGACTGACTGGCCTCCTTGACACAGTTGGCACAGTAACACATCAGAATGAGCTAATCATTCTGGATGACCTCAACCTCAGTTGGCTGGGTGGCAACACCAAAGCATTTGAACCTTCACTTGCCGGTCTCTCACTGACACAGCTTGTCAAGGATCCTACCAGATGCTCTACAAATGGTGGTAAGAGTTCCCTCCTGGACTGGATCTTGACAAATAGACCTGATGGGATCAGCTCATCTGGTATCCTGCCTGATTCTATCTCTGATCACTCCCCGGTGTACTGTGTCTGGCAGATCCCACTTCTGAAAATACCCCATAAAATTATCCAGATCAGAGACTACTCTAGATTTGCTCTGTCCTCCTTTCAAAATGGTATCAAGTACACTGACTGGTCAGCAGTATGGAATGCTCAGGACTTCACATCCGCTGTCAGTCACTTCCTCATCTCGTTTAGGGCCCTGTAGGAGAAACATGCCCCCCCTCATCAGACTGAGGGTCAAGGGAATGGCTACTAAATGGCTTCATGGTAGTCTCCTGGCCCTCCTCAACACCAGAGATAAGTGCTGGGGCAAGTTTAAGGCCACGGCTGACCGGGCTATCTTTCAAAGACACAGGAAACTCAGAAATGAGTGCAAAAGGAACATAAGGATAGCCAAGAGTGAGTTCTGCAAATCTGTGTTACTGAACTTGGCTAGGGATCCAAGGAGGTTCTGGAGGAATATTAAACACGTTGTGAGTGGTACACAGAGCGCTGAGTCCACTGATATGATAATTGAAGGTTCCAGCTGCAACAACTCGGAAACCATTGGCAACTCTTTCAATCATTATTTTTCTGATCCGTTTGAGTATACCTCAACATTCCCCAATGGTGGTGGTGTCAGCGGCAACCAGTCCATAGCACCATCAGCACCCTGTCCGCCCTTTCTGTTCAGGGCAGTGGTGGCTCAAGAGGTGCAGAAACTGCTAGCTGGTCTCTCACCCTTCTCAAGTGCTGGCCAAGATGGCTTGGAACCAAAGCTCCTCAGTCTCGGTGCCCCCTGGCTTGCCCCTCTGGTGCCACAGATCTTCAATCTGTCCTTGTCAACTGGAGTTATCCCAGACATATGAAAGGATGCCAGGGTAGTCCCAATCCTTAAACAGGGGAACCCTAAACTGATAGAGAACTATTGCCCCATATCCATCCTATCCGCAGTTAGCAAGCTTCTGGAGAAAGTTGTGGCAGGGCAACTCTCAGAGTACTTACAGACATATGACATAATGTCTCCTGTACAGCATGGATTCAGGAAGGGGCATGGTACCTCCTCAGCGGTAGTTACTGTTTCATCATGGATTAGGGAGGCCATGAACCAAAGCAAACTCTCATGGGCTATCTTTATAGACCTCTCGAAGACGTTTGACCTGGTTGATCATGCCATGCTATCAACACAGCTTAGATCAATTGGACTATCCACTGCCACTCTCAGTTGGTTCTCCAACTACCTACATAGTAGAACGCAGCAGGTTAAATATGGCAAAGAGCTCTCGGGTCCCATCCCAGTTACAATGGGGGTCCCCCAAGGCTCCGTCCTTGGACCAATGCTCTTCTCCATTTTCATTAATAATCTCCCCGCAACCGCTGCTCACTGTAAACCAATCCTCTATGCAGATGATCTGGTCATCCTGTCTCACTCCCCAGAGGTGGGGGTCATTAACAACCACCTGAGTGATGACCTAAGAAACATTCAGACATGGATCCTGAACTATAAGCTAGTCCTTAATCTAAAAAAAGACCCAGGCCATGCTCTTTGGGTCCTGGGCTAAGATTAAGGCCTCCAATGTGCCTTTCTGTGTTTCTGGTAAGGGAGACATCCCGATCCCAATCAGGGACAATTTCAAATACCTTGGTGTAACATTGGATCCACAGCTTGACCTTGGCCACCATATCCAGAAGACATGCAAAACTGTCAACTGTAAACTGGGTCTGGCTTACAGAGCAAAAAATAACCTCTCGCTGTCTGCACGTATTGCTCTTGCTAGAGGTATGCTTCTCCCCTCACTATGTTATGGGCTCCTATTGTTTGCCAGCACCACTAAGGCCCATCTCTCTAGGTGGTCGACAGCCTACAACAATGCCTGCTGCTTCACCCTAGTTGCCCCTCAGCTCACTCACCATTGTGATCTCTACAGTAAGTTAAACTGGCTCTCACCCTCAAAGCACATTGACTTTGTCCTTGGTTGCTTCACAGGAAAGGTCCTCAACACAGGTACCCCTCCAGGGGTGGCAAGTTTGCTGGCCCAAACTGTTCCCTCATCCTATCACCTTAGGTCTCAGGGATCTGCCACACTCAAGGTACCTATGACTCGGACTCAAATGGGTGAAAGGGATTTTGCAGCATGTGCCCCCAAACTTTGGAACACCTTCCCAGCCCTTGGTCCATGTTGCCCCCTCTCAGGGCAGCCTGCATTCCTCCCTATGGAGCCATCTCAAACTCGGATCAGCCTGCGGGTGCCAAAACCCCCCATGACATATGTGAGCACTTAGCACTCATGCATAACAGCTGGCCCTTAAGATGCTAGTTTTGTACTTGCTGCTACCGATGCTTACCTTGTACTGCTCCAAAACTGGCACACACCACTTATTCTGCGGTACCTATTCTAACTAAATGTGCCTCATATGCCTTGTACTTTGTGTATTCTACATTATGATGTTTGCATGTGACATGCGAGTTTGTTTTTTTCTAATTTGTACCTTGTTGTCTCATGACAAGTAATCTTTTCCTAATTATGTACCATGTTATCCCAAGTGTGTAAGTACGTAATTTCCTGTACTCTCCCGGGTCGTACCTGAAAATAGGCAAATTGTCTTGTCTAGTGTACTTACCTGGTTAACAAAAGCTAAATAAATAAATAAATAACATACAAAATAAAGTGAAAGAGTTGCAGTGTGACAGAGCACAATCCCTCAACCAGGAAATGAGATTGGGCATGCAATGTACAGAACAGAGCCTGAGAGATTAGATTATAATGTACACATTAATAACATACAAAATAAAGTGAAAGAGTTGAAATGTGACACAGCACAATCCCTCAATCAGGAAATGAGATTGGGCACACAATGTACAGAACAAACCTTTGACCCATTTTAGACTTTAGCCATCAGAGGGACACATAACAGCCAGTAAAACAGGCATAATGGAAGCCATTTATAATTACGTGAAAGAACAATTTGTAATGATTGCAAATGTACAGAATAATGCAGAATTGCTTGAAAAATATAGAGATTCCTAAATTAACACATAAGGAACACAACAGCTAAAATGCACCTATAACTACAACTGAAGTACTGAATGATATCGGGAAATTAAAAAAACAAAACAATAATGCACCAGGGAAAGATGGGCCAAGTGTAAAATTCTACTAATAAATTCAAAGACAAAACTGGCACCTGTACTAGGAAACCTGTATAACTGCTGTTTAACTGAAGGACAAGTAACACCAACACAGTATGAGACCATACTAATATTAATACATAGAAAGGGAGACAAAGTAGACCTTGGAAATTAGAGATCACCAAGTGTATTGAATACGGATTATAAAATCTTAGTCAATTGAATACGGATTATAAAGTCTTAGTCAAATATTGCAAGAAAGGCAGCCCAGTGGTGTGGAGGGCTGAGGCAGCAATGAATTGCCTCCTGCCATGCAGTGACCAATGTTCGCAGAGCGAGCGGGTCATCGGGGGCTGGCCAGGGTGGGAGAGGATTGAGCATCCAGGGGACAGCTTTCCTCTCCTGGGGAGGGTGGGAAACAGAGACTGGCATTTGCCTGACACCTAGTGGAGGCTAGGTGTTGGCACACCAGGTCCTGTACAGTGGGGCATGGAGGTGGAGTAGCTGATGGGCATGCTATGGGCAGACGTGTGCGGTGCAGCTATTGTCAGCACTGCATGCTCTCCTCCACAGAAGAAAGTGGAAGACTGCTATCTTGTTGAGAAGCATGATGGCCATCTGCTGCAGGTGCCATCCCTTGAGCGGGCACCACCTGAAACTGGATCCAGTTCTGGTGGGTTGAGATGGGGGCTCCTCTCCACTCTGCCACAGAGGGTAAGCCATGGGGTAAAAAGGTGAGCTCCTGAAGGTCAGGGGACACGGCTGGGCAGATGGCTGAAGGAAGGGGCCGACCAGGGCCAGAGGAGGAATAATGTAGTGCAAAATAAAAAAATGCAAGAATGATTAGCAGGGAAAGATGGGTTAAGTGCAGAATTCTACAAAAAAATTTAAAGATAAACTGGTACCTGTACAACTGCTGTTTAACTGAAGGACAACTAATACTAACACATTATGAAACCCTACTAATATTAATACATAAAAATGGAGACAAGGTAGACATTGCAAATTGGAGATCACCAAGTTTATTGAATACAGATTATAAAATCTTATCCAAAGATTGCAAGAAAGATTAGCAGCAGTAGCAGGTAAATTGCTGAGTCCTCATCGACATGTTTGGTCAGAAACAGAACAGTTCAGAATGCACTGGTGTGACTAAGAGAACTGCTTATGAAAGGGAATCAGGAGAAACTGTTGGGGTACTTGTTAAGCATCAACCAGGAAAAAACCCTTGACAGGCTCTCATATGAATATTTGTTTAAGGTGTTAGAAACCTACAACATCCACCTCCCACACATAGGGTGCCTGCAAAGTCTTTACTACTATGCAAGCATCACCCCATACATTAATGTTGTGCCTTCTCTGCCCTTGATGGTACCCAACTGAAGGCTGTCCCCACATTCAAATACAGTACCTCAGTGTGTGACTTGATAGCAAATTAGATTTCTAAGTACACGTTATCAACTTTTGTGCTGTTTGAACAGAGCAAGAAACAGTGGGACTTCTTTCATCATCAGCATCTGTGTTGTTTGAATTTAAACAAAGCTGGGAACTGTGGTCTTACTTCATCATCACCAGCTGTGCTATTTGAACAGAGCAGTGCACTATAATGCATACCAGGGGACAATCAACCATAAGAAGGCAGTGTTCCTGTCCAGGGAGATTGCCCCCAGGAAGTTTGCAGGATTTGCCTTATCTATCGCCCTTCTGGACCGATGGGGAACTTCCTGCAGGAGTTTGCTGAATTCGACACCGGCAGAACATTGGAAGCCCCCAGATGTGTTTTTATGGGGGATTTCAATGTTTGGGCTGATGATGAATATCTTGGGTGTAGTCATGATTTCCTTCAGACTATGTCTTCCCTGGGCCTGACACAAGCTGTTACTGCAGCGAATCATCAGGAAGGCCACATGTTGGACCCGGTGTTCTCACTGGGACTTGAGATTGCTAATCTAAGGATTGATTGAGTACCTTGGTCCGATCATTGCACAGTGCTGTTCATGTTTGGGGCTCTCGCTGGAAGTCCTTCCCCTGCTGAGATGATGAGCTGTCCCCCTTTATGGGGTTTGACCCCGAGGGTTTTTTGGCGGCAGCTCAATTATCTAGTGTGGGTGTTGCATGCATCGGAGGAATTGGTGCTGGGGTTGACACCTATAATACGGTGTTATCTGACACCATTAACTCCCTCACTCCTGTTCGTGTATGACCCAGATCTTCATATCTGAGGTCCCTGTGGTTTGACGGGGATCTCAGGGAGATGAACAGGATGGGTCAGAGGTTAGAGCACTGCTGGAGGAGATCTGGCTTGGAGGGGGACAAACTGGCCCTGCATGTGCACTATAATGCATACCAGGGGACAATCAACCATAAGAAGGCAGTGTTCCTGTCCAGGGAGATTGCCCCCAGGAAGAACTGACCAGCTTTACTTTTCCGAGCTGTGGACAGGCTACTCCATCCTGCCTGTCTGCAGCCCACGAAGGTTTTTTCTAATACAGAGTGTGCAGAGTTTGCTCGGTTCTTCTCAGACAGAGTGTGCAGTATCTGGCAGTTGGCTTCTTCAGCCAGCAATGTTGTAGCTGGCAGTGGTCGCCTAATGTGTTCTGAGTGCACTCCACCTGGATGGTGGGAGTTTAGACCGGTGGAGGTAAGTGAGATCATCGAGGTGGCAACCAATCTGAAGCACACCTTCTGTGAGCTGGACCCAGTGCTGACACATTTCTTAATGAGATGTATTGACTCCGTTGGCCTGGTGTTTGCACTGATTGTCTGGTGTTCCCTATCTGAGGGGATCTATCTGGATGCCTTGAAGGAGACACTAGTGAGACCCCTCCTAAAGAAACCATATTTGGACCCGGAGGTCAGGGCAAATTACCGTCCTATATCCAACCTTCCCTTTTTGGCAAAGGTGGTGGAGAAGGTGGTGGCGCTTCAGTTGGAAGAGCACCTCATGACTCTTGAATTGTATGAACCCTTCCAGTTGGGATTTTGGAGCAGGCATAGTGCAGAAACCGCACTTGTTCGGGTGCAGAATGATCTCCTCAGGGCAAGAGATCGGGGGATAAGACAATTCTTGTTCTCCTTGATCTCTCTTCAGCATCTGACTCTGCGGACCATTGTGTGTTGCTTGACTGCCTTAGGGAGCTCTGTGGACTCACTGGCACTGTCATCCACTGGTTTTAGTCTTTCTTTACCAATAGGAGGCAACGGGTTGTGATGGGGAATTCTTCATCCACTCCTAGCCTCCAATCTTGTGGAGTTCCTCAAGGGTCGGTATTAGCACAAATGTTGTTTGCAGTGTACATGCTACCCCTAGGAGGGATCATTAGGAAGTATGGCTTGGGTTTTCATTGTTATGCGGATGATACCCAGCTATATTTGTCCTTTGTCCCAGGAACATCCAACACGGTGGATGTGCTAAATATCTGCCTGGCTGAGATCAATGACTGGATGGCCTCCAGTTGGTTGCGACTGAACCCTGATAAGATGGAGGTATTGGTGGTGGAGTTGAACAGAGTGCATGATAGGATGGCCTCTGACTCAGAAACTGGACTTGTTCAAGGAGCTGTGTCATTGAAGGCCTCCTTTCGGGTGCGAAATCTTGGAGTGATTTTTGGACAGGAATTTAACTATGGAGGCACAAATATCCTCCATGGCTCGTTCTTGTTTTTTCCATCTCAGAAATATCACCAGGATAAAGCCCGTTGTTCCGCCTCTGGATCTCCCTACCTTGATACATGCCTTAGTCACATCTAGGCTTGACTACTACAATGCGCTCTACCTCGGAGTCAAAGGGGGATCTCTCCGCAAGCTGCAGCTAGTGCAAGATGCAGCTGCCCGGTTACTTACTGGGCAGCAGAAATGTTGCCACATTACACTGGTGTTGCGTGAATTGCACTGGCTGCCAGTAAGGTGGAGAATCCTCTTTAAGGTGGGTCTTCTCACCTATAAGACCCTACATGGGCAGGACCCTGGTTATCTGTTAGACCTTCTTGCACCTGCTCTCTCTGTCCACCCTCTCCGTTCTTCTAGTGGGGGCCCCCTGGTCATTCCTAGAATGAGGTTAAGATCTGCGGGTGACAGAGCTTTTAGTGTCGCAGCACCCGTTCTTTAGAATTTGTTGCCAGCTGGGGTCAGGGGAGCCCCCACTGTAGATACTTTTAAGGTCCACCTGAAGGCCCTCCTATTTTCCCAGGCTTTCATGGGATAAAACCATAAACTGCAGTAGAACTTGAAAATTATTTGCTGGGTTATTAATTTTATTTTGTGTTTTAAAAATTTGTGATGTGTTATGTTATTCTGATGTTGTATTTATTCATTTTGTACAGCGCCCAGAGCCTCTGGGATTGGGCGTTTTTAAATAAATTGTGTCTTGCCTTGCCTTAATGGATGGATAAGGGAACATCACTGATTTAAAAGGGGGGTAAGGCAAGGCTGCCTTCATAAGTCTTCTACTATATGAGTGTGTTTGGGCTAGATCCGCTATTGTGAGTAATACAGGAAAATTACAAGATCATAGGTATATTCCTCAACAAATACAGCACATCAACACAGCAGTGAAAGCATTAGCTTATGGTGTGGTAATTACAATTCAGAAGGAGACAAAAGAACAAGAAATTGCACAAGTGCAAGAGCAATTTACAAGTGCTTCAGGTTCTAAAATTAACTACACTAAAAGTGTAGGCTGCTGTATCGGCACAGTAGGTAATTCACCAATCAAACGTATTGCAGGTATACCAATTCACGATCAAGATATTCAATTATTAGGGATTACATTTGGCAACAGCAAATGGCAGAAAAAAATGGGAATCCTGCCTGCTTGTGGCAGGGAATAAAGTGAATCAGTGGAAAAATAGAAGATCTCAAAATTAAAGACAGTATTGCTAATAAAAATGTAGTCATATCTGTCTTTCTCTGTGTGAGCTACATATTTCCTGTACCCCAGGCTTTTGAGACAAAGCCTTTAAGTATATTTTTCCAAGGGTTTTGGGGGAGTAGGCTGAACCAAGTAAAAAGAAACACTACATATAGGATGACAAGAAGAGGATGTGATATGGTGAACCCAATAGCTTTCTTTTATAGCATATTCATTACATGTAATATTGGCACAGCACTCTGATCAAATGAGAAAATATGGACTACAGAGGTTAGGGGATGGCTAGAACCCTATATGGTAAACTGGCAAGCAAATACATTTTGAGCACTGAAACAACATAAAGAAACACCTGATCATATGACAGAAGTCATAAAAAATAAAACAATGGAAGCTCACTATACAAATTGTGATGACTTATAATAGGAAACTTTTTTATTAGAAAATCCTAGTGTCATCGACCTGGTAGCACTGAGGGTTGAGGCACTGAACACCACACTTCACGCCATGCTGGCAACCTGGGTTGGGAAATGAGCCCAGGTCATAGGGGGTCAGTAGGGGAAGGATAGGATTGAGCATCTGCAGATTGCTCTCCTATCCCTGGGGAGGGCTGAGGGACTCCACTGCATTGTAGCAGCCCCTGGTGATGAACGGGGGGCACTACTAGTGCTGGTGTCTGCAGGTGGGAGTGTGGCAGATGTCAGCATGCTGTGCCTGGCCATCATTGCATGTCCACACTCCAGTGGGCAATGGAGGAAAAGTCTGGGCATGAATGAACAGCTTGATGGCTGCGCTTGGCCAGCCTGGGGGTCTGTCATGGAATCGCACTGGGGGGGATCAGTCTTGGCCCGTCATGGAAAGGCATAAAGGGGCCTCCCAGCAGGTCAGGAATGGCTGTACCAACTCCCCATCATGTGAGTCAGCCTGCTGCCCTCTGGGCAGGACAAGCCAGTGACTGGATGCCCCCACCAGTCACATCGTAGCAAGGCGGAAAAAGTGTCTGAAGATAAAAAAAAAAGGAAATCCTAGTGTCTAATTATCAGGACACACTAAAAATACCACAGTGCCCTGGGAATTAAACAGAAAAGGTAATGAGATACCTAAACAAGAACAGAATCCCAGCATTCACCTGGGATACACATTGACTTTGTATACACGGGCATTTGGGAGTAAATGGCACACATACACATAAACAGATTTGCTGAATGTTACTGTTTAAGGGGAAGCTGCATACAACAGGTGGAAATACAGCAGCACTTGTACTTACAAGGTCCCTTTACAATTGAATTTTGGAAATTCTTGACCTAATGGTGACGTGAACCCCATTACAAAAAAAAAAGGTACCATAGTTCCATGGCCAGACATGGGGAAACTTCGATCTAGATACAATACAATGCATAGGAGCCTCCTAAAATATAATATATGGCAAGCCAGATGTGCGTGGAAATTTCAGCAAGAAGAAAGTACTACTATGGAATTAATGAGAAACGTAGAAGTTGAAGTGCTGAAATCATAAGCAAGAAGAGAAAACAGCACCTTTACTTGTATATAGGAAAAGGTGGAAGAATATTAGAATCTTAGATACAGGTTAACTAAATATATATTATGGGGCTTTATAAGTAGTAAAGACTGTGAAGGCAATGATACGTGAATGATGGGAATTTCTTGAAAGAGGAAGACACACTGTATGTAAAATGGTGTAATGTTTTAACTATTTATTGGTGTAAAAATGTTTATTCTTCCATTTTGTTCTTGTTCCTTATACAGATATTTTTGTTGGGTCTTTTATTCTGTTTATCATTTGTCAAGTAATGTGACTGCATTCAGTAATGGTTGTGACAGTAAAAAATGATCCTACTCTTTTCATGAAGTGCCACAGAATCTTTAAAATCCACCTGAACAGGCAGATGGAACCTCAGTTTAACATCTCATCTGAATGACTGCACCCCTGTCCTGCTGCACTACAGTGTCAGTATTGGGATATAACTCAAGTGCCTGCTGTGGGGATAGAACCCACAGCCTTCAGATTTTCTGGCCTCAGGGGTGAGGATTCAACCTGCTGAGCCACTAACACTGCACATTTTGAAATGATGCATCCTAATGCTATGAAATTTTACACACTGTTAGAATACCTATAACCAGATTATCATGCCAATCTTAATATTTCTGGCCCATTAGATGGCAGAGGTATGTGCAGATAAATGTTTTCATGAAATTTACACAAAAAATAAAATGATAGATTTTGAGCACCTTTAAGTTTGAGACAATTCATTCTAACGTCATGAAATCTGACACATCATTAGAACACTTATAAATCAATAAGTCATGCCAAATTTAAGATCTCTGGACCAGTAGACTGCTGTAGGATATGCAGATAAAGATTCTGATGAAATTTCCCACAAAAATAAAATGGTAGGCTTTAAGCATCTATAATTTTGAGACAATCCACAGGAATTTCATAATATTTGTAATGTCACCATAAGTCCTCCCAGAACATATGCATGCCAAATTGCAGAGCTCTAGCACAACAGATGTCTGAATAATGACCAAATTACAATTTGAATTCTATGAAATTATGATTAAATTTTGTAATATTTCAGAGAATTTCACTGACATTCACTGTTTTCTGAATGTTCTCATTCTGCACAGCTCTACTGTTGTGTAACATTCTTGTTACATTGAGCACGTTTATACTGTTTCTCTTCCAAGTGTACCGAGTGTTGTTTTATCAGGTTAAGTCTCCTAAGTAAGCCTCTTGTTCCATTCAGCAAATTTAAATGGTTACTTCCATATGTGAGCCAATGATATTTTATCAGGTTACTCTCTCTGAGTAAAGTTATTGTTACATTAAACACATTTTCTATGGTTTCTGTCTTGAGTGAACTCGCTGATGTACTGTTAGATTGCCCTTCTGTGCAAACCTCTTGTTACATTCAATACATTTATGTGGTTTCTCCCTCGGAGTTAGTGTTTCCAAATGGTTAGGGATTTCTGATACCGTGACAAGAATGGACCTCATTTTTTTTTTATCATGGAAAACTTTTTATTGATTTTTTTCATTATACAAAACAAACAGCATACAGTGCACTGTCCATGATACAGCACTACACATGAATAGAGAGAAGACCAGAATGCAGCCTCTTTACCAAAAACAGTAGACTAGCCGTAGATGTACCATACTAACACTTGAACACAGGTTCCATGTACTAAATAACCATCTTTAATAACTAATCCCCAGCTAATGAATAACAAAGTTGGCAACTACCACTGTGTATATTTGTAGGAAATACATTCTCCTTGGTGAAGCAAGTCAGTTACTCCAAGACAGAGGAAGGGGAAGGTAAGATTCTGGAAGATCGAGATAGGCTTGCCCCCACAGAGGGAAGAACAGGGGTAAGGCAGATCTAGCATACCAGTTATGAGAAAAGGGAGGGTAGTGGGAAAGAGATGCAATTTAGAGCATCCTAGGACAGCCCATATCTAAGGTGGTGAGATTAGGGCAGATTTCCAGGTGGGGTGGGAGAAACCAAGCAGAGAGGAGAGCTAAGGTGTCTGCCCCATCTATGCATAAACCAGGATAATTGCCCCTTTCTCAGACATGAGAGTCTTTCCAGGAAAGCCAATCTGGCTAGGGCAGCCCTCCAGGTAGCAGCAGATGGGGGGGATGTTTTACCAGTTCATAAGGATTAACTGTTTAGCCTCCATAAGCACATTTAGGAGACAGTCCCAAAGTTCTGTCAGAATGCCCACTAGTGTAAAGGTGTTCCCCAAAAGGAGTGCTAGGCTGGTGAGGACCAGGTCATAGCCTAAGATGGCAATACAGTTGGTTCTGATAGTTTTCCAGAAGGGGGCCAAATGAGGGCACTGTCATAAGATATGGAGCAGGTTAGCTGGACTGTGCTGGAATCTCCAGCTTTGAGCGTGAGTCAGCAAACCACTAGCATGAAGGGTTGTTGGGGTTCTATACCAGTGTAGGAGAATTTTGAGCTGTATCAGTTGTCTCCTTGCATCTTTATAAGTAGTGTGGACTCATTAAAGTCAGTTAGACTACACCTATTGGGAGATGTGCACCTATAAATCCAATGTCCAGGCCAAACAACAGTGATCCGAAGGGTCCATTCTGGAATCCCACCATGTTCAAGATAACCTGCCCGCCAATCTGAGGGTCACCCTGTAGTTATGTGTCCCAGCCAGCCATTCCCATTTGGTGTCTTGGTTGACCTTAGAGGTGAAAGCTATAATTGAGCTCTGGATTTGTAGGAACCTCCAAAAGTCTTTGGTGGGAAGCTTGTATTTGTTTATTTGTTTATTTGTTTATTTCAGAGATCAGAAATACCTTTGGGTCATAGACTCCTTTACAAAGGTTCCACGTCACATATAATAGATACAGATACACAATACAGTTAGTACAAATACACAATACAGTAATTGTTACAGAGTAAAGATATGTTTATAACAGGAACAATTTGGCTAACATTCAGGAACTAATGCAGTTTGAGACAGTTAAAAAGACTGGAAACTTAACATCCCTGAGGTGGCGGAGTTAAGAGCTGTATGCAGAGGCAAGACAGAGGCCATTGTCAATAGTAGAGGGACAGGGGGCACTGGTTCACGTACAGTCACAGACACTTGTGGACCAAAGATGGGCCCTAAGGTGCATTTTGAAATGGCCAATTCTTTGATCAAGACTCAAGGAGAAGGCTAGGTTATTCATCCACAAGGGTTCCCTGTAGAAAAAGGATCTTTGGAATTGAGTTGTGCGACAGAAAGGGATGGAGAGACGATGGGTGTGTGAACTATGGGTGTGCTGAACTTTTGAGTCCATGGTGATTAAAGGGGTGAGTGCTGCGAGGGAGATGCCAAGGGAGATTTTTTTTGCTAAGACACAAGTGTGGAATTTGATTCTGCTGTCAAGGTTAAGCCAATTGATGTCCTTATATAGTGCACAAGTATGGGTGAGTCTGTTACACCCTAATATAAGATGGCATGCCTTGTTTAGGACAAGTCTAAGACTATCAAGGGCTGAGGAGCTTGCCCCACCAAAAGTCAGAAGGCCATAGTCAAGCAGGGAAAGTACTGAGGAGGAGATAGCAAGCTTAAGGGCCTCAGGGGTAAGGCAATGCTCATAGTGGTGCAAAAGCCCTAACCTAATATTTAGGGCCTTAGATAATTGATGTATATGCTCATGATAGGTAAGGCCAGTGTCCAAAGTGATGCCTAGGTATTTAAAGGAATGCATAAATTCCAGGGGGGTCTGGGACGCAAATAGTATTTGTGGAAAAAGCCCTATCCTGGAATTCTGCGGATGTGCAAAAAGCATACCTTTGGTTTTTTTATAGTTAATAATAAGGTGTTGTGAAGTGAACCAGCTTTTGACAGCGTTGAAGGAGGACTGGAGGGAATAGTGGAGTTGACAGAAGTCTGTGCTGGAGGAGAAGATGACAGCGTCATCAGCACATAGTAATAGGTTGGAGGTGCAGGATGCAGGGAGGGAGTTAAGGAAGAAGCTGAATAGGAGGGGACCCAAAATGGACCCTTGTGGGACCCCAGAGAGGACAGGAGATTTGGAGGATAGGGTATTGCCAATTTTAACTTGAAGGGTCCAGTTGGTAAGATAGTCTGCAAACCATCCCACTGCTTCCTGTGAGAGACCCAGGTTAAGCAAGGAGGTTTGGAGTAGTGAATGGTGGACGATGTCAAAGGCCTTAGTGAGGTAAATGAAGATCGCACCTGTGATGTGGCCTTTATCCAATGCAGTATGGATGTGTGATGTTAGCTCAAGCAAGGCAGTAGTCGTGCTGTGACCTTTGCAGAAACCATGTTGCAGTTTGCAGAGTAGGTCATATTTATTGAGGTGGTCAGTAAGCTGATCCAAAACTATCCTCTCTAAGGCCTTGAGGGGGGCAAGTATGGAGATAGGGTGGTAATTGTTAGTAGAGGAGCGGTCACCACCTTTAAATATGGATGTGATGGAGGCAGATTTCCAAATGGCAGGGAATTTACCTAGTGAGAGGGAGAGGTTTAAAGTGTGGGTGAGAGGAGCAAGGACTTCCTTAAGGGAGAGCCGAAGAATTCTGAGATCAAGGGAGTCAGCGTTGGAGGAGGCATGACTAAAGGCAGCAGTAAGGTATGGTTCAGCTGACTTAGGAGAGATATGGCAAAGGTAGAAGGGGGCACCGAGGTGTGGGGCGGGTGTGCTAGGAGCTGGTGGGTCATAGAAGTTTGGGGGGAGAACATGGCTAGGGTAGGAGAAGGCATCAATGAAAACTGCAGCAATGTTAGTGGGGTCAGAGGTCAAGGACCCATTTGACATGACCTGGGAGGGGACCTGGTTGGGGACCTTACCACATATTTCCTTAATTTGGCCTGCAACTGAGCAAAGGACATAAGGTCAGATGAGACTGACATAAACACATCCTGAACCTTGTTGATACCCTGGGCCTCCTAACCCTTCCCATTGTATCAGCTTTTTACCTATTTGAATTTATGGTTTATTCCAGAGGGGGCGTACCTAGTCAGGGGAAAGAATTTCAGCTTGGGTATGCCTGTGAGTGCCATAAGTGAGGTCCAGACCTTCCTGGTAGCAGCCATGACCGGATTAAGCTTTAGTTTGGGAGGCAGCTATTAGGACAGCTGTGCCCACAATGCCATACCCATTGACATTTTGGATTCAAAATCCACCCATAAAGGTGCAGGGGATGTAGAAGGGGCAAACCACTTTGTGGCCTGAGCTGCTATGTGGGCAAGTTGATACCCCTGCAACCTTTGGAGACCCATGCCATGGACCCCATTCTTAAGCCAGCCCATCTTCTTCCAAGTTGTGTACAGGAGTGCTTGGAAACAACTGAGAAGCTGCGTGGGATATACTATTTTGGACGAATTGTCTGTAACTAAACTCTCTCTCTCTCTTGCTTACATCTGAGAGAAGTTTTCCTCATTTTTAAAGTGGCATTGCTTGGTATTTGTTTTAGTTTTTAATTCAGAAAGGGTTTTTTTAAAACTGCTTATCTTCTGCATATTTGATTTTCCTTTGCGGCTAACTGGACTGATTACTAGAATTCTGTGAGAATCTGCATCAATATATTTTGCAACTTTAGGTGGGGTTGTGTGATTCAAAATAGCAAAGCTGCAGGTTGTAACTGGATGCCAAACATAGCCTGAGGTGGGGTAATTGTCTTCACAAGTCAGAGCTCAGCATCATAGCCATTTGTCTAGCTAGACCATTTGTCAGCATTATTCAATTACAATAAACTAGTGGTGTGATCCTGTGAGGGCAGAAGCCCATCTTCTTCCAAGTTGTGTACAGGAGTGCTTGGAAACAACTGAGAAGCTACGTGATATACTATTTTGGACGAATTATCTGTAACTAAACTCTCTCTCTCTCTTGCTTACATCTGAGAGAAGTTTTCCTCACTGTTAAAGTGGCATTGCTTGGTATTTGTTTTAGTTTTAATTCAGAAAGGTTTTTTAAAACTGCTTATCTTGTCAGCATCCTCAGAAGGGCTGAAATAACTGCATATTTGATTTTCCTTGTGGCTAACAAACCACCAGGCTGTTTTGGGGCTGGAGAGTTTACCTGTGTCTGACTTGATGTCTGGATTTTCTCTGTTTGATTAGCAGGGTACTTTCTCTGTCAAATTGTTGTGTAGGAATCTTGCTGACAGGAAGGCACTCATCGCAGCGGTGGGTGAGAGCTTTTAGTTGATTGTTTTGTGAGGACACAGTTTAGGCCCAACCCTTCCCACCCACCCCTGAAAAAGTTCCTTTATACCTGAGGTTCTGACATCATTTCCTCAAGTGCAAGGTGCATTTCACTGTCATATCCTCTCTAGCACACTGCAATGATATATATAAGCATACATGTTGTATAATATATATATATATATATATATTTCTATATAACAAATCACACGCACACACACACACACACACACACAAATACAATAAAAAAAATAAAAAAAACAACTAGATAAACATGTGGGGAGTAGTGCAATGTAATGGCTGTGGGGCAGCAGTCTTCCAGGAGTCTTTCTGGAGGCTGAGATGCTGCCCTATTTGCAGACAACTATCTGCCTTGAGGAGGAAGTTGCCCGCCTCAGGCCGCACTGGACAGTAGTAAGGAAACCTTCCCCAGGCCACACTGGACAGTAGAAAGGAACCTCCCCATCCAGGGAGCACTAGCGCCACCACCACTACCTCAGAGGTTGCGAAGAAAGCACAGCAGTTGGACCACAGTGGGCTCAGGGAGGGTGAGGAGGGTGGAACAGAGGCACACCCAGTCAATTGTTCAACTCCACAATCCATACACCATTCTGGGGGAGCATAGCTCCCCTATGGATGCACCCAGAGAAGACTGATGATATCTGTCACAAGGGAGGCCCACAGAAAGGAGGCAGAGGGCACCAAAGGGAAAGGAAGCAGCTCCTGGTGGGGGACTCAATTATTAGGGGTATAGAACTGGGGGAGCTGGGAAAATGAAGTAAGGTGCCTGCCTGGTGCCATGGCTTGGAGGGACAGGAAGCGCATCCTCAGGATCACGAGAACAGCTGCAAGGGATTCCGAGCTGGACGTAATTGTCCACCTAGGGACAAATGACTTGGCTCATCATGAGATTAGAGCAGTGCAGGAGGACATTGCAGAGTTGGGGAGGGACCTAAGACGAGTAACACACACAGTATCCTTCTCAGAGATGCTGCCTGTCAAAAGCATGGGGGAGGCGAGGGCAATTGGCACCATGCAGTTTAATGAATGGTTGAAAAAATGGTGCGGAGCACAGGGGTTTGGCTTCATTGGGGACTGGGGTTCCACCTGGAGGGACACCAGCCTATACTGGCAGGATGGTCTGCATCTGTCCAGGAAGGGAACAAGTCTTTTGAGCAATCGGTTTAAATGCTTCATTGGCAAGCTTTTAAACTAGTCAAAGGGGGGCACTGACAAGCAGCAGGAAAATCCCAGCCTCTCCCTACAAAACAGGGTACTAAATGAGAAAAAGACTGAGGTAGAACGGTCAGTGGGGGATGCTGCAACAGAAGGTAAAGCCATCAAAAAAAGGAGAGCAATGAGTACTAATGCCCGTAGTCTGGGTAACAAGCTTCCTGAATTAGTGGTCTTGATGGAGGAGGAACATCTGATATCGTGGCAGTCACAGAAACATGGTACACACAAAACCATGACTGGGACATAAACATACCAGGATACACTGTCTACAGGAGGGACAGGAGGGTAAAAGGAGGAGGAGTAGTTCTTTACATAAGGGAAGGAATAAAAGCAACAGAACAAAAGGGTAAACAGGGAGGAGAAGAAGCACTGTGGGTAAATTTGGAGACAGGCAATGGCACCACAATACGCACAGGGGTTGTATACAGACCCCCTTCTCAGGGGGAGGAAATGGACAGGGAAATGATAGAAAGTATACTTAGAATGGCAGAAAAAGGGGAGATGTTGCTGATGGGTGATCTGAATATGCCAGATGTTAACTGAGTGCAGTTGCAGCTGCCACTTTGAAGAGTGCAGTTATTCTAGATGCCCTACAGGGGGCATGCCTTAGACAACTAGTACTGGAGCCCACTCCGAGAGGAGCAATATTAGACTTGATTCTCTCAAATGGAGATGGAGAGGATTACAGATGTAGAAGTGGGTAGCCATCTGGGAACTAGCGACCATCAAACAGTATGGTTCACAATAAACACAGCAATAGAGTCAAGCCATACAAAGACAAAAGTACTGGACTTTAGGAGGGCTGACTTTGCCAAAATGGGTGAGTGCCTAAGGAATGCACTAGCAAATGGGCAGGAAGGAGGGGTGGAAGAACAATGGGGAATAATAAAAACTGCCATCACAGAGGTACTTGAGCCTTGTGTGAAGCAAATAAACAAAACAAAACGATGTAAGAAACCACTATGGTTCTCAAAGGAAGTGGCAGTGAAGGTTCAAGAGAAAAGAAAGCATTCAGGAAATACAAGGAATCCAGAAGGAGCAGGACAGAGAACTGTATCAGTTAAAGCAAAAGGAAGCTGGGAAGGCAGTCAGAACAGCAAAGGCCCAAACCGAGGAAAAGATAGCCAACTCAGTTAAGAAGGGGATAAAACCTTTTATAGGTACATCAGGGAGCGAAGGAAGACCAAGGGAGGGATAGTGAGGCTTAATAAAGGGGAGGGAAGGTGGGCAGAGGGAGACTGTGAAAAGGCAGAGATACTAAACAAATATTTTTGCTCAGTATTTACAAAGGAAGAGGGGGAGGTACATAAAACAAACAGTAGTAACACGCTGGATACAGAAGTTGATACCGGCCCATTGACAGAAGAAAGGGTTCTGAAAGAACTCTTAAAACTGAAGGTGGACAAAGCAATGGGGCCTGATGGGATTCATCCCAGAATTCTAAAAGAACTAAGGGTAGAACTAGTGACACCACTGACTACCCTTTTTAACAAATCATGGGAGGATGGGGTGGTATCCGAGGACTGGAGGAGGGCAGATGTGATTCCCCTTCACAAAAGTGGGAGCAAGGCAGAAGCAGGAAACTACAGACCTGTTAGTTTAACCTCAGTGATAGGGAAAATGATGGAATCACTTCTGAAGGAAAGAATTGTTGAGTATCTAGAGGCCAGAGGGGCACAGGACCCAGGCAGCATGGATTCATAGCGGGAAGGTCATGCCAGACGAATCTGATAGATTTCTTTGACTGGGTGACCAAAGTAGTAGATCAGGGAGGGGCTGTGGACATGGCCTACCTAGACTTTAGCAAGGCATTTGACACAGTCCCACACAAAAGATTAATATACAAGTTAGCCAGCCTGGGAGTGGGTCCCAAGATGACAGCCTGGGTAAAGAATTGGCTGGAGAATAGGACACAGAGAGTAATAGTAAATGGAGTCCACTCAGAAGAAAGGAGGGTTACTAGTGGGTGCCGCAGGGTTCAGTATTAGGACGGTCCTCTTCAATGTCTTTATAGTTTACATTGCAGAAGGACTGGAAGGAAAAGTATGTCTCTTTGCAAATGACACTGAGATCTGCAACAGAGTTGATGCACAGGTGGGGTGGAAAGGATGAGAAGGACTTGGCAAGGTTAGAGGAATGGTCAAATGTATGGCAGCTTAGATTCAATGCTAAGAAGTGCAAGGTAATGCACCTGGGAAACAAAACCCAGGGAAGAGTACACAATGGGGGTGAGATACTAACAACAATAAAATGGAGAGGGACCTGGGGTAGTTATATCAGATGACCTAAAGATGGGCAAGCAATGTGAGAGGGCAGCAAGGAGGGCTGGGGGGATACTGGGATGCATAGGGAGTGGCATCACCAGTAGAAAACAGGAAGTTATTATCCCTCTGTACAGACAGCTGGTGAGACCCCATCTGGAGTACTGTGTGCAGTTCTGGAGACCCAATCTCCGCAAAGACATATACAGGATGGAAACTGTCCAGAAGAGGGCAACTAAAATGGTGCAGGGTCTGCACCGGAAGACATATGAAGAGAGACTTAAGGAGCTTAATATGTATAGCCTCGAGGAAAGGAGGGAGAGGGGGGACATGATAGAAACTTTCAAGTACCTCAAGGGAATCAACAAAGTCCAAGAGGGTAGCATCTTTCAAAAAAAGAGGTGTGCAAGAACAAGGGGGCGCAATTTGAAGATAGAGGCGGCAGCTCAGAGATAATTTAAGAAGTATTTTTCACAGAGAGGTGTGGATGCATGGAGCGGCCTTCCGGAGGAAGGTTGTGGAGTCAAAATCAGTGGTGGAATTCAAGCATGCATGGGATAGTCATAAGGCAGTTCTGGGGGGTGGGGGTAGGAAGAAGTAGGCTGCTGGTTAACTAGGATCTGCAGCTTATCCAGTAGGTAGGGAAATGGGCAGACTGGGTGGGCCAAGTGGTCCTTATCTGCCATCAAATTCTATGTTTCTATGTTTCTATGTTTCAAAACTCAAGAAATAAGTACTGTATTAGTCTTTGATGTTGGCTGAGAGCACTCTTCTTAACACACACAATGTCCCCAAAATTTGTTTATTTGAAAATATCAGATTTACAGACCTTTGAATCAAAGACTCGCTTACAAAGGCACCTCGCCATAGACAACAAAGACAGTCAATGTTACATAGATCAATATACAGCAATAGTTGCAGGTTTCAAACAATAGTTACATGGAATAACAGATGTTACAGTAGGACAACGCCTCAGTGATACAGGAGTTACAACAATTTGGCAGTGTACAGAGACTCAGGTGCCAGGTCAGCCGTGTTGAGAGGTACTGAGCAAGCACATCAAGGAACTCGGAGTCAACAGAGGAAATGGTAATGCAAACAAAAGAGCCCTGAGAGGGATGGTAGTATTTGTGACAGGATGGGTAAATTAAATTGTGAAGAGGCATTGGTGAAGAAAAAATCATTCCGAGGACCTTGTCATGATCCGGAGTGGTTTGGCCACTGGGCTTGGTAGATTAGGCCCTGCAGGGAGGGCCCAGAGAGGAGAAGAGCCTGTAGTTACATACACTTACAGCAGTGGGTGGCAAATGGGGGGTTCTTTTTGAAGTTCATAAGGTGTCACAAATATTGGTACCATATTTAAATGTGCCTGAAAGTTCTTTTTGGTTTGTCCCATTGCTCCAAGCACTATTGGAACAATTTGTGTGTCCTTATTCCACATCAGTTTGGTTTCTGATAGCATATCTTGGTATTTCATGATTTTGTGTCTCTCTCTGTATACAGGACACTGTACTCACTACAGGTGGCTAATTCAATCAGCAATGCTACCTTTGTTCTTTTTTTTTGTATCTGTTTTTCTCACTTCCACTTTCTTGGCTGTTGGAATTGGGTGATCCCATGTGATCATTACTTCCTGATTCTCTGTGGTTCATGTTTTCAGTGTTTCTCTGTGACCTGTGTGTTATAGTGTCTGCACAGTTTCCAGTGGATCAAACATGCTCCATTGTTTTGTCTTTCAGTATACAGGCCTTCTGCCATGAGTACTTCACATCCAGCCACAAGATGTGCACCATTTTCTAATCCTGTTCTACAGAACCTACACTTGTCTGTTTCTTTCATTTTTTCTATGGATTTTGTGAACCATATTGTGCACAGTCCACTCTCTTGGGCTGCCATTATCAATCTCTCATCTCGTAACCTAAATTCACCTCTTTTTAACCACTCATGGGTCAGGGCTTGATCGACTTGTGGTTATTCAAGTAGCTCCCTGTATTTTCCACTATAATTATGGGCTTTCCAGTTGTTTTGTCTTTTCTATTGGTCTTTGTCCTTATACTCCTTTTCCTGATTCTTTGCACTTTCTGTTGCTGGCTGCTCCTTATCTACTAGTGGCTTAACATCCATCTATGCTACCCATCTGAAGGCTTCTCCTAATTTAATGAGTGAAGTCATCTTAGGATTGTTTTTTCCATGATGCAAGACCTTGACTATATTGGGTTCAAGGATGTCAGTAGCTATGTATGTAGCACCACCATTGTGGATCTACAGTATATGAGTAATCAATCTCAAGGAGGCCCATGCCTCCCTCTGACCTTGGGATGTATAGTCTTGGCCTGCACTGTTTTTTGTATATTAACTGGTGAGCATGAAGCAGTTTTCTAGTTTTTATATCCAGTTGGCTCAACACTTTCTGTGACCAGTCTATCACACCAAAGCTGTATGAAATCACTGGAAGGTCAAGTTGGTTTATAGCTTGCACTTTATTTTGTGTTGTCAGAGCCATTTTCAGTATGAGTTTCAGCCTTCTTTTCTTGGGGTTAGTGTCTCCAAATGTTTAGGGATTTCTAATACCATGGCAAGAATGGACCTCATTCTTTAGCCAGGGCATAGTTAAAACTCAAGAAATTAGTACTGTATTAATCTTTGATGTTTGCTGAAAGCGCTCTTCTCAGCACACGCAACGTCCCCAAAATGGCTTCCTTTTGAAGTTCATAAGATGTCACAAGTATTGGTAGCATATTTAAATGTGCCTGAAAGTTCTTTTTGATTAGTCCCATTGCTCCAATCACTACTGGAACAATTTGTGTGTCCTTATTCCACATCAGTTTGATTTCTGACTGCATATCTTGGTATTTCATGATTTTGTGTCTCTCTGTTTCCGACTGCATATCTTGGTATTTCATGATTTTATGTCTCTCTGTACGCAGCACACTGTAGTCACTAGGGGTGGCTATTTCAATCAGCAATGCTACCTTTGTTCTCTTTTCTTGTGTTACAATATCGGGTTTTCTTGCTTCCACTTTCTTGGCTGTTGGTATTGGTGATCCCATGTGATTATTACTTCTTCATTCTCTGTGATTCTTTGTGGTTCATGTTTCCAGTGTATCTCTGCTACCTGTATGTTATAGTGTTTGCACAGTTTCCAGCGGATCAATCTTGCTACATTGTTGTGTCTTTCAGTATACAGGCCTTCTGCCATAAGTACTTCACATCCAGCCACGAGATGTGCAACTGTTTCTAATTCTGTACTACAGAACCTGCACTTGTCTGTTTCTCCTGTTTTTTCTATGGATTTTGTGAACCATCTTGTGCGTAGCCCACTATCTCTCCCGTGTGAACCCACTGATGTTTCATGAAGCTACCCTTTTGTGTAAAACTCTTGTGGCATTCAGCACATGTATATGGTCTCTCTCCCCATGTGAGCTAGTTGATATTGTACAAGAGTTTTCTTTTCTGTAAAACTCTTGTGACATTCAGCACATTTGTATGGTCGCTCTCCTGTATGAACCTGCTGATGTTTCATGAGGATACCCTTTTGTGGAAAACTCTTGTGGCAGCACATTTATATGGTCTCACTCCCATGTGAGCTAGTTGATGGTGATAAGGTTGTATTGGAGGGTGACAAAGTCTTTCTGTAAGTACTCATGGGCCAAATCCAAGGATGAATTTGTGGTATAGAATACAGTAACATCTGCGAATAAGTGCACATTGGCTGTGCCCAGCTGCAAGTCCAGATTATTGATGTATATTGCAAAGAGGGTAGGGCCCAGGATGGAGCCTTGTGGGACTCCTTGTGACAAGGATTTTTGTGGGGACAGATCTCCTATGGCTTTGACATGTTGTAACCTATTAGTTAGGTAGCTGGTGAACTATTTAATGGCAGAACTATCATGTCCGATGTTACTCAGTGCAGTAAGCATGATGGTATGATCCACAGTATCAAAGGCCTTACTTAGATCAAGGAAGAGGGCAAATACATACTTCTTAGAGTCCAAGGACATTTGCCAGTCTGCAGTTACTTTGGCAAGAGCTGATACTGTACTGTGTTTGGCTTTGAAGCTGGACTGAGCCGAGTTTAGCAACTTTTGTGAATCCAAATGTTCTCTAAGTTGGATGTTGACAATTTTTTCAAGTAATTTAGAGAGGACGGATAGTATAGAAATAGGCTGGTAATTGTTCAGCTCACTCAGATCCCCCATCTTGAATAATGGTAGGATGTGGGCAGTTTTCTATGAGACAGGTAGCTCACCTTGAATCAGAGAGGTGTTGAATAAGTGTGTAATAGGGGTGGTCAGATAGGTATGGTCAAGTTTTAGGAAGTAAGGTTCAATATTATCTGTACCTGCAATCTTATTTGTATCCAGAGAAAGGAGGAGGTCCTCCACTTGCTTGAATGGAATTGTGAGGAAGCTGAAGGGGGTGGGATGTGGTTGGTTATGGTTGTGGTTATCACCATGAAGTCAACAGTATAGTCTCTTGCCAGACTAAGTTTGCTGATAGGTGAGGTGTCAAAGGCAAGCCCTATAGTGGCAAAGTGATCATTAAACTTCTCTAGTATATTAGGTTTGTCCATATAGGTGTCCAATTTTGTTTGGAAGGGGTGTTGCAGTGGACTGACTTTCGACTTCTTTGAGGATGTTCCAAAATGTGGCAGAGTTGTTTTTATTGTCTTCTAGTTCTTTTTGGAAGTACCTAGCTGTTTCTGACCTAATTAGCTTGGTACAAGCATCCCTAGTGTTACGGAATGCTAACAAATTGACCTCCAGGTGGGATTTCCTTGCTTTTTTCCACCAGTGGTCCCTATCCCTAAGTGCTTTCTTCAGGATGGGAGAGAACCAGCCAGGAGTTTTATTTTTTGATTTGATCAGTCTTAGTGGGGCATGTTTGCCTATTAGACCCAGTAAGCGGCTGTGAAAGATGTTAAATGCCTTGTTAAAGGTGGGGGCTAGATAAAAATCCTGCCAATGAATGTTGCTTAGATCTTTCAGGAAAGTGTACTGGCAGAACTTTTTCAGGCATCTTTTCAGTTTGAATTTGGAGGTCGTTTTTATTTGGAAAGGATGTCTGATGCAGGCAGCAGTGCAATGGTCACTTATATCATTGAAGAATACTCCAGTATGTGAGATATCGTGAGGTTTGTTTACTAGCATAAGGTCCAGGAGGGTGCTGTGCTCAGGGTTTTTTCTGTTAGGTCTGGTTATAGCAGTCATCATTTGTAACAGACCATTAGCATTGCATAGATCCTTCAATTTCTTAGAGCTGTCATCATTCCAATTTAGAACACCAGTCTCAGTGTTTCCCATGCCTGAAATATGGCAGTTACAAGTGTGGCATCTTCTGTCTCAGTGTTTGCCATGCCTGAAATATTCCATTTACGAGTATGGCATCACTTGTCTTAAGTATGTCACATGACTCAGATATTCCGGTTATCAGTATAGCTTCATATGTCTCAAGTATTTCACATGATTGAAATGTTCTGGTTACCTGTATTGCATCACCATTCTCAAGTATTTCCCATGCCTGAAACATTCCAGTTACCAGTATTGCACCTCCAGTCTCCAGTATTTCACATGACTGAAATATTCTAGTTACCAGTGTGGCATTACCTGACTCAGGTATTTCACATGCCTGAAATATTCCAGTTGCCAGTGTGGCATCACCAGTGTCAAGTATTTCCCATGCCTGAAATATTCCAGTTACCAGTATTGCATCTCCAGTCTCCAGTATTTCACATGACTGAAATATTTCAGTTACCAGTGTGGCATCACCAGTGTCAAGTATTTCCCATGCCTGAAATATTCTGGTTGCCTGACTATGATCAGCTTGTACCATTGTTTTGTTGCAATAAGTTGTTGATGCTGCTGCTGCTGCTGATGATGACGACAATAGTGATTGTGAAGAAATCTGGAATATATTACTGATGACCAATGACCGATGACCGCCAGAGCCAGAGTCTGATGCTTCTCATCTTTGATGAACACATTGTGTACTACCAGCAACAGTAAGTGAAATATGCAATATTTTAATGCTTTTATTTCTGTCTGTGTTTTTTTTTGGGGTAAATTGTGATTAAAGTGTATCTCTAATCATGTTTTTCTCCTGTTTTTTTTTGTTGTTGTTGTTTTTTGGGTATACATGGTATTTACCGGCAGGGTGATGAACTCTTGATAATACATTGGGTATGAACAGCAAAGATAAGTAAAGTATTTAATCTGTTAATTGGTTTCTTTCTGTTTTGGGGTGTGGGTGGGGGCTTATTAAAATAAAACAGGCAGATTGCCTGGATGTGTGTAGGCCATTTTGGAAAAGCACTGCATTTCATTATGTCTCCCTCACAGGTAGCATCCAATCAAAAGAGCGTTATGGGGTAGCACATCACAGGCCGAATGGGCATCATGTTTGAGTGCTATCCTCACAGCTGTACCTCTCGGCTCCAAAGGTAAGATGTGAATGTGTATGCCGGCCTGTTGAAGTTACAGTGTTATCCTATGTGCTTAATTATGTCTTATTGCTTGCTTTTCTGAATTGCCACACTTATTTAAGGCTCTGGCAAATGGTGTTCTGGTAGTGACCACTGAGACCTTTCAGACCATATATAAAGTGTTACTTAGCTCCAAATATTGCCAGGATTATGGTCTGTTGAAGTTACAGTGTTATTCTATAGGCTTAATTATGTCTTATTGCTTGCTTTTCTTAATGGCCACAATTCTTTAAGACTTCTGCATATGGCATTCTGGTAGTGGCCGCTGTGACTTTTCTGACCATATATACTGTAAATTGTTACTTAACTCCAAATATTGATAGAGTTATGGTGTCTTATACTTCCAGTGTAATCCTATGGGAAACTGCATGCCCATGATGAACTCCTTTCCTCTGAGTCCTCCTCCTGAGGCATCAGCATCAGAAGACATCTTCTGGCACCACTGTACAGTACAAGACAAAGTGCTGTGACCTTAACATTCTCCTTCTGAAGCACCAGCAGCAGAAGACAGCCTCAAGCACCCATGTACAAGCCAAAGTACTGTGACCTCTTCATCCTACTTCTGAAGCACCAGCAGCAGAAGACAGCCTCTGGCATCACTGTATTGTACAAGGCAAAGTGGTGTGACCTTTGAATCCTCCTCCTCCTCCTTAAGCACCAGCAGTAGTACAAGACAGCCACTGGCACCAGTGTGTATAAGCCAAAGTGCCATAGCCTCTTCATCATTCTCCTGAAGCACCAGTGGCAGAAGTCATCCTCTGGCACCAGTGTACAAGCCAAAGTGTCTAGACCACTTCATCCTCCTCCTGAAACACCAGCAGCAAAAGACAACCTCTGGCACCAGTGTACAAGCCAAAGTGCTGTTACCTCTTTATCCTCCTTGTAAAGCACCAGTGGCAGAAGACAGCCTCTGGCACCAGTGTACAAGGCAACATGCCATTACCTCTCATCCTCCCTCTCCTGATGCCATTTTAAGGCATTATGTAGCAATTCTCCATTATGCAAATAATACACTGAAATACCAAATACCTGGGACTCGAATACCAAATATTCAGCCGAATATTTGGGAAATGGTATTCGCACAGCCCTTGTGCTGGTAGTGGTAGAAAGTCTCTGTGGTGGTACAGTGTGCCGAGTTTAGGGCCTAGTTTGTAGGTTAAGGTGCTGATGTGCACTGAGAAGGATAAATTGGTGTCAAGCCAGATGACAAGGTATTTGCATTTGGTAACTCGATCTAGTGGGGTATGCTTGAACTACACCTCAAGGGGTACATCAGGGATTAGTCCTAGGGCCAAGTCCTCTTCAAGATCTTCATCAGTGACATTGCAGATGGACTGGAGGGTATGGTTTGTCTGTTTGCAAATGACACCAAGATCCGTAACAGAGTAGATGATCCAGATGGGGTGGGCAGAATGAGAAGAGATCTGGATAAACTAGCAAAATGGTTGGAAGAGTGGCAACTGGGGTTTAATGCAAAGAAGTTCAAGATCATACACATAGGGAAGAGAAACCCTGAAGCCACCTATAGGCTGGGAGGGAAGTTGCTGGCAGTCACAAGGGAAGAAAGAGACTTGAGCATCATCATTACTGATGACCTGAAATAATCCAATCAGACCACTAAAGCAGTAGGTAAGGCTAGGGGGATGTTACGGTGTATTAGCAGGATTATCACAAGTCAGAAGAGGGAGGTAATAATCCTTCTTTACAAGACACTGGTTAGGCCCCATCTAGAGTACTGAGTGTAGTACTGGAGGCCACACCTTCACAAGGACATTAACCAAATTGAGGCAGTCCAGAGAAGGGTAACCAAAGTGGTGCAGAGACTGCATCAGAAAACATATGAAGAAAATTAACGGAGCTCAATATGTATTTATTTATTTGCTTTTGGTAACCGGGTGAGTGCACTAGGCATAGCAATGCCTATTTTCAGGCATGACCCGGGAGAAGACAGTTAAGCATACAAAATGAAACATGCATGTGACGCAGCACATGAAATTGGTGGAACACAGTGAGGAATGCAGGCAGCTAACAACAACTGGAACAATAGGATCAAAGAGCAGTTAACATTAGGAATAATTAGGAAAGTGTTACAATGGAGGCAAAACTGGAGAATACATTTAGGTAACATAAACAACTTGAGTTACACTGTGAATGAAACAGGCATTATCACAAAGGTTTGAGCAAAACACAGTACAGTAAGTGCCTAAATTGAGGGTGAGAAGACAAGAGAGAGAGAGAGAGGTGGAGAGAGTGAGGAATGGGGGGGGAGAAAGTGGAGGGGAGGAGAGAAAGGGTAGTATGGGATGTGGGGAAAAGACATGGAGGAGGAGGAAAGGATTATAGTGAGAGAGGGGAGAATGATGAAGTTTAAGGTGGCTTGAAACATGTGCATTGGCTGACTGATTGTAGATGTGCCCGGTGTTGAGTTTTAAAGCTAGCATGGGTAGGTGCTTCACGAATATTTGGAGGTAGCAAGTTCCCATATTTTGGGGCCATATGTGCAAAAGAGCGTAAGCCCATGTTGGTTTTACATATGGGAATGTGGTAGGGGGCTAGGTCCACAGATCGGAGCTCATAGGACAGGGGATGTGATCGGACCAGACAGGCAAGAAAAGATGGAGTGCCGGTGCGGACTGTGTTGTCAATAAGAGACCCCAGGGAGTGGAGCCGATGGCTAGAGGGGCATGGCCAGTTAAGATCAGAATAGAGTTGGCAATGGTGTGTGAAGTGAGGGGATGCCAAGGCATACCTGCAGATATTGTTATAGGTGGTGTCCCACTTATGGAGGGAGGATTTGGAGGCAGATAGGTATGTGACTGATTCATAAGTCAGGGCGGGGAGTAGAAAGCCTTGAGCCACAGCGAGTCTTGCCGAAGGAGTAAGGGCATAGCTGGTACGGTAGGCACTACCTAACCTTGCATTTACAGATTTACAGGTGTTTGTTAGTGTAGGTCAAAGTTAAGGGATTCATCCAGAGTGATGCCCAGGTATTTGAGGATTTGGTACTATTACAGAAGAACCATCAGTACAGGTGATTTTAGGCATCAGGGTATGTTTTGAGTTTGGCAGGTGATCCAAAGAGCATGGAATGCATCTTACTAATGTTGAGAATGAGTTTGTTCTTCTATCAGCCACGACTGAATGGGCCGTGACGCCTGGGTTAAGAGATCGGTTGATGTCAAGTGGGTTCCTTGCACCGTGATAGATTACTAGGTCATCTGCATAGAGAAGGGTTGAGCAGGTTGAGGCAAGCAGCGGGATGTCATTAATGAAAATGGAGAACAGCAAACGGCCTAGTATGGAACCCTGGGGCACTCCAACTCGGATGGAGGCTGGATCAGAAGAGGCGGAATTGAAGACAACGGTCTGCTTTCTACCGGAATGGTAACTGTCGAACCAGGCAACTACATTTGAAGAGAAGCCAAGGGAGCAAAGTTTAGAAAGAAGGAGGGTATGGTTTACCAGGTCAAAAGCTTTAGTTAAGTCAATGAAGATAGCACCAGTCAGGAGGCCAGTGTCCATAGCAGAGAGGATATCATTGGTGAGTTTAAGGAGGGCAGTAGTAGTACTGTGTCCCTTACGGAAGCCGTGCTGAGAGCTAGACAAGAGGTTATGCTGCTGCAGATAGTCAAGAGTTTGGGTGATACAAGTTTTTCAAGGATTTTACTAAGGAGGAGAGAGCATAGTGAAGCGATAGTTCAAGTAGCTTAGGATCACCCTTTTTGAATGGGGTGACTTTGGCAGTTTTCCAGATGTTGGGGACTAAGCCATGACACAGAGATAGATTAAAAATTTTTGTAAGGGGAGAGGCTATAAAGGGGGCAGCAGTCTTTAGAAACCTGGGCTCTAGCCCATCTGATCCTACACTGGTATGGTCAGGGGCTGAGAGGAGAAGCCTCAAAATTTCAGACTTGGTAATATTCCGGAATCTGAAGGGGGGATGTGTGACTTGAGATTTAACGTTATAGCTGGCCGAAAGGACTTGAGTATTAGGGGATGGAACATGGTAAGTGGAGAGGTCTGAGAAATGGTGGTTAAAAGAATTAGCTATAGTGGTAGGATTATTGCAGTGTATACCGTTTATCAGCATGTCATTTGCACATGTTGTTTGATTTGCTCCAAGGAGGGTTTTTATTGTGGCCCAGAATTTTTTGAGTTACTCCCCGCTTTGGTTAATAGATTTTTACAGAAAGAACTTTTTGCTAACCGAATTTGCCTTTTGCATATATTTCTCTGGGCTCGGTAATGATTGTAATCAGCCGTTAGCTCAGTGGTCTTGAAGCGATGCCACGCTTTATCCCTGGATCTAATCAATGCAAGTAGGTATTTTGAGAGCTATTTCGTCTGTGATCCTCGAATCTGACGAGTGACACAGGGAGCATGGGTGTCTTGGAGCAGACGAAATTTAGCAAGGAAATGGTCTAATGCTTGTTGAGCATTATTAGAGGTGCGGATGGGGGACCAGTCAATCAGTTCAAGATCATGTAAGAAATTTTCTTGGTTAAAGTTAGCCAGGTATACCCTAGAGCAAAGGAGGGAGACAGGTGCTATGATTGAAACATTCAAACACCTTCAGGGCATTAACAAGGTAAAAGAATCTAGCATGTTTCAATATAAGTAAAATAGCAGGACAAGAGGACACAGCATGATATTAGAGGGAGGCCGATTAAGGGGTAATGTGAGGAAGTTCTTTTCACAGAAAGGGCGGTGGATGCCTACCTCAGGAAGTGGTGGATATGAATACAGTGCAGGACTTCAAACAGGCATGGGATAGGCATAAGGGAGCAATACAGATGAGTATGAATAGATAGGCCATTGACAGAGCAAAGGCTGATGGCACATTTATAAGGCAGAAAAAGAAATGGGCAGACTGGATGGGCCTTGTGGTCCTTATCTGCTGTCAACTTTTATGTTTCTATCCCTCAACTTGTATGACTTACTGTTGTTCTTTCTCCTCTTTTCTTCATCCTAGTTTGCCTATCTACCCTCCTTCCATGCCCATACTGTTTTGTTTCCATCTCTCAGCTTATTTATTGCTTCATTTTGTCCTTTTCTTTTTGCTTAGCTGTATTATATAGCTGTATTCCACTGGGTTCTATAAATATTGGATGACTTCATTCTGTGCTGTTATTCATTGCTGACTTGTGTTCACCTTTGCCCAGGTCCAACTTGTAAATGAGACTTTCTCAATGGTGTCTCTCCTGGTAAAACAAAGACAGATTGATTGACCATATGACAGACTGCAGAGTCTTCACAGCTTTTTGTTTCTGCCACCCTTGGAAAAGAGTGGTTCTGTCTCTAAACAGTGCCTACCCTGATGGCTGGACAACTGTATTGCTTTCTGTCAAGTGGTACAGTGAAGAACTTGTTGCATTTTCCAAAATATATCTGCTGAGGGGATATGGAATGCATTGCTGAAAGAAGTAATCTCATTGAAGACAGTGGGCAGCTTTAAGAGGCTGGGATAAACATAGGGGAAAGGTAAGGATTGTGGATAGGGAGGATGGGGGGAGTGGAGAGAGTCGGCATGGACATTAGCTCAAGCTGTGGACCCTGCAAGAAGAGCAGACTTGTTAGACCAAATGGCCTTCTTTTGCTGGCTTCTTCATATGTTCGTATATGTGCAGATATTAGCAAAAGTACTGACCGCACTTTCACTAAACACTACAGTCTGGACCTTGCATTTTGAAAAATGGCTGGTTTTGGTGTAGTAGTTCTTCAAAGCCTTTTTTCTTTGGCCTGCAGTCTCCACCAACCAGATTGTTGAGGGTCAGTACTGCTTGGAATTTGTTCCATATATGTGGCCTGACGAAAGAGACGGCCACAAAGAAGATAGAACACTTACATACTTACCATAACAGTAGATCTTTAAGCAAATCTCTTTCATCATGCCATGCTGACCCACCCTCCATCCCCCAAGGATCTATAGCTCTGTAAATGCTTTCTCCTCCATGAAAGTTTATCCAGTGTTTTAAGGCTGTTTTTTTCCTGTGTCATCTGTTTGGCAGAGCCATGCATTCTCTCCTGGTTCCCTGGGGAGAGGTTCTATGCGCATGCTTTCCAGTGGGGAACTGAGGAGGGAAGGGACCACCCACATTTATAGAGGGAGAGACAATGTAAGAAGTCATTGTGGATGGTCCCTCGTGGACTTCTGGCATACGTTTCTGTGTGGTCCTAGAGCCTGGCAGTTACAAGTTCCATAGGTGTGATGTAATGAAACAGATTCTCTTGAAGATCTTCTGTTGCACTAAGTATGTAACTGTTCTTCCTTAGTCCTGATTGCAGTTTTATGTTCACTTATATACACCTTCAGTTGTCTTTTTATTTGCTCTACATAATTCATGCCATCCTGGGGTGAAGTTTGATGTCTATAATAGACATGTAAACTGACAGTGGAGTAGTCTGAGTCTAGGGTTACCAAGCTTGATGTTTAACAGAAGGGGATCCTAGATAGTACTCTCCTACATCCAGAGGACTCTAGCAACTAAGAGAGTACAAGATAGCAGTAGTGTTTACAGGACCAAGGGAATGGGCAGTAGTGATGAATTAAACAAATGGCAGAAGCCCCGACAAAGGTGGGAGAAAACATGGCAAACAGAGGCACAATAGCAAAGTAGAAGCAGGGGACAGATTGAAGGGGGTATGTCTTAATGCCAGGAGCCTAGGTAATAAACTCAGTGAGTTTCAGACGCTGATAACAGACACTGAGGTGGACATTGTGGCCACTATGGAAATGTGAGCCACAAATAATGTCTGAGTATTCACTATTCAGGAGGGACAGAGGAACTGGTGGGGGGGGGGTTGCCCTTTTTCTCAAAGAAGGTACTGAGGTGGTAGAAGATGGGTGCATTAGGACTAGTAGTGGTAAAGCTGAGTCAGTATGGGTTCAACTCATGGCAGCCTCATGCAAGAAAGTATGCTTGGGGTGATATATAGGCCACCAGGGTAAGGGAAGGCAAGGGACAGAGAACTCAGAGAGGAACTTAAACGAGGGGTAGAAACATGGCGGTCGGAGACCTGAACCTACCAAACATTGATTGTGAGGTCCTGGTGTCCAAGAGCACCAGTAGGCAGGCCTTGCTGGGTGCCTTCCAAAACTGTCTACTGGTACAACCAGTCAAGGAACCTACTAGGCAGACTGCAGTCGTTAATGTGGTACACACCGACTCAGAGATGGTGGGAGTAGGAGAGCCACTGGGAAGCAGCAACCATGACTCTCGTTTGAATTGGCCCTCAGGGCCAGAAAGCCATAACTGAGAACTGACACTCTTGACATTAGAATGGCAGACTTTGATAGGATGAGAGAACTGGTCAGGAATACTTTTGTAGAGGTGGAGGACATAGGTGGAGTGGTGGAAAGATGGTGGTAATTCAGGGGCTATTCTCATGGCATCTTAAGTATGCATAAGAACAGTAACAAAGAAAAACAGGTTTAACGACCACTGTGGGTCTCAGCAAGTGTCAGAGAAGCAGTAAGAGCCAAATAAAAGGCCTTCTTCTATAAATACACAGAAAAACAAGGGAGAAGTAGAATGGAAGGATTATCTACAGAGAAATTGGGAGGCAACAGAGGCCATTGGGAAGGCCAAAGCAGACACAGAGCTGCACATCATGGAGGGGTCAAGAATCGATAATAACAGTTTTTCAGATCTATTAGTCAAAAAAAGGCGGGGGAATCTTAAGGCTAGTTGAGGGGGTAGGGTGATAGAGGAGGATGGGCAAATGACTGCCGTCCTAAATGACTACTTTTGCTCAGTTTTCACTAAGGAAGATGGTTGGTGCATGCCAGAGAGTGGCATCAAAGTGGCCACTAAGAGAATCTGGAAAGGAAACCATCATTGTTCACTAGTGAAAAGTTTCTGAACGGGCTGGCTACCCTTAAGGTAGATAATAATAATAATTCTTCATTTTTACCATGCCTTTCTTAAAACCAAGGTGCCTTAACAACTTCATATGAATCAATAAAATAACACAGATCCAATAACTGCGGAATTCATAAAATACAATAAAATGCCATCATCAGGGGTATGCCATCAACCACAAATGGGTCTTTAAGGCCTGTTTAAAATCCTCCATACATGTGCACTGCAGAAGCGAATGGGGTAAAGAATTCCAGAGGGCAGAGGCTGCATACATAAAAGCACAGGCCCCTGAAGATTTTAAAGAAACCCTTGGAATCTCTAGCAACACCTCGTCAAAAAAGTGGATCGATTGCCTAGGGCAGTAAGGTACCAGGATCTCTTTCAGGTAGTCCGGGCCCAGTCCATGTAGGGCTTTGTAAGTCAGAAGACCTACTTTAAAGGTGATCCACCACTGTATTAGGAGCCAGTGCAGTTCGCGCAGCACCAGAGAAATATGACAGGTATGAGGAGTACCCATCAGTAACCGGGCCGCAGTGATCTGCACGAGCTGAGAGCAGAGGATATCAACCCCTGGTCGCCCTAGATACAAAAAGTTGCAATAATCAAGATGCAAGGTCAGAAAGGTATGGACCAATGTAGACAGATCACCAGACGGAACTAGGTGCTTAATCCTGGAGATGTTCCTCAGATGGTGAAAGGATGATTTAATGACTGCTGACACCAGCGATCGCAGTGTCAGCCTGTTGTCAAAAATCACCCCCAAGGTCCGCACCCATTCAGAGGTAGGGAGCTGGGCACAACCCAGAAAAAGTCTTCAGGGCAAACCAGCTCCCATCCTGTCCATCTGGTGACCCGGGTCCACAACCATCACTTCTGTCTTCTCTGAGTTCATCCTCAGCCAGCTCAAATTCATCTAGTTCTGGATTTCAGTGAAACAGTTGTTAAATACTGAGAGAGCTCTATCCTGGTCGGGTGCAAAAGACAGGAAGAGCTGGGTATCATCAGCATAGCAGTGAAACCTCAGCCAATACCTTCTTACAGTGTCTGAGGGGCAGCATGTACACTGCGAGCAACATGAGGGACAACACCGAACCCTGAGGGACCCCACATTATAGAGAGACTAGGACTGAGGAATTAATCCCCATGTGAGTTCTACCCATGATGATAGCTCTAAACCACCTGAGGACTGGGCTAGACAGACTGAAGATGAACCTCAGGCATTCAAGAAGTACCCCATAGTCCACAGTGTCAAATGCTGAGGAGAGATCGAGACGGACCAAGATGGAACGTCTCTTTCAATCTCTTGCCATCAAGAGATCATTGAACACATGAACCAGTGCCATCTCAGTACTATGCCTCTTTTGGAAACCAGACTGGAGTGGTTCATAAATGTCATGGATGGTCAAATGGTTCTCCAGTTGTATGGCCACTACTTTCTCAATCACCTTCCCTACAAAGAGAAGGTTAGAGAGGGTCTGTAGTTAGCATGGCAGTCTGGGTACTGAGAAGCTTTATTTAGGAGGGGCGTTACCACCGCCTCCTTCAGGAAGTTAGGAAACTCACCCATCTCAAGGGAACACCAGACTATCCGTGTTAGGACCGGGCTGATAATATCACAACAACCCTTTATTAGGAAGTTGGGCCCAGATCCAAACTATGGCCAATCCACATGACATCAATGAACTCCGGCCGGTCAAAGGAGCTCCAGGAGAGCCTAGGGACAGCCAATCTACAGCCCAGATAAAGCCCCGGTACCAGATGGGTTGCATCCGAGGATACTCAAGGAATTAGCAGTGGAGATGGCTGAACCACTGGTATGTCTGTTCAACTGCTCACTTATGTCGGGGGAAGTTCAATGAGATTAGAAGTTGGTAGACATTGTACCACTTCATAAGAGGTGGGATTAAGGAGCAATCAGGGAACTACTGGCCTGTCAGCCTAACCTCTGTTGTAAGGAATCTGACGAAGTCACTAATGTAAGAGAACCTTATAGACTACATGGACAGCAATAGGCACCAGGATAGTAAACAACATGGTTTCACAGTAGGAAGATGCTGTCAACTCACTTGATAATTTTCTTTGCCTAAGTGACAAAGGAATTAGACAAGGGCCATACTGTGGATCTGCTCTACTTTGACTTCAGCAAGGTTTTTGACTCAGTACTTCACAAACGATTGCTCAAGAAGATGGAAGACCTGGGTGCAGCTAAACCCATAGTGAAAAGGATGGGTAACTGGCTAAAGGGGAGGCAGCACAGAGTGGTGGTCAATATGGTTAAATCCGATAAGAGGAAGGTTATGAGTGGAGTTCCACAGGGATTGGTCCTGAGTCTGATCCTCTTCAGCATGTTCATTAATGAAATTAATGAAGGAATTCAGGGCAGACTGTGTCTCTTCGCAGATGACACAAAACTATGTGGGAGGGTGTTTAGGGATGAGGGAATAAGGGCGATGCAGAGAGACCTACAAAAGCTAGAAGGGTGGTCAAAGATACGGTAGTTAAAATTCAGTTGCTAAAAGTGCAAGGGTAATGCTCCTAGGAAAAAAAGAACCCCAAGACACAGTATTGAATGAGAGGAGAGAGAGATTTACAGCTGAGAAATGGGATCTGGAGTTATCGTTGCAACTCATTAAAGCAATTGAGTCAGTGCAGCAGGGCTTATAGCCAGGCTTAACAGTATGCTGGGATGTATTGGGAGGGGTATTGATAGTAAAAAAAAGAGGTAATACTTCACCTTTGCAGATTCCTGGTGAGGCCTCACCTAAAGTACTGTGCCCAGTTCAGGAGTCCTCACCTCAGAAAGGATAAGGATAGACTCGAGGCAGTTCAGTGCAGAGTAACAAAAATGATTCAGGGGCAGCAGGGCAGATCCTATGAGGAACACTTTAAGGCACTAAGTATATAGTCACTGGAGACCAAAAGGGAGGAGATATGACAGAGAACTTCAAGTTCCTTAAAGAAATTAGCAAAGGTGAACTGCAGGGAACTATTTAACCTGAATACCAGTTTGTGGTCATGTGGACATGAATGGAAATAAACAGGAGGTAAGTTAGGGAGGAATGTGAGGAAATACTATGTAAAACTCCTCTCATTCGTGAGGGACTTGTGCTCACCTTAGGGACCCTTTTCCCTCCGACTGGGGTTTAGGCCTTCAGTGCTCTGGGGGAGAAATTTCTACAGCCACCATTTGGGGGCAGCAGAGATCTTTACAGTATATAAAGAGGGAGGAGGGAGAGATCTGGATCCATTTTTGTCTAGGAGAGTAGGAAGAGAGACTGGTGGGCACTGTGGTGGGGCAGTGTTACGGGGGACCTTCCCTTCCTTTAGGCAGGTCAGCCATTGAATCAGTGAAGCACCAGGATCCTGGACTGGGCTCCTGTTGGGTGGTGGTAAATAGCCACAGATGGGATCATTTGGGTCCTGGGTCCCTGGAGGTCTGGGTGGTGAGATCGCCCAGGTAGATAGTGCAGGGAGGTAGGATAGGTCCTGGGGGATAATGATGGGAACTCATGGCACTGGCTTGCTGGCTTGGGCTGTCAGGGCTGCAGAGGTGGTAGCAGGGCCTCTGTAGAGGATGGTGATCTGGTGGCAGCAGTTCCCCTCCATTCCTGGTGTTGCAGGATGGCCCCAGAAGTTAAATGATGGGGCTGGGGGTAGCCTTTACCCATTTTGGGGCCTGTTTGGAGGGACAGGCCTCAAGGCACCAGATTAATTTACCCAGATGGATCTATGAAGGCCTTTTAGGCTCCTCACGCTGGTTTGCTCATATTGAGCACAAGAGGAAACTTGGGGGACACCGTATGTGTGTGTGTGTGTTGGATCTGAAGATCGGAAGCACGTTCAGGCAGTCAGGAAACTTGGAAGGATGCAGTGATCTGAGTGGGCCTAGGGATCAGGTTAGGCGGGGAAAAGATGCAGGACTGGAAAGATCCTGGCGGAATATGATGGCACCTGAGGTATTAGCAGGTTGCACAATCCATGTCCCTTGGGCTGAGAAGAGAGAGCCAGAGAATCGTTTGGAGAAGCTTTTCACTTCTCAGGTTCGAGGGAGTGGTTCACTGAAGAAAGAATCAACTGACATTCCATTGGGAGACCCACAGTTGGGAGCTCAAGAGGACACTGTGTAGCCTAAGTGCAGGAACTTAACAGTGACGGAATGGTTGTGGACAGTGATTAAAGTGAACAGGAAAGCACAGGAACTCAGTTCCTGTAACTTTTTTGCAGCAGGAACACAGTTCCTGTACTTCCCATTGACAATGGAACTGAAATTCTTAAACCAGCAACATAATGACTGTTTCTGGGCTTGTGACCTGAAATCATGGTTTCCATAACATTTGACTTACACAACAATGTTATTTTCCTAGAAATACTTCAGTATTTGTAATTGAATCTACTAGTGTTTAAACAGATAGATGTCGTGACACAGCTATCCTTCAGACTGAGCATCTTCATTCCGCATTTCATATTTGCCAGTGCCTGAATTCCTGTACTTTTTATCTACCACTTGCACCACTGGTTGTGGGTTTATGGAGCTTCACATTCCAGGATTTTTTAAATATCTGTCCCTGTGTAAAAAAACTGCTGTGGAAGATATGTGCTGTACACAATCTTCTCTGCCTGAAGAAATGTTTACCTCCCAGAATGACTGCATAAAGTTTAGCTCCATGGGATCTGTGATTCTTATTTTTTTAAGCCATTGAAACCTCTGAGCCCTGCTAATCATTTTGGGGCTCAGGAGAATGAAGCTTGATTGTTTGGGGGGGATCTGGAGTCCTGGTTTTGATTTATTAGGTAAGGATGCTAATAAAATAATAATCCTTTGGTTTTTAAAATCCCTATGAATGTCCTTCCAGAAGTTCTTTCCTGAAAATCCTGCCCCCATATTCTCTGGGGCTGATGGGGGGCCCAGGAGGCTGAAATGTAGGAATGAATTGAATGTACTGTCCCGCTCCTCCGGTGGGTTCCTGGGGTGCAAGTTAACTGTTCCATCAAGGGAAACTTTGGTTCTGGGACAGCTTAAGATGGTCCACATTTTATTCCATGAATTCAAATGAGAAAGTCTGGTAGAGAATTTTGTGTTGAGGATCCCTTTCCCTGAAACAGCAGGCCCCTAGACTATGGGGAAGGGGGGTGCTACAACTACTTTATGGAAAGGATGATGGAACCGTGGAACTGTCTTCCAGCAGAGGTGGTGGGTGTGAAAACAGCCAAGGGATTCAAACAGGGCTGGTACATAATGAATGGAATCTTGGTTATTGGAGACGACAGGACCATGCAAGTGAATACAAAATGGATGGAGAAGGTTAGTACCCTGGAGAAACAGTAGGCTTCACGGATTATAGGGGACTTGGGCAGACTGGATGGACCTCTGGTCATTTCTGTGGTCATTGTCTATGTTTCTATATGACCTTCAGGTTTTTGTCACATCTATTTACACATACTGAAAAATCTTTTAGCTCATGTAACCCCACCTACTGATTTGGGGGCTTACCTGTAGCCCATAGCTCCTGTTTGCTCTCCTCCATGGTGGCTCCAGGGCAGTCGGCATATTTTTGGGGTACCCCCACTTCTGCCCTGAGTTTTTCTGTGCCCTGGTGCCCCAGTAGCAGCCCCATGTGAATTCAGCCCTATGAGGCTCCAGACATCTGGAACCCGATCAGCCGCGTGGCCAATGTACTCCAGTGCAGCAGGGGTTGCTCAGGCAGCACATTTGTTCTCCCGACTGCTCAACTTGGGGTCGATCAGGAGAGTGTTCAGCAGTCCTGGTGTCCCCATGTAGTAAGTGGGACCTGGTAACCATGAGGAGGGCCCTGAGTGGCCATCTACTTAGCTAGATTAAAAGATCTACAAAGTGTTGTCCATAGGGGCTTATGAATATTAACGAGCCAGAACCCTGATCACATACATATTCATGAGGGCGCTTTTCAGCAACTGCCAACCGGGATAAAAAGTAATGAAATAAATAATGTAACTGCTGTCTGTATGTTTTGGAAAAAAGTGCATTTATAAGGGGGAAAGAAATGTTTAAATAAATGCTTTACTTCTTGCTGCACCAATATTGTTGGGATTCGGAGAACACAGCCTGCCTGCTGCAAGGCATCCTTAAATACTGGCAGCAGTGGAAGGCAAATGAACTGAGCAAATTACTTGTTCTGGGTAGCAACAGCAAGAACACATCCAGTGCTAATGGACTGTGTGGCATTTGGGCAGATATTTAGTTTATTCTGGCTGCACTAGGACTTTATTTGGGACTGTATTTATTCTGCTTAAGGTACTGTGTGTTTAGCAGCCATTTTCAAGCAGCTGATGCCAATCAGAAAGCTAAGATTTTAAAGCCAGGATTTGTGGGACATTAGCCAAAGCTCATGGGAAACTTCCAAGTGCTCATAGGGAATTGCAGGGACCTAATTTCAGGCACCAAAAGAGTAAACTGACTGCATCAAGTGAGGTTCATGCATAATTCATTTTCTTAATTGACAGGCCCTCCAGTCTATTGGAGGCCAATCACCCAATAATTTCAACCAGTCAGGAGCCTCAGGAGAGTCCCATAAAAAACTGTTTTCAGTATTTTTACAGATTTGAGCAGGCATCCCCCTCACAGGGATGGGAGCTCAGGCCCCCAGCCATGCCACTGGACCTAGCGATCCAGTTCATCCTCTCCATCCAGGAGGATTTTTTGCCTCTTAGCAGTGAAAGTTGAAGTAATTTAGTTTATGCAGAACCTGCTAACCTGGGGGTTGCCAGAATGTCCTCCAGGTGCTAGCCCTCACTTCCACATCGGTGAAATTGGTGGACATGCAGTGCGACATCAAGCCAGCTGTGAGAGAGCTGATTCTACCTCAGTTGTGAGAGGACTGTCGAAATCAGGAGCCTTTATTGCAGAGATCTAACATCAAGAGGCTGAGTGAGTACTCTTGTACCCCCTGTGCATGAGAGAAAGAAACCTGCTTAATTGGGGCTGCCAATGTCCACAGAATGTCTAATCTGTATTGTTCATCTTGTCTAAACACTGCATCCTGTCACGCCTAACCATAGCCCAGCATAGGTGAACCTTTTATAAAACTTTGCTGTTTGTGAGTGTCCCATAAGTGTGAACATTGTATCTGCTGTGCCTGTCTTGCCCAGCAAAGGTGGACCTGACTGCTCTGGAGGACCCAAGTGAGCCTAGAGTATTGTATAAATGTGCTGATAGGTGATTATCTGTTATGGAGCCTACAGGATTAGAAGGGGTGCACTCAGTACCAGGGCTTAACCTGACTTTGCCTGGAAGGTTCAGTACCTGCTAACTAGTTTCAGTCAAGATGTCCTGTGGAGCTGCAACCTACAGCCATGTACCACCAATAAGAGTGAGACCCCAAGTCTGTTGGATTTGACTTTGTTATCTAGAAATGACTGTGTTCTGAAGTAAACTGACTAGGGCGGCCACCCTGGCCAGTGATTGAAGGTACTATCCCTTCACTGATTTGTACCAGATATAAATGCCCTGACTGTACCAGAAGATATAAATGTGATGGATGTTGAGGAAGAAATAGCTGACTTGCAATCCAAGTGTACCTGGCTGTCTACACCTACCAGTGTTTTTTGAGTGCAACATGCAGAGCAATCCATGCATACCCCAAACTGAGACTGTATATGGTTCATATATTAAATGGTGAAAAAGTTAATTGCAATTCTTGTTAATCAAGCTGGCCAACATACAGCTGCACCATCTGCCAGGCCTGCAGCCATCGAAGGATGACGGACTGAACTGTTTTCCCCTTTGCATCACATCAAAACTCATGCTGGACTTGATAATTGGGGGCCTGTAATAACCTTCTTGCAGTCAATTGCCTGAGGCATTAGAATTAACTGCATTGTGTGGGGACTCGTCGGCAGGTCAGTCATCATGTGGGGTTGCCTCTAGAGGGTGGGGTTTTGTCCCTTTAAACCAATGAGCACGCACCACACAGAATATCTACCAAAGCAGCCTGTACCCATGTACCTAGCACCTGCCTAGACAACGCTAGTACTCATCACTTGTTACCTGCAGCAGGCAAGAAACATCGAAGGTGTTGTGCTCACGGGTGAATGAAACATCTGTCTGCAACTCTGAACTACTTGTTTTGTGAGAGGAACTCGCAGTGAGAAACTCATTGAGGTTGCCGTGTGCTGTGGGAGAGCGTGATATTGGTGTAACTGCCCCCATGATACACTGCATTGACTAAGATCTGCCTGCTTGTAAATGGGCTCTGCAGTCGTGACAGCTATCAAAGCTGTTGTACTCTGGGGTGAGCATCTATACAGACTGTACTGTTTTCCACTTTACATCACATCAGAACTTATGCTGGACTTGATAATTGGGGGCCTGTAATAACAGTCTTACAGTCAATTGTCAGGTAACGACTGCAAATCGTATAATGTCTGACCCACTTTGTGTTGTTCAAGGGGTACCATAGGGCTCAGTGCTAAGCCTCTTGTTATTTTTATCATACATAAGTAAATCTGGGGATGTAGTTAATAGGTTGGCATATCATTTGTATGCTGATGATACAATAATATACCCTTCTGCTAAAATCATTCAAGAAAGGGCAATTTACAATTAAGTTTTAACACCATACAGGACTATTTTGTGAAATCTAAATTAAAAATGAACATTTTATGGTTTTGGGGTCTGCACCAAAATTAAAGAACTGCTCAGATTTGGTTATTACAGATTCAAGTGGGGTGGTGGTACTGGATCATTTCCACAGGGGCAGGACCTTCTGAGGGGCACTAAACATGAACTCCATGGTGCTATGATCTGACCAAAAACTGGCTCTGCACTGAGGTCGATAATATCGATACTAGAAGAAAAAACTAGGTCCAATGTGTGGCCACCCATGTGTGTTGCTGTTGTTATATTTTGTGTCAGGCCCAAGGCCTCAATGCTGCCAAGGAGATCGCTTTTAAATTTTGAGAGCCCACCATCGACCCAAGCATTGAAGTCCCCCAGAATCAACCACCTGGAAGACTCAATAACAGGCCTGTGATGAGCTCCTCGCTCTCCAGTAAAAAGTCCACATCCATTCCTGAGGGATGATACAGCAAGAGAACACTGAAGCCCACACCAACGCCACCTTTGGTGGCCACACATTCAAAGGATCATGTAGGACCTACAGGTAGCACTGTGAGGTTCAGGCTAGATTTAAAACAAATGGCCACCCCCACCCCTGCCTCTGCGATCCTTTCTCTGGCTATGTATCATGGAGTACCTGGCTGGCACTGCTGCCTCAAAAATGGGAGCAGCATTTTCATCCAGCCAGGTCTCCGTGATGCAAGCCAGGTCGACAGAGGATATCAGGTCCACCATTATGGCAGTCTTGTTCTTCATTGACCTGGTACTGCATAACACAATCCGAGTAGGATGAGGTGGGACAACCAGACCAGCTATCTGCCCACACTCTAAGGTGCAGCCCTTGGGTATGGGAACTAAGTATGTCAGCCCTGTTCAAGTTCCCATTTCACCCTAGGGCATCTCCTTGGCCTCACCACCTGAATCCAAGGCACCCCGGCAGCCACTTGGGGGAAATTCCTCTGGGCCCCCCCTCCTCCTGAGCTATCCCCAAGGCCCTACATCTTTAGTAGGCCTCAACTGGCAAAACTGGAAGCTAGAAGGAACAGAGATCCCATAGGTCACCACCCAAGTAGTTGTGCCTTATGGGCCCTTGTCCCAAGCACATCTCTTTAATAATAAACTCCCTCTAGTAAATACCCCACAATCACCCCAATACCACAAATAATCCCACAAACATAAATACCAAACCCTCAACCACCCACCCACACAATCTTAATTTCACAACCACACACACACACACACCAAAACACAAACACACACACACACACCCCACACACCTCAAACACAAAAACATACAAATAGATAATTATAAATAAAGCCCTCAAAAACTCCTCGAACAGGGACAAAACACTGGTTAACAGACTCAAAGTTCTAAGCTTGCTCAGCCCAAGTCCTAAATCTCTGAGTAACTCATTAGTGGCAATCCATATTCAAATCAAAATTCAATAACTTGTCCAAAAATGTAACTTAGACAAATACTGGGGAGCTCTCACCTCCGCAGCCCAGACAGCTTGAATACTAAGAGGCTCTCAACCTTCTAGCCCACTACACTATTCTCCTTACTTTAGTTTAACTGTAATATACACTTCAGTACTTTATAGAAGTCATAAACCAATTCACAGAGTTCGATGTAAGAAGAGGGGGGAGGGTAGTTCAGCAGACCTACGATCCTCTTCAGCAGATATAGAAGCACACAACTCTTCTTGCTGGTTTCTTCATTCAAGGAAACACATTTTGCTGGTTCCGATGCAGCCCAAACCACAGTATGATCCAGGAACTCCCCTGCGGTCACAGCCACCCTCCAGCAGCTGCCCCACCAGTTCCTTCCATCAGAAGTCAGCCACCCTCTGATGACCAACTCCCCAGATACCCCCTATAAATGTCCCTGTAGTTCAACCATGGGCCCCACCAGATTGTTGCTCTAGGAAGTCCCAGTAAACTACAGCTCATCCCTCTTCCTTCCTTCCATGTCCCGCTGAACAGTGCACCTCCAAAACTCCCGCACTGCAAGTCCCCTGTTCCAATCCTGCAAAACCGCTCCACCAACCTCTCTGCCACAAACTCCGACCAAAACCTGCCGCCTCCACAGGTATCCACACGGATAGTACTCTTCCTGCAAATCGACTAAATCCACAGGCAAGTCCTCCAGATAATGTTTTATAATGTTATTTTTGTATTTGAGCAAAAGACCGGGACAAAATCATCCACACACGAGCCAGGTCTTCTGTTCTCCTGTGTCCCTGTTCCTCCAAGGAATTCCACAAAAGCTTATAATAACAAAACAAACAGTATAAAATAGCTCTCTAAAAATATATCAAGTATTCAAAATTATACACTCAAATACTTGAAAATAAAACTGAAAAACTGAAAACGCTGCTCCCAGAACTTTATGAGCTAACCTTTGGGTAGAGGCACCGTGCAAATGTAAAATCGTGGAAAAGAACCAGTTACATACAAAAATATAAACATACACTTTGACAGCATATAAGGACTGCTTGGCCCACCTATTGGATAAGCTGAAGATTCTAGTTAACCAACAGCCTACTTCCTTCTAACCCTCACTAAAATTGCTTTATGTCTGTCCCATGCATTCTTGAATTCCCCTACTGTTTTTGACCCCACAACCTCCTGAGGAAGGTGGTTCTATGCGTCCACCACCCTGTCCATGAAAAAATACATCCTCACATTGCCCCTGAGCTGCCCCCCATCTTCAAATTGTGCCCCCTTGTTCTTGCACATCTCTTATCTGAAAGATGCTCCCATCTTGGACTTTTATTCTCTTAAAGTACTTGAAAATTTCTATTATGTCCCCCTCTCCCTCTTTCCCTCAAGGATATACATGTTAAGCACTTTTAGTTTCTCTCTGTATGACTTTTGTTGCAGACCCTGCACCATTTTAGTTGCCCTCCTTTGGACTGCCTCTGTCCTGTCTATATCCCTGTAGAGATGGGGTCTCCGGAACTGCACACGGTACTCCAGATGATGTCTCACCAACTGTCTGTACAGAGGGATAATAAGGAATAACTTCCTATTTTCTAGTGGTGATGCCTCTCCCTGTACATCCCAGTATCCCCCCAGCCCTACTTACTGCCTTCTCACATTGCTTACCTAACTTAGGGTCATCTGGTATGACTGCACCAGGTCCCTTTCCATTTTTGTTGTTGTTACTATTCCCCCCCCCCCCCCATTGTGTACTCTTCCCCTGGGTTTAAGTTTCCCAGGTGCATTACTTTGCACTTCTTTGCATTGAGTCTAAGCTGCCATACTTTTGACCATTCCTCCAACCTTGGGTAGTCCCTTCTCGTCCTTTCAACCCCCCACCTGTGTATCAACCCTGTTGTAGATCTTTGTGTCATCTGCAAAGGGGCATACTTTTCCTTCTAGTCCCCCTGCAGTGTCACTTATAAAGACATTAAAAAGGATGGTTCTCAGAACCAACCCTGTGGTACTCTGCTAGTAACCCCAGATCTTACTTTGAGAGGGTTCCTGCAGTAGGTCTTCACATATAAGGCTTTGCCTTCTGGCATCAGGTTCAAATGGCAAACTCATAGCTAGCAATCATCAGCGGGGACCACCCCCGATGTCAGGTGATGCAACATCAGCCCGACTATGAAAGGGGTGGTCTTGCACCTGCCCTCCAGTTCTTTCCCGCCGTCGTTTCAGTTCGTTCGACAGATGTGGTAGAACAGCGATCAGTCGCCTGCTTAGTATTTGACAATTTTTGTCTTATTCTACATATTTTTCTCTGAATTTTTCGAATGAGTGTATGTCGTCTTGTCTCAACGAGAAGTACTTCAAGTGCGGTGCCCAAATCCTGCGTGGAGTTAAGTGTGTTATTTGCCAAGGATTTAACAAGGCCACACGGACCTGATGCAAGTGGACCCTCGAGGCCCAGCTTCTGACCCAACAGCTGGCTTCTGTGGAAAACGAGCTCCAGAAACTTAGGGAGAGGTTGTCATCTCTGGCCCCAGAAAAAAAAAGAAAAAGAAGGACAAGGAGAAGTGTCAGGAGAGAAGCCCATTGCCACAAGGGAGACCCTCCACTTCCAGAACCATGAGTACCACTCTTACGGGCACTCCGTCCACTTCTGCAGGCTGGACGCCTTCTCCCCCTCCTGCAGAGGTGTGCAGGCAGCTGGAGGTTGCCTCTCTCGATGTATCTGTCAGTTCTTCCACTTGTAGCACTGCTAAGTCACCCTCCAGCCCTGCTGCCAGGCGCCAGGCTCAGACCGATAAGCCTGACCATGGTCCTTCTTCCGCAGCCAGCCCAGTCATGACTGATAAACTGGACAACAGGCCCTCCATCGACCACGCAGTCTCATCTAACTTCCGTCAGGCTCCCTTGAGGACCCTGATGCCAGGATGAGTGTGCTCGTGGAGGACTCTTTATCCCTGCCAATCTCTACCCCTCCCAGGCATTCGCCACCCAATCCCGACCGTTCCCTTCCATCAGGATCGCTCCCAGGCCTGTCATTGGGGTCTTCTTCCAGAGCTTCCCCTTCACCTGGTTCTTCTCTGCCACCAGATCCCCCTCCTCCTAGGGGTCTATCACCAGACTGGGATCTTTTAGGTATCGAGGACCTCCCGGCAGGACTCTCGGCTGTATGCCTGATCCCTTGCTGCTGCCCAGCAGCCATGCAGTGTCTCCCCCTACCGGGCCTTCAGCTCCTCCTGCCGGATCCTCTGGTGGTTTCCCGGGGCCTGACTCCCATGTTCTGCCACTGGGAGGCCCTCTGCTGGACCCTTCTCATCAGACACTGGGCCTGGTGCCTTTGATGCTGGGTTACCCTACACCGGGACACCTGATGCCAGGATACCTGATGCCCGGATATCCAATACCTGGATATCTGCCATTAAGTTATCCCTCTGGGTTTACAGGGAACCAATATCCCTACTGGCATCATCCTGCTTATCAGCCCTTTGTCGGGTATCCTGGGTACCAGCATCCTCCTCCTCCTCCTCCACCACTGCCACCTGATCATGAATCTGTCCTGGTGTGGTGGAAGGATGCTAGGACACAACTCCTTACAGAACTTAGGAAGTCCCAGCTGCTTGGAGGAATTCCTCTATCCAGAGCACCACCTCCTCCTCCAGTTCCTTTGGGATGTGCTGTGGGTTCTCTTTCAGTGGGTGACACTGGGATGGATCCTTCCCTTGTCAGTGGTTTGGAGCCCTGGGATTCAGATTTGGATTCCAATATCGACTTCTTTAAGCCTTGTTCAACGGTTGAATTTCATCCAAAAGAATCTCCAAAATCCCCCCCAGAGGATCCTTCTTTTGGGCATCTCTTTAAAACTATTAAAACAGCAGGGGGTTGGCCATCCAAGTAGATAGATCCTCAGTGAAAAAGACTGGCTGAACATTTGGACTTGTCCACCACAGACCCTCTACCCATCCCTCCTTGGATGGGCCTGCATGAGGATCTAGTTACTTCAATATGGCAACAGTTCTCTTCCATCCTGGCTGTTTCCAGGAAGGCTTACAGAACCTATCCCCCTCGGAAGGGATCTCCCACCTGACTTCACACCCAAAAGCCGACTCTATGGTCATCACGGCCACGCATGACCACTCAGCTCAACCTAAACACTTGCGTTCCTCCCCACCAGACAAGGACTGAAGACAACTTGACCAGTACGGTAGGAAGATTTACCCGTCCACCTCCTGCACCATCTGGTCACTGAACTATGTGTCCCTCATGGTGGCTTTTCAGAAGTCCTCTCTCACAGAACAGGAGAGGGACCTTCAGGACATCCCTAATGAAAACCTCAGGGCTAAACCACTGGACAAGGTTCGCATATATAAATCTTCCAGCCATCATGCACTCCAGGCCACTTACAATTTTGTGGAATACATGGCTCAGGCTGCAATGATTAGCATGGCTGCACCTAGCAGGTTTGGCACAGGATGTTCAGTCATCCCTTTCTAATGCACCTTTCAGGAGTTCCATCCTCTTTGGCAGTGATGTGAAAGACATTATTACAGGGCTACAAGAGAGCGGTAGGTCTCTTAGAGATGTATGCTCCTTGTATCTGATGGGTCAAAAGAAACAGCTCTTTCTTCACCAGAAAAGATGGAACAAGAACCAGAACAAACATCAAGGTAAAAGATGCGCCATTAGCTCTGGAACCCAAGCTCCTCAGGCTAAGTTTGCCAAAGCAGTCTTGGGAACCAAAGCTCTGCTCCCCTCGGCATCCTGACTCGCTTCCCCTTCTCCCACTCCCTCCGTTCCCCTTGGAAGAACCAGTAAGTGAGAGGTTCAGTCTCTACCGGAAGGGGTGAAAGTCCATCACAGCAGATGTCTGGGTTCTTCAGCTGTTACAAAGAGGTCACTCTATCGAGTTCCTGGAGATTCCACCTTCAAACTCTCCAGGAAGGTCCATTTACCCATTGGGTCAGATCCTCATCATCCACCAAGAGATCCAGGCCCTGCTACAAAAAGTGGCCATAGAACCCATCCCTCCAAATCAATTAGGAAGGGGATTCTACTCCCATTTCATCCTAGTCATAAAAAGACTGGGGATCTACGACCGATCCTGGATCTCAGCACACTCAACCTCTTTGTGGAGTACAAGAGGTTCTGCATGCTGACTCTTCAGGGACTCCTTTCCCTGCTCCTGTCAAACACATGTCTGTGCTCCCTGAATATACAGGATACTTAACTTCATATCCCCATCTTCCCGGCCCACAACTACTTCCTTTGATTCTCCTTGCAGGAGAACCATTTCAAATTCAAGGCACTTTCCTCTGGCTTGTCCTCAGTGCCCTGGGTTTTCACCAAGTGCCTAACAGTGGTAACAGTGTTTTTCCACTGCAGGGGCATATATGTGTTCCCATACCTGGATGACTGGCTCTTTTCAGCCCCATGCCTGGACAACCTGAAAGAGTCTCTCTCCTTTACTCTGGATCTGTTTGTCCAGCTGAGCATCTTGTTTAAGCTCCCCAAGTCTCAGCTAGTACCCTCTCAGTGCCTCCAATTTATTGGAGTGGTGCTGGATATAGTCCAGAGCAAGGCCTTCTTACCATCGGATCGAGCCGAGACCTTGGCTTCTCAGGCCACTTTGGTGCCCAAAGCTTGATGGACCCCAGCACACTCTGTGCTGCATCTTTTGGGTCTAATCACAGCAGCCATTCCTACCATCCCCATGACCAGACTGCACATGAGGATTACCCAGTGGTCTCTTTCAGTCCAGTGGGATCAACAATTGGACAACATGAACTAACTGGTCATGATGATCTCCAACAACCTTCAGACAGACCTCCTTTAGTGGCAGGACCTCACTAACTTGGTGGAAGCCCCCTTCCACTCTTTGGATCCCTTCCAGACCCTCACCTTGGATGCCTCAGATGTGAGTTGGGGAGCCCATTTGGGAGATCACAGAACTCAAGGTTCATGGTCTCCTCAGGAGCAACATCTTCACAGCAACATCCTGAAGACCAGAGCAGGCCTCTATGCTTTCCAGGCCTTCCAGTTGTTACTCCTCCTAGGAACACTTCTGGTCCAGCCAGACAGCATAGCGACTGTCTGGTACCTCAACAAACAGGGAGGTACCCAGTCGTACCCTCTTTGCAGGGAAGCAATGAGAGTATGGTATTGGGCTGTTCAGCATGGCCTGTTTCTGACAGCACTCCATGTACCAAGTGTGCACAATGTCCTGGTGGACAGTCTCAGATGATCAGTAGCCAGGGCTCACGAGTGGGAACTAAAACAAGGGATAGACCAAGACCTGTTTCTTCAGTGGGGTCGGCCAGACCTAGATCTGTTCACCTCCCCATTCAGCTCAAAACTACCCAAATTTGGCTCGCTCGTTCCTGAGTATGGTACTTTTTGATGAGATGTATTGTCTCTCTCTTGGACAGGGTGGTTTCTATACATATTTCCTCCCTTTCCTCTCATTCAGAAGGTTCTGTTGAAACTCCAGGCAGAAGGGGCCCACTTGATTTTGATTGCCCCTCTGTTGCCCCTGGCAGATTTGGTTCTCGCTGTTACAACTAGTTCTAGAAACACCGGTCCTTCTGTCACTGTCTCATGAACTTCTGTTTCAGGAGCAAGGCATCTTGGTCTATCCAAATCTTCAGTCTCTCCTCTTCATGTGTGGCACCTGTGAACATAGCAGTTTCTCGCTATGGAATTTCCTCTCAGGTTGTTCGGGTCCTGGTGGAAGACAGAAAACCCTCTACCAGATCCACCTACACCATGAAGTGGAAGAAATTTTCTATCTGGGCCACAGCCAAATGCCTGGACCCTGTTTCTTGCTCGGCCTCCCTGGTGTTATAGTATCTCTTACATCTTTCTAAGTTGGGCCTTAGCTACTGCTGTATTAAGGTCCATCTTTCTGCGGTGTTGGCCTGCCACCTTCCGGTGGAGGGCAAAACCCTAGCACAACTAGCGGTTTCCAAAACATTTTTGAAGGGTATCCTTCACATCAAACCTCCAGTCCAGAATACCTGTCCTCCCTGGGATCTTAATTTTATGTTGGAGAAACTTACTTTGCCCCTTTTTGAACCAGCAGCAAGTTGTGATATGCGCTTCCTGTCCTGAAAGACACTGTTTTTGGTTGCAGTTACTTCAGCTCAAAGGATCTCAGAGCTCCCTCTTGAAGACCTACTATTACGGTAAGTTATTACATAACAGCTATTTTCTTTGGAGTGGACTCCATTAACTATTACCCTATAAGCCAATTTTGTTTCCCAGACTACTACCCTGCTACCCACTCCCAGGCTGGCAAATTTGTTTATCTTTTGCGTAGGACTATGTCAAATGCCTTGCTAAAGTCTAGGTAGGCCATTTCCACAGCCCATTCATGGTCCAGTACTTTGGTCACCCAGTCAAAGAAATATTTTAGATTCATCTGACATGATCTTCCCACTGTGAATCCATGCTGCCTCGGGTCCTGTGCCCTGCTGGCCTCTAGATGCTTAACAATTCTTCTTTCAGAAGTGATTGCATCATTTTCCTTACCACAGAGATCAAGCTAACAGGTCAGTAGTTTCCTGCCCCTGCTTAGTTCCCACTTTTGTGAAGGGGAATCACATCCACCTTTCTCCAGTCCTCAGGTACAATACCATCCTCCCATGATTTGTTAAAAAGAGTAGTCAGTGGTGTCCCTAATTTTCCCCTTAGTTCTTTTAGAATTCTGGGATGAATCCCATCAGGCCTTATTGCTCTGTCCACCTTCAGTTTTAGGAGTTCTTTCAGAACCCTTTCTTCTGTGAAAGGACTGATATTGACCCCCCCCCCACCCAGAGTGCTTCTAGTGACTGGATTAGGTACCTCCCCCTTCTCTTCCAGTGGGCAGTGCGGTGATCATTGGGAGGTCGCTGAGCCTCGGTTTGGCAGGTTGGCCACATACTCTGGATGATCTTCATGATATCCATGATCATCATCAATTCAAAAGGTGACCAACCAAACCAAGGCTGAGCTACCTCCCACTGATCACTGCACTGTCCATTGGAATGGGCTGTGCAGATCTTTGATCTAATGTCAGCAATCTTAGCTGCAAAGAAGCAAGTAAACAGACTCATCACACTTATCTTCTGAGAAGGCTCTTCTGACCTGAAAAATCAAAATGTAGACAGCGCAACACCGCGAGCAGGTGCTCACTGTGTAAGGTGCTAACCTCAGGATTCCAAAATTAGTCAGAAGCAGATTGAGCACTCAGGAATGGAACGAATTAGAAAATGATCGTTTTTATCGGGGGTATAAATGCTGGACCCTGTGCTTCAGCTGCACGCCTTCTAAGGGGTGTCCTTGTAGCGCTTAGAGGCAATGTACAGGGGTCCCTAATTACCTTGCCTTTGGAACAAAGACGAACATCTTCTTCTGACCTGCAGACAGGCTGGATTGCACAGTCTGTTCACAGTTTGAAAGAGCTGAGCTAGTTGGTTCTGTGCAGCGGTAATCTACCCTGACAGGAACCCTGCCTTCTCACAGGAGATAAGCGATTGATAGTCCGAGTAGTGGGCCATCAATGTAAGTCTTTTGGCATCAAGATCAGATTTCCGCCAGCAACGCTCCATCCTTTGCCCCTTTCTCCTCATCTCCCTCAAGGTTCTATCAATCCAATAGGACTGAGGGTGAAGGGGATGAACACAGACAAGAGCGATAGAGTCCAGAGCCACCACCCATTTACCCATTAGATATTGGTTACCCTACCTTTAATAATCAATATGTTTGTAATGCCCCTATTAATTGTCTCCTTTTTTCCAATGTTAGCCAGTCTAGTGTTTGATACAACTCACAATGGTGAGTTTTAAAATCACACTGTAGAATAAACCTATCTTACCATATCATTTATATGGACATCAAATTTCAGACCCTGGTCTATCCATACCCTAAAATGCTTGTAATGGGGGACCTAATCTTATATTTCCTGTTTTAATATATTTATATTTATATTTAACGTCTGTTTTTGATTCATTTTACCCTTCCGAGATGAAAAAAGAAGGGTTTTTGGTTTTTTTACTATTTAATACTCATTTTGATTGGACTAACCAATTTTCTAACCCTGAAAAATCTTCCTGAAGTCCCTTTTCAACCTCACTAGTATTTACTCCATATGCAAGTAAAGCTGTATAATCAGCATATAGTTTAATTTTTGTTTGAGTAGCAACTTTTGCCAAATCATTTACATAAGCCAAAAACAGGGTCAAGCCCAAAATGGACCCCCTGTGGTACCTCTCTAATTATTTGAGCTGTTTTGAAGTTACATCTCCAAGTTGAACAAGTTGTGATCTTTCTGATAAATAAGAAGAAAACCATCCTAATGTTTCAGAATTTAAACCCAAATTTTCCAATCTCTGAAATAAAACATTGTGGTCTACAGTGTTGAGGGCTTTGCACAAATCCTTGAACACCGTGCCCACCTCCCTGCCCTCCTCAAGCTGGGAGGAAAACAACATCCATTAGGTCAGTGCATGTGGTGTCCATGGAGTTTTCTTTTCAAAATCCCGATTGTGAATCTAAGAGAAACATAGAATTTGATTGCAGATAAGGACCGCTTGACCCACCCAGTCTGCCCATTTCCCTACCTACTGGATAAGCTGCAGATTCTAGTTAACCAGCAGCCTACTTCTTCCTACCCCCACCCCCTAGAATGGCCTTATGACTGTCCCATGCAAGCTTGAATTCCACCACTGATTTTGACTCCACAACCTCCTCCGGAAGGCCGTTCCATGCATCCACAACCTGCTCTGTGAAAAAATACTTCCTTAAATTACCTCTGAGCCACCCCCCCTCTACCTTCAAATTGTGCCATCTTGTTCTTGCACACCTCTTTTTTTGAAAGATGCTACCCTCTTGGACTTTGTTGATTCCCTTGAGGTACTTGAACGTTTCTATCATGTCCCCCCTCTCCCTCTTTTTCTCCAGGCTATACATACCAAGCTCCTTTCGTCTCTCTTCATATGTCTTCCGGTGCAGACCCTGCTCCATTTTAGTTGCCTTCCTCTGGACAGCTTCCATCCTGTCTATATCTTTGCGGAGATTGGTTCTCCAGAACTGCACACAGTACTCCAGATGGGGTCTCACCAACTGTCTGTACAGAGGGATAATAACTTTCGTTTTTCTACTGGTGATGCATCTCCCTATGCATCCCAGTATCCCCCCAGCCCTCCTTGCTGTCCTCTCACATTGCTTGCCCACCTTTGGGTCATCTGATATGACTACCACCAGGCCCCTTTCCATTTTTGTTGTTGTTAGTATCTCACCCCCCCATTGTGTACTCTTCCCCTGGGTTTTTGTTTCCCAGGTGCATTACCTTGCACTTCTTAGCATTGAATCTAAGCTGTCATACATTTGACTATTCTAACCTTGCCAAGTCCCTTCTCATCCTTTCCACCCCACCCTGTGCATCAACTCTGTTGCAGATCTTAGTGTCATCTGCAAAGAGACATACTTTTCCTTCCAGTCCTTCTGCAATGTTGCTTATAAAGACATTGAAGAGGACCGGTCCTAATACTGAACCCTGCGGTACCCCACTAGTAACCCTCCTTTCTTCTGAGTGGACTCCATTTACTATTACTCTCTGTGTCCTATTCTCCAGCCAATTCTTTACCCAGGCTGTCGTCTTGGGACCCACTCCCAGGCTGGCTAACTTGTATATTAATCTTTTGTGTGGGACTGTGTCAAATGCCTTGCTAATGTCTAGGTAGGCCATGTCCACAGCTCCTCCCTGATCTACTACTTTGGTCACCCAGTAATACTTCTCTAAATAATTACTTAGTTGTTTTTGAACCAATTTTTCCATTACTTTCGACACTGTGGACAACAGGGCTATTGGTCTGTAGTTTGAGGGATCTGTTGCCCCCCCCCTTAAAAGACTGGTGCCACTTTTGCTTTTTTCCAACTGGAGGGAACGCTCCTTTCCATTATATTCCAGTTAAATATATTGGTTAATATAGGAACCAAAGAGTCAGCAGCATCTTTTAAGAACAATATGCATTGTTTGTTTTTAGGTTATTTTGTTATTTCTTGACCTCATTACAACTAATTTTCTTAAATCTAATCTTGGAATACTTAAACAGTGGATAGTGAAGTCAGTGTCATTTTGTTTTCATATTCAGGAATGTCTGTGCCGGGTAAATTTATAAAATAAGCATTCAGAATATTAACAGAATCCATTTTACCTTGGAGTACACCATTTTGTTGGATTTGAACAGGAGATTTGTTTGTAACTGATTTCTCTAAAGAGTGGATCAGAGAACAATATTTCCTTGGGTCTAGAAAATTGTACTATAATATTGTTTTTTTTTGTTTTTGTATACCCAATCTATTTTGATGTGTTTTGTACTCTTCCCAGCCACTTATGCTTAAAGATTTATTCGTCCTCTTCCATAGTCATTTTTTATTCTAATTTTTTTTAGTTTTTCTGTAATCCATGGTGGCTGATTTTTCTTTACTGTAATTAATTTAAAGGGGACAACTTTTTTACAGGCCTCAAGAAACATTTTAGAGAATTCCCTCACAGACAGATCTAAATCAGGAATAGGAAAAATCCTATCCATTTCCTATCCATTTCACTGTTGCTAATGTATGTAAAAACAGTTCTTTACTACAATATTTAAAATGTCTCTGTCTTATATTTATAGGAACTTCTGATGTTATTCCTTGGCTCTTAGCCTCTAATTCACATTTGCGTATTACTAAACAGTGATCACCCAAAATTGGTTCATTTACCTGTACCTCTTGGATTCTTATGCCTTCTGTTACAAAGCACAAATGCAGTATGCTTCCCCTACCATTCAAATCTGTCTTTCTGGTGGGAGTCATCATGACCTGGGTCAGGCCAAGGGGACTTAAGCTCTATGACAGGGCATTGCCCCTCAGCCTGCCTCATGCTGCATTAATATCCCCCAGCAAAAGCAAGTCACAACTCATTGTAAGTTTCTGTATAAGTTATGACAAATGCTTAAATTCCCCAACCTTCACTTTGGGAGGTGAACAGACCAAGCCATCAACAAGATTTTTACTTAACAAATGAACCAGAAGACTCTCCGTTTTACTTTTTGTCCCTGAATAAATTACCTCAAAACTTCCTAGTTTCCAGTTTGTATAAAGTAGAACCCGTCCTCCTGTCTTTCCTTCCCTATCTACTCTGTGAAGAAAAAAGTCCTCTGTTTCAATTTTATTTGAGTGAACCTGGGGAGTTAGCCAAGATTCCATTATGGCTATAATATCAGGGGCTTCTTCTGCTACCCATAGTTTCATAGTATCTATTTTTGTTTTAGGCTCCTTGCATTATCAACAATTATTTTAATTTGTCTGTAAAGCAAGGACCAGGATTCATCCCCACTAAAAATCATCTGGTAATGCTGTTTTCTCCTACCAGCTCTCCAGCTTATAGAACAAACTTGCCCCCTCCTTTAGAAATGCCTCCTCTCATGCCAGCCCACTGGCACAGAGGCATGGCTGATGTCTGCAATGCCAATGGTCTGGGTTTGGGAATGGATCTGGGAGTTGGAGGGCCAGCTGGGGGAAGTAGGATGAAGTCTCTAATGGACTGCTCCTCTTCTTTGAGAGGGAGGTGGATGGAGGTGGGGTAGAGTGTCTGATGCACTATGGACCCCCGGTGGAGGCCAGGGGTACCACAAGTGGTTAGCACCAGCATGCATTGGGGGGCAGGGTAGAAGTGGGCCATCAATGCATGCCACTGCCCCAAGGGAGCCATAACAGAAAAAATGATGGCCCCCAGCTGATGAGCCAGCTCCAGTGCCTCCCTTCTGGTCATGTTTGTTCCACTGCTGGTGGCTCCACTCGGGGTGGTATCCTCGAGTATGAGGAGGAAGGTTCCCAGAAGCCTGGTGAGCCTGTTCACTGGGTTAGGGGTTGCTGGCACAAAATATATATATATATATATATATAATAAAAAAAAAATCACCTCCTCTCACCTTGCTTGCCAGACTCAACTATGCCTTCTGCCATCTCCCACTTGCCGCTGTCCCAGGTAATCTATACCTCTAGACCACAGCACTTACAAGACCTTAGTCCATGCTGCATGCACTTTCTCTTGTGAATCCAGTTTTCCCAGTTGCCTCATGTCCAGGAAATGTTTTCCAAGCTTGCTTCTTCTGTTAAATCTGACTTATTTGCTGTAGACTGATATCTTGTTGTCGCAATGACCCAACATGTTGTCTAACTCTACTGGAACTGGTTGTCTTAAACTACTGTTTGTAATTGAAACTCTTTTTGTGATAATTTGTATGTACTCCTACTCCCCCTTCCCCTGGGTCACACCTGGAAATTAGCCTTGGCTCAGTGTGCCTATTCTGGTTAACAAATGTTTCATTAATTAATTAACTAAATAAACATTCAGAGCTGTCTTACTTGCCAGGCTATTTTTGTACTGCTTTCTCAGCCTGTTTGCACGGCTTCATTTGCACGCTATATTCAACTAAGTTAACCCCAGGGCTATTCCTTTGGATATAGCATGCAAATGGTTCTGGGCTAATTTTGCACATTGTACAGTGCTTATTTTGCCCTGGGGCTAACTTTTGAATATCTGGCCCCAGAAATAATTGACAAAGCTTTAAACAGAGCATCTAACACCCAAAAAACTGATCTTTTACAACAGGAAATTATTTACAAACAGATAACAAATCATCTAGTGTTAGTTACCGAGTTCAATAGATTGAGCCATGAAGTGGTTCGAGTTATTAATAAGTGCTGGGGGGTCTTAGAAGCAGAGCAAACACTAAGAGAGAACATGAAAAAACCAAGTCCTTGATTAGTTACAGCACAAGCAGTAATATATGGGACATGTTAGTCCACAGCTTCTACACAGATAAAAGAAACAAAAGCACATGGCTAGGCCCCCAGCATCAAGGAAATGTTGCTTCTACATGCACTTTGTTGCTTTCCACATTTTCTCCCTGTAGTTTCTGGGCCCTGGCAAACATGGCAGTGTAAGAACATGGAGGTGCAAATGCACTCTGGGCGCCGGCTCAGCCCCTTTCATACCACCTCTGGCTATTACCAGGCTCCCTGTAGATAAAACTGCAATCCTTCCTCCACCAGGTGGCAACCAAGGGACTGGTAAACCTCTCATCCCTCCCCAGGACAGAAGAACCTCCTCATGGCAGCTCAGTGCTGTTGCTCACCTTCCCCACTCCCAAATCCTGGTAACTTGGGCTTGTTCCTGAATCTGGGTCACTGGCAAAATATGAGGGGTGGTGTCCAGTGCCTTAACCCTCAGCACCACTGGGACGGCTGCCTTGAAGAAATTTTAAATATGGAAACTATGTCCATTGTAGCAATACTACATACACACCAACATTTGGACAACCAAGGCTAGGCAAAAACTATAAGAAAAATGAATTCATTACATGTAACATGCTGGTTTAAGTATATGCTTACATGCCCATGTGGCATAAACTCTGCAGGGCAAACAAAATGACCACTGAAAGCATGTATAAGTGAACATAAAAATGCAATCCAGATTCAGAACAAAAGTTATGCAATGGCGCAACATTTTGAGCAGGCAAGCATAAATTTGTAGCCAGACCCCTCCTTGTTGGTGCAGAGAAAATGACTGTACCCTGAGAGGAGATAATACAGTGGTTAATACTGTGGCTTTATGACAGCATAAGGCATTTTTCCCATGTATGCTATCCTCACTTCTCAGTGGTTACAACTATAATGCTTTCAGATATGGGTCAAATTTTCTTTTAAACCCATTAAAGGTTGTTTGATTTAATATATCTAAGGGAAGCTTATTCCAGAGTCTGACTGCCCTTGGAAGGAAGACACTATTCGTAGTATTAGTCCTAGCAACACAACACTGAATTTGTATGTTTTGCATTCCTAAATTATAGATGTTATCTTTATATTTAATGTCAAGATCTGATGATAATTCTGTATCTTTTAAGATTTTGAATAGAGATCAAGAGGCCACAATTTAAGTATTTCTAGTCTATGTTGATAAGTTGTGTGTTTGAGATTAAATATCTATTTGGTGTACCAATGTTGAACTTTTTCCAAGATTTGTATATCCTGTTTTAGGCCCGGTCCCCATACTTGAGAGCAATAATCAAAGTGTGCTTGTACACGTGATTTATATAGAGGCATCAACACTGCTTGAGATTTATTAGCGAAGGATCTTTTAATACAGATGATTTACTTTTCTAGCTACATTCCTGCATTGGCTACTGTGTTTCATATTACTGGAAATTATAACCCCCAGGTCTTGAACTTCGTCTACATCATCTAGGTTCTTATCATGAGTTTTACACTGTTTACAGTTCTTTTTTTTCCACAGTGCTGAACCACACATTTATTGTGACTGAAACTCATATTATTTTTATCAGCCCATCTAATGATATGTTTGAGGTACTTTGTCATGTTGTTGTGGTCTGAGTCCCCACTGATCTTGCCTCCCAGTTTCAGGTCATCAGCAAATTTGATAATATTATTATTATTATTTTTTATCAGTGCCTATAAAACACAGGTATGATATCTCATAACAAACATTGGTTTAGAAGTACAAAATACATTTCGTGTATTATAATTATCAATTTAATCACCCATACTGGCAAGTGTGAATATATTCTTCATAATTTTGACAGAGTTAACTGTTAAACCAAGTATTACACACTGCAGGTAAGAAAGGGAATAAGCAATCAAGCACAATTACAGCTCCGAAGATAAACTTCCATGTACAGAACAAATGTATTCACAGTGCCAGATCGCTAACATTCCCTACACATTAGATAACCATTCAGAGATAACCATGCAGTATATTTTCTTAATATATATATATATATATATATATATATATGTATGTATGTATTTATTTATTTTCCATGTTATTCTCAGTGGTTATTGCTAGCTGCCAAATATTTTTGAATGATTACCAAAGCTGGTAGAATTTGTACATTTGTTTAACAGAGACATAATGAATCCATTATAAGGTGTGTATATCAATGATTACATTAAGCCAAAGTTTAATCTGTGAGGGATCTGTGTCCTTCCATTTCAAGAGAATTTGTTTGAACGCTTGTGTTAAACTTATAATAATCAAAGTTATTTTAGAGAAGGACAGAGCAGTATCTGGAAAGCTTATTCTTAATAGCATCCATATAGGATCCTTAGTCAGTGGGACTTTACATGCCAGTGACATAAATGTTAAGATACCATGCCACCAATTATCTAACTTAGGACACAGGATAAACATATGTTCTAGTGTTGCTTGTTCAAATTGGCATCTGGGACATGAAGGGGAGATATCGGGATTAATCTTATGTAAGAACTGTGGAGTATGGTAAGTTCATTGCAAAATATTGAAAATAATTTGTTGCATCCTTATGGATTTTAATCCCCAGTTGTTAACATTTATTGATTTTTCCCATAGCTATATGGGGATAGTTTTTTTAGTCCCCCCTCCCCCTTAGCTTTGAGCCCTTTAGTGTTTTCTGACAATAAGGGCAAAAGAGTCTTATAGATTCTGGAGATCAATTCAGAGTGAGAAGATTGAGAGAAAAGAGATTCTATTTCCTTTAAAATACCATTTTCATTGTATCCAAATTTTTAATAGTAAAATTATGATTTTGAAGATAACAATAGAATTAAGAGTTAGGTATGTTGTATTTTTTATTTAAAGTTACAAAATATGTTATAGAATCACTTTCCAGACATTAACCAATCTCCTTCAGCCCTTTATTGTACCAAGATTTAAAAATGTTATTTTGTATTGATGGTAAATAATTGATATTAAAGAAGATTGGTGAGAGTTCTGATAGAGTGACCTTGATCTGTTTAACATGCAGTATTTAATTCTAAACATGTATTACAGTCCTAGTGATGAGTGCCAAGTTTAAACTAACTTTACTTGTATTTGTATGCAACGCATGCTTAATAGTATGAAACAGTGTCTGCGCTGTTTCAGTAGTGAAATCAGGATCATGCTTATCCTCTTTAAACCAAGTAGATAATATTAAAAAATTAGCTGCAAAGTGATAATAATTAAAATGTGGAAGTGCAATGCCTGCATTTGTTATTGGTGAAATTAATTTATCCAGTTTCAATCTTTGCCACTTCCCCTTCCAAAGAAACCTCTTTATGAGAGTTTCCAAGCCCTTGAAAAAGTCATTTGAGATAATCACTGGAATGGTCTGGAAGAGACACATAAATTTGGGAAGAATGAACATCTTGATGACATTAGCCCTACCTATTAAGGTATAGGAGAGGGTTTCTCAATGTACAAGGAGATCCTTAACCTCCTCCAACATAGGTTCCAGGTTTAATTCCTGAAGCTTTTGCAGCCTATTATCTAACTTAACTCCCAAATGCTTGATTTGGGAGACTACCTTTACATTGAAATATGAAGGTGGAATGAAAGGGTTCAAATGATGCAGGGATTCAATAACTTCTGTTTTAGATCAATTTACTTATTACCCAGAGACAAATCCAAATTGAGATATCATATCCATAATATAAGGGAATGATTTTGTTAAAGTCTTTCAGATAAATCATCATGTCATTGGAGTATAAGCTTACTCAATGTTCCATACCTTTAATTATAGGGCCTTGAATGTCAACAGAAGATATAATTGCATTGGCCAAAGTTTCAATGGCCAGTGCAAATATTAATGGTGACAGGGGGCACCCTTGTCAGGTGCTATGCTGTAAATGTATACTTGGAGACAAAACTCCATTTGTTTTAACCCTGGCCACCAGGCCTGAGTAGAGCATGCTGATCCAATTACCAAAATGTGATCCAAACCTGTAATTGTTCACAACATGTTTTATATATGGCCATTCAACTTAGTCAGAGGATTTTTCTGCATCTATCAGGACCATAGAACGATCTAAATTCTGTCAGTGATCCAATATATATATTTGATCTCAAAAATGTGCCCTGTATAAAGCCATTTTGATCTGGGTGGACCAATATGGGCAGTGCTCTCTCGAGTCTGGTGGCCAGGATTTTTTCCAAACTTTTGGCATCTGAGTTAATCAATGAAATCTGTCAATGTAATAATAATAATAATAAATTTATTTATAAAGTGAAATATAGGTGACTATCAAAGTGCTGTACAGTTTTCTAAAAACAAACAATTCATAAATAAATAGGACAATTAAAAGGGTTTAAAATGTGCAGTTATACATCCTAAAAATCAGGAAAGGCACCTGCAAACAAGTATGTTTAGAAAGCCATTTTAAAGCTCTCCACTGCCTGGAACTCTCATACCCAACAAGGTAGAGAATTCCACAGGGAGGGAGCAGCAAAGGCAAAAGCCTGAGCTCCCAAGGTCTTCAAATGAACCCTGGAAATCTTTAGCAATCCCTCTTCAGTTCAGCGGAGCAGTTTGAGTGGGCATTAGGAGCTCAGAAGCATTTGTGGGTAGTTCAGACCATGACCATGAAGGACTCTAAAAGTCAGCAAGCCAACTTAAAAGGTGATCCGCCACTGGACAGGCAGCCAATGCAGAGTACACAACACAGGTGAAATATGACTGGATCGAGTTGACCCAGACAATAACCTGGCCGCAGCACTCTGCACTAGCTGCAAGCAGTGGATATCAACCCAAGGAAGCCCTACATACAGGGAGTTGCAGTACTCAAGGCTCAAGGTCACAAAAGCATGGACCAGAGTTAGAAGGTCACCGGACGGAACAAGGTGCTTAATCTGGGTGATGTTCCTCAGATGGCTAAAAAAAGGACTTGACCACAGCTGATACCTGTGAACAAAGTGTCAGCCAGTTATCAAATATCACCCCCAGATGATATTTGAAGCTATATGAAGCTGGATCATTAGGGCCTTTACCCTTTTTAAGAACCAATGACATTATGGCTTCTCTAAAGGATTTTGGGAGGGATAGGGATTTTAACATGTAATCAAATAAGCTTTTAATTTGTGGGACCAATGTCTGAGAGAAATTTTTATAGAAATCAGTGGGGATTCCATCCGGGATGGGTGATTTCCCCAGTGGTAGCTCCCTGATTGCATGGGCAATTTCTGCTTCCGAAAGATCTTTTTCAAGTTGATCAGCCAGTTGCTGAGGAACTTCATTAATAATAAGTTTTGAAAGAGAGTCTTGCTCTGAATCAGTTAAATCCAGCCTATCCAATGTACATAACTCTTGATAAAAATCAGAGAAGACCCTATTGATATCATCAAGGTTCGTATTTGTTTGGCTTTGCACATCACTTATCTGCTTAATAATGTTTTTCTGTTGTTTTTATTTTAGTTTCCAGGCCATAACTTTTTGTATGCATTCTCCTGTTGAATAATATCAATTTCTAGTATATAAAACTTGTTCTTCTACAATCTCAGCAGTGAGGCTGTTAAATTCCTCTTTCAAAGACAGCAATTTCTGATACAACTGCGTGTCCTGAGTGAGCATATGTGCCTGTACTATATCCAAAATGTTTTTCTCCAGTTCATCAAGTTTAGCCCTCCATTTTTTGTTCCGAATAATTTGGAAAGAAATAATGGAGCCATGAATTGTGGCTTTAAAAGCTTCCCATGGCCCAACCATTGGCGCAGTGGTTGGATTTCTATCTGTGATGCTGGTGACCCAGGTTCAGAAATGGACTCTGGTCACTGCAGGGCCAGCTGGGGGGAGAAAAGTTGGAGCATCCAATGACAGCTCGCCTTCTCTGGGAGGGAGGGTGAGGATGTAGCTCAGCATCTGCTGGCCCCTAGAAGAGGCTGGGAGCATAGCAGCACATCCAGCCAGAAGTCATCTTGGGGTGGCGGACGTCAGCGCTTGCCTTAATGTCTGTGGCACACCACTCCCCCAGGGAGGAACAGAGGATACATGGCACCCTGGCTGATTGAGTGATGGCCCTCCAGACGCCTCATCTCCTGTACTCCCTGACCTTCATCTGCCACCTCAGCAGCGTCCAGGGTCATGCTTCCTGATTGTAAGGCTCATCCTTCATGTAGGTAAGGGACCCACCTGATGAAGGGATATGTCAGGGATACCTGGGGCTGGCTGCAATGTGGGCAGTGGGTTAAAAGACGCTAGGGATGAGTGAGTCTCTGCAGGGCCTGAAGGAGTGGTCGGCCTGTGAGCAGGGAGGAGCAAAAAAAGCTACCAATATTGTATCCATTTTAGTGTCTGCCATAGTACTTAGTGAGAAGAAATGATCAATTTCTTTGTTAATGAATCCAAAGAGTTGATAGTCTTTTAATGATATAGAATCCAACTTAAATCGGGGGTTTCTTATGCTATGTGTAGTTTGTAAAGTAAGAGAAAGGGGAGCATGATCCAATATTAATATATTATAGTATGTAATAGTTTGAAACTGGTATAAAATGGATTGAGAGATAAGAAAAAAGTCAGTACGGGAATATGATTGGAACGGAAATGAAAAAAAAAGAGTATAGTCGGTGCCACATTGTGCGGACACGTTTACTGCAGACAATCGCTTTCCGTGGACAAAATCTCTTTTCTGAAAACATTTTCCATAGCTGCAATGTAAAAACATATGATTAATGCGGACTATGCATGCCATGTGCCACAGACCAAAAAATACAGCAGCAGCAGCATCCTTTTTTTCGTACCACACAGCCAATTCCCACCTGACTTGACAGTGCTTGCTGACGGTTTGTTTAAATATGGGATAGTTAGCACATTATAATGTATCACTAATGCTTGCCACTCATTTCACACTTCTTAACCCTCTTTTCATAATCTCTACCAGTAATGCTGCTTCAACACACTGAAAAAGGATGGTACGGGTGAGCGCCTTCAGTTCAAACCAGTATAACCATGTTCTTCAATTACTAAAAAGACGAATCTATTTTAAAGTGAAGTAAAAAGCCAATTAAAGTTTTAAACACCACCCCCACCCCCCACCACAACTGAAGGCACAGGAAATAAAAGGCTGACTTCTCACTGCTTATTAAGTACCGTACACTACAGCACCACTGCACTAAGACTGTGTAAATGAGGCTGTACTGTACTGAAAACAATGCTATGCATTTCAGAGTTGCTAGCGCTTATGTTAAACTCCCATTTTGGATTATGTTGGCAACTGCAGACACCACTTTTGATGGACATAATGTAATGACACCAGTCAGTCCGCCCTAAGTAGCATATATTGTATTGACGTAGCGTCCCATTTCTTAAATGCCAGGGATCAACTATAGTCCTTCATAAAGTACATTACTTTAGTAGCTGCAAAAGTGACTCAATGAAACCATAGTCCTGATTTGTCAAGTGAGGGGTTTAAAACCAAATTAAATCCCCTCCCAGGATATACGGAGGTGTAAAGTTAGCTAATTCAAGGAAAATGTGTGAAGAAAATTGAGGCACATTTTCATTAGACCCATATATATTTGTAATGGTGTAAACGGTCCCCACAAACCATACCTGCACAATAATAAAGTGACCATTTGGGTCTAAAAACTGCTTAATGATTTTAATATCTATCTTTTTTGAAGAAAATAGTTACTCCTCAAGAAGACTTTGTGTAGGGAGTATTTATGCCTGGTCCTCAGCTTTTAGCATAAAATGCAAGCTCTTTCTGATCTAAATGAGATTCCTGAAGAAGGATAAAGTTAGCCATGGCCGTATCAATATAATGAAACATTTTTCTGACTTTAAGACTATTGTTAATACCTTGAACATTCCATGATATAATTTTTAATGTCCGGGCCATATCAACTTCTAAATATAAAATCAGAGATATTAGGTCCAGTTAAAGGGAATAAACCCAACATAAGAATCCCTGGGAGGAGCAAGAAAGAGTGTACAGTATGGCAACTGTATTATGCCATTAATACCAATCTACTAAAAAATATAATACTCCCAACCTTCACTGCTTTCCCCACCATCTAATTATTTCAACCTTTAATTTCATAGCGCCACTGTTTAAATATATGGCATGTCCAAACAGAAGAGCATAGTTTGTATAACTGGCGGTATAATATTGCTGTATAATTAGAGACACCTTCACTCCAGCTTTCCCTGTTCCTAAATGAGCGCTGATGCTATGCCCAAAGAGAGTTGATCTAAGCAATTGAATAAATTGCACCCATAGCCATATTTCACAGCTATAGCAGTCTGTTCTCCAAAGCAGAAAATCTCACTGTTACATACTTTCAGCCAAAAATTCAGCATAAGTATTGTACTCAAGCATACTGAGACTATATAACTTTAAACCCCTACCACCCACCCTCTCTCCCCCACACATCCCTGTGTATTCTTTGTCCCATAAATTAGGCTGAAAAAAGAAGCATGCACATGCCCCAGCCCTAAAAATCTAACTTTCGTAGCTACAAATCATAACATTCTATTGCTGAGAAAGGAGAAAAAAGAAAAAAAAGTTTACAATTCCATCACTTGCGCTAACATGTGTCAGAAAAATCCTACATGGGAAGGAAGAGGGGAAAAAAGGATAAAGAAAGAAAGGAGGGTGCAAAAAAAAAAAAAAAACAGCCCAACCTCCTTCCAGTGCTATATACAGAAGCTACATTGTAGTCCAGTCACGATTTTCCAAAAATTGTATCGCCTTTTGTGGGTCAGAAAATATCCACATTTGCCGTGGAGGAAAACTCAGCCTAGCTGGAAGCAAAAGTGAAATTGATTTTGTGCTGTGTTAAACAGCTTTGGCTTTGTCAAAGTCTGATAAGCTTGCACCATGTGGTTGATAAATCCAGGTATGCTGAGAATTTGTACTGCTCATACTGAAGCCCTATTGATCCTAGCCCATCGCAGGATTGCTTCTCTGTCTTTGTTTGTAATTATGTGGCTTAATACAAATGGGTTTGTTAAATTGGATTGTTAGAACTATTTGGTTTTGGGCCTCGATGAGCCCTGTCCAAGTTAGTGCTTTCCTCTGGATATTTTCTGTTGAGTGCCACAGTGACAAGTTTTTAAAAAGGAGAGGATCCCCTTGGCCCTCCACCCTTCAGAAATTCCGATTAGTTTAACATTCGATTGTCTACAATGATCTTCTAATTCTGCTAAAAACAGGATGTTGTTGGGGGTTGAAGGACTTAGAGCTGCAAATGTTTTGAGAGACACAGAGATTGAAGGAAAACTGAGATGGATCTTCTGTTTATTCTGCCAAACTTTGTGCGAATTCTATAACTGCTTCTGGTTTTCCTGTACTTCCTGACCTGTGCCTCAGCGACATGTATGTAGTAAAGATTGCGTAAAGAGTTAAAGTGCATGAACTGAAAAAGTCTAAAGAGAATCTCTAGAAATGTCTTGTACTGTTTAAGCGTCAGAAATATCTTTAAATGTTAACTGTGTATTGAAATAAACAGCTTCTAATTGCACTACATGTCTGAGTAAATCTGTCATCTCAGGAAGTAATCACGGAAAATACGTTAACAAAATTTACTGCACAGCTTTTCTTAAACAGCCAACAGAATTAAATTAATTACTAAGTAATTGTGTTTATGGACAGGTGGTGGAAAATGATGAGGACAAGGCGGAAGTCCTTAATGAATTCTTCTGCTCTGTCTTCACTGGTGAAGACACTGGTACTGGTCCAGCAATCGCCAAGACATATCACCACACCAGGAGTTGACTTCAGCTCCTTTACATAAGAAAGGGTCCTTGAGTAACTGACTAAATTAAGGGTGGACAAAACAATGGGTCCGGATGGTATACATCCAAGAGTTCTGAGGGAATTTTGAGAGGAACTTGCTGCCCCACCCAGCCAAACTATTTAACAAGTCACTGGAATATGGCATGGTGCCACAGGACTGGAGAAGGGCCACAGCTGTGCCATTGCACGAGAGTGGTAGCAGAAATTATTGCCGAGTCAGCCTGACATCATGTGTGAAACAATGGGATGCTGACATCAATGATTCATCCTCTGCCAGACCACTGTCATCCCCCTCTCCGTGTTCCTACCTGACCCTTTCATTCATTGATTTGAGTGATGATGCTGCTTAACTCAGTCAGGCTCTCCGTCAGCGGCAGTTTCTATTTTAAATGCCACTGGCGCTATTGGGTTAGAGCAGCAAGGGAATGCTGGACTAGGTGTGCTGCGGTTCACCTGGGAGGAGAGTATAAAAGCTGTGTTTTTCAGGTGGATGGCTTCTCTATTTGGTATTGTATGCAGCATTGACTTTGATCAAGATCATCGATCCACGGTATGCACTGCACAGGCTATTTGAGAGTCGGACTGCCTCCACCTGGACCAGGCTGAAAAACAAGATCTCCTCATCGCTTTGACACTGGGGCGTATACGACCAACCATACCAGTCCAGTACATCAGTGTACTTGCTGAATACCTGGCGAGTTGGGACATCTCGGATCACCAGGAGAGGAACGGAGGAGGAGCAGCATGCAATTTTCTTCAGAACCGGAATCCGAACTGAGCACTAAGGTACTGACTGAGTCTGTCAAAATATTTGAATTCCTGGTTCCTTCCTTCCTTACGATTATACTTCTCCTCCAATAGCACTGCTAAAACAAAACTAGTTAAGGAGAACTGCAAGTTTTCATGCTACTGAGTTTACACTGTAAAGGACTAACAAATAGAGCTGTGGCACCATTTGATACTTGCAGGAACACTAGGAATTCTCTGCACTCGCATAATGAAAACAATGGAGTTTTCGGTCACCCAAGTAAGCCTTGCCAGGGACTGGGAAAACAAAGATGGGGATAAGTTGCTGGAGCATGAGGGGCCAAGAGAGGCAATTTAAAAACAACACTTAAATTTTTCTTTTTTCCTCCCATTCACAGACTGGCCTTCACTCTGCTGATGCCCTCCCCACCCCAATCACCCACCATCTATGTGACTTACCACTTGTCTAGCTTGGCTTCTCACAGCTTTCACCCGGGGCAGGAAGGTACCACAGCTGTTCCTCTGAAGCCATGATAGATTGAGCCCACCCTGAGCCCAGTGAGTGGTGGGGTCTGCAGAGGGCTGTCTGCATCATCCTGCCACAGCCGGTAGGGTTTTTTACATTTTCTTCCTCCTAGGATGTTTTATGGAGCACGCCACATGACACTGTACGTAGGGTGTGCTGATGTTCTGCAGGGAGCATCCTTCCCACTCCTTAGTTGCTCCACTTGCACCACCACTTACGGTCACCTAGGTGGCAGTGATGGATCAGAGCATGCTGCCCATCTTCCCAGAGGAGAGCATCCACTGGACATTCGCCTCCTCTGCTGGACAGCTCCTAAAGACTCAGGCTTGCTACCGAATACTACTGCTACTGTGCTGCTGGGCCAGGTTTTTAATCAGTAGTTTGCCTCAACTACTGACTGGCCCCATCTGCAGCGGCTCCCCCAGCCGTGTCACCGGCTTCTCTGGGATTTCCTATGCTCTGTTGATGATCCTCTGCCACAGGACAGTAGAGATGCTCAAGTCACCAGTGTGGGGCCTCATCTGGCCATGGTTGAAGATTTTCCTCTGAGTTTTTGTCCCTGGGCCCACCAGCACATGCAATAATGCAGTGCGAGTTCCTCCTCTGGGCAGATGCCTCTTTGCATCACACTGGTGGGGGATCCATTCCCCAGCATTCCACTGCATGGCCACCCAGATCCACAGGAGTCAGCTGTATGTTCCCCCACTCCCAAGGGAGGAGAGAACTCTGTGGGACGCTTAATTCTGCGATCCCAGACAGCCCCTGAACGTCCTGTGTCCATTTCCAAACCTGGGTCATCACGACATTAGGTAGGTGGTTGTTGAGGTGTTTGTTGAGCTAAGCTTGTTTTGACATTTGCTGGAAGTGGAACTTTAAGTTTTTGCCCTGCCACAGGTAGTGAACTGTGGAAATGAATTTATTTTTCTCAGCAAGCCAGGAAGGGGTAAGAGTGAGAAATGGATTCAGACTGTCTGACCATTGCATCAATCGATTCAGAGTAGATGGTCACACACTGTCTGAGTTTATAATTAAATATGATAGTTACTAACTTACTAGACTAAGTCTAACTCTAACTCATGTTACTGCTGCTGGCTTGTTACAAAATAATCAGAAAGCGTTAGGCATCTCTTGTTGTTCAGTTGTCCTGATCCTTCAGACTAGGTGGTGGCCGGGCCAGTAGAAAGAAAATTCAGAGAGTGTGATGTAAAATATAATTTCATAAACTTTGTGAAAAAAAACTAGTGTGTCTGTGTGTGTTATGTCTGTCTTTGTGTGTGTCTGTCTGTCTGTGTGTGTGTGTGTGTGTGTGTGTGTGTGTGGTGGTGGGTATTTTTGTTCAAATAACTCTTGATCTTTATTTTAGTATATGGAGAATTAAGCCTTAAGCAAGGTGAATATATTATTATTTTATATCTAAATAAACTCTAACTGGGAAAACAAATGTGTTGTTGCTGTGTGTGGTCTGAGGGGTGGGGCTATGTAATATCATGTATTATTTGTTAAAACCTCACTAAACTGAGTTTTAACAAAGTCAGTATTCTATTATTTCATTTTCTAATATGAATACGTGTTGTTGCTATCCCTGAATTGAGCTGTGTTGGCGGGCGGTGGGGGTTAGCGCCTGATGCATGGGGTGCGCACTGAGTCTGCAGGGGCCCTGGGAACAGGAGAGGAGAGATATGGGCAGAGAGTCATATCAGTATTTAGAGACAAGAGATGCACAGGGCATGAGGCTTCAGGAGAAGGGGAGATAGAAAGGAAGTATAGAGGTGCAGTGGTGAGTATGAGGAGGAACATTGGCAGCAGAACATCAAGGGAAAAAGAGAATTGTTTAACCAGAAAAGGCACACTAAGCGAAGCTTGTTTCCAGGTGTGACCTGGGAGCACAAGGAAGTTAAGTGACTTGTTCAGGGTCACACAATATGCAGTTGGGGGCCACGGATTCAAACCCAGGTCTCCAGGTTTGTAGCTCAGAGCCTTAAACCATCATGCGCTTGTACTGCCTCCCTGTCAGAAGGCATTGCAAAGGGTGTCCAGTCTGACAAGGAGGAAGACAGGTTTCATATTTATGCTCTAGCAGGTTACTAGAAGAATTGGACAAAAGGGGCAATAGCCTATTTGATTGTCCTCACACCTGTGGGTATCATTGAACCATTTTACCGTCAGCGTGGAACATTCTATCCAGTGTGTTCTTAAATTTCAGGAAGCTAAGAGTTTGACTCTTCCTGGGTAGCCTGTTCCAGGCTTTTATAGTCCTTACTTTTTTTAAATGTATTTATTAATTTTAATGTTTTATATATTTAACACTTTATTTTATTGACATCAGAAAATGTTTAACTCGATAGTAGTTATAAAAAATTAATATTGATGACACAACATTAGCATAAAGATAAAGTCCACTATTGTTGGGGGATCCAGCGTATTATTAAAACAACAGTTAAAGCTAAATCGAAATATTGAGTGGGTATCCCACAAGCTTAAGATGCCATTAACTCTTAAAGAAAACTGTTATTTGTTCAATCCCTGGTGACCAAAATCATAATGTAATCTTATTTTTATTATTAGAAAAATCAACTGTCAGGATTTCATCGAAATTGCGTCTATCCCTCAACTCCGTTCTCCAAAGGCTGCATCTCTTCCTTTTATAGTCCTTACTGTAAAATACTTATCTCTTTTTTGGCGAGAGACCCTAGTACAACTAGTTTTCTATCATGGGATCTAAGGTTAGCTCTGGTATTACTGTATGTGATACCACATTGCTCCCTAAGCTCAGGTGATTCTAGTATTTTGTGTAGCATCAAAAGGTCCCTCTCTGTCTTTTGATTTTAAAGAAAATAAAGGTTCAAGGTTCTAGACCAGCTAGTCAGACAATATACAACTCAAAAGACAGTTGTTCCAAACTAAGGGTTTATTCCCTGATAGCATTGTACATAAGGACAGTAGCGTAAGCATACATTACTGGGAGCCCAAACTCTCTACACCAGGTGCATCATCATAAAATCTCATAGAGCTTGCAGGAACAACAAGCTCTTATATTTAGGTAACATTGGTCCGTTATTTTGACAACAGGCTCATGTATGCATTTCTAGCACGTTATACAAACATTTCTATTGGTGGAAATGGTGGGCAGCTCATGGATGCAACCTTGGCCTTTCTGGAATAATTCAAAGTATGAACTATGTATGAAACATTATGCTGACTTCTTTATACTGGGACAATGGGACAGTCGCAGTAATAATAATGCAGATTGTGGCAGTGTGCCTAATGGCAGTAGGTGGTGCTCTAAGACCACAAAGATATTGTAAATATGGCTAAAATATACTGATCATGTATAGTTATAGCGTGGCGCAGAGGGCTGAGATGCTGGACACCTTACCTTGTCACGATGATGACCTAAGTTTGAGAACAGACTAAGATCGCTGAGGCCAGCCGGGAAGGAGGATTGAGCATCCAGATATGGCTGTCCTCTTTAGGGAGGTGCATGTGGCATCTTTACACCAGTGCATGTGTGCCAACCTCAGGACGGGAAGAAAAGAACTAGGTGAAAACAGCATCGACACAATAGCGCTAACCAAAACTACTGCGCCTTAATAGGCAAGCGACTTTGGTGACAGCACGACATACTGTGTGCCATTTGCTGGGGGCTCTTAGTACTTAGTACATTATTTATTTTAATTATTTATTTAGTTTTGTTTACCGGTAAGTGCACTAGACAGATTCTGCCTATTTTCAGGCACGACCCGGGAGGGGGAGATGAATGCCAACTGACCTTGGAACCACATTAAGCTGTTGGTGGTATTTTTAGTGAATGAGGAAATTGGCCAGGACACCGGAAATTCCCTACTTTTTTCGATAAGTGCCATGGGATCTTTAACATCCACCTGAACTACCACCAATCCAGGCAAATGGGACCTCGGTTTAACGTCTCATTCGAAAGATAGCACCTCAGAAGTGCAGCACTCCTCTCATGCTGCACTACAGTGTCAGTACTGGATATTACCCAAGTGCCAGATGTGGGAACTGAACCCATAGCCCTCCGATCTCCTGGCCTCAGAAGCTAGTGTACTACCTACTGGGCCACTGACACTGCTATACATTATACAAAACATTTATATTGGTGGAAATGGTAGGCAGCTCATGGATGCAACCTTGGCCTTTCTGGGATATTACAAAGTATAAACTATGTATGAAATATTATGCTGACTTCTTTATACTGGGACAATGGGACAATCACAATAATAGTAATGCAGATTGTGGCAGTGTGCCTAATGGCAGTAGGTGGCGCCTAAGGCCACAAAGATATTACTGATCATGTATAGTTATAGTGTATTGCTGCAGGTGGCGCTCTAAGGCCACAAAGATATCACTGATCATGTATAGTTATAGCGTATTGCTACAGGTGGCGCCTAAGGCCACAAAGATATCACTGATCATGTATAGTTATAGCGATTGCTGCAGGTGGCGCCTAAGACCACAAATGTGTAAACATGATCAGGAATGTCTCGGTACAGTTAGACAGTGATTTCTCTGACTAAAAGGTGTCCTTGTGGTATGACAGTTTCTTAGCAGATCATAACTAAACATAGGCAAAAATATCTAATACATATACAGTAAATCCTACCTAAACATAATGCTCCATGTCCGGGGCCAAATCGAAACATCAGGCAGGTCTACATATTTGGTTAGTGGCTGGCACATAATGTGCCAGAGTTACAGAACAAAGATATCGTAAAACCAAGGACATAGATACTGACACAGAAATGCTCAGTTAGGCACAGCAAACAGCTTGTGTCAGCTGTAATTGTGAGGCTTACGTGAAGCAGTACTAACATTATGTGGGTCAACGGTAGCCTACACATTGGTCTGTTAGAATAGTACAGTACCTATGCATTACATTCCATTCACTTAACTATGCATACTATATGTGTATGCCGATGCTGCTCTAAGTATAGGATTGTGGGGTGGCCTGGCCATCACAGGCAGTGCTATAGACCACATCTGCGTAAACACAGGGAGCAACATCTTGGCAACTGCCTCCTGGCAGTCTAGGAATGAAAGACACTTTTATTGCAGTAGAAAGCACCAGCTTTGTGGTGGAGCTTGCTGTGGCTGGCATCAATATGGGTAGAGAAATAAGCCTACTTTCCAGTCATAACGAGGATACTTAAAACAGTGTACAACTTTAAGGGTAGTGCCATCAACCATGGAGAAAACAGGAGAGGAGACAACCTGGTGTGTTTTTGGCTGGTCGTCGGTCATAGACACAGTTTTCATTATAGAAGATAGAATTGTGACAGATAAGGACTGTAGCCCACCCAGTCTGCCTATTTCCCTACCTACTGGATAAGCTGCAGATCCTAGTTAACCAGCAGCCTACTTCTTCCTACCTCACCCCTTAGAATTGCCTTATGACTATCCCATGCATGCTTGAATTCCCCACTGATTTTGACTCCACAACCTCCTCCAGAAGGCCGCTCCATGCATCCACAAGTTGGTTAGAATAGAACAAGCATTGGTAAAGTCACTCTAGGGCAGGAATTCTCAAATGGTGAGGCCAACCTCCTGGGAGGCCCCAACCTGTTCCCGGGAGGTTCAAGCAAGTCTGAAAAAGTACTGTATTTCAATTTTGAGTTTTATATATTTTGTGTGAAGAGATGAAACAAACTGAAAGAGGATAATAGTAGGTGAATCTTATGTATTTATTTAATAATAGGTGACAAGGAAAGATGAATGAGCCAAGGCTCATTTCAGGTGCACTCAGGGAAGGGTAGGAGTCAATACATGTCAAAAGGTAACTGCAAAACAATCAAGAAATACACAGTGAACAATACTGCAATCAAATATGAACAATAAAGCAATAATGAAAGGTAGCAATTGATCAATTTGCAGCCTGATGGCAGAACAGCCCAAATACAAGGTTGAACATATGAAGTGCTAAGAGCAATAGCAGGAAGGAGCAAAGTAATCCCTGAGAAGTTGCTTAGGGCAGGGAAGGACAGGGAGAGGCAAGTATGTAGGAAGGTTATTTCATAGAAAGGAAACAGAGAAAGTAGTTTGACCCATGAAGGTACTGCAACAAGGGGTAACAATGGTTCAAGAATAAAAATAACAGAGCAAGTAGGCTGGCCTGTGGGGTTTACAGTAAGCCAAATAACATTTATTTATTTTATTTATTTGTTATTCAGATAATGCTTTTGAGCACAGGAGCTCTTTTTCAAAGATTCCATGTCAGTAGAAGACAAAGAAGTGAATGTTAGCCAAGTACTCAAAGGGGTTCAATTTATTCATGGTGTACTGCTCAAAGTACAGTATGTTATTTTTCTTTGGGAGGCCTAAGATTATTTCAGTTTTTGAGGGAGGCTCAAAATCTTTTCCATGGATTTGGGGAGGCTCACTGGACAAAGTCTGAGAACTATTGCTCTAGGGCAATGGTTCCAAGGTTGAGACCGAGGCACCTGAGGCAAATAATACCATGTCATCTGCATTCATGTGAATATGGGAGTCAATAGACAAGCGGGAGGTCATTTAGGAAGAGTGTGGAATAAGATGAGACCCAGGATGGAGCCTTGGGGACTCCAACCTGGATTGGTAGAGGAGGAGGAGACAAGACAACCCAACCTGCACCTACTGGAGATGGCATGAGAGGTAGGATCTGAACTAGTCAACTGCTGGGCAGAAAACCTGTGGATGTCAGCTTCTCTAGAAAGAGCTGTGCTATTAAAGCAAAGGCCTTAACAATTGGAGACCTATATCTTCTAATTCCAAGCCTATTTTGATGTGTTGTTGGTGAAGCTGTTTGAATTGGAGTCCTGTTTCTTTGGGTAGCAAACCTATTTTGGGGCTTTGAGTAAAATTGTGATTCATTGTTGTCATTGTTGCTGGCTTCACTAGCTGCAAAGTTTGAGTGCAGAGTGGGGAAGGGTGCTAATGGTCTGACCAGAGGCCTCAGCCACCTGATTGTTTCTGGAAGACTTGGGCTGGTCCCACCCCTCCAAACCCCTCACCCCACCCACCCCTGGTTCATTATTTCCTTTATACCAGGGGTTCTGACATCACTTCTCAAACAGGCAAAGGATATGCACTGTCATAGCAGAAGCAGACATCCAGGAAAGGAACAGCAGCAAGTGAAGAGGTGACTGCTCTCTCAGTGGAAGGGAAGTAAATGCAAATCTAGGAGCTTTCATTATTACATTGCATTGGGAAAGGAGGAGTAGGAGTTTGAAGAAGGTTGTGCAATGGCTACTTAAAGTCTCTTTTGAGTGTGGATAGGAGGATAGGAATATAAAAGCAGTTGCTCAATATATCTAAACGTGTGCAACAAAGGAGGTAAGGGAAATAAAGAAAATGTTTTGCACTGATAGAGGGGGAGAGGGAGACTTGGGGAGTGTTTGGTATCCTGCATCTGGAAGGGTGGGATCGCTGGTGGGCAGTGACAGCAATGGGTAGGTGGTAGGCTGCAACAACTGTGGTGCACCAATCTTTCTAAACATTGCCTGGAGTGTGGAGGATGTTTAGTGTGCAACCACATAGAAAAACTTAGAAAGGAGATTGAGGATCTGCAGGAGGAACTAAGACAGGCAAGGCAGATTGGGGTGGGTTTAGCCCAATACTGGAGGAGGAAGAAGGAGATGAGGAGGGCGATTTAAGCCAACAGTGGTGAGGAGAGGGTCAGAAGAAGGAAGCAAAGACAAAGGGGCCAGGCCAGGAAGAACAATTGCCGGAAACCAGGTCAGGAGACAAAAGACAAAGGGAAGGAGGAGATAGGGACTTGTGAGGGAGGTGAAGAAGTGGCAAAAGTCATGGAGTGGAAAGGAGAGAACAGGTTACTATAAGAGAGAGGGAGCGGGCATTTGTGAAGGGCCTTCAAAAATAGTTGTGCACTGCTAGAGAGGAAGAAGGTGGAGGAGGAAATGATGAAGTTAGAGGAGTAATTGATAAATGCCTGGACCAAACTGGAGCAGGGGATGTTCTGCTGGGAGAATTACAACAGGGGTAAAAGGGAAATAATGTGCAGGAGGAAGAAGAGGAGCTGGAAATGAGAGGAGATGAATGGAAGCAAGCAGGGAGTAAGAGGTGGAATCTTAGTGCTGGGGACTCAATACTAAGAGGAGTTAGGTAGTAAGGGAGAGGCATAGTCGCATTTGGGTGGAGGCCATGCCAGGAATGACAGCAGAAAGGGTGGGACAGTCTGTTCTGAAATATGCTAGAAGGGGTAGGACATGCCTCATTTAATTATACATCTTGGGACAAACGACCTGGCTGACAAGACAGTAGATATAGTCCAGAGGAGGTTTGAGGAACTAGCACAATTATGTGAGGGGCAGGAAGATCAGTAACTTTTCAGAGATACTTCTGGTGCCAAAGGCAAGCACAACAAGAAAGCTGAGAATTGAGGAATTTAACGGATGTCTAAGAACCTGGTGTTGTGCTAAAGGGTATGGGCTGTTGGGGGTGGGGAGGGACCTGGGAGGACAGTAGTCTCTATGCCAAGGACAGACTACACTTGAGTGAGGAGGAAAGAAAGTGTTGAAACAGAGGATGGAGGAGTACATAGAGGAGTTTGGAATTTAAACTAGGAGTGGGGGGTGGCAGTTGGGGAATAGATATGCAGAGACCACAGGTTGGGAAACCATATGAGCTTACCCCCATAACAGTGACAAAGGACAAATGGCAAGTACTATTGGTGATGCTAGGAAAGGAGGGCAGGATGGGGGGAGGGTGGAAGGTGGTTACCCTTAATGCTAGGAGCCTTGGGAGGAAAACTGCAGAGTTACAGGTTCTCATGGCAGAGGAGAGGTGGACATTGCAGCCATCACAGAAACATGGGCCACCCAATACAATGACTGGGACCTGTCTGTACCAGGGTACAGGTTATTTCATAGGGACAGGGTGATTGGGAAAGGAGGGTGGCACTATATGTGAAGGAAGGACTGAAGTGTGTAAGGGAGGAAGGGAGGAGGGTAGTCTGGTCACTTTGGATGCAAATCCAGGATTCCAAGAATAGGATTCTTAGAATGGGAGTGGTGTACAGGCCGCCATCTCAGACGGAGGAGTTAGACAGGGAACTAGCGGGACAGATCAGGAGGACCTGCGAGAAGGTGGTGTGTGGTGAAGTGGGGACTTCAACATGCAGGAGTGGACTGGAGCACCCCAACAACCAGGAACAGAAGGGAGCAGGTACTGCTGGATGCCTTCAGGACAGCTTCCTGCTGCAAATGGTCAGTGAACCAACCAGGTTAGGAATACCCTTGACCTTGTGCTGGCAAATGGGGACTTTGTGAGAGAACTTACAGTGGAGGAACCGCTGTCAGGGAGTGACCACCACTCAGTATGGCTCACATTGGATATGGGCAAGGAAGGAATGGAATCTGGCACAAGAGTGCTGGACTTCAGGAGGCCGACTTTGGGATGATGGGGAAGTGGTAAAGGGTACCTGGCCAGAATTCAATCTAGTATGGACACTAACCAGAGGTGGGAGCTCATAAAGCTGGGGATAGTGGAGGCAACCAAAACCTGCTGCAAAGCCCAGAGCAAGAAGGCTAGGGCTAAGAAACCGAGCTGGTTGAGCAAGGAGGTCATGGAAAAGGTAAGGAGGAGAAGAGCTGCCTTTAGGAAATACAAGAAAACAGGGAGGGGGAGGACAGGGGAGTACTTGACAGAATTGAAGGAGGTGACAATAGCAGTAAGGGAGCCAAAGCATCTCGGAACTCAGGCTGACACAAGGCATTAAGAAGGGGAAAGGACTTCTTTAAGTACATCAGGAGAAAAGGAGCTGTAAGGACCACATAGTAAGGATTAGGAAGGAGGGGTTGGGTGGAAGCAGGGTGCGATAAGGCGGAAGCACTAAATGAGTACTTCTGCTCAGTATTTACTAAAGAGAAGAGGGGTGACACCCAAGATGGGAGAAATGGAAGACAGGGGAAGTGGTGACAGATGGGAAATCATGGAGAGTAGAGTTCGAGAGGGTTTGAAGGCACTGAGGGTGGACAAGGCCAGGCCCAGATGGCATCCACCCAGGGTACTGAAGGAGCTGGCAGAGGTCCTTGCAGGACCTTTGGCAGACCTATTTAATGCCTCACTACATTAGGGGTATGTACCTCGGGACTGGAGGATGGCTCATGGTGCCCTCCACAGAGTGGCCCTAAGGATGAACAGGAAACTACAGACCAGTGAGCCTCACATCCATTGTGGGTAAGCTAATGGAGACTATCCTGAAGGAGGGCTGGTGGCCCTCCTAGAGGCCAGAGGACTACAGGACAGCAGACAGCATGGCTTCATATGTGGCAGATCCTGCCAAACCAACCTGGTCGAGTTCTATGACTGGGTAACTAGGCAACTGGACAGGGGCCATGCAGTGGATGTCCTGTATCTGACTTCTGTAAGGCATTCTGACTGAGTGCCACATGGAAGGCTGGGAAGGAAGTTAGTAGGCACAGGGGCGGGTGCAAAGCTGGTGAGATGGGTAGGAAACTGGCTGCAGGAAGGCAACAGAGGGTGGTGGTGGGTGGGGGCTCTCACACCCAAGGGCAGTGACGGCGGTGTTCCACAGGGCTCGGTGTTGGGACCAGTGTTGTTTGGGATATTCATTGCAGACATATCATGGGACATCAAGAGCAAGATCAGTCTGTTTGCTGATGATACCAAGGTAGAGCGGTGGTGGATGACCTAGGGGGATGGCAGGGGTTGCAGGATGATCTGGCAAAGCTTGAAACCTGGTCAGACACCTGGCAACTGGGGTTTAATGCCAAAAGTGCAAGGTGCTGCATTTTGGGATGAAGAACCAAGGAGGAGTTGCCAGCTAGGGGGAGTGCAGCTAGCCCAGACAGAGGAGGAGAAGGATCTGGGTGTGCTCATTACAGGGTCAGTGAATAACTCGGCACAATGTAGGAAGGCAGCTGCAAAGGCCAACAAAATGCTGGGTTGTATTGCAAGGGTATATCCTCGAGGAGGGAGGAGGTGATTCTGCCACTGTATAGGTCATTAGTTAGACCACACCTGGGTACTGCGTGCAGTACTGGTGTCTGTATCTGAAGAGGGACATTAAGTTACTGGAGGGGTGCAGCGCAGGGTGACAAAGATGATCAAGGGGCTGGGGACTTATCATACAAGAGGAGGTTGAAGGAGTTGAACATGTACTCACTGGAGGAGAGGAGAGACAGGGTGACATGATTGAAACCTTTAAATACATGAAAGGAATAAACAAGACGGGTACAGAGGGCTGTTCAAAGTAAAGGAGGGAGGGCCACCAGGGGCCATGATATGAGACTGGAGCGAGGAAGGTTCAGGAGGAGATGAGGAGACACTTTTTACAGAGAGGGTGGTGGCTGGGTGGAATCGTTACCTGCAGAAGTGGTATGCAGTAGAACAGTGGACTGCTTCAAGCGAGGATGGGACAGGACAAGGGGAGGTTAATGAAGGGAAGGGAGGCAGCTGCAGATAAGGGTGCTAGCTGCACATTCGAGCAGACTTGATAGACCTCTAGGCCTTTATCTGCTGGCAAATTTGTATGTTCGTAGGTAGATGAAGGTGGTGGCAGCTATATGTTGCCGATCCATTCCAGAGAAGATGGAGTTGGTGACACACAGAAGGGAGGACAGGGTAGAGTGGTTCTTAGGAAGTCAGACTGGAAAGAAGAGAGGAATAAGCTTAGAAATATAAGTGTAGAAAATGTCAGAAAGCTGGGAGTAGACTAGATCTTCTTGGGGTATCTCAGTCATCAGGTTACACTGTAGGAACTTCACTGTCAGTGAATGGGAAGCCACATGGAAGATTTTCAACAGTACAACTGGGCCCGCCATACTGTTGGACGCCTATCAGCCGATGTTGCCAACCCTATAAAGGCGTAGAAGGGCTTGTGCTCTCAGTTCTTTCCCACCGCCGACTTGCAACCACGATCTCTGTGGCAGAGCCATGGTAGTGTTCATGCCTTTTGTGGCCTGTGGGCTTGTTTTCTCCACAACTCTCACAAATATCTTTTCAGAGATTTATTTAGTTTTTTTCTTTCATGTCGAGAACTAACCTTCAGCTTCTCTCTTCCATTGCTGCCACTGTGGAAAGAAGATTGCCTCCAATGATGAGCACTCTGTGTGTTTGCTGTCTTGGGCCTGATCACAATGCCTCAGACTGTGAGCTCTGCCAACAGTTTAACCAAACCACCCTTAGGCAATGCAGGAAGGCTCCCATACCTTCATGGAACTGCAGGTAGCCAGCTCGAGTCGGGGTCCTCTGGGGTGCCAGCCAGCCAGTCGCCCTCCCGGTCCAAGAGCTCCAAGGCCTCCCAGGCCAAAGATAGGTCCTTGGGGAACAGTCATAAAACAAAATGGGATCGCGACTGTCCCGGTGGCCTTCCTTGTTCCCATTGGCCTCTTCTTCGGGGCTCCTCATCATCGGTGGCTGCCTTGACAAAGAGACCTACTGTCCAGATCCTGGTGCACTCCAGACCTATACCGACAGCCTCTCCCCGACCTCAGGGTGCTTGGTCACAACCCTGGCCTCCTCTGTCAACGACGGGCTCATAGTCGAGACGACGGCCTCGCTTGGGCTGCCAACATTCCTTGGACCCCTTCACCTGCCCGTGAAGCAAGTCCTGGACTACCTGATCTCTTTGTCTGACTCAGGCCTCCGTATTCCTCCCTCAGGGTCCAACTCGGCTATTTCTGCATTCCATGAGCCCGTGGGTAACAGCACCATTGCTCAGCTGGATGTCTCCCTTCCTTTGGGGTATCCCCATTTCGAAACCCCCAATCCGTTCTTCTGTCCTGGCTTGGGACTTGAATTTTATTTTGGTTGACACTGACTCCTTTTAAGCTAGTTGCACTTGTGATTTGTGCTTTCTCTTGTAAAGTGCTCTTTTAGTTGCAATTACTTCTGCGCAAAGAATTTCTGAGCTTCAGACCCTCTGGTGCGAGGAGCCTCATTTGCTTTTCACAAAAGACAGGGTGTCTTTGCGCACAAATCCTAAGTTTCTTCCTAAGGTGATTTCTGAGTTTACACTCAGTCAGTCCACCTTCCTGTTTATTTTCCGGAGCGTGCTCATCCAGGAAGCACTGTTCCATACTTTAAATGTAACGTAAAACTTTTAAGTAGTATCTGCTTAGGACTTCAGGAGTCTAGAAAGGCTAAGCAATTGTTTGTTTCTTTCGCCCAGGTAGAGGGCGCTTCATCTTCTAAGCAATGATTATCCAAATGGTTGCAAATTGCATTGTGTTCTGCTACAGTAAGTGTGGCAAAGAAATGCTGGGTGCTGTCAAAGCTCACTCCACCAAAGACATGGCTACCTCTGTGACTTGTTTCAAAGGGGCCTCAGCTGCTGACGCTTGTGTTGCTGCCACCTGGAGTACAGTCCACACCTTCACCAAGCATTACAGTCTGGACATCAGTTCTAGAGCTCGTGCTGGATTTGGCAGAGCTGTTCTGCAAGGATTCCTGTCTTAAGTTTATGGAGATCCTTGACTGGATAGGTTGTTCCACCTCGCTTGTCTTAAGTTTATGGAGATCCAGCCTCCCAGACTATCCATATACTCTTGTCACTGCATGGGACTCATTCCTATAGTGTAACCTGATGACTGAGATACCCCAAAGAATATAGAACAGTTACATAAGAACTTACCATAACAGTAGATCTTCATGGGATCTCAATCATCAGGTCTGTTTCCTTCCACCATCCCCCTTTTGGGGCTCCTATTCAGGACCTGGCTGTCTGCTGTTTCCATCATTTCTCTGAGAACTGGGTCCCTCACTCTCCTCGGGTCCCCAGGTCATCAGCTTTGCTCCCTTCGTCTCTGGAGGAAAGAACTGAGGAAGGTGCGGACCGCTGTATGCCTTTATAGAGTTGGTGATGACTGATGTCGTACAGCGTGGGTAGGCCCAGTTGTACTGCTGAAAATCTTCCATGTGGATTCCCATTCACTGACGATGAAGTTCCTACGGTGTAACTTGTTGGCTAAGATCCCTCAAGATCTGCTATTATGGTAAGTTCTTATGTAACTGTTCTTTTGTTTGTACCTTAGCAAGAGGAGGAGAAGGAGATAAGACTATAATTGCCAGGAGATAAGGTCACCGACCTTGTGTAGGTGATGCTTGGCAAATTTCAGGACTGAGGACAATGCAGAGGGTAAAAAGAGATTAAGTAGGTGGGTAAGTGGTACAGCTATAGCAGGGCCAGAAAGATATAGTAGTTTAGGGTCAAGCCTGTCAGGATTAGACCCTTTAGAAAAATGAAGGAGGAGAGAGTATAAAGAGTATCCAGTGGAGTAACAGGATTAAAAATAAATGCAGCAGGAGGAGGAGGAGGGTTCACGGGTGGGAGGACTGAGGGAGGGAGGAGAAGCCAGCACTTGCGACTCAGGAAGGAGGGCACAGGAGGTGAAGAAATTATTAGGGGCAGCCAGGAGAGAGACAGTAGAGACAGGCAAATGGTCAAAGAGGGTGTAATGACCTTCCAGAATTTAGTGTGGTAAAGAAGGCTATTCTGGAGATTGGAGTCAGTGGTTTGATTTTGTTGCTCTTATGATCTTTGTGCAAGAGTTCCTAAGACACCTGTAGGTAAGGAGGTCTGAAGGGGAACATGACCGTTTGAAGCAAGACCATGCATTGTCACAAGATTTACAGAGGTCAGTGAGGTCTGCTGTGACCTTAGTGTGGTGAGAGCCTTTTATGCGGGACTTTCTTAGAGGGGAATGCTTGTTCCACACTTGCCGACATTTGGAGTGAAAGAGGGAAGGGACCACATTGATATTAGCTGCTGTGAGCATAGTGGACCAATTTATAGTTGTGAGGTCTCACAGTAGGATGTCAATATGGAAGAAAGAGAATAAGAAAAGCCGAAAATGGATCCCTGGGGAACTGGTCCAGTAATCTGTAGAGAACCAGAAAGGGTGCCACCTAAGCACTTGAGTTGTACCAGATAGCATTTGAACCAGGATGCAGAAATGCCCAAATTGCAGAGTGTAGCAAAAGAATATAGTAGTAAACTAAGTCAAATGCATTGGTCAAGTCTCTTTACCACCTGCAAGTGGTGATTAGAGAGCAGGACGCTCAGCACATTTCTCGGGGTCAGCACATGACACCTCCACATTGCATTCCTGACCACACTGGCCTGGGCGGGAGTCAGGACTGATAATCATTCTAGAGTCACCCCATAGTGGATCAGTGCTCCACCAGCCTGTGCCACGAGCTAAAAATTGTTTTGTTTTTTCAACCCAGTAACGATTTTAGGGCAATGAGGGTTGACAGTGTCTTTTTAATTAAGAACAAATGGATTTCTAAGGAATGTCCATTTGGCCATGTTACCTCTATTGGCATCATTTCATGCCCCAGGCCACTACCCTGTCTCCATTGCCTTATGAGGAAAGATTCTGCATAGAAGATGCTGAAAAGTTTTTCCTTCTCCTAGCTGAGTGAGATCCTGAAGTTTGGCTTGGATGAGTTGCTGTCATCAGAGGAGAGCACCATCAAGGATGTTGATCTTGAGAAAATCCTGGGAGCATCGAAGAAAGGACAGTGGGTTACGGAGGACCACCAGCTCCAAACAGACAAAGAGGAGGAGGAGGAAGAGGAAGAGCTAGAAGGAGAATGTAAGTTACATAGTAATATAAAGCTGGAAGGCACTTTAGTTCCATCATGTCCGCACCACTTGCTTCATAATGAGGCATGAAGATTCCCTACCCACTGTACCTGCCAAGGTACCCTGTGATTTCCTGGGAAGCAGAAATTTGTCAAGGCTTACCTTGAAGGCCTTAACCCTTTATGTCCACATCTGTGCTGGTAGGCGTTCCCACCTTCTGGGAGAAGGGCCTCCTAACGTAACCCCTGAATTTTCCACCTCTGACCTTCAGATGTCCCCATGTCCTGCTGGAGGACACCAGATCAAACATGTTTGTCTTTTCAGTCTTGTCACTACTCTCGGCTGCAGAAGACTGAGGCTGTGTCTTGGCCTCCTTTTCTCTAGTGTGAACATGTTAATGGCCACCAGCCTCCCCTCACAACTCTTGTTCCCTAAACCTCTGATCATTGTGGTAGACTTGTGTTACACATTCTTGATTTCCTCACTATTTTTTTGTTTTGAGGAGATCAGAACTGCACCTTTTCTCCAGATAGGGGCATAACCCAGACCTTGTAAAATAGCATGATTACTTCTGCCCTGCTAGTCACCCCGCCCCATCGCTAGTCACCCGCCCCCATGCACACCAGCATTCAGCCACACAGTGCTCGACACATTTCATTCCTTTGTCTGTTATGATCCCCAGGTCGCTTTCCTCCTTTACTGTAGTAAAAGGAGCCCCACATAGTGTCCATATTCTACCCCCCATTTTTCCTCACAAAGTGTAGCACCCTTCCAGATGGTGCTAGCACTTTGCATATCATCGAAATGCCTCGAGTCGAGTGTCATGCCTCAAAATCTAAGTGATCACTGCCCAGTAAGATGTCAAATAAGATAGACAAATATGTATTAAAGGAACAGAAACAAATACAGAATGGGTAAGGCAGTATAAAACTTTAATATTAATAGATATAGGAAGTCTACAACTAGCTAGGTGGGACCGACTGTGTATTATCCCAGACATCGACTCAGCAGTACAATATCTGACTAACACTGTAGTACAGAGAACAAGAAGTCATGCATCGAAGGTAAAATGGAAAATACATCATAAAAATCTCCCTTGGGTCTTGGAAAAACTCAAAACACTAATCAGAATTAAAAACAGATTATGGAAAAAGGCCAGGCAGACACAAAGAGAGGATGATTGGAATACCTTTAAGGCATGGTAATAAATGCACAGGTAAAATCAGGCAGGCCAAAAATGGTACCATAGGAAAGAACTTGAACAAGCTAGAAACCCCAGCAGTTTTGAAAATGTGTCTCAAAGTACAATGTCCCATTGGAGAGTCAAACCAGTTCTAGTTAATAAAGAATGGTAACTCATACAAGATCAGAGAGGTAGGAGAAGTTTTGAATGAATATTTCATAAACCTACCTGGCCTAAATGTGAAGCCCAAAAATAGATACTAAAGACATTATGGTGCCAGAACTGGTCAAGATGCACGAGCAGGAAAGGTTAGTAACAACAGGGCCCCAGAAATCTTTACCTCCTTTTAGGTTTAAAAAAGTAACACCAAAAGATGTAGAAAAATAATTAAAACCCTTAAAGGTCATAAGGCAGGGGGACTTGACGGAGTTGAACCTAATTTTTAAACATGGGGAAGACATACTAGCAAATCATTTAACATATCTGTATAACTGGAGTCTGTGTAGTGGAATTTTACCAGAAACCTGTCAAATAGGGCAAGTGGTTCCCATTTATAAAGGGTCAGAGTCAACTGAGCCCTCCAATTATAGACCAATAGTTTTGTTATCAACTATGTCAAAGATCTTGGAGAGAATGGTCCATAAACAAATGAGTTAGTATTTGGAAGACCATGGCTTATTGTCTGCTGCTCAACATGGGTTTAGGGCAAGGAGGTCCATGGGTACCGCCCTTTATTGACTTTAACAATCTGGTCACCTCCCTCTATGAATATGGGGAGAGAAATGGGGCTGTATTCGTGGACCTCAGCAAAGTCTTTGACCTGGTTGACCACCAGACAATGTTGATGAGACTTTTGGGGATGGGAGTACATCAGGAACCTTTAGGCTGGTTTAAATCATATTTATCTAACAGAAGACAGTGTGTGATAATAGGTAATAGTGTCACCCAGTTGAAAAAGGTAATTCGAGGGTACCACAAGGATCCATCCTGGGCCCACTGCTTTTAACATATATGAGAACAACTTAGAAAAGAGTGTTGGAAACAGTGCGTGCAGCTATCTGTGAATGACACACCGTTTTGGTGGCTGTCTACGTCAGCTGGAACTCAAACTCAAGAAGATAGGAGTAGCATGGAAGAATGGTTTGGCTCATCGGGACTTATGCTAAATAAGAAAAGACACAATGTATTTACTTTCAAACTGGCGATAACAAAGGCCAGAGAGAAACCTTGGAAGTGAGATACAGCAGTGGTCTTGGGATGGATAACGTAACTCACTGTAGGTGTCTGGAGGTCATGATAGATCAGAAATTAGACTATAACACACAGTTAGAAAAACTAATCAAAATTAGGAGCCCTCAGAAGAGTGGCCAGTAGCCTTTCAATAGACACCAGAAAGAAAATAGCTAGCCATATGATGATCCGTGTGATAGAGTATGGACTAATCCTGTATAGGAATGCTAACAAAACAGAATTAAATAAAGTAGATCAACTCTATTATAAAGTAGATAAATTTATAACCGAGTAAACATGGGGCACATCATTGGGATTTGTGTAATAAATTAAAATGGCTTCACCCTGTGGAAAAATGAATTATGTTTGGTTAAACTGGTGTCTTAAAATAATCCATGCAAAAGGAATACAATTTGAATACTATTATAAATATTAGGCATAATAAGGACAAGTGATGTAACTTAAGAGTAAATAGTTAAGACATTCAAGCTATTAAGACCGCATAACAGGTATGGAGATGCCATGTTACAATCTTCTGTTTATAGAACTTGGAATAAGTTGCCAAATGAATTAAAGAGCATTTCAATTTATAGCACTTTTCAAAAGGCACTGAAACAGCATTCACATCATATTTGCACCTGTTTTTATAAAAGTACCTACTCAGCTAACTGATTTTATGTTTTGTATCTGTCTGTTTGTTTTAGAGTCTATTACCTGTATAAAAATAAACCTTTTTGCATTTGTAACCCCCTACAAATGGGGTTCCCAAAAAGTCTTCCTTGAGTTTGCTTAAATGCTCACTGCCAGGCTGGTGTCCATGCTTTTAGCAGTTTAAATAATTGCCAGAGAGTGCCTTTATAGCCTCTGTGTACTGTCTCTTTAAAAGCTGCCTGGCTTGCAGTCATAATTAATCTGAGAGGGAGCTCTGTTAGAAGATGTACTTGTTTGCTGATCATTTGTCAGAGTAGTAATAATATTGCAGTTTCTTCTAACCTGCCTTCTTTGCAGCATGGACAGTTCTGTTTGTTTCCATCAGCTTGGTCCTGGACTGCAGAATGGGCCAATCAGTACATTTGGGACTCTAAATGGAGTCTGCCTACAGGGGCTTGGTGGGGCCAAAACTTGTAGGAATTGTAGTTTGGGGCTCTTGGCGCCTAAAATAACCTGGAGGAGGAGCCCTTGTTGTGAATGACAGACAGATCAGCCAACCAAACCTTTTGGATCTTGGGAAAGTCCCACACTGCTTGCAGTTTCAGATTAGATCTGAGCTTGGAAGTGAAGAAGTAACAGCTCGAGATAGTTCAAGCAGCAATCCATAGTGGATTAAGCGTGGGAGAACTGTGGAAAGGCAGTTTGGCCTGCCTGACTGCTGTCCCTGAGAGGAACTTGTGCTTTTGGACTGAATCGAATTTGAGAGCTAATTAAGCCACTGAATTGTGACCAGGCTTTTTTTTTTAAACTTTTATTTTATTCATTTTTACATGAACATGCCGAAGCATTACATTCGATAGAGCAAGGTTACAATTGCTTCTACATTCACTGTGATACAGATATGTTAGCATCAGTATTATTAATCCGTCGAGTTGTGATGCATCATATGGGGTTCCGTATTGTTTATAACATTCATACAATATGATTTAGGATAGCCAGCCACATTAAACCAGTGGGATAAAGACAGTTAAACATTTAAGGCATTTGCTATCTGTGACCAAACTAGCTACTGTTCCCACTTACTTAGCGCCTGATTAGTAGGTACTTTCTTTCTTCCCAGAGCTGCATCAATTCCCCAAAACCTAAGTCATTTTAATTATTTAAACAAGTATACATTTCTACCAAATGACCTTCTTGACTATTCCATATACAACATGGCTCTAATTTTTTGGCCCTTAAAGGTGCTTTACTAGATAATTTCTCCTAAAAGTGATTAATTACCACTTAATAATCCCAGCTCTCGAAGAAATTACCGCCATGCTATATACCACCTCGTGTTCAGCGCCATTTTATAGCATGGCGGTTATAATTATATTTCAAGAACAGGACAATCAAAAGAAAATAATATAAACCGAGTGTCACCCTGGAATGGGAAACCACTCGGTTGCATAATAGTCTCCTAAAATCAAGGAGAGTTACATTTAAGTAAAAGTACCAATAATAATTAAAGTGATGTCCCAGCCTCCACTTTGATTATTCTCCTTCTCAGTTCACAGAGGGCATAAAGTGAAAACCACCACACCTCAGACATCTTCATCTGAATCCTGTGGCAGCCCCTGATCATCTGCTTATCGCTGCTGAAATTCTGACATGATGGCATCCACCCTTTTCCTGGCCTCGTCTGGCTTGTTATATTGATATGTTTTCCCCGTAAGTAATATGGAGGTGTGCTGGTGCCAGGAGGTGGAGCCACCCCAAGCCTCGGAGTTGTTTTCGGGTGGGTCGAATAGCTTGCGCCTAGAGCAGTGGCGAAAAGAGCAGTCAGGGAATATTTTAATTTCATGTCTTTCCATGGTTGATTCTTGCTCACTGTAATATCATGTCTCGTATATCTATTCCGTAGTCACCAACATGATGGTACATAGTGTCATAGTGTTGCCTTGGGCCCATCTGAAGTTGATACGGAAGGCCATCTTGAGGGAGTCTAGATCCAGCTGCAGGTCAGAAGGGACATTATCGGAGAACGTGACCAGGCTTTAACCTGAAGAAGTCCGAGGATTTGCTGAATGCGATTGGCCTGTCAGGACTTCCAGCTACCTCTGAACTCCCGGATTGTGCAGAGACTCTGTACTTGCGACCGGAGAGCCATTTGCCTGGTACAGTGGAATTTTCTTACATGTGAATGTGCTGTGTGCTTATAGTGGGTCGTGATTTGGTTCCCCTACTGTGTCTGAACTGTGTTTTGCTTGCTGGAGGCAGTATTCAGCTCCACGGACTGAATCTGTATCCATTTCCATTTGCCTGGGCCTGCTACACTGGCCCAGCCAGAATACCTGCTATGCAGAAAGTCATCTATGAGAGACCGGCCTGGGGATCAGCCCCTGCTCAATGCCTTGAACAGGAATGACGCCTGTGGATTCAGTGTGGGCCCTGCTTCTCCGGGCACTCCAGCTCAACAGCCTGCAGTCTCGATTTCATCCTGCCTGTGTCTAGTAGTGTTGGGTATCGTGAGTAAACATCAGAGTAGCTTCCTGCAACAACAGCTGAATCTAAAAGTTTTGTCATCCAATTGTCTTGTTGCTTTTCTTTCACAAACTGAGCCTTCGGCTCCAGATTACAAACAGTGTGTGTTGTGCATGTTGCTTTCTTTCATCACAGGGCCCCAGCCAGCTGCAATGTTCCTGGCTAGCCCACCGTTTTCCTACCTGGGTACCCAGAGTGTATGACTGTGTAGGGACTGTGAACTGCATGCATAACTGTCTGATTAATATAGCTTGTACAAATCGACCTGATTATGCCTCCCTTGTTCAAGTCCCCTGAATAAATCAGATGTAACTTTGTTTGCATTTAACCTGACTGTGGTTCCAGTTTGTGCCAAAAGTATTGTACTGTTATTTGCTGTGCTTAACCTTGTTTTACAGGGGTCCCCAGGGTCAAGCTAGAAGAATCAGCCCTGGTGGTAAGTGCAAACAGTGTGGTAATTGCCTGGTGAATAAGGGTCATTGTGAAAGTAATTATTGCATATTGCCCAGGCTAATTGAAGGAAAAGAGGGGGTTATAGTGTCCCGAGGGCTGTGCCCAGGTTAGCTTGACCACTAACTACTCCTGACCTCCGGGTGGAGGCACCTGTTCATTACTCAGGCCCCTTAACCTGCTACTTGCCAAGCAAGCGGGGTAGTAGCCCTTGGGATAGCACCACGTAGGGTTACATCTTGGAGGCTCACCTCTGGGATTTTGTGCCTTCTAGTGGCCAAAATTACGAATCATTGTTAAAGATTAATGGCTACCCTAGTAGAAATGACTGTACACCAGTTGGTGGGGTGCTGTACTGGGCAGGAGATCAACCTCAAAATGCTCTGCTTATACTGGATATTCCCTTGGGTACCAGTAAGGAAACTGTAGAGAGAGCACTCTCAAAGTTGAATGTTTAAAAACTCTGTGGTGGTGGGTCGACAGGCTGATTTGATCTCCAAACTTTCATAACCTTGGTAGAGTGTAGTGACCTCATGGACAGCTCTAAAGTGCCACAGACTATTGTCTCAGAAGGGGTCCTAGCTGCCTGGAGAGTGATAACAAATGACAGTAAAGACCCTGGGAAGGATGAGCTCCCACCATTATCTGAGACTTTTGAGAAAAATTTGCTAAGTTGTTGCTGGAGGAAGGAAAACCGTAGATGACTTTAAGAAACTATTCCTACCACCTGGGGTGTTCCATCCCCAACACCCCTCCACTCCAGCACCTGTTACTGCCCACTTTCTGTGCCAGTGCCAGTGCCAATGCCGGCCCCATAGCTGTACCCACCATTAGTTGACTCACACTCCTACCAAAGGCTGAGAATCTTCTCGGCACCCTCCCACCCCAAAGGGAGGATCACTGGGAGACCTGGATCGACTATGTTGCCCCCTTGGTACCCAAGTGGCAGTGTGTGGAGGCTGAGAAGTGGAAAAGAATCATGGAAAGTTTGAGGGTCCCTGCCCTTGAAGCCATTACATTTTGAGGTCCACGAACCCTGATGCATCTGCTCAGAGGTACCTGTCTGTACTTAAAGGCAATTTTGGGCACTGAGTCAGGAGACTTTGATGTGAAAATTCCAAGGTACCAAACAATGGAAGGGAAAGTTTGTCTGTGTATGTTACTCACCTAAAATGCACTCTGCAGAAAGCTTACGGAAAGGTGGGGTAGCCCTGGTGATTTGAACCGTGTGCACATACTGCAACATGTCAAGCATTCTCAACTGCAGATCATCCAGTTAAGGCTCCAGCATAGGAGAGTAACCCACCTGACTACTATGACTTGATAAAGAACTCCGGGAGGCAGAAGGTGAAGAAGGAGATTGTAATTATGGGGTGAGTGCAGCCCAAGTGATCTGGCACCAGAAGGCCCTTCGAAATGGAGACCATTCACAGTGTCCTGCCGTGGGTTCAGCCACTGAATTGTGACCAGACTTTAACCTGAAGAAGACCGAGTTTGCTGAATGCAATCGGCCTGTCAGGACTTCCAGCAACCTTTGAACTCCCAGATTGTGCAGAGACTCTGTACTTGCGACCAGAGAGCCATTTTGCCTGGTACAGTGGAATTTCCTTACGTGTGAATGTGCTGTGTGCTTATGGTGGGTCATGATTTGGTTCCCGCTGTGTGTCTGAACTGTGTTTTGCTTGCTGGAGGCCGTATCCAGCTCCACGGACTGAATCCGTATCCATTTCCATTTGCCTGTGCCCTGCTACACTGGCCCAGCTAGAATATCTCTACAGAGAAAGTCATCAATGAGAGACCGGCCTGGGGATCTGCCCCTGCTCAATGCCTTGAACAGGAACAATGCCTCGGTGATTTGTGTGGCCCTGCTTCTCCGGCACTCCAGCTCAACAGCCAGCAGTCTCGATTTCGTCCTGCCTGTGTCCAGTATTGGGTATCGTGAGTGAACATCAGGATAGCTCCCTGCAACAACAGCTAAACCTAAAGTGTAGTCATCTGATTGCTTTGTTGTCTATTGTGTCCCTGAACTGAGCCCTCCGGCTCTGGATTAGAACTAGTGTGTGTTGTGCATGTTGCTTTCTTCCATCACAGGGCCCCAACCAGCTGCAATGTTCCTGGCTAGCCCACTGTTTTCCTACCTGGGTACCCAAGTGTGTGACTGTGTAGGGACTCTGAACTGCATGTGTAACCCCTACAAATGGGAGTTTCCAAAAGTTCTCCTTGAGCTTGCCTAAATGCTCACTGCCAGGCTGGTGTCCTGCATTTTAGCAGTTTAAATGTGATTACCAGAGCTTGTATAGCCGTTGTGTACTGTCTGTTTAAGAGCTGCCTAATTGCAATTTAAGTAATCTGAGCGGAACTCTGTTGAAAGATGCAACTATTTACTGAAAAATCATTTAGATTGATAATGATGATGTAGTTTGTCTAACCTGCTTTCTTTGTGGCAAGGACTGTTTTGTTTCCTCCACTATCTTGGTCCTTGACTGCAACTTGGACCAAACAGTACTGGTGGGACCTAAAATGTAGCTGGACTACAGGGAGCTGTCTGAATCCAAAATTTGTAGGAACTTTAGTTTGGAGCTTTTTGCACCTTTTTGCAAAGGAAGGGAGCTCTTGCTTTGACTGACAGCAAATCAACCAACCAAATCTTTTGGATCTTGGGGAAGTCCTGGGCTGCTTGCAGTTTTCAGTTAGAACTAAGCTGGAAGCTGAGCAAGAAGGAGCTGAAGTGTTTCTGAACAGCCATCCTGAGTGGATTCGCATGGGAGAACTCTGAAAGGCTAAGTTTTGGCCAGCATGCCGGTGTGCTGCTCCTGAGAGGAGAGAAGAGAATTATTTTGGACTAAATCCAAGTTTGTGTGACTAAAAGTAAGCTACTCAAGTGGGCCAGGCTCAACCTGAAGAAGACCGAATATTTTTGCTGAATGCAATCGACCTGTCCAAGCTCCTGGTGTGTGCAGAGACTTTGCGATTGTGCCGGGAGCGCTTTGCCTGGTACAGTAGAATTCCGCACATGTAAATGTGCTATGAGCTGGTAGTGGGTTGTGAGTTAGTTCCACTGTGTGAACTGTGTTCTGCTTGCTGTAAGCTGTATCTAGTCCAAAACCGGCTGCTTCTGAACTTGTCTCCATGTGGTCTGGGCTTTGCCAGACTGGCCCAGCCAGACTACCCACTGCACAGAGCAGCCGTCGATGACAGACCTGCCTGGGGATCAGCCCCTGCTCCATGCTTGAACAGGAACAACGCCTCTGTGACTTGTGTGGGCCCTGCTTCTCCTGGCATTCCAGATCAACTACCTGCAGTCTCGATTTTCGTCCAGCCTGTGTCCAGTCTTGGGTATCGTGAGTAAATACCAGGGTAGCTCCTCACAACAGCTTAATCTGAGTGTGTCATCTGATTGTCTTTTGTTTCATTTCCTTTATGAACTGAGCCTCTGGCTCCAGATTACAAATATTTTGTACTGTGCATGTTGTGTTTTCCATCCAGGGCTCCAACCAGTTGCAACCCGGCAACTGTCCTGGCTAGCCCATCTCTTTTCTACCTGGGTACCCAGAGGTGGACTGTGTGGGGACTCCAAGTGCATGCATAACTGCTTGATTGATATAACCTTTAAGCTAATTAACCGGATTTTGCCCTCCCTTGTTCAAGTCCCTGAATAAATCAGATCTAACTTTTCTGCATGTAATCTGACTGTGGTTCCAGTTTGCACTCAAAGTATTGTACTGTTGCTATTTGCTGTGCATAACCTTGTTTTACAGGGGTCCCCAGGGTCAAGCCAGAGGAACCAGCCCTGGTGGTAAGTGCAAACAGTGTGGTACTTGTGTGTGCACAGGGTATTGTTAAAGTGATTATTGTACAGTGTTCAGGCCACTAGAGGGGAAGGAGGGGTTACAGTGTCCCAGAAGGCTGTGCCCAGATTAGCTTGACCACTACCAACCCTGACCTCGGGTGGAGGCACCCATTTCAGAACTCAGGCCCTTAACCTGCTACTAGCCAAGCAGACGGGGTAGTAGCCCTTGGGATAGCGCCATCTAGGGGTTACATGTGCATAACTGTCTGATTAATATAGCTTTTAAGCAAATCAACCTGATTACGCCTCCCTTGTTCAAGTCCCTGAATAAATCAGATTTAACTTTGTTTGTATTTAACCTGACTGTGGTTCCAGTTTGTGCCAAAAGTATTGTGCTGTTGCTATTTGCTGTCTTAACCTTGTTTACAGGGGTCCCCAGGGTCAAGCTAGAGGAAACAGCCCTGGTGGTAAGTGCAAACAGTGTGGGTAATTGCCTGGTGAATAAGGGTCATTGTGAAAGTAATTATTGTATGTTGTTCAGGCCACTAGAAGGGAAAGAGGGGGTTACAGTGTCCTGGAGGGCTGTGTCCAGGTTAGCTTGACCACTAACAACCCTGACCTCCGGGTGGAGGCACCCATTTCATGACCCAGGCCCTTAACCTGCTACTAGCCAAGCAGGCGGGGGTAGCCTTGGGATTGCGCCACCTCAGGGTTACATTCATTTGGCTACATTGAACTTGAGACTCCAGGAGTTTGACCAGTGAACCAGGATCACTGGTCAAACTCCTGGGCAAGTATAGCCTCGAGGTTAGAGTAGCAAGCTGTGATTGAGACTGGTACATCCAGAATACCTGGGTTTGATTCTCACAACGTCAACATGGATACGTGCATCTCTGAGCAAGTCAGTTAACCACCCTAGTGCTCCCAGGTCACCTCTGAAAACAGGCACTTGGCCTATGGAACTACCTGCTTACCAAAGGAAAAAAGGGGGTTGCTTTTGTCCTTCTGAAATATGTCCCCATTCTCAAGGCACATCCCCAGTGGTGTTGCTGTTGTCTCGCTGCTGAGGTCTGAGAAGGAGGATTTGATGCTCGGATTTTAGTGCTTCAAAAACTAGCCCTGCAACTTCTAACCTCCTCCTCCCACTCCCACCATTCCACCACTTGTTATTTGCATTCCAGGGCATTAGGCTTGCTGGCCCTTGTATCCTTTGAAATTAAAACTCTCAGTAACCACTCTTATGAAGATGCGCCCTAGTTGTGGAATGTCTGACCACCTCCCCACCCTGTGCTTTGATATTTATGGTTCTACCTAGATTCTACCCGGATAGGCCAAGCGGTCCTTATCTGCCATCAAATTATATGTTTCTATATGCCTTGAGCATGATCTGTTACCAGAACAATCTTCAAGCTTCAGTCCTCCTATCATCCTGCTCTGTGGTCCTTTGGCTCTACCCACTTTGCCTGCAGATCTTTCTTTTCACTGGAAGGAACAGGTCTTCATCACATAATCCTGCTACTGAACTGGGTTCTGCTAGTTTTCAGGCTTTTAGCCATTTTTCACAAAGTTTTGCACCGGTTTTCGACTTATTCCTGTATCTTCAGCATCGCCTTCCATTTCTTAGTTAGCCTTTGCCATGGATAAGAAAAAGAAGATGAAAATAGAAACATAGAATTTGATGGCAGAAAAGGACCGCTTGGTCCACCCAGTCTGCCCATTTTCCTGCCTATAGTGTTACGCAGACCCTACTTGCTCTCCAGCTCCTCCACTTGCTTCCTACTAACATTCCGTTATGCCTATCCCATGCATTCTTGAATCCAGACTGCTTCTGGCATCCACCACTATCCTTGAAGAAGTACTTCCTCAAGTCTCTCCTGAATTTACCCGCTCCAACTTCACTGCATGTCCCTTGTTCTTGTGCATCTTTGTTCTGAATAGCTCCCCTCCTCTCCTTATTTACCTCTGTGAGGTATTTATAGATCTCTTATCACAGCTCCCTCCTCCTCTCTTCCTGGTAGTACATATTGAGGTTGTTTAGTCTCTCCTCATATGGCTTCTGATGCAGACCCTAAACTATTTTAGTTGCCTATCTCTGATCAGCCTATACTCTGTATCCTTCCATAGATGTGATCTCTGTAACTGGACATAGTACTCCAGGTGGGGTCTCATCAGCGATCTGTCACAACACCACCTCTCTTCTTCTGGAGATGCCTCTCCCTATTCATAGATACACAGAAGGTGATGGCAGATAAGGACTGTGTGACCCACCTAGTCTGCCCTTTTCCTACCTAATGCCCCAGCATCTCACTGGCCTACTTATTGTGTATTTGCACTGCTCCTGCCACCTTTAGGTCATCAGATATGATTACCCCCAGGTCAGTTTTCTGTCTGGTGACTGTCAGTACCTCTTTTCCCATTCAGTACTCCAAGTCTGGGTTACTGTACTGTTTGCGTTCTAGGATTGTGGATATGTTGTTCATCCACACTCTTTGCATATCCACTTCACTTTTAATCTTGCGGAAGTTTTCCAGCTGGCTCCTCTCACCCACTCAGGTGGTATAAACCTCGGCTCTGCCCATGACGCCAGATCTTCCTTTCCGCTAGAAGATTCAGGTTGCCTCCTCGTGCTCACGCATTTTGTGGCCCTGGCTTCAAAACCTTTGGTTATTCTGAAAATCCGTCTAGTTCGCATTAGTGATCGCGACTTTATTTCTTTGATTATGGAAGACAAGTCTTCCCTAGTTCGTTGGTGCCTTGCGGCCAGAAGATGTCAGGCGCACGATCCTCACACCACTGTAGTTATTGTCTCGGTGTCGACCATGACACCTCGAAATATGATCTGTGTCTCGCTTTCCATCTTAATGTCCTGACCGCGACACCAGGTTGGGGAGGCGGAGAAACAGAACACTCGGTGAAATCCACCTTCTTGGGTTCCTTCTGAGATTTGTGTCAGTCTCTCCCAAACAAGGGACAAAGGGAGAGAGTCCTGCAGGCATGTAGTGCTCTCATCCCATAAGCAGGAGAAGGATCCGGGATGGTCTTCGTCCTGATGGAGCACTCTCGGAAGTGGGAGAGATCTCAGTCCCAGGAACATGCAGTCTCAACTGTCGAGATTGCTTCTTGGTCACTGGCTTCTCAGCTTTGCTGTCTGGCCAGTTGACTGAACCAATCAATCGACGATGTGGAAATCATCATCGACCCGATCGAGCCATTATTGTCAACTCCAGTTGACGATTCTCTCGATCGAACTCCAGTTCTGACTTTCCCCAGTGAAGAGACCCAGCCTGCTGGGACTCCCATCGAGAAAGTGGCCCCGACCCTGGAAATTACCGGTCCCACCGTGTGTCCTGAGTGACTGAATCAGCCTGTCCGATCTCGATCGAGGTCTCAGATCTCCTTAACCAAAAGGCGAGGTAGAGCCATAAATGCTCTAAAAGAGGCAACGCTATCAGTGGTCCTCATCATTCTCGGATGAGGAGAGACTCCAACAGAAACTCCGTGCCACGAGGACTTCATGTGGCAACAGCTGATTTGACTGGGCACAAGCCGACCCCGGCTTCCAGGCTGGCCATTACTTGACTTTCGCCTCCTAGGCTGAAGCAGACTCCTTCGAGCCTATCAAGTCTGTTCCCCTGCCTATGGAGCCAGTGAAACCTCCGGTTGGCCTAAAAACAGTCTCTTCACCGATCGTGGTGGAACTACCGCCCAAGCAGCCTATGGGAGGGCTCCTTCCAAAGAAGATAGGCGGACACCGGTTTCCTGGTGTCTTCGATCACTGTCACCCGGACTGCCCTCGGCAGGTCAAAGGTGAGCTGGACGGTCGACCATTGTATCCGGATTCCTCAGATTCGGATGTGATCGGGCTGCATTCTCATCCTGGGATGACGACTCGGCCAGTAGGTTAGAGAAGGAGGACTGTCCTTTGTCTTTAAGGGTATTCTTCACCTCATCTCTGAGTCCACAGGTATGCCCCTGGAGCCAATCCAGAAATAGGCGGAGTACCCTCTCACGGACATCCTCAGGAGGCGGGATACCCGATGAAGCTTTCCTGTGGCTGAGGCAATTTTGGATGACCTAAAATTCTGTGCGCCCTACCCTTGTCCAGCACTGTCTGCCCTCATGGCCTGCAAGTATGTGGTGCCCATGGGGTCCCTTGCAGGGTTCACAGAGCACCCTTCGGCCGAGAGCCTGGTGATCGCCTCTGTGTTCAGGTGTACTGGCAGTTCTGCCGATACTGACCGACTTCCCAAGAAACAGTCCAAGCTCTTGGACCATTCAGCCAGGAAGGTCTGTGCGGCTTCTTCCTTGGGCCTTCATCAGGCAAGTTTGGCCATCATCATGGCACACTTCTCCCATGCCATCTCGGATCTGTGGATGAAGTCCTCCCACATCTCCCGCGCGAAATGCAGACCACGGTCAAGCAAGTCCGGGATCAGGGGCCGAGCTGATACCTAACAGCAGCTTAGACAGCCCTGGACATTGGGAATTCCTGTGCCCGCTCGATGGCAGCCACAGTTGCCTCTCATTGCAGGGCTTGACTGAGACTCCTCCTTCCAGGCAGATACTCAGCACAAACCTCGCTGGATGTGCCTTTCCTAGGGACCCACCTTTTCGCCCAGGTGTGGCTGGTCACCTTCAACGCATTGAGCAGTCCAATGCCACCTTGGATGCCACTTCTGCCAAAGGTTCTTTGGGCAGAACCATGTATTCTTCCCCTGCGATGCAGCAGCAGCCCTCTTCAAGGAGGTCAGCAGCATCAGCAACAGCAGGCTCAAGCTTGGTGCCTCCGGCCCAAGCCTGGCCTCCCAACCCTGTAAAGGAGGCTGAGGTTTGGGTCCTGTCTCCTCCTCCTCCAAGCTTGCTCAGTGATGGGGTGGGGCTGCTTCCTCCCATCACGCCAGCTCTGGGTCCTCCCATGGAGGGCCCATCCCCCACCTCCTCCCTCTGCCTGGTCTGCTGTCACTTCCAGACAGGTGGGTTCGAAGTGGTCAGTCAGGACTGCCTTGGAATTCAAGCAGTACCTCTTCAGCCAAGCCAAGCCCTCAGGAGGAAAGAGTATCCTTCCAGACTCAGTTGGCTCTTTGAGACGACATTGCTCATTCCTCCTCAAGGAGGCAGTAGCTCCAGTGACTGATCCTCCAGCAGACCCAGGCTTTGTCTCCAGGTACTTCCTGGTGCCCAGTGGATGGGGCTACGCCCATTCTAGGTCTGCACGATCTGAATCAATATCTTCAGTCACACACCTTCCGGATGGTCACTCTGTCCCACATCATACCATCCTTGGAGCAAAACATGTGGATCTTATCTGTGTCAATCTTCACCATTCATCACAGATGGGTACTGGCTGGAGTTCAGGACCCCTGGAGCCTTTTTTTTTAAAAGGGTAGGCAGAGCCACGCAGTGCATCGGGCGCTGCCCTCAGGCCACCACATTGCATGACGCCGAGGTTGGCTATTAGGCTGCGCCGACCAGCCTTTCCTACCAGTTCTTCATCTGCTGCCATCAAGTTTGCCTGAGGAAGCTTGTTCCAGTGTTTTAGGCCTTTCAGCCTGTTTGATATTCGACAAACAGTCCATGAGTCGCCTGCTGGTTCTGGTTCTACCTCCACGGCGTCGCCAATAAGATCTTTCCTTTATTTCAAGTTTCTGCAATGTCAAGTCTGTTTTGGTGTTGTTTTCCTAGGTTATGGGTCGGAGGGCAAAAGTTTTCCAAGACGCAGGTCAGCCCCCATGCGCCGGTGCCCGTGTGGCGAAAATATTCTGTTACAGACCAGCATGACTGGTGTCTCCAGTGTCTTGGCCCACTTCACGACATGGATTGGTGTGATGCCTGCTTCTCCATGGACCACGCGTCTCCACAACAGCGTGTAAAAAGTGGGGCGAGCTCCACCGGACGTTCGGGTAGGGTTCGCAATCCGCCAAGCCGCCGCTCTCTCAGCCTTTCCTCCAGGTCCCTCCTGGTTCTATACGGACTGAGGAGGAGGCCTCGGCTACTTGTAGCCTGGCCATTGCCGAGGCTCCTTCCGCAGCGCAGGAGGCCCATCCGCTTCCTCTTGGGAGTGGGCGGGAGGCGCTACGGCAATCTCCCCTTGGGGTGAAGGCTCCACGGTGTCGCTCCTGCAGCTTGGAAGGCCGGGTGCGACACCAGCCGAGACGCCTGGCACCGTTCTTGATGCCGTGGGCCCTGGCGGCACCGTCGTGGCGCCGACTCACCGCCTCGCCGTTCGTGGTGCTGACACTGCTCACAGCGCCATGGGACAGGACTGGGTGTTGTCTTTCACCATGTCTCACCTCAGCGCCGAGGTTGAGCACGGCGCCATGCCTGCGAGTTCGGCACGTGGGCCTTCGCTTCGGCGGTCGGTGCTGTCCTTGGCACCGTGGGTTCTCTCAGTGCCTTCGCAGCGTCGAGGCACCTGGCGGTGTAGTCGGTGCTGAGGCTGTTGCTGGGACTGCCGTCTGCCCGTCTCTGTCCATGGTACCACCCCTGGTGCTAGCCGGACTTGACAGCGCCAGCGGCTGGCCCTGGCTCTGGACCTTTGGCGAGCTGCCCTGCGCCTTCTGGGCCCTTGCAGGGAGTCACAGAGGGCATGGAGTGCAACCTCGGTCACTGCCTCTAGCCGCCCGGGCCCTTTGGCAAAGTCATTTCGCCCGCCCTCCTACTGTTTGGCTCAGAGCCTCAGACTCTACCTCTTCAGAGTGGGTCTGGCTCAGAGTCAGACGAGCAGTCACACCCTCCGGGATTGTCTGTGGAGGAGGGCGACCCAGTGTCTCATCGGACGAGTCGTGAGTCGGCCCCCTACTGTGGAGCGTCAGGTAGCCCCCCAGGTTAGGGCCAGTGGTGCTGACCAGCAGACAGTGGTGCATGCCACCATTGCTCTGCAACCTGGCCTATGGGGTTTCCTTGACCCTTGGTGGTGGTACCCCTCCAGTAGTGTGTCTTGATTGCCTGACTTTGGGGCCCATCAAGGACGCCTACAGGAAGGAGGTGCTGTCCCTGGGTCTCCCTTCTGGGGTGGCCCAGAGCTCTCAACTACCTAGGCTGACCTCTCATGGAAGGACCCTCTCAGACTCTAAGGGGTCGAGGCGTGGGGTCAACCGTGGCCTTCTCTGGGGTCCACCGGGCCCAGGGGCGGGGCTGAAGTATGACTCCGCCCATTCCTTTCTGGTTCCTTGAGGGGTCCCATTCTTTTGAGGCAGGGACCGTCCTTCTGGACCTTACGGCCCTGGTCACCTCACTGGGGATTCTTCTGGGTGCAGCCAAGGCGTGCCAATGTGGTTGTACAGCTGTCGGCTATGTAGGTCTTCATGACACCCCCTCCTCGGGTGCTCGCGGTCCGCTCTAACCCTGAGGGTCAGCTGACTTCCTCTCGGCTCTGCCCCTATTCCTCTGCCACATTCTCCAGCGCTCCCAGGCATTCTTGGTCCTAAGCGGCCTCTCACCTGGGAGCAGTTCAGAGCGGTGGCTGCTCGGTTCCCTGCCTCACGTTAGGGCTATGGACAGCCAGGTTTTCAACCTCCCCCATGCAGCCACCCTCAGAACCTATGGTGACCTCTAGCTCCTCATCCCTCCTCTGAGGGAGAGGAACCCTGTCCATATCTCTCCGGCCTGATCTCTCAAGTGAGCGCTTCCTCGTGAGGATGCTGGAGGACCTGCACCTTTCTCCGCTTTCTGTTAGCAATCCTGGGCATGCAGCGCCACGTCTTTCTAGTGATTTCAGTGGGGCCACCCTTGTGGTGCCACCCTGGCCTGCTCCCTTCGGAGGTGTCCTTGTGTTTCTGGCAAAGCCCTTCTCCGGAGTCCCTGCCCTAGGGACCTCAGCCACTGGTATTGCACTCCCCAGAGTCTCCAGGTTCTATGCCTCATCTGCAGTCCGGATTAATGCACCTGGACACCCCTGATGGGCTTCGCACCCTCCACTGTGACGGCGCCAGATCAAGACTCTTGATTTTGATTTTGGGGTAGGAGGACCTTCTACTCGGCACGGTTGCTTCTTTCCATTTCAGCTCACCAGGTCCACTATGCAGCCTACAACAGGTTCTTGTGGTCTGTGCTAGATCAGATCCTAACTGCTTTGCCTGACTCAGAGCAAACCAGACAAGCCACCCGCGCTCTGCACGTGGCCTGGAGATAGCAAGGCACCAAGCGAGAGCATCTCACTTGGTCTGCGAGGGGTAGCTACCAGGGTCGTAGGGACAGTGATCTGCACCAGAAGATCGGCGTGGCCGTCTTTCCCAGTTGTCACCCTTGGCCTGGCGTAGGGTGATTTACTCCCCACCAGGGAACCTACCTCTTCTCCTAGAGCGAGGCGCGCTTGTTGAGGCAGCTTCCTTCCCCTTTGGGGGACCCGCCTCGCCTCCAAACTCTCAGGCCTCTTCAGGCCCAGAAGGTTCTCCCCTTAGTGTGTCACCACTGAGGGCTAAGGGACTCTGTCCCTTAGGGTGTAATGAATCAACCCCTTTGGGGGCTTGGTACTCACCCATCTGTGATGAATGGTGAAGATTGACACAGATAAGATATGAAAATTATGTACCTACGTAATTCTGATCTTTCTGTGTATCTTCATCATTCATCACAACCCTCCCATCCCCTGGGGCCTCAGTCTCTGGGTCCCCTCCTCTGTGCCTCCCCTCTCTTTTTGGAGCCGGAGTAAAGTAGGGACACACAGGGGGCATTTTTTCCTTTAAAGGGTACAGCTCGAGTGGCACTCCTTCTCTACTACATATCTCCCCCCGAGGGGTGGGAGTTGAGTGGTTGCCCTCCTCCTGTTCTCCTTCTGGTTCCCATCCAACTGTTTCAAAAAAAAATCTCTTTTTCACCAAATATCTTTCCAGAGAGTACTAAATCCCTGTACCCTGTCCTTCTCCAGAATAGCCGACTCTGCTTCTGGGTATTGCCAGTTATTCTGTGCCTTGAATTCTGGCAGAGAGCATTGCTACTCCTTGCAGTTCCTATACAATCTGGTGATGGACAAGGGTCTCGAATCCTTGCTACCTCTCATTCTCTCCTAATTTTCTCCCTCCCTTCCTCCTTTTTCCACTTCCAGAGATTGTTCCCCAATCCCCTTAGTCTTATCTCTTCTCTGCTGTCCTCTCAGTCGTTATTTCTCCTTTTAGTTCAGTTTTTCCTTCCTTTTTGTCCCTTGGACTCTCTTGTCCCACCCTCCATCCCTTCCTCTTACCTCTCCGGTGACTCAGAACTGGTAGGCAGGCAGAGCCGACGCAGTCTAATGGCCAACCCTCGGCGCCATGCAATGCGTCGGCCTCGAGCGCAGCGCTGATGCTGCGTTGGCTCCGCCTACCCTTTTAAAAAAAGCTCCCACGGGTCCTGAACTCCGCCAGTACCCATCTGTGATGAATGGTGAAGATACACAGAAAGATCAGAATTACGTTGGTACGTAATTTTCATTTCTGTTAACTGGATCTGCAGGACACGTTTTTCACATCCCAATTCGTCCGTCCCATCAGCGGTTCCTCCACTTCATGGTCAGGGACCCTGTACAGGTTCTGAGCCATGCTGTTCGGCCTGTCATTGGCTCCATGGGTCTTCACCAAATGCATTGCAGTGGTGGTGGCCCATTTCAGGCATCGAGGGGCAGGATTTATCCTTACCTTGACGACTGACTCCTAGCAGGCTCCTCCCAATGGGAGGTGGAGCAGTCCAGGGACCTGGCCCTCCAGACCTGCTCCCAACTCGGCCTCCTGATCAATGAGGCCAAGTCAGAACTCGTGCCTTCTCAGGTGATGGGCCATCGGGCAGAGCTCGACTCTTGTCGAGCCAGAGCTCGCTCCTGCTGGACAGGGCGGAAGTTCTCTCCTCCTTTGCCCAATCATTTCTGGTTGGGCAATTGCGCCTGCCGGGACTTTCTGCATCTTCTGGGGTTACGTGGTGGCATGCACCTCATTGGTCCATTGGGCCTGGTTGCACATGCACCCCTCCAATGGAGCTGGCTGCCCAGTGGACTCAGTGCCACAGTCATTTTGACCAGCTGATCACTGTAACCCAGAAGAATCCCAGCATCTAAGGAACTCAGGCTGGCACAAGGCATTAAGAAGGGGAGAAGGACTCTTTAAGGCACATTAGGAGAAAAGGAGCTGTAAGGACCACATAGTAAGGATTAGGAAGGAGAGGGGTTGGGTGGAAGCAGGGTGCGGTAAGGTGAAGCACTAAATGAGTACTTCTGCTCAGTATTTACTAAAGAGAAGAGGGCGGATGACACCAAGGTAGGGAGAAATGGCAGAAGCAGGGGAAGCAGTGACAGATGGGGAAATTATGAAAAGCAGAGTTCAACAGGGTTTGAAGGCACTGAGGGTAGACAAGGTGCCAGGTCCAGATGGCATCCACCCCCAGGGTACTGAAGGAGGCTGGCAGAGGTCCTTGCAGGACCTTTAGCAGACCTATTTAATGCCTCACTACATTCGGGGTGTGTACCTCAGGACTGGAGGATGGCTCATGTGGTGCCCCTCCACAAGAGTGGCCCCAAGGATGAACTGGGAAACTACAGACCAGTAAGCCTCACATCCATCGTGGGTAAGCTAATGGAGACTATCCTGAAGGAGAGGCTGGAGGCCCTCCCTAGAGGCCAAAGGACTACAGTACAGCAGATAGCATGGCTTCACACATGGCAGATCCTGCCAAACCAACCTGGTCGAGTTCTATGACTGGGTAACTAGGCAACTGGACAGGGCCATGCAGTGGATGTCCTGTATCTGGACTTCAGTAAGGCATTTGACTCAGTGCCACATGGAAGGCTGGAAGGAAGTTAGTAGGCACAGGGGTGGGTGCAAGCTGGTGAGATGGGTAGAAACTGCTGCAGGAAAGGCAACAGAGGGTGGTGGTGGGTGGGGAGGTCTCACAATCAAGGGCAGTGACGAGTAGTGTTCCACAGGGCTCGGTGTTGGAACCAGGTTGTTTGGGATATTCATTGCAGACATATCATGGGACATCAAGAGCAAGATCAGTCTGTTTGCTGATGATACCAAGGTAGGTGCGGTGGTAGATGACCTAGGGGATGGCAGGGGTTGCAGGATGATCTGGCAAACTTGAAACCTGGTCAGACACTGGCAACTGGGCTTTAATGCCAAAAAGTGCAAGGTGCTGCATTTGGGATGAAGAACCCAAGGAGGAGTTACCAGCTAGGGGAGTGCAGCTAGCCCAGACAGAGGAGGAGAAGGATCTGGTTGCTCATTACAGGGTCAATGAACAACTCAGCACAATGTAGGAAGACAGCTGCAAAGGCCAATAAAATGCTGGGTTGTATTGCAAGGGTATATCCTCGGAGGAGGAGGTGATTCTGCCACTGTATAGGTCATTAGTTAGACCACACCTGAGTACTGCATGCAGTACTGGCGTCCGTATCTGAAGAGGGACATTAAGTTACTGGGGGTGCAGCAGAGCGACAAAGATGATCACGGGCTGGGGACTTATCACAGAGAGGGGTTGAAGGAGTTGAACATGTACTCACTGGAGAAGAGGAGAGACAGGGTGACATGATTGAAACCTTTAAATACATGAAAGAAATAAACAAGACGGGTACAGAGGGCTGTTCAAAGTAAGGGAGGAGACCACCAGGGGCCATGATATGAGACTGGGCGAGCAAGGTTCAGGAGGGAGATGAGGAGACACTTTTTACAGAGAGGGTGGTGGCTGGGTGGAATGTTACCTGCTGAAGTGGTATGCAGTAGAACAGTGGACTGCTTCAAATGAGGATGGGACAGGACAAGGGGAGGGTTAATGAGAGGAAGGGTGGAAGGAGGGCAGCTGCAGAATAAGGGTGCTAGCTGCACATTCGAGCAGACTTGATAGACCTCTAGGCCTTTATCTGCTGGCAAATTTCATATGTTCATATGTGGGACGCCTCCGCTGGTGGACTGCAGCAGACCGGCTGTAGGAAGGATCCCGCTTTGTCCACCCCGAGCTGACGGTCATCCTCACGACGATGCCTCTCACATGGGCTGGGAGCCCACATGGGGAAGGGCCCATGGGCTCTAGACCCTGAGGAGTCCCGATGCCACATCAACCTTTTGGAGCTGAGATCAGTCAGACTGGCACTGTCAGCTTTCACTCCTCAGCTCCGGGGTCAAGTGGTTCAAGTCCAGATGGACAATACCACGACCATATACTACTTCAACAAACAGGGCACTACACACGCCTATCTGCTGTGCAGGTAGGCGCTCCCATCTGGACTCTCATGAGCCGCTTGGAGGCAGATCTCCTAGCCAACCATGTGGCAGGAGCCTCAAACCATCTGGCGGATGCTCTCAGTCGCTAGGCCAGACATTCCATGAGTGGTCTCTCCATCCATAGGTAGCTTACAGCCTATTCTCCCACTGGGGCAAACCAATGGTGGACCTGTTTGTCTCCAGGGACAACACCAGCTGAGGCTGTTCCATGCCCGCCTCAGCAGGGCTCGCTATAGGGGATGTCTTCTGAGGCCATGGACCCCAGACCTCATCTACGCCTTCCTTCCAGATATCCCTTGATCCACAAGGTGCTCATCAAGGTGAGGAGTGACAAGCGAAGGTGACCCTACTAGCCCCAGACTGGTCATGCCAGTTCTGATATCCAGATCTCCCCAGCCTCAGCTGCAGGCCCCGGAGTGGCTCCCAGCATGCTCGGACCTGATATCTCTCAATCAGGGAAGGTATTCCATCCGGATCTTCAATCCCTGCATCTCACAGCCTGGTACCTGAGCGGCTAGAGTTCCAGGCTTTGGGTCTTTCTGAGGATGTCTACACTGTGGTGGAAGCATCCAGAAAGGAATCGACCAGGAAATGTCATCTTCAAATGGAAAGGGTTTTCCATTGGTGTCAGGACAAGGGCTCAAGCCTTTGTCCTGTCCAGTGGCCAACATTCTTGACTACCTTGATCTCTCTCCAAAGGGAGTCTACAGTAGTCGACCCTTAGGGTGCACCTGTCAGCCATCTCTGCTTACCAGGTGCAGGCCAGTCAGCCGATGGTGCAGGAGACAGTGGTTGGGTGCTTTTTCAAAGGCCTGGATGACATATCCCTCCTGTGCACAAACCTCCACCTCCATGGGATTTTCTGCTGGTACTGGCAAAGCTCATGGGCAAGTTATTTTAACCAATGCACAAGTGTGCCTTGTCAAATGTGTCATGGAAGACAGCCTTTCTGGTGGCTATCACGTCTGCCAGAAGGACAGGGATCTCCAGGCACTTTTGTGAGACTCACTTATCTGGTCTTCCACAGGGACAAGGTTGTCCTATGCCCCACCTGAAATTCTTTCTGAAGGTGGTATCAGAGTTTCACCTTAACCAGGTGTTAACTCTATCAGTTTACTACCCCAACTACACCTCTGAGGCAGAGTACAGGCTCCATACTTGGACCTGAGACATGCTCTCTCCTTTTACAAGGAGAGGACAGCAGAAATTGGGAGAGGTTCACCAACAGTTTGTCACCTACGCTGAAGCTGCTTCTGGCAGACCCTAGGCAAAGTGAACTACATCCTGCATAGGTCTGTCTTATGAGTTGGTGGGCAAGGAGCTTCAGAGAGGGACAAGAGTTCATTCTACCTGGCATATCGCTGCATCGTTGGCTGTTGGCTGCTTCCAGGGATGTCCCTATCCCGGATATCTGCTAAGCTGCTACCTGAAATCAGCAAACACCTCCATTACCCAGTACCACATCGACCTTGAGTCACGCTTGGATGCTGGTTTTGGGGACTCAATTCTCCAATCTCTGTTCCCTAAGTAGGGGGTGTGCCTTGCCTCCCTCCTCCCGAGAACTGCTAGGAGTCTGCCAAAGAGTGTGGATGAACAATATATCCACGATCTTAGAAAAATAGGTTATTCACCTGTAACAGTAGTTCTAGGAGTGGTATATGTTGTTCATCCACACGGACCCACCACCTCCCCGGCTGCAGATGCACAACACCTGGCTTCCAGGGGCTAAGATCTGTTGTCATGGGGCAGAACTAAGGTTTATACCACCTGGGTGGGTGGGAGAAGCCAGTTTGAAGACGTCCGGCAAGATTTAAAGTGGAAGGGACATGCCAAAAGTGTGGATGAACAATATATACCACTCCTAGAGGTAATGTTACAAGTGAGTAACCTGTTTTTTTTTCACATTGAAACCCAGCTCCCATGCCTTTGACACTCTTCAAGTTTTCTCATGTCTCTGTAAATTTTTCCAATCCCTTTGGAGTGGCCAGTTTACTGTAAATGTTGATGTTATCTGCAAACAGGCAGGCATTCCCTTTCAGCTAATCAGCAATGTCACTGATAGAGACATTAAAGAGGACTGGTCTCATTACTGAGCCCTGAGGCACCCCACTAGCCTCTCCCTCATTAAAGTGCATGTTGTTAGCCACCACCCTCTGTCAGCCTGTCACCCTCCCTTCTCTAGAATGCACTTTGTTTACTCAACACACTATGTCACCCATCCCTTAACCAGTTTCTTACCTAGTTTACCACTGTGACAGGGTTGTATAAAACCCTGTCCCATTTGTTATGCAGAACGAGTTGAAAGACAAGGATCTGTTCTATCCTCTCCTTTTCTGTCTCTTATCTGTCTGGTTGCACAAGCAAATGTTCTTGTGAGACCTAGGAACTGATCTCTCTACGGTCTTGCGATTCTCCACCTTTAATTATCTCTCTGCCTTCACTTGCTGTTTCTGTATTTTGTTTCCCTTGCATATATGCTGTCATAAAAATATATGTTAATCTTTGAGACACTGGGATCCTTGGCTTGAAAATGCCCTTCTACAGGTCACTGGTAAGGCCGCATCTAGAGTATGGAGTTTAGTACTGGTACCCACCTCAAAAGGACATTAACCTGCAGGAGAAGGTCAGAGGTGAGCAACAAAGATGATAGCAGGTCAGCAGGGTAAGGCATATGAGGAGAGGTTGAGGGCACTGAACATGTACTCCTGGAGAAGACAGGGAGAGGGGACATGATTGGGACCTTCAAGTACTTGAAAGGAAGAAATAAGGTTGATAAGGAGAGTCTCTTTAAACTGAGTGGCAACCATAACATGAGGGGCACAGTCTTAAGCTGGAGAGTGGGAGGTTTGGAGGGAGGTCAAAGCACTTCTTCACAGAGAGGTGGTGGACACTTGGAATGCACTGCCAGAAGAGGTCATCTCGTTAAAGACAGTGGGCAGCTTTAAGAGAGGCTGGAATATGCACAGTAGAGAGGATAGGAGGAGTGGAGGGAGGGCAGGGACATTAGCTCAAGCTGTGGACCCTGCAATAAGAGCAGACTTGATGAGACGAAATGGCCTTCTACTGGCTTCTTCATATGTTCTTATAGTTATACTGTTGAAATGATGGCAAAAAGTTATTTGGAATTTAGGGTTAACCTGAGAAGAAGTTTGAGCTCCTGAGGCTTGTTTGCAGACTCTTTGCAAAGCTGTCAGCAGGAGGGCACTCTCTTATAAGGAGTGCACAGCTGGAGTTTGTGATGAGGCTCACCAGCTGTTCATGACATATGCTGAAGCCGCACTGACAGACCAACAGCTAAGCAGATGATTGGCAGGTGGATAACATCCTGCATCACCCTCTGCTATAGGTTGTCTGATAGGAGTCGGTTTATTCCACCAGACATACTGCTGCCTTGGTGGCTGCTTCCAGAGACATCCTTATACAGGAGATCTTTAGGGCTGGTACCTGGAAATCAGTGCAAATTTTCATTTCCACTTCAGCATCAACCGCAAGTCATGTCAGGATGCTGCATTTTGTACCGGTTCCCCAGTCTCTGTTTGCCAAGTAGGGATCTGCCAAAGTGTGGATAGTGAACTGCATCCATGCCCCTAGAAAGATGGGTTATTTACTTGTAACCGTTGATCTTATCTGTGCCAGTCTTCACTATTCATCACTGGTGGGTTCTGGTTAGAAGACCAGGACCCCGTGGAAGCATATTTTTTTTTTCTAAAGGGAGGAGCCGGTGCCATGGGTGGCACCACCCTTGAGCTGACACACACTGCATTAGCACTCCACCAGGTTGGCCAGTAACCAACACGATTCCTTTTCCATCCCAATTCTGCTTCTCCTGCCATCAAGTGAATACAACCTCATGAGAAGAAGTGCTTTGTTACTGCGACATCACGGCCTAGTCTATTTGAATCCTTTCCTAGTTCTGCAGGAGCTGTTGCGTTCCGGTGCCATCGACACTGGAAAGATCTTCCCTTATTTTTCTTTGGCACAGAGACCTGTTTGCTGTTTTGTTATTGATTTTCTGTCTGATCATGTCATGTCCGAGGACAGGAAAATAAATCTAAAAGGCAGGCCAACCCCGATGCGGTGGTGTCCCTGTGGCGGCTTTATTCTGTCTCGGACCAGCATGATCGTTGCCTGACCTGCCTGCTAACCATGATATGGACCATTGTGATGCCTGTTTTCCATTGATGCAGAGTACTGGAACACCATGCATTTAAAGTCGACCATAGCCTCCAACTTTCAGAGGACAGGCGCACACTAGGGATGCCAGACATATGTCCCTTGACCCTTCCTCCAGGTCCCTCCTAGTTCTGTACAGGCTGCGAAGAGGGGCTTCTGCCATTTCTAGCCTCACTATGGTGGAGGCCCTCTTGCAGTGCTGGAGGCCTGGTCTGATTTCTATGGGGGTTGGGCCGGAGGCACTATTCTGGCAACCACCTCCTCGGAGGTGAAGGCTCCCTGGCATCCGTGCCTGTGTCTGCCAGGCCTGGCCCGGTGGTTTCCTAGTGCAGGGCTGGCTTGTGTTGCTGCTGTGGTGCTGGGAGCAGGGAGTTAGGGAGGTCTTCTGGGTCCATTCCTCCTCGGGGGACGATTCAGAGAAAAATCCGGATTGGCTTCTGGATTCTTGAGTCTTCAGACTCTCCCTGTCCAGTACTTCAGCACCTGTCCAGCCTCCTTCTTCAGAACCAGTGGTTTCTACCGGCGCCAGTGTCAGATCTTCTGGTGCCTGGGGTGGCTGGTGGGACCTCTGGACTCTGAGGAGGTGAGCCTCCCATTTTAGGTGTCCAGGCTGGGCCCACTTCTGGACCTGCTAGGACATCTGGAACAGAGGTGAAGGTTCCTCATCTGCTGCCCATCAGGTGTTGGCTGGTGAGGTTGAGCTTTCTTGGTTAGTCCTGAGGAAGAGGTCCCCTCTGAGTCTGAGGGGTTGAGGGACAGTGTCAGGAGCAATGTCCTTCCCTGTAGAGCCTACAAGGGTTTGGGTAGGAGCAGCAGCACTGGCCCTGTCTTCCCCTTGAGGTCTCCCGGGGGTCTCATCTTTTGAGGCTAGAGGCTGCCCTTCTGGACCCACTCGACCCTAGTCACCTCACAGGGGAATTCCCTTCAGGGCTCAGTCCTGACCATTTCAGAATAATTGAACATCCGGTGACTGCTTGACTGATGGATCCTTCCAGGTGTTGGTTTGCCTTTTCGGTTCCCGAGCCCTGGCTGAGGTAGTTCTCTCCTCAGAGATGTTTGGCCCCTTACCTCTGTTTTCCCTTCCCTTCTCCCAGGCCACTCTCATCCTATTGGGCCTCTAAGTTGGGAGCAGTTTAGAGCCATGGCTGCCCATTTCCCTGCCTATGTTAGATCCATGGATGAGGAGGTGTTTCACCACTCACACCTGCGGCAGCCGGACTCTGATTCCCGGACTTATCTGCTTCCTCGTCTTCCTTATATGAGGAAGAGGATCCTTCTGTCCACCTATCTTCAGACACTGATCAGGCCTCCTATCAGTGTTTGCTTTCGAGGTTGGTCAACAAGCCCACATATCGAGATTGGCAAAATGCAGTCCTGAGTGGGTGACACTCGCTTTCTGATGAGTACAGTGCAAGTAACCTGATGGTACATGCCTGGCCCTCCCAATTCAGGAGGTATTGTACCCCATTTGGCAGCGTCCATCAGTCCCCTTCCCAGCCCCAATGGACTGCTGGCAGTAGGTGTTAGGCACCCCAGGGATCACCAGGACACCTACTTCACCCCTCTTTGGATGTGACGCCTCCTGGACACGCCCTCCGGGCTTAGAAGTTCACGCGCGACTGGCCCCGGATGTGGACTCAGAGTTCGACTCCTGGGGAGGAGAGTTTTCCTCGTGTGTGTCTGTCTTTCCATTGCAGTGCACCATGCCCATCATGTTTGCTGCAACAGGCACTTATGGTCTTTGCTAGGACAGATCCTAGCATCTATGCCTGATACAGAGGCAACCAGACAAGCCATTGCCCTTTCTACACATGGCCTGGAGCTTGTGAGGCACCAAACAGGCATTTTATGACTTCAATGAGGTGGCGTCCAGGCTAGTGGGGACTGCAATGTGAGTCAGGTGGATGGCAGGGCTTCGCCTTTCCTGGTTATCACCGTGGCCCAGCGAAGGGTAATTGCCTCCTCCTTCTGAGAACTCACCTTTTTCCCTCGCAGAGTGATGCGGGAACTTCAGGGCGACTTCCTTCTCCCAGCCAGAGAGAGACTCTGCCTCACCCTGACCAGAGGTAGTCTCTCCCTTGATCTCAGATGGTAATGGTGGAAGATTTTTGTTCTATGTTTCTTCCTGTGACACATGGCGTTCCACAAGGGTCCATATTAGGACCTTTGCTATTTATTACTTACACTAATAATCTTCCCAGTCAAATAACATTTTCTGACATTAGGCTTTATGCTGACGACACTGTCCGGTTTCTGTAGGTTCAGATATTGGTGAGGTTGAGACAAAGTTACAGACAGACTTTAATACATTTCAAGATTGGTTTACTTCATCAAATCTTTTTTGAATACAAGAAAGACTGGGTAATGCTGTTTGGTAACAATATTCTAAGGAAAACTCCAAAAGCTAAATTGCAAGTATATTCTGCACATGGTAGTCAGTTCAGGTTTCTACTTATAAATATTTGGGAGTATATGGTGATCAAAAGCTTTCTTTTGAGCAACTTATAAATGTACTGACAAAGAAGATTCGTTTCAGGATAAATGCACTTAGAAGAGTTGCTAATTGTTTGAGTATTAAAGATAGCTTGGTTATAGCCAATCAATTAGTAATCTCTTTGATTGACTATAGGAGTCAAGTTTATTCTAGTGCTAATAAAAAATCTCTAAATAAGTTGAAAACATGTTTTAGAAAATGGGTAAAGTAAAGTGGCCTCCTGATTGGTTGAAACAGCCTGGCACCTGGGCTGTTATTTCTTTACAATGCCCGATAAAAACAAGTTCCAATTGAGGTGCCCTATTACTAAAACTATCCTTGGGCACCCGAATTTTGAAACTTCACAAACTTCGTTTTGCCCGCTCACTTAGCGAGACCAACTTCTGTGGACAGAGTCACCGGACAGTGTAAAAAACATAACCTGAAACACTCATTTTTTCTTTTCAGAAAGTTAAAACTTTCCTCACTGACCGCTGGTTGTGCTCAGTGTCAACATTTAGCCGACTGTTTCAGTGAGCTGCAAACTCCCATGGCACCACATATCACAGCACAGGGAAAAACTACCTGCCTTGCAGTATAGATAATTAAGCAAAATTTCCCTGTTCTGATGAATGAGCCTTCTTTCAAGTTCTGTGCGTGTCTGACTGAGGACCAAAGAACAAGACAGAAACCAAAACAACCTGAAAAGCAGCGCTATGTCTGTGGAGCCAGTACGTGAAGAAACAAAAGGTTTATGAGCTCATGACACACGTAAACATGGTAGCGCCCTCCTGTGGTGATTCCACAGCACAGGGATTATTTTACTATAAAATGGACCTTTTATTTTCTATTTATTTTTTGTATGTAACTCTTTATTATTTTATTTTTTCAAACAATTACACCTATAGCCCATTTTCTAAATGTAATAATACCCTCAGGATGGGCATTATTGGATATAACAGACCTTCCAGGGCTATAAGGCCCTCCGCCTGTGGCGTGGACTCATTATGCCCCTGGGTGGTCCATTATATCCTAATAACGCCCAACCTGTCGCGGTATTATTACATAAATATACTGGAGGACTCGATCTTTTTATGTGCATGGGTCTGAAATACAAAGAAATGTGCATAATACTAGAGGACATGATATGTAAATGACTGGGAGAAGGTACAAAACAAACCACAGAGTGCCGATTTCGCATAAAGAGTGATGAAATCTAGAACACATTACCTGATCTAGTAGTTTCAGCTACAAACATTAATGCCTTTAAAAGTTATTGATAACCACATGTTAAATAGTAACTAATAATCTTACTTGAGAAACAGCTCTTGCAGCAGGTTACACCATTAGGACTGAAGCGGCAGGTGCCAGGACTCCATGGAAATTTCTAGCTAGCAGTATGCAGCGGGGACCACCTCTGACATCGGTCCCGCCCGACATCAGGCGTGGTACATAAGGAGGTGGTTCCCCAGCATCCCCAGTTCTTTCCTGCCGCCGACTCGCCAGCATCTGCCTCTCGGTCTCTACCTAGCGCATATCGACTTAGAACTTCTACTGTTTCTTCAAACTGATGTCCTCTCCAACTCCTTCGCTTGAGGGACACCTTTCCAAGTGTGCTCAGGAAAACAGATCCCTTTCAAGGATCCTCATTCCTCCTCATGCAGTGTGCTTAGGCCCAGATCATGATACCAAGGTCTGTGCCTTTTGTCAAGGGTTCAACGGCCGCACCAGGATCCACTGTCAGAAGGCACTTCAGGCATATCTTCTGGAAGAGAAATTGAAAAGGATGGACCAAGAACCTTCCTCCAGGAGTGAATCTTCCTCTAAGGCCCATAAACACGGGACAAACACCGGGAGACAGCAAGGTCCAGATCCCTGAACTGGGCCTCGGACTCCGCAGCTCAGACTCCACCAGATCAGACCGCTCCTCCCTCCAGGGCTAGGTCTCAGCCCCTCCAGTTAAGGTGTGGGCTTCCGCGACTGCTCGACCTCCAGCCTCTCAAGACTTTGAGGCCCTCGGCTTCCTCCACTCCCTCCAAGGTCTCTTCTAAGTCTCACGAGCACCATAAGTCTTCCTCATCTGTCCGACATCGGGACTCCGACTCTAGATTGGTCTCCCAAACCCCCAGAGGTCCGGATCCTCCACCAAGGAAGACTAAAGACCTGACATCCCTGAAGTGGACATCAGACCTGATGATGGTCAAGCACCCAACGTCAGACAAGCCTTCTAAGTCCAGGCATTCATAGGAGCCAAGGACACCAACCAGGCACCAGACACCAGCCGGGCATTCACCAGATTCCTAAGACTTCAGCCAAGAGACTGATGTCGGCCTCTACTCTCCTGAGCTGAAGACCACCCCAGTCAGCAGCTGGCCGGGTCACGGGACTCTACGGAGGAGGATACTACAGTGCCCAAAGACCAGGTGGGCAACATCGAGGATACCGGGCTCCTGTGAGAGCCTTCACCCACCCTGAGACAATCCAATGGACCCAACGCCGATCCTGATGAGAGAGACCACCGTGCCAGTCTGCCGTCAAGTGAACTTGCCGGTGAAGCAAAGGAGCTCTTTATTTTCTGGTGGACACCATCCAAAGGATGTAGTCCCCATGAATCCTTCTTCTCCTCCTCCTCCACCACCTACCCCTTCACTTCCTACGCCCCTCCTCCACCTAAGGGGCAGGCAGGAAGACAACTCACCCCTAAGGAGCAGACTCCACCTCCTAGGGGTAGATCAAAGGACAGGAGAAGGCCTCCCTCAAGGTCTCCATCAGGGTCCCCAGCCCCAAGTGACCCAGATGTTGTCGGTATACTCTGTCGGGAGGACCCCAGATCGGATATATCGGACTATTCCAGATCTCCTCTCCTCTCAGCATTTCCTCACCTGACCCACATGACTCTCCAGGTCTCCTCCGGATGATCCTCTTTCGCTGAGATCCTGACGACATCCAGGATAACATGAGGTGGATGCTGAAGACCTTGACCCAACGACAGCGCCTTACCGTTATCTTCGCAAAAGATCCAAAGCCTGTGGTAATCCCACCCTTGGTGAGACACTTACAGACATCACCAAGGCTGTGTGGAAGTGTCTGCACTCCACTCCCACGGTGTCAAGAAAGCTGACCACCTGTACAAGGCCCCGAGAGGGTCCAGTACTTGGCTCAACAACCTCTGGCAGACTCCTGGTTATTACAGCCTGCATGACTGGTCGCAAAGACCCCAACATATGAGCACACAGTTACCAGACCAGGAATCCAAACAACTGGATGTCCTGGGGAGGTGTATACGTCGCTCACTTGTGCCATCAGGTCGCTGAACTATCTCACCCACATGGTACAGTTTTAGAATGCCCTGTGGGAACAGGGACAGGACCTGGTCAACAAGCTCCGGATGGTGATCAAAAGGCGGAGCTTCTCAACTTTCTCTCCGACAAGGTCTGATGGGACCCAAGTTCTACGGCCAAGCATATGATTCTCATGGACTCTCTGCCAGAGCGTGCAGCTTCAGGCATTTGTCTCCAGAGACACTCTTGGCTCCGGATTCCAGTTTTACCCCAGATGCAAAAAGAACATTCTTGATGTCCCAGATAGCAATCACGAGTACTTTGGTGAGCCTCGAGAACGCCATCACCAAACTTCAGGACGCTTGGAAGACAGTCCGATCTGTACAAGCCATGTATAGGTCCAGGCCTGATTCCTTTCATAGGAACCAGAGCCATTTTTGCAGCTGGCAACAAAGGCAGCAGTCACGCTCCAGCCAACAGCAAGGGGCACCTTTCTCATGAAGCTCCAGGCGAGTCATCCCCAGGCAGAGGCCAGCGTTACAAAAACCGACCCAGCCTGCAGGAACCAGCATGACTCCTTCCCAGCCCCCCCTCCTCTGGATCAGTGGGTACAAAGGTCAGGGTCGACGCTCTTCACTTTATAGGGTGGCAATCGATCACTGCCAACCTGTGGGTTCTTCAATTGGTCAAGAACAGCCATTTCATAGAGTTTCTAGACCACCCACCGGCAAGACCTCCCCTGCTCTCCTCGTTACTGGTCAGCATGCCCTGCTCATACAGCAGGATGTGCTCGCACTTCTGGAAAAGAAACCATAGAGCACGTACCATGGAACCAGATGGGTCTAGGATATTATTCTCACTTCTTTCTGGTTCCAAAGAAAACAGGGACCTCCATCCAATTTTGGACCTCAGCAACCTCAACAAGTCGGTCCTGTACAAATGCTTCCGCATGGTGACTCTCCCAGGTCTGATTCCATGCTCAAGCAGGATGCCTTTCTAGCATCCCAGGACATGCAGGATGCTTACCTGCACATATCCATTGCTCAAACGCACAGGAAATTTCCTTCGAGTTTCAAGGCCACCATTATCAGTTCCAAGCCCTTCCTTCGGATTGTCATCGGCACTCGGTGTTCACATGGCGCATGGCAGTTGTGGCGGCATCTCTGAGGAGACAAGGCCACTACGTGTTCCCTACATTGATGACTGCTTCTCATGGCACCTCTTGGAGGCTCTGATGTCCACCATTCACTGTACTCAGTCTCTGTTTGAGACGTTGGGCATCATTATCAACCACGAAGTCACGCTTGGTTCTGTCTTAGACTCTGCAGTTCATAGGTGCAGTTCTGGACACCATCCAGAGGAAAGCTTTTTCCCCTCAGGAAGAGCGGAACACATTATATCCTCATCAGGTACATCTCAGCGAAGAAGACTGTTCCTGCCAGACTGGTCCTTCCCAGCTCAGTCACTTGGCTTCAGCCATTGCTACAGTCCTGCTAGCCGCTTCCACATGTGGGTAACCCAGTGGATGTTACGGATCCAATGGGATCAAAAGCAAGACCATCTGCAGCATCCAATCTGGATCACAAAGGCCGTGCTCTGGGATTGGCAGTGGTGGCTAGACTCAAGGAACCTATCGGTGGGAGTCCACTTTATTGCACCGCCTCTCTGATGGTGACACTCTCCACAGATGCCTCAGAGCTAGGATGGGGAGCACACCTCGACGGTGTTCAGTCTCAGGCCTGTGGACAGGCTCCAGAGTCTCATCTCCACATAAACATCGTGGAAATGAGAGCTGTTCTTTACACTCTGCAGGCCTTCCAGTCGGAGATTCCACCGGGTACTCTTCTGTTACAAACAGACAATTCAGCGGTGATGTATTACCTCAACAAACAGGAGGCACCCATTCCTACCTGCGTTGCAGGAGGCCATGAGGGTGTGGATTGGGCTTTGCAACACGGCACAAACCTCATTGCTGTTCATGTTCCAGGAATGGACAATGTTGTCGCGAGATGACCTGAGCCATTCTCAGGCCAAAGTCCACGAGTGGGAACTACTCCAAGAGGTAGTAGAGGATCTGTTTCTCAGATGGGGCACCCAGAGTTAGACCTTTTCACGCTCCCCATCCAACGCAAAACTGCCCAATTTTTGCTCGCTAGATCCAGGGTCTGTTGTTTCTGGTGAGATGCGTTGTCCCTCTCCTGGATGGGCAGATTCCTCTATGCCTTCCCCTCCGCTGGATCCAGAGGGTCCTACTGAAACTTCGCAGAGAGCAAGCCACACTGATACTAATCATGCCGCTTTTGGTCCCAGGCAGATCTGGTTCCTCTATTGCATCAGCTGTCCTGGGAACCTCCAGTGCTGCTGCCAATCAGCTCCCACTTGCTGCCTCAGGAGGCGGGACCTTGGTCCATCCGGATCTTCGCTCACTGAACCTGCACGCTTAGCTCCTAGAGACATAGCCATGATGTGACATGGGTGTTGCAAGAAGTGGCAAAGTTCTCGCTACTGCTAGAAACTAGCCACCCACACCATGAAATGGTGCAGATTTTGTGTGTGGGTTCAAGACGAGGTTTTCGCCCATGGATTGTCCAGAGATGTTGGTTGTGGACTACCTCCTGTCCCTTTTCAGGCAGGCTTGGTCTACTCCTCGATTATGGCTCACCTCTGTGCTATCTCGCCTATCATGCTCCTATAGGCCAACGCACCATATCTCAGTTGGACACGGCGCAAGATTTCCTGAGAGGTGTTCTCCACCTAGACCTCCAATTATGCAACAAGTCCATATGTAATACCTCCAATCCATGTACACATTGTCTGTACTGCACTACTGTGAAACTCAGCTACTCTTTGTATACCTGCCTCTTCTGTAACCCCTCCCCAGGTCGCACCATGAGGCGAGCATCTTGTTGCTCAGCGTGCCTTTCCTGGTGAAACATTTCAATAAATAAATAAATAAATAAATAAGGATCCGGTTCCACCATAGGATCTTTTTTTGTCCTGGAGCAGCTGCCGCTGCACTTTGAACCAGCTGCAGACTCGTCGAGAAGTCTCCTTTCTTGGAAGACGTTGTTTTAGTTGCTGTTACTTTGGTCAGAAGAATTTCTGAGCTTCATGCACTAATATGCAAAGAACCTTATTTGGTTTTCCACCAGGACAGGGTATCCTTATGGACTAATCCTAAGTTTCTACCTAAGGTGGTCTCAGCTCTCACCCTTAATCAAGACATCGATCTACCAGTGTACTTCCCTAAGTACTCAAATCGAAGAGAGGCTCTGTTGCACACTCTAGATGTGCACAGGTGTCTCAGATACTACCTGACCAGAACCAAACACCACCGAAAATCAGACCAGCTTTTTTCTCCTTTGCCCACAGAATGATGGGAGCTCCTGTTTCCAAACAGTTGGTGTCCAGGTGGCTCATTCAGTGTATCACGCTCTGTTACCAGAAGTGCAACAAACCCTACAGGCACGGATAAGGGTCATTCCACAAGGGTGGCTACCTCCTTCACAGCACTAAGGAATATATCCACCTCAGCCACCTGTGCTGCAGCTACTTGAGCTCTGTGCACACTTTCATCAGGCATTACAACCTGGATATCGCTTTGAGGCGAAGAGCAGGTTTTGGTCTATGATCCTTCAAGGACTTCTGTCCTAGGCTTGAATTCTTCTGAGGATTTCTACCTTCCCTCCTCCCAGTGGTGTGGGATTTCCACGATTGCTTGGGAATCCGTCCTAATGGTGTAACCTGCTGTAAGAGCTGTTTCTCAAAGTAAGATAGTACAGTTACATAAGAACTTACCATAACAGTAGATCTTCAAGAACAGCTCTTGCAGCAGGTACTTTCCTTCCACCATCCCCACTGAAGGTAGATTGTAGTCACAACATCCTTCTCCTAGAATCAGGCATTTTCAGTCTATCTCTGATTGCCATTTGATGGCAGATCCTCAGTCTCCCTTCTGATGTCATCCAGTGGCTGGGAGTCTCCGCGGAGAACTGGGATGCTGGGGGACCACCTCCTTTGTACTACGCATGATGTCAGGGTGGGACCAATGTTGGAGGTGGTCCCCGCTAAATACTGCAGGTAGAAAATTTCCATGGGGTCCTGGCACTTGCCGCTTCAGTCCTAATGGTGTAACCTGCTGCAAGAGCTGTTCTCGAAGATCTACTATTACAGTAAGTTTTACATAACTGTACTTTCCACTGAATAGTGGGGGAATAGGCAAGACGGACCACTGGTCTGTTCCTGTTCCTACTACCTTAGTAACTAATTACAAGAATTGCACCAGTGATGGTTAATTGTCAGATCTTTACCAACATTCTACTGTCATTCTTTTAGTATGTATATGAAAAGTCAGGATGAAAGAAGGCTTAACATACAGACTGAAGCCAATTAAAATAGTTCTGTAGAATTAATGATCTCATATAAAATGCCCAGATCTGTGAAATTCTATTTTTACCTGTGCAAGTATTCCAATTTCAGAGTTTTGCCAACTTTTTGAAAAGCAAAACCAAGTGCCTCGAAAATGTATTTACGGAAATAACAGGGGGTGAGGGGACACTTTGGAGAATCACTAACATGTCAAGGGAACAAAGGCAAAAGAGGCTAACTTGACCTAGCTCCACTGTCTCTTTTCACCCCTTTGATGGCAAAAGAAGCGAGGCGTAAAGGATTTCACAGGAGCCGTGGCAGAGCTGTGGGAGCGTATGTTTAAAGAAAAGATCCCTGGAGCAGAGCAGCAGGGGAATCAATGTGACCCATGTGAGCATGGCAATAAAAAAAGATTTTGCTAAAGGGGACTATGTGGATAGTGTCACTTTGTCAGATAAGGGTGCAATTAAAAGGGTGAAGGAGGAAGAATCTTGGTGAACACTGGACCAGTGGACTCAACGTGTCGCATTAAAAAGTGAGTTGGGCCCAGATCCAAGTCACATATGGGCCACAGCTTTGAAATCACCTCTCAGACCTCAACCCCCCAACCAACCTAAATTATCGGATGGTGCAACAGAGTTGAGTGCCCTGGAAACAGCCTCATTACAGGCTGACACCACCTCATCCAGCATTTCTACACATGCAGCACTCACTCCAGATAGATCCGCCACCGACATCAGTCTCTTTATAGTCTGACACCACCTCATCCAGCCCTTCTACACATGCAGCACTCACTCCAGATAGATCCATCACTGACATCAGTCTCTTTATAGTCTGACACCACCTCATTCAACCCTTCTACACATGCAGCACTCACTCCAGATAGATCCGTCACCGACATCAGTCTCTTTATAGTCTGACACCACCTCATTCAACCCTTCTACACATGCAGCACTCACTCCAGATAGATCCGTCACCGACATCAGTCTCTTTATAGTCTGACACCTCATCCAGCCCTTCTACATGCAGCACTCACTCCAGATAGATCCGTCACTGACATCAGTCTCTTTATAGTCTGACACCACCTCATCCAGCCCTTCTACACATGCAGCACTCACTCCAGATAGATCCGTCACTGACACCAGTCTCTTTACATCTGACACCACCTCATTCAACCCTTCTACATGCAGCACTCACTCCAGATAGATCCATCACCGACATCAGTCTCTTTATAGTCTGACACCACCTCATCCAGCCCTTCTACACATGCAGCTCACTCCAGATAGATTCATCCCTCCATCAGTTTTCTGAGGACATCCCTTTCAAAATGTGGTAGTGGGCTATCTCCACAGGGGAGAAACTAATGGGGTGAGGGCTCTGAATGAAATCTCACTGTGTAGTGATCTGACCAACTGAACGGATGAATCCTAAGGTCAGAGACCTCAAGCCCCAGTGAGAACACTAAGTCCAAGGCATGACTGTGGTTGTGGATCACAAAAGCAACAGCTTGTTTAAGGCCCAGTTAGGACATCAGATGGAGGAAGTTGTAACCAAACTGCAAACGCTCACATTCGATCCAGGCACTGAAGTCACGAAGTCACCCAGAACAAATCATCTGGGTGACTCCAACACCTTCCCAGAGATGAAGTTTGTAACTTCCTGCAGAAATTTCCCTCATGCTGCAGAGGCCAGTTTACAAGGAGGATTCTGCAGCCTACACATGGACCTCCACGCATGGCCATGCATTCAAGTGGATGAAGTGGAACCCACTTTGTGCAAGGGAAGTTTAGGGTCGGATCTAAAACAAATGGCCACACCCACACCCTGTGTTCCCTCCTGGGCAGTGTACTACAGAAAACCCTGCCAGGACTGATGCCTCCATATTGGACCTACATCATACCCCAGCCAGATCTCCGTAATATAAGCCAGATCCACAGAGAGGTTGCCAAACCAGCATCTACCTGCCCACTCGGTAGACAGTGAGGATGTGGGAATGCCCAAATGGAGGTTCTCAGGAGAGATGCCCCAGGCAAGAAGAAAGCAACTTCTGGTGGGGACTCTCTTATCAGGGGTATAGAGTTGGAGGAAGGAAAGGTGGCAAGAGGGCGGTTAAGTGCCTACCTGGTGCAGTGACTCAGAGGAATGGAAAATGTATCCAGCAGATTACGAGAGCAGTAGGAAGGAGGGGCTGGTTGTCATTGTCCGCCTGGAGACAAATGACCTAGCCCTGGATGGAATGGAGGACAGTGCTGGAGCAGTTTAGAGAACCGGTAAGGATCGAGGCAGGTTGTACACTGTAGCCTTTATGGAAGTGCTGACTGTCCACAGCAGTAGAGGAGGAGGGAACCTGCAGTAAGGCCTTCAACTCATGGTTGAAAGAATGGCACAAAGGGAGAAGTGCAGCTACATAGTGGCACAGATGGGAGGGGTATGGGTACATTGTGGACTGGGGCTCTACCTGGAGGGATCAGAGCTTGTACCAGGGATTGCCTGCATCAGTTCAGGAATGGAAAAGCAGTCCTCGGTGGACAGTTTAAAATGTTTCTTTGAGGGACAGAGGGGTGGTGTAAGGCAAATAAGAGGCAGCAACTGCCCTTCCCACAGGCTGTGATGGAGGGTAGAAAAATCATGACAGAAAGTATTCCCACCGGAATGCAAGACAGTCAGTGTAGCAAGTGATTATCAAGTAGGGAAGAGGAACAGGTAGTATAAAAAGGAGTGGAAGGGAAACCACCAGAGAAAGAGGGAAGGGACAAGAGAAGGGCTAACAAAATCTGAACAGCCATGTGTGCCAGTCTAGCAGTCTGGGAAATAAAGTACCAGACCTGTAGCCCATCACAGTTGAGGCAGACCAGGGTATTGCGCCATCACCCAGACATGGTGCACTGACAGCGATGACTTGGTAATAATGGTCATACCTGGCTACATGATGTTTACAAGAGATAGGGGAAGAAGGAAAGGTGGGGGAGTAGTGCTTTATCTCAGGTAAAACATAAAAGCGACAGAGGTACAGGGAATTCAAAGGTGGGGGTCAAAGTGAGTTAGGAAATGAAACCATCATTCAGATAGGAGAGGTATACAGGCCTCCAACACAGGGGTAACAGACAAAAACAGTTGCAAACTATAGATAAAATGGCTAAAAAGGGGAGGTGGTGCTGGGCATAGTAGAAGCAACAAACCTGTATGTCAAGAAATTGAGCAAAAGCAGAAGGAATAAGACTGTTATGGTTCTCCAGGGAGGTGGCAGAAAAGGTAAGAACAGAAACAGTGGCATTCAGAAGGTATAAGACCACAGCCCAGTGGCGCTTGAGTGTTGAGGCGCCTGATGCCACACCCTGTCCACACCGGTGACCTGGTTCGGTGTTGGACTCGGGTCGCCAGGGTCGGCAGGAAGGGAGAAGTTGAAGCATCTGAGGACAGCTCTTTTCTCCCTGGGTGGGTTGCAGGTCACTTGGTATACTTATGATCCCTGATGGAGATTGGGGTAATGCAGATATACCAGCCAATGTAAGGGATGGAGTGGCAGATGCTAGCAGGGCAGCCATGTGCAGGCATTATTCCATGCTGCCCCTGAGGGGATCCAAGCAAAGAAAAACCCTGGCAGCTGGGTGAGGGTGATGGTGAGTCTCCAGTGGCTGAAACCCGACATGTCCAGAGCCAGCCATGATCCTGACCTTACCCCTGGGGATCCTCGGCCTCCTCCTTGTGGGCCAGTGGGAGAGCAGGGATCGTGATACTGATGCTTCAGTCCGAGGACTATTTCAGGCAAGTGGTAGGGGTGGAAGTTGAGTAAGCCCACCTGAAAGATGCCCCGGACTGTTAGGCACAGAAACAGAATTTGAAGAAAGAAAAGAAAGAGAAGGTATAAGAACACCCAGGAGAAAAGGACAGGGAAGTGTATCTGGGAAAATGAAAGAAGGCAGGCAAAGCAGTACAGAGCACAAAGGTGCAAGCTGAGGAAAGAACAGCCCAGACAGTATCAAAGGGGACAAGACATTTTTCAGGTATGTTAGTGAGAGCAATGAAGACAAAGGGAGGCATTGTACGGTTAAGAAAGGGGAGGACTGTACAGTAGAGGACCAAGAAAAGGCAAACATCTTAAACAAATACCTCTGCTCAGTGTTCACAGTAAAAGGGAAGGGAGAGACCACAAAAAGCACCAAGAACTTGGAAGGAGAAGTGGACACCAGTCCCTTTTTCTGAGTAGAGGTCAGGAAGACACTTGCTAATCTGAGGCTAGACAGAGTTTTGGTGACTTTTTGGAAAAGCAACATGGGGCCAGACAGGATGTATCAAAGAATACTGAAGGAACTCTTGAACTGCAAACTGCACCCCTGGTAGACCTAATTTAGTTCATGGGAGACCAGTATGGTCTTGAAGGACTGAAGAAGTGTGATGTAGTCCCACTTCACAAAAGTGGTCGTAAGGAGGAGAGGTGGAAAATTATAGGCCTATCAGCCTGACTTTGGCAAATTGATGAAAACCTTATTAAAGGAAAGGTTTGTGGAACACATGGAAACCAGTGAACTGCAGGACTTGAAGCAGCATGGCTCAGAAGAAGTCATGAAAAACAAATCTAATAGATTTGTTTTGACCCTGAAACCAAGGTGTTAGATGGGGAGGGGCAGCGGTTGTGACCTACCTGAACTTCTGCAAGGCCTTTGACACTTTTCCACATAGGAGGCTGGTAAACATGCTGAGTAGCATGTGATGAGCAATAAGATGTTAATGGAGTTTGCTCCAAGGTGGAGAGTGACCAGCTTTGTACCTCACAGGTCAGTACCGGGGCCAGACCTCTTAAATGTCTTCATTAGCAGCATTGCAGAGGGACTGGAAGGAAGGTCTTCCTCTTCTGGATGACATCTAGAGCTGCAACAGAGTGGATGCTCTTGAGGAGGGGGTTACAAAAGATGGAAAGAGATTTAAAACAGCTAGAGAAGTGGTCAAAGTGTAGCAGTTAAGATTTAATGCACAGAAACTCGAGTGGAGTATGAAATGGATGAGATACTTGTAATGATCAAGCAGCAAAGGGACCTGGGGTAATCATATGGGATGACCCAAAGGTAGCCAGACAATCTGTCAAAGCGACCAGAAGAGCTAGTGGGATGCTGGGGTATATAGGCATGGTGTTGCCAGCTGGATGAACAAGTGGTGTTCCCTTGTGTAGGTCATTGGTAAGACCCACACCAGGAGTACTTTGTCTAGTTTTGGAGACCACATCTCAGGAAAGAAAAAGACAAAGTAGGTGCAGCCCAGAAGAGGGCTACCAAGCTGGTACAATGTCTCATCAAAAGCCCTACTAGAAAAGGCTAAAAGAACTAAACATGCACACCCTGGAGGAGAGGCGGAGAGGGAGGGCTTATGATTGAGACCTTTAAATACCTCACAGGGGGCAAACAAGGCACAGTTGGGAGGTATTTTTGAGAAAAGAATGCTCTAGAACAAGAAGCCATTACATGAAGCTTAAGGAGTATATTCAGGAGAGATGTGAATAAATACTGCTACACAGAAAGGGTGGTGGATGCCTGGAACAGTCTTCCAATGGAGGTAGTGGGTGTAAAACAGTGGAAGGATAAGCCTGGAATAGGCACAAAGGAATCCTAAAGGGATAGGCTAGGGAGGAAGATAAAGTGGCTTAGACCTGAAAACTTTGCAGCAAGCGCAATCCACTATGAACAAGGGCAGACTGGGATTATTGGCGGCCCTTATATACTGTCAGCTTCTATGTAAGATAGATTTGGCTGCAGTGCTAATATTGAATAGGTGACTGGTAGTAAACTGTTTTTAATGGAAAATCCTTAAACCTGTGGGTGACATTTGTGCTAGAAAAATACCCATTATAGACGTGCTTGCAGCTGGTATATAAAATGGGAAGCAAAGTAAAATACAAATACAGCATTCTAATTTGTATAAAACACATTACATGATATATCAAGCGTGACTGCACACTTGCATTTTATTCCCCTCCAAAACAATTTGCTATTTTATAAGATAGACAACCCACCCCATGATGTGCAGTTGCGCTGTGATATATGCACACCTTGAGTGGTTGATGCACACCAGCATGCATATATCAGAGTGCTACTGCACACCTTAGAGTGGATGTCTATTACATACAGATATAAAATATTATGAATGGACATGAGGGTACTTGTCTGCAACATGATGTAAAGTTTAGTCATTGTATGGCAACTCACATGGATGAGATGGGATTCAAGACACAGTGATTCTTGACTGGAGTATATGACTTGCTCAACAAGCAGGGTTTGTTTTGAGACAGGATGGGACATAACTGAAGAGGAAGGAGGTGTCAGAAATCATTGCTTCTTTTTCAGTAGTGGGACCTGCATGAGGCTTATTTATTGATTTCTTTATTTTTAACCACAGTAGGTAGGCACACATGACATCAAGCACCTCTTCTGGTAGGGTGCAGGTTTAAACATTTCTGTTCTAGAAGCAGGGGTTTCATTCTATCTTGTACTGCAGAAAGAGCAAAACATATTTGCTAGATATTAGAAATGCTTTATTTAGTTGCATTACCGTGCTATGCTAATCCCTACCCTATGTTCTACCGTGACAGAGTCTAGACTTGGTTCTTAATACTCCTTAGTTGGTCCTTAATTTTGCTATCTTCTATTTCTGCAACCTATTGCATTTTCAGTTTAGTGGTCTCCTCTCTGACACCTGGCTTATATTTTCTGTGACTGTCATGATATCCAGGTGTCCCTCTTCCATCAAGGCCACTAGTTCAGGAGTCTGTTACACAGACTACAGGCATTAGTAATCATTGCACTCCATTATTTAATGGCCTTACCCCTTCTTGGCCCATCCTGTCCTTACTGCCTTTGCCTTTTTCTGGATTTACCCTGTCCTGTTCCTAATAACTTCTCTACCTTTGTCTACTTCTCTAACTACCCTATTTTGTGTGTGGGGGGTCTGGGATTTCCCTGCTTTCCTTCAGTGCCTCCTCCCTTGGCTAGTTTAAATGCTTGCCAATGAAGCATTTAAATCTATCACCTAGGATCCTGGTTCTCCTTCTGGACAGATGTAGACCATCACACCAGCATAGGCTTGCATCCTGCAGATGGACCTCCAGTCCACAGTGAAGCCAAATTCCTGAGCTCCGCACCAGTTTTCAACCAGTCATTGAATTTGATGTTGCAGAGTACCCTACCTCATCCATGCCATGGATAGGCAGCACTTCAAGAAAGTTACTATGTGTGTTACTTGTCTAGGCCCCTCCCCATTTCCACAAACCCCTGCTGCACTGCTCAAATCCCATTCCCAGCCAGGTCATTCATCCCTAGATGGACAATGACATCCAGCTCCCTCCCTGTGCAGCTGCCCTGTGATCCTGAGGATTCACTTCCTGTCCCTCAAGCCATGGCACTGGGCAGGCACCTTACCTCCTCTCCCTCCCTCCCAGTTCTACCCCCTAACAGCTGAGCCCCCCCCAACAGGAGTCATTTCCTTCTCCTGTTGTGGGTCTCTCTTGGAGGTTCCCAGCATTCTCCTGGCCTCCACTGTGGGTACCTCCATAGAGGAACCATGCTCTGCCAGAATGATGACTGTATTGTGGAAAGCACAGCTGAATGGATGCACTCTGTTCCACCACTCTCACCCTCCCTGAACCACCATGGTCCAACCTCTCCTCTTTGTTGGCAACCTCTGAGGCAGTGGGTGTGGCCCTTGGTGGGAGAGGAGATTTCTTGAATCCTTGCTAGGTCTGCATGGAGATGGGTAGCCTCCTTCCTCAGACCAGAGAGATACCTGAAAATAGAGCAGCACTGCATCCTCCAGAACATCTCCTGGAAGACTACCGCTCAACAGCCAGTACATTACACTACTCCCCATGTCTATCTCCCCACTGTTTAAGATTTTTTTGTTTTGTTTTACTGTGTGTGTGTGTTTACCCCTATTCAGTGTGTTGTGCCGATAAGGATATGAACAGGTGTATGTCCTTTGCACTTTTGGGTAAGTGATGTCAAAACCCCTGATATAAAGTGCTTCCTTGGAGTGGGTGGGGTGAGGTCAGGGTGGGTGGAGTTAAGCCATGCCCTCCAGAAACAATCAACTATAGCTCTGACCTGCCCAGAGAAAAAAGCCATCGTGAGCAAGGGCAAAGCCCCAGCAACATGATGGTGGAATCCACAATTGATGAGGGGCAACAGCCATCACAACAAGAGGGCACAGGCCCTAGTCAGCAAGAGAGCCAACAATCATTGTTAAATGATAGGGCAAAAACCATCATCACCAAGAGGACAGAAGCCATTGTCAAGCGACAGGGCAAAAGCCATCATTGAGATGTCAAAGACATCATTGACAAGAATCATTGGCAATGAGAGGGTGAAAATCAGTGTTGACCATAGTGAAAAACCATCATCGACTAGAGTGCAAAACCATTGTCAAAGAGAATGCAAAAGCCAACGCTCACGAGAGGGAAAGTCATCGTCAACAAGAGGGCAAAAGTCATTGTTGACGAGTGGAAGACACCATCATTGGCGAGAGGGTAAAACACACCATCGACATGAGGGAGAAAACCATTGTTGATGAGAGGGCAAAAGCCGTCATTGACAAGGTGCAAAAGCCATCACCGATGAGAGAGCAGAGACCATCACCAATGAAATAGCAGAGGCCATCGGCGATGAGAATGCAGAGGCCATCGATGAAAGGGTGAAAAACACCTTCAGCGATGCTGAAAATGTAATTATACTTAGAAAAATTCAAAGCATCTTCATCCTCATTGGTTTCTAGTAAAGATGGTCAGTGACAAAAAGTAAGTAGAAAAGAAAATAAAAAGATTTAAAGAGGCAAAGTGACTGCTGAGACAATCTCCAGATGTGTGCAGGTCAGGAAAAAGAAGAACTGAGGAGTGTGGGGACCTCTCTCTCTTTTATAGTGCACAGACCTAGTCGTGGTGCATATGGGGCAGTCCATGTACAACTGCTAAGAAGTCTTCCAGAAACAAGTGCCTGCAGCAGAAGGTTCCCATGTGTTATGGCCTGCTGCAGAGATTGACTTGAAGATCTACAGTGCCACATTCTAACAGAAAGAGGAGGAGGAGAATAGTAACATGTTGCTATTAAAAAAGAGAAAAAGCACTGCAGTTGGGATATCCGGAGACAGATGCAACTGAGAAATGAAACAAAACAAAAATACACACAGCAGAAAATAATTCCAGTAAAATGAATCCCTGTGAGACAGCTGGTAAAAAGAATAGAAACTCACAAGACGACAAGTAAAACAGTTAGACTAATTAAAAACAGAGTAGAGAGAAGATTAAAAGTATAGAGCACAGTAATGTAGTTAAGTCTACTGAAGACAGAAGGAGAGCAAATCAGCACCCAAAAGAACAAGAAAGCTATAAAATAATGGAACTGTAAAGTAGATGCTAGGAAGTAACAATTACTGTCTTAAGCGTATGGCCATGCCCATGAGTTGAAACCGATGTCAGCATGTTTATAAGAACAAACGTACCCCCCATCCTGGAGATTAAAAATATAGAAAGCGTAGATAAAATTGTGAATTTGATCAGCCATTATAGATCCCAGTGCCCAAGAAGTCCAAGACCTTAAAAATATATATGAAGAAAATTAGGTATGTCATTGGCATTAGGTAACTTTCCCTATGAAAGTGCTTCTGTGTCCCCTGGCATCAGGATTCCTATAATGTAAAAGCAGGTAGAACGATAGGTGCAGTGTGTTTTGCTTATAAGAAAGATCAACATTTGGATGAAACCACTGCCATACTGTGAGTATCTAAAAAGACAGGAAAAAAGGGAGGACAAGCTACTATAGTTTAGCAGATGGGAGGAAGGACCAGTCACGAGCAGTGATGGAGGGGTAGCAGGGTACAAAAGGATGCTCAGGAGGAGGAGGAGAGCATAGGATCGGAGGGAGGGGTGGTAAGGGTAAATGAGGCGGCAGGTGGCACCCACATGGGGAGGAGCAAGGAGCTGGCTGGTGGAGGGGCCGTAGAACGGATGAGGGACATGGAAGGGGGAAATGGAGGAAAAGGGTGTTCAGAATGCTCCTGTTGGGTGTTTCCGTGATCAGGGATATGAAATAAGATAGGGAGGGGAAGCCTGCCCAATTAGAACAAAATGCTTCCCTGGACTAACGGTGCACAGGGCCAAGCATGAGGTATATCAGCTGGCAAAGGATTGTGGAGGTTCCATGGACATACTGATCTGCCTGGGTACAAATGACTTTGAGATAAAATAGTGAGCTAGAGATACAGGTAAGGTTCAGGGAGCTTGCTAGGGTCTGTCATGACATAGGATGCACAATTTCCTTCTTGAAATCCTGCTGGTGCCAAGGGCTAGTGGGGAACACAAGAGGAAGATTAAGGAGATAAACCAGTGGCTCAGGGAGTGGTGTAGGGCCAGAGGGTATGGGTTGATGGGGAGACCTGGGAGGATGGGGTTGTATGCTACAGATAGGCTCCATCTCAATTTGGAGGAGAAGGAAATCTTTAGTTGAAAATAGAGGGTACGTGGTGAAAGGTGGGGTTTAAACTTGTGAAGGGATTGATAGGAGAAAAGGCTGTTGGGGGCTCCGATAAAGGAGGGACTCTGTCTCCACCTCCCTGGGGAGCTGGAGGAATGCAGAAAAAGGCCAATTGGTAAGATGCAGACTGGGAAGACAGAATCCTCATGGGAACACGAGCAGGAAATGGAAGTATAGGGAAAGGGTGGAAGGTAGTCCTGCTAAATACCAGGAGCTTGGGCAATAAAACGCCTGAGCTTCTGGTGATGCTAACTGAGGGAGAGGTGGATGGGCAACGGTCACAGAGACCTGGGCCACCGCAGGGCATGACTGGGACCTGAACCTGGAGGGTTACACCATGTTCAGGAAAGACAGGGGAGAGAAGAGGAGGAGGAGGGTAGCAATAATAGTCAAAAATGGCACTGGCATAGGAGAAGGAGTAGAGGAGGTGGAGGAACTGTGGAGGCAATTTGAGTCACTTTGATAACAAGGGTGGGGCAAGAGAGTAAAAATAGGAGTGGTGTATAGATCCCCTGCACTGGCAGAGGAGCTGGAGGAGAGTCTGGTGGTAGATGTTGGGAGACACTGCAGATTGGGCAGGAGAAGGGTGGTGGTGTTAGAGGACTTAAACATGCCAGGAACAGACTGGGAGACTATGACATTCTCGGTGGCCAGGAACTGAGGTTGTTGGATGTCTTTCAGGATGCATTCCTAACTCAGCAGGTGGGGGGAACTGACAAGGAGGCACGAATACTGGATGTGGTCCTGGCAGACAGTGACCAGATTGGGGGCCTGGAGGTAAGGGACCCATTGGCAGGGAGTGACCATGCCATGGTCTGGTTCTGCCTAGACCTAGAGGGGTAGAAGGCTGCACAAAGACAGAGGTAACTGACTTCAAGGGGGCAGATTTCAAGGAAATGGGAAGGAACCTTAAGGAGCACTTGGATGGGATTGGGCCAGACATGGGCGGACAGTAGATGGGAAATCATCAGGAGGGGTTACAGGACGCTATCAGCATGTGCAGAGTAAGACGAAAATGCGGTGGGGCCGAAACCACTGGTGGACAGGAGGTTCAGGAGGTGGTGAGGGAAAGAAGGCAGCCTATAGGCATTTCAAGTGCTCAAGGAGTGAAAGTGATCGAGGTGAGTACGAGCTGATGGCCAGAAAGGCCACTAGGTGGTGAGACGCTTAGGCAAGAAAGGAGCAGAACCTTGCCATGGAACTTAGTAGAGGGAATAAGGGGTTCTTTAGGTACATTGAGGAAAATGAAGGTGCAGGGGCAGATTAGCAGGATTAAAACAGGGAGGGATGGGCAGAAGACCCAGGGGAGCAGGCTGAGGTACTAAATGAGTACTTCACCTTAGTTTTCACCAAGGAAAATGGGGGCTGCATCATACATGGGAGGAGACAGTGATACTGAGGAGGGGGCCCTTACCGATCCGGCGGGTCTGGGAGGGGCATCACTGGCAGGAGGGGTGAAGGCAAAGCAGGGGATGAGGTAGGAGAGGTTGAAATCACAGCAGAGAGAGTGAGGGAAGCCCTCAGGTCCCTTAAGACAGAGAAAGCACCGGGCTGGATAAATTACATCCCAGAGTGCTGAAGGAACTGGCGGATGTCCTGGTGAACCCCTGGAGGAGCTTTCAGCATCTCTCTGAAGACAGGGTGGGTGTCCCAGGACTGGAAGGTGGTACATATAGTACCTATCCACAAGGGGGATCAAGGGAGGAGACAGGAACTACAGGCCCATCAGCCTGACATCAGTGGTGGGCAAGGTGATGGAGGACATTGTCAAGGAGAGGCTGGGGGACCTAAAAAGTCGGGTGCCTGGATGATAGACAGCATGGATTCATCCCAGGGAAATCATGTCAGACAAACCTTGTGAGTTCTATGACTGAGTGATGAGTGCCTTGGACCTGGGTAGACCAGTGGACATCCTCTTTTGATCTCAACAAGGCGTTTGACTGTGTTCCTCATGGGGGTATGTTGGATAAGCTGGGAGAAATGGGGTGGGAATCAGATGATCAGGTGGATAAGCAATTGGCTCCAGGACCTGACCCAGAGGGTCGTGGTTGGTGGGTTAGTCTCATCCCCAATGAGGGTCATTAGTGGGGTCCCTCAGGGATTGGTCCTGGGCCCTCCTGTTCAACGGCTATGTCTTAGACATAAGGAAGGGTCTCAGGAGTGATATGAGTCTCTTTGTGGATGACTCAAAACTGGGTGCAGTGGTGGATGGGAGGAGGGAGGGTGGCCCTTCAGGGGACCTGGAGGCTCTGAAAAGGTGGTCTAGAAAGTGAAAGCTGAGGTTCAATGCAGGGAAATGCAAGGTACTGCACCTGGGAGCCAGAAACCCGGGCCAAGTGTACACCCTGGGGTGGGGAATGCTACAAGTCTCGATGGCTGAGAGGACCTGGGGTGGTGGTGGATGTCAAAATGAACAACTCAGAGACTTGTAGGAGGGCAGCAGCCATGGCCAACAGGATGCTGGAAAACATCGCTCGGGATCACCTCCAGAAAGAGGAAGTGATACCTCTGTATAACTGCTTGGTGAGGCCACACCCAGAGTACTGCATGCAGTTTGGAGGCCACACTTAAAGAGAGAATTGAACTCCTGGAGAGGGTCAGAGAGGAGCAACAAAATGATCTGGGGCTTGGGGGACAGGACCTATGGGAGAGGCTTGAAGAGCTAAATATGTACACAATGGAAGAGAGAAGGGACGGGGGACATGATGAAGGTCTTCAGGTACAGGAAGGGGTAAATAGGGAGGAGCAGTCAGGGTGCTCTGAAGGAAGGGGGCAACTAGAGGGCACGGGTGGAAGCTGAGAGATTCAGGGGAGAAAGGAGGAGGTGCTACTTCACTGAGAGGGTGGTGGAGCCATGGAATCGCTGCCAGGGGCTGGTGGAGGCAGAGATGGTGGAGGGGTTCAAGAGGGGTGGGGGCAGGTACAGGGAAGGGTTTGGAAGCAAAGTCCAGTGCAGTGAGAATATCCAGGACTGGGAAGGAGAAGCCAGAGAGGGCGGGGGGGCAGCAGGTCAGCTCCCAGGGTGGGGCTAACCAAACAGCAGACACGAAAGACCATTAGGCCTATTCTGCTGGCATTTTAGTATGTTAGTACTCAAGTCCCCAAAAGTATCCAAGAAAATAATGTCCAGAGTAATACACAGCACTGTGAAGAAGGGTTAAAAGTTGAAACATTCAGAACTTTCAATTCAGTGCTCTCTGATAAACTAAAAGTGCAATATATCTGAAAATGAATCAGTGTGCTGGGGTATGAGGAAGGGAGAACAAGTTGGGGAAATCTTTGGGTAGCTGAGCTTGAGCTTCCGTGTCAAGATTAAATTGCATTTCTCCAGCAAGTGTAGTGACATGCTGAACTGCAGGGTAACGTAGCCGAAACTAATTTTTGGCATAAAGATTCTTTTAATATCTCTGTAGGCTTGCTGTTCAGCTCTAATCCTGGGGCTCAGATCGCTAAGGATGAAGATTCACTTCACATTTGTGCCTTCAATTCCTGGTTAAAAAATCTGTGTTTCAGGAAGGGAAGGGTTTGGGCTTCATGGGGACTGGGGCCTGTCCTGGGCAGATACAAGCTTATATAAGGAGGATGGCCTGCACCTGTCCAAGAAAACCAAATCCATGGTATTCTGCAACACCACAAACCCTACGACCTTGAATTTGCCATCCTTGAAAGTGACGGGAATCCTATCCAGAGGGTATCTGAATTCATATACCTCAGTCTGTACCTGGACTGCCACCTACATTTTAACCTCCACTCAAACATGCTCATCAAGAAAGCTCATCAGAGAATTGGCATGCTCTGCAGAGCCAGGCCCTACCTAACCTCCAAATCCAAGAAACTCTTAGCCTCCAGTTTTGTCCTGTCCTCTTTCGACTAAGGAGCTGTGGTTTACTTGCTTCCGCTATTCGACAATCTCAACAAGCTCTGCACTCGTACCACAGCTTAATCTGGTTTGTCACTGGTCTACCTAGGCACACCCACCACTGTGACCTTCACAGCCTATCCAACTGGCTCCCTATTGAGGACAGGCTCAACAACAAGATTCTTTTCTTCTTCCATAAACTTTCCATTTGTTCTCTCCCTCCCTGCATCTAGGCTATTTTTCCCCACTGGCTGTCTCCCCAAGGACCATCCATTGCTCTTATCATCACTCTTCTTGCTACACCTTTCTGCCAAAGTGCGATGGCCAGAATACCTCTACCATAAAGACCCTAAACGCTTCAATGCCGTATCTCCTTCCCTCACACAAAGCTAAACCGCTGTCTCCTTCAAATGCAGCCTAAGGACCAACTTATCTCTTTCATTCTGATGCAACTGTTTCCACCATTACCCTCTTCCTGAGCTACTCCTCTACCCACACCTGGCCACTCCACCATTTCTATGCAATTGTTTTCCCGCCTGCCTACCTAATGTGCTACTCCACCTCTGACTTCCCACCACCTACCCTATATTAAGCAATCACTTGTCTCACCTCTCACTTTCCATCATGTTGCTACTTGTGTTTTTACTATATGTCCGTCATCTCTCTGCTGCCGCTTCCCTAGCCTCAACACCTCCGCCCCAGCTCAGTTGCCTATCTTCCAAAATTTAAAACATCCATCTCATACAGCTAAATAGATTCTGAAGAGTGAGCCACAGCAAATCAATATTAAATAAATCCAGAAGAAATACATTTTTCTGTTTCTGGATCTGGAATAATGAAGCCTAATCCAGTGTTTACAGTGCTCTGCCAGCTAGTCACCCACTTTGGTACAAGAAAAATAAGCAAATAGAGTGGTGAATAATTGAGTTTTAGTAAAATGTTGTTAAAGTGTTTAATGTTCATTATTTGCACTATAGGCACGGTACATTTTTTTTTTAAATCATTAAATCTGGAGGTTATTGGGGCTGGCAGTATAGACTAGAGGTTAGAGTAACAAACTGTGAATGAGCTTGGAACATCTAGCAGACCTAGGTTTGATTCCCACAACCTCCACTTGCATGCCATGTGACTCTGAGCAAGGCACTTAACCTTCTCAGTGTTCCTGGTTGCCCCTGAAAACAGGAACTTGTGCCTAGTGGGCCTTACCCGCTTATTAAAAAATACCAAATCTTTTACTGCATCATACTAGTCCGGTACCTGTAATTTACCTTTGTATTACTATGGCTGCAATTATTTTGTTTAAAGATAAATGTTCAGATACATTTTGTGTTTATAAGCTTGTTTTTAGACTTTAGTCAGGTTTTATTGTAGTCTTTGCATGTGAGCATCTAGGGATAATTGTAAGAGTGAGATCACTGTTAGCAACTAGCTTATTCAAGTTTAAAATCAGCAGGCCATCCAAAACTCTGCAGCTGTTTGAATCAGAACTAATCTGAATGAAAGTATGCTCACAAGGAGAAACCTGTCCTAGCACTTACAACATGCTTCATACTGTGTGTTAGCTCAATTTAGGTGAATGTGACTATTTACACTTTTCCCATCTTTGTTTCAGTCTCTGTGGTAACAAAAAGTTTCTGATAAACTGCTCCAACACAAAACAAATGTTAAGTGTTTGTGTACTTATGTTGGCCAGTGGATTTTAACATAGAAACATAGACTTTGATGGCAGATAAGGACCACTTGCCCACCCAGTCTGCCCATTTCCTACCTATTGGATAAGCCACAGATTCTAGTTAACCAACAGCCTATTTCTTCCTACCCCCCACAAGAATTGCCTTATGTCTGTCCCATGCATGTTTGAATTCCCTACTGTTTTAGACCCTACAACCTCTCCAGGAAGGCGGTTCCATGCGTCCACCACTCTTCTCCGCAAAAGAATTTCCTCACAATACCCTAAGCCGTCCCCTCTAACTTTAAATTGTGCCCCTTGTTCTTACACATCTCTTTTCTGAAAGATGCTACCCTCCTGGACTATGTTGATTCCCTTGAGGTACTTAAAGTTTCTCATGTCCTCCGTCCTCCTTTCATCAAGGGTATACATATAGCTCTCTCAGTCTCTCTTCATATGGTTTCTGATGTAGACCCTGCACCATTTTAGTTGCCCTCCTCTGGACTGCTTCCATCCTATCTATGTCCTTGCATAGATGAGGTCTCCAAAATTGCACGAGTACTCAGATGGGGTCTCACCAACTGTCTGTACAGAGGGATAACCACTTCCCTTTTCTACTTGTGATGCCCCTCCATGCATCCCAGTATCCCCTGGCTCTCCTTACTGACTTTTCACATTGCTTACCCACCTTTAGGTCATCTGATATGACTACACGCAGATCCCTTTCCATTATGTTGTTGTTAGTACCTCCTGCTATTGTGTACTCTTCTCCTGGATTTTATTTCAGGTGCATTACTTTGCACTTCTTTGCATTGAATCTAAGTTGCCATATGTCTGACCATTCCTCCAACCTTGCCAAGTCCCTTCTCATCCGTTCTACCCTCCTTGTGTATCAACTGTGTTACAGATCTTTGTGTCATCTGCAAATAGGCATGCCTTTCCTTCCAGACCCAAGGGGCAGATGCTGATAGAAACAGGAAGTTCAAGCCTCCCCACAAAACATGGCAGGTAGTAGGGTAAACACTGAGGTACAGAACTTGACAGAGGGCAGGACAGGGACAAATAGAGAAAAATGGACAAGGGCAATAAGAGCAGGGATGGGGTAAAGGATAAAGCCAACATTAAATGGAGGGCAATGAGTACCAATGCCCATAGTCTGGGAACAAGCTTCCAGAGCTAGTAGACCTGATGGAAGAGGAACACTTGGATATTGTGGCAGTCACAGAAACATGATACAGGAGAACCATGACTGGGATGTCAACATACCAGGGTACACAATCTACAGAAGAGACAGGGGAGGGTAAAAAAGATGGAGTATGAGGAAGAGGATCAAAGCTACAGAACTAAAAAGTAAAGGGAGAGGACAAGAGAACTCTGGTCACCTTGGAGACAGGGAATGGCATCACAATCCGCACAGGGGTTGTATACAGACCCGTCTCAAGGGAGGAAATGGACAAGAAAATGATAGAGGGCATTCTCAAAATGGCTGAAAAGGGAGATACTGTTGATCGGTACCTGAATATGCCAGATGTTAACTGGGCATGGACTGCAGCCATATCCAAGAGCAGGGTCATTCTCGATGCCTACAGGGAGCATGCCTTAGACAGCTAGTGGTGGAACCCACTTGGGAGGGCAATATTAGATCTGGTACTCTCAAATGGGGAGAGGATCACAAACTTAGAAGTCAGTAGACATCTGGGAACAAGCGACCACTGCACAGTGTGCTTCACAATAAACACAACCATGGAGACGAGCCATACAAAGACAAGGATACTGGACTTTAGAAGGGCTGACTTTGGCATAATGGGTGAATACCTGAGGAAAGCACTAGCAAATGGCCAGAAAGGAGGGGTGGAAAGGTTAAGGGAGGATAGTGAAGATTAATAAAGGAGAGGGATGTGGGCAGAGGAGACAGTGAAAAGGCAGAGATACTGAATGAATACTTTTGCTCAGTATTCACAAAAGAAGAAGAGGAGGAGTTACCTAAACCAAACAGTAGAAGGTCCCTCCTTAACCTTTCTATGCTTCCTAATGTACCTATAAAAGTTTTATCCCCTTCCTAACTGAGTTGGCTATCTTTCCTCGGTTTGGGCCTTTGCTTTTCTGATTGCCTTTCCACTTCTTTCTGCTTTAATTGATATAGTTCTCTGTCGTGCTCGTCTGTGATTCCTTATACTTTTTGAATGCAGCCTTTTCTCCTTAACCTTCCCTGACACCTCTTTGAGAACCATAGTGGTTTTTATTCCGCTTTGTTTTCTTTGTTTCACACAAGGCTTGTTGCCTCCATGACGGTAGTTTTGATTTTTCTCCATTGTTCTTCCACCCTCCTTTCTGGCCATTTGGTAATGCATTCCTCAGGTATTCACCCATTATGCCAAAGTCAGCCCTTCTAAAGTCCAGTATCATTATCTTTGTATGGCTTGTCTCCATGGTTGTGTTTATTGTGAAGCACACTGTGCAGTGGTCGCTTGTTCCTCAGATGTCTACTTACTTCTAAATTTGTGATCCTCTCCATTTGAGAGTACCAGGTCTAATATTGCTTCCTCCCAAGTGGGTTCCACCACTAGCTGTCTAAGGCATGCTCCTGTAGGGCATTGAGAATGACCCTGCTCTTGGATGTGGCTGCAGTCCATGTCGCCCAGTTAACATCTGGCACATTCAGGTCCCCCATCAACAGTATCTCCCTTTTCAGCCATTTTGAGAATGCCCTCTATCATTTTCTTGTCCATTTCCTGCCCTTGAGACGGGGGTCTAAATACAACCCTGTGCAGATTTTGATGCCATTCCTTGTCTCCAAGGTGACCCAGAGTTCCTCTTGTCCTCCCCTTTCCTTTTAGTTCTGTAGCTTTGATCCCTTCCCCTATGTAGAGAGCTACTCCACCTCCTCTTTACCCTCCCTGTCCCTTCTGTAGATTGTGTACCCTGGTATGTTGACATCCCAGTCATGGTTCTCCATGTACCATGTTTCTGTGACTGCCACAATATCCAAGTGGTGCTCTTCCATCAGGGCTACTAGCTCTGGAAGCTTGTTTCACAGACTATGGGCATTGGTACTCATTGCCTCCATTTAGTGTTGGCTTTATCCTTTTTACCCCATCCCTGCTCTTATTGCCCTTGACCATTTTTCCATTTACCCCTGTCCCACCCTCTGTGAGCTCCTTGATCAGTGTTTACCCTACTACCTGCCATGTTTTGTGGGGAGACTTGAACTTTCCTGTTCCTATCAGCACCTCCCCTTGGCTAGTTTAAAAGCTTGCCAAGGAAGCCTCTAAACCTGTCACCTGGGAGCGTGTTTCTTCCTGGACAGATGCAGACCATCATGCCAGTATAGACCTTCATCTCTCCAGGTGGACCCCAGTCCCCAATGAAGCCAAAGCCCTGTGCTCTAAACCAGTTTTGCAACCATTCATTAAACTGCATGGTGTGCAGTACTCTAGCCTCACCCTGCCATAGACGGCAGCACCTCTGAGAAGGTTACTGTGCTTGCTACCTGTCTGAGGCCCCTCCCCAACTCCACAAATTCATCCTGCACTGCACTGATCTCATGCCTAGCTAGGTAATTTGTCCCTGAGGTGGACAATGATATCTAGTTTCCTCTCCTGTGATGCTGCTTCTGCAATCCTGAGGATTTGCTTCCTGTCCCTTCAAGCCATGGCACCAGGCAGCACCTACTCTCTCCTCTCCCTTCCCCAGGTCTACACCCCTAACAATTGAGTCCCCTATCAGAAGCTGTTTCTTTCCGTGGTGTCCCTTGCCACTCTTTGTGGGTCTCCCTTGTGGATGTCCCCAGCATTCTTCTTGGTCTCCACTGAGGGTGTCATCATAGAGGAACCTTGATTTTCCAGACTGACATATGATTTGTGTGGAGGTGCAACTCAGGGGCTACACCTCTGTTCCACCACCCTCACCCTCCCAGAACCTACTGTGGTCCATCTGCTCTTCACACATGGCAACCTCTGAGGCAGTGGTTGTGGAACTGGTGCTCTTTAGGTAGGGGAGGCCTCCTTAGTCCTTGCCGGTTCAGCCTGGAGGTGGGCAACCTCCTCCCTCAGGGCTGACAGTTGCCTGCAATAGGGCAACAATGCAGTTTCCAGAATGTCTCCCGGAAAATTGCTGCCCCACAGCCAATGCATTGCACCACTCCCCACATGTCCCTCTTTCTTATAATATACGTGTTTTTTTTTTTTTGTTGTTGTTTTTGTGTGTGTGTGTACTTACCTTATGCACTGTGCTGGATAATTAAGAATATGATAGTTCTGTCCCAAGACCTGTTGAGGAAGTGATGTCAGAACCCTGGCATAAAGGAAATGCCACACCTGGGGTGAGGGGAAGGGTGGATGGGTAGGCCACAACCACTGGTGACTGTTAGAAACAATCAAATACACCACTGCTCCACCACCTGGTGAGTACTGCCTTTGTAGTAAGTCAACCAACACCACAATTTACTACACCACTGCTCTTACACAAACCACTCTGAGTCCAGGGATAAAACGAACTCACTGTTCAGTCAGCAGGACACTTCTAAAATATTGCACAAATATCCTACCAAATCCTATGTGTCTAGCACAGAAATCAACAACTTCAATTGTATTTCACCCTCTGGTTATAAAATTACTACACTTTAATGGAATCCTGCAATCTTAATGCCAATAAGGAAATAATGAAACTTTCTGTAGAAAGCGTAGCTTACCTTCCTAACTAGTCCCCAACAATATTATGTTTTACCAGGTTCCCAGTTCCTCAAATGCTCTGGTTTGTTCTCTGCAGTATAGCAAGTTTCTCAGCTTCCAACAGTATCAGGCAAGTCTCTTGAAACTAAACAAGACAAGGCTTCAAAAGAAAGCAGTGTCACATAAAACCCATGCCCTACCTTGCACTGCATTGTTTCAGCCAAACCCAAGCATGCAAAACTGTCAATATATTTGAGAGTCTTTTATTTAAATGTCAATACTTTTACACAGTTCAATGTAAAACTCATAAATTGCAAGAAATTGCAGAACCTGTCAGTTTTATGAGAATGGTGAAAATTGTAGATTCTGCAAAAACATTGTGGGCACAATTTTCCAGTGGCCCTGATCATCAGTTTAGTATTCATTTTAGGAACACACACTTTTCTTTGTGTTTTAAGTATATTCAAGTGGCAGTGTATTCCTTTAGCAGTTTATACTGATTAATACATGCTGCAAGAAACATTAAAACATTTATTGTGAAGTACTCAGGGTCTATAGTAGAACTCCCACAATTTCCCCACAATTTTGCAAGAAGCTCCGCAATTCTGGTAACTTTTTCCACAATTTTCCAGTGGCCCTGCTGATTAGGTACCGCATACCTCTATCTGGCTCCTTCTACTGTTACTCCATTCATTCCTAAATGGATGGTTGGTAAGCTTTCCTTCATATGTAACTTCTCATTTTCTGAGTAGGAAGAAGCTGCATACTTAAGATTCATGACAGCAATTGATTTAATGTTGACTGTATGTAGTCTGTATGTGGGCTGCCAAATGTGTACTATACAAGTGCACTACCATAGAATAAAATTCCATTTAAGAGGTTCAGCGGGATGAAAACTTGGAAAATAATTAAAATATGGTTGAAGAACACATGTAGCAAACCAAAACAATGCTGTTAAATGGAAGCTTAGCTACCACCAGGTAAATGCTAATGATCCTGCATAATAATAAGAGGTGAGTGCTTAAGAAAATATCATATATAAAGAATAGTAATATGATTTTCTTCCATCTCTTTGCTCCTGTCACTTTATATTTATTGCCTGTGTAATATGAACTTTGTATTTGCATCTGACTTGTAATGTGACTTGTAACAATGCACTTTATGTACTTAGGGGACCTAGCTGTAAATGGGTTTTAACTCAGTCAGGTTTTATTCTGATTCATAAAACTTTTTATGAATAAATATTTCTACTACTGCTACTTGTTATGCGCTTGTATTTTGTAAAACTGGACACTTGTGAAAATGGGCAGCTTATGATCACAATTGCCTTTCGATTATAGTGGCACAGTCGTGCCATTATAGTTAAGGGTTGAACGCCAGTTACATACTAAAGTCAAAAGTTAGACATTAATAACTTTGGACCCATTCAATGGATTTGCCTGAAATTTGGAACACGCGTTAGTGCACTAGATTTCTTGATTTGCCAAATTGCATTTCTGTTGGGGCACTGGTCTTTGTGTACAAAAGCAATGAAAAATGCAAAATTATCCACTTTTGGAGGTACCTTTTGGCATTGTGAAGCATGGCCCTGCATGGCCATTGTGTGGCATGCTGCTCTGTGAGATAGCTTGTTTGGAAAGAGCTTTGATGGTCGAACATGCCGCTTTTTGTTTGGTGAAAACATATTCTAGGGACATGGATATGTTGTTCAATCCACACTTACTGTCAGGTTCCTTGTCACGTTAAATCTTGCGGAAGGTCTTCAAGCTGGCTCCTCCCACCCACCTGGGTGGTAAAACTCTTGGCTCCGCCCCATGATGCCAGATCTTCCTTTCTGCTTTGAAGCTCAGGTTCCCTCCTTTGCATTTTAGGCCTGGATCCAAACTCTTGGTTAACCCAAAACTAATTTTAAAATTTACAAGACTTGGTCTTTATCTTCCATCATGGCTGCAATGGACAAATCAATTCCCGGATTCATTGGTGCCCTGTGGTCAGAAGATGTCCCGGACCGATCCGCACTCCTAGCATTTACTGCCTTGAGCATGAGCACGATTCGCAGGCCTGTGACTTGTGCAAGTCCTTCTTGGCCACGGTCTTAGAGGATCGCTGCTAGATTGCAACTTGGGCACCCTGAGAACATAATCCTCCAGTCAAGTCGTAGGAGCCGTTGGGAGTGTCCGCGTGTGGGCTCAGCTAAACAGCTAGAACAAATGATCGCCTCAAGAGGAAGTGGCCCAGGCCGCATCATCATCAACTTCTTCAGTCGAGGCATTTATCCGTTCTCTTTGGGCTCCTCCTACATGGCTTCATTCAAGGAGCTTTGTCAGTCCCTCTCCACCAAGGGAGAGGGCGCTTTGGAACATTCCTCTTGGTCCAAGAAGAAGGACTCAAGGTAAGTTCCACCATCGATGTTTGTGGGAGCAGGAGAGGTCCCTTCCCGGATAGTTGACACTTGACTTTGGTTGAGGTTGTGGCTAAGGCCGCTGGCTTCACTGTGTCCCTGTCAGGTCAGCCGGCCGAGACATCCATCGATGCAATCGAGATTTTCTCGACCCATCAGACGGGCTGTCGACTGGAGAAGCCGACAACCCTTCTTCACCAGTTCCCCAGTGGAAACCGAAGACTTGCCTGTGCCTCCTGTGCTGGAGTCTCTGGTTAGGTCTCTGAACCGAGAGGAGGTGGGTTCCCCGCCCCTCTCAGACCCATCCTCGGAAACACCAAGGTCTCTGTCTCGGACCTCTTCCTGGTCCAGCCATTCCCACCGACATTGGCTCTCAGTCTTGGCACCGTGAAAGCGGCAGCACTGTTCATCCTCGTCCTCTTTGGAGGATAGGCTCTGGCGCAAGTTACGTCAGCACTATGAGGCTCTGATGTGGCAGCAGCTCTTTGACCAGGAATAAGCTGACTCTGTCGCCTTTCCCAGCCATTAAATGGCTGTCACCCGAGTGGCCAAAACAACCTCATTGTAATCGAGGAGCCAGTTACACCGTTGTTTGGCTGAAACCGCGCGCCACCCATTGTAGTGGAAACCCCACCTCCACAACCTAAACTGGGGCCCTGACCAAGGATTCTCAGTCAGTTGAGGACTTGCCCAATCGGTTGTCAGTCACTCACACTCCGATCGACCTGCAGGTGGAGGGTGGCTCAGGCCTTCGGTAGCTGTTTGCAGACCCGTAGTCTGACGATGACGCTTCTATTCTCCAGGCCTCTTTGACCTGGAATCCACTGGGGTCAGTTGGTGGATGAGAGTCCAGCCTCATTTCTTGAATGCTTCAGCTCATCTCAGAGTCCACTGGGATGAAGCTTGAACCCATTTCAAAGTGGGCCAAGTATCCCTCACAGAGATACTGGACCAAGGGATTCCCTCATGGAGGCCTTCCTGGTGGCTAAAGCCATTGTTGGCCCAGCCCTGGGCTATGGCAGTGGCCAGCTTCTTGTCCAGCACCTTCGGCAAGGATGGCTTGAAAGTATGCCGCTCCCACTGATTCACTCTTCAGTTTCTCGGAGCACCTCTCAGCAGAGGGGCTAGTGACCGACAGCATTTTCCGGCACTCGGAAATGCTCAGGATGTGGACAAGCCACCTGATAAGGAGTCCAAGAAACTAGACTACTCAGGGTGGAAAGTCTATGCTGCTTCCTCCCTAGGCCTTCGCCAGGCCAGCTCAGCCATTCTGATAGCACACTTTTGCATGCCCTTTGGGCTCCCTGGATGAGGTGATTCCTCATCTCCGGCTGACCTCCAGACTACGGTCAAGCAGGTGCGGATCAGGGAAGGGCAGTGGCCAAACAGCACCTCCAAACTTCCTTGGACATAGTGACTTGTGTGCCCAGTCAGTAGTGGCTACAGTGGCTATGTTGCAGAGCTTGGGTGGATCTCCACTTTTACAGCAGGTACCAGCACAAGCTGGCAGATGTTGCCTCTTGGGTACCGACTGTTCGGTCCCAGGGTGGAGGGTCATCTGCAAGGGATCGAGAAGTCCAATGTTGCCTTGGACTTGGTCACATCTGCCCAGAAGGACAAAGGCCACCAGCAGCAGCGTAAGCCCTTCGGCCTTCAGCCCTGGCTACACATCCAGCCCAGCAACACCAACATTGGGGCCAGCAGGCTCGCACTTGGCACCCCAAAGCCAAGCTTGCAGCTTCCTCCAGCAGGAAGCCAGGAGGGAAGGGTCCAGGAGGCTTCTCAGCCAGTCCTTCCTCCAAGCCTTCCAGTGACGGGTTGAGGTGTCGCCCAACCTTGTCACTCTCTCGGGTTCCCCTCCTGGGGGATCGCTCTGCCACTTCCTTTCCACCTGGTCTGATATCACCATGGACCGCTGGCTGCTGGAAGTGGTAGGAAAGGGTATGCCTATAGAATTCGAGCAGTTCCCCCTATCGAGCCACGCCCACAGGGGCTACGGGGTCTGCAGTGTCTCTGCTGGCTCATCGAGCTGATGTTGCTCTGCTCCTCCAGATGGAGGTGATCAGGAGGTGGCGGATCCTCCACCAAACCCAGGGTTTATGCCCAGGTACTTCCTGGTCCCAAAACGGATGGGGGCTGGCGCCCCATTCTGAACCTCACACAACCTGAACAAGTTCCTAAGGTCTTGAACCTTCAGGATGGTCACTTTGGCTCAGATCATTCCATCCTTGGAACGAGGCATGTGATTCTGTTCTCTGGACCTCCGGATGCATCCTTTCATATCCCAATCTGTCCATCTCCGCGATTCCTCCACTTCAGAGCAGAGGGATCCCTTTATAGTTCTGGACCATGCCCTTCAGCCTCTTTCCTCCAGCTCCCAGGATCTTCACCAAATGCATGGCAGTGGTGACAGCATTCCTGCAGCACCAAAGAGTCTGAGTGTACCTTACCTGGATGACTGGTTGATTGCAGCCCTCCAGGCTGGAGGTGGAGTGGTCCAGATCTGGCCCTCAGGTCTGCTTTCAGATTGACCTCCTCATCAATGAGGCAAAATCAGAACTCATGCCAATGCAGGTGATTAATTTCATCGGGCAGGGCTCGACTCTTCTTTGAACCAGAGCACGGTCCCGGTGGACAGGGCCGAGGTTCTTTCCTCCTTTGCCCAGTCATTTCTGGTTGGGCAACTGCACCCTGCCCAGGACTTCCTGCACCTCCTGGGCTTCATGGCAGCCTGTACCAGTGTGGTCCATTGGGCCCACTGGCACATGCATCCCCTGCAATGGGAGCTGGCCTGCCAGTGGTCATAGTGCTCCAGTCCTCTGGACCAGCCAATGATAGTGACCCATGAGATGGGAGTGCTCTCCAGTGGTGGATTGTTCCAGCTCATCTGCAGGAGAGTATCCTGTGTGTCTGCCCAGATCTGACAGTCACTCTAATGACCGACACCTCTCTGATGGGTTGGGGTGCCCATCTGGGGAGCTCAGAGCACACAGCCTCTGGTCCTCTCAGGAGTCTCGATGCCACATTAATCTGCTGGAGCTTCAAGTGGTCTGACTAGCCCTCACTGCCTTCACTCTGTTTATGGGGTCAAGTGGTCCAGGTCTAGATGGACAACACCACGACCACGTATTACCTAAACCGCCAGGGTGGGAAGCGCTCTTGCCTCTGTGCAAGGAAGCTCTCCACACTTGGTCTCTCATGAGCAGACTGAGGCGGATTTCTAGCCATCCATGTGGCAGGAGCCTCCAACATTCTGGACGATGCCCTAAGCCGGATAGGGGCTACATCTCACGAGTGGTCTCTCCTGCAGGAGGTAGTACATGATCTGTTCTCCCACTGGGGCACACATCAGGTGGACCTATTTGCCTCAGGGAGAATGTGAAGCTGAGCCTGTTTCATGCCTCCTCAGCAGGGCTCGCTGCAGGGGATGCCTTCTCAGGCCGTGGACCCGGGCCTCTTCTATGCCTTTCCCCATTTCTCTTGATTCACAAGGTGCTTCTCAAGGCGAGGAGGGACAAGACACAGATGATTCTGGTAGCCCCAGACTGGGCCCACCAGTTCTAGTATCCAGATCTCCTCAGCCTCAGCTCCAGGCTCCTGAGGCAGCTTCCTGCCCGCCCGGATCTGATCTCTGTCAACTAGGGAAGGTACTCCACCTGGACCTTCAATCCCTGCACCTGATGACCTGGTTCATGAGCGCTAGAGTTCCAGGCCTTCAAAGAGATTCTCCATTTGGTGTCATAATAAGGGGTTGGACCCTTTCTCCTGTTCCTTGGCCAGCATTCTGGACTACCTGTGGTCCCTTTCTCAGCTAGGGATTCGGTCGTGACGACCTTTAAGGTGCACCTGGCAGCCATCTCTGCTTACCGGGCGGGGCCGGGATGCAGTTGGTGGTGCAGGAGGAGGTGGTCAGGTGCTTTTCAAAGGCCTTGATCACATATCCTCTGGTGTGAGAACCTCCACCTCCATGGGATCTACTGCTGGTACTGGCTAAGCTCATGGGCAAGCCATTTGAACTTATGCACAGGTGTGATATCTCTCACCTGTCGTGGAAGACTGCCTTCTTGGTACTACATCGTCAGCCAGAAGGATGGGAGACTCAGGCACTTTCCTCTCGAGTCTCCTTATCTTGTCTTCCAGGGACTGCTGTCCTGAGACCCCACCTGAAAAATTCCTTCCTAAGGTGGTGTCAGAGTTTCACCTAACCAGGTGTTGACTCTGCCGGTGTTCTACCCCAATCACACCTTGAGGCTGAATATAGGCTCCATACTTTGGACCCTAGAAGAGCTCTTATTTCAAGTAGCAGATGGCTGAAATTCAGGAGAGGTTCACCAGCTGTTTGTCACCTACGCTGAAGCCGCACCTGGCAGACCTGCAGCCAAGTGGATGATAGGCAGGTGGGTAACCTCCTGCATAGATCTCTGCTACAGGTTGGTGGGCATGGAGCTTCCCAAGGGATAAGAGCTCATTCTACCTGCCATGCCGCTGCATCAGTGGCTGGTTCAGGGACGTCCCTATCCAGCAAATCTTCAGGGCTGCTACCTGAAGTCAGCACACCTTCATTACTCACTACCACATCGACCTTGAGTCATGCCAGGAAGCTGGTTTTGGGACCTCAGTTCTCCAGTCCTTATTGCCCAAGTAGGGGTGTGCGCCTTGCCTCCCTCCTCCTTGAGAACTGCTAGGAGTTGCTAGTAAGTGTGGATTGAACAACATATCCATGTCTCTAGAAATGCAGGTTACTCACCTGTAACTGGAGTTCTAGGAATGGTATATGTTGTTCATCCCACAACCCACCTGACCTCCCGGCTTCAACATGCAGCCTGGCTTCCAGCGGCTAGATCTGGTGTCATGGGGCAGAGTCAAGAGTTTTACCACCGGTTGGGTGGAGGAGCCAGCTGAAGACCTTCCGGCAAGATTTAAAGCGGCAAGGAACCTGCCAGTAAGTGTGGAAGAACAACATATACCATTCCTAGAACTCCTGTTACAGGTGAGTACCTGTGTTTAAGGCATTCAAAAGTTATGGCACTTTTAAGTTCCCATTATAAGTCAGTCAGAAAATGTGTATGTATATCATGCAATCAAAGAATCGGGGTTCTGTGGTCGGCCCGGTGGCACTGAGGGTTGAGGTGCTGGAGTACACCTCTGCCATCACCAGCGACCCCGGTTTGGGAATGGACTCTGGACACTGGGGGCTGGCAGGGAGGGAGAGATGAGCATCCTTAGGGGTGCTCTCTCTGGGTGGTTGTGGGCTGGCATCGCCTGCAGTGGCCCCCGGTGGAGACCAGGAGCTCTGCAGTGAGTGACGCATGGGGAACATCGCAGAAAATGGAAACTCCCTGGCGACCAACCAGATGACTGCTACTGGTCCTCCGTCACTGCTGATGCTGTGAACGAGCCTCTCAGCTGCAGCAGCACCCCAGGGCTAAATATCATATGCTGGCTGCCCTCTGGTGCCTTTCCTTGGAGGAAGGGGAAGACCTGCCCAGTGAAGGGGTACATCCAGGTTACCTCAGGGATGGCTGTGATATGTGGCTGGAGAGGACTCAGGATGGGACAGGCAGCAGCAGGAGTTGACCTAGGTAATCCTGAAAGAGTGGTGGGTCACGAGGTCCGAAGGGAGATAAAGAAATGATACCAAAAAAAAAAGAATCAGGGTTCTGGCATCTCACCTACTCTGGTGTCAAAGAATTGAAAGCCTTGTGGTTCAATAATCTTTGATCTCGAGGAATTTAAAAATTCTTTGACCGCGAGGTCTGCCATCTTGTTTTCAGTTTTCAGATTGCACAAACACAAATATCTCAGCTCAGGGATCACTTCTGAAGTAAAACTTTGATGGGTTTTACCAGGGAACCCCGATCTATCGAGTCATGGCTTTGGTTCCATCCAAATTGGTCCAAAAATAGAGTTTTTAGCTTTTAAATTCTTTGTTCGTGGCTCGCTAATCGATCGTTGATCGCGATCTTGCATTGCAACCTCAAAACACAAATATCTCAGCTCAAGGGTGGGCTAGGGGCAAAATTGAGGGTGGGTTTTGCTCAGAGTGTCCCTTCTATTGAACCATGACATTTTTTTGCTTCAAATCAGTCAGAAAATCGTGTTTCACCATTTTTCTGCTTTGATCATGAGTGTGCAATTTCTTTGATCGTGAGTCTGCAAATTCTTTGATTGTGAGAATCTTTGATCGCGATCATGCATCACGAGCAAGGGACAAGATGGCCAGATTTAAGAAGCAATTCTCTTAACCGAGGTGTGCCTTACTGCCAAATAAAGCTGGTTTGTGTCCAAGGGGCTTCATTGTGCCCCATCTGCATGGCCAAAATAATGTAATAAGGATCCCTGGTAGTCAAGTGCCCCCAAATAAAATATTTACATCCCTGGTAGTCTAGTGGCCTCCCAATAAAATATATATTTATGAAGTAATGCCCTGGTAGTCTAGTGGCCCCCACCCCAGTTTTTTCTAGATCCCTGGTAGTCTAGCGCCCCAATGTAATGAAACAAATAGTGATTTAACTATATACCTGGTAGTCTAGTGGCCCCCCACCCATTCATCCAAGCCCACCCAGCACCCCCTCCCTTGGCCATCTGGTGACTGGCACAGCCTCCTCTCACCTCCACAGCCAGCTGCCAACTGTCTGCATTACGAGCAGTAATGCAAAGAGGCGCCTAGAAATATCTTCTAGTAAGGCCTTATCTGGAGTACTGCATGCAGTTCTGGAGAATACACCTGCACAAGGACTTATATATGATGGAGACTATCCAGAGATGGGCAACAAATATGGTGCAGGGCTTGCACCACAAAACACATGAGGAAAACTAAGGGACCTCAATATGTACTCACTGGAAAAAGAAGAGAGTAAGGGGACATGATTGAAACTTTCAGTTACCTCAAGAGCATAAACAAGGTGCAGGTGGAGATCTTTTCCAATGTAGTAAAAGTACTAGAACAAGGGACAATATGAAATTGGAAGGGGTAGATCAAGAGGTAATGTGAGGAAGATTTTTCACACAGAAAGGGTAGTTAGCACTTGGAATAGTCTGCCACAGGAGGTAGTGAGGGCACGTGCCATGGAGGGGTTTAAGCATGCCTGGGACAGGCACAAGGGAAGCTTGTGAGGGAGGAGTGATGAAAAGCCATTGATCACATAGGGTCAGTGGCCACACGATGTATAAGGCCCATAGGCAGACTGGAAGAGCCAGCAGTCCTTATCTGTCGACAGTTTCTTTGTTTCACAGTTGTTTTTGCTCTCTCATCTTGAATAAAATGTGGAGCTTGCCTGGAAAAGTTAGCAGACTAAAGATTTGAGTATGCGGGACTTCACCCAGGGTTAAGGAGCGACTTCAGTGACTGATGTGTCCACTTGATTATGTAGGTCATCCCATATGGTAAGGGACCAGCTATCTTGGCAAGGTGCCACTGCACAAAAGGACAGGATCAGTTCCCTTAACTCGTTTGGTGATGCCAGATATGTTATTTTGTGGGCTATGAGCTTCTTCCAAGATGGTTTTTCTTCTAGCTGATTCATCTTGCAGCATAGAGCAACTATCTCCAGTTCCATTTTTAGGCTTGATCTTCAAGGAATGAAATATAAGCTTCCAATCCATTATGCATCCACTTAGAATTTCAGAGATCCATTTCACACTTGTAAATTCTGCCACCAACTCTAAAATGACCTCTTAAATGACTTGCCCAGGATCGCAAGTATCCAAGTGGGGCTGATGGATTTAAACTCAGGCCACTAGGTTTGCAGCTCAGTACCCTTAAACACTACAGTATTCTGCCTCCTAACTGCTGGTGAAAGGTTAGGAGCCAGCAGGAACAAGTATAAATATAGGGCACCAATTAGAACTGCAAGTTTAAATTACATCCGAGAGTCAGCTGAGGAGGATTCACACACAGGACTACCATCAGGTAACTGCCTAATATTTGCATTTATTATTATCTGGTGACTAGGAAAGACCCACTAGTTGCAAATGCCTGTTTTCAGGGTAAGCTGGGAGCACTGAACTTATTACAGAGAGACGGAGGGTTACACAGTGTGCACCACCTTGTTACAGAGAGACAGAGGGTTGCACAGTATGCACTACTGTGTTACAGAGAGATGGAGGGTTTACGGTATCACTACCGTCTTACAGAGAGACAGAGGGTTACACAGTACACACCACCTTGTTACAGAGAGATGGAGGATTGCACAGTGTGCACCACCTTGTTACAGAGAGATGGAGGGTACAGTATACACTACCTTGTTAGAGAGATGGAGGATTGCACAGTGTGCACCACCTTATTACAGAGAGATGGAGGGTTACACAGTGTGCACCACCTTGTTACAGAGAGATGGAGGGTTGCACAGCGTGCACCACCTTGTTACAGAGAGATAGAGGGTTACACAGTGTGCACCACCTTGTTACAGAAAGATGGAAGGTTGCACAGTATGCACCACCGTGTTACAGAGAGATGGAGGGTTGCACAGTATACACCACCTTGTTACAGAGAGATGGAGGTTACACAGCGTGCACCACATTGTTACAGAGAGATGGAAGGTTGCACGTATGCACCACCTCGTTACAGAGAGATGGAGGATTGCACAGTATACACCACCTTGTTACAGATAGATGGAGGGTTACACAGTATACACCACCTTGGTACTTAGAGATGGAGGATTGCACAGTCTGCACCACCTTGTTACAGAGAGATGGAGGGTTGACAGTATGGACTACCGTGTTACAGAGAGATGGAGGGTTACATAGTGTGCACCACCTTGTTACAGAGAGATGGAGGGTGGCACAGTATGCACCACCTCGTTACAGAGAGATGGAAAGTTGAATAGTATGCACCACCTTGTTACAGAGAGATGGAGGGTTGCACAGCATGCATCACCTCGTTACAGAGAGATGGAAAGTTGAATAGTATGCACCACCTTGTTACAGAGAGATGGAGGGTACACACTATGCACCACCTTGTTACAGAGTGTTGGAGAGTTGAACAGTATGCACCACATTGTTACAGAGAGATGGAGGGTTGCACAGTATACACCACCTTGTTACAGAGTGATGGAGGGTTACACAGCATACACCACCTTGTTACAGAGAGATGGAGAGGTTACACAGTGTGCACCACCTTATTACAGAGAGATGGAGGGCTGCACAGTATGCACTACCATGTTACAGAGAGATGGAGGATTGCACAGTATGCACTACTGTGTTACAGATAGATGGAGGGTTACACAGTATACACCACCTTGTTACAGAGAGATGGAGGATTGCACAGTGTGCACCACCTTGTTACAGAGAGATGGAGGGTTACACAGTGTGCACCACCTTGTTACAGAGAGATGGAGGGTTGCACAGCGCGCCACCTTCTTACAGAGAGATGGAGGGTTACACAGTGTGCACCACCTTGTTACAGAGAGACAGAGGGTGCACAGTATGCACTACTGTGTTACAGAGAGATGGAGGGTTGCACAGTATGCACTACGTGTTACAGAGAGACGGAGGGTTACACAGCATACACCACCTTGTTACAGAGAGATGGAGGATTGCACAGTGTGCACCACCTTGTTACAGAGAGATGGAGGGTTACACAGTGTGCACCACCTTGTCACAGAAAGATGGAAGGTTGCACAGTATGCACTACCCGTGTTACAGAGATGGAGGGTTGCACAGTATACACCACCTTGCTACAGAGAGATGGAGGGTTACACAGTGTGCACCATGTTGTTACAGAGAGATGGAAGGTTGCACAGTATGCACCACCGTGTTACAGAGAGATGGAGGGTTGCACAGTATGCACTACCGTGTTACAGAGAGATGGAGGGTTGCACAGTATGCACCACCTTGTTACAGAGAGATGGAGGATTGCACAGTCACAACACCTTGCTACAGATACATGGAGGGTTACACAGTATACACCACCTTGGTACAGAGAGATGGAGGATTGCACAGTGTGCACCACCTTATTACAGAGAGATGGAGGGTTGCACAGTATGGACTACCGTGTTACAGAGAGATGGAGGGTTACATAGTGTGCACCACCTGTTACAGAGAGATGGAGGGTTGCACAGTATACACCACCCTGTTACAGAGAGATGGAGGGTTACACAGTATGCACCACCTTGTTACAGAGAGATGGAGGGTTGCCAGTATGCACCATCTTGTTACAGAGAGATGGTGGGTTGCACAGTATGCACCACCATGTTACAGGAGAGATGGAGGGTTACACAGTGTGCACCACCTTGTTACAGAGAGATGGAAGGTTACAGAGTATGCACTGCCGTGTTACAGAGAGATGGAGGGTTGCACAGCATACACCACCTTGTTACAGAGAGATGGAGGGTTACACAGTGTGCACCACCTTGTTACAGAGAGATGGAGGGTTGCACAGTATGCACTACCGTGTTACAGAGAGATGGAGGATTGCACAGTATGCACTACCGTGATACAGAGAGATGGAGGGTTACACAGCAAACACCACCTTGTTACAGAGAGATGGAGGATTGCACATGTGCACCACCTTGTTACAGAGAGATGGAGGGTTACACAATGTGCACCACCTTGTTACAGAGAGATGGAGGGTTGCGCGTGCACCTCCTGTTACAGAGAGATGGAGGGTTACACAGTGTCACCACCTTGTTACAGAAAGACAGACGGCTGCACAGTATGCACCACCGTGTTACAGAGAGATGGAGGGTTGCACAGTATGCACTACCGTGTTACAGAGAGATGGAGGGTTACACAGTATACACCATCTTGATACAGAGAGATGGAGGATTGCACAGTGTGCACCACCTTGTTACAGAGAGATGGAGGTAGCACAGTGTCACCACCTTGTTACAGAAAGATGGAAGGTTGCACAGTATGCACTAACGTATAACAGAGAGAGATGGAGGGTTGCACAGTATACACTACCTTGTTACAGAGAGATGGAGGGTTACACAGTGCACCACGTTGTTACAGAGAGATGGAAGGTTGCACAGTGTGCACCCTCTTACAGAGAGATGGAGGATTGCACAGTATACACTACCTTGTTACAGATAGATGGAGGGTTACAGCATACACCACCTTGTTACAGAGAGACAGAGGGTGCACAGTATGCACTACTGTGTTACAGAGAGATGGAGGTTACACAGTATGCATTACTGCGTGTTACAGAGAGGCGGAGGGTTACACAGACACACCACCTTGTTACAGAGAGATGGAGGATTGCACAGTGTGCACCACCTGTTACAGGAGAGATGGAGGGTTACACAGTACCACCTTGTTACAGAAAGATGGAAGGTTGCACAGTATGCACTACCGTGTTACAGAGAGATGGAGGTTGCACAGTATACACCACCTTGTTACAGAGAGATGGAGGGTTACACAGTGTGCACCATGTTGTTACAGAGAGATGGAAGGTTGCACAGTATGCACCACCGTGTTACAGAGAGATGGAGGGTTGCACAGTATGCACTAGCGTGTTACAGAGAGATGGAGGGTTGCACAGTATGCACCACCTTGTTACAGAGAGATAGAGGATTGCACAGTACACAACACCTTGCTACAGATACATGGAGGGTTACACAGTATACACCACCTTGGTGGCAGAGAGATGGAGGATTGCACAGTGTGCACCACCTTATTACAGAGAGATGGAGGTTGCACAGTATGGACCACCGTGTTACAGAGAGATGAGGTTACATAGTGTGCACCACCTTGTTAGCAGAGAGATGGAGGGTTGCACAGTATACAACCACCTGTTACAGAGAGATGGAGGGTTACACAGTATGCACCACCTTGTTACAGAGAGATGGAGGTTGCAGCATGCACCATCTTGTTACAGAGAGATGGTGGGTTGCACAGCATGCACCACCATGTTACAGAGAGATGGAGGGTTCACAGTGTGCACCACCTTGTTACAGAGAGATGGAAGGTTACAGAGTATGCACTGCCGTGTTACAGAGAGATGGAGGGTTGCACAGTATACACCACCTTGTTACAGAGAGATGGAGGGTTACACAGTGTGCACCACCTTGTTACAGAGAGATGGAGGGTTGCACAGTATGCACTACCGGTTACAGAGAGATGGAGGATTGCACAGTATGCACTACCGTGTTACAGAGAGATGGAGGTTACACAGCATACACCACCTTGTTACAGAGATGGAGGATTGCACAGTGTGCACCACCTTGTTACAGAGAGATGGAGGGTTACACAATGTGCACCACCTTGTTACAGAGAGATGGAGGGTTGCACAGCGTGCACCTCCTTGTTACAGAGAGATGGAGGGTTACACAGTGCACCACCTTGTTACAGAAAGACAGACAGTTGCACAGTATGCACTACCGTGTTACAGAGAGATGGAGGGTTGCACAGTATGCACTTACCGTGTTACAGAGAGATGGAGGGTTACACAGTATACACCATCTTGTTACAGAGAGATGGAGGATTGCACAGTGTGCACCACCTTGTTACAGAGAGATGGAGGGTCACACAGTGTGCACCACCTTGTTACAGAAAGATGGAAGGTTGCACAGTATGCACTACCGTATAACAGAGAGATGGAGGGTTGCACAGATATACACTACCTTGTTACAGAGAGATGGAGGGTTACACAGTGTCACCACGTTGTTACAGAGAGATGGAAGGTTGCACAGTGTGCCACCTCGTTACAGAGAGATGGAGGATTGCACAGTATACACTACCTTGTTGCAGATAGATGGAGGGTTACACAGCATACACCACCTTGGTACAGAGAGATGGAGGATTGCACAGTCTACACCACCTTGTTACAGAGAGATGGAGGTTGCACAGTATGGACTACCATGTTACAGAGAGATGGAGGGTTACATAGTGTGCACCACCTTGTTACAGAGAGATGGAGGGTTGCACAGTATGCACCACCGTTACAGAGAGATGGAAAGTTGAATAGTATGCACCACCTTCTTACAGAGAGATGGAGGGTTGCACAGCATGCATCACCTCGTTACAGAGAGATGGAAAGCTTTATAGTATGCACCACCTTGTTACAGAGAGATGGAGGGTTACACACTCATACACCAGCTTGTTACAGAGTGTTGAGAGCTGAACAGTATGCACCACCTTGTTACAGAGAGATGGAGGGTTGCACAGTATACACCAATTTGTTACAGAGAGATGGAGGGTTACAGTGTAACCACGTTGTTGCTGGGAGATGGAAGGTTGCACACAGTATGCAACTCACCTCGTTACAGAGAGATGGAGGATTGCACAGTATACACCAATTTGTTACAGATAGATGGAGGGTTACACAGTATACCCACCTTGGTACTTAGAGATGGAGGATTGCACAGTCTGCACCACCTTGTTACAGAGAGATGGAGGGTTGCACAGTATGGACTCACTCGCAGCACAGAGAGATGGAGGGTTACATAGTGTGCACCACCTGTTACAGAGAGATGGAGGGTTGCACAGCATGCACCAATTGCTACAGAGAGATGGAAAGTTGAATAGTATGCACCACCTGTTACAGAGAGATGGAGGGTTGCACAGTATGCATCACCTCGTTACAGAGAGAGATGGAAAGTTGAATAGTATGCACCACCTTGTTACAGAGAGATGGAGGTTACACACTATGCACCACCTTGTTACAGAGTGTTGGAGAGTTGAACAGTATGCACCACATTGTTACAGAGAGATGGAGGTTGCAGCATACACCACCTTGTTACAGAGTGATGGAGGGTTACAGCATACACCACCTTGTTACAGAGAGATGGAGGGTTACACAGTGTGCACCACCTGGTTGGCAGAGAGATGGAGGGGTTGCACAGTATACTACCATGTTACAGAGAGATGGAGGATTGCACAGTATGCACTACCTGTTACAGATAGATGGAGGTTACACAGTACACACCTTGTTACAGAGATGGAGATTGCAACAGTGTGCACCACCTTGTTACAGAGAGATGGAGGGTTACACAGTGTGCACCACCTGTTACAGAGATGGGAGGGTTGCACAGCTGCAAGCCACCTTCTTACAGAGAGATGGAGGAAGTCACACAGTGTGCACCACCTGTTACAGAGAGACAGAGGGGTGCACAGTATGCACTACTGTGTTACAGAGAGATGGAGGGTTGCACAGTATGCACCACTGCGTTACAGAGAGACTTGAGGTCATACAGTATACACCACCTTTGTTACAGAGAGATGGAGGATTGCACAGTGTGCATCACCTTGTTACAGAGAGATGAGGGTTACATGTGCACCACCTTGTTACAGAAAGATGGAAGGTTGCACAGTATGCACTACCGTGTTACAGAGAGATGGAGGGTTGCACAGTATACACCACCTTGTTACAGAGAGATGGAGGGGTTACACAGTGTGCACCATGTTTGTTACAGAGAGATGGAAGGTTGCACAGTATGCACCAACGTGTTACAGCGAGATGGAGGGTTGCACAGTATGCACTACCGTGTTACAGAGAGATGGAGGGTTGCACAGTATGCACCACCTTGTTACAAAGAGATGGAGGATTACAGTACACAACATCTTGCTACAGATACATGGAGGGACACAGTATACACCACCTTGGTACAGAGAGATGGAGGATTGCAAAGTGTGCACCACCTTATTACAGAGAGATGGAGGGTTGCACAGTATGGACTACCGTGTTACAGAGAGATGGAGGGTTACATAGTGCACCACCTTGTTACAGAGAGATGGAGGGTTGCACAGCATACACCACCCTGTTACAGAGAGATGGGAGGGGTTACACAGTATGCACCACCTTGTTACAGAGAGATGGAGGGTTACACAGTGTGCACCACCTTTTACAGAGAGAGATGGAGGGTTGCACAGCTGCAAGCGCCACCTTCTTACAGAGAGATGGAGGTTACACAGTGTGCACCACCTTGGTTACAGAGAGACAGAGGGTGCACAGTATGCACTACTGTGTTACAGAGAGATGGAGGGTTGCACAGTATACTACTGCAGTTACAGAGAGACGGAGGGTTACACAGTATACACCACCTTGTTACAGAGAGATGGAGGATTGCACAGTGTGCATCACCTTGTTACAGAGAGATGGAGGTTACAGTGTGCACCACCTTTGTTACAGAAAGATGGAAGGTTGTACAGATGCACTACCGTGTTACAGAGAGATGGAGGTTGCACAGTATACACCACCTTGTTACAGAGAGATGGAGGTTACTACAGTGTGCACCATGTTGTTACACAGAGAGATGGAAGGTTGCACAGTATGCACCACCGTTACAGAGAGATGGAGGGTTGCACAGTAACTACCGTGTTACAGAGAGATGGAGGGTTGCACATGCACCACCTTGTTACAAAGAGATGGAGGATTGCACAGTACAACATCTGCTACAGATACATGGAGGGCACACAGTATACACCACCTTAGTACAGAGATGGAGGATTGCACAGTGCACCACCTTATTACAGAGATGGAGGGTTGCACAGCATGGACTACATGTGTTACAGAGAGATGGAGGGTTACATAGTGTGCAACCACCTGTTACAGAGAGATGGAGGGTGGCACAGCATACACCACCTGTTACAGAGAGATGGAGGGTTACACAGTATGCACCACCTGTTACAGAGATGGAGGGTTGCACAGTATGCACCATCTTGTTATAGAGAGATGGTGGTTGTACAGTATGCACCACCATGTTACAGAGAGATGGAGGGTTACACAGTGTGCACCACCTGTTACAGAGAGATGGAAGGTTACAGAGTATGCACTGCCGTGTTACAGAGAGATGAGGGTTGCACATAATACACCACCTTGTTACAGAGAGATGGAGGGTTACACAGTGTGCACCACCTTGTTACAGAGAGATGGAGGGTTGCACAGTATGCACTATCATGTTACAGGAGAGATGGAGGATTGCACAGTATGTACTACCGTGTTACAGAGAGATGGAGGGTTACACAGCATACACCACCTTGTTACAGAGAGATGGAGATTGCACAGTGTGCACCACCTTGTTACAGAGAGATGGAGGGTTACACAATGTGCACCACCTTGTTACAGAGAGATGGAGGGCTGCACAGCGCACCTCCTTGTTACAGAGAGATGGAGGGTTACACAGTGTGCACCACCTTGTTACAGAAAGACAGAGGGTTGCACAGTATGCACTACGTGTTACAGAGAGATGGAGGGTTGCACAGTATGCACTACCGGTTACAGAGAGATGGAGGGTTACTGGTATACACCATCTTGTTACAGAGAGATGGAGGATTGCACAGTGTGCACCACCTTGTTACAGAGAGATGGAGGGTTACCATGTGCACCACCTTGTTACAGAAAGATGGAAGGTTGCACAGTATGCACTCACCGTATAACAGAGAGATGGAGGGTTGCACAGTATACACCACCTTGTTACAGAGATGGAGGGTTACACAGTGTGCACCACGTTGTTACAGAGATGATGAAGGTTGCACAGTGTGCCACCATCGTTACAGAGAGATGGAGGATTGCACAGTCTACACCACCTTGTTACAGAGAGATGGAGGGTTGCACAGTATGGACTACCGTGTTACAGAGAGATGGAAGGGTTACATAGTGAACCACCTTGTTACAGAGAGATGGAGGGTTGCACAGCATGCACCACCTCAAAGAAAGATGGAAAGTTGAATAGTATGCACCACCTTGTTACAGAGAGAGATGGAGGGTTGCACAGTATGCATCACCTCAAGATAGAGAGATGGAAAACTTGTATAGTATGCACCACCTAGTTACAGAGAGATGGAGGTTGCACAGTATACACCACCCTGTTGCAGAGTGATGGAGGGTTGATACAGTATACACCACCATGTTACAGAGAGATGGAGGGTTGCACAGTATGCACCACCTAGTTACAGAGAGATGGAGGGTTGCACAGTATACATCACCTTGTTACAGAGAGATGGAGGAGTTGTACAGTACACATCACCCTTAACAGAGTGATGCAGAGTTACCAGTATACAACACCTTGTTACAGAGTGATGATGGTTACACAGTATGCACCACCTTGTTACAGAGAGATGGAGGTTACACAGCATACACCACCTTGTTACAGAGAGTGGAGGGTTACACAGTGTGCACCACCTGTTACAGAGAGATGGAGGGTTGCAGCCGCGGCACCACCTTGTTACAGAGAGATGGAGGTTACACAGTGTGCACCCACCTTGTTACAGAGAGATGGAAGGCGCAGTATGCACCACGGGTTACAGAGAGATGGAGGATTGCACAGTACACCACCTTGTTACAGAGAGATGGAGGGTTACACAGTATGCACCACCTTGTTACAGAGAGATGGAGGTTGCACCAGTATGGACTACCTGTTACAGAGAGATGGAGGGTTACATAGTGTGCAACACTTGTACAGAGCGATGGAGAGTTGAACAGTATGCACCACCCTGTTCCAGAGAGATGGAGGTTACACAGTATGCACCACCTTGTTACAGAGAGATGGAGGTTGCACAGTATGCACCACCTCGTTAAGAGAGATGGAAAGTTGAATAGTATGCAGCACCTTAACAGAGAGATGGAAGGTTGCACAGTATGCATCACCTCATTACAGAGAGATGGAAAGTTGAATAGTATGCACCTTTTACAGAGAGAGGAGGTTAACACTATGCGCCACCTTGTTACAGAGTGATGGAGAGTTGAACAGTTTCAACCACCTTGTTACAAGAGAGATGGAGGTTGCACAGCATATACCACCTGTTACAGAGTGATGGAGGGTTACAGTATACCACCTTGTTACAGAGAGATGGGAGGGTTGCACAGCATACACCACCTGTTAGCAGAGTGATGCAGAGTTGCACAGTATACACCACCTTGTTACAGAGTGATGGATGGTTACACAGTATGCACCACCTGTTACAGAGAGATGGGGTTGCACAGTACACCACCTTGTTACAGAGGGATGCAGAGTAGCAAACATACACCACCTTGTTACAGAGAGATGGAGGGTTACAGGTGCACCACCTTGTTACAGAGAGATGGAGGGTTGCACAGCATGCACCACCTTGTTACAGAGATGGAGGTTGCACAGAATACACCACCTTGTTACAGAGTGATGTAGGGTTGCACAGTATACACCACCTTGTTACAGAGTGATGGATGGTTACACAGTATGCACCACCCTTGTTACAGAGAGATGGAGGGTTGCAGTAGACACCACCTTGTTACAGAGTGATGCAGAGTTGCACAGCATACACCACCTTGTTACAGAGAGATGGAGGGTTACACAGTGTGCACCACCTTGTTACAGAGAGTGGAGGGTTGCACAGCGTGCCACCTTGTTACAGAGATGGAGGGTTACACAGTGTGCACCACCTTGTTACAGAGAGATGGAGGATTGCACAGTGTGCACCAACTTTGTTACAGAGAGATGGAGGGTTACACATGCACCACCTTGTTACAGAAAGATGGAGGGTTGCACAGTATGCACTACTGTGTTACAGAGAGATGGAGGGTTTCACAGGCGCTGCACTACCGTGTTACAGAGATGGAGGGTTACACAGTATACCACCTTGTTACAGAGAGATGGAGGATTGCACAGTGTGCACCACCTTGACCTACAGGAAGATGGAGGGTTACACAGTGTGCACCACCTTGTTACAGAGAGATGAAGGTTTCACAGTATGCACCACCTGTTACAGAGAGCTTTTGAGGGTTACACAGCAAACATCACCCAGCAGAGAGATGGAGGATTGCACAGTGTGCAACCACCCTTGTTGCGAGAGAGAGATGGAGGGTTACACAGTGTGTACCACCCACAGAGAGATGGAGGGTTGCACAGTATGCACTACTGTGTTACGAGAGATGGAGGATTCACAGTATGCAATGCCGTGTTACAGAGATGAGAGGGTTACACAGTATACACCACCTTGTTACAGAGAGATGGAGGAGTTGCTGCGTGCACCACCTTGTTACAGAGAGATGGAGGGTTACACAGTGTGCACCACCTTGCTACAGAGAGATGGAAGGTTGCACAGTATGCACCACCTGTTACAGAGAGATGGAGTATTGCACAGTATACACCACCTTGTTACAGATAGATGGAGGGTACACAGTATACACCACCTTGGTACAGAGAGATGGAGGATTGCACAGTGTGCACCCACCTTGTTACAGAGAGATGGAGGGGTACAATGTGCACCACCTTGTTACAGAGAGATGGAGGTTGCACAGTGCAACCACCTTGTTACAGAGAGATGGAAGCGTTGCAGAGTATACACTGCCGTGTTACAGAAGAGATGGAGGGTTGCACAGTATGCACCACCTTGTTACAGAGAGGATGGAGGGTTGCACAGTACACCACCCTGTTACAGAGAGATGGAGGTTGCACAGTATGCACCACCTTGTTACAGAGAGATGGAGGGTTACACAGTGTGCACCACCTTGTTACAAGAGAGATGGAGGGTTACACAGTATGCACTACCGTAGTTACAGAGAGATGGAGTGTCTATGACATGCACCACCTTGTTACAGAGAGATGGAGGGTTACACAGTGTGCACCACCTTGTTACAGAGAGATGGAAGGTTGCACAGTATGCACTACCGTGTTACAGAGAGATGGAGGTTGCAAGTATACACCACCTTGTTACAGAGATGGAGGGTTGCACAGTATGGACTACTGTGTTACAGAAGATGGAGGGAGTTACACAGTGTGCACCACCTTGTTACAGAGAGAGATGGAGGTTGCACAGCATGCACTACCGTGTTACAGAGAGATGGAGGGTTACGCAGTATACACACACATTGTTAGAGAGAGATGGAGGATTGCACAGTGCACCACCTTGTTACAGAGAGATGGAGGGTTACACAGTGTGCACCACCTTTAGTTACAGAGAGATGGAGGGTTGCACAGCTGCACCACCTTGTTAAGCAGAGAGATAGAGGGTTACACAGTGTGCACCACCTTGTTACAGAAAGATGGAAGGTTGCACAGTATGCACCACTGCAGTTACAGAGAGATGGAGGGTTGCATAGTATACACCACCTTGTTACAGAGAGATGGAGGGTTACACAGTATGCACCACGTTGTTACAGAGATGGAAGGTTGCACAGTATGCACCACCTCGTTACAGAGAGATGGAGGATTGCACAGTATACACCACCTTGTTACAGATAGATGGAGGGTTACAGTATACACCACCTTGGTACTTAGAGATGGAGGTTGCACGGTCTGCACCACCTTGTTACAGAGAGATGGAGGTTGCACAGTATGGACTACCGTGTTACAGAGAGATGGAGGGTTATAGTGGCACCACCTTGTTCATAGAGAGATGGAGGGTTGCACAGTATGCACCACTGCTACAGAGAGATGGAAAGTTGAATAGTATGCACCACCTTGTTACAGAGAGATGGAGGTTGCACAGTATGCATCACCTCGTTCCAGAGAAATGGAAAGTAGAATAGTATGCACCACCTTGTTACAGAGAGATGGAGGGTTGCCACAATATGCACCACCTTGTTACAGAGTGTTGGAGAGTGAACTATGCACCACCTTGTTACAGAGAGATGGAGCGTTACAGTGTGCACCACCTTGTTACAGAAAGATGGAAGGTTGCACAGTATGTACGCACTACCGTGTTACAGAGATGGAGGGAGGTTACAGTATACACCACCTTGTTACAGAGACATGGAGGGTACACAGTAGTGCACCATGTTGTTACAGAGAGATGGAAGGTTGCACAGTACACCACCGCAGAGAGATGGAGGGTTGCACAGTATGCACTACCGTGTTACAGAGAGATGGAGGGTTGCACAGTAGCACCACCTCGTTACAGAGATGGAGGACGTACAGTACACAACACCTGCTACAGATACATGGAGGGTTACAGTATACACCACCTTGGTACAGAGAGATGGAGGATTGCACAGTGTGCACCACCTTATTGACGAGAGATGGAGGCTTGCAGAGCATGGACCACCGTGTTACAGAGAGATGGAGGGTTACATAGTGTGCACCACACAGAGAGATGGAGGGTTGCACAGCATACACAACCTTGTTACAGAGAGATGGAGGGTTACACAGTGTGCACCACCTGTTACAGAGAGATGGAGGGTTGCACAGCGTGCACCACCTTGTTACAGAGAGATGGAGGAAGTTGCACAGAATACACCACCTGTTACAGAGTGATGTGGAGTTGCACAGTATACACCACCTTGTTACAGAGTGATGGATGGTTACACAGTATGCACCACCTTGTTACAGAGAGATGGAGGTTACACAGCAGACACCACCTTGTTACAGAGTGATGCAGAGTTGCACAGCATACACCACCTTGTTACAGAGATGGAGGGTTGCTACAGTGTGCACCTTGAAACAGAGAGATGGAGGGTTGCACCAGCGTGCACCACCTTGTTGGCAGAGAGATGAGGTTACACAGTGTGCAACGCACCATGTTACAGAGAGATGGAGGTTGCAGCATGCACCACCATGTTACAGAGAGATGGAGGGTTGCACAGTATGCACTAACCAGTGTTACAGAGAAATGTAGGGTTACACAGCATACACCACCTTGTTACAGAGAGATGGAGGATTGCACAGTGTGCACCACCTTGTTACAGAAGAGATGGAGGGTTACACAGTGCACCACCTTGTTACAGAAAGATGGAGGGTTGCACAGTATGCACTACTGTGTTACAGAGAGATGGAGGCTCCTCATGCGACACGCAGTTACCGTAGAGAGATGGAGGGTTACACAGCATACACCACCTTGCTACAGAGAGATGAAGGCTGGCACAGCATGCACCACTGCAGTTACAGAGAGATGGAGTATTGCAAGGCATACACCACCTTGTTACAGATAGATGGAGGGTTACACAGCATACACCACCTTTGTACAGAGAGAGATGGAGGATTGCACAGTGTGCACCACCTTGTTACAGAGATGGAGGGTTACACAATGTGCACCACCTTGTTACAGAGATGGAGGGTTGCACAGCGTGCACCACCTTGGTTAAGCAGAGATGGAAGGTTGCAGAGTATACACTGCCGTGTTACAGAGAGATGGAGGTTGCACAGTATACCCACCTTGTTAAGCAGAGAGATGGAGGGGTGCACAGTATACCACCTGTTACAGAGATGGAGGGTTACAGCATGCACCACCTTGTTACAGAGAGATGGAGGTTACAGTGTGCACCACCTACCTGAAGAGATGGAGGTTACACAGTACACCACGTTTACAGAGAGAGATGGAGTATGCACAGCATGCACCACCTGTTAAGAGAGATGGAGGTTAAGGCGTCCACCACCTTACAGAGAGATGGAAGGTTGCACGTATACACACATGTTACAGAGAGATGGAGGCTACTGCATACACCACTTGTACAGAGAGATGGAGGTTACAGTAGACTACTGTGTTACAGAAGATGGAGGGGTTACAGTGTGCAACCTTGTTACAGAGATGGAGGTTGCACAGCATACTACAGTGTTACAGAGAGATGGAGGGCTACATGCAGACACCTTGTGAAGAGAGGATGAGGATTGCACAGTGTACACCTTATTACAGAGAGAGAGGGTTCACAGTGTGCCACCTTGTTACAGAGATGGAGGGTTGCACACATGCACCACCCATTACAGAGATGAGGGGCTACACAGTGTGCACCACCCTGTTACAGAAAGACAGAGGTTGCACAGCATACACTACTGCACAGAGAGATGGAGGTGCATAGTATACACCACCTGTACAGAGAGTGGAGGGTTAGTATACCACGTTGTTACAGAATGGAAGGTTGCACAGTATACCCTCATTACAGAGATGGAGGATTGCAAGTATACACCACATTACAGATAGATGGAGGTTACAGCATACACCACCTTGAACTTAGGATGGAGGATTGCACATCTACCCACCTTTTTACAGAGAGATGGAGGGTACAGCAGACTACCGTGTTACAGAGATGGAGGTTACATAATGAGCACCACCTTATTACAGAGATGAGGTTGCACAGTATACCACCGTTGCAGAGATGGAAAGTTAATAGCATGCACCAATTGTTACAGAGAGATGAGGTTGCAGATGCATCACTGCTCAGAGAAATGGAAAGGAAGTATGCACCACCTTGTTACAGAGAGATGGAGGTTACACACCATACCACCTGACACAAGCGTTGGAGAGTTGAACAATGCACCATGTTACAGAGAGACGGATACACAGTGTACCACCTGTTACAGAAAGATGGAAGGTTGCACAGTAGCACTACCGTGTTAGAGAGATGGAGGGTTGCAGATACACCACCTTGTTACACAGACATGGAGGGTTACAGTGTACCATGTTGTTACAGAGATGAAGGCTGCACAGTATGCACCACCGTATTACAGAGATGGAGGTTGCACAGTATGCACCACCGTGTTACAGAGAGAGGGGTTGCACAGCATGCACCACCTTGTTACAGAGATGGAGGATTGCAGTACACAACACCTTACTACAGATACATGGAGGATTACAGTATACCACCTTGGTACAGAGATGGAGGATTGCACAGTGTACCACCTAGTAAGAGAGATGGAGGCTTGCATAACATGACTACAGTGTTACAGAGATGGAGGGTTACATAGCTGCACCACCTTACAGAAGATGGAGGCTGCCAGCATACACAACCTTGTTACAGAGATGGAGGGTTACACAGTGTACCACTCATTACAGAGAATGGAGGGTTGCACAGCGCACCACCTTGTTACAGAGAGATGGAGGGTTGCACAATACACCACATTGTTACAGAGTGATGTAAGGTTGCACAGTATACACCACCTGTTACAGGTGATGGATGGTTACACAGTATGCCACCTTGTTACAGAAGATGGAGGTTACACAGACACCACCTTGTTACAGAGTGATGCAGAGTTGCACAGCACACCACCTTGTTACAGAGAGATGAAGTTACACAGCAAACCACTTGTTACAGAGGATGGAGGGGTTCACAGCGGCACCACCTTATTACAGAGATGGAGGGTTACACAGTTGCCACCTTGTTACAGAGATGGAGGGTGCACAGTATGCACCACCATGTTGGAGATGGAGGCACAGTATGCACTACCGTGTTACAGAGAGTGAGTTACAGTATACACCACCTTGTTACAGAGAGATGGAGGATTGCAGGTGCCACCTTGTTACAGAGAGAGGATTACACAGTGGACCACCTTGTTCAGAAGATGGAGGCTGCACAGTATGCACTACTGTTACAGAGAGATGGAGGTTTCAGTATGCTACCGTGTTACAGAGAGATGGAGGACGTACAGTGCACCCTATTACAGAGAGATGGAGGGCGACAGTGGCCACCACCTGTTACAGAGAGATGGAAGGTTTCACAGTATGCACTACCGTGTTACAGAGGCCGAGGGTTACACATACACCTTGTTACAGAGAGATGGAGGATTGCACAGTGTGCACCACCTGTTACAGAGATGGAGGTCACAGTGTGTACCACCTGTTACAGAGAGATGGAGGGTTGCACAGCATGCTACTGTGTTACAGAGAAATGGAGGGTTTCCGGTATGCAATGCCGTGTTACAGAGAGATGGAGGTTACACAGCATACACCACCTTTTTACAGAGATGAGATTGCACAGTGTGCACCACCTGTTACAGAGATGGAGGGTGACAGTGTGCACCACCTGCTAGAGATGGAAGGTTGCACAGTATGCACCACCACATAGAGATGGAAATGTACAGCATACACCGCCTTGTTACAGATGATGGAGGGTTACAGTATACACCACCTTGGTACAGAGAGAGGATCGCACAGTGTACCACCTTGTTACAGAGATGAGGCTACGAATGCACCACCTTGTTACAAGAGATGAGGTTGTAGCGTGCACCACCTATTAAAGAGATGAAGGTTGCGTATACACTGCGTGTTACAGAAGATGGAGGTTGCACAGTATACCACCTGTTACAGAGATGGAGGGTTACAGGATACACCACCCTGTTACAAGAGAGATGGAGGTTACACAGCATGCACCACCTGTTACACAGAGATGAGGTCACAGTGTACCACCCTATTACAGAGATGGAGGGTTACACAGTATGCACCACCGTGTTACAGAGAGGAGGGCGCTGATGTGCACCACCTTGTTACATAGATGGAGGAAGTACAAATTCAACAATTTACAGAGATGAGGTTGCACAGTACTACACGAGTTACAGAGAGATGGAGGGTTACAGTAACTACCTTATTTACAGAGATGGAGGGTGCACAGCATGGACTATGTGTTACAGGGATGGAGGGTTACAGTGTGCACCACCTGTTACAAGAGATGGAGGGTTGCACAGTATGCACTACCGTGTTAAGAGAGAGATGGAGGGTGCAGTATACACTACCTTGTTAGAGAGATGGAGATTGCACAGTGTACCACCTTGTTACAGAGAGATGGAGGGCACACAGTGTGCACCACCTGTTACAGAGAGATGGAGGGTTGGCGTGCACCACCTGCTACAGAGATGAGGACACAGTGCACCACCTTGTTACAGAAAGATGGAAGGTTGCACATACACCACCGTGTTACAGAGATGGAGGGGCTACAGCATACACTACCTTGTTACAGAGAGATGGAGGGACACAGCATACACCACGTTGTTACAGAGATGGAAGGTTGTGACAGGCCACCCACCTAACAGAGGATGAGGACTGATACACCACCTGTTACAGATAGATGGAGGTTACACGATACACACCTTGGTACTTAGAGATGGAGGTTGCACAGTCTGCACCACCTTGTTACAGAGATGGAGGCTGCACAGGACTACGTATACGAGATGGAGGGTTACATAGTGTGCACCCCTTATACAGAGATGGAGGGTTACATGCACCACCTCGCCACACAGAGAGATGGAAAGTTGAATCAGGCACCACCCGTTACAGAGATGGAGGGTTGCACAGCATACACACCCCGTTCCAGAGAAATGGAAAGTTGAATAATATACCACCTTGTTACAGAGAGAGGGTTACACACTGCCACCTTGTTACAGGTGTTGAGAGTTGAACAGTATGCACCAACTTGTTACAGAGGAGATGAGACGTTACACAGTGTACCACCTTGTTACAGAAAGAGGAAGGTTGCAGCATGCACTACGTGTTACAGAGAGATGGAGGGTTACAGCATACACCACCACCACAGAGACATGGAGGTTACAGTGCACCATGTTGTTACAGAATGGAGGTTGCACAGTATACACCATTACAGAAGATGGAGAATGGCTGATGCACCAACGTGTTACAGAAGATGGAGGGTTGCACAGTATACTGTTACAGAGAGGAGGACTGCATAGTACAACACCTTGCTACAGATACATGGAGGGTTACACAGCATACACCACCTTGGTACAGAGATGGAGGATTGCACAGTGTACCACCTAGTACGAGAGATGGAGGTACAGTATGACTACCGTGTTACACAGAGATGGAGGTTATAGTGTACACCACCTTGTTACAGAGATGGAGGGTTGCAAGCATACACCACCTTATTACAGAGAGATGGAGGTTACACAGTACACCACCTTGTTACAGAGATGGAGGTTGCACAGCGCAACACCTTATTACAGAGATGGAGGTTGCACAGAACACACCACCTGTTACAGTGTGATGTAGGTTGCACAGCATACACCACCTTGTTACAGGTGATGGATGGTTACACAGTATGCACCACTTGTTACAGAGAGAGGGGTTACAGTAGACTAACTTGTTACAGAGTGATGCAGAGTTGCACGCATACACCACCTGTTACAGAGAGTGGAGGGTTACAGTGCACCACCTTGTTACAGAGAGATGGAGGTTGCACAGCGACACCACCTTGACAGAGAGATGGAGGTTACAGTGTACACCACCTATTAACAGAGATGGAGGGTTGCAGTATACTACCATGTTACAGAGAGATGGAGGTACAGTATGCACTACTGCAGCATAGAGAGATGTAGGTTACACAGTATACACCACCTTGTTAGAGATGGAGGACGGGTTAGTGCACCACCTTGTTCAGAGATGGAGGTTACAGTGTGCACCACCTTGTTACAGAAAGATGGAAGTTGCACAGTATACTACTGTGTTACAGAGATGGAGGTTCACAGTATACTACGTGTTACAGAGATGGAGGTTAATATACACCACCTTGTTTCAGAGATGGAAGACTGCACAGTGTCCACCTTATTACAGAAGATGGAGGGTTACACAGTGTACACCACCTGTTACAAAGAGATGGAAGGTTTCACAGTATACCACGTGTTACTGAGCCGGAGGTTACACAGTAGACATCACCTTGTTACAGAGAGAGGATTGCACAGTGTACCACCTATTACAGAGATGAGGTTACACACAGTACCACCTTGTTACAGAGAGATGAGGCTGCAGCATGCACTACTGTGTTACAGAAGATGGAGGGCTCACAGTATGCAAGCAGTATTACAGAGAGATAGAGGTTATAGCATACACCACCTGTTACAGAGAGATGATTGCACAGTGTGCACCACCTTATTACAGAGAGATGGAGGGTACAGTGTCCACCACCTTACAACAGAAGATGAGGTTGCAGTAGCACACCACCGTGTTACAGAGAGATGGAGTATTGCACATATACACCGACTTTTAGATAGATGGAGAGTTACACAGCATACCACCTTGGCAGAGAGAGATGGAGGATTGCACAGTGTGCACCACCTTGTTACAGAGAGATGGAGGGCATGCCGCACAACCTTGCTACAGAGATGGAGGATGCAAAGTACCACCTGTTACAAGAATGGAGGATTGCAGAGTATACACCGTGTTACAGAGATGGAGGGCTACAGTATACCACCTGTTCAGAGATGGAGGTTGCACAGTACCACCACCCTGTTACAGAGAGATGAGGTTACAGCACCACCTTGTTACAGAGAGATGGAGGTTACAGTGTGCACCACCTTGTTACAGAGATGGAGGGTTACAGTATGCACTACCGCAGTTACAGAGAGATGGAGGGTCCACAGTATACCACCTTTTACAGGGCGGAGGTTACACGTGTGCACCACCTTATTATAGAGAGATGAAGGTTCAGTGCACTACCGTGTTACAGAAGATGGAGGCTGCAATATACACACCACCTTGTTACAGAGAGGGAGGGCTGCACAATAGACTACTGTGTTACAGAGATAGAGGGTCACAGTGTGCACCACCTGTTACAGAGAGATGGAGGTTGCACAGGTATACCACCGTCTTACAGAGATGGAGGGTTACACAGTATACACTACCTTGTTAGAGATGGAGGATTGCACAGTGTACCACCTATTACAGAGATGGAGGGTTACAGGTACCACCACACAGAGATGGAGGTTTGCACAGCGGACCACCTTATTACAGAGAGATAGAGGTTACAGTGTGCACCACCTGTTACAGAAAGATGGAAGGTTGCACAGTATGCACTACCGCATTACAGAGATGGAGGTTGCACAGTATACACCACCTTGTTACAGAGAGAGAGGTTACACAATGCACCACGCTGTTACAGAGATGGAAGGTTGCACAGTATGCCTCCTCGTTACAGAGAGATGGAGTGACGGCGCCACCACCTTGTTACAGATAGATGGAGGTTACACATACCACCACCGGTACTTAGAGATGGAGGATTGGACAGTCTGCACCACCTTGTTAAGAGAGATGGAGGGTTGCACATATGGACTACACAGGTAGAAGATGGAGGTTACAGAGTATGCACCACCTTGTTAGAGAGAGATGGAGGGTTACTGTGCACCACTACTACAGAGAGATGGAAAGTTGAATAGTATGCACCACTTATTATAGAGATGGAGGTTGCACAGTATGCATCACCTCGTTCCAGAGAAATGGAAAGTTGAATAGTATGCAACCTTGTTACAGAGATGGAAGGTTACACTATGCACCACCTTGTTACAGAGTGTTGAGAGTTAATTATACACCACCTTGTTACAGAGATGGAGGGTTACACAGTGTGCACCACCTGTTACAGAAAGATGGAAGTTGCACAGTATGCTACCGCGTTACAGAGAGATGGAAGTTGCACAGTATACACCACCTTGTTACAGAGACATAGAGGTTACACAGTATGACCATGTTATTAAGAGGAAGGTTACACAGCATACCCAACGTGTTAAGAGATGAAGGTTGCACAATATGCACCACCGTGTTACAGAGATGGAGGTTGCACAGTATGCACCACCTGTTACAGAGATGGAGGATTACACAGTACACACCTTGCTACAGATACATGGAGGTTACACAGTATACACCACCTGGTACAGAGAGATGAAGTTGCAAGTGCACCACCTTATTACCGAGATGGAGGCTGCAGTATGGACTAACGTGTTACAGAGAGATGGAGGGCCACTAGTGCACCACCTGTTACAGAGATGGAGGGCGCACAGCATACACCCCCCACAGAAGTGGAGGTTACACAATACCACCTTGTTACAGAGAGATGGAGGGCTGCACAGTATGCACCATCTTGTTACAGAGAGATGGGGTGCACAGCATACCACCATGTTATGAGATGGAGGTTACACAGTGTACCAACATTTACAGAGATGGAAGGTTACAGAGTATGCTGCCAGGTTACAGAGGGTGGAGGGTTGCAGTACACCACCTTGTTACAGAGAGATGGAGGTTACACAGTGTACACCACCTTGTTACAGAGAGATGGAGGTTGCACTATGCAACACCGTGTTACAGAGAGAGGAGGATTGCACAGGCAAACGTGTTCAAGAGATGGAGGCTAACAGTATACACCACCTTGTTACAGAGAGATGGAGATTGCACAGTGTACCACCTTATTACAGAGGATGGAGGTTACACAATGTGCACCACCTTGTTACAGAAGATGGAGGGCACACAGCGCACCTCATGACAGAGATGAGGGTTACACAGTGTACAACACCTGTTACGAAAAGCGAGGTTACAGTATGCACTACTGCAGACAGAGAGATGGAGGGTTGCACAGCATGCACTACCGCGTTACAGAATGGAGGTTACACAGTATACACCATCTTGTTACAGAATGGAGGATTGCACAGTGCACCACCTTGTTACAGAGAGATGGAGGGTTACAGACACCACCTTGTTACACAGAAAGATGGAGGTTACAGGCATGCACCACCGTGTTACAGAGATGGAGGGCTGCACAGTACACTACCTTGTTACAGAGAGATGGAGGGTTACAGTGTGCACCACGTTGTTACAGAGAGATGGAAGGTTGCACAGTGTGCACCACCGCCACAGAGAGATGGAGGATTACACAGTAATACACTCACACATATAGATGGAGGTTACCAGCACACCTCCTTGGTACAGAATGGGAGGGTTGCACAGTATGGACTACCGTGTTACCAGAGAGATGGAGGGTTTGCAAGGTGCACCTTGGATTCTGAGAGGATGGGAGGGTTTCAGTATACCACCCGCGGTACAGAGAGATGGAAAGTTGATAGTATGCCACCTTGTTACAGAGATGGAGGGTTGCACAGACGCATCACCTCGTTACAGAGATGGAAAGTTTTATAGTATACCAAGCAGTCACAGAGTGGAGGGTTACACACCAGCAACTTGTTACAGAGTGTTGGAGGTTGAACAGTATGCACCCCTTGTTATAGAGATGGAGGCTGCACATAAGTATACACCACCTTGTTACAGAGGATGCAGAGTTGCACAGTATATACCACCTTGTTACAGAGTGATGGATGGTTCACAGTGCACCACCTGTTAAGTGTAGCCAGCCAGGTACACCGGATTTGGAAATCAGTTGTTTCTTTCTTGAACGTCCATCACATTTATATGTGTAACCCTAGGTGGCGCTATCCTAAGATCTACTACCCCTGCCTGTGCAACAAAGCACAGGTTGAGGGGCCTAAGCTCATTGAACGGGTGCCTCCACCTGGCGGAATGGTTCTGGGGTAGCATAACTGCTGTTGGTATAGCCCTCCAGGATGCTATAACCCCCTCACCATCCCCTCTAGTGGCCTAAACCGTACAGCAACAAAACATTCACATGGACTGTATGGCAGTAATGATTTGTTCACACCTCTTGCACTTACCACCAGGACTAGATCAGCTGCAAGTGCCCTGGAGACCCCCTGTAAAATAAGACCTATAATGCAACAGCTCAATGGCAGTGCAATATCCCCATCAAAAAGGTGCACACTAGCCAGGTTAAATGCAGAAATAACACCATCTGATTTATTCAGGGGAATGTGAATGGGGTGGGGGCATGAATCTAGCAGATGATTAATAGATCTGATTTATTCAGGGGGATGTGAACAGGGTTGGGGCATGAATCCAGTACATGATTGATAGATCTGATTTATTCAGGGGGATGTGAACAGGGGCGGGACATGAATCCAGTACATGATTAATAGATCTGATTTATTCACGGGATGTGAGCAGGGGTGGGGCATGAATCTAGCAGATGATTAATAGATCGGATTTAGTCAGGGGGATGTGAGCAGGGGTGGGGCATGAATCTAGCAGATGATTAATAGATCGGATTTAGTCAGGGGGATGTGAGCAGGGGTGGGGCATGAATCTAGCAGGTGATTAATAGATCTGATTAATTCAGGGGGATGTGAACAGGGTTGGGGCATGAATCTAGCAGATGATTAATAGATCTGATTTAGTGGGGATGTGAGCAGGGGTGGGGCATGAATCTAGCAGATGATTAATAGATCTGATTAATTCAGGGGGATGTGAACAGGGTGGGGCATGAATCTAGCAGATGATTAATAGATCTGATTTATTCAGGGAGATGTGAATGGGGTGGGGCATGAATCCAGTAGATGATTAATAGATCTGATTTATTCAGGGAGATGTGAATGGGGTGGGGCATGAATCCAGTAGATGATTAATAGATCTGATTTATTTAGGGGATGTGAACAGGGGTGGGGCATGAATCTAGTAAATGATTAATAGATCTGATTTATTCAGGGGATGTGAACGGGCCGGGGCATGAATCTAGCAGATGATTAATAGATTTGATTAATTCAGACTAAACATGCATGCACAAGGAATCCCTTGTATATAGTCACACAACCATGGGTACCCAGTTGTGAAGCAGGCTAGCCTGAAGCTTTGCCTGGGGTAGGCTGGCGTTGCTGCTGTTGTTGGGGCCCTTAGGAAAGAAAACAATTACGTGCACATCAACCCAGAATTTGTAATCTGGAGCCAGATGGCTCAGTTCATTGTAATAAAGCCAAACAAGTAAATCAGATATCACACAATTATTGCAGCTTTATTACAGGGAGCTACCCTGTTTAGTACTCATGCTACCCAGACCAGGAGAGAGGACTGACTAGATGAAGACCTCCGGATGTTTGTTCTGGATTGCCAGGAGAAGCAGGGCTTACATGACTCACTGTGATGGTTGCAACCTGATCCATGGTGTTGAGCAGGGAGCCGAATCCCCAAATGGGTCGTTTGTCAGAAATGTCTCTTCAGTGGGAGAGGCAGTCTAGGTCAAGATGGCAAGGCCCAGACAGAGTGAGCAGTGTGGATGCAGTCCATGACAGATGCTGGAGCAGCTTCCAGCTAGCATAACACACTTGGGGTGAGGAACCAGATTACGTCCCATACTGCTCATTCAGCACATATATAAGCAACACAGTAATTAGCCAAAATTCGGATAGCAGTCCGGTTGCAATAAAGCAGGGTCTCTGTGCAAACCTCTCAGTCCATGACTCACTTCGGTACCTGGCAGGCCGATCACTTCTGGAGCAAGCCTTCAGTCCACTTGTAGGCAACGATTACACACTCAGGAAATCAGATAAAGTCTGACTTTCTCACTCGCAGCAGTTCTTCACACTGGAAGATGTGGCAAGCAGGCCAGTGCAGCCTTTCCGCCAATTCTCCCGTGCTCCTACACAGGAGCAGCTGCTAGATGGCTCAAGCTGTTCACTCTCCAAGCAGTAGGTCACAACTGACTCTGCTGCAGGCAGTTCTGGGAATTTCCTCTGGGATCTAAAAGGTTTAGTTGGCTGAGGGAACTGTATGTCACAGCAAGGACTCCCCCTCCAGGTCCATTTAGGCACCAAACCTTAAAAACTACAATTCCTACAGATTTCAATCCAACAAGACCTCTTAGGGCAGTCTCTATTTTAGGTCCCCTGAGGTTCGATTGGTCAGACTCTGGCAGTCCAGAACAAAAAATAGTAGCTGTTATGCAAACAGTCCACGCTACAAGAGAAGGCAGGTTAAACACACTTCTATATTATTATTAATAAGGCAGACAAACAGTAAATGAACACAGTTCCTAACAGAGCTCCCTCTGCTCATATAGCAACTGCAGAGTGGAGCAGAAATACCACTTGCATGACCGGTCACAAGACATAAACTACTTGGACTCAGCCCAGACTAATTCCTAACACAGCATAATGACTCTCTTAAAGAGACAGGCACAGAGGTTTACTATAGCGCTCTCATGCAGACACATACAGCTACTGCAGACACAAGACACCATCCTGACGGTGGGCATTAGGCAGCCCAGGAAGACATCTTAGTAAACCCCAGTTTGTAGAGGGGTTACATATGTTCTGGTACATTCTGCACATTTATGTTTCAGACACATCTGGTACAATCAATAAAGGAACAGTATCTTCAACCAGGGGCCAGGATGGTTGCCATGGTCTGTTTGATTAAGAAAAGTCATTTCCAGGTTACAGTAGTCCAATTCAATAGACTTGGAGTCTCAGTTCTGTTTGTGGTACATGGCTGTAGGTTGCAGCTCCACTGGATAGCTTGACCAGACAATTCAGAAAATTCTGGACCTTCCAGGCAAAGTCAGGTTGAGCCCCTCTACTGATTATTCCCCTTCTAGCTCTGTAGGCTCTATAGCAGACAACACATATTAGCACGTGTATATGATACGCTGGGCTCACGTGGGTCCCCCAGAATAGTCAGGTCTGCCTGCGCTGGGCAGGACAGGCACAGCAGATGCAAGATGCAGACCAGCTGGTCCATCTCAAAACAGCACAAGATTCATAAGTGATCCACCCATGCTGGGCTAAGGTTGGGTGCAGCAGGATGCAGGGTGCAGACCAAATGGGCAGTATAAATCAGTGCAGTCACTAAGGGCATAGGCAGCCTTAGTTAAGCACTTTTTTTCATTCTTGCACTGGTGGTACAAGAGTACTCACTCAGGCTCCTCACGGTAGGATCTCCACATTCAAGGTTCCTGATGTCTTCACTTCTCTCACAACTGAAGTGAAATCAGCTCTCTCACAGCTGGCTTAATGTTGTTGCAGGTCCACATCTTTCACTGATTTTGAAGGAAGGGCTGGCACCTGGAGGACATTCTGGCAACCCCCAGGCTAGCAGGTTCTGCATAAACTAAATTATTTTAAACTGTTACTACTAATAAGTCATTAACCCCCTCCTGGGTGGGAAGGGGTTTAACTGGATCACCAGGTCCAGTTGCATGGCTGGAGGCCTGAGCCCCCACCCATGTGGGGGGCTTCTGCTTGAGTCTGGAAAAATGCTGAAAACAGTCTTTTATGGGGCTTGCCTAAGGCTCCAAAATGACAGAAGCTATTGGGTTCTTGGCCTCTGACAGGCTGGAGGGTTTGTCAACCAAGAAACTGAATTATGCATGAACCTCACTTGTTGCACAGTTGGTTTTCTGTTTTGGTGCCCGAAATTAGGTTCCTGAAGTTCCCTGTGAACACTTGGTAGTTTCTCATGAGCTTTGGCTAATGTCCCACAAGTCTTAGCTTAAAAATTCTAGGTTTCCGATTGGCTGTCACTGCTTCAAAATGGCTGCTTAACACACAGTCCTTTAAGCAGATTTGATATAGTCCCAAATAAAGTCCTGGTGTAGCCAGAATAAACAAAATATTTGCCCAAATGCCCCAACAGTTTAGTAGCCACTAGTGTGTGTTCTTGCCGTCACTGCCCAGAACAAGTAAATTTCTCAGTCCTCATGCCTGTCGCTGCTGCCAGTATTTAAGGATGCCTTGCAGCAGGCATACCATCTTTTTGAGTCCCAACATTTTACTGGTGCAGCCAAGATTGAAGCATTTATTTTATTTAAACACTTTGCCCCTTTCACATTTGTTCCCATACCCACAAAGCAGTTGCATTATTTATTTTCAGTTAGAACATATTTCTTTTCTTTTTGCCAGCTGTCAAAACACAGCTTTCCTTAGGGCATGAATATTTATTACATCAGGGCTCTGAGCTCATTAATATTCATGAGCCTAAATCTGGACAGCTAGTGGATCTTTTTCTTTAATTTAATACACAGGCTCTCCGGGTCCTTCTCATGGTCACCGGGTCCCACTTAGCTGGTGGGGATACCGGGACTGCCGAATCTCTCTCCCGATCAACAGCAAGTTGAGCGGTCAGAAGATCAAAGGCATCACCGGTGCTTACGCAATCCTCACTGCACTAGACTACATACGCAGAGTGAGAGATCATGGTCTGGATTTTGGAGCTCTGCAGGGCTTGGAATTACTTTGGGACAGCTTTCTGGGGCACAGGGACAAAAATAAGAACTTGGGCAAGTGTGGGGACCATTACAAAAAAATAAAATAGGTATTTCTGGAGGTGCCAGGTAGGAGAGCAAACTAGGAGCTATGGGCTAGAGGTACATCGCCAAATTGGTAGAAGGGGTTACACATATTATAAAATGGCCAGGAATCATGAAGAGCATGGTCGCAGTTTCCATTTGGTGTCCTGAGTTCTGCGGAGCAGGTGGGTGGGGAGACACCCGTTAGCTAGGGGTACTGATAATTTCTGGTGGTGGACACATTGTGAGGGTACTGCTGATTTTTTCTGCTGCACACTTTCATGTATTATGAGCTTGTCATACACAGAGACAGTCACCTCCATTCTGTGTAGCTCAGGATGTCTCCCTGCTGTACACCTTCATGCACTGTGAGCTTTCCATACACAGAGACAGTCACCTCCATTCTGTGTAGCTCAGGATGTCTCCCTGCTGTACACCTTCATGTACTTTGAGCTTGCCATACACGGAGACAGTCCACTCCATTCTGTGTAGCTCAGGATGTCCCTCTTGGTTAGTGACAGAATTAATGGTTGCCTTTGAAAGTGTGTTTTGGGCACAATAACGAGATCTGGTCCACTCATTGATCACTCAAGGTGGATGCTTCACCTCTTACTGTAGCTATATCATGGATTAATCAACGGTCACCTGATGGATCTGTACCCATCAGGGACCTATCTTTGTCTACCCCATGTTATAAAGAAATTTTAGCTGTGCATGAAGTGGTCGGTACTGCAAGCAATAATCAAACACCATAATATGGTTCAGTGGCAGTGCAAGTTTTTAGCTGTGCATGATGTGGTCAGTACTGAAAGTAGTAATCAAACACCATAATAAGGTTCAGTGGCAGTGCAAGTTTTTAACTGTGCATGACGTGGTCAGTACTGAAAGTAATAATCAAACACCATAATAAGGTTCAGTAGCAGTGCAAGAGTTTTTAACTGTGTATGACGTGGTGAGTACTGAAAGCAATAATAAAACACCATAATAAGGTTCAGTAGCAGTGCAAGAGTTTTTAGCTGTGCATGACGTGGTCAGTACTGAAAGCAATAATAAAACTCCATAATAAGGTTCAGTAACAGCGCAAGAGTTTTTAACTATGCGTTAACGTGGTCTGTACTGAAAGCAATAACAAAACACCACAATAAGGTTCAGTAGCAGTGCAAGAGTTTTTAGCTGTACGTTACGTGGTCATTACTGACAGCAATAATAAAACACCATAATAAGGTTCAGTAACAGTGCAAGAGTTTTTAACTGTGCGTTAACGTGGTCTGTACTGAAAGCAATAACAAAACACCACAATAAGGTTCAGTAGCAGGGTAAAGAGTTTTTAACTATGCAAAGGCTAACCGGATGCTAGGTTGTATTGCCAGAGGCATATCCTCTGGGAGGGGGCATGATCCCGCCGCTGTATAGGTTACTGATTAGTTCACACCTGGAGTACTGCGTGCTTTACTGGCAGTCATACCTGAAGAAGAGTATTACGTTACTGGAGGCAGTGCAGCACAGGGCAACAAAAATTATCCAGGGGCTAGGGGACTTGCCCTCTAAAAACAGGATGATTGAGTTGAATATGTTCTCCCTGGAGGAGAGGAGGGAAAGGAGGGACGTAATTGAAACCTATACGTACATGAAGGGAATAAATAAGATGGACACAGAGGGGCTTTTCAAGTAAAGGAGAAGGAGAGTCTACGTCGGGCACAAGCTGAAATTGGAGGAGGGAAGGATCAGTAGGTAAGGATCAACCTAGCCTCAGAAGAGGAATCTTTATTCTGAGGGGAATAGACTTACTTTTAGCAACTTCAAGTCTGAAAACATGTTGGGAGAAAGGATGAAAATAGTGGCTTAGGGGCTCCGTTATAACACTCCAGTACATTTTTTGAAAAATGCAGTACGTAAAGTACTTTGACACTTAGAAACATAGAATTTTTCAACAGTTAAGGACTAGTTGGCCTACCCAGTCTGCCCCAATTTCCCTGCCTATAGTATCACTGCATATTCTGCTTGATCTTTAGCCCATTCACCCCCTTCCCTTCCCATTAGATTCCCTTATTCCTGTCCCATGCATTCTTGAACCCCACCACTGTGGGCTTAGCCTTCCACTTTCATTTTGGGATACTCTGTGTTATCAGAGGGAAGGACTTTGCAGGAGATGAGAATATAGGACTTGACAGCAGAGGAAGGCCATTTTATCTATCTGCTGTGCCCTTATCATTGCCTAACCAATGAGAAAGAGTCCTGTAGTGGTCACTTGTCTTCCCCCTCCTCTTTTTATCCTCATTGCCCCCCCATACCCATGTGTCTGTCCTGATTATTCTTGAACCCTAACACTGATTTTGAACAGACAGCTTCATTAACACACAAACATAGAATTTGACAGCAGATAAGGACCACTTGGCCCACCCAATCTGCCCATTTCCCTACCTAATGGATCAGCTGGAGATCCTAGTTAACAGCCTACTTCCCCCTACCCCCATCCCTAGAATTGTTTTATGTCTGTCCCATGCATTCTTGAATTCCCTCACTGTTTTTGACTCTACAACCTCCTCAGGAAGGTCGTTCCATGCATCCACAACCCTCTCCATGAAAAAATACTTCCTCACATTACCTCTGAGCCATCCCCCCTCTATCTTCAAGTTGTGCCCCTTGTTCTTGCACACCTCTTTTTCTGAAATATACTACCCTCTTGGACTTTGTTGATTCCCTTGAGGTACTTGAAAGTTTCTATCATGTCCCCCCTCTCCCTCCTTTCCTCGAGGGTATACATATTAAGCTCCTTAAGTCTCTCTTCATATGCCTTCTGGTGCAGACCCTGCGCCATTTTAGTTGCCTTTCTCCGGACTGCCTCCATCCTGTCTGTCCTTGTGGAGATGGGGTCTCCAGAACTGCACACAGTACTCCAGATGGGGTCTCACCAGCTGTCTGTTCAGATGGATAACTTCCTGTTTTCTACTGGTGATGCCTCTCCCTATGCATCCCAGTATCCCCAGCCCTCCTTACTGCCCTCTCACATTGCATGACCACCTTTAGGTCATCTGATATGACTACCCCCAAGTTCCTTTCCATTTTTGTTGTTGTTAGTATCTCACCCCCTGTTTGTGTACTCTTCCCCAGGTTTTTGTTTCCCAGGTGCATTACTTTGCACTTCTTAGCATTGAATCTAAGCTGCCATACATTTGACCATTCTTCCAACCTTGCCAAGTCCCTTTTCATCCTTTCCTCCCTACTTTGTGTATCAACCTTGTTGCAGATCTTTTTGTCATCTGCAAAGAGACATACTTTTCCTTCCAGTCCCTCTGCAATGTCAGTTATAAAGACATTGAAGAGGACTGGTCTTAGCACTGAACCCCGTGTAACCCATTAGTTACCCCCCTTTGTTCAGAGTGGACTCTGTTTGCTATTACTCTCTGTTTCCTGCTCTCCAACCAATTCTTTACCCAGGCTACCATCTTGGGACCCACTCCAAGGCTGGCTAACTTGTATATTAATATTTTGTGTAGGACTGTGTCAAATGTCTTGCTGAAGTCCAGGTAGGCCATGTCCACAGCTCCTCCCTGATCTACTACTTTGGTCACCCAAAGAAATCTGTTAGATTCATCTGACATGACCTTCCCACTGTGAATCCATGTTGCCTTGGGTCCTGTGCCCCTCTGGCCTCTAGGTACTCAACAATTATTTCCTTTAGAAGTGATTCCATCATTTTCCCTATCACTGAGGTTAAACTAACAGGTCTGTAGTTTCCTGCTTCTACCCTGCTCCCACTTTTGTGAAGTGGAATAACGTCTGCCCTCCTCCAGTCCTCAGGTACCACCCCATCCTCCCATGATTTGTTAAAGAGGGTAGTCAGTGGTGTGTCTAGTTCTATCCTTAGTTCTTTTAGAATTCTGGGATGAATCCCATTAGGCCCCATTGCTTTGTCCACCTTCAGTTTTAAGAGTTCTTTCAGAACTCTTTCTTCTGTGAATGGGCTAGTATCAACCTCCATATCCAGAGTGTTTCTGTTGTTTGGTTTAGGTACCTCCCCCTCTTTATTTGTGAATACTAAACAGAAATATTTGTTTAGTATCTCTGCCTTTTCACAGTCACCCTCTGACCACCCCTTCCCCTTTATTAAGCCTCACTATCCCTCCCTTGGTCTTCCTTCGCTCTCTGATGTACCTATAAAAGGTTTTACCCGCCTTCTTAACTGAGTTGGCTATCTTTTCTTCAGTTTGGGCCTTTGCTGTTCTGACTGCCTTCCCTGTTTCCTTCTGCTTTAACTCATACAGTTCTCTGTTCTGCTCCTTTTGTGATTCCTTGTACTTCCTGAATGCTTTCTTTTTCTCCCTGACCTTCCCTGTCAGCTCCTTTGAGAACCATAGTGTTTTTTTTACATCATTTTGTTTTGTTTATTTTCTTAAAGGCTTGTTACCTCTGTGACTGCAGTTTTGATTATTCTCCATTGTTCTTCCATCCCTCCTTCCTCCCCATTTGCTAGTGCATTCTTTAGGCATGCACCCATTTTGGCAAAGTCAGACCTCCTAAAGTCCAGTACCTTTGCCTTTGTATGGCTTGACTCTACTGCTGTGTTTACTGTGCACCATGCTGTTTGATGGTTGCTGGTTCCCAGATGGCTACCCACTTCTAAATCTGTGATCCTCTCTCCATCTCCATTTGAGAGTACCAGGTCTAAGACTGCTCCCTCTTGAGTGGGTTCCAGTACTAGCTGTCTAAGGCATGCCTCTGTAGGGCATCTAGAATTATCCCACTCTTGGAAGTGGCTGCTGCAAATGCACTCCAGTTAACATCTGACATATTCAGATCCACCATCAGCAATATCTCCCCTTTGTCTGCCATTCTAAAGATACCTTCTATCATTTCCTTGTCCATTTCCTCCCCCTGAGTGGGGGGGTCTGTATACAACCCCTGTGCAGATTGTGGTGCCATTGCCTGTCTCCAAATTGACCCACAGTGCTTCCTCTCCTCCGTGTTAACCCTTTTGTTCTGTTGCTTTGATTCCTTCCCTTATGTAGAGAGCTACTCCTCCTCCTCCTCTTTTACCCTCCCTGTCCCTCCTGTAGATAGTGTGTCCTGGTATGTTTACATCCCAGTCATGGTTCTGTGTGTACCATGTTTTTGTGACTGCCACGATATCCAGATGTTCCTGTTCCATCAAGGCCACTAGTTCAGGAAGCTTTTTACCCAGACTATGGGCATTGGTACTCATTACTCTCCATTTTTTTTATGACCTTATCTCTTGTAGCACAATCCCTACCCTCATTGACTTTGCTTTCTCCATTTACCCCTGTCCTGCTCCCTACTGACCTTTCTGCCATGGTCTTTACCTCATTTAGTACCCTATTTTGTAGGTGGAGGCTGGGAATTCCCTGCTGCTTGTCAGTGCCTCCCCCCTTGACTAGTTTAAAAGCTTGCCAATGAAGCATTTAAACTGATCACCCAGAAGACTTGTTTTCTTCCTGTACAGATGCAGACCATCCTGCCAGTATAGGCTTGTATCCCTTCAGGTGGAACCCCAGTCCCCAATGAAGCCAAACTCCTGTGCTCCACACCAGTTTTTCAACCATTCATTGAATCACATGGTGCGGAGTAACCTCGCCTCACCCATGCCATAGACAGGCAGCACCTCTGAGAAGGATACTCTGTGTGCTACTTGCCTAAGGCCCCTCCCCAACTCCTCAGACTCCTCCTGCACTGATTTAATCTCATGTTGAGCCACGTCATTTGTCCCTAGGTGGACAGTGACTTCCAGCTCCATCTCCCGTGCAGCTGTTCTCGTGATCCTGAGGATGTGCTTCCTGTCCCCCCAAGCCATGGCAGCAGGCAGGCACCTTACTCACCTTCCCTGCTCCCCCAGTTCTCTCCCCATAATTGGAGTCCCCACTAGGAGCTGCTTCCTTTCCCTGTGGTGTCCTCTGCCTCCTTCCTAAGAGCCTCCCTTGCGACAGTTGTCCACAATCTCCTTAGTCTCCTCTGCGGGTGCATCCATAGGGGAACTATCCTCCACCAGAGTGGTTTATGGATTATGGAGCGGTACAAATAGGGCAGCATCTCAGCCTCCAGAAAGACTCCTGAAAGACTGCTGCTCCACAGTTAGTGCATTGCACTACTCCCCACATGTCTGTCTACCTTCCTGTTTATCCTGTGTAAGTTTTTTTTTCCTATTATTGTTTTGTTCTCTCTCTCTCTCTATATATATATATATATATATATCTATATATATATATATATATATGTAGATGTAGATGCTTATATTGTCAGGTGCAGTGTGCTGGTAAGGATATGACAGTGGTATGCACCTTGCCTTCCTGTGGAAATGATGTCAGAACCCCTGGTATAAAGGAAATGGCACCAGGTGTGGGTGGGGTGAGGGGAAAGGGGGGGATTTGGACCCAAACTGTGCCCACTTGAAACAATCATCTAAAAGCTCTAACCCACCACTGCGGTGAGTGTTGACCTTCCTGTCAGCAAGACAACCTGCACAACAATTTAACAGAGAAAATCCCCTGCTAAACAAACAGAGAAAAATCAAGCAGCTGAGTCAAACACAGGTAAACCTCCCCAGCCACAATACAGCATGATGAGTTGTGCTCTTAAAGCAATCAGCCCAAAACTAGTCAGCTATGTACAAGGAAAGAAACAGTAAACAGTATTTCAATCCTTCTGGGTTTAAACCTCATATCTCCAAAGCAGTATTGCAAGCTCCTTCATTCAAAAGAACAATAACATGTGTAAATTGTAAAGTAGGGTACACCTCCCTCTAATGTGAGCAAGAATGTCTTTCCTGCTGATTCTAAGTTCAGTATTTCACCTTTCCAGCTTTCAGTTAGAGGTAGCTTCCACCTGAAGAATATTAGCTTTTTCAGTTAATAATACAACCAGAAATATACAAATACACGGTCAAATATGTCTATCTAGAGAAGCAGGTACATTGACAATTAACAGCGAGGTATTGTTAACCGTATTACGTTTCAAAAAAAGACAGAGGTAGAGAATTGTATAAAAGATGGCAATTTGTAAAACATTGTGTTTTGACCAGTTGAGGTTTTCATCCTGGGAACAGGAAATTGATAAAGAAAATATGACGGAGTAGTGATGCTACAAAGAAATTGACGGCAGATAAGGACTGATAGACCCATCCAGTCTGCCCATTATCCCTACCCACTGCAAAAGCCACAGACCCTACTTGATCTCTGACTTTACCTTCTTGTTCCTTTCACTAGGGTTTCCCTATGCCTGTCCCATGCATTTTTGAATTCCCCCACTGTGTTGGCTCCACCACCTTCACTGGGAGACAATTCTATTCCATGCATCCACCACCAATTCCATTTAGAAATTCTTCTTCACATAACCCTTAGTCTACCCATTGCAACCTCATGTCATGCCCCCTCATTTCTGAACTTCTCCTTTTCTGAAAGATGCTGTCCTCCAGTACCCTTTTTCTGGTTAAGACAGTTGGTGAAAGAACAGTTGGCAAACATCTTGGAGACCTCAGAATTGGAGGACATATTGAAAAATGTGAAAGAGACAATCCTAGAAACCACTAGACTCTGCATCAAAACCGTAACAAAGAGAAACTGACACGAGAGATCACTATGGCCTCAGGTCAAGTTGGGATGCAATTAGGGCAAAAAGACAGGCATATACAGCATTCGGACAAAAGAAGAGTGAGGTAAAATGGGAGGGATACATTCAAAAAAGTGGGGACGCTAAGAGAGCAGCGAGGGAGGCCAGAGCAGACAAGGCGCTTCAGATCATGAGAGGGATTAAAACTGGAGGAAAAAATGATATATCAGGAAGAAAAGGAAGAGGGATCATAAGACTGAATGATGACGACAAGGTTTTGAAGGACAATGAGCAGAAGGCTGAAACCCTAAATAAATTCTTCTGTTCAGTATTTACCAAGGAGAAGCCTGGTCCACTGCCAGACTGTGGTAATACAGCCTCAGCAAGGTGAATCACAAGGATGAACATTCAGGAATTCACTACAGCCAGAGTAAAAGAAGGCCTCTTGGCCATCAGACCAGACAAGGCCCCAGGCCCAGATAGCTTACATCCAAGAATATTGAGGGAGCTGGCAAACCCAGTGAGACACTTATTCTATAGATCACTCATGATAAGGGTTGTACCGCTGGACTGGAGGGTGGCCAGTGTAGTGCCATCCCATAAGGGTGGTGACAGGGAAGAGACAACAAATTACACACCAGTTAGCCGAACATGTATTGTAGGCAAACTGATGGAGTCCCTTATCAAACAGGATCTTACAGAGTACTTAGAGGCAAATCACCTACAGAACATCAAACAGCATGAATTTCTGACAGGTAGATCTGTCAAACATATCTTAGTGTTCTTTGACCAGGTGACTAAGGAACTGGATAAAGGCCTTGCAGTGAATTTACTTTACTTTGAGTTCAGCAAAACTTTTGATACAGTCTCACATAGATATCTTCTGAAAAAGAAGGAAGACTTGGGCATAGCAAGGGAAATTGTTAGATGGGTGAGAAACAAGCTAGCAGACTGGAAACAGAGGGATAGTTGTTAATTGGGTCAAATCCTCAGTAAAGTGCGTCATTATTGGAGTGCCTCAGGAGCCAGTCCCTGGACCGACACTTTTCAACGTGTTCATCAGTGACATGTGTAGTTATAAAGGGTAACCTTGCCCTATTTGCAGATAACACCAAGCTCAGTGTCAGGGTGGACTGCATTGACAGAGTCTGGGACATGACCAAGGACCTCAGGACACTGGAAAAATGGACACAAGAATGGCAACCAGAATCAAATACTACATTAATGAGGTCAAGTTGACCTCTTCCACAGAAGAAAGGGACCTAAGGGTCATCATTTGTGTAGACCACAAGCAGCAGAGTCAGTGCAGTAAGGCCTATAGTAAAGCAAATAGAATGTTGAGCGGTATAGATAGCAGAGACAGGGAGGTGATAGTTCCTCTTTATCAATCCCAGGTGAGACTGTATCTTGAGTAGTGCATCCAGTTCCAGAGACTGAATCTTAGGAAGGATGTGGATAGGTTGGAGACTATCTAAAAGGGAGCAACAAAGATGATTCTTGGCATGCAAGGGTTAGCCTATGAGGAGAGGTTCAAGGCACTGGGGTTGTATTCACTGGAGACATGTAGAGACAGAGGAGACATGATTGAAAAATATAAGCTCCTTAAGGGCTTAAGGGCATAAACACAGTGTCATACAAAGAACTGTTCACTAGGAGCATAAATTCGTCTACATGTGGTCTCAACCGGAAACTGAAGGGAGGGGCCTTCAGAAAGGACATCAGTAAGTATTATTTCATGGAGAGGGTGGTTGAGCCATGGAACAAACTGCCCTCTGATGTGGTTAGTGCCACCACGGTGGCAGGTTTAAAGCACAGATGGGATAAGTTACGGACACAGTCGGCAAGCACTATTGAGTGCAAAGCCAAGGCACCCTAAGGAGTAATAGGTGTCTGGAGCATCTCTGGGTAAATTTTTGGGCAGACTCAGTGGACCCAAGCTCCACTTCTGCCAACACACTTTCTATGCTTCTACCCTATTTATGCCCTTTTGATATTTATAGATTTCTATCATAACTCCCCTACCTCTCCTCTTCTCCAGGGTATACATATGAGGTCTTCCCATCTCTCCTCATATGACTTTATCTTTGTTGTCCTTCTTTGAACTGCCTCCACCCTGTCTCTGTCCTTATGGAGGTGTGGCCTCCAGAGCTGGGCACAGTACTCCAAATGAGGCCTCACCAATGAATTGTACAGTGGCATCGCCACCTCCTGTGTTGGTCCACACCTTTGTGACCTCGCGCCTTGACTACTGCAACTCCCTTTACTTGGGGCTTCCTGGGGTTGATATCCACCGTTTGCAGCTAGTGCAGGACGCTGCTGCTCGACTGTTAACTGGGGTGTCTCGGAGGTCACATATCACTCCTGTGCTGCGTGATCTGCACTGGCTGCCGATTCAGTGGCGGATCACCTTCAAGATAGGTTTATTGACCTACAAAGCCCTACGCGGACTTGGCCTCGACTACTTGAAAGAGCTTCTGATTCCCTACACCCCTGTGTGACAGCTCCGCTTTGCTGACGAGGGGTTGCTGGAGATTCCGAGGGTAGTATTGAAATCTTCTGGGGCCCATGCATTTATGTTCGTGGCCCCCACCCTCTGGAATTCTCTGCCCCGTCAGCTTCAGGAATGCGTGACCGTGGGGGGGGGGGTTTAAACAGGCACTTAAAACTTTTTTGTGGGGTCAGGCCTATCAGTGAATTGTTACCATCTGCAATTGTTGTTTTATATATTAATGTATTAGTTTTTATGGAATCATGGTTTATTATTGTAAAGCACCTTGGTACTTGAAAGGCGCTTAAAAATAAAGTTTATAATTATTATTATTATTATTATTATTATTATTATTATTTTCTTCTGCTGGTAATACCTCTCCCTGTGCACCCCAGCATCCCACTCTTTCCTCACAGCCTTGGCACATTGCTTGGCCATCTTTAGATCATTAGATATGACTACCCCCAGATTTTGTTCTTGTTTAGTGACCCTCAGTATCTGCCCCCCCCACACACACACACACACCTGAATCATGTAATTCTCCCTGGGTTCTTGTGCTCCAAATGCACAATTTTGCACTTTTTCACATTGAAGCTCAGCTGCCTCACTTTAGACCATTCCTTCAGTTTACCTTTCTCCCTTCTCATTTTTTCCATCCCTCCCAGAATGTCCACCTTGCTGCAGGTCATGGTGTCATGTGCAAAGAGGCACATCTTCCTTTCCAGCCCTCCCCAGTGTCACTTATGAAGACATTAAACAGGACTGGCCTCAGAACTGAACCCTGTGGCACCCTGCTAGTCACCTTCCTTTCCTCAGATTCAGCTCCATTTACCACCACCCTCTGTCTTCTATCACTCAACCAGTTCCTAGTCTAGTTTACAACCTTGTGACCCACTCCCAGGCTGCCCAGCTTGTTCACAGTCTTCTATGTCGAATGGTATAGAAGGTCTTACTGAAATCCAGGTAAGCCACATCCTCCGCTTCCTCCGATCCACTTCCCTAGTCACCCAGTCAAAGAAATCACTTAGACTTCTTTGACATGACCTTCCTGCTGTGAATCCATGATGTCTCTGATCCTGTGTTCCACTGGATTCAAGGTGTTCCACAGTCCTTTCTTTAAGTAGATTCCATAATTTTCCCCAGTATTGAGTTGAGGCTGACTGGTCAATAGTTTCCAGCCTCCTCTTCCTTACTCACATTTTTGTGAAGATTGACTACACCTGCCCTCCTCCAGTCCTCTGAAACCACTCCCATATCAAGTGATTCATTAAGAAGGGCTGCCAGTGGTGCTGCCATTACCTACTGTAGGTCCAGTCCCTTAATGTTCTAGGATGTATCCCCTATCTGGTTCCATTGCCTTGTCCATTTTCAGTTTTGTGAGTTCTTTTAGAACACTGTCTTCCATAAATGGACTGGTGTCCACCCCCCCCCAATATTTGCTCATGTTGCCTAACTGTGGTCCATCACCTCCTTCTTCTGTGAATACAGAACAAAAATATTTGTTCAGTATTTATATTTTTTCCAGTTTCCCCTTCCAAACACTCACCTTTTTCCCATTTAAGCCTTACAATCCCATCCCTGGTTTTCTCCTTTCAGTAATGCTTCTCTAAAAAGTCGGGTCCCCTTTTTTAGCTTCTGTTTAATTTTTTCCTCCATTTGTGCCTTTGTGCTCCTGACTGCTTTCCCTACCTCCCTCTGTTTACCCAGGTATACTACCCTGTCCTCTGCCTTCTGTGTTTCCTAGTATTTCTGAAAGCCATCTTTTTTGTCCTTACCTTCTTGGCCACTTCCTCTGAGAATCATAGTGATTCTTTCTTTCTCCTGCCCTTGTTTTTTGGCCTCCATTATGACTCCTTTCAGATGGGCCCACTGCTCCTCAACTCCCCCCATTCATTCCTCCTTGCCAGGGCATTTTTGAGACATATCCCCATCTTGGTAAAGTCTGCCCTCCTGAAATCCAGGACCCTCACGTTTGTGTGGCTTGACTCCATACTGACCCAAACTGCGTGATGATCACTGGACCCTAGGTGTCTGCCCACCCTGACTTCTGCAGTTCTGTCCCTGTTGCTGATTACCAGGTCCAAAACTGCACCCTCCCAGGTGGGCTCTAGTACAAGCTGCCTGAGGCCTACCCCTTCCATGGAGTACGGGATGTCCCTCCTCCTGGTTGAGGCAGCAGCTGGGATGCTCCAATCCACATCTGGCAGATTGACATCACCTGCCCGCAGCACTGCTTCCTTAGCTGCCATTGTGTGGATGGATTCCACTAGAGCCCTGTCCACCTCCTCCCCCTGTGCTGGAGGTCTGTATATCATGCCCATGTGAATAGGTGTGCTATTGCCCATCTCAAGGGTGACCCACATTGCCTCTGACCCCTGCATTCCTTGTTTCTCAGTCGATCTAATACTCTTCCTGATGTAAAAAGCCAACCCCCTCCGTTCTTACCCTCCATGTCACTCCCCTAAACAGCGTATAACCTGGTATTGCTACATTCCAGTCATGGTTTCCAGTATCATATCTCAGTAAAAGTCATAATGTCCAGGTCAGTCACCATCATCAGGATTTTATTTCCTAGGCTGTGAGCACTGTCACAAACCCACTCAGCAGGTCAGCCAACCTCTCCCTAGCTCTGTCTGTCAACTCTACCTGCCAATACCCCTTTGTCAGGTCAATGATCGTAAGGTAGGTCGCCCCTCCCAACTTGTCCAGGAGTTCACCCATCTGGGGCATCGGGTGGGCGTCTGACTTGTGACTGCATTCAATCCACAGTAGTCCACACAGAAATGAGTTGAGCCATCTGGCTTGGGCACAAGGACTACGGGGGCTGTGGGATCTCTGGATTACCCCTAAATCCAGCATCTCCTCCACTTCCCTCCTAATGTCCTTTTGGACAGCCTCTGACACCCAATATACTGTCCAACATATGGGCGTCTGTGTCCCTGTCTCCACATCGTGCATCGCTAAGGGGGTTAGTCCAGTCTTGGCGCTAAACATTGGAGCAAAGTCTGCTAAAACCTCCCTTACTTTCTGGATCTGGTCCGGGGCCAGCTGGGGAGACAATTTTACTGTCTCCACAGAGGACTCCTGCTTACTTTCCTCCAGCAAGTCCAGAATGGGGTCTCCTTCGTCCGTCCCCTCCCCAGGACTACACACTGCAAACACCATGTCCACCCTATTTGCATATGGCTTCACCATGTTGACATGGTACATCCTTTTTGTCTGTCTTCTGTCAAGTAACTCCACAATGTAGTTCACGTCATATACCTTCATAACCACTTTGTACGGTCCTGCCCACTCAGCCTGCAGCTTGTCTTTCCGGACCAGAAAAAGGACCATGACTTCCTGACCCACCATGTACGAGCAAGCTCTGGATCTGCGGTCATACCACACTTTTTGTTTCTGTTGGGCAGCTGCCAGGTTGCTCTGGGCTGTCCCTATAAACTTCGTCAGCCTCTCCCTAAACCTAAAGACATAATCCACAATGGGAGTTCCCTGGGTGGCGTGCTTGCCTTCCCAGTCCTCCCGGATCAAGTCTAGGGGCCCACGTAACCGGCGTACATATAAGAGTTCGAAGGGGGAAAATCCTGTCGACTTTGGGTACCTCCTGTATGCAAACAACAGGTGGGAAGGTATTTCTCCCAGTCCCTCCCATGCTGTTCAGCAAACGCTCAGAGCATTGACTTTAGGGTACCATTGAATCTTTCCACAAGCCCATTGGCTTATGGGTGATAGGGTGTCGTACATCTCTGCTCCACCCCACACTTCTCCCATAAACATTTCATCAGGTCTGACATGAAGGAACCCCCTCGATCGGTGATGACCTTCTGTGGAAACCCAACACGGGAGAAAATCCCAAGTAAGGCATCTGCCACTTTGTCTGTCCTCAGAGAGGATAGGGCGACTGCCTCTGGGTACCGGGTGGCATAATCCACCACAGTAGGGATGAATCTCTTCCCTGAGGAGCTGGGGGTATTTAAAGGCCACACAATATCCATTCCCACCCTCTGGAATGGCTCCTCTACAATGGGCAATGGAATCAAGGCAGCTTGGGTTTTCTTGCCCGCCTTCCCTATTTCTTGGCACCGGTGACAAGACCTGCAATACTCTTTCACCTGCTGGGTGAAGTTAGGCCAGTAGAAATTCTGGGCCAACCACTGCATAGTGCGCGTGATTCCCAGGTGACCAGACAAGGGAATATCATGTGCAATTTTGAGCAACTGTTCACGATACCCCTGGGGAACAACAAGCTGCCTGCCTAGCAGGGTTTGACAATTACGATAGCCCGACGTCCCGGGCTATTACTTTCCAGTCGGGGACAAGTACTGTTGGAAAGAGCCACTTGTCCATGGGCAAGCATTAAAATAAAAAAATATATATTTCTGCAATTACCAACTTTTGCTAGCAGGGTGCTCGCTGGCGATAATGGAGTCCTGCCATCCTGTCCTGGGCTGGTGGTCATCTGACCCACTGGAGCAGCACTCACGTGATATGGCAGGTCAGCAGCGGGGGGCAGAAACAGTGCGGGAGTGCCCGGAGCGGGTTCGAGCAGCGGCCAAGACAGAACAGAGGAGGAGCCAGTCATGAGACTGGCATGTGTGGCAGCAAATCCAACCCAGGCTCACCGAAGGGTGAGGTGCACATTGGCTCTGGCGTAGACTTGGCGGAACCAATCTGGGGACACACACACACTCACTTTCTCTCATCTTTCACAGAGAAAGGACGTGCGTGCTGTTCCCAGAGCAGTTTGTCGTTGTCATTGGAGCTTGGAGAGGAGAAGAAGTCGAATATTATATTTTAGTCCTACGAGGGGCTGTCTGTTTTAAAGGCACTACCTGGCTGCCTATTTAAGTGTACTACACAGCTTTTAATATATAAAAAAAAAAAGGCCAGGGAGAGTTGGAGTTAGCGAGGGAGGTTGGTGTCTGAGGTCGGTGAGCGGCGCACTGTGGCGGGGAAGGGGAAGAGCCGGATACAAATTAAACTGTTGAAGCTGCCAGTGCCATCAGTTGCTCACACAAATAAAAAAATAGGGAGAGGGAGAACGTTGTCGAAGCCAGCCTTTTACTGTTTGTGTTGAGTGTTCCTAACAGATTTCACCAGATCCTTGCAGAAACCCAAAAAAAATCAAATGAGAGAAAACACAAAAAGTCAATAAGGGGTATTACAAATAAGGCAGAAGAACTGAAGTGTGCATTTTGTTCCCGTATTTTAATAGAACTTTGAAGGGTGGACTTAGGAAGGGACCACTGAAGGACAAGGAGCATTGAGAGGAAAGAGGAGGGGTATACTAACCAAAATAAACAGGGAACTAGTGCACTGATCCAAGGAAACACAGTGCACTATTGTAAGCTGGTAAAAGTGCACACAAAATTACAAGTTCAGTATAACAGCCCCTTTGTACTGCAGCAACTTCTTTTAGTTTGCACGGCACACAGTCTGTCTGGCTGGGTTTGCTGTCTGAGGGCTAAATTCTTCTTGCGTCTGCACTGTCTGCTGGGTTGAGGCTGTGGAGTCAGTGGTGAGTCTACGTAATAAGGGAAGGGAGGGGAGGACCAGCCACTGAGGAGCAAAAAGACAGCATAAAAGACAGCAAGAGCAGAGGCTTTTGTGTTGTCAAGTTAAAGGAAAGGACAGAAGGGATTCACACTTTTGTGTCCATCTGTGCCAAAATAAAATAGCAGCAGTAAGGAGAAGGAGGAGGAGGAAAGCAAGGAGGGCTTAAGGCAGGGCTAGAAATAAGTAAATCAGACATTGGATTGGTTGCTATTTAGAGGTTAGCACCTCACGAAGTGAGCACCCGCTCGTTGTAGCTGCCCTGTCTTCAACTGTCTGTGTTTCTATAAATAAGTAAACCTGAGAAAGTGTACAGTGTAGGGTCGGGTCTGACTGCTGCCCGTCTGTACTTGCACTTGCACTGCCAAGACAGCAGTAGCTAGCAGCTGCAGTAGAAAGCGGAGGCTTTGTGTTGTAAAACTTGCTATCTAGTTGCCCAAATAAATAAAAGAGTAAAATACAGAACAGTAACTGGAGAAGGAAAAGTCAGTAGAGCAGTACTTACAAAACTGCACTAATTCCCTCAAGTGACTTATTTAAATTTATTTTCTGCATTGTTTAAAGTTGTAAAAGTGTAGCACATTTGAACTTGACCTTTGTAGCCTAAAGTGTGTGACTGACCTGTGAATTATTAAAAAAACTAAACAAAGAACTGCCAGTCACTGTCGGCTATCTGAGGGAGCAATAGGCAGCCTTAGGGAGTTACGTGCTGTGCGCTTGTGCTGTTTATTACTGTATGTAACAAGGTGACCCTGTAACCTGCTGGACTTTTCCTATTCTCATCCCACTCCCCGCTCCCTTCCAGCTTCTTCCACTGCCTTTGTCCTGGCTTCTTCTGAGTGTCTTTGTGTGCCTGCCCCGCCAAATCCGATTAAGTGACTTGCCTTACCTTGTTTGCACAATCATAACTCTGAAAGTTTCAAGACAATTCTAATTAAAGATCTATATTTATTGAAAAGGCTAAGGCAAATAAGCACCTCATTCTTCTACTAGTGTCCTTCTGGCCCCCAGTGTCACTGTCTGCCACCCAGTCCACCAAACCCCGGAACCCAAAGAAACTCGCACAAACATACTGAAAAATAAAATATATTTTATTATCATTGGGGGAAGAAAATAAGTGCCACAATATGCAGAACAGGAGCAGGAGTAGTAAACAGCAGACTTTTTTTTTCCTCTCTGGTCACTAGCCTCACGAGTATCAGCAGTGACAGCAGACTCCATCAGTAGCAATACACCACCTGAAACAGAAACACAATCCACCTCTGTGTCTAGTGCAGATAAGAGTAATAACAATGACAATGAGCCTATATCTGTGTCAGGAGATATAACTGCTGATCAGTGTGTTGAATTAAGCAATGAAGGCTTAACTGAAAGTTTACATCCACTCCCTAAAAACGTACTTTAGTGCTCCATGAGCAGGATGAGAGGCCAGAGAGGCCAAATAAAGATAAGAAATACGATCAGGAGAAAAGGGCCAGATTGTTTCAAAGGCATTGGTTAACCATTTATAACTGGCTGAGATATGATGAAAAAAGAGAACTGATGTATTGCACTGTGTGCGAAAAATATCCAACCATTGCAGTACCAGCCTTTTCAAAGAAATCTAATGTTTTTGCCACTGGCTCAAATAATTTTCGGATTGAGTCACTACGTGCTCATGACCAGTCCAATCCACATTTGCTGTGTATGAATCAACATATTGCAGACAGTGGTCAGCGTGCGGTACATTTTGATATCACTGAGTCCCCACTGTATCAAGCATTTACGCAGTTGGATCAGGGCACTAAGGTCAAGATGCAACGGCTGTTCAACACAGCATATTCCATTGCCAAAAATCTGCGCCCTTTCTCAGACATGGAGTGGCTCTGTGAACTGCAGGAGAAAAATGGGATAATGCTTGGTTCTAATTATACCAATGATAAGCGAGCCAGGACTTCTGTGGTGCTATATCAGCAGTTATATCCCAAACCCAGATGCAGACTCTTACTGATGTTAAATATGTGACAGTTCTTGCTGACGGTAGTACAGATTCTAGTATAACTGAGTGGGAAAATGTTTTCATACGGTTTGTTGACGCAGACTCAAAACAGGTGCGTACAGTGCTTATCCAAGCTGTGCCACTGGAACATGCACATGCAGAAGGTGTATTTCACGCAATAATGGCTGCACTTGAGTCAGTAAATCTTCCCCTAAGTAACCTACAAAATGTTCACAATCCAGGGCCACTCCTTGTTTCAGCAAATTTTGATGGGGCCAGTGTCATGATGGGCGAAAGAGGAGGAACCATAGCAAAGTTACGGGAACACCGTCCTCAAATAATTATGATGCACTGCATTGCCCATAAGTTAGAGCTGGCAATTTGATGTGGTAAAAAAATACATTTGTGTCAAAGCTTGAAAGTCCTCTCAAGGGAATATTTAAGTTTTATCATTACAGTCCCAAAAAAATGAGACAGCTAAAAGAAATTGTTAATGTCATGGATACTGATCTTGCTCACTTTAGTACTATAAAACAAGTGAGATGGCTTGTCAGTAGGTCACGGTCAGTTCATGCAGTTCAGGTTAACCTACCCAGTGTCGCTCAACACCTAGAACATGCATCTTCTGCTGCTAGTGATGAAGGTTCTAGAACAAAGGCTCTCTTAAAAGAAGTACAGAGTGTGCAGTTTGTAAAATCCCTATATATACTACTAGACTTCCTGCCAATACTAAAAAACCTGTCACTCCAGTTTCAAAGAGATCACATAGTAATACTGGAAGTTCCACAACTTGTTGAGACCTGCCTACTCCAGCTTACGGAGCTGAAAAAATCAGCAGGGAAATACATGGCAACTTTCCTTAGCCATTACAAACCTGAACAGAAATGGATGGAGCAAGTTGTGTCAAAGAGGGGAGGGGAGGAGGAGGAGAGGACTGTTCCTTTCCCATTCCGAGGCAACTGCCCATCCAACCTACACCCCTCCCTTCTGTAATCCACTATGTTTAGTTTCCTTTCTTCTACCCAGTCAGTTATCACATTTCATATAAAAGCCTACAAAAGCCCTATTATTTGATTATTATCCCTGCTATATCTATTATCCTCTTCATTTTTACAGGTTAAGTTATTTTATTGTGCCTTGTATATCTGTAAATTTTGTATATATCTCTTATTTATTTGATTGTACTAATGTTATGCTATTCTCATGTCTTTGTAAAAAACCCTGTATCCTTATTTGTATGACCACTCAGGTCCATCTTGTAAATGAGCTACGCTCAATGATGTTTGCCTGAATAAATAAAGATTTTTATTGATTGAATAAATAAAGATTTTTGATTGATTGAAGTTAATTTTGTAAGAGATACACAATTGCAGAATTTAATAGATGCAGCGATAACATACATAGACGAGAGGTTTAAAAATTTCTCAGAGGTGCCTCTCAAATGGTTTCGCGGTTTAGATTTCAAGCAGTTTGATCTGCCAAGAGACCAATTAGCGGTGTTTGGGACCTGTGAACTGGCAAACCTGGTTCAATATTTTTATTTTTTTCACGGAAGAGCAGCAGGAACATATATAAAGTCTGAGTATGCTACATTTAAAATGCTGCTTAAATCTTCAGCTGACAAGCCCTGTTTACAGGTCTATGCAAAATTACTAAAAGAAAAACCACCACAGATTGGGCACATTATTCTTGTCTTAGTCGAAATGCTAATAACTATGAGTGTCTCAACTGCTAAGTGTGAAAGAGTTTTTTTCTATTCAGAACCTTATCAAAACAAAAATAAGGACACGGCTTTCTGATGACACACTACAGTCTCTCCTGCAGATAGCGGTAGAAGGTCCTAAACTGTATGAATTTGATCCAGATCCTGCAATTAACCACTGGCTGTTCTCTGGTCCAGGAACTAGACATGTTCATGGGCATCCTGTTGCTGCTGCTGGTGCCGCTGCTGCTTCCGTTTTTTCTCCTGATGAGTGATGATGATCCTGATGCAAGTACTCCTAGTGCTCCATCATCATCATCTTCTTCCTGTCCTCCCAATCTAATCAGTCTACCCCTTGATGACAGTCATGCTATATTCACAGAATGGCTTGTTGATGGCCTTCAGTTCTAACTAATTCTTAAACAATTATCCGATCTCTTCTAAAATGGACTTCAGCCTGCCCACATGGTTAGGGTTACCAGATGTCCTCTTTTACAAGGACATGTCCTCTTTTCCAGCTGCCAAGTATTCTTCATGTACCTTCCATATCCTGTTGTATTATTATTATTTTTATAATTGTTTTACTCTCTCCTACCTAGGACCTCCTTGTATATGAGCTGTGAAGGCAGTGGAGACTTTAAACCTGTTTGCTCGGGGTCTGGCACGAGGGCTCATCGGGGGAGGAACTAAGTGTCCTCTTTTTGGAATCCCAAAATCTGGTACCCCTACACACGGTACACCAGTCCCACCCTGGGCCTGCTGTATTAACATTCATAAAAGAAACTAAATATAGGAATTGGATGGAGACATATTGTTTTTCCTGATTTTACACAGTTCTTCTACATCTACTGTACATCCAGCCTATGACATAATACAACAGTACAACCCCAGCCACACCATGTAATTTATTTCTGCGTATGTTGGGTTAAAATTTTCATATAAGTGTACTGGACTACCACTTGGAACTCTGGGACTGCCATTTTTGACTAGGCCAGTTGTCCTGGACTAGCATGCCATTTTGAAATTTGTCAATCCCTGATATGTACGTATATAAATTAATAATCTGGCTTCAGAGGTGGCTGTTGCCAAGAAAAGAGTTGTGGTTATGAACCATCATCAATCATCAACCATAAACAACAGTTGGTACAATACATATATTCTTGGAAGTCTTATTTTACCTTTATGTAGCTCTGATTATAAATGACATTAGTATTGTATTGTAATTTTTTTATGTATAGGCTACAACGTCCCAAATGAGCAATTGTTATTGCTGTCTGAGAGGGATGAAGAACCCCCATGTATTGATGTGAAAGAGGAAAAGAGGAATGACAAACTTCCTTTTGTTGATGTGAAGATGGAAGAGGGTGGTGGTGAGCTCCCTTGTGTTGTGAAGGAAGAAGAGAGGAATGATGAACTCCCTTTTGTTGATGTGAAGGAGGAGGAAAGGAATAACAAACTCCCTTTTGTTAATTTGGAGGAGGAAGACAGGAATGACAAACTACCTTTTGTTGATGTGAAGGTGGAAAAGACTGCAGAGCAGAAGGATCATTTGGAAGTCATTCCCACTGGTAAGTATCATAGATGGCTAGATTATGTATTTGTATGGGATTTCTTTCAGGTATGATTACGAGAACGTTGGGAAGAAAAAAAAAACAGTTGGAATGAGAGGTAGTATGGAATTACAAGTAGGCTATAATGTTAGAAAGCTTGACAGGATTAAAGCCAGTAAGTATTTTAGAAAGAAACATATTACTGTTATATTCGATATGCGATTATGCTGAGATTGGAGTCACATGGGCTTGATTTTTCAAAACCCAGAGAATGTTGCAAGCCCCTGGTATGCCGAGCCTGTGGCACTCACAGCTTGTGGATTCTCCCAGCCAGCAATCTGGATTTTCAATCCTGAGCACCAAATACCACAAGTTAGGCCAGCTTTTCCCCGGTCTAACTTGCACCATTTGGGGGTACTCTTTTTATGGGGCTTGAGACAAATCTTTGGTGTAAGCTGCGGCAAACTGAGGAAACTCTCACAACTGCACCCGTTGTACTAAAATCAGGTTCACTTGTGCCAAAGGAGTTTCAGTCAGTCAATCAATCTTTATTTTACCAGGCGGACCTGGACGAATGCACATAAAACAATATGCAAAGGAAAAAGATGGGTGTGGAATCAAGAAATACAATCTGGAAAAAGATATACAACAAAGTACAGCATTAGGCAAGGTCTATACAGGCAAATATGCAAGAGGCTAAGAAAAAACAATATTGTAAATATACATTATTATACAGTATGTACATGAACAGTTCAGGAAAAGGGGGAAGGAGGGATGATAGGGAGAAGGAGTGATAAACAGGGAATCACAAGGCCTGGGGACGGATATCCTACACTTATTTCACTGTCTGGGGCAGTTACAGGATACTATAAAAGAATGAAAGAAAAGCTTTTTGAAGGAGGAGAAGGTTGTCGAGCAGCCAGCTTAAGAGTTTTTTGTAATTTGTTCCATAGGTGAGGGAGTACATAACTTATAGACGCTTTACCACAATGTGACTTAACTATAGAAATGTATAAGGAGATAAATGAGAGGCTGCACAAGAGTAATTGCCTACAGCGCGTAGGGGCAAACAGTCAGGGATATACTGGAGAAGCTTATGTGCGATAACTCTAAAAGTTCAAAAGGTGGCATTTCTTTGTCTTCTGAACTTGAGGGATGTCCAGTCTACTGCGGCATACAAAGAACAATGGTGGATGAGGTATGGTAGAGCAGAGATAAATCTCAAAGCTCAGTGATAGAGTGAGGCAAGTTTAGAGAGTGCGAAGGCAGAGCCTTGGCCATAGAGGAAGTCGGCATAGTCCAATAAGGATAGAAAGGTGGTTTGGACCAGTTTTTTTTTTTTTTTGGCGTCATGGGATAGGAGGTGCTTGATTCGGGAGAACAGGCCCAGTCTCTGCTTAGCTTCTTTGAAAGTTCCTCAGTACAGTCAGAGAATGTAAACTTGTGGTCTATCCAAAGCCCCAGATATTTACATTTTGTCACATATTCAGTAGGTTCTCACAGAAGAGATAGATTCTGCTAAGCTATGTAGGGAAGGTTTTTGACCTGTGGCAGACAGTGAGAAAAGTATGGCATTTTTTTTTTTTTTGTATTTAGACCTATGCAACTGCACCAAACAACAGGCGTGACACAGGGCTTAATGCAATCCCTGCATCACCCTTTGAAAATTGAGCCTTTGTTCTCGATTCCAGGTGTGGGTGAGCAGGCAAGTATCTGCATTATAAACATTTGACCATTCAGAGAAGCGGGACATGAGAAGTGCACAGAGGAGGGAATGGACTGATTCCAGGCATGGGTGAGCAGACAAATGGCTGCATTATAAACATTTTGGTAATTCAGAGAAGCGGGACATGAGATGTGCACAGAGGAGGGAATGGACTGATTCCAGACGTGGGTGAGCAAGCAAGTGTCTGTGTTATAAAGATTTGGTCATTCAGAGAGGAGGGACATGAGAAGTGCATAGATGAGAGAATGGACTGATTCTAGGCATGGGTGAACAGGGGAATCATATTATTGTAGTGAAACCTTTACAACAAAAGACCATTATAGTGACAATTTCTAGCAGATTCAATATTGTCACTGTAAAGGTCCTGCTGTACACCAGCTGCAGTTTCACTGGTGTTTTGCTGGTTTCAAATCAACTCTGACTTAGAGTTGATTATCTAAAGATTGGGAGGTGTGGGGACATAACTCCCCCATATGAGCACAAACCCCCCCCCCAAAAAAAACAGTGTTATCCTGACAGGCGAAATACCGACTGTCGGTAATTCGACTGTTGCTGTAGAGGATGTCGACAACAAAGTTGTCGAAGCAGGTTGGTGGAAGCATCTGCAGGCAGTTTTATGCATTATAAACATTTGATCATGGTCAGCCCAGTGGTACTGAGGGCTGAGGTGCTGGACACCTTACCTCACGCTGCGCCGGCAACCCAGGTTCGGGAACGCCCTCAGGCCACCATGGTGCCAATAGTGGGGGGAGGTGGGAGCAGGATTGAGCAGCCTTTCTCCCCTCCCAGGAAGGGGGGGTCACTTTCCCATAGTCCCACCAACACCAGACGGAGGTCCAGTGACAGGTGTAGGCAGTATCGGTGAGACAGGTAGGGTGGGAGGCATCATGTAAGACATGCATACGTGTGCCTCCACCCACGCACATCACGTTGGGGACGTGTGGAAGTGGGGATCTAAAAAAAAAAAAAGAGGGAAAAAAACATTTGGCTATTCAGAGAGCAGGGACATGAGAAGTGCACAGAGGAGAGAATGGACTGATTCCAGGCATGGGTGAGCAGGCAAGTGTCTGCATTTTAAACATTTGGTCATTCAAATAGGAGGGACATGAGAAGTGCACAGAGGAGGAATGGATTGAGTCCAGCATGGGTGAGCAGGCAAGTGTCTGTATTATAAACATTTGGTCATTCAAGACAAGGCAAGGCAAAGTTTCCTTAAAAACGCCCAATCCCGTAGGCTCTGGGTGCTGTACAAATGAATAAATACAGCAACAAAAAACATATAGTACATCACATATTAAATACACAAAATATTTTTTTTTTTAACCTATCATATGATTGTCATATTCTGCTAAATTCCACAATTTAATCCCAAAAAGCTTGGGAAAATAATAGGGCCTTCAGGCGGGCCTTAAAGATATCTACAGTTGGGCCTCCCCTAACCCCAAAAGGCAACGAATTCCAGAGAACGGGAGCAGCAACACTGAAAGCTCTGTCGCCAGCAGATCTTAGCCTCGTTCTAGGAATTGCCAGGAGGCCCCTACTGGAAGAGCGGAGGGGGCGGAGAGAGAGCAGGTGCAAGAAGGTCTGACAGATAACCAGGGCCCTGCCTGTGTAGGGCCTTATACGTGAGAAGACCGACCTTAAAGAGGATCCTCCACCTTACTGGCAGCCAGTGCAATTCATGCAACACCAGTGTAATGTGGCAAAATTTTTGCTACCCAGTAAGTAACCGGGCAACTGCGTTTTGCACCAGCTGCAGCCTGCGGAGAGATCCTCCTGTGTCCCCAAGGTAGAGCGCATTGCAGTAGTCAAGCCTTGATGTAACTAAGGCATGCGTCAGGGTAGGGTGGTACAGAGGTGGTGCAAGGGGCTTTATTCTGGTGATATTTCTAAGATGGAAAAAACAGGAGTGGACCTTGGGGGATATTTGCGCCTCCATAGTCACATTCCTGTCCAAAATAACAACAAGATTACGCACACAAGAGGAGACCTTCAATGAAACGGCTCCCAGAACAATTCCAGTTGCTGAATCAGAGGCCATCCTATCACACATTCTGTTCGACTCCACCACAAATACCTCCGTCTTATTGGGGTTCAGTCTCAACCAGTTGGAGGCCATCTAGTCGTTGATCTCAGCAAGACAGATGTTTAGCACATCTGCCGCGTTGGATGTTCCTGGGGCAAAGGAAAGATATAGCTGGGTATCATCGGTATAGCAATGAAAGCCCAAGCCATACTTCCTAATGATCCCTCCCAGGGGTAGCATGTACACTGCGAACAATATTGGGGCCAGTACCGACTCTTGAGAAACTCCGCGAGATAGGAGGCTAGGAGTGGAGGAAAAATTCCCCATCACATTCCGTTGCCTCCTGTTGGTAAAAAAGGACTCAAACCAGTGAATAACCGTAACGGTGAGTCCGCAGAGCTCCCTAAGGCAGTCAAGCAACACACAATGGTCCACAGTGTCAAATGCTGAGGAGAGATTGAGGAGAACAATAATTGTCTTATCCTCATGATCCCTTGCCCTGAGGACATCATTCTGCAACCTAACAAGTGCAGTTTCTGTGCTATGCCTAGCCCGAAATCCCGACTGGAAAGGTTTGTATAACTCATGAGTCACGAGGTGCTCTTCCAACTGAAGCACCACCACCTTCTCAACTACCTTTGCCAAAAAGGGGATAGGTCGGTAATTTGCCCTGATCTCTGGGTCCAAAGATGATTTCTTTAATAGGGGTCTCACTAGTACCTCCTTCAAGGCATCAGGGAAGACCTTCTTGGATAAGGAGCACCGGACAATCGGAGCAAATACTGGGCCAGCGGTGTCAGTGCATCTCATCAAGAAACACGTCGGCACCGGGTCCAGTTCACAAAAGGTGTACTTCAAGTTGATTACCACCTCAATGACCTCACTTACCTCCACTGGTCAAAACTCCCCCTAACCAGGTGGAGTGCACTCAGAATTCAAAGAGGAGGAGGAGGGACATGAGAAGTGCACAAAGAAGAGAGTGGACTGATTTAGGGTATGGATGAGCAGGCAAGTGTCTGCATTATAAACATTTGATCATTGAGAGAGCAGGGCATGAGAAGTGCACAGACGAGGGAAGAGATTGATTCCAAGTGTGAGTGAGCAGGCAAGTGTCTGCATTATATAGATTTGGTCAGTAAGAGAGAAGGGATGCAAGGCATATTACAGACATCGATGAAACAGGTTGTTTTTCAGTGTTGACCAGTTAGATCTTTCCCACTCTCCCCAGTTCACCATATACATGGTCATGCCCCTATAGGTAGGGTTGAGTAAGCACTTCAGTGTTAAACTCAAGAATTTGCACTTTAATAACTTTCCAACTGTTGAACAAATTTGCATGAAATTTGATATGCAACTTCCTGTGGGGTAGATCTCTTAATCTTGCTAGTTTTGTTGTGGTTAGATGTGCAGTCTTCAAGTTATGGAGAGGTGAAAAAACATATTTTTACCCACTGACTTTCCTGGTATTTTTCTTTGAACTTGTCTACAGCCCAGAGGGTTTGTTTGTTTTGTAAGATATTTTCAGGACAGAAAGGGACTACCCTACATTTGTGCATTTTGCTAGTCTGGTGAAAAAGCAATAAGCCATTTTTAAGTTATTGCAATTTAAAAATTAGAAAAAAAATAATTTCTGAGCATACTTAGTAGACACTTCAATATAGTTATATGATACAAGAGGAATCCTGCATTGTATGAAAAAATTCCCCATTCACATGGCTGCCATCTAGTTTTCAGTTTTACATGAAAAAGTCAGAATTGGAAATCTGCCAAAATGATATTCTGCCGTGGAACAAACGCGTATCTTGCGTATTGGGACCCCCTAGTGCATTCTGCACTTTATTGCTCAGAAAATGCCCTTAGAATGTAGTTTTATTTAACATTTAAATTATTTGTTTATATCAAGAGTGAGTCATGCAAAGTAGGATCTTAGTTTGTATCTCGTCATACAAACTAAGAGCCTGCTTTGCATGGCTCTGATACAAAAAATTTAAATGTGTATGTCTTGGCCATTTTTGGGTATTTTCTCACCAAATTTTCAACATGAGCATTTTGGGGCCCTATCTTATGAACATTGTCACTGTTATTTCATTACTCAGTCTCCAATGGTGATTTCACGGTCACTACACAGAATCACCTTTCAGAACAGAATAATGAAATGACAGTCCCAGTGTTCATGAAGGGAGGTCCCAAAAGGCCCATGTTGAAAATCTGGTGCAAAAAATCCTGAAAACGGCCATGTTACAAGTGTGTGTTGCGCAGTTTCTACGCACACTTGTAACTTCACCAGTTTTTAATATTTTCATGCCAGCTTTTCCACATGGCCATTTTTTCACAACGACTCATTAACAGTATTGCTGTCATTTCTCACATCCTGCCAAAAATGTGTTTTCGTATCTCTGGTGCATAATGGCTCAGTCGCTGTGTGCAATTAACTCTTCGGATGGATTAACAAAATCACAGTGTCAGTGTTCATGAGGAGAGTTCCCAAAAACCTTATGTTGAAAATTTGGTTAAAGTCCCCAAAATTGCCAGATTACGAGCATGCGTTGTGCAGTTTCTACGCTCGTGAGTAACTTTGCTAATTTTTCATGTTTTCCTTCCTGATTTTCAGCATTACCCTTTTCCACAACTCCTCATGAACAGCATACAGCTGGAATTTTGCACATCCTGTCCAAAACATGATTTTGCACTGGTGGCTCAGAATGGCATGTTTGCTGTGCAAACTCAACTTTTGTGACAGATTAAAGAAATGACAGTGGCATTGTTCAAAAGGTGGGGTCCCCAAAATGCCATGTTGAAAACTAGGTGAAAAAAATCCTGAAAATGCCTGAGTTATGTGTGTCCCTTTAATTGTAGTGCCTGCTCGAAAATTATTTGAGATACGTATTTTTTGCTACCTGCATCTTTAGGTGACTTAAGCACTGTTGGAGGTTTCGAACCCATGATTAAAACTGCAGTGGAATGTTTTTCAGTAGTTGCTACGGTTACTGAGATATTGCCATATTAGTGTTAACAATGGTTACATAGAAACATAGACTTTGACGGCAGATAAGGACCGCTTGGTCCACCTCATCTGCTCATTTCCCTACCTAGAGGATAAGCTGCAGATCCTATTTAACCAACAGCCTATTTCTTCCTACCCTACAAAAATTGCCTTATGTCTGTCCCATGCATTCTTGAATTCTCCCACAGTTTTAGACCCCACAACCTCCTCAGGAAGGCTGTTCCATGCGTCCACCACCTTCTTTGTGAAAAAATACTTCCTCACATTGCCCCTGAGCCGTCCCCCATCTTCAAATTGTGTCCCCTTGTTCTTGCACATCTCTTTTTCTGAAAGATGCTACCCTCTTGGACTTTGTTGATTCCACTGAGGTACTTAAACATTTCTATCATGTCCCCTCTCTCCCTCCTTTCCTCAAGGGTATACATATTAAGCTCCTTTAGTCTCTCCTCATATGGCTTCTCTTGCAGACCCTGCACCATTTTAGTTGCCCTCCTCTGAACTGCCTCCATTCTGTCTATGTCCTTGCGGAGATGGGGTCTCCAGAACTGGACGCAGTACTCCAGATGGGGTCTCACCAACTGTCTGTACAGGGGATAACAACTTCCTGTTTTCTGCTGGTGATATCTCTCCCTATACATCCCAGTATCCCCCCAGCCCTCCCTACTGCCTTCTCGCATTGCTTGCCAACCTTAAGGTCATCTGATATGATTACCCCCAGGTCCCTTTCCATTTTTGTTGCTGTTACTACCCCCCATTGTGTAATCTTCCCCTGGGTTTTTGTTTCCCAGGTGCATTACTAACATACTAACATACTATTTGCCAGCAGATTAGGCCTTACGGTCTATCAAGTCTGCTCGAACTTTAGATCCTTAGTTGGGTGCCGAGACCCTCCCATCCCTTGTGCTCCAGAAACCTGTATCATCCATCCCCACCCCCCTGGGACAGGACATCATCTGATACATCCACTTTCTGTGTCTGTCCCATCCTCTCTTGAAGCCCTCCACTGTGGATCTCTGAACTAGCTCACCAGGCAGTGCATTCCAAGGGTCCACCACCCTGTCAGTGAAAAACCTCCTCCTCTTTTCCCCCCTTACCCTTCCACCTTCCAACTTCAAACCATGCCCTCTGGTGATACCTCCCTGCTTTAGTCTAAAGATCCCCTCCATGTTTACCCTATTTATTCCCTTGAGGTACTTGAAGACCTCAATCATGTCCCCCCTGTCTCTCCTCTCCTCCAGTGAAAACAGGCAGAGCTCCTTAGTCTGTCCTCATCGTCAAATCCCCTAGCCCTCGTATCATCTTTGTTGCCCTCCTCTGTACCCTCTCTAGGAGCTGTATGTCCCTTAAGTGTGGTCTCCAGTACTGTACACAGTACTCAAGTGTGGTCTAACCAGTCCATTGTACAGCGGCAGAATCACTTCCTTGCTCCTAGAGGTGATCCCCACGATGCATCCCAACATCCTGTTTGCCTTGCTAGCCGCCTCTCCTGCACTGCTCAGAGTTATTCATACATGCACCCACCATGACCCCTAGGTCTTTTTCCCTATTGAGGCCTCCAACACCTCCCTCCCAGGGTGTACCTGTGTTTAGGAGTTTCCAGACCAAGATGCAACACCTTGCACTTGGTGATATTGAAATTTAATTTCCATGTGTGAGCCCAGCTTTCCAGGGTGTCCAGGTCTCCTTGCAGGCCAACCTCCTCTTCACCCTCAACTACTGCTCCCATCTTGGAGTCATCCGCGAAGAGACTATTTCATACCCTATACCCTCCCTGATGTCCGATATGTATGCATTAAACAGGATCGGACCCAGGACCGAGCCCTTGTACCCACTACCAACCTCTCTAGGGTTCGAGAGCTCCCCACAGACCACTACTCTGAGTGCATCCAGCTAGCCAGTTTTCAATCCATCTGACCGTCAAGGCCTACTCCTAACGCCATCAGTTTCTCCACCAGACCATTGTGGGGACAGAGTCAAACGCCTTGCTGAAGTCCAAGAATAATACATCCACAGGCTTACCCCTGTCCAGTTCTGATGTTACCCATTCATAGAACTCCACAAGGTTGGTTTGACATGATCTACCTGGCACAAACCCATGTTGCCGACTATCCAGACCTCCCACCTCCTCCAAGTACACCCCCAATCGCTCTTTAGTATACTCCATTAATTTTCCCACCACCGAGGTCAAACTGATGGGTCTATAGTTACCTGGTACTTCTCACCCCCTTTATGGATTGGTACCATGTGCCTCTCGCCAATCCCTAGGTACCTCCCCTCAAGTGACCTGCTGAAAAGCTCCACCAGGGTGCAGCCAGTATGTCCGCCAGTTCCCATAGTACTCTTGGATGAATGTCATCCGCCCAGGAGATTTGTCTTTCTTTAGGGCCTTGAGGGCTAACCACACCTTTTTGGCAGAGATAGCATCATCCGTCCCCTCCACCTTACTGGCCATTTACTTTGCACTCCTTTGTATTGAATCCAAGCTGCAATACTTCTGACCATTCCTCCAACCTTGCCAAGTCCCTTCTCATCCTTTCCACGCCTCCTTGTGTATCAACCCTGTTGCAGATCTTTGTGTCATCTGCAAAGAGGCATACTTTTCCTTCCAGTCCCTCTGCAATGTCACTTATAAAGACATTAAAAAGGACTGGACCCAGTACTGAACCCTGCAGTACCCCACTAGTAACCCCTCTTTCTTCAGAGTGGACTCCATTTACAATTACCTTCTGTGTCCTGTTGTTCAGCCAATGTTTTACTCAGGCTACCACCCTGGGACCCACTCCCAAGCTGGTTAATTTGACTACTAATCTTTTGTGTGGGACTGTGTCAAATGCCTTGCTAAAGTCTAGGTAGGCCATGTCCACATCCCCTCCCTGGTCTACTACTTTGGTCACCCAGTCAAAGAAATCAGTTAGATTCATCTGACATGACCTTCCTGTTGTGAACCCATGCTGCCTTGGGTCCTGTGCCCCACTGGCCTTTAGATACTCAACAATTCTTTCCTTCAGAAGTGATTCCATCACTTTCCCTACCACAGAGGTCAAACTGACAGGTCTGTAGTTTCCTGCCTCTGTCTTGGTCCCATGTTTGTGAAGGGGAATCACATCCACCTTCTTCCAGTCCTCAGGTACCACACCATCCTCCCATGATTTGTTAAAAAAGGGTAGTCAGTGGTGTCACTATTTCTCTGCTTAATTCTTTTAGAATTCTGGGGTGAATTCCATCTGGCCCCATTGCTTTGTCCACCTTCAGTTTTAGGAGTCCTTTCAGAACCCTTTCTTCTGTGAAAAGTACTGGGATCAACCCCTCTCTCCAGAGTGCTTCTGTTAATTGGATTAGGCACCTCCCCCACTTCCTCTTTTGTGAATACTGAACAGAATTATTCATTCAGTATCCCTGCTTTTTCACTGTCACTCTCTGCCCACCCACCATCCATTCTATTCAGCCTCACTATCCCTCCCTTTGTCTTTCTACACTCCCTGATATACTGCACCTATAAAAGGTTTTATCCCCCTTCTTAACCAAGTTAGCTATCTTTTCCTTAGTTTGTGCCTTTGCTATTCTGACTACCCTCCCTGCTTCCTTCTGCCTTAACTGGTACAGTTCTCTGTCCTGCTCCTTCTGTGTTTCCTTATACTTCCTAAATGCTATCTTTTTCTCCCTAATTTTCACCGCCACCTCTTTTGAGAACCATAGTGGCTTTTTCTTTCATTTTGATTTGTTTGCTTCATACAATGGCTTGTTGCCTCTGTGATGGCAGTTTTGATATTTCCCCATTGTTGCTCCACCCCCCTCTAGCCTGTTTGCTAGTGCTTTTCTAAGGCACTCTCCCATCTTGCCAGAATCCGCCCTCCTGAAGTCCAGAATCCTCACTTTTGTGTGAATGACTCTGTAGCTGAGTTTATCGTGAACCACACTGTTTGGTGGTCACTTGTTCCCAAATGGCTACCCACTTCTAGATCTGAGATCCTCTCACTGTCCCCATTTGAGAGTACGAGGTCTAAGATTGCTCCCTCATGAGTAGGTTCCAAAACTAGCTGTTTGAGGCATGCCACCTGAAGGGCATCAAGAATGACCCTGCTTTTGGATGTGGCTGCCGCAAAGGTGCTCCAGTTAACATCTGGCATGTTAAGGTCCCCCATCAACAGTATCTCCCCTTTCTCTGCTATCCTAAGTATGCCTTCTATCATATTCTTGTCCATTCCCTCCCCCTGACATGGGGGTCTATATACAACCCCTGTGCGGATTGTGGTGCCATTTCAGTCTCTAAGGTGACCCACAGTGCCTCCTCTCCTCCCTGTTTACTCTTTTGTTCAGTTGTTTTATCCCTTCCTCACATAGAGAGCTACCCCCACCCTCCTGTCTCTCCTGTAGGTTGTGTACCCTGGTATGTTAACATCCCAGTCATGGTTCTCTGTGTACCATGTTTCTGTGACTGCTACAATATCCAGGCATCTCTCTTCCGTCAAGGCCACCAGTTCAGGGAGCTTGTTGCCCAGACTACAGGCGTTGGTACTCATTACCCTCCATTTCTTGATGGCCTTACCCCTTTTTGCCCCATCCCTGTCTTTATTACATTTGTCACTTTCTCCATTTACCCCAGCGCTTCTCCCTATTGACATCTCTATGTTGGTGTCTACCTCACAGGTACCCTGATATTTTTGGGGGGGCTAGGATTTTCCTGCCCTTTCCAGTGCCTCCCCCCTTGGCTAGTTTAAGTGCTTGTCAATGAAGTATTCAAACTTATCACCTCGGATCCTGGTTCCCCTCCTGGACAGATGCAGACCATCATGCCAATATAGGCCTGCATCCCTCCAGGTGGACCCCCAGTCCCCAATGAAGCCAAATCCCTGAGCTCTGCACCAGTTTTTCAACCACTTATTGAATCCCATGGTGTGGAGCACCCTAGCCTCACCCGTGCCATAGACAGGCAGCACCTCCAAGAAGGTTACTGTGTGCTGTTGTCTAAGACCCTCCCCATCTCCAAAAATGCTTCATGCACTGCTCTGATCCCTTTCTTAGCCAGGTCATTTGTCCCTAGGTGGACAGTGACATCCAGCTCCCTCCCCTATGTAGCTGCTTCTGCGATCCTGAGGATTTGCTCCCTGTCCCTCCAAGCCATGGCGCCAGGCAGGCACCTTACCTCCCTGTCCCCTTCCTCCCCCAGTTCTACCTTCCTAACAATGGAGTCCCCCACCAGGAGTTTTTTCCTTCCCTTTGGGGTCCCATGCCACCCTCCTGTGGGTCTCCTTTGTGGAGGTTCCCAGCATCCTCCTTGGTCTTCACTGTGGGTGCCTCCATAGAGGAACCACACTTTTCCAGAATGACATAGAAATTGTGCAGAGGTACAACTGGAGGGATGCGCCTCTGTTCCACCACCCTCACCCTCCCTGAGCCCACTGTGGTCCAACCACTCCTCTTTCTTGGCAACCTCTGAGGCAACAGCAGTGACCCTGGTGGTTCCTGGGTGGGAGAGGAGGTCCCACAAATCCTGGCCAACTCAGCCTGGAGATGAGCAACCTCCTCCCTCAGCCCAGAGAGGTGTCTGCAGATGGGACAACACTGCATCCTCCAGAACATCTCCCAGAAGACTGCTGCTCCACAGCCACTGCACTGCACCACTCCCATCATGTCTTTTTTCTGGCCCCCAACTTTTATTTGGAATACTTACTCTTTCCTCTGTTTGTTTATTTCTTTTTTGTTCCTTCTTCTCTCCCTACTTACTTACTGCCACTGCACCCTTTTAGCTCCTGGTCTTCTTGTTCTGAAACAAGAAGTTCCTATATTTTTCAGTAGTCTCCTTACTTGCTCAGAGTCAGACCTCCAGCAGCTGGGGGGGACAGAGAGAGCTACTCTTGCCCTTCTAGGATGGTGAGTCTTTGGTGGTTCTGTGATCACTCACTTCCTGCTCCCAAACAGGAAGGTCCTGTTGTCAGTTAAATCCTGTGCCTATAAAAGTAGAACTGGTTTAGGGTGGAGGTGGGGGGAAGGAGAGCAATATAGTCCCAGTAGAGAAGTTTTAGTTATACCAGTAGCTCCTTCCTCCTGGTGTTCTGTCTGTCCTCTGACAGAAGCTATCTAGGGCAGTGTTTATATCTGGTCTTAACCTGGCTCCTTCTAGCTAAGCCACTCCCCCTACTTTGCAAATCTTTCCACACCTAGTTAATTTTACAGATAACAATTCCCTTCTGACACCTGTGACAAGCACCTAGATAAGTACATAGATAACAAATAACAATTTACTTCAACTACCTCTGACAAACACACCAACTCCTTTTTTTTTTTTGTTTTTTACCCTAAATTGAAGGTCCCAGTACAAGAGATCTAATTCTTAGTCCCAGTAGAGAAGTTTTAATTATACCAGTAGCTCCTTCCTCCTGGTGTTCTGTCTGTCCTACTTTTCATGGCTATAGGGTTGTGGTATGTCCATACTTATGTGTAAGTAGGGGCATTGTGCTCCTACTTAAGCATATCATTATGAAACAATAGGTAGCGTGAGGAGAGCGCAGGGCCCAGAGGGCACATACTTCCACAACCACATGCCAATTACATTACACTTTCTCAAAAAGAAGGGAAATTAATTGCAAAAAATTACATTAATACATCTGTTATGGTTTTTATGAAAATATAAAAAGCTAGGAAATTTGACATTGGGGTTACCAACCCTCCACCCCATTCTCCACCCTCCACACACCAACAAGCATTGGGGTGTGCCTTGGAGTCATTGGGCCGCTCACCCCATTCTCCCGTTTGTACCATTTTATCTTGTTTACAGAAAAAATGGGGTGAGAGTTAGGGCTGATGACTCCAAGGCACACCATGATGCCTATTGGTGTGTGGGGGTGTTAGGGTTGGTAACCTTAACATCGAATTTCCCAGCTTTTTATGCTTTAAGAAAAACCCTAACTGATGCATCAACATATTTATTTGCAATGAAGATATATATCTATAGTTACACATACCCCCATAATGCTAAGCATCATGGGCGGCATATGCAAATCCTCACAAAATATTATGCTGGTTCAACTTTAAGCAGAACTGCATAGTACTGAAAGGCTTCTCACACAATATGCAAAGGGTGCCAACAGAAGACACAGACACGTGTTTCGTCCTGCCAGGACTCATCAGTATGCCTTATTTGTTTGATACCCCAGTGGAATGAACCAGCCACCCTAAGTTGGTCTATCTGGGTTGGGTTGTGGTGAGTCCAATAAAACCAAAAAAAATCTAAAAGACTAAGAACCTCAGTACGCAAGCATTAATGCAAGGGTTACCCCAAAGGGCATTGGCCGGGAAGCCACGTTTCAAAGAAATACAAAATGCATACTGTGTAAGAGATCTTTCAGCACCATGCAGTTCTGTTTAAAGTTGAAGCAGTGTAATATTTTGTTGGGATTTGCATATGCAGCCCATGATGCTTTGCATCATGGGGATATGTTTGATTTAGTATTTCTTTTCAACCTGGCTTCCCGGCTAATGCCCTTTGCGGTAACCCTTGTCTTAGTGCTTGTGTCCTGAGGTTCTTTGTCTACATATATTCATTTCGTCAGTCCTAACTCTCACTCCACTCTCCTACACTGCACCACCTCAGCTTACTTACACATAGAATGGGATGAGAGTTAGGACCGACGACCCCAATGCACACTCCGATGCCTGTTGGTGGGGACGGGTTGGGTGTGGGATGCAAGGGGTGGCAATCCTAACACTGAATTTCCTTGCTTTTGTCACTGTGGAACATAAACTGAAGTTACAGACTCAAATGGGCAGACTAGGTGGGCCATAGGCCCTTATCTGCCGACACTGTCTATGTATCTACGTATCTATATAACCCTAACTGATGCATTAAACTGAGTTTTTTGCCATGAATTTCCCTTCTTTTTGAGAATGAGCACTATAAATAGTAAATGGAATGTGGTCGTAAGGGCCTCACACTCCCACCATGTGATTTTTTTTTTTTGTCACATGGTAATGGTAACGCAAACGCAAGCGCAAATGGTAACGTACATGGTGATGCAAACGGTAAGAGAAACACAAGCACAAACGTTAATGAAAGCAGAAATGGTAACACTAACAGCAATAGAAACGCAAACATTAATGAAAAGAGTAACGCAAACACTAACGCCAGTGGAAACACAAACGGTAACAAAAATGCAACTGGTAACAAACGCAAACAGAAATGCAAATGGTAACGGCATCGGTGACGCAGAAGGAAACAGTAATGCAATCAACAACAGAAACGTTATCAAAAACGTAAATGGTAAGGCCAACATAAACGCAAACAGTTATGAACACGCAAACAGTAATGGTAACACAATTGGAAACTCAAAGCGATTCACGGTAACTAGCAACTATGATGCCAACGAGCAATAGCATAAAAGCGCATATGCAAACGTAATGCATGGTCACGGTACCGCAATTGGAAACACAAATACTTACGGTAACATCAACGATGACACCAAAGGAAACAAATGCAAATGGAAGCACGTTCACAAATGCAAATAGTAATGCACATGGTGACGCAAAATGAAACTGAAACAAAAACAGTAACGGAAACACAAATGGTAACAGTAACGCAAGCTCAAACGAAACACAAAGGGTAACGCACATGGTGGTGTAGATGGGAACGCTAATGCAAATGGTTACGGAAATGTAAGTGGAACTGCTAACTGTAACAGTAACGAAAATGCTCACCCTTTTTTCCCCAAAGGCTGCCTTGAGAAACACAGGGAATACAAAGAATGTATGCTTAATAATGGGCCTCTGAGCAGAAAATGGAGACTTGGAATACTAAATTGCTTATATCTCAGGAACTGTACGACGTAGAAAAAAAATAAAATTTAATTTAATTTATGACTTTCATTTAATTTATGACTTTCTGATGAAAAGTCTGTATCTCGAAGTGTTTCCGACATATGGGCCCTGAAAGGCACAGCAGACGCCATAATGTTAGCCTATGGGGAAAAGTGTCAACTTTGGAGTGCAGTAACTCTGTAGCCCTCTAATATTTTGTCACCAAACCACCAAAAGGCACATCTCTGGGATATTGGCTTTCATCCCTCCAAATTTCAGCCTAAAAGACCAAACCGTTCTTTTGCAGCAGGGTGGTAAAGATTCCCTACTGTTTTGAACATAGTGTTGCAAAGTAGTGTCATAAATCACGACACTGTCACAAAAATAAATCATGAAAGTGTTGCAAGTGCAACACTACTTTGTGACACTACAGTTTACAAAAATTTGAAAATCATATTTCTGAGGTGTTTAACCCCCCATAAAAGACATGGCTAGCATCCTCAGGGCTCGACTAGGTAAACACAAAAATAATTGTGTCCCTAGAGGGTCCCAAATTTAAATGCCAAGCATTTCCGTGACCAGTATCTGAAAAAAAAATGGCTGACTCACGACACTACAGGGGTCATTTGTGACACTAAAAACTGCATTTGCGACACTGTCAAACTTTTTGTTAACTTTTCTCATTGACTATAATAGGAAATTTGTTTTTTTTAATACTTTTTGAACCGTTTAATATTTTTTCATGAAATCTTTGAAAGGCACATTGGGGACCCTGGCTGCACGTTCCCTTAAGGTTTTAGACTGGTCACGCAAACCATGCAATCTGTAGGCACGAGCAAAAATTGTGCAAAAAAGCGTAAGTATGACATTCTTTTGTGCTTTATAGCTGCACCACCGTACGTCCGACCACTACTAAACTTGGCAGGTCCAGAGATCTATGGTACTGCTCTGTGCCTGCCAAATTCAGGCAAATATGTCATATGGTGGCAAAGTTATTAAGCTGCAAATGTCACACGTTAACCATAAATGGGTACTCAACCCTAACTATAGTGCCTCTACTGTGCCACTATAATATTATTTTATATATATATATATAATATAATGCACGCTTGTAATTTAATGTACTTTATTACATTTTTTAGCAGCATACAGAAGCATAATTAACAGTGTATATGTCAGGAAGCTGCAATTATACAAAAAATCAAACCCACCAAAACACTACAATACAAACAATAAACATCCCACTCTTTCTCTCCCTGCTTCCTCCCTCCTATCCCCCCCAACTCCAAGCAGTCTGTGCAACTTGAAAAAAGAAAGAAAAGGGACTGTCAGTAAATGGGGAGAAAAAAAAGAGAAAAAAGGAAGAAAAGGGGCAGGTGAATAGTCTGTTTCCATAGGTTGAGTAAGGCCAAAAGAGGCTCCCAAATTCATCGAAAGGTATGCGGCCTATGTTGCATACTCACTATGTGCTTTTCCAACTGAATAGCAAGCAAGGCCTCGCAATACCACTCCCAACAGTGAGGGAAGAGTATCCTCCTTCCAGTGTCTTAACATGACCAGTTTTGCCGTGGAGGCAAATAGGGCAAGATGGGCTTTATGTGTTCTTGGTGTTCCAGGGGGCTATATAGCCAGTAAGTAACATTCCGGAGTGAATAGAGACTCCAAACCCAATAATGGGTCTAAAGCTTGTTTTATAGATCCCAAAAGGCCTGAGTATGGGAACAGTCCCAGAGGAGGTAGTACAGTGACCCTGGGACCAGTTTACAGTGAGAGCAGATAAGAGACAGGAGTTGACCTATTCTATGTAGCTTTATCAGGGTATAGTACAAGTTGTGCATAAAGTTGAACTGGGTCAAGCGAAGCTGGTCTTGTTTAATGTATTTATAAACCGAGATCCACATGGTTTTCTAGAACTCTTTCTCTGATGGGAGAGACAGTTCTTGAACCCAGTAGTAACAAATTCCAGAGGGGAGACAAAGGTCAAGTGCTTGCAGTTGTTTATACACCCTGGAGACTGCATGGAGTTGGTCTGCTACTTGAAAAAACAAAGACAGGCTTTCCAGGGGCTGCATGGCCCAGGGTTTGGGTCCCAGAAAGGTGAGAATTGTGTTTTAACCTACAAGAATTTAAAGGTATCTGCTTGCTGAAGCTGGAGTTTATTTTGGAGAACAGGAAAGGGGGCTAATTCATCTCCTTGGAGAAAGTCTGCTAAAGTACTCTTATTTACACTGGGCCAGAAAGAGGGAGGTAAAGGGTGGTGACCAGTCTAGAAGTGCAAGTTATTCAGTATGGTCTGGGCAGGAGAACAATGCCAATTCTCTGAGAAATGGTTTTGCACTTGATGTAAGGCCCTAAGAGACCAGCCAATCAGGAACATTTTGACAGAACTGGGAAACTGAGAGGGGGATGTATATGCAAGCGCAGGCAACGGGGTAGAGAACTTACGTGCCAGATGTTTCTCTATATCTAATCAAATGGGACAATATGTATTATCTGCTATTGGGGTGACCTTTTTGCACCAAAGGGGAATTCTGCTTATGTGCTGAGCCCCATAGTAAATAAAAAGGGAAGGGAGGGCAAGCCCACCTTGTAACTAAAGAGCTGTTAACTTGAAGTACACCCTCCGTACCATTTTGTTTTTCCACAGAAAGGTGGCGAACATTCTCTGGAGTCTCATAAACCATACCTTAGGGAAAAAGAGACCCAGCATACCCAGCGGATATAGTGGTTTCGGTAGAACATTCATTTTCAGAATGTTTATACGACCCCAGAGAGATACAGGAAGAACACCCCAATGGCCTAGATCAGATTGCAATACTTGCAGTAACTTTGTAAAATTTTCTTTTACCATGGTAGACATATCCTTAGCAATATTGATCCCCAGGTATGTTAGAACTGTAGGTTCCCAAGCAAGGCCAAAAGCATTACAGTCCACCTTCCTGGTATGATTATTGAGAGGAGATATTCTCATCTCTGAGAGATTTAACTTGTAGGATGAGACTGCAGAGAATTAATCCAACTCCTCTAATAAGACAGGGAGAGAGACTTTAGTGTCTTCCAGATGTAAAAGGGGGTCATCTGCATATGCCGATAGGGTATATTTCTTTCCTTCTATCTGGATACCCTCAAGAGTAGGGAAAGCGAGTAGCTTATGTATCAAGGGCTCCAGGTGGAAGTTAAAAAGAAGAGGGGGGAGAGGGGACATCCTTGTCGAGTGCCCCTCTCTAGGGGAAACAGATCCGAGAGACACCCATTACACCACATTCGAGCTGTTGGGGAGTAGTAGAGAAGCTTGACCCATTTAATAAAATCGTCTGGAATTCCAAATCGTCGAAGGGAGGTGAACAGGAATTGCTAGGATACATGATCGAAAGCCTTTTCAGCGTCCAGGGAAACCAAAGCCACGGGGACTTATGTTATGCACTTTAATGTTAAACCCCAAATTTTCCACGTTCATAACTTTGCAACTGGCCAGCCCGGTGGTGCTGAGGGTCTGAGGCACTGGACATCACATCTTGAGCCACACCGGCGACCCATGTTCGGATACAGACTTGGGTTGCTGGGGGTTGGCAGGGGAGGGCGAGGATGAAGCATCTGTAGACAACTCTCCTCTCCTGGGAGGAGGGCTATGGGGTTGTCCAGTGTCCTTGTGGCCCCCAATGGATATTAGAGGTATTACAGAATGACTAACATCAGGGGCAAGTGTGGCAGATGCTGGCAGGGTTGCTGTGTGCCATGGCGTCATTGCACGTCGCATTAGAGAGAGAGGGGAAGCACTCATGGGACAAAAGTGGGAAAATCCTCTGCAGTCTTGTAGAAACATGCAAACATAGTCTTTAATGGTAGATGTGGACTGCTTGGCCCACCTAGTCTGCCTATTTCCCTACCTACAGGATAGGCTGCAGACCCTAGTTAACCAACAGCCTATTTCTTCCTACCCCCCCACAAGAATTGCTTTATGTCTGTCCCATGCATTCTTGAATTCTCCCACAGTTTTAGACCAGACAACCTCCTCAGGAAGGCTGTTCCATGTGTCCACCACCCTCTCTGTGAAAAAATACTTCCTCACATTGCCCCTGAGCCACCCCATCTCTATCTTAAAATTGTGTCCCCTTGTTCTTGCACATCTCTTTTTCTGAAAGATGCTACCCTCTTGGACTTTGTTGATTCCACTGCAGTACTTAAACGTTTCGATCATGTACCCCCCCCCCTTTCCTGAAGGGTATACATATTAATCTCATTTAGTCTCTCTTCTTATGGCTTCTCTTGCAGACCATGCACCATTTTAGTTACCCTTCTCTGTACTGTCTCCATCCTGTCTATGTCCTTGCGGAGATGGGGTTTCCAGACCTGGATGCAGTACTCCAGATGGGGTCTCACCGACTGTCTGTACAGAGGGATAACAACCTCCTGTTTTCTGCTTGTGATGCCTCTCCCTATACATCCCAATATCCCCCAGCCCTCCCTACTGCCTTCTCACATTGCTTGCTAACCTTAAGGCCATCTGATGTGATTACCCCCAGGTCCCTTTCCATTTTTGTTGTTGTTATTACCTCCCCTCCATTGTGTAATCTTCCCCTGGGTTTTTGTTTCCCAGGTGCATTATTTTGCACTTCTTTGCATTGAATCAAAGCTGCCATACTTCTGACCATTTCTCCAACCTTGCCAAGTCTCTTCTCATCCTTTCCACGCCTTCTTGTGTATCAATCATGTTGCAGATCTTTGTGTCATTTGCAAAGAGGCATACTTTTCCTTCCAGTCCCACTGCAATGTCACTTATAAAGACATTAAAAAGGACTGGACCCAGTACTGAACCCTGCGGTACCCCACTAGTAACCCCTCTTTCTTCAGAGTGGACTCCATTTACAATTACCTTCTGTGTTCTGTTGTCCAGCCAGTGTTTTACCCAGGCTACCACCCTGGGACCCACTCCCAGGCTGGTTAATTTGACTATTAATCTTTTGTGTGGGACTGTGTCAAATGCCTTGCTAAAGTCTAGGTAGGCCATGTCCACAGCTCCACCCTGGTCTAATACTTTGGTCACCCAGTCAAAGAAATCTATTAGATTCGTCTGACATGTCCTTCCTGCTGTGCACCCTTGCTGCCTTGGGTTCTGTGCCCCACTGGCCTCTAGATACTCAACAATTATTTCCTTCAGAAGTGATTCCATCACTTTCCCAACCACAGAGGTCAAACTAACAGGTCTGTAGTTTCCAGCCTCTGTCTTTTTTCCACTTTTGTAAAGGGGACTCATATCTGCCTTCCTGCAGTCCTCAGGTACCACACGATCCTCCCATGATTTGTTAAAAAGGTTAGTCAGTGGTGTTACTAGTTCTCCCCTTAATTCTTTTAGAATTCTGGGGTGAATTCCATCAGGCCCCATCGCTTTGTCCACCTTCAGTTTTAGAAGTTCTTTCAGAACCCTTTCTTCTGTGAAAGGACTGGGATTGTCCCCACCCCCCATCCAGAGTGCTTCTGTTAACTGGATTAGGCACCTCCTCTTTTGTGAATACTAAGCAGAAGTATTCTTTCAGTATCCCTGCTTTTTCCCTGTCCCTGTCTGCCCACCTGTCGTCCATTCTATTCAGCCTCACTATCCCTCCCTTTGTCTTTCTACACTCCCTGATGTACTTATAAAAGGTTTTATCCCCGTTCTTAACCGAGTTGGCTGTCTTTTCCTCAGTTTGGGCCTTTGCTATTCTGACTTCCCTCCCTGCTTCCTTCTGCCTTAAGTGGTACAGTTCTCTGTCCTGCTCCTTTTGTGTTTTCTTATACTTCCTAAATGCTATCTTTTTCTCCCTAACCTTCCCCACCACCTTTTTTGAGAACCATTGTGGTCTTTTCTTTCATTTTGATTTGTTTATTTGCTTCACACAAAGACTTTTTGCCTCTGTGATGGCAGTTTTGATTTTTCCCCATTGTTGCTCCTCCCCTCCTTCTATCCTGTTTGCTAGTGCTTTTCTAAGACACACTCCCGTCTTGCCAAAGTCAGCCCTCCTGAAGTCCAGTACTCTCACATTTGTATGGCTTGACTCTGTAGCTGAGTTTATTGTGAACCACACTGCTTGGTGGTCACTTGTTCCCAGATGGCTACCCACTTCTAGATCTGAGATCCTCTCACTGTCCCCATTTCAGATTATGAGGTCTAAGATTGCTCCCTCATGAGTGGGTTCCAAAACTAGTTTGTATGGTCAATGCCAAAAATGTTCCCAAAGACAAGTGTTTATTTGTCATTTCATTTTACAAAATGTTAGTCCCCTTCTAGGCCGCACACTTCAAAATCATATAATATAGAGCTGTCAGTTGAATAAGAGTGATCATCGAGTCCGAAATGTAGACGCACCACATACAACACATACTTCAGTAATAAAATATACAGTGTGTGTGTGTGTGTGTGAAAACAGCCAGCAGTTTTGAAAAGTGAAAATACGTTTACAGTGCTGTTCTTGAATGGAGAGCAGATAGAAGGAACTAGAAGGGGACAGGATCAGATGTGTTTCAGTACAGTAGCTGCTTCTTGTTGTTTTTACAGGGTTTCTTGTGGATTTTACTTGGTAGAATGTTATTTCTTTTCTTTCTTACTACTTCTAAGGGGCTATCAGGGTATTGTTTTTGGGGCTGTTGGAAGTTTGAAAACTGGTTTGGTGGCTGTAAGTGGGCTCATTTGTTGGATGTTTCACTGTGTAACAGGTTGCACTGGTGGAGGCCTATTTCTTCTGATTTAAAACCTATTTGATGGGATTTGCTTGGGGCTTTTTCTTTGGTTGCAGGGCCTGGAGGGGCAGACACAGGGCTGATACACTCTCTCGAGAGTCGGGTGCAGGCTCTAATCCCACCCCTACCCCTCCCTCCCAGAGCTCTGCTTATTTATGGGGAATATCTGCCCTGCAATTGGATGAAAAGGCTGCAGGTGCAGCTCATGTAGTTCTAGCTACTGGGGGTTGGATTTAAAGGCTGGGAGAGAGGAGTTTAGGGAGTTGTTCACTTCCTTTATAAGTTTACTGTGATGTACTGCACCTAGTAACAGGGCTACCGGTTTACTATGGGACTGTATTTAGGATTAGTGGGTGACCTGATTAGTCAGTAGGGGTGTATCTTGGACTAGTGGGGAACGGTGGCTCACCCAAGGAAGCCTACTTGGAGGGGGATGGGACCACACGTCATTAGGGCCGGCATCTTTGGGAGGGTGGTGGGGTGCACAGGGTGTGGGGCAGAATGATACTGGACTGGGCTTAGAAGTTCGGTGGTTGCCCAGTGTGCTACTAGCTGGCACAGTTTAGGGAGGAGGTTGCGGGGATTAGGAGACAGCTGGGGAAAGGGGGGAGGTGTGGTTGGGGAAGAGGGCAGGGATCTCCCACGGGGTTGCACCACGCACTAGGGGTGGGGGCATAGGGAAAGGAATGCAGGAGAATATTCTGGGGTCACATAGGGACCCTGGCAGAGGGGGCAAAAAGGAGGACACTACCAAGGAAGCAGACAGGTAGCTGGGGACCCTCACAAAGGGGGACCAGTGGGACAACATTCTCAGGGAAGTAGGCAGATGGCTGGGGCTGGACAGAAGGAAGCAAGGTGGGGAGGTTGATCGGACCTTACGCTCAGTAACCGCTTCAGTTCTCTTCTTCTGCTTGAGGATGAGGGGTTGATGTAGCCATGATAGGGTGGTTAGAGATGGAAGGGAGTGGGGACAGGAGGCGGGGCCAGATAGCAGGAGGATTGGGGAACCTGGATGCAGGAAAATGGAAGCAGTGGATCAGAGCAGGAGGGGCAGGGGGAAGAGGGAGGAAAGCGCAAGGAGAAGGACCACTTGGGAGGAAAGGACAAGGAAAAGGACCAGAAGTACAAGGAGGATACAGTAAAGGGAGCTGAGGGTTTAGGCCAGGGGAGCACGACAAGCAAGAAGGGACTGAACAGAGACAGGAAGGAAGGGAGGATGAGCCAAGCTAGTTTAGCAGATGGGGGAGAAGGACCAGTCGTGAGCAGTGAGGGGGGAGTTAGCGAGGCACAGAAGAATACCCGGGAGAGGAGAGGCATAGGATTGGAGAGGAGGGGGTGGCCAGGCTAAATGAGGGGGCATCATGTGGCACCCAGATAGGGCGAGGAACAATGAGCTGGCTGGGTGGAGGGTCCGGTAGAAAGGATGAGGGACATGAAAGGGGGGGGAATGGAGGAGAAGGAGCAGTCAGAGTGCTCCTGTTGGGGGATTCTATGATCAGGGGTATCAAATGGAATAGGAAGGGGGAAGCCTGGCCAGTTAGAACAAAATTCTTCCCTGGACTAACGGTGCACAGGGCCAAGCACAAGGTATATCAGCTGGCAAAGGATTGTGGGGGTTCCCCAGACATACTAGTCCGCCTGGGCACAAATGACATTGAGAGAAATAGCGAGCTAGAAATACAGGCAAGGTTCAGGTAGCTTGCCAGGGTCTGTCATGACATAGGGTGCACGATTTCCTTCACGGAAATCCTGCCGGTGCCAAGAGCTAGTGCGGAACACAAGAGGAAGATTTGGGAGATAAACCAGTGGCTCAGGGAGTGGTGTGAGGTCAGAGGGTATGGGTTGATGGGGGACTGGGGGGAGACCTGGGAGGATAAGAAGCTGTATGCTAGAGATAGGCTCCATCTCAATTTGGAGGGAGGAGAATCTTAACTTGAAAATAGAGGGTTCATTGGTGAAAAGTGGGGTTTAAACTTGAGAAGGGTGAGGGATGGGAGAAAAGGCTGTCAGGGGGAGTCCGATAAGGAGGACTTGTCCAGACCCCTGGGAGCTGGAAGAATGGGGAAAAGGCTGACTGGTAAAGTGCAGACCAGGGAAAATGGAATCCCATGGGAACACGAGCTGGGGAGTTGAAGTATAGGGAAAGGGTGGAAGGTAGTCTCTAAATGCCAGGAGCTTGGGCAATAAAATGCCTGCGCCTCAGCGATGCTAACTGAGGAGCGGTGGATGTGGCAGCGGTCACTGAGACCTGGGCCACCACAGGACACGACTGGGACCTGAACCTGGAGGGTTACACTATGTTTAGGAAGGACAGGGGAGGGATGGGGAGGAGAGGTAGCAATAATAGTCAAAATTGCATTGGCACAGGGGAGTAGAGGAGGCGGAGGGAACCGTGGAGGCGATTTGGGTCACCTTGATACTGTGGGGGGCAAGAGAGTAAAATAGGGAGTGGTGTATAGACCTCCTGCGCTGGCGGAAGAGCTGGAGGAGAGTCTGGTGGCAGATGTTGGGAGACACTGCAGATTGGGTAGGGGAAGGGTGGTGGTGTTGGGGGACTTAAACATGCCTGGAACAGACTGGGAGACTGTGACATCTTCGGTGGCCAGGGAACAGAGGTTGTTGGATGTCTTTCAAGATGCATTCCTAACTCAATAGGTGGGGGAACCGACCAGGGAGGCACAGGTACTGGATGTGGTCCTGGCAGACAGTGATCAGATTGGGGGCCTGGAGGTAAGGGGCCCATTGCCGGGGAGTGACCATGCCACGGTCTGGTTCTGCCTGGACCTAGGAGGGGTAGAAGGCTGTACAAAGATGGAGGTAACTGATTTCAGGGGGGAGGATTTTAAGAAAATGGGAAGGATCCTTAAGGAGCATTTGGATGTGATTGGGTCAGGCGTGGACACTGACAGTAGGTGGGAAATAATCAGGAGAGGGGTGCAGGATGCTACCAGCACCTGTGCCAGAGTACGACAAAAAAGTGGTAGGGCCCAAAAACCCTACTGGTGGACCAGGGAGGTCCAGGAGGTGATGCGGGGAAAGAAGGCAGCCTATAAGCAATTCAAGTGCTCAAGGAGTGAAAGGGATCGAGGGGAGTATGAACTGATGGCTAGAAGGCCCACTAGGGTGGTGAGGGCGGCTAAGGCAAGGAAGGACCACAACCTGGCCAGGGAAATTAGGAGAGGGAACAAGGGGTTCTTTAGATACACTGGGGAAAAACGAAGAGTGAAGTGGCAGATTAGCAGGATTAAAATGGACGAGATGGCACAAGAGCCAGGAGAGCAGGCTGAGGTACTAAATGAGTACTTCACCTCAGTTTTCACCAAGGAAAATGGGTGTGCTGCATGATACATGGGAGGAGACAGTGATACTGAGGAAGGGGAGGGACCCTTACCGATCGGCGGGTCTGGAGAGAGAGGGAGGCATCACTGGCAGGAGGGGGAAGGCTAAGTAGGGAGAAGAGGTAGCGGAGGTGGAAATCACAGCAGAGAGAGTGAGGGAAGCCCTCAGGTCCCTTAAGATGGAGGAAGCACCGGGGCTAGATAAATTACATCCCAGAGTGCTGAAGGAACTTGCGGATGTCCTGGCGAACCCCCTGGCAGAGCTTTTCACCATCTCTCTGAGGACAGGGTGGGTGCCCCAGGACTGGAAGGTGGCGCATGTAGTGTCTATCCACAAGGGGGGATCAAGGGAGGTGGCAGGGAACTATAGGCCTGTCAGCCTGACATCGGTGGTGGGCAAGGTAATGGAGAGCATTATCAAGGAGAGGCTGGGGGGGGGACCTGGAAAAGTCAGGGTGCCTGGATGATAGACAGCATGGATTCGTCCCAGGGAAATCGTGTCAGACAAACCTTGTGGAGTTCTATGACTGGGTGACAAGAGCCTTGGACCTGGGTAGACCAGTGGACGTCCTCGTTCTAGACTTCAGCAAGGCATTTGACTCTGTTCCTCACAAGGGCCTGTTGGATAAGCTGGGGGAAATGGGGATGGGTAACCAGATGATCAGATGGATAGACAGTTGGCTCCAGGACCGGAGTTGACGGGATAGTCTCATCCCCAAAGAGGATCATTAGTGGTGTCCCACATGGATCAGTCCTTGGGCACCTCCTGTTCAACGCCTACATCTCTGACATAAGGACAGGTATCAGGAGTGAGATGAGTCTCTTTGTGGATGACTCAAAACTGGGGGCGGTGGTGGATGGGGAGGAGGGGAGGGTGGCCCTACAGGGGGAACTGGAGGCTCTGGAAAAATGGTCTAGAAAGTGGAAGCTGAGGTTCAATGCAGGGAAATGCAAGGTACTGCACCTGGGGGCCAGAAACCTGGGCCAAGTGTACACCCTGGGGATGGGAATGCTACAAGTCTCGATGGCTGAGAGGGACCTGGGGGTGGTGGTGGATGTCAAGATGAACAACTCGGAGACTTGTAGGAGGGCAGCAGCCAAGGCCAATAGGATGCTGGGATGCATCACTAGGGGGATCACCTCCAGAAAGAGGGAAGTGATACTCCCTCTGTATAACTGCTTGGTGAGGCCACACCTCGAGTACTGCGTGCAGTTTTGGAGGCCACACTTAAAGAGGGACCTTAAACTCCTGGAGAGGGTCCAGAGGAGGGCAACCAAAATGATTTGGGGCTTGGGGGACAGGACGTATGGGGAGAGGCTCGAAGAGCTAAATATGTACACATTGGAAGAGAGAAGGGACTGGGGGGACATGATAGACGTCTTCAGGTACATGAAGGGGGTAAATAGGGGAGGAGCAGTTAGGGTACTTTGAAGGAAGGAGGAGGGGCAACTAGAGGCAGGGTGGAAGCTGGAGGAAGATTCAGGGAGAAAGGAGGAGGTGCTACTTCACTGAGAGGGTGGTGGAGCCATGGAATGCGCTGCCCAGGGGCTGGTGGAGGCAGAGGCGGTGGAGGGGTTCAAAGGGGTGGGACAGGTACAGGGAAGGGTTCTGGAAGCAAAATCCAGTGCAGCGAGAATATCTGGAACTGAGAAGGGAGAAGCCAGAGAAGGCTAGGGGGACAGCAAGGTCAGCTCCCAGGGTGGGGGCTGACCAAACGAGCAGACACGAAAGACCATTGGGCCTATTCTGATGGCATTTTAGTATGTTAGAATGCATAAGTTGATTCTTCATCAGCTACAGGCAGGAAGCTGAAGCAGTAAAAGAATGTGGAGGTTTAGCTGTACTGTTAGTAGCCAAAAAATGTACAGAAAACATAAAAAAATGATAGACAGTGGCAGATCCAGGATTTTACAATGGGGGGGTGCTGTGGTGGTAGGCCTACTTGATATGCAACTTTTTATAATATTTAGTCCTTTATACTGTCATTTTCATTACATTTTGAATGAACATATAAACATAATCTATAGATTTGAATGTATATTTTCTTACTTCTACAGTAATGTGGAAATGCAGCAGCAGCAGCAAGCAAGTAAGTTACAATGGGGTGCACCTGCACCTCTAAAAACCCTGGATCCACTACTGTACACAGACACAACAAATTGTATGACAGTAGTTTTATTCAGCATTAAAAACACACAATAAACCATATTAGAGCCAAAACCTGCTTTCCTGTTCCCTTTAATTGTGGTGAAATCATAGAATCATCTTTACTGGTCTGGCATCATGGCACTGTAAAGGTCATCCCCTGTAAAGCATTTCAGTAGGTTACTAATATCCCTTCTCCAAACAAAGGAAAAAAAAGGAAAAAGTGCCTAGTTACACTAATTTTATTTATTTAGTTTTTGTTAACCGGGTAAGTGCACTAGCCAGCAAGTGACTGTTTTCAGGCACGACCCGGGAGGTAAAATTACAGAACATAATGATACAGTAAGGATAACGAAAATACATGATGCACGAAATACAGGAAGATACATATGGCAGGATACAATGCATGACAAAGGAAAATACAAGGCAAATACATTTCAAGGACATTTTCCATTGAGCGATACATAAAGTGCATTGAAGGACCTAGGAAAGGGAGAGAATTACATTTAGTGTACTCACTGTGTAGACAGTACATTACAAATGGATAAAACGCTGTCTCCTATTTTCATGGTTATCCTATTTTTCAACCACTTCTACTTGTGTGGAGGTGTTATGTAAGTGGAGAACATTGTACGTATGCATTGTAAGTTTATCTTTTTGTTTTGAACATACACTATAGTGACTGGAGGGAGATGCAGAGGAAGGAAGACCAACTTTGCTTTATATCTGTGGTCAGCTGTAGGAGATTTTTTATTAATACTGTAAGTTGGGAGAAGTACAATTTGGTGGTCTGAAAAATACTGTGTATGTAAAAACATACCAGTATTTCTCCCTCCCCCATCTCAAACCAAACAGCACACACGATTTCTGACTGCCTCAGGATCTGAAAACATCCCGCTCCCAAATTCACAACAACATCGCAGCTGCCTCCCAAACCACTTTGGCATTTAGGGAGGACCTGTGCTTCATAAACTGAGAATTCTTCCCTTGGTAGATTAGCACAATGCTTTGCCAAGCTTTTGTGCTCTTTGCACTTCTCAACATGATGTCCAACTAGCTGATGGTCATCCCCTTCAAGGTTAATCCTGTACTTAAAGGTGAAGTCTCCCATAGTTTCACACCAATATTTCCCAACTCCTTATGTGTAACTGTTTTGTGCCTCCTCCAGTTGCCTGCAGTCCTATTGCTGTCCATATCTAGATTATAAATAAAAATATACAAGAAGTTATCACTTGTTTGTCCTCCATTTTACCATTAATATTGCTGGAGAATAATGTCATTAGAGCAACAGATAATGGTGCTGCACTAAATGCAGTTCCACAAGTAAACCAAACCTATAATGTTTGGTTCTCCACTTGAGTAATGGAAGAACCATATAAGTGTTGTGCACATCCTGAAGTGCAGGTCTAATAGGGACTAGCGCCATGTGAGTGTGTTGCAGCACTGATTTAAGGTATATACAATATTCATATAAGGAAGTGCCTGTGTGTTGTGTTACTTTCTTTTGGCAAAACAATTTACCCAATAAATTACTCTGGTGCAACAAGAGTTTTTTTTTGTATGTTTTCTTTATGCACCCTACCTTTGGGGCATGTCTCAGGGTCCCATCTGCAGACGCCTCACCAACCCTGCTTGAATTAATGACCGGGAACTTCATCGGAATGCAAGGTCGGGCTCTCCTGGCCCCATGGAGAGGCTAAACATATGTAGAACAGGTCCTCCTCAGTTCCCTTTTAAATGCCTGTTAATATCAACTACTTATTTAATTAAAATAGGGAGAGTTCACCTACTGGTGAATCCAAACTTGTGTAAATCAATAAAGACGGAGACTCTCAACCCAAAAACTGTTTCCAAATGGTTTACTGAGTAGATCTCATTCCATGTATTCCATGCACAAAGTATTTAAAAGTTCTTTGTTACAATATCCATTGAAGTAAAGTGCACTTGTACTCATATTTCATTAGGTAAATGTTTTCGAACAAGCGTGTTCCTTCCTCAGACCAAAAGACAAGTGCTGTATACAAAATAAAAAGAATAACTATTACTAATAATGACTAATAAATATTTTATAAAATAAATACATTAGTTTTGTAATATAAAAAATAATACAGGGGGAACACACCTGTTAGATATCTTGTATTCATTTCAAAAAACTCAATTATTGTTTGAATTGCATCTCCAGACTGGTTGGGGCTGAATAAGCGAAAGAGAAATATCACATTTTTAATTTCCCATTCCCTTTCAACTGATGATAACATCAACATTCAAACTTCCCAAGGATATAATTACTTTAGAATACCTGGGCAATAGAAAGTGCGGTCTCTGCTTAAGTCCGAATAAAATAAGTTTCACAGCTTGCGACTATCTGTAAAGGATTTTTAAAGATACAAAAAATGTCTTAAGTAAGATTATAGTAGTAAAGTAGATGAATCTACAAAAAAAATGTTTTTACCTTAAATAAAACAAATCCTGGGAAGTAACATTCCCATGTAAAATAAAGTTCTTAGTTTCTTACCCCAATTTAATGGTGGGTTTCACAAAGAAAAAGGCGAAATCCACTTTTTACACTGGATTAGCTTGTTGTCATGGACTAACCGCAAAATACTTCAAACAAATCTAATATGCTCGTTTACTTTTTGAAAGGGCAAACATGAAGCAAGAAGTATAGTTAAGGCTTGACCACTAATAACATGCAAATGAGTTAGTTTTGAGGGTGCTTGTAATATCAATTACATAATGTAATTAATATTACAAGCATCCTCCAAACTAACTAATTTGCATGTTATTAGTGGTCAAGCCTCGACTCCCACCACGACCACTTGTTTTTGTATATTATGATAACCTCCCTTTAATTGTAATTTCATCTATACTGCTTGCATCATGTTTGCTCTAATTTAAGAAATATACCCCTTTTAGTCTTTAGTAATTGTGTTAAATTAAAATTTTAGCCTTGAGAGCTTTTGTGAATTGAAGGGGGATGAACGTACCTTTCATCATTGATTCCCATAGCAGCTGGGCTGCAAAGCATGTCACTGATGTGACATCATCACACTCCTTCCTGGAATATGATTATAAGCAACCCAGCCCTTCTTTCCAATATCCTCTAACTCTCCGTCCACACTGCACTGCACAGACCCCATAACGGATAGAAACTGTTATAACTGGGGAGCGGTGCAGTGTCCTACACTGCTTCGCGTGTCCATATGGGACCGGCACAGCTGGTCTACACTTGAGGAGCCAGGCGGCTGTTACCGTGTACCCGATCACAATGCAGCTTGCTCTATGCTGAGGGGACCCGGTGCAGCGTCCACCTCTGACGTGCGTTACTGAGGTGTAATCGGTTTAAACTGTTGTTGAAACCAATTACAAGGTGGTTTCAACAACGGTTACAAAAACGCCTTTCTGTAATGTTACAGGTGTAAATGCAAACCGTTGCGGTAACGGTTTGGGCACTCTGTATCGTTATAGAGGCGTAGTGTGGACAGGACCTAAGAGAGGAGGTTTGGCGTTCCAGACAATGGTGTTGGCTTCAAAAAGTAAACAAGCATATTAGATTTGTTTGAAGTATTTTGCAGTTAGCCTGTGACGACAAGCTATTCCAGTGTGAAAAGAGGATTTTGCCTTTTCCTTTGTGAAACCCACCATTAAATTGGGGTAAGAAACTAAGAACTTTAATTTACATGGAATGTTACTTCCAGGTTTTGTTTTTTTAAGATAACATTTTTTTGTACATTCACCTACTTTACTACTATAATCTTACTTAAGACATTTTTGTATCTTTAAAAACCTTTACAGATAGTCGCAAGCTGAGCAACTAATTTTATTCGGACTTAAGACACATACACTTTCTATTGCCCAGGTATTCTAAAGTAATTATACTTGGGAAGTTTGAATTTTGATTTTTTATAATCAGTTGAAAGGAATGGGAAATTAAAATGTGATATTTCTCTTTGCTTATTCAGCCCCAACCGGTCTGGAGATGCAATACAAACAATAATTGAGTTTTTGAAATGAATATGAGATATCTAACAGGTGTGTTCCCCTGTATTATTATTTATATTACAAAACCAATTTATTTGTAAAACCTTTATTATTCATTATTAGTGATAGTTATTCTTTTTGCTTTATATACAGCACTTGTCTTTTGGTCGGATGAAGGAACATACTAGTTCTGAAAACATTTACCTAATGAAATATGAGTACAAGTGCACTTTTACTTCGATAGATATTGTAACAAAGAACTTTTAAATACTTTGTGCATGGAATACATGGAATGAGATCTAGTCAGTAAAATATTTAGAAACAGTTTTTGGGTTGAGAGTCTCCGTTCTTTATTGTTTTACCCATGGCTCCCAGACCCCACGGAGGACCAGAGGGTCAGCCGCATTGGGCGTGTGGTGTGTGGGACTACTATGCTCGCCGTCACCTCACCCGAAGGTAGAGGGATTTTTCCTTGTTTTCACCCCCGGAGCACGGACGTGCAATGACATCCTGCCCAGCGTGTGCACACTCCCGCATACACCCGGAAGACATCTCCTGCCCCAATCCCCCATGCCTCTGCTACTGTGCACTGCAGAAACCCCAGCCTCTGCCAGGGGTCACGAGTACATCAGAGGAGCCCCGAACCCTCCCCAGGACTAGGAGAGCTGTCCTCTGGATGCTCAATCCCAGTTCTCCCCTGCGGACCCCCGACAACCTGAGCTCATTCCTGAACTCGGTTCACTAGTGTGGCATGAGGTATGGTGTCCAGCGCGTCAGCCCTCAGCGCCACCGGGCCGGCCTGCAACAAGAGTTTTAAGTGTTATTATACACCTATTGTATTATGTTCTGTGTGTGTTAACATTCTCTGTTTTGATTGACACCAGCAGTGAGAAACAATCTTGCAAATATGCCCCTTTCCCTTTGTAACTATCCAGTCAGTGATTGGATGGCTGCTGTAAGGCAATATAGAGTTCAGCTATAACAAGGCATAGGTTACCAGGAAAGCATCAGTTGCAGCATATGGAAGAAGGGTAATCTAGTGGTTAAAGCACAGGCACAAGAACTGGGAGAGTCTGGTTCAAATCCTACTAGAGTTCCTTATTCTCTAACCCTTAACAAGTTCCCCTAACCTCCTTGGGAACTGTGATGGCCCCTTAGGTCCATGACTTTAAAAGTGCCCCCTTTCTCATTGTAAATCATTAGCAGTGATGTGAGAGCTACAGCACTTCACTTTGAAGGTACTGAGGACAAGCTGTGGCACCCCCACACTTTGTAATGCCAGCATTTGAAGCAGGATGTCCCTCACAAATCAGATGCTACACTTTAGCCTGTTGTAGGTAAAGAAACTAATCAGTCTCAGTGATTGTAGTGCTCTGTATTTGCTTAGCTTATTTCTCCCATGTCATATGCATTCTGTGTCTTGGTATTTCCAGTCAGAAACTCAAATTTAAGGAACATTTGAAATGTAAAACAATACACTTTATAAAGTAAGTGAGCTAGCTTTTCACTTTCAGGCTGCTCATTTGTGCAAAGGAGGAATTCAGTCTTGTGTGATCCTTTGGGAAACTGCCCAGGCCCACTTTGTAAATGAATGTTCTCAAGGGTGTTCACCTGGTTCAGTACAGATTGACTGATTCAGTCTACTGTTCTCCACAACATGTTACAACTGTCTCACAGAAAGAAATGAGCAGTACAAAGAAACATATTTTGTTTCCTGTGAATGAAATACTGTTAGATGTATTCTTTGTTCGACACATACAGTATCAAGGCTACAGGAACCACTCCCTGTGTGAGTTGCATGACAGAACGGTCTTAAGCAATTGCAAACTTAAACTAAAATCAGGATAGATAACATTGATACCCTTATGTTTTCTTCTGCAATGTTGCTGCAGTGACATCAAGAGAATGAGAGGGTTGTATTACAGGTGACTCATTTGCATGTATATGAAGGCTTGCTTGACACTTACTACCTGAGTCAGAGCCTCAGACTCTAGATATGTGTTGCAACAGAAGAAATGGCTAATTTCTTATTGACATATGTACAGTACTTGTTGTAATGTATAATAAATACATCAGACATATCCAAATCATAAATATACAGCAGTCTTCTCTTTTAAGTATCTCCATCCACCCCCCTCTGAACACAGAAGGACACACCTTCTGCAGGATAAGCATGTAGGCTGCTGCTGACATTTAGTCATTGGGAAATAATATGCAGAGGTGCTCCAAAATCTGACCTAATGGAGAGAGAAGAAAAAGTTTTGCCACACCACCCCAGAGTCAGGAGGTCATCTGTATGAATCTGTGAGTCATAGGCATATCATCAGTGAAACTGAAGATATGCCTATGACTTACATAGTGACACATTGTATGTTCGAGACTATGTCTTGTTTTAATAATAAAACACTATGGGGTACAGCTTATTTATTTGAGTTTTACTAACCAGCTGTGTAGTGTCCTGGCTGTACTGTATTTTTGACAAATGGCGTAGGTGCTATGGGGTCTCGTGTGAACAGCAAATGCAGGAATGTCTTTGGTGCCCCCCCCCCACCCATTGTGACTTTCATAACCATCCTCAGGTGCTATGAATACCTTATGGATTGCTGACAAGGTTGCTGACAGTTTCTGTAGCAAATGTCTGAAATCCCTGTGAGTCTCCTAGCTTCAATATTAGTCTGGTGCCAGTTGTGACATGCATACTGTACTTGGCTCTGATTTAATCAATGAGACTGTAGCATATTTTAATAATAGAGCAGAATGGGGTACAGCTGGGACGTGCATACTGTACTTGGCTCTGATTTAATTACTGAGACTGTAGCATATTTTAATAATAGAGCAGAATGGGGTGCAGCTGGGACGTGCGTACTGTGCTTGGCTCGATTTAATCAGTGAGACTGTAGCATCTTTCGATAATAGAGCAGAATGGGGTGCAGCTGGTACTTGCCTACTGTACTTGGCTCTGATTTAATCAGTGAGACTGTAGCATCTTTCAGTAATAGAGCAGAATGGGGTGCAGCTAAGACGTGCCTACTGTACTTGGCTCTGATTTAATCAGTGAGACTGTAGCACCTTTCAATAATAGAGCAGAATGCGGTGCAGCTGGGACATGCGTACTGTACTTGGCTCTGATTTAATCAGTGAGACTGTAGCATCTTTCAATAATAGAGCAGAATGGGGTGCAGCTGGGACGTGTCTACTGTACTTGGTTCTGATTTAATCAGTGAGACCGTAGCATCTTTCAATAATAGAGCAGAATGGGGTACAGCTGGGACGTGCGTACTGTACTTGGCTCTGATTTAATCAGTGAGACTGTAGCATATTTCAATAATAGAGCAGAATGGGGTACAGCTGGGACGTGCGTACTGTACTTGGCTCTGATTTAATCAGTGAGACTGTAGCATCTTTCAATAATAAAGCAGAATGGGATGCAGCTGGTACTTGCCTACTGTACTTGGCTCTGATTTAATCAGTGAGACCATAGCATCTTTCAATAATAGAGCAGAATGGGGTGCAGCTGGTACTTGCCTACTGTACTTGGTTCTGATTTAATCAGTGAGACTGTAGCATCTTTCGATAATAGAGCAGAATGAGGGTACAGCTGGGACATCACGTACTGTACTTGGCTCTGATTTAATCAGTGAGACTGTAGCATCTTTTGATAATAGAGCAGAATGGGTGTAGCTGGTACTTGCCTACTGTACTTGGCTCTGATTTAATCAGTGAGACTGTAGCATCTTTCGATAATAGAACAGAATGGGGTACAGCTGGACGTGCCTACTGTACTTGGCTCTGATTTAATCAGTGAGACTGTAGCATCTTTCAATAATAGAGAGCAGAATGGGGTGCAGCTGGGGCGTGCATACTGTACTTGGCTCTGATTTAATCAGTGAGACTGTATCATCTTTCAATAATAGAGCAGAATGGGTGCAGCTGGGACGTGTCTACTGTACTTGGCTCTGATTTAATCAGTGAGACTGTAGCATCTTTCAATAATAGAGCAGAATGGGGTACAGCTGGGACGTGCGTACTGTACTTGGCTCTGATTTAATCAGTGAGACTGTAGCATCTTTCAATAATAGAGCAGAATGGGGAGCAGCTGGGACGTGTCTACTGTACTTGGCTCTGATTTAATCAGTGAGACCGTAGCATCTTTCAATAATAGAGCAGATTGGGGTACAGCTGGGTAGTTATGATGTCTTATGATCTCAGCACCACTGCACTGTTCATTTCCAACTACTCTTTTTTGGCTCACTTTCAAGTGATGAGCTTACACTATCTTCTGCAACATTAGATCTGCACCTAAATAACATAAAATAAATAAATAGATCTGCACCAGCCTGAAAGGAGAAGGATCTATGGAGGTGCTAAACATTGCCAGTTTATATAGAAACACCAGAATGTTGACCCATACACTATGCAGTATACTCAACACCACTGAACTATCAAAAAGGATCCCAGGCTGGCCCGATGGCACAGAGGGTTGAGGTGCCGGACTTCACACCTCAAACCACGCCAGTGACCCGGGTTCAGGAATGGACTCGGTGCCGGGGGCTGGCAGGGGGAAGGAGAGGATGGAGCATCTGAAGGACTGCTCTCCTCTCCTGGGGAGGGCCAGGGGTAGCTCCACTCTGTAGTGGCCCCTGGTGGAGACCAGGGATACTGCACATAGCAGTGCAGGAGTGACCAAGAAAGCCAGAAAAATAACTTTGGCACCACCAGATGACAGCCCCCATTCTCCATGTTCCCAGAACCTCTGGGAGCCTCCTCCACCACAGCAGCACCCCCGGACCATGGAAAAATAGTGTGCTGGGTTTCCCCACCCCCAGTGCCTTCCCCCTTGGAGGAAGGGGACCCACCCTATAATGGGATGTGCCGGGGACATCTTGGGCGTTGGCTGCAATATGTGGGTGAGAGGGGGGAGCTTCCAGAAGAGGACTGCTGGAGCGTGAAATGCTAGGGTGGCCCAAAGGAGAGGTGGACACTGGAGTCTGTGGGAGGAAGGAAAATAGATCGTACACAAAAAAGGACCCCAGTTCAGTCTGTTACCTCTGTGTGACCATGAACAAGTCATTTACTCTCACTACATCTAAAGGGACATAATTCTTGTAGTTTGTTTTGTATATTTAAACACCTGTGCATGTATACAGTTGATTTAATCACCACAGTGTACTGGTGAATGTGTTTGTTTTAAAATAGTGTTATTTTGTACTTTTTTATGGTTTCATGTTAATGATATGTTTTTCCAACCAATATTCATTTTTTAATTAATTGTACTGTATATTACTTGCAAGAGTATAATTTTAGTGATGACACAGAATGAAGCATTTCTGTATTTTTGGAATATAGCTCTATCTATATTTGTATTTTTGGACCGTATCAAACAATATGCAGGATGTGTATGTCGGGGGTATTAAACAGACCATTTTCAAGCCCACATTTCCAGTTATTTTACTAAATAGGGATATCCCAGTGCTTCTGGGTGTTAAAAGTGACCTTTGTTTTGGCGCTAGCCCAGACCTGAAAGGAAAAGAAATGATGTACTGGGGTTGAGAGGCTACAGTCTGTAGAATCAAGTAGGCGTCAGAACTGTGCAGGACAAAAAGCAACCCGGAGTTCACCGATGATTTCTCTTCATTTTGGTATAAAATGCTCAGGTTTAATACAGCATTCATTTCAGCAGGTATTTCCTTAATGAATTCTGTATTTAACATTACAAATTTCTCTAGTGCCAAACCATAGATATTTAAATAAATTGGAACACCTTCTAAGGATGGATTTTTTTACATTTACTGTAACTTATGCATTGGGTTTGGTAACTTATGGAATAAAAGTGGTTGCAACTGTTGCAGATATTGCATGGGGGGGGTATGACAGCATGTTCCAGAAGCATTACAGTAGTTAAAGTAATGAACATTTTCATTGGTGGCTTATCAGCTTGCAAAAGTTTTGTAGTGTTTGAACATTTGGACTCCTGACTTTTGGAGTCGGTCAGAATTTCTTGTGTTTGGGCTGGGATTGTATGTAGGGACACACGTACTGTATAACACTGCTAATACCTTAATACAATTAATAATAAAAGGATAGATAATAACATGCATTCAAATATGCAATATATTTCAATGAATGAGGGGGCAAGGCCGTACCTCACAAGTGCAAAGTAAAGAGTGAGCTACAGTGTAATAGTTTTTCCCCTCACACATGGAAATAACTTGAATATTTGAACTCAGGCTACACTCTATGCTAGTATACAAGATGAACTTTTCTATTTTCATATTTTCAGTCATTTTTGGGGGGGTTTCATTGTATAGTATGCTGGATTCCTCCATCCTCTGAAACGATGTACTCCAGAAAAAATGTGTGCCTGAGTTCTTGGTTCCTTAATTGTACAGTATCTGTGTGTGTTGACAAGTAGTTTGTGTAGTTGGGTGCAGTATCTGGTGACAAAGAAAATCAGGGGGTTGGGTGCACATTTATTTGTGGCAAAAAAAGTGCAGACTTCATTGCTTTGTGGTACAGTAGCCTACAGTACAGTAGCTTAGATTAGTTCCCTGATGATGGGGTAGTGCACCCTGAAGTGTTGGAGTCCGCACTTTTTTACCTCGAATAAATGAGGGAGGGGTATTTGACAACCAGTGGAAAATAAAAAAAGGGGGAAGAAACAGAAGGGGGGGGTAGATTCATGATCAGGACAGTAGTTCATTATTCTGAACAGACAAACAGGCAAACAGGTGTTGTGGTAAATAGGTGCAGGCTCCAGTGCTTTGGGGTACACTACGCCTCTATTAGGGATTGGGTGCTCATTAATCTCTGGCAAAAGGGTGCAGGCTCCAGTGCTTCTGGGTTCACTATGCCTCTATTAGGGATTGGGTGCACATTCATTTCTGGCAAAAGGGTGCATGCTACATTGCTTCATGGTACACACAGCACAGGAACCTGCCTGTTTGCCACAAATAATGTGGAAGTACAGTAATGTGGTAAAAACAAATCAGGATTTTAACATAACCATGTCTCCTTAACCCTACTATGGTGACATCACCACACCATTATACTATGTACAGAAAATGGTGCATTATGAGTTGTTTGTGCACACAAACATAAGCACTGGAGTCCACACATTTTTGATTCAAAAATATGTGTGAATATGAGGTAAACAGTTCTACAGGTAAAACTAGAAGGGAATCCAGCATTCCATGGGGCTCAGTCAGAACACCAGTATGTCAATTAGACTGCTAATATATTCTTTTTAACGAGTTTACAGATGTCTGCATCAGCTCTTTAATTTTTTTGATACCTTCCACTTATGTAATAAATTATGCTTAGTCTACATCTGTTTACAGTCTAAAAATTGAGCCGTGTACTGTAGCATGAAAAACTGATATAGTTTCCAATGAATTGCAATAATAGAACCACTCATGTCATTGCAGTCTGTCTTCAAATTACAAAGTGGTTGCTGCATGTTCCAATCCCTGCAGTCCTACAGAAATGTCAATACTGTACATTCACTGTGCAACCATTTATCTGATTAAATTGCATGTTTTTATTTTTATGTAATTTATGTATGTTGCCCCTCATGTACATAAAATATATATATATATATATATATATATATACATACACACACATATAGAGAGAGAGAGAGAGAGACGACCATAGCACGCATAACAGCTGCAACAATTGTAGTAGGCCAGTACTAAAGTAATGTAATTTGAAGAGCAACCAGTACAAAATGAATTGATGAAGCATCCCTTGCATGCTATGAATTGGTGCAGAGTCTGAATAAGATATTCAGAAGACCATGTTAAAAATAAATAAATAAAGGAAAAGTAAAAAATGTAAGATAAAAAAGGACAAAGTGATAATGGGAATAACAGAGAGCTTTTATCATTATGAGTAGAATTGGGTGTAATTTATGCATAAACAGACACCTGCAATGTGATTTTTCACAGAGTCTCATTCAACAGTTATGGCTCAGCCGACAGTTTGCGATGCATTTACAATTAGGTGCTGAGTCATACTCTCCAGCCATACTTTTTGTCTTGCATTTTTTCTTTTACCCATTATTTTTAACATGGTCTTCTGAATGTCTTATTCACATAGTTGATTTATTGCCAGTCAGTGTCATGACGCTTATTGACTTTCACAGAATCTGGACACAGCTTGAAAGAAAACAGGCCAATACCCATCAGAAAAATCTCAAATGAACCACAGTCATATATAGTAAATTACAAAAAAAAAGTAAGGACAGTCAGCAATACACCCAACATTGTTGCTAATCACTAAACTGATTAAAACGTGCAGCCTCTCACAGTAACATTTTCAGTATTTTATTGGGACACTGTCAAAAGAAAATCTGCAAATTTTTTTTTTTTATTTTAACTATAATGAAATGAAATCGTATTGACATTATGTATATCTTCTTGAGTTTCTGATGTACAGGTACATACTGTAACTCATAGAATGAAATGTTTTCATTCTTTAGTTAATGCAACTGTATGCATTGTTAGTCCAGTGGTTTAGATATGGGGAAGATTAGTTTTTCTTGTAGTGTTATCGTTTTTTTTTTCCATGTAGACCTGTCCCATCTCTTTTTTTCTTGGTGGCTTACATTTCTCAAGCCAATGTCCCATTTTGCCAAACATTTAATCCTCCCATCACGCAAACGGACACAGTCTCACACACTAACAGTTTTATTGGGTCTTGAAAAGTACAGTAACTAGCTGCAGGAGAAAAGAAAATGGTCTCTCTACTCTCCTGTAGTTCCTCTCATCTCCTAGCAGTGTGAAATTTAACCTTTTTTGATGCCATGTTAGAGATCTGTTTCAGGAGTTATGAAAGTGTTGGGCTACCATGCCATCACCAACCATGCTGTCTGTCCACTGTTTCTTTCTTCAGGTTTTGAAATTGCAACAAGAACGACAGGTTCACAGTTCAACTTCAAAATCTGCATGGACTGTAAATTAAATAATGTTACAGCTGGTTTTGAGTAGGGCAAGTTATATAATGATTTTAATAAATAAGTTGTGTCAGTCATCCAAGTTCTGTGTCTGTATAAATGTTGTGCAAGTAAGATCGGTGTGAGGAGTGTGCTGAGATTAATGTGCGCACCCTTGTGGGTGTTTATGTGCTGTCCCAGCCTTTATCGTTTTCTGTTCTTTCCATAGTCTGACATCACAATGTTGGAAGGAGTGAGCCGGTTTGGAACATATTAATGTTGTCTGCTTCATTCTGGAAGTGCATTCTCACAGCAGACCATCAGCACTTCAGCAATGAGAATGCGCTTCAAGTTGGTATGTCTTGTGGTATTACGGGTGGTCTGCTCCGATAAAGAAACCTACTAGAACCACATTTCTTGCTCAGTTTAGTGTAAATCTGAGTATAGCACATAAAACTAACACACCACAGGCACATTTTGAATCAGTTTAATTTATTATAATAAAAGGAAAATATTAAAATAATCACAATGTACAGGAGCTGACAGTGTCGCTTTAAATAAAATGACAACATTCCATAAAAACAGTGACACATCACTTTCTGCAGTTATTTTTATTTAAATTAGTGCAATGTAGAGGACAGAGAGGCCAATACCAACATCGGTACCATAATGGGAAATGGAGCAAGGAACATACTGTATATTTTCAAAACACCTGACATCATCTGCAGTTTTATCAGGGAAGACAGCATATGTTACAGTGAAATCAAGGCAGCTGTGCCTTGATAGATCATAGTAGTCAACCAGTGGCTGATTAGGAAAGATCATCTTAATGCATTTAAAACCCATTGAATATACATAAAAAGCTGTCTACCGCACTGTTACTGATCGGCAGGGGGCTGTCTAACAAATGGCAGGAGGAGGTACCGACTGGTATATGGAGGCACCGTTCAACTTATCTGTAGCAGGCACTGTACAGGATGGTGCGAACATGGGGTGCCTGGAAGAATATGCAAGTATGGAGAGAACATGGCGTGCAAGAATATGTATTTCAGGGTTTTAAATAATTGATTAGCAGTTTTTTTTCTTGGGACAATGCTAACTGTAAAGAAAGTATTTATATAGGTTTTCTAGAAGTGTTATGTTTGTTAAACACAGTGAGGTAAGTGCTATGCATTTGCACAATGTTTTAGCACTTTTATGAGCAAAACGCTAATCAAATTTTGGAGTTAAATAAATCCCTGTATTTATGTATGGAGAGAACAGAAGGTACATGAAAATGTAAGTGTGGAGAGAACGAGTTCAGGAATATGTAAGTGTGGAGAGAACAGGTCATGTAGTAATATGTAAGTATGGAGAGAACGGGGTGCAGGAATATGTAAGTGTGGAGAGAACAGGGCTGGAATAATATGTAAGTATGGTGAGAACAGAGTTGTAAGAATTAAGAGGACAGGGTGCAGGAATATGTTTGTTTATTTTTTGTATTTAGTTTTTGTTGACCGGGTAAGTGCACTAGACAAATCCTGCCTATTTTCAGGCATGACCCAGGGAAGGGGGATACAGATTTATGCCAACTGACCTTGAACCAGATTAAGCTGTTGGTGGTATTTTTAGTGAATAAGGAAATTTGGCCAGGACACCAGGAAATTCCCTACTCTGGAGAGCGTTGTCTCATCATGTGGCATCTACGGAGGAGGACAGTTCACTGTCGGTTCTGGAGGAGGGGCGGTCACACGGGCGAAGTCGGCCTGGGGCATGCTGTTTCTGCCCAAAATAGGATTTTGCTTCCCGCAGTTTCATCTATCTGTACGGATGCTACCCTGACTACGAGTGCTGTAGAAGTCTGACTCGAAGACACTATGGTTTCGGAAATGGTTTTGAAGCGTGAAGCTTTGAAGTGTCAGTTGTTACAAACCGAACTTGCCCTTACTTCTGCTAGAGCTGATTTTGCTAGAAAAAAAGCGTGAACGCTTACTAGGGATTTTTCCTGATGTCCCGCCCGAACTTTCAAGTTGGGTCCTGGCGCTGCTGATGAAGTGGTTTCCACTGCGCCAACACCTGAGGTAGCATCTGTTTTATTTGCAGATTCGTTGATTGAGATGCCTGATGACCAGTGGTCTCCTGAATCGTCGCTTTCCAAGGCGGGCTGGAAGCGGCTTACTGACTGGTCTTGGGTGGTTGACCCGGCTCCACCGTTGGATGTTTTGGCTCGTTCTGTTCATGTGGAAGGCGATACTGCAATTTTGAACACTGCTTTGCCTCAAGACTCAGGGTCACCTGCTATGCCTTTGGCTGATGCTCCAGGTAGTAATGTTCCTATTTCTCCTGCCTCGGACTCATCACGATTTCTCTGTAGATGCTCGGGTATTTCTACTGTTCCTTTGCCTGCCCCCCTAACATTGCTTCTCCTGACTTGTTTGCTAAACCGATTGAACAAGCAAAGCGGTAATGCCATTAGACTGAGATATTTGGGAGGCTGGCTGAAGTACTCAGATTGCTTTTATGTGGGCAGGGTTTGATCAAGCCGTCCCTGGGATTCTCACCTGCTGATATTTATGCCCTGATCCACGCTCCAGGAGAGCATTCTTTTGACATTAGTTTCAGGACTCCTTCAGCTTTGGAAACTTTTTGGTTGCGCTATACCTGTTTGAAAACTAACCCTTTATGGTCCCCCTTTCATGCGGTTCCATTGACAAAGCAACCTTTTAGAGTTATTACTGTTCTATTTCGAAACGAGGGTGTGAATTTAGTCGATATTCTTTCTTGGTTAAAATGTAAATGTGAGGTTCAGGGCGAGCCTGATCCAGTTTTGGATGGGGAAGGATTTTGGAATGGGGGTTGGCATTTTAAAATCAAACTTTCTAGTGTTCATGATGAATTTGTGCATCTTCCAAACAGTTTTTTCATTGGCTGGGATAAAGGCTTTTTGTTTTATCCTGGGCAACCCAGATGTTGCTATAAATGTGGATCTCCCAGGCACATTAGCATGTCGTGTGAGAAGGTTTTTTTGTTTTCAATGTGGGGAGTGTGGCCACTCTGGCTACCAGTGTGAGAATCCAGTAAAGTGTTCATTTTGTGATGATTTAGGGCATGTCTTTTCTGATTGCCCGAAGGCTGCACATAACACTGCTGATTCTGACTTTGCTATGCAAGATTTACTTATTTTTAAAGCGGTTAGGAGTCTTTTGAATGGGGTTGGGCCTTCTATTTCTCAAAAACCAAAGTCATACTCTGCTGCTATAGCCTCTACCTCATCTGTTCCTCCTTCTCGTCCTTCGAAAAGTGCTCCCCTTCCCTTGTTATCCCTTCAGCCCCACTGGTCCTACAGCCCCACTCCCTAAGGTTCTGTCGCCTCCTCTGATAGTGCCTCCCTTGGACAATCAGGTTGTGGTGGACAACGCTTCCTTTTCTCCTGTTCTTTCTGGGGTAGAACACTGTTCTGTACTTGACTGGGCTCAGTCTCCAGCTCCAGTGTCTGTTTAAAATAAATTTGGTATTTTGGCCACCATGGACACTACGGATCATGATTCTGATTCCGCCTCACAACATCCCTCCCAAGTAGACATGGCCTCTGACCAGGACACTGTTCTTGATCCAAGGGTGGGAGCGAAATGTAAACTTAAAAAACTACCGGGTTGGTTGCGTAAAAGTAATAGAAAACTGAACTCTCCTCCTAACTTCTTTCTCGGTCCTCGTATGATGTTAATTTGGCCAGTCTGAATGCAAATAGCCTTAGGTCTTTGTACAAAAAAAGAGGGTCACTTTTTCTTTATTTTCTGATTTACGTTATAACATTATTTTTTTTCAGGACACCAGGTTGTACACAATTCATGATTTTTCTGTAGCCACTGATCTTTGGGGCTGGGGTCCTTGTTATTGGTCTGGGGGCACTGATCTCTGCTCTGGTGTTGGAATATGTTTTACTTCACATACTATTAAAGTGTCGGATGTGGTTCCCATTTCTCCTGGGAGGGTGTTATTGCTTGATGTGACTATTCATTCCATCCCCTTTAGATTAATCAGTATTTATGCTCCTCAGCCCAAATGGGATCCCATTCAGTTGCTGCACCTCCTTCGGTCCCATTTATTTTCTAGTCAGAATATTTTATTGGGTGGTGATTTCAATATTTCCCGGTCAGCAAAATCTGTTACTTCTAAAATCTATTGTGACACTCACTGTTTGAATGACTTGTTAAAGGTAACCGGCCTCTGTGATGTTTTTGAGGATGTTCCTTTCTTTACCTATTTACAAGGCCTTTGAAATTCACAAATAGATTATTAGTTTGTTTCCCCCTCACTTCAGGTTTTTACCCCTCGAGTTTCTCTGGTTGCTTCTTCTGATCATTGCCTTATTCATTTTTCACTTTCTAATTATGCACAAACTTCCAAAGGCCCAGGATACTGGAAGTTGAATTTGTCTCTTCTGGATATTCCAGCGGTACAGGAAAGTTTTTTTGTCAATTTTACAGGCCCGAGACTCTTGTTTTTTTCCTCTATGACTCCCAACAGGATTGGTGGGAGGATTCTAAATTATTATTTAAGGAATATTTTCTTGATATTGGCCACATATTGGGAGCTTCCCGTAAATCTTATTATAGGTCTCTCCAACATTTATTGAATACTTTTTTATTCCCAACTTAATTTGGGTTTACCAGTAGATTTTCCTGCTTACAAGCGGTAAAAGCTGAATTGGCAAGATACAAAATTCAAAGCAACAGCAACTCGAGAGGGAACTGCGATATGGTACTCAGGGTTCCTCCAGTTGTACGAATCCTTCTGACACTCATATGTCGCATAGAAGTAAGAAGGATGTCAGTGTTTTGTTGAATCCTGAGGGTGTTAGGGTTTCTACTAAGCAAGACATCCTTCGACTTGTGGATACTCATGTCCAGTCATTGTTTGCCACAGATTTAAACGTTACGTCACAATCCATTGCTGAATGGTTGGCGTATAGTTCTTTACCACAAATTCCTGAAGTTTTTATGCTGTCTCTGTGGGCTCCTATTTCTTTGACTGAATTTCATGCTGTTACTCAGGTTCTTCAGAAACATAAAGCCCCTGGCAAGGATGGACTTCCTAATGAAGTTTATGGCTTAATTGGTTCTGTTTTGGGTCCTCGCTTGGTTTCCATGTTCAATGCTTGCCTTTCCCTTGGTACCGTTCCTCCCAGTATGAATAAGGGGCTTTTGATTTTTCTTCATAAAAATGGGAAAAGGGTGACCTGAATAATTGCGTCCTATAACACTTTTGAATTCGGATTGCAAGATTTTACTAAAATTTGAGGTTTATGGATCTCTTGTTTTTGGCAGATATTATTTTCCCACACAGTTTTGTTCAGTACCTGGCCGTACTATTACGGATGCCCTGATTCTTATCCGGGAAATTATTGAACGTGGGAAGAGGGATGAACTTGTGGGTATTTGTATTACTTTAGACTAGGCAAAGGCTTTCGATAATGTGTCTCATCTTTACCTTTGGACTTGTATGCTGGCTATGGGTTTCCCTTCTTGTTTTGTTGGCTGGGTGCAAAATTATTATTTGAATGCTGAGATTATTCCGTATGTCAATGGCTGGTTGGGCACTAAACGACCGTGTGGCAAGGGTGTCCGCCAGGGGTGCCCCCTTAGCCCTATGCTGTATATTTTTTCTTTAGAACCACTGCTTTCTGCTGTCTCTCATATGGATATTATTAGAGGTCCCTCTTTGAGCTCGGATGATGCTGAATTTCCTGTTGTAGCATATGCAGATGATTTATGTTTTTTTCTAGCTGACATCCCTTCCTGTACTGCTATGGAAATGTTGACTGAAGCATTCAGAAAGGGGACTGGTGCTTCTTTTAATTTATCTAAAAGTAAATGTTGTTATTATGGCAATCATACTTCTTCACGTTCGGTTATTATAGGGATTCCTGTTACTAATACTGTCTGTAAAATTCTAGGCATTTATTTTTTTGTGAGATAGATACGTACATATAATTGGGACATGCTTATTCAGGCTGCTAATTGGAAGGTTACTCTTTGGAATAAGTGGAATATGTCAAAAAGAAAAGAATTTATATGATTAATACTTTTCTTCTAGTTTTTTTTTTCACATTTGAGTGCGGTTTACGCTGTGCCTGTTTCTAAAGAAACGGCTCTTTATGGTCTTTTTTTCGTACAATCTGGGGGAGTCGTTTGAACCCCATAAAGAGGAATATTTTATATTGTCCAATTAACTCTGGAGGCCTGAATATGATTAACCCAGTTTTTTTTTTTTTTTTTAGTATTTTCTTGTATAAAATTTTTTTTCCTCTTGTTCTTGGTTGTTCTAAGGTCTGGACTTTATGGCTTTCAGATCATGTTTCTCCTTGGTTGGATGGGTGGTCAAAAGTTGGCCTCATACACAAACACCTATTGTTCATTTACCGGTTTATCTCCATTCATGTTTTAGTAAAATTAAGAAATGGAATGTCTCTTATGTTTCTTTTACTCAATTTTCTAGGAGAAGAATGTACTTTTCTTTGTTAGATCAATATTTTTCAGAAAGTTTAGTTTTTCCAGATCTATTAAGTAAGATTTGCCACATATTTCTGCCTTCTACTTCTCTAGCCTTCCCAATTATATGTGGATGTTACGTGGCTTACAGTGCATGGTAAATTGAATGTTAAGAATAACTTGAAACATAAGGGTATTGAAGAAAGGTATTGTCCAAGAACTCTCACTTGTACAACTCAATTTGAAACTATGTTACATTTGTTTTTGACTGTCCCTTTATTTTACAGTTTTGGTCCCTACTTTCTGTTCAGTGGGCCTATTTCCATTTTTCAACTATTGATCCTACTTGTTTATTTTTTGGAATTTTGTTTTTGGACTGGGACTCTTTTACTGCAGATACTATTAGACTGATTTTTGGGGGTATAAAATATCTTATCTGGCAGGTTCGATGTGTTTGGTCCCTGCGTGCTTTATTTATTTCCCCAGACCAATTATTTTGGAGGATTCATAATTGGCTTTATGAAATTTGGCATAATGATTCCTGTTCTTTATCATCTTCCCAGTTTCACAGGAAATGGAAGGCGATACAGTGGTTGGATACTGGTTGAAGTTCACAGTTTAGTATATGTGATTGTTTTTGCTTTTTCTTTATGATTGGATTTTCTGTGTGCTGTGCTATTTATATTTTTTTGATGTCTCTTGTTATGATTTTGTATGATGTCAATGCATTCATGTATATTTTGTCTTCAGTTTTGAATAAAACATTCCCCTACTCTTTTCGATAAGTGCCATGGGATCTTTAACATCCCCTGAACTACCACCATCTAGGCAGATGAGACTTTGGTTTAACCTCTCATCGAAAGATGGCACCTCAAGTGCAGCATTCCTCTCATGCTGCACTACAGTGTCAATACTGGGATATTAACCAAGTGCCAGATGTGGGATATGTAAGTATGAAGAGTACCAGGGTGACAGAATATGTAAGTGTGGAGAGAACAGGAGTATAGAAATATAAGTATGCAAAGAGAATGGGTGCAGGAACATGGACTGTAAGTATAGTGAGAACATGGGTGTAGGAAAATGGACTATGAGTACAGTGAAAACTTGGGGTGTAGGGATATGGAGAACAGGTATGCATGCATGCTCAGTATTTACTGAAGAGAAGGCAGGCAGGGCCCACACCTCGGCACCATTGACACAGGGGAGGAGGTGAACACTAGTCCCTTCACAAAAGAAAGGGTCCTACAAGAGCTCGATAAGCTCCAGGGTGGACAAGGCAATGGGACCTGATGGCATACATCCCAGGGTACTAAAGGATCTAAGGGTGGAACTAGCAGAGCCATTATCAGAACTGTTTAGTGAGTCTCTGAGCACAGGAGAGGTCCCAGAAGACTGAAGAAGGGCTCATGATCCCGCTCCACAAGAGTGGTAGCAGGGAGGAGGAAGTAACTACAGACCAGTCAATCTTACCTCAGTAGTGGGCAAGATTATGGAGGCAGTCCTTAAGGAAAGGATAGTGCAACACCTGGAATCCATAGGAGCACAGAATCCAAGACAGCATGGGTTTACAAAAGCAAGGTCCTGTCAAATTAATCTCATAGATTTCTTTGACTGGGTAACCAGAGTGGTGGACCAAGGGGGAGCAGTTGATGTTGCCTACCTTGACTTCAGCAAAGCTTTGATACTGTTCCACATAGAAGATTGTTGACTAATAAGCAGGGGTAGGCTCGGGGTGGGTCAGAAGTTGATCAACTGGGTGGCAAACTGGTTGTGAGGCAGAAAACAGAGAGTGGTGGTAAATGGTATACAGTCAGAAGAGATGCAAGTCGCAAGTGGGGTACCTCAGGGATCAGTCCTGGGGCCAGTCCTCTTCAATATCTTCATCAGTGATATTGTGGATGGACTGGAGGGTAAGGTTTGCCTGTTTGCAGATGACACCAAGATCTGCAACAGTGGAGATGATCCAGATGGGTGGGCAGAATGAGAAGAGATCTGGATAAACTAGCAAAATGGTTGAAAGAGTGGCAATTGGGGTTTAATGCAAAGAACTGCAAAATCATGCACATAGGGAAGAGAAACCCTGAAGCCACCTATAGGCTGGGAGGGGAGTTGCTGGCAGTCACAAGGGAAGAAAGAGACTTGGGCACCATCATCACCGATGACTTGAAATAATCCAGGCTGAGGGGGATGTTAGGGTGTATTAATAGGGGTATCACAAGTCGGAAGACTGAGGTAATAATTTCTCTTTACAAGACACTGGTTAAGCCCCATCTGGAGTGGTGCATGCAGTACTGGAGGCCACACCTTCACAAGGACATTAATCAAATTGAGGCAGTCCAGAGAAGGGCAACCAAAATGGTGCAGGAACTGCATCAGAAAACATATGAGAACAGATTAATGGAGCTCAATATGTACACTGTAGAGCAAAAGGGGAGGAGAGGTGATATGATCGAAACATTCAAACACCTTAAGGGCATTAACAAGGTGAAGAGTCTAACATGTTTCAGTATAAAAAAATAGCAGGACAAGAGGCACAGCATGAGATTAGAGGAGGCTGATTAAGGGCAATGTGAGGAAGTTCTTTTCACAGAAGAGGTGGTGGATGCATGGAATAGTCTACCTCCAGGAAGTGGTAGATTTGAATACAGTGCAGGGCTTCAAACAGGCATGGGATAGGCATGGGAGCAATACAGATGAATATGAATAGATAGGCCATTGACAGAGCAAAGGCCAATGGCACATTTATAAGGTAGAAAAAGAAATGGGCAGACTGGATGAGCCTTGCGGTCCTTATCTGCCATCAACTTCTATGTTTCTAAGTGTGGAGAGAACAGGTGGTGCAGGAATATGTGCTGTATGTATGATGAAACCATGGGGTGTTTGAAGGAATATGCAAGTGTGGAGACAACATGGGGTTCATGAATATGTAAGTATAGAGAGAACAGGGTTGCAGAAATGTGTAAATATGGATAGAACAGAGGTACAGGAAATGTAAGTATGGAGAAAATGAGTTCAGGAATATGTACGTGTGGAGAGAACAGGAGGTGCTGGAAAATGTAAGTATGGAGAGAAGAGTGGGCACAGGGGTATTAAGTACGGAGAGAACAAGACTGCAGTAATATGTTACTATGGAGAGAACGGGTGCAGGAATATGTAAGTATGGAGAGAACAGGGCATGTGGGAATATATAAGTATGGTGAAAACATGGCATGCAGGAATATATAAGTATGAAGAGAATGGGGTGCTGGAATACTGTATGTAAGTTTGGAGAGAACATGGTGTGGGAATATATAATATGGAGGGAATAAGGGGTGCAGGAATATGTAAGTATGGAGAGAACATAGGGTGCAGGAATATGTAAGTATGGAGAGAACAGGGAGTGCAGGAATTTGTAAGTATGGAGAGAACATTGTGTACAGGAATATGTACGTATGGCGAGAACAGAAATGTAAGAAAATTTAAGAATTAAGAGAACAGAGGTGCAGGAATATACAGCGACATTTATTTGCTGATTTTGATTGATATTGTTTTTATGCGTTATTTTGAATTTTATGATTTAAAGTTTAATATTGTTATCTCCTGGGGCTGTGGGAGGGCCGGGGGAGGTGAGGATTTTGTTGATCTATTTTGTAGCTTGTTTTATTTTTATTTTTTTTGTTTTTGAATGGTTAATTTTATTTTTATGGGTTTTGGATTTTAGAGGGTTTTATTCTTTAGTAAGTGAGATGTGTAATTTTATTCTATTGTGTATGCTGTCTTAGGTTAATAGTAGACTTGCTGAGGGAGTGTTGGCTGACATTTTAGTCACCAGAATGTGTTGGAGCCCTGCCCCCACGGTTGTGCGCTATTCACCCTCTGCTCTCCACACCCTCCATCCATTTTTCTACCCTCCTTGGCAGTTCATAACTTACCAGTACTGTAGGCCGCTGGGTATTACTCGTAGGGGGAGGAGGAGGGCAGGGGGTTGCGAACAGTGTTGGGTGAATGAGCGGAGCCACCGTATTGGGGTTGTGGGCTCCAGAAGACACCCTGGGGTGAAATGGAACCAAGATCATGGTCCTCCATGTCTGGTTTCCATTACCAAGGGCACCACCAATTTTGGAAGGCAGGTGGTTCAGGCTGCCTGGGAGGCTCATTCAACTCAGGCGGCATTATGCAATGCCAGGTCCACTAAAAATAAGACTGCAATTAATGCAGATCTTGTTAGAACAGTGGACATGACTTGCATCACGAGATCTGGCTGGATAAGAACTCCGGCCCCATTTTGGAGCCTTAACTCCAGCTAGATACTCGGTGATTCACCTCCGAGATTGGATCACGGGGGTGGGGGGTTGTGGTCTGTTTCAAGACTGAACTTAACCTCACGAATGTACCAGTTGAGGTGGCTGAGTCATTTGAGTGTACCGTGGTAGCAGATGTAAGTTGTAGGATCGCCCTCATCTACCATCCACCTGGTGATGAGAAGCGGTTCCTTCAGGAAGTTGTAGACTTCATCATCGACATGGCATTTGAGTCACCCAGGTTGATGGTCCTGGGTGACTTCAATGCCTGGGTCAATGATGAACTCTCACAGTTTGGACAACACTTCCTCCAGTTGATGACTTCTCTGGGCCTTACACAGATAGTTTCTACTGCTTCCCACAAACACGGTCACTCTCTTGACTTAGTCTTCCTCTTGGGGATTGAGGCCACCGATTTGGGGGTGGAACCAGTCAGATGGTCCGATCATTACAATGTGGGGTTTAGTTTTAGCGCCCCGTAGTCCTATCCCTGTGGAGATGGTCTGGTATCGTCCTTTACAAGATGTGAGCTCTGATGGCCTGGCGGCAGTACTTGACCTATCGACCCTCCCAGTGGCAAGCAGTGACCCAAAGACTTTCATGGTGTCCTATAATTCAGCCATCTCAGCGGTTCTGTATGTCATTGCTCGAGTCCGAGTTCACCCTCTCTCCCTTCGCCCTCGGTCCCTGTGGTTTGATGGGACTTTGAGGGAGATGTGGTGACTAGGATGAAGGTTAGAGTGTTGCTGGCGGAAATCTGCCCTTTATGCCGACCACCTTAGATTGATGGATCATTATCAAGTCTATCAATCCACAATCACCTGTAAGAAGGCAGTGTTCCTGTCCAGGGAGATTGATGTCGCTCAGAATTGACCAGCTCAACTTTTCCAAACGGTAGACAGACTATGCAACCCAACTTGTCTACAGGTTTGGAAAGCTTTTTCACAAATAGAATGTGATGATTTTGCTTGAATCTTTGCATCTGAGGTGGCTGACATTAGGCGGTACTCCAGCCGGTGCACACTATGGCTGGTGCTGTGGATCGGGCCAAGGCAGCTATCCCTCGGCCTTCCTGGGTACTTTGACGCCCGGAGTTCATGGATGTCATGCGGATTGTCCAAGGTGCTCCCCTACGTGCTGTAGTTCAGATCCTGGACCAACTTCCTGATTTTGGGTTGTCTTGATTCCATCAGTCTGGTCCTAGCGGATAGTCTGATGCTCATAGAAACAGGTGAGTTTCCTGGCTCCTGAAGGAGGCAGTGGTAACACCACTCTTAAAAGCTTCTTTGGACCCAGACTGCCATGTAAATTATACACCAATCTCAAACCTTCCCTTTTAAGGGAAGGTAATTGAGAAAGTACTGGCTGTGCAGCTGGAGAACCATTTGACCATCCATGACATCTATGAACCCCTCCAGTCTGGATTTCATAAGAGACATAGTACTGAGACAGCGTTGGTTCGAGTCCTCAATGATCTCCTGATGGCCAGAGACCAGACAAAACATTCCATCTTGGTTCTTCTGGATCTCTCATCAGCGTTTAACACTGTGGACCGTGGGGTGCTACTAGATCACCTGAGGTTCATGTGTGGACTGTCAGGGACAGTCCTCAGGTGGTTTTCATCTTTTCTCACTGGAAGAACTCTGAGAGTGGTGTCTGGGGTTTATTCCTCGGACCCAGTTTCTCTCTTTTGTGGGGTTCCTCAGGGTTCAGTGTTGTCCCCCATGTTGTTTGCAGTGTACATGCTGCCCTCGGAGACATTGTAAGAAGGTATGGGCTGAGGGTTTCATTGCTATGCAGATGATACCCAGCTCTACCTATCTTTTGCACCTGAGCAAGATAGAGCTCTCCCAGCTTTTAACAACTGTCTTGCAGAAATCCAGGAGTGGATGGATTCCAGCTGGCTAAAGTTGAACTCGGATAAGACCGATGTGTTGGTTTTAGATCCGGCATGCCGGATAGGGGGGTTGGGAGGGGATTTGCCCCCTGAGCTTTTTCTTGGGGGCATCTCTCTCTCTCAGCCTCTGAACAGGTGTGAAACCTGGGGGTGATAGTTGAGAAGGGGCTGACTCTGCATTCGCAGGTGTCAGCCGTTGTCAAATCCTCTTTTTATCACCAGGGTTAAACACCTTGCTCCATCTGATGATCTTTCTACGCTGGTTCACACCTTTGTGTCCTTGTGCCCAGATTACTGCAACTCCCTTTACCTAGGGCTATCTGGGGTGGAAATTCACTGCTTGCAGCTAGTGCAGGATGCTGCGGCCCGGCTTTTGATGGGAACTTCTAGATCCTGTCATATTACACTGGTACTGTGCAGACTGCACTGGCTGCCAGTACAGTGGTGGATCACCTTTAAAGTTGGTCTTTTGACTTTTAAAGCCCTGCACGTACTTGGCCTGGATTACCTGAAAGAGCTTCTGGTTCCCTACTGCCTGGGACAATTGCTTCACTCAGCCAATGAGGAGTTGCTAGAGATCCCGAGGGTTTGTTTGAAATCTTCTGGGGCCCATGCATTTATGCATGCAGCCCTGACCCTCTGGAATTCTCTACCCGATGGTTACTGACAGTGCACAACCATGGAGGATTCAAACAATCCTTAAAAACACATCTGTGGGCTCAGGCCTTCTGTGAAAGTTGATTTTGTAAGGCTTATTCTATTTTATTTATTTTAGTATTTTATGATCTAATGACTGATGTGTTTTAAAATTTGTTAGGCACCTTGACATTTTGAAAGGCACCTAAAAGAAACATTATTACTATTATTAAGTATGAAAAGAACAAGGGTGACAGAATATGTAAGTGTGAGAGAACAGGAATGTAGAAATATGTAAGTATGCAGATAACATGGTTGCAGGAATATCTCTTTGAGACTTTTTCCCATAATCTATTTTGTTTAGTTTAAGAAAAGTATTTTGTTTCCCTGTCCTGTACTAATTTTGTAAATTTTAAGGTAATGTGTTATTTCTCTTTGCTTGTGACAATATTCAACTTATTTGCCATTCTTTGTAACTACACTTGATTTGTACTCAATTGACGTGGAACCTTTGTAAAAGAGCGTTTGGCTCAAAGATATTAATTCCTAGAACAAATAAATAAATAAAATAAAATAAATATGGACTGTAAGTATGGTGAGAACATGGAGACAGGAATATGTAAGTATGATGAAAACATGGCATGCAGGAATATATACTGTAAGTATGAAGAGAACACTAGTGCTGGAATATCTAAGTATGGAGAGAACAGAGGGTACAGGAATATGTAAGTATGGATGGAATAAGGGGTGCAGGAATATGTAAGTATGGGGAGAACAGTGTGTACAGGAATATGTAAGTATTGAGAGAACATGGGGTGCAAGACTATGTAAGTATGGAGAGAACAGGGGGTGCAGGAATATGTTCATATAACGTAAACATAGAATTTGACAGTATATAAGGACCGCTTGGCCCACCTAGTCTGCCCATTTCCTTACCTAATGGATAGGCTGCAGATCCTAGTTAACCAACAGCCTGCGTGTTCCTAACTACCCACTAGAATTGCCTTATGTCTGTCCCATGCATTCTTGAATTCCCCCACTGTTTTTGCCTGCACTACCTCCTCAGGAAGGCTGTTCCATGTATCCACAACCCTCTCTATGAAAAAATACTTCCTCACATTACCTCTGAGCTGTCCCCCTCTATCTTCAGATTGTGCCCCCTTGTTCTTACACACCTCTTTTTCTGAAAGATGCTACCCTCTTGGACTCTTTGATTCCCTTGATGTACTTCAAAGTTTCTATCATATTCCCCTCTCCCTTCTCTCCTCGGGTGTATAGAGAGACAGGGGTGCAGAAATGTGTTAAGTATTAAGAGAACAGAAATGCAGAATATGTAAGTATGGAGAGAACAGGGGTGCACAGGAATATGCAAGTATTGAGAGAAAAGTGGGTACAGGAATATGTAAGTATGGAGAGAACTGAAATGCATGGATATGTAAATGTGCAGGAACAATGTGTACAGGAATATGGAGAGAACAGGAGGTACAGAAATATATAAGAATGAATTGAGCAGGGTTTAGGCATATACAGTTAAAGTCACTTATAGCAGGCGCTTCGTGAACAGTCATTCTGCCATTATATAGAGTGGTTGATTTAACCAAAAGTCAGTTCCCGCTGGCCCGTTGCCACATCCGTGGTCACAATCACTTTTCCTACCTGACCGACACAGTGAGTCAGTTTCCCCTTCAACCCTATTGCCCACTTACCACACCTTCCCCTGAATGTCTCCCTCAACATCGTGATCGCTGTTTATTACAAAAATAAGTAAAAAAAAATCAGCAAACTGCTCTTTATTACTGAACCTTCACGTCTGCTAGATTAAAAGTGGCTGCATCCTAGAAGTTAGGGGGAGAAATCTACATTCTACACAAAACTCACAGCTTGCATCGGAGTGCACTTGCATGAGAGGACCTCCCTGACTGCTGCATCTGACATGAATCAGTTCCCCTGCTGAGACAAGCCTGCTTTCAACTTGTGATGGCTGGTGGTTAAACGTTTAGTGCAGACCTCCCCGACTGCTGTGTCTGACATGAATCAGTTTTCCTGCTGAGACAAGCCTGCTTTCAACCTGTGACTGCTGATGGTTAATCATGCAGTACAGCTCAAGTCCATTTTTCCTGCTGAAATTAATGAAATTTGGGTGATACAAAAGGCAGATAACGTCTGCTATAAGCCCCATATTGTACACTGCATGTATGTGAATGGGCAAATGGAAAAACACTTTTGGCCCGAATAATCCAGTCGCCCATAATAGCCGCAGGCGTTTTAAGTGGCTTTGACTGTATTAGTATGGAGAGAAAAGGGGTTCAGGAATATATTAGTATATAGAGAACAGGAGTGCAGGGACATGTAAGTATGGAGAGGACAGGATGTGCAGGAATATATAAGTATACAAATTAATAATCTGGCCTCAGTGGTGGCTGTTGCCATAAAAAGTGTTGTGGTTACGAACCATCATCAATCAGTTTTCAGCCATAAACAACAGTTGGTATAATACATATATTCTTGGAAGTCTTCTTTTACCTTTATTTAGCTCTGATTATAAATAACATTTGTATTGTGTTGTGATTTTTTTTTTTGTTTTGTTTTTTATGTACAGGTTACAGTGTCTCAAATGAGCAACTGTTATTGCTGTCTGAGAGGGACGAAGAACTCCCATGTATTGATGTGAAAGAGGAAGAGAGGAGTGACAAACTCCCTTTTGTTGATGTGAAGGTGGAAGAGAGGAAAGATGAACTCCCTTTTGTTGATGGAGAAGAGGAAGACAAGAATGATGAACTCCCTTTTGATATTGTGAAGGAGGAAGAGAGGAATGACAAACTACCTTTTGTTGATATGAAGGTGGAAAAGACTGCAGAGCAGAAGGATCACTTTGAAGTCATTCCCACGGGTAAGTATCATAGATGGCTAGATAATGTGTTTGAGTGGGATTTCTTTTAGCTATGATTGCAAGGAAGTTGAGAAGAAAAGGAAAAACAGTTGGAAGAGAGAGAGAGAGAGAGAGAGAGAGAGAGAGAGAGAGATTATGGAATTACAAGTAGGCTGTAATGTTAGAAAGCTTGACAGGAGTAAAGCCAATGAGTGTTTTAGAAAGAAACATATTACTGTTATAACTGATATGAAATCATACTGAGATTGAAGTCACATGGGGCTCGATTTTCAAAGGCCCGAGAATGTTGCAAGCCCCTGGTGTGCCGAGCATGTGACACTTGCAGCTTGTGGATTCTCCCAGCCAGCAATCTGGATTTTCAATTCTGATCACCAAATACCACAAGTTAGGTCAGCTTTTCCCTGGTCTAACATCCATTTGAAAGTACTCTTTCTATGGGCTTGAGACAAATCTTTGGTATAGCTGCCGCAAAATAAGGAAACTGTCACAACTAAGCCCCGTTGTACTAAATCAGGTTCACTTGTACCAAAGGAGTTTCAATCAATCAATCTTTATTTTGCCAGGTGAAGTACAGTTGAGTGAGTTCATTTGCAAGGTGGACCTGGACGAATGCACACATAAAGTAAACAATATACAAAAGAAAAGTTGGGTGCAATCAAGAAATACAATGTGGAAGAGGACATACAACATAGTACAATACTAGGCAAGGTCTATACAGGCAAATATGCAAGAGGCTAAGAAGAAAAATATTGTAAATATACATTATTATACAGTGAGTACATGAACAGTTCAGGTAAATGGGTAGGAGGGTGATAGGGAGAAGGATGGAAGGAGTGATAAAATGGAATTACAAGGCCTGGGGATGGATGTCCAACACTTTACTGGCCTCTGGGGAGGCAGTTACAGGATTCTATAAAGGAATGAGCGAATAGCTTTTTGAAGGAGGAGAAGGTTGTTGGGGCAGCCAGCTTCAGATTTTTGTAATTTGTTCCATAGGTGAGGAGTACATAGCTTAGACGCTTTACCAAAATATGACTTAACTATAGAAATGTATAAGGAAATAAATGAGAGGCTACGCAAGGAGTTATTGCCTATAGTGCATAGGGGCAGGCAATCAGAGGTATACTGGGGAAGCTTATGTGTGATTGCTCTAAAAGTCCAAAAGGCAACATTTCTTGTCTTCTGAACTTTAGGAATGTCCAGCCTACTGTAACATACAGAGAGCAGAGGTGGGTGAGATATGGTAGAGCAGAGATAAATCTCAAACTCCGTGATAGAGCGAGTCAGGTTTAGAGAGTGCAGAGGCAGAGCCTTGGCCATAGAGGAAGTCAGCATAGCCCAATAAGGATAGAAAGGTGGTTTGGACCAGTCTTTTTTTGGTGTCATGGGACAGGAGATGCTTGATCCGGGAGAACAATCCCAGCCTCTGCCTTAGCTTCTTTGAAGTTCCTTAGTATGGCCAGAGAATGTAAGCTTGTGGTCTATCCAAAGCCCCAGATATTTAAATCTTATCTGATATTCAGTAGGTTCTCCCAGAGTGATAGAATCTGTTAAGTTATGTAGGGAAGGTTTTGACCTGTGGCAGACTGTGAGAAAATTATGGCCTTTGTTTGGTTTTCTGCATTTAGACCCCTAACTGCACCAAACAGGTGTGACACAGGGCTTAATGCAATCCCTATATCACCCTTTGAAAACTGAGCCTTTAGTCTCAATTCCAGGTGTGAGTGAGCAGGCAAGTATCAGCATTATAAACATTTGGTAATTCAAAGAGCGGGACATGAGAAGCGCACAGAGAAGGGAATGAACTGATTCCAGACGTGGGTGAGCTGGTAAGTGCCTGCGTTATAAACATTTGGTCATTCAGAGAGGAGGGACATGAGAAGTGCAGAGAGAAGGGAATGGACTGTTCTAGGGACATGGATATGTTGTTCATCCACACTCATTGGCAGGTATCCTTGCCGCTTTAAATCTTGCTGGAAGGTCTTCAAGCTTGCTCCTCCCACCCACCCGGGTGGTATAACTCTCGGCTCCGCCCCATGACGCCAGATCTTCCTTACCGCTTGGAAGCTCAGGTTCCCTCCTTAGCAGCTCTGCGTTTGAGACTGGTTCCTATTTTCTCCGTTTGCGGATTTAAAATAAATTTTCTGAAAAAGACTTCAGTCTTGATCCCTCATGACTCGCGATGGACCGTCGACTCAGTTTCGGAGATGCCCATGCGGCGAAGATGTCTCGGATGGATCCACACTCCACGTGTGTCCTGCTTAGGCCTTCAGCCACGACCCGCGGGCTTGTGACCTGTGCTCATCTTTCTCGGCCTCGTCCTCGAGGACCTTGCTGCCTGATTACAACTGGGCCGCCCGGAGAAGCGTTTCCCTCCGGTGAAGTCCAAGGAGGCCCGGTTGGCGGTGTCCGCGGCGGCGGCTCAGCGGATCAGCTCGAGCGGATGATCGCCCTCGAAGAGGAGGCGGCGCGGGCCGTATCTTCCTCGGCCGCGGCATTTATCCCGCTCTCTCTGGGTTCTTCCTACACGGCTTCTTTTAAGGTTCTTTGTCTGTCCCTCTCCACTAAGGGAGAAGGGCCTACGTCTGCTGGACCTTATTCTCGGTCCAAAAAGAAGGACAGAGGTAAGTCCCTCCGTCGACGCTCTTGGGAGCGGGAAAGGTCCCTCTCCCGAGTGGTCGGGCCGTCGGCTGATCGACCGCTCGGCCGCCACTGGCCTCACGGTGTCCCCGTCAGGTCAGTTGACCGAGACTCCCACCGACGAAGTCGAGATTTTTCTCAACCCGTTGGACGGGCTGTCGCCTTTAGCAGCCGAGATTCCCCTCTCCCCGGTTCCCCCGGGAGGAGTTGAGGATCCCGTGGGCTCGCCTGTGCCTCCGGTTCCGGAGCCTCGGATGGATCATCCGAGCGAAGGAGTGCGGTTCCGGCCGGCACCTCCCGCGCACCGACCTCGAAATTCCGGGACTCTCGGTCTCGGTCTCGGACCTCTTGCGGTCCAGCGATCCCACCGTCATAAGCGGTCTCGGCACATGATGGCGGCGTCGCCCGCTCGTCCTCGGACGAGGAGGCTTGGCGTAAATTATGTCGGCGAGTACGAGGACCTTATGTTGCAACAGCTCCTCCTGACCGGGAATGCCGACCCCATCGCCTTCCGGCCATTAAGTGGCTGTCACGGGCGGCCGACACAACCCCTCGACTTATCCGAGGGCCTATACCCAGGCGGTTGTTCGGCCAAAACTAAGCTGCTCCACGATTCCGGTGGAACCTCCCTCCACAGCCACCATGTGGGGCTCCGACCAAGGATTCTCGGGTCGGCTAAGGGTCTACCCATCGGCTGTCAGTTACCTCACCCGATCGACCTCGGCAGGTGAAGGGTGGCTCAGGCCAGAGGCAGCTCTTCGAGGACTCTTCGAGTCCGAAGATGATTCCTCCCTTTCTCCAAGCGACTGGACTTGGAGTCTTCAGGAGGTCAGTCAATGGACGATAGCCCGTCGTCCTTCCTAGGACTACCGGCTCATCTCAGAGTCCACCGGATGGAGCTCGAACCCGTTTCCAAAGCGGGCCAGGTATCCTCCACGGAGATTCTGGACCGAGGGATTCTCCGACGGAGGCCTTTCCAGTGGCGAGGCCATAGTGAGCCCGGCCTTGGAGCTTTACAGCGCCCTGCTTCCTGCCCTCGCCTTCGGCCAGGATGGCCAGAGTATCTCGGTCCCTACGGTTCCTTGTCGGTTTTTGGACCCCTCTGCTGAGGGTTGGTTAGTGACAGCGTTTCGAGCGCCGGCAACGCCAGGGATGTGGACAAACCTCCTGACAAAGAGTCCAAGAAATTGGACTGTCGGCTGAAAAGTCTACGCTCGTCCTCTCGGCCTTCGTCCAGACCAGTTCGGCCGTCCTCATGGCACATTTTCTCATGCCCTGTTGGGCTCCCTGGATGAGGTCATCCTCATCTTCCCGCCGATCTGCAGACTACGGTTAAGCAGGTGGGGACCAGGGCAGAGCAGTGGCCAAACAGCAGCTCCAGACTGCTTTGGATATAGGGGACTCATGTGCCAGATCGGTGGCGGCCGCAGTGGCTATGCGTCGTGAGGCTTGGCTGAGGATATCCACCTTTACCTGGATACCCAGCACAAGTTGGCCGATGTTCCTTTTTGGGACTGACCTCTTCGCCCTGGGGTGGAAGGTCACCTGCAGAGGATCGAGAAGTCCAATGCTACCTTGGACTCGGTCTCTTCGCTCAGAAGGACAAAGGCGCAAACACGACCTAAGCCCTTTCGTCCTTCTGTGCCCCCGGCGCGCCCGGCCCAGCAACGTCAGGGCCAGCAGGCTCGGCCTTGGCATCCCAAACCCAAGCCGCCGGCTTCCTCTAACAGGAGGCAGGGAGGAAAGGCCCAGGAGGTCCCTCGGCCGGTCCCTCCTCCAAGCCTGCCCAGTGACGGGCTGAGGGGTGTCGCCCCCATTCCCGTCACCTTACCCCTGGGTCCCCTCGTGGGGGGACGGCTCCGGCACTTCGTTCCGCCTGGTCCGCTGTTACCACGGACAGGTGGGTCTTGAGGTGGTGGGAAGAGGCCTGCCTCTGGAATTGACAGGCACCACCCTTCAGAGCCCGCCCCTCGGGAGGCTTGAGGTCCCCAGCCTCACTGGCGGCTCGTCGAGCCGACATCGCTCTCCTCCTCCAGAAGGAGGTGATAAGAGAGGTGGCGGACCTCCTTCAGACCCAGGGTTTGTGTCCAGGTACTTCCTGGTTCAACAGACGGGGGCTGGCGCCCCATTCACGACCTACCGACCTAAACCAGTTCTAAGGTCCGAACCTTCAGGATGGTCACTCTGGCTCAGATAATACCATCCTTGGAGCAGCGTGTGGTTCTGCTCTCTGGACTTGCAGGACGCGTTTTTCCGTCCCTATCCGTCCGTCTCACCAGAGATTCCTTCGCTTCCGGCGGAAGGATCCCTTTTCGAGTTCAAGCCATGCCCTTGGCTTGTCTCCAGCTCCCAGGGTCTTCACCAAATGCATGGCAGTGGTGACAGCATTCCTCCGCGCCGAGGGTCGGGTGTCCCTTACCTGGACGAATGGCTGATGCAGCTCCCTCCAGGAAGGAGGCGGAGGGTCCAGATCTGGCCCTCCAGGTCTGCTCTCAACTGGGCCTCCTTATCAGACGAGGCCAAGTCGGAACTCGAGCCAAAGCAGGTGATTCTATTCATCGGGCGCAGCTCGACTCTCGAGCCAGAGCGGCGCCCGGCGGACAGGGCCGGGTTCTTCCTCCTTTGCCCGATCATTTCTGGTTGGGCAATTGCACCCTGCCTGGGACTTCCTGCGCCTCCTGGGTCTCATGGCGGCCTGCACCAGCGTGGTCCGTTGGGCCCGCTGGAACATGCGTCCCCTTCACTGGGGACTGGCCAGCCAATGGTCACAACGCTGCGATCCTTTGGACCAGCTTGTGTCGGTGACTCAGGGGATGTGGAACGCTCTCCAGTGGTGGACCGTTCCAGATCACTTGCAGGAGGGCATCCCGTTCGTCCGCCCGAGCCGGCGGTCTCTATCGACCGATGCCTCTCTGATGGGTTGGGGTGCCCATCTGGGGGAACACCGGGCTCATGGCCTCTGGTCCCCGCGGGAGTGCCGATGCCACATCAACCTGCTGGAGCTCCCGAGTCCGCCTAGCTCTCACCGCCTTTGCTCCGTGCTCCTCCGGGGTCAAGTGGTCCGAGTCAGAGCGGACAATACCACGACCATGTTCTATCTAAACCGCCAGGGCGGGGCCGCGCTCCATGCTTCTATGCAAGGAAGCTCTCCCATTTGGTCACTCAGTGCGCAGCCTGGAGGCGGATCTCCTAGCTATTCATGTGGCAGGAGCCTCCAACACCCTGGCCGATGCCCTGAGCCGGATAGGGGCTGCATCCCACGAGTGGTCTCTCCTGCCGGAGGTAGTACAGCATCTGTTCTCCCATTGGGGCACACCTCAGGTGGACCTGTTCGCCTCCAGGGAGAACGCGAAGCTGAGACTGTTCCATGCCCGCCCCCCTCAGCAGGGCTCGCTGCAGGGGGATGCCTTCTCGAGGCAGTGGACCCCGGGCCTCTTTTACGCCTTTCCCCATTTCCTTGATCCACAAGGTGCTTCTCAGCAGGAGGGACAAGGCACAAGTGATTCTGATAGCCCCAGACTGGCCTCGCCAGTTCTGGTACCCAGATCTCCTCAGTCTCAGCTCCAGGACTCGTGGCAGCTTCCAGCTCGCCCGGACCTGCTCTCAGTCAATCAGGAAGGTGTTCCATCCGGACCTTCAATCCCTGCACCCTGCGCCTGGTTCCTGAGCGGCTAGAGTTCCAGGCCTTGGGTCTTTCCGACGAGGTCCTCAATGTAGTTGAGGCATCCCGTAGGAGTCGACCAGAAAATGCTATGCCTTCAAATGGAAAGGTTTTCCATTTGGTGTCAGGGCAAGGGCTTGGACCCTTCCTCCTGTTCCTTGGCAAGCATCTTGGACTATTTATGGTCCCTTTCTAATCAAGGGCTTAGGTCGTCGACCCTAAGGGTGCACCTGGCAGCCATATCTGCTTACTGGGCGCGGGCCGGGAAGCAGTCGGTGGCGCAGGAGAAGGTGGTCTGGCGCTTTTTCAAAGGCCTTGATCACATTTCCCCTCCAGTGCGGGAACCCCCACCTCCGTGGATCTACTGCTGGTACTGGCAAAGCTCATGGGCAAGCATTCAACCTATGCACAGGTGTGCTCTCTCTCACCTGTCGTGGAAGACCGCCTTCTTGGTGGCTATCACGTCAGCCAGAAGGATGGGAGAGGTCCAGGCGCTTTCCATTGAGTCTCCTTACCTGGTCTTCCACAGGGACAAGGTTGTCCTGCGCCCCCACCCGAAATTCCTTCCGAAGGTGGTGTCGGAGTTTCACCTTAACCAGGTGTTGACTCTGCCGGTGTTCTACCCCAATCACACCTCGGAGGCCAAATATAGGCTCCATACTTTGGACCCTAGAAGGGCGCTCGCCTATTACAAAGAGTGCACGGCTGAAATTCGGGGAGAGGTTCGCCAGCTGTTTGTCACCTACGCTGAAGCCGCATCTGGCAGACCTGCAGCCAAGCGGGCCCGATAAGCAGGTGGGTCACTTCCTGCATAGATCTCTGCTATAAGTTGGCGGGCATGGAGCCTCCCAGAGGGATAAGAGCTCATTCTACCGCCATACTGCTAGCAGTGGCTGCTTCCAGGGCGTCCCTATCCAGGAAATCTGCAGGGCTGCTACCTGGAAGTCAGCAAACACCTTCATTACCCATTACCACATCGACCTTGAGTCACGCCGGATGCTGGTTTTGGGGCCTCGGTTCTCCAGTCTCTCTTTCCCAAGTAAGTATTGGGGTGTGCGTCTTGCCTCCCTCCTCCCGGAGAACTGCTAGGAGTCTGCCAATGAGTGTGGATGAACAACATATCCATGTCCCTAGAAATACAGGTTACTCACCTGTAACAGGAGTTCTAGGAATGGTATATGTTGTTTATCCCACGACCCACCATTTCTCCCGGCTTCGACGCACAACCTGAGCTTCCAGCGGGCCAGATCTGGCGTCATGGGGCGGAGCCGAGAGTTATACCACCCGGGTGGGTGGGAGGAGCAAGCTTGAAGACCTTCCGGCAAGATTTAAAGCGGCAAGGATACCTGCCAATGAGTGTGGATGAACAACATATACCATTCCTAGAACTCCTGTTACAGGTGAGTAACCTGTATATTCTAGGCATGGGTGAACAGGGGTATCACATTATCGTAGTGAAACCCTTACAACAAAAGACCATTACAATGACAGTTTCAAGCAGATTCAAGATTGTCGCTGTAAAGGTCCTGCTGTACACCAGCTGCAGTTTCACTGGTGTTTTGCTGGTTTCAAATCCACTTTTACTCAGAGTTGATTATGTAAAGATTGGTGGGGTGGGGGCATGGCCCCCCACATGAGCACAGCCCCCTCCAAAAAACAGTGTTATCCTGACAGGTGAAATACCGACTGTCAGTAATTTGACTGTTGCTGTAGAGGATGTCGAAGACAGAGTTGTCGAAGCAGGTTGGTGGAAGCATCTGCATGCAGTTTAATTCATTATAAACATTTGACTGTGGTCAGCCCGGTGGCGCTAAGGGCTGAGGCGCTGGACACCTTGCCTCATGCGCCGCACCCAGGTTCAGGAATGACATCGGGCCACCGTGGTGCCGGTGGGGAGGAAGCAGGATTGAGCAGTGGCTCTCCTCTCCCAGGAAGGGTGAGAGTCACCTGCTATAGTCCCACCATCACCAGATGGAGGTCCGTGACAGGTGTAGGCAGTATTGGTGAGACAGGTAGCGTGGGAGGCATCATGTAAGTCGAAGATATGTGTCTCACACACGTGGAGTCACATCGCTGTTTGTGGGACAGGATCTAAAAAGGGGAAAAACATTTGGCCATTCAGAGAGGTGGGACATGAGAAGTGCACAGAGGAGAGAATGGACTTATTCCAGGGGTGGGTGAGCAGGCAAGTGTCTGCATTGTAAACATTTGGTCATTCAGATGGAGGGACATGAGAAGTGCCCAGAGGAGGAACGGATTGATTCCAGTGTGGGTGAGCAGGCAAGTGCCTGTATTACAAACATTTGGTCATTGAGAAAACTTGAGGGCATGAGAAGTGCACAGAGGAAAGGATGGACTGATTCCTGGTGCAAGTGAGCAGCAGTTGTCTGCATTATATAGATCTGGTCAGTGAGAGAGGAGGGATGTAAGGCACATTACAGACATCAGTGAAACAGATTGTTTTTCAGTGTTGACCAGTTAGATCCTGCCCACTCTCCACAGCCCATCATACATGCAGTTGCACCCCTATTATATAGATTTGGTCAGTGAGAGAGGAGGGATGTAAGGCACATTACAGACATCAGTGAAACAGATTGTTTTTCAGTGTTGACCAGTTAGATCCTGCCCGCTCTCCACAGCCCATCATACATGCAGTTGCACCCCTATAGTAAGGGCTGAGTATGCACTTGAATGTTAAACTCAAGAATTTGCACTTTAATAACTTTGCAACTGTGAAATGAATTTGCATGAAATGGTATGCAATGTCCTGTGGGTAGCTCTCTTAATCTTTTGCTAGTTATGTTCTGGTCAGATGTGCAGTCTCCAAGTTATATAGAAGTGAAAACATGTTTTACATATTGACTTTGCTGGGATTTTTCTTTGAACATGCCTACAGCCCAGAGGTTTTTTGTTTTGTAAGACATTTTCAGGACAGAAAGGACTACCCCACAGATGTGCCTTTTGCTAGTCTGGTGAAAAAGCAATAAGCTATTTTTAAGTTATTGCAATTTAAAAATTAGAAAAAAACAATTTCTGAGCATGTTCAGTCGGCACTTCAATATACTTGTATGATACAAGAGGAATCCTGTATTGTATGAAACAATTCCTCTTTCATATGGCGCATCTTGTTTTCAGTTTTGCCTGAAAATTCAGAATTGGAAACCTGACAAAATGATATTTTGGGGAGGAACAGACACGATCTTGTATATCAGGATCCCCTAGGTGCATTCTGCACGCCACTGCTCAGAAAATGCCCTTAGAATGTGTTTTATTTAACCTTGAAATTCTTTGTTCATATCAATGTCATACAACATAGGATGTTGGTTTATATGATAAGATACGAACTAGGATCCTGCTTTGTGAGTCAGACAGAGTAGGATCTTAGTTCGATCTCGTCATATAAACTAAGTGACTACTTTGTGTGACGCTGACAAAGAATTTAATGTAGATGTCTCTCCATTTTTTGTATTTTCTCACCAAATTTTCAGCATAGGCATTTTGGGTCCCTACCAGATGAACATTGTCACTGTTATTTCATTACTCAGTCTGCAATGGTGATTTCATGGTCACTGCACAGAATCATCTTTCAGAACAGAGTAATGAAATGACAGTCCTATCATGAAGGAGGTCCCAAAAGCCCATGTTGAAAATCTCCTGCAAAAATCCTGAAAACAGCCATGTTACAAAACGTGCATTTGTAACTTCACCATTTTTATATTTTCACTCCAGCTTTTCCACATTGCCATTTTTTCACACCTCCTCATGAACAGTATTGCTGTCATTTTCACATCCTGCCAAAAATTTGTTTCGCATCTCTGGTGCATAATGGCTTGAGTAGCTGTGTGAAATTAACTTTTGGGATGGATTAACAAAATCATGAGTGTCAATGTTCATGAGATTTCCCACAAAACCCCATGTTGAAAATTTGGTTAAAGAATTCCTCAAAATTGCCATGTTACGAGCATGAATTGTGCAGTTTCTACGCACGCTCATAACTTTGCTGATTTTTCATATTTTCCTTCCTGATTTTCAACTTTACCCTTTTCCACAACTCCTCATGAACAGTATACAGCTGGAATTTTTCACATCCTGCCCAAAACATGATTTTGCACTGGTGGCACAACATGGCACATTTGCTGTGCAAACTCAACTTTTGGGACAGATTAATGAAATGACACTGACATTGTTAATGACGTGGGATCCCTAAAATGTCATGTTGAAAATTGTGTGAAAAAATCCTAAAAATGACTGAGTTATGTGCGTCCCTTTAATTGTAGCGCCTGCTTGAAAATTATTCGAGATATGGATTTTTTGCTACCTGCATCTTTAGGTGGCATAAGCACCTTTGGAGGTTTCAAACTCATGATTACAACTGCAGTGGAATGTTTTTCTGTAGTTGCTATGGTTACTGAGATATTGCCAGATTAGTGTTACAAGGGTTACTTTTCATGGCTATAGGGTTGTGGTATGTCCATACTTATGTGTAAGTAGGGGCATTGCGCTCCTACTTATGCATATCATTATGCAACAATAGGTTACATGAGGAGAGTGCAGGGCCTGGAGGATGTGCACCCATAACCAAACGCCAGTTACATTACACTTTCTCAAAACAAGGAAATTCATTGCAAAATTGCATTAATACATCAGTTACAGTTTTATGAAAATGTAAAAAGCCAGAAAATTCAACATTAGGGTTACCAACCCCACACTATTCTCCACCCTCACACACCAACAGGCATTGGGGTGTGCCTTGGAGTCATTGGCGCTCACCCCATTCTCCCTTTGTATAATTTTATTTTGTTTACAGAAGGAATGAGGTGAAAGTTAGGCTGACGATTCAAGGCACACCACGATGCCTGTTGGTGTGTGAAGGGTGGGGGTGTGATAGGGTTGGTAACCTTAACATCAAATTTCCCAGCTTTTGCTCTTTAATAAAAACCCTAACTAATGCATTAACATATTTTTGCAATGTGTGTGTGTGTGTGTGTGTGTGTGTGTATATATATATATATATATATATATATATATATATATATATATATATATATATTTATAGTTACACATACCCCCATAATGCTAAGCATCATGGCCGGCATATGCAAATCCCCACAAAATATTATGCTGGTTCAACTTTAAGCAGAACTGCATGGTACTGAAAGGCTTCTCACACAATATGCAAAGGGTGCCAACAGAAGACACAGACACATGTTTCATCCTGCCAGGACTCATCAGTATGTCTCATCTGTATGACACCCCAGTGGAATGAACCAGCCACCCTAAGTTGGTCTGTCTGGGTTGAGTTGTGGTGAGCCCAATAAAAACAAAAAAATTCTACAAGACAAAGAACCTCAGTACGCAAGCAGTAATGTAAGGGTTAACCCAAAGGGCAGTGGCTGGGAAGCCAAGTTTCAAAGAAATACAAAATGCATACTGTGTGAGAGACCTTTCAGCACCATGCAGTTATGTTTAAAGTTGAAGAAGTATAATATTTTGTAGGGATTTGCATATGCAGCCCATGATGCTTTGCATTATGAGGATATGTTTGATTTTGTATTTCTTTGAAACCTGTCTTCCCGGCCAATGCCCTTTGGGGTAACCCTTGTCTTAGTGCTTATGTACTGAGGTTCTTTGTTATATAGTACTTTTTTTAATTTATTGTACTTTATCACATTTTTAAGCAGCATACAGAAGCATAATTAACAGTGTATATATCATGAAGCTTCAATTATAAAAAAAAAAAAATCAAACCCACCAAAACACTACAATACATATCCACTCTCTCCTTCCTCCCATCCCTCCCATTCAAAGCAGTCTGGCAACTTTGAAAAAGAGAAAAGGGACTGTCAGTAAAGGGAGAAAACAAAAAGGAAGAAAGGAGACACGTGAATAGTTTAAGGTTTCCATAGGGAGAGTAAGCCAAAAGAGGCCCCTAAATACGTTGAAAGGTATGCGGCCTATGTTGCATACTCGCTATATGCTTTTCTAACTGAATAGCAAGCAAGACCTCGCAATACCACTACAACAGTGAGGGAAGAGTATCCTCCTTCCAGTGTCTTAACATGACCAGTTTTTCCGTGGAATCAAATAGGACAAGATGGGCTTTACGTGTTCTTGGTATCCCAGGGGGATATATAGCCATTATACCATGGACCTCGGATACCGACCAATGAAAATGGCAGGCTGGCACCTTACCTCCATTGTAAATCCTCTGATAATCACCGCAAAAGGTGCAGCCTGCCACTGTCTGTGCCACCCTATCACGTAAATCCCTCCGACACCCGAAACAACATCAAAGCGCCGCCATATTTGCTCGCAGTAAAGTCGCTCAGTAACGACGAAAGTAACAAACAACAAAAAAAAAAGAAAAATGGACACATCATTCGACTTAATAGATAATGAAGGGCTAGACGCACTCTTCAACACTCTCGAACAGCAATACAGCCCCATACCCAAAGCAAATCTACTATACTGCGACTTACATGCTCCGGTAGTCCCTCCGTCTTCAGCGGCCGAAACCACCGGCATCTCCACTGGCACTCTGCCCGCCACAGCATCACGATCCCCCGCAGCGCAGAACTCAAAATCTGCGGTCCTCACCGTCGCCATCCAGCCAGCCAATCCCACTCTTTCTTTTTCATCCTCTCCAACAGGTCACACCACACATGTACAACGTCGACAGCATTTAAAGCAATACAGCCTGCACTTGAAAACCTACAAATTCTGCTTACAAGTTATGAACTTTTACAAAATAAAGACTGCAGTTATAACAGTTTCTCGGCTTTCAGTTAAAAATACCTAAATGTTCATCTGTGTTCCACTTTTCAATAACAAAGAGTGCGCTTACAACCTTCGTCTGTTAAAATCTGTTTAAAATCTGTTTAAATGTGCACCTATGTATTCCTTTTCACAATAAATTAATTTTTCTATTCCAACCAATGGACTACTTTTCTGTAGTGGATGAATATCTTCTCTATAAAAATATTTTTTTCAATAAAACTAAACAAAAATCTCAACAAATGCCTAAATCTCAAACAATTTACCATGGTATAATCGCAATAAGCCACTTGGGGGTGTGGGTTATCGGGGGATTTACCACGGCTGGGGCGGATTTACCCACGAGGCGCAAACCACTCCAGCCGTGGTAAATCCCCCAATAACCCACACCCCCTCGTGGCTTATTGCTTAAGTAAGCAACATTCCAGAGTGAATACAGATTCTAAACCCAATAATGGGTCTAAAGCTTGTTTTATAGATCCCCAAAAGGCCTGAGTAGTGGAACAGTCCCAGAGTAGGTGGTACAATGACCCTGGGACCAGTTTACAATGAGAGCAGATAAGAGACAGGAGTTGACCTAGTCTATGTAGCTTTATCGGGGTATAGTACAAATTGTGCATAATGTTGAACTGGGTCAAGCTAAGCTGGTCTTGTTTAATGTATTTATAAACCGAAATCCACATGTTTTCCAGAACTCTTTCTCTGATGGGAGAGACAGTTCTTGAACCCAGTAGTAACAAATTCCTGAGGGGAGACAAAAGTCAAGTGCTTGCAGTTGTTTATACACCCTGGAGACTGCATGGGGTTGGTCTGCTACTTGAAAAAACAAAGACAGGCCTTCCAGGGGCTGCATAGCCCAGGGTTTGGGTCCCAGAAAGGTGAGAATTGTGTTTTTAACCTGCAGGAATTAAAAGGTATCTGCTTGCCAAAGCTGGAGTTTATTTTGGAGAACAGGAAAGGGGTCTAATTCATCTCCTTGCAGAAAGTCTGCTAAGGTACTCGTATTTAAGCTTGGCCAGAAAGAGGGAGGTAAAGGGTGGTGACCAGTCTAGAAGTGCAAATTATTCAGTATGGGCTTGGCAGGAGAACAATGCCAGTTCTCTGAGAAATGGTTTTGCACTTGATGTAAGGCCCTAAGAGACCAGACAATCGGGAAGGCTTTGACGGAACGGGGAAACTGAGAAGGGGATGTATATGCAAGTGCAGGCAACAAGGTAGAGAACTTGCATGCCAGATGTCTCTCTATATCTAATCAGATGGGACGATATGGATTATCTGGTATTTGGGTGTCCATTTTGGACTGGTGCAGAATTCTGCTTATGTGCTGAGCCCCATAATAAGTAAAAAGGGAAGGGAGGGCAAGCCCACCTTGTAACTTAGGAGCTGTTAACTTGAAGTACACCCTCCGTACCATTTATTTTTCTTCACAGAAAGGTGTCGAACATTCTCTGCAGTTTCATAAACCATACCTAAGGGAAAAAGAGACCCAGCATACCCAGCGGATATTGTAGTCTCGGCAGAACATTCATTTTCAGAATGTTGATACAACCCCAGCGAGATACAGGAAGTGCACCCCAATGGTCCAGTTCAGATTGCAATACTTGCAGAAACTTGGTAGGCATATCCCTAGCAATATTGATCCCCAAGTATGTTAGAACTTTAGGTTCCCAAGCAAGGCCAAAAGCATTACAGTCCAATTTCCTAGTGTGATTATTGAGAGGAAATATTCTCATCTTGGAAATATTTAACTTGTAGGATGAGACTACAGGGAGAGAGACTTTAGTGTCTTCCAGATGTAAAAGGAGGTCATCTGCATATGCCAATATGGTATATTTCTTTCCTTCTATCTGGATACCCTCAAGAGTAGGGAAGCGAGTAGCTTATGTATCAAGGGCTCCAGGTAGAAGTTAAAAAAAAAAGAGGGGAGAGGGGATATCCTTGTCGAGTGCCCCTCTCTAGGGGAAACAGATCCGAAAGACACCCATTACACCACATCTGAGCTGTTGGGGAGGAGTAGAGAAGTTTGACCCATTTAATAAAATTGTCTGAAATTCCAAATAGACGAAGGGAGGCAAACAGGAATTGCCAGGATACACGATTGAAAGCCTTTTCAGCATCCAGGGAAACCAAAGCCGTGGGGACTTATATTATGCACTTTAATGTTAAACCCCAAATTTTCCACGTTCATAGCTTTGCAACTAGCCAGCCCAGTGGTGCTGAGGGTTTGAGGCACTGGACGTCACATCTTGAGCCTCCCGCACAACTCATGTTCAGATACAGACTTGGGTTGCTGGGGGTTGGCAGGGAGGAGAGAATGAAGCATCTGTAGACCACTCTCCTCTCCCGGGTGAGGCTGTTGGGTTGTTCAATGTCCTTGCAGCCCCAATGGAGATCAGAGGTATTACAGAATGACCAACATGAGGTGCAAGGGAAAGGACTCATGGGGCAAAAGTGGAAACCTCTGTCGCCTTGTAGAAACATGGAAACAGACTTTGACAGTAGATATGGACCGCTGGCCCACCTAGTCTGCCCATTTCCTACCTACAGGATAAGCTGCAGATCCTAGTTAACCAATAGCCTATTTCTTCCTACCCCCACAAGAATTGCTTTATGTCTGTCCCATGCATTCTTGAATTCTTCACAGTTTTAGAACCGACAACCTCCTCAGGAAGGCTGTTCCATGCGTCCATCACCCTCTCTGTGAAAATATACTTCCTCACATTGCCCCTGAGCCATGCCCTCTCTATCTTCAAATTGTGTCCCCTTGTTCTTGCACAGCTCTTTTTCTGAAAGATGATACCCTCTTGGACTTTGTTGATTCCACTGAGGTACTTAAAAGTTTTATCATGTCCCCCCTCTCCCTCCTTTCCTCAAGGGAATACATATTAAGCGCCTTTAGTCTCTCCTCATATGGCTTCTCTTGCAGACCCTGCACCATTTTAGTTGCCCTTCTCTGGACTGCCTCCATCCTGTCTATGTCCTTGCGGAGATGGGTTCTCCAGAACTGGATGCAGTACTCCAGATGGGGTCTCACCAACTGTCTGTGCAGAGGGATAACTTCCTGTTTTCTGCTGGTGATGCCTCTCCCTATACATTCCAGTACACCCCCAGTCCTCCCTACTGCTTTCTCACATTGCTTGATAACCTTAAGGTCATCTGACATGATTACCCCCATGTTCCTTTCCATTTTTGTTGTTGTTATTCTGCCCCCCCACATTGTGTAATCTTCCCTTGGGTTTTTGTTTCCCTGGTGCATTATGTTGCACTTTTTTGCATTGAATCTAAGCTGCCATACTTCTGACCATTCCTCCAACCTTGCCAAATCCCTTCTCATCCTTTCCATGCCTCCTTGTGTATCAACCCTGTTGCAGATCTTTGTGTCATCTGCAAAGAGACATACTTTTCCTTCCAGTCCCTCTGCAATGTCACTTATAAAGACATTAAAAAGAACTGGACCCAGTACTGAACCCGGCGGTACCCCACTAGCAACCCCTCTTTCTTCAGAGTGGACTCCATTTACAATTACCTTCTGCATTCTGTTGTCCAGCCAATGTTTTAGCCAGGCTACCACCCTGGGACCCACTCCCAGGCTGGTTAATTTGACTATTAATCTTTTGTGTGGGACTGTGTCAAATGCCTTGCTAAAGTCCAGGTAGGCCATGTCCGCAGTCCCTCCCTGGTCTACTACTTTGGTCACCCAGTCAAATAATTCAATTAGATTCATCTGACATGACCTTCCACTGTGAACCCATTGTGCCTTGGGTTCTGTGCCCCACTGGCCTCTAGGTACTGAACAGTTCTTTCCTTCAGAAGTGATTCCATCACTTTCGCTACCACAGAGGTAAAACTGATAGGTCTGTAGTTTCCTGCCTCTGTCTTGCTCCCACTTTTGTGAAGGGGAATCACATCCACCTTCCTCCAGTCCTCAGGTACCACACCATCCTCCCATGATTTGTTAAAAAGGGTAGTCAGTGGTGTCACTAGTTCTCCCCCTAATTCTTTTACAGTTCTGGGGTGAATTCCATCAGGACCCATTGCTTTGTCCACATTCAGTTTTAGCAGTTCTTTCAGAACCCTTTCTTCTGTGAAAGGACTGGGATCAACCCCCCCAATCAAGAGTGCTTCTGTTAACTGGATTAGGCACCTCCCTCTCCTCCTCTTTTGTGAATACTGAGCAGAAGTATTCATTCAGTATCCTCGCTTTTTCACTCTCCCTGTCCCTGTTTGCCCACCCACTTTCCATTCTGTTCAGCTTCACTATCCCTCCCTTTGTCTTTCTACCCTCCCTGATGTACCTATAAAAGGTTTTATCCCCCTTCTTAACGAGTTGGCTATCTTTTCCTCAGTTTGGGCCTTTGCTATTCTGACTTCCCTCCCAGTTTCCTTCTGCCTTAAGTGGTACAGTTCTTTGTCCTACTCCTTCTGTGTTTGGTTATACTTCCAAATGCTATCTTTTCTCCCTAACCCTCCTGCACTCTTTTGAGAACCATTGTGGCTTTTTCTTTCATTTTGATTTGTTTATTTGCTTTACACAAAGGCTTGTTGCCTCTGTGATGGCAGTTTTGATGTTTCCTCATTGTTGCTCCACCCTTCTTCTTGCCTGTTTGCTAGTGCTTTTCTTTGGCACTCTTGCATCTTGCTGAATGAAGTCCAGTACCCTCACTTTTGTATGGCTTGACTCTGTAGCTGAGTTTGTTGTGAACCACACTGTTTGGTGGTCAGTGTTCCCAGATGGCTACCCACTTATGATCTGAGATCCTCTCACTGTCCCCATTTGAGATTATGAGGTCTAAGATTGCTTCCTCATGAGTGGGTTCCAAAACTAGCTGTCTGAGGCATGCCACCTGTAGGGCATCGAGAATGGCCCTGCTCTCGGATGTGGCTGCAGCAAAGGTGCTCCAGTTAACATCTGGCATATTCAGGTCTCCCATCTCCTCTTTCTCTGCCATCCTAAAGATGCCTTTTATCATATCCAGACTTTTATCATATCCGGACTGGACTGCCGGAACCCCTCCCTCCCGAAGTCAGAAGATACGACACTCACTCTTGCTGGGAGCCTAGACATGGTTCCTTTATGAATTTTGATTTTGGCACCTTCTACTGCTTTGACTTTGCGGCTCGCGCTGTACTGCTCTGCCCCCGCCCCCACCACCACCCTTGGTCGGCTCTCAAATTTATAGGCAGCTGCAGGTCAGGTGGACTGCTAAAACCTATCAGCCCAGTTTCAGGTTTGCAGGTTATCATTTCTCACCAGTAGTGGCCACTACTACAACCTACAGCTTTGCTCTAGCATTCCTCCACTTTGCAAACATGATCGTCTACCTACTAGCAGTGCTTACCACTGCCATGCCCCACACCTCACTGCCCCCCGCAAACATGCCTTTAAACAACCCTGATCTCTGCAGTATACTCTCGCCCTCACCCTCTCCCGCACCCCTTCCTACCCCCAAGGACTGGCAATACCACACAACCACCCTCTCGTGGTTCATAAGCCCCTCAGTCATTCCCTGTCCTTCTCCATGAGCCTACCAGTCCTAAGTAACCTAGGTGCTGGTATCCTCCCCAGTCCACACACTTGTCCTGCTCCAGTCCTAAGCCAAGATTTGCATGGTGTAATGCTACTAGATATCTTACCCTGCTGCTTCTCATTGCAGGTGGTATCGAAACTAACCCTGGCCTGTCGTCCAACCTCAACCACGTAACTCTTCCAAAGGGACTTAGCCTACTCCATCTGAACATCCGCAGCCTACTGAAAAAAATCCCTGAGCTGCAAGTCACCACCCAAACCCTCAAACCAGACCATTTGCATCATATCCGAGACATGGCTCAAACCTCACCATGCGGATGCCGCAATAGCCATCCCGGGGTATACTGCAATCAGGCAGGACCGCCTAGGACCTAAGAAAGGCAGTGGCATAGCCATGTATATATCAACTAGGCTTAACTACACCCCTGTCCAAATCACAAGTCTGTCTCCCCAGATAGAAACTAAGCTGATTAAACTCCTGCTGCCACGCACCTCACCGGTATACGTCGCTGGTATTTATTCTGCCCCGACTACTCCTGGAGATACCATCATCAATCATCTAGCCGCCCTAAAAGCTACGGCTGCCACAGGTGAACTCTATATCCTAGATGACCTAAACCATAACTGGCTAGCACCCGCCTGTGCAAAACTACGCAGCAGTGTCAAATCCCTCAACCTCTCCCAACTAATAGAACAACCCACGCACCTAAATCCTACAACAAGCAACCACTCCCTCCTGGATTAGGCTCTCACCTCACACCCACACAAAATAATCAAGGCTGGCATCCTTCCTGATTCCTTGAGTGATCACCACATGGTCTACATGACTAGGAAAGTGCACAGACCTACAAACCACCTCCCTCCAAGGATCATCCTTACAAGAGCTTACAAATCCCTCTGTCTCCAATCACTTTTAAATGACCTCTCACTTGCCGACTGGTCTTTTATTAGCTAAGCGTCCTCAATCTACCACGCTTTTGATATGTTCAGAAAGCAGCTCCTTACCATATGGGACTATCACGTCCCCCTAAGAAAGAAAAGAGTCAGGGATTACCATCTCCCCTGGGTATCTGCTGACATTATTGGTAAATGTATTGCTAGAGACCAGGCCTGAAAGAGTCATAGAGCGACTAAACTCCTCTGCATCTCTACAATACTACCGCACCCTCCGAAAAATTGCACTAAAGCCATAAGACAGGCTAAAACAACTATTTCGAGATGCTCTCACCACGAATCTAGGTCACCCTCCAAATTCTGGAAAACCGTTAAAACCCTGTTCTCTCCCCGGCCCAGCCACCCCCCTACCCTAAACCTACAGGGCAATATTATATCAGCCCCCAGCGAGTTGCATCTGCTTTCAACTCCTTCTTCTCTACTAGTGCCAAAACTCTTCTAGACTGCCAGCAGCCCCATAACCGCCATAACCATCTTGATGTACCCTGCCGACCTCAAGCGTGCCCTCCTTCTCCTTTGACCGGTCTCCCCAGCAGTTTTTGCCGCTCTCGCTCCCTTGACCCAAACAAGGCAAGTGCCCTCTGGGTTTGGACGCCAAACTCTTCTTGCTATCAGCCCCGCATTAGCCACCTCCCTAGCCATCCCCTAAACCTCTCTTTCTCCACGGCAAAACTTCAGCAGCCTGGAAGGAAGCTGTAATCATCCCACTACCAAAAGGAGGTGATCCATCCGAGCCTGGCAATTACCGCCGATCTCTATCCTACCGGCTCTGGCCAAGCTTCAAGAGCAGCTTGTACTCACCCAACTCACACAGTTCCTCAATTCCACCTCTTTCTTCACTGTTTCAGTTGGGCTTTCACAAAAATCACTCCACCATCGCAGCACTGTTAAGGCTCACAAACGATATTTCCTCGGGTATGGACAAGGGCCTCGTCACCTCTGCTATTTTTATTGTCTTGGCCAAAGCCTTTGCTACTGTGTCCCACTCAAAACTTCTCTCAAAATTGCAACACGGAGGCCTCTCTCATCCCGCCTCTAACTGGTTCCAAGCCTATCTGTCAGGCAGGATGCAGGCTGTAAAAATTGGCCCTCATATCTCCACCTCACGTCCTGTTAACATGGGGTCCCCAGGGTTCGGTCCTGGGTCTCTACTTTTCTCCATTTTTTAAATGACCTGCCTCAAGTCTGCTCCAACTCAGCATTACAAATGTCGTGGATGACACAGTACTGTACACCTCCGGCCCCTCTACCAGTGACACAATCGCGTCTCTTCAACATGATTTTGATGCCGTGCAAACTTGGCTTAGGTCCAACCAGCTTATCCTAAATGCTAAGAAACCGTCTCTATGACTTTCTGCACCCATCCTAAGCTATCCTCGGTAGCCCCCTGTCTTCAAACTAGAATCCTGCACCTCCTTCAGGTACCTGGGGTCTGGCTCGATCAACACCTTGATTTCCATGCCCACATTGAATCACTACAGAAAAACTTCACCCTAAATTAGGCGCACTGTGCAGTTACAAGAGGCACCCTTCCTACCTCTGTCAGGAGGAGCTAGTCCTCAAAATGATCCTCCCATTTTTGACTACGGTGACATGGTCTCAGCGCTGCCCCTCCATCTACCTTGGCCAGCCTGGACCCCTCTTTCACTCTTTCTGCCGTTACATCCTCGACTGCCCTCCTTCCACCCATCACTGCAACCTGCACAGCGCCTTTCCTTCCCATCACTGGGTCCAGCGTAAACTACATTGTACAAATCTCATTTTCAAATACTGGTCAAATGCCTCCCCATCTCAGCTGTGCTCTAGCAACCCAACCACCCCCAGCTTACCCCCTCAGAGGTTCAGATTCAAAACAGTTTCAAGTTCCTTTCATGCGCACCTCAAAGGGCCAAATGGCCTTCATGCATCGACTGCCCAAACTATGGAATGAGTTACCAGCAGATATCAGGCTCTCCGCCTACCACTGGCTTCTCAAACCACGTCTGATTACCCACTTCTCAGATGTATGTAATTGCCACCCACAGACTAATTCTTACCCTAAAACTAGTCTGTCCACAAGGGGCATCCAACTGGCTCTAAATAATAACCTAAGCAGCTAGCCCAGTTTCCCACTGGCAAATTTTTTCCTCATTGCTCTCACCCAGTCAGTTTATGCCTAACAATTGTCACAACAAACTATGTGCACCAAACCTAGAATTGCATCGGCTATCAAGCTGCACTTGCTGTGCCTACAAATCTCGCCCTGTATAAATCCATTCTCACCTGTTGCAATACCACTGGCCACTTTCTCTCCTTGTTTTTGTATCCTCTTTCAGCTGTCTTATATACCTTTTCAAGTATAATGTCTGCTGAACCTGCTGTCTATCGCACCGATGTACTGTAGCTATTCTTGACCTATGTAACACTGATGTACTGTGATTGCACTGTAGCTATTTTTGACCTATGTAACCCCTGGTCGCATCTGGAAATGAGCGGTCCCCACTCAGAATGCTTATCTGGTAAATCTCTTAAATAAATAAATAAATAAATATCCTTGTCCATTCCCTCCCTGACAGGGTCTGTATACAACCCCTGCGTGGAATGTGGTGCCATTTCCAGTCTCTAAGGTGACCCACAGTGCCTCCTCTCCTCCGTTTACTTTTTGTTCCATTGCTTTTATCCCTTCCCTTACATAGAGAGCTACTCCTCCCCTCTCTCCCCTCCCAGTCTCTCCTGTAGGTTGTATACCCTGGTATATTAACATCCCAGTCATGGTTCTCTGTGTACCATGTTTCTGTGACTGCTACGATATCAAGGCCACCTGTTCAGGGAGCTTGTTGCCCAGACTACGGGCATTGGTACTCATTACCCTCCATTCCTTGGTGGCCTTACTCCTTTTTGCCCCATCTCTGTCCTTATTGCCTTTGTCATTTTCTCCATTTACCCCTGTCCTTCTCCCTATCGACATCTCTAGCATGGTGTTTACCTCACTTACTGCCCTGATTTTTTGGGGGGGTTAGGATTTCTCTGCTCCTTTCCAGTGCCTCCCCCTTGGCTAGTTTAATTGCTTGCCAGTGAAGCATTTAAACCTATCACCTTGGATCCTGGTTCCCCTCCTGGACAGATGCAGACCATCATACCAGTATAGGTCTGCATCACTCCAGGTGGGCCCCCAGTCCCCAGTGAAGTAAAGTCCCTAAGCTCTGCACCAGTTTTTCAACCACTGACTGAATCCCATGATATGAAGCACCGTAGCCTCACCCATGCCATGACATCCAGCACCTCTGAGAAGGTTACCATGCGTGCTACTTGTCTAAGGCCCCTCCCCAACTCCACAAACTCTTCCTGCACTGCTCTGATCCCTTTCTGAGCCAGATCATTTGTCCCTAGGTGGACAATGACATCCAGCACCCCCCCCCATGCAGCTGCTCCGGCGATCCTGAGGATTCACTCCCTGTCTCTCCAAGCCATGGCACCAGGCAGGCACCTTACCTCCCTCTCTCTTCCTCCCGCAGTCCTACCACCCCAACAATGGTGTCCCCCACCAGGAGTTGTTTCCTTCCACTGTGGGGTCCCATGCTACCCTCCTGTGGGTCTCCTTTGTGGAGGTTCCCAGCATCCTCCTTGGTCTCCACTGCAGGTGCCTCCATAGAGGAGCCACACTTTGCCAGAATGGCATATGAATTGTAGGGAGGTACAACTGGAGGGATGCACCTCTGTTCCACCACCCTCACCCTCCCTGAGCCCCCTGTGGTCCAACCACTCTTCTTTCTTGGCAACCTCTGAGGCAATGGCAGTGGCCCGTAGAACCCATGGGTGGGAGAGGAGGTCCCCAAAACCTGGCCAACTCAGCCTGGAGATGACCAACCTCCTCCTTCAGGCCAGAGAGGTGCCTGCAGATGGGACAACACTGAATGCTCCAGAATATCTCCCAGAAGACTGCTGCTCCAAGCCATTGCACTGCACCACTCCCATCATGTCTTATTTCTGGCCCCACAACTGTTATTTGGAGTACTTACTTCTTCCTCTGTTTATTTATTTTTTTCTCCTACTTACTTACTGCCTTTGTGCCTGTTAAGCTCATGATCTTCCTGTTCCGAGACAAGAAGTTCATATTTATCACTAGTCTCCTTACTTGCTCAGAGTCAGACCTCCAGCAGCTGGGGGGATGGAGAGCTACTCTTGCCCTTCTAGGATGGTGAGTCTTTTGTGGCTCTGTGATCACTCACTTCCTGCTCCCAAACAGGAAGTTCCTGTTATCAGTTAAATCCTGTGCCTATAAAAGTAGAACTAGCTTAGGATGGAGGGGAGGGAAGGAGGGCAATATAGTCCCAGTAGAGAAGTATAGTTATAACAGCAGCTTCTTCCTCTTGGTGTTATCTGCCAGTTCTCTGGTTGTTGAGATGATGAGGGCTCCAGTGGCAAGGCCCACATCCCAAGGTCGGCTCAGCGCAGCAGAAATCTCATCAGGCACCAACCCGATGTCCAGGTAGGGCCTTGAGTCTGCAAGGTTGCCATAGGTGGGTGAGCCTTCCCAAGGGGTAACTTGGTAGCCAGGGGACTGACCTCTCTGGACTTAGGTGGGGGAATACCAGCAGTGAGGGTTCAGGCAGGGAGGGAGCAGTATTAGCCAAATAAACTCATCGGAAGGGTGCCCAATACCACAGAGTGAGAAACAGAATTTTAAAAAAATAAATAACTTAGCAACAGTTCAATGGATTTGCTCAAAATTTGGAATAGACATTGACCAGTACTATATCTCTTGATTTGCCAATTTTCTTTCAGTCAGATTTGTGGATTTCGTGCAGCGAATCATCAAAAAATGCATTTTGCGCTAGTTTTTGCCAGTTTCCCCTGTTTTTTCTTTATCCCTCTGCGCCCACACTGTTTGGAATTGTGGCTGAAATTTTCACGGTAGATGGAGGTTATCGAAAGGAACAATCCAGCACTGGTTTGCAGGGGTGTAGCCAGGAATTTTAAACTTGTGCTCAAAACTGATGCATTGTTGCCCCCCCGCGTTATGTAAACATATACCGAAATATGCGCTGCCACGCCACACCAACAGTAGTCCCCGCCCCCTTTGCCATGTCTGAATTCAAGTAATCAGTTTCTTCCTGTAGCCCTCCTTCCTTTGTTTTTCTGCCTGCCTGGTAAGTTGTTCCTGTTTGTGTATTTGACTGGTGGCATCAGTGCCCCATAGTGAACAACACGGCCAAAAGGATCGGCGTTCCTCTTTTTGTTGCCCCTGCCTGATTTGTTGCCCCAGCCTGATTTTTTTTTTTTTTTTTTTTTTTACTGTACTCTTTCGAGTACAGTGTGTATGCCTGCTGACACCCCTCCTGGTTTGGTGAAAAAATATTGATCCATTCCAAAGTTATTAAATGTTAAAATTTCAGGTTCTGAGCATGCTCAGTTCAGTCTTTGGGAAAGATGCACAGTTTCAGTCAAGGATCCTGGTCATGAATGGCTGGCGAAGAGGGATTCAGAAATCTCGCAAAATCCCTCTTTGTGAGGAAAATCAATCTTCGTCAGCCACCATTTTGTTTTCTCAGTGAGGGGAGAAAACAAAATGTTGAAATGTGTCCCATTTTGTTGTTAATTTTTTTGTAACTGAGAAAAAGAAAACTGTCCCTGAGATCTTTTTTTTTTTTTAATGTAGAATCCGCATAGAAATTTTCATTGTAGAATCCTGTATCGAACTGCCCCTCTATCGTCTGCCAACATCAGGGTGCCCAATTCCCGTGTCAGCATTTGTCCCCTCTCCAATACTGTGACACATTGGGAGCCCACCCCAGTGTGCAGAAATATTTAATTTATGTTTCCGACACTGGGATGCCCACTCTGTGTCAGATGCCCCCCCAAGCCCATATACATGTGTTGCTTCCATCAGGGTGCCCAATCCCTGTTTCAGCATGTATCCCTCACCCACACTAATGTGGCTCATTGGGAGCCCACCCAAATGTGCTAAAAAAAATAAATAAACACCTGTTGAAGAAAACTATCAGACGTCTTTTTTTTTAACCTGAAAAAAGAAAATGGACTCTCTGTGTACCCATCTCCTGCTCCCCACCTTACCCTGTACTTACCTCCAGAGGTCAGGTGCTGTCATCTTCTGTGGACCGAACACATCTGCACTCTTCAAAGCCAAACTGCAAACTGAAGAATCAAGGGAAACACCATGTAATGGCAGTCAGTGGGGTTTTCAACTTTTCTTGATATCTAAGCCATTTTTAGGAATTTTGACCCCAAACTTTTTACATGGCGTTCTTGGGACCCCACCTCATGAACACTGGCACTGTTATTTTGTTACTCTTTCCTGAAAGGTGATTTCACAGTCGCTGCGTGGAATCACCTTTCGGGACCAATTAACAGAACAACAGTGCCACTGTTCATGAGGTGCAACATGGGCTTTTTGGGATCCCACATTTAGTAAAAAAAAATTCCAAACAGTAACTTTTTATGAGCATACATTGTGCAGTTTCTACGCACACTCATCACTTTGCCAATTTTTTTATGTATTCATTCCAGATTTTTAATGTTGCCATTTTTTCACATCTTCTTCTAAACAATACAGCTGTCATTTTCGCATCCTGCCTAAAACATGTTTTCACACCTGTGGCGCAGAATGGCGTGGTTGCTGAGCAAAAATCAAGTTTTGGTATGGATTACCAAATCACAGTGCAACTGTTCATGAGGGAGGTCCCAAAAAGCACATGTTGAAAGCTTGGTGAAAAAATTCCAGCCAATGACTGCGTTACGAGCATGCATTGCAGTTGCTCAATTTCTACCCATGCTCGTAACTTCGCCAATGCTTCATATTTTCACTCCAGATTTTCAGTATTACCATTTTTCACACCACCACCTCATGAATAGTACATCTGTAATTTTTCAAATCCTGCCAAAAATGTTTTTCCACACCTGTAGCGCAAAACGATGTAACAGTTGTTCAGAATTACAGTTTGACAGGGAGGTGAAAGTGTTCTGTACAGGGTACATGCAGTGAGGTGATAAGAAGGTTATGTTGAACATTTTGGGTGAAAATGATTTAAGATGGCACAGTTATAACTGTATGTTACAATTTCAATGCATACTGCTCATATCTTAACGTGTGGAAGCATGGGGCCGGGTCTGCTGTGTTTCCATAGCTAAATACATATGTGCCTCTGTGGAGGGATGGGAGGCCCTAAGCTCCCACAGTAAAATAAAGATACTATTATGCTATCTCAAAAGGTGAGGCACTAAATTGCAAAGAACGTTGTTAATGCATCAGTTAGGGTTAAAGTGACAAAAGTAGGAAAATTAGCCATTCAGGTCAAGCTCCTAACACCGCCACACCCACCTCTCACAGATCAACAAGTGTTGGGGTGTGCCTTGGGGCTGTCGGGCCTACCTTCACCCCATTCTTCTATACTGTACTATGTCAAATTTCTTACACATGGAATGGGATGATAGTTAGGCCCGATGACTCAAGGCACACCCCAACGCCCATTGGTCTGTGGAGGGTGGTGCAGGGTGGGCTGGCAGGGGTTGGATGGGGGTATTAGGAACTCAACCTCTAACATCTCATTTACCTACCGTTGCTGCTTCAATCCTAACTGATGCATTAACAAAGTTTATGTAACTATCTGGATATATAATACATACTGTAATCACCTGCTTAACTAAGAGGATGTTCACTAGTCTATAAAGGTGTAGTAACCCGGGTGGGTAGGCTGGGTGGAATCTAACTGGTCAGTGCTGATAAACAATCTCTTTCACCCATGTACTGTATGTAATGTGCCTTAGTCAGCACCCAGATGTCCTCTCCAGCCACTAAAGGGACACTTACTGTACAAAATAGACTACTAGTCAGTCCCTGTAATCCTTGTTAATGCACTCAAACACATACACACACAAATGCCAGTTCTGGTACAGTTGGTTCCTGTAAAAATCATTGTTAATGTGCCCCAACAGGCACAAAATGTCCCATTCTGGTACATTCAGCCCCCTATAATAAAAATAAGTAGTATTTCCCTTCCCCACTCACACAGTATGAACAATGGGCAAACAAATCCTGAAACAGCAAGCAGAACATAGTTACAAGTACTTAGCTGCTATTTCAGCCTCCTCTGGTTCTCTCCCCCCCCATGAACTCAGGCAAACAAACTCGTACTCCTGTACCTGAGCTGCTTGCTATCTAATGACCCCGACCTTCATGCTGAGCTTTTAAAACAGGAGCATTCTTCTTATTACTGACGGGAATTCAAATTTTCCTACTGTATATGAACTGTTTATTAGGTTTATAGGGTACTGTATTATGAGGCATTGCAGCACCTGGACATTAATTAAATAATTAAAGAGTTCTAAGGAAGTGTAATTTAGCTTCATTTATTATTGCAGTATTGGAAAGGCTTTTTGGTTATGTGGGAGTTGGGTGTTGGTGGGTGGCTATGGTAGGTTTTCTAGGTTGCTGGGAGGGATTTGGTTATTTGGTAAAGCAAAAAGGGGGAGAGGTTTTATAGGTTAGCATAGGGTAAGGAAGTGTTGCATGCATCCATCTCAGGCTCCAAGGCATAGTTATTCTGCTTCCCTGCTGAAGGTCCTGTGCCCCTTTGATCCTTCCCCCATTGACCAACATATATCAACGTTGCAGGGAAGTTTGTATTATGAGGGAGATAAAGAAGAGGGATAGGGAAGTGGAGTGGTACTGAGAGGTGTACTGAGGACCAGGAGATGTCCTGGGGTTAGACAGGTACTAGAGAGAGGTGTACTGAGGACCAGGAGATGTCCTGGGATTAGACAGGTACTAGAGAGAGAGAGAGAGAGGCCAGACATGTTTTGTCCCCATCCCCAGGGGACTATTCAGTATTCACAAAAGAAGAAGAGGAGAAGATACCTAAACCAAGTAATAGAAGCACTCCAGACAGGGGGGTCGATAATAGTCCATTCACAGAAGAAAGGGTCCTGAAAGAACTCCTAAAACTCGGGGTGGACAAAGTAATGGGGCCCTGACAGGATTCACCCCAGAATTCTAAAAGAACTAAGGGAAGAACTAGAAACACCACTGACTATCCTTTTTAATAAATCATGGGAGGACGGTGTGGTATCTGAGGACTGGAGGAGGGCAGATGTGATTCTCCTTCACAAAAGCAGGAGCAAGGCAGAGTCGGGGAACTATAGACCTGTTAGTTTAACCTCAGTGGTAGGGACAATGATGGAATCACTTCTGAAGGAACGAATGGTTGAGTACCTAGAGGCCAGCGGGGCACAGGACTTGAGGCAGCATGGATTCGCAGTGGGAAGATTGTCAGATGAACCTAATAGATTTCTTTGACCAGGTGACCAAAGTAGTAGACCAGGGAAGGGCTGTAGGTATGGCCTACCTAGACTTTAGCAACACATTTAACACAGTCGCACACAAAAGATTAATAAACAAATTAGCCACCCTGGGAGTGGGTCCCAGGGTGATAGCCTGGGTAACAGATTGGCTGACAAACAAGACGCAGAGGATAATAGTAAATGGAGTACACTCTGAAGAAAGAGATGTTACTAGTGGGGTACCGCAGGGTTCAGTACTGGGACCGGTCCTCTTTAATGTCTTTATAGGAGACATTGCAGAGGGGCTGGAAGAAATGCCTCTTTGCAGGAGATACAAAAATCTGAAACAGGATTGATACACAAGGTAGGATGGAAAGGATGAGAATGGATTTGGCAAGGTTGGAGGACTGGTCAAAATATGGCAGCTTAGATTCAGTGCAAAAAGTGCAACGTAATACATCTGGGAAACAAAACCCAGAGGAAGAGTACACAGGGAGGGGGAGAGGCACTAACAACAACAAAAATGGAAAGGGATCTCTGGGTAGTCGTATCACATGACCTTAAGGTAGGCAAACAATGTGAGAAGGCAGCAAGGAGGGCTGGAGGGATACTGGGATGCATAGGGAGAGGCATCACCAGTAGAAATCAGGAAGTTGTTATTCCTCTGTACAGACAGTTGGTGAGACCCCATTTAGAGTACTGTGTGCAGTTCTAGAGATCCCATCTCCATAAGGACATAGGATGGAGGCGGTTCAGAGGAGGGCAACTAAAATGGTGCAGGGTCTGCAACAGAAGTCGATGAGGAGAATCTGAAAGAGCTTAATATGTATACCCTTGAGGAAAGGAGGGAGAGGGGAGACATGATAGAAACATTCAAGTACCTTGAGGGAATCAACAAAATCCAAGAAGGGAGCATCTTTGAGAGAAAGAGATGCAAGAGCAAGGGGGCACATTTGAAAATAGAGGGGGGATGACTCAGGGCAATGTCAGAAAGTATTTTTCATGAAGAGGATGGTGGATGCATGGAAACACCTTCCTGAGGAGGTCGGGGGGCCAAAAACAGTGGGGGAATTCAAGAATGTAAGGGACAGACATAAGGCAATTATAGTGAAGGATAGGAGGAAGTAGGCAGTTGGGTAACTAGAATCTGCAGCTTATCCACTCTAGGAAATGGGCAGACTAGGTGGGCCAAGCGGTCCTTATCTGCTCAGTTTATGTTTCTATGTTTCAGGTTCCTGCCGACTGTGTGGGTCTGCAACTGAGTGACCAGCTGACTCTTTGAGTTTCCTTTGGGCAGTGCTATGTAATGCCAGGCTGTGGAGGAACAGGACCACAGTTATAGTGGATCTTGTTTCCTCTGTCAACTAGCTTACATTACTGAGACTTGGCTAGGGATGACTCCAGCACAGTTCCAGTTACACTGGTCCCAGTAGGGTTTTTAGTTTCGTACTGCCAGAGAAGAGACCATAGGGGTAGGAGGTGCCATCTGTTTTAGATCTGATCTGAATCTTGTGGCACGCCTAGTGGGGGGCACAAGAGTCATTTGAATACATGACTGTGCAGGGGGGCTTGGTTGCAGACTGCAGGATCCTCCTTGTGTACTAGCCTAGGTCCCAAAGGGAAATTTCTACAGGAAATCACATCTGTCATCACTGACCTGTTTTTGGAATCACCAAGATGGCTTTTTCTTGGTGATTTCAAACCCTATGTGGATGATAAATGCTCACAATTTGGTCAGGAGTTTCTGCAGAACATGGAAGCTCTGGCCTGCACAAGTGATTACTTCATGACCCACCAACATGGCCACACTCTGGACCAATTGTTCTCTCTGGGGCTCGAGGTGGGAAGTCTCAAGATTGAACCAGACAGTGGGTCAGACCATTTCTCTATTAGATTCAGTTTCAGGTCACCCCCTTGTAGTCCGTCCCCTGTGGAGGTGGTTCAGTATTGACCTTTGAGAAGACTGCGTCCAGAAGGACTTATGGTGATTTTGGACAGGTCAGAAATGCTGGCAGCTTGCACTCAGTGTACAGAGGTGGCAATGGAAGCCTATAATAGGGGAATCACTGAGGCCTTTGACCTTATTGTGGCAGTTTGTGTCTGTCCCCTCCTGGTGCACTTCAGCTTGTTGTGGTTTGACAGTGAGTTAGGGCTTTGAAGGCCAGGAGATGAAGGTCAGGGTGTTGTTGGAGGAGTTCAATGACCCTGGAGAGCAAACTAATTCTGTTGTCTCATTATAAGGAATATCAGAAGGCAGTCACTCAGAAAATGGTGGATTTTCTACCAAGAGAGATTGCTGCTGGGAGAAACTGACTGGCTCAGCTCTTTCAGATTGTTGACCGGTTTCTTTATCTGGCTTGTCTGGAGACCATGAGAGCATTAACAGCTGTGAAACATGAGGAGTTCACACCACTCTTCTCAGATAGGATGTCCTCTTTTAAGGTTGGAATCGCTCTAACTGGGCTGGGACAGCCCAGCAGTGGACAGCCTCTTAGTCAAGCCACAGTCAGTGGTCCTGGGAAGAGTTCCACCTAGTGAAGGCGAAAGAGGTTTGAGGGGTGATCACAGAGCTGTGGCCAGTGTTTTGTAATCTGGATCAGGGTCCAACACGACTACTCATGGGTTTCACTGGATGTCTGGGCCTAGTATTCACAAAGACTACTCACTGTTCCCTATCAGATGGGTGCTTCCCAGTAGTGCTTAAGTGCATGCTCTTGAAGCTACTTCTGAAGAAACCAACCTTGGACCCAGCAATCTTGGAGCATTAACATCCAGTCTCTAACCTTCTCTTTCTAGGAAAGGTTATTGTGAAAGTCGTGCTGCAGCTGAAACCACATCTCATAGCCTTTAACATCTTTCAGCCTGCCCAGTTGGGATTTAGGACTAGGCATAGCATTGGAACTGTTCTTGTTCAGTTGCACAATGCCTTGCACAGGGAAAGAGATGGAGATGCTTGGTCAGTTCTTATCATTCTAGATCTCCCATCTGCTTTTGATAGTGTGGACCATAGGCTGCTTTTGGATAGGCTTAGGGAGTATGCAGGGCTTACTGGCAAAGTCATCCACTGATATGAGTTCTACCTCAAACCCAGAACACAGAGACTAGTGTTAGGAAGATTTTCCTCACTCCCGGGGGTTCTGATCTTTGGCATACCCCTGGACTTTGTCCTGTCACCCATGCTGTTCACTGTTTATATGCTGCCTCTGACCATGGCCATTAGGAAATATTGGCTAAGGTTTCATTGCTATGAAGATATTACCCAACTTTATATGTCCTTTGCACCTGGGATGGTGAGTGCGGTGGAAGTGTTTAACTGATGCATAGCCAAGATAGAAGATGGGATGTCATTGTGCTGACTGAGGTTTAACCCAGAAAATCGAGTTCTAGTGATTGAGCCAGGCCATTTGGGGGTGGGGGGAGGGCTGCAGTAGGAGAGACCAGGCTATTTCATTTCATCCGATCTGGTGGCTGCCACTAAGGTGAAACATCTTGGTGACAATTTGGATGAGGGTTTGCCAATGGAGGCTTACATATCAGCAGTAGTCTGCAATGTCTTTTTCTATTTGCAAAGAAATCAGCCAGATGATGTCCCTTATCCTTCCTGGCAACCTGGTTATGATGGCTCATGCGTTTGTGACCTGGAGGCTCAACTGTCATAATGCTCTTTATCTTGTGGTCAGTGGAGGAATCACTGCATTGCTAGAATGCAGGTCCAGTTACCAACACACCTTCCAAGGCTGTGCATTGTGTGATCTATGCTGGCTCATGCGTTTGTGACCTGGAGGCTCAACTCTCACAATGCTCTTTATCTTGTGGTCAGTGGAGGTACACTGCACTGCTGCAGAATGCAGAGGTCCAGTTACCAACACACCTTCCAAGGCTGTGCACTGTGTGATCTATGCTGGCTCATGCGTTTGTGACCTGAGGCTCAACGCTCATAATGTCTCTTTATCTTGTGGTCAGTGGAGTTACACTGCACTGCTGCAGAATGCAGAGGTCCAGTTACCAACACACCTTCCAAGACCGTGCACTGTGTGATCTATGCTGGCTCATGTATTTGTGACCTGGAGGCTCAACTCTCATAATACTCTTTATCTTGTGGTCAGTGGAGGTACACTGCACTGCTGCAGAATGCAGAGGTCCAGTTACCAACACACCTTTCAAGACCGTGCACTGCGTGAGCTATGCTGGCTCATGCATTTGTGACCTGGAGGCTCAACTCTCATAATGCTCTTTATCTTGTGGTCAGAGGAGGTACACTGCACTGCTGCAGAATGCAGAGGTCCAGTTACCAACACACCTTTCAATTCGTATTGCGTGATCTACAATGGCTACCAGTCAAATGGTGTATCTTTTAAATTGAGTCTCATGACATATAAGGTGCTACACAGATCGGATTCTGGCTACCTGATTGAACTGTTGCATCCCTAGGTGTCCTTTTGCACTCTGCTCCACTGAATAGGGCCTCGTGATAGTGTCACAGTCAAGTCAGAAGATGTCAGGAGACTGGGTATTTGAAGTAATAGGCCCAGTACTTTGGAACTCACTGCCCGGTACTTTGTTTAGAGTCCCTCGGTGAAGGCCTTTAAAAATTACCTGGAAATGTATTTATTTCAGCAGGCATTTGGGGTGGTTTGGTATCTATCCTCTACACTCCTTTTAACAAATGTATTTAATGTAGTTTTATTTTATTTTGTTTTGTTTCATTTATTTTACTTTACTTAGAATGCCCGAATTATAGAAGTGACTAAAGTTAGTCCTTGTTTTATATAATGCTGCCCATAGCCTCTAGAAAAGGATACCGCGAATAAATGAATACTAATACTACTACCCAGAGCTGAAATCTAGGAGTTCAGAGCTCTGGAAACAAAGATGCATAGGAGGTGCAAATATTTACTCCATTGCAGGCAAAAGCTCTTCTGCATGCAGTGTCCACTCTCTTATCGTGCATTGCAGTTAAGGGCAAAGATCATTCAGTCAGTATAGTTGTTTGCTTAACAGAATTGTGTACAGCTGAATTTGCCAAGTGAGGAGTTTCCTAGTTCTGGGAATTCTCCAAAAAAATGGATAACATCTCACTTGTGGTCTGGGTAGGTGCTTTCTCTGGTCCTTGCCTGCTCACTCCTGTTTTAATAATCTGGTCACAGTGCACAGTGTTCGGAAAACAGCTCAGTGAATTAGAAGATTCAGACCGTATCAGATTCACATCCAGAACCTCCATGACCTGTACCTTCTTTAACTGTAATGCCCTACAAGACTCCATTATGAGGTAGGATAGAGATTATAAATCAAACGGGAGGGATTGAAATCTTTCTCTTAGGCTCTGTCCACTCACCTTCCTCCTCCTCTTTTTGGGGGTCCTCCTCCTCAACAGAAAGTACATTCAGGTTAGGATTTTCTTTGTGACCCCTGGTATCATCATTTGACCTTCCATATGGTCAAGGTCATGGTTTGCCTGTAGAGTTGGGAGATCAGTCTTATCCTGCTCTGGTTCACCTGGACATATGTGTAGGGGCCCACTTCAATAAGGATTTATGCACCTCAGCCCTGCCACTGCCAGTTGGTACACCAGGTACACCTCCCCAGCTTGGGGGTTCAAGTGAGGTGGGGGACAGAAACCAACATGTTAGATTGCATTACACTATTAGGGCAATGTGAACTTAAGGGTGAGGGTCTCATCACCTCCTGCAGGTCTTACAGTATTTGAAAATCACACATCTCTGATAAGCTGGCTTGAGGAGTAATAAACACAAATAAATTCAGAATTCCTGACAAAGATATGCCAATCCAGGTATGGTCTATAAAAATCCTTACCCAGTAAGAAGGATTGCTGTGTTGATCCACCTTAACCCCTCCCCCAAACAGAATAAATCACTGAAGGTAAGGGGGGAAAAGTGTTAATTCCCATTGACAATGTTGGAGCTATTAGAAAAGAAACTTGTAGACAGTATGACAGAATTTCTTCTTTGAATCCCACTCCAAGACTGCTCAGTTTTTTTCAATCTTCTGTATGGCAGTGTTGAATGTTTTGCTGAAGTTCGAATAGATAATGTCCACTGCCTTCCCCTAATCTAGTTCCCTGGTCACCTAGTCAAACAGGTCAATCAGATTCATCTGGCATGACCTCCCACACCCCCATGATTCCATGTTGCCTTTGGTATTGTAGCATATTAGATTTAAGATGCTCCTCCACCCTCTCCTTTAACAGGGTCTCCATTACCTTCCACACAAATTAATGTGAGACTGACAGGACTACAGCTGTTTGCTTTCATTCTACTGCCACTCTTATTAAATGGAACCACATCTGCTCTCCTACCGTCCTCTGGAACCAAGCCTGTTTCGAGTAATCAGCTGAATAAGGTCATCAGAGATACAGCAAGCAACTACCTGAGTTCCTTTATTGCCTTTGGGTGTATCCCTTCAGTCCTAAGCCTTGTACACATTCACATTTTCAAGTCCCTCAGGATTCTTTTCACTGAAAATGGACTCAGTACTTCACCCATTCCCAATTTTTCCTGCTGCTCCCTGGTCATCCGTTCCCCCTTCTATTGTGGAAATTTAGCTGAAGTACATACTTGTCCTAGATGCTTGCTTTGTCATTATCCTGTGCAGTCTCCCTCAGTCATCCTCCTTATTCTTGCTATCCATCTTGTTTCCCTCGTTTCACTTATATATCTGAAGAACGTCTCATATCCTCTAGTTGTCCCATTGGATAGTCTTTCTTCTGTCTGTACCTGTGCTTGCCTCACTGCCTGACCTGTTTTCCTGTTTTACTTTGTAGCCCTCTGTGTTTTTTTCTTCCCTCTGCATTTCTTTATACCTACTGAATGCCACCCTTTTTCCTTCACAATTGTGGTCACTTTTTTGGACTACAATGACAGTCTTTTCTTTTTGCTTGTGCTTACCTGCTTCATGCAGAGGGTATTTGCTTGAATTATCCCTTCCCTAATTTTTTCCCACTGTACCTCTGCCCTTGTGTGGCAGTCCTCCCCCCACTAGGCAGCCTCTGAGACATTCTCCCATTTCTTTCTTTTAAAATCCATCATCTTAAAGTCCAGGACCATTGTCTTCATGTGGTTTGCTTTGGCACCTGCTTTAATGTTAAACCAGAATGTATGGTGATCACTGGTCCCTAGATGACTGCCCACTATGATGTTTGCAATGATATGCTTGTTAGTAAGCTCAAGGTTCAGCACCGCCCTATCTCAAATGGGTACATTGACTAGCTGCCTGAGAAATGTCCCCCTGATGTGAGTCAGGTATGGTCCAACTCCTAGAGGCTGCAGCTGGAAGTCTCCAATTCACATCCGGAAGACTGAAGTTACCAACTAGCAGTACCATTCCCTTATCTGCCATCCTTGTGCTAGCTTCCACTAGCACCTTATCTAAGTTCTCTACCTGTGTTGAAGGTATGTATACTAACCCTGTATGGTTAGTGGCCCAAGCTCCTGTCTCTAGGATGACCCATAGCACCTCCAACCCTTCCTTCTACACCAGGTTCCCCAGTGTTTTTATAGCCTTTTTTTCTCCCTCTAACATATAGAACAACTCTTCCTACCCTTCCTGTTTCTACTGAACAGAGAGAGTAGCCTAGTATGACCATGTCCCAGTCATGACTGCCAGTGCACCATGACTCAGTTATAGCCACCAAATCCAGGCCAACCTCCCCCAAGATGACTGAGGTCAGATTCCTTGCATTGTCTGCACATGGTATTTTATACCTTACTGTTTCCCTGCCTGTAAGAGGAAGCAAGGGGCACATGGTAAAAAACAGTTGGGGTACACACTGTGTGTGACTGGATTGCAGTCTTTCTTTTGCTGGGCAGGAAGCAATGTGGCAGCAGGATAAATCACAATAATCAGAGTATTTCTTGGCTCATATTTTTCTGTATAACCAATGAAAATTGACCATTATTGTGTGGGCTAGTGCAACCATCTACGGGCTAGTGCAATTTTTAATCAACTTGTCCAGCTGGCTAGTGCAAAAAAAGTTGAGGTTGACCCCTGGCTATAGGCTGGTAATTTTTGGTGCACTTGCAATCACCATGTTTGAAAATGGGTACAACCCTATCTACTTTCCAGATTCTAGGGACAACTTTTGTATTAAGAGACATATTAAACATGTGGAAGATTGGAAGTGCAATTTTGGGGGCCCAAAGTCTTAGGAGTTTGGGCTGAAGATTATCAAGACCTGAGCTAGAGAAAGGAGAGAGACCAGCGAGGAGTTTACATGACTCCTTTACTGAGACAAATTTTAGGTAGAATAGGGGGGCAAGAGGAAGACTCCAACACTGACGGAGCCAAAGGGGGGGAGTCGAGGGTGTCAGCAGTAGAGAACTGGGCAGTGTAGGCTGACAGATCAGAGAACTGATTATTAAAGACATTAGTAGCTGGTAATTGGTAGTTTACCCAGCTAACCTCCTATCTCGCCGACTCAAATTTCTTCACACACTACCAGTCCAGATTCAGGAAAGATCACTCCACTGCCTCCTTTTTACTAAGGCTCACTGACACCATCCAATCTGGAATGGATAGAGGTCTCATCACCTCTGCCATTTTCATCGATCTAGCCAAGGCCTTGATACAGTCTCCCACACTGTGTTACTATCTAGCCTCTCACATCTGCTACTGTCTGGTCCAGAGCCTATCTTACAGACCGCACTTAATCTGTCAGGATTATGGATGCCATATCCCCTCCCCATGTCCACCAGTGTCCCCTAAGGATCGGTGCTTGAGCCTATCCTGTTCTCTATTTTCTAAACAACCTGCCCCAAACTTGTTCTGCCTCCTCGATCCACATATATGCTGACGATACTATCCTATTTTATTCTGGCTCCTCCTCATCCTCAGTTGCCTATACCCTCCAGGTGGATTTTAACAAAGTCCAGCTCTGGTTCAACTCTCACCAGCTCTCTAAATGCAAAAAAGCTGTAACTATGACTTTTGGTACATCCCAATGACTAGCCACGGCTCCCCTCCCTCCCATTTTCCACACCCTTGATGGGTCAGAGCTGGAGGACGCCACCTCTTCCGGTATCTTGGAGTTTGTCTTGACTGCCACCTCACCTTCACAGTCCATGCTAACTCTATACCAACAAAACTCGGCCCCAAGCTTGGAGCTTTATGTTGGAACCATTCTAGCCTCCCCTATCCAGTCCGTCGTTAGCTTACCCAGAAGATGATACTTCCCTCCTTCAATTATTGTGATATTGTTTACAGTGCCGCCCACAAGTCAGTTTTATCCAAACTGGATACCCTTTTTAATGCTTTCTGCCGGTTCGCTCTTGACGCTTCTCCTCGCACCCACCGCTGCGAGCTATACCGCTCCCTTGCTCTCCCCTCCCTTGAGAACCGCCGCCAAATACACTGTGCTAAGTTTATCTCAAAGAACTAGTTTGGTACCCTCCCAGTGTACCTGACCTCCATACTGTCGCCCCCTCTGGCACCCACCTATGCTCTGAGGTCCATAAACTCCCATCTCCTGTTAGTCCCCAGACGTTGGACCCATGCCGAAGCAGGCCACCTTCTCTCACCACTTCCCTCAACTCTGGAACTCTCTCCCTCTGAATTACCACTCTTCCTCTGTCCACTCACTATCCTATGCCCTTGCCAACCACTGCTCAGTAAACTGCCTCCTGCTAACTCTCCAATCTATTCTACCTCAGACACTCCTATATTTCTTCTCCCAGTAGTCCCAATGGTGCTGTTCTAACACACCCAGCTACTGCACTTGATTCCAACTTCTTTGCTAGCTAGCTTGCACTCACTCCCATCTCATTATATATCTACAGCCCAATACCATAGCAGGATTTCTCATTGTAACTGTTACTCTCGACTATTAGGGTATATGTGTTAATCCACACTCACCTTTCCTGTCAAACATATGCAGCTGTATTATCTAATTATATGTTTTCAAGGTATAAAGCATGACTTCCCCATGTAATTGCTACTATACTATAAGTAAGGGTAAATTGTCATCTACGCCCAACTATTTCTGTCAAATGTTTTCAACTGTGTTGTAATTGTATGTATATATGTCAGGATCTGGACTACCCTTGTCCTCTTCCCCACTGTACCCCTCCCCCCAGGTCGCACCAGGAGACAAGCAGTTCTTGCTCAGTGTGCTTTTCCTGGTGAAACAGTTTCAATAAATAAATAAATAAATTGCTACCTTTAGTAAGCATGTCAATGGTATCTCACTAGCTATAACCACCAACTGCGGATTTAATGGTGTTCCAGAAATTCCATGGGTTACTGGCAGAAGACAGTAGGGCGGTAGTACAATATTCAATCAATCAAATCTTTATTTATCCAGGTGAACACCATTGAGCATAGCTCATTTACAAGATGGACCTGGTTAGCACAGGAACACTGGATATACAATATATGAACAGTCACAACATAACACCTCAGTAATATTATACAATACAGAGATACAATAGTTAATCGTAGTCATAAGTGGAGAACAGTTTGGAAACAGAGGCTCAATTCCTTCGTGGTGTATAATGAGTCTAGTAACAGTAGCTGGAAGTACTAACAAGGACAATTGTTAGGTAATGGAATATTACATATAATGCCATAAGAAACAAGACAGAGAGTGAATTAAAAAAAGGAAAAAAACAAACCGTGTAACGAGGTAAAAGGGGGTGTGGTAGGTGAGGCGAGATAGGGTACAGGCAGGGTGGTAGGGGATAGATGAGGGACAGATGACGCCTTGGAGAGGACACAGGACAGGCAGGCGGGGAGCACAATTAGGTATTAGAAAAATATGAAGGAGAGGCCACAAGGTCAGGCATAGCGGAAAAGACACCACCATCATGGTACGCTATAAGTGCAGGGAAGTTTAGGATCAAGGAAGCAGTTGCAAATTTCCTTGACTGAATGATCATATACTGTCTTGAAGGAGGATAGACTGACGGGGTACTAAGCTTTAGCAATTTTGTATTTGTTCCATAGAGATGGCAGCACAAAGCCTATAGCCATTCTCCCAAAAGCATGTTTTTAGCTTAGCGACATATAACTTTTTTTACAAACGTTTTATAGCCAATGATAGTCATGAGATTTAGATGTCTCATTTGTGGCCTTCAGTTTATGCCTGTGTTTACAGTATCTCTGACCTTCATGAGAGGCAGGAGATCACCATGCAGCCATTTAGTGACTGCCCCTCTGACTCTCTTTCTGATACATGGGGCATGTTTGTCCTGTAAAGGGAGAAGAATGTATAGGAAATTTTCAAGAATGGCAGAGGGCTCAGAGACAGAGAGCACCAAGGATCAAACAGTGGTTGCCAGACCATGAAGAAAAAGTTCAAGATCAAGCTGGCCCAGTGGCACTGAGGGCTGAGGCATCTGCCTTAACTCACACCATGCGGGTGACCTGAGTTTGGGAACAAGCCTGGGGAGCCGAGGGTCAGTCAGGAGAAGAGGATTGAGCATCCCATGGACTGCTCTACTCTCCTGGGAGGAAGGGGGTATGTTTCCCGTGACACTAGTGGCACCCAGCGGAGACTGGGCACACTGCAGTCAAGGGACCAGGAAGGGTGATGACATCAGACAGCTATCCTGCAGGCATGATCAGGAGTGAGCAAGCCACAGGCTCGACAGCATTGCATGTCCTGCATTGGGGGAGTAATACAGAAAAGTGGAAAAAGCCACAGCTGCTGGGGAAGTGATGGCAGACCCCAGTGGCTGAAACCCACATGACCAATGCCAGCTCTGACCCTGACTTGACTCTTAATGATCCCAGCCTACTCCCACAAGGCACTGGCAGGAAAGGGGAGACTCAGCACCCAATTCCTCAGTCAGGAAAGGAGTTTAGGTGGGCGGTGGAGGTGGGAGTAAAGCGGGCCTGCCTGAAAGATGCTTCAGAACTGCAAAGGGGTGGATAAATAGAGTTAGAGAAAAAAAGAAAAGAAAAAGTTGAATAACTTTATGGGGCACTTTGAAGGAGGTGTATTTCCAAACACCAGAAAGTGGGTGAGTTGTCAGATATCATGTCAGGTAGTATACCAAATGCGGAAATTCTGTTAGTTCAAGTGGTCATAACCCAGTCAAGGAGTGAGCTTTTGCCGCCCCCAGCGGAAAGGGTCGTTTAGGTTCATTAATGAGTTGTTTAAGGCCAAGAGCAGCTAGCAAGGGTTTGCCCTGTTTGGCATTAACCCCAGCCCAGTGAACGTCCCCAAATATTAGAACTTCATTAGCAGAGACCTTGGGACCAGTGCCATCAAGCAGGTAGGAAAGACCATTTACACCCTGCCTTAAGAAGGTTATTGACAAAAGAATATGGATCTCCTTGGCTTAACCTAAGAGGAGTTTAGGACTTTAGGAGGGCTGACTTTGGCAAAATGGGAGCATGCATAAGGAATGCACTAGCAAATGGGCATGAAGAGAGGTAGAAGAACAATGGAAAAATCAAACTGCCATCAGAAAGGCAACAAGCCTATGTTTGAAACAAAACAAAATGGAAGAAAACCACTATGGATTTCAAAAGAGGTGGTGGGGAGGGTAGGGAGAAATGGATGGCATTCAGGAAGTATAAGGAATCACAGAAGAAGCAGGAGATGGAACTGTATCAGTTAAGCAGAAGGAGAGAAGCAGAAATGCAGTCAGAATAGCAAAGGCCCAACCAGAAGAAACTAAAGCCAACTTGGTTAAGAAGGGAATAAAACCTGTTTATAGGTACTTTAGGGAGTGAAAAATACACAAGGAAATGATAGTGAGACTTAATAAAGGAGAGGAGAGGAGGTGGGCAGAGGGTGACAGTGAAATGGCAGAGATACTGAAAGAATACTCTTGCTCAGTATTCACAAAGAGAAGAGGAGGGTGGTACCTGAATCAAACAATAAAGCACTCTGGATATGGGGGTCAATATAAGTCAATTCTCAGAAGAAATGGTCCTGAAAAACTTCTAAAACTCAAGGTGGACAAAGCAATGGGGACTGATGGGAGTCACCCTAGAATTCTAAAAGAGCTAAAGGTGGAACTAGTGATACCACTGGCCACCCTTTAACAAATCATGGGAGAATGCTGGTACCTGAGGACTAGAGGAAGGCAGATGTTAGTCCCTCCACAAAAATGGGAGCAAGACAGAGGCAGAAATTACAGTTTGGCCTCAGTGGTAGGGAAAAGCATTTGGAATAAACATGATTTTTATGGCACAGTGAACTTTGTAACTCCAGGTGAGTCGTTATGCTATATACTTGCAGAAACAATATTTTTCACTTAAAACTCTGCTCCAGGCAGCCATTTTGAAGAAGGTTATATATAGAACATTTCAACTCACATAGAAGTTCTGGAGCTGAGTGAGGTCAGCCCAAGACTCACATGTGAGTCAAAATATTCTATGCATATCCTTATTCAAAATGGCCACTTGGGGCTGAGTGATGACTTACTAAGTTTTTATAGTACAATTATTAAGCCTTGGTAGGGTGCCAGTCCCACCGTGTTTACACAGACCACTCTTCTTTAGTTTAATTGACTATGGCACTACCATACCCTGGTGCAGTTGTATCGACTCTTCCAGATACTCATATTTATTAAGCACCATACTTTTCTACTTCTAGTAAACAGTTGTTCAATTGCTGTTGAGAAGTACTGCATTTGAAGGTATATAGCAAGCCTAATTTCTTTGTAATGTTGTGGTGCTGCAGTTAGCTTGATGGGCCCACTGATATTAAACCACCAATACTGTTTAAGTTGGTGAACCAGCCCATTTCCCCTTTGTTAAACAGTATGTTTCTCAGTTTCTGTATTTGAAAGTTAGGCTGCAAACCAAGTTGCCCAATGAGCAGCATTAACCATGTATCATAAATGTTATCTGCCCTCTCCGTGCACATTTCTGTACTGTTTATCTGACCAAGATAATATAATGTAAAATAAGTGCTGCAGTATCCAGTTGTCATTATGTTTGTTTTTTTTTTTACAAGTTAAACATGCTATGCTATAGAACAGTAAAAAATGAACTTTCAACATAGAACTGCCTTAAATGTGATGGATCATGTCTACATTTATTTGTCTCAATGGAGTTGTAAAGTTGAATATTTTCCACTTCATCTAGTTAAGAAATTATTTGAATGAATCAAAGCCCAACTGTGGAGGACCTGTCGACTCCACCTATTGTTGCTTGTGGGCTCCACTGCTGGCATCAATATTAATATACAAGTACAGTCTTAGTCTGAAAAAATATAATGTGTATTGATTGAGGAGGTGCTCCTACCTCCACACGATGGTGCCTCCTCAAGCAACACAAGTCCACAGTTAGATAATTGTTTAGGCATACACCTAAATGATGTAAGCAATAAGAAGAAAACAGTAACAGAAGTGTATTTGTTCTGTAATGTTTCTCTCCGTTTCCACATGGATCACAAATTCTAACTTAATGTTTTAGGCGCACTGCAGTTTGTAATGCTGCTGTTACTGCTGGCTGGCCTGTCTTCTTACATTGTTCTGCCATCTTCCCCACTGTTAGGCCCTCCAGTTACTGTTACAGAACCATTCTTGAACATATACTGTATCTTGCTTTGAAGTTGTGCTCTACTGTGTTACCTACCATCTGTCAGTTAAATTCCAGAAATAGTCTATGATTTTGTCAAGTTCTGCAGACTGAGTTCTCTCAGCATCCACAGCAATAACCATAAGGTCATCAAGATGTTCTTGGCCCATTTTTGTTCTTAAGTGAATTTTAATGAATTTCAAAGCTGAGAAGCTTCTTTCATTACTACGTGATGTTACAGGAAGAGTGAGAACCAGTCTGTAGAGTGTTTCTATTTGACAGTATACATCCTGCTGGTTAGAATTACAGATAAAGCGATCGTCACCAACTGTGACTGGTGGTGTGTTCTCTGAATAGTCTATGGATCTGGAGTTTATAGTCTTTTCTACCAAATGTGTTTCTCTGTCTCCTGTGTAGTATGTTATTAGCTGTTTGAGGTTGTCGAGTTTTTCAAGAGAAGGATTTGTTAGCCAACTAGCATGTTTTAGCAGTGGAAGTGTTTCAGAGCTAAATCTGTCCATTAGTCCTGTGTACAAAGATCTAGGGTTGAAAAGTAGAACTCACTGTGGACTTGGGGCCAGATTCTAGAAGGGTTACACCTGGCGTAACAGCAGTTCTTGAAAAGTAGAATGGCACATGTAGCAACTTAAGCCAGATTCTACCAAAGTGGCCTGCGACATGTCACAGGCCACTAGCGCCGAACAACAGTTATGCGGCATAAACTCCCCTGCGACATGGCACTAGGGGTTTACAGCAACAGATCGCCCATTCTAGAAGGACAGCCACAAGAAGTCCTCACATTGGGATTCTCAAAGAACCCCGGAAGATCTGGCATTGTAAGTTACACCAGCATTAGCTGGTGTAACCTCTGACCAACCCGAGAGTCCTGTATACCCACCTGCAGACATTCCAACATTCTGCCAACCCCCATCTGTGCCCTGAACTGTGAGTCGCCAGCCGCATATGTGGTAAAAAGCCTGCCCTGGTGGTCTAGTGGCCCCCCAAACTGTATAATAATAAAGACAATCCCCGTATCCCTGGTAGTCTAGTGACCCCCTGAACTGTATAATAATAAAGATGATCACTGTATCCCTGGTGGTCTAGTGGCCCCACGAACTGTATAATAATGAAGACAATTCCCATATCCCTGGTAGTCTAGTGCCCCCCTGAACTGTATAACAACAAAGATGATCCCCATATCCCTGGTAGTCTAGTGCCTCCCCCACCCAGCCATGCCAGCCACCCAGCACCCCATCCACCCCAGCCAGCGACTGGCACATCCCTCCTCTCACCACCATGGCCAGCCGCAGACTGAGTCAGTATCAGCGTACTGAAAAGGCAGCAGCTCAGATATTCATTTTGCTCACACACCTTTCCAGTATAAATAATAAACTGAAATTGTACAGCTGCTCAAGTGCACCAAAACAATTACAATTCTGGGCAATGTTGCTGCTTGTGTCAACAACAACCAAATTTAAATGATGTGCATAGCAATGAACATAATGTGCTTTGTCACGCAATTCTCTAATAATAGCCTGAACTCCTCTGTAAGCCCCAGACATTGCTGCACAGCCATCATGTCCTTGCCCCTCAGATATGAAATGCTAAGGTCGCATTGCTTCAGTGTTTGACAAAGATAATCTGCTAAGCTGGAACCTGTTCCTGTTTCTGCATGAATAACATCAATTAATGGTTCATGAATTGTAGCATCTCTACAAACTTAATGTAAAACTACAGATAACTGGTCTTGTTTCAAAGCATTTGGAGTTATATCAAGGCCGACAGAGAAATAGACTGCTTTACTTCCTCAATTATTGTATTTCATACATGTCTTCCTATGCACATGATTAAGTCATTCTGGCTTTGAGCTGATAGGTAACTTGGGTAACCCTTTGCATTTTTAGAAGCCAGTTCTAAGGGTTGTTTAAGCACTGGGTCATACTGTGCAAGTAAAGATGCAATCTCTCTGAATACACCCGTTCTTTGAATCCTTAGTCTCATCATGGCCTCTAAATGGTAGTTTCAAGTGAGCTCAGCGTAGCAATAATGTCAACAAGTCCAGGTGACAGCATTGTACCTATTTTCTCTCCGTTTTGATTTTAGCTCTGTTTGCCGCTCTTCAGATAACTGCTCCTCTAGATGTCTAGTAATCAGATGGAGTTTCCATTTTTCAACATTTTCAAGATGTTGCTTGCTACAAATATGTGTACTTAAACCTCTGCCAGAGTCTAAAGCTACTTTCCAGTCTACAAATCCTTCCACAGAGAATGTTATGTCATATTTTGTTGTATAATACCAAAACCTTGACATGGGAAGCAGAAAGTGTCATCTGATGCACTATTATAGTCTAACCAGTTATATTTGGAAAACCATCCTTTCTTAAAAGATCTCCTGCTGCTTCCAAAGTTTGTTTGAAGGTACTTTTTTAAACATTTCTGAATAGGACCTTTCTTGATGCACTCATCCTAGCTAGGCGATCCTTAGGCACTGTAAACTCTGTCTCCAACTGGGTTGTCAGTCGCTGCCTCTTTTAAAAAGTACATATAGTCTTAACTGCATATATTTGTTCAAGACCACACTGTCTAATGATGAGAGTGGCAAATGCTTAATTGCAGTACTGATTATTTAACTAGTCACACTGATATACCTTGTGGTTCTGTATAAACCCTCAGCCATACTAGCCTACAAGCAAGCCAGAAATGCCTGCACTCGGGGAAATATGGCAGGCTAAATCAAACCACCACAAGGAGTTGCTTACTCTCCTGGGCAAAGGAAAAACTTCTGGACCAACATGAAGGAAGTCTTGGGAAGGATGGAAAGTCGTCACTGAACCTGATCAACATTCAAGCTACCCCTACCCAGGACCCTTGAATTTTAAGCATAGCCGATAAGGCGTACTCACAGACCTCTCGGGATACTCCCCCAGACTTCTTTGAGGACTCACCACACTCCAACACCTCTACTACTGATGCTCATCATCAGTCTGGCCCCTTTTACTTCAAGAAGCTAACACCCTCGCTAGTCAGAAAATACCTTCACAAAGTGCTTGGGAAATCACGACAAAGCACAGACACACTGGACCTCAAACTTGTTTCACTCACTGTTGAAGAAGTTCTCCCCATAACTAAGATCCTGAACCTGTCACTCTGCCAATCACAATTCCCACAGGTATGGAAATTGGCCATCATGACTCCTGGAGACAGGGCATCACTGTCAAACTACCAGCCCATCTCTAGTCTGCCACCGCTCTCCAAAGCACTACAATGCATAGTAGCTGACCAGTTGGTAGAATACCTTGAAAAATACTCAATCCAATGCCCTGAGCAGCATGGCTTCCATAAAGGCCATAGTACCTCTACAGCACTACTGGATCTCACTGGTTTCATACACCGGTCATTGGACCAAGGAACTCTAGAAGGGGCAGTCTTCAGTGACCTCTCAAAGGCCTTTGATACTGTCCACCACTCCCTCCTCTCCACCACTCCCTCCTCCTAAACCAATTAACCTCCATTGGCCTCTCTGCAAAATCAACTCTCTGGTTCAAAAGCTACCTAGGGCAACATACACAAAGAGTGAAAATCAACAATGTCCTCTCCGACCATCTGCCTATAAGATCTGGTGTCCGCCAAGGCTCTATATTGGGACCGCTCCTTTTCAGCATCTTTCTCAACATTCTATCATGCCACTGCCCACAACAGATGCTACTCTATGCAGATGATGCAGTAATCTTCACAAGCTGCCCAGACCCAGAGGAACATGAGGGCAATCTGCAACATGGCTTCGGGATTGTTGAGAAATGGTTCCAAAACCATAAACTAATCCTAAACAGCAAAAGAAAACAAAGCCATGATGTTCTGCAGCATTCAGAACAAGCACAAGTCCCACGCTCTTAACATCAGTACCAGCTCTGCAGCTCTGCTCGAACATACCCAGCACTTTAAATATCTTGGGGTCACACTTGACAGCTGTCTAGCCTATGAGGCAACACATCAGCAATGTTTCTAGGACTGTCAACTACAAAATCGGTCTCTTCCACAGGCACAAGCACTGTCTCACTTTGGGCCCTTAGACTAGCCATCAACAGCTCCATCCTTTCTGTCATAGACTATGGCTTGGTTATCTGTGGTGCTGCTTGCCACACTCTCTCACAGAATATAAGTTGCACTGAACAAGGCCTGCAGACTTCTCACAGGGCGAATGTCTCATCCATAACTGTGACCTCTATGCTCCAAGCGGGCTGGCTCCAACTCAGTCGGAGGTTACACTACCAAACCTGTTTGCTGTCCAAAAAGGCTTTGCTTGGTATCCTTCCCCATGGCACAGCTAACCTACTACAACCTCACAGCAGCAACACAGCAGTTGAAGCGCCAGCACTACCTCTTCGTGTTCTCATCTTGAACGATGCAGGGTCAATGCTCCTTTGCCTACAGAGCACCCCTCTGGTTTAATGCCTCAGCTGGACATCTCCAACCAATCTACTCTAGGCCCTTTTAAAGAGCTGCTACGCCAACATCTTTCTGCATCCAGTGCCTGTGACTCCTACCACTAGTCCCCATTGCCAGTAGTCTCTTCCCTGCCTCTTACGGGCTCCTGCATTGCGTGGTCCCTTGCCACCTCTACTCTCTCCCACCTCCTACTGCCCTGCCACTAGTGGCTTGCTACACTGGCATGGCCACTAGCCGCCTTCTACCTACCCCCACCCCATACCCTCTCACTTTGACAATGTCTATGACTGCTGCCACTCTCGTTCTCACCTCACTCTCACCACCCTCCCCTACCCACTGCCACCTTAGCCCCTCTCTAACTCCAACTGTTCTCTCCACCAACTTATTATATACGCAAACTGAGAGTATCCTACCTTTTATTGTTATGTTTTATATGTATAAACCTGCTTGTATAAACCGCTGTGATTATTGTCCATGTTTTATACTCTCTGTTGTATAATCCTTTGTAATACTGTCTTCCCTCCCACTGACTCGGAACCTTTGTAAACGAACTCCTAGCTCAAAGGTGTTCAATCCTAGTTCTCAATAAATAAATAAATAAAAATAAAATTACCTGCAGCATGACTAACAGTTGCATTGCTTGACTGATGTGATGATGATATCATCTTGCCCTTGTCTCTGACACAATGGAAGTAGTTTTAAAAAATGAAAATGTTGTACTTTGCTGCATTGTTTAACATGTCATAAACTGCCTTCCATCTTCTTGGTAAAGAAATAAAATCCTTTATTTGGCTAATGAAATTGTGTGTCTGAGTTTTTATTGAATATTAAACTAGAAGTTGGTTTAATGAAAACACAGTAGATTCAAAGCACTTTTGGTGTTTTTACCAGTGTAGCAGGACAACAGAACCTTGTTAATAACTGCATCCTGTCAAGAAAATGGGGGTGTACTTGATAATGTTGACAGGTGAATCTGAGAAAAGAGTGATATCACTATTATTGTTATGCTGGCTGACTGAGGACTGAAGGTACAGTGAGCAAGCAAGCCAACTCTTTATTTATATAGTACCATTTATAAACCAAGATGCTTTACAAGAATAGATAATAAACTATATTAACAGTAACGATAACACCTTCAAATACATAAGTTAATTAAAATCATCTGGGTAAGCCATATTGAAAAGATAAGTCTTAAAATCCAATTTAAATTTCTCAATGGTCTGGCATTCTCTCAACTGATGAGGTAGAGAATTTTTCAGGGTAGGGGCCGCAAAAGAAAAAGCACGAGCACCAGATGTCTTTAAGCATACCGTGGGAATCTCTAGCAATACCTCATCAGCAGATTGGAGAGGGCAGAGGGGGCAGTAGGGAGTCAAGAGATGTTGCATGTAACTGGATCTCTGTTCGTGCAGGACTTTAAAGGTCAGTAAACCAACCTTAAAGGTGATCAGCCACTGCCAATACAATCTGCTCTGTACAGGTGTAATATGGCTGGTCCTAGATGTACTGCTCAGTAGCCTGGCCGCTGCATTCTGCACTAGCTGCAGATGGTGGATATCAACCCTAGGAAGCCCTAGGTAGAGGGCATTGTAGTAGTCAAGGCAGGTGGTGACAAAGGCATGGACCAGTGTCGGTAGGTCATCCAGCTGAACCAGGTGATATTCCTCAGATGGTAAAAAGAGGATTTGACAACTACCGATACCTGAGATTTCAGAGTCTGGCCATCATCAAAAATAACACCCAACTTACACACCTGGTCTAAGGTAATGAGCTGGATGCCATCGAGCCATAAGCCTGACACCTTCCTAGCCCCCAAACCCACACCAGGATGACCCAGGTTCACAGCCAGCATTTTGGTCTTGTCCGGATTCAGTCTCAGCCCGCTGGTGCTCATCCAGTCTTTGATCTCAGTGAAACAGTTGTTAAACTCAGAGTCTTCATCACCCTGTCCAGGTAGAAAAGACATATACAGTTGAGTATCATCTGCATAGCAGTGAAAACTCAAAGTATATTGTCTAATATCTCCCAATGGCAGTATATACACTTCAAAAAACATGGGCACCCCACAGGACAGGGGAAAAGTGTCAGAGGAATTAGGGAATCAGTATAGCGCAGTAGTTTAAGGTTCTGAGCTGCAAATCTGGAGACCTGGGTTTGAATCCACAGCCCCACTTGCGTACTAGTGTGACCCTGAGACAAGTCACTTAATTTCTCTGTGCTCCCAGGTTGCACCTGTAAACAAGCTTTCAGCTTAGTGTGTCTCACCTGGTTAAAACAATTGGAAAATTCCAGTAATTGCCCTCTGAGACCTGCCTGTGAGGAAGGATTGAAGTCATTCAAAGATTGTCCCTGACAGTCCACAGAGAAGCCACAGGCACTCCAGTAGCACACTATGTTCATAGTGTCAAATGCTGCAGAGAGATCTAGAAGGACCGAGATGGTACAAGCCTTTCAATCTCTTGCTATTAGGAGATCATTCAGTATCCAGACAAGTGCAGTCTCAGTGCTATGTCTCTTCCCAAATCCAGACTGAAGAGCATCATAGACATTGTGGGCCACAAGGTGATCATCCAGTTGCAGCACAGATGCCTTTTCAATAGCCTTCCCAACAAAAGGGAGGTTAGAGACAGGCCTGTAGTCGGCTAGGCAGTCTGGATCCAAGGAAGGTTTTTAGTAGTAGTCACATGACCGCCTCCTTAAGGGGATCAGGAAAACACCCCTCTACAAGGAGTTCCAGACAATTTTAGCCAGGCTCGGGCAGATAGCATCTATACAACCCACTAATGGGGTGAAGGGCCAGATCCAAACTATAACTGGTTGGGCACAATGTTTGGATGATCTTCATAATGTCCATGAATTTCAGCTGGCTGACATCCACCCAGCCAAGACCGAATATTCATCACCTCTCGCCGACCTCTGCAGTCCCTCATGGGGAGTGCAGACTGATACCAGACCTGATGTTGGCAACCTTATCCACAAAAAATCAAGCAAACTCCTCACATTTAGCCTGAGAAAGTGCCCTTCCGGGCTGGATTACATAATCTATCTATAGTCCGGAAGAGCCGAGCTGGTTGATTCTGTGCAGCAGAACTCTCTCTGGACAGGAACTCTGCCTTTTTACGGGTGATTTCCAATTGATAGCCCTTGTAATATTCCATAATCTAAGTCTGTCAACATCCTGCCAGACCTCCACCATGCTGTCTCCAGCCTTCAGCCTACTCTCCTCAACTCCTTCAAGGAACCATCAAACCAAGGGTCCTTGGGCAAAGGTGGAGTGGTCGAACACACACAGGAGCAATCTTGTCCAGGGCATCTCCCACCACACTATTATAGGCCAGTACAAGAACCCCTGGACTCATGCATTCACCTGACAAACCTAATAGATCCAGTACTGCCAAGAGACCATCTGGGGTAATACCCCTTAAAGGGCAGTACTGGACCATCTCAGTAGGGGCAGGTCCATTTGGGGGGGCCCCGAAACTGAACCTTATGGTGTGATGGTCAGACCAACTAATTGGTTCCACACCCAGATCCATGATCCCCATCCCAGGATGAACACCAGATCTAACGAATGACCCCCTATATGGGTTGAACAGGTAATCACCTGTGTAAGGCCCAGCATAGTCATTAGCTGGAGGAGATTGTGCCAAATTGTGAGAGTTCATTGTCAACCTGGCACTGAAGTCCCTAAAATTAACCATCGGGGGACTCCAGTGCCACATCGATGAGGAAGTCCACTATCTCCTTCAGGAATTCTCCACCATCACTGGGTGAATGGTAAATGAGGAGTATCCCACACCCTACACCCTCACCCAGGATACACCCGAAAGACCTGCTGGAGCCCACTGGCACATCCACAAGGCCCAGTTCCATCCTAAATATAATGGCAACATCCCCTCCTCTACGCTCTAACTTCAGGCGGTGTATCACCAAGAACCCGTCCAGAACAGCAGATGTCAATATAGGGCTTGCATTTTCATCCAGCCAGGTCTCGGTGATGCATGCCAGATCTGCTGTCCCAACAAGTACAGGTATAATAGCTGTCTTGTTTTTAATAGATCTGGCATTGCATAGTACTGCCGGAGTAGGATGGCTTGTTGAGAAAGACTGCTCCTGTGAGTAGAGCATATAGAAAGTGACAAGAATATGTAGCAGTTCCTTGTCAGTTTGTATATGGCCCACTCCACTCAACCACCTGATCATACACAAAGAAACCAGACATGAATTAAAAAGTTGAAAATGGCTTTCTTGTTTATAACATAAAAGTTCAAGACAGGTGATTTGGTTGCATACTGGTTTAGGGCCCCACCCTGGCAAGCAAGCACAGAGACTTGATGTATGGGAGACAATGGCCAAGGCTGGAAAATTAGATTTACTGTACAAATAACATGACCACACAATTAATACCTTCCTTGCATGAAGCAAGTATCAGTGGCATCATTATGTGGAAGAAGAGTGTGGAAGACAAAACACACCCAGTGACACAGTTGCATACATTACCTTTGATTATGCAATATACCAGGAAGGACCATTGATTGAGCACAGTTGTGCTGATGGCATGGGCATTTAAAACTGTCATAATGACCACACATTCAATGCAAGTGTTACTGGCATTTGCATGCATTAGAAGAGGCCCAAAATAGTAGTATAGAGAAACTGAATTGTCAGGCAAGTGGCAAGGATATGAGGACAGCAAGACATACATATAAAATACTATAGAAACATAGTAATAAGTTCCTTGCATGCCCAAGTGCCAGAAATGTAGGTTGGTCCAGGAGAACACTTTAGAATAGAAAAAGACAAAAACCATTGTTGACTGGTGAGTTGGCGGAGTCCAGTCAGACAGCATGTGCTTGATAACAGCTGTTTGGACCCTGTAGTATTCTTAGTAAGCACTACTGAGGATTACTGTAACATTCACAGTTGCCTAGATAAAATGCATTCCTGAAGTCATGCAGTTATAGGCATTATGGAGGTTGCAGGCATCGTTCATATTTTATAGTGCAGACATGATGTTTCAGATGGATGAGTATACAAGTCAAAAATAAAAGGCCTGCTGTACCACTTGTACAAATGATTAGGCTGCAGGCAGGTGGCACAGATCATAAAGTGGCAGCATAGCATATGTAATGGGAATAATGTAAACAATTTAAAGCCTAAGACAGTAGCTCCATATAGGTATTATGCAGGTAGCAGAATTCATGTTGCACAGAAGAATGTCGGTCCAGTACAGCACAATAAACCTGGAACAACTGAGGAAGATCTGTGGGGAGAAGGGCATTCCTAGTGAAAACAAAGATAAAGGCAACTCATGGAGGCCCTTCTGGCAACTGAGACTGAGAAAGTGCCACCCACTTAGTGCCAGAGGAGGTGACTTCAGAGGTCCAGCGCCCAGAGAGAGAAGGAGCCATCTACAAACCAAGAGCTGAGCTGAGAAGGCTGTGAATGCAGAGAAATGGACTGAAAATGAGCAAAGAAGGTTTGAGATGGAAATGGAGGACCAATAGCAACAGAGAGAGTAGAGGACAAAGACAACAGAGGAGGTAGAGGACAATGACAACAGAGGAGGCCAAAAGATGACAGCCAAAGATGGAAGCAGAGGAAGCAGTGCCAGGCAGAGGCAGAGGAATGGCAGCACCAGAGAGAACATGAGCTGAAAAGATGATGCTCCAACCGACACCAACCCCTGAGAAGGTAGAGTGGTGGAGTTGGTTTGAATCTCCAGGACTGGGGTACAAGTTACATTCAAAACTAATGGCTGAGTTTAAAGAGGGGGACGATATGGACATGTTTTAAATTCATTTGAAAGGGTCTGTAGCCAGGCCAATCTCCCCAAAGAGACATGTAGCTTTCATCTGTCCGCACTGCTTATTGGCAAGGAGAGGGAAGCATTGGAGCAGATGGACAGTGTGGAAAGTAAAGATTTTGACAAGTTCAAAACTGCTTTATTAAAAAAATATGATCTGAACCCTGATGCATGCAGAGGAAAGTTGCGGAAACTCCAAGGGTCCGGAGAAGAGCTTTGAGGCGGTAGCCACAAAACAGCTTCAGTATTTTAAAACACTGGTGAGGAGGTGAAAGCAGATTCTGTTGAAGCTATTGAAGGGTGGTATTGCTTGGACAGTTTTATTGGATTTGCTCACCTGACTTAAACTTTGGCTAGAGGACCAAGATCCTAAGACTGCCAAAGATGCTGCAGAGCTGGGAGATCACTATGCTCGAAACAGGGCAACTCCCATGGGAAATTCAGGGTGAAAGGGAAAAGTGGGCATTTTGGACAAACAAAAACCACAGGGGCCCTGCAAAGAAGAATCCCCAGGTGCCCAAAAGGGAGGTTGGGGACAAGAAACATGATGAATGCTGGCATTGTCACCAGATAGACCATCTGTCTAGACAGTGTCCTAATAAAGCCCAAACGGTAAAATCACCTGTGCAGTTGGAGACACTAGCTCACTGTATTGCTGAGGCTGCCCCTGACAATATGACAGGGCACATTCACCCAGTCATGGTGAATAGGGTACACACAGAAGGCTAAGGGATACAGGAGCATCTCTTACTCTGGTGAAAGGGGATCTGGTAGGGCTGAACAATACTCCCAAATCAGTTTGTCTCTGTGAGATTACACGAGAAAGGAAAATTTACTAATTAGCCAGTGTTACCCTGGATTGGAAAGATGCAGGTGAAGGGTTAAGGAAGGTGGCTGTAGCCGAAAAACTCATTACGGATGTTATTATCCTTATCCACTCACTTATACCTTGGCCCCATACTGTGCCATGCACTTGTATCTGTAGTGAGTTGTCAATATTATCCTTCCTGCTGGTGATTCATTTGTGTCTCTCTGTTGAAATGACCTACTCAATTATGTGTACCCTGTCTAAACATACTGTATTTATACTGTTATTCTTTTTATAGCATTCTGATTTTAACTATTTCATCTGAAAATGTTCCTGATTCCTGTATAAACTATCCATCTATGTAACTTGTTTTTTTTCACTATTTGTATGACATTTACTGCAATATGTATCCTACTGCTGTAATCTGACTTTTTTGTATTATGTTTAACTGTACCATGCTAGCTACTGTCTGAGTCACATCCTACCACTGCCTGTACTGTACTGTTTACGTCTGTAACCTCCGGGTCTGTGTCTGAAAATAGTCATTTCCATGGCTAGTACACTCACCCGGTAAACAAAACTAAATAAATAAATAAAAATTGTGGGGAATGATGTTCCACAGGGAGTGGTTTGTGCTGTGACCAGGAGCCAAAAGAATAGAGGCGCCTGTGATCTTCAGGATCCCACAGAAATTCAGACAGGAGAGGTTGAGAGACAGGCCAGCGAACCTGCAGCTCTTATAACGGGGGGTGGAACTTCCCTTAGTGGCAGGTAACCTGACTGCTACTGAAGGTTGCTCTCAACAGGGAGGGGTGACTCATAGCCCAGGGGAGGGGGAAGGTTGTGATACTGAGTTCCCTACTGCCACAGCTATGAACCTCAGCCTGGGAACTGATGGGGGCTTGCCCTATGCTCTGGCTAAGCGGGAAGACTTAGCAGCAGCACAGCAGACAGACCCTAGCTTAGAGAAGCTGAGGGCCTGCGGAGAGTATGATGGGACACAGGGAGGTGATGGGAAGCATAGAGTCTATTGGGACAATGGACTGTTATACACACAGGACATCAGGACAGAGGGAGGGAGGGGGTGATGGGTAGACAGCTTGTTGTTCCCCAGGAGTATTGTGGGTTATTGCTCAAGGTAGCTCATGATATTCCCATGTCCAGACATTTGGGCATTGCTCACACTATGCAGCGTTTAGCCCTCAATTTCTGTTGGCCCAATATTGCCAGGCAGGTGAAGGAATACTGCAGATCCTGTCACTGGTATCAGGAAATAGGGAAGGCGGAAGCAAAGCCAAGGCTGCCCTAACTCCCTTACCACTTGTGGAGAAGCTATTCCAGAAGGTTGGAATGGATATTGTGGGCCCTTTGAATACCCCAAGTTCCTCAAGAAAAAGGTATACTGTATATTGACACTTGTTGATTATGGTACCAGCTATCCGGAAGCCATCACGCTGTCCTCTACTAAGGTGGACAGGGTGGCAGATGCTTTGCTGGGGATTTTCTCCCATACTGGGTTTTCACAGGAGGTTATCTCTGATCGAGGGGGTAACTTCATTTCAGACCCAATGTCTTTGTGAGAGAAGTGTGGTGTCTTATAGAGGTGCACAGTGCCTCACCACCCACAAGCCAATGGTCTCATAGAGAGATTTAATGGGACCCTCAAAGCTATGCTTATGGCATTTGCAGTACAGAATGGATGGAACTGGGAAAAATACCTGCCCACCTGCTGTTTGCCTACAGGAAGTACCACAAGAGTCAACCAGGTTTTCATGCTTTAAACTCTTGCATGGATGTAGGTTGAGGGGGCCCATAGATTTAATATGAGAGGACTGGGAAGGTAAGCATGCCACCCAAGGGATTTCTGTAGTGGAGAATGTGTTAAAATTCAGGGAGATGCTGAAGGAGCTTATGAGGCATGGCCCAGAGTCACCTGGCAGCTGCCCAGCAAAACCAAAAGACCTGGTAGGATTGTGGAGCCAGAGCTTGCTCATACGGGGTAGGACAGGAGGTAATGGTTCTGATCCCGGTCTGAAAGGATAAGTTGCAGACTGAGTGAGCAGGGCCATATAAGGTAGTCCAGCAGGTAAAACATTTTAATTACATTGTACAGTTACCTGACTGAAAACACACTCACAGGATGTATCATGTGAGCATAAAGCCATATTTTAATAGGGATGACATGGTACTTGTGGCTTGCAGACCTGAAGAGGAGCTAGGTGGGGAAGAATCCCTTCTCAACTTGTTAGCCAAGGGCAAGCAGATGTCATCTTTGGAGACCATCATGCTGTCACCCCAGTTGACAGCTGGATAGCCCAAGAATTGAGGACCATTTTCTGAGACTTTGCCCCTCTATTTAGCGCATGGCCTGGACTGACACCACTAGTGGTGCATGACGCATGACACAGGGACCCAACCACCCATATGTAGGACAGCTTACTAGGTGTCAGAGACCATCCTCAAGGACATTAGGAAGGAGGGAGGTAGGAGAGATGCTGGCTCTGGGGGTGATCCAGAAGCCCACAGCCCCTGGGCCTCACCTGTAGTCCTTGGGCCAAAACTGGATTGGATTTCACAGTTCTGCATAGATTATCATGTGTTTAATGCCATCACAAAATCTGATGCCCACCCAATGCCGCACAAAGATAAACTGGTTGACAAACTGGGATGGGGGACATACTTGATTACAGTAGACCTGACAAATGGGTACTGGCAGGTAGATCTGAGTGACCGAACTAGAGAAAGGTTAGCATTCAACATCCCAGTTGGCCTGTTCAAGTTCAGGATCATGCCCTTTGGGATGAAGAATGCCCTTGCTACATTCCAGTGGTTAGTAAATCAGGTGTTACAGGATACAGATAACTTTGCAGTCGCCTACCTGAATGATATAGCTATCTTCAGCAACAGCTGGGGAAAAACACCTGATACACTTGACGGAGGTGTTGGGCAAAATACAGGCCACAGGTCTGACTCTTAAGGCATAAAACTGTCAGATGGGCATGACAGAGGTCACTTATGTGGGACATGTGGTGGGGTGAGGCCAACTTCACCCAAACTAAGCAAAGATAGAGGCCATTGCATCATGGCCTACACCTGAAACCCAGAGACAAGTCAGGAGCTTTCTTGGGACAGCAGGGTATTATGGAAAATTCATTCCCAACTACAGTTCCCTGGCCACTCCTTTATCTGGGTTGCTGACAAAGAATAAGCCTAGGAAGGTAAAATGGGACACAGTTTGTAAGCAGGCCTTCACACAGCTGAAAACATTGTCGTGCTGGGCCCCAGTGCTGCCTAGCCCAGACTACAACAGGCCATTTGTGGTGCAGGTGGATGCCTCAGATGTGGGCATATAGGCAGTCCTCAGCTAAGTATCCAATCAGGAGAGAGCACCCCATTGTATACGTAAGCAAGAAGCTGCTTCCACAGAAACAGGCCTATTCAACAGTAGAGAAGGAATGTCTCATCTTAGTTTGTGCATTAAAAACTGGAATCATACCTTTATAGGAGGTATTTTACAGTCCAGACAGACCACAACCCATTAATTTGGTTGGACCAAATGGGAAAACAAATGGGAAGCTTATGAGATGGAGTATTGTCTTGCAGGCTTAAGACATGGAGATTTCGCATAGGCCTGGGTCCAACAGTGGGATAGCCTATCACACATATTGGATCTATAACAGACTGGGAAGAACTTCCTCCAATAGGGGTGTGTTCCCCTCTGGTTCTGTTTAAGTGAAGGAGAATGTTGCAGGACAGGCCTAGATCCATTTATGTGGTTCATATTGTATATGCTGTAATTTACTTTAGGATTAAAGACACTGTCTCTTTAAAAGGCTTTTAGGAACAAAACTTCAAAAATAGCCTTACTTGTTCTAATGGCTAGGATGGATCTGGTACATCTCTAGATAGGGAGACAGGTTTATGGAAGCAGGAAATCATAACTCCTAGAAAACTGGGTATCTAGCCTTCCATGACAGGAAGAGGTTGGGGTTAAGCCAAATGCATGGACCAGATGTCACTGGGGTTGATATGAAACCTCATCTGGGACCACAGTGACACCTAAAGGAAAAGGTAAACTGTTGCACCCCATCACACTGTGGGTATGGCTTGAAGATTACCAGACTGTATGTATAAGATGCACATTTGAACTCAGAGCAATTGATAAACAGTTTAGCTGGAGGCAGATAGCCTGTCCAACTGGCATACAGTATACCTAAGACCAGAAAGTATACATGTAGACCTGAAAAATCTATAAAACCATACTTGAGTGTGTGGAAATTTTGACTTTTACATACTGAACAGAAAATTCAGATTTTAAGTCAGAAGTTTGGACACCAAGATTTTCACCAAGGAAAGCACCTGAAGCCTTTTAATAGGACATTCAGAAGAATTGACTTGGGATATAAACTGCTGCAAACTGTTGTAAGGACTCATCTCTACAAGGATGTTTAAAATCTTGTCTGGACTCTAACATCAAAACAAGGTATAGTTTAGAATAACAGTATCTTGTGTTTCTGTAAACCATCCAGTTTTAATTTTGATATTGTCTACATTTCAAAGTTCTTCCAAACTATAGACTTTTCTGTATTGCTCATATTTTAAGTAAACTTTTATGATGTTCTTATCAGCGCTGCCTGGAGGTCTGATTGTGAGATCTAACATTTTAACAGAAGGGTTATGAAAAGACTGTGTGCCTGAATGATAGTACCGCCCGGCTGTCATACAAAACCACTTAGGGCAACATGTAGCCAGTGGCTGTGGTGGATCTCAAAACTGAAAGTAGTGCAGAGTCAAGGAACTCAAAACTACAGTTTCCACCTCCACTGGGGAAAAGGAAAGTTGATAAGTCTTCCTGAACCCTTACAACTGCTCACGAGTTCCTAAAAAGGGGGATCCTCTCTGCAAACAGGAGGTCCTGCCGGGCTGCCCAGGGGCTGGGGGCAGGGTTCAACAAATCCTATTGCCCAACATCCCGGGCTACCAGTTACAGTGCAGGGACAAGCACTTTCTGTTGTGCCACTTGTCCACGGGCTAGCACTGATTTAAAAATCTTGCTGCTGCAGTTCTACCTTCCACCAGTAGGGTGCTCATTGTTTCGGCTGTCCCAGTGGTCGTCTGACCTACCAAGCAGTGCACCTACTGGTTGGGAACGAGCGGTGAGTGTGTGAGCTTGCCTCCAGCCTAGGGAAGCCAAGGAAGTGGCATCAAGAAGCGAAGCGAGCAGGAAATGGAGGAGGAGCAAGCTGTCGACTGGCAGGCATGGGGCCAAATGAGGAAGTACAATCTTGAACTGTAAGTGATACCCAGAATGCCCATTGGTCACAAGGGTGATTTGGCGTGACAGTGAGAGACAAGAGTAAAGATGTGCATTGCATTAGAGCCTCTCATTCACTGTCTGTTGGTGGAGACTAGAGGATAAACACAAATTAAACAGTCCGTTGTTGTGGATATCGGGGAGTGGGGTGTGCAAGTGCGACCAGTACTGCCTTACTTTGTGTGTGTGGAGTGGACTACTCGGGAAAACAAATATTTAAACTGAATTAAGGAGGGAGGGTTGGTGAGAGTGAAGAGCGGGGAGGAGGAAGGCAGGAGCTAGGAGGACTAAGGAGCGGGGGCAACGTGGCTGAGCAGTGAACACTGATAACTGCACACAAGTGTATTAGTGCAGATAAGCAAATTTACCTCCGTGTGCCGTGCCAGTTTGCCAAAGAGTGCAAAATTAATGAAGAAGAGAGTAATCAATAAGTAAATCTAAGTAAGTAAAATAAGTAATCTGAGTAAATAAGGAGTGTTCAGTATGGCAGGCAGGTAAATAAAATAATGAGAAGGGTTAGGTTGGGCTTGTAACAGAACTGGGCATAACAAGGTGAAAGTAAACTAAGGAACATATAAAATAAATTAAGTAGGCAGTATAGTGCTAAGTGCAGTGGTCTAAGGCTGCAAATCTGGTGACATCCAGCAGACCAGACCTAGGTTTGAATCCCACAGCATTCACTTACATACTGCCAGAGCAAGTCCTTAACCTCCTTGTGCCCCAGGTCACTCCTGTAAAAAGCTTTCAACAGTGTGCTATACCTGGTTAAACAACTAAATAAAACTAAATAAAAAATAATTCAAACAAGGAAAAAGAAAAAAAAAACTTGGGAGGGGGACTGTCTGGTACTGTCTTCTGTCTGTGTAGTAGGATGGAAGAAGGGAGGGAAGTTGGGAACCCTGAGAACTAGCAGCAGCATAAGTGTCACTGACTACAGAAAATAAAAGGAAGAGCAAGGGCAGGGACTACTACTGTGGGCGGGAGCTTTGTGTTGCCCACCAGTAAAAACAGCAGTTTATTTGACTACTAGCTGCATAAACAAAGAAAAATAAAATAATAAAAGAAGCTAAAAAAGAAAAATAAGAAGAAGAGGCTGGTGGGCTGTTGGGAGGGAGAGTGCAGATAAAGTGTGTAAAGGAGTGAAGGAGGACCTTGGAGGCAGGCGAAGGACTGACTTCAGAAAGTTAGTAAAAAAAAAAAAAAGATAGTATAGTAAGAACTTAGAAGAAATAAGCCTATAACTCAAACTGTGTGGTGTGGGGCTATGCTATAGGCTTAGTTGGGCTGTTGGGAGATTTTGTGAAAAGGGTAGAAGGACCCAGTGTCCTCCAGCGGTTAGTTGGCTTTTGGCATGAAGTACCCAAGAAACAAAAGAAAGTAAAAAAAAAAAATATGTAAGTGTAAGTAACTATAAAATAAAATAAGGAGCCTAACTGCGAGGTGGAAGCTTGGTCTGTGCTGGAGAGAGGAGACAAAGGTGATTGTGTGGAGAATGTTCTGCAGCCAGCTGCCTGACTTGTTACAGGACAAGACAACTTGCAGTGTATAGAAAAAAAGCATATATCTGTCCCCTGGTATTGGCCATGAGCCCACACTAACCACCAGTGAAAAGGACACACAGACACCAGTGTTTAAAATAAGTTTATTATTGTTGGCTCATTAGTCTTTAAAGAAAAATGACCACCAAATTTATATGGACATATGCAGGCAGAAGAAAGCCAAACAACAAAGTCTACTTGTCTCTCTGGTCAGCAGCAGCACCATCTTTATGGAACAAACACAGTCTGGTACTAGTACAAGTACTACTTCCACAGATGAAAGTCATGAAACTGAATCTGCATCTGTAGTTCTGGATATAACTGCTGACCAGGTACTTGATGTAAACAGAGAAACCCGTATATCTCCGAAAAGCCCTGTGTCACTTGCTAAAAATGTAGTTTCTAGGGACATGGATGTATTGTTCATCCACTATCGTGCGGTTCCTTGCCACTTTAAATCTTGCGGAAGGTCTTCAAACTAGCTCCCCTATCCCACCCACCCGGGTGGTAAAACTCTAGGCTCAGCCCATGATACCAGATCTTCCTTACCGCTTGGAAGCTCAGGTTCCCTCTTAACGCTTGCGATTGATTAAGATTTAGTGCCTAACTCTTTAAAACTTTTGAAACTCGTTTCCAATTACTAGCTACTTTGGTCTTCTTCTCCTCGCTATTTCGATGGATAAATCAACTTCAGTTTCGAGATGCCCCTCACAGTCAGAAAATGTCTCTGACAGACCCCGCACTCCGTGTGTCTGCCTAGACCTTGCATTTTCTGACTGTGAGGGGCATCTCGAAACTGAAGTTGATTTATCCATCGAAATAGCGAGGAGAAGAAGACCAAAGTAGCTAGTAACGAAACGGTTTCAAAAGTTTTAAAGAGTTAGGCACCAAATCTTAATCAATCGCAGAGCTGTTAAGGAGGGAACCTGAGCTTCCAAGCGGTAAGGAAGATCTGGTATCATGGGCTTTGAGCCTAGAGTTTTACCACCCGGGTGGGTGGGATAGGGGAGCTTGTTTGAACACCTTCCGCAAGATTTAAAGTGGCAAGGAACTCATGATAGTGGATGAACAGCTACATCCATGTCCCTAGAAACTACATTTCTTAGCAAGTGACACAGGCTTTTCGGAGATATACGGGTTTCTCTGTTTACATCAAGTACCTGGTCAGCAGTTATATCCAGAACTACAGATGCAGATTCAGTTTCATGACTTTCATCTGTGGAAGTAGTACTTGTACTAGTACCAGACTGTGTTTGTTCCATAAAGATGGTGCTGCTGCTGACCAGAGAGACAAGTAGACTTTGTTGTTTGGCTTTCTTCTGCCTGCATATGTCCATATAAATTTGGTGGTCATTTTTCTTTAAAGACCAATGAGCCACAATAATAAACTTATTTTAAACACTGGTGTCTGTGTGTCCTTTTTCACTGGTGGTTAGTGTGGGCTCATGGCTAACAATACCAGGGGACAGATATATGCTTTTTTTTCTATACACACTGCAAGTTGTCTTGTCCTGTAACAAGTCAGGCAGCTGGCTGCAGAACATTCTCCACACAATCACTCTTTGTCTCCTCTCTCCCAGCACAGACCAAGCTTCCACTTTCGCAGTTAGGCTCCTTGATTTTATTTCTATAGTTACTTACACTTACATATTTTTTTTTTACTATCTTTCTTTGTTTCTTGGGTACTTCAAGCCAAAAGCCAACTAACCGCTGTGAGACACTTGGGTCCTTCTACCCTTTTCACAAAATCTTCTCCCAACAGCCCAACTAAGCCTCATAGCATAGCCCCACACCACACACAGTTTGAGTTATAGGCTTATTTCTTCTAAGTTCTTACTATACTATCTTTTTTTTTTTTTTTTACTAACTTTCTGAAGTCAGTCCTTCGCCCTCCTTTCCAAGGTCCTCCTTCACTCCTTTCACACTATATCTGCACTCTCCTTCCCAACAGCCCACCAGCCTCTTCTTCTTATTTTTCTTTTTTAGCTTTTTTATTATTTTATTTTTTCTTTGTTTATGCAGCTAGTAGTCAATAAACTGCTGTTTTTACTGGTGGGCAACACAAAGCCCCCGCCCACAGTAGTAGTCCCCTGCCCTTGTCTTCCTTTATTTTTGTAGTCAGTGACACTTTATGCTGCTGCTAGTTCTCAGGGTTCCCAACTTCCTCCCTTCTTCCACTCTTACTACACAGACAGAAGACAGTACCAGACAGTCCCCCTCCCAAGTTTTTTTGTTTCTTTTTCCTTGTTTGAATTATTTTTTTTTATTTAGTTTTATTTAGTTGTTTAACCAGGTATAGCACACTGTTGAAAGCTTTTTACAGGAGTGACCTGGGGTACAAGGAAGGTTAAGTGACTTGCTCTGGCAGTATGTGAAGTGAATGCTGTGGGATTCAAACCTAGGTCTGGTCTGCTGGATGTCACCAGATTTGCAGCCTTAGACCACTGCACTAGCACTATACTGCCTACTTAATTTATTTTATATGTTCCTTAGTTTACTTTCACCTTGTTATGCCCAGTTCTGTTACAAGCCCAACCTAACCCTTCTCATTATTTTATTTACCCTGCCTGCCTATACTGAACACTCCTTATTTACTCAGATTACTTATTTTACTTACTTAGATTTACTTATTGATTACTCTCTTCTTCATTAATTTTGCACTTTTGGCAAAACTGGCACGGCACACGGGAGGCAAATTTGCTTATCTGCACTAATACACTTGTGTGCAGTTATCAGTGTTCACTGCTCAGCCACGTTGCCCCCGCTCCTTAGTCCTCCTAGCTCCTGCCTTCCTCCTCCCCGCTCTTCACTCTCACCAACCCTCCCTCCTTAATTCAGTTTTAAATATTTGTTTTCCCGAGTAGTCCACTCCCACACACAAAAGTAAGGCAGTACTGGTCGCACTTGCACACCCCATTCCCGATATCCACAACAAGCGGACTGTTTAATTGTGTTTATCCTCTAGTCTCCACCAACAGACAGTGAATGAGAGGCTCTAATGCAATGCACATCTTTACTCTTGTCTCTCACTGTCACGCCAAATCACCCTTGTGACCAATGGGCATTCTGGGTATCACTTACAGTTCAAGATTGTACTTCCTCATTTGGCCCCATGCCTGCCAGTCCGACAGCTTGCTCCTCCTCCATTTCCCTGCTCGCTTCGCTTCTTGATGCCACTTCCTTGGCTTCCCTAGGCTGGAGGCAAGCTCACACACTCACCGGCTGTTCCCAACCAGTAGGTGCACTGCTTGGTGGTCAGACGCACTGACAGCCGAAACAATGAGCACCCTACTGGTGGAAGGTAGAACTGCAGCAGCAAGATTTTAAATCAGTGCTAAGTGGGACAAGTGGCACAACAGAAAGTGCTTGTCCCTGCACTGTAACCTGGTAGCCGGGATGTTGGGCAATAGGATTTGTTGAACCCTGCCCCCAGCCCCTGGGCAGCCCGGCAGGACCTCCTGTTTGCAGAGAGGATCCCCCTTTTTAGGAACTCGTGAGCAGTTGTAAGGGTTCAGGAAGACTTATCAACTTTCCTTTTCCCAGTGGGAGGGTGGAAACTGTAGTTTTGAGTTCCCTTGACTCTGCACTACTTTCAGTATTTGAATCCCACCACAGCCACTGGCTACATGTTGCCTAAGTAGTTTTGTATGACAGCCGAGCGGTACTATCATTCAAGGCACACAGTCTTTTCATAACCCTTCTGTTAAAATGTTAGATCTCACAATCAGACCTCCAGGCAGCGCTGATAAGAACATCATAAAAGTTTACTTAAAATATGAGCAATACAGAAAAGTCTATAGTTTGGAAGAACTTTGAAATGTAGACAATATCAAAATTAAAACTGGATGGTTTACAGAAAACACAAGATACTGTTATTCTAAACTATACCTTGTTTTGATGTTAGAGTCCAGACAAGATTTTAAACATCCTTGTAGAGATGAGTCCTTAAGCAACAGTTTGCAGCAAGTTTATATCCCAAGTCAATTCCTCTGAATGTCCTATTAAAAAGGCTTCAGGTGCTTTCCTTGGTGAAAAATCTTGGTGTCCAAACTTCTGACTTAAAAATCTGAATTTTCTGTTCAGTATGTAAAAAGTCAAAATTTCCACACACTCAAGTATGGTTTTATAGATTTTTCAGGTCTACACGTATACTTCTGGTCTTCAAGTATACTGTATGCCAGTTGGACAGGCTATCTGCCTCCAGCTAAACTGTTTATCAATTGCTCTGAGTTCAAAATGTGCATCTTATACATACAGTCTGGTAATCTTCAAGCCATACCCACAGTGTGATGGGGTGCAACAGTTTACCTTTTCCCCTTTAGGTGTCACTGTGGTCCCAGATGAGGTTTCATATCAACCCCAGTGACATCTGGTCCATGCATTTGGCTTAACCCCTAACCTCTTCCTGTCATGGAAGGCTAGATACCCAGTTTTCTCTAGGAGTTATGATTTCCTGCTTCCATAAACCTGTCTCCCTATCTAGAGATGTACCAGATCCATCCTAGCCATTAGAACAAGTAAGGCTATTTTTTGAAGTTTTGTTCCTAAAAGCCTTTTAAAGAGACAGTGTCTTTAATCCTAAAGTAAATTACAGCATATACAATATGAACCCACATAAATGGATCTAGGCCTGTCCTGCAACATTCCTCCTTCACGAAACAGAACCAGAGGGGAACACACCCCTATTGGAGGAAGTTCTTCCCAGTTCTGTTATAGATCCAATATGTGTGATAGGCTATCCCACTGTTGGACCCAGGCCTATGCGAAATCTCCATGTCTTAAGCCTGCAAGACAATACTCCATCTCATAAGCTTCCCATTTGTTTTCCCCATTTGGTCCAACCAAATTAATGGGTTGTGGTCTGTCTGGACTGTAAAATACCTCCTATAAAGGTATGATTCCAGTTTTTTAATGCACAAACTAAGATGAGACATTCCTTCTCTACTGTTGAATAGGCCTGTTTCTGTGGAAGCAGCTTCTTGCTTACGTATACAATGGGGTGCTCTCTCCTGATTGGATACTTAGCTGAGGACTGCCTATATGCCCACATCTGAGGCATCCACCTGCACCACAAATGGCCTGTTGTAGTCTGGGCTAGGCAGCACTGGGGCCCAGCACGACAATGTTTTCAGCTGTGTGAAGGCCTGCTTACAAACTGTGTCCCATTTTACCTTCCTAGGCTTATTCTTTGTCAGCAACCCAGATAAAAGGGAGTGCTAGGAACTGTAGTTGGGAATGAATTCTTCTATAATACCCTGCTGTCCCAAGAAAGCTCCTGAACTTGTCTCTGGTTTTCAGGTGTAGGCCATGATGCAATGGCCTCTATCTTTGCTTAGTTTGGGTGAAGTTGGCCTCACCCCACCACATGTCCCAATAAGTGACCTCTGTCATGCCCATCTGACAGTTTTATGCCTTAAGAGTCAGACCTGTGGCCTGTATTTGCCCAACACCTCCGCAAGTGTATCAGGTGTTTTTCCCCAGCTGTTGCTGAAGATAGCTATATCATTCAGGTAGGCGACTGCAAGTTATCTGTATCCTGTAACACCTGATTTACTAACCACTGGAATGTAGCAAGGGCATTCTTCATCCCAAAGGGCATGATCCTGAACTTGAACAGGCCAACTGGGATGTTGAATGCTAACCTTTCTCTAGTTCGGTCACTCAGATCTACCTGCCAGTACCCATTTGTCAGGTCTACTGTAATCAAGTATGTCCCCCATCCCAGTTTGTCAACCAGTTTATCTTTGTGCGGCATTGGGTGGGCATCAGATTTTGTGATGGCATTAAACACATGATAATCTATGCAGAACTGTGAAATCCAATCCAGTTTTGGCCCAAGGACTACAGGTGAGGCCCAGGGGCTGTGGGCTTCTGGATCACCCCCAGAGCCAGCATCTCTCCTACCTCCCTCCTTCCTAATGTCCTTGAGGATGGTCTCTGACACCTAGTAAGCTGTCCTACATATGGGTGGTTGGGTCCCTGTGTCTGCGTCATGCACCACTAGTGGTGTCAGTCCAGGCCGTGCCATAAATAGAGGGGCAAAGTCTCAGAAAATGGTCCTCAATTCTTGGGCCTATCCAGCTGTCAACTGGGGTGACAGCGTGATGGTCTCCAAAGATGACATCTGCTTGCCCTTGGCTAACAAGTTGAGAAGGGATTCTTCCCCACCTAGCTCCTCTTCAGGTCTGCAAGCCACAAGTACCATGTCATCCCTATTAAAATATGGCTTTATGCTCACATGATACATCCTGTGAGTGTGTTTTCAGTCAGGTAACTGTACAATGTAATTAAAATGTTTTACCTGCTGGACTACCTTATATGGCCCTGCTCACTCAGTCTGCAACTTATCCTTTCAGACCGGGATCAGAACCATTACCTCCTGTCCTACCCCGTATGAGCAAGCTCTGGCTCCACAATCCTACCAGGTCTTTTGGTTTTGCTGGGCAGCTGCCAGGTGACTCTGGGCCATGCTCGTAAGCTCCTTCAGCATCTCCCTGAATTTTAACACATTCTCCACTACAGAAATCCCTTGGGTGGCATGCTTACCTTCCCAGTCCTCTCATATTAAATCTATGGGCCCCCTCAACCTACATCCATGCAAGAGTTTAAAGCATGAAAACCTGGTTGACTCTTGTGGTACTTCCCTGTAGGCAAACAGCAGGTGGGGCAGGTATTTTTCCCAGTTCCATCCATTCTGTACTGCAAATGCCATAAGCATAGCTTTGAGGGTCCCATTAAATCTCTCTATGAGACCATTGGCTTGTGGGTGGTGAGGCACTGTGCACCTCTGTAAGACACCACACTTCTCTCACAAAGACATTGGGTCTGAAATGAAGTTACCCCCTCGATCAGAGATAACCTCCTGTGAAACCCAGTATGGGAGAAAATCCCCAGCAAAGCATCTGCCACCTTGTCCACCTTAGTAGAGGACAGCGTGATGGCTTCCGGATAGCGGGTACCATAATCAACAAGTGTCAATATACAGTATACCTTTTTCTTGAGGAACTTGGGGTATTCAAAGGGCCCACAATATCCATTCCAACCTTCTGGAATAGCTTCTCCACAAGTGGTAAGGGAGTTAGGGCAGCCTTGGCTTTGCTTCCGCCTTCCCTATTTCCTGATACCAGTGACAGGATCTGCAGTATTCCTTCACCTGCCTGGCAATATTGGGCCAACAGAAATTGAGGGCTAAACGCTGCATAGTGTGAGCAATGCCCAAATGTCTGGACATGGGAATATCATGAGCTACCTTGAGCAATAACCCACAATACTCCTGGGGAACAACAAGCTGTCTACCCATCACCCCTCCCTCCCTCTGTCCTGATGTCCTGTGTGTATAACAGTCCATTGTCCCAATAGACTCTATGCTTCCCATCACCTCCCTGTGTCCCATCATACTCTCCGCAGGCCCTCAGCTTCTCTAAGCTAGGGTCTGTCTGCTGTGCTGCTGCTAAGTCTTCCCGCTTAGCCAGAGCATAGGGCAAGCCCCCATCAGTTCCCAGGCTGAGGTTCATAGCTGTGGCAGTAGGGAACTCAGTATCACAACCTTCCCCCTTCCCTGGGCTATGAGTCACCCCTCCCTGTTGAGAGCAACCTTCAGTAGCAGTCAGGTTACCTGCCACTAAGGGAAGTTCCACCCCCCGTCATAAGAGCTGCAGGTTCGCTGGCCTGTCTCTCAACCTCTCCTGTCTGAATTTCTGTGGGATCCTGAAGATCACAGGCGCCTCTATTCTTTTGGCTCCTGGTCACAGCACAAACCACTCCCTGTGGAACATCATTCCCCACAATTTTTAATTATTTATTTAGTTTTTGTTTACCGGGTGAGTGTATTAGCCATGGAAATGACTATTTTCAGACACGACCCAGGAGGTTACAGACGTAAACAGTACAGTACAGGCAGTGGTAGGATGTGACTCCAGACAGTAGCTAGCATGGTACAGTTAAACATAATACAAAAAAAAAGTCAGATTACAGCAGTAGGATACATATTGCAGTAAATGTCATACAAATAGTGAAAAAAAACAAGTTACATAGATGGATAGTTTATACAGGAATCAGGAACATTTTCAGATGAAATAGTTAAAATCAGAATGCTATAAAAAGAATAACAGTATAAATACAGTATGTTTAGACAGGGTACACATAATTGAGTAGGTCATTTCAACAGAGAGACACAAATGAATCACCAGCAGGAAGGATAATATTGACAACTCACTACAGATACAAGTGCATGGCACAGTATGGGGCCAAGGTATAAGTGAGTGGATAAGGATAATAACATCCGTAATGAGTTTTTCGGCTACAGCCACCTTCCTTAACCCTTCACCTGCATCTTTCCAATCCAGGGTAACACTGGCTAATTAGTAAATTTTCCTTTCCCCGGTGTAATCGCTCACAGAGACAAACTGATTTGGGAGTATTTGTTCAGCCCCTACCAGATCCCCTTTCACCAGAGTAAGAGATGCTCCTGTATCCCTTAGCCCTTCTGTGTGTACCCTATGCACCATGACTGGGTGAATGTGCCCCGTCATATTGTCAGGGGCAGCCTCAGAAATACAGTGGGCTATTGCCTCCAATTGCACAGGTGATTTTACAGTTTGGACTTTATTAGGACACTGTCTAGACAGATGGTCTATCTGGTGACAATGCCAGCATTCATCATGTTTCTTGTCCCCAACCTCCCTTTTGGGCACCTGGGGATTCCCTTCTTTTTGCAGGGGCCCCTGCTGTTTTTGTTTGTCTAAAATGCCCACTTTTCCCTTTTACCCCTGAATTTCCCATGGGAGCAGCCCTGTTTTGAGCATAGCAATCTGCCAGCTCTGCAGCCTCTTTGGCAGTCTTAGGATCTTGGTCCTCTTGCCAAAGTTTTAAGTCAGGTGAGCAAATCCAATAAAACTGTCCAAGCAATACCACCACTTCAATAGCTTCAACAGAATCTGCTTTCACCCCCTCCCACCAGTGTTTTAAATACTGATGCTGTTTTGTGGCTACCGCTTCAAAGCTCTTTTCCGGACCCTTTTGGAGTTTCCGCAACTTTCATCTGCATGCATCAGGGTTCAGATCATATTTTTTTAATAAAGCAGTTTTGAACTTGTCAAAATCTTTACTTTCCACACTGTCCATCTGCTCCAATGCTTCCCTCTCCTTGCCAATAAGCAGAGCGGACAGATGAAAGCTACATGTCTCTTTGGGGAGATTGGCCTGGCTACAGACCCTTTCAAATGAATTTAAAACATGTCCATATCGTCCCCCTCTTTAAACTCAGCCATTAGTTTTGAATGTAACTTGTACCCCAGTCCTGGAGATTCAAACCCAACTCCACCACTTACCTTCTCAGGGGTTGGTGTCGGCTGGAGCATTATCTTTTTCAGCTCACGTTCCCTCTGGTGCCGCCATTCCTCTGCCTCTGCCCGGCACTGCCGTTCCTCTGCTTCCATCTTTGGCTGTCATTCTTTGGCCTCCCTCTGTTGTCATTGTCCTCTACCTCTCCCTGTTGCTGTTGTCCTCTACCTCTCTCTGTTGCTATTAGTCCTCCATTTCCATCTCAGACCTTCTTTGCTCATTTTCAGTCCATTTCTCCTGCATTCACAGCCTTCTCAGCTCAGCTCTTGGTTTGTAGATGGCTCCTTCTCCTCTGGGCGCTGGACCTCTGAAGTCACCGTCTCTGGCACTAAGTGGGGTGGCACTTTTTTAGTCTCAGTTGCCAGTAGGGCCTCCATGAGTTGCCTTTTATTTTTGTTTTCACTAGGAATATCCTTCTCCCCACAGATCTTCCTCAGTTGTTCCAGGTTCATTGTGCTGTACTGGACCGACATTCTTCTGTGCAACATGAATTCTGCTACCTGCATAATACCTATATGGAGCTACTGTCTTAGGCTTTAAATTGTTTACATTATTCCCATTACATATGCTATGCTGCCACTTTATGATCTGTGCCACCTGCTGCAGCCTAATATTTGTACAAGTGGTACAGCAGGCCTTTTATTTTTGACTTGTATACGCATCCATCTGAAACATCATGTCTGCACTATAAAATATGAACGATGCCTGCAACCTCCATAATGCCTATAACTGCATGACTTCAGGAATGCATTTTATCTAGGCAACTGTGAATGTTACAGTAATCCTCAGTAGTGCTTACTAAGAATACTACAGGGTCCAAACAGCTGTTATCAAGCACATGCTGTCTGACTGGACTCCGCCAACTCACCAGTCAACACTGGTTTTTGTCTTTTTCTATTCTAAATTGTTCTCCTGGACCAACCTACATTTCTGGCACTTGATCATGCAAGGAACTTATTACTATGTTTCTATAGTATTTTATATGTATGTCTTGCTGTCCTCATATCCTTGCCACTTGCCTGACAATTCAGTTTCTCTATACTACTATTTTGGGCCTCTTCTAATGCATGCAAATGCCAGTAACACTTGCATTGAATGTGTGGTCATTATGACAGTTTTAAATGCCCATGCCATCAGCACAACTGTGCTCAATCAATGGTCCTTCCTGGTATATTGCATAATCAAAGGTAATGTAGGCAACTGTGTCACTGGGTGTGGTTTGCCTTCTACACTTTTCTTCCACATAATGATGCCACTGATACTTGCTTCATGCAAGGAAGGTATTAATTGTGTGGTCATGTTATTTGTACAGTAAATCTAATTTTCCAGCCTTGGCCATTGTCTCCCCATACATCTAGTCTCTGTGCTTGCTTGCCAGGGTGGGGCCCTAAACCGGTATGCAAGCAAAGTCACCTGTCTTTAACTTTTATGCTATAAACAGGAAAGCCATTTTCAACTTTTTAATGCATGTCTGGTTTCTTTGTGTATGGTCAGGTGGTTGAGTGGAGTGGAATGGGCCATATACAAACTGACCAGGAACTGCTACATATTCTTGTCACTTTCTATATGCTCTACTCACAGGAGCAGTCTTTCTCAACAAGCCATCCTACTCGGGCAGTACTATGCAATGCCAGATCTATTAAAAACAAGACAGCTATTATACCTGTACTTGTTGGAACAGCAGATCTGGCATGCATCACCGAGACCTGGCTGGATGAAAATGCAAGTCCTATATTGACATCTGCTGTTCTGGACGGGTTCTTGGTGATACACCGCCTGAAGTTAGAGCGTAGAGGAGGGGATGTTGCCATTATATTTAGGATGGAACTGGGCCTTGTGGATGTGCCAGTGGGCTCCAGCAGGTCTTTCGGGTGTATCCTGGGTGAGGGTGTAGGGTGTGGGATACTCCTCATTTACCATTCACCCAGTGATGGTGGAGAATTCCTGAAGGAGATAGTGGACTTCCTCATCGATGTAGCACTGGAGTCCCCCCCCCCGATGGTTAATTTTAGGGGACTTCAGTGCCGGGGTTGACAATGAACTCTCACAATTTGGCACAATCTCCTCCAGCTAATGACCATGCTGGGCCTTACACAGGCGATTACCTGTTCAACCCATATAGGGGGTCATTCGTTAGATCTGGTGTTCATCCTGGGGATGGGGGATCATGGATCTGGGGGTGGAACCAGTTAGTTGGTCTGACCATCACACCATAAGGTTCAGTTTCAGGGCCCCCCCCCAAATGGACCTGTCCCTACTGAGATGGTCCAGTGCTGCCCTTTAAGGGGTATTACCCCAGATGGTCTCTTGGCAGTACTGGATCTATTAGGTTTGTCAGGTGAATGCATGAGTCCAGGGGATCTTGTACTGGCCTATGATAGGGCGGTGTTCGACCGCTTACTTTTTGCCCAAGGACCCCTTAGTTTGATGGTTCCTTGAAGGAGTTGAGGAGAGTAGGCTGAAGGCTGGAGACAGCATGGTGGAGGTCTGGCCAGGATGTTGACAGACTTAGATTTATGGAATATTACAAGGGCTATCAATTGGAAATCACCCGTAAAAAGGCAGAGTTCCTGTCCAGAGAGAGTTCTGCTGCACAGAATCAACCAGCTCGGCTCTTCCGGACTATAGATAGATTATGTAATCCAGCCCGGAAGGGCACTTTCTCAGGCTAAATGTGAGGAGTTTGCTTGATTTTTTGTGGATAAGGTTGCCAACATCAGGTCTGGTATCAGTCTGCACTCCCCATGAGGGACTGCAGAGGTCGGCGAGAGGTGATGAATATTCGGTCTTGGCTGGGTGGATGTCAGCCAGCTGAAATTCATGGACATTATGAAGATCATCCAAACATTGTGCCCAACCAGTTATAGTTTGGATCTGGCTCCTACGCCCCTATTAGTGGGTTGTATAGATGCTATCTGCCCGAGCCTAGCTAAAATTGTCTGGAGCTCCTTGGAGAGGGGTGTTTTTCCTGATCCCCTTAAGGAGGCGGTCATGTGACTACTACTAAAAAACCTTCCTTGGATCCAGACTGCCTAGCCGACTACAGGCCTGTCTCTAACCTCCCTTTTGTTGGGAAGGCTATTGAAAAGGCATCTGTGCTGCAACTGGATGATCACCTTGTGGCCCACAATGTCTATGATGCTCTTCAGTCTGGATTTGGGAAGAGACATAGCACTGAGACTGCACTTGTCTGGATACTGAATGATCTCCTAATAGCAAGAGATTGAAAGGCTTATACCATCTCGGTCCTTCTAGATCTCTCTGCAGCATTTGACACTATGAACATAGTGTGCTACTGGAGTGCCTGTGGCTTCTCTGTGGACTGTCAGGGACAATCTTTGAATGACTTCAATCCTTCCTCACAGGCAGGTCTCAGAGGGCAATTACTGGAATTTTCCAATTGTTTTAACCAGGTGAGACACACTAAGCTGAAAGCTTGTTTACAGGTGCAACCTGGGAGCACAGAGAAATTAAGTGACTTGCTCAGGGTCACACAGTACGCAAGTGGGGGCTGTGCGATTCAAACCCAGGTCTCCAGATTTGCAGCTCAGAACCTTAAACTACTGCGCTATACTGATTCCCTAATTCCTCTGACACTTTTCCCCTGTCCTGTGGGGTGCCCATGTTTTTTGAAGTGTATATACTGCCATTGGGAGATATTAGACAATATACTTTGAGTTTTCACTGCTATGCAGATGATACTCAACTGTATATGTCTTTTCTACCTGGACAGGGTGATGAAGACTCTGAGTTTAACAACTGTTTCACTGAGATCAAAGACTGGATGAGCACCAGCGGGCTGAGACTGAATCCGGACAAGACCAAAATGCTGGCTGTGAACCTGGGTCATCCTGGTGTGGGTTTGGGGGCTAGGAAGGTGTCAGGCTTATGGCTCGATGGCATCCAGCTCATTACCTTAGACCAGGTGTGTAAGTTGGGTGTTATTTTTGATGATGGCCAGACTCTGAAACTCATGTATCGGTAGTTGTCAAATCCTCTTTTACCATCTGAGGAATATCACCTGGTTCAGCTGGATGACCTACCGACACTGGTCCATGCCTTTGTCACCACCTGCCTTGACTACTACAATGCCCTCTACCTAGGGCTTCCTAGGGTTGATATCCACCATCTGCAGCTAGTGCAGAATGCAGCGGCCAGGCTACTGAGCAGTACATCTAGGACCAGCCATATTACACCTGTACAGAGCAGATTGTATTGGCAGTGGCTGATCACCTTTAAGGTTGGTTTACTGACCTTTAAAGTCCTGCACGAACAGAGATCCAGTTACATGCAACATCTCTTGACTCCCTACTGCCCCCTCTGCCCTTCTCCAATCTGCTGATGAGGGATAGCTAGAGATTCCCACGGTATGCTTAAAGACATCTGGTGCTCGTGCTTTTTCTTTTGAGGCCCCTACCCTGAAAAATTCTCTACCTCATCAGTTGAGAGAATGCCAGACCATTGAGAAATTTAAATTGGATTTTAAGACTTATCTTTTCAATATGGCTTACCCAGATGATTTTAATTAACTTATGTATTTGAAGGTGTTATCGTTACTGTTAATATAGTTTATTATCTATTCTTGTAAAGCATCTTGGTTTATAAATGGCACTATGTAAATAAAGAGTTGCTTGCTTGCTCACTGTACCTTCAGTCCTCAGTCAGCCAGCATAACAATAATAGTGATATCACTCTTTTCTCGTATTCACCTGTCAACATTATCAAGTACACCCACCCCCCATTTTCTTAACAGAATGCAGTTATTAACAAGGTTCTGTTGTCCTGCTACACTGGTAAAAACACCAAAAAGTGCTTTGAATCTACTGTGTTTTCATTAAACAAACTTCTAGTTTAATATTCAATCAAAACTCAGACACACAATTTCATTAGCCAAATAAAGGATTTTATTTCTTTACCAAGAAGATGGAAGGCAGTTTATGACATGTTAAACAATGCAGCAAAGTACAACATTTTCATTTTTTAAAACTACTTCCATTGTGTCAGAGACAAGGGCAAGATGATATCATCATCACATCAGTCAAGCAATGCAACTGTTAGTCATGCTGCAGGTAATTTTATTTTTATTTATTTATTTATTGAGAACTAGGATTGAACACCTTTGAGCTAGGAGTTCGTTTACAAAGGTTCCGAGTCAGTGGGAGGGAAGACAGTATTACAAAGGATTATACAACAGAGAGTATAAAACATGGACAATAATCACAGCGGTTTATACAAGCAGGTTTATACATATAAAACATAACAATAAAAGGTAGGATACTCTCAGTTTGCGTATATAATAAGTTGGTGGAGAGAACAGTTGGAGTTAGAGAGGGGCTAAGGTGGCAGTGGGTAGGGGAGGGTGGTGAGAGGAGGTGAGAACAGGTGGCAGCAGTCATAGACATTGTCAAAGTGAGAGGGTATGGGGTGGGGGTAGGTAGAAGGCGGCTAGTGGCCATGCCAGTGTAGCAAGCCACTAAGTGGCAGGGCAGTAGGGGGTGGGAGGAGGAGGGGGTAGAGGTGGCAAGGGACCACGCCAATGCAGGGAGCCCCTAAGAGGCAGGGAAGAGACTACTGGCAATGGGGACTAGTGGTAGGAGTCACAGGCACTGGATGCGGAAAGATGTTGGCGTAGCAGTCTTTTAAAAGGGCCTAGAGTAGGTTGGTTGGAGATGTCCCAGCTGACGGCATTAAACCAGAGGGGTGCTCTGTAGGCAAAGGAACATTGACCCTGCATTGTTCGAAGATGAGGAACATGAAAGAGGTGAGTGCTGGCGCTTCTTGTCTGTTACAAGCTGCTGCTGTGAGGTTGTAGTAGGCTAGCTGTGCCATGGGGAAGGATAACAAGCAGAGCCTTTTTGGCCAGCAAACAATTTTGGTAGTGTAACCTCCCACTGAGTTGGAGCCAGCCCGTTTGAGCATAGAGGTCACAGGTCTGGATGAGACATTCGGCTCCTGTGAGAAGTCTGCAGGCCTTGTTCAGTGCAACTTATATTCTGTGGAGAGCAGTGTGGCAAGCAGCACCACAGATAACCAAGCCATAGTCTATGACAGAAAGGATGGAGCTGTTGATGGCTAGTCTAAGGGAGTCCAAAGTGAGACAGTGCTTGTGCCTGTGGAGGAGACCGCTTTTGTAGTAGACAGTCCTAGAAACATTGCTGATGTGCTGGTCATAGGCTAGACAGCTGTCAAGTGTGACCCCAAGATATTTAAAGTGCTGGGTATGTTCGAGCAGAGCTGCAGAGCTGGTACTGATGTTAAGAGCGTTGGACTTGTGCTTGTTCTGAATGCTGCAGAACATCATGGCTTTGTTTTCTTTTGCTGTTTAGGATTAGTTTATGGTTTTGGAACCATTTCTCAACAATCCGGCTATGTTGCAGATTGCCCTCATGTTCCTCTGGGTCTGGGCAGTTTGTGAAGATTACTGCATCATCTGCATAGAGTAGCATCTGTTGTGCAGTGGCATGATAGAATGTTGAGAAAGATGCTGAAAAGGAGCGGTCCCAATATAGAGCCTTGGGGACACCAGATCTTATAGGCAGATGGTCGGAGAGGACATTGTTGATTTTCACTCTTTGTGTATGTTGCCCTAGGTAGCTTTTGAACCAGAGAGTTGATTTTGCAGAGAGGCCAATGGAGGTTAATTGGTTTAGGAGGAGGGAGTGGTGGAGAGGAGGGAGTGGTGGACAGTATCAAAGGCCTTTGAGAGGTCACTGAAGACTGCCCCTTCTAGAGTTCCTTGGTCCAATGACCGGTGTATGAAACCAGTGAGATCCAGTAGTGCTGTAGAGGTACTATGGCCTTTATGGAAGCCATGCTGCTCAGGGCATTGGATTGAGTATTTTCAAGGTATTCTACCAACTGGTCAGCTACTATGCATTGTAGTGCTTTGGAGAGCGGTGGCAGACTAGAGATGGGCTGGTAGTTTGACAGTGATGCCCTGTCTCCAGGAGTCATGATGGCCAATTTCCATACCTGTGGGAATTGTGATTGGCAGAGTGACAGGTTCAGGATCTTAGTTATGGGGAGAACTTCTTCAACAGTGAGTGAAACAAGTTTGAGGTCCAGTGTGTCTGTGCTTTGTCGTGATTTCCCAAGCACTTTGCGAAGGTACTTTCTGATTAGCGAGGGTGTTAGCTTCTTGAAGTAAAAAGGGGGGCCAGACTGATGACGAGCATCAGTAGTAGAGGTGTTGGAGTGTGGTGAGTCCTCCAAGAAGTCTGGGGGGAGTATCCCGGAGAGGTCAGAGAACGCTTCACTGAAGGCGTTGGCTAAAATTCGAGGGTCCTGGGTAGGGGTACCCTGAATGTTAATCGGGTTCGGTAACGATTTTACATTCTTCCCTAAGACTTCCTTCATGTTGGTCCAGAAGTTTTTCCATCACTCCAGGAGACAGTAAGCTACTCCTTGTGGTGGTTTGATTTAGCCTGGCATATTTCCTGAGTGCAGGCATTTCTAGCTTGCTTGTAGGCTAGTATGGCTGAGGGTTTATACAGAACCACAAGGTATAGCAGTGTGACTAGTTAAATAATCAGTACTGCAATTAAGCATTTGCCACTCTCATCATTAGACAGTGTGGTCTTGAACAAATATATGCAGTTAAGACTATATGTACTTTCTTTAACAGAGGCAGCGACTGACTCCCAGTTGGAGACAGAGTTTACAGTGCCTAAGGATCGCCTAGCTAGGGATGAGTGCATCAAGAAAAGTCCTATTCAGAAATGTTTAAAAAAGTACCTTCAAACAAACTTTGGAAGCAGCAGGAGATCTTTTAAGAAAGGATGGTTTTCCAAATATAACTGGTTAGACTATAATAGTGCATCAGATGACACTTTCTGCTTCCCATGTCAAGGTTTTGGTATTATACAACAAAATATGACATAACATTCTCTGTGGAAGGATTTGTAGACTGGAAAGTAGCTTTAGACTCTGGCAGAGGTTTAAGTACACATATTTGTAGCAAGCAACATCTTGAAAATGTTGAAAAATGGAAACTCCATCTGATTACTAGACATCTAGAGGAGCAGTTATCTGAAGAGCGGGCAAACAGAGCTAAAAATCAAAACGGAGAGAAAATAGGTACAATGCTGTCACCTGACTTGCTGACATTACTGCTACGCTAGCTCACTTGAAACTACCATTTAGAGGCCATGATGAGACTAAGGATTCAAAGAACGGGGTGTATTCAGAGAGATTGCATCTTTACTTGCACAGTATGACCCAGTGCTTAAACAACCCTTAGAACTGGCTTCTAAAAATGCAAAGGGTTACCCAAGTTACCTATCAGCTCAAAGCCAGAATGACTTAATCATGTGCATAGGAAGACATGTATGAAATACAATAATTGAGGAAGTAAAGCAGTCTATTTCTCTGTCGGCCTTGATATAACTCCAAATGCTTTGAAACAAGACCAGTTATCTGTAGTTTTACATTAAGTTTGTAGAGATGCTACAATTCATGAACCATTAATTGATGTTATTCATGCAGAAACAGGAACAGGTTCCAGCTTAGCAGATTATCTTTGTCAAACACTGAAGCAATGTGACCTTAGCATTTCATATCTGAGGGGGCAAGGACATGATGGCTGTGCAGCAATGTCTGGGGCTTACAGAGGAGTTCAGGCTATTATTAGAGAATTGCGTGACAAAGCACATTATGTTCATTGCTATGCACATCATTTAAATTTGGTTGTTGTTGACACAAGCAGCAACATTGCCCAGAATTGTAATTGTTTTTGGTGCACTTGAGCAGTTGTACAATTTCAGTTTATTATTTATACTGGAAAGGTGTGTGAGCAAAATGTAATATCCGAGCGCGTCTTTTCAGTACGCGCTGATACTAGACTCAGTCTGCGGCTGGCCATGGTGGTGAGAGGTGGGATGTGCCAGTCGCTGGCTGGGGGTGGATGGGGGTGCTGGGTGGGCTGGCATGGCTGGGTGGGGGAGGCACTAGACTACCAGGGATATGGGGATCATCTTTGTTGTTATACAGTTCAGGGGGGCACTAGACTACCAGGGATATGGGAATTGTCTTCATTATTATACAGTTCGTGGGGCCACTAGACCACCAGGGATACAGTGATCATCTTTATTATTATACAGTTCAGGGGGTCACTAGACTACCAGGGATACGGGATTGTCTTTATTATTATACAGTTTGGGGGCCACTAGACCACCAGGGCAGGCTTTTTACCACATATGCGGCTGGCGACTCACAGTTCAGGGCACAGATGGGGGTTGGCAGAATGTTGGAATGTCTGCAGGTGGGTATACAGGACCCCCGGGGGGCTGGCCGTAGGTTACACCAGCTAATGCTGGTGTAACTTACAATGCCAGATCTCCTCCGGGGGTTCTTGTAGAATCCCAATGTGAGGACTTTGTGGCTGTCCTTCTAGAATGGGGCGCATCTGTTGCTGTAAACCCCCTAGTGCCATGTCGCAGGGAGTTTATGCCGCATAACTGCTGTTCGGCGCAAGTGGCCTGTGACATGTCGCAGGCCACTTTGTAGAATCTGGCTTAAGTTGCTACATGTGCCATTCTACTTTTCGCAACTGCTGTTACGCCAGGTGTAACCCTTCTAGAATCTGGCCCCAAGTCCACAGTGAGTTCTACTTTTCAACCCTAGATCTTTGTACACAGGGACTAATGGACAGATTTAGCTCTGAAACACTTCCACTGCTAAAACATGCTAGTTGGCTAACAAATCCTTCTCTTGAAAAACTCGACAACCTCAAACAGCTAATAACATACTACACAGGAGACAGAGAAACACATTTGGTAGAAAAAGACTATAAACTCCAGATCCATAGACTATTCAGAGAACACCACCACCAGTCACAGTTGGTGACGTATCGTTTTATCTGTAATTCTAACCAGCAGGATGTATACTGTCAAATAGAAACACTCTACAGACTGGTTCTCACTCTTCCTGTAACATCACGTAGTAATGAAAGAAGCTTCTCAGCTTTGAAATTCATTAAAATTCACTTAAGAACAACAATGGGCCAAGAACATCTTGATGACCTTATGGTTATTGCTGTGGATGCTGAGAGAACTCAGTCTGCAGAACTTGACAAAATCATAGACTATTTCTGGAATTTAACTGACAGATGGTAGGTAACACAGTAGAGCACAACTTCAAAGCAAGATACAGTATATGTTCAAGAATGGTTCTGTAACAGTAACTGGAGGGCCTAACAGTGGGGAAGATGGCAGAACAAGAAGACAGGCCAGCCAGCAGTAACACGCAGCATTACAAACTGCAGTGCGCCTAAAACATTAAGTTAGAATTTGTGATCCATGTGGAAACGGAGAGAACATTACAGAACAAATACACTTCTGTTACTGTTTTCTTCTTATTGCTTACATCATTTAGGTGTATGCCTAAACAATTATCTAACTGTGGACTTGTGTTGCTTGAGGAGGCACCATCGTGTGGAGGTAGGAGCACCTCCTCAATCAATACACATTATATTTTCAGACTAAGACTGTACTTGTATATTAATATTGATGCCAGCAGTGGAGCCCAAGCAACAATAGGTGGAGTCGACAGGTCCTCCACAGTTGGGCTTTGATTCATTCAAATAATTTCTTAACTAGATGAAGTGGAAAATATTCAACTTTACAACTCCATTGAGACAAATAAATGTAGACATGATCCATCACATTTAAGGCAGTTCTATGTTGAAAGTTCATTTTTACTGTTCTATAGCATACATGTTTAACTTGTAAAAAAAACAAACATAATGACAACTGGATACTGCAGCACTTATTTTACATTATATTATCTTGGTCAGATAAACAGTACAGAAATGTGCGGAGAGGGCAGATAACATTTATGATACATGGTTAATGCTGCTCATTGGGCAACTTGGTTTGCAGCCTAACTTTCAAATACAGAAACTGAGAAACATACTGTTTAACAAAGGGGAAATGGGCTGGTTCACCAACTTAAACAGTATTGGTGGTTTAATATCAGTGGGCCCATCAAGCTAACTGCAGCACCACAACATTACAAAGAAATTAGGCTTGCTATATACCTTCAATGCAGTACTTCTCAACAGCAATTGAACAACTGTTTACTAGAAGTAGAAAAGTATGGTGCTTAATAAATATGAGTATCTGGAAGAGTCGATACAACTGCACCAGGGTATGGTAGTGCCATAGTCAATTAAACTAAAGAAAAAGTGGTCTGTGTAAACACGGTGGGACTGGCACCCTACCAAGGCTTAATAATTGTACAATATAAAAAATTAGTAAGTCATCACTAGCTTTTGCGTGGCTATTTTGAATAAGGATATGCATAGAATATTTTGACTCACATGTGAGTCTTGGGCTGACCTCACCAGCCCAGAACTTCTATGTGAGTTGAAATGTTCTATATATAACCTTCTTCAAAATGGCTGCCTGGAGCAGAGTTTTAAGTGAAAAATATTGTTTCTGCAAGTATATAGCATAACGACTCACCTGGAGTTACAAAGTTCACTGTGCCATAAAAATCATGTTTATTCCAAATGCTTTTCCCTACCACTGAGGCCAAACTGTAATTTCCTGCCTCTGTCTTGCTCCCATTTTTGTGGAGGGGACTAACATCTGCCTTCCTCTAGTCCTCAGGTACCACAGCATTCTCCCATGATTTGTTAAAAAGGGTGGCCAGTGGTATCACTAGTTCCGCCCTTAGCTCTTTTAGAATTCTAGGGTGACTCCCATCAGTCCCCATTGCTTTGTCCACCTTGAGTTTTAGAAGTTTTTTCAGGACCATTTCTTCTGAGAATTGACTTATATTGACCCCCATATCCAGAGTGCTTTTATTGTTTGATTCAGGTACCACCCCCTCCTCTTCCTTTGTGAATACTGAGCAAGAGTATTCTTTCAGTATCTCTGCCATTTCACTGTCACCCTCTGCCCACCTCCCCTCTCCTCTCCTTTATTAAGTCTCACTATCATTTCCTTGGTATTTTTTCACTCCCTAAAGTACCTATAAACAGGTTTTATTCCCCTTCTTAACCAAGTTGGCTTTAGTTTCTTCTGGTTGGGCCTTTGCTATTCTGACTGCATTTTCTGCTTCCTTCTGCTTTAACTGATACAGTTCCATCTCCTGCTTCTTCTGTGATTCCTTATACTTCCTGAATGCCATCCATTTCTCCCTTACCCTCCCCACCACCTCTTTTGAAATCCATAGTGGTTTTTCTTCCATTTTGTTTTGTTTCAAACATAGGCTTGTTGCCTTTCTGATGGCAGTTTTGATGTTTCCTTTGTTCTTCTACCTCTCCTTCATGCCCATTTGCTAGTGCATTCCTTATGCATGCTCCCATTTTGCCAAAGTCAGCCCTCCTAAAGTCCTAAACTCCTCTTAGGTTAAGCCAAGGAGATCCATATTCTTTTTGTCAATAACCTTCTTAAGGCAGGGTGTAAATGGTCTTTCCTACCTGCTTGATGGCACTGGTCCCAAGGTCTCTGCTAATGAAGTTCTAATATTTGGGGACGTTCACTGGGCTGGGGTTAATGCCAAACAGGGCAAACCCTTGCTAGCTGCTCTTGGCCTTAAACAACTCATTAATGAACCTAAACGACCCTTTCCGCTGGGGGCGGCAAAAGCTCACTCCTTGACTGGGTTATGACCACTTGAACTAACAGAATTTCCGCATTTGGTATACTACCTGACATGATATCTGACAACTCACCCACTTTCTGGTGTTTGGAAATACACCTCCTTCAAAGTGCCCCATAAAGTTATTCAACTTTTTCTTTTCTTTTTTTCTCTAACTCTATTTATCCACCCCTTTGCAGTTCTGAAGCATCTTTCAGGCAGGCCCGCTTTACTCCCACCTCCACCGCCCACCTTAAACTCCTTTCCTGACTGGAGGAATTGGGTGCTGAGTCTCCTTCCTGCCAGTGCCTTGTGGGAGTAGGCTGGGATCATTAAGAGTCAAGTCAGGGTCAGAGCTGGCATTGGTCATGTGGGTTTCAGCCACTGGGGTCTGCCATCACTTCCCCAGCAGCTGTGGCTTTTCCACTTTTCTGTATTACTCCCCAATGCAGGACATGCAATGCTGTCGAGCCTGTGGCTTGCTCACTCCTGATCATGCCTGCAGGATAGCTGTCTGATGTCATCACCCTTCCTGGTCCCTTGACTGCAGTGTGCCCAGTCTCCGCTGGGTGCCACTAGTGTCACGGGAAACATACCCCCTCCCTCCCAGGAGAGTAGAGCAGTCCATGGGATGCTCAATCCTCTTCTCCCTGACTGACCCTCGGCTCCCCAGGCTTGTTCCCAAACTCAGGTCACCCGCATGGTGTGAGTTAAGGCAGATGCCTCAGCCCTCAGTGCCACTGGGCCAGCTTGATCTTGAACTTTTTCTTCATGGTCTGGCAACCACTGTTTGATCCTTGGTGCTCTCTGTCTCTGAGCCCTCTGCCATTCTTGAAAATTTCCTATACATTCTTCTCCCTTTACAGGACAAACATGCCCCATGTATCAGAAAGAGAGTCAGAGGGGCAGTCACTAAATGGCTGCATGGTGATCTCCTGCCTCTCATGAAGGTCAGAGATACTGTAAACACAGGCATAAACTGAAGGCCACAAATGAGACATCTAAATCTCATGACTATCATTGGCTATAAAACGTTTGTAAAAAAAGTTATATGTGTCGCTAAGCTAAAAACATGCTTTGGGAGAATGGCTATAGGCTTTGTGCTGCCATCTCTATGGAACAAAATACAAAAATTGCTAAAGCTTAGTACCCCGGTCAGTCTATCCTCCTTCAAGACAGTATATGATCATTCAGTCAAGGAAATTTGCAACTGCTTCCTTGATCCTAAACTTCCCTGCACTTATAGCGTACCATGATGGTGGTGTCTTTTCCGCTATGCCTGACCTTGTGGCCTCTCCTTCATATTTTTCTAATACCTAATTGTGCTCCCCGCCTGCCTGTCCTGTGTCCTCTCCAAGGCGTCATCTGTCCCTCATCTATCCCCTACCACCCTGCCTGTACCCTATCTCGCCTCACCTACCACACCCCCTTTTACCTCGTACCTGTTTGTTTTTTTCCTTTTAATTCACTCTCTGTCTTGTTTCTTATGGCATTATATGTAATATTCCATTACCTAACAATTGTCCTTGTTAGTACTTCCAGCTACTGTTACTAGACTCATTATACCACGAAGAATTGAGCCTCTGTTTCCAAACTGTTCTCCACTAGCTCTCTGATTAACTATTGTATCTCTGTATTGTATAATATTACTGAGGTGTTATGTTGTGACTGTTCATATATTGTATATCCAGTGTTCCTGTGCTAACCAGGTCCATCTTGTAAATGAGCTATGCTCAATGGTGTTCACCTGGATAAATAAAGATTTGATTGATTGAATATTGTACTACCGCCTCTACTGTCTTCGCCAGTAACCCATGGAATTTCTGGAACACCAATAACCGCGAGTTGGTGGTTATATAGCTAGTGAGATACCATTGACATGCTTACTAAAGGTAGCAATTTATTTATTTATTTATTGAAACTGTTTCACCAGGAAAAGCACACTGAGCAAGAACTGCTTGTCTCTGGTGCGACCTGGGGGGGTACAGTGGGGAAGAGGACAAGGGTAGTCCAGATCCTGACATATATACATACAATTACAACACAGTTGAAAACATTTGACAGAAATAGTTGGACGTAGATGACAATTTACCCTTACTTATAGTATAGTAGCAATTACATGGGGAAGTCATGCTTTATACCTTGAAAACATATAATTAGATAATACAGCTGCATATGTTTGACAGGAAAGGTGAGTGTGGATTAACACATATACCCTAATAGTCGAGAGTAACAGTTACAATGAGGAAATCCTGCTATGGTATTGGGCTGTGGAATATAATGAGATGGGGTAAGTGCAAGCTAGCTAGCTCAAAAGTTGGAATCAAGTGCAGTAGCTGGGTGTGGTTAGCGAAACAGCACCATTGGGACTACTGGGAGAAGAAATATAGGAGTGTCTGAGGTAGAATAGATTGGAGAGTTAGCAGCAGGAGCAGTTTACTGAGCAGTGGTTGGCAAGGGCATAGGATAGTGAGTGGACAGAGGAAGAGTGGCGAATTCAGAGGGGAGAGAGTTCCAGAGTTGAGGGAAGTGGTGAGAGAAGGTGGCCTGGCCGGCATGGGTCCGACGTCTGGGGACTAACAGGAGATGGGAGTTTATGGACCTCAGAGCATAGGTGGGTGCCAGAGGGGGCGACAGTATGGAGGTCAGGTACACTGGGAGGGTACCAAACTAGTTCTTTGAGATAAACTTAGCACAGTGTATTTGGCGGCGGTTCTCAAGGGAGGGGAGAGCAAGGGAGTGTATAGCCTACAGCGGTGGGTAGTGAGGAGAAGGCCAAGAGCTAACCGGCAGAAAGCATTAAAAGGGTATCCAGTTTGGATAAAACTGACTTGTGGGCGGCACTGTAAACAATATCACAATAATTGAAGGAGGGAAGTATCATCTTCTGGGTAAGCTAACGACGGACTGGATAGGGGAGGCTAGAATGGTTCCAACATAAAGCTCCAAGCTTGGGGCCGAGTTTTGTTGGTATAGAGTTAGCATGGACTGTGAAGGTGAGGTGGCAGTCAAGACAAACTCCAAGATACCGGAAGAAGGTGACGTCCTCCAGCTCTGACCCATCAAGGGTGTGGAAAAATGGGAGGGAGGGGAGCCTGGCTAGTCATTGGGATGTACCAAAAGTCATAGTTACAGCTTTTTTTGCATTTAGAGAGAGCTGGTGAGAGTTGAACCAGAGCTGGACTTTGTTAAAATCCACCTGGAGGGTATAGGCAACTGAGGATGAGGAGGAGCCAGAATAAAATAGGATAGTATCGTCAGCATATATGTGGATCGAGGAGGCAGAACAAGTTTGGGGCAGGTTGTTTAGAAAAATAGAGAACAGGATAGGCCCAAGCACCGATCCTTAGGGGACACTGGTGGACATGGGGAGGGGATATGGCATCCGTAATCCTGACAGATTAAGTGCGGTCTGTAAGATAGGCTCTGAACCAGACAGTAGCAGATGTGGAGAGGCTAGATAGTAACACAGTGTGGGAGACTGTATCGAAGGCCTTGGCTAGATCGATGAAAATGGCAGAGGTGATGAGACCTCTATCCATTCCAGATTGGATGGTGTCAGTGAGCCTTAGTAAAAAGGAGGCAGTGGAGTGATCTTTCCTGAATCTGGACTGGTAGTGTGTGAAGAAATTTGAGTCGGCGAGATAGGAGGTTAGCTGGGTAAACTACCAATTACCAGCTACTAATGTCTTTAATAATCAGTTCTCTGATCTGTCAGCCTACACTGCCCAGTTCTCTACTGCTGACACCCTCGACTGCCCCCCTTGGCTCCGGCTAGTGTTGGAGTCTCCTCTGCCCCCCTATTCTACCTAAAATTTGTCTCAGTAAAGGAGTCATGTAAACTCCTCGCTGGTCTCTCTCCTTTCTCTAGCTCAGGTCTTGATAATCTTCAGCCCAAACTCCTAAGACTTTGGGCCCCCAAAATTGCACTTCCAATCTTCCACATGTTTAATATGTCTCTTAATACAAAAGTTGTCCCTAGAATCTGGAAAGTAGATAGGGTTGTACCCATTTTCAAACATGGTGATTGCAAGTGCACCAAAAATTACCAGCCTATAGCCAGGGGTCAACCTCAACTTTTTTTTGCACTAGCCAGCTGGACAAGTTGATTAAAAATTGCACTAGCCCGCAGATGGTTGCACTAGCCCACAATAATAATGGTCAATTTTCATTGGTTATACAGAAAAAATATGAGCCAAGAAATACTCTGATTATTGTGATTTATCCTGCTGCCACATTGCTTCCTGCCCAGCAAAAGAAAGACTGCAATCCAGTCACACACAGTGTGTACCCCAACTGTTTTTTACCATGTGCCCCTTGCTTCCTCTTACAGGCAGGGAAACAGTAAGGTATAAAATACCATGTGCAGACAATGCAAGGAATCTGACCTCAGTCATCTTGGGGGAGGTTGGCCTGGATTTGGTGGCTATAACTGAGTCATGGTGCACTGGCAGTCATGACTGGGACATGGTCATACTAGGCTACTCTCTCTGTTCAGTAGAAACAGGAAGGGTAGGAAGAGTTGTTCTTTATGTTAGAGGGAGAAAAAGGCTATAAAAACACTGGGGAACCTGGTGTAGAAGGAAGGGTTGGAGGTGCTATGGGTCATCCTAGAGACAGGAGCTTGGGCCACTAACCATACAGGGTTAGTATACATACCTTCAACACAGGTAGAGAACTTAGATAAGGTGCTAGTGGAAGCTAGCACAAGGATGGCAGATAAGGGAATGGTACTGCTAGTTGGTAACTTCAGTCTTCCGGATGTGAATTGGAGACTTCCAGCTGCAGCCTCTAGGAGTTGGACCATACCTGACTCACATCAGGGGACATTTTCAGGCAGCTAGTCAATGTACCCATTTGAGATAGCGGTGCTGAACCTTGAGCTTACTAACAAGCATATCATTGCAAACATCATAGTGGGCAGTCATCTAGGGACCAGTGATCACCATACATTCTGGTTTAACATTAAAGCAGGTGCCAAAGCAAACCACATGAAGACAATGGTCCTGGACTTTAAGATGATGGATTTTAAAAGAAAGAAATGGGAGAATGTCTCAGAGGCTGCCTAGTGGGGAGGACTGCCACACAAGGGCAGAGGTACAGTGGAAAAATTAGGAAGGGATAATTCACAAATACCCTCTGCATGAAGCAGGTATGCCAAGCAAAAGAAAAGACTGTCATTGTAGTCCAAAAAGTGACCACAATTGTGAAGGAAAAAGGTGGCATTCAGTAGGTATAAAGAAATGCAGAGGGAAAACACAGAGGGCTACAAAGTAAAACAGGAAAACAGGTCAGGCAGTGAGGCAAGCACAGGTACAGACAGAAGAAAGACTATCCAATGGGACAACTAGAGGATATGAGACGTTCTTCAGATATATAAGTGAAACGAGGAAACAAGATGGATAGCAAGAATAAGGAGGATGACTGAGGGAGACTGCACAGGATAATGACAAAGCAAGCATCTAGGACAAGTATGTACTTCAGCTAAATTTCCACAATAGAAGGGGGAACGGATGACCAGGGAGCAGCAGGAAAAATTGGGAATGGGTGAAGTACATGAGTCCATTTTCAGTGAAAAGAATCCTGGAGGGACTTGAAAATGTGAATGTGTACAAGGCTTAGGACTGGAAGGGATACACCCAAAGGCAATAAAGGAACTCAGGTAGTTGCTTGCTGTATCTCTGATGACCTTATTCAGCTGATTACTCGAAACAGGCTTGGTTCCAGAGGACGGTAGGAGAGCAGATGTGGTTCCATTTAATAAGAGTGGCAGTAGAATGAAAGCAAACAGCTGTAGTCCTGTCAGTCTCACATTAATTTGTGTGGAAGGTAATGGAGACCCTGTTAAAGGAGAGGGTGGAGGAGCATCTTAAATCTAATATGCTACAATACCAAAGGCAACATGGAATCATGGGGTGTGGGAGGTCATGCAGATGAATCTGATTGACCTGTTTGACTAGGTGACCAGGGAACTAGATTAGGGGAAGGCAGGGACATTATCTATTCGAACTTCAGCAAAACATTCAACACTGCCATACAGAAGATTGAAAAAAACTGAGCAGTCTTGGAGTGGATTCAAAGAAGAAATTCTGTCATACTGTCTACAAGTTTCTTTTCTAATAGCTCCAACATTGTCAATGGGAATTAACACTTTTCCCCCCTTACCTTCAGTGATTTATTCTGTTTGGGGGAGGGGTTAAGGTGGATCAACACAGCAATCCTTCTTACTGGGTAAGGATTTTTATAGACCATACCTGGATTGGCATATCTTTGTCAGGAATTCTGAATTTATTTGTGTTTATTACTCCTCAAGCCAGCTTATCAGAGATGTGTGATTTTCAAATACTGTAAGACCTGCAGGAGGTGATGAGACCCTCACCCTTAAGTTCACATTGCCCTAATAGTGTAATGCAATCTAACATGTTGGTTTCTGTCCCCACCTCACTTGAACCCCCAAGCTGGGAGGTGTACCTGGTGTACCAACTGGCAGTGGCAGGGCTGAGGTGCATAAATCCTTATTGAAGTGGGCCCCTACACATATGTCCAGGTGAACCAGAGCAGGATAAGACTGATCTCCCAACCTCTACAGGCAAACCATGACCTTGACCATATGGAAGGTCAAATGATGATACCAGGGTCATCAAAGAAAATCCTAACCTGAATGTACTTTCTGTTGAGGAGGAGGACCCCAAAAAGAGGAGGAGGAAGGTGAGTGGACAGAGCCTAAGAGAAAGATTTCAATCCCTCCGGCTTGATTTATAATCTCATCCTACCTCATAATGGAGTCTTGTAGGGCATTACAGTTAAAGAAGGTACAGGTCATGGAGGTTCTGGATGTGAATCTGATAATGGTCTGAATCTTCTAATTCACTGAGCTGTTTTCCAACACTGTGCACTGTGACCAGATTATTAAAACAGGAGTGAGCAGGCAAGGACCAGAGAAAGCACCTACCCAGACCACAAGTGAGATGTTATCCATTTTGGAGAATTCCCAGAACTAGGAAACTCCTCACTTGGCAAATTCAGCTGTACACAATTCTGTTAAGCAAACAACTATACTGACTGAATGATCTTTGCCCTTAACTGCAATGCACGATAAGAGAGTGGACACTGCATGCAGAAGAGCTTTTGCCTGCAATGGAGTAAATATTTGCACCTCCTATGCATCTTTGTTTCCAGAGCTCTGAACTCCTAGATTTCAGCTCTGGGTAGTAGTATTAGTATTCATTTATTCGAGGTATCCTTTTCTAGAGGCTATGGGCAGCATTATATAAAACAAGGACTAACTTTAGTCACTTCTATAATTCGGCATTCTAAGTAAAGTAAAATAAATGAAACAAAACAAAATAAAATAAAACTACATTAAATACATTTGTTAAAAGGAGTGTAGAGGATAGATACCAAACCACCCCAAATGCCTGCTGAAATAAATACATTTCCAGGTAATTTTTAAAGGCCTTCACCGAGGGACTCTAAACAAAGTACCGGGCAGTGAGTTCCAAAGTACTGGGCCTATTACTTCAAATACCCAGTCTCCTGACATCTTCTGACTTGACTGTGACACTATCACGAGGCCCTATTCAGTGGAGCAGAGTGGGCAAAAGGACACCTAGGGATGCAACAGTTCAATCAGGTAGCCAGAATCCGATCTGTGTAGCACCTTATATGTCATGAGACTCAATTTAAAAGATACACCATTTGACTGGTAGCCATTGTAGATCACGCAATACACGGAATTGAAAGGTGTGTTGGTAACTGGACCTCTGCATTCTGCAGCAGTGCAGTGTACCTCCTCTGACCACAAGATAAAGAGCATTATGAGAGTTGAGCCTCCAGGTCACAAATGCATGAGCCAGCATAGCTCACGCAGTGCACGGTCTTGAAAGGTGTGTTGGTAACTGGACCTCTGCATTCTGCAGCAGTGCAGTGTACCTCACTGACCACAAGATAAAGAGTATTATGAGAGTTGAGCCCAGGTCACAAATACATGAGCCAGCATAGATCACACAGTGCACGGTCTTGGAAGGTGTGTTGGTAACTGGACCTCTGCATTCTGCAGCAGTGCAGTGTAACTCCACTGACCACAAGATAAAGAGCATTATGAGCGTTGAGCCTCCAGGTCACAAACGCATGAGCCAGCATAGATCACACAGTGCACAGCCTTGGAAGGTGTGTTGGTAACTGGACCTCTGCATTCTGCAGCAGTGCAGTGTACCTCCACTGACCACAAGATAAAGAGCATTGTGAGAGTTGAGCCTCCAGGTCACAAACGCATGAGCCAGCATAGATCACACAATGCACAGCCTTGGAAGGTGTGTTGGTAACTGGACCTCTGCATTCTGTAGCAATGCAGTGTGTACCTCCACTGACCACAAGATAAAGAGCATTATGACAGTTGAGCCTCCAGGTCACAAACGCATGAGCCATCATAACCAGGTTGCCAGGAAGGATAAGGGACATCATCTGGCTGATTTCTTTGCAAATAGAAAAAGACATTGCAGACTACTGCTGATATGTAAGCCTCCATTGGCAAACCCTCATCCAAATTGTCACCAAGATGTTTCACCTTAGTGGCAGCCACCAGATCGGATGAAATGAAATAGCCTGGTCTCTCCTACTGCAGCCCTCCCCCCCACCCCCAAATGGCCTGGCTCAATCACTAGAACTTCGATTTCTCTGGGTTAAACCTCAGTCAGCACAATGACATCCCATCTTCTATCTTGGCTATGCATCAGTTAAACACTTCCACCGCCTCACCATCCCAGGTGCAAAGGACATATAAAGTTGGGTAATATCTTCATAGCAATGAAACCTTAGCCAATATTTCCTAATGGCCATGGTCAGAGGCAGCATATAAACAGTGAACAGCATGGGTGACAGGACAAAGTCCAGGGTATGCCAAAGATCAGAACCCCGGAGTGAGGAAAATCCTAACACTAGTCTCTGTGTTCTGGGTTTGAGGTAGAACTCATATCAGTGGATGACTTTGCCAGTAAGCCCTGCATACTCCCTAAGCCTATCCAAAAGCAGCCTATGGTCCACACTATCAAAAGCAGATGGGAGATCTAGAATGATAAGAACTGACCAAGCATCTCCATCTCTTTCCCTGTGCAAGGCATTGTGCAACTGAACAGAACAGTTCCAATGCTATGCCTAGTCCTAAATCCCAACTGGGCAGGCTGAAAGATGTTAAAGGCTATGAGATGTGGTTTCAGCTGCAGCCCGACTTTCACAATAACCTTTCCTAGAAAGAGAAGGTTAGAGACTGGATGTTAATGCTCCAAGATTGCTGGGTCCAAGGTTGGTTTCTTCAGAAGTAGCTTCAAGAGCATGCACTTAAGCACTACTGGGAAGCACCCATCTGATAGGGAACAGTGAGTAGTCTTTGTGAATACTAGGCCCAGACATCCAGTGAAACCCATGAGTAGTCGTGTTGGACCCTGATCCAGATTACAAAACACTGGCCACAGCTCTGTGATCACCCCTCAAACCTCTTTCGCCTTCACTAGGTGGAACTCTTCCCAGGACCACTGACTGTGGCTTGACTAAGAGGCTGTCCACTGCTGGGCTGTCCCAGCCCAGTTAGAGCGATTCCAACCTTAAAAGAGGACATCCTATCTGAGAAGAGTGGTGTGAACTCCTCATGTTTCACAGCTGTTAATGCTCTCATGGTCTCCAGACAAGCCAGATAAAGAAACCGGTCAACAATCTGAAAGAGCTGAGCCAGTCAGTTTCTCCCAGCAGCAATCTCTCTTGGTAGAAAATCCACCATTTTCTGAGTGGACTGCCTTCTGATATTCCTTATAATGAGACAACAGAATTAGTTTGCCTCCAGGGTCATTGAACTCCTCCAACAACACCCTGACCTTCATCTCCTGGCTTCAAAGCCCTAACTCACTGTCAAACCACAACAAGCTGAAGTGCACCAGGAGGGACAGACACAAACTGCACAATAGGTCAAAGGCCTCAGTGATTCCCCTATTATAGGCTTCCATTGCCACCTCTGTACACTGAGTGCAAGCTGCCAGCATTTCTGACCTGTCCAAAATCACCATAAGTCCTTCTGGACGCAGTCTTCTCAAAGGTCAATACTGAACCACCTCCACAGGGGACGGACTACAAGGGGGTGACCTGAAACTGAATCTAATAGAGAAATGGTCTGACCCACTGTCTGGTTCAATCTTGAGACTTCCCACCTCGAGCCCCAGAGAGAACAATTGGTCCAGAGTGTGGCCATGTTGGTGGGTCATAGAAGTAATCACTTGTGCAAGGCCCAGAGCTTCCATGTTCTGCAGAAACTCCTGACCAAATTGTGAGCATTTATCATCCACATAGGGTTTGAAATCACCAAGAAAAAGCCATCTTGGTGATTCCAAAAACAGGTCAGTGATGACAGATGTGATTTCCTGTAGAAATTTCCCTTTGGGACCTAGGCTAGTACACAAGGAGGATCCTGCAGTCTGCAACCAAGCCCCCCTGCACAGTCATGTATTCAAATGACTCTTGTGCCCCCCACTAGGCGTGCCACAAGATTCAGATCAGATCTAAAACAGATGGCACCTCCTACCCCTATGGTCTCTTCTCTGGCAGTACGAAACTAAAAACCCTACTGGGACCAGTGTAACTGGAACTGTGCTGGAGTCATCCCCTAGCCAAGTCTCAGTAATGTAAGCTAAGTTGACAGAGGAAACAAGATCCACTATAACTGTGGTCCTGTTCCTCCACAGCCTGGCATTACATAGCACTGCCCAAAGGAAACTCAAAGAGTCAGCTGGTCACTCAGTTGCAGACCCACACAGTCCGGCAGGAACCCTGAAACATAGAAACATAAACTGACAGCAGATAAGGACCGCTTGGCCCACCTAGTCTGCCCATTTCCTAAGTGCTGGATAAGCTGCAGATTCTAGTTACCCAACTGCCTACTTCCTCCTATCCTTCACTATAATTGCCTTATGTCTGTCCCTTACATTCTTGAATTCCCCCACTGTTTTTGGCCCCACGACCTCCTCAGGAAGGTGTTTCCATGCATCCACCATCCTCTTCATGAAAAATACTTTCTGACATTGCCCCTGAGTCATCCCCCCTCTATTTTCAAATGTGCCCCCTTGCTCTTGCACATCTCTTTCTCTCAAAGATGCTCCCTTCTTGGATTTTGTTGATTCCCTCAAGGTACTTGAATGTTTCTATCATGTCTCCCCTCTCCCTCCTTTCCTCAAGGGTATACATATTAAGCTCTTTCAGATTCTCCTCATACGACTTCTGTTGCAGACCCTGCACCATTTTAGTTGCCCTCCTCTGAACCGCCTCCATCCTATGTCCTTATGGAGATGGGATCTCTAGAACTGCACACAGTACTCTAAATGGGGTCTCACCAACTGTCTGTACAGAGGAATAACAACTTCCTGATTTCTACTGGTGATGCCTCTCCCTATGCATCCCAGTATCCCTCCAGCCCTCCTTGCTGCCTTCTCACATTGTTTGCCTACCTTAAGGTCATGTGATACGACTACCCAGAGATCCCTTTCCATTTTTGTTGTTGTTAGTGCCTCTCCCCCTCCCACACTGTGTACTCTTCCTCTGGGTTTTTGTTTCCCAGATGTATTACGTTGCACTTTTTTGCACTGAATCTAAGCTGCCATATTTTTGACCAGTCCTCCAACCTTGCCAAATCCATTCTCATCCTTTCCATCCTACCTTGTGTATCAATCCTGTTTCAGATTTTTGTATCTCCTGCAAAGAGGCATTTCCTTCCAGCCCCTCTGCAATGTCTCCTATAAAGACATTAAAGAGGACCGGTCCCAGTACTGAACCCTGCGGTACCCCACTAGTAACATCTCTTTCTTCAGAGTGTACTCCATTTACTATTATCCTCTGCGTCTTGTTTGTCAGCCAATCTGTTACCCAGGCTATCACCCTGGGACCCACTCCCAGGGTGGCTAATTTGTTTATTAATCTTTTGTGTGCGACTGTGTTAAATGTGTTGCTAAAGTCTAGGTAGGCCATACCTACAGCCCTTCCCTGGTCTACTACTTTGGTCACCTGGTCAAAGAAATCTATTAGGTTCATCTGACAATCTTCCCACTGAATCCATGCTGCCTCAAGTCCTGTGCCCTCTGGCCTCTAGGTACTCAACCATTCTTCCTTCAGAGTGATTCCATCATTGTCCCTACCACTGAGGTTAAACTAACAGGTCTATAGTTCCCCGACTCTGCCTTGCTCCTGCTTTTGTGAAGAGAATCACATCTGCCCTCCTCCAGTCCTCAGATACCACACCGTCCTCCCATGATTTATTAAAAGGATAGTCAGTGGTGTTTCTAGTTCTTCCTTAGTTCTTTTAGAATTCTGGGGTGAATCCTGTCAGGGCCCATTACTTTGTCCACCCGAGTTTTAGGAGTTCTTTCAGGACCCTTTCTTCTGTGAATGGACTATTATCGACCCCCTGTCTGGAGTGCTTCTATTACTTGGTTTAGGTATCTTCTCCTCTTCTTCTTTTGTGAATACTGAATAGTCCCCTGGGGATGGGGACAAAACATGTCTGGCCTCTCTCTCTCTCTCTCTAGTACCTGTCTAATCCCAGGACATCTCCTGGTCCTCAGTACACCTCTCTCTAGTACCTGTCTAACCCCAGGACATCTCCTGGTCCTCAGTACACCTCTCAGTACCACTCCACTTCCCTATCCCTCTTCTTTATCTCCCCCATAATACAAACTTCCCTGCAACGTTGATATATGTTGGTCAATGGGGAAGGATCAAAGGCACAGGACCTTCAGCAGGAAGCAGAATAACCATGCCTTGGAGCCTGAGATGGATGCATGCAACACTTCCTTACCCTATGCTAACCTATAAAACCTCTCCCCCTTTTTGCTTTACCAAATAACCAAATCCCTCCCAGCAACCTAGAAAACCTACCATAGCCACCCACCAACACCCAACTCCCACATAACCAAAAAGCCTTTCCAATACTGCAATAATAAATGAAGCTAAATTACACTTCCTTAGAACTCTTTAATTATTTAATTAATGTCCAGGTGCTGCAATGCCTCATAATACAGTACCCTATAAACCTAATAAACAGTTCATATACAGTAGGAAAATTTGAATTCCCGTCAGTAATAAGAAGAATGCTCCTGTTTTAAAGCTCAGCATGAAGGTCAGATAGCAAAGAGCTCAGAGAGTACAGGAGCAGAGTTTGTTTGCCTGAGTTCATGGGGAGAGAACCAGAGGAGGCTGAAAAGCAGCTAAGTACTTGTAACTATGTTCTGCTTGCTGTTTCAGGATTTGTTTGCCCATTGTTCATACTGTGTGAGTGGGGAAGGGAAATACTACTTATTTTTATTATAGGGGGCTGAATGTACCAGAATGGGACATTTTGTGCCTGTTGGGGCACATTAACAATGATTTCTTTACAGGGAACCAACTGTACCAGAACTGGCATTTGTGTGTGTATGTGTTTGAGTGCATTAACAAGGATTACAGGGACTGACTAGTAGTCTATTTTGTACAGTAAGTGTCCCTTTAGTGGCTGGAGAGGACATCTGGGTGCTGACTAAGGCACATTACATACAGTACATGGGTGAAAGAGATTGTTTATCAGCACTGACCAGTTAGATTCCACCCAGCCTACCCACCCCGGGTTACTACACCTTTATAGACTAGTGAACATCCTCTTAGTTAAGCAGGTGATTACAGTATGTATTATATACATCCAGATAGTTACATAAACTTTGTTAATGCATCAGTTAGGATTGAAGCAGCAACGGTAGGTAAATGAGATGTTAAGGTTGAGTTCCTAATACCCCCCATCCAACCCCTGCAGCCCACCCTGCACCCACCCTCCACAGACCAATGGGCGTTGGGGGTGTGCCTTGGGGTCATCGGGCCTAACTATCATCCCATTCCATGTGTAAGAAATTTGACATAGTACAGTATAGAAGAATGGGGTGAAGGTAGGCCTGACAGCCCCCAAGGCACACCCCAACACTTGTTGATCTGTGAGAGGTGGGTGTGGCGGTGTTAGGAGCTTGACCTGAATGGCTAATTTTCCTACTTTTGTCACTTTAACCCTAACTGATGCATTAACAACGTCTTTTGCAATTTAGTGCCTCACCTTTTGAGATAGCATAATAGTATCTTTATTTTACTGTGGGAGCGCAGGGCCTCCCATCCCTCCACAGAGGCACATATGTATTTAGCTATGGAAACACAGCAGACTCCGGCCCCCATGCTTCCACACGTTAAGATATGAGCAGGCGTACTGAAATTGTAACATACAGTTATAACTGTGCCATCTTAAATCATTTTCACCCAAAATGTTCAACATAACCTTCTTATCACCTCACTGCATGTACCCTGTACAGAACACTTTCACCTCCCTGTCAAACTGTAATTCTGAACAACTGTTACATCGTTTTGCGCTACAGGTGTGGAAAAACATTTTTGGCAGGATTTGAAAAATTACAGATGTACTATTCATGAGGTGGTGGTGTGAAAAATGGTAATACTGAAAATCTGGAGTGAAAATATGAAGCATTGGCGAAGTTACGAGCGAGGGTAGAAATTGAGCAACTGCAATGCATGCTCGTAACGCAGTCATTGGCTGGAATTTTTTCACCAAGCTTTCAACATGTGCTTTTTGGGACCTCCCTCATGAACAGTTGCACTGTGATTTGGTAATCCATACCAAAACTTGATTTTTGCTCAGCAACCACGCCATTCTGCGCCACAGGTGTGAAAACATGTTTTAGGCAGGATGCGAAAATGACAGCTGTATTGTTTAGAAGAAGATGTGAAAAATGGCAACATTAAAATCTGGAATGAATACATAAAAAATTGGCAAAGTGATGAGTGCGTAGAAACTGCACAATGTATGCTCCATAAAAGTTACTGTTTGGAATTTTTTACTAAATGTGGGATCCCAAAAGCCCATGTTGCACCTCATGAACAGTGGCACTGTTGTTCTGTTAATTGGTCCCGAAAGGTGATTCCACGAAGCGACTGTGAAATCACCTTTCAGGAAAGAGTAACAAAATAACAGTGCCAGTGTTCATGAGGTGGGGTCCCAAGAACGCCATGTAAAAAGTTTGGGGTCAAAATTCCTTAAAATGGCTTAGATATCAAGAAAAGTTGAAAACCCCACTGACTGCCATTACATGGTGTTTCCCTTGATTCTTCAGTTTGCAGTTTGGCTTTGAAGAGTGCAGATGTGTTCGTCCACAGAAGATGACAGCACCTGACCTCTGGAGGTAAGTACAGGGTAAGGTGGGGAGCAGGAGATGGGTACACAGAGAGTCCATTTTCTTTTTCAGGTTAAAAAAAGACGTCTGATAGTTTTCTTCAACAGGTGTTTATTTATTTTTTAGCACATTTGGGTGGGCTCCCAATGAGCCACATTAGTGTGGGTGAGGATACATGCTGAAACAGGGATTGGGCACCCTGATGGAAGCAACACATGTATATGGGCTTGGGGGGGCATCTGACACAGAGTGGGCATCCCAGTGTCGGAAACATAAATTAAATATTTCTGCACACTGGGGTGGGCTCCCAATGTGTCACAGTATTGGAGAGGGGACAAATGCTGACACGGGAATTGGGCACCCTGATGTTGGCAGACGATAGGGGGCAGTTCGATACAGGATTCTACATTGAAAATTTCTATGCCGGATTCTACATTAAAAAAAAAAAAAAGATCTCAGGGGACAGTTTTCTTTTTCTCAGTTACAAAAAAATTAACAACAAAATGGGACACTTTTCAACATTTTGTTTTCTCCCCTCACTGAGAAAACAAAATGGTGGCTGACTGAAGATTGATTTTCCTCACAAAGAGGGATTTTGCGAGATTTCTGAATCCTCTTCGCCAGCCATTCATGACCAGGGATCCTTGACTGAAACTGTGCATCTTTCCCAAAGACTGAACTGAGCATGCTCAGAACCTGAAATTTTAACATTTAATAACTTTGGAATGGATCAATATTTTTCACCAAACCAGCAGGGTGTCAGAAACAGACACTGTACTGAAAGAGCATGTAAAAAAAAAAAAAAAAAAAAAAAACATGCTGGGGCAACAAATCAGGCAGGCAACAAAAGAGGAACGCCGATCCTTTTGGCCAGGTTGTTCACTATGGGGCACTGATGCCACCAGTCAAATACACAAACAGGAACAACTTACCAGGCAGGCAGAAAAACAAAGGAAGGAGGGCTACAGGAAGAAACTGATTACTTGAATTCAGACATGGCAAAGGGGGCGGGACTACTGTTGGTGTGCGTGGCAGCGATATTCGGTATATGTTTACATAGCAGGGGCAACAATGCATCAGTTTTGAGCACAAGTTTAAAATTCCTGGCTACACCCTCAAACCAGTGCTGGATTGTTCCTTCGATAACTCCATCTACCTGAAAATTTCAGCCACAATTCCAAACAGTGTGGGCAGAGGATAAAGAAAAACAGGGGAAACTGGCAAAAACTAGCGCAAAATGCATTTTTTGATGATTCGCTGCACGAAATCCACAAATCTGACTGAAAGAAAATTGGCAAATCAAGAGATATAGTACTGGTCAATGTCTATTCCAAATTTTGAGCAAATCCATTGAACTGTTGCTAAGTTATTTATTTTTTTAAAATTCTGTTTCTCACTCTGTGGTATTGGGCACCCTTCCGATGAGTTTATTTGGCTAATACTGCTCCCTCCCTGCCTGAACCCTCACTGCTGGTATTCCCCCCACCTAAGTCCAGAGAGGTCAGTCCCCTGGCTACCAAGTTACCCCTGGGGAAGGCTCACCCACCTATGGCAACCTTGCAGACTCAAGGCCCTACCTGGACATCGGGTTGGTGCCTGATGAGATTTCTGCTGCGCTGAGCCGACCTTGGGATGTGGGCCTTGCCACTGGAGCCCTCATCATCTCAACAACCAGAGAACTGGCAGATAACACCAAGAGGAAGAAGCTGCTGTTATAACTATACTTCTCTACTGGGACTATATTGCCCTCCTTCCCTCCCCTCCATCCTAAGCTAGTTCTACTTTTATAGGCACAGGATTTAACTGATAACAGGAACTTCCTGTTTGGGAGCAGGAAGTGAGTGATCACAGAGCCACAAAAGACTCACCATCCTAGAAGGGCAAGAGTAGCTCTCCATCCCCCCCCAGCTGCTGGAGGTCTGACTCTGAGCAAGTAAGGAGACTAGTGATAAATATAGGAACTTCTTGTCTCGGAACAGGAAGATCATGAGCTTAACGGGCACAAAGGCAGTAAGTAAGTAGGGAGAAAAAATAAATAAACAGAGGAAAGAGTGTAAGTACTCCAAATAACAGTTGTGGGGCCAGAAATAAGACATGATGGGAGTGGTGCAGTGCAATGGCTGTGGAGCAGCAGTCTTCTGGGAGATATTCTGGAGCATTCAGTGTTGTCCCATCTGCAGGCACCTCTCTGGCCTGAAGGAGGAGGTTGGTCATCTCCAGGCTGAGTTGGCCAGGTTTTGGGGGACCTCCTCTCCCACCCATGGGTTCACCAGGGCCACTGCCATTGCCTCAGAGGTTGCCAAGAAAGAAGAGTGGTTGGACCACAGGGGGCCCAGGGAGGGTGAGGGTGGTGGAACAGAGGTGCATCCCTCCAGTTGTACCTCCCTACAATTCATATGCCATTCTGGCAAAGTGTGGCTCCTCTATGGAGGCACCTGCAGTGGAGACCAAGGAGGATGCTGGGAACCTCCACAAAGGAGAGACCCACAGGAGGTAGCATGGGACCCCACAGTGGAAGGAAACAACTCCTGGTGGGGGACACCATTGTTGGGGTGGTAGGACTGCGGGAGGAAGAGAGAGGGAGGTAAGGTGCCTGCCTGGTGCCATGGCTTGGAGAGACAGGGAGTGAATCCTCAGGATCGCCGGAGCAGCTGCATGGGGGGGGGTGCTGGATGTCATTGTCCACCTAGGGACAAATGATCTGGCTCAGAAAGGGATCAGAGCAGTGCAGGAAGAGTTTGTGGAGTTGGGGAGGGCCTTAGACAAGTAGCACGATGGTAACCTTCTCAGAGGTGCTGGATGTCATGGCATGGGTGAGGCTACGGTGCTTCATATCATGGGATTCAGTCAGTGGTTGAAAACTGGTGCAGAGCTTAGGGACTTTACTTCACTGGGGACTGGGGGCCCACCTGGAGTGATGCAGACCTATACTGGTATGATGGTCTGCATCTGTCCAGGAGGGGAACCAGGATCCAAGGTGATAGGTTTAAATGCTTCACTGGCAAGCAATTAAACTAGCCAAGGGGGAGGCACTGGAAAGGAGCAGAGAAATCCTAACCCCCCCAAAAAATCAGGGCAGTAAGTGAGGTAAACACCATGCTAGAGATGTCGATAGGGAGAAGGACAGGGGTAAATGGAGAAAATGACAAAGGCAATAAGGACAGAGATGGGGCAAAAAGGAGTAAGGCCACCAAGGAATGGAGGGTAATGAGTACCAATGCCCGTAGTCTGGGCAACAAGCTCCCTGAACAGGTGGCCTTGATATCGTAGCAGTCACAGAAACATGGTACACAGAGAACCATGACTGGGATGTTAATATACCAGGGTATACAACCTACAGGAGAGACTGGGAGGGGAGAAGAGGGGGAGGAGTAGCTCTCTATGTAAGGGAAGGGATAAAAGCAATGGAACAAAAAAGTAAACGGAGGAGAGGAGGCACTGTGGGTCACCTTAGAGACTGGAAATGGCACCACATTCCACGCAGGGGTTGTATACAGACCCTGTCAGGGGGAGGGAATGGACAAGGATATTTATTTATTTATTTATTTAAGAGATTTACCAGATAAGCATTCTGAGTGGGGACCGCTCATTTCCAGATGCGACCAGGGGTTACATAGGTCAAAAATAGCTACAGTGCAATCACAGTACATCAGTGTTACATAGGTCAAGAATAGCTACAGTACATCGGTGCGATAGACAGCAGGTTCAGCAGACATTATACTTGAAAAGGTATATAAGACAGCTGAAAGAGGATACAAAACAAGGAGAGAAAGTGGCCAGTGGTATTGCAACAGGTGAGAATGGATTTATACAGGGCGTAGATTTGTAGGCACAGCAAGTGCAGCTTGATAGCCGATGCAATTCTAGGTTTGGTGCACATAGTTTGTTGTGACAATTGTTAGGCATAAACTGACTGGGTGAGAGCAATGAGGAAAAATTTGCCAGTGGGAAACTGGGCTAGCTGCTTAGGTTATTATTTAGAGCCAGTTGGATGCCCTTGTGGACAGACTAGTTTTGGGTGAAGAATTAGTCTGTGGGTGGCAATTACATACATCTGAGAAGTGGGTAATCAGGCGTGGTTTGAGAAGCCAGTGGTAGGCGGAGAGCCTGATATCTGCTGGTAACTCATTCCATAGTTTGGGCAGTCGATGCATAAGGCCATTTGGCCCTTTGAGGTGCGCATGAAAGGAACTTGAAACTGTTTTGAATCTGAACCTCTGAGGGGGTAAGCTGGGGGTGGTTGGGTTGCTAGAGCACAGCTGAGATGGGGGGAAGGCATTTGACCAGTATTTGAAAATGAGATTTGTACAATGTAGTTTACGCCGGGACTCCAGTGATGGGAAGGAAAGGGCGCTGTGCAGGTTGCAGTGATGGGTGGAAGGAGGGCAGTCGAGGATGTAACGGCAGAAAGAGTGAAAGAGGGGGTCCAGGCTGGCCAAGGTAGATGGAGGGGCAGCGCTGTAGACCATGTCACCGTAGTCAAAAATGGGGAGGATCATTTTGAGGACTAGCTCCCTCCTGACAGAGGTAGGAAGGGTGCCTTTGTACCGGTACAGTGCGCCTAATTTAGGGTGAAGTTTTTTCTGTAGTGATTCAATGTGGGCATGGAAATCAAGGTGTTGATCGAGCCAGACCCCCAGGTACCTGAAGGAGGTGCAGGATTCTAGTTTGGAAGACAGGGGGGGCTGCTAGCCGGGATAGCTTAGGATGGGTGCAGAAAGTCATAGAGACGGTTTTCTTAGCATTTAGGATAAGCTGGTTGGACCTAAGCCAAGTTTGCACGGCATCAAAATCATGTTGAAGAGACGCGATTGTGTCACTGGTAGAGGGGCCGGAGGTGTACAGTACTGTGTCATCCACGTACATTTGTAATGCTGAGTTGGAGCAGACTTGAGGCAGGTCATTTAAAAAAATGGAGAAAAGTAGGAGACCCAGGACCGAACCCTGGGGGACCCCCATGTTAACAGGACGTGAGGTGGAGATATGAGGGCCAATTTTTACAGCCTGCATCCTGCCTGACAGATAGGCTTGGAACCAGTTAGAGGCGGGATGAGAGAGGCCTGCGTGTTGCAATTTTGAGAGAAGTTTTGAGTGGGACACAGTAGCAAAGGCTTTGGCCAAGACAATAAAAATAGCAGAGGTGACGAGGCCCTTGTCCATACCCGAGGAAATATCGTTTGTGAGCCTTAACAGTGCTGCGATGGTGGAGTGATTTTTGTGAAAGCCCAACTGAAACAGTGAAGAAAGAGGTGGAATTGAGGAACTGTGTGAGTTGGGTGAGTACAAGCTGCTCTTGAAGCTTGGCCAGAGCCGGTAGGATAGAGATCGGGCGGTAATTGCCAGGCTCGGATGGATCACCTCCTTTTGGTAGTGGGATGATTACAGCTTCCTTCCAGGCTGCTGAAGTTTTTGCCGTGGAGAAAGAGAGGTTTAGGGGGTCGGCTAGGGAGGTGGCTATTGCGGGGGCTGATAGCAAGAAGAGTTTGGCGTCCAAACCTAGAGGGCACTTGCCTTTGTTTGGGTCAAGGGAGCGTAGAGCGGCAAAAACTGCTGGGGAGACCGGTCGAAAGGAGAAGGAGGGCACGCTTGAGGTCGGCAGGGGTACATCAAGATGGTTGTAAGCGGTTGCGTGGGGCTGCTGGCAGTCTAGAAGAGTTTTGGCACTAGTAGAGAAGAAGGAGTTGAAAGCAGATGCAACTTCGCTGGGGGCTGATATAATATTGCCCTGTAGGTTTAGGGTAGGGGAGGGTGGCTGGGCCGGGGGAGAGAACAGGGTTTTAACGGTTTTCCAGAATTTGGAGGGGTGACTCAGATTCGTGGTGAGAGCATCTCGGAAATAGTTGTTTTTAGCCTGTCTTATGGCTTTAGTGCAATTTTTTCGGAGGGTGCGGTAGTATTGTAGAGATGCAGAGGAGTTTAGTCGTCTATGACTTTTCCAGGCCTGGTCTCTAGCAATACATTTACCAATAATGTCAGCAGATACCCAGGGGAGATGGTAATCCCTGACTCTTTTCTTTCTTAGGGGGACGTGATAGTCCCATATGGTAAGGAGCTGCTTTCTGAACATATCAAAAGCGTCGTAGATTGAGGACGCTAGCTTAATAAAAGACCAGTCGGCAAGTGAGAGGTCATTTAAAAGTGATTGGAGACAGAGGGATTTGTAAGCTCTTGTAAGGATGATCCTTGGAGGGAGGTGGTTTGTAGGTCTGTGCACTTTCCTAGTCATGTAGACCATGTGGTGATCACTCAAGGAATCAGGAAGGATGCCAGCCTTGATTATTTTGTGTGGGTGTGAGGTGAGAGCCTAATCCAGGAGGGAGTGGTTGCTTGTTGTAGGATTTAGGTGGTGGTTGTTCTATTAGTTGGGAGGGTTGAGGATTTGACACTGCTGCGTGGTTTTGCACAGGCGGGTGCTAGCCAGTTATGGTTTAGGTCATCTAGGATATAGAGTTCACCTGTGGCAGCCGTGAGCTTTTAGTGGCTAGATGATTGATGATGGTATCTCCAGGAGTAGTCGGGGCAGAATAAATACCTGTGGCATTATACCGTGAGTGCGGCAGCAGGAGTTTAATCAGCTTAGTTTCTATCTGGGGAGACAGACTTGTGATTTGACAGGGGTGTAGTTAAGCCTAGTTGATATATACATGGCTATGCCACTGCCTTTCTTAGGTCCTAGGCGGTCCTGCCTGATTGCAGTATACCCCGGGATGGCTATTGCGGCATCCGCATGGTGAGGTTTGAGCCATGTCTCGGATATGATGCAAATGGTCTGGTTTGAGGGTTTGGGTGGTGACTTGCAGCTCAGGGATTTTTTTCAGTAGGCTGCGGATGTTCAGATGGAGTAGGCTAAGTCCCTTTGGAAGAGTTACGTGGTTGAGGTTGGACGACAGGCCAGGGTTAGTTTCGATACCACCTGCAATGAGAAGCAGCAGGGTAAGATATCTAGTAGCATTACACCATGCAAATCTTGGCTTAGGACTGGAACGGGACAAGTGTGTGGACTGGGGAGGGATACCAGCACCTAGGTTACTTAGGACTGGTAGGCTCATGGAGAAGGACAGGGGAATGACTGAGGGGCTTATGAACCACGAGAGGGTGGTTGTGTGGTATTGCCAGTCCTTGGGGGTAGGAAGGGGTGCGGGAGAGGGTGAGGGCGAGAGTATACTGCAGAGATCAGGGTTGTTTAAAGGCATGTTTGCCGGGGGCAGTGAGGTGTGGGGCATGGCAGTGGTAAGCACTGCTAGTAGGTAGACGATCATGTTTGCAAAGTGGAGGAATGCTAGAGCAAAGCTGTAGGTTGTAGTAGTGGCCACTACTGGTGAGAAATGATAACCTGCAAACCTGAAACTGGGCTGATAGGTTTTAGCAGCGTCACCTGACCTTGCAGCTGCCTATAAATTTGAGAGCCGACCAAGGGTGGTGGTGGGGGCCGGGGCAGAGCAGTACAGCGCGAGCCGCAAAGTCAAAGCAGTAGAAGGTGCCAAAATCAAAATTCATAAAGGAACCATGTCTAGGCTCCCAGCAAGAGTGAGTGTCGTATCTTCTGACTTCGGGAGGGAGGGGTTCCGGCAGTCCAGTCCGGATATGATAAAAGTCTGGATATGATAAAAGGCATCTTTAGGATGGCAGAGAAAGGGGAGATGGGAGACCTGAATATGCCAGATGTTAACTGGAGCACCTTTGCTGCAGCCACATCCGAGAGCAGGGCCATTCTCGATGCCCTACAGGTGGCATGCCTCAGACAGCTAGTTTTGGAACCCACTCATGAGGAAGCAATCTTAGACCTCATAATCTCAAATGGGGACAGTGAGAGGATCTCAGATCATAAGTGGGTAGCCATCTGGGAACACTGACCACCAAACAGTGTGGTTCACAATAAACTCAGCTACAGAGTCAAGCCATACAAAAGTGAGGGTACTGGACTTCATTCAGCAAGATGCAAGAGTGCCAAAGAAAAGCACTAGCAAACAGGCAAGAAGAAGGGGTGGAGCAACAATGAGGAAACATCAAAACTGCCATCACAGAGGCAACAAGCCTTTGTGTAAAGCAAATAAACAAATCAAAATGAAAGAAAAAGCCACAATGGTTCTCAAAAGAGGTGGCAGGGAGGGTTAGGGAGAAAAAGATAGCATTTAGGAAGTATAACCAAACACAGAAGGAGTAGGACAAAGAACTGTACCACTTAAGGCAGAAGGAAACTGGGAGGGAAGTCAGAATAGCAAAGGCCCAAACTGAGGAAAAGATAGCCAACTCGTTAAGAAGGGGGATAAAACCTTTTATAGGTACATCAGGGAGGGTAGAAAGACAAAGGGAGGGATAGTGAAGCTGAACAGAATGGAAAGTGGGTGGGCAAACAGGGACAGGGAGAGTGAAAAAGCGAGGATACTGAATGAATACTTCTGCTCAGTATTCACAAAAGAGGAGGAGAGGGAGGTGCCTAATCCAGTTAACAGAAGCACTCTTGATTGGGGGGGTTGATCCCAGTCCTTTCACAGAAGAAAGGGTTCTGAAAGAACTGCTAAAACTGAATGTGGACAAAGCAATGGGTCCTGATGGAATTCACCCCAGAACTGTAAAAGAATTAGGGGGAGAACTAGTGACACCACTGACTACCCTTTTTAACAAATCATGGGAGGATGGTGTGGTACCTGAGGACTGGAGGAAGGTGGATGTGATTCCCCTTCACAAAAGTGGGAGCAAGACAGAGGCAGGAAACTACAGACCTATCAGTTTTACCTCTGTGGTAGCGAAAGTGATGGAATCACTTCTGAAGGAAAGAACTGTTCAGTACCTAGAGGCCAGTGGGGCACAGAACCCAAGGCACAATGGGTTCACAGTGGGAAGGTCATGTCAGATGAATCTAATTGAATTATTTGACTGGGTGACCAAAGTAGTAGACCAGGGAGGGACTGCGGACATGGCCTACCTGGACTTTAGCAAGGCATTTGACACAGTCCCACACAAAAGATTAATAGTCAAATTAACCAGCCTGGGAGTGGGTCCCAGGGTGGTAGCCTGGCTAAAACATTGGCTGGACAACAGAATGCAGAAGGTAATTGTAAATGGAGTCCACTCTGAAGAAAGAGGGGTTGCTAGTGGGGTACCGCGGGTTCAGTACTGGGTCCAGTTCTTTTTAATGTCTTTATAAGTGACATTGCAGAGGGACTGGAAGGAAAAGTATGTCTCTTTGCAGATGACACAAAGATCTGCAACAGGGTTGATACACAAGGAGGCATGGAAAGGATGAGAAGGGATTTGGCAAGGTTGGAGGAATGGTCAGAAGTATGGCAGCTTAGATTCAATGCAAAAGTGCAACATAATGCACCAGGAAACAAAAACCAGGGAAGATTACACAATGTGGAAGGAATAACAACAACAAAATGGAAAGGAACATGGGGTAATCATGTCAGATGACCTTAAGGTTATCAAGCAATGTGAAAGCAGTAGGGAGGACTGGGGTGTACTGGAATGTATAGGAGAGGCATCACCAGCAGAAAACAGGAAGTTATCCCTCTGCTCAGACAGTTGGTGAGACCCCATCTGGAGTACTGCATCCAGTTCTGGAGAACCCATCTCCAAGGACATAGACAGGATGGAGGCAGTCAGAGAAGGGCAACTAAAATGGTGCAGGGTCTGCAAGAGAAGCCATATGAGGAGAGACTAAAAGGCGCTTAATATGTATTCCCTTGAGGAAAGGAGGGAGAGGGGACATGATAAAACTTTTAAGTACCTTCAGTGGAATCAACAAAGTCCAAGAGGGTATCATCTTTCAGAAAAAGAGCTGTGCAAGAACAAGGGGACACAATTTGAAGATAGAGAGGGCATGGCTCAGGGGCAATGTGAGGAAGTATATTTTCACAGAGAGGGTGATGGACGCATGGAACAGCCTTCCTGAGGAGGTTGTCGGTTCTAAAACTGTGGAAGAATTCAAGAATGCATGGGACAGACATAAAGCAATTCTTGTGGGGGGGTAGGAAGAAATAGGCTATTGGTTAACTAGGATCTGCAGCTTATCCTGTAGGTAGGAAATGGGCAGACTAGGTGGGCCAAGCGGTCCATATCTACTGTCAAAGTCTGTTTCCATGTTTCTACAAGACGACAGAGGGTTTTCCCACTTTTGCCCCATGAGTCCTTTCCCCTTGCACCTCATGTTAGTCATTCTGTAATACCTCTGATCTCCATTGGGGGCTGCAAGGACATTGAACAACCCAACAGCCCTCACCCCGGGAGAGGAGAGTGGTCTACAGATGCTTCATTCTCTCCCTCCCCTGCCAACCCCCAGCAACCCAAGTCTGTATCTGAACATGAGTTGTCGGCGAGGCTCAAGATGTGACGTCCAGTGCCTCAAACCCTCAGCACCACTGGGCTGGCTAGTTGCAAAGCTATGAACGTGGAAAATTTGGGGTTTAACATTAAAGTGCATAATATAAGTCCCCACGGCTTTGGTTTCCCTGGATGCTGAAAAGGCTTTCAATCGTGTATCCTGGCAATTCCTGTTTGCCTCCCTTCGCTCTATTTGGAATTTCAGACAATTTTATTAAATGGGTCAAACTTCTCTACTCCTCCCCAACAGCTCAGATGTGGTGTAATGGGTGTCTTTCGGATCTGTTTCCCTAGAGAGGCACTCGACAAGGATATCCCTCTCCTCTTTTTTTAACTTCTACCTGAGCCCTTGATACATAAGCTACTCGCTTCCCTACTCTTGAGGGTATCCAGATAGAAGGAAAGAAATATACCATATTGGCATATGCAGATGACCTCCTTTTACATCTGGAAGACACTAAAGTCTCTCTCCCTGTAGTCTCATCCTACAAGTTAAATATTTCCAAGATGAGAATATTTCCTCTCAATAATCACACTAGGAAATTGGACTGTAATGCTTTTGGCCTTGCTTGGGAACCTAAAGTTCTAACATACTTGGGGATCAATATTGCTAGGGATATGCCTACCAAGTTTCTGCAAGTATTGCAATCTGAACTGGACCATTGGGGTGCACTTCCTGTATCTCGCTGGAGTTGTATCAACATTCTGAAAATGAATGTTCTGCCGAGACTACAATATCCGCTGGGTATGCTGGGTCTCTTTTTCCCTAAGGTATGGTTTATGAAACTGCAGAGAATGTTCGACACCTTTCTGTGAAGAAAAATAAATGGTACGGAGGGTGTACTTCAAGTTAACAGCTCCTAAGTTACAAGGTGGGCTTGCCCTCCCTTCCCTTTTTACTTATTATGGGGCTCAGCACATAAGCAGAATTCTGCACCAGTCCAAAATGGACACCCAAATACCAGATAATCCATATCGTCCCATCTGATTAGATATAGAGAGACATCTGGCATGCAAGTTCTCTACCTTGTTGCCTGCACTTGCATATACATCCCCTTCTCAGTTTCCCGTTCCAAAAGCCTTCCCGATTGTCTGGTCTCTTAGGGCCTTACATCAAGTGCAAACCATTTCTCAGAGAACTGGCATTGTTCTCCTGCCAAGCCCATACTGAATAATTTGCACTTCTAGACTGGTCACCACCCTTTACCTCCCTCTTTCTGGCCAAGCTTAAATACGAGTACCTTAGCAGACTTTCTGCAAGGAGATGAATTAGACCCCTTTCCTGTTCTCCAAAATAAACTCCAGCTTTGGCAAGCAGATACCTTTTAATTCCTGCAGGTTAAAAACACAATTCTCACCTTTCTGGGACCCAAACCCTGGGCTATGCAGCCCCTGGAAGGCCTGTCTTTGTTTTTTCAAGTAGCAGACCAACCCCATGCAGTCTCCAGGGTGTATAAACAACTGCAAGCACTTGACTTTTGTCTCCCCTCAGGAATTTGTTACTACTGGGTTCAAGAACTGTCTCTCCCATCAGAGAAAGAGTTCTGGAAAACATGTGGATTTCGGTTTATAAATACATTAAACAAGACCAGCTTCGCTTGACCCAGTTCAACATTATGCACAATTTGTACTATACCCCGATAAAGCTACATAGACTAGGTCAACTCCTGTCTCTTATCTGCTCTCATTGTAAACTGGTCCCAGGGTCATTGTACCACCTACTCTGGGACTGTTCCCATACTCAGGCCTTTTGGGGATCTATAAAACAAGCTTTAGACCCATTATTGGGTTTAGAATCTGTATTCACTCTGGAATGTTGCTTACTTAAGCAATAAGCCACGAGGGGGTGTGGGTTATTGGGGGATTTACCACGGCTGGAGTGGTTTGCGCCTCGTGGGTAAATCCGCCCCAGCCGTGGTAAATCCCCCGATAACCCACACCCCCAAGTGGCTTATTGCGATTATACCATGGTAAATTGTTTGAGATTTAGGCATTTGTTGAGATTTTTGTTTAGTTTTATTGAAAAAAATATTTTTATAGAGAAGATATTCATCCACTACAGAAAAGTAGTCCATTGGTTGGAATAGAAAAATTAATTTATTGTGAAAAGGAATACATAGGTGCACATTTAAACAGATTTTAAACAGATTTTAACAGACGAAGGTTGTAAGCGCACTCTTTGTTATTGAAAAGTGGAACACAGATGAACATTTAGGTATTTTTAACTGAAAGCCGAGAAACTGTTATAACTGCAGTCTTTATTTTGTAAAGTTCATAACTTGTAAGCAGAATTTGTAGGTTTTCAAGTGCAGGCTGTATTGCTTTAAATGCTGTCGACGTTGTACATGTGTGGTGTGACCTGTTGGAGAGGATGAAAAAGAAAGAGTGGGATTGGCTGGCTGGATGACGACGGTGAGGACCGCAGATTTTGAGTTCTGCGCTGCGGGGGATCGTGATGCTGTGGCGGGCAGAGTGCCAGTGGAGATGCCGGTGGTTTCGGCCGCTGAAGACGGAGGGACTACCGGAGCATGTAAGTCGCAGTATAGTAGATTTGCTTTGGGTATGGGGCTGTATTGCTGTTCGAGAGTGTTGAAGAGTGCGTCTAGCCCTTCATTATCTATTAAGTCGAATGATGTGTCCATTTTTCTTTTTTTTTTGTTGTTTGTTACTTTCGTCGTTACTGAGCGACTTTACTGCGAGCAAATATGGCGGCGCTTTGATGTTGTTTCGGTGTCGGAGGATTTACGTGATAGGGTGGCACAGACAGTGGCAGGCTGCACTCTTTGCGTGATTATCAGAGGATTTACAATGGAGGTAAGGTGCCAGCCTGCCATTTTCATTGGTCGGTATCCGAGGTCCATGGTATAATGGCTATATATCCCCTGGGATACCAAGAACACGTAAAGCCCATCTTGTCCTATTTGATTCCACGGAAAAACTGGTCATGTTAAGACACTGGAAGGAGGATACTCTTCCCTCACTGTTGTAGTGGTATTGCGAGGTCTTGCTTGCTATTCAGTTAGAAAAGGATATAGCGAGTATGCAACATAGGCCGCATACCTTTCAACGTATTTAGGGGCCTCTTTTGGCTTACTCTCCCTATGGAAACCTTAAACTATTCACGTGCCCCTTTTCTTCCTTTTTTTGTTTTCTCCCCTTTACTGACAGTCCCTTTTCTTTCTTTTTCAAAGTTGCCAGACTGCTTTGAATGGGGAGGGGATGGGAGGAAGGGAGAGAGTGGGATATGTATTGTAGTGTTTTGGTGGGTTTGATTTTTTTTTTTTTTTTATAATTGAAGCTTCATGATATATACACTGTTAATTATGCTTCTGTATGCTGCTTAAAAAATGTGATAAAGTACAATAAATTAAAAAAAGTACTATATAACAAAGAACCTCAGTACATAAGCACTAAGACAAGGGTTACCCCAAAGGGCATTGGCCGGGAAGACAGGTTTCAAAGAAATACAAAATCAAACATATCCTCATAATGCAAAGCATCATGGGCTGCATATGCAAATCCCTACAAAATATTATACTTCTTCAACTTTAAACATAACTGCATGGTGCTGAAAGGTCTCTCACACAGTATGCATTTTGTATTTCTTTGAAACTTGGCTTCCCAGCCACTGCCCTTTGGGTTAACCCTTACATTACTGCTTGCGTACTGAGGTTCTTTGTCTTGTAGAATTTTTTTGTTTTTATTGGGCTCACCACAACTCAACCCAGACAGACCAACTTAGGGTGGCTGGTTCATTCCACTGGGGTGTCATACAGATGAGACATACTGATGAGTCCTGGCAGGATAAACATGTGTCTGTGTCTTCTGTTGGCACCCTTGCATATTGTGAGAAGCCTTCAGTACCATGCAGTTCTGCTTAAAGTTGAACCAGCATAATATTTTGTGGGATTTGCATATGCCTATGATGCTTAGCATTATGGGGGTATGTGTAACTATAAATATATATATATATATATATATATATATATATATATATATATATATATACACACACACACACACACACACACACACTATTGCAAAAATATGTTAATGCATTAGTTAGGTTTTTATTAAAGAGCAAAAGCTGGGAAATTTGATGTTAAGGTTACCACCCTATCACCCCACCCTTCACACACCAACAGGCATCGTGGTGTGCCTTGGAGTCGTCAGCCCTAACTTTCACCTCATTCCTTCTGTAAACAAAATAAAATTATACAAAGAGGAGAATGGGGTGAGCGGCCCAATGACTCCAAGGCACACCCCAATGCCTGTTGGTGTGTGGAGGGTGGAGAATGGGGTGTAGGGTTGGTAACCCTAATGTTGAATTTTCTGGCTTTTTACATTTTCATAAAAACTGTAACTGATGTATTAATGCAATTTTTTGCAATGAATTTCCCTTGTTTTTGAGAAAGTGTAATGTAACTGGCGTTTGGTTATGGGAGTGCACATCCTCCAGGCCCTGCACTCTCCTCATGTAACCTATTGTTGCATAATGATATGCATAAGTAGGAGCGCAATGCCCCTACTTACACATAAGTATGGACATACCACAACCCTATAGCCATGAAAAGTAACCCTTGTAACACTAATCTGGCAATATCTCAGTAACCATAGCAACTACAGAAAAACATTCCACTGCAGTTGTAATCATGAGTTTGAAACCTCCAAGGTGCTTATGCCACCTAAAGATGCAGGTAACAAAATCCATATCTCGAATAATTTTCAAGCAGGCGCTACAATTAAAGGGCACGACATAACTCAGTCATTTTTAGGATTTTTTCACACAATTTTCAACATGACATTTTAGGGATCCCACGTCATTAACAATGTCAGTGTCATTTCATTAATCTGTCCCAAAAGTTGAGTTTGCACAGCAAATGTGCCATGTTGTGCCACCAGTGCAAAATCATGTTTTGGGCAGGATGTGAAAAATTCCAGCTGTATACTGTTCATGAGGAGTTGTGGAAAAGGGTAAAGTTGAAAATCAGGAAGGAAAATATGAAAAATCAGCAAAGTTATGAGCGTGCGTAGAAACTGCACAATTCATGCTCGTAACATGGCAATTTTGAGGAATTCTTTAACCAAATTTTCAACATGGGGTTTTGTGGGAAATCTCATGAACATTGACACTGCGATTTTGTTAATCCATCCCAAAAGTTAATTTCACACAGCTACTGCGCCATTATGCACCAGAGATGCGAAAACAAATTTTTGGCAGGATGTGAGAAATGACAGCAATACTGTTCATGAGGAGGTGTGAAAAAATGGCAATGTGGAAAAGCTGGAGTGAAAATATAAAAAATGGTGAAGTTACAAATGCACGCTTGTAACATGGCTGTTTTCAGGATTTTTTGCAGGAGATTTTCAACATGGGCTTTTTGGGACCTCCCTTCATGATAGGACTGTCATTTCATTACTCTGTTCTGAAAGATGATTCTGTGCAGTGACCATGAAATCACCATTGCAGACTGAGTAATGAAATAACAGTGACAATGTTCATACGGTAGGGACCCAAAATGCCTATGCTGAAAATTTGGTGAGAAAATACAAAAAAATGGCCGAGACATCTACATTTAAATTCTTTGTATCAGCGTCACACAAAGTAGTCACTTAGTTTATATGACGAGATACGAACTAAGATCCTACTCTGTCTGACTCACAAAGCAGGATCCTAGTTCGTATCTTATCATATAAACCAACATCCTATGTTGTATGACATTGATATGAACAAAGAATTTCAAGGTTAAATAAAACACATTCTAAGGGCATTTTCTGAGCAGTGACGTGCAGAATGCACCTAGGGGATCCTGATATACAAGATACGTGTCTGTTCCTCCCCAAAATATCATTTTGTCAGGTTTCCAATTCTGAATTTTTCAGGCAAAACTGAAAACAAGATGGCGGCCATATGAAAGAGGAATTGTTTCATACAATACAGGATTCCTCTTGTATCATACAAGTATATTGAAGTGCCGACTGAACATGCTCAGAAATTGTTTTTTTTCTAATTTTTAAATTGCAATAACTTAAAAAATAGCTTATTGCTTTTTCACCAGACTAGCAAAAGGCACATCTGTGGGGTAGTCCCTTTCTGTCCTGAAAATGTCTTACAAAACAAAAAAAAACCTCTGGGCTGTAGGCATGTTCAAAGAAAAATCCCAGCAAAGTCAATATGTAAAAACATGTTTTTTCACTTCTATATAACTTGGAGACTGCACATCTGACCAGAACATAACTAGCAAGATTAAGAGAGCTACCCCACAGGACATTGCATACCAAATTTCATGCAAATTCATTTCACAGTTGCAAAGTTATTAAAGTGCAAATTCTTGAGTTTAACATTCAAGTGCATACTCAGCCCTTACTATAGGGGTGCAACTGCATGTATGATGGGCTGTGGAGAGCGGGCAGGATCTAACTGGTCAACACTGAAAACAATCTGTTTCACTGATGTCTGTAATGTGCCTTACATCCTCCTCTCTCACTGACCAAATCTATATAATAGGGGTGCAACTGCATGTATGATGGGCTGTGGAGAGTGGGCAGATCTAACTGGTCAACACTGAAAAACAATCTGTTTCACTGATGTCTGTAATGTGCCTTACATCCCTCCTCTCTCACTGACCAGATCTATATAATGCAGACAACTGCCTGCTCACTTGCACCAGGAATCAGTCCATCCTTTCCTCTGTGCACTTCTCATGCCCCTGCTTTCTCAATGACCAAATGTTTGTAATACAGGCACTTGCCTGCTCACCCACACTGGAATCAATCCGTTCCTCCTCTGGGCACTTCTCATGTCCCTCCTATCTGAATGACCAAATGTTTACAATGCAGACACTTGCCTGCTCACCCACCCCTGGAATAAGTCCATTCTCTCCTCTGTGCACTTCTCATGTCCCACCTCTCTGAATGGCCAAATGTTTTTTTCCCCCTTTTTTTAGATCCCTGCTCCCACACAACCCCGATGTGACTCACGTGTGTGGAGGCACACATATGCACGACTTACATGATGCCTCCCACGCTACCTGTCTCACCAATACTGCCTACACCTGTCACCGGACCTCCATCTGGTGATGGTGGGACTATGGGCAGGTGACTCTCACCCCTTCCTGGGAGAGGAGAGCCACTGCTCAATCCTGCTTCCTCCCCCACCGGCACCACGGTGGCCCGATGTCATTCCTGAACCTGGGTCGCCGGCGCATGAGGCAAGGTGTCCAGCGCCTCAGCCCTTAGCGCCACCGGGCTGACCACAGTCAAATGTTTATAATGAATTAAACTGCATGCAGATGCTTCCACCAACCTGCTTCGACAACTCTGTCTTCGACATCCTCTACAGCAACAGTCAAATTACTGACAGTCGGTATTTCACCTGTCAGGATAACACTGTTTTTTGGAGGGGGCTGTGCTCATGTGGGGGGCCATGCCCCCACCCCACCAATCTTTACATAATCAACTCTGAGTAAAAGTGGATTTGAAACCAGCAAAACACCAGTGAAACTGCAGCTGGTGTACAGCAGGACCTTTACAGCGACAATCTTGAATCTGCTTGAAACTGTCATTGTAATGGTCTTTTGTTGTAAGGGTTTCTACTACGATAATGTGATACCCTGTTCACCCATGCCTAGAATATACAGGTTACTCACCTGTAACAGGAGTTCTAGGAATGGTATGTTGTTCATCCACACTCATTGGCAGGTATCCTTGCCGCTTTAAATCTTGCGGAAGGTCTTCAAGCTTGCTCCTCCACCCACCCGGGTGGTATAACTCTGCTCCGCCTCAGCGCCAGATCTGGCCGCTGGAAGCTCAGGTTGTGCGTCGAAGCCGGGAGAAATGTAGGGTCGTAGGGATAAACAACATATACCATTCCTAGAACTCCTGTTACAGGTGAGTAACCTGTATTTCTAGGGACATGGATATGTTGTTCATCCACACTCATTGGCAGACTCCTAGCAGTTCTCCGGGAGGAGGAGGCAAGACGACACCCCAATACTTACTTGGGAAAGAGAGACTGAGAACCGAGGCCCCAAAACCAGCATCCGCGTGACTCAAGGTCGATGTGGTAATGGGTAATGAAGGTGTTTGCTGACTTGCAGCAGCCCTGCAGACTGGATAGGGATCGCCCTGGAAGCAGCCACTGCTAGCAGTATGGCGGTAGAATGAGCTCTTATCCCTCTGGGAGGCTCCATGCCCGCCAACTTATAGCAGAGATCTATGCAGGAAGTGACCCACCTGCTTATCGTCCCGCTTGGCTGCAGGTCTGCCAGATGCGGCTTCAGCGTAGGTGACAAACAGCTGCTAACCTCTCCGAATTTCCCAGCTGCACTTTTTGTAATAGGCGAGCGCCTCTTCTAGGGTCCAAAGTATGGAGCCTATATTTGGCCTCCGAGGTGTGATTGGGGTAGAACACCGCAGAGTCAACACCTGGTTAAGGTGAAACTCCGACACCACCTTCGGAAGGAATTTCGGGTGGGGCGCAGGACAACCTTGTCCCTGTGGAAGACCAGGTAAGGAGACTCAATGGAAAGCGCCTGGAGCTCTCCCATCCTTCTGGCTGACGTGATAGCCACCAAGAAGGCGGTCTTCCACGACAGGTGAGAGAGAGCACACCTGTGCATAGGTTCGAATGGCTTGCGCATGAGCTTTGCCAGTACCAGCAGTAGATCCCACGGAGGTGGGGGTTCCCGCACTGGAAGGGAAATGTGATCAAGGCCTTTGAAAAAGCGCCAGACCACCTTCTCCTGCGCCACCGACTGCTTCCCGGCCCGCGCCCAGTAAGCAGATATGGCTGCCAGGTGCACCCTTAGGGTCGACGACCTAAGCCCTTGATTAGAAAGGGACCATAAATAGTCCAAGATGCTTGCCAAGGAACAGGAGGAAGGGTCCAAGCCCTTGTTCTGACACCAAATGGAAAACCTTTCCATTTGAAGGCATAGCATTTTCTGGTCGACTCCACGGGATGCCTCAACTACATTGAGGACCTCGCGGAAAGACCCAAGGCCTGGAACTCTAGCCGCCAGGAACCAGGCCGCAGGTGCAGGGATTGAAGGTCCGGATGGAACACCTTCCTGATTGACTGAGAGCAGGTCCGGGCGAGCTGGAAGCTGCCAGGAGTCCTGGAGCTGAGACTGAGGAGATCTGGGTACCAGAACTGGCGAGGCCAGTCTGGGGCTATCAGAATCACTTGTGCCTTGTCCCTCCTCGCTTGAGAAGCACCTTGTGGATCAAGGAAATGGGGAAAGGCGTAAAGAGGCCGCGGGTCCACTGCCTCGAGAAGGCATCCCCGCAGCGAGCCCTGCTGAGGGGGGCGGCATGGAACAGTCTCAGCTTCTGCTCTCCCTGGAGGCGAACAGGTCCACCTGAGGTGTGCCCCAATGGGAGAACAGATGCTGTACTACTCCGCAGGGAGAGACCACTCGTGGGATGCAGCCCCTATCCGGCTCAGGGCATCGGCCAGGGTGTTGGAGGCTCCTGCCACATGAATAGCTAGGAGATCCGCCTCCAGGCTGCGCATTTAGTGACCAAATGCGGAGAGCTTCCTTGCATAGAAGCATGGAGCGCGGCCCCGCCTGGCGGTTTAGATAGAACATGGTCGTGGTATTGTCCGCCTGGACTCGGACCACTTGACCCCGGAGGAACGGAGCAAAGGCGGTGAGAGCTAGGCGGACCGCTCGGAGCTCCAGCAGGTTGATGTGGCATCGGGACTCCCGGGGGACCAGAGGCCATGAGCCCGGTGTTCCCCCAGATGGGCACCCCAACCCATCAGAGAGGCATCGGTCGATAGAGAGACCGTCGGCTCGGGGCGGACGAACGGATGCCCTCCTGCAAGTGATCTGGAACGGTCCACCACTGGAGAGCGTCTCCACATCCCTGAGTCACCGCACAAGCTGGTCCAAAGGATCGAGCGTGTGACCATTGGCTGCCAGTCCCCAGTGAAGGGGCATGTTCCAGCGGCCCAACGGACCACGCTGGTGCAGGCCGCCATGAGACCCAGGAGGCGAGGAAGTCCCAGGCAGGGTGCAATTGCCCAACCAGAAATGATCGGGCAAAGGAGGAAAGAACCCGGCCCTGTCCGCCGGGCGCCGCCTGGCTCGAAGAGTCGAGCTGCGCCCGATGAATAGAATCACCTGCTTTGGCTCGAGTTCCGACTTGGCCTCGCTGATAAGGAGGCCCAGTTGAGAGCAGACCTGGAGGGCCAGATCTGGACCCTCCGCCTCCTTCCTGGAGGGGAGCTGCTATCAGCCATTCTGTCCAGGTAAGGTAACACCCGACCCTCGGCGCCCGAGGGAATGCTGTCACCACTGCCATGCATTTGGTGAAGACCTGGGAGCTGGAGACAAGTCAAGGGCATGGCTTGAACTCGAAAGGGATCCTTCCGCCGGAAGCGAAGGAATCTCTGGTGAGACGGACGGATAGGGACGGAAAAACGCGTCCTGCAAGTCCAGAGAGCAGAACCACACGCTGCTCCAAGGATGGTATTATCTGAGCCAGAGTGACCATCCTGAAGGTTCGAGACCTTAGAACTGGTTTAGGTCGGTAGGTCGAGAATGGGGCGCCAGCCCCCGTCTGTTCGAACCAGGAAGTACCTGGACACAAACCCTGGGTCTGAAGGAGGGTCCGCACCTCTCTTATCACCTCCTTCTGGAGGAGGAGAGCGATGTCGGCTCGACGAGCCGCCAGTGAGGCTGGGGACCTGAAGCTCCGAGGGGCGACGCCTGAAGGGTGGTGCCTGCTCAATTCCAGAGGCAGGCCTCTTCCCACCACCTCAAGACCCACCTGTCCGTGGTAACAGCGGACCAGGCGGAACGGAAGTGCCGGAGCTGCCCCCAGGGGACCCAGGGTAAGGTGACGGGAATGGGGGCGACACCCTCAGCCCGCCACTGGGCAGGCTTGGAGGAGGGACCGCCGAGGGACCTCCTGGGCCTTTCCTCCCTGCCTCTTAGAGGAAGCCGGCGGCTTGGGTTTGGGATGCCAAGGCGAGCCTGCTGGCCCTGGCGTTGCTGGGTCAGGGCCGGGGCACAGAAGGACGAAAGGGCTTAGGTGCGTGTTTGCGGCTTTGTCCTTCTGAGCGAAGAGACCGAGTCCAAGGTAGCATTGACTTCTCGATCCTCTGCAGGTGACCTTCCACCCCAGGGCAAGAGGTCAGTCCCCAAAAGGAACATCGCCAACTTGTGCTGGGTATCCGGTAAAGGTGGATATCCTCAGCCAAGCCTCACGACGCATAGCCACTGCGGCCGCCCACCGGTCTGGCACATGAGTCCCCTATATCCAAAGCAGTCTGGAGCTGCTGTTTGGCCACTGCTCTGCCTCTGGTCCCGCACCTGCTTAACCGTAGTCTGCAGATCGGCGGGAAGATGAGGGATGACCTCATCCAGGGAGCCCAACAGGGCATGAGAAAATGTGCCATGAGGACGGCCGAACTGGTCTGGACGAAGGCCGAGAGAGGACGCAGGCGTAGACTTTTACGCCCGACAGTCCAATTTCTTGGACTCTTTGTCAGGAGGTTTGTCCACATCCTGGCGTTGCCCGGCGCCGAACGCTGTCACTAACCAACCCTCAGCAGAGGGGTTCCAAAAACCGACAAGGAACCGTAGGGACGTGATATTTCTGGCCATCCTGGCCGAAGGCGAGGGCAGGAAGCAGGGCGCTGCTAAAGCTCCAAGGCCGGGCTCACTATGGCCTCGCCACTGGAAAGGCCTCCGTCGGAGAATCCTCGGTCCAGAATCCCTGAGGGGATACCTGGCCCGCTTTGGAAACGGGTTCGAGCTCCATCCCGTGGACTCTGAGATGAGCCGGGTAGTCCTAGGAAGGACGACGGGCTATCGCCCATTGACTGACCTCCTGAAGACTCCAAGTCCAGTCGCTTGGAGAAAGGAGGAATCATCTTCGACTCGAAGAGTCCTCAAGAGCTGCCTCTGGCCTGAGCCACCCTTCACCTGCCGAGTCGATCGGGAGTGAGGTAACTGACAGCCGATGGGTAGACCCTAGCCGACCGGAGAATCCTTGGTCGGAGCCCCAAGCCGGTGGCTGTGGAGGCGAGGTTCCACCGAATCGTGGAGCAGCTAGTTTTGGCCAACAACCGCCTGGGTATAGGCTCTCGATAAGTCGAGGGGTTGTGTCGGCCGCCCGTGACAGCCACTTAATGGCCGGAAGGCGATGGGGTCGGCTACCCCGGTCAGGAGGAGCTGTTGAACATAAGGTCCTCGTATCGCCGACATAATTTACGCCAAGCCTCCTCGTCCGAGGACGAGCGGGCGACGCCGCCATCATGTGCCGAGACCGCTTATGACGGTGGGATCGCTGGACGCCAAGAGGTCCGAGACCGAGACCGAGAGTCCCGGAATTTCCGAGGTCGGGTGCGGGAGGTGTCGGCCGGAACCGCACTCCTTCGCTCGGATGATCCATCCGAGGGCTCGAACCGGAGGCACAGGCGAGCCCACGGGATCCTCAACTCCTCCCGGGAACCGGGAGAGGGAATCTCGGCCGCAAAGGCGACAGCCCGTCCAACGGGTTGAGAAAATCTCGACCTGCCGGGTGGAGTCTCGGTCAACTGACCTGACGGGACACCGTGAGGCCAGTGGCCGGCCGAGCGGTCGATCAGCCGACGGCCCGACGACTCGGGAGAGGGACCTTTCCCGCCTCCCAAGAGCGTCGACGGAGGGACTTACCTCTGTCCTTCTTTTGACCGAGAATAAGGTCCAGCAGACGAGGCCCTTCTCCCTTAGTGGAGAGGACAGACAAAGAACCTTAAAAGAAGCCGGTAGGAAGAACCCAGAGAGAGCGGGATAAATGCCGCGTCCGAGGAAGATACGCCTGCGCCGCCTCTCTTCGAGGGCGATCATCCGCCGAGCTGATCCGCTGAGCCTGCCCCGCGGACACCGCCAACCGGCCTCCTTGACTTCACCGAGGGAAACGCTCGGGCGGCCCAGTTGCAATCAGGCAGCACGGTCTTCGAGGACGAGGCCGAGAAAGATGAGCACAGGTCACAAGCCCGCGGGTCGTGGCTGAAGGCCTAAGCAGGACACACGTGGAGTGTGGATCCATCCGAGACATCTTCTGTCGCATGGGCATCTCCGAAACTGGAGTCGACGGTCCATCGTAGTCATGAGGGATCAAGACTGAAGTCTTTTCAAGAAAATTTATTTTAAACCGCAAACGGAGAAATAGGAACCAGTCTCAAACGCAGAGCTGCTAAGGAGGGAACCTGAGCTCCAAGCGCAAGGAAGATCTGGCCATGGGGCGGATGAAAGTTATACCACCCGGTGGGTGGAGGAGCAAGCTTGAAGACCTTCCAGCAAGATTTAAAGCGCAAGGATACCTGCCAATGAGTGTGGATGAACAACATATCCATGTCCCTAGAACAGTCCATTCCCTTCTCTGCACTTCTCATGTCCCTCTCTGAATGACCAATGTTTATAACGCAGGCACTTACCAGCTCACCCACGTCTGGAATCAGTTCATTCCCTCCTCTGTGCGCTTCTCATGTCCCGCTTCTTTGAATTACCAAATGTTTATAATGCTGATACTTGCCTGCTCACTCACACCTGGAATTGAGACTAAAGGCTCAGTTTTCAAAGGGTGATATAGGGATTGCATTAAGCCCTGTGTCACACCTGTTTGGTGCAGTTGCGTGGGTCTAAATGCAGAAAAACTAAACAAAGGCCATAATTTTCTCACAGTCTGCCACAGGTCAAAAACCTTCCCTACATAACTTAACAGATTCTATCACTTCTGGGAGAACCTACTGAATATCAGATAAGATTTAAATATCTGGGGCTTTGGATAGACCACAAGCTTACATTCTCTGGCCATACTAAGGAACTTCAAAGAAGCTAAGGCAGAGGCTGGGATTGTTCTCCCGGATCAAGCATCTCCTGTCCCATGACACCAAAAAAAGACTGGTCCAAACCACCTTTCTATCCTTATTGGGCTATGCTGACTTCCTCTATGGCCAAGGCTCTGCCTCTGCACTCTCTAAACCTGACTCCTCCTATCACGAGTTTGAGATTTATCTCTGCTCTACCATATCTCACCCACCTCTGCTCTCTGTATGTTACAGTAGGCTGGACATTCCTAAAGTTCAGAAGACAAGAAATGTTGCCTTTTGGACTTTTAGAGCAATCACACATAAGCTTCCCCAGTATACCTCTGATTGCCTGCCCCTATGCACTATAGGCAATAACTCCTTGCGTAGCCTCTCATTTATTTCCTTATACATTTCTATAGTTAAGTCATATTTTGGTAAAGCGTCTATAAGCTATGTACTCCCTCACCTATGGAACAAATTACAAAAAAATCTGAAGCTGGCTGCCCCAACAACCTTCTCCTCCTTCAAAAAGCTATTCGCTCATTCCTTTATAGAATCCTGTAACTGCCTCCCCCAGAGGCCAGTAAAGTGTTGGACATCCATCCCCAGGCCTTGTAATTCCATTTTTATCACTCCTTCTCCATCCTTCTCCCTATCACCCCTCCTACCCATTTACCTGAACTGTTCATGTACTCACTGTATAATAATGTATATTTACAATATTTTTCTTCTTAGCCTCTTGCATATTTGCCTGTATAGACCTTGCCTAGTATTGTACTATGTTGTATGTCCTCTTCCACATTGTATTTCTTGATTGCACACCCAACTTTTTCTTTTGTATATTGTTTACTTTTATGTGCATTCGTCCAGGTCCACCTTGCAAATGAACTCACTCAACTGTACTTCACCTGGCAAAATAAAGATTGATTGATTGAAACTCCTTTGGTACAAGTGAACCTGATTTTAGTACAACGGGCGCAGTTGTGACAGTTTCCTTATTTTGCGGCAGCTTACACCAAAGATTTGTCTCAAGCCCCATAGAAAGAGTACCCCCAAATGGTGCAAGTTAGACCAGGGAAAAGCTGACCTAACTTGTGGTATTTGGTGATCAGAATTGAAAATCCAGATTGCTGGCTGGGAGAATCCACAAGCTGCAAGTGTCACATGCTCGGCACACCAGGGGCTTGCAACATTCTCGGGCCTTTGAAAATCGAGCCCCATGTGACTTCAATCTCAGTATGATTTCATATCAGTTATAACAGTAATATGTTTCTTTCTAAAACACTCATTGGCTTTACTCCTGTCAAGCTTTCTAACATTACAGCCTACTTGTAATTCCATACTCTCTCTCTCTCTCTCTCTTTCCAACTGTTTTTCCTTTTCTTCTCAACTTCCTTGCAATCATAGCTAAAAGAAATCCCACTCAAACACATTATCTAGCCATCTATGATACTTACCCGTGGGAATGACTTCAGTGATCCTTCTGCTCTGCAGTCTTTTCCACCTTCATATCAACAAAAGGTAGTTTGTCATTCCTCCTTCCTCCTTCACAATATCAAAAGGAGTTCATCATTCTTGTCTTCCTCTTCTCCATCAACAAAAGGGAGTTCATCTTTCCTCTCTTCCACCTTCACATCAACAAAAGGGAGTTTGTCACCTCTCTTCCTCTTCACATCAATACATGGGAGTTCTTCGTCCTCTCAGACAGCAATAACAGTTGCTCATTTGAGACACTGTAACCTGTACATAAAAAAAAAACAAAAAAAAATCACAACACAATACAAATGTTATTTATAATCAGAGCTAAATAAAGGTAAAAGAAGACTTCCAAGAATATATGTATTATACCAACTGTTGTTTATGGCTGAAAACTGATTGATGATGGTTCGTAACCACAACACTTTTTATGGCAACAGCCACCACTGAGGCCAGATTATTAATTTGTATACTTATATATTCCTGCACATCCTGTCCCTCCATACTTACATGTCCCTGCACTCCTGTTCTCTATATACTAATATATTCCTGAACCCCTTTTCTCCATACTAATACAGTCAAAGCCACTTAAACGCCTGCTATTATGGGCGACTGGATTATTCGGCAAAAAGTGTTTTCCATTTGCCCATTCACATACATGCAGTGTACAATATGGGCTTATAGCAGACGTTATCTGCCTTTTGTATCACCCAAATTTCATTAATTTCAGCAGGAAAATGGACTTGAGCTGTACTGCATGATTAACCATCAGCAGTCACAGGTTGAAAGCAGGCTTGTCTCAGCAGGAAAACTGATTCATGTCAGACACAGCAGTCGGGAGGTCTGCACTAAACGTTTAACCACCAGCCATCACAAGTTGAAAGCAGGCTTGTCTCAGCAGGGGAACTGATTCATGTCAGATGCAGCAGTCAGGGAGGTCCTCTCATGCAAGTGCACTCCGATGCAAGCTGTGAGTTTTGTGTAGAATGTAGATTTCTCCCCCTAACTTCTAGGATGCAGCCACTTTTAATCTAGCAGACGTGAAGGTTCAGTAATAAAGAGCAGTTTGCTGATTTTTTTTTACTTATTTTTGTAATAAACAGCGATCACGATGTTGAGGGAGACATTCAGGGGAAGGTGTGGTAAGTGGGCAATAGGCCAGCGGGGAAACTGACTCACTGTGTCGGTCAGTAGGGAAAAGTGATTGTGACCACGAAGGTGGGCAACGGGCCAGCGGGGAACTGACTTTTTGGTTAAATCAACCACTCTATATAATGGGCAGAATGACTGTTCACGAATGCGCCCGCTATAAGTGACTTTAACTGTATATGCCTAAACCCCGTTCAATTCATTCTTATATATTTCTGTACCTCCTGTTCTCTCCATATTCCTGTACACATTGTTCCCTGCACATTTACATATCCATGCATTTCAGTTCTCTCCATACTTACATATTCCTGTACCCACTTTTCTCTCAATACTTGCATATTCCTGTGCACCCCCTGTTCTCTCCATACTTACATATTCCTGCATTTCTGTTCTCTTAATACTTAACACATTTCTGCACTCCCTGTTCTCTCTATACACTCGAGGAGAGAAGGGAGAGGGGAACATGATAGAAACTTTGAAGTACATCAAGGGAATCAAAGAGTCCAAGAGGGTAGCATCTTTCAGAAAAAGAGGTGTGTAAGAACAAGGGGGCACAATCTGAAGATAGAGGGGGACAGCTCAGAGGTAATGTGAGGAAGTATTTTTTCATAGAGAGGGTTGTGGATACATGGAACAGCCTTCCTGAGGAGGTAGTGCAGGCAAAAACAGTGGGGGAATTCAAGAATGCATGGGACAGACATAAGGCAATTCTAGTGGGGTAGTTAGGAACACGCAGGCTGTTGGTTAACTAGGATCTGCAGCCTATCCATTAGGTAAGGAAATGGGCAGACTAGGTGGGCCAAGCGGTCCTTATATACTGTCAAATTCTATGTTTACGTTATATGAACATATTCCTGCACCCCCTGTTCTCTCCATACTTACATAGTCTTGCACCCCATGTTCTCTCAATACTTACATATTCCTGTACACACTGTTCTCCCCATACTTACATATTCCTGCACCCCTATTCCATCCATACTTACATATTCCTGTACCCTCTGTTCTCTCCATACTTAGATATTCCAGCACTAGTGTTCTCTTCATACTTACAGTATATATTCCTGCATGCCATGTTTTCATCATACTTACATATTCCTGTCTCCATGTTCTCACCATACTTACAGTCCATATTTATTTTATTTTATTTATTTATTTGTTCTAGGAATTAATATCTTTGAGCCAAACGCTCTTTTACAAAGGTTCCACGTCAATTGAGTACAAATCAAGTGTAGTTACAAAGAATGGCAAATAAGTTGAATATTGTCACAAGCAAAGAGAAATAACACATTACCTTAAAATTTACAAAATTAGTACAGGACAGGGAAACAAAATACTTTTCTTAAACTAAACAAAAATAGATTATGGGAAAAAAGTCTCAAAAGAGATATTCCTGCAACCATGTTATCTGCATACTTACATATTTCTACATTCCTGTTCTCTCCACACTTACATATTCTGTCACCCTTGTTCTTTTCATACTTAATAATAGTAATAATGTTTCTTTTTAAGGTGCCTTTCAAAAATGTCAAGGTGCCTAACAAATTTTAAAACACATCAGTCATTAGATCATAAAATACTAAAATAAATAAAATAGAATAAGCCTTTACAAAATCAACTTTCACAGAAGGCCTGAGCCCACAGATGTGTTTTTAAGGATTGTTTGAATCCCTCCATGGTTGTGCACTGCCGTAACCATCGGGGTAGAGAATTCCAGAGGGTCAGGGCTGCATGCATAAATGCATGGGCCCCAGAAGATTTCAAACAAACCCTCGGGATCTCTAGCAACTCCTCATTGGCTGAGTGAAGCAATTGTCCCAGGCAGTAGGGAACCAGAAGCTCTTTCAGGTAATCCAGGCCAAGTACGTGCAGGGCTTTAAAAGTCAAAAGACCAACTTTAAAGGTGATCCACTACTGTACTGGCAGCCAGTGCATCTGCACAGTACCAGTGTAATATGACAGGATCTAGAAGTTCCCATCAAAAGCCGGGCGCAGCATCCTGCACTAGCTGCAAGCAGTGAATTTCCACCCCAGATAGCCCTAGGTAAAGGGAGTTGCAGTAATCTGGGCACAAGGACACAAAGGTGTGAACCAGGCGTGAAAGATCATGATGGAGCAAGGTGTTTAACCCTGGTGATAAAAGAGGATTTGACAACGGCTGACACCTGCTGAATGCAGAGTCAGCCCTTCTCAACTATCACCCCAGGTTTCACACCTGTTCAGAGGCTGAGAGAGAGATGCCCCCAAGAAAAAGCTCATGGGGCAAATCCCCTCCCAACCCCCCTATCCGGCATGCCGGATCTAAAACCAACACATCGGTCTTATCCGAGTTCAACTTTAGCCAGCTGGAATCCATCCACTCCTGGATTTCTGCAAGACAGTTGTTAAAAGCTGGGAGAGCTCTATCTTGCTCAGGTGCAAAAGATAGGTAGAGCTGGGTATCATCTGCATAGCAATGAAACCTCAGCCCATACCTTCTTACAATGTCTCCGAGGGGCAGCATGTACACTGCAAACAACATGGGGGACAACACTGAACCCTGAGGAACCCCACAAAAGAGAGAAACTGGGTCCGAGGAATAAACCCCAGACACCACTCTCAGAGTTCTTCCAGTGAGAAAAGATGAAAACCACCTGAGGACTGTCCCTGACAGTCCACACATGAACCTCAGGTGATCTAGTAGCACCCCACGGTCCACAGTGTTAAACGCTGATGAGAGATCCAGAAGAACCAAGATGGAATGTTTTGTCTGGTCTCTGCCATCAGGAGATCATTATGACTCGAACCAACGCTGTCTCAGTACTATGTCTCTTAGGAAATCCAGACTGGAGGGGTTCATAGATGTCATGGATGGTCAAATGGTTCTCCAGCTGCACAGCCAGTACTTTCTCAATTACCTTCCCTTAAAAGGGAAGGTTTGAGATTGGTGTATAATTTACATGGCAGTCTGGGTCCAAAGAAGCTTTCTTTAAGAGTGGTGTTACCACTGCCTCCTTCAGGGAGCCAGGAAACTCACCTGTTTCTAAGGAGCATCAGACTATCCGTGCTAGGACCAGACTGATGGAATCAAGACAACCCAAAATCAGGGAAGTTGGTCCAGGATCTGAACTACAGCACGTAGGGGGAGCACCTTGGACAATCCGCATGACATCCATGAACTCCGGGCGGTCAAAGGTACTCCAGGAAGGCCGAGGGATAGCGGCCTTGGCCCGATCCACAGCACCAGCCATAGTGTGCACCGGCTGGAGTACCGCCCTAATGTCAGCCACCTCAGATGCAAAGATTCAAGCAAAATCATCACATTCTATTTGTGAAAAAGCTTTCCAAACCTGTAGACAAGTTGGGTTGCATAGTCTGTCTACCGTTTGGAAAAGTTGAGCTGGTCAATTCTGAGCGACATCAATCTTCCTGGACAGGAACACTGCCTTCTTACAGGTGATTGTGGATTGATAGACTTGATAATGATCCATCAATCTAAGGTGGTCGGCATAAAGGGCAGATTTCGCCAGCAACACTCTAACCTTCATCCTAGTCACCACATCTCCTCAAAGTCCCATCAAACCACAGGGACCGAGGGCGAAGGGAGAGAGGGTGAACTCGGACTCGAGCAATGACATACAGAACCGCTGAGATGGCTGAATTATAGGACACCATGAAAGTCTTTGGGTCACTGCTTGCCACTGGGAGGGTCGATAGGTCAAGTACTGCCGCCAGGCCATCAGAGCTCACATCTTGTAAAGGACGATACCAGACCATCTCCACAGGGATAGGACTACGGGGGGGGGGCGCTAAAACTAAACCCCACATTGTAATGATCGGACCATCTGACTGGTTCCACCCCCAAATCGGTGGCCTCAATCCCCAAGAGGAAGACTAAGTCAAGAGAGTGACCGTGTTTGTGGGAAGCAGTAGAAACTATCTGTGTAAGGCCCAGAGAAGTCATCAACTGGAGGAAGTGTTGTCCAAACTGTGAGAGTTCATCATTGACCCAGGCATTGAAGTCACCCAGGACCATCAACCTGGGTGACTCAAATGCCATGTCGATGATGAAGTTCATAACTCCTGAAGGAACCGCTTCTCATCACCAGGTGGATGGTAGATGAGGCGATCCTACAACTTACATCTGCTACCACGGTACACTCAAATGACTCAGCCACCTCAACTGGTACATTCGTGAGGTTAAGTTCAGTCTTGAAACAGACCACAACCCCCCACCCCGTGATCCAATCTCGGGAGGTGAATCACCGAGTATCTAGCTGGAGTTAAGGCCTCCAAAATGGGGCCGGAGTTCTTATCCAGCCAGATCTCGGTGATGCAAGTCATGTCCACTGTTCTAACAAGATCTGCATTAATTGCAGTCTTATTTTTAGTGGACCTGGCATTGCATAATGCCGCCTGAGTTGAATGAGCCTCCCAGGCAGCCTGAACCACCTGCCTTCCAAAATTGGTGGTGCCCTTGGTAATGGAAACCAGACATGGAGGACCATGATCTTGGTTCCATTTCACCCCAGGGTGTCTTCTGGAGCCCACAACCCCAATACGGTGGCTCCGCCATTCACCCAACACTGTTCGCAACCCTGCCCTCCTCCTCCCCCACGAGTAATACCCAGCGGCCTACAGTACTGGTAGTTATGAACTGCCAAGGAGGGTAGAAAATGGATGGAGGGTGTGGAGAGCAGAGGGTGAATAGCGCACAACCGTGGGGGCAGGGCTCCAACACATTCTGGTGACTAAAATGTCAGCCAACACTCCCTCAGCAAGTCTACTATTAACCTAAGACAGCATACACAATAGAATAAAATTACACATCTCACTTACTAAAGAATAAAAATCCCTCTAAAATCCAAAACCCATAAAAATAAAATTAACCATTCAAAAACCAAAAAAATAAAAATAAAACAAGCTACAAAATAGATCAACAAATCCTCACCTCCCCGCCCTCCCACAGCCCCAGGAGATAACAATATTAAACTTTAAATCATAAAATTCAAAATAACGATCAAAAACAATATCAATCAAAATCAGCAAATAAATGTCGCTTATATTCCTGCACCTCTGTTCTCTTAATTTTAAATTTTCTTACATTTCTGTTCTCGCCATACGCATATTCCTGTACACAATGTTCTCCATACTTACAAATTCCTGCACTCTGTTCTCTCCATACTATATATTCCTGCACCCTATGTTCTTCCCATACTTACATATTCCTGCACCCCTTTATTCCCTCCATATTATATATTCCCACACCATGTTCTTTCCAAACTTACATACAGTATTCCAGCACCCATTCTCTTCATACTTATATATTCCTGCATGCCATGTTTTCACCATACCATATTCCCACATGCCCTGTTCCTCTCCATACTTACATATTCCTGCACCTGCCTTCCATAGTAACATATTACTGCAGTCTTGTTCTCTCCGTACTTAATACCCTGTGCCCACTCTTCTCTCCATACTTACATTTTCCAGCACCTCCTGTTCTCTCCACACGTACATATTCCTGAACTCATTTTCTCCATACTTACATTTCCTGTACCTCTGTTCTATCCATATTTACACATTTCTGCAACCCTGTTCTCTCTATACTTACATATTCATGAACCCCATGTTGTCTCCACACTTGCATATTCCTTCAAACACCCCATGGTTTCATCATACATACAGCACATATTCCTGCACCACCTGTTCTCTCCACACTTAGAAACATAGAAGTTGATGGCAGATAAGGACCGCAAGGCTCATCCAGTCTGCCCATTTCTTTTTCTACCTTATAAATGTGCCATTGGCCTTTGCTCTGTCAATGGCCTATCTATTCATATTCATCTGTATTGCTCCCCTATGCCTATCCCATGCCTGTTTGAAGCCCTGCACTGTATTCATATCCACCACTTCCTGAGGTAGACCATTCCATGCATCCACCACCCCTTCTGTGAAAAAGAACTTCCTCACATTACCCGTTAATCGGCCTCCCTCTAATCTCATGCTGTGTCCTCCTCTCCTTCTATTTTTCTTATATTGAAACATGTTAGACTCTTTCACCTTGCTAATGCCCTTAAGGTGTTTGAATGTTTCGATCATATCACCTCTCTCCCTCCTTTGCTCTACAGTGTACATATTGAGCTCCATTAATCTGTTCTCATATGTTTTCTGATGCAGTTCCTGCACCATTTTGGTTGCCCTTCTCTGGACTGCCTCAATTTGATTAATGTCCTTGTGAAGGTGTGGCCTCCAGTACTGCATGCACCACTCCAGATGGGGCTTAACCAGTGTCTTGTAAAGAGAAATTATTACCTCAGTCTTCCGACTTGTGATACCCCTATTAATACACCCTAACATCCCCCTCAGCCTGGATTATTTCAAGTCATCGGTGATGATGGTGCCCAAGTCTCTTTCTTCCCTTGTGACTGCCAGCAACTCCCCTCCCAGCCTATAGGTGGCTTCAGGGTTTCTCTTCCCTATGTGCATGATTTTGCAGTTCTTTGCATTAAACCCCAATTGCCACTCTTTCAACCATTTTGCTAGTTTATCCAGATCTCTTCTCATTCTGCCCACCCATCTGGATCATCTCCACTGTTGCAGATCTTGGTGTCATCTGCAAACAGGCAAACCTTACCCTCCAGTCCATCCACAATATCACTGATGAAGATATTGAAGAGGACTGGCCCCAGGACTGATCCCTGAGGTACCCCACTTGCGACTTGCATCTCTTCTGACTGTATACCATTTACCACCACTCTCTGTTTTCTGCCCGTCAACCAGTTTGCCACCCAGTTGATCAACTTCTGACCCACCCCGAGCCTACCCTGCTTATTAGTCAATCTTCTATGTGGAACAGTATCGAAAGCTTTGCTGAAGTCAAGGTAGGCAACATCAACTGCTCCCCCTTGGTCCACCACTCTGGTTACCCAGTCAAAGAAATCTATGAGATTAATTTGACAGGACCTTCCTTTTGTAAACCCATGCTGTCTTGGATTCTGTGCTCCTATGGATTCCAGGTGTTGCACTATCCTTTCCTTAAGGACTGCCTCCATAATCTTGCCCACTACTGAGGTAAGATTGACTGGTCTGTAGTTACCTTCCTCCTCCCTGCTACCACTCTTGTGGAGCGGGATCATGAGCCCTTCTTCAGTCTTCTGGGACCTCTCCTGTGCTCAGAGACTCACTAAACAGTTCTGATAATGGCTCTGCTAGTTCCACCCTTAGATCCTTTAGTACCCTGGGATGTATGCCATCAGGTCCCATTGCCTTGTCCACCCTGAGCTTATCGAGCTCTTGTAGGACCCTTTCTTTTGTGAAGGGACTAGTGTTCACCTCCCTCCCCCCTGTGTCAATGGTGCCGAGGTGTGGGCCCTGCCCTGCCTTCTCTTCAGTAAATACTGAGCATGCATGCATACCTGTTCTCTCCATATCCCTACACCCCAAGTTTTCACTGTACTTACAGTCCATTTTCCTACACCCATGTTCTCACTATACTTACAGTCCATGTTCCTGCACCCATTCTCTTTGCATACTTATATTTCTATACTCCTGTTCTCTCCACACTTACATATTCTGTCACCCTGGTACTCTTCATACTTACATATCCCACATCTGGCACTTGGGTTAATATCCCAGTACTGACACTGTAGTGCAGCATGAGAGGAATGCTGCACTTCTGAGGTGCCATCTTTCGGATGAGAGGTTAAACCAAAGTCTCATCTGCCTAGATTGGTGGTAGTTCAGGGGGATGTTAAAGATCCCATGGCACTTATCGAAAAGAGTAGGGGAATGTTTTATTCAAAACTGAAGACAAAATATACATGAATGCATTGACATCATACAAAATCATAACAAGAGACATCAAAAAAAATATAAATAGCACAGCACACAGAAAATCCAATCATAAAGAAAAAAGCAAAAACAATCACATATACTAAACTGTGAACTTCAACCAGTATCCAACCACTGTATCGCCTTCCATTTCCTGTGAAACTGGGAAGATGATAAAGAACAGGAATCATTATGCCAAATTTATAAAGCCAATTATGAATCCTCCAAAATAATTGGTCTGGGGAAATAAATAGCACGAGGGACCAAACACATCGAACCTGCCAGATAAGATATTTTATACCCCAAAATCAGTCTAATAGTATCTGCAGTAAAAGAGTCCCAGTCCAAAACAAAATTCCAAAATAAACAAGTAGGATCAATAGTTGAAAAATGGAAATAGGCCCACTGAACAGAAAGTAGGGACCAAAACTGTAAAATAAAGGGACAGTCAAAAAACAAATGTAACATAGTTTCAAATTGAGTTGTACAAGTGAGAGTTCTTGGACAATACCTTTCTTCAATACCCTTATGTTTCAAGTTATTCTTAACATTCAATTTACCATGCACTGTAAGCCACGTAACATCCCACATATAATTGGGAAGGCTAGGAGAAGTAAGCAAGGCAGAAATATGTGGCAAATCTTTACTTAATAGATCTGGAAAAACTAAACTTTCTGAAAAATATTGATCTAACAAAGAAAAGTACATTCTTCTCCTAGAAAATTGAGTAAAAGAAACATAAGAGACATTCCATTTCTTAATTTTACTAAAACATGAATGGAGATAAACCGGTAAATGAACAATAGGTGTTTGTGTATGAGGCCAACTTTTGACCACCCATCCAACCAAGGAGAAACATGATCTGAAAGCCATAAAGTCCAGACCTTAGAACAACCAAGAACAAGAGGAAAAAATTTTATACAAGAAAATACTAAAAAAAAAAAAAAACTGGGTTAATCATATTCAGGCCTCCAGAGTTAATTGGACAATATAAAATATTCTCTTTATGGGGTTCAAACGACTCCCCCAGATTGTACGAATAAAAGACCATAAAGAGCCGTTTCTTTAGAAACAGGCACAGCGTAAACCGCACTCAAATGTGAAAAAAAAAACTAGAAGAAAAGTATTAATCATATAAATTCTTTTCTTTTTTGACATATTCCACTTATTCCAAAGAGTAACCTTCCAATTAGCAGCCTGAATAAGCATGTCCCAATTATATGTGGCCGTATCTATCTCACAAAAAAAATAAATGCCCAGAATTTTACAGACAGTATTAGTAACAGGAATCCCCATAATAACCGAACGTGAAGAAGTATGATTGCCATAATAACAACATTTACTTTTAGATAAATTAAAAGAAGCACCAGTCCCCTTTCTGAATGCTTCAGTCAACATTTCCATAGCAGTACAGGAAGGGATGTCAGCTAGAAAAAAACATAAATCATCTGCATATGCTACAACAGGAAATTCAGCATCATCCGAGCTCAAAGAGGGACCTCTAATAATATCCATATGAGAGACAGCAGAAAGCAGTGGTTCTAAAGAAAAAATATACAGCATAGGGCTAAGGGGGCACCCCTGGCGGACACCCTTGCCACACGGTCGTTTAGTGCCCAACCAGCCATTGACATACGGAATAATCTCAGCATTCAAATAATAATTTTGCACCCAGCCAACAAAACAAGAAGGGAAACCCATAGCCAGCATACAAGTCCAAAGGTAAAGATGAGACACATTATCGAAAGCCTTTGCCTAGTCTAAAGTAATACAAATACCCACAAGTTCATCCCTCTTCCCACGTTCAATAATTTCCCGGATAAGAATCAGGGCATCCGTAATAGTACGGCCAGGTACTGAACAAAACTGTGTGGGGAAAATAATATCTGCCAAAAAACAAGAGATCCATAAACCTCAAATTTTAGTAAAAATCTTGCAATCCGAATTCAAAAGTGTTATAGGACGCCAATTATTCAGGTCACCCTTTTCCCCATTTTTATGAAGAAAAATCAAAAGCCCCTTATTCATACTGGGAGGAACGGTACCAAGGGAAAGACAAGCATTGAACATGGAAACCAAACGAGGACCCAAAACAGAACCAATTAAGCCATAAACTTCATTAGGAAGTCCATCCTTGCCAGGGGCTTTATGTTTCTGAAGAACCTGAGTAACAGCATGAAATTCAGTCAAAGAAATAGGAGCCCACAGAGACAGCATAAAAACTTCAGGAATTTGTGGTAAAGAACTATACGCCAACCATTCAGCAATGGATTGTGACGTAACGTTTAAATCTGTGGCAAACAATGACTGGACATGAGTATCCACAAGTCGAAGGATGTCTTGCTTAGTAGAAACCCTAACACCCTCAGGATTCAACAAAACACTGACATCCTTCTTACTTCTATGCGACATATGAGTGTCAGAAGGATTCGTACAACTGGAGGAACCCTGAGTACCATATCGCAGTTCCCTCTCGAGTTGCTGTTGCTTTGAATTTTGTATCTTTGCCAATTCAGCTTTTACCGCTTGTAAGGCGTGAAAATCTACTGGTAAACCCAAATTAAGTTGGGAATAAAAAAGTATTCAATAAATGTTGGAGAGACCTATAATAAGATTTACGGGAAGCTCCCAATATGTGGCCAATATCAAGAAAATATTCCTTAAATAATAATTTAGAATCCTCCCACCAATCCTGTTGGGAGTCATAGAGGAAAAAAACAAGAGTCTCGGGCCTGTAAAATTGACAAAAAAACTTTCCTGTACCGCTGGAATATCCAGAAGAGACAATCAACTTCCAGTATCCTGGGCCTTGGAAGTTTGTATAATTAGAAAGTGAAAATGAATAAGGCAATGATCAGAAGAAGCAACCAGAGAAACTCGAGGGGTAAAAACTGAAGTGAGGGGAAACAAACTAATAATCTATTTGTGAATTTCAAAGGCCTTGTAAATAGGTAAAGAAAGGAACATCCTAAAAACATCACAGAGGTCAAGTTACCTTTAACAAGTCATTCAAACAGTGAGTGTCACAATAGATTTTAGAAGTAACAGATTTTGCTGACCGGAAATATTGAAATCACCACCAATAAAATATTCTGACTAGAAAATAAATGGGACCGAAGGAGGTGCAGCAACTGAATGGGATCCCATTTGGGCTGAGGAGCATAAATACTGATTAATCTAAAGGGATGGAATGAATAGTCACATCAAGCAATAACACCCTCCCAGGAGAAATGGGAACCACATCCGACACTTTAATAGTATGTGAAGTAAAACATATTCCAACACCAGAGCAGAGATCAGTGCCCCAGACCAATAACAGGACCCCAGCCCCAAAGATCAGTGGCTACAGAAAAATCATGAATTGTGTACAACCTGGTGTCCTGAAAAAAAATAATGTTATAACGTAAATCAGAAAATAAAGAAAAAGTGACCCTTTTTTTGTACAAAGACCTAAGGCTATTTGCATTCAGACTGGCCAAATTAACATCATACGAGGACCGAGAAAGAAGTTAGGAGTGAGAGTTCAGTTTTCTATTACTTTTACGCAACCCAACCCGGGTAGTTTTTTTAAGTTTACATTTCGCTCCCACCCTTGGATCAAGAACAGTGTCCTGGTCAGAGGCCATGTCTACTTGGGAGGGATGTTGTGAGGCGGAATCAGAATCATGATCCGCAGTGTCCATGGTGGCCAAAATACCAAATTTATTTTAAACAGACACTGGAGCTGGAGACTGAGCCCAGTCAAGTACAGAACAGTGTTCTACCCCAGAAAGAACAGGAGAAAAGGAAACGTTGTCCACCACAACCTGATTGTCCAAGGGAGGCACTATCAGAGGAGGCGACAGAACCTTAGGGAGTGGGGCTGTAGGACCAGTGGACGCTGAAGGGATAACAAGGGGAAGGGGAGCACTTTTCGAAGGACGAGAAGGAGGAACAGATGAGGTAGAGGCTATAGCAGCAGAGTATGACTTTGGTTTTTGAGAAATAGAAGGCCCAACCCCATTCAAAAGACTCCTAACCGCTTTAAAAATAAGTAAATCTTGCATAGCAAAGTCAGAATCAGCAGTGTTATGTGCAGCCTTCCGGCAATCAGAAAAGACATGCCCTAAATCATCACAAAATGAACACTTTACTGGATTCTCACACTGGTAGCCAGAGTGGCCACACTCCCCACATTGAAAACAAAAAAACCTTCTCACACGACATGCTAATGTGCCTGGGAGATCCACATTTATAGCAACATCTGGGTTGCCCAGGATAAAACAAAAAGCCTTTATCCCAGCCAATGAAAAAACTGTTTGGAAGATGCACAAATTCATCATGAACACTAGAAAGTTTGATTTTAAAATGCCAACCCCATTCCAAAATCCTTCCCCATCCAAAACTGGATCAGGCTCGCCTTGAACCTCACATTTACATTTTAACCAAGAAAGAATATCGACTAAATTCACACCTCGCTTCAAATAGAACAGTAATAACTCTAAAAGGTTGCTTTGTCAATGGAACCGCATGAAAGGGGGACCATAAAGGGTTAGTTTTCAAACAGGTATAGCGCAACCAAAAAGTTTCCAAAGCTGAAGGAGTCCTGAAACTAATGTCAAAAGAATGCTCTCCTGGAGCGTGGATCAGGGCATAAATATCAGCAGGTGAGAATCCCAGGGACGGCTTGATCAAAACCCTGCCCACATAAAAGCAATCTGGTACTTCAGCCAGCCCTCCCAAATATCTCAGTCTAATGGCATTACGCCGTTTTGCTTGTTCAATCGGTTTAGCAAACAAGTCAGGAGAAGCAATGTTAGGGGGGGCAGGCAAAGGAACAGTAGAAATACCCGGAGCATCTACAGAGAAATCGCATGAGTCCGAGGCAGGAGAAATAGGAACATTACTACCTGGAGCATCAGCCAAAGGCATAGCAGGTGACCCTGAGTCTTGAGGCAAAGCAGTGTTCAAAATTGCAGTATCGCCTTCCACATGAACAGAACGAGCCAAAACATCCAACGGTGGAGCCGGGTCAACCACCCAAGACCAGTCAGTAAGCCGCTTCCAGCCCGCCTTGGAAAGCGACGATTCAGGAGACCACTGGTCATCAGGCATCTCAATCAACGAATCTGCAAATAAAACAGATGCTACCTCAGGTGTTGGCGCAGTGGAAACCACTTCATCAGCAGCGCCAGGACCCAACTTGAAAGTTCGACGCGGGACATCAGGAAAAATCCCTAGTAAGCGTTTACGCTTTTTTTCTAGCAAAATCAGCTCTAGCAGAAGTAAGGGCAAGTTCGGTTTGTAACAACTGACACTTCAAAGCTTCACGCTTCAAAACCATTTCCGAAACCATAGTGTCTTCGAGTCAGACTTCTACAGCACTCGTAGTCAGGGTAGCATCCGTACAGATAGATGAAACTGCGGGAAGCAAAATCCTATTTTGGGCAGAAACAGCATGCCCCAGGCCGACTTCGGCCGAGTGACCGTCCTCCTCCAGAACCGACAGTGAACTGTCCTCCTCCGTAGATGCCACGTATGAGACAACGCCCCTCCAGAGTAGGGGAATTTCCCTGGTGTCCTGGCCAAATTTCCCTTATTCACTAAAAATACCACCAACAGCTTAATCTGGTTCAAGGTCAGTTGGCATAAATCTGTATCCCCCTTCCCTGGGTCATGCCTGAAAATAGGCAGGATTTGTCTAGTGCACTTACCCGGTCAACAAAAACTAAATACAAAAAATAAACAAACATATTCCTGCACCCTGTCCTCTTAATTCTTACAACTCTGTTCTCACCATACTTACATATTATTCCAGCCCTGTTCTCTCCACACTTACATATTCCTGCACCCCGTTCTCTCCATACTTACATATTACTACATGACCTGTTCTCTCCACACTTACATATTCCTGAACTCGTTCTCTCCACACTTACATTTTCATGTACCTTCTGTTCTCTCCATACATAAATACAGGGATTTATTTAACTCCAAAATTTGATTAGCGTTTTGCTCATAAAAGTGCTAAAACATTGTGCAAATGCATAGCACTTACCTCACTGTGTTTAACAAACATAACACTTCTAGAAAACCTATATAAATACTTTCTTTACAGTTAGCATTGTCCCAAGAAAAAAACTGCTAATCAATTATTTAAAACCCTGAAATACATATTCTTGCACGCCTATTTCTCTCCATACTTGCATATTCTTCCAGGCACCCCATGTTCGCACCATCCTGTACAGTGCCTGCTACAGATAAGTTGAACGGTGCCTCCATATACCAGTCGGTACCTCCTCCTGCCATTTGTTAGACAGCCCCCTGCCGATCAGTAACAGTGCGGTAGACAGCTTTTTGCGGTATATTCAATGGGTTTTTAAATGCATTAAGATGATCTTTCCTAATCAGCCACTGGTTGACTACCATGATCTATCAAGGCACAGCTGCCTTGATTTCACTGTAACATATGCTGTCTTCCCTGATAAAACTGCAGATGATGTCAGGTGTTTTTGAAAATATACAGTATGTTCCTTGCTCCATTTCCCATTATGGTACCGATGTTGGTATTGGCCTCTCTGTCCTCTACATTGCACTAATTTAAATAAAAAAATAACTGCAGAAAGTGATGTGTCACTGTTTTTTATGGGAATGTTGTCATTTTTATTTAAAGCGACACTGTCAGCTCCTGTACATTGTGATTATTTTAATATTTTCCTTTTATTATAATAAATTAAACTGATTCAAAATGTGCCTGTGGTGTGTTAGTTTTATGTGCTATACTCAGATTTACACTAAACTGAGCAAGAAATGTGGTTCTAGTAGGTTTCTTTATCGGAGCAGACCACCCGTAATACCACAAGACATACCAACTTGAAGCGCATTCTCATTGCTGAAGTGCTGATGGTCTGCTGTGAGAATGCACTTCCAGAATGAAGCAGACAACATTAATATGTTCCAAACCGGCTCACTCCTTCCAACATTGTGATGTCAGACTATGGAAAGAACAGAAAACGATAAAGGCTGGGACAGCACATAAACACCCACAAGGGTGCGCACATTAATCTCAGCACACTCCTCACAATCGATCTTACTTGCACAACATTTATACAGACACAGAACTTGGATGACTGACACAACTTATTTATTAAAATCATTATATAACTTGCCCTACTCAAAACCAGCTGTAACATTATTTAATTTACAGTCCATGCAGATTTTGAAGTTGAACTGTGAACCTGTCGTTCTTTGTTGCAATTTCAAAAACCTGAAGAAAGAAACAGTGGACAGACAGCATGGTTGGTGATGGCATGGTAGCCCAACACTTTCATAACTCCTGAAACAGATCTCTAACATGGCATCAAAAAAGGTTAAATTTCACACTGCTAGGAGATGAGAGGAACTACAGGAGAGTAGAGAGACCATTTTCTTTTCTCCTGCAGCTAGTTACTGTACTTTTCAAGACCCAATAAAACTGTTAGTGTGTGAGACTGTGTCCGTTTGCGTGATGGGAGGATTAAATGTTTGGCAAAATGGGACATTGGCTTGAGAAATGTAAGCCACCAAGAAAAAAAGAGATGGGACAGGTCTACATGGAAAAAAAAACGATAACACTACAAGAAAAACTAATCTTCCCATATCTAAACCACTGGACTAACAATGCATACATTGATTAACTAAAGAATGAAAACATTTCATTCTATGAGTTACAGTATGTACCTGTACATCAGAAACTCAAGAAGATATACATAATGTCAATACTATTTCATTTCATTATAGTTAAAATAAAAAAATTTGCAGATTTTCTTTGACAGTGTCCCAATAAAATACTGAAAATGTTACTGTGAGAGGCTGCACGTTTTAATCAGTTTAGTGATTAGCAACAATGTTGGGTGTATTGCTGACTGTCCTTACTTTTTTTTTGTAATTTACTATATATGACTGTGGTTCATTTGAGATTTTTCTGATGGGTATTGGCCTGTTTTCTTTCAAGCTGTGTCCAGATTCTGTGAAAGTCAATAAGCGTCATGACACTGACTGGCAATAAATCAACTATGTGAATAAGACATTCAGAAGACCATGTTAAAAAATAATGGGTAAAGAAAAAAATGCAAGACAAAAAAAGTATGGCTGGAGAGTATGACTCCAGCACCTAATTGTAAATGCATCGGCAAACTGTCGTGCTGAGCCATAACTGTTGAATGAGACTCTGTGAAAAATCACATTGCAGGTGTCTGTTTATGCATAAATTACACCCAATTCTACTCATAATGATAAAAGCTCTCTGTTATTCCCATTATCACTTTGTCCTTTTTTATCTTACATTTTTTACTTTTCCTTTATTTATTTATTTTTAACATGGTCTTCTGAATATCTTATTCAGACTCTGCACCAATTCATAGCATGCAAGGGATGCTTCATCAATTCATTTTGTACTGGTTGCTCTTCAAATTACATTACTTTAGTACTGGCCTACTACAATTGTTGCAGCTGTTATGCGGCTATGGTCGCTCTCTCTCTCTCTCTCTATATGTGTGTATGTATATATATATATATATATATATATATATTTATGTACATGAGGGGCAACATACATAAATTACATAAAAATAAAAACATGCAATTTAATCAGATAAATGGTTGCACAGTGAATGTACAGTATTGACATTTCTGTAGGACTGCAGGGATTGGAACATGCAGCAACCACTTTGTAATTTGAAGACAGACTGCAATGACATGAGTGGTTCTATTATTGCAATTCATTGGAAACTATATCAGTTTTTCATGCTACAGTACACGGCTCAATTTTTAGACTGTAAACAGATGTAGACTAAGCATAATTTATTACATAAGTGGAAGGTATCAAAAAAATTAAAGAGCTGATGCAGACATCTGTAAACTCGTTAAAAAGAATATATTAGCAGTCTAATTGACATACTGGTGTTCTGACTGAGCCCCATGGAATGCTGGATTCCCTTCTAGTTTTACCTGTAGAACTGTTTACCTCATATTCACACATATTTTTGAATCAAAATGTGTGGACTCAGTGCTTATGTTTGTGGCACAAACAACTCATAATGCACCATTTTCTGTACATAGTATAATGGTGTGTGGATGTCACCATAGTAGGGTTAAGGAGACATGGTTATGTTAAAATCCTGATTTGTTTTACCACATTACTGTACTTCCACATTATTTGTAGCAAACAGGCAGGTTCCTGTGCTGTGTGTACCATGAAGCAATGTAGCATGCACCTTTTGCAGAAATGAATGTGCACCCAATCCCTAATAGAGGCATAGTGAACCCAGAAGCACTGGAGCCTGCACCCTTTTGCCAGAGATTAATGAGCACCCAATCCCTAATAGAGGCGTAGTGTACCCCAAAGCACTGGAGCCTGCACCTATTTACCACAACACCTGTTTGCCTGTTTGTCTGTTCAGAATAATGAACTACTGTCCTGATCATGAATCTACCCCCCTTCTGTTTCTTCCCCTTTTTTTATTTTCCACTGGTTGTCAAATACCTCCTCATTTATTCGAGGTAAAAAGTGCGGACTCCAACACTTCAGGGTGCACTACCCCATCATCAGGGAACTAATCTAAGCTACTGTACTGTAGGCTACTGTACCACAAAGCAATGAAGTCTGCACTTTTTTGCCACAAATAAATGTGCACCCAACCCCTGATTTTCTTTGTCACCAGATACTGCACCCAACTACACAAACTACTTGTCAACACACACAGATACTGTACAATTAAGGAACCAAGAACTCAGGCACACATTTTTTTCTGGAGTACATCGTTTCAGAGGATGGAGGAATCCAGCATACTATACAATGAAACCCCCCCAAAAATGACTGAAAATATGAAAATAGAAAAGTTCATCTTGTATACTAGCATAGAGTGTAGCCTGAGTTCAAATATTCAAGTTATTTCCATGTGTGAGGGGAAAAACTATTACACTGTAGCTCACTCTTTACTTTGCACTTGTGAGGTACGGCCTTGCCCCCTCATTCATTGAAATATATTGTATATTTGAATGCATGTTATTATCTATCCTTTTATTATTAATTGTATTAAGGTATTAGCAGTGTTATACAGTACGTGTGTCCCTACATACAATCCCAGCCCAAACACAAGAAATTCTGACCGACTCCAAAAGTCAGAAGTCCAAATGTTCAAACACTACAAAACTTTTGCAAGCTGATAAGCCACCAATGAAAATGTTCATTACTTTAACTACTGTAATGCTTCTGGAACATGCTGTCATACCCCCCCCATGCAATATCTGCAACAGTTGCAACCACTTTTATTCCATAAGTTACCAAACCCAATGCATAAGTTACAGTAAATGTAAAAAAATCCATCCTTAGAAGGTGTTCCAATTTATTTAAATATCTATGGTTTGGCACTAGAGAAATTTGTAATGTTAAATACAGAATTCATTAAGGAAATACCTGCTGAAATGAATGCTGTATTAAACCTGAGCATTTTATACCAAAAATGAAGAGAAATCATCGGTTGAACTCCCGGGGTTGCTTTTTTGTCCTGCACAGTTCTGACCGCCTACTTGATTCTACAGACTGTAGCCTCTCAACCCCAGTACATCATTTCTTTTCCTTTCAGGTCTGGGCTAGCGCCAAAAACAAAGGTCACTTTTAACACCCAGAAGCACTGGGATATCCCTATTTAGTAAAATAACTGGAAATGTGGGCTTGAAAATGGTCTGTTTAATACCCCCGACATACACATCCTGCATATTGTTTGATACGGTCCAAAAATACAAATATAGATAGAGCTATATTCCAAAAATACAGAAATGCTTCATTCTGTGTCATCACTAAAATTATACTCTTGCAAGTAATATACAGTACAATTAATTAAAAAATGAATATTGGTTGGAAAAACATATCATTAACATGAAACCATAAAAAAGTACAAAATAACACTATTTTAAAACAAACACATTCACCAGTACACTGTGGTGATTAAATCAACTGTATACATGCACAGGTGTTTAAATATACAAAACAAACTACAAGAATTATGTCCCCTTTAGATGTAGTGAGAGTAAATGACTTGTTCATGGTCACACAGAGGTAACAGACTGAACTGGGGTCCTTTTTTTTGTGTACGATCTATTTTCCTTCCTCCCACAGACTCCAGTGTCCACCTCTCCTTTGGGCCACCCTAGCATTTCACGCTCCAGCAGTCCTCTTCTGGAAGCTCCCCCCTCTCACCCACATATTGCAGCCAACGCCCAAGATGTCCCCGGCACATCCCATTATAGGGTGGGTCCCCTTCCTCCAAGGGGGAAGGCACTGGGGGTGGGGAAACCCAGCACACTATTTTTCCATGGTCCGGGGGTGCTGCTGTGGTGGAGGAGGCTCCAGAGGTTCTGGGAACATGGAGAATGGGGCTGTCATCTGGTGGTGCCAAAGTTATTTTCTGGCTTTCTTGGTCACTCCTGCACTGCTATGTGCAGTATCCTAGTCTCCACCAGGGGCCACTACAAGTGGAGCTACCCCCGGCCCTCCCCAGGAGAGGAGAGCAGTCCTTCAGATGCTCCATCCTCTCCTTCCCCTCTCCATCGCACCGAGTCCATTCCTGAACCCGGTCACTGGCGTGGTTTGAGGTGTGAAGTCCGGCACCTCAACCCTCTGTGCCATCGGGCCAGCCTGGGATCCTTTTTGATAGTTCAGTGGTGTTGAGTATACTGCATAGTGTATGGGTCAACATTCTGGTGTTTCTATATAAACTGGCAATGTTTAGCACCTCCATAGATCCTTCTCCTTTCAGGCTGGTGCAGATCTATTTATTTATTTTATGTTATTTAGGTGCAGATCTAATGTTGCAGAAGATAGTGTAAGCTCATCACTTGAAAGTGAGCCAAAAAGAGTAGTGGAAATGAACAGTGCAGTGGTGCTGAGAACATCATGAGATCCATAACTACCCAGCTGTACCCTATTCTGCTCTATTATTAAAAGATGCTACGGTCTCACTGATTAAATCAGAGCCAAGTACAGTAGACACGTCCCAGCTGCTCCCCATTCTGCTCTATTATTGAAAGATGCTACAGTCTCACTGATTAAATCAGAGCCAAGTACAGTACGCACGTCCCAGCTGTACCCCATTCTGCTCTATTATTGAAAGATGCTACAGTCTCACTGATTAAATCAGAGCCAAGTACAGTAGACACGTCCCAGCTGCACCCCATTCTGCTCTATTATTGAAAGATGATACAGTCTCACTGATTAAATCAGAGCCAAGTACAGTATGCACGTCCCAGCTGCACCCCATTCTGCTCTATTATTGAAAGATGCTACAGTCTCACTGATTAAATCAGAGCCAAGTACAGTAGGCACGTCCCAGCTGTACCCCATTCTGTTCTATTATCGAAAGATGCTACAGTCTCACTGATTAAATCAGAGCCAAGTACAGTAGGCAAGTACCAGCTACACCCCATTCTGCTCTATTATCAAAAGATGCTACAGTCTCACTGATTAAATCAGAGCCAAGTACAGTACGCATGTCCCAGCTGTACCCCATTCTGCTCTATTATCGAAAGATGCTACAGTCTCACTGATTAAATCAGAACCAAGTACAGTAGGCAAGTACCAGCTGCACCCCATTCTGCTCTATTATTGAAAGATGCTATGGTCTCACTGATTAAATCAGAGCCAAGTACAGTAGGCAAGTACCAGCTGCATCCCATTCTGCTTTATTATTGAAAGATGCTACAGTCTCACTGATTAAATCAGAGCCAAGTACAGTACGCACGCCCCAGCTAAATTCATTCTGCTCTCATTATTGAAATATGCTACAGTCTCACTGATTAAATCAGAGCCAAGTACAGTACGCACGTCCCAGCTGTACCCCATTCTGCTCTATTATTGAAAGATGCTACGGTCTCACTGATTAAATCAGAACCAAGTACAGTAGACACGTCCCAGCTGCACCCCATTCTGCTCTATTATTGAAAGATGCTACAGTCTCACTGATTAAATCAGAGCCAAGTACAGTACGCATGTCCCAGCTGCACCGCATTCTGCTCTATTATTGAAAGGTGCTACAGTCTCACTGATTAAATCAGAGCCAAGTACAGTAGGCACGTCTTAGCTGCACCCCATTCTGCTCTATTACTGAAAGATGCTACAGTCTCACTGATTAAATCAGAGCCAAGTACAGTAGGCAAGTACCAGCTGCACCCCATTCTGCTCTATTATCGAAAGATGCTACAGTCTCACTGATTAAATCGGAGCCAAGCACAGTACGCACGTCCCAGCTGCACCCCATTCTGCTCTATTATTAAAATATGCTACAGTCTCAGTAATTAAATCAGAGCCAAGTACAGTATGCACGTCCCAGCTGTACCCCATTCTGCTCTATTATTAAAATATGCTACAGTCTCATTGATTAAATCAGAGCCAAGTACAGTATGCATGTCACAACTGGCACCAGACTAATATTGAAGCTAGGAGACTCACAGGGATTTCAGACATTTGCTACAGAAATCCGTCAGCAACCTTGTCAGCAATCCATAAGGTATTCATAGCACCTGAGGATGGTTATGAAAGTCACAATGGGTGGGGGGGGGGCACCAAAGACATTCCTGCATTTGCTGTTCACACGAGACCCCATAGCACCTACGCCATTTGTCAAAAATACAGTACAGCCAGGACACTACACAGCTGGTTAGTAAAACTCAAATAAATAAGCTGTACCCCATAGTGTTTTATTATTAAAACAAGACATAGTCTCGAACATACAAGTGTCACTATGTAAGTCATAGGCATATCTTCAGTTCTCACTGATGATATGCCTATGACTCCTGAATTCATACAGATGACCTCCTGACTCTGGGGTGGTGTGGCAAAACTTTTTCTTCTCTCTCCATTAGGTCAGATTTTGGAGCACCTCTGCATATTATTTCCCAATGACTAAATGTCAGCAGCAGCCTACATGCTTATCCTGCAGAAGGTGTGTCCTTCTGTGTTCAGAGGGGGTGGGGTGGATGGAGATACTTAAAAGAGAAGACTGCTGTATATTTATGATTTGGATATGTCTGATGTATTTATTATACATTACAACAAGTACTGTACATATGTCAATAAGAAATTAGCCATTTCTTCTGTTGCAACACATATCTAGAGTCTGAGGCTCTGACTCAAGGTAGTAAAGTGTCAAGCAAGCCTTCATATACATGCAAATGAGTCACCTGTAATACAACCCCTCTCATTCCTTGATGTCACTGCAGCAACATTGCAGAAGAAAACATAAGGGTATCAATGTTATCTATCCTGATTTTAGTTTAAGTTTGCAATTGCTTAAGACCGTTCTGTCATGCAACTCACACAGGGAGTGGTTCCTGTAGCCTTGATACTGTATGTGTCTAACAAAGAATACATCTAACAGTATTTCATTCACAGGAAACAAAATATGTTTCTTTGTACTGCTCATTTCTTTCTGTGAGACAGTTGTAACATGTTGTGGAGAACAGTAGACTGAATCAGTCAATCTGTACTGAACCAGGTGAACACCCTTGAGAACATTCATTTACAAAGTGGGCCTGGGCAGTTTCCCAAAGGATCACACAAGACTGAATTCCTCCTTTGCACAAATGAGCAGCCTGAAAGTGAAAAGCTAGCTCACTTACTTTATAAAGTGTATTGTTTTACATTTCAAATGTTCCTTAAATTTGAGTTTCTGACTGGAAATACCAAGACACAGAATGCATATGACATGGGAGAAATAAGCTAAGCAAATACAGAGCACTACAATCACTGAGACTGATTAGTTTCTTTACCTACAACAGCTAAAGTGTAGCATCTGATTTGTGAGGGACATCCTACTTCAAATGCTGGCATTACAAAGTGTGGGGGGGGGGGGGCTGCCACAGCTTGTCCTCAGTACCTTCAAAGTGAAGTGCTGTAGCTCTCACATCACTGCTAATGATTTACAATGAGAAAGGGGCACTTTTAAAGTCATGGACCTGAGGGGCCATCACAGTTCCCAAGGAGGTTAGGGAACTGTTAAGGTTAGAGAATAAGGAACTCTAGTAGGATTTGAACCAGACTCTCCCAGTTCTTGTGCCTGTGCTTAACCACTAGATTACCCTTCTTCCATATGCTGCAACTGATGCTTTCCTGGTAACCTATGCCTTGTTATAGCTGAACTCTATATTGCCTTACAGCAGCCATCCAATCACTGACTGGATAGTTACAAAGGGAAAGGGCATATTTGCAAGATTGTTTCTCACTGCTGGTGTCAATCAAAACAGAGAATGTTAACACACAGAACATAATACAATAGGTGTATAATAACACTTAAAACTCTTGTTGCAGGCCGCCCGGTGGCGCTGAGGGCAGCGTGGACACCATACCTCATGCCACACTAGTGAACGAGTTCAGGAATGAGCTCAGGTTGTCGAGGGTCCTGAGGGAGAACTGGGATTGAGCATCAGGACAGCTCTCCTAGTCCTGGGGAGGGTTCGGGGCTCCTCTGATGTACTCGTGACCCCTGGCAGAGGCTGGGGTTTCTGCAGTGCACAGTAGCAGAGGCATGGGGGATTGGGGCAGGAGATGTCTTCCGGGTGTATGCGGGAGTGTGCACACGCTGGGCAGGATGTCATTGCACGTCCGTGCTCCGGGGGTGAAAACAAGGAAAAATTCCTCTACCTTCGGGTGAGGTGACGGCGAGCATAGGCAGTCCGACACACCACACGCCCAATGCGGCTGACCCTCTGGTCCTCCGTGGGGTCTGGGAGCCATGGGTAAAACAATAAAGAACGGAGACTCTCAACCCAAAAACTGTTTCTAAATATTTTACTGACTAGATCTCATTCCATGTATTCCATGCACAAAGTATTTAAAAGTTCTTTGTTACAATATCTATCGAAGTAAAAGTGCACTTGTACTCATATTTCATTAGGTAAATGTTTTCAGAACTAGTATGTTCCTTCATCCGACCAAAAGACAAGTGCTGTATATAAAGCAAAAAGAATAACTATCACTAATAATGAATAATAAAGGTTTTACAAAATAAATTGGTTTTGTAATATAAATAATAATACAGGGGGAACACACCTGTTAGATATCTCATATTCATTTCAAAAAACTCAATTATTGTTTGTATTGCATCTCCAGACCGGTTGGGGCTGAATAAGCAAAAGAGAAATATCACATTTTTAATTTCCCATTCCCTTTCAACTGATTATAAAAAAATCAAAATTCAAACTTCCCAAGTATAATTACTTTAGAATACCTGGGCAATAGAAAGTGCGGTGTCTGCTTAAGTCCGAATAAAATTAGTTGCTCAGCTTGCGACTATCTGTAAAGGTTTTTAAAGATACAAAAAATGTCTTAAGTAAGATTATAGTAGTAAAGTAGGTGAATGTACAAAAAAAATGTTATCTTAAATAAAACAAAACCTGGGAAGTAACATTCCCATGTAAATTAAAGTTCTTAGTTTCTTACCCCAATTTAATGGTGGGTTTCACAAAGGAAAAGGCAAAATCCTCTTTTCACACTGGAATAGCTTGTCGTCACAGGCTAACTGCAAAATACTTCAAACAAATCTAATATGCTTGTTTACTTTTTGAAGCCAACACCATTGTCTGGAACGTCAAACCTCCTCTCTTAGGTCCTGTCCACACTACGCCTCTGTAACGATACAGAGTGCCCAAACCCGTTACCATAGCGGTTTGCATTTCACCTGTAACATTACAGAAGAAGCGTTTTGTAACCGTTGTTGAAACCACTGTAAGTTGGTTTCAACACAATTATAACCGATTACACCTCAGTAACGCACGTCAGAGGTGGACGCTGCACCGGGTCCCCTCAGCATAGAGCAAGCTGCATTGTGGATCGGGTACACGGTAACAGTCGCCTGGCTCCCGAAGTGTAGACCAGCTGTGCCGGTCCCGTAATGGACACCGCAGCAGTGTGGACACACTGCACCGCTCCCCAGTTATAACAGTTTCTATCCGTTATGGGGTCTGTGCAGTGCAGTGTGGACGGAGAGTTAGAGGATATTGGAAAAGAAGGGGCTGGGTTGCTTATAATCATATTCCAGGAAGGAGTGTGATGATGTCACATCAGTGACATGCTTTGCAGCCCAGCTGCTATGGGAATCAATGATGAAAGGTACGTTCATCCCCCTTCAATTCACAAAAGCTCTCAAGGCTAAAATTTTAATTTAACACAATTACTAAAGACTAAAAGGGGTATATTTCTTAAATTAGAGCAAACATGATGCAAGCAGTATAGATGAAATTACAATTAAAGGGAGGTTATCATAATATACAAAAACAAGTGGTCGTGGTGGGAGTGAGGCGACCACTAATAACATGCAAATTGAGTTAGTTTGGAGGATGCTTGTATATTAATTACATTATGTAATTGATATTACAAGCACCCTCAAACTAACTCATTTGCATGTTATTAGTGTCAAGCCTTAACTATACTTCTTGCTTCATGTTTGCCCTTTCAAAAAGTAAACGAGCATATTAGATTTGTTTGAAGTATTTTGCGGTTAGTCCATGACAACAAGCTAATCCAGTGTAAAAAGTGGATTTCGCCTTTTTCTTTGTGAAACCCACCATTAAATTGGGGTAAGAAACTAAGAACTTTATTTTACATGGGAATGTTACTTCCCAGGATTTGTTTTATTTAAGGTAAAAACATTTTTTTTGTAGATTCATCTACTTTACTACTATAATCTTACTTAAGACATTTTTTGTATCTTTAAAAATCCTTTACAGATAGTCGCAAGCTGTGAAACTTATTTTATTCGGACTTAAGCAGAGACCGCACTTTCTATTGCCCAGGTATTCTAAAGTAATTATATCCTTGGGAAGTTTGAATGTTGATGTTATCATCAGTTGAAAGGGAATGGGAAATTAAAATGTGATATTTCTCTTTAAGCTATTCAGCCCCAACCAGTCTGGAGATGCAATTCAAACAATAATTGAGTTTTTGAAATGAATACAAGATATCTAACAGGTGTGTTCCCCTGTATTATTTTTATATTACAAAACTAATGTATTTATTTTATAAAATATTTATTAGTCATTATTAGTAATAGTTATTCTTTTTATTTTGTATACAGCACTTGTCTTTTGGTCTGAGGAAGGAACACGCTTGTTCCGAAAACATTTACCTAATGAAATATGAGTACAAGTGCACTTTTACTTCAATGGATATTGTAACAAAGAACTTTTAAATACTTTGTGCATGGAATACATGGAATGAGATCTACTCAGTAAACCATTTGGAAACAGTTTTTGGGTTGAGAGTCTCCGTTCTTTATTGATTTACACAAGTTTGGATTCACCAGTAGGTGAACTCTCCCCTATTTTAATTAAATAAGTAGTTGATATTAACAGGCATTTAAAAGGGAACTGAGGGAGGACCTGTTCTACATATGTTTAGCCTCTCCATGGGGCCAGGAGAGCCCCGACCTTGCATTCCCGATGAAGTTCCCGGAGTCATTAATTCAAACGGGCGGTTGAGTGAGGCGTCTGCAGATGGGACCCTGAGACATGCCCCAAAGGTAGGGTGCATAAAGAAAACATACAAAAAAAAAAAAAAAACTCTTGTTGCACCCAGAGTAATTTATTGGGTAAATTGTTTTTGCCAAAAGAAAGTAACACAACACACAGGCACTTCCTTATATGAATATTGTATATACCTTAAATCAGTGCTGCAACACACTCACATGGCGCTAGTCCCTATTAGACCTGCACTTCAGGATGTGCACAACACTTATATGGTTCTTCCATTACTCAAGTGGAGAACCAAACATTATAGGTTTGGTTTACTTGTGGAACTGCATTTAGTGCAGCACCATTATCTGTTGCTCTAATGACATTATTCTCCAGCAATATTAATGGTAAAATGGAGGACAAACACGGTGATAACTTCTTGTATATTTTTATTTATAATCTAGATATGGACAGCAATAGGACTGCAGGCAACTGGAGGAGGCACACAACAGTTACACATAAGGAGTTGGGAAATATTGGTGTGAAACTATGGGAGACTTCACCTTTAAGTACAGGATTAACCTTGAAGGGGATGACCATCAGCTAGTTGGACATCATGTTGAGAAGTGCAAAGAGCACAAAAGCTTGGCAAAGCATTGTGCTAATCTACCAAGGGAAGAATTCTCAGTTTATGAAGCACAGGTCCTCCCTAAATGCCAAAGTGGTTTGGGAGGCAGCTGCGATGTTGTTGTGAATTTGGGAGCGGGATGTTTTCAGATCCTGAGGCAGTCAGAAATCGGTGTGTGCTGTTTGGTTTGAGATGGGGGGAGGGGGGAGGAAATACTGGTATGTTTTTACATACATACAGTATTTTTTCAGACCACCAAATTGTACTTCTCCCAACTTACAGTATTAATAAAAAAATCTCCTACAGCTGACCACAGATATAAAGCAAAGTTGGTCTTCCTTCCCTCTGCATCTCCCTCCAGTCACTATAGTGTATGTTCAAAACAAAAAGATAAACTTACAATGCATACGTACAATGTTCTCCACTTACATAACACCTCCCACACAAGTAGAAGTGGTTGAAAAATAGGATAACCATGAAAATAGGAGACAGCGTTTTATCCATTTGTAATGTACTGTCTACACAGTGAGTACACTAAATGTAATTCCTCTCCCCTTTCCTAGGTCCTTCAATGCACTTTATGTATGCGCTCAATGGAAAATGTCCTTGAAATGTATTTTGCCTTGTATTTTCCTTTGTCATGCATTGTATCCTGCCATATGTATCTTCCTGTATTTCTGTGCATCATGTATTTTCGTTATCCTTACTGTATCATTATGTTCTGTAATTTTACCTCCCGGGTCGTGCCTGAAAACAGTCACTTGCTGGCTAGTGCACTTACCCGGTTAACAAAAACTAAATAAATAAAATTAGTGTAACTAGGCACTTTTTCCCTTTTTTTCCTTTGTTTGGAGAAGGGATATTAGTAACCTACTGAAATGCTTTACAGGGGATGACCTTTACAGTGCCATGATGCCAGACCAGTAAAGATGATTCTATGATTTCACCACAATTAAAGGGAACAGGAAAGCAGGTTTTGGCTCTAATATGGTTTATTGTGTGTTTTTAATGCTGAATAAAACTACTGTCATACAATTTGTTGTGTCTGTGTACAGTAGTGGATCCAGGGGTTTTTAGAGGGTGCAGGTGCACCCCCATTGTAACTTACTTGCTTGCTGCTGCTGCTGCATTTCACATTACTGTAGAAGTATTGTAAGAAAATATACATTCAAATCTATAGATTATGTTTATATGTTCATTCAAAATGTAATGAAAATGACAGTATAAAGGACTAAATATTATAAAAAGTTGCATATCAAGTAGGCCTACCACCACAGCACCCCCCCATTGTAAAATCCTGGATCTGCCACTGTCTATCATTTTTTTATGTTTTCTGTACATTTTTTGGCTACTAACAGTACAGCTAAACCTCCACATTCTTTTACTGCTTCAGCTTCCTGCCTGTAGCTGATGAAGAATCAACTTATGCATTCTAACATACTAAAATGCCATCAGAATAGGCCCAATGGTCTTTCGTGTCTGCTCGTTTGGTCAGCCCCCACCCTGGGAGCTGACCTTGCTGTCCCCCTCGCCTTCTCTGGCTTCTCCCTTCTCAGTTCCAGATATTCTCGCTGCACTGGATTTTGCTTCCAGAACCCTTCCCCTGTACCTGTCCCACCCCCTTTTGAACCCCTCCACCGTCTCTGCCTCCACCAGCCCCCTGGGCAGCGCATTCCATGGCTCCACCACCCTCTCAGTGAAGTAGCACCTCCTCCTTTCTCCCCTGAATCTTCCCCCCTCCAGCTTCCACCCATGCCCTCTAGTTGCCCCCTCCTCCTTCCTTCAAAGTACCCTAACTGCTCCTCCCCTATTTACCCCCTTCATGTACCTGAAGACGTCTATCATGTCCCCCCAGTCCCTTCTCTCTTCCAATGTGTACATATTTAGCTCTTGAGCCTCTCCCCATACGTCCTGTCCCCCAAGCCCCAAATCATTTTGGTTGCCCTCCTCTGGACCCTCTCCAGGAGTTTAAGGTCCCTCTTTAAGTGTGGCCTCCAAAACTGCACGCAGTACTCGAGGTGTGGCCTCACCAAGCAGTTATACAGAGGGAGTATCACTTCCCTCTTTCTGGAGGTGATCCCCCTAGTGATGCATCCCAGCATCCTATTGGCCTTGGCTGCTGCCCTCCTACAAGTCTCCGAGTTGTTCATCTTGACATCCACCACCACCCCCAGGTCCCTCTCAGCCATCGAGACTTGTAGCATTCCCATCCCCAGGGTGTACACTTGGCCCAGGTTTCTGGCCCCCAGGTGCAGTACCTTGCATTTCCCTGCATTGAACCTCAGCTTCCACTTTCTAGACCATTTTTCCAGAGCCTCCAGTTCCCCTGTAGGGCCACCCTCCCCTCCTCCCCATCCACCACCGCCCCCAGTTTTGAGTCATCCACAAAGAGACTCATCTCACTCCTGATACCTGTCCTTATGTCAGAGATGTAGGCGTTGAACAGGAGGTGCCCAAGGACTGATCCATGTGGGACACCACTAATGATCCTCTTTGGGGATGAGACTATCCCGTCAACTCCGGTCCTGGAGCCAACTGTCTATCCATCTGATCATCTGGTTACCCATCCCCATTTCCCCCAGCTTATCCAACAGGCCCTTGTGAGGAACAGAGTCAAATGCCTTGCTGAAGTCTAGAACGAGGACGTCCACTGGTCTACCCAGGTCCAAGGCTCTTGTCACCCAGTCATAGAACTCCACAAGGTTTGTCTGACACGATTTCCCTGGGACGAATCCATGCTGTCTATCATCCAGGCACCCTGACTTTTCCAGGTCCCCCCCCCAGCCTCTCCTTGATAATGCTCTCCATTACCTTGCCCACCACCGATGTCAGGCTGACAGGCCTATAGTTCCCTGCCACCTCCCTTGATCCCCCCTTGTGGATAGACACTACATGCGCCACCTTCCAGTCCTGGGGCACCCACCCTGTCCTCAGAGAGATGGTGAAAAGCTCTGCCAGGGGTTCGCCAGGACATCCGCAAGTTCCTTCAGCACTCTGGGATGTAATTTATCTAGCCCCAGTGCTTCCTCCATCTTAAGGGACCTGAGGGCTTCCCTCACTCTCTCTGCTGTGATTTCCACCTCCGCTACCTCTTCTCCCTACTTAGCCTTCCCCCCTCCTGCCAGTGATGCCTCCCTCTCTCCAGACCCACCGATCGGTAAGGGTCCCTCCCCTTCCTCAGTATCACTGTCTCCTCCCATGTATCATGCAGCACACCCATTTTCCTTGGTGAAAACTGAGGTGAAGTACTCATTTAGTACCTCAGCCTGCTCTCCTGGCTCTTGTGCCATCTCGTCCATTTTAATCCTGCTAATCTGCCACTTCACTCTTCGTTTTTCCCCAGTGTATCTAAAGAACCCCTTGTTCCCTCTCCTAATTTCCCTGGCCAGGTTGTGGTCCTTCCTTGCCTTAGCCGCCCTCACCACCCTAGTGGGCCTTCTAGCCATCAGTTCATACTCCCCTCGATCCCTTTCACTCCTTGAGCACTTGAATTGCTTATAGGCTGCCTTCTTTCCCCGCATCACCTCCTGGACCTCCCTGGTCCACCAGTAGAGTTTTGGGCCCTACCATTTTTTATCGTGCTCTGGCACAGGTGCTGGTAGCATCCTGCACCCCTCTCCTGATTATTTCCCACCTACTGTCAGTGTCCACGCCTGACCCAATCACATCCAAATGCTCCTTAAGGATCCTTCCCATTTTCTAAATCCTCCCCCCTGAAATCAGTTACCTCCATCTTTGTACAGCCTTCTACCCCTCCTAGGTCCAGGCAGAACCAGACCGTGGCATGGTCACTCCCCGGCAATGGGCCCCTTACCTCCAGGCCCCCAATCTGATCACTGTCTGCCAGGACCACATCCAGTACCTGTGCCTCCCTGGTCGGTTCCCCCACCTATTGAGTTAGGAATGCATCTTGAAAGACATCCAACAACCTCTGTTCCCTGGCCACCGAAGATGTCACAGTCTCCCAGTCTGTTCCAGGCATGTTTAAGTCCCCCAACACCACCACCCTTCCCCTACCCAATCTGCAGTGTCTCCCAACATCTGCCACCAGACTCTCCTCCAGCTCTTCCGCCAGCGCAGGGGGTCTATACACCACTCCTATTTTTACTCTCTTGCCCCCCCCCTAATATCAAGGTGACCCAAATCGCCTCCACGGTTCCCTCCGCCTCCTCTACTCCCCCTGTGCCAATGCAATTTTTGACTATTATTGCTACCTCTCCTCCCCATCCCTCCCCCCTGTCCTTCCTAAACATAGTGTAACCCTCCAGGTTCAGGTCCCAGTCGTGTCCTGTGGTGGCCCAGGTCTCAGTGACCGCTGCCACATCCACCGCTCCCTCAGTTAGCATCGCCTGGAGCGCAGGCATTTTATTGCCCAAGCTCCTGGCATTTAGCAAGACTACCTTCCACCCTTTCCCTATACTTCCAACTCCCCAGCTCGTGTTCCCATGGGATTCCATTTTCCCTGGTCTGCACTTTACCAGTCAGCCTTTTCCCCATTCTTCCAGCTCCCAGGGGTCTGGACAAGTCCTCCTTATCGGACTCCCCCTGACAGCCTTTTCTCCCATCCCTCACCCTTCTCAAGTTTAAACCCCACTTTTCACCAATGAACCCTCTATTTTCAAGTTAAGATTCTCCTCCCTCCAAATTGAGATGGAGCCTATCTCTAGCATACAGCTTCTTATCCTCCCAGGTCTCCCCCCAGTCCCCCATCAACCCATACCCTCTGACCTCACACCACTCCCTGAGCCACTGGTTTATCTCCCAAATCTTCCTCTTGTGTTCCGCACTAGCTCTTGGCACCGGCAGGATTTCCGTGAAGGAAATCGTGCACCCTATGTCATGACAGACCCTGGCAAGCTACCTGAACCTTGCCTGTATTTCTAGCTCGCTATTTCTCTCAATGTCATTTGTGCCCAGGCGGACTAGTATGTCTGGGGAACCCCCACAATCCTTTGCCAGCTGATATACCTTGTGCTTGGCCCTGTGCACCGTTAGTCCAGGGAAGAATTTTGTTCTAACTGGCCAGGCTTCCCCCTTCCTATTCCATTTGATACCCCTGATCATAGAATCCCCCAACAGGAGCACTCTGACTGCTCCTTCTCCTCCTCCCCCCCCTTTCATGTCCCTCATCCTTTCTACCGGACCCTCCACCCAGCCAGCTCATTGTTCCTCGCCCTATCTGGGTGCACATGATGCCCCTCATTTAGCCTGGCCACCCTCCTCTCAATCCTATGCCTCTCCTCTCCCGGGTATTCTTCTGTGCCTCCTAACTCCCCTCACTGCTCACGACTGGTCCTTCTCCCCATCTGCTAAACTAAGCTTGGCTCATCCTCCTTCCTTCCTGTCTCTGTTCAGTCCCTTCTTGCTTGTCGTGCTCCCCTGGCCTAAACCCTCAGCTCCCTTTACTGTATCCTCCTTGTACTTCTGGTCCTTTTCCTTGTCCTTTCCTCCCAAGTGGTCCTTCTCCTTGCGCTTTCCTCCCTCTTCCCCCTGCCCCTCCTGCTCTGATCCACTGCTTCCATTTTCCTGCATTCCAGGTTCCCCCCAATCCTCCTGCTATCTGGCCCCCGCCTCCTGTCCCCCACTCCCTTTCCATCTCTAACCACCCCTATCATGGCTACATCAACCCCCTCATCCTCAAGCAGAAGAAGAGAACTGAAGCGGTTACTGAGCGTAAGGTCCGATCAACCTCCCCACCTTGCTTCCTTCTGTCCAGCCCCAGCCATCTGCCTACTTCCCTGAGAATGTTGTCCCACTGGTCCCCCTTTGTGAGGGTCCCCAGCTACCTGTCTGCTTCCTTGGTAGTGTCCTCCTTTTTGCCCCCTCTGCCAGGGTCCCTATGTGACCCCAGAATATTCTCCTGCATTCCTTTCCTATGCCCCCACCCCTAGTGCGTGGTGCAACCCCGTGGGAGATCCCCTGCCCTCTTCCCCAACCACACCTCCCCCCTTCCCCCAGCTGTCTCCTAATCCCCGCAACCTCCTCCCTAAACTGTGCCAGCTAGTAGCACACTGGGCAACCACCGAACTTCTAAGCCCAGTCCAGTATCATTCTGCCCCACACCCTGTGCACCCCACCACCCTCCCAAAGATGCCGGCCCTAATGACGTGTGGTCCCATCCCCCTCCAAGTAGGCTTCCTTGGGTGAGCCACCGTTCCCCACTAGTCCAAGATACACCCCTACTGACTAATCAGGTCACCCACTAATCCTAAATACAGTCCCATAGTAAACCGGTAGCCCTGTTACTAGGTGCAGTACATCACAGTAAACTTATAAAGGAAGTGAACAACTCCCTAAACTCCTCTCTCCCAGCCTTTAAATCCAACCCCAGTAGCTAGAACTACATGAGCTGCACCTGCAGCCTTTTCATCAATTGCAGGGCAGATATTCCCCATAAATAAGCAGAGCTCTGGGAGGGAGGGGTAGGGGTGGGATTAGGGCCTGCACCCGACTCTCGAGAGAGTGTATCAGCCCTGTGTCTGCCCCTCCAGGCCCTGCAACCAAAGAAAAAGCCCCAAGCAAATCCCATCAAATAGGTTTTAAATCAGAAGAAATAGGCCTCCACCAGTGCAACCTGTTACACAGTGAAACATCCAACAAATGAGCCCACTTACAGCCACCAAACCAGTTTTCAAACTTCCAACAGCCCCAAAAACAATACCCTGATAGCCCCTTAGAAGTAGTAAGAAAGAAAAGAAATAACATTCTACCAAGTAAAATCCACAAGAAACCCTGTAAAAACAACAAGAAGCAGCTACTGTACTGAAACACATCTGATCCTGTCCCCTTCTAGTTCCTTCTATCTGCTCTCCATTCAAGAACAGCACTGTAAACGTATTTTCACTTTTCAAAACTGCTGGCTGTTTTCACACACACACACACACACTGTATATTTTATTACTGAAGTATGTGTTGTATGTGGTGCGTCTACATTTCGGACTCGATGATCACTCTTATTCAACTGACAGCTCTATATTATATGATTTTGAAGTGTGCGGCCTAGAAGGGGACTAACATTTTGTAAAATGAAATGACAAATAAACACTTGTCTTTGGGAACATTTTTGGCATTGACCATACAAACTAGTTTTGGAACCCACTCATGAGGGAGCAATCTTAGACCTCATAATCTGAAATGGGGACAGTGAGAGGATCTCAGATCTAGAAGTGGGTAGCCATCTGGGAACAAGTGACCACCAAGCAGTGTGGTTCACAATAAACTCAGCTACAGAGTCAAGCCATACAAATGTGAGAGTACTGGACTTCAGGAGGGCTGACTTTGGCAAGACGGGAGTGTGTCTTAGAAAAGCACTAGCAAACAGGATAGAAGGAGGGGAGGAGCAACAATGGGGAAAAATCAAAACTGCCATCACAGAGGCAAAAAGTCTTTGTGTGAAGCAAATAAACAAATCAAAATGAAAGAAAAGACCACAATGGTTCTCAAAAAAGGTGGTGGGGAAGGTTAGGGAGAAAAAGATAGCATTTAGGAAGTATAAGAAAACACAAAAGGAGCAGGACAGAGAACTGTACCACTTAAGGCAGAAGGAAGCAGGGAGGGAAGTCAGAATAGCAAAGGCCCAAACTGAGGAAAAGACAGCCAACTCGGTTAAGAACGGGGATAAAACCTTTTATAAGTACATCAGGGAGTGTAGAAAGACAAAGGGAGGGATAGTGAGGCTGAATAGAATGGACGACAGGTGGGCAGACAGGGACAGGGAAAAAGCAGGGATACTGAAAGAATACTTCTGCTTAGTATTCACAAAAGAGGAGGTGCCTAATCCAGTTAACAGAAGCACTCTGGATGGGGGGTGGGGACAATCCCAGTCCTTTCACAGAAGAAAGGGTTCTGAAAGAACTTCTAAAACTGAAGGTGGACAAAGCGATGGGGCCTGATGGAATTCACCCCAGAATTCTAAAAGAATTAAGGGGAGAACTAGTAACACCACTGACTAACCTTTTTAACAAATCATGGGAGGATCGTGTGGTACCTGAGGACTGCAGGAAGGCAGATATGAGTCCCCTTTACAAAAGTGGAAAAAAGACAGAGGCTGGAAACTACAGACCTGTTAGTTTGACCTCTGTGGTTGGGAAAGTGATGGAATCACTTCTGAAGGAAATAATTGTTGAGTATCTAGAGGCCAGTGGGGCACAGAACCCAAGGCAGCAAGGGTGCACAGCAGGAAGGACATGTCAGACGAATCTAATAGATTTCTTTGACTGGGTGACCAAAGTATTAGACCAGGGTGGAGCTGTGGACATGGCCTACCTAGACTTTAGCAAGGCATTTGACACAGTCCCACACAAAAGATTAATAGTCAAATTAACCAGCCTGGGAGTGGGTCCCAGGGTGGTAGCCTGGGTAAAACACTGGCTGGACAACAGAACACAGAAGGTAATTGTAAATGGAGTCCACTCTGAAGAAAGAGGGGTTACTAGTGGGGTACCGCAGGGTTCAGTACTGGGTCCAGTCCTTTTTAATGTCTTTATAAGTGACATTGCAGAGGGACTGGAAGGAAAAGTATGCCTCTTTGCAAATGACACAAAGATCTGCAACATGATTGATACACAAGAAGGCGTGGAAAGGATGAGAAGAGACTTGGCAAGGTTGGAGAAATGGTCAGAAGTATGGCAGCTTTGATTCAATGCAAAGAAGTGCAAAATAATGCACCTGGGAAACAAAAACCCAGGGGAAGATTACACAATGGAGGGGAGGTAATAACAACAACAAAAATGGAAAGGGACCTGGGGGTAATCACATCAGATGGCCTTAAGGTTAGCAAGCAATGTGAGAAGGCAGTAGGGAGGGCTGGGGGGATATTGGGATGTATAGGGAGAGGCATCACAAGCAGAAAACAGGAGGTTGTTATCCCTCTGTACAGACAGTCGGTGAGACCCCATCTGGAGTACTGCATCCAGGTCTGGAAACCCCATCTCCGCAAGGACATAGACAGGATGGAGACAGTACAGAGAAGGGTAACTAAAATGGTGCATGGTCTGCAAGAGAAGCCATAAGAAGAGAGACTAAATGAGATTAATATGTATACCCTTCAGGAAAGGGGGGGGGGTACATGATCGAAACGTTTAAGTACTGCAGTGGAATCAACAAAGTCCAAGAGGGTAGCATCTTTCAGAAAAAGAGATGTGCAAGAACAAGGGGACACAATTTTAAGATAGAGATGGGGTGGCTCAGGGGCAATGTGAGGAAGTATTTTTTCACAGAGAGGGTGGTGGACACATGGAACAGCCTTCCTGAGGAGGTTGTCTGGTCTAAAACTGTGGGAGAATTCAAGAATGCATGGGACAGACATAAAGCAATTCTTGTGGGGGGGTAGGAAGAAATAGGCTGTTGGTTAACTAGGGTCTGCAGCCTATCCTGTAGGTAGGGAAATAGGCAGACTAGGTGGGCCAAGCAGTCCACATCTACCATTAAAGACTATGTTTGCATGTTTCTACAAGACTGCAGAGGATTTTCCCACTTTTGTCCCATGAGTGCTTCCCCTCTCTCTCTAATGCGACGTGCAATGACGCCATGGCACACAGCAACCCTGCCAGCATCTGCCACACTTGCCCCTGATGTTAGTCATTCTGTAATACCTCTAATATCCATTGGGGGCCACAAGGACACTGGACAACCCCATAGCCCTCCTCCCAGGAGAGGAGAGTTGTCTACAGATGCTTCATCCTCGCCCTCCCCTGCCAACCCCCAGCAACCCAAGTCTGTATCCGAACATGGGTCGCCGGTGTGGCTCAAGATGTGATGTCCAGTGCCTCAGACCCTCAGCACCACCGGGCTGGCCAGTTGCAAAGTTATGAACGTGGAAAATTTGGGGTTTAACATTAAAGTGCATAACATAAGTCCCCGTGGCTTTGGTTTCCCTGGACGCTGAAAAGGCTTTCGATCATGTATCCTAGCAATTCCTGTTCACCTCCCTTCGACGATTTGGAATTCCAGACGATTTTATTAAATGGGTCAAGCTTCTCTACTACTCCCCAACAGCTCGAATGTGGTGTAATGGGTGTCTCTCGGATCTGTTTCCCCTAGAGAGGAGCACTCGACAAGGATGTCCCCTCTCCCCCCTCTTCTTTTTAACTTCCACCTGGAGCCCTTGATACATAAGCTACTCGCTTTCCCTACTCTTGAGGGTATCCAGATAGAAGGAAAGAAATATACCCTATCGGCATATGCAGATGACCCCCTTTTACATCTGGAAGACACTAAAGTCTCTCTCCCTGTCTTATTAGAGGAGTTGGATTAATTCTCTGCAGTCTCATCCTACAAGTTAAATCTCTCAGAGATGAGAATATCTCCTCTCAATAATCATACCAGGAAGGTGGACTGTAATGCTTTTGGCCTTGCTTGGGAACCTACAGTTCTAACATACCTGGGGATCAATATTGCTAAGGATATGTCTACCATGGTAAAAGAAAATTTTACAAAGTTACTGCAAGTATTGCAATCTGATCTAGGCCATTGGGGTGTTCTTCCTGTATCTCTCTGGGGTCGTATAAACATTCTGAAAATGAATGTTCTACCGAAACCACTATATCCGCTGGGTATGCTGGGTCTCTTTTTCCCTAAGGTATGGTTTATGAGACTCCAGAGAATGTTCGCCACCTTTCTGTGGAAAAACAAAATGGTACGGAGGGTGTACTTCAAGTTAACAGCTCTTTAGTTACAAGGTGGGCTTGCCCTCCCTTCCCTTTTTATTTACTATGGGGCTCAGCACATAAGCAGAATTCCCCTTTGGTGCAAAAAGGTCACCCCAATAGCAGATAATACATATTGTCCCATTTGATTAGATATAGAGAAACATCTGGCACGTAAGTTCTCTACCCCGTTGCCTGCGCTTGCATATACATCCCCCTCTCAGTTTCCCAGTTCTGTCAAAATGTTCCTGATTGGCTGGTCTCTTAGGGCCTTACATCAAGTGCAAAACCATTTCTCAGAGAATTGGCATTGTTCTCCTGCCCAGACCATACTGAATAACTTGCACTTCTAGACTGGTCACCACCCTTTACCTCCCTCTTTCTGGCCCAGTGTAAATAAGAGTACTTTAGCAGACTTTCTCCAAGGAGATGAATTAGCCCCCTTTCCTGTTCTCCAAAATAAACTCCAGCTTCAGCAAGCAGATACCTTTAAATTCTTGTAGGTTAAAACACAATTCTCACCTTTCTGGGACCCAAACCCTGGGCCATGCAGCCCCTGGAAAGCCTGTCTTTGTTTTTTCAAGTAGCAGACCAACTCCATGCAGTCTCCAGGGTGTATAAACAACTGCAAGCACTTGACCTTTGTCTCCCCTCTGGAATTTGTTACTACTGGGTTCAAGAACTGTCTCTCCCATCAGAGAAAGAGTTCTAGAAAACCATGTGGATCTCGGTTTATAAATACATTAAACAAGACCAGCTTCGCTTGACCCAGTTCAACTTTATGCACAACTTGTACTATACCCTGATAAAGCTACATAGAATAGGTCAACTCCTGTCTCTTATCTGCTCTCACTGTAAACTGGTCCCAGGGTCACTGTACTACCTCCTCTGGGACTGTTCCCATACTCAGGCCTTTTGGGATCTATAAAACAAGCTTTAGACCCATTATTGGGTTTGGAGTCTCTATTCACTCCGGAATGTTACTTACTGGCTATATAGCCCCCTGGAACACCAAGAACACATAAAGCCCATCTTGCCCTATTTGCCTCCACGGCAAAACTGGTCATGTTAAGACACTGGAAGGAGGATACTCTTCCCTCACTGTTGGGAGTGGTATTGCGAGGCCTTGCTTGCTATTCAGTTGGAAAAGCACATAGTGAGTATGCAACATAGGCCGCATACCTTTCGATGAATTTGGGAGCCTCTTTTGGCCTTACTCAACCTATGGAAACAGACTATTCACCTGCCCCTTTTCTTCCTTTTTTCTCTTTTTTTTCTCCCCATTTACTGACAGTCCCTTTTCTTTCTTTTTTCAAGTTGCACAGACTGCTTGGAGTTGGGGGGGATAGGAGGGAGGAAGCAGGGAGAGAAAGAGTGGGATGTTTATTGTTTGTATTGTAGTGTTTTGGTGGGTTTGATTTTTTTGTATAATTGCAGCTTCCTGACATATACACTGTTAATTATGCTTCTGTATGCTGCTAAAAAATGTAATAAAGTACATTAAATTACAAGCGTGCATTATATTATATATATATATATAAAATAATATTATAGTGGCACAGTAGAGGCACTATAGTTAGGGTTGAGTACCCCATTTATGGTTAACGTGTGACATTTTGCAGCTTAATAACTTTGCCACCATATGACATATTTGCCTGAAATTTGGCAGGCACAGAGCAGTACCATAGATCTCTGGACCTGCCAAGTTTAGTAGTGGTCGGACGTACGGTGGTGCAGCTATAAAGCACAAAAGAATGTCATACTTACGCTTTTTTGCACAATTTTTGCTCGTGCCTACAGATTGCATGGTTTGCGTGACCAGTCTAAAACCTTAAGGGAACGTGCAGCCAGGGTCCCAATGTGCCTTTCAAAGATTTCATGAAAAATATTAAGCGGTTCAAAAAGTATTAAAAAAAACAAATTTCCTATTATAGTCAATGAGAAAAGTTAACAAAAAGTTTGACAGTGTCGCAAATGCAGTTTTTAGTGTCACAAATGACCCCTGTAGTGTCGTGAGTCAGCCATTTTTTTTTCAGATACTGGTCACGGAAATGCTTGGCATTTAAATTTGGGACCCTCTAGGGACACAATTATTTTTGTGTTTACCTAGTCGAGCCCTGAGGATGCTAGCCATGTCTTTTATGGGGGGTTAAACACCTCAGAAATATGATTTTCAAATTTTTGTAAACTGTAGTGTCACAAAGTAGTGTTGCACTTGCAACACTTTCATGATTTATTTTTGTGACAGTGTCGTGATTTATGACACTACTTTGCAACACTATGTTCAAAACAGTAGGGAATCTTTACCACCCTGCTGCAAAAGAACGGTTTGGTCTTTTAGGCTGAAATTTGGAGGGATGAAAGCCAATATCCCAGAGATGTGCCTTTTGGTGGTTTGGTGACAAAATATTAGAGGGCTACAGAGTTACTGCACTCCAAAGTTGACACTTTTCCCCATAGGCTAACATTATGGCGTCTGCTGTGCCTTTCAGGGCCCATATGTCGGAAACACTTCGAGATACAGACTTTTCATCAGAAAGTCATAAATTAAATGAAAGTCATAAATTAAATTAAATTTTATTTTTTTTCTACGTCGTACAGTTCCTGAGATATAAGCAATTTAGTATTCCAAGTCTCCATTTTCTGCTCAGAGGCCCATTATTAAGCATACATTCTTTGTATTCCCTGTGTTTCTCAAGGCAGCCTTTGGGGAAAAAAGGGTGAGCATTTTCGTTACTGTTACAGTTAGCAGTTCCACTTACATTTCCGTAACCATTTGCATTAGCGTTCCCATCTACACCACCATGTGCGTTACCCTTTGTGTTTCGTTTGAGCTTGCGTTACTGTTACCATTTGTGTTTCCGTTACTGTTTTTGTTTCAGTTTCATTTTGCGTCACCATGTGCATTACTATTTGCATTTGTGAACGTGCTTCCATTTGCATTTGTTTCCTTTGGTGTCATCGTTGATGTTACCGTAAGTATTTGTGTTTCCAATTGCGGTACCGTGACCATGCATTACGTTTGCATATGCGCTTTTATGCTATTGCTCGTTGGCATCATAGTTGCTAGTTACCGTGAATCGCTTTGAGTTTCCAATTGTGTTACCATTACTGTTTGCGTGTTCATAACTGTTTGCGTTTATGTTGGCCTTACCATTTACGTTTTTGATAACGTTTCTGTTGTTGATTGCATTACTGTTTCCTTCTGCGTCACCGATGCCGTTACCATTTGCATTTCTGTTTGCGTTTGTTACCAGTTGCATTTTTGTTACCGTTTGTGTTTCCACTGGCGTTAGTGTTTGCGTTACTCTTTTCATTAATGTTTGCGTTTCTATTGCTGTTAGTGTTACCATTTCTGCTTTCATTAACGTTTGTGCTTGTGTTTCTCTTACCGTTTGCATCACCATGTACGTTACCATTTGCGCTTGCGTTTGCGTTACCATTACCATGTGACAAAAAAAAAAAATCACATGGTGGGAGTGTGAGGCCCTTACGACCACATTCCATTTACTATTTATAGTGCTCATTCTCAAAAAGAAGGGAAATTCATGGCAAAAAACTCAGTTTAATGCATCAGTTAGGGTTATATAGATACGTAGATACATAGACAGTGTCGGCAGATAAGGGCCTATGGCCCACCTAGTCTGCCCATTTGAGTCTGTAACTTCAGTTTATGTTCCACAGTGACAAAAGCAAGGAAATTCAGTGTTAGGATTGCCACCCCTTGCATCCCACACCCAACCCGTCCCCACCAACAGGCATCGGAGTGTGCATTGGGGTCGTCGGTCCTAACTCTCATCCCATTCTATGTGTAAGTAAGCTGAGGTGGTGCAGTGTAGGAGAGTGGAGTGAGAGTTAGGACTGACGAAATGAATATATGTAGACAAAGAACCTCAGGACACAAGCACTAAGACAAGGGTTACCGCAAAGGGCATTAGCCGGGAAGCCAGGTTGAAAAGAAATACTAAATCAAACATATCCCCATGATGCAAAGCATCATGGGCTGCATATGCAAATCCCAACAAAATATTACACTGCTTCAACTTTAAACAGAACTGCATGGTGCTGAAAGATCTCTTACACAGTATGCATTTTGTATTTCTTTGAAACGTGGCTTCCCGGCCAATGCCCTTTGGGGTAACCCTTGCATTAATGCTTGCGTACTGAGGTTCTTAGTCTTTTAGATTTTTTTTGGTTTTATTGGACTCACCACAACCCAACCCAGATAGACCAACTTAGGGTGGCTGGTTCATTCCACTGGGGTATCAAACAAATAAGGCATACTGATGAGTCCTGGCAGGACGAAACACGTGTCTGTGTCTTCTGTTGGCACCCTTTGCATATTGTGTGAGAAGCCTTTCAGTACTATGCAGTTCTGCTTAAAGTTGAACCAGCATAATATTTTGTGAGGATTTGCATATGCCGCCCATGATGCTTAGCATTATGGGGGTATGTGTAACTATAGATATATATCTTCATTGCAAATAAATATGTTGATGCATCAGTTAGGGTTTTTCTTAAAGCATAAAAAGCTGGGAAATTCGATGTTAAGGTTACCAACCCTAACACCCCCACACACCAATAGGCATCATGGTGTGCCTTGGAGTCATCAGCCCTAACTCTCACCCCATTTTTTCTGTAAACAAGATAAAATGGTACAAACGGGAGAATGGGGTGAGCGGCCCAATGACTCCAAGGCACACCCCAATGCTTGTTGGTGTGTGGAGGGTGGAGAATGGGGTGGAGGGTTGGTAACCCCAATGTCAAATTTCCTAGCTTTTTATATTTTCATAAAAACCATAACAGATGTATTAATGTAATTTTTTGCAATTAATTTCCCTTCTTTTTGAGAAAGTGTAATGTAATTGGCATGTGGTTGTGGAAGTATGTGCCCTCTGGGCCCTGCGCTCTCCTCACGCTACCTATTGTTTCATAATGATATGCTTAAGTAGGAGCACAATGCCCCTACTTACACATAAGTATGGACATACCACAACCCTATAGCCATGAAAAGTAGGACAGACAGAACACCAGGAGGAAGGAGCTACTGGTATAATTAAAACTTCTCTACTGGGACTAAGAATTAGATCTCTTGTACTGGGACCTTCAATTTAGGGTAAAAAACAAAACAAAAAAAGGAGTTGGTGTGTTTGTCAGAGGTAGTTGAAGTAAATTGTTATTTGTTATCTATGTACTTATCTAGGTGCTTGTCACAGGTGTCAGAAGGGAATTGTTATCTGTAAAATTAACTAGGTGTGGAAAGATTTGCAAAGTAGGGGGAGTGGCTTAGCTAGAAGGAGCCAGGTTAAGACCAGATATAAACACTGCCCTAGATAGCTTCTGTCAGAGGACAGACAGAACACCAGGAGGAAGGAGCTACTGGTATAACTAAAACTTCTCTACTGGGACTATATTGCTCTCCTTCCCCCCACCTCCACCCTAAACCAGTTCTACTTTTATAGGCACAGGATTTAACTGACAACAGGACCTTCCTGTTTGGGAGCAGGAAGTGAGTGATCACAGAACCACCAAAGACTCACCATCCTAGAAGGGCAAGAGTAGCTCTCTGTCCCCCCCAGCTGCTGGAGGTCTGACTCTGAGCAAGTAAGGAGACTACTGAAAAATATAGGAACTTCTTGTTTCAGAACAAGAAGACCAGGAGCTAAAAGGGTGCAGTGGCAGTAAGTAAGTAGGGAGAGAAGAAGGAACAAAAAGAAATAAACAAACAGAGGAAAGAGTAAGTATTCCAAATAAAAGTTGGGGGCCAGAAAAAAGACATGATGGGAGTGGTGCAGTGCAGTGGCTGTGGAGCAGCAGTCTTCTGGGAGATGTTCTGGAGGATGCAGTGTTGTCCCATCTGCAGACACCTCTCTGGGCTGAGGGAGGAGGTTGCTCATCTCCAGGCTTAGTTGGCCAGGATTTGTGGGACCTCCTCTCCCACCCAGGAACCACCAGGGTCACTGCTGTTGCCTCAGCGGTTGCCAAGAAAGAGGAGTGGTTGGACCACAGTGGGCTCAGGGAGGGTGAGGGTGGTGGAACAGAGGCGCATCCCTCCAGTTGTACCTCTGCACAATTTCTATGTCATTCTGGAAAAGTGTGGTTCCTCTATGGAGGCACCCACAGTGAAGACCAAGGAGGATGCTGGGAACCTCCACAAAGGAGACCCACAGGAGGGTGGCATGGGACCCCAAAGGGGAAGGAAAAAACTCCTGGTGGGGGACTCCATTGTTAGGAAGGTAGAACTGGGGGAGGAAGGGGACAGGGAGGTAAGGTGCCTGCCTGGCGCCATGGCTTGGAGGGACAGGGAGCAAATCCTCAGGATCGCAGAAGCAGCTACATAGGGGAGGGAGCTGGATGTCACTGTCCACCTAGGGACAAATGACCTGGCTAAGAAAGGGATCAGAGCAGTGCATGAAGCATTTTGGAGATGGGGAGGGTCTTAGACAACAGCACACAGTAACCTTCTTGGAGGTGCTGCCTGTCTATGGCACGGGTGAGGCTAGGGTGCTCCACACCATGGGATTCAATAAGTGGTTGAAAAACTGGTGCAGAGCTCAGGGATTTGGCTTCATTGGGGACTGGGGGTCCACCTGGAGGGATGCAGGCCTATATTGGCATGATGGTCTGCATCTGTCCAGGAGGGGAACCAGGATCCGAGGTGATAAGTTTGAATACTTCATTGACAAGCACTTAAACTAGCCAAGGGGGGAGGCACTGGAAAGGAGCAGGGAAATCCTAGCCCCCCCCAAAATATCAGGGTACTCAGTGAGGTAGACACCAACATAGAGATGTCAATAGGGAGAAGCGCTGGGGTAAATGGAGAAAGTGACAAATGTAATAAAGACAGGGATGGGGCAAAAAGGGGTAAGGCCATCAAGAAATGGAGGGTAATGAGTACCAACGCCTGTAGTCTGGGCAACAAGCTCCCTGAACTGGTGGCCTTGACGGAAGAGAGATGCCTGGATATTGTAGCAGTCACAGAAACATGGTACACAGAGAACCATGACTGGGATGTTAACATACCAGGGTACACAACCTACAGGAGAGACAGGAGGGTGGGGGTAGCTCTCTATGTGAGGAAGGGATAAAACAACTGAACAAAAGAGTAAACAGGGAGGAGAGGAGGCACTGTGGGTCACCTTAGAGACTGAAATGGCACACAATCCGCACAGGGGTTGTATATAGACCCCCATGTCAGGGGGAGGGAATGGACAAGGATATGATAGAAGGCATACTTAGGATGGCAGAGAAAGGGGAGATACTGTTGATGGGGGACCTTAACATGCCAGATGTTAACTGGAGCACCTTTGCGGCAGCCACATCCAAAAGCAGGGTCATTCTTGATGCCCTTCAGGTGGCATGCCTCAAACAGCTAGTTTTGGAACCTACTCATGAGGGAGCAATCTTAGACCTCGTACTCTCAAATGGGGACAGTGAGAGGATCTCAGATCTAGAAGTGGGTAGCCATTTGGGAACAAGTGACCACCAAACAGTGTGGTTCACGATAAACTCAGCTACAGAGTCAAGCCATACAAAAGTGAGGATTCTGGACTTCAGGAGGGCGGATTCTGGCAAGATGGGAGAGTGCCTTAGAAAAGCACTAGCAAACAGGCTAGAGGGGGGTGGAGCAACAATGGGGAAATATCAAAACTGCCATCACAGAGGCAACAAGCCATTGTATGAAGCAAACAAATCAAAATGAAAGGAAAAAGCCACTATGGTTCTCAAAAGAGGTGGCGGTGAAAATTAGGGAGAAAAAGATAGCATTTAGGAAGTATAAGGAAACACAGAAGGAGCAGGACAGAGAACTGTACCAGTTAAGGCAGAAGGAAGCAGGGAGGGTAGTCAGAATAGCAAAGGCACAAACTAAGGAAAAGATAGCTAACTTGGTTAAGAAGGGGGATAAAACCTTTTATAGGTGCAGTATATCAGGGAGTGTAGAAAGACAAAGGGAGGGATAGTGAGGCTGAATAGAATGGATGGTGGGTGGGCAGAGAGTGACAGTGAAAAAGCAGGGATACTGAATGAATAATTCTGTTCAGTATTCACAAAAGAGGAAGTGGGGGAGGTGCCTAATCCAATTAACAGAAGCACTCTGGAGAGAGGGGTTGATCCCAGTACTTTTCACAGAAGAAAGGGTTCTGAAAGGACTCCTAAAACTGAAGGTGGACAAAGCAATGGGGCCAGATGGAATTCACCCCAGAATTCTAAAAGAATTAAGCAGAGAAATAGTGACACCACTGACTACCCTTTTTAACAAATCATGGGAGGATGGTGTGGTACCTGAGGACTGGAAGAAGGTGGATGTGATTCCCCTTCACAAACATGGGACCAAGACAGAGGCAGGAAACTACAGACCTGTCAGTTTGACCTCTGTGGTAGGGAAAGTGATGGAATCACTTCTGAAGGAAAGAATTGTTGAGTATCTAAAGGCCAGTGGGGCACAGGACCCAAGGCAGCATGGGTTCACAACAGGAAGGTCATGTCAGATGAATCTAACTGATTTCTTTGACTGGGTGACCAAAGTAGTAGACCAGGGAGGGTGTGGACATGGCCTACCTAGACTTTAGCAAGGCATTTGACACAGTCCCACACAAAAGATTAGTAGTCAAATTAACCAGCTTGGGAGTGGGTCCCAGGGTGGTAGCCTGAGTAAAACATTGGCTGAACAACAGGACACAGAAGGTAATTGTAAATGGAGTCCACTCTGAAGAAAGTGGGGTTACTAGTGGGGTACTGCAGGGTTCAGTACTGGGTCCAGTCCTTTTTAATGTCTTTATAAGTGACATTGCAGAGGGACTGGAAGGAAAAGTATGCCTCTTTGCAGATGACACAAAGATCTGCAACAGGGTTGATACACAAGGAGGCGTGGAAAGGATGAGAAGGGACTTGGCAAGGTTGGAGGAATGGTCAGAAGTATTGCAGCTTGGATTCAATACAAAGGAGTGCAAAGTAAATGGCCAGTAAGGTGGAGGGGACGGATGATGCTATCTCTGCCAAAAAGGTGTGGTTAGCCCTCAAGGCCCTAAAAGACAAATCTCCTGGGCGGATGACATTCATCCAAGAGTACTATGGGAACTGGCGGACATACTGGCTGCACCCTGGTGGAGCTTTTCAGCAGGTCACTTGAGGGGAGGTACCTAGGGATTGGCGAGAGGCACATGGTACCAATCCATAAAGGGGGTGAGAAGTACCAGGTAACTATAGACCCATCAGTTTGACCTCGGTGGTGGGAAAATTAATGGAGTATACTAAAGAGCGATTGGGGGTGTACTTGGAGGAGGTGGGAGGTCTGGATAGTCGGCAACATGGGTTTGTGCCAGGTAGATCATGTCAAACCAACCTTGTGGAGTTCTATGAATGGGTAACATCAGAACTGGACAGGGGTAAGCCTGTGGATGTATTATTCTTGGACTTCAGCAAGGCGTTTGACTCTGTCCCCACAATGGTCTGGTGGAGAAACTGATGGCGTTAGGAGTAGGCCTTGACGGTCAGATGGATTGAAAACTGGCTAGCTGGATGCACTCAGAGTAGTGGTCTGTGGGGAGCTCTCGAACCCTAGAGAGGTTGGTAGTGGGTACAAGGGCTCGGTCCTGGGTCCGATCCTGTTTAATGCATACATATCGGACATCAGGGAGGGTATAGGGTATGAAATAGTCTCTTCGCGGATGACTCCAAGATGGGAGCAGTAGTTGAGGGTGAAGAGGGGAGGTTGGCCTGCAAGGAGACCTGGACACCCTGGAAAGCTGGGCTCACACATGGAAATTAAATTTCAATATCACCAAGTGCAAGGTGTTGCATCTTGGTCTGGGAAACCCTAAACACAGGTACACCCTGGGAGGGGAGGTGTTGGAGGCCTCAATAGGGAAAAAGACCTAGGGGTCATGGTGGGTGCATGTATGAATAACTCTGAGCAGTGCAGGAGAGGCGGCTAGCAAGGCAAACAGGATGTTGGGATGCATCGTGGGGATCACCTCTAGGAGCAAGGAAGTGATTCTGCCGCTGTACAATGGACTGGTTAGACCACACTTGAGTACTGTGTACAGTACTGGAGACCACACTTAAGGGACATACAGCTCCTAGAGAGGGTACAGAGGAGGGCAACAAAGATGATACGAGGGCTAGGGGATTTGACGATGAGGACAGACTAAGGAGCTCTGCCTGTTTTCACTGGAGGAGAGGAGAGACAGGGGGACATGATTGAGGTCTTCAAGCACCTCAAGGAATAAATAGGGTAAACATGGAGGGGATCTTTAGACTAAAGCAGGGAGGTGTCACCAGAGGGCATGGTTTGAAGTTGGAAGATGGAAGGGTAAGGGGGGAAAAGAGGAGGAGGTTTTTCACTGACAGGGTGGTGGACCCTTGGAATGCACTGCCTGGTGAGCTAGTTCAGAGATCCACAGTGGAGGGCTTCAAGAGAGGATGGGACAGACACAGAAAGTGGATGTATCAGATGATGTCCTGTCCCAGGGGGGTGGGGATGGATGATACAGGTTTCTGGAGCACAAGGGATGGGAGGGTCTCGGCACCCAACTAAGGATCTAAAGTTCGAGCAGACTTGATAGACCGTAAGGCCTAATCTGCTGGCAAATAGTATGTTAGTATGTTAGTAATGCACCTGGGAAACAAAAACCCAGGGGAAGATTACACAATGGGGGGTAGTAACAGCAACAAAAATGGAAAGGGACCTGGGGGTAATCATATCAGATGACCTTAAGGTTGGCAAGCAATGCGAGAAGGCAGTAGGGAGGGCTGGGGGGATACTGGGATGTATAGGGAGAGATATCACCAGCAGAAAACAGGAAGTTGTTATCCCCTGTACAGACAGTTGGTGAGACCCCATCTGGAGTACTGCGTCCAGTTCTGGAGACCCCATCTCCGCAAGGACATAGACAGAATGGAGGCAGTTCAGAGGAGGGCAACTAAAATGGTGCAGGGTCTGCAAGAGAAGCCATATGAGGAGAGACTAAAGGAGCTTAATATGTATACCCTTGAGGAAAGGAGGAGAGGGGACATGATAGAAACGTTTAAGTACCTCAGTGGAATCAACAAAGTCCAAGAGGGTAGCATCTTTCAGAAAAAGAGATGTGCAAGAACAAGGGGACACAATTTGAAGATGGGGGACGGCTCAGGGGCAATGTGAGGAAGTATTTTTTCACAAAGAAGGTGGTGGACGCATGGAACAGCCTTCCTGAGGAGGTTGTGGGGTCTAAAACTGTGGGAGAATTCAAGAATGCATGGGACAGACATAAGGCAATTTTTGTAGGGTAGGAAGAAATAGGCTGTTGGTTAAATAGGATCTGCAGCTTATCCTCTAGGTAGGGAAATGAGCAGATGAGGTGGACCAAGCGGTCCTTATCTGCCGTCAAAGTCTATGTTTCTATGTAACCATTGTTAACACTAATATGGCAATATCTCAGTAACCGTAGCAACTACTGAAAAACATTCCACTGCAGTTTTAATCATGGGTTCGAAACCTCCAACAGTGCTTAAGTCACCTAAAGATGCAGGTAGCAAAAAATACGTATCTCAAATAATTTTCGAGCAGGCACTACAATTAAAGGGACACACATAACTCAGGCATTTTCAGGATTTTTTTCACCTAGTTTTCAACATGGCATTTTGGGGACCCCACCTTTTGAACAATGCCACTGTCATTTCTTTAATCTGTCACAAAAGTTGAGTTTGCACAGCAAACATGCCATTCTGAGCCACCAGTGCAAAATCATGTTTTGGACAGGATGTGCAAAATTCCAGCTGTATGCTGTTCATGAGGAGTTGTGGAAAAGGGTAATGCTGAAAATCAGGAAGGAAAACATGAAAAATTAGCAAAGTTACTCACGAGCGTAGAAACTGCACAACGCATGCTCGTAATCTGGCAATTTTGGGGACTTTAACCAAATTTTCAACATAAGGTTTTTGGGAACTCTCCTCATGAACACTGACACTGTGATTTTGTTAATCCATCCGAAGAGTTAATTGCACACAGCGACTGAGCCATTATGCACCAGAGATACGAAAACACATTTTTGGCAGGATGTGAGAAATGACAGCAATACTGTTAATGAGTCGTTGTGAAAAAATGGCCATGTGGAAAAGCTGGCATGAAAATATTAAAAACTGGTGAAGTTACAAGTGTGCGTAGAAACTGCGCAACACACACTTGTAACATGGCCGTTTTCAGGATTTTTTGCACCAGATTTTCAACATGGGCCTTTTGGGACCTCCCTTCATGAACACTGGGACTGTCATTTCATTATTCTGTTCTGAAAGGTGATTCTGTGTAGTGACCGTGAAATCACCATTGGAGACTGAGTAATGAAATAACAGTGACAATGTTCATAAGATAGGGCCCCAAAATGCTCATGTTGAAAATTTGGTGAGAAAATACCCAAAAATGGCCAAGACATACACATTTAAATTTTTTGTATCAGAGCCATGCAAAGCAGGCTCTTAGTTTGTATATGAGATACAAACTAAGATCCTACTTGCATGACTCCTCTTGATATAAACAAATAATTTAAATGTTAAATAAAGCTACATTCTAAGGCATTTTCTGAGCAATAAAGTGCAGAATGCACTAAGAAGTCTGTCATAGAATCGCGTTTGTTCCACGGCAGAATATCATTTTGGCAGATTTCCAATTCTGACTTTTTCATGTAAAACTGAAAACTAGATGGCAGCCATGTGAATGGGGAATTTTTTCATACAATGCAGGATTCCTCTTGTATCATATAACTATATTGAAGTGTCTACTAAGTATGCTCAGAAATTATTTTTTTTCTAATTTTTAAATTGCAATAACTTAAAAATGGCTTATTGCTTTTTCACCAGACTAGCAAAATGCACAAATGTAGGGTAGTCCCTTTCTGTCCTGAAAATATCTTACAAAACAAACAAACCCTCTGGGCTGTAGACAAGTTCAAAGAAAAATACCAGGAAAGTCAGTGGGTAAAAATATGTTTTTTCACCTCTCCATAACTTGAAGACTGCACATCTAACCACAACAAAACTAGCAAGATTAAGAGATCTACCCCACAGGAAGTTGCATATCAAATTTCATGCAAATTTGTTCAACAGTTGGAAAGTTATTAAAGTGCAAATTCTTGAGTTTAACACTGAAGTGCTTACTCAACCCTACCTATAGGGGCATGACCATGTATATGGTGAACTGGGGAGAGTGGGAAAGATCTAACTGGTCAACACTGAAAAACAACCTGTTTCATCGATGTCTGTAATATGCCTTGCATCCCTTCTCTCTTACTGACCAAATCTATATAATGCAGACACTTGCCTGCTCACTCACACTTGGAATCAATCTCTTCCCTCGTCTGTGCACTTCTCATGCCCTGCTCTCTCAATGATCAAATGTTTATAATGCAGACACTTGCCTGCTCATCCATACCCTAAATCAGTCCACTCTCTTCTTTGTGCACTTCTCATGTCCCTCCTCCTCCTCTTTGAATTCTGAGTGCACTCCACCTGGTTAGGGGGAGTTTTGACCAGTGGAGGTAAGTGAGGTCATTGAGGTGGTAATCAACTTGAAGTACACCTTTTGTGAACTGGACCCGGTGCCGACGTGTTTCTTGATGAGATGCACTGACACCGCTGGCCCAGTATTTGCTCCGATTGTCCGGTGCTCCTTATCCAAGAAGGTCTTCCCTGATGCCTTGAAGGAGGTACTAGTGAGACCCCTATTAAAGAAATCATCTTTGGACCCAGAGATCAGGGCAAATTACCGACCTATCCCCTTTTTGGCAAAGGTAGTTGAGAAGGTGGTGGTGCTTCAGTTGGAAGAGCACCTCGTGACTCATGAGTTATACAAACCTTTCCAGTCGGGATTTCGGGCTAGGCATAGCACAGAAACTGCACTTGTTAGGTTGCAGAATGATGTCCTCAGGGCAAGGGATCATGAGGATAAGACAATTATTGTTCTCCTCAATCTCTCCTCAGCATTTGACACTGTGGACCATTGTGTGTTGCTTGACTGCCTTAGGGAGCTCTGCGGACTCACCGTTACGGTTATTCACTGGTTTGAGTCCTTTTTTACCAACAGGAGGCAACGGAATGTGATGGGGAATTTTTCCTCCACTCCTAGCCTCCTATCTCGCGGAGTTTCTCAAGAGTCGGTACTGGCCCCAATATTGTTCGCAGTGTACATGCTACCCCTGGGAGGGATCATTAGGAAGTATGGCTTGGGCTTTCATTGCTATACCGATGATACCCAGCTATATCTTTCCTTTGCCCCAGGAACATCCAACGCGGCAGATGTGCTAAACATCTGTCTTGCTGAGATCAACGACTAGATGGCCTCCAACTGGTTGAGACTGAACCCCAATAAGACGGAGGTATTTGTGGTGGAGTCGAACAGAATGTGTGATAGGATGGCCTCTGATTCAGCAACTGGAATTGTTCTGGGAGCCGTTTCATTGAAGGTCTCCTCTTGTGTGCGTAATCTTGTTGTTATTTTGGACAGGAATGTGACTATGGAGGCGCAAATATCCCCCAAGGTCCACTCCTGTTTTTTCCATCTTAGAAATATCACCAGAATAAAGCCCCTTGCACCACCTCTGTACCACCCTACCCTGACGCATGCCTTAGTTACATCAAGGCTTGACTACTGCAATGCGCTCTACCTTGGGGACACAGGAGGATCTCTCCGCAGGCTGCAGCTGGTGCAAAACGCAGTTGCCCGGTTACTTACTGGGTAGCAAAAATTTTGCCACATTACACTGGTGTTGCATGAATTGCACTGGCTGCCAGTAAGGTGGAGGATCCTCTTTAAGGTCGGTCTTCTCACGTATAAGGCCCTACACAGGCAGGGCCCTGGTTATCTGTCAGACCTTCTTGCACCTGCTCTCTCTCCGCCCCCTCCGCTCTTCCAGTAGGGGCCTCCTGGCAATTCCTAGAACGAGGCTAAGATCTGCTGGCGACAGAGCTTTCAGTGTTGCTGCTCCCGTTCTCTGGAATTCGTTGCCTTTTGGGGTTAGGGGAGGCCCAACTGTAGATATCTTTAAGGCCCGCCTGAAGGCCCTATTATTTTCCCAAGCTTTTTGGGATTAAATTGTGGAATTTAGCAGAATATGACAATCATATGATAGGTTAAAAAAAAAAATATTTTGTGTATTTAATATGTGATGTACTATATGTTTTTTGTTGCTGTATTTATTCATTTGTACAGCACCCAGAGCCTACGGGATTGGGCGTTTTTAAGGAAACTTTGCCTTGCCTTGTCTTGAATGACCAAATGTTTATAATACAGACACTTGCCTGCTCACCCATGCTGGACTCAATCCATTCCTCCTCTGTGCACTTCTCATGTCCCTCCTATTTGAATGACCAAATGTTTAAAATGCAGACACTTGCCTGCTCACCCATGCCTGGAATCAGTCCATTCTCTCCTCTGTGCACTTCTCATGTCCCTGCTCTCTGAATAGCCAAATGTTTTTTTCCCTCTTTTTTTTTTTTTAGATCCCCACTTCCACACGTCCCCAACGTGATGTGCGTGGGTGGAGGCACACGTATGCATGTCTTACATGATGCCTCCCACCCTACCTGTCTCACCGATACTGCCTACACCTGTCACTGGACCTCCGTCTGGTGTTGGTGGGACTATGGGAAAGTGACCCCCCCTTCCTGGGAGGGGAGAAAGGCTGCTCAATCCTGCTCCCACCTCCCCCCACTATTGGCACCATGGTGGCCTGAGGGCGTTCCCGAACCTGGGTTGCCGGCGCAGCGTGAGGTAAGGTGTCCAGCACCTCAGCCCTCAGTACCACTGGGCTGACCATGATCAAATGTTTATAATGCATAAAACTGCCTGCAGATGCTTCCACCAACCTGCTTCGACAACTTTGTTGTCGACATCCTCTACAGCAACAGTTGATTACCGACAGTCGGTATTTCGCCTGTCAGGATAACACTGTTTTTTTTTTTGGGGGGGTTTGTGCTCATGTGGGAGTTATGTCCCCACACCTCCCAATCTTTAGATAATCAACTCTAAGTCAGAGTTGATTTGAAACCAGCAAAACACCAGTGAAACTGCAGCTGGTGTACAGCAGGACCTTTACAGTGACAATATTGAATCTGCTAGAAATTGTCACTATAATGGTCTTTTGTTGTAAAGGTTTCACTACAATAATATGATTCCCCTGTTCACCCATGCCTAGAATCAGTCCATTCTCTCATCTATGCACTTCTCATGTCCCTCCTCTCTGAATGACCAAATCTTTATAACACAGACACTTGCTTGCTCACCCACGTCTGGAATCAGTCCATTCCCTCCTCTGTGCACATCTCATGTCCCGCTTCTCTGAATTACCAAAATGTTTATAATGCAGCCATTTGTCTGCTCACCCATGCCTGGAATCAGTCCATTCCCTCCTCTGTGCACTTCTCATGTCCCGCTTCTCTGAATGGTCAAATGTTTATAATGCAGATACTTGCCTGCTCACCCACACCTGGAATCGAGAACAAAGGCTCAATTTTCAAAGGGTGATGCAGGGATTGCATTAAGCCCTGTGTCACGCCTGTTGTTTGGTGCAGTTGCATAGGTCTAAATAAAAAAAAAAAAAAAATGCCATACTTTTCTCACTGTCTGCCACAGGTCAAAAACCTTCCCTACATAGCTTAGCAGAATCTATCTCTTCTGTGAGAACCTACTGAATATGTGACAAAATGTAAATATCTGGGGCTTTGGATAGACCACAAGTTTACATTCTCTGACTGTACTGAGGAACTTTCAAAGAAGCTAAGCAGAGACTGGGCCTGTTCTCCCGAATCAAGCACCTCCTATCCCATGACGCCAAAAAAAAAAAAAAACTGGTCCAAACCACCTTTCTATCCTTATTGGACTATGCCGATTCCTCTATGGCCAAGGCTCTGCCTTCGCACTCTCTAAACTTGCCTCACTCTATCACTGAGCTTTGAGATTTATCTCTGCTCTACCATACCTCATCCACCATTGTTCTTTGTATGCCGCAGTAGACTGGACATCCCTCAAGTTCAGAAGACAAAGAAATGCCACCTTTTGAACTTTTAGAGTTATCGCACATAAGCTTCTCCAGTATATCCCTGACTGTTTGCCCCTACGCGCTGTAGGCAATTACTCTTGTGCAGCCTCTCATTTATCTCCTTATACATTTCTATAGTTAAGTCACATTGTGGTAAAGCGTCTATAAGTTATGTACTCCTCACCTATGGAACAAATTACAAAAACTCTTAAGCTGGCTGCTCGACAACCTTCTCCTCCTTCAAAAAGCTTTTCTTTCATTCTTTTATAGTATCCTGTAACTGCCCCAGACAGTGAAATAAGTGTAGGATATCCGTCCCCAGGCCTTGTGATTCCCTGTTTATCACTCCTTCTCCCTATCATCCCTCCTTCCCCCTTTTCCTGAACTGTTCATGTACATACTGTATAATAATGTATATTTACAATATTGTTTTTTCTTAGCCTCTTGCATATTTGCCTGTATAGACCTTGCCTAATGCTGTACTTTGTTGTATATCTTTTTCCAGATTGTATTTCTTGATTCCACACCCATCTTTTTCCTTTGCATATTGTTTTATGTGCATTCGTCCAGGTCCGCCTGGTAAAATAAAGATTGATTGACTGACTGAAACTCCTTTGGCACAAGTGAACCTGATTTTAGTACAACGGGTGCAGTTGTGAGAGTTTCCTCAGTTTGCCGCAGCTTACACCAAAGATTTGTCTCAAGCCCCATAAAAAGAGTACCCCCAAATGGTGCAAGTTAGACCGGGGAAAAGCTGGCCTAACTTGTGGTATTTGGTGCTCAGGATTGAAAATCCAGATTGCTGGCTGGGAGAATCCACAAGCTGTGAGTGCCACAGGCTCGGCATACCAGGGGCTTGCAACATTCTCTGGGTTTTGAAAAATCAAGCCCATGTGACTCCAATCTCAGCATAATCGCATATCGAATATAACAGTAATATGTTTCTTTCTAAAATACTTACTGGCTTTAATCCTGTCAAGCTTTCTAACATTATAGCCTACTTGTAATTCCATACTACCTCTCATTCCAACTGTTTTTTTTTTCTTCCCAACGTTCTCGTAATCATACCTGAAAGAAATCCCATACAAATACATAATCTAGCCATCTATGATACTTACCAGTGGGAATGACTTCCAAATGATCCTTCTGCTCTGCAGTCTTTTCCACCTTCACATCAACAAAAGGTAGTTTGTCATTCCTGTCTTCCTCCTCCAAATTAACAAAAGGGAGTTTGTTATTCCTTTCCTCCTCCTTCACATCAACAAAAGGGAGTTCATCATTCCTCTCTTCTTCCTTCACAACACAAGGGAGCTCACCACCACCCTCTTCCATCTTCACATCAACAAAAGGAAGTTTGTCATTCCTCTTTTCCTCTTTCACATCAATACATGGGGGTTCTTCATCCCTCTCAGACAGCAATAACAATTGCTCATTTGGGACGTTGTAGCCTATACATAAAAAAATTACAATACAATACTAATGTCATTTATAATCAGAGCTACATAAAGGTAAAATAAGACTTCCAAGAATATATGTATTGTACCAACTGTTGTTTATGGTTGATGATTGATGATGGTTCATAACCACAACTCTTTTCTTGGCAACAGCCACCTCTGAAGCCAGATTATTAATTTATATACGTACATATCAGGGATTGACAAATTTCAAAATGGCATGCTAGTCCAGGACAACTGGCCTAGTCAAAAATGGCAGTCCCAGAGTTCCAAGTGGTAGTCCAGTACACTTATATGAAAATTTTAACCCAACATACGCAGAAATAAATTACATGGTGTGGCTGGGGTTGTACTGTTGTATTATGTCATAGGCTGGATGTACAGTAGATGTAGAAGAACTGTGTAAAATCAGGAAAAACAATATGTCTCCATCCAATTCCTATATTTAGTTTCTTTTATGAATGTTAATACAGCAGGCCCAGGGTGGGACTGGTGTACCGTGTGTAGGGGTACCAGATTTTGGGATTCCAAAAAGAGGACACTTAGTTCCTCCCCCGATGAGCCCTCGTGCCAGACCCCGAGCAAACAGGTTTAAAGTCTCCACTGCCTTCACAGCTCATATACAAGGAGGTCCTAGGTAGGAGAGAGTAAAACAATTATAAAAATAATAATAATACAACAGGATATGGAAGGTACATGAAGAATACTTGGCAGCTGGAAAAGAGGACATGTCCTTGTAAAAGAGGACATCTGGTAACCCTAACCATGTGGGCAGGCTGAAGTCCATTTTAGAAGAGATCGGATAATTGTTTAAGAATTAGTTAGAACTGAAGGCCATCAACAAGCCATTCTGTGAATATAGCATGACTGTCATCAAGGGGTAGACTGATTAGATTGGGAGGACAGGAAGAAGATGATGATGATGGAGCACTAGGAGTACTTGCATCAGGATCATCATCACTCATCAGGAGAAAAAACGGAAGCAGCAGCGGCACCAGCAGCAGCAACAGGATGCCCATGAACATGTCTAGTTCCTGGACCAGAGAACAGCCAGTGGTTAATTGCAGGATCTGGATCAAATTCATACAGTTTAGGACCTTCTACCGCTATCTGCAGGAGAGACTGTAGTGTGTCATCAGAAAGCCGTGTCCTTATTTTTGTTTTGATAAGGTTCTGAATAGAAAAAAACTCTTTCACACTTAGCAGTTGAGACACTCATAGTTATTAGCATTTCGACTAAGACAAGAATAATGTGCCCAATCTGTGGTGGTTTTTCTTTTAGTAATTTTGCATAGACCTGTAAACAGGGCTTGTCAGCTGAAGATTTAAGCAGCATTTTAAATGTAGCATACTCAGACTTTATATATGTTCCTGCTGCTCTTCCGTGAAAAAAATAAAAATATTGAACCAGGTTTGCCAGTTCACAGGTCCCAAACACCGCTAATTGGTCTCTTGGCAGATCAAACTGCTTGAAATCTAAACCGCGAAACCATTTGAGAGGCACCTCTGAGAAATTTTTAAACCTCTCGTCTATGTATGTTATCGCTGCATCTATTAAATTCTGCAATTGTGTATCTCTTACAAAATTAACTTCAATCAATCAAAAATCTTTATTTATTCAATCAATAAAAATCTTTATTTATTCAGGCAAACATCATTGAGCGTAGCTCATTTACAAGATGGACCTGAGTGGTCATACAAATAAGGATACAGGGTTTTTTACAAAGACATGAGAATAGCATAACATTAGTACAATCAAATAAATAAGAGATATATACAAAATTTACAGATATACAAGGCACAATAAAATAACTTAACCTGTAAAAATGAAGAGGATAATAGATATAGCAGGGATAATAATCAAATAATAGGGCTTTTGTAGGCTTTTATATGAAATGTGATAACTGACTGGGTAGAAGAAAGGAAACTAAACATAGTGGATTACAGAAGGGAGGGGTGTAGGTTGGATGGGCAGTTGCCTCGGAATGGGAAAGGAACAGTCCTCTCCTCCTCCTCCCCTCCCCTCTTTGACACAACTTGCTCCATCCATTTCTGTTCAGGTTTGTAATGGCTAAGGAAAGTTGCCATGTATTTCCCTGCTGATTTTTTCAGCTCCGTAAGCTGGAGTAGGCAGGTCTCAACAAGTTGTGGAACTTCCAGTATTACTATGTGATCTCTTTGAAACTGGAGTGACAGGTTTTTTAGTATTGGCAGGAAGTCTAGTAGTATATATAGGGATTTTACAAACTGCACACTCTGTACTTCTTTTAAGAGAGCCTTTGTTCTAGAACCTTCATCACTAGCAGCAGAAGATGCATGTTCTAGGTGTTGAGCGACACTGGGTAGGTTAACCTGAACTGCATGAACTGACCGTGACCTACTGACAAGCCATCTCACTTGTTTTATAGTACTAAAGTGAGCAAGATCAGTATCCATGACATTAACAATTTCTTTTAGCTGTCTCATTTTTTTGGGACTGTAATGATAAAACTTAAATATTCCCTTGAGAGGACTTTCAAGCTTTGACACAAATGTATTTTTTTTTACCACATCAAGAATTGCCAGCTCTAACTTATGGGCAATGCAGTGCATCGCAATTATTTGAGGACGGTGTTCCCGCAACTTTGCTATGGTTCCTCCTCTTTCGCCCATCATGACACTGGCCCCATCAAAATTTGCTGAAACAAGGAGTGGCCCTGGATTGTGAACATTTTGTAGGTTACTTAGGGGAAGATTTACTGACTCAAGTGCAGCCATTATTGCGTGAAATACACCTTCTGCATGTGCATGTTCCAGTGGCACAGCTTGGATAAGCACTGTACGCACCTGTTTTGAGTCTGCGTCAACAAACCGTATGAAAACATTTTCCCACTCAGTTATACTAGAATCTGTACTACCGTCAGCAAGAACTGTCACATATTTAACATCAGTAAGAGTCTGCATCTGGGTTTGGGATATAACTGCTGATATAGCACCACAGAAGTCCTGGCTCGCTTATCATTGGTATAATTAGAACCAAGCATTATCCCATTTTTCTCCTGCAGTTCACAGAGCCACTCCATGTCTGAGAAAGGGCGCAGATTTTTGGCAATGGAATATGCTGTGTTGAACAGCCGTTGCATCTTGACCTTAGTGCCCTGATCCAACTGCGTAAATGCTTGATACAGTGGGGACTCAGTGATATCAAAATGTACCGCACGCTGACCACTGTCTGCAATATGTTGATTCATACACAGCAAATGTGGATTGGACTGGTCATGAGCACGTAGTGACTCAATCCGAAAATTATTTGAGCCAGTGGCAAAAACATTAGATTTCTTTGAAAAGGCTGGTACTGCAATGGTTGGATATTTTTCGCACACAGTGCAATACATCAGTTCTCTTTTTTCATCATATCTCAGCCAGTTATAAATGGTTAACCAATGCCTTTGAAACAATCTGGCCCTTTTCTCCTGATCGTATTTCTTATCTTTATTTGGCCTCTCTGGCCTCTCATCCTGCTCATGGAGCACTAAAGTACGTTTTTAGGGAGTGGATGTAAACTTTCAGTTAAGCCTTCATTGCTTAATTCAACACACTGATCAGCAGTTATATCTCCTGACACAGATATAGGCTCATTGTCATTGTTATTACTCTTATCTGCACTAGACACAGAGGTGGATTGTGTTTCTGTTTCAGGTGGTGTATTGCTACTGATGGAGTCTGCTGTCACTGCTGATACTCGTGAGGCTAGTGACCAGAGAGAAAAAAAAAGTCTGCTGTTTACTACTCCTGCTCCTGTTCTGCATATTGTGGCACTTATTTTCTTCCCCCAATGATAATAAAATATATTTTATTTTTCAGTATGTTTGTGCGAGTTTCTTTGGGTTCCGGGGTTTGGTGGACTGGGTGGCAGACAGTGACACTGGGGGCCAGAAGGACACTAGTAGAAGAATGAGGTGCTTATTTGCCTTAGCCTTTTCAATAAATATAGATCTTTAATTAGAATTGTCTTGAAACTTTCAGAGTTATGATTGTGCAAACAAGGTAAGGCAAGTCACTTAATCGGATTTGGCGGGGCAGGCACACAAAGACACTCAGAAGAAGCCAGGACAAAGGCAGTGGAAGAAGCTGGAAGGGAGCGGGGAGTGGGATGAGAATAGGAAAAGTCCAGCAGGTTACAGGGTCACCTTGTTACATACAGTAATAAACAGCACAAGCGCACAGCACGTAACTCCCTAAGGCTGCCTATTGCTCCCTCAGATAGCCGACAGTGACTGGCAGTTCTTTGTTTAGTTTTTTTAATAATTCACAGGTCAGTCACACACTTTAGGCTACAAAGGTCAAGTTCAAATGTGCTACACTTTTACAACTTTAAACAATGCAGAAAATAAATTTAAATAAGTCACTTGAGGGAATTAGTGCAGTTTTGTAAGTACTGCTCTACTGACTTTTCCTTCTCCAGTTACTGTTCTGTATTTTACTCTTTTATTTATTTGGGCAACTAGATAGCAAGTTTTACAACACAAAGCCTCCGCTTTCTACTGCAGCTGCTAGCTACTGCTGTCTTGGCAGTGCAAGTGCAAGTACAGACGGGCAGCAGTCAGACCCGACCCTACACTGTACACTTTCTCAGGTTTACTTATTTATAGAAACACAGACAGTTGAAGACAGGGCAGCTACAACGAGCGGGTGCTCACTTCGTGAGGTGCTAACCTCTAAATAGCAACCAATCCAATGTCTGATTTACTTATTTCTAGCCCTGCCTTAAGCCCTCCTTGCTTTCCTCCTCCTCCTTCTCCTTACTGCTGCTATTTTATTTTGGCACAGATGGACACAAAAGTGTGAATCCCTTCTGTCCTTTCCTTTAACTTGACAACACAAAAGCCTCTGCTCTTGCTGTCTTTTATGCTGTCTTTTTGCTCCTCAGTGGCTGGTCCTCCCCTCCCTTCCCTTATTACGTAGACTCACCACTGACTCCACAGCCTCAACCCAGCAGACAGTGCAGACGCAAGAAGAATTTAGCCCTCAGACAGCAAACCCAGCCAGACAGACTGTGTGCCGTGCAAACTAAAAGAAGTTGCTGCAGTACAAAGGGGCTGTTATACTGAACTTGTAATTTTGTGTGCACTTTTACCAGCTTACAATAGTGCACTGTGTTTCCTTGGATCAGTGCACTAGTTCCCTGTTTATTTTGGTTAGTATACCCCTCCTCTTTCCTCTCAATGCTCCTTGTCCTTCAGTGGTCCCTTCCTAAGTCCACCCTTCAAAGTTCTATTAAAATACGGGAACAAAATGCACACTTCAGTTCTTCTGCCTTATTTGTAATACCCCTTATTGACTTTTTGTGTTTTCTCTCATTTGATTTTTTTTGGGTTTCTGCAAGGATCTGGTGAAATCTGTTAGGAACACTCAACACAAACAGTAAAAGGCTGGCTTCGACAACGTTCTCCCTCTCCCTATTTTTTTATTTGTGTGAGCAACTGATGGCACTGGCAGCTTCAACAGTTTAATTTGTATCCGGCTCTTCCCCTTCCCCGCCACAGTGCGCCGCTCACCGACCTCAGACACCAACCTCCCTCGCTAACTCCAACTCTCCCTGGCCTTTTTTTTTTTATATATTAAAAGCTGTGTAGTACACTTAAATAGGCAGCCAGGTAGTGCCTTTAAAACAGACAGCCCCTCGTAGGACTAAAATATAATATTCGACTTCTTCTCCTCTCCAAGCTCCAATGACAACGACAAACTGCTCTGGGAACAGCACGCACGTCCTTTCTCTGTGAAAGATGAGAGAAAGTGAGTGTGTGTGTGTCCCCAGATTGGTTCCGCCAAGTCTACGCCAGAGCCAATGTGCACCTCACCCTTCGGTGAGCCTGGGTTGGATTTGCTGCCACACATGCCAGTCTCATGACTGGCTCCTCCTCTGTTCTGTCTTGGCCGCTGCTCGAACCCGCTCCGGGCACTCCCGCACTGTTTCTGCCCCCCGCTGCTGACCTGCCATATCACGTGAGTGCTGCTCCAGTGGGTCAGATGACCACCAGCCCAGGACAGGATGGCAGGACTCCATTATCGCCAGCGAGCACCCTGCTAGCAAAAGTTGGTAATTGCAGAAATATATATTTTTTTATTTTAATGCTTGCCCATGGACAAGTGGCTCTTTCCAACAGTACTTGTCCCCGACTGGAAAGTAATAGCCCGGGACGTCGGGCTATCGTAATTGTCAAACCCTGCTAGGCAGGCAGCTTGTTGTTCCCCAGGGGTATCGTGAACAGTTGCTCAAAATTGCACATGATATTCCCTTGTCTGGTCACCTGGGAATCACGCGCACTATGCAGTGGTTGGCCCAGAATTTCTACTGGCCTAACTTCACCCAGCAGGTGAAAGAGTATTGCAGGTCTTGTCACCGGTGCCAAGAAATAGGGAAGGCGGGCAAGAAAACCCAAGCTGCCTTGATTCCATTGCCCATTGTAGAGGAGCCATTCCAGAGGGTGGGAATGGATATTGTGTGGCCTTTAAATACCCCCAGCTCCTCAGGGAAGAGATTCATCCCTACTGTGGTGGATTATGCCACCCGGTACCCAGAGGCAGTCGCCCTATCCTCTCTGAGGACAGACAAAGTGGCAGATGCCTTACTTGGGATTTTCTCCCGTGTTGGGTTTCCACAGAAGGTCATCACCGATCGAGGGGGTTCCTTCATGTCAGACCTGATGAAATGTTTATGGGAGAAGTGTGGGGTGGAGCAGAGATGTACGACACCCTATCACCCATAAGCCAATGGGCTTGTGGAAAGATTCAATGGTACCCTAAAGTCAATGCTCTGAGCGTTTGCTGAACAGCATGGGAGGGACTGGGAGAAATACCTTCCCACCTGTTGTTTGCATACAGGAGGTACCCAAAGTCGACAGGATTTTCCCCTTGAACTCTTATATATGCGCCGATTACGTGGGCCCCTAGACTTGATCGGGAGGACTGGGAAGGCAAGCACGCCACCCAGGGAACTCCCATTGTGGATTATGTCTTTAGGTTTAGGAGAGGCTGCCGAAGTTTATAGGGACAGCCCAGAGCAACCTGGCAGCTGCCCAACAGAAACAAAAAGTGTGGTATGACCGCAGATCCAGAGCTTGCTCGTACATGGTGGGTCAGGAAGTCATGGTCCTTTTTCTGGTCCGGAAAGACAAGCTGCAGGCTGAGTGGGCAGGACCGTACAAAGTGGTTATGAAGGTATATGACGTGAACTACATTGTGGAGTTACTTGACAGAAGACAGACAAAAAGGATGTACCATGTCAACATGGTGAAGCCATATGCAAATAGGGTGGACATGGTGTTTGCAGTGTGTAGTCCTGGGGAGGGGACGGACGAAGGAGACCCCATTCTGGACTTGCTGGAGAAAGTAAGCAGGAGTCCTCTGTGGAGACAGTAAAATTGTCTCCCCAGCTGGCCCCGGACCAGATCCAGAAAGTAAGGGAGGTTTTAGCAGACTTTGCTCCAATGTTTAGCGCCAAGACTGGACTAACCCCCTTAGCGATGCACGATGTGGAGACAGGGACACAGACGCCCATATGTTGGACAGTATATTGGGTGTCAGAGGCTGTCCAAAAGGACATTAGGAGGGAAGTGGAGGAGATGCTGGATTTAGGGGTAATCCAGAGATCCCACAGCCCCCCGTAGTCCTTGTGCCCAAGCCAGATGGCTCAACTCATTTCTGTGTGGACTACTGTGGATTGAATGCAGTCACAAGTCAGACGCCCACCCGATGCCCCAGATGGGTGAACTCCTGGACAAGTTGGGAGGCGACCTACCTTACGATCATTGACCTGACAAGGGGTATTGGCAGGTAGAGTTGACAGACAGAGCTAGGGAGGAGGTTGGCTGACCTGCTGAGTGGGTTTGTGACAGTGCTCACAGCCTAGGAAATAAAATCCTGATGATGGTGACTGACCTGGACATTATGACTTTTACTGAGATATGATACTGGAAACCATGACTGGAATGTAGCAATACCAGGTTATACGCTGTTTAGGGGAGTGACATGGAGGGTAAGAACGGAGGGGGTTGGCTTTTTACATCAGGAAGAGTATTAGATCGACTGAGAAACAAGGAATGCAGGGGTCAGAGGCAATGTGGGTCACCCTTGAGATGGGCAATAGCACACCTATTCACATGGGCATGATATACAGACCTCCAGCACAGGGGGAGGAGGTGGACAGGGCTCTAGTGGAATCCATCCACACAATGGCAGCTAAGGAAGCAGTGCTGCGGGCAGGTGATGTCAATCTGCCAGATGTGGATTGGAGCATCCCAGCTGCTGCCTCAACCAGGAGGAGGGACATCCCGTACTCCATGGAAGGGGTAGGCCTCAGGCAGCTTGTACTAGAGCCCACCTGGGAGGGTGCAGTTTTGGACCTGGTAATCAGCAACAGGGACAGAACTGCAGAAGTCAGGGTGGGCAGACACCTAGGGTCCAGTGATCATCACGCAGTTTGGGTCAGTATGGAGTCAAGCCACACAAACGTGAGGGTCCTGGATTTCAGGAGGGCAGACTTTACCAAGATGGGGATATGTCTCAAAAATGCCCTGGCAAGGAGGAATGAATGGGGGGAGTTGAGGAGCAGTGGGCCCATCTGAAAGGAGTCATAATGGAGGCCAAAAAACAAGGGCAGGAGAAAGAAAGAATCACTATGATTCTCAGAGGAAGTGGCCAAGAAGGTAAGGACAAAAAAGATGGCTTTCAGAAATACTAGGAAACACAGAAGGCAGAGGACAGGGTAGTATACCTGGGTAAACAGAGGGAGGTAGGGAAAGCAGTCAGGAGCACAAAGGCACAAATGGAGGAAAAAATTAAACAGAAGCTAAAAAAGGGGACCCGACTTTTTAGAGAAGCATTACTGAAAGGAGAAAACCAGGGATGGGATTGTAAGGCTTAAATGGGAAAAAGGTGAGTGTTTGGAAGGGGAAACTGGAAAAAATATAAATACTGAACAAATATTTTTGTTCTGTATTCACAGAAGAAGGAGGTGATGGACCACAGTTAGGCAACATGAGCAAATATTGGGGGGGGGTGGACACCAGTCCATTTATGGAAGACAGTGTTCTAAAAGAACTCACAAAACTGAAAATGGACAAGGCAATGGAACCAGATAGGGGATACATCCTAGAACATTAAGGGACTGGACCTACAGTAGGTAATGGCAGCACCACTGGCAGCCCTTCTTAATGAATCACTTGATATGGGAGTGGTTTCAGAGGACTGGAGGAGGGCAGGTGTAGTCAATCTTCACAAAAATGTGAGTAAGGAAGAGGAGGCTGGAAACTATTGACCAGTCAGCCTCAACTCAATACTGGGGAAAATTATGGAATCTACTTAAAGAAAGGACTGTGGAACACCTTGAATCCAGTGGAACACAGGATCAGAGACATCATGGATTCACAGCAGGAAGGTCATGTCAAAGAAGTCTAAGTGATTTCTTTGACTGGGTGACTAGGGAAGTGGATCGGAGGAAGCGGAGGATGTGGCTTACCTGGATTTCAGTAAGACCTTCTATACCATTCGACATAGAAGACTGTGAACAAGCTGGGCAGCCTGGGAGTGGGTCACAAGGTTGTAAACTAGACTAGGAACTGGTTGAGTGATAGAAGACAGAGGGTGGTGGTAAATGGAGCTGAATCTGAGGAAAGGAAGGTGACTAGCAGGGTGCCACAGGGTTCAGTTCTGAGGCCAGTCCTGTTTAATGTCTTCATAAGTGACACTGGGGAGGGCTGGAAAGGAAGATGTGCCTCTTTGCACATGACACCATGACCTGCAGCAAGGTGGACATTCTGGGAGGGATGGAAAAAATGAGAAGGAGAAAGGTAAACTGAAGGAATGGTCTAAAGTGAGGCAGCTGAGCTTCAATGTGAAAAAGTGCAAAATTGTGCATTTGGAGCACAAGAACCCAGGGAGAATTACATGATTCAGGTGTGTGTGTGTGTGTGGGGGGGGCAGATACTGAGGGTCACTAAACAAGAACAAAATCTGGGGGTAGTCATATCTAATGATCTAAAGATGGCCAAGCAATGTGCCAAGGCTGTGAGGAAAGAGTGGGATGCTGGGGTGCACAGGAGAGGTATTACCAGCAGAAGAAAATAATAATAATAATAATAATAATAATAATAATAATTATAAACTTTATTTTTAAGCGCCTTTCAAGTACCAAGGTGCTTTACAATAATAAACCATGATTCCATAAAAACTAATACATTAATATATAAAACAACAATTGCAGATGGTAACAATTCACTGATAGGCCTGACCCCACAAAAAAGTTTTAAGTGCCTGTTTAAACCCCCCCCCCCACGGTCACGCATTCCTGAAGCTGACGGGGCAGAGAATTCAGAGGTGGGGGCCACGAACATAAATGCATGGGCCCCAGAAGATTTCAATACTACCCTCGGAATCTCCAGCAACCCCTCGTCAGCAAAGCGGAGCTGTCACACAGGGGTGTAGGGAATCAGAAGCTCTTTCAAGTAGTCGAGGCCAAGTCCGCGTAGGGCTTTGTAGGTCAATAAACCTATCTTGAAGGTGATCCGCCACTGAATCGGCAGCCAGTGCAGATCACGCAGCACAGGAGTGATATGTGACCTCCGAGACACCCCAGTTAACAGTCGAGCAGCAGCGTCCTGCACTAGCTGCAAACGGTGGATATCAACCCCAGGAAGCCCCAAGTAAAGGGAGTTGCAGTAGTCAAGGCGCGAGGTCACAAAGGTGTGGACCAACACAGGAGGTGGCGATGCCACTGTACAATTCATTGGTGAGGCCTCATTTGGAGTACTGTGCCCAGCTCTGGAGCCACACCTCCATAAGGACAGAGACAGGGTGGAGGCAGTTCAAAGAAGGACAACAAAGATAAAGTCATATGAGGAGAGATGGGAAGACCTCAATATGTATACCCTGGAGAAGAGGAGAGGTAGGGGAGTTATGATAGAAATCTATAAATATCAAAAGGGCATAAATAGGGTAGAAGCATAGAAAGTGTGTTGGCAGAAGTGGAGCTTGGGTCCACTGAGTCTGCCCAAAAATTTACCCAGAGATGCTCCAGACACCTATTACTCCTTAGGGTGCCTTGGCTTTGCACTCAATAGTGCTTGCCGACTGTGTCCGTAACTTATCCCATCTGTGCTTTAAACCTGCCACCGTGGTGGCACTAACCACATCAGAGGGCAGTTTGTTCCATGGCTCAACCACCCTCTCCATGAAATAATACTTACTGATGTCCTTTCTGAAGGCCCCTCCCTTCAGTTTCCGGTTGAGACCACATGTAGACGAATTTATGCTCCTAGTGAACAGTTCTTTGTATGACACTGTGTTTATGCCCTTAAGCCCTTAAGGAGCTTATATTTTTCAATCATGTCTCCTCTGTCTCTACATGTCTCCAGTGAATACAACCCCAGTGCCTTGAACCTCTCCTCATAGGCTAACCCTTGCATGCCAAGAATCATCTTTGTTGCTCCCTTTTAGATAGTCTCCAACCTATCCACATCCTTCCTAAGATTCAGTCTCTGGAACTGGATGCACTACTCAAGATACAGTCTCACCTGGGATTGATAAAGAGGAACTATCACCTCCCTGTCTCTGCTATCTATACCGCTCAACATTCTATTTGCTTTACTATAGGCCTTACTGCACTGACTCTGCTGCTTGTGGTCTACACAAATGATGACCCTTAGGTCCCTTTCTTCTGTGGAAGAGGTCAACTTGACCTCATTAATGTAGTATTTGATTCTGGTTGCCATTCTTGTGTCCATTTTTCCAGTGTCCTGAGGTCCTTGGTCATGTCCCAGACTCTGTCAATGCAGTCCACCCTGACACTGAGCTTGGTGTTATCTGCAAATAGGGCAAGGTTACCCTTTATAACTACACATGTCACTGATGAACACGTTGAAAAGTGTCGGTCCAGGGACTGGCTCCTGAGGCACTCCAATAATGACGCACTTTACTGAGGATTTGACCCAATTAACAACTATCCCTCTGTTTCCAGTCTGCTAGCTTGTTTCTCACCCATCTAACAATTTCCCTTGCTATGCCCAAGTCTTCCTTCTTTTTCAGAAGATATCTATGTGAGACTGTATCAAAAGTTTTGCTGAACTCAAAGTAAAGTAAATTCACTGCAAGGCCTTTATCCAGTTCCTTAGTCACCTGGTCAAAGAACACTAAGATATGTTTGACAGATCTACCTGTCAGAAATTCATGCTGTTTGATGTTCTGTAGGTGATTTGCCTCTAAGTACTCTGTAAGATCCTGTTTGATAAGGGACTCCATCAGTTTGCCTACAATACATGTTCGGCTAACTGGTGTGTAATTTGTTGTCTCTTCCCTGTCACCACCCTTATGGGATGGCACTACACTGGCCACCCTCCAGTCCAGCGGTACAACCCTTATCATGAGTGATCTATAGAATAAGTGTCTCACTGGGTTTGCCAGCTCCCTCAATATTCTTGGATGTAAGCTATCTGGGCCTGGGGCCTTGTCTGGTCTGATGGCCAAGAGGCCTTCTTTTACTCTGGCTGTAGTGAATTCCTGAATGTTCATCCTTGTGATTCACCTTGCTGAGGCTGTATTACCACAGTCTGGCAGTGGACCAGGCTTCTCCTTGGTAAATACTGAACAGAAGAATTTATTTAGGGTTTCAGCCTTCTGCTCATTGTCCTTCAAAACCTTGTCGTCATCATTCAGTCTTATGATCCCTCTTCCTTTTCTTCCTGATATATCATTTTTTCCTCCAGTTTTAATCCCTCTCATGATCTGAAGCGCCTTGTCTGCTCTGGCCTCCCTCGCTGCTCTCTTAGCGTCCCCACTTTTTTGAATGTATCCCTCCCATTTTACCTCACTCTTCTTTTGTCCGAATGCTGTATATGCCTGTCTTTTTGCCCTAATTGCATCCCAACTTGACCTGAGGCCATAGTGATCTCTCGTGTCAGTTTCTCTTTGTTACGGTTTTGATGCAGAGTCTAGTGGTTTCTAGGATTGTCTCTTTCACATTTTTCAATATGTCCTCCAATTCTGAGGTCTCCAAGATGTTTGCCAACTGTTCTTTCACCAACTGTCTTAACCAGAAAAAGGGTACTGGAGGACAGCATCTTTCAGAAAAGGAGAAGTTCAGAAATGAGGGGGCATGACATGAGGTTGCAATGGGTAGACTAAGGGTTATGTGAAGAAGAATTTCTAAATGGAATTGGTGGTGGATGCATGGAATAGAATTGTCTCCCAGTGAAGGTGGTGGAGCCAACACAGTGGGGGAATTCAAAAATGCATGGGACAGGCATAGGGAAACCCTAGTGAAAGGAACAAGAAGGTAAAGTCAGAGATCAAGTAGGGTCTGTGGCTTTTGCAGTGGGTAGGGATAATGGGCAGACTGGATGGGTCTATCAGTCCTTATCTGCCGTCAATTTCTTTGTAGCATCACTACTCCGTCATATTTTCTTTATCAATTTCCTGTTCCCAGGATGAAAACCTCAACTGGTCAAAACACAATGTTTTACAAATTGCCATCTTTTATACAATTCTCTACCTCTGTCTTTTTTTGAAACGTAATACGGTTAACAATACCTCGCTGTTAATTGTCAATGTACCTGCTTCTCTAGATAGACATATTTGACCGTGTATTTGTATATTTCTGGTTGTATTATTAACTGAAAAAGCTAATATTCTTCAGGTGGAAGCTACCTCTAACTGAAAGCTGGAAAGGTGAAATACTGAACTTAGAATCAGCAGGAAAGACATTCTTGCTCACATTAGAGGGAGGTGTACCCTACTTTACAATTTACACATGTTATTGTTCTTTTGAATGAAGGAGCTTGCAATACTGCTTTGGAGATATGAGGTTTAAACCCAGAAGGATTGAAATACTGTTTACTGTTTCTTTCCTTGTACATAGCTGACTAGTTTTGGGCTGATTGCTTTAAGAGCACAACTCATCATGCTGTATTGTGGCTGGGGAGGTTTACCTGTGTTTGACTCAGCTGCTTGATTTTTCTCTGTTTGTTTAGCAGGGGATTTTCTCTGTTAAATTGTTGTGCAGGTTGTCTTGCTGACAGGAAGGTCAACACTCACCGCAGTGGTGGGTTAGAGCTTTTAGATGATTGTTTCAAGTGGGCACAGTTTGGGTCCAAATCCCCCCCTTTCCCCTCACCCCACCCACACCTGGTGCCATTTCCTTTATACCAGGGGTTCTGACATCATTTCCACAGGAAGGCAAGGTGCATACCACTGTCATATCCTTACCAGCACACTGCACCTGACAATATAAGCATCTACATCTACATATATATATATATATATATAGATATATATATATATATATATATAGAGAGAGAGAGAGAACAAAACAATAATAGGAAAAAAAAACTTACACAGGATAAACAGGAAGGTAGACAGACATGTGGGGAGTAGTGCAATGCACTAACTGTGGAGCAGCAGTCTTTCAGGAGTCTTTCTGGAGGCTGAGATGCTGCCCTATTTGTACCGCTCCATAATCCATAAACCACTCTGGTGGAGGATAGTTCCCCTATGGATGCACCCGCAGAGGAGACTAAGGAGATTGTGGACAACTGTCGCAAGGGAGGCTCTTAGGAAGGAGGCAGAGGACACCACAGGGAAAGGAAGCAGCTCCTAGTGGGGACTCCAATTATGGGGAGAGAACTGGGGGAGCAGGGAAGGTGAGTAAGGTGCCTGCCTGCTGCCATGGCTTGGGGACAGGAAGCACATCCTCAGGATCACGAGAACAGCTGCACGGGAGATGGAGCTGGAAGTCACTGTCCACCTAGGGACAAATGACGTGGCTCAACATGAGATTAAATCAGTGCAGGAGGAGTCTGAGGAGTTGGGGAGGGGCCTTAGGCAAGTAGCACACAGAGTATCCTTCTCAGAGGTGCTGCCTGTCTATGGCATGGGTGAGGCGAGGTTACTCCGCACCATGTGATTCAATGAATGGTTGAAAAACTGGTGTGGAGCACAGGAGTTTGGCTTCATTGGGGACTGGGGTTCCACCTGAAGGGATACAAGCCTATACTGGCAGGATGGTCTGCATCTGTACAGGAAGAAAACAAGTCTTCTGGGTGATCAGTTTAAATGCTTCATTGGCAAGCTTTTAAACTAGTCAAGGGGGGAGGCACTGACAAGCAGCAGGGAATTCCCAGCCTCCACCTACAAAATAGGGTACTAAATGAGGTAAAGACCATGGCAGAAAGGTCAGTAGGGAGCAGGACAGGGGTAAATGGAGAAAGCAAAGTCAATGAGGGTAGGGATTGTGCTACAAGAGATAAGGTCATAAAAAAAATGGAGAGTAATGAGTACCAATGCCCATAGTCTGGGTAAAAAGCTTCCTGAACTAGTGGCCTTGATGGAACAGGAACATCTGGATATCGTGGCAGTCACAAAAACATGGTACACACAGAACCATGACTGGGATGTAAACATACCAGGACACACTATCTACAGGAGGGACAGGGAGGGTAAAAGAGGAGGAGGAGGAGTAGCTCTCTACATAAGGGAAGGAATCAAAGCAACAGAACAAAAGGGTTAACACGGAGGAGAGGAAGCACTGTGGGTCAATTTGGAGACAGGCAATGGCACCACAATCTGCACAGGGGTTGTATACAGACCCCCCCACTCAGGGGGAGGAAATGGACAAGGAAATGATAGAAGGTATCTTTAGAATGGCAGACAAAGGGGAGATATTGCTGATGGTGGATCTGAATATGTCAGATGTTAACTGGAGTGCATTTGCAGCAGCCACTTCCAAGAGTGGGATAATTCTAGATGCCCTACAGAGGCATGCCTTAGACAGCTAGTACTGGAACCCACTCAAGAGGGAGCAGTCTTAGACCTGGTACTCTCAAATGGAGATGGAGAGAGGATCACAGATTTAGAAGTGGGTAGCCATCTGGGAACCAGCAACCATCAAACAGCATGGTGCACAGTAAACACAGCAGTAGAGTCAAGCCATACAAAGGCAAAGGTACTGGACTTTAGGAGGTCTGACTTTGCCAAAATGGGTGCATGCCTAAAGAATGCACTAGCAAATGGGGAGGAAGGAGGGATGGAAGAACAATGGAGAATAATCAAAACTGCAGTCACAGAGGTAACAAGCCTTTAAGAAAATAAACAAAACAAAATGATGTAAAAAAAACACTATGGTTCTCAAAGGAGCTGACAGGGAAGGTCAGGGAGAAAAAGAAAGCATTCAGGAAGTACAAGGAATCACAAAAGGAGCAGAACAGAGAACTGTATGAGTTAAAGCAGAAGGAAACAGGGAAGGCAGTCAGAACAGCAAAGGCCCAAACTGAAGAAAAGATAGCCAACTCAGTTAAGAAGGCGGGTAAAACCTTTTATAGGTACATCAGAGAGCGAAGGAAGACCAAGGGAGGGATAGTGAGGCTTAATAAAGGGGAAGGGGTGGTCAGAGGGTGACTGTGAAAAGGCAGAGATACTAAACAAATATTTCTGTTTAGTATTCACAAATAAAGAGGGGGAGGTACCTAAACCAAACAACAGAAACACTCTGGATATGGAGGTTGATACTAGCCCATTCACAGAAGAAAGAGTTCTGAAAGAACTCTTAAAACTGAAGGTGGACAAAGCAATGGGGCCTAATGGGATTCATCCCAGAATTCTAAAAGAACTAAGGATAGAACTAGACACACCACTGACTACCCTCTTTAACAAATCATGGGAGGATGGGGTGGTACCTGAGGACTGGAGGAGGGCAGACGTTATTCCACTTCACAAAAGTGGGAGCAGGGTAGAAGCAGGAAACTACAGACCTGTTAGTTTAACCTCAGTGATAGGGAAAATGATGGAATCACTTCTAAAGGAAATAATTGTTGAGTACCTAGAGGCCAGAGGGGCACAGGACCCAAGGCAACATGGATTCACAGTGGGAAGGTCATGTCAGATGAATCTAACAGATTTCTTTGGGTGACCAAAGTAGTAGATCAGGGAGGAGCTGTGGACATGGCCTACCTGGACTTCAGCAAGACATTTGACACAGTCCTACACAAAATATTAATATACAAGTTAGCCAGCCTTGGAGTGGGTCCCAAGATGGTAGCCTGGGTAAAGAATTGGTTGGAGAGCAGGAAACAGAGAGTAATAGCAAACAGAGTCCACTCTGAACAAAGGGGGGTAACTAATGGGTTACACGGGGTTCAGTGCTAAGACCAGTCCTCTTCAATGTCTTTATAACTGACATTGCAGAGGGACTGGAAGGAAAAGTATGTCTCTTTGCAGATGACAAAAAGATCTGCAACAAGGTTGATACACAAAGTAGGGAGGAAAGGATGAAAAGGGACTTGGCAAGGTTGGAAGAATGGTCAAATGTATGGCAGCTTAGATTCAATGCTAAGAAGTGCAAAGTAATGCACCTGGGAAACAAAAACCTGGGGAAGAGTACACAAACAGGGGGTGAGATACTAACAACAACAAAAATGGAAAGGAACTTGGGGGTAGTCATATCAGATGACCTAAAGGTGGTCATGCAATGTGAGAGGGCAGTAAGGAGGGCTGGGGATACTGGGATGCATAGGGAGAGGCATCACCAGTAGAAAACAGGAAGTTATCCATCTGAACAGACAGCTGGTGAGACCCCATCTGGAGTACTGTGTGCAGTTCTGGAGACCCCATCTCCACAAGGACAGACAGGATGGAGGCAGTCCGGAGAAAGGCAACTAAAATGGCGCAGGGTCTGCACCAGAAGGCATATGAAGAGAGACTTAAGGAGCTTAATATGTATACCCTCGAGGAAAGGAGGGAGAGGGGGGACATGATAGAAACTTTCAAGTACCTCAAGGGAATCAACAAAGTCCAAGAGGGTAGTATATTTCAGAAAAAGAGGTGTGCAAGAACAAGGGGCACAACTTGAAGATAGAGGGGGGATGGCTCAGAGGTAATGTGAGGAAGTATTTTTTCATGGAGAGGGTTGTGGATGCATGGAACGACCTTCCTGAGGAGGTTGTAGAGTCAAAAACAGTGAGGGAATTCAAGAATGCATGGGACAGACATAAAACAATTCTAGGGATGGGGGTAGGGGGAAGTAGGCTGTTAACTAGGATCTCCAGCTGATCCATTAGGTAGGGAAATGGGCAGATTGGGTGGGCCAAGTGGTCCTTATCTGCTGTCAAATTCTATGTTTGTGTGTTAATGAAGCTGTCTGTTCAAAATCAGTGTTAGGGTTCAAGAATAATCAGGACAGACACATGGGTATGGGGGGGCAATGAGGATAAAAAGAGGAGGGGGAAGACAAGTGACCACTACAGGACTCTTTCTCATTGGTTAGGCAATGATAAGGGCACAGCAGATAGATAAAATGGCCTTCCTCTGCTGTCAAGTCCTATATTCTCATCTCCTGCAAAGTCCTTCCCTCTGATAACACAGAGTATCCCAAAATGAAAGTGGAAGGCTAAGCCCACAGTGGTGGGGTTCAAGAATGCATGGGACAGGAATAAGGGAATCTAATGGGAAGGGAAGGGGGTGAATGGGCTAAAGATCAAGCAGAATATGCAGTGATACTATAGGCAGGGAAATTGGGGCAGACTGGGTAGGCCAACTAGTCCTTAACTGTTGAAAAATTCTATGTTTCTAAGTGTCAAAGTACTTTACGTACTGCATTTTTCAAAAAATGTACTGGAGTGTTATAACGGAGCCCCTAAGCCACTATTTTCATCCTTTCTCCCAACATGTTTTCAGACTTGAAGTTGCTAAAAGTAAGTCTATTCCCCTCAGAATAAAGATTCCTCTTCTGAGGCTAGGTTGATCCTTACCTACTGATCCTTCCCTCCTCCAATTTCAGCTTGTGCCCGACGTAGACTCTCCTTCTCCTTTACTTGAAAAGCCCCTCTGTGTCCATCTTATTTATTCCCTTCATGTACGTATAGGTTTCAATTACGTCCCTCCTTTCCCTCCTCTCCTCCAGGGAGAACATATTCAACTCAATCATCCTGTTTTTAGAGGGCAAGTCCCCTAGCCCCTGGATAATTTTTGTTGCCCTGTGCTGCACTGCCTCCAGTAACGTAATACTCTTCTTCAGGTATGACTGCCAGTAAAGCACGCAGTACTCCAGGTGTGAACTAATCAGTAACCTATACAGCGGCGGGATCATGCCCCCTCCCAGAGGATATGCCTCTGGCAATACAACCTAGCATCCGGTTAGCCTTTGCATAGTTAAAAACTCTTTACCCTGCTACTGAACCTTATTGTGGTGTTTTGTTATTGCTTTCAGTACAGACCACGTTAACGCACAGTTAAAAACTCTTGCACTGTTACTGAACCTTATTATGGTGTTTTATTATTGCTGTCAGTAATGACCACGTAACGTACAGCTAAAAACTCTTGCACTGCTACTGAACCTTATTGTGGTGTTTTGTTATTGCTTTCAGTACAGACCACGTTAACGCATAGTTAAAAACTCTTGCGCTGTTACTGAACCTTATTATGGAGTTTTATTATTGCTTTCAGTACTGACCACGTCATGCACAGCTAAAAACTCTTGCACTGCTACTGAACCTTATTATGGTGTTTTATTATTGCTTTCAGTACTCACCACGTCATACACAGTTAAAAACTCTTGCACTGCTACTGAACCTTATTATGGTGTTTGATTATTACTTTCAGTACTGACCACGTCATGCACAGTTAAAAACTTGCACTGCCACTGAACCTTATTATGGTGTTTGATTACTACTTTCAGTACTGACCACATCATGCACAGCTAAAAACTTGCACTGCCACTGAACCATATTATGGTGTTTGATTATTGCTTGCAGTACCGACCACTTCATGCACAGCTAAAATTTCTTTATAACATGGGGTAGACAAAGATAGGTCCCTGATGGGTACAGATCCATCAGGTGACCGTTGATTAATCCATGATATAGCTACAGTAAGAGGTGAAGCATCCACCTTGAGTGATCAATGAGTGGACCAGATCTCGTTATTGTGCCCAAAACACACTTTCAAAGGCAACCATTAATTCTGTCACTAACCAAGAGGGACATCCTGAGCTACACAGAATGGAGTGGACTGTCTCCGTGTATGGCAAGCTCAAAGTACATGAAGGTGTACAGCAGGGAGACATCCTGAGCTACACAGAATGGAGGTGACTGTCTCTGTGTATGGAAAGCTCACAGTGCATGAAGGTGTACAGCAGGGAGACATCCTGAGCTACACAGAATGGAGGTGACTGTCTCTGTGTATGACAAGCTCATAATACATGAAAGTGTGCAGCAGAAAAAATCAGCAGTACCCTCACAATGTGTCCACCACCAGAAATTATCAGTACCCCTAGCTAACGGGTGTCTCCCCACCCACCTGCTCCGCAGAACTCAGGACACCAAATGGAAACTGCGACCATGCTCTTCATGATTCCTGGCCATTTTATAATATGTGTAACCCCTTCTACCAATTTGGCGATGTACCTCTAGCCCATAGCTCCTAGTTTGCTCTCCTACCTGGCACCTCCAGAAATACCTATTTTATTTTTTTGTAATGGTCCCCACACTTGCCCAAGTTCTTATTTTTGTCCCTGTGCCCCAGAAAGCTGTCCCAAAGTAATTCCAAGCCCTGCAGAGCTCCAAAATCCAGACCATGATCTCTCACTCTGCGTATGTAGTCTAGTGCAGTGAGGATTGCGTAAGCACCGGTGATGCCTTTGATCTTCTGACCGCTCAACTTGCTGTTGATCGGGAGAGAGATTCGGCAGTCCCGGTATCCCCACCAGCTAAGTGGGACCCGGTGACCATGAGAAGGACCCGGAGAGCCTGTGTATTAAATTAAAGAAAAAGATCCACTAGCTGTCCAGATTTAGGCTCATGAATATTAATGAGCTCAGAGCCCTGATGTAATAAATATTCATGCCCTAAGGAAAGCTGTGTTTTGACAGCTGGCAAAAAGAAAAGAAATATGTTCTAACTGAAAATAAATAATGCAACTGCTTTGTGGGTATGGGAACAAATGTGAAAGGGGCAAAGTGTTTAAATAAAATAAATGCTTCAATCTTGGCTGCACCAGTAAAATGTTGGGACTCAAAAAGATGGTATGCCTGCTGCAAGGCATCCTTAAATACTGGCAGCAGCGACAGGCATGAGGACTGAGAAATTTACTTGTTCTGGGCAGTGACGGCAAGAACACACACTAGTGGCTACTAAACTGTTGGGGCATTTGGGCAAATATTTTGTTTATTCTGGCTACACCAGGACTTTATTTGGGACTATATCAAATCTGCTTAAAGGACTGTGTGTTAAGCAGCCATTTTGAAGCAGTGACAGCCAATCGGAAACCTAGAATTTTTAAGCTAAGACTTGTGGGACATTAGCCAAAGCTCATGAGAAACTACCAAGTGTTCACAGGGAACTTCAGGAACCTAATTTCGGGCACCAAAACAGAAAACCAACTGTGCAACAAGTGAGGTTCATGCATAATTCAGTTTCTTGGTTGACAAACCCTCCAGCCTGTCAGAGGCCAAGAACCCAATAGCTTCTGTCATTTTGGAGCCTTAGGCAAGCCCCATAAAAGACTGTTTTCAGCATTTTTCCAGACTCAAGCAGAAGCCCCCCACATGGGTGGGGGCTCAGGCCTCCAGCCATGCAACTGGACCTGGTGATCCAGTTAAACCCCCCCACCCAGGAGGGGGTTAATGACTTATTAGTAGTAACAGTTTAAAATAATTTAGTTTATGCAGAACCTGCTAGCCTGGGGTTGCCAGAATGTCCTCAGGTGCCAGCCCTTCCTTCAAAATCAGTGAAAGATGTGGACCTGCAACAACATTAAGCCAGCTGTGAGAGAGCTGATTTCACTTCAGTTGTGAGAGAAGTGAAGACATCAGGAACCTTGAATGTGGAGATCCTACCGTGAGGAGCCTGAGTGAGTACTCTTGTACCACCAGTGCAAGAATGAAAAAAAGTGCTTAACTAAGGCTGCCTATGCCCTTAGTGACTGCACTGATTTATACTGCCCATTTGGTCTGCACCCTGCATCCTGCTGCACCCAACCTTAGCCCAGCATGGGTGGATCACTTATGAATCTTGTGCTGTTTTGAGATGGACCAGCTGGTCTGCATCTTGCATCTGCTGTGCCTGTCCTGCCCAGCGCAGGCAGACCTGACTATTCTGGGGGACCCACGTGAGCCCAGCGTATCATATACACGTGCTAATATGTGTTGTCTGCTATAGAGCCTACAGAGCTAGAAGGGGAATAATCAGTAGAGGGGCTCAACCTGACTTTGCCTGGAAGGTCCAGAATTTTCTGAATTGTCTGGTCAAGCTATCCAGTGGAGCTGCAACCTACAGCCATGTACCACAAACAGAACTGAGACTCCAAGTCTATTGAATTGGACTACTGTAACCTGGAAATGACTTTTCTTAATCAAACAGACCATGGCAACCATCCTGGCCCCTGGTTGAAGATACTGTTCCTTTATTGATTGTACCAGATGTGTCTGAAACATAAATGTGCAGAATGTACCAGAACATATGTAACCCCTCTACAAACTGGGGTTTACTAAGATGTCTTCCTGGGCTGCCTAATGCCCACCGTCAGGATGGTGTCTTGTGTCTGCAGTAGCTGTATGTGTCTGCATGAGAGCGCTATAGTAAACCTCTGTGCCTGTCTCTTTAAGAGAGTCATTATGCTGTGTTAGGAATTAGTCTGGGCTGAGTCCAAGTAGTTTATGTCTTGTGACCGGTCATGCAAGTGGTATTTCTGCTCCACTCTGCAGTTGCTATATGAGCAGAGGGAGCTCTGTTAGGAACTGTGTTCATTTACTGTTTGTCTGCCTTATTAATAATAATATAGAAGTGTGTTTAACCTGCCTTCTCTTGTAGCGTGGACTGTTTGCATAACAGCTACTATTTTTTGTTCTGGACTGCCAGAGTCTGACCAATCGAACCTCAGGGGACCTAAAATAGAGACTGCCCTAAGAGGTCTTGTTGGATTGAAATCTGTAGGAATTGTAGTTTTTAAGGTTTGGTGCCTAAATGGACCTGGAGGGGGAGTCCTTGCTGTGACATACAGTTCCCTCAGCCAACTAAACCTTTTAGATCCCAGAGGAAATTCCCAGAACTGCCTGCAGCAGAGTCAGTTGTGACCTACTGCTTGGAGAGTGAACAGCTTGAGCCATCTAGCAGCTGCTCCTGTGTAGGAGCACGGGAGAATTGGCGGAAAGGCTGCACTGGCCTGCTTGCCACATCTTCCAGTGTGAAGAACTGCTGCGAGTGAGAAAGTCAGACTTTATCTGATTTCCTGAGTGTGTAATCGTTGCCTACAAGTGGACTGAAGGCTTGCTCCAGAAGTGATCGGCCTGCCAGGTACCGAAGTGAGTCATGGACTGAGAGGTTTGCACAGAGACCCTGCTTTATTGCAACCGGACTGCTATCCGAATTTTGGCTAATTACTGTGTTGCTTATATATGTGCTGAATGAGCAGTATGGGACGTAATCTGGTTCCTCACCCCAAGTGTGTTATGCTAGCTGGAAGCTGCTCCAGCATCTGTCATGGACTGCATCCACACTGCTCACTCTGTCTGGGCCTTGCCATCTTGACCTAGACTGCCTCTCCCACTGAAGAGACATTTCTGACAAACGACCCATTTGGGGATTCGGCTCCCTGCTCAACACCATGGATCAGGTTGCAACCATCACAGTGAGTCATGTAAGCCCTGCTTCTCCTGGCAATCCAGAACAAACATCCGGAGGTCTTCATCTAGTCAGTCCTCTCTCCTGGTCTGGGTAGCATGAGTACTAAACAGGGTAGCTCCCTGTAATAAAGCTGCAATAATTGTGTGATATCTGATTTACTTGTTTGGCTTTATTACAATGAACTGAGCCATCTGGCTCCAGATTACAAATTCTGGGTTGATGTGCACGTAATTGTTTTCTTTCCTAAGGGCCCCAACAACAGCAGCAACGCCAGCCTACCCCAGGCAAAGCTTCAGGCTAGCCTGCTTCACAACTGGGTACCCATGGTTGTGTGACTATATACAAGGGATTCCTTGTGCATGCATGTTTAGTCTGAATTAATCAAATCTATTAATCATCTGCTAGATTCATGCCCCGGCCCGTTCACATCCCCTGAATAAATCAGATCTATTAATCATTTACTAGATTCATGCCCCACCCCTGTTCACATCCCCTAAATAAATCAGATCTATTAATCATCTACTGGATTCATGCCCCACCCCATTCACATCTCCCTGAATAAATCAGATCTATTAATCATCTACTGGATTCATGCCCCACCCCATTCACATCTCCCTGAATAAATCAGATCTATTAATCATCTGCTAGATTCATGCCCCACCCTGTTCACATCCCCCTGAATTAATCAGATCTATTAATCATCTGCTAGATTCATGCCCCACCCCTGCTCACATCCCCCTGACTAAATCAGATCTATTAATCATCTGCTAGATTCATGCCCCAACCCTGTTCACATCCCCCTGAATTAATCAGATCTATTAATCACCTGCTAGATTCATGCCCCACCCCTGCTCACATCCCCCTGACTAAATCCGATCTATTAATCATCTGCTAGATTCATGCCCCACCCCTGCTCACATCCCCCTGACTAAATCCGATCTATTAATCATCTGCTAGATTCATGCCCCACCCCTGCTCACATCCCGTGAATAAATCAGATCTATTAATCATGTACTGGATTCATGTCCCGCCCCTGTTCACATCCCCCTGAATAAATCAGATCTATCAATCATGTACTGGATTCATGCCCCAACCCTGTTCACATCCCCCTGAATAAATCAGATCTATTAATCATCTGCTAGATTCATGCCCCCACCCCATTCACATTCCCCTGAATAAATCAGATGGTGTTATTTCTGCATTTAACCTGGCTAGTGTGCACCTTTTTGATGGGGATATTGCACTGCCATTGAGCTGTTGCATTATAGGTCTTATTTTACAGGGGGTCTCCAGGGCACTTGCAGCTGATCTAGTCCTGGTGGTAAGTGCAAGAGGTGTGAACAAATCATTACTGCCATACAGTCCATGTGAATGTTTTGTTGCTGTACGGTTTAGGCCACTAGAGGGGATGGTGAGGGGGTTATAGCATCCTGGAGGGCTATACCAACAGCAGTTATGCTACCCCAGAACCATTCCGCCAGGTGGAGGCACCCGTTCAATGAGCTTAGGCCCCTCAACCTGTGCTTTGTTGCACAGGCAGGGGTAGTAGATCTTAGGATAGCGCCACCTAGGGGTTACACATATAAATGTGATGGACGTTCAGAAAGAAACAACTGATTTCCAAATCCGGTGTACCTGGCTGGCTACACTTACCGAGTGTGTCCAACTGCGACATGCAAGGAAATCCCTGCTCGTGGTCTTGGATTTTAATGACTGTAAATAGTTTTATCTGCCTAAGTGTTTTCAAGTTCAAGCACTAATTCCTTCTTGAATCAAGCTGGCCAACAAACAGCTGCACTGCCCACCAGGACTTCAACAATCAAGGGACTGTCTTGGTAACTGGGTACCCAGGTTTAAATGTGTGATACTGTGGTGTCTCATGCCAAGTTTGGGGAACTGGTACCAGATTGCGGGTAAAATGATGCTGTGGTTCCATCCGATTAAATGCAGTTAGTTAAATATCCAGGGCTCTGGTCATCCAGGTTGGCATAATGTGATTTCTGTCTGATTTGTCTACCAGGTATCCACCCAGCTGGAGGGTTTTCACCAGCACAAACCCAAAACTCTAAATCCTCTACACATATTGTAAATAATAATGATATTGATTGTATAGCCTCTACTCCTTCTGTTTCTCCATTCCTAAGTCCTATTCCCCTGTAAATAAATTGTTGTTATTGTTAATTGCAAATGATGGTGTCGTGGGCATATTATTAGAGAGAGTCATTAGGGAAATGTCTATTGGGTCATGTGTTGGGGTGGCCAATGGTTACAGGGGGGTGGTATGACATCTCAGGGGGTTACCGACCTTCGCACAGTTCTACCTTTTGCCGGACCGCCCGCGGAGCTGCTCCCATCCGCCGACCCTGGCACAGTTCTACCTTTGGCCGGACCGCCCGTGGAGCTGCTCCCATCCGCCAACACTCACACAGTTCTACCTTCGGCCGGACCACCCGCGGAGCTGCTCCTATCCGCTGACCCTCGCACAGGTACGCTCTGCAGGCTGCACTTGAACTTCCCTTTGTCTTGGGAATTTTGAAGCTTGGCACCTTTTCTCAACCACCAACTGCTGGCTAAGTGGCCTGGACTCCGTTTTGGAGTGGAGCTGAATTTCTGGGGCTATAACAGGGACTCATGCAGCTTTCCTCAATCAGCTGTGCAGCATTTAGGGACTTTTTCTGGCACTTATTTTTATAAAACAATTACAGCCATCTTGGGTCATTTAACTGACTGCAAGTGCTGGATTTTGGAGCCTGAGCCCTGCTGCTGAAACGGAGTGCTCTGCTCAGTGGGCACAGGAGTGCAGCTTGAACGTCCGAGAGAAAGCCAGGCTCCAGGGACTGGGTTAAGTTATTTGGGCTTTTATTTAACTTAAGACTGTGTTGTCTCTGATATGGGGACTGGTTAATAAATCGGAACTTTATATATAAGTTAAGAATGCTTTGCAACTCCAGGGACTGGGTTACAAAACAGGAGCCTGCATTTAAGTGAAGTCTGTGCTTTTTCAGCTCCTGGGACTGTGTTTCTTAATTCGGAGCATAATTTATATATATTTTTTTTTAACTCTGAGACTGTGTCTGCTTTAACTGTGAACAGAGTAGAAATGATCAACTTTGTATTCTTTCTAATGCAGCAGACGCCTCTCTGATTCGAATCCAGTACTACTCTTTCTCTGCTCCACCTAACTTTGTTTCTGCTGGCATAACCTCACCTACTCCATCCCTGTTTGCTCCGCCCCTGCCCGACCTTTTAGTTGTTTAAACTGCCTGCTTGCCCTCCCCTGCCTGTACTTAAATGACCTTTCCTCCTTTTCTCTTCCAGTTCTACCTTTGGCCGGACTGCTCGCGGAGCTGCTCCAATCCGCCGACCCTCGGACAGGTACGCTCTGCAGGCTGCACTTGAACTTCCCTTTGTCGCAGGAATTTTGAAACTTGGTGCCTTTTCTCGACCACCAACTGCCGGCTAAGTGGCCTGGACTCCGTTTTGGAGTGGAGCTGAATTTCTGGGGCTATAACAGGGACTCGTGCAGCTTTCCTCAATCAGCTGTGCAGCATTTAGGGACTTTTTCTGGCAATTATTTTTGAAACAATTACAACCACCTTGGGTCATTTAACTGACTGCAAGTGCTGGATTTTGGAGCCTGAGCCCTGCTGCTGAAATGGAACGCTCTGCTCGGCGGGCACAGGAGTGCAGCTTGAACGTCCGAGAGAAAGCCAGGCTAAATCCCCAGTCGCTATGTGACTGCTCCCGCCCCCAATACCCTCCCACCTTTAGCTGGTGTTAAATATATAGGGAAGAGTCTCGAGTGAGTACTGATATTTTTTTTTGACAATCTCCCTTGTTTTCCATTTGCTCCTTATACTTTATCCACACTAGAGGGCATCTTGACTCTAGTACACCCTGCTTTCAGTCACTGCTTCACTCTGTTTCCTGGACTTCTGCTCCAGCTGAGGGGATTGTTTGTATTGACTACTCATCTGTCTTTTCCCTCCTCTCTAAATAACCTCCATTTATTTCGTGCTAAAATGCATTCTAGGACCACTTTTCCCCTCCTGGTACTGTCAGGTGCATTGATTCTTTTACTTCTTCTAACAGGACCCTCAGATCATCCCTCGTCTTGCCTTTTATACTCTACTGATAACTTCTGCTACTCCAACTTACTTTCCATCACCACCCCTAAATCTACACCTTTGCTGGGGCTCAATAATAAACTCCTCGGGGTTTTACTCAGGAACATCCTGCTGAGGTACACTATTTCCTCAGTAAGTTTCTATCATGCTGTCATTACTACCTCCATCTGGATAATCAGCCTCTCCATCACACTTGCTGGGGATGTTGAGACCAATCCTGGACCCACAGTCACTAATGCCACCTGCCAGCACCCATCCTACTGTTGGCCCCAGTCACCCGGCTTCACCTTTGCCCACCTTAATATTAGGAGCCTTACTGCTAATCTCCCCGACCTTGAGGCATGGGTTACTTCTAATAATCCAGACATCCTTGCCCTGTCTGAAACCTGGCTAAAACCCTCTATTGCTGACCCACTGTGCTCACTGCCAGGATATAACATGCTTCGGGTTGATCGCTCTACCGCCAAAAGAGGGGGGGCTTGGCACTGTCCTTCAAGACTCAACTCAATGTGTCTCTTGCACAATGTCCCCTTCTGGCTAATTGTGAAGTGCTGCATGCTATCCTATTACTCGGGGGAAAAAAAAAAAAAAATCCACATCATCTGCGTTTACATCCCTCCTAGGAACGCCAGGCTGGGACTGGAAGAATTTATTGAGCTTGTGCCTTCTGTGTCAGGAAAAAATGAAGTAATATGCCTGTGTGACTTTCATCAGGACTGGGTCGGGCCCTGTTCCTTTATCTTATCTACCCTTATCAGCAGGGCAAACCTCACTCAACTTATCAGTAGCCCTACCAGAATCTCCCGTCATGGATCCACTACGAACCTCATAGATTGGATCCTTACTAATAGGAAGAAAAACTACCCCACAGCGGGTGTTCTACCTGACGCAATAAGTGATCACTGCCCTGTCTACTGTATCTGGGATACCAACCCCCCCTTCCTACCCATCTAAGGTCTTATCTTTCTCCAACATCTCAAAACTTAACCCTGCTGCATTTCTGCATGATCTTAACATGGTGGACTGGTCCCCCCGCTACACAACTCAGGATATAAACATAGCGACTGAATGCTTCAACAAAACCCTACTCTCCCTCGAGAACCTTCATATTCCTGTCACCACACATACAGTTAAAGGTAAAGTTACCAAATGGCTTAAATGCCCCTTTCTTCAACTGCTTAAATGTATGGATCAACTCTGGTCAGTATGGAAGTCCTCTTCCATTCAATCTGACTTTGAGGCCTACAAGTCCTTATGCAACACCTGTAAAAGGGAGGTTCGCTCAGCCAAGAGCATTTACTACCGGAACCTTCTCAGTTCTTCTGCCAATAACCCCAAAAGGTACTGGTCACAAATTAAGGAAATCCTCGGGAGCCACAAACCGATGAATCCAAATGAAATGCTGATTAACAACATCCACTGCAATAACCCCCTTACCATAGCAAATTCCTTTAACTCCCTGTTTTCAACACTCCCTATCCCCTCCCCTCCTCTCCTTCCAGCGTCACCTCCCCGGCACCCTCATCCTTGTCAGATAATGCTGCTCCAGCCCTTGTGCCGTCACCGGTCACTAGTACTGATGTACTTCAGCTACTAAGGTCTCTCCCTGCATTCGGTAGTGCTGGCCCTGATGGTATCCACCCTGGCATTTTAAGACAAATTTGCCTCTTATCTCGCTGTATCTATAACTAGACTCTTTAGCCTCTCCATCAGCTCTGCTTCCGTGCCCCTGGCCTGGAAAGCTGCCAGAACTATACCTATCTTTAAAAAAGGTGATACCAGCATTATGTCAAACTACAGGCCCATTTTCCTCCTGCCCACTCTCAGCAAGCTACTTGAGAAACTTGTTCATCAGCCAGTCACGGCACACCTTCTCAATTTCAACCTACAGTCCCCAGTACAACATGGCTTTAGGGCGGGGCACAGCACAACCACGGCTCTGACTCAGTTTACCAGTGATGTTAAAAACAACATGGACAAGGGCTTACTTACAGGGCAGTTTTTATCGATCTCTCTAAAGTGTTCGACATGGTTTATCACCCACTACTACTGGCCAAGCTGCACTCATTCAGTGCCTCTGATGCTACCCTTTCATGGTTTGGTAGATACCTAGAAAAATCGGTCTCAGTCCGTCTCCTTCTGCAAGTCTCTCTCTCCTCCCCTGTCTCGATCACCAGTGGTGTTCCGCAGGGATCAATCCTTGGTCCCCTACTTTTTTGCCTCTCTATCGACGATATCCCTACTCCCTCTCCTCACTGCAAAATCATCATGTATGCTGATGACCTTGTGCTTTACTCTGTATCCAAGTCTATCGCTGACATCAACAATTGTCTCTCCCCCACTTTCCAGACCCTCCAATCCTGGTTCTCAGCTAACTACCAAGTCCTAAACATATTTAAGACCCAGGCCATGCTCTTTGGGTCGGCTAGAAAAGTATCCTCTGAGTCTCAAAAGCTTCTGGTGCACTGCTGTGATGGAACTGCTGTCATCAACACTACAGCCATCAAGTATCTGGGGTAACACTGGACCTGGTACTAGATTACTCTTTACATGTCAACGAGGTGTCAGTTAACGCCAAAATTGGGGCGGTATGCAGAGTGCGTCACTCACTTACTCCAGCTGCAAGGATCTCAGTTGAGCAGGGTGTGCTACTCCTGCAAATACTATATGCTCTGCCAGTGATCTCTCATGCCAACATGGTTGTCCTGTGCAAATGGGACACATCTGACAACAATATTTGTAGATTTGCCCTATCGGCTCCCCGCCTAACCCATCACTGTCTTCTATATTCTGCCCTAAATTGGTTATCTACTGATGTCATTCATTCCTACACCCTTGGGTGTTTTATTGATTCCCTTACCAGAGCCCCTCGCCCCTCCTCTCTGGGCAACATGCTAACCTCTGTCTCTCACTCTTGCTACCTTAAGTCAACTTCCTCTCCACAGCTATCTGTTCAGGCATGCTCCACTAGAATGGGAAAGCAAGCCTTCTCCTACTTTACACCTAAGTTTTGGAACTCACTCCCTGCTCAAGTCAGACACTCCTCATCTCACCTTACTTTTAAGTGTGCCCTTTTTCCCCCACCTCTTGGCTCTCAATATCTGTGACTGCACTTAAATTGCACTTTATCTCTGCTATGTCTCATTATTTAGACCCTGTCTACTCTATACTTTGACTAGTCAGCTTGTAATTTCCTACCCTTTCCAAGTCCTAAGGTCTTGTCCACCTGCTTTCATGTATTTACTGTTGTGTTCCCACCTGCCTGTATTTTTCTACAGCTAGACCTGCCACGCTGGTCAATACTGCCAGTTTTGCCAAAGTGTATGGAGGAACAACTTCACTTCAGCTGGCGTTCATCTGTGTGTTAATTATCTTCTGCAGCTGCCCTCCATCACTGTATTTGTTGGACAATAACCCCAGCATTATGTAACTGAATGTTTATCTCCGCTGTATGTGCTTATTGTAAACTTATGGTTTTATTGTATTGTAACTATTCTAACCTTGTAACTTTACTGTATTGTAATTTCTGTAACCTTGTTGTATTGTAATAGTGTACTCTCCCGGGTCGTGCCTGAAAATAGGCAGGGTTGTTTGCCTAGTGCACCTACCTGGTTACCAAAAACTAATAAATAAATAAATACCAGGTAAGAGCTAGCTCACTTAAAAGCTAAACTTAGGGTGGAGGCACTGCACAAAGATAAAATTATGGAAAAGAACAAGTTTTTAAATAAATCTGGGAACCCAGACCCCTCAACCTTGTATGGGCCCAAAAGACAGGGGTAGTAACTCTAGGAGTAGCGCCACCTTGGGGGTTACATATGCAATGCTACACAGCATTTTATTATCCCTGTGTGTTTCTGCTAGTACAGCCATCAAGCACACTGTGGCACAGTGAGGAGCACACCACTGGGGAACATGTTGCTGTGCCTTACTGGTATATGAGGTCTGTCGCCTACATCCCCGTTGCTCACAATGGAGTCATCTGTGTGTGTCTTTGCTAACTCCCACCCTCTCCAAACTCCACTACCTAGTGGTAATGTCCCAGCAGAAGCTGGTGGCACCAGGCAGTGTGTCTATGTACCATATACATCCATTCAGTTAGCGGCACTCCAGCAGTCAGTGTCCCAGCAGCACCACAGGGTTACCCACCCACCCTAATATCACTGTCATTTCACTGCATGGGTACAAAAACACGAGCATGCCACCTTGTCCATAAATCACCAAATGTTGCCCACAGTCCTATCGCACCACTCACATGTTACCTGGTCAGAGTAGGAGCCACAGACTTCAGTGACTGTGTGATGCTGTGCTCAGCATGCAACCAGAGTTCATTGCTTCCCCCTTCCGACATCGAAGCAGTGTCACCAGAGAGAGAGGGAGACACAGTGGGGCATCCTGCAGCTACCCTCTGTCAAGGCCACCCCACATAGACAGAGGACCACAGGGTGTGCAGATACAGCCACAGGTTGTGGGAATCCATGTTGGCCTCTAATGCAGCGAGTCTCTCTGAGTCTCAGTCAGTCAGTCTCTCTACGTCTCTCTCTCTCTCTCTCTCTCTCTGCATTGATCCCTGGTACACAGTATGTGTGTGTTGCTACTGACCAGAGCAGACAGTGATTCAGGGAGAACGCTGCTGAGTTTCTGTATACTGCAGAAGGTGACACAGACACACACAGACACAATCACACAGGACATTGCAGCAGCTGTGGCACACTGAGTGTTTGCTTCGGTGCTATGTGACAAGGGTGACTGAATGTCAGCGACTGGTCATAAGGGCACAAAACCACCAGGGTGACTGAAAAACAGTATGTTGTTTAATGCGGGGGGCTTTGTTTCACACACCCCCCTTACTTAGGGATTCCTATCTGGGGCGAGGGGGCGCAACTCAGGGAAAGAGGGGAACTCCAAGGTCGCCCACATTGTCGGTGCCATTGTGCCATCACCCTTATGACCAGTCGCCCACATCACAGGCTACCTCTGCATCTCCCTGCCCCAGTGTCACTCTTGCTCTCGGTTTCTCTCTCTGTTTCTGTCCTGCCAGATGGATGGCTCAGTACAAGAGTCAGTTCTCCGGACACAGGAGATCACAGCAGCTGTGCTTTACAGTAACTCTCTGTGAAGCCATAGTGAATTGTTCCTGTGATACATTACTTGTTTTTTTTTTTTTTTTTTTTTTTTAATATGTGTAGTGTGCAAAACTTCTTGATGAGTTGCTTGTGCTGACTCAGGACTGGATTGACTGACCTGCCTGTTGGTGCCCTTTGGTTTGACATCACTTTACTTTATAATTTGATTTTTAAATTCCTTAGCAGTTTGAGATTACTGCCACAGCACAGTGCACAGTATCTAATTTCTCCCTTTTTGTATATTATTGCCATGCATTGGTGTAGGGGGTGGATTGTTTTTGGGTTGGGAAACTTGTGGTCTGTGGGGGGAGTGTTTGGAGTTAGGTTATAGAGGGTGTATGTGTGTGTGAGTGGTATATTTGATTAGGTAGTTGTTTTTTGTATTAGTTCAGTTGTAGGTGGTTGTGTTTGGTTTAAAACTAAAAGCGAATAAGAAAGTAGTGATTGTGATGCTGGTTCCATGGAATGTGTTAGGGCTTTGGACCCTTGCAGACTGTCTATAATGCTTCCCAGCTGTGTGACTTCTGCCCTTTTGCTGACCTTCCTGAGTCAGCTACGATAGAGAGGTGCTGTTGGGAGCATCACCAAGGGGTGTGGAGGTTGTCAGTGGTGGGAAGCTGTGGGCCCCAGCAGAGGTGAAAGGAACTGGGATGGTGAGGTACAGGAAATGCCCTGGGTTTACACAGAGCCTAGGGAAAGACCAGATGTGCTTGGTCTCCATCCCCAGGGTCTCCACTATACCGAGTGGACAGATAGCCAAAAGGACTGCAGTGCCTACCAGTCCCCTGCAGGCAGTGATATGCAATGCCAGACTGATGAGGAACAAGACCCCAATTATTGTGGATTTGATTTCCTCGGTCAGTCTGGCTTGCATCATAGAGACCTGGTTGGGTGACGATGCCGGGCTGATGTTGGAGGCTTCGGTCCCCACTGGGTACTCTGTGGTGCACTGCCCATGGTGGGAATGCAGGGGTGATTGAGTGGCCATTTGTTTTAAATATGACCTAGGACTCACTGTGCACCCAGTGGAGACAACCAGGTCTTTTGAATGTATGGCAGTGTGTGAAGCAGGGGAAGAATTCCTGCAGGAGGTGACGGACTTCAGCGTTGAAGACGTTGGAGTCCCCTAGATGTTTACTACTGGGTGACTTCATTGCCTGGGTTGATGACAAGGTCTCACATTTTGGTTCCCACCTCCTCTAGTTGATGTCATTACTGGGGCTGTCACAACCAGTTACTTCCGTAACTTATCACCGCGGCCACACACTTGACCTGGTGTGCACATTGGGGTTCAAGGTAACTAACCTTGATATTGATCAGGTTGTATGATCTGATCACGGCATGGTGAAGTTCCTGGTCGACCCCCCCAAGAGAGTTCTTCCCCCGTGGCGATGGTCAGTTATTGCCCATTAAGGTGACCGTCCCCGGAGCGACTATTGGTGGTAGCTGATCTATCTAGTGTAGATGCTGCATGTGCGAGGGGTACAAGTGAAGTGGTGGCTGTACATAACAGGGTGGTCTCCAGGACTCTTAATACCCTTGCACTGGTCAGTGTATGACCCAGATCCTCTCACTCAAGATCTCCATGGTTTAATGGGGTTCTCAAAGTGATGAAGTTCAGGGGTTGAAAGTTGGAGCATTGTTGGCAGAGGACCCGGTCAAAAGTGGACAAGCTGGTCCCGTGTATTCATTATTCTGATTACCAGTGGATAATCAATTATTAGAAGGCAGAGTTCCTGTCTAGGGATATTGCTACCAGAAAGAACTGACCTGCTCAGCTTTTTAGGACTGTCAACAGACTTCTTCATCCTGTCCGTCTAAAGCCAAAAAAAAAAAAAGCCTTTTCTATCACTTTATGTGATGAGTTTGTTTGGTTCTTTTTGGAAAGAGTGTCCTCTGTCTAACAGGGGATCACATTAGCAAGCCGCATTGTGACTCACAGTGGTCATTTTGGAGGGAACAGGGGCTCTCCACTTACCTGGGACAAGTTCAAACCAGTGAAGGTGGCCAAGATCTCTGAGGTCATCTTAAAACTGAAGCACTCGTACTGTGAACTGGACTTGGCTCCAACTCTTTTCTTGATAAGATGTATTGGTTCCATTTGGCCTGGTGTTCACCAGGATAGTCTGGTGTTCGTTGTCAGAAGGGGTATTTCTGGAAGCCTTGAAAGAAGCTCTGGTGAGGCCCATTCTGAAGAAGCCACCTCTCGACACGGACATCCTGGTGAACTACCGTCCTCTCTCCAACCTCCCCTTTTTGGGTAAGTTTGTTGAAAAACTCTTGGCACAGCAGCCTGAGGAGCACCTTGTGTCCTTTGACATCTATACACTGCTGTAATCAGGGTTCAGAGCTAGGCACAGCAGCTTGAGGAGCACCTCGTGTCCTTTGACATCTATACACTGCTGTAATCAGGGTTCAGAGCTAGGCACAGCAGCTTGAGCACCTCATGTCCTTTGACATCTATCTATACACTGCTCTACTCAGGGTTCAGAGCTAGGCACAGCAGCTTGAGGAGCACCTCGTGTCCTTTGACATCTATACACTGCCGTAATCAGGGTTCAGAGCTAGGCACAGCAGCTTGAGGAGCACCTTGTATCCTTTGACATCTATACGCTGCTCTAATCAGGGTTCAGAGTTAGGCACTACAGCTTGAGGAGCACCTCGTGTCCTTTGACATCTATACACTACTGTAATCAGGGTTCACAGCTAGGCACAGCAGCTTGAGGAGCACCTCATGTCCTTTGACATCTATACACTACTCTAATCAGGGTTCAGAGCTAGGCACTGCAGCTTGAGGAGCACCTTGTATCCTTTGACATCTATACGCTGCTCTAATCAGGGTTCAGAGTTAGGCACTGCAGCTTGAGGAACACCTCATATCCTTTGACATCAATACACTGCTGTAATCAGGGTTCAGAGCTAGGCACAGCACCAAATGGTGTTAGTGTGCATAATGACCTCCTCAGACTGAGAGATAGAGCGGACAAGTCAATTCTTGTGCTCCTCGATCTCTCCTCAGTCTTTGACACTGTAGATCACATTGTGCTTCTTGACTGCCTCAGAGAGTAATGTGGCCTCAACAGCACTGTCATCAGCTGGTTTGAATCCTTTCTCTCTGGCAGAAAGCAACAGGTGGTGATGGGGAATTTCTCCTAAAGTTCCTGCCATGTGAAGTACCTCAGGGGTCAGTTTTGTTGCTGATGTTATTTGCAGTATATATGCACCACCCGTTTGAGCTCATTAATGTAGGATTTTATGTTGTGACTAACAAGACAGAGGTATCAGTGATGAGGCCAGTATGAGAGCATGATGGGAATGCCTCCAATGAGGTTAGTGGATTATCTCTGGGACTCGCACTGTTTACAGCCTCCCCTAGGGTGCGAGATCTTGGCGTGATCCTTGATGACAGACTGACACTTGAAGCTCAGGTGTCGGCTGTCCTCAAAAGTGTTTTCCAACACTTAAGGAACATTGCCAGGATCAAACCCCTAGTTCTGCCCAAGGACATGCCCTTGCTGGTGCATGTCTTTGTGACATCCAGACACGACTAATTTAATGCTCTCTACTTTGGGGACCAGGGTCTCTGCAGGTACCCTTTGCCGGCTACAGCTGGTGAAAACTGCAATTGCCAGGCTGCTGACTGGTCTTCCTAGGTCTAGCCATGTAACCCCGGTGCTGTGACCTCTGCATTGGCTGCTGGTCAGGTGGAGGGTTATCTTCAAGGTACATAGATACATAGATACATAGACAGTGTCGGCAGATAAGGGCCTATGGCCCACCCAGTCTGCCCATTTGAGCTTGTAAGTTCAGTTTGTTTTCCTAGAAGTCTATTTCCCCTTAACCCTGACCTCTAGAATTCCTTTATGTCTATCCCATGCATTCTTAAATCCCGTGATTGTTTCAGCTCCCACCACTTCCTCTGGCAGGGTGTTCCACTTGTCCACCACCCGTTCTGTGAAGAAATTCTTTCTCATGTTTCTCTGAATCGCCCTCCCTCCAACTTCATCCCATGCCCTCTAGTCCTGAAACATCTTTTCGCTTAAAAATAGTGTTTTCCTGCACCCTGTTCCTCCCTGTAAGATACTTGTATGTCTCTATCATATCCCCTCTCCCTCCCTCTCCTCCAGGGAGTACATGTTCAGTTCCTTCAACCTGTCTTCATAGGACTTGTGATGCAACCCATGCACAATCTTTGTTGCCCTCCTCTGAACCTTCTCTACCCTGTCTATGTCCTTACGTAGGTATGGTCTCCAGAACTGTACACTGTACTCCAGGTGGGGCCTCACTAGTGTCTTGTATAGCGGAATTATGACCTCCCTTTTCCTGCTGGTGATGCCCTGCCTATACATCCCAGCAACCTATTTGCTTTACCTGATGCCTTGTCACACTGTTTCAACCTTGAGATCATCAGAGATGACAACCCCAAGATCCCTTTCCTGTTTGATGCATGCTATATCCTCACCCCCAACTGATATATTGTGCCAGGGTTTTTGTGCCCCATATGCATTATCTTGCACTTCTTTGCATTGAATTTCAACTGCCAAACCCTTGACCATTCTTCAAGTTTCTGCAGGTCCCTTCTCATTCTGTCTACACCCTCTGGTGTGTCTACTCTGTTACAGAGCTTTGTGTCATCAGCGAACAGTGAAATTCTGCCTTCTAGATCCTGTGCAATGTCACTCACCAAATAAGGCTCTACACGGGCTCGGCCCTGGCTACCTGGATGATCTTCTGACACCATCCATCTCAGTCCACTCCTTCTGTTGCTCGATCAGGGTCCCAGGACTAGGTTAAGAGCTTCCAGTGACCAGGCTTTCAATATAACCAGACTGGTCCCATGGAACTCATTAGCGGCCCCATCCATCTAAGGGTTCAAGAGGGGCCTAAAACCTCATCTTTTTTTTTTTTCCCTCTGGCTTTCCCAGGGTCGAGAGCTGATCTGCCCAAAAATTCTGAAGAAAATCTGCAGTTTATGATACGACTGTTTTAATATTTAGATATCGCTGCTGTTTTATTCTTTTTTTTTTTATATATGATATTTTATCCGATACTCTGCTTGCTGTTTGTTTTATGTACAGCGCCCAGAGCTTCTGAAATTGTGCACCTTAGAAATAAACTTTGCTTTGTCTTAGTACATACCTTAGGGGTGACTGACAGGGGGTGAGTGGAGACCCAATGGAAAAATACTGAACAGGGATTAGCTAAGGCAACGACATGATGTTTGAAGGAAGTAAGTAAGGGATGGAGGAGGATGAGGCTGCTTTGGTTCCCAGAGGAGGTGGCTAAAGTGGTGAAGGAGAAAGAAAACTGCATTTAGGAAGTACAAGGATACCCAGATGGATGTGGACAGAAAGATGTTTTGGGTAAAATAAAGAGAGTGGCAGGAAGGAGGGTGAGGGCAGCTAAGGCACACACATAGGAGAGGATTGCCAAGGAGGTCAAAAAAAGGGAGTAAGACTTTCCTCAGATATAGAAACATAGAAGTTGACGGCAGATAAGGACCGCAAGGCCCATCCAGTCTGCCCATTTCTTTTTCTACCTTATAAACGTGCCATCGGCCTTTGCTCTGTCAGTGACCTATCTATTCATAGTCATTTGTATTGCTCCCTTATGCCCATCCCATGCCTGCTTGAAGCCTCTGCACTGTATTCATAGCCACCACTTGTGGTAAGCTATTCCATGCATCTACCAATTTTCTGTGAAAAGAATTTCTCACATTCCCCTTAATCGGCCTCCCTCTAATCTCATGCTGTGTCCTCTTGTCCTGCTATTTTTCTTATATTTAAACATGTTAGACTCTTTCACCTTGTTTATGCCCTTAAGGTGTTTAAATGTCTCGATCATATCACCTCTCCCTCCTTTGCTCAAGGGTATACATATTGAGCTCTGTTAATCTGTCCTCATATGTCTTCTGATGCAGTCCCTGCACCATTTTGGTTGCCCTTCTCTGGACTGCCTCAATTTGGTTAATGTCCTTGTGAAGATGTGGCCTCCAATACTGCACGCAGTACTCCAGATGGGGCCTAACCAGTGTCTTGTACAGAGGGATTATTACCTCCCTCTTACGACTTGTGATACCCCTACTAATACACCCTAACACCCCCCTAGCCTTACCTACTGCTTTAGAGGTCTGCTTGGATGATTTTAGGTCATCAGTGATGATGATGCCCAAGTCTCTTTCTTCCTTTGTGACTGCTAGCAACTCCCCTCCCAGCCTATAAGTGGCTTCAGGGTTTCTCTTCCCTATGTGCATGATTTTGCACTTCTTTGCATTAAATCCCAGTTGCCACTCTTCTGACCATTTTGCTAGTTTATCCAGATCTCTTCTCATTCTGCCCACCCATCTGGATCATCTACTCTGTTGCAGATCTTGGTGTCATCTGCAAACAGACAAGCCTTACCCTCTAGTCCATCTGCGGTCACTAATGAAGATGTTGAATAGGACTGGCCCCAGGACTGATCCCTGAGGTACCCACTTGTGACTTGCATCTCTTCTGACTGTATACCATTTACCACCACTCTCTGTTTTCTGCCAGTCAACCAGTTTGCCACCCAGTTGACCAACTTCTGACCCACCCTGAGCCTACCTAGCTTATTTATCAATCTTCTATGTGGAACAGTGTCAAAAGCTTTGCTGAAGTCAAGGTAGGCGACATCAACTGCTCCCCTTGGTCCACCACTCTGGTTACCCAGTCAAAGAAATCTATGAGATTAGTTTGACAGGACCTTCCTTTGTAAACCCATGCTGTCTTGGATCCTGTGCCCTATGGATTCCAGGTGTTGCACTATCCTTTCCTTAAGGGTGCCTCCATAATCTTGCCACTACTGAGGTAAGACTGACTGGTCTGTAGTTCCCCGCCTCCTCCCTGCTACCACTCTTGTGGAGCGGGATCACATGAGCCCTTCTCCAGTCTTCTGGGACCTCTCCTGTGCTCAGAGACTCACTAAACAATTCTGCTAATGGCTCTGCTAGTTCCTCCTTTAGCTCCTTAAGTACCCTGGGATGTATGCCATCAGGTCCCATTGCCTTATCCACCCTGAGCTTAGCAAGCTCTTTTAGGACCCTTTCTTTTGTGAAGGGAGTAGTGCTCACCTCCCTCCCCCTGTGTCCATGATGCTGAGCTGTGGGCCCTGCCTTACCTTCTCTTCAGTAAATACTGAGCAAAAGTATCTATTTAGGATAGATGCCTTTACAGGGTCCTCCTCCTCCTCACATGCTCCCTTTTCTCCATTAAGCTTAGCAATACCCCCTCTGGACTTTCTCCTTTCACTAATGTATCTATAGAAAGTCTTGTCACCTTCTTTTACTGTTCGTGCTAGTGTTACCTCAGTTTGGGACTTTGCCTGCCTTACTGCCTTCCCTGCTTCCCTTAGGGCAGTTTGGTATGCCTCCCTATCTTCATCCTGCTGTGTTCCCTTATATTTCCTGAAGGCCAGCCTTTTGGCTCTGACCTTTTCTGTACTGTATTTGAGAACCAAAGTGGTTTCCTTCTTCTTTTGCACTTCCTTTTCTGTCTAACACAATGGGATGTTGCTTCAAGTATTGCATCCTTAATGCTTGCCCACTTTGCCTGTACCTCCTCACCTGTGTTTCTTTTGCCAGGGCTAGCTTAACTCTGTTGGCCATCTTATCAAAGTCAGCTCCTCTGAAGTCCCATATTTTGCCTTGGAATGGGATGATTCAGATGTAGTAGCCAAATTGAACCATACCATGTGATGGTCACTGGCCCCAGGTGACCTTCTACCTGGAGATCTGTGATCCCTTCTTTGTTAGTCAGTACTAGATCTAGGATAGCCCTGTCTCTTGTGGGTTGCTGTACCAGTTGTTTGAGGCCCTCCTGCAGGAATCCACTATGAGTCTAGTTCTGGCAGATGTTCCTGCTGGTATTGACCAATCTGTATCTGGCATGTTGAAGTCTCCATTATCAGAACCTCCCTTTAGCTGTCATGTTTTGTATATCTTCTAACAATAATGTGTATGTCCTCCCTCTGGTCTGGGGGCCTGTAGACAACCCCAGTTCTTATGGCTGTCCCATTTCCTGTTTCAGGGTGACCCACAGTTCTTCTGGCTCTTATGTGTATTCTGAATTTCTGTAGCTTTGATATTTTCATTAACATACAGGGCCACTCCTCCCTTTTGCACCTCGGTCTCTTCTGAACAATACATAGCCAGGTACTGAAGTCTCCCAAGTGTGGTTACTGGTAAACCACATCTCACTAATTGCTACTATGTCCAGTTTAGCCTCTGACATTATTGCCTGCAGGTCTGGGATCTTATTTCCCAGGCTGTGAGCATTTGTGTACATGATTTTCCATTGGCCAGATTTTGGTGTGTTAGTTGTTGGGTGAGTTTGGCATTACCCTGTGCATCGTATGGGGAGACAAACCTTTTTCTTACCTGGTGATGCAAATGAGCAGCAAACACGCTGAATTCCTGTTTGACCACTAGCTGAGGGGAGGGGTGTTCTTCCCATTCGACGATGGGGTGCTGCACCCCTCTCCCCATTTGCTAGTTTAAATATTCTGCAAAGACGTCAAACTTCTGCCTCAATGCACTGACTCCTCTTTAGTCAGATGCAGTCCATCAAATTTAAAGAACTTACTCCCAGAACTGTTGCCAGTTCCCTACAAATCTGTGTCCTTTTCCTGGCACCAGTCCTTGAGCCACGTGTTTAGCTCCCCTATCTCCCTCTCTGACCTTCCGTCCATCTGCTCCCTTCTCCCAGACTGGCAGGATCTCAGAGAAGGAGATGCCGACGAAATAGATGATAGTTTGTCACCCAGCTTAGTCAGGTTTTCCTTGGTCTCCACAACTGACCGGCTGGCGAGATCATTAGTCCCTATGTGTACTAGGACATCAATGTTTTCTCCTGCTCTGCGAACAATTTTAGCAATGCGGCCAGTGTCTCTCCATGATGATGTACCTGGAGACATCTGACCATCACCCTGGCTGGAGATGGGTATCAACTCCCGAATCATGGAGTCTCCTATGATCAGAGTTTTTTGGATTTCCTTGTGCTTGTTTAGTTTTGGTTCCTGATTTGGGTGAGTATTGTTGTGCTAGCTCCTGTGCGCAGTGTCCTGCTCTGCAGTGTCTTCTGCCTCTTTATTTGATTTCAGAGATAGAGGCAGATACCTGTTTGTAGTGTTTATATGGTTTTGGAGGTAATGTGTTGGAGAGCAGAGAGTGATGGGGCACCTGATTTGCTCCTCCTAACCACCTGCCAACCTCCTGGACCAACTACCCTCTCTGGTCGAGGTTTTTCTGTTGGATGCTGGGGAAATGGCGGGTGGTTCTATAATAATGTTCCTCTTCAATATGAAATTTGAGGCGTGCAATCTCTGCCCATGCTGCCCGGAGCTGAGACCTAAGATCTCCAAAGGCCCAGCATGTAGGACAGTGTCCTAAATCCTGTAAGACTGTCCTTCTGAAAATTGTTCCACAGTACCTGCAGTTAATGAAATCCATTCCAAATAAGTTGCTGGGTTTGTAACCTAGTCAGAGTAATTAGAAGGAAAAAAAAGGAAAAATGCAAGTAATGGTTTAATTGTGCTTTGTTTAACTTGTTATAACAAGTTAAATTACTAGTGCCCTGTAAATGAGATCACCTTGTGGAGGCCCCACTGATCCGCCCCTTCCTGCTCTGCCACAGGAAATGTCACAACTGTGGTACCCTATAAAGGAGTGTAGCGTGGGGTGGTTGGGGAGGGTGGGTGGCTGGCCCTTCCCTGCCTAAAAAGAAGAACCACGGACGAAAGAACAAGGAGGTAAGAGCAGAAACAATCAGTCAACAACAAATGCAGTAACCCTGAAAGCTTATCCTAATGTTAGATAAAACTGTAAAACCTGTAAAGCACCACCTGTAATAATTTCAGAGAAGATATACCCTGTAAGAAACACTTTGCTCCAGAGAAAAATAAAGCAGTAACAGAAGATATACCTTGCAAAAGACAATTTGAATCAGAAGATTACAGCAGTAATCTGTTAGCACACACCTGTAGGCACACCTTGTAATAATGCAGAAGAAGGTATACCAGCAACAACAATTTGAATCAGAGAAAAAATAAAGCAATGAAATGTTAGCAACAAACAGTAGCAATCTCTGTGAGTAAAAAATAAAAACCCCACCACACAGTAAATTTGCTTAGCCAAACTAAGTCTTAATCCTTCTCCCTTGCTCTGGTAAGTTTCTCTACTCTACTCTACTCTATATATGCACGAAAAGAAGAAAGGGTGGGATAGGGAGAATCAGGAGGGTGGGGTGCTGCACAGTAGAGGGGGATGGACCAACATGTCTCAGCAGGCACTGGAGGGAGTGGAGACAAGTTCATTTTTAGAGGAAACAGTTCAGAATGGACTGGAAGCCCTAATGGAGAAAAAAGGAGACAGGACTGGATGGGATTCACCAAGGGTTCTGAAAGAACTGAACAAGGTGCAAGCCACCCCTCTGGCAACTGTTCAGCACCCCCACTGAAGATAGAGGTAGTTCCAGAGGACTGGAGGAGGGCTGATGTGGTCCCTCTGCATAAGAGTGGCAGCAGGGAGGAGGCTAGCAACTACAGGCCAGTCAGTCTTGCATCAGTGGTGGGGAAATTCATTCAGACCCTGCTGAAGGAGAGACTGATGGTGCACCAGGGAACATGCAGGCTGCAGAACTACCACCAGCATGGTTCCACAGGGGGGCGATCATGCCAAACAAATCTCATAGGTTTTTTGACTGGGTGACTAGGGAGGTGGATCAGGGGAGGGCAATGGATGTGGCCTACCTCGACTTCAGAAAGGCCTTCGACACAGTGCTGCACAGGAGGCTAGTAAAGAAACTATGCAGCCTGGGGACTGGGAAGAAAGAGGCAAGTAGAGTATTAAATTAGTTGAAGGCTAGGAGGCAGAGGGTGGTGGTAAATGGCAGACACTTGGGGGGGGATGAGAGATCAACTAGCGAGGTACTACTACAGGGATCAGTGCTGGGACAAATCCTCTTCAATCAATCAATCAAACTTTATTTAACCAGGCAGTTACCAGGCTCTTCAATGTCTTCATAAGTGACATTGCTGAGGAATTTGGGGGGAAGGTTCTCTCTTTGTGATGGCACACAAATCTGCAACAAGCTAGATACTCAGGAAGGGGTGGAGAGTATGCAAGGGGATCTGGGTAAACTACAGAATGGTCTATGGAGTGTCAGCTAGGTTTCAATGCTAGAACAGGCAAAGTCATTCACCAGGGGCAGGGAAACCCAAGAACTGTGTATAAGATGGGGGGAGGTACTGATCATCATCACACAAGAAACAGACCTCATAGTACTCCTCTCTGATGATCCAAAAGTGGCATAACAGAGTGATAAGGGAGTAGGCAAGGCTAGTGGGATGTTAGGGTGCACAGGGAAAGGGACTTCCAGCAAGAGAAGGGAGGCAGTGTTGCCACTGTATCACTCACTAGAGAGACCTGACCTAGAGTACTGTACTGTATCCTGGTCTGGAGGATGTACCTCTGAAAGGACACGGACATGGTAGAAGCAGTCAAGAGGAAGGCTACCAGAACCGAGGAGGGGTTGCACAATAAGCCATATGAGGAGAGGTTGCAGGATTTCAACATGTACTCCCTGGCAGAGGGGAGAATGCGAGGGGACATAACTGAAATACGTATTTCACAGGGGTGAAGAATGTGCAGATGGAGAGTCTCTTTCAGGGGAGAAAAAGTACCAGAATGGGGGGGGGGGGCATTTAAGAGGGATATGAGGAAACATTTCTTCACAGAAGGGGTGGTGGACACCTGGAACAGCCTGCATGCAGATGTAGTGGGACAAACAATTTTTAGGTGCTAGTGACCCAACCCTGGTAAGAAATAAACGAATCTCTCACAATTATTCATTTTTATAAAATGGCAAGAAGGAATTCTCACCCCTGATTGGCTGACACTGCCTCCAAGCTGGGCATTTATTTCTCAGTAGATGCCCAGCTAAAAACAAGTGCCACCAAAATCCACTTTACAACGTACCCTGCTGCCCAGCCTACTTCCTCATTGGCTGAAATCAGCTAATAAATTTAAAATCCCCGCCATGTTTTTCTCTTGCTTAGGGAGAGACAACTATCCCCCCCCACTTTCCCTCAACAGCACGCAATAAATAAATAAAAAGGAAGACTGCAGTCCTGTCATTTTGTGGTCAGAAGACTGAAAACACACAATGACACCAGTCTCCTGACCGCCGCTCTCGCAATCCGTACTCCCGAAGCTGACATTCACATCAGCTTCATCCAGCACGCTGCATTTAAAAAAAAAACAAGACACACATTACCGCTTCGGTCAAAGATCGTCCCGCTGCTGCTCTCCATTCCCTTTCCATTACTCGTTGCTTAAGAAGTCCAACTTTTCCACAAGCTGCAGAAATAACCTCTACCCATACCACAAATTACTATGAAAAGGCAGCAGCATTCACTTTCACTAAGGTCAAAGGTCGTGAACAATCTGCCTGTGTGTGTGTGTGTGTGTGTGTATGGGGGTTCAGGAAACCAGAACAGCACTGCAGGGAGGAGTAACAGCACATAGAACAGCGGGTGCACTACTTTGTCAACGAACACTGATTTTAACAGTTTTCACACTCATTTCCTCTTTATTTTCACATTTCACAAAAATGTAGTTAAATGGCCATTTTATAAGCACAATAATACCCTCCAGGGTGGGTATTATGGAAATACCAGACGTTCCAGGGGCTACAAGGCCCTCTGTCTGCGGCGTCGGGCCTCATTACGCCCCTGAGCGGTCCGGTATTTCCCAATAATGCCCACCCTGTTGGTTATTATTGCTTATGTAGTTTCCAGCTGAACACCTTCCTGTAACTGATTTTCTGCACATATTTATACATACTACCTGATCCCTTTTGTCGTTTTAAAGTTTCCCTTTGGTTGGTTTACACAGCAGCTTAGTGTTCCTTAACTCCAACTTCATAATCCTCTGTTTCAGTCTCCAATACCACAGACTGCACTGTTTAGAAACACAAGCAGTTACTGCTGCTCTTCAGAGTTTGGGACAAGAAGAACAAAGGATATCTATCCACAGAAAACCAGTTCCCACTGCAGCTCCCCGTGTGCTCAGCATTCCTTACCTCCAACTTCATGATCCTCTGTTTCAGTATCCAACACCACAAACTGCACTGTTCAGAAACACAAGCAGCTGCTGCTCTTCAGAGTTTGGGACAGGAAGAACAAAGGATATTTATTCACAGAAACCCAGTTTCCACTGCAGCTCCCCATGTGCTCAGCATTCCTTACCTCCAACTTCGTGATCCTCTGTTTCAGTCTCTAACATCACAAACTGCAGTGTTCAGAAACACAAGCATCTGCTGCTCTTCAGAGTTTGGGACAGAAAAACAAAGGATGTCAATCCACAGAAAAACAAATACCTCTGCGCTCCTTTCTCCAGCAGTTTTCAGAGGCTAAGGTTTACTTCCTGTCTCCCTCTGTTATGTGTCCCTCCCCAAACATCCACCCACCACTCAAAACAACTCATTAATATTCATAATGTGCCGCAGCAAGAGGAGTGAGAGGAACGGGGTTCCTAAATTTTTACAGTTACATGCTAGCAGATGCTGTTTTGACTTGTCACTGTTGGAGAAAGTACTTTTGTTTTTATTCAGAATCTGGTGGCTGCAAGGTACACAGAGCCAAACAAAGCTTATTTGCAGGGGTGTCCTGGAGCTTTAAACTAGGAGATGTAGGTCAGCAGTGTCAGTCCTTTTAAAACAACTGATGACTTAAAAAAATATTAGCATATACAATCTTAACATTCAATTTAGAGTATATCACCATTTCTTTCAAGTCACTGTTTATAGTGACCAACTCTCCGACTATCTCACTATAAACTAGGAGATGCAAGTCAGCAGTGTCAGTCCATTTATAGCCAGCTGATGCCTTAAAAAAATAATTAGAAGATACAGTCTTTACACTCAAGTATATCACATTTTCTTATAGTAGTTTACTGGTTCTCAGTATTTACCAGCCTGTTAATGGCTAGAGTTGCATGGTGTGGAACACATTTCAGAGTCAGACAGGAAATGACATCACACTGACAGCAGCTACAGACAGAAGTGCCAAGGGTGCTGCAGACTGAGCTGTGGATAGCGTTTGTCCTCCTAGTCCAAAGGATTCTGAGTGCTGACGAACTGAAGCTACTCAAAACTTCTGTGTGGTTTTGAAACATTATCAGGAGGTGGTGTGTTGGAGACTGAAACACGGGATCATGAAGTTGGAGATAATTACTGATTGCAAAGATTACTGTGTGTTTAAAAAGGCAAGGCAGAAACTGGGCAACATGGGATCAGTTTGCAATGCTTCAAATCAAAATAATTGAATTTCTACAGAAACAGATATTATTGCAAGGCTTGCTGACAAACTGCTTTCTTTGTTTTGTTTTTACCTTCTCTGACCGGTGTATTACGGCTGCATTTGCGATCCTTACCCTCACTCTGCCACCAGTGGTAACCTATGGACTGCAAACAGGAGAGCTGCAGAGGGACCTTGTTTTCTCTGGACATGGTACTCATTGTTCTCCTGAATCCAAAGGATCCCCAATGATTCTGAACAGTGCAGGTTTTAATTATCAGGAGGTGGAGTTAGAGACTGACTGAGGATCATGAAGTTGGAGATGAGAAGAAAATCTGTTTACCTGTGCTAAAAACAAAAGGCAAAGCAGAAACTGTGCAGAGTAGGGTTATTGTATACATACAAGCAGGCAGTGTTATTTCAAAGGCTTTTTGTTCTTTGCCAAATTGTTTTGTTTATTTATTATACTTTCTTTGGGCTCAAGATTCTGGCTACATTTGCCATTGCCCTCACTAACCTCCAGCTACAAAAGGTAACCTTTACTTTTGTGTAGTGGGTGGGCCCGGGGCCTCCCAGCATGTCTAGGGGTATCACTGAGGTTATGGTCACATGGGAGGGGTCCTCCATTAAGAAACAAAGTACAATTACTTGGAGCCTGCTCCATGGCACCTGGCGAAGGCATTAACCTGGCCCACTGGCAACTTGGGTTCACTCCCGAGCCTGGGACATCAGGAGCAGAAGTCGGCAGGAAGAGATCCAGAGCATCCTTTGGATGCTCTCCTCCCATGGGGGTGGGTTGGCGCGCATCGCTATCTGGCGGCTCCTTGTGGCCGAAGTCGGCCAAGACATGCTTTGTGGCATGAATGACCACGTGCCACATGCACACCTACGCAAGGACGCCACAGCATGCACTTGAGGTGGGGCAACAGAACAAGGAAAAGGCCACCCAGCTGCCTAGATAATGGCAACTCGCCCTCCTCGCTGCTGCGTAGTCGGTTAGCCCTGATGCTGTACCCACCCCAGTAAATTTGGAAGCTGGTGTCATTGGGCACCGAGCGAGTCTCCCCACCTGGCCCCCCTGCATAGGGGAGCTTCCCCCAGTGATTGGATACACCGGGTTAGGGTAGCAGCAGCTGGGAGGTCAGAGCGGTGGAAAAAAGGGCTTAGCCGCCTGAAGGAGTATGTGGCTGGGCTGCACATCAGGGCCATAAATAGATGGGGGGGCAAAAAAGTAAATTTACTTGACCTCCCAAGCACTGTGGTGACCTCAGGGCATCCACAAACACGTGGCAGGGCTGCCTAGACTGCAGATTTAAGGGGGTTAACATAACTTGGAAAAAAACAAATGGAATGTCCAAACAGGACGTAATTTGTAAAAACACAGAGGATCTTTTCTTTTTTTGAGCTCAGATACTGTTATCCTTTTTCCAGCTGACACAGTTCATTTGTCAGTTACTGTAAGGTGGTATTTTACTGATGCTTCTGGGTTGGAAACAACCCTGATGGGGTACTTTATTCACATCTTTCTGGCCTTGAGGAAGCACATTTACTCCTGGGGATCCCCACTCCTGAGCTTGAGTGACAACCTAAACAGACTTTTGGTAGCCTATTTTCTTAGACACGAGCCACTGGGCTAATTCACAGTCTCTCAGCTGTCAACATTTTGGTGCCAATTGATCCATGAGGGTTTCTTGGGGATCTACTCTGTCCTTCACAAAGCACATCCTTTCCTGATCCTCTTTTCCACTTTTTTATTTTACTTCTCAGTCACAGACTCCAAGCCCAATTGGGCATAGCTGAGGTGCCTACTGGGCACTGCACATCTTCATTACGGGCAGAATGGCCCACCAAAACATCTTCTGAGGTACCACTCCACTGCTGACTGGAACTGGCATCTTGTCAGGGATGAGTGTGGCCACTGCTGAGTGCCACCCAAACCTGTACATTAAGTAAAGATTAACTATCACCTCAGATCTTTAGCCCTCAGCACTCTTTGGTACACTTTTCCTCACAGACAGACTTCTGAACTATTTTACAAAATGGATTTTTCTCCTTCTGCAGAGGGGCACTCCCCCAGGTCTTTGTTTGATGGCAGCTGCCACAAATTAGCACATTTTTCATGATGACAGTGGACAGCCTCTACTGAGAAACTTACAAACAAAGGGAGCTATCACTGTGTGTCAGGCACTAGCCTCCCACACTCTGGCTCAACAGAATCCATGCCTTCCAGCAGAGAACACTGACTCCTCCCCTTTTGGAATGCCATGGCAGATCAGCTGACCCTGTCCTTCAAGGGCATGGAAACTGGCATCACACTAAAGGCTGAGAGACACTCTTAAAGGGATCTTCACATAACCCCTAAGGGGGTACATTTGCTTTGGAAATTCCTCCTCTTACCCCATACACTTAACCTCCTCCTGGCGGGCACTGCATTTCTTGACCTGGATACAGACCTCCTTCCATCACTAAGTACTGTAGATTCATAGATTAGATTCATAGATGTGTGACAGCAGAAAAGGACTGACAGGCCCACCCAGTCTGCCCATTTGTCTAGCTTTCTGCTAGGACATGCTCCCCCCACCCTCAACACTCCCCTGTGGCTGTCCCATGCCTTTTTGAAGCCTTCCACTGTTGCTTCTCCAGCCATCCCATCTGGGACCCTATTCCAGTAGTCCACCACCCTCTCTGTGAAATAGTACTTCCTAAAGTTACCCTTGAACTGCCCCCTCCACCTGAAAGCTATGCCCCCCTCATCCTCTGATTTCCATTCAGCTAGAAGATGCTTTCCACTGGCACCCGGTTTATACCCTTAAGGTACTTGAAGATCTCAATCATGTCCCCACTCTCCCTCCTCTGTTCCAGGGAGTACATGTTTAAATCTCTCAACCTTTCATCTTAGGACAGGTGGCTGAGCCCCTTTACCATCTTTGTTGCTTTCCTCTGAACTCGATCTAGCCTTCATACATCCTTTTTGAGGTATGGCCTCCAGAACTGGACTCCATATCCTAAATGCGGTCTAGCCAGATGGGTGTACAAGGGTACTGTGGCCTCCCTTTTTCTACTGGTGATCCCTCTTTCGATGCATCCCAGCATTCTGCTGCCCCTAGCCTCTGCACTCCCGCAGTGCCTTTCCACCTTCAGGTCCTCCGATAGCGTGATGCCTAGGTCCCTTTCTTGTTCCATTACCTCCAGATCTGTGCCCCCATGTTGTGCCCTGCTTTGATTCCTGTAACCAAGATGCATGATTTTACACTTTTCTGTGTTTGAATGAAAGCTGCCACCTCTTTTACCATGCCTCGATCCTCCGCACATCTCTCCTCATTCTTTTTACCCCTTCCTGAGTGGTTACCCTGTTGTAGATTTTAATATCATCTGCAAACAGACTCACACCCCCTCAAGGCCCTACACAATGTCCCCTACAAATAGATTGAACAGTAGGGGCCCCAGCACCGATCCCTGAGGGACCCGCTTCTGACCACGCCCTTTCTGGATGCTACTTCATTTATAATGACCCTCTGCCTCTTGTCCCCCAGCCAGCTTCCCACCCATTTAACCACCCTCTGCCCCAGCGCCAGGCATGACATTTTATACAGCAGTCTCCTGTGGGGCACGGAGTCAATAGCCTTTTTGAAATCCAGATAAGCAACATCTACTGCCCTTCCCTGATCCAGTTCCTTGGTGACCGTGTCAAAAAACTATCAGATTTGTTTGACAGGATCTGCCCCTTGTAAAACCATGTTGACTTGGATCCATCAGGCCTCTTTCCTCCAGATAGTTGGTAATCCTGACTTTCATTAGTTTCTCCATGACCTTGCCCACCACTGATGTCAAGCTCACAGGCCTGTAATTTCCCACCTCCTTCGTCCCTTCCCCGTTATGCAGCGGGACCACATTTGCCTGCCTCCAGTCTTCCGGTGCCACCCCAGACTCCAGGGACTTATTGAAGAGTGCAGTCAATGGTATTGCCAGTATCTTCTTCAGATCCCTTAACACCCTCAGGTGCATCCCATCTGGCCCCATCGCCTAGTCAGCCTTCATGCAGCCTAGTTCTCCCAAAATTTCCTCCACCCGAAATGGACTCATATCCACTTCCCCTTCCCCTGCAGGGATTTATTTAACTCCAAAAATTGATTAGCGTTTTGCTCATAAAAGTGCTAAAACATTGTGAAGATGCATAGCACTTGCCTCACTGTGTTTAACAAACATAACACTTCTAGAAAACCTATTTAAATAATTTCTGTACAGTTAGTATTGCCCTAAGAAAAAAACTGCTAATCAATTATTTAAAACCCTGCCCTGCCTTAGCTTTTCTGCTCTGCTGCCTACACCTTCTTCTTCCCTAGTGAACACAGAGCAAAAATAGTTGTTCAGTAGCTCTGCTTTTTCCCTGTCTCCTTGTATCAACTCCCCTTCTTTTGTTTTTAACTGGCGTATTCCCTGCCTAGTGTTCCTCCTTTCACTGACATATCAAAAAAGTCTTATTCCCTTTTTTGATCCCTCTAGCTATGTACTCCTCTGTCTGTGCCTTTGCCCTCCTTACCTCCACACTGGCTTAACTCTGGCTCACTTGGTATCTTCCCCAGTCCACTTCCTCCTGCATTTCCTTGAACTTCCTGAAAGCCTTTCTCTTTGCCTTTGCCTTTTTTGCTACATCCCTTGTGCACCAAGAGGTTTCCTCCTCCTCTTATTTTTGCTTGCTGCCTTGGCGCATAGGTCAGTGGCCTCCACTATAGCTTCTTTTATCCTCCCCCACATTTCCTCCACATCTGACAACTCCATACAAGTACCATACTTTCCTTTGTCTTCCCTCCACTGTACCTTTTGAGCTGAGTTAATCCTGCCCTGACTTTATAACGTCTCTCCCCACACTGTTTTGTACTTGGTGTTGTTACCTGCATTTCCTTTTCGTTCCATCATGGTGGTAGTCAGCTTAGAGGAAACAGCCCTCTCCTGTGGGTAACAGAGGCACACCCTGTCTAGCTGAGCAGGTAAAAGGGTCTCTCCTGTGACATGAAAGCCTGCTGCTCTCACCAAAACACCAGTTGTTGCTACCTCCACGGGAACAGCAAGGCACATCAGGTGAGATCCTTGCCAGTTCGTCCAGGGTGAGTATCCCTTGAGGCATGCAGGGGCCATTTCTGTTGGTGTCAGTAGTTAGCAATGTGTTTTTCTATTGGTTGTAAACTTTTGAAAGTGGAAGAGAATATCAAAGTTTGGGGAAATGATAGGAGAAGGCAGCCTGTCCAGCAGAGCATGACCTAGATAGTGTGCCAGGGAATGGAAGCCAGAGTTGTAAAGGGAGTAATGAGAAGGAAGGGGGAAGGAAAGAGGTGGATATGAAGGGAGAGAGCCTAGCTAGTATTTGGCTACAAAGGAGGAACAGTGAGGGAGGAGCATAACTTTGGAGGGAGGAGACAGTGAGAGATATAAAGGGAGCAATGGTGGCTGCTGGGCGGGGCAGTCCAGAGCAAAATTACAGAAGGAGTGGAACAGAGAATCCAAACTGGTCAGAGTGGACTTAGGAGTTGCACTGTAGACAATGTCTCCATAGTCAAAAACTGGGAGAATCATTTTCTGGATGATGGCTCTACGAGCCTGCAGGGACATGCAACCATGGTTCCTGTACAGGACCCCTAGCTTAGGGTGCAAAAGTTGAGGTACTGGTTGAGCCAGACCCGGAGGTACTTAAAGGATGGCTCATTGTTGAGGGGTGTCCCATCAAGGGTGTGGAAGGATGGGAGGGCAGCAAGCCAGGAGAGCTTCTTCTCAAGCCAAAGGTCACTGAGACCAATTTTTTTGTTGTTGTTGAAGGACAGATGATTTGAATGGAACCAGTGTTGGACATTGCCATAGTCTGGCTGGAATCTGACCATCAGATCAGAGGGGGTGGAACCAGAGGTAAAAAGAACTGTATCATCTGCATACATACTGTATGTATGGATACAGAGATACAGGCAGCAGGGAGATCATTCAGGAAAGTAGAGAAGAGTATAGGGCCAAAGAGGGAGCACTGGTGGACACCAGTACTGATGGGGAGAGGAGGGGATATGGAATCACCAATTCTAACTGATTGAGTCCTACCCTCAAGGAAGCAGTGGAGCTGGTTGGTAGCGAAGCTAGAAAGCACCACTGCTTTAAGTTTGTTGAATAGTAGAGGGTGGGCAACCATGTTGAAGGCTTTGGCAAGTTAACAAATATGGTAGAGGTAATAAGGCCCTAATCCATTCCAGAGAGAATGGAGTCAGTAAGCCTGAGGAGGGAGGAAATGGAGAAATGGGATTTAGGGAACCCGGACTGGAAACAGATGAAAAAGGAGGTTGAGTCAAGGAAGGGGGAAGCTGAGAGAGTACATTATGCTCCTTCATTTTAGCAAGGGTGGGAACTAGGGGGGAGATAGGGCGGTATTTGCAAGTGTGGGGGGTCACCACCTTTGGGAAGAGCAACAACAGAAGCATGATTTCAAGTGTCAGGGACAGAGGCCAAGGAGAAGGAAAGGTTGTGAAGAAAAGTGATTAGGAGAGCTATGGCCAGGGAAGAGTTTTAGTTCCCAGCACTGGCCTGGGCCCTAGTGTTGGCTGAGAGTGAGGCAGGCTGAGGCTGTATTCATTGAGAAAGGGAGGACTTCAGTTCCTGACACTCATCTGGTGCCTAGCGTTGGCTGAGGGTGATGCAGGCTGTAATTGCATGCATTGGGAGAGGGAGGGTTTCAGTTCATGACACTCACCTGACACCTAGCATTGAATGGAAGTGAGGCAGGCTGAGACGATATGCATTTGGGAGGGAGGGTTTCAGTTCATGACACTCACCTGATGCCTATCGTTGGTTGGGGGTGACACAGGCTATGACTGCATGCATTAGGGGAGGGAGGATTTCAGTTCCTGACACTCACCTGTTGCCTAGCAGTGGCCTAGGGTGATGCAGGCTGTGACTCATGCATTGGGGAGGGAGGGAGGGTTCCAGTTCGTGACACAAATCCCGGCCCCTGGCATTGGCTGTGGATGAGGCAGGCTGAGACTGCATGCATTGGGGGAGGAAGGGTTTCAGTGCCCAGCATTCACCTGGCCCCTAGCATTGGCTGGGAGAGTAGCAGGCTGAGACTGCATTCATTGGGGAAGGGAGGGTTTCAGTTACTGGCACTCGCCTGGCCCCTAGTGCTGGCTGGGGGCGAGGGACACTGAGGCTGCATGGATTGGGTGAGGGGTTTCTGTTCCCGGCTCTCACCTGGCTCCTAGTATTGGATGGGGGTGAGACGGGCTGAGACTACATACATTGGGGGGAAGGAAGTTTTCAATTCCCAGCACTCACCTGGCCCCTAGCATTGGCTGGAGGTGAAGCAGGCTGAAACTGCATGCATTGGGGGAAGGAGGTTTCCAGTTCCCTGCACTCACCTGTCCCCATCATCGGGTGGGGTGAGACAGGCTGAGACTGCATATATTGAGGGAGGGTTTCAGTTTCTGGCACTCACCTGGCCCCTAGTGTTGACTGGGGTGACATGGGCTGAGACTGCATGCATTGGGGTAGGGAGTGTTTTAGTTCACAGCACTCACCTGGCCCTTAGTGTTGGCTGGGGGTCAGGCAGATTGACTGCATGCATGTGGTAGGGAGGGTTTCAGTTCCTGGCACTTGGCCTGACCCTAGTGTTGGCTGGGGGTGAGGCAGGCTGAGAATGCATGCATTGGGGGAGGGAGGGAGGATTTCAGTTCCTGGCACTTGTCTGGCCCCTAGCACTGGCTGGGATTGGGGCAGGCTGAGACTGCATGCATTTGGGAGGGAGGGATTCAGTTCCCAGCACTTGCCTGGCCCCTAGCATTGGCTGTGTTTAAGCAGGCGTAGACTGCATGCATTGGGGGGGGGGTCCAGTTCCAGCATTTGCCTGTCCCATAGCATTGGCTAGGGGTGAGGCAGGCTGAGACTGCATACATTTGGGGAGGGAGAGTTTCAGTTCCCAGTACTTGCCTGGCCATTAGTGTTGGCTGGAGGTGAGGCAGGCTGAGACTGCATGCATTGCTGGAAGGAGAGTTTCAGTTCCCGGCATTTGTGAGACCCCTAGCATTGGCTGGGGTGAGGCAGGCTGGCACTGCATTCATTGGTGGAAGGTTTCAGTTCCCAGCATTTTCCAGGCACCTAGTACTGGTTGTGGGTGCAACAGGCTGAGACTTATATGCATCGGTGGAGGGAAGGAGGGAACGAGGGAGGGTGGGTTTCAGTTCCCAACACTTGGCTGGACACTAGCACTGGCTGGGGGTGAGGCAGGCTGAGATTGCATGCATTGGAGAAGGAAGGGAGGGAGGGTTTCATTTCCCAGCACTTGCCTGGCCCCTAGCATTAGCTGGGGGTTAGGCATGTTGGGAATGCATGCATTGGAGAGGTAGGATTTCAGTTCCTTGCACTTGCCTGGCCCCTAGCATTGGCTGGGGTGAGGCAGGCTGAGACTGCATGCATTGGACGGAGGGTTTCAGTTCTTGTCACTCACCTGACCCTTAGCATTGGCTGAGGGTGAAGCAGACTGAGATGGCATACATTGGGAGAGGGAGGATTTCAGTTCTTGGCTCTCACTTGGCCCCTCTTATTGGCCAAAGGTGAAGCATGCTGAGAATGCATTCATTGGGGGAGGGAGGGTTTCAGTTCCAGGCACTCACCTGGCCCCTAGCACTTGCTGGGGGTGAGGCAGGCTGAGACTGCATGCATTGGGAGGGGTTTCAGTTCTCGGCACTCACGTAGCCCCTAGCATTGGCTGGGGGTGAGTCAGGCTGAGACTGCATACACTGGGGGGAAGGTAGTTTTCAATTCCCAGCACTCATCTGGCCCCTAGCATTGGTTGGGGGTGAGGCAGGCTGAGACTGCATGCATTGGGAGAAGGTGGTTTTCGGGTCCCTGCACTTGCCTGACCCCTAGCATTGGCTGGGGGTGAGGCAGGCTGAGACTGCATATATTGAGGGAGGGAGAGTTTCAGTTCCTGGCACTCACCTAGCCCCTAGTGTTGACTTGGGGTGACATGAGCTGAGACTGCATGCATTGGGAGAGGGAAGGAGGGTTTCAGTTCAAAGCATTCACCTTAGCCTTAGTGTTGGCTGAGGGTGAGGCAGGCTGACTGCATGCATGTGGGAGGGAGGGTTTCAGTTCCTGGCACTTGCCTGGCCGCAAGCATTGGCTATGGGTGAGGTAGGATGAGACTGCATGCATTGGGGAAGGGAGGGTTTCCATTCCTGGCACTTGCCTGTCTCCTAGCATTGGCTGTGGGTGAGGTAGACTGAGACTGCATGCATTGGGGAAGGGAGGGTTTCAGTTCTTGGCACTTGCCTGTCTCCTAGCATTGGCTATGGGTGAGGTAGGCTGAGACTGCATGCATTGGAGGAGGGAGGGTTTCAGTTCCCAGTACTTGCCTAGCCCCTAGCACTGGCTGCGTGGCAAGCACAGACTACATGCATTGGGGAGAGAGGGTTTCAGTTCTGAGCACTTGCCTGGCCCCTAGCATTGGCTGTGTTTAAGGCAGGCTGAGACTGCATGCATTGGGGGGGGGGTGGTTCCAGTTCCAGCACTTGCCTGTCCCCTAGCATTGGCTGGGGTGAGACAGGCTGAGACTGCATTCATTGGTGGAATGTTTCAGTTCCCAGCATTTTCCAGGCACCTAGCACTGGCTGTGGGTGAGGCAGGCTGAGATTGCATGCATTGGAGAAGGGAGAGAGGGTCGGTTTCAGTTCCTGGCACTTGCCTTGCCCCTAGCATTAGCCGGGTGTTAAGCAAATTGGGACTGCATGCATTGGGGGAGGGAGGATTTCAGTTACTGGCACTCACCTGGCCCCTAGCATTGGCTGGGGGTGATGCAGGCTGAGACTATATGCATTGGTGAAGAGAGGGAATGAGGAAGGGAGGGTTTCAGTTCCCAACACTTAGCTGGCCCCTAGCACTGGCTGGGGGTGAGTCAGGCTGAGATTGCATGCATTAGAGAAGGGAGGGAGGGTTGGTTTCAATTCCTGGCACTTGTCTGGCCCCTATCGTTAGCTGGAGGTTAGGCAGGTTGGGACTGCATGCATTAGGGGAGGGAGGATTTAAGTTCCTGGCACTCACCTGGCCCCTAGCATTGGCTGGGGGTGAGGTAAGGTGAGACTGCATGCATTAGAGGGAGGGTTTCAGTTCTCAGCACTCAACTGGTCCCTAGCATTGGTTGAGGGTGAGGCAGACTGAGATGGCATACATTGGTAGAGGGAGGGACGGTTTCATTTCTTGACCCTCATTTGGCCCCTCTCATTGGCTGAAGGTGAAGCATGATGAGAATGCATTCAGTGGGGGAGGGAGGGTTTCAGATCTCGGCACTCACCTGGCCCCAGCGTTGACTGGATGTGAGGCAGGCTGAAACTGTATTCATTGTGGGAGGGAGGGTTTCAGTTTCTGGCACTTGCCTGGCCCCTAGCATTGGCTGGGGTTGAGGCAGCTTGAGACTGCATGCATTGGTGGAGTGAGGATTTCAGTTCTTGGCACTCACCTTACTCCTAGCATTGACTGAAGGTGAGGCAGGCTGAGACTGCATGTATTGAGGGAAGGATGGTTTCAGTTCCTGTCACTCACCTGGCCCCTAGCATTGGTTGGGATGAGGCAGGCTGAGACTGCATGTTTCGGGGAGGGAGGGTTTCAGTTCCCAGTACTTGCTTGCCCCTAGTATTGGCTGGGGGTGAGGCAGGCTGCGACTGCATGAATTGGGGGATGGAGGGTTTCAGTTTTGGGCACTCACCTGGCCCCTAGCATTGACTGGGGAGAGGCAGTCTGCGAATGCATGCATTGGGCAGGGAGGGTTTCAGTTCTCAGCGGAGATTAAGTAGGGTTTGTGATGACACTATAGGCAGGGGAAAAAAATGGGCACATTGTGTGGGCCAAGCAGTCCTGACCTGCTATTAAATTCTGTATTTCTGCATTTCTATGTTTACTAAAGACATGCTAGAAAGTATAGTACCTTTTATTAGATCTACAAGTGTCTTATACAAAGATGGAATTATGCACAAGCTTTTAGGGCCTCACAGGTCCCTTCTTCAGGTGAATAATGCAACTGAGCAACATAAGCAGTATTTATATATGCTGTGAAGCAAAGTATAAAATAATTGAAGAGAATTAGAGGAAGGGTAAAATGGTCTGCAGTGTGAAGCTCAGAAGTGAAGAAAGGAATACAGAGCAATAAAGCCCTGAGATAAGAATCGTTATAAGATACAGAGTAATAAAAATAGGGTGTGTGAGAAGGACTAAGTGGGAGAGGTGCAGTTACTAGGAACAGGTCACGTGTCAATGAAGAGATGCTAGAAAGAGGTAATAAGAACATGACCAGACAAGAACACAGTTGAGAAAGACTTGAGATACAAGGTATTTACAGTAAGCAGGAAGGGTAGATAGGTAGGAAATGATTGGAAGCTATGAAGAAATGAAGGAACACAAAACAACAAAGGCCTAGGGGCCCTATATTCAGAACAGGTCGGATGCACACGCAAAATGATGTGCTGCACAAATAAATTGGGTTGGCTGGCTCTGGTGCCATATTCAGACAGATTGAGTGAGCCAAACAGATCATGCAATCTGTTTTGAATAATCAGATCCTGGATGAGCGGAGCATAGCACGGGGTGCTAAGGTCCTGCCCAGCGCATCCAGGGTGTGGGGCCGGAAATGCCCATAGGAGAATGTGTGGTACATTCCTGTATGTGGTGCAACCCCCGGGGTGATATTCAGCCCAAACTTGCAAATAAGCCCATTTGGCACGCATGGCACAAAGAGGCCATTCACATGCCCATTATGGGCTCATTTGCATGGCTGTGCCTGGCAGAATGCACCAGGCCAGCCCCCTTCCCAGCCCCGATCACTGTACAAAAAGTAGAATATTATAATCCCATTTCCATAGTGTAGGGACCCCTTCCCCAGCCCCGATCAGCGTAACATAAAATCCCTCCCGATCATCCTGTTAGTTCAGTGTGGCCCCCGCCCCAGTCGTCATGAAATTAAATGATCTGCCCCGGTTGCTTGGTAATGAAGTGATGCCCTTTCCTCAGCCCCAAGCAACATGAAATAAAACATCTGCCAGATCTCCAGGTGGTGCAATTTGCCACTGCCCCAATTATGCATGTCAAACAAAGACCCGCTCCCCATTCCCTAGTAGTAAAGTGCCCCCACTCCACCCTGTTGGCCAGTGACCCACCACCCTGCTCCCCCTCAACGTGACCAGAGCTGGTGACCGGCACAGCCCACCTCACACTGCACCAGCCAGCTGCTGACTGAACTGTGCGGCAGTGCTGTACAGTATATGATACATGATACATGCCTAGTGCTTGACCAGTCACCCAATGAATGTATACTATATACAGCACAGCACTCCTTTATGGTTCAGTCAGTGACTGTCACAGCCCACCTCACACTACACCAGCCAGCTGCTGACTGAACTGTGCGGCAGTGCTGTACAGTATATGATACACGCCTAGTGCTTGACCAGTCACCCAATGAATGTATACTATATACAGCACAGCACTCTTGTATGGTTCAGTCTGTGGCTGTCACAGCCCACCTCACACTGCAACAGCCAGCTGCTGACTGAACTGTGCGGCAGTGCTGTACAGTATATGATACACGCCTAGTGCTTGACACATCACCCAACGAATGTATACTATATACAGCACAGCACTCCTGTATGGTTCAGTCTGTGGCTGTCACAGCCCACCTCACACTGCAACAGCCAGCTGCTGACTGAACTGTGTGGCAGTGCTGTACAGTATATGATACACGCCTAGTGCTTGACCCGTCACCCAATGGGTGTATACTATATACAGCACAGCACTCCTGTATGGTTCAGTCTGTGGCTGTCACAGCCCACCTCACACTGCAACAGCCAGCTGCTGACTGAACTGTGCGGCAGTGCTGTACAGTATATGATACACGCCTAGTGCTTGACACATCACCCAACGAATGTATACTATATACAGCACAGCACTCCTGTATGGTTCAGTCTGTGGCTGTCACAGCCCACCTCACACTGCAACAGCCAGCTGCTGACTGAACTGTGTGGCAGTGCTGTACAGTATATGATACATGCCTAGTGCTTGACCCGACACCCAATGGGTGTATACTATATACAGTACAGCACAGCACTCCTGTATGGTTCAGTCTATGGCTAGCCGGTGCAGTGTGAGGTTTATTTATTTATTTTTCTTCTTTGTTTATTGAAATGTTTCACCATGAAGGCGCACTCAGGCCTTGCACTGAGGTCAGAAATCAGGGGGTCAGTTCGACCCCCTTCTTCCAAAGTAGGGGGTCAGAAGCTAAAGTTGGGAGTCACTGCACCAAATTTATATGTTCGTGAAAAAACCAAAAATTGCTTTTTTCAATGGTAATATGTCAGCTAGGAGGCAGTATGTGCAGTGGTTTAAGGCTCTGAACTGCAAACCTGGAGACCTGGGTTTGAATCCCACAGCCCCCACTTACATACTGTGTGACCCTGAGCAAGCCACTTGACTTCCTTGTGCTCCCAGATCGCACCTGGAATCAAGCTTCGGCTTAGTGTGCCTCTCTTGGTTAAAAATGTTCCCCTTCCCCTTGCCGGAAGGTATAGTATATACAAGTTACTGCCATGCCTCATCAGCACAGTAGTACTCTGCCCTGCATGACACGTAAAAGTGAAACCCTCTCTGCCTTTTTTTATTGTGTATCAGGCTGTCAAGGAATAAAAAAAAATTAGTACCGGCAGATACATACAAGCAGTTACCGGCTGTTAGAAACGCCTGCGGCTGCCACATCAATAGCAAAAGTGGAGGTGCAATCTCTGTTTGCCTGGGCCACCAGACTGCTCCACAGACTGAATCGGATTTGGTGCAAGGCAGTCTGTGGAGCAGAAGTCACCAAATAAAACGCTTTTGTTTTCAGGTGCCAGGGAAAACAGAGAAAATACCCCCGCTTTCCCCTAATTATGATGGGGCAGCCACAGGCATTCATCTAGCAGCCAGAGACTTTTTTCATTCCTCAGCCAGCCCACAAAAAATGCAGAAAGCCAGTCTCCAAGTCGAGCTTCACTTCACTGCAGCAGGGGAGGGCAGTACTACTCGGAGGCACTGACTAGATTGACAAGAAAATGCTTGGCTTTACCCTCCCACAATAACAGTATCTTTTACAGTCTGTCTCCCTTCGAACTGAAATTGGCCTAAATGAATGTTACCCAGTCTCCAGTGCGGCACTATCCTGGATTCCTGACACACTCGGAGGACCCACACAAAGAAGGAAGGAGGAACACATGTTCCTTTGCTCCATCTGACACCATTACCTTGTAGGCGGAACTGCCAAACCAGACACAGTCTTCCGCTGCTGCCACTGTCACGCCCGTCACTCCTGGCTCCTCCGTGCTTAGTTCTCCTGACCCAAACAGACAGGGACTACCGCTCCATAAGATGCTTGTCTTTGCTGTACCAATTCAATTGCCGCAGATCAGGTATACAAACTGAAGAAGACTGCCAGCCCACATAATCCTTTCGCCAGATTTACTGTCAAATCACTGCCCACGCTGATAACTTGGCAACACCTACTCAGCTGGGTCCCCCAACCCCTTACTGTCACATCACCAATCGTAGCTCGCCTCCAATATGTAAAGACAAAAAAAAAACAGGACCAGTCATCACCGCCCTTCTCACTGGCCCACAGAGAAGCAGTGCATTTAAAGTGACAACAGCACCAATTAAGCAGAGAAGGGCTGCATCAGAGCGGATGCTGTGCTTTCAAAGTAGTGCATCAAAATTAGGATTTTTGCCCTGGGGGATGTCAGTAACATAGAAACATAGAATTTGACGGCAGATAAGGACCGCTTGGCCAACCTAGTCTGCCCATTTTCCTACCTAACAAATAAGCTGCAGATCCTAGTTATCCAACAGCTTACTTCCTCTTACCCGCCACTAGGACTGCCTTATGCCTGTCCCATGCATTCTTGAAGTCCCCCACTGTTCTTGACTCCACAACCTCCTCAGGGAGGCTGTTCCATGCATCCACAACCCTCTCAGTGAAAAAATACTTCCTCACATTACCCCTGAGCCGTCCCCCCTCTGTCTTCAAATTGTGCCCCCTTGTTCTTGCACATCTCTTTTTCTGGAAGATGCTACCCTCTTGGACTTTGTTAATTCCCTTGAGGTACTTGAAAGTTTCTATCATGTCCTCTCTCTCACTTCTTTCCTCAAGAGTATACATATTAAGCTCCTTTAGTCTTTCTTCGTATGTCTTCTGGTGCAGACCCTGCACCATTTTGGTTGCCCTCCTCTGCACAGCCTCCACTCTGTCTATGTCTTTGTGGAGATGGGGTCCTCAGAACTGCACACAGTACTCCAGATGGGGTCTCACCAACTGTCTGTACAGAGGGATAACAACTTCCTGTTTTCTACTATTGATGCCTCTTCCTATGCATCCCAGTATCCCCCAGCCTTCCTTACTGCCTTCTCGCATTGCTTGCCCACCTTTAGGTCATCTGATATAATTACCCCCAGGTCCCTTTCTATTTTTACTGCTGTCAGTATCTCACCCCCCATTGTGTATGCTTCCCCAGGGTTTTTGCTTCCTATGTGCATTACCTTGCACTTCTTTGCATTGAATCTGAGCTGCCATACATTTGACCATTCCTCCAACCTTGCCAAGTCCCTTCTCATCCTTTCCACTCCATCTTGTGTATCAACCCTGTTGCAGATCTTTGTGTCATCTGCAAAGAGACATACTTTCCTTCCAGTTCCTCTGCACTGTCACTTATAAAGACATTAAAAAGGACCGGTCCCAGTACTGAACCCTGTGGTACCCCGCTAGTAACCCTCCTTTCTTCACTGAGTACTCCATTTACTACTGCCATTTGCGTCCTGTTGTCTAGCCAATTTTTTATCCAGGCTACCACCTTGGGACCCACTCCAAGGCTGGCTATCTTGTATATTAATCTTTTGTGTGGGACTGTATCAAATGCCTTGCTAAAATCTAGGTAGGCCATGTCCACAGCCCCTCCCTGGTCTACTACTTTGGTCACCCAGTCAAGGAAATCTATTAGATTCATCTGACACGACCTTCCCATCGTGAATCCATGCTGCCTTGGGTCCTGTGCCCCACTGGCCTCTAGGTACTCAACAATTCTTTCCTTCAGAAGTGATTCCATCATTTTCCCTACCACTGAGGTCAAACTAACTGGTCTGTAGTTTTCTACCTCTGTCCTGCTCCCGATTTTGTGAAGAGGAATCACATCTGCCCTCCTCCAGTCCTCGGGTACCACCCCATCCTCCCATGATTTATTAAAGAGAGTAGTCAGCAGTGTCACTAGTTCTACCCTTAGTTCTTTTACAATTCTTGGGTGAATCCCATCAGGCCCCATTGCTTTGTCCACCTTCAATTTTATTAGTTCTTTCAGAACCCTTTCTTCTGTAAATGGACTGGTATCGACCCCCGTCTTCAGAGTGTTTCTCTTGTTTGGTTTAGGTAACTCCCCCTCCTCTTCCTTTGTGAATACTGAGCAGAAATATTTGTTCAGTATCCCTGCTTTTTCACTGTCACCCTCTACCCACATTCTCTCCCCTTTATTAAGCTTCAGTATCCCTCCTTTGGTCTTTCTTCGCTCCCTAATGTACCTATAAAAGGTCTTATCCCCCTTCTTAACAGAATTGGCTATCCTTTCCTTGGTTTGGGCCTTTGCTATTCTGACTACCTTCCCAGCCTCTTTCTGCTTTAACTGATAAAGTTCTCTGTCCTGCTCCTTCTGTGTTTCCTTATATTTCCTGAATGCTGTCCTTTTCTCCTTAACCTTCCCTGCCATCTCTTTTGTGAACCATAGCATTTTTTTCCTTCGTTGTGTTTTATTGATTTGCTTTACACAAAGGCTTGTTGCCTCTGTGATGGCTGTTTTGATCACTCCCCATTGTTCCTCCACCCCTCCTTCTTGCCTGTTTGCTAGTGCTTTTCTGAGGCACTCTCATTTTCCCAAAGTCAGCCCTCCTAAAGTCTAGTACTCTTGCTTTTTGTATGGCTTGATTGTATGGCTGTGTTTATCGTGAACCACACTGTTTGGTGGTCGCTTGTTCCCAGATGGCTACCCACTTCTAAATCTGAGATTCTTTCTCCATCCCCATTTGAAAGTACCAGGTCTAAGATTGCTCCCTCCCGAGTGGGTTCCAGTACTAGCTGTCTGAGGCATGCCCCCTGTAGGGCATCAAGAATGACCCTGCTCTTGGATGTGCCTGCAGCAAAGGTGCTCCAGTTAACATCTGGCATATTCAGGTCCCCCATCAACAATATCTCCCCTTTTTCTGCCATTCTAAGAAAGCCTTCTATCATTTCCTTGTCCATTCCCTCCCCCCTGAGATGGGGGTCTGTATACAACCCCCATGCGGATTGTGGTGCCATTTCCTGTCTCTAGGGTGACCCAAAGTGCCTCATCTGCTCCCTGTTTACTCTTTAGTTCTGTTGCTTTGATCCCTTCCTTTACATAGAGAGCTACTCCTCCTCCTCTTTTACCCTCCCTGTCCCTCCTGTAGATTGTGTAACCTGGTATGTTGACATCCCAGTCATGGTTCTCTGTGTACCATGTTTCTGTGACTGCCACAATATCCAGGCAACCCTCTTCCATCAAGGCCACTAGTTCAGGGAGCTTGTTACACAGACTATGGGCATTGGTACTCATCACCCTCCACTTTTTGATAGCTTTACCCCTTTTAGCCCCATTTCTGTCCTTACTGCCTTTGCCTCTTTTTACATTTAAATCTGTTCTGCTCCCTAATAACTTCTGTACCTTGGTGTTTGCCTCACTAATCACCATGTTTGTGGGGAGGCTCGGATTTCCCTGCTCCTTTTCAGTGCCTCCCCCCTTGGCTAGTTTAAATGCTTGCCAATGAAGCATTTAAACCTCTCACCTAGGATCCTGGTTCCCCCCCCTGGACAGATGCAGACCATCGCACCAGTATAGGTCTGCATCCCTCTAGGTGGCTCCCCAGTCCCCAATGAAGCCAAAACCCTGAGCTCCACACCAGTTTTTCAGCCACTCATTGAATTCCCTGGTGAGAAGTGCCCTAGCATCTCCCTTGCCATAGACAGGCAGCACCTCCGAGAAGGTTACCGTATGTGCCACTTGTCTAAGACCCCTTCCCAACTCTACAAACTCCTCTTGCACTGCTCTGATCCCATTCCTAGCCAGGTCATTTGTCCCTAGGTGGACAATGACATCCAGCTCCCTTCCTCGTGCAGCTCCTCCCATGATCCTGAGGGATAGTAGTGTGTTAACGCAAGCCCTGCACACTGAACAACAAGTTGCTCATCTCTCGGTGTGACCGGGGCGGGGAGGCAATACAATTGGATGAAAAATTAGACATACAGTTTAACATTTAACATATCTGAGAAATTAAACATTCAATTACATTTGTAACAAGATATACAGTTGAAAAATATAAATAATCATGCAGTTGCATTTATGAAATAACATAAAGTTACATATATCATACCTGTGGAATATGCATTTAATTACAAGTGGCATATCTGAGGAACATAGTACAGCCATTTAATGTAGCCTTGGAGCCAACTCCTTGCAGGAATGGATCACGGTTAAGAGGCATTTATTTATTATTCATTATTTAGCAGTTATTGAATGGATGAGGTGCAGTGTGGGGACAACAGGGAGGGTAGAGGGCATGGTTTTATTTAACTCTAAAAACTGATTAGCGTTTTGCTCATAAAAGTGCTAAAACTTTGTGAAAATGCATAGCTTTTGCTTCACTGTGTTTAACAAACACAACACTTCTAGAAAATCTATATAAATACTTTCTGTACAGTTAGTATCGTCCCAAGAAAAAAAACTGCTAATCAATTATTTAAAACCTTGGAGGGGTAGACCGGGGAAACCAGCTGGGGGAAGGAGAGGATAAAGATGAGGTGAGCATTACCAGAGCAAAGTGAACATAAAAGTCAGTTGCACGGGGCAAGTTAACACAGGGCTAGTACAATCTGGGAGCACCTCAGACAGAACAAAAAGTGCACGTTATTAGCTCAAGGGAACTAATTCCTTTAAGTGCAGAGGGTAGAAAGGGAGGCAGCAGAGAGGTGGGGGTAAGGGATAGGGTAGGGAAGGATGAGCCATACCTGGAGCTGGCCCCTTCAGATTGTGGAGATCATTGCCACTGGTGGAATGAAGTGAGGACTTAGAATACGGGGCAGGAGTAGACAAGGACAAGTTGGGTGGGCTGTGCCAGTCTATGGCTCCGGTCGGGTTGGGAGGAATGAGGTGGTGGGTCACTGGCTAATAGGCTGGGGGCGGCAGATTACTACCAGGGAGTAGGGAGTGGGGTTTTGTTTCACATCTGCGATTGGGACTGGGGAGGGGGGCACTTCAATTCCAGGCGATCAGGGTGGGTGTTTCATTTCATGATGACTGGGGGGCACACTAGACTACCAGGGTGATCATGGAAGTGATTTTATATTACAGCAGTCAGTGCTGGGGGGGCACTTCAATACCAGGCAATCAGGGTGGATGTTTCATTTCATGATGACCGGGGAGCATACTAGACTACCAGGGTGATCATGGAAGGGATTTTATATTACAGCAATCTGGGCTGGGGAAAGGGGCCCTACACTGTGGAAATGGGGCTACAGGATTCTACTTTTCGTACAGTGATCAAGGCTGTGGAGGGGGGAAAAGTATACCCAGCCCTAGATGGTACACAGGGCACCAACCTCCTGCCCCATGCATAGTTAAATTAGGGGTTTAAAAGTTAATTATGCACTGGCAGAACTGGACATAGTTCCACTTTGGGGTGTGTGTGTCAATATTGTGATGCATGGGGGACCCCTCATTTGCATAGGTGCATCACAGTATTGTGCACAGCAGTGCAGTTGGGGGGGTGGCGCATTGGTGGTCTTTGAATACAACCATGCCCCCAACAGCCCATGCAAGTCCAGAGATGTGTGGTGCATCCAGGAATTCGCTGTGCATCTCATCTGAATTTGAGGGCCTAGATAAAGTGAGTGTAAGGTTTGTATACACAGTAATATGTGAGAAGAACTAATCAAGGGGTGGGATAGTCAGCACTGAAGCTGAAAAGATATTTATAGGTGAGGCAGAAAGGATGCTAGGAACAGGTATATAGAAACAGAGCTGGCAGAAACAGAAAAAAAAGCTTGGGTAACAAGTAACAGAAGAATGTATTATCAATCCAACGTCCTGATTTAGTCCACAAATATTAGATTTTAATTGTTTGATATATTCCAGTTCCCATGTCCTACTGTCCTGTGTGTTTTTGAAGTTGCCTCTGAGTATCAGGACAGATACATCAGTGAGAAAAAGATTTGTTTGTGAAAAATGGTGTTCTGCTGGTGTGCTATTAATCTGATTTACTGTTGTGTGTCGGTGGTGGTTCATCCTGGTTTACCGTGGTTGCCTAGTTTCCCCAATATAGCATCCATTTGTGAATTCCATGCACTGAATTAGGTAAACGCCATTGCTGGATTGACATGTGTAGAATCCATTTATGTTTACTGTGCTATCCTGGCTTGTCGTGATGGTGGTCTGTATGCATATGTGGGTACAGGTCTTACATCTTGCCATCCTGTATGGTGTTGTTCTTCTTGCTTCCCAGTTATTTTGATCTGCTGGGAGTTATGGATTATTATGCTGGAGAGGTTGAGGGCTACTTATAGGCAATTACAGGTGGCTCTTGGAAGATGTCTTTAAAGAACAACTGACACCATCTGGCTAAAAGTGCTACATTGCAGAATTAGAATAAGCATACCCCAGTAAATCTCATACCAAAAACTAGATGTCTCTGTTACTTCATTTTAAAGTTATGTGCTATTTTGTAACCATGATTTCACTACCTGTTCAAAAAAAACTGTTTCAGTAAAGACCTGCTGGTGATGTCATCTAGGGGATTCACAGTTTAGTACTCCCTGTCAGCAAGCTTACAGGACCTGTTTCTCCAAAGCTGTAATGGTTTTCACAAGTAAAACAGGCAGCACCAGTCTGTAAACATTGCTTTTAAAAATTTAAATGTGTGTGTTTCAGGTTTTGTAACAAAGCTAACAATATTTTGTGTGGGTGCTTTTTTGTTGTGGTCTTTTTTTCCAGGGTTGCCTGATGCTTGGTTATAACGCACTGTTACATAGAAACATCTCTTTTACTGTTAGTGAAAGTGCTGTGAGGTTTGCAGACTGAATATGTGTCTGATGTGGTGAAAGGCTGAGATCGTTCACACCTATCATTCAATTGAGTGATTTCTAAGAATAGCACTTTAAAACAATTATTTCATCTCCTTGTAAATGGGGGTGGGAAAGATAATGCTGTTTTGAAACCTTACTAGTAGTTTCTAATTTTAGCCAGCACATTGTTGTCTCCCTGTTAGGCTATTTTGACCTACATTCAGGCTCATCTGTGTTCTACTCTAAATTAAACTGATCATTTTACCAGAGCTAACACTTCCACCCCTGGTAGGAATTAACACATATAAAGCCCCTATTACAACATATTGTAAGGGAGATACTGATAAAGAGCAGTGAAGTTACCAATATTACAGTACTAGCAGCAATACAAATTCCTAACAAGCACAGTAGAGTAGCACTCCAAATGGCTTCAGCAGTCCGGAGGCATACTGACTCAGCATCCAGCAACTCTGGAGAAATGAACCACACCAGAAAGGCATTAAACAATACAATTTTGTCAACTTTGCTACAAAACCTGAAACACATACAGCGTTTTTAGCAATGTTTTGTGCATGGTGCTGCCTGTTTTACTATTGATGACCATTTCATATGATCTCTCGTTACAACTTCAGAGAAACAGGTTGTATAAGCTTACTGACAGTGAATACTAGACTGTGAGACCTCCAGATGACATCAGCAGCAGTTCTTCACTGAAACAGCCTATTTTGAACAGGTAGTGATGTCAGGGAGAAAAGCTACAGCATGTTTTTACTCTCCAGCACTGTGCCCCTTATGGCAGCATTTGGTAATGCAGTCTCAAGAAAAGGAATGGGCTACATGCACTACAGTGCATGCAGGAAACAAAACTACATGTAGCAGCCTGTTCTTGCTTGCACAGGGAACAGGCTGGGTATGTTAATTTTGACCCCTGGTTCTTTACAACTTCAGAGAAACAGGTCCTATAAGCTTACTGACAGGGAATACTAGACAGTGAGTCCCCTAGATGACATCAGACGGCAGCTCTTCACTGAGATAGGCTGTTTTGAACAGGTAGCAAAATAAGGGTTATAAAATGAGTAAAAACTTTAAAATGATGGAACACAGAAATCTAGTTTTTGGTATGAGATTTACTAGGGATATGTGTATTCAGATTTTACAATATAGCACTTTTCTCATCAATGGCTCTTTAAGTATATTATCTTCATTCAGCACCTTTAATAATTTGCTGAATGGTTTTTATCATAGGGCTGTGAGTGACAACTGGGGGTGTGTGATCAGTTTGATCTTTTTTTGCCTGTATTCTAGCAAATTTTCTCATGGTATTTGTATGGCCCATTCAATTTCTCTGTCAATTTGTCATGGGGTGTGGCCCTGCTGGATTAGGGAATTCTGAAGTGAGGAGAGCTGATTGCTCTTGTTCACTCATCGGATCGGATTTGATGGTATAGAATTGCCTGACTGTAGATTAAAGATTTTTTGTATGCCTAAGATGGAAGCTGGAATCATGCAGGTAGTGGTGTCTATTAGTGGGTTTTCTGTGATCTTACTTCGAGAGGGTTCCTTCAGTAGGTCATCACATATAGGACTGGCACCACCTGACGTTGGTCCACACGCTGATTTTTCTAGCAATACCTGACGGGGGACCGCCCACCCGATGTCCGCGTGACTGATATCAGGCGTGACTGTATATAGTAGGGTCCCGCGCCCTCCTCAGTTCTTTTCCCCCATTGCTCTTGTGTCAGTCGCATTGTAGACTTCCAGTTAGCGATCGTCGTGAAAGTTCATTGTGTCAGTTTATCCCTCGCTGCTTTTTTCTCAAAATTTCGTGTTCTTCCTTATGTCTTCACTCAAAAAGAAGTGCTTGTCCTGTGGCATGCAGATCCTGCACAAAGACAGTCACTCCAAGTGTGTTCTCTGTCTAGGCCCGGTCCATCCAGTCTCCTCCTGCCCTGAGTGTCAATCCTTTAACCAGGCCACAAAAAAGAGGGGGCAGCAGGCTTTGGAGGCCCATTTGCTAAAATCCCACCTGGCTTCCTTCGAGAAGAAAATGGATCATCTCCTGGATTCGTCTGAAAAATCTTCTCCTTCAAAACAGCACAAGGAGAAATCAAGGGAGCAGGCTCGCTCCGTAGATGACGCCAGGCCCTCGACAAGCAAGGCCCAGCTGCTGCCCAGAAAACCGGACGGTAAGTTGAACAAAACTTCGGTGGATAAGTCAGCTGTCAGCTCCTCTGGCGACCGTGCCACCTCAGCCGATAAGTCAACCCCTTGCTTCTCCAGGGACCGCGTGGCTGCTGGTTAGTCGGCTCCCCCAGCTGGGGTAGTCACCCAGCTCTGGTCGATAAGTCGGCCGGGGGCTCCTCCCCGAGCGCCCAACCCCGCCCACTAAGTCGGCCGTCCCTGATGACCGCACGGGCTCGGTTCCTCCGTCGGGGCCTCAAGGCATCTCACCCAACATCCGGCAGGACCAGAGGGAGAAAGCCCCTCTCCCTCCTCCTCCTTCACCTGTGCCCTACAATTCACTGGTGGGCACATCCGGCGATACCAGCGGAGATCCCATCAACCCTGTCGAGACTTTGAGGTCCTCTCTGCTCCCCTTCTGGGATCCAGGAGAAGGAGGTTCCTCCCTGGCCTACTGGCCTTACAGTGGAGGCCCCTCCTCTGCCTACTGGTGGGCTTCCGGTGCCCCCTCTGACGCCGGTGATCCCGACAACAGTCCTTCAGCCGGGACTGGCCGACTGGCCTTTGCCTTTGGCCCCGACACCGGATACGGCCCTGACACCAGGGCCCCTTCGTCTGGTTCTGACGCCAGCCCCTCAGATGCCGGATCACCTTCCGGTGCTGGATCGGGTGGTGCCTGTTCCAACGTCGGTTCCACTGACGTGGGCTGTCCTGATGCCGTACCCTCCACCTATATACACCATGGCAGATTCGATGTGGGTTCCCCCGAGGCCAGATCTGATGACGGGGATTTATTCCAGACCCCGAACTCTCCCACATTACCCACTCGGGTATCTGGGGGATCACTACCTGGGAGGTCCCACTCCGGACTGGAGTCATCCTGGACAGTTCTACCCTGGATTTAACCCCTACTCCCACTATATGGGATTCCAGGTCTACTGTCCACCACCGGTCATCCCTCCTTCTTCTCTCCTCCCCTCAGCCTCAGCCGACTCCACCTCCCCCTCCTCCAGTTGCTCCGGACTTCAAGACCTTGATACAGTCTTGGTGGCAGGGGGCTAGTTCGGAGCTGGTCTCAGACCTGGAGACTAGGTTCCCACAACCGCAGCTTCCTAGGTCCCCTTCCCCGAGCTGTTCGTCACTGACCACTGTCCACATCTCGGGGAAGACTCGGCAGGATGTTTCCCTTCCAGACTACAGACGCCATCCTATCGAGGAGGCGGACAATGATGATGACAGCATAGAAGGGAGGGAAGATTCCTCGGAGGAGGAGATCACAGAGGACCCTGAGGATCTGAAAGGTAAGACTTCGCCGAAGTCTCCACCGGAGGACCCTTCCTTCTCGGACCTCTTGAGGGCCTTGAAAAATTACTTCAGCTGGGAGTCGGAGGAACAGGATCCCATGAGACAGAGGCTCGGGGAACACCTAGACTTAGAGTCCCTGTCTCCTATCCCAATTCCTCCATGGATGGCACCAGGGTTTGACAAATCCTATAGCCCGATGTCCCGGACTACCATTTTTTATGTAGGGACAAGCAGATGCCAGAGTTCTGCTTGTCCCACGGACTACCATGCTGCAGTTTAAAATTTGCAGGTTTTTACCTGCTTTTCCTCGCTGGCCACTAGATGGAGTCTTTATGCGCATTGTTGGATCTGCGCACCGCGCACCACAGCCAGCGGCAACGCGTTCCCATGTCCCGACTCCGAATTAACTGTGCAATCGGGCACCAGCAGACACTTGGGAGGCGCGAGGCGGCGCCAAGAAGAAATGCGCCAGAACTGGTCAAAATAGCCAGACTGACAGGCTAGGCAGCCTATAGTGATGGTACAGTCCTGTCAGTCCTGGCTATTGGTGATCGCGTTAGGGGTTGGACTGGAGCTCTCAGAGTGGCAGTAGCTCCGAGCACTTTGGCAAACGCGCCATTTCGCTGCTCGGAGAGAGGCAGAGAGCACATCGTTTCTGTTTGGAGCACAGTCAAACTGTGTATTTGGGGCTGATTGCCGCGAGTCACTAGCAAATCAGTAATAGGAGAGAGAAGTTAGAATATAATAATAATTTGCAGCAGGAGAGTAGGAGGATCTGTAGTTTGGGGAGGGGATGTGAGAGGAGAGAGAGTTTGCTTAGAGTGGAAAGTCTGATAAAACAATCTGCTGATTTTATATATATATATATATATATATATATATGTATATATATAAAGAGAAGGGAGAACTAAGCAAAAACACTGCACACTGAATTCAGGGAGCTGTGTGTTGTTTGGACTCATGTGTGGACTCGTGAAGTGAAGAAAAATAAAAGGATACACAGCTCTTAAATAAATAAAAAAGGCAAAAAAACATGAGACTCTAAGTGGGGGAAGTGATTGTGTGTTGAATTTAAGTTGTGGAATTACTAAACATTACAATAATAATCGTGTGATAAGGGTTGGGGTGTGTGTGTGTGTGTGTGTGTTTGTGAGACAAGCCTGCCTTTCCTGAGAGAGCAGAGATCAGGGACTTGGACCTGACTGATAATGTGTGCCTCCTGCAAGACCACCGAACCTGCCCTGAGAGCCTAAGGGTAGAGTAGAGGAAATTGTGGAAGGGAGAACTGAATACTTAATAAAGTAAACAGTTGCAGTATAAAAAGAGATTGATACCCCCCCAAAAAAAAAGATAGCTACCTTAAATAAACTTATTAGCTAGTACTTTGTTTGTCCTACCAAGTACTTGGTGGAGGTGTGTGTGGCAGTGGGCTGTGAGTGAGACCTAACCTGCCCTGAGAGGAGAGGGTACAGGCATTTGGGAACAACTGCGGACTTCTTTCTTAGAAATATACTATAGGAAGGGGAAAGGGAAAAACATTTTTTGTGTGAAAAGTGACAGTGACACTACACAGAAGAAAATTATAAATCCTAGCTAGTACTTTTGGTGGAGGTGTATGTGTATGCGGCTGTGAGGCCATCAGGCCAAACCTGACCTGAGAAGGGAAAAGGCATTTTTGGGGACACCGAAAAAATAAGATAAACCTACCAGTACTAGCTACACTGGTGGAAGTGTTTGTTTGTGTGTGGCTGTGAGACGGTCTCCGAACCTGCCCTGAGAAGGGAAAAAGCAATTTCCTGCTAGTACTCCGTCCGGCTCTGGACTCAGCCCCCTTCCACCTACCCACCTATAGGAAGGGGAAAGGGAAAAACATTTTTTGTTTGAAAAGTGACAGTGACACTACACAGAAGAAAATAATAAACCCTAGCTAGTACTTTTGGTGGAGGTGTATGTGTGTGCGGCTGTGAGGCCATCAGGCCAAACCTGACCTAAGAAGGGAAAAGGCATTTTTGGGGACACCGAAAAAATAAAATAAACCTACCAGACGCTACACTGGTGGAAGTGTTTGTTTGTGTGTGGCTGTGAGACCGAACCTGCCCTGAGAAGGGAAAAAGCAATTTCCTGCTAGTACCCTGTCCGGCTCTGGACCCAACCCCTTCCCACCTACCCACCTATAGGAAGGGGAAAGGGAAAAACATTTTTTGTGTGAAAAGTGACAGTGACACTACACAAAAGAAAATAATAAACCCTAGCTAGTACTTTTGGTGGAGGTGTATGTGTGTGCGGCTGTGAAGCCATCAGGCCAAACCTGACCTGAGAAGGGAAAAGGCATTTTTGGGGACACAGAAAAAATAAATAAACCTACCAGTACTATCTACACTGGTGGAAGTGTTTGTTTGTGTGTGGCTGTGAAACGGTCTCCGAACCTGCCCTGAGAAGGGAAAAAGCAATTTCCTGCTAGTACTCCGTCCGGCTCTGGACTCAGCCCCCTCCCACCTACCCACCTCTGTCCTGCCCTCTTGTAGTGCTGCATAAGCACAACAGCTTAAGGTAAAAAATTACAGTAACACTACACACACAAAGATAACACAAAATAGAATTTTATTGTGTACAATAATACAACAATCTTTATTAGTTTATTTCACAATTGCAGCATAGAAGACAGTTAAAATAATGCAACAAAATAAGCCAAAGCAAGCTACTCTATTTTCCCTTTGGACAGGGAAAAAATCTTCTTCATCGGAAACAAAAAGGAAAGAGCCTGACCCTGAGCCTTCTTCACAGTCTGAAAGCCAGCCCCAACCAGCCCCCCCTGGCCCTACTAGTAGTCAGGAAAAAAACGACCAAGGTTCTCGGTCTGGGTCTGTGTTTGTAGACATAACAGGCGATCAGTCTAACTTGACCGTACCAGTTTCTGAAATGAGTGAGCATAACAGTAGCAGTAGTTCAGTGCCATCACATTCTGGTTCAGTACAGGTAAAGCGACCTTTCATTTTAGATGATGAGGAAATAAATACTGAGAAAAGAAGCAAAGATAAAAAATATGATGTTGAAAAAAGGGCTCGAACATTTCAGCATCACTGGCTAAATCAGTTTACCTGGTTAGGTATGATGACCAAAAATACATCATGTACTGCTCTGCCTGTGAGAAATATCCCACTCTTGCGACTCCTGCTTATTCAAAAAAACCTAACGTGTTTGCCACTGGTTCAAATAATTTCAGAATTGAGTCCGTGAGAGCCCATGAGAAATTGAATCCACATATAATTTGTGCAAACCAGCATAGTCATGAAACTGGTCAACATGCAGTCAATTTTAACATATCTGAAACTGCAATATATCATGCATTTTCTCAGATGGAGGAAGTCACCAAAAATAAAATGAGGCATTTATTTAACACCGCATATTCCTTGGCTAAAAATTTACGTCCTTTCTCAGATATGGAGTGGCTTTGCACATTGCAAGAAAAAAATGGGGTTAAACTCGGCAGCAATTACGCAAATGGTAAACGGGCCAGAGATTTCTGTAACGCAATATCAGCTGTCATGTCTACAACACAGATCCAGACTATCAAAAATACAAAATTTGTTACCGTTCTTGCAGATGGCAGTACAGATGCAAGCATTGTAGAGTGGGAAAATGTCTTCCTTCGTTTTGTTGATGGCGCAGAAAAAAAAGTTACAACTGTGTTAATTAAAGCTGTACCTCTTGAACATTCTCACGCAGATGGAGTTTTTAAAGCAATAACCTCTGCACCTGAGTCAGTTGATCTTTCTTTTGCGGACCTTAGCGATGTGAGCAGACCTGGACCAGTTCTCGTATGTGCCAACTTTGATGGTGCCAGTGTGATGATGGGCCATACAGGTGGCACCATAGCAAAAATCCGAGAACATGTCCCCACTGTAATACCCATGCATTGCGTAGCCCACAAACTGGAGTTAGCAGTTCTCGACGTCATGAAAAAAAATCCCTTTGTTCAAAAAGTAGAAAACACCTTGAAAGGAATTTTTTAATTTTACCACTACAGCCCCAAGAAACTTCGAGAACTGCAGGAAATAGCAGATGTCATACACACCGAGTTGGCTCATTTCAGTGCAACAAAGCAAGTGCGTTGGCTTGCAAGTAAGACAAGTTCAGTTCATGCTGTTCAAGTCAACCTGCCTACAGTAATTCAGCATCTTGAACATGTGTCAAACTCTGCTGGTGATGATGGGGCTAAAGCAAAGGCACTTCTAAGAGATGCGCACGCAGTACAGTTTGTAAAATCACTGTTTATTCTTCAAGATTTTCTGCCAATATTGAAAAATTTATCACTTGAATTTCAGAAGGATGACCTACTAATATTAGAAGTCCCCCAACTCGTTGAGACATGCTTACTTCAGTTGACTGAGCTAAAAACAAGACCTGGAAGTTTATGACATCATTTCTGAACCAATATAATCCTGCAGAGAAATGCATGAACTACCTCATTTCAAAACGTGGCAGTGAGGACAAGATTGTTCCTTTACTTTCAAAGGAACTGCCCAAGTAAATTTTACGACTGATACACAGCTGCACAGTTTAATAGATGCAGCAGTATCTTACATTAATCAGCGTTCTGAATTTCTCGGAAGAACCTCTGAAATGGTTCAGTTGCTTGGATTTCAAAAATTTTGATCTGTCACGAGAAAAACTTGCACAATTTGGCACAACTGATTTAAGTAATTTATTAGACTACTTTCACAACTTTTTTTCTGAAGATCATGTAACAAGTATAAAAAGGGAGTATTGTGCATTAAAAGCAATGCTTAAGTCTGCAGTTGACAAGCCATATCTGCAAGTGTATTCATGACTACTACGAGAGAAACCTGCTCAGCTTGCTCACATCCTTAACCTAATAGAAATGTTACTGGCTATGAGTGTGTCTACTGCTAAATGTGAGAGAGTATTCTCCATTCAGAATCTTATAAAACAAAAATAAGAATAAGTTTGGCTGATGACACGCTCAGTCACTTCTGCATATAGCAGTTGAAGGCCCTGCATTAGACAGCTTTGATCCGGATCAAGCTATCAACCACTGGCTACTATCTGGTCCTGGCACACGCCACATTCATGGTCATCATGGTCATGCTAGTTCAACTACTAGTTCTGCTGATTCTCGCGAAAATGTCCCTGAGGCTGTCACTAGTCTTGATGCTGACATGACTGAATATGATGCTCGGCTGGAGCAGCTCAGGCTTCCTGTAACTTTTCCCGATGCTGATGCTGTACTGTCTGCTACTCTGCTGTAATGATGTTCTCACTGTGCTGCAGGCTGGCACTCTGTGCTGCTGCTGCAACCACACTTGCTGTCAGTTCCTCTGCTAATGCTAATTCTGTCTATGCTCGCAGCCTCGCCATGCTGCTGACAAAAATAAAATCATATTATTTATTCTCCTTATTGTCTATTTCAACACTAAATAACTACTACAATAAATCCATTGAGTTTTCTGTAGTTTGATACTTCCATTAAAAATATGCCATCTTATACCGGGACTACCAACTCAAGCACTGGGACAACTACTTTTGGACAAGCCACTTGTCCGTGGACAAGTACCTAATTTTAAAATTTGTCAAGCCTTGGATGGCACCTCATCAAGACCTCACCACAACCATCTGGCAGATGCCTCATTCAATCCCGGCTGTCCCCAAGCGGGTGGACAGGCTCTACCAGGCACCGAGGGATGCCCCCTTCTTAAAGACTCATCCCAAGGCTGACTCTGTACTCATCTCTGCAGCTCATGATCGCTCTTCAGCGCCCAAGCACATGAGAACTACTCCTCCGGACAAAGAGTCGAGGCAGATGGACCAGTTCGGGAAGAAAATATACTCATCGGCCACGTGCGTCCTCCGGTCCTTCTGTTACATGGCCCATATGATGTCCCATCAAAAGGCGACTATGGCCAGGCGGGAGGCGACGGTCCAGTCCATGGATCCCTCGCCTCTGAAGGAGGGACATGCCAGGGATCTCTGCCTCTCCAAGATCTCCTGCAGGCATGCTCTACGTGCCACTTACGATTCTGTCAATTCTGTGGCCCGTACCTCGGCTCCTGCCATTGCCCTTAGACGGCACTCCTGGCTTCACCTCTCCGGACTCGCCAACGAGGTCCAGTCGGGCATTCAGGATGCTCCTTTTAGGGACTTGGTCCTTTTTGGTGGGGACACCAAGGACATCATAACAGACCTACAGGACAAGGGAGTTGCTCTTAGGTCTGTTAGGTCGATGTACAGATCAGGCTCCCAGCACCTTTTTGGAAAAGGACCTGGAGGCAGAGAAAAAACGCTCAGGCACACCGCCAAGGGAAGCGAAAGGCCACGGGTACAGCCACCCCTCCTGCCTCCAAAAATCAGAGATGTTCAGGAGGCTCTCCCCCTGAACGTTCCGCCACTTCTTGATTCCCCAGCCCCATTGCCTCCTCTGTCTCATGATGGGGAGCAGGTGGGGGGGGAGGTTCGCCCACCACACGCAGGAGTGGACGGCGATCACTTCTGATGAATGGGTCCTGCAAGTAGTGTCCATCGGACACACTATAGAATTTCTGGAGATTCCTCCAGAAACTCTACCAAAAAAGTCCTCATATTCTCGGGACCAGGCTCTTCTCATTCACGAGGAGGTAAATTCGCTCTTGCTCAGAGAAGCAATAGAGCGCGTCCCCTTGGGGCAAAGGGGAAAGGGATTTTATTCCCAATTTTTCCTGGTTCCCAAAAAAACTGGGTATTCCAGACCCATACTCAACCTAAGTCAGCTAAATGCCTGGTTATGCTGAATGCCTGGTTAAATAAAGACGTGATTGATTGATTGATTAAATAAAGACTCGATTGATTGATCAAAATCAGTTTGTCGAGTATAAAAGATTTCGAATGCTGACACTCCAGAGCCTCCTCCCTCTTCTCATGGAGAACCACTGGTTCTGTGCCCTGAATATGCAGGATGCTTACCTGCACATTCCCATTTTCCCCAGCCACCACCAATTCCTGCGCTTTCGTTTCCAAGGGGAACACTTCCAATTCAGGCGCTCCCTTTGTCCTGTCTTCGGCACGCCGGGTTTTTACTAAGTGACTGGCGGTGGTCGCCACGTCCCTATGCTGCAGGGGTATTGTGACCTTCCCTTACCTGGACAACTGGTTGATTTCAGCTCCGTCCAGGGATTCTTTGCTGGAGGCTCTTTCCTTTACCCTGGACCTTTTCAGCAGACTAGGGATTACGGTAAGTGTTCCCAAGTCATACCTTATCCTTGCCCAGAGACTTCAGTTTATTGGGGCAGTCCTAGATACGGTCCAGTGCAGAGCCTTCCTTCCTCCAGACAGGATGGAGACCCTTATCTGTCAGGCCTCCAAAGTGGCTTCCCTCAGGACCATCCCTGCCCGGGAAGTCCTTCGCCTTCTGCGCCTGATGGTGGCCTTCATCACTACCATTCCTCTAGCAAGGCTCCACATGAGGGCCCGGTGGTGCTGAGGGTTGAGGCGCTGGACGCCACACCTCACGTCACACCAGCGACCCGGGTTCAGGAACGAGCCCAGGAGCTGGAGGTCGGCAGGGAGGGAGTAGGACTGAGCGTCCGTAGGACAGCTCTCCTCTCCCTGGGGTGGGATCCAGGGGCATCCTGGCACAGTAGTGATCTCCAGTGGAAGCCAGAGGCATTACTGCGGTGGGGAGCACAGCGGGGGATGCATGCAGCTGACGTCCACGCTAGCTCCGTGTTGGCGTCATTGCACGACCGCGTGCATAGGGGCAAGGAAAGAAGGGAAAAATTCCTTGGCATGCTGCTTGATGGCCGGCCTCGCGGCACTGCTCGGCTTCAGCCTGGGATGCTCCCCTAGATCGAGAGCCCCCCGGATCCCACGGTGGTGGTTGCGTGCCCGCAGCGGTGGATCGCTGTGCAGAGACGGAGGAAGGGGTAGAGCTTGGGGTGTGGGGAAGAGCAAGGGCCTAGAGGTCGGGCTGGACTGGGGGGGGACCATAGGTAACACCCCCCCAGCCACATGAGGATCTATAAATAAATAAATAAATAAAGGCTCCACATGAGGATTACTCAGTAGTCCTTGCGGGTGCAGTGGGATCAGCTCCTGGATGACCTGGACCATCCATTTCTAGTCTCCTCAGCAGTTCAGAAAGACTTACAGTGGTGGAAGGATTCTCACACTCTTTCTCTGGGGCTTCCCTTCCAGAACCCTGCACCAGTAGCCACCCTCACCACAGATGCATCGAATATGGGGTAGGGAGCTCATCTTGGGGAACACCAAGCATAGGGACTATGGTCTGGCTTGGAGACTTCTCGCCACATCAATGTTCTGTATTTGAGGGCAGTCCTGTACGCGCTACAGACCTTTCAGACCCTCCTTCCAAAGGGATCACTGCTAATCCAAATGGACAACATGTCGGTAGTTTGATATATCAACAAACAAGGAGGAACCCGGTCGTACCCCCTTTGCAGGGAGGTGACGTGGGTGTGGAACTGGGCAGTCCAGAACCATCTGGTCCTAGTGGCTGTGCACGTTCCAGATGTTATAAACATCCTGCTGGACAGTCTCAGCAGGTCTCGGACCCTAGCTCACGAGTGGGAGCTACATCAGGAAGTGGCGAAATCCATCTTCCAAAATTGGGGGCATCCGGAAATCGACCTCTTTGCCTCTCAATGCAATGCAAAATTTCCCAAGTTTTGCTCGCTCGTTCTGGAGCAAGGTGCTTTTTGGAGCGACGCATTGTCTCTATCTTGGACAGGGAAATTTTTGTACGCTTTCCCTCCGTTTCCCATTCTGCAGAGGGTTCTCCTCAAGCTCCAGGTGGAGAGGGCAAAGATGATCCTCATTGCTCCTCTCTGTCTGAGACAGATCTGGTTCCCGCTGCTACAGCAGCTTTCCTGGGAGCCACCGGTTCCACTTCCAATGACTCACGACCTCCTGACCCAGAATCAAGGTTGACTGGTTCACCTGGGGCTCAGGACCCTGCATCTCCATACCTGGCTCCTGCAGACATAGCGGTATCCCATTTTGGGGTTTCCTCTAGGGTTGCTCAAGTCCTCATCAAGGCCAGGAAACCTTCTACCCGTTCCACTTACGCCATGAAGTGGAAGTGGTTTTCCATTTGGGTGACTGCCAAGGGCTGGAACCCCTTCTTTTGCTTGGTCCCACAAGTCATGGAATACCTCCTTCACTTGTCAGACTCCGGTCTGTCCTATTCTTCCTTAAAGGTCCATATCTCAGCTATCTCAGCATGCCATGAGCTGGTGGCTGGTAAACCCATGGCTCAGTTGGAAGTCTCCAAAACCTTTCTGAAAGGGATTCTCCATCTGAAACCTCCATCCGTAGCCCAGCTCCACCTTAGGACTTGAACTTCATACTGGAAAAGCTCACCCTTCCTCCTTTCAAGCTGGCTATGAGCTGTGATTTGCGCTTGCTTTCCTGGAAGGTGCTTTTTCTTGTGGCTATCACGTCAGCCCGAAGGATTTTGGAGCTTCATGCTCTAGTCTGCAAGGAGCCATACTTGATTTTCCATAGGGACTGGGCAGTCCTCAGAACCCATTCAAGGTTTCTTCCCAAGGTGGTGTCAGAAGCCACGTTGAATCAGTCAGTAGAGCTTCCGGTGTATTATCCATCCCCCTCTAACAGAGGTGAGGCACTCCTTCATAAGATGGATGTCCATCGGATTCTCCGGTGTTACACCCATCGGACCAAAGAGTTTCGCTCTTGTGACCAGTTGTTTGTCTCCCTTGCCCCGAGATTGAAGGGCAAACCGGTTTCTAACCAGGGCCTTTCCAAATGGTTTGGCAACTGCATTCGGTACTGTTACCAAAAGTATGAAAAACCTCTGCTAGGTACCATCAGAGTCATTCTAGGGGCATGGCTGCCTCATGGCCTTCAGCGACGTTCCATGGCTGACATTTGTGGTGCTGCTACTTGAGTTCTGTCCATACCTTTACCAAAATATACAGTCTGGACATTGCTTCTGAGGCGAGCCTGGCTTTAGCCTCAGCCGCCTTGCAGGGCCTTGTGTCCTAAACTGGGTCCTTTCTGGACTTCAGTTCTTTCTGTTGGAGTTAGTTTTCCTCCTCCCTAGTTTCTCTCGGTCTCTCCTTGGAGGGACTGCTTGGGACTCTGTCCTATACGTAATGACCTACTGAAGGAACCCTCTTGAAGTAAGATAGTACAGTTATGTAGGAACTTACCATAACAGTAGATCTTCGAGAGAGGTTCCTTCAGTAGGTCATATTTTTCCCACCCTCCTTTCCCTCATTTTATGTTTTACAGGGACTCCAAATCCTGTTTGCTCCTGCTGTCAGGCCTCTTCCTGGCTCCGGCGGGAGAACTGGAGGGCGGGCGTGGAGACCGCACACTACATGCAGTCATGCTGACGTTGGGTGGGCAGTCCCCGTCGGGTATTGCTAGAAAAGTCTGTGTGTGGCCCAACGCCAGGTGGCGCCAGTCTTATATGTGATGACCTACAGAAGGAAGCTCTCTCGAAGATCTACTGTTACGGTAAGTTCCTACGTAACTGTACTTTTTTTTGTTTTGTTTAACTAAGCTGAGTCTACAAGTGAATGAAATCTTGTTAGAATGATGTGATTTAAAGGGCATACTGGTAGGATGCAGGCATGGGTTCACCCGTGCCTCATTTGCAATTTTCCCAATATCTCCCTAATATGATATTAATAAGTTTAGCTGTCTAACTACAGGTGATTACAGAAGTGAAGTTATTCTCCTACTGTACATGATATGCACGCCAGTCTCCCTTCATGAATGGGTTTAGATTTCTAACTACAGGTGATTACAGAAGTGATGTAATGCACCTACATGTGATGCATGCCAGTCTCCCTTTATGAATGGGTTTAGAGATCAAACTACAGGAGATTACAGAAGTGAAGTAATGCACCTACATGATATGCACACTGGTCTCCCTTCATGAATGGGTTTAGCGATCAAGCTACAGGAGGTTACAGAAGTGAACTAATGCACTCACATGATATGCACACCAGTCTCCCTTCATGAATGGGTTTAGCGATCAAACTACAGGAGATTACAGAAGTGAAGTAATGCACCTACATGATATGCACACTGGTCTCCCTTTATGAATGGGTTTAGCGATCAAACTACAGGAGATTACAGAAGTGAAGTAATGCACCTACATGATATGCACACTGGTCTCCCTTCATGAATGGGTTTAGCGATCAAGCTACAGGGGGTTACAGAAGTGAACTAATGCACTCACATGATATGCACACCAGTCTCCCTTCATGAATGGGTTTAGCAATCAAGCTACAGGGGGTTACAGAAGTGAAGTAATGCACTCACATGATATGCACACCGGTCTTTCTTCATGAATGGGTTTAGCTGTCTTAACTACAGGGGTTGCAGAAGTGAAGTAATGCACCTACATGATATGCACACCGGTCTCCCTTCATTAATGGGTTTAGTTGTCTAACTACAGGGGATTACAGAAGTGAAGTAGCGCACCTACATGATATGCACGCCGGTCTCCTTTCATGAATAGGTTTAGTTGTCTAACTACAGGGGATTACAGAAGTGAAGTAACGCACCTACATGATATGCACACTGGTCTCCCTTCATGAATGAGTTTAGCCGTCTAACTACAGGTGATTACAGAAGTGAAGTTATTCTCCTACTGTACATGATATGCACGCCAGTCTCCCTTCATGAATGGATTTAGATTTCTAACTACAGGTGATTACAGAAGTGATGTAATGCACCTACATGTGATGCATGCCAGTCTCCCTTTATGAATGGGTTTAGTGATCAAACTACAGGAGATTACAGAAGTGAAGTAATGCACCTACATGATATGCACACTGGTCTCCTTTCATGAATGGGTTTAGCTGTCTAACTACAGGGGGTTCCAGAAGTGAGGTAATGCACCTACATGATATACACACTGGTCTCCCTTCATAAATGGGTGTAGCTGTCTAACTAGAGGGGATTACAGAAGTGAAGTAATTCACCTACATGATACGCACGCCAGTCTCGCTTCATAAATAGCAGGAAAGGTTCTTATCTTGTAGACAACAACAGAATGTAAAAGACACTCTCTTACAATTTTACATGCTTATCTTTTCTTTTTCATTTATTTTTCAAAAATATTATACACACAATTATTTGTAAAATCAGAATGGGAACTTTCATACTAACGTACTAAAAAGCCAGCAGAATAGGCCAAATGGTCTGTCTTGTCTGCTCGACAGCCAGCAACCTAATGGCTGCCCGCCGCACCACCCCCCAGCCCCCAAGAGTGTCTTCTCTAGACTCAGTTTTCCCTTGTACCTGTCCCACCCCTTCTTGAAGCCCTTCACTGTGCCTTCCTCCACCAGCCTCCCGGGAAGCACATTCCACGGCTCTACCACTCTCTCAGTGAAAAAATGCTTCCTACGTTCCCCCCTGTAGTTTCCCCCCTCCAACTTCCACTCATGGCCCCTGGTCACTCCTCCCTTCTTCAGCCTGAACAACTCCCTGGCGCCACTCCTAATTATTCCCTTTACATACTTGAAAACCTCTGTCATGTCTCCCCTATCCCTCCTCTCCTCCAGTGAGTACAGCCCAAGCTCTTCCAGTCTCTCCTCATAAGGCCTCCCCTCCATGCCCTGAATCATCCTGGTCGCTCTCCTATGGATGCTTTTCAGCAGTGCTATATCCTTCTTCAGGTGAGATCTCCAGAACTGCACACAGTACTCAAGCTGCGGCCTGACCAAGGCATTATATAGAGGGAGAATCACATCCCTGCTTCAGGACATAATTCCCTTGGCTATGCAACCCAATATCCTGTTTGCCTTGGCTGTAATTCTTCTACAATTTTCAGAGTTTTTCATTTTGACATCTACTACCACCCCTAAATCTCTTTCTCCCAATGTGGCATGCAGTGTGACTCCCCCCAAGGGTGTATACATGGCCTGGGTTTTTGACCACCAAATGAAGTACCTTACATTTCCTGGCATTACATTTCAGCCCCCACCTCCTTGACCACCCCTCCAAGGTATCCAGATCCCCCTGGACTGTCTCCCTCGCTTCCTCATTATCCACCAATGCTCCCAATTTTGAATCATCCGAAAAAAGACTCAACCTATTCCTAACCCCCCTCCCTATATCCGAGATGTAGGCATTGAACAAGAGTGGCCCCAATACTGAACCTTGAGGGACTCCACTGATTACCTTACTGGGGGAGGATATTATCCTACCCACCAGTACTCTCTGTAAATGCCCCGAAAGTCCATTTTCAACCCAATTTAGCTCCTGTCCTCCAACCCTCATCTCCCCCATTTTTGCTATCAGTCCATTATGAGGTACTGAATCAAACACCTTGCTGAAATCTACGTATGGGACATCCACCAGCCTATGTCTATCCATGGCCCCCATCAACCAATCATAAAACTCTACGAGGTTGGTCTAACATGATCTCCCTGGAACAAAGTCATACTGTTTATCATTCTGGTGTCCTAACCTTTTCAACTGCCTCCCAAGCCTCTTCTTGATAAAGCCCTCCACTACTTTGCACTACAGACGTCAGACTGACAAGCCTATAATTCCCCATCTCCTCCCTAGACCCCTCTTTATGTATAGGTACCACATAAGCCACCCTCCAGTCCTGTGGCACCCATCCCATCTGCAGAGAGATGTTAAAGAGTGCAGCCAGTGGGGCTACCAGCACATCCGCCAATTCCTTCATAACCCTCGGATGTATTCCATCCAGTCCTGGTGCCTTATCAGTTTTCAGATTCCGAAGGGCCTCCCTCAGCCTAGCCACTGTGATTCACCCCCCCAAACCACTCCCTCATGTAACCTTTCTACTCCTTCTTGGTCTGTCTAGCCTGTGCCCCAGTCTGTTGCCATCCTATGGTCTCAGACTAAGACTGACCTCTCGCTTTTACTGGCTTCTCAACTCTCCCATCAGGCTATAGGGATCCCTTATCACCCTCTGCAAATATTGAGGCAAAGTACTCATTTATATTTGTGAAATGATATTGCAGGAAAAAACTCTGAACCATGGAAATGTAGATTTTGGAACTACTAACCATTACTAAAGGAGCTAAATCTGTGATGTTGCAGAGATCCAAATAACCAGTGAGCCTGTGACTGTTTTCAGATTTCTATAATGAGAGATATTTGACATAAGGGGATACCTCTGTAAAAAGATGCAAATCAGCCCTCCAGCATAGCAATAAATCACCATAGTAAGGTTCAGTAGTAGTGCAAGAGTTTTTAACTGTACATGACGTAGTCAGTACTCAAACCAGTAATGAAACACCATAATAAGGGTCAGTAACAGTGCAAGAGATTTTAACTGTACATGACGTAGTCAGTACTCAAACCAGTAATGAAACACCATAATAAGGTTCAGTAACAGTGCAAGAGTTTTTATCTGTATATGACGTAGCCAGTACTCAAACCAATAATGAAACACCATAACAAGGTTCAGTAGTAGTGCAAGAGTTTTAAACTGTGCACGATGTGGTCAGTACTGAAAGCAATGATAAAACACCATAATAAGGTTCAGTAGCAGTGCGAGAGTTTTTAACCACGCATGATGTTGTCAGTACTGAAAGCAATAATAAAACACCATAATAAGGTTCAGTAACAGTGCAAGAGTTTTTAACTGTACATGACGTAGTCAGTACTCAAACCAATAATGAAACACCATAATAAGGTTCAGTAGCAGTGCAAGAGCTATTAATTGTGCATGATATGGTCAGTATTATAGACCTGTTCTATGTTTATATGTTTCAGGAAACAGAAGGGAAGTAGACACCTTTAACAGACAGCAGTGAACATGGCAACAACAAAAGAGCTAGAACTACTCAAAAATGAAGTTATGTGTCCCATCTGTGTGGATTATTTTAATGATCCTGTCATAATAGATTGTGGGCACAACTTTTGCAGAGCCTGCATCTCAAAATACTGGGAGTACGTAGATGGAAATGTCTCCTGTGGTGAATGCTATGATGTGTTAGCGCAGAAGGTGCTCAGAGCAAACAGGAAACTTGCAGTGATAGTGGAGATTGTAAAACGTCTGACTAGAAATGAAGGGGAGCCTGAAAAGAGCAAAACCTGGGACCAACAGCAACAGCCACTGGAATGGGTTTGTGAGGAACCAGATGAACATGAGCCTGGCCGTGCAGCCTATGAAAAGTCACCCATGCATGAGTGCCACAGTACTGTTGCCAAGTTGGAGGCCCTAAAGGTAGGTAGAGGAAGGAAAGTAATAACATTTGAATCACATTCTTTCTGACTAGTTTATGAAACGTATTTATCTTAAGTTTAGCAGCACATATTTAAGTAATAACACTCAGTTTGCTGGGGTATACAAAAATACCCAGATGATGAGGGTGGCTTGAGACTGAAAGGCTAAGGCATGTTACTCTCCTTGTAAAACATATAGGGGAAATGCTGCAAGCTGATTGGCCACAGCCATGCATGGTTCGACCACTACCAACAGTAAACAAAATCTGGTCAGATCCACCATGGCTGCATAATGAAGTTAGTGAAGTTGTTTGGAATTGCTAAGGAGGTATGGAGAAACAACACAATGATTTTTAAGTAGTAAGATGTAATTTAGTTTCTGTTCTAAGGAAGGCATACACATTATTAGGAAAAATATATGGAGGTGTACATTTTAATGGAAGGAATAGGAAGCTTACAAAGAACCCCAGAGCAAATGCCACTGATGTATGTGTTATCCCGGATGATATTGGCCAGACAGCCAAATTTTAAAGAAAACACAATTGCACATATTGCAATAATGCAAAGCATCAAGGGAAACATGCAAATCCCCATGATGGTACAGAAGGTGGCAGTACATGAAAAAGTAATGGCTGGCATATGTCATTATTTACACAGTTTTTTTGTTTTTTTTTAAGAGAAACAGAGTTTTTGTCCATGAGGTGATGTAAGTTATATTTAAGCAATGGGTTAATGTCAGGAAGTCAGGTGTAATGATGACGGACTGTTAGGGAAAATGTGATATTAACTTTCTATAAAGGGGGTCGCTTTTGATAAGGGCAAGGTAGTTATGCTTTTGATAATGGGACTATTAGGAAAGTATGAGGTCTACGCTGAAGTGGAATACAAATATGCACAGTTTCATAAGTATGTGCTCAGAGTGCAGGCAAATGTGATATGCAGGTTTGTTTTAGAAATAGGTAACAATAGCGATATATGCAGTTAATAGAAAGATAGATAATTACATAGACATATAGACAGAGAGAGAGATACAGACAGACAGGCAGAATAGGAATGGCAGTGAAGTATTGAAGTGATGCCAATCCCACCCCCAACCCGCAGACATGGACAGGCATTGGGGTGTGCCTTTGGGTCACTGGCCATAACGCTCATGCCATTTCGCCTCACCCTACACTGCAGTCACAGACAAGAGTCGAGGTGTGCCTTGGGGTTTTCAGACTTTACACTCACCCCATTCCATAAGGAAATACGCTGAAATGGGTACAGTATAAGAGAATGGAGTGAACTTTGGGGCTGAAGAGTCAAAGGCACACCTCGATACCTGTCACTGGCTGCAGGGTGGGGATGGGGTGGAATGGGTGTGAGCATTACTGTTGACAATCCCAAGTCACACCCCTGATGCCTGTCAGTCCCTACAGTGTAGGGTGTTATGGTCAGAAACCCTAATGCCCTTGGCGTTTCTTGTTATTTTCACTCCAAGTTTTCAGCATGGGCTTTTTGTGACCCCACTGCATGAACAGTGACACTATCAGCTCATTAGCCAAAAGGAGATTTTGCACAGTGACTGTGCCATTTGGCACCACAGGTGCAGAAACACATTTTAAACAAGATGTAAAAAATGACAGCTGTACATTTCTTGCTTCAGTAACTGCTCAGCACCTCTGTTGCATGACTTGCTTATTGATATTTTATATCTGCTCTGTCTGGGGAAGTACCTTTTCTAGGTTGCAAGAACTGCCTCAGAGGAACACACACACACAGCAGCGAAATGATTAGATTGTCTACAAGCACTGTTTTCCATGCAAGACACAAGTAATTTAGTCAAAAACACAAACACACACACACACCAGAACACAGCGGCAAAATGATTAGATTTGTCTACAGGCACTGTCTTCTATGCAAGTTGGAGCACGGGGTTAAGGCTGGAGATAAGTTATGGTCCATGACATAACCACATGGTCAGAATATTAAATATTTTAAAATAAACATAAATGCAAAAGTAACCATTTCAAGAAGAAAATGCAAACTATGATGCTTAACAGTTATAAGGTAAGTTAGCACATCTGGACTTATTTGCTGCATGTGCATCTCAGTTGCTAAGGGGTCCTGACCATGTTCACTCTTCCTCAAGCCCAGCTAGCTACAGTATGTCTAGTAATAACATGGATGGAAAAGTTATGCCATATTTTCAACAAGAAGTTAGCATATCAATAAGACAATGCTGTAGACTGAGAAGCAGCTTGTGTAGGTGCATTCATCATGCTAGCCAAGATATGTTCTGGTTGTGTTCCATAAGGCTAATCAGTGGGAGAAGTAGGGGAAAGGGATAGAAATCTAAAATAGAACCATTTAATCCATTTGTGATTTAAAGTTGCATGACAGAAATGCGGCTTCCAGAACTGGACACCATATTCCAAATGAGGCCTCACCAGTGATCTACACAGTGGCATCACCACCTCCTTCCTTCTGTTGGTAATACCTCTCCCTATGCACCATAGCATTCCATTGGCTCTCCTCACAGCTTTGGTACATTGTTTAGCCATCTTTAGGTCATCCAATATGATTACCCCAAAATCCCTTTCCATTTTGATGACCATCAGCCCCCCTTCCCCTGTAATCATTCCCTGGGTTCCTGCAACCCTTCCTTATTCAGCAGGCAGGTGTTCCCAGGGTGGAGGGAATTTGCATCCAAGAATAGGGAGGAGAAACCTCATCATTTCTACCTTTCCTAGGATGCAAGAACAGCCTCAGAAGACACACACACACACATATACACACACAGCAGAACACAGCTGCAAAATGATTAGATTGTCTACAAGCACTGTTTTCCATGCAAGGCACAAGCAATTGAATCAAAAACACACATAGCCATCAGAACACAGCAGCAAAATGATTAGATTTGTCTACAAGCACTATCTTCTATGCAAGTTGGGGCATGGGGGGGGGTTAAGGCTGGAGATCAGTTATGGTCCATGACATAATCACATGGTCAGAATATTAAATATTTAAAAATAAACATAAATGCAAAATTAACCATTTCAAGAAGAAAATGCAGCCTGACACTTAACAGTTGTAGTGTAAGTTAGCACAACTGGACTTATTTGCTTCATATGCATCTCAATTGCTAAGGAGTCCTGACCATGTTAACCCTTCCTCAAGCCAGGCTAGCTACAGTATGTCTAGCAATAACATGAATGGAAAGATTATGCATATGAAAACTTATTAATTATGCTGTACATACCCTAAGACTCAACGTGTGTCTCCTTTGGCTGCCATGATGTCTGTGGTTAATTTGAAACAAAAGACAGTGTAACAAGACACTGGCCTCCACCCTGAGCTATTAAACAATAGAGCAAACTGCACTCTGGGAAGATTGCCTGGGACAAGATGCAATAAAAAAACCTGAATAGCAGGTTCCAGGGAGTATAAAACCGCCAGGATTGTTAGAACCCCACACTCATTCACAGGTATCAATCAATGTATTTGTTAACTATGCTGGTTCATCTTGCTTCCCTCATAGTAAAAATGTGAAACTACATTTGTGTTATTTTAAATGAGCGATAAATGACATGTCCAGGGGGATGGCAGCTCTGATAGTTGTTCCAACATGATAGAGCCACCTCATGCCCCTCTCACGAAAATGAAAGCATAGTGCATGCAACAGACATTAGGAACATCAAATTTTTTAATGCCAGCTCTGATCTGTTCAAGTCTTACTTTTTTCCTGACTCAGTTTATAATATCAGTGAAAAGAAAGCAGGGAAAACACACACACACATACATATATATATATATATATATATATATATATATATATATTACATGCTTCTCAAACTTAAAAGAAAAAATACCCTTTATCATCAAAGGAATGTGTTTACCAAGTATTGTGCCCATGATTAAAATAATTTGAACCCCCCTTCCCCAAAAATGTGCCCTCACATGAAACTGCATGTTTAACTGTAAAGACAATTAAAAAATATATTTCTAAATGCATTACTAACACCAATGCTTTCAAAGCTTTGAAACTACTAAAAAAACAAAATATATTGAATATGGTAAACCTATATTGTTGATCCCAAAAGCTGAACTTCATGTTTTCAGTATACAAATGTTTAAGAAAAGCCTGCGACTCTTTCAACTTGAATCGGAACGCTGTGTCTGTTGTTTTCCTTGGGAGCTGTAGTTTCACTCCTTAATTACTCTTTTCTTCTAAGTCCCCAGGTGGCTCTGATAATCATTTGTTCCAAGGGTTTTCTCCTAGTCCTTAATAAAATGCAGGGGCTCCACAACTCAATCACTCCACAGACTTGTTCTGTTGCTTCGTTCAGGTCCCAAACTAGTGTGTCTTGTTCCAGCATGATAGATCCACCTCATGCCCCCCCCCCACGTGAATCAAAATAAAGGTGGGATGGATCTTTAGGAGCGTCTCGGGTGGAGGTGGGGGTGGATCTTAGTGCCAAAAAAAAACCTAATGCTGACTCTCACTACTCAGGTTCCAGTTCTAGTACCGCCCATTTAAGAAAGAAAATAGTACAACCATTGACTAACATGAAGGTGGATTTATTTGAGGGCGGAAAACATTTCTTGGAGGAGGGTAAGGCGGAGGAGACTATTTACACCTTCAGTCAGTTCCACAGACAGAAAACATGACATCACTCCTTTTGTGCATGCAAAACATCTGCGGGCTCCACCTACTGCAGTTGTAAAAAACAGCTGCTGTCCATAATAGTATTACAAGAGTTAGTTTATCAGCAGTGCCATCAGTAACTGGCCACATCTAACTGTACTAATAAAATGTTTACTGTGGCTTTAAATTATCTGGCTACATGTTGCAGTGAACACTGATCCAATCCTCCTCCAGAGGTGCGTTGTGGTGTGAAATGTTTGCTGCTCTGCCTCCTGGATTATTGTTTTTAAGCTGGTTCATGGGTGTTTGCTATAGTGCAGCCCAACAAGTCATGCCATCAGCCAGTTCGGAAATGCTGAATCACCATCTTTCAGGTGGCACCACTTTGCGCATTGTACACCGATGTTAAAGGTCCACATTCAAGTTCCGGCGTGGTCACTGTTGTTCAGAAATGCTGAATGACCACTGTTCAGATGGCACCATTGTGCGCATTGTACACCGATGTTGAAGGTCCACATTCAAGTTCCAATGTAGTCACTTTTGTTCTGGTTGCAAGCTGTGGGGGGGGGGGGTTTGAAGTGGAGGGACCTCTGTGTATGTCACATCCTGTCAAGATAAAGATAGGAAGTGGCTGATCTAAACTTTAATTGCTGTTGTTTCACAGTGCTTACCACATGTTTGTACAGCATCTGTTAGGCATGAAATAGTACCCCAAACCCTCCGGTACTGCCCGATCAGTGTACGTCCCAGCGGTGTTTCATTCATCTTTTTCAGATTGTTTACCACTGAAGTCTGAGAATAAGAAGAATTCATTCTTATGACCACCTGATTTCCTTCTGCAACAAACAAACCCTCTGCCACAGCCTCTGACCATCACGGCAGCTAAGGACTAATATTTCAATCAGCCGATCCTTGTTGAGTCATCGGTAAGAGCCCATTTACATATATATTTAAATTTCCATGCTGTTAGTACCGGCTGGGGATGTGCACTTCTGCCAACAGCATGCACCTGGGTGCCCCTCATATTCACAGTATTGGGCCACAGTGAGGAACAGTGCTGTATTTGTGTGCCCTTAAATTGGGATGTAAGGCCCGTGTGTTTTGATGTGATCTGTCAGCATCACTGTACCATTATTTACTGGGCATCTCCTGTTTCACTATAGCAGCCATCAGCTGTAATATATGCTTTTCCTCAAGATCACTAGCTACTGTATCATGTGCCAGGTACATATTCAGGATGCCTTTTGGCTGTTCAATGTACTCCTTAAAGTTGCATGCCTTACATGTAAAACTATATAAAGATGCATGACTCCGCATGTCATATGAGGGTTGGTATAGTGTGTGCATCTGAAATTCAGTCTAGCAAGTGCCAGTGTGTAGTCCTGAACCACAGCAATTTCATTCTCCCACATGTGGCTGGTTTGTATCACTGCACAATCATGGGTATTCTAACATGGCCACCAGCCCCCACCCCACCCTTCCCAGATGGAGGTGGAATACTGTGGTACTACAAGTATGGACATTCCATATTCACAATTTCCTGCTGGTACTGCACTCCCCAAAAACACAGCATGGACTAAACAATGCACAATCTGTATGCCCATGGACACTCATGGTGACCTGCCCATATAATGGCACTTTTGTTAGTTGGCTGCTGTGGCAGTATTCTAGGTCACTATTCCAAGTCTTATTAAAGTAAAGCACATGAGCAATGCTAGGTAGGCACCTAGTGGCTCACCTGGTGGACTGATTACAATCAGGCCATTTGTTTTACACTTCAGTGCAGATTGTGCATTCTTGTCTAGTCACTTGATCAATATACATTTGCAGAAGAGGATGTGCATAGGGAGCATGGTGAGGAAGCAGGGCTAGGCTGTGGTCACCAAACAGATTGGAAGCCCAGAATTTATTGTAGGGTGATGGTGGTGTGACACTTGGCTAGCCTTTACCTGTGAAATTTCTAGCCAGTGTTTCTTAATGTTTTAATCAAGTCACAGTGTTGGAGGGCATTGCAAGTATTGTGACTCTGTGGCAAAGGACTGAACCCCATGCCCAATGCATACATTACTCACCAAAGCAGATGTTAAACAACTGCACAGTGCCATTTCCGTGTTTTATCTTGCGTGGAAAGCACCAAAGAATAAACATCCAGATACTGCAGAGTGGCATCTTGAGGTGGGGGAAGTGCCAAATTCCAATACCAAACATATGAGCATACAAAATGTGCCAGCAGATACGGTGCATATGGCCTGTCGAGTTTGCTCGAGTGTGCAGCTATCAGATAGTACTCTGTGGCTGCCCCCTCCCCATATTGCAGTCACCCTTCCCCTGACCCTGTCCCATTGATGCCATTCTTGGAACCCACACTGCTACCATGCCAACAGTGGTGATGGATACTTCCTTTGGCCTCAATCAGGCCGCTGAAGATGATCACGATGATGACAAGTTGAGAGGTGAATCAGACACTGAACAAAGTCAAAATCCAGCCACCCCTGATCTGGGTGAAGGTCACTCTACAGCATCATTGGCCATGGATGTTGAGTAAATGTACCAGTGCCCCAGAGCCAAGGTACCCGGCCCACACTTGGCATGCACAGGGATCACAAATATCGTGCTGCTTCTATTGTTTCAGCAATGTCAGAACACTTTAAGTTTATGGCCCAGTCCGACGTAAAATATTTCGACATGGAGAGGCAGCGGATGCAGTTTATCATGGAAACGGAACAGCGATGCATCGAGCACAATGAGTGCATGGAACGTTTTTGCATGGATCATAAGTGCACAGTGCTGCAACTCCTGACTGAAAGGGATTGGCAAACACTACTACAAGCACTACCAATGTACTCCTATTCATCAACTCCCCGCATTTGTGTATTTCAACTATCCCAACTGTGCAATCCTAATGTCAACCACACGGGACCTAGTGGCGATTCTGGCTTTCCCCAGTGGACATTCTTCTCTCTCTCTCTTACAAACATACAAATTGTCAGAAGATACAGGCCCATCGGTCTATCTAGTCTGCTCGAATGTGCAGCACTTCAGTCTTTCAGACTACAATTGTCCTCCCCTCCCCTTGCCTCCCCCCCATTGATTTTGCCCATATATCCTTCACTCTCTCCCTACCCCACCATTTGAATCCTCCCTCTGAACCTGTCCTACCCCCTTATGAAGCTGCCAAATAGAGATGCAGCAAATTTAAAATCTGCCTGCGAAGTGAATGCGAAGTGGCCACTTCGCTATGCAGAGTGCCCCTTAGGAAAGGCTCACTTCTCCTTGTTATTATTACTTCACTTTGTCATTCTGCTTTAAACTCGAAGTAAGGCAAAGTGACAACAATACTGGCAGCACCTCACCCACACAGTCATCAGAATTAATGTGCATCCCCAAAGTGCTACTGTCTTGTGTCCAGAAAACTCCCCCAGTGCTGACGAAGTGAAATGAGAGCATAACAAGAAATGCAAAGTCTCCCAGAATTAATGGCACACTCAGTCATGCGTGCAGTGGTCACACACAGAGTCACCAGAATTAATGTGCATCCCCAAAATGCTACTGTCTTGTGCCTAGAAAATTCCCCAGTGCTGATGAAATGCTGCATCTTGTGTCCAGAAAAATCCCCAGTGCTGATGAAATTCTACTGTCTTGTGTCCAGAAAATTCCCTAGTGCTGACAATGTGAAATGAGAGCGTAACAAGAAATGCAGTCTCCCAGAATTAATGATGCACTGCAAATGCACAGACAGATTAAGATTACGCTGCGCACTCAAGGGATGCATACAAAAAGACACAACATCACCTAACTAGTGCACACAAGTCACAAATCCAGATCTGGAAAGGAATACATTTTGCCAGTTGGGGGATTAGTGCACGGCAATAACAATCTACTAACAGTAAAGATACCACAAAGCAGTATAACACATTCATGCAGGTGCAGTGGATAGCAGGTTCACATCGCTGCAATTACTCTATGGTACAATAAAAGGTGTCTGATTTAATAGCACGCATCGCACACACTACAAGTAATGCGTAGCAAATTGAAAACCTTTAGTAATATAACCTAATGTTTTAAACAGACAAATTATGCACTGCTGCACCACAATAATCAGCAAAAAAATATCAAGAATTACTGAAAATATTACTGTGTGTACATTAACATAGTTATACAAGAAAAATATAACCAAAACAGAAAGACTGCCTTTTCCCCAGTTAATGTACCTACACCACAAATACACCCCTCCCCCAAAGCACAGTTCACAGTACACAGACTGACTGTTCTAAATTAACATTCAAAATCCACACACAACAATAATCACTCAGTGATATGAGCACAGAATAGTTTCCTACAATCGATGTAGTCCATTTTGAGCAAAGAAAAATGACTCAAAAAGACATTTTAAACAGCTTTTAGAGGTTTTGAAATGCAGAGCTCTGAGAGCAAACTGTCTCCAGCTAGCACTACATACACACACTACCCAGGCCAGAACAGAGGCTGTGCAGAACAATATAGAGCCCATGTGACCTGCAATCCCATGAATCACTGCAAAATTTAATTTGGAGCTCAATTACAAGATAAGTGAGGCGAATTACATTGATTTCAATGTACTTCGCCTTAAAATTGGTGGAGAAGTGGTTTGGGGAAGGCGGAATAATGCAAAGTCATTGGTTTCAATGGACTTTGCGTTCCTCATTATGAAGTGAAGTACTCCGCTTCACATTGTGGAGTACTCCGCAGGTTCTGCATTACTCCGTGAATCACTTTGTGGAACGAATTGGGGCCACTTCACCCACCACTACTTATAGTACTGTAACTCACATGCTGTACAAGTAGGAACGTGAATGCTTATGGCTGTACTTCCCCCCCCCCGATGAGCTATAGCACAAAACTCCCCAACTTAAAAACACGTATTAATGAGTACAGTGGTGGGGTGGTGAAGCCTGGAGAAATACTGCAAAACAGGCTTACAATACATCTAAGTAACTAGAAAAAAAATTAATGTTGTGATTCGTGATGTGATCGTGAATCGTGATTTGTGACCGTGATGATGAAGAACGTGATTCGGTGTCGATGGTGTGAGATAACCAATATAGACTGTATTGGGAACGCGAATGCCTATGGCTGTACTTCCCCAATGAGCTGTAGCTTAAAACTCCCCGACTTAAAAACACGTATCAGTGAGTACAGTGGTGGGATGGTGAAACCTGGAGAGATACTACAAAACAGGCTTACAATACATCCAAGTAACTAGTAAAAGAATTAATGTTGTGATTCGTGACGTGATCGTGAATCATGATTTGTGACCGTGATGATGAAGAACGTGATTTGTATCACGAGTGACTCATGATGATGGTCCTGACTTACAAATGCATATTAATGCAGAATTATGCACCACACCTGTCCAGTACTCTGAAGGGAAGCCAAAGAAACAACTGTGACTTAAGTCACAGATAGAGATTGGGCCCTAAAGAGATGCAAATGTACAGACAGCTTAAGATTGCGCTGCGCACGGAAGAGATGCAGACACAAAGGCACAACACCTAACCAGTGCTCACCATCAGAAATTCAAATCTGGAAAAGAATACCTTTGATGGTTGAGGCGGGCCGCAGGAGATGGGGGGGGGGACAGTGTACTGCACTGCTGCATTAACAGTCACTAGTACTAGTACCAATAAAGATACCACAAAGAAGTACAAAAATCACACAGCTGCAGTGGATAGCAGGTTCACATTGCTGAAATTACTATGTGGCACAATAAAAGGTGTCTGATTTAATGACACGTGTCACACACATACTCACACACACACACTATGTAATGTGTAGCAAATTGAAAACATAGGTAATATAACCACATATTTTAAACAAACTAAAATTATGCACTGATGCACAACAATCAGCAAAAAAATGGCAAGAATTATTGAAATATTACTGTGTGTACATTAACACAGTTATAAGAAAAATATCACCAAAACAGAAAGAACTGTCTTTTTCTCCAAGTCAAGTTAGAAATGGGTAAAATCCAATTATAAACTGGGTCTCAGGAATGCTGCAATCTGATTGGCTGTTAGGATTCCGACAGCCTTACATTAATCCATGTTACACTGTCATGTACAGCCTGATCACCATGGCACATGGATTCTTCCTGTCAGCATTCCATTCTCTAGTACTACTGAATGACTGGAACGATGCATTCTGATTTTGAACCAGCATTCTTAAACTGTTGGTGGAAGAACTATTTTATTAAAAATCTCCCTCTAAATGAGGAAAACATTCAAAAAGTATACTTTTAACACTTTTCTTTTGGAATATGTTTTATAATAGCAATAAAGCACTCCCAGGAGTTAGATTAACAGTCAATCACCTCCTAGGAGCAATATGTCACTCGGCTGCACCTCGTGCCACATTACACCCCTAGGGGGTGATAAACAGACTGTTAATCTAAACCCTGGTCATGCCTTATTGCTTAAGAATATGTACAGGCTTTGCAGCTTCAGAAGTTTACAGAATTAGATTTAGACGATTTAAATAAAGAATTCACAATTGGGGAAATAACAGAGGTAATATGAAATATTCCAAATAACAAAACCCCAGTTCCAGATGGTTTAAGGTTTGAAATCTACTGTATAAAAATCAGCCAGAAGTTTGGGTGCCATATCTGGTGAAGCTCTTTAATAATTTCATAACATCAGAGGTTTTGCCAAATTCCTTTAATGAGGCACAAATAGTGCTGATATTAAAAAACGATAAACTAGAAAATTTATGTGGACCTTATAGACCTATTTCTTTATTGAATAGTGACTACGATATTTGCTAAAGCCTTGGCAGAAAGATTGTCTAAGGTTGTCCCAAACTTAGTTCATCGGGACCAGGTTGGATTTGTTTTGGGGAGACGACTACAGCACAATACTAAGAAGGCAATTAATGTTATCGAGACTTTTAGGGGAATGGACACTGCACTCCTTTCATTAGATGCTGAAAAGGCGTTCCATAGGGTGCAGTGGCACTTTCTGGTGGAAGTATTGAATGGTTTTGGGATAAAAGGTAATTTTCAAACATGGGTTAAAATGATTTATAGTCGACCGAGGGCTAGAGTAAGGGTGAACAATGCTCTGTCTTCATATTTTCAGTTGGCTAGAGGGACGAGGCAGGTATCCTATGGTCATGGGCCATGTTGTGTAGCATACAACAGGCCAGGAATATTCCACAGACCTTCTCAGAGCTGTACTGTATGGCACCACCTGACCAACACAGGCACCGGAACTGCATCTTCAGCATGCTGAAGACATGCTCGATGATGGCACGTGTCACGATGTGTGCCTCATTGTAGCGTTCTTCCGCCACCGTTCCGGGTCGTCAGATGGGGGTGAGGAGCCAGGGCTGCAATGGGCATGCGGCGCCACTTGTGGGGGTAGACGTGTCTCCATTAGTACATGGTGTTACACTGTGGCGTCTGCCCCGACCCTGTCCCGTCCTCTGTGTTGTGTGCCACTGTCCTGTTCCCCCACCCATGCAGCCGCATGCCTGGCGGTCCTGCATCCCTGCTCCAGCTGCCCCTGCTTGCCCCCATCCATCTTGTGATGCACATTGGTCTCGTGCCACACTGCATCTGCCTATGCACCCTTCCGCACCCCTGCTGTCCCAGTGCCCTCATGCCTGTGACTGCCCACCCACAGCCCACCCCATGTGTCCTGGACATGGTGCCACCCTGTGTTGCTGGCACTCGGTCACATGTACCAAACAGGTGTCCACTTTGGATGTCCCCGGCCTCGAACCTTACGCAGAGTGCTGACTGGTGCTATATGCATGCATCATGTGCGCTCCCAGGGTGTATGGCACAGACATTGGTGATGTGCCCCGTGGCATCGCACACCACCTGGCAGTTCACTGAATGGTACCCCTTTCGATTCACGTATGTGATGCTCTCCTCATCAGGTGGTGCATGGATTGCCACATGGGTTCAGTCAATGGCCCCTATGACACCTGGCATGCATGCCACCCTGTGGAACCCCTGCATGGTTTCTGTCTGCTCTGCCTGCATGCTGGGGAATTTGATGTATTCTGAAGCATACGGTAGCAGTGCAGTGAGGAACTGTGTGAGGAGGCAGGGCATTGAGGCCTGTGATTATGTCAGTGGTGTCCCCTGTAGATCTCTGGAAGGTTCCCGTGGCGAGCAGGCACATGACCGTTGTCACCTTGGTCTCCACTGAGATGGCATGACCTCGTGCGGTGGGTGCCTGCATCACATCATGGCACAGCTCACATAGCTGCCTCAGCATGGTCCTGGTGAGGCGATATCACCCGACTGTCTCCACCTCTGTCAGCTGCTCGAAGGACAGCCGGGTGCGGTACTGCCTTGGGGCTGGCTGCCTACGGTTCCTTCCGGTGCCCTGCCTCCTCCTCCTTCTCATTAGGGCACGAACAATGGCAACTGCTGCCGGGTTCATCCCCTCTATCACTGTGGCCCTCTGGTATAGCTTGGTGCCTGGTGTTGTTGCTGGCAGTTTGCCTGCCTATGCCTCTCCCTCTGTCTCGTTCCACTTCCCCTCTGACTGTGGCTGTGTGCTGCTATTGTTGTTCCATTGATGGCCTGCTGGTGTGCTGGACTTAAGTCTCCTTCTTTTGTACTTATTTTTCTTTGGCGCATCTTGGATTTGCACTGGATTTGCTCCATTGATGTGCCCTGGTTGTGCTCTGTGAATCGGGATGCGCTGTGTATGTATGGGTACGCCCCCTGTATATGCGCCGCATGTCATTACGTTGCATCTATGGTGCATGTCTTTTGGCGCAGGACATCTCGTTTGCACTGGTGCTTTCTCCCTGTTCCTGAATCCTCCAGCACATTTCTGACTTGCGCTTGGCGCATCTGTTTTGTGAATCCTGCCTTGATTTCCAAAATAAATCAGGCTCTCTTACAGAAGATCCCTAATAAGACTGATTCAACTAGACAGGCATGGGAGAGAGATTTGAATTTGGAGATCTCAGAGACTGAATGGATTGATTATAGAAACATAGAAGATATTCGGATTCAAAATAACAGGCTTTTGCAAATCTATTGTAACATAGTTCATAGATCCTACCTTGCACCCACTAGATTACATAACATAGATAGTACTATTTCACAGTTCTGTCACAGATATCGGAAAGAGAGGGGTTTGTTATCCCATATGTTAAGTGTGAGAAGCTTTTACCACTTTGGAAATATATATGGTCCTTATTGGGGAGACCATTGGGTCTGTTGTTCCCCTTTGATCCTAGGAATTGCAATATTTGACTATAAAATCAATTTGAGCCAGATTAGGGACCCATGGGGAACACAAAGGACTTTTTGGAATATTGGTATATTAATGGCTGGCAAGGTAATACTCCAGCACTGGAAACAAGTGGAAGCTTCTTGTAAGAAAGAATGGAGTGAAAAAATGCTGGAGTTTGCTAGGCTAGACAGAGCTGTGTGTATATCTGAAAATGCGATAGAGACACACAACTTAATATGGTCTCTCTTTAAGCAAAATTTGTTTAATTTAGTATAAAATTAAAATTTGGCTTGGAAAAATGGTATGGTGGTGATGTCACATGAAGTCTTCAAGAAATTTTAATAGATTGAAGCACCCACGCTCTGAGTCGTGCCATTTAAAAAACAAGAAAAAAAATAAAATAAAAAAAGAAAAGCTCTGAAAATTCCCAGTGCACTTGAAAGCAGAAATCAAACTTACAGCAAAAACCAAAATGGCCCAGTAGAAACTGGGCTAGATTGGGAAGGACCAGCACCATCTGGAATAATCAGTAGAACATCATTTTTAAAAGCTGAACAGCAAGTTTAATACGAATTTTTTTCATAGCAGCATTATATTCCATTTGCTCATTTGTATTATGTTCTTTCTGCATTCTTTTTCTAAATTTTGCATTAAAATGGATTTTTTATCTCAAACTTAATATAATCCCATATCTCCTCAGTCTTAAAAGAACAAATTTCCCAAGATAATGTTCCATTCAGACAGACAGAAAAGTGCAACAGTGCATCATGAACAAAATTATGGATTCCAAGGGATTTTAAATGTGCTTCTTCACTATACAAAAGAAAACAAAACCTTTGTGGAAAAGGCTTCAGTAGCTGATAATTGACTAGATGGTCAACCCCAGCATGGCATTCATCCACAGTGGAATAACTGGCAATGTGGTGGAAAAAATATATTGGCAGTCTTTATATGACATTACTCAGTAACTACACAGATCAAACCAGTGGACTGTTCACTTTAATTTTGTATAAATTGAAACTTGTGCTGCGTATATTTTTAGGCCCACTCTGCCAAAGGTACACTAAGAGTAAAGCCTGATACATCGTTCAAAGTTAGTACAGACATGCCACTTTTCCACTCACAAGAAAGATTTTTTTTGATTTTAGAATTAAATTGACACAGTCATTTAGCTCAGTTCACTGTTGGGGAAATACTTAGGCCTGGATATTCAGAAATTCACCAACGGCTGGTGCAAGTCCGGCGTAGCGCAAATCCAATGTGCCATGGCGCAACAGGAGCCATATTCAGAGGTTGCACAGGCCAAACTGCACCAGTGCAACCCAGCTGAATATGGCAGAGTTGCACCATGGCACAAACAGAGTTGCCCCATGGTGCAAAAAGAGATGCTGTAGCGCAACTGTGGGAGCAAAGCAGCAGAGCAACGGTGGGGGGGCACGGCACAGAGAACAGACCCAGGGACAGAGCCATGGAAGCACAGTGACAGGCCACAGGAGACCTCCACCAGCAGGGCACACACAGGCACCCAGGCACTTGACCCCAGAACACAACAGTGCACAGATAGCAGGCAACAGGAGGTGCCAACGGAAGGCCACCAAGGGAGCCCCTCCACAGGTCGCTGGCCGTGCCCCCTTCCCAGACCATAGCAGGCCACACCCAGGACCATGCAGCCAAGCACACACACCCTACACAGGCACACAGGAAGCCCACATAGTAGGCACTGAACATGCCGGGTGGCAGGTAGTGTGGCAGACCACATGGGACAGGCCACACAATGCCAAGCAGGGGCCCCAACACAGCATGCGGACAGTACCTGACCAATTTACCATGGCCCTGTGCCACCACCATACACACACACCCGCCACACAGCACTGACAGCTGGCCCATGGGCATCCCAAGGCACAGCCACAGACCCAGGGGATGGACACCACCACAGTGGGACACACCACAGCACACAACAGTGAACTACAGAAGCACAACACGCACCCCTTCACATGCACACCACACGGACAGACACTGGGCCACTGCAGCATGGCTCCTCATGCCACCTACAAAGCAAACACAGACACAGGCAGGTAAGTCAGAAAAAGATATTTTATAACAAACTATTTACAATAACCATGGGCTGGGAAAGGGTAGGTATAGCGAAGGAAGGGGACAGGGAACAAGGACTGTACAGTGGGGGGGGACTGTAGGGGGAGGTACAGCAGGGGAAACAGGGGAAAACAGGGGCCAAACTAACAGTGGCCCCATACGGCTGCCCTGGTGATCAGACACTGCCTCCGCTCGGCCATCAGCATCCTGCGGATCTGAACCACCACCTCCAGTGTTGTTGAGGCCACAAGGAGTGTCTGGCGCAGCAGTCGGGAGATCATCGACCTTGGCAGTCTTCGCCGACGGACACCTAGAATAAGGGACAGAACAGGTGATCAGTGCAATGTCCCAAGGAACCACCAGCCACCCACAGTGCGCAATGGGCAGTGAGGACACACACACCCTGGAGGGCCCGTAATGGCCACCAGCGGGGGTGGGCTAACGCCAGCCTGCAACTTGGAGGACCATGACATTGCACAGAGGTGGTCCCCGCTGCATAATGGCCACCCAACTGCACAATGACAGTCACATGGCACAGTGCACCGGCAGCATCACAGCAACAACAGTTGCAGCCGGGCGCACACCCACTCCACCAACAGCTGGCACACGTGTCCAATGGATGTGCCACAGTAGCATGCACCACACACAGTGAGACACACACAGTTGCCACGGCATATGGCACAGGCAGCCATGCCCGCTACCCACTCCCCCCACCACTCCTCAGTGTACACTGCGAAAGACCATGACGGTGCCTACCTACCCTCCACGGCCCTGCTGGTGCTGGTCCTGCTCTTTCATGGCCCACTGCACTGCTGCAGCCTGGGCCCTCCATCAGACCTCCAGTCCTGGGAATGGAAAGAAGACAGGTGCACATCGGGAACTGACCACAGCAGGTGCCCCCCATCCCCACCCCTGTGCACAGGGTGTGCCCCTGCCCGACATGTCCCGCACACCTGCATGTCTGCATTGCAATACAAGTGGAAACTGGCAATGCCACTCCGCAATGCACACAATAACAGTGTACCCCTCTGCAGGGCATGCCAGGCAGCCAAGCCAACACCACAGTACAGCACAGCACCAGGGCAGACATGCAACATGGGATGACTTACCTGGCTGTGGTAGAGCCCCTCACCTGGCGCATGCCTGTAGCCTCCTCAGCCACTCCAGGTCCCACCGCATCAGGTCCCCATAGTGGTGGCGGCATTGCTCACCTGTCCTGGGCACCCCCGTCCTGTGCTGCAGGCTGGCAGCTATATCTTGCCACACGGTGTCCCTAGCCCGCTGCAGGGGCCCCTGCCCAAAGAGCTGGGGGTCATGGGGCTCCACGCAGGCCACTAATTTGGCCAACTCCACCTGCAACCAATTCTGGGCCTGCTTGCATCTTCCCTGTGCCATGATCACTGTAACGCGTTCGGCAGCGAAAATGGCGGGAGGAGGTGCATGTGTCCACAACATGTGCCTGATGCTGTGCGAGGAGCATGTGCAGTGCCCGTCCATTGCGAGTGCCAGAGATGCACAGAGTGGGTGGTATAGAATCACAGGTCAGAACGACCCAGTGGTCACCCGCTATTGCGCAGAGCGCCATGTTCATAGGGCATGGTACTCCATGCACAACCATGCACATAGCAGGCCTTGCACATCATGCACCATGCCACTGCATCATGCTGTCGGTGCATGGTGCACATTTCGCCGTGACTTCCTCCGGCACAGTCACATTGCGCACGGCGCAATATCGTGATATTCAGACACCACATGCAAATGAGCTCATCAGCCAATGCATGGTGCAGTGGGTGCATTAGCATGTCATTACTGTTGTACCCAACCACCGTTGCATGCGTTGCACCTTATAAGTGCCACGTAACAGCACAGGCCATGGACTGGTATTGCAACGTTGATAGGTAAGTTGAGCATGCTGCTGCAGCTCACTGGGAGCAGACAGCACTGCAGGGTGGGACAGACCAGGGAGATGATGCCACTGACACACTGTGCTGTCCATGCCCACAGGCAGCAACGTGTCGGCACATGAGGAGGGTGAGGAGCGGGGGCCTGCACGTAAGAGCAGGCCCAACTTCACTAAGGCAGAGACTGATGCCCTGTTTGAGGCCTACCTGGAGAGGGAGCCCCTGTTGAGTGGTGCCACGGGCAAACTACAGGCCAGGGCTGGTGCATGGGAGGAGGGGGCAACCTATGTGAACCAGCATGGCAGCCACCAGCGGTCAGTGCAGGAGTGCCGAAAGAAGGTGGGAACGGACAAGCGGTGCATTAAGGAGAAGGTGGCAGCCATCCGGGTGGCCCGTACTGCCACTGGAGGAGGGCCTGCGGATGCACCCACACTAATGCTGCAGGAGGAGTTGGTGGCAGTCACCATGTGCCGCACCACGGTGGAGGGTGTGCCTGGAAGAGGATTCCAGATGAGTGGCAGCCCATCACTGCATGCTAAGTATGTCAGACACGCTCAGCTGGTGGCACGGTGGGTGCGTACATGGGCATGCTGACATGCAAGCGGCCAGCATGCATGTCATGTGCATGTGTGCACACCCACGTGCATGCCATGCTGCAGGACACATGCAGCAGCAGTGTATGGGGGGGGCACATGTGGGCATTACATCACTGACACGCCCTTTTTCTCTTGCAGCACCAGCACGCCTCCATGCAGATGATGGGGTGCTGGCAGTGGCAGCAACAATGGACACCGGTACGGCCCCAGAGGGCCAACCGTCCACATCCACCGGCATCCGGGGGCCTGACAGGCTGCAGCTCAGCACCGCAGTGCAGGTGGTTGTCCTGGACCTGGGATCAGACGAGACCCTGGATGTGCTTCTGCAGGATGCCAGCCTTGGTGTCCTGTGTGTGGAGAAACAGATTGGGGTTGGGTACAACTCCGATGAGGACTACTCTCAGCTCCTGGACAGCATGGGCACTATTGTGGGTGTGTCGCCCCTGCTGGAATCTGACACAGGCACCATGCCCAGTGCTCTGCCAGTGGTGGAACAGCTGCCTGCCACCACTGGAGTGCAGTGGTGTGCACTGCCATGGCTGTGCCCTGAGGTGGTGTTGGTGCGGCCGCACAGGTGCAGGGTGGCGTACAGTGGCCGGATGGGTGGAGGAAGCAGGCTGCAGGTGCCACCAGGCAGCTGGACACAAGGTCCACCGCTGATGCGCCTGCTGTGCCCATTCCCCCTGCAGACCCCACTGTGCAGCATCCACTGGAGAGGGGAGCTGTGCAGCGTGGCCGGTTACCAAAAGAGGATCGGTGTCCTGCCTGGGAGCCCCAGAACACTGACCGTCTGGCTGAGCACACCTGTCTGCTGCGGGTGTCCGTTCAGCAACAGGTGCTGCTTGCCACTGGGGTGTGTGCACTGCGTGCGGAGGTGTGCCAGTTAGCTGAGCAGCAGGAAAGGGGCACTGTGCAAATCCTGGCGGAGATATAAAGCATGCAGGAGGCCATGACTGCATCCTTGGATCACATTGCCAGTGCGATCACGGATGGCTTTGCATTGCTGGCTGCCACAGGGCATGGCTGTGCACAGGTGACCCCCACAGTGCATTGTCCACCCCACAAACCCACTGTCGGGCGACCCCAACACAATCGACGCCGGGCTGTGATGTAGGAATCCCAGGCATGCCAGGGTTGACTTCAGTTTGGGCACCTGCACTTCGCTGCGGGACACAGTTGCAGTGCCATGGTTTCACCCCAGGGGTTGTTGCAAACCCCCAACTGATGCACAGCTTGTGGCTGCCGATCAGCCCCGGCGTGGCCACCCCCGTGGCCATGGTGGCCAGGGTAACGTGCAGTGACCCAAATCTGCGGGCAGCCCTGACCGCAGTCTTCAGCTCCTGCCCTGTGTGCACATGAGTGGTGTGTGTGTGTGTGTGCCTACCACTGGTGTCACGCCTGTGTGTCACACTGCATGCTGCCTTTGTGCATACTTGCCCAGCCGCTTGACTGTGTAGAGTGGGTGTGTGGAGTGGGTGTGATAAGGGCTGTCTAGCGCCAGTTGTGCCTATGCACCAGTGCAGTGCATCTGATCCACGCTGCATACCAATGCCTGGGTGGGTGGGTGCATGCATGTGTGGTCCCCACGGGTCACTTGGTAGGTGAGTAGGGCATGGGCCAAGGGGTGAGCGCAGCATGGCTGTGGGAGGAGGGAGGGCAGACAGGGTAGGTGTGGTGGAGTGGGCAGTGGGTGCCTGGGACAGGGTGGTCACCACAACACAGCACATTGCTAACCATGCCCTTCCCTACATGGGTGACAGTGCATACCCGCTCAGACCATGGCTGCTCACCCCCTACCAATGACCGCTGTCACCCGCAGAGGAGAGATATAACGAGGCACATGCCAGCATGCACAGTATCATCGAGCATGTCTTTGGCATGCTGAAAATGTGATTCCGTTTCTTAGACAGATCAAGTGGTACCCTTCAATGCAGCCCATCGAAAGCCTGTGGCCTATTCCTGGCCTGCTGCATTCTGCACAACATGGCCATTGACCATGGGATAGCTGTCCAGGTGGATGAGGGCAACAGCAACAGGGACAATGGTGACAATGGGCTGGAGGGTGGTGGGCAGTCACCACCGGGAAGCAGGACCCCCGTCTAGCAGTGGAGTCAAGAAGGCCTCGGGACATGATAGCACAGGAGGATTATGGAGAACTCGAGTAAGCCCACCAACACACATGCATGGGTTACACAGACCACCACACCACACCACACACAGGCCTGGACGTGAACAGCGGGATGCATGCAGGAAATGGGGCACACAGCAGGCATGGTGGAGGCAGTGGCACACAGACACACGCACACACACAGCACAGGCATGGACACACACACACACACACACAGGCTGAGGAATGTGGAATGGATCAGAAGCATGGCACCGATGCATAGGCACAACTGGTGCAGAGCTGCCCTTATCACTCCCACACCACATGGACCAGCAGCCCAGCCAGCACACACGGAGGCATGTGCACACAACACTCATGTGCACCACCACATACATGCTGCACCACCACCACCCACATGTGCACGGGGCAGCAGCAGCGGATGGCAGGTAAGGACAGCACACACATCAGGGCAACTGTGCAGTCCCTCAGCTGCCACAGCCACGTGGGCAGCTGCATTGGGTCCTGACAGCAGCCATAGGCTGTGCATCAGCAAAGGGGAGTGTGTCTGATGCACCCCCAGGGGTTGAAGTCTGGGACCGTGACTATGTCCTCGCTGGGGTGTAAAGGCAGCCAAAAAGGCTAACGCCAAGGGTGTCTGGGATGCCAACATCGTAGCCCAGCATCTGCAGCGAGGGGGTCACCAGATGCCTTGACCATGGGGTGGACAGAGCACTGTGAGGAGTCCTCTGTGCACGGCAGAGCCCAGTGGCTGCAACCAACACCAGCCTGGCCACAGTGGCACTGATTGTGCAGTCCAGTGACGCGGTCATGGCCTCCTGCATCTGGTGGAGCTCATCAATGAGCTGTGCATGACCGCTGTCCTGCTGCTTGGCCAGCTGATGCACCTCTGCCCACAGTGCATGCACCTCTGTGGCAAGCAGCATGTGGTGCTCAATGGAGGCCTGCAGGAACCGAGTGTGCTCTGCCAGCCATTCAGCATCCTGCACCTCCTGGGCAGGACACCAGGCTGCAGGGGGTAACACGGCATGCTGCCCAGCATCCCGCTAAGGTGGACGCTGCACAGGGGCCATACTGGGGGTACAGTGTCCTCAGGTGCACCATCGATGGACCCCGTGTTACACTGCCCAGTGGTATCTGCATCCTGCTACCGCTGCCCGACCATCTGCTGGGCAGTGCTCTGTGCCGCCGCTGCCACAACAGCACCACCACCTATGCCAGGCACAAACACACCACCGTGCCGGCGAGGATGGGTGGCAGCTGCGCAGCTGCAGGCACAGCACTGGGCCCTGATGATGCCTGTGATACTCCCTGGGGTGTGTCAGGCACCACAGCCCCTACGCTGTCCAGGATCAGTGTATGGTCATCATTGGAGTCAGACTCGCCCCCAGCTGAGTCACAGCACACAGCACAGGCAGGCTGGCATCCACTAGGAACACAGTCAGGGCATCATCTGACTCCAAGCCAAGGATATCCACACGCCCTGCACTGCTGAGCCTCAGCCTGTCACGACCACAGATGCTGGTGGAGGTGAACGGTCCGTCATCTGTTATCGTGGCTGCATCCGCCTCCTCTCCGTCCTCCCCATGGAGGCATGATGGTGCTGCAAGAAAGAAAAAAAGAGAGTTAGTGGTGCTGTAGCACCCATGTGTGTACCCCCCAGTGTGCATGTCACCATTGCCACAGTCCAATGGGGAGCCATGCACGGCGGAGACTGCCCACGCATGTGGCATGCAGCACGGCAGCAGGCACACCTGCATGTTCAGGCCCACACTTGCCAGACATGCCTTTGTAGTGCATGTTCACCATGCAGTGAGGGGCTGCCACCCATCTGGAAGCCACTACTGGGCACACCCTTGACCGCTGTGCGGCTGATGGTTGTTGCCACCAGCTCTGCTGTGGCCGACAGGGTTGGAGCGGTGGATGGGCACCCGCCAGTTCTGCTGCGTGATGCCCATATGGCTGCCACCTTCTCCTTGATTCCCCGTTTATCAGCGCCAACCTTCTTTTGGCACTTCTGCACACTGTGCTGTTTCCTGCCGTGCATGTTCACATATGTTGCTACGGCCTCCCACCCTGCCGGTCGCTCCTGAGGGGTGCCCGTGGCAACACTGAGCAGGGCCTCCCTGTCCAGGTAGGCCTCAAACAGGGCATTCTGCTCTGCTGTAGTGAAGTTGGGCCTGCATGTGTGGGCAGGCCCACGCTCCTCCTCATCATCATTACTAGACTTGTCCCTACCTGTGAACAGTGACAGCACATTGGGTCAGTGTCAGCATGGCCCAGAGCATTCACCCATTGCAGTGTTGTTGTAGACCTCTGGATCTCTGTGTTAGCATCCGCTTATCTAAATGGTTGCAATACCTGTCCGTGTCCTGTGTTGTTCAGTGGCACTTATAAGGTGCATCACATGCAAATGAGCTTGAGCGCAACGGTAATGATATGCTAATGCTCCCTACTGTGCCACATATTGCTTGATGAACTGATTTGCATATGGCAGCTGAATATCACGAAAATGCACTGGGCTCAGTCATGTTGTGCTGGAGCAACCCTGTTGTACAATTTCTGTGCATGCGCATTGCGCTTGTCCGCAGTGTGCATACCATAGCACATGCCTATCGCGCGACTGCCATACCACACACAATGGTGTGTCATTGCGCATGCTGTGCTGGTGGGCCGTCGTTCATGCACGCACATCGTGGCACTGCCTCCAACCATGCAGCTGTGCACTGTGCATGATGCAGCGTGTGTGAGGTCACGCTGTGTGCCCTCAGGTTCATGTGTACATGACCTCGCACCTGCCAGTCCATGTCATCGTGCGCAAAGGCTGCTTGCTATACACCCATACTGTGCATTGCGATCGCGCATCTGCATGCTGTGCAATTGCTTCATACTGTTCGCAGTTGAGCATTGTACACGTGCATCCCCACATGTGTGGTTTGGCAGCCATTTCCCATGACATAGCCTGACTGCTGTATGACATGGCAGGACTGGGAAGACCTAGAAGGGCCACCAATTGGTTGGATGTGGCAATCATTAATCTGGTGGTGGTGGTACAGCCCTATGAGAGCCAGCTGTATGGGCTAGTATCCCTGCAACAGCCACACAGTCAGGTGTGGCAGCGGGTGGCCACTGAAATGGAGCAGAGGACAGGGGTGCCCAGGAGAGTGGATCAATGCCACCACTGATATGGAGACCTGCGGCAGAGGTACCCGGACTGGATGCGTCAGCTGTAGGCCCGTGGCTGCATGGGCAGTGCCATAGTGAGGTTGGTATGCATAAGTAGCATGCATGCACAGTGCTCATCTGTAGTGGGTGTTCAGCTGTGCGGCATGGTCTGCTACAGGGGCTGTCACGGTCCTGGTGGTCACTACATTTTTGCATGGCTTTGCCAAAGGTTAAGGTCATGTGAAAATACAGGATGGATGGGGATGCCCTGCACCACGTGGGCTGTGTGGTGGCAGGGGGGATATCTGTGCATGCTTATGTATTCATGACCACCTCTCTTCTTTCCTTCCACAGGACCAGAGGACCACTGGAGGGCCTGGGCAGCAGCAGCAGAGGTGCAGGGCCACTTTGGGTGCCATGGACTGGACCGGCTGGACAGTGCAGGGCAGGTAAGCATTGTCACATTGCTGTTCTATGTCTCTGTGGAATACCAGTGGGGACAGGGCCCGGCCATGGTCGCCCCACCCATGTGTCTGCACAGCCGTGGTGGGCGCTGTGTCCGTTGGGCATGCCAGTGTTGCACAGCCTTTGGTGGCCTTGTGCCGCTGGGGGGGGCATGTGCACGGCATCCACCATGTGTGCTGTGATGGGTGCCCTCGCTCTGTACTGTGTGCCCATCCCTGTGTGCACATGCACCCACTGCGCGACACTGTCTGCCTGTCAGCACCATTGTGGAGGGCTATGTGGATGGCTGGTGTGACCCTCTGGGCATGGATCCATTGTGGTCCCCCCAGTGGTGTGTGCCCTTGCTGTCCACTGCACACTGTGGGTGGGCAGGGGTTCATTGGGGCATTTCACTGATTGCCTGTCCTGTCCCTTCTCCTAGGTATCCCCAGGATGGCGGTGCGGAGGGGTCCCAGGCCAATCTGCCAGATCCTCAGGACGGTGCTTGCGAATTAGCGGAGGCTGTTTCTGTTGACCAGGCAGCACCTGCGAGAGATGGTCACCATGCATGGGGTCCTGCAATAGTTGGCGGATTGAAGACGGCATTATGCTCTGTACATGTTTAGCCCCCTTTACCCTCGCCTGCCCTGTCTCCCTGCAGTACACCATTCCCATTGTATAGCCTCTGGTTCCTGTCCCTATCCTCCTCTTCCCCTCCTCCGTCCCTACCTCTGTTGTTTATTCTTGTACATAGTTACACATTTCTATAAAACATTTATCTTGCTACATCTCTGTGTCTGTGTCTGCTTTGCAGGTGGTGTGTGGAGCCCTGCTGCAGGTGTCCGTTCCACTGTGCTTTAGCTTGTCTCTGATGTACGTCCACCGTCCCCCTGGGCCATTGGTCCTGTGATCACTGGGTGGGTGGACATTTACCCGGTCCTGTGCGTGGCCCTGTGTCATGTGTCCCATGGTGGCCTGTGCCTGCCTCTGCACCCTGTGCACTTATCTGCCTTGTCTATCATTTGCTCTTGGTGCTGTGCATTTCCACTGTGGGCAGCACTGCGGTGCCCTTCCCCACTCTGGCCAGTGCGCTGTGTGGCCCTGTGCCTTGCTTGCCCATGGTCGCCTGCTGTATGTGTTTGCCTTGTAACCTGGCACCTTGCCCACAGCACCCTGCGGCCCTGCTATTGTACGCCGTAGTCCAGGTGAGGCCTGACCAGGACTGACCGATTGTTTAACTATCTCTGCCTACCTGCTGTCTGTCTTTGCTGGCTTTCTGTTAGTCAGTAGATCAGACAGTGAATTGGCTAACTTGTAGAGCAACACTGTGTCATCTCTAACGACCTCGTAGTGTGCACAGGGGCCATTTATTTTGGGCCCGCTGTCCTCCTAACCTGCATGAAGATTTACACTAGTTTCTACCTTGCTCTTGGATTTGTTTGGAATTACATGGATTTGTTGTTTTCCAGTCTGGGTTTATGCTCCTGGTTGGCTGGAGCTGGAGATAGGAGATAGGAGATAGGAAGCAGCAAGGGGAAGAGTCAAAGGAGAGGTGGTGGATTATGTGAAGAACCTGACTTGTTGGAACTGGTGCAGAGCAAGCAAGGTTTTGTGTGGCTCCTGTTTGGTCTTGGTCTGAGACGGTCGGTGAGACGATCTGGTAACGGTACCTTCGGTGGGCGCAGGAGTTGATCTATCTGAAGTTGGTTGTCCTTAAATCCGTGGGGTGACTGGTGGCTGGAGTTCATGACTGCTCGGGGGACTGGGCTTTGGTTTTGTCAAGTGGTCGGCAGACCAGGCCGACGGTTCCCTTATATTCTCCGGTGGTCCAACTAGTGGCTGGCGCTGGTGGAGAGCAGAGGTAGCGGCTACGAACATTTTCCGGCTGCAGTCCCTTGTATGGGATTCTTTGGGCCTGCTCTTCAGTTATAGGGATCGTGAGTGAGGATATCTGCTTTAAAGAAACTTAACCTGCGTATGGTCAGACCTTAAATTTCTCTTCTCTTATTTTGTTTTGATTTACTGTTGTCTGGCAGGCAGTGAGAGTGCCTGTGTCTTGGCCAGATCCCCCGGGTAGCGAGAGGATCTGGGAGCTGAAGACATCTACAACTTTGGTACTATCTTTTGGTTCAGGCCAGACAGTGAAAGTGCCTGTGTCCTGTTAATCTCACGAGGCAGTGAGACGGCCAGGGGAGCCGAAGATATTTGCCACTTTGTGACTTGCATTTTGGTTTTATTCTACAGTATTAAGAAGGTTTATCATTCATTTATGACTGAACTTTCTTCAAGTAGATCTACTCCTGCCCAGGGCTCTGAGTTGTTTATATTTTAATTTATTTTAGAATTACAGGGGAGGGGTGTTTGAGAGTTATTTATTTATTTTTATAGGGGATGGGTGTTTGAGGGTTATTTATATATTTTTTTAAGTGAGAGTTGAGGGCTTGTATTTTTGTTTAATCTCATGTTATTTTATTTCATATTATTTTATTGTACGTTTGCTTTAGGAATATAGTTGATTTAGTTAAGAGAGAGTTGTTTTGATATATTGGTCACCAGAATGTGTTGGAGTCCTGCCCCATGGTTTGTGCACTATTCACCCTCTGCTCTCTCATGCCTCCACCATTCCCCCGTTGCAGTTCTACAACTTACCAGCACTATAGGCGCTGGGTATTGCCAGTGAGGCGGAGGAGGGCGGGAGGTGTGAACAGTGGAGGTTGGAATGAGTGGAGTCACTGAAATGAGCTCACAAGATCCAGGAGATGCCCTGTGGTGAAATGAAACCAAGATTGGCCCGCCATGTCTGGTTTCCATATCCAAGGGCACTGCCAATTTTGGTGGGCTGGTGGTTCGGGCCACCCTGGAGGTTCTTTCAACTCAAGCGGTGCTATTCAATGCCAGGTCCATTAAAAACAAGACTGCAATTACTGCTGATCTTGTAGGAACAGCATACCTGGCCTGCATCACCAAAACCTGGTAAGATGAGAACTCTGGCCCCATGTTAGAGGCTTTAACTCCAGCCGGGTACTCAGTGATTCACCACTCGAGATTGGATCACGGAGGGGGGGGGGTCCGATATGTTTCAAGACCAATCTTGACCTCATGAGTATACCAGTTGAAGAGACTGAGTCATTTGAGTGTACAGTGGTAGCAGGTGTAGGTTGTAGGATCGCACTCATCTACTGTCCACCCAGAGATGAGAAGCAGTTCCTTCAGGAAGTGAGGGACTTCATCATCGACATGGCATTTGAGTCGACAAGCTGATGGTCCTGGGCAACTTCAGTGCCTGGGTTGATAACTTACTCTCACAATTTGGACAACACTTCCTCCAGATGATGACATCTCTGGCCTTACACAGATAGTTACCACTGCTACCCATAAACATGGTCACTCTCTTGACTTAGTCTTCCTCCTGGGGATCAAAGCCTTTGATCTGGGGGTGGAACTAGTTGGATGGTCCAATCACTACACAATGGGGTTTAGTTTTAGTGCCCCCACCATGCAGACCTACCCCTGTGGAGATGGTCAGGTATCGCTCTTTACAATATGTTAGCTCTGAAGGCCTGGCGGCGGTACTTATCGACCCTCCCAGTGGCAAACAGTGACCCACAGGCCTTCGTGATAGCCTATAATATGGCCATTTCAGCTGCCCTGGATGTCATTGCTCCTATCCATGTTTGCCCTCTCTCCTTTCACCCTCGGTCCCCATGGTTTGACGGTACTTTGAGGGAGATGCGGCAACTAGGACGAAGGTTAGAGCATTGCTGGCGGAAGTCCACCCTTGATGCCAACCACCTTAGATTGATGGACCATTATCAAGCCTATCAATCCGCAATCACCCGTAAGAAGGCAAAGTTCCTATCCGGGGAGATTATGGAAACTCAGAATCGACCAGCTCAGCTTTTTTGAACTGTGGACAGACTGTGCAACCCAGCCTGTCTACAAGTTTGAAAAGCCTTTTCACAAGTAGAGTGCGATGAACTTGCTCGATTCTTTGTGACTAAGGTGGCTAACATCAGGGTGGTACTTCAACCAGCGCACTCTATGGGTGCTGCTTTAGATCGGAACAAGACCACTGCCTCTCAGCTTTCCTGGCGTACCTTCGACCGACTGGAGTTCATGGATGTCATGTGGATTGTCCAGGGTGCATGCCCTACATGCTGTAGTTTGGATCCAGGACCAACTTCCCTGATTTTGGGTTGTATTGATTCCATTGGTCTGGTCCTAGTATGTATAGTCTGGTGCTCCTTGGAAACAGGTGAATTTCCCAGCTCCCTGAAGGAGGCAGTGGTAACACCCTTCTTGAAGAAAGCTACTTTGGACCCCGACTGCCATGTGAACTACAGACCAATCTCAGACCTTCCCTTTTTGGGGAAAGTGATTGAGAAAATAGCGGCCATATAGCTGGAGAATCATTTGACCATCCATGACATCTATGAACCCCTCCAGTCTGGTTTTCGGAAGAGACATAGTACTGAGACAGCTCTGGTTCGGGTGCTCAATGACCTCCTGTTGGCTAGAGGTTGGAAGAACCTCTCCATCCTGGGACTTCTAGATCTCTCATCAGCATTTGACACTGTGGACCATGGGGTCCTATTTGGTCACCTGAGGTTCATCTGTGGGCTGTCAGGTGTAGTCCTCAGGTGGCTTACATCTTTCCTCTCTGGAAGAACTCAGAGAGTGTTGTCCGGGGTTTATTCCTCGGACCCAGTCCCTCTCTTGTGGGGTTCCTCAGGGTTCAGTGTTGTGCCCCATGTTGTTCACATTGTACATGCTGCCCCTTGGAGACATTGTAAGAAGATATGGGGCTGAGGTTTCACTGATATGCTGATGATACCCAGCTCTACCTTTCTTTTGCACCTGACCAGTATGGAGCTCTCTCAGTCTTTAACAGCTGCTTCATAGAAATCCAGGATTGGATTGATTCAAGTTGGCTGAAGTTGAACTCAGAAAAGACTGAGGTGCTGGTTGTGGACCCAGTGCACCGGATAGGGGGGCCGGGGGCAGGTTCACCCTCTTGGCACTTTCTTGGGGGCTTATCACTCCTGACCTCTTAACGTGTGCGAAACCTGGGGGTAATTTTTGACGAAGGGCTGACTCTGTGTTCGCAGGTGTCAGCCGTCGTCAAGTCCTGCTTTTACCATCTGAGTAATATCTCCAGGATTAAGCATCTTGTTTCGTCTGGTGATCTCCCTATGTTGGTCCATGCCTTTGTGTCCTCGCACCTGGATTACTGCAACTCCCTCTACCTAGGGCTACCTGGAGTGGAAATCCACCACTTGCAGCTAGTGCAGAAAGCAGTGGCCCGGCTTTTGACGGGAACTTCCTGTTCCTGTCATATTTTGCCGGGGCTGCGCGGACTGCACTGGCTGGCTTTACAGTGGCGGATCACCTTTAAAGTCGGTCTTCTGACTTTTAAAGCCCTACATGGACTGGGCCCGGACTACTTGAAAGAGCTTCTGGTTCCTTACTGCCCTGGACGATCGCTCCCATCAGCTGACAAGGGGTTGCTGGAGATTCCAAGGGTGGGTTTGAAATCTTCTGGGGCCCAGGCATTTATGCGTGCAGCCCCTACCCTTTGGAATTCTCTACCCCATCAGTTACGGGAGTGCATGACCATGGAGGGATTTAAACAAGATCTAAATACATATCTGTGGCACCAAGCATTTGGCAAATGATTTTTCTTTTTTAATTGCATCAGCTGTTTTATACTATTTATGATGTTGGGTTGTTTGATGTGTTATTTTAAACATTGTTAGGTGCCTTGGTTTTTTGAAAGGCGCCATAAAAATAAAGATTATTATTTTTATTGGCATGGAGGTGGTGGAGGGGTTTTGGCAGGGTGCTTCTTCACTTGTTAGTGGACTAGGGTTGTCTGTGCACTGTCCCCTGGAGCCCTGTATTACCTCACAGGTCAGTGCTTCTGTGTACCCGGCTGTGCCCTGCTGGTGGGGTCCTGTGCTCCTTGCCCCTGTGCTTCCTTGAGTATGTGTCCCTGCAGCCTGTTGCTCCTGCTCTTCTCATTGGGTTTGTGCTCAGGTCTCGTCACATCCCTGGTTGCGCTTGGTGCATCTATGGATAGCCATGGTGCATCCTTGCCATATTCAGCTGGCTTGTGCAGGAGCATTTCAGGGGGCACATCTTCTGAATATGGCTCCTGTTTTACCATGGTGCATCTGACTTGTGCTGTGCCAGACTTGCACCCGCCTTTGGCACATTTCTGAATATCTGGGCTTAAGTATTTCCCCAGCAGTGAACTGAGCTAAATGACTGTGTCAATTTAATTCTAAAATCGAAAAAAATCTTTCTTGTGAGTGGAGAAGTGTACTAACTTTGAACGCTGTATCAGGCTTTACTCTTGATGTGCCTTTGGCAGAGGTGGCCTAGAAATATATGCAGCACAAGTTTCAATTCATACAAAATTAAAGTGAACAGTCCACTGGTTTGATCTGTGTAGTTACTGAGTAATCTTATGTAAAGACTGCCAATATATTTTTTCCACCGCATTGCCAGTTACTCCACTGTGGATGAACGCCATGCTAGGGTTGCTCAGCTAGTCAGTTATCAGCTACTGAGCCCTTCTCCCACAAAGGTTTTGCTTTCTTTTGTATAGTGAAGAAGCCCATTTAAAATCCCTTGGAATCCATAAATTTGTTTATGTTGCACTGTTGCACTTTTCTGTCTGTCTGAATGGAACATTATCTTGGGAAATTTGTTCTTTTAAGACTCAGGCGATATGGGATCATATTAAGTTTGAGATAAAAAATCCATTTTAATGCAAAACTTAGAAGAAGAACACAGAAAGAACGTAATATAAATGAGCAAATGAAACATAATGCTGCTATGAAAAAAATTCTTATTAAACTTGCTGTTCAGCTTTTGAAAACAATGTTCTACTGATTATTCCAGAGGGTGCTGGTCCTTCCCAATCTAGCCCAGTTTCTGTTGGGCCGTTTTGGTTTTTGCTACAAGACTAGTAGATATGTTTATCCCATTAAAGACATTCCCTAATACCAGGGGTAAAATCCCTCCTTGGTTGACTAAAAAAGTCCAGAAGCAGATCAAAAGGAAGGAAAAGACATACTTAATATAAAAATGATGCCAGTGACTGTAACAAGGAAAAGTGCAAACTGGAATTAAAAACAACAAAACAAATAATTAGGCAAGGAAGAAGCAAAACTGAGTTCAGGTTATCCATGAACAAAGATCCCAAAGCCTTCTCTGCCTACATTAGAAACAACTCAAAAACCAACTATGCACTTGGGCCCATCTGTGAGAATAATAAAGAATTAAGGAAGCCAGTACATATAGTGAACACATTTTTCCTGTCCACCCTCTCCCCGTCGGCCTCCTATGGGGCTGCCCATGGGTCCTGCAGGTCACTCCCTGCCTCTGCCTGTAGCCACCTTCTGCCACCACCATACATTGCAGCCAACCCTGGAAGTAACTCAGTGTAACCCTTCACTGAGTGGGTCCCCCTCTTCCAAAGGGAAAGGTGCCAGTGGGGGTCAGACCAGCATGCTCCTTCATTGGCCCCTGGGTGCTGTTACGGTGGTCTTCTGGTGGCCAGCTGAGACTTCTTTGCATGTGGAGACTGGACGGCCATCATCCGGTCAAGCAGAAAGCATTTTCCTCCTTTTCTCCCTGGGGTGTGGTTTTACCCCGACGTCAAGGCATACACTGACATCCACCATGCCCTCCAAGTCTGCGGGGCCTGAAACACTGCTGTTCTCCTGGCCTCTGCCAGGAGTCAGCAGCCGCCAGACTGCATCCCCTCCGTGCCCCTCCCTGGGAGAAGGTGAGCCATCATCAGATGCTCAAGCCTTCTCCCCCCAGCCAGCATTCTGGTGTCCCATGTCCGATCCTGAACCCAGTTCACCAGCATCGAAGCAGAAATCCAACCAATACATCATGGTCCATAGCAAATGCATTTAATATATTCTTTGCTCCAGTCTTTTCCAAGTCAGATCCAATCCCCGTTCCTAAAATCAAACCAGATGATATGTTTAAGGCTATTTTATTAACGCCAAATTTATAAACGAAACAGCAGATTAATTAACAATCCCTCTCTCCATCCTGTTCAATAAATCTCTTCAATCTCTTCAAGGAGGTAGTATTGAGCAGTGGTTTAAGTCTCTGAGCTGCAAACCTAGAGACCTGGGTTTGAATCCCACAGCCCCCACTTGTCTAATGTGTGACCCTGAGCAAGTCACTTAACTTCCTTGTGCTCCCAGGTCACACCTGTAAATAAGCTTTCAGATTAGTGCCTCTCTTCTGGTAACAACAAAAAAAACTGTTACAATCCCATCAGATTGAAGGAAGGCTATTGTGGTAGCCGTATATAAAAAGGGAAACAAAAGCAAGACTAACAACTATAGACCCATTAGTCTGACCTCAATTATATGCAAATGTATGGAAAAGTTATTAAAATCTAGGTTTGAACTGGAGATTTGCAACAAGAATTTAAGTGATCCAAATCAGCATGTCTTCATTAATGGAATATCTTGCATGAGTAACTTAATTTTGTTCTACACTCAGTAAGTAGAAGCCTGGATAAGGGAATTCTGGTGGACATCCTGCTACTTACCTAAAGAAAGTTTTTTGATAAGGAACCCTATGCACAATGTATATTAAAAGAATGTCCAGAATTGATCTAAACCCTTATTTAGTTGGATGGGTTTCCACATGGCTTACCAGTAGACCTCAGCAAGTCTGTGTTTCAGATACATTACCAAAAGAAATCAAGGTCACCAGTGGTGTACCCCAGGGATCAGTACTGGACCCTGTTCTTTTGGGGATTTTTATTAGTGACATAAACTTTATACACCTACTGCCAGATGGTCCCAAACTCCAGTCTGAAGTTGATGTGAATGCTAAATCTGCCCTTATCCAACAAGATATTAATTTAATTGAAAACTGGGTCAGACTAAATAAAATGGAATCTAACATAGAAACATGTTCAGTAATACACTTCGGTAAAATGAATCCCAATACTACTTTTTTTTAAGTGGCTAGTTTTCCATTAGCAGGTTATACAGACCCGCCACTAGAGGGATTCTTGGTCTTCTACATAAATCACTGTATTCATTCGTGGGCAATATGGCCTGCATTATCATTCTACTTCTTTCCCGGTGCTGCTACAAGGGGACTTGAGTCTGAAGGGTGGATGGCCGCTAACTAAGCTGCTCCTGCTCTCCTTGTTCCCCTTTCTGCTGTATTTTCTCATCTAGGTTTTAAGTGAGTACCTAGGTGGGCAAATTACTTGCCTAGAAAATATTGCACTAATACAAATCACGAGACCACTCAATCTGGGACCATGGCTCTCCTTATTGTGTTTTTATTGTTCCTAAGGTGCAGAGTTTTCAGCAATACAGTGCAATTCAAAGTACCTCAATGCAATTCAGTTCTCCAATGTACCTTATCAATACCTAATGTTATAACGTCTACCGTGCAGACACTATGTCATTCTCCTCTCCCCTTTTAGTCTATTCCCCCCGGTTAGCCTACACCCCTTGCTACTGTCCTCACCTATGTCTACCCAAGCACTTACATTGATCACTATCAACTGTCATTACAGTGGTGCCGCCTTGCAGCACAATATGAGTGCCAAGAAATAAAAAGCAGTCTCCATTCTTATAAGCTCCTTAAAGGAAGTCATACTTCTGCTTCTTCTCTGCTCAGGAAATGTGGAGGTCAACCTAGCCCCCCCTACCCCCACAACTTACCTGCTTCCTGCTCGATTTTGCTGAGGCCACAGGTCTCAAAATGATGATGGTCAACATTTAAGCCTGCCTAAAAACTTGTACAGCTGCAAGCCTGGGCTGCACACGTTAACCCAGACCCTTATCATAATTACTGAGTCGTGGTTAAAAAGATGAACACTGATCAACAAATATCACTGCAGGGCTACAATTTATTTAGAGCAGATAGAGAGTCTAGAGGCGGGGTGTGGTTATCTCACGCCAAATCTAAGTACTTGGTCACCAATATTAGTTGCAAATCTCAGCCAAGGAATTTGAGTTAGTTTCATTGAGCCTTCATCTCCCTCCTCGAATGTATCACTATCCTAGGTGGCTATAGACCCCATCTGGTGGTGATGAAGTCCTTAATCTTTTGAAATCCATGTTCGTAGATGCAAAAACTGAAACACTATTTCTAGGAGATCTAAATATGGACTGGCTGTCACCTAAATCACACGGCCTCAAATCTCTTTGTGACTAGCAAGGTCTTGGGCAATTAGTCAGTGAACCTACTAGGAACAACACTCTAAATACTGCCAACAGTTCCGTTCTAGATGTGGTACTAACCACCCATCCACACAAAATATTTCATTTGGCAGTGTTTCACAACGACATGAGCGATCATGGAATTGTTGCTTGCATAAGATCTCAAATTAAGGCCCGGCTGCAACCCATCTTTATAACAAAAAGATCCTTTCGCAAATTCAGTGCAGTAAACTTCCTATCTGACCTGAGCATGATCAGATGGCAAGATCTTTACCTAGCCAAAGATGTCAACAAGGCAGCTTGCATCCTTAATGACAAACACACTACAATAATAAATAAGCATGCCCCTTTCATCAAAGTAAGGGTACGGAACAATTCCAACCCCTGGTTCACCTCGGATCTCAAGGCAGCCCTTATAGCTCAAGATAAGCTCTGGGCTAAAGCTAGACATTCCAAAGAATCTTCGGATTGGCAGGCCTTTAGAACAGCCAGGAATAACTGTGTGAAAAACTTCGCCTGCTAAAGCTAACTATTATATTTCTACTCGAACAAGCTAAAGGTAACCCTCTTAAAATATGGAAGACTATCAAAGCTATAGAAGGACGTGCCCATAGCCCTCTGTCCCAACAAAGATAGTTGCAAATGGCAAGATTGTGGAAAACAAGTCCCTAATCCTGGAGGAACTTAACTCCCACTTTGCCACAGCTGGATTAGCTTTTGACTCGTCACCTTATGCTGGTGCTGCGTGAGCCAGCATACCCTCCCGCCACATCTAGTCCTGCACCCAGCCCCTTCCAACTGCATGAGATAACTTATAAAGAAGTAGAAGATTCTCTTCTTAACTTAGACACCAAAAAGCGTAGGGACGCATGGCTTGGAACCCTTTTTCCTAAGGTCAGGCTATGCCCGCCTCACTGCCCCAATTCTCCACATCTTCAATCTTTCCATTACATCTGCTACTGTCCCGTCCTGCTGGAAATCAGCACATATCCTCCCTCTATTTAAATCTGGTGACCCATGCGATGTAAACAACTATAGGCCTATCTCCATATTGCTATCCTTTCTAAAGTTCTCGAAAACCCATCCATATTCAGTTAAAATCCTACTTGGAAACCTTCTCTCATTAACCAGCTCAGTCTGGCTTCCGTGCTAATCATAGCACAATCACTGCACTAGCAAAGTAACCACTGATTGGATCTCTGCTATAGATGCTAAGAAGGTAACTGGTGCAGTCTTTTGGACCTCAGCAAAGCTTTTGATACTGTTGATCACAAACTATTAGTCAATTGCCTTGCAAAGTTGGGTGCCACATACCATACCACCCAGTGGTTCTCTAGCTACCTAACTGGAAGATTCCAAAAGTAAAGGTGGAAGGCTTTTTCTGCTGTGCCAGTTGCAAGAGGAGTCCCATAAGGATCCATCTTAGGCCCTATCTTGTTTTCTCTGTACATTAATGACTTAGATGCTAACATATCTCAGTCCAATCTGCACTTTTGCAGATGATACTGTGTTGTATACTTGGCTCATCGTTATCTGAAGTCGAGGAGTGCTTCAGCGGACTTAGCACAACTTGAGCATAATCTAATAAAGAGACAAAGCTTCTGCTCAATGCTAAGAAGACTAAAGCGATGATATTCTTCCGCAGTACTGTCACAGGCCCCCCCAATACACTTGCCCAAGACTTCATTGTCACTACGCTAAACGAGCCTCTAGAAGTTGTAACCAAATTTAAATACCTAGGTGTCTGGATCGACAATAAATTATCTTTCAGTGACCACGTCGAAGATGTCTCTAGAAGGTTAAAAGCAAGGTTAGGTTTCTTCTACAGAAATAGGCCCCTTTTCCCCCTTGCAACTTGAAACAAGCTTGTACAGGCCACTTTTCTCCCCCTACTCGACTATGGCGATGTAATCTATTCCTCCACCACTCTTGCAAATCTAAGTAAACTGGACATCCTTTATCACCGTGCGTTACGGTTCATTACCAACTCCCCTTACCGTTCGCACCACTGTGACTTATATGCAGATGTTGGTTGGACATCCCTTACTACTAGATGCCTGCTCCATGCTGGGCTATGGACTCTTAAACTGCTCCTGCAGAAATTGCCAAGCTATCTCTCTTCCCTTATTAGTATATCACATAGTGTATACTCGTTAAGAAAATCTGACTTTATTATGCTTGACATACCAGGGCCGGACTTCCTTTGGTAAGCGATGCTATTGCATATGCCCTTCCCTCCATTTGGGAACCAATTACGTCGTACTGAAACTAATAGCACAGTTTCAATAAACTTCTACAAATCGCTAAGTTCAGCCAAAATAAAAGACACCTGTAACTGTCATTAAGTCTCTTCCTTCCCCATGTGTGCCATATTTATCCGCTGGTAAGGTATAATTGATTTGTCATATTAACTGCTTTCCCTTCCCCTTCTACTCCTGGCTTTATCTTTGCTTACGCTTCACTGCTACTCTATCAGATCACTCCTCCCCCCCATATCAGTTGTAGACTGTTGTTTGTTCTAGCTGCCAAAATACTGTATATGTATTGCACACACCAGTCATCATGTTTCATTTATCAGTATGCGACCTATAAGTCGCTTCCCTGTCCCATATCAATGTTTACCACCTGCGGTCACCCTATGTGGTACCCTTGTATGTATATCCAGCCTGTATCATGTAACGTGCATTTCATGTATATACTGTTATTACCTATCTGTATTTGTACTTTAACTGTTTATGTCACAGGACCTCCTTGTGAATGAGCTTGCTCAATGGAGTTTTCCTGCAATAAACTTGAACTTGAACTTACTATCTAAACGGGTGTCCAGTTAAAGCAGTAGATTCAGGAGTAGATCTGGGTGTCATTATCAATACAGAATTGTCCTCCATCGTCCAATGTAGAGTAGTAGCTTTCAGAGCCAATAAAATCCTAAACTCAATTAAGAAATCCTCTATCAACAGAAGTAAGGCCTGCATTCTTCCTTTATATACAGCTTGTGTTAGACCATGTGTGGATTATACAGCCTGTGCAGTGTTCCTGCAGTGTGCATCTAAAAATAATAAAGGTAATGCAGTGGTAAAGGAGTGTACAGTATGCACTACTTGTACCAGACTAGTTTGACATGTGCTAGCATGTCTGGTAGGAGCAACGTTTGTTACATCATTTGTGGCATCTGGAAAAAAAAACGTGCACAAACTAACACTAACAATAGCACACAGCACAAACATCAACTCAGACAACAGACATGTATTTTACAGTTTACACAGGGTGTAGGCTAGTGAATACAGCTCCCTTAGGGAGAATTTTCTTGTATCATGCTGTGCATTTTTCAAACTTTATTTGGTGAGTTAAAAAGTACTTGACTGTACTGTACTGTCACAGCGTCTGTTCCTGCATATGGAATCCAGGCATCCAGCATCAAACATGGCTAGAGTTGATGTAGTCAGTGATCACAGTCTGCTTCTTCTGCATGGTGTACTGCATCCATGTGTCCTCCATCTGCGAGAGTAAATCCCACTTTGGAACGATATCCACAAGCTGCTCTGCTGCTCTCTTCAGCATTAGCAGTGCCTGTTGGATGTCAGCTGGTGTAACGCAAACCTCCTCTTGGTCTTCCTTGGGATCTTCCTCTGCTTCTTATTCCAGTTGCTTGTCCTCCAGGGCCAGTCCAGCCACAGCTTCAACCATGTCATCCAACACTTCTGACTGAGTCTCTGCTCCCAAGTTACAGAGCTCCTCCAAAGCATCAGCTGAGGTACCCATTTCCTCCTCTTCTTCCACATCAGCCTCCTCTTCAGTGGTCATTCCAATTGCAGGATCTGTAGTGTAACCACCCTTCCTCAAACATCTCTGGATAGTTTCTACTGACACTGTGTTCCAAGCCCATTGCATCAACCTCACCACTTCCAGGAGATTTATCTGGTAGACACAGCTAGATGCAGTGATGCCCATGTCCTGATCTAGAATTTCTAGAAGCCTAGCCCTCATTAGCTTGAGATAGTGTCACTTAAATAAATAAATAAATAAATAATGCCCTGGTCTAAAGGCTGCCCTAAACATGTGGTGTTGGGGAGAGGAACACTAATTTAATGTTTCTTAGCCCAGTGACATTCGGGTGTGAGTTACAGTTGTCTGGTAGACGTGCTATCTTCCTGCACACCAGCCTGTGGTCCCAATCTTGCAACCATGCCTCGAAAATGTCTCCAGTCATCCATGCTGTTTTATTCTGTCTGTACAGCAGTGGGAGATTGGTGACACCTAGGAAGCAGCGTGGTTGCACTGACTTTCCCATGACAATAAGAGTTCTTTTGTCATTGCCAGACATTGTTACATGTGGCCAGAACTGTCACTTTCTCTTTTGCTTTCTTAAGGCCAAGCGGATTATCGGATATAAAGGCCAGAGTGCCGTAGCCCATGCACCAAAAAAAAAAGCCCAGTTTCAATGGTGTTGTAAATGTTTTCAGGGCTGAAACCACCCAACATGTTGGGAAAAACATCTTTTAATCATGTTTCAGCAGCTATGGTGTCAGCATTTAACTTTCTTCAATGGATTTTTTTAAATGTTACACTGCTGTTTCCAGCAGCTTAACCAACTATCAGTTGCTGTAAAATCAGTTTTGCCTAGTGCTTCTGCAATTTTATCTGCTTTCTGAAATAAAAGGGCCCTGCTAATCAATGCTTCCCTCTCCTAGCATTGGCAAACCACCTAAGCAGAGTGTCCTCCACATCATTATAGTGTATATTAAGGTGTTGTTCTGCATAGAAATCAGAGCTTTTCAAAATGTTGTTGTACCAGTGTTATAAAGTTCATGGAATGTGATTGTACTACAGTGTAGTACAACAACATTTGGAAAAGCTGTAGAGGGCCACACACTGCATTCTTATCAAACCACCAGCCTTTGGCTGCAGCTGCTACCTTGCGCTATTCAAACAGTTAACATGATTTTCTCTATGGTGGCAGCTTTTTCAAAGGTGGCCAATGAACGCAAGATATTCATCAAGGACCAGTAGCACAAAAAATGGTAAATGACCCAAGAATAGTTACAGTACCTCATATCTACAGAACTGCAAGGTAAGACTTATGTCTGAAATTCCCTCCATTCACAGTCCTCTCGCATAGTGAGACATAGAGCCGCCATGTTTATTTTTTTTGTAAAAGTCCCACCCAAATGCGATTGACAACCAATAGCAACCTGCAGACTAGAAGCAGGCATGTTTCAATGGCAGCAAAATGCTTCTTTCTCCTCAAAACCAAAAAACAAACTACGTTTCTTTGAGACTATACACTATAAAAAATACTGGATGGGCAACTGTATGCCCAACCAGTGTGTTGTGCATTCTCGGGGGTTCCGATTCACTAGGACCTCTCGAGCTTCACTTTTGAGGTCTCAGGGAATCAGAACCCCTCGGTGGCACAACACACTGGCTATGCATAGTTGCCCATCCAGTATTCTCTATGTCTTTTCCCTTCCTCTTCCTTTTTCTCTCTGGGTTGTGGTTGGATTACCAGTCAGATAGAAGGACTGTTTTGTTTTTTAGCAAATCACTCACAGCTGATTTGGGAATTCCAAAGTGTGAGCCAAGGTCTGTTATGCTTAGCTTAGGGAGTTTTTCCATCTGCTGTAGAATGCCAACTTTTCTTGCTAGGGACATGCAGGTCCATTTCCCAGAGGGTGAAGGCTTTGACTGGGACATCGTTTAGCACTGAACAGAACAACAGGGTGACACAGAAACCAGAATAGATCAAGTTGTTAAGCTGGTCTTTTTATTCATGTGCTTGACTGGTTTAACCTGCTCAGCTACTCTGAGTGCTGTAAGTGGCACAGAGTTAATTGCTGCTGATCAAGTGCTATGGGGGGGGGTTACTAAAAGTTGCCAACTGAGTGTTTAGGCTGCCAGAAGATTTAGAACATACGGTTTTTAGGATGTGTATACATGTTGACAGCACAGCAAGGGTTAACACATGACATCAAATGTTATGCACATTACAACAGGCACAGAGAGGTGCGAGTGGCACATTGATTACACAAAAGTGAGCACAAAATGTTCGGTACATACAGAGGAGTGCTAGGTCTGTTGTAACTGTAATTTTTTAGCACAGGCATCAATGGAAATGGCATTTGGCAAATTACTTTTGTCCGCTACAAGCAGCTGTCTGGTTCAAATGTGGATGGTACATTTGGCGCACACTGTAATAGAAAGTCAGTGCAGTATATTTATAGTTCATTTAATAAAAGCAGTGGTATTTCAGTCCACTGTACACTATGTTAACACCGAAATGGGACTCTAGATTATATTGTGCGCTCCACTTCCCTCTAGGTTATCTCTATACTGAATGTAATAGAAAATCAGTGCAGTGTATTTACAGTTCAGTTAATAACAGCAGGGGTATTTCACTCTACTGTACACCGTGTTAACACTGAAATGGGACTCTAGATTGTAGTGTGCACTCCACTTCCCTCTGGGTTATCTCTTTACTGAATGTAATAGAAAGTCAGTGCAGTGTATTTACAGTTTAGTTAATAATAGCAGTGGTATTTCACTCTACTGTACATCGTGTTAACACTGAAATGGGACTCTAGATTGTAGTGTGCACTCCACTTCCCTCTGGGTTATCTCTTTACTGAATGTAATAGAAAGTCAGTGCAGTGTATTTACAGTTCAGTTAATAACAGCGGGGGTATTTCACTCTACTGTACATCGTGCTAACACTGAAATGGGACTCTAGATTGTAGTGTGCACTCCACTTCCCTCTGGGTTATCTCTTTAGTTTTGTGCTTCCCTCATATGTATTGGAAAAATGCCACATACCCTTGCTTTAGCCCATCAGCTCTTCTCTGTCCCACCCTGGATTTTATTTCACTCAGCCATTGATTTTAGTTAATATCAATTGTGAAAAAGCAGTAAACTGAAGCACCCCCACCCCCAAAACAAACACACACACACACGCGCACGTAATGGTTAGGATAATTTAACTGCTACAAGATGTGTAATTTCAAGGGTCTTTGAATGGATATTGGGAGCAATGCTGACAATTAAAGAAAAAGACAGTGGAAAATAAATGGTTCATAATAACAAAACATGGAAAATGAATGATTCAGAATAATAAAAATTGAAAATTAATAGGTTCAGAATATTAAAAAATGGGAAATTAATGGTTCAGAATAAATTGCTCCAAAAGATGGATCATTTGAAGGGATAGTGGGAGCAAATAATGAAGGGTAAAGATCAAAATGGAAATAAATGGTTGAATGGTACAAATACTGAGAAATGAAGGGACTTTGGGAATAAAACAACTTAAAATTTACCCTTCATTTTCTGTATGGGTGAGGCTCTCCTGCCATTAGGTTGGTTTTTCAATGAATTACGGTAAAAAAGGCAGCCAAGAAAATAAGCTGCTGTGTATTTAATTATGTGGACTCATTTCTAATCAAAATAGTTCTGCAGTCTTTTGAACCCAAAAGTTGGTAGGTGTCTTTCTTTCCACAAAGGGGTAGACGGGGGGGGGGGTTACTGGAAGCCTCCATGACCAAAGAGAGACAACCACATTTCTCTAAATGCTGTAGTGCGGTCCTGCCACTGTCCCATGTTTGGGATCCCCTTTTCTGGCCCCTCACCTGCTGCAGCACACTATTAATATTAATGGCATGGTAAGGAGGCGTTCCAGAGGTGGACAGGAAGTGTAGTTTAGTTTCAGAGAGCAGCTGAAGACAGCAGTACAAAGGAAGCTACAGAGGGAACATTTTTTTTTCCTGTGAACAGTAATTATTTTCCAATTATAAAGGCTCTGTTAGGCCGCAGAATTACATCTGCTTACATTTCTAAACAGCGTGTTTTCATACTGTGTGGAGGTGCCATTGGAAACTGAAAACAGGATCATGAAGCTGGAGGTAAGAAGTTACTGTATACGATTGTGCTTAAAAATAGCATAAACTGAGCAAATGGGGTTAGTGTAACATTATTTTATATCGAACTGAATTCATTTATATAGAGACAGTGGCATTTGAAGTCTGTTGGTTCATTTTCAAATGTTAAACTACGTTTTCATTTCTGAGTCCTGACTTGTTTGATCTTGTATCTTTTGTTCTGTCTGTATCTTTTCATGTTTCTAAGTATTCTGTGCATAAAGCATATCCAGTGATAATACACCAGGATAAATAAACATAATTATATTATTAAAATGACATTAGGCTGTCAAAGTTAGTCAATAAATACTTATACACTCTGAGATAATAAATCCGAGTTTAACTCCTCTGTTCCAAGCAGATGTGGACTTAATAAGAGACTGACTGATCCAAATTATCCATCCAAGCACTAAGAAGTTAATGTGCATGACTCTGGTCTAGGCCATTAAAAGACAACCAAACATGGAATTTGTGGGTCTCCGGTGTTTTACAAACCCTACCATATAAATGTAGGCTACGGACAGCTGTAACAGATGATTTTAGTAGTTGTCATGTTTTTTTTGGTTGCTGTGCTAATGCCCCCTTGCAGCCATCATGTCCCCTTCTAGTCCTTCCTCCCCAGCCCTGTTACCCAGCTTCTCGCAGGCTTACTAGTATTCTATCCCAGAATGCTTTTTCCTGTGACTGGGATGGCAGAGCTGTCCACCATCATGCTTAATTTGAAATCTAGCTTGGAGAAGAACCACTTTGCTGGAGTAAAACCTGTAGGCCAGACCATCATCCTGCTACAGGGCTTTCCATTTTTTTTCAACCTTTTCCCTTGGGATGCAAGAGTGCATAGCCTGGCTATCATTCCGCCTCCCCCTAAACTGCTCCAGATTTACTGCCACCTGTGATCACCCAGAGGTGGTAGTATAGCAGCGGAGGTAGCTGCCCTGAGAGTGCCCTCTGAGATGCTCGATCCTTCTCCCCGATGCTGGTCCTTGTCTGCCCAGGCACGTCCCCTAACCCGGGTCACTGGCAGTGTGTGCAGTAACACCCAGAGGTGGCAGTATAGCAATGGAGGTAGCTGCCCTGAAAGTGCTTTCTGGGATGCTTGATCCTCCTCTCTGATGCTGGCCCCTGACTGTCCAGGCATGTCCCCCTAACCTGGGTCACCGGCAGTGTTTGTGCAGTAACACCCAGAGGTGGTAGTATAGCAATGGAGGTTGCTGTCCTGAGAGTGTCTTCTGGGATCTTGATCCTCCTCCCTGATACTGGCCCCTGACTGCCCAGGTACGTTCCTTAACCCGGGTCACTGGCAAACTGCGCAGTAACACCCAGAGGTGGTAGTATAGCAATGGAGGTAGCTGCCCTGAAAGTGTACTCTGGGATGCTTCATCCTCATCTCCAATGCTGGACCCCAAGTTCTTAGGCACGTTCCCTAACCCAGGCCAGTGACATTGCAAGCAGAAGCACTCCTACTGCACTGACAAGTTGACGTTTTTACCCTAGGTTTGACATTTAACATTATTTTTTTCCGTTTGAAATCATTTAAAACTTTGTGAAGCATGTAAATGCAGCCCCCCACCCTGCAGGCAGCACTGGGATCAACCTGCATCACTGCCCTGGATGAGGGTTGGCGTGACTCGGGGAACTCCCTTGTCTAGGGATATATGGTGGGGCTGCACACTGCGAACTTCTTTCAGTAAGCAGCATGGGTTGCTTGACTGCCTACTGGAGCTGGTGGATACGGGCACCTTAGATAGTGGGACAAAAAACACTGGATCTTAGAACTTCTCAAATTTGACTTTACTGGAGGGCTTCAGGCCAAAGTTTATTTATTTATTTATTAGCTTTTGTTTACTGGGTAAGCACACTAGACAAGGAATGCCTATTTTCAGGTACGACCCGGGAGATTACAAGAGCATGGTTTATAGAACAGTACAAGAGAATTACAACAATGTGAAATACAAGCAATGAGCAGGGTGATGCAAATAAAGAGGTACAGGATGAAGAGATAAGCATATACATCAAAGGTAAAACAAGCAAACAATAGTTACATTTCGTGGAAATAATACAAGTGCACTTTGTCCCATTTTGAGGATCGTAAGTGCTGAGATGACAGGCATGCAGGGTAGATCATTCCCCTTACTAGAGCTCAGAGGGGGTAGAGGAACCAGGGAAGTGGAGGGTGCACAACAGGGTCCAAGCAGAGGTAGGGGATATCAAGCAGCCTGGAAGAGTTATAGGCTGAGGCAGACTTCAGGTGCAACCAGGGCAGCTCTTAAAGATGGGATGGGTGAGGATGCATCTGATGGCTGCAGGTAGGGTATTCCAGAATCTAGGAGCACAAACAGCAAAGGCACGATCACCTGACAGTGTACAGGTACCTTAACCTCCTACACCATTTATTACAGTAACTGTTCTACTGGGTAGCCATTTTAACTATTATCAGACTGTAAGGCTTGCTAGCAGCTTAGCAGCCACCTGCTGTTGAGCATTCTATACATTCCTTGCCCCCAGCAGTTCACCCTTAGGACATGGTCTTTGGCACTCTGTCCTTTTTGGTTCGATATGCAAGGCTCCTTTATACTGCCTTTCCATTCTTCTTAAATAACAGGGTGTCTGGGGATTTCTTATCCCCCTTCTGTACTAAAACCTGGCTTCCCTACTCTTCTAGTGATGCTACTTGCACACATGGCCCATTACTTGTTACAGAATACAGCATGCTGCCAAGTAACCAATAATATCAGGATAAAATTTCTTTTTGCAGTTAATTACTTGCCTCAGTATTCCCTGGGATGGACAAATGCTCCCAAACCCATTACTCTGGCTTTCTACCATGACTTGTGGACATGCATCCAACAGCATGGTCTGGGTGCTCAGTGGATGCAGGACCTGTAGTGGCTGGGATGGCCAGCTGAACTGGGAACAACCACCACTTCATTGTTTATCTCCACTTAGGGGAGCAGGTATGCAAACCTGCCTTAGATGGCCCTGCACACATTCCCTTGTGCAGGATGTCCGTCATCACCATTACCCCGACCTCCTATGTAATGGTCGTCATGGCTGCCTTGCCCCCAGCCATCACTAGGGGGCCAGGCTTGAACTGGGTGCCATTTCTCCCCTCCCTGGTAGAGGAGGGCTGCCCCTGGATGTTCAGTCCTCTCCCTCCCTGGCCAACCCCCCAGCAACTGAACCAGGGTTGTCAGTGTGGCATCCAGTGCTTCAACCTTCTGTGCCACTGGGCTGGCTGTCAGAGTGAACTCTCAGTCTAAGGAACATATCAGGCTAGCACTTCCCTCATCAGGTCTCCAGACCTAATGGACATCAGCCACACCACTTTTTTGGTGCATACATGGGGGACCCTGTAACCCTCTCTATCAAGATGGCATTCTGATGACACAGGCCTTTGGATTCCCTAATACTGTTTGGTAACTTCACCCTCCTCACATAAGTTATAGAGATGAATCTTTTACCTGGCTTCTGCTGTCTGTAATCACTACCTTCTTCATTTGTTTCTCGGGTTTTTGATGATAATGGGACATATGTCTTGGCTCCCCACTAGGATGGTTACAGTGAACTTCATGGGAACCTGCCTCAGGCCTCAAAACCCTCGGGAGATGTCCCTTGAAGAGACACTTTTGGGATTCCTTCACCCTCTTGGTAGTCATTCAAAACTCCCAAACTTTGGGCAAAGCCCGGGATCCTCACCAACCAGTCCCAGTGATATGGATTATATCCCGGGTACCTGAGATCTCTTCAGGGTCCTACTCAATGCTACACCAGTGCCATTATTGTGGCAAGGTGTCCAGGACCTCCTGCCACTCTCAGGATCAGAATTTCAGATGGCAGCATACACTGAAGGTCTCCTATACCCCCCGCCCAAGTTCTTCAGTCAGCCTCTTGGCATAGTGTGTGCCCCCCTCAGCCAGGCACACTGGAGTATCTCTGACTCCCCAGCACCTTGATGGCAGTGCCTGGTTATGGCTTTCAGCTGGCACCTATACCTTGAGTGTCACAGCTGATCCATTACCTGCACCCCTAGGGTGCATACCTAGTGAGGAGACTTGTAGTGACCCCTCTGTACTGCCACTCTGGCACCTAGCTGATTCTTCACCTTCCACCCAAGAACACTAACTCCTAGCCCCAGGAACACAGAATCCAGCAGGAAAAGGGAAGTCATAATTCCACTACACAAGACACTAGTGAGGCCCCACCTGGGGTACATTGCACAGTTCTGGAGACCTTGCCAACATAAGGACATAGATTGGGTAGAGTAGGTTCACAGGAGGGCAACAAAGATGGTACAGGGATTGCATCACAAGTTCTATGAGGACAGGCTGAAGGACTTGAATATGTACTCCCTGGAGGAGAGGAGGAGGATGAAATAGGATAAAGACATACAAGTATCTTACAGGGAGGAACAGGATGCAGGAATACACTGTTTTCCAGTGAAAAAGATGTTCCAGGACAAGAGGGCTTGGGATGAAGTTGGAGGGAGAGCGATTCAGAGGAAACGCGAGGAAGAATTTCTTCACAGAAAGGGTGGTGGAGAAGTGGAACACCCTGCCAGAGGAAGTGGTGATGCTGAAACAATCAGGGATTTAAGAATGCATGGAATAGACATAAGGGGAATTCTAGAGGTTGGGGTAAGGGGAAAGAGACTTCTAGAAAAATGTAAAGGGAACTTATAAGCTCAAATCAAATCAAACTTTATTTGTAAAAAGCGCCTTTCTAAAATCAAGGCACTTGTACATAATTAATTGAAATAAATCAAAATAAAAAATACAATTAATTAAAACCATAAATACAAGAAGTTAAAACTCATAACAACGGCATTAAAAATCAGGATATGCTAGGCTAAAAAGAAATGTTTTCAAAGCCATTTTGAAGCTTTGGAAGGTCAGGCAATCTTGCACCTGACAAGGTAGAGAATTCCACAGGGTTGGGGCCATAAAACTAAAAGTCCTGGCCCCGGATGTCCTTAAACAAACCCTGGGAATCTCTAGCAATCCCTTGTCAGTGGATCAGAGAGAGCGGGGAGGGACAGTAGGGATAAAGGAGATCTTGCAGGTAACCAGGTCCCTGGTCATGTAGGGCCTTATATGTCAGCAAACCAACCCTGAAGGTGATCAGCCAGTGTAGTCCTTGGAGCACATGCGTTATATGACTGGGCCTAGACGTACCAGTCAATAGCCTGGCTGCCGCATTCTGCACCTGAGTTGCAGGTGGCTGATATCAACCCGCAGTACCCCAAGGTAGAGGGCATTGCAATAGTCAAGGCAGGAGGTAACGAAGGTGTGGACCAGAGTTGGAAGATCGTCAGAGGGAGCCAGGTGCTTCACCTGGGCGATATTCCTCAGATGGTAAAAAGATGCTTTGACAACTGCCGACACCTGAGATTTAAGTGTCAAACAGTCATCAAACGTAACATTCAGATTCCACACCCAGTCTGAGGTAGTTAGCTGAACATCCCCAATCCATAGACCTGAAGGTGATTCCGCCAACAAACCCACCTCCTGGTGATTTAGGTCCACAACCAATACCTCCGTTTTTTTGGGATTTAACCGCAGCCAACTCACATTTATCCAATCCTGGATTTCAGCGAGACAGTTGTTAAAAACTGAAACAGTATCATCCTGGCCAGGCACAAAGGACATGTACAGCTAAGTATCATCAGCATAGCAGTGAAAACTCAAGCCGTACTGCCTAATAATCACTCCCAACAGCAGCATGTACACCACAAACAACATGGGTGCCAAAATGGAGCCCTGCAGCACCCCGCAGCATAGGGGAAGTGATGCCGAGGAAAAAATCCCATGCACCACTCTCTGAGTCCTACCCTCGAGGAAAGATTGAAACCATCTGATGACCATACCGGACAGTCCACAGATGAACAACAGGTGCTCCTTCAGATGCCGCAGAGAGATCAAGAAGGACCAAGATGGAACTGGTCCTTCGATCTCTCGCTATTAGGAAATGTGAGGGATTTCATTTTTAAAAGAATATGAAATAATGCTTAGTCTCACATGATTTAACTAAGTAGCTAAAATAAATGCGCATGTCCAGGCTTGCTGAAGCAGGGTTACTTTAGGTGAAAAATATAGCTGTGTAGCTGAATAAAAACTGCTGTAAATTGTAATCGGGGAGCTTCTCCTTTGTAGAACTCCCACATGCATGTGAAAGGTTTGATCAAATTAAGCGAAGTAAAGACAAAACCCAGTGGTGTGGTTCTTTTGCCTCGCGGATGACGGGAGGTGCTCTGTGTAATGCTTGCAGGAGAGAATTTGCATCACAGTTTCAAGCGTAGTCTGCAGGATAAAAGCTGAAAAGACAATCAAAGAATGAATATGTGGACATACATACACAACTTCACCCTCCAGCGTAACTCATTATTTGCTGAGGCAGAAGCCTGTACCAATAGTAGGTGTGAGATTTAACTGTTTGCACTAGAAAAAGCAGAAGGGCTTGGGCTGGGTTATGCTGTTAAAATACCTTGGGTCTTTTTTTTTTTTTTAAACCTGTAAATAAGAAACAATTATTGGCAAATACACATTTTCTTTATTTACCCCTTTGGGGGGACAGTGATATACCTTGCAACCTTTGTGGGTATTACACTGGAAGGGAGAAAGGGCAGCTTACCCCCTCCGTCCAAGCTCCTACTGGTGGAAGAGACAGCTTGAATACTGTAGCAATAAAAAGGTTAGCTGTGGATGGTGACATGATCCCCACCTACTACACTTTAAATTATAACAAGATAATATTACAATTAGTTTAGTAAGTTTCATACCTTACTATAAAGATGGGGAACTTCTTTTTCTCTAGAAGAAAGAGAAGAAACACAGACAAACAACAAAATATTAAACCTACAAGTTTAAAATAAAACAAGATTATTTCCATAGGATAAAAGCCAAGCGTCCTAGGTTCCCTTATCCTAAGCATGACAAAATGTCAGCTGAGTTTATAAAGGATCCGGATTAATGGTAATACCCGTCACGTCATTATCTCTTAGAATGCATTTTAAAAAGAAAAAAATGATTACACCATGGTCACACATAAAACAAAAGCCATTGTTTTTAACTGTAGATGGTAAGCTCTCAAAACAGTTGTAATAGTCCTTTTTCAAACGTGTACTGCATAAATATAAAAATATAATATAATAAAAAAAATATGGGGAGATGATGAATAATTCTCCCCTTCCAGCTGGAGTATTGCCTGTGTTGGCTGCAAGTCAGAAGAAATGAGAAGAGGAAAAAAAAAGTTTGTTCCTTTTTACTTAGAATACTAGTTTTGCAATAAAAATCAAATTACATGGTTCACTCTTGGTGTGCTTTCATGAAAACATACATTTTGTGTGAAAAGTTGTGCTTTAGGTATGGAATACTCATCAAGTTTGAACTGGTAGTAACATAAAATGTTGAAACACAAGAAGGTCAAATAATGTGCAAAAGGTCATAGTGTGCATGCAAGGGTCGCTCAAAGCCAGTTATTTTTTTTTTTTAGTGTCCTTGAACACTACTGATATTAAATATCTTTAAATAATAAAGCATACAATAAAACTGCTGGCCAATACAGTACACATACACAAAAAGAAATACTAAACAGAAAATAAGACTGACATTATTTGACACCAATTTGCTGAGGTAATGCCCATAGTTTCATTAGAAAACTGTACGTGTTTTAGATATATGTGCTGCCTCCCCCTGTCTTGTAACACTGAAATTTTTTTTTTCTCTTTTAAACCAACAAATTTATACATATCTCCATGCCAAATCTTTTCAGAACAAAACTCTTTTTTAAACACCTTCCAACTCCTTTCAAATACAGCACAACATACCATCTGTAAGTGAACATGGTTACACCTTCTGGGGCATAGCCAAAATATGGCACTCTGCCATTTTGCAAAAAGTTTCTGGTTATAACTAGAAGTATAATAAAGCCATTCATAGCTGTTAACACATTACATTTTACCTAGCAGTGGCTTGCACGTTGCTCACAAACTACAAATCTTTTGCACATTGCAATATATGGCGTCATAACTCTTCACCATCAACACTACCTGCTCCAACCAACAACTACATACAAAAGTTCTTCACTGACCCTATCTAGGCAGCACAAATGTTCCATTAAAAATAAAACCAATTAAAACAGTCAGCTATGAGGCAAAGAAGCTTCTTCTCTTTTTTTTTTTTTTTACTGTAACATACGTCGTGCACCAAAGGTGTCAATGCTATTTTGCAATTTGGACAACAGTACATAATTACAGAACACAGATATACGCTAGAAAATATGCATGAGAGAGACGGAGCATTACCTTGTTTAGTATATGTATCACAGAAATAAAACAGACAGACATAAAACAACTTTAAATAAAAAAATTCAGACTTACCTGGTGCCAAGGTATTTTCCTTCTTCTTTTCTGATACACTGGTCTGAGTGAGAAAACTGACTGCGGGACCTTCATGATCATTACCAAATACTGCAGCTATTAACCCTTTTAAAGGTTGTCTTTTGGCCATTATTAGAAAACTGCCAAATCAAGTCTTTTCCCAGAGCTCTGGGTTGCAGTTTAAAAACAAAACAAAAAATCTGTAACAGTACTAGGTACTAGGTTGAGATCTATCTGGTGGATGTCCCAGTACCTGGGTTTGGGATCAAATGTTTCAGCCTCTGTAGGAGGCAAGGGACTTGAAATTGATACAGAAAAACTTGAAACTACACAGATAGGCAACATGGGGGAGGATTTTCAAATCATCCTGTTCTAGTCACCTATCTGCGTACATCCACAGTAGTTTATTTTCTTTCTCTAAATGTTGCTTATCTAACGTTACTTAATCAGCCGCTGCTTTTCTCCTAAAGCAGCCTGAACTGTGAAAGCCATCATTGGCTCTAACAGTATATACTTGCAGCAAGCACAAATTACAAGGGCAAGCAGTGGTTGTTCTTTGTAATTTGTTTGGCCAAACTTGTCAAATATACATTTTGCCGGTCCGGACAATACTAACTCCAGACCCAGCTTATTTTTTTTCCCTTGTTTCATTCTATCTAGGCCTGTTCTTTATAGTGTACATTCGCTCCAAGGTATTCTTGTACTTACAGTGATGATGAGTGAGCTGCCCCTAGCGCCACGCCCTGATGGGGTCTCCACAAAATATCCTTCCTTTTGTCCAAGGGAAGCAACCCGATCACGAGGTGACACGGACCGAAGAACTCATCCTGCCGACTACGCCAAAACTGTGGTTACTTATATAAACTTATGAACTGTTAATTTCATGGACTATTATGTTTAATAAGGACTTATCTGTCAAGAGACATTATCAACAGATTCTTCAATCAAGCTCCAAGGGTGTGCCACACCTCAACACAAGGTAGCATCTACCTTATTCACTCTCAGAGTGGATTCCATGAACTCTTTTTCATCAACAAAATTATGTTATATTGTGTTATATGTGGTGTCACATGTTAGCATTTTTTCACATATTTCAATTGTGGTGTTGACATCCCTCAGTTCTGTATTATGTTTTACAAACTCACGATTTGTGTTCCGTCTGTAACCACCCCTGTACCAACTCCAAAACAGGATGCTTTTTATAAATGCCTTGACTATCTGTATGCTGGCAAACAGTTTTAAATCATATACCTATTCACCTAGTCTAACAGTCTAAAAGTAGAAATGTTTAGTTTTTTTTTTAACCTTCAGTTAATAACTAATATCTTTACATTTATGTTCAATTTTTGAATGTTCGAGTCCCTCAGGGCCTCTATCTTCAGGGTGGAAAATATTAAAAGTGGTAAGTGGCCAAGGTTTTAGTAATCAGTGACCAAACTTTTATCAACAATATGCAGTTGGCTAACCAAAAGATTGAGGAAATAGAAAGGTGTAAAATGGCTAGTGTAGATTGCTAAAGGGCTAGTAAAAGGTAAAAATGGTTAGTAAATGACTAAAAGATGCCAACATGTAAATTAGTATATCTAGTAGCAAAAGGCTGCAAGTGGCTAAATACCACCATGTCACTTAATATATGTGTGTGTAAGACTTTAAAAGGGTTAATTGTAAGATTCTATACAATGAAGAAAATAGCTGAAAGCATAAGGTGAGGCTGTGGCCGAGATATGCACACAGCTGTGTTTAGCCTTGACTGTTAAAAGTTTCTCATCATATAATTCTCTTGTGTTAAAAAAAAATATGTTTAACAGAAAATAAGACTGACATTATTTGACACCAATTTGCTGAGGTAATGCCCATAGTTTCATTAGAAAACTGTACGTGTTTTAGATATATGTGCTGCCTCCCCCTGTCTTGTAACACTGACAATTTTTTTTTTCTCTTTTAAACCAACAAATTTATACATATCTCCATGCCAAATCTTTTCAGAACAAAACTCTTTTTTAAACACCTTCCAACTCCTTTCAAATACAGCACAACATACCATCTGTAAGTGAACACATCTAGTATAACATGGTTACACCTTCTGGGGCATAGCCAAAATATGGCACTCTGCCATTTTGCAAAAAGTTTCTGGTTATAACTAGAAGTATAATAAAGCCATTCATAGCTGTTAACACATTACATTTTTACCTAGCAGTGGCTTGGCACGTTGCTTGCAAACTACAAATCTTTTTGCACATTGCAATATATGATGTCATAACTCTTCACCATCAACACTACCTGCTCCAACCAACAACTACATACAAAAGTTCTTCACTGACCCTATCTAGGCAGCACCAATGTTCCATTAAAAATAAAACCAATTAAAACAGTCAGCTATGAGGCAAAGAAGCTTCTTCTCTCTTTTTTTTTTACTGTAACATGTCGTGCACCAAAGGCAGTCAATGCTATTTTGCAATTTGGACAACAGAACATAATTACAGAACACAGATATACGCTAGAAAATATGCATGAGAGAGATGGAGCATTACCTTGTTTAGTATATGTATCACAGAAATAAAACGGACATAAAAAAACTTTAATCATGGAAATGTATTAATGTACAGGTGTCCAGGCTCTGCTGTCATAATTTTTTGGGAAATTCCAGCCTTACATTTTTTTTCTAAGCTTGATACACATAAATATGGGACCCATGGTCATGGCTTACAAGCGTATTTGGTGACTGGGGTGCTACTCTTCTCCATTGGATGGCAGAACTTGTAGTGGTCATATTAGCACTATGGCTACTAATAACCCTAATTAAGTTCTTCCTGCGACACCTCTGCAGTGCTATGACATCACGTGACATCACTCAATTACATCCATTGTTGCAACCAGAACAAAAGGACCCCATAGCACTTAACAAACTATTCCTATTCTATAGTGAGCCAAATGTGACTACAATATAAATGAGTGGTTAATTGATACAGAGTCTCAAAAGGGGGGAGTGTGAGGGATTTTATTTTTAAAAGAATATGAAATAATGCTTAGTCTCACATGATTTAACTAAGTAGCTAAAATAAATGCGCATGTCCAGGCTTGCTGAAGCAGGGTTACTTTAGGTGAAAAATATAGCTGTGTAGCTGAATAAAAACTGCTGTAAATTGTAATTGGGGAGCTTCTCCTTTGTAGAACTCCCACATGCATGTGAAAGGTTTGATCAAATAAAGCAAAGTTAAGACAAAACCCAGTGGTGTGGTTTTTGCCCCCGTGACGACGGGGAGGTGTGCTCAGGTAATGCTTGCAGTGAGAGAATTTGCGATCACAGAAATCATTTAGTACCCGGACAAGGGCTGTCTTGGTACTATGTCTCTTCCTAAATCTGGACTGGAGAGAATCATAGACATTGCGACTGGTCAAATGATCATCCAGCTGTGATGCAACCACCTTCTCAATAACCTTACCCACAAAGGGCAGGTTAGAAACAGGCCTGTAGTTAGCCAGAGAGTGCAGGTCCAAGGAGGACTTTTTAAGGTGGGGCCGAATCACGACCTCCTTCAGGGGATTAGGAAAGATTCCCCTTTCCAAAGACATCCAGACTCTCGGCAAGGACCAGACCTATTTTATCGACACAGCCCACTAGGAGACATGTGGGACCCGGGTCCAAACTACAGTTGGTCAGATGCAATGACTGGATGACCATCACAATGTCACTGATCGTGGGGAGGCTGAAGTCACGCCACACAAACTGGGTGTCCGACATCTCCTGCTGACCACCACAGCTCCCATTAGAGAGGGTCAAGTGGATACCGGACCTGATTGTGGCAACCTTATCTGAAAAGAATCGAGCAAACTCCTCACATCGTTCTTTAGAAAAAGCAGTGTCTATGTATCTTGTAACCTCAAGAATGCAGACACCCTACAGTATCTATATACTCACTGTAGCTTCGCCCACAGAGGATAATGTCAGGACACCATTCTCCTTCCCTTGAGGGCACCCAATCTGTATGCTCAGTGTAGCTCCTCCCACATCAGCTTCACTCACAGAGGATGATGTCAGGGCAACATTCACCTTCTGGTCACATATAGTATCAATATCCTCCCCCTACTATTAGCAGGGGTTTGTTACATAAATAGAGTTAAAAAGTCATGTATTGCCAAGCCACTGTTCCTTTTGTATTGGTGCTACTAAAAATAAGGAGCTTCCATCTTGCCTGTTAGCTCTCCTTTCTGATCATTGAACTCTTCTTCAATCCATAACCCACTTGGGTGAAAGGGAGAATTGATTCATCCTTGGTGAATAGGTGAACACTTCATGCAGCTACTTGGTGTTGCAAATTGTAACATTACCTGTTCCCTTCTTGTTGAAATGTTGCAGATTTCTCAATGTGTGTAGTGAAATTAAGATTGATTAAACACATCTTATGTCCTTTCAGGTACCAGAAACGTTTGAAGATGTTGCTGTCACTTTTTCAGATGAGGAGTGGAAGATGTTAAGCAAACAGGAGAAAAAGCTTCACAGAGAAGTGATGATGCAGAATTATGAAACCATGGTTTCAGTAGGTAAGGATAGTCACTGTCTGGGAAGTGGGACCTTTATTCTGAGAGGGGTGGTCTTACTTTTAACATGTCAAGCCTAGAAAAACAGAAACACAGACTTCGTCAGCAGAAAATAACAGCTTGGTCAACACAGTCTGCCACATGGTCTCTGCCTAGTTTGACTCCACAGACCCTAACAAGTCTTCAGTGACCCTCCCTCCTCACTTCTCTTTACTAACATTCCCCCACATGTATCTCATGAATGCTTGAAGCCACCTACTGTTTTCACCTGTACCACATCCTCTAGCATCTGTTCCAGACATCCATCACTGTTTCAGTGAAGTAGTACTTCCTCACATCTGTCTGAAATTTCTCCCCCCTCCAGCTTCATCGCATTTCCTCTGGTCCTTGTGCTCTTTTTCATGTGAAAGGGACTTTCCTCATGCTCCATTTTCACTAATATGAGGTACTTGTAGATCTCTATCATGCACCTCTTGCTCTACTGTCTTTCAGGGTGTATATATTGTGATCCCTCAATCTCATTTCATAGTGCTTATGATGCAACCCTTGTACCATTTTAGCTGCCTTTCTCTGGACTGCCTCCACTCTGTTTATGCCCTTTATAGGGTTTGGACTCCAGAACTGCAAATAATACTCAGGTGAGGCTTTATAAGAGAGTGACACAGTGGCAATACCACTTCCCTCCTCCAGCTAATGCTACCTCTCACTATGCATCTTAGCATTCCACTGGTCCTACCCACTGCTTTATCACACTATGCTGCCTCTTTGAGGTCATTAGATATGATAACCCCAAGGTTCAGAAGGATGGGAAGCAGATCCAGCAGATTGCTAGGACATAGAAATATAGAATTTGATGGCAGATAAGACCAGCAGGAGAGGAGGGAGAACTGGATGTCATTGTGTACCTAGGGCCAGGGCTGGGATAATGCAGGGGGAGTTTAGGGAACTGGGGAAGGGACTTTGACAGGTAGCAGCTGAGTGGCTTTCACTGAGGTGCTTCCTGCCTATGACAGGTGATGATAGAGGGATCTCCACACCAGGAGTTTTAACTCATGACTGATAGAATGATGCAGAGAGGAAGGGTTTGGCTACACTGGAGCTAAGGATCCACCTAGAATAATAAGGGCCTATACAGGGGTGATGGCCTGCATCCATCCAGAAGAGGAATCACAATGCTTAGTGGATGGTTTGAATATTACTTTGATGAACATTAAACTAGCAAAGGGAGGCAGTGGAAGGAATCAAGGAGTCAGAAACTGCTCCCCCATGTGCTGAGGTAGAGAGGAGAACCCGAGGAGAGAGGAATCACCCAGGGTGCAAATCAATAAAAGAAGCAGGATGTAGAGATAAATGGGGAAAGGAATGGGGCATTAAAAAGAGAAGTGGGAAGGAGGGAGGGCAAAAAGAAAGAAGGTGGGCAACAAGCAGTGTGGAAACAGAGTCTGGAATGCCATGTGTGTGAATGCTAGAAGTCTAGAAAATAAGATTCTGGACCTAAACGCCATCATTGCAGAGGCCAACCTGGATATTGTGGTCATTACCGAGTCACAGTGCACTGAAAACCTTGACTGGAACATGGCCATATTGGGTTATACTCTGTTCAGGAAGAACCAAGTGGGAAGGGGGGGTGTTATATGTGAGGGAAAGCATAAAAGCCATGGAGACACAGTGAATACAGGGGGAGGCTGAGGTACTGTGGGTCACCGTGGAGATGGAGAATGGAGTTACTGTTTGTACTGGCATGATCTACAGACCAACAGCACAGAGAGATGAATTAGATAAGGTACTGGCAGAAGCCATTGGCAAGATGGCAGAAAAGGGGGAGGTGCTGTAGGTGGGGGACTTCAACCTCCCAGATGTGGATTGGAGCCCCACAGCAGCAGCAGCTTCAGCTAGAAGCAGGGACATCATGAACTCTCTGCAGAGGGTGTTCACCAGGCAAATAGTCAGTGAACCTCTGGTGATGGGGCAATACTAGACCTGGTACCCCTAACAGGGACAGAGTTGCAGATCTCAAGGTGGAAGGCCAGTGATCACTGTACAGTGTGATTCAATATAAGGATATCTTCTGAACTGAACCACACAAGGGTGTTGGCCCTGGACTTCAGGAGGGCAGATTTTAAAAAGGTAGGTGAATGCCTCAGGGATGAGCTTTGTAAACAAACTTTTAGTGCAAAGGTTGTAATTCTGATTTTTACAATAAATAATAACATGACCTAGCAGGAGGATGACCCGGATGGGGTAGAGGGACAGAGGGTGAAGGTAAAAGGTAGCATAGTAAAGGCGACAGACCTCTGCTTCAAACGAGTGAGCTAAAGCAAGAAGAAGAAAAAATACTGCTGTGGTTCTCAAAAGTGGTGGCTGAAAAGGTAAAAGCTAAAAGGGTAGTGTTCAGATGTTTCACCCCTTGTGGTCGACACCCCGATGGCGAAACGCAGAAAAAGACCATTACGGCGACATTCAGTGTAATGGTCCTTTTTCTGTGTTTCGCTTCTTCCAGTGTTCCACCCTCCCGGACCAACTCCAACCTGGAATTGGAATCCTAGAGTCTGGGGGGGTGTAGGTGGTGCGGGGGGGGGGTGCAGCCCCTCACAGAACACAGCGAAGCAAGAGGTGGCACAATACCTGCGTCAGTATTGTGCCGTCACTGTGGGGAAGGTTGGCATTCTTGCCAATGAGATATCTTGGTGCTTCCGTATTCAGAAGGTATAAGGAAATGCAGAGGGAGAAAGATAGGTATATTAGGGACGCAGAGGGATGCTGGGAAAGCGGTAAGGAGCACAAAGGCACAAACTGAGGAGAGGATAGCTCAGAAGGTAATGAAAGGGTACAATACATGTTTTAGGCGTTTATGGAAAAAGAGGAAGGTCGGGATGGGATTGTAAGGTTAAAAAGGGAAGGGGGATTGTGCAGAGGGGGATCAGGAAAAGGTAGACAAAGAAACATAGACTTTGACAGCAAATAAGGACTGCTTGGCCCACCTAGTCTGCTCGTTTCCCAACCTATTGGTTAAGTTGCAGATCCTAGTTAACCAACAGCCTACTTCCTCCTTCCTTCCACCAGAATTGCCTTATGTCTGCCTCATGCATTCTTGAATTCCCTCACTGTTTTTGACCTCACAACCTCTTCAGGAAGGTCGTTCCATGCATCAACCACCCTCTCTGTGAAAAAATACTTCCTCACAGTACTCTTGAGCCGTCACCCCTCTATCTTCAAATTGTGTCCCTTTTTCTTGCACCTCTCTTTTTCTGAAAGATGCTGCCCTCTTGGGCTTTTGCTGATTCCCTTGAAAGTTTCTATCATCCCCCCCTTTCTTCAAGGGTATACATATTAAGCTCTTTTATTCTCTCTTCGTATGGCTTCGTTGCAGACCCTGTACCATTTTAGTTGCTCTCCTCTGGACTGCCTCCATCCTGTTTATGTCCTTGAAGAGATGAGGTCTCCAGAACTGCACACAATACTCCATATGGGTTTCACCAACTATCTGTACAGAGGAATAACAACTTCCTGTTTTCTACTGGTGATGCCTCTCCCTATACATCCCAGTATCCCTCCAGCCATCCTTACTGCCTTCTCACATTGCTTGCTTACCTTTAGGTCATCTGATATGACTACCCCCAGGTCCCTTTCCATTTTTGTTGTTGTTAATGCCTCCCCATTGTGTAATCTTCCCCTGAGTTTTTGTTTCCCAGATGCATTACTTTGCACTTCTTTGTGATGAATCTAAGCCGCCATCATTTTGACCATTCCTCCAACCGTGCCAAGTCCCTTCTCATCCTTTCTACCCCTCTTGTGTGTCAGCCCTATTTCAGATCTCTGTGTCATCTGCAAAGAGACATACTTTTCCTTTTAGTCCATCTGCAATGTCACTTATAAAGACATGAAAAAGGACTGGAACCAGTACTGAACTTTGTGGTACCCTGCTAGTAACCCACCCTTTCTTCAGAGTGTACTCCGTTTACTATTACCCTCTGTGTCCTGTTGTCCAGCCAATTTGTTACCCAGGCTACCATCCTGGGACCCACTCTAAAGCTAGCTAATTTGTGTATTAATCTTTTGTGTGTGACTGTGTCAAATGCCTTGCTAAAGTCTAGGTAGGCCATGTCCATAGCCCCTCCCTGGTCTACTACTTTGGTCATCCAGTCAAATAAATCTTTTAGATTCATCTGACATGACCTTCCCACAGTGAATCCATGCTGCCTTGGGTTCTGTGCCTCGCTGGCTTCTAGGTACTCAACAATTCTTTCTTTCAGAAGTGACTCCATCATTTTCTGTACCACTGAGGTCACGTTAACAGGTCTGCAGTTTCCTGCCTTTGCTTTGCTCCCACTTTTGTGAAGGGGAATCACATCCACCCTCCTCTAGTCCTTAGGTACCACACCATCCTCCCATGAGTTGTTAAAAAGGGTAGTCAGTGGTATCACTAGTTCTCCCCTTAGTTGTGTTAGAATTCTGGGGTGAACCCAATCAGGCCCCATTTCTTTGTCCACCTTCAGTTTTAGGAGTTCTTTCAGAACTCTTTCTTCTGTGAATGGACTGGTATCAACCTTCCTATCCAGAGTGCTTCTAGTGATTGGATTAGGTACCTCCTCCTCCTCTTCTTTTATGAATACTGAGCAGAAGTATTTGTTCAGTATCCCTGCTTTTCACTGTCCCTGTCTGCCCACCCACCCTTCCCTAAAGGGAGGGTGAATGGGCAGAGAGGAACACTTTTTTCCAGTGTTCACAGAGGAAGGAGAAAAGGACAGGCCACAAAAAAGTAGCAAAACTTTGGGAGGGGGGAGGTGGACACTAGTCCTTTTTTGGAGGCAAGAGTCCTAAAGGGACTTGCTAATCTGAAGGTGGACAAATTGATGGGACCAGATGGGGTGCCTCCAAGGGTATTGAGAGAGCTCAGAGAAATACTGGCTGCACCTCTGGCAGTTTTATGTAACAGCTCATTGGAAATAGGAGTGGTTCCTGAAGACTGGAGGAGGGTGGATTTAGTTCCACTACACAAGAGTGGTAGCAGGGAGGAGGGTGGCAATTGGAGTTCAATCAGCCTTGCATTGGTGGTGGGAAAGCTAATAGGATCATTACTGAAGAGAAAGATAGAAACATAGAATTTGATGGCAGATAAGGACCGCTTGGCCCACCCAGTCTGCCCATTTCCCTACCTAATGGATAAGCTGCAGGTCCTAGTTAACCAGCAGCCTACTTCTTACTGCCCCCAACCCCTAGAATTGCCTTATGACTGTCCCATGCATGCTTGAATTCCACCACTGTTTTTGACTCCACAACCTCCTCTGGAAGGCCGTTCCATGCATCCACAACCCTCTCTGTGAAAAAATACTTCCTTAAATTACCTCTGAGCTGACCCCACTCTATCTTCAAATTGTGCCCCCTTGTTCTTGCACACCTCTTGTTTTGAAAGATGCTACCCTCTTGGACTTTGTTGATTCCCCTGAGGTACTTGAACGTTTCTATCATGTCCCCCCTCTCCCTCCTTTCCTCGAGGCTATACATATTAAGCTCCTTAAGTCTCTCTTCATATGTCTTCTGATGCAGACCCTGCACCATTTTAGTTGCTGTCCTCTGGACAGCTTCCATCCTGTCTATGTCTTTGCGGAGATTGGGTCCAGAACTGCACGCAATACTCCAGATGGGGTCTGACCAGCTGTCTGTACAGAGGGATAATAACTTCTGTTTGCTACTGGTGATGCCTCTTCCTATGCATCCCAGTATCCCCCCAGCCCTCCTTGCTGCCCTCTCACATTGCTTGCCCACCTTTAGGTCATCTGATATAACTACCCCCAGGTCCCTTTCCATTTTTTTTGTTGTTAGTATCTCATCCCCCATTGTGTACTCTTCCCCTGGGTTTTTGTTTCCCAGGTGCATTACCTTGCACTTCTTAGCATTAAATCTAAGCTGCCATACATTTGACCATTACTCTAACCTTGCCAAGTCCTTCGCATCCTTTCCACTCACTATTTGTGCATCAACTCTGTTGCAGATCTTTGTGTCATCTGCAAGAGACATATTTTTCTTCCAGTCTTCTGCAATGTCGCTTATAAAGACATTGAAGAGGACTTGTCCTAATACTGAACCTTGCGGTACCCCACTAGTAACCCCCCTTTCTTCAGAGTGGACTCCATTTACTATTACTCTCTGTGTCCTATTTTCCAGCCAATCCTTTACCCAGGCTGTCATCTTGGGACCCACTCCCAGGCTGGCTAACTTGTATATTAATCTTTTGTGTGGGACTGTGTCAGATGCCTTGCTAAAGTCTTGGTAGGCCATGTCCACAGCCCCTCCCTGATCTACTACTTTGGTCACCCAGTCAAAGAAATCTATCAGATTCATCTGGCATGACCTTCCTGCTGTGAATCCATGCTGCCTTGGGTCCTGTGCCCCTCTGGCCTCTAGATAATCAACAGTTTTTTCCTTCACAAGTGATTCCATCATTTTTCCTACCACTGAGGTTAAACTAACAGGTCTGTAGTTTCCTGCTTCTGCCTTGCTCCCACTTTTGTGAAGGGGAATCACATCTGCCCTCCTCCAGTCCTCGGGTACCACCCCATCCTCCCATGATTTGTTAAAGAGGGTAGTCAGTGGTGTCATTAGTTCTACCTTAATTTTTAGAATTCTGGGATGAATCCCATCAGGCCCCATTGCTTTGTCCAATCTTCAGTTTTAAGAGTTCTTCAGAACCCTTTCTTCTGTAAATGGGCTGGTATCAAGTTCTGTATCCAGAGTGTTTCTACTGTTTGTTTTAGGTACCTCCCCCTCTTCCTTTGTAAATACTGAGCAAAAATATTTGTTTAGTATCTCTGCCTTTTCACAGTCACCCTCTACCCACACTCCCTCCCCTTTATTAAGCCTCACTATCCCTCCCTTGGTCTTCCTTTGCTCCCTGATGTACCTATAAAAGGTTTTATCCCCCTTCTTAACCGAGTTGGCTATCTTTTCCTTGGTTTGGGCCTTTGCTGTTCTGACTGCCTTCCCAGCTTCCTTTTGCTTTAACTGATACAGTTCTCTGTCCTGCTCCTTCTGTGATTCCTTGTACTTCCTGAATGCTTTCTTTTTCTCTTGAACCTTCACTGCCACTTCCTTTGAGAACCATAGTGGTTTCTTACATCGTTTCATTTTGTTTACTGTGGAATATCTTGAATTCAGTTGGTTACAAGACCCAAGGCAGTATGGTTTCACAGGAGGAGGTCTTGTCAAATGAATCTGATAGATTTCCTTGACTGCATGATGAAGGAACTGGAGCAAGGTGGAGCAGTAGACGTGGCCTGCCTAGATTTCCATAAGGTGTTCAACATTGTTCCACACATGAGACTTATAAGAAAGCTGGGTACAGTAGCTTAAGAGTGTGTCCAAAGGTGGTAAAGCAGATAGTAAATTGGTTAGGGGATAGGCAACAGAGAGTGGTGGTAAACAGAGTTCACTCCAATGAAGGCAGCATGACCAGCAGGGTACCTCAGGGATCAGTGCTAGGACTGGTCCTCTTTAATGTCATTATAAATAACATTTCAGAGGAGGATGGAGGGAAGGTCTGCCTCTTTGAGAGTAACGCCAACTTCTGCAACATAGTGGACACTTCACTGAGATGGAAAGCCTGAGCAGAGACCTGAGAAAACTAGAGGAGTGGTTGATGGTATGGCAGCTGGGTTTCAATGCAAAAAAGTAAAAAATGATGCACTTAGGGCACATAACCCCAGTGGTGGAGTACACAATGGGTGAAACATAGCATTTGACAGTAAATAAGGACCATTTGGCCTATCCAGTCTTTCATTTTATTTATTTATTTATTTAGTTTTTGTTGACCGGGTAAGTGCACTAGACAAATCCTGCCTATTTTCAGGCACGACCCAGGGGACGGGGATAGAGATGAATGCCAACTGACCTTGAACTAGATTAAGCTGTTGGTGGTATTTTTTTAGTGAGTCTACCCATTTCTTCCCAGCTACACTATTACCACAAGCCATGCCCAATCTATAGCTCATTCTCCCTCCCTTCCATTCCACTATAATATCATTGTGCTTATCCCATGCATTCTGGAACCTCACGACTGTTTCTGCCTCATCACCTCACCTGGACAGCTGTTGTTGAGTGGTAGATTCCTGAAACAGCCTTCTTGCAGAAGTGGTGGGGCTAAAAACAGTGTTGTGGTTCAAGAATGCATGGAATGAGCATAAGGGGATAACAGTGAAAAGGGTGAGGAGAAGAAGGAGCTGTAGATTGTGTATGGTCTGTGGTAATAGTGTAGGTAGGAAGAAATGGGCAGACTAGATGGGCCAAGAAGTCTTTATCTGCCATCAAATTCTATATTTCTGGTACTGATGACCACAAACCAGCAAAAAGAGACAAGGGGATTATCATACCAAATGACCTAAAGGTGGCCAGGCAGTGTGACATGGCAGAAGGGAGAGTGAGTGGGGTGGTGGTATGCATAGGGAGGGGTATCACCAGCAGAAAGATGCAAGTGGTGTTGCCTCTGTATAGATTACCGGTAAGACCCCACCTAAAATATTGTGTCCAGTTCTGGAGACCACATCTCTGGAAGGACATAGATAGAGTGGAGGTGGTCCAGAGAAGGGCAATGAAAATGGTGTAAGGTCTGCATCAGAAATCCTATGAGGAGAGATTAAAGGACCTCAGTATGTACACCTTGGAATAGAGGATGGAGGGTAGGTATGTTACAGACCTTTAATTACTTCATGGGGTAAATAAGGTACAGGAAGTGAGTATTTTTCAGAAGAGAACATTATCAAGAACAAGGGGACATGCTATGAAGCCGGAGGAGGTAAATTCAGGAGAGATGTGAGGAAGTAGTACTTTACAGAAAGAGTGTTGGATTCCTGAAACAGTCTTTAACAGAATTGGGGGCAAAAACAGTGGTGGGGTTCAAGAATGCCTGGGATAACCACAAGGGAATCTTGTGGTTATCCCAGGGATTCTCTACTCCCATTTCCGGTATTCTTCCTACTTCTCAACAGCTCTGTATACCGCCACCCTTCTCTACCCCTCTTCAGACTTGCCTGTCCTCTCCGCTTTAGACCTGAATTACCTCAGGCGATTCATTCATATAGAGGTGAGGCTATTCTTGGGTAGCATATGACCTACCCCTTGCATGCAACACTAAAATCTGTAAAGGTACTATGACTAACGGTTGACTAGTTTGCAAGAGCTGTTGTATCACTAGCTCATCAATTGGTAGTCTACTTGAACCATAGTTGTAATTTTACCCTATATACATTTCTGTACATAAATTGTCAATTTATTTTGTTTGTTTGTTCTGTACATATATTATCACTGTCATTATCTTTTTTCCCTATGTAAATTATTTTTATGACCTCCCAGGTCCACCTTGCAAATGAGTTCTCCTCAATGGTGTTTCACCTGGTAAAATAAAAAAAATTGATTGATTGAGAAAGAGCTGTAGAGAGAATGTATGGGAGCCCAAATGCTCTCCATGGGTCCCTCTCCTGTTTCCCCAAGGGGCTCGTATCTCTCATATACTCCCTTTCCCCACCATCCTTCCTATCTCCCTAGACTTGCAGTCCTCTTGCAAGGTTCTTAGCATCCTGAAGGGGTCGTACTGCATCTAGGCTTGTCTCCTCTCCTTCTCCCTTCCCATCTACCTCATCCTTATCCTTTGCAGTCCCCTTGCAGGGTTCTCAGCATCCTGAAGGGACCCTACTGCACTTAGGCGTGTCTCCTCTCCTTCCCGTCCCCTATTTACCTTTCTCCCTAGTCTTCACAGTTCCACTTGCAGGGTTCTCAGCATCCTGAGGGGGTCCTACTACACCTAGTCTTGGCTCCACTCCTTCCCCTCCCCCATCTACCTTTCTCCCTTGCAATAGCAGTCCCCTTGCAGGGTTCTCAGCATCCTGAAGGGGTGAATCTGACCCTAAGCATATATCCTCTATTCTATCTAGCCCCTGTCTTAGCTTTCCATGGCTACTAGCAGGGCCCAGTACATCCTGATGCACTATTGATTAGGCCCCATCCCCTCCAAAGGTGCGAATTCTCTTCCCCTCAAGGGTTCAAGTCTCACTCACTCCCTCTCCTATCACTCTCTTAATCCCTATCTGCTGACCTTCCCCAATCCCCTTACAGAGTACCCCACATCCTGAAAGGTCTTCTACCATTAAACCACACCTCCTCCTCCTCCTTCCCTCTCTTTCTCCCCTTTAAATTCCTACAGCCTTATCCCCTTTCTGTGTAGCCCCACAGCCCCCTTGCAGGGTTCCCCATATCCTTAAGGGGTGCCTCTGGGACACTTCCTTATCTCCTTCTCTCCTTCTCTCTGGTCCCCCCACTCCCCTTGCAAGGTTCCTTGCATTCTGAAGGGATCTCCAGGGACATGACTCTTTCCCCTTCCCCCACCTCACTCCCCCCCTTTACCCCTTTTGTTTCATGTAAGCAATTGTTTACTTATCAACCAGGCACTTATTGTTGTCCACTGTTTCTACCTCTTACGCGTAACACTGTTGTAACACTGTTTGTAACACCTGCCTTACAACTGTATGTTAATGGTGATCTTGTAACTTTAATGTTTATTGTCTCATTTCTGCTATACCTCTTCTCCCCCAGGTCGCACTGGGAGATAAATGACTTGTCACTCAGTGTGCCTTCCTGGTGAAACATTTCAATAATTAAATAAAGTAGATCAGGTATGGTCTGCAGTACTAGTGTAAGTAGAGAGCCTATTGGGTCATAATGTCATATGCTTAGTAGTATGCAAAAGTAAAGACCAGTACAACCCTCCTCTCTCCAGTACAGCTAGCCACCAGCTTAGGAATGGAATGAGGGGGATCAGGTACTCAAAGGGATTAGATGGTTGAGAATAAACAAGGCACCAGAGGCCAGATGGGCTTCACCCCTAAGGCACTGAGAGAAATGTGGGTGGGGGCACTACCTGGGGCATCAGCAAATCTTTTTAACTGGTCTTTGGTGATAAGTGTTCCTGGAAGACTAAAGAGTAAAAAAGAGCAAAAAACATGGCTAAGGGTGCCACAGGAGGAGCCAAAATACAAGTGCCACAACGACAGAGTAAATGAAAAACTCTCGGCTGCTCTCCAAAGAGACAAAAATGCCTGAATATAGGAAAAGATATCAAAATTTATTTAAGATAAAATATGGAGTCTGCACCTGTCACGTGCTATGAAATGTCAATGTATGTTTCACGTCACACTGACACTTTTTCAAGACTAAAGAGTGGCAAATGTAGTCTCCCTTTGCAGGGGAAGGAACAAGGGAGACCTGTGGAATTACAGGCCAGTTAGTCTGATCTCTATCATAGTGAAGTTGCTTGTCCCTCTCATCAAGGCACAAATAGTGGAATTTCTTGAAGCTAATGACCTACATAATAAAGGCAGCATGGCTTTGTTAAGGAGAGATTGTGCCACACAAACCTCATTGACTGTGTTAACTCAGTGTTGCAGACATTGGACAAGGGACAGGCTGTGGATGTTAACTCAGTGTTGCAGACAGTGGACAAGGGACAGGCTGTGGATGTTAACTCAGTGTTGCAGACAGTGGACAAGGGACAGGCTGTGGATGTTAACTCAGTGTTGCTGACAGTGGACAAGGGACAGGCTGTGGATGTTAATTCAGTGTTGCAGACAGTGGACAAGGGACAGGCTGTGGATGTTAACTCAGTGTTGCAGACAGTGGACAAGGGACAGGCTGTGGATGTTAACTCAGTGTTGCAGACAGTGGACAAGGGACAGGCTGTGGATGTTAACTCAGTGTTGCAGACAGTGGACAAAGGACAGGCTGTGGTTGTTAACTCAGTGTTGCAGACAGTGGACCAGGGACAGGCTGTGGATGATAACTCAGTCTTGTAGACAGTGGACAAGGGACAGGCTGTGGATGTTAACTCAGTGTTGCAGACAGTGGACAAGGGACAGGCTGTGGATGTTAACTAAGTGTTGCAGACAGTGGACAAGGGACAGGCTGTGGATGTTAACTCAGTGTTGCAGACAGTGGACAAGGGACAAGCTGTGGATGTTAACTCAGGGTTGCAGACAGTGGACAAGGGACAGGCTGTGGATGTTAACTCAGTGTTGCAGACAGTGGACAAGGGACAGGCTGTGGTTGTTAACTCAGTGTTGCAGACAGTGGACAAGGGACAGGCTGTGGATGTTCTCTACTTAGACTTCAGCAAAGTCTTGACTTGGTGATTGAGAGTCTTTCTGATTGGATAAACAATGGAATTAGGGAAAAAACACTGATGGTTTCAGTAAATATAATTCATTCAGGGTTTAGGAAGGAGCCCAGTGGGGTGCCACAGGGTTCAGTACTTTGACTGGTATTTTCAGTATGTTCACCTGTAACACTGGGAGAGGCATACAGATAAAGATCAACATACTGTAGTCATAAATTAAACAAAATGATGTGGCAGGGTGGACTTGGAGGAGGGGATTAGTGCAATGAAATCTGACTTGAAGAGGCTAGAAAATGTGCCCACGTTCAGTACGAAAAATGTAAGGTTATTCATATTGGCAAAAAGACCCTTAAAACAGAGAACTGTACAGGAGGTGTCAGACTGTACTAGACAAGGGAGGAAAGGAACCTTCTGGTAATCATTTGCAAATATCCTCAAGAGATTAGCCAATTGCCACAAAGGATATGCTAGGGGCAGTAGAATGTATTGTCAGGAGATTTACCAGTAGGAGGGTGGAGGATGTTCATGCCTTTCTATAGATCCCTGGTAAGGCCACACCTACAGTACTTTGTATATGCTTGGGGACCTCATCTTTAGAGATACACACACATTATATGGCAAATTGTGCATAAGATGAATACTAAACTGATACATGGTATGTAGGGCAGAGCTCATGAGGAAAGGCTGAGGTGGCTGAAGTGCTTGTTTGAGGATAAAAGGGAAAGGGCTGAAATGATACAGAGATAATCTAGAAACAGTGCAGAGGAAGGCAGCCAAAATGATTCATGGTATGCAGAGAAAGCCTTATCCTTGTGCATAATCCATGCATTCTAAAAACCCTACCACTGTTTCTGCCCCCATCACCTCTGCTGGATGGCTGTTGTTGAGTGGTGGTTCCTGAAACAGCCTTCCAGCAGACGTGGTGGGGCTAAAACAGTGGTGTTATTCAAGAGTGCATGGGATAAGCACAAGGGAATCACAGTGGATAGGATGAGGGGAGGGAGAAGGAGCTGTAGAATGTGTGTGGTCTGTGGTAATAGTATAGGTAGGAAGAAATGGGCAGACTGCAGCAGCGGCTCTAGCCACAAATGGTTACAGGGGCACAGCTGGGGCACAACAGATGGCAGCCAGGGCACTGATATATTGTTACTATGCGGAAAGCTCTGCACCATATGGGGCACAGCATTTTTTTACCGGGGCACGTGCCCTGGCGGGCCCTGGTGTAGAGCCGCCACGGGCAGACTGGATGGGCCAAGCAGTCTTTATCTGCCATCAAATTCTGTATTTCTATATTTCTGGTACTGATGACAACCAGGCAGCAACAAGAGACCTGGGAGTTATCATATTGGTTGACCAAATGGTGACCAGGCAGTGTGACAAGGCAGTAGGGAAAGTGAGTGGGATGATGAGGTGCATAGGGAGGGGTATCACCAGCAGAAAGAAGGACGTGGTGTTGCCTCTATATAGATTGCTGGTAAGACCCGATCTAGAGTATTTTTTTTCCAATTGTTTAACCAGGAGTGACACACTACATTGAAAGCTTATTTACAGGTGTAACCTGGGAGCGCCAGTGAAGTTAAGTAACTTGCTCATGGTCACACAGTATGCAAGTGTAAACACTAGTTGGTGCTATCCTATGGGCAACTACCCCTGCCTTCGTGACTAGATGCAGGTTGAGGGGCCTGAGTTCTGTGAACAGGTACCTCCACCCAGAGGAATGGCTTTAGGATAGCGTAACTGCTATAGGTATAGTCCTCTGGGACACTATCACCTCCCCCCACCAACCCTTCTAGTGGCCTAAATAGATAAGCAGATGCACAATCACATATGCCATTTGAAATCGGTATTGAACCCACACTCAACGCACTTACCACCAGGGCAGGATCGGCTGCAAACGCCCTGGAGACCCCCCTGTAAAACAAGACCTGAAATATAACAGTTCAATGGCAATACAGTATCCCCTTCACAAAGGTACACACTAGCCAAGTTAAATTTAGAAAGAATAAATCTGATTTATTCAGGGGACATGAAAAAGGGTGGGGCAGCAATCTGGCATTTGATTTCAGATCTGATTTAGTCAAGTTAAGCATGCTGTAATGGCAGCTGACAGATCTTCTGTTGAACCAGTGTCATAGATCCGAAGGGAAAGGGCTGAAAAGAGACAGAGATTGCCTTGAAACAGTGCAGAGGAAGGCCACCATAACAACACATGGTATGCAGGGAAGACCTTATGAGGAAAGACTGAGGAGGCTGAAGCAGTCACTTGAGACCAAAAGGGAAAAGGGTAGAATGATAGAGTCTGCCTGGAAACAGAGCAGAGGAAGGCCACCAAAATGATACATGTTATGCAGGATAGACCTTATGAAGAAATGTTCAGTAGACTGAAGTACTCACTTGAGGCTAGAAAGGCGAGGGGAGAAATTATAGAAACATTTAACTACCTCAAAGACATCAGCATGATGGACTGTTAACGATCAAACTCAGGGAAGGGACCTGTGCATGGGGCATAAATACAAACTGGCTGTGGTTAGGTCACCAGCGGTGTAAGGTTATATTTCTTCATGGAGAAGGTGGTGCACAACTGAAATAGTTTGTGAAGGGAAGTGGTTGAGCCAGAGACAGTGCAAGGATTCAGAGCAAGGTGGGACAAATGTAAGGAGTTATGAGAGTGGATAAAGCTACAAAACAGCCTGCTCTGCTAATAGAGGACTTGAATTAAGCCCTCCCAGTGATAGGCTGGAGTGAAAGTAGATTGGACCAGGTCAGAGTGGATGGCCTTTTGTCTTTTTCTCCCTGTAATAGTTTCTCTGTTTTTCATTCTGTAACGAACTGGAGGTGCAGGAATATGAAATGATATAGTGAACAGATACTCAAATATGTAACTATGGAGAGAATAGTGTGTAGGAATATGTACGCCTGGAGACAACAGGGTGTGTAGGAATACATAAGAATGGACACAGCTGGGTGTGAAGGAACATGTAAGTATGGAGAGAACACAGGGAACACGAATATGCAAGTATGGAACACAGTAATTTGACTTCAGTGGTGTCCAATCTTGACCCACAATTTGTGATGGAATAGTCGGCCCACTAGCGTAAGCGGCAGTGCTGACAGTTGTGGCACCGAAGACCCCCGTTCAGGAATGAACCTGGAACATTCAAAGGCTGGCCATGTGGAGGATGATTAGAGTCCAGAACACTGTCCATTTCCTCAGGGGTGGGAGGGTTGGGATGGTCAACAGTAGTCTGACTCATAGCAGCAACTTGGGATAGTAGTAGTAGTAATAGTAGTAGTAGTAATAGTAGTAGTAGTAGTAGTAGCAGCAGTAGTAGTAGTAGTATGTATTTTATTTTCAAACAAGAATCAGGTCATTAGGATATATATCCTGTTTACAGGACAGTCCTGTGAGGGTCCCTCAGTTGCAAACATACAAATAGTAAAATAACATTTGCACAGCATAACATACAGACTTATACAAATAAGCACTAGTAAGCATAGCACAGTAATAACAGTAGGATCAATTGAAGCATTTACAAGTGAGTATAACAGTTATCTTAATAGCTTGAGAAAAATGAGAATGTCCTGAGATCGCTCGTACTGATGAAGGAAATAGTTGCTAGGTGTGCCTGACACCCTTTGAACATGCGGGCTTGGAGCCGTTGGCTCACACACATGCATGGGAGACTGCTTGGCATGCCTCTGATATCATTGCATGATCCAGTTTCAGGGGGAGCTTAAAAGGAAAACCATTCTCACTGGGCTGCAGATTGATGCCAGGGCCCTGTACCTCCTCTACACTGAAATGACCTTAAGGTGTAAGTTCCAGCTGGGACCGATAGAGTGATATGGTCTCTCCCTACATGGACAAGGCTGTGGGATTGGATGGCGTACATCCCAGGGTACTAAATGAGCTAAGGGTGGAACTAGCAGAGCCATTATCAGAACTGTTTAGTGAGTCTCTAAGCACAGGTGAGATCCCAGAAGACAGGAGAAGGGCTCATGTGATCCCGCTCCACAAGAGTGGTAGCAGGAAGGAGGCAGGGAACTACAGACCAGTCAGCCTTACCTCAGTAGTGGGCAAGATTATGGAGGCACCCCTTAAGGAATGGATAGTGCAACACCTGGAATCCATAGGAACACAGAATCCAAGGTAGCATGGGTTTAGAACAGGAAGATCCTGTCAATATACCCTAGAGCAAAGGAGGCAAAGAGGGGATATGATTGAAACATTCAAACACCTTAAGGACATTAACAAGGTGAAAGAGCCTAACATGTTTCAATATAAGAAAAATAGCAAGACAAGAGGACACAGCATGAGATTAGATGGAGGCTGATTAAGGGGTAATGTGAGGAAGTTCTTTTTCACAGAAAGGGTGGTGGATGTATGGAACAGCCTACCTCAGGAAGCGGTAGATATGAGTACAATGCAGGGCTTCAAACAGGCATGGGATAGGCATAAGGGAGCAATACAGATGAGTATGAACAAATAGACCATTGACAGTAAAGGCATAAGGCACATTCATAAGGTAGAAAAAGAAATGGACAGACTGGATGGACCTTGCTGTCCTTATCTGCCATCAATTTCTAGTTTCTATGGATCGCCTCTTTGAGGGGCAAATTACAGTCCTCTTGGACTGGGCAACTGGGAGGGAAGTGCCAGGGGGGAGGTGGTCCCAGAGATCTGCGTTTGATATGGGGTACATCCCCACCCTGAAACAGAGTTAAAAAAGACAAAATGTGTGATTACTAGTGCGGTTATGAGTCATCATCTGTCATTTTTCATGTAAGAAAAACTATAGGCGTAATTCAGAAATTCCTTGCAGGGTCTGCTTTCACCTTCATGTGGCTCTAATTATAAATATCATCTTTATCATTAGATTTCTTCTCTTTTTATTTGCAGGATATAAAATCCCAAAGAAAAAACTGTTATCGCTATTTAAGGGCGCTAAGGAATGACCACAGCATGATATGGAGAGGAAAGAGACCCGACAGCAGGAGTATTATCTTGAAGACATTCCCAGCAGTAAGTGGATGACTAGATAATGAGTTTATGTGGGACTTTTCCAACTGGTGTTGAGAGGGGGTTAGGAATATTAGGGAAGAAGGTGTAGAGGTGGAGGTAGAGTCTGGGAGTATGGAATAATGGAGAGGTAGTGGAGATGTCAGAAAGACTCAAATAAGTAAAGCCAAGAATTTTTAAAAGAAACAGGGTATGTTTTATGGTAGCTATGGAACTGAACTGCGAGGTTATTTGTTTGTTTTTGTTTATTTGATTCTAGGATTACAAATAACTTTGAGCTGAAGCTCTTTTACAAAGGTTCCACGTCAGTAAGTACAGACATACAGGTCATACAGGTTACATACATTATAAAACAATCAGTAACACAATCGTCATAACATGTTATTACAAGGACTTTACAGGAAACACAATGGGAAGATGTAGGCAACAAAGAAGATGTTAGTGTGAGGAGGAGGTAGGAAAGGAGGGGTGGGACAAAGAAAGGCAGCCAAAGGGGCTTTTGTCAAGACAGAGCAGGGGTAAGAGCAAATGTTAGGCATGGTAGGGATGAAGTGCTATGAAGGTTGGCCACAGCAGACATCAGGGACTATGGGCAGTAGTGTGGCGAGTATTGCATTAAGCAAGGCATTCACAGGTGCTTGAGCCTGCTAATGAGAGGCAGAGCTTAGTCTTGAGAGTGCCCAGTGTTGGAGAGTTAGGAATGTCAGTAGCGAGACTGTTTAGCCAGCTAGGGGCCCCATATGCAAAGGACCTTTGGCCTTGGGTTGTGCGACAGTAAGGGATTTGCAGGGTTAGGGGTTTTGAGCTCCTGGTGTTACAATTTTTGACTCTGTATTTGAGGAGGGAGCAGACCCGTGGGGCAGCAATGCCCATCATTATTTGTTTTGCTGCATTGTAGGTTTGATACTTTATTCGGTTGTTGAGTTGCAGCCATCCAGCTTGGGAGTAGAAACTGCAGGTATGGGTTAAGCGGTGGGCTCCAGTGATAAGTCCACAGGCATTATTCAGGGAGGTAGAAACATGTTTGAGCGAGGTGGCAGTGGCAGAGCCATAGATAATGAGTCCGTAGTCTATAATACTAACAATAGAGCTCTGGATGGCAATAGAGGGGGCTTCGGTGGTTTGATGCTTCCTATGGCGGAAGAGTAGGCTCAGTCTGGTGTTAGCCACTTTTGCCACATTATTATTGTGGTCAGCATAGGACAGTTTGGAGTCAAGGGTGAGGCCAAGGTATTTAAAGGTATGAACTTGTTCTAGAGTGACTCCTTCCTTGGTTTTTATGGAGAGGTGATACTGGTTATTCTTGCTGCGTGGGCTGCTGACAAGCATTGTCTTTGTTTTTTTCTGGTTCAGGATCAGCTTATGTTTTAAGAACCAGTTTTTGACTGCAGTAAAACCCCGCTGGAGGTTCTCCTGTAGCTGACTTGAATCATGGTGGGAGGTTAGGATAACAGCATCATCAGCATAGAGCAAGATTTTTTCTGGACAGGAGTCTGGCAGTGTGTTCAAAAAAATGCTGAAGAGGAGGGGGCCCAATATAGAACCCCGAGGGACACCAGAGCGGATAGGTCTGGCACCTGAGAGAGTGTCCACAATTTTCACTCTTCAGGACCGGTTATCTAGGTAGCTTTTGAACCAGTTCACAGAGTTGGGTGAGAGTCCCGCAGCCTGTAGCTGGACAAGCAGGAGACGGTGGTTGACTGTATCAAAGGCCTTTGTTAAGTCAATGAAAGCAGACCCAGTTTGTTGTCCGTTATCCAGTGAGTGGTGGATGGTGCCGGTAAATTCAAGTAGTGCTGTGATGGTACTGTGACCCTTTCTAAAGCCATATTGCTGCCTGCACAGGATGTTATGCATGTCCAGAAAGTCAGTAAGCTGGTCCGCAACTATACATTCCAGGGCCTTAGAGAGTGGAGGAAGGATGGAAATTGGACAGAAGTTCTCATGTGCAGTTTTGACACCACTTTTATGTATGGGGGTTACCATAGCAGATTTCCATTTATCCAGAAACTGGCTAAGTCTGAGGGAGAGGTTGAAAATCCTGGTCAGAGGTAGTAGGACTTCATCAAGGGTGAGTGATAGAAGTCTAACGTCAAGAGAGTCGTTGCTAGATCTGGACTTACTAATGGCTTTGGTAACATAGCTGCGCACCTGGTACATCTTGACTGATTTAAAGTGAAAAGGAGGGTGGCTAGTGGGGGCAGGGGAGGTTGGGGAATTAGGAGTGTCATCCTCTTTGAAGAAATCAGGTGGAAGTACAGAACTAAGTTATGTGAAAGCAGCATTAAATGTGTCAGCAATGCTTTTCGGGTCTTGAGTGGTCATACCATTAATGCAGAGTACGGATGGGGGAAATTTGGACTGCTGCCCAGTAACTTCTTTTATGTTATTGCAGAAGTCTCTTCCATTGCCCCAGGAGCTTGCAAGAGCGTTATTGAAGAAGGCCAATTTTGTTTGCCGGATAGATTTGGTACAGTCATTCCGTGCACGTTTGTCGTTTTCGATGTCGATTTGTCTTCCAGTGTTTATGGTGAGCTCCCAAAGGTGGTCCCTTGCCTTTAGTCACCTTAGGAGGTCACCTGTGAGCCAGGGGTTACAGAGAGCCTTTACTTTTCACTTTTTTATTGGGGCAAATATGTTGCGGGCTTCATTGAAGATGCTGATGAAATGGTCGAGGGCAGTGTTCACATTAGTGGCTGTGAGGATTGGTGACCATTCCTCTAGGAGAAGGTGGGGTTTTAGGTGTGTTAACTGTCCATGAGGTAGAACTCTGCTGGTGATGTTTTTTTTTTGGGGGGGGTTGAGAATTTGTTGGACCAAGAGCAGCTAACAAGAGAGTGGTCACTGAGGGAGTCAGGGAGGACAGTGGTGTTTGTAATCCAGGTGGGGTGGCTGGTTAGGATCCAGTCCAGCAGGGTACAGGTTCCAGTTTTATAGTTTTTCCTGGTAGAGAGTCGAGCATTTGGGTGAGGTTAGCTGCTGCTATAGCGTCCCTGTGGGCCCCAGCCTCAGCAGCAGGCCAGTTTATATTAAAGTCCCCGTGAAGGATAAATTCTTTGTCAGGTGGGACAGATTTAACATATTCAAGAACTGCATTGAGCCCACTATCTTGCTCTTTAGGTGGAATATAGATCATAACAACAGTGAGGGCTTTGTTCTGAGCACTAAGAAGGATTTTAATGGGAAGTATCTGCGCCATAGTGTTTTGGGGGGCAGAGCTGTTGTGGTGTCCCAGGAAGGTATCCTTTAGGTAGAGGACACAACCACCACCTCTTTTTGTTGTACGATCAAGGCAAAAAACATTGTACCCAGGGAGGGTGATAGCATGATTAGGGATTGATGGGGGGAGCCAGGTTTCAACAGTTGCTAAAATGTCTGGATTGTGTTGGCAAACAAAAGCCTGAAAGGCATCTATTTTATGGAGGAGGCTGCAAATGTTGAGCGAGATTATTGAGAGGGCTCCTGCATTTTTGCTCTGATTTGTTGCCTTGGTAGTAGATGGACCAGGGTTTGGGTGAATGTTGCCAGACATCAGTAGGAGAAGAAGGATAAGCTTTAGAGTACTCATGCATAATTTCCTAGCCAGGCATTTACTTCTTAGTGTCAGCTGAGAATGTGAGTTGGAAGAGCATGTCATGAGGTGATGGTGGATGTTCAAGGTGAGAGCAGTGAGAGTGGGTGAGTGGGGTACCCAGCACCCATAGGTGAGACAGCACAATTCAGTAGGTGTGTGCGGGCCCCGGGGTGGGTGGCAGAGTTGTAGATGTAGGGTACCTAGGTGTCGATAAGTGGGAATGGGTAGGTAACTGATTGGGGCAGAGGGAAAGCAGGCTCTGGGAGGGTGGAGTAGTGTAAAGAGGGGAAATAGGAGAAGGAGGAGAAGGGGGTGCAGGGTGCAGGCAGGGTGCATGATTAGTTGACAGGGAGGAGGTAGTGGAGAGAGAGCACAGGGAAAAAGCAGGGTGGAGAGGGGGAAGCTAGACAGGGAAGGGGGCAGAGGAGAGGGAGCGCAGGGATAGTCGAAGGTGGGGATGAGAGACAGCAAAAAAGAGTAGGAGGGCCGAGGAATGAGCTACAGAAGGAGGGCAGTAGTGTTTTTAAAAAGAGAGAGAAAAAGAAAACGGTGCTGGGGGAGGGCAGCACAAGGTATAGTGAGTCGGGATAGAAAGATTGGATAGGCGGGGGAGGGACCGGAAGGGGAGGGCCAAGAGCGCCACACCCTATAGGAGATGAGCAAGAAGGAGGAGCAAACCAGGGGCATCTGGAGAGTCTATTTAATAAAGGTTGGAGGTGGGGGAGGGTGTGAATTTTCCACCACAGCCACTTGAATACAATGAGCACAGCAGCCCTGACTCAGGAAACTTGCAGCAGGCCAATCTCAGAGTAGCAAAATGGACAGAGGTCCAATCAGGGGGGAACCGCAGTGAGCAACAGCCAATGGCGGCCACTCACAGCAGCCCTGGGGAGTCAGGAAATCTTACCCGGCTTCTGTGTCCTACGGCGGCCTGAGGTGTGCGCCGGCTGGTGGAGCCGTGCCGTGACCGTATTGAGCAGGGGGCTCAAGAGCCTAAGGACAAGGGCAAGATCTAAAAAAAAGAGAGAGAAGTAGTGAGTTTAGATGTGGGAGGGGAGCTGAGACAAAGGAGCTAAATAGTGGGGCAGGGAGCTGTGCGCTGGTGAGGGCAGACAGCAGCGGGAGGGGTCATGATGGCAAGGTGCAAGATTCTTGAGGCAACACAAAGCCTTGGCTTGGCACCACTGTGTGAGGTGTAGAGTAGGAGTCTGACCTAGCAAAAAGATAAGAGAATAATAAGCAAAAGGTTTGGAGAAAAAGGAGAGGGGTGGTTCAAGCCTGAGGGAGACAGAGGAGGGAGGGAGAAGAGAGAGTAAACCAGGGTAATTATAATGCACTGGAGAGCTGATACTTTAAACAACAGTACACAATTCTTCGGATTCGATTCAGGGCACAAAGCATAGCAGAGCAGTAGAAATACAAATAAAATATAGTCCGGCAGGGAAGTTCAAGGCTAGCCATACATTTTTCACCACAGCCACTTGAATACAATGGGCGCAGCAGCCCCGACTCACGAAACTTGCAGCGTGCCAATCTCAGAGTAGCAAAATGGACAGAGGTCCAATCAGGGGGAACCGCAGTAAGCAACAGACAATGGCGGCAGCTCAAAGCAGCCCCGGGGAGTCAGAAAATCTTACCCGGCTTCTGTGTCCCATGGTGGCCTGGAGGTGTGCGGCCGCGGCTGGGTGGAGCGGCGCTGCGGCTGTATGGAGAAGGGGGCTTGAGAGCCCAAGGACAAGAGCAAGATCCAGCTTCTGTGTCCTATAGGTGGCCTGGAGGTGTGCGGCCGAGCAGCTGGTGGAGCTGTGCCACGGCCGTATGGAGCAGGGGGCTCGAGACCCCAAGGACAAGGACAAGATCTGGCTTTTGTGTCCTACGGGCGGCCTGGAGGTGTGCAGCCGAGCAGCTGGTGGAGCCGTGCCATGGCCGTATGGAGCAGGGGGCTCGAGAGCCCAAGGACACGGGTAAGATCTGGTTTCTGTGTCCTGCGGGCGGCCTGGAGGTGTGCGGCCAAGTGGCTGGTGGAGTCATGCCATGGTCGTATGGAGTAGGGGGCTCAAGAGCCCAAGGACAAGGGCAAGATCCAGCTTCTGTGTCCTACGGGTGGCCGAGCGGCTGGTGGAGCCATGCTGTGGCTGTATGGAGCAGTGGGCTCGAGAGCCCAAGGACAAGGAGTTGGTGGACATGACAAGTGATTGCCTTCATGGAGTCTGTATTCCTGGACTGGGTGAGCACACAGGTATCTGTATTATAAACATTTTGTTCTTAAAGAAGGAAGGACTTGGAAAGTTCAAGGAGGAGTGAACTACTGTAGTTAAAAGTAGAGGAGATGACAGGAAGAGAAGGGAGTTCAGCAGAAGAAACTTTAGGAAGTGACAGTGTAAGTAGGATTACAAAGTTGCTAGTAAGTCAGTTAAGGCTTCACTTTATGGTGATTGTCTACGACAACGCTCACGGCACTGTATAGTACACTGAAATACAATAAAAGTCTGACAGACACATCACATTACAATACATACGTACTCCTATAGTACAGTATAATATCAATGTGTAGCGCTTCATAATATAGAAAGTACATTATACACTGAATCATCATCAGCCATTCTGATTAAAACATCTCTTTCCTGAATCAGTCTTTTCTGTGGATTCCTATTTATTGGTCTGGGCCAGTGGCATTAGGAACGCAAGCCAGCAAATCTTTGTTCAAGGAGCCAGCAACTGTACACTTCCTTGTGGGGTTACCCGTGACATTCTCGACCACAACTGAGCAAACCGTAAAAATGGCAACTCAATCACAGCACATGTCATGGGGGCTACCGAGGAAGTAGAGCTACTGGATGGGGTGGGTTGGCGAATGTAGTGACAGGATGTCACTACACGTACGCATACAGGGTGGGGTGGGAGTCAGCATGCTCGGTGAGGGGTGGGAGGAGTTTTGAGGGGTGGTGCCATGGTGTGGTGGGTCGGTTTGTGGCTTGAGTGGGCAGGGTACTGGGTTTGGGTTCGGGCACAGGTACATTTTCGTTGCGCCGGGCCTGAATTTATTTATTTATTTTTTAACATTTTGCATCTCTCCTGACATGCAACCCTCTGGAGTTGAGAATCCTTAAGTAGAGGGGTGGGGGCAAAGCTCTCCCGTAAAACATTAAAATACAAGTCCCGGTGCTGTTTGCTGTGCGGCTGGGAGTCAGAGAAGCAAAGTTGATTTTTGACAGTCTGACTTTTCATAGCAACCGTCACCTTCGCGGTTGCCGTTATGACATGGAACCCCATGTGGCACCACACATTAAACAATAACCATTGATGGCTCGCTCATGAACCTCAGTTCTCTGTTTTATGATGTCACGTACACACCATGGGAGTGTCACGTCAGTTTGCCTCATCACAGCCATTATTTTTTGCTGCATCACCATCACTTTTTCTTGTATGGTGTCATTCTCATTCCTATTCTTTTCTGTTCACAGCGCCAAAGTGAAGTCAGAAGAGGCCATAGCCAAAGAATAATTAAAGAATGCCACACATTATGCGCTCGTGCCCCTGTGGAACAGGATAACTTCGGGGCAGCATCAAATCTGCACGGCCTGCCATGAACCCAAGCAATAACAACATGAACTCCTGCGATGCCTTCTTTTTCATGGACCACTACACCCTTGAAGACTACATGTTACAGTGGGGTCACATGATTCTTACCTTCAGTGGCAAGCAACGCATACAAGCTTCAGATGTAAGGTCACTGGGCCTTTAACCTGAGCCTTTTCCAGGAACCTCAGGTTACAAGAAAACACAAGGTTCTCCTTGACCTCACCACACTGTGATATTGTAGAGCATGATGTGTGGACAGCCCGCTCCTGGGTGGCTGGCTGAAAGCTCGCTACAGTCTGATTGCCTGGAGCAGTAGACATTTGTGGTGATGGAGTCACAGCTATACACACCGGTGAACAACTCATTGCCTCCTTTACTCTGAGGAAGCTCTAAAAAGCGAATGGCTGGGGCATCTGGAAGTGTGGTCCCAAGTTCTCTGTTAGTGGGATCTGCTGTGTTTGCTGTACGTCTAATAAATGGATTCATTTTGAACTTTATACTTTTGCCAGTGCATTTGTGCATCATTACCTAACTGGTGGCATTGATTCGTGAGTGGATGTTTTTCTTGATTTTTGCAGAGGATGACTCTGAGCCTGGCAACAGCATTGTAAGCAGCCAAGGTGTTAGACCTAAGTCCAATTCTGAGCATAGTGCCTATAGTTGCGTTGGCTTGGTGTTTGTCCCTAACTTCAGTGTCGAGGAGGGTGATGGCAGTGGGCCAGATATCAATGCTGACATTGAGAATGATGCTGAGGATGATGTTGACCCCAGTGACAAGGAGGGTGATGGCAGTGGGCCAGACATCAGTACTGACATTGAGATTGATATCGAGGATGATGCTGACCCCAGTGGCAAGGAGGGTGATGGCAGTAGGCCAGACATCAGTACTGACATTGAGAATGATGTCAAGGATGATGCTGACCCCAGTGACAAGGAGGATGATGGCAGTAGGCCAGACATCAGAACTGACATTGAGAATAATGTCAAGGATGATGCTGACCCCAGTGACAAGGAGGGTGATGGCAGTAGGCCAGACATGAGAACTGACATTGAGAATGATGTCGACCCCAGTGACAAGGAGGGTGATGGCAGTGGGCCAGACATCAGAACTGACATTGAAAATGATGTCGAGAGTGATGCTGACCCCAGTGACAAGGAGGGTGATGGCAGTGGGACAGACTTCAGTACCGACATTGAGAATGATATCGAGGATGATGCTGACCCCAGTGACAAGGAGGGTGGTGGCAGTGGGACAGACGTCAGTACTGACATTGAGAATGATATCGAGAATGATGCTGACCCCAGTGACAAGGAGGGTGATGGCAGTGGACCAGACATGAGAACTGACATTGAGAATGATGTCGAGGATGATGCTGACCCCAGTGACAAGGAGGGTGATGGCAGTGGGCCAGACATCAGAACTGACATTGAAAATGATGTCAAGAATGATGCTGACGCCAGTGACAAGGAGGTGATGGCAGTGCGTCAGACATCAGTACTGACATTGAGAATGATGTCGAGGATGATGCTGACCCCAGTGACAAGGAGGGTGGTGGCAGTGGGACAGACATCAGTACTGACATTGAGAATGATGTCGAGGATGATGCTGACCTCAGTGACAAGGAGGGTGATGGCAGTGGGACAGACTTCAGTACCGACATTGAGAATGATATCGAGGATGATGCTGACCCCAGTGACAAGGAGGGTGGTGGCAGTGGGACAGACGTCAGTACTGACATTGAGAATGATATCAAGAATGATGCTGACCCCAGTGACAAGGAGGGTGATGGCAGTGGGACAGACCTCAGTGCTGACATTGAGAATGATGCTGAGGATGATGCTGACCCCAGTGACAAGAAGGGTGATGGCAGTGGGACAGACTTCAGTACCGACATTGAGAATGATATCGAGGATGATGCTGACCCCAATGACAAAGAGGGTGATGGCAGTGGGACAGATATCAGTGCTGACATTGAGAATGATGTCGCGGATGATGCTGACCCCAGTGACAAGGAGGGTGATGGCAGTGGGACAGACATCAGTACTTACACTGAGAATGATAACGAGGATGATGTTGACCCCAGTGACAAGGAGGGTGGTGGCAGTGGGACAGACGTCAATACTGACACTGAGAATGATATCGAGGATGATGCTGACCGCAGTGACAAGGAGGGTGATGGCAGTGGGACAGACATCAGTGCTGACATTGAGAATGATGTCGAGGATGATGCTGACACCAGTGACAAGGAGGTGATGGCAGTGGGCCAGACATCAGAACTGACATTGAGAATGATATCGAGGATGATGCTGACCCCAGTGACAAGGAGGTGATGGCAGTGGGACAGACATCAATATTGACACTGAGAATGAATCGAGGATGATGCTGACCCCAGTGACAAGGAGGGTGATGGCAGTGGGATAGACATCAATACTGACATTGAGAATGATATCGAGGATGATGCTGACCCCAGTGACAAGGAGGTGATGGCAGTGGGACAGACATCAATATTGACACTGAGAATGAATCGAGGATGATGCTGACCCCAGTGACAAGGAGGGTGGCGGCAGTAGGCCAGACATCAGTACTGACATTGAGAATGATATCGAGGATGATGCTGACCACAGTGACAAGGACAGTGATGGCAGTGGGACAGACATCATTACTGACATTGAGAATGATATCGAGGATGATGCTGACCCCAGTGACGAGGGTGATGGCAGTGGGACAGACATCAGTACTGACATGGAGAATGATATCGAGGATGATGCTGACCCCAGTGACAAGGACGGTGATGGCAGTGGGACAGACATCAATACTGACATTGAGAATGATATCGAGGATGATGCTGACCCCAGTGACAAGGAGGGGATGGCAGTGGGCCAGACATCAGTACTGACACTGAGAATGATGTCGAGGATGATGCTGACCCCAGTGACAAGGAGGGTGATGGCATGGGCCAGACATCAATGCTGACACTGAGAATGATATCGAGGATGATTATGACTCCAGTGACAAGCAGGGTGATGGCATGGGCCAGACATCAATGCTGACATTGAGAATGATATTGAGGTTGATGCTGACTCCAGTGACAAGGAGGGTGATGGCAGTGGGCCAGACATCAATACTGACATTCAGAATGATATCGAGGATGATGCTGATCCCAGTGACAAGGAGGGTGATGGCAGTGGGCAAGACATCAATGTTGACGTTGAGAATGATATCAAAGATGATGCTGGCCCAGTGACAAGGAGGTTCTTGTGTCCGAAGACATCATTTGACCCAAGTTCAGTGCCAGTGGTGGTGCCAACTCCAAGCTAGCTGATAATCCAGGGACTGTTTTCTGCTCAGAGTCACTTGTTGACATCATTGCTAATGAGGATCTGGGTCACCTAGAAGGATGTGTATTGCTGTAGTCTCCTAACCTGGTGCTTTCTCCCTAAAGGCACTTCTTGGCTTATTTCTCAGATGTAGGAGGACACCCTTTGGGTGACTGTGTTAGACCTTCTCCTCAGGTGAGGCCTCCTCTGGAATTCTACAGTCCAGGCCAAGACTCTTGAGAGCAGGAATCTGAAGTCCCTGTTGAAAGCGTCACAGTTTCTTCAAGGTAATGCATTCATTACTAGCCCCTTGGGTTACTAATATGGGATCAACACCAGGCATTGGTTGGTATCACAGAGAACTGACATAGGGAGTGAGACAAGGCCCATTATAGACTCTTCTCCTTAAAACTGACCTGAGCCAGAGGTAGTATCTCATCTCCAAAAATGTCCTTCTCAGCAGAGTTATTGGTTCACGTTGCCCTTTTTGCTGAGTACACCCTGTACCAGCAGTTCTTGGTGGAGATGCTTCAGACACTGGACGTTTAGGCCTTTACCAGCTGCGATTTGACAGCATTGCCATTGGGACTCATTGGAGTTCCCAGTATTGACATAGTTGTCATCCCTTCATGAGTCTGGGCTTCATGGAGTATGTAGTGCTAGTAGAAGGTTAACAAGCTGCCATGAAGACCCCTGCCACCTTGGAAAAAAACCCAAAGTGAGAAATGGCTATGTCCTCAGGAGTCACGAGTGAAGATGGAGTGACCAGGGTGCCATGATCCTGGGACAGAAAGCCTGTGCACAGTGGCAGAGGTACTGGGGGTTCCACTGCAATTTGCTGAGGCAGAGGGAACTAGACCTGGCGAGGCCAAAATGGAGCAATGAGGATCATGGTCACCCCCTCCATTAGCAGCTTGATTAGATCTTGCTGAAAAAGATGAAAGAGAGGAAAGGCTTACAGAAACCTCCCTGTCCAGGAGAGGGACAGTGCATCTCACCAGAAAACTCCAGACCCTAGAGTGAGCAAGCAGAAAAGTGGCACTTTTGCTTTGAGTAGGGATACAAACAGGTCCAGCTTTGGGTGACTCCAGTGTCCGAACAGATCTACCACTAAGGAGCGCAGGAGCTCACACTCATGCACCCAAGACCAAGACCAACTGAAGCTCTCCAATCGGATGTTTTGGACACCTGGAATATGCATGGCTGAAAGACGAAGGCCGTGGTCCAATGCCCAATACTAGACTTACATTGGCTCCCAACACCAAGAGTATGAATGGGTTCCCCTTTGCTTGTGGATGTAATGGACCATGCTGGTGTTGTATGCCTGGATCAGCAATGGGCCCGTGAAGAACTAGGTCTGGCAGGCCTGAAGGGCATACAGAATGGCCCACATATGCAGAACATTTATGTGAAGATGTCTCTCAGCTATGGACCACACTCCATGGGTGTGGTAAGCCCCCAGATGAGCCCTACATACTAAGTTGGTTGCCTCCATGGTCAGGATTTGCTGAGGGGGGATAAGGAAGGGCACCCCCTGCAGTAGGTTCTTGGGATCTAGCCCCCATAACTGGACCCTCTTTACAGGGACCAAGACTATTTGGTCAAGATCACCTTTACACTGATCCCACTGAACTCTGAGAGTCTACTGAGGGATTCTCATGAGCAGGCTGGCTAGATGGACAGTGACTATGGCAGTCACCATGTGACCCAGAAGATGTAGGAACAAATGAGCTGGGACATACATAGATACATAGAAATTGTTGGCAGATAAGGATGCCAGACCCATCTAGTCTACCCATTTAGTTGCTTGTAAAAGTGTTCTATGGCCTTACATGGTCACTGGCTTTCGCTTTTCCTTCCCATTACTAGTGTCCCTTTGTACCTGAGTGGGGACGCATATGCATGTACCTTTGGGACACGATGAGAGGAGTACAGCATTCTGGCTAGCTCCATCAAGTGGTCTGCCCTGTCCTATGGAAGGAAGGCCATGCCCTGAGCTGTGTCCAGGACAGCCCCAATACACTAAAGGCATTGAGAGGGTGAGAGGAACAACTTGGCCAGATTGATGGTCACCCCAAGGTCCTAAAATAGGTGGAGGGTGTGCTCCAGTGTTAGCAGGAGGCACTCCCTGGATGGGGCTGCTAGAAGCCAGGAATGGAAAAAAAATCCCAGGCACTTGATGGCTACTGCTTCCACTGCCAGGCACTTGATAAAAACCCCGGGGGATTAGAACATGCCAAAAGGAGAGCCTAGAATTGGAAACGAGCTCCCTGAAAGTGAATGTGTAAAAATGCCTGTGAGATGCGGATATTTTGATGTGAAGAAATGCTTCCTGTATGTCCAGGGAACAGATCCAGTCCCGCCAATGTAACAGGGGAAGAAGATCCTGCAGCATGACAATTCTGAATTTCTTATACTGATTTGATAGATTTAGTTTGCCGAGGTCCAGGATTGGCCTGAGATCTCCCATGCACTTGAGGACCAGGAAGAAATGAGAGTAGTACCTGTTCCTGTTGGGAGATGGAACTGGCTCTATACTTCTGCTATCAAGAGGGTATGGATTTCCTCCCAGATCAGGGGTACATGATGGGGAGGGTAGTGGGACAGAGATGGGGCTTGTCTGAAGGCCACTTCAGGAACACCAGAGAGTGACCCTGTTCAATTAACTGAAGTACCCAGCTATCTGATGTGATCTTCCTCCACTTGGGCTAGAGGAGAGGGAGAAATGATCCCCTACAGCCACCTACACCCTGCCTGAGGGAGGGGTTGGGAATGGAGTCAGGAGGGAGGACAGGACACAGTGGGAGCTGCCGGTCCCCCTCTATGCATTTTGCTACTAGAGGCGGCTGAGGTAGGCAAGGTAGGTGCTATAGTCTTGCATTTCTACAGGGTTCTAGCTGGCTGCTGGGCTAGGTGGGGAGGCGGACAATGAAAGTCTGCTTCTGGGTAGGCCTGGGCTGGGTATGATAAATGGAGTGGAGTGATCTAATGGCTCTCCCTGAGGCCTGAAGCTTAATGAGGATGTCCTCCATGTCCTCCATGTCCCACTGAAGAGCAGGGAACCCCTGAAGAGGGCATGCAGGATGGATTTCTGCTCATCCTGTGTGAACCCCAAGACACTGAGCCAAGCATACTGGTGAAGGCAGATGCCAGTGGCTATAGCCCTAGCTGACACATTTGCAGCATCATAGGTGGTTCTGAGAAGGTGGTCACCAACATCTGAGATCACGTTTCTTACAGGGTATATCTTCTCTGAAATTACTGTATTACAGGTGGAGCTTACATTTTTGTGACTTTTTTTATCATTGGGCTAAGCAAAATTACTGTTTGACACTGGTTTTATTTTATTCTTGTTTGTTGAAAGGTTTGTTGTCTCAGAGGTGTTTCAGTCTCCTTCTCACATTGAAGGAGCTAATTGCTTTTCCTCCCACAGCTCTTCCAAAGGATTAGGTGTGTATGTGGGGGTGGAGCTGGCAAACTGTCAGTAATTTCCAACAGAAAGAAGGGTTAAAAAGTCAGGTTAGTTGATATCTTGGAGGTAGAAGACTTGGTTTGCTGGCCAAGGCACCTAGCTTCACCTGAGCTCTTTCCTTCTAAGACTGCTTGAAAGGCAGAGTAGAGAAACTTACCAGAGCAAGGGAGAAGGATTAAGACTTAGTTTGGCTAAGCAGATTTACTGTGTGGTGGTGTTTTTATTTTTACTACAGGGATTGCTACTGTTTGTTGCTAACATTTCATTGCTTTATTTTTCTCTGATTCAAATTGTTGTTGCTGGTATACCTTCTTCTGCATTATTACAAGGTGTGCCTACAGGTGTGTGCTAACAGATTACTGCTGTAATCTTCTGATTCAAATTGTCTTTGCAAGGTATATCTTCTGTTACTGCTTTATTTTTCTCTGGAGCAAAGTGTTTCTTACAGGGTATATCTTCTCTGAAATTATTACAGGTGGTGCTTTACAGGTTTTACAGTTTTATCTAACATTAGGATAAGCTTTCAGGGTTACTGCATTTGTTGTTGACTGATTGTTTCTGCTCTTACCTCCTTGTTCTTTCGTCCGTGGTTCTTCTTTTTTGGCAGGGGAAGGGCCCAGCCACCCACCCCCATCCCCAACCACCCCACACTACACTCCTTTTATAGGGTACCACAGTTGTAACATTTCCTGTGGCAGAACAGGAAGAAGCGGATCAGTGGGGCCTCCACAAAGTGATCTCATTTACAGGGCACTAGTAATTTAACTTGTTATAACAAGTTAAACAAAGCACAATTAAACCATTACTTGCATTTTTTTTTTCCTTCTAATTACTCTGACTAGGTTACAAACCCAGCAACTTATTTGGAATGGATTTATTAACTGCAGGTACTGTGGAACAATTTTCAGAAGGACAGTCTTACAGGATTTAGGACACTGTCCTACATGCTGGGCCTTTGGAGATCTTAGGTCTCAGCTCCGGGCAGCATGGGCAGAGATTGCACGCCTCAAATTTCATATTGAAGAGGAAATACATTATAAGAACCACCCGCCATTTCCCCAGCATCCAACAGAAAAACCTCGGCACATGAGGGTAGTTGGTCCAGGGAGGTTGGCAGGTGGTTAGGAGGAGCAAATCAGGTGCCCCATCACTCTCTGCTCTCCAACACATTACCTCCAAAACCATATAAACACTACAACAGGTATCTGCCTCTATCTCTGAAATCAAATAAAGAGGCAGAAGACACTGCAGAGCAGGACACTGCATGCACAGGAGCTAGCACAACAATACTCACCCAAATCAGGAACCAAAACTAAACAAGCAGAAAGGAAATCAAAAACTTTGATCATAGGAGACTCCATGATTCGGGAGTTGATACCCATCTCCAGCCAGGGTGATGGTCAGATGTCTCCCAGGTACATCAGCATGGAGAGACACTGACCGCATTGACTAAAATTGTTCACAAAGCAGGAGAAAACATTGATGTCCTAGTACACATAGGGACTATGATCTCGCCAGCCGGTCAGTTGTGGAGACCAAGGAACACCTGACTAGGCTGGGTGACAAACTATCATCTATTTCGTCGGCATCTCCTTCTGAGATCCTGCCAGTCTGGGAGAAGGGAGCAGATGGACGGAAGGTCAGAGAAGGAGATAGGGAGCTAAACACGTGGCTCAAGGACTGGTGCCAGGAAAAAGGACACAGATTTGTAGGAACTGGCAACAGTTCTGGGATAAAGTTCTTTAAATTTGATGGACTGCATCTGACTAAAGAGGAGTCAGTGCATTGGGGCAGAAGTTTGACGCCTTTGCAGAATATTTAAACTAGCAATGGGGAGAGGGTGCAGCACCCCATACGCGAATGGGAAGAACACCCCTCCCTCAGCTAGTGGTCAAACAGGAATTCAGCGTGTTTGCCATTCATTTGCATCACCAGGTAAGAAAAAGGTTTGTCTCCCCATACGATGCACAGGGTAATGCCAAACTTCACCCAACAACTAACACACAAAATCTGGCCAATGGAAAATCATGTACACAAATGCTCACAGCCTGGAAATAAGATCCCAGACCTGCAGGCAATAATGTCAGAGGCTAAACTGGACATAGTAGCTTAGTGAGACGTGGTTTACCAGTAACCACACTTGGGAGACTTCAGTACCTGGATATGTATTGTTCAGAAGAGACCGAGTGCAAAAGGGGGAGGGGTGCCCTGTATGTTAATGAAAATATCAAAGCTACAGAAATTCAGAATACATAAGGAGCCAGAAGAACTGTGGGTCACCCTGGAAACAGGTAATGGGACAGCCATAAGAACTGGGTTGTCTACAGGCCCCCAGACCAGAGGGAGGACATAGACACATTACTGTTAGAAGATATACAAAACATGACAGCTAAAGGGGAGGTTCTGATAATGGAGACTTCAACATGCCAGATACAGATTGGTCAATACCAGCAGGAACATCTGCCAGAACTAGACTCATAGTGGATTCCCTGCAGGGGAGGGCCTCAAACAACTGGTACAGCAACCCACAGAGACAGGGCTATCCTAGATCTAGTACTGACTAACAAAGAAGGGATCACAGATCTCCAGGTAGAAGGTCACCTGGGGGCCAGTGACCATCACATGGTATGGTTCAATTTGGCTACTACATCTAAATCATCCCATTCCAAGGCAAAAATATGGGACTTCAGAGGAGCTGACTTTGATAAGATGGCCAACAGAGTTAAGCTAGCCCTGGCAAAAAAGAAACACAGGTGAGGAAGTACAGGCAAGTGGGCAAGCATTAAGGATACAATACTTGAAGCAACATCCCATTGTGTTAGACAGAAAAGGAAGTGCAAAAGAAGAAGGAAACCACTTTGGTTCTCAAATATAGTAGCAGAAAAGGTCAGAGCCAAAAGGCTGGCCTTCAGAAAATATAAGGGAACACAGCGGGATGAAGATAGGGAGGCATACCAAACTGCCTAAGGGAAGCAGGTAAGGCAGTAAGGCAGGCAAAGTCCCAAACTGAGGAAACACTAGCACGAATAGTAAAGAAGGTGACAAGACTTTCTATAGATACATTAGCGAAAGGAGAAAGTCCAGAGGGGGTATTGCTGCTTAATGGAGAAAAGGGAGCATGAGGAGGAGGACCCTGTAAAGGCATCTATCCTAAATAGATACTTTGCTCAGTATTTACTGAAGAGAAGGTAGGGCAGGGCCCACAGCTCAGCATCATGGACACAGGGGGAGGAGGTGAGCACTACTCCTTCACAAAAGAAAGGGTCCTACAAGAGCTTGCTAGCTCAGGGTGGATAGGCAATGGGACCTGATGGCATACATCCCAGGGTACTTAAGGAGCTAAAGGAGGAACTAGCAGAGCCATTAGCAGAATTGTTTAGTGAGTCTCTGAGCACAGGAGAGGTCCCAGAAGACTGGAGAAAGGCTCATGTGATCCCACCCACAAGAGTGGTAGCAGGGAGGAGGCGGGGAACTACAGACCGGTCAGTCTTACCTCAGTAGTGGGCAAGATTATGGAGGCACTCCTAAGGAAAGGATAGTGCAACACCTGGAATCCATAGGGGCACAGGATCCAAGACAGCATGGGTTTACAAAGGAAGGTCCTGTCAAACTAATCTCATAGATTTCTTTGACTGGGTAACCAGAGTGTGGACCAAGGGGAGCAGTTGATGTCGCCTACCTTGACTTCAGCAAAGCTTTGACACTGTTCCACATAGAAGATTGATAAATAAGCTAGGTAGGCTCGGGGTGGGTCAGAAGTTGGTCAACTGGGTGGCAAACTGGTTGACTGGCAGAAAACAGAGAGTGGTGGTAAATGGTATACAGTCAGAAGAGATGCAAGTCACAAGTGGGTACCTCAGGGATCAGTCCTGGGGCCAGTCCTATTCAACATCTTCATTAGTGACCTCGCAGATGGACTAGAGGGTAAGGCTTGTCTGTTTGCAGATGACACCAAGATCTGCAACAGAGTAGATGATCCAGATGGGGTGGGCAGAATGAGAAGAGATCTGGATAAACTAGCAGAATGGTCAGAAGAGTGGCAACTGGGATTTAATGCAAAGAAGTGCAAAATCATGCACATAGGGAAGAGAAACCCTGAAGCCACTTATAGGCTGGGAGGAGTTGCTAGCAGTCACAAAGGAAGAAAGAGACTTGGGCATCATCATCACTGATGACCTAAAATCATCCAAGCAGACCTCTAAAGCAGTAGGTAAGGCTAGGGGGTGTTAGGGTGTGTAAGTAGGGTATCACAAGTCGTAAGATGGAGTAATAATCCCTCTGTACAAGACATTGGTTAGGCCCCATCTGGAGTACTGCGCAGTATTGGAGCCACACTTCACAAGGACATTAACCAAATTGAGGCAGTCCAGAGAAGGGCAACCAAAAATGGTGCAGGGACTGCATCAGAAGACATATAAGGACAGATTAACGGAGCTCAATATGTATACCCTTGAGCAAAGGAGGAGAGAGGTGATATGATCGAGACATTTAAACACCTTAAGGGCATAAACAAGGTGAAAGAGTCTAACATGTTTAAATATAAGAAAATAGCAGGACAAAGGACACAGCATGAGATTAGAGGGAGGCCGATTAAGGGGAATGTGAGGAAATTCTTTTCACAGAAAGGTGGTAGATGCATGGAATGGCTTACCACAAGAAGTGGTGGCTATGAATACAGTGCAGGGCTTCAAACAGGCATGGGATAGGCATAAGTGAGCAATACAAATGACTATGAATAGATAGGTCACTGACAGAGCAAAGGCCGATGGTACATTTATAAGGTAGAAAAAGAAATGGGCAGACTGGATGGGCCTTGTGGTCCTTATCTGCCGTCAACTTCTATGTTTCTATGTTTCTATGTTACGTTGAGGTTTTCATGCAATTCCTTCTTGGGAGGCCCCTCAGGGAGGAGAGGATGAACTCTTGGACCTTGTTCCACAGAGAATTCTAATATTGTAGCATGTGGCCAAGGTAGCTGAAGGCCCAGATGGCAAGAGTGGAAGAAGCAAAGTTCCATTTACTGAAAACATCCAAATGGTGGAACTCCCAGTCTTGGGTCAGGGAGCTGAGGTGTATCAATCATGTGGAGTGGTCATGGGCAGCACTGATGACCACTGAGTCTGCCTCAGTTTGCTCCTCACAAAAAGGCTTGCCCTCAGGAGCATGGCATAGTCTGTCTGTGAGGAGATGGAGCTGATGCCAGGCTACCATTGTCACATTCTCCTAAGTATCGATAAGTTGGTGAACCACAAATGGTGGGGCATCAGACTTACATAGGTAATTAACCAACTGCCTATGTTTGGGGTCCTGCTTCTCTGAGCCAAAGCCCATCACTGCCTGGATGGGGTGCATGACCACAGAAAAGAAGTCATCCGGTGGGGACCATGGAATATTCTTAGGTGCACAGACCCTGCAGAAGACTTGGATGAGGGAGAGGGGGAGCCTGAAGCATCATCCCCTGCATCCAAGGCATCCTTACACCCAGAATCGGGGAGGACCAGGTCATGGTGGTCCCCTTTGTCAGCCAGATAGGTAGGGGAAAAGGCCGGCTGGGGCATTTGGGGGGATCCTGGGTGGAGGGAGACATACAGTAGGCCCCTGTAGTGGGTCCTGTGGGGAAAGGCGGCACAGCTGGCTCTGGTACCTAGGAATGCAAGACCCCCCCCCAAAGGAAGGACACCAGTCCCTGAATATCCACCATGACTGTTGTAGGGCCTGATGGAAGATGGATAAGGGTATCCCAGGGGAGCCCCTGGTGTACTGAGATGGAAGCCAGAAAAAGGTCCCATGGGAGCCAGGTGAGGGTAATACGGACCCTCGGAAATAGGCTGGTGAGGCCCTACAGCAGAGCAAGTGACATAGGGGCCTGCAAAGTGTGAGACCTGTGTGGGGTAGAGTGAGGGCTGGGAGCCGGTGACAAGCTTATTTCCAGAGGGGGTGCAGACCAGCGTGAGGTATCTGATGCCAGGGAAGTGAGTGATGGATGAGGGTGATGATGGTGCCCCTGTGTCTGTTGAACAGCATGGGGACCACCAACAGGGCCACTCTGCTATGTTCCCGAGGATGTAATGGGCCTAAGCTGCAGGAGCCTGGTGGGCTGGGATGATCCCTGGCCTGAAGCTCCTTTGCCAGTAACTGAGATAGTGGCAGGGAACCACTGTTTGCCCTGAGGTGGGATACCAGACCAATCCCCCAGAGGAGGTAGACCCCAATGTGGCCATGTGCGAGTTTGGTGACCATGAGTGGGATGACAAAGACTGGCATGTTTTAGCCATGGACATGGTACTACAGGCAATTGCCAGTAACCATTTAAGATGTGCAACAGAAGGGCCCCAACACTCAGAGATGTTTTGGTACATAGCCACTATAGAGATAAACAACCAAACACATGGCTCAATCAAATACAAGGCTGTTATAGATGCAAAACGTGCGTTTATCATGAAAATGTAACACAAGGCAATAAGGACTTTACTAGCTGTAATATAGCCAGAACTTGTCAAATTTGACGATGCATAACCTGCAGTACGGAGGGAGTCATATACTTGGCTACCTGTAGCTGTAAGTCATTCTGTGTGGGTAAGACTACCCCAGTGTTGAGTAGGGGAGCACATAAGGGCTATGATGAGGAAAGATGACACAGCAGCACTTGTTATAGAAGCCCCCATGAATGTGTCCTATAGTTTTAGTTTCACAGCAATTGATAGGGTGAGTCGGAATCCAAGAGGTAGAGATTTCGACAACATGATGCTGATCAGGGAGAATTTTTAGACCTTGACATTACCAGCAAAGAAGGAACCAGGGCTAAATATACAAATGAATGTGTGCCCATATCTGAAAAAATGTTGACTATGGTCCCCTGTTTACTGTTGCTTGGTGTATCTTCATTGTTATAGCGATAAATTTATTTGAGTCATGAAAAGAAACTAATTTAGAATTCTAGTAAGATTGCAAAGCATGGTGACAAGATAAGAATGTCAATATATCTGTAAATGCTGCTAAAATGGAAATCTTGCACTGGCAAATATATAATATGATGCTATTTGTTCTGACTTCTTTGCAGTCCCTGGTGCTTTTCCCTTTCATGCATCTGTTTCCAGTTCCACATGGAACCTCGGTCTCCCTCCAACCATCTATCCCATCCCTGTTTTATTTTTCTAAGCTCTTTTCTAACATCTCGTTTAGCCTAAGTAGCTACAGCTCATGCTTTTTAATGGAACTAGAACTGATGCATTTATTCCAGTTTATTACTGATTTATTAATTCTAGTTTTTAATGACATCACTTCAAGGGTTGATATGTTTTTATATGTGGAAGCAATTAAAGTGTTGAAATCTTATCTAATGGGTGCACTATGGTGATGATGAAGTCCTATAATCACATGATATAAAATTTGTATTTAAATGTTTCATTTACCTGTTAGTCCTCAGCCTTTGGTGAAGGACTTGTCAGTTCAAAACATGACAGGCAGGCCAATGTCTTTCTGTGTCTACTAACATATGACATTTTGAGAATGGATACTTCTGTCTCTGCATTCCTCTAATGAGGTTTTAATTCCAAGAGGAGAATCTTGAGATGTGGAGGTAGGGAGCGAGGGAGAGGATCATGGGTGGGGTACCCATGGAGTAAAGTGTCTGTGTAAGTGGTGGGGGAGGGACTATAAAAGGGGTTCATGAATGGTTGGGACTAGTACAGTATAGAGAGCTAATAATTCCAAGAGAAGGAGCTTGGGATATGGAGGTATGGAGCAAGGGGAGAGGGTCACGGGTGAGGGTACCCATGGATTAATTTGTCTGTGTAAGTGGTGCAGGAGGGGCTATAAAAGAGGTTCATGAATGGATGGATCTAGTACAGTATAGAAAGCTAATAATTCCAAGAGTAGAAGCTTGGGATGTGGAGGTAGGTAGTGAGGGAGAGGGTCATGTTTGAGGGCACCCATGGAGTAAAGTGTCTCTGTAAGTGGTAGGGAAGGGACTATAAAAGGGGTTCATGAATGGTTGGGACTAGTACAGTACAGAGAGCTAATAATTCCAAGAGGAGAAGCTTGGGATGTGGAGGTAGGGTGTGAGGGAGTAGGTCACTGGTGAGGGTACCCATGGATTAAATTGTTTGTGTAAGAGGCGGGAGAGGGACTATAAAAAAGGGTTCATGAATGTCTGGGATTGGTACATTTCAGAGGGCTGATAATTCCAGGAGGAGAAACTTGGGATGTGTAGGTAGGGAGTGAGAGGGAAGGTTCAGGGTTGTGGTATCTAAGAAACAGACTGCCTGTGTAAATGGATGAGGGACTGTAAATATGTTCCTGAATGTCTGGGACTGGTACAGTATAGAGGGCTGATAATTCCAAGATGAGAAACTAGGGATGAGGACATAGGGAGTGAGGGGGAGGGCTCAAGGGTGTGTTACCTATGAAACAGATTGTCTGTCTATGTAAGTGGTGGAGGAGAGACTGCAAATATGTTCCTGAATGTCTGGGACTGGTACAGTATAGAGGGCTGATAATTCCAAGATGAAAAGCTAGGGATCAGGATGCAGTTGGAGAGTGGGAGGGTTCAGGGGTGGGTTACCCATGTAACTGATTGCCCATGTAAGTGGTGGGGAGGGACTAAAAACACCATGAATAGCTGGGACTGATACAGTATAGAGGGCTGATAATTCCTAGAGGAGAAGCTAGGGATGTGGCAGTAGGGAGTGAGGGAGAGGGTTCAGTGATGGGGTACTGATGTAAGGCAAAGCAAATTTTATTTTTATTGTGCCCTATCCAGGAGCTCAGAGCTCTTTTCAAATAATTTAAAACACAGTTTGACAACCCCAAAATAAGATTCATTCAAAAAAGATTAAAAGCCTTATCCAAAAGATAGGCTTTGAAAGAGGTTTTAAAGGCCTCTAGCAGGCTGGCCACCTTAAAATGTGGTGGAAGAGAATTCCAGAGGAGTGGAACTGCCACCCCAACAGTTCTATCTCTTGATCTTTTTAAAAGGGAAGCTAGAACAGTTAATAAGTCAGCATCAGTGGCTCATAGGGAGTGGATAAGAGAGTATGAAACCAGGAGCTCTTCAAGGTAGTCAGATCCCAGACCACGTACAGCCTTTTATGTTAACAAGCCTATAATGAAGGTGATGTGTGCACTCACAGGCAGCCAATGCAGAGAGCACAGAACAGGAGTGATATGGCCCCTCACATAGGTACCAGTCAACATCCTGGCAGCAGCATTCTGCACCAGCTGCAGGTGACACATCAGACCTCCAGACAGCCCTAGGTACAGAGCGTTGCAGTAATCAAGTTGGCTAGTAACAAAGGCATGGGTAACCATAGCTAGATCAAGTGGGAGTCAGACATGGGCAGATCCTGGCAATATTCTAGAGATGGGGAAAAAAGCAGCCTTAATGACTGACAAGGCCTGTTTTTCAAGGTCAAGCCAGTCGTCACATCAAGAATAACAACAAGATCCTTGACCACCATTATCACCAACAGGAGACTACCATTGACCACAGAGGTAGGTAGTGTCCCATCAGCAAAAATACTCCCACAACCCAGCTTGATCACCATAACCTCTGTCTTACAAAATCACACATACCCCATAATAAAAAGCATTGTGGGCTGTAAATGCAAATCACCACAAAAGGCCTCTCACACAGTCTGCAAAGGGTGCCAACCGAAGACAGAATAATATTTTGTGGCATTTTGCATATACAGCCCACAATGCTTTGCATTATGGGGGTATGTGTGATTTTGTGTTTCTTTGAAACTTGGCTTCCAGGCCAGTGCCCTTTGGGGTAACCCTTGCCTCAGTGTTTGAGCTCTAAGGTTCTTCATCTTTTAGCTTGTTTTTTGGTTTTATTGGGCTCACCACAACCCAACCCAGATAGACCAGCTTAGGGTAACTGGTTCATTCCATGGTGGTGCCATACATACAAGGCACACTGATGAGTCCTGATAGGATGAAACATGTGCTTGTGTCTTCTGTTGGCACTCTTTGCAGACTGTGTGAGAGCCTTTTGCACTATGCATTTCAGCTTAAAGTTGAACCAAAATGATGTGTTGTGGTGATTTGCATATACAGCTCATGATGCTTTGCATTATGGGGATATGTGTGATTTTTGAAATTTTTTGAAACTTGGCTTCCCGGCCAATGCTCTTTGGGTTAAGCCTTGCCTCAGTGTTTGCACGCTAAGGTTCTTTGTCTTATAAGCTCTGTCTTGCTGGGGTTGAGACACAGCCAGTTAGTGGACATCCAGTCATTAGCTAAACGACTTGGCGTATCTCAGGCAGAAAGATTATCAGGTGTACACAACAGGTACAATTGGGTATCATCTGCATAGCAGTGAAACCTCAGATTGTACCACCTAATGATTTCTCCCAGTGGCAGCATATACATGGAGAACAACAGGGGGACACGATGGAGCCTTGTGGAACACCACAAAGCAGCGCAAATGAACCTGTAGAAAAATTTCCTAGGACAATGTGCTGTGATATTCTGGTTAAATATGAGCAGAACCCATGCAAAACTGAACTAGTAGCACCCACACAGGTCCACAGACAATCCAGCAGCACCCCATGATCGACAATGTCACATCCTGAAGATAGATCTAAGAGCACCAGAATGGTATCATGCTTTCAGTCCCTCACCATGAAGTGATCATGTGCAATCCAGACCAAAGCCATCTCAGTGTTGTGCCATGGCTGAAAACCCAACTGGAAAGGCTCAAAGATGGATAATGTCTCCAGGTGCTCAACCAGCTGGTCAACCACCAGTGCAAAAATTCACTCCATAAAGTCAAATGTCTCCAGTACCAATCCCTTCAAACGGAGCACCCTTGCAACCTGAAAGAATTCTGGAGGCAAGTTAACTCCCTGGTAAAAGGAAAGTCTGGAGATTTACCTTGCTCCATAGTTGTCAGTGATGCCACCCTTGCTGACTCCATGTTCATTGTGTCTGGATTTAACAATTTTTTTGTGGATTTTCACAAGAATACCTCGCTCTTCCATAACCCCCCTTCTGCACCTGCTAACAATCACCACCAAGCTCCACTGATGCTTGGCCTGCTTTCCATCTGAAGTGGCCTCCCTCAAAGAGGTGCAGAAGCTTCTTTCCAACTTAAAATCAGAGATCTCCCCCTGGATATGACACACTTGAGCCAACATTTCTTAAATTAGGTGTCCCTGTGCTCACTCATCCTGTCTGTGACTTGTTCAGTCAATTATTCCTCTCTTGTACAATTCCTGATGAGTGTAATGTGGCGGTGGTCATTCTGGTGCACAAAGGAGGGCCCAACAGAGCAGTAGAAAACTATAGACTGATTTCCATCCTCTGCCTGTTAGGCAAAATTCAAGAGCTAACCTCCAGGACTATCTGGAATATCACAATCTACTTTCCATATGTCAACATAGCTTCCAGAGGAATCACAGCACCCTAACATCCCTGATAAAAGCTACCACTGATATATTCCATGTGATGGATCAAGGCTTTGTTACTAGTGCCATATTTCCAGTGCCTCAGAAAAGCATTTGACTTGGTCAATCATGGTTTTCTTCTCCAACAGCTACATGTCCTTGGCCTCAACTCTGGTGCTTTAAGTTGGGTTAATGATTATCAGTCCTGCCGTTCTCAAAGGGTTAAATGGATTCGATCAGTCTCTGACCTAAGGTCCATCACCCATGGTGTCCCTCAGGGATCCATTTTGGGTCCTCTATTATTCTTTCTTTTCATTAACGACCTGCCCAATTTTTGCAGAGGGGCTTCTGTGCACCTGTATGCAGATGTTGCAATCATCTATTGCTCCTCCCTTGATATTGATCTAATTAGCAGAGAACTTGCATCTAACTTTGCTTCCCTTGAGGACTGATTCAGCTGCAATCACCTCATTCTTAATACATAAAAAATAAAAAGCATGGTATTTACTCATCGACCCTCCAGCAAGTCTCCTCTCCTCCACTTAACATTAGCTCGAACAATGGTGATATGCTTGAGTGTGTCCACTCCTTCAAATATCTGGGTATGCTGTTGGACACTGCTCTCACATTTAGCCTACATGTCTCCTGTGTCACCAAATCCTTGTACCAGAAACTTGGTCTCCTTTATTTCATCTGTCCCTTCCTTTCCTCTGCTGCCATAAGATAGCAACTACGTCTCTCCTGCCATTTCTAATGTATGGTGCTTTGCTACTACACTCTGCAAATTCCTCCTCCCTGACTCTTCTCACCTAGGCTTATCATAGGGTGGGAAGGTTTGCCCTGAGGGCAAATGCCTGCTCTCACCACTGCAACATCCTCTCCTCTCTGGGCTGGCTACCCTATGAGGCTAAACTGAAGTATTCCTCCCTGAACTTCACGTTCAAGCTTGTCTATAAATTCACACACCCTTGCCTCTGTAAGACTATACGACTAAGACAAGCTCCCTGTGACCTACGATCTGCCTGACTCCCACTTCTCATTATTCTGAAACTACATCTGGCCACTGCCCATAGGTCTTTCTCTTTTGCAGCGACATCAGACTGTAATTCCCTCCCCACCTCTGTCCTCTCTTGCTTCTCTCTCTCCATGTTTCAATCCAGTCTGTATGCCTCGCTCTCAGCCACTGCATCCTGCTCCTGCTTCCATTGATGATTCACCCTTCCCTTCCCCCTTTATCCCTGCCCATCACTGAATTCTGTGCTTCTCCACCAGCTGCATCCATGCGTTCTGCCCTGCAGCCCCTTCTTCCTCATTGTCTGTCCCCCTCCCCTCTCCTTCCTCCTCCTCCCCTTTCTTCCTTTAGCTCTTAGTTACTACGCTAAGTTTATTGTATATACCTTTGAAATTTTTATTGTTTTTTGAAGTACTTATTCCTTGTTTGACTCATTTTTGTAAATACCTGTATCTCTATATATTTCTGCCATTGTTTATGCTGTACCTCAATGTCTGCCATTGTACTTGCTGTATGTCCTTATCTGCCATTGAATTTTGCACCAATGTATTCTTGCAGTTGTCTCACTGCTATTTTATCAAGACTCTGGGTCGACCCTGAAAAAGGGATTGTATTGTCTCAGTGGACTTACCCAGTCATCCAAACTCAAATAAATAAACCACCACCTTCTCACTAAGCTTCCACAGAAAGGGAAGATTAGAGATAGGCCTATTAGTTTGCAAGAATGTCAGGGTCAATAGATGAATTTTTAAGGAGGGGTGTTACTACAGCCTCATTCAGACACACAGAGAAGATTCCCTCACTTAATGACCCATTGAAGATCTCCTCAAACACCGTTCCTAGAAAATCCAAGCAGCTGATGATAAGCCATGTCAGACCCTGATCCAGGGCACAGGTGGTGGGATGCATGCTGGTGAGTACTCAAAAAACTTCATCTGACAAAACTGGCTGAAACTCACTCCAAGATGGCAGACGATGTTCAACAGCAGGCCGATCACCTCCAGTAAAGACTGGACCAGAGGAGGTAATACATTCCCAGATCGGGGTCAGTTTGTCATCAAAACAACTGCCCAAACTGTTCACACTTTTCTATGGAAAAAACTGTCCCAGACAGGAGACAGGAAGGATTTAGCCAACTGTCAACAGTGCGGAACAGCGCAGCTGGACACTTCCTTGCAGCAGCAATTGATCTTGACCAAAATTCAGTCTTCTTAAGATCTGTTTCCCACTAATGCTCCAAATAATGGAGTCGCAGCACCAACCCATCCTCTTCAGAGTGTGAACCCCTCTAGGAGTGCTCTAACCCATACCCAAGCGGTGCAACTCAGCACTATACCATGGTGAGCAATGCTGGGAGGTCAAGGGGTGAACTTGGTAAGGTGGGATCAGGTTCAGAGCCTTGGTTAGGACCATATTGTAAGCCTCAACCCTGGCTTCTGGACCTTTAATACAGCCCAGTATTAGACTCAAGATAACCAGTGACTCCTGGACTTGGCTGCATAACAAATCTTTTTGGATGTAAAAAATTGCCTGTGTAAGTGGTTGGGAAAGAACTATAAACAGGTTCATGAATGACACAGACCAATATATTATAGGGACTGGTAATTACAAGAGGAGAAGCTAGAGATGAGGAGGTAGGGGGGAGAGGGTCAGGGTTCAGGGGCAAGGTAGCCATGGAACAGATTGCCTGTGTAAATGGAGGGGAAAGGACTATAAATGGGTTAATGAACAGCTGGGACCAGTACATTATGGAGAACTGATAATTCCAAGAGGAGAAACTAGGGATGTGGAGGTAGGGAATGAGGGAGAGGGTTCAAGGGTTGACATCACGGCTAAACCCCCTCAACATCATAGGTCAGTGGCATTGGTAGAATACTCTTTATAGACAGACTAGATGGATCCTTGGTCTTTATCTGAAGCAGTGTCTATGTTCTTATAGGACCAAAGACTCCAGAAATGACTTTATGATTTGCTTATGTACAGTTGTGGCCAAAAATATTGGTGCCCTTGCAATTTTTTCTAATAATGCACCATTCCTTCCAGAAAATTGTGGAAATTAAAAAATATTTTGGTATCCACATATGTATTTCTTTGGTTTGCAGTGGAATAAAACACAAAAAGCTGAACAATTTACTAAGTCTTAGCTTATTCCACACCGAAATCCTTAAATGGCCTGGACAAAATTATTGGCACCTTTTAGAAGTAGTTAGAAATAATTAGATTTCAAGCAGGTGATTCTCCTTCACTTTGGAATTGAACTCACCTGTGGTGAGTTGCAGGTGTCTGCAATATAAAAATCACTCATTCAACCAGTTTGAATAGAGAAAAGGACTAATTCTCCTGTTTTGTGTCACTGTGTGTACCGCAGTGAGCATGGAGAAAAGAAAGAATGCCAGAGAATTGTATGAGGATGTCAGACAGAAGATTGTAGCCAAGCATGGACAATCTCAAGGCTACAAATCAATCTCCAGAGACCTTGATATTCCTGTTTCCACCATATGTAATGTTATCAGGAAGTTTAAGGCCCATGGCACTGTAGCCAACCTCTAGCCAACCACCTTGGACATGGCCGCAAGAGAAAACTTGATCGAAGATTGCAACACAGGATTGTTCGAATGGTGGAGAAAGCACCTCGATCAACTGCCAAACAGATTCAAGTTGACTTTCAGACACAAGGTACGACAGTTTCAACTTGCACCATCCGTCGCCAACTCAATGAAAGGGGGTTATATGGTAGGAGGCCCTGGAGTACCCCACTGCTGAGAGACAGAGACATAAGAAAGCCTGATTGGAGTTTGCCAAAACACACCTGAACAAGCTAAAATCCTTCTGGGAGAATGTCCTGTGGACAGATGAGACCAAATTAGAGCTTTTCGGTAAAGCACATCGTCTCCATGTTTACAGAAAACAAAATGAAGCCTTCAAAGAAAAGAACACCTTACCTACAGTCAAACATGGAGGAGGTTCAGTGATGTTTTAGGGTTGCTGTGCTGCGTCTGACACTGGATGCCTTGAACGTGTGCATGGCATCATGAAATCTGGAGATTACCAGGCCATTTTGGAGCGCAATGTTGAACCCAGTGTCAGAAAGCTGGGTCTCCATCGAAGGTCAGTGACCCCAAACACACTTCAAAAAGCACCCAGGAATGGTTCAAGACAAGACACTGGACTGTTCTGAAGTGGCCAGCAATGAGTCCAGATCTAAATCCCATTGAAAACCTGTGGAGAGATCTGAAAACACCAGTTGGGAGAAGGCATCCTTCAAATCTGGGAGAACTAGAGCAGTTTGCACAAGAAGACTGGGCCAAACTGCCAGTAGAGAGGTGCAGGAAGCTCATCCATGGCTATAGGAAGCGGTTGATTGCAGTTATTTTGACCAAAGGCTATGCTACCAAATATTAAGTCTAGGGTGTCAATAATTTTGTCAGTGCCATTTCTTTTCATTTTCTGATTTAAAAGGTTATATTAAATTCGGAATCAAAAACAAAGGTTCTGTAATATTAACAGAGAAATAAAGCATTGTGGAGACCAAATACTGTTGTTAATTTCAACTTATGTTTAGAGGAAATTGTGAGTTATTTGAAAAAAGTGCAAGGGCACCAATATTTTTGGCCATGACTGTAAGTGTGAGGCTGTGTTTTTCTTTGTTTTTGTACTTAAATTGTGCTAATACAGTACATCTGTGTATTAAAAAAACAGTTGTGGGCTGGCCCAGTGGCACAGAGGGCTAAGGTGCTGTCAAGTGCTTCATCTCTCACCCTGCTGGTGACCCAAGTTCAGGAATCAGCTTAGTTCACAGGAGATCTATGGGGGGGGGATCAGGAGAGGAATGAGCAGCCACCAGGCAGCCTCTCCTCTTTCATACTGGGGTGGTGGGCCTTTCCAGCGCTTGACTTCCACCATTTGGGGACCTCTTTTTTTTTTTTTAGTCTTTGGTAACCGGGTAAGGCCCACTAGACACAAGTGCCTGTTTTCAGGGGTGACCTGGGAGCACTCGGCGGTTAAGGGACTTGCTCAGAGTCGCACAGTATGCAAATGGGGGTTACAAGAATCAAACCAAGGTCTGGTCTGCTGGATGTACCAAGCTCATTCACAGCTTGTTACTCTAACCTCTAGGCTATACTGCCAGCCCTGGTTGCAGAGCATACATACAGGGGGCAAACATAGGTCAAGTGGGTGGAGGGGCCCTCGGTTTTGGAACACATGCACACGTCCATGCATCTGCATCCTCTATACTGCTGTGGCTTTGGGAGTTTGAGGGAAGAAAGACATGGTGGAAAACTGAGCAGACCAGGCTCCATGAATCCCTGCCCAGACACCTGGATCCACCCTCACACTCCATCTGGTAAGACATTTCTGGGTATGTGTACTTCAGAGGGGAGAGGCATAGCCTCACCCAGTGTATGTGACCTAGGTCGCACCATGAAATGAGATAAACAAATAAATAAGTAGGGAGGATAGGGACAGACAGAAGTGTCTGGGGACATGGTTTAGTAATCGCCAAGTCTGACTCTGGAGGACAAAAACCTTTAAGGAAAAGAAAAAAGAAACAGTCGAGTCTTGCTTCTGCTTAGGACTGCTTAACACCTTTCAGTACAGAGAGCTGAGGCTGGCAAAGGGCATTAAGGATGAGGAAAAGGACTTCTTCAGGTACATAAGGGAGAGAATGAGCTTCAAGGACCAGATAGTAAGGATTAGGAAGGAGGGGGTGGATGAAGAAAGAGGGTGGAGTAGGCAGAAGCACTAAATGAGTACTTCTGTTCTGTATTCAGGAAAGAGAAGGGCAGGCATCTACCGCAGGGGATGGGGAAGGGGGGCAAGGGGGAAGGGTGACAGATGAGGTAATTACAAAGAGCAGGGTGCTGGAGGGTCTGAAGGCTCTGATGGTCGATGAGGCACCAGGACCAGATGGCATTCACCCTAGGGTCCTGAAAGAACTGGTGGCAGTCCTGACGGGGCCACTGGCAGACCTGTTCAATACCTCCATGGACACAGGATGTATACCAGAGGACAAAAGGATGACGCATGTGGTGCTGCTCCACAGAAGTGGCCCAAAGGATGAACCAGGCAATTACAGACCAGTAAGCTTCACATCCATTGTGGGGAAACTAATTGGGACAATCCTGAAAGAAAGGCTGGTGACTTTTTTGGAAGACAGTAGACTCCACAATAGTTAGCAACATGGGTTTATCTCAGGGAGATACTGCCAGACCAACCTAGTTAAGTATTATGATTGATTTCAAAACAAAGGCACTTGTGCATTATAATAGACTAACCATCATAACATCAGTATTTAAAAATTCCAATTGTAACCCCCCTGTTACCCGGGGTTACAAGAATCCCAGTTAGATATAGTGGCAGGCAGGGAAAGGCGGCTTGTGAAACACCAGTTAAATGGATTTAACACTGTCTAACTCTGTCCTCAGTCTCCGCTGAACTAGAGGGATGACATCATATACAATTTTCGCAGCAGCATAAGCCACTTTGGAATGTTGCAGCAGGAAGTTAGTTAGAACATTGGAAGGTTTTGAATTCAGTCAGAGTAGTCTAGTAGGAGACTCAGTGGAGGGAGGAGGTGCACTGCAGTGTGCAGTCCCTCAGAGCCCTCAGTTCTGATCAGAGCTACCAGTTGTAGTGGGTGTGTGTTCTCGCCCCAGAGAAGGACACGGAAGGACACTTGTAAAGTGGTTGAGACCATCTCCCAGTTGTTCCAGAGCCCCATCCATGAGAGGGATAGGGGGAACCAGGCCAGCTCTTCAGGGGCAATCCCCTGGCCATGCTGGAAAAAGAGAAGCTGCCTAAGAAGATTTGTGCTGAGGCACCGAGAAGTATGTTTGTGTTTCCTGTGAGAAGCCTGTGGGCACCTGCAAACCAGGGTGAGTCAGCTCTGTCAGAGAGCCTATGTTTCACCAAGACTGTTTGTTAAATATCTGCTACTGTGGGTCAGAAAAGGACAGCCAAGTACAGTACTTAAGTTGTGTATGACTTGAAATGTCTCTAATCAGTGGGGGTCAACAGGGATGGACATAGCCACTACAGAACTAAAGAACTTTACAAGTTGGGACACTATTTTCCAGAGACTGTAGATTAAGTGTGATATACATTTTGAGATAGCATTCTACAACTAGAGAGGTTCAAATGCAAGGTGTTGATTCCAAATGAATGGCCGGGTATAGATTTGGGAGCAAGAGGTGGGAGACCCCCCCCCCCCATCTGGAGTAACCAGATTTACCTCTACGGGTTCAGTTTGGGCACCTGTAGCTTTCTCCTGGGCACTTGGCCAGTGTTCACAGAAAGTACCCAGACGTGGGATTAGATGGAAGATTTTCCCTTTATGGAGCCAGTATGTGCTCATGGGCAGTAGAGGGAGCCACCAGTAAATATCCATGCCATATGGAAAGTAGTCCAAGTGCTGGCCGGATGTGCCACGCCAGAGAAATCTAGAGAAGAGTACAAGTTCGGGCTGAAAGCCCAGTGTGTTTCAGAACCTGAGGGTTACAGTGTGTAAGAAGATGTGCTCTGGTCTCCGTTTGTCTGCATTACCGGGGAGAGTAGCCCCGTTGGGGTCCATCTATGGTTTATTATTCTGCTGTTGTTGTGAATAAGTGAATAAGAGCCACACTCTAGAATCCCATTCCTGGTTTGGACATTACAGTTATTGCTTCCTGTGTCCAGAGTTACTTGGGTGCCCCTGTGCAGAGGTTTTAAACATAGCCAAAATGCGGAGCAACAGTTTTCTCCCCAAACCCAGGCAGCCAGGTAGTGGATTACATAATGGAGGCACCGCACAGCGCTAATAAAACAAAAAATAACATCAACCCAAGCCCTGGCTGGTTACAAATCGGAGGCTACTGCTGGGATTTGGTTGAAATTTTGGAAGAAAAATGTAAGAAAGGTTGCTCGGATAGTGGCTAATGTTTTGGCTGTCTGGCAGTAGGTAGCCCAAAAAGTAGAAGCATTGCCAACTAAATGTGCTGCTGTATGCTACTGTCCATGTGCTGCTGTAAGTGTGCCAACTGTTTACCAAGGAGCAGTAAAGCCTGAGTGTGTATGCCCTTATCCTGCATCAAATTATGTTTACCAGCTTTTTAAATGTTGTGTGACATAAAAAATATGGAAAACTGTGGGAAACAAAGGTAGATTTGTGCCCTAGACATTGGAAATGTTTGTGGTATGGACTAAGAGAGTTGCTGAGTAAAATGCCATGAAAAATGGTTGAAATGGTGCTCCCGCTGAGGAGCTAGAGTTAAAAAAAAAAGTGTGGTTTGCAGTTTAAATTTTGTCTGCTCAACGATTGCCATGGAGAAGCAGAGCACGAGAAGAGAGAAGCTCATTTGCATGGCATCAAGGGATTGGTGAGACTGCATTCAGTCCCACCCCCAAGCCAGCTCTAAAGTGACTGCACAGTGTTCAAGAGGGAGAGAGAGAGAGGAGTGAGCGAACAGGTTTGCAAGGAGGAGCGACACGGTGACTGAAAACATTGTGAAAATAGTTAAATCTGACTTTTCTGTTTAAAATCGGGCTCAACCCGCATTTCAATTCGCCAGGGAAGAGAGCGAGGTGTTCGGAGGGACAATCAGCAGGACTGCCAACCTACTTTATTACAGAGGCCTCCAAGGTTGGCAGTAGGCTGTGTTTAACATCGCAAATACAAGCCACTGATTAAGTGTGTACCATCATAAAAAAACAGCTCAAACTGTGTGATTTTTACCAAAAAGCCCACTGAATCTGTGTGCAGCAGTGTGATTATTTTGCAAAGAAGGACTGTGTCAAGTTTAATCAACTAAAAGCAAGAATTCTGAGCATTAGACTTTGAGCATAATTATAGGTTCAGTAGCAGTATAATTTTCAAAGCCTGAGAGGAGGGAGAGAGGGGATATGATAGAGACATACAAGTATCTTACAGGGAGGAATAGGGTGCAGGAAAACACTATTTTTAAGCGAAAAAGATGTTCCAGGACTAGAGGGCATGGGATGAAGTTGGAGGGAGGACGATTCAGAGGAAACATAAGAAAGAATTTCTTCACAGAACGGGTGGTGGACAAGTGGAACACCCTGCCAGAGGAAGTGGTGGGGGCTGAAACAGTCACGGGATTTAAGAATGCATGGGATAGACATAAAGGAATTCTGGAGGTCAGGGGTAAGGGGCGACAGACTTCTAGGAAAACAAACTGAACTTACAAGCTCAAATGGGTAGACTGGGTGGGCCATAGGCCCTTATCTGCCGACACTGTCTATGTATCTATGTATGTATCTATGTGAGAGACTGTGAGTTGTATGAGAGATGCAACGATAGATACAGGCAATCCTGTGCGATGAAATACTGTGACTTTAGGGGACTTTAAGCTAGAACAGTGATTTAAAAAGCAAATGAAAAGTCCAGTAAAATCATATAAATGAGCTAGGAGAGCAAGCAGTGCAATTTAACAGTTTGAGTGAACTTTATCAGTGGAGTGTGTAAATCGGATGCGCAGTGGCTTAACTCATAAACAGAACGTTGATGTGCAGGAGTGCTGCCACCACCATTACAGGGTTGGGTAGTAATGTAAACACAGCAGCAAGGGAGCCATGTTGTAAAAGTTATTCCGAAAGAGTCAGACTTGAAATAAGTGAGCATTTGTTTTCCCTGCAGTCATAGCTTCGGGACCAGCCTGTTACCAGGATATGATAGAAGAAGTTAACAAGTTGAGAGATATTGAGAGATGTTACTACGGGGGATGACTGCCTCCTTGTGTGGTGATTCCTGGATATCCAGTACGAGTATGTGTGATGTGCTTAAATGCTGGAAGGGACGTCTTCATGGTACCTCACTGTTCTGGGTGCCTAGAGAAATATGGCTTGATTAAAGCTCCTAAGATTCATTTGGCTCCCACATGGACAAAGCTTCAAGAATCTGCAGTTAGCAGCACACAGCACCAGGCGGAGCCTGATAGGAAAGGTCCCTCAGAGTGTGGCATAAAGCAGGAGGGTGCAGATTTACAGACAGAACAATGTAGTGATGTATCAGAGTCTGGGTCCCAGAGAGACATTGTGGAATGACCATCAGTAGACCCATGGAGTGAGGGGCCTAGCTCAAGTCTCATAGGTGAAGACGAGATGAGGGAGGCCTTTGAATGGGAGGTATCAACCTTCACGCCCAGCGAAGAGTGGACAGTCTCAGGAGTGAGGATGACTGCTCACCCCTGGGCACAGATACTTAGTGAGGAAGAAGATGAGGGGAAACCTATGTGGCCTTGTGAAGAAGGTACGGATCCACGGCCTCAAGCTCTTGCCTCAAAGAAACCGATAGCAGAAGAGAGTAGTGACTCTACAGCTCTGCCTCCACAAGGAAGAGGTAAAGATCCATTTCATGTTGCATTAAGAATGCATAGCTGGCTGAACCAGGACTGGCCGTCCCCATGCCAGGCCAGAGGTCTCAAGTTGACCAGGTGCAGTAAAGAGGAAAGACTGATTCATAGGAAAGCGAATGAGATCTATGGGATATCCTTTCCTACCTTTCCTTGGAGAGTCTTGGAAGAGATTGAAAAAAGCAGGAACTCCTGGATAATAGAAGAGGCAATGAAACCTGTGCATCCTGGTGCCAACAGATATGTCAAAAATAGAGTGTTACAATTGAAATTCAGCCAGTGGAAAGTGGGCAGGATGCTGTTTATTGACACTGTTCGAATTGTGGATGGAGAGGGACATGAAACCTTCACAGTGTGAATTATGAGCAGCCAGATGGGGTAATAATCCCAGCACCTGACCCATTGTGCTATTGGTCACAATGCAAAGACCACCCTGCGAATGTGCCCATGCCTACCAAGTGGAGAGCAGAGCCGTGGTAGCCAGTGCTGCCATCCAGCTGTTGCCGTACCTATGTTGTTCTGCCAGTCTGGCATTCCAGGGTCCAGGTGCCCCACATTCATCAGTTTTGCAGTGTACTGGCTTTTCAGATTCCATCGCCTGGCCCACAAGATGACTTCAGATCCAGAGAGAACACCAGCCCAGCTGTATCCTGATTCATCGCCTGGGATTCCAGATGACTTCAGACCAGCTGAGTTTTCCTTTTTTCCAAGGTTCCATCTCCTATATGACATCAGCCCATCAGTTTCCAGATGTGCCCTACTGTCATTTTCTGGAAGATGTCTGCCCAGCTGTATCAGAAGAATGCTGCCAGGGAGAGTCCGGCTGGAGAACCAGGTGTTGTATCATTTTCGTCCTACAAGGGACTGGTAAGTCCAGGCTTTTCTATTCTTATGACATTGCAGTGCACACCCTACACTACCAGACTCCAGATGTTTGAACTGTCCTCAAAGACTCTTCCCTTCAGGATTTCAGTCTGCTACAACTGTGCTTCACTGGTCTCCGGCCCAGGAGAGACTCTTTATTGGACTTGCCTTTGGGCACTGTGGTCACTAGAGGAGACTTTTAAGGCACTCTATCCCCCAAATAATGTGTACTGTAAAGAATGTTGTAGTTTTCTACTGTTTTTTACTGTTTATAATGTTTTTCTACTTTTCTAAAAAATAGTTTTGGGATTCTTCAGTGTTTTGATGGTAGGGGTTAGATAGACTGTGTATGCAGATTAGGAATGTGTTTGTCTTTCTGTTTCTTGCAGGTGTTCCTGAAGAAGACAAGAAGAGGATGAGGGACTCAGCAGAGTTCCTCATAGTACTTTAATGTTGTAGTGTTTAAAGTACAGGATGTTGTGGTTTTCTGTGTAATTTTTCCTTCCACAGGTATGGTTGTGGGGGAGTGTGGGAGTAATGTATAGAGTATAACATTAGCTCCTTGTGTTTGGTTGCAAGTGTACAAGGTTGGGGGGAGGTTCCTTGTTTTGTGTTTTTTGGGGGTATTTGGTTTAGAGGCAGATAGGTTTTCCCTAGAGGGTTGGGGGGGTAGACAGGCTGTGGTCCTGACCTGCAGTAGGGGCCGCAGTACTGATCTATTAGGGCTATGCTCTGGACAATTCTACCAGGGCCACTAGGTATCCATAGTAAAATCTTAGAGTACAGGCTGATGCATCAGCCGAAGGCCTCAGAGCCCTTAGTGTTGTCTGCCTGTGCTGGCACATGGTAGGGGAGAAGGTAGCGCTACCTCCCCGTAGTCAACACATAGGGTGAGATGGCCTAGACCGGGTAAGTAATGACTGCGGACAGTCATTTTCCTGGTTAAGGGTGGGTGTAACCCCCCTGTTACCCGGGGTTACAAGAATCCCACTTAGATCTACTGGCAGGCAGGGAAAGGCAGCTTGTGAAACCAGTTAAATGGATTTCACACTGTCTCACTCTGTCCTCAGTCTCAGCTGAGCTGGAGGGATGACATCATATACAATTTTCATAGCAGCATAAGCCACTTTGGAATGTTGCCGTAACGAGTTAGAATGTTGGGAGGTTTTGAACTCAGTCAGAATAGTCTAGTAGGAGACTCAGTGGAGGGAGGAGGTGCACTGCAGTGTGCAGTCCCTCAGAGCCCTCAGCTCTGATCAGAGCTACCAGTTGTAGTGGGTGTGTGTGTTCTCGACCCAGAGAAGGACACAGAAGCACACTTGTGAAGTAGTTGAGACCATCTCCTAGTTGTTCCATGGCTCCATCACTGAGAGGGATGGAGGGGGGGAACCAGACCAGCTCTTCAGGGGCAATCCCCTGGCCTTGCTGGAAAAAGAGAAGCTGCCTAAGAAGATTTGTGCTGAGGCACCGAGAAGTATGTTTGTGTTTCCTGTGGGCACCTGCAAACCAGGGTGAGTCAGCTCTGCCAGAGAGCCTATGTGTCACCAAGACTGTTGTGTTAAATATCTGCTACTGTGGGTCAGGAAAGGACAGCCAAGTACAGTACTTAAGTTGTGTATGGCTTGAAATGCCTCTAATCAGGTGGGGTCTACAGGGATGGACATAACCACTTAAAGAACTTTACAAGTCGGGACACTATTTTCCAGAGACTGTAGATTAAGTGTGATATACATTTCGAGATAGCAATCTACAACCAGATAGGTTCAAATGGAAAGGCGTTGATTCCAAATGAATGGCTGGGTATAGATTTGGGAGCAGGAGGTGGGGGAGACCCCCCCATCTGGAGTAACCAGAGTTACCTCTACAGGTTCAGTTTGAGTACCTATAGATTTCTTCCGGGCACTTGGCCAGTGTTCATAGAAAGTAATTGATGTGGGATTAGATGGAAGATTTTCCCTTTATGGAGCCAGGATGTGCTCATGGGTGGTAGAGGATGCCACCAATAAATATCCATGCCATATGGAAAGTAGTCCAAGTGCTGGCTGGATGTGCCACACCAGGGAAATCTAGAGAAGAGTACAAGTTCAGGCTGAGAGCCCAGTGTGTTTCAAAACCTGAGGGGTACAGTGTGTAAGAAGATGTGTTCTGGTCTCTGTTTGTCTGCATTACCAGGGAGTGTAGCCCCATGGGGGTCTATCTATGCTTTATTATTCTGCTGTTGTTGTGAATAAAAGCCACATTCCAGAATCCCATTCCTGCTTTCTGTGTCCGGAGTTACTTGGATGCCCCTGTACAGAGGTTTCAAACCTAGCCAAAATGCCGAGCAACAGTTTTTTCCCTGAACCCAGGCAGCCAGATAGTGGGTTACATAATGGAGGCACCGCAGAACGCTAATAAAACAAAAAAAAACATCAACCCGAGCCCTGGCTGGTTATACAACAATAAAATCCAAATCAGGTGCGGTTTAAATAATTAAATCAGTTCAACACATGAAATAAGTACATTTTTAATGCCGATTTAAAGCTATGGATGGTCAGGCACTCTCATATACGATGAGGTACAGAAATCCATAGGGTCAGGGCCACAAAAGCAAAAGATCAGGCCCCAGATGTTTTCAAACAGACCCAGGGAATCTCCAGCAATCTTTCATCGGCAGATCAGAGAGGGTGGAGAGGGTGGTAGGGACAAAGGAGATCTTGCAAGTAACAGGGTCCCTGATCATGTAGGGCCTTATAGGTCAATAACCCGACCTTGAAGGTGATTTTCCACTGTACTGGCAGCCAGTGTGGCCCACGGAGCACAGGCATTATATGACTGGCCCTAGAAGTACCAGTCAAGTAACCTGGCTGCCACATTCTGCACTAGCTGTAAGCGGTGGATATCAATACCCACTAGCCATAGGTAAAGGACATTACAGTAGTCAAGGTGAGAGCTTATGAAGGCATGGACCCGAGTTGGAAGATCATTGGGAGGAACCAGGTGCTTCATCTGGGTGATATTCTTCAGATGGTAAAATAAGGATTTAGTAACAGCTGACACCTGTGATTTTAGGGTCAAACCATCATCAAAAATAATACCCAGGTTTCACACCTGATTTGAGGTAGTCAACTGAGTAATACCAAGCCAAAGCCCCGATGGTTTCCCAGCTGACAAGCCTGCCTCGCATCGATCTGGGTCCACAACCAGCACCTTAGTTTTATCTGGGTTCAACCACAGTCAGCTGGCACTCATCTAGCCCTGGATCTCAGACAGACAGTTATTACATCCTGTCCAGGCACAAAGGACATATACAGCTAAGTATGATCTGCATAGCAGTGAAAACTCAAACCATACCACCAAATTATCTCTCCTAATGGCAGCATATACTCTGTGAGCAACATGGGTGCCAAAATGGAACCCTGCAGTACCCCACAGGATAGGGAGAGAGGGGCTGAGGAATAAATGCCAGACACCACTCTCTGAGTCCTACCCTCAAGAAAGGATTGTAGCCATCTGTGGACTCCCCCCCCCCCGATAGTCCACAGATTAATTGCAGGTACTCCAGTAGCACACCATGGTCCACAGTGTCAAACGCTGCAGAGAGATCAAGTAGGACCAGAATGGATTGAGTCCTATGATCTTTTGCTTTTGCGAGATTATTTAGCACCCAGACAAGGGCTGTCTCTGTACTTGTCTGGGTGATTGAGTGATGAGGAAACTGGACAAGAGCCATGCAGTGGATGTCCTGTATTTGGACTTCAGCAAAGCCTTTGATTTGGTGCTTCAAGGGTGGTTGGGAGTAGCTGGAGTATGTGGGAGTCGGAACAAAGATGGTGATCTGGATTGGGAACTGGTTGAAGGGGAGTCAACAAAGGGTGGTGGTGGGGGGAACTCTCATCCTTACGGGCTGTAATGAGTGGGGTCCCACAGGGCTCGGTACTGGGCCCAGTGCTGTTTTGAATTTTCATATCAGATATCTCACATGGCATCAGGAGTAAGATCAGTCTGTTTGCTGATGATGTCAAGATGGGGGTGGTGGTGTATGACATAGTAGAGTAGCAAGGGCTGCAGGATGACCTAACTAAACTGGAGGAGTTGTCAGAAATGTGGCAGTTGGGGTTCAGTACTAAAAAGTACAAGGTACTGCACTTCAGAGAAAGGAACCCTGGGAGGAGCTACCAGTTGAGAGGGGTTCAGTTAGGTACCACTGAGGAAGAAAAGGATCTAGGGGTGGTTATAACCAGGATTATGAACAACATAGCTCAGTGCAGAAAGGCGGCAGCTAAAGTCGACAGGATGCTGAGGTGTATTGCAAGGGGAATCTCCTACAGAAGGAGGGAGGTGATCCTGCCTCTGTACAGGTCACTGGTCAGACCACACTTGGAGTACTGTGTGCAGTTCTGGCGCCTGTTTCTGAAGTAGGATGTCAGATTATGGGAGGGGATTCAGTACAAGGCAACAAAGATGATTCAGGGTTTGGAGGACAGACCCTGTGAGGACAGGCTGAGAAAGTTGAATATGTACTCACTGGAGAAGAGGAGGGATCGGGGATATGACTGAGACCTTTAAATACATGATGGAGATAAACAAGACATATACAGAAGGGGTATTTAAGTTGATGTGGGGGGAGGATATGAGAGAGTATGGTCTCAGATTGTAGGGGGGAAGATATAGGAGAGAGAAGAAGATCATTTTTTAAACAGAGAGGCTGGTGGATAAGTGGAATGCTCTGCCTGAGGAGGTAGCAGGATGGTGGGCAGTTTTAAAAGAGGATGGGACAGGATGAGGGGGGAGGTAAACATGAGGGGGAGAGGAGGGAGGCAACTGCAATGTAGGGGCTAGCTGCACATTTGAGCAGACTTAATAGACCATGAGGCCTGTTTCTGCTGGCAGATTTGTATATTCTTATGTTCATTTAACATTGCTACTTTGACTAATCCTGTATTAATTTAAGCTTCAGAGCCCCCGCTTTTCATCATGTTTCAACAAGTCAAGTCAAGTTTATTTATAAAGCGCCTTTCAAAACCAAGGCACTGTACAAAGATAGATAAAATAATAAAATCCAAACATTTAAAACAACCATAACTAAGAAGAATAAGCCAGAGTAAAAAGATATGTCTTTAAAGCAGTTTTAAAATTATGAACGGTTGGACATTCTCTCAACCAGCAAGGTAGAGAATTCCACAGGGTTGGTGCCAAAAAGGCAAAGGCACGAGATCCCGATAACTTCAATCAAACTCTGGGAATCTCTAGCAGTCCCTCGTTGGTGGAACGGAGGGGGTGATAGGGAATCAGAAGATCTTTCAGGTAACCGGGTCCCTGGTCGTGTAGAGCTTTAAAGGTTAGTAAACCAACCTTAAAGGTGATCCTCAACCAAACAGGCAGCCAGTGCAGTTCGCGAAGCATAGGCATAATTTGACTGGTTCTAAGAGTCCCAGTCAAAAGCCTGGCTACAGCGTTCTGCACCAGCTGAAGGTGGCGGATATCAACCCCTGGTAGGCCTAGGTAGAGGGAGTTGCAGTAGTCCAGATGGGTAGTGACAAAGGCGTGGACCAAAATTGGAAGGTCCTCCTGGGGAATCAGATGTTTCACCCGAGCGATATTCCTCAGATGGTAAAAAGAGGATTTGACAACAGCTGATACCTGAGATTTCAGGGTCAGACCATCATCAAAAATAATGCCCAGATTTCGCACCTGTCCAGAGGTAGAGAGCAGTACACCACCAAGTGATAAACCTGATGGCTGTCCAGTTCCCAAACTCACCCCCGGACGACCTGGATCCACAACCAATACCTCAGCCTTATCCGGATTGAGTCTCAACCAGCTCGAGCTCACCCAAAGTCTGATCTCATCTAGGCAGTTATCACGTACATAGAGTGCATCACCCTGGTCGGGGAGAAAGGACAAATACAGCTGAGTATCATCTGCATAGCAGTGAAAACTCAGACTGTATCACCTAATGATTTCTCCCAATGGCAGCATATACACAGTAAACAACATGGGAGCTAAAATTGAGCCTTGTGGTACCCCACAAGGCAGGGAGTAAGCGTCAGAGGAATAAATTCCGATGACAACTCTCTGAAACCTGCCAGTGAAGTAAGAACAAAACCAATTGAGGACTGTACCAGACAGCACACAAAAGATCCGCCGTCGCCCCAATAGCACCCCATGGTCTACAGTGTCAAATGCAGCAGATAGATCGAGAAGGACCAGAATGGTACAAGCCTTTCGATCTCTGGCCATTAGGAGGTCGCTCAATACCTGAACAAGGGCAGTCTCAGTACTATGCCTTTTCCTGAAATTAGGCTGGAGAGTATCATAGACATTATGAGATGTAAGATGATCATCCAATTGCAACGCAACTGCCTTTTCAATAACCTTACCAACAAATGGCAGGTTAGAGATAGGCCGGTGGTTAGCTAGACAGTCTGGGTCCAGGGAGGATTTTTTAAGGAGTGGTCGAACTACTGCCTCCTTAAGGGGGTCAGGAAAAAAAACCCTCTCCAAGGACTTCCAGACAATGTCAGCAAGGATTGGGTAGATAGCGTCTACACAACCTACTAGCAGCAGTGTAGGACCCGGATCCAAACTACAACTAGTTGGTTGCATTGTTTGGATGATCTTCACAATGTCCACAAATTCCGGGCAGTGAAAATCTAACCAGACAGACCGAGGACAAGACATCACCAATCATCCACCACAAGCCCCCATAGGAGAGGTCGGACCGATGCCGGACCTGATGCTGGCAACCTTATCTGCAAAAAAGCGAACAAACTCCTCGCATCTAGGTGGAGAAAAGGCTTCTCTAGGCTGAAGACAGACTGGATTGCACAGTCTGTCCACAGTCTGGAAAAGCTGAGCCGGTCGATTTTGTGCAGCAGAAATCTCTCTGGACAGGAATTCTGCCTTCTTATGAGTGATTTATGATTGATAGCTATCATAATGAGCCATCAATCTAAGCCTGTCAGCATCAAGGCCCAATTTCCACCAGGCTGTCTCCAGCCTTTGGCCTACTCACCTTAATTCCTTCAAGAAACCATCAAACCACAGGCTCCTTGGACGGATGGTGAGAGGCCGAACACGAACAGGTGCAGTTTTGTCCAGAGCATCTCCCACAGCCTTATTATAGGCTAATACAAGATTGTCTGGACTCATGCATTCACCCGACAAGCTTGATAGATCCAGCACCACCATTAGGTCATTGGGGTTAATACCCCTTAAAGGGCGGTACCGGACCATCTCCGTAGGGGCAGACCTATTAGTGGGGGCCCTGAAACTGAACCTTATGGTGTAATGGTCCGACAAACTGACTGTTTCCACCCCCAGATCAGTGATCTCCATACCCAAGAGAAAGACCAGATCAAGTGAATGACCCCCTATATGGGTAGAGGAGGTAACAACCTGTGTCAGGCCCAGTGTATTCATCAACTGGAGGAGATCTTGACCAAAATGAGATAGTTCATCATCGACCCAGGCATTGAAGTCGCCCAGAACTATTAATCTGGGAAACCTCAACACCAGGTCGACAATGAAGTCTGCAGTCTCCTGTAGGAATTCACCACCATCACCTGGTGGACGGTAGATGAGGAGAATCCCACAACCTGCACCCTTGCCCAGGATATATTCAAAAGATCTGGTGTTTCTCAATGGCACATCCACAAGGCCCAGCTCAGATTTAAACATAATGGCCACATCCCCGCCCCTACAATCCAGCCTTGGATGGTATATCACCAAGAACCCGTCTGGAATTGCCAAGGCCAATATAGGGCCTGGATTTTCATCCAGCCAGGTCTCGGTGATGCAAGTCAGATCAGATGATCCAACAAGATCAGCAATAATAGCGGTCTTGTTCTTAATTGATCTGGCATTGCACAACACGAACTGTCAAGGAAGACCTCGGCACCTGTCTGATTTCTTCGGGACTCTTGGGTATGGAGACAAGATAAGAGTAACCTTTATCCTGACCCCATTTTGCCCCAGGGCGTCTTCTGGATCCTAAGACCCCAATCCGCCCTCTCCTTTCCTGTCCCCCACCAGGCCCAGCTTTCCTCCTTCGTCCTCGCCTCCTCAGAATGCCCAATGCTCGACACCTAAAATAGGTGTTAGATGACAATGGTGGGCACTCAAAAGGACGTAATTCCCTAAGCTTAGTGGGGGAATAGTGCCCAACCGTCATTAATCAAATCAAAAAGAAACAGAATAAAACAAACCTATAAATATCAAACCTATAAATAACACACTCTCCTCTCTCTCTGTCTCACAGAGGGGAGGCGAATAAAACAAACAAACTAACATAAAAACCAAAATAAACCCCAACTCAAAAATAACCCAAATAATAAAATGTAGAAAAATAAAATCAAATAATCTTAAAAAACACAGTAAAATATTATCATATACCACTGGATATTAAACCTAAGCAAAATTTGTATTTTAAACAGTGAAGCACCTCTCACGTGCAACATTGCAGCAGATATTATATACTCTCCCAATACCACCTCTCACATGGTAGGGAACCAATGAAATAAATCCAATTAATAATTTTACAAATTAAATAAATAAATATACACCACACACTCACCACCCTCAGTCCAGGAGCTAGAGAAAGACAGAGGAATCAGTTCTCCAGCAGTCCAGAAACGGATAAAATCAGGATAAATCCAAATGAAGAAAAACAAAATTCTCAGCAGGTAAATCCAATAATAGGAGTCCGAGTCAAAACCAAACGAGGGAGCCTGAAGGTGTCCCACCAAATCCACCGGCAACTGCTCTTCATAAAACAGTCAAAGACCAACGACTCCAAGCAGTCAGTTATCCAAAAAGCAGCAGAATAGTTCCAAGGAGGCAGAATATGTTCCTTGAGGCAACAACACCCCCCCCCCAGTCGACGACCCGTGGCTACAACCGCCTCACAAGTCAGCCCAAACAGCCGAACCCCAAGGCAGTTTAGAAGAAGCCCTGCCCCCCCCCAGCTCCCTAGGGAGCACACAAGGCATCTCCTGCCCGGTCGGGGACCAAGAGGTGGCCGACACTTCCCACAAGATTCAAACAGCTCTCTACGTGAACAAATCCACCAGAAAACCTTGGTATAGGCTCGTTTATTTAATCAAGCCTTCCGATGTAACAGAGTAAATCGGACAGTCCGCGGCTACAGTAGTAACCTCCTTGCAAGTTCCCTTGGGCAGATCTGCAAATCCTTCAGCAGTCGTGACTGAACAACTCCACAGACTTCTTCAATCCTCCATAGAAACTACTCATAAAATCCTAGGAGTCCAAAAATCTTGATTGATCCTAAAAAATCCAAGGGAGCAGTAGAGTGGGTCAGCAGGAAACCAGTCTGCTCCACAGCACAAGTTTAACAAAACCTGCTGTGTAACCGCAAAACATCCGGAATTAAAAGACTCCAAGCTCTGATTACAACTCAGTGACTTTAGGTGGAAAATAACACTGCATAAAGGTGTAAACTGCCACTAAACACCCAGTGGTATAAAAAGCCGACAAAACTAAACGGAGTTCAGAGAGTAAAACTCAAAAAGTACAACTCTACACGTAAAATGTAAAATTACTAACTGCCTCACTCCTTCAGCCCTATCTAACTAAAATAATACAGAAACCGTAAATAAAAATAAATACTAAACAAACGAGCGGAGCTAAAACACTGGCAGGCTCAACGCAGCCACCATCTTGCCACCCCTGTGGAGTACCTCAGGCTGGGTTCACCCATGTGAGAGGTCATCAGAGAAAAAGAAAGAAATGAAGGGCAAAAGGAAGATCAAAAGCAGTAAGAAGGAGAAGAAAGCAAAGAGAGGGAAGGAGGATAGGTCACAGGACAGCAGGACAGACAAGGTGGTGGAAGAGGTGCAGAGACTAAAGGAGAAGGCAGGGATGGAGCAACCCAAGGACAAAGCTGGTGAGCATTTACAGAATAATGATGGAGGATAATACTGAAAAGTTACAAGGCCACTGATTTACTCTGATTAAAGTAATGAAATTCCATTTTCAAGACTTGAAATTACAGGAATTACATCGGTTTTTACTGGCATTCTGCTGTCTTTCTTTTAGTTTTTCATTTTCATTTTTATTGTTTATACACTTTAAGGCATGTGAACAATATTGCCCGTTTTCACAAGCGTCCAGTAACACAAAAGATAAAACAACACAACATCAGGAATAAAAGTGCAAATATCAATAATACATAGTCAAAAATGAGTGTGCATACAGTGGAGATAGAACATTATGAAGCAAAAGGTATACCAGGAGGGAAGTAGAGGGACAGTGACTGGCATCCTAGTATAGCACAACTAAGAGTGCATACAGCAGGGACAGCACATTATGAAGCAAAAAGGTATACTGGGAGGGAAGTACAGGGAGAATGACTGGCATCCTAGTATAGTAATAAAAATAAGACTTGAGGCATGTGACAGTTTTATATAGACAAACAGAGCATACTTAATTAAAACAGATATAGTGTGGACAGACACAACTGAAATTAGAGTGGACTGTTCGATCTGGCCCATCGGCACAGCAGTTAGATTTCCGCTTATGACAGCGGTGACCCAGGTTCAGGAGCAGGCACATGGGGCATTGGAGGGCCGGCTGGGAGGAGAAGGATTGAGCATCCCACAACTGCTTTCCTTCTCCAGAGGAAGGGCGTGCTCAGCACTGTGGGGACAACCAGTGGAGGCTGAGTAGCACTGCAAGTGCCGACGCCTAGCAAGCACAGAGGCAGGGTGGATGCTGGTTGTCATTGCATGTCTCTGTCCCATCTATAGGGGGAAAATATGCTGTCTGCCACCAGGATGATGCCTGTGCCTCCAGTCTAATGAGCTCCCAGGCCGACTCCTAGACCTATCCTGTTATGTGCAGCACTTGGGACTGTGCTGCAACCCTGCCTTTGGGGGTAATCCAGGGGGTATCCAAGAGTTGTGGCTAATGTGGGAGTGAGGGCAGAGGGAGCCATGACCTTGGCGGAAGGGTTGGCAGCTAGGTGGCAACAAAGAAACAGAATGAAAAAAAAAGAGTGTACTGTTAGGTGTTGGAGAACAGAGGATAGCCAAGGACAGTGAAGAGAAAGTAGGAAAGTAGGTTAGGAGAAGTTGCATTAGAATTTGTCAAGGAGGTAGGATTTTAAGCGTTTTTTAAATGATGTCAGTGAGTGGCATTGTACCAAGGGGGGACAGTTGTTAAATAGTTTGGCACCTTTGTAGGAGATAAAGTGTTGTCCTTGTGTGGTGTGACAGTGAGAACCATAAAGGCATAAGTGCAGGAAAGCCTGGTGGTTCTGGTTTGGACAGATCTTGTAAAAAGGGGAGGAAATGCTGCGAGGCATAGACTCCAGTAAAATATTGAAGAAGAAAGTGAGTATTTTGCTGTCAGATCTATCCTCTAGGGTGAGCAGTTTGAGTCCTTGTAAAGATCATGGTGATGTGCCCTGAAGGGGAGACCTGTGATGAATCGGATGATGCTGTGACGATAAGTGGCATTTAATCTACCAAGGGTTTTCTGGGAGATGGAGTCAGAGTTCATGAGGGAGTCATAGTCCATTAAGGGGAGCAAGAAGCTGTTGGCAAGCAGGGCCCTAGTTTCTGGTATGAGAAAGTGTTTTAGCTGATGAAGGAGGCCTAGTCTTTGATGAATTTCCATAATTAATTGGCAAGTGTGTAGTTCATAGTTTAAGTGACAGTCTAGGTGGATCCTCAAGTATTTGAGTGTGTTGACTCTCTAGATTGTATTGCCATCATTCTTCTTAAGAGTAAAGTCAAAATTAAGGATCTCCCTGGAACCTGAGAATACCATGACCTTAGTTTTCTTGGAGTTAAGAATCAAACCCCGGGAGGATAACCAGGAGTGTAGTTTGCCAAAGTGGTGTTGCAGTTTGTTCTGAAGTGTGGAGGGGTTCTTATCTTTGCAGAAGAGGGCTGCATCATCTGCATAGAGAATAAGCATGTTAGATGTACAGATCTCGGGGAGGTGATTGACTACAAGAGAGAACAAATGAGGTTCGAGGATGGAAACCTGGGGAACTCCATATTTGGTTGCACTTGCAGTAACGGTGACCCAATCTCTGGCACATGTCATTGGGGCTACGGTAGAGTTAGGACAACTGGATGAGGGTCAGCCAATATAGCAGGATTGTCGCTATGAGTATGTGCTAGGAGGAGCAAACATGCTGGCGAGGGTGGGAGGGAATGTGAGGGTGGTGCCATGGCGGGTTGCTGAGCTGACCCCGTGCTATGGTGGGTGAGTTGGCGGTAGTGGTGGGCAGGGTACTGGGTTCGGGTCCAGGCGCTGATGCATTTTTTGTTGCGCCCTGCCCAAACTTAATTTTTTACTGTTTTTCATCCCCCCCTGACATGCACCCCCCTGGAGTTGAGAATCCATAAGTAGGGAGGTGCGGAGGGCACAGCCCCTCACATAAAACTGCAGAAAACCAAGTCCCTGGTGCCATTTTCCTGTGGCGTCAGAGTGCCGAAATTGATTTTTGGCACTCTGACTTTGCGATAACAGCAGTCCCCTTTAGGCTTTTGCTGTTATCACATAAACCCCCATATTCAATTAGTTTAACTGACGAGTAATGGTCTCCTAGTGCTGTTCTGTGTGTTTCAGAGCCAAGATAGTTTTTAAACCATTTTATCACTTCAGCAGAGAAGTTTAGGTTGGATAGGGCACGGAAGAGAACTTTATGATTGACGAGGTTGAAGGCCTTAGTTAGGTCTACAAGCACTGAACTGGTGTAGAATCCTTCATCACTGGCTTTTTCAATGAAGTTGGTGAGCCTCACAAGGGTGGTCTCAGTATTGTAAGTAGAGCTGAACCCATGCTGTGACTCAGTGAGAAGACTGTATGTTTCTAGGAAACACGTGTGTAACTAGACAGTTTTTGGGGTTACTGGAATTCCATTAGTTTTAGATCAGAAAGATAGTTTGGGCAGCGTCAAAGGGTTTAAAATGCTCTCTTTAAAACATTGCATCACCATCAGCTTAGCTCTGCTGGGCAGGGGAATGATGTAATGCTGTTCAGAACTCTCACAGCAGCATAAGCCACACTTGGTCAGCAGCTGTTGCTTGAGCTGTCAGTAGTCTGAAGCTGGAATTTGAGGTGAGAGTTCTGAGGGTAAGAGCTGCCTTGTGGCACACTTGTCAAAAGGGAAAGACCCTCATTTGTCATTTTTCTGCCATAGTTCAGTGACCAACAGCTGGTTTCTCTGGAAGTGGTGGCTAACAGATCCTGTGAAGCCACGAGGAGAGATTTTTCACAGAGAACAGGAATGGGACTGAAGGTCCAGTAAGTGATTTGGGGCAACCCCCAAAAGACTGTAAGAGCTATCAGCACTGAACAAATTGTAGAGACATGGGGGATGGATTTTCAAATGTGGGCACAGGGCTTGCGTCCCGCCCTGTACCACAGGATTTTAAACTCCATGGTGCGCCAACCCCTTTTGCTGCAACTGCACCCAGATTTCAAATTGCATTGATTTACGACAGTTTTCACCACAGCTCTGGTGCAAGCAACGCTACATTTTCTCCCTTGGGTGGTGCACGCTATACCACAAAACCATGGTCTAAGGAGGGGTAATCATCGCAAGGGATTGAAAATCCTGATTGCCGACAAGGGAGTGCCACAAGCTCCGTGTGTTATATGTTTGGTGCACCAGGGACTTGCGGCATCCCCAGTGCTTTGATAATCTGGCCCCATGTGTATAATTTCAAGAGTTCAAGTTTATTGCAGGAAAAAAAACTCCGTTGAGCAAGCTCATTCACAAGGAGGTCCTGAAACAGATATACAGACAAGGCTGAAACTACATACATACAGTAAGTGCTTAGTGCATACATTAAGTGCTAAACAGGTAACAATGCATCGAATCGCCTATCAAGCATGCTGGTACAGACATTTTAGACCAGTGGGATTAAATAAGTCCTGACAACACGGATATTAGCGGCAGTTACACATGTCTTTTATTTTTGCATTAGATAGCATTTTGAAAAGGCTGGGCGAGCCTAGCTTCGGAAGTTTCAGCGATGTTTGTAACTGGTTCCAGACGGTGGGGAGGGTGACTGAGAAGGCACGATTGCCCAGATTAGTGTGAGTATTTGGGACCTTTAACGTTATAAGGTCTAAGTTCCTGAGCAAGTAGATGATGTGAGCAGTCTGGATAATGGAAGTTAGATAACTAGGGAGTTTGTTGAGAAGGAGTTTTATGGTCCAGGTGCCAGCATGGAGAATATGTCTGGTAGTGAGTGATGTCCAGCCTACGTTTGCATACATGTTGCAGTAATGCGTCTGTATCAGGGAATTCGTGATGAAGCACAAGGCCCAGTGATAAAGGATGTCCAATTTCCTTAGATTTGAAGTTGGAGACGAGGTGTAAATTAGGTCCCCATAGTCAAGGAGTGGGAGGAAAGTGGCCTGTACAAGTCTGGTTCTGATGTCGAGTGGAAAAAGTGACCTGTTTCGGAACAGGAAGCCTAGGCATATTTTTAACCTTCTGGTAAGGTCATCCGTATGTTCCGAGGAGGTGAGCTTATTGTCAATCCAGAACCCAAGGTATTTAAATTTCGGGGTGACTTCCAGAGGACCACCTAGGGATGTAACTAAGAATTCTTTCAGCAGAGTGGAAGTTAATGAGGGCACCGTTTTAGAAGAAAAGATCATAGCTTTGTTTTTTTTTAGCATTTAAGAGAAGTCTGGCATTAATGAGATTAGTTTTGAGTTGGGCAAAGTTGGCTTGAAGGATCTCTCTAACCTTAGATAGAGATGCTTCAGAAGTATAGAGAACCGTGTTGTTGGCAAAGAAGTAGAGTTTCGATTTGGTTATATGACGGTCGAGTTTACAGATGTAGATGGAGAAAAGGATTGGACCTAATATAGAGCCTTGTGGGACTCCTCTAGTGATTGGTAGGGGTGAGGAGAACATCCCACCGGCTTTGATTTTTTGCGTCCTCCCTGAAAGTTAACTGCTAAACTACCGTACAGTCATTGGAGTAGCACCTATTTTGGCAAGGCTGTGTTCGATTATGGAGTGGTCTACTGTATCGAATGCTTTGCTGAGGTCTAGGAAGACAGCCCCCATTATCTTCTTAGAGTCCATGGCGGTGATACAGTCATCAGTTACTTTGGCGAGAACAGTGACAGTACTGTAGTTGGAATGGAAACCAGATTGAACTGGATTCAGGAGCAAGAAGGTTTCTATGTGTTGCTTTAGTTGTGCATAAATCAGTTTTTTGAAGACTTTGGAGAGGACTGGAAGAATCAAAATAGGTCTGTAGTTATTTAGATCACAAGGGTCACCTGATTTAGATAGCGGAAGATGTGGGCTATCTTCCAGCATGACAGGACAGTGGAGGATGGAATAGAAAGGTTGAAAATGTGGAGGATGGGGACAGTAAGGTGGAGGAACCCGAGTTTTAAGAAGAGTGGTTCGATTCCATTATGTCCTGCACTTTTTTTGGTATCTAGATTAATAAGGGCATCTTCCACTTCTTTAAAGCTGATAGGGAGGAGCCAAAAAGGGCAGCTTGTTGCTGGCATGGTGAGGTTCGAGTCAACATGTTTGTTCACTCATGCCGCATAGGGGGATGAATCAAATGCTAACCCAGTGGTGGCAAAGTGAGAGTTAAATTCTTCTAGGATTTGGCTACTATTTTCAATGGTCACATTGCTTTTAATGATTTTAGTTGGTAAGGGTGACTCCACCGGTTTCCCTTCGATTGACTTCAGGGTCTTCCAGATTTTCTGGGCATCCCCTTTGGCCTGTTCAAGTGTGGTAACATAGAAATTGGCTTTGACGGAGCGGATGAGCTTGACGCAGGCATTCCTCGTGGTTCTAAAGGCCTGCCAATCTACTGGACTCTTAGTATGCCTAGCCTTTGCCCATAGCTTGTCGTGCTCAGAGAGAGCAGACTTGAGCTCTAGTGAGAACCAGGGGTGAGAGAACTTCCACGTCCTAACTTTGATGAATGGTGCGTATTTATTTACTAGGTGATTGAGGTTATCATTTAAGACTGTGACTGCCTCATCTGGTGTTGTAGCGAGGTACAAGTTCTGCCACCTAACCTTACTAAGGTCGCTTAGGAAATTTGCTGGTAGAAATTTTCGAAATGACCGTTTGATTATGAACTTAGTCTGGTTTCGCGTTTTTGCTTTGGACCTGGTACATACTACTATTACATGGTTGCTCATATCATTGTGAAATACTGCTGTGCCGAGGAATTTGTTAGGATGGGTAGTAAGAATGAGGTCAAGATTAGAGCTATTCGCAGTGTTTACCTTGTTAGTCCTAGTTGGTTTGACACTATTTGGGTGAGTCCCATTTCATCACAGAGAGCTCTGAGGGTTTGAGATTTATGTGCGAGCCAGTTGAGGTTAAGATCCCCTAGGATTAAAACTTCAGTATTCGCAGAGGTGGTTAGAGATTTCAAAGTCTTGAAGATGTCTGTTCCACCGTTAGGGGGCCTATAACCACCTATGATCGTAATACATTCCGTAGATGGGAGGTGTAGTTTTAGGGAATCTATTTCATATTTCTTGTGCTTAGTGCTGCAATAGATGTCGCTAATTGAGAATTTAGTATTGGCATATATATCTACTCCCCCTCCTCTGGATACCCTATGTGCTCTATAAAGATTGTGTCATAGGAGAGAGACTTGTTGATCCAAATTAGATTTTTTTAAAAAGATTAAAGAAATGGATTTGTGTGAGAGCTGAGGATTTCAAACTCTGTTCTAATTTTCTGAGGGTAACAGAATGTGTGACAGTAAACTTTAAGTGGGGTTGTCTGGTGCCTTGTCAGATACAGGTACTATGGACCCTGGCACAATGTTTGTACAATAAGATGTCTCTTGCAGCCCCTGTGTGGCTAGAGAATCCTGTATCCTAAAGTAATGGCAGAGATCATCTAGCTTATGGCCACAGTGAGCTATCCCCTCATTCCAGATGTGAGTAGATCTAACTGGTTACCCACAGGAATGTTTTTAGGTGTTAATTTGAGTCATCCAGTGGTGCTTGAAATAGTCCAGGAACCCTGAAATAGGGTTGCCAGTTCGTAAAAGTTTATGACCCCTGCATAGGGCTAGACAGGTGTGGAAAATGTTTGAGGAAGAAATAAGTTTGCCTGCAAGAAAATTGGAAATGTTTTTGCCTGCTGCAAGTATCATCTATAATTTGCCGTTACAAGCCTTGAGGGCGCCACCCTATTCTCTGTTAAGAATGTGTCAGGAATAAAAGCCATACACTAACATCCCAAATTACTGGTTGTGGACAATCCATCTTTGATTGACCAGTGTGACACTTGTGAGGCCTCACAGATAGGAGACACACCACAGCCTGGCACCTCCCCCCGACCTAGGGTAAAATATAAATGTTGTTTTGTACTCTACTCCTGATCTCTGAGGTGCCTGAGCCACGTGTTTGCCATAATGTCAGGGGTGATACCTACTTTCTACCAGCTTGTGGTTTGTCGCCTTGTCTGAGTAACATGCAGGGGGGTAGGGGTTACCCATGGTCTGATCAAGGATGAGCACGGATGATTGTTTTGAGAATTTTAGATAGGGGCATGAGGAAGGAGATGCGCCTGTAATTGCATACTTTGTTTTTGGAGCCAGATTTGTGGAGTGGCTTTATGGTGGCACTTTTCTTTTACTGGGGAATACACAAGTGCAGAGTAAGTGACTGAAGATGTTAGTTAAGGGGATGGTGATGGGTACCCAGACGAGCTTAAGGATGTGGTAGTCAATGCTGTCAAGGCCCAGGCAGTGTTTGGGTTCATTCTTTTTTAAATAGGTGATTACCTCAGCAGGTGAGAGATATTTGAAGTAGAATCTGGGGAGGGAGGGGCAAGAGTTTTTAAGGTGGTGGGGTCCATGGAATGAGGGGAGGTTAGTGTCAATAAACTGTGTGTTATTGGGTTGTAAATGTTGAGCTCACCAAAATATGTATTGAAGATATTGACAATCTTGCTGGGTTCACTTATGAGTAGGGCCCCATATTTTCTGCAATTCTGCAGTTGCAGCAACTGCTGCAGAAACATGGTCCTGCTGCATAAACAAGCATCTGACTTAGAAACAGCATTTTTTGGTGCAGTAAAAATGGCCGCCACCACTCAAAACCCCAACTAAATGGCTAAAATGAATGTGAGCAAGCTTAAAATGGTACTAGTGTAGGTGCTGGCCGTTCCATTATACACCAACCCCCCCCCCCAGCTCCTTTATGCTGTACAGCCACCACTCCCAAGGATACAGTAGTCAGTGGGGCCACCCCTCTCCAAACATTGCCACTCAGCCCTGAAGCTTATGATCATTATGGCCTCCTACAAACACACTCGAGGGATCTTCAGAGTCTATTTCATCATGATGGTTCTATTTGCCAATTGCTGGACTGTGGAATGAAAACGTATTAGTGATTATTGCAGACAAAAATGGGAGGCTCTCTGGACCTTTGTCTAATGTAAAATGGTCTAGTTACTTTCTTGCCTCAGTAAATCCTTACAGAGTGGGACAAAAGAAGATATGGGAGCCAAGTGGCATTGACAAAAATGACACCACCAGTGTTGAACTGCATGAGCAGGAGGAAGCAACTAGAGTAGCGTTACAGCACAAACCATCACCACCAGGCTTCAAGCACGTGGGTGGGAGGGAGCCATTGGAGCGGCACTGGTTTGCAACTACTGGTACTGGTCTTAAAGCAACTGGGCAGGCAGGGGGAGAAATTCTCAGGAGCATAGCTGTGGTAAATCAGCACTGGACAGGTGGGAGCGAGCCATGCAACAATAAAATATACTTCAGTAAACCAATAAATATCCTTTCGATTCCATGCTGTACATCCAAACCAAATCATGAAGTCAGAATTGTCTTGTATTGCCTTGCCTGTGCATCTGCCAAGCTCCCCAGGCTGACTTTCCCTGAGCATTCTTTCTGGGTAACCAGATTTTATTTTGGGGCTCATTTGAGTTGCCAGCTTATTGAGAGTTTCCCAGGTAAGTTTTGAGTTGCCCCAGCACCCTCTCCTGAGCAGGTTATTGAGAGTTTCCCAAGTAAGTTCTGAGTTGCCCCTAGCACCAAGTTGTTTGTCCTGGAGGATATTGGTTTTGGCAGCTCTGACAGTAGATTTGCACTTATTACGCAGGGCTCTGTATTCCTGTAAGAGGAAAGGTAGTTTAGACTTCCTATATTTCGTCCAGGTGTTGTCTCTTCCTCTTTAGCTGCAGTAGGTCAGAAGTGACCCATTTGTTAGTATCACCTTTCACCCTAAGCATTTTAAGTGAGAGTAAGGAATTGCATATGGAAAGGAAGGTTCTGCTAAGTGTTTCAAGTACTACATCGGAGTCTACAGTGTGGTTGGTAAAGGGTCAGTCTGCAGCCATAATGGCTTTTGTAGAGTCATCTATGTTGAGTTTCCAGTGCTACATTGATCTCTACAGTGTGGTTGGTAAATGGTCAGTCTACAGCCAGAATAACTTTTGTAGAGTCATCGATGTTGAATTTTTTTGGGGGCTACAAGGAAACATAGAATTTGACGGCAGAGAAGGACCTCTTGGCCCACCCAGTCTGCCCATTTCCCTACCTAACGGATAAGCTGCAGATCCTAGTTAACCAGCAGCCTACTTCTTTCTACCCCCATCCCCTAGAATTGCCTTATGACTGTCCCATGCATGCTTGAATTCAACCACTGTTTTTGACTCCACAACCTCCTCCGGAAGGCCGTTCCATGCATCCACAACCCTCTCTGTGAAAAAATACTTCCTTACATTACCTCTGAGCCGCCCCCGACCCATTTTAAAATTGTGCCCCCTTGTTCTTGCACACCTCTTTTTTTAAAAGATGTTACCCTCTTGGACCTTGCTGATTCCCTTGAGGTACTTGAGTGTTTCTGTCATGTCCCCCCTCTTCCTCCTTTCCTCGAGGCTATACATATTAAGCTCCTTAAGTCTCTCTTCATATGTCTTCCGGTGCAGACCTGGCACCATTTTAGTTGCCCTCCTCTGGATAGCTTCCATCCTGCCTGTGTCCTTGTGGAGACTGGGTCTCCAGAACTGCACACAGTACTCCAGATGGGGTCTCACCAGCTGTCTGTACAAAGGGATAATAACTTCCTGTTTTCTACTGATGATACCTCTCCCTATGCATCCAACACAAAAGGATGAGGACAGAGAACAATATTTTTATTTATTTATTTATTTAAAAGTTTTACTGAGAAAGGCATACTGAGCAGACTACCGCTTGATTCCAGAAGCATCCTGGGAGGGTGTTAGGGTTGGGAGGATACATATCAAATATAATATCTGAAAAATCTGAGGGAATCTGGGAAAATAATTTGAAGATCTAAAGCACAGACAGAGGAAGATATAGCCCAGGCTATCAAAAAAGGTGACAAGGCCTTCTTCAGTTACATTAGCAAGGCGGAAAAAGACCAGAAATGGAATTGTTAGACTGAAGAAGGAAAGAGGCAAAAGGGTGGAGGATGACCTAGAAAGGGCTGAGGCTGAGGTACTGAACATGTACTTCTCACTGTTCATTAGGGAAGGGGAGGGTGAGGGACCAAGACCAATGAAGAGGGGCATTCAGGGGAGGGAGGTAGACACCAGCCCATTCATGGTGGAAAGAGTCCTAGAAGAACTCGGCTCTATGATGCCATTTTGACAATATTTTTATCATCCTGTATCTCATGGACATGATTTATGCTGACCGCAAATTGTGGTTAACATAAATCCCGTTTGTCTCCTGGTCCTTTATTTCATCGGGGGGCTTCACCCCTAACCACCAATATGGGAGGCTCTGCCCTCTGCACCCCCCAGTAATTAAGATTCTGAACTCCAGTAGGAGTTGATTAGTGGAGGGGTTTCAGGACCGGGAGACAGTGTGCCCCTGTGTAGGGTGCACCAACACAAGGACCTGCCGGCAACCTGTCGATTTTGTCAACAGGTTGGTAGGTCATTGTGTTGGTGTCACTGTCGGGAGGGCATACCGAAGAACTTGGTGGGGGAAATGAAAGTAGATGAAACAAAGGATCATTTTTCTGCTAGTAGGCTCTGTATGTTCAGACAGGTGATTCTGATAGTGTGGTTATTCTTTAATGGAGGAGTAGGGAAAGTAGTGATTATGGGAAGGAGACCAGGGTTGGGGTGAACAGAACCAAAGAGGAATAGGAGGAGCAAAGAGAAATTGCTGGAATCTCCTTGTGAGGAGCTATAGTTTTTTAGTATTGAGGGCGATAGTGCTGAAGACAAAGTACCTCGGTGATAGTGGAGAGTATCGGACCAGCAACGGACCTACACTGTTAGCGTGGGAGCAAGTTACGCTAGTCTTCAATCAGTCGTTGGGTTATTTTGAGTTGGTGGGCTTCAGTCCCAACACCCCCATTAAAAAAACAAAAAAAAACAAGGAGAGTGTCGCCCCCCCAACTCAAACAAACTGACACATCATCAACAGTAAGCGCAAGCATGCGCTGTATTCACAACATTTTACGCTACTAGCACAGCGCTGGTCCGATACTCTCTACTATCGCCAGTACCTCTTTGGGCTGCCTGTGAGGGAGAAGCATCCACATATGAAGCAGAGATAATTGGTAGAGTTATACAAGGGGGCAGCGGGGCCTGCATCAAATCTGCCAAGGTTACATAACCTGCAGGGGGACAGGGTGCTGAGTGTGCCAAGGAGTGATGGTATTCTATCATTGGTGACAGAAACTGTTGAAGAGAGGCTATCTCTGGGTGGAGAGATTACTGTCTTGGTGATTGGGGCTCTCTCAGTGACCCATAGAAAGATGACACAGTGAGTAGAGTTAACAAGGCCATGGTACAGTGAGAGCATTCGGATGTAGGCACGGGACAGTTAATGCTGGGGGTTACCCTAGGGGATTGCTAAAAAAATATGTATTTTTTTCCCCTTTAATATATTTTAATAAAGTTATTTGAAAATGCAGCACAACATACATCAAATAAAGCACAAACAAATCAATCAACAAGACACAATACAAACAGTACACAGTATTACATGAACATCCCAGGGAGTGTAGCAAAACATAATACAAACAGTACACAGTATTACATGAACATCCCAGGGAGTGTAGCAAAACACAATACAGAACAGTACACAGTATTACATGAGCATCCCAGGGAGTGTAGCAAGACACAATACAAACAGTACACAGTATTACATGAACATCCCAGGGAGTGTAGCAAAACACAATACAGAACAGTACACAGTATTACATGAACATCCCAGGGAGTGTAGCAAGACACAATACAAACAGTACACAGTATTACATGAGCATCCCAGGGAGTGTAGCAAAACATAATACAAACAGTACACAGTATTACATGAACATCCCAGGGAGTGTAGCAAAACACAATACAGAACAGTACACAGTATTACATGAGCATCCCAGGGAGTGTAGCAAGACACAATACAAACAGTACACAGTATTACATGAACATCCCAGGGAGTGTAGCAAAACACAATACAGAACAGTACACAGTATTACATGAACATCCCAGGGAGTGTAGCAAAACATAATACAAACAGTACACAGTATTACATGAGCATCCCAGGGAGTGTAGCAAAACACAATACAAACAGTACACAGTATTACATGAGCATCCCAGGGAGTGTAGCAAAACACAATACAAACAGTACACAGTATTACATGAACATCCCAGGGAGTAATAAAGCAAAATATAATACACCACAAACAACATAAACATAAAATATGGTTAAAAAAAACACCTCCCAGCTCCCCCATCCCCCACCTCCCCTTTAACCCATGCATGAGATAGTATTTATTTATTTAGCTTTTGTTAACCAGGTAGGTACACTAGACAAGACAATTGCCTATTTTCAGGTACGACCCGGGAGAGTACAGGAATAATAGATTTAGGTACATACAACGACATTGTACAAATTAGACATGTTACAGTTCATGTGAGGATACAGATTCAACACAGCATACAAAACATGGTAAGACATAAATTATACAGTATTAACATAACAAGAGATAAACACCTTGTGGGAGATAAGAGCAGTAATGTTACAGATTCAACACAGCATACGAGCATGGTAAGGCATAGATTATACAGTATTAACATAACAACGTAAACACCTTATGGAAGCCAAGAGCAGTTCCAGGGGCACAGTATCGAAATCCTTCAGGTGTGACACCATACAGCTTAGCAACCTCTTGGAGTCTGGTCTTTTGTCCAAGAGTAGCTCCAGAGCAGAGGAGTGCTGTGATGGAACAATCCACGGGGGTTTGGGGCAGCCACAGGCTGAGGCAAGTTTGAGATGGTTCCATAGGGAGGAACGGAGACACATCTGTGAGTGCACGGCATGGAGCTAGGCAGGGAAGGAGTTCCACAGTCTGGGAGCGAATGCAGCAAAGTCCCACCCACCCATTTGAGTCCATGTAGCCAGTGTCTTGAGGAGGGCCATTCCCTGGGACCTGAGGGAGTAGGAAGAGGAGACGGACGGGACAAGAAATTTTGCAAGCCCTGGAGGGGTGCCAGTGCCAAGGACCTTTCTGGTGAAGCACCTTAAGACGAAGTCTATGTGGTTAGCGGGTGAGAGCCAATTTAGCCTGCTATAGAGGTTGCAATGATGAGTGAGATGGGGGGCAGCCAGCGCGAAGCGGCAGACATTATTATAGGCAGTGGACCACCTAGTGAGGTGGACTTTGGATGAGCGGGCAAACAAGAGGAGCCCATAGCAGAGCGAGGTAGGAGTACCCCTCTGGCAAGTGCAATCTGAGCTGCAAGAGTAAGATTACTTTTTGCTCTGTATGCCAGACCCAGTTTGCAGTTTACAGTCTTGCAAGTACAGGGTTTTAAATAATTGATTAGAAGTTCTTTTCTTTGGATGATACTAACTGTAAAGAAAGTATTTATATAGATTTTCTAGAAGTGTTGTGTTTGTTAAACACAGTGAGGCAAGACCTATGCATTTTCACAAAGATTTAGCACTTTTATGAGCAAAACGCTAATCAATTTTTAGAGTTAAATAAAACCCTGAAGTATTCTGAATGTGGTGGCCAAGGTCAAGCTGAGGGTCCAGCGTCACCCCAAGGTATTTAAAGTTGTCAGTAACTGAGATCTTGACCCCATTAACACCAGAAACACATAGTGGAGTAGGGGCGGCCTTAATCTTGGCCTGAGACCCAAAGAGCATGGCCTGGATTTTCCTGAGATTTATAACCAACTTATGTGACAATATCCAGGATTGGATGTTCCTCAAGTCCTTGCTCAGGTGGTGATTTATGACCCTTATCTCAGGGGAGTGAGTCAGGATGACCAGGTCATCTGCATAAAGGATAGGCTTGCAGTGGATAGCAGCATCCGGGAGTTTGTTCACGAATATGGAGAAAAGCAGGGGCCCCAAGACAGAGCCTTGTGGGACACCTATGGTAACAGGGATAGTGTCAGAGAACTCCTTCCCATACTTAACAAGTTGCTGTCTGCCACTTAGATAGTTGGAAAACCAGTTGAGCACCTTAGGTGATAGACCATAGGAGCTGAGCTGGGTGGAGAGCATGGTGTGATCAACTAGATCAAAGGCCTTAGAGAGATCTATAAAGATGGCTCCAGAGAGTTTGCCTTAGTCCATAGCCGCTCTTATCCAAGATGAGACCGTGACAAGGGCAGAAGTTGTGCTGTGCCCTTTCCTAAAGCCATGCTGCTCAGGGGACAACAGGTCATGAGACTGCAAGTACTCCGAGAGTTGCCCTGCCATGACCTTCTTGAGAAGTTTGCTGACCGCTGACAGTATGGATATTGGAAGGCAGTTTTCTATGAGTAGTAGGTGAGTTTCCAAGAGTAGATCATATCATCAGTGTCCAGGGCACAATACAAATATAACCACCTATAATATACCACAAAACTCAGAAAATGTCCAGCAAGGGGTTTGTCATCTCCTCATGCCTTTCTTGCAAGGAATTGGATGAAAGGAAGCCAGCAAGCCTAAAATTTGTGCAGGACATGATTAGCTGAGGCTGTATCTCTCTTTGCATTCAGAGCTGTGAAAAACTCCTGAACCCACTCCACTCGTGAGGGTATGCAGTTTCCTTTCCAGCAGCGTAAGATAAGTAACTTCATTATGCCTGAGATCAGTGCCATATATGTTTTCTCATTCTTAGACAGTATTGCATCATAGTCCCACAACATACATATTTCTAGTGTAAAGTAACCAGAATGGCCATAAATGGGGTCCACGAGTTGTTGAATAAGCTTCCAGAAAAAGATGATTTGAGGGTATGTCCAAAGAACATGTGATAACATACCTTCCTCCTGGGAACAACTTTTGCAGTTAGAGTCTGGCATGGCAGCCTATCCATCTTGTGCAATTTAGATGGTGTGTAGTATAAATTATGTGCATTATAAGGAGGCAATTTATGTGGGAGGCAGTGTAGAGCAGTTTTTAAGGCTCTGAGCTGCAAACGTGGAAAACATGGGTTTGAATCCCATAACCCCCACTTGCATACTGTGTGACCCTGAGCAAGTCACTTAATGTCCTTCTGCTCCCAGGTTGCACCTGTATACAAACTTTCAGCTTAGTGTGTCTCTCCTGGTTTAAACTAAAATATATTATGATAAACGTATGAAGTGTAGCATCAATCCTGTTTAACATATTTATAAAGATTTGTCCAGATCCATCCAGGACCAAAAATTAGGGATATTCACATGCAGGGCATTTTCCCAATAGTAAGCAATTGGGGTTCTTTTATTCCAGGCTTCCTTGTATATTTCCTGTGAGATATGGGCAATGGGTCTCTGCTGGACTAAGAGGGAGGATAGTGCGATGAATAATGCTCCAGCAGAGCTATGCCATGGGAGGGCTACTGTGGATTTCAAAAGGCAGTGTTTAAACTGGACATATTGCAAAAGGAATGTGGTGGTAGGTTTTTAAACATACTGTAAGTCTAAAGTCAGTAAAGGAAAGAATAGTATTGTCCTTATCCAAAGCGCTAACAAAGTCTAGACTAAGACCTTTCCATCTAGTTAGCATCAAGGGTTTATCATATGATATTGATAATAAATTCTGATTATGGAAGAACGAGGGGGGCCATACTAGATCTGGTGCTGTTGGATGGGGAGTATGTCCAGGGAGCTGAAGTGAGGGATTCTCTTGCAGGCAGTGACTACCACACAGTGTGGTTTTTCATTAACATGGGAAAGGATTCTGCCAAGACAAAAGAAAGAGTGATGGATTTCGGGAAGGCAGACTTTGCTAGAATGGGTAACATGCTGAAGGAGCACCTGGCAGAGCTTGAGCCACAGATGGATGGATAGCAGAGATAGCCAGGCATCAAGAAGGGTTAATAGAGGCCACTGATACCTGTATGAAGATTTGCTAAAAGAACTCTACAGTAGGTGTCAGAGACCCAGCTGGTATAGCAGGAAGGTGGCCAAAAATGTGAAAGCAAAGCACAAGACCTTCCTGAAGTACAAGCGTACCTTGAAGGAGGAGGGCAGAGATGCTTACATAGAGAAATCTCATGAGGCAGGGTGAGATGTCTGGGCAGCCAAAGTGGATAAAGAGCTAAGACTGGTGCAGGGGATTAAAGAAGGGGAAAAGGATTTCATTCAATACATTAGGGAGAAAAGAAGCAGAAGGGATGAGATTGTAAGGATAAAGAGGGAAGGAGGATGGGCAGAAAAGGGGAATATCAAGCAAAACTTTAAATTAGCACTTTTGCACTGTCTTCACTAAGGAAGTGGAAGAGCCCTTACCACAAGGGGGAATGGGGGGGAACCTGGGGGGGTGGACTATGAAGGGGAGATGGGGTTGACAGGCTCTTAAGTGGGTTAAATAAACTGTGGGTTGGCAAAGCACCAGGACCAGACAGTTTATACCCTAGCGTCCTGAGGGAGTTGGCGGGGGTACTAACAACCCCGCTTACAGACCTGTTTAACACCTCGGTGGAGGAGGGGTGTGTTTCACGGAACTGAAGAACAGCTGTCATGTTCCACTCCATAAGAGCGATCCCAGGAATGAGCCGCATAATCACAGGTCTGCTAACCTGATCTCCACAGTGGGGAAGATAATGGAGACCATTCCAAAGGAAAGACTAGTGTCCTTTTTTGAGAAAAATGGTCTCCAGGATGACGGGCAGCATGGGTTTGTCAGGGGGAGATCTTGTCAAACCAACACGATTGACTTCTTCAACTGGGTTACAAGGTTATTGGACAGGGGACAGGTGGTGGATGTCCTGTAGCTAGACTTCAGCAAGGTGTTCAATTCAGTGCCACATGGCAGATTGCTTAGGAGGTTGAGGAACTTGGGAATAGGGGACAGACTGCTTGAGTGGGTCAAGAACTGGCTGCAGGAGAGATATCAGAGAGCGGTGGTGGGGGGGACTATCCAAATCTCTGCCTGTAACCAGCAGGGTTCCACAGGGCTCGATACTTGGACCTATGCTTTTCAACATCTTTATTGGTGACTTAGCAGAGGTGGTCAAAAGTAAAATCTGCCTCTTTGTGGATGATACCAAGCTCTGTGGGAGGGTGGACAAAGTGGTAGGGAAGACAGGTATTAAGGGAGGATCTGGCAAAGCTGGCTAATTGGGGGGTGGGCATCTGGCAGTTAGGTTTCAATGCCAAGAAATGCAAGATCATGCACCTTGGTGCCAGGAACCCAGGGGCCAGCTACTGGCTGGGGGGAATACAGGTGACAGTCTAAGAGGAGGAAAAGGACCTTGAGGTGATGGTCAGAGGAGACATGAAACACTCAGCACAGTGACACAAGACAACTGCCCAAGCAATTAAAATGCTAGGCTGCATAACCAAGGGAACAACCTCAAGGAGGGAGGAAGTCATCTTGCCAATGTACAGGTCACTGGTGAGGCCGCACCTGGTGTACTATGTGCAGTTCTGGTGCTGGTATCTGAAGAAGGATATCAAGCTACAAGAGGGTGTCCAGAGGAGGGCAACCAGTATGATCTAGGGAATGGGGGACAAAACATAGTAGGATGAGCTGAGTGAGCTAAACATGTACTCCCTGGAGGATAGGACAGGAGAGAGATGGGGACATGATAGAGACCTACAAGTACCCAAACTGTCAAGGGTCAGTACTGCTTGATATCACTCCAGAGGTGTGGCTTGTTGAAAGAGATATCCTCAAAGAGGATAGAACAGTTACTTCCAACCCCAGGAATATCCTATTAGGATTAGACATGTGCAGTCGGCTCTGAATCTATGACTGCCCCAGAGCTAGTGATGTAATGTGGAATGCATGCAAATCATGGAACTATAATGCTACATTCAAACTGCTGCCTCTAGGTGGACTGTGTTCTAACAGATTAATTTTCTCCATTCAGACAACTAGATGCCCTGAAGATCTTCTCTCAGCAACTTTGCTGCATGCTTGTTTATTTCTGTCAACAAAAGTGGTAGTTTTGCTATTTTGTCAATGTCTCTGCCTCTAGTAGTTTTTTTATTACAGTGTTCACTATTTCGGGTTATTTTCTCAACTTCCAGAAGTTCTGTTGTGGTTCTCAGGAGCCAAGACATTTGCAGTTTACACACCACTTTAGCAGTTTCAACTGTTATTTTATTTGACTAATTTTCAATTAAAACTCTTATTTTTACAACATTTGGGAGTAACATATTTATTTGCATTTGGTCCCCTTTTTTCTGTTAGTGACTCAGTAGGTACCACACTCACCTCTGAGGCCGGGAAATCAGAGGGCTGTGGGTTCAGTTCCCACATCTGACACTAGGGTTAATATCCCAATACTGACACTGTAGTACAACACATACCTCTCAAGTGTCCCTGATTTTGCCTCAAAATTTGACTCTGTCCCTCCTAAAATTTGTGTTTTTGTGGCTAAACATTGGGGATTGTAAGCACAAAACAATGTCAAGCATTGTAGTTACAGACTTGTTCTACTTTAGAAAATGCATTTTGCACTAAGCCCCATATTCTACAAGCTTTCTGGGTGGATATCTCTAATTTTGAAGATGTGTCCCTGATTTTGGTCCTTTGTCCCTGATTTTTTTAAGCCTTGTCCCTGATTTATGAGGCAGGAGATTGAGAGGTATGGTACAACATGGAGGAGTGCTGCACTTCATTGGTGCCGTCTTTCGGATGAGATGTTAAACTGCGGTCCCATCTGCCTGGATTGGTGGTAGTTCAGGTGGATGTTAAAGATCCCATGGCACTTATCGAAAAGAGTAGGGGAATTTTTTATTCATAACTTAAAAGAACATATGAACAAATTAGTATTGCTGCATACAAAATCATAATACAGGAAAAATGAAAACATGAAAATGTATTACATCATATTTCAGCCCCAAACAGAAATAAAATTACTTTAAACATGCCTCTTCCCCCTGCCCCCTCCCCTTTAAAAGAGATGGGGAATTTTTTATTTTAACTTCAACAATAACTAGTAGTAACAGTGTTAACATCACACAAAATAATATATAAATCACAAAAACAAGAAAATCAAATAAGCATTACATTCATACATCATCCTATTTGTTGTCAATAAGTCTCTAGAAGCTAAAATATAGATCATAAAACTAAAATGAATCCCCCTTCCCCCTATTAAAACAGTAGGGGAAAAAACGTTCTTTAAGACAACATAAAACTTTACAAAATAATGGAAACAAAGCAAAATAAATATTAAAAGCATATGATTGCTTCCATAAATATTAATGCATATGCAAAATCATAATATAAATCAGAAACCCTGACATTTTGAAAACAAAATACATATTACTTCATATGATTTATGAAATCCTCCCCCCCAACCCCTAAAGGGTAGGGGAATATTGTAAACAAACTGTCTTCAAAAATGTTAAACCGTTTACAGAATGACAGAAAATAAAGGAAAATAAATGTTCGAGCCCTAAAATCCCTTCTATAAATATTCACACATATGTTAAATTATAATACAAATCAGAAACCCTGATGTGGAAACAAACTACGTATTATGTCATACCCTGCATAAAACCCTTCTCCCCCCTACCCTTAACGAGTAGGGGAATATTTCATTACAACATAATGAAAAGCAATATATACATTAAATAATGTTCCTGTATGAAAATAAAGAAAAATAAAGCCATACTATACCTTAATCAGAGCAACATATCTTGAAAATTGCATCATAATTACAATAGTTTGGCATACTCCTAGTATGAGAGGACAAGTTTAAATCAGAGCCCCAGATATTCAAAAGGTTTACATATGGTGCAACAGTGTTGAACCATACGCAACCCACTGATGTGCCCCGGCACAATATTCAAACGGGGATTGTGTCTGGCACAAATCCCGATGCGCCGGAGCGCATCAGTAATGTATGCGGCACAGGTGGGGGGGTGTGCCCATGCAAACTCTGCACATCCCGATATTCAGCCCGGGATGTGCTGAGTGCATGCATGTGCAACCCCTACTTGCGCCGCACACAGGTGAGCCAAAAAAAAAGGAACAATGGCTGGCCACCCACAGGTAAGCTGCCGTATTGCAGGGTGCAACACGGTAGCTGCCACCTGTGGGTGGCCACCTGAGCTCCGGCTGCACCTGGCAGCACCCCCCCATGCCTGATCACGGGCATACATAGAAAAATTACCTTTCAGGTTACCTGGTGGTCCAGTGGATCGCGTTTCAGTCGACACGGGCATGTAATGAATAGATTCTATCTTCGGGGTTCAGTGGATCGCTGTCAGTCTATCGCGCATGTGCAAAATGAAATATATTCTTATATCTTCTGGTGGTCCAGTGATTGTCTATCACATCGCGAGGCTTAAGATCAATAAATAAACTATATTCTGGGGTTCAGTGGACGCCGCAGCCTGATCGCTGGCATTTGAAGAAACAATGACGCCCATCATCCCTGGTGATCAGCGAGCCCCCTCGCTCGCGTTCACTGAGCCACACCCACACCATTCTCCCCATCACGGCGGCGAAGTGGCAGCACCGCAAACTGCTTGAAAGCCGCTAGTCACTGATTACTAGATAGGGCTGTCATATTGGTCACAGCGGAGAGTTTGAGGGGAGGCAGTTTTATTGTACACATTTCAGATATGTGAATGGATCCATTCACATACCTGGAATGGTGTAGGATGGTACGGCTGCACACCAGTTGGCTCACGCGTGAACCAATGGGCGTATAACCCTACCTGAGGTGTCCGTCGGCGGCAGCGGGCAGCAGGCGGTGGCGTTGCTGCCCGCCGACCAGGGGAGCGGTCGAGGGGCTATGGGTGGTGGGGCTATGGGTGGGTGGGGAGGGGTACCTACTAGACCACCAGGAATATTGGACGCCATTTGTTTTTACTACAAATGCCCGCCGACATGCGCAGGTCCACTGGACCACCAGGGATATAGGACTTTATTTTATTTATACTTAAGCCCACGATCAGGCTGACAGCGTCCACTGGACCACCAGGGATATAGGAATCTATTTTATTTTACACATGCCCCCAACTGGGCTGACAGCGGTCCACTGGACCACCAGAGATATAGGAATCTATTTTATTTTACACATGCCCGCGATTGGGCTGACAGCGGTCCACTGGACCACCAGGGATATTGGACGTGATTTATAGTTACTGAAGCCCGCGATCGGGCTGTGGGGCACATTGCCGCACTGTGCAGGGGGTGTCGGTCCCCGATGGCTGCTGCCTGGCAGGGCACCAGGCACAAGTCACCGGGGATCAGCACACCTGCATGCAAATGGGGCTATAATGACATGCAGATGGCCCCATTTGTGCCTTGCATACATTATGGCACCATTTGCATGTGCACTTTTGAATATCGCAGTTGCTGTGCCTAGCGTAATGGAACATGCGCTAGCGCATCCTCCTGCTCAACTCTGGCCACTTGCATTGGTGCAGTGCCACTGCGCCATGCACACTGCGTTTGGCCAGGGTGCAATATTCAATGATGCTGTGCCGTGGCACAGCACCATTGAATATCGCCCTGTCAATGCCCCTGTGCAGCCAAGTTGTGCTGCGCCCAGGTTTGCGCCACAGCCTGGCACAGTTTGAATATCTGGGCCACAGTGTCTAACAAACAAAAATTGATCTATTTAAAAACCTGCCCAAAAGGATAAAGTACTTTTGTTGCCAAACCATGGAAAAGTAACTCCCTCCACCCACCTATAATCCATAAGTAAGCACCCGTGATTCTGCTTCAGACACCCAGCCCCCATAATCTGCAGATTCTACATAGGAGTCACGGCCACAGAAGGAAAGTTACCTGAGAATCCAGCAAGGCAACAAAGAAATTCACCTACATCCAGGAGATGGACTCCCACCATGTCTGAACACATGGAAAGGCACATGGCATCATTCTTGAGCTTTCAGTTTATGCAAGTTTGTGTCAATTAAATCAAAAAGATGAACTTCTGATATAGTTTGCTATTGTAAGGACAAATGGCAACGAGTGATCCAAACATAATATTTAAAATATGTCAAAAACAACCATAATGTGGTTTTATCATGCTTAGTTCATTGATGTGGGAGGATCCCTAGCAACACAATGTCAGGGGTCATGACAGAAAAAGGCAAACCTGGCCATTTAAAATGTAGCAACGTCCAGAATCTCTAAAAGTAAGGGCACTCGAAAAATAAGTGTGAAATAGTTTCAACTTGTGCAGAACATGAAAGTCTAGGGCAAAATCTCTCACTACTAGGTTTATGTTTTAAATTGCTTTTCTCATTAAGTTTATAGTGAAGAGAAAGCCCATCACATCCCACATATGTATAGGGGTACGAGGAGATGTAATCATATTAGAGATCTATTTAATCTCAAAATGTGGTCAAGTTGAAAAGTGTGGCTGTGTCTTGAAACATTTATCTATGACCCAGGAATAAAGAAGCTTCCTCAGTAAGGAGGAAACCTGGGGCTGGATTCACAAAGCTTTCAGAAGGTGGAAAACCTTCCATAAGTCCCCAAAACATCTGTAGCTATGAAAAAAAATGAGAGATTGATCTAAGTGCTATTCATAGCAACCTCAGCAACACCAGAAAAAAAAAACATGATGGACTATGGAAAAAAGTACAGATGCGGAAGTCCCTGAGGAAAAAAGGTGTGAGATAAGGTTCGAGCAGACTCGATAGACCGTAAGGCCTAATCTGCTGGCAAATAGTATGTTAGTATGTTAGTATAAGTAAGGCACAGCCCCTGAAAGGCTATTCTCAACCAGTTTTTTTTTCCGCAGTTGCAGAAAAAATGTTACACACAGTGGAATGAGGTGTAACTCTCCCTCAGCAAACTGCAGTTGTGCTCCAACAATTGGAATAAATTACGCTGGAGGCGAGGCATAGGTAATAGCATCCCAGATAGTATAACAGTGGCTGATGTTACAGCTACATCAGCACACATTGCCATGATATGGCAGCAGGCAACAACCACCAGACCCAGTGCAGCCCATGGCAGAGCCCCACCCGCAGTAGAGCCTGACCAGCCAGCAGTGAGTGCTACCCCTGCAGGAAACAGGAATGCCCCAGGGAGGGACGACCAGCGGTGACAGTCGGCCACTGTGGTGCCATGGTATTTCTGGTACCTGTGGTGCTGAAGTGGTCCCAGTTGAGGGACTGGTTGCTGGTATCTTTGTGGGTGCTGTCAGCCTCGTACTATATCAGCAGTGTTACTGTCTGCTGCTTCAGCTACTTTGTTGTACTATTGCTGTGCCTCCTCAGCCATTTCCACAGCTGTGGCTTTACAGCTGTGGATTCGCAGCTCTTGCAGAATTCCCACAGCTGCTTGAATTCTGCAGCTGTGGGACTTTTTGTGGAATTCTGCAACTGCACAACTTTTCTTTCAGAATAAGGCGAAGCTGTGTTTTTGCAGTGCTGCAAACCTTTTTCCCACAGCTGCAGGATTTTTGCTGTTTTTTGAGAATCCTGCCCCTGGTATTTTGTAAGTGCCCATAATTTAATCTTGCTGAAGCACTGTCTATAAGAGAGTGGTAAATGTGCTATTGCCCTTTGTTTTGGAATACAAATATCCGTCTGCCATTCCTGCAAAAAACTCCCAATCTATCCAAAATTCAACACGCCCACATTTTAAGGCTTTGTAGTAATAATAGGCATAAGTTATAGGTTACAAACATAGAACAAAAGAAAAGAATAGGGTTTACCGTATGAAGGCCTCCCTGGGACACTGGTCTGTAAAGGACACCTCTTTTTACAGGGTTAAGCCTGCTGCCCCAAGCACATAAAAAGAAACAGCTATATACCCTAGTTTCATAAGAGTGTGGACATACAAAAACCACACTAAGGTGCAAAAATAAAGATAGCAAGAAGGCCGGCCCACTGGCGCAGTGGTTGGATTTCTGCTTGCAACACTAGTGACCTGGGTTCAGGAACGGACCCAGGGAGCCAGAGGGCCAGCCGGGGGGGGGGGAGAGAAGGATAAAGCTCCCGTAGGGCTGCTCTCCTTCTCCAAGGGGAGGGTGGGGAGCATGTCCAGTGCTTCTGTGACTCCTGGCAGAGGCCAGGGGTTACACAAGCTGCTGGCACTGAATATCAGAGGGGCGGTTTGGACAAAGCCATCATTGCACATCCCCACCCCTGAGGCAGTCCACAAAAAAAGAAACAATCTCAGGCTGCCATGGATGACACGCGCCTGGCACCAGGACCTTAATGGTCTCAGGTGCCTCCACCTACCAATCCTAGTTCCGCGGCTCTGACCATTCCTGAACCCCACCCTGGGGGGGAACAAGGGAGGCATTGTCTTACCCATCAGAGATGGACTGGATGGGGGGCATTAGCCCTGCCTCAAGGAGTAAGTTGCGGGGTATTGGGGAAGGATGGCTGAGATGAGGTAGAGTGGTGTACAGGATAGAGTCAAAGGGCAGGCAGCCTGGGGGACAAAAAGAGCATTAAAAAAAAAGATAGCAAGAGGTTTTTAACATAAAAATTTGTTATGTTTTGCCATTTTCCATCTATTCTATAATGTAATTTTCATTTGTGCTTTGGTCAAAAAATGCTCCCAATTAAATGCAGCTATATCTCCTATCCTGAAAAATAAACCAAGAATTTTACTAGGGGTTGACAATATTGGGATATCAATTATATCTGTCGTTTGAGTATAAGCATCTCCAACCAAAATACATTTACATTTCTGAAAATTGATGCTAGACTGTGAAATTGATGCTTAAGAGAGCAATTCCTGATTAGCATTTAAACTTGAGGCAACATCCACTTAAATTAATACCAAATAATCAGCATAGGCTAGAGTCCGAATCTCAGGGCATATACTAGAAAAGGATAAACCTACAAGAGAAAGGGAACTATTGAATCTATGTAAAAGTGGATCTATGGAAAGAATATACAAGGCTAGGCTGAGTGGACATCCCTAACGGACCCCTCTGGCTACCAAGAGTTCATCACCCATCCAATCATTGACCAACGGGATAGTCATAGCCATATGGTGACATGCATGCAATATATGTATAAAAATACTTGGGAACCCATAAGCAGCAAAGCAAGCCCAAAGATAGTCATGTGGAGCCCTATCAAAGGCCTTTGCTTGATCTAGAGATAGCAGGAAACCTGTAAGTTCCCCCTCCTGACCTCTTTCAAGCACCTCTCTTAGCAAAATTAAATGATTCATTATTCATCTCCCTGGTACTGCGCACGTTTGGAAATGATGAATGATATCTAGTAAAATTGTAACTATTCTCATGCTCAGGAGTTTAGTGAACATTTTTAAATCAGTATTCAGCAGTGCATTTGGTCTTCAGCTGGAAAGAAGCTCTCTATCTCCTGATTTGTACATTAGAACTAACCAACATCTCTATTTGAGGGGGAATCTCCAAGAATGAAAAAAAAAAATTAAAAACCTCCAAAACTTCCTCCTAAAGAACATCAGTGATCAATTTATATAATTCATGTGGCAACCCATCAAATCCAGGTGCAGAACTGGACTTCAACTGGGCTATTATAGAAAGGAACTCCTGTTGGGAAGAATGGGGAAATAAGTGAGAACCTGCTTGCCTCTGAAAGATGAGGTAACTTGCTATGGGACAACCAGTAGTGTACCTCAAAGTCCAGTGTGGGTAAGGGGGGGGGGCTCATAAAAAGAAATCTACATAATCATTAACTGCAGTCATAATATCAGATTGATTAGAAACATGTAACCCATCAGGTAATTGGATACAACCAATATCTTTAATATGATATTGCATTTGACAAAATTCAGAAGGGTTCACAAAAGCAAACTTCCCTTGTGTGCCAAAGCGTTGTTCCACCTCTAAGGATTTTAGACGATTATACTGTAAATGTGCCAATTTAGATTTCAATGCCTGGATCTCTACTGAATAGTCACTGAGAGATTCATTATGTAAGGAGGATAGTTCAAGTAATTGAGATCTATAGAAAACATACTGGTCTGTTTTAAGTTTCCCATTAAGGAGGACCATTTTCTTAAAAAAATCCTGAATGTCTTGTTTTGTACAGTCCCACCAATTTAAAGGAGAGTCATATAAAAAAATATATACAGATCTTCTAGCTTCCAGAACTGATTGGAAGCCTTGCAAAATAAGTGGGGTTTATAAAAGAGTAAGGTTTAATCTCCAATAACCTGGGCCTCTACCTATCCGGGCAAAATTAGAAATTGTCACACTTAATTGGGCATGATCTGATGACATAGCCGGGGTTGTCAACACTTGTTGGACTTCTAAAGTGGATGATAAGGACACATAATCAATTCTGGTAGCTAGTTTATCCTTAAAAAATATGTTTTCTGAGGTGCCTTCCCGCAGATGGTAAATGCATCAGTCAGGAAAGCTTGGGTAAGCAGTTTGTTCAAACGAGGTGTCACAAAAGGTTTTGGCAGTTTTTAAAGCTCTGTCAGAAAGATATCTGCTACAAGTAAAATCCCCAGCAAAAATGATTTTCCTATTAGTATATAAAAAGGATTGTGTTTTATTGAAAAGAGTACTTCTAGATGCCTTAGTTTGGGAGGCATATATATTAAGCAGTCTAAGGTCAACACTTGCTATGTCTATATCAAGCAAAAGAGCCCTCCCAGATTCCACATCAACTAAATTAATTAATTTAGCTGCTGGATTCGAAATTGAAATCCCTACCCCTGAACAAACATCCATCCCTGGAGACCAATAAATCTGACCCCATAACCAGACCGCACAGACTGTTTCCATTTCTGCAGTAGTGTGCAGTCTGGTATCCTGAAGAAAAATAAAGTAACATAGAAACATAGACTTTGATGGCAGATAAGGACTGCTAGGCCCATCTAGTCTGCCCATTTCCCTACCTACAGGATAGGCCGCAGATCCTAGTTAACCAACAGCCTATTTCTTCCTACCCCCCACAAGAATTGCCTTATGTCTGTCCCATGCATTCTTGAATTCTCCCACAGTTTCAGACCCCACAACCTCCTCAGGAAGGCTGTTCCATGCATCCGCTTAACCTCTCTGTGAAATACTTCTCACATTGCCCCTGAACCCCTCCTTTTATCTTTTAAATTGTGTCCCCTTGTTCTTGCAAGTCTCTTTTTTCTGAAAATGCTACCTCTTGGACTTTGTTGATTCCACTGAGGTACTTAAAAGTTTCTATCATGTCCCCTCCCTTCTTTCCTCAAGGGTATACATATTAAGCTCCTTTAGTCTCTCCTCATACGGCTTCTCTTGCAGACCCTGCACCATTTTAGTAGCCCTCCTCTGACTGCCTCTCATCCTGTCTATGTCCTTGCAGAGATGGAGTCTCCAGAACTGGACACAGTACTCCAGATGGGGTCTCACCAACTGTCTGTACAGAGGGATAACAACTTCCTGTTTTCTGCTGCTGATGCCTCTCCCTATACATCCCAGTATACCCCCAGCCCTCCCTACTGCCTTCTCACATTGCTTGCTAACCTTAAGGTCATCTGATATGATTACCCCAGGTCCCTTTCCTTTTTGTTGTTGTTACTACCTCCCACCCATTGTGTATTCTTCCCCTGGGTTCTTGTTTCCAAGGTGCATTATTTTGCACTTCTTTGCATTGAATCCTAGCTGCCATACTTCTGACCATTCCTCCAACCTTGCCAAGTCCCTTTTCATCCTTTCCACGCCTCCTTGTGTATCAAACCTGTTGCAGATTTTTGTGTCATCTGCAAAAAGGCATACTTTTCCTTCCAGTCCCTCTGGAATGTCACTGATGAAGACATTAAAAAGGACTGGACCCAATACTGAACCCTGCGGTACCCCACTAGTAACCCCCTTTCTTCAGAGTGGACTCCATTTACAATTACCTTCTGTGTCCTGTTGTTTAGCCAATGTTTTACCCAGGCTACCACCCTGGGTCCCACTCCCAGGCTGGTTAATTTGACTATTAATCTTTTGTGTGCGACTGTGTCAAATGCCTTGCTAAAGTCTAGGTAGGCCATGTCCACAGCCCCTCCCTGGTCTACTACTTTGGTCACCCAGTCAAAGAAATCTATTAGATTCGTCTGACATGACCTTCCCGCTGAGAACCCATGCTGCCTTGGGTCCTGTCAAACATATGGTCAGAAAAGTGAGCAAAAGTCAAGGTTCTCTTCCATTCTGACTTAATACTGTTGACATTCAATAATGCCAGAGAAAAGTCATACACGCAGGGTTTCATAAAAAGGTTCAATCAGGGGGACGTACATCCAGATGTTATTTAAGCCATGCCCTGGTTCCCATGCATTTTTTCTTGACTTTAGCTACCAGTATATTTTGTATCAAGTCATCCTCAGAGCCTCCCTCAGGATGGAAAGATGGGAGTGAAGCAGAATCAGATTCAGACTCCATGTCTGCTTCCCCCTGTAGGAAGTGCAGAAAATGTATTCTGTAATAGTACATCATTAGGTATCGTAGGAGTTTGCTGAATAGGTTGTTTATGCCTCAAATCCACCCTCCGTTTTTTTGGAAATTGGAAATCATCACTTATGGTAATGGGGGAAGCATTACCACAGCCTCTGCTAGTAAAGAGACCTGTATTTGGTCATGCGGTTCAAGAATCAACACATCCAAGAAATCAAAGAAATGGACAGTCACACCTATTAACATTTTCACAAATGTTCTTTATTGTCTATATTTCTTCGTCTTCGTGACAATAGATTCTAATTTCCCAATGTTTCACCTCAACAGGCTTCTTCAGGGGTAGGATCTAATTATAATCAATACATACATTGTTTTTGGCATATACTGTAGTCATTGAACATATCACACTTCTAAATTAATAAAATGTAATCAATTTTAGTACATGTCCTGAGAGAACAACTGCCATATTCTGCCACTCAGCGCTTATCTTCAAAAGTATTATATACATGCTATAGTCACTCTTATTTATATTACAATAACTTCAACTGTTGGTTACCACTTAGGCTAGGGGCCATGTCCACCAATCCCCTGAGGTGCCCCAGTATTAGCCTCATGCAATCTTTTATGTGCCAAGCTTATTTTATATTGAGCCTCATTTAGCAAAAACCTTATAAAAATCATATGTTTTTTCTAATCAAATGTTTCCAAGTGTGGAATGACCCACATACCTCAATTAATTTTTTATGTAGTAAAGGTACTACAGACTGTTGTGCAGGGCTGGAGGCCTCTGTTTAGCTACTGTGTGGTATAAGTAAAAAAAAAAAAAACAGGTAAAATTAGCAACACATACCAGATTGTCCCATCAGTATTTTGCTTGGTAAAAAATATTTTAACATTAAATGGCATGCTAACCTGTTTGCCACAATTTGTTTACATAATCTCATTTTATAGTGTCATTCTTTTCTAGTCATCCTGTTACACAATATAACGGTAGTAGTCATGTAGAGCGCAACCTCTTAGGTGCCAGGATGGTGGGCGAGGACGGAAGAGCAGATGCCTAAAGGGTGACCACCCAGGAAGACAGAACAGCAGTACATGAGCAAATGCAGTCGCAGCCCTGTAAGGGGGATGCACAATGCGGCTACAGTCTAGCAGGTGACCCCCATGGCCATGCACCTGAGAAGTGAGAGCCATGGCTGCCTGCCGCAGAAAGGTGCCCACTGCAGCTGTGCACCAAGAAAGACACCCACAGGAAAAGGTGAGGCTAGGCAGGAAGGGGCCTGGGACAGTGAGGGCCGCAGGCAGCAGGACAACTGTGGCAGCAAGGATGCGTCCCACACACAGTCCTACAGCTGAGCCCATGATGCCCCTCCCACAAGGACTGTGCAGCAAGGAGTACCACACCCCCCCAAATGACAGTACTGCCCAGAGGATGGACAGTATGGCTCAGCAACCATCCCCTCCCACAACACAACGCCAGGGTGTGCACACACATGGTGGTGCAGAGCACCCCCCCCACAGCAGGCCCCAGTGGACAAACAGACAGCAACACACTTACTTGTGGCAGGGCACCACCCCTAATAGTGTTCTACGGTGGGTACATGTCAACAGCATGGACACCTGTTTGATGGGGTGGTGACAACTGACACAAGGGGGAGGGGGTGGGGCCACAGGTCAGGCCACTGGTGTACTATACATGGCACTCAGTGCCATGACACACCATGTCCCGTGCATATCCCCTGTACAATGTGCAGTGCCCCACACACACCTCACCTGTATTGCCATTCATTGTTGCGCCATGCACCACACTACACCATACACCTCCCTTTGGGTGGCCATCACCCTGTAGCTCAGTGCATGTTGGGCATGGTGGTGTGCAGTGAGTCATGCCTGCCTGCTCCCACAGGGGTGTGGGGGGGGGAGGTTGACGTGGACCATTATGTGTGTGTCGTAGGATCACCATGGATGTTTGGGGCTTGCGCTGTGCATGGCGGGGACACGAGGGATGTCACTGTGTCTGTGGGTAAAGAGCATGCGGTATGGCCCTTGATGGGGGCATACTGTGGGGGGGTCTTTTTCCTTGGTGCTGTGGGTCCGGGTTGTGCAATGTGGGTCATGTGGTGGAACAGTGCCGGTCACCCATGGAACATCACCCTGTGCCACTGTCTCATCACCCCCAGTCAGTGACTCATCACACACCGCTCTGTGGCACTCACCACTTTCCTGTCTTCCTTCCCCTGTTGCCAGTGTACCCGTCACCATGTGCTGCTCGTGCCATGGTACAGTCACCATTTTCCAGTCATTCATGCATCCTCTACTTGCTGCCAGCACTCACCCCACTGGTCGCCCTTCTCCCCGATCGCACTTTGCTGCATTTGTCCATCTGCTGTCGCTCATTGTGGACTTATGCTTTTGGAGCCACTCTCATAATATAACCATATTCATAACGTGCACATACTGTGTCCTTAGTTTTACTTATCAAAAAAGATTCAGCAGACTTTAGTGGCACTTAATAAGTACAGTATATAATTTACCTTTGCAATGAAACACTTATTCAGGGCAACTCAAGCCATTTGGGGCAATTTCTGGTCCTTACTAGCTGCATAAACAGAAATAATAAACCAATGCTTATAGTTGTTTGAAACTTTTAAAACCTCTTCTAAACCAACTCTATTTTTTTTGGCTTCATTCTGGTTTAAAACTCACAGTTTATGTTTACTGTGTCACCCTGTTCTAGGTCTGTTTGCAGCTGTTAACAGTACTCCAGATAACTTTTTAGGCCAGGAAGTAAAAACTTCCTAGTTTTCCAAGCTGGTAGTATTTCGGTATGCCAGGTACTATTTTGTGATGCGGTCACACTTTTCTGGTGGACTGAAGTGCGAATGCATGAAGTCCGTGGAAACACCTGGTCATGATGATACTACCCAGGATTCCACACAGGTTATAAAAAGGACAAAAATTGGCATAAAATATGCTGATACACCCTTAACTGCTGCTGCCACTGTAATAACACTGAAAAAAAATCAGAATTTAAATGTCCCAATTGAAACACCACATACAAAATCAAGATTCACATTACATGCGACACTGACCACGTGATTTACTTGTTGATATGCCCCTGTTCCAAATACTACATAAGCATGACCACCAGACCCCTCAAACAGTGCATTACAGAACACAAAAGTAACATTAGACCATAGAATGAAACCTCTCCGGTAGCTGTCCATTTCACACAAGCAGGACACAAGCCTTCCTCCATCAAGTTTTGTGGGATTGAACATATATTACCACCAAATAAGGGGAGGAAATTAGAAGAAGGCAGTTGAAAAGCAGGAGATATATTGGATATACACTTTAAATACTACCAGGGATATGTTTGCTCTCAGTGAGGATGAGCACTGGAGTGCCAGCTGGTTATCAGAGTCACTGTTAAACTTAGAAGACAACAGCATGCTACCTTGTAATTCTTTTCCATGCCTAATCGCCCCCCCCCCCGTGTTTTTTCTTGAACCATCCTCCTCACCCCATTCCCTTTTTGCTCTATAAAAACTTCTTCCAACTTAGCCCTATCATGATTTTACATACAGTTACAAGCTCTAGTACCGGTTGTGATGCATCTCCCCTTTGACCTCCTGTATGCTCTGGGGATCTCCCACCTCTCCATATGAATTAACTTTAAAAAAAAAGGCCTTTTTCTTATAAAGTTATCACTAAAGCCAATGTATATAGGAATTACTAAACAAGTTGAGAGTCTTTTTAGTCTAATAGGTAGAATAATAATAAAGTTTCAATAAACATCTGCATGGTGTAATGCATCTGAACAACTGAGCCCCTGAACAGTAATTTGTCTCTAATTCTGACATCAGTCCTTTTTGTTGCCAGCTTGGAAGCTAATACAGGCTTTCTTTATGAATCATCTGAAAAACACTATCAACAGAGACTATGTGTCTGAGAACTATCAACACTAGTAACAATCAGAGAATGATATCTAGTCCTTCAGATTTTTGTGACACCAGTAGCAGTCTTTGCAGCTGACTTGTTCAAAGCTTTCTAAAGCTTTTTTATTTCCTATTATCACAAACACACTGTAAATAATTAATGCTTTGACCATGACACAGAGGGGTTCAATCTAATCTTTACTCATTGTCCTGCCAGTTTACAAATGCAGAGCCTTGGGGCTGAAAGCACCCACCATGTCATTAGTGGTGGTGTGTTTATAGTTACTTGGCAACCATGCCTCACTGGATTGATTATCTGTTCCACCTGACCATCCAGGAAGTAACTGCAGTTCCGCCCCTCTGCCTGCCTCACTATATAAACAACCCTGCATTCAAGCACACTGTAGCATACTGGAGTAGACACTACATACAGCGCTAGTGGCGACAAGAGCAGCCAGCATTTTTTATCAAACTGAGCAGCTTTTTTTGCACCATTGAGAAAGTTTACCATCGTATATGAGACCTAACAAATGTGTTTTTGTGCAAGCAGAGTTTGATTTGTAAAATTAACAGCTGCAAACAGACCCAGAACCGGGTGACACAACAAGCATAAACTGAGTATTAAATCAGAATGAAGCTGGCCGGCCTGGTGGCACTGAGGGTTGAAGCTCTGGATGCCACACCTTGTGCCACGCTGGTGACCTGGATTCAAGAATGCGCCCAGGTCATCGGGAGTTGGCAGGGGAGAAGAGGGATTGAGCATCCGATTGACTGCTTTCCCTTTCTGGGGTGGGGTTGCAACTGCCGGTGCACTGTTGGCCTCTAGCTGAGGCTGAGGGTGATACAAGGTACAGGCAACAAGGTGATTTGATTGGATGGCATCATTCGATACAGTCGCATCTCCCCAATCTCTGAGCACCTTCCTTCCCTCAGTTTCATTACCAAGAATTTTTTTTTGTACAGGCTTTCGTTATAATTAAGAACAAGAAATAATCCTGATTTTTAACTACTACTCCTGGCGTTTTATTAGTGCTCACACATATCTGCTGACTTTTTCACATTTGTATTTATTTATTTTGTTTTTGTTGACCGGGTAAGTGCACTAGACAAATTCTGCCTATTTTCAGGCATGACCCAGGGGAGGGGGATACAGATGAATGCCAACTGACCTTGAACCAGATTAAGCTGTTGGTGTTATTGTTAGTGAATAAGGGAAGTTTGGCCAGGACACTGTGGAAATTCCCCTACTCTTTTCGATAAGTGCGATGCGATCTTTAACATCCACCTGAACTACCACCAATCCAAGCAGATGGGGCCTCGGTTTAACGTCTCATCCAAAAGACGGCACCTCAGAAGTGCAGCACCCCTCTCATGCTGCACTACAGTGTCAGTACTGGGATATTAACCCAAGTGCCAGATGTGGGAACTGAACCCACAGCCCTCTGATCTCCCAACCTCAGAGGTGAGTGTGCTACCTACTGAGCCACTAACACTGATATCATCACTGTGAGTTGAAATACGGTGGTTGTCAACAAGTACTCCTGACAACTGGTGTAAAGTCACCACTCTACATTTGCATAGGGTAAAAGAAACTGTTTACAAGGTTTACTGTCTTTCCATAATAATAGTGACTCATCTCCTGTCATTTAAAACAAACGTAGTCTGGACAAATTACTCTGGGGTGGCTCAATAAAAAATAAAGAATGGAATCTGATGATACCTTGATCACTATGAGAGAGTAATCTAATTCATTAAAGTGCCCTTTACCCAATTCTGGTAGCAACTCGGATTATCAGGATGAGAATGCCCCCCCCCCCACCAAAATATCCAACACTGCTCCAGTAACAGTCAGTCATTTTGACTTAATAATGTCTAAGATTAAACGATTAAGCATTAAGATCTCAGGTATGCACATTGACTTAAAAGAGGTTAAACAGGAATTAGCATCTCACAAACAACGCATTTCTGACATAGAAACTAGAATTAACAGCCTAGAAGATACAGTGAACAAGGATTATGCAGACAGAATTTCAGGTAAGTGGAGGATATCCAAAATAGAAGCCAAACTAGAGGATCTTGAAAATAGAAACAGGAGAGATAACCTTAGAGTGTTCGGGCTTAGGGAAGGCATCGAAGGAGCTGATCCAGTAGCTTTTGCCTTCACTTTTCTCACAAAGATAGCTGTCCCTCCAACTGACACTAAATTTTATGTTTTGGAGAGGGGACAGAGATCTTTAAAGCCTAAACCAAGTGCTGGTGAACATCCTAGATCATTTGTCATGATATTTCTTAACTTCCAACAGGGAATACACAGTCAGAGAGTACTCAGAGACAAAACTAACATCATCTTTGAAGGCTGTAAGATTAAGGTGTTTAGCGACTTAGCACCTGAAACCATCCAAAAATGAGATGCCCTTTTTCTCCATAAAAAAAACGTTTGAGAGAAACAGGGTTAAAGTACAACTTGTATTTCCCAACATTGCTGAAAGTATGGTCTCCTGAAGGCACTAGGAAATATAATGGATACACAGCTGCCAAAACTGGACTGAAAGTGGACCTTCTTAATTTATTAAAAAAATGTTGATTTGCAAAGTTAATTTAATTTCTTCAACACTTACATTGTTTTTTGTTTTATTTATATATACAGAGTATGAAGGGATGCTGACCACAACTAGGCTACTTTCCATGCTTCCTGCTCTCAAAGGAAAAGAGAAATTGGGAGAGGGGCTTATTGACATTTTTTTGGGTGAGCACAGTTTTAAACTATAAGGTCCACAACACAACTACATGGCTGTAGCTTTACTGCCTGACAGATCCCTTGCAACATAGAACATGGATTGCTTATGCTGTGGACCTCCCTGCCTTAAACCTGCCTTGAGAGTATTGACACACGGAGGGTGGGGGAGAGAGAGATATATACAAATAAAAGGAGAAGAAGCTTTTGTCTTGTTTATAATAGCTGTCATGCAGATATTTTTGGTAAACTTTGAGCAGGAGCCGGGCTCCCCACGTGAACTATGGCAGTTGTGAAATGGTTCTTAGTTGTTATGGGCTGCATATCAGTATTCAGGGCATCTCAGCGATACTGCTTGATTACTCCCAGATTTTATTATCTAGTTATGGAGGAGCGATTCCTGAATCATGCATATTCCTGGTTCTTTTTTTAGTAACCTAAGTTGAGACAGTCAGCGATATTCAAAATAGAGTTTTTCTATGAAATGTGATAGGGTACGACCGCTGTTTATATGAAAATTGGGCCCAAACCAGGAAATCTGTGTTGCAGCTTTGATTAACCTATGTAAAGTGTTCAAATGGTTTAAATTATGACTTTTCTCTCTCTCTCTCTCTCTTTACCCCTCTCCCCCTCTGTGTGCGGCTCTTAGGGCTGGGGAAGGGAGAGGTTGCTTCTTTCGCTGGGCAGTCTAGGTTTATAAATTGGGGGACTGTCAGTTTGTTACTGATGAAATGCACTTAATATTAGAAAATCAGCCATTTTTCTTTGTTTACCTGTACTCAATCATTTTAAAATTCTGTGGATGTTCCAGCGATCATCCTGTGAAACGCTGACATTTCTCGTGGCTTCAGTTAGAGTATGGTGCTTGTGTTGTGCTTCCTCGTGGTAGATCTGGGTCACGCTCGTACGTATTACTGATTTGACCTTTGCACTTATTCGAGGTGCTTTTTGGGAGACTTGCAGTGGCTTCCTGGTTGGCACAGCATTCCTTGCACTATTGTCGGGCTTACCCCATGAATATATTTTGATATTTTAGTAAATAAAAAAACATAATAGACAAAAACTATTTACTTGTGTGTTTCCTCTAAAAGAGATGTAAAATCGTATAAAGACTGAGCCCTTTGCAGTGGTCCTAGTCAAGAAAGAATATTGTACAGTTGGAGGAATGAGGCACATAGCATCTGATTAATTGTAAGGTAAGCTGAGAGGCTATTTCCCTGTTGTTGTATTTTTAGGGGACAGGAAAGAATTGAGACTTCTTTATTAATTAAAGGCACACATACAGAGTTGTTTATTTTATGACAATACGATCTGCACAACAAAACAACACAGTTCTTTTTATATTGCTCTACATGCTATGAAAGTAGAGAAATGCTTATAAATACCTGTTATTTGTACATGAGAGAGATATGTTACATGATTCTGAGATAGTGGGAGGGATATAGGTCCCATACAACAAAACACTGCAGCCAATGGTTAGGACCTCTATACATTATTTTTTAAGTCACAGCTTCAGTTATGGGGCAGTACCTGAACTTGCCCATTCCAGAATGTGCTGGCTAGTTGCTTTAATGTGCCTAAATATCATTATTAGAATATTTTCAATATTTGTTGTTACTCAGGTACAGAATGTTAGTTTTTTTATGTTATATTTCACTGCATTATTATACATTACTCCTCATTTCCTTTAATATGTATTCTATTTTGACCCTTTCTGTACTTTTTTCACTGCCTTCTAAACATTCTTTCTTTTTTCTAGCTTTCATTCTTTCAGTTATATAAGGGAGGGTGATCTGCAGATTTATGTCATTAATATATATTTGAGTGATGATCCTATTATTGTTATTGTTTTTTCTAAACAAACTAATTATATGGTAGTGGTCAACAAATTAAAAGCCAATGCTGAACAATTATAGGCCAATCTCTCTTCTACCTATACTCTCAAAAATGCTGAAACAAGTCATGGATTTACAGCTGAGATAGTTTCTAGTCAACTCTACATTGCTTAACCCTATGCAGTCTGGCCTTAGAGCAAAGCATAGCACTGTTACGCCGTTGGCCAAAGTCACTAATGACTGGCAGTGGGACCTTGACAACAAAAAATTTGTGCTGTGTTTTTAGACCTCAGCAAGGCCTTCAATACCATCGACCACTGCCTACTTCTCTCCACCTTAAAAACCATAGATATGGACTTAACCTCACTGGACTGGTTCCAGGATTATCTCTCTGATAGGCAGCAACAAATTAAGGCCGATGGTGAGCTCTCTCCCCTCAAACCAATAAAAAGAGGAGTCCCACAGGGTTCCATACTGGGCCCTCTACTGTTCGCCATCTACATTAACAACTTGGACCTAGGCATCACAGAAGCCAGTATCCACTTGTTTGCCAATGATACGGTGCTCTATCTAAGCTGTTACTCCCCTGGAGCCGCATGCACAGAACTACAAACTGAATTCAATACGCTGCGGCACCAGCTTCTCAGCAAAAGCTATTGCTAAATGCAAAACAAACTAAGGCCATGCTCTTTACCCCATCTAGCACTAGGGCCTACTCTGCTGCTGCTGGTACCCTTCCTCCCATAACTACCCTTCTAGGCGAAGATCTTGAGTTCGTGCCTAAATTCAAATATCTGTGTATATGACTGGACAACAAACTCTCCTTTGCAGAGCACACAGAAGAATTGATAAAAAAGCTTAGGCAGAGGCTTGGCCTCTTCTTCAGAATTAAACACCTTCTGACTGCAGACGCAAGAAGACAGCTTGTTCAATCAACTGTCCTCTCTTTAATCGACTACACCGACATTATCTATGGCCAATGCTGCATCTCACACCTTGCAAAACTGGATGTCCTGTACCATAGAGTGCTAAGATTTATAACTGGTCTCCCATCCTCCACACATCACTGCTCTTTATATGCAGCCGTAGGGTGGCCTTCCCTTCAATATAGGTGGCGTAGAAATGCAGCACTCTGGACTTTCCGAGCCCTTACCAACAAACTTCCAGATTACATTGTTGTCTGCCTCCCCCTGAGCCCACAATCAGTAGCTATGCACTAAGAAGCCACTCGCTAATTTCTCTGAAAATCCCCAGGATCAGTACCCACTTTGGCAGGGCTGCCGTAAGCCACGCTTTGTCTACGCTCTGGAATAGGGTACAAAAATCCTTGAGACTCAGCTCTCCTGTCAGTTTTGCCCTGTTTAGGATCATTTATGACAAAACATTTGCCGAAATCTGTGTTTCCATAGTTCCTAGCTGTCCTGCTGACGGTTCACTCCGTATCCTTACCACATCCAGCTGCAAACCTAGTTCCTCCCCTCCTTATTTTATTCAAGTCCACTAGTCAGCTGCCGTAGTGGCCCTCGGCACCCAAGGCACCACTTCTCCCATATTACTCTCCTCTCACCATTTAAGCGGAACATACAGACCTCATTAGGGGCCCCTATGCAGCCCTGGACCCTCACTCAAGTATGGTAAACAGTCACTGAAGGCTGAAATGCAAAGAAGTGTACCCTCTGATGGAGGCTTGACTAAGAATGACTAAACATGCCACCTCAACTTCTGCATACATGGAGTCTGTATATACCACAACAAAGTTGAGTGATGCATGTATGTTTGTACAAGAACGCTTGGAATGTATATCGTGCACCTACCACTTTTCTGTAAATTTGTTTGTAACTCTTTGCACATGTTGTACTTTGTATTCTCAATCTATGTATGTGTAACTGTCTTGGACAACAGCAGGTCCATCTTGTAAATGAGCTTGCTTAATGATGATCGCCTGGATAAATGAAGATTTGATTTGATTTGATTAAAGATTATGACTTGGAATGTCAGAGGTCTGAACAATAAAATAAAAAGGTACTCTTTTATGTTTTAAGGCATCTCAAGAAACTAGACACTTCAATCGCTTTCCCACAAGAGACACGCCTTAGGAAGGAACATTATGATTTGATGCGGGAAGAGTGGATGGGACACATTTTGGGGGCTGGAGACAGCTCAAAGAAAGCAGGAGTACTCGTCTTATTTAAAAGGGGACTTCACTTTCATTTGGGGACACTTATAGAAGACACATTAGGACATTTTATTATCCTTAATGGTAAACTGGGAGAGGAATGCTTCACATTCATTAATATTTATGGTCCTAATTCTACGTCTCCCAGTGTATTTACAGAAGACCTTTGCAGATGGAACAAATTACCCCTGGGACTATGGGGGAGACTGGAAACTATTAAAATGAACTTAGTACCCAGGCTTCTGTATATATTCATAATGATTCCCTGTAGCTTAACCAAAAAATGGATACAGGGACTTACTGCCCAAGCAGCACACTTTATATGGGGATACAAAAGACACAGATTAGCATACACCAAAATGTGTAGAACTAAAACCAAAGGAGGTCTTAAGGCACCAGATTTCTATATTTATTTTCTAGCTGCAAGGATAGTACAATTAGCATTGTGGTTTAAACTAGGATCAGAGCAAGCATACATTCAAGACTGTGTCTGTATTGAACAAGAAATTATGAGTAAACGAGGCGTAGACATTAGAACATTATTGTTCGCAAAACCAATTGGCTCGTATAAAAATAAAGTTCTTGCAGATTCTTTCAGGCAGATTAAACTAATATCATCTCTTTGGGGGCTTAAATTATGTCAAGCTAGGATCCAACCTATATGGAATAATCCAAACTTTCTGGTTAATGGGAAAACCTTTATTAATAAAACTTAGTGGAGTAAAGGCATCCACTCAGTGCAAGATATTACTACAAAAAAACTCCTTTCTTCCCTTGACATGTCTGACAGAAACTTTTGGAATTTCTATCTTAGAAGGGGGGAACTCTACTTAATTATACAGCAAGCAATCTCAAATAAAATGGATTTATCAACAAAACTGAATGAAAATTATGCATCTTTTCTTGGGTGCCTAAGATTATCGGCTTCCATTTCCACTATCTATACATTATTAGTGGAACTAATCGGGGTTCAGTGATAGAACCCATCAGATGGTGGTCCCAGATGTTGGAAACATCGGCTGAACTTTTGGATTGGGAAGACATATGGTCTTTTAATTTTAACATATTTAGTACAGTAGATCTTAGGCTGACTCACTTTAAAACATTGCACAACTTATATTACACACCGGCTCAGAGGTATAAGATGGGTCTTTCTACCTCACCTGTTTGCCATAAATGTAAATCAGGTAATGGCTCTTTGCTACATATGTTTTGGTCATGTCCCTGTATACAGCCTCTGTGAGTTGAGGTGGGAAAAATATTTCAGGACACTCATATGATTTTCAGTTATATTAATCTGGATACGTGCATGTGGGGTCATTTCAGAACAAGCATACACTGGACCAGAGAACAGAAATGCACTCTTCTGTTGATAGGTGTCTCAGTTAGGCACATTATATTGAGGTACTGGCTTGATGATAAGTCGCCATCCTTGCAGGAATGGAGAAATAATGTACTAGAAATACTTAGAATGGAAAAGTTGGCCCTTTCCTTAAGGGATAATATAGCTAAATTCTCGAAGCAATGAGATACTGTTAATAAATTATTATCATCAAATGCTACTCCCTAAGCCATAATGGTTGTGTCTATACCTCTTATCTGAATGCAGACCTATAGTTAACACCTATAGTCATCTATCCTACTGATATTGATGTGACTGCTAGTAATTTTACAGATGATTCTCCCTTCTTCTCTTCTAGTCTCATCTTTTCTCTTCTTTTATGTTCATGCCTTACCTACTATTTTAACATTAGGTACACATTTTTAGTTATCTTATTACTTTATGGGTTTAGTATCTAAGTTGCATATTTCTTTCAGAAAAAGAGATATGCAAGAAAAAGGAGACACAATTTGAAGATAGAGGGGGGGGCGGCTCAGGGGCAATGTGAGGAAGTATTTTTTCACAGAGAGGGTGGTGGACGCATGGAACAGCCTTCCTGAGGAGGTTGTGGGGTCTAAAACTGTGGGAGAATTCAAGAATGCATGGGACAGACATAAGGCAATTTTTGTGGGGGGTAGGAAGAAATAGGCTGTTGGTTAAATAGGATCTGCAGCTTATCCAGTAGGTAGGGAAATGGGCAGATTAGGTGGGCCAAGCAGTCTTTATCTGCCGTCAAAGTCTATGTTTCTTTAAAACATCTTCTATACAGATATCCTGTTTACTTGATGAAGTTAGATAGGGGTTATTCATTTAGCTCAGACATTTTTTAAAACTGTTTTAAAGTATATCTTGATATTTGAAAATAAATTGTTTTGAGGTTATTATCCGGGTTCACAATACGTATTATTTAAGTAATAACTATTTACTCATTTACTTATTTACCAGTAGCACTTTGCTATCATCTATTAACATTTACAAACTCTTCGTCATTTGGACAAAATAGAAATTTCCAAGAAAAGTTTCTTATTTATGATTCAAAAATGAAATTTTTGTTATGAGCTCATGTTAAGAAAACTGAATGTTATTTCAACTCTTTTCTATTTTTACATATATGTAATGAATTTATTTATGCTGAAATAATAAAAATTCTTATTGATAAAAAAAGGGGTACAGGCAACACAAGGGGTGAGATGGGGCATGGTGCCAGGAGGAGTGCGCATGGAACCGTTTACGCCCTGTCCATTGGCATCACTGCATGCCCCACTCACAAGGTTACCAGAATAGGAAAAATGGCGACTGGTTGCGGTGGCTTGATGGCCATTTCCACAAGGGGTGCCTGGCTTCGAGGGCATTGTGGCATGCTACCGGATCCAGGTCATGGTGGGCAAGCATAGGGGGGCTCTCCACCACCCTGCCATGGGGGGGTAAGCTGCAGGGATAGAGCTGTGAGCAGTCCAAAAGGGAGCTGGGATCCTTGGGATTCGGGCCAGAGGAATTCGGATGCATGGACACTGGTAATTAGACTGAGGGCCAAGGCAGAAAAAAGGATTAACTAAAAAAAAAAATCAGAATTAAGCCAAAAAAATAGAGTCGGTTAAGAAGAGGTTTTAAAAGTTTCAAACAACTATAAGCATTGGTTTATTATTTCTGTTTATGCAGCTAGTAAGGACCAGAAATTGCCCAAAACAGCTTGAGTTGCCCTGAATAAGTGTTTTATTGCAAAGATAGATTATATACTTATTAAGTGCCACTAAAGCCTGCTGCATCTTTTTTGATAAGTAGAATTAAGGACACAGTATGTGCCCTTTTTGAATATGGTTATATTGGGTTACAGGATGAATAGAAAAGAATGGAACTATAAAGTGGGATTATGTAAATAAACTGTGGCAAACAGGTTAGCATGCCATTTAATGTAAAAAGATTTTTCACCAAGCAAAATACTGATGGGACAATCTGGTATGTGCTGCTAACTTTACCTGCTTTTTTTTACTTATACCATACAGTAGCTAAACAGAGGCCTCCAGCCCTGTACAACAGTCTGTTGTCATGAAGACTAAGAAATATAGACAATAAAGAACATTTGTTGAAAATGTTAATAGGTGTGGCCGGCCATTTCTTTAATTTCTTGGATCTACTTCACCCATCAGCCCCCACATGACTTATGATTTTACTGAGAGAGAACCCACATTTCCTTGACTTTTTCCAAGAATCAGCACCTCAGAATCCAGAGGGAGACCAGCTGAACTGGGTGTAGGGGTTTTGTCAAGGAGTGGAATAACAGTCACCTCTGCTAAGGGAGATACATTTGGGCCCTGAGTCATAGGTGTTTCAGAGTCCCTAGACCAAGTTGGTCTACACTAGCCACGTTAATGTGATAATCCTGAATTGCAAAATCAGAATCAGAAGTATTATGTGCAGCCCATGGACAAACTGAAAAAGAATGATCTGCATCACATAAGGAACATTTAGGTGGGCTATAGCAATGAAATGCAGAATGTCCCATTTCCCCACATTGTGAACATTTAGAAACATCACAGGTATGGCTTAAATGGTGGACTGAGTCACATTTATATCAGTGTCATAGTTGGCCAGGGTAAGAGATAAAGCCTTTATCTTTCCCCAAAAAGAAACAATTAGGCAGGTGAGATATGCCAGAATCAGTCTGAGGTAAATTAATTTTAAATTGCCACCTGCTACACAAGGGGGGTGGAAAGGATGAGCATGTACTTGGCAAGGTTGGAGGAATGGTCAGAAGTATGGCAGCTTGGATTCAGTGCAAAGAAGTGCAACATAATGCACCTGGGAAACAAAAACCCCTGGGGAAGAGTACACAGTGGGGTTGGAGGTAGTAACAACAACAAAAATGGAAAGGGACCGGGGGGTAATCATATCGGATGACCTTAAGGTTAGCAAGCAATGTGAGAAGGCAGTAGGGAGGGCTGGGGGATACTGGGATGTATAGGGAGAGGCATCACCAGCAAAAAACAGGAAGTTATTATCCCTCTGTACAGACAGTTGGTGAGACCTCATCTGAGTACTCGTCCAGTTCTGTAGGACCCCATCTCCATAAGGACATAGACAGGATGGAGGCGGTCCAGAGGAAGGCAACCAAAATGGTGCAGGGTCTGCAAGAGAAGCCATATGAGGAGAGACTAAAGGAACTTAATATGTATACCCTTAGGGAGAGGGGGAGACATGATAGAAACATTTAAGTACCTCAGTGGAATCAACAAAGTCCAAGAGGGTAGCATCTTTCAGAAAAAGAGATGTGCAAGAACAAGGGGACACAATTTGAAGATAGAGGAGGGATGGCTCAGGGATAATGTGAGGAAGTATTTTTTTCACAGAGGGTGGTGGATGCATGCAACTACCTTTCTGAGGAGGTTGTGAGGTCTAAAACTGTGGGAGAATTCAAGAATGCATGGGACAGACATAAGGCATTCTTGTGGGGGGTAGGAAGAAATATGCTGTTGGTTAACTAGGATCTGCAGCTTATCCAGTAGATAGGAAAATTGGTGGACTAGGTGGGCCAAATGGTCCTTATCTGCCATCAAAGTCTATGTTTCTATGTTTCACCTTCCATTCCAAAAACCTTCCTCATCAATAATAGGCTCAGGGTTGCTTTGTATTTTACACTGTTTCTCTAGCCAGTGTATAATATCAGTAACATTTACTTCCTCATTACAAAACAGAACTGTGATGACTTTAAAGGTTTGTTTCATGAGAGGGATAGCATGGAAGTCTTGCCATAATGGGTTGGTCTTGATCTGAGCATACTTAATCCAAAACATGTCTAAAAAGTCCTGTGACTGAAAACTAATATCAAAAAAATTCTCCCCAGGTGTATGAATCAGAGCATATACCTGAGCTGGAAAAAAAGCCCATAGATTGTTTTAATAACACGTTTCCCACATTGAACTGATCAAGTAGCTCATCAGTTCTTCCCAAAAACCATAATCTTACCACGTTTCTCCATTTTGACAGCTCGATAGGTTTCTGAAGTAAGCTGGCAAAAGTCAGAGCTGTAGGCTGTGAAGAATCCTGTAAATCTGTATTGCCTAGATCCTCAGTGTCCGTCAGCACAGGGTGACTCATATTCAGGACTCCAGGAATGCCTGAAGGAGAGCTAGAGAGTCCGTCCATAGGGAGATTCATAGGGACAGTACTCACTAGGTCTGTCTGGGTGGGTAAAGAAGTTTCAGTCTGCCTGGGTAACTGCAGAGCCGGGGGGGGGGCCATGTATTCAGAGGTAACAACCTCTTCGGTCTTTAGGCTAGAGTCCTGCACAGTGCTAAGGATCGGGACCTCAGGGTCACGGATCCAACTTCCATTTTCCAACTTTTGTCAGCCTGATTTTTCTAAAGCACACTCTCGTGACCAATTGATCCTGTGAATCAGGTCTTCCTCTGCTACATGAGGGATCCGACTATAAGGAGAAGTCTGGGGTTCTGCAGAAGTAGTGCCAGTATTGTGGCCAGAAGATAAAAACACTCTTGCAGGGAAGAACCCTGCTAAGTCTGGAGAGGTATTCAGTTTAATTCAATTTTATTTTTAACCAGGAAATACACCATTGAGATGCTGATTTGCAAGGTGGTCCTGGGGGGACATACATAGTATACATAAAAGGAAAATGTTAGATTTATACAATAGTTCACACAATACAGTGGGTAATACATAACAAGGTACCATAAGATTATTCAGATTTTTACATATCTACGTAAGTGCAAGCAGCTACCTGCATAATTCGGTTGGAATGGAAGGAGGTAAGGGGGAAGGTAGAGCATGATCCATAAGGTGAGGTAGGAATAGTGGAAGATAAGTAGGATGAGGGGGGAAGGTATAAGGGAGAGAGGCTCAGGGAGTAGTAGGGCATAGACAGACAGGAGTGCAAAACAAAAGAAAGAAGGGAAGCAGGGAGAGCCAGGGGCAAATATAGTGGTAAGTACCAGAGGGTGTAGACAGAATGAGAAGCGACCTGCAGAAACTTGAAGAATGGTCAGGGGTTTGGCAGTTGAAATTCAATGCAAAGAAGTGCAAGATAATGCATATGGGGCACAAAAACCCCGGCACAATATATCAGTTGGGGGGTGAGGATATAGCATGCACGAAGCAGGAAAGGGATCTTGGGGTTGTCATCTCTGATGACCTCAAGGTAGGAAACAGTGTGACAAGGCAGCAGGTAAAGCAAATAGGATGCTGGGATGTATAGGCAGGGGACATCACCAGCAGGAAAAGGTGAGTCATAATTCCACTATACAAGACACTAGTGAGGCCCCACCTGGAGCACAGTGTACAGTTCTGGAGACCATACCCACGTAAGGACATAGACAGGGTAGAGAAAGTTCAGAGGAGGGCAACAAAGATGGTGCATGGATTGCATCACAAGTCCTATGAAGACAGGTTGAAGGAACTGAACATGTACTCCCTGGAGGAGAGGAGGAGAGAGGATATGATAGAGACATACAAGTATCTTACAGGGAGGAACAGGGTGCAGGAAAACACTATTTTTAAGCGAAAAAGATGTTCCAGGACTAGAGGGCATGGGATGAAGTTGGAGGGAGGGCGATTCAGAGAGAAACATGAGAAAGAATTTCTTAGCAGAGCGAGGTGGTGGACAAGTGGAACACCCTGCCAGAGGAAGTGGTGGGGGCTGAAACAATCAAGATTTAAGAATGCATGGAATAGACATAAAAGAATTCTGGAGAGTCAGGGTAAGGGGCAACAGACTTCTAGGAAAACAAACTGAACTTACAAGCTCAAATGGGCAGACTGGGTGGGTCATAGGCCCTTATCTGCCGACACTGTCTATGTATCTATGTAAAAGGGGGGCCCTAGGCATAGCACTGGCAGTTTTCCTTCAACAGAGGTTTTAGAAGAGATTTAAAGGAGGATAGTCTAACAAGGTGAGTCAGTTTTAGGGTAATTTGGATGGAGTTCCACAAAGTTGGTAAGGTGTGACTAATGGATATGGTGCCAAAACGAGATTTTACCAGGGGTTGGGGGTATCAAGCGAGATATATTTCCTAAGTGAGTATGTGCAAGGTGTTGATTTAAAGAGGCTGAATATGTAAAGAGGGAGTTTGTTAGTGAGGGCTTTGAAGGTCCAGATGGAGGCATTATGCCATCTTCTGGTGGATAAGGAAGTCCAGCTGAGTTGGCTGCAAAGTAAACAGTGGTGTGTTTTGAATGGAGAGTCGGTCACAAATCTTAAGGCCCTGTGGTCCAACTTAATAAGAACAGTTTTGGGGGAATGACTGTGAAGAAAGTCAGCATAATCAGTTAGTGGAAGGAATGTTGTTTTGACTAATCATAGTTTTGCTTCATAGGTAAGCAAACATTTGATACAGAAGAATAATCCCAGCCTTTGTTTTAGCTTTTTGGTGAGTTCTTCAACATGAGGGATATATGAGAGCTTACAGTCCAACCAGAAGCCTAGATATTTAAATTTGTCCACTCTTTCCAGGGTTTCACCCTGCATAGATACTGTATGCATATTGGTAGGCTGATGTGATCCGAAAGATGCATTAGTTAATGGGGAGAAGGGCATGACTTTTGTCTTTTTGGCACTGAGTAGAAATTTCAGATGTAGCAGATTTTGCTGTAGGATATTAAATTCTTGCTGTAAATCCTTGTAGGCAGATTCAATGGTAGGACGAGACACATAAAGCACAGTATCATGTGCAAATAGGTGAATACTGGTGCTATGCTGTGATAAGAGCGCTGGGGAATGGGCGCCTACAATAACAGCTATCCACTTCCCAGTGCATTTCAGGGATGGTTACGGGAGGGTAGGGTGGCTGGATTGGGGGGGTGGTGACTATAGTGACAGGATGTCTCTATACATACACGCGTGGGGGAGTGGGAGCAGGCACACACAGTGAGGGATGTGAGGGGTGGTGCTGCAGTGGGTTGCCAAGCCGACCCCATGGCATGGTGGGTGGGTTGCTGGTGTCGGTTGGCAGGGTACTGGGTTCAGGTCCGGGCACTGGTGTGTTTTTGTTGTGCCCGGCCCGAACCTTTTTTTTTTTTTAATGTTTTTACTCCCCCCAACGTGCACCCCCCTGGAGCTGAGAATCCTTTAGTGGGGATGTGTGTGTGGGGGGGTGTAGGATCCCGCAGAAAACATTAAAAAAACGAAGTCCCCAGCACCTTTTTGCTGTGCGCCAGGGTGTCAGAGTGCCCAAACAAATTTTCGGCACTCTTGACTTCTGCATAACAGCAATCACCTTTAGGCCTTCACTGTTATGACATTGAACCATACTGGCAGATGTAATATTGTGATCAATATTGTTTATATGTATTGCGAATAATAAAGGGCCCAAGATTGAACCTTGAGGTACCCCTCGTGGAAGGATTTTGTAGAGAGAAAGGTTGCCCTGCACCTTCGCCGGTTGCTGCCTTCCAACAAGGTAGCATGAATACCATTTTAGGGCATTATCGTCCAGCCCAATGTGATGTAACAGAGTCAGTAGCAGATCGTGATCCACCATATCAAACGCTTTGCTTAAGTCAAGGAAAACATAGCAACATGATTCCTCACGTCAAGTGCAATTTGCCAATCGTTAGTAACCTTGGCTAATGCAGAGACTGTGCTGTGACTTGGCCTAAAGGTTTAGTAGGTTGTGATTCTCCAAATATACCCTTAGTTGACAGTTTACCAGCTTTTCAAGAAGTTTTGACAGAATAGGAAGAAGAGAGATGAGTCTGTAGTTGTTCAAGTCACTCAGTTCATCAGATTTGAGCAGAGGGATGACATGGGCTGCTTTCCACACTTGAGGGAGTGCTCCTTGAAAGAGTGATATATTGAAGAGGTGAGTGATTTGTGGGGCTAGAATTAGACGATAATAGCCTAGTTTCAGAAAGGAGGGGCAATTTGGTCAGCCCCTGTGCTTTTTTTAATATCTAGGTGGGTTAAGAGGTCTTCAACTTGCTTGAGTGAGGCAGAAGTGAAACTAAATTTAGTAGAGCAGGTGGGAGTGCTGGAAGGGTTCCAAGGTGTGGTGATGCCAGTTTGCTGGTTCAGCAATTTGCCTACAGGAGAGGTATCAAAGGCTAGGCCAGCAGTGGCAAAGTGGTTATTGAGGGCTTCTAAGATGTCATGTTTGTTGGTGCAGGTAACATCTCCAGAGATGATTTTGGATGGAAATGAGGAGGGCGATTTACGTCCTTCTACATCATTCAAGATTTGCCAGAATTTAGCACTATTATTCTTGTTGGACTCCAACGCACTTTGGTAGTAATTTGCCTTTTCAGATCTGATTAGTTTGGTACAGTGATTCCTAATCATTATAAAGGCAGCCCAATCTGATTCTAATTTGGTTTTTCCGACCTTTATCCAGAGAGCATCCCTGTGGCGTAGAGTTGTTTTTAAGGTGCTGTTGAACCAGAGACATGATTTTTTCCTTGATCTGTATGTTACAACAGATGCATGGGTGTCAGTCACCTTCAGGACTAGAGTCTGAAAGGTGGTGTAGGCGTCAGTGATGAATTGAACAAGGTAGAATTCCTGCCATCTAATTCTGCTAAGATCAACTAAGAATGCTGTGGGATTCAATTTGCAGTAACTACTTTTGTAGGTGTAACCTGCCCCGGAGGATATTTCTGGCATATGCCTTACACAAGCTATAGCCCTGTGGTCACTAACGTCAGTGTGAAATACTCCTATGTAGGAGATTTTATAGGGTTTGTTAATCAAGATTAAATCCAGGAGTGTACTATGCGCCGGGTTTTTATTGTTGGGATGTGTCGTTTCTGAGATTAGCTGATAAAGAGTGTAGGCATCACAAAAGTTCTTTAGAGGCAGTGAACAGGTAGAGTTCCAGTCTAGGTTGTGGTCTCCCATAATGATGGTTTCTGAATCTGTCAAGTTTAAAATTTTGTGAAGAAAGTTTAGTATCTCCAGCCCTCCTGACGGGGATCTGTAGCAGCCTACCACACAAACAGATTCACTTTGAGAGAGAGAGATTTTTAGTGCTAGACTTTCATATTCTTTGTGAATAGAGGAAGAGTCAGTAACTGAGGCTGAGAATTCCTCTGACACATATATTGCAACCCCAACCTCCTCTAGTAAGTCTATCAGCCATGAAGATGTTATATGATGGGATATTGACACTGTGGTCTGGGAAACCCCTCAGCCATGATTCTGATATCACCAGTACATCCAGTGTTGTGTGTAGTACCCAGGCCTGTACTAGGTCAAGTATTTTCAACAGACTGCATGTGTTAAAGTGCAGTATGCTGATACCTTGTAGCTGGGCTAGCTCAGCTGGGGCAGCAATAGGCGTGAAAGGTCCTGGGTTTAATTCCACATTGCCACAGCAGAGTAGCATCAGCAGGAGAAGCTTCAGTATTCCATTTATCAAGACTTTGAGAAGGTGTTGCCTGGTCCATTTGCAAGTAGTAGGATACAATTGCCTTGTCTGCGTAGCAACATAATAATGGTAAAGGGATTTAGCATAAAACAAAACACTCACTGGCCTACTTAGTGGGATATGGCAATAAAACTGTGGTCTCATATTTCTAAAAAGTTCTAATACCTCCACGTAGGAATTTCCAGTGTAAGGATGTTGTAGAGTTAAGGCATCTTTAGGCAGCTGACTGCAGAAAGAGGATATTATGGGAATTGAAATGAGGGGCATATGTCTTAGGGTTTGGGCTGTTTGTGAGATGGGGGTGCATAGCAGTAATAAGAAATAAGATACGATAACCTGCAATCCATAAGGATATATTTCTGTAGTGAACCGTCCCATGGTGGGGTTGTATATGGGGATGAAGGAACTGTGTTGTATATGGTGGCTATGCAGTACAATACCAGGAATATGATTGGAGAAAAAAGCTATAGGGAGAAACTAGGTCCCTCTGAGTGCTGGGCTTCCTAAGGGTCAAGGGAGCCAATGAAAATTAGGCACTTGGACCCCCCATTTTCTTTTTGTCTCCTCTGCCGTGGTACCTAAAATCTGGTGTTCTCGAGCAGCCAGCTCATCCTGTGTGTGTTGGCAGCTGTTCGCAAGCTACGCTGTCCGTCCTGAGGTGTTCATCAACAGTTGTGGGTCTGTAAGAGGCGGCCCCTGCACCATCTCTCTTTCTTCCAGTGATGCCTTGTCCTGTCCTCGGGAGGATTCTACGTCAATTACTGACTGGTCTACCTCCACTGAAATTTCCTCTGAAACCAGGTGTTCTTGTTGCATTTAAACTTGCAGAGCCAGTACTGCTTCCTGCTCTGCAATTACTTCTAGCAGCTGTCATTTTTTACATTCCAAATCCCAAAATAGGTCATCCGCCTCGTCCCACTTTCCTTTCAATGTCCCATTACCTTTCATTGTGGTGAATTTGTATTCTGATTTTGGAAATAAAGCTCCTGGTAGTGCTGAGACAGAAGAAATCATCATAAGTGAATTGCTTTTGTTGCAGTGTAAATAAACAGCGAGCATTCCAAATGTACCATTTAACAATGGAAACAAGAACATTCAAAGTACTTCTATGGCACTTATCCCAAGCCTTCCCATAAACCCCATGAATCAAATTGTCATAAATAACATGAGACACAATACCCATACCCCACCAATTAGCCAAATAATTCCAAAAAGACTGGATAAATGTACATGAGAAAAACAAATGATGCATAGATTCCAATTGAAGTATACAGTCTGGTCTAGCACACATTCTATCAGCTACAGCTTTATGTTTTTGATTTGCTTTAATATTCAACTTCTCATGACAACACAGTCATAAAACATCAAAATATTTACTGGGGAGTCTGTTGTTACGAAGTAAATGCAATACACTAGAAGTCTTACCCTGAGGACATAAAAGAAATGTTGTAACTTCTGTAAAATGCTGACTTTGTACTAAAGCGTATAATTTTTTTTGGTACATACTTTAAGATCAGCAGCAGTGATACCCCATCTATGAAGCCGAACAAAAATCTCTCTATAATAACCTAGAAAAAAATAAATAGTTTTAAATAATTTCTGAGAACCAGAGACCCAGCCGGCAAACCATCCTTGAAGCTTAGCAGAAAATAATGCAGTCCACCATAGAGGAATCTGGTAACATAAAGGAGGCAAATTAAAAAATAAAAATTTAATGAAAAGAAAAAGAGCAGGGTTCACCATACATAAGCCACTATCCTTCACTTTTAATTATAAAATATTGCATTTCAGGGGATTCAAACTGCTTCCCCAAATAGCCTGAAAAAAAGGCTATACAAGAAAGTCCCCCCTCTTTGGGAAGAGGAAAAATCCCACTAATATAAAGAGAAAGAGGCAATAAATATGTTTTAACTAAATATACCCTTTTCAGTTTACCCATAGTAAATTTATTCCAGGAGGCCACCAATGATTTCCTACATTGAAGTTTATTGTCCCAATTTAGAAGAGCTTGTCAATCAGAATCAACACCCAAAATGTGCACAGACCAATCTGCAATGGCAATATCAGCAACATGAGAGCTGTGCGGAGGGACGCCTCCAAGATGTCTAATTGTACTATTATCTTTATTAAGAACAAACCCCAGAGGAGTTCCCATAAAGATGACAAAACTCCATGGCTGTCTCAATATCAGCCAAGCTTGATCTGCATAAGCCACAACCGTGAGATACTGTAAGTAAAGGTGTAAAAAATCACCTATCATTCAAAAGATGCAATAAAGGATCCAAGCTAAAAATGAAAAGTAAGGGACTTAAGGGGCAACTCTGCCGCACCCCCATTTAATCTACAGCATTGGGCCAAGGAATCCATTAACCAACGGTTTTACAAACGCTGTCCAATATAGAGCCTGTAACCAGGATATAAACTGTGTGGGGATACCATAAGAAGCCACGGTAATCCACAAAAAATCATGATCCACAGAATTAAAAGCTTTTCTCTTGTCCAAAGAAACTACATAACCCTGTGTACCAGGAAAAGCCCCAGCTGCAAATACTTCACTCAGCTTGGTCAGTCATAGTTTTACCAGGGATTGCACAAGACTGCACTGGAGAAATAAAGTGGTGTGCTATTTTGGATAGCCTTTACAAAGAATTTTAGTCAATATCTTAAAATCTACATTCAGCAAGCACATAGGCCTCCAATTATCTAGATCTTCCTTAGTACCTTTTTTAAACAAAAGCATCACAATCCCTAGAGACATGTCCAAAGGGATGGGCCCTGAGGCAAGTAGATAAGTATACAGCTTAGCCAATTCCTCAGAAATATAAGGTACAATTAAGTGATACAATTCAAGAGGCAGACCATCACTCCTGGGTACTTTACCCACAGGGAGTGCATGAACCACCTCAAGACCTTCCTGTGGAGAAATATCAGCACAAAGGGCATGGGCGTCAGCTACAGGATAGTCAGGAATATTCAAGATCGAAAACAGGGTAGAGAAAGACAATGTGTCAGTGGGTGAGGATGCAAACTGTGCAGTCAAATTGCTGGAGACAGCATTCAATATGTCCTGATGCTGAGTCTGTAGGATATGCTGATCATCTCAAAAAGCATCCATACTTCGGGACTTAACTCAGTCCTTACAACAAAGAAAAGGGCAAACATTACCCAACCTCCCCTGTGTACTAAACTGCTGTTGCATCATGAGTGTAGACATCTGCCTTTCATGAAAATCCCACATGTGCCATTGAATGGAATTAATTTGTGCCCCAAAATCATGTTGAGTGGACAGAACTAAACTCATGAGGCACTGTAGATGCTTCCTATACTGTAAGTATTTAAGTTTAGCAGAATCATTCCTATGTTTGCTAAGACCTATCCATAAGGATTTCAACTCCAATTTAAAACTCTCCCACCAAAGCAAGGGATTATCAAAAACAGTGAACAAAGTCTCCCGATATTTAGTAAAATATTCCAGTTGGTAAGTAACAGCAAGAGACTGGAGTAGTAACGTATTAAATTTCCAAACCCCAGGCCCATTAGTATAAGAAAAAATTCTGACAACTACAGACAGTATTTTATGATCAGAGTGTGCACTGACCCAACTGTAGCAGTACAAACTGTCATGCCCTTATTTACAAAAAGGAAATCCAATCTCATCACCAAATGACCCCTCTGAAACATAGGTGTAGATTTCTTGTGGACAGAAGTATGCGCATCAACCAGATTAGTCATTAGCACAGTATTTTTTAAGAAAGGCCATATCATAAAAAATTTTTTGAGTGGAAGTACCCACCCCCTATCTGTCAAGGAAAGGCCACAATTAATCCCCCCCCCCAAAAAAAAAGTATATTTTGTGCAGTAAATAAAGAAGGTCAAATTTGCCTAAGGATGTCTGTCCTTTCTGATTTAACTTGGGGCACATATAAATGAATCAGCCGAAACAATGTGTTGTCATATTTTATATTAAGAATCAAAACCCGACCACGGATAAGATCAATAAACTTAATAAGGTGGATGTCCAATAGGAACAAAATACCAACCCCAGTACATGCTCCCAAACCAATCGAACAGTAAGAAACCCCTTTAAACCATTCCCTTTGTGCCATCCATATGTCATACAAAGAATGCAACCGAGTGTCCTGTAAAAAAGTAACATCTACCCCACAAGACATTAAATGAGAAAAAACACCACCCCTCTTTTTATTATTTTTAATGCTATTGACATTAATCATCAAGAACTTCAACTGTTGCTGCACAACCATTCAAAAATCAAGGGGGCTTATGTAACCTCAATTTCCCAGAACCAACCGCCTTCCCCTTACCCACAGGCTTAGAGTGATTCCATTTCCTCCAGAACCATGCCTGCACCTGAGAGTTCTCCCCCAATTCACTGGAGCCAGAGTCAGAAAAAGTATCAGTGATGGGCATATCATCCAAAAAACGGTCAGACTCATTCCCTGGGGCATCAGTGTCACTGAAAAGGGGCTGAAACCTATTAGAGGTGCGGGTCTCAGAAATCTTATGCATCTTGGATGCAGATTGTCTCCAACTACAGCGGCGGGTCACACGTTTATCAAAGTCCAGGCCAGGAACATCGGGAGGTGGAGGAGGGGGCATCTCAGTCTGTACAGCATCCTGCAACTCAGAAGAGTCCTGCTCAACAATGACAGAATCACCTAAAGCACAGGGGGGCATATCTACTTCTAAGAAAGACTCACTATCAACAATAGGCAAATCTGGCTCAGCCTTAGTGTTGGGGGACCAGCCGTAGGCTCAGCAGGAGGAAGACCCACCTGTGAATCTATTACCTCAACAACTGTAGGCTTATCCCTAGTAAGTTTAACATTCTCCCTCTGAGCAACAACCACCAGTAAGCGTTGCTCCTCCTGATCTTCTGACCCCTTCTTAGAATGCGCTGCCCGTGTACACATCATGTAAGAATGACCCATGATACCACACAAAGTGCAGTGGATTTCATTAGTGCACTGAAGATTGGAATGGCCAAGGTTACCACACAGAGAACATTTAATTTTATCACAGGTGCTACTGATATGCCCCGGGGCACCACACTTGTAGCAGGCTTTAGGCTGCCCCGGAGAGAACAAAACCCCCCTGCCCCCCCCCAAAAAAAAAGAATTGGGGAGATATTGAAGAATGGCATCAACAGTTTTGAGGAGAACCTAGATCTTCCAACCTTCCATCCAGATGTTCTCAGTATCAAAAATAGCTTCGGGGTGACCTAACACTGTACATCTGAGTTTTAACCAGGAGACCAAATCTGTGACACTCACCCCTTCATTTCTAAATAAAACTGTGACAGTTTTTTGGGCAGGCCTATAAAGGGGTACAACCTCAAAAGGGGACCATAGAGGGGTGTGTTGCACTTTATGGTACCACACCCAAACATTCTCCAACCCACTCTGCATCTTGAAACTCGCATCAAAAGAATGCTACTCAGACACATGAATAAGGGCATATAACTCAGTAGCATTAAAGTGCAGACAATCCTTCAACAAAACTTTTCCCACATAAACCCAATCAGGGAAGACATCCAAACCCCCTTTATAAATTATGCGGACAGCATTGTGTTGCTTAGCAGGTGTAACACTCTTGTGAAAAGAGGATGAGGTTTGCCCTTCCCAGACCGGTCATGAATATCAGATGGAGTTTGGAAACTGTCAACATCACTGAGACCATCTGAGTCAAGTGAACACCCAGGGCCCTGTGTCTTAGAGGCCAGAGTAGTCAATGCAGCCATATGAGCAAAGTTCAGTTTAGGATTCTGGGTCAATAGCAACATCGGCAACAGTGCTGGAGGAAGAACGCCCAGATGCAGCTGTGACAGATGAAATAACAGCAGGGGCAACAGTAGAAGATCTATCAGTCAGCCTTAGCCCTGGAATCCATATCGGGGCAAACCCTTAAGTCCATCTGGCATCAGTAGGCGACCGCACCCAAACTGTGGCTTTAAGGGACTGTTCAACTGATCAAGACTCAGTAGAGTCCATCTCCGAATCAGCCCAAACAGCCACAGGAGGTGAGGGCTTCTTGACACGAACCTCTGAGGTATGGGCTGAAAATGAAAAAACAGTAGCCCCTCCTGAGCAGTAGCGGTAGTCTGAAACACAACCGGTGGAGAGATAGGCATACCAGGTTTCCGGTTGCCAGGTGCATCCGGGAGCTGACTATTCTGGGGTGTCACTTGACAACTCCCACCAGACACAACCTGAATGCCTGAAGTATTCCAAGCAGCCACAACAGCACAAGGTGAATCGCTATCAGCACAAGATTTTGGCAATAAAAGTAAAGCAGAAGTAGCTTCAATAGGTGGTACCTCAGACTGTACATCCACAGAAGGTAACAATATAGTCTTTCCCGATCTCAGAGCCCAACCAATCGTATCAGAATGCGAAGACAATGCTCCCTCGGTACTAGACAAAACCTCTTCCAGGTGAACTTCTGCATCATAAAACATATCCAAATCACTTGTCTCTGCCGGTGGTGGAGCAGCCAACACCTCGAGCACCTCCACGTCCTGCTCCATCAGCAATTAGACAGAGACTGACACCACACCACACCATTCAACATGCCCCCTACCGACGAGTAGGGGACTTTTCCCAGTGCCCTGGCCAAATTTCCCCCATTCACTGGAAATACCACAAACAGCTTAATCTGGTTCAACCTCACTTGGCATTCATCTGTGTGGGATTGTGAAGGGGGGGGAGGGGGAGCTTCAGAGCAGGCTGCTAGTTGCACACTCGAGCAGACTTGATAGACTGTGTGGCCTGTATCTTCTGGCAAGTAAGTAAGGAAGTAAGAAACTGGTGGCATTTGTTAAAAAATATAGTAATCGCTATTAAATCATGGTTCCTTTTCTTGTCAGGGAACCGACCGTGATTTGTGTACGTTTCTCTTTTTGGGAGGTTTCTTTTTGTCTACTGACATTTGGCATGTCAGACAGACCTAAAAAAAAGAGGACTGGACCTTCAGGTTTTAAAAGCTTTATTAAGTGTTTTCAAATATTTGCTAAGGCTGAGTGACACAATTTTTGTTTGGAGTGCCTGGGTCCCAGTCATATTTTTTCTAACTGTGAAGTGTGCAAGTACTGTTATTCTAATCTAAAACCATTAAAAAAAAGGGCCAAAAGGCAAGAGGAAATGTCTTCTGTTCCCACCTCAATGTCACCTAAGCACCCTGAAGAGGCCTCTTCTTCTCACCCTATATCTAAGCAAAAACCCTCAAAAGATCCTTCAGACTCCAAAAGTACTGAGAAGGAGCCTGAACACAGTAAATATAAAAGACCTACTGAGCATGCTCCAGAGACTGCGCCTGTGCCTGGTAAAAAGAAACATAAAGAAAAATGTGTTCCTGTGCTTCCTGCTGAGGAAGCAAGGGAGCTCCCAGCAGACAAAAATAAAATGCCCACTGCTGAGGACATTGCTAAGGCCCTGCAGGCCATTGAGTTCTTACAGCCTGCAGGTTTTATTCTAGGCTCACCGGTTCCAGTCCCACCACCAGTCCCCACAGACCAAGGCCAAGAAATTTACCTTGAGGAGGAGGATGAGGAGGAAGAGGAGAATCCAGATTTGGAGAAACCATTGAACCAGGGGTATCCCCAGAACAGGAGTCTGGTACCCCTCCTCATGGCCATGATGATGTTTCATCTTTTTCATTTGTTAGATAGATGGCTGAAACCTTGGGCCTCCCCTCACAGGCATCTATAGAAGATGAGGAGGAAGCAGAGCTTTTGGATGTGATGGGTTTGGTTCCCACTTAAGGGTGTCCCTTCCTATTTATAATGCTCTTAAAAATGCCACTCTAAGTGTTGTAGACACTTTCCTCTGGCCCTGGAGAGGACAAGAAGGTGGAGAAGAAGTATTAGCTGGCTAGGTCTGCTTCTGATTATTTGTATTTACATCAAGACCGTGAGGGTGTAGTACAGGCAGCTGCCTGTGATAAGGCTAAAGTGCCTCTAACATCTCATCCATCAGACAAAGACTCGAGGAAAATTGACACAATGGGGAAGAAGAGTTATTTAGTCTCTTGCCTTCTCCTCAGACAGGCAGCTTATTTGACATATGCTACACAATAGTAGAAGGCCTTTTGGAACACTATACTGGCATTATCCGACAGAGTTCAAGGTGATGTGGCAAAAATAAAAATTTCACATAACTATGGATACATACAACACTGTGTCCGGGCTGTTGGTCATATCACTGTCTCTGAGGAGATTTGTGTGGCTCAGAGCTACCAGTCTTACCTCAGACACTCAGTTAAAGGACATGGATTTTCCTTGCAAAAACAATTCTCTTTTGGGTGACAAGACTAAGGCATACATGACAAAGGTGGAAGAATACAAAACCACCTGTAGAAGTAACTCCACAAGAGAAAGAGCCTCCAGTTCTTTAGATCCACAAGAATGGGAGGTAGGGGTAGTGAATATGGTATAATTTTATAAAACTGAAACTCGGAATACCGACACTCAGGATACTGAGTTTAGTAGCCCGACTGCATAGTGTTACTGATGTCAGTGTATTGTGCGCTCCTCAGTGTTAGCCCCCATCCCCGAGTCATGTCCAACTCGGAAGATATATCTTTAAGTTACAGGGGGTAGATCCCCTGCATAAACACTCCTTTTTTGTCTGCACTGGGGTTTTGGTCCTTCTGTCTCGGTATTGTCAGGCTGTTGGGGTCGGGTTGTCGGTGTTTCGATACTGAGTCTGTCGGTACGTCAGGCTCGATCTGTTGGCAGTCGGGGAACTCATTAACATGGAAACATAGAATCTGTTGGCAAGGACCATATGGCCCACCTAGTCTGCCCATTCTCCTACTCACTGCTGCATCCCCAGATCCTATTTGATCAGTGGCTCTCCTGCTCTGCACATCTCCAGGGTACCCTTATGTCTATCCCATGCACTTTTGAAACCCCAGTATTGTTTTTGCCCCACCACTTCTGCTGGAAGACTGTTCCACTGTTTCACCACCCTTTCAGTGAAAAAATACTTCCTAACATTACTCCTGAGCCTTTCATCCTTCAGCCTCATATCATGCTCCCTTGTTCTTGTGCAGATCTTATCATTGTTGGTCTTCTACAATATATCTGGTGATATTACCCAAGAACATACTGTTAAATGGATTGAGACCTGGTTGAGGGACAGGTCTCAGTGTGTAAGGATAGGAGATTCAGTCTCTACTTGTATTCCAGTTACTAGTGGAGTGCCTCAGGGCTCAGTTTTGGGCCCTGTTCTTTTTGGTTTATTTATTGGAGATTTACAATCTGGGGTATCTTGTCAGTTAAGTAAGTTTGCTGATGATACCAAAATCTCTTCTGAAGTGGATACTGAAATAAAAATTAATCTCTTTAAAAAGGATTTATTGATTATTGAAAACTGGGCTAAAGAGACTGGTATGTGCTTTAATGCAGAGAAGTGTGCGGTTATGCATCTGGGAAAGAAGAACCCTATGGTTAATTATACAATATATGGGAATAAAATAAAGACAGGAAGCTATGAACAAGATTTGGGAATAACTGTAAAAATTAAGTTTGATTGTAGTAATCAATGTAATAAGGTTGTTCGAACAGGGAACCATATTATTAATGCAATAAAAAAAGCTTTTATAACACTTAATAAGGAATGTATTATTAAATTATACACAACATATGTTAGACCCCATACAGATTATGCAGTATCTTTTTGGGCACCATATTTAGAAAAAGATAAAACAAATGGTGGAGAGTCTTCAGAGGAGAATGACTAAATTAATACCAGAAATGAAATATTTACCATACTTAGGATAAAAGCATTGGGATTGTATGATTTACAGACTAGATGGGACAGAGGAGATTTCTTGTTACTATTTAATATTTTGAATGATGAATGTTTAATGAAATTATGTGGATTAACATACCTAGATAAAGTCTATGGATTGAGATGTAACAATAGGCAAAAAAAAAATAACTAAGGCATTCACCAATAAGAGGAAATATTATTTTACCATGAGAGCTGCTGTTCTTTGGAATTTCTTGCCTCAGTATATAGATACATACATAGATACATAGACAGTGTAGGCAGATAAGGGCCTATGGCCCACCCAGTCTGCCCATTTAAGTTTGTAAGTTCAGTTTATGTTTTCCAGGAAGTCTGTTGCCCCTTACCCCTGACTTCCAGAATTCCTTTATGTCTATCCCATGCATTCTTAAATCCTGTGATTGTTTCAGCCCCCACCACTTCCTCTGGCAGGGTGTTCCACTTGTCCACCACCCGTTCTGTGAAGAAATTCTTCCTCACGTTTCCTCTGAATCGTCCTCCCTCCAACTTCATCCCATGCCCTCTAGTCCTGGAACATCTTTTCGCTAAAAATAGTGCATTCCTGCACCCTGTTCCTCCCTGTAAGATACTTGTATGTCTCTATCATATCCCCTCTCTCCCTCCTGTCCTCCAGGGAGTACATGTTCAGTGCCTTCAACCTGTCCTCATAGGACTTGTGATGCAATCCATGTATCATTTTTGTTGCCCTCCTCTGAACCTTCTCTACCCTGTCTATGTCCTTACGTAGGTAAGGTCTCCAGAACTGCACAGTGTACTCCAGGTGCGGCCTCACTAGTGTCTTGTATAGTGGAATTATGACCTCCCTTTTCCTGCTCGTGATGCCCTTGCCTATGCATCCCAGCATCCTATTTGCTTTACCTGCTGCCTTGTCACTTATATAGTGACTCAAACTTCCTGTAACCAGCTTAAATTAAAATTGGATACGCATCTTTTGGGTGGTTAAATTAAAAATCTCCCACTTGTGTGGGAAAGTGGTCTCGATGGGCCTAGTGCCTGCTTCCACTTTGTAAATACCGAGTAATACCGAGTAACATATGCCTCAGTTCCATGCATGTAGAGTATACTCTGGTCAGAGGTTACTACAGGTGCTGGGGCAGGAAGCTTTCTATGATATATCCGGGGATATTACCCTAGAGCATATGCCCCAGTTTCCATGCATGTACAGTATACTCAGGTCAGAGGTTATTACAGGTGCAGGGGCAGGAGGCCTTCTGTAATATATCTAGGGATATTAACCTAGAGCTTATGCCCCAGTTTCCATGCATGTAGAGTATTCTCCGGTCAGAGTTAACTACTCGGTACAGGGGTAAGAGGCCTTCTCTGATATAGCTATGATTATACAATGGCAAGAGAGAATCCTGTTCCCTGATTGGTCAAAATGGTACTAGAGGCAGGAATGTTATCCCAGCATAACATCCCTGCTGTAGTTCCAGTACACTTGTGACTGCATAAGTAATTGGAAAACAAAAATGCTCCACAGTCGTCCCCATGTGCAGCTTCATCTGTACTTCCTTATCCTGCTAACAACTGCCATCCCTGCCCACTCAGAATCAGCGCATTCACCCCCCTGCTAAACTCCCAAGAAAAAACAGGGAAACCACGTCTTTCAGCAGTGAGCACTCAGTGCTCTCTCACCCCCCAAACTCCCAAGAAAAGCAGGGAAACCACGTCTTTCAGCAGTGAGCACTCAGTGCTCTGTCGCCCCTCCCAAACTCCCAAGAAAAAGAGGGAAACCACATCTTTGAGCAGTGAGCACGTGGCTGTTGTCCTCGCTCGGCATAACCATAAACTCATTCCTTTTTTTCTTTTTAATGTTCAGCATGTATCTTTATCAGAAAATGTGGGGAAAACACATTCTCCTTGCAACCACCCTAACTCCTTTCCTGTAGCTTGTTAAATTCAGCTGCCAGACATCCCTTTGAGAGCGTGGTAGTGGGCTGTTCACAGGAGAGTAATGAGGTGGGAGCTGTAAACGGCGGTCAAAATAATATCCTGGTACATTTAAATATGGCAGCAAAGTGTAAACTACAACCGTGACACAGTTCGGAGGGGGCACGGCAGAGGGAAAGAAACTAAAGCACATGTGGGAACCGAGATGCAGACACTAAAACAAAATACATGTACTGCACACAGACAGCGCCACCTGTTGGACAGATAGAAAAAAGGAACTCCTTTTTGTGTAAATACACTTCCACGCATGGATCTCAAGTAAAAAACTTAAAAAACACTTGCTATTTATTTTTTTCTTTCAAGTTAAACATTAGCCACTGTATAATAGGAATAATGCCCTCCAGGGTGGTTGTTATGCTGGAATAACATCCCTTCTCGGGTGTCGGACGCCCTCGACCAGTGGCCTCAGGCCCAACCACATGAGGCGGGATGTTATCCCAGCATAACAACCACCCTGTTGGGCATTATTCCTTTAATATTACCCTAGTACTTATGCCCCTGTTTCCATGCATGTAGAGTACACTCAAGTCAGAAGTTATTACAGGTGCAGGAGGCCTTCTGTGATATATCAGGGGATATTACTCTAGCGCTTATGCCCCAGTTTCCATGCATGTAGAATATACTCAGATCAGAGGTTATTACAGGTGCAGGGGCAGGAGGCATTCTGTGATATATCCAGGGATATTACCCTAGAGCATATGCCCCAGTTTCCATGCATGTAAAGTATGCACAGGTCAGAGGTTATTACAGGTTCAGGGGCAGGAGGCCTTCTGTGACATATGCAGAGACATTACCCTAGAGCTTATGCCCCAGTTTCCATGCATGTAGCCTATACTCAGTGTCAGAGCTTACTACAGGTGCAGGGGCAGGAGGCATTCTAGGCTGGTAGGTTCAACTTCAGCTCCTAGACCTCAGGCCCGACAGAATTCCTGACTGCACATGGGGACAATTGTGAAGCATTTTTGTTTTCCAATTACTTATGCGGTCACAAGTGTACTGGAACTACAGCCGGGATGTTATGCTGGGATAACATTCCCGCCTCTAGTACCAGTTCGACCAATCAGGGAACAGGATTCTCTCTTGCCATTGTATAATCACGGATATATCAGTGAAGGCCTCCTACTCCTGTACCTGTAGTTAACTCTGACCAGAGAATACTTTACAGGTTGCCTCCATTCTTCCAGTAGGGGGCAGGCTGGCTCACTGTTTCCATGACTGGGAAAACATCACCACAGACAAGTGGGTTCCGTAGGAAGCGAGTCATGATCTCTGTCTACAGTTCAAACATTTTTTTAAACTCCAGGGCCACAGAATTTTCCAGCCTTCAACCACTGCAGAGACAGCTCGGGTAGAATTGGGGGTAAAAAAGCATCTGCAAGCCAGAGCAATAAAGCCAGTCCCTCTTACCCAAAGGAGGCAGGGTGTGTACTCCAGGTACTTTTTGACCAAAAAGAAGAATGGGGATTGGCGGCTAATCCTGGATCTCAGATTCCTGAATGGGCACTTAAAGAAGCCTAAATTCAAAATGATAACACTTACCATAGTTATTTCTTCCCTAAAGAATGGAACTGAATGGCATTTCTGGATCTGAATGATGCCTACTTTCACATTCTAGTCAGACCTTGCCACAGAAAGCATTTAAGGTTCACTCTACCCTCAGGGCACTACTAGGTCTCTGCACTTCCCTTTGGGCCCACTTCTGGTCCAAGGGTATTCACAAAATGTATGTCAAAGGTGGCAGCTTACCTCAGAAGGCAAGGAATCATTCTATTCCCTTACCTGTATGACTGGTTAGTCATAGGGGAGTTCTACCAACAGGTAAAGGACTCCATCAGGGTTACCCAGGGTACCCTGGAATCCCTGGCTTCCTCATCAGTGCTCAGAAATCTCAGATGGAACCAGTTCCATCACTGCAATTCATTGGAGCAGAACTGGATACTGTCCAGGGCAAGGCATTTCTCCCCCAAGAGAGGGTGACAAATTTACAAACCCTAGCACACTCCTTTGTCTTATGGCAGCCTAGGACTGCAAGACAGTTCCTAGCATCACTGGAACACATGGCCTCAACTACTGCAGTAGTATCAGTCTCCAGGTTTCAGATGAGATATTCAGTATCACCTGAGATCCCACTGGTCCCCAAAATGGGATTCTATTTCAAAGCTTGTGCCAGTTACAAGGACTCTGCTACTGGCTGTGCAGTGGTGGAAAGAAAGGGGCAACCTCAGACAGGGTGTTCCTTTTCAGCAACAGCACCACACACTGGTTCTAACAACAGATGCCTCCCTTCTAGGGTGGGGGGATCACACAGGTAATCTCACAATCAGTGGGACATGGTCCCCTCAGGAATCCATGTTGCATATCAACCTGTTAGAGTGAAGAATGGTCTTTCCTGCCTCAAAGGTCTTTGTTTCACAATTGAGATGTAAGTCAGTCCAGGTCAGGACAGACAACGCAAACACCATATGCTAATTAACAAGTGGGGGGGTAGAAGATCTTCAAGGCTGTGCTCAGAGGCCATGACAACTTGGTCCCTGGTATATTCCCAGGAAGTGCATCTGTCAGCCATTCACCTCACAGGGAAGGACAATACACTGGCAGATTCACTCAGCAAAAACAGTCAGGATAATTACAAGTGAGCTTTAAACAAGCAAGTGTTGCACACAGTTTTCAGACATTGGGGCATTCCAAAAGTAGATATGTTCACCTCTAAAGAAAACTATTACCTTCCTCTTTATTGCTGTAGGCCTCCCTCCTTGGGCACAATGCCCATGGAGGCATTAGTTCTGGGCTGGGCAAGGAAATTCCTGTATGCATTTCCTCCATTTCCACTGCTGTTCAGATCCTTCTCAAACTCAGGAGTCAGTCTGCAACCATGATCCTGTTTGCTCCAGACTGGGCCAGGCATCCACGGCACCCTCTGTTCTATGGACATGGGTATGTTGTTCTGTCCACACTATCTGGCAGAGTCCTTTCCCCTTTAAGAAGTGACAGAAAGTCTTCAAGCTGGCTCCTCCCACCCACCCGGGTGGTATATCCTTTGGCTCCGCCTCATGATGCCTTATCTTCCTTTCAACAGGAAGAAGCATGTTCCCTCCTTTACCCTCCTTTGTTGTAGATCCTAGTGCTTTCTAAGCCCTTTGGATTATCCCCCAAACTTTCATAACCCTACAGTTTTGCATCTTCAAGTTTGATTTGCCTACCAACTACAATAATAATAATAATAATGATATTTTTATTTATATAGTGCAATTAGGAAAATCAAAGTGTCGTACATACAAATATGTCATAGAGCAATTCAGTAAAAATTTACAAAACTTCAGCTTAAGTTAAAAATACCCACAATCCATAAAACATCAGTTATAAAAAATGCCCATTTAAACAAATAAGTTTTCAAACCAGTCTTGCAGCCCTTCACGGTCCTGCACTCTCTGATCTGATACGGTAGAGGTTCCCAGGGTGCAGCTAAAAATATCTGGGGCCTGGGCTTTTATGCTTATGGCACCATCCCTGTGGAACTCTCTAACAACCCCTCATCAGTTGAACAGAGAAGTCGGCAGGGGCTGAAGGGAACCAGGAGCTCTTGCAGGTAGCCCTGTCCCAGTCCATACAGGGCTTTACAGTTCAGCAAACTGACCTTGAAGGTGATCCGCTACCGTATAGGCAGCCAGAGCAGATCACGCAGCATGGGACTAATATGTCTGGAGCGTGAAGTCCCAGTCAATAACCATGCAGCAGTATTCTGCACCAGCTGTAAGTGGCAGATATCAACCCCCAGAAGCCCCAGGTAAAGGGAGCTATAGTAGTCAAGATGCAAGGTCACAAAGGCATGGATCAACGTGGGCAAATCATCAGATGACACAAGGTGCTTAATTCGGGCAGTGTTCCTAAGATAATAAAAGGAAGACTTGATGACTGCTGACACCTGCGCACGCAGTGTTAACCCATCAAGAACCACCACCAGATTACTCACCCATTCAGAGGTAGGCAGTTGTACACCATCTAGCCAGAGCTCAGAAGGTAAACCCACTACCGGCCTCTCTAGCCGATGCCCTGGATCCACAACCAACACCTCGGTCTTTCCAGAATTCAGTTTCAGCCAGCTGGACTTCATCCACTCATGGATCTCCTTCAGACAGCTGTTAAACATCGAGATCGCACTATCCTGGTCAGGTACAAAAGACAGATAGAGCTGTGTATCATCAGTATAGCAACGAAACCTCAGCCCATATCATCTTGCAATGTCTCCAAGGGGCAGCTAGTACACTGAGAACAACATGAGGGACAGCACTGAGCCCTGGGGGACCCTGCAAGGCAAAGAGAATGGCTCAGAGGAAAAAATCCCAGATGCCGCTCTCTGAGACCTGCCGGCTAGGAAAGAGTGGAACCATTTGAGAACTGGATCAGCCAGGCCACAGATAACCCTCAGGCACTCGAGCAGAACCCCATGGTCCACAGTGCCAAACGCTGAAGAAAGATTCAGAAGTACCAAGATGGAGCGGCTCTTCTGGTCCCTTGAGATCAGGAGATCACTGAGCACCCGAACCAGTGTAGTTTCCGTGCTATATCTCTTCCAGAAGCCTGACTGGAGAGGATCGAGGACATCGTGGATGGTAAGATGGTTCTACAGTTGCAGCGCAACCACTTTCTCAATCACCTTACATAGAAACATAGAAGTTGACGGCAGATAAGGACCGCAAGGCCCATCCAGTCTGCCCATTTCTTTTTCTACCTTATAAATGTGCCATTGGCCTTTGCTCTGTCAGTGGCCTATCTATTCATAGCCATTTATATTGCTCCCTTATGCCTATTCCATGCCTGTTTGAAGCCCTGCACTGTATTTATAGCCACCACTTCTTGTGGTAAGCCATTCCATGCATCCACCACCCTTTCTGTGAAAAATAATTTCCTCACATTCCCCCTTAATCGGCCCCCCTCTAATCTCATGCTGTGTCCTCTTGTCCTGCTATTTTTCTCATATTTAAACATGTTAGACTCTTTCACCTTGTTAATGCCCTTAAGGTGTTTGAATGCCTCGATCATATCACCTCTCTCCCTCCTTTGCTCAAGGGTATACATATTGAGCTCTGTTAATCTGTCCTCATATGTCTTCTGATGTAGTCCCTGCACCATTTGGTTGCCCTTCTCTGGACTGCCTCAATTTGGTTAATGTCCTTGTGAAGGTGTGGCCTCCAATACTGCACGCAGTACTCCAGATGGGGCCTAACCACTGTCTTGTAAAGAGGAATTATTACCTCCCTCTTACGACTTGTGATACCCCTACCAATACACCCTAACACCCCCCTAGCCTTACCTGCTGCTTTAGAGATCTGCTTGGATGATTTCAGGTCATCAGTGATGATGATGCCCAAGTCTCTTTCTTCCTTTGTGACTGCTAGCAACTCCCCTCCCAGCCTAAAGGTGGTTTCAGGGTTTCTCTTCTCTATGTGCATGATTTTGCACTTCTTTGCATTAAATCCCAGTTGCCACTCTTCTGACTATTTTGTTAGTTTATCCAGATCTCTTCTCATTCTGCCCACCCCATCTGGATCATATACTCTGTTGTAGATCTTGGTGTCATCTGCAAACAGACAAGCCTTTCCCTCTAGTCCATCTGCAAGGTCACTAATGAAGATGTTGAAGAGGACTGGCCCCAGGACTGATCCCTGAGGTACCCCACTTGTGACTTGCATCTCTTCTGACTGCATACCATTTACCACCACTCTCTGTTTTCTGCCCATCAACCAGTTTGCCACCCAGTTGACCAACTTCTGACCCATCCTGAACCTACCCAGCTTATTTATCAATCTTCTATGTGGAACAGTGTCAAAAGCTTTGCTGAAGTCAAGGTAGGCGACATCAACAAAGGGAAGGTTAGAGATGGGTCTGTAGTTTGCACAGCTGTTTGGATCCAAAGAAGCTTTCTTAAGAAGCGGTGTCACTGCCGCCTTCTTCAGGGAGTTAGGGAACTCTCCCAAATCTAAGTAGCACCAAATAATCTCTGCAAGGACTGGGCCAATGGATTCCATACACTCTAATAATAGTCGTGTAGGGCCGGATCCAAACTACAGCATGTTGGCCGCAAATTCTGGACAATACTCACAATGTCCCCTATCTCTGCCAGTTAAAAGATATCCAGGAGGACTGAGGGGGCAGCAACCATACACTTACCACCACCAACCCCCTTAGAGGTGCTGAACACATTTCGGTCCTGATGTCAGCCTCCTTATCCACAAAAAATTGAGCAAATTCATCACACTTAATTTGTAAAAATGCTCCTCGAGCCTGTAGACAGGTTGGGTTGCACAACCTGTCTATGGTTCGAAAGAGCTGGGCTGGTTGATTTTGAGCAGCAGCAATCTCACTGGACAGGAACTCTGTCTTCTTACATGTGATTGCTGATTGATAACTTTGATAATGATCTATCAATCTAAGGTGGTTGGCTTCAATGGTTGACTTCTGCCAGCGATGCTCTAACCTACGTCCTACCCGTCTTAACTCCCTCAAGGTCCCTTCAAACTGAGGGGATCGAGGGCAGAGAGAGAGAGAGGATGAACATGGGCTGGGGTGATAGAATCCAGAGCCTCAGTAATAGCCTTATTATAGGCCAAAACTAGACTCTCTGGATCCTCGCCTGCTCTCAAAACTCCCGATAGGTCTAATACCACTAGAATACCTTCTGGAGTTACACCCCTCAAAGGGCGGTATCTGACCATCTCCACAGGGGCAGGCCTATGGGGGGCTGGAGATTGAATGTTATTGTATAGTGATAGGACCTTATGACTGATTCCACCACCAAGTCAAAGGACTCGATCCTCAGGAGGAAGACCAGATCAAGTGAGTGATCCTGATTATTAGTAGCAGAGGCAACTACCTGTGTGAACCCCAACTAACACATGAGTTGGAGGAAGTCTTGACCAAACTGCAAGAGTTCATCATCAGCCCAGGTGCTGAAGTCGCGCAGGACCATCAGCCACGGTGACTCCAACGCCATATCAATGAAGAAGCCTGCTACTTCCTGCAAGAACAGTTTCTCATCCCTGGGTGGACGGTAGATGAGAATTATTCTGCAGCCCACACCTGCTACTACGGTAAACTCAAATGATCTGGCCCCCTCAACTGGTACACCATCAAGGCCCAATTCTGATCTAAAACAGATAGCCCCCCCCCAACGTGGTCTGATCTTGAGTGGTGTATCACCGAGAACCCGGCTGGAACCACTGCTTCCAAAATTGGGCCCGTGTTACCATCAAGCCAGGTCTTGGTGATGCAAGCCAGGTCTGCTGTCCCAACAAGATCAACAATAATTGCTGTCTTGTTCTGAATAGACCTGGCATTTCATAACACCACTCGAGTCAGATAGGGTTCTGAGGCTGACCGGGTTATCTGTCCAGAAATACTGGAGCGCTTGGGTATGGTAACCAGACATGGCGGACCATGATCTAGAGACCATTTCACCCCAGGGCATCATGGATGATAAATCTGTGCCTGGATTCCACTGGTGCCTGTGAGGGCAGAAGATGTCACGTGCTGATCCTCACGCCAAGTGCACTTACTGCCTGGGCCTCAAGCATTATACCCAGGTCTGTGATTTCTGTTGGTTATTCCACCTGATGGTTCTTGAGGACCGTCTCACCTGCCTTAAATTGGGTCAATGAAGAAATGGTATCCATCAGTCAAATCTAAGGACACCAATGGGTGGTCTCTGCAGCTGCAGGGTCCACTGAACAGCTAGAACTGCTCATGGCCTTCAAGGAGGAGGCAGCTCAGGCCATCACCCAATACTCTTTGGCTTCTGCCTTTGTGCCACTCCACTTGGGCTCCATCTTTATGGGTTCCTTCAAGGAGCTGTGCCAGTCCCTCCAGTGCCTGCTGAGGAAGGGACAGGGACCTTCTGAAACCACAACTCTAGATCTCTGAAGGAGACCGAGTCTAAGAAGGAGAAGAAAGAGTCATCGTCATTATTCGTGGGATCAGGAATGCTTTCGGTCATGGGCTTCGGATTCTCATTTATTTATTGAAATGTTTCACCAGGAAGGCACACTGAGTGACAAGTCACTCATTTCCCGGTGTGACCTGGGGGGAAGGGATACATTAGGAATGAGACATTAAACATTCAAGTTATAAATTCAACATTAACATACAGTTGCAAGGCAGATGTTGCAAACAGTGTTGCACTGATAGGTAGAAAGAGTGGACAATAATAAGTGCTGAGTTAATAAGTAAACAAGTGCTTACATGAAAGAAAAGGGGGGAAAAGAGAGGCAGTGGTGAGGTGGATGGAGGAAGAGTCGTGTCCCTGGAGACTACTTCAGGATGCGAGGAAACCCTAAAAGTGGGCTGGCGGGACCAAAGAGAAGGGGATAGGCAGTGTCCCAGAGAGACCCCTTCAGGATGGTTGGGGGAAAGGAGTAGATGAGAGATAGAATCCCCCTTTGTGGGGTAGGAGAGGGACCCATGAAGACCATTTGGGCTGCTTACATTTTGTGAGAGATATCAAGGGAGGCCAGAAAAGGGGGGGCAATTTGGGGGAAGGGGAGGAGAGCTAGGAATTTGGATGGGTGTACACAGGGTAAAATCAAGGTGATGGTAGAGGGTGTAAGGTTTGTTCAGAGCTTAGAGGAGGGAGTTAGGGAGGGACATGGCAGGACCAGCTAGGAACAATGTAATCATTGAGGGCAGAGCTGATGGAGTAGGCAGAGGATGAGTGCCGGATTTGAGGTGGGAGGGAATTTCACATTTTTGGGAGGCGGTGAGAGTAGCCAGATTGTTTCATGAGTCTCATGAGTCAGGAGTCTCATGACTCTCTGGTTTTGACTGTGGTTGAAATCATGCGTCGGGCCAGCCAACTGAGATTCTTTTCTACCCCATCGACCGGTTGCCATCCAAACAGGCTGACAACACTCTTCAGGACACTGGTCCTGCCTGCGACCATGAAACGGGCTGATCATCCCACTGACCAGAACCCTTTGGTCACTGACCCAAACCAAGAGGACCCCTAGCAGTCACCAGCTCCCCCTGAGATCCCCAGCCAGTTCCCCCGGTGGCAGAGGGTGAGGTCATGGTCATCATCCAGTGGGTTGAGCAGTTCCTACCATCATCAGTGGTCCCACTCTTGGTGCCGTGGGAAGTGGTGCTGCCGCTACTCTCCTTCATCCTCCTTGGATGAGGAGAGGCTCCGGTGCAAGTTGCATTGGCGTTGGTGCTATGAAGATCTTATGTGACAAGAGTTGGTATTGGCTGATATTAAACCAACCCCGGTTTCCACACTTCCATTACTTTCCTCCTCCTATTGAGCCAGTCAAAACCATTCTGCTTCAGTCGAAGCTGGCCTCTCCACCAGTTTTGGTGGAGTCACCACCCAAACAGCCGTCGAGTGGCACTTCAACCAAGGAGTCTCTGCAGGGGAAGAAACTTCCCCATCGGCTGTCGGTCACTATCACCCCTGATTGTCTGCAGAGGGTTGAAAGTGACTTGGGTGGTTGGCCCCTTGATATGGACTCCTTGGAGTCTGAAGGCTTCTTCCTGCACTCCTGTCCTGTCGACAAAGAGTCCATGGGGGACCTATCAACGAAGCAAGGGCCCTCTCCTTCATGGGTATTCTTTGTCTCATATCAGAGTCCATGGGGATAAAAATGGAGTTTGTTCAGCAGCGTGCTTGCTACCTCCTTACAGAGATTCTGGATAAAGCGGACTCTCTGATGGAGGCTTTTCCAGTGGTCAAAGCCATTGTCAACCCAGCCCTAGAGGTTTAACAGCCCCCTGCATCTTGCCATGTGCCCTCTGCCTCTATGGCCTGCAATTATACAGTGCCCACTGCTACCATCTCTGGTTTCACAGAACACCCATCAGCCGAGAGGGTGGTGGCCAACTCCATGTTCTGGTGCCTAGGCAATACCAGGCATGTCAACAAGCCACCAAAGAGTCGAAGAAGCTGGACCATGCGACTAAAAACATCTATGCTGCCTCCACATTTGGCCTCCAGCAGGCGAACATGACCATCTTGATGACATACTTCTTCCTTGCCCTTTTGGGCTCTTTAGATGAGGTGTTTTCTCACCTGCCTACAGACCTTCAGACAATGGTCAAGCAGGTCTTTGATAAGGGATTAACTGTGGCCAAGCAGCAGCTTCAGATGGCTCTGGATCTGGGAGATTCCTGTGCCCGCTTGGTGGCTGCTGCAGTCACCATGTGCCATAGGGCTTGGCTGAGAATCTCAACCGTAATGGCAGACACTCTGCAAAAGCTGATGGATATTCCTTTCTTGGGCACTGGTCTGTTTGGTTTGGTGTGGAGGGTCACCTCCAGCATATTGAGAAGTCCAACGCCACCTTGAACTCTGTAACATCCACACAGAATGATCCCAAAGGTCCTAAGCAGCAGAAGCAAAAACCCTTTCAGTCCTCCACTCTTGCAGCAAAACCAGATCAACAACAGACTGGCCATCAGGCTCAGGCCTGGTGACCCCAGCCAAGTCAGTGGCCTTGGTGGCCTGAAAGCCTGGAGGTAAGGGAGCTGGTGGAGCTTCAGCTGGGCCCTCCTCCTCCAAACCTGCCCAGTGAGGGGATGGGGGTGCCTCCACCATACCTGTCACACCTGTCCTGGGTCCTCCTTTGGGGGACAGACTCCACCACTTCTCTTCCACCTGGTCCACTGTCAGCATGGATAGGTGGGTTGCCAAAGTGGTGGGTCAGGGTCTGCCTCTGGAATTCAAGCAGTACCCTCCAAGCTGAGCCAGTGCCCCATGGGAGGACTCAGTATCCATAGACACTCAGTCATTATCTAAAAGGACATAGCCCAGCTGTTTCACAAGGATGTTGTGGTTCCAGTCATAGATCCTATGGAACATCCAGGGTTTGTCTCCAGGTTATTTTCTGGTGCCAAAACAGACAGGGCTGGTACCCGATTCTAGATCTGCATGTCCTGATCCAGTTCCTCAGGTCGCACACCTTCAAGATAGTCACTGTGTCTCAGATAATAACATCTCAGGAGCAAGGCATGTGGTTTTGCTCCCGGGATCTTCAGGACATGTTCTTCCACATCCTGATCCATCGGTCCCATCGAATGTTCCTTCACTTTCAGGTGGAAGAGACCCTCTGCGAGTTCCAGACCATGCCCTTCAGCCTTTCCTCAGCTCCTAGGGTCTTCACCAAATGCATTGCAGTGGTGGCAGCCTACTTGAGTAGTCAAGGGGTCTGGGTGTACCCATACCTGGACAACTGGCTGATCATGGGTCCCTCCTGGCTGGAGGTGGAGTGATCCAGAGATCTGACTCTCCAGACCTGCACTTCCCTTGGCCTCCTAGTCAATGAGGCCAAGTCATAACTTGTACCCTCACAGGTGATCATCTTCGTCAGGGCATAGCTCGACTCTTGCAGAGTCAGAGCTTGGCTCCCAGCAGACAAGGCAGAGGATCTTTCCTCCTTTGCCCGATCATTTCAGGTTGGGTAATTGCACCCTGCCTGGGACTTCCTGTGCCTGCTGGGTTACATGGTGGCCTGCACTAGTATGGTATGTTGGGTCCACTGGAGAATGTGCTCCCTGCAGTGGGAACTAGCCAGCCAGTGGTCTCAATCTAGGGGTCACATAAACCAGCTGATCACTGTGACCCAGTGGATGTGGGACACCCTCCAGTGGTGGTTGGTCCCCAAACATCTGCAAGAAGGGATCCCATTTGTCCACCTGGAACCAACAGACACCCTGATGACCGATGCGTCTGTCATGGGCTGGAGAGCCCATCTAGAGGAACAGAGTCCATGTGCTCTGCACCCTCGAGGAGTCCCGATATCACATCAACCTGCTAGAGCTCCAAGTAGTTCAGTTAGCGCTAAGTGCATTTGCTTCACACATTCAGGGTCAGGTGGTCCAAGTCCAGATAGACAAAACCGTGACTGTGTACATCTCAACAAACAGAGCCGGATGCCCTGCCTGCCACTGTGCAAGGAGGCCCTCCACATATGGACCCTCATGCATAGCCTGGAGGCGGATCTCCTAACCATTCATGTAGCAGAAGCCTCCAGTCAGTTGGCAAACACTGTCAGTCAGGTGGGCAATGCATCGCACGAGTAGTCTCTCCATCTAGAGCTAGTACACAGCCTGTTCTCGCATTGTGGCTCCCCTAAACTGGACCTGTTCACCTCCAAGGAGAATGCAAAGCTGAGGCTGTTTTGTGCTCACCCCCCTCAGCAGGGAATGCTGCAGGAGGATGCTTTCTCAAGGCCTTGGACCCCAGGCCTCTTTTATGCCTGTCCTCCCATTCTTTTAATTCTTGAAGTGCTTCTCAAGGTCAGGAGGGATAAGACATGGGTGATCCTGGTGTCTCTGAATTGGCTGCAGCAGTTCTGTTACCCCAATCTCTTCAACCTCGGCAACAGGCTCCCAAGGTGTCTTCCTACACACCTGGACCTGCTATCCATCAGTCAAGGGAAGGTACTCAATCCAGACCTTCAATTATTGCACCTGACAGCCTGGTTCCTGAACAGCTAGAGTTCCAAGCTTTGGGTCTCTCTGAAGATGTCCTCACTATAATGGAGGCATTTAAAAAGGAATTGACCAGGAAATGCTATGCCTTCAAATAGAAGAGATTCTCCATTTTGTGTCAGAGCAAGGGGTTGGACCCCTTGACCTGTCCAGTGACCAGCATTTTAGTCCCAGTGCCCCTTGGATAGCAAGGTCAGTGCGGATGAGTCCCCTAAGAGCAACATAGGGTCCAGGAGGGTGATGGGTTGTCCCAACACCTTGAAGCAGTCATCTGAGATAGAGGCCCAGAATGTAGTGAGATGGGGGACATTGCCATAACACATGCAGGAGGTGAGCAGGGGAATGCTGACATTGCCAGCAGTCAGGGTGGGGGAGTATCCCTATCTAGTGGACAGCAGCAGGGGTCCTGTACCACCTAAGCAGAATGTTAAGTTGTATAAAATGACTTCTAGCATCCCCATATGTCAGGCAGGCTGCTTTAAGATAGCGGGACCAGGACTTCTCCGAGATGACTGTTTGTGTATTGGCCATCCATTTAAGGTGGCAGGTGTCTGTAAACTCTGGCTGGGAGTCATGCCAAACTCTATAGAAGAACCCTGCTAAGCCACGGACAGAGGTCAACTTGTGCAGTGAGTCGAGCCACTGCCACTTGGCATCTAGACTGAAATGTGCTTGAAGGGCACGGATGGCACTACAGAGTTGGTGGTACCTCCAAAAGTCCTTAGTAGGAAGATTAAACTGGGCTCAGATCTGTTTGAAGGACATTAGCTCTTAGGAATCAGGTATGTACATGTCCTGTATGTGATTAATGCCCTGCACATCCCAGGTAGGCCAGTATATGGGTTAATTGCCAAAGGTTATAAGCCTATTGTGCCAAAGAGTAACATACACAATGGGGGGGCCAAGCCATATGCAGGGTACGAAAGAGGGTCATAAGACAGCACCACGCATGCCTGGTTTCACTCATAATGGGAGTAAGACCGAAAGATGGGGCTCTCTCAGATGTCAGCAGGGCACTAAGAGGACCAGGCCCTCCAAGATGTTGACTTCAAGATTGACCCATGCTGGAGGTGGGGAGTGGGAGGAGACAAACCATTTGGTAGCCTGAGCTGCCAAATAGGCCAGGTGATAGCCATGGAGCCAAGGTAGACCCAGGCCGCCCTGGGTCCAGTGGGCTCGCAGTTTGTTCTGGCCCACCAAGGCAATTCCCCTTCCCAAAGGGGAAGGGATATGAGCCATTCAAGAGAACTAAATTACTTGGGGGAGAGGTGGACAGGGAGATTATTGAACAGGTAAGCAACTCTAGGGAGGAGAAGCATTCGGATGGCCACCACTTTGCCGAGTAGGGAAAGATGCTATTTGCGCCAACAGTTGATTTCTACTGATAGTGCAGCTGACAGAGGGGAGAAGTTAGCAGTTTCAAGCTCCATCCACTTAAAGGGAATCGTCACTCCTAAGTAGGTAAACCCCCATGGGGCCCAGGCCAAATCCATGCCCTGTAGGTAGTCTTTAGTATAGCTTGAATTAAGTGGGGCTAATGTAGTTTTCTTCCAGTTAGTTTATAGCCCAGAGAGGCAGGCAGAATCTTGCAAGATTGTCAGTACTGCAGGCAGGAGTCTTGCAGATGAGATAAGGTGAGCAACAAGTCATCTGCATACACAGCCACCAAGTGGGTGACCCTAGAAACAGATATACCAGAAATCTCCTTGGATGTGAGAAGCTTCCTCATGAGGGGGTTCAATGCCATGAGAAACAGCAGTGGGGAGAGGAGGTAGCCCTGACAGGTGCCTCTGTGTAGGGTGAAAGAGGGAGAGATGTCCATGGCAGTTAATATTTTGGCCATAGGGGAGCTGTATAGAGTAATGATCCACTGACGAAATTGGAGGACAAAGCCATACAGATGGAGGACTTTGTGGAGATAATCCCACTCTATGGAACTGAATGCTTTGGAAAAGGCCATAGCTACCATGGGGATTTTGGAGTGAATCGACAGCCATTTAAGGTTGAGCAAAAGCCTTGTATTATCGGCCCCGGACTTCCCTCAAGTGAACCCAACTTGGGAGTGCTGAATAACAGATGGTAGGATGTTCAGAATCCCATTGGGCAAGATTTTTGCTACTGTTTTTATGTCAACAGAGAGTAGGGAGATGGGACAATAGTTGGTGCAGTCTAACGGATCATTTGATTTTTGGGGGGGAGGAGGGTTTCAAGGCTTCCTTCATGGTCAGGGGAGTACACCTAGAGAATGTGCCTCCTGCAGAGCGAGTAATAAAGGGTTAGCAATTTCTTGACCCAGTACCTGATAAAGCTCCACTGTCATTCTGTCTGGATGTGGAGCCTTACCCTTGACCATCTGTGAGAGGGCTAGGCACAGCTCGTCAGTATTAAGCAGGGTATCTAGGGAGTCCACTTGTGCAGGTGTAAGACAGGGTACCGAAAAGGGGTGGCAAAACTGGCTAAGCATCTGAGACAGTTGGGAAGGATCCCTGGAAGTATGGGACTGGTAGAGTGACTGATAAAATTGCTGCATAGTGGTATTGACCCCTCTAGGGTCCGAGGTTATCTTTCCAGATGGAGTCCGAAGGGCTTGGATATGGGAGGATGCCTGCTGCTTCCTCAGATGGTAAGCCAAAAGCCTGCCACCCTTCTCCCTTCCTTCCCAGTATTCATGCTTGAAGCGTAATAACAACCATGTTGCCTTTTACTGCAGGATGGAGTTGATCTGGTACTTAAGCCCAACTATGCTCCGATCTAGGACCGGTCCTCTTCAATGTCTTTATAAGCAACATTGCGGAAGGACTGGAAGGAAAAGTATGTCTCTTTGAAGATGACACTAAGATCTGCAACAGAGTTGATGCACAGGGTGGGGTGGAAAGGATGAGAAGGGACTTGGCAAGGATAGAGGAATGGTCAAATGTATGGCAGCTTAGATTCAATGCTAAGAAGTGCAAGATAATGCACCTGGGAAACAAAAACCCAAGGGAAGAGTACACAATGGGGGGTGAGATACTAACAACAACAAAAATGGAAAGGGATCTGGGGTAGTCATATCAGATGACCTAAAGGTGGGCAAGCAATGTGAGAGAGGCAGCAAGGAGGGCTGGGGGATACTGGGATGCATATGGAGGCATCACCAGTAGAAAACAGGAAGTTATTATCCCTCTGTACAGACAGCTGGTGAGACCCCATCTGGAGTACACTGTGCAGTTCTGGAGACCCAATCTCCGCAAAGACATAAACAGGATGGAAGCTGTCCAGAGGGCAACTAAAATGGTGCAGGGTCTGCACTGGAAGACATATGAAGAGACTTAAGGAGCTTAATATGTATAGCCTCGAGGAAAGGGAGGAGAGGGGACATGATAGAAACTTTCAAGTACCTCAAGGGAATCAACAAAGTCCAAGAGGGTAGCATCTTTCAAAAAGAGGTGTGCAAGAACAAGAGGCACAATTTGAAGATGGGGGCAGCTCAGAGGTAATTTAAGGAAGTATTTTTCACAGAGAGGGTTGTGGATGCATGGAACGGCCTTCCGGAGGAGGTTGTGGAGTCAAAATCAGTGGTGGAATTCAAGCATGCATGGGACAGTCATAAGGCAATTCTGGGGGGTTGGGGTAAGAAGAAGTAGGCTGCTGGTTAACTAGGATCTGCAGCTTATCCAGTAGGTAGGGAAATGGGCAGACTGGGTGGGCCAAGCGGTCCTTATTTGCCGTCAAATTCTATGTTTCTATGTCTATGTTTCTATGATCAGGGACCAGTCCCCAATGGTGGCCAGAGAGGCCTTAAAATGGGACTTGAGCACAGTGAGCTCAGACCTGTAGCTGTGCAAGAGTCGTCTCCTGCACCCTGTTCTTGGCTGCGGCAAAGGAAATGATGTGGCCTCAAAGGACCCCCTTGAAGGCCCCCTACACTGTACCTGGTGGTACCTCACCACTAGAGTTTAGGGAGAAATAATCTTTGGCTGTGTGGACCATTGTCTTGTGGAACTCGGGATCCCATAGCAAAAGTGGATTGCACCTCCACCGGGTGCCAGCAGTGCCTTGTGCTGATGGAGTATACGTGCACATAATAGGGGCATGGTCAGATATCAAAATACTGCCTATCTGGGACTCTGACGCACCAGTGGCTGCCACGGCATTGGCTAGCCAGAAGTCAGTACAGCTATGAGTGGCATGGACAGGGGAGAAGTAGGTGTAATCAAGCCCGGTGGGATGGTCCAGAGTCCATAAGTCGACAAGACCCCATTCCTCCAGCAACTCCTGCAGTGCCAATCTGGCCTTAGGGTGAGCCTGAGTGGTGGGTTTTAACTTATTCAGAAAGATATCAGGGACTAAGTTAAAATCCCCTCCAGTCAGTACGGGAACATGCAGATGAGCAGAGGAGCAGAGGAAAGTGAAGATATAGCCTGACTGATACAGAGGAAAATCGTCATAGTCCACATTCGGGGCATACACATTGACCAGAATGAACCCACCTCCAGGGAAGGAGAACATGGCGACTACCCAGCAGCCCTGGGAATCAACGCAGACATCTTCCTCCACCCAGGGGCAGGAGTGTCATACCAAAATGGCAACCCCTCTGGATTTGGTGGATGCAGAGCTCGCAATGACCTTGCCTATCCATGATTTCCAAAACCACTGTGCAGTCCTGGCAGTAAGATGCATCTCTCGTAGAAGCACTACATCAGCCTGCAGGGACCTCTAGTATTGCAAGACCTTGTTGCACTTGACAGGGTGGTTAAGTCCCTTGGTGTTCCAGGAGATTAACCACACCTCACTAAAAGGATTTGACATTATAGCACGGTGGGAATAAGAAGCTGAAAGGTACTTACCCACTAGATGTACAGTCAGAAGATCAGGAAATGTACCTGCACAGATAAAGGAGGGGGGATAGGTATACCAAGGATGAAATTCCAGGCCTGCCAAAAGGGAAGTGTAAGCACTGTGAGCTGTCAGTTAAGAGCATAACAGAGCAACTCTGACGAAACAGTCATCAACCTATAGAGAAAAAAGACAGAGAATACACACTGTAAATACAAACAGCTTATCAAAAACAAACCTCGCCTCATCGTAATTGGATGCACAAAAGCGAACTGCTGGTGAGAGGCGAAAGGGAGTAAACACAGTAACCATGAATACACTAAGGGTGAAGAGCTCAATGCATAAGAGGGGTCCTGAAAGAGGGGAGATCCTCAGCTATGCTAACTCAGGAACTCGAATGGGGAGTGTTAAGTGTAGATCCAGTGGGAACAAACTCTTCCCTGGCTGGAATGCTCCCCAAAGCCAAGTTCTATGAAACGGGGAGGAGGGAATGGGGAGGGGAAGGATGCAATGGGCAGAGAAGAGGAAGGAAGGGAAAGGTGTGTGGGGGATTGGGGAGGATGGGGGGGAACCCCCAACTGAGACACAAGTAGGCCAAACTGTAGGCATACAGTGTGCTGACCCATAAAGTAAAAGCGGCAGAAGAGAGGCCTTCACTAAGGTGGCAATAACAAGGGGGGAGGAGGATGACCTTAATGGTGCAATGTATGGGTCCACCCTCACCTGGGTGATACCATGGCAAGCGCGCGAAAGGGGGAAGAGGGCCCAGGTAAGTCACACCCCTTGACACACACTGCACACATTAGACAACGGAAAGGGTGGGTGCCCCACAAGAACCCAGGCAAATATGAACCCTAGTGACTCAGATTGCTGGAAGGGTACTGCACAAAAAATGTTGGTGGGGGGCACTGTTTCTGGGCATAGGACATCCAAAAAGGGCAGAAGGGTCGAGGAAGGAAGGGGCCAGTATGTCCATTGGCTCCTCCATATCTCCACCCTGCCCACCAGAATAACCAAAAACATACATGTGGATTAAGCATTCCCCATATCAAAAACCAGGGTATGATCAGCCCCCAAGCACCCAAGTCCAAACAACTAGTCCCGCACCCAAGTAAATAAGGCACAAGTAAGTCAAAATTCAGCCTGAGCGTCCTGGAGGGGAAAAGAGAATCACTGCAGGGGACACATCTGCCGGTCCAGGAGGGGCTGTTGCCAGAGCAGCTGCATAAGACTTCAGACCTGGTTTAATGGGAAAGGAGGTGCCTTCAACCCTGTCAGTATCCTCTACTAGGGAATCAGACCAAGCTTGAGAATGTCCAGTGTCCATGGCATCGAGAACTGTTGCTGCAAGTCAGGGTAGTTCATTGTCGGAAGACGAGTCATCCCTGGGGAGTTTGGCTGGCGGAACAGCAAGATGCTGGTTGGGGGAGATATGCTGGTTGCTCCTGGAGCATTGTCTGTGGTGGTGGACAGGACCAGGTGCACGAGGAGGCAGAGAAAAGTCACCAGATGTCAAGGGCGAGTTAGGTAGGAGGGTGGCAGGAGAGATGGAAGCAGAAGAATTCTTAGAACCAGGGCTGAGGGACCCATTAAAGGCTGGAATAGTCCATTTTGAAAGATATTCTCCAGGAAGCGCCTTGCCTGCAGGTTGGTTCCCTTTGGATTGTGGTAGTCTGCCAGGCTCCCACAGACTTCTGGGGGATGTAGTTGGGTGTGGGAGATTAGGCCAAAACCTAGACAACCACCTTTCAACCTCGCTGGGATGTATTGCCACTAGCTCCTTTCCATCCTTTGTGACCTGCAGCGAGGTAAGGTTCCCATATCTGTATCTGAAGTCATGAATCTACAGGTATTTCTTGATGGGGAGGAAAGCTTTCCAGCGGGCAGCAGCCTCCTATGAAAAGTTCCAGTAGAAAGAGAATTGGGCTCCCTGCCAGTTAATCTGTCCTATATCCCTAGCAGCTCAAAGCACCTTCTCTTTAGTGGAGTAACATAAAAGATAGGCTATGATGGGTCTGGGTAACTGCCCTGAGCGCTCTTGTCTAGCAGCCAGCATGTGGGCTCTCTCCACCTCCACTGGGCCCCTCCATCTTTCACCAAGCATAAGAGGGATGACCTCATTAAGGTACTGCTCCATATTCTGGCCCTCGGAGCCCTCAGGGATGCCAGTGATATGGATGTTATTGTGGCTCCCCGGACTCTCCTGATCTTCAACCCACTCCCATAGTGCAGCTAGTCTGGCCTCACGTGCTTGTATGCGCTGACAGATTTTACTTTGTTGCAATTCAAGGTCTCCATTCTTTTCTCCTCCATGTTCATCCTGTCTTCCAGCTTTCTCATATCAGCCACCATTCCCATGAGGGCAGAATTAATGCCATCAACTCTACAGAGGAGGGCATCCGAGTGATGTACTGGAGGGAGTCCCCCCGTGGTCAGCTGAGGTGGGGCTTCGCTCTCTGATTGCAGCAGGACAGGTGTAGTCAGGGCAGAAAAGGCCATTTTGGGTGCTGAGAGGTACTGCCACCCACAGGAGTGGAGAATAGAGAGCTATAGAACACGTTCCCATAGGCAGAGTGGAAACTGCACATAGCAGGCCAAGGAATGAGCGAGGGGCCTACACAGGCTAATGTCCGGAACAACTTGCCAGCACACCGGCGCTATAAAAGCGATAAGCATGTGGCAAACTGTGAAATGGTCTCACCGGACAGTTGGGGAGGTTACAAAGTGAAATTTAACTTTACATCAAGATGAAGCCCCGGGGTCAGGGAAGCTGGCCACGGATTCTACTCAGAGAAAGAGCACAGGGTTTAAACTGCCATCTTATCGGTGGCCAAACCCCACCAAGAGGCAACTGTTTGAATGTGGCATTCTAGTTCCATTATTAACATACTTTCCACATTTCATCACTAGCTCTGGGGCAGTCAAAGATTCTGAGCTGACTGCATATATCTAACCATACTAGGAGATCCCCTGGAGGAAACAATATTATTATGGTAAATAATTTTTCTTTACTTACTATAGCAGTAGATCATCAAGTCTGACCTCCATCCCCCTAAGGACCTACAGCTCTGTAAATGCTGTTCCCTTCTCGTTGAAGGCTTATCCCACATTTTCATGCTGTTTCTTTTATGCATCTTCTAGTCTGCAGAGCCATGCCTTCTCGTCTGGTTCACTGGGGAGATGTCCTCTGAGCATGATCTCTGGCAGGGAACAAAAGAGGGAAGGGGCCACCGATGTTTATGTAGAGAGAGGTGATGTAAGATGCCGTCAAGGGCAGTCCCCAGTGGACTGCTTGCAAAAGTTTCCATGTGGTCCTGGAGTATGGCAGCTGTAAGTTCCATAGGTGTGGCCTGATGAAAAATATTCTGTCAAAGATCTACGATTACAGTAAGTACGTAACTGTTCTTTCTTAGTCCTGATTGCAGTTTTATGTTCACTGGGCCTTCTGTGTTTTGTTTTTTTTGTGTGTGCTCTATGTAGTTCATGCTACATGGGCGTGTAAGCATGTGTATGACCCTGGGTGCATTAAATGTAATTAATTAATTTATCTTATAGTTTTTGCCAGACCTTGGATGTCTAACTGCTGGTGTGTATGTAGTATTGTTGCAAAGGATGGTTTCTACATTTAAAATTTCCTTAAGGCTGGGGTCTGTGCTGTTGTTTCTTTTGTCTGTGTAGGAGCTGTGGGCTAACGTGTCACATATATTACTGCTTCTGCTGTAATTACTCAAGGACTTGGTTTCTGTGTACTCATTCAGTGTTTGCTCTGCTTCTAAGACTCCCCATTCCTTATTGATTACTCTAACCACTTCATGACTTAATTTGTTGAATTAGATAAATACTAGACAATTTTTTATTTACAATTTCTTGTTAGTAAAAGATCAGTTATTTGGGTTTTATATGTTCTGTTAAAAGCTTTGACAATTACTTCTGGTCTGCAGTTTCTTTTGTTAAACTTAATGTACATATCCCTTGATTTTAGCCTAAATTTCTTCTCACTGCTGCAGATTCTTACCTGCAACATCTGGCTCTGAACTATATAGAGCAAACAAAAAGACAATTGAAAGCACATGTAAGTGAACATAAAACTTCAGCCAGGACTAAGTACTAGTAGTAGTAAAAATCTTTATTTTTAGACAGGATACAAAGATGGTATGATACACACTATTAAGACCGAAGTCCTATTTTCAAGATGTTCCTTGCAATGGCACAACATTTGGAGGCGGCAGAGCATGAATTTGTAGTTGAACTCCTCTTTATATCCCCAAGAGTAGATGATATATGGAGAACACTGTTGGAACAGGAATGTTATTTGATTATTGACCTCCAAGCAGTCAAAGGGACAAAATTATGACTCAGTACTTTCTTGTTTTCATTAAAACTTAAAATGACTCTGTTTCTGCAGTTATAAGTCTGCTATATCAATATGATAGAAACATAGACTTTGATGGCAGATAAGGACCACTTGGCCCACCTAGTTTGCCCATTTCCCTACCTACTGGATAAGCTGCAGATCCTAGTTAACCAACAGTCTGTTTCTTCCTATCCCCCACAATAATTGCCTTATGTCTGTCCCATGCATTCTTGAATTCCCCCCACTGTTTTTGACCCCACAACCTCCTCAGGAAGGCTGTTCCATGCGTCCACCACCCTCTCTGAAAAACTAATTCCTCATAATGCCCCTGAGCCGTCCCCCCTCTATCTTCAAATTGAGTCTCCTTGTTCTTGCACATCTCTTTTTCTGAAAGCTGCTACCCTCTTGGACTTTGTTGATTCCACTGAGGTACTTAAACGTTTCTATCATGTCCTCCTTCTCCCTCCTTTCCTCAAGGGTATACATATTACGATCCATTAATCTCTCCTCATATGGCTTCTGTTGCAGCTCCTGCACTATTTAGTTTCCCTCCTCAGGACTGCCTTCATCCTGTCTATGCCCTTGTGGAGATGGGGTCTCCAGAACTGGACACAGTATTCCAGATGGGGTCTCACCAACTGTCTGTACAGAGGGATAACAACTTCCTGTTTCCTGCTGGTAATGCCTCTCCCTATACATCCCAGTATCCCCTCAGCCCTCCCTACTGCCTTCTCACATTGCTTGCTAACCTTAAGGTCATCTGATATAATTACTCCTAGGTCCCTTTCCATTTTTGTTGTTTGTAACTACACCCCATTGTGTACTCTTCCTGGGCTTTTGTTTCCCAGGTACATTACTTTGCACTTCTTTGCATTGAATCCAAGCTGCCATTCTTCTGACCATTCCTCCAACCTTGCCATGTCCCTTCTCATCGTTTCCACCACCCTTGTGTATCAACCCTGTTGCAGATCTTTGTGTCATCTGCAAAGAGGCATACGTTTCCTTCCAGTCTCTTTGCAATGTCACTTATAAAGACATTAAAAAGGTCTGGACCCAGTACTGAACCCTTTGGTACCTCATTAGTAACCTCCATTTCCTCAGAGTGGACTCCATTTACTATTACCTTCTGTGTCCTGTTGTCCAGCCAATGTTTTACCCAAATTACCATCCTAGGATCCACTGCCAGGCTGGCTAATTTGTTTATTAATCTTTTGTGTGGGACTGTGTCAAATGCTTTGCTAAAGCCTAGGTAGGCCATGACCACAGTGCCTCCCTGGACTACTACTTTGGTCACCCAGTCAAAGAAATCAATTAGATTCATCTGACATGACCTTCCCACTGTGACTCCCTGCTGTGGGTCCTATGCCCCACTGGCCTCTAGGTACTCAACAATTCTTTCCTTCAGAAGTGAGTCGATCATTTTCCCTACCACTGATGTCAAACTGACAGGTCTGTGGTTTCTGCCTCTGTCTTGCAGCCACTTTTGTGAAGGGGAATCACATACGCCCTCCTCCAGTCCTCAGGTACCACACCATCCTCCCTTGATTTGTTAAAATCGGAAGTCAGTAGTGTCACTAGTTCTCCCCTCAATTCTTTTAGAATTCTGTGATGAATCCCCCTTCAGGCCGCATTGCTTTGTCCACCTTCAGTTTTAGGAGTTCTTTCAGAACCATTTCTTTTGTGAAATGACTGGGATTGACCCCCCCCCATCCAGAATGCTTCTATTGATTGGATTAGTACCTCTCCCTCCTCTTCTTTTGTGAATACTGAGCAGAAGTATTCTTTCAGTATCCCTGCTTTTTCACTGTCACTCTCTGCCCACTCACCCTTCCCTTTAGTCATCCTCACTATCCATCCCTTTGTTTTTCTTCACTCCCTAATGCATCTATAAAAGGTTTTATTCCCCCTTCTTAACTGAGTTGGCCATCTTTTCCTCAGTTTGGGCCTTGGCTATTCTGACTGCCTTCCCTGCTTCCTTCTGCTTTAACTGGTACAGTTCTCTGTCCTGTTCCTTCTGTGTTTCCTTATACTTCCTAAATGTGATCTTTTTCTCCCTAACCTTCCCTGCCACCTCTTTTGAGAAACATAGTTAAGGCCCCTATAATTCTGCGGCTGCAGAATTTTGCACAGAACTTGTAACTTACCACAGAACTTTTGCAGTGCTGCAGAATTCACTGATCTTGGTGATTCTTTATTAATATTTCTGTTTATCCATCGAACCTGGTTCCCTTCCCCCCCTTTTTTATATCCAAACCCCGTGTATGCTCATCATGTGATGTTATCAGTGTTATAACATCATACATTAGCTAATGAAATGGCTTCATTCTGCCACAGAAATGAACAGTCACTTATCTACCACAGCTCCCACTGCCAGAGGTGGTGGCATGGCACATCAGGCACTATGATATTTGTTCAATCTGCACTACAGCCTAATACAATTTTCAGTCTTATGTTATTACATTAGGGCCAACTTAAACAAAACGTTGACAATGGCATAGACCTGTTAAGTCCATATCTTCCTTTGTACAAACTTATTTTCTGCCTTTAAGTAATTGAGATACCATCGAAAATGAATAACTGGTAAAATGAATCATTTTTATGAAAAATAAAGTAATTATTTATTTATTTAGTTTTTGTTGTGCACTAGACAAATCCTGCCTATTTTCAGGCATGGCCCGGGGGAAAGGGATACAGATGAATGCCAACTGACCTTGAACCAGATTAAGCTGTTGGTGGTATTTTTAGTGAATGAGGGAAATTTGGCCAGGACACCAGGGAAATTCCCCTACTCTTTTCGATAAGTGCCATGGGATCTTTAACATCCACCTGAACTACCACCAATCCAGGCAGATGGGACCTCGGTTTAACGTCTCATCTGAAATACAGCACCTCAGAAGTGCAGCACCCCTCTCATGCTGCACTACAGTGTCAGTACTGGGATATTAATCCAAGTGCCAGATGTGGGAACTGAACCCATAGCCCTCTGAATTATGCCCAGAAAAGTGGAATATAATAATGTGTAGACCTGTTGAAAGAATAGACCTGGTAAATATTTGCACTTTACACATTTTTGCCACAGTTATTGATTATGTATTGTCATTGGTTGATAGATTCACCTAAAAGTTATGGAGAAATGTTGTGTGCATGGCCAGCTGTTGGGCCAGAAGGTAGCATGATGTGTTCCGGTGCCGGCAATTCAAGTTCAGAGATGAGCTCTGGGAGCTGGCTGGGCATCACAAGGATTGGGGGAACACATCACTGCTCTGAGCCTGGGAAGGTATGGCGCAGTGTTCTGTCACATGGGGGGCACATTGTGATAGGCTGGAGAGCTGTATCTCACAATGGGTTCACATGCGTGTCATGGCTTGATGGTGTTACGTGGTGTGTTGGGGAAGCAGGTTGGCATGGAAAGGGAGTTTTACAATATCTCCTCTATTCTGTTTATTCCATTTCCAAAGGGACCTGTATGAATGAGGATACAATTTCATGGAAATTAAAAAATATAAGTGTGTGTGTGTGTGTGTATATATATATATATATATATATATACACACACACACTCTAATATATCTGTCTCACTATGTATACATACAAACACACACATATTTATATGTATGTTACAGATTGCATATAAATATATAAGTGATACACAGTGGGAACCTCATGATTGTATAGCATGTGTATAGAAATACCTTATTTATCACATTAGGTCCCTTCTGCATATTTCATTTATACAATAGGCTAGGACCTTAAATGATAGATATTTTTTTGCTTTTTTAGGCATAAAAGTATCTCTATGTCTGATATTTTTTGAACTAGTGTTACTGTGCTTTCCCTCATCCTGATTGCTATAACCATTGTCATGGAAGTGAAGTCAGGATGGCATGCTGACACTGTGATGTGGTAGTTCATTAGTGCTGCAGAAATTCTGCAGAAATTACAAACCACCGTTGCAGAAGTTCTGCAGCAAATGGTAATCTTGTTGCAGAACTTTGTCCCGATGTGTCGCAGAAAAGTAGGGGCCTTGACCATAGTGTTTTTTTCTTTGTGTGAAGCAAATAAACAAATAAAACCAAAGGCTTGTTGCCTCTATGATGGCAGTTTTAATGTTTCCCTATTGTTGCTTCACCCCTGCTTCTTGTCTGTTTGCCAGTGATTTTCTGGGGCACTCCCACATTTTGACAACATCAGCCCTTCTGAAGTGCAGTACTCTTACTTTTGCATGGCTTGACTGTGCGGCTGAGTTCATCATGAACCACACTGTTTGGTGGTCACTTGTTCCCAGATGTCTAGCCGCTTCTAGATCTGAGATCCTCTCTCCATCCCCGTTTGAGTGTACCAGTCTAAGATTGCTCCCTCAAATATGAGTTCCAACACTAGCTGCCTGAGGCATCAAGAATAGCCCTGCTGTTGCATGTGGCTGCAGCAAAGTTGCTCCAGTTAACATATGGCATATTCAGGTCCCTCATCAACAATATCTTCCCTTTCTCTACCATCCTAAGGATGCCTTCTATCATTTCCTTGTCCATTTCCTCCCCCTGAGATGGAGGTCTGTATACAACCCTTGTGTGGATTGTGGTGCCATTTCCAGTCTCTGGATTGACCCACAGTGCCTCCTCTCCTCTGTTTACTCTTTTGTTCCATTGCTTTGATCCCTTCTGTTACATAGAGATCTTCTTCTCCTCCTCTTCTACCCTCCCTGTCTCTCCTGTAGATTGTGTACCCTGGTATGTTGACATCCCAGTCATGGTTCTCTGTGTACCATGTTTCTGTAACTGCCATGGTATCCAGGCATCCCTCTTCCATCAAGGCCACCAGTTAAGGGAGCTTGTTATCTAGACTACGGACATTGGTACTCATTACCCTCCAATTTTTTATGTCCTTACCTCTTTTTGCCCCATCCCTGTCCTTACTGCCTTTGCGTTTTTCTCCATTTACCTCTGGCCTTCTCCCTATCGGTGTCTCTATCTTGGTGTTTACCTCACTAACTACCCTGATTTTTTGGTAGGGTTAGGATTTCCCTGCTTCTTTCCTGTGCCTCCCCCTTGGCTAGTTTAAATGCTTGCCAATGAAACATTTAAACCTATCACCTAAGATCCTGGTTCCCCTCCTGGACAGATGCAGACCATCACACCAGTATAGGCCTGCATCCCTCCAGGAGGAACCCCAGTCCCCAATGAAGCCAAAACCCTGATCTCTGTACCAGTTTTTCAACCATTGATTGAATCTCATGGTTCAGAACGCCCTAGCCTCATCCATGCCATAGACAGGCAGCACCTCTGAGAAGGTTACTGTGAGTGCTACTTGTCTAAGGCCCTTCCCCAACTCCACAAACTCTTCTCCCACTGTTCTGTTCCCTTTCCCAGTCAGGTAATTTGTCCCTAGTTGGACAGTGACATCCAGCTACCTCCCCTGTGTAGCTTCTCCCGTGATCCTGAGGATTCACTCCTTGTCCCTCTCTAACACTTCTTCATCCTTGTAAGCATTATCTGGATCACAAAAATGTATTCAGGTGTGTAATTTGAGTATGATTGTGCAGTATGTTACGTCTATGTTGATTATGTATATTCTTGTCTTTTTCTGTAGGTGGTGGTTGGTTTTTATGGTTTAGGGAGCTCGCTTTGAACTCTTTTTTTTAGGACCTTCAAGAGTGGTATAAGTTCCTTAAATAACCTGTATAAGAGTGTTGAAAGTTTGGTAGCAGAAACTTAATTTAGAATGGTCCATATGTGAATGTAAGTGGTGCCATCCAGAGTATGAACAGGATGAGAATGAAGATAATGCACATACTGTAAAATTGTCTATATGTGAATATAAGTGGCGCCTCCCAGTTTATGAACAGGATGAGACTGAAGATAAAGTGATGCCCTGCACATAATGTAAAATGGTATATATGTGAACGTAGGTGGCACCACCCAGTGTATGAAAAGGATGAGAATGAAGATAAAGTGACACCCTGCACATAATGTAAAATGGTCTATGTGTGAATGTAAGTGGTGACGTCCAGTGTATGAATAGGATGATTAAGTGCTGTCATGCACAAAACGAAAAGTTCAAGGTGAAGCACTGATGTGCACACAGTGTTATTCAGTATGTTATACATGTAAAAGACTAAAGCATGGTACTAAGCACATTATGAGTTTTTGATTGACAGTGCAGCTGTGTACTTACACAGGGAGCTTGGGGCCCAGTAACTGATGACATTATTCAATAAGGACTGGTAGCAGGTTTGGGTACTAGGTGACTCTGAATATTTAAGCAAGGCTGTCACAATGGTACAACAGCTCTGGTGAAGCTGTTATGTCTTGATGAAACATAAGCATTTCCATGGGTGCACATCCACTATTCCCCTTGTCTGGATATGCTGAGATAGGAACTAAGGAAGAACTACAGGCTGTATAAAACTGGGTGAACGTACAATGACACTTCTCTCACAGCCATAAGGTGCAGGTAAAATGGAAACATGCAACTAATTTATCAGGAAACAGAGGAAAAAGATCCAGATGTGCTCTAGCTGATGGTATGTGCAATATATGTACAAAGTATGACTTTCTTCTATGCCGAGTGTCTTTTTATGTGGTAGTCTCAGACAATAAGTGTATTTGATTTTTTTTGTTTACACAATAAGAAGAGGAAAAAAGTTTCTTCTAACAATATAAATTGCACTTGGAATGCCGGTACACAAGTGCTTTGCTCTGGCAGTGCACAATGCCCTCAGATTGTACTTTCCCTGTACCAAGTTGCGCTGTAACTAGGGGTGGTGACAGCTTATTCAAAAGCATGGAGCACATACTTCTATGCTTCTTTGCAAAGGCTGCAATTTTGTGTCAGTACTGGCCCATCATAGAGCAGTGCTCAAAATCTCAGTGATACCCTCTCTAATAGTTGAAGTTATTAACAGACAAATTCAGATAAGAGGCACTCGCAGAGTATGAAAGAAGGAACTATTTATCACCTATTAGGCTGCAGAACTATCCTTTATTTAAACATAATATGCAAGAGCAAATTGCAAACTGGAGGTACAGGCCAGACCTCAGAGCTTTGCATGTCTAAAGACATGTTTACACTGCCAACATTACAGTGTATCAACCCATGCACATGGGTTGATGTACTATAAAGTCAGCAGTGTGGACATTTACTGAAGCATCCTAGAAGTGCTTTTCAGCCAATTGTTGCTGTGGCTCAGGTGTAGGTATGCATATTGAAGTGAGTGCACTATAGTGCTGTGTGAATCTTCTGCTCTGGTCAAAAGCCTACTCCCTCATGCTCCCCCACTGCTGAGCTCAGGGGTGAAGCACCTAGCTCCCATAATGCACATTCCCTGTCCACTGTTACTTGTGCCACCATGATTCTGGGCTATGTAAATAGTTAACTGATCCTGTTCCACTGTTTGGAGCAGGAACAGAGTGGCACAAACACCTCAGAGCTGCAGCTGTGTAAACATGGCTTAAGATATACTTCTTTAGGGACTTTTTTTTTAATCTATGCCTGTCCACTGCCTGCATTTAAAACATGAACTTGTTTTATACTGGGGATACTACAGTTTTATTTTACTCTGCCAGGCTTCTGCCTGCTTTTTGAAAAGGTGAACAGCGTGGAAGGGGAACAGCAATGGATGTATTTTACTCTATGTCAGCCTGGTGCCTGCATTTTAAAATGAAAACTTATTTTACTCGGGGACTCAACATTTGTATTCAGCTCTATGTCAGGCTGCTATCTGCATTATAAAAAGTTAAACATGCTTGCTTTTAACTCAAGAGGTTGTTGCAGTTCAGTTTCACTCTGTCTGGCTCTGACAACTGTCTGCATTTTGAAAATGGGACTTGGAAGTGTTCTTATGGGGAGGAAAACTGATTATGTGGTTCTGTTTAATTTTCATAGCAATGTTTTGTCTTGTTTGGTTACCATAACACACCTCCCGTGTTTTGGGTCACACCTGGAAACTAGTCTTGGCTTAATGTGCCTTTCCTGATTACTGACATTTTAAATGAAATATATTTCTGTACCCCTTGATAATACCTACTGTGATCAAGTTCTAACAAATGAAGAGCCAGAATTGGTCGGACCAGTTTTATAAACAGTACCATTAAAAACAAGACATTGAAACATTACAGAAAAATAATTCAATTCAAAATGTATTCAAAAGGGAATGTTTAAAAAACATTCCTCTGGTGACATTTAGATGCCATTATTGTACATCAAAGAAAGATTAAGGAAAAATGATGGACATATTTGTTTCCTTGCTGTTATGCAATACTACTCAAATATCTATTTTTAGTCAACAGGAGCACTGAGTGCAGTGACAGTTTAAGCCAGCAAAAGAGTCTTACAACACAGAAAAGCTTCATATTAGATCAACAGACACACACAAGACTGTGTAAATGTGCTGATTGTAACAGGAGGTTTGCCCTAAAACAAAAGCTAATAATACAACAGAGGGTTCACAGGGGGGAGAACCCTTATAAATGTACTGAATGTAACAAGAGGTTTGCTAGAAAGGATACTCTTATTAAACATCAGTGGGGTCACACAAAGGAGAAACCATTTAAATGTGCTGAATGTAGCAAGGGTTTTGTTTCACAGAGAAGTCTCATATATCATCAGCGTCTTCACATGGAGCAGAAACCACATAAATGTGCTGAATGTAACAAGAGATTTGTCCAGAAAAACTGTCTAATAACACATCAGTGGGTTCACACAGGGCAGAAGCTATATAAATGTATTGAATGCAACAAGACATTTGCCATGAAACCATCTTTAATAACACATCAGTGGTCTCACATAGGACGGAAACCATATACATGTACTGATTGCAACAAGAGCTTTACACAACCGAGTAGCCTCGTATCACATCAGCGAAGTCACAAAGGAAAGAAATTGTATAAATGCACTGAATGTAGCAAAGGTTTCACTGAACAGAGTAACCTCATACGACATCAGCAACTTCACACAGGGCAGAAACCATTTAAATGTGCTGAATGTAGCAAAAGATTTGCCCTGAAACAAACTCTAATAACACATCAGCGACTTCACACAAGGGAGAAACCATATAAATGTACTGAATGTAACAATATGTTTGCCATGAAACAGACTCTAATAACACATCAACGACTTCACACAGAGCAGAAACCATATAAATGTGTTGAATGTAACAAGTGTTTTACACAACAGAGTAGCTTCATAATGCATCGGTGAAGTCACACAGGAGAGAAATCATATACATGTGCTGAATGCAACAAGAGGTTTGCTAGAAATGATACACTGATTAAACATCTGAGGGTTCACACAGGGGAGAGACCATATAAATGTGCTGAATGTAGCAAGAGTTTCACTTCACAGACTAGCCTCATAAATCATCAACGACTTCACACAGGGCAAAAACCATATAAATGTGCTGAATGTAACAAGGTGTTTGCCAAAACAATGTAATCTAACAACACATCAGCGACTTCACACAGAGCAAAAACCATATACATGTGCTGAATGCAACATGGGTTTTACACAACAGAGTAGCCTCATAATGCATCAAAGAAGTCACACTGTGGAAAAATCATTTAAATGCACTGAATGCAAGAAGAGCTTTACACAACAGTGTAGACTCAGAATACATCAGATAATTCACAGAGGGGAGAAACCATACAAATGCACTGAATGTAACAAGAGTTTTACACAACAGAGCTATCTCGTACAACATCAGAGAATTCACACAGGGAAGAAACCATTTAAATGCATTGAATGTAACAAAGATTTTACTTTAAAGAGTAGCCTCAAGAGACATCAGCAGGTTCATGTGGGGGAGAAAGCCATGTAAATGAACTCAGTGATGCAAGTGTTGTACAACACAGAATAGACTCATGAAACATCCTGATTTTTCAATATTCCCTGTCTTAATTATTGTCATGGCACTAGAAATCTCTGAACGTTTGGAGACTCTAACCATAGAAGAAACCCTATAAATATGCTAAATGTAACAAGAGCTGTACATCACAGAAAAGCCTATGAAATATCTGTGGGTTCACACAGGAGAGAAAACATCAAAGAATAATAAAGTACTGATTTCCTGATTTTAAACTATGCCCTAGCTTAAGCATGGGGTCCATGGTCATCATGGCACTATAAATCCCTAAACATTGGGAGATACTAACCACAGAAGAGACCATATATACAGTATAGATATGCAGAATACTGTTGTCATAGCAACCTTGAGAAGTGATTGTAATGTGGTTGTTAGATATATGGAAAAAAGAAAGCAGAAAGAGAAAAATAAAGTTAGAGAATAAAGTTGAACAACACGAAGAGGGAAATAAAATACAGAAAAAGGAGATTTTATTAACACAGAGAAAAAAGATAGAGAGAATATGGGAAATAGAGGAAAATTTGATGTATTATCATGAGAAAGAAGGAGAAAATTAAAAACAATGGTAATTCTGCTGCCAAGGAGATACAGCAGCTCGAAAGAGTTACAAACCCAAATAAGAAGGGTAAAAACAAAAGTAAAGTAAAATCCCCCAAAAAAGAATAAAAGTAAAACAGAAGGCTAATACAGCAACAAAAATGAATGTGCTAATAAATTACATAATGCAAGAAAATAAAAAGAAAGGCAGTGAAATTGCCAGAGGAAATTGAGGAAACGAAGATCAATAAAATACAGGATCATAAAATAAAGGATGATGAAGAGATACAAATGATTAATTTAGAAGACATATTAAAGAAAACAATAGACTCTGATTATGTTCTGCCACTGTACAGAGTAGCAATTATCTCTGATGAGACTGAGAGCAAACTGGACAAACATTTAAAATAAGTTTTAGGTGCATTATTGCAGGGAAATAAGAACTACCTCCCCATGTTAAATCAATTAAGTGTGGTTAGACCAATGAAAGATATAGAATGAGTGCTGTTAATTTTGGATCAATATTGTGTCCTAAAAGCAATAGAAAATTAAAAAACAAGAATAAGAAACTTGGATTTAGAAATAGAAAGTGTGGTGAATATTAAAGTGCTATTTCCAGAATATTTTGAGACACTTCAGGAAAACGAGACCAATAATTTAGATCTTCCTGTCTCCACTTTTGGAATGAACAACTTCTTAAATGAAACAACACAAATAATCCGAAGATAACTGAATTGCTACAAAACCTGTTAAGAATAGATGGGCTGAATATAGGAAGATCAAAAAAGTAAAGAGGTGGGAAGATAATGGACAAATAACCATATGAGTGCATAGTATGGTAGATTATCAGCTAATTTTATCTAAAATCTGAATTCTTTGATAAAACTGAAATTAACGTCAATGGGGAAGTAATTGTACAATCACCAAAACAGGCTAAACATAATTCAGATCACTGGATTAATTTGATACAAACATCAAACAAGTTCCAGATTTTTCAAGAACAAGGTGAGGATTGACAGTCATATATATATATATATATATATATAAATATATATATAGACACACAGAGTAGTACTTAATGAGCACCTAACAAAAGAAGAGAAGAATAAGTATCAGTAAAACATGATTTTATCCTGGAATGTGGCTGGATTTAAGGACAGATTGGCTGGCTCAACATTTGAAGACTAGCTGAAAGAGTGTGGCTGTATTTGCCTACAAGAAACATGGACAGATCAGGTTAAATATATTAATGGGTACAAATCTTTTAGCAAAAGAGCAGGATGAATAAGACGTATGGAAGACCATCAAGGGGGTCAATTACATGGCTTAAAATATCAAAAGAATGTAAAACAACTAAAATTCAAATTGATTCAATACATATATTGGAGATAAGAATAACTAGTAACAATTTCTCAGTAATAATCATCAATGTACAGTATGCATCCCACTGGTCACTTCAAAATACTCATAAAAATTTAATAAGGAAATCAGAGAAAATAATTGATGAGTATACTGAAAAGGAACCAGAGAGTGGTATAATTTTACTGGGAGATTTCAACTCTAGGGTAAGACAGTGGGTGGAATTAACTTTGGAATTAATATAGATCTGTGCAACTATGGGGCAGGAGTCAATATTAGCTAAAAGAAATTCAATGTGATAAAACTACAAAAAGAGGCAAGATTATTAGCTACATGATAGAGGAAAGAAACGTTGCCTTAATCAATGGGAGAACTAGAGGGGACTCTAAGGGAGATATACATATGTGGGAACTAGAGGTGAACCAATAATTGACCTTTATTGGATAAATCCAAATTTAATACTCTCAGTTAAAGATCTATGTGTGAGTGAAAGAGCTGGAAGCAAACATTGTGCAGTTGAAATTTCTTGAATACAATGGAACAACACAGTGGCAAAGGAGGAAAAAACTGAATAAGGACAAAAATAGGGGTGAAATGGGGAGCTATAGATAACTTTGCTTTGAATCAGTTAATCACTGAAAGTGGAATAAGAGATCACATATGGAAGACCATAAATTAAAAGGATGACAATATCTTAAGAATTATACAGAAATTATGAATAAAATTGTTTCTCTTATAATTAAAGCTTCCTTTAGAAAAAAATACAAAGGAAGTAGGTGGTATGACATCGAGTGCAAGGTAGCAAAAAGAGAAATAAATAGGATAGCAGAATCAGTAATACACCCAAATAGAGCCAACAAGGGTCACTTAATAGATTCAAGAAAAAAATATAAAAGATTATTGAGTACAGAATGGGAGGCCTGTAGAAACTTCTTATGGGAAGAATTTGAGACAGTGGTATGAAATAAAAATAAGAAACTTTGGGGAATGGTAGCTAAAGGTTGGGATTCATTCCCAGAGGTTATAGAGAATTACATTGAACCTCACGTATGGAGAGATTATTATGAAAGATTGTTTTTTGATCCAGACAGTAGGGAAAAGGAAAACACATTTGGTGAATGGATTCCATTGAAGGAAGGAAGAGATAAAAGAGAAAGAAACTGTAGAAGCCCTGGGCCTGGCAAAAAGACATAAGGCCCCTGGCCCTGATGGTATTCAAGCAGATATAATTTTAAATTATGTAAATTTATGGGTGCCTTTGCTAAAGAAGTTAAATGATCATACTACAAAATATGGGGACATTTTGACAACTTGGAGAGAAAACACACAGTAATTATTCCTATTTTCAAAAAAGGAGAAAAATGAAACCCCAGGGATTACAGACCAATTAGCCTCCTGGAAACTTTCCAAAAAATATTCACACACATTATTCAGGAAAGATTTACGGAATGGATGCAGGATTCAGGAATAATAGATGAAGCTCAGGCTGGGTTCATGCCAGATCATTCTACAGTTGATCAGTGTTTTGTTCTATCCCATCTGATACATAAATACGTCAATATAAAGAGGCAGAAATTAAGCTGCATTTTCATTGACTTGAGAGCTGCATTTGATAGGGTTAAAAGAGTCAAACTGTGAAAGGTCCTAGAAAGTTACGATTTGGATTAATCAATCAATATAGTGATCACTATGTATACGAAGAATAGAACGTGTGTGAGATTCAATAAGGAAGGGGATAAGACTGAGAAATTTGATTCTAATTTAGGCCTAAGAATGGGATGTGTTTTGTCTCCCATACTGTTTGTTCTTTATCTGAATGAGATCTTAGAAGGACTATATGCTACTGAGCTGCATATACCAAAGATAGGAGGAAGATATTGTCCCTTCCTGGCATATGCAGATGACATATTATTGATTTCAACTAGTTATACAGGAATTAGAAGAATCACAGAAAGATTTCATTGAAATTGCCTGAAAACTGCATTGGAAATACATTTTGAAGAAACACAGAAACACAGACTTTGACGGTAGATGAGGACCGCTTGGCCCACCTAGTCTGCCCATTTTCCTACCTACTAGATAAGCTGCAGATCCTAGTTAACCAACAGCCTATTTCTTCCTACTCCCCACAAGAATTGCCTTATGTCTGTCCCATGCATTCTTGAATTCTCCCACAGTTTTAAACCCCACAACCTCCTCAGGAAGGCAGTTCCGTGTGTCCACTACACACTCTCTGAAAAAATACTTCCTCACATTACCTGTGAGCCATCCCCACTCTATCTTAAAATTGTGTCGCCTTGTTCTTGCACATCTCTTGGATGCTGCCCTCTTGGACTTTGTTGATTCCACTGAGGTACGTAAAAGTTTCAATCATGTCCCCCCCTTCCTTTCCTCAAGGATATACATATTAAGCTTCTTTAGTCTCTCCTCATATGGCTTCTTTTGCAGACCCTGCACCAATTTAGCTGCCCCCTCTGAACTGCCTCCATCCTGTCTGTCCTTGCGGAGATGGGGTCTCCAGAACTGGACGTAGTACTCCAGATGGGGTCTCACCAACTGTCTGTACAGAGGGATGACAAGTTCCTGTTTTCTGCTGGTGATGCCTCTTCCTGTACATCCCAGTATCCTCCAGCCCTCCTTACTGCATTCTCACATTGCTTGCTAACCTTAAGGTCATCTGATATGATTACCCCCAGGTGCCTTTCCATTTTTATTGTTGTTATTACCTCCCCCTATTCTGTACTCTTCCCCTGAGTTTTTGTTTCCCAGGTACATTATTTTGCACTTCTTTGCATTGAATCCAAGCTGCCATACTTCTGACCATTCCTCCAACCTTGCCAAGTCCCTTCCCATCCTTATCACCCCCCTTGTGTATCAACTTTGTTGCAGATCTTTGTGACATCTGCAAAGAGGCATACTTTTCCTTCCAGTCTCTCTGCTATGTCACTTATAAAGATATTAAAAAGGACTGGACCCAGTACTGAACACTGTTATACCCCACTAGTAACCTCCCCCTTCTTCAGAGTGGACTCCGTTTACTATTACCTTCTGTGTCCTGTTGTCCAGCCAATGTTTTACCCAGTCTACCATCCTGGGACCCACTCCTAGGCTGGCTAATTTGTTTATTAATCTTTTGTGTGGCACTGTTTCAAATATCTTGCTAAAGTCTAGGTAGGCCATGTCCACAGCCCCTCTCTGGTCTACTACTTTGGTCACCCAGTCAAAGAAATTGATTAGATTCATCTGACATGACCTTCCTGCTATGAATCCATGCTGCCTTGGGTCCTGTGCCCCACTGCAGTGGCAGTGGAATAGCCAGTGCAGTGGCACAGAGGCCCAACACACATAGGTGCCCACTGTGAAAATCAAGGATTTGTTCAGCAGCAATCAGATCGCGACTCATATTGACTCATTTTTAAGTCTGTGACTGTCTTTTTTAACACTATTCACTCAGCTGACTCACAAGTCTGCCGTGCTTGCTGCCACCACCCCCCAACTTCAGATGGCAGCACTGACCACAGAGTTGCGGAAGTTAACCAGGATGCACCGGGGACTGGTCCAGAGAAGTTAGACAGACTGACTCACATGAATTAGTAGTAGAGCTTGGAGAAGAACTCGGCGACTCAGTGGTGATTGGAGACAGAAAAAAGTAGAAAGCAGACGAGACTGCTGCTGCAGATAAGCAAGCACTAAGGGTCTGGGAAGGGAAGGGCAGGGGGCAAGAACAAGCAACTTGAAGCAGCTGCAATTTTGCAAGTTAGCAGCATCTATTCCTTCATCCTGATCCTCTGGCTCCAAATCCACACACAGCAACAACAGCATCGTGACATTGCCATGGTTGGTCCTCCTTTTTTTTTTTTACAGACACTTGTCTGTTTGACTGTTTGTTGTGTACTATGGGGGGGGGCTCTGCTACCTGTGTCTCTGGAGACTGAGTCAAGTAAGTCTGTTTGCTTCTTCTGGCTGGCTGGCTCAGCTGGCTGCCCCAGTTCCCCCAGAACTTAAGTTGTCATCATTGTCAAGTTGTGATATGACTGTGACTTGTCTTTCAGAGGCTCACAGCATAGTTGGGCCCCTATGTCACATTTGATTGTTTATGTGCTGCAGCTGGGCCCGCTGCCACCCACCTGGGGCCGGGGGGGGGTCGAGGGATTAAAATCAGAATCAATACTGACAGTCACCACCATATATCCATATATTCTTTGATATGTGAGGGGGTGGGTGAAGGGTACGTAACCATAAACAGGTTAAAAAAAATCATGGGGGGCCCGGCCGAGGGGGCACTGGGGGGTGGGGGCCCAAAATTACAACCTGCACGGGGGCCCATCTTTCTCTTCCTCTGCCACTGCCCCACTGGCCTCTATGTACTCAACAATTCTTTCCTTCAGAAGTGATTAGATCATTTTCCCTACCACAGAGGTCAAACTGACAGGTCTGTAGTTTCCTGCCTCTGTCTTGCTCCCACTTTTATGAAGGGGAATCACATCCACCCTCCTCCAGTCTTCAGGTACCACACAATCTTCCCATGATTTGTTAAAAAATAGTCAGTGGTGTCACTAGTTCTCCCCTTAATTCTTTTAAAATTCTGGGGTGAATCCCATCAGGTCCCATTGCTTTGTCCACCTTCAGTTTTAGGAGTTCTTTCAGAACCCTTTCTTCTGTGAAAGGACTGAAATCGACCCCCCCTATCCAGAGTGCTTCTGTTAATTGGATTAGGTATCTCCCCCTCCTCCTCTTTTGTGAATACTGAGCAGAAGCATTCATTCAGTATCCCTGTTTTTTCACTGTCCTTCTCTGCCCATCCACTGTCAGTTCTATTCAGCCTCACTTTCCCTTCCTTTGTCTTTCTATGCTCCCTAATGTACCTATAAAAGGTTTTATTCTCCTTCTTAACCTAGTTGTCTATCTTTTCCTCAGTTTGGGCCTCTGCTATTCTGATTGTCTTCCCTGCTTCCTTCTGCCTTAACTGGTTCAGTTCTCTGTCCAGCTCCTTCTGTGTTTCCTTATACTTCCTAAATGCAATCTTTTTCTCCCTAACCTTCCCCACCACCTCTTTTGAGAACCATAGTGGCTTTCTCTTTTGTTTTGATTTGTTTATTTGCGTCACACAAAGGTTTGTTGCCTCTGTAATGGCAGTTTTTATATTTCCCCATTGTTGCTGCACCCTTCCTTCTTGCCTGTTTGCTAGTGCTTTTCTACAGCACTCTCCCATTTTGACAAAGTCAGCCCTCCTGAAGTCCAGTACCCTCACTTTTGTATGGCTTGACTCTGCAGCTGAGTTTATCATGAACCACGCTGTTTGGTTGTCACTTGTTCCCAGATGGCTACCCACTTCTAGATCTGAGATACTCTCACTATCCCCATTTGAAGGTATGAGGTCTAAGATTGCTCCCTCCCAAGTGGGTTCCAACACTAGCTGTCTGAGGCATGCCCCCTGTAGGACATCGAGAATGGCCCTGCTCTTGGATGTGGCTGCAGCCAAGGTGCTCAGTTAACATAAGGCATATTCAGGTCCCCCAACAACAATATCTCCCCTTTTTTTGCCATCTTAAGGATGCCTTCTATCATATCCTTGTCCATTCCCTCCCTCTGAGATGAGGGTCTGTGTACAACCCCTGTGCAGATTGTGGTGCTATTTCCAGTTTCTAAGGTGACCCACAGTGCCATGTCACCTCCCTGTTTACTCTTTTGTTTCATTGCTTTTATCCCTTCCCTTACATAGTGAGCTACTCCTCCCCCTCTTCTACCTTCCCTGTCTCTCCTGTAGGTTGTGTACCCTGGTATGTTAACATCCCAGCCATGGGTCTCTGTGTACCATGTTTCTGTGACTGCCATGATATCCAGGCATCCCTCTTCCATCAATGCCACCAGTTCAGGAAGCTTGTTGCCCAGACTGTGGGCATTGGTACTCATTACCCTCCATTTCTTGATAGCCTTACCCCTTTTTTCCCCATCCCTGACCTTACTGACTTTGTTGTTTTCTCCATTTACTCCTGCCCTTCTCCCTATCGACGTCTCTATCTTGGTGTTTACCTGGCTAACTACCCTGATATTTTTTGGGGGGGCTAGGATTTCTCTGCTCCTTTCCAATGTCTCCCCTTTTGGATAGTTTAAATGCTTATAAAATATATGATTTGTAATAGATATATAGTAAGAAAGGAGGAGATTTAAAGTTAAGATGTGATGATTATATTATCGAAAGAGTTCAGAAATGTTATTTGGGAATTTATTTCACATTTATCCTGAAATGGAATGAACACAAAAGTAATATAGTAAACAAAATTAAAAGGTTTACTCCAGCAATAGAGAGATTTCCATATAGATTCAGAGGTCACTCCATTAAAGGTTGTGTAAGGGCTTTAAATGTCAAGGTTAAGAGCCAACTTTTGTACGGAGCTGAGATATCGGACACAGGAAACTCAGTTTTCCTGATGATACCAATGAATACATTCTATAAAACACTCCTAGGTCTTGCAGCTGGAGCTTCCTCCACATTAGCAAGATTAGAATTAGGACAGCTCGTGGGAAAATACTTTATAGAGCAAAGGTTAGTTCTATTTTGGTTTAAAGTGTACAGGATGAACAAAGGAAGTTTACCCAGAATTTTTATGGAAGAAACAATATCATACATGCATGATGGTTTTGTATGCCCCAGTTTGTATACAATAGAGAATGTAATAAAATCTTTTAGTTTATTGAACTGCTTGGTTGATAGTTATACCAGACAATTAGAATATATAAATATAGAGGTGAAAAATAAAATTAGGGATATTTATATCCAGAGGGAAATGAATTTGAATAGCAACTGGCAGTGTAGCCTAGAGGTTAGGGGAATGAGGTGTGAATGAGCTTGGTACATCCAGCAGACCAAACCTGAGTTTGAGTCTCAAAACCTCCACTTGCATACTGTGTGACTCTAAGCAAGTCACTTAACTGACCAGTGCTCCCAGGTTGACCCTGAAAGCAGGCACTTGTGTCTAGTGGGCCTTACCCAGTTACCAAAGACTAAAAAAAAAAATAAGATATAAAATAAGTAATTGACTGGGCTCAAACAAAACAAGAAAGTTCAGGATGGAACTATACTTGTATATCTTGAAAGATCCAAATAAAAGAAAAAGTATTACAAGATTTCACTTTGAATATAATGCCGCTCAAAGGCTGAATGGAATATACTCTAAGCAGAAGGAATCAAAATGTGGTTGTGGACTGGGGATAGATAATAATGAAAATCAAACAAAAGAGCTTGCAACAGGAAAAAATAGGAGGTGCTCTTCGTAAGATCAGAAACTTTTCAACATCATAACCGGGCACTCACCCAAACCACCAAATATAAGGCTGAAGCTGCGGTATTTAAAAAAATGTATTAGACACAAAGACAGTCTGATGCATTTCCGGTCACCATGACCCTTTCTCAAAGACTTTGAGAAAGGGTCATGGCGACCAGAAATGCGTCAGACTGTCTTTGTGTCTCATAAATGTTTTAAAATACTGCAGCTTTAGCCTTATTTTTGGTGGTTTGGGTGAATGCCTGGTTATGATGTTGAAAAGGATAGATAATAATGTTCATTTGTTGATTATGTGCCCTTTACGCAAATATGGATGCATGTTATAGCTTGGAAATATTCTGACTACTTTAGATATAGAATCTAAATATCAGGCAAATTGCTTATTGAAATCAATTAAGGAAGATATTCTTACTCAGCAAAATTCCGCAAAACTGTTGAATGTAAAAAAATACACATACTGCCTACTGGAAAGTCGACGGCTAATGATATAATTAATAGAAAGGAAAGACACTCCTGAGAATGTGCAATAGGGAATTTAATATATTTATATTAGGGTATGTATGTACTTGATTTGATAAAATGTTTATATTATATACTTTTAATATTTTTGTATAATGGAAATTGTATTTATTGTAACCTTATATTTATTGGTGAACAGTGATGCCAAATGAAAATGTTGTAACAACAAAGTCGTTTTTTTCATACAATTAAATTAAACTAAACTGAACTGAATACCATGAGATTTGGTACATTGTTGAAAGACTGGTGCAGAGCAGAGGGCCTCTGATTCATTAGGGACTGGGGTCCCACCTAGAGGGATGCAGGCCTGGACTGCCTCTTCACAGGGGGAATGAAGATCCTTAGTGAGAGATTTAAATGCTCCATTGGCAAACATTTAAACTAGTCAAGGGGGGAGGCAAAATTAGGCAGGAAGACGCTAAATGCCCACCCCCACAGGATAAAGCAATCAGTAGGGAGGACCCTAGAGTTGGGAAATTGACACTAAAACTGAGATAGGTAGAATGGCAGAGATAAGGAAGAATGGGAGAAAAATACAGGAGGAGAAGGGAGGCAAGGCACTGGGACAGGAGGGGAGCTATTAGAAGGGGAGGTTCCAAATCAAAAGTGTGCATGAATGCCCACAGCCTTGGAAATAAAATTTGAGACCTAGTGACCTTGATGGTAGAGGCAGACCTGGACATTACCACTGTTATGAGACATGGTACATGGGGAACCATGAATTGGATATAGCCATACCAGGTTACACTCTATTCAGAGAAGACAGGATGAGAAAAAGGGGGTGGATATCTCGGTCAGAGAGGAAATCAAAGCACCTGAAGTTCAGGGAATGAAGGAGGGAGTGGAAGCACTGTGGGTTACCCCGAGACAGGAAATAGCACCGCCATTCAAACTGGCATGATCTATAGACCTCCAGCACAAGGGAAGGAGATGGGTGGCGTACTGGTGGAAGTCATCCACAAAATGACAGTCAAATGTGAAGTGCTGCTGATGGGAGAATTCAGTTTACCTGATGTAGATTGGAGTACCCAGACTGCAGCCACAACCAGGAACAGAAGTATCCTGGATGATCTTCAGGGGGCATGCCTCAAGCAAGCTTGTGGCAGAACTTACCAGGAAAGGTGCAATACTGGATCTGGTACTCACCAATGGGGACAGAGTCAATTATCTAATCTTGGGTAGCCACATAGGGTCCAGTAACCATCATACAGTGTGGTTCAATGTGAGAACAGTGGAGGAGTCAAACCACATGAAAACAAGTGTCCTGAATTTCAGACAGTTTTTTTTTTTTTTTTTGCAAATTGGGGAAATGTCTCAAGGAAGCCTTAGCAGAGGAAGAAAAAGATGGTGATGTAAAGAATAAAAGGTTACTCATCTGCAACAGTAGATCTTTCATGGAACGGTCTCTTGCAGTAGGTCATTACTTCTGGGAGCTCCAGCAGAGGGCACTGTGACATGGCAGCTCTTCTAGCAGTTTTCACCAGGGACTGCCCACCGATGACATCATCTTCCTGTTTCCTATATAAGTGTGGGCGGTCCTTGATATCCTCAGTTCATTTTCCTGCTGTCTGCAGCTCGCACAGCAGCTAGTTCAACTTCTATGCAGCAGTCATTGATGAGAGACAACATCGAACAATCTTCGAACAGCCAGGGGCTTATCCAACATAGGCTCCCCCATCTAAGGACCTACATTTCTGGATACACATAGAGCAGGAGTACCCCTCCTCACCCTTTATGTCCCCTTTACTCATCGACTGCCACCATACCATCGACAATGCATCTATGTTCTTATCGATGGCTACCTCTGCCGACAATGCATCTATACTTTTTAATTGATGGCTTATAACTGTCATTCTTCTTATCAATGGCTACCACTGTCAGTGATGCATCTATATTCTCATAGACGGCTACCACCGTCAACAATGCATCTATATTTTCATTGATGGCCCATAACCGTCAACTTCCTCATCAACGGCTACCACTTTTGATGATGCATCTATATTCTCATTGACAGCTCCCTCCATCGACGATGCATCTATATTATCAGTGACTGCACCCACTGCCCATGATGCACCTATGTTCTCATTGACAGACATCTATATGTACAGCTGCTAACAGTGCAACATTATGCTGCCAACTCATTGCCGGGACGTTCATTCACCCTCTCATCAACACTGCTTCCAGCACGATAAAAGGCATATAAATAACCCTTTCTGGGTTCCATTAGAGTTGCAGTGAGGGACTGATCCTCCCCCACTTCTGTACCTCACGTCTTGTCGGCGGCCCCCATTTCCAGTGTCCCTCTATCAATAGCGCACCCTTATATTAATTCCCTGTTATCTCCCTACCTGAAGGCTCTACCCCTTCACATTGGGCCCTTGTGAACACTTTCATAGCTAGTCTACCAGTGTCCTCTCCTGTTGCTTATATTCTCCTGGCCCTACCAGAAGCCAGCAACCAGGGCAACATACAATTCCAAATGGAAATGCTTTTCCATATGGTCTACCTCTCTATTTTTGGACCCTTACTCTTGTCCACTGATGAAGGTCCTGGTCTACCTGGGCTCACTGTCTGAGTCCAGTTTAAGTTATTCTTTCATCAAAGTACACTCGGCTGCTATCTCTGCTTTCCATGAACCTCTGGCTGGCACATTACTGTACCAACATCATCTGGCTAAGATTGACCAGAATGTTACAAAGTAACCTTCCTATTGGAAGACGTACTCCTCTGTGGGCTCTCAATTTGATGATAGAAAATTGACCCTTAAGCCTTTTTGAGCCGACTGCCACTTGTGAACTCAATTTTCTTTCATGGAAAACCCTATTTCTTGTGGCTGTTACTTCAGCTTGACATATTTTTGAGCTTCATGCTCCCATGTGTAAGGAACCTTACTTGATTTTCAGCACAGATGGTGTGGTCCTTCATCCCTACCCATCCTTTCTTCTTAAAGTAGTCTCTGGACATACTCTAAATCAGTCCTCAGAACTTCCAGTTTATTTCCCCAAATACTCCAATCTGGGTGAACATCTCTTACATACCCTAGATGTCCTACACTGTTATACTAATCATACCCAGTTGATTAGAAAAACATCTCAATTATTTGTCACCTTTACCTCTGGCAGGGAAAGACTTCCTGATGCTAAACAAACCCTTTCTTCCTGGTTGGTGAATTGCATTCCTGTTTGTTACAAAAAGTACAAGGATTTACTGGGACCTGTCCAAGCCCATTCTACTAGAACCATGGCCACTACTGCGGCTTGCTTTAAAGGACCCTCCATTTCAGATATCTGCAAAGCAGCTACCTGGTCCACAATCCAAACCTTCAAAAGGCATTACAATCTGTATATTGTCTCACGAAGTAGGACAGACTTCAGTTGTGCAGTCCTACAAGGTCTCCTATCATATTTGTCCTCCCACATGGACATAATTGCTTGGGATTCTCCCAGAAGTAATGATCTACTACAAGAGACCATTCCATGGAAGATAGTGCAGGTGCGTAAGAACTTACCATAATAGGAGATCTTCGAGGAATTTCTCTTGCAGTAGGTGCAATCCCACCCTCCGTCCCCCTCCTTCTCTAACAGAGCAAATTCTGGTCTAATGACTTAGGGTTGGGACTTCTTGGTACCTTGGCTTTCCCTCAGTTCTCACCTTTACAAGCTGAATCCGGCAGAGGAACTGAGGATACCAGGGACCACGCACACTTATATAGGAAACAGGAAGGTGATGTAATCAGTGGATGTTCCCTGATGAAAACTGCTATAAGAACTGCTGTGTCACTGCACCCTCTGCTGGGAACTCCCAGAAGTAATGACCTACTGCAAGAGACATTCCTCGAAGATCTACTGTTATGGTAAGTTCTTATGTAACTGCACTTTCTAGGAGTGGTATATGTTGTTCATCCACACTGTTTGACATGTTTCTTTCCCCTTTAAATCTTGCCGGATGGTCTAAAAGCTGACTCCTCCTACCCCTCTGGGTGGTCTATCCCTTGGTTCTGACCCTTGATGTCAGATCTTGCCTGTTGGAAGCATAGGGTTGTGCATTGAAGCTGGGGAGGTTGGGTGGGTCCGCGTGGATGAACAACACATACCACTCCTAGAACTACTGTTTCAGGTGAGTAACCCGGTTTTCTAGCATTGTGGATATGTTGTTCTATCCACGCTGTTTGGCAGATTCCTAGCAGTTCTCTAGGAGGAGGGAAGCAAGGTGCACACCTCCTAATTAGGGAATAAAGATTGGAGAACTGAGGCTCCAAAACCAGCATCCCGGCGTGACTCTAGGTTGATGTGGTAGTGGGGAATGAAGGTGTTTGCTGACTTCCAGGTGGCAGCCATGCAGATATCCTGGATAAGGATGTCCCTAGAAGCAGCCACCAATGCAGTGGTATGGTGGGCGTAATGAGCCCTTAGCCCTATGGGAGGCTCCCTACCTGCCAACCTATAGCAGAGATCAATGCAAGGTGTTATTCCTCTGGCAATCATCCACTTCACTGCAGGTCTTCCAGGTGCGGCTTCAGCATAGGTGACAAACAGCTGGTGAACCTCTCCCCGAACTTCAGCCATATGCTCCTTGTAATAAGGGCTCTCCTCAGGTCCAAAGTACGGAGCCTGTACTCAGCCTCTGAGGTGAAACTGGGGTAGTGCACTGGCAAAGTCATCATTTGGTTCAAGTGAAACTCTGACAACACCTCAGAAGGAACTTTGGGTTGGAGCACATGACAACCTTGTCCCTATGGAATACCAGAGAGACTTGACAGAGAGTACCTGTAGCTCTCCAGTCCTTCTAGCTGATGTGATAGCCACCAAGAAGGCAGTCTTCCATGACAGGTGTGACATCTCACACCTGTTCATCGGTTCAAATGGCTTGCCAATGAGCTTTGCCAATACCAGCAGTAGATCCCATGATGGTGGTGGTTCACACACCAGAGGGGAAATATGGTCAAGGCCTTTAAAGAAACATCAGACCAGCTTCTCCTGTGCCACTGTCTGCTGACTGACCCACACCCAGTAAGCAGAGATGGTTTCCAGGTGCACCTTAAGGGTCATAGACCAAAGACTTCCTTTGAAGAGAGACGAAAGGTAGCTGAAGATGCTAGCCACTGGACAGGATGAAGGGTACAGGCCCTTGCCCTGATACCAAATGGAGAATCTCTTCCATTTGAAGGCATAGCACCTCCTGGTCAACTCCTTCCTAGATGCCTCAACTATATTAAGTACATTGTTAGAGAGACCTAAAACCTGGAACTCTAGCCACTCAGGAATCAGGCTGTCAGGTGCAGGGATTGAAGGCCATGGTGGAATACCTTCCTTTGACTGATGGAAAGCAGGTCCGGGTGTGCTGGAAAAGTACTTTGGGAGCCTGATGCTGAGTCTGAGGAGCTCTGGGTACCAGAACTGATGGGAACAGTCTGGGGTGACCAGGATCATCTGCACCTTATCCCTCCCGACCACGAGGGTGTAGGGAAGTGGAGGGAAGGCATAGAGGAGGCTTAGTGTCCATGACCTCAAAAAGATATCCCCCACAGTGAGCCCTGCTGAGGGGGGTGTGCATGGAACAGCCTCAGCTTTGTGTTCTCCCTGGAGGTGAACAGATCCACCTGAGAACAGGCTGTGTACTATCTCTGGATGGAGAGACCACTCATGGAACACCTCACACACATGGCTGAGGGCAACTGCCAACTGATTGGAGGCTCCTGCTACATGGATGGCAAGGAGATCAGGCTTCAGTCAGCTCATATGGGTATAGATGTGGAACGCTTCCCTGCACAAAGTCCGGGAGTGCGTACCACCCTGTTTTTTCTTTTTTTAATTATTATTATGTTTCTACTCCTGCAGTTCAGCTTGCAATCATCCAGCCGCCGTCCTCCACACCCCGTGTGACCCCCATTGGCTCACTTGCTCAGGCTAGCACATACAATACCTGCAGCAGGGCTCCCCTAATTCCCCTACCACCAGACACAGATCTAATATCTGTGCACAATTCCTTTGGGTCTGAGGGTTTGTGGAGGCATGGCCATCAAGTTGCCATGACTGACCGCCCTTTTCCTACATATTTTTCCTCTTCAGAAGTATGGATATGCAATGACGTCAAGGCACTATATGCCGACATCTGCCGTGCTCCCCCCCATAATGAACCACACCAGTAGTGCCCCTGATTCCCATCAGGGGCTGCTACAGAGTGGTGCAAGCCCTGAACCCACCCCAGGAAGAGGACAGCAGTCAGATGCTCAGTTCTCTCTGTTTCCCCCTGGCTGATCCCCAATGACCCAGGCTCATTCCTGAAACCCTGTCACCAGGGTAGAGCAAGGCGTGGCATCCAGCACTTCAACTCTCAGCTCCAGTGGACTGGTGCCCCTTGTTTGTTGAGATAGTACATGGCTGTGGTGTTGTACATCTGGACTTGGATCACTTAACCCTAAAGAAATGAAACATGCAGCCAGCACCAGCTGAACTACTCAGAGTTCCAGCAGGTTGATATAGCATTGAGATCCCTCAGGGGTCCAGAGCCATGGACTCTGTGGTTCCCCATGTGGGCACCCCAGCCTGTGAGAGAGGCATCAGTTGTGAGGACGACCATCAGCTTGGGGTGGACCAATGGGATCCCTCCTGCAGATGTTTGAGAATGGTCTGGAATTGGAGAGTGTTCCACATGTTCTGGGTTATAGTGACCAGCTGGTCAAAATGACCTAGGTGCTGAGACCACTGACTGGCCAGCCACCAGGCCCAACTAACCATGGAAGTGTGGGCTACCATGTAACCCTGAAGTTGCAGGATGTCCTTGGCAGGGCGCAATTACCCTACCAGAAATGATCAGGCAAAGGAGGAGAGAATCTCCACCCTATCCACTGGGAGCCTGGCTGTGGCTTGGTAAGAGTCAAGTTCTGCCCCGATGAAGCAGATCACCTGCAATGGCAAGAGTTCTGACTTGGCCTCATAGATCAGGAGGCCAAGGGTGAGATAGGTTTGGAGGGCCAGATCCATGGACCTCTCCACCTCCGGTCTGGATAGACCCTCTATGAGCCAATTGTTCAGATAGGATTAAACTCTGACCCATCAACACTGAAGATGGGCTGCCACCACTGCAATGCATTTAGTGAAGACCCTGGGGACCGATGACAAGCCGAATGGCATGGTTTGGAATTCATAGAGGGTTTTCTCCACTCTGAAATGGAGGAACCTTTGGTGGGACAGATGGATCAGGATGTGAAAGAATGTGTCCTGCAGCTTCAGGGAGCAGAAGCACATGTTCTACTTGAGAGGTGGTATGATCTGAGGCAGAGTCACCATTCTAAAGGTACATGACCTGAGAAACTGATTCAGGTCATGCAGATCAAGAATGGGGCACCAGTCCCCAGTCCATTCTGGGACCAAAAAGTACCTGGAAATGAACACTGGCTTGGCAGGGGGATTGATAACTCAGGCCACTACCTCGGGCGATGTTGTCTTGGAGAGCCAACTGAGTGTGTGCGGATGTCTTCTCCTCCCATGGAGCATGGGCTCGGCTTGGTGGGTACTGCTCAAATTCCAGGCAGTCTCTGGCCCACCACTTCCAAGACCCACCTGTCTGTTGTGATAGTGGACCAGGCAGAAAGGAAGTGGTGGAGACAGTCCCCCCATGGGAGGACCCAGAGTGGTTGTGACAGGCATGGGGATGGTTGCCCCATCCCATCACTGTGCAGGCTTGGAGGAGGAGGGTCCAGTGGGGGGACTGACAGAGTCCTCCCCTCCAGGCTTATGGACTGCCTGAGCCATGGACTTGGGCCGAGGGTGCCAAGACTGATCCTGCTGCTGCTGCTGCTGCTCACTTTGGTAGTGGGGCTGCTTGGCCACAGGGGTAGAAGACTGAAAGGGCTTCCTCTTCTGCTTTTTAGAACCCTGAGGTTCTTTTTTGGGAAGAAGTAATGGAGTCCAAAGTGGCACTGGACTTCTCGATATCCTGGAGGTGACCGTCACTTCCTGGGCTGAACAAGTCACTACACAGAAAGGTAAACATCCACCAGTTTGTGCTGGGTGTCTGCCGTAAAAGTCAAGACTCTCAGCCAGGCCCTGTAGTGCATGGTGACTGTGGCCACCACCAAATGGGCACAAGAATTCCCCATATCCAGAGTCATTTGGTGTTGTTGTTTTGCAAAAGTTGACCCTGGTCCTGCACCTGCTTGACCTTGACCTGAAGGTCCACAGGGAGATGAGGAAGCACCTCATCTAAGGAGCCCAAGAGGGCATGGAAGAAGTATGCTATGATGATGGCCAGACTCGCCTGTCAGAGACCAAGTGAGGAAGCAGCATAGACCTTTCTGGCCGAGTGGTCCAACTTCTTGGGCTCTTTGTCCAGAGATCTGTCTGTGTCCCCTGAGTTGCATGAGCACTGAAACACAGACTCAGTCACAAAATCCTCAACCCAGGGATGCTGTGTAAATCCCAAAGGGGAGCCGATGGGAACTGCATACTTGCGGACCATCCAGGCTGAAGGCGCAGGGCAGGAAGCTAGGCTCTGCCAAAGCTCCAAGGCCAGGCAAGTTATGGCATTGGCCACTGAGAAGGCCTCAGATGGCGTATCCTCTTTTCTGAGGATATCAGTAAGGGGATGTTTGGCCTGCTTTTCAACGTGCTCCTACTGCATCTCAGTAGATTCGGAGATGAGACAGAGGATGCCCAGGAAGGATGTGGGACCTTCTTCTCTTGAAAGACTCACTGAATCATCGTTACATGAACGCAAGTTCAAGTTTGAGTTCTCAGACTTCGAGGAATCCAGATAGAGCAGCCAACCACTGGAGTCACTTTCGATCTGGACAGTCGGGAGTGAGGGTGACAGAGAGTCTGTGTAGGAGGCCTTTAATGGGCCGAGACTCCTTAATAGGAGCCCCGGAGGGAGGCTACTTAGGTGGTGATTCCACTAGGATCGGTGGAGAGGCAGGTTTGGCCGAGCTGGGAGGGTTTGCACTGGCTGCGCAGGTGGAGGATCGGTGTCACCAGCTCCGGAGAAGTCGATCTAGAGGGCGACAACCACTTGATGGCTGCAGTGGAAGCCGGAGTTGACTTCAGACTGGCCAACACCAACTGTTACCACATAAGGTCATTGTAATGTTGATGCAATTTGCATCAGAGCTTCTCCTCATCCGAGGAGGATGAGAATGAGTAGCATTGCCGCTTCTTGGAATGTCGCTTGTGAGACTTCCTTGGCGTATCAGTCGAAGGGGTCAGAGACCTTGACTTCAATCATCAGGGGAGACTGACAGGGACGTTCCAAAGGAGCTGGGAAGAACCGTGGCTCCTCCAGGTTAGGGACAGGGACCTCAAGGGATTACCCAGCAGGCTGGAATTCCTCCCCCGTAGGTCCAGGCAGGATCAAAGTCCTGAACAAAGAATTGTCGGCCTAGTCATTCAACAACGAGTCAGTGGGGTTGATGACAAATTTGACCAGGTTGTCGTCCTGTGTCTTAGCCAGCTGGCCTGATGGGGGCACCGTGAAGACAGTGGCTGAGGTCACATATTCGACCAAAGTTCAATCAATCAATCAATCAAATATTTATTTTTAAAAGGCACCTTTCTTGAGTTCAATGCGCCTGTACAAAAATACATAAACTGTATACACAAATAAATAGAAAATCATAAAGACATCAAATAATTATACAGATAATCAGTAAAAATTACTAGAAGCCTAGGTGAAAGGAAAAGATTTCAAGCTGAAGCAAAATATTCTGGGACCAAAATCTCTCTCTGTTCCAATAGCATCATCGAAGAGTCAACTCACCTTTTGACTCCTTCAACTCCTTTTTATGGGAGCAGGAGATGTGTGAACCAGACGGGCCCTCCCCTTTTGATAGGAAAGACTATCACAACTCCTTGAAGGAGCCAGAAAAGTAAGTACCAAGTTTGAGTGGGATGAAAAATGAAACCAAGGAGGATTGTTCAGCGGTCTTAGCTGCTTCCTCCTCAAAGGCCTTCATTTGCTTAAGTTGTTCAGTGGTCCCCACAACTGTGGAGATCACCTGATGGGCATCTTTTGATTTGACCAGTGGATGCCATTTTTCTGATCCTCCAAGCTGCAAATGTCTGAGGCAATAGTCGAACACTGCTGGATGGAATGGGTGATAAAAATCACAAGCCTGGGTGTCGTGGTCATGGCTCAGGCAGTAAATGCATATGGTATGAAGGTCCATACAAGACATCTTCTGCCTGCAGGGACACTGGTAGAACCCTGGTGAGGACTTGTCCTCTACCACAGTTGCTATCACAAATCGATGCAAAGAAACTGTAATGAGTTGAATTTTTGGTAGTTTGTCCAAAAGATAAAGCACCAAGGTCTACTCTATGTGGTAGTGGTAAGGAGGGAACCTGAATCTTCCAGCCTAAAGGAAGCTCTGGCATCAAGGGGCGGAGCCAAGGGATATACCACCCAGGTGGGTGAGAGGAGCCAGCCTTTAGACCGTCAGGCAAGATTTAAAGGGGTAAGGAACATACTAAACAGTGTGGATAGAACAACATATACGTGATCCTAGAACAATGGACTAACCTTAAGGGAGCCATTGCAGAGGCAACAAGCCTTTGAGTTAGGCAACTTAGCAAAACAAAGAGAAAGAAAAAAACACTAAGGGGGTACGATATGACAGGGTGGGGGCTACTAGACACTGGGAAAAGAATGTATTTAAAAGGGCCAACTTGCAGATGAGGTAGAGTTGGGTGTGGGTACTACCTAACAGGATGGGGGGAGTGGGGGTACTAGACACCAGAGAAAATAATTTTTTAAAAGATCTGACTTGGGGTTGGGAGGATCAGAGGAGGTACTACCTGACAGGATGGGGGGCCACTAGACACTAGGAAACATTTTTTTTTTTAAAGATCTGACTCGGGGTTGGGGGAGTGGGGTGGGGGTACTATCTGACAGGGTGCGGGGTTGGGGCCACTAGACACCAGGGATAGATCAAGGGTGATGTTGGGAGGGATTCTCTATTTGTGTCTCTACTTGCTTTGCGGTTTTTAAGTGCAATTTGCACTTAAAATTCCCCAAATCAAAACAAAGTCACAAATGGCAAACTACGGCTTATTTGGGAAACTTATGCAATGTGCTATGCGAGGCAACATTGTAGATTTCATGGCAATTTCACCCATGTATTAAAACTTTGTTGCATCTCTATTCTCTGACTACCCAGTCAAAGAAATCTGTCAGAATTGTTTAACATGACTTTCCTGATGCGAATCCATGTTGCCTCGGATCTTGAGCTCTGTTGCTTTCAAGGTGCCCCGCTATCCTTTCTTTCAGCAGGGATTCCATAATTTTCACACCACTGATGCCAGGCTGACAGGTCTACAGTTACCTCCTTCCTCTCTTCTACCACTTTTTTGAAGAGGGACTACATCTGCCTGTCTCCAGTCCTCAGGAACCTCTCCCATATCCAGCAAATTGTTGAACAGGGCAGTCAGTGGTGCTGTCAGCACCTCTGTTAACTCCTTTAATATCCTAGGGTGTATCACATCTGGTCTTATCGCCTTGTCCACCTTCCATTTTGTGAGTTCCTTGAGGACTCCTCAGTAAATGGACTGGTGTCCACCTCCTTTCCTGTCCTCTTTCTTTGCTCTTGTCCTTCCCCCTCCCCTTCCCCTTCTCCTGTGTTTGACTGTATTTATTGATCTTGTGTTGTACAATGTATTTTAATGTGTTTATGCCTGTCATCTATTTTATTTGTACTACCCCATCTATTTTATGTAAGGCTCTCAGAGCCTCCGGGATTAGGCACCATATAAATAAATACTACCTTACCTTCTGTGAAGGCTGAACAGAAGCACTGATTGTTTTTTTCTGGTCTGCTTCCACACCCTCCCCGTTTAATCTCACAACCCCCCTCTCCCCAGTCTTCCTTCTTTCACTAACATGCCTGTAGAAGGTTTTGTCCCCCTTCTTCACTTCTTTTGCAATTTCTTTTCCTCTTTTTGGGCTTTTGTGCTCCTAACTGCCTTTCCTGCCTCCCTTTACCTTTCTATATACACTGCCCTGTCCTCTTGCTGTGTTGTTTTATATTTCCTGAAAGACATCTTTTTTGGCCTTACTTCTCCTGCCACTTCTTTTGAGTACTACAGTGGGTTCCTTTTTCCTCTTGACTTTCTTTATCAGATGAAGACAGAAGCTAGCTGCCTCCACTATAGCTCCCTTTAGTTGGGCCCACTGTTTCTCAGCTTGCCTGAATTTTGCCCCCTCTACTAAGGCTTCCCCAAGTCATACCCCCATCCTTGTGAAGCCTGTTTACCTGCAGTCTAGGACCCTCATGTTTGTGCAACTTTACCCGGTCACAGTTCTCATATTGATTTACATGGTATGGTAATCACTGGACCACAGGTGTTCTCCTACCCTGATATCTGCGATTCTGTCCCCATTTGTTAGTATCAGGTCCAAAATTGCTCCCTCCCGGGTTAACTCAAACAATAGCTCCTTTAGGCATGCTCCTTGAAGAGACATTTGGCAGGACTAGTGGCGCTGAGGGTTGAGGCACTGGATATCAAACCCGCTCCACGCTGGTGACCTGGGTTTGGGAATGAGCTTGGGCCGTCGGGGTCAGCAGGAGGGAGAGAGGATTGAGCATCCACAGGACAGCTCTTCTCTTTCTGGGGTGGGATCCAGGCTTTGCCCAGCATTGCAGTGGCCCCCGGTGGTGATGGAAGGCACTGCGCATGCCTGTGGAACACATAGTGCAGGACAAGGGCTGCGGCAGGTGCCATGGATGCCACTGCATAACCGAGTTCTTGACGGGAGTGGGATTGAGGGCATAACAAGTAAGGGGGGGAACCTGCCACTGGGTGAGGTGATGGTGAACTCTGAGGCCAAGGCCCACACACCCAATGCTGGCCGCTCCCCCGACTCTACCCTCTGGGGACTCTCATGGCGGGGACGAGAGTCCCAATTCTGATTCAGTTGTTGGAGAGTCACAGTTCAGGCGGGTGGTCAGGAGCAGTAGGCCTCGAGAGGGATCCCGAGAGATGTCCCGGTGGATAGGGGTGAGAAAAACAGTTGTAAAAAAAAAAAGAAGTTTTGGAGATCCCAGGGTTTCCTTTTTGTATGTTAAAAAATGAGGGAGGATCCTAAAAAGCCAGATTAATATCCATAGTTTGTACCAGTATAGGATACCTCAACCATCAGAAAAAATAGGAAAAAAGACCTTTCTTCTTTTTCACTTTGTTCTTTTTCCTTTTATTTCATAGTCAGTAGTAGCTTATGCATGTATTTTCTTAAATGTCTTGCCCCATATAGTGTTAACATACATTTCAGGACTTAACTGTCCCTTCATCAGAACACACTGTGGGCTGTGAATTTAAACAAGGACAAAACATCCTTATTAGTCTCAATGCACAACACTCTAATACTTCTTTTATGTAATTCAGTGAAAGATAACATTGTAGCTAATAAGCAGTATGTTCCTCCTATTTTTTCTGATGGTAGAGGTATCCTATACTGGTACAAACTTTAGGCATGCTCCTTGCAGGTAGTCCAGGATTTCCCTGCCCCTGGCTGTGGAAACTGCTGGGAGGCTTCAGTCGACATCTGGCAGATTGAAGTCACCTAGCAACAGCACCTTCCCTTAATCTGCCATCATATGGATGGCTTCCAGTATATCCCTATCCATTTCTTCCCCTTGAGCTGGGGGTCTGTAGATCACACCTGTGCAAATGGCTGTGCCAGTGCCCATCTCAATGGTGGCCCACAGTGCCTCTGCCTCTCCCTGCATTCCTTGCACTTCTGTAGCCTTTATACCCTCCTTGATGTAAAGAGCCATCCCTCCTCCCCTCTTGCCCACTCGATCTCTCATGAATAATTTATAATCTGGTATAAGTATGTCCCACTCATGGTTCCTGTTATGCCATGTCTTGTTAATAGCTACAATGTTCAGGTCATCCTCTGACATCAAGGCTGCTAGGTCTAGGATTTTATTTCCGAGGCTGTGGGTATTTGCACAAATGGCCCTCCATTTTCTATAATCTGCTCTACTGACCTTCCCTCTATTCCTCTTGTACCTCATCTCCTCCCCCTTTGCCAAGTTCAGTCTTAACTGACAATTTCACAATTTTATGATCCTCTGTGTTGGCTGCATTTCATGTGAGGGTGGGCAGTATGCTGAATCCTGGTCAACTCAGCTGGATACTGGTGACATCCACCCTCAGCCCAGAGAGGTGCTTCAGATGGGCAGCAATGTGGTATCCAGTAGGTTCTCCGGAAAACTGTCACCCCACAGCCATTGCACTGCACTGCACCACTCCCAGCATCTTGTCCTTCTGTGTTTTTAGTTATTACACTGACTGCTTAAAGTGGACCCTTTTCTGGAAATTATTGTGATCACTACCCTTTGTATCTCCCGATGTCTCTTTACCCCCTAGTGTCTCCACCCAATCCTAGTCCAGACCTCAAAAAATGTTTTTTCTTCTTCCTCTCTCTCTTTCCTCTCCCCTATTTCCTGTCCTCTCATCTACTATGTCTCTCCTCTATTCAAACTGAGCTCTGCATAATTTAGTGATGATAATCCCAACAGTTCAGTTCCTTTTTTGGGTAGGTGTGTGTGTTCCTTCCTTTTCCTGCTTTGGATCAGGAAATGACCAAATGCCTTCTGGGGATGTCCCTGTAAAGGAATACAAGCTTGGGGTGGCTGGGTGGGTGGGATGGGGAGTCCTAAAGGAACTCAAGACTCTGAAAGGGGACAAGCTATGGCACCGGATTGGATACATCCCAAAATATTAACATAATTTTGATAAGCCAGCCCGTTGGTGCAGAGGGTTGAGGTGCTGGTGCCTTACCTCGATCCACGCTGGTGACCCGGGTTCAGGAATGGACTCGGGGCACCAGGACTCAGCAGGGGAAGGAGAGGACTGAGCATCCAGAGGACTGCTGTCCTCTCCTGGGGTGGGAGGAATGGGATGCATCACTCGGCATCCACCCCCAGTGCAGACTGGAGGCACTGTACAAGCGACGCAGTGACGGGGTACCTAGGAAACTGGGAAAAAGGCTCTGGTGTTAACTGGGTGATGGCTTCCAACACTATGACACAGCTAGAACCTCCAGGTAGCCCTCTCCACCTCAGTAGTGCCCCCAGATCCTAACAGCACGCTGGACCCCCCCCCCGGTGCCTTCCCCCTCGGAAGAGAGGGACCCACCTGGTAAAGAGATATGCTGGAATACCCTGGGGGTCAGCTACAATATGAAGTTGGATGGGGGCTCAAGAAAGAGGATAGCTGGCAAGTCGGGGGAGCATTGGGAAGCCCGATGGAATGGGGGACACCAGAGTTACGAGGAGGGTAAATAAAATCAAGACAAAAAAAAAGAATTTAGATAGGTGCTGGCAGCACTATTAACAGCTCTATTCAACAAATCTGCAAGGACAGAGGTGTTTCCAGGGGACTAGATGAGGGTGAATGTAGTCCCTCTCCACAAAAGTGGGAACAGGGAGGAGGCTGACAACTACAGGCCAGTCAGGCTGACCTCGGAGGTGGGGAAATTAATGGATCACTGCTTAAGGAAAGGATTGTGATGTTTCTTAACTCCAGCAATCTGGCAATCGCAAGGGAAGAAAGAGTCTTGGGCATTGTCATCACAGATAACCTGAAATCATCCATGCAGACCACTAAAGCAGTAGGTAAGGCTAGGGGGATGTTGGGGTGTATTAGTAGGGGTATCACAAGTTGTAAGAGGGAGGTAATAATCCCTCTTTATAAAACACTGGTTAGGCCCCATCTGGAATACTGCATACAGTACTGGAGGCCGCACCTGCACAAGGACATTAACAAAATGGAGGCAGTCCAGAGAAGGGCAACCAAAATGGTACAGGGACCGCATCAGAAAACATATGAGGACAGATTAATGGAGCTCAATATGTATACCCTAGAGCAAAGGAGGGTGAGAGGTGATTTGATCGAAACATTCAAACATCTTAGAGGCATTAACAAGGTGAAAGAGTCTAACATGTTTCAATATAAGAAAAATAGCAGGACAAGAGGACACAGCATGAGATTAGAGGGAGGCCGGTTAAGGGGTAATGTGAGGAAGTTCTTTTTTACAGAAAGGGTGGTGGATGCATGGAATGGCCTACCTCAGGAAGTGGTGGATATGAATACAGTGCAGGGCTTCAAACAGGCATGGGATAGGCATAAGGGAGCAATACACATGAGTATGAATAGATAGGCCATTGGCAGAGAAAAGGCCGATGGCACATTCGTAATGTAGAAAAAATGAGCAGACCGGAGGGGCCTTATGGTCCTTATCTGCCATCAACTTCTCTGTTTCTGTAGCAGAGCACAGGATCTGAGGCAGCATGGATTCACAGAGGGAAGGTCTTGTCAAACAAATCTAATAGGTTTCTTTGACTGAGTGTGGGATAAATGACAGATGCCAGACAGTAATTGTAGTACATAAAAAATACAAAAATTGTGTTTATTATTTTATTTGCAAAAACTCAAAAAAAAATACATATATATTTACAAAAAGAAAATTGCACCATCTCAACACATCAGGAAATACTTCTTGAGACTCCTGTCTGTCTTCTGTATATTCAATATCCACTACACAAGTTCAAACAGTACAGTGTGTAAGCTCTCACACTAGCTCCTTCACTCTCAGTGGTCAGAAGATACTGACCACTCTACCTTATTTAGCTCCCTAGTGGAAGATTTTATAGCAATCCTTAGCGTGACATCACAATCAGGGGATCTCCCACTTAACATAAAATAGATATTTATGTGGTCCTATCTAAGGTTATCTTGGACCATTCTTGTACAATAGGAAAAACAAGCTGTTATTTATTATTCTTACTTGGAATACCTACTAAGAATATCAATTTAAGACCACCTAAAACCTTAATTAATGGGTTAACACCTCATTAGGAGATTAGCTCCTCCCACTTGCTGTGACCTCGCCTCTCCTGGTTTTTACAAAAGCAGTCACTTCAGGGGCTTTCAATCCTATAGTAGGAATCTCCCCATAATGGCAGGAATTCAGGTAAAGAAAAAAAAATATTTATTTGTGCATTTTCACATGTTTATTTTATACAGGAATACCCAGCCTGGAAAGGAGAATGACAAATGAGGGGAGTGCTCCCTATTTGCCTTCCACTGCCAGCCCAGGAGACCTGTTACTGGAGCACAGTTTTTTATTTTAACAAAGAAAAAGGAAAAAGGATTTATTTATTTAAAGTTGCAGGCTTTATACATAGAAAGCCTCTGCAATCCTTGTTAGCAGTCTTTTTCTATTTACTGCCGTTTGTCTTTAAAATCCGATGGCTGAAATGTCAGCCATCGGCTTAAACATTTCATTTTGGCCTTGGTTTTGACAGTTCCCAGTCACTCGCTTTCTGGGCTGTCTAAACAACAAATATTTGCAGCACTTCCTTTTAAGGACTTTGAATGTGCCACTTTTGCCTCCCTGGGCGGCACTTTTACTTTTTGCTGAAGCATCCTGCTTTGAGTCAAGTTTCAGTTAAGCAGCGGCTGTGCCTCAGAGCACATCGGAGCACACTCCTGCACCAATGTATGAGGCAACGCTGCTGTGTCTACTGCTGCAGAAGGCAGTATTTCCAGTTCTTTTCTTCACAATAGCTTTTCATCAATACCACATCAAGTGGTTTTCTTTTTATTTACTTCACCCAACCTTGGGCCTGTAGCATAGTATTTCTGTGCATCTGAAAGGGGCACCAGTTACAGTAGTGCATAGCGCTTCACTTTCTTCACAGAAGCACCGGCATTCCAGCGCTGAAGCACTACATCAACAACCTGGGGCACTTTATGAATGCAGGCATTTCTTTTCATTAAACCAGAAGGCTCCTTTATAAATAAAAGGAGATACTGTTAATGTGCAATATTGGGGAAAGTAGGATTAAAAGGGACAGTAAAGTTAATAAAGATATGCCAGGTTGGCCACCCTGACACGAAATATAGCATAGAAAGGAGGAAGAAAAGATTACAGAAAAGTAGAAAAAGAATATATTGGGGGGGGGTTACACATTTTTACTGCAGGACTATTCATTCATAACAGGGGCACCCTGTTACACTCCTCCCCATTTAAGAAGGCATATCAGAATGATGTTGGCTGGGCCCTTCACCCGTAGAAGGGTTGGAACTTACACCCATCCTCTCCAGAATTTCCTCTCAGGGACCCTTAATAAGCAGAACAGTTTTTAACATATAACTAACATTTATACATTCAATAAATTGATCCTACTGTTCTTTTCCCTGAGGTATGTGTCTTTTTAAAAAAAAAACACATCTCAATTCAATCTCAAAATTCACAATACTAGTCTGTCAAAGTACCACATAAGGCCCTTGCCACCTCATTAGTAGTTTATTTTCTGTACTAGGCAACAACAGTAACACTTTTTCACTGGGTTCAAAATGTTTGTATTTCAATCCTTTCTCATACATTTCTTTTTGACCCTGCTGTTTCTGGGCAACATTCATATGAGCCATAGTTACATATTTCACAAGCCTTTCCCGAAAGTCAGTCATGTACTTCACAATGTTTGTAAATCCCACACCTTTGCCTTCCTCCCAGTGTTCTTTAATTACATCTAATGGTTCCCTAGGGTTGCAACCATATAGTAAGGAAAAGGGGGAAAAACAGTTGTTGCTTGGGGTGCTGCCCTGTAGGCAAACAAGAGGTAAGGGAGAAATCTGTCCCAATCTTGACCTTCTTCTTGTACATACCTTTGCAACATTTTCTTAAGCATTTTATTGAATCTTTCTACTAACCCATCAGTCTGAGGGTGATACGGGGAGGTACGTACTGCAAAGACACCCAACAGACAGTACAATTGTTGCAGGATCACAGAGGTAAAATGACTGCCTCTGTCGGTTAGAATCACTTGTGGTATTCCCATTCGACTGAAGATTTTAGCTAATTCTTCAGCTATTTTAGGGACAGTAACCATTCTTGTTGGTATAGCTTCAGGGTATCATTCCATTTCATGTCCTGCTGTCTTCTTTCTTCCGCCTGGATTCATCAATCCTCATCCCTCTGCCAGCTGTCCTCTTCCTGTTGTCATCCATCTCGCTCTGTCTCATACAGAGCCATGTCAGCAACTCACTCGGATCATCCGGGGCCGGGGTCAACTGTCTCTCTTTTGACTTCTGTGCATCTTCTCCCTCTTTGATATCCCCATCTTCTGATTTCTTCATTTTGGGTCTGGCTCCTGTACCTAATCCGGGTAACAATTTAATCCCAGTTGTTTCAGTTATCGATCGTGTCAGGTGATGTGCACCAAGGTCTGTCTGGTCCCCTTCTATCATCTGTCAGGATATATCAGAACAATAACCCCCTGGTAGTGCCTCCTGGGCAGCCTCGACATACCAGGTCTATCCCACTGCTGACACCAGTGTAGAAGGTGTGGGATAAATGACAGATGCCAAACAGTAATTTTAGTGCAAAAGAAACACATTAATTGTGTTTATCATTTTATTTGCAAAAACAAAACAAAAAAAATATGTATTTACAGAAAGAAAATTGTGGGTGTTAGTCCATCAAACCATTTCAACACATCAGGAAATACTTCTTCTTGAGGCTCCTGTCTTTCTTCTGTATATTCACTATCCAATACTTAATTCCCAACAGTACAGTGTGTAAGCTCTCACACTAGCTCCTTCTCTCTCAGTGGTCAGAAGATACTGACCCACACACACTTCTTAGTCCCCTAGTGGCAGGTTTTATAGCAATCATTAGGGTGACATCACAATTAGGGGATATCCCACTTAACACAAAATAGACCTTTATGTGGTCCTATCTAAGGCTATCTTGGATCATTCTTGTACAATAGGAAAAACAAACATTTATGTTATATTCTTTCTGTGAATATATCCTAAAATATCAATTTTAGATAATCTAAACCTTAATTAGGGGTTTTGACCTAATTTGGAACATAGCTCCTCCCACTTGCTGTGACCTCATCTCTCCTGATTATTACAAAAGCAGTCACTTCAGGGGCTTTCAGTCCTATAGTAGGAATCTCCCCATAATGGCAAGAATTCAGGTAACAACAAAAGAAAAGCATTTATTTGTTCATTTTCACATGTTTTATATACAGGAATATCCAGCCTGGACAGGGGAATGACAAATGAGGGGTCGCATTCTCTATTTGCCTTCCCCTACCAGCCCAGGAGACCTGATACTGAAGCACAGGTTATTTATTTTAACAAAGAAAAAGGAAAAAGGATTTAATTATTTAAAGTTGCAGGCTTTATACCTAGTAAACCTCTGCAAACTGTTTTAGCAGTATTTCCTAATTTACTGCTGCTTGCCTTATAAACCCAATGACTAAAATGTCAGCCGTTGGCTAAAACATTTCATTTTGGCCTTTCCTTATTGACAACCCCCAGTTACTCACTTTCTGGGTTGTCTAAACAATTAATATTTGCAGCACTTCCTTTTTTTTTTAAGCTCACAAGAGCTTTTCATCAATACCGCAGCAAGTGGTTTTCATTTACTTCGCCCGACATCAGGCTTGCAGCACAGCATTTCTGTGCTTCTTAAAGGAGCACCAGTTACAATAGCGCATAGCGCTTCACTTTTGACACCAAGGCATCTATTTCCAGTGCTGATGTGTAACATAAACAAACTGGGGGCACCTTAGGAGCACAACCATTACTCAAACACAGAGCTCCTTATGGAAAAAGGATAAACTTTCATTGTGCAACCATAAGGGTTTTAGGATTATTTAAAGGGACAGTAAAGTTTGTAGAGATATGCCAGGTTGGCCACCCTGACACGAAATTTAGTAAAGAAAGGAGGAAGAAAAAAGATGAAAGAAAAGTAGGAAAAGAAGATTTGGGGGGGGGGGTTACACATTTTTACTTCAGGACTAAATATTCATAACAGGGGCACCCTGTTACAATATGAAGCTGGGGAGGTTGATTCAGGAAAGATGTGAGCAAGTACTTTCTCACAGAAAGAGTGGAAGATTCCTGGAACAGCCTTCCAGCAAAGGTGGTGGGGTGAAACAGTGGTGGGGTTCAAGAATGCATGGCATAGGCAACAGAATCATAGTGGAAAGGAAGGAAAGAGGGAAAAGAGCCGTTGATCAAGAAGGGTCTGTGGTGAGAATGTAGTCGGGATAAGCAGACTGCGTGAGTGAAAGAGCCCTTATCTGCCATCAGATACTTTGTTTCTATAGTTGAACAAAAGTATTTGTTCAAGACGTCAGTCATTTCCTGGTCACCCTCTGCACAGTCCACCACATTTTAAACCTTACAATCCCACCCGTTCTCCTTTTGTTACCTGCTGGGCAGTTTTCCTCTTCAGTTTGCACCTTTGTGCTCCTCACTGTTTTTCCTGCTTCACTATAGAAATAGAAACATGGAATTTGCTGGCAGATAAGGACTGATCACTTACAGGACAGTCTGAGTTGCTGTTGGGTCACAGGGAGATCATTTGTATGTGCGGCCTTCTGTGTTCAATGCCTCACTGAAATGGCTGATTGTTTTTGCAGCTCAGGGTAGGCTAGGTCTGAACCCTCCCTCCTCCTTCCCCACCCTCCCTATGATAGTGCACCTTTATAGGTGGGGAAGACACGACACCAATTACTGCTTCCTTCTTCTGGCAGAACAGAGGAGTACAGACTGGTTTCAACACAGCTGGAATCAATCACAGCCAAGGAAGCAAAAGTATCATAACAATGAGCAGTAAAGGGGAGAGACAGAAAGAGAAGCGAGACATAAAAAAAACTGGGATGCTAATAATATCAGCAGCAATGGGGAGAAAATGCAGGGAGTGGTGCAGTGCATGGGGTGAGGTGCAACAGTCTTCAGGAGGATAATTCTGGATGCTTTGTTGTTGCCCCTTATGCAGACACCTCTCTGGGCTGAACCGAGCTGGCAGAAGTACTAGAGATCTTCAACCCAATCCAGAGGCCACCATTTCACCAGCCACTGCCAGCAGCTGCCCGGGCAGAAGGCAGGATGGACTATGGTAGGTTCAGGGAGGGTGGTCAGTGGAACATCCCCCATTCAGTCAAGCTCACAACTACAAAAACATTTTTGATTGGCTATTACACTATCAGAAGAATACAGAATCCATAAAATATCAGTCATAACAGTGATTCATTAGCCAGTATTTCAAATCCTACAGCAGTTCCAGAAAAAAGAAACCAGCTCCAGCCAAGGAATCCAATATCATGTGGTAATTATTTATTGAAAATGTTTCACCAGGAAAGGCACACTGAGCAAAAAGATGCTCGTCTCACCATGCCACTTCGGGGGAGGGGTTACAGAGGAGGCAGGTATCATACAAAAGTTTAATTTAGAAGTAGAGCAATACAGATAATGTACATAGTTGGGTAGGATTACATTTGAACTTGTTACATAAGGAGAACAGTACAGAACATGATCTTCAAGGACAGGGTATATATATCATGGGTACACATTGAGGGCAATACATGATTACATAAGTGCCAGTAACAGAACTTGAATGCCAGTAACAGAACTTGTGCTGAAGTGAGATGCACCAAGTTGACAGTAGGAGTTGGAGAGTGAAGATAGGGGGTAGAGGAGGAGTGGACTAGTAAACACTAGGTGTGTAGGAGGGTGGTTTAGGTGCAGTGGGGGGAAGAAGGGGGAGTTAGTAGCTGTGAGTAAGGCTGAAGAGTGTAGGTTATTTAGGAAGGAGGGAGGGAAGGGAGATATTAGGAGTGAATAGGCGTGAGTAAGAGTGAGAGTGTAAGTGTGTAGGACAGTGTATAAGTCAGACAATTAGGCAAAGGCTGAGCCACTGGTCAGGTGCTAAGGAGGGAAGGAGGAAGAGAAGCTATCTGGGGGGAGGCCAGGGGCAGTTGCAGTTTGGTGCAAGGAAGTTAGTGAAGGCTAAGGATAAGGAGTGTTTGGATGAAGAATGGTGGATCTGGGCTGGCAGGCCATTCCAGAGTTTAAGGAAGAGGTAAGAGAAGGCCGATTGGCCAGCGGTGGTCCTTCAGTGTGGGATGACTAACAGCCTAGCATCAGTGGACCTGAGGGCATGGGTGGGGGTAGGTGGGGAAGATAGGTAGGATACAAGGTAGGGTGGGAGGGAGGCGAGCTAGAAGTTGGAAGCAAATTTAACACTATGAATTAGGCACCAGTTTCTCAGGGATGGCAGGGCCAGTGAACGGTAGAGCTCGCAGTGATGTGAGAGAGGGGGGCATTGAGGGTAAAGCAGCAGAAAGCATTAAAGAGGAGGTCAAGTCTGGCTAGGGTGGTCTTAGAGGCAGAGCTGTAAATGACATCACATTAGTCGAAGGAGGGTAGAATCATTTTCTGGACTAATTCACGTCTGACAGGTAGCAGGAGACTAGTGCGGTTTCTATAGAGGGCACCAATTTTGGGGCGCAGTTTTGAAATGATGGCATCCACATGTGTGGAAAAGGAGAGGTGGCGATCAAGCCAAACCCCTAGATGCCTGAAGGAGAGCACTTCATCAAGGATGGTGTTATTTAGGGTATGGAAGATCAGAGGGGGGGTGAGTTTGGATAGACGCTGTCTAGTACCGAAAGACATAGAGACAGTTTTCTTGGCATTTAGGGGGAGTTGGTTGGTATTGAGCCAGTGCTGGATTTTGTTGAAATCGGTTTGAAGGTTGGAGGTGAGTTCTTAGTGGGTCTGGCTGGAGGTAAAGAGGACAATGTCGTCTGCATACATGTGGATTGCGGTAGTGGAGCAAGAGTTAGGCAGATCATTTAGAAGGACGTAGAAGAGGATGGGGCCAAGAACTGAGCCTTGGGGGATGCTGGTGGTGATAGGGAGAGAGGGGTGTGTGGTCAGCTATTTTAGTGGATTGGGTTCTATTTAGTAGGTAGGCACTGAACCAGTTTGTGGCAGATGCTGCTAACCCAGCCCCTGATAGGCAGACTAGTAGGAGAGAATGAGATACCGTGTCGAAGGCTTTTGCTAGGTCAATGAAAATAGTGACAGTGATTAGCCCTTTATCCATCCCAGTGAGGATGGAGTCCATGAGTCTTGGTAGGGAGGAGGTGGTAGAGTGGTGTTTTCTGAAACCAGGCTGAAATGGAGTGAAGAAGTTTGTTTCTGAGAGAAAGTGGGAGAGTTGAGATAGCACTAGGTGTTCCTGAAGTTTGGCAAGGGCCGGGAGGAGGGAGATGGGACGGTAGTTAGTAGTGGAGGTAGGATCGCCACCTTTTGGAAGGGGTAAGACAGTGGCATGCTTCCATTTGGAGGGGAGTGACTCAGTGGTGAAAGAAAGATTTAGTAGGGCCGCCGCGAGGGGAGAAGCGATGGTGGGGGCAGATAGGAAGAGGAGATTGTTATCGAGACCATCAGGGGATTTGCCTTTGGAGGGGTTCAGGGAGTAAAGGGCATCTAGGGTTTTGGTGGGGGAGATGTGTCTGAAGGAAAAGGGGTACACTACATCATGAAATTTAAATGCTTCATTAACCATTACAAACATTCATTAACATACATGTGGAACATTAATTCCAAAGCCTCCTTAGAAACCTTTTATATTTAAGATAATCAGATCCAATTAACAGATTTATGTCTTTAGTGACTATGCCACATGACAACCAGGTTATTAACGAGCAATATTCAAGCAGCTGATAATTTCTGCCACAACTGTGAGCCTGTACACTGCTCCATATAAATGGAATCCATAGGGAACCTCACCAACTGTCATCAATGTTTAAATTTAAATTAGAATTTAAAATCATGAAACTTTATACAACAGAGTAGATTACAAATAAACCGAAAGGAACTGTGGCTCTCTTACACATATGAGTCTGTTTATATTAGATCATCATTCACAGCTCCTTTTGACCCCAGAGTCCAGGTTAGTATACCGGACCAAAATTTTTAAATCTTTTTATTTATTGAAATCTTAGATGATACCTGTGAGTGGTGAGGTTCCACATCAGTTACATTAACACAAAAAGATACAGTAAAGTTGCAATAATTATACATACGGAGTACAACAAAAATTCAACAGTACATGGGTTGCCATGACAAACAGTTACACGTGGTTGGTTCATATTTAAAAGTCTTAGAACTCTTAGAAGTTCACCATCAATAGAAATCACAACGCTGCAGGTCCCAACTCTCGAGTTCCTCAGATCATTATATTAGTGTCAGCATTGTACAGACTGTGGAGAAAAACTCAGTCATTATAAATATATACTCTTTCCTAGGAGTCCTTTGATTTAGTTTCCAGTTTTAGTATCCAAAACAACAGCTCCACCATAGGGAGTCTCACATTATTGTATCACATATGGAGCCAAAAAGCTGAACCCGAGCATACCTGCTGTCAGAAAAAAAAAACTAGAGTGCCATTTAATTCGGGAAACAACATTCCTTGGTAGGGAGTCCTGTTGTCTGTAATGAGCAAGGGCAGACTACTAAATAAAATACCCCGCTGACTCAAAGTAAAAAGTCTCATGCAGGGGCTCCATTTCACAAGGTACTTAAAAGTAATTAATTATTTGTTTAATTTATTTGTAGAACTAATCGCCAGAGGTGGCGTGGGTGACCTGCTGAATTGGGTGCCCCCCCAACTACCGCATCTCGTAATCGACTGTACCTTGGGGTTGAGGCGCCAGCTATCTGATCCTTGCTGGGTGGACCACCCCTGATGCTGGAATCGTGCAGACTCGTGGAGTTTTTGAAGAGCCCGGGGACCTGAGAGAACTGTGGAGAGCAGGAAGGGCTTGTGGCTCCACACTGGCGTCTTTGTTTCATTTGGCGGCAATGACTTTTGAATAGGCATAAGCGCCTACTGGCTGGGAGGGAGCCGTGATGCTGGACAGCCTTATAGAAAAAGGCTGCAACCCTGCTCAGCAGCTAAACCTTTGCAGAACTAATCGCCAGGGATGGCATGGGTGACCTGCTGAATCGGGCCCCCCCCCCACTACCGCATCTCATAATTGACTGTACCTCGGGGTTGAGGTGCCGGCTAGCTGATCCTTGCCGGACGGACCTCCCCTGATGCTGGAATCGCCGCAGACTCATGGAAGTTGAAATTTCCTGCCCACCCACCCCATTCCCTCCTCCCATTAAATGTGCAGTTGCCCTGCCCACTACTCCTAAGTAGCCAATAGAGTGGGCTGAGGCCAATATACTAGGCGGAGTTTCATTAGACTCATCGCCAAAACATGCTCCTCCTTACTGACATTTCACTGCCAAGTTATTGCCATACGAGCCGGTACATTCTGCTCGCAAGTGCTTGAATCTTGATCCTTGCCTTTGAACTTGTTTGTTTTGCTTACAAACAGACAGTAATCTGACTTTTCATAATTATGCTGCCCTAATCTGATGCTAGCCTGATTGATGTAACATATGAATCAGTGTACCTCTATGTGATCTAATGACTAGTTATAACTCAGGCACAGTGAGGGCTGCTTTTGCTGGCCATTGTTGTTAGGAAGTTAACCGGTAGGAAGATAATTGGTGTAAACCTGTTTATTACTCGAGGACAAAAACAATCTTGTCCTAAACCTCGCTCTGTTTCCCTCCTGTGATCTTTGCATGGTGACTGTCCCCCTGCGGAAACTGCACATGATCTAACTGTTCTATTGCCAGGTAAAGGGATGAAACCACAGTGTCTGCACCCTGACGCAAGGATGCCTAGCCAGCGGTCAATGTGGATTGGCAAGCTGTGTTCCTGTAAACCTAACAGAGGTCTCCTCCTCGCTACCACCTATACTCTTTCTGTACTTTGGTTGGACTGGCTCACTAGCCTACATGACCTTACCACCTATGGCACACAGGGACCTGCTACACACCCCACAAGCCACTACTACTCCCCATCCCCCGCAAGCACTATCTCGCTCCTAGTTGCCTACAAATTTACAAGAAACGGGATTTGCTACAGGTCACTTCTCTGAACCAGGAGTATACCCAGCAAAGTGAGGTCCCCCTCTCTTACCCTAAGCCTTCGTCTCCTGCTAACAGCTCTGTTGCTTCTTGCGGGTGATATCCAACTGAACCCGGGCCCTGGAATTGCAAACCTCTCAATATCCTCCCTCCAGAACCAGACCTGGCTATCATTGAAGGGGCTGTGGATTGCTCACATGAATATATATAGCCTTCGGCCAAAGTTACATGAAGTTCAAGCATGGCTTGACCTATATAAACCAGACATGCTAGCAGTCTCAGAGACCTGGCTAAAACCCCCATGTCCTCGAGCACGGAGTAGCTGCCTCAGGATATGTCCACTACAGAAAAGACAGAATAACTAAAAGGAGGGGGCCGGGTGCTCATCTATGTGAAGGACACCCTAATCTCCTCCCAGATCAGCATGCTGCATAGCATGTCCCCGGAGATTGAATCAGTCTTTATATGGTTCACCCTAGGCAGTGTCAAACACCTTACCACTGCGTGTGTATATAGCCCTCCCTAAAAATACTCTCCAATCCCTGGAGACACTCACGAAAGCCCTAGCTGCAGAGGTCACATCTGAACTCCTCTTACTGGGGGACTTTAACCTGAACTGGGCCCAGGAGGCTAAGTCATCTATTAATGGCTTGCTGCATGAGGGAAATCTTGCCCAGATTATTACTGAACCTACCAGAATGAATCATAGACTCATACACTCAACCATCGACCAGGCTGTGGAGTCAAACCCAAAGAATATTCAGTTGGCAGACACTATGGCCGATGCCCTGAGTGACCACTCACCCATCTTCTGTGTCTGGAAGAACAGGGCAGAAAGGATTCAACCTAGATTCCTCACAACGAGGGACTACTCTAAATTATCACCCGAGCAATATAATAAGTTTCTCGTAACAGTGATTGGAGTCTGCTACAACGCCTCCCTACCCTGGACAGAGCAGTTGCCTTCTTCCAGAAATCCCTCACAAGGGCCGCCAATCTGTTTGCTCCAGTGAAGACCCATCGTGTTAAAGGCAGTTGCTACAAGTGGGCCACTCCCAAAGGCCCTGATGATCCACCACGACAAAGCCTGGAAAAAGTTCAAGAGCGCCACACTCCTAGCTGACCTTGAGACCTACAGAGCTCTTAGAAACCAAAGTAAGCATGCTGTGAAGCTGGCAAAAAGGGCGTATGTCAATCACCTCCAGAACACTAACCCAGGCAACCTGAGGTTATTCTGGTCTCACATCAATGAGCTGATAAAGGGAAACAGCAAGGCAGCCCCAGGCTCTATAGAGGCAAATGGGCAGTCACTGAACAATGGAACCCTTATTGCTGAGGCCCTTAATCACCATTTCATGAACCTTGACCGTTACAAGGCTGGACTCCCAGTGACCAAAAATGAGTCCCACATTCTGGAACCTCCTAACCTAGACTGCCCATCTTTTTATCTGAGGTTAACTAAAGTTAAAGAAGTCCTCACCCTTCTAAAGTCCTTGAAAAAGAGGATCAGGTGGGCCTGATGGTATCCAAGCTAGACTACTCAAGGACGATGCTCCAGCACTCACATGGCCTCTTACCTGGCTCATAAACAGGTCCCTTCTAGAAGGGACTGTCCCAGAGCTGTGAAAACATGCTCATGTGGTCCCTAGTCACAAGGGTGGGCCTGCGGAACCCATTGGCAACTACAGGCTGATCTCCCTGCTTTGCACCCTTGCAAAAATCCAGGAAAAACTGGTGTACACTCAACTCCGTGAATACCAGCTTCTTTCCCTGGCTCAACATGGGCTCAGGGATAAGCATGGGACAGACGCCGCTCTAACTAAGTTCTCAGCAGATGTGCTTACGGAACTTGACTCAGGGTCCAACACAGGTGCAGTTTTCATCGACCCTTCCAAGGCCTTTGACTTGGTCGACCACTGACTCCTACATCAGAAATTGTGTAACATAGACATGGACACTCATGCTCTCAGATGGTTTGAAAGCTACCTTACTGATCACTCTCAGAGGGTCAAGTGGAAGGACAAGATCTCTGATCCACTGCCCCTTAAGGCGGGGGTACCACAAGGGTCCATACTCAGTCCCCAGCTGTTCTCCTTGTTTTTAAATGATCTGCACAACCACTGCGGGAGCAGTAATGTCATCCAGTATGCTGATGACGCCATGATTTACAGATCCTCTGACAACCTGGATGACCTTGGTCCATCCCTCCAAGAGGACCTTCTCACTATGAAGGACTGACTCACTAAGAATAAAATGGTCCTTAATACTACCAAAACCAAGGTCATGTTGTTCGGACTCAGATCCCTTGGCCAAAACAAAACACAACACCTACAACTCACTTCCAGGGAGGGTAACAAACTTGAAGTGGTTGCCTCCACAAAATACCTTGGCCTTACTTTGGACCAAGGTTTCACCCTAAAACAACATGTTGACCAAGTCACCAAAGTCATTCATGGTAAACTTGGTACACTCTATCGTCTCAAGGATCAGCTGATCCCTGAAGCCAGGACTGCCATTGCCTCATGTGTCCTACTCCCAACACTCACCTATGCTGCCCCAATACTTCAGGGAATGGCCAAGCTTGAGTTCAGTAAGTTACAGGTCTTGTACAACAAAGTGGTCCATTTTGCCACTCAGTCCCACTCTAGGAGCCACCATTGTGATTCTCTAGCACTACTCAGCTGGCAATCATTCGAAGCCTGTCTCAGGTACCCAGTGCTTTGCCTAGCACACAAGCTAAGTAGCTCAACACCTCCCCCAAGCCTTGCAGGGCTCATGACTGCCAAGCAAAATCCTCACAACCTACGGACCTCAGGCCAAACTCTTCTCAAAGTGCCTAGGGTAAGGACCAAGACAGGGAGCATGTCCTTTTCCCACACTGCCCCTTCCCTATGGAACACCCTTCCTCCTGAGGTTTGGAAAGCTCCATCACCTGTGAGCTTCTGAACAAGATTCAATGCACATATGCTTGACACAAGTCAATGCCAATGCCATGTTACCTGACACTTACACACCACCCTCCTGCCCAAGCACTTACATCACTACTACCTGAGCTGGGAGCCCTAACCCTTCTCTATTGCCTCTCCTCCCAAAATATTCTACTTGGGTTATTATGACCCAGGTATGGCTCTGACTCTCCTATATTGTTTCACTTTGCTAATCAATGTAACCTGCTATGTAATATATTACTGCTATGTGTGTGTATATATATATATATACATATTATATATATATATATACACACATATATATATATACGTTAACATGTCACATGCTATAAGCTACATCTGTACTAATTGTGTATCCTACTAGTCCTGTAACTCCCGGGTCACCCCGAAAAAGGGACCTCCGGGGCCCAGTGGGCCTACCCAGTCATCAAAATTCAATAAATAAATACACAAATGTTTCACCAGGAGGGCATACTGAACAACAAGTTGGTCATCTCACGATTCAACGTGGGGGTAGCAGGGTAACATGAGGGTAAGAACACAGAGACTATACAATAATAATAATAATATAATAATACTTTTTTATTTTTTAGGTGCCTTGCAAAAAACCAAGGCGCCGTACGTAATAAAATCAACACTTCAAATATATAAACATTCATAAATAAAATCATACGCATATCATAATACAACCAACACACTCAATTAATAAAAGCCTGAGATCACAAATAAGTATTTAAAGCCTGTTTGAATGACTCCACAGTTGCACACTCCTGAATCCAACGAGGTAGGGAGTTCCAAAGGGTAGGCGCAGCGAACTCAAACACTCTTGCGCCAGAAGATTTTAAACATACCTTTGGAACCTTTAGCAACCCCTCGCCGGATGAGCGGAGTAATCAACCGGGTTGGTAGGGAATCAGGATCTCTGTCAGGTAGTCCGGGCTGAGTCCGCGTAGGGCTTTAAAATTCAGCAAGCTGACTTTATAGGTGATCCGCCACTGAACTGGCAGCCAGTGCAGCTCACGCAGTACCGGCAAAATATAGCAAGATCGCAAAGACCCCATCAAAAGTCAGGCTGCTGCATTCTGCACCAGCTGCAGGCAGTGGATTTCTATCCCAGAAAGCCCTAGGTAAAGAGAGTTGCAATAATCTAAGTGAGAGGAAACAAAGGCGTAGATCAATGTCAGAAGGTCATCAGATGGAACAAAGTGCCTAATTCTGGTGATATTCCTAAGATGATAAAAGGAAGTTTTGATGACCGCTGACACCTGCGAATGCAAGGTCAGCCCTTCGTCAAAAATTACCCCCAGGTTATGCTCCCATTCAGAGGTCAGGAGTGAGGCACCACCCAGAAAAATTCCCGAAGGTGCACCCTCCCCCAACCCCCCTATCCGACGACCTGGATCCACAACCAACACCTCAGTTTTGTCTGGGTTCAACCTTAGCCAGCTGGAATCCATCCAGTCTTGGATTTCTTTCAGACAGTTGTTAAATACCGATGCAACTCCATCCTGGTCAGGTGTAAAAGATAGGTAGTGCTGGGTATCATCAGCATAGCAGTGAAACCTCAGCCCATACCTTCTTACAAAGTCTCCAAAGGGCAGCATATACAGTACGAACCACATGGGTGAGAGGACCGAACCGTGAGGAACTCCACATGACAGCAAGATAGGGTTCGAGGAATAAACTCCCGACACCACTCTCTGAGATCTACTCATGAGGAAAGATGAAAACCTCCTGAGGACTGTTCCAGACAGCCCACAGATGAACCTCAGATGACCCAACAACACCTCATGGTCCACAGTTTCAAAAGCTGAAGAGAGATCAAGAAGAACCAAGATGAAACAGTTCTTCCAATCTCTAGCCATCAAGAGATCATTAAGCACACAAACCAGCGCTGTTTCGGTACTATGTCTCTTATGAAAACCAGACTAGAGTGGTTCATAGATGCCATGGATGGTCAAATGGTCCTCCAGTTGCGCAGCCACAACTTTCTCAATAACCTTCCCTATAAAAGGAAGGTTAGAGACAGGTCTGTAGTTGGCATGGCAGTCTGGGTAGAAGGAAGCTTTCTTCAACAGAGGTGTCACCACCACCTCTTTTAGAGAGCTGGAAAACTCTCCAGACTCCAAGGAGCACCAGACAATCCATGCTAGAACCGGACCGATAACCTCAATGCCTCCCAAAATTAGAGAAGTAGGTCCAGGATCCAATCTACTGCAAGTGAGGTGCACACTCTGGATAATCCATATGACATCCATGAACTCCAGATGGCTAAAGGTACTGCAAGACACCCAAGGTGCAGTAACCTCGCACTGATCAATAGCAACGTCCATAGAGTGTGCCGGCTGGAGTCCCGGCCTGATGTCAGCCACCTTATTTGCAAAGAATCGAGCAATTTCATCACACTCTAATTGCGAAAAAGCTCTCTGCACTTGAAGACAGGCTGGGTTGCACAGTCTGTCCACAGTGCGAAAAAGCTGAGCTGGTCAATTCTGAGCAGCTGCAATCTCCCTAGACAGGAATTCTGCCTTCTTACAGGAGATTGCAGATTGGTAGATTTGATAATGTTCCAACAATCTAAGGTGGCCGGCATCAAGGGTGGACTTCTGCAGGCAACACTCCAACCTTCGACCTAGTCTCCGCAGCTCCCTCAAAGACCCTTCAAACCAGGGAGATCGAGGGCAAAGGGGGAGAGGTTGAACGCGGACAGGGGCAATAGAATCCAGAGCTAACAAGATGGCCAAATTATAGGCCATCACGAGAGTCTCCAGATCACTGCTGGCAAAAGAGGAAGATGATACGTTGAGCACTGCCATTAGGCCCTGAGAACTTACATCTCGTAAAGGGCAGTACCTGACCATTTCCATAGGGGTAGGCCTACCGGGGGGAGGGGTATAAAAACTAAATCCCACAGTGCAGTGATCGGACCACCTGACTGGATCCACCTCCAAACTAGAAGCTTCAATCCCTAGGAGGAAGACTAAGTCAAGGGAGTGGCCATGTCTATAATGGATATTATAGATTGAGGGAGCGCTCCTGACAAATCAGAGTGGTCCTTTCTTCTGCATGTGAGGCACTCTTATTCCATGAAGAGTGTCTCATGTGCAGATGCCCTAGAAACAGGCATGTTCTGGGAAGTTTATTTTTTTTTTCAAAATATATTTTTATCACTCTCGATCAATAATATATTAATATGTCCCCCGTTTCCACTCGTTACTGAAAATGAGTGGTTTCACTTGCCTTCAGCTTGATTCAGAACAACTCAGCTTCGCTTCACTGTTCTCACTCTAGCTGAAGGCGCGTGAAACCACTCATCTTCAGCAATAAGTGACTCAGAGGGATGTATTAACACATAGAAGATAAACACATTATATAGGAAGAGGTAGAAAAATAGTGTAGCAGTTGGGGCGAGGTACAGATAAATTACAGCTAGTAAAATAAAACATCAAATAGGAGTACACAGATATAATATTACAAGTAGTACAGTATAACAGGAAGTAATTAAAAAATACTGTGCATTCATTAAGCCCTCTTTTTGAAATTCCTGATACAAAATTCCACTTTACTGGGTTTTACATGCAGGGCTGTATATTCAGGCTCATATGAAAGAGCAAATAAGATCATATATTAGAAGTTTAAAATTTCCAGGAAGTTTCTAGGACTAATATATGTTTTTTTTTTTTTAAGAAGACTGAGAATGCAATTACCATCCATGTTATGGGAGGTTTTAGCAAATTATTTATCAGGGAGTCTTACCCTACAAACAGCTTCCACTGCTTTTCAAAATCAGTGTTTACCATGTAAGCCAAAAGGTCAGACTTAACTCCTACCTCCTATTCAAGGAGTGCAGATTCATCTGGCATTAAACATGTGTTGTTAACTCCTGGAGGACTCTTGTAATTGACTGCCGTTAAATTTCATAGTGTTAATGTCCTCCATAATAATCTACAGCATCACGTTCACCTGAAAATGCTCCACTGAGTACAGTAAATTCAAAACAACAAGGCACTAAAACCCCAGTCCCCTTAGGTAATGGTGTCATACCTTTTACTGTAAATAAAAAGTGTATCTGCACATATAGTGCTCCTGGGTCTCCTGGTTCAAAGCATTTATGCTGCATCAGATCACCTCCATTGGCACCTGCAGACTGCATACCCAGTTGTAGCCTCAGCCACCGCTCCTTACTCATTTTGCTGCTTCAACAGAACATGGCCATCCTCCTCTGCTGATGGGGGTCTCATCCAACAAAACACCTAAAAGCTTAACTACCAGTCTGCATGACTGTTCAGCAACAAACTCAGTGCTTTAACATAGTGTTTTTTAGAATTTTAGCATTTAGCTTTCACAAAAAGGAGCTCGCTTCTACAAAATAATAGCCAAAATATCACAAGTTTCAGTCAAACCTAATAAGCACCAAATAAATGTGGAGCATAGCTCAGAACAGAGGGCAGCAGAGCAGCACTACAGCTATCTTGCCACCCCGCCACCCCCTGCTGAAGCCCTTTAAAACAAGATACTGCCACTCAGTTCAAGCTCACAAACCTCTACATTGTTCTGGAGGAGCAGGAGAGTCCCACAAGGGAACTCAGTGCTGAGACCAGGGAGGAGGTGAAGGTCTGTCAGGATGGATACTCTGGGATGGAGGGTAGAGGACCTTAAAGGAAGAAAAAATTACTCCTACTGGCGGACTCAATTGTCCGTGGACTAGATCTGGGTAAAGATAGTAAGGAAGAGAGAGAGAAATCAAGTGCCTTCCAGAAGGCAAAGCTCAGATGGAAGGGGGAGCAAATCCTGAGGATCGCTGAAGCAGTGGCAAGGAGGGGAGGGCTCGAAGTCATTGTTCATCTTGGAACCAATTACCTATCCAAGGACAAGGCTAGCTTGCAGCAGGTACAGGAAGACTTCAGGGAGCTGGGAGGGCACCTGGAGGACACAGCAAAGTCTATGACATTCTTAAAGATGCTACCAGTTCATGGCAGGGGGGGAGGATAGAAATCTCCATATCAGAAACTTCAACATATGGCTGAAGGCTGGTGCAGTGAGAAGGGGTATGGCTTCACCGGGGAATGGGGAACCACTTGAAACAACTGAGCCCTATATAGTGCTGATGAATTGCATCTATCCAGGAAGAGGAAGCAGTATTCAATGGACAATTTAAATGCTTCACTGATGAGTGTTTAAACTAGCCGGGGGGGGGGGCCAAAGGAAGCAGAGAAACTCAAGCTGCCCACCTCACAAGGTGCACAAACCAGAGGGTAGTGCAGGAGAATGAGTTCAAAACAGGGACAACTGAGGCAGGTGAAATGGGAATAGCAGATATATCAATGCCACATGACCTGTAACAGGAGTAGGGGGAAGAAGCAGGAGGGCAAAGACTGGGGTGGAAGGAGGAGAGGCTGAAGTATATGAAAGACCATGTTAACTGTCTTCTGCAGCCTGGGGAATAAAACCCTAGACCTGAAGGCCTTGTTAGTAGATGTGGATCTGGATCTAGCTGCAATAACAGAGATTGGTACGCTGCAAATCATGAGTGGGACATAAATGTACCAGGTTATGCTCTGTTCAAGAGGGGTTGGGGAGTAAGGAGGCTAGCCCTGTATGTCAGAGAGGGTATAAAGTCAATAGTAGTGCAGGGTAGTCAGGGGGAGGTTGAGACACTATGGGTCATGCTTGAACCTAGAAAGGATACTGCAATATGCACAGGGGTGATCTATATGCCACCAGCACAGGATGAGAAAGTAGACAGAGAGCTTATGGATAAAATAAACATGATGGCAACTAAAGGTGAAGTTCTATTGCTGGCTGATTTCAAAATGCCAGTCGTGGATTGGACCACACAGGCAGGTGCTTCTGTCAGAAGCAGACATCCTAGACTCCCTACAGGAGACTGGTCTAAGGCAACTAATGCTTGATCCCACCAGGGACAGGGTGATTCTGGACCTGTACTGACCAATAGGTACAGAATCACAGATGTCCGATTAGAATGACAACTGGGGTCCAGTGACCACCACATGGCATGGTTTACTGTACAATGGGGACAGGGACTTGGTAAAGTCACACAAAGGTAAAGATTTTAGATTTCAGCAGGGCAGACTTTGCTGAAATGGGGAGCTGTATAAAGGTGCCCTAGAGAAGAGGGAGGGAAGATGGGGTGGAAGAGCAGTGGGGGCACTTTAAAGGGAGCTATACTGACAATGACTAACCAGTGCATCAGGTCAGCATAAAAAGAAGAAAGTCACCGTGGTTCTCAAAAGAGGTGGCAGACAAAGTGAGAGTTAAAAGGTTGGCATTCCAGAAATATAAATATATGCAGAAGGAGGAAGACAGAGAGGTGTACCTAGAGTGTCTAAGGGAAGCAGAGAAGGCTGTTAGGAGCACAAATCAAAGACTGAGGAAGGATTAGCACAGACAGTGAAGAAAGGGAACAAGAAATTCTATAGGTACATGAATGAAAGAAGAAAAAATAGGGGGGTTGTAAGGCTAAAAGGGGAGGAAATAGAGTGTAAGGAGGGAGACCAAGAAAAGGCGGAAACATTGAATAAATACTTCTGTTCAGTATTCACTGTAGAAGGGAAGGGCCAGGGACCACAGCTAGGCAACAAATACATTGGGGGTGGACTCCAGTATATTCACAGTGGAGAGAGTCCTGGAGGATCTCCCAAAACTGAAGGTGGACAAAGCAATGGGGCCAGATGGTGTACACCCAAGGATATTAAAAGAGTTGTGAAGAGAGTTATCAGTGCCTCTGGCAACTATATTCTCAGAGTCACTCAACACAGAAGTAGTCCCAGAGGCCTGGAAGAGGACACAGGTTGTCCCTCTCCACAAACATGGGAGTAGAAAGGAGGCAGGGAAGTATAGGCTGATCAGCCTCACCTCAGTAGTGGATAAGATCATGAAGGCACACTGGCCCGGTGGCACTGAGGATTGAGGCCCTGGATGCCACCTCACGCTACGCCAGTGACCCGAGTTTGGTGATGGAATCAGGTCACTGGAGTTGGCTGGGGGGAGGGATTGAGCACCTGACGGCTGCTCTCCTTCTTCTAGGAGAGTTGTAAGCTAGCCCTGCCTCATTACTGCCATCTCCTGGGTGAACCTAGGCATTGGCAGTGTGGCCGGGAAAGCCAATTGAAGGAGGGGATGACATTGGCCGAGGGCACTGAGTGGAGACGCATCTCACCGTGACTCCACCTCATTGGCCTTCCCTGAGAACCGACGTCAGCAGGGGAGGGCACAACAGAACAAGGAAAAAATCCCTGTCAATCCTAGGCAACGATCCTTCCAGCCCAGCACATCCACCAGCCAAGGGCAGACTCCACTGGGCAGGTGCATGTTCCCCTGAACATTGAGGGAGGTAAGGGGGATCTTTCCTCACCCTGCCCGGGGGGTTATCTGGGCCTCTGGAATTACAAGAGTAGCACTGTATGCACTCTAGGAGCAGACTCCTCGGTGACTGGAGAGTGTATGTGTGTGGCTATGTGGGGATCTATGAGAGTGGTGAGACTGGGGCAGTAAGACAGAAAAAGAATGAAAAACAAAGATCATGAAGTCACTGTTTAAGGAAAGAATAGTGGCACACCTAGAATCCAATGGAGCTCAGGACAAGAGGTAAGATGGACTCACAGCAGGAAGGTCATGTTAGACAAATCCAACTTTACTTTTTTAACTGGGTGACAAAGAAAGTAAATCGGGGGAGGCAGTGGATGTTGCCTACTTTGATTTCAGCAAGGCCTTCGACACTGTCCTGCATAGGAGGTTGGTTAACAAGATGGGTAGTCTAGGCATGGGGCACAAGGTGGTAAACTGGGTTAGGAATTGGCTAGTGAACAGGAGGCAGAGGGTGGTGGTAAATGGGATTCAGTCTTGGGGGGGTGACCTGTGGGGTACAAGGATTACTCCTTGGACAGTCCTGTTAAATGTCTTCATTACTAACATTGCAGAAGGGCTGGAAGGAAAGGTCTGCATGTTTGCAGATGACACCAAAATAGGTCTGCATGTTTGCAGGTGACACCAAGATCTGCAACAGACTGGATACTCCAAAAGGGGTGTAAAAATGAGAAGGGACCTGGAGAAGCTTGAAAATGGTCTAAAGTGTGGCAAATTAGGTTGAATTCTAAGAAGTGCAAAATGATGCGCCTGGGATGAAGGAACCCTGGGGAGAGTTACAGGATGGGCGGGAAGGTTGTTAACAATCACCAAGGAAGAAAGAAACTTAGGGGTCATCTTTTCTGATGACGTAAAAGTGTCCGACCAGAGTACAAAGGCTGCAGGAAGGACTGGTGGCATGCTGGGGTGCACAGGAAGAGGTATCACTGCCAGAAGGAGGGAGGCAGTAATGCTATTGTAGAAGACACTAGTGAGGCCTCACTTAGAGTACTGTGTACAGTTCTGGAGGCTGCACTTTCGTAAGGACATTGACAGAGTGGAGGTTGCCCAGAGAAGGGTAACTAAGATGGTACAGGGCTTGTACCAGAAAACATATGGGAAGAGATTAAAGGACCTCAATATGTTCTCACTGGAAGAGAGGAGGGCATGATTGAAACATTCGAATACCTTAAAGGCATAAACTAGGTGCAGAGAGCGACATCTTCCAATACAAGGGAAGTACAAGAACAAGGGGCATGATATGAAATTAGTAGGTGATAGATTAATTGGCAATGTGAGAAAATTCTTCTTCACGGAGAGGGTGATGGACACATGGAACAGTCTGCCACCAGAAGTGGTGGGAGCAAGCACAGTGGAAGGATTTAAACATGATTGGGACAGACATAAGGGAACATTAGAAGTGGGGCAGAGTGATGAAAGGCCACTAACCAGACAGAGTCAGAGTGCATAAACAAGTGTATGACTTAAGGGCAGACTGGATGGGCCTTGTGGTCCTTTTCTGTCAACAATTTCTATGTTTCTATGCTTGACTCACCTAGTTTGCCTATTTTTCACTGCCTACAGTATCAGTGAAGATTATACTTAATCTCTAGCCCTTTCACCCATCCCCCTTCTTTTTCTCTTAGATTCCTTTAGGCCATATCCTATGCATTCTTGAACACAACCACTATTTTTACCCCAACCACCTCCACTGGACCGCCGTTCCAGGATCAATCACCCCTTTTGTTTTGTTTTTTTTTTAAATTCAACATCTTTATTTTTTATGTCATGAAAAACAACCAACATACATACTCATGTAGTACATGTATCTTGCATGGAATATACCATCTTCAGATAACCTATTCAAATTATAATAAACCCCTTAACCCTATCCCCCATCCCCCTCCAACTATCCCCCTTCCTCATCCCCCCCCCCCACCGGAGTGTGCCAACTCAAAGTGACAATGCAGCAAAGGAACAGGAGAAATAAGCAACCTGTTTTCAGTATTCAAAAAAGATAGAGACATATGAATAATGACTATTAGTGCAGATATAAAGCATATAATTTGCCCCATTTTTTATTGAATGATTTAATATTGTTACGGGAGCTAGCCACCAGTCTTTCAATATTGAAACAAGCTGACAGATCCTTCAACCATTCAGTGTATGATATGACCAGTTGGCCCATCCAGTGCTTAAGTACCAATTTCTAACCACTATAGAAATCGATGCCATGTGGAATTTACACTCTTGAACACCAATGTTGGAAAACATTCCCAAGATGCATATCTCTATGGTGAAAAGCTCCTCCAGTCCTAGAATTGGGTCTAGTTTGGATTCAGTTGTTTGCCATAGAGGGGCCACTTTTTCACATTGCCCCAAAATATGTATCAAGTTCCCATCATCTTTACTTAACCTGGTACACGTAGGAGCTAGAAGTTTGCCCAATTTAGTTAGCCTAACTGGAGTATAATACATATTATTTACGATGTGATAATGGGTGAGTCTGAGCCTGTCTTGGGTATGGTATTTATGAAAATCTTTCCAAATTTGACCCCATACAGGGATAGTATCTGGCAGAAGCAAAACCCAGACTTTGGAACCTGGAAGGGTGTCTGGGAAATTAAGGCCCAAAAGGTAGGAATATATCTTTGAGACCCTATGGGGTTTGTTAGCATAATCTTGCAGTTGGTTTACAATGGGCCTAACCTGTGACTCTCTAGAAACAGTACCAAAGAGAGAACTAATTAGATGACTCAGCTGGAAGATTTTGAAAATATACTTCTGAGGTATCCTGAATCTGGTCAAAATTTCGGGAGAAGAAAGAAAAGAGTCTTGAGACAAAAGGTTTTCTATTAGGGCTCCTTGCAGTTGAGGAAGCCATTCTGAAGAAAGCTGTGATCTTCCTATCTTTATATTAGGATTAAGGATAAGGGGGTTAAGTGAGGTCCATCTTAGGGGAGATCTTGAAGTAAGTCCAGCATTGGGCTAGGACTTTAAGCGAGGTACTGATAGCCAAGTTTTATAATGGAATCGGTATTACTGAGTTGGTAAGAAAGAAGATAGTAGAGGAGCTGAGGTTATGTGATTCCAGTAGCAGTTTTTCAAGTTGGAGCCAAACAGGAGGGTGTTCATTATCATATCCCAGACTGAAAACCATCTACCCAATTTGGATAAGTGACTAGCCCAGTAATACAAAAAAAAGTTAGGGGAGATGGAGACCTCCCATCTCTTTGGGAAGAATAAACTTGAGAAAAGAACATCTAGGATGTTTGTCCTGACAAATAAATTTGGAAACGATTGAGTGAATGTGCTGAAAATAGGATAGTGGGAGCCACAGATTCATTAAATTTAAAGGATAGAAAAGGCAGAGCAAAACAATCAGTTTGATCATACTAATCCGGCCCCATAAAGAGAGCGGGAGTTTTGTCCATCTTTGGAGGTCCTTTTGAATGTTTACCAGTAAATCTTCAAGGTTAAGTTACTTGGAAGACACTTGATCTTTAGTAAGGAGTATTCCTAGGTATTTAATTGATTGTGAGGACCATTTCATCCCGAATTGGGTAAAGTCAGCTCTATGGGTGAAGTCATTTAAGGGAAAGATTTCTGTTTTTGATAGGTTCTACTTGTAATTGGAAAGATGTCCATATTGTATAATAATTTCTGGGGCATGTGCTAGAGATGTACCCAGATGTTCCAGATGGAGAAGAATGTTGTCGGCATATACTGAGAGAGTCAGGGTCTGCTGAAGCACTGAGATACCTTGCATTTGAGAGGAGCATTTGAGATTGAGAAGGAGAGGTTATAAGTATAAGTTAAAGAGGAAGGTAGATAAGGAACAACCCTGCCTGGTGCCCATATAGAGAGAGAGAAATGAGAAGAGAAGACCCCATTGCAGTTAATTTTTGCTGAGGGAGACTTGTATACCATCTGTATCCACCGGATAAAGGAAGTGGGGAATCCCATATTCTTAAGTGTTGCCCAGAGAAACTCCCAGCTAACTCTGTCAAAGGCCTTTTTGGCATCTAATGAGATTAGAGTCATGGGAATCCGAGAGGTTTGGGCTATACGGAAAATATGTGAGAGAGTTCTAAGATAATCAGTTAAAGAGCAGCCTTGTACAAAATCCACTTGTTCTGGGCTCAGTAAGTGGGACCAAATCTTTTTAATCTGAAGGGACAGGATTTTGTTAATATTTTAATATCACAATTTAAAAGGGAGATTGGTTGGTAACTGGCAGGATCTGTGTGTGGTTTATCTGGTTTAAGGAGTAGAACTATCGTGGCTTCTAGCAGTGTGGGATCTAAAGTATTAGCCGTAAACATATATTCATATAGGTTAAGAAGGAGGAGGGCTAGTTCTTTACAGAAGGTCTTATAGAAATTTGAGGGAAAGCCATCAGGCCCCAGTGCCTTATCCAGTACAAGCCCCATAATTGCATCTTCCACTTCCTTCGATGTGATAGGGTAAGACAGAGAGGAATGATGATGGGCTTGTAGACAGGGAAGATTGAGAGACGCCAAATATCTTTCAATGGTTGAGGAAGGCACTGGAGAGGAGTTTTTGCTATAAAGTGTACTACAGAAAGTTTCAAAAACTTGAGTTATATCCCGAGGTGAGGTTTTGATGGTACCATCTAACACTTGTAAGGAATGAATTAGCCTCGAGCTTTCTATTTCATGTAGAAGAACGGCCAACATTCTACCAGCTTTCTCTCCTTAGTCAATGTATTTAGATTTTGTTTTTAAGATGGCATGCTCTGCTTTTTCCCTTAGTAAGTCTGCGTAGTCATTTCTTAATGCTAACAGAGTTTCCAGGGACTTTGGTGAAGAGGTTGAAGATAAAGAGTTTTCGGCTTCTCTTATTTGTGCTAACAGGGAAATTGCTCTTGCTTCTCTTTGTTTTTTCCTCCTGGTGGCTAATTTAATGAATTCCCCCCAAAGGTAACATTTAAGGGTTCATCATATTAGGACCTCACTTGATGTGGAGCCTTTATTAATGTCCATAAAAGTGGGAATTAATGTTTTAATATGGGAAACTGTTTGTTCTTCTTTGAAAAGTTGTGTATTTAGTCTCCAAGTAGTGTCCTTTTGGAGGTCTGGAACAGGGAAAATCAACAACCATGCAACTGAATGGTCTGATAAGACAATTGGTTTGATTCCTGCCTGACAAAGACCAGGTAGAAGGGGAAAGACTGATTAGAATATAATCTAATTGGGACCAAGACTGGTGTACGTGGGAGCAAAAAGAGAAGATCTGGTGAGAAGGATTGAGAAGGCACCAGGGATCACATAGTCCAAGAAGCCCCACAAAGTCTGCTAAGACCTTTTGTGGGGTAGATAGAGGTTTTAATGGCAAGTATGATCTATCTAAGTCTTGAGGCGGTGGAGTGTTCCAATCGCCTCCCAAAACTAGTGGAGAGGGCAAAAGGGCAGCTATCCTATTAGCTAAGTCCGTTAGGAATTCTGTGCCCTCCCCCGACTGGACTATAAATGGAGCCTAACACTACCTTGGTGTTATTAAGGGAACCTTTAACTAATACAAACCTACCATTTGGGTCCATTAAGTTCTCTTCTGCCTGGAACAATATGTGTCCCTTTATCAAGATGGACACACCCCACCTCGATGAAGACCCACCTGCAGCCAAGATTTGGGAAAAACCTTGTTGGCGTAGCCAGGTTGCTTCAGTGGTTAATAGATGGGTTTCTTGGAGTAAAATAATATTAACATTTAATAAAGCACAATTTTTAAATACTTGATATCTCTTCGTTCTGTCTCTAACACCTCTGACATGCCACGTGGCAATTTTAAGTGGTTTGTTAGCCATCATCAACATTTAAAAAGAAGAAGCAATTGTAAAGAGCTAACTGGAAGATATACTTTAAAAGGCACACTCCATTCCCAACTCACTCCCATCCCCTCCTCTGAGAAAATGTTCTAGTAATAAAGCTATGTCTTCCCCTGATAATACAAACATTTTTGCCCATTGCCAGAAGTGTGACTGGCTTCAGCAGCCTGTCTTTAACATTAGTAGGTGTTGTCAGCAGGAAAGACATCTGGTCAGTAAAGCCCCCCAACCCCCCCAAGAACCCCAACAACTATGTACTAAAGGGCCTCAAGTAACTGTGAAAACAACCATAACCCCTTGTAAAGGCCACTGGAGACCAATCCCTATTGGCAGTATTTCAGTGAAAGTATGACCAAAAACAGTGATTCCTATCTTGAATGGGAATCCTAAACTCCGATATTAGAGGGTGTCTAGCCTGACACCCAAAGCCTAGATACCCATCAAGGTTCCCTAAAAATACACCATTCCCCCCTTCACAGGTATGCTATACAGCTCTCCCTGAGCCTGCTCCAACCAGGAGCCCCCCCCACCCTGCGCCATCCCCTGCAAGTCAGGAAGGCTATGCAATGCACTGACATTAAGTGCCTCAGGATAATAAGGGAAAGGACAAGGAGAAAGTGAAAAGGGCCATAACTCCCAGAGATAAATATGTCCTGCAATTGAGACCCCCCATGACCCAATATGAGCTACCCAGTCCACCGGCATTGTCTAGATAAACTATAGCGACTTACCCCCATGCAGCCTTGCTAGTCCAAATTAGGGCATGTAGGATGCTCCTGCCCCAATAAACCGGAATAATCTACAAATTGTGAGGCGTCAATCCACCCTTTAAGCTGATAACATACCATATAAACTCCAAATAGCACAAACCCACGAGAGGTTGAGGAAGTAACAGGGGGATGATATACATGGTGGGACCAAAATTGTCCATTCCCAACAGCGCTGCACCAAAATGCCCACCAGCCAAAGGTTCCTACCCTCCCAGATCAGGAGCGATCGTGTGATACCATGAGGAGAAAACTGGGCCTACTAGGCACCTCTACAGCCTACTCATTCCTCCCAACCCAACCAAACAAGGAAAAGAAAAAATTGACCTGAAAACAGGTAAATAACATGAATTATTGCAACCAACTCTAAGAGAAGAATCTCCCTTTACACATTTTAAACCCAGATAAGTCCTTTGAGGAGTCAGCCTGCTTTAAAGAGATTGTGAAGCTTGATAGTGAAGTCTGTAGCTGCTTGCTCAGGAGAGTCATAGGAGTACCAGGTGTGTTCGATTGCCACTTGTAATTGAGCAGGGTATAACATCTTCAAGTGGATACCTGCAGCTATCAGCTTGCTGACAGTTGGATGGAATGCTGAATGTTTCTGGCAGGTCTTGAACGGGAGATCTTGTGTTATTCTTATTTTGGAGCTTCCCCAGGTTATTGATTGCGGCTCTTTTGACTTTGCTAAAATATGTTGTTTGTCCACAAAGCTGAGGAATTTTACAATTATTGGTCGGGGGGGGCTCTGGGTTAAGGTTTCAATTTGAGAGAGCAGTGGGCTCTTTCTATATGGTACTGTGGGTTCAGAAGTGCTGGGCCCACGACTTTGTTTAAAAATTTCTGCATAAAAGCAATGGCGTCAGCTCCCTCCTTGGCCTCAGGTAATCCAATAATCAGCACATTATTTCTTCTGCTTCTCCCTTCTAAGTCCTCCGTTTTTAGCTGGAGTTTATGTAATTGTTGGCGAAGTTGTGCGATCTCAGGGTCAACTTTTTCCTTCCATTTCTCCAAAGAAGAGGATCTGGCCTCCAAGTCACCCGCCCTTGTCGTGAGGCTGGTAAGGTCACCCCCAATTGATTTCAGCTCCATAGAGATGCCCTCCAAAGTTTCCCTGAAAGGTAAGAGCTCTTGAAGGAAGCGATCCTCAGTCAGAGGAATCGCAGGAGGATTAGGGGTATTTGATTTAATAGAACTCCCTGTTCCTTGGCTTCTTGATTTTTTAGGAGTTTTCTCCGAGGTGGAAGGCGGAGTGTGCTTGATCACGGCCTGCCTCATCTCATCGTCCATCATTGCTATAAAGCTGATTGCAATGCGGAATCCAGACAAAAAAAATGATTGCTGAAGGCAGGAATGCTGTAGTAGTAAATCAGGCTAAAATTCAGCATGTAGCCCTTCCAAATATTAGTGAATAGGGATTTGGCAGAGGGCGGTAGGCAGGAGCTCCAGTTTAGAGCTGCTTCTAGGTGCTCTGCATCATGTGATCCTCCAATCACCCCTTTTGTAAAGAAGTACTTCCTCACATCTCTCTTGAATCTACCCAACCAGCTTATTGTGCCCCCTTTTCCTTGAGCACTATTTTATTTGAAAAATATTTCCCTCATGTATCTTGTTTTCCCTGATGAGGTATTGAAAGGTTTATGTCATATCCTCTCCTCTCCCTCCTTTCTTTTAGGGTGTAAATATTAAGGTCATTAAATCTCTCCTCATAGGGCTTCTGATACAGACCCTGCACCATTCTAGTAGCCCTCTTCTTGACTGCCTCCACTCTGCCTGTGTCCTCCTAGAGATGTGGTTTCCACCACTGTACACAATACTCCAGGTGGGGTCTCACTAGTGATCTATACAGAGGCAACACAACCTTCTCTTTCTGCTGGTGATATCCCTCCTCCCCCCAACAGTATCTCATTAGCCCTATCAGCTGCTTTGTCACACTGTCAGGCCACCTTTAGGTAATTTGATATGACTACCCCAGGTCAGTTTTTTGCTTAGAGGTCGTGAGTACCACTCCTCCCATTTTGTACTCTGCCCCTGAGATTCTGTGCTCCAAATGCATTACTGCACACTTTTTCACATTGAAACCTAGCTGTCATACCCTTGTCACTCCTTGCATTTTCCCCAGTCTCTGATCTTCCTTTCTACCCCTCCTGGAGTGTCCATCCAAATGCTGACTTTGTTGTCACCTGCAAAGAGTCAGACACTCCCTTCCAGCTGCTCTTCAATGTCACTTATAAAAACATTACAAAATGTCCAGTCCAGCACTGACCTCTTAGACACACTGCTGGACACTCTCTCTTCCTCTGAGTGAACTCTGTTTACCAACCATCCTCTGACACCTATCTCTTAAGCATTTTCTTACCTAGTTTACCACCTTTGGACCCACTCCTAGAATGCAAGGCAAGAAGAACACCATCCATATGGATCACCTCCAAACTTCTTGCTCATATGAGGGAGAGGGACAAGCTGTGGGCACTGGCCAGGGAAACAGGGTCCAGTGTTCACCAGTTAAGGTATAAGGAAGCCCACGATACGTGCAGCAGAATGATTAGAAAGGACAAATCTGACTTCTGTAAGAACCAGCAGGCCCTGTACTGGAACCATGGCAAAAGATTCAGGGACAGCATCTTAGAGCTCCTTGGCAAGGGAGTTGAAAGTACTCCTTGAGTGCTTATGTGGAGGGTCAAGAGGTCTTTGATCCCACTGATATGGTCAAGTATTTCAACAAAGTTTTTACTAACCTTAGGTTCATCACCCCACCCCACTGAGCCTCCCCAGACCCCACAGAGCCAGACCTTGAAGCCTCCTAGAGAATGGGCTCAGAACCAAGGTACTGTCCTTTCTGCTTCAAGGCTGTTTCAAAGAAACCCTGAAATATATCAGTGGGGTACTTGGCAAAACTATATGTGGGAGTGACTCAGCTGATAAGAAACTTCTTGCCTGGTGGGTAAGGGACTTTTCCACCCCATCTAGAAATGTTATCTTTTCCTTGTGCTACTTGCAGTTCCCAGAGAAGTAGAAGTTCCACCACTTGCATCAGTTTTCAAAAGCAGAGACCGCACTAGCCTTGCCAATCACAGACTCACTTCTGCCCTCTGCAGAATTACAGTTGCACTCAACAAAGCATGCAGGCTGCTAACTGGGGCTGACCGACTTACACACACTTGTGACCTGTACACTCGGGCAGGATGGCTTCCTCTCATCAGCCGGATACAGTATCAAACCTGCCTCTTAGCCAAAAAAGTCCTATTCGGGGTCATGCCCCTGGGCATTGAAAAGCTCTGCATTGACCACCACAGCACCCAGCTAACTAGAAGTTCACAACAACTAACCTTTCTTTTCCCCAGATGCCGGACTACCATGGGCCAGAGGGCCTTTGCCCACAGAGCACCACAGTGGTACAATACTCTAAACAAAGAAACTCTTACTGCTGCTGCTCTTAGCCCTTTTAAGAGACAACTCCGACTTCATCTAATTTCAACTGGTTGTTGTGACTGCCTTGCCTAATCAGGGGCCCACCGCTCACTGCCCTCCATTTCAGTTTTGACAGCTACCTCTCCCCGCCTTGCCCCCTTTCCTCCTCTCCCTTTTCTCCCCCCTCAGGCATTTCCTGACTTTTATCCCTCCCCTTCCCTTCCTCCCTCCCTGTTAGAGCTCTTACTCTCACCCTCTACCTTCCGACAATGGCCTTCCTGCCTACATACCCCCTTCCCTCTCACCTGCAGTGATTATTTCTAAGATTGCCCTTGGCTGGTATGTCAAGCTACCTAACATTTGGCACATTTTGAATTATTGGAATTTCCTAAGCCTCAGTCTCTTAATTCTCTTTATTGTGTAACTATGTATTATTATGTTGACCTTTGTATGTATGTATACCCCTCATTCCTTTGATGTGGAACCTTTGTAAATGAGCAGTTCCTGCTCAAAGGTATTTGTAATCCTAGATTTCAATATAATAAAAAAATAAATAAAATATTTTTTCTCTCTTCCCTTACCAATGTCCTCGAGAGAATCTTCTCTCATCAACTTGTCACATACCTTGAACAATAAAGTATCTGTTGTGTACAGCAGCATGGTTTCTGGAAGCCCCATAGCACCAGCTCAGTGCTGTTGGAATACACCAACTATGTTCATGAGACACTTGAAAATGGTAAACTAGTCAGAGCTACAGTATATCCATTGACCTTACTTAAGCCTTCAACCTGGTCATCCATTAGATCCTATTTAACAAACTCATTGGCCTGGGTTTGTTACACAATGCAGTTGACTGATTCACCAGTTATCTCATCACCCATCCCCACCAGATGAAGATCAATACATCTTTGTCTAGCATTATGGGAGTATTTATTGTTGTTCCCCCATGCTCCTTCCTGGGCCCAGTCCTTTTTGCCTAACATTGTGGGACTATATATTGTTGTCCTTCCGTACTCCATCCTGGGCTCAGTCCTTTTTGCCTAACACTGTGGGAGTA